>CM060915.1:154084318-164084318 GCA_030737875.1 Allium sativum
GAATTGAAAACGATTTCGAAATGAATTGAATTGAAAACGAATTCAAATGGAATAGAAAGCGAATTGAAATGAATTCAAATTGAATTGAAATTCGAATTGAATAGAAATGAATTTTAAAACGAATTTATAGAGAAGAATTCAATTTTGATTTGAATTGAAATGGAAGTTGAAAATGTTTTTGAAACGAATTCAAAACTATTTATATAATTCGTTTTAAATAGAAATCGACGAAATATATATTATATATATTATATATAATATAATGGCCTGAATAGAACGCGCCGCGCCGCGGCAGTTCGCGAATTTCGACCATTTATTTCAAACGGACATTACAGGAGATCCGACCGTCGGATTCTCCTAAAACCGGAACCGTTGGGTTCGTATCGAAAAGAGCTTTCTAATTAATGTTAGAAATTTGAAATCTAACGGTTGGATTTGGAGATACGTCCAAATCAAATTCGAAAAAGGTCGTTGTAAGTGCAGTTCGATGGCCATTGTTGGAAATCGACTGTACGGGCCTTGATAAAATTATTAAAAATAGTAATAATTTGTGTAAAATCACAAGAAATGATTTGTGAAAGTTTGGGGTGAAAATCTCCATATTTGAAAAGATAAAAAAATGGATTTTTATCGAAATGAACTAGTTTTGAACTAGAATTATAATTCTATTTATTTTTAAATAAATAAATTGAATTTGAAATGGTTTTGAAAATAACCAAAATTTCCAATGATTGCATTGGAGTGGATTTGAATCGAAATTGTCTTCGGAATATTTCGATGTTGGAATTCGTGACATTACAGGTGTTGTTATGGAAATTTGAAAGATATATATTTGTATCGTTATTTCCAATACGACATTTGTTAGTCGTAGAATTCGATATTGAATATAAGCCGATATATTTTCTATTCAGAGCCTTGTATTGAATATCGAATGTGATTTGGGTTTGTCGTGAATGGTGTCTTCACTAACACTGTTCTTGAACCCAGTTGAGAAAAGATTAAATCTTTTTATTTAGATTTAATGAAGTGTACCAATTAAATGATATTTAATTGGAATTGAATTGGTATTGATTTTTGGGTTTATCGTGAACAGTGTTTTAAATAACACTTGTTCTTTAACCCGATAATTAATGGAATGTGATTTTGGGTTTATCGTGAATCGTGTTTTAAATGACACTGATTCTTTAACCCAGATAATGATTAAAACTAAGTGGAGTTTTAATGAATCTTTAATTAGATTGAAAAGATCGAGAATGGAGTATCACCAGTTTTGCTCCAGGCGATAGATAAATCTGTAATTAGATTTGAATGTGAAATTTAGAAACTAACTGGCGGTTAGCCAAGCAGAATGGTTTTCTGGATATTGATCTGATGTTGGTTTCGGCCTTCGGGGTTAATATTTGGGGAATTATTCTCTTGATTAATTTACGGTTAGTGACTAATGAATTGGAATGAGGCGTATGTTGTGTTTGTGTAACACTTATTTAAAATATACGCGAGTTATTCGGAAAGACCGGGTTTATCCCATTCTGAGTAACTGATACGACGATAAGTCGAAGACGAAGACGATGGTCGAAGACCGGAGGTCTTCACGTCGTTTGGGTGATAACTGATGATCTTGATTGGGCTGTACACCCAAGAAGATGGAAACAGTTAGTGATCGTCCAGACGTACTTGGAGATCGATGGATATGCGGGGTACTAGGTGCCTCCGGTTTCGTTCAGACCCAGAACGGACTTGTAAATGGACTGTGTGTCTGACATCGGATTTCATTCTGTGTGACTGATATCGGTTGCATAGGATGGCTTGCCTGTGTGGCATGCTAAGATGCAAATGATCAAGGCTTCTGTTGAAAAGCAAAGTCTTGTGGTTGATGATCAAAGCACGACCTTTGTGGCGTAGCTTTGTGTAACGTTTGATTCGCGAGTTTCACACCCGGTATGAATCAAAAACGGGAGACGGACCTCAGGGAGGGCATGCGTTTCTTTCTAGTTAGAAGTGGCGTCAGTGGTTTTACACGCCCTGACGAGTTTGACTTATGTTGTTGTTGCTGTTGCGAGGCGCCTCGGTTATATCGGTTTCGGCCGAATGCATTCTGGTCGGCTGACGGACCAGACTTACACCCCATAGGGTGGGGAGACGTATTGTTCAGGCATAATAATCCACTCCGTGTGGACCGGCCCTGACGATCCAAGGGGCAGTTGCGGCTGTTCCTGAGGGGCGGGCTAGAGCGTCTCGAATCGGTTGAGGATCTTGCCCCTAGCCTCGGTTCATAGATGGAAACCCAATTTCCAAATACGTGACATTTGCGGTTTTATTTGTAAACCTATATATGGCGACATAGTGGTATGGGGCATTCATGCCGCCTATGATTGATACTTATGATTTGAAGTTGTTTTATACTCTATGCACTTATAATAGTATCAAATGATTTGTTTTAAACGTATCAAGCATTCTTTGGCTGTTATAAGGGAAAACCCTATCCTCGACTGCGTTGCATTGTGTGATGGGACCTGGGTCTTATAACAGCTTCATTTTTCTTTATTTAGCATTGCGTTGTTTGTCTTATGCACTGGTATTCTTGGGAGGAAACCCGTTCCGTGTTATACGGCGTGGTCCCTTGTTTTACCTAGCTTTGAAAATAAAGATTTATAACTGCTTTAGTTCTCACACCAGTCACATGACTGACCTGGAGTTTATTGTTTTGACCTAAACTCTGGGTGCCCTTATTTTGACACGGGCAGCTAGTAGTTTTGGTTTTGCAGATTTATATTCACAGGATCCTGGTTTACGACTGGAACGATATCCGGGAAGCTTTGTATCCGTATATCTCATTCTAGTTGTGTATTGTATTATTTTCCGCTGCTATGTATTTAAATGTAATTTAAATCTCTGATATTTCTGTGTAATATTCTTTTATACTCTGTATATTCTTGTAATCTGATGCATTGTTGTTATATACAATGAAATGTTCTTCTATATGCGTTCTGTTGTGGTTTGTTCTCGAACTATCCGACGCTTTCCTTTACGGGGAAGTTACGGGTCTTCACAGTTGGTATCAGAGCTTTGGTTTACAAAGCAGAGAACAAGACACATTAGAACCGTACGAAGGAATTCATCAGATATTGGATTAGTAATATCCAATGGAATGACTCGTTAGAGATGGGATCAGTAGTATCCTAGAACGAGTGTGAAGAGTATATTTTTAAAATGAAAACGATTTTTGATTTGAAAATTTAAATCAATTATTCGTATTTGATTATTTATTTTATATTGATTAGGACAATCCAAAATATAAAGATTTTTGCGTATGCGCCTAGCTAGCGTGTATTCGAAGTTTTAATATATTGGATAGATATAGCACCACACCCTAGTCGCCCGGAGATGATATTGATGATAGCGATCGCATCATCAACATTTATGTTCGTGTTTCGAAGGTTTGATATCTATATATTTCCTATTGACTGGTGTGAGAACCAAAATTAGATAGGGCTAATTGTTGTGATTTGGCATCAAAAATCTGATTTTTGTATATATATCGAAATTATGAATTTGAAACGTTAATCCACTAATTGATTGAAGTTTGTGTTGTTTGTTTAATTGTTTGCTAATTTTGAACAATTATGCCTAATTGAATCAAATATTGAACTCTATTGAAAATTGGTCGCATTTGTTTGCATATACATATATATCATTGAACAGGTCATAGCAAGGAGGCTAGAGCAGAGAATAAAATTTGTTTGCCCGACAAATAGGTACATGTTTATTACATAATTTACTGTTTTGTTTGGGTGATGATGATTTTATGAGCCTATTGGCTAGCCGCTTGGCTTTTTCTTTTTCTTTTTGAGATCTGAAGGACCGGGAACGCTATTTGCAATTTCCCGATGCTCCCGGTGCAGGGGAGGTTATGGCGAAATTTTTCAAAAATTTAGGGTGTTAGCCAAATTTTTGAAATTTTAAAAATTCTCAGAAACTAAAGAGTTGGAGAATGGAAGCCAGATCAAATGTGGAGCTGAATAATCAAACCACTTTCGACTTTGTTCCTTTTCGGGGACGAAAAGTTTTAAGTGGGGGAGATTGTAACAACCCGTAAAATCTGGGCCAGTTTAAAATTTTTATTTTGGCCATTTTAGCGAATTTAGATTATTTAAAATGAATTATTTTAAATAATATCGACGAGAAATTTATTTTGAATATATTCGAACGTATATATTATACGCGTCGTCGTTAGAATATAAATAATTATATATAATTATAAATAGAATTGAAAATGGCGCGGTAGTTCGATAATTCGATTTCAAACTTCAATTGAATGTACCGGGTGCAAAACAATCCGGATTTTAGTGAAACCAAAAATAATGGAATCTAATAGTGAATATCTTTCCAACGAACCCGAATGATCAAAATTTCTTAGCGGGAATCAAAAGATATGTCCAGTTGAAAATTCTGAATAGTCGCTATGGAATTCAGGCCCTTAAAAATGGACATTTTGCAAACGACCTCGGATTTCGACGAAACCAGTTTTGTTGGGTCCGTGATGTAAAGTTATTGCTAGATTTCAAATTTCATAATTTTTCGAATCAATATGTGAGCGTGGCAAAGGAAAACGCGTTTGACCAGTTTCAGTTGATTTTAATCGACTGGAAATTGGCCATTTTTCTAACGGTCTCAGATTTCGACGAAACTAGTTTTGTTAGGACCGTATCGTCAATACGAAGCTAGAAAATATTTTTCTAGAATTTTTAAAGTTAGTATGTGACCCCGGTAAATTGAAATGTACGTTTAAAATTGAATATATAGATTTATACATTAATTTCAGCGAAAACTGAGCGTAACAGCCGAACTGGCTTATGAAACATATCCCATTGTATTCGGAATGGGGGTAATTAGCTAGGGACGACAGTCATTGGGCCTCGTTCGGAGATCGAAATTTAAAGTTACTTTATGGAGAAATTAATTATTTAAATAATTAAAATATTATATAACCCCCTTGAGCTCTCTCTTTCCTCACAAGTCAAACCACGGTCAAAATATAAAAAAAAAAAAAAAAAAAAAAAACCCCTTCCAGTTTCAGATCGCGACGCCTCTTCCTCCCCCTTGCTGACGCCGACGATGGACCGCCGCTCCCCCCTAAAGTCGCGCCTTCCTCTCCCCTCTAGCTCATCTCCTTCCTCCCTTCGAATCGAAGACGAAAACGCCAGAGCTTTCCCCCCCCACAGTGATGACCGCCGACGAACTGAAGGCCGCCCCAACCCTCCGCCTCCTCCTGCCGCCGACCCAGAGCCACCCGAAGCCTCTCCGATGGTGGTGAACCCCCCCCTTTCGAACTGTAAGTTTTTACTTTATTTATAAAACTGATTTTTACTTAATTTATAAAACTGATTTTGTTAATATTAAAAACCGATTTTTATGTTTTTAAAATTCTGATTTTAGGTAGGTTTAAAACTGAATTTTATTTTAGGTTTAAGACTGAATTTTATTTTAGATTAGAAAACTGATTTTTAAATGATTTTTAAACTGAATTTTTAAATAAGGCAAAAACTGTATTTTTATTTTTTAAGTTATGAAAAAACTGCATTTTTATGAAAGCGAAAAACTGATTTTATTTTGAACTTTAAAATAGGAAAAAAAGTTTAATCTTTTAGTAGAAAAAGATTTGAACTTGCAAAAGAAAAAAAATTCGATTTTTATATATTGAATAGCGAAGTCAAAATTCGATTTTATATATTGAATAGCATAGTAAAAATTCGATTTTTACATATGTAGTGGCTACGGGCAGCGAAGATGACGAAGATGCGATAGCGATGAAGATTTCTATCAATGAAGTGCCGTGGAGCTAGGATAGCTAATCGGTGAGAATTTCTCACCTTTCTATTTATTTTCTAGTTATATATATATACTAGGATGCAGACGGTGCTTAGTAGCACCCGACACAATCGTCCACAGACCATGGACTTGTTTGTTTGACAGTTTGGTGATTGATTGCGATATTGTTTGAATGTGGTTTGTGGTGTGAAAAATCGAATCGATAAATTGGTTAGGATTAGACGTGCGCCGTTATAAGGCGAAGGAGTAAGGCTAGGTTAGATCCTTACTCCAAAGTTTGCGGTTTGCATAACGAATTGATTTGATTGATGTGTGAATGGCGTGGGCCTTCACTAGACCGGGGATAAGGCTAGGCCTTGTCCCGTTTCTAGTATCGTGCCGTTATGCCGCCGAAATTTTCTAAAACATGTTAGAAAAATAAAAATATCATTTTATTGAATAAATGAATTGAATAGAAATTCATAGGTTGAAATAAAATGTTTTATCGTTAAAAATATAATTTTTAACGTGAATATGAAAATAGTGAAGTGAATAAATAAATATTCATTTACAAACCAGATGGTTTGTTTATGTACACTTATTTGAATGATATTGATTGGGTCGATAAATTTCACACATCGCCCAACTGCACAAATAAAATCTGTGTTTGATTGTTTGAAACCCCACACGGGTGTTAGGATGAAATATGCAGTTCACTCATCCTGATTGATTAAATATGTCGATCGATTGATTGACAGGCTGTTATAAGCGTTGAATATCTGTATTTGATGCTTATGCAGTGTAGTGCACTTTGGTTGATGGTTGATTATTTTTCAATGCTATGATATACATGTGTTGTATGAAAATCCATATAATTAACTTTATATGGTAATTGATTGGGCCTCATTCCAATTTGAAAAATAAAGAATATTATAAAATAAAAGTTCATGTGTTGACAGTACTCATTCATTGAGATTGGTCATGTGTTGAACGAAATATTTTGATAATAACAACTATTTTGAAAAAGAAATATTTGAAATAGAATATTTGAAAATAGAAATTTATGAAGCCGTGTATGGACGCCATTTTGACGTGAACGATATTTATATCGAATTGAAAACGATTTCGAAATGAAATGAATTGAAAACGATTTCGAAATGAATTGAATTGAAAACGATTTCGAAATGAAATGAATTGAAAACGATTTCGAAATGAATTGAATTGAAAACGATTTCGAAATGAATTGAATTGAAAACGAATTCAAAATAAATTGAAAACGATTTCGAAATGAAATGAATTGAAAACGATTTCGAAATGAATTGAATTGAAAACGATTTCGAAATGAAATGAATTGAAAACGATTTCGAAATGAATTGAATTGAAAACGAATTCAAATGGAATAGAAAGCGAATTGAAATGAATTCAAATTGAATTGAAATTCGAATTGAATAGAAATGAATTTTAAAACGAATTTATAGAGAAGAATTCAATTTTGATTTGAATTGAAATGGAAGTTGAAAATGTTTTTGAAACGAATTCAAAACTATTTATATAATTCGTTTTAAATAGAAATCGACGAAATATATATTATATATATTATATATAATATAATGGCCTGAATAGAACGCGCCGCGCCGCGGCAGTTCGCGAATTTCGACCATTTATTTCAAACGGACATTACAGGAGATCCGACCGTCGGATTCTCCTAAAACCGGAACCGTTGGGTTCGTATCGAAAAGAGCTTTCTAATTAATGTTAGAAATTTGAAATCTAACGGTTGGATTTGGAGATACGTCCAAATCAAATTCGAAAAAGGTCGTTGTAAGTGCAGTTCGATGGCCATTGTTGGAAATCGACTGTACGGGCCTTGATAAAATTATTAAAAATAGTAATAATTTGTGTAAAATCACAAGAAATGATTTGTGAAAGTTTGGGGTGAAAATCTCCATATTTGAAAAGATAAAAAAATGGATTTTTATCGAAATGAACTAGTTTTGAACTAGAATTATAATTCTATTTATTTTTAAATAAATAAATTGAATTTGAAATGGTTTTGAAAATAACCAAAATTTCCAATGATTGCATTGGAGTGGATTTGAATCGAAATTGTCTTCGGAATATTTCGATGTTGGAATTCGTGACATTACAGGTGTTGTTATGGAAATTTGAAAGATATATATTTGTATCGTTATTTCCAATACGACATTTGTTAGTCGTAGAATTCGATATTGAATATAAGCCGATATATTTTCTATTCAGAGCCTTGTATTGAATATCGAATGTGATTTGGGTTTGTCGTGAATGGTGTCTTCACTAACACTGTTCTTGAACCCAGTTGAGAAAAGATTAAATCTTTTTATTTAGATTTAATGAAGTGTACCAATTAAATGATATTTAATTGGAATTGAATTGGTATTGATTTTTGGGTTTATCGTGAACAGTGTTTTAAATAACACTTGTTCTTTAACCCGATAATTAATGGAATGTGATTTTGGGTTTATCGTGAATCGTGTTTTAAATGACACTGATTCTTTAACCCAGATAATGATTAAAACTAAGTGGAGTTTTAATGAATCTTTAATTAGATTGAAAAGATCGAGAATGGAGTATCACCAGTTTTGCTCCAGGCGATAGATAAATCTGTAATTAGATTTGAATGTGAAATTTAGAAACTAACTGGCGGTTAGCCAAGCAGAATGGTTTTCTGGATATTGATCTGATGTTGGTTTCGGCCTTCGGGGTTAATATTTGGGGAATTATTCTCTTGATTAATTTACGGTTAGTGACTAATGAATTGGAATGAGGCGTATGTTGTGTTTGTGTAACACTTATTTAAAATATACGCGAGTTATTCGGAAAGACCGGGTTTATCCCATTCTGAGTAACTGATACGACGATAAGTCGAAGACGAAGACGATGGTCGAAGACCGGAGGTCTTCACGTCGTTTGGGTGATAACTGATGATCTTGATTGGGCTGTACACCCAAGAAGATGGAAACAGTTAGTGATCGTCCAGACGTACTTGGAGATCGATGGATATGCGGGGTACTAGGTGCCTCCGGTTTCGTTCAGACCCAGAACGGACTTGTAAATGGACTGTGTGTCTGACATCGGATTTCATTCTGTGTGACTGATATCGGTTGCATAGGATGGCTTGCCTGTGTGGCATGCTAAGATGCAAATGATCAAGGCTTCTGTTGAAAAGCAAAGTCTTGTGGTTGATGATCAAAGCACGACCTTTGTGGCGTAGCTTTGTGTAACGTTTGATTCGCGAGTTTCACACCCGGTATGAATCAAAAACGGGAGACGGACCTCAGGGAGGGCATGCGTTTCTTTCTAGTTAGAAGTGGCGTCAGTGGTTTTACACGCCCTGACGAGTTTGACTTATGTTGTTGTTGCTGTTGCGAGGCGCCTCGGTTATATCGGTTTCGGCCGAATGCATTCTGGTCGGCTGACGGACCAGACTTACACCCCATAGGGTGGGGAGACGTATTGTTCAGGCATAATAATCCACTCCGTGTGGACCGGCCCTGACGATCCAAGGGGCAGTTGCGGCTGTTCCTGAGGGGCGGGCTAGAGCGTCTCGAATCGGTTGAGGATCTTGCCCCTAGCCTCGGTTCATAGATGGAAACCCAATTTCCAAATACGTGACATTTGCGGTTTTATTTGTAAACCTATATATGGCGACATAGTGGTATGGGGCATTCATGCCGCCTATGATTGATACTTATGATTTGAAGTTGTTTTATACTCTATGCACTTATAATAGTATCAAATGATTTGTTTTAAACGTATCAAGCATTCTTTGGCTGTTATAAGGGAAAACCCTATCCTCGACTGCGTTGCATTGTGTGATGGGACCTGGGTCTTATAACAGCTTCATTTTTCTTTATTTAGCATTGCGTTGTTTGTCTTATGCACTGGTATTCTTGGGAGGAAACCCGTTCCGTGTTATACGGCGTGGTCCCTTGTTTTACCTAGCTTTGAAAATAAAGATTTATAACTGCTTTAGTTCTCACACCAGTCACATGACTGACCTGGAGTTTATTGTTTTGACCTAAACTCTGGGTGCCCTTATTTTGACACGGGCAGCTAGTAGTTTTGGTTTTGCAGATTTATATTCACAGGATCCTGGTTTACGACTGGAACGATATCCGGGAAGCTTTGTATCCGTATATCTCATTCTAGTTGTGTATTGTATTATTTTCCGCTGCTATGTATTTAAATGTAATTTAAATCTCTGATATTTCTGTGTAATATTCTTTTATACTCTGTATATTCTTGTAATCTGATGCATTGTTGTTATATACAATGAAATGTTCTTCTATATGCGTTCTGTTGTGGTTTGTTCTCGAACTATCCGACGCTTTCCTTTACGGGGAAGTTACGGGTCTTCACACTATGTGCCATTGTGGAGAAGAATCGGTCGTCGTTGTTTCGAAGACTGAAAAAGATGTTGGGCGCCGATTTTTTGGTTGTGCATCCTACCAGGATCACACCGTTTTCCCTGATGAAAGTGACTGTTGTTACTTCAAGCAGTGGATTGACCCACCGATGTGCGAACGTGGAGTCCAATATGCATTAGAAGCGCAAGCCGAAATACGACGTTTGAACAAGAATGTTGCTGAGGCAGCTAGAGCTGGATTTTACCCACGTCCGTGGTAGGTGTGGGTGGAGACTATCATATTGTTTATTACTGTACTTTAAATTTGATGTTTATGTTCTCAGTTGTTGTAGTTCCTTCAATTGTAATTTGGCATTTATGCATGTTGTAATTTTCGTAGTTGTAAGCTTCTAAGTTATGTAATACAAAATATTTATGTAATGCAAGATATTTACTGTTCAATTAAAGACCATTCGTACCAATTTACTGGAGCCATGACAGAGAATCTACACTGTGCACTATTTAAAGTCCAATAAAGGTGCACTCCGTCCAATAAAGGAACACTCTTACCAATAAAGGAGCACTTTGTCCAATAAAGAACACTCTATCCAATAAAGAAGCACTCTATCCAATAAAGGACACTCTGTCCAATAAAGAGGCACTTGTACCAATAAAGGAGCACTATGTCGATAAAGGAACACTCTGTCCAATAAAGGAGCACTTAATCCAATAAAGGAGAACACTCCACCCACAAAATCTACCCACTTACCAATACCGCATACCTTATATATAACAGCAACATTGCAATTCATATCTCAAATCAAAACTAATTCACAAATATAAATGGATTCCAGTTTTACAAAATGCGTTCTGGATTTTGATAGCAATTCGGAGGAAGATGAAATCCTTCAAGAGGAAACAGAAGAAATACGGGACCTATACCGTGAAGTGTATGGTTCATCATCCATAACTAGAGGGGGGTTAGTTGCTGGAAAGAGTTTTATACACCGAAATCATGCTAAATACCATAAGTCTTTGATGCAAGATTACTTCGATGACGATTGCACTTACGGGCCTGATATGTTTCGTAGAAGATACATGATGTGGAGAAATCTACTTCTTCGGAAATTGGTTGGTACTCAAGACAACAATGATTACTTTATGTACAAACAAAATGCATCGAAGACACAGGGGTTGTCCGGTGAACAGAAAGTGACGGCCGCTATGAGAATATTAGCTTATGCCACTCCAGCCGATGCTTTGGACGATGCATACCGCATAGTAGAGAGCACAACACTTGAAACTTTCTGTCAAGCCGTGGTGGACGTCTACGGGGAAGAATACTTACGGTCTCCGAACGAAGCAGATGTAGTGCGAATCAGAGAGATGCACAAAAGCAAGGATTGGCCGAGAATGTTAGGAAGTCTGGACTGTATGCATTGGGAATGGAAGAACCGTCCTAAGGGATTTTAAGGTGCGTACAACAGCAAGGTAAGGCGACCAACCATCATTTTGGAAGCTGTGGCATCCTATGATCTATGGATATGGCACGCTTTCTTTGGAATCCCTGGTTCGAATAACGACTTAAATGTTATTGAAAGATCCCATTTGTTCAATGATCTTGCTCAAGGCCAGGTACCTCCTTTAACATTTACCCTTTGTCAAAATACTTACGAGCATGGCTATTACCTAGGTGACAAAATTTACCCGAAATGGAGCACCATTGTTAAAACATGTCCAAATCCATTGACTCCTAAACAAGTCAGATTCGCGGCGATGCAGGAGGCACAAAGGAAAGATGTAGAACATGCTTTCAGTGTTTTACAATCTAGATTTGCAATGGTAAGTAATCCGTGTCGGTTGTGGTCCAGGAAAAAGATGTCTACAATCATGTTTTCTTGCACCGTTCTTCATAACGTGATTATAGAAGATGAAAGAGATATGGGTGAAGAGCAACGTCAGTGCGATTACGAGGGTGCTTCAGAACCACCGCAAGTATTCCTACCAAACCATCCACTAACAGAGGAGGACTTCAACGTTCATTTAACCCGTCAGATTATGTTTAGAGATGCAGAACTCCATAACCGGCTGCAGAAGGATCTTATGAATCATTTATGGAACCACTACGGCGATACCTAGTTATGAAGCACCCTTATCCGAATTTAATGCTTGTCCGAACTTATCGATCATGTATGCAGTAAAGATGTTGTTCTTTTGTATTGTACCATCGCGTTCTCTTGTATTCGTAAGGGTTATTAATCATCTATTATTATGTTTAAAATTTGTTTATTCTACGAAAATAATAAATGTTTTTTTTGTCATATTATAAAATACAGTAGGATAGGGGAAACAAAAAAAAATTCTAAACTAGTCACGAGCCGATTAAATCGGCGCGCGTCGAAAAAATTGGCTCGCGACCTCACGATCCGATAAAATCGGCTCGCGCGCGCTATTCAGGAACCTGAATTGCCCCCGTAATAGCTTGTTGAATTTTACGACTAGGAATATCTGTTGGGTGCAAAAACAACCCATATTCAGCTCTGTAACATGAATACGCTCCGCTGTTGGAGATGCTCTTAGAATGTTTGATTTACTTTTTGATGACGTTGTTTGCTGTCTACCCCGGATATTATTACTTTAACAGCACTTGTTGATGGAACTTGATTACTATTACAATAATGAACAACGAAAACCAATACCTAAAGCATAGGAATTTGAAGTATAGTGGCGCATAACAACCACACAAGGGGTGTGGATCACCTGGTCAGGGAAACCCCTGAACCTTTGGTCCTGGCCAATGAAATTGCCCCATTTTGGGGCAATTTGCAGTTTGCCCATTGTACTCTGATTATCCAGAGGGGGCAAACTGCAAATTTCCCCAAAATGGGGCAATTTCATTGGCCTAGACTAGGGGACCAGGGGTTCCCAGTCTAGGTGATCTGCCCCTACACAAGAGCACAATAATTCTAAATAGTAGAAAAAGAGGAGATGAACTAAAAAGAAATGATATAGAAATAATAAAATAATATAATATAATCGATTAAAAATTTTCATTTAAGGCTTGACATAACATTTCTTTAAGTCTTTCTTTTAAGTCTCATAAATACAACAAATAATAATCTACACGAAATTATAATGAATATGTGCACTCTGTTATTTCCAAGGTCCTAGCCTCTAGGCTGGCTCCGTTTCTTCAGCATATTATCTCCTATTCTCAAGCTGGGTTCGTAAAATGACACTTAATTACGGACAACGTTCTTTTAGCCCAGGAGCTAGTGTCCCAGATTGATCGGAAAGTCAGGGTTCTAATGTGGTTGTCAAGCTGGACATGGCCAAAGCTTGCGATCGTATGTCCTGGTTTTTCATCATCAAGGTCCTAAGGGTTTTTAGGTTTCCCAAACCCCTTATCGATCTGATCTGGAGGCTTATTTCTGACTATTGGTTTTCCATTCTCATAAACAGATCAGCCAACGGGTATTTCAAGGCGAGAAGGGGTCTTCGTCAGGGAAATCCACTTTCACCCACTATGTTCATTATATCGGATGAGGCTTTCATACGTGGCTTACACTCACTTACGATAGTAAATCAGATTCATCGGTTTGGCATCCTTTTGGGCTACCCTCTAATTTCTTCCTTATCCTTCGCTGGCGCCATTATCATTTTCATGAATGGCAGTCGTCGCTCTATCCATCGCCTTGTGAGTCTCATTTAGTAGTGCGAGAGATGCTCAGGCCAGCTCGTTAATACTGCTAAAAGTTGCTTCGTTTCGGCAAGTGGCTTGTCTGCGCTAGATCTTCTTGGATTGAAACCTTCACCGGTTTCAAGACTGCCTCCCTTCCCTTACCATACCTCAGTATTATACTTTACAGAGGTCGTAAGCTCAACGTCATTTTCGACCCCCTGACCGATAGAGCCAGGGGAAGGATCATCAGGTGGAATGCGGCGCTTCTCTCTCAGGCAGGAAGACTGGTTCTCATAAAATCATTGCTTGACTCTATATGATCGCATGTTTTTGCTGTTATGACTCCTACATCTTCCATTCTTACCATTCCTTGGCTTCGTCCCTTTTCTAGGATATAAAAAACAATGCTAATAGTCAGTATTGGATTTCTTGGGACATCATCTGCGGTCCCAAAAATGAAGGGGGTTTGGGCCTCAGAAATCCAAAGGATATATGTAATGCCTTTGCCTGCAAGTTGTGGGCTAGGTTTAATTCGAACGGCTCCTTATGGGCGACGTTCCTTCATGCCAAGTGCCATAGACTTGATTAACATAGAAATGTATTTATTTTATGCTCTTATATCTTATCTTTTGTATATAAATAAATATTACTTGGGTATTATTTTTTTCACTTTTACAGATATGCTGACTTAGCCACATGTAGTCAGAAAATATAAATATAGAGATCAAATTGTTGTATATTTACATATGAAGACTTGCTGATGAAGATCTCACATCCAGTAGCTTTTTGGGCAAGAAAATAACTGGTAGAGAAGCTAAGCATATCACAAATCATTGAAGAATTAACAAGGAAGCAAGAATAAAAGAAGAAAAGCCCAATTTTAATATAATTAACCAAGGCCCATTTGTGATTGTATTAGGGTTTAAGTTGGATATCTATCCTATAAATACACTTGTAATCTCATTATAAACATGATCCATGAATTGAAAGTCTTCTTTTCTCTTTTCTGCATTTTTATGTTCTTAGCAATTAGTGTTGTCTACACAATTAGATTTGGTAGAGCACTATTTGTCTTTTTCATTATTTTTCATTAGTGATTAACCGTCTTATTAGATTCAGCGGTAATCCTAATTTTATTTTCTGTTTGTTATTTAATTTCTGCAATTTTAGTTTATGCTTTTTAATTGTCGTCCTATATTAAATTGGATTTGATTAGATTTAGATCTTATTCAAAGTTTATTTGCTTTTTAATTGAAAATTGTGATTTGATCGTCGGTTCAATTAGATTTGTTCTGAATCAAATTGAAGTTTCATTTTTTATTGTTTTTCAACCCAACTTCAAGTTTTTACTAACTCTCCCAAGAAATATATAAATAATAAAATTTAAAATTCATCCCTGTGTTCGACCTGCATATTACACGATCTGTGCGCTTGTAGTTATTATTACAAAATTCGCACTTTTCTAGTCCTTAGAAAGTGTCGATCAAGTTTTTGGCGTCGCTGCCGGGGAGGCAAACATTAAATTTTATTATTTATTTAATTTCTGATTCGGGTTAATTTTTGTTTTATTTTTTTCATTTGTTTTCTCGTATATATATTAAAAAAATCTTGTTTAGTGGATTGGGTATTAAGTATTGATATTGTAATCTTCTAAACAAGGAAAAAATAGTGTCATATTTCCTTAATTTTATTTCTATTTTTTCCATTTATTTTTTCCCCTTTTCATTTTTTTTCCTTCTATAATTTTTTTTCCTTTCCTTCTTCTACTTTCAAAACAATAAGTATAATAATAAAAATTTGCATTTTTTTTATTAATTTCTTTCCCATCACAATTTTCTTTCCCTTCCTACCAAAACTATCTCCCAATCACTACTTTCTTCTTTTGTCATATTCTTTTCTCACTAAATTTCCTACACATCATAACTTCTCAAGTTTTCAAAAAAAAGGACCTTTTGCAAATTTTTATTTATTTCGCTTTTTTTCCTTGCCTTGTGCCTTCTTTCTCTCCTTTCATTGCCAAGAACATACCCATCTCTTGCCATATAATATCCTATCAGGATACTTTTACTTTTCTCATACACCTATAAATAAACGCAAACATAGCCACTTCATCTTCAATAATCACCACAACTCTACCTACAACCACCATCATTTATGTTCGAAATTCCTGTAATCAGTTTTACCAACCCCTATCACCGTTCAACTTCAAATACCCTCACTTACCCAACACAAATTCGCACTCAACTACAGTCATCGTCCGCACCGTATTTCAAATCATCCACTCATTTGCAGATGGCCTCCACAATTTCATACCCAGTTCGCACAACAAAAATCATACCACAAACCCCCTTCGCCATCGCAAATTCAACCTCTATTTCGAACAGCCTAGCATCGAACCCCATCCTCTTCACCATAACCTAACGCATAAATCCTTCAGCCATCTCCCTCGCCATCGCAAATCAACACATCATCTTCATCGCAAAAACCAGTTCACCACCATCAAAATACGTCTGCACTTCGAACCCTCCTATTCACCAACTTCAAAAGCCCAAAAAACCGAAAACCTAAATCACAAAACCGAACATCCATAAACCATTACCACAAACCCGATTTGAATTTCGAAGGATCGAACGATCTGAGACCGCGATCGCAATTAAAAATCGTAACCCCAATAGCAACAAATCCGACTCGAGAACACAATTCGCATACCCTTCGGAAACCCTAGAACATCGCCTCAAACCCTGTTCGAACTCTGATGCCCTAATCGAACGTCGCTGCATCCGATTCTAACTCAGAAATCCCAAAGGAATTTTTTAATTACTTATAGAAAGGAACTTGTTTGATTTGAAGAAAGGGACGATTTCCTTTGGTTATTAACAGGTGCTTTGAGAAAAAAAAATATATATATAGGGAGCTTGCGTTTGATTTGAGAACAAAGGGGGCGCAAGATTTTATTTTTCGGGTTCATTGTAATTTTGATGTCTGAGGAGTCATTAGTGTTGAGTTTTGTGAAAACAAAAGAGGGGTGCGTGTTTTATAGTTGTTGTGGCTTGCTTTTGGAGTACTGTATTTTATTTTGAACGTTTGAAGTGCATGGCCCTTAGTTTGAATACTTAGATCTAGTTTTATTTTGGTTTTTTCCCCTTTATTTCTTCTTTCTTATTTCAGTTTTCCTTCTCTTCTTTTTGCAACTTTTGAGTGCTTAGGTAATTGTTTTATTTTGAGTTTTTTTATTTTTAAACTGTTTCTTTTGTTCTATTTTGTATTGTTTTAAAAAAAAGGAAGGAGATTGAAATCAATTCGTAGGCCAACAAGAAGTAAAGTGTGCAACCAAGTGATACGAAAAATTCAAAAGTCAAGCAGTTTACAGAAGTTGATTGATATGGTTAGTGATACCCAAGTATTCTGAACAGATTTCCATACCCCACTGTAAAATTTTCTAAACTCCGCAGGTGCTGCAGTTGTTTAAAAAAATATAGACATTGTTTGTAAAAATCTTGTAGCAACTTGCTTGTACAATATTTCAAAATTTTGCAGTTATTATTGGATGATTTTTGTGGTTGACTGATATTTCCATAACTGAAATCTTCATTCTCATTATTTTCAACAATAAAAATAGACGTTGCAAAATAATATAATTGAAAAGTGGTGCTTTGTGAAGTTGATTGTCTCGTATAATTGGATCGCGGATATATAGTAGTTTAATCTATTGAACTATTAGCAAAAGAGGTTGCGTACTACCCGTAAAACATTGGTCGTACCCCTTAGTATTTATACTATACGTGAACGGCCATAAGACCCTCTTCCCCCTTCTAATTGAGTTAATTAATTAATTGAGCACAACTCGGTATTTTATACTATTCTGAAGTGAGAATAATTTCTGTCTTTCCTTCATTCAAATGTCTGATTCAAAAAAATCCTTGAGAGAAATGTGGGATAATAACCTGAGAAGACGTTCCCTAGAAGAGTATGAGTTACAACTCATGAGGCAAAATTTTCCAAAATTTCGTGAGCCCAGTGCCAACAATTTTCAAAATTTTGCAAATGACCAACATTTTCAAAATCATAGAAATGATCGAAATTATTATTTCAATTCTAACTTCAATAATTTTGATTATGGGCCACATCAACTTCAAAACATCTTTGAATCCCAATGTAGCTTTGATCAACATCAATATGGGGTTGTAAACCAAAATTTTCAAAATCATAGCCCAAATCAACATCTTGAAAATAACCAAAATTGCAATTTTCCCTCGAATTTCAACAGTTTTGGCTACGAACATAATTTTTATAATCAAAATGATTTCCATTATCATTGTTGTTTTTTTTTGAAAATTCAAACAACCACCACATTGGAAATAATATTGATTGTGAAATTGATGTGGACTACAATTTTGAGAATCAAGAAATCCAAAATGAAAGCTCCTAACTCAATGATTTTGAAGAATATCATCTTAACATTATTAGAGAGAGGGTAGAAAGGAAGGATAGATACCTTGATGAACTTCTTTCTTTAATGACATATTTTAAGGAACAACTCGAGCAACAAAATCAAATTCAAACATGCGATGATGCAAAAAATAATCCAATCTTTACTGATAGTGAAAATTTTCAAACAACAACTTTTGAAATTGAGAATAACGATCTAAGTGAAGTTGTTCAAAATCCAAAAAATCATCTGGACTTCAATTCTTTTCAAGAAAAAGATTTAAGCTCAGATTTTGATCTCCCTCTTTCAGGCTGCGTAAAACTTGAAATTCTAGAAATTGAACAGAATAAAAATGTTGAAATTTTCAATTAAAATTTGGAAAAGGATTTTAATGAACATGAATTTTTTGAATTGTATGAGGACGAGTTGCCAAATGAGGATGAAATAGAATTAAGCCACCGATCCAGGTTCAGAAATTTTGATTTTGAGGTTTCAAACGAACTTGAAATTGTCTGTGTCGAAAATACGTTGTCAATTAATAAAATTGAGAAATGTGATCACATATTCTTGAACAACGCTTAGAATTTAAATTTCATGATTGCAACTGAGTTTATATACATCACAAATTTTTGGACAGTTACACTGATAAATTTGTGGAACACATGAATCATCTTTGAAGCATTACTTCTGTTGAAAAACATCAGGTTAGGATGACACTGGATATGTATCTACTGAACTATAAATCTAGTATAAAGATGAGATGGTTTTCAAAAATCTTTGCTTATTAGAAAACATGCATAAACATAGTGGGAATCTGATTCATTGGGCTAGAACCAAGTGTGAGGGAAAAAGTTGGTGGCATTTTTTGCGTTGTATGCATCACAAACACATATATCATTGTACATATGTTCCATTTTTACATATAGTTAGGCTGCATTTCATTCTACAAATAATTTTGCACCTCATTCACCTTTAGGTGTGATCTTTCAAATTTAGGAAACATGTTTATAGTGTGGACACTGTTTAGTTCTAGTGTGGGAGGTGTCTGCATTACATCCTTCTATTTTTCTTTAAATTTTTTTCTTTTCATGTAGGACCGTCATGCATTTTAGATCGTAGCAACATGCCCTTTTTTCTTTTTTGAAACATGACTCATTTTATATTGATACAATAAAATAAGTTAACAATTATTAGTTAGTTTATAGTATTTTTTTTCTCTCGACTAAGATTGAATAAGAAATAAAATGAAAAGTTGAATTTTGAGAGATATTAGTGTAACTGGTACATAGGGAGATTCTTAGGTGATGGCCATGAAGTTTATTCTAAATTGTAGTCATTGTTTAATGTGTGGAGGACTTAAAAATACTTATATTGGCTTTTCGAATCTTTAAAAATAAGTTGTGTTAAGCTGAATTTGCGTAACTCTCTCTTATTCTTATATTTTCAATAATAATAATAGTAATCCAAGGGTATCCAACATTGCTTGTAAATCTAGCGTTGGTGTGCAAACCCGCTAAGCTTTATCCGACATGTTATTAACAAAGTCAGCGTCAGTATATCTTGGTCCCATTTTATGAGTTGGACACCTGAGGATTACCGACATGTTGTTGACAAAGTCAGCATCGGTCTGCACAATCCGCCAAGCTTTTCCCAACTCTCCGTCAGTCTACGAGGCAGTGCATGGGTGGTATACCTTGGTCTTCAAGTTAGGTGTATGTAATTAATCGTAAATTTCAATTTCTATAGAGATAGAGAATAAGCGATGATGCCCAAACACTACTTGACCTTATTGATTTGACTAGCCATACACGAGGAAATAATAATATCACTTTACAAATTATGACAAGCAAACTAAGAATTTATTTCATGGCTGAACTATGTTATCGATCGAACCAACTGGCCAAACTAGAGTTTAACATTGAAAACTGGAATTATTTTGAAAATTTGTGACAAGTTGAGGTATCTAAAATAAAATCAACTGATTAGAAATTGTTAACTTAATTTGTTGTACCACTTTCCTAAAGCAAGTCATGTTTTCATTTTTTGTTTTCAATTGCAGAAGTCCTCTGCATTCATGTAGTTACATTAGATCCATAGCATACTGCATTTGAGTTTTGTGGGTAATATCCGTTGAAAACCCTCACGAGACACCACTCGTCCTACTAGGGACACCTAGAGGTTTAACGGCTTGTTGCATATGCTCAATGCAATCGTGTTTCCTATGAAAGTGTGACCTATCTAGCTAGTTTTTTATTTTTGTTTTACTCGAGGACGAGTAAAAGATAAGTGTGGGGGTATTTGATTAACTTAGAAATGTGTTTATTTTATGCTCTTATATCTTATCTTTTGTATATAAATAAATATTACTTGGGTATTTTTTTTCACTTTTACAGATATGCCGACTTAGCCACATGTAGTCAGAAAATATAAATATAGAGATCAAATTGTTGTATATTTACATATGAAGACTTGCTGATGAAGATTTCACATCCAGTTGCTTTTTGGAGAAGAAAATAACTGGTAGAAAGGCTATGCATATCACAAATCATTGAAGAATTACCAAGGAAGCAAGAATAAAAGAATAAAGGCCCAATTTTAATAGAATTAACCAAGGCCCATTTGTGATTGTATTAGGGTTTAGGTTGGCTATCTATCCTATAAATACACTTGTAATCTCATTGTAAACATGATCTATGAATTGAAAGTCTTCTTTTCTCTTTTCTGCATTTTTATGTTCTTAACAATTAGTGTTGTCTACACAATTAGATTTGGTAGAGCACTATTTGTCTTTTTCATTTATTTTTCATTAGTGATTAACCGTCTGATTAGATTCAGCGATAATCCTAATTTTATTCTATCTTTGTTATTTAATTTCTACAATTTAAATTTCTGCTTTTTAATTGCCTTCCTAGATTAAATTGGATTAGATTAGATTCAGATCTGATTCATAGTTTTATTTGCTTTTTAATTGAAAATTGTGATTTTATCGTCAGTTCAATTAGATTTGTTCTGAATCAAATTACAGTTTCAATTTTTATTGTTTTTCAACCCAACTCCAAGTTTTTTCTAACTCGCCCAAGAAATGTATAAATAATAAAATTTAAAATTCCTCCTTGTGTTCGACCTGCATATTACACGAACTATGCGCTTGCAGTTATTATTACAAAATTCGCGCTTTTTTAGTTCTTAGAAAGCGTCGATCAAGACTTCAGATCGTAAACTATTCTAGGGTCCCGTTATATGCTAGTGAAACGTGAAACGGATGCAATTCGTGAAGGCCTTTCGAATTCACATAGTGGTGGATCTGGATGGGATGACAATCCTTTTTCAATTAAGACGGCTTGGAGCTTGGCGAGGACGTCGGTTCCACATCTCCATCTCTTCTGTTTAATCTAGGATGTTTGTATTCCCCCGAAGGTTTCTTTGTTTATGTGCTGAGCCGGCCCAACAGATTGGATACCCAAGCCGAAGAATTTTTTTTTGGAAAATTATGTAAAAGAAAAAAAAAATAGTTTGTTTTGCCAGGCAAGAAACCTGCATGTTCAAAATTCAGCATCACAACCAGGAATAGAACCCAAGTGCTCACACCACGTCCCAACAGTCTTATCACTGACTACGAACTCATTGCAACATTTCTTTAGTTTCTACATAAACATTCAAATTTGAAAAAAAAAATTGCCCCATCCCAGTGGGCTGCCCTAGCCCGAGGGCTTAGTGGGCTTCCACTTTGGCCGGGTCTGTTTATGTAGCAGACCCTTTATGAAGGGTTGCCGATAGATGAGAACCTCCAGAGAATTGACATCTCTTTTGAGTCACGTTGCAAGTGCTATGGGTCTGGTGACACAGTATCCATAGCCCACTTTTTTTCTTTGGTTCTCTGCCAAAGCTGTATGGAATTACTTCGGGAACTTAGTTGGTCTTCGACGTAATGCATCTTCTCTCGCTGATTTACTGAGATGCTGGTAGGACGGTATCTCATGTAAATCACTTCACTTCATCCTTCTACGGTTAATCCCTTGTCTTATCTGCTGGCATATATGGTACTCACGGAATAAGGCAATTGTTGATGAGGTGCCTATGGACCCTTCCACCATCATTAGAAATGTAAGGAATGATGTGATCCTTTCATTTCGTGACTAGCTATTTAGAGGTTTTGATGGTTCCCGATCGAGGCGGTTGGTTGGTACCTTCGATACAACATGGTATCCAACTACCCCTCGTGCGAGGATTGGTTGAACCTTCTATTTTATTATCTTAGTGGGATCCATCCCACTACTATCTCCTCACCTCCTACCCCCTCTCTTAAGTGTTGTTGTTGTTTATTACTTCAGCAAGGCCTGGATTTACAGGTTTTTTGGATCGCTGGTCTATGGTTCCTATGGTTTTGCAGTAGTTGTATTGCGTTCGGAGCTTTCATACGGTTGGGTTGCTTGCATTTTGTGTCTTTGGGGTTCCTCGACCTTTGCCAGGGGTCCTCGCCATTGACTATTCGACTAATTGGGAGGCTTCTTATATTGCCAGTCGCTATTCCTCTTCGCAACTCATTTGGCATTGCTGGGGATTGCTTCTTGTTGGTTTTATTTGTATTTATGTACGTTTTTCTGTTTTAGTCGCTCTGTTTGGACATTTTGGCTATCGTTTTGTGTGGTCATTATTGTGTGTACAGACCCTGTAGTTTCTGCAGATCTGCTTTTGTGAGTCGTTAGAGAATGGTTAGATTCTCCTTTTTGTTATATATATATATATATATATATATATATATATATATATATATATATACATATACATATATATATATATAAAACATATATAACAAAGTTGATTGATTTAATTAGTTTTAAGCCAATATTTAATATTAAAAAAAAAGAATATGTACACTCTAAGAGATATTGCAGTCCTTTTGATTTTTGGGCAGAAAATGTAACAACCCGTATTTTCCATAACCTATTATAACATAGATCGAGGCAGAATTTAATTCTAAAATCTGAATCAAGGGAAACGGGCTATGCCATTTCGTTCGTCTCGGAAAAATACGCGAAATAGAGTCCGAGTTTTCGAAAATCGGAGTCCGTATGACCCGATTAAGGCCCAACGAAGTTTTCAGAAAATTCTAAAGTAAAAACAGATTTCAGATTCAAACTTGAAATTGGGAAATTGGGCCATATTGGGCCAGGCGGGAGAATTCCCGCCACAGTACCCAAGTCGACAGCCCTGTCGACTTGGGAGTCGACTTGGTCTGACCAAGTCGACAGCCCTGTCGACTTGGCTGTCGACTTGGCTCAGACGAGCACTCCTGCCTGGTGCACCATTTTGAGAATGTGTTGAGCTTGGGGGCCAGATTCGGTTTTGAGGGTTGAGATTGGAACTAGGGTTTAATCCTATGGCCTAAAACACTTGCCTAATCTATAAATAAGACCCTAACCTACCCTAAATCATCATTATTCATTCTAGCAACTAAACTATGGCAAAATCAATCCTCTCATGGCCTCCACTCTCTTCATAAATTCCTAAATAAATTTCTAAGTGATTTTCCATGCATACAAGTGTTTTTAGACTTGTATGATCATCATTAGCTTGCATTCAAAGCCAAGTTTCTATCTTGGTATCATAAAGAGAGAGTTTTGATCAATTTTTCTTGCATTTTTGGGGTTCAATTGGTTGCATAAGGGTTTTCTTACATTTGCTATACTCATTTGAGTCCGCATAAGCATTGTAAGCCCTATTCTACTTTCATACTTAAACTTTAAAGTTAAATGTATGATATGCGAGTTTATATGCAAGTTTTCTATGATGTGTTATGCAAGTTTTCTATGATGTGTTATGCAAGTTTTCTATGATGTGTTTTGCAAGCTCATCAAGTTATGTTATGCAAGTTTAATATGTAAGTTGTCATATGAAATGCAAGTTATGCTATGCAAGTTTGATATGTAAGTTGTCATATGATATGCAAGTTATGCTATGCAAGTTTGATATGCAAGTTGTCATATGATATGCAAGTTATACTATGCAAGTTTGATATGTAAGTTGTCACATGATATGCAAGTTGTGCTATGCAAGTTTGATATGCAAGTTGTCATATGATATGCAAGTTATGCATGCTTTTTGAGGCCTAATGCAAGTATTTGAACATATGTACATTTCATATGCCACCATGTTGAACTTGTGGCTTAACACTTTTATGTCACGATTATGCCAAGTTCCCTCTTTCTATCCTTTATGCGCTATTGCGATATGTAAGCGATGGGATTGCGTTTGGGGTTGGGTAAACTTAAAAGACATAAAAATATAAGCTTGGGAATTTACCTATTAAGTTAGGTCTACCCATTGGGAATTTACCTATAAAGTTAGGTCTACCCAATTGCTTGAAAACTTGTAATATGTTTTGGAAACATGATGGACATGACACTTAGAAAAGATAAGTGTGACCAACTCGAGGTTGGGTTGAGTTTGTAGCGTAAACCTACCCGGAACCGACCGGCTTAACTAGTTGCTACAAACAATAGGACCCAATGTGAGAAGTTGGTCATGTGGTACCTTGGACCCGAGGTTAGACCAAGTTGTGGTGTAAAGCTACCCGGAACCGACCGGCTTAACTAGTAACCACAACAAAGTCTAATGTGAGAGGTTAAGGTGCATTAATTAATTAATTAATGCCTCATGATTAGGGTTAAGTCATGGTCCATTTAATACTTAACCAATTTGGGCTCGGTAGATTAACCGGGGTTAAGTCGTGAACTCACCGTTACACTTAACCAAGTTAATCCGTGATTAGTAAAGGGGTTAAACCGTACTTAACCCACTAGAGAAATCCTAGCAATGGGGGTCCACTCCAGCAGTAATCCCTAGTTTGTATCATCATGACCCTAGGGACTAGGCTAGGGTGGGGGCACGATTACTGGACTGGAGGTAAGCGACCAATAAACGACGGCAGGGTGGTACGCCAGTGTAGTTCCAGGCGGACTCTGGTCGTGCACATAGTCCGTAGCCGGAGAAAACATGCACGGGTACCAGTAGATCGGGACTGTGCACTCATGTTCATGGTGTCCAGGGGTTGACACCCTAGGGCTTGATACACCCGAAGGGTGGACCCGGCACAGTTCGACTACAATCATGTTATTGGGCCGTATTGACACCAACACGTGACGAGTTAGGCTTAGGGAGCCGATCGACTAGACCGTTTGGGTTGGACCTCGTGGTAGGGTCACTTCATGTTATTGGACCTCGCATGAGGGTCACTTCATGTTATTGGGCCAAAGCTTGGGCCGTGGGATCAATACTTGTTTATTCAAGTCTTGTTGAGTTTGCTAGTACACCTGTGGTGCAAAACCTTAATCTTGATTATGCGATGACACCTTTATCTACCTTGTTAGTTAATCATCATGCTAGTATGTTGTTTTCCTTATGTTCATCCCTGCTGCTCATACCAGTTAGCTTTATCAGTTTACATTGATTGTAGTAGGGCTTACTCAGTCTTTTTGACTGACCTGTTTTCTTTCGCCTCTTTTCTTCCGTTTCCCCCCAGGTTCTCAGGGAGGGAATACAGGAGCTTAGCTTGGATTTTGGATTGCTTGCTTGTGGGATTCCAGCTCATGTACGCTTTCTACATGAAGCTAGCTATGGTTCTCATGTATTTTGGGGATAGCATTTATGTATTTCGGTTTTTAGATGATGTTGTTTTATCTAGACTTGTTTATTTGGGAAATTGATATTATGTTGTACCAGACTTGCTTTGAGATGGTTTAAATCTTCCGCTGTTTTATCTATGTTATTTACTCAGTTTACATTTATACATATGTTCTTGTTCTGCCTTGATATATCATTATGCATGTTTACCTGATTCAAACGCCCCTCCAAAGTCAGTGCCCTTGCAAGAGTGGTACTGGCGGAGGTGGGGTGTTACAATTTGGTATCAGAGCATATGGTTTACGCGAAGGAACAAAAAGGTTTTTAGAAAACTTTTGAAAAACTATTTTCAAAATCAAGTATAAAGTATTTTCCAAAGAAAAGTCTAGTTTATTTTAAAGGCTATTCCCCAAAAAGCCATTAGCAAAATCCCTTCGTTTTTCTCCATTCTGAATTGTCTTTTTCTTCGTTTCAGTATGGCCGATAACTTTGCTATTCCGGAGGGAGTGCACGTACCTGTTTGGTATAGGAGACTTTTGGAGGCTAGGGCGACCGAAGTCGGCCCCGCAGATGTTCCTCCTCCTCCTCCTCCAGTAGTTAATATTCCTCCTCCTCCCGTCGCTAATGTTCCTCCTCCTCCTGTCGCTGAGGATCCTCTTCCTCCTCCCCCTCAGCATCCTCAGGCTGACTTCGCAAAGACTTGCAAAGATTTCAAAGCAATGGGTGGCAAGAACTTTCAAGGTACTGAGACTTTTGTAGAGGCCAGGAATTGGTTGAAAGAGACCGAGGATTTATTCGCTATCTTTGGGTTAGACGATCAGAGGAAGGTCTTGCTGGCGGTTTGGCTTATGAAGGATGAAGCCGCTTATTGGTGGGAAGTCACCAATGGTACTAGGCCTGTTGAGACTTGGGCCGATTTCAGGGCAAGGTTCATGCTTAAGTTTTTATCTTCTACTGAGGAGAATCTGCAAATGGAGAGGTTCATAACTTTGAAGCAAGGAGATATGTCTGTCAAAGAATATGTGAACAAGTTCAATCAGTTAGCTCGTTTTGGCTTGGATATGGTGAATACTCCTCAGAAGAAGGCTCTTCGTTTTGCTAGAGGATTGAATGAGCCGTTGCAGGGATTGGCTATGTCACATATTCCCCATGGGGCCACGTTTGAGAGTTTGGTTGATATGGCATTACTTCAGGGAGATGGCAAGAAAGAGATCAAGGTGAATGATACTCAAGCCAAGAAGACTGATTCCCAGGGAAAAGGAAATCAGAGTAATCCAAGTGGTCAAGGCAGTCAAGGCAACCAAAACAAGAACAAGGGTCAAGGCAACAAGGGAAACAACAACAAGGGCAAGAACGTCAAGGGGAAGTGCCATTATTGCGGTTCAGTTGGGCATCTTATTAAGGATTGTAGGAAGAGAAAAAGGAAGAATGGTGAATGCTTTTTCTGCGGTGAGACTGGACATTTCAGCAAGGATTGCCCGAAGAAGCGAGGGCAAGGCCAGGGTCAGACTCAGCGTGCTGGACCTTTAGGAGGGCAAGTTCATGCTCTCAATACCGCTCCAGTTCCCGATCGAGGTAGTATTTCTGTTGAGAGCCTTGTATATATTTATGATTTTCCAGTTCGTACCTTGTTTGATTCTGGTGCATCGCATAGCTTTATCTCATCTGATCTTGTTGATAGTTTGCACCTTAGTACTAGCCTGGTAGATGATCCCGTCTGTGTCTCAAATCCTATTGGGGGTTCCGCCCATTTGTCTATGATATGTGGGGATTTGAGGATCTCTATACTGAGTGTAGAGTTCTTGTGCAGTGCTTATGTTCTTGGTTTCAGGGGATACGGATTGATATTGGGCATGGATTGGCTGTCCAGATATGGAGCCATTCTTAATTGTGAGCATAGGGTTGTGAGGCTCGTGACTCGCCTCGGAAACACCCTAGAGATTTCTTGTGATCCGAGAGGTCCCGTCATGTTGTGCTATCTTGAATCACTCGACTCGTCAGTGGAGACTCTTCAGTCTGTGAGAGTGGTTCGAGATTATCCGGATGTTTTTGATGAAGTTAGGGGGTTACCCCCTAAGTGAGAGATTGATTTCCGCATTTATCTGGTGGATAATGCAAAGCCGGTTTCTTTGCCCGTTCGGCACATGGCTCCGCGTGAAAGGCGGGAGCTAAGTAAGCAAGTGAAGGAGTTGCTTGAAAAGAACTTCATTAGACGAAGTATATCTGAATGGGGAGCGCCTGTGGTATTTGCTACCAAGGCAGATGGTTCTCTCCGACTTTGTGTTGACTATCGAGAATTGAATAAGCTGACTAAGAAGAACAGACACCCGTTACCGAGGATTGATGATCTCTTTGACCAGCTTGTCGGTGCTTCTGTTTTCTCTTAGCTTGATCTTGCTACTGGATTCCATCAGCTCAGGGTAGCTGAGGATAGTATAGACAAGACTGCGTTCAGAACTCCTGATGGGTTCTTCGAATGGCTTGTCATGCCGTTCGGCTTGACTAATGCACCCGCATATTTCGTGGACTTGATGAGTAGGGTGTTCAGGGAGTTCTTGAACAAGTTTGTCGTGGTCTTCGTAGATGATATTCTGATTTTCTCTAAGGATGAGGAAGAGCACGCAAGGCATCTCGTGGAGGTGATGGATACGCTTAGAGCGCATCAGTTGAAGGCCAAGTTCTCCAAGTGTCACTTTTGGAGAAGGGAAGTTAGATTCCTTGGGCATATAGTGTCTAAGGAAGGCTTAGCGGTGGATCCCGCTAAGGTAGTTGCAGTTCAGGATTGGAAAACTCCAAGGAATGCAACCGAAGTGAGAAGTTTTCTAGGTCTTGCGGGTTTTTACCGGAAGTTCATCAAGGACTTCGCGAAGATATCCGCTCCTCTCACTAAATTGACGAAGAAAATTTTAGTTTTTGCTTGGAGCATAGAATGCGAGCTTGCTTTTCAGAAGCTCAAGAGAGCTCTTACATCAGCACCTGTTTTAGCTTTGCCCGATGGAGGGAAGATATTTACCGTATACACCGATGCATGTGGCACGGGGTTAGGAGCAGTTCTGATGCAAGAAGGAAGGGTGATATGCTTTGGCGGTAGACAACTCAAGGTGCATGAGAAGAATTATCCCACTCATGACTTAGAGTTGGCAGCAATAGTATATGCACTCAAGGCTTGGCGCCATTATCTTTTGGGAGAGAGATTTGAGCTTTATACCGATCACAAGTCATTGAAATATCTCTTTTCTCAGAAGGATCTGAATCTGAGGCAACAAAGATGGATGGAATTCTTGGCGTCCTATGATTTTGAGATAGCTTATACCCCTGGCAAGGGGAATGTGGTAGCTGATGCATTGAGTAGAAGAAGGTTGACCCTAAGTCCTCTATTCGTTGAGATGAAGAACTTAGAGTATGTGGCAACCTTTGATTTCTCTTTGGTGACTAAGTCGATGACCGGTTCTTTAGCATCTCTGGAACTCAGACCTACCCTTCTTGATCAAGTTGGGGCTTCGCAGAGAGAAGACCCTCAAATAGTTGAGATTATGGATAAGCTGATTCGAGGAGAGGCATCTAGTCATCTCGCTCGATATTCTATTGATGACAAGGGTTGGCTGAGAAGAGACGGAAGGTTATGTGTTCCAAGGGTAGAAGACTTAGTAAGAAAAGTTCTTGAGGAAGCGCATCGCTCTAAGGTGACTATACATCCAGGCGGAGATAAGATGTATAAAGATATGAAGCGTATTTTCTTTTGGCCTGGGATGAAGAAGGATGTGGCAGAGTTTGTCTCTAGATGTATCATTTGCCAGCAAGTTAAGGCCGAGTCGAAGAAGCCCGGTGGGCTATTGCATCCTCTAGACGTTCCACTTTGGAAGTGGGAGAGTATTTCCATGGATTTTATCGATGGGCTACCAAGGTCAAGGAAAGGAAATACGAGCATTTGGGTTATCGTGGATAGACTTACGAAGAGTGCTCATTTCATCCCAGTGAAGAGCAAGAGGACCGCATCTTGGCTAGCGTCTGTATATCTTCGTGAGATTGTGAGACTTCATGGAGTCCCTTCTAGTATAGTCAGTGACCGTGACCCAATCTTTACAAGTCAGTTCTGGAATAGCTTGCAAGAAGCCATGGGCACGAGGTTGAATCTAAGTACTGCTTATCACCCACAGACGGACGGTCAAACCGAAAGGGTGAATAGGGTACTCGAGGATCTGTTGAGGCTTTGTATTCTGGATTTTGGTGGTACTTGGGAAGACCACCTTCCTCTTGTTGAGTTTGCATATAATAACAGTTATCAGGCAAGCATAGGGATGGCACCATTTGAAGCTTTATATGGGAGGCCGTGCAAGTCGCCTACATGTTGGTGGGAGACTACGGATAAGCTTATACTTGGGCCTGATATGATCAGAGATACATCCGAGAAGATCGAGTTGATTCGGAGACGGATGAAAGCGGCCCAAGACCGACAGAAATCCTATGCTGATAAGCGAAGAACTGATTTGGAGTTTGATGTTGGGGATATGGTTTTCGTGAAGGTTTCTCCTTTGCGGAATGTGGTCCGATTTGGAGCCGTTGGGAAGTTAGCACCGAGGTTTGTTGGACCATTCCCTATTATAGAGAGGATCGGGCAGATGGCTTATAGAGTGAAGTTGCCCGAGAAGCTTGCCGGAGTACACGATGTTTTTCATGTCTCGCATCTCTGGAAGTGTTTACATGAATCAGCAGAGGTTGTTGAGCCAAGGGTTCTGGAAGATGTGGAAGTGGAGAAAGAAGCTACCTTGAGGAGAGCTCCGATTCGTATCTTGGGGACGGAGACCAAGAAGCTAAGGAATCGAGGGGTCAAGTTGGTGAAGGTTCAATGGGGTGAAGCCGAAGAAGACGCAACTTGGGAAACCGAGGAGAAGATGCGTGGGCTTTATCCATTCCTTTTTTGAGGGTACACTCTCAATCTCTTTTCTTTGTTAGTATATCTTTCTCTTTGCTATCCATATTTATCTAGTTTATCGTGTTAATCTTGTCATGAGAACCTTAGGTAGAAACCCTTTGGATGAAACATGTGTTTGAAACATGTTATGCTCGATGGTTGCAAGTGGTTGCTCGTGGATGCATTATACACGATTAGGCACTAGATCGGCTCACGCACTCCTCATATTGCATATGCATGGGTGTTTATGCTTATTCATGGATGAAAATTTTTGTGTTATCACATGGACGCTGCATATGGATGTATGTGATGTGCACACATATAGATGTTATACATTATGTTAGGAATTGCATACATATGGATTCATTTCACTAACATAATTTGCATTGATGATATTTGCATTAGATAAGGACATATACACACACCTTTGCATATGTTCATATAACATTTAGAATCTTGTAAGGACAATGATTGCTCGTGGGTGATGTTTTGAGTAGATGGATGATTGGATGGTAGGATACGTTCTTCCTAACTTGAAGATTTCGGGGACGAAATCCTTTAAGGAGGGGAGAATGTAACAACCTGTATTTTCCATAACCTATTATAACATAGATCGAGGCAGAATTTAATTCTAAAATCTGAATCAAGGGAAACGGGCTATGCCATTTCGTTCGTCTCGGAAAAATACGCGAAATAGAGTCCGAGTTTTCGAAAATCGGAGTCCGTATGACCCGATTAAGGCCCAACGAAGTTTTCAGAAAATTCTAAAGTAAAAACAGATTTCAGATTCAAACTTGAAATTGGGAAATTGGGCCATATTGGGCCAGGCGGGAGAATTCCCACCACAGTACCCAAGTCGACAGCCCTGTCGACTTGGGAGTCGACTTGGTCTGACCAAGTCGACAGCCTTGTCGACTTGGCTGTCAACTTGGCTCAGACGAGCACTCCTGCCTGGTGCACCATTTTGAGAATGTGTTGAGCTTGGGGGCCAGATTTGGTTTTGAGGGTTGAGATTGGAACTAGGGTTTAATCCTATGGCCTAAAACACTTGCCTAATCTATAAATAAGACCCTAACCTACCCTAAATCATCATTATTCATTCTAGCAACTAAACTATGGCAAAATCAATCCTCTCATGGCCTCCACTCTCTTCATAAATTCCTAAATAAATTTCTAAGTGATTTTCCATGCATACAAGTGTTTTTAGACTTGTATGATCATCATTAGCTTGCATTCAAAGCCAAGTTTCTATCTTGGTATCATAAAGAGAGAGTTTTGATCAATTTTGCTTGCATTTTTGGGGTTCAATTGGTTGCATAAGGGTTTTCTTACATTTTCTATACTCATTTGAGTCCGCATAAGCATTGTAAGCTCTATTCTACTTTCATACTTAAACTTTAAAGTTAAATGTATGATATGCGAGTTTATATGCAAGTTTTCTATGATGTGTTATGCAAGTTTTCTATGATGTGTTATGCAAGTTTTCTATGATGTGTTATGCAAGCTCATCAAGTTATGTTATGCAAGTTTAATATGTAAGTTGTCATATGAAATGCAAGTTATGCTATGCAAGTTTGATATGTAAGTTGTCATATGATATGCAAGTTATGCTATGCAAGTTTGATATGCAAGTTGTCATATGATATGCAAGTTATACTATGCAAGTTTGATATGTAAGTTGTCACATGATATGCAAGTTGTGCTATGCAAGTTTGATATGCAAGTTGTCATATGATATGCAAGTTATGTATGCTTTTTGAGGCCTAATGCAAGTATTTGAACGTATGTACATTTCATATGCCACCATGTTGAACTTGTGGCTTAACACTTTTATGTCACGATTATGCCAAGTTCCCTCTTTCTATCCTTTATGCGCTATTGCGATATGTAAGCGATGGGATTGCGTTTGGGGTTGGGTAAACTTAAAAGACATAAAAATATAAGCTTGGGAATTTACCTATTAAGTTAGGTCTACCCATTGGGAATTTACCTATTAAGTTAGGTCTACCCAATTGCTTGAAAACTTGTAATATGTTTTGGAAACATGATGGACATGACACTTAGAAAAGATAAGTGTGACCAACTCGAGGTTGGGTTGAGTTTGTAGCGTAAACCTACCCGGAACCGACCGGCTTAACTAGTTGCTATAAACAATAGGACCCAATGTGAGAAGTTGGTCATGTGGTACCTTGGACCCGAGGTTAGACCAAGCTGTGGTGTAAAGCTACCCGGAACCGACCGGCTTAACTAGTAACCACAACAAAGTCTAATGTGAGAGGTTAAGGTGCATTAATTAATTAATTAATGCCTCATGATTAGGGTTAAGTCATGGTCCATTTAATACTTAACCAATTTGGGCTCGGTAGATTAACCGGGGTTAAGTCGTGAACTCACCGTTACATTTAACCAAGTTAATCCGTGATTAGTAAAGGGGTTAAACCGTACTTAACCCACTAGAGTAATCCTAGCAATGGGGGTCCACTCCAGCAGTAATCCCTAGTTTGTATCATCATGACCCTAGGGACTAGGCTAGGGTGGGGGCACGATTATTGGACTGGAGGTAAGCGACCAATAAACGACGGCAGGGTGGTATGCCGGTGTAGTTCCAGGCGGACTCTGGTCGTGCACATAGTCCATAGCCGGAGAAAACATGCACGGGTACCAGTAGATCGGGAATGTGCACTCATGTTCATGGTGTCCAGGGGTTGACACCCTAGGGCTTGATACACCCGAAGGGTGGACCCGGCACAGTTCGACTACAATCATGTTATTGGGCCGTATTGACACCAACACGTGACGAGTTAGGCTTAGGGAGCCGATCGACTAGACCGTTTGGGTTGGACCTCGTGGTAGGGTCACTTCATGTTATTGAACCTCGCATGAGGGTCACTTCATGTTATTGGGCCAAAGCTTGGGCCGTGGGATCAATACTTGTTTATTCAAGTCTTGTTGAGTTTGCTAGTACACCTGTGGTGCAAAACCTTAATCCTGATTATGCGATGACACCTTTATCTACCTTATTAGTTAATCATCATGCTAGTATGTTGTTTTCCTTATGTTCATCCCTGCTGCTCATACCAGTTAGCTTTATCAGTTTACATTGATTGTAGTAGGGCTTACTCAGTCTTTTTGACTGACCTGTTTTCTTTCGCCTCTTTTCTTCCGTTTCCCCCCCAGGTTCTCAGGGAGGGAATACATGAGCTTAGCTTGGATTTTGGATTGCTTGCTTGTGGGATTCCAGCTCATGTACGCTTTCTACATGAAGCTAGCTATGGTTCTCACGTATTTTGGGGATAGCATTTATGTATTTCAGTTTTCAGATGATGTTGTTTTATCTAGACTTGTTTATTTGGGAAATTGATATTATGTTGTACCAGACTTGCTTTGAGATGGTTTAAATCTTCCGCTGTTTTATCTATGTTATTTACTCAGTTTACATTTATACATATGTTCTTGTTCTGCCTTGATATATCATTATGCATGTTTACCTGATTCAAACGCCCCTCCAAAGTCAGTGCCCTTGCAAGAGTGGTACTGGCGGAGGTGGGGTGTTACAGAAAAAGAGTAAGAATAATGGGAATTTAAAAAGTCAAAGAAGGCGTTTAACGTTCCCCCTTTTATAATCTTCTTCCATAATGGCCATGCCTCTTCACATGGTTACATCTATTCAATTCAATCAATGGTTATTTGTAACGCTTCAAACTCTTAGTAATTCGCAACGGCTATTTTAGAAATTCAAATGACGCGTCCGTTCAAACAGTTCAAATCTATTGGAAAAAACTATTTGAATTTTAGGTAGATAAAAAAACAGTCCAGTCAACCACATCCCGACCAGGTACCATACGGGCGGGCGGCGCATGCATGTGAAACTATGGTCATATGGGTCCTTAATATCGCACATAATTATCTAACTCTAAGAGCCAATATAGGTTGGTGGAAAATGATATATAAACCTATACAATGCAAATATTTTTTTCGATGTGGAACTTGGTGCATATTTCTTCATTCACCACTTCAAGGATCTATAAAACTTGTTAGAAGGACAACTTTGACTCGGTTACACATAGATGACAACCTCTCTTGTACCATCTCTAAAACGACATTTTGCATTCATGGAGACTTTAATTACATGCTAGGTACCTAGAAAACCATTGAATAAGGCATGGGCCTGTTTTATAAAAAAAATGACAAAGTTTTCACCATTCAACGAACATGGTAGAGTGAGTATATATTATTATTTTACAAGAAAGTAAGTCGGTTTTACCCGTATTTACTATCAGCGTCACTACCTTATCTAGAAACGGCGATTTGACACCTTCAGAAGCCATTTTTCGGTAGCGTTGGATGCTTGAGTTATCACAAGTATGATATAGGAAGTATTCAGGCTTCCGCCTCTTACCTTTTGAATAGGTTTAATTCAGTTAATTATATATATATATTTGAAAGTAACTGCTCCCCAAGAGGTTTTTACCTCCACTCTTTTGGCAGGGATGAAGGAGTGTTTTTATAAGAAGGAACTGCTTTATATAGAGAAATTTAAACCTTTCGGGGGAACCAGAAGGAAGTCTTATCTGTTTGATGTCAGGTTTTAATTAATTGCTTGGTTGCATGGATCCGAAAGGGGTACCTTTCGTGAGAATTTTATGGTGTCGAAGGCTTACCTTCGGAGTAAATGACTGGTGCCCTTATGAAGCCAAAAAAAGGGTTTCCTTTCGAAAATGATTAATTGTTAAACTTGGTAGGACACCATTAAGAGCTACGCATATTATTTGGTGGATAACCATGGACACGACATTTGCATTTTTGTGAACATTAGGGGACCAACGTGTGCAATAAATTGGGGGAATCAATTAACTTAAAGGATAAAGGGATTAGCTTTCGGTCTCATTATCAGTGAGGGGTTACCTTGCAATGCACGGAAGGAGGATTGAAAAAGGAAGTGATTATGTTGTCTAGTAAGGGGCTACCTTAAGCTGCGCAGTGCGAAAACCAAGTAATATCGTTCAGTTGTTAGTGAATGATACATTAAAAAGCATGGAAGGGGAACCAAAATAAAAAATAAAAATGATGTGGAATCATTAGAAACCGTTAAGGCGAGAATTCGGAAATAACGGATTCCACATTGTGTGTTGAATATTACACATTTATGCTGTCACTTATGTTATTGTGGCTTTCGTACTAACCATTGAGGAAGAGACTAAGAGCATCTCCAACCTTCAGTGAATGTGGTGTTTTGTAAATCCAATGTGTCATTCAATGTTTCACAATGTTATTCTTGTTGAAAATGAAAACTAAAAAGTAGCTTCAATCCTACAAAATGGCCATTAGCAATTTCATTACAGATAAAACTGGCGCCATATTTCCCCATCAAAATTTCCCCTAAAAGCCAAATTATATAATTATGAGACAAAATATCTCTCATGCGGAGTCAGGGAGGCCTGGTATTTATCAATGGAGGAAAAGCATATAAACCGAAGAGGTAACTTATTTTTTCCGTTTTGCTTTCATGATCAATGGGAAGCATTATTTTTGCAATAATTATGAAGTAACGAACAGTAGTACAAGGGACAATCACCTTTTCTATTTCATGTAAACATTATTCAACCACAGAAAAATGTACTTTGCACTTTATCCAAGACTTACCTACTTGCATTCTTTATTGTACAATAAGATGGCTGGTGTATGTTTGTGATAATTTTATAACACAGGGTGTAACATATAGAACCCGAAAATTTACTCACTTTATCCTTTTTACCTATGCATGTTTTTGTTTAATATCCAAGGGAAAACAATAAAGGATTATATTATGAATGCTACAGCCTACACCCATGTATACCTGGTTTTTCAATGAAATAAAGCATTTACTGGTTGTGAAAGTTACTGCCAAATGTAAAATTATTTACTGTTTGCTGAGTACTACATATAGCATCTACATATAAACCCATGCAATATTTCACCAGCCTAGTACAGTACATAAGGGTTATTTTAGTGATACAATAATGTTGGAATACCCGATTGCCTTTTTATCAAATCTCGCGGCTTAGAAACCAAAAAAATAGGAAGACCCACCACAAGCTGAGTCTAAATACCCATAATAACCCCCCCCCCCCCCCCCCGAGTTCCACGATTTCAACTATTTTATCATTTTATCCGCTTTTACAGCCGGGCATACCAGCAAAGTCGTATTCACCAAAGGGATGTCAGCTCGTACAGTTGCTTATCACCAAGTAAGCAACTGTACTAGCTGACATCCCTTTTGTGAATAAAACCAACATGTATAATACGAGATGGACAGGAAAACAGCGGTATTTTTGTACGACCCAATTAATGTTGCTTATTCATTCAACCTGGAAGGAACTAGACATGGAATTTAAACAGCCGACATACCTATACCTATTTGGATTCAACGATTCTTTGGTTGAGATTCCAGGTTTTCAACGCATAAGCTTTGACATGGTTTAATCACGAAAAAAGGTGAATTGCGCCAGTTAGAATCAAATAATTTTGTGGATCTGAATAGAAATATTTGCTGCACACGAGAGGAGTTATTCAGCGGTAGAGAATAAAGAGACAGAGAAGAGGTACTAGAAGAAATGATGTGGCACGTTTCAAAATGTGTTGTTCAATGTCCAGGAGCAGGCATTTTATTTCACATTTTATGCCTTCACATTGTGTACAAAATCCCATTGGAGAGAGTGTATTTAATAATTTTGTCTAACTGCTTACTTGGTGTCCACATTTCAAAAGAATTTTAGGTGGGTTAGAGATGCTCTAGGAGTTGGTTCTATAGGCAGTTGTTGCTAGTGAGGGGAAAACCAGTTCTGCAATGCGGTGTGGTCCGACTAAATATTTGGGTATCGAGTATAAAGGATTAGTATTCACACCAGTCTGTTGATTGTTTTGAAAATTTTGTTTTTCCCTTTTAACTCTCAGGTGCTCATTTGAGTAGGTTGAGGCTTAAGTCTTTAAGGTATCTTCTTCGAATAAGCTTCCGAAGACGGGCAGGAGGCTATACCTATTTAGGACTTTTGCTTTATTTTGTTTTGTCTTTTATTGTGTGCATCGACAAAGTTGTAATTTCCAATATATTTAGACCCTGATCAACCATTGGACATCGTTAAATGTTGCACTCGGAGTTTATTTTGTAATAACTTATATTTTTTCTGAGCAATTTATAAGAAAGGGAAGCGTGAATGAACAATTATTAATGAATATTTTGTGAAGTTTTTCATACTCCTGTATCATCTGATGTTATGACTTATTAATATCTGGTTTTCTTTCACCGCATGCCGACGCAAGAGATGACTGTAGCATCTGTAGAGTTGGGCTTCTGATCTTAGAGAATGGGGTGTTACAAATGCTCCTTCAAGGTTAAATCACACGATGTGTAGGTGAGATTTAGTTGAGCAGACTGGTACAGCGTAAATGAAGACAAAGGAAATGGTCGGGTATATATAGTGACGGGTTGTAATGGTTCATAGTCAATTGTCATTTTTTTTTTCCTTTCCCCACCCTGATGTATAATACCGTATTCACTTTTGGTGCATGTTAGCCAAATTTTAGCGTACGAAAACAGTTTGCCAATAGATCTTTGCTACAAACGTCTTTTTGAAGAAACCCTAGTTTCCAATTAATGGGTTAATGTTTTTATTTTTGTTAAAAAATTACTAATGAATGTAGCAATAAATAAATAAATTGTAACTGAAGTTTATAATTCTATGACTAAATATCGAATTTTATTTTATTTTTTGATTTGATCCCACCGAAAGTGATGCAAGGTAAAACATCGTTGTTTTTCATTTCAATTTTAAGTCAATATTATAGAGTTTCATTTTATGTTCCAATATGTTTTTACTGAATTTATTTAGATGGACTCCCATGATAAGCGGAGCCCCTTTAAATTTTTCTTTCATTTAAAATTGAAGTCCCTTTTAACGTTTGAGTCCAGGAAGAAGGCTCGGAAAGACTGTAATGGCACGCAATTCAGTTTGAGTTCAAATTCAGTATCAGGATATAGGGCCAGAAAACAGAACTAAAAAGAGAGAGACAGAGAGGAGAAGAAGAAGCATGGAATGCATAAAAAGCTTAGAATGTCCATTATATCACACATCCAAATACCATTTTATTCTAATCCAACGCAACAAAACATAGGTGACATCCATAAGCAAGGGGACTTACAGTTTACATAAACTGTCCCTAACCTTAAATTCCACCCCTACAAGAGCTTAGAATATCCATCACTATATTAATACCACACATTCAAATACTATTTTATTCTAATCCAATTCGAGAAAACATAAGTGACATCCAAAAGCAAGGGGACTTAACGTTTACATAAACTGTCCATAACCTTCAATTCCTCCCCTACAACATCTGGAAAAGCCAGACCAAGTTCCTTTCCAACGAAACACATCACACACATGGGTTTCATACGTTCCAGAACAGGGCAGCACTTTGGAGTCCCTCGTATCAAACGATACCTAATTATGTCATCCACAATGATACTTGCACAGTCGTCGCCTTCACTGGTCACTACCATGAAGCATTTTTTTAGTTCAGACATCATCAGCTCTTTCTTTTTCGCCGCAGAGGTCGCTTGAGATGGTGCTTCTCCTTCTTTGCGAGATGAAACTACTGTTGCAGTGGTGATGATGAAGAAACAAATGGTTAACATTATCGTGGAAGGAGTCCTCATTTCCTTAGTTTTCCTGATCTATTCTTATTTGTTTGTATAGAATATATATGAGTTTCAAATGGAGATGCAGAGATTGATTATATAGGCGCAGGTGAAACCATAAAATTTATTGCTAAAAACGATCTTGGTTGAATTTTAAGAGTCATATTAAACTAAATTTGTTCGGTGAAGTTACTTGTTTAAGACTGCCGTTTCAAACCTATAATTAATAATGAAAACTGATTCATACTTGCTGACTTTGAGGCAAGAAAAAAAAAAAATCTGATAATTTAATGGATTGCTTGGGAATAAACATAAGAAACTTTTGGCATGCATAGTCCCATTGAAATCAGTATTACTCTCCCCGATTTTAAACTTGATTTTAGTATTACTCTCCCCGATTCAGTTTATTCCAGAAATTAGATTTTATTTAAAAAAAATAAAGGTGAATTTCTCCTGGATGTAATATAATAAAAACAAAGAAGAATATAGATATGTGTATCTTGCATTAGTGTACATGGATTTGGACTTTGATAAAGTCACGGTATATATATGGATTTTGTGCAACTTGACCTCGAGAATCCAGATGGTGCCTCAACATCCCACAGAGCATATGTGATTAAATCAAAAACATAACAATTCATATCATTTAACTTGACTTTTTTTACAAAGCATCAGATAATGGTTATTTGGGTTTCAAGTCTCCTTGGGTGTGCATAAGAAGTAGAAACAAACATACAATTGATGGCCTTATATACAAAAAGACACTATTCCTAAAATGCCAATGTATATACCTATGTTGTGTTTTTGCACCGAAATTAGAACAAACACCCAAGAACTTAAAGATAGAGAATAAAATTGAAGATAAAAAATAAAAAATGAAGAACTCGATCTCACACAACAATTTGTAGTAATTCGACAAAGTTGACATATGTCCACCTTGATGTATATATTACCGTTTCACTTTTAGTGCATGTTAGTCAAAATTTAGCGTATGAAAACAACTTGCCAATAGAACTTTGCTACAAACATCTCTTTGAAGAAACCCGAGTTTCGAATTAATGGGTTCGTGTTTTTATTTTTGTTGAAAAATTACTAATGAGTGTATCAAAAAAGTTTATTTTCTCTTAGCAATAAATAAATAAATTGTAACCCAAGTTTATATTTCAAAAACCAAACATTGAATTTTGTTTTATTTTTCGATTAGAGCCCACTGAAAGTGATGCTTGGTAAAACACCATTGTTTATCATTTCAATTATAAGTCGCTATAGAATTTTGTTTTATTACGATTTTACAGAATTTATTTTGATGGAGTCCCATGACAAGCGGAACCCCCTTAAATTTTTCTTTCATTTATTAACGATGTCTTTTTTAATCCTTTTGGCTTATATAACGAGGGATTATCTCTTTAAAATGTTTCACAAATATTTTTGAATATTCTACTTTGTGCGAGCTTCTAAGCAAATATGATTGGCATAGTATAAATGTAGCTTTCCATTATTATCTCTGTAAAGTTATGCTAAAATTAAAAATGTGCTCTCTCTCCTTGCAGCCATGGCTGCTCATAAGCCTTCTTCTGAACCTCTTCTTGATGATAATTCGAATCCCAATGGGGACAACCTCCCTCACTCTTCTTCTATCTCTTTTCCTCCTTCCTCTAGCTCTCCCCCAATACTAAACTCCAACCGGAAGCCAATGCATCCGACCTCTGTCTTTTTTGCGGACGAAGATGGATTAACAGTGAGAAATCGCAAATATAATGCTCGGATGAATCAAAATCTGAATAAAGCCTATCATTTCAATAAGGGAAAAGGCAATATTCAAGAAAATCCATCTAAGGTAAATAAGAAACCATACCCAGCCTCGAATGGGTACAAGAAACCGATGAATAATGCTCAGGTTAAGAAACCTACGGACAATGACCGTGGTAAAGAGACTTCGGCAAGAACTGATGTTCCTATGAAAAATGCAACCTCCACTTGGGCGGATTTAGTTAAAAAAGGGGGTCAAGAATTAGATTTAGACCTTACATATATTGCTCCAACCTCTACTAGAGGCGAAGAAAACATTGTTATTGTTGATGAGGAAGTTAGTATTCGAACAGAATTTAAATGGGGATTCTCTATTGTTGCGTATGTGTTTGGTAAGCGACCACCCTATTTTCACTTTAGAGCTTTTGTCGCTAGGACATGGAACCCTAGTGGGTCTTTTGAGATTTTCACAAGAGAAAATGGGTTTTTTATTATCCGCTTTACCAATATGGAATATTGCGAAAAATTATTGAAGGGAGGACCCTATTTCATTAATGGTAAGCTCCTAATATTAAAAAAGTGGAACAAGAAATCGGTACTAGACCAAGATATCTTAAGCACGATGCCTATATGGATAAGGTTGCCTAAATTGAGCCTAAGGTTATGGGATAAGCAAGCGTTTAGTGCAATTGCTAGTGTTGTTGGTGTACCACTAAAGCTGGATGAACATACAACAAATGAAACTCGTTTGAGTTACGCCAGAATTTTAGTGGAAATTAAAGCGGATGCAGAACTACCTAGTGAGGTGACTATCTATTTGCATGACGGTGAAATTATCTCTCAGCCTATAACGTATGAGCAAATTCCTGATAGGTGCAAGTATTGCAAATGCTTTGGGCATTCAACTGCAGACTGTGCAAGTCACAAGAATGCAGGACAGCCTAATAAATCAGCAAATCTTGATAATTCAAGAAATGATGAATCTGCAAATCTGGAAAATTCAAGAAATGGTATCGGAGATATTCACTCACACATGACTTAAACCACTAATCCTGTTTCCGCTAATCTAATTGTACCCTCTGAGGTAGATTCTATGAATCTAGACCCAAAATCTATCTCAGTTATCAGTAACATTGAAATAAATCTAAGCTCAGACCCCCCTCAAGATACTGCACATACTGTGGATAAAATGCATTTAGATGTGGCTCTTAACAAATCTGCAGGTACTATGAATGTAGTACACACAGAGATGAAGGAGCAAAACAGGGAAAAAACTCATTCAGATATGATTACAGATGAGAATTTAAATAAATAGGACATTAGTTCTTCTTTTCATTTGAAGAATCCAAGTCTAAATTCAATTAGTGGAAATATTGGATCTAAATCTGGTGATTTAGAGTGCTGCTCCAATTTGCTTGCCGCAGATCCTATCTTTACGAACTCTGATCTGATCTCTGGTAACCTAGCTCCTTCAAGACCCTCTATCACTGAAGAGGATATCCAGAAAGCTGTCAATAAATCCATGTCTTCTACAAAAGCTTCTCCTAAACCTGTGTTACAGGAAAAGAAAAGGAAAAAAACCAGAACCAAAAGTCTTTTTGATATAGCTGATATTGAAGATGTGGAGGACAAAAAAGATCATGATTTCAGAAATAAATTCATTTCTAAAAATACTAACAGGGGAAAGCAGTTGAAAGCTAATGACAAAACCAGTTTCAAAAAAAGTGGTAAGCAGTCAGAGGTGAAGGGGGATAATAGCAAGCATGGTGATCCACTGTAGACTTCCAATATATCCTTTATGGTATCCTTTCTTTATTATCTATCTTTTTTATTATTTTTATGGATATTATAGCCTGGAACATTAGAGGTCTAAATTCTCCTGGTAGAAAATTAGATTTGCTTAATTTTTTAAGCAAGCATAAACCTAACATTATTGGATTGTTGGAGCATAAGTCAATAATACCAATATTGTTAATTTTCATAATAGAAGCCTATCTAATTGGCATTTGATTAATAACAATCAAATGGGGGGTAATGGTAGAATTATGATTCTTCATAACCCCAATGTTTGGACTTTAGATAGTTTTTTTGTTGATTTTCAATACATTCACTGTAGTTTTACAAATAAAGGGGGATTTACCTTAAAAATCACCTTTATTTACGCTTCCAATCTGGAAACAGATAGATATAAACTATGGGAATGTATTGAGCTTTTCAGTTTAAATATAAACTGTCCTTGGATTATATTAGGTGATTTCAATACTGTTTTTCATGGTTTTGAAAAAAAAAAGGGGCAATCCTACACCATTCAACAAACTTGAGAAAATTGCTAACTTTATTATTAGATCTGGTATGATTGAACCACCAATTAGTGGAAATAAATTTACTTGGAAATCAGGTAAATTTAGAAACATCCATTGCAAACTAGAAAGAGTATTATTCAATCAGAATTTTGTTAGTACTTTTTCTAAAGTTTGTTGTTGTACTCTCCCTCAGAATTCCAGTGATCACACCCCTATTCTAGTTACCTTTAATAATGAAGACAAGGTGGTTAGTACATCTCCCTTTAGGTTTGTTAACGGCTGGGTATATGAAGAAGGTTATAAGGAAATTGTCTCTAACAGTCTAAACAATAACCTTGTTGGTACTGCCTAAAACAAATTTAACAAATCTCTTCAAATTATTAAGGGTAACCTTAAAAACTGGAATAGCACTAGAAATAAAACTAGTGTTAATTTTAATAGGGAGGAATGTGAGAGACTTCAGAATGCTTTAGATAATAATAGCTCAGACATTAATATTGTATTTCAATTTTTTGATGCTCAAGCCAAGTTGGTTAAATCATTGCATATTCACTCGATTAATATTAAGCAGAAAGCCAAGATTGAATGGTTAACTTCAGGGGATGAGGCTAGTAAATTTTTTTATGCTAGAATGACTAGTAGAAAAAATAGAAATGATATTGGTAAATTGATAAATGCTGATGGCAAAATAATTAATGATGCCTCTCTTCTGGAAGAAAAGGACATTAATTACTTTAACACTCTCTACAATTCTAAGGACATGGCTAGCAATTTTCCTAATATCATTTTTAAATACACTGTTAATCACAACAGTGCTGATTTAATTCTTGCTCCTATTAGGGATGAGGAGGTTAAAAATGTCATTTTTAATGCTAAAAACGATAAAAGCCCAGGTCCAGATGGTTTTAGTGCTTTATTCTATAAAAATCACTGGACTGAGATTGAAACCCCATTGGTTGATTCTATTAAAGAATTTTTTAGATCTAGTAAGATTTTAAAAAATTCTAATCATACTTATATTACTTTAGTTCCTAAGGTTGCAGCTCCTATTAGATTGGAGGATTATAGACCTATAGCCTGCTGCACTTTTGTTTATAAAATAATTTCCTCCATTCTTTGTAATAGAGCAAAAAAAATTCTAAAGTTTCTAATTTCTGAAAATCAGAGCGCCTTCATTCCTGATAGGCTTATTTCAGAAAATACTTTGCTTACTCATGAGCTTATTAGAGATTTTAATAAAAAAGGTAAAAATATCATGTGTTTAAAAGTTGATCTTCAAAAAGCCTTTGATAAAATCAGCAGGAGCTTTATTATATTTATCATGAAACAAATGGGGTTTGATAGCAAATTTTGTGATTTAATTGAAGAATGCATTAATAATGTTACCTTTTCAGTGATGGTTAATGGCTCTCCCAAAGGATTTATTCATAGCAATAGAGATATAAGGCAAGGAGATCCCTTATCTCCCTACCTATTCTATATTGTTATGGAATACTTTTCAATTCAAATGGAGGTTGAATTAATTAAAGGGAACATAAAACCTATCCGTAGAAATAAGCCACACATCACTCATCTACTTTATGCAGATGATATGCTTATTTTTACCAAAGCAGATAGAAATAGTGCTTCTTCAATTAAAAACTTATTGGATAATATGGACAAATATGCTGGGCTTAAAGTTAATGAGGATAAGAGTAAAATCTATTTCAGCAAAGACTCTACTCATAAATATGATATTCTTAACCTCTTGAATTTTTAAGAAGGGAAGTTACCAGTCAAATATCTTGGGTTGCCTCTTAGTATTAACCAAATTAAGGAAAGGGACTGTACCAGGCTTCTTGATATCATTCATGGTAAACTAGAAGGCTGGTCCAGTAAGCTTCTATCTATGGTTGGTAGAATGGAGCTTACTCACACAGTCATCACTGCTGTCATTATCTATTGGGTCCAGACTCACAATATCCCTATCAATGTGATTCAAAAAATTGAGAGAATTTGTGCTAACTTTATTTGGAAAGGTAAATACCACAAAGTCTCTTGGGATCAAGTCTGTAAACCTAAGAAATTTGGTGGTTTGGGTCTTGGAAATATTAGAGATTTAAATGAGGTCAGCAAATTAAAGCTGTTCTTGAAATTTTTGGAGGGTAAATCTTTTTGGGCCAGGTGGATGAAGGCTAAATACTTAAAATCTAATAATTTTTGGACTGCCAAAAAAGAAATTCACCATTCTTTTGTTTGGAAAAATATTCTGGACTGTAGAGAAATAGGAAAAAATTTAATTGAGAGAAGACTGAAAGATGGAAGTCAAACCAGTTTATGGTTTGATCCATGGATATTTGGCAATTTTCTCATTAATCTATTAGGATGCAACAACTTACATATCCTTGGTGGTGTAAGGGATAATGTCCAAAGTATTATTCTAAACAATAGCTGGTCCTTAAATAATAGTCCAGCAGCTTTCATTTATAAGACTGCCATTTATAAAATTCCCATTGATAGTTATTGCTTCAAGGACCGCTGGTTTTGGAAGTTAAATTCTAAAAATAAGTTCTCTTTTAAAAAAGCATGGGAATTTTTTATTGGCAAGGAGGTAGAGGTAAATTGGCATAGAGTTATCTGGTGCAAATTAAATTGCCCAAAAATGGCCCACTGTGCCTATTTTGCTCTCCTTAATAAACTTCCTACTAGGGATAAATGTATTAAATTGAATAAAAATTATGATATATATTGTCTCCTATGTAGGAAGGAATTGGAAACTGCTAGTCATCTATTTTTTGAGTGTCCCTATTCTCAGTTCATTTGGTTTAATGCCAAATGTCTCTTGAATTTCAATTTAAGTATCCCTACTCTGAACATTAGGGATAGTGTCTCTTATATTATGAGTTATTTTAATCCTAAGTCTCTGTCCTTTAAGAAGGCATGTGTGTTATTAACTACTGTTATCTATCACATTTGGAGAGAGAGAAATCAAAGGCTTCATACTTTCAAAGAAGTCACTTGCAATCAAATTTGGAATAACATTGTTTCTGATAGTCAGATTATTATTAAAAAGGCTAATAGGCATAATAATAATCAAAATCCTTATCAGAATATTCTTTGTAATGATGAATTGCAAGTTGAGAACTTTTTACTCAATGAGAAGCTAAAATTGAGTAAACATAAAGGTCACCAGTACACTTCCAGAGCTGGTCCAAATAAAAGTGCTTGTAGCCATGAGCAAGTTTATCACTTTGACTATACTGGTGGCTGCTACTCCAGTCCCAACATCAGCTCAACCTGCAAGGGAAGAAATCAAACATTAGTCAATAATAATGTCCCTATTAGCTATAATATGAACAGTAATCTGTCTATTTTACCTGATGCAGGGAAGAGTTACAGCCATACTACCAATATTATCAATAAGGTTGGGAAAAGTCAAGTTTTTAGCATGACTAAAAACAACAGGAAAGTCGTAAGGATCTCTGACTTCCTTCCTGGAGATGGCAGTCATAATCTTTGCACCAATTATCTAAAGGGAAGTAAATAGATTACTCATACAACCTGCGATTAAATGAGTAACAATTTAGAGGTTAATCAGTTTTTTTTACCTGATGGAGAGACTAGGGTTTCGCTATCCTCCAGCAGTGATCCAGAGCAAGCCTACATGCTTAAGACAAGAAAAGAAGATAAAGCTCGTATTTTTCTCAATAAAGTGGACAACAATCACTTTAAGAGCGAGATTAATAATCAAGTCTGTCACTTATCTTGTTGGCAAACGGGGGAGAGCAGCGGTTGCAAGAGCACTGAGGTTAATCGAAGCTTAAAGAGGCAAAGAGATAGCATATCGAGTTTAAGGAGCTTGAAGAAGGGCAGATCTGATGAAATCAAGAGTTATGAAGAAAGGGATTGCACAAACTTTTCAAACCCTAATCTCTCCAGAGGCAAAACAAAGGAAGATGAAGACTTCATTTGGCAGCCGCCATGAAAATCATGGTGATTGATTGAAGAAATGATGGATCTCTCTTCGTCTGCAATTTTTGGAGCTTTTAGTGTCTCTCTTACGAGAGGTTAAGTGCAAAGGCGGCTAGGGTTTTAGTCCGCGTTGTGTGTTATGTTTTTCGGGTTTACCCGATTTTTATGGGCCTTGGGCTCTTTTTATCCTTTTCAAAAACAAAAAAAAAGTTATGCTAAAATTTATCTTTATTCAGTTGCTTTTCTTTCTTGCCTAACTCCATTTGGATGGACGATATTTTGGAGTAACTTTTGCTTAATTTTTTAAATAAATACCCTCTATGTTATTTATCTTTTACAATTTAGTTCTCTTTTCTTCCTTTCGAAATTTATGTGAAATCTTGTTTAGATTAAATTTTAAACTGCACAGTTTGCAATTGTTCAGGATTAATAGAAAAATCTTTGTAGTTCCAGTATCATTTTTTTAACTACGTTGTAGATTACAGATATCAAAGCAAATGAAATATAATCAATATGCACATAATTACCAAGATCAATTTCTAATAAAAGTTTCAGTCCAGGAAGAAGGCAAGAAAGAAAGACTGTAATGGCACGCATTCAAATACCATTTTATTCTGATTCACGATGATACTTATAATGGAATGCAAAAAAGCTTAGAAAGTCCGTCAGTATGTTAATATCACACATTCAAATACCATTTTATTCTGATTCAATTTGACAAAACATACGTGACATCCATAATAAGCAAGGGGACTTACTGTTTACATAAACTGTCCCTAACCTTCAATTCCTCCCCTACAACATCTGGAAAAGCCAGACCAAGTTTCTTTCCAACAAAATGTATCACACACATGGGTTTCATATCTTCCAGAACAGGGCAGCACTTGGGAGTCCCTCGTATCAAACGACACCTAATTATGTCATCCACAATGATACTTGCACAGTCGTTGCCTTCACTGGTCACGGCTGTGAAACACTTTGTTAGTTCAGACACCATCAGCTCTTTCTTTTTGGCCGCAGAGGTCGCTTGAGAAGGTGCTTCTCCTTCTTTGTGAATTGTTCTGTTCCTAAAACGCATGTCCCCTTGTGTGCTCACCAATCACAGTCTCCTAATTTCCGCCTTTTGCAGTTAAATTTTTGAATTGTTAGAAGACTTAAATGCAAAAAAGCGAAATTCAGGGAATTTGATTTGAGGGTCATTGGGGAATAGGGGAATAGGGGAAATGAGAACAAAAGAATTGGTCTTCTATCCCTCCTAAAATGCTGTACATATACCTATGTCGTGTTTTTGCACCGAAATTAGAACAACACCCAAGAAAGTAAAGATAGAGAATGAAATTAAAGAAATAAAATAAAAAATTTAAGACCTCAATCTCAAACAAGTAGTAATTGGACAAACTTGACATATGTCCACTTGAAATTTCTTCTCATGGCCGTATCGTAGGAAAAATCAAATGATATCAACCTCACCCAAATCATAATTATGAATTATTTGTTGGTGAACTAGAATAACTATAACAAAAAAGTTTTTTTTACAGGATTTAAAAAATCGTTGTATCTAGTACTTCACAATATTTCTACAAAGGTCATTTATAGTAAATTGTAAGAGAGTCGATGTATTTCATACTGTTTCATAAATCATTCAAATAAACGTTAGAAAGTTTCTCACAACTTTTTTAAACATTTGATAATATGTTTTATCACCCTTTAAACATTGCAAAATAATTTTAAAAATCCTTTTTAAATGTTGCAAAATATATATTGCATCTCAAAGACAAATGTGTGGACTTTACATTTGTCTAGGCATTATTTTATTTGTCTAAAATTAGATTTCAATGTTATGAAAAATTAATATCAAACTATCTACTTTTCCAACAATTAAATTCACAAATTTGAACCATCAAAATACATATTAACTATTAAAGGTCATTGCATCGATGAATGAGATATTATCCCACATAGTCATAAATATGTAAATTTTCATGGTTATATAATAAAACTCTCAAACCTATATTGGTCATTAGAGCCATGTAACTTAGTCCGTAGGGGACAACCTATATGGTCATGAACTAACACATGCGTCGTTGCCCATTCCATACCAAACTGGGTGTTGCGGGTCTAATAAAGATGGATTGTGTTATATTTTTGCAGAATAAAAGTGAACAGTTTTTTACTATTTAAATTAGAATAGGAAATGACTGTTAGCTGCAACAGTCACATATGTTCGCATGGACAAGAATTTTTTCAATGGAAATGACTATTTCAACTATTTCAGTGGACATTGTTTTTCCAACAAAAATTACTGTTGCAAAATTTAAAGGACACGGATTTTCGCAATGGAAGCAATCGTCGCAACTGTTTGAATGGACACTACTTTTCAAGCAGAAATTACTGTTGCAAATTTGAACAGATATGAGACGAAGAGTTTTTGCCTTCCCCAATGGATGTAGCGACTGAGAATTGTTTGAATGGACGCTACTTTTCTAACAGAAATTCAGTTAAAAATTTGAATAGACACGGGTTTTCCCAGTGGTAGTGACTGTGGCAACTATTTGAATGGACACTATTTTCAAATAAATTACCGTTGCAAATTTGAACAATATGAAATGAAGAATTTTCATCTTCCCCGACGTATGTAGCTGTTGTGAATTTGCCTGTGAAAAGAGAAAGAAAACTGATCACTTTCTATCTCAAACAATTTTCTTCTTCCTCTTCGTTTTCTAAAGAAAAAAACTCGATTAGTCCTATATATATATCACAATAAGATCATGCACACCACAATCTCGAGTAGATCACGTCCGTTGCATCTTGGGAGACTTTGAACAAAGTCTTATAGAAATCGTCACGACAACCCTCGGACGAAATTTTCTTCTACATCTCGATTAGGTTATTATTTGTATTTAACATATATTATATACTGCTTCTACTCAAGAGTGAAATATTGCTTAGCGTCATACATTAACACAACACTTTTGATGTTTTTATTATTGCTATAATTTATTGTTGTACATTCATTACGACAACAATTATTGTTCTGAAGTACTAATAACAAATTCCAAAATAGTGGAAATTTAATTTGTAAACTTATGTAATGAGTTTATAACTGATTAGTCTCTTTTTTGGTGTATTAGTCGTATAACATTAAAATATAACTCAAATCAGATCTCTTTTTCTACGTCTTTTTGTAATCTAAAAATTTCAGTCACACATCACAACAATTCTATTGGATTGGTGGGACCCACCATATCTGATGCTCGCTTGGATATACCAAATGAATAGCTATGAGTAATTTGGCATAAGCCACCTCTTTTATGTTGATGACCCGATGATATGCATTAAATCGAATGAAACAGCTGTTAGAACTATTAAAAGCAATTTTCAATTATTGGAGAAGTATGTTGATTTGAAAGAAAGTGATAATAAAACTAAATGCTACTTTAGCAAATTTTGTGGGAGACGAGACCTTATTCTTGACATTCTTGGAGTTACTAAAGAGAATCTTCCTGCGAAATACTTGGGTGTTCCTCTTTCTACGAACAAAATCACTGACAGAGAATGTGTGGATTTAATTAGCAAAATCAAAGATAAACTGCAAGGTTGGAGTTCGAAAACTTTATCTTTCACAGCTGGTTGAATAGAATTGGTGCATACTGTTATTCAAGCGAAGGTGAATTTCTAGTTACAAACATTTCAAATTCCTATTACATTTGAGAAAATTGAAAGAGTTTGTGCTGATTTCATATGGAGTGGGGTTATCATAAAATCAAATATGTTGATTTATGTAGGCTAAAAGTGGAAGGAGGTGTTGGGTTCAGAAACCTTAAAGATATGGGAGATGTATTTACTCTTAAGCAAAGGTTGGAAGATTATTACTAGTAATGGGTTATGGGCTAGATGGATGAGGCATATATATGTTAAAAGTAATTTTTGGCAGATGGCTGAGGATAATAATGCTTCTCCTTATCGGAAAGCTATTTTACGATTGAGAGACAAACTTGCAACTAATTGCACTCGTGAATTTGCAAAAGAAAGAGAAACTGGCATGTGGAAAGATCCATGGATCTTGGGCAAATCCATGATTGATATTGTGGGATGGGACGCCTATTCAGTGTTTGGTTCTCCTAATTTAATGTAGATTTTATAATCGATAACCAAACCTAGAAATGTGAGTATCTACCACGTAATTGTGTTATCATTCAGAATATAGAGGCAATGCCTCTTTATTTATGTAGGGATAATGATGTCTAGGCATGGAATAATAACAATGAAGAATTTTCATTCAAATCTGCTTGGAATGCTATTCGAAATAGACATGATATCAAGTCCCAAAGCAAAATTATTTCGGACAAAGTGCTTTGCCCCAAAAATTCTCTGACTGTTTACAAAGCTATTTTGCAGCGTCTACCTACCCTTGTCATACGATGTTATGACTTATTAATTAATATCCGATTTTCTATCATCGAAAATCGACATAAGAGGCGACTGTCGATTTATAGGGTTGAGCTTCCGGCCTTAGAGAATTGGGTTTTACAAATGCTCCTCCAATAGTTAAATCATATGATTTGTAGCTGAGATTTAGTTGAGCATATTGGTACAGTGTAACTGAAAATATAACAAATGGTCTATTATAATGATGGGTTGGAATGGTTAATAGTCAATTGTCATTTTTTTTTCTTTTACCACTCTAATATTGTATGATACCTTATGCACTTTTGGTGCATGTTGGTCAAACTTTAGCGTATGAAAACAATTTGCCAACAGAACTTTGCTACAAAAGTCCTTTTTGAAGAAACCCTAGTTTCGAATTAATGGGTTCATGTTTTTATTTTTGTTAAAAGACTACTAATGAATGTATCAAAGAAGTTTGTTTTCTCTTAGTAATAAATAAATAAATTGTAACTGAAGTTTATATTTCAAAAACCAAATATTGATTTTGTTTTATTTTTCGAGTAGATCCCCCGGAAGTGATGCTTGGTAAAACATCATTGTTTATCATTTCAATTTTACGTAGATGCTATATAATTTTGTTTTATGTTCCAATATGATTTTAGTGAATTTTTTTGATGGAGTCCCATGACAAGCGGAGCCCATTTCAAATTTTCTTTCGTTTATTCAAAATTGAAGTCGCTTTAATGATGTTTCCAAAATATTTTTGTATATTCTACTTTGTGCGAGCTTCTAAACAAATATATTCCACAATAGTATAAATCTTGCATTCCATTATTATTATCTTTGTAAAGTTATGCTAAATTTTAATCTTTTTTCAGTTACTTTTCTTTCTCGCTTAATTCCATTTGAAAACTGCTACAATGCCCAAAAAATAATTTGTCAAGATTTGCGAATGGTGTAAATTTGCTGCCGATTGATGCAGATTTTAAGGTTAGGGGGACCACTGCCTACTCTCTAATTCGCAGGTTTTAACAAAAAAATGTTCGGGCACAATAGAATTATTGATTCCATTTAGATGGACGATATTTTGGAGTAACTTTTGCTTAATTTTTTAAATAAATACTAGACAAAATTCCCTATTTTTTTATCTTTTACAATTTACTTCTCTTTTCTTCCTTTAATGCTCGTAGCTGATAAACCTAGCATTCCAAATTTATTTGAAATCTTGTTTAGAATTTTTTTTCCCCTAAATTTAAACTGTATAGTTTGAAAATGTTAAGGATTAATAGAAAAATCTTTGTAGTGCATAAGTTATTGACCAACAACACGGCGGAGATGCATAATTAGTCTTCGTGTCATTCATTTTAATTGCGTCGTAGATTACAAATCACGCGCTCGAACTTATTTGTCAAAGCAAATGAAATATAATCAATATGCATAAAACCAAAATCAATTTCTGATATAAGTTTGAGTCGAGGAAGAAGGCAAGAAAGACTGTAATGGCACACAAATTCAGTTTGAGTTCAAATTCAGTATAAGCATAAAGGGCCAAAAAAACAGTAGTAAAAGCACATTCAAATACCATTTTATTCTAATCCAATGCAACAAAACATAGGTGACATACATAAGCAAGGGGACTTACAGTTTGCATAAAATGTCCCTAGCCTTTAATTCCACCCCTACAACATCTGGAATGGGCACAGTAAGATTTGCAATGTAATTGCAAATATGAGTTTACTGATTCAGTTTTGTACAGAGATGTAATAGAGTGAAATACTGAACTGTAAGATATTGAGAGAAATGAGTAAATGTATATTGAATTGAATTCTTGTGTGTAATGTACAGACTGTTATATATAGACTAGAAAACAGACGTGTATTCGGGTATGAACCCAATACATAACAATAGTTTTATTGACTTATTTAAATATCTGAGAATTCGTTTATACGTGTATTCGGGTATGCAATAAAACCCGCTGGACCAACATTGGAAAGCCCTTATACGTGTATTCGGGTATGTACAGACTGTTATATATAGATTGTTATGCAAAGCCCTTGTGAAAAGGTTCCCTTTAAATATCTGAGAATTTGTTTAAGGGCTTTCCAATGTTGGTCCAGCGGGTTTTGCATGTATTGACTTATTTTGTTTACACTGTATGATATATCCGGTCTTGTTATTGTGACATACTGCAATGCTCCCACTAAGCTTTTGTATTGTCTTCCATCTTGAATGGCTTCACCCTTTTTTTTATAAAGCTGTGAACTTGTAATCATAGGAGTTGGGAAAGAGTTTGACTTGTCCATTTTAGCTTTAATTAAAATTTCAGAGATGTACTTTCTTTGGCTGAGATATATTTCATAATTTTCTTTTCTTTTGACTTCAATCCCAAGGAAGTAGTTTAGGTCACCAAGGTCTTTTATTGAAAATTCTGAATTCAATGCTTTTGTAATTTTGTTGATTTCTTCGTTGTTGTTTCCTGTTATGATAAAGTCATCGACATATACAAGTATATATGTAGTGGAAACAGTGGTCAACTTAGTAAAAATAGAATTATCAGATTTGACAGGGTTATATCCATGTTTGACAAGCATTTCTTTCAACCTGTCAAACCAAACCCTGGGTGCCTGCTTTAAACCGCAGATAGCTTTGTTTAATTTGCACACTAGCTTTTATTTTCCTTGTTGAACAAAGCCTTGTGGCTGCTCCATATAAACTTCTTCCTGTAATACACCATTCAAAAATGCATTATTTACATCGAGTTGTTTGATGCGCCTTCTCTTATGTAAGGCAATTGTTAATACAATTCTTATGGAGGTGGGTTTCACAACAGGTGAGAAGGTTTCAGTAAAGTCAAACCCACTTTGTTGTGAATAATCCTTCGCTACGAGCCTTGCCTTATACATAGAGATAGAACCATCAGGATTTCTTTTAATTCTATATGTCCATCTGCAGCCAACGATATTTTTATGATTAGAAGCAGTTGCTAATGTCCATGTATTGTTTTTAATTAAGGCCTGGTATTCTTCATTCACGGCACCAGTCCAATTATCAAATTGGGCTGCTTCATGATAAGAAAGTGGCTCTTGTAAATCTAATGTTGTGCTGTATATTTTTGGTTTAAATATACCACACTTTGCTCTTTTCATCATATGATGCTGATTAGTGTTTTCAGCAGCATTGTGTTGTTCAGTATTACATGTAGCACTACTATCAGTATTTTGACTTGATTGATTATCATCGCTGACATGTTGTTGCTGAGTGCTATTACCAGAACAGGTTAGTGAGACTTGCTCCTCTTGACCTGACCCGTTTAGAGGCACAGTGTGTTGAGAGTTGCTGTCATTGTTGATCTGACTTTGCTGAGTTGGTATGAATATGTCTACCATATCAGGTATGGCTAGAGATAATTGTTTCGGATTTTAAACCATTTTGCTAGTTTTAATTTCAGAATCACTGAATGGAAATACATTTTCTTTGAGCACCACATGTATTGACACATAAACTCTGCCATTATTATCTAAACACTTATAACCCTTTTGATTACTTGGGTATCCCGGAAAAGTACATGGCACTGACCTAAATTCAAGTTTATGATTATTATATGGCCTTAGATAGGGAAAGCATTGACATTCAAATGTTTTCAAGTGATTGTAGTATGGACTGTTGCCAATTAGCATTTCATGTGGACTTTTAAACTTGAGAACTTTAGTAGGTAGAAGAGTAATTAAATAAACTGTAGTTGCAAAAGCATCTGGCTAGAATTTGAGAGGCATGGAGGCTTTTGCCAGCAGAGTTAGCCCAGTTTCAACAACATGTCTATGCTTTCTCTCTATAATGTCATTTTGCTTGGATGTGTAGGGGCAGGTAGTTCTATGAAAAATACCTTTATTTAAGAAATATTGCTTGAGTGGTAGAAACTCTTTACCCTTCTCTGTCTGAAACACTTTTATTTTATTGCCAGTTTGATTTTCAACATGTGTAATAAAATGTTGAGCTGTTTTGCAAGTATCGGACTTATTTTTTAGCATATATATCCAAACATATCTAGTATAGTCATCTATAAATGAAATATAGTACTTATATCCGTAGTCAGAACAAATTGGGGCTGGAACCCACAGATCGGTGGCAATAAGTTCTAGAGGCTTAGAAAAAATAGTGTTAGAATCTGGAAATGCAATTTTATGACTTTCCACCATTTGACAAAATGTGCACACATGTGAAATTGGAAGTTTATTGACATCAATATTGTTGTTTTTGATGATGACATACTTCACAATTTTCACATTGGGGTGTCCCAATTTATAATGCCATAATTCAAAATCATTATAATAGTCAGCGTTACTAGAGGCATTTAACATGTGATCATTAGAAACAGTCAATACATGATTATCAAAAACAGTCAACACATGATCATCATTGTTTCTACAATCAGTTTTTCAGATTTATTTACATCAAACTTGTAAAGACCATTGATCTCACTACCCTGCAAAATTATTTCCTGAGTTAGTATATCTTTAATCAGACATGCATTAGGAAAGAATTCTAAATATACGTTATTGTCTTTAGCAAATTGGGAAACACTCATTAAATTCCTTCTAATTGATGGCACCCTTAGTAAATTTTTGAGATAAAGTTGTTTGGGTCCATCAATTTTTGCATTTCCAATATGTGTTATGTGAATATTTTTACCATTTGCAGTATGTAAGTTTTGCGTACCTTTGTACTCACAATTCCCCAGATTTAGATTGCTTAGATTGTTGGTTAAGTGATTAGTAGCACCTGAATCAGGGTACCAACTGTCATCGTTGATATCCTCCACTTTTGTTGTGTCTGTATTTTGCACTTCAGTTTTGCTATCATTTTGATTGCTGATATTATTCACACTTGAACTGCTGCCTGAATTGTTGTTTTGCTGGGTAGGAGTGTAATTTGCATTAAATCTGAAATAGCATTTAGTTGCATTGTGGCCATATTTCTCACAAATTTGACACAAGTTTGCTGTTGTTGTTTCTCCCTCTGCCTCTACCTCTGAAAGATGAACCTCCTCTTTGGTTGTTGGATTGGTTTCTTGATGAGTTTCCTCTTTCTTGAAACCTTCCTCTACCAAATGAGGTGTAATTTATTAACAAGTCTGAATTGACACTTCTTTTGTGATCAATTCTGCCTTCATTGGCTAGAAGGGTTGAATACACATATTGCAGATTTGGTGTAGGATCCACTGATAGAATAATAGTCATGACATCCTCGTAATCATCATCTAGACCACTAACAATAGCGAGAACTTGTTCAGATTCAGGTACTTTTTGTCCTGCTGAACCTAATTGGTCACATATATTTTTCACTTTAAGAAGATATTCATTCATAGTTGCATCTCCTTTTCTGATATAGTGTAACTGTCGTTTGTAATGCATAATTCTTGCAGATGATTGTGCAGAGAAGTTTCTCTCAATAGTAGACCACACTTCTTGAGCTGTTTTAACGCAATAAGTTGTGGTAATATGGTTGGCCCTATGGATGACATCATCCATGAACAGATAAGGCTATCTTGTCTTTGATATGCCAAGAATTCAGGATTTGGCACAAGCCTTTCTTCGTTATCTCTTATAAATTTTGGTGGCACAATTTTTGTGCCATGTATAAAGTCATCTAGATTGTATCCTCTAACGGCTGTCTCTTTTTGCAGCTTCCACAACAAGTAATTGGATTCATCAATTTTTTCAGAGATCAGTTGATTTTGCGGCTTTATTATGGATTTCGTCAAATCTATGGTGGGATCATATTGACTTGTCGAGACTCTATTGCTTGATGCCTGAGGGCTGGTGACATCTCCTTGATTTGTCATTGCTGAAAAGAACTAAACAGAAGGATCGACTGAAGGCTTCAGGTATGGGGAAAACCGAACTTGTGACTTTGAATTGAGATTACTTCAAAAAATGCTTTCCGTTGATTAATGTTTCAACCGGAATGTTTCTAATATGATGATTGAAACTGATTCTTGATGAAAGAACTTTGTCTGAATGCTTTCCTTGGATGGCACTTTAATCAACTGACCGGTTTCTTGTTGTTTCTTGATCGGTTACTCTTAGTTCAGATTCTTTATACTGCATAAACTCTATTAAGAACAATTGTTGTAGCCACCAAGAATGGCGAGGCACAATTGCCTTCTTAATAGAGTAACAACTCTCAGATGATAGGATCCACTGATCTTTTATGGGAGGAGTCAAATGATGTAGCTCCTCGGATGGACGTTGCAGAAATCACCTCTGAGTGATCTTGATGATCATAAAAGATCACGTGATGTAGTTAGCATGCTTGGGCTCTAATACCAAGTTAGATTTGCAATGTAATTGCAAATATGAGTTTACTGATTCAGTTTTGTATAGAGATGTAATAGAGTGAAATACTGAACTGTAAGATATTGAGAGAAATGAGTAAATGTATATTGAATTAAATTCTTGCATGTAATGTACAGACTGTTATAGACTAGAAAAAAGACGTGTGGGCTAGGCCCATCTTATATGTAGTAACAGAAGTATTCGGGTATGAACCCAATACATATTAATTCTCTCTCTATTAGCCACACCAAGTTTCTTTTCAACAAAACACATCACGTACCTGGGTTTCATACAATCCAGAACAGGGAAGCACTTTGGAGTCAATCGTACCAAACGACGCCTAATCATGTCGACCACGATGATACTTGCACAGTGGTTGCCTTCACTGGTCACTGCTATGAAGCACTTTGTTAGTTCAGACATCATCAGCTCTTTCTTTTTCGCTGCAGAGTTCGTTGTTGCAGTGGTGGTGATGAAAAAACAAATGGTTAATGCTATAGTGGATTGAGTTCTCATTTTCTTTTCGTGACCTGTTCTTGTTTGTTTGCAGAGTATATGTGAGTTTCAAATGGAGATGGACATATTGATTATATAGACGCTTACACGGTGGAGCAGGTGAAACCATTAAATTTATTGCTAAAAACGATCTTGGTTGAATTTTGAGTCATACGAAACTAAATTTATTTGATGAAGTTACTTATATTTAAGACTGCTGTTTCAAACCTACAATTAATAATGAAAACTGATTCATACTTGCTGACTAAACGTTTCTCTTTAAGGCAAAAAAAGGATCTGTAAGATAATTTTCATGGTTGGGCTGGTTTATAATTTTAATAACAAATTTAGACTAGTTTTAGAAATAATTACAAAAATAGACCTGTTTTGGAAATACGAAGGCGAGTTTTTAGAAATTCGCCAACAGGCGATTTTTCCAAATTCGCCAATGCATTTTGATACTAAATTTCATAGTGACCTTCTGAAAATTTGATTTGAACAAAACTCGAAATCTATAATACGAAATCTCTATTTTCATGATTCATTATAAAAATATAGTCCAATAGATTCGAACGTTTCTTATTTCAATGAAATCCGACTTAAAACGAATATCGTATATTCAAGTCAATATTTTAAAATGCAAAAGGCACACGTGAGGCATTTTCGGGTTTGTGAGGTGAGACGTAATCTTCGAAGCGTTGAGGCATAAGCCTTTTGGGTTAAAAAAAGCGTAAAACATATCCTTAATTTTTAATATTGAATAACATTAAGCGTCAAATAGTAAGTAAAAACCATTAAGCATTCAATTCCATCACTCAAATAGTAAGTAAAAACAATAAACCATAAAATAAAAACAAAAATTACAGTATAAAAACAAGACAAAAAAAGGCTGATTGGAATCAATCTCGATTCTTTAACTGAAATCGAGCTTTATTCCAGTTGAATCGAGTGATTCCAGTTCGAAATTTCAACAACTGATTACCTTTTTTCTTTGCCGTTTTGAAGTTTGAATATTTGCTCGATCGGCTAGAAAATGAAGCAGTGAAGAAGTATTTTGAAAATAAACAAGTAAGATTTTTTTAATATATGTACGCCTCAGCCAATTGAGGCTATAAGGTGTACGTTTTTTACGCTTTTCATGCCTCAATTGGTTGAGGCTTAAGCCTCAGAGCTAAAACGCCTCATGAGATGCTCCTCAAGACATTTTTGCTTATGCCTCGCCTCAAGGCGCACCTCGAGGCGTGCCTCAGACGTGTTTTTTAGTACACTGATTCAAGTGAAGCTAAAAACGTAAAACTACGAACTATTACGACGCTACGAGTATAAATTTAACTATATTTAAATTATACATCTAAACAGCATGCATAGCATAACCAAACAACATGAACCAAATAACACATTCAAATATCCGAAAATTAGACAGATACAAAGTCCAATACACGATAGATAAGTTCAAAACATTAATAATACAGATACACAAAATTCAACACAAATACACCTCAGCATACATCTCCATTTTAAGCCACTGAAGTACACAGCTTTCTATTATGGCCTTGCGATCCACATTTGCTATAGCTATTTGTTTTGGGCGTTTGATGCTCGTCCATAACATTTTCGATTCTTGTAGATTTAGGTCGTTTGGTTCGTCTTCTTACAGGCGGAGCCAATATATGTGGACCATTGTATGGTACCCAGTATTTCTTATCACGTATAGAATGAAACTATGGCTTGTAGGAAGCTTTATAACTCTGAACGGGGTACCACTCAGACGAAAAATTGTAATGTGCTCTATTTATACCAAAATTATGTGTTGAACAAGCCGCCATCACATGAGCACATGGTATCTTCTACAGAAGTGGGATGTTGCATGTACAGATGCAATGAGAACCTTCAATCTCAACATCATATTCATCTCCATAATAGTGAATCACTTGTCATTTAGATCTACTAAATCGAACAAGCCTACAATGTCGTGCTTCAATAGCACGAGTTTCAATCTTAGCTTCCCATTTTGGTGTATGTTTTGTCTTCAGAGCCTCGCCTTTTTATCGCCTTTTATAGAAATATTCAACTGATCGAAAGAACGTCCTTACAACCAACGCCTTTATAAGCAATGATCTGGCGCCTTTTAGGACACCATTAGAACTTTCAGATGCGTTGGTTGTCATAACATGGAAGCGGCCACTGTCATCACTGCAAAGTGCCCAGTTTTATTCTGAAATCCCTAGACTTCGTTCAATCCAGTCATGAACCCGCAGTTTAGTTGCCTTGATTTCATCTCTGATTTTAGTGTACTCAACTACTTTAGAATCACATGCAGCAGCGTAAAACAAGTTTGTTAGTCGCTTCTCTCGATAACCTGTAGCTTGAAAATTGGCTTTAAGATGTCTTGCATAGAACCTATGTTTGTGCGGTTCTTGCCATCTATCATGTAAAGCGCTTGGGATCTCTTTCATTCTGTTAGATATAAAAGTAACGCGTCGATATTGTACACTATAAATGAACTCACGCATGCACGAAAAGAACCAGGCCCAACTATCATATGATTCAGATTCGACAACTCCATAAGCTATGGGAAAAGATAGTCATCAACATCTACAATAGTAGCAACAAGCAGTGTTCCCTTGTACTTACCGTACAAATGTGTCCCATCAATACATAGCAATGGACGGCAGTGTACAAAACCTGTAATGGAAAGACCAAATGCCCAAAAATCACGCTCAAATACCTCAACATCATTGTGTGATATATGTCCTATTGAACCTGAGTTGCTTCTTTTTATTTCCTCAAAATATTGAGGCAAATACGTATACGATTCGGCCCGGTCACCATAATTTTTTTTCCTAGGCTTTATTCAACATTCGCCAAGCTTTCATGTAACTGATTTTGATGAAGAGTTCATCGTCGACAAGCACCTGCACCGTACCAGCTGAGATATCCAAATCCGCATTCACAAACAACAAGATTTTGGACACAAGAAATCCAGAAGTGGCTTCCTTATAGTTGGAATCAATCATAGGGTTGACAGAGTTATGTTCGTGAGGCAACTTTCTGATTTTCCACCATCCGGTTTGTGATTACTTCAATACTATAGCATGTATTCGCCATGGACATATAGCATCAACATTTCATAAAGCGATATATATTGTTTTATTCGACTTGATTGGCTTGTACGAAACACCGTGCGTAACAGACCACTCCGTAAGTTGGTGAAGAAACATTTCTTTACTTTGGAATACCATCCCAATAGAAAAACCATTTTGTATGCAAGCAGTCAAGATTTTTTCACTAGAAAACTCTTGATTAGCCACTACGGATCTGGCCATCATTTGAGCCGTGCAGAGATCATCGTCCATTGACACTTCCATTTGAACCTCAACACCATCATCTTCGGGAACTTCCGTGTTTGGAAAGTCATAGTCCAGCTGTTCATTGTTGACTTCCATCCAGCATGTATCATCAATAGTTACCGTGGCAACCACCATGTTCTCAATATGATCAGTCAGTTGTGAAGGACCTGCACCCCAGTCTAATTCGAGTTCTTCAGTCAACCCGTTGGTAAATGCATTTCAGTCACATCTTACATTTCAATTCGTAGTTAGCAAACTAAAGTAATGTGCAACACATGATACCTTTAGCTTATATCGTACAGTTCTGACTGAGAAGGAAATTCATCATGTTGCAATTTTTGTCTATAGTCTCCCGACTGATCAGTTTGTTGTTGTTGATCATGATCATTTGGTTGAATAGTTTGTTGTTGTTGATGTTGCTTGTCCACATTCAGATGAAAATACATATTAGTGTACATAAGAGAACTAAAGATGAGTGAAGGATCATGAGTTTGCAAATTTCTGTGAAATACCCGAAACCGCTACTCACGATAGGAGGTGTGATGATTTCTTCCACGACTTCTCCCACGATTGCTTTTTCCGTTTTTCAACAAACAACTCAATCGATTTCTTAACAGCAGAAAATATTACCTATACATCTTCTTCGTCTGAAAGTGATATGGCTCTCGACCCCGAATCTGTAGGCCAGTTACTGACAACTCGATATCATATATGAGAGGGTTAATTTTGGTTGCTTTGAAGACAGATTCTTTCAAAGCATCAAGTACGCAACCCTTTCGAACTCTCCCTTATTTGACGAATCCTCCCATATAGTTTCCATTTTGGTATCATCCACGACCAGTTCACCGTCATAGTAGCAAAGTGTAGGAGTAAAATTAGGCGCCATTGTTGAGTCAGTATATTTATTTCGAAGTTATTTGAAGTAAGAATTGAAGTGTTTCTGCAATGAGAAATAATGTGCTGAAGAGCTAGGAAATAGGCAGAACGTCTAAGCAATGTTATTGTCAAATCAACTTTAATCATCTCAGCAATTTCATTGTTAAGTCATATTTTGCAGAGCTTTAATCATCTCATCTATTTCAAAATAAAGAAGACTCACTTGTCCTTTGTCCATCCTGATCACAGACAACAAGCTTTGGGTCAGATTTGGCAGAGCTTTAATCATCTCATTTATTTCAAAATAAAGCACAGTCATTTGTCTTTTGTCAGGCTTTATCACAATGGACAAGCTATAGGTCAGATTTGGCAGAGTCTTGTCAAGACAACTGTTTTGAAATAATGACTCGTTTGGCTAGCTTTATCAAATTGGACAATTTTGGACCATCTTTACCAGTGTCTGGTCAAATCACCTGATTTGTGGCAGATCGTACTGTAAAGAAAAGCTTTGACGCAACTTTACGTTATGGTAGTGAGTTGTCACTTCATCTTTATGTCAAGCTGTATTATACGAACCTGCTATAGTCAATTTGGTCTAATATACTATTCGGGACTAGCTTTGTTCAGTGTAATATGATAGGTACTATTTGAAAACACTTTAGTGTAATAACGTATAGTAATACGCAAACATATTTTCTCAGAAAAAACATACAGTACTTCATATTAATCTTCCAAGTTCTACAAACACACAAACAGTGATTCAAAATGAAATTCCAAAAACTACTACGACAATTGATAATAGGAACACTAGTGGTTATAGTTCAATTGGAAGTCTTCCAAGAGTTATTTGAGACGTCTAATTTCTTGTTCCTGCTCGTTCGCATATGCTATACCCCTTGGAAACAGCGGTTCGTCAATCCATTCTAAAAAATTGCATCCGTGAGAAAAATTGGAACAAAGAAGAATTCGACGACCGATGTTTTCGCCATCGGTTGTTATAATAATTTCAGCCATATATCCACAGTTGCAGCAAACTGTGTAGAGTTAACCTCTTGTTCATGTGGGGGGTTGATTTATCGGTAAGTGCTCAACCTCTTGTTCTACAACGGGTTGATAAATAGGATGATCAACCACTCATGGGAAATAAACAGGTTCATTCAGTCCTGGTTGAAGTGTGAGTAGCTCAAAATCCGGGTATTCACAATCGAGCTCCTTGTAATGTTGTTCTTGATAATTTATATTCCAATCAATATCAGTGTGATCACTAGAGGTTGGAAGAGATATTCTGAGTGGGAAATCAAAGTCTGCAGATGATGGCGATAAAGGCATTATGAAGTAAAAAATAGAGTTGAGTATGAATCAGAATTATGATAGAGTAGGTGAGTATATATAGAGTTTGGAAATGTACCATAAAAAATGCACAGGCGAAGTCTCAAAATGCACACATAGGTGAAGTTTCAAAATGCGCCCAGTTCTCTCCCCAAACAAAACAGGTCTATATTTGAAAATATTTTCAAAACATGGCTAAACATGTTTTACTTTCTGCAAACAAGCCAAAATATGTGAATTTTCCTTTAATATATACACAATTCCTTTCAGTTTTGATTTTGAACATCATGCACTCTCAGAGAAGCAAATGAAAGAGGTCATCTACGGCGAAGCCCATGCTTTCAGCCCTGAATATCGACAATAACAGAAGTAGATCTCATGTGATGTTACTCGTTAATGTTACCAATATCGTCAGTTCGTGTAGTCCTTTACTTTTTTATGTTATCTACAATCTGTGATAGTTTCTTAATGTGTATATGTATCATTATCGTCTCTTCTGTAGCTTTATTTTTCCCATTCTCTTAACTAATTCTTCTAGCATGTCACGGGGTTTATCTGAGTGCGTTCAATACTAGTTTGGCGCTTTTGGTTATTGTATCATTGCTGAAAATCATTTGTTAACAGTTTCTTCCTTCAAATTGCTAGTTAAGTATTTGGAAAACCTTCTACCGATTGCTTGATTTGTTTGCGGTTTCCATTAAGTTTTCACTAAAACCTTGCTCGGATATGAGCGTTCTTTTGTAATTCACTAGTTTAATCCAAATTTTGCATGTAAGAAGCTCTAGTTGTTATTGAAGTATGTTATTCATATCGAGCATTGATAATAAGGCAGAGCAGAATGTTCCAGTTGAGGATGCAAGTTTGATCCTAAAACCAGTAGAGAAATACAGGTTTATATTGTTATTCTTTTGAAAATTATGAGAAAAATGGTAATTCTTCCAATACACAACATGTGACGAGCCACAGAGTTATTCCCACAAAGCATATGTGACTAAATCAAAAACATAACAATTCATATAATTTAACGTGACTTTTCTGGTGTAAAACATCCGATAATATTGGTTACTTGGGTTCAGGTCTCCTTAGAAGAGCATAAGAAGTAGAAACAATCATTACAGTTGGTGGCAACATATACAAAAAAACACTATCCCTCCTAAAATGCCAATGCATCTGTGTCATGTTTTCTGCACCTAAATTAGAACAAATACCCAAGAAAGTAAAAGTAGTGAATGGAATTGAAGAAATTAAATAAAAGATTGAAGAAGACAATCTCACACAGCAATTTACAGTGGTTCCACAAACTTGACTATGACCACTTTAAATTTCTCTTCATAATCATCTCTTAAGAAAAGTCAAATGATACCAACCTCCCCTAAATCAACACCTGGCTCTCTTCCTTAACTCCTGCTGTATTAGTTACTAGAATAAAGAAATAATCAATTTTGACTTATCAATAAGAGAAATCTCTAAAATCATGACTTTTGCAGCTCGCTTTCCTTCTCCTCATACTTGAGCTAGACTCTTTTGCTATGCACTTTCCGTTGGTGAAACCTCCCTTGTTCACAAAAACCTAAATACATCATAATTATGGATTATTTTGTTGGTGAGCTAGAATGACTATAAGATGAAGGTCTCACAAATTTTAAGAAATTATTGTATCAAGTACTTCACAACATTTTTATGAAGATCATTTAGAGTAAATTGTAAGAGGGCAAAAATTTTCATACTATTTTATAAATCATTTAAATAAACGTAAAAAAGTTTCTCATAACTCTTTTAACATTTCAAAATATGTTTTACAACCATTTAAATGTTGCCAAATATTTTAAAAATCCTTTTTAAATGTTGCGGAATATATATTGTATCTTAATGAAAAATGGGTGGACTTTGCATTTGTCCATGCATAATTTTGTTTGTCTAAAATTAGATTTCAATGTCCTAAATATTTATTATCAAATTATCCACTTTTCCAACAATAAATATTATAAATTTTATCCATCAAAATATATATTAACTGTTAGAGGTCATTACATTGATGAAATATATATTGTCTCACATTGTCAAAAATATGCAAATTATCATGGTTATATAATAAAACTCTCAAACCTCTATTGGTGATTAAAGCACGTAACTTTGTGAGAGGGAGAGGAGCTACATGGACATGAAGTAACACACACGCCCCTGCTTATCCCCTACCGAACCAGGTGCAATTGCAGGTGCGGGTCAAATAAGGATAAACCGCATTATATTTTTGCAGGAGAACAGTTTTTTGACTGTTTACTGTTGACTGTAACAATCACGTCTGTGTGAGTGGACATGGAATATTATTCCAAGAAATGACCATTGCAACTGTTTGAATCCTGCTTTTCTAATAGAAATTATTGTTGAAAATTTGAACAAAAATGAAAATTTCAATGGAAATGACTGTCGCAGCTGTTTTAATGGACACTGCTTTTCAAAGAGAAATTTATTGCAAATATAAATAAATATGAAATGAAGAGATGTCACGTTCCCTAATGGATGTAGGTATCGAGAATTTTCCTGCAAAAGGAGAAGGAAACCCGATCATTTTCCATCTCAAACTATTCTCTTCTTCCTTCATGTTTCACAAAAAAAATCTGGTTAGTCCTACACATCCACAAGAAGATCATATGCACCACAATTCGAGCAGATCACGTCTGCCGTATCTTGGGAGTCTTTGAATAAAGCCTTTTGGAAAATGTCACGATAATCCTTAAATAGAATTTTCTTCTATATCCTGGTTGGATTATTACTTTTGTTTAACATATATTTCCGCAATCTTTCCTGTTAGATGGTATATTGTTTCTACTTAATAGTGAAGCAATACTTATCGTTGTACATTTACACAACACTTTGTTCTTCTTGTTGTTGTTGCTATAATTTATTGTTGTATATTCATTGCATCAACAATTATTGTTATGAAATACTAATATCAAATTCCAAAATAGTGGAAATTTAATTTGTAAACTTGGGTAACAAATTTATAACTAATTTGTCTCTGTTTTGATGTGCTAGTTGTATAACGTTAACATATAATTAGATAAGATCCCTTTTTCGACATCTTTCTGTAATTTAAAGTTCTCAATCACACATCACAATAGTTTTATTGAATTGGCAAGACCCACCATATCCGATGATTGGCTGACGGTACCAAATGAATACCTATGAGTAATTTGGCATATTAGGACGAGTAGAAAGGGTACATAGAAATTGATCGCAACATAAACTAAGATAGTTGTTACAGGAACTCAATTTTAAAATAAGGGGGTTTTTCAACAATGGAATCCACCAACCTTGATGATGATTTCGGCATGAATCCCCCGTAAGAAACCTCTAAACTAAATAAACTTCAAATTCGCTAGAATTTCAATAGTAACTTAATTGCCTAATCAAACCCATTCCTGCGACATCTGCTACATTTGGTATCTCAGCTACAAACTAGAATCAGTATATACAAGGCTAACACAACTCATATTTAGAGCTATTTGAAATAAGGGCAGCTACACTATACAGATTAATAACATTATTGATGAAATGGTATTTTGCCCACTTGGTTCTTTTTCTCACATAATTATGAAGTTTTTCCATGTAATGAAGATTTGTCAAACCGCTGGTTGTCATTCTCCTCTTTTATACTTTTTAAAGATCAGCTGAAAATTTATTAAGCACATCACGTGTGTTTCCACTCAATATTCCAAAAAAGATCCATTCCCACCATTGTAATAAAGCCACACTTATCGTCGGGTTCAAATAGTTAATCCAGTGCTTTAGCTTAGAGTTTGTTCAGTTTCTCGGTCTTTATTATCCATATCTCTCTGTTTCAAATTAACACCAACAATAATCTGCATATGATCTACTTAATTTAATAGTACCCGAAGCTCCATTAATGGTTAAATCACAAGTTGTGTGGTTGACATTTAGTTGGACACCAAGGAAAAGAGTAATTGAAGATTGGTTTGAAAGGCTCAAAGTCAATTGTTACCTTTTTTTTCTTTATCATCTTAATGTATGATACAATAATTATCTTTTGGATTACGTTGACCAAACTATACCGTATGAAAACAATTTGCTAATAGAACTTTGCTACAAACTCTTATTTCAAGGGTTGCTAAAGAAAACCCTAGTTATGAGTTAAAGGCATTCATTTTTTTATTAGAAGGTGTAAAAAAAAGTTTGTCCCTTTCAGTAAATATATAAATAAATGTTAACAGCCGCTTATATTTCATTAACCAAATGTCAAATTTTGTCAACTCCCACCAAAAGTGGTGCTCAATGAAACATCATCGTTTTTTATTTCATCTTCCAGTAGGATGCTATTGAATTTTGCTTCATTTCTCAATGAGGTTTTATCGAATTTTATTTCCAAAAAGTCCATGTTATAAATGCAGTCCATTTAAAATTTGCCATCATTTATTCAAAACTGATCAGATCCATTTAACAATTCCTTTTTTTAATCCTTTTTGCTTATAATTTACTTTGTGGCTTGCTTCTAAGCTAAATATTTTTGTTATATTCTAAATTTTGACTTCCCATTATTCTCTAAAAAGTTATGCTAAATTTATATCTTTCTTCCGTTAGTTTTCTTTCTTCTCTTGTTCTAAGTAGATAGATGATATCATTAAGTAGTTTTGCTTAATTTTTAAGATGAATATAGGAAAAAATTGACAATATCTAAATTACCTTTTATAATTTCATCCCCTTTTCTTCCTTTAAGTGCTCGTGGCTGATATATCCTGAGATGTCGACCCTCGTTTGTGTTATGACCATCTGGGTCATGAAACAAACAATGTTCAATCAAATTTTGCTCTCTTTCCACTGGCTACCTTATAGAGGCTTTTTGAATGGAGTAATATCATGAGTATTAAGTAGTTTCTTCTAAAATAACATTAAAATCCATGTATGAAGAGAACGTAGATTCACTCCATTGTTAGTTATCCTAATTAAATCCATCAGATGTGTAACAACCCGTATTTACGCATGGAAGGATCGTAAAATAATACAACTTTATCCACAAGTAGTCGTATCATTCTAATAATTTAGTATGTGGTTCATAAGGATGTGATATACGTCTACGATTTTTACCAATCTTATTGTGACCATTTTACTCTTGTGATATATTGTTTTGGAAATAACTTTTTATGGAGATCAAATTAGATGCTCTAACTGGTCTCATTGCTTCAGGATGATAGTTGGTCAATCCATAGTGTGGTCCTATTAAGTAAACGGTTTAACAGTTTGGAGAAATTGCACTTTTAATATTTCATTTTTGCTAGACAGCCAACGAGCTGAGATTAGTTAACCCATTCGACAAATATGTTAGAGTGGGTATAAAGTATTACTTTATAAGAAACTAAGTTGGTTTTACCGGGATTTACTGTCAGTGCCACTGCCTCATTTGGAAACAACGTTCCGACACCTTCGGAAACCATCTTTCGATAGCGTTGGATGCTTGAAATATCGCAATTATAATATAGGAAGTATTCAAGTTTCCGCCTCTTACCTTTCAAAGAGGTTTAATTATGTTAATTATATATATTTTGAAAGTAACTACTCCCTAAGAGGCTTTCTCCTCCACTCTTTTGGCAGGGACGAAGGGGTGTTTTTTTATAAGAAGGAACTGCTTTATATAGAGAACTTAAACCTTTTGGGGGAACCAGAAGAAAGTCTTATCCATTTGATGTAAGTCTTGATTGATTGGTTGATTGCGTGAACCCGAAAGGGGTAGCTTTCGGGAGAATTGTATGGTTTTGAAGGGTTACCATCGAAGTCACTAGTGGTCTTAATTATGAAGCCAAAAGGGGTTGTGTAACACCCCATAATTTTAAAACATGACATAAGAGATAACTTAAGAATACTTAGTTATTAAAAGAAGAATTAGGTGAAATGGTTACGCCATTACGTTCGTCTCGGAATTCTGCTTGAGATAGAGTCCGAGTTTGCCTAAAACAGATGCCATATGAAAGAGTTACGGACGATAGAAGTTGGGCAGAAAATTCAGGAAATGGACCAGAATGCACCGGCGCACTTGGGAAGTGTGCCCGAACAAAAATACATTGGCGCATTTGGGAAGTACGCCATGCCGAGCCAGAAACCTGCACATGATTCTGGAGAGTTCCGATGACGTGTCTTCTTCTGATTGGTTGGATGACGTGTCTTTGAGCTGTGTGGTTCTAATGATCTCCTAGTTAATCTAAGGGCTCTAATTAATCCTACATATCTATATAAGCACACATAAACCTAAACCCTAATCTAAATTAAATTCATTCATAAGCCACCACGCTGCTACATCCTAAACTAAGCTAGTCTCTTCTCCAACGAATTAAAGCTTAGGAATTGTGAAAGAAGAGAACGGTTCTAGAACAGCAACAAACGCTTAATCTATTCTTTCTTCTACCACAGTGAGTTCTAGTCACTTTTAGGTTTAAATAGATAAATGTGAATTGTGGTAGACTATGAATTGGGTATATGCTGTAAATCATGAACTTATGCAAGTATACTATGTCATTTTCCCTAGATCTAATATATGGACATTCTACTATGTTTGCTATGTGAATCTTGAATTACAATTATATTGTGGTACATGTGAACTTGTTAATAGAGATCTAACTTCCTAGATCTGATTGTGGTGATTCGATATGACGTTTATACGAACATTGATTTGTAACCATGTTAGGATAATAGTACATCCATTAATTTGACATTACTTGGATGTAGACTTTGGTCTTAATCACCTTTCACTTGTTTTATTATGATACCTCGGTATATATGGTAAACTTGACATGTAAATCTAAACTTGTTATTATGCCACCCTGTACGTTCTAGATTTAGGAAATTGGACATCTAATATTGAATCTAGATCTCATTATGCTTGCCTAAACACAAGTTATTAATTTGATGTCTACTTTATTATGATAATTATCACATGTCCATTCACTTAGTTACTATGCCAGTTATGTTAATATTTATGCCAAAACATGTTGAACTGTCATCCTTATCATGTTCCCTTTTATTGTTATGACAAGGCTACTTAATAGCCTCGATGCCGCCAAAATACGTGTGAATACGTTAGTTAGGAACAGGGACAAAGGGAATTTGTAATTGGCATAGTTTATATAATATTTATATGAAATGAGCATATAATTCAAATGGGGAAACATAGAATTAATTACCTATAATGACACAGGTAACTTTGGATAAAGAGAGAATGTTTAGTAATTAAAATTAAGAATTTTAATTGTACTTATGACACGAGGTTAGGTTACATTAGTGGCGGAAGTCTGTCGGGACCCGACCGGCATATCCAACAGCCAAATGTTGAAACTAATGTGGGAGGTCTAAGTATGCAAATACGAATCAGGCTAAGACACGAGGTTAGGCCCAACTGTGGAATAAGACTGCCCGGACCCGACCGGCATATCCAACATCCACATATTGTAGGCCAAATGTGGGAGGTCTAGCCCATTATAACCATAATTGGACGTGGTAAAGAAATGGACTACTTAACCTAATTTAATATGAATATGGACTTAAGTTAAGGTTAAGTAAAATTGGATGGGTGGTGGGGGGGTAAAGGGTAAGTAAGTTGGAGGGAATAGGGGTGTGTATATATATATATACAGAGAGAGAGGCCCACATACTTAACCCAATAAATGTTATGTAATTAAAGACACCTAAGTGGTATACATAACATGTAGATGGAGTAATAAAGGTTATGTAATTAAAGACATCCTTTGGGGTAAACATAACTAGTATAGAGCTATGTAATTAAAGACACCGAAGGGTATACATAGTCAGTGGAAAACCTAGTGGGGATACAAGACAAAAGGGAGAGCTTGTATCATATTGTGTAGGACCCATTTCAATCAGTTACCCAGAGTTGGTATCAAGTAAGGAACTCTGTACTAGGCGGAGAAGGGGCACGCTTACTGATTGATTGTAAGAGATCCAAACGAGATGGATGGTGTGGGCGGCGCAAACCGACCAGGGACATGTGCGTGCATGGGCCGGGCAGAAGGGGCTAAGACGACCGTGACACCAGTAGATATGGTTGTGCACATTATAGGTTGCCACCTTAGGGAAGTGATACCCCCTACTGTAGGGCCAGCACAGGATATCTACAAAGTAGCGAGCCGATTGATTAGGGTAGTAGTTTGGGTATGCTCGGACGTATGCCCTAAGTCTACCAACTTATAGTGGAAGGGATCAACTCATTTTAAATTATACTAGTAATAGTGTGGAGTAGTCATTAGTGAAGCATGTATATACCTTACCTTATCTGCCTTGTCACACCTACCATTTGTATAATGATCTCTCTTATCCACTTTATGCCTGTCATGGTTACCTTTATTTATTTACTGGCTAAAAGTAACTAGACTCGCCAGACTTTATGTCTGACCCCTTTTTGTTTTTCCTTCTCTCTTTCGTTCCCCCCTCCCCTAGGTTCTCAGGGAGGAAACACCCAGGCTTAGCCAGGATTTGGATATCATCTTGCTAGGAGCTACTGTTGAAGTATGACTTGAGTCTTTGTCTCTGCTATGGCTTACTCTTTTTATTGGGTAATAATGTTTTCTTTTAATTCCTATGTACTCTGATTATGCAAGACAGAAGTATTTTGTTGTAATGGTTTTATGAATTATGGTATTATAAACCACGTGATTATGATTTATGTCTGAAATAATTTTTTTGAAATTTCCGCTGCTATCTTTATTTATATCTGTCTTGTAATTATTCTGTGTCTGTTTACCTATAATGCTTCACAAAACTTAATGCATTCTGTTAGTGAGTGACATTAACGGACGTAGGGTATTTCACTTTGTATCAGAGCTGAAGGTTACCAGATTAGATAAAAAGTTTTTGAAAAATATTTTTTAAGAAAAGAAAGGTTTTAAAAGAAAGCAAGTTTTAAAAAAAAATCCCCAAAAGGCCATATGTAGTATCCTTCGGTCGCTTATCTAAATTTCATCCTTTTTCAACATGTCTGGGGAACAAAATATCCCTAGTCTCCCAGAGGGCGTCACTATACCCGGATGGTTCCGTAGGTATTTGGAAGCCACGGCAACAACCGAAGAACAAAGAGACGTTCCTCCCCCAACTGCACCAGTCATTCCTCCTCCCCCCCCCCCTCCAAGATTAGATAACTTCGCCAAGATCTGCAAAAACTTCCTTGTCTTGGGAGGGAAGTTATTCCATGGGAAAGAGACATTCGTAGAAGCCCGGAGTTGGCTTAAGGAGACTGAGGACTTATTGGTCATCTTTGAAATGGAGGACCGAAGAAAAATCCAGTTAGCTACTTGGCTGTTAAAGGACGAAGCCTCATTTTGGTGGGAAGTCACCCAAGTTGGACGTCCGGTGGAAATTTGGGGAGATTTTTGACACAGGTTCAAAATGAAATTCCTTTCCAAAACTGAGAGAAGCATTCAGATGGAGAGGTTCTTAGCTCTCAAACAAGAAAATTTGACGGTGAAGTAATATGTGAACAAGTTCAACCAGCTGGCAAGGTTCGGTCTAGAGTTGGTTGATACGCCACACAAAAAGGTTTTGTAGTTTGCTAAGGGGCTGAATGAGCCTCAGCATAGGCTGGCAATGTCCCACATCCCGATGGGGGACACGTTCGAAAGACTTGTTGATATGGCCCTAATACATGAGGAGGACAAGGGAGAAAAGAAGGAAGTGAAAGCTGAGGGGACATCGCAGAATAAGAAGGTATGGCCCAAGAAGGGGAAGCAACAGCAACAGCAGCAACAACAGAAGAAAGGGGGAAAAGATGTTAAAGTCAAGGATATGATAAAATGTCACAATTGTGGATAGGAAGGCAACCTGATCAAAGATTGCAAGAGAAGGAAGGCCAGTTGCTTCAATTGCGGAGAGGTTGGACCCTTCTCTAAGGAGTGCCCGAAGAAACAGGGATCGCAGGGACAAGGGCAAAGAGCTGGGACTTCTGGAGGGCAGGTGCATGCTCTCGCGATCAGTGCTCCTGAAAGAGTTAGAAAAATTTCCATAGAAAGCTTAGTTTCTCTTTCAAACTTTCTAGTTAGAACACTTTTTGATTCTGGTGCTTCGCACTCATTTATATCTAGTTCTGTGGTTGAATCTCTACATTTAATTACTAGTATGGTAGTAGATCCCATAGTTGTTTCAAACCCCGTTGGTGGTTCGGCTCATTTATTGATGATTTGTAGGGGTTTGAAATTATCTGTGTTAGGTGTCGAATTTGAATGTGACGCTTATGTACTTGATTTTGTGGGCTATGGGTTGATTCTAGAAATGGACTGGCTTACTAAGTATGGGACCATTCTGGATTGTGAAAGGAGGGTTGTTAGGCTCCTGACTTGTCATGGAAGGACCCTTGAAGTTTCTTGTGACCACTAAGGGTTTGTTATGCTTAGCTTCCTAGAGTCTCTAGATGCATCCATAGATGATTTGCAATCTGTTCTAGTGGTTCGGGATTTTTCTGATGTCTTTGATGAGGTGTAGGGTTTACCTCCTAGGAACGAGATCGACTTCCGCATATATCTGGTAGACAATGCAAAGCCAGCTGCATTACCAGTGTGCCACATGGCTCCAAGAGAAATGAGGGAGCTGAGTAAACAAGTAGGGGAACTACTTGAAAAAGGGTTTATCAGATGTAGCATATCTGAGTGGAGTAATCCGTTAGTATTCGCAACTAAAGCGGATGGTTCGCTTTGTTTGTGTGTTGACTATAGAGAGTTAAATAAGCTCACCAAGAAGAATAGGCACCTTATTCCGAGGATCGATGATTTATTTGATCAGCTCGTTGGTGCCTCAGTATTTTCTCAGTTGGACTTGGCTACAGGGTTCCATCAATTGAGAGTGGCTGAGGATAGCATAGATAAGACTGCTTTCAGAACTCCAGATGGTTTCTTTGAATGGCTAGTGATGCCTTTTGGGCTGATAAATGCACCCGCCTATTTTGTTGATTTGATGAGTAGGGTGTTTCAGGAATTCCTAAACAAATTTGTCGTAATCTTCGTTAATGATATTTTGATCTTCTCTAAGAATGAAGAAGAGCATGCCCAATATCTGAGGGAAGTTTTGAAAACTCTCCGTGACCACCAGCTAAAAGTAAAGTTCTCCAAATGCCATTTTTGGAGAAAGGATGTAAGATTCTTGGGGCATGTAGTCTCCAAAGAAGGGATAGATGTAGATCTTGCAAAGGTGATTGCAGTGCAAGATTGGAAAATTCCTAAAAATGCAACCGAGGTGAGGAGCTTTCTAGGGTTGGCAGGTTATTACGGGAAGTTCATTAAGGAATTCGCAAAGATATCAGTCCCTCTCACCAGGCGGACAAAGAAGAATTTGACATTTTCATGGGACATAGACTGTGACGTTGCTTTCCAACGACTGAAGAGGGCTCTGACAACAGCCCCAGTCTTGGCCTTATCTGATGGAAGTAAAATGTTTACTATTTACACTGATGCGAGTGGTACAGGGCTTGGTGTGGTCCTAATGCAAGAAGGGAAAGTGATATGTTACGGGGGTAGGCAATTGAGAGTTCATGAGAAGAACTACCCCACACATGATCTAGAGTTGGCTGCGATAGTATTCGTGTTGAAGACGTGGCGTCACTATCTACTTGGAGAAAGGTTCGAGCTGTATAACAACCATAAATCTCTCAAGTACCTACTCTCACAAAAGGATCTCAACTTAAGGCAATAGCGGGGGATGGAGTTATTAGCTTCATATGATTTTGAGATTGCTTATACCCCTGACAAGGGTAATGTGGTGGCAGACGCACTAAGTAGGCAGAGGATGGCCCTCAGTCCTCTGTTTGTGGAAAGAAAGAACTTGGAGTTCATATCGGCTTTTGATTTTAGACCCTCCATTGAGGTTTTGCCTGATTTGTTTGCATCCTTGGAGATACGACCAACTCTTACGGACCAGATAGGAGCTGCACAACAAAATGACCCACAGATTTCAGACATTATAGGGAGGCTATTGACCCGCTTTTTAGTCAAAGCAGTCATACAGAGAATCTCTGATCAACAACACACTAGAGTATTGGAAGAATTGTCAGAAGACAGGAAGCGATTTGGTTGAAGTCGCATCACAGACAAGGAAAGGCCCGAAACTCCTATCAGATGACCTTTTTGGGCCCGAAAACAGCAATTACAGAGCTAAGCTCTATAACTCTTGTAGCCCTCTGAATCAGCTGTAGTTTGAGCTTTCGCTTGGCTAAAACGAACTTACGGTTCGAAAGTTACGCCCGTTTCCGTGAACGCGTGCAGAACCGGAAACTTGGAATATGGAATTGGCATAACCCATTAGGATCGGATATACGGATCGGATCGGATATACGGATCGGATCGGAGCATAGAAGACCCGACCCGCCTGAAGTATTTTACACTGAAGTGCTTCCAGTCTTCGGATCGGAGAAGTCACCTCGGTTCGGATCGGCTAAATGAAGACCCGACACGCCTGAAGCTCCTTCTACTCGTCAAGCACGCTTGGCTTTGGACGCTCCGGTTCGGATCGGATGGAGTACCGAACCGACCCCTTTGACCTGCTGCTGCACTTCAGAATTGACCTATTCTTGTGGCACCCTTTCCTCTTACTTTCATGGATCACCTTCCACATGGCCTTACACGAATTGGAGAGGCTTTCTCCCATTTTGCCACTTAGTCACCACGTTCTATAAAGGCGTTGGATTGAGGACACTTTTCATTCATCCGGATCTCCCTAGGGCTTCTTTACGCCTATAAATACACCATTATATGGCGATTTGAAGGGATCTTCTCGGTTCAACTATTTCCAACTCTTATCTTCCACCATTACAAAGGACTTTTTGGCCACTCCAACACTTGGCCTCCATTACAACAAAGCAAGGACATTACTCATTTCTCTCTAACAGGAGGTTATCGTGTATAAAATCTATTCCTAATCACCTCTTCTTCATTGTAAACACGAGGATTTCGTGTATAATCTGCAAGCAAACTGCATTGTAATAGCTTCTTAGGATTTAAGAAACTATAAAGTGGACGTAGGCTTGGATTGAGCTGAACCACTATAAAAATTTTGTGTATCCTCTCTTATTTTACTGCATTTTCTGCATTTGATCTATGATTGTGAGGTTTTCACATCGAATTTGGGTGTTAGTGCCATTTTTTGGTCTAACATTTTGGCGCGCCAGGTAGGTGGCACACGACAACTTCAATTTCTGCTTGGATTATTTGGCTATTGGATCGATGGCTAAGCGAAAGGTTTCCCATGTTGAAGGCGAAGGCACGAGAAACGAGGCAAAGCATGAAGCTTCCTCACATGAAAACCCATCAGCATACTTGACGCGAGAAGAGATGGATGGCGTTCTCACTGAATTGAGAGCTCAGATGGTAAGGCAAGATGACCTCCTTCGCAAACAACAGGAGATGATCGACCAATTCTTCGCTCGGATGGAAGGAAGGCCGAGCAACAGCGTACAACTCATGGGAAATGGAATAGAATCAGCCCCAGCAGCAGCTGCAAACCAGATCGGTTTGGATCCGATCCGAACCGGAGGCACGAATGGACTTGGGGGGCAATACCCCTCAACAACCAATAGCTCTGACGCTTAATATTTCTGATGGAAATGCAGAAGCTCAAGGTTCAGGGCGAGCATGACCAACCTCCGCACCGGTTCGGATCGGCAATACCACACAGCTTCAGCATCAAGCTCCCCGGTTCGGAACAGGAGAACCTGATCGGATCGGTACATCCGACCCGAACTGTGCACCTCTCCATGACCTCCCTCGCTTCTCCGATCCGCAACAAGGGGCCACCTCCGAACCGAACCGAATGGCCATCCAAGCTCTCTGTACACTTCCACATTCTACTGACTCAACACTGGGGGCACCAGTTCTGAACTTAGCAGCTTGCAACAGCTCTTTGAAGGCGATCGACTCGCCAATCTCATTGAACGACTCTCTAAGGGTCGCACTTATCAGAATGACATGGATGATGTCAATCACAACCCATTCACTCAGGAAATCAGGAATTCCCGCAATCCACCAGATTTCAAACTTCCACAACTGGAGCCCTACAACGGCAGGACAGATCCTACCGTGCACCTAATGCGCTACAAACGTCATATGGGAGTTCAATCGGCGTCGGAAAACGTCATGGCAAAGTGCTTCCCTCTCTTTTTGACCGATATAGCTGCTATGTGGATTCGGCAGCTGGAATCTGAATCGATCAACAGCTGGAACATGTTGGTCGCTCGCTTTATTGAACAGTTTCGGGTCCACATTGCTCGACCTAAGAACGTCATGTCTCTCACCACAATCAAGAAGAGGCCCAGAGAAACTCTGCGCACATTTTTGGAAAGGTTCAACGTTGCAGCAGCATTAGTTGATTGACCTGAGACATCTATGGTATTGATGGCGGCAGTATCCGGTGTTCTAGACAACTCGGAGTTCAAAAAATTCTTGTACCGAGACCCACCACGGAATCTCAGCGAGTTCTACCTTGAATCGGATAGATTTCTGCGTGTAGAAGACGCAATGTCCGAAAGAAAGTCCTCGATGTCAACATGCTCAAAGAAGGGGAACCGTCTGATTCTGGTAAAGGCAAAGGAAAAGCTGCCGTCAAGAATGACCGCAACGCTCAGCCCCGTAGAGGGCCCAGATATGAAAAGTACACCGAGCTCAATTCGTCAATAACCGACATCTACGTGAACACAAATGGTGATATCTCCTATCCAAAGCCACCAAGGAGGGAACCATCGCAAAGAGAGCGCAATTCTGGAAAATACTGCATATTTCATGTTATGGACGGTCATGACACAAATGACTGTAGGCATCTTAGAGACTTGATTGAGGAACGGGTTAGACGTGGAGAGCTACCCGAGTATGCAAAACAACCAACAGCGCCTGCACCTGCGCTACCTCCACCTGCTCTCCAGAGAGGGAATGATCTTGGATCGAGCTCTCGTGGGCTCATCATCAACTGATCTGGATTGGATCACTCTGCATTTTCAGCATTTCTTAGGATTTAAGGTATGTCTCTTTGCTTGCTTTAGGTTTTCCGGTTGGCTAAATCGGAGTACACACATCCGGGTTAGGATTTAGCTCCAAAACGTGCTCTGGACTCAATGACAAACCAATCAGGATTTGCTTTGGTTTTGTATTTGGAATTGAATAAGGAAGGACTTTCCGAGCATGGATTATGTTTGATGAATTTAAGTATCTTGTCAGGTTATGGCAGGATTCTCAATCTCAACTAAAGTATGGCTTATACTTATCTCGGACCCCTAGGCATGGATTATGCCTAGGGACAGACTGTCTTGTCAGGTTTTGGCAAGTATAGCTCTATCCCGACATGAGTATGGATTGTACTCACTAGGATTCTTAAGTATGGATTATACTCTGGAACGGCTTATTGTTTTGTCAGGATTTGGCAAAGGAACTCAATAAAAGTCGAGTATGGCTTATGCTCAGTTTGAACTTCTTGGTATGGCTTATACCCGGAAGGTTAGATCCCTCGTCGGGTTTTGGCAGGATGATTTGAACGTCTCTTGAGTATGATTTATGCTCAAACAAGCGCCCAAGCATGGTTTATGCTCAAAAGTGTAATCAATTTTGCCAGGATTTGAGACACCTTTTTGCTCTCTTTTCTTCGCAGGTATGGACTATACTTGCAGCTGGCAGGCCCGCCATGGCCTTGGATTATCAAGAACACATCTTCCTTCGTTCAGCAAGATATGTTCTGGGGGGCAAAATGTTGACCAGCTTTTTAGTCAAAACAGTCACACAGGGAATCTCTGATCAACAACACACTAGAGTATTGGAGCATTGTCAGAAGACAGGAAGCGATTTGGTTGAAGTCGCATCACAAACAAGGAAAGGCCCGAAACTCCTATCAGATGACCTTTTTTAGGCCCGAAAATAGCAATTACGGAGCTGAGCTCTGTAACTCTTGTAGCTCTCTGAATCAGCTTTAGTTTGAGCTTTCGCTTGGCTAAAACGAACTTACGGTTCGAAAGTTACACCCGTTTCCGTGAACGCGTGAAGAACCAGAAACTTGGAATCTGGAATTGGCATAACCCATTCGGATCCGATATACGGATCGGATCGGATATACGGATCGGATCGAAGCATAGAAGACCCGACCCGTCTGAAGTATTTTACATTGAAGTGCTTCCAGTCTTCGGATCGGAGAAGTCACCTCGGTTCGGATCGGCTAAAGGAAGACCCGACCCGCCTGAAGCTCCTTCTACTCGTCAAGCACGCTTGGCTTTGGACGCTCCGGTTCGGATCGGATGGAGTACCGAACCGACCCCTTTGACCTGCTGCTGCACTTCAGAATTGACCTATTCTTGTGGAACCCTTTCCTCCTACTTTCATGGATCACCTTCCACATGGCCTTACACGAATTGGAGAGGCTTTCTCCCGTTTTGCCACTTAGTCACCACGTTCTATAAAGGCGTTGGATTGAGGACACTTGTCATTCATCCGGATCTCCCCAGGGCTTCTTTACGCCTATAAATACACCATCATATGGTGATTTGAAGGGATCCTCTCGGTTCGACTATTTCCAACTCTTATCTTCCACCATTACAAAAGGACTTTTTGGCCACTCCAACACTTGGCCTCCATTACAATGAAGTAAGGACATTACTCATTTCTCTCTAACACGAGGTTATAGTGTATAAAATCTATTCCTAATCACCTCTGCTTCATTGTAAACACGAGGATTTCGTGTATAATCCGCAAGCAAACTGCATTGTAATAGCTTCTTAGGATTTAAGAAACTATAAAGTGGACGTAGGCTTGGATTGAGCCGAACCACTATAAAAATTTCGTGTGTCCTCTCTTATTTTACTGCATTTTCTGCATTTGATCTGTGATTGTGAGGTTTTCACATCGAATTTGGGTGTTAGTGCCAATTTTTGGTCTAACAGAGGCTCAGAAGAGGGAAGACTTCTAGTCACCTCAATAGATATGCCATAGATGAAAAGGGGTGGTTGCGACGAGATGGAAGGCTTTGTGTTCCTCAAACTGGAAGCTTAATAAAGGCAGTCCTAGAAGAAGCCCACCATTACAAAATGACCATTCATCCAGGCGGTGACAAGATGTACAAAGACATGAAGAGAGTTTTCTTTTGGGTTGGAATGAAGAAGGACGAGGCCGAGTATGTTTCTCAATGTTTAGTTTGCCAGCAAGTGAAAGCTGAGCAAAAGAAGCCCGGAGGATTACTTCATCCGTTGGAGGTTCCGCAGTGGAAATGGGAGAGCGTCTCTATGGATTTTATAGATGGGTTGCCTAGATCAAAGAAAGGCAATACCAGTGTTTGGGTGATAGTCGATAGACTCACTAAGAGCGCTCGCTTTATTCCAGTCAAGAGCAAAAGGACGACATCGTGGTTGGCAACGATTTATGTTCGTGAGATAGTTCGCCACCATGGAGTACCTTCCAGCATAGTAAGCGATCGTGACCCCATATTTACCAGCGAGTTTTAGAGAAGTTTGCAAGAGGCATTAGGTACACAGTTGCGCTTAAGCACCGCTTATCATCCTCATATCGATGGGCAGACGGAGAGGGTGAACAGAATTTTAGAAGATCTTCTGAGGCTGTGTATCCTAGACTTCGGAGGGACATGGGAAGAGCATCTTCCTTTAGTAGAGTTTGCCTATAATAATAGCTATCAAGCCAGCATTTAGAAGATCTTCTGAGGCTGTGTATCCTAGACTTCAGAGGGACATGGGAAGAGCATCTTCATTTAGTAGAGTTTGCCTATAATAATAGCTATCAAGCCAGCATCGGTATGGCACCCTTCGAAGCTTTGTATAGGCAACCCTATAGGTCCCCAACTTGTTGGTGGGAATCTACAAAAAGATTGTTACTTGGGCCATACATGGTTAGGGAAACATCCGAGAAGATTGACCTTATTCGACGACGAATGAAAATAGCTTAAGATAGACAGAAGTCCAATGCAGACATGAGAAGAACCGACATCGAGTTTGAAGTAGGAGACTTGGTTTTTATCAAAGTATCACCTCTAAGAAATGTGGTCCGCTTTGGAGCAGTAGGGAAGTTGGCACCTAGGTTTATGGGACCATTTCCTATAATCTAAAGGATTGGTTAAATGGCCTACAGAGTAAAGCTTCCTGAAAATCTGTCTAGCGTTCATGATGTTTTCCATGTTTCTCATCTGCGGAAGTGCTTGCATGACATCGCGGAAGTTGTTAAGCTGAGTATATTGGAAGAGGTAGAGGTGGAACGGGAGGCAACAATCCGGCGAGTTCCTTCCCGTATTCTGGGATCAGAGGTTAAGAAGCTACGCAATAAAGAGATCAAGTTGTTAAAGGTTCAATGGGGAGATAAACAAGAGGAGAACGGTTCTAGAACAGTAACAAATGCTTAATCTATTCTTTCTTCTACCACAGTGAGTTCTAGTCACTTTTATGTTTAAATAGATAAATGTGAATTGTGGTAGACTATGAATTGGGTATATGCTGTAAATCATGAACTTATGCAAGCATACTATGTCATTTTCCCTAGATCTAATATATGGACATTCTACTATGTTTCCTATGTGAATCTTGGATTACAATTATATTGTGGTACAGGTGAACTTGTTAATACAGATCTAACTTCCTAGATCTGATTGTGGTGATTCGATATGACGTAACCATGTTAGGATGATTGTACATCCATTAATTTGACATTACTTGGATCTAGACTTTGGTCTTAATCACCTTTCACTTGTTATATTATGATACCTTGGTATATGTGGTAAACTTGACATGTGAATCTAAACTTGTTATTATGCCACCCTGTATATGCTAGATTTAGGAAATTGGATATCTAATATTGAATCTAGATCTCATTATGCTTGCCTAAACATAAGTTATTAATTTGATGTCCACTTTATTATGATAATTATCACATGTCCATTCACTTAGTTACTATGCCAGTTATGTTAATATTTATGCCAAAACATGTTGAACTGTCACCCTTATCATGTTCCCTTTTATTGTTATGACGAGGCTACATTATAGCCTCGATGCTGCCAAAATACGTGTGAATACGTTAGTTAGGAACGGGGACAAAGGGAATTTGTAATTGGCATAGTTTATATAATATTTATATGAAATGGGCATTTAATTCAAATGGGGAAACATAGAATTAATTACCTATAATGACATAGGTAAATTTGGATAAAGATAGAATGTTAATAATTAAAATTAAGAATTTTAATTGTACTTATGACACGAGTTTAGGTTACATTAGCGGCGGAAGTCTACCCGGACCCGACCGACATATCCAGCAGCCACTAATGTTGAACCTAATGTGGGAGATCTAAGTACGCAAATACGAATCAGGCTAAGACACGAGGTTAGGCCCAACTGTGGAATAAGACTGCCCGGACCCGACCAGCATATCCAGCATCCACATGTTGTAGACTTAATGTGGGAGGTCTAGCCCATTATAACCATAATTGGGCATGGTAAAGAAATGGACTACTTAACCTAATTTAATATGAATATGGACTTAAGTTAGGGTTAAGTAAAATTGGATGGGTAGTGGGGGGGTTAAGTAAGTTAGAGGGGATGGGTTATATATATATATATATATATATATATATATATATATATATATATATATATATATATAGGCCCACATACTTAAACCAATAAATGTTATGCAATTAAAGACACCTAAGTGATATACATAACGGGTAGATGAAGTAATAAAGGTTATGTAATTAAAGACACCCTTTAGGGTAAACATAACTAGTATAGGGCTATGTAATTAAAGAAACCAAAGGGTATACATAGTCAGTGGAAAACTTCGTGGGAATATAAGACAAAGGGGAGAGCTTGTATCATATTGTTTGGGACCCATTTCAAATAGTAACCCAGAGTTGGTATCAAGTAAGGAACTCCGTACTAGGTGGAGAAGGGGCATGCTTACTGATTGATTGTAAGAGTTCCAAACGAGACGGATGGTGTGGGCGGCGCAAACCGACCGGGGACATGTGCGTGCATGGACCGGGCAGAAGGGGCTAGGACAACCGTGACACCAGTAGATATGGTTGTGCACATTATAGGTTGCCACCTTAGGGAAGTGATACCCCCTACCGTGGGGCCAGCACAAGAAATCTACAAAGTAGGGAGTCGATCGATTAGGGTAGTGGTTAGGGTATTCTCGGACGTATGCCCAAAGTCTACCAACTTATAGTGGAAGGGATCATCTCATTTTAAATTATACTACTAATAGTGCATAGTAGTCATTAGTGAAGCATATATATACCTTACCTTATCTTCCTTGTCACACCTGCCATTTGTATAGTGATCTCTCTTATCCACTTTATGCCTGTCATGGTTACCTTTATTTATTTACTGGCTAAAAGTAACTAGACCCGCCAGACTCTATGTCTGACCCCTTTTTGTTTTTCCTTCTCTCTTCCGTTCCCCCTCCTCCCCCACACCCCCACACCCAAGGTTCTGAGGGAGGAAACACCCAAGCGTAGCCAGGATTTGAATATCATCTTGCTAGGAGCTACTGTTGATGTACGGCTTGAGTCTTTGTCTCTGCTATGGCTTATTCTTTTTATTGGGGAATAATGTTTTATTTTAATTCCTATGTACTCTAATTATGCAAGAAAGAAGTATTTTGTTGTAATGGTTTTATGAATTATGGTATTATAAACCATGAGATTATGATTTATGTCTGAAATAAATTTTTTGAAATTTCTGCTACTATCTTTATTTATATCTGTCTTGTAATTATTCTTTGTCTTTTTACCTACAATGCTTTATAGAACTTAATGCATTCCCTTAGTGAGTGACTTTAACAGACGTGGGGTGTTTCAGGTTGCCTTTCGAAAATGATTAATTGCTAAACTTGGTAGGACACCGTTGAAAGCTATACGTGTTATCTGGTGGGTGACCATGGACACAACATTTGCATTTGTGTGAACATTGAGGGACAATAATGTATGGAATAAATTGGGGAAGCCAATTAACTTAAATAATAAAGGGATTAGCTTTCGGTCCCGTTATTAGTGAGGGGTTACCTTGCAACGTATGGATGGAGGATCGAAAAAGGAATTGATTATTTTTCCAAGTAAGGTGTTACCTTGAGCTGCGCACTGCGAAAACTAAGTTGTACCGGTTCTGTTGTTAGTGAACGATACATTAAAAATCATGGAAGAGGAATCGAAATAAAGAAAAAGAATGATGAGGAATCATTAGAAACCGTTAAGATGAGAAAACTGAAATAACAGATTCCTCATTGTGTGTTGAATATTACACATTTATGTTGTCACTTGCGTTATTGTGGCTTTCATACAAACCATTGAAGAAGGGACCAAGGTTTGGTTCCAGAGGTAGCTTGATACTAGCGATGGGGAAACCAGTTCTGCAGTGCGGTATGGTCCTGCTAAATATCTGGGTATCGATTATAAAGGATTATTATTCACACCTGTTTGTTGATTGTTCTTATGTTTTTGTTTTCCCCTTTAACTCTCAAGTGATCATTTGAGTAGGCTGAGGGTTAATTCTTTGTGGTATCTTCTTCTAACAAGATTTCAGAGGCGAGCATGAGGCTATAGCTATTTAGGAGGTCTGCTTTATTTTGTTTTGTCTTTTATTGTATGTATCTACAAATTTGTAATTGCCTATATATTTAGATCTTGAAAAACCGCGGGGAGTCATCATATGTTGCTCTCGGAATTTATTTTGTAATAACTTATATTTTCTCCGAGCAGTGTATATGAAAGGGAAGTATGAATGAATGATTATTAAGGAATGTTTTGTGAAGTTTTTTATGTTACCGTGTCATTGGAAGTTATGACTTATTAATATCCGGTTTTCTATCATCGAAAGCCAACGCTAGAGATGACTGTAGCATTTGTAGGGTTGAGCTTCCGACTTTATTGTATAGGGTGTAACAAGTTCTCCTTCAATGGTTAAATCATATGATTTGTAGTTGAGATTTAGTTGCGCATATTGGTACAGTGTAATTGAAGATAGAGGAAATGGTTTGGTATAGTGATGTATTGGAATGGCTCATAGTCAATTGTCAATTTTTTTTCTTTAACCACCCTGATGTATGATAACGTATTCACTTTTGGTGCATGTTAGTCAAATTTTAGTATATGAAAACAATTTGGCAATAGAACTTTACTACAAATGTCTTTTTGAAGAAACCCAGTTTCGAATTAATGGGTTCATGTTTTATTTTTGTTAAAAAATTACTAATGAATTTATCAAAAAAGTTTGTTTTCTCTTAGCAATAAATAAACAATCTGTAACTGAAGTTTGTATTTAAAAAATCAAATATTGAAAAAAAAAATCGATTAGATCCTGCCGAAAGTGATGCTTGGTAAAACATCATTGTTTATCCTTTCAGTTTTAAGTAGATGTTATAAAATTTAGTTTTATGTTCCAATATGATTTTACTGAATTTATTTTGATGGAGTCCCATGACAAGCGGAGCTCCTTTAAATTTTTCTTTCATTTATTCAAATTGAAGTCGATTTTAAAAGAGAAATGTGGAAATTTATTTCTCTAATTGAATGTTTTGAACAATTGAATCGAATGGCTAAATGAATGATACTGTGCCCATATTTATACAAGTGGCAACCTGTATATTACCAGTACAATAGAGTGTGCAACACGTAATGTAAATAATATTTGTTTTAGGTTAAAGCCCACTTCTGCGTACATATAATAAATTATGTTATGCTAAAGTAACCCATCGTTATTACGCCTCCTCAAATTGAACTAGGGTTAGGGTTTCCGCCTTTAGCCCTTTTTCCATCTTCTCCACTGATTATTGAAGCTCCTCCTTAAATCAATGGAAATTTCTTGCTGAGAGGGATTTCGTTAACATGTCTGCTCTCTGGAAGTATGATGGCGCATGTCTTACTTCTAATTTGCCTCTGGCTACTTGCTCGCATACGAAATATAGATCAACTTCTATATATTTCGTGCACGAGTGTTGAATAAGGTTTGCTGATAATGAAATCACACTCTGGTTGTCACAGCAAATTACTGGTTTGTGCTTCAGATCGATTTCAAGTTCTCGAAGAACATATTTGATACACATCAGCTCAGCGGTGGTGCTAGCGACCGATCTATACTCTGCTTCAGTACTGGAGCGTGATACGGTGGCCTGTTTCTTCGAACACCAGGATACAGGGTTGGATCCAAGATAAACGCAGTACCCAGACGTAGATATATGATCATCTAGGTCTGAAGCCCAGTCGACATCACTGTAAGCAAGTAAATTTACATCTTTTCTTGCTTTTAATAGAACTTCATGATCTAGGGTTCCTTTTAGATACCTCAAAATATGCTTAACTGCCTTTCAATGTTCATCCAAAGGGTTTTGCATGAATTGACATACCCAGTTTACACTAACACAATTCTGGTCTCGTTATAGTCACATACTGAAGTGCAACGACTATGCTTCTGTAAAGTTTAGTACTTTTATGGCTTCACCTTTAATTCTGGATAATCGTAGATTAGTATTCATAAGTGTTGGTAGTGACTTTGCTTTATCCATGTTGGCACGCTCCAGAATTTCTGTAATATACTTCTTTTGGGATAACATGATTTATATAATAGATAAGTGGTTAACTTAAATACCCAAGAAGTAATTAGCAACACCTAGATCTTTAATTGAAAATGCTTTGTTGAGGTAGTCAACAATGTTGCTGATTTCTTGCATTATATATAGTAATGAGAATGTCATAAACATAAACTAAAACATAAGTAGTGGTCTTTTCTTTTTCTTTTAGGTAGAGTGAACAGTATGATTTAGCCATATTGAAGCCTAATCCAGTGAATGCTGCTTTGAGCTTATCTTACCAGACCCTAGAAGCCTGCTTTAACTCATATAGGGCTTTATGTAGTTTGCAAACCAAGCCCCGTCTTTTGCTTTACTATAACTTGTAGGTTGTTGCATATATACATATTCTTCCCCATTGAGAAATGCATTATATACATCCAGTTGTCTGTTTTTCACCCTTTACTTAGTGCTATTGTCATGATAACCCTGATGGTTATGTGCTTGACAACTGGTGAAAATGTCTCATTGAAATCGAACCCAAACTACTGTTAATAGCCTTTTACCACTAATCTGGATGTGTATTTTGATATGCTACCATCAGGGTTTCTTTTTAACTTATATGTCCACTTACACCCTATAATTTCCACGTGCTTGGGTGGATTTACTAGACTCCATGTACCTTTTTTAAGTAGGGCATTATATTCTTCATTCATAACATTTCTCCACTTGACTTGCAAACAGCTTATTCATATGTGTTGGGTTCTCTGTTTTCTAAAGATGCGATGTATGCTTTGGGCTTGAAAATACCACATTTAGCTCTAGTCATCATATGATGTACATTTTTGTCTCTGGTCTGATTATTGTTAGTAATTCCTGATGCATCTTCACTGTCACTGCTATTGTTATTTTGACCATTTTGACTATTATCTCTGCATTCATCAATATTTGCTGCATTATTGAAATCTTCAGTTTCATGCTGGACTGATTCTGTTTCTTCATCACCTTGATCATCTGCGTTTTAGTTTGGATTTGGTACTATCAACAGTATGTGAGTCACTTGGTTCACCATGTTGACTTTCTATATGTTTGTTGTTGTCTCAATCAGTCAGCACCATAGGTGATTGTAAATTGTTGATAGTCTTGACTATCCTGCTTGTAGTTTTCATGTCCTTTTCTACAAAAGGAAAAATGTCTTCATTAAATATAACGTCTTGAAATGTAAACTCTGCCTTTATTGTCCAAACATCTATACCCTTTTTGGTTATTTGGATGTCCTAAAAAGGTACATGGGGTGGATTTTAGGCTTGGTTTATGTTGATTATATGGTCTAAGGTCAGGGAAGCAGAAGCATCCGATTGTTTTTAATGCTAAATAGTCTAGTTTAATCCCAAACAATTTCTCATATGGACATTTTCCACCAATGGTTTTTGTAGGCATTTTATTTATCAAGTACACTGATGTACCAAATGCCTCTAACCAGAATCTGAGGGGCGGAGATGCTTGTGACATCAATGTTAAACCAGTGTCTACAATATGTCCATGTTTTCTTTCCATAAGACCATTTTGTTCAAATGTGTGTGGGCAAGTTATTGAATGAGTAATCCCCTGTTCATCAAAGAATTTCTTTAAGGGTTTAAATTCAACCCCACCATCTGTCTGTATGCGTTTCACAGTATGATTAATCTATTTTTCAACATGTTTATTGAATTGAACAGTCATATTAAAGACATCAGATTTTGCTTTTAGAAAAAATATCTAAGTATACCTAATATATGCCTCAGCAAAATATATGTAGTACTGGTAGCCTTGATCAATATTAACTGGAGATGGCCCATATAGATCTGCAGCAACTAGCTCAAGGGGATTATTGTATATAGTTTCAGATTCAATAAATGGTAATTTGTGGCTTTTGCCTATTTGGCAGTGTGAACATATGAATGAATCAAGTAAATTTTCCATACAAATTTTATTATATCATGCAATATTTTCTTTACATTTTTAATATTGGGATGGTCAAGTTGTCTATGCCGTATGTTAAACATATTTCTATTATCCTTAGCACTAAACTCAACATTATAACAATGATTGCTATGATATGCATTGTTTCTGGTATTGAACTTGCTGAATTTATAGAGTCTATTTTCCATATTACCCTGCAACAGTACATTATTATCAATCAGGTCCTTAACTACACAAAATTTGAGGTGAAACTCAAAGTACATGTAATTGTCATTGGAAAATTGTGAGACACTAAGTTTTTCTTTATTTCAGGAACTCTTAATAGATTATTAAGATATAGTTGTATCATACCATTAATAAAACCATTACCAATATGAGATATACTTATCGTTTCACCATTTCCATATGTATGGCTTGTATACCTGAATAGCTTTTGTTCCCAAGTTTTAATTTTTGCATGTTGTTAGTCACATGATTTGTTGCACCTGAGCCAAGATACTATTCATCTAAATTGATGTCTTCAGATTTGTTAGAGTCGTCAACACTGCCTTTTTGCCCTCTGTTGTTGTCTGCTTGTCTATATTACTTCTTGTTGATTCAGTTGAGTTATATTGACAATTGGTCTGTTTTGATTCGTCTGATTTTTCCTTAACACGTTAAATTTAGAATTAAATCTGAAATAACACCTACTAGACATATGTCCAAACTTCTCACATATTTGATACTTAACGCGATTATTACCACTCTATCTACATGTGCCTCTACCCATTTATGACTGAGTATTCTTGTAAGCATTTGGTTCTTGATCGCTGCTTTGCCCAATGTTATTTCTTGATTGGTTCTCGCCTTTAGCTGCATAATTGATAGAGTAATTTGCTTGTGATGATTTCTTTTTCTAAATTCTTCCTTCATGAGAAAGTAGTGTAGGGTGTACATATTGTAGATCAGGTATCACTCTTTGTGATGTAATGAATGAAATTACTGACTCATAATCATCATCTAAACCGGTTGTGATATATAACACTTGCTCACTTTCTGAAATTTTGTGGCCTGTTGCCCCTAATCTGTCACATAGGGTTTTAATTTTGGTTAAATACTCACTCATTGGCATGTTATCTTTCTTGGTGGTTTGGAGTTGACTTCGGTAACGCATGATTCTTGATGCAGATTGAGCAATAAAAGTTTGTTCTCTGGCATTCCAAATTTCATAGGATGTAGTACTGCCTACAATTTGAGATAGTATATTAGCACTTAGAGATGAGATTAGCCATGATGCAAGCAGGTTGTCTTGCTTCTGATGCATTATATGATCTTGATTATTGATGAGATTTCCATCTTTGTCCATCACCATTGCAGGTGGGACTGTGATTGTACCCCTGATGAATTCTTGAAGGCCATGCCCTCTCAATGCGGCTTCGACTTGATACTTCCAAAGCATACAATTATCTTCATCGAGAGGGATGGTGATTACATTACTTTTGGGCTTGACGAGGGTAATTGGACTGGTGGCTGGATTATTGGCTTCGACTTTAGATGTGGTAGAACTTAATGTATCATTATTTCCTGCCATGTTCGAGAGGAAATGACCGAATTAGAAACAATTGATGATCAGAAAAGATTTCTTGGATGGCGATAAGGTTGAATAAGCCTTTCTCTGCAACTAAAAACTGATTCTAACAACTGTGGGATAGGAAAACGTTTCTTAGACAACAAAAATGCTAAAATTTGCTATCTCTGCAACCAAAAACAAAGAAAGTTGATCAAATGAAGACACATATCCGATGATCAGTGCTGCAACCGAGATGGGTGATGGGGATTTTCTCTAACAATCTTTGGCGAGGCAGTTGAACAGAGGTAAGAATAATACTGCACTTGTGAATGAAAGGTTCGACTTCTATGATGCGAATACTCTGAGAAGCAGAAATAATCCTTCCTTCCCTTTTGTTGTATTGGTGTTGTTTGCCTTTTAGCTCCGATACCATAGAAGAGAAATGTGGAAGCTTTATTTCTCTAAATGGATGTTTTGAACAATTGAATCGAATGGCTAAATGAACGATAGTATGCCCATATATATACAAGTGGCAATCAGTATATTACCCATACAATAGAATGCGCATCCCATAATGTAAATAATTATTGTTTTGGGCTAAAGCCCATTTCTGTGTACATATAATAAAAATACGTTATGCTGAAGTAACCCATCCTTACTAGTTTTAACGATGTCTTTTTTAATCCTTTTTTGCTTATATAACGAGGGATCACTTTAAAGTATTTCCCAAATATTTTTGTATAATTCTACTTTGTGTGAGCTTCTAAGCAAATATATTTGGCATAGTATAAATCTAGCATTCCATTATTACCTCTGTGAAGTTTTGTTGCCTGATTCCATTTAGATGGACAATATTTTGGAGCAATTTTGCTTAATTTTCTAAATAAATACTGGACAAAATTCCCCTATATGTTATATTTATCAGTTTAGTTCTCTTTTCTTCCTTTAATGCTCGTAGCTGATAAATCTAGCATTCCAAATTTATTTGAAATCTTGTTTAGATTTTTCTTTTGTTTTTTCCCCTAAATTTAAACTGCACAATTTGCAAAAATGTTCATGACTAATAAAAAAAATCTTTGTAGTGCATGAATTATTGACCAACCACACAGTGAATGTAACGACCCGTATTCTACACATCATAGGATTGTAGAATATTTATTTCTTTCCCGTATGAAGTTGTATGGTCATGTAACTTTGGGAAACATCTATTAGAGTCATTTCCCATGTTCATGATTTTTGCCGATTTTTAAATGACCATTTTGCCCTTGTTTGGTACTGTTTTGGCCATAACTTTTGATTGGAAAGGAATTTTGACCTGAAACTACTTCCATTGGATTCGTTTGATGGTTTACCTTTCCGTAGAGTGGTCATAATAGCCAAACGGACTTACCGTTTGGGAGATATGGCTGAAATAAGGTTTGGAGGGTGAAAAACTGCTTAACCGGGCAAAATCGGGTGATTAGTGGATAGGCCCATAACCCATTTCGGGATTAGGGTTATGGGGAGGCTGAAATGAGATAGAGGATCATTCCATTTCAGTTTTCTAGCCTCCACTTATCACCAAGGAACCCTAAAAATGGCCTCTAACCTCTAAATCACCTCCAAAGCATCTTTTGGTCAAGGATTAAGCTTAGCAACCCCTAATCAAGGAAGATCTTCTCCAAAGCAACATAGGAGCTGTTGTTTGGCATTGAGATTCACATCAAATCAGAGAATTATTTCAGATCTTAGTTTATTTGTGGCTAAGGTGAGTGATTTGCATAGTTTTACACTAATTATGGCTAGTTGAGGGTAATTAGTGTTAACTAGCGAATTTATACGCTAATAAATTCGGGAAAAATGTTTATAAATTCCTAAATGATGTTTTAGACCTTTGATATGAATTTGGGTTAATTTGGTTAAGTTTTGCTAATCCTATCATTAGTTTCACCTAAACATGCTTAAGGGGAAATATGGGATTTTGGGTATGTTTGATCCATTTTAGCCTATTATATGGATGTTTTGATGTTTGTGGTTGACTATGTATGTTGCTATGACTGTATGAAATGCTTTGTCATTGATTTCAATAGTTAGAATGGTCGAAAACGTCGTCGAATGACGTAAACACTTGCTGGAACAGTTTCAGAAAACAGTGCAGGGTTCGGATCGGATCGGACATAGGGCTCGGATCAGATATGTTGAACTGAGCAAAGAATCCAATCGGATCGGAACCCAACACTTGGGGAAAAAGTGGCAAAAAGGAGGGCCATGCTAGCTGAACTGGGATCGGATCGGATCGAGGAGGACGGATCGGATCGAGGAGGGCGGATCGGAACGGAGGCACGAGCTGGAGGGGAGATGACACCCGACCCGACCCGAGACGAAGCACCCGACCCGGACCGATGGAGGACAACCGACCCGAACCGCACCAGGAGAGGACCCGACCCGAACAGATGGAGGATATCCGACCCGAACCGATGGCTTGAGGAGGAACCCGACCCGACCCAGTATTGACCAATAACCCGAGATGCAAAGGTAGTCCAATATGGGAAGTTAGAGCTCAGGATCCAGTTGGGAACCAATGAGTTCACTTCATGGTTGGACTTTGCTGCGGGACGTGTGCTAAGTAGTTGTCGACGTTCATAACTTCGATTCACCACTGGAAATGGATGATGGGCTACTTATCAGTGCAGTAGGGTCAATATGACCTGAGGGGCAAAGTGATGGTAGCAAGACTACGTTATCAGTGCAGTAGGGTCATTATGACCTGAGGGGCAAGGTGATGCGTAGTAAGACTATGAGCCAGTGCAGTGGGGTCATTGCGACTCCATGGGGTAGAGTGGACATAGTAAGGATTAGTAAGGCTATGAGCCAGTGCAGTGGGGTTCTTGTGACTCCATGGGGCAAAGTGGACATACCGAAGGATTTGTGGCTACGTTATCAGTGCAGTGAAGCCATTTATGACTTCATGGGGCAGAGTGATCGTAGCAAGGTATGTTGGGTGATCGAAGTGGTGAATATCGTATGCTTTACGCACTGAGTGAGAGATGTGAGAATGGATGCTATGTTTGATTGTTTGCCATCCCTATGACATGCACACCTCCCCCACCTCCGTATCTTTACACTGTTTGATATGGTACCTTAGAGTGTTGTACAGTATGTAGTGCTAACTCTTTGGTTGCAGGTCCAGGTTCAGGTATGTTTTAGTCTACCTGTTATTGTTCACTTTAGATGCTTATCGCTCATACCAGGCTTTATGTCTGACCCAGAGTTTTATGTCTCCTCTTATTACTCTGGGTGCTCACACGAGCAGACTAGAGACATGTTAGCTGGTGATGCGCGGGTAGCTGATTCGGAGGCGGGCAGGAGGCTTCCACGTATGATATATATATACACATTCTCCCTGTGTCGTTGGTGGTCGCTACTTGGCCATTAGTAGTGTACCTCCTTTATCTTACTTTTGCTTTGAGACAGTTTGAAAGTTGTAATAAGCTGTATTTTGGATTTCCGCTGCTATGATGTTTAGTTCTGATTTTCAGCTTATGCACTGTCTCTCCTGTTTTATGGCAAGTATGTTATTATTATATTTTGTTCTATGCGCTGTGAGACATTCTACAGGTTCTTAGTATGTTCATCTTCTTCTTCCTTTTCCTTCTGACGACCCGTTCCGTGCTAACTGGACATGTGTACAGCGCACCTTTGAAGTAAATGTCGGTTGGTGCGGGGCAGGCCGTCACACTTGGTATCAGAGCTCTAGGTTGCGTAGTTAACCTAGGGAAAGACACTAGGGAGAGATAGTACGTATATGAGAGCGCGTATTTGTGATTACTTTGGTTTTCAAAAGCTATGTATATATATACTATTAATAGTATAAGAATGAAGTCGCACTGCACTAGCACCACTATGGGGTCGTTAATCGTTTCCCTTTTTCAGATTGACGATGAGCCGAGACACGAGGGGTGCTGGTAGAGGGACCAACCAAGGGAATGCCGCTGACATGAGGGCGATGTTTACTAACCTCATGAGAGACATGCTTAGAGAAGTGCAAGGGGCAGTTTCCAATCCCGGAGTTGGTGTTGGCCCAGTAGTGCAGGCGCCTAGGGTCGATTTCGCCAAGTTGTGCAAGGATTACACTAACCTTGGTGGGAAGCCGTTCCACGGAATGGAGTCGTCCACAGATGTTCAAGATTGGATGGATAGCTGTGACCGTATCTTTGATGATTTGGGTCTTGAGGATGCGATGAAGAGAAGGCTAGCGTCTCGTCAGCTGCAAGGGCGAGCAATGAATTGGTGGAATGCCATTAGAACAGCTACTCCAGAGGACCAGGTTACTTGGGATCAGTTCAAGGCTCGCTTTAGCGAGAAGTTCATTCCAGCTGCCCAGAAGTCAGTGTTGTTTAAGAGGTTCTTGGAACTCAAGCAGAACGGAAGGGCAGTTTCTGACTATATTGCTGAGTTCGACACTTTGTCGAAGTATGGACTGTCTCTCATTGATACTCCTGAAAAGAAGAATGAGAAGTTCATCACTGGTTTTGATGGATACTTGGGGGAAAGGCTTATCAACCACATCGATGAGACTTTTGAATCGATCGTGTGGAAAGCTTTGAGATCAGAGAGCCTTTACCCTAAGTCAAAGACTGAGGCTGCATCTGCAGAAGGGCCAAAGCCGCAAGCAGGCGGTGGAGGCAAGAATAGCTCTCAGAATAAGAGGAAGCAGGACCAATCTAAGGGTGGCCAGAAAAAGAGCAAGAAGGATGTTGAGTGCTTCAGCTGTGGAAAGAAGGGCCATTATGCTAAAGAATGTCGGGCCAAGCCAGCGGAAAGGAAGTGCTACAACTGTGGTCAAATGGGACATTAGAAGGATAAGTGTCCGCAACCTCTTAAGGAGAGGCAGATTGTGAAAGCATATGCTATTGATGTTGTTCCTTCTTCGTCGAATGCCCCAACTGCGGCGGAGAAAGGAAAGAATGTTGTTATTCAAGGTATGCTTTCTATTTATGATGTACCAGTTCGAGTTTTGTTTGATACTGGGGCTTCCCGTTCCTTCATATCTAGTGACCTGGTAGATAGGTTGGGACTGGAACCCGAGATAGTCGATAGACCATTGGTTGTGACGAACCCGATTGGTGGTTCGACTAGCCTTAGTATGATTTGCAGGAATTTGGTCTTATCGAGTCATGGATGTATGTTTGTTTGTGATTGCTTTGTTTTGGGCTTTACTGGGTATGGCATTATATTGGGAGTCGATTGGCTCCAAAGATACGGGGTGGTGGTAGACTGTGAGGGCTTTTTGGTGACAGTGAGGGCGGATGATGGGCGGAGGGTAGTGTTTGGTAGTCTACCTAGTGATGGGGTTATGGCTAGTTTTGTAAATTCCCTCGATATCCCGCAGGATGAGTTGTCAGATGTGCCCGTGGTTGGCCAGTATCCGGACGTCTTCGAGGAGGTGACCGGGCTTCCACCACACCGAGAGATTGAGTTCCGTATTGATTTAGTGAAAGATGCCAGACCTATAGTGATGCCACTTCATCGTATGGCACCAAGAGAGCAGCGAGAGCTCGGGGTGCAAGTCAGCAATCTTTTGAAGAAGGGATTTATTAAAAGGAGTGTCTCCGAGTGGGGAGCACCAGTTGTGTTTGCCACTAAGGCAGATGGTTCCCTTCGTTTGTGTGTGGACTATCGCGAGTTGAATAAGGTAACGAGGAAGAATAAGTATCCTCTACCGCGGATTGATGATTTGTTTGATCAGCTGGAAGGAGCAAGGGTGTTCTCCCAGTTGAACCTCGCGACAGGATTTCATCAGCTTCGAGTAGCAGATGAGAGTGTTCCGAAAATGGCATTCAGGACGCCGTCTGGATTTTATGAGTGGTTGGTCATGCCGTTTGGGTTGACCAATGCACCAGCCTACTTTGTGGATCTTATGAATCGAGTATTCAGAGATCAGTTGAATAAGTTTGTTCTTGTGTTCGTGGATGATATCCTTGTTTATTCAAGGACAGAGGAGGAACACAAGGGACACTTGAGGATAGTGATGGAGGTGTTGAGGAAACACCAATTGAAAGCGAAATTCTCTAAGTGTCATTTTTGGAGATGGGAAGTGAGATTCTTGGGTCATGTTGTTTCAGAGAGTGGTATTGCCATGGACCCTGCGAAGGTGGCTACGGTACAGGATTGGCCTATACCCAAGAATGTAACAGATGTGAGAAGCTTTTTGGGATTAGCTGGATATTATCGTAAGTTTATCCAGGACTTCTCCAAGATAGCAGCACCGTTGACTCAGTTGACTAAGAAGAATCAGTCCTTCGTCTGGGACGGAGTATGTGAGGATGCCTTCAAGAGTCTAAAGGAGAAGTTGACGCGTGCGCCAGTGTTAGTCATTCCTAAAGGGAATGAAGAGATGACGGTATACACGGATGCTTGTGCTACCGGACTGGGTGCAGTATTGATGCAGGGAGGTAGGGTTGTAGCTTATGCTAGTCGACAGCTAAAGCCGCATGAGAAGAAGTATCCTACCCATGATTTGGAATTGGCAGCGATTGTATTTGCGCTGAAGATGTGGAGACACTATCTCTTGGGAGAAAGATTTGAGTTTTTTACCGATCATAAATCGTTGAAGTATCTCTTCTCTCAGAAAGATCTGAATCTCCGTCAGCAGAGATGGTTAGAGTTCTTGGCTTCGTATGATTTTGATATCGCATACACACCTGGGAAAGGTAATGCGGTAGCCGATGCCTTGAGTAGGAGACATGCCAGCTTAGGGGCAATGTTTCTCGAGTGGAAGCAACTGGAGTATATCGCGGGGTTTGATTTCAGACCAAAGTGCGAATTGGATCCAGTCATGCTAGCTAGTTTGACGATCAGACCCACTTTGATAGAGCGGATTGGTTCTAGCCAGAGGGACGATCCTAATCTATTGGAAATCATCTCCAAGTTTGAGATGAACATCGACGGTGAGGAGATGAATGTGTATGGGCTTGATCGAGATGGATGGCTTCGGAAGAATGGAAGACTAGTTGTGCCCAACGTGAATGGTTTGAGAGATGAAGTGCTTAGAGAATGTCATCACTCAAAACTGACTATACATCCCGGTGGTAATAAAATGTATCGAGACATGAAGCAAACCTACTGCTGGGAAGGGATGAAAAGAGACGTTGGGAAGTTTATATCCAAATGCATGAATTGCCAGCTAGTTAAAGCCGAGCAAAAGAAGCCTAGTGGTTTGTTGCAACCATTAGAAATTCCCGAATGGAAATGGGAGCAAGTCTCGATGGATTTCATCGATGGTTTACCAAGGACTAGATCGGGATATGATAGCATTTGGGTAATTGTGGATCGATTGACTAAGAGTGCAAGATTTATACCAGTCAAATCGACCAGGACGGCAGCCAAGTTGGCAGAATTGTATATGAAGCGGGTAGTGAGATTTCATGGAGTACCCAAAAGCATTGTGAGTGACCGAGACCCGTTGTTTACTAGTGGGTTTTGGAAAAGCTTGCAAGAGGCTCTAGGGTCAGGATTACATCTCAGTACCGCATATCATCCTCAGACCGATGGTCAGACAGAGAGGGTGAATCGTATATTAGAAGATCTCTTGAGAGCTTGTATATTGGATTTTGGTGGATCATGGGATGACCATTTGCATCTAGTAGAGTTTGCATATAATAATAGCTACCAATCCAGTATCGGTATGGCTCCATATGAAGCTTTGTACGGAAGACCGTGCAACTCACCATCATGTTGGATAGAGACTGGCGAGAAGTTTGTGCTTGGACCAGATGTGGTGAGAGAAACGTCGGATAAGATTAAGATCATTCAGCAAAGAATGAAAGCTGCCCAAGATAGGCAGAAGAGTTATGCTGATAAGAGGAGAAGAGACTTGAAATTCTCCGTTGGTGACTTGGTGTTTGTCAAGATCTCTCCGTTGAAGAGCGTGATACGATTTGGCAGGAGAGGCAAATTAGCACCAAGATTTGTTGGCCCATTCCCTGTTCTTGAACTAGTCGGGAATTTGGCGTATAGAGTTGGCTTACCAGAGAAAATGGCGGGAGTTCACAATGTATTTCATGTTTCCCAACTAAGGAAGTTCGTTCACGACTCAGATATGACTATTTCACCTGATCAGTTAGAGGACTTCGAAGTAGAACCCAAGGCGGTTGGGAACCGCAAGCCGATTCGTATTGTGGGGCACGATACGAAGCAACTTCGAAGGAAGGCGGTGAAGCTAGTCAAGGTTCAGTGGGGCGAGGACGAGAATGATTGTACTTGGGAGACAGAGGAGAGCATTAGGAAGACATATCCAGAACTCTTTGCCTGGTAAGATTTACTTTGCGATTTAGTTGTTCCGCATGCTAGGATAGACTTATTTTACTTGTTTTGCATGTTTGATGGTTGTTTTATGGTTGATAGGCATGCAGGACCTTTGTATGTGTTTGGATTAGGGAATTTCGGGGGCGAAATTTCTTAAGGGGGGGGGGGGAGAGTGTAACGACCCGTATTCTACACATAATAGGATTGTAGAATATTTATTTCTTTCCCGTATGAAGTTGTATGGTCATGTAACTTTGGGAAACATCTATTAGAGTCATTTCCCATGTTCATGATTTTTGTCGATTTTTAAATGACCATTTTGCCCTTAGTTGGTACTGTTTTGGCCATAACTTTTGATTGGAAAGGAATTTTGACCTGAAACCACTTCCATTGGATTCATTTGATGGTTTACCTTTCCGTAGAGTGGTCATAATAGCCAAACGGACTTACCTTTTGGGAGATATGGCTGAAATAAGGTTTGGACGGTGAAAAACTGCTTAACCGGGCCAAATCGGGTGATTAGTGGATAGGCCCATAACCCATTTCGGGATTAGGGTTATGGGGAGGCTGAAATGAGATAGAGGATCATTCCATTTCAGTTTTCTAGCCTCCACTTATCACCAAGGAACCCTAAAAATGGCCTCTAACCTCTAAATCACCTCCAAATCATCTTTTGGTCAAGGATTAAGCTTAGCAACCCCTAATCAAGGAAGATCTTCACCAAAGCAACATAGGAGCTGCTGTTTGGCATTGAGATTCACATCAAATCAGAGAATTATTTCACATCTTAGTTTATTTGTGGCTAAGGTGAGTGATTTGCATAGTTTTACACTAATTATGGCTAGTTGAGGGTAATTAGTGTTAATTAGCGAATTTATACGCTAATAAATTCGGGAAAAATGTTTATAAATTCCTAAATGATGTTTTAGACCTTTGATATGAATTTGGGTTAATTTGGTTAAGTTTTGCTAATCCTATCATTAGTTTCACCTAAACATGCTTAAGGGGAAATATGGGATTTTGGGTATGTTTGATCCATTTTAGCCTATTATATGGATGTTTTGATGTTTGTGGTTGACTATGCATGTTGCTATGACTGTATGAAATGCTTTGTCATTGATTTCAATAGTTAGAATGGTCGAAAACGTCGTCGAATGGCGTAAACACTTGCTGGAACAGTTTCAGAAAACAGTGCAGGGTTCGGATCGGATCGGACATAGGGCTCGGATCGGATATGTTGAACTGAGTAAAGAATCCGATCGGATCGGAACCCAACACTTGGGAAAAAAGTGGCAAAAAGGAGGGCCACGCTAGCTGAACTGGGATCGGATCGGATCGAGGAGGATGGATCGGATCGAGGAGGGTAGATCGGAACGGAGGCGCGAGCTGGATGGGAGATGACACCCGACCCGACCCGAGACGAAGCACCCGACCCGGACCGATGGAGGACAACCGACCCGAACCGCACCAGGAGAGGACCCGACCCGAACAGATGGAGGATATCCGACCCGAACCGATGGCTTGAGGAGGAACCCGACCCGACCCAGTATTGACCAATAACCCGAGATGCAAACGTAGTCCAATATGGGAAGTTAGAGCTCTGGATCCAGTTGGGAACCAATGAGTTCACTTCATGGTTGGACTTTGCTGCGGGACGTGTGCTAAGGAGTTGTCGACGTTCATAACTTCGATTCACCACTGGAAATGGATGATGGGTTACTTATCAGTGCAGTAGGGTAATTATGACCTGAGGGGCAAAGTGATGGTAGCAAGACTACGTTATCAGTGCAGTAGGGTCATTATGACCTGAGGGGCAAGGTGATGTGTAGTAAGACTATGAGCCAGTGCAGTGGGGTCATTGCGACTCCATGGGGCAGAGTGGACATAGTAAGGATTAGTAAGGCTATGAGCCAGTGCAGTGGGGTTCTTGTGACTCCATGGGGCAAAGTGGACATAGCGAATGATTTGTGGCTACGTTATCAGTGCAGTGAAGCCATTTATGACTTCATGGGGCAGAGTGGTCGTAGCAAGGTATGTTGGGTGATCGAAGTGGTGAATATCGTATGCTTTACGCACTGAGTGAGAGATGTGAGGATGGATGCTATGTTTGATTGTTTGTCATCCCTATGACATGCACACCTCCCCCACCTCCGTATCTTTACACTGTTTGATATGGTACCTTAGAGTGTTGTACATAATTCCCTTAGAGTGTTGTACAGTATGTAGTGCTTATCGCTCATACCAGGCTTTATGTCTGACCCAGAGTTTTATGTCTCCTCTTATTACTCTGGGTGCTCACACGAGCAGACTAGAGATAGGTTAGCTGGTGATGCGCGGGTAGCTGATTCGGAGGCGGGCAGGAGGCTTCCACGTATGATATATATATATATATATATATATATATATATATATATATATATATATATATATATATACATTCTCCCTGTGTCGTTGGTGGTCGCTACTTGGGCATTAGTAGTGTACCTCCTTTATCTTACTTTTGCTTTGAGACAGTTTGAAAGTTGTAATAAGCTGTATTTTGGATTTCCGCTGCTATGATGTTTAGTTCTGATTTTCAGCTTATGCACTGTCTCTCCTGTTTTATGTCAAGTATGTTATTATTTTATTTTGTTCTATGCGCTGTGAGACATTCTACATGTTCTTAGTATGTTCATCTTCTTCTTCCTTTTCCTTCTGACGACCCGTTCCGTGCTAACTGGACATGTGTACAGCGCACCTTTGAAGTAAATGTCGGTTGGTGCGGGGCAGGCCGTCACAGTGAAGATGCATAACTAGTCTTCGTATCATTCATTTTGACTGAGTTGTAATTACAGATCACGTCGCTGGAACTTATTTATCAAAGCAAATGAAATATAATCAATATGCACAAAATTACCAAGATCAATTTCTAATAAAAGTTTGAGTCCAGGACGAAGCCAGAAAGAAAGTCGACTGTAATGGCATGCAAATTCAGTTTGATTTCAAATTCAGTATAAGGATATAGGGCCAAAAAAACAGAAGTAAAAAGAGAGAAAAGAAGCTAAGAATACCATTTTATTCTGATTCAATTTGACAAAACATACGAGGCATCCATAAGCAAGGTGACTTACCGTTTACATAAACTGTCCCTAACCTTAAATTCCTCCCCAACAACATCTGGAAAAGCCAGACCAAGATTCTTTCCAACAAAACGCATCACACACCTGGGTTTCATATCTTCCAGAACATGGCAGCACTTGGGAGTCCCTCGTACCGAACGAGACCTAATTATGTCGTCCACGATGATACTTGCACAGTTGTGGCCTTTAAGGGTCACTGCTATGAAGCACTTTGTCAGTTCAGACATCATCAGCCTTTTCTTTTTCGCTGCAGAGGTCGCTGGAGAAGGTGCTAGAGCCTTCACTGTTGCAGCCGTGATGATGAAAAAACAAATGGTTAACGCTATAATGGATTCAGTTCTCATTTTCTTTTCGTGATCTGTTCTTGTTTGTTTGTATACTATAGAATATACTCTATATGAGTTTCAAATGGAAATGCAGAGATTGATTATATAGGCGCAGGTGAAACCATTAAATTTATTGCTAAAAACGATCTTGGTTGAATTTTGAGAGTCATATTAAACTATATTTATTCGGTGAAGTTACTTATTTAAGGCTGCCGTTTCAAACCTATAATTAAGAATGAAAAACTAATTCATACTTGCTGACTAAACGTTTCGCTTTGAGGCAAAAAAAAGGATCTGATAATTTAATGGATTCCTTGGGAACAAACGTAAGAAACTTCTGGCATGCATAGGCCCATTGAATAGTATGTATCAAAGCATCAAAGAGCGTTAGTTTCATGTTTCCAGATTATCTACTCGGTTGCACTGCATTAGATGGCCCTTGTTTAAAAGTTGAATATACTTTTTTTTCCTTCCAAAGAAAAATGAAAGAGTTGCATTTTTATTATATTTTGAGTAAAGCATCCACTATCTTATTTATAAATGATTTGTATATCATCCACTATCTTATTTAAGATTCACTACAGCTTCCCTCCTTGGTCTATATTTTGGTGGTATTCATCTAAATGAATCGCAAATTTCCTATTTTCTGGAAGGTTATCTCATAAGTTTTTGATGGTGCCGACGTTCTATTTGGATATTTCATTTACAGGTTCCTTTTCGACTCTATTCTTCTTGGTTGCTATTTAGGTATGAGTTATGTACAAAGTCAAAACCTCTATTTAGGTATAAGTTTTCGATTTTATTCTACAATTTTCTCTATATTATTCTAGCATTTCATTTGATCAATCCGTGAATCTTTAACTAACTAGTTTGCAACAATCACATACTCGACCGTTGTGCTTGCTTTCCTGATCATCAAGTTCAGTGAAATTGAAAGAATTGTACATCATTATTTTTTCCTAACTCCTCCTTTTTGTTTCTTTTGAATTTTTATGTGTATTAGCACCTTTTTGAGAATATTGCACACTGTACATTGAAATCCTATTTCATTCTAGAAAATGTCAATTATTCATTTTGTAATATTACACAATAATGCATAGATATTTGCATAGCTTTCCAGTTTTCATGTCGTTGGCATGTTTTATTCAAGTCTTATCACTACTAGAAAGGCTTCAATTTGCGACGAGACTGGGCGACGGCTAGCGACGGCCAAAAAAGCGGCCGTTGCTAGCCGTCGCTCGATATAAACATATCAGCCAGCGTGACTTTCTTCCCCAATTCACTTTCACGAAACCAAAAAAAAAAAAAAAAAAAAAACCTGCAGTCGTCGCCTCCCCCTAAACACTCGATTTATTCATCCAAAACGCCATCCAATCTTCCCAAATTGCTCCGGTATGTCTTCTAATCCCTATTATATGTTTAATTAGGGTTATTTAGGGTTTTTGTGGATGTTTATGTGGAATTGTAAATTGATTGTTTATGGTTATGAAATTGATTGTATTGTGAGTTGCATATGATGCTGATATTGTTATACATTGATTTGGGAATAAGTGGAATTGATTAGGAGGTTGAAATCGTTGATTATCACATATGTGCTTGATTTAGGAGCATGAAAACAACGATTGTCATGTATGTAATTGGGTTTACGTTGATTGTGTTGTAGGTTGATTGTGTTGTAGGATCATTTGAGAAAAAATGAAGTAAATGTGATTGTTTAGCAGTAGTAACTTGATTATGAATAGTGAAACGGTGTAATGATGGCCCTCTATGCATGCATGCACTTTTAATTATGTCACCATCGAATGCTATAATAGTCGGTCCAAACAAATTTGAAGAATGCATTTGCAATATTCCAAAAAAAAAAATGTTGTTGTAATATTAACAAAAATTGATAAACTTGAAAGCTTAGTTTATTGCTATACTATTAACAAAATAAAATTGACAAATTTGTTGCTATAATACTAAAAAAATTGAAAGCTTAGTTTATCTTTCAAAAATTGAAACTAATTAACTTCATAATTTATAACTTTAAACTAAAAGTAACTAAAACTAATTTATACTTCATAATTTTCATTGTCACGTTATTTTACAAATTGAAAGTACATATAGACGCTATTTAGTTAACGCGCGAGCGTAGAGGAAAAAGGCGCAAGGCGCAACTAAGGAGCTTTTTTCATTTGTATTGTTTTTTGGTTTAAACTTAGATTGAATTTTTTTGACTACTTATGTGAACCCCTTAGATAAATTTAGCCCCGTCCGACAAGTGTTGTATACGATCGTTATATGGGTATTCGTTTTACACAAAACGGAAATCTATATTCATCTGATACAATATTCGTCAGGTTTGTCCTAGTATTGGACAAGTTACAAATATAATAACGTAAGCATATTTTATAAATCATTTCATTTTAAACGGTTGACAAAGCTTTGATGGCACTTCTTTTTGTTCCCTGTGTACACGCATTTGTGTACGATACAGGGACCAAAGGGAAGTGCTGCTGAAATTTTGTTGAACCGTTTAACCTGAAATGATTTATAAAATATGCTTACGTTATTAATTTGTAATGGGAAGTAGGTAGACCGGCCGTCAAAGTAAAAAAGAAATAAACCAAAAAATCGAAAACATGCAATAGTTATAAATGAAATTTTACAAGATTTAAAATAGTATAAAGTGTTACATTCGGTCGAACTTTCTAACATATTTGTTGCAAATAAATGTAAAAGATTTTTACGGCGTCTTAACGCAAGTTGTAGAGTTGACATATTATGTTCAGCCCATAGAGAAAGTTTATCTGTTCAAATGCAACTGGTTTAGCAATGTTCCTGGTTCTGAAATCAACGTGCACAAAGATTATAAGCTAGTCGAAATAAGGCATATGTCGCATTACTATAAGTATGATCCTTTTGTGTTAGCTAAACAAGCATTACAAGTCTATTTTGCTCCGTATCCATCGTTAAAAAAAGATAAAGCAGATTGGTGGACTATTTTTAAAACAAAGGCAGGATTTACATTTGATGAAAATAATATTCTAGACGAAGTAGCGTATCAAGCGGATTTTGAGCCAAATACTGATATAATAATAGCTGATGACATTGATGTTGGGTCGTTGAATGATGAAGCGAATGTATTAGTAGATGCATTTGTAAGTACTGATGAAAACGATATAGAGTATGAGACCGAGTCTGAATCCGAAGATGATGAAGAATGATGTTATGTACTTATGTTATTTATGTATTATTCTGAGCTATGCAATAATAATGATGTTGATTGTTCTTAGCTATGAATTTACTTACGTTCTGTACTAGTATGATTTATGTAATGATAATTTTGACTATGTATGTTATGCAGTATTGTTCTTCTCATTTACGATTTATGTTATGATAATGATGACTAATGCTAATCTTTCAAGTTATTTTGTATGCACATTATATGATTGTAACAGATATGTCTGGCAATAGATGACGATCGAGGAGTACATCTCAGCCTACTCCTTCACCATCTCCTGGAGCAGGATCAGGAGCAGGTCCGAGCGGTTCAGTGCCAGATCTTCGCAGAGTTGCGGAGATTGTTCCGAAGAGTGCCGGGTAAATGTTCAAATTTATTTCAATGTAGATCATTTAAAATATATGAAATGTTTATATTAACATCTATACAGGGGATTTGAGATTGAGCCAGCGGAATTCATTTTAGAAGTATCAAGGCAATCTTACACAAGTAGAATGCAGGGCTCTTGGTCGCATTGGGATAATATCACAGCACATATCAAGAATGTCATTTTAGGCTATTTATTGGTAAGTATTTTTATACTAATATTAAAAATTAATATATTGGGAATAATTACAAATAAATGTAATATGCAGGCTGCTGTACGTGTTAAGGAGGAGGACATGCCCACATTTTTGAGTTATTGGAATATGAAGATGCGAAAGAATTATCGAGAGACGATTTCAAGAGCCAAGAAAAGCAGAAAAAAGCCTCCATTTATGAGTGATGATGTTTGGGGAGACTTTCAAGCTTACTGGGACACGGAAGATGCTAAAGTAAGCTTTAATGATAATATTCACATTTATAATATTGATTGCATTATTTTACATCATCGTGTATCAAATTTAATTGAAAGTAGCAGCTAGAAACAAAGCAAATAGAGAAAAGAATCCTGCTCTACACCGAGGTGGCTCAAAATCATTTCAACAGCACAGAAGGGATTTGGTATAAATTTTAAATATTTGTAGTACATGATTAGATAAAAATTTATCGTCTATAATCCTGTCTTATCTTTAATAATTTCAGTTTATAAAGCACGGAAAAGAGCCTTCGTTGGCAAACGTATTTAGACACACACAAGCGGTGGAGCACACCGATGAAGAAGGAAATGTGACGTATGAGTGGGCGGATCCGAAGAGTGCACGTATAATGGTAAACTTGCTTATCCGTATAAATTGTCATGTTTCATACTCGTTCGTATCACGGTACATAAGTAAATTTTGTAACACTTTTCTTAAAATTATATTGCTATTGTAGGGGAAGTATGATGCAAAGGCTGCCAAAGCGATAGAGGCTAGTGGACAGGAGCTTACAGTTGCAGATTCTGATAGCATATGGCATTCTATCACTGATCCGCCTACTCGAGGAAGGCGATATGGTTTCGGTAATCAGGAGGTAAGACTTTTTTAGACGTAATTACTGCAATCACGATGCTTTATAAATATGTAAACTAAGAATACGAGTTAAGGGGAAAAAATTCATGTTTAACACTAAGTAGTAAAAATTTGTTTAAATAACTTTAATGTGAAATTATTTATTTCACAAGCCGTTCAGCGCGCTTATAAGAGGTCGATGGAGGAAGCGACTATTGCACGGATGCAAGAGCAGATGAATGAGATGATGGACTGACGAAAAGGCCAGAAGCAACAGGAAATAGACGAGCGCATCGCAGCTTACTTTCAGGAGCATGGATTTATGTCCAGGTAGGGAGGAAAGGGAGATGATTCCGCTGTATAATGAGAGGAAGCAGAAGAAGACGACAACGAGAGCGAGAATAAGGAAGATGAGGATTAGTTCGTAGTGTAGGTGCTCATTTTGACTTAGACACTGGTATGAACATATACTTAGTTTTTTCTATCTTAAATGTACGTACGATATGATATGGTGTGTTTGGACATGTATGACGGTTTGTGGACGGTGGTATGAAGTGTTTTGACATGCATGACTTTATTTGAACGGTTTTATGTTATGATGGGGTTTTTTTTTTGTTTTTTTTTATGTATTTGATGATGGTATGGTTATGATGGATTGATTGTTGGAGTATTAGTGAAATAGTGAGATAATAGTGGTGTGGTATTGGTTTTTTGATTGAATGGTTGTGGATTGGATTGTAGGAAAGGAATTGCTGTGTGCTGCAGTTTTTGGTTTCAGGAATAGCGACGGTTAGCGACGGCAAATTGGTCATTATATAGCGACGGCACGTGACGGTTTCCCGGTCAAAACAACTACTTGCCACGTCAGATGACACGTGTCCACAAGCCGTCGCTAACCGTTGCTAATTAAGCGATGGGGTCGTCGCTATTCCCGTTGCTATTCATGTTGGCAACGACAATAATAGCGACGGCTAGCGTCAGCCGTCGACGGCTATATGTCGTCGCTATTTGGAGTGTTCCTTGTAGTGTACACAATCATTATGTTAAATTATTATTATTATATAAATATATAGTTCGTTTTGTACAGGTAGTTTTATTCTGTTTTTTGGATGAAATTGTGGCCTTAATATGAAACAAAATCAAAATTCGTATAAAAAATCATTCGGCATACATGTTACAACTGTTAGGGTCATTACTATAACGATAGCCAAAATGCATGGAATATTTTTTTTTTTAACACAAAAATGTGAATAGCTATAAATGAACTACAATTGCTTTAGTGGATTAGCTCCAGTCGTTGCATGGAAGGGGATGAGAAGTAACCATCATGCGCTAGGAAGTGAGTTGAATTTGCTGAATGAATTAAGAGTGATGCAAGGGCCTTTAAATCTCAGGAGTTAAACAATTCAACCAAAAATACTACTGCTGACGGATGAGATGCTGAATACTGCCAGCCTTTACTCTGAGCTCCAGTTGCAGTGAAGTGTTGAATGAAAGGGTCGTGCCATGTCTGCTGCCATGACAAGCCTGAAGGGGATGTACCAAAGAATGTGTACAATGATGTTGCAGTATGCATGAAGAGTTAAAACTGCAAGAACCAGGCAGACAAGTGATGGTACAGTAGGCTGAAGTATGTTTGTTATAAGGCATTTCACTGATGCGTGGAACCTGCGAGCCATTTGTACTGCTAAAATGAAGTATCAAAGTATTGAAAGCAGAAATGTAATTGTATTATTATTGAATCAGAAGTGAATGATGTACAGAGTTTAAATACAAAGTGTAAGTGGGCTTAGGTAAGGCCCATCAGTAAACGCGTTGGTCCAGAAAAGTAGGTTGAACCAACGCACCATCTAACAGTACATATGTGTAACGAGAATATTATACAGACACCGACTGTATACTCTAATACGCCCCCTCAAACCCAACTTCCAAGCTAGGGTTTGCTCAAAAAAAGAAAATGGTGGCTCGTATTGACAATCACTTCAGAAATTCATATGATTCTTCAAATTTATTGAGGGATCGGCTTCAGTCTTCTTCTCTGATTTAGTGTCTGAGCCTTTACGTTGAATTTGAGTCTGATTTCTCCCAATTCTAGTCTGATTTGAAGCTATTGAGCTGACGTTGCCTCTTTCTATTTGATTTTGCTGAGCGTCTAAGCTTTGGTGATCTTTGTGCGTTGTGGGAGTTTCGGACTCTTACTCTTTGTTGTTGAAGTCAGATTTGACATGGATTTGCAGATATATAGGTTTTCCCTGTGCTTTATGAAGTTCAGCTTTGATAGCGGCTTCGTCAGAATGTCAGCAATTTGGTAAGTGGAAGGTACGTGATTAATTGTGATTTTTCCTTTCATTACTTGTTCACGCATGAAATAAATGTCAAGTTCCATGTGTTTTGTGACGGCCCGCCCCGCACCAACCGACATTTACTCCATAAGTGCGCTGCACACATGTCCAGTTAACACGGAACGGGTCGTGAGAAGGAAAAGGAAGAAGGAAATGAACATACAAAGAACCTGTAGAATGTCTCACAGCGCATAGAACAAAATATAATAATAACATACTTGACATAAAACAGGAGAGACAGTGCATAAGCTGAAAATCAGAACTAAACATCATAGCAGCGGAAATCCAAAAATACAGTTTATTACAACTTTCAAACTGTCTCAAAGCAAAAGTAAGGTAAATGAGGTACACTACTAATGCCCAAGTAGCGACCACCAACGACACAGGGAGAATGTGTATATATATATCATACGTGGGAGCCTCCTGCCCGCCTCCGAATCATCTACTCGCACATCACCAGCTAACCTGTCTCTAGTCTGCTCGTGTGAGCACCCAGAGTAATAAGAGGAGACATAAAACTCTGGGTCAGACATAAAGCCTGGTATGAGCGATAAGCATCAAAAGTGAACAATAACAGGTAGACTAAAACATACCTGAACCTGGACCTGCAACCAAAGAGTTAGCACTACATACTGTACAACACTCTAAGGTATCACATCAATCAATATAAAGATACGGAGGTGGGGGAGGTGTGCATGTCATAGGGATGGCAAACAATCAAACATAGCATCCATCCTCACATCTCTCACTCAGTGCGTAAAGCATACGATATTCACCACTTCGATCACCCAACATTCCTTGCCACGATCACTTTGCCCCATGAAGTCATAAATGACTTCACTGCACTGATAACGTAGCCACTAATTCCTCGCTATGTCCACTTGCCCCATGGAGTTATTCACCCCATCTGCGCTGGCTCATAGCCTTACTAATCCTTACTATGTCCACTTGCCCCATGGAGCTATTCACCCCATCTGCGCTGGCTCATAGTCTTACTACGCATCACCTTGCCCCTCGGGTCATAATGACCCTACTGCACTGATAACGTAGTCTTGCTACCATCACTTTGCCCCTCAGGTCATAATGACCCTACTGCACTGATAAGTAGCCCATCATTCTTAGTGGTGAATCGAAGTTATGAACGTTGACAACTCCTTAGCACGCGTCCCGCAGCAAAGTCCAACCATGAAGTGAACTCATTGGTTCCCAACTGGTTCCGGGATCCTGAGCTCTAGCTTCCATTTGGACTACCTTTGCATCTCGGGTTATTGGTCATCACAATCGAATCGGATCGGATCAGCCTTCACATTCTTCAGCGGATCGGGTCGCGTCTCCTACGTCGGATCGGGTCGTGGTCCTCCCTTCCTTTGCTTCGGATCGTGCTCCCCTTCTCGGTTCGGATCGGGACACCCCATACGGATCGGATCGTGGTTCTCCAAGCGGTTCGGATCGGACGCCCTTCTCCAGGTCGACGGATCGTGCTCACCCTTCATGGACGGATAGGGTCGTAATGCTTATTCGCGATCCGGATCGGAGTACTTCAGTTTGGCACGACGCTGCATCGATTCGCTTCGTGGGCCTTGCACAGGCGGTTCGGTTCGGAGGAGGTGACTCAACTCGTGGGGATGCCCCCACGATCCCATAGGGCGATCCGATCGTCCCTCAACCCCCTATGCGATCCGAACCCCTGCACCTTGTCCAGCGAGCTGTTTACGCCCCTCGACGGCGTTTTCGACCATTCTAACTATTCTAAACAGTCACAAAACATTTCATACAGTCATAGCAACATACATAATCAACCACAAACATCAAAACATCAATATGATAGGTAAAAATGGATCAAACATACCCAAAATCCCATATTTCCCCTTAAGCATATTTAGGTGAAACTGATGATAGGATTAGCAAATCTTAACCAAATTAACCCAAATTCGTATCAGAGGTCTAAAACATCATTCCGAATTTTATAGACATTTTTCCAGAATTTTATCATGTTTAAATTCGCTAATTAACACTAATCACCCCTAATTAACCATAATTAGTGCAAAACTAAGCAAATCACTCACCTTAGCCACAAAACAAACTAAGATCTGAAATAATGCTCTGATTTGATGCGAATCCCAATATTAACAGCAGCTCCAAGGTTGATTAGGTGAAGATCTTCTTTGATTAGGGGTTGCTAAGCCAAATCCTTGACCAAAAGATGATTTGGAGGTGATCTAGAGGTTGGAGGCCATTTTTAGGGATCCTTGGTGATAAGTGGAGGCTAGAAAACTGAAATGGAATGATTCTCCATCTCATTTCAGCCCTCCCATAACCCTAATCCCGAAATGGGTTATGGGCCTACTCACTAATCACCCGATTTGGCCCGGTTAAGCAGCTTTTCACCCTCCAAACCTTGTTTCAGCCATATCTCCCAAACGGTAAGTCCGTTTGGCCCATATGACCACTCTACGGAAAGAGAAACTATCAAACGAATCAAATGGAAGTGGTTTCAGGTCAAAATTCATTTCCAATCAAAAGTTATGGCCAAAGCAGTACCGACTAGGGGCAAAATGGTCATTTAAAAATCGACAAAAATCATGGACATGGGAAATGACTCTAATAGATGTTTCCCAAAGTTACATGACCATACGACTTCACACGGGAAAGAAATAAATATTCTACAATCCTATGATGTGTAGAATACGGGTCATTACATGTTTTGTCCTTGAGTGTAGAACAAGATTTGCAGAGATTGCTATAGCACTTAAATTGTCACACCAAATTGTAGTGTTTCCAATGATTTTAATTTTGAGTTCACTTAGTAGGGATTGTATCCACATTAGTTCTGCTGTAGTGCTAGCGATGCTTCTGTATTCTGCTTCTGTACTGGATCTAGAAACAATTGATTGTTTTTTTGCACACCATTGTATAGGACAAGTTCCAAGGAATATGCAGTAGCCTGATGTTGATTTCATGTCATCTTTATCATTTGCCCAATCTGAGTCTGCATATCCTGTTAGATTTATATCTTTACTAGTGCTTCATGCTTAGACATAGGTCATTAGTTCCTTTGAGATACCTTAGTATCCTTTTCACAGCTACCCAATGATCACTTAAAGGTTTGAGCATGTATTGACTGACCTTGTTCACACTATAAGTTATGTCAGGTCTTGTAATGGTGACATATTGTAGGGCTCCCACTATGCTTCTGTATTGTCTTTCATTATCAATGGATTCACATTTTTCTTTACTAATTTGTGTGCTGCTGACCATGGGAGTTGGTAGTGGATTTTATTTGTCCATGTTGGATCTTGTGAGAATGTCTCTGATATATTTCCTTTGAATCAGTTGAAGTTCATCATTGTGACTTCTGATAACCTCAATTCTGAGAAAGTATGACAATTCCCCCAGGTCTTTAATTGAGAATTCTCTGTTTAATTGTTTTGTAACAAGCTGAATCTCTTCAATACTGTTACCTGTAATTAAAAAATCATCAACATTAATAAGTATATAGGTAACAGTATTGTTAGAGAATTTAGTAAAGAGGGAGTTGTCAGCCTTTGTTGGATTGTAGCCCAATTTTGATAGAGTTGACTTGAGCTTGTCAAACCAAACTCGTGGTGCCTGTTTGAGACCATAGTTGGCTTTCTTGAGCTTGCATACAAAGTTTTCGTTTCCCTACATTGTAAAGCCTTTTGGCTGACTCATATAGACTTCTTCCTGTAAAACACCGTTCAGGAATGCATTATTTACATCTAATTGCTTGATGACCCAATTCTTATGTAAGGCAATAGTTAATATTATTCTTATAGTGGTGGGTTTCACAACAGGTGAAAAAGTTTCTTTGAAATCTACTCCATATTGTTGTGAGTACCCTTTTGCCACCAGTCTTGCCTTATACTTTGATATTGAGCCACCAGAATTTGTTTTAATCCTATAGGTCCATTTGCATCCTATAATGTTTTTGTCCTTGGGACATGATACAAGTGTCCAGGTGTTATTCTTCATGAGTGCATTGTATTCCTCTTGCATGGCATACATCCATTTATCATTTTGCTTTGCTTGATAATAAGTGGATGGTTCATCAAGGAACTCTTCAGTGTAGAACACTTTTGGTTTGAAGATGCCACTTTTGCCCCTTGTAGTCATGTGATGCATGTTTTGAACTTGGGTAGCAGTGTCTCCTTTATTCTGGTCATCTTCATGTGATGTGATGTCCTCTTGATTACTGCACTGATACTTCTTTGAGAGTCTTTATTAGAGTTTTCAGGTAGCTCGGTTGACTCCTGTGTAGAGACTTCTCTGACTGGTGTATGTTGAGGACTTGTGTCTTCTGCATTCACTTGATTTGGTAGTGTACTGCTTTGCTTATAAATAGGAACAATTTCAACATATAGATCAGGTATGGCAGGTATTGACACTCTAGGATTGTATACTTTCTTTGTTGTTCTATACTTTTCATTGCTGAAAGGAAATATTCTTTTATTGAAAGTGACATGTCTGGATATGTAAACTCTGTCATTGTTATCTAGACACTTATAGCCTTTATAGTTAGGAGTGTAACCTAGAAAAGTACATGGTGGTGATCTGAAGTCAAGCTTGTGTGAGTTATAGGGTCTTATGTAAGGGAAGCATAGACATCCAAAAACTTTTAGATCATTGTACTTTGGCTTAATGTTATTGATGACTTCAATGGGACTTATAAAATTAAGTACTTTCGTTGGTAGTCTGTTTATGAGATGTATTGTTGTAGCAAAGGCATCAGGCCAGAATTTAAGTGGCAGTGATGCTTGTGCCAGTAGTGTTAGCCCAGTCTCAACTATATGTCTATGCTTCCTTTCTATAAGGCCATTTTGTTCAGAAGTATGAGGACATGTTAGTCTATGAGTAATCCCTTTTTTGATAAAGAATTCCTTTAGAGGCATAAACTCTTTACCTCCATCAGTTTGAATCATACTGACTTTGCTGTCTAGTTGATTTTCAGCATTTGCGATGAATTTTATAACTGCACTATAAGTCTCAGATTTTGATTTCATAAAATAAATCCAGACATGTCTAGAATAGGCATCAATGAAAGATATATAATAGTTATATTTGTAATCAGTGTTCACTGGAGCAAGACCCCATAGATCCACTGCAACTAGTTCAAGAGGTTTGTTATATACAGTTTTAGAATTTTGAAACATGAGTTTGTGACTTTTACCTAGTTGACAGTATGGGCAGAAATAATTTTCAGGAATACTGATTGCAATATTACTATTATGTAGAATTTGTTTAAAAATCTTCATGCTAGGATGACCTAGCTTACAATGCCATATATCAATTTTCTTACAATTTTCATCATTTTTCAGTTCAGTCACATTACATCCATAAACTTGTTTAGAATCAGAACTATTTCTTGAGTCAACATCAAACTTGTAAAGGCCATTTTGTTCATTACCCTGCAAAATGATGTTCTTGGTTAGAAGATCCCTAACCAAGCAATTATTGGGGTAAAATTCAAATGAGACATTGTTGTCCCTAGCGCACTGAGACACACTTATAAGATTTTTCCTTACGTTGGGCACCCTTAAGAGATTATTCAAAAATATTTGTCTAGTACCCTTGATGCTAGTGTGACCAGTGTGTGTGATGTAGGCAGTGTTGCCATTACCCATAGATAGAGATTGTTTACCTCTATATTCTCTGTTTCCAAGATTTAGATTGCTTAGGCTGTTGGTTATATGATTTGTGGGACCAGAATCTGGATATCATGCGTCATCCTGAACATCTGAAATGCTAGCAGCCTTATTTCCATTTTCTTGAGAGGTTTTGTTATCACTTTGATTGTTAACCAGATTTGCTGCAGGATTGTATCGATTGTTGTTGGCACTTTGACCATTGTTGAAGCTATTGTTGAACCTGAAATAGCATCTGTTTGTAGTATGCCCAACTTTATCACAGATCTGACATTTTGGTCGGTTGTTGTTGTTGCCTCTACCAGATCTTCCTCTTCCTCTGCCAGGTTGTCCATCTCTCTGGTATGTGTTTGACTGATTTTTTGTGTTATTTCCTTGTTCTTGATTCTTAAATTTGCTGGTAGCCAAATTTACTTCAGTGTTCACTTCCTTTTTTTGTTGAAGTCTTCATTCATGACTCAACAGCATTGAGTGGACATTGTGTAGAGAAGGTGTTGGCTCTATAGATGTTATGAATGCCACAACTGCTTCACACTCTTCATCAAAACCACTTACAATATAGAGAAATTGCTCATTTTCTGGAATTTTTTGACCAGTGCAAGCTAGTTGATCACACAAGTTCTTTACTTTCATCAGATAGTCATTCATAGTTAAGTTCTCTTTCTTGATGCTTTGAAGTTATCTCTTATAATGCAGGATCCTTGCAGAGGATTGAGAGGTGAGGATTCTTTGCAATGTTGACCAAAGTTCATGTGAGGAATTACAGCCTATCAGCTGTGGTAGCAAATTTGCGCCAACTGATGACATGATCCAAGAACTGATCAAATTATCTTGTCTCTGGTATGTAGTAAATTCTGAATTTAATACAAGTTTGTCTTCTGCATCTCGTATGTATTTTCCTGGAATTGTTTTTGTTCCATACAGGTGCTCTTCGAGCCCATATCCCTTAGCTGTTGTTTCAATTTGTAGCTTCCAGAGCAAGAAATTTGATTCATCGAGTTGTATTGAGATAAGTTGGCTTTGTGGTTTTATTATGGATTTGATGGATTCTTGAGTCAAGTCGATTGATGACTGACCTGTTTTTGATGCAGATGATTGTGGGGTTGAGGTTGGTGGTGGAATTGATGGACCAGCCATGATCTAAGAGAGAACTGCGGTGAAAACAGACAAGATCTGTAAAGAAAGTCACCTGTGCACCCTGATTGCACAGATGCAAGAACTTGTTCTTGTGTCTGGTGGTTATGGATGGCACAATGAAAGGATGCAGTCAAGAACTGCTTCAAGAAGTATGCTATGAAACCAAATTGCTTGAATACAAGAATTTATCCTTATATTCAGTGATTTTGGATGGCACATCGGTGATGAAAAACAATGAGGCTGAAGGTGACAGTTGCAACCGGTGCAGATGATCGTTGATCAGCTGTGCAAGGATGGCACTCGCCTAATGATGATGATTGATATTAAATCAATCCCCTCAGGTTGAATCGCTGAAGATTTTGGATCGGGTTTGCTATTAAGAAATTTCTTGCTCTGATACCATATCAAAGTATTGAAAGCAGAAATGTAACTGTATTCTTATTGAATCAGAAGTGAATGATGTACAGAGTTTAAATACAAAGTGTAAGTGGGCTTAGGTAAGGCCCATCAGTAAACGCGTTGGTCCAGAAAAGTGGGTTGAACCAACACACCATCTAATAGTACATATGGGCAACGAGAATAATATACAGACACCGACTGTATACTCTAATATGAAGACAAAAGATAAATTACATGAAGCAACAACCTGCAAATGACCATGCTGTAGGTGACAAAAGATAACGACCGACTTATACGAGGGTGGTAGATCAGGGTGTGATTGTCAAAGCACGAGGAAAGTGCATTAATTTCTGCACTAAATAAATAGGGAAAATGGAAAAAGGTATGCTTACATATTGACATATACAATTCAATAAATCTTGTATTATATTAAAGCCCATGTTATTCAAAGATCTTTAGGTTCCATTTGTCTCAAAAAATAACAATGCTGCCACCCGCCCAGATTTATCGGCTAAATTTTCTTCTGTCTTTCTCTGGTAAGCATTAGTTCTTCCTTCGCATCCCCTTTATTTTCCCAACCGAAATTATCTTTTTACTACTAAATTTCGAAGGGCAGGCCGTGCTCCGTACCATATCGCCATAGCTGGGTTTTTTCTAGCATCCATGTTAACCTAAATATTTATCATATTAGAGGTAAAATTCCTAATTTATATTTATTCGCTTGATACAGTTTGTTGTGCATGGTTTGTCCTTAAAATTTAGTTTGTTGTGTATAATACTAAGCCTTGTGAAATGCTTTGAGATGAAGAATTTTATATGATTTTAATAATAATATAAGTGTTATCATATCCCGTGATTTGGTCTTAATTAATAAATATAATAAAAAACACTTTCTTTTACTAAGACTAATTCTATTCATACATCCATAATTTTCTAACATACACCATGATATGAAATAAAATAACATACACCAAATATTTCTTGTAACAGCCCGCATTTTATTCTAATTCAATTCGACAAAACATACGTGATATCCATAAACAAGGGGCCTTACAGTTTACATAAACTGCCCATAACCTTAAATTCCTCACCCACAACATCTGGAAAAAGCACTCCAAGGTTCTTTCCAACGAAATGCATCACACATTTGGGTTTCATATCTTGCAGAACAGGGCAACATTTTGGAGTGCCTCGTATCAAACAATACCTAATTATGTCATTCACGATAATACTTGCACAGTCGTAGCCTTCGTTGGTCACTGCTGTGAAGCACTTTGTTAGTTCAGACATCATCATCTCTTTCTTTTTCACCGTAGAGGTCGCTTGAGAAGGTGCTTCCCCTTCTTTGCAAGATGAAACTACTGCTGCAGTGGCGATGATGAATAAACAAATGGTTAATGTTATCGTGGATTGAGACCTCATTTCCTTAGTTTTCCAGATCTATTCTTGTTTGTTTGTATATAATATGTATGATTTTCAAATGGAGATGGAGAGATTGATTATATAAGCGTAGGTGAAACCATTAAATTTATTGCTAAAAACGATCTTGGTTGAATTTTGAGACTCATATGAAACTATATTATTTATTTGATGAAGTTACTTATTTAAGACTGCCATTTCAAACCTATCTATTAAATCTATTAAATAATATTAAAGCAGAAACTTTTAAAGCTCTCTTCTTAATAGCAGGAGTTTTCTCACTTCTCCTTAAATCTCTCTGGATAGTTTATTTTTAAATTACATTATCATTTTACGTTTATTTAGAATTTCTCCCATATTATTTCTACTTTTGCTATCATTTTACATTTTGACATGGACATGTCAATGTTTACACAATTATTTATTGACAGTTAGCTCCTAACATTTTACATTTAAGTCTAGATATTTAAATTAATTACAAAACCCAAAATTTAAGTAAAATAAATCTAATTAACCGACTTTTTTTAAATACTAAAACTAACAAAATTATGTTTTTTGGCTCTAAATACCTATACTTCAAATTTTCTATAATCATTTAAGTCTCTTTCAATTCTTTCTTATTTTACATTTAGTACCATATTTTATAATTAATTACATAATGATAAAACCATTTAAATAATGGGGATTTTTCCCATAAGGACAAACTCACCAAATTATTTACCCAAAATGACAACCACCAAAAAACTTGCTCAAAAGGACAAGTTTTAGTGCAAATGGTGAATTTCAGGGGGGTCCCATGTTTTTCCACTTTGCAATAAAACTTATCCGTTTGGACAAGTTTTTTGCCCCTTGTCCTTTTAGGCAATTTTTTTGGTTTTTTTGTCCTTCACAATTTTTTCCTGTTAAATAATTTTAGCAAACCATTATTCATTTATTCATCTAATAAATCACATCAAGATTAACCATATTCATATCAACAACAACATCAAAAAATCAAATGTATAAACACGTCAATCACAAAGCATAAATTATAAACATAATTAATTATCACAAATTTGAAGTTGAATTCGTTTATGTCAATATACTTACTGTATATTGCATTGTAATATTGATGTCAAACGTCTACATTTTTAAATTTATTTTGTCATTTACAGAACGTTGCACAATATCAATCTATTAAATAATAGTAAAGCAGAAACTTTTAAAGCTCTCTTTTCTTACTTCCAGGAGTTTTCTCTCTTCTCCTTAAATCTCTCTAAATATTTTATTTTTAAATTATATTATCATTTTATGCTTATTTACAATTTATCTCACGTTATTTTTACTTTTTCTGTCATTTTACATTTTGACATGGACATTTCAAAGTTTACACACTTATTTATTGATAGTTAGCTCATAAGTCTGGATATTTAAATTAATTACAAAACCCAAAATTTAAGTAATTTAAAATACTAAAAATGACAAAATTATGTTTTTTGGCTCTAAATACCTATAATTTAAATTTTCTATAATCATTTAAGTCTCTTTCAATTCTTTCTTAATATTTTACATTTAGTACCATATTTTATAATTAATTACATTATAATAAAACTATATAAATAATTTTAGCAAACTATTATTCATTGATACATCTAATAAATCACATCAAAATTAACCATATTCATATCAACAAAAATGGGGAAAAAAATCAAATATATAAACACGTCAATCACAAAGCATAAATTATACACATAATTAATTATCACAAATTTAAAGTTGAACTCATTTACGTCAATATATTTACCGTATATTGCATTGTAATATAGATGTCAAACATCTACATTTAAAAAAAATAGTCATTTCGAAAACGCTACACAATATCAATTAACATTGTACATTTAAATTAATAAGTTTAGATTAATTATGTGATTTTGAATTCAGTTAATAAATTGTTGTGTTAATTCATCTAATTAATACTAAGTTTGATGTTTTAAAATATAAATCATGAACATATCAATAAAAATGGAAAAATTAATTTTTCTTTCAAATATAAAGTTAAATAAGTCAAACAGTTTAAATAATATATGTAATTTTTTTATACAATTATCTTAATAAATCTATCATAAATTGAAGAAAATATTTTCCGCCATAAATACCTGCATTTTATAATTATTTGTTGAACCTCATTTATTCTTTCTTGACATTTTATATTTCAGTTCATATGTTTAAACTACTCATGAAATCTTAAATTCTAATTATTTTAATAATTTTAGAGAGTATTCAGTCCATTTTCTAATAGCCCTTAAAAATATACGCCAATTTTACTATGTATATTTCCTCAAATTTTTTTTTACTATGTATAATCATATTAAGAAAGTAGTTTTCTATGCAACTATAAAGATGCATAAATCGCGTACATGAACTATGTATATCAACAATTATGACAAAGTTAATTAATAAATTATTTATGATTCATTTATATCAAAAATTTACAATATATTATCATAAAATTCTTTTTGAACATCAATAAAATTTAGAGTGTTACTAAAAGCACCCAAATTTCTTCTTCTTAATACCATGCATGGTATTAGAAGTGCAAACCTGGGTGCTTTTAGCATCACATGGTGGTATTATGCTAAAAGCACCCTGTTTTACACTTCCTAATATCATGCATGGTATTAGGAAGAAGAAATTTGGGTGCTTTTAGCAACACACTAAATTTATATGTTATTTTGGAATTTTCTTTTCAATTCTTCCTGCTATGATAGCTATATAATGAAAATAACTTCATAATTTTACATTTAACCTATTTAAACAAACTCTATTAAATGATATTTGTTGATTCATCAAATAAATTACTAATATACATTAGTTTCAATAGGTATATCTATATTAACAAAATAATTAAATAAATTCTCAAATATATACATATACATATTGTTTGTGTAAGTCATACAACATAAATTACACAAACAACAATAATAATTTTAATTAATAGTTTATATATTTCACATCAAAAATTTATCATATATTGCATAACAAAGTTCGCTTTTTAAAATTAAAATAATAAATACTATTTTTAATAATATTATCGTCTGCAACGCACGGGTTACACACTAGTAATAGTAAAGCATGCTTAATTCTCTTTCTTACCTCTTCTCCCCTTAATTAAAAGTCTCTAGGTTTTAGGAGTTATCTTTATTATGCTTAATTGTCTCTTTTCTCTTCCAGCTCTCCCCTTTTTTCCTTATCCTCCACACCTCCAAATTAACGAAATTTGCAATTTAAATTTGTTCCCTCAAACCTAAAAGTTATTAATTTTCCCTCAAATTTGTACCCGTGGCTCTATCCAAATTAGATGGCAGTTCTTCACCTCCGAGGTCCCTACCTACAATCGTTTGGACCGAGAAAGCAAGGCATTTATCATGGTACGACGGCGTAACGTGGTAGATTTCTATTTCACGGCTAAACTTTTCATTTTTGAAAGCAAGATGAGCTGCTGAATCTAGAAGTTTGTTATTTATTTTAAGCATAACGAATTATTTTTGATTTGAAAAGCATATTATTATGTTTGCTTAATGTTCGTTGATTTATTATCGGGGTCCCTTTGACTTAACATGCTTTCTCATGATGATTCCCTGTCTTATAATTTGATATGATATCAGTGATATCTATATACAAATCTATTTGTATTCAGGCCATTATTATTCGTGTAAGAAATATCATAGATCACGTAAAAAAAATTTACTGACCTTTGTTAATTAGAAATTGTGTTTTTCTCAAATTTTCTGTAAGTTTCTCACTTTTGGACTAAATAAAAATCAATTTTTTAGTTTTCTATGCTCCTAAGAAGTTGCAAACGGTTTAAATCATAATAAATAAGTTATAGTTGGAGGTTAAAATGTGGTATTTTGTTAATTTGATCAAGGAGATGGGCTTATTTGCGTATAATGTTAGCCCAGCCGGAGGTTAATTCTTTGGTTAAGTTGACTATTATTTTGTGTGTTGGTTCGATCATGAGATGCTATAAAATAGAGCTATGATTCATTAACAATTATTTTGAAGCGAGTAAAGAGAAGCATATTTCTATAGCATGATTATCCATTGGATGGTGCTTGATAAACTCATATGATATGGTTTTTCTAACTAAATTCATAGTTTGCTTAGATCTTTAAACGAGTTAGTTGTTTAACCATGAAAACCTGAAAATTGGTTAAACTTGGATTATATCGATTGGTATAAAATATGCTATTAGCTCAACCATGAAAATTGTAATTTGTTCTCCTTTGCATATATACTATAGAGTGGAGAAAATGATAACAACAAAAATAGAGTATAAAGAGAGTTGTTTTGAAATACTGCACACCTTTCTTTAATAAATATTTTCTTCTGTGTGAAAGATCCAGTGCCAATAACAAATTCCATAAAGTTTCAATTTAAACATTCATATTTGATTCTGCAGATCAAAATATACAAGAAGAATAACAAATTGCTTGGTTAAATCTTCCCCTGTTGATTCCACATTTTGTCTTGTAATTCTTTCGATTTTAACCTTTCTTATATCTCCATTTTTGTTTATCGTATGAATTGTGATATGATTTCTTTTGTCAATTTGGGCACTGACATAATTAAATCTGCAAGCATTCTTATTTACCAATTAAAACACTCTAATGCCCGCGTGTAAAGTGTAAAGTACACGGCTTTTCCTTGCTCCTGCACTATAATGCGTATGTGCTTTCTCAAATTAATCTGTCATTTTTATTATGTTCTTCGCTACTGGGGTACCTAACTTTATACAGTTTAAAGGATAAAGACCTTGATTTACACATCAATGAAGTGAAGTTTCTTTATGTCCAATTATTGCTTCACCGGTGCAACCACTTCTGCTTTGGTATTTCCATTTCTACAATTTTAGCCATTAGGAGAATAGCTGAAAATTTAGCTTAATTAACCAATGAGTTCAAAAATATATGCATAGGCATACGATTCTCTGACAAATGTGTCGTTTCCCCTCGTTTCTTGCCATGCCTCCATTTATCATTTTGTTATCCATCTCCTAAGATAAGCAAACTAGAGATTTACCCCCATTTCTTGCCATGGTTAAATAAATTACAAAATGAACTAAATTCACTATGTTTTGTTTATATTACAAATTATTTTTTTCGTAAGGATCTAAAATATGGTGACTTAAACCAAGTATACTATTTGTCACCATTTCATATTTGTTTCGTTTGCAAACTTTTTGTTCATGGTATTTATTTGCGGTGGAGGAACATAAGTTGATGGATTTTGCTCATTCTACACCAGGCTTAGCTGGTAAGACTTAGATTTGTTCATTTGTACGGTTTTACTTTCCTTTTAATTTGCTTGCATTCCATTATTTCATTTAGTTATATCCATAACCTATACAATCAGAACAACTAATGTTTCTATTTTTTTGGCACGTCTTACTTAATTGAAGACTTTTACATAGTTCCGCTCACGGTTTCCCATTATATGCCTACATCATCCATTGTACAGCTCCATAAACTGATTGATATTTATCTGTAATGTGATGAATCTTGGATTGAAACTTTGAATTCAATATCCAACAACAAAATAATGTCGGGGTATGCTCATAAGTGATAACAATCCAACTTTGGCAACATGTATCTTAGAACAAGTGTTGAAATTTTTCGGATGACATCTTATTTTTACATGTTATTTGGGTTTCTGGTATATGGTTATCTGGAATATTATGTTGGGAAATTTTGTGAAATAAATCTTTATTATGCACCATTTATTATAAACTAAAATTACAATATAAATGCATGCTTCGGCACAGTGGGGAGGCTAACATATAACTTCTACTACACTTCAACTACTAGATTTGAGCTCCATTATTTCTTGCCATGTTTTAAAATATAATTGAAATGAATGCCGTAATTTAATCATTTATAACCAGGCATTTCACCTGATGAAAATTCGTTAGCTACCCTATTACCAGCTTCCCCTACTCAGCTTTGTAAGGATTTTAAGTTGGTCAATAATGCATGCAAATTTTGTTATATATTTTTTGTATGTTGGGTTGCCATGGTCAATAATTGATAATATCCTTCACATTATGTTGTATTGTAAATGTTAAATATAACTATTATTAAATGACTCATTTATTGGTTACTTTTCACATGTACATAAAGGTAGACGGTTTGTTTCCAATTACGATTTTCATTTTACAATAGTCACTTCCATGATTGCGGACATGTTCTGAAATTTGAAGCTTTAAGTTGAAACTGGGCCATGTAGTTATTATGCAATTCTTCAATGAATTAGGCGAGTTTTTACATTATGCAATTTCATCTTGGGCTGCATGATCAGGCAAAGTTCCAAGAGAAATAGTTGAAGGGTCAACATATATAAACATATTTATCTACATGTGCAACTAGACACCCAGGACACATCTCAAACAAAATACTGGACTTAACAGTGCATTTTGTACTGCTATATTTTCCATAATGTGTTCTCATTCAACATAGAACATTCTTAGTATGCAATGTATGGTAATTCCTCTTTATGTTTATGTTCTCATTCCATATCAAAGTCATTGAAAATTGAAGTTTTGTCATAAGTTTCAATATTCTGCTATTTTCTAAGTAAATTATAATGCAAACATTTTTTGATTATGAAGTGAATTTGTTAAAGAAGGTAAACAACAACTTTTTTGTTTTTATAATACCTACCATTTATAAGTCAAGTTTCAAACCTCAATCGATTAAGAATTTTAATTTTATTTTATGCAGCTAATCTATTAAATAATAGTAAAGTAGAAGTTCCAATCCTCATATACCAGAAGATACTATCCCTCCCAAAATGCCAATTGTACATACCTATGTCGTTTTTTACACCGAAATTAGAACAACACCCAAGAAAGTAAAGATAGAGAATGAAATTGAATTAAAAATAAATAAAAATAAAAATTGAAGAACTCAGCCTCACACAACAATTTCTAGTAATTCGACAAACTTGACATATGTCCACTTCAAATTTCTTCTCATGACCGTCACGTAGGAAAAATCAATTGATATCAACCCCACCCAAATCATAATTATGGATTATTTGTTGGTGAGCTAGAATGACTATAACAAATATGTTTTTCGTACAACATTTAAAAGGTCGTTGTATCAAGTACATCACTATATTTCTACAAAGATCATTTATAGTAAACTGTAAAAACCTAAAAAGTCAAAAAAGCTTCGTTAGGGCTGGGAAGCGTTAATGGCAACAAAGATAAATTCCATTCTCCTTCCCGCTTCGTATCTCTTCACAAAATCGCGCCTTTCACTCCTTCTGCCTCCTCAAACTCCACTCCTCGAATCCTTGCTTTTTCCAGGCAAGCTTGCCCTCCTTTTAACTGCTTCGTCACTTCAACAATTAAGCTTTGCCATTGAAGAATTGAGCAGCGACACCCTTTCCATACTCTTTCACATCAGATCTGCGGCTCACCTCACAAGAATCAATTCTTTTGCCTCCTCCTACTATCTGAGGTCGATTTCAGGTAACTACATATCTAGGTTATTCAATTGGTCAATTTCCTTGTCATTGGAAGATTATCTCCGACGCGTAGTAATCAATGCGAGTAGTAATCCCTTATGGGTTTTTTGGTTTTTGCGTCTAAGCTGTTAGTCTGTGATGGGTCAATTTATCTCTTCGGTTTTCAATGTTCATTTTGGTTTTCGTCTTGTTGGAAGTATGCGGTGAAGGTTTCATGTTTCTGGGTGTTGTGAGTTGTTTCATCTGGTGCTTTGGTTTTCTTTTGGTGGTCTGTAACACCCCGTATTTTCTGTTAACGGTATAGTAATGAATTAAACAATACTTAATTTAAAATGTGAGAACTAAGGGAAACGGGTTACGCCATTGTGTTCGTCTCGGAATTCTGGTTGAGATAGAGTCCGAGTTTGCGTAAACTGGACTTCGTATGAAAAAGTTATGGCTGTTGGAAGTTTCCAGAAAATTCAAATAAATTCAAACAGCTCAAAAACAGGTTCAAAATTCAAACCAGAAGTCAGAAGCGGACTGGGCAGGAAAATTCCCACCCAGGACCTAGGTCGACCAGGGGGTCGACCCTAGTGTCGACCTCCCCCCTACAGGTCGACCTGGGGGTCGACCTTAGGGTCGACCTACACCACCCCACCCTCCGACCAGATCTGAATTTTTGACGACTGATGACTTGCTGCTGAGTCACTAGGGTTTCTGGATAGTTCTGATCTGGTATTAATGGTTGCGATTAACTCTAGGGTTCATCCGATGGCTCAAATTGAATTGAAATTCTATATTAACAACCCAATGCTCAAACCTAAAAATCACACAAAAATAATCCTAGAACTATCGTGCTATGAATAGAAAACTTGGAGTAGCCGTCACCAATTCAAAGGCAAGATAAGAACCTGAATCAAAAATCAAATTAAGAGTAATCAAATTCAACGATCTACATCAAAGGCGAGCTTACCAATTTCAGAATTCAGATTTCAGAAAGCAAGAATTCCTTTTTAGTTTGTAAGTTGGTTATTACGCAGATTTAAACGTTCTTTCAAATGAATCATGACATGTTGTAATTTGAATATAGAATGATGCTTATGTATAAGATTTGATTCTCGTTTATCTTAAAGTATCGTTGCAATTAATCATGTCTATATGCTTGTGGTGATGAACATATTATATATTAATCATGTCTATATGCTTGTGAGGATGAACATATTGTATGTTATTGGAATCTATTATGATTAGGTAATGGATTTATTTTGCCAATTAAATGGTGAAACATGTCATTTTATAAATTGGTGGTTACTTGCAAGTTTATGATCTAAAACACATGCTTATATGTTAGATCAACACTCATGTATATTCATGTTAGGTTGAATCTATTTATGTTGAAAAATTTGGAATTGTAGTCCTCTTATGTTTTAACACATAAGTATCATGCTAAGTTGTGATTTGAATATGTTTATAACAGCCCTCTTATGTTTAACACACACATAAGTCATCATGCTAAGTTGTGATCCGAATATGTTGATAATAGTTCTCTTATGCTTAACACACATAAGTTAATATGCTAGTTGCGATTTAAAAATAATTATTGTAGCTTTCTTATGTTTTGACATAAATAAGTTAATATGCTAAGTTGTGGGTTGAAACTGTGATTATACGTTAAACCTCCATGCTAGACCTTTGTCAAGTTTACAAGACAATTAGACCCAACTTAGTCACAAGTTCACCTTTACCCATTTAATTAAAGTTAATGATACTTCTATGCCAAGTTACACATGACAAGTTGAGATGTATGCTATTTTATGTTTATTTCATGTCCCTTATTTATTACCCTTTTTGTTTATGGGTTTGGGCTAATTTACTAGCCCAACATTGTATGTGATTCATGCGTACGTTCCACGGGGGTAGCGATGGGAAAACTTGAAAATTACATGGCATAGATTTGGTATATTTGATATACCATTTATTGTGAGCATAATCAAAAGGATAATTATGGCATGATTAAATTAAGATTAATTTACATAAAGAATTAGACACATATAGAAAATATGTGAATTTAGAAAATATGAATATGCCTAACCCGAGGTTAGACCGAGTTGTGGTGTAAAACTGCCCGGAACCAACCGACATATTCAGTGACCACAACAGGACCTGTCTAATGTGGGTGGTTAGTGCATCAAGCCCAAAAATAACCCGAGGTTAGACTGAGTTGTGGTGTAAAACTGCCCAGAACCGATCGACACATCCAGTGACCACAACAAGACCTGTCTAGTGTGAGTGGTTGGTGCTTAACACTTAACCGTAATAACATGTTAACTAGGCAAGTGGGTGAGGTTAAGTAAAATTAGAACACTTAACCGTTACAACATGTTAATTAGACAAGTGGGTGAGGTTAAGTAAATTTAGAACACTTAACTGTTGTAACATGTTAATTAAGGAGATGATAGGGTTAAGTCAACTAAGGTAACACTTAACCAAAATATATAATGACATGGGGTGGGGTTAAGTAATACAAGAGGAAAACACTTAACCAATTATATAACATGATGTCTGGGAAGGGTTAAGTTAACATGAAAGGACAACACTTAACCAATATAACATGATCTGAGGTAGGGTCAAGTCAACACCAGAAGGAAACACTTAACCAACATGATGTGACGAGTGAGTGGGTTAAGCAAACTTGAATTGATTAATGACACATAACCAATATAGCTTGATGAACGAATGGGATTAAGTTAAATGGGAAATACTTAACCAATATAACCTGATGACTGAACTGGGTTATGTTAATAAATCACACTTAACCAATCCAACAAGATAAGCGAGAAAGGTTAAGTTAATAAGAACCACTTAACCAACACGACTTGACGAGTAAGAGGTTAAGTACACGTCGGGTTGGTGGGTAATATTAGTAAATATAGGCCCATAAAACTTAACTATTAAATAAACATGCTTGAATCCATGGGAAGGTTAAGTACACGTCGGGTTGGTGGGTAATATTAGTAAATATAGGCCCACAAAACTTAATCATTATATAAACATGCTTGGATCGATGGGAGGGTCAAGTACATCTCGTGTAGGTGGGTAATATTAGTACATATTGGCCCACAAACTTAACCGTTAAATAAACATGCTTGAATCTATGGGAGGGTTAAGTACATCTCGTGTAGGTGGGTAATATTAGTACATATAGGCCCACAAACTTAACCGTTAAGAAAACATGCTAGAACCGGTGGGAGGGTTAAGTACATCTCATGTAGGTGGGTAATATTTGTATATATAGGCCCACAAACTTATCCAGCAGGAAACCCTTGTAACGGGGACCCATTTCAGCAATAACCCACATAGATATATCATACTACCCTGAAACTAGGCAAGGTGGGGCACGATTACTGGGCTGATTATAAGCGGTCAAAGATAACGGCAGGTGGTACGTCAGTGTAGGTTCCGACGGTATACGGGCGTGCACGTACTCCATAGTAGGAAAAAGAACTCACTGGGTACCAGTAGTTTTACACTGTGCATTCTTGAATTGTGTCGGGGGTCGCTATCATAAGGATTGATACACCTTATGGTGGGACCAGCACAGGGTAGCTACACGCAAGAGAGGGCCGATTGACACAGACATATGGCAAGCTAACATAGGTAAGGAGCCGATCGATATGGTAGTAAGTGTAACACCCCACCTCCGCTAGGGTCACTCACAAAGGGAATGCACTAGGTTTGGTGAAGCATTATCGAGGTAAACATGCACAGAAATATTACAAGACAAAACATCTATAAAACAGCGGAAGTAAAACAAATTTCATTACCTTATAAAATAAGGTCTAAAGCCTTTTACATCAGAATACATCAAAACCTGTCTTGCAATAGTAAAGAAGCATAAAACCTTTTCATAAATTATTCCCCAAAATAAAGCGGTGAAGCAGCCATAGCCAAGAGAAGACCAAGCTATACATGATGACCTTCGAGCATAAGAGGTCCGAACTAAACAACATCATTTCCTCCCAGAAAACCTTGGGGGGGGGAACGGAAGACAAAGAGGCGAAACAAAACGGGGTCAGTCATAAAGACTGGTAAGTCCTATCTACTTCCAGTATAAAAACAGGTAAAGGTAACAAGACATGCATAAACTGAAAGTAAATCTATACCACCTCGTATGTTTCTTTCCCTGTATAAGTTCAGTCCTTTGCCGTAGGCCGTACGGGCTTTCTCATGTAAATCTATACCACCTCAACGTAGTACCATTTTATCCTTGAAGTTGTTTTGGACTTCTACCCTTGATCTGGTTATATTTTCTTAACATGAACTATCGCGTGTTCACTTAGGATTTATGCCACCTAGGACCACTAGGGATTATGCTACCTAATGAACGTTTCCGTGTCTCGGTTTGGGTTCAAGCCACCTAGGGCCACTAGGGATTATGCCACCCGTCAACCACGCCCTTTATCCCACGTATGTATCGTGAATCGTTTTCCATGTCTAGACGCACAAGTATCTCAATGTGCCACCTGAGTTCCGTGCCAGGGCAAATCAAGAAATACGGAACTCGGTCGGGAGCTTTAAGTCATCTGCCGATGCAGATATCAAGGTCTGTTTTTGTATCCGTGGCTATGGTCCCACGTGACCCCTCCCTCAACTACTGAAAGGCAATCCAAGAAAAATCATGTATGAGAACTACATCCCGGCCCCACTATAGCCCCACTTTCCTATGGGCCAACCTCACCCATAACTCGATAGCAAGTATATGGTCTGTTGGGAGTTCTCTGCCTTTCCGTACGTACACGATTGACTAAAGATGGTAGGTAGTCGACGACGCGCTATCCAGGGCAAAAATCAAGTATCTTCAACTCCACGCTAATCCATCCTCGTCTTTAGGTTGCTCGCACAACAACCAAGGCATACTCTTGGTTCTTCTACCGTAGACCTTAACCTCTGTGAGCCCAGGCGGATCATCTGCAACCTCACAGAGGGATACCAAGAGTACCCTCACGTCCCCCGAAGCTACTGCTTCGTCACCCAGTTCGTTGGAGCCTTTATCTAAGTCAGATAATTTGCTCCTCCTCGTGTGTTTAAGAGATGACCTACCGTATCGGGTTACTCATCTATCTGTGAACCGGTCCAAATCCCTTGACTAAGAATTATTACTTAGTTATCCTAAACTAAGGTTTATCACTTAGTTCCCTTTCCCGTTATCCTTGTTAACTACGATTTTCCACCTAGTCCCCTGAACTAGGGTTTTGTCTAATGGGTTAAGTGTTGTCATTCCAGTTCATGACTTAACCCGCCTACGAATCATATCAAGATTGGCTAAGTATTTAAGCTCAAGACTTAGCCCTACAAGTTGGTTAAGTATACCAAGAAGCTCATGACTTAACCCTATTCAATTATCGAGTCAGATTGATTAAGTATTAGTTTGTCTTGACCCTATCGGATTATCGTGTTAGATTGGTTAAGCATAGATTATCTTAACTCCATCAGATTATCAAGTCGGATTGGTTAAGTATGGGTTAGCTTAACCCCATCCACTAATTGTATTACAATGGTTAAGTATATTTAAACGATCTTGTGACTTAACCCTATCAAGTTCTCATATTAGATTGGTTAAGTATAGGTTACTTAACCTCATCAAATCATCATGTATAATTGGTTAAGTATAAGTTACTTAACCTCATTAAATTATCATGTTAAGTTGGTTAAGTATTGGTTACTTAACCTCATTGAATTACCAAGTTTAGATTGGTTAAGTGTTTAACTTAACCCCATCGAATTACCGTGTTTAGATTAGTTAAGTGTAGGTTACTTAACCCCATCTAATTATCGTGTTTAGATTAGTTAAGTCTAAGTTACTTAACCCCATCTAATTACCAAGTCGGATTAGTTAAGTGCAAATTACTTAACCCCATCCCCTAATTGTCTTATATGGTTAAGTGTCATTAAGAAATCAAGTCGGTTCCACTTAACATACCCATTCGTGTCATATCGGTTAAGTGTCATTAGTCAAAATTACTTAACCTTTTCATGTGGCATTAATTAGATTAATGCACCCCAACCTCTCACATTAGACTTTGTTGTGGTTACTAGTTAAGCCGGGCGGGTCCGGGTAGCTTTACACCACAACCTAGTCTAACCTCGGGTTTTAAGTGCTATATGACCAACTACTCACATTGGGTCCTATTGTTTGTAGCCATTAGTTAAGCCGGGCGGGTCCGGGTAGATTTATGCTACAAACTCAACCCAACCTCGAGTTGGCCACTTTCATGTTTGGTCTAGTGTCATATTACACTTACAACCCATACGTGTCTAGTTTCAAGTCCCATGTTTACCCCACATGTCATGTCCACATTTAGGTGTATCATGAGTGCCATATTTTCATGAAATCCCATGTCAAATTATCATGTCATAATCACGCACGTCTAACCTACCCCAAATCGTGTTTCCAACCCAAGTAAAAGCGAGTCAACATAGTAAGGATACTATGCTACATATTGGCCTCAAAACGTGCACGATGTCAAAAAGGGATTGGCCACAAACATGCATGGTATCATAAGGGGTTTGGCCTCAAAATATGCATAGCATCATAAGGGGTTTTTGGCCTCTAACATGCATAATGTCACAACGGGATTAGCCACAAACATGCATGATATCATAAGGGGGTTTGGGTTCATTTACATGCATAAGCCCCAAGTCATATTCATGTGCATATTTCACAAGTCAAAGTGGTTTCAAGTATTCATGCCAACATTCCGCAAGTAAAGGTTCAATCTTTCATGATGGACTAAGTTAAACATAACATAAGTGGCATGATTTAGTCACTAAGCATAGCCAAAAGTCATAGGTTCAAGCAAAAGAGGCATGACAAGGTTCATATAGGCTAGCATACTTGGTTTAATCTCGTTTTATTCCATGCCATCATTAAAACTACCATTTAGATTTAGAAGTAGCTAGAACTTACATAGCGTGGCAAGAGGGCTAGGAGCATGAATCGTCTTGATGAAGAAAGGTGGCTCCTTTATTGAAGAATCGTCATGAAATTTGCGTAGCAACGTTGATCTACCCTCAATTTGATGTAGAAAGCTTGCACCTTTTGGTTTGAACCCAATTTGAATGCATAAGCCCTTGGAGTTGGAGATGGAGGCCATGATCAAGATAGATTTTGGCAGCACTTAGTTGCTAGAATGATTTTTAGTGATTTAGGTTAGGTCCTAGGGTGTTTTTATAGAGATTAGGAGTAGTTTAGGCCATAGGATAAACCCTAGGATAGATCTGAGCCCTCAAAATCCGTCACAGGCCCATAAAACTGAGCCAAGACAGCAGCAGGTGCACCCAGGTCCAAGTGGTCGAACCACCCAGGTCGACACCCGTATCGACTGGGCAGTCGACCTGCCCCCTGGGCGTGTCGACTCCCCAGTCGACACCCCAGTCGACCTGGGGCTTGGGCGGGAATTTTCCCGCCCAGTTCGTTTGGCTCCAAATTTGAATTTCGAACTGTTTTTGAACTTGAATTTTTCTGAAAACTTTGACGGGCCATAACTGGGTCATACGGACTCCGATTCTCGAAAACTAGGTCTCTATTTCGCGTATTTTTCCGAGACGAACGCAATGGCATAGCCCATTTCTCCTGATTCATATATTATAACTAAATTATTCCTTGATTCTTGTCTTAGCATGTTGTAAAAATCCGGGTTGTTACATTCTCCCCAACTTAAAGGATTTCGTCCCCGAAATCTCCAAGTTAGGAAGAACGTATCCTACCATCCATCATCCATCTACTCAAAACATCATCCACAGGCAACCATGGTCCTTAAAGGACTCCTAATGCTTTATGAACACATGCAGAAAGTGTGTGTATATGTTCCTTAGCTAATGCTAATGATCAGGCCTGAATGATCTTTCTAATACAAAATATGTTTAGTGCCATGAGTCCAACATGTATGCAAATAGTCCTAGTCATATAAACACTATATGTGCGCACATCCATTCATTCATATGCAACATCCGCATGACAACACATTAACTTTCAAACAAGTATAAATACTCGTGCATATGCAATGCAAAATGTGAGTGCGTCGATCTAGTATCTAACGTGTATTCGCGCATCCACGAGCAACCACTTGCAACCATTTGCAACCATATCAATCATAACATGTTTCAAATACATGTTTACATCCATAGAGTTCTACCTAAGGTTCCCAAGATAGGATCGAGAAGATAAACAAGACAAACTCCTTACGGGGTTTGCAACAGAAACAGGACCGAGAGGATATCCACCAAGCGATAGCTTGCAAGCAAGCTCTACAGGAGAACCAGGGATCAACGATATACTCTTAAAAAGAGACATGATGCGCGCGTCTAAGCCGCATTTCCATGAGCTTAATTCCATTGTTCCTTGACCGCCTTTGACTTCATGATTTCATAGCTCCTTGATTCCTATTTCCAAGGTATGAGTTGGAACTCATTTCACTGTCGCCTCTCGTTTCACTTTCACTTATTCTTTTCTAGAATACTTGGCTCAACCATAACTGCGTACTCATGGTTTCATGCAAGCTTTCCAACAATTCACTAGCGAATCTTGGATCTCGTTTACCTACTAAGAGGTATTCCACGCAGAAGAACTTTCACTTGAAAACAACCGATGCCAGCCATGTTGCCCAGTGTACTTACTAGGGTGATTCCTACAGCCCATGCTTAAGCAGAATGAACCATCCGCCTTATTGGCGAACATTACTCGATCGGATCAGAGAGTTCCGATAAATGCATCAAGAGATTCTAGGTAACTAACCATGAAAGAACTCATAAGGTTACACGAGACTTCGAGGGTATTACCAAGGCAAGTTAAGAGTTTAACTACCCTCCTTTCAAAACCGAGAATGGCATCCCTTACTGGATAACCACTTTATCCCTAGAATCCATCCATAACTCAATAATAGAAGCATTGCTTCTAATCTCAACACTTGGCATTTACACTCTCAATTCCAAACAAGTCATGAATAAATGGACCGACTCTCCAACCAGATTTTGGGACAAAAGTGGGATCTTCTACCATGCTAGTACTAAGGTGCAGAGACTTAACTATCGAAGCAGACTTAAATGATGCGATGATCAAAACAAAGTCTGGACGGGATGATAGAAAAGAAAGGCCAAACCTTTAACAAAAACGATACAATCCCTCTTAGGTACGCTAGGAGTGAGAGCATACAATTGCCCTCTCGCTAATCTTGTACTTGTCTTCCTTCGTGGACTAATCCATACCAACAAGTTGCTTATCCTTACGTATGTGTCCTTTATCCTTGCTCTTATTACCCTTCCTTGTAACACGGTAACAGGCCTCTCGAGAATCACCTCCATCTCACGGAAAATACTTCGTAGCTAGACAAGGATTAGTCGCAGTTAAAACTACTGTGACTACAGATGGAGGAAAGAAAGGAAAAGAGATCCGATCAAGGAAACAAAGGATAGTGCTAATGGATTTTGGGGAATAGCCTTTAAAAACTTTTCTTGGAAAAATGCTTCTTTGTAAATGGTTTCTCAAATAGTTTTCAGAAGGTTTTAAAAACTTTTGCCCAGTCTGGTAACCTTCTACTCTTATACCAAATGTAACACCCCACCACCGCTAGGGTCACTCACAAAGGGAATGCACTAGGTTTGGTGAAGCATTATCGAGGTAAACATGCACAGAAATATTACAAGACAGAACATATATAAAACAGCGGAAGTAAAACAAATTTCATTACCTTATAAAATAAGGTCTAAAGCCTTTTACATCAGAATACATCAAAACCTGTCTTGCAATAGTAAAGAAGCATAAAACCTTTTCATAAATTATTCCCCAAAATAAAGCGGTGAAGCAGCCATAGCCAAGAGAAGACCAAGTTATACATGATGACCTTCGAGCATAAGAGGTCCGAACTAAACAACATCATTTCCTCCCTGAAAACCTTGGGGGGGGGGGGGAACGGAAGACAAAGAGGCGAAACAAAACGGGGTCAGTCATAAAGATTGGTAAGTCCTATCTACTTCCAGTATAAAAACAGGTAAAGGTAACATGACATGCATAAACTGAAAGTAAACGTAATGATGACGACAAGATAGATAAGCTAAACCAAGATAACTGGATGAACTACTGTAGCAAGATAAACTAAGGTATCATGATAAACTACGGTGTCAAGATAACTCAAGGTATCACATCGTCAGGTTTCTATCAAGTATACTATCCCAAGGTATCTATCATGTATAACATCCCACGGTATTTATCATGTATATTTGCTCTGCACCTCTCGTACTAGTATCCCAACCCGCGTCATGTGTTAACTAAGTATGTCCCTTGCCCAATGTCATGTAATGGTCCATGTCAACCTAATATATAGCATATGTAGGTTTTCCCAACTCGTATGTTTCTTTCCCTGTATAAGTTCAGTCCTTTGCCGTAGGTCGTACGGGCTTTCTCATGTAAATCTATACCACCTCAACGTAGTACCATTTTATCCTTGAAGTTGTTTTGGACTGCTACCCTTGATCTGGTTATATTTTCTTACCATGAACTATCGCGTGTTCACTTAGGATTTATGCCACCTAGGACCACTAGGGATTATGCTACCTAATGAACGTTTCCGTGTCTCGGTTTGGGTTCAAGCCACCTAGGGCCACTAGGGATTATGCCACCCGTCAACCACGCCCTTTATCCCACGTATGTATCGTGAATCGTTTTCCATGTCTAGACGCACAAGTATCTCAATGTGCCACCCGAGTTCCGTGCCAGGGCAAATCAAGAAATACGGAACTCGGTCGGGAGCTTTAAGTCATCTGCCGATGCAGATATCAAGGTCTGTTTTTGTATCCGTGGCTATGGTCCCACGTGACCCCTCCCTCAACTACTGAAAGGCAATCCAAGAAAAATCATGTATGAGAACTACATCCCGGCCCCACTATAGCCCCACTTTCCTATGGGCCAACCTCACCCATAACTCGATAGCAAGTATATGGTCTGTTGGGAGTTCTCTGCCTTTCCATACGTACACGATTGACTAAAGATGGTAGGTAGTCGACGACGCGCTATCCAGGGCAAAAATCAAGTATTGTCAACTCCACGCTAATCCATCCTCGTCTTTAGGTTGCTCGCACAGCAACCAAGGCATACTCTTGGTTCTTCTACCGCAGACCTTAACCTCTGTGAGCCCAGGCGGATCATCTGCAACCTCACAGAGGGATACCAAGAGTACCCTCACGTCCCCCGAAGCTACTGCTTCGTCACCCAGTTCGTTGGAGCCTTTATCTAAGTCAGATAATTTGCTCCTCCTCGTGTGTTTAAGCGATGACCTACCGTATCGGGTTACTCATCTATCTGTGAACCGGTCCAAATCCCTTGACTAAGAATTATTACTTAGTTATCCTAAACTAAGGTTTATCACTTAGTTCCCTTTCCCGTTATCCTTGTTAACTACGATTTTCCACCTAGTCCCCTGAACTAGGGTTTTGTCTAATGGGTTAAGTGTTGTCATTCCAGTTCATGACTTAACCCGCCTACGAATCATATCAAGATTGGCTAAGTATTTAAGCTCAAGACTTAGCCCTACAAGTTGGTTAAGTATACCAAGAAGCTCATGACTTAACCCTATTCAATTATCGAGTCAGATTGATTAAGTATTAGTTTGTCTTGACCCTATCGGATTATCGTGTTAAGTTAAGCATATATTATCTTAACCCCATCAGATTATCAAGTCGGATTGGTTAAGTATGGGTTAGCTTAACCCCATCCACTAATTGTATTACAATGGTTAAGTATATTTAAACGATCTTGTGACTTAACCCTATCAAGTTCTCATATTAGATTGGTTAAGTATAGGTTACTTAACCTCATCAAATCATCATGTATAATTGGTTAAGTATAAGTTACTTAACCTCATTAAATTATCATGTTAAGTTGGTTAAGTATTGGTTACTTAACCTCATTGAATTACCAAGTTTAGATTGGTTAAGTGTTTAACTTAACCCCATCGAATTACCGTGTTTAGATTAGTTAAGTGTAGGTTACTTAACCCCATCTAATTACCGTGTTTAGATTAGTTAAGTCTAAGTTACTTAACCCCATCTAATTACCAAGTCGGATTAGTTAAGTGCAAATTACTTAACCCCATCCCCTAATTGTCTTATATGGTTAAGTGTCATTAAGAAATCAAGTCCGGTTCCACTTAACCTACCCATTAGTGTCATATCGGTTAAGTGTCATTAATCAAAATTACTTAACCTTTTCATGTGGCATTAACTAGATTAATGCACCCCAACCTCTCACATTAGACTTTGTTGTGGTTACTAGTTAAGCCGGGCGGGTCCGGGTAGCTTTACACCACAACCTAGTCTAACCTCGGGTTTTAAGTGCTATATGACCAACTACTCACATTGGGTCCTATTGTTTGTAGCCACTAGTTAAGCCGGGCGGGTCCGGGTAGATTTATGCTACAAACTCAACCCAACCTCGAGTTGGCCACTTTCATGTTTGGTCTAGTGTCATATTACACTTACAACCCATACGTGTCTAGTTTCAAGTCCTATGTTTACCCCACATGTCATGTCCACATTTAGGTGTATCATGAGTGCCATATTTTCATGAAATCCCATGTCAAATTATCATGTCATAATCACGCACGTCTAACCTACCCCAAATCGTGTTTCCAACCCAAGTAAAAGCGAGTCAACATAGTAAGGATACTATGCTACATATTGGCCTCAAAACGTGCACGATGTCAAAAAGGGATTGGCCACAAACATGCATGGTATCATAAGGGGTTTGGCCTCAAAATATGCATAGCATCATAAGGGGTTTTTGGCCTCAAACATGCATAATGTCACAACGGGATTAGCCACAAACATGCATGGTATCATAAGGGGGTTTGGGTTCATTTACATGCATAAGCCCCGAGTCATATTCATGTGCATATTTCACAAGTCAAAGTGGTTTCAAGTATTCATGCCAACATTCCGCAAGTAAAGGTTCAATCTTTCATGATGGACTAAGTTAAACATAACATAAGTGGCATGATTTAGTCACTAAGCATAACCAAAAGTCATAGGTTCAAGCAAAAGAGGCATGACAAGGTTCATATAGGCTAGCATACTTGGTTTAATCTCGTTTTATTCCATGCCATCATTAAAACTACCGTTTAGATCTAGAAGTAGCTAGAACTTACATAGCGTGGCAAGAGGGCTAGGAGCATGAATCGTCTTGACGAAGAAAGGTGGCTCCTTTGTTGAAGAATCGTCATGAAATTTGCGTAGCAACGTTGATCTACCCTCGATTTGATGTAGAAAGCTTGCACCTTTTGGTTTGAACCCGATTTGAATGCATAAGCCCTTGGAGTTGGAGATGGAGGCCATGATCAAGATAGAATTTGGCAGCACTTAGTTGCTAGAATGATTTTTAGTGATTTAGGTTAGGTCCTAGGGTGTTTTTATAGAGATTAGGAGTAGTTTAGGCCATAGGATAAACCCTAGGATAGATCTGAGCCCTCAAAATCCGTCACAGGCCCATAAAACTGAGCCAAGACAGCAGCAGGTGCACCCAGGTCCAAGTGGTCGAACCACCCAGGTCGACACCCGTATCGACTGGGCAGTCGACCTGCCCCCTGGGCGTGTCGACTCCCCAGTCGACACCCCAGTCGACCTGGGGCTTGGGCGGGAATTTTCCCGCCCAGTTCGTTTGGCTCCAGATTTGAATTTCGAACTGTTTTTGAACTTGAATTTTTCTGAAAACTTTGACGGGCCATAACTGGGTCATACGGACTCCGATTCTCGAAAACTCGGACTCTATTTCGCGTATTTTTTCGAGCCGAACGCAATGGCACAACCCGTTTCTCCTGATTTAGATATTATAATTAAATTCTGCCTTGATTCTTGTCTTAGCATGTTGTAAAAATCCGGGTTGTTACAGTAAGGGTACATCTAACGTATTCATGGCAATTGGGCTGATTGAGGCGGAATCCTCAAATATAGATGTACACCTGAAAGCGACCACCACTGTGGGGATTGGGATCGTATTATACAGATTACTAGTTAAGACACTAGTTAGGTGGTACAAAGACTATATAATGGGTGCGATCACATGTTCCTCTTATCTTATATTAGGGTATTGTCCTATGTTCTGTTATTACTGTCATGATCCCTTTCCTTGTTTAAAGACTAGTAATCACCGAACTTACCAGACTTATTGTCTGACCCGTTTTCTCTCGTCTCCTATTCTTCCGTTCTCCCCCACTCCAGGTAGTCAGGGAGGGAATAACTCAGGTTTGTTTGGACCGTTACTCTTTCCAAGCTTGAAGACTCTTTGACGTGTTGCCTTGGACTCTCTCTTCTACTGCTATGGCTGGCTCATGCTTTATTTGGGAAAACCATTTTATGCTTCTTTATTTTTGTTAAACAAGACAGGATACTTTGGTATTGTAAAACAATCTTTGTACAAGCTGTTTATCAATGAAATAAAGTTTTATTTATTTGCCGCTGCTTTAATTGTCTTCCTTGTAATTTATCTGCATCTTTTACCTATAACTCTCCACCGAAGTTAAGGCATTCCCAGGGAGTGACCTTAACGGAGGCGGGGTGTTTCACTTGGTATCAGAGCTGAAGGTTACTGGATCAGATAAAAGATTTGAAAAATTATTTTCAAAACGGTTTTAAAAAAAGCATTTTCAAAAGAAAAGTTTTGTTTAAAAGCATATTCCCCAAAGCCATATGCACTATCTTTTGACCCTCTGCTTGAATCCTTGTTTCCTTCTTTCTTGAGTCTCCGGGGCTCCTGGCTTCCTGGGAGGTAACCTTATCGCGGCATGATTCCGTAGGCTTGATGAGACTACGACACTTGTCAAAAGGGCAAACAAGTGCCTAACTTTCATCTGTAGCCGTAATTTTCTTTCGAGCTTTGTAGGATTCTCCGTGCGATGGAGGCAACTTTCGAGAGACACGTCAACGAGTTACACAAGGATGGCAAAGTTGAGAATGAGGGGGTTTGGCTATGGAGCACAACACAAGGATGAAGAACCCATGGATAAGGACTTGGTTCACAAAGGTGGGGAGGAAAGAATAGTAAAACCAAAAACAAGAGAAAGTATCTTTATTTTGGTATAACGGGTCGTATAATTAAGGGCAAGGGCAAGAACAAAGGACATGATTTTTCGGAAGGCAAGTGCATGCTCTCACCGCCAGCATATCTGAGAGAGAGGTAGTAAGATTTCTGTTGATAGTGTTTTCCCCTTTGATCATCCTGTTAGTACTCCTTCTGATTTTAGTGCTTCACATTCGTATATATATGCTTCGATAGTTGAGTCTCTGCACCCTAGATATTGTATAGTAGAGGATCCCATTATATTCTCAAATCCGATTGTTGGTTCGGCTCATTTATCTTTGACTTGTGAGGATTTGGGAATAACTATATTTATGCTTATGTTTTTGGGCTATGGGTTGATTCTAGGCATTGATTGGTTAGCTAGTAATTGTGAAACAAGGGTAGTTAAACTTTCGACTTGCCTCGGGAATACCCTTGAGATTTCGTACGATCCTAAGGGATCAGTTTGTCTTAGCTACCTAGAATCACTTTATTTATCTATCCATGATTTTCGATCCGTTGGAGTAGTCCATGAGTATGCAAGATGTTTTGATTAGGGTAGGGGTTTTCCCCCTAAAACTCGAAGACAGACTTCCGCATGTATCTAGATGACACTGCAAAGCCGGTTATGCGATCAACGAAAATTCTGGAGTAAGATTGGCGAGGATAGCCAGAGTCGGTAAAGTGCTCAACGGTTTGGTTGTTTTGTTAGTATCATCTCAATAGATCGTCCGAATTCGGAGGAGGTATCCCTTGGGTGCTTCTCTGATACTGGTTTAGGCCTTTGGGGTTTGTACTTGAGGGATGTCAAGTTCGACTAGGATGGTTTGCGTGAGAAATAAATGGTTGGGGCTGGCACCCTAAGTAAGACTGACCTTAAGAGAGGTAAAAAGTACTAGCAACCTTTAGCTTTAGACCCTCAGAATTGTGACATGATGGATAAGCTAAGTAGAAGAGAGACCTCTAATCATATACACTTGGCATCATGGTTAACATCTATTTATCTTGGAAAGATAGTTCGACAACATTAGATAGCCTCTAGCATAGTAAGTGATCGAGGTCCTATCTTTAGTAGTGGGTTTTGGAAATGGAAGTCAAGAAGCTTCACAATCGTGAAGTCAAATTAGTTAAGGTACAGTGGAGTGAAGCTCAAGAAGATGCGACTTAGAAGACTGAAGAGTAGATACGCGCATTTTACCCTTTTTGAGGGTATATCCTTGATTCCTCTTTTTTCTGTAAAATCTATTTGCATTCTAGTCTTTAGCTTTTAAGTATATCCCCTCGGTTCTATCCTTGATCCTTAGGTAGGAACCCATTTGGATGTAAACATGTAATTGAAACATGATATGATTGATGGTTGCAAGTGGTTGCTAGTGGATGCATATACACACACATTAGGTATTAGATCAGCTCAGTCACTTCCATATTGCATATGCATATATGTATTAGTATATGGATTGAAACTTGATGTGTTATCATATGGACGTTGCATTTGTATGAATGATTGTGCACTCATGTAGGAAATTTTGAGTAGGAAAAATTGCATTCATAATGGACTCATGGCACTGACATAATTTGCATTAAGGAGGTCAACTAAATCAGTAGACTGCCTAATTTTGCATTAGATAAGGACATGCACACACACAATGCATATGATCATGAAGCATTAGAAATCTTTTAAGGACAATGGACGCCTGTGTTTGATGGTTGAGTAGATGGATGATTGGATGGTAGGATATAATCTCTTCTCGACTTGAAGATTTCGGGGATGAAATCCTAAAAGGAGGGGAGAATGTAACACCCCGTATTTTCTGTTAACGGTATAGTAACGAATTAAACAACACTTAATTTAAAATGTGAGAATTATGGGAAACGGGTTACGCCATTGTGTTCGTCTCGGAATTCTGGTTAAGATAGTGTCCGAGTTTGCGTAAATTGGACTTCGTATGAAAAAGTTATGGCTGTCGGAAGTTTCCAGAAAATTCAAATAAATTCAAATAGCTCAAAACCAGGTTCAAAATTCAAACCAAAAGTCATAAGCGGGCTGGGCGGGAAAATTCCCGCCTAGGACCCAGGTCGACCGGGGGGTCGACCCCAGTGTCGACCTCCCTCCTACAGGTCGACCTTCACCCCCCCGACCAGATCTGAATTTTTGATGACTGGTGACTTGCTGTTGAGTCACTAGGGTTTCTGGATAGTTATGATCTGGTCTGAATGGTTGCGATTAACTCTAAGGTTCATCTGACGGCTCAAATTGAATTGAAATTCTATATAAACAACCCAATGCATAAACCTAAAAATCACACAAAAATAATCCTAGAACTATATGCTGTCAATAGAAAACTTGGAGTAGCCGTCACCAATTTAAAGACAAGATAAGAACCTGAATCAAAAATTAAATTAAAAGTAATCAAATTCAACGATCTACATCAAAGGAGATCTTACCAATTTCAGAATTCAGATTTTAGAAAGCAAGAATTCCTTTTTAGTTTGTAAGTTGGTTATTACGCAGATTTAAACGTTCTTTCAAATGAATCATGACATGTTGTAATTTGAATATAGAATGATGCTTATGTATAAGATTTGATTCTCGTTTATCTTAAAGTATTGTTGCAATTAATCATGTCTATATGCTTGTGGTGATGAACATATTATATATTAATCATGTCTATATGCTTGTGGGGATGAACATATTGTATGTTATTGGAATCTATTATGATTGGGTAATGGATTTATTTTGCCAATTAAATGGTGAAACATGTCATGTTATAAATTGGTGGTTACTTACAAGTTTATGATCTAAAACACATGCTTATATGTTAGATCAACACTCATGTATATTAATGTTAGGTTGAATCTATTTATGTTGAAAAATTTGGAATTGTAGTCCTCTTATGTTTTTAACACATAAGTATCATGCTAAGTTGTGATTCGAATATGTTTATAACATCCCTCTTATGTTTAACACACACATAAGTCATCATGCTAAGTTGTGATCCGAATATGTTGATAATAGTTCTCTTATGCTTAACACACATAAGTTAATATGCTAGTTGCGATTTAAAAATGATTATAGTAGCTTTCTTATGTTTTGACATATATAAGTTAATATGTTAAGTTGTGGGTTGAAACTGTGATTATATGTTAAACCTCCATGCTAGACCTTTGTCAAGTTTACATGACAATTAGACCCAACTTAGTCACAAGTTCACCTTTACCCATTTAATTAAAGTTAATGATACTTATATGCCAAGTTACACATGACAAGTTGAGATGTATGCTATTTTATGTTTATTTCATGTCCCTTGTTTATTACCCTTTTTTTTACCCAGAAGGTTTTTTTCATTAATACAACAAAATAGTACATAATACAATAAAATAAGCAACTAAACAAATACTAAACCTAGCCTTAGTACACACAAAACACAAACTAACAAACATAATAACACAGCTAGCAGCCAACACAACAGCCACGCAGAGCCATCTCCCCCACCTCACCACCAGAAAGCGCAACTACTCCTCCTTGGAAACCCACTTACGCTGCACACCCGCAAGACGCAGACACACTCAACATACACCAACCCCTCGCCAACAGAAGAGAAACTACCAGATCCGTACGGTTAAAGCTACCTCAACCCACAGACCGAAAAAACCGCCAAGCGACAGGTCCCCGAGAATACAACCACCACAAACCTTCCAGAACATCATGCTCCCGAACCAAGAAACAAGACCTGCCAATCGGAGAGCAAAGCTCAACCCAGATCTGAGGCCAGGCAGCCCGGCGAGTCGAGGACGCGACGGTGAAAGCAAGGCACGAAAAGGGGGAAACTCAACAGGAAGACTGATGCGATTGAAGAAAGAAAAGGGGAGGAAATCCAGAGAAAAACACAGATCTGGTAGAGGCTGAAGAGGGGAAAGTGCCAACTTAAAGCACAACAAAATAATTGACAGGAAATAGAAGGATCCAAAGGAGGAGGAGCGAAAGACATTAAGAGGAGGAGGAGACTACAAAACGGGATCAGATCTGAAATAGCTACAACAGGAAGCACACCCAAAAGGATAGACAATAACAGCGATAGAAGCCTGAACAGAAGATGGCAAAAGAGGGCATACAAACTTGACGAGGGAGCCACAAGCAATTAGCAGCAAAAAGAACCAAAATAAAAGCAAAAACACCACCAGCAACCCACAATAAATCAACTAGCGAGAATCGGCTGGGATCGGAACCAAATAAGGTTAGCTGGCGAAGAGAATAACAGCACCAAAACCAACCTCAGACAAACTCAGATCTACAATAAGCCAGCAGCAAATCTCGAAATCACCCAAGTCTTGCTAAAACTAGCAACCAAAACAGGGCTCAAGAGCGTCAGAGGTAAGATTTACCTTGGCTTGCAACAAATCTGACGCGAAGGGGAACAAAGAGGCAATGTTGGCTTGGGCGCGCTCACCAATCGAACATGGAAGAAAGCTAGGCCAGTGAAGGAGGAAGCGAATGATTAGAAGAGAAGAATGAAGGAAACGGAGGAAGAGGAACGGAGAAAAATTAGAGGTGGCTGAAGAAGTGGATTAACCTAGTCCCCATGGCCAGATTTTAGAGGCGCTGTGCTCTATAGATGACTGATGAAACAACTGGCTGTTTATTACCCTTTTAATTTTTTTCTATAAATTAGCCCAAACCCATAAACAAAAAGGGTAATAAACACCCCCATAAACAAAAAGGGTGTTTATTACCCTTTTTGTTTATGGGTTTGGGCTAATTTATTAGCCCAACATTGTATGTGATTCATGCGTACGATCCACAGGGGTAGCGATGGGAAAACATGAAAATTACATGGCATAGATTTGGTATATTTGATATATCATTTATTGTGAGCATAATCAAAAGGATAATTATGGCATGATTAAATTAAGATTAATTTACATAAAGAATTAGACACATATAGAAAATATGTGAATTTAGAAAAGACGAATATGCCTAACCCGAGGTTAGACTGGGTTGTGGTGTAAAACTTCCCGGAACCAACCGGCATATCCAGTGACCACAACACGACCTGTCTAATGTGGGTGGTTAGTGCATCAAGCCCAAAAAGGACCCGAGGTTAGACTGAGTTGTGGTGTAAAACTGCCCGGAACCGACCGGCACATCCAGTGACCACAACAAGACCTGTCTAATGTGAGTGGTTGGTGCTTTAATGAATAAATTAAAGCTAAGTCAGGATTGGTAGGGTTAAGTAAATTTAGAACACTTAACCGTAATAACATGTTAACTAGGCAAGTGGGTGAGGTTAAGTAAAATTAGAACACTTAACCATTACAACATGTTAACTAGACAAGTGGGTGAGGTTAAGTAAATTTAGAACACTTAACCGTTGTAACATGTTAATTAAGCAGATGACAGGGTTAAGTTAACTAAGGTAACACTTAACCAAAATATATAATGACATGTGGTGGGGTTAAGTAATTCAAGAGGAAAACACTCAACCAATTATATAACATGATGTCTGGTAAGGGTTAAGTTAACACGAGAGGACAACACTTAACCAATATAACATGATTTGAGGTAGGGTCAAGTCAACACCAGAAGGAAACACTTTACCAACATGACGTGACGAGTGGGTGGGTTAAGCTAACTTGAATTGATTAATGACACTTGACCAATATAACTTGATGAACGAATGGGATTAAGTTAAATGAGAAATACTTAACCAATATAACCTGATGACTGAACAGGGTTAAGTTAATAAATCACACTTAACCAATGCAACAAGATAAGCAAGAAAGGTTAAGTTAATAAGAACCACTTAACCAACACGACTTGACGAGTAGGAGGTTAAGTACACGTCGGGTTAGTGGGTAATATTAGTAAATGTAGGCCCACAAAACTTAATCAATAAATAGACATACTTGAATCCGCGGGAAGGTTAAGTACACGTCGGGTTGGTGGGTAATATTAGTAAATATAGGCCCACAAAACTTAACCATTATATAAACATGCTTGACTCTATGGGAGGCTTAAGTACATCTCGTGTAGGTGGGTAATATTAGTACATATAGGCCCACAAACTTAACCGTTAAGAAAATATGCTAGAATCGGTGGGAGGGTTAAGTACATCTCGTGTAGGTGTGTAATATTTGTATATATAGGCCCACAAACTTAACCAGAAGGAAACCCTAGTAACGGGGACCCATTTCAGCAGTAACCCACATAGATGTATCATGGTACCCTGAAACTAGGCAGGGTGGGGCACGATTACTGGGCTGATTATAAGCGGTCAAAGATAACGGCAGGGGGTACGTCAGTGTTGGTTCCGACGGTTTACGGACGTGCACGTACTCCAGAGTGGGAAAAAGAAGGCACTGGGTACCAGTAGTTTTACACTGTGCATTCTTGAATCGTGTCGGGGGTCGCTATCATAAGAATTAATACACCTTATGGTGGGACCAGCACAGGGTAGCTACACGCAAGAGAGGGCCGATTGACACAGACACATGGCAAGCTAACACAGGTAGGGAGCCGATCGATAGGGTAGTAAGGGTACATCTAACATATTCATGGAAATTGGGCTGATTGAGGTAGAATCCTCAAATATAGATGTACATCTAAAGGCTACCACCACTGCGGGGATTGGGATAGTATTATACAGATTACTAGTTAAGACATTAGTTAGGTGGTACAGAGACTATAGTAAGGGGTGCGATCACATGTTCCTCTTATCTTATATTAGGGTATTGTCCTATGTTCAGTTATTACTGTCATGATCCCTTTCCTTGTTTAAATACTAGTAATCACCGAACTTATCAGATTTATTGTCTATCCCATTTTCTCTCGTCTTCTTTTCTTCCGTTCTCTCCCCCCTCCCCCCAGGTAGTCAGGGGGGAATAGCTGAGGTTTGTTTGGACCGTTACTCTTTCCAAGCTTGAAGACTCTTTGACGTGTTGCCTTGGACTCTCTCTTCTACTGCATTGGCTGGCTCATGCTTTATTTGGGAAAACCATTTTATGCTTCATTATTTTTGTTAAATAAGACATGATACTCTGGTATTGTAAAAATATATTTGTACAAGCTGTTTATCAATGAAATAAAGTTTTATTTATTTGTCGCTGCTTTAATTGTCTGTCTTGTAATTTATCTGCATCTTTTACCTATAACTCTCCACCGAAGTTAAGGCATTCCCTCAGTGAGTGACCTTAACGGAGGCAGGGTGTTTCATGGTCTGTGTTCAAGTCTCCGTATATGTTATCACTTCGTCGATGTCTGTCTGCCATTCTTGGTTGGGTAATCACCGATCTCAATGCAACACACGTGACGCTTCGGCGTAGATCCTTGCAGTTGTTTGATGGTGGTTATGCTTGACTGGGAGTGTTAAACAGATTATTGATGACTAAGTGAATGGTAGGTCATAATTGTTGAGTAATTGGGAATGTTGTGAAGTTTGTGTGCTAGTCTCCTGTACTTCATCGGAGGGACACTGACATAGGTGAAGCCTTGTGCTCTCGTCGTCGTTGTTTTCTATGGTGATTTTCATTTCCTCCTTATTTTAAGGCTTTCTCTAGGTTTTCTACCACAAAAACAGGGTACTCTGCTGCACGTTTCAGTGTGGAGGTCGAGACAATGACATGCCGAATTATTTCAGTTTTATTACGAAAATCTTTTGTGTTCATGTGCATAATGCTTACTTCCTGTGCTGTTAATTTTATTGTATACGACTTGTAATTTCCAACATGTGAAGTATGTAATATACTTAATCTCTCCCTGCGTGGAGAGTTAAGACACTACAAGAAAACATTGATTCAACGTCATATATTTAGAAGCGGAACTATCCGCCGCTAATTTGCGACGGATTTCCATGTGATCTGCAAGGGGTAGTTTTTTGTTTTTTCTACATGTTTTTCTTTTATTTATTACCGTCGTCATCCCTCACTAAGTCGTTGCAAATTGCGTTAAATTACCGACAGAAAATTTCTGATGCTATTTTCCACCGCAAATCTATGCATAATACCGACGAATATTTATCGAAGCTATTTTGCAGCAGAATTCCAACAGATTTGCAAGAGATGAAAATATCAGCTTATTATAATAATTATTTAATAATTAATAATAAAATTTAATACTTATGAAATGATATCTAATACTCAATAATTAATTTTAAATATTGTATTTAATAATTACAGTTGATAATTATAGTTGATACTTATATTTTATAATTATAGTTGATAATTATATTTTGTATTTCAAAAAAATTAAAATTTTGAAATCGTCTTGAATAAATTTGAAATAAATCATAAAGTTTATAAAACCAATTATTGTTTGACACGAAATAACCAAAATTTCTAAACTTAAAATATTGAAAAAGTTCATTTAATAGTTTAATTTAAATTGTATAATACTTCATATTCAAGTTTTAAAATTTTCTATAAATTTTGACTAAGATAAAGTACAATTTTTTAAACGTTGCCTCCGCAGGTGAAACTTTTGCTCCAATACATGAAACTTTAGGCTCCATCGTTCGGGTTTCATTCAAGTCTCGTCGTTGATTTATATTTATTTATTCCTATATATAAAAACTTCAATCTCATTCTCAAACCTAATATCTAATTCTGAACATATCAACGGTGTCGCCACTCTTGGTCGTAGCAGAAGCTGCCTCTGTTCCTGATCTTGCTTGCATCGTCGAAAATAGAACCGTAACAAATTCTCAAACCCTAATATCTAATTCCACCTTTTTTGTTCAAATAAAACCGTAATGAATTTCAGTTTCAAATTTGCAAATTGAATCAGGCGATTAAGGCTTCGGTTTTCATTGATTTTCGAAGGTGGGTTTGCGATTTTGAGTAGAGAGCGATGAGTTTTGGAAGGTCATGATTGGAGATTTGGTTTTGATTTAGGGATCGCCTTGCTGAGGTGAGATCGAATCACTACAAGAGAATTCCCTTTTTACAACTGTTGTTATGCAATAGTTGATGAACCGTTGTAAATAAATAAGGCTTTTACAACATGTAAATGAGTAAGTGTCGTGGAAAATATGACTGAACAACCTTTGATGGCAGAATGTTGTAAGGTAAATTAGTTTAGATACATTTTCAAAGTGTCATGGAAACATATCTTCAGTAACAGAATATCTATATTGTGAAAGATATTTTTCTTCAACAACATTTGTTTGATGTCATTTCATTGTATAAATAATGACGTGCTTTAATTGTAAAAAATATATATATTGTACTTTCGTTTAACAGAAAGTGATTGCATTACAAAATTAACTTATTTCACAAAAAACAATAATGTATTATTATGAAAGTCCAAAAAATCAATTTTTTTTGCTGATTATTTTACTCATTGTAACGTGATTATGCCTCACACATCACAATATTTAAAATATCTTATTACAAAAAGCCAAATAGTATAAAATATCAACCTTAAAAAAAATCCATTGAAAATAATAAGTCCATAAAAATTTTGAGCCTCCAAAGTAATTCGTATCCTAAAGATATGTGACAGAAAATTAGAAAGTTACAAGAGTTCAAAAATATTTACTTTTAAAAATAGTTTTAATTTTGAAAAAAAAAAAAAAATCACTTTTGATGTTGACTCAAAAAAATCTAGGAAATATTAAAAATTTCAAGAGATTAAAACTTAAAAAAAATGTTATATTAGGTCCGTTTGATTTGGCATTTAAAATTTTCAAATATATAGAAAAATAATATGCTTAAATTTGCTTAAAAAAATTTCTTGCATAATTAATTAGCTTTGAGTTGCACTTTTGAAATACCTTGGATCTATGAGTCATCCATTTATAGATCAGTACTACAAACTAATTCCTACTACCTCTTCACCAATCCAAATGCTAATATTGGGAAAGCCTGAACCGTTTGATCTCTATTCCAACTTGCGATCTGAGTCATTCAGAGAAAAGCACACCCATTTCCTTCTGGATAATCGTTATCATTCAATTTCCAGAACAGAAAATTCCTCGTTCACGAAACCCTACTTCTCGTCGCTCCAAAATAATCCTTCCACGGAACAGACAACTAAATATAAAACAAAGCTTACAGCTTTAGATCTGAAGCATGCTAAACTCCACTTATTCTTTCAGGTGTCGATGTCAGTTTTGCATTTCAAAATTTTCATGTTTTCTCAAATCAATGATGAAAAATTAGTTTTATCGAGGCGTTGAATGGCTGAAATGGAAAGAAGGGTCCAACAATTTATACTTAAGACTTTCTCCGATCAAAATTAAAGGCAATTTTCACCAACTAAGTATAATTTATGCCTTTTTCCCGTAGTTGTCAAGAGTTCATCCTTGGTTGGTGGCTTAATGATATTTCCTTAGAAGAATTATATCGATAACTAAGTTGTCTTATTCTTTGTGTACGTCCTTGCAATTGTTTCCAGATGTTTCTGTTGGAATTATATAGATAATCATTCCCAAACAGCACATTTGGACATGTATTCAGCTTGAGGTTAGCTTTTTGTCTTAAGTAAATATTTGTAAATTTTGTTTTGAGCATTTTTTTCCTATGGTTAGTTCATTTTTTCTTTTCTTGAAAAAGTACATCAGTTACTGATATGCCTGTACTTGAGTAGCTGATGGTGACGTTGGAAGTTTTATTCTTATTTTCAATAAATTATGTGGTGTGTCAAAATATAATTCTAGCTGGATTTTATTGTATCATACTTTGTCTTGTTTTAGTGGAAGTAACTCTAAATGTTTTCCGCTAGATATAAGCATCTTTGTTGAACACTGTGGCTGCTGAATAAATGAATTGGGATGCTTCGTATAATCATTGAGCTATTGTTAACTTTTAAGTATACATGTACTTACATCTCTTCCTTTCACATTTGTATAGTCTAACCTGTTCGATTCCTTAAACTAATCATAATAGTTTTTTAATTGTAAATTAGAGTACTAATTTGAAGCATCTCGCCATTCTGTTGTATTTTCTTTACGATGAATGATTTTGAATTGTAAACTGTAAGCATTTAAAAATGTTTGTTGCAGTTATAAATTGAAGTATTATTTGGCATTTGGCAACAGTTGAAATTGGTTAATGGGTGTTTACTAATTCACTCAAATTTTGTTTCTTTTGCAGTATAGTGAAATCCTGGGCAAGGGTTCTTCAAATATTGTGTATGTTATCACACTTTTGAAATGACCAAACTTGATAATTTTTTCAGCTGGCTTTTTACTTATTTTTCTGCTTATGTTTCAGGTATAGAGCTTTTGATGAGTATGAAGGAATAGAAGTAGCTTGGAACCGAGTAAAACTGTATGATTTTCTACAGAGCCCAGAAGATTTAGAAAGACTACTGTGAGATTCATTTGTCGAGGACTCTAAAACACGAGAACATAATGAGGTTTTATACTTCTTGGGTTGATACATCAAAGAGGAACATTAATTTTGTTACTGAGCTTTTCACTTCTAGTACTCTCAGACAGTAAGATCTAAAATTCCTTCTTTACGTATTTTAGATTTCCAGATATTTTGGTTACCGCTCATTTTAAACTAATACTGATTAAACTGCATAGGTATAGGCAAAGGCATAAGAGAGTTAGCATTAGAGCATTGAAGTAATGGTGCAGACAAATTCTGAAGGGACTTCTTTATCTTTATAGTCATAATCCTCCTGTAATTCATAGGGATTTGAAATGTGATAACATTTTCATTAATGGCAATCAAGGTGAAGTTAAAATTGGAGATCTTAGTCTAGCAGCTATTCTCAGAAAATCCCATGCTGCTCATTGCGTTGGTAGGCTTACATCACTATTTTTCAATGTCAATTCCCAGTATATTCATGTGCAATTTCGAACCATATTCAAATATAAAATTCGTTCATTGTTTTGAAATTTTTTGTTGTGGCATTAGTCTAATATGCACTCGATGTGCTTGGATACCATCTGTAGAAAGCAGATGATGCTTAGACTGATATATTTTTGCAGGAACACCGGAATTTATGGTGCCTGAAGTATACGAAGAAGAATACAATGAACTGGTCGACGTATAATCATTTGGAATGTGTGTTTTAGAAATGGTGACTTTAGAGTATCCTTATAGCAAATGCACACATCTAGCTCAAATCAACAAAAAAGTCGTTTCAGTAAGATATTTATTACATAAAACCTTGTTCTGTCGGGATACACCCCTTTATGTAGACCATTACATTTGTAAATTTAGAATGCTCAGACTTTGCAATTATGAACTTTGAAAGAATGTATCTCCACTTTGGTATTCCACAAGAGTAGATGATTTCCATTTTTATTCTTAAACCTTAACAAATTTTAAACTATATCAGTAAAATGATAGTTCTATTATAATTCAGGGGATGCATCCAGAATCATTGTACAAAATAAAGAGTCTGAAGTCAGAAAAATTGTTGAGAAATGTTTAGTAACGGCGTCAAAGAGACTTCCAGCAAGAGAACTTTTAAAGGATCCTTTTCTTCAAATAGATGATACAATAGAGAACTTGGTATTCGATTTGATCAGAATTTTCAACAATGGGTAAACTCGGTTTTGTTTTTATTATTTTTCTGTTTTATACAGACAATAGTATTTGAGATGTAATGACTTTTTAAATAAAACAGGATTTCCCTTTTATTATATTATATATGCTAATGAATGTATGTGAAATTGCGTTTTCTCTATAACATCCTATTTTGTGTACAGATTGGTTAAAAATGATTGTAAAACTGCTTGATGAAGTAAATATACGAAGGTTTAAAATTGGATGCAAATCATCATAATTTACTACTGTCTACTTCATATCAAATCTCAATGTGTACATAGGATGAAGAAGATCAGATACCATATGCATATATATGAAAAAATATTATGAAACTATCATTTCTAGTTATTTCATGTTAATATTTGCTTCTTTCCAGGTTGTTTGCTCTTTTGTCTGTTTAAAGTAATACAGTTTGAGTTATACACGAGTTATATCATAGTTACTTGAGTATTGAATCTTTATCAAGTGCATAATTGTTTTAATGTTATTTTACAGGCCACGGAATTTTCAACAAGCATCAACAAGTTAGCGTCTCGTGGTACAGAATCTGATCATGAAATGGCAAATTCAACGTTTTGGCTAAATCAATAAGTATAACTATTGTGTGGAACCAATAACTTGTATGAAATACTAATCTTAAAACATTTGGGGGTAATGTTGCATGATTATGGCCCAGAAGGTGTCACCTCACAAACACAAGGATATCTGTTGGTATCTATTCAGTCAAACTCTTGTGGTAGTTTGCGGTGGAACAAAATAAAATGGGACACAACTCAGGTTTTTGAATTTAAACTTATGTTGTTGAATTTACATCTTTGACGTTCTATTGATTATTGCCTACACTTTTTTAGGATGATGATTTATGATGCTTTGGATTTTTTAGTTACAGTGATATGTTTGTTGATCTTAAGGAGATATATGGTCGGATAAGGGATGAAATCAATGGTCGGATAAGTGATGGAATCAATGGTTGGATAAGGGGATATATGGTAAAGGAAAATAATAGGTTGATTTTTTTTTTTTTTTTTAAAAAACTTGTTGATACTTACAATGATTGGTTACTTCGCTTATTTAAGTAAAAAATGTTTAATCGTAATTAATATCTTGTAATCTGATATTACTTGTATCCATGTAAATCCAAGTTGGGAACCATCTCCATTGGCGGTTTGCGTTCTTTGGCAAGTCAACTTTTGGTGCTCCTGTGTGTTATTTTTGTTTTCGTATTTGGTATTCGTATAATTTCACTATGAAATATACATTGTCTTTTGTTAGTCCATAATTGTTATGAAAGTATTGATTATGTATTTAATTTAGCAACCTAATTATGTATTGTGCTTGTATGTTGATTGATATTCTATGTTGTTATTTGACTATGAATGGTGTTATTTTTGAGTTTATATTAACTAAGTATCTTAATTAACATTGGCGTTCGTCAGTTGGAAATTAGTATTTTATTGTAGTAACATTTACGGATGGAATATAAGAGGAATACGAGTGGGTTTTGCAAATCTGCGTGTGATTGCCGACGGAAATAAAAACAACTGTTACCAATAACCTTGCTAAAATACTAGCATTTGTGACGAATTATCGACGGATATCTAAGGTGAAGCAAAAGTTGAAATTATCCGTTTCTAATTATTTGCTATTTAGCCAGGGATCTCCGACGGATTTCTTTTTAAAATATATATTAAAGAAATATATATCCGTCGGTAAAATATCAGTAAGAAAAATTTAAAATTAATTTTAAATATATTGACAAATGACTGTAAAGAGTCGGAGAATTGACATTAACTTCCGTCACAAAATGGTCACTAAAATACCGACGTGAAATTTACCCACCAATGCTATTCGTCGCTAATACATTTTTAGCAACGGATTCGTCCGCTGCAAAATCATTGTTTTCTTGTAGTGATAAAATTGTAGTCTAGTATATTGGCTAGCTCCAGTGCGCTAAGCCTGTATAGATAGAGTGGACAAAACACTATAAATTCCGTAGGCGGTGGATGGTCCACCTTGAAAACTGAATTTAGTTGCCTCTAACTACAGTCACATGTACTATATTGTATTTTTTCATAAGTTATAATAAAAGGTGTTTGCGGTCACCCTAAAAACCGGTCGGCTATGCCAAAAAATAGTAAATTGTAAGAGAGTCGATGTTTTCCATATTGTTTCATAAATCATTCAAATAAACGTTAGAAAGTTTCTCACAACTTTTTTAAACATTTCAAAATATATTTTACAACCTTTTAAACATTGCGAAATATTTCTAAAAATCATTTTTAAATGTTGCAAAATATATATTGCATCTCAAAGACAAATGTGTGGACTTTGCAATTGTCTAAGCATAATTTTATTTGTCTAAAATTAGATTTCAATGTTATCAATATTTATCATCAAACTATCTACTTTTCCAACAATTAACTTCATAAATTTAAACCATAAAAATACGTATTAACTATTAGAGGTCATTGGATTTATGAATGAGATATTGTCCCACATCATCGTAAATATGTAAATTTTCATGGTTATATAATAAAACTCTAAAATCTATATTGGTCATTAGAGTCATGTAACTTAATATGTGGGAGAGAACCTATATGATCATGAACTAATACATACATCGTTGCCCATTCCATACCGAACTGGGTGCTGCGGGTCCAATAAGGATGGACCGTGTTCTGTTTTTGCAGAATAAAAGTGAACAATTTTGACTAATTTAAATTAGAATGGAAATGGCTGTTAGTTGCAATAGTCACATCTGCTTGCATAGACATGAAATTTTTCAACGGAAACGACTATTTCAACTATTTGAATGGACGTTGTTTTTCTAACAGAAATTACTGTTGCAAATTTTAAAGGACATGGATTTTCCTAATGGAAGTGACCATCGCAACTGTTTGAATGGATAATACTTTTCAAATAGAAATCACTATTGCAAATTTGAACAGATATGAGATGAAGTGTTTTCACCTTCCCCGACGAATGTAGCGATTGCGAATTGTTTGAATGGACACTACTTTTCTAACAGAAATTACAGTTGCAAATTTGAACCGACACAGATTTTCCCATTGGAAGTGACCGTCGCAACTATTTGAATGGACACTATTTTTCAAAATAAATTACTATTGCAGATTTGAACAATATGAAATGAAGAATTTTCACCTTCCCCGAAGGATGTAGCCGTTGTGAATTTGCCTGTGAAAAGAGAAGGAAAACGGATCACTTTCTATCTCAAACAATTCTCTTCTTCCTCTTCGTTTTCTAAAGAAAAGAAAAAAAAACTGGTTAGTCCTACATATCACAAGAAGATCATACGCACCACAATCTCAAGTAGATCACATCTGTTGCTTCTTCGGAGACTTTGAACAAAGTCTTATGGAAATCGTCACGGCAATCCTCAAATGAAATTTTCTTCTACATCTCGATTAGGTTATTATTTGTGTTTAACATATATTATATATTATTTTTACTCAAGAGTGAAATAATTCTTATCATTGTACATTATTTTGATGTTGTTATTATACATTCATTACAACAATAATTATTGTTCAGAAGTACTAATACCAAATTCCAAAATAGTGGAAATTTAATTTGTTAAATTATGTAAAGAGTTTATAACTGATTAGTCTCTATTTTGGTATATTAGTCATATAACATTAACATATAACTCAAATCAGATCTCTTTTGCAACATCATTTTGTAACCTAAAAATCTCAAGTACACATCACAAAAGTTCTATTGGATTGGTGAGACCTCCCATATCTGATGCTTGGTTGGCGATACCAAATGAATATCGATGAGTAATTTGGCATAAGCTACCTCTTCTATACTGATGACTGATAATTTACATTAAATCGAATGAAACAACTATCAGAATATTCAAAAGCAATTTTCAATTATTGGAGAAGTATGTTGGCTTGAAATTGAGGTAGAATAAAACTAAATGCTACTTCTAGCAAATTTTGTGAGAGACGAGACCTTATTCTTGACATTCTTGGAGTAACAGAATGGGCGCTTCCAGTCAAATATTTAGGTGTTCCTCTTTCTTCGAACAAAATCACTAATAGAGAATGTGTGGATATAATTAAAAAAATCAAAGATAAGCTGCAAGGTTGGAGTTCGAAAACTTTATTTTTGGCTGGTTGAATAAAATTGGTGTATACTGTTATTCAAGCAAAGGTGAAATTCTGGTTACAAACATTTCAAATTCCCGTTGCATCTATTTAGAAAATTGAAAGAGTTTGTGTTGATTTCATATGGAGGGGTAGTTATCATAAAGTCAAATATGCTAATTTGTGTAGGCCAAAAGAGGAAGGAGGTGTCAGGCTCAGAAACCTTAAAGATATGAGAGACGTATTTACTCTTAAGCAAGGTTGGAAGATTATTACGAGTAATTTGTTATGGGCTAGATGGATGAGGCATAAATATGTTACAAGTAATTTTTGGCAGATGGCTGAGGATAATAATGCTTCTCCTAATTGGAAAGCCATTTAACAGTTGAGAGACAAACTTGCAGCTAATTGCACTCATGAATATGCAAAAGGAAGAGAAACTAGCCTGTGGAAGGATCCATGGATCTTGGGCAAATCCATGATTGATATTGTGGGATGGGACACCTATTCAACGTTTGGTTCTCCTAATGTTAATGTAGATTCTATAATCGATATCTAAACCTGGAAATGTGAGTATTTACCATGTAATCGTGCTATCATTCAGAATATAAAGGCAATGCCTCTTGATTCAGGTTGGGATAATGATGTCTGGGCGTGAGATAATAACAGTGGAGTATTTTCAATTAAATCCGTTTGGAATGCTCTTCGAAATAGACATGATATCAAGTCCTAGAGCAAAATTATTTGGGATAAAGAAGTTTGCCCCAAAAATATTAAAATTTATAGGGAAAGCCGAACCCGTTCACTAACTCTATCCAGTTGAAGTATAGTGAATAATGAAAGTTCTATGATGAATCTCGTTGAACAAATGGTTGAAGATGCTGCACGGTCCCGGTTCAACAATTTAATGATGACGATGGTAATGATGAAGAAGAACCAAATATTGAAGGCAAAAAAAAAAAAAATACGGTTTATTAGATGCCGCGAAAAAACCCCCTTTGGGAAGGCTGTGAAAGTGGAACGCACTTATCAATATCTGCTTAATACATTGCGATGAAATATAAATACAACCTCACAGAAGTTGAATTTACAGCCGTTGTACAAGATGTGGAGCGGCATATGCCTCCCAATAAGCTAATGTGCGAAAATCATTATGAAGTAAAAAAAAATGATGTTGGCCTTTGGTTTACCATATCAAAAAATAGATACATGTCTAAAGGGTTAAATGCCATTTTGGAAGGAAGATATCAACCATAAGAATTGTAGAATATGTAATCACGAAAGATACAAACCGAGAAAGAAAAAGGAAAGGAAGTCCCGTATAAATATATGCATTATTTACCTATTATCCCTAGACTTCAAAGGTTGTATGCATCTTTTGTGAGATGGCACAATGTGAGAACACAAGAAGAAGGTACATTAACACAACCATCTGATGGAGAAGCATGGAAGCATTTTGACTAGAAGTATCCCAATTTTGCATCCGAGAGTCGTAACGTTAGACTTGGTTTATGCATGGATGAATTTTCACCATTTTCTCAATTTGGTTCTAAATATTCGTCCTAGCCTATAATTGTCACACCTTATAATTTACTCCGTGGATGTGTATGAAAACTCCTTATATGTTTCTAACAATTGTCGTCCCTGGTCCTGATGATCAGACATAAGGAATCGATGTTTATTTACAACCATTGATTAAAAGGGTAGAAACATATGATATTTCGCAAAAAAAAAAACTTTCGTATGCATGCTTCTCTGTTGTGGGCAATTAGCGATTTTCCTGCGTATGCAAGGCTTTCAGGTTGGAATATGCTGGTCTTCTATCTTGTCCATACCGCATGGAAACAAGGGCATTTTCTTTACGTATTGGATAGAAAATTTCATGGTTTGACTGTCATAGATGTTTTCTTCATATTAATCATCCTTTTAGAAGAGAAAAGATTTTTTTTATAGTTAATAGGCATGAAAATACGAGACAACCTAAAATATGGTCAAGTGAAGAAATTTATGAACTTGTAAGAGATTATCCAAAGAATTATAACACCGGAGTACAGATAGAAATTCAAGGTAATTCAACGATTCATAATTAGTGGAAACAAAGCATATTTCGGGAGTTGCCTTATTGGAAAGATCTCCTGATTCATTATAATATTGACGCGATGCATAATGAGAAAAACCTGTTTGATAATGTAATTAATACAATTTTGAATGTCAAGGGGAAGACGAAAGATGATTTGAAATCAAGACGTGATATCGAAGTAATATGTAATCGTCCCGGGCTTCATATAAAGCCAAATGACACCAAAAAACCGAACACATGCTATGAATTGGACGGTAATCAAGTTAAAATACTTATAAAATGGATGGAAGGATTAGGATTCCCGGATGGTATATCTTCCAATCTTCGTAAATATGTTGATTATAAAAACAATAAATTAGCGGGATGAAAAGCCACGCTGTCATGTTATGATGGAAAATTTATTGCCTGTCGCTTTCAAAGAACTGTTGCCCATAAAAGTTTGGACTTTTGTAACAGAGCTCAGTTTGTTCTATAAAGAGCTTTGTTCTACTAAATTAAAAATTGATCGTCTACGTAAACTAGAAGAAGAAATCCCCATATTGCTCTGCAAGTTGGAAAAAAAAATTACTTCCTCCAAGTTTTTTCAATGTTATGGAGCATTTACCTATTCATCTCCCATTTGAACCACGTCTTCGAGGGCCTGTTCAATGTGGATGGATGTATCTATTTGAAAGGTATATTAATATTTTGTTAATTAAATTTTGGTTTATGAAATGTGTATAAACATAATTTACAATAATTCTAAATAGGTATTTAAATCATCTAAAAAAAAGTGAGGCAGAAAGCTCGAGTCGAAGGTTCTATTTGCAAATCATACATCGAAGAAGAAGAAGCTTCGTTTCTTTTCTCTCATTATTTTAGTGAGTATGTGAACATATCATTTGCAAATACTACGCGTAATGATGAAGGCATTGATCATGATGAATGTCAAGCGACTTTATCTATTTTTAAAAAACATGGTCGACCTTCTGGTAGATGTGTGGAAGAATGACTGAATGATTGAGATTATAATGCAACATACACATATATTCTTCTCAATTGCCGTCTTTCTTTCTTGACTTCTTCCCCGACTCAAACTTTTAATTTCATTTGCTTTGATATATAAATTCAAGCGCGTGATCTGTAATCTACAACGCAATTGAAATGAATGATACGAAGACTAATTATGCATCTACATCGTGTGGTTGGTCAATATTTCATGCACTACAAAGATTTTTCTATTAATCCTGAACATTTGCAAACTGGGCATTTTAAATTTAGGGAAAACAAATCTAAACAAGATTTCACACAAATTTGGAATGCTAGGTTTATCAGCTACAAGCATTAAAGGAAGAAAAGAGAACTAAATTGTAAAATATAAGAGGGGATTTTGTCCAGTATTTATTTAAAAAATTAAGCGAAAGTTACTCCAAAATATCGACAATCTAAATGGAATCAGGTAGGAAAGAAAAATAACTGAAAAAAGATTAAAATTTAGCATAACTTTACAGAGATAATAATGGAATGCTAGATTTATACTATGCCAAATATATTTGCTTAGAAGCTTGCACAAAGTAGACTATACAAAAATATTCTGGAAACATTTTAAAGAGTTCCCTCGTTATATAAGCAAAAAGGATTAAAAAAGGCATCATTAAAACTACTTCAATTTTGAATAAATAAAATGAAAATTTTAAAGGGGCTCCGCTTGTCATGGGACTCCATCAAAATAATTCCAGTAAAATCATATTGGAACATAAACCAAAATTCTATAGCATCAACTTAAAATTGAAATGATAAACAATGATGTTTTACCAAGCATCACTTTCGGTTAATCGCAAAACAAAACGAAATTCAATATTTGGTTTTGAAATATAAACTTTAGTTCCAGTTTAATTATTTATTGCTAAGAGAAAACAAATTTTTTTGATACATTCAATAGTAATTTTTTTAACAAAAATAAAAACATGAACCTATTAATTCGAAACTAGGGTTTCTTCAAAAAGACATTTGTAGCAAAGTTCTATTGGCAAATTGTTTTCATATGCTAAAATTTGACCAACATGCAAGAAAAGTTAATATGGTATCATGCATCAAAGTGGTCAAGGAAAAAAAATGACAATTGACTATGAACCATTCCAACCCGTCACTGTACCAGACCATTTCCTCTATCTTCAATTACACTGCACCAATATGCTCAACTAAATCTCAACTACAAATCATATGATTTAACCGTTGAAGGAGCATTTGTAACACCCCATTCTATGAGGCCAGAAGCTCAACCCTACAGATGCTACAACCATCTCTAGCATCAACTTTCAGTGATAGAAAACCGGATATTAACAAATCATAACATCAGATGTCACAGGAGTATGAAAAACTTCACAAAACATTCATTAATAGTCATTCATTCATACTTCCCTTTCATATAAACTTCTCAGAGAAAATATAAGTTATTAAAAAATATATTCCGAGAACAACATATGACGATGGACCACGGTTGATCAGGATCTAAATATATAGGCAATTACAACTTTGTCGATACATACAATAAAAGACAAACAATATGAAGAAAAACTCCAAAATAGCTATAGCTTCATGCTCGCCTTTAGAAGCTTATTCGAAGAAGATGCCTCAAAGACTTAACCCTTAGCCTACTCAAATGAGCATCCGAGAGTTAAAGGAGAAAACAAAAACTTAAGAACAATCAACAAACAGGTGTGAATAGTAATCATTTATACTCGATACCCGGATATTTAGCTGGACCACACCTCATTGTAGAACCAGTTTCCCCCTTACTTGTATCAAGCTACCTCTGGAACCAAACCTTAGTCCCTTCTTCAATGGTCAGTTCGAAAGCCACAATAACATAAATGACAACATAATGTGTAATATTCAACATACAATGGGGAATATGTTATTTCTGCTTTCTCATCTTAGCAGCTTCCAGTGGTTCCCCATCATTTTCTTTCTTTATTTCGGTTCCTCTTCCATGATCTTTAATGTATCATTCACTAACAACGGAACCGATACTACTTAGTTTTCGCACTGCGCAGCTCAAGGTAACCTTTTTCTAGGAAATGGAATCACTTCCTTTTCCGATCCTCCTTCTAGGCATTAAAAGTTAACCCCGCACTGGTAACGGGACCGAAAGCTAATCCGTTTATCATTTAAGTTAATTGGATCCCCCGATTTATTCCATATATTGTCCCTCAGTGTTCACACAAATGCAAATGTCGTGTCCATGTTCACCCACCAAATAACATGCGTAGCTTTCAACGGTGTCCTACCAAGTTTAACAATTAATCATTTCCAAAAGGCAACCCCTTTTGGCTTCATAATTACGGCTACTAGTAACTTCGAAGGTATCCCTTCAGAACCATACAATTCTCCTAAAAGCTACCCCTTTCGGATCCATGCAATCAAACAATCAATCAAGACCTAACATCAAACAGATAAGACTTTCTTCTGGTTCCTTTGAAAGGTTTAAGTTCTCTATATAAAGCAGTTCCTTCTTATAAAAAACACCCCTTCGTCCCTGCCAAAAGAGTTGAGGAGAGAGCCTCTTGGTGAGTAATTACTTCCATAATATATATAATTAACAAAATTAGAACTATTAGAAAGTAAGAGGCGGAAGCTTGAATACTTCCTATATCATAGTTGTGATATTTCAAGCATCCAACGCTACCGAAAGGTGGCTTCCAAAGGTGTCGGAACGTTGTTTCCAGCTAAGGCAGTGGCACTGATAGTAAATACCGTTACAACCAAATTATTTTCTTATAAAGTTATACTTTATACCCACTCCACCACATTTGTTGAATGGGCTAACTAATCTCAGCTCGTTGGTTGTCGTGAAATCTGTCCAGCAAAAATGAAATATTAAAACTGCAATTTCTCCAAATAGTTGAACCGTTTTCTTAAAGTGACCACTCTATGGATTGACTAACTATCATCCCGAAGCAATGATACCAGTTAGAGCTTCTAATTCAGTCTCCATAAAAGTTATAACTAAAACACTATATCACAAGGGTAAAGTGGTCACAACATGTTTGGTAAAAATCATAAACGTATATCACATCTCTTTGAACCACATACTAAAATGTTAGAATGATACAACTACTTGTGGATTAAGGAGTATTATTTTACGATTCTTCCATACGTAAATACGGGTCGTTACAAATCTGATGAATATAATTAGGATAATCGACAATGGAGTGAATCTAAGTTCTCTTCATACATGGACTTTAATGCTATTTTAGAAGAAATTGCTTAATACTCATGATACTACTCCATTCAAAAAGCCTCTATAAGGGAGCTAATGGAAAGAGAGAAGAATTTGGGTGAACATTGTTTGTTTCCTGACCTAGATTGTCGTAACACAAATGAGAATCGTCATCTCAGGGATATGATCGAGAAACGTGGTAGGCGTAGTGAGTTGATATAGTACATTCAGAACAGGACTGTGGTGGCAAAACATGAGCTGCCGCCTGCCGCTCGAAATAAGAGTGAGCCAGGACCTAGCTCGCCTAGGATAATCATTGATTGATTTGTATTTGGACTAGTTGGCTAAGTCGACCTGTCCTTGTACGAGATTCAGACTTAATCCTTATGTATACTCTGTATCTGAGAATAAACCATCCAACCTCTTATTATCTAATAAATTTGTAGTAGAAAACGGATAAGTCGACTTACCCATGTATGGGATTATGACTTTTCCCCTGGGCTTGCTATGTACCCGACGATGAACCACTAGTTTTTTTTGGGGTTTTGTAATAAGTTGGGACTTTTAAACTTTAATAAAATCATTCCACCTATATGATTATGCTTATGAAATATGGAATTGGAAATCAGATTTTGAAACTTTAATAAATGGTCCCTAAGTAGGGATTTGCTTGAAAAGAACCATACCGTCCTGTCATGCCATGGCAAGGCTAGTCCGCGAGTATGGACTATACCCAGGAAGGTCTAGGCCGTTTTATCAGGACATAACAAAAGCCGCTCGATCAGATTTTTTGCAGGTATGGATTATGTCCATACTGGCTTATCCCGAAGAGGCAATGGATGTTGGATTTCTACGTTGGATTTTGGATATGGATTTAATATATATTCTTGGTTTTGGAATTATTGGATTTCTAGGATTTCTTTTTTTTTTTTGGACTTTTAGGATTATTGGATCATACTTCAAATTTTGGAGTTAGTTTTCTATTATAATTACAATCCGAAGTAATCATAGGATTTCTAAACTTCACTTATAATGTGATAAGGCGAGGTCATGGGTTTTTATTGGATTTCGAATATGAATTTGGCTTATATCATGGTTTTCTGGATTTTTGGCATTTAACTAACAAAATGGATTTATTATGGATTTCTACTGGATTTCTCTTAGAATACGACTTTTGGATTTGTGGATTTCTGAATTATACAAAACACATCTTCCACTTAAAGAAATGTTTGGGAGGGCAAGTGTTAACCACCATTCCATATGGCCATTGTACTTTTGTTTCAAACGACTGGATAGCTCGAGACTCGTAGAACAAATGGCTTTAGGAATTTAGTTATATTAGGGCTACACAACAGAACTGGTTTGGAATGAATTGGAGTTTGTTACAAATTATGGAAAAATAAAATGCCTATCTAATTCGACGAATGTTTATCGTTATTTAGTGATAAACGACTAAAGTGAGTAAACTAACTAACTCTGTCCATTTTATAATTTTATAAACGTAATTTATTATTGATAAATGATGATTAATTTCTGTGTGATGTTATTTGGATAATTGCTAATTAATTGGTTGAAAATATAAATATAGTTATATATAAATTGTTAATTATATATTGATTCTGTTTATCAGAATATTTCATGTTGATATAAAATTCGTGTTATTTATGTTGACTAATATATGTGGATGTAGGGAAATAGGTCGGAGGGATCCAACTAGATTCCTCAACTTTTATATTACTGTTTTTCATATATTGTGATATATGATGTGATATATAATCTGTGATTGATTACGATGACGCTGGTCTTCTTATATGGTATTTTATGTACCATAAGTAATACAGGAATGTAAAAAGGAAATTTTCAAAGTGTATATTGAAATAAAAATACTTATATAAAATCAAAGGATTTTATAAAAGGGAACTTAAAATAAGAAAGGATTCAATCTTTGGAAATGATTAATTATTTACGTAAGATATAAATATCAAATGTTGAAAAATCGGTTTTGACACCAATATTTGTAATTGGATCTGAACCTAATAGTTATAAAGGAAATTTTAAAACGAGAATCTTAACACTTGAAATAAAAATGTAATTCCAAATGAATAATTCTATAGGTGGAAGTATAAATAAAATTTGGATTTGAGATATTATTTCAAAAGCGAATCAAACTGTTTTGATTATATAAAGAAATATTATTCACATTCGATGTAAAAAATGGGCTAAAGTAAATATTTTGCAAATAAAACTGTTTATAAAGGAAATTGGGTTTTGAAATAAGAATTAAAATGGAGTTAAGGTAATTAAAAACTGATGGGAGATTAGTTAAGTTGAATGGATTTCTGAGTGTCGATCCGATGTTGGTTTCGGCCTTCGAGGTTGATACTTAGGAAGTTGTTCTCTTACTAGTTTACAGTTAGAGACTGATAGAAGTGGGTGGATAGTGATGCATGAATAAGAAATGGAAATGTTTTCTAATGTGAATGGCGTATATTTTCTAAATTAAAAAATAATAATTTATGAATATATGGAAACCGGAAATGGGAAAATGAATAAATTCATGATAAATTAAGTAAAAGGGAAAAATGTTGATTGCTGATTTAACGATAAAATTTCCATTTGGAAATAAGATCATTGTGTGTATGGATGTTTTCCTTTGATAGTTAAATAACTGACCATCAAAATTTTGACCATTTTTCCGCCATCCATACGGAGAGACCGGGATTAAATTTATTATCTGAAAACCACTCCATATAGGCATTAGTGTTGTGAATCAAATATGATGAAGATAAATGAAGATGGAGTTTATGTAAGGGTAGTTCTGGCAAATCCTAGGTAGAAATTATCTAAGATGGGTTTACAGAATAGTGCCTTCGGTTTGTCCAGTCCCAGCGCAACTTTTATGGAAGAATGACTTGCAAAGTATATCTAATAGATTGCAGAAGTTGATCTCTTCAAATGTATTTACGTTTGGTGGCGGAGGAATTCGTTTCTCTTAACTTTATATCCATGGTATTTTTGAAAAATCAATTTGTGTTTTGGCGGGTATGACGATGGGGCATTCAAAGTAGATAAAGGTGTGATCTGTCAAAAAAATACATTATGACCTCAAGCCTCACAACCAGAAAATGGTATAAAAATCGGGTAGGTTGCATGGCTAAGTGGGTAGCTCCCAATTAGGGTGTATTTTCACTTGATCTAGAGAAAATCCATTTGCTTCTTAAATCTATTTTGATGTTGTCCCTTTCGGGAAACGATTGCTGATCCCAACCGTTGGTGATAATACATTCGATACACTCAAGGGAAATGAGTGACTGGTCATGTTTATCCTGGGTTGCAAGATGTTCTTATTGAACCCGATGTATTCCTCTCTAGAGATACATTATCGGAAGGTGGTCCCATACCTTGCCAGTCGGAATCCATTACCCGATAAGCGTCGCGGTTTTTGATTATATATTATGTATGTGGAATGAGATGAAAGCGTTCTGCTAGATTGCTATTTATTTGATTTAGATATTATTATAATATAAGAAGAGTATTGATTTTAAAGAATATTTTGGTTTATCGTAAGGTAAAAACCATCCGTGTTTATGTGCGGATCGGTCTTACGATTATCCTTTCTTTAAAAAAAAGATTTTAAAAGTTAAACCAAGTGGTTAGAGTTTACTCGCACTGGCCCCATGACTGACCCAGAGTTTGTTTTGTTTTACCCTAAACTCTTGGGTCACCAAATTTGTACGGGCAGTCAAGTAGCTGGGATTTTACAGATATACTTGGGAGAGCTTGGAGCAGGGGGCTTCAATATTTTATAGCTACTATTTATTTCCATTGTGATATTATGCATTATACTATGAAATGGTATGTATATAAAGTTATAAGTTTGTATTTAAAAAGTAATGTTATATAATATATTTATTCTTTCCGCTGTGAGATTCGTGTTTATTCTGATTCTGTTCTGCGGTGATCTTCTTTGTAATGACCCGAAAATTCGACGCTTGAATTTTCGATAATAATACCTAACTTCACATTACTTGCCAAAAACCCAAGTGTACAATCTCAAATTGTTAATAGAAAGAAGTTTGAGGGTGAGAGAAGAAAGAAGGAAATATTAGAATAGAAGAATAAGAAGATCAGAATCTCATAGCGGAACTAAAAAAATATAATATATCAAATTTCTTTATACAAAAAGAAACTGTATATACATATAAATCGTTAGAGTACATCACATATTAGACACAACGGAACTAATACTTTACCAATATAACTATTGGTGAAGCCTCCTGCTTCCAACTCCTGAAAACTACAAGCGAAAACTAACCTGGAAATATCTCGGTCTGACCCGAGCACATTTGAAGCAAAGCAAAATTCACCCGGATCAGCCTGAAATACTTTCAGTGATAAATTCATAACTCAAACAACTTGCTTAACTTTAGAAATTCTTTTTGAAAGAAATGGATAATAGTAAGACCAGCCCACACATTAACATAGACGGTTTTTACCTTACTGTAACCCAATGCATTTTGATATCAAAATCCGGTGATATTATAATAGTGTCTATCAAACCACAAATAAATAACCATCTAGCAGAACGCTTACATCTCACGCTCTACATATATAATATAAAATCAAAAACCGCATGGCTCTTATTGGAGAATGGATTTCCAACATGACAAGGTATGGGACCACCTTTCGACAGTGCATCTCTAAAGGGAAAACGCACTAGGGTTCAACAAGTATTTCTTGCAACCCAACCACACATAATCTACCACTCATTTAGCTTGAGTGTGCCGAATATATTGTCACACCCTACGACATTTTGTCACGACCACCATAAATTCCTAGGAGATACAGAAACGAAAGAAAAAAAATATGAATTTTATCTAGATCAGTGACAATATACCATACTTGGGAATGACCTACTTAGCCATGCTGCCTTCCCGATTTCTGTCATTTCCCGATTGATGAGGCTTGAGGTCACGTTTATCTTCAGAGAACATCTTAATATCTTTGACTGCCACATTGTTAGATCCGTCAAATCACTAATTGATGTCCACAAATACACTCTGGGTGTTAAGCAAAAGAACTTCTCTGCCACCAAACTTGGTATATTTGTAAAAATCAATGTACGTGACTCTTAAGGAATTACTCTATCAGACATTCAAGTTATCCAGGAACATGATGAGCCGAAGGTACTCTCCTACCACATCCTATGAATCACCCTACAGATCAGTACCGAGTAGTCCTTGCAAATCCGTAGATTCAATCACAATAGAACCAAAGTGTATCTCTAGGAGCTAACCAAAGATTATAAGTAGTTCTTCCGCTCTATGAAGATCTACGGTCTTCAATACTCCATATTTATTTCCTGCAAGTTAGCTTCAAACACAACATTGATTCGAAGTGGTGTTGGGTCTAGTTCCCATCCCGGTCTCTTTGAAACAACACGTCAAATGTCCATAGTATATTTCATTAATAGTTTGGTGTTTTAACTATCAACCACAACAAAACAATCATCCGATCAGATTGATCAACAGTACGATCAAGTATATTGGCAACTCGGGTCTTATCGATTCTTAAAAATCGTTTCTATATTCAATAAACCTTATGTTTCCAATACTTTGGAAACACTTACCATAACCCATCCCAATATTCCTTCTTTGGAAATATATAATTTAATTTCAAATATCTACTTACATTTTAAATTCAAATAATCTTTTCCTTTAGGAAACATTTATTGTTTAGAATAAGTGTATTTTAAACTAAACCATTTCCATTATCTAGAAAACAGCGCTATGTAAATAGCTAAATGGTATAAATAAATTTTACATTTCATCCTGGTCTAAACAATGCAAATTTATATATTGTTTAATTTAAATACTCAATCATTTAATAATATTTAAAATCTTGCAATTGAATTGCAAAATTCATTTCAGTCTTCTTACCGTTACAAACTAGTATCATTCCTCGATAATAGTGAAGTCGTCCAAGTTGGGGTATTTTATTTACTTCTTAGAACATGATCGACAACATTCTTATCTCAGAACGGATAGAAGTTCATAACTTAAAAATCCGTATTACTTAAAATATCAACCCAAAATCTTATTTATCGTTTATAATATGGTTTTATAAACCATATTCTTACTTCAGGAAACTTTAGTTAATTCTAACCATTGCTACTTATTCCATTTATAATGGACTAGATACTTTATTCAAAACATCATATTATGAAACTAAGCTTTTGGGATCTTATAACTAAACTCCATTTATTCATTTCTTTATAAAAAAAAATTTGACGTTCATCTTCTTCGCTTTTCGACCTTTTCTTTTTATTAGAATTATTTTACTTAATTCCATTAAGTAATATATCTCCTTTAAAATAAATACTTAAGTTGTAATTTCTCTTTATAAATCCTTCCAGAACCTTTGGATTTTTATAATAAAATCTCCTTTTGAATATTTTCTTAGATTCCATTGTAACTTGGTTACTATCTCAAATGGGTTCTATTTAAGAAATAATTACTTTAATTATTATTAATTAAAATAATATTTAACTTCATCGTTCACTAAAATAATATATTTGTTATTAATTCATTAACAAAAATAGTTTCGTAAATCACTTTATTAAACACAAGCCAACTACGTTAATTCAATAATCATTGTAAAAGAAAAAGTAATTAATATGCAAGAAATCTTATTAATTTAAAGAAGCGTTTACCAAAATGTTTCATTAGATTAGTTGAAGACTAATGTATTAGTAATCAATTTAACAGTTGACTTAATCAACTATAAACCATCAGTTTACTCGTTAACTGATTTTAATTAATTCTTCTTCTTTGATTAATTAATAATATAATTAATCTAATAATATTACTTAATTGTTTTAAAAACAACTATTCTAAACCCATAGGTTAATTACCATTTGATTTTCTTACAAAACTTGTTTAAACGTAAAACTCCTGTTATATAATCATTTTCTAAAATTAAAACCAATTTATATTATCGATTTTATTTCTGACTTCGTTTATATAAAATGTATAAAATATAATTGGAAATTTTGCTTCAGTTATAAAAATTAATTTTATAACTTAACTGCGTCAATTACCCTGACAGCAAGTCAACATCTAAATAAAAAGTGGATTTTAGGCCATTTGCTGCCAATCCTTTAATCAATACCATCTATTGATTAAAATAACAACGTTGAATTTCAATTCAACGTCTACATCTAAACAGGTTTTTAATGTCATGGGGTTTTAAATAGTTCATATATAAACAATATGAAAGCAAATAACATATGAAATATTTGAGGAATCCGATCGGATCCCTCCAACCTGTTCTTCCCTGCATCATAGTTCATTATAATAATATCTATCATAGAAATTTCATCCAGTGTATTTAAATGACGTAATAAAAGTTAACATCAATCAATAATAGACCAATGGCATCCAATGCATCCAACCAATCAATTAGCACTATCAACGATAAATTATGTTTTTAAATGGATTTACCACATCATAGAATTCCAGAATGTGAGAGTTAACTCACATTTATTTTTTATGATCGATTCACGTGTTATTCATTTAATTTTAAACTGATGTTTTAAAATTAAATGAAAATCCGACAGCTTCCGATCTCTCCTGAACTTGCTCAACAGCGTAGCCCTTTTCATTGTGATTCCAACGAGTCCAATTTTACTGAAATCAGATAATGTATCAACAAGTTACGCTTGTTTAAAGTTTTAATTAGTTAAATATAAATTAAATTATAAATTAATAAAAACTACCCTTTTTAATGATATTCCACATCAGTATATCATCACGCGGTTTCTTATTCCTCTTCCATATCTAACTTGATACTCCGTTCCTCCAAAAAATTTAACACCATCCTCAACTTCCAACTACCGCCGTCGCCGATATGCTCTACTGGACCGTACATTGATCATCCCACCAGACGCCCGACTCCTGCGCTTTAACCTCCCACCGTCTCGCCCTTCATCGTCGCCTATAGCGCCAGAACGACCAAAAAAAACGTAACCCCCTTATTTTTGTTCAGATAGGAACTGCGACCGCCACACACCAAATTAGAACACCAGACCACCGCCAGTCCCACCGTCAACCTCTGGCGCACCGTTCCCCTTCAGTCACTTTACCCTCTCATTGTCTCCTCCGGCCATAATCACTTCAAAACCAACCACCAGCTTTCGAAACAACTGAAAATAGTACCCCTCCGTTAAACTCATCGCCGCGGCCTCCTCCGACCACCAGAGGACCTCAAACCGGTGCCAAAACAAAGCCTGAACTCTCCTCTTTAATTTCCTCTAGGTCCGAACATCTATAATGCATCCAATTGTTGTCAATCAGTCAAAGAACGAAACTGATTTTCTTCGATTTTTGCCAATTTCCGACCACCTCAGGTGGTATTAGGCCAAGAAATTTTATCAGCACCTCGCCCTCGTCCTCTGCTACAACTTTCGTGCTAGAAGCTTTGACTGATTCTCACTAGAAATCAAGATATAAATTATTTTAGGTTTGAGGACTTTTCTGCAAAAATTGGTGAAACGCTAGTGATTTAGGGAATTAGGGTTTGGTTTGTGGTTGCTTATATAGAGGGTAAATTAGGGTTAATTTAATTTTTAATTATATTATAAAATTAGCTTGAAGCCTATCGCTATTTCAATCTGATGTTTATTCATTCCTGCAATCGCATACAAATCCCGTTCGTGGTGAAAATGGACCCTATGGTATAATTCGATATTTTGGACCCAAAGATACTTGTTTCATCGAATTCCGACTCTGTTTTCTCAAACGGCGCTAGATTAAGCTCAAATGGTTGATTTATTTACATTTAATTTTGCTACGCTTACAGAATAACTCCAAGTGGGGCAAAACATGAAATCTAGCAATAATAAGCCATTGCGGATCCAATAAAATTCATTTCGTTGAAAATGGAGGTCATTCGAATAATAGCCCTTTTTAAGGGTCCAAATTAAATTAAAATAAACCAATTTTAAAATACCTCAATATAATAATATTAAAATATTGTAACCAGACATACACGGGCAGAATTTCATGTAGTATCAAAATAAAATATTTCGGGTTGAGTTTCAAGCCGAATCGATATTCAATAAAATAAAAATTCTTTATTTTAAATAATAAATCATTATATTTTAATAAAGAATTCCATTGCGACTATTTGATAAAATGATATGGACATAAAACAAAATCTACAATACAAAAACTCGATTTTTCTGCTTCATTAGAAAATTATTATCCAATAGATTCGAATATTTCTTGTTTCGAAGAAATCTGACATATATTAGATCCTGTATAATCAGTTGAAGTTCAAAACGTAATATTACTGTAACGTCCCGCCTTTTTGACCTCTTCAAATTGGTTATTGACCCAACTTAAAACGTTCAAATTGACAGATCGTTATTAGCTTACAGGGTTTAAATTAGAATCAACACAAAATTACAGAATAAATAATAACACAATATTGAACAGTGGCATAAACTTCAGAATTTTTGAATACAACTTTTCTGTATACAACGGAATTTGAAAATACACTTTGAATACAAAGGAAAATTATTTATTGCTTTTAAATTCTTTAGAGTGCGCCATCTTTGAAATCCCTAGCTTCGCCAATCCTGTAATCTTTAAATCTGAAATGCTTGGGTATGACCCGAGCGTTCCATGCAAAACATAAAACACTCGAGTCGGGATTAATCATAATTCAAATAAATTAACTTAAACTGAAATATAATAGATAATCCAAAAAAAAACTGCTAAGATGTAGAATAGCGACTTGGGATGAACCAAGGTGGGACAACGAATGGATTATATATATATATATATGACGATGACACAATACAGTGGTGTATATATACACATCTGCGTATATCGGTCACCACATATATAAATCATATAGACGTACCCGATGACATATGTATACACATACAGTGGTATATACATACATTTGTATACAACGGAGTACGTAAGCGCCCGAATATCAAGTGCATATCAGTTTACTTCGGGGACAACAGTCGTAGAAGCCTGTACGTACACACGTGTATGAGTGCATGTGTGCATTGTACCAGCATTCCGCAACCAAAAATAACAAATACACCGAAGTTCAGAAGATATGCACAAATATCTCATAAAATAGGGTAGCAACTATACAAGCCAATGACAACAAATACTGAGCTCCAGTTCCAAGTTGATCCATATGATAAAGGTATGAATCTATGTGTATTTCAGAATCACATTCAAGGCAAGAGTATGTGTTTTGCAAGTAAGATTCAGGTCCACATCACGACAAGGTGACTCTTTTTCTCTCTTAATAAGGATATGCATGAAATAATTTGTGTGAATACTATCATCTTTTCTAATGAAACTTTGTGCTAAGATTTCACTTATTCGCTGTTATGTCAAGACAAAAACAAGGTAAGGACTTGATAATTGGTTAGACTTTAGCTACTAAGAGTACATGCTTTAAAGGAGATAATATATTGTGGAATGGGCACTAATAAGTTACACTTATCATGCCATATGAGAACACTTGTAAGAAGTAGATAACCAACGTTACATGAAATACAGGAGGCATCACATTGTATCTTTTTTTTTCTAGCTACAGGACAAACATGGGAATGGATGAATGTACACGAACCAAGAACTGGCTAATAAACTAGGATAGGGAAAGGCAACCTCAAATCCAATGTAGTAATCTATGTTGAGGTAATAATGTAATGAGAGTAAGCAGTATTGTCTTAAGTTACCATAAAAAGAAGAAAAACTCTTTTCAGATGTATAAATATTACTTCATTGCATAAGGTGTTCAGGTCATGGCATAAATCAAAATGCTTAGTATGTAAAAAGGAAATAAATGAATTTCAATTGTAATACACTATACGAACATGCATATCATGCAACTCAAACATGCAAAAAGAAAAGAAAACAGAAACATAAGATAATGTGAGCAGACATAAAAGCTATAAAATTTTACCGATGAGCATTAATGTTTTTGCTCCAAAAAAACACATCTAACTTTGAAATGAATTAATGTAAAAAGATTTACTCTACTTATAATGAATCTGAAAATGAAACTAATTCCTATACTTTTTATAAAAATTTCAGTCATGTATACATATATATCTAGTGAATATAAGCAGTTTCATAGGGTGACGTTACCTACACATCAAAATACAATTAATTCACATATGTGGTAGTTTTCTCTACTTATATGTATAAGGATAATAATAATAGTTGAATAGTAAAACTTTAGCTACCCCTTTCAAATGGGTTAACCCACACACATTCGTCAAAGTTCAGCAAATTGGCTGAAATCCCACATGCATTTTCCAGAAACAATTTTCCTCTTTCCACTACTTTGTACAGACCAAAAGCATATATTATGGGTACAAGTAATATCATATTCTTTGCAAAGTAAATCAATAGGGTAACAATATAATAATAATAATCAAAATCAACTCAAGTACCTAAATTCGTATGATGGTTACAATACATATATGCTAGAAACAATCACTGTTAATATTTGAAATAAATGCTCATTTGACAGTAGAAAAATATTCATCTCCATAATTTTCAAAGATCCATAATTCAATTCTAATAACATCAATTAAATTCATGCAATGAAATGTTTCTATGCAAACAATTTGTTCCTTAATACATGTGAACAGTCATTACATAGGTGAACAAAATATATGTTCATTCATTTAGCCAAGTATCCTAACAGCACGTGACTAGTTAACCCAAAATCAAGGATATGTGTTAGCTAAATGGTGCCATGGCATGTTTAGATATAACAACTGACAAAGGTGCTAGTATATGCACTACAGGTGTGAGACGACCTGAAATTCCCCTTACGGGAAAACCTGGATTGCTATGAGAACATGACGCATCAGAACACAAACAGAAGAACATTTCATTGCTATTACAACAATTTACATCAGAGTATAAGAATATTCCAGAGTATGAATAAATATTACACATTGGAAATACAATATCAAAGATTAAGAATTTTCTCAGCAATGGAAAATAGTACTTAAGTACAATGCATAGCGGAAAATAACAACTGACACAACTGAAAGAGATATACAAATACAAAGCTTTCTGAATATAGCTCCAGCTGTAATCCAGTATCCTGTGAAATGAAGTATCTGCGAAAACCAAAACTACTAGCTGCCCATGCAGAAAACATGGGCACCTAGAGTTTAGGTTAAAACAATAAACTCCGAGTCAGTCATGGGACTGGTGTGGGAACTAAAATAGTTATTAGTTTTTTATTTAAAGTTAGGTAAATCACGGGACCATGCCGTATAACACAGAACAGGTTTATCCCCCATGAATACTAGTGCATAAAACAAACAGCGAAATGCTAAATAGAAAAATAAAGCTATTATAAGACTCAGGTCCCATCACATAATGAACGCAGTCGAGGATAGAGTTTTCCCTTATAATAGCCAAATATGCTTGATACGCGAAAGTTCATCTTTCATTATTATGAATATAAGTGAAGAAATCAACTTCAAATATAAATGTATCAATCATAGGCAACGTAGGTACCATTATATTACGTCGCCATATAGGTTTACAACTAAAACCGTAAAATCGCGTATTGGAAATTGGGTTTCCATCTATGGACCAAGGCAAGGGATCGTCCTTATCGATTTCGAGACACACTAGAAATGCCTCAGGATCCCCCATAGTGAACCCTCGGATCTTCATGGCCGTTCATCCATCGATGATTGGCAATACCACAAACTCGATGTTAGCTGGTTCAATCGAACCTAAAAAATGGTCAGTACGTCGACGCTACTGTCTGTTTTCGACCGTATGAGCCTCTAGGGACTCAAATCATATCTGAGGCACCTCGTTTTCCAACAATAAAGTTTTCCAACATCCACATAAGTAAACAGTCTGGGCTCCATACCATGATGTTATTCTTTGCTAGAAACTAACATATGTCCATTTCCATGCAATCACTATCCTGTTTCTAGTTCATACCGGGGTGTGAAGCTCGCGAATTACCTTACACAAAGCTATGCTAATTAAAGTTGTGCTTTGATCATCAACCATAAAGCCTTGCTTTTCAACAAAAGCTTTGATCCATGCAACACAGCATGCCACACTATCAGTCCATATAGTATTACTGATCTCCACCAATATGTAACCTCTAAGCTCGTACGCCTCAGAGAAGGGTGTTAAGCAAGAGAATAAATTATCTGCCACCAAACAGATATATATTTAGCAGAGATCAACGAATATGGTATAAAGGAATACAATGCCAGACACACTATCCATTTACAAGTCCGTTTGGGTTTGAACAAAACCGGAGCCATCTTATTCCTCGTCCTATAAGTCCAATACAAGAGAGATGCCCTACCATATTCGGCCGATGTCCAAGTACGTTTGGACGTTCACCACTTATTACCTTGTCTTGGGTGTACATCCCAATCAAGACATCAGTAATCATCCAAATGATGTGAAGGTCTCTGGTCTTCAACCACCGTATTCAAATCTTTGACTTTTAGTCACCGTATCAATTATTCAGAATGGGTTAAACCCGGTCTTTCCGAATAACTCGTGTATTTTATAATCAAGTGCTATAGAAACACATCATACGCCTCATTCCAATTCAGAATATTCTTTTATTCAAATATTCACATCTTTAGGGAAATGTTCCCATTAATTTTATCAAAGATAAATTCTAACATATTCTTTAATCTTCCTTTGGATATTAATTCCAATATATTTGGTTAACTAGTCGGGATTATCGAGCCTTACCGAAGTAACCATTTATTTTATTTTCCAATCCTAACTTATTCATCCTATGGAGAAAACTGCTCGTACTCCATATCTAACACCCACTGTGTTATCAGTAAAATTAATTACCATTTCACGTTCAAATCTAATTAAAGATTTAACTATCGCCTGAAGAAAAACTGGTGGTACTCCATTCTCGATTATTTCATGAATTCAATAAATTTAATTATCCCATTCTCATTCCAATCTAATTAAAGATTCATTAAAACTCTAGTTCAGTTTAAATCTCAAAAATCATTACTTAATGATTATTCAAATTTAAGAAATTAATCTTATCTTTAACTGGGTTAAAGAACTAATATCATTTAAAACATAGTTCACGATAAACCCCAAAATCATCTTCCATCAAAATGGAATCTACATGGAAATCATAACAGTGTATAATCGGTATAATTCCTATATCAGACTAATAATATAAATGGAATAGCGGTAAAGCCTTTCAAATTCCATATATAGTAACGATCTTCATTCACAGAAGCTCATCTCGATTATTAACAAATCTATTTCCATTCAACTCCAATTTAATCTATTAAATTGGAAAACTTTACTTTGGAAATTTTCCATTAAATCTTAATAAAAAGATTTATAAATTCCAAATCATATCTTCATTGTTGATTGGGTTAAAGAACAGGTGTTATTTAAAAACACCACTCACGATAAACCCAAAAATCCAATATCAATTCATTTCAATTAGTTATTAATTAATTGGTAAACTTCTCTAAATCTTAACTAAAAGATTTATTCTTTTCTCAACTGGGTTTAAGAATAATGTTATTAAAGACACCATTCACGAATAACCCAAAATCCAATTTGATATTAAATACAAGGCTCTAAATAGAAATTATATCGGCTTATATTGAATATCAGGTTCTGAAACTAACGAATATCGTATTGGGAATAACTATATCTGTATCTTCCAAATTCCTCAGCAATATCCATATAATCACGGAATCCAGTAATGAAATATTTTGAAGATTATTTCCATTCCAGACCATTCCAATTCATACGTTGGAAAAATTCTGGTTATTTTAAAACCCCATTTCAATCCAATTGATTATTTCTAAACATAATTGGATTTTTATTCTAGTCATTAACTAGTTCATTTCTATAAAAATATATTTTTATCTTTTCAAACTTGGAATTTTTCATCCAATTTTTTTCCAAATCATTTATTACAATTTTACATAATTTTTCCATATTTTTAATAATTTTATTAAGGCCCGTACAGTTGGTTTCCAATAGCGGCCACCGAACTGCATTCATAGTGACCTTTTCAGAAATTGATTTGGACCTAATTCCAAATCCAACCGTTAGATTTCAAATCTCTTATAATCATTGGAAATATATTTTTGATATGAACCCAAGGGTTCCGGTTTTAGAAGAATCTGACGATTGGATCTCCCATTACAACAATTTGAAGTTAATGGTCGAAATTCGCGATCGGTCGTTTCGCGGCGCGTTCTATTTAGGCCATTAAATATATATAATACATATCGTCGATTTCCATTTAAAAAGTATCTTATAAATTGTTTTAAATTCATTTTAAAATGATTCCAACTTCATTTTTCAATTTTAAATCAAAATTGAATATTCCATACGGTTATAATATTAACAGGATAATATTTTCAAAATATCTGATTTTGAAATCCATTTCCTTTTCGTATTCATTATGAAATGAATAAATCGATCGATAAACCCGTTTGGGTTACAATGGCATTTAGCTACTTACTCGGCTTCATATATTCCAATACTTTCGTGTCCATCCAAAATCGGACATCAAAATCATAATTTAATTCTTTACTAAATATTATTTCAAAATCTTTACTGAATATTATTTTAAAATCTTTACTGAATATTATTTTAAAATCTTTACTAAATATTATTTTAAAATCTTTGTTATTTCTGAATTGGATATAATTTCGGTATATGGATTTCATACGTCGCATGTATTCAACAATAATGATAAATAATCATTAACCATTCAAACATCATTCAGAGTGCAATTTACAACTGTATAAGCATTAAAATAAATAAATAATGCTAATCGCAGTTTGTCAACCCATCGATTGACATACAACTAAATTTTAGGATTACTGAACGTCAAATACCATCCCAATACCCATGTGGGGGTTTTCAAACAACAAATATTGATTATTATTTGTGCAGTTGGGCGGTGTGTAAAAATTATCGTCCCAATCTATATCTGTTTAATAGGTGTACATATATAAGCCGTCCGACTTGTAAATGAATATTTATTCCAATTTCATTTCATGATAATTTTATATATTGCATATATTTGTTAAAAATAATATTTTTACCCAATAATTAATTATTCCATAGAATGAAAATTTTATATTTTGAATATATACAATAAAAATTATATTTTTATTCTACTAATAATATTTCCATATAATAACTATTTTATATAACATATATATGATAAAAATTATATTTTTATCGAACAAATAATATTTCCATATCATGACTATTTTATACATAACATATATATGATAAAAATTATATTTTTATCGAATAAATAATATTTCCATATCATGACTATTTTATATATAACATATATAGGATAAAAATTATATTTTATCGAATAAATAATATTTCCATATCATGAATATTTTATATATAACATATATATGATAAAAAATATATTTTTATCGAACAAATAATATTTCCATATCATGACTATTTTATATATAACATATATATGATAAAAATTATATTTTCATCAAACAAATAATATTTCCATATCATGACTATTTTATATATAACATATATATGATAAAAAGTATATTTTTATCGAACAAATAATATTTTCATATCATGACTATTTTATATATAACATATATATGTTTTATACAATGCATATATAATTTCATACATCATCTATTTCAATCCAAGAATTCAATCCAACAATTTTACCATACACAATCATATCACACCAATCATCCATGTTTTAACAAAAAATAGTGTCAGGAGCTATTAAGCCCCGTCTGCAACCTATGATATAATTAAATAACAAAAATAGTTGAGTGAGAAAGAGTTCTCACTTTGGTTTCCACTCCGTCAGTCTTTCATTTCTGAATTTTAGTTCTGTTCAGATTTGAATTTGGCTGAATTTCTAACTTGCTCTGTTTCCATTCTGGTCTATTCTGAAATGTACATCGCATTGAGATGATTCCAATGCAAGTCGTTTCGCTGAATTCTGATTTAAAATGAACGAGTTATGGCAGTTTTAATATTAGTTACATTAAAAACCTTAATTAGAATAATTAATTAATTTAACTAATCTCCTAATAACCTTTTCTTCCTTCGTTCTTTTTTCTTCCAGACAGTGTAAAGAACCAGTAACCCACTCTTCAAATCTTCTCTCTCTTGCGCGCCCCCTCCACGACCCGCCGTCAGTAGATCAGAAGCCACCAACGTTGAGCCCTATACACCGCCACCCTACAACAAGAAATCCGACGAACTCGCATCACTGTAGGCGCCTAAAAATACCAGAAACCGGCTCCTGTTCGAAGCAAGAATTCAGCCACCAGGCACCACAAATTTCGATCACCGCCGATGAAGTCGAAGACCTCAGTGAGGCGAACATTTTTGCACTTGAAGAATTTGGGTAAAGATCGGCAGTTCAGAAGTAATTAGAGGATTTAATTGGGGGATTTCTGATCGTCAAAAACAATCGGAGGCGCATTTTTTTGTTGACCTCGGGATTCCTCTTTTGACGGTATTAGGGTTAGAGGAAAAATAAAGGAATATATGTACTATGTTTATTTTATTATTTAATTCATTAATTGGTTCTTTTTCGTTCGAATTCCAAACGAGACCCAACGACAGTCACCCCTAACCAAATACCCCCATTCCGGACACAATGGGATATGGTTCATAAGCCAATTCGACTATTTCGATCAGGTTTTATCAAAATTAAAATATAAATCAATATATGTTGAATTTAAACGTACGTTTTAATTTACTGAGACCACAAACTGACTCCAAAAATTACAGAAAAATAAATTAAGCTGTATTTTGATGATATGGTCCTAACAAAACTAATTTCGTCAAATTTGGAGGCCGTTTGAAAAATGGCCTGTTCCTGGTCGATTAAATTTAAACTTAATTGACAAACACGTTTAAATTTACCGCGCTCACATATTAATTCCAAAAATTATGAAATTTGAAACTTAACAATAATTTGACATCCCAGATCCAACAAAAGTAGTTTCGTCAAAAACAGAGGTCGTTTACAAAATGGCTATTTTTAAGGGCTATATATTATATTAAAATATATATAAATTCCATAGCGACTATTCTTAATTTTTAACTGGACATAACTTTCAATTTATAAAGTGAAATCTCGATTTTTCACATTCGTGAGAAATGTAGGATTTAAATTAACCCTAGAGGGGGGGCGGGGGTAAATAGGGTTTATCGCAGATTTTTGTTGAATAAATAAATAATAAAAACATAGATAATAATCAAAATAAATGCGAAAAATAAATAACACACAGATATACCCATCTTCGGTAAAACCCTGCCTACTGTTGCATTTCCTAAGGTTTCTACTAGGAGTTAAAACAATCTCTACGCTTATAATCCCCTGTAAACTCGCGACACTCACTCCCAATTGTTCTTAACCCTACGCTCAAAACCCTGCACTGGTTTCTATCCCTGAAACTAGATTTCCCCAAATTACAAACCCCATAATTCGTCTCCCTAGTTTTAGAGACAAACTAGAAAACTCTATTTCGATTACAACTTGAATCTAAAGACGGATAAAAAACAAACAATAAAAACAAATTTAGAACAATTTAAAACAAAGCTAAACAATAAAAAACCCTAGTTTTAAATAAAAAATCCTTGTCCCTTTTAACTAACTTGGCCGACCCCTTTCATTTGTGTTGCACCTGATCTCTTTTGTTGCTCTTGTAAAAGAATGGCGGTTGGAAAAAAAACCAGGGTTTCTTCAATTTATCCCCAAATCGATCGATGCTTGATTGAATTGTTGAGAAGATGTAATCTTGGATGAGCTTCAAGTGGTGTTGTTCACTGATGCTTCAATTTGGAATTCCCTCTCTGGCTCTCGATCGGAAACCTGTGAGTAAAAATGGATTTGATTTCTCTGTTTTTCTTTTAGGTGATTGTGTTGGATTTTCGATGACGACAACCGATGATGATAGGGTGTTTATATAGGATTATAGATCCTAAAAATTCTCTGATTTCTTATTATGATTTGGTCGTGGTATATAGGGAAATATTGGGCTTGATTTCAGATGAGTTTTGGCTTTGAATTTGCGTGATTTTTGGCTTGATATCTTCGACTTTGAAATTGGGCTTGGGTATTTTGACTTTGAGTTAATCCCTTAATTTTAGAGACTAATTTGTGAGATAAATCCTGGAAAAACTTGCGTGATCAATACTTTGATTTTGTCTTAGTTGTTACATGATTCCAAGATTTGAATTTTTCAGAACAGTTTGTCCAATACTGGAAATACACCCATGAACAAATTTTCTGGAACTTCAATTACACTTTCACTTTGAACTTTTTCAACATGCTTTTGAACTGAAATTGCTTCGAATAATCTGATATGAACAGATGCTCTACACTCTAACACACCTTTTCCTTGATGCATCGTGAACTACTTTGTCCCATTTGAATACTGTGTCATTTCATTTTACTGTTTGGCTTTGTGCCTGAATTTGGAGTCATTGTGAACTGCTTGAACATCATATATATATGAACCTGTTCTAATTTCCTTTGTTTTACTGTTTAAGAATAATGGAAATCCTTGATTGAGCATGCCATAACCTAATATATGCAACTGCTTTTACTCGAGCTTATATGTGTACATGAACTGCCTTATCATTTATACATGCACGTATTTTGCTTTGACCCTTGTATTTGCACATGTATACTAACTTGATGCTGATCAATGTTGATTTGGCCATTTGAGCTTGCACTTCCATTCTATGTACACAACTGCTTTATTATTGTTGTTACATGTACTATATCCAAATGCTTTGTCGTGTGCCTAAAATACTGGGCTGAACCATTTACCTTGCTTTTTCCTATTTAATTTTGTACTCTTCCTTTTTCTTATCTGATCCATGCTTTTGCTTTGAACATTTGGAATTTATTTCATATGTATTGCTTTGGGACCACTGGCGTATGCATGTGAAACTGTGGTCAAACTGATTTGGACTTGCCACTGTGCCAACTGTATGCTTCCGTTCATGTGGTATTAGTGTTGAACACCCTAAACTGAACAGTTTAATCTCTTGCTGACATGTAACTTAGCCCATATATGTACACTCTCCATGATAAAGCTGTGTCACTTGAATTTGTTGAAAACATGTTGGCTTCTTCATGAATACACCCATAAAAAATTTGATGTCCCATTGTGTTTGACCGGATGTACGTGAGCTGTTTATGTGTCATTACCACTTTGCCATGCTCCCTTTTGGTTGAGTTTGCTAAACCACCACGTGCTGCTATGAACCCGACCATGCTATTGCTCGATCACTCATGCCTTGTATCTTGACTTTTGATTTGGACCATGATTTGCTGTATTGACTTTGTTGCTCGACCCTTGAGCTTGCTGTTGTAACATCCCATATTTTTACGGTACAATAATTAATTTATTTAATATTTAAATAATGACTTAGATATTTAAGTGGTTTTTTAATTAAATAATATTGAATATTTAATTAATATAATTAATAAAATAATGTATTTAATTCTGAAATAGTCAGAAATAGTAAAATTCGCAATATTGTGTGAATTGGATTGTTTATAATATTTAATTTAGTTTAGAGTTGAATTACAATAACGAATTTATTATTTAAACGAAGTTTGAATGTATTAATTATAATATAATTTAAATCAAGCTCGAAATTGTACGGCAGTTCATAATTTGGCGATTCGACCTTTAAATGAATACATAATCCGTTTAAGCCATATTTCTGTGAAACAAAAAACGTTCAGAGCTGGTGAAGTATATTTTTCTAATGGAAGAGAAAAATCTAGATTTCATCGTGTAGATTGTGAGTTATGCCCAAATCAAATTTTGGAATAGTCGCTATGGATTCGTTTATAAACCATAACGATAATTTATTTATTTTAAATTATTTATTTCGAATTTGGGCAAGATATTTGAGGCGTAGTTATATTTTAATTTTTAGAGTTTTACTGTAATTTTTATTTTTGAAAAATAAGCACTTTTCATTTTGAAGTATTTTACACTCTAAACCAGCATTTTGGAACTTCACAGAGTTAGTTAACTTGTCTATTATATTATATTTTTGGGATTGTGGAACGTTGGCCGTCACAACGGTATTTTTATTTTTGTCCCTTGCTGTCCATAAACGAACAGAATTTTACGCAATAGGGTACTCTATAAAACTAAGTTTTTCAAACAAATGGAGAGCCGACTACACGCTACAACGCTATACTCCCATCACCTTTTCTACATTCCCACCTCACGCTCTGTACACACTTTCCTTAGCAACTAAGGAAACAATCTATATTTATATATTTACATTAACTCTATAATTTATATCACGTAATGTACATCGTCTGGATGTGAAAAACTCAATGCCTAAGGAAAATAAAAGTACAAACCCTATTACTTTGCGAGGAAGAAATTAAAACCTATAAATATGCATACCCAAACAATACCCTTACATTAACAAGGAATAGGTGAGGGTCATTGATTAATGAATTGTATTTCTAGCGTGTGGTTTACATAAGAAATTGACTTCATTTATAATTCACTTAACCCACTGTTTTATGATTTAATTACCAAAGAGTTGTCCCTTTCACTTAGGAATATAGTTCTTGTTTAAAAACTTGTACTCGAAAACATATCATAGCGGACTACACATAGGGGTTGAGAAACAGTTGGACTAATAATCACAATGTTATATCTCTACACCACTAAAGCAAACAGTGTGTGACTTCTCCTCATTAATGAACTTACCCTCCCCGGTATACACCCTACACTCCACATTCCTTAGTCCTTAAGCATGTAATATATATTAAACAATTATCTTTTTCCTTACACGCTAAGTAAAGTAGTGCTTATATATACAGGGAAAATCATCCTTCCCTCGCGCAAATAAGTGAAGAAAAAAAAATAAAAGAAATTAAAAATCCAACCCCATATCATAAATAAGGGATCAACGCAGTTTACTATTATATGGAAAATAACAGCGTGAGTTGGGTTTAGCATTTCAAGTGGTTTAAACATAATTCTGAGATATTTAGGATGCAAGCTTCCCGTTGATTCGTTCCTTGTCGAGTTTGACATTTCATTTTTGGTAGGGGTTGCAAGATCTGACAGATGGGAAGGCTTGCAGATCGTTGGATTTTGTTTCAGCGAGTTGCGTTGCGGCGTCAGCTAGCTGAGGAAGAGGAAAGTTTTTGGTGCGAGGTCTGAAGCTGTTGGCCATTCGAAGATCTTGAGAGGGGCAAGACATGAGCATTAGAAGGATTTGCTTAAGCATATAATGGAGCCATGTTTTGTAGTGTGAGGAGGTCTGTTTTCTGGAGTAGGGTGCGAGGTGGTTTTGAGACAAAGGGGGAGTGTTCACGCGAGTGAAGGGGGATTGGGCTGAGCAATTAAAAATGCATGCATGTTGGGCCGAAAATCTGTAGCGTGGAATACAGATATGGAAATGGTGGCGGATTTACTGGGTTTGAGCAGTGTCATTAGGGAAGAACCGTGTGGACATTAAGGAAGAAGACGTGAGGATAAATACTAGAGCATTTTAAACTAGGATGGGAGGAGTATGCTAGCAGCGTTGGAGTCCGATAGTAAGGAAGACAGAGCCTCCTTTGTGAAGCGAGTAAAAAGAAAATATAAATTAGTTGATATTATAGAGATGGACGGTGCCGGTCTGATGTAGGAGGTGCCGGTTTGGGTTAGTGGGTACATGGAGCGAACAATTTGTATTAGGTGGTGGAGGAGATAATAGCGGGGATCAACGGACGTGAGTTTTTGAAAATGTCATCGGGCTTGAATACTTGGTAAGGCCCAAATAGATATAGAATATAAAATTTAATTTCTAATTTAATATGTATAAATTTATAGATATAATACTGCTTTCATTCGTTATCCAAATCTAACAAAACAGGATCCGTTAGGATCGTATAGACGGCGGATACACAATGGAACTGACTGGGAGTGAATTGGAGCTCGTTACAATTTATAGCGAAATAAATTGTCGAATCCAAATCAACGATCGGTATTCGTTATTTAACGATAACCATCCAATGTGAGTAAAACTCACTAACTCTATACAGTTTATATTTTTATAAATATAATCTAGTATTGATAAATGATGATTGATTGTTATGTGTTGATTGTTTGGTTGATTTGCTGATTTATTGGTTGAAATTGTAGATAATGATATATATATATATAAATCGTTAATCAAATATTGATTCTGTTTATCAGAATATTTCATATTGAAATGAAATCGATGTTATTTATATTGTTTAACATATGTGAATGCAGGGAGACAGGTTGGAGGGATCCAATTGGATTCCTCAATATTATAATACTGTTTGTTTTCATATATTGTGATATATGATGTGATATAAAATCTATGATTGATTATGATGACACTGGTCATGTTATTCGGTATTTTAAATACCATAAGAAATACTGGAATGTAAAATTTCAAAGTGAATATTGAAAATGAAATATTTATATATAAAATGAATAGAATTATATAAAAGGATTTATATAAAACGAATAGAATTATATAATAGGATTTATATAAAATGAATGGAATTATATAAAAGGATTTATATAAATAAATAGAATTATATAAAAGGATTTATATAGAATAAATAGAATTATATAAAGAGAATTATAAATGAGTTTTAAGTGTTAGAAATAAAAAGGAGATTTGTATGAATAATTCTACAAATAAAAATATAAATAGAATTTTGGGTTTGAGATATTGTTTTTAAAATACGAAATCAAACTGTTTTGATTATATAAAGAAATATTTTCACGTTCTATGTGAAAATTAGATTATAGTTAATATTTATAAAGGAAATAGGGTTTGAAATAGAAATTTAAACTGGAGTTAAGCGAATTAGAAACTGAATGGAGATTAGTTAAGTTGAATGACTTTCTGGGTATCGATTTGATGTTAGTTTCGGCCTTCGGGGTCAATACGTAGGGGGTTGTTCTCTTACTAGTTTACAGTTAGAGACTGATATATGTGAGAAGATAGTGATGCATGAATCAAAAATGGAAACGTTTTCCAAAGTTAATAACGTATATTTTCTAAAATTAGAAAATAAGGATTTGATGAATATATGGAAACGAGAAATGGGGAAATGAATAAATGTTGATTGATGATTGATTGATAGAATTTCCATCTGGAAATAATATCGTTGTTTGCACACATGTTTTTCTTTGATAGTTAAATTACCGACTATCAAAATTTTTGACCATTTTTCCGTCGTCAATAAGGAGAGACCGCGATCAGATTCATTATCTGAAAACCACTCTGTATGGGCGTTAGCGTTGCGATCAAATATGATGAAGACAATTGAAGACGGAGTTATGCAAGTGCTGTCCTGTTTACAGAATAGTGCCTTCGGTCTGTCCAGTCCCAGGACGACCCGTATGGAAGAATGTCTAACAGAGTATATTTAATATATCGCGTAAGTTAATCTCTTCAAACGTATTTACGTTTGGTGGCGGAGGAATTCGTTTCTCTTAGCTGTTTACCTGTGATATTTTTAGAGAAATCAATACGTGATTTAGCGGGTATGACGATGTGACATTCAAAGTGAATGAAGATGTGGTTTGTAAAGGATACGTTATGGCCTCTAACCTCACAACCCGAAATGGTATAAAATCGGGCAGGTCACATGGCTAAGTGGTTAGCTGCCAATTATGGTGTATTGTCACATGATCTAGAGAAATTCCATTTACTTCTATAATCTATTTCGATGTTGTCCCTTTCGGGAAACGATTGCTGATCCCAACCGTTGGTGATAATACATTCGGTACACTCAAGCGAAATGAGTGACCGGTCATGTTTAGCCTCGGTTACAAGATGTTCTTGTTGAACCCGGTGTATTTCTCTCTAGAGATACACTGCCGGAAGGTGGTCCCATACCTTGCCAGTTGGAATTCATTACCCAATAAGTGCCTGCAGTTTTTGATTTTATATTATGTATGTGGAACGTGAGATGAAAGCATTCTGCTAGATGATTATTATATTGTGGTTGATAGACACTATTATAATATCCAAAGAGTTTTGTTATAAAGATTATCGTTTCTTCAAAAGGATTTTTGAATGATTGAATCAAGTGTTTTGGATTCTCATAAGGGAAAAACCCGTTTCGTGTTATACGGCGTGGTCTTATGATACATCGTTTATTTTCCCAAACTGTTTTAAATTGTTTTACTCACACCAGTCCCATGACTGACCCGGAGTTTTTTTTGTTTTACCCTAAACTCTTGGGTGTCCAAATTTGTATAGGCGGTCAAGTATTCAGGCTTTTATAGATATACTTAGAGAGCTTGGAGCAGGAGGCTTCAGGATTATATAGCTATTGTTTATTCCGCTATGTTGTAAGTGTTGTACTCTGATAATGTTACTGTGTACATATACTAATTTTATTTCAAAGATATGTTATCTATCACATGTTGTTCGTTCCGCTGTGAGATTCGTGTTACTCTGATGTTGTATGTTCTTCTTCTTCTTCTATTCTAAGTTTCTATCTTATCTATTCTCACCCTCTATTTTCTTTCATTAACTATCCGATATTTCCGATGCTTGAATAGTCAACATTGAGTTTATGTCGATAACCAGGATCGTGAAAACCAGGGTCGTTACAGCCGTTGAGTTTATATTGAGTTGTTTTCATGTGTGCACTGAGTCGAGACGGTCCACGTGGCTACTCCTCAGTTGCATACTGGATTTGCGAGGCAGTGCACATGTGCGTATATATACACGTGTGTATATGCAGCCATCCAAAATGGATTTTTCTGTCCCTGCATATCAAATCAAGTCTAGAAAAATGATGAAAAACACACCGAAATTCTGAGGCAAATAAAATTTAAAAAATAATTTTTTATTTGTTTGTATTTAATTTTATTTTTGTTCCAGTTTACTGCATGTGTGTTTCTGTATATGACAGGTATGAAGACAGGACTGACTGAAAGCTGTGAAGACAGAAGACTGAAGATGACAGAGAAAAATATATAAGAATATCTGTATATGAGTGAGTCTGTAAACAGAGTGTAGTGTATATGAAAATGTACTGAGTGATGAGTGAATCGCATTGTACTGATGTTTGTAATAAACAGATTGGGAAATTATTATTTTATGTTCAAACAAATTTGTTTATTGTATTCAGTTTATTTACAAGTACAAATTCTTGTGAAGTGTTTAAATAGTGGAGTTATAAATAGTTGTACTATGTGAAAGTTTGAAATATAATATTCAATTTAAATAAAATACTGTATGAATATATGAATGTCTGTACAATCGTATTCTATTTAAATATAAATATTATATTTCTGTCTGTGATGTATGTATATAAAACAGTACAATAACAAACACATTTAAATAATAATATAAATGATTGTTATCATCAAACAAAAATCATACAACACATTGTTGTACCCAACAGTCTCCCCCTTTCGATGTTGACAAACATATACAAGATTTTGAATGTGTCAAATGTGTTTGAACGTGAAATATATTACTCCCCCTATTTGTATGCTCCCCCTACAACTGAACTCCCTCTATATACGTGGAAAATATAAATAAATAAATTCAATTAACCATTCTCCCTCTAGATATTTAATTTCCAATCTTAAAATATTTTTTAATTAAATACTCATCAATCAATATCTTGACCGTTCTCCTTCTTTTGTTATCATCAAAAGGATAATAGAGAAACAGTGAAGAATTTAGACTATAAATATAAATTCAAATTAAGAGAGAGAATATATATTGTAAAACCCATTTAATCAAACAAAAATCATAATAATCTTTCAATCAGAAGCAAATTTCACTTTTAGAATGAATGGATTTGCGATGGATTTTGTAGAATGAGGAGAGTTCAATAAAAATTGAATATTTGAATATGAATGTTAAAGATTTTAAATAAGCTTAAAATGTGTTAAGCACTTGCCAACCACACATAGCCCAAAGGTCTTTTAAATGGGTTTAGTAGTAACTTAACTTTATCCTCTCTAATGAGTTCCATCCATGCACAACCCAAAGGTCTTTTAAGTGAGAATGGAAGCACATAGAGATTAAGGTAATTCACCCACGCATAACCACGAGGACTTTTAAATGGGAGCGAATACCAAGGATAAATTATACATATATATATATATATTTCTTTTTCTTTATTTTTATTTTATTTTTATTTCCAAGAATAATTAGACCTCCCAAAATTAAATAAAACCATGATGAATGACAAAAATATGGTAGATATAGAAGATGGTCTAAAATAAGCTCTAATCCAAAGATATTATAAAATTTGTCCAATCATCATGAGATTTAAAATAACATCTCCTCTAGTTATGAATTATACCATAGCCACAACTAATCACAATTTCTTAAATCTATTAATAATTTTGATGAGTAACAAAACGGTTCAAATCAATCAATAATTTTAATTTTTGAATAAATAATCAAAAATAATTTTAAAATTGAAAATATCAATTTCAAGAGGAGTTTTTGAAAATATCAATGCAAGTTTGGAAATTAGTTTCAAAAATCAATCAGTAGAATATGAAATTATCTAATATTTCTAATGCTGATTACTCGTAGACAATTTTAATACCACTTATATATTAAATTCAAATTGTCTATGGATTTTAAAGATATTTAATCACTGATTTTTCAACTCATCGTCTAGTCACCAAGATATTCAAATGAAACAAATAAATTTCCTTATCAGAGCAGCACAAGATCATTTTTAAAGCAAGAATCAAAAGTGAATTTTTTAGAGAATTTTTAAACAAGCACAAGAAACATTCAATGATGAAATCTGAAGATAATTATTTGAAATCACTTGAGGAAAAATCAAATTTTTATAATTCAAGAAATTCAACAATCAATAACAAATGATTTCAAAATCAAGCCAAGTAAAAAAATGAAATTTTCACAACTAGTCAATCATGGCTTTCAAGTAGTCTATTGTATTGAGTTTGATTTTTCAATATTTTTCAAAGTGAATAAGAAGAAACTCAAAACAGCTAAAAATGTGTGAAATTTCATTTGCATACAAGAACATCATATATTTTAAAATTCTAATTCATTGTGTTCAAGATATGCTCAATAAAAAATTGCATCCTTAAAAAAATAAAAAAAATAAAAAGAAAATAAACTAAAAAAGAAATAAAATAAAATAAAAATTCGAGTTTAGAGATCATGCCTAACTTACCATAATCGATGTGATCCAATGAATCTTTAACTCTGAAATCTTTGGCTAAGTAACTTCAAATAATTCAATAAAATGGAACAATTTGAATTTTTATCTTTTAAACACAATTGTTCCTTAGCCTATCCCTGGTACCTAAATGTTTATAGGATCGAGTGGTTTAACAAAAATTGTTTTACTACTCTTATCTTTGTTTACACGTTTTGGTACCCAAACCCCTTTATATAACAATCCATTGTTATCCACTAAAGTACTCTTTGGAACCCAATTTCGTTTAACCTTAATTGAATTCATCTTATTATCTTTTGGGATCCAAATTCGTTTAACTGAATTGTTTTCAAACGAGTTTTCATTTTGTTTATGATTTGAAAACCTTTTGAAATTATTAGAATTCAAAATTCCAATTTGACCTTTTTCAAAGATATTTGTAGGATTTTCAAAATCATTAAAATTTAGCTTTTCAAAAATATTAATTTTTCCAAAGCGGTTTGAAGGATTTTTAAAATCATTAAAATCTCGCTTTTTAATTTGATCAAAATTTTCAAAACCGAGTCCTTTCTTACTCTTAACAATAAACTGGTTTCTTAAAAACATATTCAACGATTTTTTACCTTTAGAAAACTTAACCAATATTGATTCAAGTCATTAAATATTAGATTTAAGATCACTATTTTCTTTTATTAAATTCGAACAACGATTTATAGTGATCTTCCTTTTTTCAGAATCATTTTGTTTCAAGACCATATTTTCGTTTTCAAGCATTTTAATTTTCGCATTGGACTCAAAAATCTCACTTTCAAATTGTTTACGCTTTTCAATTTCAAGTTTTTCAAAATCCTTGAATTTACAATTTCTTTTTCGTTATTCTTTAAAATCATGTTTTCTTTTTCAAGGGTTGTAACAACCCGGAAAATATGAACCAATTTAAAAAATTTAATTTGGCTATTTTAGTGGATTTTGAATATTTAAAATAAATTATTTTAAATAATAACGACCAAAAATCTATTTGAATCGATGTTGGAAAATAAATATATTTATTTCAATTATAAAACAAGGCTTTAAATGGCGTGGTAGTTTGAAAATTTGAATTCGAACTTCGATTGACCCTAATGGGTGCAAAATAAAATGGGTTTTGGTGAAACCAAAAATGTTTAAATCTGTTTATGAATATCTTTCTAAGGAATTAGAAAATCAAAATTTCATAGTGGGAATCAAAAGTTGTGGCCAAATGAATTTTCAGAAAGGTCGCTACGGAGTCTATATAGCCCTTGAAAATAGCCATTTTGCAAACGACCACCGTTTTCGATGAAACCACTTTTGTTGGATCCGGGACGTCAAATTATTGCTAGGTTTCAAATTCCATAATTTTGGGAGTTAATATGTGAGCATGGAAAAAGAAAACGTGTTTGGTGAAAATTCAGTCAATTTGTATCGACCAGAAAATGGCCATTTTTCAAACGGTCTCCAAATTCGACGAAACTAGTTTTGTTGGGATCGTATCGTCAAAACGTAGCTAGATTTATTTTTCTGGAATTTTTGGGATCAGTATGTAGCCCCGGCAAATTGAAATATACATTCAAACTAAATATTGAATGTTTTATATTTTGATTTGAAGAAAAACTGACTGAAACAGTCGAATGGGCTTACGAAACATATCACATTGTGTTAAGAATGAGGGTATTTAGCTAGGGACGATAGTCGTTGGGTTTGGATTGGAGTTCGTATGTGGTAAGGGGTATTTTCGGATTTAATAAAATAAAATATTGTAAATAAAAAAATCGGTCAATCATAATTCACTTTATCTCTCGTGAAAACCCGATACCCCCCTCGTCGATGACAAAAAACGCTCCCCACTTCCTAGTCATTTTCCGACCAAACAACGACCCGTTAACCCTCGCTCCAGTTAAGATTTTTGAAGCTCTCCTCTCCAGCTTCAAATCAAGACCGGTGGCACCTCCTATCGTCGCTCAATCGTGGAGATCTCCTCCTCCAAATTCTGAAGCTTTCCGCCGCCGCCGAGGACTATAGCCGCCGTCGAGCTCGACGAAACCCCCACCCCCTGGCGTGCCTCTCCAAGCCCTAGAAGGTGGCGCAACCTGATCTGATTCACGAACTACGGATTGAGTGCAAAATAACATCAACGTGAAAGTAACAACTTTAGTTTAAATTAACTGTTTATAACACATTTAAGTGCTACAAAATATGATTAACTTCTAAAATTCATATCTTTTTCGTATGTTGATGAAATCCAGTGAAACAAGAGACATGGACTCGTGTGGACGTCTTCTACCTTCTAGAAGAGACCGGATATTTTTCTGAGCTTCCTACCATTTTTGGAGGAGTGGAACCCAATGTGAGATTTCTGAATTATAAACGATATGGAATAATGATGTATAAATTATACGGTTGATGTATGAGTTATATAAACGTTGTATAAGTTGTATGTGCGATGTATAAGTTATATATGCGTTGTAAAAATCATATATGCGATAAATGGAATTGAAATGATATTGAAATGGAACCGATATATATATATATATATATATATATATATATATATATTTGAAAATTGGTATATATTATGGTATATATATATATATATATATATACACTTCCCTCATCCACAGACCATGGGTGAAATATATTGGTTGTGATTGTTTGGATTATGGTTGATGTGAAATTTGGTTGATAAATACGAATGGTTGAAATGATTGATTGTGGTTAAAATCCCAATAGGATTAGTATATGAGAAATTTCGTCTGCGTATGAACTAGATTATTGAAATCCCCATTGTCAAAAGTTGCGAGGCTTTAAGGTAGAGCAAGGAGTCGTACTAGGGATGGTGCCGGTTTTAATTATCCTGCCGTTATGCTGCCGAAATTTTCTGAAATATTCCTGTGTTTGATTTATATTCATGTATTGAAAGATATTCATGTGTTGGAAGATATTCATTTTTTAAATAAAATGGTTTGAATGATAAAAATAATATTTTTATCCAATGTATGAAATGAAAATAGTTTGATTGATAAAAATAACATTTTTATCGAATGTATGAAATGAAAATGGTTTGACTGATAAAAATAACATTTTTATAGATTGTATGAAATAAAATAATTTAAGCAATAAAAATAACCTTTTTATTGTAAGTACGACGTATATAAAATAATCGTGTTTGAAATAAATTGTTTTGACAATAAAAATCGCATTTTTATAATATATATGAATCGTTAAAAATATTCATTTTTGAAATAAATTGCTTTAACAATAAAAATCACATTTTTATCATCTAGATGAAGTATATAAATTAATCGTGTTTGAAATAAATTGTTTTGACAATAAAAATCACATTTTTTCTATGTATATGAATTGATAAAAATAGTCATATGTTGAAATAAATATCTATTGGATAAAAATATCATTTTTATCACCTATATCAGTTGAAATGGTTTTCGAAATCGAAGAACGGATTATATATATATATAAATATAATTAAAATAAATCGAATAACGAAGTTGCAGTTCGTATTTTGAAACTGTGATTTCAAATGATAGTACCGAGAGATCCGACCGTCAGATTTTCCCGAAACTGAAACCATTGGGTTCGTTTTGGAAATATCTTTCCAATGACACCAACTTTGCAAAGATCCAACGGTTGGATTGTCTGGAATGTTGAATTCAAATCTGAATGAAAACAGCGCCAGAATGGATTATATATATATAATTAAAATAAATCAAATAACGATGCTGGAGTTCATATTTTGAAATCATAACTTCAAACGATTGTACCGGAAGATCCGACCGTCGGATTTTCCCAAAACCGGAACCGTTGGTTCTGCTTTGAAAAGATCTTTCTAAGATATAAATTTTGTAAAGATCCAACAGTTAGATTTTCAGATATGTGTAAATCAAATTTGGAGAAAAACAGCGCCATGGCCGCGTTGTGGCCTGAAGCGTCATTTGAATAAATTAGCTGTATTTAAATAAACAAAAATAGCGATAAATCGTGATAAAATATTATAAACGATATGGAATAGAAGTAAACCGAATTTACCCGGTTTATAGGATATTTGATGGTTGAATGTGTTTGACGTGAAAATTACATTAATTAACTGAATTATGGATGTCAAATAATTTAACCATTGAAATTAATTGATTTGAAATTCTAAATATACGAGAATTATTTGAAAAGGCAGAGTTAATTCTCATTTCAAATAATTGATCGATGGTTAGAAGTCGAAGATATGAAGACGGTGCAAGACCGAGGATCTTCACATCGAATGGATGACTATTGATGCTTTGATGGGAGTTGCTGCCCTGAAGGGGTTACAGTGGTGGTCGTCCGGGCGTACTTGTTGATCGTTCGGATATGCGAGGACCTCTCTCTTGTATTGGACATACAGGAGAGGAATAAGGTGCCTCCGATTTCGTTCAGACCCGGAACGGACGTGTAAATGGATTGTGTGTCCGACATTGGATTTCATTCCATGTGATTGATGTACGTCGGTTGCATGGTGTGAATTGCCTGTGTGGCATGTAGAGATGCTGTGATCAGAGCTTTTGTTGAAAAGCAGAGCTTTGTGGTTAATGATCAAAGTAGGGCTTTGAATAGCTAGCTTTGTGTTTAACGTTGATTCGCGAGCCTCACTCCCCTGTATGGACCAGAAACAGGAGAGGACATTAGGGAGGACCTGCGTTTCCTTCTAGTTAGGAGTGGTGTTTTGGGTTTTACACGCTCGGGCATTTTACTTATGTGGATAATGGATAGCGAGGCGCCTCGGTTAATATCGGTCGCTCCGGGGCCGATGGTTTGGTCGGTATATGACCAGTTTACGCTCCATAGTGAGGCGAAACGCAGTGTTCAGGCATTTTAATCCACTCCGCGTGGACCGGCCCTGACGATCCAAGGGTCACTCGAGCTCTGATCCTGAGACATGGGCTAGATTGTCTCATAGCGGCAAGGACTATCTCTTGCCTTGGTTCATGACGGAAATCCAATTTCCAAATACCACATCGTGCGGCTTTGATTGTATACCTATATACGGCGACATGATATATGGTACCCATGTCGTCTATGATTGATACTTATGATTGAAACTGTTTTTGAAACATATAAACACTAGTGATAATATCAAATGATTTTGTTTTATTCGTATCAAGCATATTTTGGCCATTATAAGGTAAAAATCTATCCTACGGTTTGCATTGCATTGTGTGATGGGAACTGAGTCTTATAATGGCTTCATTTTTATAAAAAGCATTGCGATGTTTTAATGATTCACTTGTTTTTAGCACTGGCATTCCAATGGAGTAAATCCGTTCTGTGTTAGCGACATGGTCCTGTGATTAGCCTTATTGTAAAATAAGTTAAGTAGCAGATTTCTCATACCAGTCCCATGACTGGCTCGTAGTTTGTTTCACTTGCAAATTCGGGTGCCCTATTTTCTACACAGGCAGCCTTGTATTCAGGTTTTAGCAAGCTCTTTCTGGATATCTATGGAGCTGAAGCCGGATTCTGTCACTTCTTTCTTTTTATGTTGTTCAGCTCCTGTTGTACATATTATGTTTTGATTCCGCTGTAGACATTTTATGTAAAGCTGAACCGTATTTTGTACTAAGTATGATCATGTATATTGTGTAACTCTGACGATTATGTTTATCCAGTGTATTCTATTGTACATTGTAAAGACCCGCATTCTACGTATCGAAGGATCGCAGAATATTTATTTCTTTCACATACGAAGTCATAGGGTCATGTTACTTTGGGAGACGACTATTGGGGTCATTTCCCATGTTCACGATTTTTGCCGATTTTTAAATGATCGTTTTGCCCCTAGCTGATCTTATTTCGGCAATAACTTTTGATTGGAAAGGAGTTTTGACTTGAAACCACTTCCATTAGATCCGATTGATGGTTTACCTTTCCGTAGAGTGGTCATATATGAAAACCGGACTTACCGTTTGGGAGATATGGCTGAAACAAGGTTTAGAAGGTGAAAAACAACTTAACTGGGCCTAATTTGGGTGATTAGTGAGTGGGCCCATAACCCATTTCAAGATTAGGGTTATGGGAAGGCTGATAGGGTTAGGAAATTCAATTTCTATCATTTTTCAGCTGCCACTTTTAGTTCCTTCAAGTTTGGCCATGGCCCCCACTTTCTAAAACACCCCAAATCACCTTCTAATCGCTAATTAAGCCAAATCTACATTAAATCAAAGCAGATTAGCACAAGAATCAGGTAGAACTGCCGTATAGCCTTCGGAACAATGCCAAACAGAGAATCATTTCAGATTTTGTGATTCATTTGTGGCTAAGGTGAGTGATTTGCATAGTCCCTCACTAATTATGGCTAATTAAGGGTAAATAGTGATAATTAGCGAATTTATACATGTTAAAAATCTGGAAAAATATTAATAAATTTCAAAATATTGTTTTAGGCCTCTGTTAGAAAATTTGGTTAATTTGGTTAAGTTTTATTAATCCTATCATTAGTTTTGCTTAAACATGCTTAAGGGAAAATATGGGAATTTGACTATGTTTGATCCGTTTTAACCTATCAAATTGTCGTTTTGATGTTAGTGGTCAATTCTATATGTTGCTATGACTGTATGGTATGTTTTGTGGTTGATTAGAAAAGTTAGATTGGTCAAAAACGCCGTCGTATGGCGTAAAACAGTCGCTGGAAAGTTGCAGGATACTGTGCCGAAATCGGATCAGATCGCCCTACTCGACCCCGATCCGCTCATGAATGATGGCACCTCCGATCCGAACCGCTCGTGCTTACCAATCACGAATCGATGCTTGGGCCACGACCTGAAGTCCTCCGATCCGAACCGCCTTGAGGGGGAATCCACGAGTCGATCCGAACAAATGAAGGAACTCGACCTGATCCGAAGGGGTCCCACGAACCGAAGCTCAGGTCGAACTAAAGGGAGGCCGATCCGATCAGGGAGGCACGACCCGACCCGGAGTAGGGATCAACTACAAACTGAATTGGAGCATGATGTCACGACCAGGAGCTTGGGTACCACGACCCGATCCGATGCAGGTGGCTCGAACCGATCCGAAGGAAGAAGATGACCACGAACCGAACTCAGAAGTTTGAACGCGAGGCATGGGTTGCGAACCAAATGAAGACCGATCCGGAGAAGACCAAAACCCGAGATACAAAGGTAGTCCAAGCGAGAAGTTTGTACTCAGGATCCAGTTGGGAACCAACGAGTCAACTTCATGAGTTGGGCTATGCTGCGGGACGTGTGCTAAGGGGTTATCGACGTTCATAGCTTTGATTCACCACCAAGACGGATGTTAGGCTACGTATCAGTGCAGTGGGGTAGTTATTACTCCATGGGGCAGAGTGATCGTAGCATGGCTATGAGCCAGTGCAGTGGAATTGTTATGACTTCATGGGGCAGAGTGGACATAACAAAGACTAATGTCTATGGATCAGTGCAGTGGTGTCATCATGACTCCATGGGGCAGAGTGATCATAGCAAGGAATATGGTGATCATAGTGGTGGATGTCGTATGCTTTACGCACTGAGTGAGAGATGTGAGGATGGTTGCTATGTTTGATTGTTTTCTTTCACTATGACATGCACAACCCCACCCCCGTACTCTTTACACCATATGTTAGTGGCACCTTAGAGTATTGAGCGGTATTTTGTGCTAACTCTTTGGTTGCAGGTCCAGGTTCAGGTATAGTTTAGTATACCTGTTATTGCTCTGTACTGATTCTTATTGCTCATACCAGACTTTTGTCTGACCCATAGTTTATGTCTCTTCTTATTACTCTGGGTGCTCTTAAACGGGCAGACTAGAGACAGGTTAGGTTGTATGCACGGATAGCTGTACCGGAGACGAGCGGGAGGCTCACACGTATGATATATATAGGTATTCTCCCTGTGTCGCTGCTGGTCACTACTTTGGGCATTAGTAGTGTGACTTCCTTTCTTTTGCTTTAGAGACAGTTTTAAATTTGTAATAATGATGATGTGGAACATAAGCTATAATTGTATTTTTTGCTGCTATGATGTTTAATTTTCAGCTTATGCACTGTCTCACTTGTTTTATGTCAAAGTATGTCATTATTATATTTTATTCCATGCGCTGTGAGATATTCTACAGGTTCTTTGTTAGTTCTCTTCTTTTTCCTTTCTTTGGCGACCGTTCCGTGCTGGTTGGACATCGGCACAACGCACTTTCATGGGAAATGTCGGCTGGTCTGGGGCGGGCCATCACATTTGGTACCAGAGCTCTAGTTTGCGTAGTTAACCTAGGGAAAGACACCAAAGAGAGATAATACGTATATGAGAGCGCGTATTTGTGATTATTTTGGTTTTCAAAAGCTATACATATATATACTGTTAGTATAGCTAGGGATGAAGTCGCACTGCACTGACACCACAAAGAGGATGGTTAATCGTTTCTCTTTACATATTGAACGATGTGCCGATATACGAGGGGTGCTGGTAGAGGAGCCAACAATGGGAATGCTCCTGACATGAGGGCTATGTTTACTGACTTCATGAGAGAGATGCTTAGAAACGTGTAAGGAGCAGCTCCCAATGCTGAAAATGGCGGTGATGTAGCGGTCCAGGCGCCTAGAGCCGATTTCGCCAAGCTATGCAAGGATTACACTAGTCTTGGTGGAAAGCCGTTCCATGGAACGGAATCGGCCACGGATGTTCAGGATTGGTTGGATAGCTGTGAGCGTATTTTCGAAGACTTTGGTATCGAGGATGCGATGAAGAGAAAGCTAGCATCCCGTAAGATGCAAGGACGGGCGATGAATTGGTGGAATGCTATAAAGGCAGCTACTCCCGATGATCAGATTACTTGAGATCAGTTTAAGGCCCGATTCAGTGATAAGTTCATCCCAGAAGTCAGAGTTGTTTAGGAAATTTCTGGAGCTTAAGCAGAATGGTAGGGCAGTCTTGGAGTACATTGCTGAGTTCGATACTTTATCGAAGTATGGATTATCCCTCATTGACACTCTCGAGAAGAAGAACGAGAAGTTTATAACATGCTTGGATCAGTACTTGGGGGAAAGATTTATTAACCACATCGATGAGACATTTGAATCGATTGTGGGGAAAGCATTGAGGTCAGAGAGTCTTTACCCTAAGTTGAAGACTGATGTTGCGTCTGTAGAGGAACCAAAGCCGCAAGCAAGCGATGGAGGAAAGAATGGTTCTCAGAATAAGAGAAAGCAGAATCAGACCAAGGATGGCCAGAAGAAAAAGAATAAGAAAGATGTTGAGTGCTTCAGCTGAGGTAAGAAGGGCCACTATGCCAAAGAATGTCGGGCCAAGCCAGTGGATAGGAAGTGCTTCAACTGTGGTCAAGTGGGACATCACAAGGACAAATGTTCGCAACCCCCTAAAGAAAAGCAGATTGTGAAAGCATAAGCTATCAATGTTGTTCCTTCTTCGTCGAATGGCCCAGCCGCGGCGGAGAAAGGAAAGAATGTTGTTATTCAAGGTATGCTTTCTGTTTATGATGTTCCTGTTTGAGTATTGTTTGATACCGGAGCTTCCAATTCCTTCATATCCAGTGACCTGGTAGATATGTTGGGATTGGAGCCCGAGATTTTCGATAGACCTTTGGTAGTGATGAACCCGATTGGTGGTTCAACTAGCCTTAGCATGATTTGTCGTAATGTGGTCTTATCGAGTCATGGATGCATGTTTGTTTGTAATTGCTTTGTTTTGGGCTTTACTGGGTTTGGCATTATTTTGGGAGTCGAATGGCTCCAAAGATACAGGGTGGTGGTAGACTGTGAGGGATTTTTGGTGACGGTTAGAGCGGATGATGGGCGGAGGGTAGTGTTTGGTGGTCTACCTAATGATGAGGTAATGGCTAGTTTTCTAAATTCCCTCGACATCCCGTATGATGAGTTGTCAGATGTGACCGTGGCTGGCCAGTATCCGGACGTCTTCGAGGAAGTGACCGGACTCCCGCCATACCGAGAGATTGAGTTCCGTATTGACTTAGTGAAAGATGCCAGACCTATAGTGATGCCACTTCGCCGTTTGGCGCCAAGGGAGCAGCAAGAGCTCGGGGTGCAAGTAGATGATCTGATGAAGAAGGGGTTTATCAGAAGAAGTGTTTTTGAGTGGGGAGCACCAGTTGTGTTTGCTACCAAGGCAGATGGTTCCCTTTGATTGTGTGTGGACTACCACGAATTGAATAAGGTGACGAGGAAGAATAAGTATACTCTACCGCGGATATATGATTTGTTTGATCAGTTGAGTGGCGTGAGACTGTTCTCCCAGTTAAATCTCACGACAGGCTTTCATCAGCTTAGAGTGGAAGCTGAGAGTATAGCTAAAACAGCCTTTCGAACGCCGTTTGGATTTTATGAGTGGTTGGTCATGCCATTTGGGTTGACCAATGCACCAACATATTTTGTGGACCTTATGAACAGGGTATTAAGAGATCAGTTGAATAAGTTTGTTCTTGTGTTTGTGGACGATATACTTGTTATTCGAGGCCAGAGGAAGAACACAAGGAACACTTGAGGATAGTTATGGAGGTGTTGAGAAAACACCAATTGAAAGCGAAGTTTTCTAAGTGTCACTTCTGGAGGAGGGAAGTGAGGTTCTTGGGCCATGTTGTTTCAGAGAATGGTATCCCCGTGGATCCTGCGAAAGTGGCTACAGTACAAGATTGGTTTGTGCCCAAGAATGCAACAGACGTAAGAAGTTTCTTGGGGTTAGCCGGATATTATCGTAAGTTTATCCAAGACTTCTTCAAGATAGCAGCACCGTTGACTCAGTTGACCAAGAAGAATCAAGCTTTCGTCTGGGACGAAAAGTGCGAGAATGCATTCAAGAGCCTAAAGGAAAAGTTGACATGTGCACAAGTGTTAGTCATTCCTAAGGGGAATGAAGAGATGACAGTATATACAGACGCATCTGGTACAGGGCTAGGTGTTGTATTGATGCAAGGAGGTAGGGTTGTAGCTTATGCAAGTCGGCAATTGAAACCGCACGAGAGAAGATACCCTACCCATGATTTGGAATTAGCAGCGATCGTATTTTCATTGAAGATGTGAAGACATTATCTCTTGGGAGAAAGATTCGAGTTGTTTACCGATCATAAATCGTTAAAGTATCTTTTCTCTCAAAAGGATCGAAATCTCCGACAACAAAGATGGTTAGAATTCTTGGCTTCCTATGATTTCGACATCGCATATACACCAGGAAAGGGCAATGCGGTGGCTGATGCATTGTGTAGAAGACATGCCAGTTTAGGGGCTATGTTTCTAGAATGGAAGCAACTGGAGTACATCGCTGGGTATGATTTCAGACCAAAGTGCGAATTGGATCCAGAAATGTTAGCAAATTTGACGATCAGACCCACTTTGATTAAGCGGATCGGCTCCAGCCAGAGGGACGATCCTGACCTATTGGAAATCATCTCAAAGTTAGAGATGGGAATCGACGAAGAGTGAACAAGTATGGGCTTGATCGAGAAGGATGGCTTAGAAAGAACGGAAGACTATTGTGCCCAATGTCAATGGATTGAGAGATGAAGTGCTTAGAGAATGTCATCACTCAAAATTGACTATACACCCTAGTGGTAACAAGATGTATCGAGACATGAAGCAGACCTACTATTGGGAAGGGATGAAAAGAGACATTGGGAAGTTTATATCCAAATGCATGAACTGCCAGCTAGTTAAAGCTGAGCAAAAGAAGCCTAGTGGTTTGTTGCAACCATTAGAAATTCCAGAATGGAAATAGGAACAAGTCTCAATGGATTTCGTTGATGGGTTACCAAGGACTAGGTCGGGCCATGATAGCATTTAGGTGATTGTGGACCGATTGATCAAGAGTGCAAGATTTATACCCGTCAAGTCGAATAGAACGGAAGCTAAGTTAGCGGAACTATATGTAAAGTGGGTAGTGAGATTTCATGGAATACCCAAAGGCATTGTGAGCGACCGAGATCCGTTGTTTACTAGTGGATTTTGGAAAAGCTTACAAGAGGCGTTAGGATCAGAATTACATCTCAGTACCGCGTATCATCCTCAAACCGATGGTCAGACAGAGAGGGTGAATCGTATATTAGAAGATCTCCTGAGAGCTTGCATATTGGATTTTGATGGATCATGGGATGACCATTTGCATCTAGTAGAGTTTGCATATAATAATAGTTATCAATCCATTATTGGTATGGCTCCATTTGAAGCTTTGTACGGAAGACCGTGCAACTCACCATCATGTTGGTTAGAAACTGGTGAGAAGTTTGTGCTTGGACCAGATGTGATAAGAGAAACTTCAGCTAAGATTAAGATTATCCAACAGCGAATGAAGGCTACCCAAGATAGGCAGAAGAGTTATGCTGATAAGAGGAGAAGAGAATTAATTTCTCCATTGGCGGCTTGGTGTTTGTCAAGATTTCTCCGTTGAAGAGCGTGATACGATTTGGCAGGAGAGGCAAGTTAGCACCAAGATTTGTTGGTCCATTCCCAGTTCTTGAGCAAATTGGGAATCTGGCATATAAAGTTGAATTACCAGAGAAGATGGAAGGAGTTCATAACGTATTTCATGTTTTCCAGTTAAGGAAATTCATGCACGACCCCGATGTGACTATTTCACCTGATCAGTTAGATGATATCGAGGTTGAACCCGAGGCGGTTGGGAACCGCAATCCTATGCGTATTGTTGGGAACGATATGAAGCAACTTCGAAGGAAGGCGGTGAAATTAGTCAAAGTTCAATGGGGGCGAGAATGAGAATGACTGTACTTGGGAGACAGAGGAGAGCATTAGGAAGATGTATCCAGAACTCTTCACCTGGTAAGATTTCCGTTTCGATTTAGTCTTTCCGCATGCTAGGATAGGCTTGTTTTGTTTGTTTTGCATGTTTGATTGTTGTATATGGCTGGTAGGCATGCGGGATCCTTTGTATGTTTTGGGTTAAGGAATTTCGAGGATGAAATTTCTTAAGGGGGAGGGGAGAATGTAACGACCCGCATTCTACGTATCGAAGGATCGTAGAATATTTATTTCTTTCACATACGATGTCGTAGGGTCATGTAACTTTGGGAGACGACTATTGGGGTCATTTCCCATGTTCATGATTTTTGCCGATTTTTAAATGACCGTTTTGCCCTTATCTGATCTTGTTTCGGCCATAATTTTTGATTGGAAAGGAGTTTTGACCTGAAACCACTTCCATTAGATCCGGATAATGGTTTAACTTTCCGTAGAGTGGTCATGTGTGAAAAACGGACTTACCGTTTGGGAGATATGGCTGAAACAAGGTTTAGAAGGTGAAAAACAGCTTAACCGGGCCTAATTTGGGTGATTAGTGAGGAGGCCCATAGCCCATTTCGGGATTAGGGTTATGGGAAGGCTGATAGTGTTAGGAAATTCAGTTTCTATCATTTTCCAGCCGCCACTTTTTGTTCCTTCAAGTTTAGCCATGGCCTCCACTTTCTAAAACACCCCAAATCACCTTCTAATCGCTAATTAAGCCAAATCTACATCAAATCAAAGCGGATTAGCACAAGAATCAAGGCAGAACTACTGTATAGCCTTGGGAACAGCGCCAAATAGAGAATCATTTCAGATTTGGTAATTTGTTTGTGGCCAAGGTGAGTGATTTGCAAAGTTCCTCACTAATTATGGCTAATTAAGGGTAATTAATGATAATTAGCGAATTTGTACATGCTAAAAATTTGGAAAAATATTGATAAATTTCGAAATATTGTTTTAGGCCTCTGTTAGAAAATTTGGTTAAGTTTTACTTATCCTATCATTAGTTTTGCTTAAACATGCTTAAGGGAAAATATGGGATTTTGGCTATGTTTGGTCCATTTTAACCTATCATATTGTCGTTTTGATGTTAGTGGTCAATTCTATATGTTGCTATGACTGTATGGTATGTTTTGTGGTTGATTAGAAAAGTTAGATTGGTCGAAAATGCCATCGTATGGTGTAAAACAGTCGCTGGAAAGTTGCAGGATATTGTGCAGGAACCGGATCAGATCGCCCTACTCGACCCCGATTCGCTCATGAATGATGGCACCTCCGATCCTAACAGCTCGCGCTTACCAATCACGAACCGATTCTTGGGCCCCGACCCGAAGTCCTCTGATTCGAACCGCCTTGAGCGGGAATCCATGAGTCGATCCGAACAAATGAAGGAACTCGAACCGATCCGAAGGGGTCCCACGAACCGAAGCTCAGCTCGAACTAAAGGTTGGCCGATCCGATCAGGGATGCACAACCTGACCCGGAGCAGGGCTCACCTACGAACTGAACTGGAGCATGATGTCAGGACCAGGAGCTTGGGCACCATGACTCGATCCGATGTAGGTGGCTCGAACCAATCCGAAGGAGGATGATGACCACGAACCGAACTCGGAAGTTTGAACACGAGGCATGGGTTGCGAACCAAATGAAGAATGATCCGGAGAAGTCCAAAACCTGAGATGCAAAGGTAGTCCAAGTGGGAAGTTTGTACTCAGGATCCGGTTAGGAACCAATGAGTCAACTTCATGAGTTGGGCTTTGCTGCGGGACGTGTGCTAAGGGGTTATCGACGTCCATAGCTTTGATTCACCACCAAGATGGATGTTGGGCTACGTATCAGTGCAGTGGGGGCAGTTATTACCCCATGGGGCAGAGTGATCGTAGCATGGCTATGAGCCAGTGCAGTGGAGTTGTTATGACGTCATGGGGGAAAAGTGGACATAGCAAAGACTAGTGGCTATGGATCAGTGAAGTGGTGTCATCATGACTCCATGGGGAAGAGTTATCATAGCAAGGAATAGGGTGATCAAAGTGGTGGATGTCGTATGCTTTACGCACTAAGTGAGAGATGTGAGGATGGTTGCTATGTTTGATTGTTTGCTTTCACTATGACATGCACACCCCCACCCCCGTATTCTTTACACCATATGTTAGTGGCACCTTAGAGTATTGAGCGGTATGTTGTGCTAACTCTTTGGTTGCAGGTCCAGGTTCAGGTATGGTTTAGTATACCCGTTATTGCTCTGTTTTGATGCTTATCACTCATACCAGGCTTTTGTCTAACCTAGAGTTTTATGTCTATTCTTATTACTCTGGGTACTCTTAAACGGGCAGACTAGAGACAGGTTAGGTGGTATGCATGGATAGCTGTACCGGAGACGAGCAGGAGGCTCCCACATATAATATATATATATATATATATATATTCTCCCTGTGTCGCTGCTGCTCACTACTTTGGGCATTAGTAGTGTGCCTTCCTTTCTTTTGCTTTAGAGACAGTTTTAAAGTTGTAATAATGATGATGTGGAACATAAGCTGTAATTGGATTTTCCGCTGCTATGATGTTTAATTTTCAGCTTATGCACTGTCTCACCTGTTTTATGTCAAAGTATGTTATTATTATATTTTATTCCATGCACTGTGAGATATTCTACAGGTTCTTTGTTAGTTCTCTTCTTTTTCCTTCCTTTGGCGACCGTCCCGTGCTGGTTGGACATCGGCACAACACACTTTCATGGGAAATGTCGGCTGGTGCGGGGCAGGCCGTCACATACATTATCTGGTGTATTTATTTATTTCTATTCTGTTGTTATTTGTTTATGTGTTATATTCCATAGATTACCCTTGCCACCGGGGAACGGGGTTTGGAGTCGTCATAGCGTGGTATCAGAGCTTTGGTTAAGCTTAGTTCTGGAATATAACATATTAACGAACTCATCAGAAATAGAATCAGTAGTATTCTACGACGAATAACTCCTTTCAGATAGGATCAGAAATATCCTAGAATGAGTGTAGCAGAATGAAATGCACCCTGGTAGACACGTTTACATTCGATTATATGTCTCTATGCTTTAAAAATACCTTTTCTGTTAACCTGACACTTTGTCTGCTATTTGCAGACATAGAAAATGAGTGGCAGAAGCAGAAGAAATAATCCTCCGGTTCAACAACCTAATGAGCCAGTTGTGCTCCCACAACCAGGATCAGTTATAGAAGCTCTATTAAAGAGATATCGAAATCTGGGTGGAGTACCGTTCTCGGGCTATGAATCCATTATTCAAACTCAAGCTTGGATGCATTCTGGTGAAAGAATATTTGAAGGTTTCAAGCTGAGAGATGATCAGAAAAGATTACTGGCATCTTGGGCACTCAAAGACGAAGCTTTAATCTAGTGGGAAACCATTATTAAAGATAATCCAGAAGGTGATATCACCTGGGATAGATTCAAAGAAATTTTCAATGAAAGCTTTATTCCTTCAGAAGCAACTGAGCAGTTAAGTAATGAATTCTACTCTCTAATTCAAGGGGATTTGACCATTCCGGAATATCATAAGAAATTCTATGAACTTTCTCGTTTTGCCGCGCATCTAATTCAAGATCCAAAGATGAAGAATCTGATATTTATTAATGGGCTCCAAATAAAGTATCAAAGTAATGTAACTGCACATGTGCAACAATCTTTTACTGAAATGATATACATGGCTTATCAGTATGAAGATCTAGATAAGAAAGGTCTTTTGGGCGATGAAGCGAAAGCCAATGCTAGCAACAAAAGGAAATGCGAAACTGATGGCCCAGAGACAAGTACACAGCCTGAGATAAGTACGATGTCTGGGGTTAGAAGGAAACCCAGAGTCAACAGGAAAAAGGTCAAATCAGATAAAGAACCAGTAACGACTGCCATATGCAATAACTGTAAAAAGCCATGGCATTTTCAATGGAATTGCAAATCCTCGAAGAAAGAAAGAAATATTGGGTCAAAATCCAATAACAAGTTTCAAGAGAGTGGAAAATGCAATCTTTTCCATCAGGCTGGTCATCTTTCAAAGGTTTTTCAGCTCTTAAAGAAGTCGGAAGCAGTACATATAAATGAAGTGGCAGAAACTTCTGCACCCTCAGCTAGTCAGGAAAGGCCAGATGTTTTGGAAGGCACGCTTACTGTCAAAAATATTCCAGTTAAAGTACTGTTTGATACAGGCGTGTCATGAAGCTTTATTACAAAGAATACGGTTAAGAAACTGGATTTGAATTTGAAAAAAGCTCAAAACACCCATGACTGTCCATAATCTGGTTGTGGGTTCCCTTGATCTTAGTTGGATTTGTGGGGTGGCTGTTTCTTTTTCCTGTTATCGGTTCCCTACCATCTCGATCGTCATGAATTTCACATAATTTGATCTTATTCTAGGATTGGATTGGTTAACCAAATATGAAGCTGAGGTTAAATGCGCCGACAGATTCGTAAGGGCGAAGATTAAATCAGGGAATTATATAACCATTCCATGCGAAGGCCCGAATTCTAATAGGAAAGACTTTTGGTCAGCTCTTGATTTCTCCTGCTCAATTAGAACCTGTTCCTGTCGTTGTGGAGAATATTCCGATCGACGTAAAAAATATTCCTATCTTCAAGAACTATGCAGATGTGTTCGAGGAAGTTGTTAGCTTACCTCCGCGTAGAGAAATAGATTTCAAGATTGCTTTAATTCTGAATGCAAGGCCAGTAGTTCACGCTATTTGAAAAATGACCTTGAACGAAAAAGAAAAATTAGACAATCAGACTCGACAGCTAGTATGGAAGGGTTTTATCAGGCCTAGTTTCTCTGATTGGTGGCCAGCAGTGGTGTTTGTCTCGAAGTCAGACGGTACTCTCAGACTATGTGTGGATTATCGTGACTTGAATAAGAAGACATTAAAGAACAAATATCCATTGCCGCGGATTGATGATTTGTTGGATCGATTGAATGGCGCGCAAGTATTTTCAAGAATGGACCTAACTACAGGTTTTCATCAGCTTCGTATTGCCGAAGAATGTGTTCCTTTGGTAGAATTCCGAAGTCCAGACTTATTCTATGAGTGGTTAGTAATGTCGTTCGGCTTATGTAACACTCCAGCTTATTTGGTCGATCTAATGAACCGGGTATTCATAGAAGTATTGAATAAATTTGTACTGGTTTTCATTGATGACATATTGATCTTCTTTAAGTCAGAAAGCGAGCATGAAAAACATTTGGAACAAGTGTTGGAAATTCTCAGAAAGAATGTTTTAAAAGCAAAATTTTCCAAACGTATATTCCGGCAAGAAGAAGTCAAATTCCTTGGTCACGTCATATCAAAAGAAGGAATTTCTGTGGATCCCAGTAAAATCACAGCTATTCAGAATTGGAAACAACCAACTACGCCCACAGAAGTCCGAAGTTTTCTTGGATTGGCTAGTTATTATCAGAAGTTTGTTAAGGATTTTTAGAAGATATCTAGTTCCTTAACAAAGCTTACTAAGAAACATTCAAGGTTCAACTAGACTCCAGAATGTGAGGCAGCTTTCCAAAAGCTGAAGTTAAGGTTGACAACTGCTCCAGTGTTAACAATTATCGATGGCAATCAGGACTTGAAAGTCTAGACCGATGCTTCTAAAGAAGGTCTTAGTGTAGTGTTAATGCAAAGAGGCTAAGTAGTCGCTTATGCTAGCCGTCAATTGAAACAACGTGAGAAGAATTATGCAACTCACGACCTTGAATTGTTAGCCATTGTGTTGGCTATGAAAATCTGGAGGCATTATCTATTAGGTGAGAAATTTGAATTATAAACCGATCATCAATCGTTGAAGTATTTGTTCACCCAGAAAGATCTGAATATGAGGCAGTAGCGTTGGCTAGAATTTCTCACGGCATATGATCTTGATATTTTACATACTCCGGGGAAAGCCAATGTTGTGGCTGATGCGCTCAGCAGAAAGAATGTAATTATCGCCTGTAACACCCCACACCCGCTAAGGTCACTCACTAAGGGAATGCCTTAACTTCGGTGGAGCATTTTAAGTGAGTATAGAATAGAAAAATTACAACAAGACAGATATAAATACTTGAAAATCTAAAACATCATTTCATTGCAGCAGAAGGTAAACATGTATAGTTACAACACCATAAAGAGTCAAGTACTAAATATCCATCCTGATAAAAACATAAGTACATAATCCCACTACATAAACAATAGCCATAAAAGAAAAGATAAGCTGGGCTTTACATCACGGTCCAAGCTCCAAAAGATAGATAAAGAAATCTGATCAAAGCCCACTAGTGCTAGGCCCAGCCTGAGGACCTGAGGGGAAAAAAGATAAAAACAACGGGGTCAGACATAAGTCTGAGTGAGTCCTATAACTTTAACCACACAATCATTAAAGTAATTAGGGTATGATATAAACTTGGTACGGGATGGCTGGGGATAAATGACTACACTAAGTAGCCAACTAGACATAGGATGAACTAAGATAACGGTAAAGACGCATCTACCCACCCAAGGACAATTACTAACTGCACCACACCAGTCATTCCTACTTAAAGGTTGATCCCACCCAAGGACTTAGAAAATTTACCCAGTAGTTTCGTGTACCCCTAGCTGACTACATAGGTGCCGTCTGCCCCTATCTCCACTAGGTGTACCCACTACTCCCCAAGCGATCGGCTCCCTACCGTAGATACCCGTGCTGGCCCCACAGTGGGGTGTATCACTCCCCAAAGTGGCAACCTGATACAACCAATGGTGCACAGCTTATACCTACACGATGCAACAACGTCTTACCTACCAGCCCGGGTCCACACACGCATATGAAACCCGTTGGACTTGCGTTGCCACCGCTAACCCGTTTTGGCCTCTTATAATCAAGCCCAGTACGCGTGTCCCGTCCTCGACATAGGTCGAGCCCAATAAGATACATATGGGTTACTGGGTGAAATGGGCCCCCACAAGCTACCCACCTAAGCTTGTCCCTTTATCTAGTGCATCCCACTTAACCCTTTAATCATGTTTAATTTACATGTTTCCACTTGGTAAAGTATTCTAATCGTATTTTCTATTGCCACCCAAGGCAACCCACTAGATTTCCACATGCCACCCAAGGCACTTTCTTGATTTCCACATGCCACCCAAGGCACCCACTTAACCCCTCATGCCCACTACATGCTTATCTGGTTAAGTGTTTCTTAATTGATTAAGAACGTAACCGTTGTAAAGACCTCTCACATTAGACTATCTTTTATGGCAGCTGGATTTGCCGGTTGGGTCCGGGCAGCCTTACGCCATAACCGAGTCTAACCTCGTGTCTATACACTTGTCACGTATTTAGTTTGTGCCTAAGACCTCTCACATTGGGCCAATCATTTGTAGCCGCTGGATTTGCCGGTCGGTTCCGGGCAGTCTTACGCTACAAAAGGGTCCAACCTCGTGTCTTAGTCGATTAATTACACCTATTTAATCACCCCCATATTTCGAATTAATTTTCCCTAATTAATTCCAATTTTAACGATGTACATAATTGACACAATTATGTCCATCCACTTTATGGTATGCATAATCATACCAACTTCACACCATTTCATTAACATGTATATTAACCCCATCGTTCCCCACGTAATTCGCTAACATGACATAAAAGGGAAGATTCATCACAAATACAATGGGTTCAACTTGCATAACATTAACATGGGTTTTAAAGGTGTCAACATGCATATAGCATCAACCCAACTAGCATAAATAATCAACCCAAACTTGCATGAATCACATATGTCATAAAGAGGTTAACTTGCGTAAGTTATTTATGTCATACAAAGGGGTAAACTTGCATATGTATGTATGACATACAAAGGGGTTAACTTGCATATGTATGCATATCATACTAAGGTGTAAACTTGCACATGTTACTTGCATATCATCAAACACCAAACTTGCATAACATGTCATATATGGACTTGCATATAATCATACACCAAACTTGCATAACATATCATATATGAACTTGCATATAATCATACACCAAACTTGCATAATCATGGTGTCATAATGGATCAATGTTTATCATAGCAACTAGCATCATGAACACTTGCATAACTTGCATAACATCATGATCATATAGCATATAGCTTGCATAACTTGCATAACATCATGAACATGTAACATATGACTTGCATAACTTGCATAACATCATGAACATGTAGCATATGACTTGCATAACTTGCATAACATCACAAACACATAGCATATAACTTGCATAACATGCATAACATCATTAACACATAGCATATAACTTGCATAACATGCATAACATCATTAACACATAGCATATAACTTGCATAACATGCATAACATCATTAACACATAGCATATAACTTGCATAACATGCATTGATCCACATTCATAGCCATAACCTCATTATATCCTATCATAATCATTTCAATAATTGGTCATTAAGGCTATAGAAAACTCACAACTTGTTGATTAGCACTCCTAAGAAGAAGATTAAGTTGCTAGAGTTGATTAGAAGTTGATTTGAGAAGCTATCTTCCTCTTTAAATTGATGGAGGCTCCTTCAAGTTGCATTTTGACGGCATAACGGTGTTGTATCTATTTTTAGTATGAATTAGGGTAGTCTTAGGGTGTATTTATCGATTAGCTAGGTGTTTTAGGCCATTAGATTAACCCTAAATCAGATTAGAGCCGTCAGATCTCGTCCTAGCCACCAAAACACAGCCCAAAAGCCAAACTGGTGCACCCAGGTCACCTGGGCTCGACCAGGGAGGTCGACCCGCAGGTCGACACTAGGGTCGACACCCTAGTCGACCTGGTGGGCAGGTCGACACCCCTGTCGTCCCCCAGGTCGACTCCCTGTGTCTGGCGGGAATTTTCCCGCCACTTCTGAAATTTTGAAATTTTTGTTTTAAAATCTGTTTTAAATTTCTGAAAACTTCTTTGGGCCTTATCTGGGTCATACGGACTCCGATTTTCGAAAACTCGGACTCTATTTCACGTATTTTTCCGAGACGAACGCAATGGCATAGCCCGTTTCCCCTGATTCAGATTTTTAAATTTAATTCTGCCCTGTTTTATATTATAGCTAGTTATTCAACATACGGGGTGTTACATTCTCCCCTACTTAAAGGATTTCGTCCCCGAAATCTCTAAGTCAAGAAGGATGTAACACCCCGAAAATTCTATAACTGTGAAATTCACAAATTAAAGTATAATCAAATTCAAATCAAAGAACTAAGGGAAACGGGATACGCCATTGCGTTCGTCTCGGAAAAATACGCGAAATAGAGTCCGAGTTTTCGAAAAACGGAGTCCGTATGAAGAAGATATGGCCTTCGGAAGTTTTGAATTAAATTTAAAATTCAAACAGAATAAAATAATAATTTGAAATGGGGCCCAACGGGCCAGGCGGATAAAACACCCGCCTAGCCACCCAGGTCGACTGGGCTGTCGACCTGGGCTACCCATGTCGACAGGGCTGTCGACAGCCCTGTCGACAGGGGTGTCGACCTGGTCGAGCCCAGTCAACCTGGCTGGCCAGGTCTGTGTTTGGTCGAATTTCAGTGGTCTGCTTTGTCATTAGGGCTAGGTGGCGGGTTTTTATTGGTCTCTCTTCCTAATGTAGGGCTATGATCTATCCTAGCAACATCAAGGGTCCTAATCAATTCCTAACCTCTATATAAACAACCCTAGACTAAACCCTAATCTATTCATTCAAAATAAGATTATAGCCGCCATGTTGCTGAGGAACGACAAAGAATAGCCGCCAACTAAAGAGAGGATTAGGGAGAAAGTTCTAAGGCCTAAAGCAATTCAAAGCAACCTAAAGCTAATCAATTCAACAAAGGAATCGTGTCTCTTAATTAGAGAATTCGCCGCAACCATTGTAAGTAGAGTATTACTTTGGTATTAATAAACAACTGTGTTGATGTGTATGCTTGAATTGTGGCAATGGAAGTAATTCATATTTGTGCAAAATTATGTTATTCATTATAAAGAACTACATGCGGTAGTTCTATGCAAATAAACGTTTGGAATATTGCGCAAATTGTGGAATCTATATTGAAGCTACATGTATGTAGTTAATTGAAATTCATGCAAATTTGAGGCTTTGTTATTATGCCATTATGATGTATATTTTGTGCATAAATCGTTTTGCAAGTAATTGAAACAAGTTTGGTTATTATAGTTCATATGAAACTATGTAGAATTTTGACACCATAATCCATGCATTAAGTCATGCTTTTACAAACTTATGAATATGGCTAGGAATGATATTTGGCATAATTGAAATCCGTTATTAAGTCTATCTTGTTTTAAAGGATTATATGATGACATGGCTAGGTTAGACTCAAAAATCCCCTTTTGCAAGTTTAAAGCAAACACCATGTTTAGGAATATTTATGCATAAGTATGTTTATACCATCGTTATGTGATTAGGCTTAAATCATGATTAAGTTGAATTATGCTATGTTCATGCTAGAAGTATTTTATGCCATGCTTATGTTTGACAATATGCCATGTTTATGCTAGAAGTATTTAGGCCATGCTTATGTTTGACATTATGCCTAAATAAGAATATAGGTTCATGTTGTAGTTAAACCTACGCAAGTTTACATGCCTTGATTTATGTCACCTATGTTTTATGACCAAAATACATGTCACCACTATGCAAGTACACCAATTTCTATTATGTATTTTCCAACGTCATATGCAAGTTCATGCGCTCACTTTCCCCTCTTGGTGTATACGCCATAAGCCTCCCCTTTTCGCATGGCTAAATTGGGCTTTAAAAGGCTAAGCCCAATATATATATAAACGGACGTGTAAAACGGGGGAAAATAACGTTGGGTTAACATTAATTTAATGAATGAAAACTAAAGAAAAAGGGCCCAAAGTCAAGTATGGGTTGGGCCCATGATTGGTGTAACCTTTACACCGTTAACTTAATAATGGGCCGCAAATATTTACATATAAATAAAGAAGAATGACAAAATATGTAAATGTAGAAAAGACGATGTGTTTAACCCGAGGTTGGATTGAGTTGTGATGTAAACCTGCCCGGAACCGCCCGGCTGTCCAGTAGTCACAACAATACCTATCCAATGTGGGAGGTTAAACATGGAGCCCAGCAAGGACCCGAGGTTAGACTGAGTTGTGGCGTAAGACTGCCCGGAACCAACCGGCAACAGGCAGCCACAACAATACCTGTCTAATGTGAGAGGTCAGGGCCTTAATAAGACAATTAAGGCTGAGTCAGGATTGTTAGGATTAAGTAAACTAAAGACTTAATCAAAATGGAACATGCTAAACTAAACGGACTGGTGGGGTTAGGTTAGGAAACACTTAACCAACTTAGCATGTTGGCTAGAGATAGAAAACCTAGTAACGGGGGACCCTTTTCAGCAGTAACCCTAGAAGGTGTATCAGGATACCCTGAAACTAGGCAGGGTGGGGCACGATTACTGGGCTGATTGTAAGAGGTCAAATCGACGGCGGTGGTGTAGCAGTGTAGGTTCTAACGGTGTGCGGGCGTGCACGCACTCCGGCGCAGAAAAATAAAGCACTGGACACCAGTAGCATACCTTTGCACTCTAAGGTTGTGTCGGGTTGCCACTATGGGACTTGATACACCCCATGGTGGGACCAGCATAGGTAACTACAGACATCGGGGGCCGTAAGACACATGTAACTATGCGAGTAGGAGCCGATCATCGTAGAATGGATCACATCACCCTGATTTTGGGATGCAAATTGGAAACTAGTTTATATGGGTTCAGAGATTAACATGGGGTACGATAGTATATTCGACCCTAGATAACTTAACCAAGTTTATAATGTTGCCCACTTCCTGTTTTACTTATCATACCCAGTTCTTTATTCATAGACAAAGTAGTACTAGACTTACTCAGGCTTTATGTCTGACTCTATTTTCTTTCGTCTTCTTTCTTCCGTTTCCCCCCCAGGTCCTCAGGGAGGGAACACAGCGGCTTGACCTACCTCAACATCCAGCTTGAAGAAGAGAAATGTATTGCTTGGACTTTCCTGTTTTGAACTATGGCTTTGGACAATCCACTATGGGGCTTTTGCAGTTTATCTATGTTTTATTTATGCTTCTTTAAAAATAATGTACTTAAGACAGATTATGAAAGTGTTATGTTATGTTTTGAAAGGATGTTGTTGTAACACGTATTTGACTTGATGAAATAAAGTTTGTTGTTCTTCCGCTGTTTACAAATATGTGTTCTTATATCTGTCTTGTATATCTGTGACTTGTACTTATAAACCTCCACCAAAATTAGGGCATTCCCTTTGAGAGTGACCCTAACGGAGGTGGGGTGTTTCACTTGGTATCAGAGCATAGGTTTACCAGATAAGATAAAAAATTTTGAAAATTTATTTTCAAAAAGGAAATTTAAAGAAGCATTTTTAAAAGAAAAATATTATTTTATTTTAAAAAAGGCAAAGTCCACTCCCCAAAGCCATAGGTACTATCTCTTATCCTTCGTTTTGAACCTATCCTTTTTGTTTCAGCATGTCCCAAGAACTTAACTTGCCTGAAGGGGTACCCATACCTGGTTGGTTTAGACGTTTCTTAGAAGCAAGGGCCACTCAGCCAGGTCCTACCGTTCCTCCTCCTCCAGCTGAAGGAAATCATCCAGCCGCAGCAGCACCTTTTCCTCCACCTCCTCCACGGGGAAACACATTCGCTAAGATATGTAAAGATTTTAAAGCTATGGGAGGAAGGGATTTCCATGGAACTGAGTCCTTCGTAGCAGCTAGGAATTGGCTAAAAGAAACCGAAGACCTATTCATCATCTTTGAGGTAGAAGATAGGCAAAAAGTACAGTTGGCAGTGTGGCTATTGAAGGGCGAGGCTTCCTACTGGTGGGAAGTCACCAATGCTGAAAGACCAGTGGATACATGGGAGGACTTTAGGGCAAGGTTTGAGACTAAGTTTCTCTCAGATGCAGAAAGAAGTTTGCAGTTGGAAAAATTCTTATTTCTTAAGCAAGGAGACAAGACTGTTAGAGAGTATGTAAATCAGTTTGATGAGCTGGCTAGGTTTGGGCTTGACCTAGTCAACACCCCGCATAAGAAGGCTCTCCGTTTCGTCAAGGGGTTAAATGAGCCGTTACATAGTTTGGCCATGACCCATATACCCATGGGAGCCACGTATGAAAGATTGGTGCAAATGGCATTGCTGAACGAAGAGGACAAGGGCAAGAAGGAGACGAAGGCAGAAAGCTCTCAAGGGAAGAAAGAGGGTTTGCAGCCTAAGAAGACAGACTTTAAGAAGGGCGGGAAAGGCAACAAAGAGAAGAGGAAGTGCAATTTCTGTGGCAAAGTGGGGCACTTAGTAAAGGACTGCCGGAAAAAGAAGGCCAAGGAGAATGGTGGGTGCTTTTCGTGCGGTCAGACAGGCCACAGGGCTAAGGACTGCCCAAGGAAACGAGGACAGGGGCAGGGCACTGGATCCACCCCAGGGGCACAGGTCCATGTGCTAGAAGCGCCACCATTGCAACAGCGAGGTATAAATACTTCTGTAGAAAGTGTAGTTTATCTTTATGATCACCCCGTTCGCACTTTATTTGATTCTGGCGCATCACACTCCTTTATCTCGTCTGCTTTAGTAGAATCTCTGCACCTAAAAACTAGTATGGTAGAGGACCCCTTAATTGTTTCAAACCCAATTGGGGGCCCAGCTCATTTGTCTATGATCTGTCTGGATTTGAAAATTTCTATCCTAAGTGTTGAATTTCTATGTAGTGCCTTTGTTTTGGGCTTTTCGGGGTATGGTTTGATTTTGGGTATGGATTGGCTATCCAGTAATGGGGCCATCCTTGATTGTGAGAAAAGGGTTGTTAGGCTCCTAACCCAGCTCGGTAATACTTTGGAAATTTCTTGTAATCCCTCGTATGCGGTTATGCTTAGTTATCTTGAATCACTAGATGCCTCTGTTGAAAATTTGAAATCAGTTAGAGTGGTCCGGGAATATCCGGATGTCTTCGAAGAGGTGAAGGGCTTACCTCCGAAGCGGGAAATAGACTTCCGCATATATCTGGTAGATAATGCAAAGCCCGTCGCGTTGCCCGTTAGACATATGGCTCCACGAGAAAGGAAAGAGCTCAGTAAACAAATTAAAGAGCTTCTAGAAAAGGGGTTCATTAGGAGGAGCATTTCAGAATGGGGCGCTCCAGTGGTGTTCGCTATAAAGGCGGATGGTTCACTCCGTCTATGTGTTGACTATAGGGAGCTCAACAAGCTAACAAAAAAGAATAGGCACCCTCTCCCTAGAATTGACGATTTATTTGACCAGCTTGTAGGAGCGTCCGTTTTCTCCCAACTCGATTTAGCAACCGGTTTTCATCAGCTAAGGGTGGCTGAAGATAGCATCGATAAAACGGCTTTCAGAACCCCAGACGGCTTCTTTGAATGGCTTGTCATGCCTTTCGGCTTGACAAATGCACCTGCTTACTTCGTGGACCTGATGAGTAGGGTATTTAGAGATTTCCTCAACAAATTCGTAGTGGTCTTCGTAGATGATATCCTTATCTTCTCAAAGAATGAAGAGGAACATGCTCAGCACTTAAGGGCAATCATGGAAACTTTGCGAGTCCATCAACTAAAAGCCAAATTCTCCAAATGCCACTTTTGGAGGGAAGAGGTGAGGTTCCTTGGGCACATAGTATCCAAACAAGGGTTAGCGGTGGACCCTGCTAAGGTAGTGGCGGTACAAGATTGGAAGACACCAAGGAATGCAACTGAGGTCCGAAGCTTTCTAGGACTAGCAGGTTTCTATCGAAAATTCATAAGGGATTTTGCGAAAATTTCAGCTCCGCTCACGAAATTGACCAAGAAGAATCTAGTATTCAATTGGGATTTGGATTGCGAGTTTGCTTTCCAACGTGTAACACCCAGTATTTTGGGTTAATACTAAAATTCACTAATTACAGAATAAATAATCTCATATGTGGGAATTAGGGGAAACGAGCTGCGTTATTGCGTTCGTCTCGGAAAAATACGCGAAATAGAGTCCGAGTTTTCGAAAATCGGAGTCCGTATGGCCCGGTTATGGCCCAAGGAAGTTTGCAGAAAAATTAGAGCTAAAAACAGATTTAGGAATTTAAATTCAAATTTAAATTCAGATTAGGAATGGGCCAGGCGGGGTCAGGCGGGAAGCTTCCCGCCCAACCCATGTCGACAGGGCTGTCGACAGGCCTGTCGACAGGGGTGTCGACATGCCTGTCGACTTGCCTGTCGACAGGGTGGCACCGTTCTGTGAACCTGGGTGCACCAGGTTGCACCAGGTTGGGTTTCAGGCTGGCTAGGAGGGCTGGTTCTAGAGATTTCCTAAATCTAAGGGTCCTAATCTAATCTAGGGTTAATCTAAGGGCCTAAAATGCAACCTAATCCTATAAATAAGACCCTAACCCTACCCTAATTCATTCATAATTAGGTTTTGTAACTAAACTATGGCAAAATGAAACTTGGTCATGGCCTCCACAAATCAATGAAGAGGAAAGCAAGCTCTAATCAACCTCTAATCCATTCTAAGTGTCTTAATCTTCTTCATTAGCTTGCTAATTGTGTTTTGGTGAGTTTCTATGGCTTTAATAATCAATTGTTAATTGATTATGGTAGGATGTGATAAGACATGGCTATGTTTGTGGATAAATGTATTTATGCAAGTTTGTATGATATGTGATTTGCAAGTTTTATGTTAAATGCAAGTTAAGGCCATGTTTTATGATGCAAAACACCATGTTAAACAAGTTATGCATGTGATTTTATGCATGCTAAATAGTTGGTGTTATGCATGTTAAGTATTTGATGTTATGCATGTTAAGTTGATATATGCATGTTTAATAAGTGGATTTATGCATATTTACTAAGTGGAATTATGCAAGTTGAAAGTGATATGAAAGTTATGCATGCTTATGCAAGTGTATGGATGCTTATGTAAGTCATGTATATGTTTAAATGCAAGATTTATGTGATATGCAAGTTATGCATGCTTATGCGAGTATATGAATACTTATGCAAGATATGTACATGCTTAAATGACATGATATGCAAGTTGTGCAAGTATGTGAATACTTATGCAAATTATGTGTATGTTTAAATGCATGTTTAACATGTTATGCAAGATTGAGAATGCCTATATGCAAGTTTAACATGTTATGCAAGATATGTGTATGATAATATGCGAGCTCATATGCAACATGTTATGCAAATTATGTGTATGATAATATGGAAGTTTGGGTTGTATGTAGTTGGGTTAATATATGCTCATATATGCAAGTTGACATCCTCTTAACCCATGACAAAGTTGTATGCTAAACCCATGATATTTGTGATGATCTTTCCCTTATTATGTCATGTAACGAGAACGATTTACGTGGGGAACGATGGGGTTGGTAAATATGTTAATAAATGAATGTTTGGGTATGATTAAGCATACCATAAAAATTAATTACCATAAGTGGGAATTTACCTATTGAGTTAGGTCTACCCCATGGGAATTTACCTATTGAGTTAGGTCTACCCATGTTATGGAAAACTTGATATTAATTAGGGATAATTAATATGGGGGTGATTAATTAGGTGTAATTAATCGACTAAGACACGAGGTTGGACTCATTTGTAGTGTAAAACTGCCCGGACCCGACCGGCTTAACCAGTTGCTACAAATGTCAGCCCAATGTGAGAGGTCTTAGCCATAAATTAAATACGTGATTAAGGTAAAGACACGAGGTTAGACTCTGTTATGACGTAAGACTGCCCGGACTCTACCGGCTTAACCAGGCGGTCATAACAGCTAGTCTAATATGGGAGGTCTTTATGGGAGATCACGGTCTTAATTAATTAAGAAACACTTAACCATATTAGCATGTAGTGGGACATGAGGGGTTAAGTGGGTGCCTTGGGGTGGCATGATGAGACTAGTGGGTTGCCTTGGGTGGCAATAGAAAAATACGATTAGAATACTTAACCAAGGTGGAACATGTAATTAAACATGATAAAAAGGGTTAAGTAAGTGCCATGGGTGGCATGTGAGAATACGATTAGAATACTTAACCAATGTGGAACATGTAATTAAACATGATTAAGGGGTTAAGTAAGTGCCATGGGTGGCATGTGGAAATCTAGTGGGTGCCCTAAGTGGCAATTGAAATATGATTAAAGGACTTAACCAAGATTTATAACATGTAAGGGGACATGGTTAAAGGGGTTAAGTGGGATGCACTAGATTAAACGACAAGCTTAAGTAGTAGCTTGTGGGGGCCCATTTCAACCAATATCCCAAACGTATCTTTGTGGGCTCGACTCAAGTCGGGTGACGGGACACGCATATTGGACTTGACTATAAGCGGCCAAAACGGGTTAGCGGTGGCAACGCGGGATCAACGGGTTTCATATGCGTGTGTGGGCCCGGGCTGGTTGATAAGTCGTTGTTGCATCAAGTAGATATAAAGCCGTGCACCATGATATTATCTGGTAGCCACTTTAGGGGAATGATACACCCCAATCGTGGGACCAGCACGGGTATCTACGGTAGGGAGCCGATCGATGGGGAGTAGTGGGTACACCTAGTAAAGATAGGGGCAGACGGCACCTGTGCAGGGGTACACGAAACTACTGGGTAAGATTACTAGGTACACCTAGTGGATGTAGGGGCAGACGGCACCTACGTGGTCAGTTATACACCTAATAGATGTAGGGGCAGACGGCACCTACGTGGTCAGCTAGAAGTACCAGAAACTACTAGTTATATTTTCTAAGACTTTAGATGGGATCAACCTTTAAGTAGGAATTACTCTTGGTGGGTAAAACTGGTGTGGTGCAGTGTAGGAATTACCTTTGGGTGAATAAGTCTGGGGTGGTGTAATCTAATAATTATCCTTGGGAGGATAAAAGCGTCTTCTCGGTTATCTTAGTACACCCTATGTTTTGTTGGCTACGTAGTGTGGTCATTATCCCCAGAGGTACCGTACCTTATTTATGTCATACCCTAATTACTTTAATGGTTGTATTGTTAGGGTTATAGGACTCACTCAGACTTATGTCTGACCCCGTTGTTTTTATTTTTTTCCAACCCTCAGGTTATCAGAGTGGGCCTAGCACTAGTGGGCTTGGATCAGACCGCTATATCTATCTTTTGAGCTTGGATCGTAGAAGTAAAGCTCGGTTTATCTTTTCTGTTATGGCTATTGTCTATGTAGTGGGATTATGTACTTCTATTTTATCAGGATGGATATTTTGTACTTGACTCTTATTATGGTTTTGTGATGTAACCAAACATGTTTATTTTCCGCTGCAATGAAATGATGTTTTAAGATTTTCGAGTATTACTTATATCTGTCTTGTTGTAATTTTTCTGTTCTATATTCACTTAAAATACTCCACCGATGTTATGGCATTCCCTTAGCGAGTGACCATAGCGGGTGTGGGGTGTTACACGTGGTATCAGAGCGAGGTTACCGGAACAGATAAAATTTTTAGAAAAACTATTTTCTAAGAATATTTTTGGAAAGGAGTATTTTCAAAAACATGTCTTTTAAGAGAAAAGTTTTTGAAAGAAAAGCATAATCCCCAATAGCCATATCTATATCTTTCGAATTCTCCATTTTGAATCTCTTCCTTTCTCTCATTTTGAGTTTCCCCTCCGCGTATAGATGATCTTTCTAAGATAGATAAGGATGGAAAACCACTTCAAGGGATTTAGACGTTAGTCGGATTAGAAGTTGGTTCAAGAAGGAGGAGGACTGGTAGGTATCTATTGGATAGACGGTGGGAGGAAGGCTCAAATAGTTGTTTGGTTAATGAAAGATGAAACCTCATTGGTGGGAAGTTACGAGTGGGGAATAGGGAAGAAGAAGGCAAGTGGTTATCCTTTTGAGAGGAATAGGACACCTTATTAGGATTGTCCAAAGAAGCAAGGGCAAGGTATGGAATCTTCTGGGGGGTAGTTGTATTCCCTCACGACTAGGGTACCAGATGGGGATAAGACCGTCTAGATTGGAGGTTGGATTTCTTTATCATCCAATTCGAACTTTATTTGATTCTGACGCATCGAGTTCGTTTATCTCATCATTACTAGTAGAGTCACTGCACTGAGACACCAGTTGGTAGATGATCCCTTAGTTGTTTCAAACCCAATTTGGCTCCATGATGTGGTTGGGTTTGAAAGTTTCTATACTTAGCGTTGGGTTTAGATGTGATGCTTGTTGGGCTTCACGGGCTATGGGTTAGTTTTGGGCATGGACTGGTTATCCAGTAGGAGTGCTGTTCTTCATTTTGAAGGGAGAGTTGTTGGGCTTATGGGCCGCCTGGGTAACACTCTCGAGATCTCTTGTAATCCTATAGAATCTGTTATGCTAAGGTATCTAGAATCGCTTGACACGTTGGTCTAGAGTTTGCGATCTGTTAGAGCGGTCCGGGAATACCCGGATGTGTTTGAGGAGGTGAAGGGCTTACCTCCGAAGCGGGAGATTGACTTCCGAATATATCTGGTGGATAATGCTAAACCAGTATCTTGGCCAGTGTGCCACATGGCTCCTAGCGAGAGGAGGGAACTCCATAAGTAAGTAGGCGATTTGCTTGAGAAGGGGTTCATAAGACGAAGTATATCGGAGTGGGGCGCTCCAGTAGTTTTGTTATGAAGGCGGATGGGTCCCTCAGACTTTGTGTAGGCTAAAGAGAACTAAAGAAACTCACAAAGAAGAATAGACACCCATTGCCAAGGATTGATGATCTCTTTGATCGGTTGGCTGGCGCCTCAGTATTTTTGTAGTAAGACTTAGCCACGGGATTTCATCAGTTGAGAGTGGCTGAGGATAGCATAGAAAAGACTGCCTTTAGGACTCCGGATGATTTCTTTTATGAGTGGCTGGTGATGCCATTGGGTTTGACGAATGCCCCCGCATACTTTGTTGATTTGATGAGAAGGGTGTTCAGGGAGTACCTAAATAAGTTGTGATGGTCTTTATGGATGACATTTTGGTCTTTTCTAGGAACAAAATAAGTTTTCGTATGTGCTCAATAGGGTGAGCAAAGCCAGTTATAGGATAAACGGTGGTTTTGGAGCGAGACTGGCGAGGACATCCAAAGTTGGTCAAAGGCTTAATTGTTTAGCCATTATTATTATTATTTTTAGTATCATCTCACGTAGGTTGCCTGAACTCGAAGGAGATGTCCCTTGGGTGTTTGTCTGATATTGGTTTCGGCCTTTGGGGCTTGCATTTGGGGGATGTCGAATTCGACTAGGGTGATCTGCGTGGGAGATGGACAGTTGTGATAATTTTGGATGATATCCTGGTGGAGAAGAGCATGCCCTACACCTTAGGGAAGTGTTGGAGACTCTTCGAGCGCATAGTCTTAGGACAGCATAAGTGGATGGGATCCTTAGCATCCTATGAGTAAGGGTAACATGGTAACGGACACCTTAAGTAGAAAAAGGTTGTCCTTGGGTTCATTGTTCGTTGAACGACGGAGCTTAGAGTTTATTTCTAAGTTTGACTTTAGACCTTCCATTGACTTTGTACCCGGTTTGCTAGCCTCCTTGGTTAGACCTACTCTTTTGGGGTGGATTGGAAGAGCACAGAGGGACGACCCACAGTTGGTTGAGTTGGTAGAGAAGCTCATAAGGGGGGAAGTCGTCCAGCCATTTGAGTAGGAACACCCTAGACGATAGGGGTGTTTGCGTAGAGACGGTAGACTTTGCGTACCGCAAGACGAGGGTTTGAGGAAGGCTATTCTTGATGACGCACACCGTTCTAGGATGACCATTCATCCCGGTGGGGATAAGATGTACCAAGACATGAAGAGGGTTTTCTTCTGGGCCGGTATGAAGAAAGATGTGGCCGAGTATGTCGCTCGATGTTTGGTGTGCCAGCAAGTGAAGGCGGAGCAAAGGAAACCAGGTGGGTTGCTTCACCCATTGGAGGTTCCGCAATGGAAGTGGGATAGCGTCTCGATGGATTTTATTGACGGGTTACCCAGGTCGAGGAAGGGTAATACAGGAATTTGGGTGGCGGTAGATAGACTTACTGAGAGCACCCATTTCATACCTGTGAAGAGCAAGAGGACTGCTCCATGGCAAGCTTCAGTATATCTTCGAGAGATAGTTCGATTACATGGGGTACCCTCTAGCATAGTAAGTGATCGAGATCCTATCTTCACTAGCGAGTGCTGGAAGAGTTTGCAAGAGGCGGTAGGGACTTAGTTGTGTTTGAATACCGCATATCATCCTCAGACGGACGGCCAGACCGAGAGGGTGAATTATGTCCTAGAAGACCTTTTGAGGCTTTGTATCTTAGATTTTGGGAGGTACATGGGAAGAGCATCTTCCATTGGTGGAGTTCGCATATAATAACAGCTTTCAGTCCAGTATTGGTATGGCACCTTTCGAAGCTCTTTATGGAAGGCCTTGTCGATCACCTACACGTTGGTGGGAATCTACGGATGAGATCTTGCTTGGGCCGAGAAGGTTAGAAAGACTTCGGGAAAAGATTGATTTGATTCAAAGAAGGATGAAAGCGACGCAAGATAAACAGAAATCTTATGCGGACAAGAGGAGAACAGAGCTTGAGTTTGATATTAGGACATGCTTTTCTATCAAGATATCTCCGTTACGAAATGTGGTTCACTTTGGATCTGTTGGGAAGTGAGTACCAAGGTTGTTGGACCGTTTCCTATTAAGGAAAGGATTGGACAGATGTCATAAAGAGTGGAGTTGCCCGACAGGCTTAGTGGTGTACATGATATATTCCATGTGTTACATTTGAGGAAGTTTCTACATGAGACCGCAGAGGCGGTAGAGCCGAGCCTGCTTAGAGAAGTGGAAGTTAAGCGGGATGCTACGATTCGACGAGCTCCTACTTGCATCCTTGGGTCAGAGATTTGGAAGCTGAGGAACAGAGAGGTTCAACTAGTCAAAGTACGAAGGGGAGATGAAGAGAGAGTGACGCTACCTGGGAGACGGAAGCGAAGATGCGTTCGAGGTACCCTTTTCTTTCGGAGGGTATGTCCTTTTGCTTCTCCTTCATCGCATATCTTGTGCTTATCTTATTCTTAGTATGTCCTCTCGTTAGTACCTTTGACCTTTAGATAGGGTAAACCTATGGTTGAAACATGTGTTTGAGACATGTTATGGTTGATGGATGCAAGTGGATGCAAGTGTTTGCTAGTGGTTGCTCGTGGATGCATATACACACACTCTAGGCACTAGATCGGCTCAATCACTTCATATTGCATATTGCATAAAATTGTGTGTAGGAAAATATATTTATGGATGTATAATGGTTGTGTTATCACATGGATGATGCATTTTGGTGAATGATTGTGCACTCATATAGATATTGTATGTGTCGATAGGGTTCTCTCGCATACATAATGGATGCATGGCACTATCATGGTTTGCATATGTTCATATGTTAGATAGGGAACATATACACACACTTTTTGCATATGCTCATACATCATTAGAAATTGTTTTAAGGACAATGGATGCCCGTGGATGATGGTTTGAGTAGATGGTTGTTTGGATGGTAGGATATGCATTCTCCTTAGCTTAGAGATTTCGGGGACGAAATCCTTTAAGGAGGGGAGAATGTAACACCCCGTATTTTGGGTTAATACTAAAATTCACTAATTACAGAATAAATAATCTCATATGTGGGAATTAGGGGAAACGAGCTGCGTTATTGCGTTCGTCTCGGAAAAATACGCGAAATAGAGTCCGAGTTTTCGAAAATCGGAGTCCGTATGGCCCGGTTATGGCCCAAGGAAGTTTGCAGAAAAATTAGAGCTAAAAACAGATTTAGGAATTTAAATTCAAATTTAAATTCAGATTAGGAATGGGCCAGGCGGGGTCAGGCGGGAAGCTTCCCGCCCAACCCATGTCGACAGGGCTGTCGACAGGCCTGTCGACAGGGGTGTCGACATGCCTGTCGACTTGCCTGTCGACAGGGTGGCACCGTTCTGTGAACCTGGGTGCACCAGGTTGCACCAGGTTGGGTTTCAGGCTGGCTAGGAGGGCTGGTTCTAGAGATTTCCTAAATCTAAGGGTCCTAATCTAATCTAGGGTTAATCTAAGGGCCTAAAATGCAACCTAATCCTATAAATAAGACCCTAACCCTACCCTAATTCATTCATAATTAGGTTTTGTAACTAAACTATGGCAAAATGAAACTTGGTCATGGCCTCCACAAATCAATGAAGAGGAAAGCAAGCTCTAATCAACCTCTAATCCGTTCTAAGTATCTTAATCTTCTTCATTAGCTTGCTAATTGTGTTTTGGTGAGTTTCTATGGCTTTAATAATCAATTGTTAATTGATTATGGTAGGATGTGATAAGACATGGCTATGTTTGTGGATAAATGTATTTATGCAAGTTTGTATGATATGTGATTTGCAAGTTTTATGTTAAATGCAAGTTAAGGCCATGTTTTATGATGCAAAACACCATGTTAAACAAGTTATGCATGTGATTTTATGCATGCTAAATAGTTGGTGTTATGCATGTTAAGTATTTGATGTTATGCATGTTAAGTTGATATATGCATGTTTAATAAGTGGATTTATGCATATTTACTAAGTGGAATTATGCAAGTTGAAAGTGATATGCAAGTTATGCATGCTTATGCAAGTGTATGGATGCTTATGTAAGTCATGTATATGTTTAAATGCAAGATTTATGTGATATGCAAGTTATGCATGCTTATGCGAGTATATGAATACTTATGCAAGATATGTACATGCTTAAATGACATGATATGCAAGTTGTGCAAGTATGTGAATACTTATGCAAATTATGTGTATGTTTAAATGCATGTTTAACATGTTATGCAAGATTGAGAATGCCTATATGCAAGTTTAACATGTTATGCAAGATATGTGTATGATAATATGCGAGCTCATATGCAACATGTTATGCAAATTATGTGTATGATTATATGGAAGTTTGGGTTGTATGTAGTTGGGTTAATATATGCTCATATATGCAAGTTGACATCCTCTTAACCCATGACAAAGTTGTATGCTAAACCCATGATATTTGTGATGATCTTTCCCTTATTATGTCATGTAACGAGAACGATTTACGTGGGGAACGATGGGGTTGGTAAATATGTTAATAAATGAATGTTTGGGTATGATTAAGCATACCATAAAAATTAATTACCATAAGTGGGAATTTACCTATTGAGTTAGGTCTACCCCATGGGAATTTACCTATTGAGTTAGGTCTACCCATGTTATGGAAAACTTGATATTAATTAGGGATAATTAATATGGGGGTGATTAATTAGGTGTAATTAATCGACTAAGACACGAGGTTGGACTCATTTGTAGTGTAAAACTGCCCGGACCCGACCGGCTTAACCAGTTGCTACAAATGTCAGCCCAATGTGAGAGGTCTTAGCCATAAATTAAATACGTGATTAAGGTAAAGACACGAGGTTAGACTCTGTTATGACGTAAGACTGCCCGGACTCTACCGGCTTAACTAGGCGGTCATAACAGCTAGTCTAATGTGGGAGGTCTTTATGGGAGATCACGGTCTTAATTAATTAAGAAACACTTAACCATATTAGCATGTAGTGGGACATGAGGGGTTAAGTGGGTGCCTTGGGGTGGCATGATGAGACTAGTGGGTTGCCTTGGGTGGCAATAGAAAAATACGATTAGAATACTTAACCAAGGTGGAACATGTAATTAAACATGATAAAAAGGGTTAAGTAAGTGCCATGGGTGGCATGTGAGAATACGATTAGAATACTTAACCAATGTGGAACATGTAATTAAACATGATTAAGGGGTTAAGTAAGTGCCATGGGTGGCATGTGGAAATCTAGTGGGTGCCCTAAGTGGCAATTGAAATATGATTAAAGGACTTAACCAAGATTTATAACATGTAAGGGGACATGGTTAAAGGGGTTAAGTGGGATGCACTAGATTAAACGACAAGCTTAAGTAGTAGCTTGTGGGGGCCCATTTCAACCAATATCCCAAACGTATCTTTGTGGGCTCGACTCAAGTCGGGTGACGGGACACGCATATTGGACTTGACTATAAGCGGCCAAAACGGGTTAGCGGTGGCAACGCGGGATCAACGGGTTTCATATGCGTGTGTGGGCCCGGGCTGGTTGATAAGTCGTTGTTGCATCAAGTAGATATAAAGCCGTGCACCATGATATTATCTGGTAGCCACTTTAGGGGAATGATACACCCCAATCGTGGGACCAGCACGGGTATCTACGGTAGGGAGCCGATCGATGGGGAGTAGTGGGTACACCTAGTAAAGATAGGGGCAGACGGCACCTGTGCAGGGGTACACGAAACTACTGGGTAAGATTACTAGGTACACCTAGTGGATGTAGGGGCAGACGACACCTACGTGGTCAGTTATACACCTAATAGATGTAGGGGCAGACGGCACCTACGTGGTCAGCTAGAAGTACCAGAAACTACTAGTTATATTTTCTAAGACTTTAGATGGGATCAACCTTTAAGTAGGAATTACTCTTGGTGGGTAAAACTGGTGTGGTGCAGTGTAGGAATTACCTTTGGGTGAATAAGTCTGGGGTGGTGTAATCTAATAATTATCCTTGGGAGGATAAAAGCGTCTTCTCGGTTATCTTAGTACACCCTATGTTTTGTTGGCTACGTAGTGTGGTCATTATCCCCAGAGGTACCGTACCTTATTTATGTCATACCCTAATTACTTTAATGGTTGTATTGTTAGGGTTATAGGACTCACTCAGACTTATGTCTGACCCCGTTGTTTTTATTTTTTTCCAACCCTCAGGTTATCAGAGTGGGCCTAGCACTAGTGGGCTTGGATCAGACCGCTATATCTATCTTTTGAGCTTGGATCGTAGAAGTAAAGCTCGGTTTATCTTTTCTGTTATGGCTATTGTCTATGTAGTGGGATTATGTACTTCTATTTTATCAGGATGGATATTTTGTACTTGACTCTTATTATGGTTTTGTGATGTAACCAAACATGTTTATTTTCCGCTGCAATGAAATGATGTTTTAAGATTTTCGAGTATTACTTATATCTGTCTTGTTGTAATTTTTCTGTTCTATATTCACTTAAAATACTCCACCGATGTTATGGCATTCCCTTAGCGAGTGACCATAGCGGGTGTGGGGTGTTACACAACGACTGAAGAGGGCTCTCACAACAGCCCCAGTTTTGACGCTGCCAGATGGGAGCAAGATGTTCACTGTTTATACGGATGCATGTGGGACAGGGCTAGGCGCCGTCTTAATGCAAGAAGGAAGGGTAGTAGCTTATGGCGGGAGGCAGTTGAAGGTGCACTAAAAGAACTACCCAACCCACGATCTTGAGTTAGCCGCCATCGTCTTTGCACTCAAGTCTTGGCGACACTATCTCCTAGGTGAGAAGTTCGAACTTTACACTGACCATAAATCGTTGAAATATCTTTTCTCGCAGAAGGATCTTAACTTGAGGCAACAAAGGTGGATGGAGTTTCTTGCCTCGTACGATTTCGAAATCTCCTACACTCCGGGCAAAGGCAACGTAGTTGCAGACGCGTTGAGCCGAAAGAAATTGACCCTAAGCCCGTTGTTTGTTGAAAGACAAAGCCTAGAGTTTATAGCCAGCTTCGACTTTAGGCCTTCCTCCGATTTCGTACCAGGCTTGCTAGCATCTCTCGAAGTGCGCCCAACTTTAGTGGATTCAGTAGGGACAGCGCAACGCGAAGACCCTCAGCTTGTAGAAATAATTGATAGGCTAATTAGGGGTGAGACTTCAAGTCACCTCAACAGATACTCTATCGACGATAAGGGTGTACTAAGGCGAGATGGAAGACTATGCGTCCCACAGACGAAAGATTTAGTAAAGAAGGTTCTCGAAGAAGCACATCACCCCATCTTCACCAGCGAGTTTTGGCGGAGTCTGCAAGAAGCAGTAGGAACGCAGTTATGCTTGAGTACAGCCTATCATCCCCAAACTGACGGCCAAACAGAGAGAGTGAACAGAGTTTTGGAAGATCTTTTAAGGCTATGCGTCCTTGACTTCGGAGGGACATGGGAAGACCACCTTCCTTTGGTGGAATTTGCCTACAACAACAGCTATCAAGCAACCATCGGAATGGCGCCCTTCGAAGCTTTATATGGAAGACCGTGCCGATCGCCCACTTGTTGGTGGGAGTCTACTGATAAGCTCATACTTGGACCAGACATGATCCGAGAGACCTCAGAGAAAGTAGACTTAATACGAAGAAGGATGAAGACGGCCCAAGACAGACAAAAATCCTATGCCGACAAGAGGAGGACCGACCTTGAATTTGAGGTTGGAGACAGAGTTTTTCTCAAGGTATCACCACTAAGAAACGTTGTTCGTTTTGGAACCACAGGAAAGCTAGCGCCAAGATTCGTAGGGCCATTCCCTATTATCGAGAAAATTGGGAAAATGGCTTATAGATTAGAGCTACCCGAGAAGTTGGCTGGAGTCCACAACGTTTTTCACGTTTCACATCTCCGAAAATGTCTACACGAGTCTGCTGAAGTGGTAGAGCCGAATATCCTCGAAGAGGCCGAAGTGGAACGCGAAGCAACCATAAGAAGAGTTCCAACCCGCATCTTAGGAACGGAAGTGAAGAAGCTACGCAACCGCGAAGTCAAGCTCGTCAAAGTTCAGTGGAGCGACGCCGAGGGAGACGCGACTTGGGAAACTGAAGCTAGAATCCGTACAGCCTACCCTTTTCTGTTCGAGGGTACATCCTTGATCTTTCTTTTTCCTTAAGTTGCGCTTTTATCTATCTTTTTTTAGGTATATTTCCTCGACCGTATCTTTTAGGAAGAAACCTTTTGGATGAAAACATGTAATTGAAACATGTTATGGATGATGGTTGCAAGTGGTTGCAAGTGATTGCTAGTGGTTGCTCGTGGTTGCATATACACACACAATCTAGGTTTTAGATCGGCTCAGTCACTTCATATTGCATATGCATATGTGTTTGTATTCGTATGTGGTTGAACTTTAATGTGTTGACATGTGGATGCTGCATTTGTATTGAATGACTGTGCACTCATGTAGAATCAAGGATAGGAAAATTTGCATACATAATGGATTCATGGCACTAACATAATTCGCATTAAGGAGGTCAACTGAATCAGTAGACCGACTGATTTTGCATTAGATAAGTACATGTATACACACACACTTTGCATATGATCATGAAGCATTAGAAGTCTTTTAAGGACAATGGATACTCGTGTTTGATGGATGAGTAGATGGATGATTGGATGTTAGGATATACGTTTTCCTACACTTGAAGATTTCGGGGACGAAATCCTTTTAAGTGGGGGAGAATGTAACACCCCGAAAATTCTATAACTGTGAAATTCACAAATTAAAGTATAATCAAATTCAAATCAAAGAACTAAGGGAAACGGGATACGCCATTGCGTTCGTCTCGGAAAAATACGCGAAATAGAGTCTGAGTTTTCGAAAAACGGAGTCCGTATGAAGAAGATATGGCCTTCGGAAGTTTTGAATTAAATTTAAAATTCAAACAGAATAAAATAATAATTTGAAATGGGGCCCAACGGGCCAGGCGGATAAAACACCCGCCTAGCCACCCAGGTCGACTGGGCTGTCGACCTGGGCTACCCATGTCGACAGGGCTGTCGACAGCCCTGTCGACAGGGGTGTCGACCTGGTCGAGCCCAGTCAACCTGGCTGGCCAGGTCTGTGTTTGGTCGAATTTCAGTGGTCTGCTTTGTCATTAGGGCTAGGTGGCGGGTTTTTATTGGTCTCTCTTCCTAATGTAGGGCTATGATCTATCCTAGCAACATCAAGGGTCCTAATCAATTCCTAACCTCTATATAAACAACCCTAGACTAAACCCTAATCTATTCATTCAAAATAAGATTATAGCCGCCATGTTGCTGAGGAACGACAAAGAATAGCCGCCAACTAAAGAGAGGATTAGGGAGAAAGTTCTAAGGCCTAAAGCAATTCAAAGCAACCTAAAGCTAATCAATTCAACAAAGGAATCGTGTCTCTTAATTAGAGAATTCGCCGCAACCATTGTAAGTAGAGTATTACTTTGGTATTAATAAACAACTGTGTTGATGTGTATGCTTGAATTGTGGCAATGGAAGTAATTCATATTTGTGCAAAATTATGTTATTCATTATAAAGAACTACATGCGGTAGTTCTATGCAAATAAACGTTTGGAATATTGCGCAAATTGTGGAATCTATATTGAAGCTACATGTATGTAGTTAATTGAAATTCATGCAAATTTGAGGCTTTGTTATTATGCCATTATGATGTATATTTTGTGCATAAATCGTTTTGCAAGTAATTGAAACAAGTTTGGTTATTATAGTTCATATGAAACTATGTAGAATTTTGACACCATAATCCATGCATTAAGTCATGCTTTTACAAACTTATGAATATGGCTAGGAATGATATTTGGCATAATTGAAATCCGTTATTAAGTCTATCTTGTTTTAAAGGATTATATGATGACATGGCTAGGTTAGACTCAAAAATCCCTTTTTGCAAGTTTAAAGCAAACACCATGTTTAGGAATATTTATGCATAAGTATGTTTATACCATCGTTATGTGATTAGGCTTAAATCATGATTAAGTTGAATTATGCTATGTTCATGCTAGAGGTATTTTATGCCATGCTTATGTTTGACAATATGCCATGTTTATGCTAGAAGTATTTAGGCCATGCTTATGTTTGACATTATGCCTAAATAAGAATATAGGTTCATGTTGTAGTTAAACCTATGCAAGTTTACATGCCTTGATTTATGTCACCTATGTTTTATGACCAAAATACATGTCACCACTATGCAAGTACACCAATTTCTATTATGTATTTTCCAACGTCATATGCAAGTTCATGCGCTCACTTTCCCCTCTTTGTGTATACGCCATAAGCCTCCCCTTTTCGCATGGCTAAATTGGGCTTTAAAAAGGCTAAGCCCAATATATATAAACGGACGTGTAAAACGGGGGAAAATAACGTTGGGTTAACATTAATTTAATGAATGAAAACTAAAGTAAAAAGGGCCCAAATTCAAGTATGGGTTGGGCCCATGGTTGGTGTAACCATTACACCATTAACATAATAATGGGCCGCAAATATTTACATATAAGAAATAAAGAAGAATGACAAAATATGTAAATGTAGAAAAGACGATGTGTTTAACCCGAGGTTGGATTGAGTTGTGATGTAAACCTGCCCGGAACCGCCCGGCTGTCCAGTAGTCACAACAATACCTATCCAATGTGGGAGGTTAAACATGGAGCCCAGCAAGGACCCGAGGTTAGACTGAGTTGTGGCGTAAGACTGCCCGGAACCAACCGGCAACAGGCAGCCACAACAATACCTGTCTAATGTGAGAGGTCAGGGCCTTAATAAGACAATTAAGGCTGAGTCAGGATTGTTAGGATTAAGTAAACTAAAGACTTAATCAAAATGGAACATGCTAAACTAAACGGACTGGTGGGGTTAGGTTAGGAAACACTTAACCAACTTAGCATGTTGGCTAGAGATAGAAAACCTAGTAACGGGGGACCCTTTTCAGCAGTAACCCTAGAAGGTGTATCAGGATACCCTGAAACTAGGCAGGGTGGGGCACGATTACTGGGCTGATTGTAAGAGGTCAAATCGACGGCGGTGGTGTAGCAGTGTAGGTTCTAACGGTGTGCGGGCGTGCACGCACTCCGGCGCAGAAAAATAAAGCACTGGACACCAGTAGCATACCTTTGCACTCTAAGGTTGTGTCGGGTTGCCACTATGGGACTTGATACACCCCATGGTGGGACCAGCATAGGTAACTACAGACATCGGGGGCCGTAAGACACATGTAACTATGCGAGTAGGAGCCGATCATCGTAGAATGGATCACATCACCCTGATTTTGGGATGCAAATTGGAAACTAGTTTATATGGGTTCAGAGATTAACATGGGGTACGATAGTATATTCGACCCTAGATAACTTAACCAAGTTTATAATGTTGCCCACTTCCTGTTTTACTTATCATACCCAGTTCTTTATTCATAGACAAAGTAGTACTAGACTTACTCAGGCTTTATGTCTGACTCTATTTTCTTTCGTCTTCTTTCTTCCGTTCCCCCCCCAGGTCCTCAGGGAGGGAACACAGCGGCTTGACCTACCTCAACATCCAGCTTGAAGAAGAGAAATGTATTGCTTGGACTTTCCTGTTTTGAACTATGGCTTTGGACAATCCACTATGGGGCTTTTGCAGTTTATCTATGTTTTATTTATGCTTCTTTAAAATAATGTACTCAAGACAGATTATGAAAGTGTTATGTTATGTTTTGAAAGGATGTTGTTGTAACACGTATTTGACTTGATGAAATAAAGTTTGTTGTTCTTCCGCTGTTTACAAATATGTGTTCTTATATCTGTCTTGTATATCTGTGACTTGTACTTATAAACCTCCACCAAAATTAGGGCATTCCCTTTGAGAGTGACCCTAACGGAGGTGGGGTGTTTCAAAGGACGTATCCTACCAACCAAACAACCATCTACTCAAACCATCAAACACTGGTATCCATTGTCCTTAGGGTTTCTAATGATGTATGAACATATGCAAAAAGTGTGTGTATATGTTCCCTGTCTAATGCAAAATCAGGCGGTCTACTGATTCAGTTGACCTCCTTAATGCAAATCATGATAGTGCCATGCATCCAATATGTATGCGAAAGAACCTTATCGACACATACTATTTCTACATGAGTGCACAACCATTCACCAAAATGCATCATCCATATGATAGCACAATCATTATACATCCATTAATATAGCTACCTACACACAATTATATGCCATCCGTCCAATCCTTTCCTTAATAGGAAACGGTCTTACAAATCTTGGAGCTAACTTCCCAACGGACCCAAAGCGAACAACATTCCGTAATGGAGATACTTTGACAACGACCATGTCCCCAACATCAAACTCAAGATCCGTCCTCCTCTTATCCGCGTAAGATTTCTGCCTATCTTGCGCTGCTTTCATCCTTCTTCGAATCAAATCAATCTTCTCCGAAGTCTCTCTAACCATATCGGGCCCAAGCAAGATCTTATCCGTAGATTCACACCAACATGTAGGTGATCGACAAGGCCTTCCATAAAGAGCTTCGAAAGGAGCCATACCAATACTGGACTGAAAGCTGTTATTATACGCGAACTCCACCAATGGAAGATGCTCTTCCCATGTACCTCCAAAATCTAAGATACAAAGCCTCAAAAGGTCTTCCAGAACACGATTCACCCTCTCGGTCTGGCCATCCGTCTGAGGATGATATGCGGTGCTCAGACACAATTGAGTCCCCACTGCTTCTTACAAACTCTTCCAGAACTCGCTAGTGAAGATAGGATCTCGATCACTCACTATGCTAGAGGGTACCCCATGCAATCGAACTATTTCTCGAAGATATACTGAAGCTAGCCATGGAGCAGTCCTCTTGCTCTTCACGGGTATAAAATGGGCGCTCTTAGTAAGTCTGTCTACCACAACCCAAATTCCCGTATTACCCTTCCTCGATCTCGGTAACCCATCAATAAAATCCATCGAGACGCTATCCCACTTCCATTGCGGAACTTCCAATGGGTGAAGCAACCCACCTGGTTTCTTTTGCTCCGCTTTCACTTGTTGGCACACCAAGCATCTAGCGACATACTCGGCCACATCTTTCTTCATACCGGCCCAAAAGAAAACTCGCTTCATGTCTTGGTACATCTTGTCCCCACCGGGATGAATGGTCATCCTAGAACGGTGTGCATCATCAAGAATAGCCTTCCTCAAACCCTCGTCTTGCGGTACACAAAGTCTACTGTCTCTACGCAAGCACCCCCTATCGTCTAGGGTGTACCTACTCAAATGGCTGGACGACTCCCCCCTTATGAGTCTCTCTACCAACTCAACCAACCGTGGGTCGTCCCGCTGTGCCTCGCCAATCCATCCCAAAAGAGTAGGTCTGACCTCCAAGGATGCTAACAAACCGGGTATATAGTCAACAGAAGGTCTAAAATCAAACATCGAGATAAATTCCAAGCTTCGTCGTTCCACGAACAATGGACTCAAGGTCAACCTTTTCCTGCTCAAGGCGTCCGCCACCACGTTACCCTTGCCAGGGGTATACGCTATCTCGAAATCATAGGATGCTAAGAGCTCCATCCACCTTTGCTGTCTCAAGTTCAAATCCTTCTAAGAAAACAAGTACTTCAATGATTTGTGGTCAGTGAACAATTCGAATCTCTCACCAAGAAGATAATGGCGCCCAATCTTAAGCGCAAAAACAATAGCGGCCAACTCTAAATCATGGGTAGGGTAATTCTTCTCATGCTTTCTCAACTGCCTTCCACCGTAGGCTATCACCCTTCCCTCTTGCATTAAGACTGCGTCCAGTCTTGTCCCACAAGCATCGGTATAGAAAACAAATGGCTTACTCCCATCTGGCAACACTAAGACTGGAGCTCTGGTTAAAGCTCTCTTTAACCGCCGGAACGCATCATCACAATCTACGTCCCATACGAAGACTAAATTCTTCTTCGTCAAGCGAGTTAATGGGGCTGATATCTTCGCGAAGTCCTTGATAAACTTCCTATAGTAGCCGGCCAACCCCAAGAAACTCCTCACCTCGGTAGCATTCTTCGGAACCTTCCAATCTTGAATAGATACTACCTTCGCGGGATCCACAGCTATCCCCTCCTTGGAGACCACGTGCCCCAAGAACCGCACTTCCTTCCTCCAGAAGTGACATTTAGAGAATTTAGCCTTAAGGCTATGCGCTCGAAGAGTCTCCAACACTTCCCTAAGATGTAGGGCATGCTCTTCTTCACTCTTAGAAAAGACTAAGATGTCATCCACAAAGACCACCACGAACTTATTAAGGAACTCCCTGAACACCCTACTCATCAAATCAACAAAATATGCAGGGGCGTTCGTCAAACCAAATGGCATCACCAGCCACTCATAGAAACCATCCAGAGTCCTAAAGGCAGTCTTGTCTATGCTATCCTCAGCCACGCTCAACTGATGAAACCCCGTGGCCAAGTCCAACTGCGAAAACACTGAGGCGCCAACCAACTGATCAAAGAGATCATCAATCCTCGGCAATGGGTGTCTATTCTTCTTTGTGAGCTTGTTGAGTTCTCTATAGTCTACACAAAGTCTGAGGGACCCATCTGCCTTCGTGGAAAAAACTACTGGAGCACCCCACTCCGATATACTTCGTCTTATGAACCCCTTCTCAAGCAACTCCCCTACTTGCTTATGGAGTTCCCTCCTCTCACGAGGAGCCATGTGGCGCACTGGTAAAGATACTGGTTTAGCATTATCCACCAGATATATTCGGAAGTCTATCTCCCGCTTCGGAGGTAAGCCCTTCACCTCCTCAAACACATCCGAGTATTCTCGGACCACTCTAACAGATCACAAACTCTCGACCGAAGCGTCAAGCGATTCAAGATAACTTAGCATAACAGAATCCATGGGATTACAAGAGATCTCGAGAGTGTTCCCCAAACGGGTCATCAGCCTAACAACTCTCCTTTCGCAATCAAGAACGTCACCATTACTGGATAACCAGTCCATGCCCAAAATCAACCCATAGCCCGTGAAGCCCAAAACAAAAGCATCACATCTAAACTCAACGCTAAGTATAGAAATCTTCAAACCCAAACATATCATGGACAAATAAGTGGAGCCCCCAATTGGGTTTGAAACAACCAAGGGATCATCTACTAGGCTGGTGTCTAAGTGAAGTGACTCAACTAATGATGATGAGATAAACGAGTGCGATGCGCCAGAATCAAACAATGTACGGACATGATGATCAAATAGAAAAACCAGACTTTAAACGGAAATAGTTCTACCTCTTTCCTGAATCGGTGGAACCGCGAGAGCCTGAACTTGCCCCCTTGCCTGACCCGGTGCCATAAGAGCTTGCACCTGTCCCCCTGAGGTAGATCCCGTCCTTTGCCCCTTCTTAGGGCAATCCTTCACTAGATGCCCTGCTTCGCCACAGTGGAAGCAGCCCGTCTTCTTCTTCTTTCGACAATCTTTGCTTAGGTGCCTGGTATCCCGCAATTGAAGCACTTCTTCTTTCCCTTGCCACCGTTGCCTTCCCCACCTTTGTTTTGTTGCTGTTGAGGTCTCTTTTGATCTCCCTTCTTCTCGGGTGCCTTATTAGCATTAGGACCCTTCTCTTCCTCATGCATGAGTGCCATGTCTACTAGCTTCTCAAAGGTGGCCCCCATAGGGATGTGAGTCATAGCCAATCCATGCATTGGTTCATTCAAGCCTTTAACAAACCTCAAAGCCTTCTTCTCCGGTGTATTCACCATGTCTATGCCAAACCTTGCCAATTGATTAAACTTGTTGACATATTCCTTCACCGAGAGGTTTCCTTGCTTTAGTGTCAAGAATCTTTCCATATACAAATTTTCCTCCGCCCTTGAGAGAAACTTTGCCACAAATCTTTGCCTGAAATCCGCCCAAGAGTCAACGGGGCGCTCTCCATTAGTGACCTCCCACCAGAATGAGGCCTCTCCCTTCATTAACCAAGCAGCTAACTTGACTTTCTTTCCTTCTTCCATCTCAAAGATATCTATCAACTCTTCCACCTCCTTAAGCCAATCCCTAGCTTCCACAAAAGTTTCTGATCCTTGAAAAGGTTTCCCTCCCATAGCTTTAAATTCCTTGCAAGTCTTAGCAAAAGTATCCGTGCGAGGAGGAGGAGGGGGAGGAGGAAGATCGGGTGCTACTATTGGTGGAGGTACATTTGCTGGACCCGCAGTGGCGGCCCTAGCCTCCATCAATCTCCTATACCATACTGGTATCGTCACACCCTCCGGAAAGTTAAGATCTTCAGCCATGCTGAAACGAAAAAGGAAAGATTCAAAACGGAGAATTCGAAAGATAAAGATATGGCTATTGGGGATTATGCTTTTCTTTCAAAAACTTTTCTCTTAAAAGACATGTTTTTGAAAATACTTCTTCCAAAAATGTTTTTAGAAAAATAGTTTTCTAAAAATTTTATCTGTTCTGGTAACCTTCGCTCTGATACCACGTGTAACACCCCACACCCGCTAAGGTCACTCACTAAGGGAATGCCTTAACTTCGGTGGAGCATTTTAAGTGAGTATAGAACAGAAAATTACAACAAGACAGATATAAATACTTGAAAATCTAAAACATCATTTCATTGCAGCAGAAGGTAAACATGTATAGTTACAACACCAAAAAGAGTCAAGTACTAAATATCCATCCTGATAAAAACATAAGTACATAATCCCACTACATAAACAATAGCCATAAAAGAAAAGATAAGCTGGGCTTTACATCACGGTCCAAGCTCCAAAAGATAGATAAAGAAATCTGATCAAAGCCCACTAGTGCTAGGCCCAGCCTGAGGACCTGAGGGGGAAAAAGATAAAAACAACGGGGTCAGACATAAGTCTGAGTGAGCCCTATAACTTTAACCACAAAATCATTAAAGTAGTTAGGGTATGATATAAACTTCGTACGGGATGACTGGGGATAAATGACTACACTAAGTAGCCAACTAGACATAGGATGAACTAAGATAACGGTAAAGACGCATCTACCCACCCAAGGGTAATTACTAACTGCACCACACCAGTCATTCCTACTTAAAGGTTGATCCCACCCAAGGACTTAGAAAATTTACCCAGTAGTTTCGTGTACCCCTAGCTGACTACATAGGTGCCGTCTGCCCCTATCTCCACTAGGTGTACCCACTACTCCCCAAGCGATCGGCTCCCTACCGTAGATACCCGTGCTGGCCTCACAGTTGGGTCTATCACTCCCCAAAGTGGCAACCTGATACAACCAATGGTGCACAGCTTATACCTACACGATGCAACAACGTCTTACCTACCAGCCCGGGTCCACACACGCATATGAAACCCGTTGGACTTGCGTTGCCACCGCTAACCCGTTTTGGCCTCTTATAATCAAGCCCAGTACGCGTGTCCCGTCCTCGACATGGGTCGAGCCCAATAAGATACATATGGGTTACTGGGTGAAATGGGCCCCCACAAGCTACCCACCTAAGCTTGTCCCTTTATCTAGTGCATCCCACTTAACCCTTTAATCATGTTTAATTTACATGTTTCCACTTGGTTAAGTATTCTAATCGTATTTTCTATTGCCACCCAAGGCAACCCACTAGATTTCCACATGCCACCCAAGGCACTTTCTTGATTTCCACATGCCACCCAAGGCACCCACTTAACCGCTCATGCCCACTACATGCTTATCTGGTTAAGTGTTTCTTAATTGATTAAGAACGTAACCGTTGTAAAGACCTCTCACATTAGACTATCTTTTATTGCAGCTGGATTTGCCGGTTGGGTCCGGGCAGCCTTACGCCATAACCGAGTCTAACCTCGTGTCTATACACTTGTCACGTATTTAGTTTGTGCCTAAGACATCTCACATTGGGCCAATCATTTGTAGCCGCTGGATTTGTCGGTCGGTTCCGGGCAGTCTTACGCTACAAAAGGGTCCAACCTCGTGCCTTAGTCGATTAATTACACCTAATTAATCACCCCCATATTTCGAATTAATTTTCCATAATTAATTCCAATTTTAACGATGTACATAATTGACTCAATTATGTGCATCCACTTTATGGTATGCATAATCATACCAACTTCTCAACATTTCATTAACATGTATATTAACCCCATCGTTCCCACGTAATTCGCTAACATGACATAAAAGGGAAGATTCATCACAAATACAATGGGTTCAACTTGCATAACATTAACATGGGTTTTAAAGGTGTAAACATGCATATAGCATCAACCCAACTAGCATAAATAATCAACCCAAACTTGCATGAATCACATATGTCATAAAGAGGTTAACTTGCATAAGTTATTTATGTCATACAAAGGGGTAAACTGGCATATGTATGTATGACATACAAAGGGGTTAACTTGCATATGTATGCATATCATACTAAGGTGTAAACTTGCACATGTTACTTGCATATCATCAAACACCAAACTTGCATAACATGTCATATATGGACTTGCATATAATCATACACCAAACTTGCATAACATATCATATATGAACTTGCATATAATCATACACCAAACTTGCATAATCATGGTGTCATAATGGATCAATGTTTATCATAGCAACTAGCATCATGAACACTTGCATAACTTGCATAACATCATGATCATATAGCATATAGCTTGCATAACTTTCATAACATCATGAACATGTAACATATGACTTGCATAACTTGCATAACATCATGAACATGTAGCATATGACTTGCATAACTTGCATAACATCACAAACACATAGCATATAACTTGCATAACATGCATAACATCATTAACACATAACATATAACTTGCATAACATGCATAACATCATTAACACATAGCATATAACTTGCATAACATGCATAACATCATTAACACATAGCATATAACTTGCATAACATGCATTGATCCACATTCATAGCCATAACCTCATTATATCCTATCATAATCATTTCAATAATTGGTCATTAAGGCTATAGAAAACTCACAACTTGTTGATTAGCACCCCTAAGAAGAAGATTAAGTTGCTAGAGTTGATTAGAAGTTGATTTGAGAAGCTATCTTCCTCTTTAAATTGATGGAGGCTCCTTCAAGTTGCATTTTGACGGCATAACGGTGTTGTATCTATTTTTAGTATGAATTAGGGTAGTCTTAGGGCGTATTTATAGATTAGCTAGGTGTTTTAGGCCATTAGATTAACCCTAAATCAGATTAGAGCCGTCAGATCTAGTCCTAGCCACCAAAACACAGCCCAAAAGCCAAACTGGTGCACCCAGGTCACCTGGGCTCGACCAGGGAGGTCGACCCCCAGGTCGACACTAGGGTCGACACCCTAGTCGACCTGGTGGGAAGGTCGACACCCCTGTCAACCCCCAGGTCGACTCCCTAGGTCTGGCGGGAATTTTCCCGCCACTTCTGAAATTTTGAAAATTTTGTTTTAAAATCTGTTTTAATTTTCTGAAAACTTCTTTGGGCCTTATCTGGGTCATACGGACTCCGATTTTCAAAAACTCAGACTCTATTTCACGTATTTTTCCGAGACGAACGCAATGGCATAGCCCGTTTCCCCTGATTCAGATTTTTAAATTTAATTCTGCCCTGTTTTATATTATAGCTAGTTATTCAACATACGGGGTGTTACATCGCCAGTCTTATCATCACGCCTTCGTTGATTGATAACATATTTGCTCTTCATAAGGATGATCACTTCATTCAGAAGATCAGAGAGAGAATTCAGAAAGGTGAGCCCTCGAGTTTTCAGATTGATAACGATGGGATTCTGTGGTTAAAGGGTCGGATTTGTGTTCCAAACATTCCTGAACTCCGGAGAGAAGTATTGGATGAATGACACAAAGCCAAACTTAGTATCCAACCAGGAGTGAGCATGATGTATAATGATATCAAACGCACTTTCTGGTGGAGATATATGGAACGAGACATTCCTTGTACGTTAGCCGGTGTGCTACTTGTCAGCAAGTCAAGAGCGATCAATAGAAATTTGCTGGATTGTTGCAACCGTTGGAAATTCCAGGTGGGAGGTGGGAACAAATTTTTATGGATTTCATAGATGGTTTGCCCAGAACCAGGAAAGGAAATGACAGTATTTGGTTGATCGTAGATCGTTTCACGAAGACCGCCTATTTCATACCTATCAGATCAAATAGAACCGCTCAGAGTCTGGCGCAAATTTATTTCAGAGAGATTGTTAAACTGCATGGAGTTCCCACGAGTATCTTTAGTGATCGTGACCCAATTTTTGCTAGTAAATTCTGGGAAGCATTCCAAGCAGAATTGGGAATGAAACTAAACTTGAGCACCGCTTATCATCCTCAAGCAGATGGTCAAACTAAGAGGGTGAACCGTATTCTAGAAGATTTATTGCGGGCTTATGTTATTGATTTTGGCAGATAATGGGAAGACCATTTGCATTTGGCTGAATTCTCATACAACAACAGCTACCAAGCGAGCCTGACAATGTCACCATTCGAAGCATTGTATGGTCGACCGTGCAGATCTCCCGCTTGTTGGGTAAAACCTGGCAATAGAGTTGTATTGGGACCCGATATGATTTATGAGGCTGCAGATAAAGTTGATTTCATTAAGAAACGATTACTAGTGGCTCAAAGCCGGCAGAAGAGCTATGCAGATGTGAAAAGAAGAGATTTTTTCTTTTTCTGTTGGTGACTATGTATATTTGAGGGTTTCTTCGATGAGAGGAGTAGTCCGATTTGGTAAAACAGGGAAGTTGGTGCCCAGATTTATTGGTCCATTTCCTATTCTTGAACGGATTGGAACTCTCGCTTATAGAGTTCAATTGCCTAATTGGTTGCCTGAAGTACATGATGTGTTTCACGTATCTCAACTTAAAAAGCATGTGCATGATCCAGACTTGGTCGTGGAAGAAGCAGCGCAACAAGATTTGGAAATTACTCCAGAATTAGCTGTGAGAAGAGAGCTGATAAATATTATTGGCAAAGAAACTAAAAACTGAGGAACAAGAAAGTTCACTTAGTCAAAGTGCAATGGAGTGGAGATCCGCGAGACTGTACTTGGGAAAATGAGGAAAGCATTAAGCAAGCCTATCCCGATTGCAGGGTGGATATCTCTGATTAACTCCGGTGCAAGGTACATTTACCATATTTTGCATTTCCATATTATTTTCTACTTAGCTGTTGTTTCCTTTTCATGGATGTGAAATTTTAATTATATAGTCTGAATAATTTTAAAAGAGTATATGGATTAATTAGTATATTTTTGAAAAGGTTAAAAATAAATTGATTGTTGTTTGTGTTGTGTGATTATGAATTTGATTAATCAAAATAATAGAAATAATTAATTTAATCAATAAGAGAATGATGGTAAATTTATTCGAATAAATCAAATATTGAACTGATTTGAAATAGATAGAAATATATGCATGTACATTATATATGTTTGAACATCTAAATGGATTAGCTATTGAGTAAAGAATTTATTTGCGTGCCCGACAAATAAGTAAAACTTAATGAGTTGGATGTGCAATTTTATTATTATATCAACTCCTATGAATGCCATTGGATGCGGAGTGCTACTTGTTCTATGTGTAATAATAAATGTCACCATAGGATAGTAACAATTAATTTTGAACTACATTACATGGCATACTTCTTGAAGATAGCATATTTCATCATATACCACATAAGCATTTGGAGCTTGTGTGACGAGGTTGAAGATTTACCATACAAGCGAGAGGCTTGTATGGCGATGACTATGTATTACAGGTTGAACTGATGACTGATATAGACTATATAAAATGTAACGGTAAATTTCCAGATTAATAAAAACCCCACACGGGTCTAGAGATGACAATAAACACGTCTCTCTGGTCATTAAGGCACAAAAACCATTTATAGGGTTATGAGAATTTCTTCTCTGGAGTTATGATCTATACACACTCCCCTGTGGACACCAGAATATATCACTATAAGTATGTTTATGCTTATTAGGATTTATTGGGTATCTAATATGGCCCAATAAATTTCCAAACCCCTCCCCGTACAAAGGAGGTTATGGCGAAATTTTTCGAAAATTAGGGTGTTAGCCAAATTTTTGAAGAAGTAGGAAATTCTTAGAAACTGAAAAGTTGGAGAATGAAAGCCAGAATGAAAGTTGAGGTGGTTAATTAAACAAATTTCAGCTTCATTCCATTTCGGGGACGAAAAGATTTTAAGTGGGGGAGATTGTAACAACCCGGAAAAAACTGAACCAATTTAAAATTTTTAATTTGGCTATTTTAGTGGATTTTGAATATTTAAAGTAAATTATTTTAAATAATAACGACCAAAAATCTATTTGAATCGATGTTGGAAAATAATATATTTATTTCAATTATAAAACAAGGCCTGAAATGGCTCAGTAGTTTGAAAATTTGAATTCGAACTTTGACTGACCGTACCGGGTGCAAAATAAAACAGATTTTGGTGAAACCAAAAACGTTTAAATATTTTTATGAATATCTTTCTAACGAATCTGAAAAATCGAAACTTCATAGCGGGAATCAAAAGTTGTGGCCAAATGAATTTTCAGAAAGGTCGCTATGGAGATTATATAGCCCTTGAAAATAGCCACTTTGCAAACGACCTTCGTTTTCGACGAAACCGCTTTTGTTGGATCTAGGATGTCAAATTATTGCTAGGTTTCAAATTTCATAATTTTTGGAGTTAATATGTGAGCATGGCAAAAGAAAACGTGTTTGGTGAAAATTCAGTCAATTTGGATCGACCAGAAAATGGCCATTTTTCAAACGGTCTCCAAATTCCATGAAACTAGTTTTGTTGGGACCGTATCGTCAAAACATAGCTAGATTTAATTTTCTGGAATTTTTGGGATCAATATGTAGCCCCGGCAAATTGAAATGTACGTTCAAATCAAATATTGAATGTTTTATATTTTGATTTGAAGAAAAACTGACTGAAATAGTCGAATGGGCTCACGAAACATATCCCACTGTTTTCAGAATGGGGGTATTTAGCTAGGGACGACAGTCATTGGGTTTGGATTGGAGTGCGTATGTGGTAAGGGGTATTTTCGGATTTAATAAAATAAAATATATAAATAAAAAAAATCGGCCAATCATAATTCACTTTCTCTCTTGTGAAAACCCGATACCCCCCTCGTCGACGATGGAAAACGCTCCCCACTTCCCAGCCATTTTCCGACCAAACCACACCCCGTTAACCGTCGCTCCAGTTAAGCTTTTTGAAGCTCTCCTCTCCAGCTTCAAATCAAGTCCGGTGGCACCTCCTTTCGTCGCTCCATCGTGGAGATCTCCTCCTCCAAAGTCTGAAGCTTTCCGCCGCTGCCCAGGACTGTAGCAGCCGTCGAGCTCAACGAAACCCCCACCCCCTGGCGCGCCTCTCCAAGCCCTAGAAGGTGGCGCAAACTGATCTGGTTCATGAACTATGGATTGAGTGCAAAATCGAAACCAAGTTTCGAACATCAACGTGAAGGTAACGACTTTAGTTTAAATTAACTGTTTATAACACATTTAAGCGCTACGAAATATGATTAACTTCTAAAAGTCATATCTTTTTCGTATGTTGACGAAATCCAGTGAAACAAGAGACAGTGGACTCGTGTGGACGTCTTCTACCTTCTAGAAGAGACCGGATATTTTTATTTGCTTCCTACAATTTTTAGAGGAGTGGAACCCAATGTGAGATTTCTGAATTATAAATGATATGGAATAACAATGTATAAATTATACGGTCGATGTATGAGTTATATAAGCGTTGTACACCTCATGTATAAGCGTTGTATAAGTTGTTTGTGCGATGTATAAGTTATATATGCATTGTAAAAATCATATATGCGATAAATGGAATTGAAATGACATTGAAATGGAATCAATATATATATATATATACTCCCCTTATCCACAGACCATGGACGATATATATTAGTTGTGATTGTTTGGATTTTGGTTGATGTGAAATTTGGTTGATAAATACGAATGGTTGAAATGATTGATTGTGGTTAAAATCCCAATAGGATTAGTGTGTGGGAAATTTCATCTGCGTACGAACTGGATTTTTGAAATCCCCATTGTCAAAAGCTGCGAGGCTTTAAGGTAGAGCGAGGAGCCGTACTAGGGACGGTGCCAGTTTTAACTACCCTGTAGTTATGCTGCTGAAATTTTCTGAAATATTCCTGTGTTTGATTTTATATTCATGTATTAAAAGATATTCATGTGTTGGGAAATATTCATTTTTGAAATAAAATGGTTTGAATGATAAAAATAACATTTTAATCGAATGTATGAAATGAAAATAGTTTGAATGATAAAAATAACATTTTTATCGAATGCATGAAATGAAAATGGTTTGAATGATAAAAATAACATTTTTATAGAATGTATGAAATAAAATAGTTTGAGCGATAAAAATAACCTTTTTATTGTAAGTACGAAGTATATAAAATAATTGCATTTGAAATAAATTGTTTTTACAATAAAAATCGCATTTTTATAATATATATGAATCGCTAAAATTATTCATTTTTGAAATAAATTGCTTTAAAAATAAAAATCACATTTTTATCATCTAGATGAAGTATATAAATTAATCGTGTTCGAAATAAATTGTTTTGACAATAAAAATCACATTTTTTCTATATATATGAATTGTTTAAAATAGTCATGTGTTGAAATAAATGTCTATTGGATAAAAATATCATTTTTATCACCTATATGAGTTGAATTGGTTTTTGAAATCAAAGTATGGATTATATTTATATATATATAAATATAATTAAAATAAATCGAATAACGAAGCTGTAGTTCGTATTTTGAAATCGTGATTTCAAATGATTGTACCGGGAGATCCGACCGTTGGATTTTCCCAAAACCGAAACCATTGGGTTCATTTCGGAAATATCTTTCCAACGACAACAACTTTGCAAAGATCCAACGGTTGGATTGTCTGGAATGTTGAATTCAAATCTAAATGAAAACAGCACCAGAATGGATTATATATATATAAATAAAATTAAAATAAATCGAATAACGACGCTACAGTTCGTATTTTGAAATCTTAACTTCAAACAATTGTACCGGGAGATTCGACCGTCGGAATTTCCAAAAACTGGAACCGTTGGGTCCGCTTTGAAAAGATCTTTCTAATGATATAATTTTTTTTAAAGATCCAATGCTTATATTTTCAGATATGTGTAAATCAAATTTGGAGAAAAACAGCGCCATGGCCGCGTTATGGCCTGAAGCGCCGTTTAAATAAATTGGCTATATTTAAATAAACAAAAATAGCGATAAATCGTGATAAAATATTATAAACGATATGGAATGGAGATAAATCAAATTTACCCGGTTTATAGGATATTTGATGATTGAATGTGTTTGACGTGAAAATTACATTAATAAATTGAATTATGTATGTCAGATAATTTAACCATTGAAATTAATTGATTTGAAATTCTAAATATACGAGAATTATTTGAAAAGGTAGAGTTAATTCTCAGTTCAAATAATTGATCGATGGTTAGAAGTCGAAGATATGAAGACGGTGCAAGACCGAGGATCTTCACATCGAATGGATGGCTATTGATGGGAGTTGCTGCCTTGAAGGGGTTACAGTGGTGGTCGTCCGGATGTACTTGTTGATCGTTCGGATGTGCGAGTGCCTCTCTCCTGTATTGGACATACGGGAGAGGAATAAGGTGCCTCCGGTTTCGTTCAGACCCAGAACAGACTTGTAAATGGATTGTTTGTCCGACATTGGATTTCATTCCGTGTGATTGATGTACGTCGGTTGCATGGCGTGAATTGCCTGTGTGGCATGCAGAGATGCTGTGATCAGAGCTTTTGTTGAAAAGCAGAGCTTTGTGGTTGATGATCAAAGTAGGGCTTTGAATAGCTAGCTTTGTGTGTAGCATTGATTCGCGAGCCTCACACCCGGTATGGACCAGAAACGGGAGAGGACATCAGGGAGGACCTGCGTTTCCTTCTAGCTAGGAGTGGTGTTTTGGGTTTTACGCGCCCGGGCATTTTACTTATGTGGATGATGGGTAGCGAGGCGCCTCGGTTATATTGGTCGATTCGGGGCCGATGGTTTGGTCGTTATATGACCAGTTTACGCCCCATAGGGCGGCGAAACGCAGTATTCAGGCATTTTAATCCACTCCGTGTGGACCGGCCCTAACGATCCAAGGGTCACTCGAGCTCTGATCCTGAGACGTGGGCTAGATTGTCTCAAAGCGGTAAGGACTATCTTTTTCCTTGGTTCATGATGGAAATCCAATTTCCAAATTCGACATCGTGCGGCTTTGATTGTATACCTATATATGGCGACATGATATATGGTACCCATGCCATCTATGATTGATACTTATGATTGAAATTGTTTTTGAAACATATAAACACTAGTGATAATATCCAATGCTTTTGTTTTATTCGTATTAAGCATATTTTGGCCATTATAAGGTAAAACACTACCCTTCGGTTTGCGTTGCATTGTGTAATAGGAACTGAGTTTTATAATGGCTTCATTTTTATAAAAAGAATTGCGATGTTTTAATGATTCACTTGTTTTTAGCACTGGCAATCCAATGGAGTAAACCCGTTCCGCGTTAGCGTCGTGGTCCTGTGATTGGCCTTATTGTAAAATAAGTTAAGCAGTAGATTTCTCATACCAGTCCTATGACTAACTCGTAGTTTGTTTCACTTGCCAGCTCGGGTGCCCTATTTTCTACATGGGCAGCCTTGTGTTCAAGTTTTAGCAGGCTCTTTCTAAATATCTATGGAGCTGAAGCCGGATTCTGTCACTTCTTTCTTTTTATGCTGTTCAACTCCTATTGTACGTATTATGTTTTGATTCCGCTGTAGACATTTTATGTAAAGCTAAACTGTATTTTGTACTAAGTATGATCCTGTATACTGTGTAACTCTAATGATTATGTTTATCCAGTGTATTCTATTGTACATTATCTGGTGTATTTATTTCTGTTCTGCCGTTATTTGTTTATGTGTTATATTCCAAAGATTACCCTTGCCACCAGGGAACAGGGTTTGGGGTCATCACAAGGGTTTTGAAATTTTCTTTTATTTCAAGCAATTCTTTTTGATAAGTCATGCATTTACCACATTTGAGATTTTTGATTTTCTCGGTTTCAATTTCAAGTTCGTTCAAAATCGATTCAGTTTTCAATAAAGTCCTTTTCTCTAAAATTTCATGTTTTGAATTTTTAACCTACTTAAACCTATCTAACTCTTTTTGCAAAAGATCGTTTTTTTTATTTTTGATTTTAATTTAATCTCGTTTATTTTTAGAAATACCATTCCCTTTTCAAGCTCTTGAAAATTTTCATTAAGATGAACTAAATCATATTCAAATCTAAACATTTTTGCAATTCAAGTTTTCAACCTTTTTAAAGTTTTCAAGATTTAATTCCAAATCATGATTTTTATTGCTTAACTCAACATTTTTAGATTTTAAATTTTTATTTGTCAGTTTAAGACTCTCAATAGTTTTGGTTAATTTATCACAAAGAAAAATTAACTTTTCGAAAGGAAATTCACCGTGCTCGTCATCTGTTGAGTCCTCATCACTGTCATCATCCGATCCATCTTCTATAAATCCCGTCAAGCATAATTATGAAACTAAGTTGGCAATCGGTGGTTTTGAGCTATTATTGTCTTTTCTTCCATACAACGCGTCGAGAGTTGTCCAGATTTCCTTTGCAGTTAAACGTTGGGAGATATGGTTATACTGATCGTCATTAATATAAGAATATAAAATGTGCGCAGCATGAGAATCAATTATAATGTCATTCTTATCTACCATATCATATCCATTTTCAATAATATCCCAACATCTAGTTTTAACAGATTTTAAATAAATTTCCATTTTTAATTTCCAGTTTAAAAAATCTATTCCATCAAAAATAGTTGGGATTATACTAGAAAAATTCTTGCTAGATTGACAACTAGAAAACTCACCGTTAGGGAAATCCATGACTCTAGAGTTAAAAAAATACCTGCTCTGATACCACTTGTAGGATCTAAATTAACCATAGAGGGGGAGTGAATAGGGTTTATCGCAGATTTTTGCTGAATAATTAAATAATAACAACACAGATAATAATCAAAATAAATGCGGAAAATAAATAATACATAGATATACCCAACTTCGGCAAAACCCTGCCTATTGCTGCATTCCCCAAGGTTTCTACTAGGAGTTAAAACAATCTCTACGCTTACAATCCCCTGTAAACTAGCGACACTCGCTCCCAACTGTTCTTAACCCTACGCTCAAAACCCTAAACTGGTTTCTATCCCCAGAACCAAATTTCCCCGAATTACAAACCCCATAATTCGTCTCCCTAGTTTTAGAGACAAAGTAGAAAACTCTAATTCGATTACAAATTGAATCTAAAGACAAATAAAAATAACAATAAAAACAAATTAAAAACAATTTAAAATAAGCTAAACAATTAGAAACCCTAGTTTTAAATAAAAAATCCTTGTCCCTTTTAATTAACTTGGCCAGCCCCTTTCATTTGTGTTGCACCTGATCTCTTTTGTTGCTCTTGTAAAAGAATGGCGGCTGGAAAAAAAACTTGGGTTTCTTCAACGTATCCCCAAATCAATTGATGCTTGATTGAATTGCTGAGAAGATGTAATGTCGGATGAGCTTCAAGTGGTGTTGTTCACTGATGCTTCGATTTGGAATTCCCTCTCTGGCTCTCGATCGAAAATCTGGGAGTAAAAATGGATTTGATTTCTCTGTTTTTCTTTTAGGCGATTGTATTGGATTTTCGATGACGATAGCCGATGATGACAAGGTGCTTATATAGGATTATAAATCCTAAAATTCTTTGATTTCTTATTATGATTTGGTCGTGGTGTATACGGAAATATTGGGCTTGATTTCAGATGAGTTTTGGCTTTGAATTTGCGTGATTTTTTGGCTTGAAATCTTCGACTTTGAAATTGGGCTTGGGTATTTTAACTTTGAGTTAATCCCTTAATTTTAGAAACTAATTTTTGAGATAAATCCTAGAAAAACTTGCGTGATCAATACTTTGATTTTGTCTTAGTTGTTACGTGATCCCTGGACTTGAAATTTTCAAAACAGTTTGTCCAATATTGGAAATACACCCATGAACAAATTTTCTAGAACTTCAATTACACTTTCACTTTGAACTTTTTCAACATGCTTTTGAACTGAGATTTCTTCCAATAATGTGATATGAACAGATGCTCTACACTTGAACACACCTTTTCCTTGATGCATCATGAACTACTTTGTCCCATTTGAATACCGTGTCATTTCATTTTACTGTTTGGCGTTGTGCCTGAATTTGGAGTCATTGTGAACTGCTTGAAAAATCATATATATATATATATGAACCTATTCTATTTGCCATTGTTTTACTGTTTAAGAACACTGGAAATCCTTGATTGAGCATTCCATAACATAATATATGCAACTACTTTTACTCGAGCTTATATGTGTACATGAACTGCCTTATCATTTATACATGCACGTATTTTGCTTTGACCCTTATATTTGCACATGTATACTAACTTAAAGCTGGTCAATGTTGATCTGGCCATTTGAGCTTGCACTTCCATTCAGTGTACACAACTACTTTATTATTGCTGTTACATGTACTATGTCCAAATGCTTTGTCGTGTGCCTGAAATACTAGGCTGAACCATTTACATTGCTTTTTCCTGTTTTATTTTGTACTCTTCCTTTTTCTTGTCTGATCCATGCGTTTTCTTTGAACATTTGGACTTTATTTCATATGTATTGCTTTGGGACCTCTGGCTTGTGCATGTGAAACTGTGGTCAAACTGATATGGACTTGCCACTGTGCCATTGTGCCAATTGTATGCTTCCATTCATGGTTTATTAGTGTTGAACACCCTGAACTGAACTGTTTAATCTCTTGCTGACATGTAACTCAGCCCATGTATGTACACTCTCCATGATAAAGCCGTGTCACTTGAATTTGTTGAAAACATGTTGGCTTCTTCACGAATACACCCATAAAAAATTTGATGTCCCATTGTGTTTGACCAGATGTACATGAGCTGTTTATGTGTCATTACCACTTTGCCATGCTCCCTTTTGGTTGAGCTTTCTAAACCACCACTTGCTGCTATGAACCCGACCATGCTATTGCTCGATCACTCATGCCTTGTATCTTGACTTTTGATTTGGACCATGATTTGCTGTGTTGACTTTGTTGCTCGACCCTTGAGCTTGCTGTTGACTTTATATTGAGTTGTTTTCATGTGTGCACTGAGTCGAGATGGTCCACGTGGCTACTCCTCAGTTGCATACTGGATTGGCGAGGCAATGCACACGTGTGTATTTGCAGCCATCAAGAATGGATTTTCCTGTCCCTGCATATCAGACCAAGTCTAGAAAAATGATGAGAAACACACCGAAATTCTGAGGCAAATAAAATTTAAAAAATAAAATTTTATTTGTTTGTATTTAATTTTATTTTTGTTCCAGTTACTGTGTGCGTTTCTGTATATGATAGGTATGAAGACAGGATTGACTGAAATCTATGAAGACAGAAGACTGAAGATGACAGAGAAAAATATATAAGAATATATGTATATGAGTGAGTCTGTAAACTGAGTGTAGTGAATATGAAAATGTACTGAGTGATGAGTGAACTGTAGTGAGGAGATGATGTACAGAAAATAGAAAGTTGTACTGATATTTGTAATAAACAGATTTGGTTAAAATAAAATATTATTTTATTGTGTTCAAACAAATTTGTTTATTGTATTTAGTTTATTTAAAAGTACAAATTCCTATGAAGTGTTTAAATAGTGGAGTTATAAATAGTTGTACTGTTTGAATGTTTGAAATATAATATTCAATTTAAATAAAATACTGTATGAATATATGAATGTCTGTATAGTCTATTCTATTTAAATATAAATATTATATTTCTGTCTGTGATGTATGTATATAAAACAGTACAATAACAAACACATTTAAATAATAATATAATATGTTTGTTATCATCAAACAAAAATCATACAACACATTGTTGTACCCAACAAGAAAGATATAATTTAACAGATTCAAATGTTTCTTGTTTTACAGAAATCTGATTTATATTGAATTATGTACATTCATTTGAAATTTAAAATTGAATTTTCAAACTACCGCGCCATTTCAGACTCGTTTTATAACTAAAATAAATTTATATCTTCTAACTTCGATAAAAATAAATTTTTAGTCATTATTATTTAAAATAATTCATTTTAAATATTAAAAATCCATTAAAATAGCTATAATAAAAATTTTAAATTGGTTTTGAAATTCTGGGTTGTTACATTTTCCCCCACTTAAAATCTTTTCGTCCTCGAAAAGGAATGAAGCTGAAAGTTGTTTAACTAACCAACTCAACTTTCATTCTTCAGCTTTCTAGTTTCTAAGAATTTTCCAATTTCTCAAAAATTTGGGTAACACCCTAAATTTTCGAAAAATTTCGCCATAACCTCCTTTGTACGGGTTGATCGTAAAACCACAACTTGTCTCACAGGGCCCTCATCAATCTAAAAGGAAAAGCTAAGCGGCTCATAAAATCATCAAACCCCAATAAATGCAGTAGATATGTACCTATTTGTCGGGCATACAATTATATTCCTCTTCTTAGCTTCCATGCTATGACCTGTTCAATATATATATATATATATATATATATATATATATATATATATATATATATATATATATACATGTCTATGTACGCAATTTCAATAAATTTTCAGTTCATTTCTGCATTGGGTTCGATTTAGCTAAATCTACCTTTCGCTTTCATATTGGTTAAATTAATTATCATTCCAATATTTTTATTAGTTAAATTAATAATCATACAACACAACCAGTAATCAATTTTGTAACAACCCGGATTTTCAAAACCAATTTAAAATTTTTATTTTAGCAATTTTAAGGGATTTTGAATATTTAAAATGACTTATTCTAAATAATAACGACTAAAAATTTATTTTAAATGATGTTAGAACGAATAAATTTATTTTAATTATATAACGAGCATGAAATGGCATGGTAGTTTGAAAATTCGATTTTAAATTTCAAATGAATGTACAGGATTCAAAATAAACCGGATTTCAGTAAAACCAGAAATATTTGAATCGGTTTAATTATATCTTTCTAATGAATGTAAAAATTGAGATTTCATAATATAAATTGAAATTTATGTCCAGTTTAAAATTTGAAATAGTCGTTGTGGAATTTATATATATTTTAAACAATATATTGCCCTTAAAAGTAGCTATTTTGCAAACAACCTCCGTTTTCGACAAAACCGCTTTTTTTATTTCGGAATGTCAAATTATGGCTAGATTCCAATTTTCATAATTTTTGGAATTAAAATATGTGAGTGTGGTGAATTTAAACGTATTTGGTAATTTTAGTTTAAATTTAATCGACTGGAAAATGACCGTTTTTCAAACAGTCTCCAAATTTGATGAAATTAGTTTTGTTAGGACTTTATCGTTAAAACATAGACAGATTTATTGTTTTGGGAATTTTTGGAGTCAGTATGTGGTCTCGGTAAATTAAGTTATACGTTAAAACCAATTTTGAACGTTATATTAATTTTTATGAAAACTGATCGTAACAGTCGAATTGGCTTACCAAACATATCCCATTGTGTTCGAAATAGGGGTATTTTAGGCGACCGCTGTTGGGTCCGATTTGGTGTTCGAATCAAAAAATAACTTTTTGGAATAAATTAAATTAATTAAATATATTTATAATTACTCCACCATACTTTCTCTTCCCCGACGTTTTCAGTAAAAAAAACCCACCGAACCGTAGTGTCGCCGCTCAGGCGATCGCCCATCCCCCCTGACGCGCCACCGCCGGTGGTCCCCCCTAGCGCCCCAGCCTCCCCTCCTCCTCCCTCTCTCCAAACACAACCCAAAAAACCCGCCAAACCTGTAGTAAACCGCCGCCGCCCCCTTCCTGAGCTGCCACCGCCTGACCTATGCTACCCCCCGACGCTCCAGCCCCTACCGCCACCAACTCCCGCCACCTCCTCAGCCCGTGGACCCTCCATTTAGCAGAAACCCTAGAAAAAAATGTGAGTTTTTCTAATTTTTATTATTATATAAAGATATGTTTTATTATTATATAAAGACATAATTTGTTATTATATAAAAATATAATTTTTAGTTAGATAAAAATATAATTTTTAATATAAATATCATAGCATAAAAATATGTTTTTTATTTATGTAGTAGCGTCATAAAAATATGATTTTTATTTATATTATAGCCTTATAAAATTTCGATTTTTTATATATGTATTGATATGTTAAAATTGTGATTTTTATTTATATGAATAACATATAAAAATGTTATGTTTATTATAAAATGATTGGAATAAAAATTTGGTTTTTATTTAAAGAACCATGAATAAAAATATGATTTTTATTATTTTAATGGCACGTCAAAAATATGATTTATACATATATATATATATATGATAGCATTATAAAAATACTTTTTTTATTATTTGAATAGCATTACAAAAATAATATATATATATATAGTTGTGAAATAAAAATATAATTTTTAATATAAATCTGCGTGAAACAGATTGCGTTGAAATCACGGAGAGGAACATGACGCACGGAAACAAATCCAAATCCAAACCGTTCAAGTAAAGAATGACGGAGTGGAAACCAAAGGTGAGAACTCCTTCTCACTTAATTTATTTTACAGTTAAAAATATTTTAGGTTGCAGACGGTTCTTAGTAGCCCCCAACACTATTTGTTGTACAAACCAAATTATGCGATTTGAATTATATGGAGTTCAACACTCGAACTCGCACAATCACATAATTGAAAGCGATGTATGGATTTTACCGACACATGGATTTCATACTCCGCGAATAGCCACTTATGGCGCCGTAAATGGCATTTGGGTTAGTTGAGTATTTATTTATTTGGATATTCTGCATGATTTGATTATGAATGTAAAATTGGTTGTGGGTTAATTGTGAATTGATTTGAATTGGTATGTGTATGGCGCGAGCCAGTATTAGGCAAAGGATATGGCTGGACCTTATTCCCGTTCTAGTATCGCGCCGTTATGCTGCCAAAATTTTCTAAAATATGTTAAAACAATAAAAATATCATTTTTATTGTATAAATGAACTGTTTATAATATTCATGTGTTGAAATAAATATTTTATCATTAAAAATATAATTTTTAACGAGTATACGAATGAAAATAAATATTCATTTACAAATCAGATGATTTGTTTATGTACACTCATTTAGTTGATATTGATTGGGACGATATATTTTATACATTGCCCAACTGCATAAATAAAACCTGTGTGTCTTGATTGAAACCCAACACGGGCATTGGGATGATATTTGACATACAATAATCTCAATTGTTTAGTTGTATGTCAATCGGTTGGTTGACAGGTTGTTGTAAGCGTTAATTATTTATATTTAATGCTTATGCACTTGTGTAATGCACTATGGATGATTGTTGATTGTTTATCATTGTTGTTGTATACATATGATGCATGAAATCCACATAAATAACATTATATGGTAATTGGGTGTGCTTGATTCCAATTCGGAAAGAACGAATATTTTAAAATAACGAATATTTTAAAATAACGAATATTTTAAAATAACGAATATTTTAAAATAACGAATATTTTAAAATAACGAATATTTTAAAATAAGGAATATTTTAAAATAATATTCAATAAAGGATTAAAATCTGATTTTAATGTCCGATTTTGGATGGACACGAAAATATGTGAAGCCGTATTGATTACATATGCGCCATTTTGATGCGAAAGATATTTATTTCGATTTTATTCATTTTTATAATGAATATCGAAAAGGAAATGATTTCAAAATATGATATTTTGAAAATATTATCATTAAAATAATATAATGATAAGGAGTATTCACTTTCGATTTAAAATTGGAAATGAAGTTAGAATCGTTTTAAAACGAATTTATAAACAATTTATAAAATATGTTTTAAATGGAAATCGACGAAATATATATTATATATCAAATATAATGGCCTGAATAGAACGCTCCGTGCCGTGGCCGTTCGCGAATTTCGACCATTGACTTCGAAATGATATTGCAGGAGATCCGACCGCCGGATTCTCCTAAAACTGGAACCGTTGGGTTCGTATCGAAAAGAGATTTCCAATGAATTTAAGAGATTTGAAATCTAACGGTTGGATATGGAATTATGTCCAAATCAAATTTGGAAAAGGTCACTGTAAGTGCAGTTCGATGACCGTTTATGGAAATCGACTGAAAGGGCCATAATAAAATTATTAAAAATATTAATAATTTGTGTAAAATCATAATAAATGATTTGGAAAGAATCTGGATGAAAAATTGCATATTTGTAAAGATAAAAATATATTTTTATCGAAATGACCTAGTTATTAACTAGAATTATAATCGAATTATTTTTAAATAAATAAATTGGATTGAGAACTGGTTTTAATATAACCAGAATTTCCAATATATGAATTGGAGTGGATTTGAATGGAAATCATCTTCGGAATATTTCGATGTTAGATTTCATGATTATACAAATATTGTTATGGAAATTTGGAAGATATATTTATATCGTTATTTCCAATAAGATATTTGTTGTTTTCAAAATTTGATATTGATTGTAAGCCGATATAATTTCTATTCAGAGCCTTGTATTTAACATCAAATGGGATTTTGGGTTTGTCAGGAATGGTGTCTTTATTAACACTGTTCTTAAACCCAGTTGAGAAAAGAATAAATCTTTTAATTAAGCTTTAGGGACGTTTTCCAATTAATTAATATTTAATTGGAATTGAATGAAAGAATTGGATTTTTAGGTTTACCGTGAATGGTGTTTTAAATAACACTTGTTCTTTATCCCGATTAATGGTGAAATGAGATTTGGAATTTATAAATCTTTTTATTAAGATTTAATGGAATTCGATTGTGTAATAGTCGAAGGGAGCTTCTATGGAGGAAGTCTGTTAATATATATGGAATTTAAATGGCTTTGTCATTATTCCATTTATATTATTAGTCGGATACAGAAATTGATATCGATTATATATTGATCTGTTTTTCTATGAAGATTCCATAATTAATGGAATGTGATTTTGGGTTTATCGTGATCTGTATTTTAAATGACATTGGTTCTTTAACCCAATTAAAGACAGGATTACATGTCTAACATTGTATTTTGAACTATATTGTTAATCTCTGCAGAATATACATCTATTTGGTGGCGGAGAATTTATCCTCTTGCTTAACACCCTTCTCTAACACATACAGGTTTAGAGGTTATATATCGGCAGAAATCAATGGTATGGTGTAGATTGTCAATGCGACATGTTTGATTTCCCTAAGTCAAATAATCATTAATATTGATTTATGGGAAGGTTAAAACTAAGTGGAGTTTTAATGACACTGTAATTAGATTGAAATGTGGATGTGATAATTTAAGTTATCAAATTTGGGAAATGATCGAGAATGGAGTACCACCAGTTTTACTCCAGGCGATAGTTAAATATTTAGTTAGATTTGAACGTGAAATGGTAATTAATTTTACCGATAACACCATGGTGTTAGATATGGAGCATTACCAGTTTTGCTCCATGGAATGAATAGGTTGGGATTGGGACAACAAAAGAAATGATTACTTCGGTATGGTTCGATAATCCCTACTAGTTTGGATAAACCTTAATTTGGTTTGAATTAATATCCAAAGGAAGATTAAAGAATAAATTTTAAGAATTTATCTTTGATAAAATTAATAGGAACCTTTCCCAAAGGATATGAATATTTAAATAAAAGAATATTTAGAATTGGAATGAGGCATATGTTGTGTTTTATAGCACTTGAATATAAAATACGTGAATTATTCGGAAAGGCCGGATTTATACCCATTTTGAATAATTGATTCGACGATAAGTCGACGATGAAGATGTTGGTTGAAGACCAGACGTCTTCACATCGTTTGGATGATGACTGATGTCTTGATTGGGCTGTACACCCAAGATAAGGTAATAAGTGGTGATCGTCCAGACGTACTTGGAGATCGACCGAATATGCGAGGACCTCTCTCCTGTGTTGGACATATGGGACGAGGAATAAGGTGCCTCCGGTTTCGTTCAGACCCAGAACGAACTATTGAATGGATGTGTGTCTGACATTGGATTTTATTATGTGTTGATTGATCTCTATTAAATATATATCTATTTGGTGGCGGAGAATTTATTCTATCGCTTAACACCCTTCTCTGAGACGTACGAGCTCAGAGGTTATATATCGATAGACGTCAGTTGCATGGCGTGAATTGTCAGTGTTGCATGCTGAGATGCAAATGATGAAGGCTTCTGTTGAAAAGTAGAGTCTTGTGGTTGATGATCAAAGCACGACTTTAATATAGCATAAATTTGTGTATAGCATTAATTCGCGAGCCTCACACTTCAGTATGAGTAAAAAACGGGATCGTGACGGCAGAGAGTGCACGTCGTTCCCTTCTAGCTATGGGTGGTGTCATGGTATGGATCCCAGACATTTATTATATTTTTACCTATGTGGATGATGGATAGCGAGGCGCCTCGGATATATCGGTTACTACAGAGCTGATGGATAGGTCCGATAGGACAGGGAAACATGTGTTCAGGGATAAACATCCTTAAACGTAAGAGAGGGTCGATCTTAAAGATCCAGGGTTGCCTAGAGTGTGTAATCCTGAGGCATTTGCTAGAGCGTCTTGAAGCGGTAAGGAGCCATCCCTTGCCTCGACTCATAGATGGAATCCAATTTCCAATATGTGACATTTCGGTTTTCATTGTAGATCCTAGTATGGCGACATAGTAGGATGGGGTACTATGCCGTCTATGATTGATACATTTATATTTGAATTTGTTTTATACACTTTACACTTATAATAGTATCATAACGATTTTTTTAAATGTACCAAGCATGTTTGGCTATTACAAGGGAAAACTCTATCCTCCGGCATGCGTTGCATTGTTTGATGGGACCTGAGTCCTATAATAGCTTATTTTTCCAAAAAAGCATTGCGCTGTTTATTATATGCACTGGTAATCCAGAGAGGAAAACCATTCCACGATATACAACATGGTCCCTTGATTTACTTTATCTCTAAAGTAAAGTTTTAAATAACTGTTTTAGTTCTCACACCAGTCACATGACTGACCTGAAGTATATTGTTTTATCCTAAACTCTAGGTGCCCCTATTTTCCACACGGGCAGCTAGTAGTTGGGTTTTGCAGATATTATATTCATAGGATCCTGGATTTACAGCTGGAACTATAATCGGAAAGCTCTATATCTGTGTATTTCTCTCAGTTGTGTTATGTATTATTTTCCGCTGCTATGTAATGTATTTTAATCTCTGATATTTTCCTGATGTATATTATTTATTCATACTGTAAATTCTTGTACTCTGATGTAAATTGTTGTAATAAGCAATGAAATGTTCTTCTGTTTGTGTTCTGATTTGTCGTGTTCTCAACTCAATCCGGGCTTTCCCGAAAGGGGAAGTTCGGGTCGCTTCAAATTTGTTGATTAATTTCAAACATATAACATGTATACATACTCAAAAATCATATTTTTGGTGCCAAATCACAAACAATAAACCCTATCTAAGTTTTGGTTCTCACACCAGTCAATTGGAAATATATAGACATCCACTTTCGAAACTCGAACATAAACACTAATGATGGTGCGCCATCATCAGAATCATCTCCGGGCGAGTAGAGTGTGATTCTGTATCTACCAAGTATATTTGAGACTTCAAGTACACATGGATTAGACGTATATTAAAATCTTCATATACCCGACAGTCCAAAATCAATTCAAAAAAATAATACTCAAATACATATAACAAAATATAATTATTCAAAATCAATTTGTTTTTTAATAAACAACACTCTTCAAACTCATTCTAGGGTATTACTAACCCTGTCTCTAACGATTTATTCTTATGGGATGTTACCGATAGGCATAGAAATGTGTTTACTTAATGCTCTTATATCTTATCTTTTGTAAATAAATAAATATTACTTTGGGTAATTTTGTGTGTTTTACAGATTGTCAATTAGTGTCTCCTTCATTTCAATTAAAAGCCAATTGCAAAGAAAAGCTACTTTCCCATATCAAAGTTATTTCAGTTGCAAAAGAAGCTGTAGCTCACTGGTTGTAATAACTCGGAAATCTGATCCAATTTAAAAATTTTATTTTGGCAATTTCGGCGAATTTTGAATATTTAAAATGAATTATTTTAAATAATATCGACGAAAAAATTTATTTTGAATAGAATTCGAACGTATATATTATATAGATCGTCGTTAAAATATAAATAATTATTTATAACTATAAAAGGAATTGAAAATGGCGCAGTAGTTCGATAATTCGATTTCAAATTTCAAATGAATGTACAAGATTCAAAATAAACCGGATTTTAGTGAAACCAAAAATATTTGAATCTATTTGAAAATATATTTCCAACGAATCCGAAGAATCGAAATTTCATAGCGGGAATAAAAAGTTATGTCCAGTTGAAAATTCAGAATAGTCGCTATGGAATTCTGGCCCTTAAAAATGGAAATTTTGCAAACGACCTCGGTTTTTGACGAAACCACTTTTGTTGGATCCGCGATGTCAAATTATTTCTAGATTCCAATTTTCATAATTTTTTGAATCAATATGTGAGCGTGGCAAAGGAAAACGCGTTTGACCAGTTTTAGTTGATTTTAATCGACTGGAAAATGGCCATTTTTCAAACGGTCTCAGAATTCGACGAAATTAGTTTTTTTAGGACCGTATCGTCAATACGAAGCTAGAAAATATTTTTCGGGAATTTTTAGAGGCTGTATGTGGGCCCGGTAAATTGAAATGTGCATTCAAATTCAATATATAGAGAGTTATATTTTGATTTTGACGAAAACTGATCAAAATGATTGAATCAACTTATGATACATATCCCATTGCGTTCATAATGGGGGTAATTGGCTAGGGATGGCAGTCGTTGGGTCTTGATTGGAGATCGGATTTAAAAATTGCTTTATGGAATTAATTAATTTATTTATATATTATTAAAAAACCCTCTCCCCCTTCATTACCGGTCAACGGTCCCCCTAATTTCCCAAACCCGAATCATTCGACAGAAAGAAAAAAAACAAAAACCCGCGATGGAGCCCTAGCCGCCACCGGGATCGACGTCGCTCCCCTCGCCGTGGCCCCCTCCGGCCAAACCCCCTCCAGCGCGCCTCTCCACTCCCCCCTCGTTCCTCCATCTCCTTCGATTGGAAACCACGCGAGCCCTTTCCTCAAATCCGTCAGACCCGACCCCAACCACCTGGCGCCACCTACCTGACGCTAGCACAACCACTACGCCGACCACCTCCTCGACCGCAGCGCGAGTCTCCGCCCCTCCACCTCAGTTCGATAGTCCACGGTTGATTTTAGGTGAGTTTTAATTTGTTTTATATAATAATTAGTTTATATAATGCTGTAAATATATATAAATCTGATTTTTAATATGTAAAAATATGATTTTTGATATGTAATGGTTTTGAAAATAAAGGTATAATCTTTATACAAATAAAGTTATGGGTTTTACAATTAAAATAGGATTCTTAAGTCATAAAAATATAATTTTTATGTAATGTAGAGATTATAAAAAGATAATTTTTATAAGATGAAGAATATAAAAATACGATTTTTATAAATGTTGTAGCAAAATAAAAATTCGTTTTTTATATGAGTAGCGGATTAAAAATAGAATTTTTATAAAATAGAGAATATAAAAATATAATTTTTATTATATATATATAGTGAAATAAAAATGTGATTTTTATAGCGTTGAAATAAAAATGTGTTTTTTAATATGAGCAGCATAGAGAAGACTGCGCTGGCATGGCAGACAAATCCAAACGGTTCAGAATAGAAGTGGCGGAGTGGAACCCCTCGGTGAGAACTCCTCACTTTTAATTTATTTCTAGTTTGAAATATATACTAGGATGCAGACGGTATTTAGTAGCACCCAACACCCGTCATCCACAGACCATGGATGACTTGTTTGTTTGATTTCTGTGTTGTGAAATTTGATTTTGTTATGTGGGATGAAATAAAATATGTTATAATGGAAAATATTTTATAGTTAAAAATATGATTTTTAATGTGTATATAAAATAAACATTTATAAACAAATCGGACGATTTGTTTATATACACTGATTTAACTGATATTGATTGGGACGATAAATTTTACACATCGCCCAACTGCACAAATAAATTTGTGTTTGATTGTTTGAAACCCCACACGGGTATTGGGATGAGATTTGACGTACACCAATCCCGATTGTTTAGTTGTATGTCAATCGATTGGTTGACAGACTGTGTAAGCATTAATTATTTATATTTAATGCTTATGCAGTTGTGTGGTGCACTCTGGATGATGGTTGATTATTTATCGTTGCTATTATATACATGTGTTGTATGGAAATCCATATAATAAACGTTATATGGTAATTGATTGGGCCTCATTCCAATATAGAAGAATAAATTCATGTGTTGAATAGAAAATAAATTCATGTGTTGAATAGAAAATAAATTCATGTGTAGAATAGAAAATAATTTCATGTGTTGAATGGAAAATATATTCATGTGTTGAATAAAAGCCGTGTTGATTAGATTGATGCCATTTTGACATGGACGATATTTATATCGATTTTATTCATTTTTATAATGAATATAGGAAAGGAAGTGATTTCAAAATATAACGTTGTGAAAATATTATCATTTATCGATTAATGATATGGAATATTCAATTTTGATTAGAAATTGAATTTGAAGTTGAAATCGTTTTGAAAACGAATTTAAAACGATTTATAAAATACGTTTTCAGAGGAAATCGATGAAATATTTATAATATATATAATGGCCTGAATAGAACGCGCCTCGCCGCGGCAGTTTGCGAATTTCGACCATTGACTTCGAATGGATATTACGGGAGATCCGATCGTCGGATTCTCCTAAAACCAGAACCGTTGGGTTCGGATCGAAAAGAGCGCTCTAACAAATATTAGAGATTTGAAATCTAACGGTTGGATTTGGAATTATGTCCAAATCAAATTTGGAAAAGGTCGCTGTAAGTGCAATTCGATGGCCGTTGATGGAAATCGACTGTACGGGCCTTGATAAAATTATTAAAAATAGTAATAATTTGTGTTAAATCATAAGAAATGATTTGTGAAGAATTGGGATGAAAAACTCCATATTTGAAAAGATAAAAATAGATTTTTATCGAAATGAACTAGTTTTGAACTAGAATTATAATTCTATTTATTTTTAAAATAAATAAAGTGTATTTGAAATGGTTTCAAAGGTAACCAGAATTTGCAATAATTGAATTGGAATGGATTTGAATCGAAATTGTCTTTGGAATATTTCGATGTTGGATTTCGTGATGAAACAAATATTGTTATGGGAATTTGAAAGATATATTTATATCGTTATTTCCAATACGATATTTGTTGGTCGTAGAATTTGATATTGAATATAAGCCGATATATTTTCTATTCAGAGCCTTGTATTTAATATCAAATGTGATTTGGGTTTGTCGTGAATGGTGTCTTCATTAACACTGTCCTTAAACCCAGTTGAGAAAAAGATTAAATCTTTTATTTAGATTTAATGAAGTGTACCAATTAAATGGTATTTAATTGGAATTGAATTTGAATTGATTTTTGGGTTTATCGTGAACTGTGTTTTAAATAACACTTGTTCTTTAACTCGATAATGAATGGAATGTGATTTTGTATTGTCGTGAACGGTATCTTCAATAATATTGTTCTTAGGCCCAACTGAGTTAAGAAAATCAGAAACTAACTAGAGATTAGTTAAGTTGAATGGTTTCTTGGGTATTGATCTGATGTTGGTTTCGGCCTTCGGGGTTAATACTTAGGGAATTACTCACTTGCTGTTTTACGGTTAAAGGCTGATAGAATGGAATGTGATTTTGGGTTTATCGCGAATCGTGTTTTAAATGACATTGATTCTTTAACCCAGTTAAAGATTAAAACCAAGTGGAGTTTTAATGAATCTTTAATTAGATTAAAATGATCGAGAATGGAGTATCACCAGTTTTGCTCCAGGTGATAGTTAAATCTTTAATTAGATTTGAACGTGAAATGGTAATTGAATTTACCGATAACACCGTGGTGTTAGATATGAAGTATGACCAGTTTTACTTCATGGGATGAATAGGTTGGGATTGGGAAATAGAATAAATGATTACTTCGGTGTGGTTCGCTAATCCCGACTAGTTTGAAGTGATATTCAAAGGAGGATTAAAGAATAAATTTAAAAGAATTTATCTTTGATAAAATTAATGGGAACCTTTCCCTAAGAATATGAAATTTAGAAACTAACCGGAGATTAGTTAAGTTGAATGGTTTCTTGGGTATTGATCTGATGTTGGTTTCGGCCTTCGGGGTTAATATTTGGGGAATTATTCTCTTGTTAATTTACGGTTAGCGACTGATGAATTGGAATGAGGCGTATGTTGTGTTTGTGTAACACTTGTTTATTATATACGCGAGTTATTCGGAAAGACCGGGTTTATCCCATTCTGAATAACTGATACGACGATAAGTCGAAGATGAAGACGGTGGTCGAAGACCGGAGGTCTTCACGTTCTTTGGGTGATTACTGATGATCTTGATTGGGCCGTACACCCAAGAGGAGGGAATCAGTTAGTGGTCGTCCAGACGTACTTGGAGATCGATGGATATGCGAGGTACAAGGTGCCTCCGGTTTCGTTCAGACCCAGAACGGACTTGTAAATGGACTGTGTGTCTGACATTGGATATCATTCTGTGTGATTGATGGATAACGGTTGCATGGAGTGGTTTGCCTGTGTGGCATGCTAAGATGCAAATGATCAAGGCTTCTGTTAAAAAGCAGAGTCTTGCGGTTGATGATCAAAGCACAGCCTGTGTGGCACAGCTTTGTGTAATTCGCGAGCTTCACAACTCGGTTGTGAACCAGAAACGGTAGAAGACATCAGGGAGGGCATGCGTTTCCTTGTAGTTGGAAGTGGCGTCAGTGGTTTTACATGCCCTGACGAGTTTGACTTATGTGGTTGTTGCTGTTGCGAGGCACCTCAGATATATCGGTGACTATGTGATGCCGATGGAGTCATTCGTTGGCTCATTTACGCCCCAAAGGGCGGGGAAACATAGTGTTTAGGCATAATAATCCACATCGGTGGACCGGCCCTGACGATCCAAAGGTCACTCTAGCTCTGACCTGAGGGGCGGACTAGAGGCTCTCGAATTGGTAAGGACTATCTTTTGCCTTGGTTCACAGATGGAAATCCAAATTCCAATACATGATATTTCGGTTTTATTTGTAGAGCCTAGTATTGGCGACATAGTAGCATGGGATGCTATGCCGCCTATGATTGATATTTATGATTGAAATTGTTTTGACACTATACACTTATTATAGTATCAAATGATTTGTTTTTTTAAACGTACTAAGCATGTTTGGCTATTATGAGGTAAAACCCTATCCTTCGGCTTGCGTTGCATTGTGTGAGGGACCTGGGTCTTATAATAGCTTCATTTTTCGAAAAAGCATTGCGTTGTTTATTCTAAGCACTGGTATTCTGGGGAGGAAACCCGTTCCGTGCTATACAGCGAGGTCCCTTGATTTACCTTATTTTTTTTAAGGTAAAGTTTTAAATAACTGCTTTAGTTCTCACACCAGTCACATGACTGACCTAGAGTTTATTGTTTTAACCTAAACTCTGGGTGCCCTTATTTTGACACGGGCAGCTAGTAGTTTTGGTTTTGTAGATTTATATTCATAGGATCCTGGTTTACAGCTGGAATGATATCCGGAAAGCTCTGTATCCATATATCTCCTTCAGTTGTGCTTTGTGTTATTTTCCTCTGCTATGTAATGTATTGTAATCTCTGATATTTTACAATGTGTAATATTTATTCATACCCTGTATATTCTTGTATTCTGATGGAATTGTTGTAATATACAATGAAATGTTCTTCTGTTTGCGTTCTGATTTGTCGTGTTCTCAAAACAATCAGGGGTTTCAGACGGTCTTGGTCGGTTTAGCGATTGATTCAGATCGAGCGAGATTCCCGGTTGTTACATTTGGTATCAAAGCTTTGGTTTATAAAGCTCGAGAACAAGACACGTTAGAACCAAACGAAAGAATTCATCAGAGATTGGATTAGTAATATTCAATGAGAATGACTCGTTAGAGATAGGATCAGTAGTATCCTAGAACGAGTGTGAAGAGTGATGTTTAAAAAAAACAACTTTTGTTTTGAAAATTTAAATGAATTATTCAACGTATTTGAATATTTATTTGTATTTAATTTGGACAATCCAATATATAAAGATTTTGCATATACGCCTTGCAAACGTGTATTCGAAGTTTTAATATACTGGACAGATATAGAATCACACTCTAGTCGCCCGAGGATGAAACTATTGATGACTATATAGCATCAGTAGCTTGTGTTCGAGTTTCGAAATTGGGATTTCTATACATTTCCAATTGACTGGGGTGAGAACCAAAACTAGATAGGGCTTATTGTTGTGATTTGGCATCAAAAATGTGATTTTTGACTATATATCAAAATTATGAGTTTGAAATGGTAACCAACTAATTGATTGGTGGTTGTGTTATTTGATTATTGTTTGATTAATTAAATGTTGAACCTTTAGCCAAATTGATCAAATAGTGAATTGTATTGAAAAATTGTCGCATTTGCATGCATATACATGTACTTAAATTGAACAGGTCATAGCAAGGACGCTAGAGCAGATGAATAAAATTGTTTGCCCGACAAATAGGTACAAGTTTATTGTATTTCTTTGGGTTTGGATGATTTTATGAGCCGATTGGCTTTTTCTTTTTCTTTTGGACTGAAGAAGGCCATGGGAGGCTATATGAAATATCCCGAAGTCCCCGGTGCAGGGGAGGTTATGGCGAAATTTTTCGAAAATTTAGGGTGTTAGCCAAATTTTTGAAAAATTTGAAAAGTTCTTAGAAACTGAAAAGTTGAAGAACTTAAGCCGTAAAGAAAATAATGGCAGTATAGTTTGTTTGTTAAACAACTTTCGGCTTCGTTCCTTTTCGGGGACGAAAAGTTTTAAGTGGGGGAGATTGTAATAACCCGGAAATCTGAGCCAATTTAAAAATTTTATTTTGGCAATTTCAACGAATTTTGAATATCTAAAATGAATTATTTTAAATAATATCGACGAAAAATTTATTTTGAATAGAATTCGAACGTATATATTATATAGATCGTCGTTAGAATATAAATAATTATTTATAATTATAAAAGGAATTGATAATGGCGCGGTAGTTCGATAATTCGATTTCAAATTTCAAATGAATGTACAGGATTCAAAATAAACAGAATTTTAGTGAAACCAAAAATATTTGAATCTATTTGGAAATATCTTTCCAACGAATCCGAAGAATCGAAATTTCATAGCGGGAATAAAAATTTATGTCCAGTTGAAAATTCAGAATAGTCGCTATGGAATTCTGGCCCTTAAAAATGGAAATTTTGCAAACGACCTCGGTTTTCGATGAAACCACTTTGGTTGGATCCGCGAAATCAAATTATTGCTAGATTTCAATTTTCATAATTTTTCGAATCAATATGTGAGCGTGGCAAAGGAAAATGCGTTTGACCAGTTTCAGTTGATTTTAATCGACTGGAAAATGACCATTTTTCAAACGGTCTCAGAATTCGACGAAATTAGTTTTGTTAGGACCGTATCGTCAATACGAAGCTAGAAAATATTTTTCGGGAATTTTTAGAGGCTGAATGCGGGCCCGACAAATTGAAATGTGCGTTCAAATTCAATATATAGAGTTATATTTTGATTTTGACGAAAACTGATCGAAATGATTGAATTAGCTTACGATACATATCCCTTTGCGTTCGGAATAGAGGTAATTGGTTAGGGACAACAGTCGTTGGGTCTTGGTTGAAGATCGGATTTAAAAATTGCTTTATGGAATTAATCAATTTATATATTATTAAAAAACCCTCTCCCCCTTCATTACCGGTCAATGGTCCCCCTAATTTCCCAAACCTGATTCATTCGACAGAAAGGAAAAAAAACAAAAACCAGCGATGGAGCCATAGCCGCCACCGGGATCGACGTCGCTCCCCTCGCCATGGCCCCCTCCGGCCAAACCCCCTCCAGCGCGCCTCTCCACTCCCCCCTCTCGTTCCTCCATCTCCTTCGATTGGAAACCACGCGAGCCCCCTCCTCAAATCCGTCAGACCCGACCCCAACCACCCGGCGCCACCTACCTGACGCCAGCACAACTACCGCGTCGGCCACCTCCTCGACCACAGCGCAAGTCTCCGCCCCTCCACCTTAGTTCGACAGTCCACGGTTGATTTTAGGTGAGTTTTACTTTGTTTTATATAATAATTAGTTTATATAATGCTGTAAATATATATAAATCTGATTTTTAATATGTAAAAATATGATTTTTGATATGTAATGGTTTTGAAAATAAAGGTATAATCTTTATACAAATAAAGTTCTGGGTTTTACAATTAAAATAGGATTCTTAAGTCATTAAAAATATAATTTTTATGTAATATAGAGATTATAAAGAGATAATTTTTATAAGATGAAGAATATAAAAATACGATTTTTATATATGTTGTAGCAAAATAAAAATTCGATTTTTATATGAGTAGCGGATTAAAAATATAATTTTTATAAAATAGAGAATATAAAAATATAATTTTTATTATATATATAGTGAAATAAAAATGTGATTTTTAATATGAACAGCGTAGAGAAGACTACACTGGCATGGCAGACAAATCCAAACGGTTCAGAATAGAAGTGGCGGAGTGGAACCCCTCGGTGAGAACTCCTCACTTTTAATTTATTTCTAGTATGAAATATATACTAGGATGCAGACGGTGTTTAGTAGCACCCGACACCCGTCGTCCACAGACCATGCATGACTTGTTTGTTTGATTTCTGTGTTGTGAAATTTGATTGTGTGATGTGGGATGAAATAAAATATGTTATAGTAGAAAATATTTTATAGTTAAAAATATGATTTTTAACGTGTATATAAAATAAACATTTATAAACAAATCGGACGATTTGTTTATATACACTGATTTGACTGATATTGATTGGGATGATAAATTTTACACATCGCCCAACTGCACAAATAAATCTGTGTTTGATTGTTTGAAACCCCACACGGGTATTGGGATGAGATTTGACGTACACTAATTCCGATTGTTTAGTTGTATGTCAATTGATGGGTTGACAGACTGTGTAAGCGTTAATTGTTTATATTTAATGCTTATGCAGTTGTGTGGTGCACTCTGGATGATGGTTGATTATTTATCGTTGCTATTATATACATGTATTGTATGGAAATCCATATAATAAACGTTATATGGTAATTGATTGGGCCTCATTCCAATATAGAAGAATAAATTCATGTGTTGAATAGAAAATAAATTCATGTGTTGAATAGAAAATAAATTCATGTGTTGAATAGAAAATAAATTCATGTGTTGAATAGAAAATAATTTCATGTGTTGAATAGAAAATATATTCATGTGTTGAATAAAAGCGTTGTTAATTAGATTGACGCCATTTTGACGTGAACGATATTTATATCGATTTTATTCATTTTTATAATGAATATAGGAAAGGAAGTGATTTCAAAATATAACGTTTTGAAAATATTATCATTTATCGATTAATGATATGGAATATTCAATTTTTGATTAGAAATTGAATATGAAGTTGAAATCGTTTTGAAAACGAATTTAAAACGATTTATAAAATACGTTTTCAAAGGAAATCGATGAAATATTTATAATATATATAATGGCCTAAATAGAACGCGCCGCGCCGCGGTAGTTCACGAATTTCGACCATTGACTTCGAATGGATATTACGGGAGATCCGACCGTCAGATTCTCCTAAAACTAGAACCGTTGGGTTCGTATCGAAAAGAGCTTTCTAACGAATATTAGAGATATAAAATCTAACGATTGGATTTGGAATTATGTCCAAATCAAATTTGGAAAAGGTCGTTGTAAGTGCAGTTCGATGGCCGTTGATGGAAATCGACTGTACGGGCCTTGATTAAATTATTAAAAATAGTAATAATTTGTATTAAATCATAAGAAATGATTTGTGAAGAATTGGGATGAAAAACTCCATATTTGAAAAGATAAAAATAGATTTTTATCGAAATGAACTAGTTTTGAACTAGAATTATAATTCTATTTATTTTTAAAATAAATAAAGTGGATTTGAAATGGTTTCAAAGGTAATCAGAATTTCCAATTAATTGGAATGGATTTGAATCGAAATTATCTTTGGAATATTTCGATGTTGGATTTCATGATGAAACAGATATTGTTATGGGAATTTGAAAGATATATTTATTTCGTTATTTCCAATACGATATTTGTTGGTTGTAGAATTTGATATTGAATATAAGCCGATATATTTTCTATTCAGAGCCTTGTATTTAATATCAAATGTGATTTGGGTTTGTCGTGAATGGTGTCTTCATTAACACTGTCCTTAAACCCAATTGAGAAAAATATTAAATCTTTTATTTAGATTTAATGAAGTGTACAAATTAAATGGTATTTAATTGGAATTGAATTTGAATTGATTTTTGGGTTTATCGTGAACGGTGTTTTAAATAACACTTGTTCTTTAACCCGATAATTAATGGAATGTGATTTTGGGTTGTCGTGAACGGTATCTTCAATAATACTGTTCTTAGGCCCAACCAAGTTAAGAAAATCAGAAACTAACTGGAGATTAGTTAAGTTGAATGGTTTCTTGGGTAATGATCTGATGTTGGTTTCGGCCTTCGGGGTTAATACTTGGGGAAATGCTCACTTGCTATTTTACGGTTAAAGGCTGATAGAGTGGAATGTGATTTTGAGTTTATCGCGAATCGTGTTTTAAATGACATTGATTCTTTAACCCAGTTAAAGATTAAAACTAAGTGGAGTTTTAATGAATCTTTAATTAGATTGAAATGATCGAGAATGGAGTTTCACCAGTTTTGCTCCAAGCAAAATAGTTAAATCTTTAATTAGATTTGAACGTGAAATGGTAATTGAATTTACCGATAACACCATTGTTAGATATGAAGTATGACCAGTTTTACTTCATGGGATGAATAGGTTGGGATTGGGAAATAAAATAAATGATTACTTCGGTATGGTTCGCTAATCTCGACTAGTTTGAAGAGATATTCAAAGGAGGATTAAAGAATAATTTTAAAAGAATTTATCTTTGATAAAATTAATGGGAACCTTTCCCTAAGAATATGAAATTTAGAAACTAACTGGAGATTAGTTAAGTTGAATGGTTTCTTGGGTATTGATCTGATGTTGGTTTCGGCCTTCGGGGTTAATATTTGGGGAATTATTCTCTTGTTAATTTACGGTTAGCGACTGATGAATTGGAATGAGGCGTATGTTGTGTTTGTGTAACACTTGTTTATTATATACGCGAGTTATTCGGAAAGACCGGGTTTATCCCATTCTGAATAACTGATACGACGATAAGTCGAAGATGAAGACGGTGGTCGAAGACCGGAGGTCTTCACGTTCTTTGGGTGATTACTGATGATCTTGATTGGGCCGTACACCCAAGAGGAGGGAATCAGTTAGTGGTCGTCCAGACGTACTTGGAGATCGATGTTTATGCGAGGTACAAGGTGCCTCCGGTTTCGTTCAGACCCAGAACGGACTTGTAAATGGACTGTGTGTCTGACATTGGATATCATTCTGTGTGATTGATGGATAACGGTTGCATGGAGTGGTTTGCCTGTGTGGCATGCTAAGATGCAAATGATCAAGGCTTCTGTTAAAAAGCAGAGTCTTGCGGTTGATGATCAAAGCACAGCCTGTGTGGCACAGCTTTGTGTAGCGTTAATTCGCGAGCTTCACACCCCGGTTGTGAACCAGAAACGGGAGAGGACATCAGGGAGGGCATTCGTTTCCTTCTAGTTAGAAGTGGCGTCAGTGGTTTTACACGCCCTGACGAGTTTGACTTATGTGGTTGTTGCTATTGCGAGGCGCCTCAGATATATCGGTGACTATGTGAAGCCGATGGAGTCATTCGTTGGCTCATTTACACCCCAAAGGGCGGGGAAACGTAGTGTTCAAGCATAATAATCCACATCGGTGGACCGGCCCTGACGATCCAAAGGTCACTCGAGCTCTGACCTGAGGGCCGGACTAGCGGCTCTCGAATCGGTAAGGAAAATCTTTTGCCTTGGTTCACAGATGGAAATCCAACTTCCAATACGTGATATTTTAGTTTTATTTTTAGAGCCTAGTATTGGCGACATAGTAACATGGGATGCTATGCCGCCTATGATTGATATTTATGATTGAAATTGTTTTGACACTATACACTTATTATAGTATCAAATGATTTGTTTTTTTAAATGTACTAAGCATGTTTGGTTATTCTAAGGTAAAACCCCATCCTCCGGCTTGTGTTGCATTGTGTGATGGGACCTGGGTCTTATAATAGCTTCATTTTTCGAAAAAGCATTGCATTGTTTATTCTAAGCACTGGTATTTTCGGGAGGAAACCCGTTGCGTGCTATACGGCGAGGTCCCTTGATTTACCTTATTTTTTTAAAGGTAAAGTTTTAAATAACTGCTTTAGTTCTCACACCAGTCACATGACTGACCTGGAGTTTATTGTTTTAACCTAAACTCTGGGTGCCCTTATTTTGACACGGGCAGCTAGTAGTTTTGGGTTTGCAGATTTATATTCATAGGATCCTGATTTACAACTGGAGTGATATCCGGAAAGCTCTGTATCCGTATATCTCCTTCAGTTGTGCTTTGTATTATTTTCCGGTGATATGTAATGTATTGTAATCTCTGATATTTTATAATGTGTAATATTTATTCATACCCTGTATATTCTTGTATTCTGATGGAATTGTTGTAATATACATGGAAATGTTCTTCTGTTTGTGTTCTGATTTGTCATATTCTCAAAACAATCAGGGGTTTCGGACGGTCTTGGTCGGTTTAGCGACTGATTCGGATCGAGAGAGATTCCCGGTCATTACATTGGTAAAAGCATGGAAATCTGGACAAAGAGACCTGAGTTCGATCCTTGGAAAGCCCTATTTTTGCTGAAGAAGGAAGCATGGATTTGTACACACACCACCTTCTTTGCTCAGAAGAATATATGGAATAGTGACATGTTACATATATATACATATTCATACGTATATATATAATATATACACTAATAAACATTTAAGAATAGGCATATTCTTCTCAAGGATATTAATTCAAATCATTCATTTTCAACTGCCATTTAGAAGAATATTTGATTGAATTATTGCCAAGGTAAAGCCAATCAGTCTGCCATGTGTCACTAATCAGGAGAGGAAATCTGCATGGAATATCTCAACCATTATGCCATATCTTTTTTATTTGTAAACAAAGATATTCAAGGGATATTTTCTAGGCCCATTGTTCATATTGAGAGGAGCCTATATATACGCATGATATCCATTGTAAACGAGGTCCATTATTCTGTACTTCTTTTCTCCATTAATAAAGTCTCTTTTATTTTCTCATTCTTTTATTTTTACGGCAATTTGTGTTGTCTGGTCAATTAGATTTACTAGAACACAATTGCTATTGCAACTACTTTCCTCATTAGTGATTGACCGTTTGATTAGATTCAACGAATCCTAATTTTTATTTCTGTTTGTTTATTTTTTCTGCAATTTTTTCTTCAGTACTCTGTTTCATTTTTAATACTTGAATTGGTTATAGATTCGATTAGATTCAAATCTGTAATTAATTCAATTGCAATTTTTCTTGTTTTTATTGATAATTACAAATTTAGTTATGGTTCGATTAGATTTGTTCTGAACTAAAGTGTGATTTCAACCTTAACCGATCTCCAAGCTTTGTCTAAACCACCCAAGACGTATACAAATAATAAAATTCCTCCCTGTGTTTGACCTGCATATTACACGATCTGTGCGCTTACAGTATTTATTACAAAATCCGTGCTTTCTATTTCTTAGAAAGCGTTGATCAAGATTTTGGCGCCGTTGTCGGGGAGGCAATAAGTAAGTTTTATTATTTATTTAATTTCTGATTCGTGTTAGTTTTTATCTTTCTTGTTTACTTTTGTTTCTTGTAAATATATATATATATAAATCTTGATTAGGTGATTTGATTTGACAAAATTGATACTGTAATCACTAAGCAAGGAGAAAAAAAACAAGCATTGTTTTTCCTATTTCTTTCCTCTTTTTAGTTCCTCTCTAATTTTTCTTTACATTTGTTTCCATCTATTCACCTCAATTACAAATTTCATAAACAAAATACAAATTTCTTTTTCTATTGTTTCCTTTTTCCTTTTCTCATCTAAACCCATATCAACTCACCACCACTTACCACTGCTTCATTATCGCATCTAAAACTCCACAAAATTCTCCACACAATTCCTTTTGTTACAAACCACTTCTCTCCTCTTAACAATACCCACAAAACTCACGAATGTTAGACAGTTGGAACCCCATCCATCATCTCCCCTTCAACAACCTCACACCAGAATCATACCCCATCAACACCCAAAACCGACAACCTCACCACAAAAATCTTCCTACATTTACTCGTCTGCCTCCTCAAAACAACCTAATCTCTTCCTACCACAAACCAAAACCCATATTTCCAAATTTCCCATCACCTTCAACAAGTGATCCACGCAGCAATCCCATACGAACTCCCACTACAAACAGTAAAACTCGGATCAACAAACCATCCTCCGTTCACCACACTAAAACTGCCGCAACACTTCTTCTTCACTGCCCACAAACCTTCATTTGATCTGCAAAACGAATCATACATCCATCCACCGAACAATACAGCAACATCTCACCTCTTGCAAGCGATCCTCCCTTAGTCACCACAAGCACCAATACCACAAATCCCGAATACCACATCCACTGCAAATAGCAAAAACCAGCCATCATCTTCACCTAAAAAAAAATCAACAGCATACAAACCCGTGCCATACAAAGTTCATCTCCACCATAGCGAAGCTGCTCCATTCTCTATACCAAAAACAACGCAAATCACGCTCACCAAACCTCAATTCGCACCACAATCCCTCAATCAACCCCAAACCACTTCAGATAGAGGCACCTGCAATCGTCGAAGCCCTTGCTTACATCCCTTTGCATGCGATTTTATTGATAAGGAGTCTGTGATTTTTGCCTTCGATTCGATTCTCCAGAAAAAAGGAGGGGCTCGGTTTGAATTTCTTTTGTTAACAATGAAAAAGGGGATCAAGTTTTTTTTTTTTTTTTATAATAGTTTCTGGAGTGTGCCCGAAAAGAGAAATAAGGGGAAAGTAAATTGCGCGTTGAATGGTTTAACTTGTAGGCGTGGCTTGACTTTTGGTACAAGCTGTTTAATTAAGCGAAGTTCATTGTTTTTTGTTTTCGTTTTTTTCTGCGTGAGTGCACGAATCCAGTGCAGTTTGAGTCTAGTTTTGTTTTTACGGAGACTTGTTTTTTTCTTAGAGCTAGACTTTTTATTTTCTCTTTGGTTTTTGTTAGACATACTTTTTATTTTTAGCCAAGTTATTTTCAATTTTCTTTTTTTTATAGTTAGTTTCTGTTTTTGTTTCATTTATTTTCTTTTTTTAAAAATAAAAAATCTTTGGTTTTAAATTTCGAGTCAGTTTTCTTAATTTTGTTCTAAATTCTACTCAGTGTGCTTTTCTTTTCTTATTTGCCTTCCTTTCAAAAAAAAAAACAAATCAAAGGCCAAAGCGTAGGAACAAATCCAAGCAAACGAACAGGTAATTCAAGGGTTAACTGATCGTAAATAGCAAGACAGTGGAGTTGAATAGCCAACACTACTTAAATTTTCTGGACGGACTGCCATACCCCAAAGTAATATTTTCTGAACTCTACAGGTTCTCTACTGCAAAGAAAAACATATAGACATTGCTTGTAAAAAAATCTGCAGGTGCAATGGCTTGCTTGTAAATTTTATAATTTTTGCAGTTATTATTGTCTGATTGTTGTGATTAGCTGGAATTTCCATTACCATACTCATTTCTTTCAACAATAAAACTTGATTTAATTTGCAAAACATTTAACTACAAGAGTGTATTTTGTGAAATTGATTCTCTTAAGGGTTTGATTGCGGATATATATTAGTTCAATTTTTTTTTGAACTTCTAGCAGAAGAGGTTGCATACTACCCTTAAAACATTGGTCGTATCCCTTAGTATTTATACTATACGTGAACGGCCATAAGACACTCTTCCCCCCTTTAAATCAAGATTATCAATTAACAAAATACATTTGAGTACATTATTTATTTTGTAATAACAGCTACTTGTGTCACATTTAAGTTTGGATCTTCCATATTTGACAACGATGAGTGAGAAGAGTCTTAGCCACCATAATTCTTTCAGGGATTTTGAAATTGATAAAATTGACATGATTCCTTCATTGACACAGTTGATGAAACCTTTATTGACACTTCTGAAGCCTTGAAAATGTGCTTTAACCATTTTAACTCTGATTTCGATGAGCTCGAATACATTTTTGAAATAAATGAACTTCTTAACCCAAAACCTATATCATCTGAATCTAACCAAGGAACGTTGACCAATGTTAGCACACAAGAACTTCCTAAGTTAGACCTTAAACCACTGCCACAAGACTTTGAGTATGATTATTTGGGCTCTACAAAAACAATTCCCGTAATCTTGTCCTTTGATCTTATCGAGGACCAAGAAGAAACACCTTTGAAAATTTTACGGGATAATCTGCATCTAATTTATATAAATAATTGGCAAGAAAAAATTTTCATAGGAAGAGTTTTCATTTCAGAATTCATTGACATGTCGCTTATGCCTCGAAAATCACATACGAAATCATTGTACATCATTTTCGATAGAGGCAAGTGTAGGGGAAAAAGAAGTCACATTTTTCACATAATACTCATCATCATCATAGATACCATTCTGCATATGATTTTCATTCGCATATAGTGGCTAAACTTCATTTCATTTTACAAATAATTTTGCAACTCATTCACCTTTGAGTACGATCTTTTAAATTTTGGAAACATTTACAGTGTGGACACTGTTTAGTTCTAGTGTAGGGGGAGTTTGCATTGCATTCTTTTCATTTTTCTGTAATTTTTTCTTTCTTTTCATATAGGACCATCATGCATTTTAGGTCATAGTAACATACCATATTTTTTTTTAAATACGACTCATTTTAGATTGATACAACAAAATAAGTTAACAATTTTTAGTTAGTTGATAGTATTTTTTTTTCTCTCAATTAAGATCGAATAAGAAATATAATGGAAAGTTGAATTTTGAGGGATAATAGTGTAATCGGTAAATAGGAAGATTCTTAGGTGATGGCCATGAAATCTATTCTATGTTGTAGTCTTTGTTTAAATGAGTGGAGGACTTAAAATACCTATATTGGCTTTTCGAATCTTTAAAACTAAGTTGTGTTAAGCTGAATTCGCGTAACTCTTTCTTCTTCGTATATTCAGTAATAATAATAATAATAATAATAATAATCCAAGGGTACGCAACAATGCTTATAAATCTAGCGTTGGTGTGCAAACCCGCCAAGCTCTATCCAACGTGTTGTTGACAAAGTCAGCGTTGGTATATCTTGGTTACGTTTTTGAGTTGGACATCTAAGGATTACCGACATGTTGTTGACAAAGTCAGCGTCGGTCTGCACAATCCGCTAAGCTCTGTCCTGTGACGGCCCGCCCCGCACCAACCGACATTTACTCCAATTGTGCGCTGTACACATGTCCAATTGGCATGGGACGGTCGCCAAAGAATGAGAAAGAAAGAAGATGAACCAAATAAAGAACCTGTAATATGTCTCACAGCGCATGTGATAAAATATAATAACCAACATATACTTGACATAAAACAGATGAGACAGTGCATAAGCTGAAAACTTGAACTAACATCATCAGAGTAGCGGAAATATCAAATACAGCTTATTACAACTTCAAAATACTGTCTCTAAGATAAGCAAAATAGGTATGCTACTAATGCCCAAAGTAGATACCAATCACGACACAGGGAGAATAACTATATATCATACGTGGAGCCTCCTGCTCGTCTTCAGTCCATCTACCAAGCGCACTACCAGCTATCCCTGTCTCTAGTCTGCTCGTGTGAGCACCCAGAGTAATAAGAAGAAACATAAAACTCTGGGTCAGACATCAGTCTGGTATGAGTGGTAGCAAGCATAAACAGAATAATAACAGGTATACTAAGTCATACCTGAACCTGGACCTGCAATCAAAGAGTTAGTACTATACGGTACAATACTCTAAGATGTCACTAACATATGGTGTGTAAATATACGGGGGTGGGGATGTGTATGTCAAACAATCAAGCATAGCAACCATCCTCACATCTCTCACTCAGTGCGTAAAGCATACGACATCCACTTCTTCGATCACTAGAGCACTTTACTAAAACGACAGAACTCGACTTTGTACGACTATGTACATTCCTACTACCACCAACGCCATACCTATGGGATCACGCCCAACGTTTCCATGACCCCACTCCATTGGTAGGTAGCTCCCTAGTCGCACCATATCCAAAGCCCGAGTTTGTCTCTCTACCTCCAACATCTAGTGATCCAAAGTCATAGATATCGACAACTCCTTAGCACACGTCCCGCAGCAAAGTCCAATCACGAAGTGAACTCATTGGTTCCCGTCTGGATCCTGACCTCGAACTTCCACTTGAACTACCTTTGCATTTCGGGTTATGGACCTCCATTGGATCGGTTCGGATCCCTTTCATCATCATTGGGATCGTGGTCTTCATCGTCTCGGTTCGTGACTGCTACCTCGGATCGGATCGGAGTGCGCCATCGGTTCGTGGCCTCCAGTCCCATCCGGATCGGATCGGGTTCTCCAACACGCAACGGCTCGGGTCACGCCTCCTGGTCATAGCTCCAAGCCCTTCGCCCTCCTCCAAGTCTCCGGTTCGTTGTCCTCAAGGCGATCAGATCGGATCGTGTCGTTATCACTCCAGGCGGGTCGGGTCGGAGTCTTCAATCACCAAGTCTTGAATCGCGACTTCTCGGATCGGTTCGGATCCTTCAGCTCGTGGCGCAGCTTGCTTAGCTATAACGATCGGTTCGGTTCGTGGTGAAGGGAAATGGGCGGTTCGGATCGGGTAGGGGGCGATCCGATCCGATTTCCTGCACCGATTCCTGCAACCTTCCAGCAAGTGTTTACACGCCTCTCGACGGCGTTTTCGACCATTCTAACTATTGAAACCAATCACAAAGCATGTCATAGTGTCATAGCAATACATACAAGTGACCTCAAACACCAAAACAACAATATGACATGATAAAATGGATCAAACATGCCCAAAACCCCATGTTTTCCCTTAAGCATATGTGAGCATAACTAATGGTGTGATTAGCAAAACTTAACCAAATTAACCCAAACTCATATCAGAGGTCTAAAACATCGTTTATGATTTTATAAACATTTTTCCAGAATTTATTTTCCTCTAAAAACGCTGATTAACACTAATTACTTCAATCTAGCCATAATTAGTGCAAAAAGCAAGCTAATCACTCACCTTAGCCACAAAACAAACTAAGATCTGAAATAATTCTCTGATTTGATGCGAATCCCAATGCTAACAGCAGCTCCAAGGTTGATTAGGTGAAGATCCCCTTTGATTTGATCTTGCTAATCCCTTTTTCTTCAAGTTGGAGTGGTTTGGAGGTGATTTGGAGACTTTAGAGAGTGGAGGCCATTATTAGGTTTCTTGGGGACTAAGTGGAGGCTAGAAAACTGAAATGGAATGATTCTCCATCTCATCTCAGCCCTCCCATAACCCTAATCCCGAAATGGGTTATGGGCCTACTCACTAATCACCCGATTTGGCCCGGTTAAGCAGTTTTTCACCCTCCAAACCTTGTTTCAGCCATATCTCCCAAACGGTAAGTCCGTTTGGCTATTATGACCACTCTACGGAAAGAGAAACCATCAAACGAATCTAATGGAAGTGGTTTCAGGTCAAAATTCCTTCCCTTTCAAAAGTTATGGCCAAAACAGTACCAACTAGGGGCAAAATGGTCATTTAAAAATCGACAAAAATCATGAACAGGGGAAATGACTCTAATAAATGTTTCCCAAAGTTACATGACCATACAACTTCACACGGGAAAGAAATAAATATTCTACAATCCTATGATGTGTAGAACACGGGTCGTTACACTCTCCCCCCCTTAAGAAATTTCGCCCCCGAAATTCCCTAATCAAAACACACAAGGGTCCCGCATGCCTATTAATCATAAAACAACCATCAAACATGCAAAACAAGCAAAACAAGTCTATCCTATCATGCGGAATAACTAAATCGCAAAGTAAATCTTACCAGGCAAAGAGTTCTGGATAAGCCTTTCTAATGCTCTCCTCTGTCTCCCAAGCACAATCATTTTCGTCCTCGCCCCACTGAACTTTGACTAGCTTCACCGACTTTCTTCGAAGTTGCTTCGTACCATGCCCCACAATACGAATCGGCTTGCGGTTCTCAACCGCCTCGGGTTCTACTTCGAAGTCCTCTAACTGATCAGGTGAAATAGCCATATTTGAGTCGTGAACGAACTTCCTTAGTTGGGAAACATGAAACACATTGTGAACTCCTGCCATTTTCTCTGGTAAGCCAACTCTATACGCCAAATTCCCAACTTCCTCGAGAACTTGGAAAGGACCCACAAATCTTGGTGCCAACTTGCCTCTCCTACCAAATCGTATCACGCTTTTCAACGGAGAGATCTTGACAAACACCAAGTCACCAACGGAGAATTTCAAATCTCTTCTCCTCTTATCAGCATAGCTTTTCTGCCTATCCTGAGCAGCTTTCATTCGTTGCCGAATGATCTTGATCTTATCGGAAGTTTCTCTCACCACATCTGGTCCAAGCACAAACTTCTCGCCAGTCTCTATCCAACATGATGGTGAGTTGCACGGTCTTCCGTACAAAGCTTCATATGGAGCCATACCGATACTGGATTGGTAGCTATTATTATATGCAAACTCCACTAGATGCAAATGATCATCCCATGATCCACCAAAATCCAATATACACGCTCTCAAGAGATCTTCCAATATACGATTCACCCTCTCCGTCTGACCGTCGGTTTGAGGATGATATGCGGTACTGAGATGTAATTCTGATCCTAAAGCCTCTTGTAAGCTCTTCCAAAATCCACTAGTAAACAACGGATCTCGGTCACTCACAATGCCTTTGGGTACTCCATGAAATCTCACTACCCACTTCATATATAGTTCTGCTAACTTAGCTGCAGTTCTGTTCGACTTAACTGGTATAAATCTTGCACTCTTGGTCAGTCGATCCACAACTACCCAAATGCTATCATATCCCGATCTAGTCCTCGGTAAACCATCGATAAAATCCATCGAAACTTGTTCCCATTTCCATTCGGGAATTTCTAATGGTTGCAACAACCCACTAGGCTTCTTCTGCTCGGCTTTAACTAGCTGGCAATTCATGCACTTGGATATAAACTTCCCAACGTCTCTTTTCATCCCTTCCCAGTAGTAAGTCTGTCTCATGTCTCGATACATCTTATTACCACCGGGATGTATAGTCAGTTTTGAGTGATGACATTCTCTAAGCACTTCATCTCTCAAACCATTCACGTTGGGCACAACTAGTCTTCCATTCTTCCGAAGCCATCCATCTCGATCAAGCCCATACACATTCATCTCCTCTTCGATACCCATCTCTAACTTGGAGATGATTTCTAATAGGTTAGGATCGTTCCTCTGGTTAGAACCAATCCGCTCTATCAAAGTGGGTCTGATCGTCAAGCTAGCTAGCATAACTGGATCCAATTCGCACCTTGGTCTGAAATCAAATCCTGCGATAAACTCCAGTTGCTTCCATTCAAGAAACATTGCCCCTAAGCTGGCATGTCTCCTACTCAAGGCATCGGCTACCGCATTACCCTTCCCAGGTGTATACGTGATATCAAAATCATACGAAGCCAAGAACTCTAACCATCTCTGCTGACGGAGATTCAGATCTTTCTGAGAGAAGAGATACTTTAACGATTTATGATCGGTAAACAACTCAAATCTTTCTCCCAAGAGGTAATGTCTCCACATCTTCAGCGCAAATACAATCGCTGCCAATTCCAAATCATGGGTAGGATACTTCTTCTCATGTGGCTTTAGCTGTCGACTAGCATAAGCTACAACCCTACCTCCTTGCATCAATACCGCACCCAGTCCGGTACCACAAGCATCCGTGTATACCGTCATCTCTTCATTTCCCTTAGGAATGACCAACACTGGCGCACGCGTCAACTTTTCCTTTAGACTCTTGAATGCTTTTTCACACCCTCCGTCCCAAACGAAGGCTTGATTCTTCTTAGTCAACTGAGTCAACGGTGCCGCTGTCTTGGAGAAGTCTTTGATAAACTTACGATAATATCCAGCTAACCCCAAGAAACTTCTTACATCTTTTGCATTCTTGGGCGTAGACCAATCTTGTACCGTAGCCACCTTTGCAGGGTCCACGGCAATACCATTCTCTGAAACAACATGGCCCAAGAATCTCACTTCTCTCCTCCAGAAGTGACACTTAGAAAACTTCGCTTTCAATTGGTTTCTTCTCAACACCTCCAACACAATTCTCAGATGTTCCTTGTGTTCCTCTTCTGTCCTCGAGTAAACAAGGATATCGTCTACGAACACAAGAACAAACTTATTTAATTGGTCTCTGAATACTCTATTCATAAGATCCACGAAGTATGCTGGTGCATTGGTCAACCCGAATGGCATGACCAACCACTCATAAAACCCAGACGGCGTCCGAAATGCCGTTTTAGCTATACTATCAGCTGCTACACGGAGCTGATGAAATCCTGTCGCGAGGTCCAACTGGGAGAACACTCTAGCTCCCTCCAGTTGATCAAACAAATCATCTATCCGTGGTAGAGGATACTTATTCTTCCTCGTCACCTTATTTAACTCGCGATAGTCCACACACAATCGAAGGGAACCATCTGCCTTAGTAGCAAACACAACTGGTGCTCCCCACTCGGAAACACTTCTTCTAATAAACCCCTTCTTCAAAAGACCGCTAACTTGCACCTCGAGCTCTCGCTGTTCTCGTGGTGCCATACGACGAAGTGGCATCACTATAGGTCTGGCATCTTTCACTAAATCAATACGGAACTCAATCTCTCGGTGTGGTGGAAGTCCGGTCACTTCCTCGAAGATGTCCGGGTACTGGCCAACCACGGGCAAACCTGATAACTCATCATGCGGGATGTCGAGGGAATTTACAAAACTAGCCATTACCCCATCACAGGGTAGATTACCAAACACTACCCTCCGCCCATCATCCGCCCTAACAGTCACCAAAAAGCCCTCACAGTCTACCACCACCCCGTATCTTTGGAGCCAATCGACTCCCAAAATAATGCCATACCCAGTAAAGCCCAAAACAAAGCAATCACAAACAAACATACATCCATGACTCGATAAGACCACATTACGACAGATCATACTGAGGTTTGTTGAACCACCAATCGGGTTCGTTACAGCTAATGGTCTATCGACTAACTCGGGTTCCAATCCCAACCTATCTACCAGGTCACTAGATATGAAGGAATGGGAAGCCCCGGTATCGAACAAAACTCTAACAGGAAGGTCATAAATGGAAAGCATACCTTGAATGACGACTCCCTTTCCTTTCTCCGCCGCAGTTGGGGCATTCGACGAAGAAGGAACAGCATTGATGGCATATGCTTTCACAATCTGATTCTCCTTCAGAGGTTGCGGGCACTTATCCTTAAAATGTCCCTCCTGGCCACAGTTAAAGCACTTCTTTCCCACTGTCTTGGCCCTACATTCCCTTGCATAATGGCCCTTCTTTCCACATTTGAAGCACTCGACTTCTTTCCTGCTTTTCTTCTGGCCATCCTTAGCTTGGTTCTGCTTCCTCTTATTCTGAGAGTTATTCTTGCCTCCACCGCTTGCTTGCGGCTTTGGCTCTTCAACAGATGCAGCAACAACCCCAGTCTTCGGCTTAGGGTAAAGACTTTCTGACCTCAAAGCTTTTCCCACAATCGACTCAAACGTCTCATCGATGTGATTAATCAGCCTCTCCCCTAAGTATTCATCCAAGCCAGTTATGAACTTCTCATTTTTCTTTTCGGGAGTATCGATCAGAGATAAACCATACTTCGACAAAGTGTCGAACTCAGCAACATAATCCGATACTGCCCTTCCATTCTGCTTAAGCTCCAAGAACTTCCTAAACAATTCCGACTTCTGGGCAGCTGGGATATACTTGTCGCTAAAGCGAGCTTTAAACTGGTCCCAAGTAACTTGATCTTCTGGTGTGGCTGCCCTAATAGCATTCCACCAATTCATCGCTCGTCCTTGCAGCTGACGAGACGCTAGCCTTCTCTTCATCGCATCCTCGATACCCAAGTCATCGAAGATCCGATCACAGCTATCCAACCAATCTTGAACATCCGTGGCCGACTCTGTTCCGTGAAACGGCTTTCCACCAAGATTAGTGTAATCCTTACTCAACTTGGCGAAATCGACCCTAGGCGCTTGCACTACTGGGCCACCACCAACTCCGGGATTAGGAACTGCCCCTCGCGCTTCTCTAAGCATGTCTCTCATGAGGTCGGTAAACATCGCCCTCATGTCAGCGGCATTTCCATTATTGGCCCCTCTACCAGTACCTCTCACATATCGGCTCATCGTCAATCTGTAAAAAGAAGAACGATTAACGACCCCATAGTGGTACTAGTGCAGTGCAACTTCATCCTTATACTACTAATAGTATATATATACATAGCTTTTGAAAACCAAAGTAATCACAAATACGCGCTCTCATATACGTACTAACTCTCCCTAGTGTCTTTCCCTAGGTTAACTACGCAACCTCGCTCTGATACCAAATGTGACGGCCCGCCCCGCACCAACCGACATTTACTCCAATTGTGCGCTGTACACATGTCCAATTGGCATGGGACGGTCGCCAAAGAATGAGAAAGAAAGAAGATGAACCAAATAAAGAACCTGTAATATGTCTCACAGCGCATGTGATAAAATATAATAACCAACATATACTTGACATAAAACAGATGAGACAGTGCATAAGCTGAAAACTTGAACTAACATCATCAGAGTAGCGGAAATATCAAATACAGCTTATTACAACTTCAAAATACTGTCTCTAAGATAAGCAAAATAGGTATGCTACTAATGCCCAAAGTAGATACCAATCACGACACAGGGAGAATAACTATATATCATACGTGGAGCCTCCTGCTCGTCTTCAGTCCATCTACCAAGCGCACTACCAGCTATCCCTGTCTCTAGTCTGCTCGTGTGAGCACCCAGAGTAATAAGAAGAAACATAAAACTCTGGGTCAGACATCAGTCTGGTATGAGTGGTAGCAAGCATAAACAGAATAATAACAGGTATACTAAGTCATACCTGAACCTGGACCTGCAATCAAAGAGTTAGTACTATACGGTACAATACTCTAAGATGTCACTAACATATGGTGTGTAAATATACGGGGGTGGGGATGTGTATGTCAAACAATCAAGCATAGCAACCATCCTCACATCTCTCACTCAGTGCGTAAAGCATACGACATCCACTTCTTCGATCACTAGAGCACTTTACTAAAACGACAGAACTCGACTTTGTACGACTATGTACATTCCTACTACCACCAACGCCATACCTATGGGATCACGCCCAACGTTTCCATGACCCCACTCCATTGGTAGGTAGCTCCCTAGTCGCACCATATCCAAAGCCCGAGTTTGTCTCTCTACCTCCAACATCTAGTGATCCAAAGTCATAGATATCGACAACTCCTTAGCACACGTCCCGCAGCAAAGTCCAATCACGAAGTGAACTCATTGGTTCCCGTCTGGATCCTGACCTCGAACTTCCACTTGAACTACCTTTGCATTTCGGGTTATGGACCTCCATTGGATCGGTTCGGATCCCTTTCATCATCATTGGGATCGTGGTCTTCATCGTCTCGGTTCGTGACTGCTACCTCGGATCGGATCGGAGTGCGCCATCGGTTCGTGGCCTCCAGTCCCATCCGGATCGGATCGGGTTCTCCAACACGCAACGGCTCGGGTCACGCCTCCTGGTCATAGCTCCAAGCCCTTCGCCCTCCTCCAAGTCTCCGGTTCGTTGTCCTCAAGGCGATCAGATCGGATCGTGTCGTTATCACTCCAGGCGGGTCGGGTCGGAGTCTTCAATCACCAAGTCTTGAATCGCGACTTCTCGGATCGGTTCGGATCCTTCAGCTCGTGGCGCAGCTTGCTTAGCTATAACGATCGGTTCGGTTCGTGGTGAAGGGAAATGGGCGGTTCGGATCGGGTAGGGGGCGATCCGATCCGATTTCCTGCACCGATTCCTGCAACCTTCCAGCAAGTGTTTACACGCCTCTCGACGGCGTTTTCGACCATTCTAACTATTGAAACAAATCACAAAGCATGTCATAGTGTCATAGCAATACATACAAGTGACCTCAAACACCAAAACAACAATATGACATGATAAAATGGATCAAACATGCCCAAAACCCCATGTTTTCCCTTAAGCATATGTGAGCATAACTAATGGTGTGATTAGCAAAACTTAACCAAATTAACCCAAACTCATATCAGAGGTCTAAAACATCGTTTATGATTTTATAAACATTTTTCCAGAATTTATTTTCCTCTAAAAACGCTGATTAACACTAATTACTTCAATCTAGCCATAATTAGTGCAAAAAGCAAGCTAATCACTCACCTTAGCCACAAAACAAACTAAGATCTGAAATAATTCTCTGATTTGATGCGAATCCCAATGCTAACAGCAGCTCCAAGGTTGATTAGGTGAAGATCCCCTTTGATTTGATCTTGCTAATCCCTTTTTCTTCAAGTTGGAGTGGTTTGGAGGTGATTTGGAGACTTTAGAGAGTGGAGGCCATTATTAGGTTTCTTGGGGACTAAGTGGAGGCTAGAAAACTGAAATGGAATGATTCTCCATCTCATCTCAGCCCTCCCATAACCCTAATCCCGAAATGGGTTATGGGCCTACTCACTAATCACCCGATTTGGCCAGGTTAAGCAGTTTTTCACCCTCCAAACCTTGTTTCAGCCATATCTCCCAAACGGTAAGTCCGTTTGGCTATTATGACCACTCTACGGAAAGAGAAACCATCAAACGAATCTAATGGAAGTGGTTTCAGGTCAAAATTCCTTCCCTTTCAAAAGTTATGGCCAAAACAGTACCAACTAGGGGCAAAATGGTCATTTAAAAATCGACAAAAATCATGAACAGGGGAAATGACTCTAATAAATGTTTCCCAAAGTTACATGACCATACAACTTCACACGGGAAAGAAATAAATATTCTACAATCCTATGATGTGTAGAACACGGGTCGTTACATGTCCCAACTCTCCGTCAGTCCGCAAGGCATTGCATGGGTGGTATACCTTGTTCTTTTAAGTTTGGTGTATGTAATTAATCGTAAATTTCAATTTTTATAGAGATAGAGAGTAAGCGATGATGCCCAAAAACTTCTTGACCTTATTGATTTGACTAGCCATTTACGAGGAAGTAATAATACCACTTTACAAACTGTGGCAAGCAAACTAAGAATTTATTTCATGGCTGCACTATGTTATTAACTGAACCAACTGGCCAAACTAGAATATAACATTTGAAAACTTGAATTATATTGAAAATTTGGGACAAGTTGAGGTATCTAAAATAAAATCAACTGATTAAAATTTGTTCACTTAAGTTGTTGTACCACTTTCCTGAAACAAGTCGAGTTTTCAATTTTTGTTTTTATTTGCATATGTCCATTGCATTCGTGTAGTTACATTAGAATCATAACATACTGCATTTGGATTTTGTGGGTACTATCCGCTTAAAACCCTCACGAGACACCACTTGTCCTATTAGGGACACCTAGAGATTTAACGACTTGTTGCATACGCCCAATACAATCGTTTTCCCTACAAAAGTGTGACCTATCTAGTTTAGCATATCATTTTTTTTATTTTTCTTTCAATTTACTCGAGGACGAGTAAAAGTTAAGTGTGGGGGTACTTGATTAGCATAGAAATGTGTTTATTTGATGCTTTATATCTTATTTTTGTAAATAAATTAATATTACTTTGGGTATTTTTGTGTGTTTTACAGATTGTCAATTAATGTCTCCTTCATTTCAATTAAAAGCCAATTGCAAAGAAAAGCTACTTTCGCATATCAAAGTTATTTCAGTTGCAAAAGAAGTTGTAACTCACTGGTAAAAGCATGGAAATCTGGACAAAAAGACCTGAGTTCGATCCTTGGCAAGCCCTATTTTTGCTGAAGAAGGAAGCATGGATTTGTACACACACCGCCCTCTTTGCTCTGAAGAATATATGGAATTGTGATATGTTATATATATATATATATATTCATATGTATATATATAATATATACACTAACAAACATTTCAGGAATAGGCATATTCTTCTCAAGGATATCAGTTCAAATCATTCATTTTTCAACTGCCATTTAGAAGAATATTTGATTGAATTATTGCCAAGGTAAAGCCAATCAGTCTGCCACCTGTCACTAATCAGGAGAGGAAATCTGCATGGAATATCTCAACCATTATGCCGTATCTTTTTGATTTGTAAACAAAGATATTCAAGGGATATTTTCTAGGCCCAGTATTCATATTGAGAGGATCCTACATCTTCTATATATACGCATGATATCCATTGTAAACGAGGTCCATTATTCTGTACTTCTTTTCTCCATTAATAAAGTTTCTTTTATTTTTCTGCATTCTTTTATTTTCATGGCAATTTGTGTTGTCTGGTCAATTAGATTTGCTAGAACACAATTGCTATTGCAACTACTTTCCTCATTAGTGATTGACCGTTTGATTAGATTCAACGAATCCTAATTTTTATTTCAGTTTGTTTATTTTCTTTCTGCAATTTTTACTTCAGTACTCTGTTTCATTTTTAATACTTGAATTGGTTATAGATTCGATTAGATTCAAATCTGTAATTAATCCAATTGCAGTTTTTCTTGTTTTTATTGATAATTACAAGTTTAAATATCGGTTCGATTAGTTTCTTCTGAATTAATTTGTGATTTCAATTTTAACCGATCTCCAAGCTTTGTCTAACTCGCCCAAGAAATATATAAATAATAAAAATCAAAATTCCTCCTTGTGTTTGACCTGCATACTACATGATCTATGTGCTTGCAGTATTTATTACAAAATTTGCGCTTTTCTATTTCTTAGAAAGCATCGATCAGTTACTAATCCTACCTCTGATGAATTCTTTTGTTTGGTTCTAACGTGTCTTGTTCTCATGCTTTGTAAACCAAAGCTTTGATACCATACTGAGACGACCCGAAATCCCCCTTACCGGAAAGCCCGGATTGCTTTGTGAACATGACGCATCAGAACACAAACAGAAGAACATTTCAATGATATTACAATAATTCACATCAGAGTACAAGAATATTCCAGAGTATGAATAAATATTATAACATTGGAAATACAATATCAGAGATTAAGAATTTACATAACAGCGGAAAATAATACATAAGTACTATGCGTAGCGGAAATTAAAAACTGACACAACTGAAAGAGATACACGGATACAAAGTTTTCTGAATATAGCTCTAGCTGTAACCCAGGATCCTATGAAAAGAAGTATCTTTGAAAACCAAAACTACTAGTTGCCCGTGTGGAAAATATGGGCACTCGGAGTTTAGGTTAAAACAATAAACTCCGAGTCTATCGCCAGAATCAATTATGCTAATATCATCCTCATTCCAAAAACTTCGGGAGCTAACACGCTGTCATCCTTCAGACCCATTAGTCTTCTCAACACCACTTTTAAAATTATCACAAAGGTTTTGGCTAATCGTCTTCAATCTGTCATCGCCTCTCTTGTTGGATCTGAACAATCTGCTTTCATACTGGGGAGAAACATCCAAGACTGCATCGCTGCTTCACAGGAAGTAATCTCTTTTTGTCATTATACTTCTACTCCTGGTGTCTTACTCAAATTGGATTTTTCTAAAGCATTCGATTCGGTTAATTGGTCATTCATTATGGAGGTTTTAAAATATAGAGGATTTTCTAAAAGATGGTGCTCATGGATTAAAAATATTCTTGGCTCAAGTTGTTCATCTGTTTCTGTAAATGGTGTCTCGGGTAATCTCTTCAAATCCAAACGAGGCCTAAGACTAGGGGATCCTCTCTCCCCCTTGATCTTTGTACTTGTTGCTGATGTTTTTAACCAAATGGTTAAAAAAGCTTCTGATAATGGCTTTATTGCTGGCATTTCTCTCCCAAACACTTCCATATGCATTAACAACTTACAATTTGCTGATGACACTATAATCTTCTCTTCTCCTGAACCTCTCCATATTCAATGCCTCAAAATCTTGTTGTATGTCTTTGAACTTGTTTCCGGCCTCTCCATTAATTTCAACAAAAGTGTCATCTATATGCTTGGCAACTCTGATCACCTTGGAGTCATGATTTCTTCTACTCTAAACTGCAAAGTTGCTAAATTCCCAATGAGCTACCTTGGTTTACCTCTTAGACCCTCTAAACTTCGCAAAAATGATTGGTTTCCTCTTATTAACAAGCTTGAATCAAGGCTAGCAGCATGGAAGGCAAACTCTTTATCATCCATGGGGCGTGTAATCTTAGTCAAATCTGTACTTTCTTCTATCCCCACTTACTGGATGTCTTTCCACAAACTCCCTAAATGGGTAATTAGCAAGATTGATTCAATAAGAAGCTCCTTTCTCTGGAATGGCCATAAAATAAAGAAGTTGATCAATTGGAAGACTGTTTGCCTACAAACTGATCAGGGGGGTCTTGGTCCTCTAGACCTTCATCATTTTAATACTGCTTTACTTGCTAAATGGATCTGGAGACTTCTTTGTCCAGGCGATTTCATTTGGAGAAACTGGATTTTAGCATATCATTTTTCTTCTAACGCTCACCTTGTTCTTCATCAACATCCTTCCTTGAGAATTTCTCCCTTTCTACATGGTGTTCTTTCTTGTCTCCCTCGTATCAAATCTTTGTTTCATGTCTCCTTGGGGGGTGGTTCATCCTGTCTTTTTTGGCATGACATTTGGCATGGTCAGGTACCTCTATCTTCTTCTTTTTCTTCCCTCTTTTATCTTCAAACTCATTCTATGCTTACTGTAGTTGATGCATTTAACAATAGCCATACAAGTTTAGTTCCAGGTACACTATTTGATTGGAATACTCTCTCACAATTGCTGAATATCTTTGTAATCCTGCGCAAAACTCGGCTCAATGAGAGGATTGATCACTTTGTTTGGACATTATCCCCATCTAGAGGTTTCTCAGTATCCTCTTGCTACAATTTTCTGAATTTCTCTGGAAGAAGGTTCAAGTTCAAAAGATTGTGGAAATGCAAACTGGCTCCAAGAATCCTCTTCTTTCAATGGTGTTTAATTCACAAGAAGATCAATACTAGAGAGAAGCTGTTCAGATGTAACATTGCATCTGATCCCAACTGTGCTTACTGTAATATGCTGCAGAAACCATCCACCACCTTTTTTTTGTCTGCGAATGCACCTACCCTATTTGGGCTGCTTCAAGTTCTTTCTTACCTGGTTTCATCCCTGACATCTCCTCCTTTTTCGATCACTGGGAATTCTCACCTCCTAACACGCTAGTAGATGCTTTCCTTGTTGTTTATAGTTGGTGTGTGTGGAAAGAAAGAAATGCAAGGATTTTTAGAAATAATGTTAGCTCGACTACAAATATATGTCATCGCATTATCCATATTTTTACTACATGGACAGGTTCTGGTGGCAGTCATGCTGCAGCTTTCAGATTTGCTTTGCCTCAGGCCTCCTCTCCATCTGACTCGGTTGATAGCAATGACCCAGCTTCCAGCAGAGAACTTGTGTGATGGTTTATGGTGTTTCTTTAGTATTGGATAGTATCTATGTATAATTAAACATGCTAAGTAACTAAGTCGTATATGTTTGATGCTGTATGATGTTGTATTGCCCAAGGGGTTAGACTGGACGTATTTTTTGGACCACCAACTGGGTATGTCAGTTGGAAAACTACTACTATCTATTATATAATCGGCTATGTAGTCTCGTGCTACATATCCGTTTTCTCTAAAAAATAAAAAAATAAACTCCGAGTTAGTCATGGGACTGGCATGAGAACTAAAACAGTTATTAGCTTTTTATTTAATGTTAGGTAAATCACGGCACCACGCCGTATAACACGGAACGAGTTTATCCCCCATGAATACCGGTGCATAAAACAAACATCGCAATGCTAAACAGAAAAATGAAGCTATTATAAGACTCAGGTCCCATCACACAACGAAATAAGTCGAGGATAGAGTTTTTCCTTATAATAGCCAAATATGCTAAAACGCGAAATTTCATCTTTTATTATTACTATAAGTGAAGAAATCAACTTCAAATATAAATGTATCAATCATAGGCTTCGTAGGTACAATTATATTACGTCACCATATAGGTTTACAACTAAAACCGTAAAATCGTGTATTGGATATTAGGTTTTCATCAATGAACTGAGGCACGGGATCATCCTCACCAATTTCGAGACACACTAGAATTGCCTCAGGATCCCCCATAGTGAACCCTGACATCTTCATGGCCGGTTATCCATCGATGATTGGAAATACCATAAACTATATGTTAGCCAGTTCTATTGAACCTTCAAAATGGTCAGTACGTCGACACTACTGTCTATTTTCGACCATATGTGTAACAACCCGGAATTTCAAAACCAATTTAAATTTTTTATTGCATCTATGATTTTGAATATTTAAAATGATTTATTTTAAATATGAACAACTAAAAATTTATTTTAGTCCAAGTTAGAACGTATAAATTTATTTTAACTATAAAACGAGCCTGAAATGGCGCGATAGTTTGAAAATTCGATTTCTAATTTCAATTTAATATACAGAATTCAATATAAGTCAAAATTGGACGAAACAAGAAATATTTGAATCTGATTAACTATATCTTTCTAATGAATGTAAGAAACTAAGATTTCACTTTATGAATTATAAGTTATGTTCAGCTTAAAATTCAGAATAGTCGCTATGGAATTTATATATTTATATATATTTTAAATATATATATAGCCCTTAAAAATAGCCATTTTGCAAATGATCTCCGTTTTCGAAGAAACCACTTTTGTTGGATCCGGAATGTCAAATTATTGTTAGATTCCATTTCCATAATTTTTGGAATTAATATGTGAGCGTGGCAAAAGAAAACATATTTTGTCAATTTCCGTTGAATTTAATCGACTGGAAAATGGTTATTTTTCAAACGATCTCCAAATTCGATGATATTAGTTTTGTTAGGACCGTATCGTCAAAACATAGCTAGATTTATTTTTCGGGAATTTTCAGAGTCAGTATGTGGCCCTGGTAAATTAAAATGTACGTTTAAATTCAATTTATATTTGTTTATATTTTAATTTTGATAAAAACTGACTAAAGCATTAGAATTGGCTTATGAAATATATCCGATTGTGTCCGGAATGGGGGTATTTAGCTAGGGGCGACAGTTGTTGGGTTTGATTTGGAGATCGGATAAACAGACAAGCTATTTTTGAATTAAATAAAATTAAAAATATATAAAAATAGGGTTAATGTTGGTCAAAACCCTCATTTCACTTTCTCCTAGTCAACTGTTCTTCAACGCGCCCCCATCAAAATGAACGAACCAGAATTTCACAACTTCCCTCTCTGATTTCACACAATCCACTAACCCGTTCAAGAAGCAACCAATTGGAAGTCGTAGAGGACAACGAGCTCTTGGACTTCGACAGTGATGATCATCCAAGGTTGAAGGAGATGGCCTCATTGGCGCTTACAAGTCACCGGTTTTCGACTCAAATTGAGGGCGCCGGACGGGTGCGAGTTCGCCAGAACTCCGGATGGTGGCATCGCTCCCCAAGCTCTACAACGTGGCGTTCTTCGATCCAGATCCGGCTTTGAATTGGGGGTACAGCAGTCAAAGAAAGGATCAAAGAAATCTGTTCAACGGTGAACGATGGTACAAGAAATTAACGAAGAGATTAAGGAGGCAGGGTCACATGAAAAGGAGGTGAGAAGTTTTAATAATAATTAAATTAAAGTTAGTTAATTTTCTTTTAATCATTCTCTAACTTAATAACGTGATATCTAGTTCGTTCGGAGTCCATTTTTTGAACCCTCAGTTGTGTAAGGTTCGTGGCGAAGAACACTACGAAATGGAACCTAATTTCAAATCAAAACAGTACAATAAAGCAGAATTAAAGACTGGCGGAGTGGAAAACCAAGGTGAGAACTCCTTCTCACTCTAATTATTTTACAGTTAAATATGTACTAGGATGCAGACTGTGCTTAGAATCCCCTGACACTATTTATTGTACAAAGCATGGTTGTTTGTTTGGATTGTATTGTGGAATTGATTGTGAATAAAATGTTTGAACAATAAAAATATCATTTTTATTGAATGTATGAACTATATAAATTAGTCAAGTGTTGAAATAAAATATTTTATCGTTAAAAATATAATTTTTAACGTATATGTGAACGACATAAAATTCTCCTGAAATTAAAGTAAATATTCATTTACAAATCAGACGATTTGTTTATGTACACCCATTTAACTGATATTGATTGGGACGATAAATTTTACACATCGCCCAACTACACAAATAATATTCAGTATTTGTTGGTTGAAACCCCACATAGGTGTTTGGATGATAATTGACATACATTAATCCCAATTGTTTAGTTCTATGTCAATCGATTGGTTAACAGACTGTTGTAAGCGTTAATTATTTATATTTAATGCTTATGCAGTTGTGTAATGCACTCTAGATGATGGTTGATTGTATATCATTATTGTTGTGTGCATGTGTTATATTAAATCCATATAATTAACATTATATGGTAATTGATCGTGTCTGATTCCTATTCAGGAATAACGAATATTTTAAAATAACGAATATTTTAAAATGATATTCAGTAAAGAATTAAAATGTGAATTTGATGTCCGGTTTGGATGGACACGAAAATATTAAAATGTGTGAAGCTGTATTGACTAGATATGCGCCATTTTGACGCAAACGATATTTATATCGATTTTATTCATTTTTATAGTGAACATCGGAAAAGAAATGATTTCAGAATCTGATATTTTGAAAATATTATCAGTTTAATATTATAATGATATGGAATATTTAATTTTGGTTTAAAATTGAAAATGAAGTTAAAATCGTTTTAAAACAAATTTATAAACGATTTATAAAATACGTTTTAATTGGAGATCGACGAAATATATATAATATATATATTATATATATTTAATGGCCTGAATAGAACGCAATACGCACCGACCGTTCGCGAATTTCGTCGATTAACTTCAAATTGATGTTACGGGAGATCCAACTGTCGGATTCTCCTTAAACCGGAACCGTTGGGTTTGTATCGAAAAGAACTTTACAATGAATATAAGATATTTGAAATCTAACAGTTGGAATTGGAATTATGTCCAATTCAAATTTGGAAAAGGTTACTATGGATGCAGTTTGGTTGCTGTTATTGGAAACCGACTGTACAGACCTTGATCAAATTGTTAAAAATATTAATAATTTGTGTAAAATCATAATAAATGATTTGGAAAGAATTTATATGAAAAATTCCACGTTTGTAAAGATAAAAATACATTTTTATCTAAATGAAATAGTTATTAACTAGAATAATAACTCAATGTTTTTATATAAAAAAATTTGGATTTGTGAATGGTTTTAATCTAACCGTAATTTTCCAATGTATGAATTGGAATGGATTTGAATAGAAATCATCTTCGGCATATTTCGATATTGGATTCCGTGACCATACAGATATTGTGGAGGTATTTGGAAGATAGATATATATCGTTATTCCCCATACAATATGTGTTGGTTTTAGAATTTGATATCAAATATAAGCTAATATAATTTCTATTCAGAGCCTTATATTATATATAAAATTGTATTTTGGGTTTGTCTTGAATGGTGTCTTTAGTAACACTTTTCTTAAACCCGTGTGAAAAGAATACATCTTTTAATTAAGATTATTAGAGTTTCTAGTTATATTTAGTAATTGGAATAAAATAAAATGTGAATGAGGTTTATTGTGAACTGTGTTTTTAATGACATTCGTTCTTTAACCCGATTAACAGTGAAATGTGATTTGGAATTTATAAATCTTTTTATTAAGATTTAATGGAAATTTTCCAAAGTAAAATTTTCCAATTTAATATAATAAACTGGAATGGAACGGAATTCGATTTGGTAATAATCAAAGTGAGCTTCTATGGAGGAAGACTGTTAATATATATGGAATTTAAAAGGCTTTATCGTTATTCCATTTATATTATTAGTTGGATATGGAAATTGATATCTATTATATATTGATATGTTTTCCATGAAGATTCCATTGTTAATGGAATATGATTTTGGGTTTATCGTGAACCGTGTTTTAAATGACATTGGTTCTTTAACCCAGTTAAAGACATGATTACATGTATGACATCGTATTTCGAACTGTATTGTTGATCTCTGCTAAATATATATCTGTTTGGCGGCGGAGAATTTATTCTCTTGCTTAACACCCTTCTCTGAGACGAATGAGCTTAGAGGTAATATATTGGTAGAAATCAACGATAAGGTGTAGATTGTCGATGTGGCATGTTTGTATTTCCAAGGTTAAATAATGATTGATAGAAGATTAAAACTAAGTGGAGTTTAAATGAATCTTTAATTAGATTGAAATGTGAATGAGATAACTAAAATTATCGAATTGAGGAAATGATCGAGAATGGAGTATCACCAGTTTTGCTCCAAGCGATAGTTAAATCTTTAATTAATATTGAATGTCAAATGGTAATTAATTTTTACCGATAACACCGTAGTGTTAGATATGGAGTAATACCAGTTTTTCTCCATGGGATGAATAGGTTAGGATTGGGAAATAGAATAAGTGATTACTTCGGTAAGGTTCGCTAATCCCGACTAGTTTGAAAAACCTTAATTTGGTTTAAATTATGAAAAGAATATTTGAATAAAAGAATATTTTGGATTGGACTGAGGCGTATGTCGTGTTTTTATAACACTTATTTATAAGATACGCGGGTTATTCGAAAAGACTGGGTTTATCCCATTCTGAAAATTGATACGACGATAAGTCAACAATGTAGACAGTCGTTGAAGACCAGAGATCTTCACATCGTTTTGATGATTATTGATGTCTTGATTGGTCTGTACACACGAGACAAGGTAATAAGTGGTGATCATTCAGATGTACTTGGAGATCGACGTGATATGCGAGGACCACTCTCCTGTGTTGGACATATGGGACGAGGAATAAGGTGCCTCCGGTTTCGTTCAAACTCAGAACGGACTTGCAAATGGATGGTATATATGACATTGTATTCCTTTATACCGTATTTGTTGATCTCTGCTAAATATATATTTGTTTGGTGGCGGAGAATTTATTCTCTTGCATAACATCCTTCTCTGAGACGTACGAGCTTAGAGGTTATATATTTCTGAAAATCGATGGTACGGTATGGAATGACAGTGTGGCATGCTGAGTGGCATGTGATCAAGGCTTTTGTGGAAAAGCAGGGCCTTGTGGTTGATGATCAAAGCACGACTTTAAATAGCATAGCTTTGTGTAGCATTAATACGCGAGGCACACACCCCGGTATGAATCAGAAACGGGAGAGGACTGCAGGGAGAACATGCATTTATTTCTAGCTAGTAATGGCGTCATGGTATGGAGCCCAAACATTTTACTCATACGGATGTTGCATATTATTTGATGGATAGCGAGGTACCTCGGATATATCGGTTATTACGCGGCCAATGGATGATGTGGTCGACATACTGACCAGACTTACGCCCCATAGGGCGGGGAAATGCATTGTTTAGGAGTTACTAATCCTTAAACGTAAGAGCGGAATGACCCTAAAGATCCAAGGGTCGATGCATTCTAATCCTGAGGCTTGGGCTATACAGTCTCGAATTCGATAAGGATGATCCTTTCCCTTAGTTCATGATGGAAATCCAACTTCCAATACGACATCGTGCAGTTTTAATTGTAGAACTAGTATGGCGACATGATATATGGTACCCATGCCGTCTATGATTGATACATTTATATTTGAACTTTTTTTTAACACTATGCACTTATAATAGTATCAAATGATTCATTTTAAAATGTACCAAGTGTAACAACCCGGAAATGCGAGCTAATTTAAAATTTTTATTTTGGCAATTTTAGTGAATTTTGAACATTTAAAATGAATTATTATAAATAATATTGACGAGAAATTTATTTAGAATAGAATTAGAACGTGTATATTTATATACGTCGTCGTTAGAATATAAATATTTATTTTAAATTATAAAAGGAATTGAAAATGGCGCGGTAGTTCGATAATTCGATTTCAAATTTCAATTGAATATACCGGGTGCAAAATAATCCAGATTTTAGTGAAACCAAAAATAATGGAATCTAATTGGGAATATATTTTCAACGAATCCGAAAAATTGAGATTCAATAGCGGGAATCAAAAGATATGTCCAATTGAAAATTCAGAATAGTCGCTATGGAATTCAGGCCCTGAAAAATGGAAATTTTACAAATGACTTCGGATTTCGACGAAACCACTTTTGTTGGATTCGGGATGTCAAATTATTGCTAGATTCCAAATTTCATAATTTTTCGAATCAATATGTGAGCGTGGCAAAGGAAAACGTGTTTGACCAGTTTCAGTTGATTTTAATCGACTGGAAAATGTCCATTTCTCTAACAGTCTCAGAATTCGACAAAACTAGTTTTGTTAGGACCGTATCGTCAATACGAAGCTAGAAAATATTTTTCTGGGATTTATAGAGTTAGTATGTGACCCCAGTAAATTGAAATGCGCGTTCAAGTTCAATATATAGAGTTATATGTTGATTTTGACGAAAACTGATCGAAACAGTCAAATCAGCTTACGATACATATCCCATTGTGTTCGGAATGGGGGCAATTAGCTATGGACGACAGGAGGTGGGTTCGATTTCGAGTTCGAAAATAAAAGTTGCATTTTGAAATAAAATAAAATAAATAAATTAAAATAAATCCCTCTCTCCCCTTATCTCCTCAGCCCCCCGTTAGAATTCATTTCGAAATAAAAAAAGAGAGAACGAAGACGAAGGGGGGAGGAGCGCCGTCGTTCCTCCCATCGGGGAGCCACCGCGCCCTAGGGTGGCGCCGCCCACCACCACCGCCGTGCGGTGTCAGCCCTCCCTCCCTCTCTCGTTTCTCTCTCCTCCTCCTTCTGAATAAAACCGCCCCCCCTCAAATCGCCGCTGCCGTCCAAGGCAAGGCCGCCTCCCCCCTAAACCCTTGAGCCACCCTGCCGCGTCGCCAGAGCACCAGCAGCCACCTCCGACCCTCCACCAAGCCCCAGGCGCCTCCCTTCCTCCCCATTTCCCCCTTGTAAGTCTTTATTTCAATTTATTCGTGTAATTAAAAATGAAGAGTTCTGATTTTCATATTTTTAATTAGAGAAAATCCATATTTTTAATTAGAGAAAAACCATATTTTTAGTTAGAGAAAGACCATATTTTTAATTAGAGAAAAACCATATTTTTAATTAGAGAAAGACCATATTTTTAATTATAAAAAGCTAGGATTTTTGCGTTGAATATAAAGATTGAATTTTTATATAACATAAAGATGCAATTTTTATATGTGAAGTTATATAATAAAAATATGATTTTTATATAGTAGTGATAATAAAAATATGATTTTTATATAGTATGAAGAATAAAAATATGATTTTATATAATGTAGAGTAATAAAGATGTGATCTTTATAGTAGTAGCAATGCAAAGATATGATTTTTATAGTATGGAAAATTTAAAAATACGATTTTTATATTATATAGATAGTAAAAATATCATCTTTATAGATATAGCGAAATAAAAATCTTTATATTTTAAAAGGCGAAATCTTTATATTTGAAAAGGCGAAATCTTTATATTTGAAAAGGCGAAATCTTTATATTTGAAAAGGCGAAATCTTTATATTTGAAAAGGCGAAATCTTTGTATAGAGTATAGCGCGATAAAAATATAATCTTTATTATATGAACACCGTTATAAAAATAGAATTTTTATCTATATAGTAGTGATGTAAAAATAGAATTTTTATCTATATAGTGGCGATGTAAAAATAGAATTTTTTTCTATATAGTAGCGATGTAAAAATAGAATTTTTATCTATATAGTGGCGATGTAAAAATAGAATTTTTATCTATATAGTAGCGATATAAAAATAGGATTTTTATATACATAGCAACAATATAAGAATATGATTTTTCTATATGTAGTGGCTACGGGCAACGAAAGTGACAAAAGGCGAGAACGGCGAAGATTTCTACATAAGAAGAGTCGTGGCGTTTGGATTAGCTAATGGTGAGAACTTCTCACTCTAAATTTCTTTTTCTAGTTATATATATATATATATATATATATATATATATATATATATACTAGGATGCAGACGGTGCTTAGCAGCACCCGACACCCGTCATCCACAGACCATGGATGGCTTGTTTGTTTGATTGATGTGTTGTGAAAATTGTTTGTGATGTTGATGTGAAATCGATAATAAATTGTAGATGGTTGAAATAAATTAATTATCGTTAAAAATATAATTTTTAACGTGAAAGTGAATAAATGAATATTTATAAACAAATCGGCCGATTTGTTTATATGCACTGATTTGACTGATATTGATTGGGACGATAAATTTTACACATCGCCCAACTGCACAAATAAAAATCTGCGTTTGTTGGTTTGAAACCCCACACAGGTGTTGCGATGATATTTGAGTACACTAATCCCAATTATTTAATTGTATGTCGATCGATTGGTCGATAGACTGTGTAAGCATTAATTATTTATATTTGATGCTTATGCAGTTGTGTGGTGCAGTTTGAATGATGGTTGATTGTTTATCGTTGCTATTATATACATGTGTTGTATGGAATCCATATAGTTCACGTTATATGGTAATTGATTGGGCCTCATTCCAATCGGGAAAATAATGAATATTATAAAAGAAAATTCATGTGTTGAATATAAAAATAGTCATGTGTTGATGATGTTCATGTGTTGAAATTATTCATGTGTTGAGTAAAATATTTTAATAACAAAATTTATATCTTTATCATATTTAAAATTAGAAGCCACTTTACAGTAGGAGTCTAATTAAAAATGAAACGATAGATACCATAATTTTATAAAATATTTTACAAAACAAAAATAGTCGTGTGTTGACAGTACTCATGTGTTGAGATTAGTCGCGTGTTGAAAGAAATATAGATTCATGTGTTGAATAGAATATATATTCATTTGTTGAATAGAATAACGAATTTATTGAAATATATATATAAAGCCGTGTTGATTAGAGTAGCGCCATTTTGACGTGAACGATATTTATATCGATTATATTCGTTTTTATAATAAAAATAGAAAAAGTGGTGATTTCAAAATATAACGTTTTGAAAATATTATCATTTATATAGTAATAATATGAAATATTCAATTTTGATTAGAAATTGAAATAGTATTGAAATGGTTTTGAAAATGAATTTAAAACGATTTATAAAATACGTTTTAAAAGGAAATCGACAAATTATATATAATATATATATATTATATATATAATGGCTTGAATAGAACGCGCCGCGCCGCAGCAGTTCGTGAATTTCGACCATTGACTTCGAATTGACGTTATGGGAGATCTGACCGTCGGATTCTCCTAAAACCGGAACCGTTGGGTTCGTATCGAAAAGTGCATTCCAATGAATATTAGAAATTTAAAATCTAACGGTTGGATTTGGAATTATGTCCAAATCAAATTTGGAAAAGGTCGTTGTAAGTGTAGTTCGATGGCCATTGATGGAAATCGACTGTACAGGCCTTGATAAAATTATTAAAAATAGTAATAATTTGTGTAAAATCATAATATGTGAATTGGAAAGAACTGGGATGAAAAATCCCACATTTGAAAAGATAAAAATAGATTTTTATCGAAATGAACTAGTTTTGAACTAGAATTAAAATCAATTTATTTTTGAAATAGATAAATTGAATTTGAAAGTGATTTTAAAAATAATCAATATTCCCAATACGTGAATTGGACGGGAGTTGAATCGAAATTATCTTTGGAATATTTCGATGTTGGATTTCGTGACTATACAGATATTGTTATGGGAATTTGAAAGATATATTTTATATCGTTATTTCCAATACGATATTTGTTGGTTTCAAGATTTGACATTGAATATAAGCCGGTATATTTTCTATTCAGAGCCTTATATTTAATATCAAATGTGATTTGGGTTTGTCGTGAATGGTGTCTTCATTAACACTGTTCTTAAGACCAATAGAGAAAAAGATTAAATCTTTCTATTTAGATTTAATGAAGTGTATCAATTAAATAATATTTAATTGGAATTGAATTTGAATTGGTTTTTGGGTTTATCGTGAGCGGTGTTTTGAACAACACCTGTTCTTTAACCGATTAACAATAGAATGTGATTTGGGTTTGTCGTGAATCGTGTTTTAGATGACATTGGTTCTTTAACCCAGTTAAAGACAGGATATTGATTTTTGAAAAGATTAAAACTAAGTGGAGTTTTAATGAATCTTTAATTAGATTGAAATGTGAATTGTTAATTTAAATTATCAAATCTGAAAAATGATCGAGGATGGAGTATCACCAGTTTTGCTCCAAAGCGATAGTTAAATCTTTAATTAGATTTAAACGTGAAATGGCAATTAATTTTACCGATAACACCGTGGTGTTAGATATGAAGTATTACCAGTTTTGCTCCATGGGATGAATAGGTTGGGATTGGGAAATAAAATAAATAATTACTTCGGTGTGGTTCGCTAATCCCGACTAGTTTGAAATGATATCCAAAGGAAGACTAAAGAATAAATTTAGAAGAATTTATCTTTGATAAAATTAATAGGAACCTTTCCCTAAGAGTGTGAAAATTTGAATAAAAGAATATTCTGAATTGGAATGAGGTGTTTGTTGTGTTTGTGTAACATTTGGTTACTATATACGTGGGTTATTCAGAAAGGCCAGGCTTATACCCATTCTGAATAACCGATTCGACGATATTTCAAAGATGAAGACGGTGGTTGAAGACCGGAAGTCTTCACATCGTTTGGGTGATTACTGATGATCTTGACTGGGCTGTACACCCAAGATGAGGGAAACAGTTGGTGATCGTCCAGACGTACTTGGAGATAGATGGATATGCGGGGAAAGTGCCTCCGGTTTCGTTCAGACCCAGAACGAACTTGTAAATGGATTGTGTGTCTGACATTGGATTTTATTCTGTGTTGATTGATCTCTATTAAATATACATCTGTTTGGCGGCGGAGAATTTATTCTCTTGCTTAACGCCCTTCTCTGAGACATACGAGCTCAAAGGTTGTATATCGATGGACATTAGTCGCATGGAGTGAATTGCCAGTGTGGCACGCGTAAGGGGCAATTGATCAAGGCTTCTGTTGAAAAGCAAAGTCTTGTGGTTGATGATCAAAGCACGGCCTGTGTGGCTCATCTTTGTGTATAGCGTGAATTCGCGAGCCTCACACCTCGGTATGAGCCAAAAACGGGATAAGGACCCAAGGAGTGCACGACGTTTCTTTCTAGCTATGGGTGGTGTCAGTGCTTAAACTGGCTGACATTTATATACTTTTCACCTGTGTGATTGTTGGAATGCGAGGCGCCTCGGTTATAGGTCGTATAGGACTGGGAAACGTGTGTTCAGGAATAACTAATCCTCAAAAGTAATAGAGGACCGGCCTTGGAGGTTCCAAAGGATCATAGTGGGGTCCTGGGACATTTGCTAGAGTGTCTCGAATCGGAGAGGAGCTTGCCCCTTGCCTCGACTCATGATGGAATCCAATTTCCAATACGTGTGTTTCGGTTTTATTTGTAGAGCCTAGTATGGCGACAGAGTGGGATGGGGCGCTTATGCCGTCTATGATTTTTATTTATGACTGAAATTGTTTTGACACTATACAGCTATAATAGTATCAAATAATGTGTTTTAAACGTATCAAGCATGCTTTGGCTGTTATAAGGTAAAAACCCTATCCTCCGGCTTGCGTTGCATTGTGTGATGGGACCTGGGTCTTATAACAGCTTCATTTTTCTTTATTTAGCATTGCACTGTTTGTTCTATGCACTGGTATTCTTGGGAGGAAACCCGTTCCGTGTTATACGACGTGGTCCCTTGATTTACCAAACTTTAAAATAAAGATTAATAACTGTTTTAGTTCTCACACCAGTCCCATGACTGACCTGGAGTTTATTGTTTTAACCTGAACTCTGGGTGCCCCTGTTTTCCACACCGGCAGCTAGTAGTTTTGGTTTTGCAGATTTATATTCACAGGATCCTGATTTACAGCTGGAACGATATCCGGAAAGCTCTGTATCCGTGTATCTCTTCTAGTTGTGTTTTGTATATTTTTCCGCTGCTATGTAATTTATTGTAATCTCTGATATTTATCGAATGTATAATATTCATTTATACTCTGTATATTCTTGTATCTGATGGAATTGTTGTAATAACAATGAAATGTTCTTCTGTTTGCGTTCTATTTTGTCTTGTCCACAACGCTATCCGTGCTTTCCTTCACGGGGAAGTTCGGGTCGTCTCAGTTTGGTATCGGAGCTTTGGTTTACAGAGCTCGAGGACAAGACACATTAGAACCATATGAAAGAATTCATCAGATATTGGATTAGTAATATCCAATTAGAATGACTCGTTAGATATAGGATCAGCAGTATCCTAGAACGAGTGTGAAGAGTATATCTTTAAAGTGAAAACAATTTTTTTTTTTGAAAATTTAAATCGTTTTATACGTATTTGAATATTTATTTATATTGATTTGGACAATCTAGTATATAAAGATTTCACGTATACGCATCATGAACGTATATTCGAAGTTTTAATATACTAGGTAGATATAGAATCATATTCTAGACACCCGGGGATGATTCTGATGATGGTGCATCATCATCAGTTTTCATATTCGAGTTTCGAAGGTGTGATATCTATATATTTCCATTAGACTGGTGTGAGAACCAAAACTTACATAGATTTATTATTGTGATTTGGCATCAAAAACATGATTTTTGACTATGTATTAAAATTATGAATTTGAAATTCTAATCAACTAATTGATTGATGTTTGTGTTGTTTGTTTATTTGTTTGATAATTTTTGAACCATTATGCCTAATTGCATCAAATATTGAATTGTATTGAAAATTGGTCGCATATGCATGCATGTACATATATATGTGTGAACAGGTCATAGCAAGGAGGCTAGAGCAGAAGAATAAAATTTGTTTGCCCGACAATAGGTACATGTTTACTGTAATTTACTGTTTTGTTTGGGTGATGATGATTTTATGAGCCGATTGGATAGCCGCTTGGCTTTTTCTTTTTCTTTTTGAGATCAGAGGGCCTATATGGCAATTCCGGGATTTTCCCGGTGCTCCCGGTGCAGGGGAGGTTATGGCGAAATTTTTCGAAAATTTAAGGTGTTAGCCAAATTTTTGAAAAATTTGAAAAGTTCTTAGAAACTGAAAAGTTAAAGAACTTAAGCCGTAATCAAAATAATGGAAGTTGAGTTGATTAGTTAAACAACTTTCGGCTTCGTTCCTTTTCGGGGACGAAAAGTTTTAAGTGGGGGAGATTGTAACAACCCGGAAAAGCGAGCCAATTTAAAATTTTTATTTTGGCAATTTTAGTGAATTTTGAACATTTAAAATGAATTATTTTAAATAATATTGACGAGAAATTTATTTAGAATAGAATTAGAACGTGTATATTTATATACGTCGTCATTAGAATATAAATATTTATTTTAAATTATAAAAGGAAATGAAAATGGCGTGGTAGTTCGATAATTCGATTTCAAATTTCAATTGAATATACCGGGTGCAAAATAAACCGGATTTTAGTGAAACCAAAAATAATGGAATCTAATTGGGAATATCTTTCCAATGAATCCGAAAAATTGAGATTTCGTAGCGGGAATCAAAAGATATGTTCAGTTGAAAATTCAGAATAGTCGCTATGGAATTCAGGCCCTGAAAAATGGAAATTTTACAAATGACTTCGGATTTCGACGAAACAACTTTTGTTGGATCCGGGATGTCAAATTATAGCTAGATTCCAAATTTCATAATTTTTCGAATCAATATGTGAGCGTGGCAAAGGAAAACGCGTTTGACCAGTTTCAGTTGATTTTAATCGACTGGAAAATTGCCATTTCTCTAACGGTCTCAGAATTCGACGAAACTAGTTTTGTTAGGACAGTATCGTCAATACGAAGCTAGAAAATATTTTTCTGGGATTTATAGAGTTAGTATGTGACCACAGTAAATTGAAATGCGCGTTCAAATTCAATATATAGAGTTATATGTTGATTTTGACGAAAACTGATCGAAACAGTCAAATCAGCTTACGATACATATCCCATTGTGTTCGGAATGGGGGTAATTAGCTATGGATGACAGGCGGTGGGTTCGATTTCGAGTTCGAAAATAAAAGTTGCTTTTTGAAATAAAATAAATAAATAAATTAAAATAAATCCCTCTCTCCCCTTATCTCCTCAGCCCCCCCGTTAGAATTCATTTCGAAAAAAATAATAGAGAAAGAAGACGAAGGGGGGAGGAGCGCCGTCGCTCCTCCCATCCGGGCGCCACTGCGCCCTAGGTGGCGCCGCCCACCACCACCGCCGTGCGGTGTCAGCCCTCCCTCTCTCATTTCTCTCTCCTCCTTCTGAATAAAATAGCCACCCTCAAATCGCCGCCGCCATCGAAGGCAAGGCCGCCACCCCCCTAAACCCTTGAGCCACCCTGCCGCGTCGCCAGAGCACCAGCAGCCACCTCCGACCCTCCACCAAGCCCCAGGCGCCTCCCTTCCTCCCCATTTCCCCCTTGTAAGTCTTTATTTCAATTTATTCGTGTAATTAAAAATGAAGAGTTCTGATTTTTCATATTTTTAATTAGAGAAAAACCATATTTTTAATTAGAGAAAAAACATATTTTTAGTTAGAGAAAGACCATATTTTTAGTTATAAAAAGCTAGGATTTTTGCGTTGAATAAAAAGATTGAATTTTTATATAACATAAAGATGCGATTTTTATATGTGAAGTTATATAATAAAAATATGATTTTTATATAGTGGTGATAATAAAAATATGATTTTTATATAGTATGAAGAATAAAAATATGATTTTATATAATGTAAAGTAATAAGATGTGATCTTTATAGTAGTAGTAATGTAAAGATATGATTTTTATAGTATGAAAAGTATAAAAATACGATTTTTATATTATATAGATAGTAAAAATACCATCTTTATAGATATAGCGAAATAGAAATCTTTATATTTGAAAAGGTGAAATCTTTATATTTGAAAAGGCGAAATCTTTATATTTGAAAAGGCGAAATCTTTATATAGAGTATAGCGCGATAAAAATATAATCTTTATTATATAAACACCGTTATAAAAATAGAATTTTTATCTATATAGTAGCGATGTAAAAATAGAATTTTTATCTATATAGTAGCGATGTAAAAATAGAATTTTTATCTATATAGTAGCGATGTAAAAATAGAATTTTTATCTATATAGTGGCGATGTAAAAAAAGAATTTTTATCTATATAGTAGCGATATAAAAATAGGATTTTTATATACATAGCAACAATATAAGAATATGAGTTTTCTATATGTAGTGGCTACGGGCAACGAAAGTGACAAAAGGCGAGAACGGTGAAGATTTCTACATAGGAAGAGTCGTGGCGTTTGGATTAGCTAATGGTGAGAACTTCTCGCTCTATATTTCTTTTTCTAGGTATATATATACTAGGATGCAGACGGTGCTTAGCAGCACCCGACACCCGTCATCCACAGACCATGGATGACTTGTTTGTTTGATTGATGTGTTATGAAAATTGTTTGTGATGTTGATGTGAAATCGATAATAAATTGTAGATGGTTGAAATAAATTAATTATCGTAAAAAATATAATTTTTAACGTGAAAGTGAATAAATGAATATTTATAAACAAATCGGCCGATTTGTTTATATGCACTGATTTGACTGATATTGATTGGGACGATAAATTTTACAAATCGCCCAACTGCACAAATAAAAATCTGCGTTTGTTGATTTGAAACCCCACACTGGTGTTGGGATGATATTTGAGTACACTAATCCCAATTATTTAATTGTATGTCGATCGATTGGTCGACAGACTATGTAAGCATTAATTATTTATATTTGATGCTTATGCAGTTGTGTGGTGCACTTTGGATGATGGTTGATTGTTTATCGTTGCTATTATATACATGTGTTGTATGGAATCCATATAATTCACATTATATGGTAATTGATTGGGCCTCATTCCAATCGGGAAAATAATGAATATTATAAAAGAAAATTCATGTGTTGAATATAAAAATAGTCATGTGTTGACAATGTTCATGTGTTGAAATTATTCATGTGTTGAGTTAAATATTTTAATAATAAAATTTATATCTTTATCATATTTAAAATTAGAAGCCACTTTACAGTAGGAATCTAATTAAAAATGAAACGATAGATACCATAATTTTATAAAATATTTTACATAACAAAAATAGTCGAGTGTTGACAATACTCATGTGTTGAGATTAGTCGTGTGTTGAAAGAAATATAGATTCATGTGTTGAATAGAATATATATTCATTTGTTGAATAGAATAACGAATTTATTGAAATATATATATATATATATATATATATATATATATATAGCCGTGTTGATTAGAGTTGCGCCATTTTGACGTGAACAATATTTATATCGATTATATTCGTTTTTATAATGAAAATAGAAAAAGCGGAGATTTCAAAATATAACGTTTTGAAAATATTATCATTTATATTGTAATGATATGAAATATTCAATTTTGATTAGAAATTGAAATAGTGTTGAAATGGTTTTGAAAACGAATTTAAATCGATTTATAAAATACGTTTTAAAAGGAAATCGACGAAATATATATAATATATATATTATATATATACAATGGCCTGAATAGAATGCGCCGCAGCAGTTCGTGAATTTCGACCATTGACTTCGAATTGACGTTGCTGGAGATCCGACCGTCGGATTCTCCTAAAACCGGAACTGTTGGGTTCGTATCGAAAAGTGCTTTCCAATGAATATTAGAAATTTGAAATCTAACGGTTTGATTTGGAATTATGTCCAAATCAAATTTGGAAAATATCGCTGTAAGTGCAGTTCGATGGCCGTTGATGGAAATCGACTGTACAGGCCTTGATAAAATTATTAAAAATAGTAATAATTTGTGTAAAATCATAATATGTGAATTGGAAAGAACTGGGATGAAAAATCCCACATTTGAAAAGATAAAAATAGATTTTTATCGAAATGAACTAGTTTTGAACTAGAATTAAAATCAATTTATTTTTGAAATAGATAAATTGAATTTGAAAGTGATTTTAAAAATAATCAATATTCCCAATACGTGAATTGGACGGGAGTTGAATCGAAATTATCTTCGGAATATTTCGATGTTGGATTTCGTGACTATACAGATATTGTTATGGGAATTTGAAAGATATATTTTATATCGTTATTTCCAATACGATATTTGTTGGTTTCAAGATTTGACATTGAATATAAGCCGGTATATTTTCTATTCAGAGCCTTGTATTTAATATCAAATGTGATTTAGGTTTGTCGTGAATGGTGTCTTCATTAACACTGTTCTTAAGCCCAATAGAGAAAAAGATTAAATCTTTCTATTTAGATTTAATGAAGTGTACCAATTAAATAACATTTAATTGGAATTGAATTTGAATTGGTTTTTAGGTTTATCGTGAGCGGTGTTTTGAACAACACCTGTTCTTTAACCCGATTAACAATAGAATGTGATTTGGGTTTGTCGTGAATCGTGTTTTAGATGACATTAGTTCTTTAACCTAGTTAAAGACAGGATATTGATTTTTGAAAAGATTAAAACTAAGTGGAGTTTTATTGAATCTTTAATTAGATTGAAATGTGAATTGATAATTTAAATTATCAAATCTGAAAAGTGATCGAGGATGGAGTATCACCAGTTTTGCTCCAAAGCGATAGTTAAATCTTTAATTAGATTTGAACGTGAAATGGTAATTAATTTTACCGATAACACCGTGGTGTTAGATATGGAGTATTACCAGTTTTGTTCCATGGGTTGAATAGGTTGTGATTGGGAAATAAAATAAATAATTACTTCGGTGTGGTTCGCTAATCCCGACTAGTTTGAAATGATATCCAAAGGAAGATTAAAGAATAAATTTAAAAGAATTTATATTTGATAAAATTAATGGGAACCTTTCCCTAAGAGTGTGAAAATTTGAATAAAAGAAATTCTGAATTGGAATGAGGTGTTTGTTGTGTTTGTGTAACATTTGATTATTATATACGTGGGTTATTCAGAAAGACCGGGCTTATACCCATTCTGAATAACCGATTCGACGATATGTCGAAGATGAAGACGGTGGTTGAAGACCGGAAGTCTTCACATTGTTTGGGTGATTACCGATGATCTTGATTGGGATGTACACCCAAGATGAGGGAAACAGTTGGTGATCGTCCAGACGTACTTGGAGATGGATGGATATGCTAGGAAAGTGCCTCCTGTTTCGTTCAGACCCAGAACGAACTTGTAAATGGATTGTGTGTCTGACATTGGATTTTATTCTATGTTGATTGATCTCTATTAAATATTCATCTGTTTGGAGGCGGAGAATTTATTCTCTTGCTTAACGCCCTTCTCTGAGACGTACGAGCTCAGAGGTTGTATATCGATGGACATCAGTTGCATGGAGTGAATTGCCAGTGTGGCATGCGTAAGTGGCAATTGATCAAGGCTTCTGTTGAAAAGCAAAGTCTTGTGGTTGATGATCAAAGCACGACCTGTGTGGCGAAGCTTTGTGTATAGCGTGAATTCGCGAGCCTCACACCTCGGTATGAGCCAAAAACGGGATAAGGACCCAAGGAGTGCACGACGTTTCTTTCTAGCTATGGGTGGTGTCGGTGCTTAAACTGGCTGACATTTATATATTTTTCACCTGTGTGGTTGTTGGAATGCGAGGCGCCTCAGTTATAGGTCCTATAGGACCGGGAAACGTGTGTTTAGGAATAACTAATCCTCAAAAGTAAGAGAAGACCGGCCTTGGAGGTTCCAAAGGATCATAGTGGGGTCCTGGGACATTTGCTAGAGTGTCTCGAATCGGAGAGGAGCTTGCCCCTTGCCTCGACTCATGATGGAATCCAATTTCCAATACGTGTGTTTCGGTTTTATTTGTAGAGCCTAGTATGGCGACGTAGTGGGATGGGGCGCTTATGCCGTCTATGATTTATATTTATGATTGAAATTGTTTTGACACTATACACCTATAATAGTATCAAATAATGTGTTTTAAACGTATCAAGCATGCTTTGGCTGTTATAAGGTAAAAACCCTATCCTCCGGCTTGCGTTGCATTGTGTGATGGGACCTGGGTCTTATAACAACTTCATTTTTCTTTATTTAGCATTGCGCTGTTTGTTCTATGCACTGGTATTCTTGGGAGGAAACCCGTTCGGTGTTATACGGCGTGGTCCCTTGATTTACCAAACTTTAAAATAAAGATTAATAACTGTTTTAGTTCTCACACCAGTCCCATGACTGACCTGGAGTTTATTGTTTTAACCTAAACTCTGGGTGCCCCTATTTTCCACACGGGCAGCTAGTAGTTTTGGTTTTGCAGATTTATATTCACATGATCCTGATTTACAGCTGGAACGATATCCGGAAAGCTTTGTATCCGTGTATCTCTTTTAGTTGTGTTTTGTATATTTTTCGCTGCTATGTAATTTATTATAATATCTGATATTTATCGAATGTATAATATTCATTTATACTCTGTATATTCTTGTATCTGATGAAATTGTTGTAATAACAATGAAATGTTCTTCTGTTTGCGTTCTATTTTGTCTTGTCCTCAACGCTATCCGTGCTTTCCTTTACGGGGAAGTTCGGGTCGTCTCACCAAGCATGCTTGGCTATTATAAGGGAAAACTCTATCCTCCGGCTTGCGTTACATTGTGTGATGGGACCTGAGTTTTATAATAGCTTCATTTTTCAAAAAGCATCGAATTTTTTATAAACTGTTTATGCACTGGTATTCTTGGGAAAAAACCACGTTCCGTGTTATACGACGTGGTCCCTTGATTTACGTTATTTTTAAAGTAATGTTTTAAATAACTGTTTTAGTTCTCACACCAGTCCCAAGACTGACTAGGAGTTTATTGTTTTAACCTAAACTCTGGGTGCCCATATTTTCCACACGGGAAGCTAGTAGTTTTGATTTTGCAGATTTATTTTCACAGGATCCTGGTTTACAGCTAGAACTATATTCAGAGAGCTCTATATCAGTGTATTTCTTTCAGTTGTGTTATGTATTAGTTTTCCACTGCTTTGTATTTTAATCTCTGATATTTTTCAATGTGTAATATTTATTTATACTCTGTTATATTCCTCTACTCTGAGGTAAATTGTTGTAACAACATTGAAATGTTCCGTCATTTGCGTTCAGATTAGTCTTGTTCTCAAAGCAGTATGCCTTCTTGTTCGGTTTAGGCTGGCTGGGAAGTTCGGGTCACTACAATATGAGCCTCTAGAAACTCAAATCATATCCGAGGTACCTCGTTTTCCAATAATAAAGTTTTCCAACATCCACATAAGTAAACAGTCTGGGCTCTATACCATGACGTTACTCATAGCTAGAAACTAACATATGTCCATTTCCATGCAGTCACTATCCTGTTTCTTGTTCATACCGGGGTGTGAAGCTTGCGAATTAATGCTACACAAAGCTATGCTAATTAGAGTTGTGCTTTGATCGTCAACCACAAAGCCTTGCTTTTCAACAAAAGCTTTGATCCATGTAACTCAGCATGCCACACTGTCAATCCATACAGTACCACTGAACGAAACCAATGTAACACCCCACCTCCGCTAGGGTCACTCACAAAGGGAATCCCTAGTTTTGGACTGGTATTATCTAGTAAACAGGCACAGAGATAATATAAGACAGAGCATAGATAAAATAGAGTATATAAAGTAGCAGATATAAACTTTAAAACCAAATCTCATTACTGAAAAATAGAGTCAAAACCTCTTACATCAAAATGCCAAGTCATTATTTCATTACATCAAGTTCTAAAGAAGCAAAGTACTTAAAACAACATAAGTAAAATATTATTCCCCAAAAAGTGCATGAGTGCAGCCATAGCATAGCTCAAGACCAAACTGTACATGAGCTGTCAAAAAGCAAGCAAAGTCCAAGCTAAAAGCTAGAGTTTCCTCCCTGAGAACCTGGGGGGGGGGGGGGGAACGAAAGACAAAGAGGCGAAAGAAAACGGGTCAGTCAAAAAGACTGGTAAGCCCTAGTGACTATCAGCATAGAAACTAGTGAAGTTAACAAGACATGAAAATACTAGAATTAAACATAGGAATGATGATAAGTCTGACATGATAACTAAGCTAACAAGATAACTCAAGTCTAACATTGCGTATTCAAGGTTTGCCATACCGACTATACTGGTATACTAATCCCGTGTCAACTATAAATCAAGAAATAATCCCTCGGCCCAATATCGTGAAGTGACCCAATTCAGGGTCTAACGGTATGATCTAATCGATCGGCTCCCTACAGGTCTAGCTCGTCGTGTGTCTGTGTCATACGGCCCTATCACGAATGTAGTCACCTGTGCTAAGTCCACCATAGGGAGTATCAAGCCCTAGGGTGCCAACCACCGACACGAATCAAGAATGCACAGATAATCCTACTGATGCCCAATGCATGCTTTTTCAACTCCGGACTAAGTGCACGACCCTAGTCCGCCTGAACCTACAATGGCGCACCAACTCAGTCGTCGTTCTGGTCGCTTACAATCAACCCAGCAATCGTGCCCCACCTTGCCTAGTCCCAGGGTACCGTGATACATCTAGTGGGTTAGTGCTGAAAAGGACCGTGTAACTAGGGTTTTGTTTAGCAGGTTAAGTTTTCATTTAAAATCGAGACTTAACCCCATCTACGTGTCATGTCAAATTGACTAAGTGTGTCGTTCTAGTTCAAGACTTAGTCCTACGAATCATGTGTCAGGTTGGTTAAGTGTGTTCAAGCGGTTCATGACTTAACCCTATCAAATCAACGTGTCAAATTGGTTAAGTATATTCAAGTGGTCCACGACTTAACCCTATCCAGTGGCATTAATTTACTTAATGCACCCCTAACCTCTCACATTAGACTTGGTTATGGTTACTGGAAGTGCCGGGCGGGTCTGGGCAGTTTTACATCATGACCTAGTCTAACCTCGGGTTTCGAGTGCGATATGGCCAACTACTCACATTGGGTCGTATTGTTTGCAGTTACTGGATTCGCCGGGCGGTTCCGGGCAGATTTATACTGCAAACTCAACCCAACCTTGAGATGGCCACGTTCAAGTTATCTAAGTGTCATGTCCCAAATTCATATTTTCAAGTATAATTTCACGTCAAGTTCATGTTCCTATCCAAGCTCAATTTATAATGATATTCATGTTTTCAAGTTCATACTAAATTCAGGTTTTCCTAAACTACCCAAATCGCATACCCAACGCTCGTGAATTCGAATCAAGGCAATAGATGTAACTAGGGAATAACATAACAAGGATGGGTATAAAGTGGCAAAGGTGATTTCAAGGCAAGCATGGTGTAACTTGAGATATGACCATAACATCACTGGCATATGAAATAGAGTGATAAACGTAGCAATAAATGATATAAGATGATAATCCTAAACTTGTGACTAGCAATGGTTTCAACATCACAACATCACAGGCATGTTAAAATAATGATAGGGTTTAGGTTATGACATGAACAGGCCCCTAAATCAAGTTCTTATCAGTATTCCACAAATCAAGGTTCAATATGAACGGTACTAGGTTCAAGGTGAATAGATCTAGGGTGAACAAGAGTAGATCTAAAATAATAGATCAAAAAGGAATAGTCATAGATCAAAGATATACAAGAGTAGGTCTCAAGTAGTTATCATGTTTATGTTCAACTTCAATTTACACATGTCCATATTAAGTTTAGAGTTTAGATCTAAGAGTAACTGGGGCTTACAGATCGTGGTTTTTGAGAACTAAGAACAGAAATTATCGTAGGATCGTTGTTGAAGTTTCAAGCTTGAATTGAGTTGCTTAGGTTGATGTTGATTAGCTTCTAGTTTTGATTCCAGCAGAGTAGCGACGCCATTTTTATTTAGAACAGAGGAAGAGTAGAAGCAGAATAGAATTGTGTGTAGAGAAGGCTAGGTTTGGGGCTGTTTAAATAGGTTTAGGCAGATGAATTTGGACAGAAATCGGACTAGATACATCAGAACGAACACTGGCCCAAAACTAGGCTCGGGGACCAGGTCGATACCCAAGTCGACTGCCCAGTCGACCTGGGGGGGGGGTCGACTGCCCAGTCGACCTGGGTCTGGGTGGGAAATTTCCCGACCAGTCTGTTCTGCGTTTGAAATTCGAATTTTGAATTCGAATTCGAGCTGTTTTGAACTCTGAAAATTTCTGAAACTTTGGGGAGCCATAACTTGGGACTCCGATTTTCGAAAACTCGGACTCGATTTCATGTAGAATTCCGAGACGAACGTAATGGCGCAACCCGTTTCCCTTGGTTCTTATTTAAAATTTAATTCTGCCTAGATTTATGGTTATAACACGTTATCAAAATACGGGTTGTTACATTCTCCCCTCCTTAATGGATTTCGTCCCCGGAATCTCTAAGTTAGGAAGAACGTATCCTACCATCCATCATCCATCTACTCAAAACATCATCCACAAGCTAACATTGTCCTTAAGAGATTTCTAATGCTGTATGAGCATATGCAGAAAGTGTGTGTATATGTTCCTTATCTAATGCAAATGATCAGGCCTGATTGATCTTTCTAATGCAAAATATGTTTAGTGTCATGAATACAACATGTATGCAAATAATCCTAGTCACGTAAGCACTATATGTATGCACAAACATTCATCCATATGCAACATTCATATGATAACACATTCAATTTCATCCATAAATAAGTATAAACTCTCATGCATATGCAATATGAAAATTTGTCTGAGCCGATCTAGTGCCTAATGTGTGTTATGCAACCACGAGCAATCACTTGCAACCACTTGCAACCATTCGCAAACATCAAGCATAACATGTTTCAAATACATGTTTACATTCATAGGATTCTACCTAAGGTTCTCAAGACAGGATCGAAAGGATATACAAGATAAAACAGAGTATCTAGGGAAAAGAAGTTAAAGATGTACCCCTAGAAGGTCCTTCTTGCGGGGCTTGCCCTTGCTTCTTAGAGCAGTTCTTGCTGATGTGTCCAATTTCACCACATTGAAAACATGCTCCTATCTTCATCTTCTTCTTCCTACAGTCCTGGATTATATGCCCGTCAATACCACAGAAGTTGCATTTTCTTTTCTCACGTGACTTGTCATTCTTGTTGTTGCTGTTCTTTCCTCCTTTCTCGGAGTCTACCTTCTTGTCTTGAGACTCATTCGCCTTGACCTTCTTCTTGACATTATCGTCTTCTTCATGAAGTAGGGCCATATTCACCAAGCTTTCAAAGGTCGCCCCCATAGGTACATGAGTCATGGCCATAGTGTGGAGTGGCTTGCTCAATCCTCGAGCAAAGCGTAGAGCCTTCTTCTCAGCCATGTTGACTAAGTCCAAACCAAAACGGGCAAGCTGATTAAACTTATTCACGTATTCCCTAACTGACATGTCCCTTTCTTGAGTGCCAGGAACCTCTCCATCTGAAGACTCGCTTCTGCGGATGATAAAAACTTAAGCCCAAACCTCTCTCTAAAGTCTGCCCAAGTCTCAATTGGCCTGGTAGCGTTGGTGACTTCCCACCAAAATGCAGCTTCCTCTTTCAACAACCATGCTGCCAATTGAACTTTCCTATGATCCTCCATATCGAAAATAACAAACAAGTCTTCAGTCTCTTTTAGCCAGTTTCGCGCCTCAACGAAGGTTTCAGTTCCAATGAAGTTCTTCCCGCCCATTCCTATAAAGTCCTTGCATATTTTGGCGAAGGCGGTACCCAGAGGAGGAGGAACCGTGGCCACCGAGGGAGGAGGAGGAGGGATATCTTCCGGGCCCGCGCCGTTGGTCCTAACATCCAAGTATCTTCGGAACCAGCCAGGTATGGGTACTCCCTCAGAAAGGTTAAGATCAGACATGCTGAAAAGCGAAAAGGAAAAAGATTCAAATGAGGAAACAAAGAAAAGTGCTAATGGCTTTTGGGGAATAGCCTTTTCTTAAAAATAAAACTTTTCTTGAAAAATGTTTCTTTATAAACGGTTTTGAAAATAGTTTCAGAAGGTTTTTAAAACTTTTGCCCAGTCTGGTAACCTTCTGCTCTGATAGCAAATGTAACACCCCACCTCCACTAGGGTCACTCACAAAGGGAATGCCCTAGTTTTGGAAGGGTTTTATCTAGTAAACAGGCACAAAGATAACACAAGACAGAACATAGATAAAATAGAGTATATAAAGCAGCAGATATAAACTTTAAAACCAAATCTCATTACTGAAAAATAGAGTCAAAACCTCTTACATCAAAATACCAAGTCATTATTTCATTACATCAAGTTCTAAAGAAGCAAAGTACTTAAAACAACATAAGTAAAATATTATTCCCCAAAAAGTGCATGAGTGCAGCCATAACATAGCTCAAGACCAAACCGTACATGAGCTGTCAGAAAGCAAGCAAAGTCCAAGCTAATAGCTAGAGTTTCCTCCCTAAGAACCTGGGGGAGGGGGGAACGAAAGACAAAGAGGCGAAAGAAAACGGGTCAGTCAAAAAGACTGGTAAGCCCTAGTGACTATCAGCATAGAAACTAGTGAATTTAACAAGACATGAATAAACTGGAATTAAACATAGGAATGATGATAAGTCTGACATGATAACTAAGCTAACAAGATAACTCAAGTCTAACATTGCGTATTCAAGGTTCGCCATACCGACTATACTGGTATACTAATCCCGTGTCAACTATAAATCAAGAAATAATCCCTTGGCCCAATATCGTGAAGTGACCCAATTCGGGGTCTAACGGTATGATCTAATCGATCAGCTCCTTACAAGTCTAGCTCATCGTGTGTCTGTGTCATACGGCCCTATCACGAATGTAGTCACCTGTGCTAGGTCCACCATAGGGAGTATCAAGCCCTAGGGTGCCAACCACCGACACGAATCAAGAATGCACAGATAATTTTATTGATGCCCAATGCATGCTTTTTCAACTCCGGACTAAGTGCACGACCCTAGCCCGCCTGAACCTACAATGGCGCACCAACTCAGCCGTCGTTCTGGTCGCTTACAATCAGCCCAGCAATCGTGCCCCACCTTGCCTAGTCCCAGGGTACCGTGATACATCTAGTGGGTTACTGCTGAAAAGGACCGCGTAACTAGGGTTTCGTTCAGCAGGTTAAGTTGTCATTTAAAATCGAGACTTAACCCCATCTACGTGTCATGTCAAATTGACTAAGTGTGTCGTTCTAGTTCAAGACTTTGTCCTACAAATCATGTGTCAGGTTGGTTAAGTGTGTTCAAGCGGTTCATGACTTAACCCTATCAAATCAACGTGTCAAATTGGTTAAGTATATTCAAGTGGTCCACGACTTAACCTTATCCAGTGGCATTAATTTACTTAATGCACCCCTAAACTCTCATATTAGACTTAGTTATGGTTACTGGATGTGCCGGGTGGGTCCGGGCAGTTTTACACCATAACCTAGTCTAACCTCGGGTTTCGAGTGCGATATGGCCAACTACTCACATTGGGTCCTATTGTTTGCAGTTACTGGATTCGCTGGGCGGTTCCGGGAAGATTTATACTGCAAACTCAACCCAACCTCGAGTTGGCCACGTTCAAGTTATCTAAGTGTCATGTCCCAAATTCATATTTTCAAGTATAATTTCATGTCAAGTTCATGTTCCTATCCAAGCTCAAGTTATAACGATATTCATGTTTTCAAGTTCATACTAAATTCAGGTTTTCCTAAACTACCCAAATCGCATCCCCAACGCTTGTGAATTCGAATCAAGGCAATAGATGTAACTAGGGAATAACATAACAAGGATGGGTATAAAGTGGCAAAGGTGATTTCAAGGCAAGCATGGTGTAACTTGAGATATGACTATAACATCACTGGCATATGAAATAGAGTGATAAACGTAGCAATAAATGATATAAGATGATAATCCTAAACTTGTGACTAGCAATGGTTTCAACATCACAACATCACAGACATGTTAAAATAATGATAGGGTGGTTATGACATGAACATGCCCCTAAATCAAGTTCTTATCGGTATTCCACAAATCAAGGTTCAATATGAACGGTACTAGGTTCAAGGTGAATAGATCTAGGGTGAACAAGAGTAGATCTAAAATAATAGATCAAAAAGGAATAGTCATAGATCAAAGATATACAAGAGCAGGTCTCAAGTAGTTATCATGTTTATGTTCAACTTCAATTTACACATGTCCATATTAAGTTTAGAGTTTAGAACTAAGAGTAAATGGGGCTTACAGATCGTGGTTTTTGAGAACTAAGAACAGAAATTGTCGTAGGATCGTTGTTGAAGTTTCAAGCTTGAATTGAGTTGCTTAGGTTGATGTTGATTAGCTTCTAGTTTTGATTCCAGCAAAGTAGCGACGCCATTTTTATTTTTATTTAGAATAGAGGCAGAGTAGAAGCAGAATAGAATTGTGTGTAGAGAAGGCTAGGTTTGGGGCTGTTTAAATAGGTTTAGGCAGATGAATCTGGACAGAAATCGGACTAGATACATCAGAACTAACACTGGCCCAAAAATGGGCTCGGGGACCAGGTCAACACCCAAGTCGACTGCCCAGTCGACCTGGGGGGGGGGGGGGGGTCGACTGCCCATTCGACTCCCCAGTCGACCTGGGTCTGGGCGGGAAATTTCCCGCCCAGTCTGTTCTGCGTTTGAAATTCGAATTTTGAATTCGAATTCGAGCTGTTTTGAACTCTGAAAATTTCTGAAACTTTGGGGAGCCATAACTTGGTCATACGGACTCCGATTTTCAGAAACTCGGAATCGATTTCATGCAAAATTCCGAGACGAACGTAATGGCGCAACCTGTTTCCCTTGGTTCTTATTTAAAATTTAATTCTGCCTAGATTTACGGTTATAACACGTTATCAAAATACGGGTTGTTACAACTGTCAGTCCGTACAGTACCACTGATCTCCACCAATATATAACCTCTAAGATCGTACGTCTCAGAGAAGGGTGATAAGCAAGAGAATAAATTCTCCGCTATCAAAAAAAAATATTTAGTAGAGATCGACAAATACGGTATAAAGGAATACAATGTCAGGCACACTATCTGTGACCACCCCAAACTCCCATGCCACGGAAGCAAAGATAATCATTGGAATATAACATATAAACAATAATGGCAGAATAGAAATATAGAATTACATCAGATAATGTACATCAAATTACACGGGAACAAATATAATCATCAGAGTTACACAACATAACAGGATCATACTTAGTACAAAATACAGTTTTAGCTTTATATAAAATGTCTACAGCGGAATCAAACATAATATACATATCAAAGTCTGAACAACATAATAGAAATGATAGAATCCATCTTCAGCTCCGTACCCTTCCAGAATGAGTCTACTAAAACCTGAATACAAGGCTGCCCGTGTAGAAATAAGGGGGCACCCGAGTTTGTAAAGTGAAACTAACTATAAGTCAGTCATGGGACTGGTATCAAAAATCTACTTGACTTATTTGGTAATAAGGCTAATCACAGGACCACGCTGGTAACGTGGAACGGGTTTATTCCATTGGATTGCCAGTGCATAAAACAAATAAATCATTTAAACATCGCAATGATTTTTTACAAAAATGAAGCCATTATAAGACTCGGGTCCCATCACACAATGCAACGAAAGCCGGAGGATAGAGTTTTACCTTAGAATGGCCAAAATATGCTTGATACGTATAAATCAAAATCATATGATATTATTACATATGCATATATGTTTCAAAATCAATTTCAGTCATAATCTATTAATCATAAATGGCATGGGTACCATATAATTTTTCGCCATACTAGTTCTACAATCAAAACCGCATGATATCGTGTTGGAAGTTAGATTTCCATCATGAAACAAGGCAAGGGATCATCCTTACCAACTTCGAGACAATCTAGGCCATGTCTCAGGCAAGTACTCAGTCAAGCCTTTGGATCGTCAGGGCCGGTCCACCTTGGTGGATAAAAATGCCTGAAAAATATGTTTCCCCGCCCTATGGGGCATAAACTGGTCAGTATATCGACCAAACCATCCATCAGCCCCATAGTGACCGATATAACCGAGGCACCTCGCTTTCCATCATCCGCATAAGTAAAAATGTCTAGGCTCCATACCATGACACCACTCCTAGCTACATGGAAATGCACTTCCTCCCTGAAGTCCTCTCCCTTTTCTGGTTCATACCTGGGGTGCGAGGCTTGCGAATTAACGCTATACACAATGCTATGCTATACTAAAGCCATGCTTTGATCATCAACCACAAGGCATTTCTTTTCAACAAAAGCCATGATCACTACATCTCAGCATGCCACATTGACTATCCACGCCATGCGACTAGTGTCTATCGAGATATAACCTCTAAGCTCGTACGTCTTAGAGAAGGGTGTTAAGAAAGAGAATAAATTCTCTGCCACCAAACAGATATATATTTAATAGAAATCAATCAACACAGAATAAAATCCAATGTTAAACACACATCCAATTACTAGTTTGCTCTGGGTCTAAATGAAACCGGAGGCACCTTATTCCTCATCCCATATGTCCAATACAGGAGAGAGGCCCTCACACATCCGAACAATCAACAAATACGTCCAGACTACTATTACTGTAACCCCTCCTGGGAGCTAACCGATCCAGGGCATCAGTAGTAATCCATTCGATGTGAAGATCACCGATCTTGCACCATCTTCATATCTTCGACTTCTAGTCGTCGATCAATTATTTGAAATGAGAATTAAATCGGCCTTTTCAAATAATTCACGTATACATAGAATTCAAATCAATTCTTTTCCATGGTTAAATTATTCGACATTCACGTTTCAATTCAATATATTAATTTCATGTCAAATACATCTAACCATCAGAATATCCAATAAACCAAGTAAAATCGGCTTATTTCCATTCCATATCGCTTATAATATTTTATAACGATTTGTCTCTATTTTTATTTATTTAAAAATAGCCCATTTTCATCGAACGACGTTTCAGGTCATTCAATGACACTGGTGCTTCTTTCAGTCAAATTTGATTTACACATTTCTCAAAATTTATCCAACGGATCTTAACAAACTTTATACCATTGGAAAGATCTCTCCAAAGCGAACCCAATGGTTCCAGATTCAGGAAAATCCGATGATCGGATCTCCCGTGATAATCGTTTAAAATTATGTTTTCAAAATGCGAACTGCAACGTCGTTATTCGGTTTATTTTAATTATATTTATATATATATATAATTAATTTGGCGATTTCCAAACCATTTTCATTTCAAAAATTTGGCTAATGCCTTTAAATTTCGAAAAAATTCGCGATAACCCACTTTGTACGGAGAGGGGTTTGGAAATTTATTGGGCCGAATTAGGCACCCAATAAATCCAATATAAGCATGCACAATTTTTAATGTCCTATTATATGCCCAAGGGATTGTGTAAAATTACTCCAGAGATAAATCTCGTCACCTCGTTCAGTGTTGGGAAATAAATATTCCATGTGCCATATCTAATAATAAGGGAGACGTGATTATTGTCAACTCTACACCCGTGTGTGGTTTTTATTTAATCTAGCAATTTATCGTTATATTTATTTTGTCCATATTAGTACTCATTTCAACCAGTAATTCAATCATCGCCATATGAACATCTTGCTTGTATGGTAATCTCAACCTCATCGTACAAGCTCCAAATGCTTATATGGAATGTGATATGTTATGAAATCAATAGTTCGTCTTCGGTTCAACCTGGAATACAGTCATCTCCATACAAGCGCCTCTCTTGTATGGTAATTCCAACCTCGTCACATAAGCTCTAAATGCTTATGCGGTATATGATAGAGTATGCTATCTTCACGAAGTATGCCATGCAGTGTAGTTCAAAACTAATTGTTACTATTCTACGATGTTGTTTATAATCTCACACAGAACAACCAGCACATCACATCCAATGACATTCACAAGAGTTTATATAATAAATAAAATTGCGCTGCCAACTCATTAAGGCTTACCTATTTGTCGGGCATGCAAATAAATTCTTTACTCAACAGCTAATCCATTTTCCTGTTCACCATATGTATATATATGCATATCTGCGCTAAAAATAATATTTTTAGCGAACAAATAATTATTTCCATAAATGGTTATTTTTAACGGTTCATATACATGTTAAAAATAATATTTCTAATGAACAAGCATTTATTTCAACCAATGGTTAATTTTAACACTTCGTGTATGTGATAAAAATAATATTTTCAATGAACAAATATTTATTTCAACCCGTGGTTATTTTTAACACTTCATATATGTGATAAAAATAATTTTTTCCATCGACAAATATTTATTTCAATCTTCGACTATTTTTAAAGGTTCCTACATACAATAAAAATGTGATTTTTATTGTTAAGGTATTTTATTTCAAACATGAATATTTTTAGCTATTCAAATATACAATAAAAATGTGATTTTTATTGTTTAAACAATTTATTTCAAACATGAATATTTTTAGTGATTCAAATATACAATAAAAATGTGATTTTTATTGTTCAAACAATTTATTTCAAACATGAATATTTTTAGTGATTCAAATATACAATAAAAATGCGATTTTTATTGTTCAAACAATTTATTCAACAAACGAATATTTTTAACACTTCGTATATACAACAAAAATGTGATTTTTATTGATCAAACAATTTATTCAACATATGAATATTTTTAACACTTCGTATATACAGTAAAAATGTGATTTTTATTGATCAAACAATTTATTTCAAACATGAATATTTTTAGTGATTCGAATATACAATAAAAATGTATTTTTATTGTTCAAACAATTTATTTCAAACATGAATATTTTTAGTGATTCAAATATACAATAATAATGTGATTTTTATTGTTCAAACAATTTATTCAACATAACAACTATTTTATATAGTCATTTCAGAAAATTTCAGCATTACAACGACATGGTAGGTAGCACCGACACAGTGTCCAACACGGCTCCTCTGCTATCCTAGGTCTTGCAGCATTACTATACTTTCATTTTACATAATACAATTCATTTTCATAATATAATGAATTCACCGCAAACACAATCAATTTTGTCGCAACCACAATCAATCATTCACAACCACAATCAATTTCTATAACCCAATACTATCAAACAAATCGTCCATCGTCTGTGGACGATGGTGTCAGGAGCTACTAAGCCCCGTCTGCAACTTATATATTTTTATTCATTTATTTTTGAATTTATATTTCTCACATTGGGTTCCACTCCTTCTAAAATTGTAGAGAACTCAAAAAATTCTCTGGTCTCTTCTAAAATGTAGCGCACGATGTCATGGTCCCAATGTCTCTTGTTTCACTGGATTTCGACAACATACGAAAAGATATGATTTTTATTCTTAAATCAGACTTTGCAATGATTTAAAGTGTTGAAAACAGTTTAAATCATTAAACCTGTTACCTCAGCTATTCGTTCCAAACTAGGTTTGGATTTTTCGCGCGAATCGTTGCACGAGAGGACGACCGACAGGCGCGACGTCGAAGAGGGTCGGAAGGCGCTTCAGGCGCTGGTGGTGCGGTGGAGTTCGACGTTGGCACGTGGTCATGGCGGCGCTTCAAACTGGCGAACTTCAGGGCGTCGATTCGGAGAAAATATTGAATGATGGGGGATGAGATTTATAAGGATTTGAAGCTCGAGACGAGATATACAAAAACCTCAACTAGAGCAAAGGATTTTATTACGTGGATTGGGAGATATGGAGGAGAGGTAAGAAAATGTTTTCGACGTTGATATTAACAGGATCGGGGGTATTTCACGATTTTTTAGAAAATAAAAGAATAAAAGGAATTTTATGATTGGCCGATATTTATATAAATTCCAAAAATTGTGTTTTCCTATCCGAACTCCAAATCAAGCCTAACAACTGATGCCCCTAGCTAAATACCCCCATTCTGGACACAATGGAATATGTTTCGTAAGTCCATTTGACTGTTACAGTCAATTGTTCTTCAAATTAAAATATAAAACATTCAAATTTGGATTTGAACGTACATTTTAATTTTCCGGGGCCACATACTGATTCCAAAAATTCCTGAAAAATAAATCTAGCTATGTTGGTACGTTATGGTCCCAACAAAATTAATTTCATCTAATTTGGAGACCGTTTGAAAAATGGACTTTTTCTGGTCGATCCAATTCAAACTGAAATTACCAAACGCGTTTTCCTTTGCCACACTCACATATTAATTCCAAAAATTATGAAAATCGAAAAAAAAACAGAGGTGGTTTGCCAAATGTCTATTTTCAAGGGTTGTATTTATATTAAATTCCATAGCGACTAATTCAACTGGCCATAACTTTTTATTCCCGCTATGAAATTTCAATTTTTCTGATTCGTTAGAAATATATTTTTAAATAGATTTAAATATTTCTGGTTTTACTGAAATCCGATTTATTTTGAATCCTGTACATTCAGTCAAAGTTCAAATTCAAATTTCCAAACTACCGTGATATTTCTAGCTCGTCATATAATTAAAGTAAATTTATTCATTTTAACTTCATTGAAAATAAATTTTTATTCGTTATTATTTAAAATAAATTATTTTAAATATTCCAAATTCATTAAAATAGCTAAATTAAAAAATTTAAATTGGTTCTGATTTTCTGGTTTGTTACACTATCCATTTACAAGTCCGTTCTAGGTCTGAAAGAAACCGGAGGCACCTTATTCCTCGTCCCATATGTCTAATGCAGGAGAGAGGCCCTCGCATATCCGGTCAATCTCCAAGTACGTTTGGACGATCACCAGTTATTACTTTGCCTTGGGTATACATCCCAATCAAGATATTAGTAATCATCCAAACAGTGTGAAGGTCTCCGGTCTTTAACCACCGTCTTCAAATCTTCGACTTTTAGTCGCCGTATCAATTATTCAGAATGGGTTGAACTGGGTCTTTTCGAATAACTCGCATATTTTATAATCAAGTGCTATAGAAACACATCATATGCCTCATTCCAATTCAAAATATTCTTTTATTCAAATATTCACATCTTTAGGGAAAGGTTCCCATTAATTTTATCAAAGATAAATTATTTTAAACTTATTCCTCAGTCTTCCTTTGGATATCAATTCCAATAGATTTGATTAACTAGTTGGGATTATCGAGCCTTACTGAAGGAACCATTTATTTTATTTTCCAATCCTAACCTATTCATCCCATGAAGCAAAACTGGTAGTACTCAATATCTAACACCCACTGTGTTATCGGTAAAATTAATTACCATTTCACATTCAAATCTAATTAAAGATTTAACTATCGCCTGGAGTAAAACTTGTGGTACTCCATTCTCGACCATTTCATGTATTCGATAACTTTAATTACCCCAGTCTCATTCCGATCTAATTAAAGATTCATTAAAACTCTAGTTCGGTTTTAATTTAAAAAATCATTACTTAATGATTATTCAAATTTAAGAAATTAATCTTATATTTAACTGGGTTAAAAAACTAATGTCATTTAAAACATAGTTCACGATAAACCCCAAAATCATCTTCCATCAAAATGGAATCTACACAGAAATCATAACAGTGTATAATCGGTATAAATTCCCATATCAGACTAATAATATAAATGGAATAGCGGCAAAGCCTTTTAAATTCCACTATAGTAACAATTTTCATTTACAGAAGCTTATCTCGATTATTACCAAATCGAATTCCATTCAACTCTAATTTAATCTATTAAATTGGAAAACTTTACTTTGAAAATTTCCATTAAATCTTAATAAAATGATTTATAAATTCCAAATCATATCTTCACTGGTAATTAGGTTAAAGCACAAGTGTTATTTAAAAATACCGCTCACGATAAAACCAAAAATCCAATTTCAGTTTAATTCCAATTAAATATTAATTAATTAGTAAACTTCTATAAATCTTAATGAAAAGATTTATTCTTTTCTCAACTGGGTTTAAGAACAGTGTTATTAAAGACACCATTCACGACAAACCAAAAATCCAATTTGGTATTAAATATAAGGCTCTAAATAGAAATTATATCGGCTTATATCCGATATCAAATTCTTAAACTAACGGATATCGTATTGGGAATAACAATATCTGTATCTTCCAAATTCCTCAACAATATCCGTATAATCAAGGAATCCAATAATGAAATATTCCAAAGATTATTTCCATTCCAAATTGTTCCAATTCATACGTTGGAAAAATTCTGGTTATTTTAAAACCCCTTTTCAATCCAATTTATTATTTCTAAACATAATTGGATTTTTATTCTAGTCATTAACTAGTTCATTTCGATAAAAATATATTTTTATCTTTTCAAACTTGGAATTTTTCATCCAAAATCTTTCCAACTCATTTTATTATGATTTTACATAATTTTTCTATATTTTTAATAATTTTATTAAGGCCCATACAGTCAGTTTCCAACAGCGGCCACCGAACTGCATTCATAGCGACCATTTTTTAAATTGGTTCAGACATAATTCCAAATCCAACCGTTAGATTTAAAATCTCATATATTCACTGTAAATCTCTTTTCGATACGAACCCAATGGTTCCGGTTTTAGGAGAATCCGATGGTTGGATCTCCTATTACATCAATTTGAATTTAATGGTCGAAATTCGCGAACGGTCGTTGCGCGATGCGTTCTATTCAGGCCATTAAATATATAATATATATATATCATCGATTTCCATTTAAAACGTATTTTATAAATCGTTTTAAATTCATTTTAAAATGATTTCAACTTCATTTTTCAATTTTTAATCAAAATTGAATATTCGATACTGGTATAATTTAACAGGATAATATTTTCAAAATATCTGATTTTGAAATCCATCTCCTTTTCGTATTCATTATAAAATGAATAAAATCGATCGATAAACCCGTTCGGGTTACAATGGCATTTCGCTACTTAATCTCGGCTTTATATATTCCAATATTTTTGTGTCCATCCAAAACCGGACATCAAAATCATAATTTAATTCTTTACTAAATATTATTTTAAAATCTTTACTAAATATTATTTTAAAATCTTTACTAAATATTATTTTAAAATCATTACTAAATATTATTTTAAAATCTTTGTTATTTCTTAATTGGAATCAGACTCAATCAATTACCATATAATTGCAGTTATGTGGATTTCATACATCGCACGTATTCAACAATAATGATAAATAATTATTAACCATTCAAACATCATCTAAAGTGCAATTTACAACTGTATAAGCATTAAAATAAATAAATAACGCTCATCATAGTTTGTCAACCCATCGATTAACAACAACTAAATATTGGGACTAGTGTACGTAAAATATCATCCTAATATCCATGTGGGGTTTTCAAACAACAAATACTGATTATTATTTATGCAGTTGGGCGATGTGTAAAAATTATCGTCCTAATCTATATCAGTTAAATAGGTGTACATAAACAAGCCGTCCGACTTGTCAATGAATATTTATTCCAATTTCATTTCATGATAATTTTATATAATACATATATTTGTTAGAAATAATATTTTTACCTAATAATTAATTATTCAATAGAATGACAATTTTATATACAGAATATATATGATAAAAATTATATTTTTATCCTACTAATAATATTTCCATATCATAATTATTTTATATATAACATATATATGATAAAAATTATATTTTTATTGAACAAGTAATATTTCCATGTCATGACTATTTTATATATAACAAATATATGATAAAAATTATATTTTTATCGAACAAATAATATTTCCATATCATGACTATTTTATATGTAACATATATATGATAAAAAAAATATTTTTCTCGAACAAATAATATTTTCATATCATGACTGTTTTATATATAACATATATATGATAAAAATTATATCTTTATTGAACAAATAATATTTCCATCTCATGACTATTTTATATATAACGTACATATGATAAAAATTATATTTTTATCAAATAAATAATATTTCCATATCATGACTGTTTTATATATAACATATATATGTTTTATACAACACATATATAATTTCATACGTCGTCGATTTCAATCCAACAATTTTACCACAACACAATCATATCACACCAATCATCCATGGTTTAACAAAAAAATAGTGTCAGGAGCTACTAAGCCCGGTTTGCAACCTATGATATAATTACATAACAAAAATTGTTGAGTGAGAAAGAGTTCGCACTTTGGTTTCCACTCCGCCAGTCTTTCATTTCTGAATTTCAGTTCTGTTCGGATTTGAATTAGCTGAAATTCTAACATGTTGTGCTTCCGTTCTGGTCAGTTCTGAAATGTAGATCGCGTTGAGACGATTCCAATGCAAGTCATTTCGCTGAATTCTGATTTAAAATGAATGAGTTATGGTAGTTTTATTATTAATTACATTAAAAACCGTAATAAGAATAATTAAACCTTTTCTTCCTTTGTTTTGTTTACTTCCAGACACTGTAAAAAACCCATAACCCACTCTTCCAACCTTCTCTCTCCTTGCGTGCCCCCTCTACAACCCACATCACCAGATCAGAAGCCACCAACGTTGTAATAACCCAAAAAATCAGAACTAATTAATTTTTTTTATTTTAGCTATTTTAATGAATTATGAATATTTAAAATGATTTATTTTAAATAATAAGGACTAAAAATTTATTTAAATCGAAGTTAGAACGAATAATTTTATTTTAAACATATAACGAGCCTGAAATGGCGTGGTAATTTGAAAATTCGATTTCAAATTTCAATTGAATGTACAAGATTCAAAATAAACCAGATTTCAGTAAAATAAGAAATATTTGAATCTGTTCGAAAATATCTTTCCAATGAATGTAAAAAATCCAGATTTCATAACGGTAATAAAAAGTTATGTCTAGTTGAAAATTCAGAATAATTGCTATGGAATTTTATATAATATATAGGCCTTAAAAATAGCGATTTTACAAATGACCTCCATTTTCGACGAGACCAATTTTGTTGTGTCCAGAATGTCAAATTATTGCTAGATTCCAATTTTCATAATTTTTGGAATAAGTATGTGAGCGTGGTGAATTTAAACGCGCTTGGTTCTTCTGGAAAATGATCGTTTTTCAACGGTCCCCAAATTCAATGAAATTAGTTTTGTTAGGACCATATCGTCAAAATATAGCTAGATTTATTTTTCGGGAATTTTGGAGTCAGTATGTAGCCCCGGTAAATTGAAATGTACGTTTAAATTAAATATACATTGATTTATAATTTAATTTAAAGAAAAACTGATCGAAATAGTCGAATTGGCTTACGAAACATACCCCATTGTGTTCAGAATAGGGATAATTAGCTAGGGACGACAGTCGTTGAGTTTGACTTGGAGTTCAATTGTAAAGTCAACTTTTTGGGTGAATTAAACTAAATAAAAATAAATATTATATATAACTCTCCCTCTCTCTCTCTTCTATTTCGTTCACGAGAAAATTAAGATAAAAGGAAAAAAAAACGAGATGGGTTGGGGGAATCGCCGCCGCCACGGCCACCAGGGCCGCCACACCTTCGTCGCTGCCACCCAAGGGGACCGCCGCCCTCCTCTCTCCCTCCTCCGACCCCTCTTCTTCCCCAATCCAATCCCTAAACCGCACCCCCCCAAATCGCCTGAAACCGACCACCCAGCACCGTCGCTGGCCACTGCGCCCCCATAACCCTCCAACGAACCCCACGCCACCTCTGACCCCTACCAGCGCCGTTGTGGCCCCTCCACCAAAATGATTCAATTCTTACCAAAGAAAGTGAGTTTTCTATTTTATTTATATTTATTTAAGTAATTTAAAATATGGTTTTCTTTGTAGATAATATGGTAATAAAAATTGGAATTTTATTATGTATGTAGCGTCATAAAAATTAGATTTTTATTATGTATGTAGTGTCATAAAAATTGGATTTTTATTATGTATGTAGCGTCATAAAAATATGATTTTCATGTATATGGTTTCAAAATAAAAATATGAATTTTATCTACTCGAAGTAATGATAAAAATATGTTTTCTATCTATGTGAAGTAACGATAAAAATATGATTTTTATATGAGTAGACTTATAAAAATGTGACTTTTAAATAAATAGCATTGTATTAAAAATATGATTTTTAATATAAACCGCGTGAAACAGATTACTTTGAAATCATGGTGAAGAATATAACGCGCTGGAGCTAATCCAAATCCAAACCGTTTAGAAATAAAGAATGACGGAGTGAAAACCAAAGGTGAGAACTTCTCACTCTAATCTTGTTTTCTAGTTAAATATATACTAGGCTGTAGACAAGGCTTAGTAGCTCCTGACACCATCGTCCACAGACCATGGAGGAATTGTTTGATTGTATTGTATTATGGAAATTGATTATGATTGTGATTGTGATTTGAAATGGAAAATAAAATATTCATGTGTTGAATAAAATATTTGAACAATAAAAATATCATTTTTATTGGATATATGAACTATATAAAATAGTGATGCGTTGAAATAAATATTCATTTACAAATTGGACGATTTGTTTATGTACACCCATTTAACTGATATTGATTGGGATGATAAATTTTATACATCACCCAACTGCAAAAATAAAATCTGTATTTGTTGATTGAAACCCCACATGGGTATTGGAATGATATTTGACGTACACTAATCCCAATTGTTTAGTTGTATGTCGATCGATTGGCTAACAGACTGTGTAAGCGTTAATTATTTAAATTTAATGCTTATGCAGTTGTGTAATGCACTCTAGATGATGGATGATTGTTTATCATTGTTATTATATACATTTGTTATATGGAATCAATATGATTAACATTATATGGTAATTGATTGGGTCACATTCCAATTTGGAAAATAAAGAATATTTTAAAATAATATTCAGAAAAGGATTAAAAATATTCATGTGTTGAATAAAATATTCATGTGTTGAATAAAATAAAATAACGAATATTTTAAAATAATATTCAGTAGAAGATCAAAATATGATTTTGATGTCCGATTTGGGATGGACACGGAAAATACTGAAATGTATGAAGCCGTGTTGAATAGATATGCGCCATTTTGACGCGAACAATATTTATATCGATTTTATTCATTTTTATAATGAATATAGGAAAAGAAATAATTTCAAAATATGACATTTTGAAAATATTATCATCTATATATTATAATGATATGGAATATTCAATTTTGATTTAAAATTAAAAATGAAGCTGGAATCATTTTTAAAACGAATTTAAAACAATTTATAAAATATGGTTCAAAAGGAAATTGATGAAATATATATAATATATATATTATATATATTTAATGGCCTAAATAGAATGCTCCATGGCAGTCCGTAAATTTCGACCATTGACTTCGAATTGACATTACGTGAGATCCGACTATCGGATTCTCCTAAAACCGAAACCATTCGGTTTGTACCGAAAAGAGCTTTCCAACGAATACAAAGGATTTGAATCTAATGGTTGGATTTGGAATTATGTCCAAATCAAATTTGGAAAAGGTCGCAGTAAGTGCAGTTCGATGACCGTTTATGGAAATCGACTGAAAGGGCCTTAATAAAATGATTAAAACATTGATAATTTGTGTAAAATCATGATAAATGATTTGGAAAGAATTGGGATGAAAAATTCCACATTTGTAAAGATAAAAATATATTTTTATCAAAATGAACTAGTTATTAACTAGATTTGAAATCCAATAATTTTTAAATAAAATAAATTGGATTGAGAATGGGTTTTAATATAACCAGAATTTCCAATATATGAATTGGAGTGGATTTGAATGGAAAACATCTTCAAAATATTTCGATATTGGATTTCGTGATTATACGGATATTGTTATGAAAATTTGGAAGATATATTTGTATCGTTAATTCCAATACGATATTTGTTGGTTTCAGAATCTGATATTGAATATAATCCGATATAATTTCTATTCAGAGCCTTGTATTTAATATCAAATGAGATTTTGGGTTTGTCATGAATGGTGTCTTTAGTAACACTGTTCTTAAAGCCAGTTGAGAAAAAGAATAAATCTTTTAATTAACATTTAGTGAAGTTTCCAGTTAATTAATATTTAATTGGAATTGAATAAAAGAAGTGGATTTTGGGTTTGTCGTGAACGACGTTTTCAGTAACACTGTTCTTGAACCCTGTGTGAAAAGAATAAATCTTTTAATTAAGATTATTAGAGTTTCCTATTATATTTAATAATTGGAATAAAATGGAATATGAATTGGGTTTATTGTGAACTGTGTTTTTAACGACATTCGTTCTTTAGCCCGATTTATAGTGAAATGTGATTTGGAATTTATTAATCTTTTTATTAAGTTTTAATGGAAATTTTACAAAGAAAGGTTTTCCAATTTAATATATTAGACTGGAATTGAGTGGAATTCGATTTGATAATAATCGAAATGAATTTCTGTGGAGGAAGACTGGTAACATATATGGAATTTAAAAGGCTTGGTCGTTATTCCATTTATATTATTAGTCAGATACGGAAATTGATATCGATTATATATATCGATCTGTTTTCCGTGGAGATTCCATAATTAAGGGAATGTGATTGTGGGTTTATCGTGAACTGTATTTTAAGTGACATTAGTTCTTTAACTCAGTTAAAGACAGGATTACATGTCTAACATTGTATTTTGAACTATATGGTTAATCTCTGATATATATATATGTGTTTGGTGGCAGAAATTTATTCTCTTGCTTAACACCCTTCTCTAAGACGTACGAGCTTAGAGGTTATATATAAGCAGAAATCAATAGTACGGTGTAAATTGTCGATGCGGCATGTTCGATTTTCCCAAAGTTAAATAATCATTGATATTTATTTTTGGGAAGATTAAAACTAAGTGGAATTTTAATGAATCTTTAATTAGATTGAAAAGAGAATGTGATAATTTAAATTATCAAATTTGGGAAATGATTGAGGATGGAGTAGCACCAGTTTTACTCCAAGCGATAGTTAAATCTTTAAGAATGTGAAATGGTAATTTAACTTACCGATAACACCGTGGTTCGCTAATCCCGACTAGTTGATAAACCTTAATTTGGTTTAGAAATGATATCTAAAGGAAGGTTAAAGAATAAATTTAAAGAATTTATCTTTGATTAAATTAATAGGAGCCTTTCCCAAAGGAAGTGAATATTTAAATAAGAGAATATTCTTAATTGGAATGAGGCATATGTTGCGTTTTTATTGCACTTGTTTATTATATACGCTAGTTATTCAAAAAGGCCGGGTTTATACCCATTCTGAATAACCAATTCGACGATAAGTGGTGGTTGAAGATCGGAGGTCTTCACATCGTTTGGATGATTAATGATGTCTTGATTGGCCGGTACACCCAACACAAGGTAATAAGTGGTGATCGTCCAGACGTACTTCGAGATAGACCGGATATGCGAGGACCTCTCTCCTGTATTGGACATGGGACGAGGAATAAGGTGCCTTCGGTTTCGTACAGACCAAGAACGAACTATTAAATGGATGTGTGTCTGACATTGGATTTTATTCTGTGTTGATTGATCTCTATTAAATATATATATATGTTTGGTGGCGAAGAATTTTTTTCTCTTGCTTAACACCCTTCTCTGAGACGTACGAGCTCAGAGGTTGTATATCGATAGACATCAGTCGCATGGCGTGAATTGCTTGTGTGGCATGCTGAGATGCAAATGATCAAGGCTTCTGTTGAAAAGCAGAATCTTGTGGTTGATGATCAAAGCATGGACTTAAAGGGTATAGCTTTGTGTATATCTTTAATTCGCGAGCCTCACACCTCGGTATGAGTCAAAAACGGGATAAGGGACGCAGTGAAAACATGACATTTCTTTCTAGCTATGGGTGGTGTCATGGTATGGAGCCTAGACATATATTTTTTTTACCTATGTGGATGATGGATAGCGAGGCGCCTCAGATATATCGGTTACTATGGAGCCGATGGATAGGTCAGATAGGACCGGGAAACGTGTGTTCAGAAATAACCAATCCTCAAACGTAAGAGAGGACTGACACTGCAGGATCCAAGGGTTGCCCAGATTGTGTAGTCCTAAGACATTTGCTAGAGTGTCTCGAAGCGGTTAGGAGTACATCCCTTGCCTCGACTCATGACGGAAATCCAATTTCCAATACGTGACATTTCGGTTTTCATTGTAGAGCCTAGTATGGCGACATAGTAGGATGGGGTACTATGCCGTCTATGATTGATACATTTATATTTGAAGTTGTTTTATACACTTTTTAATTATAATAGTATCAAAATGATTTTTTTTAAACGTACCAAGCAAGTTTGGCTATTATAAGGGAAAACTCTATCCTCCGGCTTGCGTTGCATTGTGTGATGGGACCCGAGTCTAATAATAGCTTCATTTTTCGAAAAAACATTGCGTTGTTTGTTATATGCACTAGCATTCTTGGGAGGAAACCCGTTCCGTGTTATACGGCGTGGTCCCTTGATTTACCTAACTTTAAAAGCAAGTTAATAACTATTTTAGTTCTCACACCAGTCACATGACTGACCTGGAGTTTATTATTTTAACCTAAACTCTGGGTGCCCCTATTTTCCGCACGGGCAGTCAGTAGTTTTTAGCTTTGCAGATTTTTCTTTTCTAGGATCCTGGATTTACAGTTGGAGCTATATTCGTAACTCTCTATATCCGTGTATTCCTTGCAGTAGTGATTATGCATTATTTTTCCATTGCTATGTAATGTATGTTAATCTCTGATATTTTCCTGATGTGTATTATTTATTATACTCTGTATATTCTCGTACTCTGATGCAAATTGTTGTAATAAGAAATGAAATGTTCTCCTGTTTGCGTTTTGATTTGTCGTGTTCTCAACTCAATCCGGGTTTTCCCGTAAGGGCGAGTTTGGGTCGTTTCAAACGTTGACCCCTACACATCGCCACCCTACAGCAAGAAATCTGGAGAAGTCGCATCACCGTAAGCACCTAAAAACACCAAAAACTGGCTGCCGTTCGAAGCAAGAATTCAGCAAATTGGAACCGCAAATTTCGATCACCACCGTTGAAGTTAAAGACCTCAGTGAGGCAAACATTTTTGCACTTGAAGAATTTGGGTAATGATCGGCAGTTCAGAAGTAATTAGAGGATTTAATAGGGGGATTTCTGATCGTAAATAACAATTCTAGGCGCATTTTTTGTTTACCTCGGGATTCCTCTTTTGACTGTATTAGGGTTAGAGGAAAAAAAGGAATATATATACTATATTTATTTTATTATTTAATTCATTAATTGGTTCTTTTTCATTTGAACTCCAAATAAGACCCAACGACTGTCACCCCTATCCAATGGGATATGTTTCATAAGCCAATTCGACTATTTTGATCAGTTTTTATCAAAATTAAATTATTAATCAATATATGTTGAATTTAAACGTACATTTTAATTTACCAGAGCCACATACCGACTCCAAAAATTATAGAAAAATAAATCTAGTTGTGTTTTGACGATACAGTCCTAATAAAACTAATTTTGTTGAATTTGAAGGCCGTTTGAAAAATGGCCTTTTTCTGGTCGATTAAATTTAAACTAAGTTGACCAAACACATTTAAATTTACCACGCTCACATATTTATTCCAAAAATTATGAAATTTGAAACCTAACAATAATTTGATATTCCGAATCCAACAAAAGTGGTTTCGTCGAAAATGGAGGTTATTTGCAAAATGGCCATTTTTAAGGGCTATATATAATATTAAAATGTATATAAATTCCATAACGACTATTCTAAATTTTAAACTAAACATAACTTTCAATTTATAAAGTGAAATTTTGATTTTTCACATTCGTTAGAAAGATATAATTTAACAGATTCAAACATTTCTTGTTTTACTAAAATCTGATTTATTTTGAGTTATGTACATTCATTTGAAATTTAAAATCGAATTTTCAAACTTCTGTGCCATTTCAGGCTCGTTTTATAATTAAAATAAATTTATACGTTCTAACTTCGATAAAAATAAATTTTTAGTCATTATTATTTAAAATAAATCATTTTAAATATTCAAAATCCATTAAAATAGCTATTTTTTTTTAAATTGGTTCAGAAATTCCGGTTTTAAGGTGCAACATAGGTGCACAATGGACAGTTTAACACACACCAATCCATACATATATACACATACATATGGATGTATATACATGTATATAAATTGAGTATGTGTGCAGAAAGCAAACAAAGTTCGAGAATAGGTTCTAATGAATTAAGAAGTCAGTTTATCACTTGCAATAAGGGTTGCAGGTGCAAACTAGAATGGTAACAATACAAATCCACCTGCTCAAATGTAGGAAATAACAGGTAGTGGAGAAGTTCAACCCCAAACAACAACCCTCATATGGACAATACAAGATTCAACTATTATATTCCAATTGAAAATCGAGTTTAAATCTACTTAAACTTAGGATTAATCATGAGTGAGATGATTACCGTAAAACTAGCGCAGCAAGGTCAGTGGACGGGTTCGACATTGGTGTGAGCTTCGATTCGAGATGAGCAACTTCGAGGGTCCAGGTCTCGGAGATGGCGCATGCTTGTGGAGTATCATAGGGAAGTGCAACGGCTCCAATATGAATGTGGCGGCTCCAATTTGAAGGTGATTTGATTCGGATTAAGGGCGAAATAAATTTCGAGAGGAAGCCATTAACAATGAAGTTGGAAAATTTTATTTGAGGAAAGAAATGATTTGGCTGGAGTAACTTTTAGGGCTTCGGCTACAAAGATGAAAAGAAGAAGCAATTGTTTGCTGAAGAAATTTGTGGCTTGCGTGGTTTTTTATAGAGTAAGAAGTAGAAGGGATAAGAATGAAGTCCGATCATAGATATAGGTTAGTGGACGATATCAGAATGTAAGTCGGCTTAATTTCATCGAAGGTAGGTAACTTCTGATTTTAATAAATAAATTAAATTGTACTCTAAACCATCGTTGAATGCTCAATATTTGTACCGCAAAAACCATCTCCAAATGCGACAAAAAAAATTATACGTACTTCTTAGTCTTCGTATTCTGAATCCAATAAAATTAATTAAACTTTAATCCGACTCCATTTGTGTACAACGATATTTTCTTTTTAGATTGTTTGTCGGTTCACTAATTTAATTCCGTTTGTTCACCAATGACTCTGTTCATTTCCAAATTGAAACGTAAAATTTTAATTTTCTTTATATTCACGAATACACACATGTCAAGCTAATTTTCATATATTTATAACAAATAAAATCTCCAATTCACTTAACGTCAATCTAGTTTACTCTTAAATCCAATCATTTATACTTTTCCAACAAATTTCAAGTCCAATTTAAATATTCACCCAATTACAATTCAAATATTCAATAATAAATATTTGAAACCATCAACCATTCTGAATTGAATATTGAGTTCAATTCAGAATCAGAACCATATATTTGATTTTAAATTCTAATCCAAGTATTGATATAAAAAAAATTATTAATAGTAAATTCTTTAACTAATTCCATATTTAGTTGTCGAAATTTTTGGGACGTTACGTCTCTCCCCTTTAAAAATTTTCGTCCTCGAAAAGGAGAATTATACCGATGTATACTTCCAGTTTTTATATTCTGTGAAAGTTTACCACAACTAATTTAACTATCGATACCTAAACTATCGATCCTCATTATTTACCATCATATTCAACTTATTCAGGAAATCACATTTCCTTTCAAATTTAATCTCTTCTAAAAATTCAAATCTAGCAAATTATACCAAATTTCTTTATAATCTATTCTGTCAATATTCACTTGTCCATCGTTTCACAAGTTCAACTACATCACTATATATTCAATCCACTTAATCTTCCCCAACACTCATTGGAGAGTGTAATTACCATTTTCCTTTCATGTCACGAATTGTCGACTTCAAAATTTTCCCAAAATCGAAATCATTAGAAAAAAAATATTTGTATTATTATCTCAAAGCGATGGACTTAAAAATACTCCAAAATTCTCTTTCTTAGCTTATTAAATTTGGTATATTTAATTTTGAATTATTGATTTGAAAATATTTGATAACTCAAAGTTTGACAAATCTATTGTCGTTCTCACAAATGTTAGTCATACGTTGGTCAAAAACACGACTAAAACCTCCAAGTACTAAATATCCTTGCTTCAACTCACAAGTGAAAATACTTCAAAAATTCTTTTTAAAAGAAAATAGATACGGAAAGTACCAATGTGATAGCGATATGCTGATTATTCATGAATCGCAGATACACAATGGTTTCGTCTGGATCCCCCAAAAAACATCCGTATCCGTAGAAAATCACTTACCTGAAATTTCGTCATGGACAGACCAACGGAAGATATTTAAGAGTCAAAAGAAAATCTGAAGTTACTGAGCGTTGTTGCTCTATCTCAAGGTCACAAAAACAATTTATGAAAATAATCAAGACATGAGGATCCATCAAGTCATAAGAACAACTCACGTCACGAAGACGAATCAAGACACGAAGACATAGTGCTACATCAAACAGGTTGCTCCACATCACTAAGATATCTCAAACATCGAATGGGTCCATTATACCTTTAGTAGCTCTAGTGATTACATCTCTTTCACTTGTAGATATGCCATGTGGACCGCAGGTACATAATACTTACTCCTGGGTCTCTTAGGAAACATACATACCCGTAAGCTTTCAAAGCTCTGCGGATTATGCCATAATCACGACTGTAGATCGCAGCAGACACAATTGTTATACTTGGTTCCCTCAAGAAACATCCGTCCGTCGAAGGCCATCTGTAGCCTTGTGAATTTCGCTACACGGTCGTGTTCTTTTAGGAACTGATAACTCATGAGTTTTACGTCCGGACAACCAACTACCACCAACAACACATCCCACTAAGCTCGAAATTTAAAGGAGAAGGAAGGTACTTTCCTTGTTTTGCTTTAAAAACATATAATACTATGTACATATAGTACTTCAGTTCATACTCCTCATAAATCCTTTATGTCAACTTGCATAAGATTTTCTTTTCAAATCATAGTTTCAAACATCTCATTCTTATATTTTTGTTATATAATTTTTACTTCAAAACGATTACCTTCCAATCCAGTAGTTTTCGAATTTGCTATATTATTTTATATTTTTCATACAAGTTTCGAAAGCTTCTATAGTCAATATCTAAAATTGAATATCCTTGAATTGCCATACAATGTTCAAAATTCCAGTTTTGATCTCTTGATCAATTTAGATATTTGATCTCTTTCCGAACTCAGCATTATAAATCCATTGGTTATAAACCGAATTTTCTTCAAATTTCCAATTATTAAGTTCATTACTTAATATCAATTTTGCCGATTTAAATTTTTCCATTCAAATCTATTAACTAATAGGTTTTATATATCCACGTATTGATAAATTCCTATCCAAATTCCTTACTTTTACTTTCAGTCTTTCAAAATTCTCATTTCTATGGAATTTATTCATTTCCGCTCACAATATCTTACTCGTTTCCCACTTATTTCAATTTGAACCTCAATTTAAAATTTCAAATCTTATTGATTTATTCAATAACTGGCAATTCACCTTCTAATTCAATAATTCGGAAATTACGAATTTAATCCTTTTAGTCAATACATCTCTTAGATTTACAATCTCATTATTACAAAATATCAGATTATTCCACCAAACTCGATAATCAATTCCGGGTTTTTATTTCAAATATTCATACATATTTTTATATATTCAAATATGTATATATATATATATATCTTTTCATATTCTAGATCAAATTGTTTTGTCAAATCATATTTCAAAATGAATTTATTTTATCAAAACAACCAAGCCGTAAGGCTATAAAATGATTTTTTTCCGTTTGAAAATATTTCTATTCAAAAATACTTATATGCATGGTAAATTTTCAAATTATTTGAAAATAATTCTTTAAAATTTTCTTGAATCGGATTCTCAAATCTCATCAAACGACCTCCTTATTTGCAATCAAATTGGTATGCAATTTATTTCACTTTGGGTTCAATTCAAATACACACCGTTTATTTTCTTCAACAATTTCCTTAATTATAACCAATTTGATAGGTTATTTAATTCCCTTATTTAAATTAATTTGGAACATACTCCATTTCATCTCATTTAACGGTTTCTCATTCTCAGATCTATTCACGTATGTACTTCTTATTTTATTTCAATGGGACTCGCAAATAAGAAGAAGAGAATATATCTACCTAATTTTTCATATTCCGAACTTTCCATTCTTTCACAAATTTTCATTAATTGGGATCTACAATTATTGGTGATTGTCCATTTTTTGATCGGTAGTCCCCATCTCTGCATAACCGTCTCCATGGTATTGATCACTCTTATTTACCATAATTCCTGAAATTTTGCGATCTTCAATCAATTTGTTTACACCATTTTTATTTTTATTTCCCAATTCTCTTCATATTATTTTCATTGCTTGAAAATATCACAAAGTATACATAACCAAATGGTTATACATATTATCACATGTTTCTATCCTTCCATATTCATCAATCCCTGACCGTAAATTAGTTAGTGAATGACTCTCTACGTATCAATCCCGAAGGCCGAAACCAACATCATCTAAACAATCAAAAAGTCATCCACTTGACCAATCTCCAGTCAGTTTCCAGATTACTTAACTCTATTCCTTATCAAATTATTGCTTACGAGTTTGAACAGAGCAGACACAGACGAAGTGGTGAATAAAGAAGTCGAACTGTAATATTTTGAAACCAAGTAATTAGTACATTAGTTAAATTAATTTAGAATTAATTAGTTTTTAAAATAAAGTTAATTTTAAACATTAACAATGTATTCATTTTTATTAGAGTTGGCCGATACAAAATAGATTGAAACTGTATTTATGAGTCAAACAGTATGGAATGAAATTGAATTGGAAAGGGTTGGAATTAACTGGAACGAGCTGTGTATACAACGCATGCCAAGGTGAGTTAAACTCACTCAGTTCTCCCACTTTTAATTATTATAAGTCGGGTTTATTATTTTTATGCTACGACTGCTAATTATTGGTTGTTTGATGATTGTTTGGATGCGTTTTAAATATTTTTATATCGATTATTTAAATTAAATGGTTGTTTAATTTTAATGAAATAACATCGTTATTTTTAATGATGATTTCCAAAGAAGATAAATTACCCTGTTGGTTACGTTTATAATAAAATAAACAAATTGAATTTAAATTTGATGTTTGAATTGTCGTTATTGATTGACTGTGATTAGTTGAATTAATTTATCATGTTTATATTATATTATCGTATTGAATGATCTTTTGTATTTGAGATAACCCATTGGATGCAGGGAAAGGACAGGTTGGAGGAATCCAACTAGATTCCTCAAAAAAAAGTTTATGATCATTATATGAACTGTTGAACCCATATGATTGGATTATTGAATAGGTTGTTGATTGTTAAACCCAAATTCAATATTTGTTTGGTTATTAACCAATGGGTGATATTGGTTGAGCAATTTACAGTAGATGGCCAAAATACAAACTATTTTACAAAAATTGATTTACCGTAAGGTGAATCAATAGAAATGAAGTTATGAAATTATTTTTATAACTGAATATAGATTTTTAAATATATTTTTTAATGAAGTTTATAAAAAGGAAATAAACCAACTATATATATTGTTTGTTTTAACCACGAATCACTATTTTTGTACTAAAATCCACCGCGTGCGAAGCATGTGCCTGATTTTAATTACTAAATAATTTTTTAAAGATGATTCTTATGTTAATAAGATTGATAAGCAAGTGGGCTGGAATTAACGTGATGATTAACAAACGAGATTTATTGTTTTTAAGAAATAATTAAAATGAGATTATTTAGAAATAGATTATTGTTTATTTAATAATAATTGAAGTAAATGAGATTATTTGAATTAATAATGTTAATTATTAATTTAAACGAAAACACGAGTTAGAGTTGATCAATGGGTTAATCATGTTTTATGATTGACCAAGCCAACTGTTTAACAAAAATTGATTATTAAATTAAATTAGTTTGTGTCGATCAATCTAATGAAATAAATTAGCGAATAGTTGTTGGACTTAATGAGATTTTAAAAAAGGAAATTTAATTCTAGTTAATGACGAAGTAAATTATCATTTAATTTAAGGTATTATATCTTAAATAAAGGTCATTTAAGTAAGAAATTGAAGTTAGAAATAAAATATAATATAATTTCAAAGGAAGTTTACGAACGGGTTTATACTTAAACCGAATTTGGTAAATGAAGTTATAAAGTGGTTTTAAGCGGATACAGTAAGCTTAAAATAAATGTTACTTAATATTTTAAGTAAAGGAAATCGAAATGGAAAAAGGGTTTATATTATACCAGAGATGTGCAAATGAGTTGTGAATAAGGAGATGTGGAGTTAAAGCATTAAATTTTAAATTCACACTAAGTGTAATGGATAAGATTGAAGTGAGATTTCCCAAAGGTAATGATAAAAAGAATTAGGAAAGGGATTTCTGTAATTGAATTTGGTAAATTGTTTAGTAATAGGATTAAAATAAAAATCCAGATAATGGGACAAATAGTTTTGAAGAAGTTAAAGTTTAAAAATTAATGTGTATTAATCATTTAATAAATTCATGAATTTAATAATAACCATATATTTGAAAAGGAGATTTCAAAAGCAAGAAGGTTTTATAAAAATGTATTTTAATATGATAGTGAAGTGATATTAAGATGAATATGAGTTTTTGAATTACAAATCATATTTATCTTAAGATAAGAACGTTGTTGACAAAGGTCTGAGAGGTAATTAAAATACCCCAACTTGAACGATTTCGGGATTATCGAAGGATGATGTTAGTCGTGATAGTGAAGATGTTAAGGAAAATTATTTTGGGAAAGTATTAGTGTAGCGTTATCTAAAGAATTTGGACATATTGTATGATGGGATTCCCAAAAAAAGGAAATAAAGAGGGGCTTGAGAATATGAAATGATATTTCCATGATATCGAAATAAAAGGGGATTTTGTAACAATTGTTTTAGGATGGTAATTGAATTAATCTCGTAACTATTGATGATAAGTAATGTGGTGGCAAATGTTTTGAAGGATAGTAACGAGAAATTGGATAGGATTTTAAGGTATTTCTTTTAAGTATTTTAATAAAATAATTTGAGAATATTTATATATTAAAACTAATGTATTATTTTTGACATTACAACTGATATATTATTTTAATGGCCAAGTAACGCTGTGTAATAAACTAATGGATTTATTTTATTTTATGATTTTTTATTTTGATAGTTAAATAACCAACTATCAAAATCATGCCCAATGCGCTGTTAGTACGGATAGACCGGGATCAAATTTATATTCGAAAGCCATTCTGAACCCGCAAATTCGTAAAAGATGCTGGTTGAAGATGGAGCAGTTGAAGGCCATGGATCTTCATAAGAGGAAGGGCTACTTGATAAATTTCTCTGATGTTGCAACCATAGATATTTTGATAGTAATTCGGTCGTAGTTGAAATCTATGGATTGTAAGGACAACTCGCTACTGATCCATAGGGTGATTCCTAGGATGTGGTAGGAGGGTGCCTTCGGTTCATCTTGTTTCTAGATGACTTGTATGGATGAATATTTGACAAAGTATTTCCAAAGGATCACGTACGTTGATTTCTTCAAACGTATCATAGTTGGTTAGCTCCCAACTAGAGTATTTTTGTGGACGTCAATTAGTGATATTTGATGGATCTGACGATGTGGCATTCAAAGTGAATGGTGGCCAGATGTTCTAAAAGGAAATTCAAACCTTAAGCCTCGTCAACTGGGAAATGACAAAAATCGGGCAGGCAGCATGGCTATGTGGGTCGCTCCCATTAGGGTGTACAATCACCTATCTAAAGAAATTCCTTTTGCTTTTTTAATCTATTTCGATGTTGTCCCTTTTTGGGAAAATATGGGTTGCTCCCAACCGTTGGTGATATACATTCGATGCACTCAAGCAAAATGAGCGGTCAGTCATGTGTGGGCTGGGTTGTAAGTCATTCTTGTTGAACCCAGTGTATTTCCCTCTAAAGATACACTGTCGGTAATGGTTCCATACCTTTTCATAGTCGTAAGCGCCCGCGGTTTTGTTTGTATACTATATATGTGGAGCGTGAGATGAAAACATTCTGCTATATTTTATTTATTTGTATTTAGAAACTATTATAATATCAGAAAAGTATTGATTTTCAAAACTGTTTTGGGTTATCGTAAGGTAAAAACCGCCCGTATTATGTGTGGATTTGGTCTTATGATTATCCTTTTCTTTCAGAAATGATTTTGAACTTTAAAATCAATTTGGATGATATTATAAACTTAGCGGGGTTTTTCTCACTCTAGTTCATCAAACTGACCTGGTGTTTGAAATACTCGGGTTAGCTCGGGTCTGAAGGTTCAGGTTATAGGATGCTATGAAGTCCAAAGACGTGTTGGAGGAGTTCATATGAATGATACTATATAGTATTTTCCACTGTGTGATGCATATGAGGACAGCTTATTATAATTGTCCAAGTGTATTGATGTACTTTGATGATTGTAAGTTTTATTTCAAGCTCTCAATCAAGTTTATTTATATATTATATTTTCTTCCGCTGCGATGTGAGACTCAGTCTCTGTATTGGATCTTCTTCTTCTTCTATTCTAATTTTTCTTTCTTTCTTTCTTATCCCACCCTCTAAATTCTTTCTAATAACTATGTGGTGTTATCAATACTTGAGTTTTGACAAGTAATACGGGATAATGTATTATTGTTGGAATTCGGGAGTCGAATTCCTACCGGGTTGTTACAACGTTATTAACATTGAAATAGGTCAAGTTCACACTTCAAATACCCACAAAACATTTATTTCGTAACATCCGAATTCAAGTTAAGAATTTTCTTCTTTTATAATAATCGTTGATTATAACCATAATTCACGCCTTTAAAACATTCAACTTAAAAATTATACTTTATTCTTAATAAACAACTTATTAATAATATATTAAAATTTTAAATTAAAATGTAAAAGAAATAATATTCTCCTAAAATTCGACATAATTTATTTCCACAAATAACTTTCTTTGAATAATCTCTTATTCGATAATTCATTCCGGACTTCAAAAAATCTCATTGATTTATATTCTGATCTTCAGAATAATCTTGCCACACCAGTCAACTCCATTTCCATTTGAAACAATATTTGCTTTCATACTTTATTTACTTATAAAAAGTAAATATCATTCTCATTTATATGAATCTGGACTTGTCACATCAAATCACTTTGATTTCATTTAAATCTCTTCATTTAAAATTTCACTCTATTCATAACTCTCGTTTACACTTCACTCCTTGCTAATTAATTAAAAAATTTATCCCTTACTATCAAATTCGTATATTTGATTATGCACTATTGATTTGAAACCAATTATAAATTATCTGGCCAATAAACTTTGATACAATCGAATTCCAATTATACTCTTTTCGATTCTATTTTCATAAATTTATCTTTTGCACATCGAGATAAATTTTATCGTTTCATCTTTGAAATGATTTCAAAATTTTCCTTTTTATTCAAATTCTCATCGGAATTCTTATTTTCAATAAATTTCAATTATCTTTGACTTTTAAATACATAATCACAGAAATTTATTCATCGATTCTTTATACTTATCTTCCTTTGATATCATTTGATGATGGATTCGAGATTCAATTAAGCGAACTTATCGAAAAATAGCTTTGGCAACCTGGATTCGAAGAAAACTAATTTTCCTTTCCAAATAAATTTTTCACTTTCAAATATTATATTTCAAAACCATTTTACTTCAAAAATCCGAATTTTTTTTAGTGTTGATCCTATTCATTTAAACTCGATAAGCTAGGCTTTAAATAAACCAAAGCTATGATACCACTTGTAACGTCCCGCCTTTTTGACCGCTTCAAATTGGTGATTAACCCAACTTAAAGCGTTCAAATTGACGGATTGTTATTAGCTTACAGGGTTTAAATTAGATTCAACACAAAATTACAGAATAAGTAATAACATAGTATTGAACAGTGGAATAAACTTTTATTTATAATCAGAATTTTTGAACACAACTTTTCTATATACAGCGATATTTGAAAATAAATGTAACACCCCGAAAATTCTATAACTGTGAAATTAACAAATTAAAGCATAATTAATCTGAAATCAAAGAACTAAGGGAAACGGGATACGCCATTGCGTTCGTCTCGGAAAAATACGCGAAATAGAGTCCGAGTTTTCGAAAAACGGAGTCCGTATGAAGAAGATATGGCCTTCGGAAGTTTTGAATTAAATTTAAAATTCAAACAGAATAAAATAATTAAAAATCGGGCCCAATGGGCCAGGGCGGATAAACACCCGCCTAGGCCACCCAGGTCGACTGGGCTGTCGACCTGGGCTACCCATGTCGACAGGGCTGTCGACAGCCCTGTCGACAGGGGTATCGACCTGGTCGAGCCCAGTCTAACCTGGCTGGCCAGGTCTGTGTTTGGCCGATCCTCTGTGGTCTGCTTTGTCATTAGGGCTAGGTGGCAAGTTTTAATTGGTCTCTCTATCTAATGGATGGCTATGATCAATCCAAGCAACATCAATGGTCCTAATCAGTTCCTAACCTCTATATAAACAACCCTAGACTAAACCCTAATCTATTCATTCAAAATTAAGAACATAGCCGCCATGTTGCTGAGGAACGACTAAGAGTAGCCGCCAACTAAAGAGAGAATTAGGAAGAAAGTTCTAAAGCCTAAAGCAATTCAAGCAACCTAAAGCCAATCAATTCAACAAAGGAATCATATCTCTTAATTAGAGAATTCGCCGCAACCATTGTAAGTAGAGTATTACTTTGGTATGAATAAACAATTGTGTTGGTTTGTATGCTTGAATTGTGGCAATAAAGTTATTCATATTTGTGCGTTCTTATCAATTTGAAATATTATATACGTTTGGATATTTATGAACTATGTTATTCATTATAAAGAACTACATGCGGTAGTTCTATGCAAGTATACGTTTGGAATATTTCGCAAATTATGTAATCCATGTTGAAGCTACATGTATGTAGTTGATTTAAATTCATGCAAGTTTGGGGTTTTGCTACTATGCCATCATGATGTATATTTTTGTGCATAAATCATTTTGTATGTAATTAGAACAAGTTTGGTTATTATCATCCATATGAAATTATGTTGAGAATTTGGCATCATGTATTAAGCCATGCTTTTGTACTAGAGAACTTATTTGCAAACTTATGAATATGGCTAGGCTATGAATGATATTTGGCATAATTGAAATCCATGATTAAGTCTATCTTGTTTACAAGAATTATATGATGACATATGTGGTACATGGCTAGGTTAGGTTCAAAAAGTCCCTTTTTTGTAAGTTTACATGACTAAAGTAAGAATCATGATTTCATGTTAGAAATATTTATGCCATGCTTATGTTTGACATTATGCCATGTTTATGCTAGAAGTATTTATGCCATGCTTATGTTTGACATTATGCCATGTTTATGCTAGAAGTATTTATGCCATGCTTATGTTTGACATTATGCCATGCTTATGCTAGAAATATTTATGCCATGCTTATGTTTGACATTATGCCATGCTTATGATAAAAATATTTATGCCATGCTTATGTTTGACATTATGCCTAAATAAAAATATAGGTTCATGTGACAATAATGATATCTCAATTACAAGTTCACATGCTTTGATTCATGTCACCTATGTTACCACTATGCAAGTACACCAGTTTCTATTTTGTATTCCCAACGTCGTATCGCAAGTTCATGCGCTCACATTCCCCTCTTTGTGTATGTAATTACGCTTTAAGCCTCCCCTTTTCGTATGGCTAAATTGGGCTTTAGAAGGCTAAGCCCAATATATATAAACGGACGTGTAAAACGGGGGAAAAATAACGTTGGGTTAAAATTAATTAATGAATGAAAATATAAAATAGAAGGGCCCAAATTCAAGTATGGGTTGGGCCCATGGTTGGTGTAACCTTTACACCATTAACTTAATAATGGGCCGCAAATATTTACATATAAGAAATAAAGAGGAATGACAAAATATGTAAATGTAGAACATACGATGTGTTTAACCCGAGGTTGGATTGAGTTGTGATGTAAACCTGCCCGGAACCGCCCGGCTGTCCAGTAGTCACAACAATACCTATCCAATGTGGGAGGTTAAACATGGAGCCCAATAAGGACCCGAGGTTAGACTGAGTTGTGGCGTAAGACTGCCCGGAACCAACCGGCAACAGGCAGCCACAACAATACCTGTCTAATGTGAGAGGTCAGGGCCTTAATAAGATAATTAAGGCTGAGTCAGGATTGTTAGGATTAAGTAAACTAAAGACTTAATCAAAATGGAACATGCTAAACTAAACGGACTGGTGGGGGTTAGGTTAGAAAACACTTAACCAACTTAGCATGTTGGCTAGAGATAGAAAACCTAGTAACGGGGGACCCTTTTCAGCAGTAACCCTAAAAGGTGTATCAGGATACCCTGAAACTAGGCAGGGTGGGGCACGATTACTGGGCTGATTGTAAGAGGTCAAATCGACGGCGGTGGTGTAGCAGTGTAGGTTCTAACGGAGTGCGGGCGTGCACACACTCCGGTGCAGAAAAATAAGGCACTGGACACCAGTAGCATACCTGTGCACTCTAAGGTTGTGTCGGGTTGCCACTATGGGACTTGATACACCCCATGGTGGGACCAGCATAGGTAACTACGACATCGGGGGCCGTAAGACACATGTAACTATGCGAGTAGGAGCCGATCATCATAGAATGGATCACATCACCCTGATTATGGGGTGCAAATTGGAAACTAGTTTATATGGGTTCAGAGATTAACATGGGGTACGATGGTCTATTCGACCCTAGACAACTTAACCAAGTTTATAGTGCTTGCCCACTTCCTGTTTATACTTATCACACCCAGTTCTTTATTCATAGACAAAATAGTACTAGACTTACTCAGGCTTTATGTCTGACTCTACTTTTCTTTCGTCTTCTTTTCTTCCGTTTCCCCCCCAGGTCCACAGGGAGGGAACACAGCAGCTTGACCAACCTTAGCATCCAGCTTGAAGAAGAGAAATGTATTGCTTGGACTTTCCTGTTTTGAACTATGGCTTTGGACAATCCACTATGGGGCTTTTGCAGTTTACCTATGTTTTATTTATGCTTCTTTAAATAATGTACTCAAGACAGATTATGAAAGTGTTATGTTATGTTTTTGGAAAGGATGTTGTTGTAACACGTATTTGACTTTATGAAATAAAAGTTCGTTGTTCTTCCGCTGTTTACAAATATGTGTTCTTATATCTGTCTTGTATATCTGTGACTTGTACTTATAAACCTCCACCAAAATTAGGGCATTCCCTTTGAGAGTGACCTTAACGGAGGTGGGGTGTTTCACTTGGTATCAGAGCATAGGTTTACCCGATAAGATAAAAAGTTTTGAAAAATTATTTTCAAAAGGGAAATTTAAAGAAGCATTTTTTTTAAAAGAAAAATATTATTTTATTTAAAAAAAAAAAAGAAAGAAAGACAAAGTCCACTCCCCAAAGCCATAGGAACTATCTCTTATCCTTCGTTTTGAATCTATCCTTTTTGTTTCAGCATGTCCCAAGAACTTAACTTGCCGGAAGGGGTACCAATACCTGGTTGGTTTAGACGGTTCTTAGAAGCAAGGGCCACTCAGCCAGGTCCTACCATTCCTCCTCCCCCAGCGGAAGGAAATCATCCAGCTGCAGCGGCACCTTTTCCTCCACCTCCTCCTCGGGGAAACACGTTTGCTAAGATATGTAAAGATTTTAAAGCTATGGGAGGAAGGGATTTCCATGGAACTGAGTCCTTCGTAGCAGCTAGAAATTGGCTGAAAGAAACGGAGGACCTATTCATCATCTTTGAGGTAGAAGATAGACAAAAAGTACAGTTGGCAGTGTGGCTATTGAAGGGCGAGGCTTCCTACTGGTGGGAAGTCACTAATGCTGAAAGACCAGTGGAGACATGGGAGGACTTTAGGGTAAGGTTTGAGACTAAATTTCTCTCAGATGCGGAAAGAAGTTTGCAGTTGGAAAAATTCTTATTTCTTAAGCAAGGGGACAAGACAGTCAGAGAGTATGTGAATCAGTTCGATGAGCTGGCTAGGTTTGGGCTTGACCTAGTCAACACCCCGCACAAGAAGGCTCTCCGTTTCGTCAAAGGGTTGAATGAGCCATTACACAGTTTGGCCATGACCCATATACCCATGGGAGCCACGTATGAAAGATTGGTGCAAATGGCATTGCTGAATGAAGAGGATAAGGGCAAGAAGGAGACAAAGGCAGAAAGCTCTCAAGGGAAGAAAGAGGGTTTGCAGCCTAAGAAGACAGACTTTAAGAAAGGCGGGGAAGGCAACAAAGAGAAAAGGAAGTGTAATTTCTGTGGCAAAGTGGGGCACTTAGTAAAGGACTGCCGGAAAAAGAAGGCCAAGGAGAATGGTGGGTGCTTTTCTTGCGGTGAGATAGGCCACAGGGCTAAGGACTGCCCAAAGAAACGAGGACAGGGGCAGGGGGCTGGATCCACCCCAGGGGCACAAGTTCATGTGCTAGAAGCGCCACCTCTGCAACAGCGAGGTATAAATACTTCTGTAGAAAGTGTAGTTTATCTTTATGATCACCCCGTTCGCACTTTATTTGATTCTGGCGCATCACACTCCTTTATCTCGTCTGCTTTAGTAGAATCTCTGCACCTAAAAACTAGTATGGTAGAGGACCCCTTAATTGTTTCAAACCCAATTGGGGGCCCAGCTCATTTGTCTATGATCTGTGTGGGATTGAAAATTTCTATTCTAAGTGTAGAATTTCAATGTAGTGCCTTTGTTTTGGGCTTTTCGGGGTTATGGTTTGATTTTGGGTATGGATTGGCTATCCAGTAATGGGGCCATCCTTGATTGTGAGAAAAGGGTTGTTAGGCTCCTAACCCAGCTCGGTAATACTTTGGAAATTTCTTGTAATCCCTCGTATGCGGTTATGCTTAGTTATCTTGAATCGCTAGATGCCTCTGTTGAAAATTTGCAATCCGTTAGAGTAGTCCGGGAATATCCGGATGTCTTCGAAGAGGTGAAGGGCTTGCCTCCGAAGCGGGAAATAGACTTCCGCATATATCTTGTAGATAATGCAAAGCCCGTTGCGTTGCCCGTTAGACACATGGCTCCACGAGAAAGGAAAGAGCTCAGTAAACAGATTAAAGAGCTTCTAGAGAAGGGGTTCATTAGGAGGAGCATTTCAGAATGGGGCGCTCTAGTAGTGTTCGCCACTAAGGCAGAAGGTTCATTTCGCTTATGCATGAGTTGTGAAGAATCACCTTAGTAAGTTCATTTGACATTTGTTTATTTTCAAGAGATAATTCATCTATGTGGAATACCTTCTAGTAAGTGAACAAGATCCAAGATTCACTAGTGAATTTTGGAGAGCTTGAATGGAACCATGAGCACGCAGTTAGGCTTGAGCCAAGTATACTAGAAGGAGAATAAGTGAAAGAGGAACGAGAAATAGGTTCCAACTCATATTTTGGAAACAAGAATTAAGAAGCTACGAAATTGTGAAGTTAAAGACAGACAAAGCATAATGGAGTTAAGCTCAAGAAATGCGGCTTAGAAGATTGAAGACTAGATTTGTGCATCGTATCTCTTCTTAAGAGTATATCCTTGATCCCTCTCTTCCTGTAAAGCTTACTTGCATGCTATCTTTTCTGTTTAATCTCTCAATCCCATTTCTGTCGCAAACCCCATAGGGAGTATGACTCATCTGTTGGTAACACATGTTGGGGCTTGAGGGTGTTCGTTGGATTGACCAAACTTTTTGGGTTTTATAGGATACAGATTAGTCTTAGGAAGGGACTCCCTTGTGACCTAAAAGGAGTCCATCATGCTTAGTTGCCTAGAATCATATATGGTGGTTGGGTTGAGTAACTCTTTGGGTGTCAGTCTGATGTTGATTTCGGTCTTCGGGACTGATGCTTAGAGAGTTCTTCTCCTAATCAATATATATATGTGGCATAGGTTTTCAGTTTCGACATTGCCTAATGGGCACAAAGTTTTTACTTGTTTCTATCATTCGACTATACCTTTAGGTAGGACCATTTCCTATCATTGAGAAAATTTGGAAAATAGCCTATAGATTAGAGCTACCCGAGAAGTTGGCCGGAGTCCACAACGTTTTTCACGTTTCACATCTCCGAAAATGTCTACATGAGTCAGCCGAAGTGGAACGCGAAGCAAACATAAGGAAAGTTCCAACCCGCATATTAGGAACAGAAGTGAAGAAGCTACGCAACCGCGAAGTCAAGCTCGTCAAAGTTCAATGGAGCGACGCCGAGGGAGACGCGACTTGGGAAACTGAAGCTAGAATACGTACAGCCTACCCTTTTCTGTTCGAGGGTACATCCTTGATCTTTCATTTTTCCTTAAGTTGCGCTTTTATCAGTCTTTTTAGGTATATTTCCTCGACCTTATCTTTTAGGTAGAAACCCTTTGGATGGAAACATGTAGTTGAAACATGTTATGGATGATGGTTGCAAGTGGTTGCAAGTGATTGCTAGTGGTTGCTCGTGGTTGCATATACACACACAATCTAGGTTTTAGATCGGCTCAGTCACTTCATATTGCATATGCATATATGTTTGCATTCGTATATGGTTGAACTTTAATGTGTTGTCATATGGATGCTGCATTTGTATTGAATGATTGTGCACTCATGTAGAATCAAGAATAGGAAAATTTGCATACATAATGGATTCATGGCACTTACATAATTCGCATTAAGGAGGTCAACTGAATCAGTAGACCGCCTGATTTTGCATTAGATAAGTACATGTACACACACACTTCGCATATGATCATGAAGCATTAGAAGTCTTTTAAGGACAATGGATGCTCGTGTTTGATGGATGAGTAGATGGATGATTGAATGTTAGGATTTACATTCCTCCTAACTTGAAGATTTCGGGGACGAAATCCTTTTAAGTGGGGGAGAATGTAACACCCCGAAAATTCTATAACTGTGAAATTAACAAATTAAAGCATAATTAATCTGAAATCAAAGAACTAAGGGAAACGGGATACGCCATTGCGTTCGTCTCGGAAAAATACGCGAAATAGAGTCCGAGTTTTCGAAAAACGGAGTCCGTATGAAGAAGATATGGCCTTCGGAAGTTTTGAATTAAATTTAAAATTCAAACAGAATAAAATAATTAAAAATCGGGCCCAATGGGCCAGGGCGGATAAACACCCGCCTAGGCCACCCAGGTCGACTGGGCTGTCGACCTGGGCTACCCATGTCGACAGGGCTGTCGACAGCCCTGTCGACAGGGGTATCGACCTGGTCGAGCCCAGTCTAACCTGGCTGGCCAGGTCTGTGTTTGGCCGATCCTCTGTGGTCTGCTTTGTCATTAGGGCTAGGTGGCAAGTTTTAATTGGTCTCTCTATCTAATGGATGGCTATGATCAATCCAAGCAACATCAATGGTCCTAATCAGTTCCTAACCTCTATATAAACAACCCTAGACTAAACCCTAATCTATTCATTCAAAATTAAGAACATAGCCGCCATGTTGCTGAGGAACGACTAAGAGTAGCCGCCAACTAAAGAGAGAATTAGGAAGAAAGTTCTAAAGCCTAAAGCAATTCAAGCAACTTAAAGCCAATCAATTCAACAAAGGAATCATATCTCTTAATTAGAGAATTCGCCGCAACCATTGTAAGTAGAGTATTACTTTGGTATGAATAAACAATTGTGTTGGTTTGTATGCTTGAATTGTGGCAATAAAGTTATTCATATTTGTGCGTTCTTATCAATTTGAAATATTATATACGTTTGGATATTTATGAACTATGTTATTCATTATAAAGAACTACATGCGGTAGTTCTATGCAAGTATACGTTTGGAATATTTCGCAAATTATGTAATCCATGTTGAAGCTACATGTATGTAGTTGATTTAAATTCATGCAAGTTTGGGGTTTTGCTACTATGCCATCATGATGTATATTTTTGTGCATAAATCATTTTGTATGTAATTAGAACAAGTTTGGTTATTATCATCCATATGAAATTATGTTGAGAATTTGGCATCATGTATTAAGCCATGCTTTTGTACTAGAGAACTTATTTGCAAACTTATGAATATGGCTAGGCTATGAATGATATTTGGCATAATTGAAATCCATGATTAAGTCTATCTTGTTTACAAGAATTATATGATGACATATGTGGTACATGGCTAGGTTAGGTTCAAAAAGTCCCTTTTTTGTAAGTTTACATGACTAAAGTAAGAATCATGATTTCATGTTAGAAATATTTATGCCATGCTTATGTTTGACATTATGCCATGTTTATGCTAGAAGTATTTATGCCATGCTTATGTTTGACATTATGCCATGCTTATGCTAGAAATATTTATGCCATGCTTATGTTTGACATTATGCCATGCTTATGATAGAAATATTTATGCCATGCTTATGTTTGACATTATGCCTAAATAAAAATATAGGTTCATGTGACAATAATGATATCTCAATTACAAGTTCACATGCTTTGATTCATGTCACCTATGTTACCACTATGCAAGTACACCAGTTTCTATTTTGTATTCCCAACGTCGTATCGCAAGTTCATGCGCTCACATTCCCCTCTTTGTGTATGTAATTACGCTTTAAGCCTCCCCTTTTCGTATGGCTAAATTGGGCTTTAGAAGGCTAAGCCCAATATATATAAACGGACGTGTAAAACGGGGGAAAAATAACGTTGGGTTAAAATTAATTAATGAATGAAAATATAAAATAGAAGGGCCCAAATTCAAGTATGGGTTGGGCCCATGGTTGGTGTAACCTTTACACCATTAACTTAATAATGGGCCGCAAATATTTACATATAAGAAATAAAGAGGAATGACAAAATATGTAAATGTAGAACATATGTGTCATAGGTAACAACGACATCGGGGGCCGTAAGACACATGTAACTATGCGAGTAGGAGCCGATCATCATAGAATGGATCACATCACCCTGATTATGGGGTGCAAATTGGAAACTAGTTTATATGGGTTCAGAGATTAACATGGGGTACGATGGTCTATTCGACCCTAGACAACTTAACCAAGTTTATAGTGCTTGCCCACTTCCTGTTTATACTTATCACACCCAGTTCTTTATTCATAGACAAAATAGTACTAGACTTACTCAGGCTTTATGTCTGACTCTACTTTTCTTTCGTCTTCTTTTCTTCCGTTTCCCCCCCCAGGTCCACAGGGAGGGAACACAGCAGCTTGACCAACCTTAGCATCCAGCTTGAAGAAGAGAAATGTATTGCTTGGACTTTCCTGTTTTGAACTATGGCTTTGGACAATCCACTATGGGGCTTTTGCAGTTTATCTATGTTTTATTTATGCTTCTTTAAATAATGTACTCAAGACAGATTATGAAAGTGTTATGTTATGTTTTTGGAAAGGATGTTGTTGTAACACGTATTTGACTTTATGAAATAAAAGTTCGTTGTTCTTCCGCTGTTTACAAATATGTGTTCTTATATCTGTCTTGTATATCTGTGACTTGTACTTATAAACCTCCACCAAAATTAGGGCATTCCCTTTGAGAGTGACCTTAACGGAGGTGGGGTGTTTCAATACACTTTGTATACAAAGGAAAAATACTTACTATTATAAATTCTTCAGACTGTGCTATCTTTATAATCCCCAGCTTCGCCAATCTTTGAATCCTAAGCTGTAATATTTAAATCTAAATTGCTCGAGTCTGACCCGAGCGTTCCATGCAAAACATAAAGCACTCGAGTCATGATTAATCATAGTTTAAGTAAATTAACTTCAATATAAACTAAAATATAATAGCTAATCCAAAAAAAAATTGTTAAGATGTAGCATAGCAACTTGGGATGAACCAAGGTGGGACAATGAATGGATTTATATATATATTCCAATGACACATATAGTGGTATACATATGTATACATATGCGTACATTAGCCACCACATATATTAATCATATAGACGTACCCGACGACATATATACACATACAGTGGTATATACATACATATGTGTACAACGGAGTACGTAAGTGCCCGAATATCAAGCGCATATCAGTTTACTTCGAGACAACGGTCACGGAAGCCTGCACGTACACACGTGTATAGGTACATGTGTGTATTATCACAGCATTCCACAACCACAAATAACAAATACACTGAAGTTCAGAAGGTATGCACAAATATGTCATAAACCAGGGTAGCAACTATGCAAGCCATTGACTACAAATATTAAGCTCCAGTTCCAAGTTGATCCACTTGATAAATTCATGAATCGATAAATGTATTTCAGAATCACATTCAAGGCAAGAGTATGTGTTTTGTATGTGAGATTCAGGTCCAAATCACGACAAGGTGACTCTCTTTTTTCTCTTAACAAGGATATGCATGAAATAATCTGTGTGAATACTATCATCTTTTCTAATGAAACTTTGTGCTAAGATTCCACTTATTCGCTGTAATGTTAAGACAAAAACAGGGCAAGGACTCGATAATTGGTTAGACTATAGCTACCAAGAGTACATGCATTAAATAAGATAATATCCTATGAAATGGGCACTGATAAATTACACTCATCATGACGTTTGAGAACACTTATAAGAACTAGATAACAAGCGTCACATGAAATACAAGAGGCATCACATTGCATCTTTTTTTCTAGCTAGAGGACAAACATGGGAATGGATGAACGAACACAAACCAAGGACTGCCTAATAAACTAGGACAAGGAAAGGCAACCTCAAATCCAATGTAGTAATCTGTGTTGAGGTAATAATGTAATGAGGGAAAACATTGTTATTTTATGTTACCATAAAAAGAAGAAAAACTCATTTCAGATATATAAATATTACTTCATGGCATAAGATGTTCAGTTCATGGCATAAATCATAATGCCCAATATGTAAAAAGGAGACAAATGAATTTCAATGGTAATACACTATACAAACATGCATATCATGCAACTCAAACATGCAAAAAGAAAAGAAAACCTAAACATTAGATAACGTGAGCAGACATAAAAGCTATAAAATTTTACTGATGAGCATTAATGTTTGTGCTCCGAGAAAAACAGATCTAACTTTGAAATGAATTAATGTAAAAGGATTTACTCTTCTTATAATGAAACTAAAAATAAAACTAGATCCTATACTTTCTATAAAAACTTCAGTCATGCAAACATACATACATATATATTTAGTGAATATAAGAAGTTTCATAGGGTGACGTTACCCACACATCAAAATAGAATTAATTCACATGTGTTGTAATTTTCTCAACATATATGTATAAGGATAATAATAATAGTTGAATAGTGAAACTTTAGCTACCCCTTTCAAATGGCTTAACCCACATGCATTCGTAAAAGTTCAACAAATTAGCTAAAATCCCAAAGCATTTTCCAGAACTAATTTTCCCCTTTTCCACTACTTTGTAAAGACCAAAAGCATATATTATGGGTACAATTAATATCATATTCTTTGCAAAGTAAATCAAAAGGGAACAATATTGTACTAACTAAAATCAGCTCAAGTACCTGAATTTGTATGATGGTTACTATACATATATGCTGGAAATAATACTGTTAATATTTGAAATAATCTGCTCATTTAACAGAAGAAAAATATTCATCTCCAGAATTTCAAAGATCCACAATTCTATTCTAATACCAGTAATTAACTTCATGCAATGAAATGTTTCTATGCAAACAATTTGTTCCCCAATACATGTGAACCGTCATTACATAGGTGAGCAGAATATATGTTCATTCATTTTGCCAAGTATCCAAACAACATGTGACTAGTTAACCCAAAATCAAGGATATGTGTTAGTGATTCCTGATGGTGCCTTGGCATGCTTAGATAACAACTGACAAAGGTACTAGTATATGCATTTCAAGTGCAACATAGGTGCACAAGGGACAGTTTAAAACACACCACTCCATACATATATACACATACATATGGATGTATATAAATGTATATAAATTGAATGTGTGTGCAGATAGCAAACAAAGTTCAAGAATAGGTTATAGTGAATTAAGAAGTCAGTTTATCACTCGCAATAAGGGTAGCAGGTGCAAACTAGAATGGAAACAATACAAATCCACCGGCTCAAATTTAGGAAGTAACAGGTAGTGGAGCAGTTCAACCCTAACAACAACCCTCATACGGACAACACAAGATTTAACTATTATATTCCAATTGAAAATCGAGTTTAAATCTACATAAACCTAAGAATAATCGTGAATGAGATGCTCAGCTTAATACTAGCGCAGCAAGGTCAGTAGACGGGTTGGACGTTGGTGTAAGCTTCGATTCGAGATGATTGGCTTCAAGGGTTCAGGTCTCAGAGATGGCGCATGCTTGTGGAGTATCATAGGGAAGTGCGGTGGCTCCGATTTAAATGCGGTGGCTCCGATTTGAAGGTGATTTGATTCGGAGTAAGTGCAAAATAAATTTCGAGAGGAAGCCATTAACGTGAAGTTGGTAAAATTTATTTGAGGAAAGAAATGGTTTGGTTGGAGTAAATTTAGGGCTTCGGCTATAAAAATGAAAAGAAGAAGCAATTGTTTGCTGAAAAAGTTTGGGGCTTACGTGGTTTTTTATAGAGTAAGAAGTAGAAGGGATAAGAATGAAGTCCGATCATAGATATAGGTTAGTGGCGGATATCAGAATGTAGGTCGGCTTAATTTCATCTAAGGTAGGTAACTTTTGATTTTAGTTATAAATTAAATTTTACAGTAAATCATCGTTGAACGCTCAATATTCGTACCGCCAACACCATCTCCAAATGCGAAGAAAAAATTATACGTACTTCTTCGTCTTTGCATTCTGAATCCAATAAAATTAATTAAATTGTAATCCGACCCCGATTGTGTACAACAATATTTTATTTATCGATTATTTGTCGGTTCACTGATTTAATTCCATTTGTTCACCAATGACTCTGTTCGTTTCCAAATTGAAACGTAAAATTTCATTTTTCTTTATATTCACGAATACACACATATCAAGCCAATTTTCAAATATTTATAACAAATAAAATCTCCAGTTCACTTAACGTCAATATCGTTTATTCTTAAATCCAAACATTTATATTTTTCCATCGAATTTCAAATCCAATTTAAATATTCACCCAAATTCAATTCAAATATTCAACAATAAATATTTGATTCACCATCGACAATTCTGAATTGAATATTGAGTTCAATTCAGACTCAGAACCATATATTTGATTTTAAATTCTAATCCAAGTATCGATATAAAAATTATTACTAATAGTTAATTCTTTAATTAATTCCATATTTAGTTGTTGAAATTTCTAGGATGTTACAATCTCCCCCCTTTAAAACTTTCGTCCTCGAAAAGGAGAATTATACCAATGTATACTTCCAATTTTTATATTCTATGAAAGTTGCCCACAACTAATTTAAATATCGATATTCAAACTATTAATCCTTATTATTTACCATCATATTCAATTTATTTGGGAAATCACATTTCCTTTCAAAATTATTCTCTTCTAAAAATTCAAATCCTGCATACTATCCCAAACTTCTTTATTATCTCTTCTGTCAATATTCAATTATCCATCGTTTCACAAGTTCAACTACCTCACTATATATTCAGTCCATTTGATCTTCCCCAAATCTTATTGGAGATTGTAATTATCATTTTCCTTTCATGCCATGAATTGCCGACTTGAAATTTTCCCAAAATCGAAATCATTAGAAAAAATATTTGTATTATTATCTCAAAGCTATGGACTTAAAAATACTCCAAAATTCTCTTTCTTAGCTTATTAAATTTGGTATATTTAATTTTGAATCATTGATTTGAAAATATTTTATAACTCGAAGTTTGACAAGTCTATTGTCGTTCTCACAAATGTTAGGCATAAGCTGGCCCGGCGCCCGACTAAAATCTCTAAGTACTAAATATCTTTGCTTCAACTCACAAGTGAAAATACTTCAAAAATTCTTTTTAAAAGAAAACAGATATGGAAAGTACCAATGTGATAGTGATATGTTGATTGTTCATGAATCGCAGTTACACAATGGTTTCGTCTGCATCCCCCAGAAAACATCCATATCCGTAGAAAATCATTTCCCTGCGAATTTCGTCATGGACAGACCAACGAAAGATATTTAAGAGTCAAAAGAAAATTTGAAGTCACGGAGCGTTGTTGTTCTATCTCAGGGTCACAAAAACAATTTATGAAAATAATCAAGACACGAGGATCCATCAAGTCACAAGAACAACTCACGTCACGAAGACGAATCAAGTCACGAAGACATTGTAATGACCCGCATTGGCAGGGGTATTATGATTAATTTATTTAATTGAATAAATGGTGATTAGTGAATTTAATGGTCGTGAAATAGAATAATGGTGAATATTTAATTTAAAATAATAAATTAAATAATATATTAATTCTGAAATAAAGAGAATTGGCCGAAATGTCGATATGATGTGAACCGGATCATCTGTGATATTTAATTCAGCTTGGAATTGAATTTGAATAACGAATATATTCAATCGTCGACAGTTGAACGTATAGTTTATAATATAATTATAAACGAGCTCGAAATGGCGCAGCAGTTCGTAAATTGGCGATTTGAACTTCAATTGAATGTACAAGATTCGTTTGAAGCCGGATTTCAGTGAAACAAGAAATGTGTGGAGCTGGTGGAATATATCTTTCTAGTGGAAGAGATGAATCGGGATTTCGTCGTGTAGATTTTGATGTATGGCCAAATCAAATTTTAGAATAGTCGCTATAGAATCATTTATCGACCATAACGGTTTATTCGATATAATTAGAGATCGGGTTTGAATTTAGACGAGGTTCTTTTGGGAAGTAGTGATAATTTAATTTTTAGAATTTTACTGTAATTTTTAATTAATTAAATAAATGACTTTTTATTTGAAGTATTTCGCACCCTGAAATCAAGATTTTGAAGTTTCAAAATATGAGTCCACCTACCGATATTATTATATTTTTGGGATCGTGGGATATTGCTCGTCACATCGATGCTTTTATTTCTATTCGTAGCAGTTTGTATATGGACATAATTTTATATAATAGGGTATGTTAAGTTTTCAACTTAAAACAAAATATCCTAAAATAATTTGTCTGGACCTAAGGAAAGCCACGCATCATCAACTCTTCTCAACCGTACCCTCAAACTCAAAACATGGATATCAGTTCCTCCTTTCAAAAATTAGCGTAATTATCTGCTCCAATCCCTTATCATATATAAACATGATTCCCTTGCTAAACCTAACTTTTCATTTTTTTTCTGAGCAAACTATTCGGCCGCCACAAATTAGCTTCAACGTGAAGCTTAAGATCCTCCAACAAATCAAAAGAAAATTCCTTAAAATCTCCAAACCAGTAAAGCACGGCCGCAACATATTTTTCCAATCCCTCTTATGTCTCGCTTCAACCCAGCGTGGGTTTCATCTGGTGCGACTGTGTGTGTGAGGGTGCTGACGTTGGACAGTAAAGCCTGGGGAGGTTTTCGGTGGTGTATAAAAAGAGGGACTGCGAGTTGAACTAGGAGGAGGCGTAGGTGTTTGGTTAGTCCAAAACTATAGGATGGGGACGTGAAACAGTCGGGTTTAAGGTGCTTTTCGTGAGTTGCAGAGGCGGTTTCATGAAGGTTGAAGAGGCACTGACGAGGGAAGAACGTGTTTTGGTTGTGGGAGTTCTGAGATAGACTGTTCACAAGCAGGTCTTGAGTTTAATAATAGAGTGGTCTAGGGTTTTCCTATGGGAACATGATGTGCTGCACAATAATAAGGTGAAGAGGTGGAGCTGTTTATGAGGTGGAGCAAGAGGTGTTTAAATGTGTACAGGGGAGGACGGTGGGATGTGAAAACGTGTACAGGGGAGGTCGTTGGGATGTGAACGTGTACTAGGTGGAGATGTTTCATAAATGGTGATATTATATATACAAGAGCAGCCGTTTCTTTTTCTGTCTTTGCTCGGGAAGAAGATGATGATAACAGGCACGGGTCTGAAGTTTGAATGGGCCGAGGAGAATCGGACGAAACAAGATCCGTTGGGATCACATGGACGGACACTACACGCTGACACTGACTGAAAGTCCATCGGAGCTCGTTACAATTTATAGCGAAATAAATTGTCCGTCAAAAATCAAATAACGCAAACCGTTATTTAACGGTTAACGCGCCAATGTGAGTAAATCTCACTAACTCTGAACAGTTTATAATTTCATGTTGTATTTTTAGAACTGTTAGATATTGGCTGGTTGACTGTATGTTGACTGTTTGATTGAACTGCTAGTCAGTTAGTTAAATTTGCTATATTGATTCTGTTTAACAGAATATATCATATAGAGCTGAAAGTGATGTTATCTATATTGTTTAACATCTGTGATGCAGGGAAACAGGTTGGAGGAATCCGACTGGATTCCTCAACATTTATTTTACTGTTTTCATATATTGTGATATATGATGTGTTATATAATCTGTTATGGATTATGGGTGTTGGAATGATGTTGATCATTGTTATTCGATATTGTAAATATCATAAAAGACCCTGGGATGTAAAAAGAAGTATTTCAATGTATATTGAAATAAAGGAATATTATAAAATCACAGGATTTTATAAAAGGAAATATTTATAAAACGAACACGGTTTTATAAAAGGAATATTTATTTAGAAAATAAATAGAAATAGAAAAGGAATATTTATTTAGAAGATAAATAGAAGTTATAAATAGGAAATATTTGTAACGGTAAATAGAAGTTATAAATAGGATATATTTGTAACGGTAAGTAAACGTTATAAAAAGGAAATAGTTGTAACGGAAAACGTAGTTTATAAAAAGAAGTTAATCGATGTTAGTTAATCGATTAGAGAATAAAGTAAAAGAAGTTAATCGATGTTAGTTAATCGATTAGAGAATAAAGTAAAAGAAGTTAATCGATGTTAGTTAATCGATTAGAGAATAAAGTAAAAGAAGTTAATCGATGTTAGTTAATCGATTAGAGAATAAAGTTGAAAGGAGATAATCGATGTTAGTTAATCGATTAGAGAATAAAGTAAAAGAAGTTAATCGATGTTAGTTAATCGATTAGAAAATAAAGTAAAAGAAGTTAATCAATGTTAGTTAATCGATTAGAGAATAAAGTTAAAAAGAAGTTAATCGATGTTAGTTAATCGATTAGAGAATAAAGTTGAAAGGAGATAATCGATGTTAGTTTAATCGATTAGAATAGAAGCAAATGAGTTAAATCGAATATAGTTATTCGAATAGAAGCAAATGAGTCAATCGAATATAGTTATTCGAATAGAAAGTAAAAGTAAATCGAATATAGTTTATTCGAAAAGAGTAAGTGAAATGAGTAAATAAATAGCGTTAGTCAAATAGTGTTAGTCCAATAGAGTTAATTGATAGGGGTTAGTCCAATAGAGTTAATTGATAAGAGTCAATCGAATATAGTTATTCGAAGGAGGGTTAAGTAAGGAAGTTTGTTAAAGAAATATAAAGTGAACTTTGTCTATTTCAAAGTTAGAAATGTTGTTCAGTTAAGGTCTGAGAGGTAGTTCTACCCCAACTTGATTGGCTTCGTTTTTACTAAGGAATAGTTAAGGCTCGGCAGTAAAGGAAATGGTTTGAGTTGGCATCACGATGGTTTGTTTAAACATATGTCTAAGTCCAATGAAGAAGCTTTGGAAATGTTTTTCCAAAGAAGAAACCAGAAATGTTTTCTTATAAAGGAAACGAGAAATGGAAATGTTTTCCATTGTTAATAACGTATATTTTCCCAATTTAGAAAATAAGGAATATTGAACGTAGGGAAACAGGAGATAAGTAAATTAATGAAATAAAGAGATAAATGTTGAATGATGTTTGATCGATATAAATTTCCATCTGGAAATAATATCGTTGTTTGCACACTTGTTTTTATTCGATAGTTAAATCACAGACTATCGAAGTTTTGACCATTTTAACATTGTTAATATGGAGAGACCGGTTGGATGATTATCCAAAGAACCACTCTGTATTGGCATAAGCGTTGCGAATCATATATGCCAAAGATAAGTGAAGACGGAGTTATGCAAGGGCTATCCTGTTTACAGAATAGTGCCTTCAGTTCATCCTGTTCCTGGATGACTTGTATGGACGGATGTCTGACAGAGTATTTCCAGATGATCACGTATATTGATTTCTCCAACCGTACCAAGAGTGGAAGCGGAGAAGGAAACTTCTTTTAGCTAACACATAATGTATGGTTGAGGACGTCAATCAGTGATTTGATGGATTTGATGATGTGACATTCAAAGTAAATCTGGTGTGATGATAAAGCGTAGCTTCTAGCCTCATCATCCGGTAAATGACAGAAATCGGGCAGGCATCATGGCTAAGTCGGTCGCACCGAAGTAGGGTGTATAATCACCTGATCTAGAGTTTCATTTACTTCTAAAAATCTATTGTTGATGCTGTCCCATTCGGGAAACGGTTGCTGATCCCAACTTTTGGTAATATACATTCGATACACTCAAGCGAAATGAGTGGTCGGTCATGTGTGGCCGGGTTGCAAGATGTTCTTGTTGAGCCCAGTGTATTCCTCTCTAGAGGTACACGAGCGAAAGGTGGATCCATACCTTGTCATAGTTGGAAATCCATTACCCAATACGTGCTTGCGGTTTTGATTGTATACTATATATGTAGAACGTGAGATGAAAGCGTTTCTACTAGATGATTATTATAGCTGTGGTTGATAGACATTATTATAATATCAAAAGGTTTTTGATATAAAGATATTTTGGATTCTCATAAGGGAAAAACCCGTTCCGTTATGCGGCGTGGTCTTATGAGATATCATATACCTGTATAACTGCTTTAAACTGTTTTACTCACACCAGTCCCATGACTGACCCGGAGTTTACTTTGTTGTTTTCCCTAAACTCTTGGGTGCCTAAATTTGTACGGGCAGTCAAGTAGTCGGGATTTTACAGATACACTTGAAGAGCTGGAGCAGGAGGCTTCAGGATCATATAGCTATAGTTATTTCCGCTGTGTTGTAAGTGCTGTACTTTGAAAATGATATGTATATGCAAGTACAGATTTGTATTTCAAAGTTATGTTATGAAATATATTTATTCGTTCCGCTGTGAGATTCGTGTTACTCTGATATGGTGTTCTTCTTCTTCTTCTTCTTCTTCTATTCTAAGTTTCTATCTTATCTTTCCTCACCCTCTAATTTCTTTCACTAATTACCAGGATTTTTCGGCGTTTTGGTTATCGACATCGTGCTTATGTCGATAACCAAAGTCGCTCGAAATCCGGGTCGTTACAGACATAGTGCTGCATCAAACAGGTAGCTCCACAACACTAAGATATCTCAAACATTGCATGGGTCCATTCTACCTTTAGTAACTCTTATGGTTACATCTCTTTCACTTGTAGATATGCCAAGAAGACCGTAGATACGCAATGGTTACGCCTAAGTCCCCCAGGGAACATCCATACCCGTAAGCTTTCACAGCTCTGCGGATTACGCCATAATCACGACTATAGATCGCCTTAGACACAATGGTTATGCTTGGTTCCCCCCTAAAACATCCGTCCATTGTAGGCCGTCTACAGTCCTGCGAATTCGCTACACGGTCATGTTCTTCCAAGAACTGACAACTCATGAGTTTTATGTCCGGACAACCTACTACGTACCACCAGCAGCACATCCCACTAAGCTAAAAATTTAAAGGAGAAGGAAGATACTTTCCTTATTTTGCTTTAAAAACATATAGTAATATGTACATATAGTACTTTAGTTCATACTCATAAATCCTACTTATGTCAACTTGCATAAGATTTTCTTTCCAAATCATAGTTTCAAACATCTCATTCTTACATTTTGTTATATAATATTTTACTTCAAAATGATTACCATCCAATCTAGTAGTTTTCGAATTTGCAATATTATTACATATTTTTCATACAAGTTTTGAAAACTTCTATGGTCAATTTCTAAAATTGAACATCCACGAACTTCCATACAACGTTCAAAATTCCAGTTTTGATCTCTTAATCAATTTAGATATTTTATATCTTTTCGAACCCATCCTTATAAATCCATTGGTTATAAACCAAATTTTCTTCAAATTTCCGATTATTAATTTCATTACTTAATTTCAATTTTGCCGATTTAAAATTTTCCATTCAAATCTTTTAACCAATAGGTTTCATATATCCTTGTATTGATAAATTCCTATCCAAATTCCTTGCTTTCGCTTTCAATCTTTTAAATTTTCATTTCTATGGAAATTTATTCATTTCTTCTCACGATATCTTACTTGTTTCCCACTTATTTCAATTTGAATCTCAATTTAAAATTCAAATCTTATTAAATTATTCAATAACTGGCAATTCACCTTCTAATTCAATAATTCAGAAATTACGAATTCAATCCTTTTAGTCAATGCATCGCTTAGATGTACAATCTCATTATTACAAAATATCGGATTATTCTACCAAACTCGATAATCTATTCCGGGTTTTTATTTCAAATATTCATATATATTTTTATATATTCAAAAATGTGTGTGTGTGTGTATATATCTTTTCATATTCCAAATCAAATTGTTTTGTCAAATCATATTTCAAAATGAATTTATTTTATTAAAACAACCTAGCCGTAAGGCTATAAAATGATTTTATTCTATGTGAAAATATTTCTATTCAAAAATACTTATATATACGGTAAATTTTCAAATTATTTGAAGGTAAATTTTCAAAATTTTCCGGAATCAGATTTTCAAATCTCGTCAAACGACCTCCTTAATTGCAATCAATTTGTTATGCAATTTATTTCACTTTGGGTTCAATTCAAATACACATCGTTTATTTTCTTCAAAGGTTTCCTTAATTATAACCAATTTGATTGGTTATTGTATTCCCTTATTTAAATTAATTTGGAACATACTCCATTTCATCTCATTCAATGGTTTCTCATTCTCAGAACCATTCACGTATATACTTCTTATTTCATTTTGATCGAACTCGCAAATAAGAAGACAAGAATATATCTACCTAATTTTTCATTTTTTGAACTTTCCATTCTTTCACAAATTTGCATTAATTGGAATCTACAATCATTGGTGATTGTATGTTTCTTGATCAGTAGTCCCCATCTCTGCATAACTGTCTCCATGGTATTCATCACCCTTATTTATTGTAATTCCTAAAATTTTACGATCTTCAATCAATCTGTTTACACCATTTTTATTTTTGTTTCTCAATTCTCTTCATATTATTTTCATTGCTTGAAAATATCACTATATATACTTAACCAAATGGTTATATGTATTATCACACGTTTCTATCCTTCCATATTCATCAATCCCTGACTGTAAATTAGTTAGTGAACGACTCTCCATGTATCAATTCCGAAGGCCAAAACCAACATCAGATCAACACTCAAAAAGTCATCCACTTGGACAATCTTTGGCCAGTTTCCAGTTTACTTAACTCTATTCCTTATCAAATTATTACTTACGAAATTCCTTAGTTTGATTTACAGACCACTTCTCTTACGTTTCTCCGTCCTCAGTTCTCGACGTGCGGCTTTTTGTTTTTCAGCTCTTGCCATTTCGATTTATCAAAACTCGTTAATCTGATCTCATGGTCTTTTGAAAAAAAACATTTCCAATTATAATATTTATTTCCTATAATTCTTATTTGAAAACATTTCCATATGCTCACAAAACTTTATTTTCCATAGCAAATACATTCTATTCTTCTTGAAACATTTCTAAATTTGTTATTTGGATTAAAACAAATATTAAATAAAAAACTGTTATTCTCACTTAGCTATTGACACTTATTAACTTACTTCTCTTAACCAACTCTTCTATCGAACTTTAACCATTTTCTTAGTCAACAATGAAGTCAATCAAGTTAGGGTATAATTACCTCTCAGACCTTAACTGAAAACATTATTAACTTTGAAATAGGTTAAGTTCATACTTCAAATACCCACAAAACATTTATTTCGTAACTTCTGAATTCAAGTTAAGAATTTTCTTCATTTATAATAATCATTGATTGTAACCATCATTCACGCGTTCAAAACATTCAACTTAAAAAATATACTTTATTCTGAATAAAAATTTATTAATATTATATTAAAATTTTAAATTAAAATAGAAAGTAAATAGTATTCTCCTGAAATTCAACATAATTGATTTCCACAAATAGCTTCCTTCGAATAATCCCTTATTCGATAATTCATTCCAAACTTCGGAAAATCTCATTGATTTATATTTTGAACTTCAGAATAATCTCGCCGCATTGGCCAGCTCCATTTCCATTTGCAACATTATTTGCTTTCATACTTTATTTACTTCTAAGATATAAATATCATTCTTGTTTATACGAATCTGGACTCATCACATCAAATCACTTTGATTTCATTTAAATCTCTTCATTCAATATTTCACTCTATTCATAACTCTCGTTCACACTTCACTCCTTGCTAATTAATTAACAAATTTATACCTTACAACTTACTATCAAATTTGTATATTTGATTATACATTATTGATTTGAAACCAATTATAAATATCTGGTCAATAAACTTTTATACAATTGAATTCCAATTATACTCTTTTCGATTCTATTTTCATAAATTTATCTTTTGCATATCAGGATAAAATTTATCGTTTCATCTTTGAAATGATTTCAAAATTTTCCTTTTTATTCAAATTCTCATCGGAATTCTTATTTTCAATGAATTTCAGTTAACTTTGATTTTTAAATACACAATCACAGAAATTTATTCATCGATTCTCTTATACTTATATTCCTTTGATATCATTTGAACAGCGTAATAAACTTTTATTTATAATCAGAATTTTTGAATACAACTTTTCTATATACAGCGAAATTTGAAAATACACTTTAAATACAAAGCAAAAATATTTACCATTTTAAATTCTTCAGAGTGAGTCGTCTTTGAAATCCTAGCTTCGCCAATCTTTAAATCCTAAGTTGTAATCTTTAGATCTGAAATTCTCGGGTCTGACCCGAGCATTCCATGCAAAACATGAAACATTCGAGTTAGGATTAATCATAGTTCAAGTAAAATAACTTTAATATAAACAAAAATATAATAGCTAATCCAAAAAAAAAATGCTAAGATGTAGCATAGCGACTTGTGATGAACCAAGGCGGGACAACCAATGGATATGTATATACACACACACACCCCGATGACACATATAGTGGTATATATATATATACATAAGTGTACATCCTCCACCACATATATTAATTATATAGACGTACACAATGACATATATATATACACACATACAGTGGTATATATACATATGAGTACAACGGAGTACGTAAGTGCCCGAATATCAAGTGCATATCAGTTTACTTTGAGGACAACAGTCGTGGAAGCCTACACGTTCACACTTGTATTGGTACATGTGTGCATTGCCCCAGCATTCCGCAACCACAAATAACAAATACACTAAAGTTAGAAGGTATGTACAAATATCTCGTAAAATAGGGTAACAACTATGCAAGCCAATGTCTACAAACACTAAGCTCCAGTTCCAAGTTGATCCACACGATAAAGGTATTAATTGATAAGTGTATTTCAGAATCATATTCAAGGCAAGAGTATGTTTTTTTCATTTGATATTCAGGTCCAAATCCTGACAAGGTGACTCTTTTTTGTCTCTTAGCAAGGATATGCATGAAATAATCAGTGTGAATACTATCATTGTTTCTAATGAAACTTTGTGCTAAGATTCCACTTATTCAATGTAATGTCAAGACAAAAACTGGGTAAGCACTCGATAATTGGTTAGACTTTAGCTACCAAGAGTACATGCTTTAAAGGATATAATATCCTATGAAATGGGAACTGATAAGTTACACTTATCATGCCATATGAGAACACTTATAAGAAGTAGATAACCAGTGTTATATGAAATACATGAGGCATCGCACTGCATCTTTTTTTATCTCTAACTACAGGACAAACATGGGAATGGATGAACGTACAAGAACCAAGGACTGACTAATAAACTAGGACAGGGAAAGGCAACCTCAAATCTAATGTCGTAATCTATGTTGAGGTAATAATGTAATGAGGGCAAACACTGTTGTTTTATGTTACATAAAAAGAAGAAAAACTCATTTCAGATGTATAAATATTACTTCATGGCATAAGATGTTCAGGTCATGACATAAATCAAATGCCCAATATGTAAAAAGGAAACAAACGAATTTCAATGGTAATACACTATACGAATATAACATGCAAAAACAAAAGAAATCTGAAACATAAGGTAATGTGAGCAGACATAAAAGCTATAAAATATTACTGATGAGCATTAATGTTTGTGCTCCAAGAAAAACACATCTAACTTTGAAATGAATTAATGTAAAAGGATTTACTCTGCTCATAATGAAACTAAAAATAAAACTAGATCCTATATTTTTTACAAAAACATCAGTCATGTATACATATATATTTAGTGAATATAAGAAGTTTCATAGGGTGACGTTACCCACACATTAAAATACAATTAATTCACATGTGTGGTAATTTTCTCTACATATATGTATAAGGATAATAATAATAATAGTTGAATTGTAAAACTTTAGCTACCCCTTTCAAGTGGCTAAACCCACACGCATTCGTCAAAGTTCAAAATTGGTTAAAATCCAACATGCATTTTCTAGAACCAATTTTCCCCTTTCCACTACTTTATATAGACAAAAAGCATATATTATGGGTACAAATAATATCATATTCTTCGCAAAGTGAATCAAATGGGTAATAATATAATAATAATAACCAAAATCAACTCAAGTACCTGAATTCGTATGATGGTTACAATACATATATGCTGGAAACAATCATTATTAATATTTGAAATAATATGCTCATTTGACAGCAGAAAAATATTCATCTCCAAAATTTTCAAAGATCCATAATTCAATTCTTATAACAGTAGTTAACTTCATGCAATGAAATTTTTCTATGCAAACAATTTGTTCCCCAATACATGTGAACAGTCATTACATAGATGAACAGAATATATGTTCATTCATTTAGCCTAGTATCCAAATAACATGTGACTAGTTAATCCAAAATCAAGGATATGTGTTTTTGATTCCTAATGGTGCCTTGGCATGTTTAGATAACAACTGACAAAGGTGCTAGTATATGCACTTCAGGTGCAGCATAGGTGCATAAGGGACAGTTTAAAACACACCACTCCATACATATATACACATACATATGGATGTATATACATGTATATAAATTGAATGTGTGTGCAAATAGTAAACAAAGTTCAAGAATAGGTTCTAGTGAATTAAGAAGTCAGTTTACCACTCGCAGTAATGGTTGCAGGTGCAAGCTAGAATGACAACAATAAAAATCCACCAGCTCAAATGTAGGAAGTAACAGGTAGTTGAGTAGTTCAACCCCAAACAACAACCCTCATATGGACAACGCAAGATTTAACTATTATATTCCAATTGAAAATTGAGTTTAAATCTACTTAAACTTAAGATTAATCGTGAGTGAGATGCTCACCTTAAAACTAGCGCATTAAGGTTAGTGGACGGGTTGGACGTTGGTGTGAGCTTCGATTCGAGATGAGCGGCTTCGAGGGTTTAGGTCTCGGAGATGGAGCATGCTTGTGGAGTATCATATCGAAGTGTGGCAGCTCCGATTTGAAGATGATTTGATTCATAGTAAGGGCGAAATAAATTTCAAGTGGAAGCCGTTAACGATGAAGTTGGAAAAATTTATTTGAGGAAAGAAATGATTTGGCTGGAGTAAATTTAGGGCTTCGGCTATAAAAATGAAAAAAAGAATCGAATGTTTGCTGAAGAAATTTAGGGCTTGCATGGTTTTTTATAGAGTAAGAAGTAGAAGGGATAAGAATGAAGTCTGATCATAGATATAGGTTAGTGGCAGATATCAGTACATAGGTTGGCTTAATTTCAACTAAGGTAGATAACTTCTGATTTTAATTAAAAATTAAATTCTACTGTAAACCATCGTTGAATGCTCAATTTTTATACCGCCAACACCATCTCCAAATGCGACAAAAAAACTTATATGTACTTCTTCATGTTCTCATTCTGAATCCAATAAAATTAATTAAATTGTAATCCGACTAAGTTTGTGTAACGCCCGGCCCCTATACCCATGCTAACCAAAAGCAATACTAAGTATTACTATTGGAAAGCATGGAGAACGGGACTCGATAGGGCTAAAAGTTGTACTCATTCCTTTGAACGAACACTGGCACGTGAATTTAAAACTTCGCAACTTAACATTCGTGCTCAGCCTAAGTTCAAAGCAATGGTACAAGAGAATTTCCCAAGTTACATAGTACAAAATATAATAGAATCAAGTGCAGCACAATGAAAACAACAGAATACATAATACATATCGTAATAGAGATGTCCGAAGTACATAGTCCATAATACAAAATATCACTTCCCAAAATATATAATAGCATACATACCATAATACTACACGCTATTGATAGTCTAAAGTTACATAGTCCAAAACCCCAAAACGTGGAAAAGGATAAGAATGCTGCTACAGTCCATGCAACCTAACCTAATCCTCAACCTGACCCGAGGATTGTTTTAACAAAACAAATCACACCGGTCAGAGTATGTCTAGTGTTAGTGAAGTAAGTATCTATGGACATTAAATAATTTGTCAAAGAAGAAAAGATGCCACATGTATAAGTCAACATGAGGCGTATGGTTGTTCAAATATTTGAATAGTTTAGCATAACCATCGCATTGAATAAGCCATAATCTCAAGCATCAGTAATTTATGTAACTCAATACAATACCAAAACAATTATCATATGTAATGCAATATGGTAATATAAAAAGTAAAGTTAGAAGGCATAGGTATTGTATGTAACTCAATACAATACCAAAACAATTATCATATGTAAAGCAATATGATAATATAAAAGGTAAAGTTAAAAGGCACAGGTATTGTACGTAACTCAACACAATAACAAAATAATTATCATATGTAAAGCAATATGATAATATAATAGTTAAATGTTGGTTAAAATACTGGGTTTCTAAATTAACTTGGGTAATATTCCACATTATTCAAACAAATAGGAAGGTAATATATAATTATGGGAACTACGGGATAAATATAACATGACTCATAACAGATTCAAAATAAATAGACGCTAGTATTGTAAAATCACAGTGGTAGAGCTCGAGCGCACGCGGAGACACCAACACCGTAACTTACTCATAATGCCATAACAACACCTGGCGATCAACCCAGGATAACTAGGATGGTCTTTGGTGAAGGCCGTATTCTACCCGTTCATGACACTGCATGTGGGACCCCACGCTTCCATCTGATGTAGCCCGTGACCCGCTGATTGGGAATCCCGATCAAAACAACAAAATTGCCCAATGTAGCAGACCCTTTGACCTTTGATGGTAGATAGGCGAAATTTAAAACCATCGAGATTCAGGTAGCGAACCTGAATCAGGTCAACCAAGGTGGAGTTTTGGCCCATTGGTACAACAGAGTCCAATCTATTCCCATCCTAAAATAAAAAAATATTTTTAAATCATTATTTTGTAAATTCATGCCTTAAAAATTCATACTATTTATAACACCAAAACACTATATAACCTATCATGGCAACATTCATAAAAGTAAGTTTTATAAAACCCAGTGTACTTTCCAAAAAGAATAACACATGTCCATAGATTGTTACTCTTCCATTTCGCTCTAATGCAAAAGTACCCCATAATACTTATGTATTAAAACGAAACATAAGCATTTTTTTTTAATTTAATCGAAATTACAAAATTATTCGAGTATTTAATTTATACGTAATACTATTATTTATTGTTCGCAAAAAGATTTTTCTTTCAAAATTTTTAAAGAAAACAATAATTTTCTAAAACATTTAATTATTTTAAAATCATATTATGAAACTTATTTTAAGGCCTTCCTGGTGCAGTCTGGACTGCACAGGCAACCAACTGGGCTGCCCACTGCCAGGCTGCATTGCAGCCCATAGTTGAGCTACTGTGCAGCCCGTCTAGGCTGCACTACAGCCCATTCTAAGCTGCATTGCCGCCCATTCTGGGCTGCACTACGGCCCATATTAGGCTGCACTGCAGCCCAGACACGGGCTGCACTGCAGCCCATTCTAGGCTGCACTACGGTCCATATTGGGCTGCACTGCAGCCCAAACACGGGCTGCACCGCAACCCGTTCTAGGCTGCTATGCAGCCCGGACACGAGCTGCATTGTAGCCCGTTATGGGCTGCTTTGCAGCCCGTTCTAGGCTGCTCCGCAACCCAACTACAACCCATTCTGGGCTGCATAGCATCTCGAACATGGGCTGCCGTGCAGCCCAACCCAGGGCTGATGCACAGCCTGCGCCTGGGCTGCCTGTGCAGCCCAGTTCTGGCTGCACAGAGCAGCCTAGCTGCCAAGGACTGCACATCAGTTCTTCTCCTCCCTCTTGCTGAAAATTTCAGCAAAATTCATTTTTTTCTATAACTATGAAAATGTTCTTCTATGAGACAATTATCCATATACATTGCATGCAATAAAAATATATTCATGCAACACTATGAGGCATTTAAACATATGCTTTGCATGCAAGAAAAATTGTGTGCATGCAACCAATTTCAATTTATAATGCCTTCAATTTTGTTATACTACAGCAAATCTGTTTCAAATCTAATTTAATTGCCCCAAGCATAACAAGGATAAATCGTACATTGGGGAAGGAGCTAATTTACAATCAAAATTTCACCTTTAAACCATCATGCATACACAATCCATGATTTAAATTGGAAAAAGGTGGAAACTTCACTCACCTACAACTCCAAAAAGCAATCTTTCAGCTCTGAAACCGCTAGCTTTGATTGCTCTCAAGGCCCTTTTCAACAATCGACAGAAAATCAAAACCCTAAGTAAAAATTCATGGAAGAACAAAAGAAGAGGATAAGGTTGGATTAATTTAGGGATACTTACTTGAAGAATTGGAAATCTTACTTCAACCTTTGATTGCAAATTTCTAATCTTTATTTTGATTGGGATAAGGGGGTTTGATTTTTTTCTATGTTTGCTCTGGAGTTTTCGTTGTTTGGTTTGCGGTTTCTGAGATAGAGAAATACGTACTGAATGAGGGATGAGGATCGGGAGATTAATGAGACAGAATTTTATGTTTAACACCCTCTCTATATTCTTCCAATAAAAATCTCCTTTTTTCCCCTTTCTTTATAATTTTTCTTTTTATTTCTCTTATGCAAAATAATGATTGTTGTTTGTCCTATTATAGATAATTTTGTTTTCCCTCTTTATTTAATTTGTTTCTAGAGCTTTCAACAAAATCTCTTTATAAAATGCATACTATTTTTTATTTTTAATTTTGTTTATATATTTTTCCTTTTAAATTAATATAAAAGTTATTTCTCTTTTTCTTCTTTTTTGTCCAAATGCACTCTTGAAAACTAACACACACAAAAATAGTGTGTTGTTCAAACTTCTCAGACATAAATGCAAAACTTCATTATGTAATCATAAAAAATTATTTTTAATTCAAATTTTCCTTTTTTTCAAATTGTTGTTTAATCAAAAACAATGAACTTCACCATTGTTACAATGAAACATGCAACCTTTTTCATCAATTACATAAGCAAAATAATTCATTAAACATGTATTTTCCTCTCATCCTAAAATATATTTTCAGCTTTTATTTATTTATTCATTATTAAATATATTTTTCTTCTAAATTACAAAATCAATTAGTTGATTCCCAATTCAATATCCCTAAGAAAAGTGGGTTGTTACAGACTTCCCCCCTTACAAAAATTGGGTCCTCGCAATTTCTATATAAGGGATACATCTGACTAAATTATACATTCAACTCAAAATAATAGGACATATCTTACTCAAGAGCCAAACAATTTAGGATAATGCCTTTGCGTCGACTCTTACATTTCCCAAGTGCAGTCCTTTGGATTACTTGACCATTGCACCTTGACTAAAAAAACCACTTTACTATGAAGCTTTTTCGTCTCAGAGGAAATAAAACGAATAGGCTCTCGAGTAAAAGTCACATTAGGAGTGATCTCACGCTATAATAACTGCTTCGTCTCTATCACCTCTTCAGAATCCCTTAAACACTTACTCAAGTGAGACACATGAAAGACGTTGTGCACACTCGATAAGTGTTCGGGTAAGGCAACTCTATATGCAAGCTTTCCAATTCGCTCCACAATAAGATAAGGGCCAATAAATCTCGGAGCAAGCTTACCAGTCTTACTGAACCTCATTACTCCTTTTAAAGGAGTAACAATTATGAATACATGATCCCTAACACTGAACTCCAAGTCCTTCCTTCATTGACCTGTGTAGGACTTTTGTCTATCCTGTGCCTCTTTTATTCTTCTTCTAATTAAGTCTACCTTCTCAGAAGCTTCACGCACTGTGTCAAGACCAAGCACCAACCTATCCCCAGTCTCAATCCAGCATGAAGGAGATCTACACTGTCTTCCATACAATGCTTCAAAAGGAGCTATGCCTATGCTGGATTGAAAGCTATTATTATATGCAAACTTAACCAAGTATAGGTGGTCCTCCCATGACCAACCAAAATCAAGAATACAAGAATGCAACGAATCCTCCAATATCTTATTGATTCGCAACGGTTTGCCCATCGAACTAAGGATGATATGCTGAGCTGATATTCAGATTTGTCCCCAAAGCAGACTGCAAGCTCCTCCAGAATCCGCTAGTGAATAATGGATCCCTATCACAAAATATAGCACTAGGTACACCATGGAGACGAACAACTTCCTTCACATATAGCTTCGCCAAATAAGGAGCAGTCCTTTTCGACTTGACTGGATAAGATGGACAGATTTAGTCAAATGATCCACCACTACCCATATGCTATCATGCACTTGCTTCGACCTTGGCAACCCATCAATAAAGTCCATGGATACCTAAACAAAGCATTAATATTTACAGCATTGCACCAAAGGATCTAAGTATAAATGAACAATTTAGAATCTTAAATTCACTTATACCTGATCCCATTTCCGTAGCAGAATCTTCAATGGCTGAAGAAGACCGATAGGCTTTTGGTGATCGCACTTCACCAATTGGCAGGTAATACAATTCTTCACATACTCTCCTATATCGCGCTTCATACCTTCAGACGTTTCATGTCCATATACATCTTACTGCCACCTGGGTGAATGGTATATCGCGAACAATGGCAATCACTCATCACCTCATGCCTAAGACATGCAATATTAGGTACAAAGATCCTGCCCTTCTTACTTAAACAACCCCGAGCATCCAACTCAAATCCTTTCAAATCCTCAGCATTATATCCATTCTTCAGCCGATGAATACGCTCCAAAGCAATATAATCTTCCATCTGAGCATGAGAAATCCTATCCATTCGGCTTGGTCTCATAACCAAATTGGCCAACCTCCTTCCAGAGCTATGAGTGGGTATATTACAATAGATTCCACCAGAAGACAACACCACAAGTCTCGTCATTCAGCTATCATCGTTGATACAACTACCTGGTGCTTACCGCTAAGAGCATCTGCTACATGATTACCTTTCCCAGGTGTATACTGAATATCAAAATCATATGCTGCCAAAAACTCCAACCATCTTTGTTGGTGCATATTCAGATCCTTTTGAGTAAAGAGGTATTTCAAACACTTATGATCAGTATAAAGGACAAACCGCTCACCCATAAGATAACGTCACCACAACTTTAAAGCAAAAACTACAGCTGCCAGCTCCAAATCATGAACAACATATCTAACCTCATTGGGTCTTCATTGTCTAGATGCATAAGCCACAGCTCGTCCTTTCTGCATAAGCACAACACCCAGTCCACACCCACAAGCATCAGTATAAACCACTAGATCCTGGTTGCCTTCTAGGATCATTAAAACTGGTGCATTAGTGAGCATCTCCTTCAACTTAGAGAAAGCTTCTTCACACTAATTTGTCCACTCAATCTTTACACCCTTCTTCGTCAGTCTTGTCAAAGGAGTGACAATCTTCAAAAAATTCTTAATAAAGCGACGATAATAACTTGCTAGGCCAAGGAAGCTTCGAATCTATGTAACAGTCTTGGGCCTTTTCCAATTCTGTATTGCTTCTATCTTAGTGGGATCCACAGCTAGACTGGCTTCGGATATAATATGGCCCAAGAACTTTACCCCCTTCTGCCAAAAGAGGCATTTGGAAAACTTTGGTTTCAGCTTATGTTCTCTCAAAGTCTCCAAAACAACCCTCAAATGCCCTTCATGCTCTTGCTCGGACTTGGAATATACTAATTTATCATCAATGAAGACCAAGACTAATCTATCAAGATAGCTCTGGAATACTCTATTCATCGGGTCTACAAAGTATGCAGGAGCATTCATAAGCCCAAATGGCATTACCAACCATTCATAAGAGCCATATAGAGTGCGAAAGGCAGTGAGAGGAATGTTGTCTTCCGCTACTCGCAACTGATGGAATCCCGTGGCTAAGTCAAGCAGGGAAAAGACTTTTGCTCTACTTACTGATCAAAAAGATCGTCAATACGAGGTAGCGGATAATTATTCTTTACGGTCAGCTCATTAAGCTTCCTATAATCAATGCACAAGCGGAGAGAGCCATTAGCCTTCTTTACAAAGATTGTGGCAGCTCCCCAAGGAGAGCTACTTAATCAGATGAACTTCTTCCCTTCCAGTTCAGTCAACTACTTCCGAAGCTCCTCCATCTCAATACGAGGCATATGATTAGGTGGTCTACTAACAGGTTGGGCTCTAGGGACAAGATCTATGCCAAACTCCACAACCCTCTTAGGCGGTAAGCCGGTAATAGGCTCAAACACATCTCCAAAATCCCTAACAACAGGAACTCTGGCTATCTCATAATCCTCTCATGACTTAATGGAATAAAGAGAACCATGAGCATTACGGCCTTGCATATCGAGCATTATATTAACAAGCCCTTTGAAAGATGGATGCTTCATGGTAACAACTCTGTCCAAGCAAGGAAGATGAGCCTCATATCGCTCCAACCAATCCATCCCTAAGATAATATCAAAGCCAAGATACTCAAACACATGCAAGTCACATAAGAAAGGGATTCCACCTAAGAAGATCTCAAGATTCTTGCACAACATTCCAAGCGTTGCGGACTCGCCAATGGGATTCGTAACCCTTGGAGATGTGACAAGATAAACTACTTCCAAAGCATACCTATCAACTAAATCTTTAGATATAAAAGAGTGTAATGCACCAGTGTCAAAAAGTATGCTAATGAAAGTATCTCTAAATGGGATGGTACCTTCCATTACTTTCTTTCCCTTCCTTTGGCTCGGGCCTGGATCTCCCTCCATCACATGTAGCCTAGCTGCTTGCTTCTTCTTTGTGAGTTGCGGACAATTGTTTATTAGATGACCAATCTGGTGACAATCATAGCGCCCCCTTTGAGGACAAACATTAGCAAAATGCCCCTTTGCTCCACACTTATAGCATTCCACCCCACCTTTTTGTTGCTTTTGTGAGCCTGAAGCTTGTCCTTTCTTTTGCTTCTTTTGAGAATTCTGCTTCTTCTTAGGGAAAAATGGAGCTTTCCACTTAGGTGCATCATCGTCTCTCTTACGATACAAATCTTCATACCTCAAAGCCAAATCAACAATCTCATCAAAAGTGGAGCGAAGCTAAGTCAAGAGCTGTTCCCTTAGCTTCCTACGGAGACCGTACACAAATTTCTGATTCTTTTTAAACTGGGTGTTAATCAAGTCTGCACCACACTTAAAGAGGGAATTGAAGGTATTGACATACTCCTGAAATGACATATCCCTCTGCTTAATCTCGATAAATCTACGAGTAAGGATGGCCTTCTCTGCCTTTGGAACGAACCTCAACTCAAATCGCTCGCTAAATCTTTCCCATGTGAGCTCCTCATCTCCCCTCTTAGCATTAACAATATCAAACCAAACAGAGGCATTGCCTTGGAGGAAGCTAGAAGCAATCTCGACCTTTTGATGGTCAGTCACACCCATATGCCCAAAAACACGCTCACAAGTCTTAAGCCAGGCCTGAACTTCAATAACACCTTCTTTCCTAAGGAAAGGCTTCCCTCTAAGGCTCGTAAAGTCCTTACACATACGAGTGAAATCAGCTCTAGGAGCAGCATTAGGAGCCGGTGCGGCATGTTCCGCATCAACTCCAACCACTGCTCCATCGTCAAACGGGGAGGTCTTATAGCCATCTTTCTCACTACTTTGCATATAGTGAGAAATATCATTAAGCTGGAATTAAAAAAAAATCACACTAGAATTTTTAAAAATTAGGGTTTGGTTTTAGGTATGTACAATTATTATTATATGATGGGAGTGATACTATAAAATAAATAGACATGTATGATGTTTCTATTGTCTTGTGCTAATCCCTATTCTAAATATATTATGTACTATGTCAAACTTGGCTCTGGTACCAAAGATGTAATGCCCGGCCCCTATACCCATGCTAACCAAGAGCAATACTAAGTATTACTACCGGAAAGCACGGAGAATGAGACTCGATAGGGCTAAAAGTTGTACTCATTCCTTTGAATGAACACTGGCACGTGAACTTAAAACTTCTCAACTTACCATTCATGCTCGGTATAAGTTCAAAGCAATGGTACAAGAGAATTTCCCAAGTTACATAGTAAAAAACATAATAGAAGCAAGCGCAGCACAATGAAAACAACAGAATACATAATACATATCATAATAGAGATGTACGGAGTACATATTACATAATAGATAATATCACCTCCAAAATATATAATAGCATACATACCATAGTACTACACGCTACTGATAGTCCGAAGCTGCATAGTCCAAAACCCCAAAATGTGGAAAAAGATAAGAATGCTGCTACAGTCCACACAACTTAACCTGCATACAATCCTCAACCTGACCCGAGGATTGTTTTAACAAAACAATTCACACGGGTCAGACTATGTCTAGTGTGAGTGAAGTAAGTATCTATGGACATTAAATAATTTATCAAAAAAGTAAAGGTGCCACATGTTAAAGTCAACATGAGGCATATGATTGTTACAATATTTGAATAGTTTAGCATAATCATCGCATTGAATAAGCCATAATCTTAGGCATCAGTATTGTATGTAACTCAATACAATACAAAAACAATTATCATATGTAAAGCAATGTGATAATATAAAAAGTAAAGTTAAAAGACATAGGTATTGTATGTAACTTAATACAATACCAAAACAATTATCATATGTAAAGCAATATGATAATATAAAAAGTAAAGTTAAAAGGCACAGGTATTGTATGTAACTCAATACAATAACAAAATAATTATCATATGTAAAGCAATATGATAATATAATAATTAAAAGTTGGTTAAAATGCTGAGTTTCTAAATTAACTTGGGTAATATCCAACATTATTCAAAATAAATAATTATGGAAACTTTGGGATAAATATAACATGACTCATAGCAGATAACAAATAAATAGATGCTGGTATTGTAAAATCACAATGGTAGTGCTCGAGCGTGCGTGGAGATATCAGCACCGTAACTTACTTATAACGCCATAACAACACCTGACGATCAACCCAGGATAACCAAGACGGTCTGAGGCGAAGGCCGTATGCTGCCCGTTCACGGTACTACACGTGGGACCCCCACGCCTCCATCTGATGTAGTCCGTTACCCACCGATCGGGAATCCCAATCAAAACAACAAAATTAACCAATGTAGCAGACCGTTTTGACCTTTGGTGGTATATGGGTGAAATTTAAAACCACCGAGATTCAGGTAGTGAACCTGAATCAGGTCAACCAAGATGGAGTTTTGGCCCATTGGTACAATTGAGTTCAATCTATCCCTTTCCCAAAATAAAAAATATATTTTTAAATCATTAATTTTTAAATTCATGCCTTAAAAATTCATACTGTTTATAACAACAAAACACTATATAACCTATCATGGCAACATTCATAAAAGTAAGTTTTATAAAACCCAGTATACTTTCCAAAAAGATTAACACATGTCCATAGATTGTTACTCTTCCGTTTCGCTCTGATGCACAAGTACCCTATAATACTTATGTATTAAAGCGAACATAAGCATTTCTTTTTTTTAGCATGTTAAAATTAATCGAAATTACAAAATTATTCGAGTATTTAATTTAAACATAATACTATTATTTTTGTTCATAAAAAAAAATTTGCTTTCAAAAATTCTAAAGAAAACAATAATTTTCTAAAACATTTAATTATTTTAAAATCTTATTATAATTTTTTTTTAAGGCCTACCCAATGCAGTCTGGACTGCACAGGCAGCCAACTAGGCTGCACTGTGCAGCCTACTGCCGGGCTACATTGCAGCCCATAGTTGGGCTGCTGCGCATCCTGTCTGGGCTGCACTGCAGCCCATTCTAGGCTGTTATGCAGCCCGAATGCAGGCTGCACTATAGCCCGTTCTAGGCTGCATAGCAGCCCGAACACGAGATGCTGTGTAGCCCAACCCAGGGCTGTTGTGCAGCCTACGCCAGGGCTGCTGTGTAGGCCAGTTATGGATGCACAGAGCAGCCTAGCTGCGCAGGACTGCACATCGGTCCTTCCCCTCCCCCTTGCTGAAAATTTCAGCAAAAATCAATTTTTTTCCTATAACTATGAAAATGTTCTTATATGAGGCAATTATCCATATACAATGCATGCAATAAAATTATATCCATGCAGCACTATGAAACATTTAAACATATGCCTTGCATGCAACAAAAATTGTATGCATGCAATCAATTTCAATTTATAATGCCCTCAATTTTGCAATACTACCGCAAATCTATTTCAAATCTAATTTAATTGCCCCAAACATAACAAGGATATATCTTACATAGGGAAAGGAGCTAATTTACAATCAAAATTTCACCTTTAACCCATCACGCATACACAATCCATGATTTAAATAGGAAAAATGTGGAAACGTCACTCACCTACAATTCCAAAAAGCAATCTTTCAGCTCTGAAACCGCTAGCTTTGATTGCTCTCAAGGCCTTTTCAACGGTCAGCAGAAAATCAAAACTCTAAATAATAATTTATGGAAGAACAAAAGAAGAGAATAAGGTAGGATTGATTTAGGGATACTTACTTGAATAATTGGGAATCTTACTTCAACCTTTGAATGCAAATTTCTAATCTTTATTTTGATTGGGATGAGAGAATTTGATTGTTTTTTCTATGTTTTCTCTGGAGATTTCGTTGTCTGGTTTGTGGTTTCTGAGATAGAGAAATACATACTGAATGAGGGATGATGAATGGGAGATTAATGAGAAGGAATTATATATTTAGCCCCTTCTCTAGATTCTTCCAATAAAAATATCATTTTCCCCTTTCATTTTAAATTTTCTTTTTATTTCTCTTATGCAACATAATGATTGTTGTTTTTCCTATTGTAGATATTTTTGTTCTCCCTCTTTATTTAATTTGTTTCTCGAGCTTTCATTAAAATCTCTTTATAAAATGCATACTATTTTTTTATTTTTTTATTTTGTTTATATTTTTTTCCATTTAAATTAATATAAAATTTCTTTATCTTTTTTTTCCAAATGCACTCTTGAAAACTAACACACACAAAATAGTGTATTGTTTAAACTTCTCATACATAAATGCAAAACTTCATTATGTAATCATAAAAAAATTATTTTTAATTCAAATTTTCCTTTTTTTTTATCAAATTGTTATTTAATCAAAAACAATAAACTTCACCATTTTTACAATGAAACATGCAACCTTTTACATCAATTATATATGCATAATAATTCATAAAACATATATTTTCCTCTAATCCCAAAATATATTTTCCTCTTATATTTACTTATTTATTGATTATTAAATGTAACACCCTACATCCATTAATGTCACTCACAAAGGGAATGCATTAAATTCCATGGAGCGTATTTAGTGTATAGAACAGAATATAACAAGACAGATATAAATAATGGTACTTGAAAAATTTAAAACAACTTTTATTGCAGCGAAGAAATGGTTTGATTAGAACAACTTCATAAACCAAGTACACTTAATATCCATCTTGATAAATTGTTTCGGAGTACATAAAAAAAAGAGCATAAACCCCAACACAAGTAGCCATAAAAGATATGAGATGAACATTACTTTCAGCAATCCAAGCACATCCAAAAGAGAGAGAAAGAGATCCGAGATCAAGCTCCACTAGTACTAGTCCCACCTTGAGAACCTTGGGGGGGGGGGGAGGGGGTGTAACAACCCGAAAATCTGGGCCAGTTTAAAATTTTTATTTTGGCAATTTTAGCGAATTTTGATTATTTAAAATGAATTATTTTAAATAATATCGACGTGAAATTTATTTTGAATATAATTCGAACGTATATGTTATACGCGTCGTCGTTAGAATATAAATATTTATTTATATATATAAAAGGAATTGAAAATGGCGCGGTAGTTCGATAATTCGATTTCAAACTTCAATTGAATGTACCGGGTGCAAAACAATTCGGTTTTTAGTGAAACCAAAAATGATGGGATCTAATTGATAATATCTTTCTATCGAATCCGAAAAATCAAGATTTCATAGCGGGAATCAAAAGATATGTCCAGTTGAAAATTCTGAATAGTCGCTATGGAATTCAGGCCCTTAAAAATGGACATTTTGCAAACGACCTCGGATTTCGACGAAACCAGTTTTATTGGGTCCGTGATGTCAAATTATTGCTAGGTTTCAAATTTCATAATTTTTCGAATCAGTATGTGAGCGTGGTAAAGGAAAACGCGTTTGACCGGTTTCAGTTGATTTTAATCGACTGGAAATTGGCCATTTTTCAAACGGTCTCAGAATTCAACGAAACTAGTTTTGTTAGGACCGTATCGTTAATACGAAGCTAGAAATTATTTTTCGAGAATTTTTAGGGTTAGTATGTGACCCCGGTAAATTGAAATGCGCGTTTAAAATTCAATATAGAGATTTTAATGTAAATTTAACGGAAACTGATTCAAACGGTCAAATCAGCTTGCGATACATATCCCATTGTGTTCGGAATGGGGGTAAAACGCTATGGACGACAGGCGGTGGGTCTCGTTTTGAGGTCGAAAATAAAAGATGCTTTTTGAAAGTAATTAAATAATTAAATATATATATTTTTCATATAACCCCCCCCCCCCCCCGTTCTTTGTTTTCACGACTCAGAAGGAAAAAAAAAAAGAAGAGACGGGCGGAGCCCTAGCCGCCATCGCTGTCCATCCAGCGCCCGTCGTCGCCTGCGGCTACCCTCGCCAGCCCCTCCCTTTCACCTCCGACCGCTCCCCCCTTCTCCGCCCTCTCCCCTTTTCAATTCGAGACATCACGAACCCCAACCTCCTGGAAGCCCGTCGCCAGGCCAATACTCCTCCACCGTCGGCCACAGTCGCGGCCCCTTCCCCCTCATGGACCTCCGACGAAACCGCATAGCCCCCCCTCTCTTCCCTTTTACTGTAAGTTTTTTTTTCTCTTTCTTACTTTTATTTCTTTATTTTATTTATATAAAGTAATTATTTCATTAAAAAACGAAATTCAGTTTTCCCTGTGATGTGTAGGATTAAAAATGAGATTTTTTTTTTATGTATGTAGAATATTATAAAGAACTGATTTTACTTCGAAATAAAAATTCGATTTTTATATATTGAATAGCAAAGTAAAAATTCAATTTTCATATATTGAATAGCATCGTAAAAATTCAATTTTTACATATGTAGAGAATACGGGCGAAGCAAGTGACAAGGGGCAAGAACGACGAAGATTTTCTTCTAAGAAGAGCCGTGGAGCTAGGATAGCTATCTGTGAGAATTTCTCACCTTTCCATTTCATTTCTATTTATATATATATACTAGGATGCAGACGGTGCTTAGTAGCACCCGACACAATCGTCCACATACCATGGACTTGTTTGTTTGGTTGTGTAGTTGGTTAGATTATTTGGTTTGAACTGAATTGTTTGGTGAAATAAAATTGATTTGATTGATGTGTGAATGGCGTGGGCCTTCACTAGACCGGGGATAAGGCTAGGCCTCGTCCCGTTTCTAGTATCGTGCCGTTATGCCGCCGAAATTTTCTAAAATAAGTTAGAAAAATAAAAATATCATTTTATTCAAAGAATGAACTGAATAGAAATTCATATGTTGAAATAAAATGTTTTGTCGTTAAAAATATAATTTTTAACGTGAATGTAAATAAATAAATATTCATTTACAAACCAGACGGTTTGTTTATGTACACCTATTTGAAGGACATTGATTGGGTCGATAAATTTTACACATCGCCCAACTGCACTAATAAAATCTGTGTTTGATTGTTTGAAACCCCACACGGGTGTTGGGATGAAATTTGAAGTTCACTCATCCTGATTGATTGAATATGTCGATCGATTGATTGACAGGCTGTTATAAGCGTTAGATATCTATATTTGATGCTTATACAGTGTAGTGCACTTTGGTTGATGGTTGATTATTTTCCAATGCTATTATACATGTGTTGTATGAAAATCCATATAATTAACTTTATATGGTAATTGATTGGGCCTCATTCCAATTTGAAAAATAAAGAATATTATAAAATAAAAGTTCATGTGTTGACAGTACTCATCCATTGAGATTGGTCATGTGTTGAACGAAATATTTTAGTAATAAAATTTACACCTTTATCGATATAAAATAAAAGTTCATGTGTTGACAGTACTCATCCATTGAGATTGGTCATGTGTTGAACGAAATATTTTAGTAATAAAATTTACACCTTTATCGATATAAAATAAAAGTTCATGTGTTGACAGTACTCATCCATTGAGATTGGTCATGTGTTGAACGAAATATTTTAGTAATAAAATTTACACCTTTATCGGTATAAAATAAAAGTTCATGTGTTGACAGTACTCATCCATTGAGATTGGTCATGTGTTGAACGAAATATTTTGATAATAACAACTATTTTGAAAAAGAAATATTTGAAATAGAATATTTGAAAAATAGAAATTTATGAAGCCGTGTTGATTAGATTGACGCCATTTTGACGTGAATCGATATTTATATCGATTTTATAACGATTTCGAAATGAATTGAATTGAAAACGATTTCGAAATGAATTGAATTGAAAACGATTTCGAAATGAATTGAATTGAAAACGATTTCGAAATGAATTGAATTGAAAACGATTTCGAAATGAATTGAATTGAAAACGATTTCGAAATGAATTGAATTGAAAACGATTTCGAAATGAATTGAATTGAAAACGATTTCGAAATGAATTGAATTGAAAACGATTTCGAAATGAATTGAATTGAAAACGATTTCGAAATGAAATGAATTGAAAACGATTTCGAAATGAATTGAATTGAAAACGATTTGAATTGAATTGAATTGAAAACGAATTCGAATTGAATTGAAAACGAGTTCGAATTGAATTGGAAAGCGAATTGAAATGAATTCAAATTGAATTGAAATTTGAATTGAATAGAAATGAATTTTAAAACGAATTTATAAAGAAGATTTCAATTTTGATTTGAATTGAAATGGAAGTTGAAATTGCTTTTGAAATGAAATTAAAACGATTTATAAAATTCGTTTTAAATAGAAATCGACGAAATATATATTATATATATAATATAATGGCCTGAATAGAACGCGCCGCGCCGCGGCAGTTCGTGAATTTCGACCATTTATTTCAAACGGACATTACGGTAGATCCGACCGTCGGATTCTCCTAAAACCGGAACCGTTGGGTTCGTATCGAAAAGAGCTTTCTAACGAATATTAGAAATTTGAAATCTAACGGTTGGATTTGGAGTTACGTCCAAATCAAATTCGAAAAAGGTCGCTGTAAGTGCAGTTCGATGGCCATTGTTGGAAATCGACTGTACGGGCCTTGATAAAATTATTAAAAATAGTAATAATTTATGTAAAATCAGAAGAAATGATTTGGGAAGATTTGGGATGAAAAACCCCATATTTGAAAAGATAAAAATAGATTTTTATCGAAATGAACTAGTTTTGAACTAGAATTATAATTCTATTTATTTTTAAATAAATAAATTGAATTTGAAAAGGGTTTTAAAAATAACCAGAATTTCCAATGATTGCATTGGAATGGATTTGAATCGAAATTGTCTTCGGAATATTTCGATGTTGGATTTCGTGATTATACAAATGTTGTTAGGGAAATTTGAAAGATATAGATATATATATCGTTATTTCCAATACGATATCTGTTAGTCGTAGAATTTGATATTGAATATAAGCCGGTATATTTTCTATTCAGAGCCTTGTGTTTAATATCAAATGTGATTTGGGTTTGTCGTGAATGGTGTCTTCACTAACACTGTTCTTGAACCCAGTTGAGAAAAGATTAAATCTTTTTAATTAGATTTAATGAAGTGTACCAATTAAATAATATTTAATTGGAATTAATCGATATTGATTTTTGGGTTTATCGCGGACAGTGTTTTAAATAACACTCGTTCTTTAACCCGACAATTAATGGAATGTGATTTTGGGTTTATCGTGAACCGTGTTTTAAGTGACACTGATTCTTTAACCCAGTCGAAGATTAAAACTAAGCGGAGTTTTAATGAATCTTTAATTAGATTGAAATGATCGAAAATGGAGTATCACCAGTTTTGCTCCGGGCGATAGTTAAATCTTTAATTAGATTTGAACGTGAAATGGTAATTGAATTTACCGATAACACCGTGGTGTTAGATATGAAGTATTACCAGTTTTACTTCATGGGATGAATAGGTTGGGATTGGGAAATTAAAACAAATGATTACTTCGGTAAGGTTCGCTAATCCCGACTAGTTTGAATTGATATTCAAAAATAGATTAAAGAATAAATTCAAAGAATTTATCTTGGATAAAATTAATGGGAACATTTCCCTATGAATGTGAAATTTAGAAACTAACTGTCGGTTGGCCAAGCAGAATGGTTTTCTGGATATTGATCTGATGTTGGCTTCGGCCTTCGGGGTTAATATTTGGGGAATTATTCTCTTGATTAATTTACGGTTAGTGACTAATGAATTGGAATGAGGCGTATGTTGTGTTTGTGTAACACTTATTTAAAATATACGCGAGTTATTCGGAAAGACCGGGTATCCCATTCTGAATAACTGATACGACGATAAGTCGAAGATGAAGACGATGGTCGAAGACCGGAGGTCTTCATGTCGTTTGGGTGATAACTGATGATCTTGATTGGGCTGTACACCCAAGAAGATGGAAACAGTTGGTGATCGTCCAGACGTACTTGGAGATCGATGGATATGCGGGGTACTAGGTGCCTCCGGTTTCGTTCAGACCCAGAACGGACTTGTAAATGGACTGTGTGTCTGACATTGGATTTTAGTCCGTGTGATTGATCTTTATTAAATATATATCTGTTTGGCGGCGGAGAATTTATTCTCTTGCTTAACGCCCTTCTCTGAGACGTACGAGCTCAGGGGTTATATATTGATGGATATCAAACGCATGGAGTGAATTGCCTGTGTGGCATGCCTAAGTGGCAATTGATCGAGGCTTCTGTTGAAAAGCAAAGTCTTGTGGTGATGATCAAAGAAAGGCCTTTGTGGCGTAGCTTTGTGTAACGTTTGCTTCGCGAGTTTCACACCCGGTATGGACCAAAAACGGGAGAGGACGTCAGGGAGGGCATGCGTTTCTTTCTAGCTAGAAGTGGCGTCAGTGGTTTTACACGCCCTGACGAGTTTGACTTATGTGGTTGTTGCTGTTGCGAGGCGCCTCGGATTGATCGATCGTTCTCGAACCGATGGAGTCATTTAGTTGGCTCGTTTACGCCCCATAGGGCGGGGAAACGCATGTTCAGGCATTTTAATCCACATCGGTGGACCGGCCCTGAGGATCCAAAGGCTTGACTGAGTACTTGCCTGAGGGGCGGGCTAGAGCGTCTCGAATCGGTAGAGGACTATCTTTTGCCTCGGTTCATAGACGGAAATCCAATTTCCAAATACGTGACTTTGCGATTTTGATTGTATAACCTATATATGGCGACATAGTGGTATGGGGCATTCATGCCGCCTATGATTGATACTTATGATTTGAAGTGTTTTATACACTATGCACTTATGATAGTATCAAATGATTTGTTTTAAACGTATCAAGCATTCTTTGGCTGTTATAAGGGAAAACCCTATCCTCGACTGCGTTGCATTGTGTGATGGGACCTGGGTCTTATAACAGCTTCATTTTTCTTTATTTAGCATTGCGCTGTTCGTTTTATGCACTGGTATTCTTGGGAGGAAACCCGTTCCGTGTTATACGGCGTGGTCCCTTGATTTACCTAACTTTAAAAATAAAGATTGATAACCGTTTTAGTTCTCACACCAGTCACATGACTGACCTGGAGTTTATTGTTTTAACCTAAACTCTGGGTGCCCTTATTTTGACACGGGCAGCTAGTAGTTTTGGTTTTGCAGATTTATATTCACAGGATCCTGGTTTACAGCTGGAACGATATCCGGAAAGCTTTGTATCCGTATATCTCTTCTAGTTGTGTATTGTATTATTTTCCGCTGCTATGTATTTAAATGTAATTTAAATCTCTGTTATTTCTGTGTAATATTTATTCATTTATACTCTGTATATTCTTGTAATCTGATGCATTGTTGTAATATACAATGAAATGTTCTTCTATATGCATTCTGTTGTGGCTTGTTCTCGAACTATCCGACGCTTTCCTTTACGGGGAAGTTACGGGTTTTCACAGGGGGGGAGGAAGAAAAGACGAGAAAACACAGGGGTCAGACATAAAGTCCGGCGAGTAAATAACTTTAACAATATAATTATTAAAGTAACTAGGATAAGGCATAAACTGGTAAGATAAGATATGACCATGAAACAAGTGGGAATGACAAAGCAAATAAGAGGAATATTCTAGTGTTAATCTCGTTCCTAATCACTATAGGATAATTACAATACCGCACCACCATTAGTCACCCTAAAAGTTGATCACGCCTGCAGAACTTAATAATGATAATGGTAGTTTCGTGTACCCCTAGCTGCCTTCATAGGTGTGGTCTGCCCCTATCTCCACTAGTTGTACCCACTACCACCATTCGATCGACTCCCTAACTCATAGATACCCGTGCTAGTCCCATAGCGGGGCGTATCACTCCCCAAAGTGGCAACCCGATACCACCAAAGATGCACGACTTATATCTACATGATGCAACAACATCTTACCTACCAGCCCGGGCCCACGCACGCACATGACCCCGTTGGACTTGCGTTGCCACTGCTAACCCGTTTTGACCTATTACAATCAAATCCAGTAAGCGTGTCCCATCCTCGACTTGGGTCGAGCTCACAAAGATACTTAATGGGTTACTGGTTTGAAAAGGGCTTCCATGCTTGACACAAGCCTTCTACCTTTGCTTGGTCCCAACTAAGGTTTCCCCACTTAACCCCATTCTTATTCATGTCTTCTTACATGTTTCAATCTTGGTTAAGTGCATCTAATCGTATTTCACATGCCACCCACGGCACCCACTTAATTTCACATGCCACCTAAGGCACCCACTTAACCCCCCCATGTCCCACCACATGTTTATCTGGTTAAGTGTTACTTAATTCATTAGAACCGTAACCTTGTAAAGACCTCCCACAGTAGGCTGACATTTGCAGTTGCTGGATTTGCCGGGCAGGTCCGGGCAGTCTTATACAGCAAACGAGCCTAACCTCGTGTCTTTACAATTGTTACGCATTTAATTCGTGCCTTTGACCTCTCACATTAGACTGGCATTTGTGGCTGATGGATTTGCCCGGCATGTCTGGGCAGTCTTACATCACAAAAAAATCTAACCTCGTGTCTTAGGGGGTTAATTATTACACATCTTTATTTAACCCCAAATTGGATTAACATCCCTATTCAAATATATCAATAATTTCCATGTCCATAATTGTCACTTAAATTATGGTCATAATTTCTATACACATTAATTATGCTAATTAATGTCTAAGATTAATTATATGCCTTTAAAGGCATTATATGCCAATTCAAAATATTAACATTAATATTTAATGTTTTTACCAGCGACCCCACGTTGTTTGCACAGATAATATGTAGGCTAGTACATAGCCTAACACATAAAAACTTCACAATATGAACAATACATAAAAGTAGATCTATCTTACAAAAATAAGAATAGACTAGCACATAAACTTGTATGATTATAACTTATATTGACATAGATTTGCATAGTCGTTAACTTGCATAGGCAATATAAACATAAAACATAAATTTACATAATCTATGTACTGCCATGGATCTGAATGTAGATCTAAACATGAAAGTGTGAATTTGCATATATAGATATGGTTTTCATCTAATCTTGCATATAAGTTTCATATTAATTTGCATATAAATTTAATCATGTAAACTAACATCACATGTTTTACATATAGACTGCATAGATTCACATATAAACATGTGTATGAAATTACATTCAACTTGCATATAAACTAATGTCATAATTTGCATATGATTCATATAGAAATTTGCATATGAAATTACATTCAACCTGCATATAAACTAATGTCATAATTTGCACATGATTCACATAAAAACTTGCATATGAAATTACATTCAACTTGCATATAAACTAATGTCATAATTTGCATATGATTCACATAAAACTTGCATATGAAATTACATTCAACTTGCATATAAACTAATGTCATAATTTGCATATGATCCACATAAAAACTTGCATATGAAATTACATTCAACATGCATATAAACTAATGTCATAATTTGCATATGATTCACATAAAACTTGCATATGAAATTACATTCAACTTTCATATAAACTAATGTCATAATTTGCATATGATTCACATAAAAACTTGCATATGAAATTACATTCAACTTGCATATAAACTAATGTCATAATTTGCATATGATTCACATAAAACTTGCATTTGAAATTACATTCAAACTAGCTTATGATACAAAACTAGCATAGGTAATGGGCTTAAACTTGCATAACTTATGTACTGCTATAGATCCAAACATAAAGGTGTAAACTTGCATATGGGTCTAAACATAAAGATGTAAACTTGCATATGGATCTAGACATAAAGGTTAATGTCACATAAACTAGCATATGCATATACATGTCTCACATATATTTTAACAACCCAAACTTGAATAAGATATTTGATTCAACTTGCATAAGATTCACATAAGAACTAACATATGATCCAACTTGCATAAGACTAACATATGATTCAACACAACAAACATACATATAATTTACATCACATGATTCAAAATCATATTCTCATAATCTCAATTATGTCTTATCATAATTAAATTAATTAATTAATTTGTGAAAGCTATCATACTCACTATTAAAAAGAATAGTCTTGTCTTTCTGGGATCTGTATTCTGAAACTGAATTGCTCGCCTTTGATGTAGACTAATCGTTATTTAGATTTGATTTGATTTTGATTTAAGCTTCTATCTTGCTTTAGGGTTGAAAGTGTATGGCGGCTACTCTAGGTTCTCCATTGACGGCATGGCGGCTCTTGTTATGAATTAATGTGATTAGGGTTAGGGGTTTAGGAGTGTTTTTATAGAAGTTTAATTTAATAAGAGCCGTCGGATTAAACTAGGAATAGCCAGAACCATTCAGATAGCCACCTAAGCCCTAGCACCTCAGAATTTGACACAAAGCCAATCAGAGAAGGCCACATAAAAAAACATTCCTTGACCAACAAAAAATGCGCCACATGATGCGTACACGTCATATATATATATTTTTTCTATACATATATTTATTTTTTCGTTATTTATCTTCCTAATTAACCATTTTCACACTAAACCACTTTTTAATTGCGTTCACACTAAGCCAATTTTTAGCCATTCCCCTAAAACAAAAATATGGCGCTGGCGAGGATCGAACTCTGTACCTCTTGTATGCAAGTCACATGTTCTAACCAAATGAGCTACTAAGTCTTTTGCTTACAAACCTTAGAACAATGCTAAACATTATTCTTTTCTCATTCCTCTTTTTCATGTTTTGCTGCAATGTTTAATTTAAAGACAACTTCTTCATACGGAGTCCGATTTACACAAACTCGGACTCTATCTCAAGAAAAATTCTGAGACAAGCGCAATGACACAACCCGTTTCACCTAATTCTTCTTTTTCAAATTAATTATTCTTTAATTTGTTATTTTAATATTCTCAGAAAATACGGGGCGTTACATTCTCCCCTCCTCAAAGGATTTCGTCCCCGAAATCTCCAAGTTAAGGAGAATGTATATCCTACCATCCAATCATCCATCTACTCAATCATCAAACACAGGTATCCATTGCCCTTAAATGATTTCTAATGCCATATGAACATATGCAAAAAATGTGTGTATATGTTCCTTATCCAATGCAAAATCAGGCGGTCTACTGATTCAGTTGACCTCCTTAATGCGAATTATGATAGTGCCATGCATCCATTATGTATGCAAAAGAAGCCTATTGATACATATCATTTCTATATTAGTGCACACCATACATTCAAATGCAACACCCATACGATAACACATTCATTAAATTAAATATGCACACATTCATATGCAATATGAAAGTGATTGAGCCGATATAGTGCCTAATGTGTGTATAAATGTATCCACGAGCAACCTCTAGCAAACACTTGCATCCACCAAACATAACATGTCTCAAACACATGTTTTCAACCATAAGATTTTCCTATCTAGAGATCGAAGATATAATCGAGAGGACATACTAAACGATAGAATAGATATAAACAAAGCAATAGAAAAAGGAGAAGTTTAGAACATATCCTCAAAAGAGTAAGGGTACAACGTATGCATCTTGTTTTCCGTCCCCCAAGTTGCGTCTCCTTGATCAGCTCCCCATTGGATTTTAACCAACTTGACCTCTCTGTTGCATAGCTTTATGACCTCCGATCCAAGGATGCATGTAGGAGCTCGTCTAATCGTGGCATCTCACTCCACTTCCACTTCTCTAAGTATGCTCGGCTCCACTACTTCCGTGATATCTTGTAAAAACTTCCGCAAATGCGACACGTGAAATAAGTCATGAACACCACTAAGCTAGTTGCCTCTTCTCATGTCCCTCAAAAATCATAACCTCAAAAGATCTTCAAGGGTTCTATTCACCCCTTTCTGTCCGTTCATCAGTCTATGGACGATAAGCGATGCTCATACTTATCGCCTTTTGCATATCACCTTTTCCTCTTGCATCGAAAACTGCTCCAAGCCTTGTCCAGCAAGCACTGATATATATTGTAAACGGTTTGCTTCCATCTAGCAAAGTCAAAACTGGGGCTGATATCTTTGCAATGTCCTTAACGGACTTCCAATAGTAGCCCGCCTACCATAGAAAACTTCTTACCTCCGTTGCTTTTCTAGGAACCTTCCAATCTTGGATTGCCACCACCTTTGTAGGATCCACTGCTATTCCTTCCTTAGAGACCATGTGTCCTAAGAACCTTACTACTTTTCTCCAAAAATGATATTTAGAGAACTTAGCTTTGAGTTGATGTGCTCGTAGGGTCTCTAAGACTTCCCTAAGATGTAGGGCATGCTCTTTTTCGCTTTTAGATAAAATCAAGATATCATCCACAAAGACTACCATGAACTTCTTTAGAAACTCCCTAAACACCCTACTAATCAAGTCAACAAAATATGCGGATGCATTCGTCAAACCAAAAGGCATGACGAGCCACTCGAAGAATCCGTCAGGAGTTCTAAATGCAGTCTTATCTATGTTGTCTTCAACTACCCTTAGCTGATGAAATCCATCTGTGAGAAAAAAGAATCACCAACCAACTGATCGAACAAATCATCTATCCTCGGCAATGGGTGTCTGTTCTTCTTTATGAGCTTATTCAGCTCTCTATAGTCCACGCATAATCTAAGTGATCCATCAGCCTTTGTAGCAAAAACAACTGGAGCACCCCATTCCGAAATGCTTCTTCTTATGAAACCCTTCTCAAGCAACTCTTTCACTTGCTTACTAAGTTCTCTTCTCTCCCTCGGATCCATGTGGCGCACTGGTAATGCAACTGGCTTTCCATCATCTACTAGGCATATACGAAAGTCTATCTCGCAACTTGGGGGAAACCCCTAACTTCATCGAAGACATCACCATATTCACGAACCACATGAATAGATTCCAAATCATCATTGGATGCATCAAGGGATTCTAGGTAGCTAAGCATCACCGGACCTCTAGGGTCACAAGAAATATCAAGGGTCTTGCCACAACGAGTCAACAATCTAAATACCCTTCTTTCACAGTCTAGGTTGGCACCATACCTGGCTAGCCAATCCATCCCTAGAATCAAGCCGAAGCCCATGAAGCCAAGAACAAAGGCGTTGCATTCAATCCCAACGCCCAAGATAGACACTCCCAAATCCCGACAAATCATTGAAAGATGAGCCGAACCACCAATAGGATTTGAGACTACAATGGGATCCGTAACTAGACTAGTATTTAGGTGCAGTGTTTCAACTAACGAAGCAGATACAAACGAGTGTGAAGCTCTAGAATCAAACAAAGTTTGAACAGGATGATCAAAAAGAAAAACCAAACTTTCAACCAAGATATTTCTACCTCTATCAGGTATGCCAACCGTGTGGGAACGCGTCTGCCCTCCAGAAGATCCTGTCATTTGTCCTTACCTTTGCCTTTTGCTTCTTTGGACAATCCTAATAAGATGTCCTATTTCCCCGTAACGATAACAACTAGTCTTTTTCTCTGTTCCAACGTCTTTATTTAAGTAGTCAGGTATTTCACAAGTGTGGCCCTTCCTTTTCTCTTGACCCTTTGTTATCCTTATCCCCTTTCTTTGGATCTACTTCCTTATTGTGTCCTATCCATGTCTCTCCTGCACATTCTACTTTCGTGACCTCCCACCAAAATGAGGCTTCGTCCTTCATTAACCAAGCTGCTGGTTGAACCTTCCTCCCATCGTCTATCTTAAAGGTACCAACAATTCCTCCACTTCCTCCTAGCTTTGACAAACGTCCCAGTCCCATGAAGTGGTTTTATGCTCATCGTACGGAAGTTCTTACATATCTTAGAAAAAGCGTCTGTACGTGGAGGAAGAAACTAAAAAGCCAAAGGGGAAGAGATTCAAAGAAAAAAAATCGAAAGAAAGATATATGGCTTTTGCGGGTTATGTTTTTCAAAATAAATTTTTCTCTTGAAAATACTCTCCTTAAACATATTTCTGAAAGTATTTTTTTATAAAAATGCTTTTGAAAAATAGTTTTTCAAAATCTCATATCTGTTCTGAAAATCTTCAGCTCTGATACCACGTGTAACACCCCACGTCCAATAATATCACTCACAAAGGGAATGCATTAACTTCCATGGAGCGTATTTAGTGTATAGAACAGAATATAACAAGATAGATATAAATAATGGTACTTGAAAAAATTAAAACAACTTTTATTGTAGCGGAGAAATAGTTTGATTACAACAACTTCATAAACCAAGTACACTTAATATCCATCTTGATAAATTGTTTCAGAGTACATAAAATAAAAAAGCATAAACCCCAACACAATACCCAAAAAAGAGATGAGCTGAACTTTACTTTCAGCAATCCAAGCACTTCCAAAAGAGAGAGAAAGAGATCCGAGATCAAGCTCCACTAGTACTAGACCCACCTTGAGAACCTGGGGGGGGGGGGTGGAGGAGAAAACAAGGGGGTCAGGCATAAAGTCTGGCGAGTATAATAACTTTAACAATATAATTATAAAAGTAACTAGGATAAGGCATAAACTGGTAAGATAAGATATGACCATGAAACAAGTGGGCATGATAAAGAAAATAAGAGGAATATTCCGGCGTTAATCTTGTTCCTAATCACTATAGGATTATTACTATACTGCACCACCACTAGTCACCCTAAAAGTTAATCCCGCCTACATAACTTAATAATAATAATAATGGTAGTTTCGTGTACCGCTAGCTGCCTTCATAAGTGCCGTCTGCCCCTATCTCCACTAGTTGTACCCACTACCCCCATTCGATCGGCTCCCTAACTCATAGATACCCGTGCTGGTCCCACAGTGGGGTGTATCACTCCCCAAAGTGGCAGCCCAATACCACCAAAGATGCACGGCTTATATCTACACGATGCAACAACGTCTTACCTACCAGCTCGGGCCCACGCACGCACATGACCCCATTAGACTTGTGTTGCCACCGCTAACCCGTTTTGACCTCTTACAATCAAATCCAGTAAGCGTGTCTCGTCCTTGACTTGGGTCGAGCTCACACAGATACTTAATGAGTTACTGGTTTGAAAAGGCCCCCCATGCTTGACACAAGCCTTCCACCTATGCTTGGTCCCCACTAAGGTTTCCCCACTTAACCCTATTCTTATTCATGTCTTCTTACATGTTTCAATCTTGGTTAAGTGCATCTAATCGTATTTCACATGCCACCCAAGGCACCCACTTAATTTCACATGCCACCCAAGGCACCCACTTAACCCCCCATGTCCCACCACATGTTTATCTGGTTAAGTGTTACTTAATTCATTAGAACCGTAACCTTGTAAAGAACTCCCACATTAGGCTGACATTTGCAGTTGCTGGATTTGCCGGGCAGGTCCGGGCAGTCTTATACAGCAAACGAGCCTAACCTCGTGTCTTTACAATTGTTACACATTTAATTCGTGCCTTTGACCTCTCACATTAGACTGGCATTTGTGGCTGCTGGATTTGCCCGGCATGTCTGGGCAGTCTTACATCACAAAAAAATCTAACCTCGTGTCTTAGGGGGTTAATTATTACACATCTTTATTTAACCCCAAATTGGATTAACATCCCTATTCAAATTTATCAATAATTTCCATGTCCATAATTATCAGATAAATTATGGTCATAATTTCTATACACATTAATTATGCTAATTAATGTCTAAGATTAATTATATGCCTTTAAAGGCATTATATGCCAATTCAAAATATTAACATTAATAGTTAATGTTTTTCCCAGCGACCCCACGTTGTTCGCACATATAATATGTAGGCTAATACATAGCTTAACACATAAAAACTTCACAATATGAACAATACATAAAAGTAGATCTATCTTACAAAAATAAGAATAGGCTAGCACATAAACTTGCATGATTATAACTTATATTGACATAGATTTGCATAGTCACTAACTTGCATAGGCAATAGAAACATAAAACATAAATTTACAGAATCTATGTACTACCATGGATCTAAATGTAGATCTAAACATGAAAGTGTGAATTTGCATATATAGATATGGTTTTCATCTAATCATGCATATAAGTTTCATATTAACTAGCATATAAATTCAATCATGTAAACTAACATCACATGTTTTACATATAGACTGCATAGATTCACATATAAACATGTGTATGAAATTACATTCAACTTGCATATAAACTAATGTCATAATTTGCATATGATTCATATAAAAACTTGCATATGAAATAACATTCAACCTACATATAAACTAATGTCATAATTTGCATATGATTCACATAAAAACTTGCATATGAAATTACATGCAACTTGCATATAAACTAATGTCATAATTTGCATATGATTCACATAAAACTTGCATATGAAATTACATTCAACTTTCATATAAACTAATGTCATAATTTGCATATGATTCACATAAAAACTTGCATATGAAATTACATTCAACATGCATATAAACTAATGTCATAATTTGCATATGATTCACATAAAACTTGCATATGAAATTACATTCAACTTGCATATAAACTAATGTCATAATTTGCATATGATTCACATAAAAACTTGCATATGAAATTACATTCAACTTGCATATAAACTAATGTCATAATTTGCATATGATTCACATAAAACTTGCATTTGAAATTACATTCAAACTAGCTTATGATACAAAACTAGCATAGGTAATGGGCTTAAACTTGCATAACTTATGTACTGCTATAGATCCAAACATAAAGGTGTAAACTTGCATATGGGTCTAAACATAAAGATGTAAACTTGCATATGGATCTAGACATATAGGTTAATGTCACATAAACTAGCATATGCGTATACATGTCTCACATATATTTTAACAACCCAAACTTGAATAAGATATTTGATTCAACTTGCATAAGATTCACATAAGAACTAACATATGATCCAACTTGCATAAGACTAACATATGATTCAACACCACAAACATACATATAATTTACATCACATGATTCAAAATCATATTCTCATAATCTCAATTATGTCTTATCATAATTAAATTAATTAATTAATTTGTGAAAGCTATCATACTCACTATAAAAAAGAATAGTCATGTCTTTCTGGGATCTGTATTCTGAAACTGAATTGCTCGCCTTTGATGTAGACTAATCATTATTTAGATTTGATTTGATTTTGATTTAAGCTTCTATCTTGCTTTAGGGTTGAAAGTGCATGGCGGCTACTCTAGGTTCTCCATTGACGGCATGGCGGCTCTTGTTATGAATTAATGTGATTAGGGTTAGGGGTTTAGGAGTGTTTTTATAGAAGTTTAATTTAATAAGAGCCGTCGGATTAAACTAGGAATAGCCAGAACCATTGAGATAACAACCTAAGCCCTAGCACCTCAAACTTTGTCACAAAGCCAATAAGAGAAGGCCACGTAAAAAAAACATTACTTGACCAACAAAAAATGCGCCACGTGCACCACATGATGCGTACACGTCATATATATATATATAGGTATGTATGTATATATATATTTTCTATATATATTTATTTATTTTTTTCTTTATCTATCTTCCTAATTAACCATTTTCGCACTAAACCACTTTTTGAACTGCGTTCACACTAAGCTACTTTTTAGCCATTCCCCTAAAACAAAAATATGGTGCTGGTGGGGATCAAACTCTGTACCTCTTGTATGCAAGTCACATGTTCTAACCAAATGAGCTACTAAGTCTTTTGCTTACAAACCTTAGAACAATGCTAAACATTATTCTTTTCTCATTCCTCTTTTTCATGTTTTGCTGCAATATTTAATTTAAAGATAACTTCTTCATACGGAGTCCGATTTACACAAACTCGGACTCTATCTCAAGCATAATTCTGAGACAAACGCAATGGTGCAACCCGTTTCACCTAATTCTTCTTTTTCAAATTAATTACTCTTTAATTTGTTATTTTAATATTCTCAGAAAATACGGGGTGTTACATTAAATATATATTTCTTCTAAATTACAAAATCAATTATTTGATTCCTAATTCAATATCCCTAAGGAAAGTGGGTTGTTACAGTTTATGTACAATGATATTTTATTTTTAGATTATTTTTCGGTTCACTGATTTAATTCCGTTTGTTCACCATTGACTCTGTTCGTTTCCAAATTGAAACGTCAAATTTCAATTTTTTTTATATTCACGAATACACACATATCAAGCAAATTTTCATATATTTAACAAATAAAATCTCCCGTTCGCTTAACGTCAATATCATTTATTCTTAAATCCAATCATTTATATTTTTCCATCAAATTTCAAATCCAATTTAATAATTATTCACCAAAATTCAATTCAAATATTCAACAATAAATATTTGATTCACCAGCAAGCATTCTGAATTGAATATTGAGTTCAATTCAGACTCAAAACCATATATTTGATTTTAAATTCTAATCCAAGTATCGATATAATTTTTTTTATTAATAGTTAATTCTTTAATTAATTCCATATTTAGTTGTCGAAATTCCTGAGACGTTACAATTATGAACTACTGTGCCGCTGTAGCTCGTTTTATAATTAAAGTATAAACCATACGTTCAAATGTCGTTTAATAAACAAAATCGTTAATATAACATGACTACAAACTGAATTAAATATTTTTAAATTGCCAATTCATATAAAACTACAAATTCAATATATTCCAAATATTTTAGAATAAACTATTAGTTTATTATTTATATTAATATAATATTCAAAATAATTGAATTGTAAGTTATTAATATTTGGAATCAACATTTAAAAACATTTTTAAATGTTTAAATAAACGGTGAAAAATCTAGGCCGTTACATTACATCCCCCTTATAAGAATTTCGTCCCCGAAATTACTAAGACAGGAAGTATGCTACAAACCCAGTAATATTTCAAAAATCCAACCATTTAAAAAAAAATCTACCATTATCTAATCTTCTAGTCTTAACTAATCCAACTAGTTTATTACTAAAGCCAATCCATTGTGACGGCAAGGAATTTCGCTCGATCTGAATCAGTCGTTAAACCGATCTAGACCGTTCGAAACCCCTGATCGTTTGAGAACAAGACAAAACAGAACACAGACGGAAGAACATTTCATTGTTATTACAACAATTACATCAGATACAAGAATATACAGAGTATAAATGAATAAATTACATTCGATAAATATCAGAGATTACAATAAATTACATAGCAGCGGAAAATAATACAAAGCACAACTGAAGGTGATATACGGATACAGAGCTTTCCGGATATCATTCCAGCTGTAAACCAGGATCCTGTGAATATAAATCTGCAAAACCAAAACTACTAGCTGCCCGTGCGGAAAATAGGGGCACCCAGAGTTTAGGTTAAAACAATAAACTCCAGGTCAGTCATGTGACTGGTGTGAGAACTAAAACAGTTATTTAAAACTTTACTTTAAAAGAGAGTAATTCAAGGGACCACGCCGTATAACACGGAACGGGTTTCCTCCCAAGAATACCAGTGCATAGAATAAACAACGCAATGCTTTTTCGAAAAATGAAGCTATTATAAGACCCAGGTCCCATCACACAATGCAACGCAAGCCGGAGGATAGGGTTTTCCCTTATAATAGCCAAACATGCTTGGTACGTTTAAAACAAATCATTTGATACTATAATAAGTGTATAGTGTCAAAAGAATTTCAATCATAAATATAAATCATAGACGGCATAGCATCCCATGCTACTATGTCGCCATACTAGGCTCTACAAATAAAGCCGAAATACACGTATTGGAAATTGGATTTCCGTCATGAGTCGAGGCAAGGGGCAAGCTCCTCTCCGCGTTCGAGACACTCTAGCAAATGTCTCAGGACTACACACTCTGGGCAATCCTGGATCTTCAGGGCCGGTCCTCACTTATGTTAGAGGATTAGTTATGCCTGAACACACGTTTCCCGGTCCTTACAGACCTAAAATCGAGGCGCCTCGCATTCCAACAACCACATAGGTGAAAAGTATATAAATGTCAGGGCTGGTAAGTCACTGACACCACCAAAGCTAGAAAGAAACGTCGTGCTCTCCCTGCAGTCCGTATCCCATTTTTAACTCATACCGAGGTGTGAGGCTCGCGAATTCACGTCATACACAAAGCTACCACGTAGGCGTGCTTTGATCATCAACCACAAGACTTTGCTTTTCAACAGAAGCCTTGATCTATGCAACTCAGTGTGCCACACAGGCAATTCATGCCATGCGATTGATATCTATCGATATATAACCTCTAAGCTCGTACGTCTCAGAGAAGGGCGTTAAGCAAGAGAATAAATTCTCCGCCGCCAAACAGATATATATTTAATAGAAATCAATCAACACAGAATAAAATCCAATGTCAGGCACACAATCCATTTACGAGTCCGTTCTGGGTCTGAACGAAACCGGAGGCACTTTTCTCGCATATCCATCGATCTCCAAGTATGTCTGGACGATCACTAACTGATTCCCTCATCTTGGGTGTACAGCCCAATCAAGATCATCAGTAATCACCCAAACGATGTGAAGACTTCCGGTCTTCAACCACCGTCTTCATCTTCGACATATCGTCGAATTGGTTATTCAGAATGGGTATAAACCCGGTCTTTCCGAACAACTCGCGTATATTAAAAACAAATGTTACACAAACACAACATACGCCTCATTCCAATTCATTAGTCACTAACCGCAAATTAGCAAGAGAACAATTTCCCAAACATTAACCCCGAAGGCCGAAACCAACATCAGATCAATACTCAGGAAACCATTCTTCTTAGCCAACCTACAGCTAGTTTCTAAATTCCACATTCTTAGGGAAAGGTTCCCATTAATTTTATCCAAGATAAATTCTTTAAAATTTATCCTGTGATCTTCCTTTGGATGTCGTTTCAAACCAAATTATGGTTTTTCTAAACTAGTCGAGATTAGCGAACCACACCGAAGTAATTATTTATTTTATTTCCCAATCCCAACCTATTCATCCCATGAAGCAAAACTGGTAATACTCCATATCTAACACCACGGTGTTATCGGTAAAATTAATTACCATTTCACGTTCAAATCTAATTAAAGATTTAACTATCGCTTTGGAGCAAAACTGGTAATACTCTATTCTCGCTCATTTTCTAAATTTGGTAATTTAGATTACAAATTCACATTTCAATCTAATTGCAGATTCGTTAAAACTCCTTTTACTGGGTTAAAGAACTAGGTGTTATTTAAAACACAGTTCACGACAAACCCAAATCACATTCTATTTATTATCGGGTTAAAGAACTAGTGTTAGTTAAAACACAGTTCACGATAAACCCATTTCAAATCCAATCAAATATATTAGGAATTCCGATTATTTAAAACCCCTTTTTAAATCTAATTTATTTATTTAAAAATAAAAACCCGGGTTTTAAATTGAGTTCAAACTAGTTCATTTCGATAAAAATCTATTTTTATCTTTTCAAATATGGAGTTTTTCACCCCAATTTTTCTCAAATCATTTCTTATGATTTTACACTAATTATTACCATTTTTAATAATTTTATCAAGGCCTGTACAGTCGATTTCCAACAATGGCCATCGAACTGCACTTACAACGACCTTTTTCAAATTTGATTTGGACGTAACTCCAAATCCAACCGTTAGATTTTAAATTTCTAATATTCGTTTCTTTTCGATACGAACCCAAAGGTTCCGGTTTTAGGAGAATCCGACGGTCGGATCTCCCGTAATGTCCGTTTGAAATAAATGGTCGAAATTCACGAACTGCCGCGGCGCGGCGCGTTCTATTCAGGCCATTATATTATATATATAATATATATTTCGTCGATTTCTATTTAAAACGAATTATATAAATAGTTTTAAATTCGTTTTAAAAGCAATTTCAACTTCCATTTCAATTCAAAGCAAAATTGAATTCTTCTTTATAAATTCGTTTTAAAATTCATTTCTATTCAATTCAAATTGGTTTTCTATTCGATTCAATTCAAATTGGTTTTCTATTCGTTTCAATTCAAATTGGTTTTCTATTCGTATCAAATTCATTATATATTCAATTCATTATATATTCAATTCATTATATATTCAATTCATTTCGAAATCGTTATATATTCAATTCATTTCGATATCATTATATATTGAATTCATTTCGAAATCGTTATATATTCAATTCATTTCGAAATCGTTTTCAATTCAATTCATTTCGAAATCATTTTCAATTCAATTCAATTCATTTCGAAATCGTTTTCAATTCAATTCATTTCGAAATCGTTTTCAATTCAATTCATTTCGAAATCGTTTTCAATTCAATTCATTTCGAAATCGTTTTCAATTCAATTCATTTCGAAATCGTTTTCAATTCAATTCATTTCGAAATCGTTTTCAATTCAATTCATTTCGAAATCGTTTTCAATTCAATTCATTTCGAAATCGTTTTCAATTCAATTCATTTCGAAATGAATAAAATCGATATAAATATCGTTCACATCAAAATGGCGTCAATCTAATCAACACGGCTTAATGTATTTCTATTTTCAAATATTCTATTTCAAATATTCCTTATTATCAAAATATTTCTATTTCAAATATTCCTATTTCAAATATTTCTATTTCGAATATTTCGTTCAACACATGACTAATCTCAACGGATGAGTACAGTCAACACATGAACTTCTATTTTATATTGATAAAGAAGTAAATTTTATTATTAAAATATTTCGTTCAACACATGACTAATCCCAACGGATGAGTACAGTCAACACATGAAAATTTATTTTATATTGATAAAGAAGTAAATTTTATTATTAAAATATTTCGTTCAACACATGACTAATCTCAACGGATGAGTACAGTCAACACATGAACATTTATTTTCTAAATATTCTTTATTTTCTAAATTGGAATGAGGCCCAATCAATCACCATATAATGTTAATTATATGGATTTTCATACATCACACGTATACAATGGCATTGAAAAATAATCAACCATCAACCAAAGTGCACTACACTGTATAAGCATCAAATATAGATATTCAACGCTTATAACAGCCTGTCAATCAATCGACATATTTAATCAATCAGGATGAGTGAACTTCAAATTTCATCCCAACACCCGTGTGGGGTTTCAAACAATCAAACACAGATTTTATTTGTGCAGTTGGGCGATGTGTAAAATTTATCGACCCAATCAATGTCCTTCAAATAGGTGTACATAAACAAACCGTCCGGTTTGTAAATGAATATTTTATTTTATTCACTTCACGTTAAAAATTATATTTTTAACGATAAAACATTTTATTTTAACATATGAATTTCTATTCAATTCATTTATTCAATAAAATGATATTTTTATTTTTCTAACTTATTTTAGAAAATTTCGGCGGCATAACGGCACGATACTAGAAACGGGACGAGGCCTAGCCTTATCCCCGGTCTAGTGAAGGCCCACGCCATTCACACATCAATCAAATCCATTCATTTCACCAAACAATCAAATTCAAATCAAATCATCTAACTAATTTATGCAACCAAACAAACAAGTCCATGGTCTGTGGACGATTGTGTCGGGTGCTACTAAGCACCGTCTGCATCCTAGTATATATATATAAATAGAAATGAAATTGAAAGGTGAGAAATTCTCACCAATAGATATCCAACTTCACGGCACTTCTTTTAGAGAAGTCTTCGTCGTCATCGCATCCTTTTTCATCTTCGTTGCCCGTAGCCACTACATATATAAAAAAACACACATTTTTATATTTTGATGTCTTTAAAATAAAAATCACATTTTTATTTGTTCACTTTCAAATTGAAAAATCATATTTTTACAATCGCTTCATACATTTAAAAATCGAATTTTCACTTCGCTATTCAGTATATAAAAATCGAATTTTTACCTTGTTATTCAATATAAAAATCGAATTTTTACCTTGTTATTCAATATATAAAAATCGAATTTTTACTATGCTATTCAATATAAAAATCGAATTTTTACCTTGTTATTCAATATATAAAAATCGAATTTTTATACCGCTACTATATAGATAAAAATAATATTTTCACATCGATGTTCCTATAGTAAAGATTATATTTTTATCACGCCATTTTTCATATAAAGATTTCGCCTTTTCATATATATCATTATAAAAATCACATTTTTATTTTGCTACACATATAAAGATGCTATTTTTAATATTTCTATCATGTAAAAATTATATTTTTACTCCTCTACATAAACAAAAATCATATTTTTATATCATCTATATAGTAAAGACTATATTTTTAATACTTTAAAAATATAAAAATCATATTTTTATTACTTTAAAAATATAAAGATCATTTTTTTTACTCTAACTAAAAATCAGATCTTATTATACTAAAAATCGAATCTTTTTACATAAGAAAAATCAAAACTTTCTACATACAAAAATCTCAACTTTTCTCTAATAAAATATGGGTTTTACCTCTAATAAAATCTGGACTTTGTTAAAAATCTATTCTTTTAAATACATACATCTCTACACTTTCCTATTCATATATAATAATTCTTGATTTTTCCTTTCAACGTTAATATATAAAATAAGGTAGAAACTGATTTTCAGACCACTGTATCCTAATTAAATAAATTAAATAAATAGGAAAACATACCTTTTTCGAGGAGGGGGGGGGGGAGATTTGCCGCGATTCCTGAAACGATGGAGGGGGTGGAGTCTTCGGTCGGTGGCGCGACGCGAGGCACAGGGAGGGGGAGGGATGATGAGAGGGGGGGCAGCGGACTTCGGTCGAACGGTGGTGGGTGGCTCTGGTGGGCGTCGGAGGGCGGTGGGTCAGAGGATGGAGGGGGTGCGGTGCTCGAATTGGGGGTTTAGGGTTCGGCGGGTTCGGGCTTTGACGGAGGCAAGACAGAGAAGGGAGGAGAGAGAACGTCGAGGGGGGGATTTCGATGGCGTCGGTGGTGCTTTGGTCTCGGGGAGGGCGGCGGCTCCTCCCCGCTCTCGACGTCTTCATCCCTTTTTTTTTATTTGTTCGACTGAATTTAATCGGGGGGCCAGGGTATAGAGGATGAAGATATTTTATTTATTATTATTTAATTATTTAATTTAATTTTTTTTTAATTCAAAAAGTTGACTTTTACATACGCCCTCGAAACGAGGCCCACCGCCTGTCGTCTACAGCGTTTTACCCCCATTCCGAACACAATGGGATATGTATCGTAGGCTGATTCGGCTGTTACAATCAGTTTCCGTTAAATTTACATTTAAAACACTTTATTGAATTTTAAACATACATTTCAAATTACCGGGGTCGCATACGAACTTTAAAAATTCCAGAAAAATATTTTCTAGCTTCGTATTGACGATACGGTCCTAACAAAACTAGTTTCGTCGAATTCTGAGACCGTTGGAAAAATGGCCAATTTCCAGTCGATTAAAATCAACTGAACCCGGTCAAACGCGTTTTCCTTTGCCACGCTCACATATTGATTCGAAAAATTATGAAATTTGGAATCTAGCAATAATTTAACATCACGGACCCAACAAAAGTGGTTTCGTCGAAATCCGAGGTCGTCTGCAAAATTCCCATTTTTAAGGGCCTGAATTCCATAGCGACTATTCAGAATTTTCAACTGGACATATCTTTTGATTCCCGCTATGAAATTTCGATTTTTCGGATTCATTGGAAAGATATTATCAATTAGATCCTATTGTTTTCGGTTTCACTAAAATCCGGATTGTTTTGCACCCGGTACGTTCAATTGAAGTTTGAAATCGAATTATCGAACTACCGCGCCATTTTCAATTCTATTTATAATTATATATAATTATTTATATTCTAACGACGAACTATATAATATATACGTTCAATTTATATTCAAAAATAAATTTCTCGTCGATATTATTTAAAATAATCCATTTTAAATATTCAAAATTCGCTAAAATTGCCAAAATAAAAATTTTAAACTGGCCCAGATTTTCCGGGTTATTACAATCATTTTGGTTAACAGAAATATTTCAAAAAGATTGGAAAATTTTCTAACACCTTAAATTTTGGAATTTTTTTGGCAAAGTCTTCCCTGTACGGAGGGACATCTGCAATATTGCAGGAACAACAAATATATATATATGTATATATATATATGTCAACCCACACGGTTGGAAAAAGAAGAAAAATCCAAATCAAAACCCAAAAATTATATTTTGCATATGCGTACCTTATGCGAGCGTTAATAAACGATTAACAATAAGCAATAAATGAGCTAGCTCAGCTAGTATGCCAAATTGGATTCAATTAGCTCCAGAATTCAATCAAAATTAGCTCTGCACCTGTTCTTATATTAGACAGAATTCATTGTTATTAGATTCAAACATACAAGTTATTTATTCCAAACAATATCACATACAATTCAATTCACATGAACTGTCTCCTATACTCCACTCAGATTATATTTGAGTTCATTCCAACAAGTCCAACTTATTCATTCCATATGGGTTTCAGTAAAGATCAAATTTATATCCATGTAACCAATTTCAACCATTCCATTTAGATTTATTAATTTCTACTGACTTACGTCAAATTTTATTTCAATATTCAAATCCAATTTTAACTTATACAATTCGTTTCTTCTTAACATCAGTTAAATTAAATATTCATATTTGAAATTCTCTCTTGGTTAAATCTTATCAATTTCACATCAAACCAACTCAAATCAACCATAAAATCCATACAATCCATTCATTTTTCATTAACTTTCCAATATTAGACTAATTTAAGAAAATTATTGCTTTTACATCTTTACAAAATATATTGGGTGAAAATAGTTTTAAAAATAATTTTATATCAAATTACAAATACGCGCTCTTATATATGTACACCCAAACTCAATCTAGACTATTACTAACCCCATCTCCATTGAGCTACGCCACAGAGCCAAGGTTATCACTAAACCTGGCTCCGATACCAACTATAACGACACGAAAATTCAACGCTCGAATTTTCGACAATAATACATAACTTCGTATTAGTTGCCAAAAACCAAGTGTCAAATCTCATATTGTTAATAGAAAGAAGTTAGAGGGTGAGAGAAGAAAGAAAGAAATATTAGAATAGAAGAATAAGAAGATCAGAATCTCACAGCGGAACGAATAAAATATAATACATCAAATTTCTTTATACAAAAAGAAACTGTATATACATACAAATCATCAGAGTACATCACATATTAGACGCAACAGTAATAATACTTTATTAATATAACTATTGGTGAAGCCTCCTGCTTCCATCTTCTGAAAACTCCAAGCGAAACCTAACCTGGAAATATACTCAGTCTGAATCGAGCACATTTGAAGCAAAGCAAAATTCACCCGAATCAGTCTGGAATACTTTCAGTGATAAATTCATAACACAAACAACTTGCTTAACTTTAGAAACTCTTTTTGAAAGAAAAGGATAATAGTAAGACCAGCCCACACATAAACACTTACGGTTTTTTACCTTACTATAACCCAAAACATTTTGATATAGAAATCCAGTGATATTATAATAGTGTCTATCAAACCACAAATAAATAACCATCTAGCATAACACTTGCATCTCATGCTCTACATATATAATATAAAATCAAAAACTGCATGGCGCTTATTAGAGAATGGATTTCCAACATGACAAGGTATGGAACCACCTTTCGACAGTGCATCTCTAGAGGGAAAATGCACTCGGGTTCAATAAGAACTTCTTGCAACCCGGCTACACATGACCGGCCACTCATTTAGCTTTAGTGTGAGGAATATATTATCACCCTACGACATTTTATCGTGACCACCGTAAATTCCCGGAAGATGCAGAAACGAAAGAAGAACAAATATGATTTTTTTTTCCCTAGATCAATGACAATATACCCTACTTGGGAATGACGCACTTAGCCATGTTGCGTGCCCGATTTCTGTCATTTCCCGGGTGATGAGGCTTGAGGTCACGTTTACCTTCAGAGAACATCTTAATATCTTTGATTGCCACATCATCAGATCCGTAAAATCACTAATTGATGTCCATAAATACACTCTGGGTGTTAAGCAAAAGAACTTCTCTGCCACCAAACTTGGTATATTTGTAAAAATCAACGTACGTGACTCTTAAGGAATTACTCTGTCAGACATTCGTCCATACAAGTTGTCTAGGAATATGATGAACCGAAGGTACTCTCCTACTACATCATATGAATCACCCTACTGATCAGTACCGAGTGTTAGACCAAAAAATGGTCCTAACACCCAATTGATAATGTTTTGTAGAGAATAATGAGGAATCATGAACAAAAAGCAAGAAAAATCAATCAACACACGGAATTTATAGTGGTTCGGCGTTAACAAGCCTACATCCACTTCATAACTTCTCAATTCATTCAGAAATTACAAATACAATGAGTATTGACGCTCAAGCACTCAATTACAATGAATAATACTCTCCGAATTCATTGATTTTATTAAAGAGGATGAAGGTTCTTCGTTGGTAGCCATGGCCGAAATAGATAGAGCTTCCTTAAGGCCAAAAAGTCCCTTTAAATGGTGTGTTGTATGTGTATTTATAGGTAGAAATTCGGTTAGGGTTGAGTGGCCACGTGGCAGCTTCAGAGTAAATCTCGGAAGTAGTGGAGAACATGGGGAAATGGTCTTTAACTGCCCAGAATTCGGTTAGGGGTAGAGACCCGATCTGGTTGGCCCGATCCGGATAACCCGATCCGGTTTACCCGATCCGGATGACCCGATCCGGATGACCCGATCCGGTTTACCCGATCCGGTTTGGTTGGTCAGAAATATTCGCTTTAACTTGATCCGAAATGGTGGAATCCAACCCGAAGCTTATGTGCACAGAAATACGAGTTTTCCCATCCTTCGTTACTTCCTCCAAGCAGATGTCGATCTCTGGCAGTTCATACTCAAGCCCTGAGTGGCCTTCCTGATAGAGTTCTTCGGCTTTGGATAGTCTGGTCACAAAGCAGGCTAACATTTTGCCCCCCAAAGTACATCTTGTTGCAAATAAGATGTGCTTTGAATGAGTCGAGATGAATCTTTTTTGATCTTTTTCTGTATAAATGGCTTGTCATATACCGCATTGCTTCCGTTGATGCTTATCGGGCCAAATTTCATGGCTAGAGTGGTCAAGATGATCAAGTAATCGTTTAGACTTCGTCGAATCAAGAGTAGAATTCCTTCATCATAGGTCATGCGGTATGTTTGGCTCCCGTGCGAGATCGTACATGTAAAAGTTGATGCCAAACGACACCATCTTCCTAAACAAGTCAAGTGCATTACTAAGCTAAGAATTCTTTAATGTATAAGTCAATGTATACAATAGCCGTCCAAGTCATAGTATGGTGTCGGAATCTTCGTATCTTGAGCTAGCATCTGGACCGTTCGGATAGAGCGCATCAGAGTCGGCATATGAATTTGTCATTTTTGCTTGGATTTGGACTATCTCGATATCAGGATATTAATCTAGGACTCCATGATTGCATCTAATCGTAATAATAGTGCATCCGAAAGCCATGATCACTTCAGATTGTTTTATAGTCCTGTGATCACATACGAGTCAGTACGAGATGTTGTTGAAAACATGAAAGCCAATAGCTGGTAGGATTATCACAATTGTAAGGAAGCAGAGGAGTTCATCATACTCTCCATTTGATGCAGTTGCAGATCAAGTCTTTGAATTCTTGCTTGATCCGTAATTTCGCTCACTTGGATGGTCGAGATGAATCACGTCATATTCTAAAGATATAATGTATATGTTCTGAATCATGCATTGAGTCAGGGTCATGTTTAAAGTCAATATGTCAGTTGAAGTTGATGTTCCTAGCATTAGTGGAGGACGAGCGAAGTCATTGCTTATGCCCCCAACATTGTTGGGGGTTATGATAGGTCAATCGGACATCCAATCTTTTGGCCTTTATACTTTTTTCTGCCGCATCGAGTTAGATATGTAGGTTTAACAATCTTAGTCACCCTGTGTCGTTATGTGCACATTCCCAAGTCATCAAGGGTTGGAGTTGTATATGCGAATGGTCGAATCACATTCGCGTTGGGGTCAACCCATCTGTTTAGCCAGAAAGCAGTGATCACCTTATTGAGTATATCAGCAAACTTAGATACTCTCCTCGCATCAGCTGCAGAGTTGAGTAAGCTTGTCAATCTTGCAAGCGAGCGAACGTCGTTAGTGAGTTATTCGAGCTCCTTCGTTCACGCTTTGGCATAATCCAAAATAGCCATCATAGTCTTGTTGAGTCTATCTCCCATGCTTGGTTCCATTAAGCTTGACAATCAAGACCGCAGGCCCGATTAATGACATTGGTCATTTCCAAAATTGTAAATTCATGTTAGTCTTTCCTGGGGCTTTTCTTTTTCCTTTATTATTTCAAGAGTCAGATGGTGCTCCATTCTGTCGTGAAGACATTGAGATCATCCATTTCAACATTAGCACACTCTTATTGCACGATTCTGTCTATCTCAGGATAGGATTTTCCAACATTTCTAGGAGAATCTCACGGTAGAGAGATACCGATGTTTGTTTCAGAGGTGAATCCGCCAAGTCCTCTTGGTGGGTCTCGATGCAAAGAGATTTTGAAGTTTGAGATATCCAGAATACCGGATACTACAGCAATCAACGCTATATATGGTCCAGGTCGATTTACCGATGCCACTGCGGCGTTGAATCTTTCAAGGAATGCATGCAGGGTCTCGCCTGATCTCTATTGAAGCATCAATTAATGTTGCCAATTTGGCCCTCATCTTTGAGAAGTTGTCGCTAATTACCTAATTTAGCGCTAGTGCCCCCGGTATGAAGTCTTAAATTGGGTGGAAGCTGGTTTCTGGCTTCTTGGTTGCGCATAGGTAATAGCAGTCAATCAGGCTTCTGTTTTTTAATTCTGGATGGTGATCCGCTACTTGGATGTATGCAGGTTGTTCTTGAGGAGCCATTCTTCTGCTTATAGTCTGGGTTATTGTGAAGCTCAGATAATCGTAAATGTGCCTAAAGCTGACAGATAGTCAGATGATGATGTTCGAAGCTCTTATCCTGTACTCCCCATCCATGGGGATTTTATTGAACGATGGTCATCAAATCCACGTATTCGCTGAATTCATACTCCCTCATCGAGCTGTGAGTTAGAGTTTGATAGAAAATGATTTATTCGTGTCCAGCTCATGTTAGTCCTTGGTCTCCCATCCAAGCTTTGAGGTTCGGAGTCGGATGGTAATGAAGTTAGACTATAGCTTTCTCGAATGCTCTCGTATTCCCCCTACATGGGGAGCCTCATGTTGAGGTTGAGCTGGATTTTAAACATTCCTCCGAATTGGAGCAAAGGTTGGTTGGGCTTCGTTTAATTTTTCGGTGGCTCTTGCATATCCATCGTTTTCATCCAAAATGTTACAGTCAGAAGTTGCATGCTACAAATGCCTGGGAGGAGGTTGGTTGCATCTTGTTTCATTAAAGACGACTATGCCAACTTGTCCTAGGGTCCCATATGATCTGGACTATGGAGCAGGGAGTGTTTGAGCCAAGTTCGTTGTCGCTTGAATTTCCATGGTGCTCGCTCCAGCGAGTAAGCCGTAGTTACTCGGCCTTCCATCTATCCAAGTAAAAAAGTTATCCATCATTTTCTGTCGTTTCCAGATAAGTTTGTCTCATTGAGCCATCTGAGTTCTCAAATCAGCGAGGGTACCATCTATTTCATATCTAGCTTGACATGCTGAGGGATCATTGCAAGAAGAAATTTGCTGACTTCCTTCGTTCCAAGCGCCTTCTACGCCAATATCCTCAGAACAGAAGAATTTTCTATCTTCCTTCTTCTTAACCTTTGAGTTTGAGTGTCAGGCAATTTGCCCCCTCGCAAGTTAGAGGTCAAAGTAATGGCGTCCTCCTTTATATGGGGTCTTTCAACCGGGAATTCGGTCTGGATTAGCAAATGGACGTTCATTCTGCATCCATTTCGTGGTCCTCAAGCAGCAATGTGGCCCCAGTCCAGGGGTAATGGAGAAAGGTCGGTAGTTGTATCACCTCCCATTCAAATTTAGACATGGATGCATGGAAAAGAGACATTGCTTTATAAGCTTATGTGATCGAGTTATCCAAGTGCTCGAGTTATCACGTTTTCCATTCAACGTATTTGCGAGGTAGCACTCGTCGTTGCACTTGGGCTATGGCCAGTCACACATGGGTGTGTATGTTGATTTAATATATCACTCTTAGGGCCTCCTTTCGGTCATTGCCTTAAGTCGTGTGACACGTCATTGAACAATTCACTCTCAAGGCCTCCTTTCTGTCATCGCCTCTAGTCTCCTGAGAAGTTTATCATTAGGCATCAATGTCAGCCTTCTGGATGTAGCCCTTTGTTTGTTTTCCACCGGCCTGTTGCGGTTGTCGCGAGTGCGGTGCTCGCATTCTTGTCTTATTATCTTGTACAAGCCTGCACTCTGTAAACAAAGCAAATCTCTAAGTAATAGGTAATAAAGCACATCACAATCAAGCAAGGGTCCCAATTCAGAATCCCTGCAATCAAATAATATCTAGCAAATCATATAGAATTTGTCTAAAGGGGTGATGTGTGTGTGCCCCCAATCAATCATGAATAAAGTGCCTGCCCAGGGCTTGTTTGGGATTGATTAGGATCGACAGTGCATTGCCCCTCATGTCCGGACATGAAGGGTTCGGGCTCAGCTTTCACTCTTGCCCCCGGTACTACAGCAGGGTAGGAGCCCTTTTATGGCATTTAATCAACATACCTTTATACTCTCCTGTCGTATGCCCAGGATAGAGTTCGAACTCAGCTTTCAGTCTGCTCCCCGATCCTTCAGCAGGGTAGGAGTTCTTGCGGTGCCAGCCTTTGGCGCCTTTATACTCTCCCGTCGAATGCCTAGGGAAGTGTGGAATCAAGGCGGTCTTTTAATCGTGGTGCACCATCACGCCTTGGGGATGTCGTCTTCCCGTCCTTTATACTCTCTCTCGAATCATGAGAGTTAGAGTTATCCAGGCGAACGGTTGTGTCATTCGCCTTGGCGCTCCTTCTTCAATCTATTTCAAAGAGTAGGAGTCTTCCGTCTCGAGTGTCGTTCTCAAAATCGATTTTATTCCTTACTCCACGCTTCACTCTGGCGGATGGAGCTTTTCGGGCAAGCGGTCGGATCACACTCGCCGAGGCGCTACCTCATAATTCCCGATTCATGGGTGAAGGTGGTTGTTTGCAGTGATCAAGTATCTCTCATCCCGTCAACTCGTGGGATGAAGTTTGGTCGAAAGCTGCAATATTGTCCTTTAAATGTTCTCTCAAATCATGAGAGCTAGAGTCACGGATCAAGTGGTCTTTCAATCATGGAACACCCATCACCCTCGTCCTAGGTTGGTACTTCTATCCAATCTCTGAGGATTAGAGTTAGTCGGGCAAACAGTCAAAAGACGTTGGCCAAAGCTTTGCGTTCCTCCGATCAATCTATGGGAGGAGTGATTGGCACCAAACTTCGGGTACCTGCATCATTAATATCGCATGAGTTAGTCATGTCCATAACTCAGGAAGCATGTAAAAGTAAATTGCATGATTGAAAAGTAAGCATATCAAGGGGCAGTGCTGCCTCCTTTAACGGATCGAGACATGTAGACGGTCGAACTGCATCCATCCGGAATCGGATTCCGACGTTGAACGTCAATGCACAATTATCTTGAGGTCTGCCACGTGTGAGCCAAGGAGTGGATGGTCACCTGGATCCATCTTAAGCTATACAACTTCTCTCAGGCGAAGGACGTGGCTCTGTAAACGAGCAGTTCAATCGGGCTCGTTACGGCAATGCTCCATAATTCTTCCTGTAGGTGCTCAAAGTTTGATCGGTACCAGATTCGGGGTACCTACATCATCCACATATAAATTCATCTGAGTTAGTTACATCAATAACTCATAAAGCATGGAAATATAAGAGTCATGGTTAAAATGTAATCCTGTTAAAGGAATGAATATCATTATGTGCGAAGATGGCATTGCACACTCTTTGCAGGTCCATTTTTCCTCACTACATCTCTGTTAGGGGATGGCTGTCAAAATCTTTAGTTGGTGATGAACGTCTTTTCAAACCGTTGTGGGGTGGCAGTCCTAAGAATGAACAGACCTTGATTGAGGACTTGGAGTGACAAAGGCAATTAGGTAAATACTATAAGCAAATGACGAGGTCGCATCTTATTTGAATCGCCTTCTTGCCCTCATGCTAAGGGCAAGGATTGAGTATAAGGGAGTCATGGCTGCTAGGGGGATAGTCATATCTCGTCCATCCACAGATATGCCTTTAGTCCCACATTGGGAATAAGATCTAATGCACAGATAATCAATCAGCATCCAACCTTAAGTGCTCTAAACCTTTAACTTGCCACCTCCATTGAGTAGCATCTCCTAATTAGCTAAATAGCAGGCTCTTCCAGAAACATGGTCGCCATGGACCATTACCATTCCATCTTTCATTAGGAATTTTAGCACTAGATACCAGGGTGCAATGTAAGCTCTAATCGCCGCTAGAGCTGGTCAGTTTAGACCTTAGTCAGATAAACTTGACTACAATAGCATGGCTTCCAAGGCTTGAAGTAATGTTCACGTTTTCTATCACAATTGATGTATGAAGTCGAGAGCTAACGGTCGATTCATATTTGTTTTGATCTTGAACTCCCATCTCTTGACAAAGGTCATATGGTGACTGGTGAGCAGTCAAGTTGCTATCATCCGAGCAAAGATTCATATGTCCAATCATGGCCTGCAGGGGTTCAACGGTTACATATCGATGGGCACCAAAGTATGTTGACCTAACCCTTATTCGATGGAAATCAGTCTTCCTCAATGCGATTGACAGCAAATAGCCATTGCAAAGGTTAGCTAAGTTCTTCGGGAGGTGAGACGCAGGACATTTTATTCATCACATCATACAATTGAAGTGTAGCTTTGGGATATTGGGATCCTTAGCTGCTTTCTGGTATCCCACTATTGACAATCATGGTCACTAAGATCATATGAATCATCTTTGAAGTAGTGCTCGAACTGTTCTATATAACCGTCATTCGATGCTCCGCCGATTGGACAGGTTTAAGTCATATAAATGGGATGGTCACTACTCATTAGGGAACAACATCAGTTGCATTGCTGAAATCTACACTATCGGAGTTCCAGAAGATGAGGCTACTATTAGACAATCATTATCTTGTATATTGTCGTTGATAGCAAGCTGAATCTGACTGACAGCTACTCCCATTGAATGGCATCGGCAAATAGAGGCTATGGCTTCTGGAGGAATCCTAGTCGTTGCCATTTGGTTGTCATATTCTTTGACTATCCACCTTATCTTCATTAACAAAATTTGATGACTATAGTTGGTCAAAATATACGTCGAGCCGAAGGCGAGCCGTGCTCCGAGCCGAAGGCGAGGCCGTTAGCGGGTCCGAGCGCAGCGCCGGCGGGGGTCCGGGGCCCCGCAGTCCCGGCGGCGATCGACCTAACCGGTTAGGTCGAAAATGTGGGCACTGCACGATTTTTTCGATTTTGGAAGATGGAGCCTTTTCTGAAATGATCTTAAAAATGTATTTTTTCCAAAAATAGCTGTTTCGGGTCGGATCGGATCATCCCTTCAAATTACGGCTCGGGAGTGCCTTTAGGCTGGGTTGGATTATGGATGCACCATCAGTAACATTCATTTCTTCGGTTCGGTTTGGGGCACCCTCTTCGATTCGGTTCGGAGATGCATCATTGGGTCGGGTCGGGGTATCAACAGCAGCTGGATTCGAGTCCTGCTCAACAAGTCGGGTCAGAGCACTGTCCCCGGGTCGGTTCGTGGTGCCACTCCTTTATGGCTCGGGTCGGGGGTACACATCCGATCCGATGATAAAGCTTGCCAGGAACTTGAATTACTTGGCTCTCATTCGAGGTGATAGGGGATCGGGTCGAATTGAGGTGTCAGTATCGGGTCGGTTCGGGTCCGACCCGACCCGGGCACACCTGAATCGGTGACTGGAACGAAACCTGCAGCCTTCTTGTCATCTTGTTCTGTACTCACTTCATTTCTGCGAGAAGCCCGTTGCTTTTTATCTTTTCTTGTAGGCATGGAAAATGTGGATTATCTCTTCGGATTTGGTGATCCAAACAATAGAACAATAATCCAGAAAGCTGAGGATTCAATCTTCTCAGTGAAAGCACCAAAATGTTAGACCAAAAAATGGTCCTAACACCCAATTGATAATGTTTTGTAGAGAATAATGAGGAATCATGAACAAAAAGCAAGAAAAATCAATCAACACACGGAATTTATAGTGGTTCGGCGTTAACAAGCCTACATCCACTTCATAGCTTCTCAATTCATTCAGAAATTACAAATACAATGAGTATTGACGCTCAAGCACTCAATTACAATGAATAATACTCTCCGAATTCATTGATTTTATTAAAGAGGATGAAGGTTCTTCGTTGGTAGCCATGGCCGAAATAGATAGAGCTTCCTTGAGGCCAAAAAGTCCCTTTAAATGATGTGTTGTATGTGTATTTATAGGTAGAAATTCGGTTAGGGTTGAGTGGCCACGTGGCAGCTTCAGAGTAAATCTCGGAAGTAGTGGAGAACATGGGGAAATGGTCTTTAACTGCCCAGAATTCGGTTAGGGGTAGAGGCTCGATCCGGTTGGCCCGATCCGGATAACCCGATCCGGATGACCCGATCCGGTTTACCCGATCCGGATGACCCGATCCGGTTTGGTTGGTCAGAAATATTCGCTTTAACTTGATCCGAAATGGTGGAATCCAACCCGAAGCTTATGTGCACAGAAATACGAGTTTTCCCATCCTTCGTTACTTCGTCCAAGCAGATGTCGATCTCTGGCAGTTCATACTCAAGCCCTGAGTGGCCTTCCTGATAGAGTTCTTTGGCTTTGGATAGTCTGGTCACAAAGCAGGCTAACACCGAGTAGTCCTTGCAAATCCGTAGATTCAATCACAACAGAACCACAGTGTATCTCTGGGAGCTAACCAGAGATTATAAGTAGTTCTTCCACTCTATGAAGATCTACAGTCTTCAATGCTCCATATTTATTTCCTGCAAGTTAGCTTCAAGCGCAACCTTGATTCAAAGTGGTTTTGGGTTTAGTTCTCATCCCGGTCTCTTCAAAATAACATGTCAAATGTCCATAGTATATTTCATTGATAATTTGGTGTTTTAACTATCAACCGCAACAAAACAATTATCCAATCAGATTGATCAATAGTACGATCAAGTATATTAGCAGCTCGGGTTTTTCATGTAAAATCATTTTAAAACCTTTAATTGACTCTTAAAAATCGTTTTCTATATTCGACAAACGCTTATGTTTCCAATACTTTGGAAACACTTACCGTAACCCATCCCTATATTCCTTCTTTGGAAATATATAATTTAATTTCAATTATTTACTTTCATTTTAAATTAAAATAATCTTTTCCTGTTATTTAGGAAACATTTATTGTTTAGAATAAGTGTATATTAAACTAAACCATTTCCATTATCTATAAAACAACGCTATATAAATAGCCAAATGGTATAAATAAATTTTACATTTCATCATAGACTAAACAATGCAAATTTATACATTGTTTAATTTAAATACTCAGTCTTTTAATAATATTTTAAATCTTGCAATTGAATTGCAAAAATCATTTCAATCTTCTTACCATTACAAACAAGCATCATTCCTCGATAATAGTGAAGTCGTCCAAGTTAGGTTATTTTCTTTACCTCTCAGACCTTGATCAACAACATTCTTATCTCAGAACAGATGGAAGTTCATAACTTAAAAATCCATATTACTTAAAATGTCAACCTAAAATCTTATTGATCGCTTATAATATGGTTTTATAAACCATATTCTTACTTCAAGAAACTTTGTTCGATTCTAACCATTGCTACTTATTTCGTATGTTAAATCATTCTTGCCAAAACATTTATTTTAGCTATGAATTCTTTTATTGCCATTCCGTTTATAATGGACTAGATACTTTATTTAAAACATTATTTTATGAAACTAAGCTTTTTGGATTTTATAACTAAACTCCATTTATTCATTTCTTTGTTAAAAAAAACCATTTGACGTTCATCTTCTTCGCTTTTCGACCTTTTCTTTTTATTAGAATTATTATACTTATTCCATTAAGTAATATATCTCTTTTAAAATAAATACTTAAGTTGTAATTTCTCTTTATAAATCCTTCCAGAACCTTTGGATTTTTATTATAAAATCTCCTTTCGAATATTTACTTAGATTCCATTATAACTTGGTTACTATCTCAAATGAGTTCTATTCAAGAAATAATTACTTTAATTATTATTAATTAAAATAATAATTAACTTCATCATTCACTGAAATAATATATTTTTTATTACTTAATTGTTAGATCAAAATTTGGACCTAACACCCAAATTGTTCTGAAGCTTATAGAGTTTCAACTGAAGAATGAGAAAAAAAGGAAATAACACACAGAATTTATAGTGGTTCGGCGTTAACGAGCCTATGTCCACTTTATATATTATTGATTATACTTTGAAAGCTAATACAATCAAGGATTTCTCCCAATATTTCAGTATTTTGACAACAATGGCGGATTCAGTACTCAATATTGCCAAAAAGATCCCAAAAAATGCCAAGCTCGGGCTATTTATAGCTGATTTTGTCAGGCGGGTCGTGGTTACACGTGGCACGAATCCCGAGAACATCGGATCGCATCGCCACCGTTGAGGAAATAGTCAAATTAGCCGTTGTGGACAGGTGTCGCGGTCTGCTTGAAAATCGGATCGTGCAGATGGGGAGAATTGGTCCAAATGACGGTTAGGGACACGTGTCGCTAGATCCGTGCGTCTCGGATCGCTGAAGACTAGCTCATGCTTAAACGGGTCAGAGGGTTCGCCGTGCATCAGGGGATCGGATCGATCAATACTGGGCAACAACATATGCATGGATCGGATCGCATAGAGGTGTCGTTTCGCTGATGAAATAGGGGCGATCCGTCGAGACGCGATCCGATGGTGGGCGAGTCGATATCGTGCGATCCGTCATCGGGCGAGTCGATGATGCGATCCATTCCTTCATATTCTTAGAGAATGTGGTTTCATGCTTTCTTCTTATGAATGATCCTGGATGGCTTAGTCAAAAAGCGAGCCAACATTTTGCCCCCTCGAAGTATGTTTTATCGATGATGGAACATGCTTCGAAGTTATAGAATCGTCTTTTCTCAACGAGTCGCGGATCAGAGAACAATTCTCTTTCTCGGATTTTTCAGAATCCTCATTCTTGAATTTATCGATTCGTATCGCGGGCTCGAGTCGCGGTCCGTTAGCGAGACATTCGTTCCGTTCTTGGGTGTGCACTTGGGCCTCGGAACGAAACGGGCTCCTCCTCGAGTCGTGGTGGGCTTTTGGTTCGCGGTCTGCCGGTCTTTCGTGGATCGAATAGGACAAAGAAGGGGAGACAAACGGTCGCCCTCTTTGCCTATATAAGCCGACCCTCCCCTCTTCACTTTCCTTCTTCTTTCTTTCTGCCGTATCGTTTCGCCTGCACTGTCGAAGAACGAACCCAAGTTTTTCAAACCTTCGAAAATCCGAGCATTCCCTCAATATTTAGAAAGGTAACTCCACAAAAAGCATTCTTATTCGTGAACGCTGCTCTTTCATGAACTTTTTTGACTAATTTGAGGGAGAAACGATGGAAATTTGCGATTTTCTGAAGGAATCATCAAGACGCCATGGCTGACTGGCGTAGAGCTCGGAGTTCGAGGATGGGAAGGAGAGGAGGAAAACGAAGGAGGTAGAAGAAGAGGGAAGGCCGGTTCGGATCGTGGGCAAGGAGAGGAGAAGATGAAGGCGAGTGGCGAGACGGAAGATCGTGGTGACAGCAAAGGCGCGTATCGTGGGGGCTGCAACAATTCGTGAAGGAGCGATCCCTTTGCCCTGCGATTCGATGGGGGGCGATCCCTCTGCCTTGCGATCCGAAAGGGGGGCGATCCCTCTGCCTTGCGATCCGACTCATAGTTAACGATGCGAAGAAATTTCAAACTTTAATCGACGCCTTGTCACCATAAAATTCTGAACAGTTAGGCTAGGGCCCTGATGTTGGACTTTCTGGACTAAAAGACCACATAATTTGACTGCCTATGACGACTAATATTTCGATGATCTTGATAGCTTTCACATTTTATTTTCAATGCACACACAAGCACACACACCGGCACTTGCACACACGGGGGATGGGTAGTATTAATCTCATTGTTCATGTTTTCTCGTCCTAGCAGTAATGTCGAATGATCACTCTTCTTCAAGATCCGCAACAGGAGCGGAATCCGAGGTTCCTGAGCAATACAACCCTGAAATTCCTCCTACTAATCCAGGAGGTGAAGATACTGGATCTGAGTACGAGGCCACAGAATCAGATCCGTCCGAAAGTACTTCATCTAGCGAAGAGTCCGAGATAGACGGACGAGCTCCCGACGAGATTCCTGGCGCGCTCGGAATAGATAAATTCTCTGATTCTTTAGCATCTAAGCTCGACGATATAAAGCTTAAGAGAATTTGCTTGAGACACGGAATTCCTTGGGATGACGTCTTGACACCCGGAAGCGAAGATAGACCCCACCTAGCTCCGGAAGGATATATGGCAATCAGCCGGACCGTGTGCTTGGTAGGAGCTATTCCTCCGTTCCCTCCGATTTCCATCGAAACTTTAAGAAGACTGGGTATTGCTCCGATGCAACTTCATCCGAACGCCTACGCATCTTTATACACCCTATATGTTGCATACGCGGAGATCCTACACGCCGAACTTAAATTCAGAGATTTGACATTCTTCTTTCTTTTTAAGCACCGTTCTTCGGCAACTCCAAATTTCTCTTTCTTTGAATGGTGGCGAATAGGAAGGTTCTGTACGATGGATATAGCAATATAGGGGACCCTAAGTCTGATTGGTTTTATATAAGGAAACAGGCCGGATGCTCTCGAAGATGGCTCAAATCAAGTAAACTTTAAGCTTCTAATCGAATATCTTGTTCAAGAAGTCTAGGCGTTAACATTCTCCCCCTTTTTCTTTGTCTTAAACAGATCACGTCTTCCCGAAAACGGAGGGTCCACTGTACAACAATCGATTGTCCATTCTTCTACAAAGCAGATCCGACTTTCTAAGGATCAAAAAATGTATTACGGATGACAATCTTCATAAGCATCGTCTTCTGGATAGAAGATTTGGACTTGGCACTGGCGGCAGACCTTATAAGTATGTGCCCCCAACGGAGGGAGAGGGAACTTCGCAAGCAATAGAAACAACTAAATTTCGTAAGAGTCCTTCTCCAATAGTCATCCAAGACGATGAGGACCTGAACATATACAGAGGGGATGAGGTCCGCGGTGACATGTCCAAGGAAATTCCTGTTTCTACTCCAATCGAAACCGCTGCTCCCGATGACTTGACAGAAGAGCAGTTATTTGACGAGCTGAATAAAATCCCTCTACCCGATGATGTATATACAGAGAAGGACTTTGAAGAGGGGCCTTTCTTCCCTGCTCCTGAAGAGACCATTGCTCCAACTAGAGGACGAGAAACTGGTCAGATGAGCCTGTCTTCGGGCCCGGGTCTGTTAGGGGGAATTATAAGAGATGCACACATCACACACACTATCTGACCCTGCACTCTTATATCGTGGGTATTCAAAGTTTTAATATGATCTTTTCTTTTTTGTAGGAACGATGTCCCGCAGGAAATCTTACTCGTATCGTTCTCTTCGTGAGGGCACACCCAGCCTTTGTCCGGATACTGAGCGCTCTCGCGGTCCTTCTCACAGGCCGACTTCCTCGCAACCTCGGTCTCCACCTAAATCGACCTCTACCAAGCCTTCCAGCTTCCCGGCAGTTCCTACAGGGGGAAAGAAACTTCCTAAAGAGTTAACTCCTCCAAAGAGCGCACCTTCCCACAGCCGGTCGTCAAAAAGACATTACGAATCTAAAGATAAGGGCAAGGATGCATCCAAAGAATCTGAAAAGGAGAGGAGTGACATCGTCCCCTCCAGCCAGCCAGAGTTGGCTGCTCCAGGGTCACGGGATTATATGCACGGTCCAGAGATTCAAGGCAGGCTGGAAAAGCTGCGGGAACAATTCCCAGACATATTCTTTGACCGGATGACATTTGTTCCAGCCTTGGAACCGGTCCCCAAGAACTGGGATAGCGAAGTTGTCGGGCATATCCGCCATGTTGCCAGGCAATATGAGATGATGAAAAAACATGCCGTTAACCTTTCTGAAGTCATCCGATCGCTTGAAATAGAAGCACACAGATCCAAGGCGAAACTTGAGAACAACGAGAGGGCCAGGACCAAGATGGAGAAGGACCTGGAAGATGCTCAATCCCAGCTTGCTTTAGCACGGAGGGATGCTGAAAATTATAAGATTGAATTAGAAAATGCTAAGCAGCGCTTCCATTCGGAACTTGACTCCAATAGCCAAGAAAAAATGGCCTTAAAGAAGGAGATTGAAGATCTCAAAATGGCCAACATCGAGTTGAAAACAGTACAAGGCTATTTTGAAGCTGAGAGAGCTGCTTGGGAGGCAGAAAAGGCAAATTTAAAAGAAAGTTTGGCTTTGGCTAAAGCAGAAAAGGTGATTTTAAATGACCAGGTCTCGGATGCGGAGAGACGGGCAGCTCTCGCCGAAAAGAACGTTGAGAGTGCCATCGAATTGGCCACTACTTCTAACAACATGCTCCTCGCAAGAGAGAAGGAGATCGAGGGGTTTGAAGAGATGATTTTCGATTTCCTTGGCCAGGTTCTCAAAACTCGCAACATCTCGTGGATCCCGGATTACCATGTTACTTTGGCCAATTTATGGGATGCCATTGTGGAGGGTGAAAAACATAGATTGTGGGTCGAAGAAATCGATGAGGATGAATTGATGAAGAGCATCTTAAGAGAAAATGAGCCTGAGGACCTGGCAGAGGGTCGTCGCCTGATTTTGGCGGAGATGGAAAAGGAGAGGGCCCTGGCTAAGGGTAAAGGCAAAGCTGATGAGGGCTCGAGTTCGGCTGTGGAGCCCAAGACCTCCGGGGTTGAGGAATACCATCCCGATGATCCATTAATCCCTTTGGGTCGAACTCCCATGGTCATTGGAGCCTCTGCAACTACTCAAGAAGGAGCATCTGCTGAAGGTATTTCTCTCTCTTCCCCACAATTTGTCAAAGCAATTGTGAATTATCGTCGTCTGGTAGAACAACCAATTGAATTAGTAATGTGTGTTCCTCCTGATACAGGTGGCGAGCCCGTCGACAAGGGTGCTGAAAAAGAAAAGGAAGTGGAGAAGGAGGCTGTCTTGCCAGGTGCTGGTATTGATGTATCAAAGCAGGCCGAGGTCACAACAACAGAAAGAAGCATCCCGGCACCTAGCACTGATGTACCCAAAGATGCTGAGACCATCGAAGCCTTGAAAGACATGGATGGACGCCATGTAGATGATGAAGAAGACATTATCGGTGCCAAAAAGGCCGACGATGATGACGAGGAAACCTTGGCCAGCCTAAAAGCCAGACAGGAGAAAGTGTTGGCTTCGAAGAAGGTGGGAGATGAGGCTTTGGACGTAGTCCCTCTTGTAGAATTCGATCCCAAAACTGGGATGATTGTGAAGATTCAGCCCAAATCCATCAGCCGACAGCTTCACTTTGCAAACCCCGATGACTTCCCGGCTTCCCTCTCTGGTAGAAGTAAGAGAAAAGAGGTGGAAGAGGAGTCTTCAGAGGAGTCGGATGTTCCCCTCATAGACAAAAGGAAGAGGAAGAAAGGGGATTCATCTGATGCCGACAAGGCGAGGCTGGAGAGGCAGAAGCAAGAGAAGAGGCCAAAGCGTAAATAGGATGTTTGTTGATATTTTATCTTTAGGTTTTCCACTGGCCAGGAAGTGTAATTGTGAGACTGGCCCTCAATTTCTTTTCTAGGCTGTTTTTCACTTTGTTGGTTCATAGTATATAAATGAAAGTTTATCTCTTTTTGCGTCCTTATGTACCTGTATTCAAATAAATTTTCCATGTTTAGTCATAGGCCATCTAATTACAAATCAGTCGAACAACAGAAAGAAAAATATTCGCGCTGCGTTGCTGTATTAAAGTTCAGTATATGTGTATGAGTATATATGCCCCCAGTCAGTTGTTATCATGGCACCTGACTAGGGTTTACTAAGGATTGGTTAGTTTTGTCGGCAGGTTGCCCCCTATTTCTGAATATGGGGGACTTAGAAGATTTCATTGGATGACTGTTCGAATGGTACCGAATTTTTGGCACCTTTCGCAGTGCTTAATCATAGACTTCTTTGTACTCTCTTGACGGTTGCCAAGGTTAGAGTTTGAATTCAGTAGTTCAGTCGGTCCCCGATCCTTTAGCAGGGAAGAAGTTCTTTCTCAGCGCTCAATCGGAGACGCTTTTATCATCTCTCTCTCTCTGGAGAGTTAGAGTTCGAGCTCAGCGATCCATTGGCTCCCCGATCCTTCAGCGGGGAAGGAGCTCTTTCTCAGCGCTCAATCGAAGACGCTTTTATACTCTCTCTCTCTCTGGAGAGTTAGAGTTCGAGCTCAACGATCCATTCGCTCCCCGATCCTTCAGCGGGGAAGGAGCTCTTTCTCAGCGCTCAATCGGAGACGCTTTTATACTCTCTCTCTCTGGAGAGTTGGAGTTCGAGCTCAACGATCCATTCGCTCCCCGATCCTTCAGCGGGGAAGGAGCTCTTTCTCAGCGCTCAATCGGAGACGCTTTTATACTCTCTCTCTCTCTGGAGAGTTAGAGTTCGAGCTCAACGATCCATTCGCTCCCCGATCCTTCAGCGGGGAAGGAGCTCTTTCTCAGCGCTCAATTAGAGACGCTTTTATATTCTCCTGGCGGTCGCCAAGGTTAAACTTTTGCTCAGGCGGCTCCGATCATGGTACACCGCCATGTTTCGTGGACGTCATCTTCGCGTCCTTTATACTCTCTCTATTCTGGAGAGTTAGAGTCACGGATCAAGCAGTCTGCAATCATGTATGCTCATCAAACTCGTCCTAGGTGTATATTTTAATCCAAGCTCCGAGGATTGAAACCAGTCGGACAAGTAGTTGGAGCTCTTGCCAAGGCTTTGAGTTCCCCCAAACAATCTATGGGAGGAACGGTTGGCAACAGACTTCGAGTACCTGCATTATTCTTTTGATTTCCATAAAAATAAATAGGCAGATAAATAAAGATGCAATAAAGGTAAATGACACACAATATTTTATAGTGGTTCGGTCGAATCATGACCTACGTCCACTTTATAATCTTTTTCTTTAAGGAATCAGACTATTCTAGGCAAGTCATGCCTTGTACATGGTTTTTTTAACAAAGCAAAAGAATAAATTTGAAACTTTCATGTTAAATATGGCCGTAAATGTTGGGCATTCCACACTCTGGGGATTTCCTTTCCATCTACGGTTGCCAGCTTGAAGGTTCCATTATCAAGCTTGCTCAGAATGGAGTACGGTCCTTCCCACTTCGCTCCCATATGAGTTGGGGGTGGGAAGACACGTTTCAGAACCAAGTCTCCGGGTTCCCAGGTTCGGGCTCGAACCTTTTTGTTGTAATATCGGGCGACCTGTTGTTTGCATCTCAAGGCACGCAGGTCTGCTTCATCCCTCTTTTCTTCGATCATATCCAGGGACTCAAGGAGCAATTCATTATTGGTCATTGGATCATAATAAGTCACCCGGTGAGAAGGTACCTTTATCTCAACCGGGATGACTGCTTCCGTTCCAAAAGCAAGGGAGAACGGGGTATGTCCTGTTGCCGATTTATATGTTTTCCTGTAGGCCCATAGTGCCAAGGGCAATTCATCAGCCCACATGGCTCTAGCCCGCTTCATTCTTCTTTTCAGAATGGACTTAATTACTTTATTTGCCGCTTCGACTTGTCCGTTCGATTGCGGGTGCGCCACAGAGGTGTATCGATTCTCGATGCGGTATTTTTGGCAGAAGTTTCTGAATTCAGTACTATCGAACTGAGTTCCGTTATCTATTATTACAATCTTTGGAATCCCAAATCGACAGATGATGTTTCTGACGATAAAGTTGATCACTCATTTGGTTGTGATTGTAGTTAGTGGTTCAGCCTCGACCCACTTAGTGAAATAATCTACGGCCACAATAGCGAACTTTGCTCCGCCCCTTGCTATGGGGAGACTTCCAATGATATCAATTCCCCACATAGCGAAAGGCCATGGACTCATCATCGTTTTTAACTGATTAGGAGGTGCTCTAGGTATCTTTGAAAATCTCTGGCACGCATCACACCGTCGTGCGTATCTTGCTGCATCCTTGTTTATGGTAGGCCAGAAATAACCATGCCGCAACACCTTTTTTGCCAAAGTTTGCCCTCCAGTGTGGTCGCCACATTCGCCTTCGTGGACTTCTTGCAGCACACGTTTGATGTCATTGTGGGCTACACACCGAAGGAGGGGCATTGAAAACCCTTGTCTGTAAAGAACTCCGCCTTGCAGAACGTATTGGGCGGCTTTACGAATTACTTTACGCCTCTCGCTTTTCTTGGTCGGAAGCGTTCCATTCATCAGGAAATTCTTTAGAGGGGTCATCCAGGACTCCCTTTCTGGTTCCGTCTCTAGTACTAGGTCGATTTCCATTTGATCTATGCTAGGGGACCGAAGTACTTCAACGGGGCTAGCCCAGTCACTTCAGGATCGTCGGAACTAGCCATCTTTGCCAACTTGTCTGCCTGCTGATTCTCTGACCGCGGAATATGAGATATGCTGTAGTGATCAAAATCGTTCAGCAATTCTTTCACTTTCTTTAAGTATAAAATCAATCTTGCACTTTTAGCTTGGAATTTTCCAGTGACTTGGTTCACAACTAACTTGGAGTCGTAGAAGATGTTCAGCTTTGTGACTTCTAGTTCCTTTGCAATCTTTAATCCGGCTATCAGAGCTTCATATTCGGAATCGTTTTTAGTGGCATGAAACTCCATTCGGATTGCATAGGTTATCAATCGTTTCTCGGGGGTTTCAAGCACTATTCCAGCGCCGGATCTTTCGTCATTCCTAGCGCCATCAATATACAATCTCCAGGCATTGGGATCGAAAAGTAATTTTGAAGGATCAACTTCTTCGTTTGCTATATCTTCCTCAGGGACAGTGAACTCTGCTATGAAGTCGGCTATTACTTGCCCCCGAATTGACCGTCTGGGCTGAAAGTTCAAATCAAATTGACTTAGCTCAATATTCCATTTGAGTAACCTTCCAGATGCCTCTGGTCTCTGTAGGACTTGCTTGAGCGGGTGATCGGTGTATACGGTAATGGGATGTGCCTGAAAATAATGTCGAAGCTTTCTAGAGGCGATCAGTAAACTATACGCCAACTTTTCTATCCTTGGATAATTACGCTCTGCTGCTGCTAATTTTTTGCTCACGTAATACACAGGTCTTTGGATCTTATCCTCTTCTCTTACCAACGCTGAGCTGATTGCATGAGATGACACCGCCAGATACACGAATAAGTCCTCGTGATCCACTGGCTTAGATAATATCGGAGGTTTCTCCAGGTGTCTGAGCAAATTCTGAAACGCTTCTACGCAGTCGGGCGTCCATTTGAAGTGTCGTTTTCCCCGCTTTATTAATTTGAAGAATGGGATGCACTTATCCGTAGCCCTGGAGATAAATCTGCTTAGTGCGGCCACTTTTCCGGCAAGGCTTTGCACATCCCTAATTTACCTAGGTTCCTGAATGTTTCTGATTGCCGCGATTTGGTCTGGATTAATCTCAATACCACGGGAACTGACGATGAATCCCAAGAATTTTCCAGAGGCAACACCGAACGAACATTTGGTTGGGTTGAGTTTCATTCCGTACTTTCGAAGAATGCCGAACATCTCTGCCAAGTCAGTAGTGTGTTGAGAAGATTGCTTGGACTTAACCAACATATCGTCGACGTATACTTCCATGGTTTTCCCGATCTGGTTATAAAACATTATGTTGACTAAACGTTGATATGTAGCGCCCGCATTCTTCAAGCCAAAGGGCATCACCACATAACAATATAATCTCAGATCCGTGATAAAACTAGTGTGCTCTTGATCTAGAACATGCATCGGAATCTGGTTATATCCTGAATAAGCATCCATAAATGAGAGAAGCTCATGACCTGCCGTCGAGTCTACCAACTGGTCAATCCGGGGCAACGGGAAACTATCTTTTGGACAGGCTTTGTTCAAATCCGAGAAGTCGATACACGTTCGCCACTTCCCGTTGGCCTTCTTTACCAGGACTGGATTCGAAATCCAGTCTGGGTAGGTCGAGTCTCTGATAAATCCATTACTCTTTAGCTTTCCAACTTCTTCTTTCAAGGCAGCGGACCTCTCTGGGCCCAACATTCGCCTTTTTTGCTTTACTAGAGGATGTTTAGGGTCAATGCTTAAGGAATGGCTCATGATTGATGGGGATATCCCACACATGTCCGCGTGGGTCCAAGCAAATACATCCAAATTGTTTTTTAAGAAATCCGTCAATTCTTTAGCGAGATTCGGATTTAACTGGGATCCAATCTTAAGGACCTTCTCCGGGTCACTGTCATCGATCGGTACATCCACAGTCGTCTCGTTAGGAGTCGCCATTCTGCCCCCGGGTTCTTGATCCTCTCTGGGATCTATATCCTCGGGCATCTCTCTGGGCGACTCTCCAACGAATATCCTCTTTGGTTGCTATAAGGTCTCCGCCCCCGAAGGGGGAGAGGGGCCTTTAGTTTCAATATCCCCTCCATTGCGAAGTAACTTTAGTTCGGCAACATAACATGCTCGCGCAGCAACTTGATCCCCTCTGACGATACCAATGCCAGCTTCTGTGGGGAATTTCAATAACAAGCACCAGGGGGCTATACAGGCTCTAAACTTTGCGAGGGCCGGTCGGCCCAAAAAGGCATTGTAAGGCGATTCAACATCCAAAACCACGAAGGGAAGGATTCTCACTCTCTGGCGTTCTCCTTCCCCAAGTGTAACTGGTAACTCTACATAACCCATTGGAGCGGTAGATGCTCCATTGAATCCACGGATCCATCCTTGGCAGGGCTTCAAGTCTTTTATTTCGAGGTTCATCTGGTCAAATGTTCTTTTGAAATGAATGTTGACAGAACTCCCGTTGTCCACTAAAACCTTATGGACAGTGGCTGGACCAATAGGTACTGTAATTACAAATGGATCTTCTGTCGGAGCATGGACTCCAATGCTTTCTCGTTCTCGGAAGACGACATCGTCGGTCATCATCTTTTGCTGCTTCACCGGGATACTGTCCTCGGGGCTGCTACACTCCCCTACCTCGAGGTGTTGTTTGGCAGCATTGACGTATTGATCCAATGCCTTGGAACTATGCCCGGCGAGATAAAGTCCTCCGATTACGGTATTGATAACAATGTTCTTTCCCTTTTGCTGGGCAGTCGGCCTAGCAGCAAGTTGATTCTGGTTCTGATTTGGGGCCTGCACTGCTTGCCCCCTATCTCTGGGCGTTACTCTGTATTCATCTAACTTTCCTTCTCGAAGCAGCCTTTCGACTACATCTCTTAGGTGACGGCATTCATTTGTCGAATGGCCGTGAATCTGATGAAAGAGACAAAACTTCCCTGTTTCACGCTCTTTCTCCGTCGACTCTCTGGGAGGTGGCCTCTTATTATGGAGGACTTCATACGCATCCATGAAGATATTTTCCAGAGTATCATTTATTGGTGTATAACTTTCAAAGGCCCTGGGACGAGTCCTTCTCTGGGAGTCGTTCCCTCGGTTCCTCTTCCGGTTGTTGCCGTTACCATTATTATTGTTGTTCCCTGGCTGATGACCACCCTGATTCTGATTTCCGACATTTACTTCAACTTTCCCCGAGCTGTCTCCCGTCTGCTTAATGGCGACATTGCTCTGGATTTCCTCCTTATTGGCCGTTTTTGCCTTTCGGTTAGCATATACCTCTTCCCGGCGTAAATGTACGTTGGCTTTCTCGTAGAATAACTCTCTAGTGTGGGGCGGTTTGCCTGCCAGGTACCTCCCGAATTCAGTGTCCTTATCTACTCCGTCTATCAGTGCTGCGACAACGGTCGGTTCATGGGGATCTTTAACCTCAGTAACGGCCAAATTGAAACGATCCAGGTACACCCTTAAACTCTCGCCTGGTCGCTGCTTGACAAGGAACAAATCGATCACACTTTTTGTCTTCTGTGCGTAGATACGGAATTGTTCTACGAACTTCTCACTCAACTCCCTGAAGCTAGAAATCGATCTCGCCGGCAAGCGAGTAAACCATAACAAAGCCACATCCTCCATGAATATGGGAAACGCTTTGCACTTAACAACGTCAGAGGCTGCGGCAGCGGTCATTTTCATCAGATGCTGGACAGGATCAGACCTACCCGCATATCGATTCATTTGTGGCATGTTGAAACGCCTTGGAAAAGTCGCATCCAAAATATCATTAGTGAAAGGGGTGTGACTGCGGTCGATCCCCCAATCTTCATTCCATTGTCCACGGCTGTCTGCCAGAATCTGGTGGATCATGGCTGCAACATTTGCACTGGTCAAAGGAGGTTCAGGGTCAGTGCCTCTGGCTCGGCGGGGTTCTCTAATCTCTCTTCCGGGAGCTGTCACGAAGTCCGGGGCTCGGATAGGGCTTCGTTGCCCCCTGTTATCATGAGTATGTGTGCGGCGACGGGGCTGAGGTAGTCTGTTACGTACGGGACTGTCCACATCTCGATCCCTGGGAGCTGCGGCTTGATCGTTCACATTACGGTTTGAGGGCCCCGCCCCCAGCGCTTCTTCTTCCTGTGATGACAGGGTTCCAAACCGAAGCTGCTCTATGTTTTCGGCTCTCTCATACGGTCGTCGCGGAGGTCTCGGTGACTCTTCAGACGAAGAAGAATATCCTGGAGTGAGTGGACAAACCGGCGATGTTCTTTGCCTCGCAAGCTCATCAAGTCTTCTATCCATAGCAGTCAAATTTTGTCGCAGGACGGAGCTTTCCTGCCTTTGGGCAGCCAATTCATCAAACAACCTCTCCCACATTTCAGAAAAGCGAGAGAGATCCCCCTCAGTAACGGGAGCAGCAGGATCATATTGATCGTCATCACCTTCTCTTATGCGCAAAGAGCTTGAGCCGGGTCGAGCAGAGGGTCCAGGACGGTAGGAGCGAGCCATAGGCTCCTTTACAGGTCGAGTTGTGGTCTGATCATCAATTCGGATCGCTGCAGTTCGTGGGTGGCGGCTCGCAGCGCCCCCTTGAGGTCGATTCGCGGTCGCAGTGTGCGGAGGGTGCGAGGCGTTCCCTCGGGATCGAGTAACAACCCCTTCAGCAGTCCGGAACGCTTCGTTTTCGTCGACTCGGAGCGTGGTGTCTTCGTCGGATCGGTTCGCCACCTGCGCCCTGCGATCCAGAGTTTCTTCATTGCCCAGCTCGTGCACACTTTCTTCAATTGTTTCGTTGGTCTGTGAAGCTCGTGCTTCCTTAGATCTTTTTCCAGCCATGAGATCCGAATCGTTGGAATCTTCAAAGAACCGAATAGTGAAACTTTAGGATTGTCTTCTCAGTGGAAGCACCAAAATGTTAGATCAAAATTTGGACCTAACACCCAAATTGTTCTGAAGCTTATAGAGTTTCAACTGAAGAATGAGAAAAAAAGGAAATAACACACAGAATTTATAGTGGTTCGGCGTTAACGAGCCTACGTCCACTTTATATATTATTGATTATACTTTGAAAGCTAATACAATCAAGGGTTTCTCTCAATATTTCAGTATTTTGACAACAATGGCGGATTCAGTACTCAATATTGCCAAAAAGATCCCAAAAAATGCCAAGCTCCGGGCTATTTATAGCTGATTTTGTCAGGCGGGTCGTGGTTACACGTGGCACGAATCCCGAGAACATCGGATCGCATCGCCACCGTTGAGGAAATAGTCAAATTAGCCGTTGTGGACAGGTGTCGCGATCTGCTTGAAAATCGGATCGTGCAGATGGGGAGAATTGGTCCAAATGACGGTTAGGGACACGTGTCGCTAGATCCGTGCGTCTCGGATCGCTGAAGACTAGCTCACGCTTGAACGGGTCAGAGGGTTCGCCGCGCATCAGGGGATCGGATCGATCAATACTGGGCAACAACATATGCATGGATCGGATCGCATAGAGGTGTCGTTTCGCTGATGAAATAGGGGCGATCCGTCGAGACGCGATCCGATGGTGGGCGAGTCGATATCGTGTGATCCGTCATCGGGCGAGTCGATGATGCGATCCATTCCTTCATATTCTTAGAGAATGTGGTTTCATGCTTTCTTCTTATGAATGATCCTGGGTGGCTTGGTCAAAAAGCGAGCCAACATTAATTAACTAAAATAGTTTTGTAAATCAATTTATTAAACACCAGCCAACTACGTTAATTGAATAATCATTTTAAAAGGAAAAGTAATTAATATGCAAGAAATCTTATTAATTTAAACAAGCATTTACCAAAACGTTTCATTAGATTAGTTGAAGACTAGTCTATTAATAATCAATTTAACAGTTGACTTAATCAACTATAAACCATCAGTTTACTCGTTAACGGATTTTAATTAATTCTTCTTCTTTGATTAATTAATAATATAATTAATCTAATAATATTACTTAATTGTTTTAAAAACAACTATTCTAAACCCATAGGTTAATTACCATTTGATTTTCTTACAAAACTGGTTTAAACGTAAAACTTCTGTTATATAATGATTTTCTAAAATTAAAACCAATTTATATTATCGATTTTATTTCTAACTTAATGCGACGACCCAAATTTCCTATACTTTTTGAGCTGACTAAACAACACTGGTCCAACCCAAATTGCACTGGAAACCCAGATGCTAATAGAAAGAATTCAGAGGGTGAGATAAGAAAGAAAGAAATATTAGAATAGAAAAAATAAGAAGAAGAAAACAAAACAGAATTAGAGTCTCACATCGCAGCGGAACAAAATATAATATAGAAAAAATCTTTATTTAGAGCCTTAAATAAAACTTACTATCATCAGAGTACATCACACAACTTGACAATTATAATAACCTGTCCTCATATACAATACACAATGGAAAAATATATTATATAATATCATAAGTCTGAACACCTCCAGTTCGTCTCTAAACTTCGCAGCATCCGATAACCTGGACATGTACATCCCGGTCTAACCCGAGCATTACAAACACCGAGTCAGTCTGGTGAACCAGAGTGAGATAAACACACTAAGTTTAAGGGGAAGCATCCAACTTGATTTTAAAGTTAAAAATCTTTTTGATAGAAAAGGTTAATCGTAAGGCCAAATCCACACATAAATACGAATGGTTTTTACCTTACGATATCTCAAAACATTTTTTGAAATCATTATCTTTTCTGATATTATAATAGTGTTTAAATACAAATAAATATCAATCTAGCGGAACGCTTGCATCTCATGCTCCACATATATAGTATACAATCAAAACCGCGGGCGCTAATTGGAGATTGGATTCCGACTATGACAAGGTATGGAACCACCTGCCGATAGTGTATCTCTAGAGGCGAATACACTAGGTTCAACAAGAACGTCTTGCAACCCGCCCCACACATGACCGACCACTCATTTCGCTTGAGTGTATCGAATGTATATCACCAGTGGTTGGGATCAGCAACCGTTTCCCGAAAAGGTTAAGCATCGAAATAGATTAAATAAGGAAATGGAATTTCTCTAGATAGGTGATTATACACACTAATGGGAGCGACCCACATAGCCATGCTGCCTGCCCGATTTTTGTCATTTCCTGGTTGTGAGGCTTGAGGACTGAATTACCATTCCAATATAGCACACCACCATTTACTTTGAATGCCACATCCGCATATCCGCGAAATCACTAATTGACGTCCACAAAAATACTCTGGTCATTAAGCTAAGAGAACGACCATTCTCCGCCACTAACAGAAACACGTTTGTAAAAATCAACGTATGTGATTTTTAGGAAATACTCTGTCAGACATTCGCCCATACATGTCATCCAGGAACAGGATGAACCGAAGGCACTCTCCTATCACATCCTAGGAATCACCCTATGGATTGGTAACGAGTAGTCCTTGCAATCCGTGGAGTTCAACTGTAACGACCCGGCTTTTTTCCCGGTTTTCGCCGGTAATTAAACCAACTTAAACCGTTTATAAAGACGGATTGTTAGGGGCAATTACACATTTGCACAAAATAAAAAGAACTTTTCCATTATCATTAAAATAATATTACATCAGAGTTACAAGAGGTACATGAGAGTACATCGGTTACACAGTGGAAAAGATACTAAACTCAGCGGAAGAATGCGAATGCTCTAAGACATAATATCTCCAGCTAAAACCAGAATCCTGATCCAACTAAATCCAAGGCTAAATCTGCAAACCAAACTATTAGGCTGCCCATGTAAAAATTATGGGCACCCAGAGTTTAGGTGTGGGAACAGTAAACTCCAGGTCAGTCATGGGACTAGTGTGAGAGCTCAAAACAGTTGTTTTTAGGATTTATTTTAAAGTTAGGTAATTCACCGTACCACGCAGCTAATGCGGAACGGGTTTACTCCATGTGAATACCAATGCATAGAAATTCGCAATGATTTTTAGAAAAATGAAACTAACATGAGGTCTCACGGCACACACACAATGCAAACGCACACATGGGCGAGGTTTCTGCTAATGCAGTCAAAAATGCTTGATACGTGAAAATCCACTTTTAATACTATAATATAGTGCGAAAATAATTTCGAAAGTAAATGTATTAATCCTAGCTAGCATAGGTACCATATACTATATTTACGTATGGCATACAATCGAAAGCGTATGGGCTCGTAGCGAAGATTGGGTTTCCAACAATGACTAGGCAAAGAAACTTCCTTTCAAATCGAATTTTGAACACCTCTAGAGGGATGTCCGAGAATCAACAATGATGCTCCTCATGCCAACACAAGGTCGGGTTACCCCTTAACTGGGTAACTTAGAGTACGCCTGTGTATGTCATCTCCCGGTCGTTACCGACCTTTCCGAGCACGCGCCAACAACAACCACAAAAGTAGATGCTTTTACCACATAGGCTAATACCTGGGCTCCATACCATAGTACACCTTTTATATAGAAGGAGACAACACCCCATAACCCTGTTGCATTTCTTCCTGTTTTGGCCATTTACCGGGGTGTGAGGCTTGCCGAGGTCCCGATATTCACAAAGCTACACTTAAATAAACCATGCTTTGATCATCCATAGCTCATCACATAACTTAAGTATGCTGCATTGTCCATTTATAACGCATCACTGATTTCTATCGATATATAACCTCTAAGGTCATATGTCTAAGAGAAGGTTGTTAAGCAAGAGAACAAATTCTCTACCACCAAACAAATATATATTTAACAGAGATCAGTGCTACTCAGTCAATTACAATGTCAGACACATAATCCATACAAGTCCGTTCTAGGTTTGGACAAAACCATAAATTCGGAATTCCTTCACATACGTTTGGGCTTCTTGCCACTTAGCTGATATAAAATCCATCTGCAAAATGGGAGCTACCCATTTGAAACATTCAGCAAGTCGTCCTTATGATATGAAGGGTCCCAGTCTTCAATACCTTCAATTGCTCCACAACGTCGTATTTTTACTTGGAATGGTTTTCGGACATACATCCGATCCTGGTCTTTCCAAACAATAAGAGCAATTTAAAAAAAATACAATTACGGAACACACAGGCTTTCAACTAAATCTCCTTCCATCTTGGATTTTGTTAAATTAAGCTTCTTTAAATCCATTCTCAAATTATAACAAAATCCATATTTAACCTTTCTCTTTTACAACACATCCCGTAAATCAAAGATAATTTAACCTCAAAGCATTAATTAATTTTTCATTTGATAACTCGTTATCAAAACCCAGTTTCCTTTGAAAATCCTTTAATCCATATTTCAACCATAGTTTCCAATTATATTGATTTTCCAACATTCAATTCTTTAATCTTAACTAAAAGATTATACATGGTTCCCAATTTCTTATTTTTAATTTTCTCAAATCAAAGGTTTGATTAAATCCCAATTTACGATATAAATTTCCACAACTCAATCTCATTGGGCTTCAAGAATGATATTGTTGAAGATATGATTTACGAAAAAATCCAAATCAATCGATATTGAATATAAGTTACACATAAATTGTGTCTACTTATATTCGATATCAATTCTCATAATCAACGGATACTATAAGTGGAATAATGATATAATAATAATATTTTCCAAATTCCTCAAATAGTATACGTTTACACCAATTAATTTCATATCGAATATCCGAAGATTATTTCTATCCAACTTATCCCAATCAAATTCGGAAACCCATATCTTACTTAAAAGATTTATCCAAATCATTGACATTAGATCTGGATAGAAATAACATCAACATATCCTCAATATTAATCCCCATATCCAACTCAAACTATAAGCGGAATAACATTGAACTACCTTTTAAATTCCTTAAATAGTAAGAGTCATCATATACCAAATAAATATCAAACTTCCGAAGATTTATCTCCAACCATATCCAATTATTTAAAATTGAAAACCCGTATTAATATCAATTTAAATTCCATATAAAATATTTCTAATACTTTAAAACTTTGAAAACATTCCACAAATCATTACTTATAGTTTAAAAAATAGTTTACGGTTTAAAACTTCAAAATAGGTTGTTTTCGAAGGAAGCATTACAATAGTATTTCAAAAGTGTTACAAAAGCGTTACAAAACAGTTACCTTAACTATTTTGATCAAAATATCGTTTATCTTAGCCCAAACTTAAACTTTACAATTCAAAACGCCTTTCCATAGATTTTAATGATTTTACAAAAAATTTCCATATTTTTATAACATTTGAAAATAGTTGTTTATAGTCATGGTCAACAATTGTTCTTACATCGACCTTTTCCAAAACATTTTCAAACATAACTTGAAAATTATAACTCGACTTTAAAATCTATTTTCACTCATTTGTAATTCTTGTTAATGGAAATCAAACGTTTTTCATTTTATGGAGATCTGATTTAGATTGCAAAAGTTATAAGCGTTTAAAGTTTGCATCTAAAAAACGTAAATTGCCGTTATGCGACAAGCTATATTTTGACCATAATAACCATTATTCTACGATACTTCAAAATATCTTAGAAGACCATTATATCCTTATATAACCATTTTAAAATCATTTAAATTTACTTTCCAAATTATTTTGGATCTAAAATTCAAAATTTATTTTTTTACTTAATAAATCAAATTACAATTCATTTCTAAATTCAGATAACTTCAAATTAACCATTCCATTCGTCGGATCAATTAGGGATAGCCAAGGAGAGCAGGAAACTTTTTTCCCAAACCCAAGTCTTTCCAAATTATTAACCTTCAAATTCAATAATGATATTGCTTCTAATTTCGAAGGAAATTTGTCTATCACCAATGTGATACCATAATTGTTGTGTCATAGTGTGCGCATAACAATATCAATAACCATTTAAACATCCATAGCAACCATCATCAAAATAATTGAATAAATCATAACTGTGCACAAGCATTATAACACTAACGCTTAATAGTGTGTGTGGTCTAAACTATGCATCCATCATCCATGACAACAAACATCTAAGAACCCGTAACTTCCCCGTGAAGGAAAGCACGAATACTTTGAGAACAACACACAAAAGGACGCAGACGGAAGAACATTTCATTGTTATTACAACAATTCCATCAGATACAAGAATATACAGAGTATAAATGATTAAATTACATTCGACAAATATCAGAGATTACAATAAACTACATAGCAGCGGAAAAATATACAAAACACAACTAGAAGTGATACACGGATACAGAGCTTTCCGAGCATCGTTCCAGCTGTAAATCAGGACCCTGTGAATATAAATCTGCAAAACCAAAACTACTAGCTGTCCGTGTGGAAAATAGGGGCACCCAGAGTTTAGGTTAAAAACAATAAACTCCAGGTCAGTCATGGGACTGGTGTGAGAACTAAAACAGTTATAATTCTTTATTTTAAAGTTCGGTAAATCAAGGGACCACGCCGTATAACACGGAACGGGTTTCCTCCCAAGAATACCAGTGCATAGAACAAACAGCGCAATGCTAAATAAAGAAAAATGAAGCTGTTATAAGACCCAGGTCCCATCACACAATGCAACGCAAGCCGGAGGATAGGGTTTTTACCTTATAACAGCCAAAGCATGCTTGATACGTTTAAAACACATTATTTGATACTATTATAGGTGTATAGTGTCAAAACAATTTCAATCATAAATATCAATCATAGGCGGCATGAATGACCCATACCACTATGTCGCCATACTAGGTTCTACAAATAAAACCGCACTATCACGTATTGGAAATTGGATTTCCGTCATGAGCCGAGGCAAGGGGCAAGCTCCTCTCCGCGTTCGAGACACTCTAGCAAATGTCCCAGGACCCCACTTTGATCCTTGGAATCGGCTGGGCCGGTCCTCTCTTACTTTTGAGGATTGGCAATTCCTAAACACACGTTTCCCGGTCCTTACAGACCTATATCCGAGGCGCCTCGCATTCCAACAACCACACAGGTGAAAAGCATATAAATGTCAGGGCTGGTAGGTCACTAACACCACCCTAGCTAGAAAGAAACGTCGTGCTCTCCCAGCGGTCCGTCTCCCATTTTTGACTCATACCGAGGTGTGAGGCTCGCGAATTCACGTTATACACAAAGATGCGCCACACAGGCCGTGCTTTGATCATCAACCACAAGACTTTGCTTTTCAACAGAAGCCCTGATCAATTGCCACTTACGCATGCCACACTAGCAATTCACTCCATGAGACTGATGTCCATCGATATACAACCTCTGAGCTCGTACGTCTCAGAGAAGGGCGTTAAGCAAGAGAATAAATTCTCCGCCGCCAAACAGATGTATATTTAATAGAGATCAATCAACACAGAATAAAATCCAATGTCAGACACACAATCCATTTACAAGTTCGCTCTGGGTCTGAACGAAACCGGAGGCACTTTCCTCGCATATCCATCCATCTCCAAGTACGTCTGGACGATCACCAACTGATTCCCTCATCCTGGGTGTACAGCCCAATCAAGATCATCAGTAATCACCCAAACGATGTGAAGACTTCTGGTCTTCAATCACCATCTTCATCTTCGACATCCCGTCGAATCGGTTACTCAGAATGGGTATAAACCCGGCCTTTCTGGATAACCCACGTATATAATAAACGAATGTTACACAAACACAACAAACGCCTCATTCCAATTCAGAATATTCTTTTATTCACAAAATCACATTCTTAGGGAAATGTTCCCATTAATTTTATCCAAGATAAATTCTTCTAAATTTATTCTTTAATCCTCCTTTGGATATCATTTCAAACTAGTCGGGATTAACGAACCACACCGAAGTAATTATTTATTTTATCTCCCAATCCCAACCTATATATCCCATGGAGAAAAACTGGTAATACTCCATATCTAACACCACGGTGTTATCGGTAAAATTAATTACCATTTCACGTTCAAATCTAATTAAAGATTTAACTATCGCTTTGGAGCAAAACTGGTGGTACTCCACTCTCGGTCACTTTTCAGATTTGATAATTTAAATTATCAATTCACATTTTAATCTGATTAAAGATTCATTAAAACTCCCCTTAGTTTTAATCTTTTCAAAAATCAATATCCTGCCCTTAACTGGGTTAAAGAACCAATGTCATCTAAAACACGATTCACGATAAACCCAAATCACATTTGATATTAAATACAAGGCTCTGAATAGAAAATATATCAGCTTATATTCAATATCAAATTCTGAAACTAACAAATATTGTATTGGAAATAACGATATAAATATATCTTTCAAATTCCCATAACAATATCTGTATAGTCACGAAATCCAACATCGAAATATTCCGAAGATAATTTCGATTCAACTCCAGTCCAATCCACGTATTGGGAATATTGATTATTTTTAAAATCACTTTCAAATTCAATTTATTTATTTCAAAAATAAATTGATTTTAATTCTAGTTCAAAACTAGTTTATTTTGATAAAAATCTATTTTTACCTTTTCAAATATGGAATTTTTCAGCCCAATTTTTCCCAAATCATTTCTTATGATTCTACACAAATTATAGATATTTTTAATAATTTTATCAAGGCCCGTACAGTCGATTTCCAACAACGGCCATCGAACTGCACTTACAGCGACCTTTTCCAAATTTGATTTGGACATAATTCCAAATCCAACCGTTAGATTTCAAATTTCTAATATTTATTGGAAAGCTCTTTTCGATACGAACCCAACGGTTCCGGTTTTAGGAGAATCCGACTGTCGGATCTCCCGCAACGTCAATTCGAAGTCAATAGTCGAAATTCACGAACTGCCGCGGAGCGGCGCGTTCTATTCAGGCCATTATATATATAATATGTATATATATATATTATATATATTTCGTCAATTTCCTTTTAAAACGTATTTTATAAATCATTTTAACTTCGTTTCAAAACCATTTCAACACTATTTCAATTTCTAATCAAAACTGAATATTTTATATCATTACTATATAAATGATAATATTTTCAAAACGTTATATTTTGAAATCACTTCTTTTCTATATTCATTATAAAAACGAATATAGTCGATATAAATATCGTTCACGTCAAAATAGCGCAACTCTAATCAACACGGCTTTATATATTTCAATAAACCGTTATTCTATTCAACAAATGAATATTTATTCCATTCAACACATGAATCTATATTTCTTCCAACACCTGACTAATCTCAACACATGAGTACTGTCAACACATCACTATTTTTGTTATGTAAAATATTTTATAAAACTATGGTATCTATCGTTTGATTTTTAATTAGACTTCTACTGGGAAGTAGTTCTAATTTTAAATATGATAAAGATGTAAATTTCATTGTATAAAATATTTCACTCAACACATGAACATCGTCAACACATGACTATTTTTATATTCAACACATGAATTTTCTTTTATAATATTCATTGTTGTCCCGATTGGAATGAGGCCCAATCAATCACCATATAACGTTAATTATATGGATTCCATACACACATGTATATAATAGCATTGAAAAATAATCAACCATCAACCAAAGTGCACTACACTGTATAAGCATCAAATATAGATATCTTACGCTTATAACAGCCTGTCAATCAATCGATCGACACATTTAATCAATCAGGATGAGTGAACTTCCAAATTTCATCCCAACACCCGTGTGGGGTTTCAAACAATCAAACACAGATTTTAGTTGTGCAGTTGGGCGACGTGTAAAATTTATCGACCCAATCGATATCAGTCAAAACAGTGTATATAAACAAATCGGTCGATTTGTTTATAAATATTCATTTATTCACTTTCACGTTAAAAATTATATTTTTAACGATAAACATTTTATTTTAACACATGAATTTCTATTCAGTTCATTTATTCAATAAAATGATATTTTTATTTTTCTAACATATTTTAGAAAATTTCGGCGGCATAACAGCACGATACTAGAAACGGGACAAGGCCTAGCCTTATCCCCGGACTAGTGAAGGCCCACGCCATTCACACATCAATCAAATCCATTCAATTCACCAAATAATTCAATTCAACCCAAATCATCTAACTACTTTATGCAACCAAACAAACAAGTCCATGGTCTGTGGACGATTGTGTCGGGTGCTACTAAGCACCGTCTGCATCCTAGTATATATATATAACTAGAAAAAGAGATTTTGAGTGAGAAGTTCTCACCAATAGCTATCCAAGCTCCACGGCACTTCATTAAATCTAAATCTTCGTCGTTATCGCATCTTCGCCATCTTCGTTGCCCGTAGCCACTACACATATAAAAATCACACATTTTTATATTTTTGATGTCTTTAAAATAAAAATCACATTTTTATTTATTCACTTTCAATTCAAAAATCATATTTTCTCTATGCTATTCAATATATAAAAATCGATTTTTTTTCTATGCTATTCAATATATAAAAATCGAATTTTTATAAAGATAAATATCACGTCTTTATCCCCAACTTCTATAATCATAATTATATTTTTACTATTGCTATTTCATATGTGAAAATCTAATTTTTCTAATTGAAAAATCATACTTTCCTACTAACAAAAATGTTGTTTTCTACTAATAAAAATCTCATTTTTCTATCTTCAAAAATAATTCTATTTTCTACCTTTAAAACCAATTCTATATTTTTATATTTCTAAAAACAATTCTATATTTTTATATTTCATTAAACAATTCTATATTTTATTTATTTTTAAAACTAATTTTGTATATGCTAATATATATATTTTGATTCTCAGATTTAAAGGGAATTACTTAAACTAATTATGGAATAATTAAAATTAAGTAAAATTAAACCTCTTTAATCCCCCTTTTCCCTCTGTCTTTCTCGTTCCAGCTTGAACCCATTCTGTCGATCGGAGAACCCCCATCTCGCCGCTACTACACCCCACCGGACCGCCATCACCCTGTGCCAAGTCGAAGCCCTTCCAAAGCCGCCCCTCCTCCCTTAATCGCAGCGTGTTCGGTGGTTTTCCCATGTCGGAGGATAGGTTCGAATGGAGTGGGTTTACAAGGGAAATTCGAGCAGCTCACGCTATTATCCCTCATCAATCTGGCACGAAATCGAAGATCGTAGATTTTGCTTCGATTTTTGTCTTAAGGGGGTTGGGATTTTATTTCGTGAATTCGGAAATTTAGTGGGAGGAAGATTCGAACTTCCCGTTCGTTGATTTTGGAGGAGCGGCTCCTACAGCGCATTGACCACGCGAGAGAGGGAGAAAGGGTTTTGACCGAGCTTATGACCTTATATATATTTTATATTTTTATTATTTTAATTTTGAAAATATCTGTCTTGGCATTCGAACTCAGAATCAAACCCAACGACTGCTATCCCTAGCGTAATACCCGTATTCCGAACACAATGGGGTATGTTTCGTAGGCTGATTTGACTGTTTCGATTTGTTTTCATTCAAATTAACATTTAAATCCTTATATTGAATTTTAAACGTACATTTCAATTTACTGGGGTCACATATTAACTCGAAAAATTCCACAAAAATATTTTCTAGCTTCGTATTGACGATACGGTCCTAACAAAACTAGTTTCGTCGAATTCTGAGACCGTTTGAAAAATGGCCAATTTCCAGTCGATTAAAATCAACTGAAACTGGTCAAACGCGTTTTCCTTTGCCACGCTCACATATTGATTCGAAAAATTATGAAATTTGAAACCTAGCAATAATTTAACATCACGGACCCAACAAAACAGGTTTCGTCAAAATCCGAGGTCGTTTGCAAAATTCCCATTTTTAAGGGCCTGAATTCTATAGCGACTATTCAGAATTTTCAAATGGACATATCTTTTGATTCCCGCTATGAAATTTTGATTTTTCGGATTCGTTGGAAAGATATTATCAATTAGATCCTATTATTTTTGGTTTCACTAAAATCAGGATTGTTTTACACCCGGTACATTCAATTGAAGTTTGAAATCGAATTATCGAACTACCGCGCCATTTTCAATTCTATTTATAATTATATATAAATATTTATATTCTAACGACGACGCGTATAATATATACGTTCGAATTATATTCAAAATAAATTTCTCGTCGATATTATTTAAAATAATCTATTTTAAATAATCAAAATCCGCCAAAATTGCCAAAATAAAAATTTTAAACTGGCCCAGATTTTCGGGTTATTACAATCTCCCCCACTTAAAACTTTTCGTCCTCGAAAAGGAACAAAGTCGAAAGTGGTTTGATTAATCAACTCTACATTCGATCCGGCTTCCATTCTCCAACTTTTCAGTTTCTGAGAACTTTCTAAAATTTCAAAATTTTGACTAACACCCTAAATTTTTGAAAAATTTCGCCATAACCTCCCCTGCAATGGGAGCATCGGGAAATCTCAAATAGCTTCCCCGGTCCTTCAGATCTCAAAAAGAAAAAGAAAAAGCCAAGCGTCTAGCCAATAGGCTCATAAAATCATCATCACCCAAACAAAACAGTAAATTATGTAGTAAACATGTACCTATTTGTCGGGCAAACAAATTTTATTCTCTGCTCTAGCCTCCTTGCTATGACCTGTTCAATGTAAGTATATGTATATGCAAGCAAATGCGACCAATTTTCAATATAATTCAATATTTGGTTCAATTAGGCATAATGGTTCAAAATTAGCAACCAAATAAACAAACAACGCAAACATCAATCAATTAGTGGATTAACGTTTCAAATTTATAATTTTGATATCTATACAAAAAATCATGTTTTTGATGCCAATTCACAACAATGTGTTCTAACTATATAAGTTTTGGTTCTCACACCAGTCTAATGGAAATATATAGAAATCACACCTTCGAAACACGAACATAAATACTGATGATGTCATGACAATCATCAGTACCATCTCCGGGCGACTAGAATGTGATTCTATATCTATCTAATATATTAAAACTCCGAATATACGTTCATGACGCGTATATGCAAAACCTTTATATACTAGATTGTCCATATTCAAAATAAATAAATAATCAAATACGTAGAATTGATTCAAATTTTCAAAACAAAATTGTTTTCATTTGAAAAATATACTCTTCACACTCGTTCTAGGATACTACTGATCCTATCTCTAACGAGTAATTCTAATTGGATATTACTAATCCAATATCTGATGAATTCTTTCGTATGGTTCTAATGTGTCTTGTTCTCGAGCTCTGTAAACCAAAGCTCCGATACCACTGTAAGAACCCGTAACTTCCCCGTGAAGGAAAACACGAATACTTTGAGAACAACACACAAAAGGACGCAGACGGAAGAACATTTCATTGTTATTACAACAATTCCATCAGATACAAGAATATACAGAGTATAAATGATTAAATTACATTCGACAAATATCAGAGATTACAATAAATTACATAGCAGCGGAAAAATATACAAAACACAACTAGAAGTGATACACGGATACAGAGCTTTCCGAGCATCGTTCCAGCTGTAAATCAGGACCCTGTGAATATAAATCTGCAAAACCAAAACTACTAGCTGCCCGTGTTGAAAATAGGGGCACCCAGAGTTTAGGTTAAAAACAATAAACTCCAGGTCAGTCATGGGACTGGTGTGAGAACTAAAACAGTTATAATTCTTTATCTTAAAGTTCGGTAAATCAAGGGACCACGCCGTATAACACGGAACGGGTTTCCTCCCAAGAATACCAGTGCATAGAACAAACAGCGCAATGCTAAATAAAGAAAAATGAAGCTGTTATAAGACCCAGGTCCCATCACACAATGCAACGCAAGCCGGAGGATAGGGTTTTTACCTTATAACAGCCAAAGCATGCTTGATACGTTTAAAACACATTATTTGATACTATTATAGGTGTATAGTGTCAAAACAATTTCAATCATAAATATCAATCATAGGCGGCATGAATGACCCATACCACTATGTCGCCATACTAGGTTCTACAAATAAAACCGCACTATCACGTATTGGAAATTGGATTTCCGTCATGAGCCGAGGCAAGGGGCAAGCTCCTCTCCGCGTTCGAGACACTCTAGCAAATGTCCCACGACCCCACTTTGATCCTTGGAATCGGCTGGGCCGGTCCTCTCTTACTTTTGAGGATTGGCAATTCCTGAACACACGTTTCCCGGTCCTTACAGACCTATATCCGAGGCGCCTCGCATTCCAACAACCACACAAGTGAAAAGTATATAAATGTCAGGGCTGGTAGGTCACTGACCCCACCCTAGCTAGAAAGAAACGTCGTGCTCTCCCAGCGGTCCGTCTCCCGTTTTTGACTCATACCGAGGTGTGAGGCTCGCGAATTCACGTTATACACAAAGCTGCGCCACACAGGCCGTGCTTTGATCATCAACCACAAGACTTTGCTTTTCAACAGAAGCCCTGATCAATTGCCACTTACTCATGCCACACTAGCAATTCACTCCATGAGACTGATGTCCATCGATATACAACCTCTGAGCTCGTACGGCTCAGAGAAGGGCGTTAAGCAAGAGAATAAATTCTCCGCCGCCAAACAGATGTATATTTAATAGAGATCAATCAACACAGAATAAAATCCAATGTCAGACACACAATCCATTTACAAGTTCGCTCTGGGTCTGAACGAAACCGGAGGCACTTTCCTCGCATATCCATCCATCTCCAAGTACGTCTGGACGATCACCAACTGATTCCCTCATCCTGGGTGTACAGCCCAATCAAGATCATCAGTAATCACCCAAACGATGTGAAGACTTCTGGTCTTCAATCACCGTCTTCATCTTCGACATCCCGTCGAATCGGTTACTCAGAATGGGTATAAACCCGGCCTTTCTGGATAACCCACGTATATAATAAACGAATGTTACACAAACACAACAAACGCCTCATTCCAATTCAGAATATTCTTTTATTCACAAAATCACATTCTTAGTGAAATGTTCCCATTAATTTTATCCAAGATAAATTCTTCTAAATTTATTCTTTAATCCTCCTTTGGATATCATTTCAAACTAGTCGGGATTAACGAACCACACCGAAGTAATTATTTATTTTATCTCCCAATCCCAACCTATATATCCCATGGAGAAAAACTGGTAATACTCCATATCTAACACCACGGTGTTATCGGTAAAATTAATTACCATTTCACGTTCAAATCTAATTAAAGATTTAACTATCGCTTTGGAGCAAAACTGGTGGTACTCCACTCTCGGTCACTTTTCAGATTTGATAATTTAAATTATCAATTCACATTTTAATCTGATTAAAGATTCATTAAAACTCCCCTTAGTTTTAATCTTTTCAAAAATCAATATCCTGCCCTTAACGGGGTTAAAGAACCAATGTCATCTAAAACACGATTCACGATAAACCCAAATCACATTTGATATTAAATACAAGGCTCTGAATAGAAAATATATCAGCTTATATTCAATATCAAATTCTGAAACTAACAAATATTGTATTGGAAATAACGATATAAATATATCTTTCAAATTCCCATAACAATATCTGTATAGTCACGAAATCCAACATCGAAATATTCCGAAGATAATTTCGATTCAACTCCAGTCCAATCCACGTATTGGGAATATTGATTATTTTTAAAATCACTTTCAAATTCAATTTATTTATTTCAAAAATAAATTGATTTTAATTCTAGTTCAAAACTAGTTTATTTTGATAAAAATCTATTTTTACCTTTTCAAATATGGAATTTTTCAGCCCAATTTTTCCCAAATCATTTCTTATGATTCTACACAAATTATAGATATTTTTAATAATTTTATCAAGGCCCGTACAGTCGATTTCCAACAACGGCCATCGAACTGCACTTACAGCGACCTTTTCCAAATTTGATTTGGACATAATTCCAAATCCAACCGTTAGATTTCAAATTTCTAATATTTATTGGAAAGCTCTTTTCGATACGAACCCAACGGTTCCGGTTTTAGGAGAATCCGACAGTCGGATCTCCCGCAACGTCAATTCGAAGTCAATAGTCGAAATTCACGAACTGCCGCGGAGCGGCGCGTTCTATTCAGGCCATTATATATATAATATATATATATATATTATATATTTCGTCAATTTCCTTTTAAAACGTATTTTATAAATCATTTTAACTTCGTTTCAAAACCATTTCAACACTATTTCAATTTCTAATCAAAACTGAATATTTTATATCATTACTATATAAATGATAATATTTTCAAAACGTTATATTTTGAAATCACTTCTTTTCTATATTCATTATAAAAACGAATATAGTCGATATAAATATCGTTCACGTCAAAATAGGGCAACTCTAATCAACACGGCTTTATATATTTCAATAAACCGTTATTCTATTCAACAAATGAATATTTATTCCATTCAACACATGAATCTATATTTCTTCCAACACCTGACTAATCTCAACACATGAGTACTGTCAACACATCACTATTTTTGTTATGTAAAATATTTTATAAAACTATGGTATCTATCGTTTGATTTTTAATTAGACTTCTACTGGGAAGTAGTTCTAATTTTAAATATGATAAAGATGTAAATTTCATTGTATAGAATATTTCACTCAACACATGAACATCGTCAACACATGACTATTTTTATATTCAACACATGAATTTTCTTTTATAATATTCATTGTTGTCCCGATTGGAATGAGGCCCAATCAATCACCATATAACGTTAATTATATGGATTCCATACACACATGTATATAATAGCATTGAAAAATAATCAACCATCAACCAAAGTGCACTACACTGTATAAGCATCAAATATAGATATCTTACGCTTATAACAGCCTGTCAATCAATCGATCGACACATTTAATCAATCAGGATGAGTGAACTTCCAAATTTCATCCCAACACCCGTGTGGGGTTTCAAACAATCAAACACAGATTTTAGTTGTACAGTTGGGCGACGTGTAAAATTTATCGACCCAATCGATATCAGTCAAAACAGTGTATATAAACAAATCGATCGATTTGTTTATAAATATTCATTTATTCACTTTCACGTTAAAAATTATATTTTTAACGATAAACATTTTATTTTAACACATGAATTTCTATTCAGTTCATTTATTCAATAAAATGATATTTTTATTTTTCTAACATATTTTAGAAAATTTCGGCGGCATAACGGCACGATACTAGAAACGGGACGAGGCCTAGCCTTATCCCCGGACTAGTGAAGGCCCACGCCATTCACACATCAATCAAATCCATTCAATTCAACCAAAATCATCTAACTACTTTATGCAACCAAACAAACAAGTCCATGGTCTATGGACGATTGTGTCGGGTGCTACTAAGCACCGTCTGCATCCTAGTATATATATATAACTAGAAAAAGAGATTTTGAGTGAGAAGTTCTCACCAATAGCTATCCAAGCTCCACGGCACTTCATTAAATCTAAATCTTCGTCGTTATCGCATCTTCGCCATCTTCGTTGCCCGTAGCCACTACACATATAAAAATCACACATTTTTATATTTTTGATGTCTTTAAAATAAAAATCACATTTTTATTTATTCACTTTCAATTCAAAAATCATATTTTCTCTATGCTATTCAATATATAAAAATCGAATTTTTTTCTATGCTATTCAATATATAAAAATCGAATTTTTATAAAGATAAATATCACGTCTTTATCCCGCAACTTCTATAATCACAATTATATTTTTACTATTGCTATTTCATATGTGAAAATCTAATTTTTCTAATTGAAAAATCATACTTTCCTACTAACAAAAATGTTGTTTTCTACTAATAAAAATCTCGTTTTTCTATCTTCAAAAATAATTCTATTATCTACCTTTAAAACCAATTCTATATTTTTATATTTCTAAAAACAATTCTATATTTTTATATTTCATTAAACAATTCTATATTTTATTTATTTTTAAAAGTAATTTTGTATATGCTAATATATATATATATTTTGATTCTCAGATTTAAAGGGAATTACTTAAACTAATTATGGAATAATTATAATTAAGTAAAATTAAACCTCTTTAATCCCCCTTTTCCCTCTGTCTTTCTCGTTCCAGCTTGAACCCATTCTGTCGATCGGAGAACCCCCATCTCGCCGCTACTGCACCCCACCGGACCGCCATCACCCTGTGCCAAGTCGAAGCCCTTCCAAAGCCGCCCCTCCTCCCTTAATCGCAGCGTGTTCGGTGGTTTTCCCATGTCGGAGGATAGGTTCGAATGGAGTGGGTTTACAAGGGAAATTCGAGCAGCTCACGCTATTATCCCTCATCAATCTGGCACGAAATCGAAGATCGTAGATTTTGCTTCGATTTTTGTCTTAAGGGGGTTGGGATTTTATTTCGTGAATTCGGAAATTTAGTGGGAGGAAGATTCGAACTTCCCGTTCGTTGATTTTGGAGGAGCGGCTCCTACAGCGCGTTGACCACGCGAGAGAGGGAGAAAGGGTTTTGACCGAGCTTATGACCTTATATATATTTCATATTTTTATTATTTTAATTTTGAAAATATCTGTCTTGGCATTCGAACTCAGAATCAAACCCAACGACTGCCATCCCTAGCGTAATACCCGTATTCCGAACACAATGGGGTATGTTTCGTAGGCTGATTTGACTGTTTCGATTTGTTTTCATTCAAATTAACATTTAAATCCTTATATTGAATTTTAAACGTACATTTCAATTTACTGGGGTCACATATTAACTCGAAAAATTCCACAAAAATATTTTCTAGCTTCGTATTGACGATACGGTCCTAACAAAACTAGTTTCGTCGAATTCTGAGACCGTTTGAAAAATGGCCAATTTCCAGTCGATTAAAATCAACTAAAACTGGTCAAACGCGTTTTCCTTTGCCACGCTCACATATTGATTCGAAAAATTATGAAATTTGAAACCTAGCAATAATTTAACATCACGGACCCAACAAAACAGGTTTCGTTGAAATCCGAGGTTGTTTGCAAAATTCCCATTTTTAAGGGCCTGAATTCTATAGCGACTATTCAGAATTTTCAACTGGACATATCTTTTGATTCCCGCTATGAAATTTTGATTTTTCGGATTCGTTGGAAAGATATTATCAATTAGATCCTATTATTTTTGGTTTCACTAAAATCCGGATTGTTTTACACCCGGTACATTCAATTGAAGTTTGAAATCGAATTATCGAACTACCGCGCCATTTTCAATTCTATTTATAATTATATATAAATATTTATATTCTAACGACGACGCGTATAATATATACGTTCGAATTATATTCAAAATAAATTTCTCGTCGATATTATTTAAAATAATCTATTTTAAATAATCAAAATCCGCCAAAATTGCCAAAATAAAAATTTTAAACTGGCCCAGATTTTCGGGTTATTACAATTAACCACTAATAATTCATCGCTATATTTAAATTAGTTTAACCACTAATTAAATATATAAATTGTGGTTAAAGAGTTCTCACCTAACAACTTTCCAAATCTTCACGGAAGGCGAGCCAAGTTGAGCGAACCATCAGACAGTATTTCAGTGCACCGTCTACTTCACCAAAATATATATTACATAATATATACTAATATTTCGCTCTATAGTTTATAAGAGGAGGAGGATGACAAACTTCGGCAAGGTAGTGGTGGAAAAGAAGAAGACTTATGCCATGGAAACCATGGCCATAAGCTTTAAGAAGAAGATGAAAAGAAGAAAATGGAGTGGAATGGTTAAAAAATGGAGAAAAGGCCTCCTTATATAGGAATGGAGGGTTAAGGAGGTAATGACACATAAGGGGGCAAGTGTCAAACATGCATGAAAGGAGGCATGCAAAAATACAAGTGTCCTTACACTTGTCTTAAGGAGGGAAAGTGTTTTTTGGTAGCATTTCCTTTAAAATGCTATGAAAACTAAGGACAACACTTAGTTCTAACGCTACTAATTCATGTTATGGTTTGACAAATCCAATCAAACGACCAATAGTATCAATAAATCCAGACTTATTAATAATCATTCTCATTTATAATTCAAGTAAAAATCTGTCATATAACTTATCAAAATTATTAAATATTCTAAATCATATATATATATATATATGAATGTCAAATTCAAATTTAAATTCAAATTAAGTAATAAAAATTCCAATTTTAAATTGGTTAAAAATTCTGGATCGTTACATTCACCCCCCTTAAAACTTTTCGTCCTCGAAAAGGAAAGGTAATCGCAATTACTCATTTTACATCTTGTAGATTTTCAAACACAAGATTTAAATTCTTTATACCAAAGCTCCCCGTTCTCATAATGGATGTACCGGGTAGAATATTCTAACACACATATTTATGGATAACCATATTTACATGTCCTCCAACGATATCTTCCAATCACCCATTATATTCGATTCATCATTTACTACGCTAGTTATTTATACTAAACCACTTCCCTCCTTCAAGAAAATTCAGCGTTATAAATTTATTCTTTTAGATCTTATCTTGCAAATACAATGGTTATGAACTTATTCCTTTCCAGTTTCCAAAATTTACTATTATTCGTTACACGAAAAACTTGATCATCTCCGAACTCAGCTTGTCTAAATGTTTCAGTTTAGGTAATTTCTTCTTATAATTCCTGCTGGCCAAATATCCTTTTATCAAATTGTGAAACTTAATTCACAAGTTACTCATGCTTACTTAAATAGTTCCTTTTTGTAACAATAATATACTTTAGAACTTATCATTTATCCAAATTTGTCAATAATTCGATATTTTAATTCCTTATATAGTTTTTGCTATTCTCATTAGTTATTCCAAATTCAAGGTTACAAAACTTATTTCCTTCAACCTTTAGAGAAACCATTTAGATATATTTTTATTAACATCTTTAACCACCGTGGTCCTTAACCAAAATATCGTCAAATATCTTATAGTCATATTGTGAAACTGAATTCTCAAGATATTTGCATTTTAAATTTAATTTGTTGGGACGGACTAATTATAAAATATCCTGATTAATTAATTCCAACATAGCCTTTAAATCGTTTCCCAAACTACTTTTTCTATATTTGGATTGCTTATGTAAATTACTACTTTGCGTAAACGTCTTTTAATCAACTGGAAAATCCCAATCATAAGATGTTCATGCTCAAGTTTTTAATATCCAAATATTTTCAAAGATCTTTTTCCTTAGATTTAAAATATATTCTTACAAAATCAATTCCAAAGTAACTGCAAATTCTTACTCAAAATTTTGATTTGAATTTTCAAATTATACATCTTTACAAAATCCCTTATATATATATATATATATGTATCACAAATGCACTTTCTCAAAACTCTTTACTGGCCTATCCCTTACTAACAAGTTTACCTAGTATAATTCTTATAACCCAATCAAATTTTCACTTTTCTATTTAAGTACACATCAATTTATCAAACAATTTCAAACACTTATCTAAATGGGTTTAAGTATATATTGATGTTTTAATCAGAATCATATAGTCATCCCACTTTCGAAACTCGAAAATACATATTGATGATGCTGCAGTCATCTACAGAATCATCTTCAAGCGACTAGAGTGTGATTCTATATCTATCTAGTATACTTAAGACTTCGTATATAGTTAGCTAGGCATATATTTAAAATCTTCTTATACTTGATAGTCCAACCTCAACATCGAATACAATACTCAAATTCTAATTTTTAATTTCTAACCATATTGATTAGTTACCTTAACAAATTTGACCCAAGTTTAACGATATTTAGAAATGTTACTCAACAGTGACATTAAATCCAAAAGGCATTTGTACTCGGATCATTTTCCTGATCAGTGGAAGGGCCTTAAATACCATGCCATAAGAATTATTTTATGTGTAATTATAATCACAAAATGTAAATTTAACCTTAATCGTTTGATTAAGTTTCCAGTTTATAATTAACCATAAATTTCCAAAATATGCTTCTTTCTTAAAATATAACTTTTCAAAACTCATCTCATATTTTCAAATACGCTCTCTCCAATATAATACTCTAAAATATCATTCTAGGGCATTACTAACCTTGTCTCTAATGAGATATTATAACTCTGATGAGTCTTTCCTTTTGTTCAAATGTGTCGTACCCCATAGCTTTGTATAAACCAAAGCTCTGATACCAAATGTAACGACCCGGCTTTTTGCCCAGTTTTCGGTAGTAATTAAACCAACTTAAACTGTTCATAAAGACGGATTGTTAGGGGCACTTACACATTTGCACAAAATAAAAAGAACTTTTCCATTATCATTAAAATAATATTACATCAGAGATACAAGAGGTACATCAGAGTACATCGGTTACATAGTGGAAAAGATACTAAACTCAACGAAAGAATGCGAATGCTCCAAGACATAATAGCTCCAGCTAGAACCAGAATCCTGCTACAACTAACTCCAAGGATAAATTTGCGAACCAAACTACTAGGCTGCCCATGTAAAAATTAAGGGCACCCAGAGTTTAGGTGTGGGAACAATAAACTCTAGGTCAGTCATGGGACTGGTGTGAGAGCTCAAAACAGTTGTTTTTAGGATTTATTTTGAAGTTAGGTAATTCACTGGACCACGCCGCTAATGCGGAATGGGTTTACTCCATGTGAATACCAGTGCATAGAAATACACAATGATTTTTTGAAAAATGAATCTAACATAAGGTCTCGCGGTACACACACAATGCAAATGCACACATGGGCGAGGTTTCTCCTTATGTAGTCAAAAATGCTTGATACGTGAAAATCCTCTTTCAATACTATAATATAGTGCGAAAACAATTTCGAAAGTAAATGTATTAATCCTAGCCACCATAGGTACCATAAACTATACTGACATATGGTGTACAATCGAAAGCGTACGGGCTCGTAGCGGAGATTAGGTTTCCAACAATGACCAGGCAAAGGAACTTCCTTCCGAACTGTAACACCCCGTATTTCTGTTAACACTAATGTTCACAAATTAAAGAATAACTAATCTTAGATGTGAGAATTAAGGGAAATGGGTTGCGCCATTGTGTTTGTCTCGGAATTCTGGTTGAGATAGAGTCCGAGTTTGCGTGAATAGGACTTCATATGAAGAAGTTATGGCCATCGGAAGTTTCAGAAAATTCAAAACAGATTTCGAAAAATTCAAATATCAGAGTCAGACAGGCTAGGTGGGAAAATTCCCGCCAGGGCCAGGTCGACCATAGGGTCGACCTGCCCTAACCAGGTCGACCATAGGGTCGACCTGACCCCCCCGGGCAGAATTGAATTATGACCTGTTAATGACTAGACGCTGACTCATTAGGGTTTCTGATATGCTCTGATTGGCTGGGATTAATTCTGGGTTGATCGGACGGCTTAAACTAATCCTAAACTCTATAAAAACACCTCTAGACTCAAACCCTAAAATCAAAACAAAATTAGATTCATGGCCTCCATACCGTCACCTAGCAACTCAGCATAGCCGCCACCAATTAGAGAGGAAGAAAGCTAGTCTAAATAAATTCTTTTCAACTTTAACAACGAATCTTCTTCAAAGGAAAGCTTTTACAACTTCAGAACTCAGAATTCAGAACTCAAGACCTTTTTTGAGTTGTGAGTTCGATTTCTTTAATAAAATAATTAGTAATTTAATTGGATTAAATTATGATGTGGATTATATGGATGTGATGTGAATTATTGACCGCATAATTATGTGTAAAATTGTGATGCTATCCTACTTGTTGTAAATTCTATGATGTTATGTTGTGATGTTATCATCTATGTTTTAAAGTTATGATGCTATCATCTATGTTGTAATTCTATATAATCAAATCATCATGTTGTTCATATGTTAGTTTGGTTATGTTGATTCATATGATAAATCATATGTATGTATGCAAGTTTAGATATTGATTTAAACATGGATCATATGCACGTTAGTAGATTTTATGCATAACCTTACATGTTTCATGAGACCTAGTTTACGTGAATTGGATCTAAAAGTTAGGCTATGACATGTGTGAGTTATATGCTAAATTCTACATGCTAGTTTACATGTTAGATGTAAGTTTACACCACTGTTATGTTGCATAAATCACATATGCAAGTTTATATAAATATAGGGGTTTGGGGTATGAATCATGGTATGGAAGTTTGTGGTTATTGCCTATGCAAGTTTACACCTTAAGATGTAGATCTATGACATACATGATTTATGCAAGTTTGTGACCATCAAGTTTACACCTTTAGATTTGGATCTATGACATATGTAGTTTTATGCAAGTTGTAACTTTGGTCTATGCAAGTTTTAGATGTAGAACATCATTCACACATGCAAGTTCACCCCTATGTTTAGATCTAAGTTTTAATTATGTGCATGCTGTGATGTTTTCTCTTTATTCCATGAGTTAGACTGTTCGAGTCTAACGTATATTTTACGTTAAACGAACGAACGTACAACGTGGGGTAAAGGGGATAATATTAAAAGATTTAAATGGCATAAAACAAATTTATGGTGAAAATTGGTATGATTTTACATACCATAAATGGATGGACATAATTGAGTCAATTCTGGCCATAGTTAAATTTGGAATTAGTTTATAATTTGAATAGGGAAAGTAATTCAAATTGGGGAATGATTAATTAGGAGGAATTAATCGTCAAAGACACGAGGTTAGGCTCTTTTGTGGTGTAAGACTACCCGGACCCGCCCGGCAAATCCAGCTGCCACAAATGCCAGTCTAATGTGAGAGGTCTTAGGCATAAATTAAATACGCAACAATTGTAAAGACACGTGGTTAGGCTCGTTTGTGGTGTAAGACTGCCCGGACCCGCCCGGCAAATCCAGCTGCCACGAATGCCAGTCTAATGTGAGAGGTCTTTATGAGGTTACGGTCTTAATGAATTAAGAAACACTTAACCAGATAAACATGTAGTGGGACATAAGTGGGTTAAGTGGGTGCCTTGGGTGGCATGTGGAATCTAGTGTGTACCTGGGGTGGCATTGGAAATACGATTAGAAACACTTAACCAAAATTTGAAACATGTAATTGAAACATGAATAAGAAGTGGGTTAAGTGGGATGTACTAGAGGGGACCAAGTTTAGGTAGATAGCTTGTGTCAAGTAATGGGGGCCCGTTTCAACCAGTAACCCATACGTATCTTTGTGGGCTCGACCCAAGTCGAGGACGGGACATGCATACTGGGCTTGACTGTAAGAGGCCAAACCGGGTTAGCGGTGGCAACGCAAGTCCAACGGGTTCATATGCATGTGTGGACCCGGGCTGGTAGGTAAGACGTTGTTGCATCGTGTAGGAATAAGCCATGCATTCTTGGTGGTACCGGTTTGCCACTTTGGGGAGTGATACACCCCACTGTGGGGCCTGCACGGGTATCTATGAGTTAGGGAGCCGATCGCTTGGGGGTAGTAGGTACACCTTGTGGAGATAGGGGTAGGCAGCACACATGAAGTCAGCTAGGGGTGCACGAAACTACCAATATCATTATTAAGTTCTGTAGGCGGGATCAACCTTAAGGTGACTAATGGTGGTGCAGTACATTATAGTAGTGGTGGTGCAGTATAGTAATTACCATATAGTGGTTAAGGTGCGCTTTAACGATATCGTTGTTCATCTTGTTTCCATGTTTACTCTGTCATGCTCAATAGTTCATAGTCATTTCCTTATTTTCCAACTTATGCCTTAGCCTAGTTATATTGGTAATTATATTGTTAAAGTTATCGCACTCGCCAGACTTTATGTCTGACCCCCCTTTGTTTCCCCCTCTTTTCTTCCTTCCCCCCGGTGCTCAGGTTGGAACTAGCACCAGTGGAGCTTGATTTTGTACAGCTGTATTTCTTGCTTTTAGAAGATTGCTTGGATCGCTGAAGTAAAGTTCAGCTTCTCTTATTTATGGCTATTTTGTATTGGGGATTATGTCTTTCAATTTATATACTATGATTTAGTCAAGATGGATATTTTGTACTTGACTTTGGTTTTGATGATGTAATCAAACTTATGTATTTTCCGCTGCAATGAAATAAATTTTTAATTTTTCAAGTACTGTTTATATCTGTCTTGTTGTTAAGTTTTTGTTCTATACTCACTTAAAACGCTCCATAAAAGTTAATGCATTCCCTTTGCGAGTGACATTAATGGACGTGGGGTGTTATACGAACCGAATTTTGAACACCTCTAGAGGGATGTCCGAGGATCAACAGTGATGCTCCTCATGCCAACACAAGGTCGGGTTACCCCTAAACTGGGTAACTAAGAGTACGCCTGAGTATGTCATCTCCTGGTCTTTACCGACCTTTCCGAGCGCGCACCAACAACAATCACAAAAGTAGATGCTTTTACCACATAGGTTAATACCTAGGCTCCATACCATAGTACACCTTTTATCTAGATGGGACAATACCCCATAAACCTGTTGCATTTCTTCATGTTTTGGCCATTTACCGAGGTGTGAGGTTTGCCGAGGTCCCGATATACACAAAACTACACTTAAATAAGCCATGCTTTGATCATCCATAGATCATCACATAACTTAAGTATGCCACATTGTCCATTTACAGTGCATCATTGATTTCTATTGATATATAACCTCAAAGCTCATACGTCTTCGAGAAGTGTGTTAAGCAAGAGAACAAATTCTTCGCCACCAAACAAATATATATATTTAACAGAGATCAGTGCTACGCAGTCAATTACAATGTCAGACACACAATCCATACAAGTCCGTTCTGGGTATGAACGAAACCATAAATCCAGAGTTCCTTCAAATACATTTGGGCTTCTGCCATTTAGCTGATATAAAATCCATCTACAAATGGGAGCTACCCATTTGAGACATTCAGCTTGTCATCCTTACGATATGAAGGGTCCCGGTCTTCAATACTGTCTTCCATATCTTCAATTGCTCTACAACGTCGTATTTTTACTTGGAATGGTTTTAGGACAAACATCCAATCCCGGTCTTTCCAAATATTAAGCGCAATTTAAAAAAATACAATTACGGAACACACGGGCTTTCAACCAAATCTACTTCCATCTTGGATTTTGTTAAATTAAGGTTCTTTAAATCCATTCTCAAATTATAACAAAATCCATATTTAACCTTTCTCTTTTACAACACATCCCTTAAATCAAAGATAGTTTAGCCACAAAGCCTTAATTAATTTTCCATTTGATAACTCGTTATAAAAACCCAGTTTCCTTTAATCCTTTAATCCATATTTCAACCATAGTTTCTAATTAAATCGATTTTCCAACATTCAATTCTTTAATCTTAACTAAAAGATTATACTTGGTTCCCAATTTCTTATTTTTATTTTTCTCAAATCAAAGGTTTGATTAAATCCTGATTTACGATATGAATTTCCATAACTCAATCTCATTGGGCTTCAGGAATGATATTGTTGAAGACATGATTCACGACAAAACCCAAATCAATCGATATTGAACATAAGTTACACAGAAATTGTATCTACTTATATTCGATGTCAATTCTCATAATCAACGAATACTATAAGTGGAATAACAATATAATAATAACGTTTTCCAAATTCCTAAAATAGTATATGTTTACACTAGAGAATTTCATATCAAATATCCGAAGATTATTTCTATCCAACTTACCCCAATCAAATTGGGAAACCCATATCTTACTTAAAAGATTTATCCAACTCTTTGACATTGGATCTAGATAGAAATACAATCAACTTATTCTTAATATTAATCTCCATATCCAAATCACACTATAAGCGGAATAACAGTGAACTACCTTTTAAATTCCTCAAAAAGTAAGAGTCATCATATACCAAATTAATATCAAACATCCGAAGATTTATCTCCAACCATATCCAATTATTTAAAATTGAAAACCCGTATTAATATCAATTTAAATTCCATATAAAATATTTCTAATACTTTAAAACTTTGTAAACATTCCACAAATAATTACTTATAGTTCAGAAAATAGTTTACGGTTTAAAACTTCAAAATATATTGTTTTCGAAGGAAGCATTACAATAGCATTTCAAAAGTGTTACAAAAGCGTTACAAAACAATTATCTTAACTATTTTGATCAAAATATCGTTTATCTTAGCCAAAACTTAAACTTTACAATTCAAAACCCCTTTCCATAGGTTGTAATGATTTTACGAAAAAATTCCATATTTTTATAACATTTGAAAATAGCTGTTTATAGTCATGCTCAACAATTGTTCTTACATCGACCATTTCCAAAACATTTTCAAACATAACTTGAAAATTTTAACTCGAATTTGAAATCTATTTTCACTCATTTGTAATTCTTTTTAATGGAAATAAAATGTTTTTCATTTTATGGAAATCCGATTTAGATTGCAAAAGTTATAAGCGTTTAAAGTTTGCATCTAAAAAACGTAAATTGCCGTTATGCGACAAGCTATATTTTGACCATAATAACCATTATTCTACGATACTTCAAAATATCCTAGAAGACCATTATATCCTTATATGACCCTTTTAAAATCATTTAAATTTACTTTCCAAATTATTTTGGATCTAAAATTCAAAATTTATTTATTTTTACTCAATAAATTTAATTCCAATTCATTTCTAATTTCAAATAACTTCAAATTAACCATCCTATTCGTCGGATCAGTTAGGGATAGCCAAAGAGAGCAGGAAACTTTATTTCCAAATCCAAGCCTAGACACTATCCTCTCTGTCATCCTAGAATGTTCCGGTATTTATTTATTCATTTAAAAGACTTTATCTATACATATGAATTCATACATATGGTCTTTCCAAATTATTAACCTTCAAATTCAATAATGATATTGCTTCTAATTTCGAAGGAGATTTTTCGATCACCAATGTGATACCATAATTTTTGTGTCATAGTTTGCGCAAAACAACATCAACAACCATTTAAGCATCCATAGCAACCATCATCAACATAATTGAATAAATCATAACTGTGCACAAGCGTTATAACACTAACGCTTAATAGTGTGTGTGGTCTAAACTATGCATCCATCTTCCATCACAACAAACATCAATCATCATTAACCACAATAATTCATCACTATATTTAAATTAGTCTAACCACTAATTAAATATACAAATTGTGGTTAAAGATTTCTCACCTAACAGCTTTCCGAATCTTCACGGTAGGCGAGCCTAGTTGAGCGAACCATCGGACAGTATTTCAGTGCACCGTCTACTTCACCAAAATATATATTATATGATATATACTATTCTTTCTCTCTATATATTATAAGAGGAGGAGGTGAATGACGACGAACTTCGGCAAGGTGGTGGTGGAAAAGAAGAAGACTTATGCTATGGAAACTATAGCCATTAGCTTTAAGAAGAAGATGAAAAGAAGAAAATGGAGTGGAATGGTTAAAAAATGGAGGAAAGGCCTCCTTATATAGGAATGGAGGGTTAAGGAGGTAATGACACATAAGGGGGGAAGTGTAAAACATGCATGAAAGGAGGCATGCAAAAATACAAGTGTCCTTACACATGTCTTAAGGAGGGAAAGTGATCTTTAGCATTTCCTTTTAAATGCTATGAAAACTAAGAACAATACTTAGTTCTAACACTACTAATTCATGTTATGGTTTGACAAATCCAATTAAACGACAAATAGTATCAACAAATCCAAACTTATTGTAACAACCCGAATTTTAAACAATGTGTTAAGACAAGAATCAAGGCAGAATTAATTGTTAAAATCTGAATCAGGGAAAACGGGTTGCCCCATTGCGTTAGTCTCGGAAAAATACGCGAAATAGAGTCCGAAATTTCGTAAATCGGAGTACGTATGACCGAGATATGGCCTCGCGAAGTTTCACGAAAAATTCAAATTCAAAACAGATTCAAAATTTCAGAAAATCGGGGTAGGCGGGAAAAATCCCGCCCAGACCAGGTCGACCAGGGGGTCGACCTGGGAGTCGACCTAGGTGGGACCAGGTCGACTGGGGAGTCGACCCCAGGGTCGACCTGGGGGTCGACCTGCCTGGTCGGCCAGGTCGGCCTGGTGCACCTGTTTTGGCTCCTGGGTCCTGTTTTGGAGGCTTGTGACGATTTTTGAGGGCTTGGATCTATCCTAGGGTTAATCTAACGGCCTAAAACTACCCTAATCTCTATAATAACACCCCTAGACTTGCCTAAACCCTCAAAAATCACTCTTGCAACGAAGTGCTGCCCAAATCTACATTGATCATGGCCTCCATCCCCAAATTCAAGAGCCTATGCATTCAAACTAGATCCAAGGCGAAGGTGCAAGCTTTCTACACCAAATCAAGAGTTTTGATCATCGTCTCAACATGGATTCTACGACAAGACGATTCATGCTCCTAAATCTCTAAGCCACACTATGTAAGTTCTAGCTACTTCTAGATGTTAACGGTAGTTTAATGATGGCATGGAATAAAATGCGGTTAAACATAAGTGCTATAACCTATGTGAACCTAGTTTTGCCTCTTACCTTGAATATATGACTTGGAACTATGTTTTAGCGACTATATCATGTCACTCATGTTATGTTTAGCCTAGTCTATCATGAAAGATTGAACCTTTAACTTGTGAATGTGGGCATAAGACCTTAGAACCACTTTGGGCTTGTGAAATATGTGCATGAACTTAACTTGGGGCTTATGCAAGTATATGAACCCGAAACCCCTTATGATAATATGCAAGTTTGTGGCCAATCACCTTTTTATGTTATGCATGCTTGTGGCCAACCCCTTCTTGATTGGTCATGCATGCTTGTGGCCAAATTCCCTTATGATACTATGCATGTTTGTGGCCAAATTCCCTTATGACACTATGCATGTTTGTGGCCAATATGTTGGCATAACACCCTACTATGTGACTCGCTTCCACTTGGGTTGGAAATACCTTTGGGTAGCTTAGGAAAAACGTGGTTATGACATGAAAAACTCGACATGGGGCTTACATGAGAACATGACATTCATGATACATTTAAATATGGTCATGACACGTGGGAAAACATGGAACTTGAACTAGACATGGGTGGGTTGTAAGTGTAAAAAGACACTAGACCAAACATGAAAGTGGCCAACTCGAGGTTGGGTTGAGTTTGTAGCATAAATCTACCCGGACCCGCCCGGCTTAACTAGTGGCTACAAACAATATGATCCAATGTGAGAAGTTGGTCATGTCGCGCTTAAGACCCGAGGTTAGACTAGGTTATGGTGTAAAACTACCCGGACCCGCCCGGCTTAACTAGTAACCACAACAAGGTCAAATGTGAGAGGTTGAGAGTGCATTAATTAAATTAATGCCACATGATAAGGTTAAGTAAATTTGACTAATGACACTTAACCGATATGACACGAATGGGTAGGTTAAGTGGGACCGGGCTTGATTCATAATGACACTTAACCATACAAGACAATTAGGGGATGGGGTTAAGTAATTTACGCTTAACTAATCCGACTTGGTAATTAGATGGGGTTAATTAATCCACGCTTAACTAATCTAAACACGGTAAATTCGATGAGGTTAAGTAATCCAGACTTAACTAATCTAAACACGGTAATTAGATGGGGTTAAGTAACCTATACTTAACTAATCTAAACACGGGAATTCGAGGGGCTTAAGTTAAACACTTAACCAATCTAAACTTGGTAATTCAATGGGGTTAAGTTACCAATACTTAACCAATTTATCATGATAATTTAATGGGGTTAAGTAACTTATACTTAACCAATTATACGTGAGGATTTGATGAGGTTGAGTAACCTATACTTAACCAATCCAATAGGTGGACCTGATAGGGTTAAGTCACAAGACCTTTTAAAAGTAGGCTTAACCATACAAGACGATTAGTGGATGGGGTTAAGCTAACCCATACTTAACCAATCCGACTCGATAATCTGATGGGATTAAGATAATCTATGCTTAATCAATCTAACATGATAATCTGATAGGGTTAAGACAAATAAATACTTAACCAATTTGACTTGATAGGGATAAGTCATGAGCTTCTTGGTACACTTAACCAACTTGTCGGGCTAAGCCTTGAACTTGAGTACTTAGCCAATCTTGACATGATTCGTGGGCGGGTTAGGTCATGAACTTTAATGACAACACTTAACCCATTAGACAAAACCCTAGCTTAGGGGACTAGGTTGAAAATCGTAGTTAACAAGGATAGTGGGAAGAGAAGCTAAATGGTAAACCTTACTTAAGGATAACTAAGTAATAATTCTTAGCCAAGGACATGGGACTAGTTCATAAATAGATACGGTAAGTCATCGCTTAGTATACGAGGAGGAGCAACTTATCTGACTTGGATAAAAAGCTCCAGCGAACTGGGTGACGAAGCGGTAGCTTCGGGGGACGTGAGGGTTCTCTTGGTATCCCTCTGTGAGGTGGCAGGTGGTCCATGAAACCCGGCCTCACAGCGGTTAAGGTCTGCGGTAGAAGAGCCAAGAGTATGCCTTGGTTGCTATGCAAGCGACCTAAAGACTGGGATGGATTAGCGTGGAGTCGACGATACTTGTTTTTGCCCTGGATAGCACGTCGCCGACTACCTACCATCTTTAGTCAATCGTGTACGAACGGAAAGGCAGAGAACTCCCAACAGAACATGTTCTTGCTATCGAGTCATGGGTGAGGTTGGCGCATAGGAAAGTGGGGCTAAAGTGGGGTCGGGATGTAGTTCTCATACATGATTTTTCTTGGATTGCCTTTCAGTAGTTGAGGGAGGGGTCACGTGGGACCATAGCCACGGATACAAAAACAGACCTTGGTATCTGCATCAGCAGACGACTTAAAGCTCCCGACCGAGTTCCGTATTTCTTGATTTGCCCTGGCACGGAACTCGGGTGGCACATTGAGATACATGTGCGTCTAGACATGGAAACGATTCACGATACATACGTGGGATAAAGGGCGCGGTTGACGGGTGGCATAATCCCTAGTGGCCCTAGGTGGCTTGAACCCAAAACACGGAAACGTTCATTAGGTAGCATAATCCCTAGTGACCCTAGGTGGCATAAATCCTAAGTGAACACGCGATAGTTCATGGTAAGAAAACATAACCAGATCAAGGGTAGCAGTCCAAAATAACCTCAAGGATAAAACGGTACTACATTGAAGTGGTATAGATTTACATAAGAAAGCCCGTACGGCCTACGGCAAAGGAATGAACTTATGCATGGAAAGAATCATACGAATCAGGAAACCTACATATACGATATATTAGGATGACATGGACCATTACAAGACATTGGGCAAGAGACATTCATAGTTAACACATGACGCGGGCCGGGATACTAGTACGGGAGGTGCAGATCGAATATACATGATAGATACCTTGCGATATTGTACTTGATGGAAACCTGACGATGTGATACCTTGACTTATCTTGACACCGTAGTTTATCATGACACACTTGTTTATCTTGGTACAGTAGTTCATCCTGTTATTTCGGTTTGGCTTATCTATCTTGTCATCATACTTATGTTCATCTCTGTTCCTCATGCCAGTTAACTTTACTAGTTTATATACTGATAGTAGATAGGGCTTACCAGTCTTTATGAATGACCCCGTTTTGTTTCGCCTCTTTGTCTTCCGTTTCCCCCCAGGTTACAGGGAGGAAATGCTATTGTTAGTTCGGACTTCTTCTGTTTGAAGGTCATCATATATGGCTTGGACTTTTCTTGGCTATTGCTACTTTACTGTTTCACTTGGGGAATTATTTATGAAAAGGTTTTTATGCTTCTTTACTATTGCAAGACAGGTTTTCATGTAAGAAATTCTCTGATGTAAAAGGCTTTAGACCTTATTTATTAATGATATGAAAGTTTGTTTTACTTCCGCTATTTTATATGTTCTGTCTTGTAATATTTCTGTACATGTTCACCAGTAATACCCCTCTAAAGCTAGTGCATTCCTTTGCGAGTGACCCTAGCGGAGGTTGGGTGTTACACTTATTAATAATCATTCTCATTTATAATTCAAGTAAAATCTATCATATAAGTTATCAAAATTATAAAATATTCTAAACTATATATATGTATGTCAAATTCAAATTAAGTAATAAAAATTCCAATTTTAAATTGGTTAAAAATTCTGGAACATTGCATCAACCACGAGGGAGTCACAGTATATATCTAGCTGCTAAACTAGAGATTATAAGTAATCCCACCATTTTATGAAGATCCACGGTCTTCAATTTCTCCATCTCGATCAGTATCTGATATCTTCAACATTTACGTATTCATTTGTCGGAATGGTTTTCAAATATAAATTTGATCCCGGTCTTTATGTACCAACAATCGTAGTGGCGAAATTTGATAGTCGGTTATTTAACTATAAAATAAACAACCATTCAATCATGAGAATAAAATGAATTCACTGGTTTAGTATTTCTCATCACTTGGCCCATTTAATTTAAATAATTAACGAATGGTTAATTTAAAACTTCTAAAACATTACATATTCTCTTTTTAAACTTGGTATTAAATTCTCATTTAAATAAATATATATATATCTACTCAAAACCGTTTCAATCTAATATTTAAAAATATTAATAATCATATCCAATTTCTATTTTCTATTATTTCAAAATATTAATTACAACACCATTTATTATTTATCATCGATTTAACTTGTCGTGCATAAATAATCATTACGACAACACTTTTGGTTTCGTTATTTGAACATTATAAATTCACTTATCTCTTTAGAATAAACCCATTCTAAATTTCATCCTCTTACTTTGGAAATATTGTTATATTTTCATGATCTCCTATTATTTCCTTTTCTATGGAAATATCATTTCATATTCTCAAGCCTGTTTAATTCCCTTTTATTTTGGAATCCATTATATACTCCCAAATTCTTCAAATAACGTTACATTATTATTTCTCAAAATAAATTCCTTTTAACATCTTCACTATTACAACTAATAACATCCCTCGATAATTTCGAAGTCGTTCAAGATGGGGCATTTTAAATTACCTCTCAGACCATGATCAACAACGTTCTTATCTTAACTCATCGTCCATCCATTATATTCCCTTTCTAATTCATTTAACCACTTTCCCCTTTGAAAATCTCGTTTCAAATTCTATTGTTAAGTAATGTTAAATTAAAACTTAACGTTTTCACCTCAAACCCTTTTTATAAACCTTACTTAAAAGCTCTGATTTAATATAGACTTCTTTTCCCACTTCCCTTTACTTAATTTAAATATTAAGTAAACATTATATTTAAGCTATCACATTTTGCTTAAATTCTCTTTTATAACTACGTTATAAAAAACTCGGTTTTAAATATAAACCATTCGCCAACTCCCTTCAAAATTCAACTAGATATCATTATCCACTTTGATTACTTACATAAATGAAATAAATATAAGAAGTAATCACTTAAACTATATTTTATTAAAATAATAATTTTCTTCTTTCTTAACTACCCTAGGGGTAGTTAAATTTTATTAACTAAAATAAATAATAAATTTCTCTTTAAAATCTCATCAAATTAAATAAATATTCATTAATCTAGTTCATTAGATTAATTCAAAACAAATCCACTAATTTACCAATTCTAGTTAAATTAGTTGACTTTGTCAACTTAGATCATGCTTATCTCGTTAATGAACTCCATTTAGTCTTTTTGAATTAATTAATGATATAATTAATTTAAATAATTCCATTTAATTTATTCTTTTGAAAATAATTAATACAAATCTTAACTATTGCATTAATTTCTGGTCGTCTACTTATAAATCTTATTACATAAGTGCTTATTTTACAAAATCATTTAATAACTACTTTAAAACTTAAATAACAAGTAATTTATTTATTTTTCTTTTATTAAAACCATTATTCAAATATGTCGATTTCAAATCCATCTTCAGTTATAAAATATATTTTATAACTTCATTGCCATCGATTCACCTGACGGTAAATCAATATTTATAAAACGATATATTTTTGGGCCAACTGCTGCCAATTACTCAAACAATACTGTCTATTAGTTGAAACAAAACAATCGTTGAATTTAGATTCAACTATTACTGATCAAATCAATCATCCAATCATATCAGTTAAACAGTTCATATAATTGTAATATGAAAATTAACAATAAATTTGAGTTTGCATTTCCCTGCATCCAAGTTCATTATCTCAACAATATCATTTATTTCAATAAACAGATATAATATTCAACAATCAAACAATAATTCAACCATTCACTTATCAATTTAATACGTAACCAACGAGTTAAGTTAGCTCATTTGAAGATAATCGTTAAAAATAACGATTGGTTTAAATTAAATTAAAAGAACGTTTAATTTAATTAGCTCGGTCAAAAAAATATTGAGCATCCATCAACCATTTAGCAATCATAGCACACAAATATAAAACCCAACTTATATAAAATATAAGTGGGATAAAACTAAGTAAGTTGAACTTACCTTGATTTTTGTTCATTGTCAAAACGGTTCATTTTACAAGCTTGCAGCCGAATTCAACTCCATTTGTTTCATTTCAAAATTTTACGCCTGCTGATATGGGTCTAATGCTCTTGCTTTGATCTGATTCTGAGTACGTATGATACAATCATTAACCAGCTATAAAATTAATGTTTTTTAACTTAGTAATATTTTATTACTTACTTACTACTTGCGTCAATTTGTTAATTTATTGTAGGTTAGGCACTATCGACCCTTTCACGTTACCAAAATAGCTTAGGCGCACATAGATACCATATAGGCCATGTTACTGTTCACGTGTAAATTGAATTGGTATACACACACGCACGTTTCAAAATATTAGTACTAACTCTTTATCCTATGTTTCCAACTTTAAACAAATTTTTCGCTGTTACCAACTCTTATAAAATTTCCAAGCTTCATCAATTTGGGTTTACTACTAATATAAACCAACTTAATCTACACAGAATTTAACATAATAATGTGTATGAATTAATGCTAAACCTTTAATAATATATATCATTAAGATTAGGCTCGGTTAAAGGAATCTAGTAACTTTAAACTAAGGATTTGGCATGTTATTATATTCCTATCCACATTGTTCATTGTCGTTCCTACGTTTCCTTAACTGCTAAGTGCTAACGCAACCATCCCCTCCTCCCTCTTGCGCACGAACCACCCAGTCGCCCTCCATTCATTATCAGCCCCTCCCTGACAACTTAACTCACATGCAACCACTTCCCTCTTAGCTGTGCTTCCAAACCCTTCTCTCTAGTTATGACCACAAGCTCCACGCAATAGTTTTGCACTCGCCAGTTCAGACCACACACAAAAGTATTATTCTCCACTTCACTATTCACCAAACTCCCCACTGTCCTCGTGTCCTATAACACCCTGAATTTGTACCAACACTAAAAGATGTTAAATTAAATATTAATTAATTTTATATTCAGAATAGAGGAAGCGGACTAAACCACTGCGTCTGTCTCAAAATTCTGGTCAAAATGGACACTTGGTTTGCGTAAAACGAACACCATGTGAGGAAGTTATAAGAGTTTTAAGTTTGTATATGCGTAGAAAAATTATATACATATGCATGAGCCAGAGATGAGTAAGTGCTGAGTCAGAATTCTATCCAGAAGAGTTCGAATTTGAAAAATTCGTCTGAGCGGTAAAATTCCCGCTCTAGGCGATCGACTCCCTAGAGGGGTGTCGACCTAGGGGTCGACCCCCCTTAAGGGGTGTCGACCCACCCATAGGGGTGTCGTTACCCCTAAGGCTGAGGTGGCTGTCGGTTTCAGAGGGCTGTGCAGCTATAAATACGTTCTCAAATCTCTTATTTTCTTCATTGGAAATCATGGAGGCCATATGCTGCTGGATTGCGAACTAAACCGTTTTTCTACAACTAAATACTTTGCAAATGAAATTCAGAATTCAAGATCCATTCTTTCTCAATTCTCTAAACCTAAAGCTGTGAGTTTCTAGATTACTTTTATGTTCAGATAAATGAAAGTGAATTGTGAAAGATGTAAATTTGATATGTTGTAAAACATGATTCTGTGTTAGTATTAAAGGCTATATTATGTCATGATAGATCTATTTCCCTAGATCGATTATAATTGTGGTTATTCTATTATGTGTTTATGTGGATCTTGACTTGTAACTGTATTGTGGTGAATGTACATCTATTAAATTAGACAGTTGTAACATTGGCTAGATCTAATTCCTTATAAAATCCCCTTTTCACTTGTCAGATTGTGATTAATCTAGATATGTTGTAAACTTGACATGTGAAGCCATCTTTAGATCTAAACATGTTATCATGACTCCCTAATTATGCTAGATCTAAATAGTTGGACACCTGAATGGTTAATTTAGATCTCATTATGCTTGCTTTGACATCGTAGTAATTGCCACAAGACATCAGTTTTATGTCCACCTTGTGATGATGTTAATTACATATCCGTTCACTTTGTTATCATGCTAGTTTATGCCAAGATATGTTTAAACTATCACCTTTGTCATATTCCCTTTTCATTGTTATGGCTAGGCTGCTTTATAACCTAGATGCCGCCAAAATACGTGTGAATATGTTAGTTAGGAAACGGGGAAATGAGATTTATAATTGGCATAATTGATATAATATTTATGTAAATTGGACATTTAATTCAAATGGGGAAACATAGAAATAATTACATATTAGGAATTGTAATTGCACTTATGACATGAGGTTAGGTTGCGTTAGTGGAGGAAGTCTTCCCGGACCCGACCGGCATATCCAGCAGCCACTAATGTTGAAACTAATGTGAGAGGTCTAACTGCACAAATACGAATCGGGCTAAGACATGAGGTTAGGCCCAACTGTGGAATAAGACTGCCCGGACCCGACCGGCATATCCAACACTCACACGTTGTAGGCCTAATGTGGGAGGTCTAGCCCATTATAACCATAACTGGACATGGTATTGAATGGGACTACTTAACCTACTTTAATCCATAAGGATTGTATAATTATGAACTTAAGTTAGGGTTAAGTAAAATTGGAAGGGTAGTGGGTGAGTTAAGTAAATTAGAGGGGGTAGGTAATATTTACATATAGGCTCACGAACTTAACCCAATAAGGTTATGTAATTAAACACACCTAGTGGTATACATAACCGGTGGATAATGTAATAAACTTATATAATTAAAGACACCCTTTAGGGTAAGCATAACTGGTATAGGGCTATGTAATTAAAGACACCGAAGGGTATACAGAGTCAGTGAAAAACCTAGAGGGGAAACAAGACAAGAGGGAGAGCTTGTATCGTATTGTGTGGGACCCATTCCAGTCAGTAACTCGGAGTTGGAATCATGTAAAGAACTCCATACTAGGCGTAGAAGGGGCACGCTTACTGATTTATTACAAGAGATCCAAATGAGACGGATAGTGTGGGCAGCGTAAACTGACCGGGCCATGTGCGTGCGTGAGCCGGGCAGAAGGAGATAAGATGACAGTGGCACCAGTAGGTATGGTTGTGCACACCTTAACGGTTGCCACTTTAGGAAGTGATACCTTCTACTATGGGGCCAGCACAGGATATCTACGGGGTAGGGAGCCAATCGGTTAGGGTAGTGGTTAGGGTACACTCGGACGTATGCCCTAAGTCCACCAACTTATAGTGGAAGGGATCATCTCATTTTTAATTATACTAGTAATAGTGCAGAGTAATCATTAGTGAGGCACATACACTTTATCTTTCTTACCTTGTAACACCTTCCATTTATGTAGTGATCTCTCTTATCCACCTAATATGCCTATCATGTTACTTTTATATATTTACTTGCTAAAAGTAACTAGACTTGCCAGACTTTATGTCTGACCCTTTTGTTTCTCCTTCTTTCTTTTGTTCCTCCCCCTTAGGTTCTCAGGGAAGAAACATTCAGGCTTAGTCAGGACTCAGATATCATCTTTCTAGGAGCTACTTCTGAAGTATGGCTCAAGTTCTTGTCTCTACTATGGCTTAACTCTTTTAATTGGGGAATTACGTTTTTCATATTCTTATGTACTCTGATGATGCAAGACAGAAGTTGTTTTATTGTAATGGTTTTTGTGACTTATGGAATTATGGACCACGACATTATGATTAATGTTTTAAATAAAAATTTAAAATTTCCACTACTATCTTATTTTCATCTATCTTGTAATTATTCTATGTCTGTTTACCTGTAATGCTTCACGACACTTAATGCATTCCCTTAGTGAGTGACATTAACGAACGTGGGGTGTCACACTTGGTATCAGAGCTGAAGGTTACCAGATCAGATAAAAGTTTTTGGAAATTATTTTCAATAAAAGAAAGTATTTTCAAAAGAAAAGTCTATTTGAAAAACATTCCCCAAAAAGCTATATGTAGTATCCTTCGGTCCTTTATCTAAATTTCTTCCTTTTCCCTTTTTCAGCATGTCTGGGAACAAAATATCCCTAATATCCTAGAGGGCGTCACAATACCTGGATGGTTCCATAGGTATTTGGAGGCCACGGCGCTGGCCGAATGCCAAAGAGACTCTCCTCCCCTAGCTGCACTAGTTATTCCCCCTCCTCCTCCCCCTCCAAGAGCTGACAACTTTGCCAAGATATGCAAATACTTCCGGGCTACGGGAGGAAGGCCATTCCATGGGAACGAGACATTCGTAGAAGCTCGGAATTGGCTTAAGGAGACCGAGGACTTATTCGTAATCTTTGAAGTGGAAGACCGAAGAAAGATCCAGTTAGCTGCTTGGCTGTTAAAGGAAGAAGCCTCATTTTGGTGGGAAATCACCCAAGTTGGACATCCAATGGAAATTTGGGAAGATTTTAGATAGTGGTTCAAAATGAAATTTCTTTCCCAAGCTGAGAGAAGCATACAGATGGAGAGGTTATTAGCACTCAAACAAGGAAATTTGACAGTAAAGGAGTATGTGAACAAGTTCAACCAGCTGGCTAGGTTCGGGTTAGAATTGGTGGATACACCGCACAAAAAGGCTTTGCAATTTGCTAAACGGTTGAATGAGCCTCTGCATGGTTTAGCTATGTCCCATATTCCAATGGGGGCAACCTTTGAAAAGCTTGTTGATATGGCCCTAATGCATAAGGAGGACAAGGGAGAAAAGAAGGAAACAAAAGCTGAGGGAACATCGCAGAATAAGAAGATGTGGCCCAAGAAGGGGCAACAACAACAGCAGAAGGAAGGAGGGCAAGATGATAAAGGCAAGGATAAGAGAAAATGTCACAATTGTGGAAAGGAGGGTCACTTGATCAAAGATTGTAAGAGAAGGAAGGCCAATTGCTTTAATTGTGGAGAGGTCAGACACTTCTCTAAAAAATGCCCGAAGAAACAGGGATCGCATGGACAAGTTAAAGAGCAGGGACTTTTGGCGGCAAGTGCATGATCTCGCGATCAGTGCTCCTGAAAGAGGTAGAAAAATTTCCGTCGAAAGTTTAATTTCTCTTTCAAACCATCCAGTTAGAACACTTTTTGATTCTGGTGCTTCACACTCGTTTATATCAAGTTATGTAGTTGAATCTATGCAATTAATTACTAGTGTGGTAGCAGATCCCGTAGTTGTTTCAAACCTCATTGGTGGTTCGGCTCATTTAGCGATGATTTGTCAGGGTTTAAAAATATCTATTGTTAGGTGTCGAGTTTGAATGCGACGCATATGTGGTCGGGTTTATGGGCTACGGGTTGATTCTAGGAATTGATGGCTTACCATGTATGGGGCCATTCTGGATTGTGAGAGGAGGGTTGTTAGACTCCTGACTTGTCATCGGGAGACGCTCGAAGTTTCTTGTGACCCCCAAGGTTCTGTTATGCTTAGCTTCCTAGAGTCTCCAGATGCATCCATAGATGATTTGATGTCTGTTCCAGTGGTTTGAGATTATTCCGATGTTTTTGATGAAGTACGGGGTTTACCTCTAAGGTGCGAGATTGTCTTCCACATATATCTGGTGGACAATGCAAAGCCAGTTGCATTACATGTGCGCCACGTGGCTCCAAGGGAGAAGAGGGAGCTGAGTAAGCAAGTAGGGGAGCTACTTGAGAAAGGGTTTATCAGACGAAGCATATCTGAATGGGGTGCTCCAGTAGTATTCACAACTAAAGTGGATGGTTCACTTTGTCTGTTTGTTGACTATAGAGAATTAAATAAGCTCACCAAGAAGAATAGGAACCCACTTCCGAGGATTGGTGATCTATTTGACCAGCTTGCTGGTGCCTTAGTATTTTCTCAATTGGACTTGGCTATGGGGTTCCATCAGTTGAGGGTGGCTGAGGACAACATAGATAAGACTGCTTTCAGAACTCCAGACGGTTTCATTGAATGGCTAGTTATACCTTTTGGGTTGACAAATGCACCCGCCTATTTTGTTGATTTGATGAGTAGGGTGTTTCGCGAGTTCCTAAACAAATTTGTCGTACTCTTTGTTGATGATATTTTGATCTTCTCCATGAATGAAGAAGAGCATGCCCAACATTTTAGAGAAGTTTTGAAAACTCTCTGTGACCATCAGCTTAAGGCAAAGTTCTCCAAATGCCATTTTTAGAGAAAAGAGGTGAGATTCTTAGGGCATGTAGTCTCCAAAGAAGGGATAGCTGTAGATCCTGCCAAGGTAGTTACAGTGCAAGATTGGCAGATTCCTAAAAATGCAACCGAGTTGAGAAGCTTTCTTGGGTTGGAAGGTTATTATAGGAAGTTCATTAAGGACTTCGCAAAGACATCAGCCTCTCTCACCAAGCTGACAAAGAATAATTTGGCATTTTTATGGGACATAGACTGTGATGTTGCTTTCCAACGACTGAAAAGGGCTCTAACAATAGCGCCAGTCTTGACCTTGCCTGATGGAAGTAAAGTGTTTACTGTTTACACTGATGCATGCGGAACAGGGCCTGGTGCGGTTCTGATGTATGAAGGGAAAGCAATATGTTATGGGTTTAGAAAGTTGAGAGTTCATGAGAAGAATTACCCCACCCATGATATATAGCTAGCTACCATAGTATTCACGTTAAAGACGTGGCGTCATTATTTACTTGGAGAAATGTTCGAGTTATACACCGATCATAAATCTCTCAAGTATCTATTCTCACTGTAGGATCTCAACTTAAGGGAACAACGGTGGATGGAGTTCTTAGCTTCATGTGATTCTGAGATTACTTATACCCCTGGGAAGGGTAGTGTGGCGGCAGACACACTAAGTAGGCAGAGGGTGGCCCTAAGTCCTCTATTTGCGGAGAGAAAGAGCTTGGAATTCATATCAACTTTTGATTTTAAACCCTCCATCGAGGTTTTTCCTGATTTGTTTGCATCCTTGGAGTTACGACTGACCCTTATGGACTAGATAGGAGCTTAGCAACAAGGTGACCCACAGATTCTAGACATCGTGGATAAGCTCAGAAGAGGGGAGACTTCTAGTCACCTTAGTAGATATGCCATAGATGAAAAAGGGTGGTTGCGACGAGATGGAAGGCTTTGTGTTCCTCAATCTGGAAGCTTGATAAAGGCAGTCCTAGAAGAAGCCCACCATTCTAAGATGACTATTCATCCAGATAGTGATAAGATGTACAGGGACATGAAGAGGGTTTTCTTTTGGGTTAGGATGAAGAAAGATGTGGCTGAATTTGTTTCTCAATGTTTAATTTGCCAGCAAGTTAAAGCTGAGCAAAAGAAGCCCGGTGGATTACTTCATCCGTTGGAGGTTCAGCAATGGAAATGGGAGAGCGGCTCTATGGATTTCATAGACGGGGTGCCTAGATCGAAGAAAGGTAACACCATTATATAGGTGGTAGTGTATAGATTCTCTAAGAGCGCTCACTTTATTCCAGTTAAGAGTAAGAAGACGGCATCATGGTTGACAGCAATTTATGTTCGTGACATAGTTCTTCTTCATGAAGTGCCTTCTAGCATCATGAGCGATCGTGACCCCATCTTTACCAGCAAATTTTGGAGGAGCTTGCAAGAAGCATTAGGTACACAGTTGTGCTTGAGCGCCGATTATCATCCTCAGACCGATGGGAAGACAGAGAAGGTGAATAGAATTCATGAAGATCTTTTAAGACTGTGTATCCTAGACTTCGGAGGGACTTGGGAAGATCATCTTCCTTTAGTATAGTTTTCCTATAATAACAGTTTTCAAGCTAGCATCAGCATGGCACCCTTCGAAGCATTGTACGGACGACCCCGTAGATCGCCAACTTGTTGGTGGGAATCTACAGAAAGATTATTACTTAGACCAAATATGGTCAGGGAAACATCCAAAAAGATTGACCTTATTCGATGGCAGAAGTCCTATGCAGAGAAGAGAAGGACTGATATCGAATTCGAAGTGGGAGACTTAGTTTTTATCAAAGTATCGCCTTTAAGGAATGTGGTTCGCTTCGGATCAGTAGGGAAGTTGGCGCCTAGGTTTATGGGACAATTTCCTATAACCGAGAGGATTGGCCAAATGGCCTACTGAGTAAAGCTCCCAAAAAATCTATCCAGTGTTCATGAAGTTTTCCACGTCTCTCATCTGTGGAAATGCCTGCATGACACCGCAGAAGTTGTTGAACCGAGTATGTTGGAAGAAGTCGAAGTGGAACGGGCGGCAACAGTCAGACGAGTCCCTACCCGTATTCTTGGATCAGAAGTTAAAAAGCTGCGCAATAAGGAGATCAAATTGCTAAATGTACAATGGGTAGATAATCCAAAAGATGCAACTTGGAACATGAAGACAAGATTTGTGCTTCGTACCCTTTTCTTTTCGAGGGTATGTTCTTAACTCCTTTTTACTAAGTTTTATCAGTGCTTGTTTCTGGAATAGCGTATTCTTATCTATAGTATTTTCGACCTTTAGTTAGGTATCCTATGGATGTAAACATGTGTTTGAAACATGTTATGTTTGATGGATGCAAGTGTTTGCTAGTGGTTGCCTGTGGATGCATATACACACACATTAGGCACTAAGATCGGCTCAATCACTTTCATACTGCATATGGATATGCATGCATTTTCTTTTCTTTTCCGGATGGAAATGGACGTATTAGCATATGGATGCTGCATTTAGATGAATGATTGTGCACACATATAGAACTTATATGATACAATAGGATTTTTCGCATACATATTGGATTCATGGCACTAACATACATTGCATTAAGGAGGTCAACTGAATCAGTAGACCGCCTGATCTTCGCATTAGTGTTGGGACATATACAGACACCTTCGCATATATTCATATAAGCATTAGAAATCTTTAAGGAAAATGGATGCTAGTGGTTGGTGGATGAGTAGATGGATGATGGATGATAGGATATGCATTCTTCACAACTTAGAGATTTCGGGATGAAATCATTTGAGTAGGGGAGAATGTAACTCCCCGAATTTGTACCGACACTAAAATAGGATAAATTAAATAATAATTAATTTAATATTTAGAATTGGAGGAAACAAACTACACCATTGCGCCCCTCTCGAAATTCTGGACAAGATAGACACTTCGTTCGCGTAAAACGGACACCGCATGAGGAAGTTACGAGGGTTTTAAGTTTGTATACGCACATAAAAATTATATACATATAAATGAGTCAGAGATGAGTCAGAATTCTATCTAGAACAGTTCGAATTTAAAAAATTCGTCTGAATGGCTAAATTCCCTCTCTAGGGGGTCGACCCCCTTAAGGGGTATCGGCCTAGGGGTTGACCACCCACAGGGATGTCGACAACCCTAGGGCTGAGGTAGCAGTCGGTTTCAAAGGGCTCTGCAGCTATAAATACGTGCTCAAATCTCTTATTTTGTTCATTGGAAATCATGGATGCCATATGCTGCTGGAGTGCGAACTGAACCGTTTTTCTACAACTGCATACTTTGCAAATCAAATTCAGAATTCAAGATCCGTTCTTTCTCAATTCTCAAAACCTAACGCTGTGAGTTTCTAGATTACTTTTTGTTTCAGATAAATGAAAGTGAATTGTGAAAGACCGTAAATTGGATATGTTATAAAGCATGATTCTATGCTAGTATTAAAGCCTATACTATGTCATGATAATCTATTTCCCTAGATCTAATATAATTGTGGTTATTGTATTATGTGTTTATGTGGATCTTGACTTGTAACTAAATTGTGCTGAATGTACATCTATTAAATTGGACAATTGTAACATTGGCTAGATCTAATTCCTTATGAAATCCCCTTTTCACTTGTCATACTGTGATCAATCTAGATATGTTGTAAACTTGACATGTGAAGCCATCTTTAGATCTAAGCATGTTACCATGACACCCTAATTATGCTAGATCTAAATAGTTAGACACCTGAATGGTTAATTTAGATCTCATTGTGCTAGTAATTGCCACAAGTTATCAGTTTTATGTCCGCCTTGTGATGATGTTAATTACATATCTATTCACTTTGTTATCATGCTAGTTTATGCCAAGATATATTGAAACTATCACCTTTGTCATATTCCCTTTTCATTGTTATGGCTAGGCTGCTTTATAGCCTAGAATGTGGCCAAAATACGTTTGAATACGTTAGTTAGGAAACGGGGAAAAGGGATTTATAATTGGCATAATTTATGTAATATTTATGTAAATTGGATATCTAATTCAAATGGGGAAACATAGAAATAATTACCTATAATGACATAGGTAGATTTGGATAAAAATGGAATATTTAGTAATTACAATTAGAAATTTTAATTGCACTTATGACACGAGGTTAGGTTGCATTAGTGGCGGAAGTCTGCTCGGACCCGACCGGCATATCCAGTAGCCACTAATGTTGAACCTAATGTGAGAGGTCTAAGTGCGCAATTACGAATCGGGCTATAACACGAGGTTAGGCCCAACTGTGGATTAAAACTGCTCGAACCCGACCGACATATGAGAGGTCTAAGTGCGCGATTACGAATCGGGCTATGACACGAGGTTAGGCCCAACTGTGGAATAAGACTACTTGGACCCGACCGGCATATCCAGCATCCACACGTTGTAGGCCTTATATGGGAGGTCTAGCCTATTATAATTATAATTGGACATTATATTGAACGGGACTACTTAACCTAATTTAATCCATAAGGATTGTATGATTATGAACTTAAGTTAGGGTTAAGTAAATTTGGATGGGTAGTGGGTAGGTTAAGTAAATTAGAGGGGGTGGGTAATATTTACATATAGGCCCACGAGCTTAACCCAATAAGGTTATGTAATTAAAGCCACCTAGTGGTATACATAACCGGTGGATAATGTAATAAAGTTATGTGATTAAAGACACCCTTTAGGGTAAGCATAACTGGTATAGGGCTATGTAATTAAAGACACCTAAGGGTATACATAGTCAGTGAAAAACCTAGTATGGGAGAGCTTGTATCATATTGTGTGGGACCCATTTCAGTCAGTAACCCGGATTTGGTATCAAGTAAAGAACTACGTACTAGGCGGAGAAGGGGCACGCTTACTGATTGATTCTAGGAGATCCAAATGAGACGGATGGTGTGGGAGGTGCAAACCGACTGGGCCATGTGCGTGCATGAGCCGGGAATAAGGGGATAAGACGACCTTGACACCAGTAGGTATGGTTGTTCATACCTTAATGGTTGCCACTTTAGGAAGTGATACCTCCTACTATGGGGCCAACACAGGATATCTACGGGGTAGGGAGCCGATCGATTAGGGTAGTGGTTAAGGTACACTCGGACGTATGCCCTAAGTCTACCAACTTTGGATGGGATCATCTCATTTTTGGTTATACTAGTAATAGTGCAGAGTAATCATTAGTGAGGCACATACACTTTATCTTGCTTACCTTGTCACACCTGTCATTTATGTAGTAATCTCTCTTATCCACTTTATATGCCTATCTTGTTATTTTTATTTATTTACTGGCTAAAAGTAACTAGACTCGCTAGACTTTATGTCTGACCCTTTTGTTTCTCCTTCTTTCTTCCGTCCCCTCCCCCTCCCCCCCCCACCAGGTTCTCATGGAGGAAACACTCAGGCTTAGTCAGGACTCAGATATCGTCTTTGTAAGAGCTACTTCTGAAGTATGGCTCAAGTTCTTGTCTCTACTATGGCTTAACTCTTTTAGTTGGGGAATTATTTTTTCATATTCTTATGTACTCTGATGATGCAAGACAGAAGTTGTTTTATTGTAATGCTTTTTGTGACTTACGGTATTATGGACCACGGCATTGTGATTTTGTTTGAAATAAAAATTTAAAATTTTCGTTGCTATCTTATTTATATCTGTCTTCTAATTATTCTGTGTTGGTTTACCTGTAATGCTCCATGAAACTTAATGCATTCCCTTAGTGAGTGACATTAACGGACGTGGGGTGTCACATGTCCCATGCATCATGTCTTTCTCCACATAGTCACCATGTCCAATTTTACATGCCTCTTTCCCATTCACTTTTATAGTGCTCCCATGCAACAAAATTCTTCTCCAATGTGTTTCATCTTAGCCTTCTTATTTCCATTTTCGAAAATGCCTTGCTTCTCCTCTCATGCAGCCTCTCACCTATCATCAACAACCCCGTGCCCATGCTATCCGAGCAACAACCTTGCCACTATTCGTCCCAGAATCAAGTTTGTATCATTTTTATATGTTGCCTCCAACTAAAATGAACCCAACTCCTTCCACTATCTCGCCTGTTGTTACTACTTAATTAACGTCCCATCATTTATCCCACTACTACGATAATCACGTCCATCTTAGCTGGTGCTATGCTTCCGATCCTATCACCCGCCCAAACACTGCGCCATCAACTACCAGAAATCCTCCGCCTATGACAAAATCGTCGTACTGCTGTTTCAATCCAGGATTCACTGAACCCAATTCCTGAACCAGATCACGTCAGAATCCCCTGCCAACGTCAGAACCGCGTCTGACATCATCAGAGCGTCACCACATACGCAAGTACGTCCCCCACCTGCACTGTCACTAGAGCCCCCACGCCATGCCACTAAAGCTGGTCCTGAACCCTCCATCACACGCAGTTGTATGCCTCCAGTGTTCATAGGAGAAAAACGTAGTCGAGGTGCAGTATTTGGTTTAACATTATTTTAAGGAGGACTTGCGGTTTTATTTGTTTTGAAGTTTTACTAGAAACTGGAAAGTTTCGATCCCTCCTTTCCTTTTATTTACATTTTGGTTTCATGTTTCTGTTCTGTTCTTGCGTTCTGGAAATAGCAATACCTTTGGCTATTTATAGAGGAAGAATTTGAACGGATGAGAACGTCTCCTCTCCAGTACAATATGGAATAGAAATATTAAGAAATAGCCATGCTAAAATCATATGCTTTTATGTGTTTTCCCTTTTCTTCCTGCTTGTTAGTAAGTGATTGATAGTGAAAGAGAAAGCACAGATTACAGGGTAGAAGAAAAACATGTGTGTGATGCTGAATAATAGTGTAGCTTGGCTGTAGGTGTTGTCTCCTTAAATTACGTAGCATAGGGATGCAGATGTGTTGGCCATTCCAATCTTTAGGTGGTGCGTTTGAAAACATAGGGTGACTATGATTTGAGAGAGCACATTACTAGTTTAGCGTAGCATGCAGCTAAAATATGGTATGGGTTACTTGTGTTTTCTTTTCACAATAAATGTACGCGTTAGATTTTAGGCAGTAGATTTTCATACATAGGTTAGGTTAGTATTTTATTTACTTAGGGGTTAAGTTTCTATTTTAATTTAATATGATATTAAATTTTACCATCAACCGCTATTTACTAATAAACCATTTAACTCGCACCATCACATACAAACTCCACACATAATGGAGATGGACACACCGCTACGCCTTGATATTTCAGTTCTAATATAAACTAATTTCGTTGAAAATTGTCTTCGTTTGCACCAATAGCATATTTTAATTCCAATTACAATCATCAGTTTACCCTTTAATTGCGCGCACCGATAAAATAACTCTGATTGGCTCCAAACTGAAAATCTAGCAATAACTAGTTATATGTATTCCAATAAAACTAGTTCCGTCGGAAACAGAGGTTGTTTAACAAGAAAATATTTTTAATGCTTATATATAATATATCGATCAATTTCCCATGTGCGAAGAACGAGCCTCATCATAAGGAAGCAACACATTGATTTGAACGGTCTATTTTGTATGATTATTTAATTTCATCGTCAATTGTCGTTGGCATTTTATGGTCATACCGATATACATGAATTTCGAATCGTAAATTATGAAATACCACGACATTTGCGAGTTCGAATTATAATTACGGGATGTTACATTCCTTCCCCCTTAAAAGAATTTCATCCCCGAAATTACTAGGCTAGGAGAAATGTTACGACCCATGAATTTTCAAAAACCAAATTCATTTTAAATCGAAAACTAATTTATTTAACTCTTTTATCAAGCCGTTTATGAATTATATTTAATCAATCTAACAAACAATACATAAGAATAATCAATACACAATCAACTTAACCAAACAAATCGATTAATATTTTACTCGGATTCCAAATTCCAAACTGACTTCATTTATTATCAAATCCCTTTTAACTCCAATATCCATTCTTAAATCAACTTGACTAAGTCAAGTTCCAAATTCATACTCAATTAACTATCACATTTTCTAATTTATTCACCTCTATTTCAAATTCAAATTCTGATCATTCATTCTGTTCTTATTCATTAAATTTCACAAACCCTATATGTGAAATCTCCTAGCTATTAAATTATTCAAATTTTAATCCAATTGAATTTCATTCAAATAAAACAAATAAATATCTCAAAATTTTGAATAAATTATTTCAAAAATATAATTTGGACAAAATTATTTCATTTGGCCATCTTTACAAAACAATATCACGTCAGTTTCTAGTTCAAAATTGATTCGATCAAATAACACAATATAAAACATTTTTATATAAAATTTACAAATACGCTCTCTTATATATACACTAAAACTCAATCGAGGGTGTTACTAACCCCATCTCTATTGAGTTACACCACAGAGCCAAGGTTATTACTAAACCATTGCTCTGATACCAACTGTGACGACCCAAATTTACGTTACTTTTTGAGCTGACTAAACATCACCAGTCCAACCCAAATTGCACTGGAAACCCAGATGCCAATAGAAAGAATTTAGAGGGTGAAATAAGAAAGAAAGAAATATTAGAAGAGAAGAAATAAGAAGAAGAAAACAAAACAAAATTAGAGTCTCACATCGCAGCGGAACAAAATATAATATAGAAACAAATCTTTATTTAGAGCCTTAAATAAAACTTATAATCATCAGAGTACATCACATAACTGGACAGTTAGAATAACCAACCCTCATATACAATACACAGCAAAAAATATATATTATATAATATCATACATCTTAACACCTCCAGTTCGTCTCTGGACTTTGCAGCATCCGATAACCTGGACATGTACATCCCGGTCTAACCCGTGCATTACAAACACCGGGTCAGTCTGGTGAACCAAAGTGAGATAAACACATTAAGTTTAAGGGGAATCAACCAACTTGATTTTAAAGTTAAAAATCTTTTTGAAAGAAAAGGGTAATCGTAAGGCCAAATCCACACATAAATATGAATGGTTTTTACCATATGATAACCCAAAACATCTTTTGAAATCAATATCTTTGCTGATATTATAATAGTATCTAAACACAAATAAATATCAATCTAGCGGAACGCTTGCATCACACGCTCCCCATATATAGTATACAATCAAAACCGCAGGCGCTTGTTAGAGATTGGATTCCGACCATGACAAGGTATGGAACCACCTGCCGATGGTGTATCTCTAGAGGCGAATACACTGGATTCAACAAGAACGTCTTGCAACCTGCCCCACACATGACCGAACACTCATTTCGCTTGAGTGTACTGAATGTATATCACAAATGGATGGGATCAGCAACCATTTCCCAAAAAGGGACAATTTCGAAATTGATTAAAGAAGGAAATGGAATTTCTCTAGATAGGTGATTATACACTCTAATGGGAGCGTCCCACATAGCCATGTTGCCTACCCAATTTTTGTCATTTCACGATTGTAAGGCTTGAGGTTTGAATTAACATTCCAAGATAGAACACCACCATTTACTTTGAATGCCACATCGTCATCCGCCGAATCACTAATTGACATCCACAAAAATACTCTGGTTGTTAAGCTAAGAGAATGGCCATTATCCGCCACTAACAGAAATACGTTTGTAAAAATCAACATACGTGATTTTTAGGAAATAATTTGTCAGACATTCATCCATACAAGTCATCCAGGAACAGGATGAACTGAAGACACTCTATTATCACATCCTAGGAATCACCCTATGGATTGGTACCGAGTAGTCCTTATAATCCATGGAGTTCAACCACGAGAGAGTCACAGTATATCTCTAGCCGCTAAACAAGAGATTATAAGAAATCCCACCATTTTATGAAGATCCACGATCTTAAATTTCTCCATCTCGATCAGTATCTGATATCTTCAACATTTACGTATTCATTGGTCGGAATGGTTTTCGAATATAAATTTGATCCCGGTCTTTCCGTACCAACACTCGTATTGGCCAAATTTGATAGTCGATTATTTAACTATCAAATAAACAACCAATCAATCATGAGAATAAAATGAATTCACTGGTTTAGTATTCCACATCACTTAGCCCGTTTAATTTAAATAGTTAACGAATGGTTAATTTAAAATTTCTAAAACATTTCATATTTTATTTATAAACATGGTATCAAAATTCTCATTTAAATATATATATATATATATATCTACTCAAAACCATTTCAATCTAATATTTAGAAAAATATTAATAATCGTATCCAAATTCTATTTTACTATTATTTCAAAATATTAATTACAACACCATTTATTATTTATCATCGATTTAACTTGTCATGCTTAAATAATCGTTACGACATCTCTTTTGGTATGGTTATTTGAACACTATAATCTCACTTACCTCTTTAGAATAAACCCATTCTAAATTTCATTCTCTTACTTTGGAAATATCGTTATATTTTCATGATCTTCTTTTATTTCCTTTTCTATGGAAATATCATTTCATATTCTCAAGCCCGTTTAGTTCCCTTTTATTTTGGAATCCATTATATGTTCCCAAATTCTTCAAATAACGTTACATTATTATTTCTCAAAATAAATTCTTTTTAACATCTTCACAATTACAACTAATAACATCCCTCAATAATTCTGAAGTCGTTCAAGTTGGGGTATTTTAAATTACCTATCAGACCTTGATCAATAGTATTCTTATCTTAGTTCGTCATCCATCCATTATATTCCCCTTCTAATTCATTTAACCATTTTCCCCTTTGAAAATCTCATTTCAAATTCTATTGTTAAGTAACGTTAAATTAAAACTTAACGTTTTCACCTCAAACCCTTTTTATAAACCTTGCTTAAAAGCTCTGATTTAATATAAACTCGTTTTTCCCGCTTCCCTTTACTTAATTTAAATATTAAGTAAACATTACATTTAAGCTATCACATTTTGCTTAAATTCTCTTTTATAACTACGTTATAACTTACTCGGTTTTAAATATAAACCGTTCGCCAATGAGACGACCCGAAATCCCGTTCTGACGGAGACCAGGGTTATCTTTGGAATATAACACAGAAACAGGTAATAGCAGAACAGAATTAAATAAATACACCAGATAATGAACAATAAAATATACTGGATAAAAGTAATCATCAGAGTTACACAGTATACAGGATCTTACTTAGTACAAATACAGTTCAGCTATACATAAATGTCTACAGCGGAAATAAACAAAATATGTACAATAGGAGCTGAACAGCATAAAAAGAAATAACTGATAGAATCCATCTTCAGCTCCAGCTATCCAGAAAAAGAACCAGCTAAACCTGAACACAAGGCTGCCCGTGTAGAAAAAAAAGGGGCACCCGAGTTTGAAAGTGAAACAAACTACGAGTCAGTCATGGGACTGGTATGAGAAATCCACTCAACACACATATATAATTGGCTAATCACAGGACCACGCCACTTTCGTGGAACGGGTTTTCTCCATTGGATTGCCAGTGCTTTAAAACAAATCTTTCTTTTAAACATCGCTATGCTTTTTATAAAAATGAAGCCGTTATAAGACTCAGTTCCCATCACACAATGCAACGCAAACCGGAGGATAGAGTTTTTACCTTATAACGGCCAAAATATGCTTGATACGAATAAAACAAAGGCATTTGATATTATTGCTAGTGTTTATATGTTTTGAAACAATTTCAAATCATAACTATCAATCATAGACGGCATTAATGCCCCCATACCACTATGTCGCCATATATAGGTATACAATCAAAACCGCACGATGTCGTATTTGGAAATTGGATTTCCGTCATGAACCAAGGCAAAAGATAGTCCTTACCGAATTCGAGACGCTCTAGCCCGCCCCTCAGGCAAGTACTCAGTCAAGCCTTTGGATCGTCAGGGCCGGTCCACCGATGTGGATTAAAATTCCTGAACAATGCGTTTCCCCGCCCTTTGGGGCGTAAACGAGCCAACGAATGACTCCATCGGACCCGGGTCGTCCGATCAAACCGAGGCGCCTCGCAACAGCAACAACCACATAGGTGAAAAGTATATAAATGTCAGGGCTGGTAGGTCACTGACACCACCCTAGCTAGAAAGAAACGCAAGCCCTCCCTGAGGTCCTTCTCCCGTTTTAGGTTCATACCGGGGTGTGAGGCTCGCGAATTCACGTTATACACAAAGCTACGCCACACAGGCGGTGCTTTGATCATCACCACAAGACTTTGCTTTTCAACAGAAGTCCTGATCACTGCATCTTAGCATGCCACACAGGCAATTCATGCCATGCGACTGATATCCATCGATATACAACCTCTGAGCTCGTGCGTCTCAGAGAAGGGCGTTAAGCAAAAGAATAAATTCTCCGCCGCCAAACAGATGTATATTTAACAGAAATCAATCAACACAGAATAAACTCCAATGTCAGACACACAGTCCATTTACAAGTCCGTTCTGGGTCTGAACGAAACCGGAGGCACTAAATACCTCGCAAACCCTTCGATCACCACGTACGTCTGGACGATCACCACTCATTATCCATATTTCGGGATGCCTCCCAATCAGGACCTCGGTTACCATCCAAACAAGGTGAAGATCTCCGGTCTTCGACCACCGTCATCATCTTCGAATTTCAATCGTCGGTCAATTTTTCGAAATGAGAATTAACTCGGCCTTTTCAAATAATTCACGTATATTTAGAATTTCAAATCAATTTATTTCAATGGTTAAATTATTCGACAACACCAATATTGATCTTTAATGTAATTTTCACACCAAACACATTCAACCATCAAATACAACATAAATCGAGCAAATTCAGTTTATTTCCATTCCATATCGCTTATGATATTTTATAACTATTTATCGCTATTTTTATTTAATTTAAAATAGCTAATTTATTCAAAACAACGCTTCGGGCCATAAAGCGGCCGTGGCGCTGTTTTTCTTCAGATTTGATTTACACATATCTGAAAATCTAACCGTTGGATCTTCACAAAATTTACATCATTAGAAAGGTCTTTTCGAAACGGATCCAACGGTTCCAGTTTCGGGAAAATCCGACGGTCGGATCTCCCGGTACAATCGTTTGAAGTTTCGATTTCAAAATACGAACTGCAGCGTCGTTATTCGATTAAATATATAATTATATTTATAATATTCCTATGATGTAAAAATTATATTTTTATTGCTTTAAAAATATAAATTTTCATATCTTACTTCTTTTACTTAATAAAAATTCCGTCTTTTCTATTTTAAAAATATGATCTTTTCCATTCTAAAATCTGATCTTTTCTATTTTAAAGTTCAAACCTTTTCTATTTTAAAGCTCAAACCTTTTCTATTTTAAAGCTCAAACCTTTTCTATTTTAAAGTTCAAACCTTTTCTATTTTAAAGTTCAAACCTTTTCTAAATCAGTTTTTTTAAATGCTTTCGAAAAAAATCAGTTTTCTTTTCAAAATAAAATCAGTTTTATAATCTTTTAAAATCAGAATTTAAATACATAAAAATCAGTTTTAAATCTTTATAAAATCAGTTTTTAAACCCTAAAATCGAAATTAGTTTTAAACCCTAAAATCGAAATCAGTTTTAAAGAATTAAAATAAAAATAAAATATTTACTTACTTTAACCTGCGAAGGAGGGGAAAAAGAAGACGTCGGCGACAGGTAGTGGTCTTCGGTGGTGGTGGCGTCGATGCTTCAGGGGGGCTGCTCGATTTGATTCGATGGGGGGGGGATGCGTCGCGAGGGGGAGGAGCGGGATCGGCGCGTGGTGGGGGGGGTTCGGCGGTCGTCTCAGCCAACTCCCTTCAAAATTCAACTAGATATCATTATCCACTTGACTACTTACATAAATGAAATAAATATAAGAAGTAATGACTTAAACTATTTTTTTTATTAAAATAATAATTTTCTTCATTCTTAACTACCCTAGGGGTAGTTAAATTTTATTAACTAAAATAAATAATAAATTTCTTTTTAAAATCTCATCAAATTAAATAAATAATCATTAATCTATTTCATTAGATTAATTCAAAAAAAATCCACTAATTTACCAATTCTAGTTAAATTAGTTTACTTTGTCAACTTAAATCATGCTTATCTCGTCAATCAACTCCATTTAGTCTTTTTGAATTAATTAATAATATAATTATTTTAAATAATTCCATTTAATTCTTTCTTTTGAAAATAATTGATCCAAATCTTAACCACTGCATTAATTTCTGCTCGTCTACTTATAAATCTTATTACATAAGAGTTCATTTTACAAAATCATTTGATAACTACTTTAAAACTTAAATAACAAGTAATGTATTTAATTTTCTTTTATTAAAACCATTATTCAATTATGTCAATTTCAAATCCATCTTCAGTTATAAAATATATTTTATAACTTAATTACCGTCGATTCACCTAACGGTAAATCGATCTTTATAAAACGATATATTTTTGGGCCAACTGCTGCTAATTACTCAACTAATACTGTCTACTAGTTAAAAAAAACAATCGTTGAACTTAGATTCAACTATCACTGATCAAATCAATCATCCAATCATATCAGTTAAACAGTTCGTATAATTGTAATATGGAAATTAACAATGAATTCAAGGAATCCGGTTGGATCCATCTAACCGGTTTTTCCCAGCATCCAAATACTTTATCTCAACAATATCATTTATTTCAATAAACAGATATAATATTCAATAATCAAACAACAATCCAACCATTCACATCTCAATTTAATACGTAACAAACGAGGTAAGTTACCTCATTTGAAGACATTCATTAAAAATAACGATCGGCTTAAATTAAATTAAACGAACATTTAATTTAATTAGCTCGGTCAAAAAAAAATTCAACATCCATCAACCAATTAGCAATCATAGCACACAAATATAAAACCTAACTTATATAAAATATAAGTTGGATAAAACTGAGTGAGTTGAACTCATCTTGATTTTTGTTCATTATCAAAACGATTCTGTAACGTACTGACTTTCCCGTACCCTTATAGTTGACAATAATTACGTCCAACCCAAATTGTAAGAAAAGCAGATAGTTATTAGAAAGAAATTAGAGGGTGAGATTAGAAAAGAGAGAATTTTTAGAATAGAACAAAAAGAGGAACTAACACTACACGGATTCTCACATCGCAGCGGAACAAAATATAATATAGAATTAAATCTTTACTGAGAGAATGAAATAAAACTTACAATCGTCAGAGTACATCACACATTTGGACAGTTGTAATAATCTGTCCTCATATACAATCACGTAGTGGAATATATAATATCATTGGTCTGGACTCTTCCATCTCGTCTCTTCATAACAACCGATAACCAGAACCTGTACAACTTGGTCTAACCCGAGCATTACAAACACCGGGTCAGTCTGGTCAACCAGAGTGAGAAAAAAACACACTAAGTTTAAAGGCACCACACAGCTTGATCTTAACGTCAAAATCTTTTCGAAAGAAAAGGATAATTGTAAGACCAAACCCACACATAAATACGGATGGTTTTTACCTTACAATAACCCAAAACACTTTTGAAAACAATATTATTCTGATATTATGATAGTGTCTAAATACAAATAAATAGAATCTAGCGGAATGCTTGCATCTCACGCTCTATATATATAGTACACAATTAAAACCGCGGGCACTTATTGGAGAATGGATTTCCTGGCAAGATGTAGGACCACTTTCCCAACAATGTACCTCTGGAGATGAATACATTGGGGTTCAACAAGAACGTCTTGCAACCCAGGCTAAACATGACCGGCCCCTCACTTTCTCTTGAGAGTACCGAATATATCATTACCACGGTTGGGGGCCATCCAACCGATAGCATGCATACATAAATAAAAGGGACAACCGAAGGAATTTGATTTCTCCAGACTAGGAAATGATATACCCTTTTAATGGGTGTGACCCACATAGCCATGCAACCTACCCGATTTTATGCCATTCCCGGTTGATGAGGCTAGAGGTCATAATCTTCTTAGAACATCTGGTCACCATTCACTTTGAACGCCACATTGTCATATCCTCAAGATAATCAGTAATTTAGGTACACAAAAATACCCTAGTTGGGAGCTAACAAATTATAGTACGTTTGAAGAAATCAATGTACGTGACCCCGTTGTAAATACTCTGTCAGACATTCGTCCATACAAGTAATCCAGGAACAGGATGGACCGAAGGTACTCTCCTACTGCATCCAATATAGGAATCACCCTATGGATCAGTAGCGAGAAATCCCTGCAATCCGTAGATTCCAATCAGGACAAAATCACTACCAAATATATATCTCCAGGGATCAGCGAGAGAAATTCAACAGTGGTTCCTCTGCTCATGAAGATTTACGGTCTTCAATTGCTCTATCTCGATTAGCATCTTCCACATATTCATATTTATTGGTCGGAATGGTTTTCGAATATGAATTTGATCCCGGTCTTGTCGTATCAACACACGTTGGGTCTGATTTTGATAGTCGATTATTTAACTATCAAAATAAATAATTAAAAATAAAACCAAATAGATCCATTGGTTTAGCGCACAGCGTCACTTGGCCTTTAAAAATAATATCTTGATTGTAATACCAAAAATAATATATTAGTCTTAATATATTAATATTTCAAATCCTTTATTTTAATACTTCGGAAAATATTTTAAGATCATATACAATTTTCCTTCAACTATCATTTCAAAATATTGCTAAAAACATAATTTATTATTTAACGTTTGGAAATCGATCAAAATTTGTTATTCTTAAAACAGCCGTCACGAAATCTCCTTTCTGTTTCGTTATTTGAACACCATAATCGTCACTTATCTTTTTAGAATAACTCATTCTAAATCTCATCTCTTTGTTTTGAAAATGTCGTTATATTTTCAAAAAATCTCCTTTATTATTTAATTACTATAGAAATATCATTTCATATTCTCAAACCCTTATTAATTTCCTTACTCTGGAATTCTAATATATGTATATCCAACTTCTTCGAATGTCGTTACATTATTATTTCACAAAATAATTCACTTCTAATATTTCTGTCATTACAATTAATACATCCTCCAATAATCTTGAAGTCGTTCAAGTTAGGGTATTTTAATTACCTCTAAGACCTTGATCGACAACGTTCTTATCTTAAGATAAATATGACTTATAATTCAAAACCCATATTCAATCTAATATCAACCAATACCAATTCACTATTTTATTAAAAATACTGTTTTATACAACCTTCTTACTTTTGAAATCTCCTTTTTAAATATACTATTATTAACTAAATTCATTGATTTATTAAATGATAAATAAACATCAACCTTTAAACTTCAACTTCTTTAAACTATTTATTTTTTATTATCTAGGTTCTTATTACTAATTGCATTTCCAAAAGTTTTACCAAATTCAATTTGCAAGAATACTCTTATCTAAACCTTTTAATTATTTCCTTTGGAAAAAATCTTGTTTCAAATTCCATCCATTTCACTTAACGCCATCATTTGGTAACGTTAATTTAAAATTAATGCTTTAAATTCACATCTCTCTTTATAAGCTTGTTTACACAACTCTGGTTTAATGTAAACCATTTACAGTCTCGATTCCCATTAGTTAATCCAATATTAAGTAACATTTATTTTAAGCTTATCTGATTCGCTTAAAATCCTTTTATAACTTAATTTATCAAACTTGGTTTAAATGTAAACTGTTCATAAGCTCACTTAAAAATTCAGTTATATTTCATTATTACTTTAGTTACTTACCTGAACTTTATTTAAATAAATAGTTCCTTAAATTATTATAATTTAAAATGATAATTTACTTCATCACTAACGAGAACTAATATTAAATTTCTTTTTTAGTTCTTATTGAACTAAACAACCATTTGTTAAATTATATCACTATTTTAATCGATACAAACTAATTTAATTTAACAATCAATCTCCGTTAAAACAGTTGGCTTGGTCAACTGTTAAACATGATTAACTCATTTATCAATTCTAACTTGTCTTTTCATTTTTAATAATATAATATAATTAATTTAAATTATCCCAATTACTTCGCTTATTTTTAAATAGATAATAATCGATTAATATAATCCCATTTTAATTATTACTTAAAAACAACTAATCTCAATTATTAATCGTTACATTTATCCTTGCTCCCCTGCTTATCTATCTTATTAATATAAGAATTAGTTTTATAAATCATTTAACAATTACGATGAGGCACGTGCTTCACACACGGTATAAGTTTGGTACAAAAATGGTGATTGGTGGTTTAAATTATCAATATATGCACGTGCTTTACACAAGGTATATTTTTCTTTTTATAAACTTAATTTAAAATAATATATTTAAAAATCTAAATTCAGTTATAAAATAAATTTTATAACTTCATTTCTAAAGATTCACCTAACGGTAAATCAATCTTTATAGAACAATTATAATTTTGGCCATTTACTGTCAATTTCTTAACCAATATTTCTCATTGGTTAATATCAAGGGTTCAACAGTAATCAATAATCAATCCATCATCCAATCAGGTTATTAAACAGTACATGTGATATAACATGAAAATAAATAATAAATTTGAGGAATCCGGGTGGATCACTCCAACCTGTTCTTCCCTGTAATCAATATGAAAATCTATAATAAACATGAATAATTAATTCAACTGGTAACTGTCAACTAACAACCATTCAAGCATCCAATTCAATTTTAAACATTTATATTATTATAAACGTAACCAACAATGTAAGTTACCTCTATTGGAATTAATTGTTAAACATAAAAATGGTGTTTAATTAAAGTAAATAAATGTTTAATTTAAATCGGTTATGTAAAATATTCAATATTGCAAACAATTATCAAATCATTTAACCAACAACAAATAAAGCACACAAATATTTAAACCCGAGTTATATAAATATAATTGGGAGAACTGAGTGATTTCAAGTCGCCTTGATTTCTGTTCGACATCAAAACGGCTTGTCTAATTAAATTAAACAAGTGTTTAATTTAATCAAAACTTCAGGTTGCTCCCAATCTGTCCAAACCAGCTTCATACTGCCGTGCATGCCGATATGGTTCCAACGCGACTGGTTTTGTTGAATGTTGTTAACATATGAGCCAGTTATAAATCAACATAAGTTACACCTTAATTTTACTTAATGAATAGTTCTATTTAATTATATTTTATTTTAACTATCTTTGTTAGTTAACCTAAGTTAAACATTTCGAATCATAAATCATTGTTTAGGCAAGTATAAATACCCTTTCCGTTATCATATACTTTTACTGCTGATAATTAGTTCTAGTTATAAGTAATCGGTCATGTTACTATTATTATTTTCATTAATGAGGCATGTACTTGGGCAAGTGGAACAAGGATTAAGTACTTTAATGTTTAGGCAGGTTTACACATCAGTACGCCATACTACCAGTCCATGTATAAAATTAGGCCTTCATATAACTAGCATGTTTGATCATACCTATGTCTTAATTGTTCATTTTGTAATTTAATATTATTAATATACCTTACTTGTTTCCCCAGGAAACTTCTCCTTCCCAACAAAACAAGAATGGCATGCGCACCCATACATCCTTTCTTTCCGATACCGTTTCACACCCCACTTTGGCTTCTTTCCTCTTCTATTGTTTTTGTCTTCTCCATTGATTCTATTTTTTTTAACTGATGGCCCAAAGTCAAATCTCCACTTTCCAAAACTCTCCCCCACATCCTCAAATATTACCGTCTCAGTACCACTTTTTTTTTCTATCCTCCTTCCTACTATTCTATTATATAATTGAACCCATTTTCTATTTTTTGTTTGGTACATTATGGCATCAGTACTGACAACACATTCCACGTTCAAAGGAAAACATGGCCTCAGACCTTCATATGGTACCCACCAAAACTTCGTAAACTTTCGAACAAATTATACCCATCATGATCACTTCCAGTTTTGGGAAACATCCCACGCCACCCTACATTCATGCACCGCCCTCCGTCCACGTAAGTGTATGCCACTTAAACTTCCTTCCTGATGCTCAACGATGTCGGCCTACAGTCTCACACGCCAGCCTTCATCCCAAAGATCAAGCAATATCCCCTTCAATAAAAGAAAACAGTGCCACACATAGTACTTCGCAGTGTCCATTTCCCTCCTCCTGCTTTTACGCTTGTACGATAGATGTTTCCCCTTTTCTCCAGGTGTTGTTGCGCCCTCTAGTTCATCACGGTGCCGGACTCGTCCTCCCTGCCGCACTCTGGTGACTGCAGCCGCCACCACGTGTCATCCGAGCTCTGACCTGGCACCATCGGCTTTTGATTCCCATCAGTGAACCCATAGCTTAACGTATTTTGGTTGGAGTTTGCATCTGTTTTGAAGACATGATTTTGTTTGGGTTATACAGAGTAGGAGGAGATTGAATATCAAAGGGGAGAGGTGCGATGTAAAACAGCCATGGCATCCACAAACTTTAGTTTTTCTGGAAAAAAAGGATGAGAGATGGCCTGTGTATTTATAGAGGGTACTTACGTGGTTTGCACGGTGTATAAATTCTTATTTAATATCTTAGGTTGCCCGATGTGCATAGGGTAGCTGGTTCAAAGATACAATGTTTGCATTTGCATGTGTAAGTGGATGCGACGTGAATAGGTTTGCAGTAATAAGCATGTGTACTTCAGTTTGATGAGTCCTATGGCTGTGTTTTGCTTGCAGGTTAGATGTATGTATTCGTGTACTTATATAGGCCTGAGTGTTATCTGATAGGATAGGCTATGAATGTGCATGCATTTAATGATGGCACGTTGGTATGATTAGGGATAAATAGGCTAATAGGATGACCATAAGTTTTCTTTTTTCCTTCAGTGAGAAGGAATGAAATTTGATTTCTTTTATTTATTTAGTTTGGTTTGATATAGCTTTGTTTTTATACCGCTGAAATAGTGTATCGTTATTTTCGTTGAACGCTTGATATTCATGTCGCCACTTGCGATCTTTAAACAAGTTGAAAATGGTCATGCTACTACGTCTTGTCGTTACGGTCCTATTGAAATTAAATTCATTGAAAAATGACTCCGTTTGCACAAAGCAATTATTTTATTTACAATATATTTATCGGTTCTCGTTAAAATCTCATCTACCGACAAAATAACTCCGATTGGCTCCAAACTGGAAATATAGCAATAACTCGCTATAGGTATTCCCATAAAATTCATTTTGTCGAAAATGGAGGTTGTCTGGAAAAAAATATTTTTAACGCTTATATAATATCGATATACTATTGTAAATTAAATACAAAAAATTAAATTAAATCATAATAATTTATTATCAACAAATATATCCAAATAAAATAATATCTCACTTCAAATTAAACAAATGTAGGATTACAACTCGATATTAATATTTTTGAGTTAAACGATATCAACATATATAGAAATTCCATTTAAATAAATATAACTTATAAATAATTTCCATAGCGATTATTTTAAATTTTGAATTGGCCATAACTAACAATCTAAAACACGAAATCTGGATTTTTTTTTCCATATGAAAATTATAATCAACAAGATTCCAACGTTTCTTGTTACGTAGAAATACGACTTAAAACGAATTCTGTATATTCAATCGAAGTTCAAAACTCAATATTACGAACTGCCGCGCCATTTCGAGCTCGGTTTATATTATATATAAATTTTACGTTCAAAGTTCGTTTTAAATAACGAATTAAATATTAAAATCCATTTAAAATTCAGGTTAAATATTTAAAACAACATAACGAATTAAATAATTGACCACCAGAAATATGGGACATTAAAATCTTCCCCTTAAATGAATTTCGTCCCCGAAATTATCAAGGTAAGAAAGATGTAACAAACCACCTAATTTCCAAAATCCAATTTATTAAAAATCAAAACCCTATTTAATATCGCTTATATATATTTTCAAAATTGTCGAATTTTTTTATAACATTTTAAATTCTTGGAAAAATTCGGCAGAGTCTCCCCTGCACGGAGTGTCATCTGCGATATCGCAGGAATGAATATTAAATATACATCGACCCATCCAGTTGAAAAACAAAAACCGAAAACTATATTTTTGCGTTGGCATACCTTATGCGAACACTATTAAGCATACTTGCTCAATGTATCATGGTACACTCTACAAAATCAATCCTCAAGCAATCTGGCACCTGTGCTTATCTTAGTTCAACATGTAAGTGACAATGATATTTCAAATAACACTTCGTTAATTAACATGTATAAGTATCCATATTCCAAGAAATAACTAAAACATCATTAATTTGCACATAAAGGGTTAAATCATCCAGTTTTAATTCATATTTGGTTCCTTTCCCCTTTTTTATATTGGAATTCATTTCTTTGGTTTACTATTCATTCAATTCTTTATTAAACCATCGATGAATTATATTCAACTTATGTAACAATCAATTCATCATTTGCACAACAACCTCAATCAAATCAATTGAATTCACATTCAATAGTAATATTCACTTTGGTTTAACATATTTGAATATTAATCGTTTAATATTCGATTTATTTCTATTTAATTATTTATTAATTAAATTTCCAATTTCAAATCTCTTTATCAAATTTCAAAATCATTTCCTAATTTAATTTTACTTAACCCGGTTAAGTTTCAATTCAAATTTTTAATTCAATTTGAATTCAATTCAAATTAATCAAACACACAATATCACAATAATGTAATAAAATTGTTTATTTTCTATAAATAATATAGTTTGGGTAAAATTATTTCATCTACCGTCTTTACAAAACAATATTGTATCCATTACTAGTTCAATGCTTCTCAACACTTGAACCGATCAACTAACACAATACAAAACATTTGTATATAAAATTTACAATTATGCTCTCATATATATACACTCAGACTTAGTCTAGGGTATTACTAACCCCATCTCCATCGAGTTACGCAGCAGAGCCAAGGTTATTACTAAACCAATAGCTCTGATACCATTGTAACGTACAGACTTTCCCGTACCCTTTGAGTTGACAATCATAACTCAAGTCCAACCCAAATTGCACAGAAAAGCAGATAGTTATTAGAAAGAAATTAGAGGGTGAGATAAGAAAAGAGAGAAATTTTAGAAAAGAAGAAAAAGAGGAACTAACACAACACGGATTCTCACATCACAGCGGAACAAAATATAATATAGAAATAAATCTTTATTGAGAACTTGAAATAAAACTTACAACCATCAGAGTACATCATACATCTAGACAGTTATAATAATCTGTCCTCATATACAATCACACAGCGGAATATATAATATCATTGGTCTGGACTCTTCCATCTCGTCTCTTCATAACAACCTGAACCTGTATAGATCGGTCTAACCTGAGCATTACAAACACCGAGTCAGTCTAGTGAAACAGAGTGAGAAAAAAACACAGTAAGTTTAAAGGCATCACAAAACTTGATTTTAACGTCAAAATCTTTTCGAAAGAAAAGGATAATCATAAGACCAAATCCACTCATAAATACGAACGATTTTGTAACGGCCCAGAAAATCTGAACCAATTTAAAATTTTTAAATTGGCTAAAATAATGGATTTTAAATATTTAAAATAAATATTTTAAATAATGGCAATGAAAAGTGAGTTTGAATCGACAATTGAAAACGAATATAATTAATTCTAATTATAAACAAGGCTTGAAAAGGCGCTGCAGTTTCAAAAATTGAATTCAAACTTTGTCGGACTGTACCAGGTGCAAAACAAAACGGATTTGAGTGAAACCAAAAATATTTAATTCTGTTAGTGAATACCTTTCTAACGAATCTGAAAAATCGAATTTTCATTGCGGAAAGCAAAAGTTATGGCCAAATGAATTTTCAGAAAGGTCGCTATGGAATTTATACAGCCCGTGAAATTGGCCATTTTGCATACGACCTCGGAATTCGACGAAACCACTTTTGTTGGATCCGGGATGTGAAGTTATTGCTAGTTTTCAAATTTCATAATTTTTGAAGCTAGTATGTGAGCGTGGCAAAGGAAAATGTGTTTTGGTCAATTACAGTTAAATTGGATCGACCAGAAATGGGCCTTTTTGCAAACGGTCTCAGAATTCGACGAAACTAGTTTTGTTGGGACCGTATCGTCAAAACATAGCCAGATTTATTTTTCTGGAATTTTTCGAATCAGTTTGTGTCCCTGGAAAATTGAAATGCACATTCAAATTAAATATTGAATGTTTTATATTTTAATTTGAAGGAAAACTGACTGAAACATTCGAATGGGCCTTCGAAACATATCCCGTTGTGTTCGGAACGGGGGTAAAACGCTAGGGACGACAGTCGTTGGGTTTCAATTGGTGGTCGTGTCAGAAAACCCCTTTAAAGACCCACCGACCAATCAGAATTAAAAAAAAAATCCTCAACCCCCCCGATCGACGGCGATAAGCTCCCGCCTTCTCTCCTCCGCCGCCACCGCTACAGGCCCCCAGAGCCGCCGCCACCACATCCACTCGAACCGCCTCCCCCTCCTCTTCAAATCCGACACAAGCTCCGCCTCCATCGACACCCCCATCGCCAGAAACGGCCTTCCAAAGATCCGACCTTTCTGACGCCGCCGCCACCGCTACAGACCAGCGTACCCCCTCAAACCACCATCGATCGACAGCTCTCACCTCCCTCTACGACGCTGCAGCCTCCGATCATCCAAGTTCTTCCCGGATTTCGCGAATTTCTCCGACCTAGTTTTGAACAGCATATAAAGGTAATTCCCTTATATTGTTTAAACACTTTTTGTGTTGCAAACTTTGAAAAATCGTATCTTTTTGCTGTATTGACGAAATTTAGTGAAACACGAGACAGTGGACTCGTGTGGACGTCTTCTACATTTTAGAAGAGACCGCATATTTTTCTGAGCCTTCTGCTATTTTTGGTGGAGTGGAACCCAAGGTGAGATTTCTAATTTATAAACGATATGGAAAACGACGATGTATAAATTATATAGTCAATGTATGAGTTATATAAGCGTTGTACACCTCTTGTATAAGCGTTGTATAAGTTGTACGTTCGATGTATAAGTTATATATGCGTTGTAAAAATTATATATGTGTTGAAATAGAAATGAATTGCTATATATATATATATATATATACGCCCCTCGTCCACAAACCATGGACGATATTTATTGATTGTGATTGGTGTGAAAATTGATTGATAGCGAATGGTTGTTTGGGATTGTTTGTGGTTGATATTGATTGATTGTGGTTGAAAAATAACCGTTTGTGGTTGAAAAATATTTGGTTGAAACCACATAGGATTAGTTTGTGGAAATGAAATAAATATATACATGCCGCCTGCGTGCGAACTAGATGCATGATCCCCATTGTCAAAATCCGCGAGTTTTTAAGGTAGAGCGAGGAGCCGTACTAGGGACGGTCCCGGTTTTAACTACCCTGCCGTTATGCTGCCGAAATTTTGAATAATATTCATGTGTTTGAATTATTTTCATTTGCTGAAACTATATTTATTCGTTGAATAGAAAACCTTCATGTGTTGAATCGATATTCATTCGTTGATTAGAAATTCATGTGTTGAATGGTATTCGTGTTTTAAATATAAAAATCACATTTTTATCTATATATAGAAACTATAGAAAACCTTCATGTGTTGAATCGATATTCATTCGTTGATTAGAAATTCATGTGTTGGATAGTATTCATATTTTGAAATAAATTGTTTTATAATAAAAATCACCTTTTTATCATCTATATGAACTTTGTAATTTGACCTTGTTTTAAAATAAATTGTTTTATAATAAAAATCACCTTTTTATCATCTATATGAACTATGTAAATTGACCTTGTTTTAAAATAAATTGTTTTACAATAAAACTCACCTTTTTATCATCTATATAGACTATATAAAATAGTAGTGTTTTGAAATAAATTGTTTTGTAATAAAAATCACCTTTTTATCATCTATATAGACTATATAAAATAATAGTGTTTTGGAAAGAATTATTTTACAATAAAAATCACATTTTTATTATATACATGAATTGTTGAAATGTGAAGTGTTAAAAATAGCAACTCGTTCAAATAAATATGCATGAGTCGAAATATTTATTAATTAGCTAATGATGTGATTTTTACCTGTGCATGCAACATTAGAATGAATGGTGTTTTTAAACCAAATGGAATCAAATATGAAGTTGAACGGAAAATGATAAATGATAAGAACTGTATATATGTACATGCATATTTATTGAACAGGTTATAGCAAAGGGGCTAGAGAAGAGGAATAAAATTTTGTGCCCGACAAATAGGTACACATTTACTGTTTTGTTTGGGTGATGATTTTATGAGCCTGCTGGCTAGCCGCTTGGCTTTTTCTTTTTCTTTTTGACATGAGACGCCCGTGTGGCTATTTGGGAATTTTCCCAGCCCCTCCCGTACAAAGGAGGTTATGGCGAAATTTTCCAAAATTTAAAGGCGTTAGTGAAATATTTGAAGTGAAAACGATATTGAAATTGTTGAATGAACTATATTTATATAAATATATAAATATAAATAAAATTAAAACGAAACGTGGCCGTGCAGTTCGTGTTTTGAAACCGTGATTTCAAACAACTAGTGCGGGAAATCCGACCATTGGATTTTCCCGAAACCGCGACCGTCGGGTTCGCCTTGGAAATATCTTTCCAACGGCACCAACCTTGTAAAAATCCAAAACGTTGGATTGTCTGGAATGTTTAATTCAAATATGAAGAAAAACAGCGCCAGAAACGATTATATTTATATATATTTATAAATATAATTATATTTAATCGAATAACGACGCTGTAGTTCGTATATTGAAATCGAAACTTCAAACGATTGTACCGGGAGATCCGACCGTCGGATTTTCCCGAAACTGGAACCGTTGGATTCGTTTTGAAAAGACCTTTCTAATGATGTAAATTTTGTGAAGATCCAACGGTTAGATTTTCAGATATGTGTAAATCAAATCTGAAGAAAAACAGCGCCACGGCCGCGTTATGGCCCGAAGCGTCGTTTTAAATAAATTGGCTATTTTAAAATAAATAAAAATAGCGATAAATCGTTATAAAATATCATAAACGATATGGAATGGAAATAAACTGAATTTGCTCGATTTATGTGGTATTTGATGGTTGAATGTGTTTGGTGTGAAAATTACATTAAAGAACAAAATTGGTGTTGTTGAATGATTTAACCATTGAAATAAATTGATTTGAAATTCTAAATATACGTGAATAATTTGAAAAGGCCGAGTTAATTCTCATTTCAAATAATTGACCGACGATTGAAAGTCGAAGAGGAAGACGGTGGTCGAAGACCGGAGATCTTCACCTCGTTTGGATGGTAACCGAGGTCCTGATTGGGAGGCATCCCGAAATATGGATAATGAGTGGTGATCGTCCAGACGTACGTGGTGATCGATGGGTTTGCGAGGTATTTAGTGCCTCCGGTTTCGTTCAGACCCAGAACGGACTTGTAAATGGACTGTGTGTCTGACATTGGAGTTTATTCTGTGTTGATTGATCTCTGTTAAATATACATCTGTTTGGCGGCGGAGAATTTATTCTTTTGCTTAACGCTCTTCTCTGAGACGCACGAGCTCAGAGGTTGTATACCTATGGACATCAGTCGCATGGCATGAATTGCTAGTGTGGCATGCCTAAGTGGCAAATGATCAGGGCTTCTGTTGAAAAGCAAAGTCTTGTGGTGATGATCAAAGCACCGCCTGTGGGGTGTAGCTTTGTGTATAACGTGAAATCGCGAGCCTCGCACCCGGTATGAACCAGAAACGGGAGGAAGGACCTCAGGGAGGGCATGCGTTTCTTTCTAGCTAGGGTGGTGTCAGTGACCTACCAGCCCTGACATTTATATACTTTTCACCTGTGTGGTTGTTGCTGTTGCGAGGCTCCTCGGTTTGATCGGACGATCCGGGTCTGATGGAGTCATTCGTTGGCTCGTTTACGCCCCAAAGGGCGGGGAAACGTATTGTTCAGGAATTTTAATCCACATCGGTGGACCGGCCCTGTCGCTCCTAGGGTCACTCGAGCTCTGATCCTGTGGCTCGGGCTAGAGAGTCGCGAATTCGGTAAGGACTATCTTTTGCCTTGGTTCATGACGGAAATCCAATTTCCAAATACGACGTCGTGCGGTTTTGATTGTATATATATATATATATGGCGACATGATATATGGTACCCATGCCGTCTATGATTGATAGTTATGATTTGAAATTGTTTTCAAAACATATAAACACTAGCAATGATATCAATTGCCTTTGTTTTATTCGTATCAAGCATATTTTGGCCGTTATAAGGTAAAACTCTATCCTCCGGTTTGCGTTGCATTGTGTGATGGGAACTGAGTCTTATAATGGCTTCATTTTATAAAATGCATTGCGTTGTTTAAAAGAAAGATTTGTTTTAAAGCACTGGCAATCCAATGGAGAAAACCCGTTCCACGAAAGTGCCAAGGTCCCGTGATTAGCCAAATTATATATGTGTTGAGTAGATTTCTCATACCAGTCCCATGACTGACTCGTAGTTTGTTTCACTTTCAAACTCGGGTGCCCCTTTTTCTACATGGGCAGCCTTGTATTCAGGTTTAGCTGGTCCTTTCTGGATAGCTGGAGCTGAAGATGGATTCTATCATTTATCTCTTTTTATGTTGTTCAGCTCCTATTGTACATATTATGTTTGTTTTCCGCTGTAGACATTTATGTATAGCTGAACTGTATCTTTACTAAGTATGATCTTGTATACTGTGTAACTCTGATGATTACTTTTATCCAGTATATTCTATTGTTCATTATCTGGTGTATTTATTTAATTCTGTTCTGGTATTATCTGTTTCTGTGTTATATTCCACAGATTACCCTTGCCGCCATCAGTACGGGGTTTGGGGTCGTCTTAGATTTTTACCTTACAATAACCCAAAACACTCTTGAAAACAATATTATTCTGATATTATGATAGTGTCTAAATACAAATAAATAGAATCTAGCGGAACGCTTGCATCTCACGCTCCACATATATAGTATACAATCAAAACCACGGGCGCTTATTGGAAAATGGATTTCCTGGCCAGGTATAGGACCACCTTCCCAACAATGTACCTTTGAAGATGAATACATTGGGGTTCAACAAGAACGTCTTGCAACCCAGGCTAAACATGACTGGCCCCTCACTTTTTCTTGAGAGTACCGAATATATCATTACCAGGGTTAGGGGCCATCCAATCAAACCGATAGCATAGATACATAAATAAAAAGGGACAACCGAAGGCGTTTGATTTCTTCAGATCAGGAAATGATATACCATTTTAATGGGTGCAACCCACATAGCCCTGCGAACTACCCGATTTTATGTCATTCCCGGTTGATGAGGCTAGAGGTCATAATCTTCTTAGAACATCTGGTCACCATTCACTTTGAATGCCACGTTGTCATATCCACCAGATAATCACTAATTGACGTCCACAAGAATACCCTAGTTGGGAGCTAACCAATAATAGTACATTTGAAGAAATCAGTGTACGTGACCCCATTGGAAATACTCTGTCAGACATTCATCCATACAAGTCATCCGGGGACAGGATGAACCGAAGGCACTCTCCAACTGCATCCAATACAAGAATCACCCCATGGATCAGTAGCGAGAAGTCCTTGCAATCCGTAGATTCCAATCATGACAGAATCATTGCCAAATATATATATCTCTAGGGATCAGCCAGAGAAATTCAACAGTATTTTCTCCGCTCATGAAGATTAACAGTCTTCAATTGCTCCATCTCGATTAGCATATACCACATATTTGTATTTATTAGTCGAAATGATTTTCGAACATAAATTCGATCTCGGTCTTTCCATGACATAACACGTTAGGTCTAATTTTGATAGTTGGTTATTTAACTATCAAAATTAATAATTAAAAATAAAACCAAAAAGATCCATTGGTTTAGCACACAATGTCACTTGGCCTTTAAAAATAATATCTTGATTGAAATACCAAAATTAATATATTAGTCCTAATATATTAATATTTCAAATCCTTTATTTTAATACTTCGGAAAATATTTTAAGATCTTATTTAATTTTCCTTCGACTATCATTTTCAAAATATTGCTAAAAACATTATTTATTATTTAACATTTGGAAATCAATCCATATTTGTTATTCTTAAAACAGCCGTCACGAAATCTCCTTTTCGTTTCATTATTTGAACACCATAATCATCATCATTGTAATAACCCAGAAAATACGAGCCAATTTAAAAATTTTAAATTGGTTATTTCAAAGGAATTTAAACAATTGAAATAGAATATTTCAATAAAATAGTGAATTAGAAATAGTGCGGCAGTTTGAAAATTTGAATTCAAACTTTGACTGACTGTACCGGGTGCAAAATATAACAGATTTTAGTGAAACCAAAAATATTTAAATCTGTTTAAGAATATCTTTCTAACGAATCTGAAAAATCGAAGTTTCATAGCGGGAATCAAAAGTTATGGCCGAATGAATTTTCAGAAAGGTCGCTATAGAGAATTTATAGCCCTTGAAAATAGACATTTTGCAAACGACCTCGGAATTCGACGAAACCACTTTTGTTGGATCCGGGATGTCAAATTATTGCTAGGTTTCAAATTTCATAATTTTTGAAGCTAGTATGTGAGCGTGGCAAAAGAAAACGTGTTTGGTTAATTTTTGTTAAATTGGATCGACCAGAAAATGGCCATTTTTCGAACGGTCTCAGAATTCGACGAAACTAGTTTTGTTGGGACCGTAGCGTCAAAACATAGCTAGATTAAATTTTCTGGAATTTTTCGAATTAGTTTGTGGCCCTGGCAAATTGAAATGTACGTTCATATCGAATATTGAATGTTTTATATTTTAATTTGAAGAATAACTGGCTGTAACAGTCGAATTGGCCTACGAAACTTATCCCATTATGTCCGGGATAGGGGTATTTAGCTATGGGCGACAGTCGTTGGGTTTGGATTGGTGTTCGTGTGGAGAAACACTATTTTAAAATTTAATAAAACCATCGACAAATCAAATTTCTCTATTCATAATTAAATAAAAAAATATCAGAAAAACCCCCGCCCCCCCTCGACATCGACGGAAACCGCTTTCTCCCCTTCCCTGGCGATTTCCGATGGCCACAGCCCGAATCAACCCCACCCCCAGTTGAACTTTTTGTAGTTCTCCTTCCCCTCTTCAAATCCATATAAAGAACTCCCCCTATCGTTGCTCCTACCTCGAGATTTCTTCCTCCAAAGCCCCGACCTTCCAGCCACCACCGCGAGCACTGGGCCCCACCGAGTTGCCTCTAACCGCCACGCGCCTGAAGCCCTCTCAACCCTCTTCCATGTTGTGCCCTCCGATCGTCGTATCGAGCCTCGATTTTCGCGAAAACTGCAAACCTAGTTTTGAAAAAATGTGAAAGGTATCGGCTTTGGTATATTTAAACTGATTTAAACACTTTTAAGTGTTGCAAACTTTGAAAAATCATATCTTTATGGTGTGTTAACGAAATTCAATGAAACAGGAAACATCGTGACCACAAGGACGCTCTCTACAATCTAGAAGAGACCGCGGATTTTTATGAGCTATCTACGATTTTTAGCACCTCGAAACCCAATGTGAGATTTCTAAACTGATATGTGAATAAAAATGTCATATATAAATTATATAAGCGAAATATAAATTATACACATGTTGTATACCTCATGTACATGCGTTGTATAAGTTATATGAGCGAAGTATGAATTATACATGCATTGTTTAACTGATATGTGTGTTGGAATGGAAATAAAATATTTTTATATATGAATATATACATATATATATATACTCCCCTCGTCCACAAACCATGGACGATATTTATTGATTGTGAATTGATGTGAAAAATTTGGTGAATAATGCGAATGGTTGATAGAATTGTTTGTGGTTGATAATGTTTGGTTGTGGTTGAAAAATACCCATTGGTGATTGAAACAAATTTGGAATAAATTGTGGAAAAGAAAAATCATACTCGCCTGCGTGCGAATTAGATGTATGAAATCACCATTGTCAAAAAACCGCGATGTTTTAAGGTAGAGCGAGGAGCCGTACCCGGGAGGGTGCCGGTTTTAACTACCCTGCCGTTATGCTGCCGAAATTTTGAATAATATTCATGTTTTGGAATTATTTTCATATGTTGAAATTATTTTCATATGTTGAAATTATTTTCATGTGTTGAAACTAAAGTCATGTATTGAAACTATATCCATGTGTGGAAATGCTCATGTGTTGAGAAGTCATGTGTTGAGTGAATAGAGTGTTTAAACAATAAAAATTACATTTTTATTATATATAAGAAGTATGTAAAATATTCATGTTATAAATAAATTGTTTCAATAATAAAAATTTCATTTTTCTTATATATACAAACTGTATAAAATATCCATGTGTGGAAATACTCATGTGTTGAGAAGTGCGTGTGTTGAAAAGGTTCATGTGTTGAGTAAAAAGATCGAACAATAAAAATTACATTTTTATTGAAAATATGAAGTGTTAAAAAAACATACATGTGTTGAATAAATATTTTAGATGATAAAAATACCATTTTTATCATGTATGTGATTCGCTAAAAATATACGAGTGTTGAAATAAATATTTGTTTGCTATGAATATTATTTTTAACATGTATAGGAACAAAATAAAATAGTCATGTGTTGAAATATATTTTAGTTCGCTAAAAGAATCATTTTTAAATGAAATGTGAAGTGTTGAAAATAACCACTTGTTCGAATAGATATGCATGAGTCAAAATATTCATTAATTAGCTAACGATATGATTTTTGCTTACGTATGCAACATTAGAATGAATGGTGACTTTAATCCAAATTGAATCAAAATGAAATTGAATGGAAAATGATAAGTGATAAAAATTGCACATATGTACATGCATATTTATTGAACAGGTTATAGTAAAGAGGCTAGAGAAGAGGAATAAAATTTCGTGCCCGACAAATAGGTACATGTTTACTATTTTGCTTGGGTGATGATTTTATGAGCCTATTGGCTAGACGCTTGGCTTTTTCTTTTTCTTTTTGAGATGAGACGCCCGTGTGGCTATTTGGGAATTTTCCCAGCCCTTCCCGTACAAAGGAGGTTATGGCAAAATTTTCCAAAATTTAAAGGCATTAGTGAAATATTTGAAGTGAAAACGATATTGAAATCGCCGAATGAACTATATATATATAATTAAACTGAATCGTGGCCATGCAGTTCGTGTTTTGAAACTGTGATTTCAAACGATTAGTGCGGGAGATCCGACCATCGAATTTTCCCGAAACCGCAACCGTTGGGTTCGCCTTGGAAATATCTTTCCAACGGCACCAACTTTGTAAATATCCGACGGTTGGATTGTCTGGAATGTTTAATTCAAATCTGAAGAAAAACAGCGCCAGAATCGATTATATTTATATATACGTATATAAATTTAATTAAATTAAATCGAATAACGACGCTGCAGTTCGTATTTTGAAATTGTGATTTCAAACGACTAGTGCGGGAGATCCGACCATCGGATTTTCCCAAAACTGAAACCATTGGATTCGTTTTGAAAAGATCTTTCTAATGATATAAAATTTGTGAAGATTCAACGGTTAGATTTTCAGATATGTGTAAAACAAATTTGGGAAAAACAGCGCCAATGCCTCGGCACGACCTGAAACATCGTTTAATTGAATATGGCCGTTTTAAATAAATAAAAATGGCGATATATCGTTATAAAATAGTATAGGCGACATAGAATGGAAATAAACCGATTTTGCTTGGTTTGCTTGATATGTGATGGTTGAATGTGTTTAAGATGAAAATTATACTAAGGAACTGAAATGTGAATGTTGAATAATTTAACCATGTGAAGAATTGATTTGAAAATCTAAATACGTGGATTATTTGAAAAGGCCGAGTTCATTCTCATTTCAAATAATCGATCTACGGTGAGAAGTCGAAGAGTTGAAGACGGTTCAAGACCAACGACTTCACATTGGATGGATGGGTGCTACTGATGCTCATGATTGGAGAAGCTATCTTGAAGGAGCTGAAGTGGTAGCCATCCGGACGTATTGTTGATTGTGTGGATATGCGAGGAATATGGTGCCTCCGGCTTTGTTCAAACCCAGAATGAACTTGTAAATGGACTGTGTGTCTGACATTGGATTTTGTTCTGTGCTGATTGATCTCTATTAAATATATATCTGTTTGGCGGAGGAGAATTTATTCTCTTGCTTAACACCCTTCTCTGAGACGTACGAGCTCAGAGGTTATATATCGATAGAAATCAGTCGCATGGAGTCGATTGCCTGTGTGGCACGCCTAAGTGGCATATGATCAAGGCTTCCGTTGCAAAGAAAAGTCTTGTGGTTGATGATCAAAGCATGGCCTGTGTGGCGTAGCTTTGTGTATAGCGTGGATTCGCGAGCCTCACACCTCGGTATGAGTCAAAAACGGGAGAAGGACCGCTAGGAGAACACGACGTTTCTTTCTAGCTACGGTGGTGTCAATGACCTACCAGCCCTGACATTTATATATACTTTTAACCTGTGTGGTTGTTGGAATGCGAGGCGCCTCGATTATAGTTCTGTAAGGACTTGGAAATGTGTGTTCAGGAATTGCCAATCCTCAAAAGTAAGAGAGGACCGGCCAAGCCGATTCCAGGGACCGCTGTGTGCGATCCTGGGACATTTGCTAGAGTGTCCCGAACGGAGAGGAGCTTGCCCCTTGCCTCGACTCATGATGGAATCCAATTTCCAATACGAAATATGCGAATGTGATTGTATTACTAGTATGGCGACATGATATATGGTACCCATGCCGACTATGATTGATATTTATGATTGAATTTGCTTTTGAAACGTATATGTACTGGTAATAATATCAAACACTTGTGTTTTATTCGTATGAAGCATTTTTGGCCATTATAAGGTAAAAATCTATTCTCCGGCGTGCATTGCATTGTTTGATGGGACCTGAGTCTTATAATGGCTTCATTTTTATAAAAAGCATTGCGATGATTTAATCATTTACTTTACTTCATGCACTAGCACTCATTGGAGTAAACCCGTTACGCGAAAGTGGCGTGGTCCTTGGATTTGCCTTATTATTGTTGTTTAATAAGTTAAGTAGATTTCTCATACCAGTCCCATGACTGACTCGTAGTTTGTTTCACCTTACAAACTCGGATGCCCTTATTTTCATACGAGCAGCCTAGTTACAGGTAGCTGACATATTTTGGCTTGGCACCGCAGTAGAGGTGCACTTTTGGGCTCATGGCGAGGCTTGACTACATTGTGATGACTATGATTCTTTCTGCCATGACTATATATGTATTATGATTCCGCCACAGGCGATGTAGACTGATGTTTAGTTTATGTACTCTCTATTTATATGATTCCGCCACAGGCGATGTAGACTGATTATGTATTATTATGCACTAAGTACTATCCTGCACTGTGCTCTCTGATGTGGTGACATTTATATGATTCCGCTGTCGTATGTGTGTAAATTATTCTATTTCTTGTTTATGCTATTCTAGTATTCTGCTGATGATGATTAATGTGTTATATTCCAATGATTATCCTTAACACCGTAGCATGGGGTTTTGGGATCGTCACAATCATCCTTTTAGAATAACTCATTCTAAATCTCATCTCTTTGTTTTGAAAATATCATTATATTTTCAAAAAATCTCCTTTATTATTTCTTTACTATATAAATATCATTTAATATTCTCAAGCCCTTATTAATTTCCTTACTTTGGAATTCTAATATATGCATATCCAACTTCTTCAAATGACGTGTAACGTCCCGGAAAAAGTCGATCTTGGTTGTCCGATATACAACACATATCGAACATCCAAGGATCGAAAATATCGGTAGTTAATGAAAGAAATTAGAGGGTGAGAATAGATAAGATAGAAACTTAGAATAGAAGAAGAAGAAGAAGAACATCACAACATTAGAGTAACACGAACCTCACAGCGGAACGAATAATTTATAAGATATATCATAACTTTGAAATATATATCTGTACTTGAACATACATATCATTTCCAAAATACGACACTTACAACACAGCGGAGATAAACAATAGCTGTATGATCCTGAAGCCTCCTACTCCAGCTCTTCAAGTATCTGTAAACCCCGACTACTTGACTGCCCGTATAAAATTGGGCACTCAAGAGTTTAGGGAAAATAAAATAAAATAAACTCCGGGTCAGTCATGAGACTAGTATGAGTAAAACCATTTAAAACAGTTGGAGCCATTAAACGTTATCTCATAAGACCACGCCATATAATGGAACGAGTTTTTTCCTTATGAGAATCCAAATAATCTTTATATCAAAACTCAATGATATTAAAATAATGTCTATTAACCACAATATAATAATCATCTAGCAGAAACGCTTTCATCTCATGTTCTACATATATAGTATACAATCAAAACCGTGAGCACTTATTGGGTAATGGATTTTCAACTATGACATGGTATGGAACCACCTTCCTCTAGTGTACCTCTGGAGAGGAATACACTGGATTCAACAAGAACATCTTGCAACCCGACCACACATGACCGACCACTCATTTCTCTTGAGTGTATCGAATGTATGTCACCAACGGTTGGGATCAGCAACCGTTTCCCGATAAGGGAAGCATTGATAGATTTAAGAAGCAAATGAATATTCTCTAGATAGGTGATTATACACCCTAATAGGTGCGACCTACATAGCCATTCTGCCTGCTCGATTTTTGTCATTTCTGGATGTGAGGCTAGAAGTTATGCTTTTCTTTTACATATCATATCTTCATTTACATGGAATGCCACATCATCATACCTGCCAAATCACAAATTGATTTCCCCAAAAATACCACGAGTGTATAGCTACGAGAAACGAATTCCTCCACCACCAAACGTAACTACGTTTAAAGAGATCAACTTACGCGATCCTTTAGATATACTCTATCATACATTCGTCCATACAAGTTGTCCTGAGAGTGGACAAACGGAAGGCACTATTAAGTACAATCATCTTAGGCAATCTTTACTTAAGATTTATACAATAGCCCTTCACTTTACTCCGTCTTCAATTATCTTTGGCATATATGATTCGCAACGCTTATGCCAATATGGAGTAGTTCTTCGGATAATAATCCAACCGATCTCTCCATATTAACAACGTTAGAATGGTCAAAAACATTGATAGTCGGTGATTTACCTATGTAACACCCCACGTCCGTTAGTGTCACTCACAAAGGGAATGCACTAAGTTCTGTGGAGCATTTTGGGTAAAAGATGCAGATAAATTACAAGACAGACAAATATTAAACAGTGGAAAATAGAACTTTGCTTTATTGATAAAATAGTCTGTACAAGATTCTTTTACAATATCAGAGTATCATCTGTCTTTATAAAATAAAGAAGCATGAAAATACATTTATATTCCCCAATGTAGCAAGAGCCAGCCATAGCATCTGGAAGAGAATCCAAAGACAACTTCGCCAAATCTTCAAGCTGGGAAAGAGCAACGGTCCAGTCTAATCCTGAGTTATACTATTCCACAATAAAGCAAAGTTCTATTTTCCACTGTTTAATATTTGTCTGTCTTGTAATTTATCTGCATCTTTTACCGAAAATGCTCCACAAAACTTAGTGCATTCCCTTTGTGAGTGACACTAATGGACGTGGGGTGTTACAACCTATCAAATGAAAAATATCTGTGTGCACACAACGATCTTATTTTCAAATGGAATTATCGATCAAATCATCAACCATATATATATATATTCATATTTCCTATGTTTAGAAAATATACGTTATTCATCACTGTAAAACATTTCCATACTTACTCTCAATTCTTATTTTCGATATTAGAAAATATTTCTGATTCTTATTTGGAAAACATTTCCAAATTCCTTCATTTGGTTTGAAACAGATGTTCAAATAAAACATCATGACGTCAACTCAAATCATTACACTCACTAACTAAATTCTCTTAACCTACCTTTACTATCAAACTTTAACCATTCCTTAGTTAAGAAGGAAGTCAATCAAGTTGGGGAATAATTACCTCTAGGACCTTAACTGAACAACGTTTTAACTTCGGAATAGAAGAAGTTTATCTTTTAAAACTTTAACAAACTTCTTACGTAACTCTCGGATTCTATTTACGAATCCACTTATTTTACAGAAACATTGGTTATAACGATAATGTTATAATCCCTACTTTCGAAATATCTAACTTCAATTATAACTTTTATTCTTTAATTTGAATAAATAAATAAACACCTAATTTATAAATAAATAAATCTTAATTTAAAACTGGAATGTATAAATACTTTCTCGAATTCGATATAATCAAATTCGACGATTTACTCTCTTCGAATAACTAATATTCGATTGACTACTTTGAATAACTAATATTCGATTTTCTCACTTCGAATAACTTATATTTGACTAACTCACTTTCGAATAACTAATATTTGACTGACTCACTTTCGAATAACTAATATTCTATAACTCTCTCTTTCGAATAAACTATATTCGATAATCTCCTTTCGAATAAACGATATTCGATAATCTCTCTTTTCGAAAAAACTAATATTCGATTAACTCCTCTCGAATAACTAAATTAGATTAACTCCCTTTCGAATAACTAAATTCGATTAACTCCTCTCGAATAACTAAATTCGATTAACTCTTCTCGAATAACTAAATTCGATAACTCCCTTTCGAATAACTAAATTCGATTACTCCTCTCGAATAACTAAATTCGATAACTCCTTTTGATTAAACTATAATCGATAGCTCCTTTCGATTAAACTAAAATCGATAACTCCTTTCGATTAAACTAAAATCGATAACTCCTTTCGATTAAACTATAATCGATAACTCCTTACCTTTAACTCTATTCGAATATACTATATTCGATACTCCTTTAACTCTATTCGAATAACTAATATTCGACTAACTCCTTTGGATTAACTCATTTGGATTAACTCGGTTTGATTAACTCATCTTGACTAACTTAACTTAATTAAGTCGACTTATTTAACTCACTTGATTAACTCGACTTATTTAACTCAACTTGATTAACTCCTATCAAATAACTAATATTTGATCAACTCTAATTGAATAACTAATATTCAATTAATCCTAATTCGTTTAACTATGTTCAATTAACTCTATCTGGTTAACTCTAATTGATTAACTCTAACTGGTTAACTCTAATCGACTAACTCTATTTGATTACAAATACTTCCTTTTCTATTTGTCTATATTTATTTCATATAAATATTTCCTTTATATAATTCTATTTATTTTCTCAAATGATTACCCCTTTTATCTTTATTTATTTTCTAAATAATTAATTCTCTTTCAATTCTATTTGTAAATGTTTTACAAATATTTCCCTTTCTATTTTATTTGTAAATGTTTTACAAATATTACTCTTCCTATTCTATTCGTAAATGTTTTACAAATATTTCCCTTTCTTATACTAGTTTTACAAATATTTTCCTTTTATATTTATCTATTTATTTTCTAAATAAATAATCCTTTTATACTCTTATTTATTATCCCAATAAATATCCCTCTTTATAAAATCCTTTGATTTTATAAATAAATTCCCTTCTTATAAAATCCCTTGATTTTATAAGTAATTTCTCTTTAAATAAATTCTAATTCATATTATAAATGAATATCCCTTTTATAAAATCGTTTGCTTTTATAATTAAATTTCCTTTTGTAAAACCCTTGATTTTATAAATGATTTATTTTCAATAAACACGTTGAAAATTCCCTTTTTAACATTCCAGTATTCCTTATGGTATTTAATGTACCATATAACAATGATCGGTATCATTCAAACATATAAAATCATCAACAGATTTCATATCACATCACATAACACAATATATGAAACAAACAGTATTTTATATATTGAGGAACCCAGTTGGGTCCCTCCAACCGGTTTCCCTGCATCACAGATGTTAAACAACACAAATATCACGAATATAAAATATTCTGATAAACAGAATCAATATTTGATTAACGATTTATATATATCGTTATCTATACTTTCAACCAATACACAAGCAATTCAACCAAACAATTAACACATAGCAATCAACAGATAATTATCAGTTCTACGAATACGTTATAAAAATATGACTGTTCAGAGTTGGTGAGTTTTACTCACATTGGACGATCATCGTTAATAACGATAACCATCGCTTGATTCAGACGGACAAATTATTTTGCGATAAATTGTAACGATCTCTGTTTCACTCCCAGTCAATTCCATTGTGGAGCCGCTGTCCATACGATCCCACCGGATCCGACGGTTTGAAATTCTGATAATGTATGGCCATGATATAGTGTTAACAAGTTCATATACAAATAAATTGAAATAAACTTAATTTAATTTCTTTAACGGGCTTTACCCATTATATTTCCGGCCCATTGTCACCCCATTGACCCGTTAAGACCTCCTCTTCTTCCTCCTGTATACCATCGAACCTACTGCTCCTCTTTAGTTCACCATGACCGACATTTCAAACTCCTCTTCCTCCCTACATAATTTACGAATTCTCATACTTATATCACCATTGAGATCCTCTTCCTGAATACTATCTCACCATCATCAATTTATACAACTCATGATCTCCTACAGCAAACCGAACTTCCGCCATTTCCACGTCTCTGACCTCCCAGTTCTATCCCACTTCGCTCCACAAAATCTTAAACCAATTCCACCGAACTCCATCGCTTCAAATTCCGTTCAACTCCAGACCATCACAACTAAACTCGACTTCATCTTAGCATCGCGACTTCACTGCCTTAACGCCCACTACAGTAAACCCATCGACAAAAAAATCACCAAACTCCACAAAAAGAATGCAAATCGGAGTCTCCTAATGTCGCGAACCAAGAATCAAACCCCAAAAACATGAATTTGTGTTTCGAATGCCCAAATCGAAAAACCCTAGGTCTCGTTGTATATATTCCAGTGATGGAAACAACGTTCGATCCTTCCAAAATTTATATCAAAATGAAGAGAGACACTTAAGCAACTCAAATATAAATGTATTGGAATTTAAAGAATTTTGTATGAATTCATATAATTTTTCCAAACCCCATGTGTACTTTTTGCTGAAGTAAACCGGCGGCAGGAAATAGAATTTAGGTTTAGAATTGTTAGGCAAGAGTTTAGGATATTTTCCTTAGATATTTGTTGAGATATTTTGCTAGATATTTTTATTTTAATATTTGTTTTTCCTTCTAAAAATTCGTTTGATCACACACGATATTCAAAAATTATGAAAATTGGCATGCATCTACAGTTTGACATTTCAGACCCAACGAAACTTGTTTCGTTGAATTCCGACTCCGTTTGCTCACACAGTGTATATACTGATTATTTTTCACATTAAAAATCCATACGGCCACACACTAACCCCAAAAATAACGAAAATTGAAATCTAGCAATAATTTAATATTGTGGATCCAACAAAATTAGTTTCGTCGAAAACCGAGGTCGTTTGCAAAAATGGCTATTTTTAAAGCTCTAAATAAACCCATTTAAATATTAATATATTTAAAAATAATTAAATATAATATAAATAAATAAATATTATCGTATATACATTCACGTACGATATCATACAGCTCTAAAATATTCCTTTCTGGATTTATAGCTCGATATTTCAAAGTTCCCAGTTATATCGATATTCGATTTATATTGAATTCCTTTTATAATATAAATAAATCGATATAAATTATAAAGGAATTCCACAACAACTTTTCTAAAATTTGATTTGGACATAAATCAAAATCTACACGACGAAATCCGGATTTTTCTCTTCCACTAGAAAAATATACTTCACCAGCACTGAACGTTTCTTGTTTCACATAAATCCGATTTAAAACGGTCTCTGTATATTCGTTTAAAGTTCGTATCGCCAAATTACGAGCTACAGCGCCATTTCGAGCTTGATTATAATTATAATATAATTATACGTTCAAACTTCGTTTAAATAATATATTCATTATTCAAATTCAATTCCAAATTGAATTATATATTTTGAATTGTCCAGTTCACATGATATTGTGAATTCCACTAATTCTGATTATTTCCGAATTAAATATATTATTTAATTATTTATATTAATTAAATATAAATATTATTTAATTCAAGTTATCAATATCTCCAAATCGATATTTAATAATTAAATAAATAAATTATTCTACTGTAAAAGTATGGGACATTACATTTTCCCCCTTAAAATAATTTCGTCCCCGAAATTGCTAAGGTAGAAAACAAACCCTATTGATTGGTTAGAACTTATTTGTTCACTTCTTAACTTTAGTTTCAACTGAACCAATTTAATTTCAATTAAATATTTATTTATTCCTACTAACGAAAATTTTCAAAAATCCTGAAAATTTTCTAACACCTTAACTTTTCAAAAAAATTCGCCAGCGCCTCCTTTGTACTGGTCAATAAGTCAAACTCCAACTCGCCTCTCTATGCCTTCTCCAACCAAAAAGAAAATCAAACAGCCAAGCGGCTTGCCAATTTGGCTCATAAATCTCATACTCATATATAATATAAACTGGTACCTTTTTGTCGGGCATACCATTACATCCCTTCCATCTGTTACCAATTCTGCATATACCAGTCTCTTTCCAATCAAACTGCAATCAGTTTTATCTCCAACACAACCATTCACTTATGTCCAAGCTAAATATCAATTCAAACTCGAGTTTCATTCTCGATTCCAAATTCTTAACTTGATTATCAATTTACACTTCAAATTCGAATCTCACAAAATCAATTTGTCCCGATATCATTCTAATTCAATTGTTTTTACTTAACTGGCTTTACTTCAATTTGCTTTCGCAAATTTTTCTTAAAATTTGTTTTTAATTCATTAATCTCTCCTTGGGAGCTTTTAAACAGCTTCGCTTTCATCAAAAATCAAACAATCCTTTTCGAAATTCAAACAACTTGTTTTCGCAAAACATTTCCAAAAACAAAACCTTTGGTAGTAATCCGTCACTTAAAAACTTGAAAATGAACACCGATGATGTCATGATCATCATCGGAATCTATTTCCAGCTATCGAAGTGAGTTCAATACTATATCACTTTCAAAACTCATTCTTAAATACTTTCATTTTGAAATCAGTTCAAAATATCCTTCACCATGCTTGTAAAACAATTTAAAATCTCCCAGGATTTAAAATTCTCATATACTTAATCCAAGTCCATTACAAACACTTATTCAAATTCCAGGGTTTTCATTTCAATTCTGATTTAATTTCAAATTTAATTCAATTCGATTTCATATATTTCACTTATATGAATTCTGATTGGTTATTTACAAAACCATTTTACTTTTTATAATCTTACTCGATTATAATAACAACCAATGTATCCAATGTATATTATAATAATTCCAATATAAATCCTTTATATCAATATATAACTTTCGGTAAAATTATATCATTTACCCTCTTTTCAAAACATACCATGTCGGTTCATCGTATTCGAGTGTTTATAAACTCCTATCGATATAGTGGATCAAACTGATCGATCAGAACACATATACAACTCAACCAATAAATCTCCACAATATAAAACAATTTTATATTGAATAACAAATACGCTCTCATATATGTACACTGAAACTCAATCTAGTGTATTACTAACCACATGTCTACTGAGTCACACCACAGAGCCAAGGTAATAACTTAACCTTAAGCTCTGATATCAACTGTAACGTCCCGGAAAAAGTCGATCTTGGTTATCCGATATACAACACATATCGAACATCCAAGGATCGAAAATACCGGTAGTTAATGAAATAAATTAGAGGGTGAGAATAGATAAGATAGAAACTTAGAATAGAAGAAGAAGAAGAACATCACAACATCAGAGTAACACGAACCTCACAGCGGAATGAATAATATATAAGATATATCATAACTTTGAAATATAAATCTGTACTTGAACATACGTATTATTTCAGAAGTACAACACTTACAACACAGCGGAAATAAACAATAGCTATATGATCCTGAAGCCTCCTGCTCCAGCTCTTCAAGTATCTGTAAATCCCGACTACTTGACTGCCCGTATAAAATTGGGCACCCAAGAGTTTAGGGAAAACAAAACAAAATAAACTCCTAGTCAGCCATGGGACTGGTATGAGTAAAACAGTTTAAAATAGTTTGAGCCATTAAACGATATCTCATAAGACCACGCCGTATAACGGAACAGGTTTTTCCCTTATGAGAATCCAAATAATATTTATATCAAAACTCATTAATATTATAATAATGACTATCAACCTCAATATAATAATCATCTAGTAGAAACGCTTTTATCTCATGTTCTACATATATAGTATACAATCAAAACTACGAGCACTTATTGGGTAATGGATCTCCAACTTTGACAAGGTATGGAACCACCTTCCTCTAGTGTACCTCTAGAGAGGAATACACTGGGTTCAACAAGAACATCTTGCAACCCGGCCACACATGACCGACCACTCATTTCTCTTGAGTGTATCGAATGTATATCACCAACGGTTGGGATCAACAACCATTTCCCGATAAGGACAGCATTGATAGATTTAAGAAGCAAATGAATATTCTCTAGATAGGTGATTATACACCCTAATAGGTGTGACCTACATAGCCATGCTGCCTGCCCGATTTAGTCATTTTCGGATGTTAGGCTAGAAGCTACGCTTATCTTTAACATATCATATCTTAACTTAGTTGGAATGCCACATCGTCATACCCACCAAATCACAAATTGATTTCCCCAAAAATACCACGTCTATAAAGCTAAGAGAAACGAATTCCTCCGCCACCAAACGTAACTACGTTTGAAGAGATCAACTTACATGATCCTTTAGATATACTCTGTCAAACATTCGTCCATACAAGTTGTCCTGGGACTGGACAAACCGAAGGCACTATTCAGTACAACCATCTTAGGCAATCTTTACCTGTGACGATCGGGAATTTCACTCGATCCGAATCGATCGCTAAACCGACCAAGACCGTTCGAAACCCCTGATTGTTTTGAGAACACGACACATTAGAACGCAAACAGAAGAACTTTTCATTGTTAATTACAACAATTCATCAGATTACAAGAATATACAGAGAATGAATGAATAAAATACATACGATAAATATCAGAGATTACAATAAATTACATAGCAACGGAAAAATAATACAATACACAACTGAAAGAGATATACGGATACAGAGCTTTCCGGATATCATTCCACCTGTAAACCAGGTTCTTGTGAATATAAATCTGCAAAACCAAAACTTCTAGTTGCCCGTGTCAAAATAAGGGCACCCAGAGTTTAGGTTAAAACAATAAACTCTAGGTCAGTCATGTGACTGGTGTGAGAACTAAAACAGTTATTTAAAACTTTATTTTAAAATAAAGTAAATCAAGGGACCGTGCCGTGTAACACGGAATGAGTTTCCTCCCAAGAATAACATGCATATAACAAAACAACACAATGCTTTTTGGAAAAATGAAGCTATTATAAGACCCAGGTCCCATCACACAATGCAACACAAGCCGAAGGATAGGGTTTTCCCTTATAATAGCCAAACATGCTTGGTACGTTAAATACAAATCACTTGATACTATTATAAGTGCATAGTGTATAAAACAACTTCAAATATAAATGTATCAATCCTAGATGGGATGAGTACCATATATCATGTCGCCATACTAGGCTCTACAATCAAAAACCACAAAGTCACATATTTGGAAATTGGATTTCCATCTATGAACCGAGGCAAGGGATCGTCCTCTACCGAATTCGAGAATGTCTAGCCCGAGCCTCAGGACCCAGACTCAGGTGGGCCCTTGGATTGTCAGGGCTGGTCCACCAATGTGGATTAAAATGCCTGAACACTGCGTTTTCCCGCCTTTTGGGGCGTAAATGAGTCTTATGACTCCATCGGCTCCACATAGTCACCGATATATCCGAGGCGCCTCGCAACAGCAACAACCAAGTAGGTGAAAATAATATAAATGTCAGGGCTGGTAGGTCACTGAAACCACCCTAGCTAGAAAGAAACGCATGTCCTCCCTGAGGTCCTCTCCCTTTTCTGGTACACAACCGGGGTGTGAGGCTCGCGAATCAACATTACAAAAAGCTATGCCACACAGGCCGTGCTTTGATCATCAACCACAAGACTCTGCTTTTCAACAAAAGCCTTGATCATTTGCCACTTAGGCATGCCACATAGGCAATTCACTCCATGCGATTGATATCCATCAATATACAACCCCTGAGCTCGTACGTCTCAGAGAAGGGCGTTAAGCAAGAGAATAAATTCTCCGCCGCCAAACAGATATATATTTAATAGAAATCAATCACATAGAATAAAATCCAATGTCAGACACACAGTCCATTTACAAGTTCGTTCTAGGTCTGAACAAAACCGGAGGCACCTTGTACCTCGCATATCCATCGATCTCCAAGTACGTCTGGACGATCACCAACTGAATCCCTCCTCTTGGGTGTACAGCCCAATCAAGATCATCAGTAATTATCCGAACGATGTGAAGACCTCCGTTCTTCGACAACCGTCTTCATCCTCGACACCACGTCGAATCAGTTATTCAGAATGGGTTAAACCCGGTCTTTCTGAATAACTCGCGTATATAATAAAAAAGTGTTACACAAACACAACATACGCCTCATTCCAATTCAGAATATTCTTTTATTCAAATATTCTTATACTTTGGGAAAGGTTCCCATTAATTTTATCAAAGATAAATTCTTTAAATTTATTCTTTAATCTTCCTTTGAATATCAATTCAAACTAGTCGGGATTAGCGAACCACACAGAAGTAATCATTTATTTCATTTCCCGATCCCAACCTATTCATCCCATGAAGTAAAACTGGTCATACTTCATATCTAACACCACGGTGTTATCGGTAAATTCAATTACCATTTCACGTTCAAATCTAATTAGAGATTTAACTATCGCCTGGAGCAAAACTGGTGATACTCCATTCTCGATCATTTCAATCTAATTAAAGATTCATTAAAACTCCACTTGGTTTTAATCTTCCCAAAAATCAATATTAATGATTATTTAACTTGGGAAATCATATCCTGTCTTTAATTGGGTTAAAGAACCAATGTCATTTAAAACACGTTTCACGATAAACCCGAAATCACATTCTAATCCAATTCCAGTTAAATCCTATTTAATTGGTACACTTCATTAAATTTAAATAAAAAGATTTAATCTTTTTCTCAACTGGGTTTAAGAACAGTGTTAATGAAGACACCATTCACGACAAACACCAAATCCCATTTGATATTAAATACAAGGCTCTGAATAGAAAATATATCGGCTTATATTCAATATCAAATTCTACGACCAACAAATATCGTATTGGAAATAACGATATAAATATATCTTTCAAATTTCCATAACAATATCTGCATAATCACGAAATCCAACATCGAAATATTCAAAAGACAATTTTGATTCAAATCCATTTCCACTTTATATATTGGAAATTCTGGTTCTTTTCAAAACCATTTCAAATCCACTTTATTTATTTTAAAAATAAATGGGATTATAATTCTAGTTCAAAACTAGTTCATTTCGATAAAAATCTATTTTTATCTTTTCAAATATGGAATTTTTCATCCCAATTTTTCACAAATCATTTCTTATGATTCTACACAAATTATTACAATTTTAATAATATTATCAAGGCCCGTACATTCGATTTCCATCAACGGCCATCGAACTGCACTTACAGCGACCTTTTCCAAATTTGATTTGGACATAATTCCAAATCCAACCGTTAGATTTCAAATTTCTAATATTTGGTAGAAAGCTCTTTTCGATATGAACCCAACGGTTCTAGTTTTAGTAGAATCCGACGGTCGGATCTCCCGTAACGTCCATTCGAAGCCAATGGTCGAAATTCGCGAACTATCGTGGCGCAGCGCGATCTATTTAGGCCATTATATTATATATATATAATATATATTGTTAGATCGAAATTTGGACCTAACACCCAAATTTTTATGAACAGTAAAGAATTTCGAATGAAGAACAAGGAAAAAGAAAATAACACTCAGAATTTATAGTGGTTCGGCGTTAACGAGCCTACGTCCACTTTATATGTTATTAAATATGCTTTTTAAGCTAATACAACAGTGATTTCCCTTAATATTTCAGTGGTTTGACAGCAATGGCGGATTCAGTCCTCACTGTTGCCCAAAGATCCCGAAAAATGCCAAGCTCTGGGCTATTTATAGCTGATCTTGTCAGGCGGATCGCGGACACGTGGCACGAATCCCGAGATTTCCGGATCGCATCGCCACCATTGAAGAAACAGTCAAACTAGCCGTTATGAACAGATGTCGTGAGATCCGTGCGATTCGGATCGCTGAAGACCAGCTCGTGGTTGAACGGGTCAGGCTCGGTTCGTACCAAGGGATCAGATCGCCTGGAGGTGCTGTTCGTCGACGAGATGGGAGCGATCCGTTCCCTTGGTACGAACCGAGCCTGACCCGTTCAACCACGAGCTGGTCTTCAGCGATCCGAATCGCACGGATCTCACGACATCTGTTCATAACGGCTAGTTTGACTGTTTCTTCAATGGTGGCGATGCGATCCGGAAATCTCGGGATTCGTGCCACGTGTCCGCGATCCGCCTGACAAGATCAGCTATAAATAGCCCAGAGCTTGGCATTTTTCGGGATCTTTGGGCAACAGTGAGGACTGAATCCGCCATTGCTGTCAAACCACTGAAATATTAAGGGAAATCACTATTGTATTAGCTTAAAAAGCATATTTAATAACATATAAAGTGGACGTAGGCTCGTTAACGCCGAACCACTATAAATTCTGAGTGTTATTTTCTTTTTCCTTGTTCTTCATTCGAAATTCTTTACTGTTCATAACAATTTGGGTGTTAGGTCCAAATTTCGATCTAACATTTTGGTGCTTCCACTGAGAAACTCAGCCTTAAAGTTTCGTCATTCATTTTCTTGAAGATTCCAGCGATTCATATATCATGGCTGGGAAAAGATCTAAAGTTTCGCAGACCAACGAAACGATCGAGTAGAATGTGCACGAACTGGTCAACGAAGAAATCCTGGATCGCGGAGCGCAGGGGGCGATCCGATCCGACGAAGACACCTCGTTCCGAGTCGATGGGAACGAGACGATCCGTGCTACCGAAGGTGTTGTCACTCGATCCCGAGGCAACACCTCGCAACCTCTGCGTACTACGACCACGAGTCGATCTCAGGGGGGCGCAGCGAACCGCCCTCCACGAACCGCAGCTACCCGAACTGATGGTCAGAACACAACTCGACCTGGAAAAGAACCTATGACCTACTCCTATCGTCCTGGAACCTCTGCTCGACCCGGTCCGAGCACTTTGCCCATGAGAGAGGGTGATGATGACCACTATGATCCTGCTGCTCCTGTCACTGAGGGGGATCTTTCTCGCTTTGTCGAAATGTGGGATAGGTTATTTGATGAGTTGGCCGCCCAAAGGCAGGAAAATTCTATCCTACGGCGAAACCTGACGGCTATGGATAGAAGACTCGATGAGCTAACAAGGCAAAGAACATCGCCAGTTCGTCCACTCACCCCAGCATATTCCTCTTCATCTGAAGAATCGCCGAGACCTCCGCGGCGACCGTATGAGAGAGCCGAAAACATAGAGCAGCTTCGGTTCGGGACCCTGCCCTCACAGGAAGAAGAAGAACTAGGGGCAGGACCCACAAACCGTAATATGAATGGCCAAGCAACGGCTCACAGGACTCGAGATGTGAACAGTCCTGTGCACGACAGACCACCTCAGCCCCGTCGCCGCACGCACACTCATGATAACAGGGGGCAGCGAAGCCCCGTCCGAGCCCCAGATTTAGTGGCTACTCCCCGGAGAGAGATCAGAGAACCTCGTCGGGCCAGAGGCACTGACCCTGAACCTCCTCTGACTAGTGCAAACGTCGCAGCCATGGTTCACCAGATTTTGGCCGACAGCCGTGGGCAGCGGAACGAAGATTGGGGGATTGGCCGCAGTCATACTCCTTTTACCGACGATATTTTGGATGCAACTTTTCCAAGGCGTTTCAACATGCCACAAATAAACCGATACGCAGGAAGGTCTGATCCTGTTCAGCACCTAATGAGATACTCTTGGTCGATGACTGCTGCCGCCGCTTCTGACGCGGTTAAGTGTAAAGCGTTTCCCATATTCCTGGAGGACGTGGCTTTGCTATGGTTTACTCGCCTGCCGGCGAGATCGATTTCTAGCTTCAGAGAACTAAGCGAGAAGTTCGTTGAGCAATTCCGTATCTACGCACAGAAGACGAAAAGCGTGATCGATTTATTCCTTGTCAAACAGCGACCAGGCGAAAGTTTAAAGGTGTACCTGGATCGTTTCAATTTGGCCGCCACTGAGGTTAAAGATCCTCATGAGCCGACCATCGTCGCAGCATTGATTGACGGAGTGGATAAGGACACTGAATTCGGGAGGTACTTGGCAGGCAAACCACCCCACACCAGAGAGTTATTCTATGAGAAAGCCAACGTACATCTGCGCCGGGAAGAGGTATACGCAAACCGAAAGCTTAAAACAACTGATAAGGAAGAAGTTCAGAGCAATGTCGCCATCAAACAGACTGGAGACAGCTCGGGGAAAGTTGAAGTTAACGTCGGAAATCAGAATCAGGGTGGCCGTCGGCCGGGTAACAACAGTAACAATGGTAACGGCAACAATCGGAAGAGGGGCCGAGGGAACGACTCCCAGAGAAGGACTCGTCCCATGGCCTTTGAAAGTTATACACCCATCAATGATACTTTGGAGAATATTTTCGTGGATGCGTATGAAGTCCTCCAAAATAAGAGGCCACCTCCTAGAGAATCGACAGAAAAAGAGCGTGAGACAGGAAAGTTTTGTCTCTTTCATCAAATTCACGGTCATTCGACGAATGAATGCCGTCACCTTAGGGACGTGGTCGAAAGGCTACTTCGAGAAGGGAAGCTAGATGAATACAGAGTAGCGCCTAGGGACAGGGGGCAAGCAGTGCAGGCCCCGAATCAGAATCAAAATCAACTTGCTGCTAGGCCGACTGCTCAGAAAAAAGGAAAGAATATTGTTATCAATACCGTGATCGGAGGACTCTATCTTGCTGGGCATAGTTCCAAAGCGTTAGATCAATACGTCAATGCAGCCAAACAACACCTCGAAGTGGGGGAATGTAGCAATCCCGAGGACAGTATCCCGGTGAAGCAGCAAAAGATGATGACCGATGATGTTGTTTTTCGAGAACGGGATAGCGTCGGAGTCCATGCTCCAACTGAAGATCCACTTGTAATCACAATACCCATTGGGCCAGCCACTGTTCATAAGGTCCTGGTGGACAACGGGAGTTCCGTTAATATTCTCTTTAAAAAGGCCTTTGACCAAATGAATCTTGAAATAAAAGACTTGAAGCCCTGCCAGGGGTGGATCCGTGGATTCAACGGAGCATCCACCGCTCCAATGGGTTATGTAGAGTTGCCGGTTACACTTGGGGAAGGAGAACGCCAGAGAGTGAGAATCCTTCCCTTTGTGGTTTTGGATGTTGAATCACCATATAATGCCTTCTTGGGCCGACCGGCCCTCGCAAAGTTCAGAGCCTGTATAGCCCCTTGGTGCTTGTTATTGAAATTCCCCACAGAAGCTGGCATTGGTATCGTCAGAGGGGATCAAGTTGCTGCGCGAGCATGTTATGTCGCCGAACTAAAGTTACTTCGCAATGGAGGGGATATCGAAACTAAAGGCACTTCTCCCCCTTCGGGGGTGGGGACCTTATAGCAACCAAAGAGGACAATTGTTGGAGAGTTGCCTAAAGTGGTGCCCGAGGATATGGATCCCAGAGAGGATCAAGAACCCGGGGGCAGAACGGCGACTCCCAACAAGGCAACTGTGGATGTACCAATCGATGACAGTGACCCGGAGAAGGTCCTTAAGATTGGATCCCAGTTAAGTCCAAATCTTGCTGAAGAATTGACGAATTTCTTAAAGAACAATTTGGATGTATTTGCTTGGACCCATGCAGACATGTGCGGGATATCCCCATCAATCATGAGCCATTCTTTGAGCATTAACCCCAAACATCCTCCAGTAAAGCAAAAAAGGCGAATGCTGGGCCCAGAGAGGTCCGCTGCCTTGAAAGAAGAGGTCGGAAAGCTAAAGAGTAATGGGTTTATCAGAGATTCCACTTACCCAGACTGGATTTCGAATCCAGTCCTGGTGAAGAAGGCCAACGGAAAGTGGCGAACGTGTATCGACTTCTCGGATCTAAACAAAGCTTGTCCAAAGGATAGTTTCCCATTACCTCGAATTGACCAGTTGGTAGACTCGACGGCAGGTCATGAGCTTCTCTCATTCATGGATGCTTATTCAGGATACAACCAAATTCCGATGCACGTTCCGGACCAAGAGCATACTAGCTTTATCACTGATCCGGGATTATATTGTTACGTAGTAATGCCCTTTGGTTTGAAGAATGCAGGCGCTACGTACCAACGTCTGGTCAACAGAATGTTTTATAACCAAATCGGGAAAACAATGGAAGTATACGTCGACGATATGTTGTTAAATCCAAGCAATCCTTTCAACACACTACTGACTTGGCAGAGATGTTCGGCGTTCTTCGGAAGTATGGGATGAAACTCAATCCCACCAAATGTTCATTCGGTGTTGCTTCTGGAAAATTCTTAGGATTCATTGTCAGTTCGCGCGGTATTGAGATTAATCCGGACCAGATCACGACAATCAGGAACATTCAGGAACCTAGGCAAATTAGAGATGTGCAAAGCCTTACCGGAAAAGTGGCCGCACTAAGCAGATTTATCTCCAGGGCTACGGATAAGTGCATTCCATTCTTCGACTTAATAAAGCGAGGGAAACGCCACTTTAAATGGACTCCTGACTGCGTAGAAGCGTTTCAGAATTTGCTCAGCCACTTGGAGAAACCTCCCATCCTATCTAAACCAATAGATCACGAGGATTTATTCGTGTATTTGGCCGTGTCATCCCATGCGATCAGCTCAGCGTTGGTAAGGGAAGAGGATGAGATCCAAAGACCCGTGTATTATGTGAGCAAAAAATTGACAGCAGCAGAGCGTAATTATCCGCGGGTAGAGAAACTGGCGTATAGTTTACTAATTGCCTCCAGAAAACTTCGGCACTACTTTCAGGCACATCCGATCACCATATACACCGACCATCCACTCAAACAAGTTTTACAGAGACCGGAGGCATCTGGAAGGTTACTCAAATGGAACATAGAGTTAAGTCAATTCGACTTGAACTTTCAGCCTAGACGGTCAATTCGGGGGCAAGTGATAGCCGACTTCATAGCAGAATTCACTGTCCCTGAAGAAGATATAGCAAACGAAGAAGTGGAACCCTCGAAGTCACTTTTCGATCCTGATGCCTGGAAATTATATACTGATGGTGCTAGAAACAATGAAAGATCCGGCGCTGGAATAGTGCTTAAAAACCCCCGAGAAACGATTGATAACTTATGCCATCCGAATGGAGTTTCAGGCCACTAACAACGATTCCGAATACGAAGCTTTGATAGCCGGATTAAAGATTGCAAAGATGCTAGAAGTCACAAAATTGAACATCTTCTGCGATTCCAAGTTAGTTGTGAACCAAGTTACTGGGAGATTCCAAGCTAAAAGTGCAAGATTGATTCTATACTTAAAGAAAGTGAAAGAGCTGCTCAATGAGTTTGATCACTACAGCATATCTCATATTCCGCGGTCAGAAAATCAGCAGGCAGACAAGTTGGCAAAGGTGGCTAGTTCTAACGATCCTGAAACGATAGGGCTAGCCCCCGTTGAAGTACTTCGGTCCCCCAGCATTGACCAGATGGAAATCGACCTAGTACTAGAGACGGAACCAGAAAGGGAATCCTGGATGACCCCTATAGAGAATTTCCTAATGAGAGGAACGCTTCCAACCAGGAAAAGCGAGAGGCGTAAAGTAATTCGTAAAGCCGCCCGATACGTATTGCAAGGCGGAGTTCTTTATAGGCAAGGATTTTCAATGCCCCTCCTTCGATGTATAGCCCACGATGACATCAAACGTGTGCTGCAAGAAGTCCACGAGGGCGAATGTGGCGATCACACTGGAGGGCAAACTTTGGCGAAAAAGATATTGCGGCATGGTTACTTCTGGCCTACCATGAACAAGGATGCAGTAAGATATGCACGACGATGTGATGCATGCCAGAGATTTTCAAAGATACCTAGAGCGCCTCCAAGCCAGTTAAAAACGATGATGAGTCCATGGCCATTTGCTATGTGGGGAATTGATATCATAGGAAGTCTCCTCATAGCAAGGGGCGGAGCAAAGTTTGCTATTGTGGCCATAGATTATTTCACTAAGTGGGTCGAGGCAGAACCACTAACTACAATCACAACTAAACGAGTGATCAACTTCATTGTGAGAAACATCATCTGCCGATTTGGAATTCCAAAGATTGTGATAACGGACAACGGAACTCAATTTGATAGTGCTGAATTCAGAAACTTCTGCCAAAAATATCACATCGATAATCGATACACCTCCGTGGCACACCCACAATCAAACGGGCAAGTCGAAGCTGCAAATAAAGTAATTAAGTCCATTCTGAAAAGAAGAATGAAGCGGGCTAGAGCCATGTGGGCTGATGAATTGCCCTTGGCACTATGGGCTCACAGAACGACATATAAATCAGCGACCGGACATACCCCGTTCTCCCTCGCTTTTGGAACAGAAGCAGTCATCCCGATTGAGATAAAGGTACCTTCTCATCGGGTGACCTATTATGATCCAATGACCAATAATGAATTGCTCCTTGAGTCCCTGGATACGATCGAAGAAAAGAGGGATGAAGCCGACCTGCGTGCTCTGAGATGCAAGCAACAGGTCGCCAAATATTACAACAAAAAGGTCCGAGTCCGGACCTGGGAACCCGGAGACTTGGTTCTGAAACGTGTCTTCCCACCCCCAACTCATATGGGAGCGAAGTGGGAAGGACCGTACTCCATTTTGAGCAAGCTTGATAATGGAACCTTCAAGCTAGCAACCGTAGATGGACAAGAAATCCCCAGAGTGTGGAATGCCCAACATTTACGGCCATATTTGACATGAGAGTTTCAAATCTATTCTTTTGCTTTGTTAAAAAACTATGTACAAGGCATGACTTGCCTAGAATAGTCTGATTTCTTAAAGCAAGAGATTATAAAGTGGACGTAGGTCACGATTCGACCGAACCACTATAAAAATACTGTGTGTTATTTACCTTTACTGCACCTTTATTTATTCGCCTGTTTATTCTTATGAAAAATCAATGTGAATAATCCAGGTACCCGAAGTCTGTTGCCAACAGTTCATCCCGTAGACTAATCGGAGGGACCCAAAGTTTTAGTAAAAGCTCTAACTGCTTGTCCGACTAGCTCTAATCCACAGAGTATGGGTTAAAGTATACCCCAAGGATGAGTTTAATGAAGGATGCATGATTGCAGACTGCTTAATCCGTGACTCTAACTCTCCAGAGAAGAGAGAGAGTATAAAAGACACAAAAATCGACATCTACGAATAACGGCGGTGTGCCATGATCGGAGCTGCCTAAGCATGAACTTTAACTCTCCAGAGAGAGAGAGTATAAAGGCGTCTCCGATTGAGCGCTGAGAAATAGCTCCTTCCCCGCTGAAGGATCGGGGAGCGAATGAATCGCTGAGCTCGAACTCTAACTCTCCAGAGAGAGAGAGAGTATAAAGGCGTCTCCGATTGAGCGCTGAGAAATAGCTCCTTCCCCGCTGAAGGATCGGGGAGCGAGTGAATCACTGAGCTCGAACTCTAACTCTCCAGAGAGAGAGAGAGTATAAAGGCGTCTCCGATTGAGCGCTGAGAAAAGAGCTCCTTTCCCGCTGAAGGATCGGGTAGCGAATGAATCGCTGAGCTCGAACTCTAACTCTCCAGAGAGAGAAAGGGTACAAAAGCGTCTCCGATTGAGCGCTGAGAAAGAACTTATTCCCTGTTAAGAGAATGAGGGTTGACTGAACTACTGATACCCCATGAAATCTCTTTTACCCCCGTACTCAGAAATAGGGGGCAACTTGCTGCTAGTACTAATTTATCGCTAGCGAACCCCAGTCGGATGCTACGGTAACAACTGATTGGGGGAAGCCAGGCACTCGTATGCAAACACTAAACTTTGATATAATAGTGTAACATAGCATGAACATTCTTCTTCCTGTTGATTGACTGACTTATAATTATTAATAGTTGGCTAACGACTAAACGTGGAAAGTTTCTATGAATACAGGTACACAATGATGTAAGAAGAACCAAGTCCTTGTTTATGTACTGCAAATCAACAAAGTGAAAACAATCTAGAAACAAAAGTGAGGACCAGTCTCACAATTACGCTTCCTGGCCAGTGAAAAACCTAGAGACAAAATACCAACAAACTACAAACATCTTATTTATGCTTTGATTTCTTCTCTTGCTTCTGCCTCTCCAGCCTCTCCTTGTCGGCTTCAGATGGATCTCCCTTCTTCCTTTTTCGCTTGTCTACAAGGGGAACGTCCGACTCCTCTAAGGCCTCCTCTCCCACCTCCTTTCTCTTGCTTTTACTGGAGAGGGAAGCCGGGAAGTCATCGGGGTTTGCGAAGTGAAGCTGCCGGCTGATAGACTTGGACTGGATTTTCATAATCATCCCAGTTTTGGGATCGAACTCTGCGAGAGGGACCACGTCCAAAGCCTCGTCTCCCACCTTCTTTGAAGCCAACTCTTTCTCTTGTCTGGCTTTTCGGCTGGCCAGGGGTTCCTCATCATCATCATCATCGGCCTTTTTGGAACCGGTAATGTCCTCTTCTTCATCCACATGGTGACCATCCATGTCTTTTAAAGCTTCAATGGTCTCGGCATCCTTGGGAACATCGGTGCTAGCTGCTGGGATGCTTCCTTCTGCTGTGGTGGCCTCGACCCGCTCTGAGACATCGGTACCAGCACCCGGCAGGAGAGCCTCCTTCTCCAATTCTCTCTCTCTTTCAGCACCCTTATCAACAGGCTCACCACCTGCATTATGAGAGATATACATTACTAACTCAATTGGTTGTCCTGCCAGACGACGATAATTCATAATTGCTTTAACAAATTGCGGGGAAAGGAGAGAGATACCTTCAGCAGATGCTCCCTCTTGAGTAGATACGGATGCTCCAACAACCGCGGGATTTAAACCTAAAGGGATTAGCGGATCGTCAGGATGGTACTCCTCAACTTCGGAGGTTTTAGACTTCGCGGCGGAGCTGGAACCTTCATCGATTTTGCTTTTACCTTTAGCCAAGGTTCTCTCCTTTTCCATTTCCGCCAGGATCAAGCGACGACCTTCTGCCAGATCCTCAGGCTCGTTGTCCCTCAGGATGCTTTTCATCAATTCATCTTCGTCAATTTCTTCGACCCCCAGTCTATGCTTTTCGCCCTCCACGATGGCATCCCATAAGTTGGCCAAAGTAACATGATAATCCGGGATCCATGAGATATTGCGGGTTTTGAGAACCTGGCCAAGGAAATCAAAAATCATCTCCTCAAACCCCTCAATTTCTTTCTCTCTTTCAAGGAGTTTGTGGTTGGAGGCAGTGGCCATTTCAATGGCGCTATCAACGTTCTTTTCGGCAAGAGCTGCCCGTCTCTCCGCGTCTGCCACCTGATCATTCAAGATCACTTTTTCCGCCTCTGCCAGAGCCAACTTTTCTTTTAGATCCGCTTTTTCCGCCTCCCAAGCAGCCTTCTCCATCAGAAAATGGCCTTGTGCCGTTACCAATTCGATGTTGGCCATTCTGAGGTCTTCAACCTCCTTTTTTAAGGCCATTTTTTCCTGGCTATTGGAATCCAGTTCTGAATGGAAGCGCTGCTTGGCATTTTCTAATTCAGTTTTGTAGTTTGCAGTGTCTCTCTGAGCCAAAGCGAGCTGGGCTTGGGCGTCTTCCAGATCCTTCTCTAATTTTGTCCTAGCCCTTTCGTTATTTTCAAGTTTTGCTTTAGACCTGTGAGCTTCAATTTCAAGTGTTCGGATGACTTCCGAAAGATTAATTTTTAGGGACCGGTTCCAAGGCAGGAACAAAGACCATCCTATCAAAGAACATTCCTGGAAATTGTTCCCGTAGCTTTTCCAGCCTACCTTGGATTTCGGGACCATGAACGTAATCCCGTGAACCGGGGGCAGCTAACTCTGGTTGGCTGGTAGGGACAATATCACTTCTTTGTCGCTCTGTTTCTTTGGATGAATCTCTGTCCCCATCTTTGGATTCATGACGCCTTTTGGACGACCGACTGTGGGAAGGCGCACTCTTTGGAGGAGTCAACTCTTTTGGAAGTGTCTTTCCCCTGGTCGGAATAGTCAGGTGACTCGAAGGCCTGGTAGAAGTTGATTTGGGTGGAGATCGAGGTTGCGAAGTGCTCGGCCTATGAGGGGGACCGCGAGGGCGCTCGGTACCCGAACGAAGGCTGGGGGTGCCTTCGCGAAGAGAACGGTACGAATAGGATTTCCTGCGAGACATCGCTCCTGTAAAAAGAAAAGAAGAGCATATTATCACATTGAATATCCACAACATAATAGTGCACGGTCAGGCAGTGTGTGTGAGGTGTGCATCCCATATAATTCCCCCTAACAGACCCGGGCCTAGAGACAGGCTCGTCTGGCCCGTTTCGCGTCCCCTTGTTGAATCAGTCGCCTCTTCGGGAGCAGAAAAGAAAGGCTCCTCGCCGAAGTCTTTTTCCGTGTATTCAATGTCGGGCAGAGGGATTTTATTCAGCTCGTCGAATAATTGTTCTTCTGTCAAGTCGTCATCACCAACAGTTTCCATTGGAGCAGAGGTAGGGATTTCCTTGGACGCATCATCGCGGGACTCATCCCCTCTGTATACATTCAAGTCTTCGTCGTCTTGGATGACTATCGGAGAAGGACTTTTGTGAAATTTAGTTGTTTCCACCGCTTGTGAGGTTCCCTCTCCTTCCGTTGGGGGCACGTATTTATAAGGTTTGCCGCCGGTTCCAAGTGCAAATTTCCTATCCAAGAGGCGATGCTTGTGAAGGTTCTCATCCGTAATGCATTTTTTAATCCTTAAAAAGTCGGATCGGCTTTTCAAAAGAATGGACAACCGGTTGTTGTATAATGCACCCTCTGTTTTCGGAAAGACATGATCTGTTTGAGACAAAGGAAAAAGCGTAAGAATGTTATTACTTAGACCCCTTAAGCAAGATGTTCAGCTAGGCGATCAAAGTTTACTTGATTTGAGCCATCTCCGTGAGCATCCAGCCTGTCTTCTTATGTAAAACCAGTCAGACTTAGGATCCCCGATGTTGCTGTATCTGTCGTACAGAACTTTCCTGTTCGCCACTGATTCAAAAAAGGAAAAGTTTGGAGTCGCAGAAGAACGGTGCTTGAAGAGAAAGAAGAACACCAGATCTCTGAATTTAAGTTCGGCATGCAAGATCTCCGCATAAGCGACATATAAAGAGTATAGAGAGGCGTAGGCGTTTGGATGAAGCTGCATCGGAGCAATGCCCAGTCGTCTCAGAGTTTCAATGGCAATTGGAGGGAACGGAGGGATGGCTCCCACTAGACACATTGTTCGACTGATCGACATGTACCCTTCCGGTGCTAGATGGGGTCTGTCTTCGCTTCCAGGTGTTAAGACATCGTCCCAAGGAATGCCATGTCTTAAGCAGATTCTCTTGAGTTTTATCTCGTCAAGCTTGGACGCTAAAGAATCAGAGAATTTATCTATCCCGATTGCGCCTGGGACTTCATCCGGAGCTCGCTCGTCAGACTCGGAGTTGTTGCTGGATGACGTACTTTCTGTCGGATCTGATTCTGTGGCTTCATATTCAGACCCAGAATCTTCACCTTCTGGATTGATTGGAGAAATTTGAGGGTTATGCTGTTCAGGAATCTCGGATTCCGTTTCGGCTACAGATCTTGAGGAAGAGTGGTCGTTCGACATTGCTGTTAGGACGAGAAAATATGAACGATAAGATCAACACTACCTGTCCCCCGTGTGTGCAAGTGCTGCTGTGTGTGCTTGTGTGTGCGCATTATTAAAAACAATAATAAAACATGAAAGCAGTCAAGGTTATTAAAGGTCGTTAGTCGTCATATGCAGTCAAATCATGAGGTCACTCAGTCCAGAAAGATCAACATCAAGGCTCTATCCTAACTGTCCAGAGTTTTGTAGCGACAAGGCGCTGATTAAAGACTGAAATTTCTTCGTAACACCAGCCGTGAGACGGATCGCATAACAGATGGATCGCCCCCTTCGACTCGCATAACAGAGGGATCGCCCCCTTCGACTCGCATGACAAAGAGATCGCCCCTCATCGAATCGCCGGACGAAGGGAAGGCTCCCTCACGAACCGTTGCGACTGCCACGATACGACCTTCTGTTGCCACCGCCATCTTTCGTCTCGCCACTTGCTTTCGTCCTCAACCCTTGACCACGATCCGAGTCGGCCTTCCTTCCCCCTCTGCATCCTTCTTCTTCCTCGTCTCCTTCCTATCCTCAAATTCTGAGCTCCACGCTCGATGGCCATGGCGGCTTGGTGATTTGTTCAGAAAGTCGCGGATTTATATTGTTTCTCCCTCGAATCAGCCGTAGGAATTCAGGAAAGTAATATGAGGGTGCTTTCTATAAAGTTACCTTTCTAAAAACGGAGAGAATACTTGGATTTTCGAAAACTTAAAAGGTTGGGTTCGTTTTTCAATGGCTCACGCGAAACGATTCGGCAGAGAAAAAGAAGAAGAAGAATGAAGAGGGGAGCGTCGGCTTATATAGGCAAAGAAGGTGACGGTTTGTCTCCCCTCCTTTGTCTTATTTGGTCCACGAAGCGCCCCACAGGCCACGATCCAAAGATGGAATCGCAAAGAAGCCCACGGACCGCTTTTGAAATGATGGCCCACAAAACTCAAAGCCCGACACGACTCGAAGGAAGACGCGCCCCGAATCGCACAAGACCCTAGGAACTCAGCACGAGACGAGCAGATGACCAAATCGGACCGTGTCGTCCTATGGCGATCCGACTCATGCATGTGTCAATTTGAACCAGTGCGACAGTTGACTTACATCCCTTCAGGAGAGGGTAAATAAGAATCTTCGAAGCATGTTTCATCATCAATAAAACATACTTCGAGGGGGCAAAATGTTGGCTCGCTTTTTGACCAAGCCATCCAGGATCATTCATAAGAGGAAACCAGGAAACCAAGTCCCCCAAGAAATTGGAAGAATGGATCGCACGCCATCGTCTCGCCCAGGAATGGATCGCACGCCATCATCTCGCCCAGGAACGGATCGCACGCCATCGTCTCGCCCAGGAACGGATCGCTCCCATCTCGTCGACGAACAGCACCTCCAGGCGATCCGATCCCTTGGTACGAACCGAGCCTGACCCGTTCAACCACGAGCTGGTCTTCAGCGATCCGAATCGCACGGATCTCACGACATCTGTTCATAACGGCTAGTTTGACTGTTTCTTCAATGGTGGCGATGCGATCCGGAAATCTCGGGATTCGTGCCACGTGTCCGCGATCCGCCTGACAAGATCAGCTATAAATAGCCCAGAGCTTGGCATTTTTCGGGATCTTTGGGCAACAGTGAGGACTGAATCCGCCATTGCTGTCAAACCACTGAAATATTAAGGGAAATCACTGTTGTATTAGCTTAAAAAGCATATTTAATAACATATAAAGTGGACGTAGGCTCGTTAACGCCGAACCACTATAAATTCTGAGTGTTATTTTCTTTTTCCTTGTTCTTCATTCGAAATTCTTTACTGTTCATAACAATTTGGGTGTTAGGTCCAAATTTCGATCTAACATATATTATATATACTTCGTCGATTTCCTTTTAAAACGTATTTTATAAATCGATTTAAATTCGTTTTCAAAACGATTTCAACTTCCTATTCAATTTCTAATCAAAATTGAATATTCCACATCATCGATATACAAATGATAAAATTTTAAAAACGTTATATTTTGAAATCACTTACTTTTCTATATTCATTTTAAAAATGAATATAATCGATATAAATATCGTTCGCGTCAAAATGGCGCATATCTAACCAACACGGCTTTATATATTTCAATAACTTCGTTATTCTATTCAACAAATGAATATTTTCTTCAACACATGAATTTTCTTTCTATTCAACACATGAATTTTCTTTCTATTCAACACATGAATTTTCTTTCTATTCAACGCATGAATTTTCTTTCTATAATATTCCTTATTTTCCAAATTGGAATGAGGCCCAATCAATTATCATATAATTTTAACTATATGGATTCCATACAACACACATATATAATAGCAACGATAAATAATCAACCATCATCCAGAGTGCACCACACAACTGCATAAGCATTAAATATAAATAATTAACGCTTACACAGTCTCTCAACCCATCGATTGACATACAACTAAACAATCGGGATTAGTGTATGTCAAATATCATCCCAATACCCGTGTGGGTTTTCAAATCAACAAACACAGATTTTTATTTGTGTAGTTGGGCGATGTGTAAAATTTATCGTCCCAATCAATATCAGTCAAATCAGTGTATATAAACAAATCGTTCGATTTGTAAATGAATATATATTTATTTCAACACATGAATATATATTTGTTTTCAACACATGAATATATATTTTATTTCAACACATGAATATATATTTTATTTCAACACATGAATATATATATTATTTCAACACATGAATATATATTTTATTTCAACACATGAATTGTAACACCCCACCTCCGCCAATGCCACTCTTGCAAGTACACTAGCTTTGGAGGGGCGTTAAACGAGGTAAACATGCATGCAGATATCACAAGATAGAACATATAAGTAAAAACAGAGTAAATAAAGCAGCGGATAAAACTAGCATTTCAAAACCATAGTCAAGTTACATCAAAGTACTTGGTCATTATTTTCCCATAAAACAAAGTCTAGAACATAAACTGAAGACTGAAAAAAAAAGAAACATAAAGTAACTATCCCCCAAAGTAGCATAAGGCCATAGCATGCTCAAACCATACGTGAGCTATCCATAAAAGCAGCTAAAGATCCAGCTAGGTAACAGTGTTCCCACCCTGCAAACCTGGGGGGGGAAACGGAAGAAAAGAGGTGAAAGAAAATGGGTCAGTCAAAAAGACTGGTAAGTCCTATCTACTATTAGTATAAAAACTAGTAAAGTTAACTGAACATGTAAAATAGAGATGAGATGTAGGGTGATAACTGGCATGGTGAAAAGTTGACAAGATAGATCAAGTATGGCATCGCATATACAAGGTTAAGTTGCACCGGGAGTGTACTAGTATTCCAATCCATGTCAAGTATAATCAAGAAATGATCCCTTGGCCCTAAGCTGGCCCACATCATGAAATGACCTAAATCGAGGTCCAATTACTCGGTCTAGTCGATCGGCCCCCTATAAGCCTAACTCGTCAAGTGTCGGTGTCATACGGCCCAATCACGAAGTGTAGTAAAACCGTGCTAGGTCCACCCTAGGGTGTATCAAGCCCTACGGCACCACGGACACAGATCAAGCACGCACAGTCTAAACCTATGGGTGCCCGTGTCTGCTTTTTCAACTCTGGACCATGTGCACGACCATGGTCCGCCTGAACCTACACCGGCGCACCTACTCAACCGTCGTTTTGGTCGCTTACATGTCAACCCAGTAATCGTGCCCCACCCTAGCCTAGTCCCTAGGGTATCATGATACAATCTAGAGGGTTACTGGTGAAAAGGACCACGTAACTAGGGTTTCTAGCGGGTTAAATGTGGTTAACCCTACCCAGTCAAGTATCAAGTTGGTTAATTGTACCCAAGGTTCATGACTTAACCGCGTCAACCTATCATGTTTAATTGGTTAAGTATTCAAGTGGTCCATGACTTAACCCTACCATATGGTCATTAATTAATTTAATGCACCCAACCTTTCACATTAGACCATGTTGTGGTTACTAGTTAAGCCGGGCAGGTCCGGGTAGCTTTACACCACAACTTGGTCTAACCTCGGGTTTCTAGTGCAACATGACCAACTACTCACATTGGGTCCTATTGCTTGTAGCCACTAGTTAAGCCGGTCGGTTCCGGGTAGATTTATGCTACAAGCTCAACCCAACCTCGAGTTGGCCACACTCATATTTTCTAAGTGTCATGTCCACCATTATGTTTACAAACATAATCACAAGTCAATGTTCATGTCATATTTTAAAACCATGTTTTCATGTCAATAATATTACCCAAACCCAACGCATTCCCATCGCATGTACGTTTCGCATAACATAACATAGATCAAAAGAGGGAACTTGGCAAAAGCATGACAAAAAGGGGCATAAGGTAATAAGGTTGGCCACAAGTTAAACATGGTGGCATATGAGGCATAAATAGGTTCATAAGCTTGCATATTACATCATAGGCCTCAAAACATGCATAATATCAACTTAAGCAATTAGGTGAAACATGATTATGAATGACATAGGATGATGGCTAGAAGTTCGCATATTACATTATATGCAAGTTATCATAAAGGTTATAAGAGTTCTCATGTTGTATAATGCAACATTTCAACATAAAGCTTATAGCTTTTAGCCCACAAGGTCAAGGTGATAGGTTTGCAAACATGCATAGAATATATTCATGCATAACATGATAAGATCATAAGTTTACAAACATGCATAGAATATATTCATGCATAACATGATAAGATCAAAGCACATATCATACTTAGGCCCAAACTCAACTTGCAACATGTCATATTTAACTTCGTAGTTAGAATCTAAGAGTAGTATAGGGCTTACAATGCTATGAAGACTAGAATTAATATAAAATAAGATTGAGATGAAGCCACGCTAGCAAATCCGCAACCAAAGACGATAAACTCCAATTCAAGACTTGAGAACAAGATGGAATATCCCCAAAGACAAAGAAAGAAGGCTCTTTTACTTAAGAAAGAGGGCTCTTTTATGACATAGATTGATTTGAGACACTTATGCTTTCATGAAGAAGATGGAGGCCATGATTGGTGAACATTTGGACAGCATTTAGTTGTAGGAATGATTAATGAGGGTTTAGGCTAGGTCTAGGGGTCCTTTTATAGGTGATTAGGTTAGTTTAGACCATAGGATTAACCCTAAAACACATCAGGTCCGTCAAATCCCGTCAGAAACATCTAGAGCAAGACTCAACATGTCACAAATGGTGCACCAGAAAAACTGGTCCGACCGGGGGGGTCGACCCCTGGGTCGACATGGGTGTCGACCCATCTGGGGGGGTCGACACCGGTGTCGACCCCTGTGTCGACCCTGCCTGGGGCGGGAGAATTCCCACCTATCCTGTTTTGGCTGAAATTTAAACCTGAATTCGAATTTGAACTGTTTTCGGGCTTGGCATTTTCTGGAAACTTCATTGGGCCATAACTTGGTCATACGGACTCCGTTTTTCGAAAACTTGGACTCTATTTCGCGTATTTTTCCGAGACGAACGCAATGGCACAGCCCATTTCCCTTGATTCAGAATTTACAATTTAATACTGCCTTGATTTACATTATAACATGTTATTAAAAATACGGGTTGTTATCCATCTACTCAAAACATCATCCACGCGCAGTCATTGTCCTTAAAGGATTCTAAATGCTGTATGATCATATGCAAAGGTGTGTGTATATGTACTTATCTAATGCGAAAATCAGGAGGTTACTGATTCAGTAAACCCCCTTAATGCAAAACATGTTAGTGAAATGAGTCCATATGTATGCAAATTCCTAACATAATTTATAATCTCTACATGAGTGCACATAACATTCATCCATATGCAACATCCACGTGATAGCATAACAAGTTTCATCCATGAATAAGTATAAGCACTCATGCATATGCAACATGAAAGTGTGTGAGCCGATCTTAGTGCCTAATGTGTATCATGCATCCACGAGTATCTACTTGCAAACACTTGTAACCACTTGCAACCATCAAGCATAACATGTTTCAAATACATGTTTCATCCAAAGGGTTAATACCTAAGGTTCTCATGACACGATTACGAGATAACAAGATAAACAAGATAAACAAGGTAAACATGGATAGCAAAAGAAAGATATGCTAATTAGGACAGGAGATTGAGAATGTACCCTAAAAAAGGAATGGATAAAGCCCACACATCTTCTCCTCAGTTTCCCAAGTTGCATCTTCATCGGCTTCACTCCACTGAACTTTCACCAATTTGACTTCTCGATTCCTTAACTTCTTGATCTCTGTTCCCAAAATACGAATCGAAGCTCTTCTCAAGGTTGCCTCTTTCTCTACCTCAATGTCTTCAAGAATGCTTGGTTCAACCACCTCTGTAACACCCCACCTCCGCCTGTGCCACTCTTGCAAGGGCACTGACTTTGGAGGGGCGTTTAAACAAGGTAAACATGCATGCAGATGTCACAAGACAGAACATATAAGTAAAAACAGAGCAAATATAGCAGCGGATAAAAACTAGCATATCAAAACCATAAGTTAAGTTACAACACAGTACTTGATCATTATTTTCCATAAACAAAGTCTAGAAACATAAAACTTGAAACTGGAAAGGAAAACATAAAGTAGCTATCCCCAGAGTAGGAAACCATAGCAAGCTCAAGTCCAAAGCATACATGAGCTATCCAAGAAAAGCTGCTAAGATCCAAGCTAAGTGCCAGTATTCCCGCCCTGTAAACCTGGGGGGGGGAACGAAAGAAAAGAGGCGAAAGAAAATGGGTCAGTCAAAAGACTGGTAAGTCCTACCTACTATTGTACAACAACTAATAAAGTTAACTGTATATGTAAACAAGGATGAGTCATAGGATGATAACTGACATAGTAAAAAGTCAACAGGATAGATCAAGTGTGGCACCGCATATACAAGGTTGAGGTTTGCACCAAGTGTACTAGTTTCACGAGTCATGTCAAGTGTAAACAAGAAGTGATCCCCAGGCCCAAGTTTGGCCCAACATCATGAATGACCTAAATCAAGGTCCAACTAGCACGGTCTAGTCGATCGGCTCCCTAAGGCCTAACTCATCAAGTGTCGGTGTCTTACGGCCCAACTACGAAGTGTAGCTAAACTGTGCTAGGTCCACCCTAGGGTGTATCAAGTCCTAGGGTGTCAACCACTGACACAAACCAAGCACGCACAGTTTAAACCTACTGGTGCCCGTGCCTGCTTTTTCAACTCCGGACCATGTGCACGACCATGGCCCGCCTGAACCTACACCGGCGCACCTACACAGCCGTCGCTTTGGTCGCTTACATGTCATCCCAGTAATCGTGCCCCACCCTAGCCTAGTCCCTAGGGTATCATGATACAACCAAGAGGGTTACTGGTGCAAAGGACCACGTAACTAGGGTTTCCTTAATGGGTTAAACGTGGTTAACCCAACTCATCCAAGTACCAAGTTGGTTAAGTGTACCCAAGGTTCATGACTTAACCCTACCATGTGGCATTAATTAATTTAATGCACCCAACCTCTCACATTAGACCTTGCTGTGGTTACTAGTTAGGCCGGGCGGGTCCGGGTAGGTTTACACCACAACTTAGTCTAACCTCGGGTTTCACGTGCAACATGACCAACTACTCACATTGGGTCCTATTGCTTGTAGCCACTAGTTAAGCCGGTCGGTTCCGGGTAGGTTTATGCTACAAGCTCAACCCAACCTCGAGTTGGCCATCCTCATGTTGTCTAAGTGTCATGTCCATCATGTTTTCAGAACACATTACAAATTTTCAAGCAATTGGGTAGACCTAACTTAATAGGTAAATTCCCAATGGGTAGACCTAACTTAATAGGTAAATTCCCAAGCTTATGTTTTTATGTCTTTTAAGTTTACCCAACCCCAAACGCAATCCCCTCGCTTTACATAACGCAATAGCGCAAAAAGGATAGAAAGAGGGAACTTGGCAAAATCATGACATAAAGGTGTTGGAGCCACAAGTTAAACATGGTGGCATATGAGACAAAGATGTGATCATAAACTTGCATATCATGTTATCAACTTGCAAGATATTCATAAGCATGCATAACATCATTTTAACTTGCATAGTGTTCATATGCATGCATAACATGGTTTCAACTTGCATAAGGTTCATATGCATGCATAACATCATTTTAACTTGCATAGTGTTCATATGCATGCATAACATCAAACTTGGCAAATAGGCGGAACATGGCCATAGATAGCATGAGATAAGAACTAGTAACATGCATATAACATTATATGCACGTTAATACAAGGTTTATGAGAGTTTCAAAGTTGCATCATGCAACATTTCCAACCAAAGATCATATCTTTCTATGCATAAAGCCAAGGTAATGACTTTACTAACATGCATAGATTAAGCTTATGCATAAAATCATAAGATCAAAGCACATATCATGATTAACCCCAAACTCAACTTGCAACATAACATATTAACTTCATAGTTAAAATACAAGAGTAGAAATAGGCTTACAATGCTATGACGACTCAAATGAGTATAGCAAATGTAAGAAACCCCCTTATGCAACTAATTAAAACCCCAAAATGCAAGCAAACTTGATCAAGACTCCTCCTTTATGATGCCAATAGAGAAACAAGACTTTAATGCAAGCTAAAGAGGATCATACAAGCCTAAATACACTTGTATGCATGGAAATTTCTTGAAAATTGATTTAGGAATTTATGAAGAGAGTGGAGGCCATGAGAGGATTGATTTTGCCATAGTTTAGTTGTAGGATAGATTAATGATGATTTAGGGTAGGTTAGGGTCTTATTTATAGATTAGGCTAGTGATTTAGACCATAGGATTAAACCCTAGTTCTCATCTCAACCCTCCAAATCGAATCTGGCCCCCAAGCTCAACACAAACCCCAAAATGGTGCACAGGCAGAACTGGGCGTCTGAGCCAAGTCGACAGCCAAGTCGACAGGGCTGTCGACCTGGTCAGACCCATCGACTCCCAAGTCGACAGGGCTGTCGACTTGGGTACTGTGGCGGGAATTTTCCCGCCTTGGCCCAACTGGCCCAATTTCCAAGCTTAGATTTGAATTTGAAAAATCTGTTTTTATTTAGAAATTTTCTGAAAACTTTGTTGGGCCTTAATCGGGTCATACGGACTCCGATTTTCGAAAACTCGGACTCTATTTCGCGTATTTTTCCGAGACGAACGCAATGGCATAGCCCGTTTCCCTTGATTCAGATTCATAAATTAAATTCTGCCTCGATTTCTGTTATAACAGGTTATTGAAAATACGGGTTGTTACAACCTCAGCGGACTCATGTAGGCACTTTCGGAGATGCGAGACATGAAAAACATTATGCACTCCGGCTAGCTTCTCGGGCAATTCCACCTTGTAGACCATCTTTCCAATTCTCTCTATGATAGGGAAGGGTCCTACGAACCTTGGTACCAGCTTCCCCACTGCTCCAAAACGTACCACGATACGCAAAGGAGAAACCTTCACGAAAACCATGTCTCCCACTTCGAATTCCAAATCTGCCCTTCGCTTGTCAGCATAGGATTTCTGTCTACCTTGGGCCGCTTTCATCCGTCTTCTCACCAATTCAACTTTCTCGGATGTGTCCAGTATCATATCGGGCCCAAGTATAAGCCTATCTGTTGTCTCCCACCAACAAGATGGTGACCTACACGACCTCCCATACAAAGCTTCAAATGGTGCCATCCCTATGCTGGCTTGATAGCTATTATTATAAGCAAACTCTACAAGAGGAAGGTGGTCTTCCCAAGTACCACCAAAGTCAAGAACACAAAGCCTCAAAAGATCATCTAGCACTCTATTCACCCTTTCGGTTTGGCCATCCGTCTGGGGGTGATAGGCTGTACTCAGATTCAATCGCATACCCATCGCTTCTTGCAAACTATTCCAAAACTGGCTAGTGAAAATTGGGTCACGATCGCTAACTATGCTAGAAGGAACTCCAAGCAACCGCACTATCTCCCGAAGATAAATAGATGCTAGCCATGATGCGGTCCTCTTGCTCTTTACAGGAATAAAATGAGCACTCTTCGTAAGTCTGTCAACTATGACCCATATGCTCGTGTTCCCTTTCCTTGACCTAGGCAATCCATCCACAAAATCCATAGAAATACTCTCCCACTTCTATTGCGGGACCTCCAATGGATGTAATAGCCCACCTGGTTTCTTCGACTCGGCTTTCACTTGTTGGCACACCATGCACTTTGAAACATACTCTGCCACATCTTTCTTCATTCCAGCCCAAAAGAAAATGCGCTTCATATCTCTATACATCTTATCTCCTCCAGGATGTATAGTCATCTTCGAGTGATGTGGTTCTTCGAGAACTTTATGCACCAAGTCTCCTACTTGTGGAACGCATAGCCTTCCATCACGCCTTAGCCAACCCTTGTCATCAATAGTATATCTAGCAGGGTGACTAGACGTCTCACCACGAATCAACTTATCCATGACCTCGACTATCTGTGGATCTTCCTTCTGCGAAGCCCCAACTTGATCAAGAAGTGTGGGTCTAAGCTCAAGGGATGCTAATGAACCCGTCATCGACTCAACAGTCGCCGTGAAATCAAAGGTTGCCAAGAACTCTAAGTTCTTCATCTCAATAAACAAGGGACTCAAAGTCAACCTCCTTCTGCTTAGTGCATCTGCTACAACATTACCCTTGCCAGGGGTGTAAGCTATCTCGAAGTCATAAGATGCCAAGAATTCCATCCACCTTTGCTGCCTTAGATTCAGATCTTTCTGCGAGAAGAGGTAATTGAGTGACTTGTGATCAGTATACAACTCAAACCATTCGCCTAGAAGATAGTGGCGCCAGGATTTGAGTGCAAAGACGATCGCTGCCAACTCCAAATCATGAGTGGGATAGTTCTTCTCATGAACTTTAAGTTGCCTACCCCCATAACATATCACCCTTCCCTCTTGCATTAGAATAGCACCTAACCCCGTACCACATGCATCGGTGTACACGGTAAACATCTTACCGCCATCGGGTAATGCCAAAATTGGAGCTGTGGTAAGAGCCCTCTTGAGCCTTTGAAAAGCAAGCTCACACTCTAAGTCCCATGCAAAGACTAAGTTCTTCTTCGTCAACTTAGTAAGAGGAGCCGAAATCTTAGCGAAGTCCCTGATGAACTTCCTATAGTAGCCCGCCAGACCGAGAAAGCTTCTCACTTCGGTCGCATTCCTAGGAGTCTTCCAGTCTTGAACCACAACCACTTTCGCAGGATCCACCACTATGCCTTGCTTAGAAACTATATGCCCAAGAAACCGAACTTCCCTTCTCCAGAAATGACATTTGGAGAACTTGGCTTTCAACTGATGCGCTCTAAGCGTATCCATCACTTCCTTGAGATGCCTAGCATGCTCTTCCTCATCCTTTGAGAAGATCATAATATCATCCACGAAGACAACTGCAAACTTGTTAAGGAACTCCCTGAATACCCTACTCATTAAATCTACGAAGTAGGCGGGTGCATTAGTCAAACCGAATGGCATGACAAGCCATTCAAAGAATCCATCTGGAGTCCTAAACGCAGTTTTATCAATACTATCCTCAGCCACTCTAAGCTGATGGAATCCGGTGGCTAGATCGAGCTGAGAGAAAACAAAAACACCAACAAGCTGGTCAAAGAGATCATCAATCCTCGGTAACGGGTGTCTATTCTTCTTTGTCAGCTTGTTCAACTCTCGATAATCAACACATAGACGAAGCGAACCATCCGCCTTAGTAGCGAATACCACATGAGCACCCCATTCAGAAATGCTTCGCCTAATAAAATTCTTCTCAAGCAACTCCTTGATTTGCTTACTGAGCTCCCTTCTCTCACGTGGGGCCATGTGCCTAACGGGCAATGATACTGGCTTGGCATTATCGACTAGATAAATGTGGAAATTTATCTCTCGTTTAGGGGTAACCCCTTAACTTCTTCAAAGACATCAGGATAGTCTCGGACCACCCTTACAGATTGCAGATCATCGATGGACGAGTCAAGAGATTCAAGATAACATAACATGACGGGACCTCTAGGGTTACAAGAAATTTCTAGGGTATTACCGAGGCGAGTCATGAGCCTCACCACCCTATTCTCACAATCGAGGATGGCTCCATAATTGGACAACCAATCCATGCCAAAAATCAACCCGTATCCCGTGAACCCGAGAACATAAGCATTACATGTGAATTCCACGGTCAAGATAGAAATCTTCAAATCCACACAAATCATAGATAGATGGGCGGAACCCCCAATTGGATTTGAAACACTAACGGGATCCTCAACTAGACTAGTACTTAGGTGCAAACTTTCAACAATGTCAGAAGAAATAAAGGTATGCGATGCGCCAGAATCAAATAAAGTGCGAACAGGAAAGCCAGAAACATAAACAAGACTTTCTACAGAAATACTACCTCGGTCCTGAACTGGAGCAGTGTTGAGAGCATGCACTTGCCCTCCAGGAGGTCCTGCACGCTGAGTCTGTCCTTGCCCTTGTCCTTGCTTCTTGGTGCAATCCTTGCTAAAGTGTACAGTCTCCCCACAATGAAAGCATTCGCCCTGCTTCCTCTTCTTCTTTCTGCAATCCTTGGCTATGTGCCCAACAATCCCACAGAAGTTGCATTTTCTTAGGTCCTTTGCCTTGGCCTTGTTGCCCTTGTTGTTCTTGTTGTTCTGATTGCTCTGATTTCCTCCCCACTTGGAGTCTGTCTTCTTGGCTTGAGTCTCATTAGTCTTGACTTCCTTCTTGCCATTCTTATCGTCTCCTTGAAGCAATGCCATGTCCACTAGGCCTTCAAAAGCGGCCCCCATGGGTATATGAGATAGGGCTAAACCTTGTAATGGCTCATTCAACCCTCGTGCAAAGCGTAAAGCCTTCTTCTGGGGAGTATTAACCATGTCCAAACCAAATCGAGCAAGCTGATTAAACTTATTCACATACTCCCTCATTGTCATGTCCCCTTGCTTCAAAGATATAAACTTCTCCAATTGCAGATTCGCCTCAGCTGATGATAGAAACTTAAGCCCAAACCTCGTCCTAAAGTCGGCCCAAGTCTCTATAGGCCTCGTAGCATTGGTGACCTCCCACCAATAAGCAGCTTCTTCTTTTAATAACCATGCTGCCAATAAAACCTTTCTATGATCTTCCACATCAAAGATAGCGAAGAGATCTTCAGTTTCTTTCAACCAATTTCTTGCCTCCACAAAAGTCTCCGTCCCAATAAAATTCTTGCCACCCATCGCCTTAAAGTCTTTGCAAACCTTAGCGAAATCTGCTTGTGGATTCTGAGGAGGAGGAGGAGGAGGAACCTCAGTTACGGTGGGGGTATTTGCTGGGCCCACATTGTTGGCCCTAGCTTCCAAGTACCTCCGGAACCATCCGGGAATGGTCACTCCCTCGGGAAGGTTAAGATCGGCCATACTGAAAAAGGAAAAGATAGTTTTAGAACAAGGAAACGAAGGATAGTGCTAATGGCTTTTAGGGAATAGCCTTTTAAAATAACTAGACTTTTCTTGGAAAATACTTAATTGGTTTTGAAAAATAGTTTTTCAAAAGGTAAGTTTTAAAAACCTTTTCCTCAAATCTTGTAAACCTTATGCTCTGATACCAAATGTAACACCCCACCTCCGCCAATGCCACTCTTGCAAGTACACTAGCTTTGGAGGGGCGTTAAACGAGGTAAACATGCATGCAGATATCACAAGACAAAAAATATAAGTAAAAACAGGGTAAATAAAGCAGCGGATAAAACTAGCATTTAAAAACCATAGTCAAGTTACATCAAAGTACTTGGTCATTATTTTCCCATAAAACAAAGTCTAGAACATAAAATGAAGACTGAAAAAAAAAAGAAACATAAAGTAACTATCCCCCAAAGTAGCATAAGTCCATAGCATGCTCAAACCATACGTGAGCTATCCAGAAAAGTAGCTAAAGATCCAGCTAGGTAACAGTGTTCCCACCCTGCAAACCTGGGGGGGGGGACGGAAGAAAAGAGGCGAAAGAAAACGGGTCAGTCAAAAAGACTGGTAAGTCTTATCTACTATTAGTATAAAAACTAGTAACGTTAACTGAACATGTAAAACGGAGATGAGATGTAGGGTGATAACTGGCATGGTGAAAAGTTGACAAGATAGATCAAGTGTGGCATCGCATATACAAGGTTAAGTTGCACCGGGAGTGTACTAGTATTCCAATCCATGTCAAGTATAATCAAGAAATGATCCCTTGGCCCAAAGCTGGCCCACATCATGAAATGACCTAAATCGAGGTCCAACTACTCGGTCTAGTCGATCGGCCCCCTATAAGCCTAACTCGTCAAGTGTCGGTGTCATACGGCCCAATCACGAAGTGTAGTCAAACTGTGCTAGGTCCACCCTAGGGTGTATCAAGCCCTAGGGTGCCAACCACGGACACAGATCAAGCATGCACAGTCTAAATCTACGGGTGCTCGTGTCTGCTTTTTCAACTCCGGACCATGCGCACGACCATGGTCCGCCTGAACCTACACCGGCGCACCTACTCAGCCGTCGTTTTGGTCGCTTACATGTCAACCCAGTAATCGTGCCCCACCCTAGCCTAGTCCCTAGGGTATCATGATACAATCAAGAGGGTTACTGGTGAAAAGGACCACGTAACTAGGGTTTCTAGCGGGTAAAATGTGGTTAACCCTACCCAATCAAGTATCAAGTTGGTTAAGTGTACCCAAGGTTCATGACTTAACCGCATCAACCCATCATGTTTAATTGGTTAAGTATTCAAGTGGTCCATGACTTAACCCTACCATATGGTCATTAATTAATTTAATGCACCCAACCTCTCAAATTAGACCTTGTTGTGGTTACTAGTTAAGCCGGGCAGGTCCGGGTAGCTTTACACCACAACTTGGTCTAACCTCGGGTTTCTAGTGCAACATGACCAACTACTCACATTGGGTCCTATTGCTTGTAGCCACTAGTTAAGCCGGTCGGTTCCGGGTAGATTTATGCCACAAGCTCAACCCAACCTCGAGTTGGCCACACTCATATTTTCTAAGTGTCATGTCCACCATTATGTTTACAAACATAATCACAAGTCAATGGTCATGTCATATTTTAAAACCATGTTTTCATGTCATTAATATTACCCAAACCCAACGCATTCCCATCGCATGTATGTTTCGCATAACATAACATAGATCAAAAGAGGGAACTTGGCAAAAACATGACAAAAAGGGGCATAAGGTAATAAGGTTGGCCACAAGTTAAACATGGTGGCATATGAGGCATAAATAGGTTCATAAGCCTGCATATTACATCATAGGCCTCAAAACATGCATAATATCAACTTAAGCAATTAGGTGAAACATGATTATGAATGACATAGGATGATGGCTAGAAGTTCGCATATAACATTATATGCAAGTTATCATAAAGGTTATAAGAGTTCTCATGTTGTATAACGCAACATTTCAACACAAAGCTTATAGCTTTTAGCCCACAAGGTCAAGGTGATAGGTTTGCAAACATGCATAGAATATATTCATGCATAACATGATAAGGTCATAAGTTTACAAACATGCATATAATATATTCATGCATAACATGATAAGATCAAAGCACATATCATACTTAGGCCCAAAATCAACTTGCAACATGTCATATTTAACTTCGTAGTTAGAATCTAAGAGTAGTATAGGGCTTACAATGCTATGAAGACTAGAATTAATATAAAATAAGATTGAGACGAAGCCACGCTAGCAAATCCGCAACCAAAGACGATAAACTCCACTTCAAGACTTGAGAACAAGAAGGAATATCCCCAAAGACAAAGAAAGAAGGCTCTTTTACATAAGAAAGAGGGCTCTTTTATGACATAGATTGATTTGAGACACTCATGCTTTCATGAAGAAGATGGAGGCCATGATTGGTGAACATTTGGACAGCATTTAGTTGTAGGAATGATTAATGAGGGTTTAGGCTAGGTCTAGGGTCCTTTTATAGGTGATTAGGTTAGTTTAGACCATAGGATTAACCCTAAAACACATCAGGTCCGTCAAATCCCGTCAGAAACTTCTAGAGCAAGACTCAACATGTCACAAATGGTTCACCAGAAAAACTGGTCCGACCGGGGGGGTCGACCCCTAGGTCGACATGGGTGTCGACCCATCTAGGGGGGGTCGACACTGGTGTCGACCCCTGTGTCAACCCTGCCTGGGGCGGGAGAATTCCCGCCTATCCTGTTTTGGCTGAAATTTAAACTTGAATTCGAATTTGAACTGTTTTCGGACTTGGCATTTTCTGAAAACTTCATTGGGCCATAACTTGGTCATACGGACTCCGTTTTTCGAAAACTCGGCCTTTATTTCGCGTATTTTTCCGAGACAAACGCAATGGCACAACCCGTTTCCCTTGATTCAGATTTTACAATTTAATTCTGCCTTGATTTACATTATAACATGTTATTAAAAATACGGGTTGTTACATGAATATATATTTTATTTTACAACCAACGGTCAATTTTCACAAAACAAACAATCACACAAGTCGTCCATGGTCTGTGGACAACGGGTGTCGGGTGCTGTTAAGCACCGTCTGCATCCTAGTATGTATTTCAACTAGAAAATAAATTAAAAGTGAGAAGTTCCCACCTTGGGATCCACTCCTCCATTTCTTGTCTCTGGATGGTTTGAAGTCAGATTTATTTGCAATGCCAACGTAGTCTTCTTTACGCTGCTCATATTAAAAATCACATTTTTACTTCACTATATTTTTAATAAAAATCAGATTTTTATTTCGCTACATATATAAAAATCATATTTTTATAATCTCTACTGCATAAAAATCATATTTTTATTTTCACTACATATACTGTAAAGATTATATTTTTAAAACGCTTTCTTCTATATAAAAATTCGATCTTTCTACTTTCTACATTCATATAAAAATACGATCTTTCTTCTTTCTACATTCACATAAAAATGCTATCTTTGTACGGCTACTGTATAAATGAAAATCGTATTTTTATTTCACTACTTTCTATATAAAAATTATATTTTTATATCGTTAGTTCATATTTATAAAAATTGAATTTCTATAGCTTCAATTTCATATTAGAAATTGCATTTTTATCACTTCAAAATCGATCATTTATTTTAATAAAAATCAACTCTTTCTATAAGTAAAAATATAATCTTTCATGTTAACAAAAATATACTCTTTCATAATAAAAATGTTAACTTTCTATAATGAAAATATTAACTGATTTTTATCCTTGTTAAAAACCAATTACATTAATTAAATAAATAAAAATAAATAGAAGGAAGACTTACTGTTGAAATGGGAAGATGGGGGGCCATTGCCGGAGGTCAGGGGGGTCGTGGTCGGAGGCGGGTTGGCTGGGGGCTCGCGCTGGTCGGGGAGGGGCGGATTCCGATTGGACTGGCGGCTAGGGTTCATGCGCGGTTTAATTTGGGGGGAAACTTTGGGGGTTCGCGCTTCGTGAGGGCGCTGGAGACGAGGAGAGGAGGCCGGAGGGGAGGCGATGGTTGTGGGAGGCATGTGGCGAAGCACCGCCGGCGGCGGCTGGGGCTTGAGCGCGAGATCGTTTTTTTTTCTTATATCTGACAGGAGAGAGAATGTGAGGTGAGGGAGAGAGGTGTTATAAGGTTATATATATAATATATCTAATTATTTTATTTTGAATTTTGAATTCCATAAAGTACCCTTTCCATTCAAACTCGAAATAGAACCCGCCGACTGTCATCCCTAGCGTATTACCCCCATTCCGAACACAATGCAATATGTTTCGTAAGACAATTCAATCGTTTCGATCAGAATCCATCAAAATCAAAATATAACTCTATATATTGATTTTGAACGCACATTTCAATTTATCGGGGCCACATACGGGCTCTAAAAATTCCCAAAAAATATTTTCTAGCTTCGTATTGACGATACGGTCCTAACAAAACTAATTTCGTCAAATTCTGAGACCGTTTGAAAAATGGTCATTTTCTGGTCGATCGAAATTGACTAAAACTGTCAAAACACGTTTTCTTTCGCCACGCTCACACATTGCTTTAAAAAATTATGGATTTTGAAACCTAGCAATAACTAGACATCCCGGATCCAACAAAAGTGGTTTCGTCAAAAACCGAGGTCGTTTGCAAAATTTTCATTTTTAAGGGCTCAAAATTCCATAGTGCCTATTCTGAAATTTCAACTGGGCATAACTTTTTATACACGCTATGAAATTTCAATTTTTCGGATTCATTGGAAAGATATTCTCAATTAGATTCTAATATTTTTGATTTCACTAAAATCCGGTTTATTTTGAATCTTGTACATTCATTTGAACTTTGAAATCAAATTTTCAAACTATCGCGCCATTTTCAATTCCTTTTATAATTTAAAATAAATTTTTATATTCTAACGACGATCTATATAAATATATACATTCGAATTCTATTCAAAAATAAATTTCTCGTTGTTATTATTTAAAATAATTCATTTTAAATGTTCAAAATTCATCAAAATTGCCAAAATAAAAATTTTAAATTGGCTCGGATTTCCGGGTTATTACAATCTCCCCCACTTAAAACTTTTCGTCCCTGAAAAGGAACGAAGCTGAGAGTTGTTTTACAAACCAGCTCAACTTCCATTATTTTTATTACGGCTTAAGTTCTTCAACTTTTCAGTTTCTAAGAACTTTTCAAATTTTTCAAAAATTTGGCTAACACCCTAAATTTTCGAAAAATTTCACCATAACCTCCCCTGCACCGTGAGCTTCGGGATATTTCAAATAGCCTCCCATGGCCCTCATAAATCCAGAAATAAAAAGAAACAGCCAAGTGGCTCATAAAATCATCCAAAACCCAATAAATTAGTAAACATGTACCTATTTGTCGGGCAAACAATTTTATTCTTCTGCTCTAGCCTCCTTGCTATGACCTGTTCAATGTAAGTACATGTATATGCATGCATATGCGATAAATTTTCAATACAACACACTATTTGGTTTGATTTGACTAAAATTTCAACATTTAATTAATCAACCAATAATTAAACAATACAACCAGCAATCAATTAGTTGATTAACATTTCTAATTCATAATTTGATATATAGTCAAAAAACACATTTTTGGTGCCAAATCACAACAATAGCCCTATCTGGTTTTGGTTCTCACACCAGTCTATGGAAATATATAAATATCACACTTTCGGCACTCGAATACAAATACTGATGATGCGGCCGCATCACCAGAATTATCCCTGGGCGACTAGAGTGTGATTCTATATCTATCCGGTATATTAAAACTTCAAATACACGCGGATCAGGCGTATACGCAAAATCTTTATATACTTGATTGTCCAAATCAATATAAAAATAATATTCAAATACGAATAATTGAATTAAATTTTCAAAACAAAAATTGTTTTCATTTTAAAAATATACTCTTCACACTTGTTCTAGGATACTACTGATCCCATCTCTAACGAGTCATTCTTATTGGATATTACTAATACAATTTCTGATGAATTCTTTCGTTTGGTTCTGACATGTCTTGTTCTCCGAGCTCTGTAAACCAAAGCTCGGATACCAAATGTGACGATCGGGAATTTCACCCGATCCGAATCGATCGCTAAATCGACCAAGACCGTTCGAAACCTCTGATTGTTTTGAGATCACGACAGATTAGAACGCAAACAGAAGAACTTTTCATTGTTAATTAGAACAATTCATCAGATTACAAGAATATACAGAGTATGAATGAATAAAATACATATGATAAATATCAGAGATTACAATAAATTACATAGCAACGGAAAAATAATACAATACACAACTGAAAGAGATATACGGATACAGAGCTTTACGGATATCGTTCCAGCTGTAAACCAGGTTCCTGTGAATATAAATCTGCAAAACCAAAACTACTATCTGCCCGTGTCAAAATAAGGGCACCCAGAGTTTAGGTTAAAACAATATACTTCAGGTTAGTCATGTGATTGGTGGGAGAACTAAAACAGTTATTTAAAACTTTATTTTAAAATAAAGTAAATCAAGGGACCGCGCCGTATAACACGGAACGGGTTTCCTCCCAAGAATACCAGTGCATATAACAAAACAGCGCAATGCTTTTTGAAAAAATGAAGCTATTATAAGACCCAGGTCCCATCACACAATGCAACACAAGCCGGAGGATAGGGTTTTTCTGAGACGACCCCAAATCCCGTACTGACGGAGACAAGGGTTATCTTTGGAATATAACACAGAAACAGATAATAGCAGAAAAGAATTATTAAATACACCAGATAATGAACAATAGAATATACTGGATAAAAGTAATCATCAGAGTTACACAGTATACAGGATCTTACTTAGTACAATTACAGTTCAACTATACATATACGTCTACAGCGGAAAACAAACATAATGTACAATAGGAGCTGAACAGCATAAAAAGAGATAAATGATAGAATCCGTCTTCAGCTCCAGCTATCCCGAGGAAGAACCAGCTAAACCTGAATACAAGGCTGCCCGTGTAGAAAAAGGGGCACCCAAGTTTGAAAGTGAAACAAACTACGAGTCAGTCATGGGACTGGTATGAGAAATCTACTCAACACATTTATAATATGGCTAATCACAGGACCACGCCACTTTCGTCGAACGGGTTTACTCCATTCGATTGCCAATGCTTTATAAACAAATCTTTCTTTTAAATATCGCAATGCTTTTTATAAAAATGAAGCCATTATAAGACTCAGTTCTCATCAAACAATGCAACGCAAACCGGAGGATAGAGTTTTTACCTTATAATGGCCAAAATATGATTGATACGAATAAAACAAAAGCATTTGATATTATTACTAGTGTTTATATGTTTCAAAAACAATTTCAATCATAACTATCAATCATAGACGGCATGGGTACCATATATCATGTCGCCATATATATATACAATCAAAACCGCACTGTCACGTATTTGGAAATTGGATTTCCATCATGAAACAAGGCAAAAGATAGCCTTTACCGAATTCGTGACTCTCTAGCCCGAGCCACAGGAAAGCGCACAGGCAAGCCTTAGAGCGACATGGCCGGTCCACCGATGTGGATTATTATGCCTGAACAATACGTTTCCCCGAACTTTGGGGCGTAAACGAGCCAACGAATGACTCCATCGGACCCGGATTGTCCGATCAAACCGAGGCACCTCGCAACAGCAACAACCACACAGGTGAAAAGTATATAAATGTCAAGGCTGGTCGGTCACTGACGCCACCCTAGCTAGAAAGAAACGCATGCCCTCCCTGAGGTCCTTCTCCCGTTTCTGGTTCATACCGGGGTGTGAGGCTCGCGAATTCACATTATACATAAAGCTACGCCACACAGGCGGGGCTTTGATCATCACCACAAGACTTTGCTTTTCAACAGAAGCCTTGATCATTTGCCACTTGGGCATGTCACACTTGCAATTCATGCCGTGCGACTGATGTCCATCGATATACAACCTCTGAGCTCGTGCGTTTCAGAGAAGGGCGTTAAGCAAAAGTATAAATTCTCCGCCGCCAAACAGATGTATATTTAATAGAGATCAATCAACACAGAATAAAATCCAATGTCAGACACACAGTCCATTTACAAGTCCGTTCTGGGTCTGAACGAAACCGGAGGCACTGAAATACCTCGCATATTCATCGATTCCCACGTACGTCTGGACGAGCACCACTAATTATCCATATTTCGGGATGCCTCCCAATCAGGACCTCAATGACCATCCAAACGAGGTGAAGATCGGTCTTCAACCCCAGTCTTCATCTTCGACTTCTTATCGTCGATTCAGTTATTCAGAATGGGATAAACCCAGTCTTTCTGAGCAACCCGCGTATATAATAAATAAGTGCAACACTAACATGCATACGCATCATTTCAATTCATTAGTCACTAACCGTCAATCAGTAAGAGAACGATTTCCCTAATATTAACCCCGAAGGCCGAAACCAACATCACATCAATATCTAAGAAACCATTCGACTTAGCCAATCTTCAGTTAATTCCTAAATTTACATCCATATCGTTTATAATATTTTATAGCGATTTATCGCTATTTTTATTTATTTTAAAATAGCCATTTTATTCAAAACGACGCTTCGGGCCATAACGCGGCCGTGGCGCTGTTTTTCTTCAGATTTGATTTACACATATCTGAAAATCTAACCGTTGGATCTTTACAAAATTTACATCATTAGAAAGATCTTTTCAAAATGAATCCAATGGTTCCAGTTTCGGGAAATTCCGACGGTCGGATCTCCCGGTATAATCGTTTGAAGTTTCGATTTCAAAATACGAACTGCAGCATCATTATTCGATTAAATATAATTATATTTGTATATATAAAAATATAATCGATTCTGGCGCTGTTTTTCTTCAGATTTGAATTAAACATTCCAGACAATCCAACCGTTGGATTTTTACCAAGTTGTGCCGTTGGAAAGATTTTTCCAAAGCGAACCCAACGGTTGCGATTTCAGGAAAATCCGATGGTCGGATCTCCTAGTATAATCGTTTGAAATCACGGTTTCAAAATACGAACTGCAGCGTCGTTATTCGATATATTTTAATTCTGTTTATATATATATATATATCGATTCTTCGATTTCAAAGCTACATTCTTTTCATACATTTGATAAAAATGATATTTTTATTTAACTGTCTTCTATTTCAACACTTCACTATATTTAACAATTCATATATATAATAAAAGTGTGATTTTTATTGTAAAACAGTTCATTTCAAATCACTATTATTTTATATAGTTCATATAGGTAATAAAAATAGGATTTTTATTTTAAAACAATTTCTTTCAAAACAAGATTATTTTATACATTTCATATAGATGATAAAAATGTGATTTTTATTATAAAACAATTTATTTCAAAATATGAATACCATTCAACACATGAATTTCAATTCATCGAATGAATATCGATTCAACACATGAAGGTTTCCTATAGTTTATATAAATAGATAAAAAGGTGATTTTTATATTTAAAACACGAATACCATTCAACACATGAATTTCAATTCAACGAATGAATATCGATTCAACACATGAAGGTTTTCTATAGTTTATATATATAGATAAAAATGTGATTTTTATATTTAAAACACGAATACCATTCAACACATGAATTTCTAATCAACGAATGAATATCGATTCAACACATGAAGGTTTTCTATTCAACGAATAAATATAGTTTCAGCAAATGAAAATAATTCAAACACAAGAATATTATTCAAAATTTCGGCAGCATAACGACAGGGTAGTTAAAACCGGGACCGTCCCTAGTATGGCTCCTCGCTCTACCTTAAAACCTCGCGGTTTTTGAAAATGGGGATCATGCATCTAGTTCGCACGCAGGCGGCATGTATATATTTATTTCATTTCCACAAACTAATCCTATGTGGTTTCAACCAAATATTTCTCAACCACAAACGGGTATTTTTCAACCACAATCAATCAATATCAACCACAAACAATCCCAAACAACCATTCGCTATCAATCAATTTTCACACCAATCACAACCAGTAAATATCGTCCATGGTTTGTGGACAAGGGGCGTATATATATATATACACATATTTATATATAGCAATTCACTTCTATTTCAACACATATATAATTTTTACAACGCATATACAACTTATACATCGAATGTACAACTTATACAATGCTTATACATGAGGTGTACAATGCTTATATAACTCATACATCGATCATATAATTTATACATCGTCGTTTTCCATATCGTTTATAAATTTGAAATCTCACATTGGGTTCCACTCCACCAAAAATAGCAGAAGGCTCAGAAAAATATGCGGTCTCTTCTAGAAGGTAGAAGATGTCCACATGAGTCCACTGCCTCTTATTTCATTGAATTTCGTCTAGAAATGAAAAAGATATGATTTTTACAAATTTGCAACACTTAAAAGTGTTATCTTTAATTCAGAAAAATCAAGCCGTTTACCTTCCTTGATTCTTCAAAACTAGGGTTCGAATTAAAATCCAATCCGCTACACTTCGTCGAGATCCAACTGCACCACGATGACAGGCCTCGAGAGGCGTCTCTGCGCCAGGAAAATGATGGAGCTCGAGCTCCAATCGCGGTTGGAAAATGGGGCGGAACTGGCGAACTTTGGGGCGAGAATCCTCGCGATAGGGTGCACGTTAGACGACGGGGCTTGTCTTGATTTGAAGAGGAGGAAACGAGCTATAAAAAGTTGCAAAGGAGTGGTGGGTTTTGATGAGAGGTTTCGCCAGAAAATGGGGAAGAAAAACGGAGCTCCTTCCGCCATGTATCGCAATCGGGGAGAGAGAGAAGACGCAAGGGGGGCTGACGTGGGCGAATGGGGTTTTCCCTTTTTTTAATTTATAACTTTTAAAATTTCAAAAATACCACTTGCCTCCTACGAACCCCAATCCAAACCCAATGACTGTCGTCCCTAGCGTTTTACCCCCATTCCGAACACAATGGGATATGTTTCGTAGGCCCATTCGACTGTTTCAGTCAGTTTCCATTCAAATTAAAATATATAACATTCAATATTTGACTTGAACGTACATTTCAATTTGCCAGGGCCACAAACTGATTCGAAAAATTCCAGAAAAATAAATCTAGCTATGTTTTGATGATACGGTCCAAACAAAAGTAGTTTCATCGAATTCTGAGACCGTTTGCAAAAAGGCCCATTTCTGGTCGATCCAATTTAACTCTAATTGACCAAAACACGTTTTCCTTTGCCACGCTCACATACTAGCTTCAAAAATTATGAAATTTGAAAGCTAGCAATAACTTCACATCCCGGATTAAACAAAAGTGGTTTCGTCGAATTCCGAGGTCGTATGCAAAATGGCCATTTTCACGGGCTATATAAATTCCATAGCGACCTTTCTGAAAATTCATTTGGCCATAACTTTTGCTTTCCGTTATGAAAATTCGATTTTTCAGATTCGTTAGAAAGGTATTCACCAACAGATTTAAATATTTTTGGTTTCACTCAAATCCGTTTTGTTTTGCACCCGGTACAGTCCGACAAAGTTTGAAATCAATTTTTGAAACTGCAGCGCCATTTCAGGCCTTGTTTATAATTAGAATTAATTATATTCGTTTTCAATTCTCGATTCAAACTCAGTTTTCATCGCTATTATTTTAAATATTTAAAATCCATTATTTTAGCCAATTTAAAAAAAAATTAAATTGGTTCAGATTTTCTGGGTCGTTACAATCTCCCCCACTTAAAACTTTTCGTCCCCGAAAAGGAACAAAGTCGAAAGTGGTTTGATTCGTCAACTCTACGTTCGATCTGGCTTCAATTCTCCAACTTTTCAGTTTCTGAGAATTTTCAAATTCTTCAAAAATTTGACTAACACCCGGAATTTTCGAAAAATTTCGCCATAACCTCCTTTGTACGGAGAGAGGTTTGGAAATTTATTGGGCCGTATTAGGTACCCAATAAATCCTAATAAGCATATACATATTTATAGTGATATATTCTGGTGTTTACAGGGGAGTGTGTATTGATAATAACTCCAGAGAATAAATTCTCGTCACCTTGTCAAAGCCCGAGGGAGTGTGTTTTTAAAATGCTCCAGAGGATAAATCCTCGTCACCTCGTCCCGTGTGGGAAATAAATAATCCATGTGCCGTATCTAATGACTAGAGAGACGTGATTATTGTCAACTCCAGACCCATGTGGGGTTTTTATTAATCTGGCAATTTAATCGTTACAATTTAAATAGTCCATATCGGTCATCAGTTCAACCTGTTAAATATAGTCATCGCCATACAAGCCTTTCGCTCGTATAGTAAATCTTCCACCTCGTCGCACAAGCTCCAAATGCTTATGTGGTATATGATGAAGTATGCCTATCTTCTGAAGTATGCCATGTGGTGTAGTTCAAAATTAATTGTTACTATCCTATGGCGATATTTATTATTTCACACAGAAAAACCAGCACTCCGCATCCAATGGCATTCACAGGAGTTGATATAATAATATTCGCATCCAACTCATTAAGGTTTTCCTATTTGTCGGGCACGCAAATAAAATCTTTACTCAACAGCTATCCATTTACCTGTTCAAATATATATAATGCACAAGTATATATTTCTATCTATTTTCTAATCAGTTCAATGTGTGATTTAATCGAATAAATTCTACCATTATTCTATTGTTGATTAAATTAACTATCGTTTTAATAATTTAATTAATCAGATTTACTATTACACAACACAAACAACAATCAAATTGTTTTTAACTTTTCAAAATCATACAAATCAATTCCTATATTCTTTTAAAATCATTCAGACTATAGAGTTAAAAGTGCACATCCATGAAAAGAAAATAACAACAGAGTAGAGAACTAATTGGTAATGCAAAGTATGGTAAATATACCTTGCACCGGAGTCAATCAGAGATATCCACTCGGCATCTAGGATAGGCTTTTTGAATGCTCTCCTCAGTTTCCCAAGTACAATCTCGCGGATCTCCACTCCATTGCACTTTGACTAAGTGAACCTTCTTGTTCCTCGGCTCTTTGGTTTCTTTGCCAACAATCTTTACCGGCTTTTTTCTCACAGCTAGTTCTGGAGTAATTTCAATATCCTGTTGAGCTGCTTCTTCCACGATCAAGTCTGGATCATGAACGTGCTTTCGAAGTTGAGATATATGAAATACATCATGAACTCCAGGCAACCAATTAGGCAGTTTGACCCTATAAGCGAGAGTTCCGATCCGTTCAAGAATAGGAAACGGACCAATGAATTTGGGCGTCAACTTTCCAGTTTTACCGAATCGGATAACTCCTCTCATCGGCGATACTTTCAAATATACATAGTCGCCAACAGCAAAGGATATATCTCTTCTTCTTCTATCGGCATAGCTCTTTTGTCGGCTTTGAGCGGCAAGTAATTGCTTCTTTATAAAGTCGACTTTGTCGGCAGCTTCTCGAATCATGTCTGGCCCCAACACAAGTCTATTACCGGGTTCGACCCAACAAGCAGGGGATCGGCACGGTCTACCATATAATGCTTCGAATGGCGACATTGTCAGGCTCGCCTATTAGCTGTTATTATATGAGAATTCAGCCAAATGCAGATGGTCTTCCCACGATCCACCAAAATCTAGAACACAAGCCCGCAATAGATCTTCTAAAATACGATTCACCCTCTCAGTCTGACCGTCCGTCTGAGGATGATAAGCGGTGCTCAAATTCAACTTCGTTCCCAGCTCGACTTGAAACGCCTCCCAGAATTTGCTAGTGAATATTGTATCTCTATCACTGACTATACTGAGCGGCACTCCATGTAGTCTAACTATTTCCCTGAAGTATATCTGCGCCAGACTCTGAGCAGTTCTGTTTGACCTAACAGGTATAAAATGGGCGGTCTTCGTGAAGCGATCTACGATCACCCAAATACTGTCATTCCCTTTTCTAGTTCTGGGCAGACCATCAATGAAATCCATAGAAATATGTTCCCACTTCCAGCCTGGAACGTCTAGCGGTTGTAATAATCCAGCCAGCTTCTGTTTGTCGCTCTTGACTAGTTGGCAAGTAGGGCATCGGCTAACATATAAAGAAATGTCCCTCTTCATCGACTTCCACCAGAAAGTGCGTTTGATGTCATTATATATTTTGCTTACTCCCGGATGGATACTAAGTTTTGACTTGTGGCATTCATCCAGTACTTCCTTTCGAAGCTCAGGAATGTTAGGGACACAGATTCGACCTTTGAGCCTTAGAATCCCCTCATTATCAACTTGAAAACTCGAGGGTTCGCCTTGTTGAATTATCTCTCTGAACTTTTGAATGAAGTGATCATCCTTCTGACGAACATATATTTTATCTAGCAATGAAGTTGTGATAATAAAACTGGCGATCATTTCATTCTTTCGGCTTAACGCATCGGCCACGACATTTGCTTTCCCTGGAGTGTATATAATTTCAAAGTCATATGCTGCAAGAAACTCCAGCCAACGTTGCTGCCTCAGATTCAGGTCCTTTTGAGTGAACAGATACTTTAACGACTGGTGATCTGTAAACAGTTCAAATCTCTCACCCAGAAGATAGTGTCTCCAGATTTTCAAGGCGAATACTATCGCCAACAACTCAAGATCATGAGTGACGTAGTTTTTCTCGTGCGGCTTCAGCTGACGGCTAGCATAAGCAATCACTTGACCCCTTTGCATTAACACTGCGCCAAGGCCTTCTCTAGAAGCATCAGTCCAGACTTTCAAATCTTGATTGCCATCAATGATGGTTAACACTGGAGCTGTCGTTAATCTTAACTTTAGCTCTTCGAAAGCCTCTTCACTTTCTAGAGTCCATTTGAATTTAGAGTGCTTCTTTGTAAGCTTCGTTAAATGACCAGATATCTTCGAAAAGTTTTTAACGAACTTCCGGTAATAGCTAGCCAATCCGAGAAAATTGCGGACTTCAGTGGGGGTACCAGGCTGTTTCCAATTCTGAATAGCTGTGATTTTGCTTGGATCCACAGCAATTCCTTCTTTCGATACAACATGGCCCAGAAATTTCACTTCATCTTGCCAGAATATGCATTTGGACAGTTTGGCTTTCAATACATTCCATCTCAGAATTTCTAGAACCCGTTCCAGATGCTTTTCATGTTCGGCTTTTGATTTAGAGAAGATTAGAATATCGTCAATGAAAACCAGAACAAATTTATTCAAAACCCCTCTGAACACTCTATTCATCAGATCGACGAAGTAAGCAGGAGCGTTACATAAGCCGAACGGCATTACTAACCACTCGTAGAATAAGTCGGGGCCTTTGAATGTTGTCATTGGAACACACTCTTCGGCAATTCGAAGTTGATGGAAGCCTGTAGCTAGGTCCATCCTTGAGAATACATGTGCTCCATTTAATCGATCCAACAAATCATCTATTCGCGGCAATGGATATTTGTTCTTTATGGTCTGCTTGTTCAAATCACGATAATCCACACATAGCCGTAGAGTACCGTCAGATTTTGGGACAAACACCACTGCTGCTCCCCAATCAGAGAAAATTGGGCCTGATCAGACCTTTCCATACTAGATGTCGTGTTTGATTGTCAAGTTCTTCTTTCTCTTTCAAGGAGATTCTTCGAATAGCGTGAACTACCGGCCTTGCATTCGGAATCAAAGCGATCTTGAAATCTATTTCTCTCCGCGGAGGTAAGCGAACAACTTCTTCAAACACATCCGCATAATTCTTGACGACAGGAATGTCTTTGATTAGGTCAGGAATATTCTCTGTGACTTCCGGGATATTTTCTATTTGGGCTGGAGAAACATCGAGAGCTGACCAGAAATCTTTTCTATTTGAAGTTGGGCCTTCACATGGTATGGTTGTATAATTCCCCGATTGGGCCTTTGCTTTAACCACTCTCTCGGCGCATCTAACCTCAGCTTCATATTTGGTTAGCCAATCCAACCCCAATATAAGATCAAACTCCTTAAAATTCATGACGATGGAGATAGTAGGGAATTTATAGCAGGAAAAAGAGACAGGTACTGCACAAACCCAACGAGATCGATGGAACCCCAACTGGATTTTGGACAGTCATTGGTTCTTTGAGCTTCCTCAATTTCAAATCTAACTTCTTAGCTGCATTCTTTGAAATAAAGCTTCGTGACGCGCCGGTGTCAAACAGTACTTTAACTGGAATATTTTTGACATTAAGCGTGCCTTCCAAAACATCAGACCTTTCCTGCCTATCTGAGGGTGCTGAGGTTTCTGCTACTTCATTTACTTGAACCGTTTTGGTCTTTTTCAACATCCAGCAGTCTCTCTTTATATGACCAGTCTTATGACAAAGACTGCACTCTCGGGTCACTTGAAACTTTTTCTTGGACTTAGATTCATCCCTTTTTGGTTTCTTTAGAGATCGGCAACTTATCGAGAGATGTCCTTGCTTATTGAAGTTAGAGCATACAGTTGTCGTTACTGGTTTCTTCTCAGATTTGGCCCTTTTCCTCTTGGCACTGGGCTTCTTACTGACCTCAGACGTTGTACTTGCCTCAGGACGATCAGTTTCAGACTCAATTTTATTACTAGAGCTGACTTCCTCTTCGTACTGTAACATACCTTTCCTGTCTAGGTCTTCGTACTGGTAAGCCATGTATATCATTTCAGAGAAGGGGAGCTTCACATTTCTCATTACACTGTTCTGATACTTTCTTTGAAGCCCATTGATAAATCTCATATTCTTCCTCTTCGGATTCCCAATTAAATGAGGAGAAAAGTGTGAAAGTTCATTGAATTTCTTATGATATTCGGGAATGGTCATATCTCCTTGTATCAAATAAGAAAATTCATCACATAGTCGCTCAATTGCTTCTGGAGGAGTAAATCTTTCCAGGAAAATCACTTTGAATCTATCCCAGGTGATATCACCTTCTGGATTATCTTTGATAACTGAATCCCACCAGAACAAAGCTTCGTCTTTGAGTGCCCAGGAGGCCAGTAATCTTTTCTGGTCATCCCTCAACTTTAATACTTCAAAGATTTTCTCAGCCGAACAAATCCAGGCTTGTGTTTTCATAATTGATTCTTCACCCGTGAAGGGTTTTCCACCCAGATTTCTATATTTCATAAATAGAGCTTCTATATCTGGGTCAGCATTACTTCTTCTATTTCTGGCACTCATTTTCTAGAGCGTCTGCAATTAGCAGACAAAGTGTCAGGTCAACAGAAAAGATATTTCGAAATATAGAGACAGATACTTGAATTAAATGTGTCTATCCAGGTGTTATTTCATTCTGCTACTCATACTAGGATATTACTGATCCTGTATGTAATGAGTTGCCCGTCCTAGAACACTACTGGTTCTATTTCTGACGAATTCGTTAATATGTTATATTCCAGAAATAAGCTTAACCAAAGCTCTGATACCATGTTGAGACGACCCCAAATCCCGTACTGACGGAGACAAGGGTTATCTTTGGAATATAACACAGAAACAGATAATAGCAGAACAGAATAATTAAATACACCAGATAATGAACAATAGAATATACTGGATAAAAGTAATCATCAGAGTTACACAGTATACAGGATCTTACTTGGTACAATTATAGTTCAACTATACATATATGTCTACAGCGAAAAACAAACATAATGTAAAATAGGAGCTGAACAGCATAAAAAGAGATAAATGATAGAATCCATCTTCAGCTCCAGCTATCCCGAGGAAGAACCAGCTAAACCTGAATATAAGGCTGCCCGTGTAGAAAAAGGGGCACCCGAGTTTGAAAGTGAAACAAACTACGAGTCAGTCATGGGACTGGTATGAGAAATCTACTCAACACATTTATAATATGGCTAATCACAGGACCACGCCACTTTCGTGAAACGAGTTTACTCCATTGGATTGCCAGTGCTTTAAAAACAAATCTTTCTTTTAAACATCGCAATGCTTTTTATAAAAATGAAGCCATTATAAGACTCAGTTCCCATCACACAATGCAACGCAAACCGGAGGATAGAGTTTTTACCTTATAATGACCAAAATATGATTGATACGAATAAAACAAAAGCATTTGATATTATTACTAGTGTTTATATGTTTCAAAAACAATTTCAATCATAACTATTAATCATAAACGGCATGGGAACCATATATCATGTCGCCATATATATATACAATCAAAACCGCACAGTCACGTATTTGGAAATTGGATTTCCGTCATGAAACAAGGCAAAAGATAGTCCTTACCGAATTCGTGACTCTCTAGCCCGAGCAACAGGCAAGCGCGCAGGCAAGCCTTGGAGTGACAGGGCCGGTCCACCGATGTGGATTATTATGCCTGAACAATACGTTTCCCCGCCCTTTGGGGCATAAACGAGCCAACGAATGACTCCATCGGACCCGGATCGTCCGATCAAACCGAGGCGCCTCGCAACAGCAACAACCACACAGGTGAAAAGTATATAAATGGCAGGGCTGGTAGGTCACTGACACCACCCTAGCTAGAAAGAAACGCATGCCCTCCCTGAGGTCCTTCTCCCATTTCTGGTTCATACCGAGGTGTGAGGCTCGCGAATTCACATTATACATAAAGCTATGCCACACAGGCGGGGCTTTGATCATCACCACAAGACTTTGCTTTTCAACAGAAGCCTTGATCATTTGCCACTTGGGCATGCCACACTAGCAATTCATGTCGTGCGACTGATGTCCATCGATATACAACCTCTGAGCTCGTGCGTTTCAGAGAAGGGCGTTAAGCAAAAGAATAAATTCTCCACTGCCAAACAGATGTATATTTAATAGAGATCAATCAACACAGTATAAAATCCAATGTAAGACACACAGTCCATTTACAAGTCCGTTCTGGGTCTGAACGAAACCGAAGGCACTGAAATACCTCGCATATTCATCGATTCCCACGTACGTCTGGACGAGCACCACTAATTATCCATATTTCGGGATGCCTCCCAATCAGGACCTCAGTGACCATCCAAACGAGGTGAAGATCGGTCTTCAACCCCAGTCTTCATCTTCGACTTCTTATCGTCGATTCAGTTATTCAGAATGGGATAAACCCGGCCTTTCTGAGCAACTCGCGTATATAATAAATAAGTGCAACACTAACATACATACGCATCATTTCAATTCATTAGTCACTAACCGTCAATCAGTAAGAGAACGATTTCCCAAATATTAACCCCGAAGGCCGAAACCAACATCAGATCAATACCTAAGAAACCATTCGCATTAGCCAATCTTCAGTTAATTCCTAAATTTACATCCATATCGTTTATAATATTTTATAGCGATTTATCGCTATTTTTATTTATTTTAAAATAGTCATTTTATTCAAAACGACGCTTCGAGCCATAACGCGGCCGTGGCGCTGCTTTTCTTCAGATTTGATTTACACATATCTGAAAATCTAACCGTTGGATCTTTACAAAATTTACATCGTTAGAAAGATCTTTTCAAAACGAATCCAACGGTTCCAGTTTCGGGAAATTCCTACGGTCGGATCTCCCGGTGTAATCGTTTGAAGTTTCGATTTCAAAATACGAACTGCAGCGTCGTTATTCGATTAAATATAATTATATATATATATATATATATAAATATAATCGATTCTGGCGCTGTTTTTCTTCAGATTTGAATTAAACATTCCAGACAATCCAACCGTTGGATTTTTATCAAGTTGGTGCCGTTGGAAAGATTTTTCCAAAGCGAACCCAACGGTTGGGATTTCAGTAAAATCCGATGGTCGGATCTCCCGGTATAATCGTTTGAAATCACGGTTTCAAAATACGAACTGCAGCGTCGTTATTCGATATATTTTAATTCTATTTATATATATATATCGATTCTTCGATTTCAAAGCTACATTCTTTTCATACATTTGATAAAAATGATATTTTTATCTAACTGTCTTCTATTTCAACACTTCGCTATATTTAACAATTCATATATATAATAAAAAATGTGATTTTTATTGTAAAACAGTTCATTTCAAATCACTTTTATTTTATATAGTTCATATAGGTAATAAAAATAGGATTTTTATTTTAAAACAATTTCTTTCAAAACAAGATTATTTTATACATTTCATATAGATGATAAAAATGTGATTTTTATTATAAAACAATTTATTTCAAAATATGAATAACATTCAACACATGAATTTCAATTCAACGAATGAATATCGATTCAACACATTAAGGTTTCCTATAGTTTATATAAATAGATAAAAAAGTGATTTTTTTATTTAAAACACGAATACCATTCAACAAATGAATTTCAATTCAACGAATGAATACCGATTCAACACATGAAGGTTTTCTATAGTTTATATATATAGATAAAAATGTGATTTTTATATTTAAAACACGAACACCATTCAACACATGAATTTCAATTCAACGAATGAATATCGATTCAACACATGAAGGTTTTCTATAGTTTATATATATAGATAAAAATGTGATTTTTATATTTAAAACATGAATACCATTCAAACATTAATTTCAATTCAACGAATGAATATTGATTCAACACATGAAGGTTTTCTATAGTTTATATATATAGATAAAAATGTGATTTTTATATTTAAAACACGAGTACCATTCAACACGTGAATTTCTAATCAATGAATGAATATCGATTCAACACATGAAGGTTTTCTATTCAACGAATAAATATAGTTTCAGCAAATGAAATAATTCAAACACATGAATATTATTCAAAATTTCGGCAGCATAACGGCAGGGTAGTTAAAACCGGGACCGTCCCTATTACGGCTCCTCGCTCTACCTTAAAACCTCGCGGTTTTTGACAATGGGGATCATGCATCTAGTTCGCACGCAGGCGGCATGTATATATTTATTTCATTTCCACAAACTAATCCTATGTGGTTTCAACCAAATATTTCTCAACCACAAACGGGTATTTTTCAACCACAATCAATCAATATCAACCACAAACAATCCCAAACAACCATTCGCTATCAATCAATTTTCACACCAATCACAACCAATAAATATCGCCCATGGTTTGTGGACAAGGGGCGTATATATATATACATATATTTATATATAGCAATTCACTTCTATTTCAACACATATATAATTTTTACAACGCATATACAACTTATACATCGAACGTACAACTTATACAACGCTTATACATGAGGTGTACAACGCTTATATAACTCATACATCGATCATATAATTTATACATCGTTGTTTTCCATATCGTTTATAAATTAGAAATCTCACATTGGGTTCCACTCCACCAAAAATAGCAGAAGGCTCAGAAAAATATGCGGTCTCTTCTAGAAGGTAGAAGACGTCCACATGAGTCCACTGCCTCTTATTTCACTGAATTTCATCTAGAAACGAAAAAGATATGATTTTTACAAATTTGCAACACTTAAAAGTGTTATCTTTAATTCAGAAAAATCAAGCCGTTTACCTTCCTTGATTCTTCAAAACTAGGGTACGAATTAAAATCCAATCAGCTACACTTCGTCGAGATCCAACTGCCCCACGATGACGGGCCTCGAGAGGCGCCTCTACGCCAGGAAAATGATGGAGCTCGAGCTCCAATCACGGTCGGAAAATGGGGCGGAACTGGCGAACTTTGGGGCGAGAATCCTCGCGATTGGGTGCACGTTAGACGACGGGGCTTGTCTTGATTTGAAGAGGAGGAAACGTGCTATAAAAAGTTGCAAAGGAGTGGTGGGTTTTGATGAGAGGTTTCGCCAGAAAATGGGGAAGAAAAACGGAGCTCCTTCCGCCGTGTATCGCGATCGGGGAGAGAGAGAAGACGCAGGGGGGGCTGACGTGGGCGAATGGGTTTTTTTTTTATAACTTTTAAAATTTCAAAAATACCCCTTACCTCCTACGAACCCCAATCCAAACCCAGCGACTGTCGTCCCTAGCGTTTTAACCCCATTTCGAACACAATGGGATATGTTTCGTAGGCCCATTCGACTGTTTCAGTCAGTTTCCATTAAAATTAAAATATATAACATTCAATATTTGATTTGAATGTACATTTCAATTTGCCAGGGCCACAAACTGATTCGAAAAATTCCAAAAAAATAAATCTAGCTATGTTTTGACGATACGGTCCCAACAAAACTAGTTTCGTTGAATTCTGAGACCGTTTGCAAAAAGGCCCATTTCTGGTCGATCCAATTTAACTCTAATTGACCAAAACACGTTTTCCTTTGCCACGCTCACATACTAGCTTCAACAATTATGGAATTTGAAACCTAGCAATAACTTCACATCCCGGATCCAACAAAAGTGGTTTTGTCGAATTCCGAGGTCATATGCAAAATGGCCATTTTCACGGGCTATATAAATTCCATTGCGACCTTTCTGAAAATTCATTTGGCCATAACTTTTGCTTTCCGTTATGAAAATTCGATTTTTCAGATTATTTAGAAAGGTATTCACCAACAGATTTAAATATTTTTGGTTTCACTCAAATCTATTTTGTTTTGCACCCGGTACAGTCCGACAAAGTTTGAATTCAATTTTTGAAACTGCAGCGCCATTTCAGGCCTTGTTTATAATTAGAATTAATTATATTCTTTTTCAATTGTCGATTCAAACTCAGTTTTCATCGCTATTATTTAAAATATTTATTTTAAATATTTAAAATCCATTATTTTAGCCTATTTAAAAAAATTAAATTGGTTCAGATTTTCTGGGTCGTTACATTTTCCTTATAATAGCCAAACATGCTTGGTACGTTAAAAACAAATCAGTTGATACTATTATAAGTGCATAGTGTATAAAACAACTACAAATATAAATGTATCAATCCTAGACGGCATGGGTACCATATATCATGTCGCCATACTAGGCTCTACAAAACCGCAAAGTCACGTATTTGGAAGTTGGATTTCCATCTACGAACCGAGGCAAGGGATCGTCCTCTACGGAATTCGAGACTGTCTAGCCCGAGCCTCAGGACCCAGAATCAGGTAGGCCCTTGGATCGTCAGGGCATGTCCACCGATGTGGATTAAAATGCCTGAACACTGCGTTTCCCGGCCCTTCGGGGCGTAAATGAGTCTTATGACTCCATCGGCTCCACATAGTCACTGATATATCTGAGGCGCCTTGCAACAGCAACAACCACAAAGGTGAAAATAATATAAATGTCAGGGCTGGTAGGTCACTGACACCACCCTAACTAGAAAGAAACGCATGTCCTCCCTGAGGTCCTCTCCCGTTTCTGGTTCACAACCGGGGTGTGAGGCTCGCGAATCAACATTACACAAAGCTATGCCACACAGGCCATGCTTTGATCATCAACCACAAGACTCTGCTTTTCAACAAAAGCCTTGATCATTTTCCACTTAGGCATGCCACATAGGCAATTCACTCCATGCGATTGATATCCATCAATATATAACCCCTGAGCTCGTACGTCTCAGAGAAGGGCGTTAAGCAAGAGAATAAATTCTCCGCCTCCAAACAGATATATATTTAAAAGAAATCAATCACACAGAATAAAATCCAATGTCAGACACACAGTCCATTTACAAGTTCGTTCTGGGTCTGAACGAAACCGGAGGCACCTTGTTCCTCGCATATCCATCGATCTCCAAGTACGTCTAGACGATCACCAACTAATTCCCTCCCCTTGGGTGTACAGCCCAATCAAGATCATCAGTAATTATCCAAACAATGTGAAGACCTCCGGTCTTCGACCACCGTCTTCATCCTTGACCCCACGCCGAATCAGTTATTCAGAATGGTTTAAACCCGGTCTTTCTGAATAACTCGCGTATATAATAAACAAGTGTTACACAAACATAACATACGCCTCATTCCAATTTAGAATATTCTTTTATTCAAGTATTCTTATACTTTGGGAAAGGTTCCCATTAATTTTATCAAAGATAAATTCTTTAAATTTATTCTTTAATCTTCCTTTGAATATCAATTCAAACTAGTCGGGATTAGCGAACCACACCGAAGTAATCATTTATTTCATTCCCCGATCCCAACCTATTCATCCCCTGAAGTAAAACTGGTCATACTTCAAATCTAACACCACGGTGTTATCGGTAAATTCAATTACCATTTCACGTTCAAATCTAATTAAAGATTTAACTATCGCCTGGAGCAAAACTGGTGATACTCCAATCTCGATCATTTCAATCTAATTAAAGATTCATTAAAACTCCACTTGGTTTTAATCTTCCCAAAAATCAATATTAATGATTATTTAACTTGGGAAATCATATCCTGTCTTTAACTGGGTTAAAGAACCAATGCCATTTGAAACACGGTTCACGATAAACCCAAAATCACATTCTAACCCAATTCCAATTAAATCCCATTTAATTGGTACACTTCATTAAATCTAAATAAAAAGATTTAATCTTTTTCTCAACTGGGTTTAAGAACAGTGTTAATGAAGACACCATTCACGACAAACCCCAAATCCCATTTGATATTAAATACAAGGCTCTGAATTGAAAATATATCGGCTTATATTCAACATCAAATTCTACGACCAACAAATATCGTACTGGAAATAACGGTATAAATATATCTTTCAAATTTCCATAAAAATATCTGCATAATCACGAAATCCAACATCGAAATATTCCAAAGACAATTTCGTTTAAAATCCATTTCCACTTTATATATTGGAAATTCTGGTTCTTTTCAAAACCATTTCAAATCCACTTTATTTATTTTAAAAATAAATGGGATTATAATTCTAGTTCAAAACTAGTTCATTTCGATAAAAATCTATTTTTATCTTTTCAAATATAGAATTTTTTATCCTAATTTTTCACATATCATTTCTTATGATTTTACACAAATTATTATTATTATTAGTAATTTTATCAAGTCCCGTACAGTCGATTTCCATCAACGGCCATCGAACTGCACTTACAATGACCTTTTCCAAATTTTATTTGGACATAATTCCAAATCCAACCGTTAGATTTCAAATCTCTAATATTCGTTAGAAAGCTCTTTTCGATACGAACCCAACGGTTCCGGTTTTAGGAGAATCCGACGGTCGGATCTCCCGTAACGTCCATTCGAAGCCAATGGTCGAAATTCGCGAACTGCCGCACCGCAGCGCGTTCTATTCAGGCCATTATATTATATATATAATATATACTTCGTCAATTTCCTTTTAAAACATATTTTATAAATCGTTTTAAATTCGTTTTCAAAACGATTTCAACTTCCTATTCAATTTCTAATCAAAATTGAATATTCCACATCATCGATATACAAATGATAAAATTTTCAAAACGTTATATTTTGAAATCACTTCCTTTTCTATATTCATATTAAAAACGAATATAATCAATATAAATATCGTTCGCGTCAAAATGGCGCATATCTAACCAACATGGATTTATATATTTCAATAACTTCGTTATTCTATTCAACAAATGAATATTTTCTTCAACACATGAATTTTCCTTCTATTCAACACATGAATCCTCTTTCTATTAAACACATGAATTTTCTTTCTGTTCAACACATGAATTTTCTTTCTATTCAACACATGAATTTTTTTTCTATTCAACACATGAATTTTCTTTCTATAATATTCCTTATTTTCCAAATTGGAATGAGGCCCAATCAATTACCATATAATGTTAATTATATGGATTCCATACAACACATGTATATAATAGCAACGATATATAATCAACCATCATCCAGGGTGCCCCACACAACTGCATAAACATTAAATATAAATAATTAACGCTTACACAGTCTGTCAACCCATCGATTGACATACAACTAAAAAATCGGGATTACTGTACGTCAAATATCATCCCAATACCCGTGTGGGGTTTCAAATCAACAAACACAGATTATTTGTGCAGTTGGGCGATGTGTAAAATTTATCGTCCTAATCAATATTAGTCAAATCAGTGTATATAAACAAATCATTCGATTTGTAAATGAATATATATTTTATTTCAACACAAGAATATATGTTTGATTTCAACACATGAATATATATATTTTATTTCAACACATGAATATATATTTTATTTCATCACATGAATATATATTTTTATTTCAACACATGAATATATATTTTATTTCAACACATGAATATATATTTTATTTCAACGCATGAATATATATATATATATATATATATTTTATTTCACAACCAATAGTTAATTTTCACAACACAAACAATCACACAAGTCGTCCATGGTCTGTGGACAACGGGTGTCGGGTGCTGCTAAGCACCGTCTGCATCCTGGTATATATTTCAACTAGAAAATAAATTAAAAGTGAGGAGTTCTCACCTTGAGATCCACTCCTCCATTTATTATCTCTGGATGGTTTGAAGTCAGATTTGTTTGCAATGCCAACGAGTCTTCTTTAAGCTGCTCATATTAAAAATCACATTTTTACTTCACTATATTTTTAATAAAAATCAGATTTTTATTTCGCTACATATATAAAAATCATATTTTTATAATCTCTACTACATAAAAATCATATTTTTATTTTCACTACATATACTGTAAAGATTATATTTTTAAAGCGCTTTCTTCTATATAAAAATTCAATCTTTCTACTTTCTACATTCATATAAAAATACGATCTTTCTTCTTTCTACATTCACATAAAAATGCGATCTTTATACGGCTACTGTATAAATAAAAATCGTATTTTTATTTCACTACTTTCTATATAAAAATCATATTTTTATATCGTTAGTTCATATTTATAAAAATCGAATTTCTATAGCTTCAATTTCATATTAAAAATCGGATTTTTATCACTTCAAAATCGAACCTTTATGTTAATAAAAATCAACTCTTTCTATTAGTAAAAATATAATCTTTCATGTTAACAAAAATATACTCTTTCATAATAAAAATGTTAACTTTCTATAATAAAAATGTTAACTGAATTTTATCCTTGTTAAAAACCAATTACATTAATTAAATAAATAAATAAAATAGAAGGAAGACTTATAGTAGATATGGGAAGATGGGGGGCCATTGCCGGAGGTCAAGGGGGTCGTGGTCGGAGGCGGATTGGCTGGGGGCTCGCGCTGGTCGGGGAGGGGCGGATTCCGGTTGGACTGGCGGCTTGGGTTCATGCGCGGTTTGATTTGGGGGGAACTTTGGGGGTTCGCGCTTCGTGAGTGTAAGAACCCGTAACTTCCCCGATAAGGAAAGAGCGGATACTTTGAGAACAACACACAAAAGAACGCAGACAGAAGAACATTTCATTGTATATTACAACAATTCCATCAAAATGCAAGAATATACAGAGTATGAATCAATATTACATATCATAAAATATCAGAGGTTACAATACATTACTGCAGCGGAAATATAATATAATACACAACTGAAAGAGATATACGGATACAAAGCTTTTCGGATATCATTCCAGCTATAAACCAGGTTCCCGTGAATATAAATCTGCAAAACTAAAACTACTAGCTGCCCGTGTCAAAATAAGGGCACCCAGAGTTTAGGTTAAAACAATAAACTCCAGGTCAGTCATCGGACTGGTGTGAGAACTAAAACAGTTATTTAAAACTTTACTTTAAATCAGATATATCAAGGGACCACGCCGTATAACACGGAACGGGTTTCCTCCCAAGAATACTAGTGCATATAACAAAACAGCGCAATGCTTTTTGGAAAAAATGAAGCTATTATAAGACCCAATCCTATCACACAATGCAAGGCAAGCCGGGGGATCGGGTTTTCCCTTATAATAGCCAAACATGCTTGGTACGTTTTAAAAACAAATCATTTGATACTATTATAAGTGTATAGTGTCAAAACAATTTCAAATCATAAGTATCAATCATAGGCGGCATGGGTACCGTATATCATGTCGCCAATACTAGGCTCTACAAATAAAACTGCAAAGTCACGTATTTGGAAATTGGATTTCCATCTGTGAACCGAGGCAAAAGATAGTCCTCTACCGATTCGAGACGCTCTAGCTCGTGTCTCAGGAACAGAACGCATCATCCCTTGGATTGTCAGGGTCGGTCCACCGATGTGGATTAAAATGCCTAAACACTGCGTTTCCCCACCCTTTTGGGTGTCAATGAGTCAACAAATGACTCCATCGGCTTCACATAGTCACCGATATATCCGAGGCGCCTCGCAACAGCAACAACCACATAAGTCAAACTCGTCAGGGCGTGTAAAACCACTGACGCCACTTCTAACTAGAAGGAAACACATGCCCTCCCTGATGTCCTCTCCCGTTTCTGGTTCACAACCGGGGTGTGAGGCTCGTGAATCAACGCTACACAAAGCTGTGCCACACAGGCTGTGCTTTGATCATCAACCACCAGACTCTACTTTGATCATTTGCATCTTAGCATGCCACACAGGAAAACCACTCCATGCAACCGATATCCATCAATCACACAGAATGATATCCAATGTCAGACACACAGTCCATTTACAAGTCCGTTCTGGGTCTGAACGAAATCGGAGGCACCTAGTACCTCGCATATCCATCGATCTCCAAGTACGTCTGGACGACCACTAACTGATTCCCTCCTCTTGGGTGTACGGCCCAATAAAGATCATCAGTAATCACCCGAATGACTTGAAGACCTCCGGTCTTCAACCACCGTCTTCATCTTCGACTCATCGTCGAATCAGTTATTCAGAATGGGATAAACCTGGTCTTTCTGAATAACTCGCGTATATCAAAAATAAGTGTTACAAAAACACAATATACGCCTCATTCCAATTCATCAGTCGCTAACCATAAATTAGCAAGAGAATAATTCCCCAAATATTAACCCCGAAGGCCGAAACCAACATCAGATCAATACCCAGGAAACCATTCATCTTAGCTAACCTACAGTTAGTTTCTAAATTTCACATTCTTAGGGAAAGGTTCCCATTAATTTTATCAAAGATAAATTCCTTAAATTTATTCTTTAATCTTCTTTTGAATATCAATTCAAACCAAATTGTGGTTTATCCAAACTAGCCGGGATTAACGAACCTTACTGAAGTAATCACTTGTTTTAATTTCCCAACCCCAACCTATTCATCCCATGAAGTAAAACTGGTAATACTTCATATCTAACACCATGGTGTTATCGGTAAATTCAATTACCATTTCACGTTTTAAATCTATTTAAAGATTTAACTATCGCATGGAGCAAAACTGGTGATACTCCATTCTCGATCTTTTCAATCTAATTAAAGATTCATTAAAACTCCACTTAGTTTTAATCTTTAACTGGGTTAAAGAATCAATGTCATTTAAAACACGGTTCACGATAAACCCAAAATCACATTCCATTCTATCAGCTTTTAACCGTAAGTTAGCAAGTGAGCAATTCCCTAAGTATTAACCCCGAAGGCCGAAACCAACATCAGATCAATACACAGGAAACCATTCAACTTAACTAATCTCCAGTTAGTTTTTGATTTTCTTAACTCCGTTGGGTCTAAGAACGGTATTATTGAAGATACCGTTCACGACAACCCAAATCCCATTTGATATAAAATACAAGGCTCTGAATAGAAAATATATCGGCTTATATTCAATATCAAATTCTATGACCAACAAATATCGTATTGGAAATAACGATATAAATATATCTTTCAAATTTCCATAACAATATCTGTATCATCACGAAATCCAACATCGAAATATTCCAAAGACAATTTCGATTCAAATCCATTCCAATTCACATATTGGAAATTCTGGTTATCTTTAAAACCATTTCAAATCCACTTTATTTATTTTAAAAAAATGAATAGAATTTTAATTCTTGTTCAAAACTAGTTCATTTCGATAAAAACATTTTTATCTTTTCAAATATGGAGTTTTTCATCCCAATTCTTCCCAAATCATTTCTTAAGATTTTACACAAATTATTAATATTTTAAATAATTTTATCAAGGCCCGTACAGTCGATTTCCATCAACGGCCATCGAACTGCACTTACAGCGACCTTTTCCAAATTTGATTTGGACATAATTCCAAATCCAACCGTTAGATTTCAAACTCTAAAATTCATTAAAAAGCTCTTTTCGATACGAACCCAACGGTTCCGGTTTTAGGAGAATCCGACGGTCGGATCTCCCGTAATATCCATTCGAAGTCAATGGTCGAAATTCACGAACTACCACGGCGCGGCGCATTCTATTCAGGCCATTATATGTATATAATATATATATTATATATATTTCGTCGATTTCCTTTCAAAACGTATTTTATAAATCGTTTAAATTCGTTTTCAAAATGATTTCAACTTTATATTCAATTTCAAATCAAAATTGAATATTCCAGATCATCGATATACAAATGATAATATTTTCAAAACGTTATATTTTGAAATCACTTCCTTTTCGATATTCGTTATAAAAACGAATAAAATCGATATAAATATCGCTCGCGTCAAAATGGCGCAAATCTAATCAACACGGCTTCATATATTTCTATTTTCAAATATTCTTTTTCAAATATTTCTTTTTCAAATATTTCTATTCAAATGTTTCTTTTTCAAATATTCTATTTCAAATATTTCTATTCAAATATTTTATTTCAAAACTGGGATGAGGCCCAATCAATTACCATATAATGTTAATTATATGGATTTTCTACAACGCATGTATATAATAACAACAATAAATAATCAACCATCATCCAGAGTGCACCACACAACTGCATAAGCATTAAATATAAATAATTAACGCTTACACGGTCTGTCAACCCATCGATTGACATACAACTAAACAATCGGCATTAGTGTACGTCAAATATCATCCCAATACCCGTGTTGGGTTTCAAATCAACAAACACATATTTTATTTGTGTCGTTGGGCGATGGGTAAAATTTATCGTCCCAATCAATATTAGTCAAATCAGTGTATATAAACAAATCATCCGATTTGTTAATAAATATTTATTTTATATGCACGTTAAAAATTATATTTTTAACTATAAAATATTTTCCACTATAAAATATTTTATTTCGTTCACCATCACACAATCAAATTTCACTACACAGCAATCAAACAAACAAGCCATCCACGGTCTGTGGACGACGGGTGTCAGGTGCTGCTAAGCACCGTCTACATCCTAGTATATATTTCAAACTAGAAATTAAAATAAAAGTGAGGAGTTCTCACCGATAAGTTAATCCAAACGCCACGACTCTTCGTATGTAGAAATCTTCGTCGTTATCGCCTTTTGTCAATTTCATTGTCCGTAGCCACTACATATATAAAGATCACATTTTTATATTGTTGCTATGTATATAAAAATCACATTTTTATACTGCGCAATATGCATAAAAATCACATTTTTATACTGCTACCATATAGATAAAAATTCTATTTTTATACCACTACTATATAGATAAAAATTCTATTTTTATACCGCTACTAAATAGATAAAAATTCTATTTTTATACCGCTACTATATAAATAAAAATTCTATTTTTATACCGCTACTATATAGATAAAAACTCTATTTTTATCACTCTAACTTCATAACAGAAATTATATTTTTATATCGCTTCCACATATGTAAATATCACTCCTTTACAACGCTACTCCGATGATAAAAAATTTATTTTTATCTTGCTAGTAATATATTAAAAATTATATTTTTATATCGCCTACATAATAAAGATTGGATTTTTATTATCTATCTAATATAAAAATCATATTTTTAACCTTTCAATAATGTAAAATTTATATTTTTAACCTTTTTATAATGTAAAAATTATATTTTTAACCTTCCTATAATGTGAAAATTATATTTTTAACCTTTTACATCATAGGTAAAAACTAAATTTTGTTTTATTTTCTTCTATTGAGCTGATTACTCTATATAAATAAAATAAAGAAATAAAAGTAAATAAAAAAACTTACAGTAGAAATCAGAGAGAGGGGGGGTGTTTCTGCACGCTGGTGGAGGTAGGGCGTCGGTGGCTGCTTCCGCAATGGTGCGGTCCTCCGTGGCTGTCGTCTTCAAATGGGATGCGAGGGGGGTTCCGGGGATTGTCAAGCGAGAGGGGATTTTGGGGATAGTCGAGCGAGAGGGGGGGTACGATTAGGTGGTGGCGGATCGGTGGAAGGAGGGAGGCTGTCGATCGGCGGCTCGATGGAAGAGGGGGGCGACGGGCTTTTTTTCGATTGGGTTTTAGAAAGTGAACGGGGGGGGGGTGGCTGAGAAAGGGTATAGGGATATATTATTTTTTTATTTAATTTCCAAAAAAGCAAATTTTTATTTCGAACTCGAAACCGAACCAACCGACTGTCGTCCATAGCTAATTACCCCCATTCTGAACACATTGGGATATGTATCGTGGGCTGATTCGATCGTTTCGGTCAGTTTTCATCAAAATCAAAATATAACTCTATATATTGAATTTGAATGCACATTTCAATTTACTGGGGTCACATACCGACTAGAAAAATTCCTGAAAAATATTTTCTAGCTACGTATTGACGATACGGTCCTAACAAAACCAGTTTTGTCAAATTCTGAGACCGTTTGAAAAATGGCCATTTTCCAGTCGATTAAAATCAACTGAAACTGGTCAAATGCGTTTTACTTCGCCACTCTCACATATTGATTCGAAAAATTACGAATTTTGGAATCTAGCAATAACTTGACATCACGGATCCAACAAAAGTGGTTTCGTCGAAAATCGAGGTCCTTTGCTAAATTTCCATTTTTAAGGGCCTGAATTTCATAGCGACTATTCTGAATTTTCAACTGGACATAACTTTTTATCCCCGCTATGAAATTTTGATTTTTCAGATTCGTTGGATAGATATTCTCAATTAAATTCTAATATTTTTGGTTTCACTAAAATCCGGTTTACTTTGAATCCTGTACATTCATTTGAAATTTGAAATCGAATTTTTGAACTACCGCGCCATTTCAGGCTCGAATTATAATTAAAATTATTCGTTTTCACTTCGTCGAAAATAAATTTTTCGTCGTTATTATTTAAAATAATCCATTTTAAATAATCAAAATTCACTAAATTCGCCAAAATAAAAATTTTAAATTGCCTCGGATTTCCGTGTTATTACAGTGAGGTCGCTGGAGACGAGGAGACGAGACCGGAGGGGAGGCAATGGTGGTAGGGAGGCGTGCGGCGAAGCACCGCCAGCGGCGTCTGGGGCTCGAGCGCGAGATCGTTTTTCTTTTCTTATATCTGACAGGAGAGAGAATGTGGAGTGAGGGAGAGAGGTGTTATAAGGTTATATATAATATATTTAATTATTTTATTTTGAATTTTGAATTCCATAAAGTACCCTTTCCATTCGAAATCGAACCCGCCGACTATCATCCCCAACATATTACCCCCATTCCGAACACAATGAGATATGTTTCGTAAGCCAATTCGATCGTTTTGTTCAGTTTCCGTCAAAATCAAAATATAACTCTATATATTGATTTTGAACGCACATTTCAATTTACCGAAGCCACATACGGACTCTAAAAATTCCCGAAAAATATTTTCTAGCTTCGTATTGACGATACGGTCCTAACAAAACTAATTTTGTCAAATTCTGAAACCATTTGAAAAATGGTCATTTTCTGGTCGATCGAAATTGACTAAAACTGTCAAAACACGTTTTTTTTCGCCATGCTCACACATTGCTTTCAAAAATTATGAATTTTTAAACCTAGAAATAACTAGACATCCCGGATCCAACAAAAGTGGTTTCGTCGAAAACCGAGGTCGTTTGCAAAATTTTCATTTTTAAGGGCTCAAAATTTCATAGCGACTATTCTGAAATTTCAACTGGGCATAACTTTTTATCCCCGCTATGAAATTTCAATTTTTAGATTCGTTGGAAAGATATTCTCAATTAGATTCTAATATTTTTGGTTTCACTAAAATCCGGTTTATTTTGAATCCTGTACATTCATTTGAACTTTGAAATTGAATTTTCGAACTACCACGCAATTTTCAATTCCTTTTATAATTTAAAATAAATTTTTATATTCTAACGACGATCTATATAAATATATACGTTCGAATTCTATTCAAAAATAAATTTCTCGTTATTATTATTTAAAATAATTCATTTTAAATGTTCAAAATTCATTAAAATTGCCAAAATAAATTTTTTAAATTGGCTCAGATTTCCGGTTTATTACATTACCTAAGATTTATACAACAGCCCTTGCACTTTAATCCTTCTTCAATTATCTTTGGCATATATGATTCACAACGCTTATGCCAATACGGAGTGGTTCTTCGGATAATAATCCAACCGTCTCTCCATATCAACAACGTTAACATGGTCAAAAACTTTGATAGTCGGTGATTTAACTATTAAATGAAAAATGTCCATGTGCACACAACGATCTTTTTTCCAAATGGAATTATTGATCAAATCATCAACCATATATATATATATATATATTCATAATTCCTAATTTCCTATGTTTAGAAAATATACGTTATTCATTACTGGAAAACATTTCCATACTTACTCTCATTTCTTATTTTCTATATTAGAAAATATTTCTGATTCTTATTTGGAAAACATTTCCAAATTCCTTCATTTGGTTTGAAACAGATGTTTAAATAAAACATCACGACGCCAACTCAAACCATTACACTCATTAACTAAATTCACTTAACCTACCTTTACTATTAAACTTTAACCATTCCTTAGTTAAGAAGGAAGTCAATCAAGTTGGGGTATAATTACCTCTCAGACCTTAACTGAACAACGTTATAAATTCAGAATAGAAAAAGTTTTTTTTAAACCTTTAAGAAACTTCTTACGTAACTCTCGGGTTCTATTTACGAATCCACTTCTTTTACAGAAACAATTGTTATACCGATAACGTTATAATCCCTACTTTCGAAATATCTAACTTCAATTATACTTTTATTCTATAATTTGAATAAATAAATAAACACCTAATTTATAAATAAATAAATCTTGATTTAAAAATCGGAAAGTATAAGTACTTTCCCGAATTCGATATAATTGAATTCGACGATTTACTCTCTTCGAATAACTAATATTCGATTGACTCACTTCGAATAACTAAAATTCGATTATCTCACTTCGAATAACTTATATTTGACTAACTCACTTTTGAATAACAAATATTTGACTAACTCACTTTCGAGTAATTAATATTCGATAACTCTCTCTTTTGAATAAACTATATTCGATAATCACCTTTCGAATAAACGATATTCGATAATCTCTCTTTTCGAAAAAACTAATATTCGATTAACTCCTCTCGAATAACTAAATTCGATTAACTCCCTTTCGAATAACTAAATTCGATTAACTCCTCTCGAATAACTAAATTCGATTAACTCTTCTCGAATTACTAAATTCAATTAACTCCCTTTCGAGTAACTAAATTCGATTACTCCTCTCGAATAACTAAATTCGATAACTCCTTTCGATTAAACAATAATCCATAACTCCTTTCGATTAAACTAAAATCGAGAACTCCTTTCGATTAAACTAAAATAGATAACTCCTTTAGATTAAACTAAAATCGATAACTCCTTTCGGTTAAACTATAATCGATATGTAATAACCCGGAAATCCGAGCCAATTTTAAAAAAAATTATTTTGGCGATTTTAGTGAATTTTGATTATTTAAAATGAATTATTTTAAATAAAAACGACGAGAAATTTATTTTGAATAGAATTAGAATGTATATATTTATATAGATCGTCGTTAGAATATAAATAATTATTTATAATTATAAAAGGAATTGAAAATGGCGTGGTAGTTCGATAATTCGATTTCAAATTTCAAAAGAATGTACTGGGTGCAAAATAAACCGGATTTTAGTGAAACCAAAAATATTTGAATCTATTCGAGAATATCTTTCCAACGAATCCGAAAAATTGAAATTTCATAGCGGGAATCAAAAGATACGTCCAGTAGAAAATTCAGAATAGTCGCTATGGAATTCTGGCCCTTAAAAATGGAAATTTTGCAAACGACCTCGGTTTTCGACGAAACCACTTTTGTTGGATCCGTGATGTCAATTTATTGCTAGGTTTCAAAATTCGTAATTTTATGAACAAATATGTGAGCGTGGCAAAGGAAAACGTGTTTTGACAGCTTTAGTTGATTTTAACCGACTGGAAAATGGCCATTTTTCCAACGGTCTCGGAATTTGACGAAATTAGTTTTGTTAGGACTGTATCATCAATACGAGGCTAGAAAATATTTTTTGGGAATTTTCTAGTTAGTATGTGGCCCTGGTAAATTGAAATGCGCGTTCAAATTCAATATATAGAGTTATATGTTGATTTTGATGGAAACTGATCTAAACGATCGAATCAGCCTACCATACATATCCCATTGTGTTCGGAATGGGGGTAATTAGCTATGGGCAATAGGCGGTGGGTTTCGTTTCGAGTTTGAAATAGAAAGTTGCTTTTTGAAATATAAAAATTAAATATAAAAAATCAACCCTCATTTACATTTAACCCCCCCTTCTTTATCTTCAAAACAGAAAATAGAAGAGAGGAAAAAAACTGAAGCCCTCGTCGATGGGGATCTCGCAGCCGCCGCTGGAGGCACCACCGCCTCGGGCGCCCTCCACCCCCGCCCCGCTCTCGCTTCCCTCCCTCTCCGTTAAGCCCGACGCACCCCAAAACCTAACCCTAGCCCATCGAACACGTGCGCCCCCTTAAACCGCACCCCCTCTAACTGAAGCCGCCTCCGACCACACCATCCACGGCGCCGACCACCGCAGTTCAGCCCCCCCCCTCTGCGCAGCAAATCCCCTTTCGCCCTTCCACTGTAAGCTTTTATTTATTTAAATTCTCTTTTTAGAATTGATTATTTGATTTTTATAGAATAAAAGAGTTGATTTTTATAGAATTGAAAGTTTAAATTTTTAATACATGAAAGTTTTGATTTTTAATGAAGATAAAAAAAATTAGAATTTTAATGAAGATAAAAATTGGGTTCTTAAAGAAGAAAAGACTAGATTTTTAATTCTAGAAAGATATGATTTTTATATAGTAGAGATAATAAAAATTTGATTTTTATATTATAGAAAGGTTAAAAATATAATTTTTATATCATAGAAAGAATAAAAATATGATTTTTATGGTTGTGGAGTAATAAAAATATAACTTTTATTATATTACTAGCGAGATAAAAATGGAATTTTTATCTATATAGTAGCGATATAAAAATGGAAATTTTACCTATATAGTAGCGATGTAAAAATAGAATTTTTACCTATATGATAGCGATGTAAAAATAGAATTTTTATCTATATAGTAGCGATGTAAAAATGGAATTTTTATCTATATAGTAGCGATGTAAAAATAGAATTTTTATCTATATAGTAGCGATGTAAAAATAGAATTTTTATCTATATGATAGCAATGTAAAAATAGAATTTTTATCTATATGATAGCGATGTAAAAATAGAATTTTTATCTATATAAATGCGATGTAAAAATAGAATTTTTATCTATATAGTAGCGGTGTAAAAATGTGATTTGTATATACATAGCAACAATATAAAAATGTGATTTTTATATGTGTAGTGGCTACGGGCAACGAAATTGGCAAAAGACGAGCGCGGCGAAGATTTTCTACATACGAGTAGTCGTTGCGTTTGGATTAGCAAGTCGGTGAGAACTTCTCACTTTTAATTTAATTTTCTAGTTAAAATATATAATAGGATGCAGACGGTGTTTAGTAGCATCCGACACCCATCGTCCACAGACCATGGACGGCTTGTTTGTTTGTTTGTTTGTTTGATTTTGATGTGTAGTTGATTGTGTGATGTGGATTGAAATATATTTTTTATAGTTATATTTTTATAGTTAAAAATAGAATTTTTAACGTGTATGTGAAATGAAATAAATTAATATAAACAAATTGAATGATTTGTTTATATACACACATTTGACTGATATTGATTGGGATGATAAATTTTACACATCGCCCAACTGAACAAATAAAATCTGTGTTTGATTGTTTGAAACCCCACACGGGTATTGGGATGATATTTGACATACACTAATCCTAATAATTAGTTGTGTGTTGATCGATTGATGGACAGACTGTTATGAGCGTTAAATATTTATATTTGAGGCTTATACAGTGTAGAATGCACTTTGGATGATGGTTGATTATTTGTCATTGTGGATATATACATGCGTTGTATGGAAATCCATAGAAATAAAATCTATGGTAATTGATTGGGCCCCATTCCAGTTTCGAAATAGAATATTTGAAGAGAAAATTTGAATAAAATATTTGAGAAGAAATATTTGAAACGAAATATTTGAACAGAATATTTGAAATAGAAATATATAAAGCCGTGTTGATTAGACATGCGCTATTTTGACGCGAAATATTTATATCGATTATATTCGTTTTTATAATGAATATTGGAAAGTGATTTCAAAATTGAATATTTTGAAATGAAATTCGAATTAAATTGAATTGAAAAGGAATTCAAATCGAATTGAAATTGGATTGAATCGAATTTAAATCGAACTGAATCGAATTGAAATTGAATCGGATTGTAATCGAATTGAAATTGAATTGAAATCAATTTGAAATGAATTTAAAACGAATTTATAATGGAAAGATTCAATTTTGATTTGAATTTGAAATAGAAGTTGAAATCGTTTTGAAAACGAATATAAAATGATTTATAAAATACGTTTTGAAAGGAAATCGATGAAATATATAATATATATATATATATATATATATATATATATATAATGGCCTGAATAGAATGCGCCGCGCCGCGGTAGTTCGCGAATTTCGACCATTGACTTCGAATGGATATTACGGGAGATCCGACCGTCGGATTCTCCTAAAACTGGAACCGTTGGGTTCGTATCGAAAAGAGCTTTCTAATGAATATGAGAAATTAGAAATCTAACGGTTGGATTTGGAATTATGTCCAAATCAAATTTGGAAAAGGTCGTTGTAAGTGCAGTTCGATGGCCGTTGATGGAAATCAACTGTACGGGCCTTGATAAAATTATTTAAAATAGTAATAATTTGTGTAAAATCATAAGAAATGATTTGTGAAGAATTGGGATGATAAACTCCATATTTGAAAAGATAAAAATAGATTTTTATCGAAATGAACTAGTTTTGAACTAGAATAATGACTTGTTTATTTTTGAAATAAATAAATTGGATTTGAAATGGTTTTGATAATAACCAGAATTTCCAATAATTGAATTGGAATGGATTGGAATCGAAATTATCTTTGGAATATTTCGATGTTGGATTTCGTGATTATACAGATACTGTTATGGAAATTTGAAAGGTATATTTAAAACGTTATTTCCAATACGATATTTGTTGGTTGTAGAAGTTGATACTGAATATAGGCCGATATATTTTCTATTCAGAGCCTTGTATTTAATATCAAATGTAATTTGGGTTTGTCATGAATGGTGTCTTCATTAACACTGTTCTTAAACCCAGTTGAGAAAAGGATTAAATCTTTTTATTTAGATTTAATGAAGTGTACCAATTAAATAATATTTAATTGGAATTGAATTAGTACTGATTTTTGGGTTTATCGTGAATAGTGTTTTAAATAACACTTGTTCTTTAACCCGATAATTAATTGAATGTGATTTTGGGTTGTCGTGAACGGTATCTTCAATAATACTGTTCTTAGACCCAACCGAGTTAAGAAAATCAGAAACCAACCGGAGATTAGTTAAGTTGAATGGTTTCTTGGGTATTGATCTGATGTTGGTTTCGGCCTTCGGGGTTAATACTTAGGGAATTGCTCAATTGCTATTTTACGGTTAAAGACTGATAGAATGGAATGTGATTTTGGGTTTATCGTGAACCGTGTTTTAAATGACACTGATTCTTTAACCCAGTTAAAGATTAAAACTAAGCGGAGTTTTAATGAATCTTTAATTAGACTGAAAAGATCGAGAATGGAGTATCACCAGTTTTGCTCCAGGCGATAGTTAAATCTTTAATTAGATTTGAACGTGAAATGGTAATTGAATTTACCGATAACATTGTGGTGTTAGATATGAGGTATTACGAGTTTTACTTCATGGGATTAATAGGTTGGGATGGGGAAATTAAAACAAATGATTACTTCGATAAGGTTCGTTAATCCCGACTAGTTTGGATAAACCATAATTTGATTTGAATTGTTATTCAAAGGAAGATTAAAGAATAAATTTTAAAGAATTTATCTTTGATAAAATTAATGGGAACCTTTCCCTAAGAATGTGAAATTTAGAAACTAACTGTAGGTTAGCTAAGCAGAACGGTTTCCTGGGTATTGATCTGATGTTGGTTTCGGCCTTCGGGGTTAATATTTGGGGAATTCTTCTCTTGTTGATTTACGGTTAGTGACTGATGAATTGGAATGAGGCGTATGTTGTGTTTGTGTAACACTTGTTTATTATATACGCGAGTTATTCAAAAAGACCGGGTTTATCCCATTCTGAATAACTGATTCGACGATGAGTCGAAGATGAAGACGGTGGTTGAAGATCAGAGGTCTTCACGTCGTTTGGATGATTACTGATGATCTTGATTGGACCATACACCCAAGAGGAGGGAATCAGTTAGTGGTTGTCCAGACGTACTTGGAGATCGATGTATATGCGGGGTACTAGGTGCCTCCGGTTTCGTTCAGACCCAGAACGAACTTGTAAATGGACTGTGTGTCTGACATTGGATATCATTTTGTGTGATTGATGGATATTGGTTGCATAGAGTGGTTTGCCTGTGTGGCATGCTAAGATGCAAATGATCAAGGCTTTTGTTGAAAAGCAAAGTCTTGTGGTTGATGATCAAAGCACGGCCTTTGTGGCATAGCTTTGTGTAGCATTGATTCGTGAGCCTCACACCCCGGTTGTGAACCAAAAATGGGAGAAGGACCTCGGATGTAACACCCCACCTCTGCCAGGGTGACTCTTGCAAGCACTCTGACTTTGGAGGGGCGTTTGAATCGGGTAAACATGCATAATGATATATCAAGGCAGAACAAGAACATATGTATATATGTAAACAGAGTAAATAAGATAAGTAAAACAGCGGAAGATTTCAAACTATTTCAAAACAAGTCTGGTACAACATAATGTCAACTTTCCAAATACACAAGTCTAGATAAAAACAACATCACTGAAAAACTGAAATACATAAGTACTATCCCCAAAATAAGTGATAACCATAGCTAGCTTCATGTCAAGACCGTACATGAGCTAAAATCCCACAAGCAAGCGATCAGAAATCCAAGCTAAGCTCCAATATTCCCACCCTGAGAACCAGGGGGGAAACGGAAGAAAAGAGGCGAAAGAAAAACAGGTCAGTCAAAAAGACTGAGTAAGCCCTACTACAATCAATGTAAACTGATAAAGTTAACTGGCATGAGAAGCAGGGATGAACATAAGGATAACAACATACTAGCATGATGATTAACTAACAAGGTAGATAAAGGTGTCACCGCATAATCAGGTTTAAGGTTTTTGCACCACAGGTGTACTAGCAAGCCAACATGACTTGAATAAACAAGTATTGATCCCTTGGCCCAAGCTTTGGCCCAATAACATGAAGTGACCCTAATACGAGGTCCAACCAAACGGTCTAGTCGATCGGCTCCCTATAAGCCTAACTCGTCACGTGTTGGTGTCAATACGGCCCAAACATAATTGTAGTCAGACTGTGCTGGGTCTCCCGTCGGGTGTATCAAGCCCTAGGGTGTCAACCCCTGGACACCATAAACATAAGTGCACAGTCTTAGATCTACTGGTACCCGTGCTTGATTTTCTCCGGCTACGGACTACGTGCACGACCATAGTCCGTCCGGAACTACACCGGCGTATCACTCTGCCGTCGTCTTTGGTCACTTACCTCAAGTCCAGTAATCGTGCCCCACCCTAGCCTAGTCCCTAGGGTCATGATGATACAAACTTGGGATTACTGCTAGAGTGGACCCCCGTTGCTAGGATTTTCTAGTGGGTTAAGTACGGTTTAACCCTCTTGCTAATCATGGATTAACTTGGTTAAGTGTAACGATGAGTTCACGACTTAACCCTGATTAATCTACCAAGCCCACATTGATTAAGTATTAAGTGGACCATGACTTAAACCCTAACCATGAGGCATTAATTAATTAATGTGCCTTAACCTCTCACATTAGACTTCGTTGCGGTTACTAGTTAAGCCGGTCGGTTCCGGGTAGCTTTATACCACAACTTGGTCTAACCTCGGGTTCAAGGTACAACATGACCAACTTCTCACACTGGGTCCTATTGTTTGTAGCAACTAGTTAAGCCGGTCGGTTCCGGGTAGGTTTACGCTACAAACTCAACCCAACCTCGAGTTGGTCACACTTATATTTTCTAAGTGTCATGTCCATTATGTTTACAAAACATATTACAAGTTTTCAAGCATTTGGGTAGACCTAACTTAATAGGTAAATTCCCAATGGGTAGACCTAACTTAATAGGTAAATTCCCAATCTTATGTTTTTATGTCTTTTAAGTTTACCCAACCCCAAACGCAATCCCATCGCTTACATATCGCAATAGCGCATAAAGGATAGAAAGAGGGAACTTGGCATAATCATGACATAAAGGTGTTGAAGCCACAAGTTTAACATGGTGGCATATGAAATGTACATATGTTCATATATTTGCATATTACATTTTTAGGCCTCAAAAGCATGCATAAAACCAAACTTAGCATATTGGCGATACATGGTGATAAATGACATGTAGAAATGGCCATAAGTTCGCATTTAGTCTCACATGCAAGTTATCATAAGAGATTTGATAACTTACATGTTGCCAAAATGCAACCTTTAGCATAAAGCTTGAAGCTTTATGTGCATATACTCAAGGTAAGCTTGCATAACATGATAACATGAGTAAAATGATCCACCCAAACTTGCATACATAACATGACAACTTGCATATCATAACATGGCAAACTTGCATAACATAACATGGCAAACTTGCATATCATAACATATCAAACTTGCACAACATGACATAGTAAACTTGCATATCATGGCAAACTTGCATATCATAATGATCAACCAAACTTGCATCATTCATTTAACTTTAGAGTTTAAATATGAAAGTAGAAAAGGGCTTACAATGCTTATGAAGACACAAAAATATATATAGATTGAGACAAAGCCCTTATGCAATCAAATAAACCCAAAATGCAAGCTCCAATAGAAAAACCCTTGAGCCAAAATGATCAAAACCCTTGCTTTATGATGTAAATATGGAAACTTGACTTGAATGCAAGCTAATGACACTCATACAAGCTTGAAAACACTTGTATGCATGGAAAATCTCTCATAGAAATAACGTAGAATTTTATGAAGAGAGTGGAGGCCATGAGAGGAATGATTTTGCCATAGTTTAGTTGCTTGAATGAATAATGATGATTTAGGGTTAGGTTATGGGCTTATTTATAGAGATTAGGATTAGTTTCAACCTTAGGATAAAACCCTAATTCCAATCTCAGCCCTTAAAACCGAATCTGGCCCCAAAACCTAACCAAAACCCCAAAATGGTGCACCAGGCAAAACTGCCCGGCTGAACCAAGTCGACAGCCAAGTCGATAGGGCTGTCGACTTTGGTCCAACCAAGTCGACTGCCAAGTCGACAGGCCTGTCGACTTGGTTGGCTTGGCGGGAAATTTACCGCCTAGCCTTCCAGGCCCGAAATTCGAAATTTGAACTTGAAATTCAAATCTGTTTTGAACTTGAAATTTTCTGAAAACTTCATTGGGCCTTAATCGGGTCATACGGACTCCGATTTTCGAAAACTCGGACTCTATTTCGCGTATTTTTTCCGAGACGAACGCAATGGCATAGCCCGTTTCCCTTGATTCAGATTTATAAAATAATTCTGCCTCGATTTACGTTATAATAGGTTATTGAAAATGCGGGTTGTTACATTCTCCCCTCCTTAAAGGATTTCGTCCCCGAAATCTTCAAGTTAGGAAGAACGTATCCTACCATCCAACATCCATCTACTCAAAACATCATCCACGAGCAATCATTGTCCTTACAAGATTCTAAATGTTGTATGAACATATGCAAAGGTGTGTGTATATGTACTTATCTAATGCAAATATCATCAATGCAAATTATGTTAGTGAAATGAATCCATATGTATGCAATTCCTAACATAATGTATAACATCTATATGTGTGCACATAACATACATCCATATGCAACATCCATGTGATAACACAAAAATTTTCATCCATGAATAAGCATAAACACTCATGCATATGCAATATGAGGAGTGTGTGAGCCGATCTAGTGCCTAATGTGTATAATGCATCCACGCGTAACCACTTGCAAACACTTGCAACCACTTGCAAACATCAAGCATAACATGTTTCAAGCACATGTTTCATCCAAAGGGTTTCTACCTAAGGTTCTCATGACGAGATTAACATGATAAACTAGATAAACATGGATAGCAAAGAGAAAGATATGCTAACAAAGAAAAGAGATTGAGAGTGTACCCTCAAAAAGGAATGGATAAAGCCCACACATCTTCTCCTCGGTTTCCCAAGTTGCGTCTTCTTCGGCTTCACCCCATTGAACCTTCACCAACTTGACCTCTCGATTCCTTAGCTTCTTGGTCTCCGTCCCCAAGATACGAATCGGAGCTCTCCTCAAGGTAGCCTCTTTCTCCACTTCCACATCTTTCAGAACACTTGGCTCAACAACCTCTGCTGATTCATGTAAACACTTCCGGAGATGCGAGACATGAAAAACATCGTGTACTCCGGCAAGCTTCTCGGGCAACTCCCCTCTATAAGTCATCTGCCCGATCCTCTCTATAATAGGGAATGGTCCAACAAACCTCGGTGTTAACTTCCCAACGGCTCCAAATCGGACCACATTCCGCAAAGGAGAAACCTTCACGAAAACCATATCCCCAACATCAAACTCCAAATCAGTTCTTCGCTTATCAGCATAGGATTTATGTCGGTCTTGGGCCGCTTTCATCCGTCTCCGAATCAACTCGACCTTCTCGGATGTATCTCTGATCATATCAGGCCCAAGTATAAGCTCATCTGTAGTCTCCCACCAACATGTAGGCGACTTGCACGGCCTCCCATATAAAGCTTCAAATGGTGCCATCCCTATGCTTGCCTGATAACTGTTATTATATGCAAACTCAACAAGAGGAAGATGGTCTTCCCAAGTACCACCAAAATCCAGAATACAAAGCCTCAACACATCCTCGAGTACCCTATTCACCCTTTCGGTTTGACCGTCCGTCTGTGGGTGATAAGCCGTACTTAGATTCAACCTCGTGCCCATAGCTTCTTGCAAGCTATTCCAGAACTGACTTGTAAAGATTGGGTCACGGTCACTGACTATACTAGAAGGGACTCCATGTAGTCTCACAATCTCACGAAGATATACAGACGCTAGCCAAGATGCGGTCCTCTTGCTCTTCACCTGAATGAAATGAGCACTCTTCCTAAGTCTATCCACAATAACCCAAATGCTCGTATTCCCTTTCCTTGACCTTGGTAGCCCATCGATAAAATCCATGGAAATACTCTCCCACTTCCATAGTGGAACGTCTAGAGGATGCAATAGCCCACCGGGCTTCTTCGACTCGGCCTTAACTTGCTGGCAAATGATACATCTAGAGACAAACTCTGCCACATCCTTTTTCATCCCAGGCCAAAAGAAAATGCGCTTCATATCTTTATACATCTTATCTCCGCCCGGATGTATAGTCAACTTAGAGCGATGCGCTTCCTCAAGAACTTTTCTTACTAAATCTTCTACCATTGGAACACATAACCTTCCGTCTCTCCTCAGCCAACCCTTGTCATCAATAGAATATCGAGCGAGATGACTAGACGCCTCTCCTCGAATCAGCTTATCCATAATCTCAACTATTTGAGGGTCTTCTCTCTGCGAAGCCCCGACTTGATCAAGAAGGGTAGGTCTGAGTTCCAGAGATGCTAAAGAACCGGTCATCGACTCAATCGCCAAAGAGAAATCAAAGGTTGCCACATACTCTAAATTCTTCATCTCAACGAATAGAGGACTCAGAGTCAACCTTTTTCTACTCAATGCATCTGCTACCACATTCCCCTTGCCAGGGGTATAAGCTATCTCAAAATCGTAGGACGCCAAGAATTCCATCCATCTTTGTTGCCTCAGATTCAGATCCTTCTGAGAAAAGAGATACTTCAATGACTTGTGATCGGTATAAAGCTCAAATCTTTCTCCCAGAAGATAATGGCGCCAAGCCTTGAGTGCATATACTATTGCTGCCAACTCTAAGTCATGAGTGGGATAATTCTTCTCATGCACTTTGAGTTGTCTACCGCCAAAGCATATCACTCTTCCTTCTTGCATCAGAACAGCTCCTAACCCCGTGCCACATGCATCGGTGTATACTGTAAATAACTTCCCTCCATCGGGCAAAGCTAGAACAGGTGCTGATGTGAGAGCTCTCTTGAGCCTCTGAAAAGCTAGCTCGCATTCTATGCTCCAAGCAAAAACTAAATTCTTCTTCGTCAATTTAGTGAGAGGAGCGGAAATCTTCGCGAAGTCCTTGATGAACTTCCGGTAAAAGCCTGCAAGACCTAGAAAACTTCTCACTTCGGTTGCATTCCTTGGAGTCTTCCAATCCTGAACTGCAACTACCTTAGCGGGATCCACCGCTAAGCCTTGCTTAGATATTATATGCCCAAGGAATCTAACTTCCCTTCTCCAAAAGTGACACTTGGAGAACTTGGCCTTCAACTGATGCGCTCTAAGCGTATCCATCACCTACACGAGATGCCTTGCGTGCTCTTCCTCATCCTTAGAGAAGATCAGAATATCATCTACGAAGACCACGACAAACTTGTTCAAGAACTCCCTGAACACCCTACTCATCAAGTCCACGAAATATTCGGGTGCATTAGTCAAGCCGAACGGCATGACAAGCCATTCGAAGAATCCATCTGGAGTTCTGAACGCAGTCTTGTCTATACTATCTTCAGCTACCCTGAGCTGATGGAATCCAGTAGCAAGATCAAGCTGAGAGAAAACAGAAGCACCGATAAGCTGGTCAAAGAGATCATCAATCCTCGGTAACGGGTGTCTGTTCTTCTTTGTCAGCTTATTCAACTCTCGATAGTCAACACAAAGTCGGAGAGAACCATCTGCCTTGGTAGCAAATACCACAGGCGCTCCCCATTCAGATATACTTCGTCTAATGAAGTTCTTCTAAAGCAACCCCTTCACTTGCTTACTTAGCTCCCGCCTTTCACGTGGAGCCATGTGCCGAACGGGCAAAGAAACCGGCTTCGCATTATCCACCAGATAAATGCGGAAATCAATCTCTCGCTTAGGGGGCAACCCCCTAACTTCATCGAAAACATCCGGATACTCTCAAACCACTCTCACAGACTGAAGAGCTTCCATTGACGAGTCGAGTGATTCAAGATAGCACAACATGACGGGACCTCTCGGATTACAAGAAATTTCTAGGGTGTTTCCGAGGCGAGTCACGAGCCTCACAACCCTATGCTCACAATCAAGGGTGGCTCCATATATGGACAACCAATCCATGCCCAATATCAATCCGTATCCCCTAAAACCAAGAACATAAGCACTACACAAGAATTCTACACTCAGTATAGAGATCCTCAAATCCCCACATATCATAGACAGATGGGCGGAACCCCCAATAGGATTTGAGACACAGACGGGATCATCTACCAAGCTAGTACTAAGGTGCAAACTATCAACAAGATCAGATGAGATAAAGCTATGCGATGCACCAGAATCAAACAAGGTACGAACTGGAAAATTAGAAATATATACAAGGCTCTCAACAAAAATACTACCTCGATCGGGAACTGGAGCGGCATTGAGAGCATGAACTTGCCCTCCTGAAGGTCCAGCACGCTGAGTCTGACCCTGGCCTTGCCCTTGCTTCTTCGGGCAATCCTTACTGAAATGTCCAGTCTCACCGCAGAAAAAGCATTCACCATTCTTCCTTTTCCTCTTCTTACAATCCTTAATAAGATGCCCAACTGAACCGCAATAATGGCACTTCCCCTTGCTGTTATTGCCCTTGTTGTTGTTCCCCTTGTTGCCTTGACTCTTGTTCTTGTTCTTGTTCTGATTGCCTTGACTGCTCTGACCACTTGGATTACCTTGATTTCCTTTCCACTGGGAATCAGTCTTCTTGGCTTGAGTATCATTCATCTTGATCTCTTTCTTGACATCTCCCTGAAGTAACGCCATATCAACCAAGCTCTCAAACGTGGCCCCATGGGGAATATGTGACATAGCCAACCCCTGCAACGGCTCATTCAATCCTCTAGCAAAACGAAGAGCCTTCTTCTGAGGAGTACTCACCATATCCAAGCCAAAACGAGCTAACTGATTGAACTTGTTCACATATTCTTTGACAGACATATCTCCTTGTTTCAAAGTTATGAACCTCTCCATTTGCAGATTCTCCTCAGCAGAAGATAGAAACTTAAGCACGAACCTTGCCCTGAAATCGGCCCAAGTCTCAACAGGCCTAGTACCATTGGTGACTTCCCACCAATAAGCGGCTTCATCCTTCATAAGCCAAACCGCCAACAAGATCTTCCTCTGATCGTCTAACCCAAAGATAGCAAATAAATCCTCGGTCTCTTTCAACCAATTTCTGGCCTCTACAAAAGTCTTAGTGCCTTGAAAGTTCTTGCCACCCATTGCTTTGAAATCTTTGCAATTCTTTGCGAAGTCAGCTTGAGGATGCTGAGGGTGAGGAGGAAGAGGAACCTCAGCGACATGAGGAGGAGGAACATTAACTACCGGAGGAGGAGGAGGAACATCTGTGGGGCCGGCCTCGGTCGCCCTAGCCTCCAAAAGTCTCCTATACCAAACAGGTACGTGTACTCCCTCCGGAATAGCAAAGTCGGCCATACTGAAAACGAAGAAAAAAAAGACAGATTCAGAATGGAGAAAAACGAAGGAATTTTGCTAATGGCTTTTTGGGGAATAGCCTTTAAAATAAACTAGACTTTTCTTTGGAAAATACTTTATACTTGGTTTTGAAAATAGTTTTCCAAAAGTTTTTAAAAACCTTTTTGTTCCTTCTCGTAAACCATATGCTCTGATACCAAATGTAACACCCCACCTCTGCCAGGGTGACTCTTGCAAGCACTCTGACTTTGGAGGGGCGTTGAATCGGGTAAACATGCATAATGATATATCAAGGCAGAACAAGAACATATGTATATATGTAAACAGAGTAAATAAGATAAGTAAAACAGCGGAAGATTTCAAACTATTTCAAAACAAGTCTGGTACAACATAATGTCAACTTTCCAAATACACAAGTCTAGATAAAAACAACATCACTGAAAAACTGAAATACATAAGTACTATCCCCAAAATAAGTGATAACCATAGCTAGCTTCATGTCAAGACCGTACATGAGCTAAAATCCCACAAGCAAGCGATCAGAAATCCAAGCTAAGCTCCAATATTCCCACCCTGAGAACCTGGGGGGGAACGGAAGAAAAGAGGCGAAAGAAAAACAGGTCAGTCAAAAAGACTGAGTAAGCCCTACTACAATCAATGTAAACTGATAAAGTTAACTGGCATGAGAAGCAGGGATGAACATAAGGATAACAACATACTAGCATGATGATTAACTAACAAGGTAGATAAAGGTGTCATCGCATAATCAGGTTTAAGGTTTTTGCACCACAGGTGTACTAGCAAGCCAACATGACTTGAATAAACAAGTATTGATCCCTTGGCCCAAGCTTTGGCCCAATAACATGAAGTGGCCCTAATACGAGGTCCAACCAAACGGTCTAGTCGATCGGCTCCCTATAAGCCTAACTCGTCACGTGTTGGTGTCAATACGGCCCAAACATAATTGTAGTCAGACTGTGCTGGGTCTCCCGTCGGGTGTATCAAGCCCTATGGTGTCAACCCCTGGACACCATAAACATAAGTGCACAGTCTTAGATCTACTGGTACCCGTGCTTGATTTTCTCCGGCTACGGACTACGTGCACGACCATAGTCCATCCGGAACTACACCGGTGTACCACTCTGCCGTCGTCTTTGGTCACTTACCTCAAGTCCAGTAATCGTGCCCCACCCTAGCCTAGTCCCTAGGGTCATGATGATACAAACTTGGGATTACTGCTGGAGTGGACCCCCATTGCTAGGATTTTCTAGTGGGTTAAGTACGGTTTAACCCTCTTGCTAATCATGGATTAACTTGGTTAAGTGTAACGATGAGTTCACGACTTAACCCTGATTAATCTACCAAGCCCACATTGATTAAGTATTAAGTGGACCATGACTTAAACCCTAACCATGAGGCATTAATTAATTAATGTGCCTTAACCTCTCACATTAGACTTCGTTGCGGTTACTAGTTAAGCCGGTCGGTTCCGGGTAGCTTTATACCACAACTTGGTCTAACCTCGGGTTCAAGGTACAACATGACCAACTTCTCACATTGGGTCCTATTGTTTGTAGCAACTAGTTAAGCCGGTCGGTTCCGGGTAGGTTTACGCTACAAACTCAACCCAACCTCGAGTTGGTCACACTTATATTTTCTAAGTGTCATGTCCATTATGTTTACAAAACATATTACAAGTTTTCAAGCATTTGGGTAGACCTAACTTAATAGGTAAATTCCCAATGGGTAGACCTAACTTAATAGGTAAATTCCCAATCTTATGTTTTTATGTCTTTTAAGTTTACCCAACCCCAAACGCAATCCCATCGCTTACATATCGCAATAGCGCATAAAGGATAGAAAGAGAGAACTTGGCATAATCATGACATAAAGGTGTTGAAGCCACAAGTTTAACATGGTGGCATATGAAATGTACATATGTTCATATATTTGCATATTACATTTTTAGGCCTCAAAAGCATGCATAAAACCAAACTTAGCATATTGGTGATACATGGTGATAAATGACATGTAGAAATGGCCATAAGTTCGCATTTAGCCTCACATGCAAGTTATCATAAGAGATATGATAACTTACATGTTGCCAAAATGCAACCTTTAGCATAAAGCTTGAAGCTTTATGTGCATATACTCAAGGTAAGCTTGCATAACATGATAACATGAGTAAAATGATCCATCCAAACTTGCATACATAACATGACAACTTGCATATCATAACATGGCAAACTTGCATAACATAACATGGCAAACTTGCATATCATAACATATCAAACTTGCACAACATGACATAGTAAACTTGCATATCATGGCAAACTTGCATATCATAATGATCAACCAAACTTGCATCATTCATTTAACTTTAGAGTTTAAATATGAAAGTAGAAAAGGGCTTACAATGCTTATGAAGACACAAAAATATATATAGATTGAGACAAAGCCCTTATGCAATCAAATAAACCCAAAATGCAAGCTCCAATAGAAAAACCCTTGAGCCAAAATGATCAAAACCCTTGCTTTATGATGTAAATATGGAAACTTGACTTGAATGCAAGCTAATGACACTCATACAAGCTTGAAAACACTTGTATGCATGGAAAATCTCTCATAGAAATAACTTAGAATTTTATGAAGAGAGTGGAGGCCATGAGAGGAATGATTTTGCCATAGTTTAGTTGCTTGAATGAATAATGATGATTTAGGGTTAGGTTAGGGGCTTATTTATAGAGATTAGGATTAGTTTCAACCTTAGGATAAAACCCTAATTCCAATCTCGGCCCTTAAAACCGAATCTGGCCCCAAAACCTAACCAAAACCCCAAAATGGTGCACCAGGCAAAACTGCCCGGCTGAACCAAGTCGACAGCCAAGTCGATAGGGCTGTCGACTTTGGTCCAACCAAGTCGACTGCCAAGTCGACAGGCCTGTCGACTTGGTTGGCTTGGCGGGAAATTTCCCGCCTAGCCTTCCAGGCCCGAAATTCGAAATTTGAACTTGAAATTCAAATCTGTTTTGAACTTGAAATTTTCTGAAAACTTCATTGGGCCTTAATCGGGTCATACGGACTCCAATTTTCGAAAACTCGGACTCTATTTCGCGTATTTTTCCGAGACGAACGCAATGGCATAGCCCTTTTCCCTTGGTTCAGATTTATAAATTAAATTCTGCCTTGATTTACGTTATAACAGGTTATTGAAAATGCGGGTTGTTACATCGGGGAGGACATGCGTTTCTTTCTAGCTAGAAGTGGCGTCAGTGGTTTTACACGCCCCGACGAGTTTGACTTATGTGGTTGTTGGTTTGCGAGGCGCCTCGGATATATCAGTGACTATGTGAAGCCGATGGAGCCATTCGTTGGCTCATTTACGCCCCAAAGGGTGGGGAAACGCAGTGTTCAGGCATTTTAATCCACATCGGTGGACCGGCCCTGACGATCCAAGCGCTCACCAGTGTCTGGGTCCTGAGACTCGGGCTAGACAGTCTCGAATCGGTAGAGGACTATCTTTTGCCTCGGTTCACAGATGGAAATCCAATTTCCAAATACGTGACTTTGCGGTTTTATTTGTAGAGCCTAGTATTGGCGACTTGATATATGGTACCCATGCCGCCTATGATTGATACTTATGATTTGAAATTATTTTGACACTATACACTTATAATAGTATCAAATGAATTGTTTTAAAACGTATCAAGCATTCTTTGGTTGTTATAAGGTAAAACCATATCCTCCGGCTTGCGTTGCATTATGTGATGGGACCTGGGTCTTATAACAGCTTCATTTTTCTTTACTTAGCATTGCGCTGTTTGTTTTATGCACTGGTATTCTTGGGAGGAAACCCGTTCCGTGTTATATGGCATGGTCCCTTGATTTACCAAACTATACAAATAAAGATTAATAACTGTTTTAGTTCTCACATCAGTCACATGACTGACCTGGAGTTTATTGTTTTAACCTAAACTCTGGGTGCCCTTATTTTGACACGGGCAGCTAGTAGTTTTGGTTTTACAGATTTATATTCACAGGATCCTGATTTACAGCTGGAACGATATCCGGAAAGCTCTGTATCCATATATCTCCTTCAGTTGTGTATTGTATTATTTTTCCGCTGCTATGTAATTTATTGTAATCTCTGATATTTTCTGTTGTATGATATTTGTTTATACTCTGTATATTCTTTTAATCTGATGGAATTGTTGTAATATACAATGAAATGTTCTTCTGTCAGCGTTTTGATTCGTCTTGTTCTCAAAGTAATTCGTTCTTTCTCTTCTCTTCGGAGACCGGGAAGTTCGGGTCGCTTCATTTTGGTATCAGAGCTTTGGTTTACAGAGCTCAGAGAACAAGACACGTTAGAACCAAACGAAAGAATTCATCAGAAATTGGATTAGTAATATCCAATAAGAATGACTCGTTGAGATGGGATCAGCCGTATCCTAGAACGAGTGTGAAGAGTATATTTTTAAAATGAAACCAAGTTTTGTTTTGAAATTTAAATCGTTTTATACGTATTTGAATATTTATTTTTAAAATTAATTGGGACAATCCAATATATAAAGATTTTGCATATATGTCTTGCAAACGTGTACTCGAAGTTTTAATGTATTGGATAGTTATAGAATCACACTCTAGTTGCCCGGGGATAATTCTGGTTACGGGGCACCATCGCCAGTATTTATATTCGAGCAACGAAAGTGAGATTTCTATATATTTCCAATAGACTGGTGTGAGAACCGAAACTAGATAGGGCTTATTGTTGTGATTTGGCATCAAAAATGTGATTTTTGGACTATATATCAAAGTTATGAATTTGAAATGATAACAAACAAATTGATTGCTGGTTGTGTTGTTTGATTATTGGTTGATTAATTAAAACGTGAAACCTTTAGCCAAATCGAACCAAAAAATGAATTGTATTGTAAATTTGTCGCATTTGCATGCATGTACATGTACTTACACTGAACATGTCATAACAAGGAGGCTAGAGCTGATGAATAAAATTGTTTGCCCAACAAATAAGTACATGTTTACCATAATTTACTGTTCTGTTTGGGTGATGGTGATTTTATGAGCCGATTGGCTAGCCGCTTGGCTTTTTCTTTTTCTTTTGGATTGAAGAAGGCCATGGGAGGCTATTTGAAATATCCCGAAGTCCCCGGTACAGGGGAGGTTATGGCGAATTTTTTCGAAAATTCAGGGTGTTAGCCAAATTTTTGAAAAATTTGAGAAGTTCTTAGAAACTGAAAAGTTGAAGAACTTAAGCCGTAAGGAAAATAATGGAAATTGAGTTGGTTTGTTAAACAACTTTCGGCTTCGTTCCTTTTCGGGGATGAAAAGTTTTAAGTGGGGGAGATTGTAATAACCCGGAAATCTGAGCCAATTTAAAAATTTTATTTTGGCGATTTTAGTGAATTTTGATTATTTAAAATGAATTATTTTAAATTAAAACGACGAGAAATTTATTTTGAATAGAATTAGAATGTATATATTTATATAGATCGTCGTTAGAATATAAATAATTATTTATAATTATAAAGGAATTGAAAATGGCGCGGTAGTTCGATAATTCAATTTCAAATTTCAAATGAATGTACCAGGTGCCAAATAAACCGGATTTTAGTGAAACCAAAAATATTTGAATCTATTCGAGAATATCTTTCTAATTAATCCAAAAAATTGAAATTTCATAGCGGGAATCAAAAGATACGTCCAGTAGAAAATTCAGAATAGTCGCTATGGAATTCTGGCCCTTAAAAATGGAAATTTTGCAAACGACCTCGGTTTTCGACGATACCACTTTTGTTGGATCCGTGATGTCAAGTTATTGCTAGGTTTCAAAATTCGTAATTTTCTGAATCAATATGTGAGCGAGGCAGTGGAAAACGTGTTTTGAAAGTTTTAGTTGATTTTAATCGACTGGAAAATGGCCATTTTTCCAACGGTCTCGAAATTCGATGAAATTAGTTTTGTTAGGACCGTATCGTCAATACGAAGCTAGAAAATATTTTTTGGGAATTTTTCTAGTTAGTATGTGGCCCCGGTAAATTGAAATGCGCATTCAAATTCAATATATAAAGTTATATGTTGATTTTGACGAAAACTGATCGAAACGATCGAATCAGCCTATGATACATATCCCATTGTGTTCGGAATGGGGGTAATTAGCTATGGGTGATAGGCAGTGGGTTTCGTTTTGAGTTTGAAATAGAAAGTTGCTTTTTGAAATATGAAAACTAAATTAAGTAAAAAAAATCAACCCTCATTTACATTTAAACCCCCCCTTCGTTATCTTCAAAACAGAAAATAGAATAGAGAAAAAAACTGAAGCCTCGTCAATGGGGATCTCGCAGCCGCCGCTAGAGGCGCCGCCGCCTCGGGCGCCCTCCACCCTCGCCCCGCTCTCGCTTCCCTCCCTCTCTGTTAAGCCTGACGCACCCCAAAACCTAACCCTAGCCCATCGAACGCGTGCGCCCCCTTAAACCGCACCCTCCCTACCTTAAGCCGCCTCCGACCACACCATCCACGGTGCCGACCACCGCAGTTCACCCCCCCCCCCCCTCTGGCGCAGCAAATCCCCTTTCCCCCTTCCACTGTAAGGTTTTTATTTATTTAAATTCTCTTTTTAGAATTGATTATTTGATTTTTATAGAATAAAAGTGTTGATTTTTATAGAATTGAAAATTTTAATTTTTAATACATGAAAGTTTTGATTATTAATGAAGATAAAAAAAATTAGATTTTTAATGAAGATAAAATTTGGGTTCTTAAAGAAGAAAGGACTAGATTTTTAATTCTAGAAAGATATGATTTTTATATAGTAGAGATAATAAAATTTTGATTTTTATATTATAGAAAGGTTAAAAATATAATTTTTATATCATAGAAAGAATAAAAAATATGATTTTTATGGTTGTGGAGTAATAAAAATATATATTTTATTATATTACTAGCGAGATAAAAATGGAATTTTTTTCTATATAGTAGCGATGTAAAAATGGAATTTTTATCTATATAGTAGCGATGTAAAAATAGAATTTTTATCTATATAGTAGCGATGTAAAAATAGAATTTTTATCTATATGATAGCAATGTAAAAATAGAATTTTTATCTATATGATAGCGATGTAAAAATAGAATTTTTATCAATATAGTAGCGATGTAAAAATGGAATTTTTATCTATATAGTAGTGATGTAAAAATAGAATTTTTATCTATATAGTATGGATGTAAAAATAGAATTTTTATCTATATGATAGCGATGTAAAAATAGAATTTTTGTCTATATGATAGCGATGTGAAAATAGAATTTTTATCTATATAATAGCGATGTAAAAATTGAATTTTTATCTATATAGCAGCGGTGTAAAAATGTGATTTGTATATACATAGCAACAATATAAAAATGTGATTTTTATATGTGTAGTGGCTAACGGCAACAAAACTGGCAAAAGGCGAGCGCGGCGAAGATTTTCTACATACGAAGAGTCGTTGCATTTGGATTAGCTAGTCGGTGAGAACTTCTCGCTTTTAATTTAATTTTCTAGTTAAAATATATACTAGGATGCAGACGGTGTTTAGCAGCACCCGACACCCGTCGTCCACAGACCATGGACGGCTTGTTTGTTTGTTTGATTTTGATGTGTAGTTGATTGTGTGATGTGGATTGAAATATTTTTTTTTATTGTTATTTTTTTATAGTTAAAAATAGAATTTTTAACGTGTATATGAAATGAAATAAATTAATATAAACAAATCGAACGATTTGTTTATATACACACATTTGACTGATATTGATTGGGACGATAAATTTTACACATCGCCCAACTGCACAAATAAAATCTGTGTTTGATTATTTGAAACCCCACACGGGTATTGGGATGATATATGACATACACTAATCCCAATAATTAGTTGTGTTTCGATCGATTGATGAACAGACTGTTATGAGCGTTAAATATTTATATTTGATGCTTATACAGTGTAGAATGCACTTAGATGATGGTTGATTATTTGTCATTGTGGATATATACATGCGTTGTATGGAAATCCGTAGAAATAAAATCTATGGTAATTGATTGGGCCCCATTTCAGTTTTGAAATAGAATATTTGAATAAAATATTTGAGAAGAAATATTTGAAACGAAATATTTGAATAGAATATTTGAAATAGAAATATATAAAGCCGTGTTGATTAGACATGCGCTATATTGACACGAACGATATTTATATCGATTATATTCGTTTTTATAATGAATATTGAAAAGTGATTTCAAAATCGAATATTTTGAAATGAAATTCGAATTAAATTGAATTGAATAGGAATTCAAATCGAATTGAAATTGGATTGAATCGAATTTAAATCGAATTGAAATTGAATTGAATCGAATTGAAATTGAATCGAATTGTAATCGAATTGAAATTGAATTGAAATCAATTTGAAATGAATTTAAAACAAATTTATATTGAAAAGATTCAATTTTGATTTGAATTTGAAATAGAAGTTGAAATCGTTTTGAAAACGAATTTAAAACGATTTTTAAAATACGTTTTGAAAGGAAATGGACGAAATATATAATATATATATATATATATATATATATATTATATATAATGGCCTGAATAGAACGCACCGCGCCGCGGTAGTTCACGAATTTCGACCATTGACTTTGAATGGATATTACGGGAGATCCGACCGTCGGATTCTCCTAAAACTGGAACCGTTGGGTTCGTATCGAAAAGAGCTTTCTAACGAATATGAGAAATTATAAATCTAGCAGTTGGATTTGGAATTATGTCCAAATCAAATTTGGAAAAGGTCGCTGTAAGTGCAGTTCGATGGCCGTTGATGGAAATCGACTGTACGGGCCTTGATAAAATTATTTAAAATAGTAATAATTTGTGTAAAATCATAAGAAATGATTTGTGAAGAATTGGGATGAAAAACTCCATATTTGAAAAGATAAAAATAGATTTTTATCGAAATGAACTAGTTTTGAACTAGAATAATGATTTGTTTATTTTTAAAATAAATAAATTGGATTTGAAATGGTTTTGATAATAACCAGAATTTCCAATAATTGAATTGGAATGGATTGGAATCGAAATTATCTTTGGAATATTTCGATGTTGGATTTCGTGATTATACAGATATTGTCATGGAAATTTGAAAGGTATATTTATATCGTTATTTCCAATACGATATTTGTTGGTCGTAGAAGTTGATATTGAATATAAGCCGATATATTTTCTATTCAGAGCCTTGTATTTGATATCAAATGTGATTTGGGTTTGTCGTAAATGGTGTCTTCATTAACACTGTTCTTAAACCTAGTTGAGAAAAGGATTAAATCTTTTTATTTAGATTTAATGAAGTGTACCAATTAAATAATATTTAATTGGAATTGAATTGGTATTGATTTTTGTGTTTATCATGAACAGTGTTTTAAATAACACTTGTTCTTTAACCCGATAATTAATGGAATGTGATTTTGGGTTGTCGTGAACGGTATCTTCAATAATACTGTTCTTAGACCCAACCGAGTTAAGAAAATCAGAAACCAACTGGAGATTAGTTAAGTTTAATGGTTTCTTGGGTATTGATCTGGTGTTGGTTTCGGCCTTCGGGGTTAATACTTATGGAATTGCTCACTTGCTATTTTACGGTTAAAGGCTGATAGAATGGAATGTGATTTTGGGTTTATCGTGAACCGTGTTTTAAATGACACTGATTCTTTAACCCAGTTAAAGATTAAAACTAAGCGGAGTTTTAATGAATCTTTAATTAGATTGAAAAGATCGGGAATGGAGTATCACCAGTTTTGCTCCAGGCGATAGTTAAATCTTTAATTAGATTTGAACGTGAAATGGTAATTGAATTTACCGATAACACCGTGGTGTTAGATATGAGGTATTACGAGTTTTACTTCATGGGATGAATAGGTTGGGACTGGAAAATTAAAACAAATGATTACTTCGGTAAGGTTCGTTAATCCCGACTAGTTTGGATAAACCATAATTTGGTTTGAATTGATATTCAAAGGAAGATTAAAGAATACATTTTAAAGAATTTATCTTTGATAAAATTAATGGGAACATTTCCCTAAGAATGTGAAATTTAGAAACTAACTGTAGGTTAGCTAAGTAGAACGGTTTCCTGGGTATTGATCTGATGTTGGTTTCGGTCTTCGGGGTTAATATTTGGGGAATTATTCTCTTGTTGATTTACGGTTAGTGACTGATGAATTGGAATGAGGCGTATGTTGTGTTTGTGTAACACTTGTTTATTATATACGCGAGTTTTTCAGAAAGACCGGGTTTATCCCATTCTGAATAACTGATTCGACGATGAGTCGAAGATGAAGAAGGTGGTTGAAGACCGGAGGTCTTCACGTCGTTTGGGTGATTACAGATGATCTTGATTGGGCCGTACACCCAAGAGGAGGGAATCAGTTAGTGGTCGTCCAGACGTACTTGGAGATCGATGGATATGCGGGGTACTAGGTGCCTCCGGTTTCGTTCAGACCCAGAACGAACTTGTAAATGGATTGTGTGTCTGACGTTGGATATCATTTTGTGTGATTGATGGATATTGGTTGCACAGAGTGGTTTGCCTGTGTGGCATGCTAAGATGCAAATGATCAAGGCTTTTGTTGAAAAGCAAAGTCTTGTGATTGATGATCAAAGCACGACCTTTGTGGCATAGCTTTGTGTAGCGTTGATTTGTGAGCCTCACACCCCGGTTGTGAACCAAAAACGGGAGAAGGCCCTCGGGGAGGACGTGCGTTTCTTTCTAGCTAGAAGTGGCATCAGTGGTTTTACATGCCCTAACGAGTTTGACTTATGTGGTTGTTGGTTTGCGAGGCGCCTCGGATATATCGGTGACTATGTGAAGCCGATGGAGCCATTTGTTGGCTCATTTACGCCCCAAAGGGGGGAACGCAGTGTTCAGGCATTTTAATCCACATCAGTGGACCGGCCCTGACGATCCAAGGGCTCACCTATGTCTGGGTCCTGAGACTCGGGCTAGACAGTCTCGAATCGGTAGAGGACTATCTTTTGCCTCAGTTCACAGATGGAATTCCAATTTCCAAATACGTGACTTTGCGGTTTTATTTGTAGAGCCTAGTATTGGCGACATGATATATGGTACCCATGCCGCCTATGATTGATACTTATGATTTGAAATTGTTTTGACACTATACACTTATAATAGTATCAAATGATTTGTTTTAAAACGTATCAAGCATTCTTTGGCTGTTATAAGGTAAAACCCTATCCTCCGGCTTGCGTTGCATTATGTGATGGGACCTGGGTCTTATAACAGCTTCATTTTTCTTTACTTAGCATTGCGCTGTTTGTTTTATGCACTGGTATTCTTTGGAGGAAACCTGTTCCGTGTTGTACGGCGTGGTCCCTTGATTTACCGAACTTTAAAAATAAAGATTAATAACTGTTTTAGTTCTCACACTAGTCACATGACTGACCTAGTGTTTATTGTTTTAACCTAAACTCTGGGTGCCCTTATTTTGACACGGGCAGCTAGTATTTTTGGTTTTGCAGATTTATATTCATAGGATCCTGATTTACAACTGGAACGATATCCGGAAAGCTCTGTATCCGTATATCTCCTTCAGTTGTGTATTGTATTATTTTTCCGCTGCTATGTAATTTATTGTAATCTCTAATATTTTCTGTTGTATAATATTTGTTTATACTCTGTATATTCTTGTAATCTGATGGAATTGTTGTAATATACAATGAAATGTTCTTCTGTCTGTGTTCTGGTTCGTCTTGTTCTCAAATTAATTCGTTCTTTCTCTTCTCTTCGGAGACCGGGGAAGTTCGGGTCGCTTCACGATAACTCCTTTGCTTTAACTCTATTCGAATAAACTATATTCGATACTTGAAACGACCCGAACATCCCCGGTAGGAAAGCCCGGATTGAGTCGAGAACAAGCCACAACAAAATGCAGAAGGAAGAGCATTTCATTGTTATTACAACAATTCCATCAGAATACAAGAATATACAGAGTATGAACACATAAATTAGATTCGATAAATATCAGAGATTACAATAAATTACATAGCAGCGGAAGATAATACAATACACAACTAGAAGTAATACACGGATACAAAGCTTTCCGGATATCGTTCCAGCTGTAAACCAGGATCCTGTGAATATAAATCTGCAAAACCAAAACTACAAGTTGCCCGTGTCAAAATAAGGGCACCCAGAGTTTAGGTTAAAACAATAAACTCCAGGTCAGTCATGGGAATGGTGTGGGAACTAAAACAGTTATTAATCTTTATTTTAAAGTTAGGTAAATCAAGGGACCACGCCGTATAACACGGAACGGGTTTCCTTCCAAGAATACCAGTGCATAAAACAACAGCGCAATGCTAAATAAAGAACAATGAAGCTGTTATAAGACCCAGGTCCCATCACACAACGCAACGCAAGCCGGAGGATAGGGTTTTACCTTATAATAGCCAAAGAATGCTTGATACGCTAAATTTCATCTTTTATTATTACTATAAGTGTATAGTGTCAAAACAAGTTCAAATCATAAGTATCAATCATAGACGGCATGGGTACCATATATCATGTCGCCATACTAGGCTCTACAATCAAAACCACAAAGTCACGTATTTGGAAATTGGATTTCCATCTACGAACCGAGGCCAGGGATCGTCCTCCACCGATTCGAGACAATCTAGCCTACCATGTCTCAGGCAAGCGCGCAGGTAAGCCAAGGAGCAACAGGGCCGGTCCACACGATGTGGATTAAACTTAAACCCTGGACACTACGTTTCCCCGCCCTATGGGGGCGTAAATGAGCCTAATGACACCATTGGCTTCACATAGTCACCGATATATCCGAGGCGCCTCGCAACAGCAACAATCACATAAATCAAACTCGTCAGGGAGTGTAAAACCACTGACGCCACTTCTAGCTAGAAAGAAACGCATGCCCTCCCTGAATTCCTCTCCCGTTTATGGTTCACAACCAGGGTGTGAGGCTCGTGAATTAACGCTACACAAAGCTATGCCACACAGGCTGTTCTTTAATCATCAACCACAAGACTCTGCTTTTCAACAGGATCCTTGATCATTTGCCACTTAGGCATGCCACACAGGCAATTCACTCCATGCGTTTGATATCCATAAATATATAACCCCTGAGCTTGTACGTCTCAGAGAAGGGCGTTAAGCAAGAGAATAAATTCTCCGCCGCCAAACAGATATATAATTAATAGAAATCAACCACACAGAATAAAATCCAATGTCAGATACACAGTCCATTTACAAGTTCGTTCTGGGTCTGAACAAAACCGGAGGCACTTTCCTCGCATATCCATCGATCTCCAAGTACGTCTGGACGATCACCAATTGTTTCTCTCCTCTTAGGTGTACATCCTAATCGAGATCATCAGCAATCACCTAAACAATGTGAAGATTTCCGGTCTTCAACCACCATCTTCATCTTCGACACCACGTCGAATCAGTTATTCAGAATGGGATAAACCCGGTCTTTCTGAATAACCCGCGCATATAATAAACAAGTGTTACACAAACACAACATACGCCTCATTCCAATTCAGAATATTCTTTTATTCAAATATTCTTATACTTTGGGGAAAGGTTCCCATTAATTTTATCAAAGATAAATTCTTTAAATTTATTCTTTAATCTTCTTTTAATTTCAATTCAAACTAGTCGGGATTAGCGAACCACACCGGAGTAATCATTTATTTTATTTCCCAATCCCAACCTATTCATCTCATGAAGTAAAACTGGTAATACTTCATATTTAACACCATGGTGTTATCGGTAAATTCAATTACCATTTCACGTTCAACTCTAATTACAGATTTAACTATCGCCTAGAGTAAAACTGGTGATACTCCATCCTCGATCTTTTCAATCTAATTAAAGATTCATTAAAACTCCACTTAGTTTTAATCTTTAACTGGGTTAAAGAATCAATGTCATTTAAAACACGGTTCACGAAAAGCCCAAAATCACATTCCATTAGTTGTCGGGTTAAAGAACAAGTGTTGTTTAAAACACTGTTCACGATAAACCCAAAAATCAATTCAATTCAATTCCAATTAAATATTATTTAATTGGTACACTTCATTAAATCTAAATAAAAAGATTTAATCTTTTTCTCAACCGGGCTTAAGAACAGTGTTAATGAAGACACCATTCACGACAAACCCAAATCACATTTGATATTAAATACAAGCCTCTGAATAGAAAATATATCGGCTTATATTCAATATCAAATTCTACGACCAACAAATATCGTATTGGAAATAACGATATTAATATATCTTTCAAATTCCCATAACAATATCTGTATCATCACGAAATCCAACATCTAAATATTTCGAAGACAATTTCGATTCAAATCCCTTCCAATTCAATTATTGGAAATTCTGGTTATATTTCAAAACCATTTCAAATTCACTTTATTTATTTCAAAAATAAATGAATTATGATTCTGGTTCAAAACTAGTTTATTTCGATAAAAATCTATTTTTATCCTTTCAAATATGGAGTTTTTCATCCCAATTCTTCACAAATCATTTCTTATGATTTTACACAAATTATTGATATTTTTAATAATATTATCAAGGCCTGTACAGTCGATTTCCATCAATGGCCATCGAACTGCACTTACAGTTACCTTTTCCAAATTAGATTTGGACATAATTCCAAATCCAACCATTGGATTTGAAATTTCTAATTTCCGTTAGAAATCTCTTTTCGTTACGAACCCAACGGTTCCGGTTTTATGAGAATCCGACGGTCGGATCTCCCGCAATGTCCGTTCGTAGTCAATGGTCGAAATTCGCGAACTGCCGCGGCGCGGCTCGTTCTATTCAGGCCATTATTTATATAATATATATACATATTATATATATTTTGTCAATTTCCTTTCAAAACGTATTTTATAAATCGTTTTAAATTCGTTTTCAAAACGTTTTCAACTTCCCTTTCAAATTCTAAACAAAATTGAATTTTTCAATATAAATTCGTTTTAATTTCATTTCAAATCGATTTCAATTCAATTTCAATTTAATTCGAATTTCAATTCATTTAACTTTAATTCGAATTTCAATTCATTTCAATTTAATTCGAATTTCAATTCATTTCACTTTAATTCGAATTCCAATTCATTTCAATTTAATTCGAATTTCAATTCATTTCACTTTAATTCGAATTTCGAAATCACTTTCAATATTCATTGAAAAATGAATAGAGTCGATATAAATATCGTTCACGTCAAAATGGCGTCAATCTAATCAACACGGCTTCATATATTTCTATTTTCAAATATTCGATTTCAAATATTTCTTTTTCAAATATTTCTATTCAAATATTTCTTTTTCAAAACTGGAATGAGGCCCAATCAATCACCATAGATTTTACTTCTATAGATTTACATACAACGCATGTATACATCGACAATGACAAATAATCAACCATCATCCAAAGTGCATTCTACACTGTATAAGCATCAAATATAAATATTTAACGCTTATAACAGTCTGTCAATCAATCGATCGACATACAGCTAATTATTGGGATTAGTGTATGTCATATATCATCCCAATACCCGTGTGGGGTTTCAAACAATCAAACACAAATTTTATTTGTGCAGTTGGGCGATGTGTAAAATTTATCGTCCCAATCAATATCAATCAAATCAGCGTACATAAACAAATCTCCGATTTGTTTATAATTATTTATTTTATATACATGTTAAAATTTCTATTTTCAACTAAAAGATAGTTTATTTCATTTCACATCACACCATACAATCAACTACACATCAAAATAAAACCAACAAGCATACAAGTCGTCCATGGTCTGTGGACGACGGGTGTCGGGTGCTACTAAACACTGTCTGCATCCTAGTATATATTTTAACTAGAAAATTAAATTAAAAGGTGAGAAGTTCTCACAGAGGGTTCCACTCCGCCGTGCTTTGCTTTTGTACTGCTGAACCGACTGGATTCCTTGAAATTCCAATTCAGTTCTTGTCCCGCTGTTTATAATGAGAATTATCTTTTTATCATTTCATTTCAATAAATAAAAATCCTATTTTTATTCCTTCTTCATATATATTTTCGACGCTTCATTCTATATAAAAATTATACTTTTATATTTCTACCTTATATATAAAGATCGAATTTTTATTATCATACCTATATAAAAATCGTATTTTTAACCTTTCTATAATATAAAAATCTAATCTTTTGTTATAAAAACCCAAATCTTTATGTCACTACATACAAACAAAAGATCCCATTTTTATTACGTGACTATATAAATAAAAATCATATCTTTTCTAATGATAAAAATCTCATTTTAAAAAAAAGTAAAATCAGTTTTTTAAACAAAGTAAAATCAATTTTTAAAACAAAGTAAACTCAGATTTTACTACATGAAAATCTCGGTTTTAATTATACATATAAGAAAGAAAATAAAAACAAACAAATAAATAATCTTACCATATTCGTTGTTGTACTAAGAGGGGGGAAGAAGAGAACGTTACCAAAGTGTGGAGGCAGTTGGGGGAGGGCTCGATGCCAGCGGCGGCCCAGGCAGATGGCGCCGGACTTGTGCTCTTCGGGGGGGTATGGGGCTCGCGCATCAAAATCGAGGGGAGGGGGGAAAGAGGGAACGACGATCGACAGAGAAGGGGGGGTCAGAGTACGGTGGCTGGCGATTGGCTTCGCGAGGGGTTTCAGGGATGGGGCGCTTGAGATGGGAAAGGAGAGGAGCGAGGGGGGAGGGGCGTTCGCCGGAGCATGGACGGTGGTGGTGGGGGACTGGCGGCGGCAACGTTGGGCTGAGGGAGCAGCGTCGTGTGGTTTTTCTTGTTCTTTCTTTTTTCTTTTTTAGATCTGAACGGGGGAAGAGAAAGTGAGGGAGAGAAGGGTTGACCAAGTTATTATTATATATATTTAATTGAATTAAATTTTCAAAAAGTAACTTTTATTTTCGAACTCAAAATCGAACTCACCGACTGTCGTCCCTAGCTAATCACCCCTATTCCGAACACAATGGGATATGTATTGCAAGCCAATTCTATTGTTTCGATCAATTTTGCTTTAAATTAAAATATAAATCAATATATTGAATTTGAACGCCCATTTTAAATTACCGGGCCTACATACGAACACGAAAAATTCTAGAAAAATTATTTCTAGCTTCGTAATGACGACACGGTCCTAACAAAACTATTTTCGTCGAATTCTGAGACCGTTTGAAAAATGGTCATTTTCTGGTCGTTCGAAATTGACCGTAACCGTTAAAATACGTTTAACTTTGCCACGCTCACATATTGATTCGAAAAATTATGAAATTTGGAATCTAGCAATAACTTGACATCGCGGATCCAACAAAAGTGGTTTCGTCGAAATCCGAGGTCGTTTGTAAAATTGCTATTTTCAAGGGCCGAAATTCCATAGTGACTATTCTGAAATTTCAACTGGACATAACTTTTGATTCCCGCTATGAAATTTCGATTTTTCGGATTCGTTGGAAAGATATTCTCAATTAGATTCAAATATTTTTTGTTTCACTAAAATCCGGTTTATTTTGAATCCTGTACATTCATTTGAATTTTTGAAATCGAATTATCGAACTACCGCGCCATTTTCAATTCGTTTTATATAATTATAAATAATTATTTACATTCTAACGACGATCTATATATAAAATATACGTTTTAATTCCATTCAAACTAAATTTTCGTCGTTACTATTTAAAATAATCTATTTTAAATAATCAAAATTCGCTAAAATAGCCAAAATAAAAAATTTAAATTGGCTCGCATTTCCGGGTTATTACAATCTCCCCCACTTAAAACTTTTCATCCCCGAAAAGGAACGAAGCCGAAAGTTGTTTAACTAATCAACTCAACTCCCAGTATTTCCTATACGGCTTAAGTTCTTCAACTTTTCAGTTTCTAAGAACTTTTCAAATTTTTCAAAAATTTGGCCCTAACCTCCCCTGAATCGGGGACTTCGGGATATTTCAGATGGCATCCCATGGCTTTCTTCAATCCAAAAGAAAAAGAAAAATCCAAGCGGCTAGCCAATCGGCTCATAAAATCATCATCACCCAAACAAAACAGTAAATTATGGTAAACATGTACCTATTTGTCGGGCAAACAATTTTATTCTTCTGCTCTAGCCTCCTTGCTATGACCTGTTCAATGTAAGTACATGCACATGCAAGCAAATGCGACTAATTTTCAATACAACCTATATTTGGTTCAATTTGGCTAAACGGTTCAACATTTAATTAATTAACCAATAATCAAACAACACAACCATCAATCAATTAGTGAATTATCATTTCAAATTCATAACTTTGATATATAGTCAAAAATCACATTTTTGATGCCAATTCACAACAATAAGGCCTATCTAGTTTTGGTTCTCACACCAGTCAATTGGAAATATATAGAAACCTCACTTTCGTCACTCGAATATAAACACTGATGATGGCGCGCCATTATCAGAATCAGACCCGGGCGACTAGAGTGTGATTCTATATCTATCCGGTATATTTAAGGCTTTGTACACACGCTAGCTAGGCGTATATGCAAAATCTTTATATACTGGATTGTCCAAATTCAATATAAAATAAATAATCAAATACGAATAATTGATTTAAATTTTCAAAACAAGTTTTCATTTTAAAAATATACTCTTCACACTCGTTCTAGGATACTACTGATCCCATCTCTAACGAGTCATTCTCATTGGATATTACTAATCCAATATTTGATGAATTCTTTCATATGGTTCTAACGTGCCTTGTTCTCTGAGCTTTGTAAACCAAAGCTCTGATACCACGATGAAACGACCCGAACTTCCCCGGTTGGAAAGCCCGGATTGAGTTGAGAACAAGCCACAACAGAACGCAGACGGAAGAACATTTCATTGTTATTACAACAATTCCATCAGAATACAAGAATATACAGAGTATGTACACATAAATTACATTCGATAAATATCAGAGATTACAATAAATTACATAGCAGCGGAAGATAATACAATACACAACTAGAAGTAATACACGGATACAAACTTTCTAGATATCGTTCCAGCTGTAAACCAGGATCTTGTGAATATAAATCTGCAAAACCAAAACTACTAGTTGCCCGTGTCAAAATAAGGGCACCCAGAGTTTAGGTTAAAACAATAAACTCCAGGTCAGTCGTGGGACTGGTGTGAGAACTAAAACAGTTATTAATCTTTATTTTAAAGTTAGGTAAATCAAGGGACCACGCCGTATAACACGGAACGGGTTTCCTCCCAAGAATACCAGTGCATAAAACAACAGCGCAATGCTAAATAAAGAACAATGAAGCTGTTATAAGACCCAGGTCCCATCACACAATGCAACGCAAGCCGGAGGATAGGGTTTTACCTTATAATAGCCAAAGAATGCTTGATACGCTAAATTTCATCTTTTATTATTACTATAAGTGTATAGTGTCAAAACAAGTTCAAATCATAAGTATCAATAATAGACGGCATGGGTACCATATATCATGTCGCCATACTAGGCTCTACAATCAAAACCGCAAAGTCACGTATTTGGAAATTGGATTTCCATCTATGAACCGAGGCCAGGGATCGTCCTCCACCGATTCGAGACAATCTAGCCTACCATGTCTCAGGCAAGCGCGCAGGCAAGCCAAGGAGCAACAGGGGCGGTCCACTCGATGTGGCTTAAACTTAAACCCTGGACACTACGTTTCCCTGCCCTATGGGGCGTAAATGAGCCTAATGACTCCATCGGCTTCACATAGTCACTGATATATCCGAGGCGCCTCGCAACAGCAACAACCACATAAGTCAAACTCGTCAGGGCATGTAAAGCCACTGACGCCACTTCTAGCTAGAAAGAAACGCATGCCCTCCCTGAATTCCTCTCCTGTTTATGGTTCACAACCGGGGTGTGAGGCTCGTGAATTAACGCTACACAAAGCTGTGCCACACAGGCTGTGCTTTGATCATCAACCACAAGACTCTGCTTTTCAATAGGAGCCTTGATCATTTGCCACTTAGGCATGCCACACAGGCAATTCACTCCATGCGTTTGATATCCATAAATATATAACCCCTGAGCTCGTACGTCTCAGAGAAGGGCGTTAAGCAAGAGAATAAATTCTCTGCCGCCAAACAGATATATATTTAATAGAAATCAACCACACAGAATAAAATCCAATGTCAGACACACAATCCATTTACAAGTTCGTTCTGGGTCTGAACAAAACCGGAGGCACTTTCCCTGCATATCCATCGATCTCCAAGTACGTCTGGACGATCACCAATTGTTTCTCTCCTCTTGGGTGTACAGCCCAATCGAGATCATCAGCAATCACCCAAACGATGTGAAGATTTCCGGTCTTCAACCACCATCTTCATCTTCGACACTACGTCGAATCAGTTATTCAGAATCGGATAAACCCGGTCTTTCTGAATAACCCGCATATATAATAAACAAGTGTTACACAAACACAACATACGCCTCATTCCAATTCAAAATATTCTTTTATTCAAATATTCTTATACTTTGGGGAAAGGTTCCCATTAATTTTATCAAAGATAAATTCTTTAAATTTATTCTTTAATCTTCTTTGAATATCAATTCAAACTAGTCAGGATTAGCGAACCACACCGGAGTAATCATTTATTTTATTTCCTAATCCCAACCTATTCATCTCAGGAAGTAAAACTGGTAATACTTCATATCTAACACCATGGTGTTATCGGTAAATTCAATTACCATTTCACGTTCAACTCTAACTAAAGATTTAACTATCGCCTGGAGTAAAACTGGTGATACTCCATCCTCGATCTTTTCAATCTAATTAAAGATTCATTAAAACTCTACTTAGTTTTAATCTTTAACTGGGTTTAAGAATCAGTGTCATTTAAAACACGGTTCATGATAAACCCAAAATCACATTCCATTAATTATCGGGTTAAAGAACAAGTGTTATTTAAAACACTGTTCACGATAAACCCAAAAATCAATTCAATTCAATTCCAATTAAATATTATTTAATTGGTACACTTCATTAAATCTAAATAAAAAGATTTAATCTTTTTCTCAACTCGGCTTAAAAACAGTGTTAATGAAGACACCATTCACGACAAACCCAAATCACATTTGATATTAAATACAAGGCTCTGAATAGAAAATATATCGGCTTATATTCAATATCAAATTCTACGACCAACAAATATCGTATTGGAAATAACGATATTAATATATCTTTCAAATTCCCATAACAATATATGTATCATCACGAAATCCAACATCAAAATATTCCGAAGACAATTTCGATTCAAATCCTTTCCAATTCAATTATTAGAAATTCTGGTTATATTTCAAAACCATTTCAAATTCACTTTATTTATTTCAAAAACAAATGAATTATGATTCTAGCTCAAAACTAGTTTATTTCGATAAAAATCTATTTTAATCTTTTCAAATATGGAGTTTTTCATCCCAATTCTTCACAAATCATTTCTTATGATTTTACACAAATTATTGATATTTTTTATAATTTTATCAAGGCCTGTACAGTCGATTTCCATCAACGGCCATCGAACTGCACTTACAGCGACCTTTTCCAAATTTGATTTCGACACAATTCCAAATCCAACCATTAGATTTCAAATTTCTAATATTTGTTAGAAAGCTCTTTTCGTTACGAACCCAACGGTTCCGGTTTTAGGAGAATCAGACGGTCGGATCTCCCGCAATGTCCGTTCGAAGTCAATGGTCGAAATTCGCGAACTGCCGCGGCGCGTACTATTCAGGCCACTATATATATAATATATATATATTATATATATATCGTCGATTTACTTTCAAAATGTATTTTATAAATCATTTAAAATTTGTTTTCAAAACGGTTTCAACTTCCCTTTCAAATTCTAATCAAAATTGAATTTTTCAATATAAATTTGTTTTAATTTCATTTCAAATCGATTTCAATTCAATTTCAATTTAATTCGAATTTCAATTCATTTCACTTTAATTTGAATTTCAATTCATTTCAATTTAATTCGAATTTCAATTCATTTCACTTTAATTCGAATTTCAATTCATTTCAATTTAATTCGAATTTCAATTCATTTCACTTTAATTCGAATTTCGAAATCACTTTCAATATTCATTGAAAAATGAATAAAGTCGATATAAATATTGTTCACGTCAAAATGGCGTCAATCTAATCAACACGGATTCATATATTTCTATTTTCAAGTATTCGATTTCAAATATTTCTTTTTCAAATATTTCTATTCAAATATTTCTTTTTCAAAACTGGAATGAGGCCCAATCAATTACCATAGATTTTACTTCTATGGATTTACATACAACGCATGTATACATCGACAATGACAAATAATCAACCATCATCCAAAGTGCATTCTACACTGTATAAGAATCAAATATAAATATTTAACGCTTATAACAGTCTGTCAATCAATCGATCGACATACAACTAATTATTGGGATTAGTGTATGTCATATATCATCCCAATACCCGTGTGGGGTTTCAAACAATCAAACACAGATTTTATTTGTGCAGTTGGGCGATGTGTAAAATTTATCGTCCCAATCAATATCAATCAAATCAGTGTACATAAACAAATCTCTGATTTGTTTATAAATATTTATTTTATATACACGTTAAAAATTCTATTTTCAACTAAAAAAATATTTTATTTCATTTCACATCACACAATCAACTACACATCAAAATCAAACAAACAAGCATACAAGCCGTCCATGGTCTGTGGACGACGGGTGTCGGGTCCTACTAAACACCGTCTGCATCCTAGTATATATTTTAACTAGAAAATTATATTAAAATGTGAGAAGTTCTCACAGAGGGTTCCACTCCGCCGTGCTTTGCTTTTGAACTGCTGAACCGATTGGATTCCTTGAAATTCCAATTCAGTTCTTGTCCCGCTATTTATAATGAGAATTATCTTTTTATCATTTCATTTCAATAAATAAAAATCCTATTTTTATTCCTTCTTCATATATATTTTCGACGCTTCATTCTATATAAAAATTATATTTTTATATTTCTACCTTATATATAAAGATCGAATTTTTATTATCATACCTATATAAAAATCGTATTTTTAACCTTTCTATAATATAAAAATCTAATCTTTTGTTATAAAAACCCAAATCTTTATGTCGCTACATACAAACAAAAGATCCCATTTTTATTACGCGACTATATAAATAAAAATCGTATCTTTTCTAATGATAAAAATCTCATTTTTAAAACAAAGTAAAATCAGTTTTTTAAACAAAGTAAAATCAATTTTTAAAACAAAGTAAACTCAGATTTTACTACATGAAAATCTCGGTTTTAATTATAAATATAAGAAAGAAAATAAAAACAAACAAATAAACAATCTTACCATATTCGCTGTTGTACTAAGAGGGGGGAAGAAGTGAACGTTGCCAATGTTTGGAGGCAGTCGGGGGAGGGCTCGATGCCAGCGGCGGCCCAGGTAGATGGCGCCGGACTTGTGCTCTTCGGGGGGGAGGGGGGTATGGGGCTCGCGCATCAAAATCGAGGGGAGGGGTGGAAAGAGGGAACGACGATCGACAGATAAGGGGGTCAGAGTGCGGTGGCCGTCGATTGGCTGCGCGAGGGATTTCAGGGATGGGGCGCTTGAGATGGGAAAGGAGAGGAGCGAGGGGGGAGGGGCGTTTCGCCGGAGCATGGAAGGTGGTGGTGGGGGACTGGCGGCGGCAACGATGGGCCGAGGGAGCAGCGTCGTGCGGTTTTTCTTTTTCTTTTTCTTTTTTTCCTTTTTAGATCTAAACGGGGGAAGAGAAAGTGAGGGAGAGAAGGGTTGACCAAGTTATTATTATATATATTTAATTAAATTAAATTTTCAAAAAGTAACTTTTATTTTCGAACTCGAAATCGAACTCACCGACTGTAGTCCCTAGATAATTACCCTATTCCGAACACAATGAGATATGTATCGCAAGCCAATTCTATTGTTTCGATCTATTTTACTTTAAATTAAAATATAAATCAATATATTGAATTTGAACGCACATTTTAAATTACCGGGCCCACATACGAACTCGAAAAATTCTAGAAAAATTATTTCTAACTTCGTAACGACGACACGGTCCTAACAAAACTAGTTTCGTCGAATTCTGAGACCGTTTGAAAAATGGTCATTTTCTGGTTGATCGAAATTGACTATAACCGTTAAAACACGTTTAACTTCGCCACGCTCACATATTGATTCGAAAAATTATGAAATTTGGAATCTAGCAATAACTTAACATCGTGGATCCAACAAAAGTGGTTTCGTCAAAATCCGAGGTCGTTTGCAAAATTGCTATTTTCAAGGGCCGAAATTCCATAGCGGCTATTCGGAAATTTCAACTGGACATAACTTTTGATTCTCGCTATTAAATTTCGATTTTTCAGATTCGTTGGAAAGATATTCTCAATTAGATTCAAATATTTTTGGTTTCACTAAAATCCAGTTTATTTTGAATCCTGTACATTCATTTGAATTTTTGAAATCGAATTATCGAACTACCGCGCCATTTTCAATTCCTTTTATATAATTATAAATAATTATATATATTCTAACGACGATCTATATATAAAATATACGTTTTAATTCCATTCAAACTAAATTTCCGTCGTTACTATTTAAAATAATCTATTTTAAATAATAAAAATTCGCTAAAATAGCCAAAATAAAAATTTTAAATTGGCTCGCATTTCCGGGTTATTACAATACTCCTTTAACTCTATTCGAATAACTAATATTCGACTAACTCCTTTGGATTAACTCATTTGGATTAACTCGGTTTGATTAACTCATCTTGACTAACTTAACTTAATTAACTCGACTTATTTAACTCAACTTGATTAACTCGACTTATTTAACTCAATTTGATTAACTCCTATCGAATAACTAATATTCGATCAACTCTAATTGAATAACTAATATTCAATTAATCCTAATTCGATTAACTATGTTCAATTAACTCTATCTGGTTAACTCTAACTGATTAACTCTAACTGGTTAACTCTAATCGACTAACTCTATTCGATTACAAATACTTCCTTTTCTATTTGTCTATATTTATTTCATATAAATATTTCCTTTATATAATTCTTTTTATTTTCTCAAATAATTCCCCCTTTTATCTTTATTTATTTTCTAAATAAATAATTCTCTTTCAATTCTATTTGTAAATGTTTTACGAATATTTCCCTTTCAATTTTATTTGTAAATGTTTTTACAAATATTTCTCTTCCTATTCTATTTGTAAATGTTTTACAAATATTTCCCTTTCTTATATTTGTTTTACAAATATTTTCCTTTTATATTTATCTATTTATTTTCTAAATGAATAATCCTTTTATACTCTTACTTATTACCCCAATAAATATCCCTCTTTATAAAATCCTTTGATTTTATAAATAAATTCCCTTCTTATAAAATCCCTTGATTTTATAAGTAATTTCTCTTTAAATAAATTCTAATTCATATTATAAATGAATATCCCTTTCATAAAATTCTTTGATTTTATAATTAAATTTCCTTTTGTAAAACCCTTGATTTTATAAATAATTTATTTTCAATAAACACTTTGAAAATTCCCTTTTTAACATTCCAGTATTCCTTATTGTATTTAACGTACCATATAACAATGATCGGTATCATTCAAACATATAAAATCATCAACAGATTTCATATCACATCACATAACACAATATATGAAACAAACAGTATTTTATATATTGAGGAATCCAGTTGGGTCCCTCCAACCTGTTTCCCTGCATCACAGATATTAAAAAACACAAATATCAAGAATATAAAATATTCTGATAAACAGAATCAATATTTGATTAACGATTTATATCTATCGTTATCTATACTTTCAACCAATACACAAGCAATTCAACCAAACAGTTAACACACAGCAATCAACAGATAATTATAAGTTCTACGAATACATTATAAAAATATAACTGTTCAGAGTTGGTGAGTTTTACTTACATTGGACGATCATCGTTAATAACGATAACCATCGCTTGATTCAGACGGACAATTTATTTTGAGATAAATTGTAACGAGCTCTGTTTCGCTCCCAGTCAGTTCCATTGTGGAGCCACCGTCCATACGATCCCAACTGATCCGACGGTTTGAAATTCTGATATCGTATGGCCAAGATATAGTGTTAACAAGTTCATATAGAAATTTAGTTTCTTTAACGGGCTTTACCCATTATATTTCTGGCCAATTGTCAACCTATTGACCCGTTAAGACCTCCTCTTCTTCCTTCTATATACCATCGAACCCGCTGCTCCTCTTTAGTTCACCATGTCCGACATTTCAAACTCCTCTTCCTCCCTACATAATTTACGAATTCTCGTACTTATATCACCATTGAGATTCTCTTCCTGAATACTATCTCACCATCATCAATTTATACAACTCATGATCTCCTACAGCAAACCTAACTTCCTCCATTTCCATGTCTCTGACCTCCCCGTTCTATCCCACTTCGTTCCACAAAATCTTAAACCAATTCCACCAAACTCCATCGCTTCAAATTCCGTTCAACACCAGACCATCACAACTAAACTCGACTTCATCTTAGCATCGCGACTTCACTGCCTTAACGCCCACTACAGTAAACCCATCGACAAAAAAATCACCAAACTCCACAAAAACAATGCAAATCGGAGTCTCCTGATGTCGCGAACCAAGAATCAAACGCCAAAAACATGAATTTGTGTTTCGAATGCCCAAATCGAAAAACCCTAGGTCTCGCTGTATATTTTCCAGCGATGGAAACAACGTTCGATCCTTCCAAAATTTATATTAAAATGAAGAGAGACACTTAAGCAATTCAAATATAAATGTATTGGAATTTAAATAATTTTGTATGAATTCATATAATTTTTCCAAACCCCATGAATACTTTTTGCTGAAGTAAACCGGCGACAAGAAATAGAATTTAGGGTTAGAATTGTTAGGGTTATTTATAGGCAAGAGTTTAGGATATTTTCCTTAGATATTTGTTGAGATATTTTGCTAGATATTTTTATTTTAATATTTGTTTTTCCTTCTAAAAACTCGTGTGATCACACACAATATTCAAAAATCATGAAATTTGGCATGCAGCTACAGTTTGACATTTCAGACCCAACGAACTGGTTTCGTCGAATTTCGACTCTGTTTGCTCACACAGCGTATTTCTAATCGTCAAAATACTGATTGTTTTTCACATTAAAAATCCGTACGGCCACACACTAACCCCAAAAATAATGAAAATTGAAATCTAGCAATAATTTAATATTGCGGATCCAACAAAATTAGTTTTGTCGAAAACCGAGGTCGTTTGCAAAAATGGCTATTTTTAAAGCTCTAAATAAACCCATTTAAATATTAATATATTTAAAAATAATTAAATTAAATATAAATAAATATTATCATATATATATTCACATGCGATATCATTCAGCTCTAAAATATTCCTATCTGGATTTATAGCTCGATATTTCAAAGTTCCCAGTTATATCGATATTCGATTTATATTGAATTCCTTTTATAATATAAATAAATCGATATAAATTATAAAGGAATTCCACAGCGACTTTTCTAAAATTTGATTTGGACATAAATCAAAATCTACACGATGAAATCTGGATTTTTCTCTTCCACTAGAAAAATATACTTCACCAGCTCTGAACGTTTCTTGTTTCACAGAAATCCGATTTAAAACGGCTTCTGTATATTCGTTTAAAGTTCGAATCGCCAAATTACGAACTGCAGCGCCATTTCGAGCTTGATTATAATTATAATATAATTATACGTTCAAACTTCGTTTAAATAATATATTCGTTATTCAAATTCAATTCCAAACTGAATTATATATTTTGAATTGTCCAGTTCACACGATATTGTGAATTCCACAAATTCTGATTATTTCAGAATTAAATATATTATTTAATTATTTATATTAATTAAATATAAATATTATTTAATTTATGTTATCGATATCGCCAAATCGATATTTAATAATTAAATAAATAAATTATTCTACTGTAAAAGTACGTACATTACATGACGTTACATTATTATTTCACAAAATAATTCACTTCTAATATTTCTGTCTTTACGACTAATACATCCTCTGATAATCCTGAAGTCGTTCAAGTTGGGGTATTTTAATTACCTCTCAGACCTTGATCAACAACGTTCTTATCTTAAAATAAATATGAGTTGTAATTCAAAACCCATATTCAATCTAATATCGACCAATACCAATTCAATATTTAATTAAAAATATGGTTTTATACAACCTTCTTAATTTTGAAATCTCCCTTTTAAATAAACTATTATTAACTAAATTCATTTATTTAGTAAATGATAAATAAACATCAACCTTAAAACTTCAACTTCTTTAAACTATTTATTTTTTATTATCTAGGTTCTTATTACGAATTGCATTTCCAAAACTTTTACCAAATTCAATTTGCAAGAATACTTTTTCCTAAACCTTTTAATTATTTCCTTTGGAAAAAATCTTATTTCAAATTCCATCCATTTCACTTAGCGCCATTATTTGGTAATGTTAATTTAAAATTAACGCTTTAAATTTACATCTCTCTTTATAAGCTTGTTTAAACAACTCTGGTTTAATATAAACTATTTTCCATCTCGATTCCCTTTACTTAATCAATATTAAGTAACATTTATTTTATGCTCATCCGATTCGCTTAAAATCCTTTTATAACTTAATTTATCAAACTTGGTTTAAATGTAAACCTGTTTATAAACTCACTTAAAAATTCAGTTATATTTCATCATTACTTTAGTTACTTACTTGAACTTTATTTAAATAAATAGTTCCTTAAATTATTATAATTTAAAATTATAATTTACTTCATCACTAATGGGAACTAATATTAAATTTCCTTTTTAATTCTTATTGAACTAAACAACCATTTGTTAAATTTCCTTACTTTGAAATTCTAATATATGTATATCCGACTTCTTCAAATGACGTTACATTATTATTTCACAAAATAATTCACTTCTAATATTTTTGTCATTACAACTAATACATCCTCCGATAATCCTTCAGTCGTTCAATTTGGGGTTTTTTAAGTACCACTCAGACCTTGATCAACAACGTTCTTATCTTAAGATAAATATGAGTTGTAATTCAAAATCCATATTCAATCTAATATCGACCAATACTGATTCACTATTTTATTAAAAAAATGGTTTTATACAACCTTCTTACTTTTGAAATCACCCTTTTAAATATGCTATTATTAACTAAATTCATTGATTTAGTAAATGATAAATAAACATCAACCTTTAAGCTTTAACTTCTTTAAACTATTTATTTTTCATTATCTAGGTTCTTATTACAAATTGCATTTCCAAAACTTTTACCAAATTCAATTTGCAAGAATACTTTTTTCTAAACCTTTTAATTATTTCGTTTGGAAAAAATCTTGTTTCAAATTCCATCTATTTCACTTAATGCCATCATTTGGTAACGTTAATTTAAAATCAACGCTTTAGATTCACATCTCTCTTTATAAGCTTGTTTACACAACTCTGGTTTAATATAAACCATTTTTCCATCTCGATTCACTTTACTTAATCCAATATTAGGTAACATTTACTTTAAGCTTATCTGATTCGCTTAAAATCCTTTTATAACTTAATTTATCAAACTTGGTTTAAATGTAAATCTGTTCATAATCTCACTTAAAAATTCAATTATATTTCATTATTACTTTGGTTACTTACCTGAACTTTATTTAAATAAATAGTTCCTTAAATTATTATAATTTAAAATTATAATTTACTTCATCACTAATGAGAACTAATATAAAATTTCCTTTTTAGTTCTTATTGAACTAAACAACCATTTGTTAAATTATATCACTATTTTAATCGATACAAACTAATTTAATTTAACAATCAATCTCCGTTAAAAACAGTTGGCTTGGTCAACTGTTAAACATGATTAACTCATTTATCAATTCTAACTTGTCTTTTCATTTAAATTAATTAATAATATAATATAATTAATTTAAATTATCCCAATTACTTCGCTTATTTTTAAATAGATAATAATCGATTAATATAATCCCATTTTAATTATTACTTAAAAACAATTAATATCAATTATTAATCGTTACATTTATCCTTGCTCCCCTGCTTATCCATCTTATTAATATAATAATTAGTTTTATAAATCATTTAACAATTACGATGAGGCATGTGCTTCGCACACGGTATAATTTTGGTACAAAAATGGTGATTGTTGGTTTAAACAATCAATATATGTACGTGCTTCGCACACGGAATATTTTTATTTTTATAAATTTCATTTTAAGTAATATATTGAAAAATCTAAATTCAGTTACAAAATAAATTTTATAACGTAATTTCTAATGATTCACCTAATGGTAAATCGGTCTTTATAAAACATTTATAATTTAGGCCATTTACTGTCAATTTCTCAACCAATATTTCTCATTGGTTAATATCAAGGGTTCAACAGTAATCAATAATCAATCCATCAACCAATCTGGTTGTTAAACAGTACATGTGATATGACTGAAAATAAATAATAAATCTGAGGAATTCGGGTGGATCCCTCCAACCTGTTCTTCACTGTATTCAATATGACAATCTACAATAAACATGAATAATTAATTAAACTTGTAATTGTCAACTAACAACCATTCCAGCATCCAATTCAATTTTAAACGTTTATATTATTATAAATGTTACCAACAAGGTAAGTTACTTCTTTTGGAATTAATCGTTAAACATAACGATGGTGTTCGATTAAAAAAACGAATGTTTAATTTAAATCGGTTATTTAAAAATATTCAGTATTGCAAACAATTATCAAATCATTTAACCAACATCAAACAAAGCACACAATTATTCAAACCCGACTTATATAAATATAAGTGGGAGAACTGAGTGAGTTTAACTCACCTTGACTTCTATCCGACATCAAAATAGTTTGTCTACTTAAATTAAACAAATGTTTAATTTAATTAAAACTTCAAGTTGCGCCCAATTTGTCTAAACCAGCTTCATACTACCCTGCACGCCGCATGGTTCCAACGCGGCTGATTTTGTTGAATGTTGTTAACATATGAGCCCGTTATAAATCAGCATAAGTTACACCTTAATTTAACTGAATGAATAGTTCTATTTAATTATATTTTATTTTAACTATCTTCATTAGTTAACCTAAATTAAACATTTCGAATCGTAAATCATTGTTTAGGAAAGTATAAATACCCCGTCCGTTATCATATACATTTACTGATGACAAATTGTTCTAGTTATAAGTAATCAGTCATGTTACTATTATTATTTACATTAATGAGGCATGTACTTGGGCACGTGGAACAAGGATTGGGTACTTTAACATTTAGGCAGGTTTACACATCAGTACGCCATACTACCAGGCCATATATAAAATTAGGCCTTCTTATAACTAGCATGTTTGATCATACCCATGTCTTAATTGTTCATTTTATAATTTAATATTATTAATATACCTTACTCGTTTCCACAGGAAGCTTCTCCTTCCCAACAAAACAAGAATGGCATGCGCCCTAGTACATCCTTTCTTTCCCATACTGTTTCACACCTTCTTTCCTTTTCTACTGTTTTCGTCTTCTCCATTGTTTCTATTTATTTATTTTAATTAATGGCCCAAAGTCAAATCTCCACTTTCCAACACTCTCCCCTACGTCCTCAAATATTACCGTCCCAGTTCCACTTTTTTTTCTATCCTCCTTCCTACTCTTATATTATGTAATTCGAACCCATTTTCTATTTTTTTAATACATTATGGCCTCAGTACTGATAACACATTCCACGTTCAAAGAAAAACACGGCCCATGCAATCCCACCTGCATCTCCATGGTATTGTCTTCTCCAAACCTAAGCTTCCTAATGCTAACTCCACACCACCATGCATTCAATATATATGATACCCACCAAAAATTCACAAACTTACAAACAAACTATACCCATCAACATCACTTCCAGTTCTGGGAAACATCCCACGCCACCTTACATTCATGCACCGCCCTCCATCCATGTAAGTGTAAAGATCACGCAATACCCACCTTCAGTAAAAGAAAAATGCGTCACAACAGTACTTCGCAGTGTCCATTTCCCTCCTCCGGCTGTCACGCTTGTACGACAGATGCTTCCCCTTTTCTCCAGGCGCTACTGCGCCCTCCAGTTCATCACAGTGCCGGCCTCCACCTCCCTGCCGCACTCTAGTGACTCAGCCGCCACCACGTGTCATCTGAGCTTTGACCTAGCACCATCGGCTTCCGATTCCCATAAGTGAATCCACGGCTTAACGTATTTTGGTTAGAGTTTGCATTTTTTTTGAAGAGAGGATTTTGTTTCGGTTATACTGAGTAGGAGGAGATTGAATATCAAAATGGGAGGTGCGGTGTAAAACAGCTATGGCGTCCGCAAACTTCAGTTTTTCTGAAACAAAAAGATAAGAGATGGCCTGTGTATTTATAGAGGATACTTACGTAGTTCACACGGTGTATAAATTCTTATTTAATATCTTAGGTTGCCAGATGTGAATAGGTTAGCTGGTTCAAAGATGCAATGTTTTCATTTGCGTGTGTAAGTGGATGCGACGTGAATAGGTTTGCAGTAATAGGCATGTGTACTTCAATTTGATGAGTCTTATGGCTGTGTGTTGCTTGCAGGTTAGCAGTAAGTATTCGTGTACTTATATAGGCCTGAGTGTTATCTGAAAGGATAGGCTATGAATGTGCATGCATTTAACTGATGGCACGTTGGTATGATTAGGGATGAATAGGCTAATAAGATGGCCGTAAGTTTTCTTATTCCTTCGAGAAGGAATGAAATTTGATTGCTTTTATTTATTTAGTTTGGTTTGATATAACTTTGTTTTTATACTGCTGAAATACTCTATCGTTATTTTCCTTAAACGCTTGATATTCATATCGCCACTTATAATCTTCAAACACGGTGAAAATGGACATGCTACTACGTCTTGCCGTTACGGTCCCATTGAAATTAAATTCATTGAAAACCGACTATGTTTGCACAATGCTGTTATTTTAATTTCAATATATTTATCGGTTCACATTAAAATCTCGTCTACCGACAAAATAACTCCAATTGGCTCCAAACTGGAAATACAGCAATAATTAACTATACGTATTCCCATAAAATTCGTTTCATCGAAAACGGAGGTTGTCTGGAAAACAAATATTTTTAAAGCTTATATAATATCGATATAATATTATAAATTAAATCCAAAACAATTTAATTAAATAATAATAATTTATTATCAACACATATATCCAAATAAAATAATATCTCACTTCAAATTAAACAAATATAGGTTTACAACTCGATATTAACATTTCTGAGTTAAGCGATATCAACTATATAAAAATTACTTTTAAATAAATTAAATAAACGTTATTATTTATAAACAATTTCCATAGCAGTTATTTTAAATTTTGAATCGGCCATAACTAACAATCTAAAAAGCGAAACCTGGATTTTTCTCTTCCAAATGAAAATTATAATCAATAAGATTCAAATGTTTCTTAGTTCATAGATATCCGACTTAAAACCGATTCTATATATCCAATTGAAGTTCAAAACTCAATATTACGAACTGCTGCGTCATTTCGAGCTCGATTTATATTATATATAAATTTTACTTTCAAAGTTCATTTTAAATAACGAATTAAATATTGAAATCCATTTAAAATTCATGTTAAATATTTAAAACAACATAACAAATTAAATATTTTGCCACCAGAAATACGGGACATTACAGATTCGTTTTACAAACTTCCAACCGAGTTCAACTCCATTTGTTTCAATTCAAAATTTTACGCCAGCTGGTATGGGTCCAACTCTCCTGCTTTGATCTGATTCTGGGTACGTATGATACAGTCGTTATCCACCTATAAAAAAATGATTTTTAACTTAATAATATTCTATTACTTACTTACTACTTGTGTTAATTTGTTAAATTACTGTAGGTTAGGCACTATCAACCCTACCACGTTACCAAAATAGTTTAGGCGCGCATAGATACCACATAGGCCATGTTACTGTTCACATGTAAATTGAATTGGTATACACACACGCACGTTTCATAATAGTAGTACTAACTCTTTATCCTATGTTGCCAACTTTAAACAAATTTTTCATTGTTACCAACTCTCATAAAATTTTCGAGCTTCATCAGTTTGGGTTTACTACTAATATAAACCAACTTAATCTACACAGAACTTAACATAATAATGTATATGAATTAATGCTAAACCTTTACTAATATATATACCATTAAGATTAGGCTTGGTTAAAGGGATCTGGTACCTTTAAACTAAAGATTTGGCACGTTATTATATTCTTCTCCACACTGTTAATTGTCCTTCCTACGTTTCCTTAACTGCTAAGGGTGCGTTCACAGTTAAAAATTGGCACGCTCAAATTTTTGGTGGCGTCGGACGCGTCGGACGCCAATGGTTAATTTTCCAATGTATCGATTCATCCCCTATAAATCCATGCACCCTCCTCATTCTCCCCCATCCAAACCCGAAACCACCCCTCTAAACTGTCAAAAGCCAAATTTTTCAAGCAATTTCAAGCGTCAAATAAAGTATTTTTTATACCGTTGTGTTTATTTTTCAATTTTCTATAACATATGTTTTTTTTCGAATTTTTCTGGATATTTTTTTGGTTATGCAGATGGCTTCCTCTTCCACATCTGCTACCTCCCAGCCATTTGCGAATTGGACGGAGGACCGGGAGTCCTCTTTCATAGATATTTGCGTTGAGTTTCTAGCCGAGCGCGATACAAGCGTCAGTCAGTTCTACTCGACAGTCGCGACAGCAATGAACGACCGTTTTAATCGCGAGTTCACAGAAACGCATATCAAAAATACATGGGACAACATGAAGCGCTCTTATCGCGATTGGGACAGACTGCTAACAACACCTGGCGGCGTATGGTGTGCAGAGTTCGATTATCTGGACGGTCCAGATGATTTTTGGAGTACCAGCGATGGTAGACCTTACAAACGATTCAGGAAGAACTCGCCGTTGAAGTTCCGACAGCAAGACATTATGTTCAACGGTTCTTTGCGCAAGGTACTTGTGCGTATCCGACTCCTGAGGTTGCGCCTCCTACTGCACCTGCACCTCCAGCAGCTCCTGTGCCAGCTGCTTCTTCCTCCCCTGCCAAAGCGGGTTACTATACTAGTTGGATAGCTTCGGGCGATCCCCCTTCTGGTCAGCCATCTAGGCGCAGGCTGGTAGAGCGTGCTATCTCATTTATGACTGGCCAGCTGAGACAGCTTGCTGCTCGTTGCTTGGAGCTTGTTCAGGGACCGGGTACGCGTGTGGAGCTTTGGGAGATTCTGATGATTTTCCACAATGATCCGCGGAATGTGGATATTGTTCAGAAGCTTACCGATGAGGGCATACGTGGATTTATTATAGCGGAGTTGAGCTTATTACCTCATCATCGTTTATTTTAGATTTTCATGTACTTGTTTTCATTTCTGTCTTGTTGTATTCTTTATGTTTGTATTTTTGATCGTGTACTGAAAAATGTAGTCAATTTGTTTTATGCAATTAGTATTTAATTAACTCAAAACAATTAATTTAACAATTAAATACCACGCTCAAATACCCCGTTCGTAGCTAAAAACACATTCCACACTCGCAACAGTACCACGCTCACATTCCCTGCTCAAATGCCCCGCTCAAATACCATGCTCACGTTCGTTAAGAATGCACCCTAAGTGCTAACGCAACCATCCCCTCCTCCCTCTTGTGCATGAAACACCCAGTCGCCCTTCATTTGTTAACAGCACTTCCCCGGCAACTCAACTCACACGCAATCACTTCCCTGCTTAGTTGTGCTTACATCCTTCTCTCCAGTTACGACCACAAGCTCCATGCAACAGTTTTGCACCCGCTAGTTCACACCTCATGCAAAAGTATAATTCCCCACTTCACTATTCACCAAACTCCCCATTGTCCCTGTGTCTCATTCATTATGTCTTTCTTCACATAGTCACCATGTCCAGTTTTACACACTTCTTTCCAATTCACTTTTATAGTGCTCCCACGCAACAAATTTCTTCTCCAATGTGTTTCATCTTAGCCTTCTTCTTTCCATTTTTGAAAATTCCCTGCTTCTCCTCTCACCTCTCACGCAACCACTCAACTATCATCAACAACCCCATGCCCGTGCTTTTCGAGCACCAGCCTTGTCGCTGTTCATCCCAGAATCATGTTTGTATAATTTTTCTATGTTGCCTCCAACTAAAACTAACCTACCTCCTTCCACTATCTCGCCTGTTGTTACTACTTAATCAACATCCCACTAATTATCCCACTGCTACAATAATCACATCCATCTTAGTTAGTGTTATGCTTCCGATCCTATCACCCGCCCAAACACTGCGCCATCAACTACTGGAAGTCCTCCGCCCATGACAAAATCATCGTACTACTGTTTCAATCCGAGCTTTAATGAACCAAATTCCTAAATCGGATCACGTCAGTATCCCCTTCCAACGTCAGAACTGCGTCCAACATCATCAAAGCGCGACTGCATACGCAAGTACGTCCCCCACCTGCACTGTCACTAGAACCCCTACGCCATGCCACTAAAGTTGGTCCCGTACCCTCCATCACATGCAACTGTATGCCTCCAGTGTCCATACGAGAAAAACGTAGCCGAGGTGCAGTACTTGGTTTAATATTATTTTAAGGAGGACTTGCGGTTTTATTTGTTTTGAAGTTTTACTGGAAACTGGAAAGCATCGATCCCTCCTTTCTTTTTATTTACATTTTGGTTTCATGTTTCTGTTCTGTTCTTGCGTTCTGGAAATGGCAATACCTTTGGCTATTTATAGGGGAAGAATTTGAAGGGATGAGAAAAACGTCTCCTCTCCAGTACAATGTAGGAAAGAGATATTAAGAAACAGCTATGCTAAAATCTTAGGCTTCTATGTGATTTCACTTTTCTTCCAGCTTGTTAGTACGTGATTGATGGTAAAAGACAAAGCACAGATTACGGGGTAGAATAAAAACATGTGTGTGATGCTGAATAATAGTGTAGCTTGGCTGTAGTTGTTGTCTCCTTCAATTACTTAGTATAGGGATGCAGATATGTTGTCCATTTCAATCTTTAGATGGTTCGTTTGAAAACATAGGGTGACTATGATTTGAGAGAGCACAGTACTAGTTTAGGGTAGCATGCAGCTAAAATTTAATATGGGTTACTTGTGTTTTCTTTTCAGAATAAATGTATGCGTTGGATTTTAGGCAGTAGATTTGCATACATATGTTAGGTTAGTCTTTTATTTATTTAGGGTTAAGTTTCTATTTTAATTTAATATGATATTAAATTTTACCGTCAACCACTGTCTAGCAATAAACCGTTTAACTTGCACCATCACACACAAACTCCACACATAATGGAGATGGGCACACCGCTACGTCTTGGTATTCCAGTCACAATAAAAACTAATTTCGTTGAAAATGGTCTTTATTTGCACCAATAGCATATTTTAATTCCAATTATAATCTTTGGTTTACCATTTAATTGCGCGCACTGATAAAATAATTCCGATTGGCTCCAAACTGGAAATCCAGCAATAACTAGTTATACGTATTCTAATAAAACTTGTTTCATCGAAAACGGAGGTTGTTTGAAAAGAAAACATTTTTAACGCTTATATAATATATCAAACAATTTCCCGTGTGCGAAGCATAGGCCTCATCATGAGGAAGCAACGCATTGATTTGACCGTTTGATTTCGTATGGTTATTTAATTTCATCGTCAATTGTTGTTGGGTGTTTTATGTTCATACCGAAATACATGAATTTCAAATCGTAAATTATGAAATACCGCAACATTTGCGGGTTCAAATTATAATTACGGGATGTTACACTTTGTTTATAGAAAATGTATAAAATATAATTGGAAAAATTGCTTCAGTTATAAAAATAAATTTTATAACTTAACTACGTCAATTCTCCTGACGACAAATCAACATTTAAATAAAAAATGGATTTTAGGTCATTTGCTGCCAATCCCTTAATCAATACTGTCTACTGATTAAAATAACAACATTGAATTTCAATTCAACGTCTACATCTAAACGGGTTTATAATGTCAAGGGTTTCAAACAGCTCATATATAAAGAATATAAAAACAAACAACATTTGAAATATTCAAGCAATCTGGTTGGATCCTTCCAACCAGTTCTTCCCTGCATCACAGTTCATCTTAATAATATCTATCATAGAAATTTCATCCAATGTATTTAAATGACGTAAAAAAAAGTTGACGTCAATCAATAATAGACCAATAGCATCCAATGCATCCAATCAATCAATTAGCACTATCAACAATAAATTATTTTTTTTTATGGATTTACAATATCATAGAATTACAGAAAAGTGTGAGAGTTAACTCACATTTATTTTTGATGATCGATTCACATGTTATTTCATTTAATTTTAAACTGATATTTTAAAATTAAATGAAAATCTGATAGCTTCCAATCTCTCCTGAACTTTCTCAACAGCGTAGCCATTTTCACTGCAATTCCAACGAGTCCAATTTTACAGAAATCGGATAACATGTCAACAAGTTACACCTGTTTGAAGTTTAAATTAGTCAAATATAAATTAAATTAAAAATTAATAAACAATTTTCCTTTTTAATGATATTCCACGTCTGTATATTATCACGCGGCTTCATATTCCTCTTCCATCTCTAACCTGATACTCCGTTGCTCCAGAAAATTGAACACCATCCTCAACTTCCAACTGTCGTTGTCGCCGATACGCTCCAGCGGACACCACGTTGATCATCCCACCAGACGCGCCGACTCCTGAGCTTCAACCTACCACCGGTCTCGCCCTTCATCGTCGCCTGTAGCGCTAGAATGACCAGAAAAACTGTAACCCCTTTATTTCCGTTTAGATACGAACTACGACCGCCACACACCAAATTAGAACACCGGACCACCACCAATCCCACCTAAACCTCTGGCACACCATTCCCCTTCAGACACCTCACCCTCTTGTTCCTCCTCTGGCTGTAATCACTTCAAAACCAACCACCATCTTTCGAAATAACTGAAAAAAGTACCCCTCCGTACAACTCATCGTCGCGGCCTCCTCCGACCATCAGAGGACCACGAACCAGTGCCAAAACAAAGCCTGGACTCTCCTCTTTAATTTCCCCTAGGTCCGGACATATATAAATCATCTAATCATTGTCAAACAACCAAAGAACGAAATTGACTTTCTTCGGTTTTTGCCAATTTCTGGCCACTACAGGTGGTGTTAGGCCATGAAATTTTATCAACACCTTACCCTCATCCTCTGCTACAACTTTCGTGATGGAAGATTCGACTGATTCTCACTAGAAATCAAGATATAAATTATTTTAGGTTTGAGGACTTTTTTGCAAATATTGGTGAACGCTGGTGATTTGGGGAATTAGGGTTTGGTTTGGGGTTGCTTATATAGAGGGAAAATTAGGGTTAATTTAATTTTTAATTATATTACAAAATTAGCTTGATGCCTATCGCTATTTCAATCTGATGTTTTGTAACGAACCGCTACTTTTAACGTCTCGAATCGGTAATTTAAACCAACTCAAGACGCTCAAAACAACGAATTATTGTTACTTATAGAATTAACAAGAACAATCACAGAATCCAAGACATATTCTTACACAATATTTAATTGTGGAAACATTTTATAACAAACATTAGAGTTTTACAAAATTTGTACAGCGGAAAAAAGATAATATACATGAATTTTTAAAATAAAACTTTACGGTTTAGTCGGGCTAGCGTGCATATGCATCTTGCGTCTTCACGTTCCTCTCCAGTTTGCGAGCCAAATCTCTAAAATCTGCAACACTGGTATCTGACCCAAGCGTTCCACGCAAAACATAAAACACTCGAATCAGGATTAATCATAGTTCAAGTAAATTAACTTCGATATAAAACTTGAAATGTAATTAGTTGAACTAGCCAATTTATAAGTCTGAGTGCATCTACTCATGAACGTCCAAAATATAGATTAACAAAATCAACATTATGGAACAAAGCAAGGCGTTATGTGTAAGGCCTATATAATTGGATGCTACATAACTGACAAAATATGGAATATGCAAGGAGCTATACTTAAGTTTAAACAAAGGAGGCCAACAAAAGATGATCTGAAACTATAATTTGAATCGCATGGGATGGTTTTTGTAACTAAAGTTTAAAATACACAACAAGAATATATTGGTAGCACATGCAGGCACTAAATTTAGCAGGGATACCAAGTGGTAGCATGTGCATGTACAAACTTCATTTGACCAAGGGTAATGTAAGTTCACAAGACACAACCTATAGGACATGCAAAATCCTACCGACATGGCGCTCAAGGCATGCATAAGTGATAACATATGTGCTACGGACAAGAAGGATTCATATTGGTTATCAACCATAACACCAAGATAAGAAAAGCGTAGCAGCATGGTTCGGTAACAATGAATATATGCCTCATTTTTAACCAATGGATATAAATTAAGCTATGCACCAGGACACAGCGGCATGGGTATATACGTGTAATCTAAAGTGCACAAGTTGATGTTCTTTAAGTTTATTGTAATAGATATATAGAGCACATAAAAACATATAAATACTAGTTTCATTTCAATTATCTCAGCAACAATTACTAAAAAGAATAAGGGCAAAAGACATGCATACCAAAGTCTAGTCTCACAGTTACATGTGGGTAAACTTTCATGTTAAACTTCTGGACAAAAGTTTTAGTAATAAACTTGTGGGTGACTAGCAATAACTTATGCTTTATATGTGTGTAAAGTTACCATTGTACATTGCAAAACCAACTCAAATAACATAATTTGGGTCCAGTTTCATATAAACAGCTAACAACATGTACAGCTGCATGCAAATGTTAATACACCACCTATACTCATGGGTAGAAGTATTGGTTACACGACTTAGGTAAGGTGTGAATAAGGCTACCATATATCTTGCGAAATTTTCTAGAAGTGCTGTGTATTATCCAGGATAAATTTACTTATGCAAAGTCACCAAATTGTGGCAAAGTAACAGGTGAAATCAATAAGTAAGCAAAATCAAAATGCCAACAAAACATCCCAAAATTATTGCAATACAATCATAAAAGCAAGGTTACTATCCTAGTTGAACACCAAAGTTAAAATTCTTAAACGAAAATGGATCGTGAGCCACATAACTCACCTTCCGACATGAAGCAGCGATGGAAGACGTGCTTCGTAGCAGTTCTAGGCGAGATCAGGCGCCGTCGTCCGTTTGCGACTGGTCTGTGGTTTGGCGGTAATCAGGGGTGACCCAAGCTCGAGTGGGCTAGCTCTGGACAAGTCTAATCGCTCAGGCGATTACTAAAACAGTGGGCTTTTGAGCCAATGACGGTGAGGAGGGCGGCGACGAACCGAAAGGCGGTGGCTTTACCACGGGTTGAAGGCGAGCGGGACTGGGCTTCTGTAACGACCCACATTCTGCGCGTCGAAGGATCGTAGAATATTTATCTCTTTCACATACGAAGTCGTATGGTCATGTAACTTTGGGGAACGACTATTAAGGTCATTCCCCATGTTCATGATTTTTGTCGATTGTAAAATGACCGTTTTGCCCTTAGCTGATCTTGTTTTGGCCATAACTTTTGATTGGTAAGAATTTTTTACTATAAACCACTTCCATTAGATCCGGATGATGGTTTACCTTTCCGTAGAGTGTTCACATTAACCAAACGGACGCACCCTTTGGGAGATATGGCTGAAACAAGGTTTAGAAGGTGAAAAACATCTTAACCGGGCCTAATTAGGGTGATTAGCAAGAGGGCCCATAACGCATTTCGGGATTAAGGTTATGAGGAGGCTGAGAACAATAGGAAAATGAATTTTATTTCATTTTTCAGCTGCCTAAAACATTTCTCTAACCCTAGCCATGGCCTCCACCTTCTAATTTCATCCCAAATCACCCCTAATTGCTTCCTAATTGAAGATTAAGCCAAGCTACATCAAATCAAGGAAAATTAGCATTATATTTAGGAACAGAGCTGCTGTGTTGCATAGAGATTCAACCCAAATCAGATAATATTTCAGATCTATAGTTTGTTTGTGGCCAAGGTGAGTGATTTGCATAGTTGCTCACTAATTATGGTTAATTAAGGGTAATTAGTGTTAATTAGCGAATATAAACATGATTAAATTCTGGAAAAATATTTATAAATTTCGGAATATTTTTTTAGGCCTCTTTTAGAAAATTTGGTTAATTTGGTTAAGTTTTGCTAATTCTATCATTAGATTTGCTTAAACATGCTTAAGGGAAAATACGGGGTTTTGGCTATGTTTGATCCATTTTAACCTATCAAGTTGTTCTTTTGGTGTTAGTGACCAATTTTATATGTTACTATGACTGTACAGTATGCTTTGCGATTGATTAAAAAAGTTAGATTGGTCGAAAACGCCGTTGAATGGCGTAAAATAGTCGCTGGAAAGAAGTGCAGTAAATTAACCAAACCGGATCGGATCGGAGGGGGAAGCACGAACCGAAACGCTCCCCCCCAAACTATTACATCATGAGCCCATCTGGAGAACTGGGAAGATCATGACCGAACCGACCCGCCTATACCTGGAGTTCTCCGAACTGACCCGCTCGCGTTAAGATGTCACGATCCGAACCGCTTGATTGAAGTCACGACCTGATGCTCTAGAGAGGACCACGAACCAATCCGAAGTAGACGCCAAGAACCGACCCGAACCCAGTGGCTGCTCATGATCCGAACCGGCGAACCCCACGAATCGACCAGAAGGCGGTGACCACGAACTGGAGATGACCACCATGACCCGACCCGTATGGAGTATTCCGATCCGAATCGAAATGCTTGGATTTGAGGCATAAATCACGATCTGAACTGGAAGTACGAGTTGAAATGAAGAACAGGAACCGAACCGATCCGGAGAAGACCAAAACCTGAGATGCAAAGGTAGTCCAAATGGGAAGTTTGTACTCAGGATCTAGTTGGGAACCAATGAGTTAACTTCATGAGTTGGGCTTTGCTGCGGGACGTGTGCTAAGGGGTTATCGATGTCTATAACTTTGGATCACTATGAAGTATGGGATATGTTGACGGATTTAGGGCCATAGTAGCCTAGGTAGGACTATTGGCTATGGACTAATGAGGTGGGGTCATTTATAAGGATTTAGTCATGACACCATGGGGCAAGCTTGGTGGTAGAAATAGTTATACAAGTCGGACTCCGTCACTACCTCGATGGGTCTAGTGATCAAAGTGGTGGATATCGTATGCTTTACGCACTAAGTAAGAGATGTGAGGATAGTTGCTATGCTTGATTGTTTGACATCACTATGACATGCACACCCCCGCCCCCGTATCCTTTACACCATATATTAGTGGCACCTTAGAGTGTTGTACGGTATGTTGTGCTAACTCTTTGGTTGCAGGTTCATGTATGGTTTAGTATACCTGTTATTGTTCTGTTTTGCTGCTTATCGCTCATACCGGACTTTTGTCTGACCCAGAGTTTTATGTCTCTTCTTATTACTCTGGGTGCTCTTAAACGAGCAGACTAGAGATAGGTTTGGTGGTATGCACGAGTAGCTGTACCGAAGACGAGCAGGAGGCTCCTACGTATTATCTATATAAATTCTCCCTGTGTTGTTGATGGTCACTGCTTTGGGCATTAGTAGTGTACCTTTCCTTTCTTTTTCTTTAGAGACAGTATATTGAAGTTGTAATAATGGTTATGAATCATAAGCTTTATTTTGGATTTCCGCTGCTATGATGATTATAGTTTAGTTTTCAGCTTATGCACTATCTCGCCTGTTTTATGTCAAGTATGTTGTTATTATATTTTATTCCATGCGCTGTGAGACATTCTTCAGGTTCCTTGTTAGTTCAAATTCCCTTCTTCCTTTTCTTTGGTGACCGTCCCGTGCTGGTTGGACGTCGGAACAGCGCACTTTCGTTCGAAATGTCGACTGGTACGGGGCGGGTCATCACACTTGGTATCAGAGCTCTAGGTTGCATAGTTAACCTAGGGAAGATACGAGGGAGAGATAGTGTACGTATATGAGAGCGTGTATTTGTGATATTTTGGTTTTCAAAAGCTATATATATATATATACACTATTAATATAGCTAAGGATGAAGTCACACTGCATTGGCACCACAAAGGAGATGGTAAATCGTTTTCTCTTTACAGATTGAACGATGAATCGAAATACGGTAAAGGCGGTGAGGAACTCCGCATCAGGAGTTGAAAAAGAAGCGGGTTCAGGGGCCAACAATGGGTATGTCCCTGACATTAGGGAGATGTTTACTGCCTTCATACGAGAGATGGTTAGGGATGCTCTGAGAGCAGTTCCTAATGCTACTAATGGTGGTGGTGTAGTAATGCAGGCGCCTAGAGTCGGTCTTGCCAAGATTAACGAGGAGTCCCAGAAAAAGAGGAAACAGAACGAAGCTAAGGATGGCCAGAAAAAGAAGAACAAGAAAGATGTAGAGTGCTTTAGCTGTGGCAAGAAGGGCCACTATGACAAAGAATGTTGAACGAAACCAAGGGAAAGGAAGTGCTTCAATTGCGGCCAAGTGGGACATCTCAAGAAAGAATGTCTGCAACCCCCTAAGAAGAAGTAAAGTGTGGAAGTGTATGCTATCAACGTTGTTCCTTCTTCATCGAATGCCCCAACTGCGGTGGTGAATGGAAAGGGTGTTGTCATTCAAGGTATGCTTTCCATTTATGAGGTTCTAGTTTTGTTTGATATCGGGGTTTCCTATTCCTTCGTATCTAGTGACCTAGTAGATAGGTTGGGATTGGAACCTGAGATTGTCGATAGACCTTTAGTTGTGATGAACCCAATTGGTGGTTCGATTAGCCTTAGTATGACTTATCGTAATGCAGTCCTATCGAGTCATGGATGTATGTTTGCTTGTGATTGCTTTGTTTTGGGCTTTACTGGGTTTGGCATTATTTTGGGAGTCGATTGGCTCCAAAGGTACGGGGTGGTGGTAGACTATGAGGGCTTTTTGGTGACAGTTAGAGCGGATGATGGGCAGAGGGTAGTGTTTGGTGGTCTACCTAGTGATGGGGTAATGGCTAGTTTTCTAAATTCCCTTGACATCCCGCATGATGAGTTGTCAGATGTGCCCGCGGCTGGCCAGTATCCGGATGTCTTCGAGGAAGTGACCGGACTTCCACCACACCGGGGGATTGAGTTTCGTATTGGTTTAGTGAAAGATGCCAGACCTATAGTGATGCCACGTCGTCGTATGGCGCCAAGGGAGCAGCGAGAGCTTGGGGTACAAGTAAGCGATCTTTTGAAGAAGGGATTAATCCGGAGAAGCGTCTCCGAGTGGGGAGCACCAGTTATATTTGCCATTAAGGACGATGGGTCTCTTCGCTTATGTGTGGACTCGAGTTAAAGATGGAGTTAAGGGTAGCTCTTCTGATGGAGTGCCAAGGAGTCGTCGATAGTTTGGAGTGTTCTAGGCGGACACGAAGAAGGGGTATCTGGGGATGCCCACTTACCTTGGACCCGTTGGACATGATCTAGTTATTCTTGGAGGTTAAACATGCGTTGGACGTGCGGTAGTCAGTTTGGAGCCGGGGCTTCCATTAGCCCTTGATACTGGTTGGACCAATCATTCGGGTATCGACGTATTCATGGTTTTAGCGGATGATAGACAGGATTTGTTCGATGAATGCTATGGATTGTTTAGGACCTTACGTTGATGTTCATTTTGGTTCAAAAATGGTAATAACTTCAAAGTGAGATTCTTGGACCATGTTGTTTTAGAAAATGGTATTGCCGTGGACCCTGCGAAGGTGGCTACGGTATAAGATTGGTCTACGCCCAAGAATGCAACAGATGTAAGAAGTTTCTTGGGATTGGCTGGATATTATAGTAAGTTTATCCAAGATCTCTCCGAGATAGCAGCACCGTTGACTCAGTTGACCAAGAAAAATCAAGCTTTCGTCTAGGACAAAATGTGCGAGAATGCATTTAAGAGTCTAAGAAAAGTTGACATGTGCACCAGTGTTAGTCATTCCTAAAGGGAATAAAGAGATGACGGTATACACAGATGCCTGTGGTACCGGACCAGGTGTTGTATTGATGCAAGGAGGTAAGGTTGTAGCTTATGCTAGTCGGCAATTGAAACCGCATGAGAAAAGATATCCTACCCATGATTTGGAATTGGCAGCGATCGTGTTCGCATTGAAGATGTGGAGACATTATCTCTTGGGAGAAATTTTCGAGTTGTTTACCGATCATAAATCGTTAAAATATCTTTTCTCTCAGAAGGATCTAAATCTTCGACAGCAAAGATGGTTAGAATTCTTGGCTTCCTACGATTTCGATATCGCATATACATCAGGAAAGGGCAATGCAGTAGCTGATGCATTGAGTAGGAGACATGCCAGTTTAGGGGCTATGTTTCTGGAATGGAAGCAACTGGAGTACATCGCTAGGTATGATTTCAGACCAAAGTGCGAATTGGATCCAGAAGTATTAGCAAGTTTGATGATCAGACCCACTTTGATTGAGCATATTGGTTCCAGTCAGAGAGACGATCCTAACCTAATGGAAATCATCTCCAAGTTAGAGATGGGTATCGACGAGGAGATGAACAAGTATGGGCTTGATCGAGATAGATGGCTTAAAAAGAATGGAAGACTAGTTGTGCCCAATGTCAATGGATTGAGAGATGAAGTGCTTAGAGAATGTCATCACTCAAAACTGACTATACCCCCCGGTGGTAACAAGATGTATCGAGACATGAAGCGAACCTACTACTGGGAAGGGATGAAAAGAGATGTTGGGAAGTTTATATCCAAATGCATGAATTGCCAGCTAGTTAAAGCTTAGCAAAAGAAGCCTAGTAGTTTGTTGCAACCATTAGAAATTCCAGAATGGAAATGGGAACAAGACTCAATGGATTTCATTGATGGGTTACCAAGGACTAGATCGGGCCATGATAGCATTTGGGTGATTGTGGACTGATTGACCAAGAGTGTAAGATTTATACCTGTCAAGTCGAATAGAACGGCAAGTAGGTTAGCTGAGCTATATATGAAGTGGGTAGTGAGATTTCATGGAATACCCAAAGGCATTGTGAGTGAATGCGATCCGTTGTTCACTAGTGGATTTTAGAAGAGCTTACAAGAGGCGTTAGGATCAGAATTACATCTCAGTACCGCATATCATCCTCAAACCGACGGTCAGACAGAGAGGGTGAATCGAGTGTTAGAAGATCTCTTGAGAGCTTGCATATTGAATTTTGGTGGATCATGGGATGACCATTTTCATCTAGTAGAGTTTGCATATAATAATAGTTATCAATCCACTATTGGTATGGCTCCATTTGAAGCTTTGTACGAAAGGCAGTGCAACTCACCGTCATGTTGGTTAGAAACCGGTGAGAAGTTTGTGCTTGGACCAGATGTGATAAGAGAAACCTCAGATAAGATTAAGGTTATCCAACAGCGAATGAAGGCTGCCCAAGATAGGCAGAAGAGTTATGCTAATAAGAGGAGAAGAGATTAAAAATTCTCCATTGGCAACTTGTTGTTTGTCAAGATTTCTTCGTTAAAGAGCGTGATACGATTTGGTAGGAGTGGCAAGTTAACACCAAGATTTGTTGGTCCATTTCCAATCCTCGAGCAAGTTGGGAATTTGGCATATAAAGTTGAATTAACAGAGAAGATGGCAGGAGTTCATAACGTATTTCATGTTTTCCAGTTAAGGAAATTCGCGCACGACCCCGATATGACTATTTCACCTGATCAGTTGGATGATATCGAAGTAGAACCCGAGGCGATTGGGAACCGCAAGCCGATTCGTATTGTCGAGCACGATACGAAGAAACTTCGAAGGAAAGCGATGAATCTAGCCAAGGTTTAGTAGGGCGAGGATGAGAATGACTGTACTTGGGAGACAGAGGAGGGCATTGGAAAGACGTATCAAGAACTCTTTGCCTGGTAAGATTTTAATTGCGACTTAGTTTTCCGCATGCTAGGATAGACTTGTTTGTTTGTTTTTGTATGTTTGATTGTTGTGAATGGTCGGTAGGCATGTGGGATCCTTTGCTTGTTTCTTAGTTAAGGAATTTCGGGGGCGAAATTTCTTAAAGGGGGAAGGGGAGAATGTAACGACCCGAATTCTACGCATCGAAGGTGTAACAACCCGGAAAATCCGAGCCAGTTTGAAATTTTTATTTTGGCAATTTTGAATATTTAAGATGATTATTTTAAATAATATCAACAAAAAATTTACTTTGAATAGAATTCGAATGTATATATTTATATACGTCGTCGTTAGAATATAAATATTTATTTATATATATAAAAGGAATTGAAAATGGCGCGGTAGTTCGAAAATTCAATTTCAAATTTCAAATGAACATACCAGGTGCAAAATAAACCTGATTTTAGCGAAACCAAAAATATTTGAATCTAATTGAGAATATCTTTCCAACGAATCCGAAAAATCGAAATTTCATAGCGGAAATCAAAAGATATGCCCAGTTGAAATTTCAGAATAGTGGTTATGGAATTCTGGCCCTTGAAAATGGGAATTTTGCAAACGACCTCGGATTTCAACGAAACCACTTTTGTTGGATCCGCGATGTCAAATTATTGCTAGGTTTCAAATTTCATAATTTTTCGAATCGATATGTGAGAGTGGCAACGGAAAACGCGTTTGACCAGTTTCAGTTGATTTTCGACTGGAAAATGGCCATTTTTCAAACGGTCTCAGAATCTGATGAAATTAGTTTTGTTAGGGCCGTATCGTCAATACGAAGCTAGAAAATATTTTTCGGGAATTTTTAGTGTTCGTATGTGACCCCAGTAAATTGAAATGCGCATTCAAATTCAATATATAGAGTTATATGTTGATTTTGACGAAAACTGATCGAAACGATCGAATCAGCTTACGATACATATCCCATTGTGTTCGGAATGGAGGTAATTTGCTACGGACGACAGGCGGTGAGCTTGATTTCGAGGTCGAAATAAAAAGTCAACTTTTTTGAAATAAAATAATAAAAATAAAACTCTCTCTCCCCTACCCTCTATTACCTCTCACCCCCCCGGTCGTTCACTTTAAAAAATAAAAATAAAAGGAGAGAGAAGGTGGGATCGCGATCACCCCCCCCCCCCCCCCCGATTTGGTCCACCGCGCTCGCGCCTGCCACCCCCCTCCTTCGAGCCTCGCACCTCCTCTTCCTCCGCCTTCTTTCTTCCTCTCCTCCTCTGTAGAACTCGCCGCCTGCCCCTCTTCGACCTCCACCGCCACCGCCCTCCACTTTCCTCCTCCTCCAGCTCGCCCTAGCCTCGCACCCCCTCTCTCTCCTGTAAAACCCGAACCCTAACCTCCTACAGCCACTTCAGGGGCCGTCGTTGGCCATGCCGCCACCCACTAGCAGTGTCCGACGATCAGAAACCCCTCCCTCTTCCTCGAACGAACTATGTGAGTTTTATTATTATTATTATTATTATTTTTCTTTTCCTTTTTGATTTATTTAAATAAAAAGTATAGTTTAAAATCTGGTTTAATTTATGTAAATATTGTTTGAAAATCAGTTTTTGTTTATAGAAAACAAAGTAGAAAATTTTGATTTTTATATAAAATAGAGAAGAACATGATTTTCATATAAATGATAACATAATTAAGATTTGATTTTTAGAATTCCAAAGGAATGGTGTTGTAATGATATGATGTTTTACACTATAAAAATATAATTTTTATAATATAGAAAGGATAAAAATATAATTTTTATAAGATAGAGGATATAAAAAAATATGATTTTTATTCATGAAGAGTAATAAAAATATAATCTTTATTAGGAGAAGAGCAATATAAAAATATAATTTTTATAATAAAGTGTAGATAAAAATTTGATTTTTATATATATGAGGTGAAGGTAAAAATTCGGTTTTTAAATATGTAGTGAATACGGGCAACGAAAGTGACAAAAGACGAAAAGGTGAAGATTTCCTACATAAGAAGAGTCGTGGTATTGGATTAGCTAGTCGGTGAGAAATTCTCACTTTAAATTTTCTTTTCTAGTTAAAAATATATACTAGGATGCAGACGGTGCTTAGTAGCACCCGACAACCGTCGTCCACGGACTATGGATGGCTTGTATGTTTGATTGTTGGTTGTGGTGAAAATTGATTGTGTGATGTGAAATGAAATAAAATATTTATATAGTAAAAAAATTATCGTTAAAAATATAATTTTTAACGGGTATGTGAATAAATAAAAATCTGTGTTTGTTGATTTGAAACCCCACACGGGTGTTGGGATGATATTTGGCATACACTAATCCCAATTATTTCATTGTATGTCGATCGATTGGTCGACAGACTGTGTGAGCATTAATGATTTATATTTGATGCTGATGCGGTTGTGTGGTGCACTTTGAATGACGGTTGATTATTTATCGTTGCTATTATATACATGTGTTGTATGGAAACCATATAATTAACATTATATGGTAATTGATTGGGCCTCATTCCAATTGAGAAAATAATGAATAGAATATATAGTAATGTGTTGACGATAATCATGTGTTGAAAATAACCATGTGTTGAAAGAAATATTTTAACAATAAAATTTACATCTTTATCATATTTAAAGTTAGAAACTAACTGGAAAATAGACAAGATGAGTGGTTTCCTGTGTATTGATCTGATATTGGTTTCGGCCTTCGGGGTTAACACTTAGGGAATCATTCTCTTACTACTTTACGGTTGGAGTCTGATTTAAAAATCAAACGTAGATACCATAATTTTATAAAATATATTGAGTAACCAAAAATAGTCATGTGTTGGTTGTGCTCTTGTGTTGAGAATATTCATGTGTTGAAAGAAATAAGTATTCATTTGTTGAATAGAATAACGAATTTATTGAAATATATAAAGCCGTGTTGATTAGAGATGCGCCATTTTGACGTGAGCGATATTTATATCGATTATATTCATTTTTATAATGAATATAGAAAAATAAGTTATTTCAAAATATAACGTTTTGAAAATATTATCATTTGTATATCGATGATGTGGAATATTCAATTTCGATTCGAAATTGAATATGAAGTTAAAATCGTTTCAAAAACGAATTTAAAACGATTTATAAAATACGTTTTAAAAGGAAATCAACGAAATATATAATATATATATATATATATTATATATATAATGGCCTGAATAGAACGCGCCGCGCTGCGGCAGTTCATGAATTTCGACCATTGGCTTCGAATGGACATTACGGGAGATCCGACCATCGGATTCTCTTGAAACCAGAACTGTTGGGTTCGTATCGAAAATAGCTTTCCAATGAAGATTAGAAATTTGAAATATAACGGTTGGATTTGGAATTATGTCCAAATCAAATTTGGAAAAGGTCGTTGTAGGTGCAGTTCGATGGCCATTTGTGGAAATCGACAGTACGGGCCTTGATAAAATTATTAAAAATATCAATAATTTGTGTAAAATCATAAGAAATGATTTGTGAAGAACTGGGATGAAAAATTCCACATTTAAAAGGATAAAAATAGATTTTTATCGAAATGAACTAATTTTGAATTAGGATTAAAATCAATTTATTTTTGAAATAAATAAATTGAATTTGAAGTGGTTTTAAAAAATAATCAGAATTCTAATATGTGAATTGGGAAGGATTTGAATCGAAATTGTCTTTGGAATATTTCGATGTTGGATTTCGTGAATATACAGATATTGTTATGGGAATTTGAAAGATATATTTATATCGTTATTTCCAATACGATATTTGTTGGTCGTAAAATTTGATATTGAATATAAGCCGATATATTTTCTATTTAGATCCTTGTATTTAATATCTAATGTGATTTGGGTTTGTCGTGAATGGTGTCTTCAATAACACTGTTCTTAAGCCCAATAGAGAAAAAGATTAAATCTTTCTATTTAGATTTAATGAAGTGTATCAATTAAATAACAATTAATTGGAATGGAATTTGAATTGGTTTTTGGGTTTATCGTGAGCGGTGTTTTGAACAACACCTGTTCTTCGGCTCGATTAACAATAGAATGTGATTTAGGTTTATCGTGAATCGTGTTTTAGATGACATTGGTTCTTTAACCCAGTTAAAGGCAGGACACTGATTTGTGGAAAGATTAAAACTAAGTGAAGTTTTAATGAATCCTTAATTAGATTAAAATGTGAATTGATAATTTAAATTATCAAATCTGAAAAGTGATCGAGAATGGAGTATCACCAGTTATAGTTAAATCTTTAATTAGATTTGAACGTGAAATGGTAATTAATTTTACCGATAACACCGTGGTGTTAGATATGGAGTATTACCAGTTTTCTCCATGGGATGAATAGGTCGGGTTTGGGAAATAAAATAAATAATTACTTCGGTGTGGTTCGCTAACCCCGACTAGTCTGGAAAACCATAATATGGTTTGAAATGAAATCCAAAGGAAGATTAAAGAATAAATTTAGAAGAATTTATCTTGGATAAAATTAATGGGAACCTTTCCCCAAGAGTGTGATTTTGTGAATAAAAGAACATTCTGAATTGGAATGAGGCGTTTGTTGTGTTTGTGTAACATTTGTTTATTATATACGTGGGTTATTCAGAAAGGCCGGGTTTCTACCCATTCTGAATAACCGATTCGGCGATAAGTCGAAGATGAAGATGGTGGTTGAAGACCGGAAGTCTTCACATCGTTTGGGTGATTACTGATGATCTTGATTGGGCTGCACAGCCAAGATGAGGGAATCAGTTGGTGATCGTCCAGACGTACTTGGAGATCGATGGATATGCGAGGAAAGTGCCTCCGGTTTCGTTCAGACCCAGAACGAACTTTTAAATGGACTGTGTGTCTGACATTGGATTTTATTCTGTGTTGATTGATCTCTATTAAATATACATTTGTTTGGCGTCGGAGAATTTATTCTCTTGCTTAACGCCCTTCTCTGAGACGTACGAGCTCAGAGGTTGTATATCGATGGACATCAGTCGCATGGAGTGAATTGCCTGTGTGGCGCGCCTAAGTGGCAGATGATCAAGGCTTCTATTGAAAAGCAAAGTCTTGTGGTTGATGATCAAAGCACGGCCTGTGTGGCGCAGCTTTGTGTATGACGTGAATTCGCGAGCCTCACACCTCGGTATGAGTCAAAAACGGGATACGGACCGTTGGGAGAACACGACGTTTCTTTCTAGCTAGTAGTGGTTTCAGTGCTTAAACTGGCTGACATTTATATACTTTTCACCTATGTGGTTATTGGAATGCGAGGCGCCTCGGATATAGGTTTGTTAGGACCGGGAAATGTGTGTTCAGGAATTGCCAATCTTCCAAAGTTAGGTGAGGACCGGCCCAACCGATTCCAAGGATCATAGTAGGGTCCTGAGACATTTGCTAGAGTGTCTCGAATGGAGAGGAGCTTGCCTCTTGCCTCGACTCATGACGGAAATCCAATTTTCAATACGTGATATTGCGGTTTTAATTGTAGAACTAGTATGGCGACATGATATATGGTACCCATGCCGTCTATGATTGATATTTATGATTGAAATTGTTTTGACACTATACACTTATAATAGTATCAAACGATTTTTTTTAAACGTACCAAGCATGTTTGGCTATTATAAGGGAAAACCCTATCCTCCGGCTTGCGTTGCATTGTGTGATGAGACCTGGGTCTTATAATAGCTTCATTTTTCCAAAAAGCATTGCGCTGTTTTGATATATGCACTGGTATTCTTGGGAGGAAACCCATTCCGTGTTATACGGCGTCGTCCCTTGAATTACTCTCTTTTAAAGTAAAGATTAATAACTATTTTAGTTCTCACACCAGTCACATGACTGACCTGGAGTTTATTGTTTTAACCAAAACTCTGGGTGCCCCTATTTTCCACATGGGCAGCTAGTAGTTTTGGTTTTGCATATTTATATCCACAGGATCTTGATTTACAGCTGGATTGATACTCGAAAAGCTCTGTATCCGTGTATTACTTCTAGTTTTGTTCTGTATTATTTTTCCGCTGCTATGTAAATTATTGTGATCTCTGATATTTATTTCTGTGTAATATTCATTCATACTCTATATATTCTTGTATTCTGATGGAATTGTTGTAATAAGCAATGAAATGTTCTTCTGTTTGCATTCTATTTTGTCTTGTCCTCAATTCTATCTGTGCTTTCTTTCGCGGGGAAGTTCGGGTCGTCTCATTTTGGTATCAGAGCTTTGGTTTATAGTGCTCGAGGACAAGACACATTAGAACCAAACGAAAGAATTCATCAGATATTGTATTAGTAATATCCGATAAGAATAACTCGTTAGAGATAGGATCAGTAGTATCCTAGAACGAGTGTGAAGGGTATGTTTTTCAAATGAAAACAATTTTTGTTTTGAAAATTTAAATCGTTTTATACGTATTTGAATATTATTAATTTATATTGAATTTGGAAAATCCAATATATAACGATTTCGCTTATACGCGTCATGAATGTATATTCGAAGTTTTAATATACTGGATAGATATAGAATCACATTCTAGACACCCGGGAATGATTCGGATGATGGTGCATCATCATCAGTATTCATATTCGAGTTTCGAAGGTGTGATATCTATATATTTCCATCAGACTGGTGTGAGAACAAAAACTAATATAGGATTATTTGTTGTGATTTGGCATCAAAAAGATGATTTTCTGTATATATATCAAAATTATGAATTTGAAATCAAAAAGATGAATTTGATTGATGGTTGTATTGTTTGTTTATTTGTTTGATAATTTTGAACCATTACGCCTAATAGAATCAAATATTGAATTGTATTGAAAATTTGTTAGAAATGCATGCATATACATGTACTTACATTAAACAGGTCATAGCAAGGAGGCTAGAGCAGAAGAAAAAAATTCTTTGCCCGACAAATAGGTACATGTTTACCATAATTTACTGTTTTGTTTGGGTGATGATGATTTTATGAGCCGATTGGCTAGCCGCTTCGCTTTTTCTTTTGGAATGAAGAAGGCCATGGGAGTCTATATGACATATCCCGAAGTCCTCGGTGCAGGGGAGGATATGTCGAAATTTTTCGAAAATTTAGGGTGTTAGCCAAATTTTTGAAAATTTTGAAAAGTTCTTAGAAACTGAAAAGTTGAAGAACTTAAGCCGTAACGAAAATTATGGAAATTGAAGTTGATTAGTTAAACAACTTTCGGCTTCGTTCCTTTTCGGGGATGAAAAGTTTTAAGTGGGGGAGATTGTAACAACCCGGAAAATCCGAGCCAGTTTGAAATTTTTATTTTGGCAATTTTAGTGAATTTTGAATATTTAAAATGATTATTTTAATAATATCGACGAAAAATTTACTTTGAATAGAATTCAAACGTATATATTTATATACGTCGTCGTTAGAATATAAATATTTATTTATATATATAAAAGTAATTGAAAATGGTGCGGTAGTTCGAAAATTCGATTTCAAACTTCAAATGAACATACCAGGTGCAAAATAAACCGGATTTTAGCGAAACCAAAAATATTTGAATCTAATTGAGAATATCTTTCCAACGAATCCGAAAAATCGAAATTTCATAGCAGGAATCAAAAGATATGCCCAGTTGAAATTTCAGAATAGTCGCTATGGAATTCTGGCCCTTGAAAATGGGAATTTTGTAAACGACCTCGGATTTCGACGAAACCACTTTTGTTGGATCCGCGATGTCAAATTATTGCTAGGTTTCAAATTTCATAATTTTTCGAATCGATATGTGAGTGTGGCAAAGGAAAACGCGTTTGACCTGTTTCAGTTGATTTTAATCGACTGGAAATGGCCATTTTTCAAACGGTCTCAAAATCTGACGAAATTAGTTTTGTTAGGGCCGTATTGTCAATACGAAGCTAGAAAATATTTTTCGGGAATTTTTAGTGTTCGTACGTGAACCCAGTAAATTGAAATGCGCATTCAAATTCAATATAGAGAGTTATATGTTGATTTTGACGAAAACTGATCGAAACAATCGAATCATCTTACGATACATATCCCATTGTGTTCGGATTGGAGGTAATTAGCTATGGACGACAAGCGGTGGGCTTGATTTCGAGGTTGAAATAAAAAGTCAACTTTTTTGAAATAAAATAATAAAAATAAAACTCTCTCCCCCTACCCCCTATTACCTCTCAGGCCCCCCCGTTCATTTTAAAAAATAAAAATAAAAAAGAAAGGAGAGAGACGGGGGATCGCGATCTGCCCCCCCCCCCCATTTGGCCCACTGCCGCTCAGGGTGGGGCCACCGCCCTCCACCGCGCTCGCGCCTGCCACCCCCTCCCTCCTTCGAGCCTCGCACCTCCTCTTCCTCCGCCTTCTTTCTTCCTCTCCTCCTCTGTAGAACTTGTCGCCCGCCCCTCTTCGACCTCCACCGCCCTCTGCTTCCCTCCACCTCTAGCTCGCCCTAGCCTCGCACCCCCTCTCTCTCCTGTAAAACCCGAACCCTAAACTCCTACAACCACTTCAGGGGCCGCCGTTGGCCATGCCGCCACCCACCAGCAGTGTCCGACGATCACAAACCCCTCCCTCTTCCTCGAACGAACTATTTGAGTTTTATTATTATTGTTATTATTTTTCTTTTCCTTTTTGATTTATTTAAATAAAAAGTATAGTTTAAAATCTGGTTTTATTTATATCAATATTGTTTGAAAATCAGTTTTTGTTTATAGAAAACAGAGTAGAAAATTTTGATTTTTTATATAAAATAGCGAAGAACATGATTTTCATATAAATGATAACATAATAAAGATTTAATTTTTAGAATTGCAAAGAAGTGATGTTGTAATGATATGATGTTTTACGCTATAAAAATATAATTTTTATAATATAGAAAGGATAAAAATATAATTTTTATAAAGCGGAGATTATAAAAACATAATTTTTATAAGATAAAGGATATAATAAAATTATGATTTTTATTCATGAAGAGTAATAAAAATATAATCTTTATTAGGAGAAGAGCATTATAAAAATATAGTTTTTATAACAAAGTGAAGATAAAAATTTGATTTTTATATATATGAGGTGAAGGGAAAAATTCGGTTTTTATATATGTAGTGAATACGGGCAACGAAAGTGACAAAAGACGAAAAGGTGAAAATTTCCTACATAAGAAGTGTCGTGGTATTGGATTAACTAGTTGGTGAGAACTTCTCACTTTAAATTTTCTTTTCTAGTTAAAAATATATACTAGGATGCAGACGGTGCTTAGTAGCACCCGATACCCGTCGTCCACAGACCATGGATGGCTTGTATGTTTGATTGTTGGTTGTGGTGAAAATTGATTGTGTGATGTGAAATGAAATAAATTATTTTTATAGTTAAAAATATTTTATCGTTAAAAATACAATTTTTAACGAGTATGTGAATAAATAAAAATCTGTGTTTGTTGATTTGAAACCCAACACGGGTGTTGGGATGATATTTGGCATACACTAATCCCAATTATTTAATTGTATGTCGATCGATTGGACGACAGACTGTGTGAGCGTTAATGATTTATATTTGATGCCGATGCGGTTGTGTGGTGCACTTTGAATGACGGTTGATTATTTATCGTTGCTATTATATACATGTGTTGTATGGAAACCATATAATTAACATTATATGGTAATTGATTGGGCCTCATTCCAATTGAGAAATTAATGAATAGAATATATAGTCATGTGTTGACGATAATCATGTGTTGAAAATAACCATGTGTTGAAAGAAATATTTTAACAATAAAATTTACATCTTTATCATATTTAAAGTTAGAAACTAACTGGAAAATAGATAAGATGAGTGGTTTCCTGGGTATTGATCCGATATTGGTTTCGGCCTTCGGGGTTAATACTTAGGGAATCATTCTCTTACTACTTTACGGTTGGAGTCTGATTTAAAAATCAAATGATAGATACCAAAATTTTATAAAATATATTGAGTAACCAAAAATAGTCATGTGTTGGCAGTGCTCATGTGTTGATAATATTCATGTGTTGAAAGAAATAAATACTCATTTGTTGAATAGAATAACGAATTTATTGAAATATATAAAGCCGTGTTGATTAGAGATGCGCCATTTTGACGTGAGCGATATTTATATCGATTATATTCGTTTTTATAATGAATATAGAAAAAGAAGTGATTTCAAAATATAACGTTTTGAAAATATTATCATTTGTATATCGATGATGTGGAATATTCAATTTCGATTCGAAAATTGAATATGAAGTTGAAATCGTTTCGAAAACGAATTGAAAACGATTTATAAAATACGTTTTAAAAGGAAATCGACGAAATATATAATATATATATATATATATTATATATATATAATGGCCTGAATAGAACGCGCCGCGCTGCGGTAGTTCGTGAATTTCGACCATTGGCTTCGAATGGACATTACGGGAGATCCGACCGTCGGATTCTCCTGAAACCGGAACCGTTGGGTTTGTATCGAAAATAGCTTTCCAATGAGTATTAGAAATTTGAAATATAACGGTTGGATTTGGAATTATGTCCAAATCAAATTTGGAAAAGGTCGCTGTAGGTGCAGTTCGATGGCCATTTGTGGACATCGACTGTACGGGCCTTGATAAAATTATTAAAAATATCAATAATTTGTGTAAAATCATAAGAAATGATTTGTGAAGAACTGGGATGAAAAATTCCACATTTGAAAGGATAAAAATAGATTTTTATCGAAATGAACTAATTTTGAATTAGGATTAAAATCAATTTATTTTTGAAATAAATAAATTGAATTTGAAGTGGTTTTAAAAAATAATCAGAATTCCAATACGTGAATTGGGAAGGATTTGAATCGAAATTGTCTTTGGAATATCTAGATGTTGGATTTCGTGATTATACAGATATTGTTATGGGAATTTGAAAGATATATTTATATCGTTATTTCCAATACGATATTAGTTGGTCATAGAATTTGATATTGAATATAAGCCGATATATTTTCTATTCAGAGCCTTGTATTTAATATCAAATGTGATTTGGGTTTGTCGTGAATGGTGTCTTCATTAACACTGTTCTTAAGCCCAATAGAGAAAAAGATTAAATCTTTCTATTTAGATTTAATGAAGTGTATTAATTAAATAATATTTAATTGGAATTGAATTTGAATTGGTTTTTGGGTTTATCGTGAGCGGTGTTTTGAACAACACCTGTTCTTTGGCCCGATTAACAATAGAATGTGGTTCGGGTTTTACCATGAATCGTGTTTTAGATGACATTGGTTCTTTAACCCAGTTAAAGGCAGGACACTGATTTGTGGAAAGATTAAAACTAAGTGAAGTTTTAATGAATCTTTAATTAGATTAAAATGTGAATTGATAATTTAAATTATCAAATCTAAAAAGTGATCGAGAATGGAGTATCACTAGTTTTGCTCCAAAGCGATAGTTAAATCTTTAATTAGATTTGAACGTGAAATGGTAATTAATTTTACCGATAACACCGTGGTGTTAGATATGGAGTATTACCAGTTTTCTCCATGGGATGAATAGGTTGGGATTGGGAAATAAAATAAATAATTACTTCGGTTTGGTTCGCTAACCCCGACTAGTTTGGAAAACCTTAACATGGTTTGAAATGATATCCAAAGGAAGATTAAAGAATAAATTTAGAAGAATTTATCTTGGATAAAATTAATGGGAACCTTTCCCTAAGAATGTGATTTTGTGAATAAAAGAACATTCTGAATTGGAATGAGGCGTTTGTTGTGTTTGTGTAACATTTGTTTATTATATACGTGGGTTATTCAAAAAGGCCGGGTTTCTACCCATTCTGAATAACCGATTCGGCGATAAGTCGAAGATGAAGAAGGTGGTTGAAGACCGGAAGTCTTCACATCATTTAGGTGATTACTGATGATCTTGATTGGGCTGTACACCCAAGATAAGGGAATCAGTTGGTGATCGTCCAGACGTACTTGGAGATCGATGGATATGCGAGGAAAGTGCCTCCGGTTTCGTTCAGACCCAGAACGAACTTGTAAATGGACTGTGCTTCTGACATTGGATTTTATTCTGTGTTGATTGATCTGTTTTAAATATACATCTGTTTGGCGGTGGAGAATTTATTCTCTTGCTTAACGCCCTTCTCTGAGACGTACGAGCTCAGAGGTTTTATATCGATGGACATCGGTCGCATGGAGTGAATTGCCTGTGTGGCACGCCTAAGTGGAAGATGATCAAGGCTTCTGTTGAAAAGCAAAGTCTTGTGGTTGATGATCAAAGCACGGCCTGTGTGGCGCAGCTTTGTGCATGACGTGAATTCGCGAGCCTCACACCTCGGTATGAGTCAAAAACGGGATACGGACCGTTGGGAGAACAGGACGTTTCTTTCTAGCTAGTGGTGGTGTCAGTGCGTAAATTGGCTGACATTTATATACTTTTCACCTGTGTGGTTGTTGCAATGCAAGGCGCCTCAGATATAGGTCTGTTAGGACCGGGAAACGTGTGTTCAGGAATTGCCAATCCTCCAAAGTTAGGTGAGGACCGGCCCAACCGATTCCAAGGATCATAGTGGGGTCCTGAGACATTTGCTAGAGTGTCTCGAACGGAGAGGAGCTTTCCCCTTGCCTCGGCTCATGACGGACATCCAATTTCCAATACGTGATATTGCGGTTTTAATTGTAGAACTAGTATGGCGACATGATATATGGTACCAATGCCGTCTATGATTGATATTTATGATTGAAATTGTTTTGACACTATACACTTATAATAGTATCAAATGATTTGTTTTAAACGTACTAAGCATGTTTGGCTATTATAAGGGAAAACCCTATCCTCCGGCTTGCATTGCATTGTGTGATGAGACCTGGGTCTTATAATAGCTTCATTTTTCCAAAAAGCATTGCGCTGTTTTGATATATGCACTGGTATTCTTGGGAGGAAACCCTTTCCGTGTTATACGGCGTTGTCCCTTGAATTACTCTCTTTTAAAGTAAAGATTAGTAACTGTTTTAGTTCTCACACCAGTCACATGACTGTCCTGGAGTTTATTGTTTTAACCTAAACTATGGGTGCCCCTATTTTCCACACGGGCAGCTAGTAGTTTTGGTTTTGCAGATTTATATCCACAGGATCCTGATTTACAGCTGGAACGATACTCGGAAAGCTCTGTATCCGTGTATTACTTCTAGTTATGTTTTGTATTATTTTTCCATTGCTATGTAAATTATTGTAATCTCTGATATTTATTTCTATGTAATATTCATTCATACTATGTATATTCTTGTATTCTGATGGAATTGTTGTAATAAGCAATGAAATGTTCTTCTGTTTGCGTTCTATTTTGTCTTTTCCTCAATTCTATCCGTGCTTTCCTTCGCGGGGAAGTTCGGGTCATCTCAAAAGGATCCTAGAATATTTATCTCTTTCACATACAAAATCGTATGGTCATGTAACTTTGGGGAACGACTATTGGGGTAATTTCCCATGTTAATGATTTTTGCTGATTTTTAATTGACCATTTTGCCCCTAGCTGATCTTCTTTTGGCCATAACTTTTGATTGGTAAGGAGTTTTGACCTGAATCCACTTTCATTAGATTTGGATGATGGTTTACCTTTCCGTAGAGTGGTCACATTAGCCAAACGGACTCACCATTTGGGAGGTATGGAGGAAACAAGGTTTAGAAGGTGAAAAACAACTTAACCGGGCCAAATTAGGGTAATCAGCAAGAGGGCCCATAACCCATTTCGGGATTAGGCTATGGGGAGGTTGAGAACAGTAGGAAAACGAATTTTATTTCGTTTTTCAACCGCCTAAAACATTTATCTAACCCTAGCCATGGCCTCCACCTTCTAATTTCATCCCAAATAGCTCCTAATCGCTTCCTAATTGAAGATTAAGCTAAGCTACATCAAATCAAGGAAAATTAGCATCAAATTTGGGAATAGAGTTGCTGTGTTGCATAGAGATTCAACCTAAATTAGATAATATTTCAGATCTATTGTTTGTTTGTGGCCAAGGTGAGTGATTTGCATAGTTCCTCACTAATTATGGTTAATTAAGGTTAATTAGTGTTAATTAGCGAATTTAAACATGATTAAATTCTGGAAAAATATTTATAAATTTTGGAATATTGTTTTAGGCCTCTGTTAGAAAATTTGGTTAGTTTGGTTAAGTTTTGCTAATTCTATCATTAGATTTGCTTAAACATGCTTAACAGAAAATACGGGGTTTTGGCTATGTTCGATCCATTTTAACCTATCAATTTGTTATTTTGGTGTTAGTGGCCAATTTTATATGTTACTATGACTATATGGTATGATTTGTGATTGATTAGAAAAGTTAGATTGGTTGAAAATGCCGTCAAATGGCGTAAAACAGTCGCCGGAAGGAAGTGTAGGAAATTAACCGAACCAGATCAGATCGGAGGAGGAGGAAGCACGAACCGAACTGCTCCCCCCCAAACTATTGCATCATGAGCCCATCTGGAGAACTGGGAAGATCATGACCAAACTGGCCCGCCTGTACCTGGAGTTCTCCGAACCGACCCGCTCGCATGAAGATGTCACGATCCGAACCGCTTGCTTGAAGTCACGACCTGATGCTCTGGAGAGGACTACGAACCGATCCGAAGTAGAATCCAAGAACCGACCCGAACCCAGTGGCTGCTCATGATCCGAATTGGCGAACACCACGAATCGACAAGAAGGCAATGACCACGAACTGGAGATGATCACCACGACCCGACCCGTATGGAGTATTCCAATCCGAACCGAAATGCTTGGATTTGAGGCGTGAATCACGATCCGAACTGGAAGTACGAGTTAAAGTGAAGAACAGGAACCGAACCGATCCGAAGAAGACCAAAACCCAAGATGCAAAGATAGTCCAAATGGGAAGTTTGTACTCAGGATCTAGTTGGGAACCAATGAGTTAACTTCATGAGTTGGGCTTTGCTGCGGGACGTGTGCTAAGGGGTTATCGATGTCTATAACTTTGGATCACTATGGAGTATGGGGTATGTGGACGGATTCAGGGCCACAGTGGCCTAGGTAGGAGAATTGGCAATGGACCAATGAGGTGGGATCATTTGTAAGGATTTAGTCATGACTTCATGGGGCAAGCTTGGTGGTAGCAATAGTTATACAAGTCGGACTCCGTCACTACCTCGATGGGTCTAGTGATCAAAGTGGTGGATATCGTATGCTTTACGCACTTAGTGAGAGATGTGAGTATAGTTGCTATGCTTGATTGTTTGACATCACTATGACATGCACACCCCCACCCTCACCCCCGTATCCTTTATACCATATGTTAGTGGCACCTTAGAGTATTGTACGGTATGTTATGCTAACTCTTTGGTTGCAGGTCCAGGTTCAGGTATGGTTTAGTATACTTGTTATTGTTCTGTTTTGCTACTTATCGCTCATACCAGACTTTTGTCTGACCCAGAGTTTTATGTATCTTCTTATTACTCTGGGTGCTCTTAAACGAGCAGACTAGAGACAAGCTAAGTGGTATGCACGAGTAGCTATACCGGAGACGAGCAGGAGGCTCCTACGTATTATCTATATATATTCTCCCTGTGTTGTTGATGGTCACTGCTTTGGGCATTAGTAGTGTACCTTTCCTTTCTTTTGCTTTACAGACAGTATTTTGAAGTTGTAATAATGGTTATGGATCATAAGCTGTATTTTGGATTTCCGCTGCTATGATGATTATGGTTTAGTTTTCAGCTGATGCACTATCTCGCCTGTTTTATGTCAAGCATATTGTTATTATATTTTATTCCATGCGCTGTGAGACATTCTACAGGTTCCTTGTTAGTTCAAATTCCCTTCTTCCTTTTCTTTGGCGACCGTCCCATGCTGGTTGAACATCGGCACAGCGCACTTTCATTCGAAATGTCGGCTGGTGCGGGGCGGGCCGTCACAGCTTCACAGAAATGGCATACGGTGGAAAGCTCAATGACAATGAGTTGGAGAAAGAGGCCGCCAAGGTTCGGTTGAAGGTGAGTGGTGGTTCAGCGGTTTAGGGCGGAGGATCAAATTGAAGCTTTTGGCGGAAAATTGATTTTTATTCGGGAAATGGAAATTAATTCGGCTGGAAGAATAAACAAGGGAGGCCATTATGATTTTTGATTTGAGGATATTTGGGCTTGCGGTGACAAAAGGGGGAAGTGGTGCGATGTAGGAGATGGCACCTAAGCAGGTTCGGGTTTTAGAAAGAAGGGGTTTTAAAAAATTTTGGCCATGATTAAATTTAGGGAACATGATTTTTGGCAGAAACCATTTCAAGGTTTGAGGAAAAGAAGTGGACTATCGGGCGGATCAAAACTGGAAGGAAGAATGAAAATATAAAGAAGAGAGCACGGTGGAAAATTTATAGACAGTGGACACGCGGTGAAGTATCATAACAAAAGGGACAAGTGTCCATACAAACACAGCAGGTTACAAGTGTTCATTATTTTCAAACACAAGGTTTAAACAAAATAAAGAAAAAAAACAAAATTACAATACCCAAACACATATATCAAATAGCTTAAAATATTAATAATATTTATATTTAACTAGCCACCTAGTTACAAATATTGAACCAAATTACATAATCAATTCAAAACGAAATTGAAGAATTGATTTATAATTGTAAATAAAATCCGACTGTGCATATTGATCATGAATTCTAAATCTAAATGAATTACATTATGATTAAAACTCAAGGGAAAATTAAAAATCAAATTTTATTTTTCCACTTAACTATATATATATATATATATATGTGTGTGTGTGTGTGTGTGTGTCTGTTTTGAAATATTAACAACGTTTAACTTATCAAACAACTCAAACTCCAAAACTTAAAATTTAAATTCACACTTGAAAAATGAATTCAAAATCAAAATAAAAAAACTACTTCCAAAATAAATCAAAACTAAATTAAGATAAGACTAAATTTCAAAATTATACACAAATATCAATTCCTAAGTACTAAATCCAAATCAATCTTATATATTCAAAACGGTGAAAAACTGGTTCCTTACAATCTCCCCACAAAGCTTTTCGTCCTCGAAAAGGAGAGACTGTAAAGATCATAAAGGTATACAAAACAAAATATTTACAGATTCCAATTTAGATTTTAAAATAACATAAACAATAGAACTTAAAATTTGAAATCAAAGCATGGAATAATTTTTTTTTTCCAAAATCCCAAATTTATTTTCAGATCACATGAAACACTAACTTTTCTTTTCATATGGAATTGTATTTGCTTCAGGATTTCAAAATGAAAATCATTTCGAAATTTCAAATAATTTACGATAAATGACATAAAACCCGTATGAAGCGACCCGAACTTCCCCGGTGAGGAAAGCCCGGACTGAGGCGAGAACAAGCCACATCGGAACGCAGATGGAAGAACATTTCATTGTTAATTACAACAATTCCATCAGAATACAAGAATATACAGAGTATAAATGAATATTATACATTACAAAATATCAGAGATTACAATAAATTACATAGCAACGGAAAATAATACAAAATACAACTGAAGAAGATATACGGATACAAAGCTTTCCGGATATCGTTCCAGCTGTACATCAGGATCCTGTGAATATAAATCTGCAAGACCAAAACTACTAGCTGCCCGTATCGAAATAAGGGCACCCAGAGTTTAGGTTAAAACAATAAACTCCAGGTCAGTCATGGGACTGGTGTGAGAACTAAAACAGTTATTTATCTTTATTTTAAAGTTCGGTAAATCAAGGGACCACGCCAAATAACACGGAACGGGTTTCCTCCCAAGAATACCAGTGCATAAAACAACAGCGCAATGCTAAATAAAGAAATAATGAAGCTATTATAAGACCCAGGTCCCATCACACAATGCAACACAAGCCGGAGGATAGGATTTATACCTTATAATAGCCAAGAATGCTTGGTACGTGAAATTTCATCTTTTATTATTAATATAAGTGTATAGTGTCAAAACAATTTCAAATCATAAGTATCAATCATAGACGGCATAAGCGCCCCATCCCACTATGTCGCCATACTAGGCTTTACAAGCAAAACCGCACATGTCACATATTGGGAGTTGGATTTCCATCTGTGAACCGAGGCAAAAGATAGTCCTCTACCGATTCGAGACGCTCTAGCCCGTGTCTCAGGAACAGTCGCAACTGCCCCTTGGATCGTCAGGGCCGGTCCACCGATGTGGATTATTATGCCTGAACACTACGTTTCCCCGCCCTTTGGGGTGTCAACGAGTAAACGAATGACTCCATCGGCTTCACATAGTCACCGATATATCCGAGGCGCTTCGCAAACCAACAACCACATAAGTCAAACTCGTCACGGCATGTAAAACCACTGATGCCACTTCTAACTAGAAGGAAACGCATGCCCTCCCTGAGGTCCTCTCCCGTTTCTGGTTCACAACAGGGGTGTGAGGCTCGCGAATCAATGTTACACAAAGCTATGCCACACAGGCCGTGCTTTGATCATCAACCACAAGACTTTGCTTTTCAATAGAAGTCCTGATCAATTGCCAATTAGGCATGCCACACAGGCAATTCACTCCATGCGTTTGGTATCCGTCAATATATAACCCCTGAGCTCGTACGTCTCAGAGAAGGGCGTTAAGCAAAAGAATAAATTCTCCGCCGCCAAACAGATATATATTTAATAGAAATCAATCACACAGACTAAAATCCATTGTCAGACACATAGTCCATTTGCAAGTTCGTTCTGGGTCTGAACGAAACCGGAGGCACCTAGTACCCCGCATATCCATCGATCTCCAAGTACGTCTGGACGATCACCAACTGATTCCCTCCTCTTGCGTGTACGGCCCAATCAAGATCATCAGTAATTATCCAAACGACGTGAAGACCTCCGGTCTTCAACCACCGTCTTCATCTTTGACACCACGTCGAATTAGTTATTCAGAATGGGATAAACCCGGTCTTTCTGAATAACTCGCGTATATAATAAACAAATGTTACACAAACACAACATACGCCTCATTCCAATTCAGAATATTCTTTTATTCAAATATTCTTATAATTTGGGAAAGGTTCCCATTAATTTTATCAAAGATAAATTCTTTAAATTTATTCTTTAATCTTCTTTGAATATCAATTCAAACTAGTCGGGATTAGCGAACCACACTGGAGTAATCATTTATTTCCCAATCCCAACCTATTCATCCCATGAAGTAAAACTGGTAATACTTCATCTCTAACACCACGGTGTTATCGGTAAATTCAATTACCATTTCACGTTCAAATCTAATTAAAGATTTAACTATCGCCTGGAGTAAAACTAGTGATACTCCATTCTCGATCTTTTCAACCTAATTAAAGATTAATTAAAACTCCACTTAGTTTTAATCTTTACAGAAATCAATATCCTGTCTTTAACTGGGTTAAAGAACCAATGTCATTTAAAACACGGTTCATGATAAACCCAAAATCACATTCCATTAATTATCAGGTTAAAGAACCAGTGTTATTTAAAACACCGTTCACGATAAACCCAAAAATCAATCCCAATTCAATTCCAATTAAATATTATTTAATTGGTACACCTCATTAAATCTAAATAAAAAGATTTAATCTTTTTCTCAACTGGGTTTAAGAACAGTGTTAATGAAGACACCATTCACGACAAACCCAAATCACATTTGATATTAAATACAAGGCTCTGAATAGAAAATATATCGGCTTATATTCAATATCAAATTCTACGACCAACAAATATCGTATTGGAAATAACAATATATATATATATATATATTTCAAATTTCCCTAACAACATCTGTATAATCACGAAATCCAACATCGAAATATTCCGAAGACAATTTCGAATCAAATCTATTCCAATGCAATTATTGGAAATTCTGGTTATTTTCAAAACCATTTCAAATCCAATTTATTTATTTTAAAAATAAATTCTTATTCTAGTTCAAAACTAATTCATTTCGATATAAATCTATTTTTATCTTTTCAAATAGGGAGTTTTTTCATCCCAATTCTTCACAAATCATTTCTTATGATTTTACACAAATTATTACTATTTTTAATAATTTTATCAAGGCCCGTACAGTCGATTTCCATCAACGACCATCGAACTGCACTTACAGCGACCTTTTCCAAATTTGATTTGGACATAATTCCAAATCCAACCATTAGATTTCAAATTTCTAATATTCTTTAGAAAGCTCTTTTCGATACGAACCCAACGGTTCCGGTTTTAGGAGAATCCGACGGTCGGATCTCCCGCAACGTCAATTCGAAGTCAATGGTCGAAATTCATGAACTGCCGCAGCGTGGCGCGTTCTATTCAGGCCATTATATAATATATATAATATATACTTCGTCGATTTCCTTTTAAAACGTATTATATAAATCGTTTTAAATTCGTTTTCAAAACGATTTCAACTTCTTTTCAAATTCAAATCAAAACTGAATTTTTCCTTATAAATTCGATTTAAATTCATTTCAAATTGATTTCAATTCAAATCGATTTTTAATTCAATTTCAGTTCATCTTCAATTCCATTCAATTTCAATTCGAATTCATTTCTATTCAATTTCAATTCGAATTCATTTATATTCAAGTTCAATTCGAATTAATTTCTATTCAATTTCAATTCGAATTCATTTCTATTCAATTTCAATTCGAATTCTAATTCTTTTCAAAATATTAGAATTTGAAATCACTTTCGGTATTCATTGAAAAATGAATAATATCGATATAAATATCGTTCGCGTCAAAATGGCGTCAATCTAATCAACACAGCTTCATATATTCCTATTTTCAAATATTCAATTTCAAATATTTCTTTTCAAATATTTCTATTTCAAATATTTCTTTTCAAATATTTCTATTTCAAATATTTCTTTTTCAAATATTTCTATTTCAAAACTGGAATGAGGCCCAATCAATTACCATATAATGTTAATTATATGGATTTTCTACAGCACATATATAACGGCAACGATAAATCATCAACCATCATCCAAAGTGCACCACACCACTGCATAAGCCTTAAATATAAATAATTAACGCTTACACAGTCTGTCAATCCATCGATTGACATACAACTAAACAATCGGGATTAGTGTACGCCAAATCTCATCCCAATACCCGTGTGGGGTTTTAAACAATCAAACACAGATTTTATTTGTGTAGTTGGGCGATGTGTAAAATTTATCATCCCAATCAATATCAGTCAAATCAGTCAATATAAACAAATCTCCGATTTGTTTATTACTATTTATTTTATATACACGTTAAAAATTCTATTTTCAACTATAAAATATTTTTAACTATCTAAATATTTTATTTCATTCCACATCACATCACACAATCAACTACACATCAAAATCAAACAAACAAGCATACAAGCCGTCCATGGTCTGCGGACGACGGGTGTCGGGTGCTACTAAACACCATCTGCATCCTAGTATATATTTTAACTAGAAAATTAAACTAAAAGTGAGAAGTTCTCACAGAGGGTTCCACTCCGCCGTGCTTTGCTTTTGAACTGCTGAACCATCTGGATTTGTCTGAAATTCCTATGCAGTTCTTTTCACGCTGTTTAAATAAAAATTATATTTTTACTGCCTCATTCAATAAATAAAAATCGTATTTTTGTTTCTACTTCGTATATTTTTTCAACGCTTATTTCTATATAAAAAATTATATTTTTATATTTCTATTTCTTATATAAAGATCGAATTTTTATTCCATCGCTATAAAAATCACATTTTTATTTCAACTTATATATAAGAAAGATCAGATTTTTGTTTTGCTACATAAATAAAAATCAAATTTTCACTATTGATATAATACAAAAATTGTATTTCTATAATCTCTACTATATAAAGATAATATTTTTATATTCTCCATTATATAAAAATCATATTCTAATTACTTCTTATAAAAATTATATTTTTAATCTTTCTATTATATAAAAATTATATTTTTATCCTTTCTATAATATAAAAATCGAATCTTTTTGAATAAAAATCATTCCTTTTCATTTTACAAAAATCAAACCTTAATACCCTGTTTTAATATAAAAATAAATAAATAAATAAAAGATCAGATTTAAAACAATGTAATTTATAAGCAATTAAATAAATAAAATCACCTTTCACCGCGGAGAGAAGGGGTTTTGTTGTTGAATTGCAAAGGGGAGGGGCTGCGTCGTTCGTGCGGTGGCAGGCATGGGCTCTGGCCGGCGGCGGTGGGCCCTAGGAGGTGGAGTGGGTCGCCCGAGGCCGGTGGTGGCTGATTTGGGGAGGCTAGGGCGCTGCATCGGATTCGACAGAGGGGGGGCGATGAAGAGCGAGAGAAGCGGAGGAGCGAGAGGGGGAGGTGACGGAGGGGGAGGAGATGGCCAGAGTAGCACGCGACCAGGAGGGGGGGTACGGAGCGATGGCGGCGGCGATTGGGATAAGTGGTGTCGGGTTATTTTTTTCTTTTTAATTTGATTTCAACTGAGGAGAGAGAAGGGGGAAAGAGGGGTGAGGTATATGTATATTTTAATATTTAATTATTTTTATTTTCAAAAAGCAACTTTTATTTTCGACCTCGAAATCGAACCCACCGACTGTCGTCCATAGCTAATTACCCCCATTCCAAACACAATGTGATATGTATCGTAAGCTGATTCGATCGTTTCGATCAGTTTTCGTCAAAATCAACATATACTCTATATATTAAATTTGAACACGTATTTCAATTTACTGGGGCCACATACTAACTCGAAAAATTCCCGAAAAATATTTTCTAGCTTCGTATTGACGATACGATCCTAACAAAACTAATTTCGTCTAATTCTGAGATCGTTTGAAAAATGGCCATTTTCCAGTCGATTAAAATCAACTGAAACTGGTCAAACGCGTTTTCTTTGCCACGCTCACATATTGATTCGAAAAATTATGAAAATTGGAATCTAGCAATAATTTGACAACACGGATCCAACAAAAGTGGTTTCATCGAAAACCGAGGTCGTTTGCAAAATGGCTATTTTTAAGGGCCAGAATTCCATAGCGACCATTATGAATTTTCAACTGGACATATCTTTCGATTCCCGCTATGAAATTTCGATTTTTCGGATTCGTTGGAAAGATATTCTCATATAGATTCTAATGTTTTTGGTTTCGCTAAAATCCGGTTTATTTTGCACCCGGTACATTCATTTGAATTTTGAAATCGAATTATTGAACTACCGCGCCATTTTCAATTCCTTATATATATAAATAAATATTTATATTCTAATGACGACGTATATAAATATATACGTTCTAATTCTATTCAAAATAAATTTTTCGTCGTTGTTATTTAAAATAATTCATTTTAAATATTCAAAATTCATCAAAATTGCCAAAATAAAAATTTTAAATTGGCTCAGATTTCCGGGTTATTACAATCTCCCCCACTTAAAACTTTTCGTCCCCGAAAAGGAACGAAACCGAAAGTTGTTTAACTAATCAACTCAACTTTCACTGTTTTCTTTACGGCTTAAGTTCTTCAACTTTTGAGTTTCTAAGAACTTTTCAATTTTTTCAAAAATTTGGCTAACACCCTAAATTTTCGAAAAATTTCGCCATAACCTCCCCTGCACTGGGGACTTCGGGATATTTCATATAGCCACTCATGGCCTTCTTTAATCCAAAAGAAAAAGAAAAAGCCAAGCGGCTAGCCAATCGGCTCATAAAATCACCCAGAACTCAAGAAATACAATAAACATGTACCTATTTGTCGGGCAAACAATTTTATTCCTCTTCTCTAGCCTCCTTGCTATGACCTGTTCAATGTAAGTACATGTATATGCATGAAAATGCGATAAATTTTCAGTACAATTCACTTTTCTGTTTAAATTGGCTATATGGTTCAAATTTTAATTACTCAACCAATAATCAAACAACACAACCATCAATCAATTAGTTGATTATCGTTTCAAATTCATAACTTTGATATATAGTCAAAAATCATGTTTTTGGTGCCAAATCACAACAATAGGCCCTATCTAATTTTGGTTCTCACACCAGTCAATAGGAAATATATAGAAATCCCACTTTCGAAACTCGAACACCAATTCTGATGATGTCTAGACTATCATCGTAATCATCTCCGGGTGACTAGAGTGTGATTCTATATCTACCCAATATATTAAAACTTCGAAAACACGCGGATCAGACGTATATGCAAAATCTTTGTATACTGGATAGTCCAAATCAATATAAATAAATATTCAAATACGAATAATTGATTTAAATTTTCAAAACAAAAATTCGTATTCAATTTTCATTTTAAAAACATTACTCTTCACACTCGTTCTAGGATACTACTGATCCTATCTCTAATGAGTCATTCTCATTGGATATTACTAATCCAACATCTGATGAATTCTTTCGTATGGTTCTAATGTGTCTTGTTCTCTGAGCTTTGTAAACCAAAGCTCTGATACCAGCTGAGGCGAACCGAAATTCCCCCGTGAGGAAAGCCCGGATTGAGTCGGGAACAAGCCACATCGGAACGCAGACGGAAGAACATTTCATTGTTAATTACAACAATTCCATCAGAATACAAGAACATAGAGAGTATAAATGTATATTATACATTACAAAATATCAGAGATTACAATAAATTACATAGCAGCGGAAAATAATACAAAATACAACTGAAGAAGATATATGGATACAAAGCTTTCCGGATATCGTTCCAGCTGTACATCAGAATCCTGTGAATAGAAATATGCAAGACCAAAACTACTAGCTACCCGTGTCGAAATAAGGGCACCCAGAGTTTAGGTTAAAACAATAAACTCCAGGTCAGTCATGGGACTGGTGTGAGAACTAAAACAGTTATTTATCTTTATTTTAAAGTTCGGTAAATCAAGAGACCACGCCGTATAACACGGAACGGCTTTCCTCCTAAGAATACCAGTGCATAAAACAACAGCGCAATGCTAAATAAAGAAATAATGAAGCTATTATAAGACCCAGGTCCCATCACATAATGCAACGCAAGCCGGAGGATAGGGTTTTTACCTTATAATAGCCAAGAATGCTTGGTACATGAAATTTCATCTTTTATCATTACTATAAGTGTATAGTGTCAAAACAATTTCAAATCATAAGTATCAATCATAGACGGCATAAGCGCCCCATCCCACTATGTCGCCATACTAGGCTCTACAATCAAAACCGCACATGACACGTATTGGGAGTTGGATTTCCATATGTGAACCGAGGCAAAAGATAGTCCTCTACCGATTCGAGACGCTCTAGCCCGTGTCTCAGGAACAGCCGCAACTGCCCCTGGGATCGCCAGGGCCGGTCCACCGATGTGGATTATTATGCCTGAACACTACGTTTCCCCGCCCTTTGGGGCGTCAATGAGTCAACGAATGACTCCATCGGCTTCACATAGTCACCGATATATCCGAGGCGCCTCGCAAACCAACAACCACATAAGTCAAACTCGTTAGGGCGTGTAAAACCACTGACGCCACTACTAACTAGAAGGAAATGCATGCCGTCCCTGAGGTCCTCTCCCGTTTTTGGTTCACAACCGGGGTGTGAGGCTCGTGAATCAACGTTACACAAAGCTATGCCACACAGGCCGTGCTTTGATCATCAACCACAAGACTTTGCTTTTCAACAAAAGTCCTGATCAATTGCCATTTAGGCATGCCACACAGGCAATTCACTCCATGCGTTTGATATCCATCAATATATAACCCCTGAGCTCGTACGTCTCAGAGAAGGGCGTTAAGCAAGAGAATAAATTCTCCGCCGCCAAACAGATACATATTTAATAGAAATCAATCACACAGACTAAAATCCAATGTCAGACACACAGTCCATTTGCAAGTTCGTTCTGGGTCTGAACGAAACTGGAGGCACCTAGTACCCCGCATATCCATCGATCTCCAAGTACGTCTGGACGATCACCAACTGATTCCCTCCTCTTGCGTGTACGACCCAATCAAGATCATCAGTAATGATCCAAACGACGTGAAGACCTCCGGTCTTCAACCACCGTCTTCATCTTTGACACCACGTCGAATTAGTTATTCAGAATGGGATAAACCCGGTCTTTCTGAATAACTCGCGTATATAATAAACAAATGTTACACAAACACAACATACGCCTCATTCCAATTCAGAATATTCTTTTATTCAAATATTCTTATAATTTGGGAAAGGTTCCCATTAATTTTATCAAAGATAAATTCTTTAAATTTATTCTTTAATCTTCTTTGAATATCAATTCAAACTAGTCGGGATTAGCGAACCACACTGGAGTAATCATTTATTTCCCAATCCCAACCTATACATCCCATGAAGTAAAACTGGTAATACTTCATCTCTAACACCACGGTGTTATCGGTAAATTCAATTACAATTTCACGTTCAAATCTAATTAAAGATTTAACTATCGCCTGGAGTAAAACTAGTGATACTCCATTCTCGATCTTTTCAACCTAATTAAAGATTAATTAAAACTCCACTTAGTTTTAATCTTTACAGAAATCAATATCCTGTCTTTAACTGGGTTAAAGAACCAATGTCATTTAAAACACGGTTCATGATAAACCCAAAATCACATTCCATTAATTATCAGGTTAAAGAACCAGTGTTATTTAAAACACCGTTCACGATAAACCCAAAAATCAATCCCAATTCAATTCCAATTAAATATTATTTAATTGGTACACCTCATTAAATCTAAATAAAAAGATTTAATCTTTTTCTCAACTGGGTTTAAGAACAGTGTTAATGAAGACACCATTCACGACAAGCCCAAATCACATTTGATATTAAATACAAGGCTCTGAATAGAAAATATATCGGCTTATATTCAATATCAAATTCTACGACCAACAAATATCATATTGGAAATAACGATATATATATATATATATATCTTTCAAATTTCCCTAACAGCATCTGTATAATCACGAAATCCAACATCGAAATATTCCGAAGACAATTTCGAATCAAATCTATTCCAATGCAATTATTGGAAATTCTAGTTATTTTCAAAACCATTTCAAATCCAATTTATTTATTTAAAAATAAATTCTTATTCTAGTTCAAAACTAGTTCATTTCGGTAGAAATCTATTTTTATCTTTTCAAATAGGGAGCTTTTTCATCCCAATTCTTCACAAATCATTTCTTATGATTTTGCACAAATTATTACTATTTGTAATAATTTTATCAAGCCCCGTACAGTCGATTTCCATCAACGGCCATCGAACTGCACTTACAACGACCTTTTCCAAATTTGATTTGGACATAATTCCAAATCCAACCATTATATTTCAAATTTCTAATATCGTTAGAAAGCTCTTTTCGATACGAACCCAACAGTTCCGGTTTTAGGAGAATCTGACGGTCGGATCTCCCGCAACGTCAATTCGAAGTCAATGGTCGAAATTCACGAACTGCCACAGCGCGGCGCATTCTATTCCGGCCATTATATTATATATATAATATATATAATATATACTTTGTCGATTTCCTTTTAAAACCTATTATATAAATCGTTTTAAATTCCTTTTCAAAACGATTTCAACTTCTTTTCAAATTCAAATCAAAATTGAATTTTTCCTTATAAATTCGATTTAAATTCATTTCAAATTGATTTCGATTCAAATCGATTTTTAATTCAATTTCAGTTCTTCTTTAGTTCCATTCAATTTCAATTCGAATTCATTTCTATTCAATTTCAATTCGAATTCATTTCTATTCAAGTTTAATTCGAATTCATTTCTATTCAATTTCAATTCGAATTCATTTCTATTCAATTTCAATTCGAATTCTAATTCTTTTCAAAATATCAGATTTTTAAATCACTTTCGATATTCATTGAAAAATGAACAAAATCGATATAAATATCGTTCGCGTCAAAATGGCGTCAATCTAATCAACACGGCTTCATATATTCCTATTTTCAGATATTCTATTTCAAATATTTCTTTTCAAATATTTCTATTTCAAATATTTCTTCTCAAATATTTCTATTTCAAATATTTCTTTTTCAAATATTTCTATTTCAAAACTGGAATGAGGCCCAATCAATTACCATATAATGTTAATTATATGGATTTTCTACAGCACATATATAACGGCAACGATAAATCATCAACCATCATCCAAAGTGCACCACACCATTGCATAAGCATTAAATATAAATAATTAACGCTTACACAGTCTGTCAATCCATGATTGACATACAACTAAACAATCGGGATTAGTGTACGTCAAATCTCATCCCAATACCCGTGTGGGGTTCAAACAATCAAACACAGATTTTATTTGTGTAGTTGGGCGATGTGTAAAATTTATCGTCCCAATCAATATCAGTCAAATCAGTGTATATAAACAAATATCCGATTTGTTTATTACTATTTATTTTATATATACGTTAAAAATTCTATTTTCAACTATAAAATATTTTTTAACTATCTAAATATTTTATTTCATTCCACATCACACAATCAACTACACATCAAAATCAAACAAACAAGCATACAAGCCGTCCATGGTCTGTGGACGACGGGTGTCGGGTGCTACTAAACACCGTCTACCTCCTAGTATATATTTTAACTAGAAAATTAAATTAAAAGTGAGAAGTTCTCACAGAGGGTTCCACTCCGCCGTGCTTTGCTTTTGAACTGCTGAACCGTCTGGATTTGTCTGAAATTCCTATGCAGTTCTTTTCACGCTGTTCAAATAAAAATTATATTTTTACTGCTTCATTCAATAAATAAAAATCGTATTTTTATTTCTACTTCGTATATTTTTACAATGCTTATTTCTATATATAAAAAAAATTATATTTTTATATCTCTATTTCTTATATAAAGATCGAATTTTTATTTCATCGCTATAAAAATCACATTTTATTTCAACATATATATAAGAAATATCAGATTTTTATTTCGCTACATAAATAAAAATCAAATTTTTACTACTGATATAATACAAAAATCATATTTCTATAATCTCTACTATATAAAGATAATATTTTTATATTCTCCATTATATAAAAATCATATTCTTATTACTTCTACTTTATAAAAATTATATTTTTAATCTTTCTATTATATAAAAATTATATTTTTATCCTTTCTATAATATAAAAATCGAATCTTTCTGAATAAAAATCATTCCTTTTCATTTTACAAAAATCAAACCTTAATACCCTGTTTTAATATAAAAATAAATAAATAAATAAAAGATCAAATTTAAAACAATGTAATTTATAAGCAAATAAATAAATAAAATCACCTTTCACCGCGGAGAGAAGGGGTTTTATTGTTGAATTGCGAAGGGGAGGGGCTACGTCGTTCGTGCGGTGGCAGGCATGGGCTCCGGCCGGCAGCGGTGGGCCTTAGGAGGTGGAGTGGGTCGCGCAAGGCCGGAGGTGGCTGATTTGGGGAGGCTAGGGCGCTGTGTCGGATTCGATAGAGGAGGGGCGATGAAGAGCGAGAGAAGCGGAGGAGCGAGAGGGGGAGGTGATGGAGGGGAAAGAGATGAACAGAGTGGCGCGTGACCGGGAGGGGGGGTACGGAACAATGGCGGCGGCGATTAGGATAAGGGGTGTCGGGTTATTTTTTTCTTTTTAATTTGATTTCAGCTGAGGAGAGAGAAGGGGGAAAGAGGGGGTGAGGTACATATATATTTTAATGTTTAATTATTTTTATTTTCAAAAAGCAACTTTTATTTTTGACCTCGAAATCTGTAACAACCAGTAAATTCTGGGCTAGTTTAAAATTTTTATTTTGGCAATTTTAGTGAATTTTGAACATTTAAAATGAATTATTTTAAATAATATCGACGAGAAATTTATTTTGAATAGAATTCGGACGTATATATTATATAGATCATCGATAGAATATAAATATTTATTTATATTTATAAAAGGAATTGAATATGGCGTGGTAGTTCGATAATTCGATTTCAAACTTCAATTGAATGTACCGGGTGCAAAACAAACCGGATTTTAGTGAAACCAAAAATAATAGAATCTAATTGGGATTATCTTTCCAACGAATCCGGAAAATCAAAATTCCATAGCGGGAATCAAAAGATATTCCCAGTTGAAAATTCTGAATAGTCGCTATGGAATTCAGGCCCTTAAAAAGGGAAATTTTGCAACCGACCTCGGATTTTGACGAAACCACTTTTTTTGGATCCGTGATGTAAAGTTATTGCTAGGTTTCAAATTTCATAATTTTTCGAATCAATATGTGAGCGTGGCAAAGTAAAACGCGTTTGACCAGTTTCAGTCGATTTTAATCGACTGGAAAATGGCCATTTTTCAAATGGTCTCATAATTTGATGAAATTAGTTTTGATAGGACCGTATCATCAATACGAAGCTAGAAAATATTTTTCTAGAATTTTTCGAGTTAATATGTGGCCCCGATAATTTGAAATGTACGTTTAAAATTCAGTATAATGATTTAAATGTAAATTCAACAGAAACTGATCGAATCAGCCTACGATACATATCTCATTGTGTTCGGAATGGGGGTAATTAGCTAGGGACGACAGTCGGTGGGTTCGATTTTGATTTCGAAATAAAAAGTACCTTTTTGAAAATAAATAATTAAATAAAAAAACCTTCCATCTCCTATACCCTCAGCCCCCCCCCACCCGTTCAGATTCATTTCAGACAGAAAAAAAAAGAAACGGATCCAGGAAACCCGCCGCACCCCCCTCCTCCTGCCGCGACACACCACCCCCCCTCCTCCTGCCGCGACGCACCACCCCCCCTTCCTGTTGTCGCGACGCACCACCCCCCCTTCCTGCTGCCGCGACGCACACCCCCCCTCCTCCTGCCGCGACGCACCACCCCCCTCCTCCTCCTGCCGCGACGTACACCCCCCCCCCCCTCTTCAGCTCCTCCGATGACCTCCGACGAACCCTAGCCTCCTCCTCTTCCGCAGAAACAATGTGAGTTTCTATGACTTTCTATTTACATTAAAAACTGTTTTCTATTTACATTAAAACCGATTGGTATTTAACATAAAGTTTAGACTTTTATATATTGAATAGCTAAGTAAAAATTCGATTTTTATATATTGAATAGTGAAGTAAAAATTCGATTTTTATATATTGAATAGCGAAGTAAAAATTCGATTTTTATATATTGAATAGCGAAGTAAAAATTCGATTTTTATATATTGAATAGCGAAGTAAAAATTCGATTTTTATATATTGAATAGCGAAGTAAAAGTTCGATTTTTATATATTGAATAGCGAAGTAAAAGTTCGATTTTTATATATTGAACAGCAAAGTAAAAGTTCGATTTTTATATATTGAACAGCAAAGTAAAAATTAGATTTTTATATATTGAATAGCAAAGTAAAAATTCGATTTTTATATATTGAATAGCAAAGTAAAAATTCGATTTTTATATATTGAATAGCAAAGTAAAAATTCGATTTTTATATATTGAATAGCAAAGTAAAAATTCGATTTTTATATATTGAATAGCAAAGTAAAAATTCGATTTTTATATATGTAGAGAATACGGGCAGTGAAAATTGACAAAGGGGCGAGAACGACGAAGATTTCTACCTAAGAAGAGTTGTGGCATTGGATTAGCTATTCTATGAGAACTTCTCACTTTTAAATTCTGTTTTTCTAGTTAAAATATATACTAGGATGCAGACGGTGTTTAGTAGCACCCGACATCCGTCGTCCACAGACCATGGACGGCTTGTATACTTGTTTGTTTGATTTTGATGTGTAGTTGATTGTGTGATGTGATGTGAAATGAAATAAAATATTTATATAGCTAAAATATTTTATAGTTGAAAATAGAATTTTTAGCGTGTATGTAAAATGAAATAAAAATAAATAGATCGGACGATTTGTTTATATACACATATTTGACTGATATTGATTGGGACGAGAAATTTTACACATCGCCCAACTGCACAAATAAAATCTGTGTTTGATTGTTTGAAACCCCACACGGGTATTGGGATGATATATGACATACACTAATCCCAATAGTTAGTTGTAGGTCGATCGATTGATTGACAGACTGTTATAAGCATTAAATATTTATATTCGATGCTTATACAGTGTAGAATGAACTTTGGATGATGGTTGATCATTCATCGTTGTTATTGTATACATGTGCTGTAGAAAATCTATAAAATCAACACTATATGGTAATTGATTGGGCCTCATTCCAGTTTGAAAAAAAAAGAAATATTTGAAATAGAATATTTGAAAATATGAATATATGAACCCGTGTTGATTAGATTTACGCCATTTTGACGTGAACGATATTTATATCGATTTTATTCATTTTATAACGAATATCGAAAGTGATTTCAAAATCTGAAATTTTGGAAAGAATTGAAATTCGAATTAAATTGAATAGAAATGAATTCGAATTAAATTGAATAGAAATGAATTCAAATTGAAATTGAATAGAAATGAATTCAAATTGAAATTGAATAGAAGTGAATTCGAATTGAAATTGAATAGAAGTGAATTCAAATTGAAATTGAATAGAAATGAATTCAAATTGAAATTGAATAGAAGTGAATTCGAATTGAAATTGAATAGAAGTGAATTCAAATTGAAATTGAATAGAAATGAATTCAAATTGAAATAGAATAGAAGTGAATTCGAATTGAAATTGAATAGAAATGAATTCAAATTGAAATTAAATAGAAATGAATTCAAATCGAAATTGAGTAGAAGTGAATTCGAATTGAAATTGAATAGAAATGAATTCAAATTGAAATTAAATAGAAATGAATTCAAATTGAAATTGAATAGAAATGAATTCGAATTGAAATTGAATAGAAATGAATTCGAATTGAAATCGAAAGGAATTGCATTCGAATTAAATTGAATTGAAACCAATTTGAAATGAATTTAAAACGAATTTATATTGGAATATTCAATTTTGACTTGAAATTGAATATGAAGTTGGAACCGTTTTCAAAATGAATTTAAAACGATTTATAAAGCACGTTTTGAATTGAAATCGACGAAGTATATATTATATATATTATATATATAATATAATGGCCTGAATAGAACGCGCCGCGCCGCTGTAGTTCGCGAATTTCGACCATTGACTTCGAACGGATATTGCGGGAGATCCGAATGTCGGATTCTCCTAAAACCAGAACCGTTGGGTTCGTATCGAAAAGAGCTTTCTAAGAATATTAGAAATTAGAAATCTAATGGTTGGATTTGGAATTATGTCCAAATCAAATTTGTAAAAGGTCGCTGTAAGTGCAGTTCGATGGCCGTTGATGGAAATCGAATGTACGGGCCTTGTTAAAATTATTAAAAATATCAATAATTTGTGTAAAATCATAAGAAGTGATTTGGGAAGAATTGGGATGAAAAACTCCATATTTGAAAAGATAAAAATAAATTTTTATCGAAATGAACTAGTTTTGAAATAGAATTATAATTCTATTTATTTCTAAAATAAATAAAGTGGATTTGAAATGGTTTTGAAAATAACCAGAATTTCCAATATATAAAGTGGAAATGGATTTGAATCAAAATTGTCTTTGGAATATTTCGATGTTGGATTTCGTGATTATACAGATGTTGTTATGGAAATTTGAAAGATATATATATATATATATATCGTTATTTCCAATACGATATTCGTTGGTCGTAGAATTTGATATTGAATATAAGCCGGTATATTTTCTATTCAGAGCCTTGTATTTAATATCAAATGTGATTTGGGTTTGTCGTGAATGGTGTCTTCATTAACACTGTTCTTGAACCCAGTTGAGAGAAGATTAAATCTTTTTATTTAGATTTAATGAAGTGTACCAATTAAATAATATTTAATTGGAATTGAATTGGTATTGATTTTTGGGTTTATCGTGAACAGTGTTTTAAATAACACTCGTTCTTTAACCCGATAATTAATGAAATGTGATTTTGGGTTTATCGTGAACCGTGTTTTAAATGACACCGATTCTTTAACCTAGTTAAAAGATTAAAACTAAGTGGAGTTTTAATGAATCTTTAATTAGATTGAAAAGGTGTTAGAATGGAGTATCACCAGTTTTACTCCAGGCGATAGTTAAATCTTTAATTAGATTTGAACGTGAAATGGTAATTGAATTTACCGATAACACCGTGGTGTTAGATATGAAGTATTACAAGTTTTACTTCATGGGATGAATAGGTTGAGATTGGGAAATTAAAATAAACGATTACTTCGGTGTGGTTCGCTAATCCCGACTAGTCTGAATTGATATTCAAAGAAGATTAAAGAATAAATTTAAAGAATTTATCTTTGATAAAATTAATGAGAGCCTTTCCCAAAGTATAAGAATATTTGAATAAAAGAATATTCTGAATTGGAATGAGGCGTATGTTGTGTTTTGTAACACGTATTTATTATATACGCGAGTTATTCGGAAAGACCGGGTTTATCCCATTCTGAATAACTGATATGACGATGAGTCGAAGGTGAAGACGGTGGTTGAAGACCGGAGGTGTTCACGTCGTTTGGATAATTACTGATGATCTTGATTGGGCCGTACACCCAAGAAGATGGAAATAGTTGGTGATCGTCCAGACGTACTTGGAGATCGATGGATGTGCGGGGTACTAGGTGCCTCCGGTTTCGTTCAGACCCAGAACGAACTTGTAAATGGACTATGTGTCTGTCATTGGATTTTAGTCTGTGTGATTGATTTCTATTAATATATATTTGTTTGGCGGCGGAGAATTTATTCTCTTGCTTAATGCCCTTCTCTGAGACGTACGAGCTCAGGGGTTATATATCGATGGACATCAAACGCATGGAATGAATTGCCTGTGTGGCATGCCTAAGTGGCAATATGATCAAGGCTTCTGTTGTAAAGCAGAGTCTTGTGGTGGATGATCAAAGCACGACCTGTGTGGCATAGCTTTGTGTAATGTGAATTCGCGAGCCTCACACCCCGGTTGTGAACCAGAAACGGGAGAGGACATCAGGGAGGACATGGGTTTCTTTCTAGCTAGAAGTGGCGTCAGTGGTTTTACACGCCCTGACGAGTTTGACTTATGTGGTTGTTGCTGTTGCGAGGCGCCTCGGTTTGATCGGACGATCCGGGTCCGATGGAGTCATTTGTTGGCTCATTTGCACCCCAAAGGGCGGAGAAACGTAGTGTTCAGGCATTTTAATCCACATCGGTGGACCGGCCCTGACGATCCAAGGGTCACTTGAGCTCTGATCCTGAGACATGGTAGGCTAGATTGTCTCGAATCGGTAGAGGACTATCTTTTGCCTCGATTCACAGACGGAAATCCAATTTCCAAATACGTGACATTTGCGGTTTTATTTGTAGAGCCTAGTATGGCGACATAGTGGGATGGGGCGCTTATGCCGTCTATGATTGATACTTATGATTTGAAGGTGTTTTACACACTATGCACTTATGATAGTATCAAATGATTTGTTTTAAACGTATCAAGCGTTCTTGGCTATTATAATGTAAAAACCCTATCCTCCAGCTTGCGTTGCATTGTGTGATGGGAAATGGGTCTTATAATAGCTTCATTTTTCCTTATTTAGCATTGCGCTGTTTGTTTATGCACTGGTGTTCTTGGGAGGAAACCCGTTCCGTGTTATACGGCGTGGTCCCTTGATTTGCCTAACTTTCAAAATAAAGATTAATAACTGTTTTAGTTCTCACACCAGTCACATGACTGAACTGGAGTTTATTGTTGTAACCTAAACTCTGGGTGCCCTTATTTTTGACACGGGCAGCTAGTAGTTTTGGTTTTGCAGATTTATATTCGCAGGATCCTGGTTTACAGCTGGAATGATATCCGGAAAGCTTTGTATCCGTATATCTCTTCTAGTTGTGTATTGTATTATTTTCCGCTGCTATGTATTTAAATGTAATCTAAATCTCTGATATTTCTGTGTAATATTCGTTTATACTCTGTATATTCTTGTATTCTGATGTATTGTTGTAATATACAATGAAATGTTCTTCCGTCTGCGTTCTGTTTTGTCGTGTTCTCAAAACAATCAGGCGTTTCGAACGGTCTAGATCGGTTTAGCGACTGATTCGGATCGAGCGAAATTCCTTTTCGTTACAGTTGGTATCAGAGCTTTGGTTTACAAAGCTTAGAGAACAAGACACATTAGAACCATACGAAAGAATTCATCAGATATTGGATTAGAAACATCCAATGAGAAAAAAACTCGTTAGAGATGGGATCAGCAGTATCCTAGAACGAGTGTGAAGAGTATATTTTTGAAAATGAAAACAAATCTTGTTTTGAAATATAAATCAATTATTCGTATTTTATCATTTATTTATATTGATTTGGGCAATGCAGTATATAAAGATTTTGCGTATACGTCTGATCCGCGTGTATTCAAAATTTCAATATACTAGATAGATATAGAATCACATTCTAGTCGCCCGGGGATGATACTGATAATTGTGATCACATTACCAGCATTTATGTTCGAGTGACGAAAGTGGGCTTTCTATATATTTCCTATTGACTGGTGTGAGAACCAAAATTAGATAGGGCATATTGTTGTGATTTGGCATCAAAAATCTGATTTTTGACTATATATCAAAGTTAGGAATTTGAAATGATAATTCACTAATTGATTGCTGATTGTGTTGATTGATTATTGTTAGATTGATTAAATTTGAACCATATAGCCAATTTGAACCAAAAGGTGAATTGTATTGAAATTTGGTCGAATTTGCTTGCATATACATGTACTTACATTGAACCGGTCATAGCAAAGAGGCTAGAGCAGAAGAATAAAATTGTTTGCCCGACAAATAGGTACATGTTTACAATAATTTACTGTTTTGTTTGGGTGATGATGATTTTATGAGCCGATTGGCTGACCGCTTGGGTTTTTCTTTTTCTTTTTGAGATCAGAGGGCCTATATGGCAATTTCGGGATTTTCCCGTGCTCCCGGTGCAGGGGAGGTTATGGCGAAATTTTTCAAAAATTTAGGGAGTTAGCCAAATTTTTGAAAAATTTGAAAAGTTTTTAGAAACTGAAAAGTTGAAGAACTTAAGCCGTAGTCAAAATAATGGAAGTTGAGTTGAATTATTAAACAACTTTCGGCTTTGTTCCTTTTCGGTGACGAAAAGTTTTTAGTGGGGGAGATTGTAACAACCCGTAAATTCTGGGCCAATTTAAAATTTTTATTTTGGCGATTTTAGTGAATTTTGAACATTTAAAATGAATTATTTTATATAATATCGACGAGAAATTTATTTTGAATAGAATTCGAACGTATATATTATATAGATCGTCGATAGAATATAAATATTTATTTATATTTATAAAAGGAATTGAATATGGCGAGGAAGTTCGATAATTCGATTTCGAACTTCAATTGAATGTACCGGGTGCAAAATAAACCGGATTTTAGTGAAACCAAAAATAATAGAATCTAATTGGGAATATCTTTCCAACGAATCTGGAAAATCAAAATTTCATAGCGGGAATCAAAAGATATGCCTAGTTGAAAATTCTGAATAGTCGCTATGGAATTCAGGCCCTTAAAAAGGGAAATTATGCAAACGACCTCGAATTTCGACGAAACCACTTTTGTTGGATCCGTGATGTAAAGTAATTGCTAGGTTTCAAATTTCATAATTTTTCGAATCAATATGTGAGCGTGGCAAAGTAAAACGCGTTTGACCAGTTTTAATTGATTTTAATCGACTGGAAAATGGCCATTTTTCAAACGGTCTCAGAATTTGACGAAATTAGTTTTTTAGGACCGTATCGTCAATATGAAGCTAGAAAATATTTTTTTGGAATTTTCGAGTTAATATGTGGCCCCGGTAATTTGAAATGTACGTTTAAAATTCAGTATAATGATTTAAGTTTAAATTCAACAGAAACTGATCGAAACGATCGAATCAACCTACGATACATATCCCATTGTGTTCGGAATGGGGGTAATTAGCTAGGGACGACTGTCGGTGGGTTCGATTTTGATTTCGAAATAAAAAGTACCTTTTTGAAAATAAATAATTAAATAAATAAATAAAAACCTTCCATCTCCTATACCCTCAGCCCCCCCCCCCCCCGTTCAGATTCATTTCAGAAAGAAAAAAAAGAAACGGATCCAGGAAGCCCACCGCACCCCCCTCCTCCTGCCGCGACACACCACCCCCTCCTCCTACCGCGACGCACCCCCCTTCCTGCTGCCGCGACGCACCCCCCCCTCCTGCCGCGACGCACCACCCCCCTCCTCCTGCCGCGACGCACACCCCCCCTCTTCAGCTCCTCCGATGACCTCCGACGAACCCTAGCCTCCTCCTCTTTCGCAGAAACAATGTGAGTTTCTATGACTTTCTATTTACATTAAAAACTGTTTTCTATTTATATTAAAACTGATTGGAATTTAACATAAAGTTTAGATTTTTATATATTGAATAGCGAAGTAAAAATTCGATTTTTATATATTGAATAGCGAAGTAAAAATTCGATTTTTATATATTGAATAGCGAAGTAAAAATTTGATTTTTATATATTGAATAGCGAAGTAAAAATTCGATTTTTATATATTGAATAGCGAAGTAGAAATTCGATTTTTATATATTGAATAGCGAAGTAGAAATTCGATTTTTATATAATGAATAGCGAAGTCAAAATTCGATTTTTATATATTGAATAGCGAAGTAAAAATTCGATTTTTATATATTGAATAGCGAAGTAAAAATTCGATTTTTATATATTGAATAGCAAAGTAAAAATTCGATTTTTATATATTGAATAGCAAAGTAAAAATTCGATTTTTATATATTGAATAGCAAAGTAAAAATTCGATTTTTATATATTGATTAGCAAAGTAAAAATTCGATTTTTATATATTGAATAGCAAAGTAAAAATTCGATTTTTATATATTGAATAGCAAAGTAAAAATTCGATTTTTATATATGTAGAGAATACGGGCAGTGAAAATTGACAAAGGGGCGAGAACGACGAAGATTTCTACCTAAGAAGAGTCGTGGCGTTGTATTAGCTATTCTGCGAGAACTTCTCACTTTTAAATTTTGTTTTTCTAGTTAAAATATTTACTAGGATGCAGACGGTGTTTAGTAGCACCCGACACCCGTCGTCCACAGACCATGGACGGCTTGTATGCTTGTTTGTTTGATTTTGATGTGTAGTTGATTGTGTGATGTGATGTGAAATGAAATAAAATATTTATATAGCTAAAATATTTTATAGTTGAAAATAGAATTTTTAGCGTGTATGTAAAATGAAATAAAAATAAACAGATCGGTTGATATGTTTATATACACATATTTGACTGATATTTATTGGGACGAGAAATTTTACACATTGCCCAACTGCACAAATAAAATCTGTGTTTGATTGTTTGAAACCCCACACGGGTATTGGGATGATATATGACATACACTAATCCAAATAGTTAGTTGTAGGTCGATCGAATGATTGACAGACTGTTATAAGCGTTAAATATTTATATTCGATGCTTATACAGTGTAGAATGCACTTTGGATGATGGTTGATTATTCATCGTTGTTATTGTATACATGTGTTGTAGAAAATCCATATAATCAACACTATGTGGTAATTGATTGGGCCTCATTCCTATTTGAAAAAAGAAGAAATATTTGAAATAGAATATTTGAAAATATGAATATATGAAGCTGTGTTGATTAGATTTACGCCATTTTGACGTGAACGATATTTATATCGATTTTATTCATTTTATAATGAATATTGAAAGTGATTTCAAAATCTGAAATTTTGGAAAGAATTGAAATTCGAATTAAATTGAATAGAAATGAATTCGAATTAAAATTAATAGAAATGAATTCAAATTGAAATTGAATAGAAATGAATTCAAATTGAAATTGAATAGAAGTGAATTCGAATTGAAATTGAATAGAAGTGAATTCAAATTGAAATTGAATAGAAATGAATTCAAATTGAAATTGAATAGAAATGAATTCAAATTGAAATTGAGTAGAAGTGAATTCGAATTGAAATTGAATAGAATTGAATTCGAATTGAAATTGAATAGAAATGAATTCGAATTGAAATTGAATAGAAATGAATTCAAATTGTAATTGAATAGAAGTGAATTCAAATTGAAATTGAATAGAAATGAATTCGAATTGAAATTGAATAGAAATGAATTCGAATTGAAATCGAAAGGAATTGCATTCGAATTAAATTGAAATTGAATTGAAACCAATTTGAAATGAATTTAAAACGAATTTATATTGGAATATTCAATTTTGATTTGAAATTGAATATGAAGTTGAAACCGTTTTGAAAATGAATTTAAAACGATTTATAAAGCACGTTTTGAATTGAAATCGACGAAGTATATATTATATATATATATTATATATATAATATAATGGCCTGAATAGAACGCGCCGCGCCGCGGCAGTTCCCAAATTTCGACCATTGACTTCGAACAGATATTGCGGGAGATCCTACCGTCGGATTCTCCTAAAACCGGAACCGTTGGGTTCGTATCGAAAAGAGCTTTCTTATGAATATTAGAAATTAGAAATCTAACGGTTGGATTTGGAATTATGTCCAAATCAAATTTGAAAAAGGTCGCTGTAAGTGCAGTTCGATGGCCGTTGATGGAAATCTACTGTACGGGCCTTGGTAAAATTATTAAAAATATCAATATTTTGTGTAAAATCGTAAGAAGTGATTTGGGAAGAATTGGGATGAAAAACTCCATATTTGAAAAGATAAAAATAGATTTTTATCGAAATGAACTAGTTTTGAAATAGAATTATAATTCTATTTATTTCTAAAATAAATTAAGTGGATTTGAAATGGTTTAAAAATAACCATAATTTCCAGTATATAAAGCGGAAATGGATTTGAATCGAAATTGTCTTTGAAATATTTCGATGTTGGATTTCGTGATTATACACATGTTGTTATGGAAATTTGAAAGAGATATATATATATATATATATATCATTATTTCCAATACGATATTCGTTGGTCGTAGAATTTGATATTGAATATAAGCCGGTAAATTTTCTATTCAGAGCCTTGTATTTAATATCAAATGTGATTTGGGTTTGTCGTGAATGGTGTCTTCATTAACACTGTTCTTGAACCCAATTGAGAGAAGATTAAATCTTTTTATTTAGATTTAATGAAGTGTACCAATTAAATAATATTTAATTGGAATTGAATTGGTATTGATTTTTGGGTTTATCGTGAACAGTGTTTTAAATAACACTCGTTCTTTAACCCGATAATTAATGAAATGTGATTTTGGGTTTATCGTGAACCATGTTTTAAATGACACCGATTCTTTAACCCAGTTAAAAGATTGAAACTAAGTGGAGTTTTAATGAATCTATAATTAGATTGAAAAGGTGTTAGAATGGAGTATCACCAGTTTTACTCCAGGCGATAGTTAAATCTTTAATTAGATTTGAACGTGAAATGGTAATTGAATTTGCCGATAACACCGTGGTGTTAGATATGAAGTATTACCAGTTTTACTTCATGGGATGAATAGGTTGAGATTGGGAAATTAAAATAAACGATTACTTCGGTGTGGTTTGCTAATCCCGACTAGTTTGAATTGATATTCAAAGAAGATTAAAGAATAAATTTAAAGAATTTATCTTTGATAAAATTAATGAGAACCTTTCCCAAAGTATAAGAACATTTGAATAAAAGAATATTCTGAATTGGAATGAGGCGTATGTTGTGTTTGTGTAACACGTATTTATTATATACGCGAGTTATTCAGAAAGACCGGGTTTACCCCATTCTGAATAACTGATACGACGATGAGTCGAAGGTGAAGATGGGGGTTGAAGACCGGAGGTCTTCACGTCGTTTGGATAATTACAGATGATCTTGATTGGGTCGTACACCCAAGAAGATGGAAATAGTTGGTGATCGTCCAGACGTACTTGGAGATCGATGGATGTGCGGGGTACTAGGTGGCTCCGGTTTCGTTCAGACACAGAACGAACTTGTAAATGGACTGTGTGTCTGACATTGGATTTTAGTCTGTGTGATTGATTTCTATTAAATATATATATCTGTTTGGCGGCGGAGAATTTATTCTCTTGCTTAACGCCCTTCTCTGGGACGTACGAGCTCAGGGGTTATATATCGATGGATATCAAACGCATGGAGTGAATTGCTTGTGTGGCATGCCTAAGTGGCAATATGATCAAGGCTTCTGTTGAAAAGCAGAGTCTTGTGGTGGATGATCAAAGCACGGCCTGTGTGGCATAGCTTTGTATAACGTGAATTTGCGAGCCTCACACCCCGGTTGTGAACCAGAAACGTGAGAGGACATCAGGGAGGACATGCGTTTCTTTCTAGCTAGAAGTGGCGTCAGTGGTTTTACACGCCCCGACGAGTTTGACTTATGTGGTTGTTGCTATTGCGAGGCGCCTCGGTTTGATCGGACGATCCGGGTCCGATGGAGTCATTTGTTGGCTCATTTGCGCCCCAAAGGGCGGGGAAACGTAGTGTTCAGGCATTTTAATCCACATTGGTGGACCGGCCCTGATGATCCAAGGGTCACTCGAGCTCTGATCCTGAGACATGGTAGGCTAGATTGTCTCGAATCGGTAGAGGACTATCTTTTGCCTTGGTTCACAGACGGAAATCCGATTTCCAAATACGTGACATTTGCAATTTTATTTGTAGAGCCTAGTATGGCGACATAGTGGGATGGGGCGCTTATGCCGTCTATGAGTGATACTTATGATTTGAAGTTGTTTTACACACTATGCACTTATGATAGTATCAAATGATTTGTTTTAAACGTATCAAGCATTCTTGGCTATTATAAGGTGAAAACCCTATCCTCCGGCTTGCGTTGCATTGTGTGATGGGAATTGGGTCTTATAATAGCTTCATTTTTCCTTATTTAGCATTGTGCTGTTTGTTTATGCACTGGTGTTCTTGGGAGGAAACCCGTTCCGTGTTATACGGCGTGGTCCCTTGATTTGCCTAACTTTCAAAATAAAGATTAATAACTGTTTTTGTTCTCACACCAGTCACATGACTGACCTGGAGTTTATTGTTTTAACCTAAACTCTGGGTGCCCTTATTTTCGACACGGGCAGCTAGTAGTTTTGGTTTTGCAGATTTATATTCGCAGGATCCTGGATTACAGCTGGAATGATATCCGGAAAGCTTTGTATCCGTATATCTCTTCTAGTTGTGTATTGTATTATTTTCCGCTGCTATGTATTTAAATGTAATCTAAATCTCTGATATTTCTGTGTAATATTCATTTATACTCTGTATATTCTTGTATTCTGATGTATTGTTGTAATATACAATGAAATGTTCTTCCATCTGCGTTCTGTTTTGTCGTGTTCTCAAAACAATCAGGCGTTTCGAATGATCTAGATCGGTTTAGTGACTGATTCAGATCGAGCGAAATTCCTTTCCGTTACAAAATCAAACCCACCGACTGTCGTCCATAGCTAATTACCCCCATTCCGAACACAATGGGATATGTATCGTAAGCTGATTCGATTGTTTCGATCAGTTTTCGTCAAAATCAACATATACTCTATATATTGAATTTGAACGCGCATTACAATTTACTGGGGCCACATACTAACTCGAAAAATTCCCGAAAAATATTTTCTTGCTTCGTATTGACGATACGATGCTAACAAAACTAATTTCGTCTAATTCTGAGATCGTTTGAAAAATGGCCATTTTCCAGTTGATTAAAATCAACTGAAACTGGTCAAACGCGTTTTCCTTTGCCACGCGCACATATTGATTCGAAAAATTATGAAAATTGGAATCTAGCAATAATTTGACAACATGAATCCAACAAAAGTGGTTTCGTCGAAAACCGAGGTCGTATGCAAAATGGCTATTTTTAAGGGCCAGAATTCCATAGCGACTATTCTGAATTTTCAACTGGACATATCTTTTGATTCCCGCTATGAAATTTTGATTTTTCGGATTCGTTGGAAAGATATTCCCAAATAGATTCTAATGTTTTTGGTTTCGTTATAATCCGGTTTATTTTGCACCCGGTACATTCATTTGAATTTGGAAATCGAATTATCGAACTACCGCGCCATTTTCAATTCCTTATATATATATATAAATAAATATTTGTATTCTAACGACGACATATATAAATATATACGTTCTAATTCTATTCAAAATAAATTTTTCGCCTTTATTATTTAAAATAATTCATTTTAAATATTCAAAATTCATCAAAATTGCCAAAATAAAAATTTTAAATTGCCTCAGATTTCTGGGTTATTACCGTATGTCCCAAGTCGAGAGGTTTCTCCCAGTGACAAGGCCATTAGGCACGGCCTACGCATGTATCGATATAACGCTAAGTATCTCCCGGTTAATATCCAGACATCGGACACCGAATACAAAGCACGAGTATATACCTTTCTTTAGTCACGGGTTTCTAGAATCTCAGTAACAAATCATTTCATTTTATATCCCAAGTTATAAATAATTTAGAAATACTAATTCCCAAGTCGACTATTATTTTATTTTCAAACATTTCAAAATCTCAGGATTCAAGTCATCAACCTTATACATTTATAAACTACTTTATAAACCATTTAAATTTTCAAGACGTATCGAGTTCCATCAATTTCAAATTATTAATGCAACTTGCCCTCAGATTGATCGATGTAAGGCAAAAGGAGCAGTTCAAGAATACGAACTAGACAGTTAACAATTCAAGCACGAATAGATTAAATGACAACCGAAAGGTGATGGCAGGTCAAGGGAAAACTTAAATGTGTCAACGAGCGAAGGGACAAAAATTATTTTCAAACATTCATTCTATTTCAATTTTATTCAAATTATTCCTTATTACAACTTATTGGAACAAAACAAGTTATAGAGTTTTAGAATTTGAATATTTTCTAATGTCCGAATTTACGGAAAATTTCGGCAGCAGCTCCACTGCACGGTTCAATCGGGAAAATTTACCCGTACACAAAAACAACAAAAAACGAAATATACATCCCATCTACACGATGAGGCATCCCAAATCATGGGAAAACAACACCAAAACCCAAATACGGTATTAGATTCGAGATGCGTACCTTTTATTAGCGTTTTATAAGAATATTTGCTTAATTTTAACATGTAGCACAAAAATGAGCTCTCACGCGAAGTGCACATCATGGCTTCCTACTAAAACACTTAAAAAATGTATGAGACTCATGCATATAAAGCAAAATTTAATACACAAAACATAAGCAAGGTATAATGATCATGATATGCAAATTTTCATGTACATGCAACAAAATTTATTCACCAAAGCTCACTTAGAATTCACATTCAAATTTGCTAGTGCTAAATAGATTTTCATACAATACATTTACTTGTCGATTAACTCAATTTACTTGCAAATGATTTAGTTATCTGCAATGACCCGAAAATCCGGTCCAATTTGAGCTGACCAAATAACACAAGTCCAACCCCAAATTGCACTGGAAATTCAAGAAATTAATAGAAAGAAGATAGAGGGTGAGGATAGATAAGATAGAACTATTAGAATAGAAGAAGAAGAAGAAGAACATCATCATCAGAGTAATGTTGAGTCTCACAGCGGAACGAATAAAATATAACATAACCTTTGAAATACAAACAGTATATGTATACAATAACATTTCAAAGTACAACACTTACAACAACAGCGGAAATAATAATAGCTATAGAATCTTGAAGCCTCCTGCTCCAAGCTCTCCAAGTGTATCTGTAAAATCCTGAACTACTTGACTGCCCGTACAAATTTAGGCACCCAAGAGTTTAGGTAGAACAAAACAAAGTAAACTCCGGGTCAGTCATGGCACTGGTATGAGTAAAACAGTTTAAAACAATTTGAACAAGTAAACGATATCTCATAAGACCACGCCGTATAACGGAACGGGTTTTTCCCTTATGAGAATCCAAAATATCTTTATATCAAAAACCTTTTGATATTATAATAATGTCTATCAAATGCAATATAATAATCATCTAGCAGAAACGCTTTCATCTCACGTTCTACATATATAGTATACAATCAAAACCGCAAGCACGTATTGGGTAATGGATTTCCAACTATGACAAGGTATAGAACCACCTTCCGATCAGTGTACTATAGGAACGATACACTAGAGTTCAACAAGAACGTCTTGCAACTCAGCCACACATGACCGACCACTCATTTCGCTTGAGTGTATCGAATGTACATCACCAACGGTTGGGATCAGCAACCGTTTCCCGTATATATATATATATATATATATATATATATATATATATATATATATATATATATGGGACAGCATTGATAGATTAAAGAAGAAAATGAATATTCTCTAGATAGGTGATTATACACCCTACTTCCGTGCGACCGATTTAGCCATGCTGCCTGGCCGATTTTTGTCATTTACTGGTTGTTAAGGCCAGAGGTTACGATTACTTTCCATTCATTGATAACACGATCACTTTGAATGCCACATTATCAAATCCGTTAATCATTAATTGATTTACACAAATATTCTGGATGTTATGCTAAGGGAATAAATCTGTTGCAACCACATATATTTATATAGACCAACCCATTCGATCATTGGAAATACTCTGTCAGACATTCGTCCATATATGTTCGTTCTGGGACTGAACGAAACCGAAGGCACTATTCAGTACATCCATCTTAGTCCATTGTTATCTAAGATTTATACAACAGCCCGTGCACTTTACTCCGTCTTCAATATATTCAGCATATATTATTCGCAACGCTTATGCCATTATAGAGTGGTTCTTTGGATAAGAATCCAACTGGTCTCTCCATATTAACAACGTTAAAATGGTCAAAATTTTGATAGTCTGTGGTTTAACTATCAAATGAAAACATGTCTGTGTTCACACAACGATCTTAATTCCAAATGGAATTATCGATCAAATCATCAAACATATATATATATATTCATATTTCTTTATTTTCTATATTTAGAAAATATACGTTATTTAACGTTGGAAAACATTTCCATTACTTATTCACGTATCACTATTCTTCCACAACTATCAGTCCCTAACTGTAAACTAGTAAGAAAACAATTTTCTAAGTATAAACCCCGAAGGCCGAAACCAACATCAGATCGATACTCAGAAAACTATTCAGTTTAACTAATCTCTAGTCAGTTTCTAATTTTGCTTAACTCTATTTGATTTAACTCTAACTGTTTAACTCTAACTGGATAACTTTAACTGGTTAACTCTAACTGATTAACTCTTAAATTCGAAAAACTTATATTTGATTAACTCCTTTTAATAACGTTTATCCATTTATTAAGATTTACTTTTAGTAACGGTTCTTCACTTTATAAATGATTTCCCTTTTTATAACGTTTTCCTTTTTATACATCCTGTTCCATTATAAATAATTTTCTTTTAAATTCTATTTATTTCCTAAATAAATATTCCTTTTTAATCCTATTTGTTTTCTAACAAATATTTCCTTTCAATTTGATTTGTTTTCTAACAAATATTCCTTTATAAAATCCTTCGATTTATAAATAAATTCATTTTCAATAACTCTTTGAAAATTTCTCTTTCTATATTCCAGTATCACTTATGGGGTTTAACGTGTCATATCACAAATGAATCAATATTCATTCAACCATATAAAATCAACAACAAATTTTATAGTACAACATATATCACAATATATGAAAACGGTAAATTAAATGTTGAGGAATCCAGTCGGATTCCTCCAACCTGTTCCCCTGCATCACAGATGTTAAACCATAAAATTAACATCAACTTCATCCAGTATGAAATGTTCTGATAAGCAACATCAATATTTAATGGTATATATATATAATTTCCACTAACTGACTAGCAGTTCAATCAACCAATCTACACACAACAGTCAACCAATACCTAACAGTTATAAAAGTACGTTATAAAAATATAACCATTTAGAGTTGGTGAGTTTTACTCACATTGTCCGTTAACCGTTAAATAACGCGTTACGGTCGTTGTTTCGGATCAGGCAATTTATTTTGCTATAAATTGTGATGAGCTCCAATCCATTCCAAACTAAATTCCAGAATGTTGTCCTCGTTCATACGATCCTGTCGGGTCCGATTCCGTCAAGTTCATTCTTTATGTCAATCCCACCCTGCTCTTTCTTTTGATTTCTCCTAAGCGCATATAACAAAACAACAGACTTCGACTATCAACCCTATCACGTATGTACACCATCACCAGTATAAACAACCCATGTCTTCCTTCTAATTAATTAAAAGGTTAGCACCCTTTAATCACCATTTAGACTTAACCGCTCCTGCTCATTACTTGCCCTCCCATGCCATTTTCCATGAACACGAAATTTCCAACGCCCCTTCATCTTTCCATGATTCGGCAAACCACGTCCTTTGTCTCCGAAACAACCCCCTTCTCCACAGCTTTAAGCTTCACTACTCCATTCCCTTTTCCAGCTTCAACGTCCACTGTTAAAACCAAAACAACATCACCTTTCAATTTTTGAAACCAACCACCTCCTTCTGCAAATCACGAAATATAAACTGACCCCTTCGTTTGCCTCATCTTTACTGCACCTGAAACTACCCAATACGCTGCTCATTCCCTTCGAAAAATCACCTGCTCCATTTCTAGCCATAACCGATCATTTCTCGGTTCCATCCTCCTCCGTTCCTTAAATAGATAACCCGCTTCCTCTTCACTCCCTTCTTCCACAAACAAACCTGGCTCCTACACCGTTGACCTCCCCTTTGACCGTCTCCTGCCACTACGTCGGCCAGCTATCAAGGCCAAAACTACCACCAAAACACTCAGCATCAAAATCCGCACCACTCCATCTCCATTTCATCGCACTCGAACCTCACAACTCCATCGCGTCAACTCTTCTGCTCGCGATACAGTAGGCACCCTCGACAAAATAGGAACCGAACTTCACCAAACCCCTTAAATCAGGACCGCCTCGACTTCACATACACCATGCCCACCTCAATTTCTCCTTTCGATGCTCATGTCCTCCTACTGATTAACCCTAATTCCCGCAAGTTTTGATTTCCAGCGAACAGAAGATGAATCGTACCCTGAAATATGGGCATCGAATTGAAGAGGAATTCGTAATGATTGCAAATATATACATATAGGGATTTGTAGATTTTTACTTGAATTTCTTTGATTTTTGAAAGATTGGGTTTCACGTTAAAACATTTTTTTTATGGGTAGCGGCAAGAAACGCTTTGACCCCAGAAGAAAAGAATAAGGGTTTCGGATTGTATTTGGGGGTATTTATAGCATTTAGGGTTTAGATATTTTCTATATTATATTAATATAAATTTTCGTTGAACATTTAACGCTTCCATGGCCATATAACAACCCGGAATTCCCCGATATTTGTTATACTGCTATATTCTAATATTCTGAACTCAATAAAACTGGTTACGTCAAAATCTGAACTCGTTTGTAAAAACAGTTTTACGTGTTAATTTAAATCGAGTTAAATATTTATTCGATTTCAAAACACTTCAAACTCCGATAATAAATTTAAACTATCGTTCGTATTTAAATTAGAATTTTCATCAGCTTCTAATTCAATTTAATTCCATATTAAATTCCATATCTGATTCAGTTATTTTTAATAACTCGTTTATCCTGAATTTAAGTTATTCACTTCTAATTTGATATTTAAATAAATTAAATATTCCGACTCCAAAAACCCGGGTAATTACATTCTTCCCCACTTAGAATAATTTCGTCCTCGAAATTGCTAAGGTAGAGGACGACCCTGTCTACTGGGTAAATATTTATCGGTTTACCCCTTAACTCCAGTTTCAACTGAACCAATTAATATCGACTAAAATATTAATTTATTCCCACTAACTAAAATTTCCAAAAATTCTGAAAATTTTCTAACGCCTTAATTTTTCAGAATATTTCGCCATAACCTCCTTTGTACAGCCCTATCGGTAAAACTCAAACTCGCCTCTCTAGGCCATCTCCAACTCAAAAGAAAATCAAACAGCCAAGTGGCTTGCCAAATCGGATCATCAAAATCTCATACCATATGAAATATAAACATGTACCTTTTTGCTGACCATATCATTATACCATTCCCATTGGTTATCAACTCAACATATACCAATGTCATTCCAATCCATCTCCTGTCAGTTTTTATCCTCAAACTCAAGCATTTGCTTATACTCAAGTCAAATTCCATTTCAAACTTAAGTACAATTCTTGATTCCAAATCATTATAAAATCAATCAACTTACTCGATATCATCCCAATATAATTCCATATTATATTTAACCTTGTACAAGTTTAATTCACATTTATTTATTCACTTTCAATATTTTAATCCATTTAACTTCATAAGCTAAATTTTAATTCCAGAATATAAATTACTGGGTTTATTTCAAATCAATTTTAAATCATAACACCAATTCAAAACCTTTGAATTTCTAAACAACTTGTTTTCTCAAAACAATTCAAAACAAAATCTTTGGTAGTAATCCGTCACTTTGAAACTCGAAAATCGCACTGATGATGTGTACACCATCATCAGAATTATTTCCCAGCGATCGAAGTGAGTTCAATACTATATTTCTCTTTCAAATTTGAAAACAATTTCAAACTCTCCCAGGAACTTAAAATTTCCTTATTATAATTCCAAATCTAATTTAAATTCAGATTTACTTCATCTTATTTGACAAACTTTACTTATATGAATTCTGATTAGTTATTTATAACAATTTCAACTTTTCATAGTTTCATTCGGTTATACTAACAACCAATACAACCAATTATACTATGTTAATTTCAAAACATATCATGTTGGTTCATCGTATTCGAGTGTTTAGAAACCCCTATCGATATTGTGGTGCCCCAATATCGACCAGAATTCATAAGCCACTTAACCAATAAAGCTCCACAATATAAAACAAATTTTTATATCAAATAACAAATATGTTCACTTAACCTTAAGCTCTGATACCAACTGTAATGACCCAAAAATCCGGTCCAATTTGAGCTGACCAAATAACACAAGTCCAACCCCAAATTGCACTGGAAATTCAAGAAATTAATAAAAAGAAGATAGAGGGTGAGGATAGATAAGATAGAACTATTAGAATAGAAGAAGAAGAAGAACATCATCATCAGAGTAATGATGAATCTCACAGCGGAACGAATAAAATATAACATAACCTTTGAAATACAAACAGTATATGTATACAATAACATTTCAAAGTACAACACTTACAACAACAGCGGAAATAATAATAGCTATAGAATCTTGAAGCCTCCTACTCCAAGCTCTCCAAGTGTATCTGTAAAATCCTGAACTACTTGACTGCCCGTACAAATTTAGGCACCCAAGAGTTTAGGTAGAACAAAACAAAGTAAACTCCGGGTCAGTCATGGGACTGGTATGAGTAAAACAGTTTAAAACAATTTGAACAAGTAAACGATATCTCATAAGACCACGCCGTATAACAGAACAGGTTTTTCCCTTATGAGAATCCAAAATATCTTTATATCAAAAACCTTTTGATATTATAATAATGTCTATCAAATGCAATATAATAATCATCTAGCAGAAACGCTTTCATCTCACGTTCTACATATATAGTATACAATCAAAACCGCAAGCACGTATTGGGTAATGGATTTCCAACTAGGACAAGGTATGGAACCACCTTTCGATCAGTGTACTCTAGGAACGATACACTGGAGTTCTACTAGAACGTCTTGCAACTCAGCCACACATGACCGACCACTCATTTTGCTAGAGTGTATCGAATGAACATAACCAACGGTTGGGATCAGCAACCGTTTCACGTATATATATATATGGGACATCATTGATAGATTAAAGAAGCAAATGAATATTCTCTAAATAGGTGATTATACACCCTACTTCGGTGCGACCGACTTAGCCATGCTGCCTGCCCGATTTTTGTCATTTACTGGTTGTTGAGGCCAGAGGTTACGATACTTTCCATTCATTGATAACACGATCACTTTGAATGCCACATTATCAAATCCGTTATTCATTAATTGGTTTACACAAATATTCTGGATGTTATGCTAAGGGAATAAATCTGTTGCAACCATATATATTTATACAGACCAACCCATTCGATCATTGGAAATACTATGTCAGACACTCGTCCATATACGTTCGTTCTGGGACTGAATGAAACCGAAGGCACTATTCAGTACATCCATCTTAGTCCATTGTTATCTAAGATTTATACAACAGCCCTTGCACTTTACTCCGTCTTCAATATATTCAGCATATATGATTCGCAATGCTTATGCCAATACGGAGTGGTTCTTTGGATAAGAATCCAACCGGTCTCTCCATATTAACAACGTTAAAATGGTCAAAACTTTGATAGTCTGTGATTTAACTATCAAACGAAAACATGTCTGTGTTCACACAACGATCTTAATTCCAAATGAAATTATCGATCAAATCATCAAACATATATATATACATATTCATATTTCCTTATTTTCTACATTTAGAAAATATACGTTATTTAACGTTGGAAAACATTTCCATTACTTATTCACGTATCACTATTCTTCCACAACTATCAGTCCCTAACTGTAAACTAGTAAAAGAACAATTTTCTAAGTATAAACCCCGAAGGCCGAAACCAACATCAGATCGATACTCAGAAAACTATTCAGTTTAACTAATCTCTAGTCAGTTTCTAATTTTGCTTAACTCTATTTGATTTAACTCTAACTGTTTAACTCTAACTGGATAACTCTAACTGGTTAACTCTAACTGATTAACTCAAATTCAAAAAACTTATATTCGATTAACTCCTTTTAATAACTTTTATCCATTTATAAAGATTTACTTTTAGTAATGGTTCTTTACTTTATAAATGATTTCCCTTTTTATAACGTTTTCCTTTTTATACATCCTATTCCGTTATAAATAATTTTCTTTTAAATTCTATTTATTTCCTAAATAAATATTCCTTTTTAATCCTATTTGTTTTCTAACAAATATTTCCTTTCAATTTGATTTGTTTTCTAACAAATATTCCTTTATAAAATCCTTTGATTTATAAACAAATTCATTTTCAATAATTCTTTGAAATTTTCTCTTTCTATATTCCAGTATCACTTATGGGGTTTAACGTGTCGTATCACAAATGAATCAATATTCATTCAACCATAAAAAATCAACAACAGATTTTATAGTACAACATATATCACAATATATGAAAACGGTAAATTAAATGTTGAGGAATCCCGTCGGATTCCTCCAACCTGTTTCCCTGCATCACAGACGTTAAACCATAAAATTAACATCAACTTCATTCAGTATGAAATGTTCTGATATGCAACATCAATATTTAATGGTATATATATATATAATTTCCACTAACTGACTAGCAGTTCAATCAACCAATCTGCACACAACAGTCAACCAATACCTAACAGTTTTAAAAGTACGTTATAAAAATTTAACTGTTTAGAGTTGGTGAGTTTTACTCACATTGTCCGTTAACCGTCAAATAACGTGTTACGGTCATTGTTTCGGATCAGGCAATTTATTTCGCTATAAATTGTGATGAGCTCCAATCCATTCCACACTAAATTCCAGAATGTTGTCCTCGTTCATACGATCCTGTCGGGTCTGATTCCGTCAAGTTCATTCTTTATGTCAATCCCACCCTGCTCTTTCTTTTGATTCCTCCCAAGCGTAAATAACAAAACAACAGACTTCGACTATCAACCCTATCATGTATGCACACCATCACCAGTATAAACAACCCATGTCCTCCTTCTAATTAATTAAAAGGTTAGCACCCTTTAATCACCATTTAGACTTAACCGCTCCTGCTCATTACTTGCCCTCCCAGGCCATTTTCTATGAACACGAAACTTCCAATGCCCCTTCATCTTTCCATGATTCGGCAAACCATGTCCTTTGTCTCCGAAACAACCCCCTTCTCCACAGCTTTAAGCTTCACTACTCCATTCCCTTTTCCAGCTTCAACGTCCACTGTTAAAACCAAAACAACATCACCTTTCAATTTTCGAAACCAACCACCTCCTTCTGCACATCACGAAATATAAACTGACCCCTTCGTTTGCCTCATCTTTACTGCACCTGAAACTACCCAATACGCTGCTCATTCCATTTGAAAAATCACCTGCTCCATTTCTAGCCATAACCGATCATTTCTCGGTTCCATCCTCCTCTGTTCCTTAAACAGATAACCCGCTTCCTCTTCACTCCCTTCTTCCACAAACAAACCTGACTACTGCACCGTTGACCTCCCCTTTGACCATCTCCTGCCACTACGTCGACTAGCTATCAAGGCCAAAACTACCACCAAAACACTCAGCATCAAAATCTGCACCACACAATCTCCATTTCATTGCACTCGAACCTCACAACTCCATCGCGTCAACTCTTCTGCTCACGATACAGTAGGCACCCTCGACAAAATGGGAACCGAAATTCACCAAACCCCTTAAATTAGGACCGCCTCGACTTCACATACACCACGCCCACCTCGATTTCTCCTTTCGATGCTCATATCCTCCAACTCATTAACCCTAATTCCCGCAGGTTTTGATTTCCAGCGAGCAGAAGATGAATCGTACCCTGAAATATGGGCATCGAGTTGAAGAGGAACTCGTAATGATTGCAAATATATACATATAGGGATTTGTAGATTTTTACTTGAATTTCTTTTATTTTTGAAAGATTGGGTTTCACGTTAAAACGTTTTTTTTCTGGGTGGCGGCAAGAAACGCTTTGACCCCAGAAGAAAAGAATAAGTGTTTGGGATTGTATTTGGGGGTATTTATAGCATTTAGGGTTTAGATATTTTCTATATTATATTAATATAAATTTTCGTTGAACATTTAACGCTTCCACGACCATATAACAACCCGGAATTCCACGATATTTTATATACTACTATATTCTAATATTCTGAACTAATTAAAACTGGTTATGTCAAAATCCGAACTCGTTTGTAAAAACAGTATTTTACGTGTTAATTTAAATCGAGTTAAATATTTATTCGATTTCAAAACACTTCAAACTCCGATAATAAATTTATATTATCGTTCATATTAAAATTAGAATTTTCATCAGCTTCTAATTCAATTAAATTCCATATCTGATTCAGTTATTTTTAATAACTCGTTTATCCTGAATTTAAGTTATTCACTTCTAATTTAATATTTAAATAAATTAAATATTCCGGCTCCAAAAACCCGGGTCATTACATTATCGATGTTGGCCGCTTAATGGATTAGCATTTCTCGAATTCATATCTTCTTACATTGAATAATTTAATATTCATTTGTAAATTACATCTATTTTGTTTCCGTCTTTGTTGTCCATATTTAATTCCATTAAAAGTTTAATTCATTAGGGAATCGTCTCATCTCACGTTCTTACAATTATATAGAATTTGCACTACTCACATACTACTACATTTATTTATTAGTCCGCCCATACAATTTTTTTATATTTTAAAAACTCTTCTTTTATTAAAACTTCAATTCAGTTATAACAACACATAAATTTAAACTCGCATTTCTTGTATTGGAATTTATTTTTGAAAGAACAAAATAAGGAAAATGGTAATTTGTTATATTTCAAAGCTGTGGAGTCATAAAACGTTAAAAATCCTCTTTCTTAATCTATTTAGTTAGAGTATAAATTTTAATTTCAGTTTATTGATTTGTTATTTAAAGTATAAAAATATTTGATAACTCGAAGTTTAACAAGCTTATTTTTGTTCTTCCAGAAATTTAGGCATCCGTGGTACCAATGCATGACTAAAAATCTCCAATTACTAAATATATATTTGTTTCAACTTTCGGTGAAAATAGTGGAAAAACTTATTTTTTAAAATAGATGTGGAAAGTACTTCACTTCCCCCATGGATCACAAACACGCGGCGGTGACGCTACTATCCCAGTAGAATCGCTTGTGCCCGTGGGTATCACACCCCTCGAATTTCACCATGATTGTTTGCCATAGATTGCAGATACATGGCGGTTGCGCCACTATCCCAGTGGAATCACTTGCAACTGTAGGTATCGCGCCCCTTCGAATTTCGCTATGGCGTCTAGATCGCAGTTGCATGGCAGTTGCGCCACTATCCCAATGGAGTCGCTTGTAACTGTAGGCATCGCGCCCCTCGAATTACGCTAGAAAAAATAAATCATAATACATATTACATGTCCCCATCGCGTGGGCACCGATTTCGATGGAGGTTCCGAACATTGGAGCTCCAATGCAGCTGCGGTTTTCAATGGACACTCCAACGGAGCTCCAGCGCCTTCGCAACTTTCAAATTGACACTCCCGAGGAGTTCCAGTGCCTTCACGACTTTCGATGGAAGTTATTCCTCATATCTTTGGTTTTGAAAACATACGATACTATATACATATAGTACTTCATTTCATGTTTCGATATATCACACTTATATCACTATCAATTTTCAGAATATTTCCAAATCAGGTTTTCAAACATACCATTATCATATTTCCTTATATAAGATTTCATTTCAAATCAATCTTCTTTCAAATCAATAATTTTCGAATTAATCATAATTCTTATATACATCTGCCATATTGATAAGGTTCGAAGATTTCATATTCAAAATCAAAGATTTCAAAATTTTCAATTTCCATATCAATTAAATTTTTTCCACAATTGATTTGAATTTTAATATCATTTCAAATCTAGTTCATATATCGGTAATCTTCGAAATTTCGATTTTCAATATAATTAACTTGACTTCAAAATGATTTGAGTATTCAATATCATTTCAAGGTTTAAATTCGCGTTTACAACTAAATTTGAGTATTCAATATCATTTCAAAATTTTAAATCCACATTTACAAATTTGATTCATTGGCAACATGCATATTCAATTTGGGTTTCACATTCCGATTATCGATATTCAATTAAGTCTTTATATTCAATTATTTTGGATCTTAATCTATTCGAATTGGATATAGACCTTTATAAAATAACTAAGTTTCAAAATAAATTTTGGGAAAATAATAGCTTAATATAAAATTAACTTAATAAATAAATAGATTTTGAAAATAGATTTGAAATAAATTGATATGATTTGTAAAATAACCAACCTGATATGCAATATATTTAAATAAAACCTGGAAAATAAGCTAAATAGTTACATAGGTTTAAAATTGGTTTGTATAAAATAAATGGGTTTTTGTAAGATAACAAACATAAAATAAATGGATTTGATAAAATAAACTAGTTTGTAAAATAAGTTTGGATACATAAAATAAGTTTCTGAAAAATAATTTTAGGAAAAATTTTCTGAAAGCAAAGATAAATTAAGCTCATAGAAAAATTTTAAATATACAGACGAATCTAATACCATAATTTCACATAAATAATTATAAAATAACAATATAAATTTTAAAATAATCCAATCCGAATCAATTATCCATATCTCAAATTTTTTGATTTTGTCGGTTCCAATTTCACGGTTGAACACAATTTAACCTCAGATTCAATTCACTTACATTTCAAGTCGAACCAAAGGCTCACATTTGCTCATTTTTTGAGTTTCCCTTTTGCATTTTCAATGTCAATTAAGCTCGAACTTAAATCTCAATTTCAATTAAATTCCAAATTGAATTATTCATTCAAATTCACATTCAGGGTATACATATTGTATTATCCTAATATAATAGGATTTGCGTCATCCAACTCATACTAGAAAACCAATTCCAAATCTTATTCCAAATTTTTCCAGAATATGTACATATTGGTATATTCAAAATATTTTCGAAATCGAGCTCGTTTTATCAAAAGAAACTAGTAGCAATGTTGCTAATATGGTCTCCCTCACTCTGAAACTTGATGATAAATCTCGACAACGTAAAATTATCATCGAAATTATTATCTAGTGATAAAGTAGGTTCTCCATTTAAATACATCTTTTTCATAACATTTTGAAAATCCTTCAACTATTTTCATTCGAAAGCACTTACATAGCTCACTAGCATATTTAAACCGCTTGGAATAATTTCATTCCAAACATTTGAAACCAATTTCAAAATTCTAGAATTAAATTCTCTAGTTTCAGTCGATCCATTTCTTTTAGTCGTAACTAAATCGGTATATCGATGGATATACATTTCATATTCTTCCAATGATTTAAAGTCTTAAATTTTCCTGTCAACTATTACTTATTATTCATTAATATATTTAAGAACACAACCATCAAAGAAAATCCGATTTGCACCAATTAATAACTTCCTATATTTTTCTCGGTTACATTAAGAACTTATTCCAGATGGAAACGGAGGAAACCTGTCGAATAGAAGCTATCAATGATACAGATTAGCAGAGTGGGACTTTAAAACGATTTTCAATTTCAAATTAAATTATGTTCAAAATAATTTATTCTATCATTTCAAATCGATTTTTTTTTCAACTACTTCTATACGCATTACGCTTCCGCTGTAATACTCCGATAAAAAAATTGGTTTCAAAATAATTTATATTCAAAAGACTAAAATTTTCAAAATACGTTGTCTTTAGAGATTCTAGTAACAAGTCTTATTAAACCCATAAGTTAAGCTTTGTGTAACCTGGCTCTGATACCACACGTAACGAACCATTATTTTAATGTCTCGAATCGGTAATTTAAACCAACTCAAGACGCTCAAAACGGCGAGTCATTATTAGTTATGGAATTAATAAGAACAATCACAGAATCCCAGACATATTTTTACACAATATTTAATAGCGGAAACATTTTATTACAAACATCAGAGTTTTACAAAATTTGTACAGCGGAAAAAGGATAATATACATGAATTTTTAAAATAAAACTTTACGGTTTAGTCGGGCTAGCGTGCGTATGCGTCTTCACGTTCCACTCCAGTTTGCGAGTCGAATCTCTAAAATCTGCAACACTCATATCTGCCCCGAGTGTTCCACGCAAAACATAAAACACTCGAACCAGGATTAATCATAGTTCAAGTAAATTAACCACGATATAAAACTGAAATGTAATTAGTTGAACTAGCCAATTAATAAGTCCGAGTGCATCTACTCATGAGCGGCCAAAATATATATTAACAAAATCAGCATTATGGAACAAAGCAAGGCATCACATGTAAGGCCTATATAACTGGATTCTACATAACTAACAAAATATGGATTATGCAAGGAACTATACTTAAGTTTAAACAAAGGAGTCCAACAAAAGCTGATCTGAAACTATAATTTGAATCACATGGGATGGTTTTTGTAACTAAAGTTTAAAATACACAACAAGCATATATTGATAGCACATGCAGGCACTAAATTTAGCAGGGAGACCAAGTGGTAGCACATGCATGTATAAACTTCATTTGACCAAGGGTAATGTAAGGTCACAAGACATAACCTATAGGACATGCAAAATCCTACGGGCATGGCGCTTAAGGCATCCATAAGTGATAACATATGTGATACGGACAAGAAGGATTCTTATCGGTTATCAACCATAACCCCAAGATAAGAAAAGAAGAGCAGTACGGTTTGGTAACAATGAATATATGCCTCATTTTCGGCCAATGGACATAAATTAAGCTATGCACCAAGACAATACGACATAGGTATATATGTGTGATCTAAAGTGCACAAGTTGTTGTTCTCTAAGTTTATTGTAATAAATATATAGAGCACATAAAAACATATAAATACCAGTTTCATTTCAATTATCTCAGCAACAGTTACTAAAAAGAATAAGGGAAAAGACATGCATACCAAGGTCTAGTCTCATAGTTACATGTGGGTAAATGACATTTTTTTTCATGTTAAACTTCTGGACAAAAGTTTTAGTAATACACTTGTGGGTGACTTGCAATAACTTATGCTTTATATGTGTATGAAGTTACCATTATACATTGCAAAACCAACTCAGATAACATAATTTGGGTCCAGTTTCATATAAACGGCTAACAACATGTACAGTTGCATGCAAACATTAATACACCACCTATACTCATGGGCAAAAGTATTTGTTTCACGACTTAGGTAAGGTGTGAATAAGGCTACCATATATCTCGCGAAATTTTCCGAAGGGCTGTGTATTATCCAGGATAAATTTACTTATATAAAGTCACCAAATTGTGGCAAAGCACCAAGTGAAATCAACAAGTATGCAAAATCAAAACGCCAACAAAACAGCCCAAAATTATTACAATACAATCATAAAAGCATGATTACTATCCTAGTTGAACACCAAAATTAAAATTCTTGAACGAAAATGAATCGTGAGCCATATAACTCACCTTCTAACATGAAGCAGGGATGGAAGACAAGCTTCGCAGCAGTTCCAGGCGAGATCAGGCGCCGCCGTCCGTTTTGCGACTGGTCTCTATTTTGGCAATCATCAATTGTGACCCAAGCTCGAGTGGGATGGCTCTAGAGAAGTCTAATCGCTCAGGAGAGTACTAAAACAGCCGGGTTTTGGGTCAATGACGGTGAGGAGGGCGGCGACGAACCAAAAGGCGGTGGATTTACCGCGGGCTGAAGGCGAGCAGGACTGGGCTTCATAGAAATGGCATACGGCGAAAACCTCGATGACGATGGGTTGGAGCAAGAGGCCGCCAAGGTTCAGTTGAAGGTGAGTGGTGGTTCAATGGTGTAGGGCGGAGGATCGAACTGAAGCTTTTGGGGAAAAATGATTTTTATTTGGGAAATGGAAATTAATACGGCTGGAAGAATAAAAGAGGGTGGCCATTATGATTTTTGATTTGAGGATATTTGGGCTTGCAGTGACAAACGGGGAAAGTGGTGCGATGTAGGAGGTGGCACCTAAGCAGGTTTGGGTTTTAGAAAGAAGGGGTTTTAAATTTTCTGGCCATGATTAAATTTAGGGAACATGATTTTTGGCAGAAGCCATTTCAAGGTTTGGGGAAAAGAAGTGGATTATCAGGTGGATCAAAACTGGAAGAAGAATGAAAATATAAAGAAGAGAGCACGATGGAAAAACTATAGACAGTGGACACGCGGTGAAGTATCAGAACAAAAGGGACAAGTGTCCATACAAGCACAGCAAGTTACAAGTATTCATTATTTTCAGACACAAGTTTTAAACAAAACAAAGAAAAAAATCAAAATCACAATACCCAAACACATATATCAAAAAGCTTAAAATATTAATAATATTTATATTTAACTAGCCACCTAGTTACAAATATTGAACCAAATTACATAATCAATTCAAAACGAAATTGAAGACTTGATTTATAATTGTAAACAAATTCCGAGTGTGCATATTGATCATGAATTCTAAATCTAAATGAATTAAATTAGGAGTAAAACTCAAGGGAAAATTAAAAATCAAATTTTATTATTCCACTTAACTATATATATATATGTTTTTGTGTGTGTGTGTATCTGTTTTGAAATATTAACACCGTTTAACTTATCAAACAACTCAAACTCTAAAACTTAAAATTTAAATTCACACTTGAAAAATGAATTCAAAATCAAAATAAAAAAATTTACTTACAAAATAAATCAAAACTAAATTAAGATAAGACTAAATTTCAAAATTATACACAAATATCAATTCATAAATACTAAATCCAAATCAATCTTATATATTCAAAATGATGAAAAACTGGTTCGTTGCATGTTTGTTCATTCCTGCGATCACATACGAATCCCGTTCGTGGTGAAAATGGACCCCATGGTATAATTCGATATTTCGGACCCAACGGAACTTGTTTGTCGAATTCCGACTCAGTTTACTCAAACAACGCTAGTTTAAGCTCAAATGGTTGATTTATTTACATTTAATTTTGCTATGCTCACAGAATAACTCCAATTGGGGCGAAACTTGAAATCCTACAATAATAAGCCGTTGCGGATCCAATAAAATTTGTTTCATCGAAAACGGTGGTCATTTGAATAATAGCCCTTTTAAGGGTCCGAATTAAATTAAAATAAACCAATTTTAAAATACCTCAATATAGTAATAATATAATATTGTAACCGGACATACATGAGCAAAATTTCATGTTGTACCAAAATAAAATATTTCGGGTTGAGTTTCAAGCCGAATCGATATACAATGAAATAAAAATCTTTATTTTATATAATAAATCATTATATGTTAATAATGAATTCCATAACGACTATTTGAAAATTTGATTTGGACATAAAACAAAATTAATAATATGAAAACTTGATTTTTCTGCTTCATTAGAAAATTATTATCCAATAGATTCGGTGAAACACCCCACCGCCGTTAAGGTCACTCACAAAGGGAATGCCTTAACTTCGGTGAAGCGCTTTAGGTAAAAGATGCAGATAAATTACAAGATAGACAAATAAAACAGCGGAAAATAAAGTCATTTTAATAACAATGTGATTCAGTCAAGCTTTTACAACAATTTTCTCAAATCATACTTAAAAGTAATACATAGAACATTTGTCATGATTTAATAACTTCAAAGTGTAAAAGAAGCACAAAAATAACAATGATATTCCCTAATAAAGCATGAACCAGCCATAGCAGTGGAAGAGAGAGAGTCCAAAGCGATACACCAACTAATCTTCAAGCTTGGAAAGAGAAGAGGTCCAAGTTAGGATGAGCTATTCCCTCCCTGACTATCTAGGGGGGAAACGGAAGAAAAGAGGTGAAAAACAAACTAGGTCAGGCATAAGTCTAGTAAGTCCAGTGATCTTTCAGCATGCAAAAAGATAAAGGATCATGACATGAATAAACCGAAAATAGGACAATACCATAAAAACAAGGTAACTAAAGACAAGATAAGTGCAAGGTGAACTGAATGCACTTCTACTTTTTCTCTGCTTCGCTACAACTCTGTTAATCTGATTTCTATATTTATCTCTGCACCACCTAACTAGTGTCCCAACTAGTAATCTATATAAAATGATAATCGTGATCCCAACCCCCGTAATTGTGGTAGCCTTCAGGTGTACATCTATCGTGAGGATTCCACCTCAATCAGCCTAATTGCCATGAACATGTTAGATGTACCCTTACTACCCTATCGATCAGCTCCCTACTTGTATTCATGTTCCATGTGTCTGTGTCAATCGGCCCTCTCTTACGTGTAGATACCCTGTGCTGGTCCCACTATAAGGTGTATCAATCCTTATGATAGCGACCCGACACGATTCGAGATGCACAGTTCATAACTACTGGTACCCAGTGCCTGCTTTTTCCCACTCCGGAGTACGTGCAGGCCCATAAACTGTCGGAACCTACACTGACGTACCCCCTGCCGCTGCTTTGACCGCTTACAATCAGCCCAGTAATCGTGCCCCACCCTGCCTAGTTCAGGGTACCGTGATACATCTATGTGGGTTATTGTTGAAACGGGTCCCCGTTACTTGGGTTTCCTATTGGTTAAGTTTGTGGGCCTATATTGACTAATATTACCCACCAACCCGATATGTACTTAACCCTCCCACTGATTCAAGCATGTTTATTTAACGGTTAAGTTTATGGGCCTATATATACTAATATTACCACCTACATGAGATGTACTTAACCCTCCGATCGATTAAAGAATGTTTATTAAATGGTTAAGTTTTGTGGGCCTATATTTACTAATATTACCACCTACACGAGATGTACTTAACCCTCCCATCGATTCAAGCATGTTTATTAAACGGTTAAGTTTTGTGGGCCTATATTCACTAATATTACCCACCAACCCGATATGTACTTAACCCTCCCATTCATCGTGTCATGTTGGTTAAGTGTTCCTTATTTTCTTAACCCCATCCATTCATCAAGTTATATTGGTTAAGTGTTTTCTTGTTAACTTAACCCCACGTGTTCATCATGTTGTATTGGTTAAGTGTCATCAATTAATTCAAGTTAACTTAACCCCGCGTGTTCATTATGTTGTATTGGTTAAGTGTCATCAATCAATTCAAGTTAACTTAACCCACCTACTTGTCATATTACTTTGGTTAAGTGTTGCCTTCTTGTGTTAACTTAACCCTACCACAAATCAAGTTATATTGGTTAAGTGTTTCCCTCTTGTTTTTACTTAACCTTACCACAAATCAAGTTATATTTGTTAAGTGTTGCTCTCTTGTTTTTACTTAACCTTACCACAAATCAAGTTATATCGGTTAAGTGTTTCTTATTACTTAACCCTACCCATTCATCATTCTATACTGGTTAAGTGTTTCCTATTAACTCAACCCTAGTCATTCATCTTGTTATAACGGCTAAGTGTTCTAAGTTTACTTAACCCCACTTTCTAGTCTAGTTAACATGTTAAATTGGTTAAGTGTTCTAAATTTACTTAACCTCACCACTTGTCTAATTAACATGTTATAACGGTTAAGTGTTCTAAATTTACTTAACCTCACCACTTGTCTCATTTACATGTTATAATGGTTAAGTGTTCTAAATTTACTTAACCTCGCCACTTGTCTGATTAACATGTTATAACGGTTAAGTGTTCTAAATTTACTTAACCTCACCTATCAATTTAGTTAACATGTTGAATTGGTTAAGTGTTTCCTTAATTGATTTAACCCTACCAATCTTGACTTAGCATTATTAAAGCACCAACCACTCACATTAGACAGGTATTGTTATGGTCACTGGATGTGTCGGTCGGTTCCGGGCAGTTTTACACCACAACTCAATCTAACCTCAGGTCCTTTTTGGGCTCAATGCACTAACCACCCACATTAGACAGGTATTGTTGTGGTCACTGGATGTGCCGGCTGGTTCCGGGCAGTTTTACACCACAACTCAGTCTAACCTCGGGTTAGGCATATTCGTCTTTTGCTAAATTTACATATTTGTCATTTATGTCAAGTATACATGTAAATTTTCTTCAGATGTTTTCATGTCACATTATTTTAATTATGTTCATAACTTAAGTTATGTTCATAACCAATGGTATATAAATTATACCATTTCATGGCCTTAATCATTTACATGGTTATGGGCCCACCTACATCATTAACATGTTATAATTTAATGTCAATCCCAACATTACCCCCGTTTATACGTTCGAATCAATCACATAAAGTAATTAGGCCCGCAAATTAGCCTAATTTATAAACAAGAGGTAAAAGAAGGTAATGTGCCTAATATAAATCCAACCAAACATATGTCATGTAATGTTGACATAGAACATCATTCATTTCAACTAACGTGTCTCATGAACTTGCATATGAATTGGACTAAATAATCACAAGCCTAAACATGTTAATATGTAGATCTAGGCATATGTAAACATAACTTGGTTTATAAACTAGCATATGTCATAATCATGACATGTACATTACCAAAGCATGTATAAGTTTAACTTTAACATGTAGATGTGAACTAGATCTAACAATAATGATCATATGAACTTGCATGAATCCACTTTATAAACATGCATATATATATATATATATATATATAGTTTTGGATCTAACATAAAACATGTAGCTTGCATATGAACATATATATAGATCTTGACTTGGATCTAACATAAAACATGTAACTTGCATTAAATCATATGAACATATGTATAGATCTTGACTCGGATCTAACATAAAACATGTAACATGTATTAAATCATATGAACATATGTATAGATCTTGACTTGGATCTAATTAGCATGGATCTAAACACATAAAGTAGTAGATCTAAACATGTAGGCATATGGATCTAACATTATTTAGCCTAAAAACTTGCATGTAACATATCATGAAAAGATTATCGAACTTATATGCGGTATGATAGTTTCATTCCCCAAATCATAATAGGTTCATCATCAATTCCTATACGATAAGTCCATTAAACCACAATCATTCCAAGACATACATGACAAAATTATCACAGGAAATGGACATGAATCAACATCATCATTATCATACAGCTTGGTACAATTCTATTTTTCATTTTATTACAAACCACGTCTTAAATTTGTTCACATCTAAAAGATAACTAAACTTACTAACAAAAGACGATCTTGATTTCTGGAATCTGTATTCTAAAGTTGAAATGCTCACCTTTGATGTAGACTAATCGTTGTTTTAATTTAGATTTAATTTGATTCGTCACTTTTAATTAGCTTCTATCTTGCCTTTGAGTTGAAAGAGATGACGGCTAGGTTTAGATGAGAGTGAATAATAGAACTAGGTTTTAGGTTTAGGGTCCTTATATAGTTGTAGAGAGTGTTTTAGGACCATTAGATTAACCGTGAACCATCAGAACCAATCAGATGCCACATCTGCCTTAGAGCGAATCGGCCTACGGGTTGACAGCCAAACACCCTGAATCAACCCCTAGTCGACCCAGCGGGGCTTGGGTCGACCTCAAAAATGGGCCGGTTTGGTCATTCCCCCTCTCGATTCGCTATTTTGAACTTTTTTGCATATTTATTTATTTAATTTATATATATATATATATTTCTCATATGCATACAAACTTCAAGGCTTAATAACTTTTTCATAAGGTATCCGTTTTATGCAAACCAAATGTCTATCTTGACCAAAATTTTGAGACGAACATAATAGCGCAACCCATTTCACTTAATTCTTCTTCTAAAAATTAAGTGTTCTTGAATTTTTTAATTTTAATATTCTTAGAAAATTCGGGGTGTTACATTCGGACGTTTCTTGTTTCGTAGAAATCCGACTTATATTAGATCTTGTATAATCAATTGAAGTTCAAAACGTAATATTACGAACTTTCCTGCCGCTGCAGCTCGTTTTATAATTAAATTATAAATCATACATTCAAACGTCATTTAATAAACGGAATCGTTAATACAACACGATTACAAACTGAATTAAATATTTTTAAATTGCCAATTCATGTAAAACTGCAAATTCAATAAATTCCAAGTATTTCATAATAAATTATTATTTTATTATTTATATTAATATAATATTCAAAATAATTGAATTGTAAGTTATTTATTTTCACAGTGAACATTTAAAACCATTTTTAAATGTTTAAATAAACAGTGAAAAATCTAGGCCGTTACATTCTTCTTCTATTCTAACTTTCTTTCTTTCTATTTCTCACCCTCTAACTTCTTTCTATTAATGAACGGTATATTTCTAGTGCTTGGTTAGTCGATTTGGTCTTCTATGTCGATAATTAGGACCGGGAAAATGTCAGTTCGTTACAGTGGTATCAGAGCAGAAGGTTAAGTGATAAACTTGGCTCTGTGGCGTAACTCAATAAAAATGGTGTAACGAACTAGAAATTTTGATGCTCGAATTTTCGACACAAATATATCCCATGTCCAAACTCGAGTACCAAAAATCCAGAATGTTAAAGAAAGAAGTTAGAGGGTGAGATAAGAAAGAAAGAAAAATTAGAATAGAAGAAAAAGGAAGAAGAATCAATTAAACACAATACACAGAGTCTCACATCACAGCGGAATAAAATATAATACAGAAATAAATCTTTATTTAAAACATGAAATAATACTTACAATTATTAGAGTACATTTAGACAATTATAATAGTCTGTCCTCATTAACAACACGTAGCAGAATAATATATCATAATACGTCTGAAATCCTCCAGCTTGTCTCCTGAAATCCATATCATCTTATCCTACACTTGTACAACTCAGTTTGACCCAGCTGGGTCTGACCCAAGCATTAAAAACGCCACAGGTCAGTCTGGTGAACCAACGTGAGAGAAACCCACTAAATTATGGGTAGCATCCAACTTGATTTTAAAGTTAAAAATCATTTCGAAAGAAAAAGATAATCGTAAGACCAATCCACACATAAACACGGACAATTTTTACCTTACGATAACCCAACCCATTTTTGAAATCAATATCTTTTCTGATATTATAATAGTATCTAAACACAAATAAATATCAATCTAGCAGAACACTTGCATCTCATGCTCTACGTATATAGTATACAATCAAAATTGCAGGCGCTTACTGGAGATTGAATTTCCAACTATGACAAGGTATGGAACCACCTTCCGATAGTGTATCTCTAGAAGGGAATACACTGGGTTCAACAAGAACATCTTGCAACCCGACATACACATGACCGACCACTCATTTCTCTTCAGTGCATCGAATATATTGTCACCTACAGTTGCTAGCAACATAACCATTCCCGGGAGATACAGAAGCAAAAAGAAGTAACAAATATAAATATTCTCTAATGGTGACAATACACCTTAATGGGGGCGACCACATAGCCATGCTGCCTGCTCGATTTTTGTCATTTCCCGGTTGTGAGGCTTGAGGTTTAAAATTACCTTTTTAGAATATTAGACCACTATTCACTTTGAATGCCACATTGTCAGATCCGTCAAATCACTAATTGACGTCCACAAATATACTCTGGGTGTTTAAAAGAAGTGCCCCTCTTTATCACCAACTCGGCATATTTGTAAAAATCAACATACGTAATTTCTAGGAAATACTCTGTCAGACATTCATCCATACAAGTTGTCCTGAGACTGGACAAATCGAAGGCACTCTCGTACCCCATCCTAGGAATCACCCTATGGATCAGTAGCGAGTAGTCCTTGCAATCCGTCGATTTCAACCACGACAGGATCACCATCAAAATATCTCCGCGCGTGACTCCAGAGAATTTGACAAGTAGTCCTTTCACTTATGAAGATCTACGGTCTTCATTGCTCCATCTTCAATCCGTATATTCTATGTTTACGTATTAGTTAGTTCATAATGGTTTTCGAATAAATTCAATCCTGGTCTTTCCGTACTAACAATCGTATAGGCCAGATTTGATAGTCGGTTATTTAACTATCAAATAAAACAAACATTGATCCATAAAAGAAAAATAAATTCACTAATTTAATATCCATTATCATTTTAGCCTTTTTTTAACTGACTATTCGTTAATTTAAAACTTCTCTATTTTCCCATCATTGGAATACTCATTTCTTCTTATACATAAGAATATTCAAAACCTTATCATCTTAAATTACTTATAAGAACATACTTCTTATCTCGGTCATTAGTTACTAAGCGTAAACTAGTAAGAGAATAATTCCCTAAGTATCAACCCCGAAGGCCAAAACCAACCTCAGATCGACACTCAGAAATCTACTCAACTCACTAATCTCCAGTCAGCTTCTAATTTCCTAAATTTTCATTTCTTATCTTCAAAAAAATTCCCATTTATTCATTATCACTTTAAGTGAGATATTTATTTCAACTTATTACTATTTCAAACATTTACTTATAAATATGATTTCAAAACTTTTACTACTACCAGTATCCAATATTCAAACATATGATTTGCAAAACGTTTGCTAAATATTTATTTATTTCTAAACTTTAACAAGGATTTTCTTATAACAATATCATTTCATTAGTCAACTCAAATTTTGGTTTAACCTTTATAAAAACCATGTTTTATACCAATAATCTTCAAAAAACATCTTTATAAGTTTATTTCAACTTACCTCAACTTTATTCAGTAAACTGCATTCTATATCTAAAATATACGTGTATAAGTATCATTTGTAAATCCTTTGCTATGAATATTTATTATATAAAATCTTACAAAATTTCTTTAAATAAAATATATATTGTTCTTATGAGTTAAATTTAAATTCAATTAGAATTTAAAACCCTTCCTAATGAGTTCCTACTTTCAACTTATATGATTTAACACTTATTCACCCCCTTCCCCCCCCCCCCCCCGAATAATATTTCTCAATAACAATACATAATTGACTTACTTAGTCAAATTCAATTTTTCTTGAAACTCCAAGTTTCAATCTATTTATGACTTCTAATTATATAATCTCTATTATATTTTCCTTTTAACAAATTTGCATTTCTAAACTATTTGCATTATCCCCTATTCACTCCACCCGTCAATAAAATTCATTCTTGACTTGTTCAGACAACTTGAATTTATATTTGAAATTTCCAGTTTCAAATTTTAATTTATAACATCGAATAATAAAGTTATTCTCGTATAATCTTGCCAATAAATTCCATTTGTAATTGAAGAAAATTCAAATCTATTTAAATGTCAATTTTAAACCCAATTCCCATATATCTTCCAAATTCATACTCATATTATATTTTCTAAATTCTTTAATTATTATTATTATTTAACTTCTTTATAAACATTACTTATAAAATCAACTTTTTGTTTTATTTTTAAAAAATAAATATTTACTGTATAATTCCATTTATAATTCGAGTCCAAATAACATTTCTATTTGAAAATAAAATTTTCTTTAGATACTTTTATCTATTTAAATTTTGTCCTTAAAATCGATCTATTATTTTTGACATTCAAGAATATCAAAAATCAAGGTCAAATGTTAACGCACATACAAACATGTCATACACTATCATAGGTTATCAATCATGTCATATAACAGCATACATGTAAAATCAATTAAATAGATGCTGAGGAATCCAGTTGGATCCCTCCAACCTGTTTTTCCTGCATCCACAGATGTTAGTAAACAATAATAATACACATCCTGCTTCGAGGCAGGATATCGCGGTATAGAAGATCATCCACTATATATATTGTGGGTCGCATAGGGAAATACTCCGCTAATGGTACTGCGGGAATATCCAATCACCATTATTATTGTATAATATTATTATATATTATTATCACTTTATATCAATCAAGTTATCATCCATTAAGAGATAAAATAAATTTGAACTATTAAAAATATTTCCTAATAATTTACTGAGTGAGTTCAACTCACCTCGATTTTTCCTTTAACGAATATCCATTTAAAATTCCCTATCGTCTTAGATACGCATCTACTCCATTGCGCCGAATAAATTTATCGTCTACGATTATTTATTTATTAAATGTTTATTTTAAATGAACTACTTAAATAATAAATAGATTTTCTATGTAAATTTAAATTTTAAAAGAATGTATGCCTTGCTGATAACTGCCTTTCTTCCTTTCAATATTCATACCCTTTCCCGAACTACTTCTGTACCATCCATATTGATCACGACGCCAACCTATGACCAAGTCAGTTTGACTTCTGGCATCACCGTTGGACAAGCTCTCTTCCATTCAATTACCCTGCAAACTTACTACAGTTCTTTAAACCTTAGTTTCTCAAGTTTCCTGACATTCACCTCCCATCAAACTGTTTAAATCATTGTTGAGCAACGACTGTCCCCATGTTCATCATCAACATCACGGAATTTCTAACCCCACATTTGTGCATGCTCTTGTCCATCAACCGTACACCATTCAGGTTTCTCTTCCACGCAACTGTCTAATTCAGTGCATTATTATCACAACTGCCATGCTTTAACATCAACACAGTTCAACCCAATTCAACATTCCACCACACCTGCATCTACGTAGACCACACTGCCACTCCTCTCCAGTTTGCACACGTTCAACCCATATGTCCAAACTGATCTCCCAAACCACCATAATGCTAAAATAACCAACAACAACTTCCCTATTTCAAATACTACTATCGAATTCCATCATCAGAAACTTGAAATAACCCATAAAAAGATGAGACTTGTTTCATTCCCAAACACCATAATATGTACCTGTGCTCCATCATCTAGTTTGCCAGCTCCAAGCACACCTTCCAAAAATCGCAACAGCTAAATCGCATACCACTTCCAAGATCTGAAACCCCTCTACAAACCTAGCTACACCATGACTGATCCCATTCGAACTCCAACGAACCACCGCATCCTACACTCTATGTAATGACCCGTATTTTTCATGATATATAATTAATTTATTTAATTATATAAATAGTGATATAGAGAATTAATGGTTATTTAATTGAATTATATGGAATATATAATTAATAAAAATAATAGAGTAATATATTTAATCTCTGAAATAATCAGAAATAGTGAATTGACAATATAATGTGAACTGGATGACCCAAAAAATATAATTCAGTTTGGAATTGAACTTGGATAACAAATATATTCAATCGACGACAGTTTGATCGTGGAATTTTAATATAATTATAATCGAGCTAGGAATGGCGCGGCAGTTCGCTATTTGGCGATTCGAACTTTAAATGAATGTATAGAATCCGTTTTAAGCCGGATTTCTATGAAACAAGAAACGCGTGGAGCTGGTGGAGTATATTTTTCTAGTGGAAGAGAAGAATGGGGATTTCGTCGTGTAGATTTTGATTTGTGTTCAAATCAAATTTTAAAATAGTCGCTGTAGAATCGTTTATCGACCGTAACGGTTTATTCGATATAACTAGAGATCGAGTTTGAATTTAGACAAGGTCCTTTTGGAAAATAGCGATAATTTAATTTTTAAAATTTTACTGTAATTTTTAATTAATTAAATAGGCAACTTTTATATTGGAGTGTTTTGCACCCTGTATCAGAAATATTGGGGTTTCACAATATGAGTGCACCTACCGGTATTATTATACTTTTGGAATCGTGGCATTCTGCTGAATATAATGGTGTTTTCATTTCTATCTATAACCATCCGCAAAAACGAATGGAGTTGAATCTAATACAAAAACAAACACCGTCTGAGGTTATTTGTAAACGAGACTTCACGTCTAGGTTTTTAATATAATTAAATAATTATTTAGGTCCAAATTTGTGTGGTTATTAATATATCAACGTGGCTTAAGTCTTTACCCTCAAATGTTTCGTGGTCAAAAGAGAAACAACAACTCACATACTCTCGTTATAAAAGGCCTCAACACACAGCAATCTAAAACCTAAATTCATTCTTCAACGTTTCAAGCCACCACTCCAGAAAGGAAAAAAAACGTGAATATCCATCTTCGAAAATCAATTAAAATTCAAACAAAAATCGGTAAATTGTGAAGCCAATATTTTTGAGTTTGGGTAGGATGAAGCCTTCATTTCCCTGAGTTTGGAAGGTCGCGCACACGTTCTGGGCTGTGCGAGTTTGGATCTGCGAACTAGGGTTCCAAGATCTGGTGACCGCGAGACTGTTGAACGCAATGCGATTGATGACGATTGTTGTGGGAGGGATGCTGGGTTCACTGCGAGGATGTTGGAGGAAGTACTGGAAGGTGCGACAACGTTGTGGAGCCTGGAATACTCGTGGAGTTCAACGACGGAAGGGGGAGCGAGATGGGGTCAGCACAGATCAAAATGGTGAAAGGAAGCTGAGTTTTTAGGTGACTGGTTTGAGCAAAACGTTGTGGAAGCAGGCGAGTCTGCAAGACTGTTGTGGAAGCATTGGTGTCGGAAGGTGGCGCACCTGTTACTGGGTGACGCTGTTTGGTCTGAACTGCGAGTTTGTAGATGGAGTTTTGAAGTAGAGGTTGATTGGGTTTTGGATCGGATGCTGCAGCTATGAGGGGTTCGAATCTTTGTGTACCGGAGAGGGGTTCTGAGTGTTGCGGGATTTAACGTGAAGGTGAGTTTCGATCCATGGTGGTGGGGTTACTGCTTGGAGAAGACGGTGAAGGCAGTTGGTTTTGGACGTTGGGCGTGAGGAGGATTTGTTTATTGGGAGTGGTTTGTACGGTTGTTGTATGGGTGGAGATGGTAGCTCGAAGGGGATCTCTTGAGACCGAGTCGACGCATTTTGGTGGCTGGAGTTTACTGATGGAGGAGGAATTTAAAGTGTGTTCTGTTTCGGTTTATTGATGAAGGAATTGGGAGGAGATTGAATGAGGTTTTGCAGTGACCATGGCCTTTGTTTGGAAGGAGCCAGCTTCGAATGATTTACTGGAGTGGCATCTTTTAAATGAAGAATTTAGGGAGGACTGACGTTGGTCAGTACGGGGTACACGAGTGGGAAGGACTGTTTCTCGTGTTCAAGTGAGGACATGGGGAGGTTGAAACGATTGGTAGTTCAGGGAAAATATGGTGCTGATGGGAAAAAAAGGGAATGTGAGTCAGTTGTTGGGTGATAAGGGAGGACTGACGAGTTGGAACGCATGGCATTTGGGCCAAAAGAAAGGGGACCCGTTGGGATCATAGGAACGGACATTTCAACAGAGAACTAGCTTGGAACTATTCGGAGCCCATCTAGAATTTATTACAAAATAAATTGTACGCCTGATCAGAATTGACAAACTGTAAATCGTTGGTTAACGATTACGGACAATGTGAGTAAAACTCACTAACTCTCCTCAATTTATATTTTAATATACATTGTACTTTATTTATTGACTGTTGTATATTGATTGTTAAACTGGACTGTTAAATAGATTTGATTAAAAACGTAGTTATAGTTAATCTATGTACTGTTAATCAAATATGGTTCTGTACAGCAGGATATTTCATTTCAAAATGAAATATGATATATATTATATTGTGTAATATCTGTGGATGCAGGGAGATAGGTTGGAGGAATCCGATTGGATTCCTCAACAATTATTTTACTGTTTTCATATATTTTATTATATGATGTGTTATATAATCTGTTCTGGATTATGTGTGTTAGAATGATATTAATCATTGTTATTCGATATTTTAAATATCATAAGAAACCCTGAGTTGTGAAATGGAATATTTCAATGTATATTGAAATAAAGGAATTTTATAAAATCACAGGATTTTATAAAAGGAAATTATTTATAAAACGAACACGGTTTTATAAAAGGAAAGTATTTATAAAACGAATAGAGTTTTATAAAAGGGAAAAATGTTGATAAAACAAATTGAATAGGAAAAAGTAATATTTCAATGTATATCGAAATAAAGGAGTTTTATAAAATCAACCGATTTTATAAAAGGAAACAATTTGAAAATAGAGTATTTATAAAACGAACACGGTTTTATAAAAGGAAATTATTTATAAAACGAACACGGTTTTATAAAAGGAAGTATTTATAAAACAAATAGAGTTTTATAAAAGGGATATTTGTTTAGAAAATAAATAGAATTGAAAAGGAGAATATTTATTTAGAAAATAAATAGAATAAAGGAATATTTATTTAGAAGATAAATAAAACTGTATAAATAGGAAGTATTTGTAACGGAAATCAAACATTATAAATAGGAAATATTTGTAACAATAAATAGAAGTTATAAATAGGAAATATTTGTAACGGTAAATAGAAGTTATAAATAGGAAATATTTGTAACGGTAATTAGAAGTTATAAAAAAGGGGATAGTTGTAACGGAAAATAAACGTTATAAAAAGGAAATTGACGAGATATAAAAGAGATAATCGAATAGAGTTAAATCGAATTTAGTATTCAAAGGACTAATCGAATTTAGTTATTTGAAAAGAGTTAATTGAATATTTGTTATTCACTTAGAGATAATCAAATAAAGTTAATCGATTAAAGATAATCAAATAAAGGTTAATCGAATTAGTCGAAGTAAGTTAATCGACTATTAGTTAGTCGAATGTTAGTTAAGCAAATAAGAGTTAATCAACTACTAGTTAGTCGAAGATTAGTTAATCGAATATGGTATTCGATGTTAGTAAATCGAATATGGTATTTGAAGGAGTTAATTGAATATGGTATTCGAAGTTAGTTAATCGAATATGGTATTCAATGTTAGTTAATCGAATATGGTATCCGATGTTAGTTAATCGAATATGGTATTCGATGTTAGTTAATCGAATATGGTATTCGATGTTAGTTAATCGAATATGGTATTCGAAGTTAGTAAATCGAATATGGTATTTGAAGTTAGTAAATCAAATATGGTATTCGAAGTTAGTTAATCGAATATGTTATTCGAAAGGGGTTAGTCGAGTCGAGTTAGTCAAATAGAGTTAATCGATTTGAGTTAACTAGTTAGAGTAATCAGTTAGAGTTAACCAATTAGAATAAATCAGTTAGAGTTAAACCAATAGAGTTAACCAGTTAGAGTTAATCCAAATAATATGCCATTTAGCACGGCTGCTAGCGTAATTCGCAGGGCTGCAGATAGCCTAAGGCGGTCGGATGTTTCCTGAGGGAATCAGGTGTAACCATTGTGATCGCTACGATCTAGAGTCAAGCGAATGGAGTTAATCGAATATTAGTCATTCGATAGGAGTTAAGATAATCGAGTTAAGGTAATGGAGTTAAGATAATCGAGTTAAGTTATCGAGTTAAGATAATGGAGTTAAGTTATCGAGTTAAGATAATGGAGTTAAGATAATCGAGTTAAGTTATCGAGTTGAGTTAATTAAGTTAAGTTAGTCAAGATGAGTTAATCCAAAGGAGTTAGTCGAACATTAGTTATTCGAATAGAGTTGAACGGAGTTAAATAGAGTTATCGAATATTAGTTATTCGAACGGAGTTAAATAGAGTTATCGAATATTAGTTATTCGAATAGAGTTAAACGGAGTTAAATAGAGTTAGTCGAATATAGTTTATTCGAATAGAGTTAAAGGAAAGGAGTTCTCGATTTTAGTTTAATCGAAGGGAGTTATCGATTTTAGTTTAATCGAAAGGAGATTATCGAATATATCGTATTCGAAAGAAAGAGATCGAATATAGTTTATTCGAAAGAAAGAGATTTCGAATATAAGTTATTCGAAGAGAGATAATCGAATATAGGATATTCGAAGAAGAGTTAATCAAATAGAGATTACTCGAAAGAGAATTATACGTCGAATTCAATTATATCGAATTCGGGAAAGTAATATTTACTTTTCGGTTTTTAAATCAAAAGTATACACTAATAAAATAGGGTTAGGTTTAATTATTTGAATTAAAGAATAAAGGTTATAATTGAAGTTAGATATTGTGAAAGTAGGGATTATAACGTTATCGTTATAATCAAATGTTTCAATAAAGAAGTGGATTCGTAAATTCAATCCGAGAGTTACGTGAAGAAGTTGTTAAAGGTTTAAAAGATAAACTGTTACTATTTCGAAGTTATAACGTTGTTCAGTTAAGGTCTGAGAGGTAATTGTACCCCAACTTGATTGACTTCCTTCTTAACTAAGAAATGGTAAGGTTTGATAGTGAATGATAGTTAAGTGAATTCAGTAATGGTATGAGTTGGCATAGCGATGTTTTATTTAAACATTTGTGTAAATCCAATGAAGGAACTTTAGAAATGTTTTCCAAATAAGAAATCAGAAATGTTTTCTAATATAGGAAACAGGAAATGGAAATGTTTTCCATTGTTAATAAAGTATATTTTCTAAAATTAGAAAATAAGAAATTTAGAATATAGGGAAACAGGAGATAAGTAAATTAATGAACTAAAGGGATAAAAGTTGAATGATGATTGATTGATATAATTTCCAACTGGAAATAATATCATTGTTTGCACACGAGTTTTCCTTTGATAGTTAAATCATAGACTATCAAATGTTTTGACCATTTTGCGTTGTTAATATGGAGAGACCGGTTGGATTATTATCCAAAGAACCACTCTATATTGGCATAAGCGTTGCGAATCATATGTGCTGAATATATTGAAGACGGAGTAAAGTGCAAGGGCTGTTGTATAAATCTTATATAACAATGGACTAAGATGGATGCACTGAATAGTGCCTTCGGTTTCGTTCAGTCCCAGAACGAACGTAAATGGACGAATGTCTGACAAAGTATTTCCAATGATCGAATGGGTTGGTCTGTATAAATATATACGGTTGCAACGGATTTATCCCTTAGCATAACATCCAGGATAATTGTATAAACCAACTAATGATATACGGATCTGATAATGTGGCATTCAAAGTGATCGTGTTATAAATGAATGGAAAGTTAGCGTAGCTTCTAGCCTCACATCCGGTAAATGACAGAAATCGGGCAGGCAGCATGGCTAAGTCGGTCGCACCGAAGTAGGGTGTATAATCACCTATCTAGAGAATATTCATTTGCTTTTAATCTATCAATGTTGTCTCATATATATACGGGAAACGGTTGCTGATCCCAACCGTTGGTGATGTACATTCGATACACTCAAGCGAAATGAGTGGTCGGTCATGTGTGGCTGAGTTACAAGATGTTCTTGTTGAACTCCAGTGTATCGTTCCTAGAGTACACTGATCGGAAGGTGGTTCCATACCTTGTCATAGTTGGAAATCCAATCATCCAATACGCACCCGCGGTTTTGATTGTATACTATATATGTAGAACGTGAGATGAAAGCGTTTCTGCTAGATTGATATCTAATTGTATTTAGACATTATTATAATATCAGTGATACTGCTTTTCAAAGATGTTGGATTCTCATAAGGGAAAAACCCGTTCCGTATTTACGGCGTGGTCTTATGAGATACCATATACCTGTTAAAATGATTTGAGTTTACTCACACCAGTCCATGACTGACCGGGAGTTTATTTGTTTTGTTTCCCTAAACTCTTGGGTGCCTAAATTTGTATGGGCAGTCAAGTAGTCGGGATTTACAGATATACTGGAAGAGCTTGGAGCAGGAGGCTTCAGGATCATATAGCTATAGTTATTTCCGCTGTGTTGTAAGTGTTGTACTCTGCAATGTTATTGTATACATATACTGTTTGTATTTCAAAAGTATGTTATATTTTATTCGTTCCGCTGTGAGATTCGTGTTATTCTGATGATGATGATCTTCTTCTTCTATTCTAATAGTTCTACCTTATCTATTCTCACCCTCTATCTTCTTTCTATTAGTTTCCTGAATTTCCAGTGCAATTTGGGGTTGGACTTGTGTTATTTAGTCATCTCAAATTCCCCTGGATTTTCGGGTCACTACAATTGGTATCAGAGCAATGGTTTAGTTATTACCTTGGCTCTGTGGCGTAACTCGGTAGAGATGGGATTAGTAATATCCTAGATTGAGTTGAGTGTATATATATGAGAGCGTATATGTTATTGAATATAAAATGATTTTATATTGTGGAGATTTATTGATTGAGTGGCTTATGAATTCTAGTCGATCAGTTTGATCCACTGTATCTGTAAGGGTTTTATAAACACTTGAATACGATGAACCGACATGGTATGTTTTGAAAATTAATATAGTATAATTGGTTGTGTTGGTTGTTAGCATAATCAAATGAGATTATAAAACGATGAAATAGTTATAAATAACCAATTATAATTCAAATAAGTAAAGTATATGAAATAAGATGATGTAAATCTTAAGTTAAATCAGAATTGGGATTAAAAATAAGGAAATTTTAAGTTCCCGGGAGATTTTGAAAATGTTTTTCAAACTGAAAGCGATATACTATTGAACTCACCTGGATTGTTGGGAAATAGATTCCGATGATGGATCGATACATCATCGGTGTTCATTTTTGAGTTTCTAAAGTGACGGATTACTACCAAAGATTTTGTTTTTGAATTGTTTTAAGAAAACAAGTGTTTAAAAATTCAAATGTTTTGAATTGGTATTATGATTTCGAATTAATTTGAAATGGACCCAGGAATTTAAGTTCTGTAATTAGAATTTAACTAATGAACTTAAATAAATTGAGATGGTATAAGTGAATAAATGAGTTAGAATTTAACTTAAACAAGTTAAATAAAACTGAATATTGTATAAAAATAATCAGGAATGAAATTGAATTGATGAGTTAAAAGTTTGAAATTTGATATTGGAGTTTAAATAGAATTCGACTTAGGTATAAGCGAATGATTTGGTTTGAGAATAAAACTGATTGGAGTTAGACAGGTATGACACTGGTATGTGTTGAATCGATAACAGATGGTAGAGATATAATGATATGCCCGACAAAAAGGTACAAGTTTATATTTCATATGAGTTTTGGATTTATGAGCCGAATTGGCAAGCCACTTGGCTGTTTGATTTTCTTTTGGATTGGAGAGGCCTGTGTGGCAATTTGGGGATTTTCCCGATGCTCCCGGTACAAAGGAGGTTATGGCGAAATTTTCCGGAAATTTAAGGCATTAGAAAATTTTCATAATTTTTGGAAATTCTAGTAAGTCGGAAAGAATTAATATTTTAATTGAAATTAAATGGTTCAGTTGGAATTTAAGTTGAGAAGTAAACCAAAGGATATTCGAATCTAGTCAGTAGAGTGGGTAACATTTTCCTAGCTTAGCAATTTCGAGGACGAAATTATTTTAAGGGGGAAAGATTGTAATGACCCGTATTTTTCATGATATATAATTAATTTATTTAATTATATAAATAGTGATATAGAGAATTAAATGGTTATTTAATTAAATTATATGGAATATATAATTAATAAAAATAATAGAGTAATATATTTAATCTCTGAAATAATCAGAAATAGTGAATTGACAATATAATGTGAACTGGACGACCCAAAATATATAATTCAGTTTGGAATTGAACTTGGATAACAAATATATTCAATCGACGACAGTTTGATCGTGGAATTTTAATATAATTATAATTGAGCTCGGAATGGCGCGGCAGTTCGCTATTTGGCTATTCGAACTTTAAATGAATATACAAAATCCGTTTTAAGCCGGATTTCTATGAAACAAGAAACGCGTGGAGCTGGTGGAGTATATTTTTCTAGTGGAAGATAAAAATGGGGATTTCGTCGTGTAGATTTTGATTTGTGTTCAAATCAAATTTTAAAATAGTCGCTGTAGAATCGTTTATCGACCGTAACTGTTTATTCGATATAACTAGAGATCGAGTTTGAATTTAGACAAGGTCCTTTTGGAAAATAGCGATAATTTAATTTTTAAAATTTTACTATAATTTTTAATTAATTAAATAGGCAACTTTTATATTGGAGTGTTTTGCACCCTGTATCAGAAATATTGGGGTTTCACAATATGAGTGCACCTACCGGTATTATTATACTTTTGGAATCGTGGCATTCTGCTGAATATAACGGTGTTTTCATTTCTGTCTATAACCATCCGCAAAAATGAATGGAGTTGAACCTAATACAAAAACAAACACCGTCTGAGGTTATTTGTAAACGAGACTTCACGTCTAGGTTTTTAATATAATTAAATAATTATTTAGGTCCAAATTTGTGTGGTTATTAATATATCAACGTAGCTTAAGTCTTTACCCTCAAATATTTCGTGGTCAAAAGAGAAACAACAACTCACATACTCTCGTTATAAAAGGCCTCAACAAACAGCAATCTAAAACCTAAATTCATTCTTCAACGTTTCAAGCCACCACTCCAGAAAGGAAAAAAAACTTGAATATCCATCTTCGAAAATCAATTAAAATTCAAACAAAAATCGGTAAATTGTGAAGCCAATATTTTTTAGTTTGGGTAGGATGAAGCCTTCATTTCCTTGAGTTTGGAAGGTCGCGCACACGTTCTGGGCTGTGCGAGTTTGGATCTACGAACTAGGGTTCCAAGATCTGGTGACCGCGAGACTGTTGAACGCGATGCGATTGATGATGATTGTTGTGGGAGGGATGCTGGGTTCACCGCGAGGATGTTGGAGGAAGTACTGGAAGGTGCGGCAACGTTGTGGAGCCTGGAATACTCGTGGAGTTCATCGGAAGGGGCAGCGTGATGGGGTCAGCACAGATCGAAATAGTGAAAGGAAGCTGAGTTTTTAGGTGATTGGTTTGAGCAAAACGTTGTGGAAGCAGGCGAGTCTGCAAGAGGGTGGTGGAAGCATTGGTGCCGGAAGGTGGCGCACTTATTACTGGGTGATGTTGTTTGGTCTGAACTGCGAGTTTGTAGATGGAGATTTGAAGTAGAGGTTGATTGGGTTTTGGATCGGATGCTGCAGCTATGAGGGGTTCGAATCTTTGTGTACTGGAGAGGGGTTCTGAGTGTTGCGGGATTTAACGTGAAGGTGAGTTTCGATCCATGGTGGTGGGGTTACTGCTTGGAGAAGACGGTGAAGGCAGTTGGTTTTGGACGTTGGGCGTGAGGAGGATTTGTTTACTGGGAGTGGTTTGTACGGTTGTTGTATGGGTGGAGATGGTAGCTCGAAGGGGATCTCTTGAGACCGAGTCGACGCATTTTGGTGGCTGGAGTTTACTGATGGAGGAGGAATTTAAAGTGTGTTCTGTTTCAGTTTATTGATGAAGGAATTGGGAGGAGATTGAATGAGGTTTTGCAGCGACCATGGCCTTTGTTTGGAAGGAGCCAGCTTCGAATGATTTACTGGAGTGGCATCTTTTAAATGAAGAATTTAGGGAGGACTGCCGTTGGTCAGTACGGGGTACACGAGTGGGAAGAAGGACTGTTTCTCGTGTTCAATTGAGGACATGGGGAGGTTGAAACGATCGGTAGTTCAGGGAAAATATGGTGCTGATGGGAAGAAAAAGGGAACGTGAGTCAGTTGTTGGGTGATAAGGGAGGACTGACGGGTTGGAACGCATGGCATTTGGGCCAAAAGAAAGGGGACCCGTTGGGATCATAGGAACGGACATTACAACAGAGAACTAGCTTGGAACTATTCGGAGCCTATCTAGAATTTACTACAAAATAAATTGTATGCCTGATCACAATTGACAAACTGTAAATCGTTGGTTAACGATTACGCACAATGTGAGTAAAACTCACTAACTCTCCTCAATTTATATTTTAATATAAATTGTACTTTATTTATTGACTGCTGTATATTGATTGTTAAACTGGAATGTTAAATAGATTTGATTGAAAACGTCGTTATAGTTAATCTATGTACTGTTAATCAAATATGGTTTTGTGCAGCAGGATATTTCATTTCGAAATGAAATATGATATATATTATATTGTGTAACATCTGTGGATGCAGGGAGACAGGTTGGAGGAATCCAACTGGATTCCTCAACAATTTTTTTACTGTTTTCATATATTGTATTATATGATGTGTTATATAATCTGTTCTGGATTATGTGTGTTAGAATGATATTAATCATTGTTATTCGATATTTTAAATATCATAAGAAACCCTGAGTTGTGAAATGGAATATTTCAATGTATATTGAAATAAAGGAATTTTATAAAATCACAGGATTTTATAAAAGGAAATTATTTATAAAACGAACACGGTTTTATAAAAGGAAAGTATTTATAAAACGAATAGAGTTTTATAAAAGGGAAAAATGTTGATAAAACAAATAGAATAGGAAAAAGGAATATTTCAATGTATATCGAAATAAAGGAGTTTTATAAAATCAACCGATTTTATAAAAGGAAACAATTTGAAAATAGTGTATTTATAAAATGAACACGGTTTAATATTTCAATGTATATCGAAATAAAGGAGTTTTATAAAATCAACCGATTTTATAAAAGGAAACAATTTGAAAATAGAGTATTTATAAAACTAACACGGTTTTATAAAAGGAAATTATTTATAAAACAAACACGGTTTTATAAAAGGAAGTATTTATAAAACAAATAGAGTTTTATAAAAGGGATATTTAATTAAAAAATAAATAGAATTGAAAAGGAGAATATTTATTTAGAAAATAAATAGAATAAAGGAATATTTATATAGAAGATAAATAAAACGGTATAAATAGGCAGTATTTGTAACGGAAATCAAACGTTATAAATAGGAAATATTTGTAACGGTAAATAGAAGTTATAAATAGGAAATATTTGTAACGGTAAATAGAAGTTATAAATAGGAAATATTTGTAAAGGTAATTAGAAGTTATAAAAAAGGGGATAGTTGTAACGGATAATAAATGTTATAAAAAGGAAATTGATAAGATATAAAATTTGATAATCGAATAGAGTTAAATCGAATTTAGTATTCGAAGGAGCTAATCGAATTTAGTTATTTGAAAAGAGTTAATTGAATATTAGTTATTCAGTTAGAGATAATCAAATAATGTTAAATGATTAAAGATAATCAAATAAAAGTTAATCGAATTAGTCGAAGTAAGTTAATCGACTATTAGTTAGTCGAATGTTAGTTAAGCAAATAAGAGTTAATCGACTGTTAGTTAGTCGAAGATTAGTTAATCGAATATGGTATTAGATGTTAGTAAATCGAATATGGTATTCGAAGGAGTTAATCGAATATGGTATTCGAAGTTAGTTAATCGAATATGGTATTCGATGTTAGTTAATCGAATATGGTATTCGATGTTAGTTAATCGAATATGGTATTCGATGTTAGTTAATCGAATATGGTATTCGATGTTAGTTAATCGAATATGGTATTCGAAGTTAGTAAATCGAATATGGTATTTTAAGTTAGTAAATCAAATATGGTATTCGAAGTTAGTTAATCGAATATGTTATTCGAAAGGGGTTAGTCGAGTCGAGTTAGTCAAATAGAGTTAATCGATTTGAGTTAACTAGTTAGAGTAATCAGTTAGAGTTAACCAATTAGAATAAATCAGTTAGAGTTAAACCAATAGAGTTAATCAGTTAGAGTTAATCCAAATAATATGACATTTAGCACGACTGCTAGCGTAATTCGCAGGGCTGAAGATAGCCTAAGGCGGTCGGATGTTTCCTGAGGGAATCAGGCGTAACCATTGTGATCGCTGCGATCTAGAGTCAAGCGAATGGAGTTAATCGAATATTAGTTATTCGATAGGAGTTAAAATAATCGAGTTAAGATAATGGAGTTAAGATAATTGAATTAAGTTATCAAGTTAAGATAATCGAGTTAAGTTATCAAGTTAAGATAATGGAGTTAAGATAATCGAGTTAAGTTATCGAGTTGAGTTAATTAAGTTAAGTTAGTCAAGATGAGTTAATCCAAAGGAGTTAGTCGAACATTAGTTATTCGAATAGAGTTGAACGGAGTTAAATAGAGTTATCGAATATTAGTTATTCGAACGGAGTTAAATAGAGTTATCGAATATTAGTTATTCGAATAGAGTTAAACAGAGTTAAATAGAGTTAGTCGAATATAGTTTATTCGAATAGAGTTAAAGGAAAGGAGTTCTCGATTTTAGTTTAATCGAAGGGAGTTATCGATTATAGTTTGATCGAAAGGAGATTATCGAATATATAGTATTTGAAAGAAAGAGATCGAATATAGTTTATTCGAAAAAAGAGATTTCGAATATAAGTTATTCGAAGAGAGATAATCGAATATAGGATATTCGAAGAAGAGTTAATCAAATAGAGATTACTCGAAAGAGAATTATACGTCGAATTCAATTATATCGAATTCGGGAAAGTAATATTTACTTTCCGGTTTTTAAATCAAAAGTATACACTAATAAATTAGGGTTAGGTTTAATTATTTGAATTAAAGAATAAAAGTTATAATTGAAGTTAGATATTGTGAAAGTAGGGATTATAACGTTATCGTTATAATCAAATGTTTCAATAAAGAAGTGGATTCGTAAATTGAATCCGAGAGTTACGTGAAGAAGTTGTTAAAGGTTTAAAAGATAAACTGTTACTATTTCGAAGTTATAACGTTGTTCAGTTAAGTTCTAAGAGGTAATTATACCCCAACTTGATTGACTTCCTTCTTAACTAAGGAATGGTAAGGTTTGATAGTGAATGATGGTTAAGTGAATTCAGTAATGGTTTGGGTTGGCATAGCGATGTTTTATTTAAACATATGTGTAAATCTAATGAAGGAACTTTAGAAATGTTTTCCAAATAAGAAATCAGAAATGTTTTCTAATATAAGAAACAGGAAATGGAAATGTTTTCCATTGTTAATAAAGTATATTTTCTAAAATTAGAAAATAAGAAATTTAGAATATAGGGAAACAGGAGATAAGTAAATTAATGAACTAAAGGGAAAAAAGTTGAATGATGATTGATTGATATAATTTCCAACTGGAAATAATATCGTTGTTTGCACACGAGTTTTCCTTTGATAGTAAAATCACAGACTATCAAATGTTTTGACCATTTCACGTTGTTACTATGGAGAGACCGGCTGGATTATTATCCAAAGAACTACTCTGTATTGGCATAAGCGTTGCGAATCATATATGCTGAATATATTGAAGACGGAGTAAAGTGCAAGGGCTGTTGTATAAATCTTAGATAACAGTGGACTAAGATGGATGTACTGAATAGTGCCTTCGGTTTCGTTCAGTCGCAGAACGAACGTAAATGGACGAATGTCTGACAAAGTATTTCCAATGATCGAATGGGTTGGTCTGTATAAATATACATGGTTGCAACGGATTTATCCCTTAGCATAACATCCAGGATATTTGTATAAACCAACTAATGATTTACGGATCTGATAATGTGGCATTCAAAGTGATCGTGTTATAAATGAATGGAAAGTAAGCATAGCTTCTAGCCTCACATCCGGTAAATGACAGAAATCGGGCAGGCAGCATGGCTAAGTCGGTCGCACCGAAGTAGGGTGTATAATCACCTATCTAGAGAATATTCATTTGCTTCTTTTAATCTATCAATGTTGTCCCATATATATACGTGAAACGGTTGCTGATCCCAACCGTTGGTGATGTACATTCGATACACTCAAGCGAAATAAGTGGTCGGTCATGTATGGCTGAGTTACAAGATGTTCTTGTTGAACTCCAGTGTATCGTTCCTAGAGTACACTGATCGGAAGGTGGTTCCATACCTTGTCATAGTTGGAAACCCAATCTTCCAATACGCACCCGCAGTTTTGATTGTATACTATATATGTAGAATGTGAGATGAAAGCGTTTCTGCTAGATTGATATCTAATTGTATTTAGACATTATTATAATATCAGTGATACTGCTTTTCAAAGATGTTGGATTCTCATAAGGGAAAAACCCGTTCCGTATTTATGGCGTGGTCTTATGAGATATCATATACCTGTTAAAATGATTTGAGTTTACTCACACCAGTCCATGACTGACCCGGAGTTTATTTGTTTTGTTTCCCTAAACTCTTGGGTGCCTAAATTTGTACGGGCAGTCAAGTAGTCGGGATTTACAGATATACTGGAAGTGCTTGGTGCAGGAGGCTTCAGGATCATATAGCTATAGTTATTTCCGCTGTGTTGGAAGTGTTGTACTCTGCAATGTTATTGTATACATATACTGTTTGTATTTCAAAAGAATGTTATATTTTATTCGTTCCGCTGTGAGATTCGTGTTATTCTGATGATGATCTTCTTCTTCTTCTTCTATTCTAATAGTTCTACCTTATCTATTCTCACCCTCTATCTTCTTTCTATTAGTTTCTTGAATTTCCAGTGCAATTTTGGGTTGGACTTGTGTTATTTAGTCAGCTCAAATTCCCCTGGATTTTCGGGTCACTACACTCTAACCATGAGAACCCAGTAAAAGTCGAGCTTCAAAAAGAACACCTTCAAATCGTGGTTTTGGGTTTTCAAATTTTAATTCCCTATTTGATTTCGACTCCATTTTTTTTCAATGGAAACGGTTTTTAGAAATGATTAAGTAGAACGGGAAAGAAAATGACGAAGGGTGTTGTAACAACCCGTAAAATGCGAGCCAGTTTGAAATTTTTATTTTGGCTATTTTAACGAATTTTGAATATTTAAAATGGATTATTTTAAATAAAAACGACGAGAAATTTAGCTTGAATAGAATTCGACGTATATATTATACGCGTCGTCGTTAGAATATAAATATTTATATATAATTATAAATAGAATTGAAAATGGCGCGGTAGTTCGATAATTCGATTTAAAACTTCAATTGGGTGTACCGGGTGCAAAACAATCCGGATTTTAGTGAAACCAAAAACCTTAGGATCTAATTGATAATATCTTTCCAACGAATCCGAAAAATCAAAATTTCATAGCGGGAATCAAAAGATATGTCCAGTTGAAAATTCTGAATAGTCGCTATGGAATTCAGGCCCTTAAAAATGGACATTTTGCAAATGACCTCGGATTTCGACGAAACCAGTTTTGTTGGGTCCGGGATGTAAAGTTATTGCTAGGTTTCAAGTTTCATAATTTTTCGAATCAATATGTGAGCGTGGCAAAGGAAAAAGCGTTTGACCAGTTTCAGTTGATTTTAATCGACTGGAAATTGGCCATTTTTCCAACGGTCTCAAAATTCGATGAAACTAGTTTTGTTAGGACCGTATCGTAAATACGAAGCTAGAAAATATTTTTCGAGAATTTTTAGAGTTAGAATGTGACCCCGGTAATTTGAAATGTACGTTTAAAATTCAATATAGTGATTTAAATGTAAATTAAACGAAAACTGATTCAAATGATCGAATCAACCTACGATACATATCCCATTGTGTTCGGAATGGGGGTGAAACGCTATGGGCGACAGGCAGTGGGCCTCGTTTAGAGGTCGTATGTAAAAGTCAACTTCTTTGAATTTAAAATAATTAAATAATAAAATATAAAAAAATAAAAACCCCCTTTTTCTCCTTAACCAGGCCCCCCCCCATTGAAATCATTTCAGAACAAATTAGAAAATCGAAAAAAAAAGAAAAAAAAGAAAAGAGGACGGACGGAGCTCGCCACCGCCGATCCTTCCGCCACCCCGTCGACACCCCGCGCCGCCTACCGTCCCCTCCCTCCGCGACCTCTCCCTCTCTCTATTCCCTCGATTCCCGTACCGCGAAACCCCCTCTCCGACCCATCAGAAGAACCCCACCCCCCAGCAGCGCCGCGAGCCGCCCCGCACCCCCTCCTCCGCCTTCCTTTCTCCCCTTCCTCCCTCTTCTCCTCCGACCAGCGAGCCGCTCCACCCCCTCAGCCTCCTTCGCCCCTTTTCAAAAACTGCCAGTAAGTTTCTATTATTTATTTAGTTTATTTTAAATTCAGTTTTAAGTATAATTACAATGTTCAAATTCAATTTTAAATTTATATAAAACATTGAAGAAAGTTTTGGTATTTAGTTCATGGAAAATTTGATTTTTTATCGAATAAAAGATGAGATTTTTAACTAGCTAAAAGTGGAGATTTTTAGCCTCATAAAGATGCGATTTTTAATTATAAATATCGTTTAGAACTTCGAAATAAAAATAGAATTTTTATATATAGAACTTCGAAATAAAAATATGATTTTTATATATAGAACTTCGAAATAAAAATATGATTTTTATATTTAGAACTTCGAAAAAATATGATTTTTATATATAGAACTTCGAAAAAAATTCGATTTTTATATATTGAATAGCAAAGAAAAAAATTCGATTTTTATATATTGAATAGCAAAGAAAAAAATTCGATTTTTATATATTGAATAGCAAAGAAAAAAAATTCGATTTTTATATATTGAATAGCAAAGTAAAAATTCGATTTTTATATATTGAATAGCAAAGTAAAAATTCGATTTTTATATATATTGAATAGCAAAGTAAAAATTCGATTTTTATATATTGAATAGCGAAGTCAAAATTCGATTTTTATATATTGAATAGCGGAGTCAAAATTCGATTTTTATATATTGAATAGCGAGGTAAAAATTCGATTTTTACATATGTAGTGACTACGGGCAACGAAGATGACGATGATGCGATAGCGATGAAGATTTCTATCAATGAAGTGCCGTGGAGCTAGGATAGCAATATGTGAGAATTTCTCACCTCTCAATTTCTTTTTCTAGTTATATATATATACTAGGATGCAGACGGTGCTTAGTAGCACCCGACACAATCGTCCACAGACCATGGACTTGTTTGTTTGATTGCAAAAATTAGTTAGATTATTTGATTGAAATTGAATGGTTTGGTGAAATGAAATTGATTTGATTGATGTGTGAATGGCGTGGGCCTTCACTAGACCGGGGATAAGGCTAGGCCTTGTCCCGTTTCTAGTATCGTGCCGTTATGCCGCCGAAATTTTCTAAAATATGTTAGAAAAATAAAAATATCATTTTATTTAAAAAAATGAACTGAATAGAAATTCATATGTTGGAATAAAATGTTTTATCGTTAAAAATATAATTTTTAACGTGAATGTGAATAAATAAATATTCATTTACAAACCAGACGGTTTGTTTATGTACACCTATTTGAAGGACATTGATTGGGACGATAAATTTTGCACATCGCCCAACTGCACAAATAAAATATGTGTTTGATTGTTTGAAACCCCACACGGGTGTTGGGATGAAATATGAATTTCACTCATCCTGATTGATTAAATATGTCGATCGATTGATTGACAGGCTGTTATAAGCGTTGAATATCTATATTTGATGCTTATACAGTGTAGTGCACTTTGGTTGATGGTTGATTATTTTTCAATGCTATTATATACATGTGTTGTATAGAAATCCATATAATTAATTTTATATGGTAATTGATTGGGCCTCATTCCAATTTGAAAAATAAAGAAAATTTGAAAATAGAAATTATGAAGCCGTGTTGATTAGATTGACGCCATTTTGACGTGAACGATATTTATATCGATTTTATTCATTTTAAAATGAATATTGAAAAGTGATTTCGAAATCAACGATTTCGAAATGAATTGAATTGAAAACGATTTCGAAATGAATTGAATTGAAAACGATTTCGAAATGAATTGAATTGAAAACGAATTCAAAGTGAATTGAAAACGATTTCGAAATGAATTGAATTGAAAACGAATTCAAAGTGAATTGAAAACGATTTTGAAATGAATTGAATTGAAAACGAATTCAAAGTGAATTGAAAACGATTTCGAAATGAATTGAAAACGAATTCAAATAGAATTGAAAGCGAATTGAAATGAATTCAAATTGAATTGAAATTTGAATTGAATAGAAATGAATTTTGAAACGAATTTATAAAGAAGAATTCAATTTTGATTTGAATTGAAAAGGAAGCTGAAATTGCTTTTGAAACGAATTTAAAACGATTTATATAATTCGTTTTAAATAGAAATCGACGAAGTATATATTATATATATTATATATATAATATAATGGCCTGAATAGAACGCGCCGCGCCGCGGCAGTTCGTGAATTTCGACCATTTATTTCAAACGGACATTGCGGGAGATCCGACCGTCGGATTCTCCTAAAACCGGAACCGTTGGGTTCGTATCGAAAAGAGCTTTCTAACTAATATTAGAAATTTGAAATCTAACGGTTGGATTTGGAATTATGTCCAAATCAAATTCGAAAAAGGTCGCTGTAAGTGCAGTTCGATGGCCATTGGTGGAAATCGACTGTACGGACCTTGATAAAATTATTAAAAATAGTAATAATTTGTGTAAAATCATAAGAAATGATTTGAGAAGAATTGGGATGAAAAACTCCATATTTGAAAAGATAAAAATAGATTTTTATCGAAATGAACTAGTTTTGAACTAGAATTATAATTCTATTTATTTTTAAATAAATAAATTGAATTCGAAAAGGGTTTTAAAAATAACCAAAATTTCCAATGATTGCATTGGAATGGATTTGAATCGAAATTGTCTTCGGAATATTTCGATGTTGGAATTCGTGATTATACAGATGTTGTTATGGAAATTTGAAAGATATATATTTATATCGTTATTTCCAATACGACATTTGTTAGTCGTAGAATTTGATATTGAATATACGCCGATATATTTTCTATTCAGAGCCTTGTATTGAATATCGAATGTGATTTGGGTTTGTCGTGAATGGTGTCTTCACTAACACTGTTCTTGAACCCAGTTGAGAAATGATTAAATCTTTTTATTTAGATTTAATGAAGTGTACCAATTAAATAATATTTAATTGGAATTGAATCGATATTGATTTTTGGGTTTATCGTGGACCGTGTTTTAAATAACACTCGTTCTTTAACCCGATCATTGATGAAATGTGATTTTGGGTTGTCGTGAACGGTATCTTCAATAATACAGTTCTTAGACCTAAAGGAGTTAAGAAAATCAGAAACTAACTGGAGATTAGTTAAGTTGAATAGTTTCCGAGGTATTGATCTGATGTTGGTTTCGGCCTTCGGGATTCATACTTTGGGAATTGCTCACTTGCTAATTTACAATTAGGGACTGATTGAAATGTGATGTGATTTTGGGTTTTTCGTGAACCGTGTTTTAAATGACACTGATTCTTTAACCCAGTCACAGATTAAAACTAAGTGGAGTTTTAATGAATCTTTAATTAGATTGAAATAATCGAGAATGGAGTATCACCAGTTTTACTCCAGGCGATAGTTAAATCTTTAATTAGATTTGAACGTGAAATGGTAATTGAATTTACCGATAACACTGTGGTGTTAGATATGAAGTATTACCAGTTTTACTTCATGGGATAAATAGGTTGGGATTGGGAAATTAAAACAAATGATTACTTCGGTAAGTTTCGTTAATCCCGACTAGTTTGAATTGATATTCAAAAATAGAATAAAGAATAAATTCAAAGAATTTATCTTGGATAAAATTAATGGGAACATTTCCCTATGAATGTGAAATTTAGAAACTAACTGTCGGTTAGCCAAGCAGAATGGTTTTCTGGATATTGATCTGATGCTGGTTTCGGCCTTCGGGGTTAATATTTGGGGAATTATTCTCTTGATTAATTTACGGTTAGTGACTAATGAATTGGAATGAGGCGTATGTTGTGTTTGTGTAGCACTTTTATAAAATATACGCGAGTTATTCGGGAAGACCGGGTTTATCCCATTCTGAATAACTGATACGACGATAAGTCGAAGATGAAGACGATGGTCGAAGACCGGAAGTCTTCACGTCATTTGGGTGATAACTGATGATCTTGATTGGGCTGTACACCCAAGAAGATGGAAACAGTTGGTGATCGTCCAGACGTACTTGGAGATCGATGGATATGCGGGGTACTAGGTGCCTCCGGTTTCGTTCAGACCCAGAACGGACTTGTAAATGGACTGTGTGTCTGACATTGGATTTTAGTCTGTGCGTTTGATTTATATTAAATATATATCTGTTTGGCGGCGGAGAATTTATTCTCTTGCTTAACGCCCTTCTCTGAGACGTACGAGCTCAGGGGTTATATATTGATGGATACCAAACGCATGGAGTGAATTGCCTGTGTGGCATGCCTAAGTGGCAATTGATCGAGGCTTCTGTTGAAAAGCAAAGTCTTGTGGTGATGATCAAAGCACAGCCTGTGTGGCATAGCTTTGTGTAACGTGAATTCGCGAACTTCACACCCGGTATGAACCAAAAACGGGAGACGGACCTCAGGGAGGGCATGCGTTTCTTTCTAGTTAGAAGTGGCGTCAGTGGTTTTACACGCCCTGACGAGTTTGACTTATGTGGTTGTTGCTGTTGCGAGGCGCCTCGGATTGATCGGTCGTTCTCGAACCGATGGAGTCATTTAGTTGGCTCGTTTACGCCCCAAAGGGCGGGGAAACGTATTGTTCAGGCACTATAATCCACATCGGTGGACCGGCCCTGACGATCCAAGGGGCAGTTGCGGCTGTTCCGGTGGCTCGGGCTAGAGAGTCACGAATCGGTTGAGGACTATCTTTTGCCTCGGTTCATAGACGGAAATCCAATTTCCAAATACGTGACATTTGCGGTTTTAATTGTAAAACTAGTATGGCGACATGATATATGGTACCCATGCCGCCTATGATTGATACTTATGATTTGAAGTTGTTTTATACACTATGCACTTATAATAGTATCAAATGATTTGTTTTAAACGTATCAAGCATTCTTTGGCTGTTATAAGGGAAAACCCTATCCTCGGCTGCGTTGCATTGTGTGATGGGACCTGGGTCTTATAACAGCTTCATTTTTCTTTATTTAGCATTGCGTTGTTTGTTTTATGCACTGGTATTCTTGGGAGGAAACCCGTTCCGTGTTATACGGCATGGTCCCTTGATTTACCTAATTTTAAAATAAAGATTAACTGTTTTAGTTCTCACACCAGTCACATGACTGACCTGGAGTTTATTGTTTTAACCTAAACTCTGGGTGCCCCTATTTTGACACGGGCAGCTAGTAGTTTTGGTTTTGCAGATTTATATTCACAGGATCCTGGTTTACAGCTGGAATGATATCCGGAAAGCTTTGTATCCGTATATCTCCTTCTAGTTGTGTATTGTATTATTTTCCGCTGCTATGTATTTAAATGTAATTTAAATCTCTGATATTTCTGTGTAATATTCATTTATACTCTGTATATTCTTGTAATTTGATGCATTGTTGTAATATACAATGAAATGTTCTTCTGTATGAGTTCTGTTGTGGCTTGTTCTCGAACTATCCAACACTTTCCTTTACGGGGAAGTTACGGGTTTTCACAGTTGGTATCAGAGCCAGGTTTACAGAGCTCGAGAACAAGACACATTAGCGCCATACGAAAGAATTCATCAGATATTGGATTAGTAATATCCAATGGGAATGACTCGTTAGAGATGGGATCAGTAGTATCCTAAAACGAGTGTGAAGAGTATATTTTGAAAATGAAAATAAATTTTGTTTTGAAAATTTAAATCAATTATTCGTATTTGATTATTTATTTCATATTGATTAGGACAATCCAATATATAAAGATTTTGCGTATGCGTCTAGCTAGCGTGTATTCGATGTTTTGATATATTGGATAGATATAGAGTTACACTCTAGGCACCCGGGGGTGATTCTGATGGTTGATATATCATCATCAAAATTTATATTCGAGTGACGAACGTGTAATATCTATATATTTCCTATTGACTGGTGTGAGAACCAAAAATTAGATAAGGCCTATTGTTGTGATTTGGCATCAAAAACATGATTTTTGTATATGGATCAAAATTATGAATTTGAAACTCTAATTCACTAATAGATTGATGTTTGCGTTGTTTGTTTATTTGTTTGCTAATTTTTAGCCCTTTAGCCTAATTGAAACAAATATTGAATTGTATTGAAAATTGGTCGCATTTGCTTGCATATACATATACTTATATTGAACAGGTCATAGCAAGGAGGCTAGAGCCAGAGAATAAAATTTGGTTGCCCGACAAATAGGTACATGTTTACTACATAATTTCCTGTTTTGTTTGGGTGATGATGATTTTGTGAGCCTATTGGCTAGCCGCTTGGCTTTTTCTTTTTCTTTTTGAGATCTGAAGGACCGGGGAAGCTATTTGAAATTCCCCGATGCTCCCGGTGCAGGGGAGTTTATGGCGAAATTTTTCGAAAATTTAGGGTGTTAGCCAAATTTTTGAAAATTTGAAAATTCTCAGAAACTAAAGATTTGGAGAATGGAAGCCAGATCGAGCGTAGAGTTGATTAATCAAACCACTTTCGACTTTGTTCCTTTTCGGGGACGAAAAGTTTTAAGTGGGGGAGATTGTAACAACCCGTAAAATGCGAGCCAGTTTGAAATTTTTATTTTGGCTATTTTAACGAATTTTGAATATTTAAAATGGATTATTTTAAATAAAAACGTTTTAGCTTGAATAGAATTCGACGTATATATTATACGCGTCGTCGTTAGAATATAAATATTTATATATAATTATAAATAGAATTGAAAATGGCGCGGTAGTTCGATAATTCGATTTCAAACTTCAATTGGGTGTACCGGGTGCAAAACAATCCGGATTTTAGTGAAACCGAAAACCTTAGGATCTAATTGATAATATCTTTCCAACGAATCCGAAAAATCAAAATTTCATAGCGGGAATCAAAAGATATGTCCAGTTGAAAATTCTGAATAGTCGCTATGGAATTCAGGCCCTTAAAAATGGACATTTTGCAAATGACCTCGGATTTCGACGAAACCAGTTTTGTTGGGTCCGGGATGTAAAGTTATTGCTAGGTTTCAAGTTTCATAATTTTTCGAATCAATATATGAGCGTGGCAAAGGAAAACGCGTTTGACCAGTTTCAGTTGATTTTAATCGACTGGAAATTGGCCATTTTTCCAACGGTCTCAGAATTCGATGAAACTGGTTTTGTTAGGACCGTATCGTAAATACGAAGCTAGAAAATATTTTTCGAGAATTTTTAGAGTTAGAATGTGACCCCGGTAATTTGAAATGTACGTTTAAAATTCAATATAGTGATTTAAATGTAAATTAAACGGAAACTGATTCAAATGATCGAATCAACCTACGATACATATCCCATTGTGTTCGGAATGGGGGTGAAACGCTATGGGCGACAGGCAGTGGGCCTCGTTTAGAGGTCGTATGTAAAAGTCAACTTCTTTGAATTTAAAATAATTAAATAATAAAATATAAAAAAATAAAAACCCCCTTTTTCTCCTTAACCAGGCCCCCCCCCCCCCCCCCGTTGAAATCATTTCAGAACAAATTAGAAAATCGAAAAAAAAAAAAAGAGGACGGACGGAGCTCGCCACCGCCGATCCTTCCGCCACCCCGTCGACGCCCCGCGCCGCCTACCGTCCCCTCCCTCCGCGACCTCTCCCTCTCTCTATTCCCTCGATTCCCGTACCGCGAAACCCCCTCTCCGACCCATCAGAAGACCCCCACCCCCCAGCAGCGCCGCGAGCCGCCCCGCACCCCCTCCTCCGCCTTCCTTTCTCCCCTTCCTCCCTCTTCTCCTCCGACCAGCGAGCCGCTCCACCCCCTCAGCCTCCTTCGCCCCTTTTCAAAAACTGCCAGTAAGTTTCTATTATTTATTTAGTTTATTTTAAATTCAGTTTTAAGTATAATTACAATGTTCAAATTCAATTTTAAATTTATATAAAACATTGAAGAAAGTTTTGGTATTTAGTTCATGGAAAATTTGATTTTTTATCGAATAAAAGATGAGATTTTTAACTAGCTAAAAGGGGAGATTTTTACCCTCATAAAGATGCGATTTTTAATTATAAATATCGTTTAGAACTTCGAAATAAAAATAGAATTTTTATATATAGAACTTCGAAATAAAAATATGATTTTTATATATAGAACTTCGAAATAAAAATATGATTTTTATATATAGAACTACGAAAAAATATGATTTTTATATATAGAACTTCGAAAAAAATTCGATTTTTATATATTGAATAGCAAAGAAAAAAATTCGATTTTTATATATTGAATAGCAAAGAAAAAAATTCGATTTTTATATATTGAATAGCAAAGAAAAAAAATTCGATTTTTATATATTGAATAGCAAAGTAAAAATTCGATTTTTATATATTGAATAGCAAAGTAAAAATTCGATTTTTATATATTGAATAGCAAAGTAAAAATTCGATTTTTATATATTGAATAGCGAAGTCAAAATTCGATTTTTATATATTGAATAGCGGAGTCAAAATTCGATTTTTATATATTGAATAGCGAGGTAAAAATTCGATTTTTACATATGTAGTGACTACGGGCAACGAAGATGACGATGATGCGATAGCGATGAAGATTTCTATCAATGAAGTGCCGTGGAGCTAGGATAGCAATATGTGAGAATTTCTCACCTCTCAATTTCTTTTTCTAGTTATATATATATACTAGGATGCAGACGGTGCTTAGTAGCACCCGACACAATCGTCCACAGACCATGGACTTGTTTGTTTGATTGCAAAAATTAGTTAGATTATTTGATTGAAATTGAATGGTTTGGTGAAATGAAATTGATTTGATTGATGTGTGAATGGCGTGGGCCTTCACTAGACCGGGGATAAGGCTAGGCCTTGTCCCGTTTCTAGTATCGTGCCGTTATGCCGCCGAAATTTTCTAAAATATGTTAGAAAAATAAAAATATCATTTTATTTAAAAAAATGAACTGAATAGAAATTCATATGTTGGAATAAAATGTTTTATCGTTAAAAATATAATTTTTAACGTGAATGTGAATAAATAAATATTCATTTACAAACCAGACGGTTTGTTTATGTACACCTATTTGAAGGACATTGATTGGGATGATAAATTTTGCACATCGCCCAACTGCACAAATAAAATATGTGTTTGATTGTTTGAAACCCCACACGGGTGTTGGGATGAAATATGAATTTCACTCATCCTGATTGATTAAATATGTCGATCGATTGATTGACAGGCTGTTATAAGCGTTGAATATCTATATTTGATGCTTATACAGTGTAGTGCACTTTGGTTGATGGTTGATTATTTTTCAATGCTATTATATACATGTGTTGTATAGAAATCCATATAATTAATTTTATATGGTAATTGATTGGGCCTCATTCCAATTTGAAAAATAAAGAAAATTTGAAAATAGAAATTATGAAGCCGTGTTGATTAGATTGACGCCATTTTGACGTGAACGATATTTATATCGATTTTATTCATTTTAAAATGAATATTGAAAAGTGATTTCGAAATCAACGATTTCGAAATGAATTGAATTGAAAACGATTTCGAAATGAATTGAATTGAAAACGATTTCGAAATGAATTGAATTGAAAACGAATTCAAAGTGAATTGAAAACGATTTCGAAATGAATTGAATTGAAAACGAATTCAAAGTGAATTGAAAACGATTTCGAAATGAATTGAATTGAAAACGAATTCAAAGTGAATTGAAAACGATTTCGAAATGAATTGAAAACGAATTCAAATAGAATTGAAAGCGAATTGAAATGAATTCAAATTGAATTGAAATTTGAATTGAATAGAAATGAATTTTGAAACGAATTTATAAAGAAGAATTCAATTTTGATTTGAATTGAAAAGGAAGCTGAAATTGCTTTTGAAACGAATTTAAAACGATTTATATAATTCGTTTTAAATAGAAATCGACGAAGTATATATTATATATATTATATATATAATATAATGTCCTGAATAGAACGCGCCGCGCCGCGGCAGTTCGTGAATTTCGACCATTTATTTCAAACGGACATTGCGGGAGATCCGACCGTCGGATTCTCCTAAAACCGGAACCGTTGGGTTCGTATCGAAAAGAGCTTTCTAACGAATATTAGAAATTTGAAATCTAACGGTTGGATTTGGAATTATGTCCAAATCAAATTCGAAAAAGGTCGCTGTAAGTGCAGTTCGATGGCCATTGGTGGAAATCGACTGTACGGACCTTGATAAAATTATTAAAAATAGTAATAATTTGTGTAAAATCATAAGAAATGATTTGAGAAGAATTGGGATGAAAAACTCCATATTTGAAAAGATAAAAATAGATTTTTATCGAAATGAACTAGTTTTGAACTAGAATTATAATTCTATTTATTTTTAAATAAATAAATTGAATTCGAAAAGGGTTTTAAAAATAACCAAAATTTCCAATGATTGCATTGGAATGGATTTGAATCGAAATTGTCTTCGGAATATTTCGATGTTGGAATTCGTGATTATACAGATGTTGTTATGGAAATTTGAAAGATATATATTTATATCGTTATTTCCAATACGACATTTGTTAGTCGTAGAATTTGATATTGAATATAAGCCGATATATTTTCTATTCAGAGCCTTGTATTGAATATCGAATGTGATTTGGGTTTGTCGTGAATGGTGTCTTCACTAACACTGTTCTTGAACCCAGTTGAGAAATGATTAAATCTTTTTATTTAGATTTAATGAAGTGTACCAATTAAATAATATTTAATTGGAATTGAATCGATATTGATTTTTGGGTTTATCGTGGACAGTGTTTTAAATAACACTCGTTCTTTAACCCGATCATTGATGAAATGTGATTTTGGGTTGTCGTGAACGGTATCTTCAATAATACAGTTCTTAGACCTAAAGGAGTTAAGAAAATCAGAAACTAACTGGAGATTAGTAAAGTTGAATAGTTTCCGAGGTATTGATCTGATGTTGGTTTCGGCCTTCGGGATTCATACTTAGGGAATTGCTCACTTGCTAATTTACAATTAGGGACTGATTGAAATGTGATGTGATTTTGGGTTTTTCGTGAACCGTGTTTTAAATGACACTGATTCTTTAACCCAGTCACAGATTAAAACTAAGTGGAGTTTTAATGAATCTTTAATTAGATTGAAATAATCGAGAATGGAGTATCACCAGTTTTACTCCAGGCGATAGTTAAATCTTTAATTAGATTTGAACGTGAAATGGTAATTGAATTTACCGGTAACACTGTGGTGTTAGATATGAAGTATTACCAGTTTTACTTCATGGGATAAACAGGTTGGGATTGGGAAATTAAAACAAATGATTACTTCGGTAAGTTTCGTTAATCCCGACTAGTTTGAATTGATATTCAAAAATAGAATAAATAATAAATTCAAAGAATTTATCTTGGATAAAATTAATGGGAACATTTCCCTATGAATGTGAAATTTAGAAACTAATTGTCGGTTAGCCAAGCAGAATGGTTTTCTGGATATTGATTTGATGTTGGTTTCGGCCTTCGGGGTTAATATTTGGGGAATTATTCTCTTGATTAATTTACGGTTAGTGACTAATGAATTGGAATGAGGCGTATGTTGTGTTTGTGTAGCACTTTTATAAAATATACGCGAGTTATTCGGGAAGACCGGGTTTATCCCATTCTGAATAACTGATATGACGATAAGTCGAAGATGAAGACGATGGTCGAAGACCGGAAGTCTTCACGTCATTTGGGTGATAACTGATGATCTTGATTGGGCTGTACACCCAAGAAGATGGAAACAGTTGGTGATCGTCCAGACGTACTTGGAGATCGATGGATATGCGGGGTACTAGGTGCCTCCGGTTTCGTTCAGACCCAGAACGGACTTGTAAATGGACTGTGTGTCTGACATTGGATTTTAGTCTGTGCGTTTGATTTCTATTAAATATATATCTGTTTGGCGGCGGAGAATTTATTCTCTTGCTTAACGCCCTTCTCTGAGACGTACGAGCTCAGGGGTTATATATTGATGGATATCAAACGCATGGAGTGAATTGGCTGTGTGGCATGCCTAAGTGGCAATTGATCGAGGCTTCTGTTGAAAAGCAAAGTCTTGTGGTGATGATCAAAGCACAGCCTGTGTGGCATAGCTTTGTGTAACGTGAATTCGCGAACTTCACACCCGGTATGAACCAAAAACGGGAGACGGACCTCAGGGAGGGCATGCGTTTCTTTCTAGTTAGAAGTGGCGTCAGTGGTTTTACACGCCCTGACGAGTTTGACTTATGTGGTTGTTGCTGTTGCGAGGCGCCTCGGATTGATCGGTCGTTCTCGAACCGATGGAGTCATTTAGTTGGCTCGTTTACGCCCCAAAGGGCGGGGAAACGTATTGTTCAGGCACTATAATCCACATCGGTGGACCGGCCCTGACGATCCAAGGGGCAGTTGCGGCTGTTCCGGTGGCTCGGGCTAGAGAGTCACGAATCGGTTGAGGACTATCTTTTGCCTCGGTTCATAGACGGAAATCCAATTTCCAAATACGTGACATTTGCGGTTTTAATTGTAAAACTAGTATGGCGACATGATATATGGTACCCATGCCGCCTATGATTGATACTTATGATTTGAAGTTGTTTTATACACTATGCACTTATAATAGTATCAAATGATTTGTTTTAAACGTATCAAGCATTCTTTGGCTGTTATAAGGGAAAACCCTATCCTCGGCTGCGTTGCATTGTGTGATGGGACCTGGGTCTTATAACAGCTTCATTTTTCTTTATTTAGCATTGCGTTGTTTGTTTTATGCACTGGTATTCTTGGGAGGAAACCCGTTCCGTGTTATACGGCGTGGTCCCTTGATTTACCTAATTTTAAAATAAAGATTAACTGTTTTAGTTCTCACACCAGTCACATGACTGACCTGGAGTTTATTGTTTTAACCTAAACTCTGGGTGCCCCTATTTTGACACGGGCAGCTAGTAGTTTTGGTTTTGCAGATTTATATTCACAGGATCCTGGTTTACAGCTGGAATGATATCCGGAAAGCTTTGTATCCGTATATCTCCTTCTAGTTGTGTATTGTATTATTTTCCGCTGCTATGTATTTAAATGTAATTTAAATCTCTGATATTTCTGTGTAATATTCATTTATACTCTGTATATTCTTGTAATCTGATGCATTGTTGTAATATACAATGAAATGTTCTTCTGTATGAGTTCTGTTGTGGCTTGTTCTCGAACTATCCGACACTTTCCTTTACGGGGAAGTTACGGGTTTTCACAGGTGTAAACGATTTAGAGGGCTTCGATTTTTAGTGACTGGGAAGGGAAAAAGTAAAGTGAAGGACTGAGGACTCGATTGAATTCTTGTTTGAGAATACAACCGCGATAGCTCAATTTATAAGTGGATGAGAGGAGGATAAGAATAAAGTCCAATTCAGTAGGGTGTAGGAGTAGAGTAGGATTACAATGTGCTGAAGCTTTAAGAAAAGAAATGGAATCCATACGGGACAGCTGTAAAGAGAAGACGATGTATTTTTTCAGAGTAGCTGAGCTAAGGAGACATAGGTCGTCTCCTATATTTAGATTTTTTTTAATTTTATTTTCTATTTTCTTCCAGTTGAATTGGTGTGGTTCACCCCATTTAAAATATCATGTGCTATCAAACTCCTACCTAAACGCAACGAATGGCATTTCTAGAGTTCTAGCACTATTCTGATCACACTGGAGCATGTTTCATAGTCTAATTTGACCACATAAAGAAGATATTAAATTAAATAGATGATTTAACGTTAAACTCGATTTAATATAAATCAACTCAAAAGTGACAAATAAATTATTATAAATACACACAACTGAATTCATAAGATTCGAGAATACACTTACTCGAAATTTTAAACTTTATACTTCATTTCATGTTAAACCAGTATTAAATTAACTTAAAATCGATTTATTTTATTAAATTAATCGTTATCGTTTTTAAACGATTCCATAGCGACTATTTGAAAATTTGATTTGGACATAACTTACAGTATAAAATACGAAATCTTGATTTTTTTCTCTTTTATTGGAAAATTATTGTTCAACAGATTCAAATATTTCTTGTTTCAATGAATTCCGACTTGTAACGGCTCCTATGCACTCAGTCGAAGTTCAAACTAAATATTACGAACTACCATGTCATTTCGAGCTCGTTTAATATATAATACTTATATGTTTCAAACTTTGAGTTTAATTTATAAAAATTCCATTTGTATTACTGATCCAATATTCAAACTAATTTAAATATTCAAACATAGAGTGGTAAAAATACGAGATGTTACAGATAGGGTTAATAATTCCCTATAATGAGTTTTAGTGTATATACACGAGAGAGCGTATTTGTAGATTTTATAAAAATGGTTTTGTATTGTGGAGATTTATTGGTTGTGCTGTTTATGAGTCCTGGTCGATCAGTTTGATCCACTATATCGGTAGGGGTTTCTAATCACTCGAGTACGATGAACTGACAATGCATGTTTTGAAAGAGGGTAAATGAAATAATTTTACCCAAAGTATATTTTGATATGAAGAAAATAATTATCTTAAGATTATTATTGATTATATTGGATGTGTTGGTTGTTATTTTAATCGAATAAGGTTTAAATTGAGATGGTTATGCATATATAACCAAATAAAATTCACATAAGTATTATAAAATCTATTAAAGCTGGTTTTAACCCAGAATTGGAGTTAAAAACTTTAGACACTTGGAAAATTGTTTGTAAATAGATTTGGTTTAAAAATAAGGAAATTTTAAAATCCTAGGAGATTTTAAATTGTTTTACAAGCATTGTGCATGATATGTTGAAACAATTTCAAAATGGAAATGTTTAAATATGTTTTTTGAAAAGTGATATAGTATTGAACTCACTTCGATCGCTGGGAAATAACCCGAATGATGCTGGCCACATCATCAGTATTCATTTTCGAGTTCTAAGTGATGGATTACCACCAAAGATACTGTTTCGAAATATTTTGGGAAAACAAGTTGTTTTGATATTTCGAAATGAATATTTGATTTTTGAGAAAAGCAAAGCTATTTAAAACTCCCAACAAGAGACTGTTTGAATTAAAAATAAATTGGAAAGAGATTAACTTAAATCCAACTAAGTTGAAATTGAATTGAAATAGAAAGATATCGAGTAAAATTTGACTTTGGAATATAATTGGGCTCAGGTGAATAAATGGTTTGATTTAATAAAAACAAGATTAGAGTTCTGAAATGAAGATAACTGGTTAGAGGAACGAATTAGTTGATAAAATTTGTGAAATATAACTTAATGGGGTTAAGTATATTGGATTGTTGAGATAAGAATCTGAAAAGGATATTAGATTGGTGAGTTAAGAGTTCAGAATCGATAATGGAATATGAGTTGAGACTAGAATTTGGCTTGGTTATAAGTAAATAATTTGTGTTGAGGATGAATTGATTGGGAATGCATTTGTATATACTGACTTGATAGCATGTGGGAAAGATAGAGCTGAATGCTCGACAAAAAGATACATGTTTATATTCATGTGAGGTTGATGATTTATGAGCCTATTTGGAAAGTTGCTTAGTTGTTTGATTTTCTTTTGGATTAGAGAAGGCCTAGAGAGGCGAGTTGTAGTTGTACTGATTGACCAATACAAAGGAGATATTGGCGAAATTTTCCAAAAATTTAAGGTGTTAGAAAATTTTTAGAATTTTTGAAATGTTTAGTTATTCGGAATGAATTAATATTTTACTTGGTAAAGGTTGGTTCAGTTGAACCAAGTTAGGAAGTAAAATAAAAGATTTTTAACTAAATTAATAGGGTTTGTAGTATTTTTCTACCTTAGTATTTTCAGGGATGAAATTCTTTTAAGAGGAAAAGAATGTAACATCTTGTACTTTGATGTAACATCCCGTAATTTCTGGCCATTTTATTGAAATATTTTATTATTTAAAATATTGATTTGAGTTTAAATAATCGAATTGAACAATTTTGTTTTGAATATTTAATTATAATAATATTTTAATAATATTTTAATTTCAAAATATTTGGCAAATGCTGAATATGTTGTATAACGTGAACGGGCAATTCAAAATGGTTTAATATCATTCGTATTGAAATTATCGTGGCGATTTCATTTAGGAAACGACGTTAGAATGTTAAATTTATAATTTAATTATAAAACGAGCTGTAGTGGCGTGGTAGTTCATAAATTGGCGTTTGGAACTTCAAACGACCGTACAGGGCCAATATGAGTCGGATTTTCTTGAAACAAGAAGTGACTGAATCTGTTGGATAATATCTTTCTAATGAAAGAGAAAAATCTAGTTTTCATTGCGTAGATTTTATTTTATGTCCAAATCAAATTTTGAAAAGGTCACTATGGAATTTCCTTTATATATTTTACGATTATTTATATAAAATAAAGGGTTTTTACATATTTATAATATCGATTTGGCTTCAAACTCAATCTGAGTTATTTTATTTTTATAGTATATGAAATTCTGCTCGTGTATGGTCGATTACAATATTTCAATATTATTATATTGAGGTACTTTTAAATTGGTTTATTTTATTTGAATTGGGCAGTTATAAAAGGGCCTTTATTCAAATGACCTCTATTTTCGACGAAACAAATTTTATTGGGACCGTAACAGTAAATTATTGCTAGATTTCAAGTGGCGCGTCAATCGGGGTTAACAGTGAGCGCAGCAAACTAAAATACAAATAAAAGTGACCATTTGAACGTGAATGATCGCCATTTGAGCAAACGGACACAGAATTCGACGAAACAAGTTTCATTAGGACCTTATCGTCAAATTATACTACTCCGTCCATTCGCATATCGAACGGGGTTTGTATGTGAGCACAGGAGCCAATAAACAACGTTCGAAATAGTGATAGGTACGAAATAAAAATCGTTAGTCAACATCGTTCGTCACATCAACTTAAACTACATTATTTTCATACTATATAAACACCTATAATCAGAATTTACCAACCCATTTTCATTTTCCATCCAGCAATTTTACAAAAAAGTTCTCAAACACAAAATCAATTATAACTTCAAATCCGCCATGGATTTGCCAAGACAACCTGAAGCAAAAGGGAAGATCGGAGTGAGATATAGCTTCAGCAAAAAGTTGGGGTGGAATGGTGGTCGGAGGTGGCCGGAAATCGCGAATAAAGGCCGGATCTGAGTTTTGTTTTTGCTGTTTTGTGGGAATTTGGTGAGGGATTTGTTGTTGGGTGCAAAGGTAATGTTCTAGAGGAGATCGAGGGCGACCTTTTTGTTGTTGGTCGGGATACCTGAAAGTGGTCGTTGTGGCGGTAATTGGTAGATGATCGGAGAACTTCGTTTTGTGTATTTTTTCTGAAGCACCAACCGGATTTCACCATTTTCCGGTGAGTGAGGCCGACGAGGGAGGGTGTGGTCTGAAGCGAAGGAAGAGGGGTGCGGGGTGGTCAGACTGGCGGTGGTCCGGTCGTCGATTGTTGTCGAAGGTGGTGGAAGTTTACATTTGAACGGATTTGGGTCGGATGGGATTAACTGGCGGTCGGAGTTGAGTGGGGCCAGGGCATTTGGTCTGGCGGCGCTGCACTGATGGGCGGTGACGTTGACAATGTGGCGGTGGTCGGATTTGGCCTGAGGTGGCGCCGGTGATGGTGGATTGGAGGACAACTTCGTGAGAAAAAAGAACGATAGTAAAGAAAGGAAGAAGCCATCGGGTCTTAGGCAAAACCAAGAAGGAAAACATGTGATTTAGTTTAGGGGTGCTGATATGGATTAAGGAGTGGCCAATGATTGGGTTAATCAAGGTAATAAAGGTAAGGATTTATTTATTAATTATTTAATTTATATAAAAACTATTTAAACCTTTGAATTAGAGTAACATTTTCATACGTTAACGGATTTCAGCGAAACTGGATCCGTTGGGATCACAGGGACGGGGCCTAGGTGATGGCACTGACTAGGCACTGATCTGACGCAGTTGAAATTTCAGTTAATTTTGAACGCTCGACTGAAATTAAATCGAACAAAAGCGTCAACGGTCAACTGAATAATCTGGTGAGTTAATTCTCACACCTTTTGGAATCCTGTGATGTGGTAAATTCATATTAAAATATAATTTACCATTTAAAAGTATAAATTGGTTGATTGGTTGTTATTGTCTGTTTATTGTTTGGTTGGTTGCTGTTATTTATATTTCATCGTTTTTAGAATATTAGACTATTGAAGTTTATTTTATCTATTATTATGAAATGCTATAACAAGCTGTGGTGCAGGGAAGAACAGGTTGGAGGGATCCGACCGGATTCCTCAAATATTACATATGTTATTTGTTTTACCTAATTTATATTTGAACTATTTGAACCCCAGATGGTAGTGAAACCTGTTTGAACATAATGGTTGAATGAATATTCACCTCTGTGGTGATTAAAATCAATCGACTGTGTTGATTGGGTAATTGGCAGTGAATGGCCTAAAATGTGTTGTTTCAGAAGTCGGTTTACCGTCCGTGAATTGACGCAGTTTTAAAGTTATAAATTATTTTATAACTGAACTGAAATTGTTTAGTCATTTTTTATAATTAATTAAATTAGGAATTTATGAATAAATATTTAATCGGGCTTTTAAAAGAAATTTTTTAATGGTTATGAAATAGGATTTTGTGATTTACACAAGTGCTAAAAGCAGAAACCATAGAATTTAACTACGTGTGGGTAAAATGGAATAATTGTTTTTAAAACAATTAAATAATGGTTTTAAATTAATTAAGATATTAATTAATTTGAAAAGGGAAATGACAAATGAAAATCAGTTAACTGCTAACTGATTAGTACGGTTGACAAGATCAACCGTGTTTAATTTAAACTGATAATGAAATTAAGTTGATAATGAAATTAACTCGATTTTCTGAATATCCATTAAATTTAACAAATAGTGTTAAATATTAGTTATTCTTCGATTAACTATAATTTAAGGATTTTACTGAATTGGTTAATGTTAAATACATTAATTATTTGATAAGCTTTTAAAAGTGATAAATTTCTATTTATAGTTAATGTTAAAGTTAATTATTATTTTAATTAATAATGATTTAAAGTAAAGATTTTTAATTGGAAATTCAATTAAGAAATGATTAAGTGACATTATGGTTTGATCAAAGAAGTGGTAAGAATTTTATAAAGGGGGTTTATAAATCCAAGTTTCAAAATGAGATTTGTAAATGGGATTCATAAGTAAATATAGAGATTTAAATTAGATTTTTACTTAATTATTAAATTAAGTGTACTCAATTGAATGAAATTTTTAAGAATTGGGTTAAGAGATTAGAAATAGATTAAAATATAATGATGGCTTTAGAATAAAATCTAAGAAGATAGGAAAAGAGTGTAAAACATATGTGTATAAGTGATAAGGGAAAAATCCGAGCAAGGGTTCAAATGAGGTTTTTGAAACCTGAATGATAACTTAAATTGAAGAATTGAATCGAGCAAACAATGTAATCGAAATAAGAATTTCAAATACAAAGGGAAATTCATATAATAGCCTTGGTATTAAATATCGATAGATGGATTTTAGAAATAAAATCCAAGTAAAAGGGTCTTATTGTGAAAAGTGGGATAAACGGATTTTAGTTATAAAATCCAATATAAAGTGTTATAAGAATGCTGAATAAATGGAATCAGATTATTGGACGTGGGATTTTATTAAAATCCCTGGGTTATAAGTGATATTATGGTTTAAGTTAGTGATGACTTACTTAATTAAAGGAATTGAGTAAAGTGATTAGTGATCGATGATTTCAAATATAAGAAACAGTTTTATAAAACCAGATTTTGAAATCAAAGTGGTAAATGAGAATTCTAATATCAATGGTTAAGTGACAAACCAATATTATTCTAAGGTAAGAACGTTGTCGATCAAGGTCTGAGAGGTAAATAAAACACCCCAACTTGAACGGCTTCATTATTGTCAAGGAATGGTATTAGTTTGAAATGAGTAAAAGGTGTTGTAATCAATGTGATATCCCATACGAGAAGTATCAAATATAAATGCGAGATCTTGGAATATGGAAAATACTAAAATGTTAGTTATAATATAAATAAGAATATTTGGTTTTAAAATTATATGCTTTTCCCATATTAGAATTAGAAATTTGTTTTATATAGTTATGTACACTATGTATATATAGATCGAGGTGCCGAAAAGAAGAAAAGGGGAAAGAGGGTTTTGAAGAAATATATCGATATTCCTAAAGGAAATGGAAAGCTGAGTATATGTATATATACATACTCGGAAATGTGTAAAATAGTTTTGTTATGATTAAATAAGAATAATATTTGAATATATTAGATGAATTATATGTTATTAACAATTTGTTAAATATATTTTAAACAGGCCAAGTTATGCCAAGTACTAAATCAATAAACTTATTTAATTTACACGATCATTATTTGATAGTTAAATCACCGACTATCAAACCTGACCAATACAATTGTTGGTATGGAAAGACCGGGATCGAATTTATATTCGAAAACCATTCCGAACCAGCAAATACGTGAAGATGCTGATTGAACATGGAGCAATTAAAGACCATGGATCTTCGTAAGCGGAAGGATTACTTGACGATATTCCTGTGTTGCAACACAGAGGTATTCTGACATGATTCGGTCGTGGTTGAGGTTTTACAGATTGCAAGAACTACTCGCTACTGATCCTTGGGGTGATTCCTATATAAGGATGCGGTAGGAGGGTACCTTCGGTTCATCCTGTTCCTGGATGACTTCTATGGATGAATATCTGACAGAGTATTTCCTTAGAACCACGTACGTTGATTTTTACAAATATACCAAGTTGGTGGCGAAGAGGGGCGCTTCTTTTATACCCAAAGTATATTTGTGGACGTCAATTAGTGATTTGACGGATCTGACAATGTGGCATTCAAAGTGAATGATGACCAGAAGTTTTAAAGTTAATTTCTAGCCTCAAGCCTCAAAAATGACAAAAATCTAGCAGGCGGAATAGCTATATGGGTCGCTCCCATTAGGATGTATAATCACCTATCTAGAGAAATTCCATTTGCTTCTTTGATCTATATTCGATGTTGTCCCTTTTCGGGAGGCGGTTGCTGATCCCAACCGTCGGTGATATACATTCAATACACTCAAGCGAAATGAGTGGTCGGTCATGTGTGGGTCGGGTTGCAAGACGTTCTTGTTGAACCCAGTGTATTCGCCTCTAGAGATACACAACCGGAAGGTTGTCCCATACCTTATCATAGTTGGAATCCAATATCCAATAAGAGCCCGCGGTTTTTGATTGTATACTATATATGTGGAGCCTGAGATGCAAGTGTTCCTCTAGATTGATACTTACTTGTAGTTAGACACTATTTTAATATCAGAATAAGTTATGATTTCAAAAACGTTTTGGGTTATAGCAAGGTAAAAAACCGTCTGTGTTTATGTGTGGGCTGGTCTTACTATTATCCTTTGATTTCATAAAGGATTTTCCAAAGTTAAACAAGTTGTTGGTTCTGTGAATTTATCACTGAAAGTATTCCAGACTGACCCGGTGTATTTTGCCTTGCTTCAAATGTGCACGGGTCAGACCGAGTATGTTCCAGGTTAGGTTTCGCTTGAAGTTTCAGGAGCTGGAAGCAGGCGGCTTCACCACTAGATATATAAAGTTATTATTCCGCTGTGATTGATGTATGTTGTACTCTAATGATTGGTATGTGTATCCAGTTTTCTTTTGTATAAAGAGATTTGATATTATATTTTATTCATTCCGTTGTTAGATTCTAATGTGGTGTTCTTCTTTTTTCTTCTATTCTAATATTCTTTCTTTCTATTTCTCACCCTGTTACTTCTTTCTATTGACAATTTGGGGTTCGGTACTTGGGTTTTTGGCAAGTGAAACGGGTTATGTATTGTTGTCAAAAATTCGGGCGTCGAGTTTTTCCCCGGGTCGTTACAGTGGTATCAGAGCTATTGGTTTAGAGATAATCTTGGCTCTGTGGTGTGACTCAATAGAGATGGGGTTAGCAATAACCTAGATTGAGTTTGGATATGGATATATGAGAGAGCATATTTGTAATTTGATATAAAATTTATTTTTGAAAATATTTTTGACTAATATATTTTGTAAAATAATAAAAGTGATGATTTCCACGAATAATTTTCATATTGGAAATCGATTGGATTTGTTAATATTGATTTGTGTGATATGTTTGGATGGTGTGCTCGATGGATAAACATGAACATAAATCGACTTGGTTAAAACCAATCCGAAATAAAAAAAAATCGAATAAATCAATCCAATTCAATAAATCCGAACGGATAATTAAAGATATACATGAATTGCTAAAGACGTGGTTATAATCTCGTGTGGATTGAATTGTGTGTAAAATGGGTTGATATGAATGGTATGGATGTTTTGAACATAATTGACATTGGTTTTGAGGACTAATAAATTGGTTTGAGTTAAGAATAGGTGCAGAAGTGCCAATTCAGCTTTAAAATTCATCCAAGAGAGAAAATTCTGGAGTTAATCGAATCCAGTTTGAGCAGAGCTGCATTATAACCAAGCAAGCTCGAGTATAAATTAATGCTTATCGCATAATAACGCTCGCAAAAAGGTACGCCTACGCAAATATGAAATTTTGATTTTATTTGGGATTTTGGGTTTGGATTTTGATTTTTCCGACCATGAGAGTCGATGTATATATATTTCTTGAACCTACGATATTGCAGATGTCCCTCCGTACAGGGGAGACTCTGCCAAAATTTTTCCAAAATTTAAGGTGTTAGAATATTTTTTGAAGATTTTTGGGAAATTCTTTTATTAGAATTAGTTTGGTTCTACGACCGAATAGATTTGTTTTGGGAATAAAATTGAGTTTTAAAATTTATTATTTTTATAAAGATAATGGGTTGTAACGTTCTTTCTACCTTAGCAATTTCGAGGACGAAATTATTTTAAGGGGGAAGGAATGTAACGTCCCGTAATTTCTGGCCATTTTATTTAAATATTTTATTATTTAAATGTTGATTTGAGTTTAGATAATCGAATTGAACCATTTTGTTTTGAATATTTAATTATAATAATATTTAAATTTCAAAATATTTGGAAAATGCTGAATATGCTGTATAACGTGAACGGGCAATTTAAAATGGTTTAATATCGTTCGTATTGAAATTATCGTGGCAATTTCGTTTAGGAAACGACGTTAGAACACTTAATTTATAATTTAATTATAAAACGAGCTGCATCCGCGCGGCAGTTCGTAAATTGGCGTTTTGAACTTCAAACGACCGTACAGGGCCTATATGAGTCGGATTTTCTCGAAACAAGAAACGTCCGAATCTGTTGGATAATATTTTTCTAATGAAAGAGAAAAATCCAGTTTTCATAGCAGAGATTTTATTTTATGTCCAAATCAAATTTTGAAAAGGTCGCTCTGGAATTTCCTTTATATATTTTACGATTATTTATATAAAATAAAGGGTTTTTAAATATTTATAATGTCGATTTGGCTTCAAACTCAATCCGAGTTATTTTATTTTAATAGTATATGAAATTCTGCTCGTGTATGGCTAATTTCAATATTTCAATATTATTATATTGAGGTACTTTAAAATTGGTTTAATTTATTTGAATTGGGCAGTTATAAAAGGGCCTTTATTCAAACGACCTCTGTTTTCGACGAAACAAATTTTATTGGGACCGTAATAGTAAATTATTGCTAGATTTCAAGTGGCGCGTCAATCGGGGTTAATTTGTGAGCGCAGCAAAATAAAATACAAACAAAAGCGACCATTTGAACGTGAACGAGCGCCATTTGAGCAAACGGACACGGAATTCGATGAAACAAGTTTTATTTGGACTTTATCGTCAAATTATACTACTCCGTCCATTCGCATCACGAACGGGGTTTGTATGTGAGCACAGGAGCCAATAAACATCGTTCGAAATAGCGATAGGTACGAAATAAAAATCGTTAGTCAACATCGTTCGTCACATCAACTTATACTATATTATTTCCACACTATATAAACACCTATAATCCGAATTTACCAACCCATTTTCATTTTTCATCCAGCAATTTTACAAAAAAGTCCTCAACCACAAAATTAATTATAACTTCAAATCCACCATGGATTTGCCAAGACAACCTGAAGCGAAAGGGAAGATCGGAGTGAGATATTGCTTCAGCAAAAAGTTGGGGTGGAATGGTGGTCGGAGGTGGCCGGAAATCACGAATAAAGGCCAGATCTGAGTTTACTTTTTGCTGTTTTATGGGAATTTGGTGAGGGATTTTTTGTTGGGTCCAAAGGTACTGTTGTAGAGGAGATCGAGGGCTACCTTTTTGCTGTTGGTCGGGGTACCTGAAAGTGGCCATGGTGGCGGTAATTGGTAGATGATCGGAGCACTTCGTTTTTGGTATTTTTTCTAAAGCACCAACCGGATTTCACCATTTTCCGGCGAGTGAGGTCGACGAGGGAGGGTGTGGTCTGAAGCGAAGGAAGAGGGGTGCATGGCGGTCAGACTGGTGGAGGTCCGGTCGTCGATCGTTGTCGGAGGTGGTGGAATTTTACATTTGAACGGATTTGGGTCGGATGGGTTTAACTGGCGGTCGGAGCTGAGTGGAGTCAGGGCGTTTGGTCTAGCGGCGCTGCACTGATGGGCGGTGACGTTGACAATGTGGCGGTGGTCGGATTTGGCTTGAGGTGGCACCGGTGATGGTAGATTGGAGGATGACTTCGTGAGAAAGAAGAACGATTGTAAGGAAAGGAAGAAGCCATCGGGTCTCAGGCAAAACCAAGAAGGAAAACACGTGATTTAGTTTAAGGGTGCTGACGTGGATTAAGGAGTGGCCAATGATTGGGTTAATTAAGGTAATAAAGGTAAGGATTTATTTATTAATTATTTAATTCATATAAAAACTAGTTAAACATTTGTATTAGCGTTACTTTTTCATACGTTAATGGATTTCAGTGAAACTGGATTCATTGGGATCGCAGGGACGAGGCCTAGGTGATGGCACTGACTAGGCACTAATCTGATGCAGTTGAAATTTCAGCTAATTTTGAACACTCGATTGAAATTAAATCGAATAAACGCGTCAACGGTCAACTGAAAAATCTGGTGAGTAAATTCTCACACCTTATGGAATCCTGTGATGTGGTAAATTCATATTAAAATATAATTTACCGTTTAAAAATATAAATTGGTTGATTAGTTGCTATTGGTTGTTTATTGTTTGGTTGGTTGCTGTTATTTATATTTCATCGTATTTGGAATATTAGATTATTGAAGTTTATTTTATCTATTATTATGAAATGCTATAACAAGTTGTGGTGCAGGGAAGAACAGGTTGGAGGAATCCGACCAGATTCCTCAAATATTACATATGTTATTTGTTTTACCTGATTTATATTTGAACTAATTGAACCCCAGATGGTAGAGAAACCTGTTTGAACATAATGGTTGAATGAATATTCACCTCTGTGGTGATTAAAATCAATCGACTGTGTTGATTGGGTAATTGGCAGTGAATGGCCTAAAATGTGTTGTTTCAGACGTCGGTTTACCGTCCGTGAATTGACGCAGTTTTAAAGTTATAAATTATTTTATAACTGAACTGAAGTTTTTCATTCATTTTTTATAATTAATTAAATTAGGAATTTATGAATAAACATTTAATAAGGCTTTTAAAAGAAATTGTTTAATGGTTATGAAATAAGATTTTGTGATTTACACAAGTGCTAAAAGAAGAAACCATAGAATTTAACTACGTGTTGGTAAAACGGAATAATTGTTTTTAAAACAATTAAACAGTGGTTTTAAATTAATTAAGATATTAATTAATTAGAAAAGGGAAATGACAAATGAAAATTAGTTAACTGCTAACTGATATGTACGGTAAACAAAATCAACCGTGTCTAATTTAAACTGATAATGAAATTAAGTTGATAACGAAATTAATTGGATTTTCTGAATATCCATTAAATTTAACAAATAGTGTTAAATGTTAATTAATCTTCGATTAACTATAATTTAAGGAATTTACTGAATTGGTTAATGTTAAATACATTAATTATTTGATAAGCTTTTAAAAGTGATAAATTTTCTATTTATAGTTAATGTTAAAGTTAATTATTATTTTAATTAATAATGATTTAAAGTAATGATTTTTAATTGGAAATTCAATTAAGAAATGATTAAGTGACATTATGGTTTGATCAAAGAAGTGATAAGAATTTTATAAAGGTTGTTTATAAATCCAAGTTTCAAAACGAGATTTTTAAATGGGATTCGTAAGTAAATATAGAGATTTAAATTAGATTTTTACTTAATTATTAAATTAAGTAAGTGTACTCAATGGAATGAAATTTTGAAGAAATGGGTTAAGAGATTAGAAATAGATTAAAATATAATGATGGGTTTAGAACAAAATCTAAGAAGTTAGGAAAATAGTGTAAGACGGATTTGTATAAGTGATAACGGAAAAATCCGAGCAAGGTTCAAAATGAGGTTTTTAAAACCAGAATGATAACTTAAATTGAAGAGTTGAATCGAGCAAACAATGTAATCGAAATAAGAATTTCAAACACAAATGGAAATTCATATAATAGCCTTGTTATTAAATATCGATAGATGGATTTTAGAAATAAAAACCAAGTAAAAGGGTCTTATTGTGAAAAGTGGGATAAACAGATTTTAGTTATAAAATCCAATATAAAGTATTATAAGAATGCTGAATAAATGGAAGCAGATTATTGGACGTGGGATTTTATTAAAATCCCAGGGTTATAAGTGAAATTATGGTTTAAGTTAGTGAAGACTTACTTAATTAAAGGAATTGAGTAAAGTGATTAGTGATTGAGAATTTCAAATATAAGAAACGGTTTTATAAAACCAGATTTTGAAATCAAAGTGGTAAATGAGAATTCTAATATCAATTGTTAAGTGACAAACCAATATTATTCTAAGGTAAGAACATTGTCGATCAAGGTCTGAGAGGTCAATAAAACACCACAACTTGAACGGCTTCATTATTATCAAGGAATGGTATTAGTTTGAAACGAGTAAAAGGTGTTGTAATCAATTTGATATCCCATACGAGAAGTATCAAATATAAGTGCGAGATCTTGGAATATGGAAAATACTAAAATGTTAGTTATAATATAAATAAGAATATTTGGTTTTAAAATTATATAAGTCGACACTTGCTTTTCCCATATCAGAATTGGAAAAAAAATTATACAGTTAAGTACACTATGTATATATAGATCGAGGTGCCGAAAATAAGAAAAGGGGAAAGAGGGTTTTGAAGAAATATATCGATATTCCTAAAGGAAATGGAAATCTGAGTATATGTATATATACATACTCGGAAATGTGTAAAATAGTTTTGTTATGATTAAATAAGAATAATATTTGAATATATACGAAGAATTATAAATTATTAACGATTTGTTAAATATATTTTAAACAGGCCAAGTCATGCCAAGTACTGAATCAATAAACTTATTTTATTTACACAATCATTATTTGATAGTTAAATCACCGACTATCAAACCTGACCAATACGGTTGTTGGTACGGAAAGACCAGGATCAAATTTATATTCGAAAACCATTCCAAACCAGCAAATACGTGAAGTTGCTGATTGAAGATAGAGCAATTGAAGACCGTGGATCTCCATAAGCGGAAGGATTACTTGACGGATATTCCAGTGTTGCAACACAAAGGTATTCTGACGTGATTCGGTCGTGGTTGAGATTTTACGGATTGCAAGGACTACTCGCTACTGATCCTTGGGGTGATTCCTATATAAGGATGTGGTAGGAGGGTACCTTCAGTTCATCATGTTCCCGGTTGACTTGTATGGACGAATGTTTGAAAAAGTATTTCCTTAGAACCATGTACATTGATTTTTACAAATATACTGAGTTGGTGGCGAAGAGGGGCATTTCTTTTATACCCAGAGTATATTTGTGGACGTTAATTAGTGATTTGACAAATCTGACAATGTGGCATTCAAAGTGAATGATGACCAGAAGTTTTAAAGTTAAGTTCTAGCCTCAACCCTCATCAATCGGGAATTGACAAAAATCGGGAAGGCAGCATGGCTATGTGGTTCGCTCCCATTAGGGTGTATAATCACCTATCTAGAGAAATTCCATTTGCTTCTTTAATCTATATTCGATGTTGTCCCTTTTCGGGAGGCGGTTGCTGATCCCAACCGTCGGTGATATACATTCGATACACTCAAGCGAAATGAGTGGTTGGTCATGTGTGGGCCGGGTTACAAGACGTTCTTGTTGAACCCAGTGTATTCGCCTCTAGAGATACACAATCGGAAGGTGGTCCCATAACATGTCATAGTTTGAATCCAATATCCAATAAGCGCCCGCGGTTTATATATGTGGAGCGTGAGATGCAAGCGTTCCGCTAGATTGATATTTACTTGTATTTAGATACTATTGTAATATCAGAATAAGTTACGATTTCAAAAACTTTTTGGGTTATAGTGAGGTAAAAACCGTTCGTGTTTACATGTGGGCTGGTCTTACTATTATACTTTGATTTCATAAAGGATTTTCCAAAGTTAAACAAGTTGTTGGTTCTGTGAATTTATCACTGAAAGTATTCCACACTGACCCGGTGTATTTTGCTTTGCTTCAAATGTGCTCGGGTCAGACCGAGTATGTTCCAGGTTAGGTTTCCCTTGAAGTTTAAGGAGCTGGAAGCAGGTGGCTTCACCGCTAGATATATAAAGTTATTATTCCACTGTGATTAATGTATGTTTTACTCTGATGATTGGTATGTGTATCCAGTTTTCTTTTGTATAAAGAGATTTGATATTATATTTTATTCATTCCGCTGAGAGATTCTGATGTGGTGTTCTCCTTCTTATTCTATTCTAATATTCTTTCTTTCTATTTCTCACCCTCTAACTTCTTTCTATTGACAATCTGGGGTTCAGTACTTGGGTTTTCGGCAAGTCATACGGGTTATGTATTGTTGTCAAAAGTTCGAGGGTCGAGTTTTTCCCCAGGTTGTTACATTTGATGAATGAATAATTAATTTATTTAATTATTTAAATATTGATTTAATAAGGTAAATGACTTGAATTAAATAATATTTATATTTAATTAATATAAAAATAAGTAAATAATAAATTAAAAATTCCGAAATAGTCAGAAATAGTAGAATTCGCAATATTGTGTGAATTGAATTATTTATAAGATTTAATTCAGTTTAGAATTTAATTATAATAATGAATTTAAATGTATGATTATAATATAATTTAAATCGAGCTCGTAATGGTGCGGTGGTTTGTAATATTACGTTTTGAACTTTAAATGAATATATAAGATTCGTTATAAGATGGATTTCTTTGAAACAAGAAACGTTCGAATCTGTTGAATGATATTTTTCTAATAAAAGAGGAAAATCTAGATTTTGTGTTATAAATTGTAATTTGTGTCCAAATTAAAATTTCAAAAAGTCACTATGGAATTCATTTATAAATTATAACAATTTAATTATATTATAAAAGGATTTATATTTTATAATGAATATCGATTAACATAGATTTTTAAACAACAAGTTATAAATCCAAGTACGTCTATTTTGGAGCTATATGATATTCTATTGGGATATATATGATAATATTAAATTATTATTATTTAATTAAATTATTTTTGAAAATATTAATATTTTATTGGTTTATTTAGACCTTAGGAAATAGTCATTTTGCAAATGACCACCGTTTTCAACATAACAAATTTTATAAAATCCGTACTGATTAATTTTTGCTAGATTTCAATTTTCACGCCAATCATAGTTGTTTTGTGATCGTATGGAATTTAAATGTGAATAGATCAATAATTTAACTTTAAAATGAAGCTGTGTGAGCAAACAGACTCGGAATTCAACAAAATAAGTTTCGTTGGGTTCGTAATGTCAAACAATAGCTATGTGACCATTTTCACTAAAATTGGGTATCGTGACTAATCGTATGAATTTTTAGAAAACAAATACAAGTAGTGCTACCTATATAAATTAACAAAAAATGAAATGAAGCTTCTAATACAAGCCAAACGTACCCTATATATATCACCACATTCCTCTCTAACTCTAAAAACCTTTTTCTCCGGTCAACAAATTTTAGCCGCCAGTCTTCTCTTCTTAAACCAAAATCGTGAGCTAAAATAAATCCAAATAAAATCAAAGTAAAATCAACAAATCATTATATGTGTATATATTTCGATTCCTAGTGGTATGCTCTTCAACCTCGTACAAAGTTTATGGGGTGCAACGCATTTTCTTAAAGATTGGATAAATACTGCGTGCATTTATTCTAGGGTTCCAATTTTTTTCTTAGGAGAATCATGCTTCAATTCATGGATTGAGCAATATTTTTGGATTTAGTGGGTCACATTGCATCTCATTTATATTTTTTTGGAAAATTCTGGGATATTTTTGTTCGGTACTTTCCCTGGCTTACGATGAAGGGCTGTGCAAACGGAAATTAGATGAGCAGTTCGGATTGTGTGTTAATGAGATGAGGTGGAGGAGATTTTTATGAGAGTATGTGGATGATTTTTGGTGCTGTAGTCATGCAGTAGAGAAGGAGCAGTTGGCTGATGGATTGGCGACCATAGGAAATTTCTTGGGTTCGAAATATATAGAGTGGGGGAGAAAGTGTTTTAGGGTGGAAAAATGGGGGTTAGCAGATTTTATAACGAGGATTAAGGAAGCGGTTATAAATGTGATGGTGGTGAGATTGGTTTTTGAAATCAATAAGTAGAGCGGGAGATTTATGGATTGAAGACGTGCGTGAGGGCATTGTTGGAATAGGCGTGTTCTGAGTTTACTTGGTTTCGGGAAGATGATGAACATGGCTCATAAAGTGATTACTGATTAAGGATTAATTAAGATTTTAATTAATTATAAATTTATAGTTAAAAATTGTTGAATATATATAAACTTGTAAAATTTACATAACTTTGTAACATTTTATCAGAATAGAGCGAAAGAAGATCCGTTGGTATCGTATGGACAAGGGCTGCAAAACACAACTGGTTTGGAGTGAATTGGAGCTCATTAAAAATTATGGAAGAATAAAACAAATATTTGAATCAATGACAGTTTGTCGTTATTTAACGATAAACGACCAAAGTGAGTAAACTTACTAACTCTGTCCAGTTTATAATTTTATAAACGTAATTTAATATTGATAAATGATGATTGATTCAGTGTAATGGTTGGTTGGATAAATTTCCATTTAAGTTGTTGAAAATACAGATATAGTTATGTATATAATTCATTAATTAAATATTGCTTCTATTTATCAGAATATTTCATGTTGATATAAAATTCATGTTATTTATGTTGATTAACATATGTGGATGCAGGGAAACAGATTGGAGGGATCCAACTGAATTCCTCAACTTTTTTTTTTTTTAATATATTGTGATATATGATGTGATATATAATCTGTGATTGATTATGATGGCATTGGTCTTTTTATTTGGTATTTTAAATACCATAAGTAATATTGGAATGTTAAAAGGAAATTTTCAAAGTGTATATTGAAATAAAAATACTTATATGAAATCAAAGGATTTTATAAAAAGGGAATTTAAAATAAGAAAGGATTCAATCTTTGTAAATGATTAATTATTTACGTAAGATATAAATATCAAATGTTGAAAAATCGATTTTGAAACCAATATTTGTAATTGGATTTGAACTGAATAGTTATAAAGGAAAATTTAAAACCATATTCTTAATAATTGAAATAGAAATTTAATTCTAATTGAATAGTTCTATAAGTGGAAGTATAAATAGAATTTTGATTTGAGATATTATTTCCAATGCGAAATCCAACTATTTTGATTATATAAAGAAATATTATTCACATTCGATGTGAAAAATGAATTAGAGTAAATATTTTGCAAATTAAAATGTTTATAAATGAAATTGGGTTTTGAAATAAGAATTAAAATTGAGTTAAGATAATTAAAAACTGCTTGGAGATTAGTTAAGTTGACTGGCTTTCTAAATGTCGATCTGATGTTGGATTCGGCCTTCGGGTTGATACTTAGGAAGTTATTCTCTTACTAATTTACCATTAGAGACTGGTAGATATGGGAGGATAGTGATGCATGAATGGAAATGTTTTCCAATGTGAATGACGTATATTTTTTAAATTTACAAAATAAGAATTTATGAATATGTGGAAACGGGAAATGGGAAAATAAACAAATTATTGATAAATTAATTAAAAAGGAAAAATGTTGACTAATGATTTATCGATAAAATTTCCATTTGGAAATAAGATAGTTATGTGTGGATGTTTTCCTTTGATAGTTAAATAACCGACTATCAAAGTTTTGACCATTTTTTTGTCATCAATACGGAGAGATCGGGATCAGATTTATTATCTGAAAACCACTCCATATGGGCATTAGCGTTGCAAATCAAATATGATGAAGATAAATTAAGACTGAGTTTATGCAAGGGATTTTCTGGCAAATCCAGGTAGAAATTGCCTAAGATGGGTTTACAGAATAGTGCCTTCAGTTTGTCCAGTCCTAAGACAACTTGTATGGAAGAATGTCTTGTAGAGTATATATAATAGATCACGGAAGTTGATCTATTCAAACGTATTTATGTTTGGTGGCGGGGGAATTCGTTTCTCTTACCTTTATACCCATGGTATTTTTAAAGAAATCAATTTTGTGATTTGGCGGGTAGGACGATGGGGCATTCAAAGTAGATAATTGTGTGATATGTTAAAATGATACATTATAACCTCAAGCTTCACAACTAGGAAATGGTATAAAAATTGGGTAGGTCGCATGGCTAAGTGGGTAGCTCCCAATCAGGGTGTATTGTCACCTGATCTAGAGAAAATCCATTTGCGTCTTAAATCTATTTCGACGTTGTCCCTTTCGGGAAACAGTTTTTGATCCCAACCGTTGGTGATAATACATTTGGTACACTCAAGAGAAATGAGTGACCGGTCATGTTTAGCTTTGGTTGCAAGATGTTCTTATTGAACCCGGTGTATTCCTCTCTTGAAATACACAGTCGGAAGGTAGTCCTATACCTTGCCAGTTGGAATCCATTACCTAATAAGCGCCGCTGTTTTTTATTATATATTATGTATGTAGAATGTGAGATGAAAGCATTCCGGTAGATTGCTATTTATTTGATTTAGACATTATTATAATATCAGAAGAGTATTGATTTTAAAGAATACTTTGAATTATCATAAGGTAAAAACCATCTGTGTTTATGTGTGGATAAGTCTTACGATTATCCTTTCATTAAAAAAAAAGATTTTAAAAGTTAAACCAAGTGGTTGGAGTTTACTCACACCAGTATCAAGACTGACCAAGATTTTATTTTGTTTTGTTTTACCCTAAACTCTTGGGTGCCCAAATTTGTACAGGAAGTCAAGTAGTCGGGATTTTACAAATATACTTGGAAGAGCTTGGAGAAGGAGGCTTCAACATTTTATAGTTACTGTTTATTTCCATTGTGATGTTATGTGTTGTACTCTAAAATGGTATGTATAAACAGTTATAAGTTTTAATTCAAAAGTTATGTTATATAATATATTTTATTCATTCCATTATGAGATTGGTGTTTATTCTGATTTTGTTCTATGGTGATCTACTTCTATTCTATCTTTCTTTCTGTTAGACCAAAATATGGTTCAAACGCCCAAATTGTCTAGAATTAAGGAGAATTAACACTAGAAATAAAAGAAAAAGCAACAAACAAACAAAATTTATAGTGGTTCGGTGTTAAAGAGCCTACGTCCACTTTATATGACTTTGATGATACGTTTGAATGCAAGTACAATCACAATATTCTCTCAATCTCGTTTTACAACAGTGATTCACTCAAAAATTTCGAAATATCTCTGATTAGGAATGATGGAGGTACAATAATGGTGGAATCAGAGCTCTGAATTTCCAAAAAGATCTTGAAAAATGCCAAGTATTGGGCTATTTATAGGTGATTTCCATAGGTGGTTCGTGAAGACATGTGGCACCAATCCTGAGGATCTCAGAGTCGTTCGTGAGTGGATGGAAAAGTGGTCCATATGGCAGTTATGGACATGTGTCATCATATCCTGGATATGCGGTATGTGGGTAACCAAGTCATGGTCACCATTCCTTAAGTCCAGAGTCGGTTCGTGACTCTTTGTCATGAGTGGGTCGTGACCTTGACCACTAACGGGTCGAGGTCTCTTCATCACGAGCGGGTCGAGGAGGTTGGTCACAAGCGGGTCGAGGAGGTCCGTCACGAGGGGGTTCCTTGGCTTCACGAGCCGTGGTGTATTTGTCTTGAGTTTGGATACGTAATTCTTCATCTGTCTAACTATGAATACTTGTACTCTTGGTGGCTTGATCAAAAAGCTAGCCAACATTTTTCCCCCTCGAAGTATTTCTCATCGGGGATGAAACATGCTTCGAAATTGCTCATATATCTATTCCCAATACGGTGAACGCCAACACTCATATCTACTAGTAAGGTCGCGATGTTCCAAAAGACCGTATCCTTTGACGAGTATAAATACATCTCTGAGCTTCCAATTATTTTGTTGTTATTTGTCGAGTCCAATCTTCGAATTTCAGAGCACGCCGCGAATAATTCTTCAGGTGAGTCCTTAAATTTCCATAAACAAGCTTAAAGAAATTCATTACTTCTACGGGTAAAAAAAATTCAACTTTTCAACTCGATAACTATTCCAAAAATCTCGATCGTTCAGTCATGTTATGGATTGTGCCATTTGGTTCGGCCTGTGTCACAAATTGATGGTAAAACATGCTCCTGCGCCAACAACTGTGCGATCCGTCATGTGTTCATAGCCTATTGGGCCGAGCCGACCCATCTAGACAAAAAAGTGAAGACCAAGGGTCCTCCCAAGGGCTATAAAAACCGATTTTCTTTTAACCATTCATCTTTTGTTCTAGACATCCTTCTTCCTTCTACAGCTGAAACACTAGTCTTCGCACCCATACAATTTCGAACCCATCTCTCCAATCAGAATATGTAACATAATCCATTGCTTATGAGCTTCATTTCATGTTTGGGAATTCGCATCGAATTAAGCTTCGTTCTCTTCTTCATTTTTTATCAACTTTTACGGATAGACTGCTCGATCTTGTCCTTAACGCCACCGCCCGCGTCCATGGTGATGGTGATTGATGTTTTTCATCAATTTAGCAACTATATAGGTGGACAGTGAGGAATTCGAGGAGTCAGGGATCGAGAGGGTCGATGTGCTGGGCAATTGCGAATTGAGGGGGAGAGATCAAGGAATTGTTCGACTATGAGGTGTGATCCCACAGTATGGATCATGATAAAGGGCTAGGCGTTGGGTCAGATCATGGAATATGTTGGTGGATTTGCTCATGGAATGGGATAAGGCATCGGTCGTGGAAAAGGGCAAGATATCTGTTCGTGAAAGAGAGGTGGTAAGGCGGGTCGTGATGATAGCTCGCGATCCTCTAATACACGAGCTGATGATTCTTAAGTCTCAGCTTATGAGTCAGATCCAAATCACAACCCAGGCCTTCGCTTATGAGCCGGACTTAGTCACGAGCCATCTCACGACTATGAGTTGAACTCTTCCCTGCATGCTACCCCTAGGTCATGAGCCGATCCTTTGATTGCGAGCCGATGTTTATTCACGAATGGTACTTGAGCTATGAACCGGACCTCCCCATGACAAGCTAAATCTTATAACTACACAAGCTAATCCATCCTTGAGCCAATCCTTTAACTGTCTTCAACTAAGTTGCCTCAATTAATCGAACATGTCAACTTATACTTCAATCAAGAGCCCATTCTAATCTGGATAACTCAAAGAACAGTTAGAGTAGAGCCCTCGAAAAGAACTTCTTAAATTGGATTGAATGGAGACTAAATTTAAAGACATGCGATGACCAGTTATTCTTTCATCTACTTTACTTTATGCTTTTCCTTTTAGTACTGCATACACTTTACACACCAGCACTTGCACACACAGGGTTTACAGGTGTTTATACTCTAATTGCTTATGTTTATTCACCAACACAAAAGACATGTCTGATAGACGCTTAACAAGAATATCAGAGAAGAGTACAGTTCTAGAGTCGTCAAGTTATTACAATCCTGACGTACTTCCGTTGGACTCAGATTGGAATAATTCTGGATATGACTATGAAACAAACATCGATGCGGAATCAACACCTTCTGAAAGCACATCATTCGAGGAAGAAGAAGATGATCGAGCTCCTGACGAACTCCAGGGGGTTGAAAAATTAGATAAGTTGAGCGATTCCATAGCTTCCAAACTAGATGATTTAAAGTAAAAGAAAATCTGTTTGAGGCACGGGATCCCATGGGATGATGTTAAAACCCCAGAGAAAGGGGATAGACCACATTTTTCTCCAGAAGGAAATATGGCCATCAACAAGGTCATGTGTTCGATAGCCGTTATTCCTCTGTTTCCTATGATTGTTGTTGACCTCTTGGGGTGGACTACGCATTGCTTCTATGCATCTTCATCCCAACACTTATGTTGCCCTGTACACGTTATACGTTGCATACGAAGAGATTATGGAAACCAAGCTAGTGTATAAGGACTTAAACTTTTATTTCTATTTTAATCATCGCTCCACAGGGACCCCGAACTTTATTTTCTTCGAGTCTATTCCGACCAGAAAAGTTCTGAGTGAGGGACATAGCAATCTGGGGGATGCTAAATCAAAGTGGTTCTATATAAAGCCCCAGGCTGGGCGTGCTAGGAGATGGTTACAGTCAAGTAAGCCTTAAACCCGTCGGTATTTTCTCTAACTGCACAAACCAAAGCACTAATACTTAATTTATTTTCATAGTTCCCAACCCCAAGAAGCAAGAGGGTGAAGTGTATGAAGATCGCTTGTCCCGCCTCATAAAGATAAAATATGATTGTCTAAAGATCAAGCAATGTATAACCGATGAGAACCTTCACAAACTTCGTCTTCTCGATGTAAGATTCGGGCTTGGTAAGGATGGCAGGCCTTATAAGTATGTGCCCCCTACTCAAGCGATCGGGAAATCTAGTATTGTGCCCCCTACCGAGGGGGAAGTGACCACAGAATCTACCAAGGCAATCGAGTTTCCTAAAAGTCCTTCGCCCATGGATGTTCAAGATGATGAAGAGATGAACGTATACAAAGGAGGTGAAGTTCGAGCCAACGAACCTCAGGATGCTTCTAATCCCGAAGAAGGTTCATCTCGCAAAACATCGCCCCCGACTAAACCTTTGACTCGTGATTCTTTAATGGAGGAACATATATATGGAGATTTAGACAAGCTCCCCCTGCTGGATAACATTTACACATCTGAGGACTTTGGAGCAGAACCGTTCTTCCCTATCTCCGAGTAAGAGTCCACCCCAGTCAAAGAGAAGGAAATTGTACAGACGAGCGTAGCTTCAGGCCCTGGTCTATTAGGGGGGATCACACGGGACGCACACATCACATGCACCAGATGTCACAACATTCATACAATGTATGTACTCATGGTCCTTATCTTTGCTTGTAATTTTTGCAGGAAAGATGCCAAGTCACCGCTCCTATTCTCATCGTGAACTTTGTGAGTGCACGCCCAAAATTAATCTCGCACCTAAAGATGATTCCAGTGATAGTTGGGGAAGAGATAGTAAGAAATACTATGATTCCCATCAGCCTCATCCTACATGTTCTCGTTCTCCTTCGAGACAAGATCCCGAGAAGCACCATAGTTGTCAAGTGCCACATGCGGGAGGCAAATAACTTCCCAAAGCTACGACTCACCCAAAAGGTATTCCTCCTCATGATAAGTTTTCCAAGAAGCATCATGAACCTAAAGACAAGCATAGAGAATCGAGCAAAGGTTTAGAAAAGGGAGAGAAAGCTCTCATCCCATCAGGGCAAAGAAACATTGATATTACCGCTACACAGGAGGTGACTCTTACTCTTGAAAATCAGGTGAAGCTGGAGTGTCTGCGGAAGCAGTTCCCTAACAACTATTTTGGAAGGTTGCTCTTTGTTCCGTATCTCGAACCAGTTTCCGATGACAGGAGCACAGAAGTAGTTAACCGAGCAGGCCATGTGGCTACTCAATATAGGGCAATTAAGAAGCATGCCAAAAAGCTCTCAGAGGTTATCCATCGTTTGGAAATAGATGTGCCGTAGGCTAAATAAAAGGTCGAACACGATATCAAGGCCAGGGACAAGGCTAAGAAGCAACTTGAAGATACTCAAGCTCTTCTTGCCTTAGCTCAGTGGGATGCCGAAAGCTATAAGACGTAGCTGAAGGATGTGAAGAAACGTTTTCACCTTGATCTTGATTCGAATAGCCAAGAGCGTATAGCTATGAAAAATGAAATAGAAGATCTCAAATTGGTTAATGCCGAGCTAAAAACATCACAGGACCACTTTGCCACAGAAAAGGCTGCTTGGGAGAAAGATATGGCAGGTTTAAAAGATAAACTTGCTCATGCTGAGGAGAGAGCAGCTCTTTTTGAAGGACATGCCAACGAAGCCCTCGAGTCCACCTCGAGTGCTACCGCTAAACTTGCCGCAGTTGAGCAAGAGATAGAAGGATTCAATGAACTATTAATGGACATTTTCGCTCAGGTCGTTCGGACTCAACACATTTCCTAGATCAAGAACTATCCCTCTACTTTAGTTGATGTATGGGACCAGATTGTTGAAAGCGAGAGGCAGTGCCTAAAGGTCGAGGATATCAATGAGAATCAACTTATGCAGACCTTCCTCAGAGGTGAAGAGACTGAGGTATTAGCAGAGGGTAAACGTTAGACTAAAGAGTCTATGGATGCGGAGGGCTTAAGCTCAAAGGCAAGGGCAAAGTCGATGACGGTTCAAGCTTAGCCGTGGAGCTCAAGACTAGTGAGGCCGACGAGTATAACCCTGATAACCAACTAATCTCTGTGATTCCTGTTCCCCAACCTGCGGGAGTTTCCACTGCAACTCCATATGAGCAGTCGGCAGAAGGTATCTCCACATTCTCTCCACAATGTGTTAAAGTTGTCATAACTTGTCATCGCATTGTGGAGCAAACAATTGAGAAGACCACATTCTCTCCCAAATTAATAACAGTTGCTTCTCATAACGTAGGTGCCAAGCCGAGTAAGAGGACTGTAACGAAGCAAGCAGAAATCGAGAAGGTCACCGTACCATCAAGTCCCAAGGTCCATGAAGTCCCTAAATTGGATGAGGTTGAAGCGACCGAGAAGGCCATTGTGCCAACAAGTACTGATGCTCCTAAGGATGCCAAAATCATTGAGGCCTTAAAGGACACTGATGGTGATGATGGGGATGAATAAGAGGATGTCACTATCACAGGGGAGACAAAGGATGATGATAATATGACCTTAGCCGATATGAAGTCAAAAGGGATGAGCAGCTAAAACTTAAAATTGAGGAAGAACCTCTACATGTGCCACCTATCTCTGCAGCTGCTCATGGATCTGGACTGATTATAAAGCTCTCCTCCAAGTCAATAACCACACAACTTGCGTCTCAGTCCTCTGACGCTCCACAAGATCCACCTTGAGATATGAAGAAGAGGAAGAAACATGATAAATCCGATGTTAAAAAGGAGAAGCCGGAGAAGCAGAAGATAGAGAAGAAACTGAAGCCGTCTTCGAAACCTAAATTGAGCTCGTTTACTTTTCACTCGTTTTAAGTTTTTGGCCTTATGATGTAGTTGTGAGAGTGGCCTTCACATTTTGACTAATTTGTAGTTCTGCACTATGTAAATAAAATCCTGTTTCTTTCACATTATTGTGTACCTGCAAGTTCATCATACTTAGTCATAAATATTCAGATCGCAACTAAGTTAAAATCACATCATAAACCATTTTGGCACTGAAAATATTAAAATTACTATATCGTATATCTGTATGATGTATATGCCCCTAATCAATCATTAATGTGATTCCTGGCCAGGGCTCGTTAGGGATTGATTAGGATCATATAAGTGTTGCCCCCATGTCCGGAAATGAGGATTTCGGGCTCAGCTTTCATTCTAGTTCCCGATCCTACAGCGGGATAAGAGACCTTTCGTGGTATTTAATCAAAACACCTTTATACTCTCCTGTTATATACCTAGGATAGAGTTCAAACTCAGCTTTCAGTTTACCCCCTAATCTTTCAGTGGGGTAGGAGTTCATTCACGACGCTCAGTCCCTGGCGCCTTTATACTCTCCCGTCGGATGCCAAGGTTAAAGTGGAGTTGAGGCAGTCTTTTGATCACGGTGCACCTTCACTCCTCGTGGACAATTCATTTCCCTGTCCTTTATACTCTTTTTCATGTCACGAGAGTTAGAGTGCCTGAGGTTGTGTTGTTTACTCCATTGCACCTTCAATGTTCCGTACACTATTGATCTGCTGATTCGATAGAAGACTCTTTGAATTACGTGTTTTGAAACCATCGTAAGTTTATATAACAAATGTCACAATCATAATAGCTCATATGGGTAAAGATTGAAAGAGCGAATAAGAAATGGTGAAAAAGTAAATGACATACGATGTTTTTTCGTGCCTTTTTACATGGTCCTAAAAAAACAAAAGAGTAAAAATGACAATTTTATGTCAAATAATGTCGCGAATGCTGGGCGTTCCACACTCTGGGGATTTCATCTCCTTCCACGGTTGCCACCTTGAAAGATCCATTATCAAGCCTCCATAGGATGGCATATGGTCCTTCCCATTTCGGACCCAAATGGACTGGGGGTGGAAAGTCATGCATTAGAACCAAGTCTCTGGGTTCAAAGGTTTGAGCTCAGACCGTCTTATTTTAATGTCGGGCGATCTGCTGCTTGTGCCTCAAGGCGCGCAAGTCTGCTTCATCCCTTTTTTCTTTAACCATATCCAAGGATTCGAGGAGCAATTTATTATTAGTCATCGGGTCATAGTAAGTGGTTCTGTGGGATGGTACTTCTAATTCGACTGGGAAAATCGCTTCTGACCGAAAGCAAGGGAAAAAGGGGTGTGCCCTATAGCTGATTTATAAGTCGTTCTATAGGCCCACAATGCCAAAGGTAACTCATCGACCCACATGGCTATGGCCCACTTCAGTCGCTTCTTCAAAATGGACTTAATTAATTTGTTTGCCGCTTCTACTTGTCCATTAGACTGCGGATGCGCTAAAGCAGTGTACCTTTTCCCTACATGATATATCTGGTAGAAGCTCTGGAACTCAGTGTTATCAAACTGGGTCTCGCTATCTGTTATGATAATCTTTGGGATCCCGAATCAACATATGATATTCCTGACGACCAAGTTTATCACTCGCTTAGTCATGATCGTGGTCAACAGCTCTGCTTCGACCCACTTTGTATAGTAATCCACAACTACGATGGCGAATTTTTCTCTACCCTTCGCAATGGGAAGGCTTCCAATAATATCAATTCCCCAAACAGCAAAGGGCCCCGGGCACATCATCGTCTTTAATCGGCTAGGAGGCGCCCTGGGGATCTTAGAAAATTTCTATCATCTGTCGCAACGTCATGCATATTTAGCCGCATCTTTATTCATAGTAGGCCAGAAATAACCATATCGTAATATCTTCTTAGCCAATGTCTGACCTCCGGTGTGGTCGCCACATTCACCTTCGTTTACTTCTCTCAGTACCCGCTCGATGCCGTCATGGACTACACACCGGAGTAGTGGCATCGAGGATCCTTGTCGGCAGAGGATTTTGCCTTGCATGACATATCTAGAGGCTTTTCGAATAACAATATGCTTTTTACTTTTCTTGGTTGAAAGCGTTCCATTCGTTACGAAGTTATTTAGAGGTGTCATCCACAACTCCCTTTCTGGTTCAGTTTCCAGTATCGGATCAATTTCCATCTGGCCGATGCTTGGAGACTACAATATTTCAATTAGGACCATCTCTATGCCCTTAGGACTATCAGAACTAGCCAACTTGGCAAACTTATTTGCCTTTTGATTCTCCGATTAGGGAATATGGGTTATACTGTAGTGTTCAAAACAATCCAGCAATTTTCTTACTTCTTTCAAATATGATACAAGTCTTGGCCCCTTGGCCTGAAACTCCTCATTGACCTGGTTTACGACAATCTTGGAGTCGCAAAAGATATCCAACCTCGTTATCCTTAACTCCTTTACAAGCCTTAGCCCGACAATCAGGGCTTCGTACTCTGAATCATGGTTCGTGGCATGGAACTCGAATCTGAGAGCATAGTATATCGATCGTTCTTCGGGAGTGACCAATACGACTCCAGCACCAGACCGTCTATCGTTCATGGCACCGTCGGTGTATAGCTTCCAGGTGTTGGGGTCGAATAGTTGTTTTAAGGGACCAGCTTCTTCGCTTGCTACATCTTCCTCAGGAATAGTAAATTCTGCTACGAAGTCTGCTAATACTTGCCCACTTATCGATCTTTGGGGCTGGAAATTCAAATCGAACTGACTTAACTATATGTTCCATTTGAGTAGCCTTCCTGACAACTCTGGTCTCTACAAGACTTTTCGGAGTAGATGACCAATGTACACGGTGATGGATGAGCTTGGAAATAGTGGCGAAGCTTTCTGGATGTGATCAGCAAACTACACGCAAGTTTTTCTATTCTCGGATAGTTTCGCTCGACTGTCGCTGGTTTTTTACTCACGTAGTACACCGACCTCTGCACTTAATCTTCTACCCTTACCAGGGCTAAGATTATTGCATGAGACGACACTGCCAAGTATACGAACAAGTCTTCATGGTCGACTAGTTTGGACAATATCGGGGGTCTCTCCAGATCAGTCAAAAGATTCTGAAAGGCTTCCACATAATCAGGCCATAGGAAATTGCGTTTTCCTTGCTTTATCAAGTCAAAGAATGGAATTCACTTGTCTGTTGCTTTAGAGATAAGCCTACTTAATGTGGTGACTTTTCCAGCGAGGCTTTGTACATCTTTAATCTGTCTTGGTTCTTGGATATTTCCGATTGCCGTGATCTGATCTGGATTATTTTCAATTCCACGCGAGCTGATGATAAAGCCCAAGAATTTTCTGGAAGCAACTCCGAATGAACATTTCAGAGGGTTGATTTTCATCCCGTATCGCCGAAGGGTATCGAACATTTCTACTAGGTCTGCTGTATGGTTAGATGATTACTGGGATTTCACAAGCATATCATCAATGTACACTTCCATTGTCTTCCCTATCTGATTGTAGAACATTCGGTTCACTAACCGTTGATAGGTAGCTCCGGCATTCTTCAAAACGAAGGGCATCACCACATAGCAGTATAGTCCCAAATCCAAGATAAAGCTGGTGTGCTCCTGGTCCACAACATGCATGTGAATTTGGTTATATCCTGAGTATGCATCCATGAAGGAGAGAAGTTCGTGAACCGTTGTTGAATCCACCAATTGTCAATTCTAGGGAGTGGAAAACCATCCTTTAGGAAAGCTTTATTTAAATATGAGAAATCAATGCAGGTGCGCCATTTTTCATTGGCCTTCTGAACCAAATCTAGGTTTGAGATCCATTATGGGTAAGTTGAAACTTTAATGAATCTGTTGCTTCTCAACTTCTTCCTTTAGGTCAGCTGACCTCTCCGGGCCAAGCATTCGCCTTTTCTGCTTAACTGGTGGATGCTTTGGGTTGATGCTCAACGAGTGGCTCATGATTGAGGGAGATACCCCACACATGCTAGCGTGTGTCTAGGAAAACACATTCAAGTTGGCCTTTAGAAAGTCATCCAATTCTTTTGCTCGAAGGGGATCTTACTGGGACCCTATTTTCAAGACCTTCGCTAGGTCATTAACATCGATCGGAATATCCTTTGTCCTTAGGTGTCACCATTCTGCCCCCGAGCTCCTCGTCCTCTCTGGGATCTATGTCCTTGGGCAGTTCTCTTGGCGACTCCTCCGGAGTCATCTTCTTTAATTGCTATGACGAAGCCTCCTTCGGAGGGAGAGAAGCACCCTTGGTTTCTATGTCTTTTCCTTTGCGTAGCACCTTTAACTTTGCTATATAGCAGGCTCGTCCAGCGACTTGGTCACCCCAGATTACTCCCGCATCAGTTAGGAATTTCAACAATAAACACCAGGGTGTAATAAAATCCCTGAATTCTGCTAGGCCAGCCGGCCCAAGAATGCGTTATTAGGTGATTCAATATCCAAAACTACGAAAGGGAGAATCCTTACTCTATGATGATCTCCTTCTCCCAGAGTTACCGACAATTCTACAAATCCGATCAGTGTTGTTGAGGCTCCATTGAAGTCGCGTATCCATCCGTTGTAGGGCTTTAAATCCTCAGCTTTGAGATTCATCTGATCAAATGCTTTCTTAAATAGAATGTTAACTAAGCTTCCATTTTCCACTAAGACCTTGTGGACTAAAGCAGAACCAATAGTGGTTGTGATCACTAAGGGGTCTTCGGTATGGGAATGAACTCCAATACTTTCTCTGTCATGAAATATGACATCGTTAGACATTGTTTTCTGTTGTTTTATCAGAGAGGTATATTCGGGATTACTGCACTCTCCTACTCCAACGTGTTTGGCTGCATTTACATATTGATCCATCGCCCTGAAGCTTTGTCCAACCGGGTGAGGTCCTCCAACTATAGTGTTGATAACAATATTCTTTCCCTTCTGTTGAGTAGTGGGCTTAGAAGCAGGTTAGTTTTGACTGGGGGCCTACCCCCTGTCTCTTGGACCAACCTTGTATTTGTCCAACTTTCCTTCTCGAAACAGTTTTTCAACCACATCTCTCAAATGGCGGCACTCGTTAGTAGAGTGACCATGGGTCTGATGGTAAAGCCATAATTTTCCTGTTTCACGTTCTTTCTCCGTAGAGTCTAGTGGTGGAGCCCTCTTATAATGAAGAACATTGTAAGTGTCAAGGTAAATATTCTCCAATGTATCATTCAATGGTGTGAAGTTTTCAAAACTCCTGAATCGAGGTCTTTTCTTTGAGTCCTTTCCTCGATTCTTCTTTTTGTCATCGTTTCCAGCTTGACGGCCATTTTCTTGGTTCTTATTTCCGTCATTAAACTTTACCTTCCCAGAGCTATCTCCAGACTATTTGATGGCCACGTTGCTTTGTATATCTTCCTTATCCACGGCCTTCCTCTTTCGATTAGCATACAATTCCTCTTGGTGTAGACAGATGTTGGCTTTCTCTTATAATATTTCCCTGCTAAGTGCCGATTTTCCAGCTAAGTATCTGCCAAACTCTGTATCTTTATCTACTCCGTCAATCAAGGCCATCTGTACTGATTGTTCGTGAGGGTCTCTAACCTCCCTAACTGCTAAGTTGAAGCGGTCTAGGTACGACCTCAGAGTCTCATCAGGGCGCTGCTTGATGAGTGATAGCACAACAATGTTTTTGGACTTTTGAGTATGAAGTTGGAATTGATTTATGAATCTTTCGCTCAATTCCTTGAAGCTGGAGATCGATCGAGCGGGCAAGCGGGTAAACCACATTAATGCCACATCCTCTAGAAAGATTGGGAATGCTTTACACTTCACTGCGTCGGGAGCGGTAGCAAAATTCATATACCATGAATATCTCATTAAATGCTGAACCGGGTCCGTCCTGCCCGAATAACAGTTCATAGTTGACATGTTGAATCGTCTCGGGAATCGAGCATCTAATATGTCATTAGTGAATGGCATATGACTGTAGTTTATATCCCAATCCTCTCTCTGTCCACGACTGTCTGCCATGATCTGCCTTACCATTGACTCAACGTCGGCATTAATCAATGTGGATTCTGGATCAACACTTCTTGCCCTACGGGCCCCTCCAATATCTCTTCAATGTATTGGTCCCAAGTCTGGGGCCTGAGCAGAGCTTCCTTGCCCCCCGATGGCCATGGTCAATCACGCGGCGAGGGGGTGGTACTGGTTGATTCGGAATAAGGTCATCAGCACCCTGACCCCTAAGTAGTAATGTAGGTCCTACTACTGGCAGAAAAGCAGGATTATTCAAGTTACGGTTGTCAGGTCCCATGTTGAGTGTTGTTTCTTCTCGAGAAGGAAGGATCCAAATCGAAGCTACTCTATGTTCTCTGGCCTTTCATATTGTCGTCGTTGGGGTCTAGGAGGCACTTCTGACAAAGAGGTATAATCGGGAGTCAAGTGATGAGTCGATGAAGGTGCTCTCTGTCTTTGGAGTTCGTCGATTTGCCTGCTCATCGCCGTAATATTCTGCCGCAGTAACTCTCACACCTTTGAGCTGCCACTCATCATTTATCCTTCCCAACATATCGAGTACACGAGAAAAATCTCTTTCTGTTACTAGAGCAGAGGCAGGTAGCTGATCATTAACATTCACAGTTGGATGAGGAGTACTTGAACCAGGTTGAACAGAAGCTTCAGCATGGGTGGAACAAACCATAATTTCCTTTCCGAGCCACATCGTGGTCACATGTAGGGCGGTTCATGACCCCCTCTAGTGAGTGGCTAGTGATCAAGTCTTGGAAGCGGCTCGTGGTGAGCTCGTGAGGGCGGTTCATGATGGCTTCTTGCAATCGGGTTGTGACCCCCTCCTAGGGTTGGTTCGCCCCCTGCAAGCCGCGAGCCGGGGAAACCACTTCGGCCTATTCCTGAATGTTCTCCTCATTAGCTTTGTTTGCTCGAGAAGCTCGAGAATATTTGGATTTCTTTGTGGCCATAACATCTTGACTTTGCTGTAATCTTCAAAAAACGAAACAGTGGGAATGCAGACTATTATCTTTGGACTTGAAAAATCGAAACAGTAGAGCAATAATCCGATAGGCTGAGAATTCAATTCTCAGTGAAAGCACCAAAAAGTTAGACCAAAATATGGTTCTAACACCCAAATTGTCTAGAATTGTGGAGGACTAACATTGGAAATAAAAGAAAAAGCAACAAATACACCAAATTTATAGTGGTTCGGCATTAAAGGGCCTTCGTCCACTTTATATGACTTAGATTATACGTTTGAATGCAAGTACAATCACAATATTCTCTCAATCTCGCTTTTATGACAATGATTCACTCAACAATTTCAAAATATCTCTAATTAGGAATGATGGAGATAAAATAATGGTGGAACCAGAGCACTGAATTGCCAAAAATATCCTGAAAAATGCCAAGTATTGGGCTATTTATATGTGATTTCTACAGGCGGTTCGTGAAGACATTTGGCACCAATCCCGAGGATCTCAGAGCCTTTTGTGAGTGAATGGAGAAGTGGTCAACATGGCCGTTATTGACATGTTTCACCTGATCCTGGATATGCGGTTTGTGGGTGACCAAGTCGTGGTCACCATTCCTTAAGTCCAGAGTCGATTTGTGACTCTTTGTCATGAGTGGGTCTTGACCTTCACCACGAACGGGTCGAGGTCTCCTCATCACATGCAGGTCGAGGAGGTTGGTTGCGAGCGGGTCGAGAAGGTCCGTCACGAGCGGGTTCCTGGGTTTCACGAGCCGTGGTGTATTTGTCTTGAGTTTGGATATGTAATTCTTCATCTGTCTAACTATGAATACTTGTACTCTTGGTGGCTTGATTAAAAAGATAGCCAACACTTCTTTTTATTTCTCACCCTCTAACTTCTTTCTATTAATGATCCGGTATATTTCTGGCACTTGGTTAGTCGATGTAGCGTTTTGCGTCGATAATCAGGATCGATAAAATGTCAGTTCGTTACAGCGAAAGATCCCGTATTGACTTTTGCATTTGCTGAATAGTCAATATAGGTATTGTTGGCTTCTTTATCATTATAGCGATAACCTTTTGTTTTTTATGTTAATATAATTGTTTGAGGTGTGCTATAGGAAGCCATTAAAGAGTTGTTTTTGAAGAGTAGATATGAAGAAAATTGTTTGAAATTTGAATGAGAGGAAGAGAGAATGAGATTGAATAGATAAATAAATAGAGTTTGAATGGACACAACTATTCTGAAATTAATGAAACCTTTTCAGACCTTGCTAGTTGGTGAAAAGTTGGAGAGAAGTTTGAAAGGTCAAAATCTTCAAATTCAAAATTTGAATTTCAGTTTTTGGCATATATGTCTACATCTCGATATATGTATGTCGATATACATGTTGGTTTTCAAAGGACATGTTGATTTGACTTTTGTTTTATTATATTAATGTTTTATATTTCAAATTTATTGTTTCCTAAAATAATATTAATCCTAACAAACATTTAAAATTAATTTTTATAATTTATTATTTTATTATTATTTTGTAATTCAAATTTGAATTTTAAAATTCAAATTCAAATTTTAAAGTTTAAATTTCAAATTCAAATAAGGAAAATAAACAAAATATCCATTCATCCAAATCAACCAAAAAATTAATAAATTAATTAATGTGTACCTGGTTTATAGGTCCATTTCTTTGACATTTTCTGAATTCTGAATTGTTGTGGAATACATATTTGAATTTCCGGTTTCTGCCTCTTCATCACTTGATGATGAATTTTAATCGTATAAAGTTGTTGCATACGCCCTCTTTCTCTTCTTTGACGAATTACTATTGTCTATTTGTTGATTTGATTTATCTGGATATGGACACATTCTCTTTATATAACCTGGTTTGTTGTAGTTATAACATCTATCATCATTTCTTCCCGATCTCCCTTGATTATTTCTCTGAAAATTATTTCTCTTTTTATATCTCAAAAATTTTCTGAAATTCCTTGCCATTAAAGCAATTTCTTCATAGTCTTCACTACTTGAATCAAAACCGTTTATTGTTTCTTTGAATGCCATAGATTTCTTTTCTATGGGATTATTTTCTTTTATGTAATTGGACTTCAAACGACATCAAATTTCTAGTTAACTCCTCAATCTTCATTTCACTAACATTATTGGCTTCTTCAACCGCCAATATTTTCTGATCCTATTCTGGAGTCAAGGAATTAAGTATTTTTTTGACTTAGTCTTCTTCTGAATAAGTTTTTCCGAATGCTATTAATGAATGCACGATCTCCTGGAATCTACAGTACATATCGGAGATAGATTCATTCTCGTTCATTTTAAATAACTCAAACTGATTAATTAGCATTGATATTTTGTCTGTTTAACTTTATAGGTTCCTTCATGAGTAACTTGTAATGTTCTCTGAATTTCATAAGCATATTTACAAACTGACACTCTGTTAAATTCATTTCTATCTAATGAACAACATATTCTTGGCTCTAGAATTACTCTGTGCAGCAACCATTTGTTCATTAGTCCATTGTGCAAAATTAGTTGTGGGTTCAACATATTTAGTCTGTGTACTATTCCACGTGTCTAATACTACTGATTGTAAATATATTTTCATTCTACATGCCCAATATGAATAATTACCGCCATTAAATAGTGGTGGCCAAACATTGGACTAACCCTCTACAAAAGAACTATTATTACCAGTGTTGGTTACCATTTAATATTTTCAAAAACAAGATTATGAACTTTTTGAAAACCTATGCTTGATATCAATTGTTAGGGAATGCGAAATGCGGATCTTAAGGAAAAACAAACACTAGAAGGGGGTGGATAGTGTTTATAAGGAATTTATGAAAATCTTAAACTTATTTGATCTACTATATGAATCACACAATGATTATCACACCAGAGATGATTACAAACACAGACACAGAAATATAAAATGCAGAAAAGGAAAGAACACACTGGATTTTATTCTGGTTCGGATTACACCTATGTCCAGTCCCATGTAACGCTGGATTGCGCAGCTTTATTATTATATTATCCAAGTACAACCCCTTGATTTCACGGCTACAACGTTAACACCGCTCCAAACATCACGGCTACAAGGTTAACACTGCTCCCTTTCCTTGATTTCAAAGATACAAGGAACATACCATTTCCCAGACACTTCCCAAATGATTACAATAGCCCTAGAACTCTTCAATAACACACTTCAATTCAGAGAGTATTTGATAGAGATTGAGAAAAAAAGAAGTTTGATATAATTTGAGTAGAAATCGGCAAAGTATAAGTGTAAAAATCAAGAAAATAATGTATATTATTGGTGGTATGTAAAGGGGTGAAGATGGAGAAGACGAATAAAAAAAATATTCGAAATCAGCCCCTATTTATAGTGTCTTTATGGTTGCAACATTTCAAAAACGTTACAAATAGTGAAAAGACACTTACTTTGAAAATTGAAATTTTGATAGTTGTATATCGACATAGCCATTTATGTATGCCGACATATGTATGTTGATTTTGATTTTTAAACTATTTTTCAAGTGTTTAAACTAATATATATATTCTGAAAATTCCCAAAATAAAAACTAGTGTTTAAAATAGATCTTCTAAAATATAAAATCATATAAAAACATAGTAATATATTGTATGAACATATTTAAAAAGTTATAAGATTTAAAACTATAAAAACTATTAAATTATATAACTATATATTATATTTTAAAACTTTATAGATATATATGTCTGAAATCATAAGATTATGGTTTGAATTCATTTAAAAAATAATTTGAAATCAGGATTTGAATTTTGAAAATAGAATTTGAAATTTGAAAATCAGAATTTGCACCTGGAGTGTTATTCATAGTCTTACATATAAACTAGACTCAATTACTATATTTTTCTTCAACACCTGAAATCTTGATATCTTGATAACTCATGAGTCTTGAATCTCTTCTGAAAATTGAATCTCTTGAAACTCTAAAACTGTACAGTCTTCAGTATTTAAGTCATGTATATAAACTCTGCAAATATATGTATATATATTCTAGATAAAGTTGTTAGTGTATATTTTATAGTCAATTAATAATGATAATTGAAATGATGTTGTTGTCATCAAAACTCCATTCTCCAACAAACTAAATATCTGGGTATCGAGTATAAAGGATTATTATCCATACCAGTTTGTCGACTGTTCTTAGGTTTTTGTTTTCCCCTTTAACTCTTAAGTGCTCATTTGAGTAGGTTAAGGGTTAAGTCATTGAGGTATCTTCTTCGAATAAGCTTCCGGAGGTGAGTAGGAGGCTATAGCTATTTAGGTGTTCTACTTTATTTTGTTTTGTATTTATTGTATGTATCGACAAAGTTGTAATTGCCTATATATTTAGATCCTGATCAACCGCGGGGCATCGTCATATGTTGCTCTTGAAATTTATTTTGTAATAACTAATATTTTCTCTAAGCAGTTTATATGAAAGGGAAGTATGAATGGATGATTATTAATGAACGTTTTGTGAAGTTTTCCATATCCCGTGTCATATGATGTTATGACTCAGTAATATCTGATTTTCTATCACCGAAAGCCAAATCTATAGATGACTGTATCATCTATAGGGTTGAGCTTCCGGCCTTAGAGAATGGGGTATTACAAATGCTCCTTCAACTGTTAGAACATATGATTTGTAGCTAAGATTTAGTTGAGCATATTGGTACGGTGTAATTGAAAGGCAAGCATATTATTATTCACTTCACAGTCATTTACAATCATACAATCGCAACATAGTCAGTTACTTACAACTTGGCAGAAACGAGGGAAAAAAACAATACAAGTGTTACATTCTAAATCCAGAAAAAACTCATATCTGCAAGTCAATTTCAATATCTACAGCCACCGCCATTACTATCTCTAAAGAATTAATCACACTATCAACAACCACCAATCAGTATTAACAAAACTGCCACGAAATTGAATACTTCAAGCAGCTCTTCAATAAGGATATTCCAAGTCCTAGCTGTTACCAATCAAGCTTATACCAGATAGAAACCCTCACTTCTAACAACAGAACACTCGCTAACACCAAAATTTAATCCCATCAAGTCCATAATACAATGAAATCATTAACATGCTTGCTTAAATCCATCAAACCAACGCGACTCAAAGTAGCAATATCAACTCAGAACAGAATTCAAAGTCCAAACACCAAAACCAGAAATCAAAAGCATTATATTGGATTTCTTCTCGTATGCCTCTTACCTGATTTCAGTCCACTACTTAAAGGCATCACATCTTCAGCTTTGTATTCATGGCATTCATCAAGATCACTATCCTCTTCAGGGTCTTGCCAAAATTTCCCTTTCAATTTGCTTTTAGATTTAGAACTCGAACCAGATGATGTTGCCGCTACCCTAGCCATGTTAACTTTGGGAAAAGTCAGTCTACAGCCAGATACAATAGGAGGAGGAGGTAACTGGATAAAAGAAGGAGGTTTCAAGTTGGTTTAAGGGGAAGAATTTGAAGATGACAAGGCTGAAAATGTGGTTGTCTTGCTCATAGAGGAATAAACAGAAGATGTAGAGAACATCGATGAGCAAGACATTGTATTTGCAGGAAAACCAGAAGACAAAGAGTTAAGAACAGAAGTACACATATCAGTTGAAGAAACAGTAGAGCTCATGCTAGATGAAGCCAAAGTATAATTTAGACCATTATCTCCAATATCAATATTATCATCAAACTAATTTCCAACCAAAGTTTCAGTATCTTCATTTTGATCCTCATTGTTAACCATAGTGTTAAGAACTTCATCCTCATTACTCCGATTCAAATGTACATCTAATCCGGAGCCATCAGTACATATATTACCATTTATATTGTCAACCACATCATTATTAACTTGTTCAAAAGTATTTGAACCGTCCTTAAAATTGATTTCCTCCAAGTTGTTATTTCCATCCTGCTCATTAACTAACACTTCAAATGGATTGGAATTCACATTTGGCACTTCTGAATTAACATTCTTATTAGCTTTATTAGAAATTATTCCTTTCTTGACCCAAAACTTCTTGAATTTAGTATTAACAGAATTCCAATTACTTTGATTATTATGAGAGAAAGGCTTCCTATTATTATTATCAGCTTCACCAGTAAATCTACCATGATAACCTGTAACACCCCGTAATTCTATTAATATTAATATTCACAAATTAAAGAATAACTAATCTCAAATGTGAGAATTGTGGGAAACGGGTTGCGCCAATGTGTTCGTCTCAGAATTCTGGTTGAAATAGAGTCCGAGTTTGCATGAATTGGACTTCGTATGAAGAAGTTATGGCCATCGGAAAGTTTCAGAAAATTCAAAACAGATTTCAGAAAATTTAAAATTTAAAATTCGAAGTCAAATAGGCTAGGCGGGAAATTTCCCGCCCAGCACCCCAGGTCGACTGGGCAGTCGACACCCCCCCACAGGTCGACTGGGCAGTCGACCTGGGTGTCGACCTGGTCAGGTCGGCTAGGGTTTGGCTGAGCCCAATCTTGAGCTGCTGATGTGTCCTTAGGGCTGAATTGGCAAATTTAATGGTTCAGTTTAGTTCTGAGTTGATCTAACGGTCTAAATAAACCCTAAACTCTATAAATACCTAGGTAATCTCTCACTCTAATTCACATGAAAAATAGAATAGCCACCGTCATACTGCCACCATGGAACTCAGTGTAGCCGCCGCCAACTAAGAAGGAAGAAAGCTAATCAAAACCCTAATTCAACTCAACTCTAAAGCAAATCAAGACTCTCTTTCTCTTCTAATTGTGAGTATGATAATCTAAACAAGATTATTATTAAACTATTTAGATTGAGATGTGATATGGATCATAAGAAAATGATGTGAATTGTCATATATGTTGTTGTAAACCTTATGTTATCATGTATGTTGTAAATCCTATGTTATGTGATGATGATATCCTATATGTTGTAAATCATGATACGATGATATTGTATAGGTTGTAATTTTCTATGCTAAGTTGTGATAAATCATATATGTTATAAAATCATGATGTTGTTATCTATGCTAATTAGTTCATGTTAACCAAGTCATAATGTTGATATTGTTTGGGCTATGTTGATTTATATGACAAATCATGTATGCAAGTTTAGATTGATTAGTAAAGATTATGAACATATGCTATGACATCTATTTAGATCTAGAATTGTGCTATGACATGGGTGAGTTCTATGTGTTAGATGCTAGTTCACACCATCATTATGTTGCATAAAACCCCATATGTAAGTTTATACATGAATTTGGGTTATGATCATATCATGTAAATTGTGGCATTTAACCAGACAAGTTGACGCCTTTAGATCTATAACATGTGTAGTTTTATGCAAGTTTCACCCTATTATGATTAGATCTATTTTATTTGTCTATATGTTGTGATAATTTATCTTTGTGCTATGAGTTAGACTATTCGAGTCTAACGTATATTTTGCGTTGAATAAGCGAACGTATAACGTGGGGTAGGAGTAATATTAAGGATTTATATTAAGAAGTTGGGGTGCAATTGATATGATTTTGCATGCCATGAGTGGATGGCCATAATTGAGTCAATTATGGACATCATTAAAATTGGAATTAACTAATAATTTGAATAGGGAATTATTTAAAACTGGGGTAAAAGATTATAAGTGTTAATCAATGCTTAGGACACGAGGTTGGACTCATTTGTGACGTAAACCTGCCCGGACCCGCCCGGCAAATCCATTATTCACAAATGTCAGCCCAATGTGAGAGGTCCTAGGCCCAAACTAAAGCATAACAGTTGTAAAGACACGAGGTTAGACTCTTTTATGGTGTAAGACTGCCCGGACCCGCCCGGCAAATCCAGCTGCCATAAATGCCAGTCTAATGTGAGAGGTCTTTATGATGTTATGGCCTGAATGAATTAAGAAATACTTAACCAGATAAACATGTAAGGTGGGACATGGGGGTTAAGTAGGTGCCTTGGGTGGCATGAGGAATCTAGTGGTTGCCTTTAGTGGCATTAGAAATACGATTAGTAAGACTTAACCAAACAAACACGTGAATGAACATGACTAAGAAGAGGGTTAAGTGGGATATACTAGTGGGGACAAGCTTAGGTGGACAGCTTGTGGGGGCCTATTTCAACCAGTAACCCAAACGTATCTTTGTGGGCTCGACCCAAGTCGAGGACGGGACACTCATACTGGGATTGACTATAAGAGGCCAAACGGGGTAGCGGTGGCAACGCAAGTCCAATGGGTTTCATATGCGTGTGTGGACCCGGGATGGTTGGTAAAACGTTGTTGCATCGTGTAGATATAAGTCGTGCATCCTTTAGCTGTATCGGGTTACCACTTTAGGGGAGTGATATACCCCACTGTGGGACCAGCACGGGTATCTACGAGTAAGGAGACGATCGAAAGTGGGTAGTGGGGTACACCTAGTGGAGATAGGGGTAGGCGGCACCTATGTAGTCAGCTAGGGGTACGCAAAGCTATTTATATAATTTCTAAGTGAAGCAAGTGGGATCAACTTTGAGGGTGACTGTTGTGGTGCAGCGTAGTAATTATTCGTTAGTAATTAGGTGTGCCTTTAACGTTATCTTTATCTGCTTTTCCATACCCAATAGTTCATAGACATTTCCTTGTCTTCCAGCTTATGCCTTAGTCTAATTATTTTGATAATAGTATTGTTAGAATTATCATACTCGCCAGACTTTATGTCTGACCCCCTCTATTTCTATCCTTTTCCCCCTCCAGGTCCTCAGGGTGGGCCCAGCTCTAGTGGAGTTTGATTGGATTGCTTAATCTCTCTTTTGGAAAGCTTGGACCATTGAAGTAAAGTCCAGCTTGTTATCTTCTTTAATGGTTATTTATGTAATGGGATTATGTATTTTGTTTTATCAAGATGGATATTGTACTTGACTCTGATTTATGGTTTTATGATGTAACAAACATGTTTAATTTCCGCTGCAATAAAATGAAGTTTTAGATTTCCAAGTACTACTTATTATCTGTCTTGTTGTAATTTTTCTGTTCTATATTCACTTAAAACCTCCATGGAAGTTAATGCATTCCCCTTGTCAGTGACATTAATGGACGTGGGGTGTTACACGTGGTATCAGAGCTTAAGGTTACCAAAACAGATAAATTTTTTAGAAAAACTATTTTTCTAAACTATTTTTGGAAGAAGTGTTTTCAAAAACATGTCTTGATGAGTAATTTAAAAAGGAAAGTTTTTATGAAAAACATAATCCCCAATAGCCATATATCTTTATCTTTCGAATTCTCCATTTTGAATCTTTCCTTTTTCGTTTCAGCATGGCTGAAGATCTTAACCTTCCCGACGGTGTAACGATACCAGGATGGTATGGGAGGTTATTAGAGGCTAGGGCCGCTGCAGATCCAGCCAATGTTCCTCCACCACCAGTTGCACCCGCCCCTCCTCCTCCTCCTCGCGCTGATACTTTTGCAAAGACGTGCAAGGAATTTAAGGCTATGGGTGGAAAACCTTTTCAAGGGTCAGAAACGTTTGTGGAAGCTAGAGATTGGCTTAAGGAGGTGGAAGAATTGCTAGAAATCTTTGAAGTAGAAGAAGGGAGGAAAGTCAAATTACCAGCTTGGTTAATGAAGGGAGAGGCCTCGTTTTGGTGGGAGGTCACTAATGGGGAGCGTCCTGTTGATTCTTGGGTAGATTTCAGGCGTAGGTTTGAGGCGAAGTTTCTCTCAAGGGCAGAAGAGAATCTATATATGGAAAGGTTCTTGACATTAAAGCAAGGAAGCTCATCAGTGAAAGAATATGTCATCAAATTTAATCAGTTAGCAAGGTTTGGCTTGGACTTAGTGAACACGCCGGAGAAGAAGGCTCTGAGGATTGTTAATGGATTGAATGAACCGTTGCAAGGGTTGGCTATGACCCACATCCCTATGGGGGCCACCTTTAAGAAGCTAGTAGACATGGCACTCATGCACGAGGAGAAAGGCGCTAATGCTAATAAGGCACCCGAGAAGAAAGGGGATCAGAAGAAACCACAACAGCAAAACAAGAAGGGTGGTAAAGACAATAATGGCAAGGTAAAGAAGAAATGCTTTAACTGTGGGACACCAGGCCATCTCAGCAAGGATTGCCGAAAGAAAAAGAAGACTGGTTGTTTTCACTGTGGTGAACCGGGACATCTAGTGAAGGACTGCCCAAAGAAGGGGCAGAGGGAAGGGTCTACCTCGGGAGGACAGGTGCAGGCTCTTATGGCACCAGGCAGGCAAGGGGATAAGTTCAGGCTCTCGCGGTCCCACCGCTGCAAGAACGAGGTAGAACCATTTCTGTTGAAAGCTTAGTTTTTCTGTTTGATCATCCTGTCCGTACCTTATTTGATTCGGGCACATCGCATTCGTTTATCTCTACGTCATTAGTTGAATCACTGCACTTAAACACCAGTTTAGTAGAGGATCCCTTAGTTGTTTCAAATCCAATTGGGGGCTCAGCTTATTTGTCCATGATGTGTTTGTATTTGAAAATTTCTATACTTAGCGTTGAGTTTAAATGTGATGCTTATGTTTTGGGCTTCACGGGCTATGGGCTAATTTTAGGAATGGATTGGTTATCCAGAAATGGGGCCGTTCTTGATTGTGAAAGGAGAGTAGTTAGGCTCATGACTCGCCTTGGTAACGCTCTTGAAATCTTTTGTAATCCTATAAATTCCGTTATGCTAAGTTATCTAGAATCGCTTGACGCGTCCGTGGAGAATCTACGATCTGTTAGAGTGGTCCAAGAATACTCGGATGCGTTTGAGGAGGTGAATGGCTTACCTCCGAAGTGGGAGATAGATTTTCGAATATATCCTGTGGATAATGCAAAACCAGTATCTTTGCCAGTACGCCACATAGCTCCTCGTGAAAGGAGGGAACTCGATAAGCAAGTGAAGGAGTTGCTTGAGAAGGGGTTCATAAGACGAAGTATATCGGAGTGGGGTGATCCAGTAGTATTTGCCACGAAGGCGGATGGGTCCCTTAGACTTTGTGTGGACTATAGAGAACTTAATAAACTTACTAAGAAAAACAGACACCCACTGCCGAGGATTGACGATCTCTTAGATCAGTTAGTTGGCGCCTCAGTGTTTTCGCAGTTGGACTTAGCCACTGGTTTCCATCAGTTGAGAGTGGCTGAGGATAGCATAGACAAGATTGCCATTAGGACTCCGGACGGTTTCTATGAATGACTAGTTGTAACAACCCGTATTTTCTGAGAATATTAAAAATACAAATTAAAGAATAATTAATTTGAAAAAGTGGAATGAGAAAAGAATGATAGCATTGTTCTAAGTTTTGTAAGCAAAAGATTTAGTAGCTCATTTGGTTAGAACATGTGACTTGCATACAAGAGGTACAGAGTTCGATCTCCACCAGCGTCATATTTTTGTTTTAGGGGAATGGCTAAAAAGTGGCTTAGTGTGAACGCAGTTCAAAGAGTGGTATAGTGTGAAAATGGTTAATTATGAAGAAGTTATTAAGCCTTGAAGTTTGTATGCATATGAGAGAAATATATATAGATATATATAAAAATTAAATAAATAAATATGCAAAAAAGTTCAAAACAACGAATTGGAGGGGGGGAACCGAACCGGCCCATTTTTGAGGTCGACCCGAGCCTTGCTGGGTCGACTAGGGGTTAATCCAGGGTGTTTGGCTGTCATCCCGTGGGCCGATTCGCTCAAATGCAGATTTTGCATTTGAATGGTTCTCATGATTCAGGGTTAATCTAATGGTCCTAAATAACTTCCTACACCTATATATACATCCCTAACCTAAACCTAAATCTCATATACAATTCTCTAGCCTCCATTGCTCTCTTCCTCTCTAAAAAAATAAATCAATGGCATCTCTACTTTGCTGAAACCTAAGCTAGGACTTGTGCTTCTTCTTCCTCCAATTCTGACTAGGATTAAAAGAGAATAGCTACAACACCTTTTTCTTTTAGAATCCAACCAAGGCAAGTGCAGTTATTTTCCGATACAAACTTTAACTATAATTGTGACATGATTGTAAATCTGAATTTGAGATTGCGTATGTTCTGTTCTGATCTATTTTATTCTATATCTCTTTCTTCTTTCTGTTCTATAGCCAGGCTACCCCGAGCCTGCGCCAAATCTCATAAGAGATTAACGCATGAACGTTAAACTTTGGGATAAATAATGAATGATGGCATAATTGGACGCGGCTAATCTGTGACTAAAAGGACATAGGTTGTAAACTAGATTTAGATCTGTGCATATTCTGTGAATTGGAAGAAGAGGAACCATTGTATATTAACATGTGACTTGAGACGTTGGACATAACGCATATTTTTGAATTAAAGATCTGTTAAAATTTAAAGTTCTAGATTGTTAGGCATATTGTTTATATAGAAATTCATGATTTGGGTTAAAAAGGGAATATGACTTAGGTGTGAAGATTTATGTTAAGATTTGATAACTATTAAATGTGAATAACACCTAAGTGGGAGATTTTTGAATATATGACATGCATTGAAATCGATGGCTATATTTGGTATAAATTATATGTGAATCTTTTGTACTAGGCAAGTTTAACTAAATTTGAGACGTGTGTTATATGGTAAATTATGACCACAATCTGTGCCATGTAAATTCAATGCAAACATGGGGTATATGATCTTATTGTGAATCATGACTATTATTTATGCATGTGAACTTAGGCAGGATTTATAATTAGGCAAGATATGTTGTGAAACTTTAAGGAATGATTAAATATGTTATATTTGCCTAATTTGCTAGTTCTGCTATATTTGCCTAATCTGCTAGTTCTACTATAATCTGCTATATCTGTTCATATACCAAATCTGTCATCTGCTAAGTCTACAGGAGGTGCCTAAACTGTTATATGCTAAATCTGCTAAACTTCTTAATCTGCTGAATCCGTTAAGTCGCCTAATCTGCTAAATCTGTTATCTGCCATATATGTTGAGTTGATATATTTAGTCTGTTATTGACATAATCTGAATTGACTATAGTTATGAAAATTGACATGTATATTAGGCGGGGGTATAAATGGTAAATCATTAATTAATTGGTCGTAAAGATGAATATGGCTAACTCGAGGTTAGAATGAGTTTGTGGCGTAATTCTGCCCGGAACCGCCCGGCACATCCAGTGGCCGCAAACAATAGGTTCTAATGTGAGAAGTTAGTCATAACGTGCTTGAAACCCGAGGTTAGACTCAGTTTGCTGCAGAAATCTGCCCGGAACCAACCGGCCTAACCATTTGCCACAAACTGTCAGTCTAATGTGAGAGGTCTGGGCATTAATATTTAATTAATGAAAATCAGAGAAAAATATAATGTCTAAAACGTGTTGGGCGGATAGGGTTAAACCCACTAGACTGATGAGTTTAATAAATCTGTTCCGTGAATCAGTAGGCCCAATTACAAAGTTAGACAAATCTGTAAATCTGTTAAATCCGTATATCTAATCCGTTACTCTAAAACTTGTCTGATCTATGAACTAGTTGATCTGAATTCTGTATGTCTGAACTTGTTAATCTGAAATCTGTTAGTCTGGGGACACAAGGATAGGAGGGGAATTACTTGTATCATCTGTTGTTTGGGACCCATATTAGTCAGTAACCCTTTCTGGTATCAAAACTTTGACCCAACAGTAGGTAGGGTCCGGGCACGCTTACTGAACTAATTATAAGCGGTTCATTCTGATAATGGCGAGGGGTGTTGATGGTGCTTTCCAACCGGGTCATGTGCATGCATGGATCCCGGTCTGCCTCTGAGGATGTAAGACGCCGTGACATATGTAAATAGGTCTATGTCATTCAAAGGTTGCCACTTTAGGGAATGATACACCCTTCGGTGTGGCTGGCACAGGATATTTATGTATTAGGGAGCCAATCGCTTGGGGTAGGGTTTTAGGGTACACTTAGTTCTGTCTGTTTCTGTTGGTACCGTCTGTTTCTGTTGGGTGGTAACACCTGTCTGTTTCTGCGTGGTACCGTCTGTTCGGGTGGTAAAGGCCCATTTACTAGTGTACACCTAATTCTACATTCTGTTTCCATAGGGATTAATCTGACTGTTTCTGTTCGGGTGGTAAAGGCCCGTTATTAATATTCTGTTTCTGTCTGTTTCTGTTTGGGTGGTAAAGGCCCATTATCAGCATTCTGCTTCTGTCTGTTTCTGTTGGGGTGGTAAAAGCCCATTACTAGCATTCTCTTCTGTGAAAATTATTTTGTACCCGTTTCTGTTTCAGTTTAGACATTAGGGTGACACCTAATCCTGTTATACTAGTATTAGAGCAGAAAAATGTAAAGCAATAGCTTATATCATTTTGTTCTTCTGTTATATCTGTTACATATATTATGGTTATCTCTCATCCAGTTTTATCTTCATGTCATGCTATTATTATCTGTTCATAACTGAAAATCACTGGACTTGCCAGACTTTTTGTCTGACTCTTGTTGTTTCGCCCCTTTTTCTTCCGTTCCCCCCCCAGGTTATCCAAGGAGGGAATACTTTAGCTTGATCCGGATTCCTTCTGCTTGAAGTGCTTAAAGTATGGCTTGGCTCTGTATAGCTTCCGTTCTGTGGGGATTATGATTTTAAAGTTTTGTACTCTGATGGCTTTTGAACAAGGCTGATATATATGTACTTGAGTTTTTGGTAAAGTTGTAACCAAACTGATTTCTGTCCGCTGCAATAAAGTTATAAATTTTCAAGTACTATTTTTATATCTGTCTTGCAACATTCTGTTCTGTTTACTAAAATGCTCCATCAAAGTTAAGGCATTCCCTTTGTGAGTGACCTTAACGGAGGTGGGGTGTTACACTTGGTATCAGAGCTGAAGGTTACCAGATTTGATAAAAAGTTTTGAAAACAATTTTTAAAAAGGATTTAAAAAGGAAGTATTTTCAAAAGTAAAGCTTATTTTTGAAAAACATAATCCCCAAAAGCCATATATCTATCTTTTGATCCTCTGTTTGAATCTTTGTTTCCTTCTTTCTCCGGGGCTCCCGGCTTTCTGGGAGGTAACCTCATCGCGGCATGGTTCTGTAGGCTTAATAAGACTACGACGCCGGTCAAAGGGCAAATAAGCACCCGACTTCCATCTGTAGTCGCAGTAGTCTTACCTACGGCTAATTTTCTTTCGAGCTTTGTAGGATTTTCCGTGCGATGGAGGCCGCTTTCGAGGGACTTGTCAACGTGTTACACACGGATAATAAAGATGAGAATTAGGGAGTTTGGCTAAGGAGCACAACCCAAGGATGAGAAACTCATGGATATGGACTTGGTTCACAAAGTAGGCAAAAAGGAAACACAAAAGAAGGAAGAAAAGTCTGATGATAAAGGAGGAGAAATGTGCTTTACTTATGAAAGCTTGACTCATCTGAACAAGGATTGCCAAAAGAGGAAGGACACTCACTTCAACTGTGGTGAGATGGGACACTTCACTAGGGGCTGCCCGAAGAAACGAGGGCAAGGACAGAGGACATGACCTACTTCGGGAAGGCAGGCGAATGCTCTCATAGTTGGTGGATAGGATATAAGTAGGAAAATTTCCGTAGAGAGTTTAGTTTCCATATCTGATTATTGAGTTAGAACTCTTTCTGATTATGGCATTCTGATTCTGTAGTCGAGTCTCAGCACTTTAATACTAGTCTTGTTTCTAATCTGGTTATAGTCTCAAACCTCATAGGGGTTACGACTCATCTGCTGGTGATAGGTTGGGGTTTGAGGGATATCTGTGTTAGGCATCAAGCAGGATGCATACATTCTGGGTTTTATCATGCTTAGTTTTCTAAGAATCATTTGGTAATCTGATCTATACTAGTAGTCTGTAAATATCTGAATATCTCTGATAAGGTTAAGATTTCCAGTTTTGACATTGTCTAAAGAGGGTAATTCTCTGAGTGTCAATCTGATATTGATCTCAGTCTTTGGGGTTGATACTTAGGGGAATTATTCTCTCAACCAATGTCTAATTGGAACCAAGTTTTTGTTTTATCTGTACTCACTTCCATCGTTTGACTGTATCCTATCGATCGAATCTTCGAACTTTAGGTAGAAACTAATGGGTGTAAACATGTGTTTGAGACATGTTATGTTTTATGGTTGCAAATGCAAGTGGTTGCTCGTGGATGCATATACACACACTAGGCACTAGATCGGCTCAAAAACACTCTCATACTGCATATGGATGTGTGTGCATTTTTTAATTTTTGTGGATGCAGAATGATTGACTCCTCACATGGATGTTGCATTTGGATGAATGGTTATGCACTCATATAGAAATGATGTGTATCAAATAGGATTTCTTGCATACATATTTGGACTCATGGCACAAACATGATTTGCATTAAGGAGGTCAACTGGATCTGTAGACCGCCTGATTTGGCATTAGATAAGAAACATATACACACACTTTGCATATGTTCGTACGGCATTAGAAACCTTTTAAGGACAATGGATGCCTGTGATTGAATGGTTGTGTAGATGGATGTTGGATGTTAGGATACATTCTTCTTAACTTGAAGATTTCGGGGATGAAATCCTTTAAGGAGGGGAGAATGTAACACCCCGTATTTTCTGAGAATATTAAAAATACAAATTAAAGAATAATTAATTTGAAAAAGAGGAATGAGAAAAGAATGATAGCATTGTTCTAAGTTTTGTAAGCAAAAGATTTAGTAGCTCATTTGGTTAGAACATGTGACTTGCATACAAGAGGTACAGAGTTCGATCCCTGCCAGCGTCATATTTTTGTTTTAGGGGAACGGCTAAAAAGTGGCTTAGTGTGAACGCAGTTCAAAGAGTGGTTTAGTGTGAAAATGGTCAATTATGAAGAAGTTATTAAGCCTTGAAGTTTGTATGCATATGAGAGAAATATATATAGATATATATAAAAATTAAATAAATAAATATGCAAAAAAGTACAAAACAGCGAATTGGGGGGGAAAACCGAACTGGCCCATTTTTTAGGTCGACCCGAGCCTCCCTGGGTCGACTAGGGGTTAATCCAGGGTGTTTGGCTGTCATCCCGTAGGCCGCTCAAATGCAGATTTTGCATTTGAATGGTTCTCATGATTCAGGGTTAATCTAATGGTCCTAAATAACTTCCTACACCTATATATACATCCCTAACCTAAACCTAAATCTCATATACAATTCTCTAGCCTCCATTGCTCTCTTCCTCTCCAAAAAAATAAATCAATGGCGTCTCTACTTTGCTGAAACCTAAGCTAGGACTTGTGCTTCTTCTTCCTCCAATTCTGATTAGGATTAAAAGAGAACAGCTACAACACCTTTTTCTTTTAGAATCCAACCAAGGCAATTGCAGTTATTTTCCAATATAAACTTTAATTATAATTGTGACATGATTGTAAATATGAATTTGAGATTGCGTATGTTCTGTTCTGATCTATATTATTCTATATCTCTTTCTTCTTTCTGTTCTATAGGCAGGCTACCCCGAGCCTACTCCAAATCTCGTAAGAGATTAATGCACGAACGTTAAACTTTGGGATAAATAATGAATGATGGCATAATTGGACATGGCTAATCTGTGACTAAAAGGACATAGGTTGTAAACTAGATTTAGATCTGTGCATATTCTGTGAATTGGAAGAAGAGGAGCCATTGTATATTAACATGTGACTTGAGACATTGGACATAACTCATATTTTTGAATTAAAGATCTGTTAAAATTTAAAGTTCTAGATTGTTAGGCATATTGTTTATATAGAAATTCATGATTCGGGTTAAAAAGGGAATATGACTTAGGTGTGAAGATTTATGTTAAGATTTGATAACTATTAAATGTGAATAACACCTAAGTGGGAGATTTTTGAATATATGACATGCATTGAAATCGATGGCAATATTTGGTATAATTTATATGTGAATCTTTTGTACTTGGCAAGTTTAACTAAATTTGAGACGTGTGTTATATGGTAAATTATGACCATAATCTGTGCCATGTAAATTCAATGCAAACATGGGGTATATGATCATATTGTGAATCATGACTATTATTTATGCATGTGAACTTAGGCAGGATTTATAATTAGGCAAGATATGTTGTGAAACTTTAAGGAATGATTAAATCTGTTATATTTGCCTAATTTGCTAGTTCTGCTATATTTGCCTAATCTTCTAGTTCTACTATAATCTGCTATATCTGTTCATATACCAAATCTGTCATCTGCTAAGTCTGCAGGAGGTGCCTAAACTGTTATATGCTAAATCTGCTAAACTTCTTAATCTGCTGAATCCGTTAAGTCGCCTAATCTGCTAAATCTGTTATCTGCCATATGTGTTGAGTTGATATATTTAGTCTGTTATTGACATAATCTGAATTAGCTATAGTTATGAAAATTGACACGTATATTAGGCGGGGGTATAATTGGTAAATCATTAATTAATTGGCCGCAAAGATGAATATGGCTAACTCGAGGTTAGAATGAGTTTGCGGCGAAATTCTGCCCGGAACCGCCCGGCACATCCAGTGGCCGCAAACAATAGGTTCTAATGTGAGAAGTTAGTCATAACGTGCTTGAAACCCGAGGTTAGACTCAGTTTGCGGTAGAAATCTGCCCGGAACCAACCGGCCTAACCAGTAGCCGCAATATGTCAGTCTAATGTGAGAGGTCTGGGCATTAGTATTTAGTTAATAAAAATCTGAGATAAATATAATGTCTAAAACGTGTTGGGTGGATAGGGTTAAACCCACTAGACTGATGAGTTTAATAAATCTGTTCCGTGAATCGGTAGGCCCAATTACAAAGTTAGACAAATCTGTATATCTGTTAAATCCATATATCTGATCCATTAGTCTAAAACTTTTCTGATCTGTGAACTAGTTGATCTGAATTCTGTATGTCTGAACTTGTTAATCTGAAATCTGTTAGTCTGGGGACACAAGGATAGGAGGGGAATTACTTGTGTCATCTATTGTTTGGGACCCATATTAGTCAGTAACCCTTTCTGGTATCAAAACTTTGACCCAACAGTAGGTAGGGTCCGGGCACGCTTACTGAACTAATTATAAGCGGTTCATTCTGATAATGGCGAGGGGTGTTGATGGTGCGTTCCAACCGGGTCATGTGCGTGCATGGATCTCTGTCTTCCTCTGAGGATGTATGACTCCGTGACATCTGTAAATAGGTCTGTGTCATTCAAAGGTTGCCACTTTAGGGAATGATACACCCTTCGGTGGGGCTGGAACGGGATATTTATGTATTATGGAGTCGATCGCTTGGGGGAGAGTTTTAGGGTACACTTAGTTCTTTCTGTTTCTGTTGATACCGTCTGTTTCTATTGGGTGGTAACACCTGTCTGTTTCTGCGTGGTACCGTCTGTTCGGGTGGTAAAGGCCCATTTACTAGTGTACACCTAGTTCTACATTCTTTTTCCGTAGGGATTAATCTGACTGTTTCTGTTCGGGTGGTAAAGGGCCATTATTAATATTCTGTTTCTGTCTGTTTTTGTTCGGGTGGTAAAGGCCCATTATCAGCATTCTGCTTCTGTCTGTTTCTGTTGGGGTGGTAAAGGCCCATTACTAGCATTCTCTTCTGTGAAAATTATTCTATACCCGTTTCTGTTTCAGTTTAGACATTAGGGTGACACCTAATCCTGTTATACTAGTATTAGTGCAGAAAAGTGTAAAGCAATAGCTTATATCATTATGTTCTTCTGTTATATCTGTTACATCCGTTACATCTGTTACAGTTATCTCTCATCTAGTTTTATCTTCATGTCATGTTATTATTATCTGTTCATAACTGAAAATCACTGGACTTGCCAGACTTTTTGTCTAACCCTTGTTGTTTCGCCCCTTTTTCTTCCGTTCCCCCCTCCCCCCAGGTTATCCAAGGAGGGAATACTTTAGCTTGATCCGGATTCCTTCTGCTTGAAGTGCTTAAAGTATGGCTTGGCTCTGTATAGCTTCCGTTCTGTGGGGATTATGATTTTAAAGTTTTGTACTCTGATGGCTTTTGAACAAGGCTGATATATATGTACTTGAGTTTTTTGTAAAGTTGTAACCAAATTGATTTCTGTTCGCTGCAATAAAGTTATAAAGTTTTTCAAGTACTATTTTTATATATGTCTTGTAACATTCTGTTCTGTTTTCTAAAATGCTCCATTAAAGTTAAGGCTTTCCCTTTGTGAGTGACCTTAACGGAGGTGGGGTGTTACACTGTGATGCCCTTCGGTTTGACAAACGCCCCCGCATACTTTGTTGATTTGATGAGTAGGGTGTTTAGGGAGTACCTTAACATATTCGTGGTAGTCTTTGTAGACGACATCGTGATCTTTTCTAAGGATGAAGAAGAGCATGCCCTACATCTTAGGGAAGTGTTGGAGACCATATGAGCGTATAACCTTAAAGCTAAATTTTCTAAGTGTCACTTCTGGAGGAAGGAAGTACGATTCTTAGGGCACTGGTTTCCAAAGAAGGGATAGTTGTAGATCCCGCGAAGGTGGTGGCCATCCAAGATTGGAAGGTCCCCAAAAATGCTACCGCAGTGAGAAATTTCTTGGGGTTGGCTGGCTACTATAGGAAGTTTATCAAAGACTTCGAAAAGATATCAACTCCATTAATACGCTTGACGAAGAAGAACCTAGTTTTCACATGGGACGTAGATTGTGATGATGCGTTCCAACGTTTGAAGAGAGCTTTGACTTCAGCCCCAGTCTTTGTTCTGCCAGACGGGAGTAAGCCGTTTACTGTTTATACCGATGCTTGTGGAACAGGACTAGGCGCAGTCTTGATGCAAGAGGGTAGGGTAATAGCCTATGGGGGAAGACAGCTGAGAGCGCATGAGAAAAATAACCCCACGCATGACCTAGAGTTGGCCGCAATTGTTTTCGCGCTTAAGTCTTGGCGTCATTATCTTCTTGGCGAGAAATTCGAATTATTCACTGACCACAAATCTTTAAAATACTTGTTCTCTCAGAAGGACTTGAACTTAAGGCAGCAAAGGTGGATGGAGTTCTTAGCGTCCTACGACTTCGAAATAACATATACCCCTGGCAAGGGTAACGTGGTGGCAGATGCCTTAAGTAGGAAAAGGCTGTCCTTGAGTCCCTTGTTTGTTGAACGGCGAAACTTAGAATTTATTTCTATGTTTGATTTTAGACCCTCCGTTGACTTTGTACCCAGTTTGCTAGCATCTTTGGAGGTCAGACCTACGCTTTTGGGACGGATTGGCGAGGCACAGCGAGACGACCCACAGTTGATTGACTTAGTGGAGAAGCTCAAAAGAGGGGAGTCATCAAGCCATCTCCGTAGGTATACTCTAGATGATAAGGGTTGGTTACGTAGGGATAGTAGACTTTGTGTACCTCGAGACGAAGGTTTGAGGAAGGCTATTCTTGACGAAGCACATCGTTCAAAGATGACCATTCATCCCGGCGGGGACAAGATGTACAAAGACGTGAAGCGAGTTTTCTTTTGGGCCAGTATGAAGAGGGATGTGGCCGAGTATGTCGCTAGATGCTTGGTGTGCCAACAGGTAAAAGCGGAGCAAAAGAAACCCGGTGGGTTGCTTCACCCATTGGAGGTTCCACTATGGAAGTGGGAAAGTATCTCGATGGACTTTGTGGATGGATTACCAAGATCAAGGAAGGGTAATACGGGGATTTGGGTTATAGTAGATAGACTTACTAAAAGCGCCCATTTTATTCCCGTGAAGAGTAAGAGGACTGCTCCATGGTTAGCTTCTGTATACGTTCGAGAGATAGTTCGTTTGCATGGTGTTCCTTCTAGCATAGTAAGCGACCGCGATCCAATCTTCACTAGCGAATTTTGGAGGAGCTTGCAAGAGGTGGTAGGGACTCAGTTATGTTTGAGCACTGCATATCATCCTCAGACGGACGGCCAAACTGAGAGGGTGAATCGCATTCTAAAGGATCTTTTAGGCTATGTATCCTAGACTTTGGGGGTACGTGGGATGAGCATCTTCCATTGGTGGAGTTCGCATATAATAACAGCTTTCAGTCCAGCATTGTCATGGCACCTTTCGAAGCTCTTTATGGACGACCTTGTCGTTCACCTACATGTTGGTGGGAGTCTACGGATAAGATCTTACTTGGGCCCGATATGATTAGAGAGACTTCGGAGAAGATCGACTTGATTCGAAGGAGGAAGAAAGCAGCGCAAGATAGGCAGAAATCTTATGCAAACAAGAGGAGAATAGATCTTGAGTTTGATGTTGGGGACATGGTCTTTATCAAAGCGTCTCCATTACGAAACGTTGTTCGCTTTGGGTCCGTTGGGAAATTAGCACCAAGGTTCGTAGGGTCGTTTCCTATTAAGGAGAGGAATGGACAGATGGCGTATAGAGTGGAGTTGCCTGAGAGACTTAGTGGTGTACACGACGTATTCCATATGTCACATTTGAGGAAGTGCTTGCACGAGACCGCGGAAGTGGTAGAGCCGAACTTGCTTAGAGAGGTGGAGATAGAGCGTGATGCGATGATTCGACGAGCTCCTACATGCATTCTTGGGTCAGAGATCAAGAAGTTGAGGAATCGAGAGGTCAGACTAGTCAAAGTGCAATGGGGAGATGATGAGAGCAACGCTACTTGGGAGACAGAAGAGAAGATGCGTTCACAATACCCTTTTCTTTTTTGAGGGTATGTCTTTTAATTTCTCCTTTATCGCTTAGCTAGTACTTATCTTATCTTTAGTATGCCCTCTCATTAGTATCTTTGACCTTTAGATAGGATAATCCCATGGTTGAAACATGTGTTTGAGACATGTTATGTATGATGGATGCAAAGTGGATGCAAGTGTTTGCTAGTGGTTGCTCGTGGACGCATATACACACACTTTAGGCACTATATCGGCTTAGCCACTTCATATTGCATATTGCATATATATGGATGTATTTATTAAAATGGATGTATGAGGATTTTTTTTATCATATGGATGCTGCATTCGGATGATGATTGTGCACGCATATAGAAATAATATGTAGCATTAAGGAACTTTTGCATACATAATGGACGCATGGCACTATCATGATTTGCATTAAGGAGGTCAACTGGATCAGTGGACCACCTAATTTTGCATTAGATACGGACATATACACACACCGTGCATTTAAACATGAAAGCATTAGATGTCTATAAGGACAATGGATGCCTGTGTTTGATGGTTGAGTAGATGGACGATTGGATGTTAGGATATACATTCTTCTTGACTTGAAGATTTCGGGGTCGAAATCCTTTAAGGAGGGGAGAATGTAACACCCCATAATTATGTTAATATTAATATTAACAAATTAAAGAATAACTCATCTCAATGTGAGAATTGTGGGAAACGGGTTGCGCCATTGTGTTCGTCTCGGAATTCTGGTTGAAATGAGTCCGAGTTTGCGTGAATTGGGCTTCATACGAAGAAGTTATGGCCATCGGAAGTTTCAGAAAATTCAAAATAGATTTCAGAAAATTTAAAATTTAAAATTCGAAGTCAAACAGGCTAAGCGGGAAATTTCCCGCCCAGCACCCTAGGTCGACTGGGGAGTCGACTGGGCAGTCGACACCCCCCCTCCAAGGTCGACTGGGGAGTCGACTGGGCAGTCAACCTGGGTGTCGACCTGGTCAGGTCGGCTAGGGTTTGGCTGAGCCCAATCTTGAGCAGCTGATGTGTCCTTAGGGCTGAGTTGGCAAATTTAACGGTTCAGTTTAGTTCTGAGTTGATCTAACAGTCTAAATAAACCCTAAACTCTGTAAATACCTAGGTAATCTCTCACTCTAATTCACATGAAAAATAGAATAGCCACCATCATACTGCCACCATGGAACTCAGTGTAGCCGCCGCCAACTAAGAAGGAAGAAAGCTAATCAAAACCCTAATTCTACTCAACTCTAAAGCAAATCAAGACTCTCTTTCTCTTCTAATTGTGAGTATGATGATCTTAACAAGATTATTATTAAACTGATTATATTGAGATGTGATATGTATCATAAGAAAATGATGTGAATTGTCATATATGTTGTTGTAAACCTTATGATATCATGTATGTTGTAAATCCTATGTTATGTGATGATGATATCCTATATGTTATAAATCATGCTACGATGATATTGTATAGGTTGTAATTTTCTATGCTGAGTTGTGATAAAGCATATATGTTATAAAATCATCATGTTGTTATCTATGCTAATTAGTTCATGTTAACCAAGTCATAATGTTGATATTATTTGGGCTATGTTGATTTGTATGACAAATCATGTATGCAAGTTTAGATTGATTAGTAAAGATTATGAACATATGCTATGACATCTATTTAGATCTAGAATTGTGCTATGACATGGGTGAGTTCTATGTGTTAGATGATAGTTCACACCATCATTATGTTGCATAAAACCCCATATGTAAGTTTATACATGAATTTGGGTTATGATCATATCATGTAAATTGTGACATTTAACCAGACAAGTTGACGCCTTTAGATCCATAACATGTGTAGTTTTATGCAAGTTTCACCCTATTATGATTAGATCTATTTTATTTGTCTATATGTTGTGATAATTTATCTTTGTGCTATGAGTTAGACTATTCGAGTCTAACGTATATTTTGCGTTGAATAAGCGAACGTATAACGTGGGGTAGGGGTAATATTAAGGATTTATATTAAGAAGTTGGGGTGCAATTGATAAGATTTTGCATGCCATGAGTGGATGGCCATAATTGAGTCAATTATGGACATCATTAAAATTGGAATTAATTAATAATTTGAATAGGGAATTATTTAAAACTGGGGTAAAAGATTATAAGTGTTAATCAATGCTTAGGACACGAGGTTGGACTCATTTGTGACGTAAACCTGCCCGGACCCGCCCGGCAAATCCAGTAGTCACAAATGTCAGCCCAATGTGAGAGGTCCTAGGCCCAAACTAAAGCATAACAGTGGTAAAGACACAAGGTTAGACTCTTTTATGGTGTAAGACTGCCCGGACCCGCCCGGCAAATCCAGCTGCCATAAATGCCAGTCTAATGTGAGAGGTCTTTATGAGGTTATGGCCTGAATGAATTAAGAAATACTTAACCAGATAAACATGTAAGGTGGGACATGGGGTTAAGTAGGTGCCTTGGGTGGCATGAGGAATCTAGTGGTTGCCTTTAGTGGCATTTGAAATACGATTAGTAAGACTTAACCAAGCACACATGTGAATGAACATGACTAAGAAGAGGGTTAAGTGGGATATACTAGTGGGGACAAGCTTAGGTGGACAGCTTGTGGGGGCCCATTTCAACCAGTAACCCAAATGTATCTTTGTGGGCTCGACCCAAGTCGAGGACGGGACACACATACTGGGATTGACTATAAGAGGCCAAACGGGGTAGCGGTGGCAACGCAAGTCCAACGGGTTTCATATGCGTGTGTGGACCCGGTCTGGTAGGTAAGACGTTGTTGCATCGTGTAGGTATAAGCCGTGCATTCTTTAGCTGTATCGGGTTTCCACTTTAGGGGAGTGATACACCCCACTGTGGGACCAGCACGGGTATCTACGAGTAGGGAGCCGATCGAAAGTGGGTAGTGGGGTACACCTAGTGGAGATAGGGACAGGCGGCACCTATGTAGTCATCTAGGGGTACGCAAAGCTATTTATATAATTTCTAAGTGAAGCAAGTGGGATCATCTTTAAGGGTGACTGGTGTGGTGCAGCGTAGTAATTATTCGTTAGTAATTAGGTGTGCCTTTAACGTTATCTTTATCTGGTTTTCCATACCCAATAGTTCATAGACATTTCCTTGTCTTCCAGCTTATGCCTTAGTATAATTATTTTGATAATAGTATTGTTAGAATTATCATACTCGCCAGACTTTATATCTGACCCCCTCTATTTCTATCCTTTTCCCCCTCCAGGTCCTCAGGGTGGGCCCAGCTCTAGTGGAGTTTGATTGGATTGCTTTATCTCTCTTTTGGAAAGCTTGGACCGTTGAAGTAAAGTCCAGCTTGTTATCTTCTTTGTTGGCTATTTATGTAATGGGATTATGTATTTTTTTTTATCAAGATGGATATTGTACTTGACTCTAATTTATGGTTTTATGATGTAACAAACATGTTTAATTTCCGCTGCAATAAAATGAAGTTTTAGATTTCCAAGTACTACTTATTTTCTGTCTTGTTGTAATTTTTCTGTTCTATATTCACTTAAAGCCTCCATGGAAGTTAATGCATTCCCCTTGTGAGTGACATTAATGGACGTGGGGTGTTACATAACCATTATCAAAATTTTGAACATGATCCTCACAACCTGGGTCAATCTTGCCATTAAATTCACAATTAATTGTCTCGTGACCAAAAATCTTACAAATGTTGGATCTCCAATCATATGAAACCCTAACAATTGGGCAATCTTTACCTAAACCACCCTACCACAATTCTGTCTGGAAGATCAAACTCAGCTGATATCTCTATTAAGGATTTAGCATATCTAAAATGTTGTAACTTCTGTACTACAATCAAAACATATTAACCTCCCAATATGAAAAGCGAGCCAATTTATTCCCAATAATGTCCAAAGAATAGTAGGGATTCTATAAAAATGAACTCAAATAGGCACTTTTTTAACCTGAGCACGTGTATTTCCTATAGAGGGATCCCATCTAGTTAAAATGAACATACGATCTCTTATAAAGATTGGATCTGATTTCAAAATTCTTTCCCTATCTGATTGATTTGAAAACTTGAAATAGAAGTGAATACCATCAAATCTAGTACTAAATTCACCATCTAATTTCCAAAAATGATTTAAGAAATTTACCACTGATGAGTAAGAAGAGGTTCCATCCAGAAACAAACCAACCAAGAACTCACTCCACTACTTCAGACCTTTATCTTTTAACCATCTCAGGAATCAACTTCGGCATACCATCTCTAAGGGTGTCAAAATACTGTGGTTCCGGGTAGAGAATTAAAGACAGAGGCGTAATCCAATTTCGTAAAAGAAGGATAAAATGCTTGAAAAGCATGTGAATTAGAATTAGATCGAAGAGGAGGGTTTCTTGGATCTGGAAAAGGGGAATTTACTCCAAGATTATCACCAGAATGATTATCAGAGGAGGGAGGATCACCAGAGGAAGGCGGATCGGGGGGAAGAGGAGAGCGTGAGGGAAGAGGAGGGAAGGAAGAATCGAAGGCTTGAATAAAGGACGTGAAAGAAGGAGGCAATTTCGAGGTCGCCATTTCCAGATCTCACATTAAGCGGTACGGTGTAATTGAAGATAGAGGAAATAGTCTAGTATAGTGACGGGTTTGAATGATTCATAGTCAATTGTCTTTTTTTTTTCTTTTACCACCCTGATGTATGATACAGTGTTCACTTTTGGTGCATGTTGGTCAAATTTTAGCTTATGAAAACAATTTGCCAGACGTCTTTATGAAGAAACCCTAGTTTCGAATTAACGGGTTCATATTTTTATTTTTGTTAAAAAATTATCAATGAATGTATTCAAAAAGTTTGTTTTCTCTTAGTAGTAAATAAAAAAACTAGAGCTGAAGTTTATATTTCAAAAACCAAATATTGAATTCTGGAAAATATTTATAAGGACAAAATTAAAGGCTTTTTTTACCATAAGGACAACCCGCTTAAATTTATCTCAAAAGGACAATATATATTTATTTTTTTCACATGCGTTATTTCCTTCTTCCAGCAAAAATTAAATCCGTAAATCTCGCGCTATTTCCTTCTTTCATCATCTATCCATCGTCGACGAAAATTTCTATCTCGCCGTCATTGATCACTGTTCTTCTTCTTCCATATTTTCAGATTAAATTTTCGTACTGATCGCATAAAACCAATGAAATCTGAAATATATTTTCAATTTCTGGACGGAAAGTCGATCGATCAAGAATCGATCTGGAAAATCAATAGCGCATTAGGTTTATGGTTGACTTTATCCATTGAATTTGAGTTGATCTTTTGATTCTTTCACTGTTTCGGATAGATTTTTGCTTCTTCTATCGGTAATTCATGGATTCTACTGGTATTACAAGCAGGTATTAGTCATTACATTTTCAGATTTCGTTTTTTTTTATTCATTACTTTCATTCTCGTTTGTTGCTTTTTATCATGTTGTAATTGGTTTGTGAATGCATTGCATGAATTGCATATGTTTTACATTAAAACATGTTTTGCTTTAATTTTATAAATGTTACTTGGATTGATTTTTCAGTAGTATTTGTTTCAGGAAAACTGAACTAAAGCAGTTTTTAGGTATCATTTTAGTATTTTTTACATGATCAGTTTATTCCCTTTCTTTTGAATGTGCACCATTTTGTAGTTATCATTTTATTATTATTTTTTGGTATCATTTTTAAGGTAATACCCATGTTTCCCTGGTTTTTGTTATCTGTTTTCATCTTTGTACCTGTCTAACTGATTTTTCAAATTACTTATTTGTTCCAGTGGTGAAGGTACTCTCCTTATCGTACTTGTCTTCAACGATGCCTCTTTCAGTACTCGGTTGTCAATTAATTGCTTATTGCATGATTTACGAAACGAAATATGTGAGTACTGGTATCAACTTACTCCTAAGTCAATTGAAATTAGCTATGTGCTTGAGGATAGAACTAAAATTGTTGAGAGTGACTCTGATCTTCAAAGTATCATTTTATTTCAATTACATAAGAAGAGTGCTTTTTTCTATTTTGATGTTAAGTTAAAGGAATTTCTATTGGAAAATGTGATTGATGGTTCTTCTGCACTATCTGCTAATGTTTCAATTCTTTCATCTTCTGATCAATGTTTGGATGCGAACATTGTCGTTCATAGGAAGAGTTATTTAAAAATTTGTTAAAAAGAGGATCTACACTAAAATTTACTGATTTTACCGGTTTTTGTTTCGGAAGCGCCAAGGAATTCAGAGAATTCTTAATGGCCTTTCAAATTAAATCAGGTCATGAATTCCAATTTCTTAAGAACAGTGCTACTAGGATCATAGCTATTTGCTCATCGTCTTCTACTGGTTGTCTGTTTAAAGTGCATGCTTCTTGTGATGTTGGCCAATTAAATAGGTTTTTCATTAGAAATTTGGTTACCGAACATTCTTGCGGGGGTGGTCTAACAAATTTGAGTAACCCTTCTCCATCAAGCTCATTTGTTAAATGATAATAGATGAAATTAGAGATCATTCGAGTAAGAAACCGAAAGACATAATTGATGATTTTCGAAGAGAGTTTAATCTGAATTTATCTTACTCTTATGCTTACAAAGGAAAGCAATTAGCTCTAGTGGAACTGTGTTAGAGCCAAATGTGGTTCTAACACCCAAATTGATTAGAAACAAGGTAAAATAAAACAGAAATAAAAAAGAACACGCAAGATTTATAGTGGTTCGGCGAAGAAATGCCTACGTCCACTTAGTTTTCACTATATTCAGTGATTCAGTTACAAATGCAATGTAAGATTCGCTCACAACTCACTTTTGTTCACTCAAATGATTACAAATGATAAAAACAAGAAATGAAAGATGATTTGGATTTTCCGGGAGTAAAGGAATTCGGATGATGGAGGTATTTGGATTCTCAAGAGTGCTGGAAAAGATCCTTCTCTTTGTCTCTAGATGGGGTATTTATAGGTGTGAATTTGCCTGAGATTCAATCCGGGTCGGAACACGTGTCATCCATCGCACTCTCTTCGGGTTCGGATGGGCTATCAGGCGGACAACGCATCCATGAGATGGACGTTAGGGGTAGGAATTAGTCATATCCGGTCCGGTTCTCCAGGCGACTTCATAGGAGATTAACCTGGAGCATGGGTGCGGGTCGGAGGCGTGCAGGTTGGGGGTCGGATCGGAATACCCGATCCGAACCGGAGTGGCTCGGTCGTCTCTTCTTCACTAATCATACTCCGCTCCGCTGCAGTCGTCGTGGCAAGCAAAAGGCTTTCCGATCCATTTGAGATTCATCGGCCTTCCGATCCGATCAGGCATGCTTTGCCAATCTATCCAGTAGGAGCTCCCCGATCCGAACAGGGGACTCTTCCCGACCCGAACCGAGGATTTGCTCTGACCCGATCCGAACAGCTGCTGCTATCTGATCTAGATTGTGGAGTCTCCTTCCGATCCGAACCGGAGTCTTATAACTTGAAATACTCTTCAATGGTTGGTTTCTTGACTTTGTGTGGCCTAGTTCACAAAGTAGGCTAACATTTTGCCCCCTCAAAGGATGCTTTCGTTGTACAAAGCGTGCTTTGATGTCGTTTAACCAGAATTGTCACGAGTAATGCACAGATCTCTGTTCGGTTCGGCGTCCGACCCGAACACATTTTCCAGGTTAATCTCCTATGAAGTCGCCTGGAGAACCGGACCGGATATGACTAATTCCTACCCCTAACGTCCATCTCATGGATGCGTTGTCCGCCTGATAGCCCATCCGAACCCGAAGAGAGTGCGATGGATGACACGTGTTCCGACCCGGATTGAATCTCAGGCAAATTCACACCTATAAATACCCCATCTAGAGACAAAGAGAAGGATCTTTTCCAGCACTCTTGAGAATCCAAATACCTCCATCATCCGAATTCCTTTACTCCCGGAAAATCCAAATCATCTTTCATTTCTTGTTTTTATCATTTGTAATCATTTGAGTGAACAAAAGTGAGTTGTGAGCGAATCTTACATTGCATTTGTAACTGAATCACTGAATATAGTGAAAACTAAGTGGACGTAGGCATTTCTTCGCCGAACCACTATAAATCTTGCGTGTTCTTTTTTATTTCTGTTTTATTTTACCTTGTTTCTAATCAATTTGGGTGTTAGAACCACATTTGGCTCTAACATTTTGGTGCTTTCACTGAGAATCCTCATCTAAATCCTTTATTTTCCGGGATCTCTTTCTACTTTTTGGACCGTTGAGTTCAAAGAAGTGAATCCTTAAGTTTCTCCGCTTTCTTGCATTCGTTGAAGTAATTGTTGAAGACTCATGGCCAAAGGAAAAGGCAAAGAAGTTCAGTCTGTTCAAGGAAATGGAGCTGGCGAAGATCAGCAACATGCTGTTGTAACAAGGTCTCGGGGGCAGAGTTCAGCAGCAGGGAGAATCAATGCAGGAAATCCGAACCGAAGGGAAGGGGAGAGCTCCGATCCGATCCGGGTAGGAGATTCCGAAGCGGTGCACTCCCCCAGTCTGAACCGACCCGACTTGCTCGCTGCACACCGATCCGACCAGGCACCCCAGCTCCGATCCGACCCGACTTCCTACCTCCGATCCGACCCGATGCTTGGTGAAGCTGGAACATCAACTCGAGTCCCCGCGAATGCTCCAATTCCAGCTGCCAGGGTTGGAGACCAGGTCAATTCATCTGCTCCCATCACTCAAGGAGATTTCTCGCGCTTGCTTGATATGCTTGAGAGCACGAGGGAAGCTATGAGAGTTCATGAGCGCACTAATCTCATGATGCAGGAAAATATGAGGCTCATGAGTCGGGAGATCAATGAGCTCCGCCGGCAGAGAACTCCATCGCCGGTTCGTCACACCCCCGTAGATCAATCTTCATCCTCCGAGGAAGAGAGGCCCCGTGAGCGAAGGCCACTCGAACGACCTCAGAACGTGGAGCAGCTAACGTTTGGATCTTTGGGATCTCGTGAGGATATCGCACGAGCGTTAGGAAACGATAGCCCTACTCGGGGGCAAAGACTCCAATCCCCTCTTCCCGAGATCGACCGGGAACACAGGGAAAGGAATCGAGTAGAGGCAGCTCGAAGAAGAAGGGCATCTCCAGAGCAAGAGCCCCGAAGGAATTCGGACACTAGGGCCAGGGAACCTGAGCAGCCCCTAACTAGTGCCGATGTACAGGCAATGGTTCGCCGAATTATGTCTGAGAGCCGGAATTATACAAATGAAGACTATGGTATCGAGCGAAGCCATACCCCGTTCACTGACGATATCCTAGACTTCCAGTTTCCCCGACGCTTTAACTTGCCACAGATGGACAAGTATAACGGAAGGACTGATCCGGGACAGCATTTGATGCGGTATTCGTGGCTTATGAACGCCGCTGCTGCCCCTGATGAAGTAAAGTGCAAAGCATTCCCAATCTACCTGGAAGATGTGGCATTGTTCTGGTTTACCCGGCTTCCACCTCGTTCAATTTCTAATTACAAAGAACTAAGTGAGCGTTTCATGAACCAGTTTCGACTACATGCCCGCAAGTCCAAGAGTGTTATTGAATTGTCGAGGATCAAACAGGCACCAGGAGAGTCTTTAAGGGCATATTTAGATCGTTTTAACCAAGCTGTAACTGAGGTCAGTGACCCGCATGAGCCCACTATTCTGATGGCATTGAAGGAAGGAGTCGATCCTGAATCTGAGTTTGGAGACTACCTTTCTGGGAAGACACCCTCCACAAGGGCGATATTCTACGAAAAAGCCGATATTTATCTAAGACGAGAGGAGGCCCGGGCAAACCGGAAAAGAAAGTCTGAGACAGCTTCGAAGGAGAATGTGCAGAGTAATATTGCCGTGAAGCAGTCTGGGGAAAGTTCCGGCAAGGTTGAAGTAAATGTAGGAAATAAGGGTGGAAACGGCAATACTGGAAATAGGGGAAACAACAACAACCGTAATTCGAACGGTAACAGGAGAAACAGGAATAGGGGAAGCGACCCTAACAAAAGGCCCCGATTCCAGAATTACGAGGACTATACACCATTGAATGACACCCTGGAAAATATTTACCTGGATACGTACAATGTGTTGCAGTACAAAAGACCGCCACCTCGTGATTCGACCGAGAAAGAAATGGCGACAGGGAAATTTTGCTTGTTTCACGGAACACATGGACATTCGACCAATGAGTGTCGGCATTTGAGGGATGTAATTGAAAAGTTGCTGCGTGAAGGAAAGTTGGATGAGTACAAGGTTGCCCCGAGGGACAGGGGGCAAGGAGAGCAGGCTCCAAAACAGATCCTACCTGCTCCTAAGCCTACCGCGCAGCAGAAAGGTAAAGGGATTGTCATCAACTCCATAGTAGGTGGACCACACCCGGCGATCCGAAGTTTCAGGTCAATGGACCAATATGTGAATGCTGCTAAGCATCTAGATGTGAATGAAGGTGATGAGTTGGAAGATGTCACCCCCATCAAACAACAAAAAACCATGTTCGATGACGTGGTGTTTCGCAGCCGAGACAACACGGGAATACAATCTCCCACCAATGATCCGTTGGTTATTACTACCACCATTGGGCCGGCCTTGGTCCATAAGGTATTAGTAGACAACGGAAGTTCCGTTAATATTTTGTTTAAGAAGTCATTTGATCAGATGAAGCTTGAGCCCGAAGATCTGAAACCTTGTGAAGGATGGATTAGAGGCTTCAACGGAGCGACGACAGCTCCTATGGGATATATAGAGTTGCCCGTGACCCTAGGGCAAGGAGAGCGTAGAAGAGTGCGAATGCTTCAGTTTGTAGTACTGGACGTAGATTCGCCATATAACGCATTTTTAGGGAGACCTGCCCTCGCTGAATTTAGAGTTTGTATTGCCCCTTGCTGCTTGTTACTAAAGTTTCCAACCGAAGCCGGGACTGGAGTAATAAGAGGGGATCAGGTTTCTGGACGGGCCTGCTATGTGGCCGAACTGAAGATGTTGATGAAAGGAGTTAATGCTGAGTGTAAGAATGCCTCATCTCCCTCACAGGGGGACTCGGCATAGCAATTAGAGAGGTTGAACCCAAGGGAGTTGCCCGAAGGAACGCCTGAAGACCTGGATCCTAGAAAAGACGAGGAACCAGAGACTAGGAATGCAACTCCTAATGAAACGACAGTGGAAATTCCTGTTGATAAAGCTGATCCGACGAAAGTTTTGAAGATCGGTTCCCAATTGGATCCACGCCGTGCTGAAGAACTGACGGACTTCTTGAAGGCAAACTTAGATGTGTTCGCCTGGACCCATGCTGACATGTGTGGGATATCACCTTCCATTATCAGTCACCAATTGAATGTAAATCTGAAGCATCCGCCTGTGAAGCAAAAGAGACGCACGCTGGGCCCAGAGAGGTCGGCTGCCCTCAAAGAGGAAGTAGAGAAATTGAAGCAAAATGGATTTATTCGAGATTCGACTTATCCCGACTGGATATCGAATCCTGTCTTGGTAAAGAAGCCAAACGGAAAGTGGCGAACTTGTATTGACTTTTCAGATTTAAATAAGGCTTGCCCAAAGGATAGTTTCCCACTTCCCAGGATTGACCAGCTTGTAGATTCGACAGCAGGTCATGAACTTCTCTCTTTCATGGATGCATACTCTGGATACAATCAAATTCCTATGCATGTGCCAGACCAAGAGCATACAAGTTTCATTACGAATTTGGGATTATATTGTTATGTTGTAATGCCGTTCGGATTAAAAAACGCTGGAGCTACTTATCAGCGGTTGGTAAATAGAATGTTTTACGATCAAATAGGAAAAACTATGGAAGTTTATGTGGACGATATGCTTGTTAAATCAAAGCAGTCTTCCAATCATACGCAAGACTTAGCGGAAATGTTTGGTATCTTGCGAAAATACCGTATGAAATTAAATCCTTTAAAATGTTCATTTGGAGTGGCGTCGGGAAAGTTCCTTGGCTTCATTGTGAGTTCCCGAGGAATTGAGATCAACCCTAGCCAGATAGCGGCGATTAGGAATATCGAGGAACCAAGAAGAATTAAAGACGTCCAAAGTCTGGCAGGAAAGGTAGCGGCGTTGAGTAGGTTCATCTCTAAAGCCACCGATAAATGTGTTCCCTTTTTTGATTTGATAAAAAGGGGAAAGAAGAACTTCCAGTGGACTCCCGATTGTGTCGAGGCCTTCCAAAATCTGTTGGAGCTGTTAGAGAAACCGCCAATCTTGTCAAAGCCCGTAGATCACGAAGAACTATTTGTTTATCTAGCAGTCTCGGCCCACGCTGTCAGCACAGCTCTGGTTCGAGAAGAAGACAAAGTACAAAGGCCAGTATACTATGTGAGTAAGAAATTGGCAGCGGCAGAGCGCAACTACCCTAAGATCGAGAAGCTTGCTTACAGCCTCCTGATTGCATCCCGAAAACTTCGTCACTACTTCCAAGCCCATCCAATAACCATATACACCGATCAGCCGTTAAGACAGGTGTTGCAGAGACCCGAAGCGTCGGGAAGGTTGATTAAATGGAACATAGAACTGAGCCAGTTTGATTTGAATTTTCAACCACGAAAGTCAATCAGGGGGCAAGCTCTAGCAGACTTTATTGCGGAGTTCACCACTCCAGAGGAAGAAATAATCAATGATCGAGTGGTTAAATCCGAGGATAAGCTAGAGGTGAATCCGTGGAAACTATATACAGATGGAGCTAAAAATGACCGAAGATCCGGAGCTAGAATTGTCTTAGTCACCCCGGAGGGACGGTCGTTACATTACGCCCTGCGATTAGAATTTTCGGCAACAAACAATGACTCTGAGTATGAAGCCCTGATTGCCGGGCTGAAACTCGCTAAAGACCTCGGAGTAAAAGTGATGGACATATTTTGTGACTCTAAGATTGTTGTTTGTCAGGTGCGAGAGGAGTTCGCGGCTCGAGGACCTCGACTTGTCGCTTACCTCAAGAAAGTGAAAGAGCTATTAAGTAGCTTAGAACGGTACAACATAACGCATATTCCCAGAATTGAAAACCAGAAAGCGGATAGACTGGCAAAACTGGCTAGTTCTGACAATCCAGAAGGGACTGAGATAATTCCAATCGAAACATTGGAATCGCCAAGCTTTGAGTCAATGGAAATTGAATTCGTTCTTGAAGCGGAACCAGAGAAGGAGTCATGGATGACTCCAATCAAGAGTTTTCTTAAGAATGGGACACTCCCATCGAAGAAAAGTGAGAAAAGAGCTGTAGTTCGCAAAGCTGCCAGATATGTTATGCAAGACGATACCCTCTATAGACAAGGATTTTCTATGCCCCTGTTACGATGTATCGCACACGACGACATCAAACGTGTACTGAGAGAAGTGCACGAAGGTGAGTGTGGAGATCATACAGGAGGTCAAACTTTAGCAAAGAAAATATTGCGGTATGGATACTTCTGGCCTACGATCAACAAGGATGCAGCTGATTATTCTCGACGCTGCGATAAGTGTCAGAGATTCGCCAAAATCCCCAGGGCACCGTCAACCCAGCTTAAATCGATGGTGAGTCCTTGGCCATTTGCCACATGGGGAATCGATATCATTGGAGTTTTACCAATTGCTAAAGGAGGGGCTAAGTATGCCATAGTAGCCGTGGATTATTTCACGAAATGGGTGGAAGCTGAGCACTTAACCAAGATCACAGCAAGAAAAGTGATAAGTTTTGTGGTCAGAAATATTATATGCCGGTTCGGGATCCCAAGGACAATTATAACTGACAACGGAACCCAGTTTGATAGCTCTGAGTTCAGAAATTTTTGCCAGAAATATAAGATAGACAAGCGATATACTGCAGTCGCCTATCCACAATCGAATGGGCAAGTAGAAGCGGTAAACAAAGTTATAAAATCCATCCTCAAGAAACGGTTGGAGCGTGCAAAGGCAAAATGGGTTGATGAATTGCCCCTAGCTTTGTGGGCATATCGAACAACGTTTAAAACGGCTACCGGTCATACCCCTTTCTCTCTCTCCTTTGGCTCAGAAGCAGTAATTCCAGTTGAACTGGAAGTTCCTTCCCACAGGGTTACGTATTATGACCCGATGACGAATCGGGCACTTCTACTTGAGTCTCTTGATGAGGTCGAAGAGAAAAGGGACGAAGCAGACTTGCGTGCAGCAAGGCATCGGCGTCAAATGGCACGCTATTATGACAAAAAAGTTCGCCTCAGAACCTTTGAACCAGGGGATTTGGTGCTAAAGAGAGTTTTTCCATCTCTTCCTCACCTCGGCCCAAAATGGGAAGGACCCTTTGTCATCCAACGGAAACTTGATAAAGGAACATTCAAGTTAACGACCGTAGATGGCGAAGAAGTCCCTCGAGCATGGAATGCCCAACACTTAATGCGATATTTGGATTAGAAATGCTATACTTTTTGCTGTTCTTCCTGTAAACTCTGTAATAAGGCACGACTTGCCTTTGGAAAATATGACGATATGAATAAAGGACTATAAAGTGGATGTAGGCTATGACTTAGCTGAACCACTATAAAAATATTGTGTGTTATTTACTTTTATGCATTTACATTCGTTAGTTGTTCTGTTGTGATTATAAAATACAGGATAACTTAGAGCCTAAAAAGGTTGAAATAGTTTGGGCATAAAAAGAAGCACAATGATTATTTGTGCAATAAGACATAAAAGAATGAGAAAACGACATTCTTAACTCTAACTCTCCGGAGAAAGAGAGAGAGTATAAAAGCGTCTCAGACTGAGCGCTGAAAAAGAAATTCTATTCTGAACTCTAACTCTCCAGAGATAGAGAGAGAGTATAAAAGCGTCTCCGACTGAGCGCTGAAAAAGAGGTTCAACTCCGAACTCTAACTTTCCAGAGAGAAAGAGAGTATAAAGGCGTTTCCGACCGAGCGCCGAGAAAGAAATCTTTTCCCGTTGAACGACCGGGGAATAAACAAATAACTGAACTCGAACTCTGATTCTCAAGAGAATGAGAAAGAGTATAAAAGAAATGCCAGGAAAAATAACCGATATTGATGACACAGGAAATGCTATCCCGTTAGAGAATCGGGAGCATTCAGATTGCATGGTTAAGCACTGAATAACTTGTGGAGACTGACTGGGGACATATACACATACACATAGCTCCCCTCTCCACAACTTTGTTTCATAACTATAGATATGCATTTTTACATAAGCGCAGAGCTGCTAACAAGTAAACATTGCAGAAAGTAAACTATTTTTACTTACAAATGAATGAATTTGTACAGGGAAATAACTGAAAAAGAAAGTGCGGAAGCTGTTGGTGTAGCAGCACTTATTGGTTTATAAAGATGCTAAAAAGATACAGGGGAACCCACTATTTGGGTTTGGGATGAGCCTTCGATTTTTTGGCAGCTTTTTCCGCATCTTTTGCTTCCCTCTCGGCTTCAGTCAAAATTCGCTTTGATTTCTTTTTCCCTGAAGGTGTAGCACTGGAGCCGGCAGACTTCTTCCCGGAGGGCTGGGCACTGGAATCAAAAGAAGATTTTTTAGCAAGTTCTTCGGTGATAGATCTAGTTGAGAGCTTAACCACTAACCTTGAACCTGCATCCACAACTGCAAGGGGCTTGAGGACCTTAGGGTCTAATTCTTCAGCCTTTAATTGCAAGCGCTTGTCTTGATCAGCCTTCATGGCAGCCAAGGTAATGTCCTCAGCGCTTTTCGACTCCCCGGTTATTGTAACTTCTGGTTCCTCATCATGCCCCTCGTCTCCTCCGTCGTCTTTTAAAGCTGCAATCATTTCTTCGTCATGGGGAGTAGTCACCTTAGTTGATTCACTTTTTTCCCCCAAGTCTGTGGAAGCAGCCTTGTCTTCTCCTTCTTTGACCCTATCAGCGGGCTTTGTCCCAGTGGTAGCTCCTTGAACTACATCTGTCTTCGCGGAGGATTCAACGCCTACAAAATGAGAAACATCGGTTATCAACTCAGGCGAGAGCAAAGGATTTCTCATTGAACGTTCAATCATGTAGCCAAAGGTAGTAGTAGCCTTGACAAGTTGAGGAGAAAAGACAGGGATACCTTCTGAAGACTTCTCAGCGGGGGTGACTACTACCTCTGGAGTTATTTCAGGAATGGGAGATAGTAAAGTTGATCGGGGAATTCCCGGGTTTTCGGGATCATACCCTTCCACTTCAGGAGTTACAGGAGCAGAAGAAGAGGAGCCAGCTTCAGGAATGGTTTTCTGTTTAGACTTCCGCCTCTCTTCTTCCATGGCCTCAGCAATTAGACGGCGACCTTCAGCCAGGCGCTCCGGTTCGTCGTCTCTCAAGTACTTCTCCATCAACTTATCTTCATCGAGGGAATCGACCTTAAGCTCTTCTTTTTCCCACTCGACGATTTGATTCCACACATGAACCAAAGTGGATGGATAGTCCTCGATCCAGGAAATGTTTCGACGACGAATAATGTGCGCGAAGAATTCAATCATTAGCTCGCCGAAACCTTGAATTTCAGCCTCCGCATCAGACAATTGCTTGCGGGTTTCCTCCGCAGATTTAATAGCGCACTCCACATTGCCTTCAGCCAGAGCAGCTCTGTTTTCCGCCTCTAACAATTTTGAAGCCAAGTCGGCGTTTTTCTTTTCTAACTCAGCACTCCTTTTCGCTAACTCGGCGTTCTTCTGCTCAAGCTCAGCGTAAGCGAGACGTGTCTTAGCAGCCTCTGATTTGGCTTCGTCAGCTTGCTTCTTCAACTCGGAGCGTTCCTGAGTGTGGGATTCTAGCAAATCATGATAGCGCTTTTGCATGTCCTCAAACTGTTGTTTGAAGTTAGAAGCGTTCTTCTGAGCAATAGCCAGTTGAGCTTGAGTATCTTCTAAATTTTTTCCTAAGGTTTTTAGGGCCTTAGCATCTTCTTCTGCAGTTTTGTGCATTGAGTCAGCATTTGTCATTAGCGTGCGAATGATTCTAGAGAGAGTGCGGGAATACTTGAACATTTCGGTATATTGTTTTTCCACCAAATCAATCTTTGCTCTGGCCTCCTCTGCCCAATTAGAAGAAATAGGTTCAAGGAAAGGTAGAAAGGTCAGAGTCTCGAAGTAGTGCTCGGGAAATTGCTCCTTTAAATATGCCAGCCTTACTGCGGTTCCCGCATCTGGTGGAGGAGGGGCGAGGATGGTTAGTTCAGTGTCCCTTCCTGAAGAAGATTCTGTAGAACCCTTGTCTGTCCGAGGTCGCTTAGTAGCAGGGACTTTTTGCTTACTTCTAGACCCAGTTTCCTTTGGAGGTGTCTTCTCTCTACCCCGCTTTTCATAGGAGGAAGTGGAATCCCTAGATTGTGGTCTATCCTCCTCTCTACGACCTTGATAGCTTTTGTATTTTTCCTGTTCCGGTCGAACTGGTGAGCGGGAGCGTGAGGATCGAGATCGATAAGGATCATAGGGTCTCCTTTCCTCCCTGCCGCGGTCATCCCGGCGGTTATATTCGGCATCCTGGGGAGGATTAGACATGCTGCGGCGAAGCTTTCTTATGTCATAAGAGGATCGAGACATTGTACCTGCACGATAAGTTAAACGAAGTTTAGAATCGACGGATCCATGGAAAAAGAAGTGCAATGAATGCTAGTGCTACGGTGCAAAGTGCATCCTATGTGGTGTATGTGTCCCCCCAACCAACCCGAGTCTGAAGCTAGACTGGTGCGGGCAGGCTCTTTGGCCTTAGCAGGAGTAGTCTCTTCGGAAGAAGTGAAGACTAGAGGATCCTTTCTGAAATCTTCCGAAGTGTATATAGTCTCGGGTAAAGGGAGATCCCCCAAACCCTGAAATATGTGCTCGTCGGCGCTAGGAACATCCCCTTCGGAAGCGTGAAGTGGCGACCCTTGGGGAGATTTTGATTTGTCTACCGAGGTAGTTTCCTCGGGGGCAATATATCCTTCACGATGTTTTTTGGCCAGATTAGCCAGTTCATCATCTTGAGTGGAAGAGGGAGAGGGCGAAGTTTGAAGAGAAGCTGCGGGAATTCCCGAGCCTTCTCCTATTTCAGGAACTGTTTCCACTGGAGGAATATATGCATAAGGGACCGTCCCATGACCGATGCTACGGAAAACGGATAGCAGCCCGTGAAAATGAAGGTACTCATCTTTAAGAACCTCGTCAATAGTAAGGAACTTTTGGTCGCCATTGAGGAGACGGTGCATTCGATCAAAGAACGCTTGGTCTGATACCTGTTTGGGGTTGTCGACTGCAAATAAAAAGGAAAACAGGTCAGGGTGATGATTCAAGTGTATAGAGTCCAGGGTCAGAAAATCAGTGCTTTACTTGATTTTGTCCATCTTCTGGCGCATCCAGACTGTTGCTTTATATAGAACCACTCCAGTCTGGAATCTCCAGCCTTGCTGCTAAACGGCGTAGAGATTATCTTCCTCTTTGGGACCGACTCAAAGTAACAGAAAGAAGGGGTTTCTCTAGTCCGATGTTTGAAATTATAGAAGAAATGAACATCGTCAAATGTAAGCTCCACGCCTAGAATTTCGCGATATGCTATGAATAAGGTATGCAGATAGGCGTATGAATTGGGATGCAGCTGCATGGGGGCAATCCGCATTTGTCTTAAGAAGTCGACGATGAAAGGTGAGAAAGGAGGAATAGCGCCAACCATGCACATCAGACGAGTGACCGTCATATATCCTTCTGGAGGGTTATGTGGACGATCAGAACGTGAGGGCACTAGAGTGTCTCTCTTCATTATTCCATACTTCAAGCAAATTCTCATGAGTCGGTCATTGTCAATTGTTGATTCTACGGAATCTGGAGGTGATTCCAATATAATGGCTGAGTCAAATTCATCGGGTGCTCGGTTGTCACCAATCCCTCCTTCCTCCTCAAAGCCTAGGGAAACTTCATTTTCTGAAGACATTTCATCGTTTTCCCGATGACCAACTCCGTAATCCGGACCCTCGCTATCCCATTCTGGGTCAGATGAAGAAGATATATCCTCGAGAGTGGTTTTGTTGGAAGTTTCTGGAGCTTCTTTCCTCTCAGCTAAACGAGAAGAGCGTCTGGGCCTCATTGTCGTGAAACTATTGAAGAAGCAATAGCACGGATTAGAGTGAATTATCCCGTGTCCCCTTTTTTGTGTATGTGTATGAACTAAAGTGTGTGCAACAAATGCGGGAAGTGCAAAATAAGAGTACAGCAATATAAGACGAAGCTTTAAAGAGAAAGTAATAGTCCGGGTTGTCCTTGATTCTCATTTATGTTCACAAGGCACTATCCTAACTGTCCGCGAGGCATATTCGTCCGGAATAAGTGTTAGTTGAGTTAGTTGGGTGGTCTTTATGTGTCAAGTTCAATATGTTCGGATCGGTTCGGATATGCATATGATGACTAGCTCGACGCAGGCACAGATAACAGTCGGTTCGGGTGCCTCGCTAAAGCATGGTCAGTTCAAAACAAGGAAAGCAAGGAGTTCGGAAGCAGGACTGATCTGTTCGGATCGGGTAGCCCGATCCGAACCAAACCAGCACCACCTAACCGATCCGTTTACTTCAACCTCTTATCCCATTCACTTTTCCGACCCGAACCGACTTTTTCTTTCCTTTCCATCTTTCCAAAGAACGAAACCCGAGCCGATCCCCTTTCCCTCCTTTTCCTTTTTGCTCCTTCGTCTTCCACCCGAACCGACTCCAGCTTGTCATCCCACTCTTCATCTCTTTCCTCTTTTCCCATTTATTTACAGACAAGTCCACTTTATCACCAAAGCCATCGTTAAGAACAAGTATTCGCCCTCTTCAGCCTCGCAACGCCTCGAAGCAATGGCGCATCCACCAGCAGCGGCGGAGGGTTCGAGTGATGCTTATGGCCAAACCATCCTAACCCAACGTTAATCGAAATCGAGAACGGTTACAACAAAATTATTTGAGATTAGAAAAGCTACCTATGTATTTGATTCGGGAAATCTACAGGAAATAGTTTGAGAATTTTTGAGTTTCTGACGTTTTCAATGTTAAGGTTGGGAGCGGCGATAAAAACGAAGAAGGAAGGAATGAAGGCGGCGATGGGTTTATATAGAGAATAGTGTTGACTCCTCGTCTCCCTATTTTGTCTCACCCGTTCGAACCGGAGTCTTATAACTTGAAATACTCTTCAATGGTTGGTTTCTTGACTTTGTGTGGCCTATTTCACAAAGTAGGCTAACAAACTGTATGGCAATGATGCAATGTCGTACAATGATTTGTCTTGGTATTTAGGTGCACTACTGACTCACAATCCGGGTTCTTATGTCGCTATGAATGTTAACTCTTCTACAAATCAGTTTGAGAGAGTGTTTGTTGGTTTTGGAGCTTGTATTCTTGGCTTCAAACATTGTCGGCCTATGATATTTTTAGATGGTACCCATTTAAAAGGGAGGCTAGGAGTCTTGATGGGTGCTACAGCTAAGAATGGCAACCAAGGTATTATTTTAAAATAATTTTAGACGATGTACATATACATATGGTACCATTTGGATTCTATGGGATCAGTTTTCTCTACTACATTTTCTGATTTATCAGTTTATTATTTTTTATAGTATCATTGTTTAGCTATACAGATTTTAGTTATCATTTTTATTGGTATTAAGGTATCATTTCTTCTCTATTTTTAGTATACAGCTTGTAGGTAGCATTTTATTTCGTATCTAGGTATCATTTTCTTCTCTATTTTTAGTATACAGTTTGTATGTATCATTTTAGTCTGTATCTAGGTATCATTTTTTATCAAATAGTTTTTAACCATCACTTTAGGTTGTTTGCAAGTATCAGTTTGATTTATGCGGTACTTAATTTTCTTTTTTGTATGTCTGAAATTGTCATTTTTTTTCAAATCATGATTTCCATTTGAATTTTTATTCAATTTTTTTTTGCAGGTTTCTTCCCTCTAGCTATGGCCATAGTATGAATAGAAAATGTGGATAATTGGAGTAGGTTTTTAAATCATTCGAAGAAAATGCTCAACAAAGATCGTAATTTGGTTTTTATGTCCGATCGACATCAAGGTCTGATTTCCTATGTTCACGATGTTTTTCCCACTTCATACCATATGTATTGCTACCTTCATATGGAACAAAATTTATTGTCTGCTGTTAAGTCCAAAAATGCACACATTTTAATTGTGGAATTGTTCCGGACATGTTCTCGAGCATCTAATGTTCATGAGTTTCAAGTTGCTCATTCTAAGTTTTTACAAGTTAGTGGTCCTGCAGCGGCTAATTTTTTGAAAGACAAACCTTTCGATAAATGGGCTGGTTTTCTTTTTCGTGGTAAAAGGTGTGGTGAGTACAGCTCTAACATGGCTGAAAGTTTCAACAGCTAGATTTTAGAAGAACGGACCTTACTAATTACATCTTGTTTGGATGGGATACGAATAAAAATCATGGAACAAATGGCTAAACATCGAGAAGAATCCCGTTTATGGACTACAATTTTGTGTCCAACCATGGAAAATCGATTAAAAGACTTAGTTGAAGAAGGTTTTGGTTGGGATGTATTCAAGGCTTATGAATTCCTTTTTGAAGTGAAATCACCAATTTCTCATCATGTTGATCTTAAAGACTGGACGTGTAGCTGTAATCAGTGTAATCAGTGGAAAGTGATTGGTTTTCCATGTGCTCACGCGATAAAATGCATTCATAAAATGAAATTAAATGTGTATGATTTCATTGAGTACTATTTCACTTTGGAAGGCTACCGATCTTCATACAGCCATACAATTAATCCTATACCTACATATGACAAACCGGATGTTGATTCAAGTAATGATGCAGTAATTAAACCACCAAAGGATAAATGTGGAGCCGGTAGACCTTCCTCAAAAAGAAAAGGAGTATTTGCATATTTCCATAACAAGCAAAACAGATGTAGAGTGTGCAATGAATATGGTCATAATTAGCGCAATTGTCAAGCTTCCAAAAATAAAAAATGAATTTCATTCCATTTGTTTTAGGTATCATATGTATCTCCATATATACTTGTCAGGTAAACTTGTATGCGTTAGCAATATAGTGTTTGATGAACTGCAAATGTACGCAATTATCTAAATTTTTAATAAAAAATCTTATTAGCTTATTTTGTTTAAGTTTGATTATTTCATTGATGTGTTGTTGGCATTATGTTTTTTTCTGTTGTTTGATCAGTGATATTCGATCTGCATGTTTAATATTAGTTTTTATCTCTTGCATGAATCTATTTAATTAGTTATTCTTTATATTTCTCTTGCATGAATCTATTTAATTAGTTATTCTTTATGTTTGATTAAATGGTTATTTTTTTCTATGTCTTTGTAGGGTTCATTTTTGTGTTGTTACCATGTGTAGAAATTTATTTGGTATCATTTTTATAATTTTTTAGGGGTCATTTTTTATTTATCTCAATTTAAAAGTCCATGGGTATCTTTTTTTCTTTACTGCTATCATTTTTATTTTGAATTTTTAACTTCAGATTCTGGTTATCATTTTTTATTTATTTTAGGTATCATTTTTTAAATTCATACCACTACACAGTTTGTAGATATCATTTTTTTTAATTGTAGTTATCATTTTCTGAGTTTTGTTTATTAAACAACATTTCTGCACAAACACAAATTATTAGCCAAAAATATTGTTGTCAGTTCAAGTTTTAATCATCCAATTTACTGAGTAGACTCTTTGATGTAATGGTTCACTTAATGTGTTCAGTATTTAACATATGAAAAGTCCATAGGTATCATTTTTTTCACAATTCAGTTATCATTTAAATTGTACCAATATTCATTCATATTTTTCTTATCATTTTGCATATATTGTAGGTATCATTTTTTGATTTCTTATCCACTTTACAGTTTTTAGTTATCATTTCCTGGCAGTTGTAGTTATCATTTTTTACATTAAGTTAGTTCACATCAATTCTGCACACATACAAAAGACTAAGAATGAAAAAAAAATTGATATAAATTCAGTCTTTTCCAATCAAATTCAGCAATGTGTCAAGTATGCAGATTTATCATAATGTATTCAAGCAAGATTAGTATTTCACACATCCACCTATCCATTACTGAAATTCAAAACATTAACATCTGCATAAATTTCAATCTAAAAGAAAATACACTTTTTTCCAACCAACTACAATATACGGTACTGTTTCACCCATTTTTTCATTCATTTTTTTTAATCTTCTTGGTCAATCCAGTGAAGAATCGAACCAAATTCCAGCAACATGCATGATTGGATATGACTTCATGCACAATCAGTGCTCTTATTTTATCCATTTTCTCTTTTGAGACCTCTAGAGGAATTTCAGCTCTATTGTCTGAAATTATATTTATGATGACGAATTTCCCACATTCCACTCTACGTAAATGAAAATTAACGATGTTTAGAAAATATAAAGAACAAATTTCAGTTATTTTTCTTATGCATTGAATACTGATTTATGTCGGTTACAATCAATTATTTGTAGAAACTACTACTTTTTCTGCATTGACCAAATAAATCAAAAATAATTTTAAAAAAAAAGATGAAAAAATAATTAACCTGTCAGAATGCTACTATGCGCATGGTCCTTGAAAAATCTCTCCATCAACAATCTTCTTATCTTCAATTTATTCTTTATCCAAAGTTGTTGCGGAATTTCTTCAACGTTCTTTCGTTGTAATGAACATTTTTTAGTAGTAATTCACTATCAATAAAGACATTACAATTTTCTTACCACTTCATATGCTTCGTTTAAATGAAGATTATTGAACTTGTTTGATCTTCTTGGTCTCAAAGAATCATAGTGAACCCATTGCATGTTTGGATATGATAATGTCAACAACGTCCAATGATTGTCAAAATGTAATAGGAAGTAAATCTTTTCTGTATAACTGTTCAAAGCTGCTTCTTTTAAGAAAGGAGTAACCAAACTTTTAATAATTGAACTCCTGCTTTCCATAATTGCTTTCTGCTCAGTTTAAATTTTATTTGAATAAAGTATTGAAGACGTGAAATGTAACGACCAGTATTTTACAGTGTCATAATTAATTTATTTAATTATATAAATAGTAATTCAGAGAATTAAATGGTCATTAAATTAAATTATATGGATTATTTAATTAATTTAAATAATAGAATAATATATTTAATTCAGAAATAATCAAAATATAGTGGAATTCACAATATAGTGTGAATTGGATTATTTAAAATATATAGTTCAGTTTAGAGTTGAATTATATGAACAAATATATCCAATCGACAACAACTGAACGTATAGTTTATAATATAATTATAAACGAGCGCGTAATGGCGCGGCAGTTCGCGATTGGGCGATTTGAACTTCAACTGGATATATAGGGTCCGTTTTAAATCGGATTTCTGTGAAACAAGAAACGTTGGGGGCTGGTGAAGTATATTTTTCTAGTGGAAGAGAAAAATCGGGATTTCATTATTTAGATTTTGATTAATGTCCAAATCAAATTCTAGAAAAGTCGCTATGGAATTCCTTTATAATTTATAACGATATATATAAGGAATTTCAATATAAATTTGAATATCGATTCAACCCGGATTTGAATATCGAGTTGTAAATCCCAGTGGAGCTGTATGGTATTCCACTGTGAATATATACGATAATATTTATTTTTATATATTAAATCTAATTGTTTTTAAATATATTTATATATTTAAAAGGGTTATTTAGAGCTTTAAAAATAGCCATTTTTGCAAACGACCTCAGAATTCGAAAAAACTAATTTTGTTGGATCTGCAATATTAAATTATTGTTAGATTTCAATTTCCATGATTTTTAGAGTCAGTATGTGGCCGTACGGGATTTTAATGTGGAAACAGTCAGTATTTTGACGGTTAAAAATACGTTGTGTGAGAAAACGGAGTCGGAATTCAACGGAACAAGTTTCGTTGGGACCGTAATGCCGAACTCTTGCTGCAAACCAGTTTTCATGATTTTTAGATATCGTGTGTGTTCGTAGGAATTTTTAGAATGCGGATACAAATATAAATTTATATAAAATATCCTAATCCTACTTCTGAACATAAAGAGGCCACTTCCTCTTATTCTCAACCACACAAATAGTCTCGTTCCCGTTATAAAATCGTGCTTAGAAGCCGCCACAATTTTTCTTTCTTCCACAACCAATTCGCAGGTTTAAAAATCAAAATCAAATCCAGTAAATTCATATAAATCCTAATCTCTATATATTTCGAATCACTAAATGTTTCTCTACATTTTGCTCTCGGTTTTGTGTTGTTCGATCATTTTTCTGGAGTTCGATATTTACACCGTGAAGTTAGGGTTGGGGAATGCTCGTGATTTAGTGAGTTTAGGTTGGTTTCGATCTCGGATTTGGATTGAGGAGGCAAATCCGCACCTTGTGTGATATTTTTGGGGTATTTCGTCGATATAGATGTCGCACCTTTTGTACTGGTGCGTGAAGGACTGTTGTGACGTGCAGGCGGCAGGAGATCTGAGTTCAACAGTTAGGGTAGGAGATGGGAGAGGAGGTTGAAAGGAGAACAATGGTGCTGACCGTTTGTAAATTTGCTGAGAAAAGAGGGAGCTTGTTTTTAAAAATTCACGGCCATTAGTTGTGAAATGAAGCTGGAGTTTGCGGTATTAGGAGTAGAAGGACGATGGACTATGTTGGGTACGGGTAGTTTGAATGGGCCGGGTTCTGAGGGTGAGGCCCAATGAGATTTAAATTATAAGTCTTTATTTAATTTAAAGTGTGTAATAACTTTATTTTATCATATCTTGTTCATACGTGATCAAAACTCGGCGAAACAAGATCTGTTGGGATCGTATGGACGACGATTACAAAATGGAACTAACTAGGAGTGGATTGGAGCTCGTTTGAATTTATGGAGAAATAAATTGTTTGATTCAAATCAAACAACAGTTATCGTTCTTTAACGATGAACTGCCAATGTGAGTAAAACTCACCAACTCTGAACAGTTATATTTTTATAACGTATTCTTAGAACTGATAATTTTCTGTTGAGTGCTGTGTGTTAACTATTTGGTTGAATTGCTTGTGTATTGGTTAAAAATATAGATAACGATACATATATATAAATCGTTAATCAAATGTTGATTCTATTTGGCAGAATATTTCATATTAAAATGAAATCGATGTTAATGATATTGTTTAACATCTGTGGATGCAGGGGAACATGTCGGAGGAATCCAACTGGATTCCTCAAGATTTATTTTACTGTTTTCATATATGGTGATATATAATGTGATATATAATCTGTTGTTGATTATGTGTGTTTGAATGATATCGATCGGTTAATTGGTATTTTAAATACCGTAAGAAATACTGGGATGTAGAAAAGGGGATTTTCAAATTATATTTTGAAAATAAATTATTTATATAAAATCATTGGATTTTATATATAAAAGGAAAAAGGATTTTATATAAGGAAATAATTATAAAATCAAAAGAGTTAAAAAGGAATATATTTGTAAAACAAATATACAGGAAATTATTTGTAAAACAAATATAAGGAAATATATTTGTAGACCAAATACAAAGGAAGATATTTGCAAAAACAAATAGAAAGAGAAATATTTGTAAACACTTACAAATAAAATAGAAAAAGGAATATTTGTAAAACATTTACAAATAGAATTTAAAAGGAAATATTTGTAAAACATTTACAAATAGATTAAATAGGATTATTTATTTATAGGAAATAAATAGAATGTAATAAAGGAAATATTTATTTGTTAAATAAATAGGAAAAATAAAAGAAATATTTATTGGTTAAATAAATAGAATTAAAAGGGAATATTTATTTGTTAAATAAATAGAATTGAAAGGGAATAGTTATTTGTTAGGTAAACAAATAGAAAAGGAATTATTTGTATAAACAAACAGAAAAGGAATTAATCAAAGGAGTTAATTCAAAGGAATAAATCGAATAGAGTTAATCGATTAGAGTTAACATGTTAGAATTAATCAGTTAGAGTTAACCAGTTAGAATTAATTAGTTAGAGTTAATCAGTTAGAGTTAACCAGTTAGAATAAATCAGTTAGAGTTAATCAGTTAGAATTAATCAGTTAGAGTTAACCAGTTAGAATTAATCAGTTAGAGTTAATCAGTTGGAGTTAACCAGTTAGAGTTAAATCGATAGAGTTATTCAAATTTGAGTTAATCGAATATTGGTTATTCGAAGTGAGTTAATCGAATATTAGTTATTCGAATAAAGTTAAAGGAGTTATCGAAGTTAGTTAAATCAAAAGGAGTTATCGGAGTTAGTTAAATCAAAAGGAGTTATCGATGTTAGTTTAATCGAAAAGAGTTAATCGAATTTAGTTATTCGAAAGTGAGATTATCGAATATAAGTTATTCGAAAGGAGGTTATCGAATATAGTGTATTCGAAAAAAAGGAGATTATCGAATATAGCGTATTCGAAAGAAAGAGATCGAATATAAGTTATTCGAAGTGAGTTAATCGAATATTGGTTATTCGAAGTGGGTTAATCGAATATTGGTTATTCGAAGTGAGTTAATCGAATATTGGTTATTCGAAGTGAGTTAATCGAATATAGTTTATTCGAATAGAATTAAAGGAGTTAATCGAATATAGTTTATTCGAATAGAATTAAAGGAGTCAATCGAATATAGTTTATTCGAATAGAATTAAAGGAGTTAATCGAATATAGTTTATTCGAATAGAATTAAAGGAGTTAATCGAATATAGTTTATTCGAATAGAATTAAAGGAGTTAAACGAATATAGTTTATTCGAATAGAGTTAAAGGAGTTATCGAGTATCGTTTATTCGAAAGGAGTTAAGTGAAAAGAGTTAATCAAATAGAGTTAATTGATAAGAGTTAATTGAATAGAGTTAATCGAATATAGTTTATTCGAAGAACGGTTTTCGAATCTAGTTATTTGTAAGAGAGATTATCGAATATAGTTATTCGAAGGGAGGAGTTAATCGAATATAGTTTATTCGAAGAGAGTTACGTAAGGAAGATTGTTAAAGGTTTAAAAGATAAACTTTGTCTATTCCGAAGTTAAAACGTTGTTCAGTTAAGGTCTGAGAGGTAATTATACCCCAACTTGATTGACTTCCTTCTTAACTAAGGAATGGTTAAAGTTTGATAGTAAAGGTAGGTTAAGTGAATTTAGTTTATGAGTGTAATGGTTTGTGTTCGCATAGCGATGTTTATTTAAACATCTGTTTAAAACCAAATGAAGGAGTTTTGGAAATGTTTTCCAAATAATAAATAGTAACAAGAAATGGAAATGTTTTCCAATGATTTGTAACGTATATTTTCTAAGTATAGAAAATAAGAAATGTTGAATATATGGAAGTAGGAAATGGAAAATGAATAAATTGATGAACTAAAGCGATAAATGTTCAATGATGATTGATCGATATAATTTCCATTTGGAAATAATATCGTTGTTTACACACGTGTTTTTCTTTGATAGTCAACTCACCGACTATCGAAGTTTTTGACCATTTTAACGTTGTTAATATGGAGAGACCGGTTGGATTATTATCCAAAGAACCACTCCGTATTGGCATAAGCATTGCAAATCATATATGCCAAAGAAAATTGAAGACGGAGTAAAGTGCAAGGGCTGTTGTAAAATCTTAGGTAACAATTGCCTAAGATGGATGTACTGAATAGTGCCTTCGGTTTGTTCAGTCCCAGGACAACTTGTATGGACAAATGTCTGACAGAGTATATCTAATAGATCGCATAAGTTGATCTCTTCTAATGTATTCACGTTTGGTGGCGGAGGAATTCGTTTCTCTTAGCTGTATACCCGTGTTATTTTTGGATAAATCAATTTGTGATTTGGCGGGTATGACGATGTGACATTCTAAGTGAATGAAGATGTGGCATGCAAAAGATAAGCGTAGCTTCTAGCCTCACAACCGGGAAATGACATAAATCGGGCAGGTAGCACGGCTATGTAGGTCGCACCTATTAAGGTGTATAATCACCTGATCTAGAGTTCCATTTACTTCATAAAATCTATTGTCGATGTTGTCCCATTCGGGAAACGGTTGTTGATCCCAACCGTTGGTGATATATATTCGATACACTTGTGACGACCGCCCATAACCCCCGCACTAAACAAGAGGAATAATGCGCTGAAAGGCGTGCCAGGCTACTATGGACGATCATCATAGTAAGTGAACACATTGAAACCTGTCGTAGAACTCACAGCGCAAGGATAAAATATAATAGAACATATACAACAGGTGATAGTAATGAGGTATCATATAGCAAACTTTTGAAACTCTTTCAACATCCAGAAAGATTATCCAACTGATATCCAAGTTTGTACATAAGGCCTCACTACAACTCTCAAGCAACTCAAACAGCGGAAACAGAAATACTAGATAGAATAAAACTGGTACGCTAGCCTCCTGCTCGTCATCGCTCAGCTTCCTCGTATCACTAAGCTCCATTACCTGTAACCTGCTACTTAGTCTGCCCATCCACAACCGGATGAACAGCCCAAGGTAATAAGAGGAGACATAAAACCTTGAGTCAGACAATAGTCTTAGTGAGCGATAATACAGCTAACAAACTTCAACAAGAAAGCATATGAGAATGGGTAAATGAACAACTTATCTACCCACATCACCAGAGAAGAACTCAACCTTATCTTCCCCACATCGGACAGTGATAGCCTTTACACCAAGCATTTCAACCATTCATCCATAGAAACCAGAACACCCATTCAATCATAGAGAACACACATAACATCCAGATTATATAAGTCTCACACAGACAACCCTAATCGAGTTTAACATTCCTCAAGTACCCTCGCCAGAGGCCTAAACCAATATCACTTAAGCACCCAAAGAACGTCTCCCTCGACTTTGGATAATCTATGTGAGATAGTACAAACAGTACAACTAATCATCCATGACTGACTCTGGCTATCACTGCCAATCCTGCTTCAAAACCATCATTATCGTATGACGGCCAACCTTGCCATATGTCAAGGGCTAATGATATACCCAGTTCTAGCATGAACTCCATATGCCTAACCTTGGCAATGTCCAACCTTGACACTAGGCCTTTCCCCAACCAGAAAGACCTAGGGTACTCGACCAACAACCGGTCTTTTGGGCCTTTCAACGATACCCATCGTACCCCTGCTTTGAGCCTGCTAGATCTTACGACAACGATGACTTCTCGGCCTTCGCATCTCTAATCGTCCAACCTTGACGATGTTTCATAGCTTAAGCAACCTTCTCGAGCAGCCATTATCCACCAACTCACGACCTTTGAGTTGTCACCCCATTCGTTGTTCCACCTTGATCAACGAACACATTCACCACTTCGAGCCTTCCTACTTGAACCACCTCGAAGTTACGTCATCACTAGAAGTGTCCGATCAGAAATTTCTACTAGAAATGCCGACCAGACCCATTCTGGACCGACCAGACCTCTTCCGGTACTTCTGGACCGATCAGACCCCCTGGACCGACCAGACCTCCCTTTGCTCCTCCTGGACCGACCAGGACCCTCCTGAGCCGACCAGACTCCCTCCTCAGCCTTCTGGACTGATCAAACCGACCAGCTCCAAGACCCCGTCAAAACCGACAAGAATTGCTCCAGAACGACCAGTCAAAACCGACCAGCATTGCTCCAGAATGACCAATCAAAACCGACCAGCTTTTCTCCAGAACGACCCGCCTCCATGCAGCTTTGGATCGACTCGACCTCCTTGGGACCGACCAGCTTTGGATCGACCCCGTCAAGACCGACCAGATTTTTGCTCCACCTGACCGACCACCTCATTCCAGACCGACCCGACCAACTCCAGGACGACCAGAAACCTGTACATCTCCAAATCGACTCCGATTTCGACCAAAACTTCGCCAAACGACGAATCCGATGGAACCAGCTTATCCGATTCATCCAAACGCAATCACAAACATGTTATGCAACCAACAATATCATCAATCTAACAATTTCCATCAAAACACATAAATTTTCCAAAACATGATAAGTGAATCATATGAACATAAAAACGGATCTAACTTGCGTAATCTTGAGAAAAATCATAAAATTAACCATTTAAATTATCTAGATCAGATCCTAAGGTGATTCATATATAAAATGGACTTAGCATGGTGTGGATCTAAGGAAAATAACATGGAAATGATGAAATTAACAACATAAGACCCATATACTTGCATGCATCCGAATGAGAGATGTAAATCACTCACCAATTATCCAAATCTAAGCAAAAGCAATGAAACCGCAATCCGGACAGCGAACACTTCGAATCAAACTCTTCAATCCGATGAATTCGCCCTTGAGACGATGTAGATCTAGCCTCTTATGGTGTAGATCTTCGATTTCCCTCCTTGGATTTTGGAATTTTAATGGTGGAAAGATGTTAGAGGAAGAAGGAGATCAAAGCCTCCCCATAAGAGAATGGAAAATGCCAACCTTTCTCCATACCCCTTACCCCCTATTTATAGTCTCCACCCACCCTCTAATGGGCCTTCTCCAAATCAGCCCATTAGCCTTCCAAAACCTGAACAGCCAACTGAAAAACCTTAAAACAGCGATTTCTCCCAAACCGCTGAACCAAATCCTTAATGTAACCACTCTACGGAAAGGGAATCATCAATTCCTTTCCAATGGCACAGGTCTCACCCTCTGATTCGACCTGAGTCAAAAGTTATGCCCAGTACAAGACTGACAGGGGCAAAATGGTCACAAACAAAATCGGTAAAAATTATGGACATGTCACACATCCCCATAAGCAACATATCAAAAGATGAGAATGATCCAACCGTCAGGGAATAAAATAAAAATATTTTACGATCTTCCGATACGTAAAATGCGGGCTGTTACATTCTCCCTCCCTTAAGAATTTCGCCCCCGAAATTCCAAGCAAACACAAGCAACCACAACAATTCCGCATGCCTATCATCCATGAGAAGCCAATTCTATCATCCAAACTAGCAACAATCAAACCATGCATCCATAGCCTTATCCTAGCACGCGGAATTCTATTAAACAACAACAAGATACAACGATATAACGATGATACAATCAAAGGGTCCTACCGACGAAGAGTTCTGGATGAGTCGCCATCATGCTCTCTTCCGTCTCCCATGTACAATCGTCGCCATCTTCACTATATTGTACCTTGACTAGCTTAACCGTCTTCCTCCTAAGCTGTTTCGTATCATTTCCCACAACACGAAGTGGCCTACGAGGTTTCGCAACTGCGGTCTCGACTTCTAAATCTTCATACTGTTCTGGAGATACCACCACATTCGAGTTGTGCAAAAACTTCCGTAGAAACGACACATGGAAAACATTATGCATACTCGACATCTTCTCGGGTAACTCCAACCTATATGCGAGCTTTCCTATTCGCTCGACTATCGGAAATGGTCCAACAAACCTAGGAGCCAACTTCCCTTTACTTCAGAATCGAACCATATGCTTTAACGGTGAAATCTTCACAAAAATCATATCACCTACGTCGAATTCTAAATCCTTACGACGCTTATCGGCGTAACTCTTTTGACGATCTTGGGCCGCCTTCATTCGTTGTCGAACAATCTCGGTACAATCCGAGGTTTCTCTAATCATTTCAGGCCCAAGTACCAACTTATCTCCAGTTTCTAACCATCAAGCTGGAGAATTGCACGGCCTTCCATACAACGCCTCGTATGGTGCCATCCCAATACTCGACTGGTAGCTATTATTATACGCAAACTCAACCAGGTGCAGATGATCTTCCCATGATCCTCTGAAGTCTATCACACAAGCCCTCAGGAGATCTTCTAAAACTCGGTTGACTCTCTCAGTCTGACCATCAGTTTGGGGATGATATGTCGTACTTAAGCACAATTCGGTTCCCAAAGCTTCTTGCAAACTTTTCCAAAATCCACTCGTGAACAATGGATCCCGGTCACTTACTATACTCTTTGGGACACCATGGAATCGAACTATCCATTTCACATAAAGCTCAGCCAATTTTGACGTTGTCCTAGTCGTCTTGACAGGAATAAATCTCGCACTTTTAGTCAAACGATCCACAATGACCCAAATCCCTTCATTCCCTGCCCTAGTTCTAGGTAGTCCATCGATAAAATCCATCGATATCTGCTCCCACTTCCACATAGGAACCTCTAATGGCTGAAGTAAACCACTCGGCTTCTTCTGTTCAGCTTTCACTAACTGACAGTTCATACACTTGGAAATGAATTTTCCAATATCTCTTTTCATCCCTTCCCAGTAGTAGACTCGCTTCATGTCCTGATACATTTTATTACCACCGGGATGAATCGTTAGCTTCGAGTGATGACATTCTCTCAGAACCTCATCCCTCAATCCGTCGACATCAGGAACAACTAATCGTCCTTGCTTTCGAAGCCAGCCTTCTCGGTCGACCTCAAACTCCTTATCCTCTGGTTTCAGTTTCTGAATGGACTCGACAAGCTTCGCATCTTTCTTTTGGCCCTCGCCAATCCTTTCGATAAGAGTAGGCCTTATCGACAAGCTTGCCAATATTTCAGGTTCCAACTCACACCTTGGCCTGAAATCGAATCTTGCCAAATACTCGAGGCCCTTCCATTCCGAAAACATCGCTCCCAAACTTGCGTGTCTTCGACTCAATGCATCTGCAACTGCATTGCCTTTGCCAGGAGTACAGGCTATCCCAAAATCATACGATGCCAGAAAAACTAACCATCGTTGCTGCCGAAGATTCAAATCCTTTTGGGAGAAAAGATACTTCAACGACTTGTGATCCGTAAACAACTCGAATCGTACTCCCAACAGGTAATGTCTTCACATCTTTAGAGCAAACACAATCGCTGCCAACTCCAAATCATGAGTTGGATAGTTTCTCTCATGTGGCTTTAGCTGTCGACTTGCGTAAGCCACTACTTTATCCTTCTGCATTAGCACTACTCCAAGTCCAGTACCACATGCATCAGTATATACCACCATCTCTTCATTCCCACTTGGAATGGTCAACACAGGTGCACTCGTCAATCTCTCCTTCAAGATTTCGAACGCTTGTTCACACTTCGCATCCCATGCGAACACTTGGTTCTTCTTCGTCAATCCTGTTAATGGTGCAGCCATCTTAGAGAAATCCTTGATAAACCTTCGGTAATAACCAGCCAATCCAAGGAAACTCCTAACATCCGTTGCATTCTTAGGTTTATCCCAGTCCTGGATTGCTGCAACTTTAGCGGGGTCAACCGCTATACCTTTTCCAGAAACAACAAGACCTAAGAACCTCACTTCATCCTTCCAGAAGTGACACTTTGAGAACTTAGCTTTAAGTTGATGCTTTCGCAAGATCTCTAACACAACTCTCAAGTGCGTCTTATGTTCTTCCACATTTCTGGAGTAAACCAGTATATCATCCACGAACACAAGCACGAACTTATTCAACTGATCTCTGAACACTCTATTCATAAGATCCACAAAAAACGCTGGTGCGTTAGTCAACCCGAATGGCATCACCAACCACTCGAAAAACCCGGACGGTGTCCTAAAAGTAGTCTTTGGCACACTATCCTTAGCCACTCTCAACTGGTGAAACCCAGTTGCCAAATCCATCTGAGAAAACACTTTGGCTACGTGAAGCTGATCGAACAAGTCATCAATCCTTGGCAACGGATACTTGTTCTTCTTAGTCACCTTGTTCAGCTCACGATAGTCCACACACAACCTTAACGAGCCATCTGCTTTAGTTGCAAACACGACTGGTGCACCCTACTCGGAAACTCTCCTCCGAATGAAAGCTTTTCCCCAAAGGTCTCTAACTTGCACCCCCAACTCTCGCTGTTCCTTAGGCGCCATCCGCCTAAGTGGCATAACAATTGGTCTCGCACCCTCGACCAAATCGATCCTAAACTCGATCTCGCGATGCGGCGGCAACCCTTTGACCTCGTCAAAGACATCTACATACTCATTAGCGATCAGCACTGATGATAGGTCTTCCTGTGGAATCCCAAGCGAATATAGATAACTCACGAAGACCCCGTCTTCGCGCTTACATCTAATCAACACCTTTCGCCCTTCCGCATCCCCGACCCTCACCTCTAGCTTCTCGCAATTCACCCTTGCCGCATACTTCTTGAGCCAATCCATGCCCAAGATGATCCCATACCCAGCGAAGTTAAGAACGAAGCAATCACACATAAAAGAGCAACCATGACTTGATAATACTAGACCACAGAAAATCATGCACAAACTGGATGAACCCCCAACTGGATTAGTCACGATCAATGGTCTATCACAAATCTCGGGTTCCAAACCCAAGCGACACACAAGCTCATTGCAGATGAATGAATGTGATGCTCCAGTATCAAACAACACTCGAACTGAAACACCGTTAACGGAAAAAGTACCTTGCACCATGACACCCTTTCCCTTCTCCTCTGCAGTAGGAGCTCTTGAAGAAGATGGCACAGCATCCAAAGCATATGCCTTAACAATCTGCTTACCCTTAGCTGATTCCGGACAATCTTTCTTTTCATGCCCAGGCTTTCCACACTTGAAGCACTTCTTCTCAGCTTTGGGATTCTTACACTCATTCGAATAATGTCCCTTCTGTTGGCAGTTAAAGCAAACTGCCTCACTCTTGGGTTTCTTTTGGCCATCCTTTCCTTTCTGTTGTTGCTGCTTCCTCTTTTTATTTCCACTCTGCTGTGGTTTCTAAGCTTCCTTGGTTGCAGTGACAACATTTGCTTCCTTGGGAAACAAGCTCTCATGGCGAATAACTTTTTCCACAGTCTTTTCAAATGAATCATCAAGATGGTCCACCAGTGGCTTCCCAATATGTTCATCCAAACCCAAGACAAACTTCTCGTTCTTCTGATAAGGCGTATCAATGTATGAACGAGCATATCTAGACAAAGCCTCAAAATCAGAAATATAGTCAAGAACTGATCTGCCATTCTGCTTCAACTCTACGAACTTCTTGAAGAGAACTGACTTTTGAGTAGTGGAGATAAACTTTGCTTCAAACTTAGCTTGGAATTGCTCCCATGAAATCTCCTCTTCCGGAGTCTCGAGTATAACAGAATTCCACCATTCCATGGCCCTGCTCTGCAGCTGCCTTGATGCAAGCTTTCTCTTCATTGCATCCTCAATACCCAAGTCTCCAAAGATTCGAACACATGAATCCATCCACCTCTGAACCTCTTCAGCTAGTTCAGTTCCCTTGAATGATTTCCCTCCTAGAGATGTAAAGTCCTTGCACATCTTTGCAAAATCTACCCTAGGAACTCGCACACCTACATCTACCGTAGCCGCCGCTGGAGCGGGTACCCTTCGCATAATTGCTTCTGCCATGGCTTCAAACATGGCCGGGTAATCTGGTTCACCACCATTTCCCCCTCCAGTATTAGCTCCCCTAGCAGCGTGTCTTGATGGTCATCTACTCATTCTAAATCTGCAATTTAGAATAATTAACCACTTCCAAGAAAACTGCTAAAGAGATACAACCGCTACTACTATATATACTAATATATATAGTAAACATTCAACTGAAATCTACAAATACGTCTCTCATACGTAATTACGTCTTCGAACTCTGGCCAAAATCGTTGACCAGAGCTCTGATACCAAATGTGACGACCGCCCATAACCCCCGCACTAAACAAGAGGAATAATGCGCTGAAAGGCGTACCAGGCTGCTATGGACGATCATCATAGTAAGTGAACACATCGAAACCTGTCGTAGAACTCACAGCGCAAGGATAAAATATAATAGAACATATACAACAGGTGATAGTAATGAGGTATCATATAGCAAACTTTTGAAACTCTTTCAACATCCAGAAAGATTATCCAACTGATATCCAAATTTGTACATAAGGCCTCACTACAACTCTCAAGCAACTCAAACAGCGGAAACAGAAATACTAGATAGAATAAAACTGGTACGCTAGCCTCCTGCTCGTCATCGCTCAGCTTCCTCGTATCACTAAGCTCCATTACCTGTAACCTGCTACTTAGTCTGCCCATCCACAACCGGATGAACAGCCCAAGGTAATAAGAGGAGACATAAAACCTTGAGTCAGACAATAGTCTTAGTGAGCGATAATACAGCTAACAAACTTCAACAAGAAAGCATATGAGAATGGGTAAATGAACAACTTATCTACCCACATCACCAGAGAAGAACTTAACCTTATCTTCCCCACATCGGACAGTGATAGCCTTTACACCAAGCATTTCAACCATTCATCCATAGAAACCAGAACACCCATTCAATCATAGAGAACACACATAACATCCAGATTATATAAGTCTCACACAGACAACCCTAATCGAGTTTAACATTCCTCAAGTACCCTCGCCAGAGGCCTAAACCAATATCACTTAAGCACCCAAAGAACGTCTCCCTCGACTTTGGATAATCTATGTGAGATAGTACAAACAGAACAACTAATCATCCATGACTGACTCTGGCTATCACTGCCAATCCTGCTTCGAAACCATCATTATCGTATGACGGCCAACCTTGCCATATGTCAAGGGCTAATGATAACCCCAGTTCTAGCATGAACTCCATATGCCCAACCTTGGCAATGTCCAACCTTGACACTAGGCCTTTCCCCAACCAGAAAGACCCAGGGTACTCGACCAACAACCGGTCTTTTGGGCCTTTCAACGATACCCATCGTACCCCTGCTTTGAACCTGCTAGAACTTACGACAACGATGACTTCTTGGCCTTCGCATCTCTAATCGTCCAACCTTGACGATGTTTCATAGCTCAAGCAACCTTCTCGAGCAGCCATTATCCACCAACTCACGACCTTTGAGTTATCACCCTATTCGTTGTTCCACCTTGATCAACGAACACATTCACCACTTCGAGCCTTCCTACTTGAACCACCTCGACGTTACGTCATCACTAGAAGTGTCCGATCAGAAATTTCTACTGGAAATGCCGACCAGACCCATTCTGGACCGACCAGACCTCTTCCGGTACTTCTGGACCGATCAGACCCCCTGGACCGACCAGACCTCCCTTTGCTCCTCCTGGACCGACCAGGACCCTCCTGAGCCGACCAGACTCCCTCCTCAGCCTTCTGGACCGATCAAACCGACCAGCTCCAAGGCCCAGTCAAAACCGACAAGAATTGCTCCAGAACGACCAGTCAAAACCGACCAGCATTGCTCCAGAATGACCAATCAAAACCGACCAGCTTTTCTCCAGAACGACCCGCCTCCATGCAGCTTTGGATCGACTCGACCTCCTTGGGACCGACCAGCTTTGGATCGACCCCATCAAGACCGACCAGATTTTTGCTCCACCTGACCGACCACCTCATTCCAGACCGACCCGATCAACTCCAGGACGACCAAAAACCTGTACATCTCCAAATCGACTCCGATTTCGACCAAAACTTCGCCAAACGACGAATCCGACGGAACCAGCTTATCCGATTCATCCAAACGCAATCACAAACATGTTATGCAACCAACAATATCATCAATCTAACAATTTCCATCAAAACACATAAATTTCCCAAAACATGATAAGTGAATCATATGAACATAAAAACGGATCTAACTTGCATAATCTTGAGAAAAATCATAAAATTAACCATTTAAATTATCTAGATCAGATCCTAAGGTGATTCATATATAAAATGGACTTAGCATGGTGTGGATCTAAGGAAAATAACATGGAAATGATGAAATTAACAACATAAGACCCATATACTTGCACGCATCCGAATGAGAGATGTAAATCACTCACCAATTATCCAAATCTAAGCAAAAGCAACGAAAACGCAATCCGGACAGCGAACACTTCGAATCAAACTCTTCAATCCGATGAATTCGCCCTTGAGACGATGTAGATCTAGCCTCTTATGGTGTAGATCTTCGATTTCCCTCCTTGGATTTTGGAATTTTAATGGTGGAAAGATGTTAGAGGAAGAAGGAGATCAAAGCCTCCCCATAAAAGAATGGAAAATTCCAACCTTTCTCAATACCCCTTACCCCCTATTTATAGTCTCCACCCACCCTCTATTGGGCCTTCTCCAAATCAGCCCATTAGCCTTCCAAAACCTGAACAGCCAACTGAAAAACCTTAAAACAGCGATTTCTCCCAAACCGCTGAACCAAATCCTTAATGTAACCACTCTACGGAAAGGGAATCATCAATTCCTTTCCAATGGCACAGGTCTCACCCTCTGATTCGACCTGAGTCAAAAGTTATGCCCAGTACAAGACTGAAAAGGGCAAAATGGTCACAAACAAAATCGGTAAAAATTATGGACATGTCACACATCCCCATAAGCAACATATCAAAAGATGAGAATGATCCAACCCTCAGGGAATAAAATAAAAATATTTTACGATCTTCCGATACGTAAAATGCGGGCTGTTACAACACTCAAGTGAAATGAGTGGTCAGTCATGTGTGGTCGGGTTGCAAGATTTTCTTGTTGAACCCAGTGTATTCCTCTCTAGAGGTACACTAGCGAAAGGTGGTTCCATACCTTGTCATAGTTGGAAATCCATTACCCAATACATGCTTATGGCTTTGATTGTATACTGTATATGTAGAACGTGAGATGAAAGCGTTTCTGCTAGATGATTATTATATTGTGGTTGATATACATTATTATAATATCAAAGGGTTTTTGATATAAAGATAATTTGGATTCTCATAAGGGAAAACCCGTTCCGTTATACGGCGTGGTCTTATGAGATATCGTTTCATTGTTCAAACTGTTTAAACTATTTTACTCACACCAGTCCCATGACTGACCCGGAGTTTATTTTGTTTTGTTTTCCCTTAACTCTTGGGTGCCCAATTTTGTACAGGCAGTCAAGTAGTCGGGATTTACAGATATACTGGAAGAGCTTGGAGCAGGAGGCTTCAGGATTATATAGCTATAGTTATTTCCGCTATGTTGTAAGTGTTGTACTCTTATAATGTTATTGTATACATATACTAAATTTTATTTCAAGGATATGTTATCTATTATATGTTGTTCGTTCTGCTGTGAGATTCGTATTACTCTGATGTTGTATGTTCTTCTTCTTCTATTCTACGTTTCTATCTTATCTATCCTCACCCTCTAATTTCTTTTATTAACTACCGGTATTTTTCGATGTTTGGTTAGTCGTCATTGAGTTTATGTCGATAACCAAAGTTGCTAAAAACCGGGTCGTTACATGAAAACTATAATAATATTTTTTACAAACTGTGATTCAACTTACTTTCATAAGTGTAGACATTGCATAATTGTTTTCGACTAAATCACATTTATGGGTGCACCAGTCGATTATCTGATAATACAATGAAAACAATAAATTACATCAAGTAAATAAACATGTTACAACATCATATAACAGATTTATGTCTATATATTTATCTGTTTTAGTACGACATAATCTGAACCTATGTTTTACAGTTTCTAAGTATCATTTTTATATTTAATTAGGTATCAGTATCTTATTCATTATACCGATCATATAAAAAATAAAAAATTTGGTTATCATTTTCTTTAACATGGTAATCATTAACAAATATTTGTACATTTGTTTACCTGCCCATCTGTAGATAAACCTCTCAGCACTTCTATCAGCATATCTTTTGTAACAATACATCCTCCCCTTGCCGGATCATCATCTCGCCAAGCAACCGGACTGTTAATTATTTACAAGTACAACAGTTAATAAAATTATTTCTATGTTATCCAAGTACAGATGAAGATATTATACTTACTTTTCTTCAGCAATTGACATTGAATAAATTTCCTTACAATTCTACCTTCCCCATCATAGAGATGTTTTGTCACTTTTTCGCATTTTGACAAGTGCAAGTCTTTCAATGAAGGTTCTTCAACATTTATTGGCTCTACTAGTTTAACAGTTTGTTCTTGATCTACCTTATCTTCATTGACCTTCTTTTTCTTTCATTTTTCATCATCTAATGGTATCAATGAAAGTTGTAATCCATCATTTTTCCTTCGCATGAACCTTCAATCTCCTTTTTCTGTGTTACCCGTGTTTCTTCCTTGCTTTTACAAAATATTCATGCTCCTCTTTTCTTTTTTGTGTTCTTCTTCTAGCTCTCATTCTCAGTATGTAAGAAGGTGGTTTTGCACTTTTTGTTTTAGAAGATGATGTTTTAAGTCTTTTTTTAACTGATTTTTGGGAATTCCCTTCTCTGACTTCCATCTTTGAAATCTCTGCAGTCAAATTCAAACTAAAATCCGAAGGAATAATGTCGTCAATTGACTGTACACCCTTTTTTTCTCTCCCTCTATCATCAACAGAATCAGTTACTATGATTGGCGTTTTTTCATTCTCTATTCCAACTGCCTTGTTTTCTTCTCCATAAGTCATTCCATCATCCTTCGTCATGCTATCTGTCATTTTATCTTTGTCTTGATTCTCAATATTCACATCATTTTTAGTTATTTGATTGCTTTCCATGTTTTCATTTGTATGTGCAGCAACCATTGTTGGTTCTGAATCAACTCCATTATCCATTTTCTCGTGTTGAATATCAGCATTCTGCACTTTCATCTGGTCTTTAAGTTTACATAACTCCTCTTTTGCTTTTCTTCTCAAATTTCTTTCTTCCTTCCATTTCCTTTTAAATTCTATGTTTTCTTTCTCCAATTCTGTGATGCGAAAGTTAAGAACTCTATTTTCCACGTCCTTATCAACTTTTTCCACTTCTTGTACCTGCTGACCACGTTTTTTTTTAATTTGTGCATCTTTTCCTTTTGTTGCAGATCTTCTTACCAAACATTCCTTACACTCTAAAAGAAGTGCCTCATGTATATCAATTTTTCCCATACCCATCACCTATAAAAGAATGCACAATATATGAATCAATCTGCATACTTGACACATTGCTGAATTTGATTAGAAAAGACTGAATTTATATCAATTTTTTTTTCATTCTCAGTCTTTTGTATGTGGGCAGAATTGATGTGAACTAACTTAATGTAAAAAATGATAACTATAACTGCCATAAAATGATAACTAAAAACTGTAAAGTGGATAAGAAATCAAAAAATGATACCTACAATATATACAAAATGATAAGCAAAATATGAATGAATATTGGTATAATTTAAATGATAATTCAATTGTAAAAAAAATGATACCTATGGAATTTTCATATGTTAAATACTCAGCACATTAAATGGGAATGAATAAACCAGTGAATCATTACATCAAAGAGTCTACTCAGTAAATTGGATGATTAAAACTTGAACTGACAACAATATTTTTGGCTAATAATTTATGTTTGTGCAGAAATGCTGTTTAATAAACAAAACTCAAAAAATGATAACTACAATTAAAAAAAATGATATCTACAAACTGTAGTGGTATGAATTTAAAAAATGATACCTAAAATAAACAAAAAATGATAACCAGAATCTGAAGTTAAAAATTCAAAATAAAAATGATAACTGCAGTAAAGAAAAAAAGATACCAATGGACTTTTAAATTGAGATAAATAAAAAATGACCCCTAAAAAATTATAAAAATGGTACCAAATAAATTTTTACACATGGTAACAACATAAATATAAACCCTACAAAGACATAGAAAAAATAACCATTTAATCAAACATAAAGAATAACATACAGAAAGGTTTTTATTACCAACTGTTAGACCCAAAAGTGGTTCTAACACCCAAATTGATTAAAAGCAAATAAGATGAGATAAAAATAAAAATGAACACACAGGATTTATAGTGGTTCGGCGAAGAAGTGCCTACGTCCACTTATCTTTCACTATATTCAACGATTCAGTTGCAAATACAATGTAATTGTCACTTGACTTCACTCACAACTCACTTATATTCACTCAATAGATTAAAACAAGTAATGAAAGAAGATTTGGATTCTTCGGGAGTAATGGAGTTCGGATTATGGGGGTAGTTGAATTCTCAAAGTGCCTCCAAAAGATCCCTCTCTTTGTCTCCAGACGGGGTATTTATAGGTGTGAATTTGCTCGAAACTTGATCCGGGTCGGGGCCACATGTCGTCCATCCCACTATCTTCGGGTTCGGATGAACTATTATGTTGACAACGCATCAAAGGAACGGACGTTATGGGTAGGAACTGGTCACAGCCGGTCCGGATATCCAGGCGCTTTTGCAGAAGAATAATATGGAACATGGGCTCTGGTCGGAGATGCACAGATAAGGGGTTCGGATCGGGATATCCGATCCGACCCGGATTGGCTTGGATGCAACGCTCTCTTCTTCTCTAATCTACTCCGCTCCGATCCATTTTCGTGGCAAACAGGTGGCTTTCCGATCCAATTGAGATCATGTTGCCCTCCGATCCGATTAGATATACCTTACCAATTTCCTCAGCAGCAGTTCACCGATCCGAACAGAAGACTCTATCCGACCCGAACCGATACGTTGCTCTGACCCGACCCGCAGCTATCCAATCTAGATTGTAGTGTCTTCTCCAATCCGAACCGAAGTCTTCTAATTAAAAATGCTCTTCAATGTCTGGTTTCTTGACTTTGTGTTGCCTAGTTCACAAAGTAGGCTAACACTTTGCCCCCTCAAAGGATGCTTCTGTGGGGAACGGAGCATGCTTTGACTGCCATAGCGCAAAAGCTTCATCTTTCCTTTCGAATTCACACGTTAAGTTGTCGTACTTCATCCTGTTCGGTTCGGATTCCGACCCGAACGGATTTCTGGCTTGGGTTCCGACCCGAACAGATATCCTTCCTCCTGTACTCTGCGATGAACCAGTGGGCCAAGCTGTGTTACTGGGCTTTTCGAGCCGGTCCGATCGGGAATACGAATAGTCAGCTTGTTGTTTATATAAATTCACTTCTTCTTTCTTCTTTTCTTTCATTTATTGTTTTCGTTTATCCGAACCGATTCCATATCGAAGCTCCAGCCTTTCCAAGAAACTTCAAAATTTTCGCTTCCATCTTCGAATCAAACACATAGGTAGTCTTGTAGTCTTGAATCTTGTTGCCATAATCGCTTTTAATTTACATTCACGGTTAGTTTGAACGACTTTAACAAAGTAATTGAATAATCCCATCACTGCGCTTTCTTCCTTCCTCCGCCTTCGTCGTCTATGACATTGACGCCATTTCGAAGCGTTGGAGGAAAGTATTGACACTTGAGTGCTCAATCTCTCGACTTTAATTAAAGCTTGGGATTTCGAGTTGGGTTCGCTATTTAAAAGGAGGAAGAGGAAGAAAACTGAAGAAGATTGGTTCGGGTAGGGGAACAGTAGGAGGAAAAGATGAAAAGAGGGAAATTTACAAAGCCGGATCGGGTCGGAGAAATAGGGCCAAGAAATTGGTCTTAAACCGCTTGACCAGGTCGGGTCGGATTTGCGAATACAATGAAAGTCAAGACTTATGCGCTCGGATCGGACCCGGTTGAAAAACAAAAGAGAGAATAGGGGTCTGGTTATCCAAGTTAATCCGACCCGCTCCGGGTGTCAATCTCCGAACCGATCCGGATATATCTTACTGAGTGTGAGCCTTTGTTCATCCGACCCGAACCTGGTGTCTGCATCCGAACCGAGCACTCCTCAATTTAAAACATAAACTCTCGTCCAACTATTTAAAAGATATTACTTCCAACTTTACGAACAGTTAGGATAGTGCTTTGCGGACATAAGTGAACATTAAGAACTACTCTGACTATCACTTTCTCTTCAAAGTTTCGTCTTACATTGCTGTACTTTTACTTTGCATTTCTCACATTTGCTGCACACATTTTAGTTCACACACATACACAGGAGGGCACGGGATAATTTACTCTAATCCGTGCTATTGCTTCTTCAATAGTTCTATGACAATGAGGCCCAGACGCTCTTCCCGACTAGCTGAGAGGAAAGAAGCCCCGGAAACTTCTAACAAAATCACTCTTAAGGATATATCTTCTTCGTCTGATCCAGAATGGGACAGTGAGGGTCCAGACTACGGGGTTGGAAATCGAGAAAGCAACGAGGCGTCTTCGGAGAACGAGGTTTCTCTGGGTTTTGAGGAGGAAGGAGGGATCGGTGACGATCGAGCCCCTGACGAATTTGAATCAGCCATTATATTGGAATCACCTCCAGATTCCGTAGAATCGACAATCGACAACGATCGACTTGTTCGAATTTGCTTAAAGTATGGAATAATGAAAAGGGACACCCTAGTGCCCTCACGCTCTGACCGTCCCCACAACCCTCCAGAAGGATATATGACGGTCACTCGATTGATGTGCATGGTCGGTGCCATTCCTCCATTCTCTCCATTCATTGTTGATTTTTTAAGACAAATGCGGATTGCCCCCATGCAATTGCACCCCAATTCATATGCCTATCTGCACACCTTGTACATAGCGTATCGTGAAATCTTAGGCATAGAGCTCACGTTCGATGACGTTCACTTTTTCTATAATTTCAAGCATCGGACTCGAGAAACTCCATCTTTCTGCTACTTTGAATCAGTTCCAAAAAGGAAGATAATCTCTGCACCATTTAGCAGTAAAGCTGGGGATTCCAGATTAGAATGGTTCTACGTGAAGCGACAGCCTGGATGCGCCAGGAGGTGGACAAAATCAAGTAAAGCACTGATTTTCTAAATCCGGGCTCTATACATTCGAATCATCACCTTGACTTGTTTTTCCTTTTTGTTTGCAGTCGACAATCCCAAACAGATATCAGATCAGGTGTTCTTTGATCGGATGCACCGACTTCTTAATGGCGATAAAAAATTCTTGACTATCGACGAGGTCCTTAAAGATGAATACCTTCACTTTCATGGGTTGCTATCCGTTTTTCGTAGCATCGGTCATGGGACGGTCCCTTACGCATACATTCCTCCAGTGGAGATAGTTCCAGAGACAGGAGAAGGCTCGGGAATTCCTACAGTGCCTCTTCAAACTTCACCTTCTCCATCTTCCACACAAGATGATGAATTGGCTAATCTGGCCGAAAAGCATCGTGAAGGGTATATTGCCCCCGAGGAAACTACTTCTCTAGACAAGTCAAAATCCTCCCAAGAGTCGCCACTTCATGCTTCCGAAGGGGATGTTCCCAGTACCGATGAGCACATATTTCAGGGTTTGGGGGATCTCCCCTTACCTGAGACTATATATACTTCAGAGGATTTCAGGAAGGATCCTTTAGTCTTCACCTCTTCTTAAGAAACCACTCCCGCTAAGGCCAAAGAGCCTGCCCGCACTAGTCTAGCTTCAGACTCGGGTTGGTTGGGGGGAAACACACCACTTAGGATACACTTTACACCACAGCATTAGCATTCATTGCACTTCTTTCTCCATGAATCCATTAATTCTAAACTTCGTTTATTTTATCGTGCAGGTACAATGTCTCGATCCTACTACGATATCAGGAAGCTCCGTCGCAGCATGTCCAATCCTCCTCAGGATGTCGAGTATGATCGCCGGGATGATCGTGGTAGGGAGGAGAGAAGACCTTATGATTCTTATCGCTCTCGATCCTCACGTTCTCGTTCACCAGTTCGGCCAGAACAAGATAAATATAAGGGCTATCAAAGCCGCAGGGAGGAGGACAGACCACCATCTAAAGACTCCACTTCCTCCCATGAAAAGCGGGGAAGAGAGAGAACTCCTCCAAAAGAAACTGGGTCTCGAAGTAAGCGCAAGGTCCCTGCCACTAAACGACCTAGAACGGACAAAGAGACTACTGAATTCTCTTCACATAGGGACATCGAATTATCAATTCCCGCTCCTCCCCCACTAGATGCGGGAACTGCAGTCAAGCTGGCATATTTAGAGGAGCAATTTCCCGAGCACTACTTCGAGACTTTGACCTTTCTACCTACCCTTGAACCTATTTCTTCTAATTGGGCAGATGAGGCCAAAGCAAAGATTGATTTGGTGGAAAAACAATATACCGAGATGTTCAAGTATTCACGCAATCTTTCTAGAATCATCCGCACTCTAATCACAAATACCAATTCAATGCAAAAGACCGCAGAGGAGGACGCTAAGGCCTTAAAAGCTCTAGGAAAAGATTTAGAAGACACTCAAGCTCAGTTAGCTGTCGCTCAAAGGGACGCTTCTAATTTCAAACAACAATTCGAGGACATGCAAAAGCGTTATCATGACTTGCTTGAGTCTCACACTCAGGAGCGCTCTGAACTAAAAAAGCAAGCTGACGAGGCCAAGTCAGAAGCTGCTAAGACACGCCTTGCTTATGCTGAGCTTGAACGGAAAAACGCCGAGTTAGCAACGAAGAATGCTGAACTAGAAAAGAAGAATGCTGATTTGGATTTAAAGCTGTTGGAAGCAGAAAACAGAGCTGCCCTGGCCGAGGGCAATGTGGAGTGCGCTATCAAATCTGCGGAGGAAGCCCGCAAGCAATTATCTGAGGCGGAGGTTGAGATTCAAAGTTTCGGCGAACTAATGATTGAATTCTTCTCACATATTATTCGTCGCCGAAACATTTCTTGGATCGAAGATTATCCATCCACTCTGGTTCAAGTATGGAATCAGATCGTCGAGTGGGAAAAAGAAGAACTTAAGATCGATTCCGTCGATGAAGATAAACTGATGGAGAAATATTTGAGAGACGATGAACCGGAGCGCCTAGCTGAAGGGCGCCGCCTTATAGCTGAGGCCATGGAAGAAGAGAGACAGAAGTCTAAACAAAAAACCATTCTCGAAGCTGGTTCCTCTTCCTCTGCCCCTGCAACTCCCAAAGTAGAAGGGTATGATCCCGAAAATCCGGGAATTCCCCGAACAACTCTACTATCCCCTATTCCTGAAATAGCCCCAGAGGTAGTAGTCACCCCCGCCGAGAAGTCTTCGGAAGGTATCCCCATCTTTTCTCCTCAATTTGCCAAAGCTATTACTACCTTTCGCTATGTGATTGAACATTCGATGAGAGACCCATTGTTTTCGCCTGAGTTGATAACTGTTGCTTCTCATTCTGTAGGTGTCGAATCATCCGAAAAGACAGATGCAGCTCAAGGAGCTGCCGCTGGGACAAAGCCCGCAGATGGGGCCAAAAAAGGGGAAGACAAGGCTGCTTCTATAGACTTGGGAGAAGGAAGTGAGCCAACTAAGGTCACCACTCCCCATGATGAAGAAACGATAGCAGCTTTAAAGGACGACGGCGGAGACGGGGGGCATGAAGAGGAACCAGAAGTTGCAATAACCGGGGAGTCAAAAAGCGCTGATGACGTTACCTTGGCTGCAATGAAGGCTGATCAAGACAAGCGCTTGCAATTAAAAGCTGAAGAGCTAGACCCCGAAGTCCTCAAACCCCTCGCAGTCGTGGATGCGGGATCAAGGTTAGTTGTTAAGCTCTCAACTAGATCTATTACGGAAGAACTCGCTAAAAAATCTTCTCTTGATTCCAGTGCCCCGCCCTACGGGAAGAAGTCTACTGGCTCCAGCACCGCATCTTCAGGAAAAAAGAAATCTTGACCGAAGCTGAGAAAGAAGCAAAGGATGCGGAGAAAGCCGCCAAGAAATCCAAGGCTCATTACAAATCTAAATAGTGGACTACCCTGTATCTTTTTAGCATTTTTGTGAACCAATAATTGCTGCTACAAAAGTAGCTCCTGCATTTTCTCTTTTAGCTATTTTCCTGTACAAATTCGTTCAGTTGTAAATAAAAATAACTCATTTTTTGCAATGTTTGTTTGTTAGTAGTTCTGCACTTATGTAAAAATGCGTATCTATAGTTGTGAAACGAAGTTGTGGAGGGGGGAAATATGCGTGTACATAAGTGTCGCCAGTCAATTTCCACAAGTTATTCAATGCTTAACCAAGCAATCTGAAAGCTCCCGATTTTCTGACGGGATAGCACTTCCTGTGCCGTCAGTACCTGTCGTTTTTTCTGGCATTTCTTTTATACTCTCCCTCTTTCTCTTGAGAGTTAGAGTTCGAGTTCAGTCATCTGTTTATTCCCCGGTCTTTCAACGGGGAAAGATTTCTTTCTCAGCGCTCAGTCAGAGACGCTTTTATACTCTCTCTCTCTCTGGAGAGTTAGAGTTAGGAGGAGAATCTCTTTTTCAGCGCTCAGTCGGAGACGCTTTTATACTCTCTCTCTCTCTCTCTGGAGAGTTAGAGTTAGGAATAGAATCTCTTTTTCAGCGCTCAGTCGGAGACGCTTTTATACTCTCTCTCTCTCTCTGGAGAGTTAGAGTTAAGAATGTCGTTTTCTCATTCTTTTATGTCTTATCGCACAAATAGTCGTTGTGCTTCTTTTTATGTCTAAAACGTTTTCAACCTTTTTAGGCTGTGAGTCACCCTGTACTTCATACCTACAACAGAATAATTAACAAATGTATATATACATAGTGCATAAAGGTAAATAACACACAATATTTTTATAGTGGTTCAGCTAAGTCGTAGCCTACATCCACTTTATAGTCCTTTATTCATATCGTCAGATTTTCCCAAGGCAAGTCGTGCCTTATTACAGAGTTCATAAGAAAAATAACACAAAGTACAGTGTTTTTTAATCCAAATATCGCATTAAGTGTTGTGCGTTCCATGCTCTGGGGACTTCTTCGCCATCCACGGTCGTTAACTTGAAGGTTCCTTTTTCAAGTTTCCGTTGAATGACAAAGGGTCCTTCCCATTTTGGACCAAGGTGAGGAAGGGATGGAAAGACTCTCTTTAGCACCAAATCTCCTGGTTCAAAAGTTCTGAGGCGAACTTTTTTGTCGTAATAGCGTGCCATCTGACGCCGATGTCTTGCTGCACGCAAATCTGCTTCGTCCCTTTTCTCTTCGACTTCATCAAGAGACTCAAGTAAAAGTGCCCGATTTGTCATCGAGTCATAATATGTCACCCTGTGGGAAGGAACTTCTAGTTCAACTGGAATTACAGCTTCTGATCCAAAGGAGAGAGAGAAAGGGGTATGACCGGTGGCCGTTTTAAATGTTGTTCGATATGCCCACAAAGCTAGGGGCAATTCATCAACCCACTTTGCCTTTGCACGCTCTAATCGCTTCTTGAGGATGGATTTTATTACTTTGTTTATTGCATCTACTTGCCCATTCGATTGCGGATAGGCAACTGCAGTATATCGCTTGTCTATCTTATACTTTTGGAAAAAATTTCTGAATTCAGTGCTATCGAATTGGGTCCCGTTGTCAGTTATAATCGTCCTTGGGATCCCGAATCGACATATAATATTTCTAACCACAAAACTTATCACCTTTCTTGTTGTGATTTTGGTCAAGGGCTCAGCTTCCACCCACTTCGTAAAATAGTCCACGGCTACTATTGCATACTTAGCTCCCCCTTTAGCAATTGGTAGAACTCCAATGATATCAATTCCCCATGTGGCAAATGGCCAGGGGCTCACCATTGATTTAAGCTAGGTCGACGGTGCCCTGGGGATTTTGGCGAATCTCTGGCACTTATCGCAGCGTCGTGAATAATCAGCTGCATCTTTATTGATCGTAGGCCAGAAGTATCCGTACCGCAATATTTTCTTTGCTAACGTTTGACCTCCTGTATGATCTCCACACTCACCTTCGTGTACTTCTCTTAGTACACGCTTGATGTCGTCGTGTGCTATACATCTTAACAGGGGCATAGAAAATCCTTGCCTATAGAGAGTATCATCTTGTATGACATATCTGGTAGCTTTGCGAACTACAGCTCTTTTCTCACTCTTCTTCGATGGGAGTGTCCCACTCTTAAGGAAATTCTTAATTGGAGTCATCCATGACTCCTTCTCTGGTTCTGCTTCAAAAGCGAACTCAATTTCCATTGACTCAAAGCTTGGCGACTCCAACGTTTCAATTGGAATTACTTCAGTCTCTTCTGGATTGTCGGAACTAGCCAGCTTTGCCAGTCTATCCGCTTTCTGGTTTTCAACTCTGGGAATATGTGTTATGTTGTACCGATCTAAGCTATTCAATAGCTCTTTCACTTTCTTGAGGTAGGCGATAAGTCGAGGTCCTCGAGCCACGAATTCCTCTCGCACTTGACAAACAACAATTTTAGAGTCACAAAATATGTCTATCATTTTTACTTCGAGGTCTTTAGCAAGCTTCAGCCCGGCGATCAGGGCTTCATATTCTGAGTCATTGTTAGTTGCCGAAAATTCTAATCGCAGGGCGTAATATAACGACCGTCCCTCGGGAGTGACTAAGACAATTCCAGCTCCGGACCTTCGGTCATTCTTGGCTCCATCTGTATATAGTTTCCATGGATTCATCTTTAGTTCATCCTCGGATTTAACCACTCTGTCATTGATTATTTCCTCCTCTGGAATGGTGAATTCCGCAATAAAGTCTGCTAGAGCTTGCCCCCTGATTGACTTTCGTGGTTGAAAATTCAAATCAAACTGACTTAGTTCTATGTTCCATTTGATCAACCTTCCCGATGCTTCGGGCCTCTGTAACACCTGCCTTAAAGGCTGGTCGGTGTATATGGTTATTGGATGGGCTTGGAAATAGTGACGAAGTTTTCGGGATGCGATCAGGAGGCTGTAAGCAAGCTTCTCAATTTTTGGGTAGTTGCGCTCTGCCGCTGCTAATTTCTTACTTACATAATACACCGGCCTTTGTACTTTGTCTTCTTCTCGAACCAGGGCTGTGCTGACAGCGTGAGCCGAGACTGCCAAGTAAACAAATAATTCTTCGTGATCTACGGGCTTTGATAAAATCGGCGGTTTCTCTAGCAGTTCCAACAGATTTTGAAAGGCCTCAACACAATCCGTAGTCCACTGGAAGTTCTTCTTTCCCCTTTTTATCAAATCAAAAAACGGAACACATTTATCTGTGGCTTTGGAGATGAATCTACTCAGCGCTGCTACTTTCCCTGCAAGACTTTGGACGTCTTTAATTCTCCTTGGTTCTTCGATGTTTCTAATCGCTGCTATCTGGCTAGGGTTGATTTCAATTCCTCGGGAACTCACAATGAAGCCAAGGAACTTTCCCGATGCCACTCCAAATGAGCATTTCAGAGGATTCAATTTCATCCGGTACTTTCGCAGGATACCAAACATTTCCGCCAAGTCTTGCGTATGACTGGAGGAATGCTTTGATTTGACAAGCATGTCATCCACATAAACTTCCATAGTTTTTCCTATTTGATCATAAAACATTCTGTTCACCAAGCGCTGATAAGTAGCTCCAGCGTTTTTCAATCCGAATGGCATTACAACATAACAATATAATCCCAAATTCGTAACGAAGCTTGTATGTTCTTGGTCTGGTACGTGCATAGGAATTTGGTTATATCCAGAATATGCGTCCATGAAAGAGAGAAGTTCATGACCTGCTGTCGAGTCTACAAGCTGGTCAATCCTGGGAAGTGGGAAACTATCTTTTGGGCAAGCTTTGTTTAAATCTGAAAAGTCAATGCAAGTCCGCCACTTTCCGTTTGGCTTCTTTACTAAGACGGGATTCGATATCCAGTCGGGATATGTCGAATCTCGAATAAATCCATTCTGCTTCAACTTCTCTACTTCCTCTTTGAGAGCAGCCGACCTCTCTGGGCCCAGCATGCGTCTCTTTTGCTTCACAGGCGGATGCTTCGGATTTACATTCAATTTGTGACTTATAATGGATGGTGATATCCCACACATGTCAGCATGGGTCCAGGCGAACACGTCTAAGTTTGCCTTCAAGAAATCCGTTAGTTCTTTAGCTCGACATGGATCCAATTGAGAACCAATCTTCAAAACTTTTGTCGGATCAGCTTTATCAATGGGAATTTCCACTGTCGCTTCGTTAGGAGTTGCATTCCTAGCCTCTGGTTCCTCGTCTTTTCTGGGATCCAGGTCTTCAGGCGTTCCTTTGGGCAACTCCCTCGGGGTCAATCTCTCTAATTGCTATGCCGAGTCCCCCTTTGAGGGAGACGAGGCATCCTTACTCTCAACGTTAAGTCCTTTCATCAACATCTTTAACTCGGCCACATAGCAGGCCCGTCCAGAAACTTGATCCCCTCTCATTACTCCAGTTCCGGCTTCGGTTGGGAACTTAAGTAACAGACACCAAGGGATGATACAAACTCTGAATTCAGCAAGGGCAGGCCTCCCCAAAAATGCATTATAAGGCGAATCTACGTCCAATACTACGAACTGAAGCATCCGCACTCTTCTACGTTCTCCTTGCCCCAGGGTCACGGGCAACTCTATGTATCCCATGGGAGCTGTCGACGCCCCGTTGAAGCCTCTGATCCATCCTTCACATGGCTTCAAGTCTTCAGATTCAAGCTTCATTTGATCAAATGACTTCTTGAACAAGATATTAACGGAACTCCCGTTGTCTACTAATACCTTATGGACCAAGGCCGGCCCAATGGTGGTAGTAATAACCAACGGATCATTGGTGGGTGATTGTATCCCAGTATTGTCTCGGCTTCGAAATACCACGTCGTCAAACATGGTCTTCTGTTGTTTTATGGGGGTGACATCTTCCAAATCATCACCTTCATTCATGTCTAGATGCTTGGCAGCATTCACATATTGATCCATTGATCTGAAACTTCGGATTGCTGGGTGAGGTCCGCCTACTATGGAGTTGATAACGATTCCTTTACCTTTCTGCTGCTCTGTAGGCTTGGGAGCAGGTAGAATCTGTTTTGGAGCCTTCTCTCCTTGCCCCCTGTCCCTCGGGGCAACCTTGTACTCATCCAACTTCCCTTCACGCAGCAGCTTCTCAATCACATCCCTCAAATGCCGACATTCATTGGTCGAATGCCCATGGGTTCCATGAAACAAACAAAATTTCCCTGTCGCCATTTCTTTCTCGGTCGAATCACGAGGTGGCGGTCTTTTGTACTGTAACACATTGTACGTATCCAGGTAAATATTTTCCAGGGTGTCGTTCAATGGTGTATAATTCTCGTAGTTCTGGAATCGGGGTCTTTTGTTAGGATCACTTCCCCTATTTCTGTTTCTTCTGTTACCGTTTGGATTACGGTTATTGTTGTTGTTACCCCCGCTTCCAGCATTGCTGTTTCCACCCTTGTTTCCTACATTTACTTCAACCTTGCCAGAACTTTCCCCAGACTGCTTCACGGCGATGTTACTATGTACATTCTCCTTTGAAGCCGTCTCAGACTTTCTCTTTCGGTTTGCCCTGGCCTCCTCTCGTCTTAGATAAATATCGGCTTTTTCGTAGAATATCTCCCTTGTGGAAGGTGTTTTCCCAGAAAGGTAATCTCCAAACTCAGATTCAGGATCGACTCCTTCCTTCAATGCCATCAGAATAGTGGGCTCGTGCGGGTCACTGACCTCAGTTACGGCTTGGTTAAAACGATCAAGATATGCCCTTAAAGATTCTCCTGGCGCCTGCTTGATTCTTGACAATTCAATAACACTTTTGGACTTTCGGGCATGGAGTCGGAACTAGTTCATGAAACGCTCGCTTAGTTCCTTGTAATTCGAAATCGAACGAGGAGGAAGTCGGGTAAACCAGAACAGTGCCACATCTTCTGAGTAGATTGGGAATGCTTTGCACTTCACCTCATCAGGGGCAGCAGCAGCATTCATGAGCCACGAATACCGCATCAAATGCTGTCCCGGATCAGTCCTTCCGTTGTACTTGTCCATCTGTGGCAAGTTAAAGCGTCGGGGAAATTGGAAGTCGAGGATATCGTCGGTGAAGGGAGTATGGCTTCGCTCAATGCCATAATCTTCATTTGTATAATTCCGTCTCTCGGACATGATCTGGCGAACCATTGCCTGTACATCAGCGTTAGTTAGGGGCCGCTCAGGTTCCCTGGCCCTAGTATCTGAGTTCCTTCTGGGCTCTTGTTCAGGAGATGCCCTTCTTCTTCGAGCTGCCTCTGCTCGATTCCGTTCCCTGCGCTCCCGGTCGATCTCGGGATGAGGGGATTGGAGTCTTTGCCCTCGAGTGGGGTCATTGTTTCCTAGCGCTCGTGCAATATCCTCACGAGATCCCAAAGATCCAAATGTCAGCTGCTCCACGTTCTGAGGTCGTTCGAGTGGCCTTCGTTCACGGGGCCTCTCTTCCTCGGAAGATGAAGATTGATCCACCGGTGTGTGACGAACCGGTGATGGAGTTCTCTGTCGACGGAGTTCACTAATTTCCCGACTCATGAGCCTCATATTTTCCTGCATCATGAGATTAGTGCGCTCGTGAACTTTCATGGCCTCCCTCGTGCTCTCAAGCATGTCAAGCAAGCGCGAGAAATCTCCTTGAGTGATGGGCGCAGATGGATTGATCTGATCACCAACCCTGGTGGCTGGAATTGGAGCATTCGTAGGGACTCGAGTAGAGGTTCCAGCTTCACCAAGCATCGGGTCGGGTCGGAGGTAGGAGGTCGGATCGGATCGGAGCTGGGGAGCCTGGTCGGATCGGTACGTGGCAAGCAGCTCGGGTCGGTTCAGATTGGGGGAATGCACTGCTTCAGAATCTCCTACCCGGATCGGATCGGAGCTCTCCCCCTGCTGTCGGCTCGGATTTCCTGCATTGGTTCTTCCTGCTGCTGAACTCTGCCCCCGAGACCTTGTTACAACCGCATTTTGCTGATCTTCGCCAGCTCCATTTCCTCGAACAGACTGAACTTCTTTGCCTTTTCCTTTGGCCATGAGTCTTTGACAATCACTTCAACAAATATAAAAAAGCGGAGAAACTTAAGGATTCACTTCTTTGAACTCAACGGTCCAAAAAGTAGAAAGAGATCCCGGAAAATAAAGAATTTAGATAAGGATTCTCAGTGAAAGCACCAAAATGTTAGACCCAAAAGTGGTTCTAACACCCAAATTGATTAAAAGCAAATAAGATGAGATAAAAATAAAAATGAACACACAGGATTTATAGTGGTTCGGCGAAGAAGTGCCTACGTCCACTTATCTTTCACTATATTCAACGATTCAGTTGCAAATACAATGTAATTGTCACTTGACTTCACTCACAACTCACTTATATTCACTCAATAGATTAAAACAAGTAATGAAAGAAGATTTGGATTCTTCGGGAGTAATGGAGTTCGGATTATGGGGGTAGTTGAATTCTCAAAGTGCCTCCAAAAGATCCCTCTCTTTGTCTCCAGACGGGGTATTTATAGGTGTGAATTTGCTCGAAACTTGATCCGGGTCGGGGCCACATGTCGTCCATCCCACTATCTTCGGGTTCGGATGAACTATTATGTTGACAACGCATCAAAGGAACGGACGTTATGGGTAGGAACTGGTCACAGCCGGTCCGGATATCCAGGCGCTTTTGCAGAAGAATAATATGGAACATGGGCTCTGGTCGGAGACGCACAGATAAGGGGTTCGGATCGGGATATCCGATCCGACCCGGATTGGCTTGGATGCAACGCTCTCTTCTTCTCTAATCTACTCCGCTCCGATCCATTTTCGTGGCAAACAGGTGGCTTTCCGATCCAATTGAGATCATGTTGCCCTCCGATCCGATTAGATATACCTTACTAATTTCCTCAGCAGCAGTTCACCGATCCGAACAGAAGACTCTATCCGACCCGAACCGATACGTTGCTCTGACCTGACCCGCAGCTATCCAATCTAGATTGTAGTGTCTTCTCCAATTCGAACCGAAGTCTTCTAATTAAAAATGCTCTTCAATGTCTGGTTTCTTGACTTTGTGTTGCCTAGTTCACAAAGTAGGCTAACACCAACGTAGATTATTATGTACATTTGCAGAGTATCAAACGCTAAAATACTAACGCATACAAGTTTACTTGACAAGTATATATAGGTATACATATTAAACCTAAAACAAATGAAATTAAATTAAATGTGTACAAAATTAACAGTGAAATATTGATATTTCTACCTGTCCAGATTTGAATGTGTCCAAAAATTCCTTCTTCGCTATTTTACTCAATTTCCTCAAATCCGACCTAGCAAATCGAGGGATTTTGTTCTCAAACTTTTTCCTTTGTGCAATTAGATTTACCTTCTCACACAACACATACTGCATATACATAAAAACCAATGTTAAAACTAAATTCATTAATACTTGTTCAAGTATACAAAAAAAAATACTATATGAAATTTTTTACCAAAGGAAGCATTGAACAGCCGACCATATCCCGCGGATTATTTATGTAGCTTTTAACAAACTGTTTAAAACTCGAGTGAATGGTTTTCGGCCATGACACCGAACTCATCTTCTTCACATCCACAATGTACGGAATAAAACCCCACCTAAACTTCTGTTGGTTATTGGGAAAGAAAAATGTAAGAAGTATTAACATAATAACAAGGAGTGGCAAGTCCTCTTCAAATTGCTTCTTTTTCTTCCCTACTTTATCTTTAATTCTTTTTTCAATTAAACTCCTTGTAATGATAGTCGCTTTCCCAAAGTTTCTTGACATGAATTCGTTGCAGTCTGTTGGTACCGTTCTACTAGTCATTTTCTGTGTGTCATCTATATCAATATCTTCTAAAGGCATGTAAAATAATAAACTTATGTCTTCTGGGCAAATTTCCATTTTGCTATCACCAAACATAAAACATTCTTCCGCCACTGAGTAGCACAAATACACTACATCCAAATTTTCTGCTTTTTTCTTGCACTCTGTCAATGAAATGTTTTTCTCATAAAAAACAGAAAAGAAATCATAAAACGGCGATCGTTTCAAAATCTCAATTTGCTTGTTTGTCAATGCTTTCTTATCTCTCAACAAAAGATCGTCTTATAAGACGCTTGCAACCCACATCTATAAGCTGTCGCACAATTGGTTTTTTCACCTATGACTAACTCTTTCTTACTCTCTACAGAAAATAGCTGACTTAATTTCTCTCGGCCTTTGATTCTCAAAATCATCATCCTAGTTATCAAAAAACAAAAAGTAAATATGAATAAATATTGGTACAAATTAAATGATAACTGAATTGTAAAGAAAATGATACCTATGGACTTTTCATACGTTAAATACTCAGCACATTAAATGGGAATGAATAAACCAGTGAATCATTACATCAAAGAGTCTACTCACTAAATTGGATGATTAAAACTTGAACTAACAACAATATTTTTGGATAATAATTTGTGTTTGTGCAGAAATGTTGTTTAATAAACATAACTGAGAAAATGATAACTACAATTAAAAAAATGATATCTACAAACTGTGTAGTGGTATGAATTTTAAAAATGATACCTAATATAAATAAAAAATGATAACCAGAGTCTGAAGTTAAAAATTCAAAATAAAAATGATAATTGCAGTAAAGAAAAAAGATACCTATGGACTTTTAAATTGAGATAAATAAAAAATGACCCCTAATAAATTATAAAAATGATACCAAAAAAATTTCTACACATGATAACAACACAAAAATGAATCCTACAAAGACATAGAAAAGATAACCAGTTAATCAAACATAAAAAATAACATAAAGAAAACTTTTTATTACCAATGTAGATTATTGTGTACATTTGCAGGGTATTAAACACTAAATTGCTAATGCATACAAGTTTACTTGCCAAGTATATATAGGTATACATATTAAACCTAAAACAAATGAATTAAAATAAATGTAATGCTTTAAAAAAAACATTAATCTAATAAACACTAATATCTACACTATGCATTATCATTTTTACATTATTCATTGTATTTGTTTTAACTTGTGCACTAAGCTGGAATCAATTTAATATCAAATTAAATCTTACTTTCAGAATCAAGGTATCGTTTTTAACACATATATAGTATTATTTTTATTAAATAGCTCTACTCAAGTTAGCATTTTTATACTGCTGAAGTTATCATTTATATATCATTGAAGTTAGCATTTTGTACTTACAGAATTTTCTTCAGTGTTTCCAACATCCATATCTTCAAATGTTTTTGGTTTTCTTCCTACATTACCCTACACAAATTAACAATTATTGTTACAAAATTTAAACAAACACTACTGAAACTTCATGCTACGAATAACGGTTACCTTTTTTTAATCAACTCTTATTTCCTTCTTCATCTTTTCTGCAACATATTTTGGGTCATTAAACTGTTTCGAACGAGTTGCCTTACTTATTACTCTATTGCTTTTTCTCACTTTTTTTTTCTCATCATTTTTTCGATCCAAACTATCAATTCTTATTCCAAATTTCACTTGCTTTACATTTCCAGTGTTCACATTATCATTTTTTTCCCCAACAGAACTTCTTCATCATTTTCACCCTCGATTGTATCACTCTGGTTCTCAAACACAATTCGTTCCTTTGTTTGTACATTGCCAGTATCATTTTTTCCACCGGTTCCTCTTTGATCCACAAATTGGCAATCAACGATATCATTTCCGCTTTGCACTGTGATTTTATCCATTATTGTCTTCTCAGTTTGATTCTGATCATCAATACCTAGGGTTTCGACTTCAGCTTGAGACAATTCGGCAGCTTCAACTAGGGTTTCAAAATTTCTTTCCACTACTTTTTCCATTAAATCGTTGTGCGTATTGTTGCTAGGTTTTCGGTCTAAATTAGAGCACTCCGTAGGCGCAGAATTAGTGATTGCGATTCTATCGCCATTTTTCAATTACGGCGGAGGAAGTAAGGAGTCCAGCGATTACGAAAGAAAATGAAATAAATGGTTTATTTTGGGCTGGGCTAATATTTGTTCTTCTAGATAAAATATAATTGTGTTGTCCTGATGGATAAAATATTAAATTATTTTGTCCTTTTAATTTTTTTTTCCCTATATTTCTAATAAAAGTTTGAGTCCAGGAAGAAGGCTTGAAAGAAAGACTGTAATGCCAGAAAACAGAAGTAAAAAAAGTGAGAGAAGAAGAAGCATGGAATGCATAAAAAGCTTAGAATGTCAATTATATCACACATCCAAATACCATTTTATTCTAGTCCAATTCGATAAAACACATGTGATATCCATAAGCAAGGAGACTTAATGTCTACATAAACTCTCCCTAATCATAAATTCCACCCCTACAACATTTGGAATAGGCGCACCAATTTTCTTTGCAATAAAATGCGTCACACACCAGGGTTTTATACGTTCCAGAACGCGGCAGCACTTTGGAGTCCCTCGTACATAACGATACCTAATTATGTCGTCCACGACGATACTTGCACAGCGGTTGCCTCCACTGGTCACTGCTGTGAAGCACTTTGTTAGTTCAGACATCATCGCCTTTTTCTTTTTCGCTGCAGAGTTCGCTGGAGAGTGTGCTAGAGCCTTCACTGTTGCAGTGGTGATGATGAAAAAACAAATGGTTAACGCTATAGTGGACTGAGTTCTCATTTTCTTTTCGTGACCTGTTCCTGTTCTTGTTTGTTTGTAGAATATATATGAGTTTCAAATGTAGATGGAGAGATTGATTGGATAGGCGCTAGAGCCGGAGTTAGACCGTCATTTAATTTAGCGAAAAACGATCTTGGTTGAATTTTGAGAGTTATATTAAACTAAATTTATTGGTGAAGTTACTTATTTAAGACTGGCGTTTCAAACCTATAATTAAGAATGAAAACTGATTCATACTGGCTCACTAAAACGTTTCGTTTTGAGGCAAAAAAAGATCTGATAATTTAATGGATTTCTTGGGAATAAACGTAAGAAACTATTGGCTCCATTGAATATATGAATCATAGCATCAAAACTCGGTTGCACTGCATTAGCTGGCCCATGTTTAAAAGTTGGATACATACCTTTTTTTTTTTTTTTTCATCAAAAGAAAAATGAAAGAGCTGCATCTTTATTATATTTTGAGTAAAGCATCCACTATCTTATTTATAAATGATTCGTATATCATCCACTATCTTATTTAAGATTCACTACAGCTTCCCTCCTTGGTCTATATTTTGGTGGTATTCATCTAAATGAATCGCAAATTTCCTATTTTCTGGAAGGTTATCTGATAAGTTTTTGATGGTGCCGACGTTCTATTTGGATATTTCATTTACAGGTTCCTTTTCGACTCTATTCTTCTTGGTTGCTATTTAGGTATGAGTTATGTACAAAGTCAAAACCTCTATTTAGGTATAAGTTTTCGATTTTATTCTACAATTTTCTCTATATTATTCTAGCATTTCATTTGATCAATCCGTGAATCTTTAACTAACTAGTTTGCAACAATCACATACTCGACCGTTGTGCTTGCTTTCCTGATCATCAAGTTCAGTGAAATTGAAAGAATTGTACATCATTATTTTTTCCTAACTCCTCCTTTTTGTTTCTTTTGAATTTTTATGTGTATGCGCACCTTTTTGAGAATATTGCACACCGTACAGTGAAATCCTATTTCATTCTAGGAAATGTCAATTATTCATTTTGTGATATTACACGATAATGCATAGATATTTGCATAGCATTCCAGTTTTCATGTCGTTGGCATGTTTTTTCTAGTCTTACGCAATCATTATGTTAAATTATTATTATTATATAAACATAATTCGTTTTGTATTTGTAGTTTTATTTTGGTGTTTGGATGAAATTGTGGCCCTAATATGAAACAAAATCAAAATTCGTATAAAAAATCATTGGGCATACATGTTACAACTGTTAGGATCATTACTATAACGATAGCCAAAATGCATGGATTTTTTTTTTTTTAACAAAAATGTGAATAGCCATAAATGAACTACAGTTGCTTTAGTGGATTACGAGCTCCAGTCGTTGTATGGAAGGGGATGAGAAGTAGCTATCATGCGCCAGGAAGTGAGACTTGAATTTGCTGAATGAATTAAGAGTAATGGAAGGGCCTTTAAATCTCAGGAGTTAATTCACTAATGAAATATGTCGGCTCTCTCTTCACTTCAGAATATATATTACAAATGTTTTTACACTGGGCCTGGGATAAGCCCACAAATACATTTCCTGTTTGCCGCTGTATATTTTTATCTTTGCCGCTTCTGTTTACCTGGGACAATCTGTATATATGTACACCTTTCATTGCATTGTACATTCTTTTAAGATCTGAAAAAAAGATTACTTCCTGTTGCTTCAATTCTTCTCTGCAATTCATCTACAATTAGCTTAGCACAAAATATTAAAACTCTGTTTTGGTATCAGAGCGTGTGATTGCCTAACGGCTTATAAATCTTGCCGCTGAAATTTGTAATCAGCATTCTCATCAGAATCTAGCATCATCATATGAGAATGGCTCATCAGAGGTTGATCCTCATCATTTGAGAAGAAGATATAGTTCAATCAAGAAGTGCCCTGCCTGTAACCCTTAGACCAGGCTGCATCAAATTGATTTAGTATATCTCCTGATTTCAGTAATAAAAATCACCAGGAAATTGATCAAGAATTCAAGACATTATCAAATGAATAAGAGTCGTGCCAAGAGAAATCTTCAGAAATAAAGGTACATCAAAGAAAAACTGTTTCATCATTAGAAATCTCTGGCTACTACATACCTATTTGAGTAATACTTAGATTCTTGAACAATAGCGGTATTCTTTATTCTGATTTTTACTGCTATACCCGTATCATCATCTGCCTTGTGTCATGGGTGATAAAATACATTCTGCGGCATCAGACACCGGTCTGAATACATCTCCTGATATTGTTCCTGCAAATCAATCAATTAAACCTGTTGTCAGTCTCTAAAGTCAGTTAATTACCATACAACTCGAAGAAGATAATTATCTTCTTTGGAAACTCCAGATCGAAACAGCTATTCAAGGCTATGGCCTTGAAGGGTACATTCATGGCACCATAGATATACCAGCAAAATTTTTTACTGATGAGAATAACAGAACTATAGCAAATGAAAAATACGTAAGTTACCACAGGCAAGATGGACTCATCAGTTCTTGGTTATTATCATCTATAAGTGCAAGTTTATTACCCCAAGTCATTGGTTGTACATCTGCCTATGATATTTGGACCACTGTTGAAAAAGAGTTTAATAATCAATGTTCAGCAAAAGTTCTTCACTACAAGAATCAATTACAGAGTGTGAAAATGGAGAACTTATCGAGGCAGAATTTAATTTATAAATCTGAATCAAGGGAAACGGGCTATGCCATTGCGTTCGTCTCGGAAAAATACGCGAAATAGAGTCCGAGTTTTCGAAAATCGGAGTCCGTATGACCCGATTAATGCCCAATGAAGTTTTCAGAAAATTTCAAGTTCAAAACAGATTTGAATTTCAAGTTCAAATTTCGAATTTCGGGCCTGGAAGGCTAGGCGGGAAATTTCCCGCCAAGCCAACCAAGTCGACAAGCCTGTCGACTTGGCAGTCGACTGGGTTGGACCCAAGTCGACAGCCCTGTCGACTTGGCTGTCGACTTGGTTCAGCCGGGCAGTTTTGCCTGGTGCACCATTTTGGGGTTTTGGTTAGGTTTTGGGGCCAGATTCGGTTTTAAGGGCTGAGATTGGAATTAGGGTTTAATCCTAAGGTTGAAACTAATCCTAATCTCTATAAATAAGCCCCTAACCTAACCCTAAATCATCATTATTCAACCCTACAACTAAACTATGGCAAAATCATTCCTCTCATGGCCTCCACTCTCTTCATAAAATTCTAAGTTATTTCTATGAGAGATTTTCCATGCATACAAGTGTTTTCAAGCTTGTATGAGTGTCATTAGCTTGCATTCAAGTCAAGTTTCCATATTTACATCATAAAGCAAGGGTTTTGATCATTTTGGCTCAAGGGTTTTTCTATTGGAGCTTGCATTTTGGGTTTATTTGATTGCATAAGGGCTTTGTCTCGATCTATATATATTTTTGTGTCTTCATAAGCATTGTAAGCCCTTTTCTACTTTCATATTTAAACTCTAAAGTTAAATCAATGATGCAAGTTTGGTTGATCATTATGATATGCAAGTTTATCATGTTATGTTATGCAAGTATGCCATGTTATGATATGCAAGTTTATCATGTTATGTTATGCAAGTATGCCATGTTATGATATGCAAGTTTATCATGTTATGCTATGCAAGTTTGTCATGTTATGATATGCAAGTTTATCATGTTATGTTATGCAAGTTTGCCATGTTATGATATGCAAGTTTATCATGTTATGTTATGCAAGTTTGATATGCAAGTTTGTCATATGATATGCAAGTTATGTTATGCAAGTTTGGGTTGATCATTTTGTTCATGTTATCATGTTATGCAAGCTTATCTTGGGTTTATGAGCTTAAAGCTTCAAGCTTTATGCTAAAGGTTGCATTTTGGCAACATGTAAGTTATCATATCCCTTATGATAACTTGCATGTGAGGCTAAATGCGAACTTATGGCAACTTCTACATGTCATTTATCACCATGTATCACTTATATGCTAAGTTTGGTTTTATGCATACTTTTGAGGCCTAATGATGCAATATGCAAGTATATCAACATATGTACATTTCATATGCCACCATGTTAAACTTGTGGCTTCAACACCATTTGTCATCTTTATGCCAAGTTCCCTCTTTCTATCCTTTATGCGCTATTGCGATTATGTAAGCGATGGGATTGCGTTTGGGGTTGGGTAAACTTAAAAGACATGAAAACATAAGATTGGGAATTTACCTATTAAGTTAGGTCTACCCATTGGGAATTTACCTATTAAGTTAGGTCTACCCAAATTCTTGAAAACTTGTAATATGTTTTGGAAAACATGATGGACATGACACTTAGAAAATATAAGTGTGACCAACTCGAGGTTGGGTTGAGTTTGTAGCGTAAAACTACCCGGAACCAACCGGCTTAACTAGTTGCTACAAACAATAGGACCCAATGTGAGAAGTTGGTCATGTTGTACCTTGAACCCGAGGTTAGACCAAGTTGTGGTGTAAAGCTACCCGGACCCGCCCGGCTTAACTAGTAACCACAACAAGGTCTAATGTGAGAGGTTAAGGCACATTAAATTAATTAATGCCTCATGATTAGGGTTAAGTCATGGTCCACTTAATACTTAACCAATTTGGGCTTGGTGGATTAATCGGGGTTAAGTCGTGAACCCATCGTTACACTTAACCAAGTTAATCCATGATTAGTAAAAGGGTTAAACCGTACTTAACCCACTAGAAAATCCTAGCAATGGGGGTCCACTCCAGCAGTAATCCCAAGTTTGTATCATTAAGACCCTAGGGACTAGGCTAGGGAGGGGCACGATTACTGGACTGGTATAAGTGACCAAAACGACGGTCGAGTGGTACGCCGATGTAGTTCCGGACGGACTATGGTCGTGCACGTAGTCCGTATTTGGAGAAGTCAAGCATGGGTACCAGTAGATCGAGACTGTGCACTCATGTTTATGGTGTCCAGGGGTTGACACCCTAGGGCTTGATACACCCGAAGGGTGGACCCGGCACAGTCCGACTACAATTATGTTTGGGCCGTATTGACACCAACACGTGACGAGTTAGGCTTAGGGAGCCGATCGATTAGACCGTTTGGTTGGACCTCGTATTAGGGTCATTTCATGTTATTGGGCCAAAGCTTGGGCCAAGGGATCAATACTTGTTTATTCAAGTCATGTTAGCTTGCTAGTACACCTGTGGTGCAAAAACCTTAAACCTGATTATGCGATGACACCTTTATCTACCTTGTTAGTTAATCATCATGCTAGTATGTTGTTATCCTTATGTTCATCCCTGCTTCTCATGCCAGTTAACTTTATCAGTTTACATTGATTGTAGTAGGGCTTACTCAGTCTTTTTGACTGACCTGTTTTTCTTTCGCCTCTTTTCTTCCGTTCCCCCCCCCCCCCCCCCCAGGTTCTCAGGGTGGGAATATTGGAGCTTAGCTTGGATTTCTGATCGCTTGCTTGTGGGATTTTAGCTCATGTACGGTCTTGACATGAAGCTAGCTATGGTTATCACTTATTTTGGGGATAGTACTTATGTATTTCAGTTTTTCAGTGATGTTGTTTTTATCTAGACTTGTGTATTTGGAAAGTTGACATTATGTTGTATCAGACTTGTTTTGAAATAGTTTGAAATCTTCCGCTGTTTTACTTATCTTATTTACTCTGTTTACATATATACATATGTTCTTGTTCTGCCTTGATATATCATTATGCATGTTTACCCGATTCAAACGCCCCTCCAAAGTCAGAGTGCTTGCAAGAGCCACCCTGGCGGAGGTTGGGTGTTACATTTGGTATCAGAGCATATGGTTTACGAGAAGGAACAAAAAGGTTTTTAAAAACTTTTGGAAAACTATTTTCAAAACCAAGTATAAAGTATTTTCCAAAGAAAAGTCTAGTTTATTTTAAAGGCTATTCCCCAAAAAGCCATTAGCAAAATTCCTTCGTTTTTCTCCATTCTGAATCTATCCTTTTTCTTCGTTTTCAGTATGGCCGATAACTTTGCCATTCCGGAGGGAGTACACGTACCTGTTTGGTATAGGAGACTTTTGGAGGCTAGGGCGACCGAAGCCGGCCCCGCAGATGTTCCTCCTCCTCCTCCTCCGGTAGTTGATATTCCTCCTCCTCCTGTCGCTAAGGTTCCTCTTCCTCCTCCCCCTCAGCCTCCACAAGCGGATTTTGCGGAAACTTGTAAGAACTTTAAGACGATGGGTGGCAAGAATTTCATTGGAACCGAGACTTATGTAGAGGCCAGGAATTGGTTGAAAGAAACCGAAGATCTTTTTGCCTTCTTTGATATAGATGACCGTAGGAAGGTTTTATTAGCAGTATGGTTGCTAAAGGAAGAAGCTGCACGTTGGTGGGTGGTCACCACCGCTACTAGGCCAATTGAGACTTGGGATGACTTTTGGGGAAAGATTGGACTAAGGTTCCTATCACTGAAGCAAGGGGACATGACTATTAGGGAATACATAGATAAGTTTAATCAACTGGCTCGGGTCGGTTTAGACTTGGTTAACACAGCTCAGAAGAAGGCCCTATACTTTGCTCTAGGATTAAATGAGCCATTACATGGTTTGGCCATATCTCATATACCCTTGGGGGCAACTTTCGAGAGTTTGGTGAATATGGCCCTACTCAATGAAGAGGATAGGAGTGACAAGAAGGAGGAGAAGTCTAATGATAAGAAGGAAAAGAAGTGCTTTACTTGTGGAAGCTCGACTCATCTAAACAAGGATTGCAGGAAAAGGAAGGGCACTTGCTTTAACTGTGGAGAAATGGGACACTTCACTAGGGATTGTCCGAAGAAGCAAGGGCAAGGCCAGGGTTAGACTCAGCGTGCTGGACCTTCAGGAGGGCAAGTTCATGCTCTCAATACCGCTCCAGTTCCCGATCGAGGTAGTATTTCTGTTGAGAGCCTTGTATATATTTCTGATTTTCCAGTTCGTACCTTGTTTGATTCTGGTGCATCGCATAGCTTTATCTCATCTGATCTTGTTGATAGTTTGCACCTAAGTACTAGTCTAGTTTATGATCCCGTGTGTGTTTCAAATCCAATTGGGGTTTACGCCCATTTGTCTATTATCTACGTGGATTTGAAAATCTCTATCTTGAGTGTAGAGTTCTCGTGTGATGCTTATATTCTCGGTTTCATGGGGTATGGGTTGATTTTGGGCATGGATTGGTTGTCCAGTTTTGGAGCCATTCTTGATTTTTGAGCATAGGGTTGAGAGGCTCATGACTCGCCTCGGTAATACCCTAAAAATTTCTAGTAACCCTATGAGTCCCGTCATGTTGTGTTATCTTGAATCCCTCAACTCGTCTATCGATAGTTTGCAATCGGTGAGGGTGGTCCGAGAATATCCTGATATCTTGGGTGAAGTGAAGGGGGTTACCCCTAAGCGAGAGATTGATTTCCGCATTTATCTGGTGGATAATGCAAAGCCGGTTTCTTTGCCCGTTCGGCACATGGCTCCGCGTGAAAGCGGGAGCTAAGTAAGCAAGTGAAGGAGTTGCTTGAGAAGAACTTCATTAGACGAAGTATATCTGAATGGGGAGCGCCTGTAGTATTTACTACCAAGGCAGATGGTTCTCTTCGACTTTGTGTTGATTATCGTGAGAATAGACAACCGTTACCAAGGATCGATGATTTGTTTGATCAGCTTGTAGGAACATCTGTTTTCTCTTGATCTTGCTACTGGATTCCATCAGCTCAGAGTAGCTGAGTATAGTATAGACAAAACTGCGTTCAGAACTCCAGATGGATTCTTAGAATGGCTGGTCATGCCATTCGGTTTGACTAATGCACCCGCCTACTTCGTGGACTTGATGAGTAGGGTGCCTAGGGAGTTCCTGATTGTGGTAGTCTTTGTAGAAGATATCCTGACTTTCTTAAAAGAACGAGGAAGAACATGCTAGACATCTCAAGGAGGTGATGGATGCGCTTAGAGCCCATCAGTTGAAAGCCAAGTCCTCCAAATGTCATTTTGGAGAAAAAGGAGTTAGATTTCTTGGGCACATAGTTTCTAAGCAAGGCTTAGCGGTGGATCCCGCTAAAGTGGTCGCGGTTCAAAACCGGAAAGCTCCGACGAGGACAATTGAAGTAAGATGCTTTCTCAGTTTAATTAGTTAGTTAGCGTCCCTTGAGTTTAGACCTACCCTTCTGGATCAAGTAGGGACTTCACAGAAAGAAGACCCGCAGTTAGTCGAGATCATGGACAAGTTGATTCGAGGCGAGATGTTAAGACACCTCGCTATAGATGGCAAGGGATGGCTAAGACGCAATGAGAGAAAGAAGGCTCTTGAAGGTGCACATCACTCGAGGAGGTGGCCGAGTTTGTCCCAAGGTGCATGTTGTGCCAACAGGTTAAAGGCCGAGTCAAAGAAGCCCGGTGGGCTATTATATCCATTGGAGGTCCCCGCAATGGAAGAGGGAAAAGCATCACGAAGAATTTCGTGGATGGACTGCCTAGATCAAGGAAAGGGAATACGAGCATGTGGGTCATAGTAGGTAGACTCACGAAGAGTGCTCATTTCACTCCGGTAAAGAGCGAAAGGACTGCATCATAGCTAGCAACAGTTTACTTTCAAGAAATAAAGCGGTTGCACGAGGTTCCCTAAAGTATAGTTAGTAACCAGGACTCAATCTTCACTAGCCAGTTTTGGGATAGTCTACGGGAGGTCATGGGCAAGCAACTGAATCTAAGTACGGCCTATCATTCACAGGCGGATGGTTCATTTCGTTCAACCATGAGTTATAGAAAATCACGTTAGTAAGAGCAATTGGCAACGTGGATTGGTATTTTCAAGAAAAGTTCTGCTGCGTGGAATACTTTATAGTAAGTAAACGAGATCCAGGATTCACTGGTGAATTTTGGAGAGCTTGCATGAAACCATGAGGTCATAGTTATAAGCCAAGAATGATAGAAGAGTAAGTGAAAGAGGAAGACGAGAGGCGACAATGAAATGGGTTCCAACTCATATTTGGAAATAAGAGTTAAGAAGCTAAGGAATCATGAAGTAAAAGACGGTCAAAGCACAGTGGAGTTAAACTCAAGGAAACGTGACTTAGAAGACCGAAGGCTAGATACGCGCATCATATCTCTTTTTAAGAGCATATCCTTGATCCTTGTTTTCCTGTGGAACTTACTTGCATGTTATCTTTTTACGTATATCCTCTCGGTCCCATTCTCGGTCCTATTTTTGTCGGGAGGTACGACTTATTGGCTAGTAATACATGTCAGGGTTAGGAAGGGATTTCTTGTAATCCGAAAGGAGTATATCCTGCTTATCTTCCCGATCTCTTTGTAGCATCTCTTTTGCTATCCATGTTTATCTAGTTTATCATGTTAATCTTGTCATGAGAACCTTAGGTAGAAACCCTTTGGATGAAACATGTGTTTGAAACATGTTATGCTTGATGGTTGCAAGTGGTTGCAAGTGTTTGCAAGTGGTTACTCGTGGATGCATTATACACGTTAGGCACTAGATCGGCTCACACACTCCTCATATTGCATATGCATGAGTGTTTATGCTTATTCATGGATGAAAATTTTTGTGTTATCACATGGATGTTGCATATGGATGTATGTTATGTGCACACATATAGATGTTATACATTATGTTAGGAATTGCATACATATGGATTCATTTCACTAACATAATTTGCATTGATGATATTTGCATTAGATAAGTACATATACACACACCTTTGCATATGTTCATACAACATTTAGAATCTTGTAAGGACAATGATTGCTCGTGGATGATGTTTTGAGTAGATGGATGTTGGATGGTAGGATACGTTCTTCCTAACTTGAAGATTTCGGGGACGAAATCCTTTAAGGAGGGGAGAATGTAACAACCCGTATTTTCAATAACCTGTTATAACGTAAATCGAGGCAGAATTTAATTCTAAAATCTGAATCAAGGGAAACGGGCAATGCCATTGCGTTCGTCTCGGAAAAATACGCGAAATAGAGTCCGAGTTTTCGAAAATCGGAGTCCGTATGACCCGATTAAGGCCTAACGAAGTTTTCAGAAAAATTCAAAGTAAAAACAGATTTCAAATTCAAGTTTGAATTTGGGAATTTAGGGCAGTTGGGCGCAGGCGGGAAAATTCCCGCCAGAGCACCCTAGTCGACAGCCCTGTCGACTTGGGAGTCGACTTGGTTGGACCCAAGTCGACAGCCCTGTCGACTTGGCTGTCGACTTGGTCCAGCCGGGCAGTTTTGCCTGGTGCACCATTTTGGAGTTGTGTTGAGTTTGGGGGCCAGATTCGGTTTTAAGGGCTGAGATTGGAATTAGGGTTTAATCCTAAGGCTAGAACTAATCCTAATCTCTATAAATAAGGCCCTAACCTAACCCTAAATCATCATTATGCATTCAAGTAACTAAACTATGGCAAAATCATTCCTCTCATGGCCTCCACTCTCTTCATAAAATTTCTAAGTTATTTCTATGAGAGATTTTCCATGCATACAAGTGTTTTCAAGCTTGTATGAGCATCATTAGCTTGCATTCAAGTTAAGTTTCCATATTTACATCATAAAGCAAGGGTTTTGATCATTTTGGCTCAAGGGTTTTTCTATTAGAGCTTGCATTTTGGGTCTATTTGATTGCATAAGGGCTTTGTCATATTTTTGTGTCTTCATAAGCATTGTAAGCCCTATTCTACTTTCATACTTAAACTCTAAAGTTAAATGTATGATATGCAAGTTTACTATGTCATGTTATGCAAGTTTGATATGTTATGATATGCAAGTTTATCATGTTATGTTATGCAAGTATGCCATGTTATGATATGCAAGTTTATCATGTTATGTTATGCAAGTTTGCCATGTTATGATATGCAAGTTAATCATGTTATGTTATGCAAGTTTGCCATGTTATGATATGCAAGTTAATCATGTTATGTTATGCAAGTTTGCCATGTTATGATATGCAAGTTTATCATGTTATGATATGCAAGTTTATATGCAAGTTTGCCATGTATGTTATGCAAGTTTGGGATGATCATTTTGTTCATGTTATCATGTTATGCAAGCTTATCTTGAGCATATGAACATAAAGCTTCAAGCTTTATGCTAAAGGTTGCATTTTGGCAACATGTAAGTTATCATATCTCTTATGATAACTTGCATGTGAGGCTAAATGCGAACCTATGGCCATTTCTACATGTCATTTATCACCTTGTATCACCAATATGCTAAGTTTGGTTTTATGCATGCTTTTGAGGCCTAAAAATGTAATATGCAAGTATATGAACATATGTACATTTCATATGCCACCATGTTAAACTTGTGGCTTCAACACCTTTATGTCATGATTATGCCAAGTTCCCTCTTTCTATCCTTTATGAGCTATTGCGATATGTAAGCGATGGGATTGCGTTTGGGGTTGGGTAAACTTAAAAGACATAAAAACATAGGATTGGGAATTTACCTATTAAGTTAGGTCTACCCATTGGGAATTTACCTATTAAGTTAGGTCTACCCAAATGCTTGAAAATTTGTAATATGTTTTGGAAACATGATGGACATGACACTTAGAGAAGATAAGTGTGACCAACTCGAGGTTGGGTTGAGTTTGTAGCGTAAAACTACCCGGAACCGACCGGCTTAACTAGTTGCTACAAACAATAAGACCCAATGTGAGAAGTTGGTCATGTGGTACCTTGAACCCGAGGTTAGACCAAGTTGTGGTGTAAAGCTACCCGGACCCGCTCGGCTTAACTAGTAACCACAACAAGGTCTAATGTGAGAGGTTAAGGCACATTAAATTAATTAATGCCTCATGATTAGGGTTAAGTCATGGTCCACTTAATACTTAACCAATTTGGGCTTGGTAGATTAATCAGGGTTAAGTCGTGAACCCATCGTTACACTTAACCAAGTTAATCTATGATTAGTAAAGGGGTTAAACCGTACTTAACCCACTAGAAAAATCCTAGCAATGGGGGTCCACTCCAGCAGTAATCCCAAGTTTGTATCATTAAGGCCCTAGGGACTAGGCTAGGGAGGGAGCACGATTACTGGACTTGAGGTAAGTGACCAAAAGCGACGGCAGAAGGGTACGCCGGTGTAGTTCCGGGCGGACTATGGTCGTGCACACAGTCCGAAGCCGGGGAAAACATGCACGGGTACCAGTAGATCGAGACTGTGCACTCATGTTTATGGTGTCCAGGGGTTGACACCCTAGGGCTTGATACACCCGACGGGAGACCCTGCATAGTCTGACTACAATTATGTTTGGGCCGTATTGACACCAACACGTGACGAGTTAGGCTTAGGGAGCCGATCGATTAGACCGTTTGGTTGGACCTCGAATTGGGGTCACTTCATGTTATTGGGCCAAAGCTTGGGCCAAAGGATCAATACTTGTTTATTCAAGTCATGTTAGTTTGCTAGTACACCTGTGGTGCAAAAACCTTAAACCTGATTATGCGATGACACCTTTATCTACCTTGTTAGTTAATCATCATGCTAGTATGTTGTTATCCTTATGTTCATCCCTGCTTCTCATGCCAGTTAACTTTATCAGTTTACATTGATTGTAGTAGGGCTTACTCAGTCTTTTTGACTGACCTGTTTTCCTTTCGCCTCTTTTCTTCCGTTCCCCCCCCCCCCCCCCCAGGTTCTCAGGGTGGGAATATTGGAGCTAAGCTTGGATTTCTGATCGCTTGCTTGTGGGATTTTAGCTCATGTACGGTCTTGACATGAAGCTAGCTATGGTTATCACTTATTTTGGGGATAGTACTTATGTATTTCAGTTTTTCAGTGATGTTGTTTTTATCTAGACTTGTGTATTTGGAAAGTTGACATTATGTTGTACCAGACTTGTTTTGAAATGGTTTGAAATCTTCCGCTGTTTTACTTATCTTATTTACTCTGTTTACATATATACATATGTTCTTGTTCTGCCTTGATATATCATTATGCATGTTTACCTGATTCAAACGCCCCTCCAAAGTCAGAGTGCTTGCAAGAGCCACCCTGGCGGAGGTGGGGTGTTACACATATGATGACATGAATCAAAAAGGTGAAGACTTGGTGAGATTTTCATTACAAACATATATATGAATCCTTTTTACAACTTTTTCATGTTACTTTAATCCCATTAAATTTGTGAAAATAACTGTACTCACCTTTCGTGGCTTAAGAAAAGGATTAACGAATTGAAATTGGTGTAGAAACGTTGCGGTGATGTTGATTGATCTTCTTTAATTGTTGTTGAAGCTCTAAACTTTGATTTGAATTGTGTATAAACACTTGAGATTTGATTAGAGGCGGCGGCTAGGGTTTTAGGAGAGAGTTTGACAGCATAATGGTGTCTTAGAAAATATCTTATGAATTAGGTTTAGGTTGATGACATATTTATACGTGTAGGAAGTTATTTAGGCCTTAGGATTAACCCTAGAACTGATCTGGACCATCAAAAATCGTCCCAGGCCCAAAAATCGCACCACGCAACAAAACTGGCCGAACCAGGTTCGCCCTCCCAAAGGGGGAGGTCGACCCCCAGGTCGACCTGGGGTACCCAGGTCGACACCATGGTCGACCTCCCTGGTCGGCCTGCTCACATATTTTTTTCTTGTTATCTTCCGAGGGTCATATCTCCTTCGTCTGGACTCCGTTTTTCGAAAACTTGGACTCTATTCCATGTAGAATTCCGAGACGAACATAATGGCGCAACCCATTTCCCTTCATTCCTCTTTTAAAAATTTAGTGTTCTTAAATTTAGTTAATTCAATCATTCAAAATTTGGGGTGTTACATTGTGTTATCTATAATTATGCTTCTATTTCTATTTTGTTTTTGAAGTATCTTGTTGTCTTTTTATCACTACCAAACTTATTGTTCACTTGATTAATGCTAATGGTTATTTATATTTGTGTAGATTGTTAAATCATTATTGGGATTCCGAACTGGAAAATAATGCCCAAACAGATGGCGATATTGCTCAAGGCCATAGAATAAGGTTTAATTTTATTTGTTTTGTTTTTTTATTATTTCTCTTCCATATTGTATTGCCACTTTAATTTAGAATAATCGTGTTCTGTATTCTTTACTTTTGTTGTAACAACCCGCACCTCCGTTCACGTAAGATATTGTCCCCAACTTAGCCACCGTATAGGTATGGGGTTTTGTTTCTCAAAAGGCCTCGGCGTTAGTAAGAGATGGGCTCTACTACATAAGTACCCACTTCACACAGGCTTCCACGATGTGGAACTTAGGGGTGTTACATTCTCCCCTCCTACAGAGCCCAACGTCCCCGTTGTCTCACAAACACCTCACCCAGGCGTTGTGGTCCACACAGGAGCCACAGTTCCGGTTGGGTATTGGCTCTGATACCACTGTAACGACCCGCACCTCCGTTCGTGCAAGATATTGTCCCCAACTTAGCCACCATATAGGTATGGGGTTTTGTTCCTCAAAAGGCCTCGACATTAGTAAGAGATGGACTCTACTATATAAGTACCCACTTCACACAGGCTTCCACGATGTGGGACTTAGGGGTGTTACATTTGTGAATTGCATATACAAGGGGGCTTTATCTTGGATTACCATTGACATCATCCTATCGTTAAATTTCAGGTGATAAGCACTTTTACGGCAATCTGGATACCTAATCGTAACTCCATATTATACTTCCATGTCTTAAAATTTGATATTAGAACGGTTAAGCTTTCTCCCTAAACTAGATGATGACCTGAATACCAAACTTGGTCTTGTTGATAGCTGGTGGTGTTTCTTATTTAAAATTTTCACTTAACTTTGGTAGGTAGAAGCCTTAGTTGTTCCGTTAACTAAGAGAGAAGGGGAGTTGCTCATGGAAACACCATTGATAGGTAAGAGCTAAAGTAACGAACCACCATACCCATGTTATATACATGAAATGTATCACAGCAGCTAAGCTATTTGTGTGTGGCTTATGAAAATAAATATTGCTTTCTTAGTTCCTTTATTGTAATTATTTTTCCACTAAACAAATTTATACATGCTATAGTTTTAAGTTCACTAAAGTTATATATGCGGGAAATATGTTATCCCATGTGTACAAGAACGCACCCAATACATAAATGCATATTTGTTTCTTATTTGTAGGAATATTTGAACTCATTACTTACTATATACCTGCTTCATCATTCTTATGTAACCGGATTCCTTCTCTACGATATGGTTTATATTTCCATTTCTATGGCTTGGCATTCCATCTGCATATGTATATTTATAGATTTATTTATTTGTTTATGACAAAGTGTAAATGACTAGATTTTCAGTGCTAAGAATTGGTCATGGGTGTTTTCTACTGTCATTCCATGGTATCTTCTATTAAATCATTGGTTTGATATATTGTTTATTGTCTTATGGCAGAAGAAGATTTGAAGCCTTTGTACAATGCTATGTTGGTATATTAAGCATCTAACTTGGAAGGAAAAATAAAAGGAGGCAAAGGTGGCAGCCTTGACACACAACATTATGGAAGAGGAAAATGTGCTCGTGAGGTAGTTGCGCATACTTTGCGGGCATATCATCAGAAGCAAAAAAAAAGGTAGTAGTTTATATAATCATTTTCGTGTATTTTTTCTTGCTTATGGTTGTAAGTGTGAGTCTGTATATGAGGGAATTGAGTGACAATGTAGTGAGGAATGTATGTAAATATGAATGATTGTGTAATATACTAGTGAATGTACAATAGTTGAGTCAAAAAATTTGTACCATTTGAAATGTTGAAATAAAATACCGTGTTATAATAATATTTATTACAATATTATGAAATCTTTGATTAATACCAGTTACTTTTAGCACTTGTAAAACAAAATTTAACAACTGCTAGAAACAATTGTAAAAAAAGTTTACTTTATTACGATTGCCAGCTGTACTAGACATATTACAACTGTTTTTGGCAGTTGTAAAAGAGTATTTTTGGCCTATAACAACGCTTTTTGGCATTTCCTGCATCACTTCTTTGGTGTTGCAGTACGCAATCTATGGCGTAGTGATGGTTATATAATAAAACTCTCAAACCTATGTTGGTCATTAGAGTCATGTAACTTTATACGTGGGGGGTAACCCATATGGCCATGAACTAACACAAGCGTCGTTTCCCATTCCATACCGAACTGGGTGTTACGGGTCCAATAAGAGTGGACAGTGTTATATTTTTGCAGAATAAAAGTGAACAGTATTTTACTATTTAAATTAGAATGTAAATGACTATTAGCTGCAACAGTCACATCTCTTTGCATGGACATGAATTTTTTCAATGGAAATGACTATTTCAACAATTTGAATATAATGGGCGTTGTTTTTCTAACAGAAATTAGTGTTGTAAGCTTTAAAGGACACGGATTTTCCCAAAGGACACAACTTTTTGAATGGACACTACTTTTCAGATAGAAATTATTGGTGCAAATTTGAATAGATTTGAGATGAAGAGTTTTCTCCTTCCTCAACGGATGTAGCGATTGCAAATTGTTTGAATGGACGCTACTTTTCTAACAGAAATAACAGTTGCAAATTTGAACAGACACAAATTTTCCTGTATTGACCGTCGCAACAATTTGAATGGACACTATTTTTCAAGTAAATTTACTATTGCAAATTTGAACAATATGAGTTTGAAGTTTCGTACTAGTGATTAATTAGTTGTAGGTGGAGGTGGGTTTACAAAAGATTGAAACGGATATTACGCAAGAATTTCTTTTAAACTTCAGTTTACTCTCCTTGATTCAGTTTATCCCAGAAATTACATTTTATTATAAAAAAACAAAAAATGAATTTCTCCTGGACCTAATATAATAAAAACAAAGAAGAACATAGATACGTGTATCTTGCATTAGTGTACATGGATTTGGACTTTGGTAAAGTCACGGCATAAATATTGATTTTGTGCAACTTAACCTTAAGAATCCTATTATATAATAAATCCCAGTTAGTGAGGATATGCCTACGCTCATCAATTAGTCCAGATGGTGCCTTAACATCTCACAAAGCATATGTGACTAAATCAACAACATAACAATTCATATAATTTAACATGACTTTTCTTTTTACAAAGCATCCGATAATGGTTATTTGGGTTTTAAGTCTCCTTGAGAGAGCATAAGAAGTAGAAACAAACATACAGTTGATGGCCTCATACAAAAAGACACTATCCCGCCTAAAATGCCAATGTACACACCTATGTCGTGTTTTTTTACCAAAATTAGAACAAACACCCAAGAAAGTAAAGATAGAGAATGAAATTGAAGAAATAAAATAAAAAATTGAAGAACTCAATCTCATACAACAATTTGTAAGTAATTCGACAAACTTGACATATGTCCACTTGAAATTTCTTCTCATGACCATCTCGTAGGAAAATCAAATGTATGAACCTCATCCAAATCATAATTATGGATTATTTGTTGGTGAGCTCGAATGACTATAACAAAAAAAAAATTTACGAAATTTAAAAAATCGTTGTATCAAGTACTTCACAATATTTCTATAAAGGTCATTTATAATAAATTGTAAAAGAGTCGACATTTTTCATTCTCTTTCATAAATCATTCAAATAAACATTAGAAAGTTTATCAAACTTTTTTAAACATTTCAAAATATGTTTTACAACCTTTTAAACGTTGCTAAATATTTTTAAAAATCCTTTTTAAATGTTGCAAAAATATATATTTCTTCTCAAAGATAAATGTGTGGACTTTACAATTGTCTAGGCATAATTTTATTTGCCTAAAATTAGATCTCAGTGTTATGAATATTTATTATCAAACTATCTAATTTCCCAACAATTAAATTCATAAATTTGAACCATCAAAATATGTATTAAATATTAGAGGACATTGCACTGATGAATGAGATATTGTCCCACATCGTCGTAGATATGTAAAATTTCATGGTTATATAATAAAACTCTCAAACCAATATTGGTCATTAAAGTCATGTAACTTTATACGTATGGGAGAACTTATATGGTTATGAAATAACACATGTGTCATTGCTCATTACATACCGAACTGGGTGCTGTGGGTCCACTAAGGGTGGATCGTGTTATATTTTTTGCAGAATAAAAGTGAACAATTTTTGACAATTTAAATTAGAATGGAAATGACTATTAGCTGCATCAGTCACATCTATTTGCATGGACATGAATTTTTTCAATGGAAATGACTATTTCAACTATTTGAATGGATGTTGTTTTTCTAAAAGAAATTATTATTGCAAATTTTAACGGACATGGATTTTCCAATGGAAGTGACCGTCGCAACTGTTTTAATGAATCCTACTTTTTGAATAGAAATTACTGTTGTAAATTTGAGCAGATATGAGATGAAGACTTTTCACCTTCCTTTATGGATGTAGCGATTGCGAACTGTTTGAATGGATGTTCGATGATGAATATTCTATTGATTAGAAATCCATCGAGAAGTGTATAAAACTGCAAGCGCACGGCGTACACCTGTAGTATGTTAGCGAATACGAGTCGATCCATCGGGAAAGAAATAATTCTAATTTTATTCAATCAAATTAAAACAAATTTGAGTGAAGATTTAACTAACTAACTACAACTAAATTAAACTAACAAACTAAGACAGATAAAAATATTAGAATTATATAACAACTTAGGAATAAATTCACTCTCTAGATCACATGAATCAACACAAAATGAAACCATGATTTTTTTTTGTCATTTGTGAATTTAGTTGATACGATTATTATAAATATAGCTTATTCATGCTATTAATTAGCACAACATAAACTATCAAACTATAATATATCCACTAAATCACTTTACTAGTTCTAATGAAAAGCGAACAAGTTGAAATTGAAATATACTTTAAGCATGACCTATGGACTATTAATTAGAACTATAGACCATCAAAATTTGGTTTCAGCCTCTACTTAATCACCATCATCATATGTAGATAAAGAGGTAATTAGTGAACATATGACTAAGCATAGCCTATTTGGTGTCAAAAATATAGGCTATCAAATTCAGTATTGAACACAAAACCAATAACATCAACATGACATGAAGCACAAAAAGAGAGTATGAATAAACAAATTATGTTGCATCTACATAATCAAGAGAGCTTCATTACCCCTAAGTTGAAAGGGATTAGCCTCTAATGTATGTAATCATAACACCAAAGATAGAATGCAACACTAAAAATAAACAAAACAAAAGAGAGAACTAATTAACAAAAACAAAATAAAACTAAACTATTTGCATAAAATTAAACACAATAATGCATAAAGTAAATACCAAGAATTAAATGAACTAAAAATTAAATTGCATTAAAATGAAAATTACATAAGAGGGAAACGACTAAGTAGCCATGGAAATAAAAGAGAGCTTTGAATTGATCCTACTCACACTAACTAACTAAAAAAAAGGATATTTACATCAACATAAAGGGGGTATTTATACATGTTCTAAACCCTAAAACCCTAATCAATTATGTTAGGGACTACCAAAAATACCCCTTCATGAAGCTTCCCTTTTTCTTTAGCTACTAATGATTCATTAAAATTATATGAAGCTTTATTTTGTCTCAGCCACTTGCTAATATATTAACCTCTAATTGTCCCATTAAGGAAGGGGAGATAATGGGTAGGTAGGTTCCTCTACTAAGTAGCGAGTGAATTAATTCCATCTCCAATTCTTTGTATCCACTTTGTGCATATATATGTCCATGTAAACTTCATGTGCATTCTTCATTGTTGCTCCTAAATTCCTACAAGACACATGAAAATGAACAAGTAAATTTTATAAAAAAATAAATACATGCACAAATGACCGTTTTGCCCCCAATATGAAGATGAATGAATGATAATTTGAGAATTTTGGGATTTTGGTTAAAACATGTAAAAATAGCCCAATATGTTATTTATTTAATTAAAACAAGGATGAGTGTGTGAATATAAATGTGCAAATTTACGTGCACATCAAATACCCCCACACTTATCTTTTTATTCGTCCTCGAATAAACTGAAAAACTAAGATAAATCTATTTTCATAGGGATCACGATTGCATTGAGTGTATGCAACAAGCCGTTAAACCTTTGGGTGTCCCCAGTAGGACGAGTGTTGTCTCGTGAGGGTTTTCAGCGGATACTACCCACAAAATCCAAATGTTAAACGCAACAAATATTTACAAAATGCAAGATTTGAAAATATTTACTAGATGAATGCAAGTTTCCAAAAGAATATGTACAAATGGGTAATTTACTTTTAAATTTGACACGAATGAGTTCACACAAGTTTGGGTCGTCACTATGAAATTTTAAGTCCGTTACTAATCAAAACTTCAAAAAAAGTCCCTTTATCGTTACAAACTCCTCCAACTTGGCCAGTTATTTCGGTTGAAAACATAGTGCAAATATGAAATGAATTCTATAATCGATATCAACAATCATAAAATGGCATCTCATTTTCCTTTTGGTTAACAAGTTAGGTCAAATAAGTGAAGAAGGTGCTTGGATTTCAAGTGCTTACGCTCACTTTATTATAAAAAATATTTACATTATTATTATTTACAAACACCTAGGTATACCACCCTTACACTACATTATGACTTATGTGAGGGTCGGTAATCCCTAGGCTTTCAACTCATGAAATGAGACCAAGGTATAACCGACGCACTACATTACGACTTATGTGGGAGTTGGAACAGAGCTTGGCAAGTTGCACGCCAACGCTAGATGTACTAACAATGTTGGATACCCTTGGGTTATATATATATATATATATATATATATTCTTTTTTTTCTCCTTTCTTTTTTCTTCTTCTTTTTTTAACATAAGAGAGAGAGAGAGAGTTAAGCGAGAATATCATAGCACAACTTCACTAAAAAGATCTAAAATGTTATCGCAAGTCGTCTAAATCAACCATTTTATTAATTGGATTACAATTTAGAATACATTTCATACTCATCACCTATGAATCTCCATATATACCATATACACAAAATTTTCTCATAATTCAAATTTTTCTTTCGTTATCCGTTAAGAAAATTGATTTTCCAAACATTTTAATCGTACACCAAAACCGTATATTTATTTCATCGTGCCCATTTAAAAGTAAATTAAAATGTTTTATTTTGAGTTTTTTTTAATGATAAAAAAGAAAAGAAAAATCTATGCAAAACAAAAATAAATATGAAACTCCCCTCACACTTGATTTTGATTGTGTCCCCATAGGCAACCCAAGTGGAAGGTGAAAAGAAAAGAAAATTTTGAAAATTTGTCCTATATTTACATGAGAAAAGAAAAAGAAATATTTGTAGTATATCAGAAAATATATTGACAAGAAGTAGATGAAACAGTCTTCTAAAAACCGATTCATTTATCTCTTCAAGTATGAGAGGCACAGCTTAAGCTTGAAAAACCAAATAGTTCGCTTTATTAAAAATAAAATGAGTTGTTTTATTTTTCATGATTTTTGGGTTAGATAGATTAATGGATTGAATTTCATGTTTATTTCCACCAAATTGAATTTCAAAATTGTCACTGAAAAATTCTTCTGAATTATCAATTTCAAAATCAAAATGGTGATTCAAATCTACCACTTTAAAATTCAACTCATTTTCGAAAAGTCCAAGAAATTCGTATTCATCAAATTCATCTTCCTTGAGTGAATTGTCAACAACTTCAATGCATATATCATTTTCAAAATCGAAAGTTGTTGTTTGAAAGTCATTATTTTCAGAAAAAGGAATATTGAATTTGAGATTTGGTTCCACCCTCTCAAAAGAATTGAAATCCAACTCAATTACCGTGTTTTCAACAACTTCGTTAAGATTGTTATTTTCAGCTTCAAAAGTTGTTATTTGAAAATCATCGATTGTGTGCAAAGGTGGATTATTATTCGAATCGTCACACATTTCGATTTGATTTTGTTTCTCATGAAACTTCAAGTAGTTTTTGTACAACAAATCCACGTAGCCATCTTCATTCATTTTCTCAACAAAATCAAATTTATAATTATTTGATCCAACACATGTTGAAATTTGATTTTGTTTCTCATAAAACTTCAAGTAGTTTTCATACAACAAATCCGCGTAGTCATCTTCATTCATTTGCTCAACAAAATCAAATTTAAAATTATTTACATGAAAATTTTCAATTTGGAATTGTTGAGAACAAAAGTTTTCAGAAGTACCACAATTGAATTATTCGCATTGCCAAAATCATTTGAAAAGTGATTCACATTTTGTTTTTGAATTTGAAATTCATTTTGGAGTTCGAGATTGAATTGGCAGGGGTTATAATCAAAATCATTTGAATTTGGAATTGAATTTGAATTTTGATTATTTTGAAGACTTTTATTTGAATTGTTGCACATGTTCATATACCATTTATATGTTCTTTGAAGTTGTTGTGTGCTCATTTGAAGTTGTTGTGTGCTCGTTTTAAGTATTTCAAGTAAGCATTTAAGATTTGAGGGTTGATTGTCATTTTGAAAATTTTGTGGTGCAAAATTTGAATTGTTTTCAAAATCATTTGAGTTTGGATGTGAAATCGAATTTTGATTATTTTGAAAACTTTCACTTGAATTGTTGCACAAGTTTGAAATATATAATTCATTCATTCTTTGAATTTCAAGTAAAGTTTCAATACTTTGACGGTTGATCATTATTTTGAAAATTTTGTGGTACAAAATCAGTATAATTTTGAAACGTTGGTGGTGCAAATACCCATACGAATTTGGTGTAAAATTATATGGATCGTATTGATTTTCACAACTATCATAAAATCCGTGGGAATAAGGAAATTGTGACAATTTCAAAAGATATGGTTCTTTTTTTATTCTTTTAGGGTTTTCAAAAATTTTTGTTTTTGTTTTTAAAAGAGAAAAGGAAATATACACAAAAGAGAAAGCCTTTATTTATTTATTTTTTGATTTTATTAATTTTTTTTGGATTTTGGATTTTTTTTATATTTGCATGAACCTAATGCAACTATATGAATGCAATTTACTTATTTACAATTATCTAAAATTATATAATGACGGTTAGATTAATTTTAACAAAAGATTTTGTAGCAACCCGTATTTTTGGAACCAATTTAAAATTTATTTTTAATTGATTTTCATAGAAATTAAATATTTCAGATGAATTATTTTGAGAATAAACGACTTAAGATTTGTAATCGAAATTAAAATGTATAAATTTAAAATTTAATGAAAACGAGCTCGAAATGGCACGGGTATTTGAAAATTCAACTTTATACTTTGAATGAATGTATATAATTCAATATTAATTAGAATTTGATAAAACAAGAAACGTTGGAGTATTTTGAATTGTAATTTTCTAACAAAAGCAAGAAATTGAGATTTCACTTTATAAGTTGTAAGTTATGTCTAAATTAAAATTTAGAGTAGTCGCTATGGAATATACATATATATATATATAACCCTTAAAAATAGCCATTTTGCAAACAACTTCCGTTTTCGATGAAACCACTTCCATTTGGTTCATAATACTGTTTGTGACTTTTAAAACTATAAATATCGATACCTTTGGAGTTGGAGAAATTTGGTCTCTTTCATTGGTTGTATGATCAAAATATCACTTTTCACATGTGGATGAAGTTGGACTCGAAAGCACTTTCATTGAGTTCAAAATATCGTTTGCGTGTTCAAAAAGTATAAACTTCGATATATTCCGGGCTTCAAAGTTTTTGCACTTGGGTTGGGTCTTTGTTTGGCTAAACCTAGCCTACCTTTTAATCCCTAAATCAGCCCACTCTCTTCATTCACTTCCTCATTTCAAAGAAAATAGAAAATGGGAGAGGGAAAGTGAAATTAAAATTCCCTAAGCCCAACTTGATCTTAGGAATCCAATTCAAGTCCATATCATGTGCAAATCCAAGGAAAAGCTTTGGTGAGCTCCACTCCATCTTCTCTAGCTTGCTTTCTCTTTGATTTGTGAGATTTCCTATGACCTAATTCTTAGGAAATATGTTCATATGACCATAGCGTGTTGATTCTTGTGTTTTTATCAAAGAGAGGCAGTTCTAGCTCACTATTAGATTAATTCATTGCTTCTAACCATCAAAGGTGAGTTCTTTGTGATTTCTTCATGAACCCACATTTATGCCACAAGATTATAGCTTGTAAAAGTGTAGTTTAGAATTCATTTGAATTTGCATATGCTAGTGAAACAGATACGTCAACGTAACTTAGCCGATTTCATGTGCTTATGTTTCATTGAATTGGAAAATTATGATTAGAATTGTCCATACAATCTAATTCATATGCTACTAGGTTATTTGGCGATATTGTGAAGCTCCGTTGTCACAGCGGCAAGTTCTAAGACTTTACAATTCGCTTGAATCACTTTTGCATGCTTCGGTTTGGAATTTAGTTCACATTCGAATTTATAAGCCGAATCATTGCAAATCTAGTGTATGCATGTTCATGCATATGAAATGTTGTGTTGGGAGTTGCTTCGGCAAGCTATAGAAGCCTCATATTCATGCATATAACATTATAGGCCTTCGGGGATTTGTCAATATCATTTTGAACTTGTTTTCAAGGCCATATTGTGCTTCGAATCAGGTTCAGACGTCTGAATATTATAGGCCAGACGTTTGACTTGCTACGAATAATTATAAAAACATGAATACCAGAATTTAGAAGTCTGAAAATTTTAATTTAGATGTCTGGATTTTAATTCAGATGTTTGGTCAAAAAAATTCAGACATTTGAAATTGCACCAAAATGAACTAAATTCTTGCTGGTTCAAGAAAAAGGAAATCAAACGTTTGAATTTTTAGGTCAGACGTCTGAATCTTGTTTTTGGACTATTGACCAGTGGAGATCACGGTCAACAGATTAGTGTCAATAGATTAGATCCATCCAGGCTCTTTCTCGGCTGAGTTTCGACCCATTTCGACTTCGTTTGTGACTTGTCAGTTTCTCTAATTCGCAGATTTCTGCAGCTCTATTCTTACGAAATCATTTTATAAATCATCAACTAAAGAATGACGGAGTGGAAACCAATGGTGAGAACTCTCTCACTCAAGTATTTTTATACAATTATGTATTTTTATAACTGAATATATATTGTTTGTCTGTGACTACAATGTTGTTTGGTGACTGATGTATGTTTGCAGTTTTAATTCTATTGTTATTAAACTATGATTATAAATATTTATAAATAAATCGTTTATATTATAAATGATTGGGATGACAATTTACCCACCCGTCTCCCAAATAATAGATAAGTTCACATGGATTGTGATCTAAACCCCACACGGGTATTGGGAAGATAATTTTAGACATCGCCGAAGTATGCAAATAAAAAGTATTGGATGGTGATTGAAAATCCCACACGGGTCTGGGGATGATAATAACTTCACACATCTCCCTTGTGTTTAGTTGTATGTCAATCGACTGATTGACAAACCGTTATAAGATTATTTAATTATCTAATGCTTATACAATTGTAAATTGCACTCTGGATGTAAATTGAATGTTTAATAGTTGTTTACCACTATTTCTTAATACATGCAATGTACGAAATCCATATAACTAATACTATATGGTAGTGGATTGAGTCACATCCCGATTTAGAATATAAATGAATATTTTAACGTAATATTCAGCGAAGAATCAAAACATGATTTTGATGACCGATTTCGGATGGACACAAATACATTTGTAAAATCATAATAAATGATTTGAAAGATTTTGGACGAAATATTCCATGTTTGTAAGGATAAAAGATATTTTTATCTAAATGAACTAGCTAACAACTAGAATAAAGAACTGAAAGAAATTGAAATGGTTTTAATCTAACTAGAGTTTTCAAACGTACGGGTTGGAATGGATTTGAATGAAAATAATCTTCGGAATATTTCGATATTGGATTTCTTGATTATACGGATATTGTTAAGGAATTTGGAATATATAGATATCGTTATTGCCAATACGATATCCGATGGTTTCAGAATTTGATATTGAATATAAGTTAATATGATTTTTATTTAGAGCCTTATATTTAATATCAAATTGGATTTTGGGTTTGTCGTGAATGATGTCTTCAATAACATTGTTCTAAACCCACTTGAGAAAAGAATAAATCTTTTAACTAAGATTTAAGAAAGTTTTCCAATTAATAAATATAATTGGAATTAAATGGAAGTTGATTTTGGGTTGATTGTGAACAATATCTTAAACAATATTCGTTCTCAAACCCGATTAACAGTGAAGTTAAGATTTGGAATTTACAAATCTTTATTCTAAGATTTAACAGGAATTTTCCAAAGTAAAGTTTTCCAATTTAATAAAAGAAATTGAGATTGAATGGAATTGGATTTAGTGATGATCGAGATGAGCTTCTGCTAAGGAAGGCATTTACTATTTATGGAATTTAAAAAGGCTTTGCCGTTATTCCATTTATAGTATTTGTCCGATACAGAAATTTATATCGATTATATACTGTTATGATTTCCGTGAAGGTTCCATTTTGATGGAAGGTGATTTTGGGTTTATCGTGAACGGTGTTTTAAATGACGTTGGTTCTTTAATGCAGTTAAAGACAAGACTAGTTTTCCTAAAGTTGAATAATCATTAAGTAATGATTTTTGAGATTAAAACTAAGTCGAGTTTTAATGAATCTTTACTTAGATTGAAATGGGAATGAGGTAAGTTAATTTGCCAAATTCAAGGAATATTCGAGAATGGAGTATCACCAGTTTTACTCCATGCGATAGTTAAATTTTTAATTAGATTTGAACGTTAAGTGGTAATTGAATTTACCAATAACATAATGGGTGTTCGATATGGAGTACCACCAGTTTTGCTCCATAGGATGAATAGGTTGGGATTGGGATAATAAAATAAATGATTACTTTGGCAAGGCTCGTTAATCCCGACTAGTTGATAAACCTTAAATTGGTTTAAGTTGTGAAAAGATATTATAACATCTTTTAAAATGATTTCCAAGAATGTTGGAATAAAAGAGTATTCTGCATTAGAATGAGGCGTATGATGTGTTTTTATAGCAATTGATTATAAGGTACACGAGTTATTCAGAAAGACCAGGTTTAACCCATTCTGAATAATTGTTACAACGACTAAAAGTCGAAGATATGAAGACGGTGGTTGAAGACTGGAGATCTTCACATAATATGGATATTACTGATGTCTTGATTGGGATGTACACCTAAGACAAGGTAATAAGTGGTGATCGTCCAAACGTACTTGGAGATCGACCGGATATGCGAGGGCCTCTCTCCTGTATTGGACATATGGGACGAGGAATAAGGTGCCTCCTGTTTCGTTCAGACCCGGAATGGACTTGCAAATGGATGGTGTGTCTGACATTGTATTCCTTTATGCTGTATTTGTTGATCTCTGCTAAATATATATCTATTTGTTGGCGGAGAATTTATTCTCTTGCTTAACACCCTTCTCTGAGACGACGAGCTTAGATGTTATGTACTGATGGAAATCAATGGGATGGTATGGATTGACAGTGTGGCATGCTGCGTCGCATGGATCAAAGCTTTTGTTGAAAAGTAGAGCTTTGTAGTTGATGGTCAAAGCACAGCTTTAAGTAGCACAGTCTTGTGTAGCGTTAATTCGCTAGCTTCACACCCCTCGTACGAACCAAAAATGGGATAGTGACTGCAGGGAAATGGACATACCTTAGCTTCTAGCTACGAGTTGTTTCATGGTATCGAGTCCAGACTTTTACTTATGTGGATGTTGGATTGTGATTGGATCACAAGGTACCTCAGATATTGGGCCGACTAGAAGGCACATATGGTCGATAACTGACAGATTTGTCGACGTATTGACCATTTGGAGGTTCGATGGAACCGACTAACGTATTGTTTATGGTATAACCAATCAGCGACGGCTGACCAACCCTGAAGATCCAAGGGCTCACTAGAGTCTGAGTCCTGAGGCATTTGCTAGAGTGTCTCGAAATCAGTGAGGAAGATCCCTTGCCTCGGTTCATAGATGAAAATCCAATTTCCAATACGACATTTTTTGGTTTTAGTTGTAAACCTATGTATGGCAACATAATATATGGTACCAATGCCGTCTATGATTGGAACATTTATATTTGGAGATGATTTCTTCACTAACAGTAATAATGAAAGATAAGTTTCACGTATCAAGCACGTTTGGCTATTATAAGGTAGAACTCTATCCTCCGGCTTGCGTTGCATTGTGTGATGGGACCTAAGTCTTATAATAGCTTCATTTTTTCCTTTTAGCATTGCGTTTTTTGTTTTATGGTATTCTTGGGAGTAAACCCGTTCCGTGTTATACGGCGTGGTATCTTAATTTATCAAACTTCAAAATAAAGTTAATAACTGTTTTGGTTCTCATACCTGTCTCATGACTGACTCGGAGTTTATTGTTTCTACCTAAATTCTAGGTACCCATATTTTCGCCACTGGAAGCTAGAAATTTGGTTTTGTAAATATTTATTTTCGCAAGATCCTAGATTATGGCTGGAGTTATATTCGGAATGGTTTGTATCCATGTATTTCTCTCAGTTGTAGTAGTTGATATTTTCCGCTGCATATTATGTTTATGTATTTAAATGTAATTTAAATCTCTTTTATTGTATTTCCGCTGTATAATACATATTCATACTCTGATATTCTTGTACTTTGATGTAAATTGTTGTAATAGCAATGAAATGTTCTCATGTTTTGTTGTGATGCGTCGTGTTCTTATTACAATCCGCGTTCTCCCGTCTCTTCAGAGATCGGGGAAATTTGGTGCGTAACAGTTTGGCATCAGAGCTTTGGTTTACAAAGCTCCAGAACAAGACACGTTAGAACCAAACGATAGAATTCATCGGAGATAGGATTAGTAACATCCTATAAGAATAATTTGTTAGAGATAGGGTTAGTAATGCCCTAGAATGAGCTTGAAGAGTGCTATTTCTAAAAATGAGTTTTGGTTTTGAAAATTATATTTTATTATAAAGATTTAAATATTATATTTGATATTGATTTTGGACTATCGGGTATAAGAAGATTATGCACATACGTCTAATCCACGTGTACACGAAGTCTCAAATATACTGGGTAGATATAGAATCACACTCTAGTCGTCCGAGGATAATTCTGATGATGATGCATCATCATCGGTGTTTATGTTCGAGTTTCAAAAGTGGGATATCTATATATTTCCAATTGACTGGTGAGAGAACCAAAAACTTAGTTAGAGTTTAATGTTTGTGACTTGGCATTGAAAATATGATTTTGAGTATATATAAAAGTTATATATTTGAAAAGCTAATCAACTAATTGATTGCTGGTTGCAAGGGCAGATCCAGGAATTAACAGAGGGGTGGGCTGATTTACATTTTGCCTAATTTACAGTTTGACGGCAATGCATTTAAAATTTGACATTGAGTAAATAGCTTTGCTAGATAATGATGCCTATTTAAATTCAACATGACAACAATTAATATCATATTTCTGCTATAATATCATTTAAAATTTCTCTATAATATCCATTGCATTTCAAATTTACTTCAAATCTACCGTTAATATCATATTTCTGCTATAATATCATATTTCAAGAAAGAAAAACTAATGAAAATCAGAAACTTTTTTCCCTAAAGTTGGAAGTCCAATTTGTTAAAGAATATGTATTTGTTTTCAAAGAAAAAAATAAAATTTTGTTTATGAAAAAATTTCAAAATAAAAAAAAAATTGTTAAGAAAATATGATATATTATGAATGGTTAGAGGACCTATTCGAACGCCCCCTTCACCAACAGGACATATGATTACAATTTACAAGACCCCCGAAAATTCTGAACCGTTGAATAAAATAATGCCCAAAAGTTAAGGCCATAATAGGAACGATATTATTTGTACCAATTTCAGTGGACCGCGCTTTCATCGCAGAAAGAAGAAGCTACTCGTCAGCTGCTGGCGGTTGCGCGCAGACATTGCTGTTTGTAGCCGGGACCAGAGAAACCATTTGGTAACTCTAGCACGTTGAAGCGAAGCTGAGATGACTCCGTAAGGCAGCAGTGAAACCCTAGAATAGAAGCAGTATCAGACCCGTAAACCCATTATTCACCAGATGGAAAAAAGAAGAGTGACCTAGTCTTGATTGGAAGTCTAAGGTTTCCATTAAATTTGATTTCAGACATCGAAGAGATTCTTAGGAAGTGAAACGAGAAATGGACGTGATTGGAAATTGAAAAACTTTCTCCTTTACAATTTTTTTCCTGACCCTGGGCTGCAGCCCAAGCCTGCCCAGGGCTGGATCCGCCGTTGGCTGGTTGTGATGTGTGATTATTAGTTAACTAATAAAAATGTTGGAATAATGAAACCAATTTGAAAATGAATGGTGAAATAAGCCAAATCGAATTAAATATTGAACTGAATTGAAAATTGATTGGAATCGGATACATATGCATGTATATATAATGACAGGTCATAACATGGAAGCTAAGAAGAGGAATAAAATTGTATGCCTGACAAATAGTACATATTTACTGTATTTATTAGGTTTGATGATTTTATGTGCCGATTGGCTAGCTCCTTGGATTTTGGATTTTCTTTTGATATATGAGAGCCTATAGAGGCATTTATGGTTGTATCGATAAACCCGTACAAAGGAGGTAATTGCGAAATTTTTCGAAAATTTAAGGCGTAAGCCAAATTTTGAGAAATTACAAAATTCTTATAAACTGAAAATTTGAAGAACTTGATTCAAGCGAAGGTTGAGTTGGTTAAGTAAATGACCTTCAGTTCCTTCTTCCTTTTCGGGGACGAAAAGATTTTAATTGGGGGAGATTGTAACAACCTGTATTTTTGGAACAAATTTAAAATTTATTTTTAATTGATTTTCAAAGAAATTAAATATTTCAGATGAATTACTTTGAGAATAAATGACTTAAGATTTATCTTAATCAAAATTAGAACGTATAAATTTAAAATTTAATTAAAACGAGCTCGAAATGACGCGGTAGTTTGAAATTTTGACTTTAAACTTTGAATGAATGTATAAAATTCAATATTGAGTGGAATTTGATAAAACAAGAAATGTTAGAATATTTGAATTGTAATTTTCTAACGAATTCAAGAAATTGAGATTTCACTTTATAAGTTGTAAGTTATGTCTAAATTAAAATTTAGAATAGTCATTATGGAATTTTATACATATTTTAATAATATATATAGCCCTTAAAAATAGCCATTTTGCAAACGACTTCCGTTTTCGACAAAACCACTTCCATTGGGTTTAGAATGCCGTTTGTGACTTTTAAAACTATAAATATCGATACCTTTAGAGTTGGTGAAATTTGGTCTCTTTCATTGGTTGTATGACCAAAATATCACTTTTTACATGTGAATGAATTTGGACTCGTAACCACTTCTGTTGAGTTCAAAATGTCGTTTGTGTGTTCGAAAAGTATAAACTTTGATATGTTCTGAACTTCGGAGTTTTTGCACTTGGGTTGGGTCTTGGTTTGTCTAAACCTAGCCTACCTTATAATCCCCAAATCAGCCCACTCTTTTCATTCACTTCCTCATTTTAAAGAAAATAGAAAATGGGAGTGAGAAAGGGAAATTAAAATTCCCTAAGCCCTACCTTGATCTTAGGAATCCAATTCAAGTCCATATCATGTGCAAATCAAAGGAAAAGCTTTGGTAAGCTCCTCTCCATCTTCTCTAGCTTGCTTTCTCTTTGATTTGTGAGATTTCCTATGACCTAATTTTTAGGAAATATGTTCATATGACCATAGGGTGTTGATTCTAGTGTTTTTATCAAAGAGAGGTTGTTCTAGCTCGCTATTAGATTGATTCATTACTTCTAACCATCAAAGGCGAGTTCTTTGTGATTTCTTCATAAACCCACATTTATGCCACAAGATTATAGCTTGTAAAAGTGTAGTTTAGAATTCATTTGAGTTTGCATATGCTAGTGAAATGGATATGCCAATGTAACTTAGCCGATTTCATGTGCTTATGTTTCATTGAATTGAAAATTATGATTAGAATTGTCCACACAATCTAATTCATACGCTATTAGTTGATTTGGAGATATTGTGAAGCTCCTTTGTCACACCGGCAAGTTTTAAGACTTCACAATTCGTTTGAATCACTTTTGCATGCTTTGGTTTTGAATTTAGTTCACATTCAAATTTATAAGCCGAATCAATGCAAATCTAGTGTATGCATGTTCATGCATGTGAAATGTTGTGTTGGAAGTTGCTTCGGCAAGCTATAGAAGCCTCATGTTCATGCATATAACATTATAGGCCTTCGGGCATTTGTCGATATCATTCTGCGCTTGTTTTCAAGGCCATACGGTGCTCTGGTTCAGGTTCAGACGTCTGAATATTATAGGCCAGATGTCTGACGCTACGAATAATTATACAAACATGAGTACCAGAATTCAGAAGTCTGAAATTTTTAATTTAGATGTCTAAACTTTAATTTAGACGTCTTGTCAAAAAAATTGAGACGTCTAAAATAGCACCAAAATGAACTAAATCCTTGCTAGTTCAAGAAAAAGGAAATTCAGATGTCTGAATTTTTAGGTTAGACGTCTGAATCTTGTTTGTGGACCGGTGGAGACCACGGTCAACAGATTAGATACATCCAAGCTCTTTCCCGGGCAAGCTTCGGCCCATTGCGACTTCGTTTGTGACTTGTCAGTTTCTCTAATTCGCTTATTCCAACATCTCAATTCTTACGAAATCTTTTTATAAATCATCAATTAAAGAATGACGGAGTGGAAACCAATGGTGAGAGCTCTCTCACTCAAGTTATTTTATGCAGTTACGTATTTTTATAAATTAATATATATTGTTTGTCCGTGATTGCAATTCTGTTTGGTGAGTGATGGATGTTTACAGTTTTAATGTTACCATTATTAAAATGTGTTATTAATCTTTGTAAATAAAACGTTTATATTATAAATGATTGCGATGACAATTTACCCACCCGTCTTTAAATAATAGATAAATTCACATGGATTGTGATGTAACCCCACACGAGTATTGGGAAGATAATTTTACACATCGCCCAAGTATGCAAATAATAAGTATTGGATGCTGATTGAAAATCCCACATGGGTCTAGGGACAATAATAACTTCACACATCTCTCTTGTGTTCAGTTGTATGTCAATTGATTGATTGATAGGCCGTTATAAGCGTTATTTAATTATCTAATGTTTATACAATTGTAAATTGCACTCTGGATGTGAATTGAATGTTTAATACTTGTTTACCACTATTTTTGAATACATGCAATGTACAGAATCCATATAATTAAAAGAGTCACATCCCGATTCAGAATATAAACGAATATTTTAACATAATAATCAACAAAGAATCAATATATGATTTTGATGTCCGATTTCAGATGGACACGAAGACATTATATAAAATCATAATAAATGATTTGAAAAGATTTTGGATGAAATAGTCCACTTTTGTAAAGATAAAAGATATTTTTTTCTAAATGAACTAGCTAATGGCTAGAATAAAGAACTCAAAGAAATTGAAATGATTTTAATCTAACCAGAGTTTTCAAATGTACGAACTGGAATGGATTTGAATGGAAATAATCTTCGGAATATTTCGATATTGGATTTCGTGATTATACAGTTATTGTTGAGGAATTTGGAAGATACAGAATTTATATTCCCGATACTATATCCGTTGGTTTCAGAATTTGATATTGAATATAAGTCGATATGATTTCTAGTTAGAGCCTTGTATTTAATATCAAATTGGATTTCGGGTTTGTCGTGAATAGTGTCTTCAATAACATTGTTCTAAACCCACTTGAGAAAAGAATAAATCTTTTAACTAAGATTTAAGGAAGTTTTCCAATTGATAAATATAATTGGAATTAAATGGAAGTTGGTTTTGGGTTGATTGTGAACAATATCTTAAACAACATTAGTTCTTAAACCCGATTAACAATGAAGTTAATATTTGGAATTTATGAATCTTTATTCTAAGATTTAATGGGAATTTTCCAAAGTAAAGTTTTCCTATTTAATAAAAGAAACTAAAATTGAATGGAATTTGATTTAGTGATGATCGAGATGAGCTTTTGTGAAGGAAGGCATTTACTATTTATGGAATTTAAAAAGGCTTTGCCGTTATTTCATTTATAGTATGTTTCCGATATGGAAATTTATATCGATTATATACTGTTATGATTTCCGTGTTCCATTTTGATGGAAGGTGATTTTGGGTTTATCGTGAATGGTATTTTAAATGACATTGGTTCTTTAACCCAGTTAAAGACACGATTAATTTTCCTAAAGTTGAATCATCATCCAGTGATGATTTTTTAGATTAAAACTAAGTGGAGTTTTAATGAATCTTTAATTAGATTGAAAAGGGAATGAGGTAAGTAAATTTGCCAAATTCAAAAAATGTTCGAGACTGGAGTATCACCAGTTTTACTCCATGCGATAGTCAAATCTTTAATTAGATTTGAGCGTTAAGTGGTAATTGAATTTACCGATAACACAACGGTGTTAGATATGGAGTACCACTAGTTTTGGTCAATGGGATGAATATGTTGGGATTGGGATAACAAAATAAATGATTACTTCGGTAAGGCTCGTTAATCCCGACTAGTTGATAAACCTTAATTTGGTTTAAGTTGTGAAAAGATATTATAACATCTTTTAAAATGATTTCCAAAAATGTTGGAATAAAAGAATATTCTGGATTGGAATGAGGCGTATGATGTGTTTTTATATCACTTGATTATAAAATACGCAAGTTATTCGAAAAGACCGGGTTTAACCCATTCTGAATAATTGTAACGACGACTAAAAGTCGAAGATATGAAGACGGTGGTTGAAGAACGGAGATCTTCACATCGTATGGATGATTACTGATGTCTTGATTGGGATGTACACCTAAGACAAGGTAATAAGTGGTGATTGTCCAGACGTACTTGGAGATCGACCAGATATGCAAGGGCCTCTCTCTTGTATTGGACATATGGGACGAGGAATAAGGTACCTTCGGTTTCGTTCAGATCCAGAACGAACTTGCAAATGGATGATGTGTCTGACATTGTATTCCTTTATGATGTATTCTTTGATCTCTGCTAAATATATATCTCTTTGGTGGCGGAGAATTTATTCTCTTGCTTAACACCCTTCTCTGAGACGTACAAGCCTAGAGGTTATATATTGGTGGAAATCAATGGTATGGTATGGATTGACAGTGTGGCATGCTGAGTCGCATGGATCAAAGATTTTGTTGAAAAGCAGGGCTTTTGTGATTGATGATTCAAAGCACAGCTTTAAGTAGCACAACTTTGTGTAGAGTTAATTCACGAGCTTCACACCCCTGGTATGAACCAAATAAGGGGATAGTGTCTGTAGGGAAATGGACATACGTTAGCTTCTAGCAACGAGTTGTGTCATGGTATGGAGTCTAGACATTTTGCTTATATGGATGTTGGATTGTGATGGATAGCAAGATACCTTGGATATTGGGCCGACAAAAAGGCTCATATGGTCGAAAACTGACAGATTTGTCGATGTATTGACCATTTGGAGGCTCCATGGAAACGGCTAACGTAATATTTATGGTATAACCAATCGGCGATGGCTGACCAGCCCTAAAGATCCAAGGGCTCACCAAAGTATGAGCCCTGAGGCATTTGCTAGATTGCCTCGAAATCGGTGAGGAAGATCCCTTGCCTCGGTTCATAGATGGAAATCCAATTTCCAATACGACATTTTTTGCGTTTTAGTTGTAAACCTATGTATGGTGACATAATATATGGTGCCTATGCCGTCTATGATTGATACATTTATATTTGAAGATGATTTCTTCATTTATAGTAATAATAAAAGATAGGTTTCACGTATCAAGCACGTTTGGCCATTATAAGGTAAAACTCTATCCTCCGGCTTGCGTTGCATTGTGTGATTAGACCTAAGTCTTGTAATAGCTTCATTTTTTTCCTTTTAGCATTGCTTTTTTTGTTTTATGGTATTCTTGGGAGTAAATCCGTTCTATGTTATACGGCGTGGTCCCTTGATTTACCAAACTTTATAATAAACACTACAACAAAAATACCTTTTTACAACTGCCAAAAACAGTTGTAATAGACCTATTACAACTATCATCCGCCAGTCCTTATATCCCCGGTGGTAATAAAACCAATTTTTTTTACAACTGCCGACAATAGTTGCAAATAAATCTCCTACAACTGCTAAAACCTATTGTAGAAAACTTTATAACTGTCAAAGACAGTTGTAAAAGAAATCTAAATTTATTACAACTTGGGATATAACGAATGATATGTGACTGTTGTAGTAAACTTATTAGAACTTTTTCTAGCAATTGCTAAAGATGCAGATCGATGTAAAAAGCATTTTTTACTACTGTTTATGCATGTTGTTAAAGCAATGCAAATTCTAAAAAAAAGGCCCAAACAACCCCTTAATAGAAATCCATTTAGAAATTAAAACAACAAACTGCATATGATAAGAATTAAATGTAGACAAATTCAACTAAATAACATTACTATAGAATTTAGTACATCTTAATGTAATTCAAAAGTGAATAATGATGTAAAATAACTCTGGTATAATGTGTATTCGGTCCGCATAGAATGTATCATCTTTACAAAAAAGGAACCATGACAGCTACAAAGCAGACTAAAACATGTACTCGGAATTAAAGCAATTCCTACTATGTTGCTTTATAGATTTCTCAGCCCCTCAATCTCCAACCAGCAACTCTACTGATAGCTCCAACCAGCAACACTACTGACAGCTGCAATAACCAAATTCAAATCAATACAGATAATGATGTATACACAACTAATCATCAAAATCAAAGACCAATTGAATTCTTAAAGATCTGTTTGCCAATTCAATGGAATAAATCATAAATTAGATATCTTGTAGCTTTAAAACCAGCACTTTATTTTTTGTTCCATTTAATATAAATAATAGACGTTTGCATTGTATTTTCACCCAAATAAAAAATAGATAATTCATGTATTGCAATGCAATAGATGATGGCAAGTTCAAATGAAAATAAGAAAGTTCAATCTACAACATTAAATGTAGAAAACATTAAAATATACAAGAAAAAAAATAGACATATCATCACTATAAGTAAGTCATTGTTTATAATTCTAGCATCGAAAACTCAAGATGCATTGAAAATAAACAAAATAGGAAAAATTAATAAATCTCAAGAATCAAAGTATCTTAAAGTACATTCAACCACATAAAACCAATTTATTTATCTTTATTTCCTGAACGCCTAAGCATTAAATACAATTTTCTAGAATTAAGAAGACTCAAAACCCAAAGTATCTTAAAGTACATTTTTCTAAATGCCTAAGTATTCAACCTTTGATCAATAATACATTCCAACAAAAGGGTTTTTTTGACGTTATTTTATAACATTCAACCTACTCATTTCAATAGAATACTCGGTTTCTTCATCATACAAGCTAAAAATAAGGATTATTAAAGTAAAAGTTCGGTGGTGTACTTTGTTATTACAGTAAAAGTTTGATGTGTGAGTTCGGTGCATACAAAAATCCCAATTACTTTATTTTTACAAAATGTTTATTAGTAGAAATAACAAAAGAGAAGTAAAATAAAGTAAAAGTTAACACTAATGCTAAGGATTTTTGTAATCTTTCAAGCTAACACTAAAGCCTAAGCTGAGTGAGAAAAGATATTTAGTGCAGAAGAAAAGTAATAGATTGGTGGTGTCCTTTGTATTGCTGTAATCCAGTTCCCCTTCAGCCAATTCACTTTACATCGCCATAGTTTATCAAATATTCAACCATTCGCTGAAAACAATCATTGTAAAGCTCAAATTGAAAACTGATTTGAAATGAATGAGGAATACTGTGTTCATAATCTATGATGACTATTATAGTACTAATATATGTGTTTCTAAAAAAAGTCTTTTGTCGATCTACAATATATTTCTGTAGCTAAGCTTTTGGCGATTTTGTCAAAAGATTTCGCGACCAAGTAGCTGATATCAAATCCTCTGGAAAAATTACCAAAAAAAGTAAAAATTATCAAAAGGAAATGCTGAAGCAGTAGGCATAATCCGCTGGAGAAAAGCATAAACCGAGTAGCTGATATCTGACCACTTCGAACCGGAGTTACACCGCAGACCCGATAGGGATTCATCTCTAAACCAAGCAAGTGAAAAGGGAGAACCGTATCCTCTTCAAAAAATTCACGATGTTGCCAGATTTAGGTTATCGGGGTCGGAATTGGATAATTTAAGCGGCTCTCGGGTTTAGACAATTTTCGGGGCGATGGGTTTGAGTTAGGGTTTGGAAGAAGAACGTTTGGAGGCTGGAGATTAAATTTATAAGTGGGAGAGGAAGCGCACAGGTGAAACTTTGGTTTGGAGCGCATAGGCGAAATTTTGATTTGGAGCGCACAGAAACTTTGTTTTGGAGCGAAACATGTGTGTGCTAATTATATGTTTAAGTACGAATCGTTCAAGTCTTTTGATTTTAGCCATATAGTGACACTAATGAGTGTTCTAATTGATTCATGATATTTTTGTAATTAATTGTATTAAGAAACTAAAGTTGGGAACTTTGACCAAGTAGCGTTCATTGAATAAAATACTCATTAGAAATTACGTAACCTCCTGTTTTGTCAATTTCAGTTGAACCTTGTGAATCCAAATATTATTTCTCGGTTATGAAGTTTACCGTTTTTCGAAGACAATTTATTTTTGTAGGCACACACCAAAAAAACTTTGCGCCCAGGTCAAAAATTATTACAAAAATAAGCCTATTAAAAAATGTTATTTTTGCAATAATTTCCATTGAGATCCAAAATTGCATAAGCAAGTATAAAATACGGTTATATGAAAGAAAATAGACTACATGTATGCACATATTATTCAATTTATAATAGATGTTAATATGTCTTAATCTTTGGTTCAACCATACAGTTTCGGAAATGCATACGCCATTCAACTAGGATACAACCTTTTAAGTTTCAACCATGAGAAAAACCGCGGGTTGGAATCTCATTTTGGACAAAAAAGTTTTTTTCTTCAATTTATCGATATTTATTATATTCGTAATATTAATATGTTATTTTATGACTACCAATATAGTCGAGAAAAGGTGAAACCCAAATAACCAATCATACGTTATTTTCAAGAAAATGGCGGCAACGTCTTATTATTCTTCTTCGTCTAATCATTCAGTGATTCCCAATCTTCTTTCTTCGACAGATTCTTTTTCTCTGGCAGGTTCAGGGTTTATTAATCATCGTTCTTATGTTGAAGCGACACATCAATATATCCCCAGATCTGTTGTTTCTTCTATTGGGTTTTCTCTCTCGCGTAAAGATTCTTCAAAATGGAGATCTCCCAGGGTTCTTTGTTGTTTCAGATGTGGCGATTCAAATCATAAAGCACGAGAGTGCAGGAACTTGATTCGGTGTTTTTATTGTGGGGGTTTAGGTCATCGGAAGGCCAGTTGTCCTGTTTTCTTTAGAGGGAAATCCGTTTTTGAACTAATGCATTTCAACTGTTTGAGAATTTGCCAGAAGTTGATTTCTCTTTTGTCTATGTACGAATCAGATTTCTCTGGTCAGGAAAGTGAGGGAGCGTATCTGTTGTTGTGCTTAGGATGGCACATCGAGGGTGTTGTGGATGGTTTGTTATGGCAAAAGAGGGATATGGGTGAGTCAAGAATAGACGTTTACCCTCCTTTACCGCACCCTCTTGAGAGAAAGGATCATTCTTTCTTCTTTGATTTGAATTTCTTGTAATTAAGGAGGTTCTTCTCCGACTCGTACTCGCTAAATAAGAGCAAGTGTCTTCTGCTGATGGACGAGATACTTTTGCATTTAAATGCTATAAACTCGGCGGTTAATGTTGATCGAATTGTTCCTGAGTTTCGGCCTTGCTCAAAAGGTGATGGTATTAATGCGAGGAGATGGGAGAGTTCTAAACTGTTGGGGGTTGTTTTACAGCCGAGGGTGGTTTTTGAAGATGAGATGGTGGGTTTTTCCGGGTGGAGTTTGGATCCTCAGGCTTTTGATTGTCTGTTACTTGATCCTTTTGTTAGGTTATGTTAGGATAAGCAGGAGGTTTTGGATGTTAATGGCGGTTTGAAAGAAGTTATGACAAGGATCGATTGGGTGGATATGCAAGAATGTGGTTCTGGAAAGGTCTTGAAGGCTTCTCCTAATATTTCCTTTGTTGATGATGATGGAATTGTATGGAATGTGGTTGAGGACATGGATCTGTTCAATAGCTTCGGGCTGCTGGAGGAGTTGCGGGATGGTGAGGGTTCAAGGAAGGTGAATTCTTGTGCTTCTTCGTTTGGCAATAAGGTTCTGGATACATTGCCGATTGTGGAGAACTCTTTGCAGTTTGCTATGGCTGAGAAATCTTTGAGTGGTAGAGGCATTTCTTCTGGCGTTGACAAAGGAAGATTCCAGGTGAGAATACAGAAAAAATTGAGATGTCGGGGTCTGAGGCACGTTAAGGCGTCTACTGCTTATTCAGACCCGTTGAGCCAAACTGGTCCGAAGATTGGTTTGGGGTTGGACAGTAGGAGGTTTGGGTCTGTGTGCTCGGATTTAGTTGTAAGTGGATGCAGGTATTTTTCTGATGTGGGAGACGTTTGGATGAGGTCATTGTATGACGGTGTTGGTGAATTTGTGAATGGGGATTCCTCTAGGTCTAAAGAGTGCGGCTGTACTGTTTTGTTTGATGGATGCCGTTGTTTGTGGATCGATAGTGATTCTGATGTGAAATTTTTTCTGTGTGTTTAAGTCCGGGGTTATGTGTATTTCGTGCGGAGAGTGGGAGGTTTTGTTCGGAGTTCGTGTCTTACGTCCAGTTTGATGGTTTGGATAATGGTAGCTTGATTGAGGATGGTAGTGGGGTGTCTTCGGATAGGGTTATTTCCTTTTCTTCTTCTAGGAGGGGGAGGCGCAAGAGACCAACACCTAATTTTGGTTTGGTCCGTCGTAGCGCTAGGATTAGATCCTACTCTTCGGCTCTTCATGGTAGGTTCTCGAACTCGAATGCTAGTAGTAGCACTTCGAGTTCGGGCTCTGGTATGGTTCCTGTTTATGGTAGCGACTATTCGCATTTTGCTTTGAGTAGCTTTTCGACTAGTCAGTTATTTCAGCTGGCTAATGATACTGCTTTTATCTTTACTGATGCTGAGTTAGATGCGGATTTCATTAGGAGTAGGGAATTAGAGCATGTGCATTCTTTGAGTTGATGAGGATTGTCAGTTGGAATATTAGGGGTCTGAACGATCCTAAAAAATGTGTTAAGGTTAGGACCTTTTTTATAGGTTACCATGTTGATACTGTTTTACTTCAGGAAACTAAAATTGAGAATCCCGACCTTACCTTTTATTTGAGGTTAGGTGGGTCTTTTTTCCGAAATTGGGCTTGTCTCCCGACCAATAGGAGTGCCGGGGGACTTATGATTGGTTGGAAGGATAATCAATTTAGTCTCATTCAGGAGATTCCTAAATTATTTTCTCTTCAAATTATTCTGGCCTCGCTTGCTGATAACTCTTTGTTAGGCACTTCTAATGTTAATGGTCCTCATACTAAAGTAGAAAGGAGGCTCCTATGGGTTGAATGTTCTGAGTTCAGGGATCTTATCCCTAATCAATGGATTGTAGGGGGAGATTTTAATGTCACTAGGTTTCTAAGGGAGAGATCATTTCGAGAAGGTGATTTCTCTGACATGGATGAATTCAATGATTTCATTTTAGATAATAAGCTGATTGAGATTCCTATCAGCAATAGATCTTTTACTAGGTCTAATGTCAGAGATTGTCCTTCTTTTTCTTTATTAGATAGATTTTTTTATTAGTACTGGGGTGGATGATAGGTTCGCTATTTGTAGAGTTAAAGGTCTGCCATTTTTATTTTTTTGTGATCATTGTCCTATCATTCTATCATGCGATTCGAATATTTCTATCAGTAACAGTTTCAAATTTGAGAAGATGTGGTTATTATATTCTAGTTTTATTAACCTTGTTTCTGTCAAGTGGAATTCTTTGTTCTATTTTAATTTTTTGTATAGGGGTAATTATATGAAGATTTTTGTTGCGAAGCTTGGTAAGTTAAAAAAAAATCTTAAGCGTTGGAATAAATATATTTTTGGTAGTGTTAGGATTAAGAAAGATAAGATTATGTGTGAGTTGTTAGATTTAGACAAGATTAGTGAGTCCAGGATCCTTAATCCCAATGAGAGGAACATACTTTGCTATCTTAGGAATGATCTCAACCTGACTTTAGAGAAAGAAGAGATCATGTGGAAGCAAAGGGCCTGAGCTCAATGAATTAAGGAGGGTGATAGCAACACTAAGTTTTTTCATAGTGTGGTTAATAAGAGGAGGCGTGATAATTTGATTCACTCTATTTTTATTAATGATGTGGAAGTGACCGTTCAGAGAGAATTAAACAAGGCTTTCACTAGGTATTATAAGCATATTTTTGGAGCTAGGATTAAGAGAAGGATTAATATTAGTTGGAATGACATTTATCTGCCTGACTCTAAGGTTGAGTTAGTAGATATAGACAAGCCTTTTTCTGAGCCGGAGATTTGGAAGGCTATCTGCGATATGTGTAACACCCCACCTCCGCTAGGGTCACTCACAAAGGGAATGCACTAGCTTTGGTGGAGTATTATCTAGGTAAACATACATAGAAATATTACAAGACAGAACATAAATAAAACAGCGGAAGGATAACCCAAATTTCATTGCTTTAAAATCTAGTAAGGTCTAAAGCCTTTTACATCAAAATGCTATTAAGTCAATTACATCGAAATCTGTCTTGCAATAGTAAAGAAGCATAAAACCATAGTTATAAATCATTCCCCAATAAAGCAAAGCAATCCATAGCCAAGAGAAATCCAAGCCGTACATGAAAGAGCTTTGGAGCTTGGTAAGATCCGAACTAAGCTGTATTCCCACCCTGCGAACCTGGGGGGGGGGGGAAACGGAAGAAAATGAGGCGAAACAAAACGGGTCAGTCATAAAGACTGAGTAAGTCCAAGTGACTTTCAGCATAAAAACAGGTAAAGATAACATGGCATGAATAAACTGAAAGTAAACATAAGCATGATGACAAGATAAGCTACAAGAAAGATAACTAAGAATAACCTCATATGGTTTTTGTCAAGTATAACATCGCCAGGTTTCCATTCAAGATAAACTAAGTATAATTTCGCAAGATTTCTATCAAGCATCACAAGATTTCTCTGCTTTACCATTAAAATATTTCTATGATATCTATTTGCTCTACACCAACCGTACTAGTATCCCAACCCGTGTCATGTGTTGACTATAAAATGATCCCTTGCCCAATGTCATGAAATGATCCATTACTTGGTCTCACGAAACGATCTATTAATCGATCGGCTCCCTACAAGTCGTATCTCGTTCATGTGTCTGTGTCATACGGCCCTATCACAAATGTAGTCACCTGTGCTAGGTCCACCATAGGGTGTATCAAGCCCTAGGGTGCCAACCACCGACACGAATCAAGCATGCACAGTGCAAACCTACTGGTGCCCAATGCCTGCTTTTTCAACTCCGGACTACGTGCACGACCGTAGTCCGCCTGAACCTACAATGGCGCACCAACTCAGCCGTCGTTCTGGTCGCTTACAATCAGCCTAGTAATCGTGCCCCACCCTGCCTAGTTCCTGGGTACCATGATACATCTAGTGGGTTACTGATGAAAAGGACCGCGTAACTAGGATTTCCGTCCAGCAGGTTAAGTGTTGTCATTTAAATTCGAGACTTAACCCCATCAGTCTAGCATGACAAGTTGGTTAAGCGTGGTCATTCAAGTTCATGACTTAACCCGTCTACGTATCATGTCAAATTGGCTAAGTGTTGTCGTTCAAGTTCATGACTTAGTCATACGAATCATGTGTCAAGTTGGTTAAGTATGTTCAAGCGGTTCGTGACTTAACCCTACCAAACCATCGTGTCAAATTGGTTAAGTATATTCAAGCGGTTCATGACTTAACCCTATCAAGTCATCGTGTCAAATTGGGTAAGTATATTCAAGCGGTTCAGGACTTAACCCTATCAAGTCATCGTGTCAAATTGGTTAAGTATATTCAAGCGGTTCATGACTTAACCCTATCAAATCATCGTGTTAAATTGGTTAAGTATATTCAAGTGGTTCATGACTTAACCCAATCATGTGGCATTAATTCATTAATGCACTTCAACCTCTCACATTAGACTAACTGTTGTGGTCACTGGATTTGTCGGGCGGTTCCGGGCAGATTTACACCACAACATAGTCTAACCTCGGGTTTTACGTGCGATATGACCAACTACCCACATTGGATCCTATTGTTTGCAACCACTGGATTTGATGGGCGGTTCCGGGCAGATTTACACTGCACACTCAACCCAACCTCGAGTTGGCCATTTTCAAGTTTTTCTAATTGTCATGCCCACATTGAAGTTTTCATGTCAAAATTCATGTCGAGTTTTCATGTCATGTTTCATGTCAAATCATGTCGAGTTTTCATGTCATGTTTCATGTCAAATCATGTCAAGTTTTCAAGGCAAGTTTCATATAAAGTCGATGTCAGGTTCGTGTCCATATCCAGGTTCAAGTTATAACAGCGTTCATGTTTCAAGTTTTGCCTATTATCGAGTTCATAATTCATGTTCATGACCAATTCATGTTTTTGCCTATTCTACCCAAATCGTATTCCCATCGCTCGTGAACGTGAATCGTTCTATACTACAAACAAATCCAAATCTCGAAATAGAGGGAATAGCATCAAAACTATGATAGGCAAAAGAGACGAGCATAAAGCAATAAAAAGGGGGTTACAAGACTAGCATGACATAACTTGAGGTAATTGGTTACCACATCACTAGCATTTAGGATTCCAAATCTAGCAAGATAAGGCGATGTTCATGATAAACACCGACATAAAAGAATAGGCATGCAAAAGCAAGCCAAATACAAGAATAATGGATCTAGTTGTTTTGGTGTACATAATTGCGAATAAACTAAGCAAGTCACACCCTAGGTATATGATTCAACAAAATGTCAATTCGGTGCACAACATGGTTTTCAACTATGGTGTCATGGGCATGAACAATCAACTATAATAGCCTTAGGCAATTAACCCCAACAGTCATTGGTACAATTCTCATAGCTATGAATCATAAGCGACTCACCACAATGATCATGGATAGTTATCAAAAATAGTTCTAGGCAAATAGTCATGGACAATTAACAGTAATAGTTTCAAAGTCATGGTCATAGATAATGGTCTTATGTTCATAATCATAGGTAATAATCCTCATAGTCAAGAGTCATAGGTGATTAACCACAATTGTCCTTGTCATAGTCATAGGCAACAGTCTTACGTTCACCGTCATAGGCATAGGCATAGTCTTATTAGTCATAGGCGGTCTTATGTTCACCGTCATAGTCACAGGCATAGTCATATTAGTCATAGGCAGTCTTATGTTCTCAGTCATAGTCCTTGTCCATTAACAATACATTCAACGTCATATGCATGTTAAGGTTATAGACACGAGAGAATTTGATTTACAACATGAATAGGTCCGAAAGTCAAGATCCAAGACGAACAAGAATAGATAAGAATCAATCACCATACATTGATCCAATTCCAATTTACAACATGGATATTAAGTTTACAGCTTTTATCTAAAAGTAACTTGAACTTACATTGATTGGCTAAGAGAGGACAAATCGATTCGTTGTCGCGTTGAAACGTCTAACTTGATTAATCTTCTGATTTGATTCAATATGGTCTAGGCGTCGTTGCAGAAGCTTCAATCTCTAGTTTGAATTGAGTTGCTTAGGTTGATGTTGATTAGCTTCTAGTTTTGATTCCAGCAGAGTAGCGACGCCATTTTTATTTTTATTTAGAACAGAGGCAGAGTAGAAGCAGAATAGAATTGTGTAGAGAAGGCTAGGTTTGGGGCTATTTAAATAGGTTTAGGCAGATGAATCTGGACAGAAATCGGACTAGATACATCAGAACGAACACTGGCCCAAAAAATGGGCTCGGGGACCAGGTCGACACCCAAGTCGACTGCCCAGTCGACCTGGGGGGGGGGGGGTCGATTGCCCAGTCGACTTCCCAGTCGACCTGGGTCTGGGCGGGAAATTTCCCGCCCAGTCTATTCTGCGTTTGAAATTCGAATTTTGAATTCGAGATGTTTTGAACTCTGAATATTTCTGAAACTTTGGAGAGCCATAACTTGGTCATACGGACTCCGATTTTCGAAAACTCGGACTCTATTTTATGTAGAATTCCGAGACGAACGCAATGGCGCAACCCGTTTCCATTGGTTCTTATTTTAAAATTTAATTCTGCCTTGATTTATGATTTTAACATGTTGTTAAAATTCGGGTTGTTACATTCTCCCCTCCTTAAAGGATTTCGTCCCCGAAATCTTCAAGTTAAGGAGAATGTGTCCTACCATCCAATCATCCATCTACTCAATCATCAATCACAGGCATCCATCGTCCTTAATAGATTTCTAATGCTATAAGAACATATGCAGAAAGTGTGTGTATATGTTCCTTGTCTAATGCAAATGATCAGGCCTGATTGATCTTCTTAATGCAAAATACGTCTAGTGCCATGAGTCCAACATGTATGCAAATAGTCCTAGTCACAACAACACTACATGTTTGCACAAACATCCATCCATATGCAACATCCACATGATAACACATTCAAATTCATCCATAAACAAGTATAAACACTCATGCATATGCAATATGAAAGGTGACTGAGCCGATCTAGTGCCTAATGTGTAAATGCATCCACGAGCAACCACTAGCAGCCACTTGCAGCCACTTGCAACCATCAATCATAACATGTCTCAAACATATGTTTACACCCAATTGTTCCTACCTAAAGGTATAGCCGAATGATTGAAGCAAGTAAAAACCTTGTGCCCATCAGGCCATGTCAAAACTGGAAATATATGTCACATATATACTGATCAGGAGAAGAACTCCCTAAGCACCAGCCCCGGAGACCGAAATCAACATCAGGCTGACACCCAAAGAATTACTCAATCAAACCAATATACGTTTCGAGGAAACTAAGCATGATGGACTCCTTTTAGGTCACAAGGGAATCCCTCCTAAAACCAACCCGTATCCTTTAAAACCCAAAGAGTTTAGTCAACCCAACGGACACCCTCAAGCCCCAAAATGTATTACTAACAGATGAGTCATGCTCCCTATGGGGTTTCTAACAGAAATGGGATTGAGAATAGGACCGAGAGGATATACTTGAAAGATAGCATACAAATAAGCTCTACAGGAAAAGAGGGATCAAGGCTATACTCTTAAAAAGAGATATGATACGTGTATCTAGTCTTAAATCTTCTGAGTCGCATTTCCTTGAGCTTAACTCCATTGTGTTTTGACCGTCTTTAACTTCACAATTCCGTAGCTTCTTAATTCTTGTTTCCAAAATATGAGTTGGAACTCATTCCACTGTTGCCTCTCGTTCCACTTTCACCTATCCTCCTTCTAGTATACTCAGCTCAAACTTAACTACGTACTCATGGTTTCATGCAAGCTCTCCAAAATTCACTAGTGAATCTTGGATCTCGTTCACTTACTAGGAGGTATTCCACGCAGAAGAACTATCTCTTGAAAATAACAAATATCAACCATGTTGCCAAAGGTACTTACTAATGCGATTTTCTATAACTCATGCATAAGCGAAATGAACCATCCGCCTTAGTGGCGAACACTACTCGAGCGGATCAATAAATTACCAATAAATGTGTCAAGAGATTCTAGGTAACAAATCCTGATAGAACCCTAAAGGTTACACGCGACTTCGAGGGTATTACCGAGGCAAGTCAAGGGTCTAACTACCCTCCTTTCAAAACCAAGAATGGCACCCTTACTGGATAACTACTCCATCGCTAGAATCAACCCATAGCCCAAAACATAAACATAAGCATTACTTCTAAACTCAAGACTTAGCATAGACATTCTCAAATCCAAACAAATCATGAATACATGAGCCCATTCCCCAACAGGATTTGAGACAAAAATGGGATCCTCTACTACGCTAGTACTAAGGTGCAGAGACTCAACTATCGCGGCAGAATTAAAAGGATGCGATGTATAAAAACAAAGTTCCCATGGTATGATAGAAAAGAGAAGCTAAACTTTTAACAGAAACGTTACCACCTCTCTTAGGTATGCTAGTAGTGAGAGCATACAATTGCCCTCTCGACGGTCTTGTTCTTTGCCCTTGTCCTTGTCCTATGATACTTAACTACATGTCCCTTTTTACCATACCAACGATGTTCTTTCTTGTCATGGGTTTTATTATTCTTTTAATTTGACCTCTTCCCTTTCACCTTTTCCTTCTTCGTGGATTACGCCTTATCAACAAGTTTCTCATCCTTAGGCTTGTGTTCTTTATCCTTGTTCTTACTATCCTTGTATAGCTTGTTGACAAGTTTCTCGAAAGCTACCTCCATCGCATGGCAACCATACAAAGCTTGAGATAAGATTGGTCGCAGATGGAACTACTGCGGCTACAGATGGAGGTTGGGCACTACTTTGCCCTCCGACATGTGTTGTATGCCTACAAACTATGGTGAAAAAGAACGAGAGAAGAGACTCAAGGAGAGAATCAAAAGATAGTGCATATGGCTTTGGGGAACATGCCTTTCGTAAAACAAAACTTTTCTTTAGAAAAATGCTTCTTTGTAAACGTTTTGAAAATAGTTTCAGAAGGTTTTTTAAAAGCTTTTGCCCAGTCTGGTAACCTTCTGCTCTGATACCAAATGTAACACCCCACCTCCGCTAGGGTCACTCACAAAGGGAATGCACTAGCTTTGGTGGAGTATTATCCAGGTAAACATACACAGAAATATTACAAGACAGAACATAAATAAAACAGCGGAAGGAAAACCCAAATTTCATTGCTTTAAAATCTAGTAAGGTCTAAAGCCTTTTACATCAAAATGCTATTAAGTCAATTACATCGAAATCTGTCTTGCAATAGTAAAGAAGCATAAAACCATAGTTATAAATCATTCCCCAATAAAGCAAAGCAAGCCATAGCCAAGAGAAATCCAAGCCATACATGAAAGAGATTTGGAGCTTGGTAAGATCCGAACTAAGCTGTATTCCCACCCTGCGAACCTGAGGGGGGGGGGAACGGAAGAAAAAGAGGCGAAACAAAACGGGTCAGTCATAAAGACTGAGTAAGTCCAAGTGACTTTCAGCATAAAAACAGGTAAAGATAACATGGCATGAATAAACTGAAAGTAAACATAAGCATGATGACAAGATAAGCTACAGGAAAGATAACTAAGAATAACCTCATATGATTTTTTTCAAGTATAACATCGCCAGGTTTCCATTCAAGATAAACTAAGTATAATTTCGCAAGATTTCTATCAAGCATCGCAAGATTTCTCTGCTTTACCATTAAAATATTTCTATGATATCTATTTGCTCTGCACCAACCGTACTAGTATCCCAACCCGTGTCATGTGTTGACTATAAAATGATCCCTTGCCCAATGTCATGAAATGATCCATTACTTGGTCTCACGAAATGATCTATTAATCGATCGGCTCCCTACAAGTCCTATCTCGTTCATGTGTCTGTGTCATACGGCCCTATCACGAATGTAGTCACCTGTGCTAGGTCCACCATAGGGTGTATCAAGCCCTAGGGTGCCAACCACCGACACGAATCAAGCACGCACAGTGTAAACCTACTGGTGCCCAATGCCTGCTTTTTCAACTCCGGACTACGTGCACGACCGTAGTCCGCCTGAACCTACAATGGCGCACCAACTCAGCCGTCGTTCCGGTCGCTTACAATCAGCCCAGTAATCGTGCCCCACCCTGCCTAGTTCCAGGGTACCATGATACATCTAGTGGGTTACTGCTGAAAAGGACCGCGTAACTAGGGTTTCCGTCCAGCAGGTTAAGTGTTGTCATTTAAATTCGAGACTTAACCCCATCAGTCTAGCATGTCAAGTTGGTTAAGTGTGTTCATTCAAGTTCGTGACTTAACCCGTCTACGTATCATGTCAAATTGGCTAAGTGTTGTCGTTCATGTTCATGACTTAGCCCTACAAATCATGTGTCAAATTGGTTAAGTATGTTCAAGCGGTTCGTGACTTAACCCTACCAAACCATCGTGTCAAATTGGTTAAGTATATTCAAGCGGTTCATGACTTAACCCTATCAAGTCATCGTGTCAAATTGGTTATGTATATTCAAGCGATTCAGGAATTAACCCTATCAAGTCATCGTGTCAAATTGGTTAAGTATATTCAAGCGGTTCATGACTTAACCCTATCAAATTATCGTGTTAAATTGGTTAAGTATATTCAAGTGGTTCATGACTTAACCCTATCATGTGGCATTAATTCATTAATGCACTTCAACCTCTCACATTAGACTAACTGTTGTGGTCACTGGATTTGCCGGGCGGTTCCGGGCAGATTTACACCACAACATAGTCTAACCTCGGGTTTTATGTGCGATATGACCAACTACCCACATTGGATCCTATTGTTTGCAACCACTGGATTTGACGGGCGGTTCCGGGCAGATTTACACTGCAAACTCAACCCAACCTCGAGTTGGTCATTTTCAAGTTTTTCTAATTGTCATGCCCACATTGAAGTTTTCATGTCAAAATTCATGTCAAATCATGTCGAGTTTTCATGTCATGTTTCATGTCAAATCATGTCAAGTTTTCAAGGCAAGTTTCATATAAAGTCGATGTCAGGTTCGTGTCCATATCCAGGTTCAAGTTATAACAGCGTTCATGTTTCAAGTTTTGCCTATTATTGAGTTCATAATTCATGTTCATAACCAATTCATGTTTTTGCCTATTCTACCCAAATCGTATTCCCATCGCACGTGAACGTGAATCGTTCTATACTACAAACAAATCCAAATCTCGAAATAGAGGGAATAGCATCAAAACTATGATAGGCAAAAGAGACGAGCATAAAGCAATAAAAAGGGGGTTACAAGACTAGCATGACATAACTTGAGGTAATTGGTTACCACATCACTGGCATTTAGGATTCCAAATCTAGCAAGATAAGGCGATGTTCATGATAAACACCGACATAAAAGAATAGGCGTGCAAAAGCAAGCCAAATACAAGAATAATGGATCTAGTGGTTTTGGTGTACATAATTGCGAATAAACTAAGCAAGTCACACCCTAGGTATATGATTCAACAAAATGTCAATTCGGTGCACAACATGGTTTTCAACTATGGTGTCATGGGCATGAACAATCAACTATAATAGCCTTAGGCAATTAACCCCAACAGTCATTGGTACAATTCTCATAGCTATGAATTATAAGCGACTCACCACAATGATCATGGATAGTTATCAAAAATAGTTCTAGGCAAATAGTCATGGACAATTAATAGTAATAGTTTCAAAGTCATGGTCATAGATAATGGTCTTATGTTCATAATCATAGGTAATAATCCTCATAGTCAAGAGTCATAGGTGATTAACCACAATTGTCCTTGTCATAGTCATAGGCAACAGTCTTACGTTCACCGTCATAGGCATAGGCATAGTCTTATTAGTCATAGGCGGTCTTATGTTCACCGTCATAGTCACAGGCATAGTCATATTAGTCATAGGCAGTCTTATGTTCTCAGTCATAGTCCTTGTCCATTAACAATACATTCAACGTCATAGGCATGTTAAGGTTATAGACACGAGAGAATTTGATTTACAACATGAATAGGTCCGAAAGTCAAGATCCAAGACGAACAAGAATAGATAAGAATCAATCACCATACATAGATCCAATTCCAATTTACAACATGGATATTAAATTTACAGCTTTTATCTAAAAGTAACTTGAACTTACATTGATTGGCTAAGAGAGGACAAATCGATTCGTTGTCGCGTTGAAACGTCTAACTTGATTAATCTTCTGATTTGATTCAATATGGTCTAGGCGTCGTTGCAGAAGCTTCAATCTCTAGACTGAATTGAGTTGCTTAGGTTGATGTTGATTAGCTTCTAGTTTTGATTCCAGCAGAGTAGCGACGCCATTTTTATTTTTATTTAGAACAGAGGAAGAGTAGAAGCAGAATAGAATTGTGTAGAGAAGGCTAGGTTTGGGGCTGTTTAAATAGGTTTAGGCAGATGAATCTGGACAGAAATCGGACTAGATACATCAGAACGAACACTGGCCCAAAAATGGGCTCGGGGACCAGGTCGACACCCAAGTCGACTGCCCAGTCGACCTGGGGGAGGGAGGTCGACTGCCCAGTCGACTCCCCAGTCGACCAGGGTCTGGGCGGGAAATTTCCCGCCCAGTCTATTCTGCGTTTGAAATTCGAATTTTGAATTCGAATTCGAGCTGTTTTGAACTCTGAATATTTCTGAAACTTTGGAGAGCCATAACTTGGTCATACGGACTCCGATTTTCGAAAACTCGGACTCTATTTTATGTAGAATTCCGAGACGAACGCAATGGCACAACCCGTTTCCCTTGGTTCTTATTTTAAAATTTAATTCTGCCTTGATTTATTATTTTAACATGTTGTTAAAATTCGGGTTGTTACAATATGCCAAGCGATAAAGCTCTAGGGCCTGATGGTTTTTCTGTTCTTTTTTACAAGCAATTTTGGGAGGTTCTGAAATTTGATATCATTAACCTTTTTGATGATATTTATAGTGGTAATCTGCGTTTAGGTAGTTTTAACTTTGCTATGTTATTCTCATTCATAAGATAGAGGATGCTAATTCTTTAAAGGATTTCAGGCCTATTTCCTTAATTAACTGTTCCGTCAAGATTATTTCCAAAGTCCTAGCTAATAGGCTTAGTATTAAGATGAACGATCTCATTGATTGTTCCCAAACTGCTTTTATTAAAGGCAGAAACATAGTGGACGGAGTGGCCGCAGTGTAGGAATATATTAATGTCTGCTGTAAAAATAACTTGACTTGTGCCATTTTGAAGTTAGATTTTGAGAAGGCATTTGACTCTGTTGATTGGGATTTCATTAGTGAGTTGTGTCCTGCTAGAGGTTTTATTGTCAGATGGATCAACTGTATCATGCTTTTACTTAGATCTGGTTGTTCTCGTATTGTTGTTAATGGGGTCGTGGGAAAAAATATCCAATCTAAGAGAGGTCTTAGACAAGGTGACCCCCTTTCACCTCTTCTCTTTAATTTAACGGTTGATGTTTTCTCTAGAATAATTAAGAGAGCTGTCAGACTTGGTGTCTTAGGTCGCGTTGGTAACGGGGAATTTAATAATGATTTATCTATTTTACAATTTGCAGATGAAACATTATTATTTTCCTCGCACCTCCCCAAGCATATTACTGCTCTGAAGTTTATTCTTTATTGCTTTGAGATGTTATCGGGGCTTAGAATCAATTTTGATAAGAGTTCTTTAATGGTCCTTAACGATCTTGATAATGTTGAGTCTCTGGTTGCTGGCGCTTTGAATTGTTCTATCATGAAATTTCCCTTTGATTATTTAGGTATTAAGATTAGGCCTTCGAAACTTAAGAAGGATGATTGGTTAGTTATTATTGATAAGATCAATAATAGATTATCGGGTTGGAATAATAGATTCCTGTCTAGAGATGGTAGATTAGTCCTTGTTAATTCGGTGTTGTCTACTATTCCCACTTATTGGATGGTTGTTCATCGATTTCCTCAATAGGTTATTGAGAAAATTGACAGAATCAGGCTTAATTTCCTTTGGAGTGCTGTTTCTAGTAGTAGAGGCTTTAAATGTTTAGTTAACTGGGAGGTGTATTGTAAGACCAAAAAGGATGGAGGCCTAGGGATCATTAATTTGTCTAATTTTAATTCTTCCATGTTTGCCAAATGGCTTTAGAGATATAGATGCCCTGATGTGTCGGCTACTTGGAAGAATATTGTTTCCAAATTTTATTATTCCAGGGGGGAGTTCATGTTGGTTCTAGTTTTAGTTGGCTTAATAGATTATCATATTTTTGGAAGTCTGTTCTGATGTGTTTTGATCTTTTCAATTTAGGTTGTAAGTTGACTGCTCATTCTGGGAATCTTACTTACTTTTGGCATGATGCTTGGATTTCTCATTTACCTCTTAATATTGAATTTAGTAAGCTTTTTAATAATTGCTTCTTTAAGAATGCTTTAATTATTGACGTTTATAGAGGGGATTTGGATCCCTCGTGGGAGTTTTCCTTTGATAATATTTTAGTAGGGGGAATGTTAAGGCAATTAGCCTTACTTAAAGCTAAGTTAGCTCTTTACCATCTGGATGAGAATAGGGATTCTATTAGTTGGGGTTTTGATAGGAGATTAGTGTTCTCTGTTAATTCTATGTATAATTTCATTAATTTTTCTGGTGTTTTCTTGTATCTTTTTAAGTTTCTTTGGAAATCTAATGCTCCTCCTAAAGCTAAGTTTCTTATGTGGCTGATTATTCATAAGAAGCTTAATATGGTTGAGCTTTTAAAGAAGAAGAATATTGTGTTTGACGGTAAGTGTTATTTCTGTAGTCTCTTGGATGAGGATGTTGATCATTTGTTTTTCTCTTGCAGTGTTACTAATTACATTTTAATAATGGTTATTAGGATTTTTGTTTTTGGCAGTTCTTTTTTCCTTTAGCAATTATGTTGATTGTTGGAATTACTATAGAGTTTCTTATAATTCTAGACAGAGTTATGTATTGGATTCTTTAGTCTCTATCATTAGTTGGTTCATTTGGTTGGAGAGGAATCATAGATTTTTTAATTCTATTTCTGTGTTTGCTGATAATTTAATCACTAGGGCTGTTAATTTCTGTTTGGATTGGATGTCTAACTCTCACTATAAGTTTTTTGGTGAATCGTTTTTTGATAATTTTCTGACTAAAGTTAGACTTAATTTGTGTTTATTTTTTAGAATCAACAGATATTTTAGTGGTAATAGACCTCGTATTTGTTACTAGTTTTTTCTTTCTTTCTTCTTCACATATATATATGCATATATGTTTATATTGATATATATTCTTTGTTATATATATATATATATATATATATGTGCACATATACCCATATATATATGTGTTGGTTACTTATGTTTTTGGCTAGTTTCTTTCAGGTTTTAGGAAGCTGATTTTAGCTGAGGAGCTTGGTGGTTAGCTGTTTGGGCTGGTGCTTGACTCTCTCTCTCTCTCTCGTTTATTAATGTGAGGTATTTTTGTAGAATTTTTTGGGGATGTTCAGTTTTTTGCTGTTGTTTTTAGCTTTGTATATCTTGTTCCTGTATTGGAGTAGATATACTTCATTATCGGGTGGTGGCTTTGCCGAAATTCGATATTGAAGTTTGATGGGCGGTGGTTTATCCAGAGCTCATCTATCTACTATCGTTTACATTCTTGTAGTTTTGTTTTGTATTGTTTGGTTCTCCTTTTGTGTTGGTGGCCAAATATTGTATTCATCCTATTTTTTATTATATGTGTGTGCTCTCTTCTATAAAGAAGATCACACATTTTTGTTTCAAAAAAATATGTTATTTTATAAATTATCCACTCTTTTGGGCAATGCATTCATAAGTAGTATGCTTATTTTACTCTTTAATGTCGTATTCAAAACATCAGTTGTAAAGACAATATGTAAAATAAAAGTCTATCATTTAAGCTTGTTATATTTTGCAGAAAAATATTTTAATATACGCATACATCACATATGTCATGGGGTGTGTACATACACCCAAAACCCATCAATTTCAACCATGTTCCAAATGAACTGGCAATAATATTACTATATTTACTCTCTGTTTTATATTGATTACAACTAAAAGCTAAGTAGTCTTTGCCGGACGATATCATTCTTATGTAAGGTACAATTCACAAGGTCAAACATGGCACATTACTATCATTTTAACTTGTAACTACTTACACATAAATTTATTATTAAATATTAATTACTAGTATTCAATAGTGAATTATTTGCTAATTTTCAATTAAATTATGTGTTTAATATGTGTTTATTAGTTATTAATCTAATAATAATTAATTATTAAATATTAATTACTAGTATTAAATAGTGAATTATTTGCTAATTTTCAATTAAATTGTGTGTTTAATATTTGTTTATTAGTTATTAATCTAATAATAATTAATTAATTAATAGTTATCAATTGTTAATTACTATGATTGCAAATTACTAGTTCTTAATAGGAATTATTTCATTTATTAAATTAGCTAGTAATTAATTTATAACCGGCAAAAATTGTCACATGATACAAATGGTAAATGAAAAGGGTTGCAATAGACATGTTACGACTAACGAAAATAAGAGTTAAAAAGATTTACCTATCACAGTTGGCAAAAACAAAAAGTTGTAATTTGCATGTATTACAATTGGTAATAATATTAATTATTAACAGTATTTTTACCAATTATTTAATTAATAATTATTTACTTTTTTTACAACTGGCATAAAGAGTTGTAATAAACATTTATTACAACTGGCAAAAAATAAGAGTTGTTAAAAACTAACATCTTTTATAACTGACAAAAAGAGTTGTAATAAATTTCTATTACAACTGACGTAAAATGAGTCGCCAAAAAATAGTATATATTACAACTGGCCAATGAGAACAGTTGTAACAGTCCTTTATTACAACTAGCAAAATGAAAGAGTTGTTGAAAACTAATCTATTACAACTGCGTCAATAAAACAGTTGTAAAAAACTTCTATCGCAATTGACATATAGTGACAGTTGTAAAATTACAGTTGTAACAAAGTATTTTTGTTGTAGTGAAAGTTAATAACTATTTTAGTTCTCACACCAGTCCCATGTCTGACATGGAGTTTATTATTTCTACCTAAACTCTGGGCGCCCATATTTTCGACATGGGCAACTAATAATTTGGTTTTGCAGATATCTATTTTCGCAGGATCCTGGATTACGGTTGGAACTATATTCAAAATGCTTTGTATCCGTGTATTTCTTTCAGTTGTGTTAGTCGATGTTTTCCGCTGCAAATTATGTTTATGCATTCAAATGTAGTTTAAATCTCTGATGTTGTATTTCCATTGTATAATACTTATTCATACTCTGATATTCTTGTACTATGATGTAAATTGTTGTAATAGCAATGAAATGTTCTCATATTTGTGTTGTGATGCATCGTGTTCTTATTACAATCCGCGTTCTCCCGTCTCTTTGGAGACCGAGGAATTCGGTGCGTAACAGTTATCTCGGCCAGTTAATGGACGAGAGTTACTGGTGCACCAGGAATCACCCTAGCAATGCAACCGAAGGATTAAGTACCTTCAGAGGAACAAAAAATATAATATTTACGAATTACCGTAATATTTATAAATGGTTATTGCTCTACCATAGTTTAGACACTGAGAAATAATACGTTAGAAATAAAGCAATTTGTCAAAATATAATGATATCCTTAGAAAAATAAAAACAAAATTAAGATGAATGCACAACATAAAGTAAACGTGAATTAACGATGCAACTACAAATGATTTTCTATTTTCTTTTTGGATTTTTTTATGTAAATACAAGCAACCAACAATGCGATTAAAATAAAGGGGTTAAAACATGATAACTGAGCGTGCAGAATTTATGAGCTTTTCTTTTTAAGCGGCGATTTTTTTAACGTAGCAAGCAAAGCAGTGCAAAGCAAGAAATCTTATTCATCTTATGCACCCTGAAAAGATTTGTTTTTTTTTCTAAAGAGAAACTAAGACTCATAAAAGAAACTTGAAATCAATAAGAATATAAACAAAAACTCACACAACTTCAAATTTAAAAATCCAAAGGAAAGCAAAATAATCCAACCATGCTTAAAAATTTGCTGTTAAATATATTTTACAGGCCCTTAAACCGACCCTTGTGCAGCCTTAAAGCCGCAAAAATGGGAAGGGGACCTGACATGATTATATAGGCGGATGGGAAAATGTATTTGCATGGATCTAGCAATGTGGGATATATCTATGCATTTAAAATACACATGTCGGCTGAATTATTTTCTAGAACTTACTGAAGCTTTCAAACAATAAAATCACTTCGTTTTTGAACAATAGCTTACATTATAGTGCGCTGCTAATGTATATATTTTCATCAAAACTGGTCTATCAACTGAAGAAAAAAAAGTTTATGCTCTGCTACATATATTGATTCATGTTTTTGCATTATTGACATTAATCAGCGTTAGTAGTTCTGTGCTTTTGGTCTAGCATGTAAAAGTTTTTTATTATTTTTTTATTCTACAGAATAAATTATATGCCTACTGCCCTGTCAGTGATTTTGTAACATTTTTATTGTATAGACGGATTCTTTATTTTTCAATTTTTGTCAAAAAAATAACATGCACGGTTCTGACGGTCCGACCGGTCAGACCCTGAAAACCTTAAACCATAGGGTACTACGGTTCGATTGACGGTCCGATCATGATAACATTGGTTGAAATATTAGCCATGTCTACGTAAAGTCAATATAATTTACGTATTATCAACGTTGCACTTTTGGATTTGAGATATTTTTCCTTTACTTAACGCAGCTTGGAATTTTTCTTGCTCTAGATATATTTATTTAAAAAGCAGCATATAAAGAGTATCATTATTAGCTCGAGATGTAAGCTACGTTCACGATATATGTTCCACTTTTTGTAATGAAGAGTATATGTTAAGTTACAAACATTTTGATTTCCATGAATTTTAAAGAACGAAAATATTTAAGACTTTACTGCCTATATATCTGCTGCACGTTTTGCATTTGATAAGCTCTACAATTTCTGATAATGTTCAAAGTTCAGTGGTCAACGTATATTATAGATCTACTTTTTTCTTCATTGCCTATCATTTTATGAAGTTATTGCTATGTGTAATTTTATATGTAGAAGTTTTTCTTAGCCTAATGAATATTCATGTTGGTTAATCTCTATTTAAGCAGATCGGTGTGCGTAGCACTGTTTTATGTTTGTTGTTCAAGGTTCAGTGTTTGCTTGTTGTTTCCAATTTTTTCCTTCTTTACATCATCTTTTGCCTACATTAAGCTCACTACGCCATAGATGGCCTACAACAACCCCATAGAAATGACGCAGTAGGTGCCAAAAACTGTTGTTATAGGAAAAAAATGATCTGTGGCAACACTTTTTGGGGTTGCCTTTTGTCGCGTTGCCTTAGAGTCAAAGGCAACACATTTGCAACCCTAAGGCAACATCATCACAGGTGTTGCCACAGGTACTAAATTTACAAAAATGTGGGGTCCACTAAAATCTGTAACCCGGGTTTACGGAATCCTGTTGTGGCTGTAGCCAAGGTTCACGGAATCATGTTATGGGACCCACATGCATTAATCTATGCAACACTTTTACCATCTAATGACAACACCATATCATAACAATGGCAACAGTTCACATTACATACAACAACATTATATAAGAGCTATGGCAACATTAAATCACATACTGCAACATTACAAAATTTAACATCACACTGATCAATTAAACTACTGATTATCTCGGATTCACAAGTGACACAAATATTAGTACTTACAAACATACTTACATAGCCAGAAAAATCATGTTCACAGAGCATACTAACAAACACAGCTAGTACTTACTAAGTATCAATTCATGTTCACTGCACTTGCGCACAAAGATCCCCAATATCATGACTAAGAGCGCGAGCCTCCACTGCGTTCACTGCTTTCAGTTTCAGTGCCTTCACTACGAACTGTCACACAAAAATCCCTAATATCAATGTGCATGTGCGAGTTTGCTTCACCCAATTTCTTCAGCATCCTTGTCAAGTTCTCCTGAACTTTTTCGTCCACCTATGCATCAAATTCACTTTGGACCATCTTGTTCACCTTTGCTTCGACTTCGTCGGCTATATCTTCCCTTATCTTCGTTGCCAGCTCCTGTATGTATGTGCCTGCTGTTGGAGCAGCTTTTGAAACTTTTGGAGACTTGGTGTGTCGTCCTATAAGCCATGATGGACCATGTGACTTTCCATCAGAAACAAGTTCATAAACACCTCCATCATTGCTTGCCAATTGCTTTTTCAATCTTCTCCTGCAAAATAAAGCAGTTTTAAAATGTGACATTAAATAAAATTAACAATTTTTAAACAAGTTTCTTAAACAAGAATTGCGGCATATACACACTGAAACCCAAAGTAAAAGATCACACCCATTGCTATGATCGATCCTGCTATCGGTTTCAACAAAACATGATCTAATTCTACAATAATGAAGATCATGTGCAAAATGAAGCATTGTTTTTGACACCTGATTGAAGAGAAAATAAAATTCTTACAATTGTAATAACCCGGAAATCTGAGCCAATTTAAAATTTTTATTTTGGCAATCTTATTGAATTTTGAATATTTAAAATGAATTATTTTAAATAATAACGATGAGAAATTTATTTTGAATAAAAGTAGAACGTATATATTTATTTGAATCGTCGTTAGAATATAAATATTTATTTTTAATTAAAAAAGGAATTGAAAATGGCGCGATAGTTCGAAAATTCGATTTCAAATTTCAAATGAATGTACAGGATTCAAAACAAACCGGATTTTGGAAAAACCAAAAATATTAGAATCTATTTGAAACTATCTTTCCAATGAATCCGAAAAATTGAAATTTCATAGCGGGGATAAAAAGTTATGCCCAGTAGAAAATTCAGAATTGTCGCTATGGAATTCTGGCCCTTAAAAATGGAAATTTTGCAAACGACCTCTGTTTTCGACGAAACCACTTTTGTTGGATCTGGGATGTCAAGTTATTGCTAAAGTCCAAAATTCAAAACTTTCCGAATCAATATGTGAGCGTGGAGCAGGAAAACGTGTGTTAACAGTTTTAGTCAATTTCGATCGACCAGAAAATGACCATTTTTCAAACGATCTCAGAATTTGATGAAATTAGTTTTGTTAGGACCGTATCGTCAATACAAAGCTAGAAAATATTTTTCGGGAATTTTTAGAGTCCGTATGTGGCCTCAGTAAATTGAAATGCACATTAAAAAAATGAATATACTGATTATATATTAATTTTGACGAAAGTTGATTGAAACAGTCGAATTAGCTTATGAAAAATATCCCATTGTATTCAGAATGGGGGTAATTAGCTAGGGGCGACAGTCGTTGGGTTCGATTTGAAGTTAGTATCAACAAGCAAATATTTAATGGATTAAAATAATAAAAATAAATATATATACTATTTTCTCAGTCAAAACACTTATTACTCAAACCCGTTGGTCAACCAAATTCCCAGAGCCCCTTTTTCTAAAAATCCCGTCGCCGTGCCTTTAAAGCCGCCGCTTCAAGCGTTCGCCCCCCCCCCCCTCTCTTGCGCGCCGTTGCCTATGGCGAGGCACCCCCGGTCAGACGCCTCCCACCGCCTCTCTCCTCTTTCGATTTGAAACCTCCTTGAACCAAACCCACCCAAACCTGCTGCAGGCCCCGCGCGAGCCCAGGAACCCCACCGCCGGTGATACCTCGCCTCCCCCGATTGTCAGAACCCCCCGCGCCGCCTGCTGTGCTCCAGCAATCCTCCTCCGGTGAAATCGATGGTGAAAGGTGTTTTTTTTTAACAAATATTAAATCAGTTTTAACTTAAAATCAGTTTTGTTTTAATTTGAAACATGTATAAAATCTGATTTTGATTTAACATAAAGTTTTGACTTATAAAAACGAAAATCTTAGATTTATAAATACAAAAAGGTTCGATTTTTGATTAGAGAAAATAGGATTTCTTTGATCTATGAAATATATGATTTTTAATCTATGAAAGATCAGATTTTTAACTTAGAAAAGGTGAGATTTTCTAATATATAAAAGATTATATTTTTATCATATAAAAAGATAAGATTTTTATATAGGAAAAGGTTAGATTTTTAACACTATCAAGAATAAAAATTGGATTTTTATTTATATGAACACCATATAAAAATGTGATCTTTGTAATGTAAACATCGAAATAAAAACGTGATTTTTATCTATATAGTAGCGGTATAAGAATGTTATTTTTATTTGAATGGGTTCGAAACAAAAATAGGATTTTTATTATAAAGTTAGATTTATAAAAATAGGATTTTTATTATGAAGTTAGATTTATAAAAATATGAACTTTATTTTTATCATGAAGTAGTGAGAATAGAAATATATGACGTAGAAATAAAAATATGATTTTTATTTATTGGAAGGAAGCGATAAAAATATGATTTTATATATATGAACAATGTGAAAAGGATGCGTTGGAATTTCGAACAAATCCAGGCCGTTCAGAAATAGAGAATGGAGGAGTGGAACCCTCGGTGAGAACTCCTCACTTTTAATTTGTTTTCTAGTTGAAATATATACTAGGATGCAGACGGTGCTTAGCAGTACCCGATACCCATTGTCCACAGACCATGGACGACTTGTTTGTTTGTTGTTTGTGGTGTGAATATTGATTGTGTGATGTGGAATGGAATAAATTATTTTATGGTTAAAAATATAATTTTTAACGTGTATATAAAATAAATATTTATAAACAAATTGGACGATTTGTTTATGTACAAACATTTGACTGATATGGATTGGGACGATAAATTTTACACATCGCCCAACTGCACAAATAAAACCTATGTTTGATTGTTTGAAAACCCCATACGGGTGTTGGGATGAAATTGGCCATACACTAGTCACAATAATTAGCTGTATGTCGATCGATTGATTGACAGGCTGTTATAAGCATTAAATAATTATATTTGATGCTTATGCAGTGTAGAATGCACTTTGGGCGATGGTTGACTGTGTTTGATTGTTGTAGTGTACGTGTGTGTATGAAATCCATATAAATCACATTGTATGGTAATTGACTGTGTCTGATTCCAGTTCAGAAAGAATGAATATTTTAAAATAGCGATTATTTTAAAATAACGAATATTTTTCAAATAATATTCAGAAAATAATCAAAATTTGGTTTTGATGTCCGATTCGAGATGGACACGAACATATTTAAATATATATATATATATATCCGTGTCGATTAGATTGACGCCATTTTGACATGAACGATATCTATATCGATTTTATTCATTTTTATAATGAATATCGAAAAGGAATTGATTTCAAAATATAATGTTTTGAAAATATTATCATTTATATATCGATGGTATGGAATATTCAATTTTGATTTGAAATTGAATATGAAGTTGAAATCATTTTGAAAACGAATTTAAAACGATTTATAAAATACGTTTTAAATGGAAATCGACGAGATATATATTATATATATTATATGATGGCTTAAATAGAACGCGCCGCGCTGCGGCAGTTCGCGAATTTCGACCATTGACTTCGAATGGACGTTACGGGAGATCCGACCGCCGGATTCTCCTAAAACCGGAACCGTTGGGTTCGTATCGAAAATAGCTTTCTATGGAATATTAAAGATTTGAAATCTAACGGTTGGATTTGTAATTATGTCCAAATAAAATTTGGAAAAGGTCGTTGTAAGTGCAGTTCGATGGCCGTTTATGGAAATCGACTGTACGGGCCTTGATAAAATTATTAAAATTAGTAATAATTTGTGTAAAATCATAAGAAATGATTTGGAAAGAATTGGGATGAAAAATTCCATATTTGAAAAGATAAAAATAGATTTTTATTGAAATGAACTAGTTTTGAACTAGAATTATAATCCATTTATTTTTGAAATAAATAAATTGGATTTGAAAGGGTTTTAAAAGTAACCAGAATTTCCAATAATTGAATTGGAATGGATTTGAATCGAAATTGTCTTTGGAATATTTCAATGTTGGATTTCGTGATTATACAGATATTGTTATGGAAATTTGAAAGATATATTTATAGCGTTATTTCCAATACGATATTCGTTGGTCGTAGAGTTTGATACTGAATATAAGCCGATATATTTTCTATTCAGAGCCTTGTATTTAATATCAAATGGGATTTGGGTTTGTCGTGAATGGTGTCTTCATTAACACTGTTCTTAAACACAGTTGAGAAAAAGATTAAATATTTTTATTTAGATTTAATGAAGTATACCAATTAAATGGTATTTAATTGGAATTGAATTTGAATCGATTTTTGGGTTTATCGTGAACGGTGTTTTAAATAACACTGGTTCTTTAACCCGACGATTAATGGAATGTAAATTGGGTTTATCGTGCACTGTGTTTTAACGACATTCGTTCTTTAACCCGATTTACAGTGAAATGTGATTTGGAATTTGTAAATATTTTGCAAAGATTTAAAGGATATTTTCCAAAGTAAAGTTTTCCAATTTAATCAAATAAATTGGAATGGAATGGAATTCGATTTGGTAAGAATCGAAGTGAATTTCTGTGGAGGAAGACTGCTAATATATCTAGAATTTAAAAGGCGTAGCCGTTATTCCATTTATATTATTAGTCGGATATGGAAGTTTATATCGATTATATATATCGATTTGTTTTCCGTGAAGATTCCATCGTTAATGGAATGTGATTTTGGGTTGTCGTGGATGGTATCTTTAATAATACTGTTCTTAGACCCAAAGGAGTAAAGAAAATCAGAAACTAACTGGAGATTAGTTAAGTTGAATGGTTTCTTGGGTATTGATCTGATGTTGGTTTCGGCCTTCGAGGTTAATACTTAGGGAATTTATCACTTGCTAATTTACGGTTAAAGGCAGATGGAATGTAATGGAATGTGATTTTGGGTTTATAGTGAACCGTGTTTTAAATGACATTGGTTCTTTAACCCAGTTAAAGACAGGATATGATTTCCCAAGTTAAACAATCATTAATATTGATTTTTGGGAAGATTAAAACCAAGTGGAGTTTTAATGAATCTTTAATTAGGTTGAAATGGTCGAGAATGGAGTATCACCAGTTTTGCTCCAGGCGATAGTTAAATCTTTAATTAGATGTGAACGTGAAATGGTAATTGAATTTACCGATAACACCGTTGTGTTAGATATGAAGTATTACCAGTTTTACTTCATGGGATGAATAGGTTGGGGTTGGGAAATTTAACAAGTGATTACTTCGGTAAGGTTCGCTAATACCGACTAGTTTGGATAAACCATAATTTGGTTTGAATTGATATTCAAAAGAAGATTAAAGAATAAATTTAAAGAATTTATCTTTGATAAAATTAATGGGAACCTTTCCTAAAGTATAAGAATATTTGAATAAAAGAATATTATGAATTGGATTGAGGCGTATGTTGTGTTTGTGTAACACTTGTTTATTATATACGCGAGTTATTCAGAAAGACCGGGTTTATCCCATTCTGAATAACTGATTCGACGATGTATCGAGGATGAAGACGGTGGTCGAAGACCGGAGGTCTTCACATCGTTTGGATAATAACTGATGATCTTGATTGGGTTGTACACCCAAGAGGAGGGAATCAGCTGGTGATCGTCCAGACGTACTTGGAGATCGATGGATATGCGAGGTACAAGGTGCCTCCGGTTTCATTCAGACCTAGAACGGACTTGTAAATGGACTGTGTGTCTGACATTGGATATCATTCTGTGTGATTGATGGATATCGGTGGCATGGAGTGGTTTGCCAGTGTGGCATGCTATGATGCAAATGGTCAAGGCTTCTGTTGAAAAGCAGAGTCTTGTGGTTGATGATTAAAGCACGACCTTTGTGGTATAGCTTTGTGTAGCGTTAATTCGCGAGCCTCACACCCCGGTGTGAACCAGAAACGGGAGAGGACATCAGGGAGGGCATGCGTTTCCTTCTAGCTAGGGTGGTGTCAGTGACCTACCAGCCCTGACATTTATGTAATTTTCACCTGTGTGGTTGTTGGATTACGAGGCGCCTCGGATATATCGGTGACTATGTGGAGCCGATGGAGTCATTTGGCTCATTGACACCCCAAAGGGCGGGGAAACGCTGTGTTCAGGCATTTTAATCCACATCGGTGGACCGGCCCTGACGATCCAAGGGACGATGCGTTCTGTTCCTGAGACACGGGCTAAAGCGTCTCGAATTCGATAAGGACTATCTTTTGCCTTGGTTCACGGACGGAAATCCAATTTCCAATACGTGACAATTGCGGTTTTAATTGTAGAGCCTAGTATTGGCGACATGATATATGGTACCCATGCCGCCTAGGATTGATACATTTATGTTTGAAGTTGTTTTATACACTATGCACTTATAATAGTATCAAATGATTTGTTTTAAACGTACCAAACATGTTTGGCTATTATAAGGGAACACCCTATCCTCCGGCTTGCGTTGCATTGTGTGATGGGACCTGGGTCTTATAATAGCTTCATTTTTCCAAAAAGCATTGCGCTGTTTTGTTATATGCACTGGTATTCTTGGTAAGAAACCCGTTCCGTGTTATACGGCATGGTCCCTTGATATATCTGATTTAAAGTAAAGTTTTAAATAACTATTTTAGTTCTCACACCAGTCACATGACTGACCTGGAGTTTATGGTTTTGACCTAAACTCTGGGTGCCCCTATTTTCCACACGGGCAGCTAGTAGTATTGGTTTTGCAGATTTATATTCACAAGATCCTGGTTTACAACTGGAATGATATTCGAAAAGCTCTGTATCCGTTTATCTCTTTCAGTTTTGTTTTGTATTATTTTCCGCTGCTATGTAATGTATTGTAATCTCTGATATTTTTCTGATGTATTTTATTCATTCATACTCTGTATATTCTTGTATTCTGACGGAATTGTTGTAATTGACAATGAAATGTTCTTCTGTTTGTGTTCTGGTTCGTCCAAGACACGTTAGAACCAAACGAAAGAATTCATTAGAGATTTGATTAGTAACAGCCAATGAGAATGACTCGTTAGAGATAGGATCAGTAGTATCCTAGAACGAGTGTGAAGAGTAGTGTTTGTGAAATGAAAATGAAAACAGTTTTTGTTTAGAAAATTTAAATCAATTATTCGTATTTGAATATTATTTTTATATTGATTTGGACAATCAAGTATATAAAGATTTTGCGTATACGTCTGATCCACGTGTATTCGAAGTTTTAATATACTGGGTAGATATAGAATCACACTCTAGTCGCCCGGGGATAATCCTGATGATGATGCATCATCATCAGCATTTGTGTTTGAGTTTCGAAGCTGTGATGTTTACATATTTCCAATAGACTGGTGTGAGAACCAAAACTAGATAGGGCTTATTGTTGTGATTTGACATCAAAAATCTGATTTTTGGACTATGTATCAAAGTTATGAATTTGAAAAGATAATCAACTAATTGATTGTTGATTGTGTTGTTTGATTATTGGTTGTTTAATTAAAATTTGAACCATATAACCAAATTGAACCAAATATGGAACTATATTGAAAATTGTTTGGAAATGCATGCATCTACATATATATGTGTGAACAGGTCATAGCAAGGAGGCTAGAGCAGAGAAATAAAATTGTTTGCCTGACAAATAGGTACATGTTTATTGTATTTCTTGGGGGTTTTGATGATTTTATAAGTCGATTGGCTAGCCACTTGGCTGTTTAATTCTTTTTCGTTTTGGATTGGAGAGGCCTGTATGGCAATTTCGGGATTTTCCCGGTGCTCCCGTGTAGGGGAGGTTATGGCGAAATTTTTCGAAAATTTAGGGTGTTAGCCAAATTTTTGAAATTTTTGAAAAGTTCTTAGAAACTGAAAATTTGAAGAACTTAAGCCATAATGAAAATAAAGAAAGTTGAGCCGATTTGCTAAACAGCTTTCAGCTTCGTTCCTTTTCGGGGACGAAAAGTTTTAAGTGGGGGAGATTGTAATAACCCGGAAATTTGAGCCAATTTAAAATTTTTATTTTGGCAATTTTATTGAATTTTGAATATTTAAAATGAATTATTTTAAATAATAACGACGAGAAATTTATTTTGAATATAATTAGAACGCGTATATTTATTTGAATCATCGTTAGAATATAAATATTTATTTTTAATTAAAAAAGGAATTGAAAATGGCGCGGTAGTTCGAAAATTCGATTTCGAATTTCAAATGAATGTACAGGATTCAAAACAAACCGGATTTTGGCAAAACCAAAAATATTAGAATCTATTTGAAAATATCTTTCCAACGAATCCGAAAAATTGAAATTACATAGCGGGATTAAAAAGTTATGCCCAGTTGAAAATTCAAAATAGTCGCTATGGAATTCTGGCCCTTAAAAATGGAAATTTTGCAAACGACCTCTGTTTTCGACGAAACCACTTTTGTTGGATCCGAGATGTCAAGTTATTGCTAAAGTCCAAAATTCATAATTTTTTGAATCAATATGTGAGTGTGGCGCAGGAAAACGTATGTTAACAGTTTCAATCAATTTCGATCGACCAGAAAATGACCATTTTTCAAACGATCTCAGAATTTAATGACATTAGTTTTGTTAGGACCGTATCGTCAATACGAAGCTAGAAAATATTTTTCGGGAATTTTTAGAGTCCGTATGTGGCCTCGATAAATTGAAATGCACATTAAAAAATTGAATATACTGATTATATTTTAATTTTGACGAAAGCTGATCTAAACAGTCGAATTAGCTTATGAAACATATCCCATTGTGTTCAGAATGGGGGTAATTAGCTAGGGGCGTCAGTCGTTGGGTTCGATTTGAAGATAGTATCAACAAGCAAATATTTAACGGATTAAAATAATAAAAATAAATAAATATATATACTATTTTCTCGGTCAAAACCCTTATTACTCAAACCCGTTGGTCAACCAAACTCCCAAAGCCCCTTTCTCTAAAAATCCCATTGTCATGCCTCTTAAGCCGCCACCGCTTCAGGCGTTCACCCCTCCCCCTCTCGCGCGCCGCCGCCTATGGCGAGGTACCCCCGGTCAGACGCCTCCCACCGCCTCTCTCCTCTTTCGATTTTAAGCCTCCTCGAACCAAACCCACCCAAACCCGCTGCAGGCCCCGCGCGAGCCCAGGAACCCTACCACCCGTGATCCCCCGCCTCCCCCGATTGTCGGAACCCCCTGCACCGCCTGCTGTGCTCCAGCAATCCTCCTCTGGCGAAATCGATGGTAAAAGGTGATTTTTTTAACATATATTAAATCAGTTTTTAACTTAAAATCAATTTTGTTTTAATTTGAAAACATGTATAAAATCTGATTTTGATTTAACATAAAGTTCTGACTTATAAAAGTGAAAAGTTTAGATTTATAAATACAAAAAGGTTCGATTTTTTATTAGAGAAAATAGGATTTCTTTGATCTATGAAATATATGATTTTTAATCCATGAAAGATCAGATTTTTAACATAGAAAAGGCGAGATTTTATAATATATAAAAGATTATATTTTTGATATATAAAAGATTATATTTTTATCATATAAAAAGATAAGATTTTTATATAGGAAAAGGTTAGATTTTTAACACTATCAAGAATAAAAATTGGATTTTTATTTATATGAACACCATATAAAAATGTGATCTTTGTAATGTAAACATCAAAATTAAAACGTGATTTTTATCTAAATAGTAGCGGTATAAGAATGTGATTTTTATTTGAATGGCTTCGAAATAAAAATAGGATTTTTATTATAAAGTTAGATTTATAAAAATAGGATTTTTATTATGAAGTTAGATTTATAAAAATATGAACTTTATTTTTATCATGAAGTAGCGAGAATAAAAATATATGAAGTAGAAATAAAAATTTGATTTTTATTTATTGGAATGAAACGATAAAAATATGATTTTTATATATGAACAGCGTTAAAAGGGTGCGTTGGATTTTCGAACAAATCCAGACCGTTCAGAAATAGAGAATGGAGGAGTGGAACCCTCGGTGAGAACTCCTCACTTTTAATTTGTTTTCTAGTTGAAATATATACTAGGATGTAGACGGTGCTTAGCAGCACCCGACACCCGTTGTCCACAGACCATGGACGACATGTTTGTTTGTTGTTTGTGGTGTGAATATTGATTGTGTGATGTGGAATGGAATAAATTATTTAATGGTTAAAAATATAATTTTTAACGTGTATATAAAATAAATATTTATAAACAAATCGGACGATTTGTTTACGTACACACATTTGACTGATATAGATTGGGACGATAAATTTTACAGATCGCTCAACTGCACAAATAAAATCTGTGTTTGATTGTTTGAAAACCCCATACGGGTGTTGGGATGAAATTGGCCATACACTAGTCCCAATAATTAGCTGTATGTCGATCGATTGATTGACAGGCTGTTATAAGCGTTAAATATTTATATTTGATGCTTATGCAGTGTAGAATGCACTTTGGGCGATGGTTAACTGTGTTTAATTGTTGTAGTGTACGTGTGTGTATGAAATCCATATAAATCACATTGTATGGTAATTGACTGTGTCTTATTCCAGTTCAGAAAGAATGAATATTTTAAAATAGCGATTATTTTAAAATAACGAATATTTTTCAAATAATATTCAGAAAAGAATCAGAATTTGGTTTTGATGTCCGATTCGAGATGGACACGAACATATTTAAATATATATATATATATATCCATGTCGATTAGATTGACGCCATTTTGACATGACCGATATCTATATCAATTTTATAATGAATATCGAAAAGGAATTGATTTCAAAATATAATGTTTTGAAAATATTATCATTTATATATCGATGGTATGGAATATTCATTTTTGATTTGAAATTGAATATGAAGTTGAAATCGATTTGAAAATGAATTTAAAACGATTTATAAAATACGTTTTAAATGGAAATCGATGAGACATATATCATATATATAATATAATGGCTTGAATAGAACGCGCCGCGCTGCGGCAGTTCGCGAATTTCGACCATTGACTTCGAATGGACGTTACGGGAGATCCGACCGTCGGATTCTCCTAAAACCGGAACCGTTGGGTTCGTATCGAAAAGAGCTTTCTAACGAATATTAAAGAATTGAAATTTAACGGTTGGATTTGGAATTATGTCCAAATCAAATTTGGAAAAGGTCGTTGTAAGTGCAGTTCGATGTCGTTTATGGAAATCGACTGTACGGGCCTTGATTAAATTATTAAAAATAGTAATAATTTGTGTAAAATCATAACAAATGATTTGGAAAGAATTGGGATGAAAAATTCCATATTTGAAAATATAAAAATATATTTTTATCGAAATGAACTAGTTTTGAACTAGAATTATAATCCATTTATTTTTGAAATAAATAAATTGGATTTGAAAGGGTTTCAAAAGTAACCAGAATTTCCAATAATTGAATTGGAATGGATTTGAATCGAAATTTTCTTTGGAATATTTCGATGTTGGATTTCGTGATTATACAGATATTGTTATGGAAATTTGAAAGATATATTTATATCGTTATTTCCAATACGATATTTGTTGGTCGTAGAATTTGATATTGAATATAAGCCGATATATTTTCTATTCAGAGCCTTGTATTTATTATAAAATGGGATTTGGTTTTATCGTGAATGGTGTCTTCATTAACACTGTCCTTAAACCCAGTTGAGAAAAAGATTAAATCTTTTTATTTAGATTTAATGAAGTACACCAATTAAATAGTATTTAATTGGAATTGAATTTGAATTGATTTTTGGGTTTATCGTGAACGCTATTTTAAATAACACTTGTTCTTTAACCCGATGATTAATGTAATGTGAATTGGGTTTATCGTGACTGTGTTTTAACGACATTCGTTCTTTAACCCGATTTACAGTGAAATGTGATTTGGAATTTATAAATCTTTTGTAAAGATTTAAAGGAGATTTTCCAAAGTAAAGTTTTCCAATTTAATAAAATAAATTGGAATGGAATGGAATTCGATTTGGTAAGAATCGAAGTGAATTTCTGTGGAGGAAGACTGCTAATATATCTGGAATTTAAAAGTCGTTGCCATTATTCCATTTATATTAATAGTCGGATATGGAAGTTTATATCGATTATATATATATCGATTTGTTTTCCGTGAAGATTCCATCGTTAATGGAATGTGATTTTGGGTTGTCGTGGATGGTATCTTTAATAATACTGTTCTAAGACCCAAAGGAGTTAAGAAAATCAGAAACTAACTGGAGATTAGTTAAGTTGAATGGTTTCTTGGGTATTGATCTGATGTTGGTTTCGGTCTTCGGGGTCAGTACTTAGGGAATTGTTCATTTGCTAATTTATGGTTAAAGGTTGATGGAATGGAATACAATCGGATTTTGGGTTTATAGTGAACCGTGTTTTAAATGACATTGGTTCATTAACCCAGTTAAATACAGGATATGATTTCCCAAGTTAAACAATCATTAATATTGATTTTTGGGAAGATTAAAACCAAGTGGAGTTTTAATGAATCTTTAATTAGATTGAAATGATCGAGAATGGAGTATCACCAAATTTTCTCCAGGCGATAGTTAAATCTTTAATTAGATTTGAATGTGAAATGGTAATTGAATTAACCGATAACACCGTGGTGTTAGATATGAAGTATTACCAGTTTTACTTCATGGGATGAATAGGTTGGGGTTGGGAAATTTAACAAGTGATTACTTCGGTAAGGCTCGCTAATCCCGACTAGTTTGGATAAACAATAATTTGGTTTGAATTGATATTCAAAAGAAGATTAAAGAATAAATTTAAAGAATTTATCTTTAATAAAATTAATGGGAACCTTTCCCAAAGTATAAGAATATTTGAATAAAAGAATATTATGAATTGGAATGAGGCGTATGTTGTGTTTGTGTAACACTTGTTTATTATATACACGAGTTATTCAGAAAGAACGGGTTTATCCCATTCTGAATAACTGATTCAACGATGTGTCGAGGATGAAGACGGTGGTCGAAGAACAGAGGTCTTCACATCGTTTGGATAATTACTGATGATCTTGATTAGGTTGTACACCCAAGAGGAGGGAATCAGTTGGTGATCGTGCAAACGTACTTGGAGATCGATGGATATGAGAGGTACAAGGTGCCTCTGGTTTCGTTCAAACCCAGAACGGACTTGTAAATGGATTGTGTGTCTGACATTGGATATCATTCTGTGTGATTGATGGATATCGGTGGCATGGAATGTTTTTCCTGTGTGGCATGCTAAGATGCAAATGATCAAGGCTTCTGTTGAAAAGTAGAGTCTTGTGGTTGATGATCAAAGTACGGCCTTTGTGGCATAGCTTTGTGTAGCGTTGATTCATGAGCCTCACACCCCGGTGTGAACCAGAAACAGGAGAGGACATCAGAGAGGGCATGCATTTCCTTCTAGCTAAGGTGGTGTCAGTGACCTACTAGCCCTGACATTTATATTATTTTCACCTGTGTGGTTGTTGGATTGCGAGACGCCTCGGATATATCGGTGACTATGTGGAGCCGATGGAGTCATTTGGCTCATTGATGCCCAAAAGGGCGGGGAAACGCAGTGTTCAGGCATTTTAATCCACATCGGTGGACCGGCCCTGACGATCCAAGGGACGTTGCATTTTGTTCCTGAGACACGGGCCAGAGCGTCTCGAATTCGGTAAGGACTATCTTTTGCCTTGGTTCACAGACGGAATTCCAACTTCCAATACGTGACAATTGCGGTTTTGATTGTAGAGCCTAGTGTTGGTGACATGATATATGGTACCCGTGCCGCCTAGGATTGATACATTTATATTTGAAGTTGTTTTATACACTATGCACTTATAATAGTATCAAATTATTTGCTTTAAACGTACCAAGAATGTTTGGCTATTATAAGGGAAAACCCTATCCTCCGGCTTGCGTTGCATTGTGTGATGGGACCTGGGTCTTATAATAGCTTCATTTTTTCAAAAAGCATTGCCCTGTTTTGTTATATGCACTGGTATTCTTGGGAGGAAACTCGTTCCGTGTTATACGGCGTGGTCCCTTGATATATCTGATTTAAAGTAAAGTTTTAAATAACTGTTTTAGTTCTCACACCAATCACATGATTGACCTGGAGTTTATTGTTTTGGCCTAAACTCTGGGTGCCCCTATTTTCCACACGGGCAGCTAGTAGTTTTGGTTTTGTAGATTTATATTCACAGGATCCTGGTTTACAGCTGGAATGATATTCGGAAAGCTCTGTATTCGTTTATCTTTTTCAGTTGTGTTTTGTATTATTTTCCGCTGCTATGTAATGTATTGTAATCTCTGATATTTTTCTGATGTATTTTATTCATTCATACTCTGTATATTCTTGTATTCTGATGGAATTATTGTAATTGACAACGAAATGTTGTTCTGTTTGTGTTCTGGTTCGTCTTGTCCTCAATTCAATCCGTGCTTTCCTTACCGGGGAAGTTCGGGTCGTTTCAACAATTCTGTAGTTTATTATTGAAGCATCATTCTTGTACACCTTTCCTTCTTTGTGCTTGCGAGTTTTAACATAAAGTTCTCCATCAGATTCCTTAGACTGAAACAAAAAAACAATTGATAGTAAAAGGATATCAAACCAATTGTTCCAGAACATATATCACTAATATTGCTTAACAAGTTAAACAAGGATATGTAGTTTATTCACAAGTTAAATAAGGATACTGCATTCGAGTTAAACAAGCATACCTCCATATAACCTATATTATTAAACTAGTCAACCTTAAAAATAAGCAAAATACATACCATTATATGCCGAATTTGGGAAAAAAGTTTTGGACCAGCAGTGTGTGTGTCAGTATACGATTTCCGATTTGCAGAATTTGTAAGGGCCTTAGACTACAAAACAACATGAAATAAATATGTTTATCTGACTGATTTGAATGAATAAAAAGGGGAAAAAATTATGTGATAAAACTTAAAATTATACCTGAACCTTTTCATCTCCCCAAAACTGCAAGAGTAATTTGAAATCCAAAAGTGGAATTACGTCCGACCTATTTTCAAGCCTCTCTTCATCAGTTTCATAAGTCGTATAGTGTGCCTTTTTAATACGACTCTTGTACCCCGTCCAATCGTCATGAATTGACCTCAAAGCCTAATATTCACATTCATTCGGAATTATATATCGTTGCTTAAATACAAATCAAACATTAAAAAGAGCAGTCATGCTACTTTTGTGACAAGTTTATTATATTTAAGTAAAATTCAGCTAAGTTTACAAATTACCCTCACATAGCTCCACAGCGTGTCTATCAAACTTGCAGGAACATCAAACCAAGACTTGTAAGTAACTGGAACACTCCTCTTCAATGTTCCTAAAAAATAACTCAGTGACACCTACTGAGTTGATATTCAAAGTTGCATCGCTGACTTCAGTTGGATTTTCCTCCTCTGGTAACTTCATCGAACTACTGACTCTAGTTGACTTCTTGCTGACCCCCTTTTTCTTCTTCATACGTGGACTCGCAGTGGTTTTGCTGATCACTTCTGGATTGTTCGTAAATGAATTATTTAGCCGTGTCGACTTTCTTGGAGTAATGACTTAATCGGTCTGCTTGTTGTAGATAGGTGGACTCATAGCAGCTTCGCTGATCATTTGGGAATTGTTTAGCCGTGTCGACTTTCTAGGAGTAAAGACTTAATCGGTCTGCTGCTTCTTTTTTGCTACCTGGTGTAGATGGTGAGTGGTGACAAACTGCCGTTTCTGTGATTTTGCAGTTGCAACATACATGTTCTTTATTATTCTACTAAGTGCACTAAAAATCAAACAAGTGCTAAATGAAAAACATATTCAGCAAAATGACCAAATTCATCAAAATAGTACAAATGAGAAGACATGTTTATACCTGGAAACAAATTCTTCCTCGGGCGTACGATGACATGTGGCTGCACTTGTTTAATTCGCTCGGTACTATCCTCGACTACGGTGTTGACATAGAAATCAATGTAATCACCATTATTTTTTATTTGCATCATAAACCACAGCTCTACATCATCGGCCACCAATTTCCACCCACTCGTTGGACCTTTCCATGCATATGTTCCTCAATTTCGATGTACTCTAGCTCTTCCTTGACAAACACTATCAGTACTGTGTACAAAAACCTATCCAGATCAACATCCTTGACAATAGCCTCTTCTCCACCAACGTATCCATTCTTCCAAAAAATTCCCTTGTGGTGGAACCTAAGATTTGCCTCCATCCTACGCAAAATGGAGAAATTAGCATTCGATTGAAATAATTACAAAATAAAATAAACCAACCACATTATAGAATAAAACAACCACTTCACTAACATGTAATATAGGCAGAAACAGTAAAAAAGATACAAAAAGAAGCCTCATATATGATACATTAGTTACAACATATAATCAAGGCAGAAACATCATTTTCTTACTTAAACAGCATGTAGTTATTTTCCTTGAAACACCACAAGTTTTGGAGTTATTTTCCTTTGCATTTTTTGCCCAATATAGCATGCAGTCATTTGGACATGCATGTATTCTTTGGTAATCGAGGCCTAAATTTACACACAAATAACATGTAGCCATATGAACTTATGAAGTTCTTCCCATATTTTTTCCTCATTCATCACTAATTTACACACAAATAACATACACAAATATTATTTAGCCATGACTATAAGGCAAAAAATTAGAATAATATCATATAAGCAGTGCTCAACATAAGTTTGTTACAAAAATAAACATAATAATAAAATCAGGAATATGATTATGCCTGAATACACAAGTAAACTTGTAAATTAGGCAACACAACAATCAAATTAGGAAATACTTGAAATATACATTGAATATACCTTAAATAGCAGATTAAATCGAAGCCCTAACTGAAATTTGAGACCCAAACGAACCCCAATTGAAGACCTAATTGAAACACCGAAGCCCTAATTGAACTTGAACTTGCCGTAATCGAACCCCAATTAAGCTTGTAAACTTGAACTTTTAGCCCTAATTGAAATTGCTAGTGAGAGTCGTTGACAGATTGAGTGGTGGCGTATTTTGTTAAGTTTTCGATTGAAACCCTAATTGAAAATTTGGCTATGTTTTTTATCGCTTTGTTTTTTTTGTTTTTTGTTTTTTCTTCCCGCGTTAAAGATTATTTCACGTCACGTGGATTGCTAACATGGATCGTTGGATCGTAATCCCCCGGATTGATAAATTTATTCACGTGGCTACTGCAACACCATGGATTTTCTATGGTAACACTTTGAAGCGTGTGTTGCAATAGACAAAAAACATCATACCTATAGTTACATTGTAGCTAGCACCTTGGATTTTCATTGCGATAGGCCATCTATGGCGTAGTGGCTTCAATTCCTAATGGTATTCGATTTTGAAGTACTTTATAACTGATATTTAATTTTGTCTGCTGCGTTCAGGTGCGTTGTTGTTGTTCTATCTATTTGATCACTGTCTTCTTCGCTTCATTTTCAGGTACTCTTCAAATTTTTTTCATCTTCCATTAGTTTGTTTTCTAGCTGTTGAGAAATAGTCTTCATTTATGTTCTCTATGTCCTCTTCTCTTCCTCATTTTATTTCCCTTGCATTTTTAGCTGTTAGGTTAAACAGTGAAGTTCCATTTTTGTTGCTACTGAACAATCATTACTACGGCATCTTCTAATGTTTATTTGTGATATGGTATACAAAGAAAATTGAAGTAGTTCGCATTGTCGTTCATTTCATATGGGAAGCTCTTTTCCTTAGTTTACAAAGTTTTTTTTCCTGAGTTTGTTTATTTATATTATATTTCTTTGTTAGAACCACTTATAGTTCAGTTAGTTTATTTACGAGTTAACCCTATTATGCTTTAATGTCCACTTAAAAGGTAACATGATTTTAAATTTTCGCATATATGAGAAAACATACTGCAAACCATGCATGTCCATAATTGACTAATCGGTCTCCAATTGGAGGAGTTTTATTTTTAGGTGTGAAGTACATGGAGACTATAAAATTAAAAATGTCATGCACTTATTTTACCTAGAGGAGTCTTATATATTAAAAAAATTATTCATGTGTAATTTGGAACGCATTCCTAATATTTGGCAGAATACTACATTTGTATATGGTTTGTATATAACTCTATACATACACTATATTAGGATGCTCTTGAATTGCCAAGATATATTGGCTAATGTTAGGAATTTCTTTTGGCTTCGTGGTTGGTTAATTGATTACAAACTTTCCCAGTTTAACCGATGACCACTTTTGTTAAGGAAATTATGTTATTAACAAAACTCCTAATTTAGCCTGTGGCCATTATATTAAGAAAATTATGTTTTTTTCAATGGTTGTTACTTTAATTTTCGTTTGGTTCAAAGAAACTACCCAATTTTCTATTGCTTACTCCTAAAATACATCCCAGTTGAAAAGATTCTGGAACAATAATTCCATAATGCATTGGCATCAATAATAAATAGAAATTTAGGGAGTAAATAGTTTTTACTCAGTAAAAGAGCTAATTATTCTAAACTATATGTATTTTTCCTGTTTGTCTAATTGGTCATATAAAATCCTTCTGTCAATATAACAAGTGGTAAATTACACCAAACATTTAGTATAGAAAACATAATATGAGGGAAACACGTATTGTGGAAATATATTTTGATGTTGATTTTACTCGTTTTTCAATGTAATGGGATCTTAAATTATCAAGAGCAATTCCAACAGCACCCTATTCATGTTCTGAATTCTTAATATGGGGTGAATTTTGGTCCCAACAGATATTACACAACGTAATATTAAGGTAAATATTACGGTGCCAATTCTGAATTAGGAACTGGCCCACTGCGCCGATTTTTTCAGCTCGCCACATGACGAGCCGAAAAAATCGACTCCTCAACACCAACAGAAAGAATCTATTCCCAAATTTTCAAATGGACATATTCCACCAATGGCTATAAAACGGTCATAAATTTTCAAACGGCTATATTTTCAATTATAAAATGGTCCCATTCTACCATTTTACATCCCAACCTATTCACAATTTTCTTCTCTCTCTCTATAGTCTAAACCAACTTTGACTATGTAATGGCGTCACCATTTGGAGAATTCTCACATCCGACGATGGAAGGAAGCCAGTTTTCCTAAGGCAACACTAGCAATTTTTTGGGAACTCCGTCAAGCAGACAAGGAATCATACCGTGGACAGATCAAGAGGATATTAATCTATGCACCATATATTGCCATTTCTCACAAGATCCGGCAACGGGGAACGACCAATCAGCCGTTACGTTTTGGAAAAAAATTAAGACCGCGTTCGTTGAGAAGCATCCAGAATGCGGACGGACGTTATCGGCGATTCAAGGTCGTTTTGGCAAAATAAGCCGTCCCACCCAGTTTTATGAGTCTCAAGTGTATAAAACAAAGATAGCAAATCCAAGCGGCATGGGAGTGGAAGATAATCTGGTATATTTTCTTACTACTTACGTTAGTGTTTCGTAGATTGTTTTTATGATTCGTATTCCCTTTTTAAATAGAAACGAATGGAGAACAAGGAGTTCAAGAAGCTTTTTCCTAGAGAAAATGGAACGAAAAGACCACAATATTATCAGTTTATGCATTGTTATGATCTGCTTTCTAGTCAACCTAAATGGAACTCAGGACTTGCCAAGAGCCTCCGCGATGTTCAAACCGCTAGCAAGAGCAAGAAACATGCTTCTAAATCTGGGTATTCTTCCAGTCCAACCGAGTCAACAGCCAAAATTTCTCAATGTGAAGGGGAAAACCTACTCGATGAGTTCAATGCCACGATTGACGAAGATTTTAGACCCGAGGGAGCTAAAGCTGCGAAAAGAAGGGGCAAAACAGCGGTTGAGCTTGAAGCAAAAGTAAACGCATGCCACAAAGAACACAGTCGTAGAGATGAAAAAAGACTAGTAGAAGCCAAAGAAAGAACAGAAGCTATGAAAAGAATAGCTGATCTGGAAGAGAAGAAGCTACAAATTTTAGCGGAGAAATTAGCGCACAAGAGAGGGCAAGATGCGTATAAGAAAGATCAAGACGAGATTGCTATCATGAACAAAGATCTAAGTGGACTGCCTCAATTGGAGCAGGAATTCTGGATGGCAATGAAACACCGTATTCTAACGTCACGGTTTCCTCACTTATATGTTGATTGTTCACCACTATTTGTATTACTAGTTTCTTGTATTATGTTGTTGTACTAATCTTATATTCCCTGTTGCAGTAACGATTTTCTTATAAATGGAATGTGTGATTTATTTTATATCGCTATTATTTCTATAAGCTGATAGTTTTAATAACTTAAAGTATCAAATTAGAAGAAATCTCAATTTTTTTACGTAGAAGCATCAAATAACTGAAAGATTCAACAAGCACTAAGCAAAACCATTAGCCTATTCGGCACAATATCGGGTTAGCCAACTATAACACAGTTTGTAGGCTTCGTACCCAACAAAATCAGTGTCATACTCTGCAAAGTAACGAGAATCAAAAGTTGCTCGAGTCGTTTTAAATATGTCTTCATCTTCAACTATTTGTACAATCTTTTGGTATTGTTCACAAGTTTTAACGAAATGCCGATGAGCCATATGAATTTTACCAAAAGTCCGTGTAGTGGCGCAGTTACGATGATTGTTATGTAATTGTTCGCCGACGAATATTCTATCAATTAGAATACCGTCGCGAAGTGTAATAAACCGCAAGCGCACGACGTACAATCGTAGTACGTGGCGAATACGGGTCGATCCACAGGGAAAGAATTTATTCTAATCTTACCCAATCAAATTAAACCGAGGGCGAGTGAACTTGTTAACTATAAACTAAAAGAAAACTAACAATGTTAAAATGAATACAAATATGAGACTAGGAGACAATTTAGGAGTAGATTCACTATCAACATCATTCTAATTAACATAAAAAATGGTTCTAACTCTCTTTAATAACTAGCACATTAAGTGTTGTATTCATACAAGCATGATTTATATGATAGAAAATTCAAGCTACGTAAATCATCAATTTTCAATACGAAGTTAAAGCCCTAATTATCACATAGAAAATAATAGTTCTAATATGAATTAGATTGTGATAAAGCATGATTCTATTAATGACATGAGTATAACACATTTGGGAATAATCAACCAGCATGTGCTATCAATTTTCACCATATAAAATCTTTACTTTATCAATATCCAATTATAGATTAAGCTCAAATAAGAGAGTTAGAAACAAGAAATTCTTATGTTAATTAATCATGAATCATGAGAGCTTCACTACCCCTAAATTGAAGGGGTTTAGCTACTCATAATGGATTCAATGATAACATAAAGATATTTCATTATAAAAGAGAACAAAATAAAGAGAAAATAAAGATAAAAATCTATTCTACTTGTAGAAGAGAAAATAACATGTAAATGAAAAACAACAAATTAATACTGCATTAAAGCGACAGATTACAAAAAAGAAATGGCTAAGAAGCCATGGCCGAAAAAAGAGAAGTTTTGATTTCAGCCTCACTCTAATCTAAAAATCCAAGATGATGCCCTTTACATAATCATACATGGGTTATTTATACATGAAAGAAAACCCTAAATTAACTTTTTACGTGCTACCAAGAATGCCCCCTCTTTAAGCTTCATTTTGTCTTTTAGCAATAATGATTCATAAAGCCCTAATTTTGTGTCTCCACTAAAAAAGGAAGGAGAGTGAATAGGGTCAACCATTAATTCTCTATTTGAATTGATTCCCTCTTTCATCTTTTTTGGCAAGGCTTGATTTCCTCCTTTTGAATTGATTCCCTTTCCATTGATTGATTTCCTTTTTTTGTATGCATATATGTCTTTATGAAGTCCTCTTCTACATGCATCTAATTTCTGCAAAAATATGAAAAATGTCCAAGTAAACATTCTCAAAATAATATAATCACAAAAATGACCATTTTCCTCCTATATGGTGATAAATGCATGATGTTCTGAAATCAATTCAGTTATTGTTTAACATGATAAAATTCCCATATATGACATTTATTAGCACTAAACAAGAATAAATATGTGAATATAAATGTGCATTTTTACATGTACATCAAATAACCCCACACTTATCTTTTTACTCGTCCTCGAATAAACTGAAAAACTAAGCTAAATCCGTTTTCGTAGGAAACACGATTGCATTGAGCGTATGCAACAAGTCGTTAAACCTCTGGGTGTCCCCAGTAGGACGAGTGTTGTCTCGTGAGGGTTTTTAGTGGATACTACCCACAAAATCCAAAAGTTAAATGCAGAAAATATTTATAAAATGCAAGATGTGAAAATATTTACAATATGAATACAAGTTTTTAAAGAAATATTTACATATGGATAATTTACTTTTAAATACTACACGAATGAGTTAACACAAATTTGGGTCGTCACTATGAAATTTAAGTCCGTTACTAATCAAAACTTCAAACAAAAGTCATGTTATCGTCAAAAACTCCTCCAACTTGGTCAGTTGTTTTGGTAGAAACATAGTGCAAATATGAAATGAATTCTGTAATCGATATCAACAGCCATAAAACGACATCTCAACTTCCTTTTTGTTAACAAGTTAGGTCGAATAAGTAAAGAGTGTGTGTAATAACCCAGAAAATCCGAGCCAATTTAAAATTTTTATTTTTGCAATTTTATTGAATTTTTGATATTTAAAATGAATTATTTTAAATAATAGCGACGAGAAATTTATTTTGAATAGAATTCGAACGTATATATTTATATAGATCGTCGTTAGAATATAAATATTTATTTATATATGTAAAAGGAATTGAAAATGGCGGGTAGTTCGATAATTCGATTTCAAAATTCAAATGAATGTACATGATTCAAAATAAACCGGATTTTAGTGAAACCAAAAATATTTGAATCTAACTGAGAATATCTTTCCAACGAATCCGGGAAATCAAAATTTCATAGCGGGAATCAAAAGTTACGTCCAGTTGAAATTTCAGAATAGTCGCTATGGAATTTCAGCCCTTGAAAATGGCCATTTTGCAAACGACCTCGGATTTCGACGAAACCACTTTTGTTGGATCCGCGATGTCAAATTATTGCTAGGTTTCAAATTTCATAATTTTTCGAATCAATATGTGAGCGTGGCAAAGGAAAACGCGTTTGACCAGTTTCAGTTGATTTTAATCGACTGGAAAATAGCCATTTTTCAAATGGACTCAGAATTCGATGAAATTAGTTTTGTTAGGACCGTATCGTCAATACGAAGTTAGAAAATATTTTTCGGGAATTTTTAGAGATAGTATGTGGCCCCAGTAGATTGAAATGTGCGTTCAAATTCAATATATAAAGTTAAATTTTGATTTAAACGAAAACTAATCGAAACGGTCGAATTGGCTTTCGATACATATCCCATTGTGTTTGGAATGGGGGTAATTAGCTATGGACGACAGGCGGTGGGTCTCGTTTCGAGTTCGAAATAAAAAGTTGCTTTTTGAAAGTTAAAAATAAAAAAATATATTTATAAAATACCCTCCCTCTTCCCTTCCCACGGTCAACGCTCATTATATATATATATATATATAATATACGATCTCAATCTGCTCGTCGCCCACCTGGAGAACCTCGCCGCCGCTCCCCTTGCAAACGCGCCGATGGCCTCCCCTTCCCCCTCCTCCTCCCTCCGTCGGCGATCCTCGTCGCCCTCCCCTTCTTCCCCGCGAACCAGAAAACCCCCAATTCCCCCAAACCAGACCACCGCGACCCCATAGCGCGCCACCCTCTCCAAGACTTGCCGCCGACCCTACCTCCTCCACCCTCTTTCCCCCTAAAACCCCACGCAGCCAGAAACCTCGCCCAGATCCGCCGCTATAGGACATCCCACGACCGTCGTGACCCCCTGCCACCTCCCCTGCTTTCTTCACCGCCTTTCAGCACCCCTCTCCATCAACAATCGAAGTTTACAAGATGAAAATGTGAGTTTTTAATTTATATAATGCATTGTTTAAAGATTCGGTTTTAATGTATATAAAATATTGTTTTTAAATCAGATTTTATAGAAAAGCATTGTAGTAGTAGGAAGATATAATCTTTATTTATATAAATATAATCCTTAGCTATATAAAAATATATTTTTTAGTTAGAAGGAAAACATGAAGTTGAAATTTATAAAAATTTGATTTTTATATATATGAAATAACGTGATAAAGATACGATTTTGGATATGAATAAAAATATGATTTTTTATTCATGTAGAGTAATAAAAATGTAATTTTTATTAGACGGTGAGTGATATAAAAATATAATTTTTATATAGAAAGAAGCATTGTAAAAATAGATGAAGTGGAAATAAAAATATGATTTTGATTTATTGAAATGAAGCAATAAAAATATAATTTTTGTTTGAACAGCGTGAAAAGGACTGCAGTAGAATATCAAACAGATCCAGACGGTTCAGTAGTTCAAAAGCAAAGCACGGCGGAGTGGAACCCTCTGTGAGAATTTCTCACTCTTTAATTTAATTTTCTAGTTATAAATATATACTAGGATGCAGACGGTGTTTAGTAGCACCCGACACCCGTCGTCCACAGACCATTGACGGCTTGTATGCTTGTTTGTTTGATTTTGATGTGTAATTGATTGTGTGATGTGATGTGAAATGAAATAAAATATTTATATAGTTAAAAATATTTTATAGTTGAAAATAGAATTTTTAACGTGTATATAAAATAAATAGTAATAAACAAATCGGAGATTTGTTTATATACACACATTTGACTGATATTGATCGGGACGATAAATTTTACACATCGCCCAACTGCACAAATAAAATCTGTGTTTGATTGTTTGAAAACCCCACACGGGTATTGGGATGATATATGACATACACTAGTCCCAATAATTAGCTGTATGTCGATCGATTGATGGACAGACTGTTATGAGCATTAAATATTTATATTTGATGCTTATACAGTGTAGAATGCACTTTGGATGATGGTTGATTATTCATCGTTGTTATTATATACATGTGTTGTAGAAAATCCATATAATTAACATTATATGGTAATTGATTGGGCCTCATTCCAGTTTTGAAAAAGAAATATTTGAATAGAAATATTTGGAAAAGAAATATTTGAAATAGAATATTTGAAAATAGAATATATGAAGCCGTGTTGATTAGATTGACGCCATTTTGATGTGAACGATATTTATATCGATTTTATTTGTTTTTAATGAATATTGAAAAATGATTTCAATAATCGAATATTTTAGAAAATGAATTCAAATTAAATTGAATAGAGAAGAAATTCGAATTAAATTGAATAGAAATGAATTCGAATTCGAATTGAATTGAAATAAATTAGAATTCGAATTGAATTGAAAATAAAATGAATTCGAATCGAATTGAAATTGAATGTAAATCAATTTGAAATGAATTCGAATTGAGAATGAATTCGAATTGAAATTGAATTGAATTGAAAACGAACTGGAATTGAATTAAAAATCGATTTGAATTGAAATCAATTTGAAATGAATTTAAAACGAATTTATAAGGAAAAATTCAATTTTGATTTGAATTTGAGATGAAGTTGAAATCGTTTTGAAAACGAATTTAAAATGATTTATAAATTTCGTTTCGAAAGGAAATCAACGAAGTATATATTATATATATAATATAATGGCCTGAATAGAACGCGCCGCGCCGCGGCAGTTCGCGAATTTCGACCATTGACTTCGAATGGATATTACGGGAGATCCGACCGTCGGATTCTCCTAAAACCGGAACCGTTGGGTTCATATCGAAAAGAGCTTTCTAACGAATATTAGAGATTTGAAATCTAATGGTTGGATTTGGAATTATGTCCAAATCAAATTTGGAAAAGGTCGTTGTAAGTGTAGTTCGATGGCCGTTGATGGAAATCGACTGTACGGGCCTTGATAAAATTATTAAAAATAGTAATAATTTTTGTAAAATCATAAGAAATGATTTAGGAAGAATTGGTATGAAAAACTCCATATTTGAAAAGATAAAAATAGATTTTTATCGAAATGAACTAGTTTTGAACTAGAATTATAATTCAATTTATTTTTAAAATAAATAAATTGGATTTGAAATGGTTTTGAAAATTACCAGAATTTCCAACAAGTGATTTGGAATGGATTTGAATCGAAATTGTCTTTGGAATATTTCGATGTTGGATTTCGTGATGAAACAGATATCGTTCTGGGAATTTGAAAGATATTTATATTGTTATTTCAAATACGATATTTGTTGGTCGTAGAATTTGATATTGAATATAAGCCGATATATTTTCTATTCAGAGCCTTGTATTTAAAATCAAATGTGATTTGGGTTTGCCGTGAATGGTGTCTTCATTAACACTGTTCTTAAGCCCGGTTGAGAAAAGATTAAATCTTTTTATTTAGATTTAATGAAGTGTACCAATTAAATGGAATTTAATTGGAAGTGAATTGGTATTGATTTTTGGGTTTATCGTGAACAGTGTTTTAAATAACACTTGTTCTTTAACCCGATAATTAATGGAATGTGATTTTGGGTTTATAGTGAATCGTGTTTTAAATGACATTGATTCTTTAACCCAGTTAAGGATTAAAACTAAGTGGAGTTTTAATGAATCTTTAATTAGATTGAAAAGATCGAGAATGGAGTATCACCAGTTTTACTCCAGGCGATAGTTGAATCTTTAATTAGATTTGAACGTGAAATGGTAATTGAATTTACCGATAACACTGTGGTGTTAGGTATGATGTATTACCAGTTTTACTTCATGGGATGAATAGGTTGGGATTGGGAAATAAAATAAATGATTACTTCGGTGTGGTTCGCTAATCTCGACTAGTTTGAAATGATATTCAAAGAAGATTAAAGAATAAATTTAAAGAATTTATCTTTGATAAAATTAATGGGAACCTTTCCCGAAGTGTAAGAATATTTGAATAAAAGAATATTCTGAATTGGAATGAGGCGTATGTTGTGTTTGTGTAACACTTGTTTATTATATACTCGAGTTATTCGGAAAGACCGGGTTTATCCCATTCTGAATAACTGATTCGACGTGGTGTCGAAGATGAAGACGGTGGTCGAAGACCGGAGGTCTTCACGTCGTTTGGATAATTACTGATGATCTTGATTGGGTGGTACACCCAAGAGGAGGGAACCAGTTGGTGATCGTCCAGACGTACTTGGAGATCGATGGATATGCGGGGTACTAGGTGCTTCCGGTTTCGTTCAGACCTAGAACGAACTTGTAAATGGACTGTGTGTCTGACATTGGATTTTATTCTGTGTGATTGATTTCTATTAAATATATATCTGTTTGGCGGCGGAGAATTTGTTCTCTTACTTAACGCCCTTCTCTGAGACGTACGAGCTCAGGGGTTATATACTGATGGATATCAAACACATAGAGTGAATTGCCTGTGTGGCATGCCTAAGTGGCAATATGGTCAAGGCTTCTGTTGAAAAGCAGAGTCTTGTGGTTGATGATCATAGCACGGCCTTTGTGGCGTAGCTTTGTGTAGCGTTGATTCGCGAGCCTCACACCCCGGTGTGAACCAAAACGGGAGAGGACGTCAGGGAGGGCATGCGTTTCTTTCTAGCTAGAAGTGGCGTCAGTGGTTTTACATGCCCTGACGAGTTTGACTTATGTGGTTGTTGCTGTTGCGAGGCGCCTCAGTTTGATCGGACGATCCGGGTCCGGTGGAGTCATTCGTTGTCTCATTTACGCCCCATAGGGCGGGGAAACGCATGTTCAGGGTTTAAGTTTAATCCACATCGGTGGACTGGCCCTGAGGATCCAAGGGCCCACCTGAGTCTGGGTCCAGAGACATGGTAGGCTAGATTGTCTTGAATCGGTGGAGGACGATCCCTGGCCTCGGTTCATAGATGGAAATCCAATTTCCAAATACGTGACTTTGCGGTTTTGATTGTAGAGCCTAGTATGGCGACATGATATATGGTACCCATGCCGTCTATGATTGATATTTATGATTGAAATTGTTTTGACACTATACTCTTATAATAGTATCAAATGAAATTTAGCGTATCAAGCATTCTTTGGTTGTTATAAGGTAAAACCCTATCCTCCAGTTTGTGTTGCATTGTGTGATGGGACCTAGGTCTTATAACAGCTTCATTTTTCTTTATTTAGCATTGCGTTGTTTGTTTTATGCACTGGTAGTCTTGGGAGGAAACCCGTTCCGTGTTAGCGGCGTGGTCCCTTGATTTACCGAACTTTAAAATAAAGAATTATAACTGTTTTAGTTCTCACACCAGTCCCATGACTGACCTGGAGTTTATTGTTTTAACCTAAACTCTGGGTGCCCTTATTTTGACACGGGCAGCTAGTAGTTTTGGTTTTGCAGATTTATATTCACAGGATCCTGATTTACAGTTGGAACGATACTAGGAAAGCTTTGTATCCCTGTATTACTTCTAGTTGTGTATTGTATTATTTTCCGCTGTTATGTAATGTATTGTATCTCTGATATTTTCTGTGTAATATTTATTCATTTATACTCTGTATATTCTTGTATTCTGATGGAATTGTTGTAATATACAATGAAATGTTCTTCCGTCTGCGTTCTATTTTGTCTTGTTCTCAAAACAATCAGGCGTTTCGAACGTTCTTGATCGGTTTAGCGACTGATTCGGATCGAGTGAAATTCCCGGTCGTTACAGTGTGCTTGGATTTCAAGTGCTTTATTCTCTCTTTATTACAAAATATTTACATTATTACTATTTACAATCACCTAACCAAAAAGACCAAGGTATACCACCCATGCACTGCCTCGCGGACTGACATGAGAGTTTGGGACAGAGCTTGGCGGATTGTGCAGACTAACGCCGACTTTGTCAACATGATGTCAGTAATCCTTAGGTGTCCAACTCATAAAATGAGACCAAGATATACCGATGCTGACATTGTCAACAAGGTGTCGGAAAGAGCTTGGCGGGTTTTCACACCAACGCGAGATGTACTAGAAATGTTGGCTACCCTTGGATTATTAATATATACATACATACTTTTTTTTCTTTTCTTTTTCTTCTTCTCTTTTTTTAAAATAAGAGAGAGAGTGAAGTGAGAATATCTTAGCACAACTTCACTTAAAAGATCTAAAATGTTATCGCAAGTAGTCAAAATCAACCATTCATTTAATCGAATTACAATTCAGAAAACATTTCATACTCATCACCTACGAATTTCCCAATATACCAGTTACACCAAATTTGCTCATAATTCAAACTTTCCTTTCGTTATCCGCTAAGAGAAGTAAATTTCCAAATATTTAAATCGAACAACCAAAATTATATGCTTACTCCATCATGTCTTATTTAAAAGTAAATAGAAATGTGATTTTATTTTTTGAATGAAAACAAAAAATAAAAATAAAAAGAAAATTCTATGCAAAACCAAAATAAATATGAAACTCTACCCCCACACTTGATTTTGGCTGTGTCCCCACAGTCAACCCAAATGGAAAGAAAATGATTTTTTTTGAAAATATGACTTATATTTACAAGAGAAAAGGAAAAAAAATTATAGTCTATCAGAAAATGTATTGATAAGAAGTAAATGAAACGGTCTTCTAAAGACCGATTCATTTGTCTCTTCAAGTATGAGAGACACAACTTAAGCACAGAAAACCAAATCATAAAGGATGGTATGTTGCGATTCAGATTTGGAAAAACAAATTTTGTTTTTTGAGTTGCTAATTTTAGGATTTTTAACTTACAATTGATCCTAAAATCGAATTAAATATCTGTAGCAACTAAAGAGAGGTCATCGAGCTGGGGTTCAGTAAAAGTTTTAAAAATAAAGTTTGATTTTTTCAGATGATGTATAAATTGAGAGATGTGTGCATCATTCTCACCCCCACACTTGTTTTGAGAAATATTGTTCAATTTTGCTTTGATATTTTAACTTTTGTTAACTAAGGGTTCATTCGTAAACCTAAAGTCAAAACCAAACAAATGAATTTTCAGTCAATTTCGAAATCGTGTTTTCTCAAAAACAGTGTTATTCCAGAAAGAGTTCATATACTGCATAAATTTATCATTGAAAAACAAGTGATCATAGTGAGGTTCAGTTGAAACGATCAAGTCGTAAGGAGTTTCAACAGTTTTAGAAAAATCGTTATTGTGCTTAAGATCACATTCAGTAGTTTCATTGTTTTCAACCTCAAAAATTTCAAAGTTTTCAAATATTTCATTTTCAGTTTCAGACCCAACAACATCATCGTCAATCAGTTTCAGAAGTTTTCGCTCATCAAAGTTGTCCTCACATAAACAGTTGTTAACAACTTTATCATTTTTGTCATGTTGATAATCTAAAGTTGCTAAATTTTCAAAATTTCAAGAATCTGAGAGAGGAAGATCAAATTGAAGATTGATGTCTTCGTTTTCAAGAGAATTCAAATTCAGATCAATTACAAAGCTTTCAACAACTTCATTAAGATTTTCATCAATTTCAAAAGTTGTTATTTGAAAATCCTCGATTGTGGGTAAAGGTGGATTTTTATTCGAATCGTCACAAGTTTGGATTCGATTTTGTTTCTCACGAAACTTCAAGTAATCGTCAAGTATGTTCATTTGCTCAACAAAATCAAATTTATAATTATTAACTTGAGAAGTTTCAATTTGAAATTGTTGAGAACCAGAATTGTTAATCGCACCATCATTGAAATTATTCCCATTTCCAAAACCGTTTGAAAAGTTATTCACATTCCCATTTTGAATTTGAAATTCATTTTGGAGTTCGAAATTTAATTGGTAAGGGTTATAATCAAAATCATTTGAATTTGAAGTTGAATTTGAATTTTGATTATTTTGAAAACTTTGACTTGAATTGTTGCACATCAATTCAATTAATCTTTGACTTGATTCATTAAATCTTTGACTTTCTTCAAGTAGAGCTTGAAAACTTATTTCAAAACTTGAGGGTTGATCATCATTTTGAAAATTTGGTAGTGTACAATCAGGATTATTTTGAATTTTTTGAAAAGTTGGTGGCGTAAAATCCAATTGTTTGTACAATAGTTGTTATTGAAATATCCATATGAATTTGGTGTAAAATTATATGGATTATATTGATTTTCATAACTATCGTAAAATCCGTAGGAATAAGGGAATTGAGACATTTTCAAGAATTTTTTTTTTGTTTTTTTTGTTTTTGTTTTTTTATATATGCATGAACCTAATGCAACTATATGAATGCAAATTACGTATTTACAGTTTTTCTAAAATTATATAATGACGGTTAGATTAATTTCAACAAAAGATTTCTCATCCAGTTAACGGACAGGAGTTATCGATGCACCAGGAATCACCCTAGCAACGCAGCCGAAGGTTTAAGTACCTTCAGAGGAACAACCGCTATAATATTTATGAATCACCGTAATATTTATAAACGATTATTACTCTGTCGTAGTCTAGACACCGAGAAATAATTCATTAGAAATAAACCAATTTGTCAAAATATAACGATGTCCTTAGAAAAAATAAAAACAAAAATAATTTGAATGCAAAACATAAATTAAACATGAATTAACGATGCAACTACGAGTGAATTTTTATTTTGTTTTTGAATTCTTGATGCAAATGCAAGCAAACAACAATGCGAATAAAATAAATACAAGGAAAGAAAACATATACCAGTGTGTGCAGAATTTTTAGCAATTTTGTTTAGCGGCGCTTTTGTTTAAAGCGCAAGCAAAGCAATTTATCGATAGAAAGTAAGCGCTCTTCTTATTTCTGCAACCTGAAAAGAGACAATATATATACAATTGGCAAGTGATTTTTTTTTGTTTTTTTTGGAAGAATTTTTTTTTTTAGAAGAGGAGAATGAAGCAAAACAAAAATATGAAAATAAAAATCAAAAGAAAAGAGAACCCAAGTGAATCAAATGGCCTACAACCCACGCTGCCCACTACCCAATTTAGCCAACAAAACAAAATATTTCCTTGCCACTGTATCTTTTAAAGTAAGCCAAGCCCAACTATTGAATATACACTAGAAAAACAAATAAGGCCTTGGTCCTCATTTCTCCAAACCCAGCAAATGGAAGTTTAATTTTTCAATCACCGCCAAAACTGATATCCAGAGAAGAGCGGAAACCCAAAGTAAAATCACGAATCAGTAACTTCCCAAAATCGACAATCAGAAGTTATACAGGCCATGTTAAAGTCGCGAATGGGTCTTGGTGTTTTGGCGAAAATGGAATTTAGGCAATTTGGGAATTTCAATTACGTGAAAGGCGGATTTTTGGTTCGGGATGTGATTTTGGGCTTGTTCGGATTGTTGAAGACTTCGAATTGAGGCTGGTCGTGAAGTTGCTATTTGGGGGTTGGAAGAAGATAGCATTTGATTTGGTGGTATACGGGTTTGTCTGGCGCTGGCAAATAGAAGAGGGGCTTTAGCGGGTGGTAGTTTGAAGTTGATGAGGTTAGTCGGCAGAATTGATGGGATTGGAGTTGCAGTGAACGGCTGTAGAGAATTTCAAGGCCAAGAAGAAATAAATAAAAGAAATTTGTTGAAGTTTTGTAGAATTGTGTGGAGCAGGAAGAGGTTGAGTTCGGGGAGATGTAGTGTGACAGCCGGGAATTTCGCTCGATCCGAATCAGTCGTTAAACCGATCTAGACCGTTCGAAACCCCTGATCGTTTGAGAATAGGACAAATCAGAACGCAGACGGAAGAACATTTCATTGCTATTACAACAATTCCATCAGATACAAGAATATACAGAGTATAAATGAATAAATTACATTCGATAAATATCAGAGATTACAATAAATTACATAGCAGCGGAAAATAATACAAAGCACAACTGAAGGTGATTTACGGATACAGAGCTTTCCGGATATCATTCCAGCTGTAAACCAGGATCCTGTGGATATAAATCTGCAAAACCAAAACTACTAGCTGCCCGTGTCGAAAATAGGGGCACCCAGAGTTTAGGTTAAAACAATAAACTCCAGGTCAGTCATGTGACTGGTGTGAGAACTAAAACAGTTATTTAAAACTTTACTTTAAAAGAGAGTAATTCAAGGGACCACGCCATATAACACGGAACGGGTTTCCTCCCAAGAATACCAGTGCATAGAATAAACAACGCAATGCTTTTTCGAAAAATGAAGCTATTATAAGACCCAGGTCCCTTCACACAATGCAACGCAAGCCGGAGGATAGGGTTTTCCCTTATAATAGCCAAACATGCTTGGTACGTTTAAAACAAATCATTTGATACTATAATAAGTGTATAGTGTCAAAACAATTTCAATCATAAATATCAATCATAGACGGCATGGGTACCATATATCATGTCTCCATACTAGTTCTACAATTAAAACCGAAGTATCTCGTATTGGAAATTGGATTTCCGCCATGAGTCGAGGAAAGGGGAAAGCTCCTCTCCGCTTTCGAGACACTCTAGCAAATGTCCCAGGACTACGCACTCTGGGCAGCCACTTGGATCGGTTGGGCCGGTCCTCTCTTACGTTTGAGGATTAATTATTCCTGAACACACGTTTCCTGGTCCTTACAGACCTATAATCGAGGCGCCTCATTCCAACAACCACAAAGGTGAAAAGTATATAAATGTCAGGGCTGGTAAGTCACTGACACCACCAAAGCTAGAAAGAAACGTCGTGTTCTCCCAACGGTCTGTATCCCGTTTTTAACTCATACCGAGGTGTGAGGCTCGCGAATCCACGCTATACACAAAGCTGCGCCACAAAGGCCGTGCTTTGATCATCAACCACAAGACTTTGCTTTTCAACAGAAGCCTTGATCCATGCAACTCAGCGTGCCACACAGGCAATTCATGCCATGCGATTGATATCTATCGATATATAACCTCTAAGCTCGTACGTCTCAGAGAAAGGCGTTAAGCAAGAGAATAAATTCTCCGCCGCCAAATAGATATATATTTAACAGAAATCAATCAACACAGAATAAAATCCAATGTCAGACACACAATCCATTTACAAGTTCGTTCTGGGTCTGAACGAAACCGGAGGCACTTTCCTCGCATATCCATCGATCTCCAAGTACGTCTGGACGACCACTAACTGATTCCCTCATCTTGGGTGTACTGCCCAATCAAGATCATCAGTTCACCCAAACGATGTGAAGACTTCCGGTCTTCAACCACCGTCTTCATCTTCGACTTATCGTCGAGTCGGTTACTCAGAATGGGTGTAAACCCGGCCTTTCCGAACAACCCGCGTATATTAAAAACAAATGTTACACAAACACAACATACGCCTCATTCCAATTTATTAGTCACTAACCGTAAATCAGTAAGAGAGCAATCCCCCAAATATTAACCCCGAAGGCCGAAACCAACATCAGATCAATACCCAGGAAACCATTCTTCTTAACTAACCCACAGCTAGTTTCTAAATTTCAATTCTTAGGGAAAGGTTCCCATTAATTTTATCAAAGATAAATTCTTTAAAATTTATTCTTTAATCTTCCATTGGATGTCATATCAAACCAAATTATGGTTTTCCAAACTAGTCGAGATTAGCGAACCACACCGAAGTAATTATTTATTTTATTTCCCAATCCCAAACTATTCATCCCATGAAGCAAAACTGGTAATACTCCATATCTAATACCACGGTGTTATCGGTAAAATTAATTACCATTCCACGTTCAAATCTAATTAAAGACTTGACTATCGTTTTGGAGCAAAACTGGTGATACTCCATTCTCGCTCAATTTCTAAATATGATAATTTAGATTATCATTTCAATCTAATTACAGATTCATTAAAACTCCTTTTACTGGGTTAAAGAGCTAATGTCATTTAAAACACAGTTCACGACAAACCCAAATCACATTCTATTGATTATCGGGTTAAAGAACAAGTGTTATTTAAAACACCCTTCACGATAAACCTACTAATCAATTCTATTTAAAACCCATTTCAAATCCAATTTATTTATTTAAAAATAAATGGGTTTTAATTTTAGTTCAAAACTAGTTCATTTCGATAAAAATCTATTTTTATCTTTTCAAATATGGAGTTTTTCATCCTAATTTTTCCCAAATCATTTCTTATGATTTTACACAAATTATTACTATTTTTAATAATTTTATCAAGGCCCGTACAGTCGATTTCCATCAACGGCTATCGAACTGCACTTACAACGACCTTTTCCAAATTTGATTTGGACGTATCTCCAAATCCGACCGTTAGATTTCAAATTTCTAATATTCGTTAGAAATCTCTTTTCGATACGAACCCAACGGTTCCGGTTTTAGGAGAATCCGACGGTCGGATCTCTCGTAATGTCCGTTCGAAGTCAATGGTCGAAATTCACGAACTGCCGCGGCGCGGCGCATTCTATTCAGGCCATTATATTATATATATATAATATATATTTCGTCGATTCCTATTTAAAACGAATTTTGTAAATAGTTTCAAATTTGTTTCTAAAACAATTTCAACCTTCATTTCAAATTCAAATCAAAATTGAATTTTCCCTTATAAATTCGTTTTAAATTCAATTCAATTCGAATTCATTTTCTATTCAATTCAATTCAAATTCGTTTTCTTTTCAATTCATTATAAATACGAATATAATCGATATAAATATCGTTCGCGTCAAAATAGCGCATCTCTAATCAACACGGCTTTATATTTTTCAATAATTCCGTTATTCTATTCAACAAATGAATATTTATTCTATTCAATACGTGAATCTATATTTTTGTCAACACATGACTAATCTCAACGAATGAGTACTGTCCACGTGTGACTATTTTTGTTATTTAATATATTTTATAAAAATTATGGCATCTATCGTTTGATTTAAATCAGACTGCAACCGTAAATTAGTAAGAGAACGATTCCCTAAATATTAACCCCGAAGGCCGAAACCAACATCAGATCAATATCCAGGAGACCACTCATCTTATCTATTTTCCAGTTAGTTTCTAATTTTATATCTAATAAAGATGTAAATTTTATTGTTAAAATATTTTGTTCAACACATGACTAATCTCAACGGATGAGTACAGTCAACACATGAACCTTTACTTTATAATGATAAAGATATAAATTTTATTGTTAAAATATTTTGTTCAACACATGACTAATCTCAACGGATGAGTACAGTCAACACATGAACCTTTATTTTATAATATTCTTTATCTTCTAAATTGGAATGAGGCCCAATCAATTACCATATAAAGTTAATTATATGGATTCCATACAACACATGTATATAATAGCAACGATAAATAATCAACCATCATCCAAAGTGCACTACACTGTATAAGCATCAAATATAGATATCTAACGCTTATAACAGCCTGTCAATCAATCGATCGACATACAACTAATTATTGGGATTAGTGTATGCCGTATTTCGTCCTAATACCCGTGTGGGGTTTCAAACAATCAAACACAGATTTTATTTGTGCAGTTGGGCGATGTGTAAAATTTATCGTCCCAATCAATGTCCTTCAAATAGGTGTACATAAACAAACCGTCCGGTTTGTAAATGAATATTTATTTATTCACATTCACGTTAAAAATTATATTTTTAACGATAAAACATTTTATTCAACCTATGAAAATATTCTATTCAGTTCATTTATTAAATAAAATGATATCTTTATTTTTCTAACTTATTTTAGAAAATTTCGGCGGCATAACGGCACGATACTAGAAACGGGACAAGGCCTAGCCTTATCCCCGGTCTAGTGATGGCCCACGCCATACACATATCAATCAAATCAGTTTCATTTCACCAAACAATTCAATTCAAACCAAATAATCTAACCAACTACACAACCAAACAAACAAGTCCATGGTCTGTGGACGATGGTGTCGGGTGCTACTAAACACCGTTTGCATCCTAGTATATATATATAACTAGAAAAAGAAATTGAAGAGTGAGAAATTCTCACCAATAGTTATCCCAATTCCACGACTCTTCTTATGTAGAAAATCTTGTCGTTCTTGCCTTTTGTCACTTTCGCTGCCCGTAGTCACTACATATATAAAAATCACATTTTTATATGCTGATGTCTTTAAAATAAAAATCACATTTTTATTTGTTCACTTTCAATTTAAAAATCATATTTTTATAATCACTTCATATATTTAAAAATCGAATTTTTACATCGCAATTCAATATATAAAACTCGAATTTTTACTATGCTATTCAATATATAAAAATCGAATTTTTACTATGCTATTCAATATATAAAAATCGAATTTTTGCTATGCTATTCAATATAAAAAAATCGAATTTTTACTATGCTATTCAATATAAAAAAATCGAATTTTTACTATGCTATTCAATATAAAAAAATCGAATTTTTACTATGCTATTCAATATATAAAAATCCTATTTTTACTATGCTATTCAATATATAAAAATCGAATTTTTACTATGCTATTCAATATATAAAAATCGAATTTTTACTATGCTATTCAATATATAAAAATCGAATTTTTACTATGCTATTCAATATATAAAAATCGAATTTTTACTATGCTATTCAATATATAAAAATCCTATTTTTACTATGCTATTCAATATATAAAAATCCTATTTTTACATCGTTCTTTATAGATAAAACTCTATTTTTACACCGCTATCTTCATAGTAAAAATCGAATCTTCCTTTTTAAGAATCATATCTTTCACCATATAAAAATCTATTCTTTTCGATTATAAAATTAAATCTTTGCGTTGTTAAAAATCAAACATTCTTTTCTTCGATGTTCATATATTAAAAATCGTAATTTTTAAATCACTAAAAATCTTATCTTTATATCTTCTATAAGTTAAAAATCGGATTTTTAACCTCTCTATAATATAAAGATCATAATTTTATTTACTTCATATGTCAAAAACTGTAGAAGCTTTAAAATGGAGAAAACTCACTTTTTTTCTAACGCCCGGATTCGCTGTTCGGGTCCTAGACTTTGCAAACGAGTTTCAATCTTCACACCATCTTTTTTCTAGCTTAAACGCGCCATTCCGGACAACTTTAGCCTAAGGGTCTTTTTGGCGAAAATGCTCCAATTGCCAGAATTCGCGAAAGTACACGAATTTTACCGCTTTTAAACAGCAGACTTCGAACGCGTTTTCCGAGCAGCTCCGAACTCCAAAACATGACTTCCATATAGCCTAATCGAAGAGAATTTCGTGCTCTACAACTTTGGTCTAGAGGGACTTTGGCCAAAAGCGCACCGTTTGGGAGTTATTCGCGAAATGGTGACAGGGTCTTATTTACAAAACGGGATTTTTTGGTGAAAATGGATTTTCGGGTGTAACGGGGCCCACGGCCGGAGTTGGGTGGTGCTGAGGGGGGGCGCCGGCCTGACTGACGTGGGGGAGGGTGCTGGTGGGCCGCGGCGGTGGTGGTGGGGCCCGTGGTGGTGGCGGTGTTGTTGTGAGGCTTAGGGTTCTTGAAAAGAGGAGAGAGAAGGAGGAGGAGGAGGTGGCGCCGGAGGGGAGGAGGAGCGGCGGCGGTGGGTGGTGGCAGCGGAGGAGGGGCGGCAGCGGCGGTGGTGGGTGGAAGCCATTTTTGAGTTTTTTGAAGAGAAAGAGAGAAGTGAAATTATGAAGAGAGAAATGGAGTAAAAGTGATTATATGCTAGTTTCTCGCGTATCGCCTGAACGCTAACGATCTCCAATTGCCGCAGATTTCGGACAAGAGATAGTAGACGTGAAGACGAGTCCAACGAAACAAGTTTCGTCGAATTCCGAGTTCGTTTGACCATTCAAAAAAATCACGAAAATACTCAGATAAGCTCTAAAAATGCGATTTTGGCGCACCTTTTCTTCTCGCATGCTCACATGCTAACATCAAAAATCATGCCCTTTTGGATTTAACCATTATTAGACGATACGAATCCAGAAAAAAAACGAAATCGAATTCTGAGGTAGTATCAATAATGTTCCTTTGTAAAATGACTGCTCGCTTTACCCTGAACTGTTTCAGCTCGCACGGCCACATATTAACTCCGTTCGACGCGCCATTTGGAACTCAACAATGATTTGTCATTATGAATCCCAAAAAATTTATCTCATCGAATTCTGAGCTCGTATGCAAAATTTCACTTTTTAAGGGCTATGTATTATTAACCGAACAACTCCAGCCCATAGCCACTATTCTGGATATCGGAATATATCGAAGCTTATACTTTTAGGAGTTCTAAACGGCATTTTGAACTCAATGGAAGTGGTTTCAAGTCCAAATTCGTCCGTATGCAAAATTTGACTTTTTGGGCCATGTATAATTTACATAGCGACTATTCTGAATTTTCAACTGGGCATAACTTTTGATTCCCGCTATGAAATTTCGATTTTTCGGATTCGTTGGAAAGATATTCACGAATAGATTCTAATATTTTTGGTTTCACTAAAATCCGGATTGTTTTGCACCCGGTACATTCAATTGAAGTTTGAAATCGAATTATCGAACTACCGCGCCATTTTCAATTCTATTTATAATTATATATAAATATTTATATTCTAACGACGGCGTATATAATATATACATTCTAAATATATTCAAAATAAATTTCTCGTCGATATTATTTAAAATAATCCATTTTAAATCTTCAAAATTCGTCGAAGTTGCCAAAACAAAAAATTTAAACTGGCTCAGAATTTCCGGGTTATTACAATCTCCCCCACTTAAAACTTTTCGTCCCCGAAAAGGAACGAAGCCGAAAGTGGTTTGATTAATCAACTCTACGTTCGATCTGGCTTCCATTCTCCAACTTTTCAGTTTCTGAGAATTTTCAAATTCTTCAAAAATTTGGCTAACACCCGGAATTTTCGAAAAATTTCGCCGTAACCTCCTTTGTACGGGGAGCACAAGAAAATCCCGAAATTGCCATATAGGCCTTCTGATCTCAAAAAGAAAAAGAAAAAGCCAAGCGGCTAGCCAATCGGCTCATAAAATCAGCATCACCCAAACAAAACAGTAAATTATAGTAAATATGTACCTATTTGTCGGGCAAACAAATTTTATTCTCTGCTCTAGCCTCCTTGCTATGACCTGTTCAATAGATATACATGTATATGCATGCCAATGCGACCAATTTTAAATACAGTCCAATATTTGATGCAATTAGGCATAATGGTTCAAAAATTATCAAATAACTAAACAAACAACACAAACATCAATCAACTAGTGAATTAACGTTTCGAATTCATAATTTTGATACATATACAGAAAATCATGTTTTTGATGCCAATTCACAACAAATAAATCTATCTATATAAGTTTTGGTTCTCACACCAGTCTAATGGAAATATATAGAAATCACACCTTCGAAACACGAAAATAAATACTGGTGATGGCGCGCCATCATCAGAATCATGTCCGGGCAACTAGAATGTGATTCTATATCTATCTAATATATTAAAACTTCGAATATACGTTCATGACACGTATATGCAAAATCTTTATTATTGGATTGTCCAAATTCAAAATAAATAAATATTCAAATACGTATAAAATGGTTTAAATTTTCAAAACAAAATTGTTTTCATTTGAAAAATATACTCTTCACACTCGTTCAAGGATACTACTAATCCTATCTCTAACGAGTCATTCTAATTGGATATTACTAATCCAATATCTGATGAATCTTTTCATTTGGTTCTAATGTGTCTTGTTCTCGAGCTCTGTAAACCAAAGCTCTGATACCAAATGTGACGGCCGGGAATTTCGCTCGATCCGAATCAGTCGTTAAACCGATCTAGACCGTTCGAAACCCCTGATCATTTGAGAACAGGACAAATCAGAACGCAGACGGAAGAAAATTTCATTGCTATTACAACAATTCCATCAGATACAAGAATATACAGAGTATAAATGAATAAATTACATTCGATAAATATCAGAGATTACAATAAATTACATAGCAGCGGAAAATAATACAAAGCACAACTGAAGGTGATATACGGATACAGAGCTTTCCGGATATCATTCCAGCTGTAAACCAGGATCCTGTGGATATAAATCTGCAAAACCAAAACTACTAGCTGCCCGTGTCGAAAATAGGGGCACCCAGAGTTTAGGTTAAAACAATAAACTCCAGGTCAGTCATGTGACTGGTGTGAGAACTAAAACAGTTATTTAAAACTTTACTTTAAAAGAGAGTAATTCAAGGGACCACGCCGTATAACACGGAACGGGTTTCCTCCCAAGAATACCAGTGCATAGAATAAACAACGCAATGCTTTTTCGAAAAATGAAGCTATTATAAGACCCAGGTCCCATCACACAATGCAACGCAAGCCGGAGGATAGGGTTTTCCCTTATAATAGCCAAACATTCTTGGTACGTTTAAAACAAATCATTTGATACTATAATAAGTGTATAGTGTCAAAACAATTTCAATCATAAATATCAATCATAGACGGCATGAGTACCATATATCATGTCGCCATACTAGTTCTACAATTAAAACCGAAGTATCTCGTATTGGAAATTGGATTTCCGTCATGAGTCGAGGCAAGGGGCAAGCTCCTCTCCGCTTTCGAGACACTCTAGCAAATGTCCCAGGACTACGCACTCTGGGCAGCCACTTGGATCGGTTGGGCCGGTCCTCTCTTACGTTTGAGGATTAATTATTCCTGAACACAGGTTTCCCGGTCCTTACAGACCTATAATCGAGGCGCCTCATTCCAACAACCACAAAGGTGAAAAGTATATAAATGTCAGGGCTGGTAAGTCACTGACACCACCAAAGCTAGAAAGAAACATCGTGTTCTCCCAACGGTCCGTATCCCGTTTTTAACTCATACTGAGGTGTGAGGCTCACGAATCCACGCTATACACAAAACTGCGCCACAAAGGCCGTGCTTTGATCATCAACCACAAGACTTTGCTTTTCAACAGAAGCCTTGATCCATGCAACTCAGCGTGCCACACAGGCAATTCATGCCATGCGATTGATATCTATCGATATATAACCTCTAAGCTCGTACGTCTCAGAGAAGGGCGTTAAGCAAGAGAATAAATTCTCCGTCGCCAAACAGATATATATTTAACAGAAATCAATAAACACAGAATAAAATCCAATGTCAGACACACAATCCATTTACAAGTTCGTTCTGGGTCTGAACGAAACCGGAGGCACTTTCCTCGCATATCCATCGATCTCCAAGTACGTCTGGACGACCACTAACTGATTCCCTCATCTTGGGTGTACTGCCCAATCAAGATCATCAGTAATCACCCAAACGATGTGAAGACTTCCGGTCTTCAACCACCGTCTTCATCTTCAACTTATCGTCGAGTCGGTTACTCAAAATGGGTGTAAACCCGGCCTTTTCGAACAACCCGCGTATATTAAAAACAAATGTTACACAAACACAACATACGCCTCATTCCAATTTATTAGTCACTAACCGTAAATCAGTAAGAGAGCAATCCCCCAAATATTAACCCCGAAGGCCGAAACCAACATTAGATCAATACCCAGGAAACCATTCTTCTTAACTAACCCACAGCTAGTTTCTAAATTTCAATTCTTAGGGAAAGGTTCCCATTAATTTTATCAAAGATAAATTCTTTAAAATTTATTCTTTAATCTTCCATTGGATGTCATATCAAACCAAATTATGGTTTTCCAAACTAGTCGAGATTAGCGAACCACACCGAAGTAATTATTTATTTTATTTCCCAATCCCAAACTATTCATCCCATGAAGCAAAACTGGTAATACTCCATATCTAATACCACGGTGTTATCGGTAAAATTAATTACCATTCCACGTTCAAATCTAATTAAAAACTTGACTATCGTTTTGGAGCAAAACTGGTGATACTCCATTCTCGCTCAATTTCTAAATTTGATAATTTAGATTATCATTTCAATCTAATTACAGATTCATTAAAACTCCTTTTACTGGGTTAAAGAGCTAATGTCATTTAAAACACAGTTCACGACAAACCCAAATCACATTCTATTGATTATCAGGTTAAAGAACAAGTGTTATTTAAAACACCCTTCACGATAAACCTACTAATCAATTCTATTTAAAACCCATTTCAAATCCAATTTATTTATTTAAAAATAAATGGGTTTTAATTTTAGTTCAAAACTAGTTCATTTCGATAAAAATCTATTTTTATCTTTTCAAATATGGAGTTTTTCATACTAATTTTTCCCAAATCATTTCTTATGATTTTACACAAATTATTACTATTTTTAATAATTTTATCAAGGCCCGTACAGTCGATTTCCATCAACGGCTATCGAACTGCACTTACAACGACCTTTTCCAAATTTGATTTGGACGTATCTCCAAATCCGACCGTTAGATTTCAAATTTCTAATATTCGTTAGAAAGCTCTTTTCGATACGAACCCAACGGTTCATGTTTTAGGAGAATCCGACGGTCGGATCTCCCGTAATTTCCGTTCGAAGTCAATGGTCGAAATTCACGAACTACCGCGACGCGGCGCGTTCTATTCAGGCCATTATATTATATATATAATATATATTTCGAAGATTCCTATTTAAAACGAATTTTGTAAATAGTTTCAAATTTGTTTCTAAAACAATTTCAACCTTCATTTCAAATTCAAATCAAAATTGAATTTTCCCTTATAAATTCGTTTTAAATTCAATTCAATTCGAATTCATTTTCTATTCAATTCAATTCAAATTCGTTTTCTTTTCAATTCATTATAAATACGAATATAATCGATATAAATATCGTTCGCGTCAAAATAGCGCATCTCTAATCAACACGGCTTTATATTTTTCAATAATTCCGTTATTCTATTCAACAAATGAATATTTATTCTATTCAATACGTGAATCTATATTTTTGTCCACACATGACTAATCTCAACGAATGAGTACTGTCCACGTGTGACTATTTTTGTTATTTAATATATTTTATAAAAATTATGGCATCTATCGTTTGATTTAAATCAGACTCCAACCGTAAATTAGTAAGAGAACGATTCCCTAAATATTAACCCCGAAGGCCGAAACCAACATCAAATCAATATCCAGGAGACCACTCATCTTATCTATTTTCCAGTTAGTTTCTAATTTTATATCTAATAAAGATGTAAATTTTATTGTTAAAATATTTCGTTCAACACATGACTAATCTCAACGGATGAGTACAGTCAACACATGAACCTTTACTTTATAATGATAAAGATATAAATTTTATTGTTAAAATATTTTGTTCAACACATGACTAATCTCAACGGATGAGTACAGTCAACACATGAACCTTTACTTTATAGTGATAAAGATATAAATTTTATTGTTAAAATATTTTGTTCAACACATGACTAATCTCAACGGATGAGTACAGTCAACACATGAACCTTTATTTTATAGTATTCTTTATCTTCTAAATTGGAATGAGGCCCAATCAATTACCATATAAAGTTAATTATAAGGATTCCATACAACACATGTATATAATAGCAACGATAAATAATCAACCATCATCCAAAGTGCACTACACTGTATAAACATCAAATATAGATATCTAACGCTTATAACAGCCTGTCAATCAATCGATCGACATACAACTAATTATTGGGATTAGTGTATGCCGTATTTCGTCCCAATACCCGTGTGGGGTTTCAAACAATCAAACACAGATTTTATTTGTGCAGTTGGGCGATGTGTAAAATTTATCGTCCCAATCAATGTCCTTCAAATAGGTGTACATAAACAAACCGTCCGGTTTGTAAATGAATATTTATTTATTCACGTTCACGTTAAAAATTATATTTTTAACGATAAAACATTTTATTCAACCTATGAAAAAATTATATTCAGTTCATTTATTAAATAAAATGATATCTTTATTTTTCTAACTTATTTTAGAAAATTTCGGCGGCATAACGGCACGATACTAGAAACGGGACAAGGCCTAGCCTTATCCCCGGTCTAGTGATGGCCCACGCCATACACATATCAATCAAATCAGTTTCATTTCACCAAACAATTAAATTCAAACCAAATAATCTAACCAACTACACAACCAAACAAACAAGTCCATGGTCTGTGGACGATGGTGTCGGGTGCTACTAAACACCGTCTGCATCCTAGTATATATATATAACTAGAAAAAGAAATTGAAGAGTGAGAAATTCTCACCAATAGCTATCCCAATTTCACGACTCTTCTTATGTAGAAAACCTTGTCGTTCTTGCCTTTTGTCAATTTCGCTGCCCGTAGTCACTACATATATAAAAATCACATTTTTATATGCTGATGTCTTTAAAATGAAAATCACATTTTTATTTGTTCACTTTCAATTTAAAAATCATATTTTTATAATCACTTCATATATTTAAAAATCGAATTTTTACATCGCTATTCAATATATAAAACTCGAATTTTTACTATGCTATTCAATATATAAAAATCGAATTTTTACTATGCTATTCAATATATAAAAATCGAATTTTTACTATGCTATTCAATATAAAAAAATCGGATTTTTACTATGCTATTCAATATATAAAAATCGGATTTTTACTATGCTATTCAATATATAAAAATCGGATTTTTACTATGCTATTCAATATATAAAAATCGAATTTTTACTATGCTATTCAATATATAAAAATCGAATTTTTACTATGCTATTCAATATATAAAAATCGAATTTTTATTATGCTATTCAATATTTAAAAATCCTATTTTTACTATGCTATTCAATATATAAAAATCCTATTTTTACATCGTTCTTTATAGATAAAACTCTATTTTTACACCGCTATCTTCATAGTAAAAATCGAATCTTCCTTTTTAAGAATCATATCTTTCACCATATAAAAATCTATTCTTTTCGATTATAAAATTAAATCTTTGCGATGTTAAAAATCAAACATTCTTTTCTTCGATGTTCATATATTAAAAATCGTAATTTTTAAATCACTAAAAATCTTATCTTTATATCTTCTATAAGTTAAAAATCGGATTTTTATCCTCTCTATAATATAAAGATCATATTTTTATTTACTTCATATGTCAAAACCTGTAGAAGCTTTAAAATGCAGAAAACTCACTTTTTTTCTAACGCCCGGATTCGCTGTTCGGGTCCTAGAATTTGCAAACGAGTTTCAATCTTCACACCATCTTTTTTCTAGCTTAAACGCGCCATTCCGGACAAATTTCGCCTAAGGGTCATTTTGGCGAAAATGCTCCAATTCGCCAGATTTCCCGAAAGTACACGAATTTTACCGCTTTTAAACAGCAGACTTCGAACGCGTTTTCCGAGCAGCTCCGAACTCCAAAACATGACTTCCATATAGCCAAATCGAAGAGAATTTCGTGCTCTACAACTTTGATTTAGAGGGACTTTGGCCAAAAGCGCACCGTTTGGGAGTTATTCGCGAAATGGTGACAGGGTGTTATTTACAAAATGGGATTTTTGGTGAAAATGGATTTTCGGGTGTAACGGGGCCCACGGCCGGAGTTGGGTGGTGCTGAGGGGGGGGCGCCGGCCTGACTGACGTGGGGGAGGGTGCTGGTGGGCCGCGGCGGTGGTGGTGGGGCCCGTGGTGGTGGCGGTGGTGTTGTGAGGCTTAGGGTTCTTGAAAAGAGGAGAGAGAAGGAGGAGGAGGAGGAGGTGGCGCCGGAGGGGAGGAGGAGCGGCGGCGGTGGGTGGTGGCAGCGGAGGAGGGACGGCAGCGGCAGTGGTGGGTGGAAGCCATTTTTGAGTTTTTTGAAGAGAAAGAGAGAAGTGAAATTATGAAGAGAGAAATGGAGTAAAAGTGATTATATGCTAGTTTCTCGCGTATCGCCTGAACGCTAACGATCTCCAATCGCCGCGGATTTCGGACAAGAGATAGTAGACGTGAAGACGAGTCCAACGAAACAAGTTTCGTCGAATTCCGAGTTCGTTTGACCATTCAAAAAAAATCACGAAAATACTCAGATAAGCTCTAAAAATGCGATTTTGGCGCACCTTTTCTTCTCGCACGCTTACATGCTAACATAAAAAATCATGCCCTTTTGGATGTAACCATTATTAGACGATACGAATCCAGAAAAAAAAACGAAATCGAATTCTGAGGTCGTATCAATAATGTTCCTTTGTAAAATGACTGCTCGCTTTACCCTGAACTGTTTCAGCTCGCACGACCACATATTAACTCCGTTCGACGCGCCATTTGGAACTCAACACTTATTTGTCATTATGAATCCATAAAAATTTATCTCGTCGAATTATGAGCTCGTATGCAAAATTTCACTTTTTAAGGGCTATGTATTATTAACCGAACAACTCCAGCCCATAGCCACTATTCTGGATATCGGAATATATCGAAGCTTATACTTTTCGGTGTTCTAAACGGCATTTTGAACTCAATGGAAGTGGTTTCAAGTCCAAATTCGTCCGTATGCAAAATTTGACTTTTTGGGCCATGTATAATTTACATAGCGACTATTCTAAATTTTCAACTGGGTATAACTTTTGATTCCCGCTATGAAATTTCGATTTTTCGGATTCGTTGGAAAGATATTCACGAATAGATTCTAATATTTTTGGTTTCACTAAAATCCGGATTGTTTTGCACCCGGTACATTCAATTGAAGTTTGAAATCGAATTATCGAACTACCGCGCCATTTTCAATTCTATTTATAATTATATATAAATATTTATATTCTAATGACGGCGTATATAATGTATACGTTCTAAATATATTCAAAATAAATTTCTCGTCGATATTATTTAAAATAATCCATTTTAAATCTTCAAAATTCGTCGAAGTTGCCAAAACAAAAATTTTAAACTGGCTCAGAATTTCCGGGTTATTACATGTAGTATTTGAGTGATTTGGTTTATGTATGGATTGGAGATTGAAGATGGTGAGAGGATGGAGAAATCCAGGGAATGATTTAATGGTGTGAAGTGGGATTGGTTTATTTGAGGAATTATTGGATGATGATTAGGGAAAAAAGGGGAAAGAAATTATAGAGGAAGTTTTTTTTTAATTTTGTTTTGTTTTGAAAAAAAAAAGAGTATTTATGAAGAGAATTTAGGGAAGAAATCAGAAAGTGGAAATAAAGGAAGAATTCGAAAGCAATAAATTTAATTAATTACTAGAGAGAAAAAAGGGAAGACAATCAGGGGATGTAAGGCAAAGAAAATTAGAGAGGGAATAAAAAGAAAGCAATGAATTGTTTTATTTTTAGAAGAAATGTAAAAAGGGGAGAAATAAATGAGAGAGATAAAGGGGAAGATTCGGAAAGCAATTTTTTTTTTAAAGAGAACAAAAGACAGTGAAAACAACCACAAACACAAAAAAATAATATAAACTAAACAAAAAAACAAATGAACACACAAAATCTATGAACTAGATCAAACAAAACAAAAAAGCAAACTCTTTTTTTTTAAATAACAAACAAGAAGGGGTTTTGCAATTTTCGTGTATGGTGGTAGTGTTCGGGCCGAATGGGAGAGGGATAGTTGTTTGAAAATTGAATGTAGGGTAAGTGTTGTTGGTCCGCAAGGATGAGTGTAGGATTTGGTGAATGTTTGGTGGTTGTGTGGTGTTTGACTGTGTATGGAGTTGATGGCAAGCAGTAGGGGTAGTTTTGATATGTGTATGAAGAGATGATGTAGGGTTTTAAGGATGTTTGTGTTTGGGTATGGAGTAGGAGATAGTGAAGATGAGAAGGAAAGAGGAGTTGAGAGACCGAGAGGCAGAAGATGGTGAAAGAAAAATGACAGAAATGGTGGTGATGAAATGGTGTAGAGGTTATGTTGTACAGAAATAAGGCAAGGAGAGAAAATTTGAGAAGAAAAGGAAAGCAATAATTTTTTTTAATTATTTGTAAGAAAAATAAAAAGGGAAGAAATAAATGAGAGAGAGAGAGAAGGAAATAAATAAATGAGAGAAAGAAAAGGGAAAGAAATAAAGGAAACTGAAAACACAAAAATGGGAAAGAGATTGAAGACAAAAGGCAAGTGTATATTTCTTTTTTTTAAGAGAGAGGAAATAGAAGAACTAACACAATATGAAATCTATCAACGCACATACACACAAAATAAAAACACACAAACGAAAAGAAACAAACACACAAACAAAAGTAAAACAAAACACAAACACAAAATGGAACAAAACACACAACTTTTTTTAAAAAAAAAACAACAAATAAGAAAATTAACTCGAAGAATAAAACTAAAATTAAATTCTTTCCCCGGCAATGGCGCCAAAAACTTGTTCGCCGACGAATATTCAATCGATTAGAATAACGTCGCGAAGTGTAATAAACCACAAGCGCACGACGTACAATCGTAGTACATGGCGAATACGGGTCGATCCGCAAGGAAAGAATTTCATCTAATCTTACTCAATCAAATTAAACTGAGGGCGAGTGAACTTGTTAACTATAAACTAAAAGAAAAACAATGTTAAAATGAATACAAATATGAGACTAGGAGACAATTTAGGAGTATATTCACTATCAACATCAATCTAATTAACATAAAAAATGGTTCTAACTCTCTTTAATAACTAGCACATTAAGTGTTGTATTCATACAAGCATGATTTATATGCTAGAAAATTCAAGCTACATAAATCATCAATTTTCAATACGAAGTTTAAGCCCTAATTATCACATAGAAAATAATAGTTCTAATATGAATTAGATTGTGATAAAGCATGATTCTATTAATGATATGAGTATAACACATTTGGTAATAATCAACCAGCATGTGCTATCAATTTTCACCATATAAAATCTTTACTTATCAATATCCAATTATAGATTAAGCTCAAATAAAAGAGTTAGAAACAAGAAATTCTTATGTTAATTAATCATGAATCATGTGACGGCAAGGAATTTCGCTCGGTCCGAAACAGTCGCTAACCGACCCAGACCGTTCGAAACGCCCTATCGTTTGAGAACACGACAAAACAGAACGCATACAGAAGAACATTTCATTGTATATTACAACAACGCATCAGATTACAAGAATATACAGAGTACAAATGAATATTACACAGAAATAACAGAGATTTAAATTACATTTAAAAACATAGCAGCGGAAAATAATACAATAAACAACTAGAAGAGATATACGGATACAAAGCTTTCCGGATATCGTTCCAGCTGTAAACCAGGATCCTGTGAATATAAATCTGCAAAACCAAACTACTAGCTGCCCGTGTCAAAATAGGGGCACCCAGAGTTTAGGTTAAAACAATAAACTCCAGGTCAGTCATGGGACTGGTGTGAGAACTAAAACAGTTATTAATCTTTATTTTAAATCATTAGGTAAATCAAGGGACCACGCCGTATAACACGAAACGGGTTTCCTCCCAAGAATACCAGTGCTTAAAACAAACAGCGCAATACTAAATAAAGAAAAATGAAGCTGTTATAAGACCTAGGTCCTATCACACAATGCAACGCAAGCCGGGGGATAGGGTTTTCCCTTATAACAGCCAAAGAATGCTTGATACGTTTAAAACAAATCATTTGATACTATTATAAGTGCATAGTGTATAAAACAACTTCAAATCATAAGTATCAATCATAGGCGGCATAAGCGCCCCATCCCACTATGTCGCCATATATAGGATATACAATCAAAACTGCAAAGTCTCGTATTTGGAGATTGGATTTCCATCTATGAACCGAGGCAAAAGATAGTCCTCAACCGATTCGAGACTGTCTAGCCCGAGCCTCAGGAACAGCCGCAACTGCCCCTTGGATCGTCAGGGCCGGTCCACACGGAGTGGATTATTATGCCTGAACAATACGTCTCCCCACCCTATGGGGTGTAAGTCTGGTCCGTCAGCCGACCAGAATGCATTCGGCCGAAACCGATATAACCGAGGCGCCTCGCAACCGCAACAACCACATAAGTCAAACTCGTCAGGGCGTGTAAAACCACTGACGCCACTTCTAGCTAGAAAGAAACGCAAGTCCTCCCTGAGGTCCGTCTCCCGTTTTTGGTTCATACCGGGTGTGAAACACGCGAGGTAAACGTTACACAAAGCTACGCCACAAAGGCCGTGCTTTGATCATCACCACAAGACTTTGCTTTTCAACAGAAGCCTTGATCATTTGCATCTTAGCATGCCACACAGGCAAACCATCCTATGCAACCGATATCAGTCACACAGAATGAAATCCGATGTCAGACACACAGTCCATTTACAAGTCCGTTCTGGGTCTGAACGAAACCGGAGGCACCTAGTACCCCGCATATCCATCGATCTCCATGTACGTCTGGACGATCACCAACTGTTTCCATCTTCTTGGGTGTACAGCCCAATCAAGATCATCAGTCATCACCCAAACGACGTGAAGACCTCCGGTCTTCGACCATCGTCTTCATCTTCGACTTATCGTCGTATCAGTTATTCAGAATGGGATAACCCGGTCTTTCCGAATAACTCGCGTATATTTTAAATAAGTGTTACACAAACACAACATACGCCTCATTCCAATTCATTAGTCACTAACCGTAAATTAATCAAGAGAATAATTCCCCAAATATTAACCCCGAAGGCCGAAACCAACATCAGATCAATATCCAGAAAACCATTCTGCTTGGCTAACCGCCAGTTAGTTTCTAAATTTCACATTCATAGGGAAAGGTTCACATTAATTTTATCCAAGATAAATTCCTTGAATTTATTCTTTATTCTATTTTTGAATCTCAATTCAAACTAGTCGGGATTAGCGAACCTTACCGAAGTAATCATTTATTTTAATTTTCCAATCCCAACCTATTCACCCCATGAAGTAAAACTGGTAATACTTCATTTCTAACACCACAGTGTTATCGGTAAATTCAATTACCATTTCACGTTCAAATCTAATTAAAGATTTAACTATCGCCTGGAGCAAAACTGGTGATACTCCATTTTCGATCTTTTCAATCTAATTAAAGATTCATTAAAACTCCACTTAGTTTTAATCGTTAACTGGGTTAAAGAATCCGTGTCATTTAAAACACGGTTCACGATAAACCCAAAGTCACATTCATTAATTATCGGGTTAAAGAACGAGTGTTATTTAAAACACCGTTCACGATAAACCCAAAAATCAATATCAATTCAATTCCAATTAAATATTATTTAATTGGTACTCTTCATTAAATCTAAATAAAAAGATTTAATCTTTTCTCAACTGGGTTCAAGAACAGTGTTAGTGAAGACACCATTCACGACAAACCCAAATCACATTCGATATTCAATACAAGGCTCTGAATAGAAAATATATCGGCTTATATTCAATATCGAATTCTACGACTAACAAATGTCGTATTGGAAATAACGATATAAATATATATCTTTCAAATTTCCATAACAACACCTGTATAATCACGAATTCCAACATCGAAATATTCCAAAGACAATTTCGATTCAAATCCACTCCAATGCAATCATTGGATATTCTGGTTATTTTTAAAACCCTTTTTAAATTCAATTTATTTATTTAAAAATAAATAGAATTTTAATTCTAGTTCAAAACCAGTTCGTTTCGATAAAAATCTATTTTTATCTTTTCAAACATGGAGTTTTTCATCCCAATTCTTTCTAAATCATTTCTTATGATTTTACACAAATTATTACCATTTTTAATAATTTTATCAAGGCCCGTACAGTCGATTTCCAACAATGGCCATCGAACTGCACTTACAGCGACCTTTTTCGAATTTGATTTGGACGTATCTCCAAACCCAACCGTTAGATTTCAAATTTCTAATATTCGTTAGAAAGCTCTTTTCGATACGAACCCAACGGTTCCGGTTTTAGGAGAATCCGACGGTCGGATCTCCCGTAATGTCCGTTTGAAATAAATGGTCGAAATTTACGAACTGCCGCGGCGCGGCGCGTTTTATTCAGGCCATTATATTATATATAAAATATATATAATATATATTTCGTCGATTTCTATTTAAAACGAATTATATAAATAGTTTTAAAATTCGTTTCAAAATCTATTTCAACTTCCATTTCAATTCAAAGCAAAATTGAATTCTTCTTTATAAATTCGTTTTAAAATTCATTTCTATTCAATTCAAATTTCAATTCAATTTGAATTCGTTTCAATTCGCTTTCAATTCAATTCGAATTCGTTTTCAATTCAATTCATTTCGAAATCGTTTTCAATTCAATTCATTTCGAAATCGTTTTCAATTCAATTCATTTCGAAATCGTTTAAAATTGATATAAATATCGTTCACGTCAAAATGGCGTCAATCTATCAACACGGCTTCATAAATTTCTGTTTTCAAATATTCTATTTCAAATATTTCTTTTTCAAAATAGTTGTTATTATCAAAATATTTCGTTCAACACATGACCAATCTCAATGAATGAGTACTGTCAACACATGAACTTTTATTTTATATCGATAAAGATGTAAATTTTAATATTAAAATATTTCGTTCAACACATGACCAATCTCAATGAATGAGTACTGTCAACACATGAACTTTTATTTTATATCGATAAAGATGTAAATTTTAATATTAAAATATTTCGTTCAACACATGACCAATCTCAATGAATGAGTACTGTCAACACATGAACTTTTATTTTATATCGATAAAGATGTAAATTTTAATATTAAAATATTTCGTTCAACACATGACCAATCTCAATGAATGAGTACTGTCAACACATGAACTTTTATTTTATATCGATAAAGATGTAAATTTTAATATTAAAATATTTCGTTCAACACATGACCAATCTCAATGAATGAGTACTGTCAACACATGAACTTTTATTTTATAATATTCTTTATTTTCTAAATTGGAATGAGGCCCAATCAATTACCATATAAAGTTAATTATATGGATTTTCATACAACACATGTATATAATGGCATTGAAAAATAATCAACCATCAACCAAAGTGCACTATACTGTATAAGCATCGAATATAGATATTCAACGCTTATAACAGCCAGTCAATCAATCGATCGACATATTCAATCAATCAGGATGAGTGAACTTCAAATTTCATCCCAACACCCGTGTGGGGTTTTCAAACAATCAAACAAAGATTTTATTTGTGCAGTTGGGCGATGTGTAAAATTTATCGACCCAATCAATGTCCTTCAAATAGGTGTACATAAACAAACCGTCTGGTTTGTAAATGAATATTTATTCACTTCACGTTAAAATTTATATTTTTAACGACAAAACATTTTATTCCATCATATGAATTTCTATTCAGTTCATTCTTTAAATAAAATGATATTTTTATTTTTCTAACTTATTTTAGAAAATTTCGGCGGCATAACGGCACGATACTAGAAACGGGACAAGGCCTAGCCTTATCCCCGGTCTAGTGAAGGCCCACGCCATTCACACATCAATCAAACTATTCAATTTCACTCAAACAATTCAATTCAATCACATAATCAAACTAATCTATGCAACCAAACAAACAAGTCCATGGTTTGTGGACGATTGTGTCGGGTGCTACTAAACACCGTCTGCATCCTAGTATATATATATATATAACTAGAAAATAAATTGAAGAGTGAGAAATTCTCACCAATAGCTATCCAACTTCAAGACTCTTCTTTTGCAGAATTCTTCGTCGACCTCGCCTTTTTGTCGCTTTCGCCCGTATTCTCTACATATGTAAAAATCGAATTTTTACCATGCTATTCAATATATAAAAATATGATTTCTACTTCGACTTTCAATATATAAAAATCAAATTTTTATTTCGATGTTCTATATATAAAAATCATATTTTTATTTCAACGTTCAATATATAAAAATCAAATTTTTATTTCAAAGTTCATCATATAAAAATCGAATTTTTATTTCAAAGTTCAACATATAAAAATCGAATTTTTATTTCAAAGTTCAACATATAAAAATCGAATTTTTATTTCAAAGTTCAACATATAAAAATCGAATTTTTATTTCAAAGTTCAACATATAAAAATCGAATTTTTATTTCAAAGTTCAACATATAAAAATCGAATTTTTATTTCAAAGTTCAACATATAAAAGTCACATTTTTATTAGTTTAAAAATCGAAACTTTTATAGTTTAAAAATCGAAACTTTTATAGTTTAAAAATCGAAACTTTTATAGTTTAAAAATCGAAACTTTTATAGTTTAAAAATCTAAACTTTTATAGTTTAAAAATCTAAACTTTTATAGTTTAAAAATCTAAATGTAAAATCAGTTTTATATCCTAAAAAAAAAAATCAGCTTCATTTTAAAGTTAAAATAAAAAATCAGTTTCTTTTTCCTCGTAAAATCAGTATTTACTGAATTTAAACATAAAAAAAAAAAAAAAAAAAATTACCTACAGCTCTGCGAAGAAAAAAAAGGGGAGGGGAAGAAGATGTCGTCGGAGGAGGGATGAACTTCAGCACCGGAGTCAGACGAGGCCAGGGGGGAAGCAGCGTCGGCGGCTGGACCACAGGCTGGAGGCGGCGGTTCGATCTAGGTTAGGGCTTCAGAGGGGGTTGGCTGTGGTTTCTCGAACGGAGAGAAAAAAAGGGAGGGTGGAGGAGAAAGGAGGCGTGGATGGAAGGGGGCAGCGTCGGTGGGACCACTGCGGTGGCGTGCAGGCGAGGGGAGGGGCTGAAGAAGTCGGGCGGCGGCGGATTCTGGCTTCCGTCGCTCTTTTGGGTCTTTTTTTTTTTATAAATTGAGCTTTGACCGAGTCAGAAGGGAGAGGGTGTGAGGGAGTGTTTATATAATTATTTTATTTAATTTAATTTTCAATTAAAAAGTTGACTTTTCTTTTGAACCCCAAACGAGGTCCAACGACTGTCGTCCATAGCGTTTTACCCCCATTCTGAACACAATGGGATATGTATCGTAGGCTGATTCGACTGTTTGAATCAGTTTCCGTTAAATTTACATTTAAATCTTTATATTGAATTTTATACGTACATTTCAAATAACCGGGGTCACATACTAACTAGAAAAATTCCTGAAAAATATTTTCTAGCTTCGTATTCACGATACGGTCCTAACAAAACTAGTTTCGTCGAATTCCGAGACCATTTGAAAAATGGCCAATTTCCAGTCGATTAAAATCAACTGAAACTGGTCAATCGCGTTTTCCTTTGCCACGCTCACATATTGATTCGAAAAATTATGAAATTTGGAATCTAGCAATAACCTAACATCACGGACCCAACAAAACTGGTTTCGTCGAAATCCGAGGTCGTTTGCAAAACGTCCATTTTTAAGGGCCTGAATTCCATAGCGACTATTCAGATTTTTAAACTGGACATATCTTATGATTCCCGCTATGAAATTTCGATTTGTCGGATTCGTTGGAAAGATACTATCAATTAGATCCTATGATTTTTGGTTTCACTAAAATCCGGATTGTTTTGCACCCGGTACAATCAATCGAAGTTTGAAATCGAATTATCGAACTACCGCGCCATTTTCAATTTTATTTATAATTATAAATAATTATTTATATTCCAACGACGACGTATATAATATATACGTCGATTTCAATTCAAAATAAATTTCTCGTCGTTTTTATTTAAAATAATTTATTTTGAATATTCAAAATTCGCTAAAATTGCCAAAATAAAAATTTTAAACTGGCCCAGATTTTCCGGGTTATTACAATCTCCCCCACTTAAAACTTTTCGTCCCCGAAAAGGAACAAAGTCGAAAGTGGTTTGATTAATCCGCTCTACGCTCGATCTGGCTTCCATTCTCCAACTCTTTAGTTTCTGAGAATTTCCAAAATTTCAAAAATTTGCCTAACACCCTAAATTTTCGAAAAATTTCGCCATAACCTCCCCTGCAATGGGAGCATCGGGGAATTTCAAATAGCTTCCCCGGTCCTTCAGATCTCAAAAAGAAAAAGAAAAAGCCAAGCGGCTAGCCAATAGGCTCACAAAATCATCATCACCCAAACAAAACAGGAAATTATGTAGTAAACATGTACCTATTTGTCGGGCAAACAAATTTTATTCTCTGGCTCTAGCCTCCTTGCTACGACCTGTTCAATGAAAGTACATATATGCAAGCATATGCGACCAATTTTCAATAATATTCAATATGCGGTTCAATTAGACATAATGGTAAAAACTTAGCAAACAAATAGGCAAACAACACAAACATCAATCAATTAGTTGATTAGAGTTTCAAATTCATAATTTTGATACATATACTAAAATCATGTTTTTGATGCCAAATCACAACAATAGGCCCTATCCAATTTTTGTTCTCACACCAGTCAATAGGAAATATATAGAAATAACACCTTCGAAACACGAACATAATTATTGATGATGCCATGGTCATTATCAACATCATCCCCGGGCGACTAGAGTGTAATTCTATATCTATCCAGTATATTAAAACTTCGAATACACGCGGATCAGACGTATACGCAAAATCTATATATACTGGACTGTCCAACTCAATATAAATAGATAATCAAATACGAATAATTGATTTAAATTTTCAAAAAAAAAATTTGTTTTCATTTTCAAAAATATACTCTTCACACTCGTTCTAGGATACTACTGATCCCATCTCTAACGAGTCATTCCATTGGATATTACTAATCCAATATCTGATGAATTCTTTCGTATGGTTCTAATATGCCTTGTTCTCCGAGCTTTGTAAACCAAAGCTCTGATACCAAATGTGACGGCAAGGAATTTCGCTCGGTCCGAAACAGTCGCTAAACCGACCCAGACCGTTCGAAACGCCCTATCGTTTGAGAACACGACAAAACAGAACGCATACAGAAGAACATTTCATTGTATATTACAACAATGCATCAGATTACAAGAATATACAGAGTACAAATGAATATTACACAGAAATAACAGAGATTTAAATTACATTTAAAAACATAGCAGCGGAAAATAATACAATAAACAACTAGAAGAGATATACGGATACAAAGCTTTCCGGATATCGTTCCAGCTGTAAACCAGGATCCTGTGAATATAAATCTGCAAAACCAAACTACTAGCTGCCCGTGTCAAAATAGGGGCACCCAGAGTTTAGGTTAAAACAATAAACTCCAGGTCAGTCATGGGACTGGTGTGAGAACTAAAACAGTTATTAATCTTTATTTTAAATCATTAGGTAAATCAAGGGACCACGCCGTATAACACGGAACGGGTTTCCTCCCAAGAATACCAGTGCTTAAAACAAACAGCGCAATACTAAATAAAGAAAAATGAAGCTGTTATAAGACCCAGGTCCTATCACACAATGCAACGCAAGCCGGGGGATAGGGTTTTCCCTTATAACAGCCAAAGAATGCTTGATACGTTTAAAACAAATCATTTGATACTATTATAAGTGCATAGTGTATAAAACAACTTCAAATCATAAGTATCAATCATAGGCGGCATAAGCGCCCCATCCCACTATGTCGCCATATATAGGATATACAATCAAAACCGCAAAGTCTCGTATTTGGAGATTGGATTTCCATCTATGAACCGAGGCAAAAGATAGTCCTCAACCGATTCGAGACTGTCTAGCCCGAGCCTCAGGAACAGCCGCAACTGCCCCTTGGATCGTCAGGGTCGGTCCACACGGAGTGGATTATTATGCCTGAACAATACGTCTCCCCACCCTATGGGGTGTAAGTCTGGTCCGTCAGCCGACCAGAATGCATTCGGCCGAAACCGATATAACCGAGGCGCCTCGCAACCGCAACAACCACATAAGTCAAACTCGTCAGGGCGTGTAAAACCACTGACGCCACTTCTAGCTAGAAAGAAACGCAAGTCCTCCCTGAGGTCCGTCTCCCGTTTTTGGTTCATACCGGGTGTGAAACATGCGAGGTAAACGTTACACAAAGCTACGCCACAAAGGCCGTGCTTTGATCATCACCACAAGACTTTGCTTTTCAACAGAAGCCTTGATCATTTGCATCTTAGCATGCCACACAGGCAAACCATCCTATGCAACCGATATCAGTCACACAGAATGAAATCCGATGTCAGACACACAGTCCATTTACAAGTCCGTTCTGGGTCTGAACGAAACCGGAGGCACCTAGTACCCCGCATATCCATCGATCTCCATGTACGTCTGGACGATCACCAACTGTTTCCATCTTCTTGGGTGTACAGCCCAATCAAGATCATCAGTCATCACCCAAACGACGTGAAGACCTCCGGTCTTCGACCATCGTCTTCATCTTCGACTTATCGTCGTATCAGTTATTCAGAATGGGATAACCCGGTCTTTCCGAATAACTCGCGTATATTTTAAATAAGTGTTACACAAACACAACATACGCCTCATTCCAATTCATTAGTCACTAACCGTAAATTAATCAAGAGAATAATTCCCCAAATATTAACCCCGAAGGTCGAAACCAACATCAGATCAATATCCAGAAAACCATTCTGCTTGGCTAACCGCCAGTTAGTTTCTAAATTTCACATTCATAGGGAAAGGTTCCCATTAATTTTATCCAAGATAAATTCCTTGAATTTATTCTTTATTCTATTTTTGAATCTCAATTCAAACTAGTCGGGATTAGCGAACCTTACCGAAGTAATCATTTATTTTAATTTTCCAATCCCAACCTATTCACCCCATGAAGTAAAACTGGTAATACTTCATTTCTAACACCACAGTGTTATCGGTAAATTCAATTACCATTTCACGTTCAAATCTAATTAAAGATTTAACTATCGCCTGGAGCAAAACTGGTGATACTCCATTTTCGATCTTTTCAATCTAATTAAAGATTCATTAAAACTCCACTTAGTTTTAATCGTTAACTGGGTTAAAGAATCCGTGTCATTTAAAACACGGTTCACGATAAACCCAAAGTCACATTCATTAATTATCGGGTTAAAGAACGAGTGTTATTTAAAACACCGTTCACGATAAACCCAAAAATCAATATCAATTCAATTCCAATTAAATATTATTTAATTGGTACTCTTCATTAAATCTAAATAAAAAGATTTAATCTTTTCTCAACTGGGTTCAAGAACAGTGTTAGTGAAGACACCATTCACGACAAACCCAAATCACATTCGATATTCAATACAAGGCTCTGAATAGAAAATATATCGGCTTATATTCAATATCGAATTCTACGACTAACAAATGTCGTATTGGAAATAACGATATAAATATATATCTTTCAAATTTCCATAACAACACCTGTATAATCACGAATTCCAACATCGAAATATTCCAAAGACAATTTCGATTCAAATCCACTCCAATGCAATCATTGGATATTCTGGTTATTTTTAAAACCCTTTTTAAATTCAATTTATTTATTTAAAAATAAATAGAATTTTAATTCTAGTTCAAAACCAGTTCGTTTCGATAAAAATCTATTTTTATCTTTTCAAACATGGAGTTTTTCATCCCAATTCTTTCTAAATCATTTCTTATGATTTTACACAAATTATTACCATTTTTAATAATTTTATCAAGGCCCGTACAGTCGATTTCCAACAATGGCCATCGAACTGCACTTACAGCGACCTTTTTCGAATTTGATTTGGACGTATCTCCAAACCCAACCGTTAGATTTCAAATTTCTAATATTCGTTAGAAAGCTCTTTTCGATACGAACCCAACGGTTCCGGTTTTAGGAGAATCCGACGGTCGGATCTCCCGTAATGTCCGTTTGAAATAAATGGTCGAAATTTACGAACTGCCGCGGCGCGGCGCGTTCTATTCAGGCCATTATATTATATATAAAATATATATAATATATATTTCGTCGATTTCTATTTAAAACGAATTATATAAATAGTTTTAAAATTCGTTTCAAAATCTATTTCAACTTCCATTTCAATTCAAAGCAAAATTGAATTCTTCTTTATAAATTCGTTTTAAAATTCATTTCTATTCAATTCAAATTTCAATTCAATTTGAATTCGTTTCAATTCGCTTTCAATTCATTTCGAATTCGTTTTCAATTCAATTCATTTCGAAATCGTTTTCAATTCAATTCATTTCGAAATCGTTTTCAATTCAATTCATTTCGAAATCGTTTAAAATTGATATAAATATCGTTCACGTCAAAATGGCGTCAATCTATCAACACGGCTTCATAAATTTCTATTTTCAAATATTCTATTTCAAATATTTCTTTTTCAAAATAGTTGTTATTATCAAAATATTTCGTTCAACACATGACCAATCTCAATGAATGAGTACTGTCAACACATGAACTTTTATTTTATATCGATAAAGATGTAAATTTTAATATTAAAATATTTCGTTCAACACATGACCAATCTCAATGAATGAGTACTGTCAACACATGAACTTTTATTTTATATCGATAAAGATGTAAATTTTAATATTAAAATATTTCGTTCAACACATGACCAATCTCAATGAATGAGTACTGTCAACACATGAACTTTTATTTTATATCGATAAAGATGTAAATTTTAATATTAAAATATTTCGTTCAACACATGACCAATCTCAATGAATGAGTACTGTCAACACATGAACTTTTATTTTATATCGATAAAGATGTAAATTTTAATATTAAAATATTTCGTTCAACACATGACCAATCTCAATGAATGAGTACTGTCAACACATGAACTTTTATTTTATAATATTCTTTATTTTCTAAATTGGAATGAGGCCCAATCAATTACCATATAAAGTTAATTATATGGATTTTCATACAACACATGTATATAATGGCATTGAAAAATAATCAACCATCAACCAAAGTGCACTATACTGTATAAGCATCGAATATAGATATTCAACGCTTATAACAGCCAGTCAATCAATCGATCGACATATTCAATCAATCAGGATGAGTGAACTTCAAATTTCATCCCAACACCCGTGTGGGGTTTTCAAACAATCAAACAAAGATTTTATTTGTGCAGTTGGGCGATGTGTAAAATTTATCGACCCAATCAATGTCCTTCAAATAGGTGTACATAAACAAACCGTCTGGTTTGTAAATGAATATTTATTCACTTCACGTTAAAATTTATATTTTTAACGACAAAACATTTTATTCCATCATATGAATTTCTATTCAATTCATTCTTTAAATAAAATGATATTTTTATTTTTCTAACTTATTTTAGAAAATTTCGGCGGCATAACGGCACGATACTAGAAACGGGACAAGGCCTAGCCTTATCCCCGGTCTAGTGAAGGCCCACGCCATTCACACATCAATCAAACCATTCAATTTTACTCAAACAATTCAATTCAATCACATAATCAAACTAATCTATGCAACCAAACAAACAAGTCCATGGTTTGTGGACGATTGTGTCGGGTGCTACTAAACACCGTCTGCATCCTAGTATATATATATATATATATAACTAGAAAATAAATTGAAGAGTGAGAAATTCTCACCAATAGCTATCCAACTTCAAGACTCTTCTTTTGCAGAATTCTTCGTCGACCTCGCCTTTTTGTCGCTTTCGCCCGTATTCTCTACATATGTAAAAATCGAATTTTTACCATGCTATTCAATATATAAAAATATGATTTCTACTTCGACTTTCAATATATAAAAATCAAATTTTTATTTCGATGTTCTATATATAAAAATCATATTTTTATTTCAACGTTCAATATATAAAAATCAAATTTTTATTTCAAAGTTCATCATATAAAAATCGAATTTTTATTTCAAAGTTCAACATATAAAAATCGAATTTTTATTTCAAAGTTCAACATATAAAAATCGAATTTTTATTTCAAAGTTCAACATATAAAAATCGAATTTTTATTTCAAAGTTCAACATATAAAAATCGAATTTTTATTTCAAAGTTCAACATATAAAAATCGAATTTTTATTTCAAAGTTCAACATATAAAAATCGAATTTTTATTTCAAAGTTCAACATATAAAAGTCACATTTTTATTAGTTTAAAAATCGAAACTTTTATAGTTTAAAAATCGAAACTTTTATAGTTTAAAAATCGAAACTTTTATAGTTTAAAAATCGAAACTTTTATAGTTTAAAAATCTAAACTTTTATAGTTTAAAAATCTAAACTTTTATAGTTTAAAAATCTAAATGTAAAATCAGTTTTATATCCTAAAAAAAATAAAATCAGCTTCATTTTAAAGTTAAAAAAAAAAAAATCAGTTTCTTTTTCCTCGTAAAATCAGTATTTACTGAATTTAAACATAAAAAAAAAAATTAAAAAAAAAAAAAATTACCTACAGCTCTGCGAAGAAAAAAAAGGGGAGGGGAAGAAGATGTCGTCGGAGGAGGGATGAACTTCAGCACCGGAGTCAGACGAGGCCAGGGGGGAAGCAGCGTCGGCGGCTGGACCACAGGCTGGAGGCGGCGGTTCGATCTAGGTTAGGGCTTCAGAGGGGGTTGGCTGTGGTTTCTCGAACGGAGAGAAAAAAAGGGAGGGTGGAGGAGAAAGGAGGCGTGGATGGAAGGGGGCAGCGTCGGTGGGACCACTGCGGTGGCGTGCAGGCGAGGGGAGGGGCTGAAGAAGTCGGGCGGCGGCGGATTCTGGCTTCCATCGCTCTTTTGGGTCTTTTTTTTTTTTATAAATTGAGCTTTGACCGAGTCAGAAGGGAGAGGGTGTGAGGGAGTGTTTATATAATTATTTTATTTAATTTAATTTTCAATTAAAAAGTTGACTTTTCTTTTGAACCCCAAACGAGGTCCAACGACTGTCGTCCATAGCGTTTTACCCCCATTCTGAACACAATGGGATATGTATCGTAGGCCGATTCGACTGTTTGAATCAGTTTCCATTAAATTTACATTTAAATCTTTATATTGAATTTTATACGTACATTTCAAATAACCGGGGTCACATACTAACTAGAAAAATTCCTGAAAAATATTTTCTAGCTTCGTATTCACGATACGGTCCTAACAAAACTAGTTTCGTCGAATTCCGAGACCGTTTGAAAAATGGCCAATTTCCAGTCGATTAAAATCAACTGAAACTGGTCAATCGCGTTTTCCTTTGCTACGCTCACATATTGATTCGAAAAATTATGAAATTTGGAATCTAGCAATAACCTAACATCACGGACCCAACAAAACTGGTTTCGTCGAAATCCGAGGTCGTTTGCAAAACGTCCATTTTTAAGGGCCTGAATTCCATAGCGACTATTCAGATTTTTAAACTGGACATATCTTATGATTCCCGCTATGAAATTTCGATTTGTCGGATTCGTTGGAAAGATACTATCAATTAGATCCTATGATTTTTGGTTTCACTAAAATCCGGATTGTTTTGCACCCGGTACAATCAATCGAAGTTTGAAATCGAATTATCGAACTACCGCGCCATTTTCAATTTTATTTATAATTATAAATAATTATTTATATTCCAACGACGACGTATATAATATATACGTCGATTTCAATTCAAAATAAATTTCTCGTCGTTTTTATTTAAAATAATTTATTTTAAATATTCAAAATTCGCTAAAATTGCCAAAATAAAAAATTTAAACTGGCCCAGATTTTCCGGGTTATTACAAATCATGAGAGCTTCACTACCCCTAAATTGAAGGGGTTTAGCTACTCATAATGGATTCAATGATAACATAAAGATATTTCATTATAAAAGAGAACAAAATAAAGAGCAAATAAAGATAAAAATCAATTCTACTTGTCGAAGAGAAAATAACATGTAAATGAAAAACAACAAATTAATACTGCATTAAAGCGACAGATTACAAAAAAGAAATGTCTAAGAAGCCATGGCTGAAAAAAGAGAAGTTTTGATTTCAGCCTCACTCTAATCTAAAAATCCAAGATGATGCCCTTTGCATTATCATACATGGGTTATTTATACATGAGAGAAAACCCTAAATTAACTTTTTGCGTGCTACCAAGAATGCCTCCTCTTTAAGCTTCATTTTGTCTTTTAGCAATAATGATTCATGAAGCCCTAATTTTGTGTCTCCGCTAAAGAAGGAAGGAGAGTGAATAGGGTCCACCATTAATTCTCTATTTGAATTGATTCCCTCTTTCATCTTTTTTGGAAAGGCTTGATTTTCTCCTTTTGAATTGATTCCCTTTCCATTGATTGATTTCCTTTTTTTGTATGCATATATGCCTTTATGAAGTCCTCTTCTACATGCATCCAATTTCTGCAAAAATATGAAAAATGTCCAAGTAAACATTCTCAAAATAATATAAGCACAAAAATGACCATTTTCCTCCTATATGATGATAAATGCATGATGTTCTGAAATCAATTCAATTATTGTTTAACATGATAAAATACCCATATATGACATTTATTAGCACTAAACAAGAATAAATATGTGAATATAAATGTGCATTTTTACATGCACATCAGTAATCTTGTTATCTTGGACCAAAATTCTTCATGGGTTAGCCCTCCTCCATTTTGCATCAGCAGCAAATCTCTTTTATCAACTTCGATATAGGATTTCACGAGTATAAGTAAGTCATTAGGAGAGAATTCAGTTGTAGTAGCAATGGAGTTTGCATTACTTTGGTTGTGACGATTACAGTTAACCAGTTGGCTCCTTATGTTTTTGCATGGACGTGCTTTTGGTTTTTGAACTTCAACTAGTTGTTGAGTACCAGGAACAATTTCATTTTGAACTTGTTCTTCCGCATCTTCTACTTGTGTATCTAGAACGAATCCACCCTCTTTCTCCTCCTCCTTGTTCATTTCATACTCATCAAACATTTTATCTATAAGTTCATCACTTATAAGCCAATCATCCATTTAAGCTACACAGAAACAAGAAACGTATTCCGTACACAAAGAAGTACTTAAACAAGGGGAAAAAAGTATGACATGATTATTATTTTCTCATCTTAATGTCGGGGTTGATCAAGAATGCGCAAATTTTAGGTATGGTTAGGGGACGAAGTTTGAACTATTTAAATAAGGGGTTTGCTTTTTGGTAAAGCTCTATCATCATCAATTGTGCAGTAGGATAGAGACATATGACAGGACTACCCTCCGTCCTCAACAGTTGAGTTGTTATGGTTTTGCCTTAGATCAGTTGATGTTACTACACTCTACAACACTTGGGTAATGTGCTATAGGTTGTCCAACGAATAGAAACAACATGACTTGACAACTCGTACTGATAAAAGATGACTTGACCGCTGCTTTAATAAAGCAAAGCAAGAAATTAGGCAACTCGTCGACCATTACTAAATCTCGGCCCTCTACCTTTAAATTCCGCACTTTCGAAGACTTAGGCATGTAAATTATTTATTTTATCTACCTACCACTTTTTAAGTAGTTCAGCATGTCTGCTTGGAACACGATGATGAAACCATGGTAGAAATTTATGATCAGTATGAAACAAATAAGCAACCAGTTCAGTTTGTGCCCGAAATGCAATTGGATGATCAAGTGGAAGCTAGAGAAGTGGAGTCTGAGTTTGTAACGACCCACATTTTTCAGCGATATACTTAATTTATTTAATTATTTGAATAGTGGTTTGGCTATTTAAAATGACCAGAATTAAATAATATTGAATATTTAATTAAAATAAATAATATAATAATATATTTAATTTCTGAAATAGTCAGAAATAGTGGAATTCACAAAATGGTGTGAATTGGATCATCGGTGATATTTAATTCAATTTAGAATTGAATTATAATAACGAATATATTATTCGAACGACAGTTGAACGTAGAATTTTAATATAATTATAATCGAGCTCGAAATGGCGCGGCAGTTCGCTATTTGGCGATTTGAACTTCAACTGAATGTACAGGATTCGTTTTAAATCGGATTTCTATGAAACAAGAAACGTTAGGAGCTGGTGAAGTATATTTTTCTGATGGAAGAGAAAATTCGGGATTTCATTGTGTAGATTTTGATTTATGTCCAAATCAAAATTTTAGAAAAGTCGCCATGGAATTCCTTTATAATTTATATCGATTTATTTATATTTTAAAATGGATTTTTAAATATAAATTGAATATCGATGTAACACTGGATTTGAAATATCAAATTATAAATCCCAGTGGAGCAGTATGATATTCTGTTGTGAATATATAGGATAATATTTATTTTTTAAATATTAAATTTAATTGTTTTTAAATATATTTATATATTTAAATGGGTTATTTAGAGCTTTAAAAATAGCCAGTTTTGCAAACGACCTCAGAATTCGACGAAACTAATTTTGTTGGATCCGCAATATTAAATTATTATTAGATTTCAATTTCCGTGATTTTTGAAGTCAGTATGTGGCCGTACGGGATTTTAATGTGAGAAACAGTCGATATTTTTACGGTTAAAAATACGCTGTGTGAGAAAACGGAGTCGAAATTCGATGAAACAAATTTCGTTGGGTCCGTAATGTCAAACTTTAGCTGTATGTCAATTTCCATGATTTTTGGATATTTTGTGTGATCATTAGGATTTTTAGAAGGCAGATACAAGTAGAAATTGGCTAATATAAAATATAAAATAATAATAATAAAATATATAAACCTACCCTATATATATTCCTTACCATCTAACCCCAATCCATTTTTCTCCCTGGACAAAACAGCGCCGCCGCCTCCAGGAAAAATTCCAACAGTAAAATCCACCTTTGAAAAATCAAATCAAATACAAATAAAATCGATAAATTCCAAAGTTTATATCGTTGTAATCCTCATTCAATGATCTTCGATCTGATGTGCATGTTGTTGGATTCGGTGGAGTTTTCAGTTGCTCAAATTTTGTACAACGTGTTCATTTTAGTTTAGGGTTGGATTTATTGGCGAATACAAGGATCGATGCTCGTTTCTATTATTGTTTTTGGATTCAGGAGGTTGAATAGCATGTTGTGTGAAGTTTTTGTGGTATTTGGTGCCAAGAGGTGTCGCACAATGCACAGTACAGCGGTGGAGGAGGCTGAAAACGGGATTTTTATGGTAGCACCTAGTTGGAGATGAAGGGGTTGGGGAGGAAGAGGAAGGGAAGAGAAGGAGAATGGTGGTAGTTTCATGTGATTCGGTGAAGTGTGGAGGGAGAATGGATCAAGGGAACGTGAGGAAATGGCCATGGAAGTGGGAGGAGGGCTGTGTCCAGCGTTTGGGGAAGAAGGCAACATGGGTGGTGTGACGATCCCAAAATCCCGTGACATGGTGTTAAGGATAATCATTGGAATATAACACATTAATCATCATTAGCAGATCACAAATAATAGCATAAACAGAAGAAAAAAAATACACACATATGACAGCGGAATCATATAGATATCATCACATCAGCGAAGCACAGTACATGATACAACTTAGTGCATAATAATACATAGTCAGTCACCATCGCCTGAGGCGGAATCATACATAAAGAGTACACAAAATAAATATCAGTCTACATCGCCAATGGCGGAAACATAATATAGATACAATAATGGCGGAGAAAATCCAAGTCAGCACGGTGTAGTCAAGCCTCGCCATGAGCCAAAAGTGCGTCAGAAACCTGTAACTAGGCTGCCCGTGTGAAAATGAGGGCACCCGAGTTTGCAAGGTGAAACAAACTGCGAGTCAGTCATGGGACTGGTATGAGAAATCTACTTAACTTATTACAACAATAATAAGGCAAATCAAAGGACCACGCCACTTTCGCGGAACGGGTTTACTCCAATGAGTGCTAGTGCAAGAAATAAAGTAAATGATTAAATCATCGCAATGCTTTTTATAAAATGAAGCCATTATAAGACTCAGGTCCCATCACACAATGCAACGCAAGTCGGAGGATAGAGTTTTACCTTATAATGGCCAAAAATGCTTCATACGAATAAAACAAAAGTGTTTGATATTATTACTAGTGCATATGTGTTTCAAAAGCAAATTCAATCATAAATATCAATCCTAGGCGGCATAGCTACCATCTACTATGTCGCCATACTAGTAATACAATCACGTCCGCATATTTCGTATTGGAAATTGGATTCCTTCATGAGTCGAGGCAAGGGGCAAGCTCCTCTCCGTTCGAGACACTCTAGAAAATGTCCCAGGACCCCACTATGATCCTTGGAATCGGCTGGGCCGGTCCTCTCTTACTTTTGAGGATTGGCAATTCCTGAACACACGTTTCTCGGTCCTTACAGACCTATAATCGAGGCGCCTCGCATTCCAACAACCACACAGGTGAAAAGTATATATAATGTCAGGGCTGGTAGGTCACTGACACCACCATAGCTAGAAAGAAACGTCGTGCTCTCCCAGCGGTCCGTCTCCCATTTTTGACTCATACCGAGGTGTGAGGCTCGCGAATTCACGTCATACACAAAGCTACATCACACAGACCATGCTTTGATCATCAACCACAAGACTTTTCTTTGCAACAGAAGCCTTGATCATATGCCACTTAGGCGTGCCACACAGGCAATCCACTCCATGCAACTGATTTCTATCAATACATAACCTCTGAGCTCGTACGTCTCAGAGAAGGGCGTTAAGCAAGAGAATAAATTCTCCGCCGCCAAACAGATATATATTTAACAGGGATCAATCAACATAGAACAAAATCCAATGTCAGACACACAGTCCATTTACAAGTCCGTTCTGGGTCTGAACGAAACCGGAGGCACCAATTCCTCGCATATCCGTACAATCAACAGTATGTTTGGACGGCTACTACTTCAGTTCCTTCATGGTAGCTACTCCAATCACGAGCATCAGTAGCGCCCATCCATCCAATGTGAAGATCGTCGGTCTTCAACCATCTTCGACTCTTCGACTTCTCGACGTCGATCGATTATTTGAAATGAGATGAATTAGGCCTTTTCAAATAACCCACGTATATTTAGATTTTCAAATCAATTAATCACATGGTTGGACTATTCAACATTCACATTTCAGCTCTTTAGTTATAGTTTTCATGTCAAATACATTCAACCATCACATATCAAGCAAACACAACGAAATTGGTTTATTTCCACTCTATATCGTCTATAGTATTTTATAACGATATATCGCCATGTTTATTTATTTTAAAACGACCGTATTTAATTAAACGACATTTCAGGTCGTGTCGATGCACTGGCGCTACTTTTCACTAATTTTGTTTTACACATATCTGAAAATCTAACCGTTGGATCTTCACAAATTTTACATCATTAGAAATATCATTTCAAAACGAATCCAACGGTTTCAGTTTTGGGAAAATCCGACGGTCGGATCTTCCACACTAGCCATTTGAAGTTACGATTTCAATTTACGAACTGCAGCGTCGTTTTTCGATTTAATTTAATTATATTTATATATATATAAATATAATCGTTTCTGGTGCTGTTTTTCTTCAGATTTGAATTAAACATTCCAGACAATCCAATCGTCGGATCTTCACAAAGTTGGTGTCGTTGGAAAGATATTTCCAAGGCGAACCCAACGGTTGCAGTTTCGGGAAAATCCAATGGTCGGATTTCCCGCACTAGTCATTTGAAATCACGGTTTGAAAACACGAACTACACGGCCACGTTTCGTTTTAATTTTATTTATATTTATATATTTATATAAATATAGTTCATTCAAAAATTCCTATATCGTTTTCACTTCAATTATTTCACTAACGCCTTTAAATTTTGGAAAATTTCGCCATAGCCTCCTTTGTACGGGAGGGGCTGGGAAAATTCCCAAATAGCCACACGGGCGTCTCATGTCAAAAAGAAAAAGAAAAAGCCAACAGGCTCATAAAATCATCACCAAAACAAAACAGTAAATGTGTACCTATTTGTCAGGCACAAAATTTTATTCCGCTTCTCTAGCCCCATTGCTATAACCTGTTCAATAAATATGCATGTACATATATACAATTTTTATCACTTATCATTTTCCATTCAACTTCATATTTGATTTACTTTGGTTTAAAAACACCATTCATTCTAATGTTGCACGCATAGGCTAAAATCATATCATTAGCTAATTAATGTATATTTCAACTCATGCACATTTATTTGAACAAGTGACTATTTTTAACACTTCACATTTCAAAGATGATAATTTTGGCGAACTAAAATAGATTTCAACACATGACTATTTTATTTAGTTCCTATGGATGTTAAAAATAATATTTCTTCACAAATATTTATTTCAACGTCCGCATATCTCTAGCATATCACATATATGATAAAAATGATATTTTTATCACTTAAAATATTTATTCGACAAATGGATGTTTTCAACACTTCATAGTTTCAATAAAAATGTAATTTTTATTGTTCGCTCTTTTTATTCAACACATGAACTTTTCCACTACACACACTTCTCAATACATGAGTATTTCCACACATGGATATTTTATTTATGTTGTTCATATTAGAAAGATGGAATTTTTATTGTTGAAACTATTTATATATAAGGCGAATATTTTTCATACTTCATATATATTATAAAAAGGTGATTTTTATTGTTTATACACTTCATTCATTCACAAATGAATTTAATTTTCACACATCACTTTTCAACACATGAACATTTCCACACATGGATATAGTTTCAACATATGGCATTAATTTCAACGCATGAAGATAATTTCAACATATGAAAATAATTCTAACACATAAAGATTATTCAAAATTTCGGCAGCATAACGGCAGGGTAGTTAAAACCGGCACCGTCCCTAGTACGGCTCCTCGCTCTACCTTAAAACCTCGCAGTTTTTGACAATGGGGATTCATGCATCTAATTCGCACGCAGGCGGCATGTTTTATTTTTGTTTCCACAAATATTTCCAATTCATTTCAATCACCAATGGGTATTTTTCAACCACAACCAAACAATATCAACCACAAACAATTATTCAACCATTCGTATTTTTCATCCAATATTTCACACCAATTCACAACAATAAATATCGTCCATGGTTTGTGGACGAGGGGAGTATATATATATATATATATATATATATATATATATCCTTACTATATTTCACTTGCATTTCAACACATATATCAATTATTCTATGCATGTATAATTCATACTTCGCTTATATAGCTTACACCACGCATGTACATAAGGTATACAACACGTGTGCAATTTATTTTTCGCTAATATAATTTATACACGACATTTTCCATTCAAATTCTTTTAATTTAGATTTCTCACCTTGGTTTTCGGAGTGCTAAAAATCGTAGATGACTCAGAAAAATCCGCGGCTTCTTCTATGTGGTAGAGAGCTTCCTTGCGGTCCCGATTTTTCCTGTTTCATCGAGTTTCGTCAACACACCAAAAAGATATGATTTTTCAAAGTGCAGACATCAAAAAGGACTCACCTTTCTGTTTGGTTTGAAACTAGGTTTGAGGTTTTCGCGAAATCCGTGGCACGTGGGGACGATCAGGGAGTTGGACGTCGACGAGGGGAGTGAGGCACGTCTAGTGGTGGTGGTCGCGGCCAGTCCGGTCGTCGGAGCAAGGCGGGGCTGCAGTTTGAAGCGTCGAACTTTGGAGAGGTGGTTCTCGGTGGTAGCGCGATGGTTGGTGGCGAAACAGGTATGGATTTATAGAGGAGGGAGAGATGAACGGAAAATTCTACTGGAGGGGGCGTTGATAATGGCTGAGGCGGTCGGAAATCGCCAGGGAAGGGGGGAGCGTATTCGTCGTCGATGTCGAAGGGGGGGCGGGGGTTTTCTGTGATTTTTTTTTTATTTTAATGAATGGAGAATTTTGATTGGCCCGTGGGTTTTATTAAATTTTAAATAGTGTTTTCTCCAACGAACTCCTTTTCAAACCCAACGACTGTCACCCCTAGCTAAATACCCCCATCCCGGACACAATGGGATATGTTTCGTTGGCCAATTCGACTGTTATAGTTAGTTATTTTTCAAATTAAAGTATAAAACATTTAATTTTTAACTCTGAACGTGCATTTCAATTTGCCAGGGCCACAAACTGATTCGAAAAATTCTAGAAAAATAAATCTAGCTATGTTTTGACCCTACGGTCCCAACAGAACTGATTTCGTCGAATTCTGAGATCGTTTGAAAAATATCAATTTTCCAGGGTTATATATTCTATATAGCGACCATTCTGAAAATTCATTCGGCCATAACTTTTGATTCCCGTTATGAAACTTTGATTTTTCAGATTCGTTAGAAAATTATTGACTAACAGATTTAAATATTTTTGGTTTCACTAAAATCCGTTATATTTTCCACCCTGCACAGTCAGTCAAAGTTTGAAATCAAATTTTCAAACTGACTCACTATTTCTACTTCACTATTTTATTGAAATATTCTATTTTAATTGTTCAAATTCCTTTGAAATCACCAAATTAAAAAATTTAAATTGGCTCGTATTTTCTGGGTTATTACAGGTGGGCTGTGTTTAAATGGGCGATGGGCTGAAATGAAAGGGTAAAGCCCATTTACATAATTAATTCCATGTTTAATCTATTTAAAATGTACACTAACTTGTAAATATCATAACTTTGTCATACGGAATCGAAATCGCGAACCGTCAGTTGCGTTGGGATCGTATGGACGGTGGCTACACATGGAACTGACCAGGAGTGAATTGGGGCTCGTTTGGATTTATGGTGAAATTAAACGCCTGAATCAAATCAATGACCAATTATCGTTATTTAACGATAACCGTCCAATGTGAGTAAATCTCACTAACTCTGCTTAGCTTATATTTTTATAATGTATTTTTATAATCTATAAATAATGGTTGTTTGCTGTGTGTTGGCTGTTTGGTTGAACTGCTAGTCAGTTGATTGAAAATATAGATAACGATATAGATATAAATCGTAAATCAAATATTAATTCTGTTTAGCAGAATATTTCATAGTAAAATGAAATTGATGTTAATTTTATTGTTTAACATTTGTGGATGCAGGGAACAGGTCGGAGGAATCCAACTGGGTTCCTCAACATTTATTTTACTGTTTTTTTTCATATACTGTGTATATGATGTGATATGAAATCTGTTGTTGATTTCGTATGGTTGAAATGATACTGATCATTGTTATATGGTACGTTAAATACCATAAAGAATACTGGAATGTTAAAAATGAAATTTTCAATGTTATATTGAAAAAGAAATGTTTATAAAATCAAAGATTTTATAAAAAGAAAACCCTTTAGAAAATAAATAGATTAAAAAGGGATATTTATTTGTTAATCAAATAGATAGAATTGAGGGGAATATTTTTAAAACATTTACCGATAGAATTGAAAAGAAATATTTGTAAACTATTTCCAAATTGAATTGAAAGGAATATTTATTTGAAAAATAAATAGAATAGAAAAGGGAAATATGTGTAAAGGGAATAATTAGATTATAAAAAGAATTACTTATTAATTCAATAGATTTTAGCAAAAGAAAATATTTTATAAAATAAATAGAATTATCAGAAAGGGATTGATTTTGAAAATAAATAGATTATAAAAGGAGATACTTGAAAAGTGACTAGAATTGTATAAAAAGAGGATTTTATATTTGAAAAGATTTAAACCCGTGCTTCGCACACGAGTATAATATGATATAGATTCAAAGCAAAGATTTTAAATAGAATCTGTTTTTAACAGATAAAGTAAGAAGATGAATTTATAAATAATATTTTATAAATTAAATGAACTATTTACCCTTGGATAAATAGAATATATAAGTCAGGACTTATATCGAGAAGTAAGAATCGATTTCAACATCGATATTTAAACTGAATAAACGTAGAGTGAATCAAAGGAGTTAATCAGTTAGAGTTAATTAGATAGGGTTAATCGAATTAGAATTTATTGAATATTAGTTATTCAATTAGAGTTGGTCGAATGTAGTTATTTGAGATAGAGTTAGTCAAACATAGTTCTTTAGAATGTGTTGTCATTTTGTACGACTGCTAGCGTAATTCGCAGGGCTGCAGATAGCCTACGGCGGTCGGATGTTTCCTGAGGGAATCATGCGTAACCATTGTGATCGCTGCGATCTAGAGTCAAGCGAATGGAGTTAAATCGAATATTAGCTATTCAAAATAAAGTTTAAACAGACATAGTTATTCGAATATAAATAAATAGAATATTAGTTATTAGATAGGAGTTAAATAAGTTGAGTTAATTGAGTTGAGTTAGTCAAGATGAGTTAATCAAACTGAGTTAATCCAAATGAGTTAATTCAAAGGAGTTAATCGAATATAGTTTATTCGAAAGGAGATTTATCGAATGTAAATCATTGTAGAAAGTTGATCGAATGTAAAACATTCGAAGAAAGATTATCGAATATAGTTATTCGAAGAAAGATTATCGAATATAGTTATTCGAAGAGAGATGATCGAATATAGTTATTCGAAGAAAGAATAATCGAATATAGTTTATTCGAAAAGGAATTATCGAATTGAGAGTATTCGAAAAGGAGAATTATACGTTGAATTCGATTATATCGAATTCAAGGAAAGTAATATCTACTTTCCATTTTATCGAGATTTACTTACTTATTAATAGATTAGTGGTTTAGTTATTTAGTTAAATTTAGGAATGATAGTTATATTTTGAAATTTGATATTTAGGAAGAAAGGGATTATAACGCTATAGTTATAATTAATGTTTTAAAATAAAGAAGGGGGTTCATAAATAGGATCCGAGAGTTTCGTAAGGAAGTTGTTAAAGATTTGAAAGGTGAACTTTGTCTATTTAGAAGTTAGGAATGTTGTTCAGTTAAGGTCTGAGAGGTAATTATACCCCAACTTGATTGACTTCGTTTTTAACTAAGGGATGGTTAAGGTTCGATAGTGAGGATTGATTAAGTGAATTTAGTTAATGAGTGTAATGGTTTAAATTGGCTTAGTGATGTTTTATTTAAACATCTGTTTAAATCAAAAGAATACATTTTGGAAACATTTTCCAAATATAATCAGAGATATTTTCTAGTTATAGAAAATGAAATGTTGATGAGAAAGAATACTTGAATGACAGTAATACGTGAAATAGAGATGGAAATGTTTTCCAATGATTGATGACGTATATTTCATAAATTTAGGGAATAAGAGATGTTGAGCATATAGAAATGGGGAATGAATGAATTAATGATAAATTAAATTAAAAGGATGAATGTTGAATGTTGATTGATCGATAGAATTTCCATCTGGAAATAATATCGTTGGTTGTACACCTATTTTTCTTTGATAGTTAAATCACCAACTATCGAAGTTTTTGACCATTTTATCGTCGTCAATATAGAGAGACTGGAATCCGATATATTATCTGGAAACCACTCTATATGGACGTTAGCGTTGCGATCAAATATTGAAGACGGAGTTATGCAAGGCCTATCCTGTTTACAGAATAGTGCCTTCGGTTGTCCAGTCCCAGGACAAACGTGAATGGACGAATGTCTGACAGAGTATATCTAACTGATCGTGTAAGTTGATCTCTTCAAACGTACTTACGTTTGGTGGCGGAGGAATTCATTTCTCTTAGCTTTATACCCGTGGTATTTTTCAGGAAATCAATTTGTGATTTGGCGGGTATGACGATGTGGCATTCAAAGTGAATGAATGTATGATCTGTCAAAGATACGCTATGACCTCAAGCCTCATCAACCAGGAAATGACAGAAATCGGGCAGGCAACATGGCTAAGTGGGTCGCTCCCATTAGGGTGTATATCACCTACCTAGAGAAAATCCATTTCATTCTTTTATCTATTATCGATGCTGTCCCTTTTCGGGAAGACGGTGGGTAGCTCCCAACCGTTGGTGATATACATTCGATACACTCAAGAGAAATGAGTGGTCGGTCATGTGAGGGCCAGGTTACAAGATGTTTTTGTTGAACCTAGTTTATTCGTCTCTAGATATACACTATCGGCAGGTGGTCCCATACCTTGTCATAGTTGGAATCCATTCTCCAATAAGCGCCCACGGTTTTGTTTGTATACTATATATGTGGAACGTGAGATGCAAGCGTTCTGCTAGATTCTAATTACTTGTGATTTGACATTATTATAATATCAGAGAAGTATTGATTTCCAAATCTGTTTTGGGTTATCGTAAGGTAAAAACCATCCGTGTTTATGTGTGGATCGGTCTTACGATTATCTTTTCTTTTGAAAAGGATTTTGAAAAGTTAAACCGATGATTTGAGTTTACTCACACCAGTCCCATGACTGACCCAGAGTTTTATTTTGTTTTGTTTTCCCTAAACTCTTGGGTGCCCAAATTTGTACGAGCAGTCAAGTGATTAGGATTTTTACAGATATACTTTGGAGGAGCTTGGAGCAGGAGGCTTCAGCACTAAAGATATATAGTTTAGTTCCGCTGTGATGTTTTGTGATAATGGTATGTATATACTGGTCCAAGTTATATTTCCAAAGTTATGTTATATATTATATTTTGTTCGTTCCGCTGTGAGATTCGTGCATACTCTGATTGTGTTTTTCTTCTTCTTCTATTCTAATTTTCTATCTTATCTACTCTCAACCTCTAACTTCTTCCAATTAACGATCTGGAATGTTCGATGCCTGAATAATTAACATGGGTTTGCGTCGATTTTCTGGGTTGAAAATCCCAGTTCGTTATAGTGGTATCAGAGCTGAAGGTTAAATGATTACCTTGGCTCTGTGGCGTGACTCGGTAGAGATGGGGTTAGTAATACCCTAGATTGAGTTTGAGTGTATATATACGAGTGAACGTATTTGTAGATTTTATAAAAATTGTTTTATATTGTGGTGATTTATTGGTTGAGTTGTTTGTGAATTCTGGTCGATCAGTTTGATCTACTGTATCGGTAGGAATTTCTAAACACCCGAATACGATGAACCGACATAGTATGTTTTGAAAGAGGGTAAATGAAATAATTTTACCCAAATTATATTTGGATATAAAAGAAAATGTTTATATTTAAAGTATTATGGTATATGTGATGTGTTGGTTAATTGTTATTGAAATGGTTATATAAATAACCAATTTGAGTTCGTATAATATAAAAGCAGATTAATTAAATCTGAATTAAATCAGAATTGGAATTAAAATTCTAAAAAGAACTGGGGAAAAAGTGATTGTAAGTGGATTTGTGTTAAGTTTAAGAAAATCTTAAAATCCTGGGAGATTTTAAATTGTTTACATGTATTGTGAATGATATTTTGAAAAAGTTTTCAAAATGAAAGGGTTTAAGTATGGTTTTGAAAATGATATAGTATTGAACTCACTTCGATAGCTGGGAAATAACTCTGATGATGCTGGCCACATCATCAGTGTTCATTTTCGGGTTGTAAGTGACGGATTACTACCAAAGAGAGTGTTTTTGAATTGTTTTGAGAAAAAGGAGGTTGTTTTGAATCCTGAAAAGGGATATTTGATTTTTGAAAGAGCTAAGCTGTTTAAAAATTCCCAGGAGAATTGTATGAATTAAAAACTAATTTAAAGGGATTTGTCAAAGCAAATATGCATTGAATTAAAAACAATTAACCAGAAATTAATTAGAAAATGATATATCAAGTGGAATCATTTTGAATTGTGAGATAGAATCTGAAATGGTATTGGATTGATGAGTTAGGAGTTTGGAATCGAGAATGAAACTTGAGTTTGAAATTGTAATTGGCTTGTTTAAGCGAATGGCTGTGTTGAGGATAAATTGATCAGAGATGATTGGGATGACTTTGGTATATGCTGAATTAACAACAGATGGAAATAATATAATGATATGCCCGACAAAAAGGTACACGTTTATTTTTATGGATTTGGTGATTTATGAGCCGATTTGGCAAGCCGCTTGGCTGTTTGATTTTCTTGTGGATTGGAAAGGGCCTAGAGAGGCGAGTTGAGGTTTGAACTATTGACCGGTACAAAGGAGGTGCTAGCAAAAAAATTTGAAGATTTCGGGTGTTAGAAAATTTTCAGGATTTTTGAAAATTTTCGTTAGTAAGAATAAATTAATATTTTAAATTGAAATTAATTGGTTTAGTTAAAACTGAAGTTAAAAGTGAACGAATAATTTTTAAACCAGTTAATAGGGTATGTCTTCTACCTTAGCAATTTCGAGGACGAAATTATTTTAAAGGGGGAAGAATGTAACGACCCGCATTTTTCAGCGATATAATTAATTTATTTAATTATTTGAATAATGGTTTGGCTATTTAAAATGACCAGAATTAAATAATATTGAATATTTAATTAAAATAAATAATATAATAATATATTTAATTTCTGAAATAGTCAGAAATAGTGGAATTCACAAAATGGTGTGAATTGGATCATCGGTGATATTTAATTCAATTTAGAATTGAATTAGAATAACGAATATATTATTCGAACGACAGTTGAACGTAGAATTTTAATATAATTATAATCGAGCTTGAAATGGCGCGGCAGTTCGCTATTTGGCGATTTGAACTTCAACTGAAAGCACAGGATTCGTTTTAAATCGGATTTCTATGAAACAAGAAACGTTAGGAGCTGGTGAAGTATATTTTTCCGATGGAAGAGAAAATTCGGGATTTCATTGTGTAGATTTTGATTTATGTCCAAATCAAAATTTTAGAAAAGTCGCCATGGAATTCCATTATAATATATATCGATTTATTTATATTTTAAAATGGATTTTTAAATATAAATCGAATATCGATGTAACACTGGATTTGAAATATCAAATTATAAATCCCAGTGGAGCAGTATGATATTCTGTTGTGAATATATAGGATAATATTTATTTTTTAAATATTAAATTTAATTGTTTTTGAATATATTTATATATTTAAATGGGTTATTTAGAGCTTTAAAAATAGCCAGTTTTGCAAATGACCTCAGAATTCGACGAAACTAATTTTGTTGGATCCGCAATATTAAATTATTATTAGATTTCAATTTCCGTGATTTTTGAAGTCAGTATGTGGCCGTACGGGATTTTAATGTGAGAAACAGTCGATATTTTTACGGTTAAAAATACGCTGTGTGAGAAAACGGAGTCGAAATTCGATGAAACAAATTTCGTTGGGTCCGTAATGTCAAACTTTAGTTGTATGTTAATTTCCATGATTTTTGGATATTTTGTGTGATCATTAGGATTTTTAGAAGGCAGATACAAGTAGAAATTGGCTAATATAAAATATAAAATAATAATAATAAAATATATAAACCTACCCTATATATATTCCTTACCATCTAACCCTAATCCATTTTTCTCCCTGGACAAAACAGCGCCGCCGCCTCCAGGAAAAATTCTAACAGTAAAATCCACCTTTGAAAAATCAAATCAAATACAAATAGAATCGATAAATTCCAAAGTTTATATCGTTGTAATCCTCATTCAATGATCTTCGATCTGACGTGCATGTTGTTGGATTTGGTGGAGTTTTCAGTCGCTCAAATTTTGTACAGCGTGTTCATTTTAGTTTAGGGTTGGATTTATTGGCGAATACAAGGATCGATGCTCGTTTCTATTGTTGTTTTTGGATTTAGGAGGTTGAATAGCATGTTGTGTGAAGTTTTTGTGGTATTTGGTGCCAAGAGGTGTCGCACCATGCACAGTACAGCGGTGGAGGAGGCTGAAAACGGGATTTTTATGGTAGCACCTAGTTGGAGATGAAGGGGTTGGGGAGGAAGAGGAAGGGAAGAGAAGGAGAATGGTGGTAGTTTCATGTGATTCGGTGAAGTGTGGAGGGAGAATGGATCAAGGGAACGTGAGGAAATGGCCATGGAAGTGGGAGGAGGGCTGTGTCCAGCGTTTGGGGAAGAAGGCAACATGGGTGGGCTGTGTTTAAATGGGCGATGGGCTGAAATGAAAGGGTAAAGCCCATTTACATAATTAATTCCATGTTTAATCTATTTAAAATGTACACTAACTTGTAAATATCATAACTTTGTCATACAGAATCAAAATCGCGAACCGTCAGTTGCGTTGGGATCGTATGGACGGTGGCTACACATGGAACTGACCAGGAGTGAATTGGGGCTCGTTTGGATTTATGGTGAAATTAAACGCCTGAATCAAATCAATGACCAATTATCGTTATTTAACGATAACCGTCCAATGTGAGTAAATCTCACTAACTCTGCTTAGCTTATATTTTTATAACGTATTTTTATAATCTATAAATAATGGTTGTTTGCTATGTGTTGGCTGTTTGGTTGAACTGCTAGTCAGTTGATTGAAAATATAGATAACGATATAGATAAAAATCGTAAATCAAATATTAATTCTGTTTAGCAGAATATTTCATAGTAAAATGAAATTGATGTTAATTTTATTGTTTAACATTTGTGGATGCAGGGAACAGGTCGGAGGAATCCAACTGGGTTCCTCAACATTTATTTTACTGTTTTTTTCATTTACTGTGTATATGATTTGATATGAAATCTGTTGTTGATTTCGTATGGTTGAAATGATACTGATCATTGTTATATGGTACGTTAAATACCATAAAGAATACTGGAATGTTAAAAAGGAAATTTTCAATGTTATATTGAAAAAGAAATATTTATAAAATCAAAGATTTTATAAAAAGAAAACCCTTTATAAAATAAATAGATTAAAAAGGGATATTTATTTGTTAATCAAATAGATAGAATTGAGGGGAATATTTGTAAAACATTTACCGATAGAATTGAAAAGAAATATTTGTAAACTATTTACAAATTGAATTGAAAGGAATATTTATTTGAAAAATAAATAGAATAGAAAAGGGAAATATGTGTAAAGGGAATAATTAGATTATAAAAAGAATTACTTATTAATTCAATAGATTTTAGCAAAAGAAAATATTTTATAAAATAAATAGAATTATCAGAAAGGGATTGATTTTGAAAATAAATAGATTATAAAAGGATATACTTGAAAAGTGACTACAATTGTATAAAAAGAGGATTTTATATTTGAAAAGATTTAAACCCGTGCTTCGCACACGAGTATAATATGATATAGATTCAAAGCAAAGATTTTAAATAGAATCTGTTTTTAACAGATAAAGTAAGAAGATGAATTTATAAATAATATTTTATAAATTAAATGAACTATTTACCCTTGGATAAATAGAATATATAAGTCAGGACTTATATCGAGAAGTAAGAATCAATTTCAACATCGATATTTAAACTGAATAAACGTAGAGTGAATCAAAGGAGTTAATCAGTTAGAGTTAATTAGATAGGGTTAATCGAATTAGAATTTATTGAATATTAGTTATTCAATTAGAGTTGGTCGAATGTAGTTATTTGAGATAGAGTTAGTCAAACATAGTTCTTTAGAATGTGTTGTCATTTCGTACGACTGCTAGCGTAATTCGCAGGGATGCAGATAGCCTACGGCGGTCGGATGTTTCCTGAGGGAATCAGGCGTAACTATTGTGATCGCTGCGATCTAGAGTCAAGCGAATGGAGTTAAATCGAATATTAGCCATTCAAAATAAAGTTTAAACAGACATAGTTATTCGAATATAAATTAATCGAATATTAGTTATTAGATAGGAGTTAAATAAGTTGAGTTAATTGAGTTGAGTTAGTCAAGATGAGTTAATCAAACTGAGTTAATCCAAATGAGTTAATTCAAAGGAGTTAATCGAATATAGTTTATTCGAAAGGAGATTTATCGAATGTAAATCATTGTAGAAAGTTGATCGAATGTAAAACATTCGAAGAAAGATTATCGAATATAGTTATTCGAAGAATGATTATCGAATATAGTTATTCGAAGAGAGATGATCGAATATAGTTATTCGAAGAAAGAATGATCGAATATAGTTTATTCGAAAAGGAATTATCGAATTGAGAGTATTCGAAAAGGAGAATTATACGTTGAATTCGATTATATCGAATTCAGGGAAAGTAATATCTACTTTCCATTTTATCAAGATTTACTTACTTATTAATAGATTAGTGGTTTAGTTATTTAGTTAAATTTAGGAATGAAAGTTATATTTTGAAATTTGATATTTAGGAAGAAAGGGATTATAACGCTATAGTTATAATTAATGTTTTAAAATAAAGAAGGGGGTTCATAAATAGGATCCGAGGGTTTCGTAAGGAAGTTGTTAAAGATATGAAAGGTGAACTGTGTCTATTTCGAAGTTAGGAATGTTGTTCAGTTAAGGTCTGAGAGGTAATTATACCCCAACTTGATTGACTTCGTTTTTAACTAAGGGATGGTTAAGGTTCGATGGTGAGGATTGATTAAGTGAATTTAGTTAATGAGTGTAATGGTTTAAATTGGCTTAGTGATGTTTTATTTAAACATCTGTTTAAATCAAAAGAATACATTTTGGAAACATTTTCCAAATATAATCAGAGATATTTTCTAGTTATAGAAAATGAAATGTTGATGAGAAAGAATACTTAAATTACAGTAATACGTGAAACAGTGATGGAAATGTTTTCCAATGATTGATGACGTATATTTCATAAATTTAGGGAATAAGAGATGTTGGGCATATAGAAATGGGGAATGAATGAATTAATGATAAATTAAATTAAAAGGATGAATGTTGAATGTTGATTGATCGATAGAATTTGTAACACCCCACGTCCATTAATGTCACTCACAAACGGAATGCATTAACTTCCATGGAGGTTTTAAGTGAATATAGAACAGAAAAATTACAACAAGACAGATAATAAGTAGTACTTGGAAATCTAAAACTTCATTTTATTGCAGCGGAAATTAAACATGTTTGTTACATCATAAAAACCATAAATCAGATTCAAGTACAATATCCATCTTGATAAAACAAAATACATAATCCCATAACACAAATAGCCATTAAAGAAGATACCAAGCTGGACTTTACTTCAACGGTCCAAGCTTTCCAAGAGAGATAAAGCAATCCAATCGAACTCCACTAGAGCTGGGCCCAACCTGAGGACCTGGAGGGGGGAAAAGGATAGAAATGGAGGGGGTCAGACATAAAGTCTGGCGAGTATGATAATTCTAACAATACTATTATCAAAATAACTAGACTAAGGCATTAGTTGGAAGACAGGTAAATGTCTATGAACTATTAGGTATTGAAGAGCAGATAAAGATAACGTTAAAGGCACACCTAATACTAACGGATAATTACTACACTGCACCACACCAGTCACCCTCAAAGTTGATCCCGCTTGCTTCACACAGAAACTATATAAATAGCCTTGCGTACCCCTAGCTGACTACATAGGTGCCGTCTGCCCCTAAATCCACTAGGTGTACCCCACTACCCACTTGCGATCGGCTCCCTACTCGTAGATACCCGTGTTGGCCCCACAGTGGGGTGTATCACTCCCCTAAAGTGGCAACTCGATACAACTTGAGAATGCACGGCTTATACCTACACGATGCAACAACGTCTTACCTACCAGCCCGGGTCCACACACGCATATGAAACCCGTTGGACTTGCGTTGCCACTGCTCCCCGTTTTGGCCTCTTATAGTCAAACCCAGCATGCGTGTCCCGTCCTCGACTTGGGTCGAGCCCACAAAGATACGTTTGGGATACTGGTTGAAATGGGCCCCCACAAGCTACCCACCTAAGCTTGTCCACTAGTACATCCCACTTAACCCTCATAGTCATGTTCATTTACATGTGTGTTTGGTTAAGTCTTACTAATCGTATTTCACATGCCACTAAGGGCACCCACTAGATTCCTCATGCCACCCAAGGCACCTACTTAACCCCCATGTCCCACCTTACATGTTTATCTGGTTAAGTATTTCTTAATTCATTCAGGCCATAACCTCATAAAGACCTCTCATATTAGACTGGCATTTATGGCAGCTGGATTTGCCGGGCGGATCCGGGCAGTCTTACACCATAAAAGAGTCTAACCTCGTGTCTTTACAACTGTTATGCTTTAGTTTGGGCCTAGGACCTCTCACATTGGGCTGACATTTGTGACCACTGGATTTGCCGGGCGGGTCCGGGCAGGTTTACGTCACAAACGAGTCCAACCTCGTGTCCTAAGCATTGATTATCACTTATAATCTTTTACCCCAGTTTTAATAATTCCCTATTCAAATTATTAATTAAGTCCACTTTTAATGATGTCCATAATTGACTCAATTATGGCCATCCATTCATGGCATGCAAAATCATATCAATTGCACCCCAACTTCTTAATATTAAATCCTTAATATTACCCCTACCCCACGTTATACGTTCGCTTATTCAACGCAAAATATACGTTAGACTCGAGTAGTCTAACTCATAGCATAAAGATAAATTATCACAACATATAGACAAATAAATCTAATCATAGTAGGGGTGAAACTTGCATAAACTACACATGTTAAGGATCTAAAGGTGTCAACTTGTTTGGTAAAATGTCACAACTTAAATGATATGATCATAACCCAAATTCATGTATAAACTTGCATATGGGGTTTTATGCAACATAATGATGGTGTGAATTAGCATCTAATACATAGAATTCACATATGTCATAGCATAATTCTAGATGTCATAATTCTAGATCTAAATAGATGTCATGGCATATGTTCATAACCTTTACTAATCAACCTAAACTTGCATATGTGACTTGTCATATAGATCAACATAGCCCAAATAATATCAATATTAAGATTTGATTAACATGAACTAATTAGCATAATAACATCATGACTTTATAACATGTATGATTCATCACAACTTAGCATAGAAAATTACAACCTATACAATATCATCATAGCATGATTTACAACTTATAGGATATCATCATCACATAACATAGGATTTACAACATACATGATAGCATAAGGTTTACAACAACATATATGATAATCCACATCATTCACTTATAATCCATTCATAACTTAATCTAATTAGTTTAATAATAATCTTGTTAAGATCATCATACTCACAATTAGAAAAGAAAGAGAGTCTTGATTTGCTTTAGAGTTGAGTAGAATTAGGGTTTTGATTAGCTTTATTCCTTCTTAGTTGGCGGCGGCTACACTGAGTTCCATGGCGGCGGTATGACGGTGGCTATTCTATTTTTCATGTGAATTAGAGTGAGAGACTACCTAGGTATTTATAGAGTTTAGGATTTATTTAGACCGTCAGATCAACTCAGAACTAAACTGAACCATTAAATTTGTCAACTCAGCCCTAAAGACACATCAACAGCTCAAGATTGGGCTCAGTAAAAACCCTAGCCGACTGACTAGGTCGACACCCAGGTCGACTCCCCAGTCGACCTGGGGGGGGGGGGGTCGACTGCCCAGTCGACTCCCCAGTCGACCTGGGGTGCTGGGCGGGAATTTTCCCGCCTAGCCTGTTTGACTCCGAATTTTGAATTTTAAATTTTCTGAAATCTGTTTTGAATTTTCTGAAACTTCCGATGGCCATAACTTCTTCATACGAAGTCCAATTCACGCAAACTCGGACTCTATTTCAACCAGAATTCCAAGACGAACACAATGGCGCAACCCGTTTCCCACAATTCTCACGTCTGAGATTAGTTATTCTTTAATTTGTGAATATTAATATTAACAGAATTACGGGGTGTTACATTCTCCCCTCCTTAAAGGATTTCGACCCCAAAATCTTCAAGTCAAGAAGAATGTATATCCTAACATACAATCATCCATCTACTCAACCATCAAAAACAGGCATCCATTGTCCTTATAGACTTCTAATGCTTTCATGTTTAAATGCACAGTGTGTGTATATGTCCATATCTAATGCAAAATCATGTGGTCCACTGATTCAGTTGACCTCCTTAATGCAAATCATGATAGTGCCATGCGTCCATTATGTATGCAAAAGTTCCTTAATGCTACATATTATCTCTATATGCGTGCACAATCATCATCCGAATGCAGCATCCATATGATAATACAATCATCATACATCCATTTTACTAAATACATCCATATATATGCAATATGCAATATGAAGTGACTGAGCCGATCTAGTGCCTAATAGTGTGTCTATATGCGTCCACAAGCAACCACTAGCAAACACTTGCATCCACTTTGCATCCATCATACATAACATGTCTCAAACACATGTTTCAACCATAGGATGATCCTAACTAAAGGTCAAAGATACTAGCGAGAGGATACTCTAAAGGTAAGATAAGTACAAGACAAGGGATAAAGGAGAAATTAAAGGACATACCCTCAAAAAGAAAAGGGTACAATGAACGCATCTTCGCTTCCGTCTCCCAAGTGGCGTTGCTCTCTTCATCTCCCCATTGTACTTTGACTAGTCTGACCTCTCGATTTCTCAACTTCTTGATCTCCGACCCAAGAATGCGTGTAGGAGCTCGTCGAATCGTCACATCACGCTCTATCTCCACCTCTCTAAGCAAGCTCGGCTCTACCACCTTCGCGGTCTCATGCAAGCACTTCCTCAAATGTGACACATGGAATACGTCGTGTACACCACCAAGTCTCTCAGGCAACTCCACTCTATACGCCATCTGTCCAATCTTCTCCCTAATAGGAAACGGCCCTACGAACCTTGGTGCTAACTTCCCAACGGACCCAAAGCGAACAACGTTCCGTAATGGAGACACTTTGATAAAGACCATGTCCCCAACTTCAAACTCAAGATCTGTCCTCCTCTTGTCCGCATAAGATTTCTGTCTATCTTGCGCCGTCTTCATCCTTCTTCGAATCAAGTCAATCTTCTCCGAAGTCTCTCTAATCATATCGGGCCCAAGTAGGATCTTATCCGTAGATTCGCACCAACAAGTAGGTGAACGACAAGGTCGTCCATAAAGAGCTTTGAAAGGTGCCATGCCAATGCTGGACTGAAAGCTATTATTATACGCGAACTCTATCAATGGAAGATGCTCTTCCCATGTACCCCCAAAGTCTAGGATACATAGCCTCAAAAGATCCTCTAGAATGCGATTCACCCTCTCGGTCTGGCCGTCCGTCTGAGGATGATATGCGGTGCTCAAACATAACTGAGTCCTTACCGCTTCTTGTAAGCTCTTCCAAAATTCGCTAGTGAAAATAGGATCGCGGTCGCTCACTATGCTAGAAGGAACACCGTTCAAACGAACTATCTCTCGAACGTATACAGAAGCTAACCATGGAGCAGTCCTCATACTCTTCACGGGAATGAAATGGGCGCTCTTAGTAAGTCTATCTACTATAACCCAAATCCCCGTATTACCCTTCCTTGATCTTGGTAATCCATCCACAAAATCCATCGAGACACTCTCCCACTTCCATAGTGGAACCTCCAATGGGTGAAGCAACCCACCAGGTTTCTTTTGCTCCGCTTTTACTTGTTGGCACACCAAGCATCTTGCGACATACTCGGCCACATCCCTCTTCATGCCGGCCCAAAAGTAAACTCGTCTCATGTCCATGTACATCTTGTCCCCGCCGGGATGAATGGTCATCTTCGAATGATGTGCTTCGTCAAGAATAGCCTTCCTTAGGTCATCGTCTTTTGGTATACAAAGTCTACCGTCCCTACGTAACCAACCCTTATCATCTAGGGTATACCTACGGAGACGGCTTGATGACTCCCCTCCTTTAAGATTTTCTACTAACTCAACCAACTGTGGGTCATCTCGCTGTGCCTCCCTAATCCGTCCCAAAAGCGTAGGTCTGACCTCCAAGGATGCTAGCAAACCGGGTACAAAGTCAACGGAAGGTCTAAAGTCAAACATAGAGATGAATTCTAAGCTTCACCGCTCCACAAACAAAGGACTTAAGGATAATCTTTTTCTACTTAAGGCATCTGCCACTACGTTACCCTTGCCAAGGGTATATGCTATCTCGAAGTCGTAGGACGCTAAGAACTCCATCCACCTTTGCTGCCTTAAGTTCAAGTCCTTCTGAGAGAACAAGTATTTTAGCGATTTGTGGTCAGTGAATAATTCGAATTTCTCGCCAAGAAGATAATGACGCCAAGACTTAAGCGCGAAAATAATAGCGGCCAACTCTAGGTCATGTGTAGGGTAGTTTTTCTCATGCGCTCTCAACTGCCTTCCACCATAGGCTATTACCCTTCCCTCTTGCATTAAGACTGCGCCTAGTCCTGCCCCCCAAGCATCGGTATAAACAGTAAACGGCTTACTCCCGTCTGGCAATACTAAAACTGGGGCTGAAGTCAAAGCTCTCTTCAAACGTTGGAACGCATCATCACAATCTACGTCCCATGTGAAAACTAGGTTCTTCTTCGTCAGGCGTGTCAATGGAGCTGATATTATTGCGAAGTCTTTGATAAACTTCCTATAGTAGCCAGCCAATCCCAAGAAACTTCTCACTTCGGTAGCATTTTTAGGGACCTTCCAATCTTGGATGGCCACCACCTTCGCGGGATCCACAGCTATCCCTTCTTTGGAAACCACGTGCCCTAAGAATCGTACTTCCTTCCTCCAGAAGTGACACTTAGAAAATTTAGCTTTAAGATTATGCGCTCGTAGGGTCTCCAACACTTCCCTAAGATGTAGGGCATGCTCTTCTTCATCCTTAGAAAAGATCAAGATGTCGTCTACAAAGACTACCACGAATTTGTTAAGGTACTCCCTAAACACCCTACTCATTAGATCAACAGAGTATGCGGGGGCGTTTGTCAAACCGAAGGGCATCACTAGCCATTCATAGAAACCGTCCGGAGTCCTAAAGGCTGTCTTGTCAATGCTATCCTCAGCCACTCTCAACTGATGGAAACCAGTGGCTAAGTCCAATTGCGAAAACACTGAGGCGCCAACTAACTGATCGAAGAGATCGTCAATCCTCGGCAGTGGGTGTCTGTTCTTCTTAGTAAGCTTATTAAGTTCTCTATAGTCCACACAAAGTCTAAGGGACCCATCCGCCTTCGTGGCAAATACTACTGGAGCACCCCACTCCGATATACTTCGTCTTATGAACCCCTTCTCAAGAAACTCCTCCACTTGCTTATCGAGTTCCCTCCTTTCACGAGGAGCCATGTGGCGTACTGGCAAAGATACTGGTTTTGCATTATCCTCAAGATATATTCGAAAATCTATCTCCCGCTTCGGAGGTAAGCCCTTCACCTCCTCAAACACATCCGAGTATTCTCGGACCACTCTAACAGATCGTAGATTTTCCACCGACGCGTCAAGCGATTCTAAATAACTTAGCATAACAGAATTTTATGGGATTACAAAAGATTTCGAGAGTGTTGCCAAGGCGAGTCATAAGCCTAACTACTCTCCTTTCACAATCAAGAACGGCACCATTTCTGGATAACCAATCCATTCCTAAAATTAGCCCATAGCCCGTGAAGCCTAACACATAAGCATCACATCTAAACTCAGCGCTAAGTATAGAAATTTTCAAATCCAAACACACCATGGACAAATAAGCTGAGCCCCCAATTGGATTCGAAACAACTAAGGGATCCTCTACTAAACTGGTGTTTAAGTGCAGTGATTCAACTAATGATGTAGAGATAAACGAATGCGATGCGCCCGAATCGAATAAAGTACGGACAGGATGATCAAACAGAAAAACTAAGCTTTCAACAGAAATGGTTCTACCTCGTTCTTGCAGCGGTGGGACCGCAAGAGCCTGAACTTGTCCCCTTGCCTGCCCTGGTGCCATAAGAGCCTGCACCTGTCCTCCCGAGGTAGCTCCTGCCCTCTGCCCCTTCTTTGGGCAGTCCTTTACTAGATGTCCCGCTTCACCACAGTGAAAACAGCCAGTCTTCTTTTTCTTTCGGTAATCCTTGCTAAGATGGCCTGGTGTCCCACAGTTAAAGCATTTCTTCTTTCCCTTGCCAGTATTGTCTTTACCACCCTTCTTATTTTGCTGTTGTGGTTTCTTATGATCCCCTTTCTTCTCGGGTGCCTTATCAGCTTTAGTGCCTTTCTCCTCGTGCATGAGTGCCATGTCTACTAGCTTCTCAAAGGTGGCCCCCATAGGGATGTGGGTCATAGCCAACCCTTGCAACAGTTCATTCAATCCATTAACGAACCTCAGAGCCTTCTTCTTCGGCGTGTTCACTAAGTCCAAGCCAAACCTTGCTAACTGATTAAATTTGTTGACATATTTTTCACTGGTGAGCTTTCTTGCTTCAATGTCAAGAACCTTTCCATATATAGATTCTCTTCTGCCCTTGAGAGAAACTTTGCCTCAAACCTACATCTGAAATCTGCCCAAGAATCAACAGGACGCTCCCCATTAGTGACCTCCCACCAAAACGAGGCCTCTCCTTTCATTAACCAAGCTGCTAATTTGACTTTCCTCCCTTCTTCTACTTCGAAGATTTCAAGCAATTCTTCCACCTCCTTAAGCCAATCTCTAGCTTCCACAAACGTTTCTGACCCTTGAAAAGGTTTCCACCCATAGCCTTAAATTCCTTGCACGTCTTTGCAAAAGTATCTACACAAGGAGGAGGAGGAGGAACGGGTGCAACTGGTGGTGGAGGAACATTGGCTGGACCTGCGGCGGCCCTAGCCTTTAATAGCCTCCTATACCATCCTGGTATCGTTACACCGTCTGGAAGGTTAAGATCTTCGGCCATGCTGAAACGAAAAAGGAAAGATTCAAAATGGAGAATTCGAAAGATAATGATATATGGCTATTGGGGATTATATTTTTCATAAAAACTTTCCTCTTTAAATTACTCATCAAGACATGTTTTTGAAAACACTTCTTCCAAAAATACTTTAGAAAAATTGTTTTTCTAAAAAATTTATCTGTTCTGGTAACCTTAAGCTGTGATACCACATGTAACACCCCACGTCCATTAATGTCACTCACAAAGGGAATGCATTAACTTCCATGGAGGTTTTAAGTGAATATAGAACAGAAAAATTACAACAAGACAGATAATAAGTAGTACTTGGAAATCTAAAACTTCATCTTATTGCAGCGGAAATTAAACATGTTTGTTACATCATAAAAACCATAAATCAGAGTCAAGTACAATATCCATCTTGATAAAACAAAATACATAATCCCATTAAACAAATAGCCATTAAAGAAGATAACAAGTTGGACTTTACTTCAACAGTCCAAGCTTTCCAAGAGAGATAAAGCAATCCAATCAAACTCCACTAGAGCTGGGCCCAACCTGAGGACCTGGAGGGGGAAAAAGGATAGAAATGGAGGGGGTCAGTGTAACACCCCGTAGTTTTATAACATTAAAATTCACAAATTAAAGTATACTTAATTTTTAGAAAAGAATTAAGTGAAATGGGTTGCGTAGAGAAATATATATATATATTAATATATATATATATATATATATAAATTAAAAATTAAATAAATAAATATGCGAAAAAGTTCAAAACAGCGAATTGGGAGGGGGAATAACCGAACCGGCCTATTTTTGAGGTCGACCCAAGCCCTGCTGGGTCGACTAGGGGTTAATCCAGGGTGTTTGGCTGTCAACCCGTGGGCCGATTCGCTCAAATGCAGATTTTGCATTTGATTGGTTCTCATGGTTCAGGGTTAATCTAATGGTCCTAAATAACTTCCTACACCTATAAATACATCCTAATGCTAACCCTAAACCTAATTAAAATAGAATAGTTACCGCCGCCATGGGAATCAATGGAGCCGCCGCCAACTAAGAAGGAAGAAAAGCTAATTCAATTCTAATTCTCTCAACCCTAAAGCAAAGCAAAACTCTCTCTTTTCTTCTCTAAATTGTGAGTATGATGATCTTAACAAGATTATTATCATTTTAATTAGGTTGAGTTATGAATGGATTATGAGTAGATGATGTGAATCATCATATATGTTGTTGTAAACCCCTTTTGCTATCATGTATATTGTAAATCCAATGTTATGTGATGATGATATCTTATATGTTGTAAATCATGCTATGATGATGTTATGTATGTTGAAAGTTTCTATGCTAAGTTGTGATGAATCATACATGTTAAAAAGGCCATGATGTTACCATCTATGCTAGTTAGTTCATATTAATTAAATCATCATGTTTAGGTTATGTTGATCTATATGACAAGTCACATATGCAAGTTAGATTGATTAGAAAAGTTATGAACATATACCAAGACATCTATTATGACATCTAGAATTATGCTATGACATATGTGATATCCTATGCTAGTTCACACCATCATTATGTTGCCTAAAAACCCCATATGCAAGTTTATGTATAGAATTGGGCTATGATCATATCATGTAAATTGAGAAGTTTAACAAGTTGACACCTTTTGATCCTTAACATGTGTAGTTTATGCAAGTTTCACCCCTATTATGATTAGATTTATTTTAATTGTCTATATGTTGTGATAATTTATCTTTGTGCTAGGTGTTAGACTATACAAGTCTAGCCTATATTATGCGTTGAATAAGCGAACGTATAAACGTGGGGTAGGGGTAATATTAAGGATTTAATATTAAAAAGTTGGGGTGCAATTGATATGATTTTGCATGCCATAAGTGGATGGCCATAATTGAGTCAATTATGGACATCATTAAAAGTTGACTTAATTAATAATTTGAATAGGGAATTATTAAAACTGGGGTAAAAGATTTTAAGTGTTAATCAATGCTTAGGACATGAGGTTGGACTCGTTTGTGACGTAAACCTGCCCGGACCCGCCCAGCAAATCCAGTGGTCACAAATGTCAGCCCAATGTGAGAGGTCCTAGGCCTAAACTAAAGCATAATGGTTGTAAAGACACGAAGTTAGACTCTTTTATGGTGTAAGACTGCCCGGACCCGCCCGGCAAATCCAGCTGCCATAAATGCCAGTCTAATGTGTGAGGTTTTTATGAGGTTATGGCCTGAATGAATTAAGAAATACTTAACCAGATAAACATGTAAGGTGGGACATGGGGGTTAAGTAGGTGCCTTGGGTGGCATGAGGAATCTAGGGGGTGCCCTTAGTGGCATGTGAAATACGATTTTTAAGACTTAACCAAACACACATGTAAATGAACATGACTAAGAGGGTTAAGTGGGATATACTAGTGACAAGCTTAGGTGGGTAGCTTGTGGGGGCCCATTTCGACCAGTATCCCAAACGTATCTTTGTGGGCTTGACCCAAGTCGAGGACGGGACATGCATGCTGGGTTCGACTGTAAGAGGCCAAAACGGGGAGCGGTGGCAACACAAGTCCAACGGGTTTCGTATGCGTGTGTGGACCCGGGCTGGTAGGTAAGACGTTGTTGCATCGTGTAGGTATAAGCCGTGCATTCTCAAGTTGTATCGGGTTGCCACTTTAGGGGAGTGATACACCCCACTGTGGGGCCAGCACGGGTATCTACGAGTAGGGAGCCGATCGAAAGTGGGTAGTGGGGTACACCTAGTGGAGATAGGGGCAGACGGCACCTATGTAGTCAGCTAGGGGTACGTAAGGCTATTTATAAAGTTTCTGTGTGAAGCAAGTGGGATCAAACAATAGGGTGACTGGTGTGGTGCAGTGTAGTAATGTGCGGTGCAGTGTAGTAATCATTCGTTAGTAATTAGGTGTGCCTTTACCGTTATCTTAAACGCTATCTTTATCTTCCTAAGAGTTCATAGACATTTACTTGTCTTCCAGCTTATGCCTTAGTCTAGTTATTTTGATAATAGTATTGTTATAATTATCATACTCGCCAGACATTATGTCTGACCCCCTCTATTTCTATCCTTTTCCCCCCTCCAGGTCCTCAGGTTGGGCCCAGCTCTAGTGGAGTTTGATTGAATTGCTTCATCTCTCTTTGGAAAGCTTGGACCGTTGAAGTAAAGTCCAGCTTGTTATCTTTTTAATGGCTATTTATGTAATGGGATTATGTATTTTGTTTTTATGAAGATGGATATTGTACTTGGTTATGATCTATGGTTTTATGATGTAACAAACATGTTTAATTTCCGCTGCAATAAAATGAAGTTTTAGATTTCCAAGTACTATTTATTATCTGTCTTGTTGTAATTTTTCTGTTCTATATTCACTTATAACCTCCATGGAAGTTAATGCATTCCCTTTGTGAGTGACATTAATGGACGTGGGGTGTTACACGTGGTATCAGAGCTTAAGGTTACCAGAACAGATAAAAATACTTTAGAAAAATAGTTGTTTTTGGAAGAAATGTTTTCAAAAACATGTTTTAATGAGAAATTTAAAGAGGAAGTTTTTATGAAAAACATAATCCCCAAATAGCCATATATCTTTATCTTTCGAATTCTCCATTTTGAATCCTTCCTTTTTCGTTTCAGCATGGCTGAAAATCTTAATCTACCCGACGGTGTAACGATACCAGGATGGTATAGGAGGCTATTAGAGGCTAGGGCCGCCGCAGGTCCGGCCAATGTTCCTCCACCACCAGTTGCACCCGTTCCTCCTCCTCCTCGCGTAGATACTTTTGCAAAGACGTGCAAGGAATTTAAAGCTATGGGTGGAAAACCCTTTCAAGGGTCAGAAACGTTTGTGGAAGCTAGAGATTGGCTGAAGGAGGTGGAAGAATTGCTAGAAATCTTTGAAGTAGAAGAAGGGAGGAAAGTTCGTTTAGCAGCTTGGTTGATGAAGGGAGAGGCTTCGTTTTGGTGGGAGGTCACCAATGGGGAGCGTCCTGTTGACTCTTGAGCGGATTTTAGACGTAGGTTCGAGGCGAAGTTTCTCTCTAGGGCAGAAGAAAATCTATATATGGAAAGGTTCTTGACATTGAAGCAAGGAAGCTCGTCAGTGAAGGAATATGTCAACAAATTTAATCAGTTAGCAAGGTTTGGCTTAGACTTAGTAAACACGCCGGAGAAGAAGGCTCTGAGGTTCGTTAATGGCTTGAATGAACTGTTGCAAGGGTTGGCCATGACCCACATCCCTATGGGGGCCACCTTTGAGAAGCTAGTAGAAATGGCACTCATGCACGAGGAGAAAGGCACTAAAGCTGATAAGGCACCCGAGAAGAAAGGGGATCAAAATAAGGGTGGAAAAGGCAACAATGCTAAGGGGAAGAAGAAATGCTTTAACTGTGGGACACCAGGCCATCTCAGCAAGGATTGCCGAAAGAAAAAGAAGACTGGCTGTTTTCACTGCGGTGAAGCAGGACATCTAGTGAAGGACTGCCCAAAGAAGGGGCAGAGGATAGGGACTACCTCGGGAGGACAGGTGCAGGCTCTTATGGCACCAGGGCAGGCAAGGGGACAAGTTCAGGCTCTCGCGGTCCCACCGCTGCAAGAACGAGGTAGAACCATTTCTGTTGAAAGCTTAGTTTTTCTGTTTGATCATCATGTCCGTACCTTATTCGATTCGGGCGCATCGCATTCGTTTATCTCTACATCATTAGTTGAAACACTGCACCTAGATACTAGTATTGTTACTGATCCCTTAGTAGTCTCAAATCCTATTGGTGGTTCGGCTCATCTTTCTATGATTTGTCGGGACTTGAGAGTGTTTATCTTGGGCGTTGAGTTTGAATGCAACACCTTTGTCCTTGGTTTCGCGGGCTGTAGTTTGATTCTAGGGGTGGATTGGCTAGCCAAGCGGGGTGCCATCCTAGACTGTGAAAGGAGGGTAGTTAGATTATTGATTCATTGTAGAAAAACCCTCATATTTCTTGCGACCCTAGGGGTTCAGTGATGCATAGCTGCCTAGAATCTTCAGACGCATCTAACGATGATTAGGAACCTGTTTGTGTAGTCCGTGAGTATGGAGACGTCGTTGATAAAGCGCGGGGTTTACCCATAGGCGCGGAATAAGTTTTCATATGTGCTTAATAGATTAAGCAAAGCCCGTTATGTAATCAGTGGTAGTTTTGGAGCAAGACTGGCAAGGACGGCTAGAGTCGATCAAGTGCTCAATTGATTGACCATCTTACTAGTATCATCTCACGTAGGTCGTCTGAATTCGAAGGAGGTATCCCTTGGGTGTTTGTCTGATATTGGTTTAGGCCTTAGGGGCTTGCACTTGGGGGATGTCGAATTCGACTAGGATGGTCTGCGTGAGAGATGGATAGTTGTGACGATTTTACATGGGATAATATCCTGGTTTTCTCTAGAAGCAGAGAAGAGCATGCCCTATGTCTTAGGGAAAGCTTAGGGACCCTACAAGTGCACTAGCTTAAAGCTAAGTTCTCCAAGATACCATTTTTGGAGGAAGTAAGTGAGGAATTTAGGGCATGTGGTCTTTAGGGAAGGGATATATGTTAAGGTGGATGGAGTTCTTAGCATCCTACGACTTCGAGATAGCATATACCCCTGGCAAGGGTAACGTGGTGGCGGACGCCTTAAGTAGAAAAAGGTTATCCTTAAGTCCTTTGTTTGTTGAGCGGCGAAGCTTAGAATTCATTTCGATGTTTGACTTTAGACCTTCCGTTGACTTCGTACCCGGTTTGCTAGCATCCTTGGAGGTCAGACCTACGCTTTTGGGACGGATTGGCGAGGCACAGTGAGACGACCCACAGTTAGTTGAGTTAGTAGAAAAGCTCAAAGGAGGGGAGTCATCAAGCCATCTCCGTAGGTATACCCTAGATGATAAGGGTTGGTTATGTAGGGACGGTAGACTTTGTGTACCAAAAGACGATGACCTAAGGAAGACTATTCTTGACGATGCACATCGTTCGAAGATGACCATTCATCCCGGCGGGGACAAGATGTACAAAGACATGAAGCGAGTTTTCTTTTGGGCCGGTATGAAGAGGGATGTAGCCGAGTATGTTGCTAGATGCTTGGTGTGCCAACAAGTAAAAGCGGAGCAAAAGAAACCCGGTGGGTTACTTCACCCATTGGAGGTTCCACTATGGAAGTGGGAAAGCGTCTCGATGGACTTTATTGACGGATTACCGAGATCGAGGAAGGGTAATACGGGAATTTGGGTTATAGTAGATAGACTTACTAAAATCGCCCATTTCATTCCCGTAAAGAGTAAGAGGACTTCTCCATGGTTAGCCTCCGTATACGTCCGAGAAATAGTTCGTTTGCACGGTGTTCCTTCTAGCATAGTGAGCGACCGCGATCCTATTTTCACTAGCAAATTTTGGAGAAGCTTACAAGAGGCGGTAGAGACTCAGTTATGTTTGGGCACCGCATATCATCCTCAGACGGACGGCCAGACCGAGAGGGTGAATCGCATTCTAGAGGATCTGTTGAGGCTATGTATCCTAGACCTTGGGGGTACGTGGGAAGAGCATCTTCCATTGGTGGAGTTCGCATATAATAACAGCTTTCAGTCCAGCATTGGTATGGCACCATTCGAAGCTCTTTATGGACGACCTTGTCGTTCACCTACATGTTGGTGGGAATCTACGGATAAGATCTTACTTGGGCCCGATATGATTAGGGAGACTTCGGAGAAGATCGACTTGATTCGAAGGAGGATGAAAGCAGCACAGGATAGGCAGAAATCTTATGCGGATAAGAGGAGGACAAATCTCGAGTTTGAAGTTGGGGACATGGTCTTTGTCAAAGTGTCTCCATTACGAAACGTTGTTCGCTTTGGGTCCGTTGGGAAATTAGCACCAAGGTTTGTAGGGCGGTTTCCTATTAAGGAGAAAATTGGACAGATGGCGTATAGAGTGGAGTTGCCCGAGAGACTTAGTGGTGTACACGACGTATTCCATGTATCACATTTGAGGAAGTGCTTGCACGAGACCGCGGAAGTGGTAGAGCCGAGCTTTCTTAGAGAGGTGGAGATAGAGCGTGATGCGACAATTCGACGAGCTCCTACGCGCATTCTTGGGTCGGAGATCAAGAGGTTGAGGAATCGAGAGGTCAGATTAGTCAAAGTGCAATGGGAAGATGATGAGAGCAACGCTACTTGGGAGACAGAAGAGAAGATGCGTTCACGATACCCTTTTCTTTTTGAGGGTATGTCTTTTAATTTCTCCTTTATCGCTTAGCTTGTACTTATCTTATCTTTAGTATATCCTCTCGCTAGTATCTTTGACCTTTAGTTAGGATAATCCTATGGTTGAAACATGTGTTTGAGACATGTTATGTATGGTGGATGCAAAGTGGATGCAAGTGTTTGCTAGTGGTTGCTCGTAGATGCATATACACACACTATTAGGCACCAGATCGGCTCGGTCACTTCATATTGCATATTGCATATATATGGATGTATTTAGTAAAATGGATATATAATGGTTGTATTATCATATAGTTGCTGCATTCGGGTGGAAGGTTGTGCACGCATATAGAATTAATATGTATCATTAGGAATCTTTTGCATACATATTGGACGCATGGCACTATCATGAATTGCACTAAGGAGGTCGACTGAATCAGTAGACCGCCTAATTTTGCATTAGATATGGACATATACACACACTGTGCATATAAACATTAAAGCATTAGAAGTCTTTTAAGGACAATGGATGCTGGTGTTTGATGGTTGAGTAGATGGACGATTAGATGGTAGGATATACATTCTTCTTGACTTGGAGATTTCGGGGACGAAATCCTTTAAGGAGGGGAGAATGTAACACCCCGTAATTTTATAACATTAAAATTCACAAATTAAAGTATACTTAATTTTTAGAAAAGAATTAAGTGAAATGGGTTGCGCAGAGAAATATATATATTGATATATATATATATATAATAATAAATAAATAAATAAATAAATATGCGAAAAAGTTCAAAATAGCGAATTGGGAGGGGGAATAACCGAACCGACCTATTTTTGAGGTCGACCCGAGCCTTGCTGGGTCGACTAGGGGTTAATCCAGGGTGTTTGGCTAACAACCCGTGGGCCGATTCGCTCAAATGCAGATTTTGCATTTGATTGGTTCCCATGGTTCAGGGTTAATCTAATGGACCTAAATAACTTCCTACACCTATAAATACATCCTAATGCTAACCCTAAACCTAATTAAAATAGAATAGTTACCATCGCCATGGGAATCAATGGAGTCGCCGCCAACTAAAAAGGAAGAAAAGCTAATTCAATTCTAATTCTCTCAACCCTAAAGCAAAGAAAAACTCTCTCTTTTCTTCTCTAAATTGTGAGTATGATGATCTTAACAAGATTATTATCATTTTAATTAGGTTGAGTTATGAATGGATTATGAGTAGATGATGTGAATTATCATATATGTTGTTGTAAACCCCTTTTGCTATCATGTATATTGTAAATCCAATGTTATGTGATGATGATATCTTATATGTTGTAAATCATGCTATGATGATGTTATGTATGTTGAAAGTTTCTATGCTAAGTTGTGATGAATCATACATGTTAAAAAGGCCATGATGTTACCATCTATGCTAGTTAGTTCATATTAATTAAATCATCATGTTTGGGTTATGTTGATCTATATGACAAGTCACATATGCAAGTTAGATTGATTAGAAAAGTTATGAACATATACCAAGACATCTATTATGACATCTAGAATTATGCTATGACATATATGATATCCTATCCTAGTTCACACCATCATTATGTTGCCTAAAAACCCCATATGCAAGTTTATGTATAGAATTGGGCTATGATCATATCATGTAAATTAAGACATTTAACAAGTTGACACCTTTTGATCCTTAACATGTGTAGTTTATGCAAGTTTCACCCCTATTATGATTAGATTTATTTTAATTGTCTATATGTTGTGATAATTTATCTTTGTGCTAGGTGTTAGACTATACAAGTCTAGCCTATATTATGCGTTGAATAAGCGAACGTATAAACGTGGGGTAGGGGTAATATTAAGGATTTAATATTAAAAAGTTGGGGTGCAATTGATATGATTTTGCATGCCATAAGTGGATCGCCATAATTGAGTCAATTATGGACATCATTAATAGTTGACTTAATTAATAATTTGAATAGGGAATTATTAAAACTGGGGTAAAAGATTTTAAGTGTTAATCAATGCTTAGGACACGAGGTTGGACTCGTTTGTGACGTAAACCTGCCCGGACCCTCCCGGCAAATCCAGTGGTCACAAATGTCAGCCCAATGTGAGAGGTCCTAGGCCTAAACTAAAGCATAACGGTTGTAAAGACACGAGGTTAGACTCTTTTATGGTGTAAGACTGCCCGGAACCGCCCGGCAAATCCAGCTGCCATAAATGCCAGTCTAATGTGAGAGGTCTTTATGAGGTTATGGCCTGAATGAATTAAGAAATACTTAACCAGATAAACATGTAAGGTGGGACATGGGGGTTAAGTAGGTGCCTTGGGTGGCATGAGGAATCTAGGGGGTGCCCTTAGTGTCATGTGAAATACGATTAGTAAGACTTAACCAAACACACATGTAAATGAACATGACTAAGAGGGTTAAGTGGGATATACTAGTGACAAGCTTAGGTGGGTAGCTTGTAGGGGCCCATTTCGACCAGTATCCCAAACGTATCTTTGTGGGCTCGACCCAAGTCGAGGACGGGACACGCATGCTGGGTTCGACTGTAAGAGGCCAAAACGGGGAGCGGTGGCAATGCAAGTCCAACGGGTTTCGTATGCGTGTGTGGACCCGGGCTAGTAGGTAAGACGTTGTTGCATCGTGTAGGTATAAGCCGTGCATTCTCAAGTTGTATCGGGTTGCCACTTTAGGGGAGTGATACACCCCACTGTGGGGCCAGCACGGGTATCTACGAGTAGGGAGCCGATCGAAAGTGGGTAGTGGGGTACACCTAGTGGAGATAGGGGCAGAAGGCACCTATGTAGTCAGCTAGGGGCACGTAAGGCTATTTATAAAGTTTCTGTGTGAAGCAAGTGGGATCAAACAATAGGGTGACTGGTGTGGTGCAGCGTAGTAATGTGCGGTGCAGTGTAGTAATCATTCGTTAGTAATTAGGTGTGCCTTTACCGTTATCTTTAACGTTATCTTAAACGCTATCTTTATCTTCCGAAGAGTTCATAGACATTTACTTGTCTTCCAGCTTATGCCTTAGTCTAGTTATTTTGATAATAGTATTGTTAGAATTATCATACTCGCCAGACTTTATGTCTGACCCCCTCTATTTCTATCCTTTTTCCCCCTTTAGGTCCTCAGGTTGGGCCCAGCTCTAGTGGAGTTTGATTGAATTGCTTCATCTCTCTTTGGAAAGCTTGGACCGTTGAAGTAAAGTCCAGCTTGTTATCTTTTTAATGGCTATTTATGTAATGGGATTATGTATTTTGTTTTTATGAAGATGGATATTGTACTTGGTTATGATCTATGGTTTTATGATGTAACAAACATGTTTAATTTCCGCTGCAATAAAATGAAGTTTTAGATTTCCAAGTACTATTTATTATCTGTCTTGTTGTAATTTTTCTGTTCTATATTCACTTATAACCTCCATGGAAGTTAATGCATTCCCTTTGTGAGTGACATTAATGGACGTGGGGTGTTACAGCCAGACATAAAGTCTGGCGAGTATGATAATTCTAACAATACTATTATCAAAATAACTAGACTAAGGCATAAGCCGGAAGACAAGTAAATGTCTATGAACTATTAGGTATGGAAGAGCAGATAAAGATAACGTCAAAGGCACACCTAATACTAACGGATAATTACTACACTGCACCACACCAGTCACCCTCAAAGTTGATCCCGCTTGCTTCATACAGAAACTATATAAATAGCCTTGCGTACCCCTAGCTGACTACATAGGTGTCGTCTGCCCCTATCTCCACTAGGTGTACCCCACTACCCACTTGCGATCGGCTCCCTACTCGTAGATACCCGTGCTGGCCCCACAGTGGGGTGTATCACTCCCCTAAAGTGGCAACCCGATACAACTTGAGAATGCACGGCTTATACCTACACGATGCAACAACGTCTTACCTACCAGCCCGGGTCCACACACGCATATGAAACCCGTTGGACTTGCGTTGCCACCGCTCCCCGTTTTGGCCTCTTATAGTCAAACCCAGCATGCGTGTCCCGTCCTCGACTTGGGTCGAGCCCACAAAGATACGTTTGGGATACTGGTTGAAATGGGCCCCCACAAGCTACCCACTTAAGCTTGTCCACTAGTACATCCCACTTAACCCTCATAGTCATGTTCATTTACATGTGTGTTTGGTTAAGTCTTACTAATCGTATTTCACATGCCACTAAGGGCACCCACTAGATTCCTCATGCCACCCAAGGCACCTACTTAACCCCCATGTCCCACCTTACATGTTTATCTGGTTAAGTATTTCTTAATTCATTCAGGCCATAACCTCATAAAGACCTCTCACATTAGACTGGCATTTATGGCAGCTGGATTTGCCGGGCGTGTCCGGGCAGTCTTACACCATAAAAGAGTCTAACCTTGTGTCTTTACAACTGTTATGCTTTAGTTTGGGCCTAGGACCTCTCACATTGGGCTGACATTTGTGACCACTGGATTTGCCGGGCGGGTCCGGGCAGGTTTACGTCACAAACGAGTCCAACCTCGTGTCCTAAGCATTGATTATCACTTATAATCTTTTACCCCAATTTTAAAAATTCCCTATTCAAATTATTAATTAAGTCCACTTTTAATGATGTCCATAATTGAATCAATTATGGCCATCCATTCATGGCATGCAAAATCATATCAATTGCACCCTAACTTCTTAATATTAAATCCTTAATATTACCCCTACCCCACGTTATACGTTCGCTTATTCAACGCAAAATATACGTTAGACTCGAATAGTCTAACTCATAGCACAAAGAGAAATTATCACAACATATAGACAAATAAAATAAATCTAATCATAGTAGGGGTGAAACTTGCATAAACTACACATGTTAAGGATCTAAAGGTGTCAACTTGTTTGGTAAAATGTCACAACTTAAATGATATGATCATAACCCAAATTCATGTATAAACTTGCATATGGGGTTTTATGCAACATAATGATGGTGTGAATTAGCATCTAATAAATAGAATTCACATATGTCATAGCATAATTCTAGATGTCATAATTCTAGATCTAAATAGATGTCATGGCATATGTTCATAACCTTTACTAATCAACCTAAACTTGCATATGTGACTTGTCATATAGATCAATATAGCCCAAATAATATCAATATTAAGATTTGATTAACATGAACTAATTAGCATAATAACATCATGACTTTATAACATGTATGATTCATCACAACTTAGCATAGAAAATTACAACCTATACAATATCATCATAGCATGATTTACAACATATAGGATATCATCATCACATAACATAGGATTTACAACATACATGATAGCATAAGGTTTACAACAACATATATGATAATCCACATCATTCACTTATAATCCATTCATAACTTAATCTAATTAGTTTAATAATAATCTTGTTAAGATCATCATACTCACAATTAGAAAAGAAAGAGAGTCTTGATTTGCTTTAGAGTTGAGTAGAATTAGGGTTTTGATTAGCTTTCTTCCTTCTTAGTTGGCGGCGGCTACACTGAGTTCCATGGCGGCGGTATGACGGTGGCTATTCTATTTTTCATGTGAATTAGAGTGAGAGACTACCTAGGTATTTATAGAGTTTAGGATTTATTTAGACCATCAGATCAACTCAGTACTAAACTGAACCATTAAATTTGCCAACTCAGCCCTAAAGACACAACAGCAGCTCAAGATTGGGCTCAGTCAAAACCCTAGCCGACTGACCAGGTCGACACCCAGGTCGACTCCCCAGTCGACCTGGGGGGGGGTCGACTGGCCAGTCGACTCCCCAGTCGACCTGGGGTGCTGGGCGGGAATTTTCCCGCCTAGCCTGTTTGACTCCGAATTTTGAATTTTAAATTTTCTGAAATCTGTTTTGAATTTTCTGAAACTTCCGATGGCCATAACTTCTTCATACGAAGTCCAATTCACGCAAACTCGGACTCTATTTCAACCAGAATTCCGAGACGAACACAATGGCGCAACCCATTTCCCACAATTCCCACGTCTGAGATTAGTTATTCTTTAATTTGTGAATATTAATATTAACAGAATTACGGGGTGTTATAGAATTTCCATCTGGAAATAATATCGTTGGTTGTACACCTCTTTTTCTTTGATAGTTAAATCACCAACTGTCGAAGTTTTTGACCATTTTATCGTCATAAATATAGAGAGACCAGAATCCGATATATTATCTGGAAATCACTCTATATGGACGTTAGCGTTGCGATCAAATATTGAAGACGGAGTTATGCAAGGGCTATCCTGTTTACAGAATAGTGCCTTTGGTTGTCCAGTCCCAGGACAAACGTGAATGGACGAATGTCTGACAGAGTATATCTAACTGATCGTGTAAGTTGATCTCTTCAAACGTACTTACGTTTGGTGGCGGAGGAATTCGTTTCTCTTAGCTTTATACCCGTGGTATTTTTGAGGAAATCAATTTGTGATTTGGCGGGTATGACGATGTGGCATTCAAAGTGAATGAATGTATGATCTGTCAAAGATACGCTATGACCTCAAGCCTCATCAACCAGGAAATGACAGAAATCGGGCAGGAAGCATGGCTAAGTGGGTCGCTCCCATTAGGGTGTATATCACCTACCTAGAGAAAATCCATTTCATTCTTTTATCTATTATCGATGATGTCCCTTTTCGGGAAGACAGTGGGTAGCTCCCAACCGTTGGTGATATACATTCGATACACTCAAGAGAAATGAGTGGTCGGTCATGTGAGGGCCGGGTTACAAGATGTTCTTGTTGAACCCAGTGTATTCGTCTCTAGAGATACACTATCGGTAGGTGGTCCCATACCTTGTCATAGTTGGAATCCAATCTCCAATAAGCGCCCGCGGTTTTGTTTGTATACTATATATGTGGAACGTGAGATGCAAGCGTTCTGCTAGATTCTAATTACTTGTGATTTGACATTATTATAATATCAGAGAAGTATTTATTTCCAAATTTGTTTTGGGTTATCATAAGGTAAAAACCATCCGTGTTTATGTGTGGATCGGTCTTACGATTATCTTTTCTCTTGAAAAGGATTTTGAAAAGTTAAACCAATGATTTGAGTTTACTCACACCAGTCCCATGACTGACCCATAGTTTTATTTTATTTTGTTTTCCCTAAACTCTTGGGTGCCCAAATTTGTACGGGCAGTCAAGTGATTAGGATTTTTACAGATATACTTTGGAGGAGCTTGGAGCAGGAGGCTTCAGCACTAAAGATATATAGTTTAGTTCCGCTGTGATGTTGTGTGATAATGGTATGTATATACTGGTACAAGTTATATTTCCAAAGTTATGTTATATATTATATTTTGTTCGTTCCGCTGTGAGATTCGTGTTTACTCTGATTGTGTTCTTCTTCTTCTTCTATTCTAATTTTCTATCTTATCTACTCTCAACCTCTAACTTCTTCCTATTAATGATCTGGAATGTTTGATGCCTGAATAATTAACATGGGTTTGTGTTGATTTTCTGGGTCAAAAATCCCAGTTCGTTACAGTGGTATCAGAGCTGAAGGTTAAATGATTACCTTGGCTCTGTGGCGTGACTCAGTAGAGATGGGGTTAGTAATACCCTAGATTGAGTTTGAGTGTATATATACGAGTGAACGTATTTGTAGATTTTATAAAAATTGTTTTATATTGTGGAGATTTATTGGTTGAGTTGTTTGTGAATTCTGGTCGATCAGTTTGATCTACTGTATCGGTAGGAATTTCTAAACACTCGAATACGATGAACCGACACAGTATGTTTTGAAAGAGGGTAAATGAAATAATTTTACCCAAATTATATTTGGATATAAAAGAAAATGTTTATATTTAAAGTATTATGGTATATGTGATGTGTTGGTTAATTGTTATTGAAATGGTTATATAAATAACCAATTTGAGTTCGTATAATATAAAAGCTGTAACGACCCGCAAATCCGAGCTATCTGAGTTGACTAAAAACACCACACGTCCAACTCAAATAACACAGAAATACGACTCATTATTAGAAAGAAGTTAGAGGATGAGAAATAGAAAGAAAGAAATATTAGAATAGAAGAAAACGAAGATCACAAACTCACAGCGGAACGAATAATAAAATATATTATATAACATAAGCTTCGAAATACAAATCTGTTTTGTACATATATACATACCATCATCAGAGTACACATAACATTTGATCCAGCGGAAGTAACTCTAAATAACTAACGTTGAAGCCTCCTGCTTCAAGCTCCTCCAAGTGCATCTGTAAAAGCCTGAAACACTTGACTGCCCGTACAATTTTGGGCACCCAAGAGTTTAGGGAAAACAAAACAAAACAAACTCTGGGTCAGTCATGGGACTGGTGTGAGTAAACTCCAACCACTTGTTTAACTTTTAAAATCCTTTCAAAAGAAAAGATAATAGTAAGACCAGCCCACACATAAACATGGACGGTTTTTACCTTACTATAACCCAAAACACTCTGATATCAAATCCAATGATATTATAATAATGTCTACATCAAGTAAATAACCAAATAGCAGAACGCTTGCATCTCACGCTCCACATATATATCATAAAATCAAAAACCGCATGGCGCTTATTGGAGATTGGATTTCCAACATGACAAGGTATGGAACCACCTTCCGATGATGTATCTCTAGAGACGAATACACCTGGGTTCAACAAGAACTTCTTGCAACCCGGCCCACACATGACCGACCACTCATTTCGCTTGAGTGTATCGAATGTATATCACCAACGGTTGGACTCAAACCACCGTTCCCGAATGGGCAGAATCGACAGATTAAGAAACAAAAGGAATTTCTCTAGATAGGTGATTATACACCCTAATGGGTGCGACCCACATAGCCATGCTGCCTGCCCGATTTTTGTCCTTTCCCGGTTGTTGAGGCCTGAGGCTACGAATACTTACCGTTCATTGATAGCACAATCACTTTGAATGTCACATTGTCAGATCCGTTAATCACTAGTTGAGTTTGCACAAATATTCTGGATGTTATGCTAAGGGAATAAATCCGTTGCAACCATATATATTCATACAGACCAACCCATTTGATCATTGGAAATACTCTGTCAGACATTCGTCCATTTACATTCGTTCTGGGACTGAACGAAACCGAAGGCACAATTTCTAATAATAGAAAAAGCCCTTGCACTTCACTCCATCTTCAATATATTCAGCATACTTGGTTCGCAACGCTTATGCCGATACGGAGTGGTTCTTCGGATAATAATCCAACCGGTCTCTCCATATTGACAACGATGGTCAAAAACTTCGATAGTCTGTGATTTAACTATCGAATAAAAACAAGTGTTCAATCAACCTATCAAACAAATCACTGGGCCCTTTAATTAATTTTTCATTAATTAAATCACTTTTCCATTTCCTCTATCAATATTTGTTAACCAAATATTTTTCAATAACCATATTGGCCCCTTACGCTACTTTTGATTTCGTTTCCTTATCGAATTCTATATATATCGATATATAGATTTCTAATTGTCAAATTTCTTAAAAATATTCTAACTCCTTAAATTCCCGGAAAATTTCGCCATAACCTCCCCTGTATCGGGAGCATCGGGAAATTTCAAATAGCATCCCGGTATCTTCCAATCTCAAAAAGAAAAAGAAAAAGCCAAGCGGCTTGCCGATACGGTGCATAAAACCCATATATGAATTAAACATGTACCTTTTTGTCGAGCATTACGTTTATAAACTTCATATACCTCATCCCATACCTGTCTAACACCTGTTCACCTGTTTTCAACTCAAATCAATACCATCTAATCGTTTGAATTCAGCTTCGCCCATTTATTCTTTAAATCGGCCATTTGGCCTATTTCACTTCTTCGTTGAACATAACATGTTCAAATAAAATGTTTAACTTGCTCACAACCAAATTGAATTTCAATTTCAATTCTAGTTCCCTTTTTTTATTTCGAATATAAATTTTCAAATTGAATTTACTTATTCAAAGCTCAATATTCATTCGAAATCTCATTAACTAATTTCTATTCGAATTAGTTAGTTCTATTCAAAGTCGAAAATCTGATTTCTGTTTCAAAATCAAATTCATTACTTCACTTGAGTTCACATATATTCTATAACTCAAATCTATTATCTTCTAAATAGAAATTCGGATTTTATTTGTTTAACATCCTTTTATAAAATGAAACAAACCGTTATGGTTTTTAAATAGTTCTGGCGCTGTTTTTCTGAAAATTTGATTTTGACATAACTCAAAATCTATACGACGAAATTCAGATTTTTCTCTTCCATTAGAAAACTATTATCAAACCGGTCCTGACGTTTCTTGTTTCAAAGAATTTCGACTTCAATTGCGTTCTGTATACTCGATTGAAGTTCGAATCGCTATTTTACGAACTGCAGCGCTGCGGCGAGTTCGTTTTAATTATATTTATATATATAAAACTTTAAAACTTCTTAAAACGAATTCAATTTCATTTTAACTCTATTTGAATTCCTTGATTCAAATTCCAATCTCACTTTTGAATTCTATATTTCAAATTTCAATCCCTTTTCTATTTGATATTCAAATTCAATACTTGAATTTCTATTTGAATTCCATATTCAAATTCTATGTTCGAATTCATTTGAATTCTTTTATTCAAACTCTATATTTAAATTCCATTTGAAACTTCTATATTCCAATTTCTATATTTGAATTCTATTGAAATTCAAATATTCAAACTCCTTTTTAAATTCTATATTCAAAATTCCATAGTTTAAAACCCATTTGAATTTCATATTCAAATCCCATAGATCAAATCCTATTTGAATTCAATTTGAATCTCTTATATTCAAATTTCATTTTTAAATTCCATTCAAATCTCTATTCACATTTCACATTTGAATTCTTCTTTGAAATACTATATTTCAAATTCTATTTTGGAATTTTACATTGAAATCTCTAATTGAATTTCTAATATTAAATCTCCTTTAAAAATTCAAACTTTTAAACTCCTTTTAAAATTCAAATGTTATACTCAAATTTCCTTTGAGTTATATATTTAAAAATTTCCTTTTCACATCTTATTTGAAATCCCATTTCAAATCCCAATTTCACGCTTGTATTTCTATTTCTGAATTATCAAATGATAATTCTTTTCACTTCATTTATAACTTCGTTATAAAAGAACTATTTATAAACTTCGTTTAAAAAGAAACTACTTGTTATATTTTTCAAAAAACAAGTTTTATATTTAAAATTCAAATTCTATTTAAAAATAGAATTTTCCCTTTTTAAATCTCAAATATCCTTTTTACGATATTTTTAAATATCATTACTTAAGCCCAGTGATATTTAAACACACAAAGCAACCAATTATTTATTTTTCTAACACATCATATATAACAATATATATGCAAACAAATAAACAAACAGATAATATATTTTTGAGGAATCCAGTTGGATTCCTCCAACCTGTTTTCCTGCATCCACAGATGTTAGCACATAAATAATACCCATTCTGCTTCGTGGCAGAATATCGCGGTATAGAAGGTCATCCACTAATCATAGCGTGGGGCGTATAGGGTAATCATCCGCTATGAAACTGCGGGCATCCGCTAATGAGACTGCGGGAATCCAACCAATCAATCAACCCAATATATATATAATAGCCTTAAATAACTAATATATATAAATCAACCATAAAACATTCACACAAGCAACAGACAATTATTTTTAATGAAATAAAAATAATTCTAAAGGTGAGTGAGATTTACTCACCGTGATTTATTTGTCGGATATCCTGTCACAGCTTCGAATCTATTCGAATAAATCTTTTCGGTACCTACGATTATATATTTTAATTTATCAACTACTTTTTCTTTTTCTTTTTAACTTGAGCAAATAAATTTCCATAAATTGTATATTTTAAATCAACTATCCACTAAACAAATAAATTTTTCTACGTATTTAAAAATTCCGAATCAACGCATACCTTACTGCTATTCTAACCATGAAGCTACTCGATAATCATCGAACGATTTTGCTGAGAAAAACCCCTAAATTGCTGACCTTTTCTCTTTGGCATTAAATCGAACACTTCGCCTTCACTCACCAATGCTTTGTTGTCATCTACAATCAACAGCCAAGCTGTTGTCACACCACCAAAACATCCTCGCGTCCACTGTCGAACACCACATCGCACCATCCTTGTATTCAGATATCGACCTCATCCCCTTCACAAAGTCGCAGTCCCCAAACCCCTCCCATATCTTACTGTCGATCCTCTCAACTATCATCGCGCCACTCAGCACATCGAGTCGCTCTCACATCGAGTCCCAACTGTTGTCGCTACCATCCCATCCGATAATTCGTTGCCCAAAAATCGCGATCAACCTAGAGCCGATCCCCCCCCGTTCATCTTCCATGTCGCGAGTGCCCCTTTCGCGAGATTTTCGATTTGGAGTGGAGCGGCTATCAGAGTATGAGGCTTCGATTTTGATTTTTTGTAACTGGAAGAGGATTAACAAGGGGGCGGAGGAATTTGAATGGATTTGGTCGGTTTGGGAATGGCAAAATAAAGGCAATGGGTAACGTATTTATACATGCGATGGGGAAACAGTAAGGTACAGGCCATTAAAATGTTGTTTGCCTGGTATTGAAGCTTGGAGACAAAGGTGTTGGCTCGAGATGAATAAGTCTGCGCTGATGACAATTCTTAGGGTGGCGTTTAGTTTTTAGGTCGGCTTATTTGGGTGACAGTATATTTAAATTAATCTGATTTGACTTTTAATTTAATTAAATAACCAAAATATCTTATGGTCCCTTGATTTCAACTATGGAACCCTATGTTAATTTAACGATCGTCATTTTCAAGATTATACGCTATTTTAAACTTAACGCAAATGGTTTTAAACTGGAATAACACTAGTAAATTAAGTTAAACCGTTTAGAATGTAAATCGATTTTTGAACAAATAAATTCATCGAAAATAAATTATTATCTTTTTAATTCAATACAGACTTTATATTAGTCGACTGAATTGTTCTGATTTAGTGTTGCACTGGGAATTCAATTCTTACTATTACGATAATTAAATATATTCGATATTAAATCATAGATCGATAATTAAATTGACAAATCCAATATAAAATTCATTTATATTATGAATTCAATATTTAAAACCATGCTAAATATTTAAAATAAACTGTTCAAAAATCTGGGTCGTTACATTCTTCCCCCCTTAAAATAATTTCGTCCTCGAAATTGCTAAGGTAGGAAAAAGGGTACAAATCCATTACTTTTTCAAAAATTCACTTATGTTGAAACTCAACTCCTCATATTTCTATAACTTTAATTTCAATCAAAATTTTTTTGGTCTTCACACTTTCATATGCCTTCCCATTCAATTCATATTTATTTCAATTTATTTCAATAAATTGATTCTAATCAATTCATTCACTTCGACCCATTTAACTTGTCTAAGTTGAATTTAAATTCCAGAATTCAAATCCCTGGGTTTTCATTTCAAATCCTTTTGAAATCACCTATATTTATAACTAATTCAAATTCAAAATATTTGAATATTTCCAAACTATTTGTTTTCTTCCAAACAAATTTCCATCAAAAATTTCTAAGGTAGCAATCCATCACTTAGAAACTCGAAAATGAACACTGATGATGTTGCAATCATCATCAGAATTATTTTCCAGCCACTGAAGTGAGTTCAGTGCTTTATTATTTTCAAAATCCATCTAAAATGATTTTCTTTCAAATCCTTTAAAACAATTCCATATTATTTTAATATACTTTGAAAAATATTTTTCAACTTCCCAGGATTTTGAATTTTTAATTCTGGTTTGAATTAAATTCTAATTCATCTCATTTGTATATTTAATTTCTATACAAATTCTATCTGGTTATAAATAACCATTCTAATTTTATAATCTCGTTTGATTATGAAATCACCATCCAACACATCCATATATAATAATAATTCTAGAAAATTATTCTTTCTATATCAAAATAGAAATTTTGGGTAAAATTATTTCATTTACCCACTTTAAAACAATATCGTGTTCAATCTCCTGTTCGAGTGTTTAGAAATTCCTATCGACTTTGTGGCGTCCCACTATCCGATCAGAATTCATAAACCACTCAACAGACTAGCCAACACAATATAAAACAACTTTTATATCAATTAACAAATACGCTCTCTCGTATATATACACTCAACTCATTCTAGGGTACTGCTGACCCTATCTCTAAATGAGCACATGCCACACAAGCCTAGGTATTTGCTCAACCTAAGCTCTGATACCAACTGTAACGACCCGCAAATCCGAGCTATCTGAGTTGACTAAAAACACCACACGTCCAACTCAAATAACACAGAAATACGACTCATTATTAGAAAGAAGTTAGAGGATGAGAAATAGAAAGAAAGAAATATTAGAATAGAAGAAAACGAAGATCACAAACTCACAGCGGAACGAATAATAAAATATATTATATAACATAAGCTTCGAAATACAAATCTGTTTTGTACATATATACATACCATCATCAGAGTACACATAACATTTGATCCAGCGGAAGTAACTCTAAATAACTAACGTTGAAGCCTCCTGCTTCAAGCTCCTCCAAGTGCATCTGTAAAAGCCTGAAACACTTGACTGCCCGTACAATTTTGGGCACCCAAGAGTTTAGGGAAAACAAAACAAAACAAACTCTGGGTCAGTCATGGGACTGGTGTGAGTAAACTCCAACCACTTGTTTAACTTTTAAAATCCTTTCAAAAGAAAAGATAATAGTAAGACCAGCCCACACATAAACATGGACGGTTTTTACCTTACTATAACCCAAAACACTCTGATATCAAATCCAATGATATTATAATAATGTCTACATCAAGTAAATAACCAAATAGCAGAACGCTTGCATCTCACGCTCCACATATATATCATAAAATCAAAAACCGCATGGCGCTTATTGGAGATTGGATTTCCAACATGACAAGGTATGGAACCACCTTCCGATGATGTATCTCTAGAGACGAATACACCTGGGTTCAACAAGAACTTCTTGCAACCCGGCCCACACATGACCGACCACTCATTTCGCTTGAGTGTATCGAATGTATATCACCAACGGTTGGACTCAAACCACCGTTCCCGAATGGGCAGAATCGACAGATTAAGAAACAAAAGGAATTTCTCTAGATAGGTGATTATACACCCTAATGGGTGCGACCCACATAGCCATGCTGCCTGCCCGATTTTTGTCCTTTCCCGGTTGTTGAGGCCTGAGGCTACGAATACTTACCGTTCATTGATAGCACAATCACTTTGAATGTCACATTGTCAGATCCGTTAATCACTAGTTGAGTTTGCACAAATATTCTGGATGTTATGCTAAGGGAATAAATCCGTTGCAACCATATATATTCATACAGACCAACCCATTTGATCATTGGAAATACTCTGTCAGACATTCGTCCATTTACATTCGTTCTGGGACTGAACGAAACCGAAGGCACAATTTCTAATAATAGAAAAAGCCCTTGCACTTCACTCCATCTTCAATATATTCAGCATACTTGGTTCGCAACGCTTATGCCGATACGGAGTGGTTCTTCGGATAATAATCCAACCGGTCTCTCCATATTGACAACGATGGTCAAAAACTTCGATAGTCTGTGATTTAACTATCGAATAAAAACAAGTGTTCAATCAACCTATCAAACAAATCACTGGGCCCTTTAATTAATTTTTCATTAATTAAATCACTTTTCCATTTCCTCTATCAATATTTGTTAACCAAATATTTTTCAATAACCATATTGGCCCCTTACGCTACTTTTGATTTCGTTTCCTTATCGAATTCTATATATATCGATATATAGATTTCTAATTGTCAAATTTCTTAAAAATATTCTAACTCCTTAAATTCCCGGAAAATTTCGCCATAACCTCCCCTGTATCGGGAGCATCGGGAAATTTCAAATAGCATCCCGGTATCTTCCAATCTCAAAAAGAAAAAGAAAAAGCCAAGCGGCTTGCCGATACGGTGCATAAAACCCATATATGAATTAAACATGTACCTTTTTGTCGAGCATTACGTTTATAAACTTCATATACCTCATCCCATACCTGTCTAACACCTGTTCACCTGTTTTCAACTCAAATCAATACCATCTAATCGTTTGAATTCAGCTTCGCCCATTTATTCTTTAAATCGGCCATTTGGCCTATTTCACTTCTTCGTTGAACATAACATGTTCAAATAAAATGTTTAACTTGCTCACAACCAAATTGAATTTCAATTTCAATTCTAGTTCCCTTTTTTTATTTCGAATATAAATTTTCAAATTGAATTTACTTATTCAAAGCTCAATATTCATTCGAAATCTCATTAACTAATTTCTATTCGAATTAGTTAGTTCTATTCAAAGTCGAAAATCTGATTTCTGTTTCAAAATCAAATTCATTACTTCACTTGAGTTCACATATATTCTATAACTCAAATCTATTATCTTCTAAATAGAAATTCGGATTTTATTTGTTTAACATCCTTTTATAAAATGAAACAAACCGTTATGGTTTTTAAATAGTTCTGGCGCTGTTTTTCTGAAAATTTGATTTTGACATAACTCAAAATCTATACGACGAAATTCAGATTTTTCTCTTCCATTAGAAAACTATTATCAAACCGGTCCTGACGTTTCTTGTTTCAAAGAATTTCGACTTCAATTGCGTTCTGTATACTCGATTGAAGTTCGAATCGCTATTTTACGAACTGCAGCGCTGCGGCGAGTTCGTTTTAATTATATTTATATATATAAAACTTTAAAACTTCTTAAAACGAATTCAATTTCATTTTAACTCTATTTGAATTCCTTGATTCAAATTCCAATCTCACTTTTGAATTCTATATTTCAAATTTCAATCCCTTTTCTATTTGATATTCAAATTCAATACTTGAATTTCTATTTGAATTCCATATTCAAATTCTATGTTCGAATTCATTTGAATTCTTTTATTCAAACTCTATATTTAAATTCCATTTGAAACTTCTATATTCCAATTTCTATATTTGAATTCTATTGAAATTCAAATATTCAAACTCCTTTTTAAATTCTATATTCAAAATTCCATAGTTTAAAACCCATTTGAATTTCATATTCAAATCCCATAGATCAAATCCTATTTGAATTCAATTTGAATCTCTTATATTCAAATTTCATTTTTAAATTCCATTCAAATCTCTATTCACATTTCACATTTGAATTCTTCTTTGAAATACTATATTTCAAATTCTATTTTGGAATTTTACATTGAAATCTCTAATTGAATTTCTAATATTAAATCTCCTTTAAAAATTCAAACTTTTAAACTCCTTTTAAAATTCAAATGTTATACTCAAATTTCCTTTGAGTTATATATTTAAAAATTTCCTTTTCACATCTTATTTGAAATCCCATTTCAAATCCCAATTTCACGCTTGTATTTCTATTTCTGAATTATCAAATGATAATTCTTTTCACTTCATTTATAACTTCGTTATAAAAGAACTATTTATAAACTTCGTTTAAAAAGAAACTACTTGTTATATTTTTCAAAAAACAAGTTTTATATTTAAAATTCAAATTCTATTTAAAAATAGAATTTTCCCTTTTTAAATCTCAAATATCCTTTTTACGATATTTTTAAATATCATTACTTAAGCCCAGTGATATTTAAACACACAAAGCAACCAATTATTTATTTTTCTAACACATCATATATAACAATATATATGCAAACAAATAAACAAACAGATAATATATTTTTGAGGAATCCAGTTGGATTCCTCCAACCTGTTTTCCTGTATCCACAGATGTTAGCACATAAATAATACCCATTTTGCTTCGTGGCAGAATATCGCGGTATAGAAGGTCATCCACTAATCATAGCGTGGGGCGTATAGGGTAATCATCCGCTATGAAACTGCGGGCATCCGCTAATGAGACTGCGGGAATCCAACCAATCAATCAACCCAATATATATATAATAGCCTTAAATAACTAATATATATAAATCAACCATAAAACATTCACACAAGCAACAGACAATTATTTTTAATGAAATAAAAATAATTCTAAAGGTGAGTGAGATTTACTCACCGTGATTTATTTGTCGGATATCCTGTCACAGCTTCGAATCTATTCGAATAAATCTTTTCGGTACCTACGATTATATATTTTAATTTATCAACTACTTTTTCTTTTTCTTTTTAACTTGAGCAAATAAATTTCCATAAATTGTATATTTTAAATCAACTATCCACTAAACAAATAAATTTTTCTACGTATTTAAAAATTCCGAATCAACGCATACCTTACTGCTATTCTAACCATGAAGCTACTCGATAATCATCGAACGATTTTGCTGAGAAAAACCCCTAAATTGCTGACCTTTTCTCTTTGGCATTAAATCGAACACTTCGCCTTCACTCACCAATGCTTTGTTGTCATCTACAATCAACAGCCAAGCTGTTGTCACACCACCAAAACATCCTCGCGTCCACTGTCGAACACCACATCGCACCATCCTTGTATTCAGATATCGACCTCATCCCCTTCACAAAGTCGCAGTCCCCAAACCCCTCCCATATCTTACTGTCGATCCTCTCAACTATCATCGCGCCACTCAGCACATCGAGTCGCTCTCACATCGAGTCCCAACTGTTGTCGCTACCATCCCATCCGATAATTCGTTGCCCAAAAATCGCGATCAACCTAGAGCCGATCCCCCCCCGTTCATCTTCCATGTCGCGAGTGCCCCTTTCGCGAGATTTTCGATTTGGAGTGGAGCGGCTATCAGAGTATGAGGCTTCGATTTTGATTTTTTGTAACTGGAAGAGGATTAACAAGGGGGCGGAGGAATTTGAATGGATTTGGTCGGTTTGGGAATGGCAAAATAAAGGCAATGGGTAACGTATTTATACATGCGATGGGGAAACAGTAAGGTACAGGCCATTAAAATGTTGTTTGCCTGGTATTGAAGCTTGGAGACAAAGGTGTTGGCTCGAGATGAATAAGTCTGCGCTGATGACAATTCTTAGGGTGGCGTTTAGTTTTTAGGTCGGCTTATTTGGGTGACAGTATATTTAAATTAATCTGATTTGACTTTTAATTTAATTAAATAACCAAAATATCTTACGGTCCCTTGATTTCAACTATGGAACCCTATGTTAATTTAACGATCGTCATTTTCAAGATTATACGCTATTTTAAACTTAACGCAAATGGTTTTAAACTGGAATAACACTAGTAAATTAAGTTAAACCGTTTAGAATGTAAATCGATTTTTGAACAAATAAATTCATCGAAAATAAATTATTATCTTTTTAATTCAATACAGACTTTATATTAGTCGACTGAATTGTTCTGATTTAGTGTTGCACTGGGAATTCAATTCTTACTATTACGATAATTAAATATATTCGATATTAAATCATAGATCGATAATTAAATTGACAAATCCAATATAAAATTCATTTATATTATGAATTCAATATTTAAAACCATGCTAAATATTTAAAATAAACTGTTCAAAAATCTGGGTCGTTACATTCTTCCCCCCTTAAAATAATTTCGTCCTCGAAATTGCTAAGGTAGGAAAAAGGGTACAAATCCATTACTTTTTCAAAAATTCACTTATGTTGAAACTCAACTCCTCATATTTCTATAACTTTAATTTCAATCAAAATTTTTTTGGTCTTCACACTTTCATATGCCTTCCCATTCAATTCATATTTATTTCAATTTATTTCAATAAATTGATTCTAATCAATTCATTCACTTCGACCCATTTAACTTGTCTAAGTTGAATTTAAATTCCAGAATTCAAATCCCTGGGTTTTCATTTCAAATCCTTTTGAAATCACCTATATTTATAACTAATTCAAATTCAAAATATTTGAATATTTCCAAACTATTTGTTTTCTTCCAAACAAATTTCCATCAAAAATTTCTAAGGTAGCAATCCATCACTTAGAAACTCGAAAATGAACACTGATGATGTTGCAATCATCATCAGAATTATTTTCCAGCCACTGAAGTGAGTTCAGTGCTTTATTATTTTCAAAATCCATCTAAAATGATTTTCTTTCAAATCCTTTAAAACAATTCCATATTATTTTAATATACTTTGAAAAATATTTTTCAACTTCCCAGGATTTTGAATTTTTAATTCTGGTTTGAATTAAATTCTAATTCATCTCATTTGTATATTTAATTTCTATACAAATTCTATCTGGTTATAAATAACCATTCTAATTTTATAATCTCGTTTGATTATGAAATCACCATCCAACACATCCATATATAATAATAATTCTAGAAAATTATTCTTTCTATATCAAAATAGAAATTTTGGGTAAAATTATTTCATTTACCCACTTTAAAACAATATCGTGTTCAATCTCCTGTTCGAGTGTTTAGAAATTCCTATCGACTTTGTGGCGTCCCACTATCCGATCAGAATTCATAAACCACTCAACAGACTAGCCAACACAATATAAAACAACTTTTATATCAATTAACAAATACGCTCTCTCGTATATATACACTCAACTCATTCTAGGGTACTGCTGACCCTATCTCTAAATGAGCACATGCCACACAAGCCTAGGTATTTGCTCAACCTAAGCTCTGATACCAACTGTAACGACCCGCAAATCCGAGCTATCTGAGTTGACTAAAAACACCACACGTCCAACTCAAATAACACAGAAATACGACTCATTATTAGAAAGAAGTTAGAGGATGAGAAATAGAAAGAAAGAAATATTAGAATAGAAGAAAACGAAGATCACAAACTCACAGCGGAACGAATAATAAAATATATTATATAACATAAGCTTCGAAATACAAATCTGTTTTGTACATATATACATACCATCATCAGAGTACACATAACATTTGATCCAGCGGAAGTAACTCTAAATAACTAACGTTGAAGCCTCCTGCTTCAAGCTCCTCCAAGTGCATCTGTAAAAGCCTGAAACACTTGACTGCCCGTACAATTTTGGGCACCCAAGAGTTTAGGGAAAACAAAACAAAACAAACTCTGGGTCAGTCATGGGACTGGTGTGAGTAAACTCCAACCACTTGTTTAACTTTTAAAATCCTTTCAAAAGAAAAGATAATAGTAAGACCAGCCCACACATAAACATGGACGGTTTTTACCTTACTATAACCCAAAACACTCTGATATCAAATCCAATGATATTATAATAATGTCTACATCAAGTAAATAACCAAATAGCAGAACGCTTGCATCTCACGCTCCACATATATATCATAAAATCAAAAACCGCATGGCGCTTATTGGAGATTGGATTTCCAACATGACAAGGTATGGAACCACCTTCCGATGATGTATCTCTAGAGACGAATACACCTGGGTTCAACAAGAACTTCTTGCAACCCGGCCCACACATGACCGACCACTCATTTCGCTTGAGTGTATCGAATGTATATCACCAACGGTTGGACTCAAACCACCGTTCCCGAATGGGCAGAATCGACAGATTAAGAAACAAAAGGAATTTCTCTAGATAGGTGATTATACACCCTAATGGGTGCGACCCACATAGCCATGCTGCCTGCCCGATTTTTGTCCTTTCCCGGTTGTTGAGGCCTGAGGCTACGAATACTTACCGTTCATTGATAGCACAATCACTTTGAATGTCACATTGTCAGATCCGTTAATCACTAGTTGAGTTTGCACAAATATTCTGGATGTTATGCTAAGGGAATAAATCCGTTGCAACCATATATATTCATACAGACCAACCCATTTGATCATTGGAAATACTCTGTCAGACATTCGTCCATTTACATTCGTTCTGGGACTGAACGAAACCGAAGGCACAATTTCTAATAATAGAAAAAGCCCTTGCACTTCACTCCATCTTCAATATATTCAGCATACTTGGTTCGCAACGCTTATGCCGATACGGAGTGGTTCTTCGGATAATAATCCAACCGGTCTCTCCATATTGACAACGATGGTCAAAAACTTCGATAGTCTGTGATTTAACTATCGAATAAAAACAAGTGTTCAATCAACCTATCAAACAAATCACTGGGCCCTTTAATTAATTTTTCATTAATTAAATCACTTTTCCATTTCCTCTATCAATATTTGTTAACCAAATATTTTTCAATAACCATATTGGCCCCTTACGCTACTTTTGATTTCGTTTCCTTATCGAATTCTATATATATCGATATATAGATTTCTAATTGTCAAATTTCTTAAAAATATTCTAACTCCTTAAATTCCCGGAAAATTTCGCCATAACCTCCCCTGTATCGGGAGCATCGGGAAATTTCAAATAGCATCCCGGTATCTTCCAATCTCAAAAAGAAAAAGAAAAAGCCAAGCGGCTTGCCGATACGGTGCATAAAACCCATATATGAATTAAACATGTACCTTTTTGTCGAGCATTACGTTTATAAACTTCATATACCTCATCCCATACCTGTATAACACCTGTTCACCTGTTTTCAACTCAAATCAATACCATCTAATCGTTTGAATTCAGCTTCGCCCATTTATTCTTTAAATCGGCCATTTGGCCTATTTCACTTCTTCGTTGAACATAACATGTTCAAATAAAATGTTTAACTTGCTCACAACCAAATTGAATTTCAATTTCAATTCTAGTTCCCTTTTTTTATTTCGAATATAAATTTTCAAATTGAATTTACTTATTCAAAGCTCAATATTCATTCGAAATCTCATTAACTAATTTCTATTCGAATTAGTTAGTTCTATTCAAAGTCGAAAATCTGATTTCTGTTTCAAAATCAAATTCATTACTTCACTTGAGTTCACATATATTCTATAACTCAAATCTATTATCTTCTAAATAGAAATTCGGATTTTATTTGTTTAACATCCTTTTATAAAATGAAACAAACCGTTATGGTTTTTAAATAGTTCTGGCGCTGTTTTTCTGAAAATTTGATTTTGACATAACTCAAAATCTATACGACGAAATTCAGATTTTTCTCTTCCATTAGAAAACTATTATCAAACCGGTCCTGACGTTTCTTGTTTCAAAGAATTTCGACTTCAATTGCGTTCTGTATACTCGATTGAAGTTCGAATCGCTATTTTACGAACTGCAGCGCTGCGGCGAGTTCGTTTTAATTATATTTATATATATAAAACTTTAAAACTTCTTAAAACGAATTCAATTTCATTTTAACTCTATTTGAATTCCTTGATTCAAATTCCAATCTCACTTTTGAATTCTATATTTCAAATTTCAATCCCTTTTCTATTTGATATTCAAATTCAATACTTGAATTTCTATTTGAATTCCATATTCAAATTCTATGTTCGAATTCATTTGAATTCTTTTATTCAAACTCTATATTTAAATTCCATTTGAAACTTCTATATTCCAATTTCTATATTTGAATTCTATTGAAATTCAAATATTCAAACTCCTTTTTAAATTCTATATTCAAAATTCCATAGTTTAAAACCCATTTGAATTTCATATTCAAATCCCATAGATCAAATCCTATTTGAATTCAATTTGAATCTCTTATATTCAAATTTCATTTTTAAATTCCATTCAAATCTCTATTCACATTTCACATTTGAATTCTTCTTTGAAATACTATATTTCAAATTCTATTTTGGAATTTTACATTGAAATCTCTAATTGAATTTCTAATATTAAATCTCCTTTAAAAATTCAAACTTTTAAACTCCTTTTAAAATTCAAATGTTATACTCAAATTTCCTTTGAGTTATATATTTAAAAATTTCCTTTTCACATCTTATTTGAAATCCCATTTCAAATCCCAATTTCACGCTTGTATTTCTATTTCTGAATTATCAAATGATAATTCTTTTCACTTCATTTATAACTTCGTTATAAAAGAACTATTTATAAACTTCGTTTAAAAAGAAACTACTTGTTATATTTTTCAAAAAACAAGTTTTATATTTAAAATTCAAATTCTATTTAAAAATAGAATTTTCCCTTTTTAAATCTCAAATATCCTTTTTACGATATTTTTAAATATCATTACTTAAGCCCAGTGATATTTAAACACACAAAGCAACCAATTATTTATTTTTCTAACACATCATATATAACAATATATATGCAAACAAATAAACAAACAGATAATATATTTTTGAGGAATCCAGTTGGATTCCTCCAACCTGTTTTCCTGTATCCACAGATGTTAGCACATAAATAATACCCATTTTGCTTCGTGGCAGAATATCGCGGTATAGAAGGTCATCCACTAATCATAGCGTGGGGCGTATAGGGTAATCATCCGCTATGAAACTGCGGGCATCCGCTAATGAGACTGCGGGAATCCAACCAATCAATCAACCCAATATATATATAATAGCCTTAAATAACTAATATATATAAATCAACCATAAAACATTCACACAAGCAACAGACAATTATTTTTAATGAAATAAAAATAATTCTAAAGGTGAGTGAGATTTACTCACCGTGATTTATTTGTCGGATATCCTGTCACAGCTTCGAATCTATTCGAATAAATCTTTTCGGTACCTACGATTATATATTTTAATTTATCAACTACTTTTTCTTTTTCTTTTTAACTTGAGCAAATAAATTTCCATAAATTGTATATTTTAAATCAACTATCCACTAAACAAATAAATTTTTCTACGTATTTAAAAATTCCGAATCAACGCATACCTTACTGCTATTCTAACCATGAAGCTACTCGATAATCATCGAACGATTTTGCTGAGAAAAACCCCTAAATTGCTGACCTTTTCTCTTTGGCATTAAATCGAACACTTCGCCTTCACTCACCAATGCTTTGTTGTCATCTACAATCAACAGCCAAGCTGTTGTCACACCACCAAAACATCCTCGCGTCCACTGTCGAACACCACATCGCACCATCCTTGTATTCAGATATCGACCTCATCCCCTTCACAAAGTCGCAGTCCCCAAACCCCTCCCATATCTTACTGTCGATCCTCTCAACTATCATCGCGCCACTCAGCACATCGAGTCGCTCTCACATCGAGTCCCAACTGTTGTCGCTACCATCCCATCCGATAATTCGTTGCCCAAAAATCGCGATCAACCTAGAGCCGATCCCCCCCCGTTCATCTTCCATGTCGCGAGTGCCCCTTTCGCGAGATTTTCGATTTGGAGTGGAGCGGCTATCAGAGTATGAGGCTTCGATTTTGATTTTTTGTAACTGGAAGAGGATTAACAAGGGGGCGGAGGAATTTGAATGGATTTGGTCGGTTTGGGAATGGCAAAATAAAGGCAATGGGTAACGTATTTATACATGCGATGGGGAAACAGTAAGGTACAGGCCATTAAAATGTTGTTTGCCTGGTATTGAAGCTTGGAGACAAAGGTGTTGGCTCGAGATGAATAAGTCTGCGCTGATGACAATTCTTAGGGTGGCGTTTAGTTTTTAGGTCGGCTTATTTGGGTGACAGTATATTTAAATTAATCTGATTTGACTTTTAATTTAATTAAATAACCAAAATATCTTACGGTCCCTTGATTTCAACTATGGAACCCTATGTTAATTTAACGATCGTCATTTTCAAGATTATACGCTATTTTAAACTTAACGCAAATGGTTTTAAACTGGAATAACACTAGTAAATTAAGTTAAACCGTTTAGAATGTAAATCGATTTTTGAACAAATAAATTCATCGAAAATAAATTATTATCTTTTTAATTCAATACAGACTTTATATTAGTCGACTGAATTGTTCTGATTTAGTGTTGCACTGGGAATTCAATTCTTACTATTACGATAATTAAATATATTCGATATTAAATCATAGATCGATAATTAAATTGACAAATCCAATATAAAATTCATTTATATTATGAATTCAATATTTAAAACCATGCTAAATATTTAAAATAAACTGTTCAAAAATCTGGGTCGTTACAAAAGCAGATTAATTAAATCTGAATTTAATCAAAATTGGAATTATAATTCTTAAAAGGACTGGGGAAAAAGTGATTGTAAGTGGATTTGTGTTAAGTTTAAGAAAATCTTAAAATCCTGGGAGATTTTAAATTGTTTACAAGTATCGTGAATGATATTTTGAAAAAGTTTTCAAAATGAAAGGGTTTAAGTATGGTTTTGAAAATGATATAGTATTGAACTCACTTCGATAGCTGGGAAATAACTCTGATGATGCTGGCCACATCATCAGTGTACATTTTCGGGTTGTAAGTGACGGATTACTACCAAAGAGAGTGTTTTTGAATTGTTTTGAGAAAAAGGAGGTTGTTTTGAATCCTGAAAAGGGATATTTGATTTTTGAAAGAGCTAAGCTGTTTAAAAATTCCCAGGAAAATTGTATGAATTAAAAACTAATTTAAAGGGATTTGTCAAAGCAAATATGCATTGAATTAAAAACAATTAACTAGAAATTAATTAGAAAATGATATATCAAGTGGAATCATTTTGAATTGTGAGATAGAATCTGAAATGGTATTGGATTGATGAGTTAGGAGTTTGGAATCGAGAATGAAACTTGAGTTTGAAATGGTAATTGGCTTGTTTAAGCGAATGGCTGTGTTGAGGATAAATTGATCAGAGATTGATTGGGATGACTTTGGTATATGCTGAATTAACAGCAGATGGAAATAATATAATGATATGCCCGACAAAAAGGTACACGTTTATTTTTATGGATTTGGTGATTTATGAGCCGATTTGGCAAGCCGCTTGGCTGTTTGATTTTCTTTTGGATTGGAAAGGGCCTAGAGAGGCGAGTTGAGGTTTGAACTATTGACCGGTACAAAGGAGGTGCTAGCAAAAATTTTCGAAGATTTCGGGTGTAAGAAAATTTTCAGGATTTTTGAAAATTTTCGTTAGTAAGAATAAATTAATATTTTAAATTGAAATTAATTGGTTTAGTTAAAACTGAAGTTAAAAGTGAACGAATAATTTTTAAACCAGTTAATAGGGTCTGTCTTCTACCTTAGCAATTTCGAGGACGAAATTATTTTAAGGGGGGGAGAATGTAACGACCCGCATTTTTCAGCGATATAATTAATTTTTTTAATTATTCAATTTAATTATTTGAATAATGGTTTGGCTATTTAAAATGACCAGAATTAAATAATATTGAATATTTAATTAAAATAAATAATATAATAATATATTTAATTTCTGAAATAGTCAGAAATAGTGGAATTCACAAAATGGTGTGAATTGGATCATCGGTGATATTTAATTCAATTTAGAATTGAATTAGAATAACGAATATATTATTAGAACGACAGTTGAACGTAGAATTTTAATATAATTATAATCGAGCTCGAAATGGCGCGGCAGTTCGCTATTTGGCGATTTGAACTTCAACTGAATGTACAGGATTCGTTTTAAATCGGACTTCTATGAAACAAGAAACGTTAGGAGCCGGTGAAGTATATTTTTTTGATGGAAGAGAAAATTCGGGATTTCATTGTGTAGATTTTGATTTATGTCCAAATCAAAATTTTAGAAAAGTCGCCATGGAATTCCTTTATAATTTATATCGATTTATTTATATTTTAAAATGGATTTTTAAATATAAATCGAATATCGATGTAACGCTGGATTTGAAATATCAAATTATAAATCCCAGTGGAGCAGTATGATATTCTGTTGTGAATATATAGGATAATATTTGTTTTTTAAATATTAAATTTAATTGTTTTTAAATATATTTATATATTTAAATGGGTTATTTAGAGCTTTAAAAATAGCCAGTTTTGCAAACGACCTCAGAATTCGACGAAACTAATTTTGTTGGATCCGCAATATTAAATTATTATTAGATTTCAATTTCCGTGATTTTTGAAGTCAGTATGTGGCCGTACGGGATTTTAATGTGAGAAACAGTCGATATTTTTACGGTTAAAAATACGCTGTGTGAGAAAACGGAGTCGAAATTCGATGAAACAAATTTCGTTGGGTCCGTAATGTCAAACTTTAGCTGTATGTCAATTTCCATGATTTTTGGATATTTTGTGTGATCATTAGGATTTTTAGAAGGCAGATACAAGTAGAAATTGGCTAATATAAAATATAAAATAATAATAATAAAATATAGAACTTACCCAATATATAATCCTTACCATCTAACCCTAATCCATTTTTCTCCGTGGACAAAACAGCGCCGCCGCCTCCAGGAAAAATTCCAACAGTAAAATCCACCTTTGAAAAATCAAATCAAATACAAATAAAATCGATAAATTCCAAAGTTTATATCGTTGTAATCCTCATTCAATGATCTTCGATCTGATGTGCATGTTGTTGGATTCGGTGGAGTTTTCAGTCGCTCAAATTTTGTACAGCGTGTTCATTTTAGTTTAGGATTGGATTTATTGGCGAATACAAGGATCGATGCTCGTTTCTATTATTGTTTTTGGATTCAGGAGGTTGAATAACATGTTGTGTGAAGTTTTTGTGGTATTTGGTTCCAAGAGGTGTTGCACTATGCACAGTACAGCGGTGGAGGAGGCTGAAAACGGGATTTTTATTGTAGCACCTAGTTGGAGATGAAGGGGTTGGGGAGGAAGAGGAAGGGAAGAGAAGGAGAATGGTGGTAGTTTCATGTGATTCTGTGAAGTGTGGAGGGAGAATTGATCAAGGGAACGTGAGGAAATGGCCATGGAAGTGGGAGAAGGGCTGTGTCCAGCGTTTGGGGAAGAAGGCAACATGGGTGGGCTGTGTTTAAATGGGCGATGGGCTGAAATGAAAGGGTAAAGCCCATTTACATAATTAATTCCATGTTTAATCTATTTAAAATGTACACTAACTTGTAAATATCATAACTTTGTCATACCGAATCGAAATTGCGAACCGTCAGTTGCGTTGGGATCGTATGGACGGTGGCTACACATGGAACTGACCGGGAGTGAATTGGGGCTCATTTGGATTTATGGTGAAATTAAACGCCTGAATCAAATCAATGACCAATTATCATTATTTAACGATAACCGTCCAATGTGAGTAAATCTCACTAACTCTGCTTAGCTCATATTTTTATAACGTATTTTTATAATCTATAAATAATGGTTGTTTGCTGTGTGTTGGCTGTTTGGTTGAACTGCTAGTCAGTTGATTGAAAATATAGATAACGATATAGATATAAATCGTAAATCAAATATTAATTCTGTTTAGCAGAATATTTCATAGTAAAATGAAATTGATGTTAATTTTATTGTTTAACATTTGTGGATGCAGGGAACAGGTCGGAGGAATCCAACTGGGTTCCTCAACATTTATTTTACTGTTTTTTTTATATACTGTGTATATGATGTGATATGAAATCTGTTGTTGATTTCGTATGGTTGAAATGATATTGATCATTGTTATATGGTCCGTTAAATACCATAAAGAATACTGGAATGTTAAAAAGGAAATTTTCATTGTTATATTGAAAAAGAAATATTTATAAAATCAAAGATTTTATAAAAAGAAAACCCTTTAGAAAATAAATAGATTAAAAAGGGATATTTATTTGTTAATCAAATAGATAGAATTGAGGGGAATATTTGTAAAACATTTATCGATAGAATTGAAAAGAAATATTTGTAAACTATTTACAAATTGAATTGAAAGGAATATTTATTTGAAAAATAAATAGAATAGAAAAGGGAAATATGTGTAAAGGGAATAATTAGATTATAAAAAAATTACTTATTAATTCAATAGATTTTAGCAAAAGAAAATATTTTATAAAATAAATAGAATTATCAGAAAGGGATTGATTTTGAAAATAAATAGATTATAAAAGGAGATACTTGAAAAGTGACTAGAATTGTATAAAAAGAGGATTTTATATTTGAAAAGATTTAAACCCGTGCTTCGCACACGAGTATAATATGACATAGATTCAAAGCAAAGATTTTAAATAGAATCTGTTTTTAACAGATAAAGTAAGAAGATGAATTTATAAATAATATTTTTTAAATTAAATGTACTATTTACCCTTGGATAAATAGAATATATAAGTCAGGACTTATATCGAGAAGTAAGAATCGATTTCAACATCGATATTTAAACTGAATAAACGTAGAGTGAATCAAAGGAGTTAATCAGTTAGAGTTAATTAGATAGGGTTAATCGAATTAGAATTTATTGAATATTAGTTATTCAATTAGAGTTGGTCGAATGTAGTTATTTGAGATACAGTTAGTCAAACATAGTTCTTTAGAATGTGTTGTCATTTCGTACGACTGCTAGCGTAATTCGCAGGGCTGCAGATAGCCTACGGCGGTCGGATGTTTCCTGAGGGAATCAGGCGTAACCATTGTGATCGCTGCGATCTAGAGTCAAGTGAATGGAGTTAAATCGAATATTAGCCATTCGAAATAAAGTTTAAACAGACATAGTTATTCGAATATAAATTAATCGAATATTAGTTATTAGATAGGAGTTAAATAAGTTGAGTTAATCCAGTTGAGTTAGTCAAGATGAGTTAATCAAACCAAGTTAATCCAAATGAGTTAATTCAAAGGAGTTAATCGAATACAGTTTATTCGAATGGAGATTTATCGAATGTAAATCGTTGTAGAAAGTTGATCGAATGTAAAACATTCGAAGAAAGATTATCGAATATGGTTATTCGAAGAAAGATTATCGAATATAGTTATTCGAAGAGAGATGATCAAATATAGTTATTCGAAGAAAGAATGATCGAGTATAGTTTATTCGAAAAGGAATTATCGAATAGAGAGTATTCGAAAAGGAGAATTATACGTTGAATTCGATTATATCGAATTAAGGGAAAGTAATATCTACTTTCCATTTTATCGTGATTTACTTACTTATTAATAGATTTGTGGTTTAGTTATTTAGTTAAATTTAGGAATGAAAGTTATATTTTGAAATTTGATATTTAGCAAGAAAGGGGTTATAACGCTATGGTTATAATCAATGTTTTAAAATAAAGAAGGGGGTTCATAAATAGGATCCGAGAGTTTTGTATGGAAGTTGTTAAAGATTTGAAAGGTGAACTTTGTCTATTTCGAAGTTAGGAATGTTGTTCAGTTAAGGTCTAAGAGGTAATTATACCCCAACTTGATTGACTTCGTTTTTAACTAAGGGATGGTTAAGGTTCGATAGTGAGGATTGATTAAGTGAATTTAGTTAATGAGTGTAATGGTTTAAATTGGCTTAGTAATGTTTTATTTAAACATCTGTTTAAATCAAAAGAATACATTTTGGAAACATTTTCCAAATATAATCAGAGATATTTTCAAATTATAGAAAATGAAATGTTGATGAGAAAGAATACTGGAATGACAGTAGTACGTGAAACAGAGATGGAAATGTTTTCCAATGATTGATGACATATATTTCATAAATTTAGGGAATAAGAGATGTTGAGTATATAGAAATGGGGAATGAATGAATTAATGATAAATTAAATTAAAAGGATGAATGTTGAATGTTGATTGATCGATAGAATTTCCATCTGGAAATAATATCGTTGGTTGTACACCTATTTTTCTTTGATAGTTAAATCACCGACTATCGAAGTTTTTGAACATTTTATCATCGTCAATATAGAGAGACCGGAATCCGATATATTATCTGGAAACCACTCTGTATGGACGTTAGCGTTGCGATCAAATATTGAAGACGGAGTTATGCAAGGGCTATCCTGTTTACAGAATAGTGCCTTCGGTTTGTCCAGTCCCCGGACAAACGTGAATGGACGAATGTCTGACAGAGTATATCTAACAGATCGTGTAAATTGATCTCTTGAAACGTACTTACGTTTGGTGGCGGAGGAATTCGTTTCTCTTAGCTTTATACCCGTGGTATTTTTGAGGAAATCAATTTGTGATTTGGCGGGTATGACGATGTGGCATTCAAAGTGAATGAATGTATGATCTGTCAAAGATACGCTATGACCTCAAGCCTCATCAACCGGGAAATGACAGAAATCGGGCAGGCAGCATGGCTAAGTGGGTCGCTCCCATTAGGGTGTATATCACCTATCTAGAGAAAATCCATTTCATTCTTTTATCTATTATCGATGTTGTCCCTTTTCGGGAAGACGGTGGGTAGCTCCCAACCGTTGGTGATATACATTCGATACACTCAAGAGAAATGAGTGGTCGGTCATGTGAGGGTCGGGTTGCAAGATGTTCTTGTTGAACCCAGTGTATTCATCTCTAGAGATACACTATCGGCAGGTGGTCCCATACCTTGTCATAGTTGGAATCCAATCTCCAATAAGCGCCCGCGGTTTTGTTTGTATACTATATATGTGGAACGTGAGATGCAAGCGTTCTGCTAGATTTTAATTACTTGTGATTAGACATTATTATAATACTAGAGAAGTATTGATTTCCAAATCTGTTTTGGGTTATCGTAAGGTAAAAACCATCTGTGTTTATGTGTGGATCGGTCTTACGATTATCTTTTCTTTTGAAAAGGATTTTGAAAAGTTAAACCGATGATTTGAGTTTACTCACACCAATCCCATGACTGACCCAGAGTTTTATTTTGTTTTGTTTTCCCTAAACTCTTCGGTGCCCAAATTTGTACGGGTAGTCAAGTGATTAGGATTTTTACAGTTATACTTTGGAGGAGCTTGGAACAGGAGGCTTCAGCACTAAAGATATATAGTTTAGTTCCGCTGTAATGTTGTGTGATAATGTTATGTATATACTAGTACAAGTTATATTTCCAAAGTTATGTTATATATTATATTTTGTTCGTTCCGCTGTGAGATTCGTGTTTACTCTGATTGTGTTCTTCTTCTTTCTTCTATTCTAATTTTCTATCTTATCTACTCTCACCCTCTAACTTCTTCCTATTAATGATCTAGAATGTTCGATGCCTGAATAATTAACATGGGTTTGTGTTGATTTTCTGGGTTGAAAATCCCAGTTCGTTACAGAGTTGTTCAGTGCCATGCAACCAAACATTGTCGTCCCACATATTGGGCCTCTTCAAAAAACCCACCATGCTCGCTGAAGGGAAGTAATTGCTCGGGAGAACCCACACAGGTCAAGCTCTAGCATGATGGGTCGTTCAGTACTTTGCTACTGCGGAGTGGAATGTAATGTGGTTGTTTCTAAAAGCCAGAGCAACGCAGGTCGTTGCTTTTATGGGTGCAAAGCATACATTACTGCACTAAACTGACAGGGCTTGGAACGTTGTAATTTTTCTCATGGAGTGACCCACCGCTAATGGAGAGGGCTGTCACGTACGCTCTAGAGATGCAAGCGGAGTTAAGTCGCCTGGAAAGGGCCATTGTTGCAACAAAGGCTGAAATGTTGTACAGGTTCAAGGTTCGGCCCGAAACTAGGATCTTAGTTATATGGTACTACGTCTTAATTATATGTATTGTAATCCACGTTAAGTCGTGCTTTATCGTAGTTGTATGGTGGGTCGAACATGCACTGTATCATGTATCTTCTATATTGTTATATTGAAAGAAGTTTGTACGTAGGTTAATAGGTATTGTTTATATTTATGAATGCAAATGAGTTAAAAACTAAGGTTGTCCCCGTGTAAATTAAACATTTCAATACACAAAGGAGTTAGAAAATAGGGTCATACTCATCCACTTGAGCATTATTGCTGACAAATGCTTTGAAAATCACATCATGTAAAGAAAAAGTAAAACTAGTGACCCTTCACATCATGGCAGTACGAAAAGCAGATTCCCTACGTTTTTATGTCATGCGAAACAGTGTCGGGCAGCACGTAAAGCACAGTCGTAACAATTACTGGTAACATCACATCATTATTTCTTTTATTGATTTATACTATGCAGCTATATATTTGTATCAAATTACTCACTACTTTCCTCATGCAAACAAATTTGTTTCCACTCTTGTACTACCTCCTCCTTTTATCACTCATTCAAAATGCCTTCTTGGCCATCAGATACTGACACCGATGAACATGCGTACGAACAGATGAGACTTCAGCAGCTCGAAGACAAATTCTAGTTTCTAAACCAGATAAGACCCAAGATGAACCATTGGATGAACATGGGAACATAAATCTTCCACATGAAACTCAAGTACCACATGTTCAACTATCATATGAACAGGCTTTCGCTCAACCATAACAAGAAGTAGAGTTCTATCGAGTACCACCGTATGAACCGGGAGTTGATATTATCCAATATGTTGCTACTACGATTATGTGGTTGAAGTTGTGGTTCGAACAGAGGGTAAAAATATAGGTCGACGCATGCAAAAATGTCCATCCTATCCAAATGAATGCAATTACACGGACTGGATAGATGAACCATTGTTCCCAAGGGGAATAACATATGCAAACGAACTCAAACATGAGATCAGACGTCTCCAAACTGATATTGAATAGTTGCGATTGAACATTGCGAGACTCCCTTGAGATTGAACGCATAACATCTACGATTCCTTTGGTGTTTTAGTTGGCATCTACTATCATTAGTTTTTGTACCTTTAATGATCGGTTGTATCTGTATGTTTTATTACTGTTATCATGCAAAATATTAGTTGAATCATTGTTATCATAACAACGTGTTTTCATGCGTTCAAACTTTTTGTATCAACCGTAAAAGTATACATGTTTCAAATTAATAACATCCACGAGCCGATTTAATTGGCTCGTGAGATTGGACGCCGATTTTATCGGCATGCCATGATAAAATCAGAGTGCGCCGATAAAATCGGCTCGCGATTATTGGGAGATATCAACGATATCTCCCTGAATGTTACAGGTCGTAATATTACGACCCGTAACCTTGTTAGAGTTGCTCTAACAATAGGTGTGCTAAGTACTAGAGCTGCTGATGCTCAGATACTTAGATTTGACCGTGATGCTATCCAGGTTAAAAAATGGGAAGTATGATCTTTATGGGAATCTAAAATAATGGAATACTTGGCTAAGATTAAAAGCTATAACATTCAACACATTATATTGTAGGGCTAAAATTTGGTCATTGAATTGTGTGGATTTTTCTTTCTTTGTTCTGTTAGAAATTTTAAAATCAAGGATGTTCAGAATAAGATTGATGAAAATTAATGTCTTATATAAAGCTTACCAATGATAAACGTGTTTCACTTCTAGCAAGGTGAATTGATTTTTCATGAAAGACAAGAGTTACAAATAGACAAATATTTTATTTTTAACTTAGAGTTGTCATGGAAGATATGAGTAACATATAGATTGATATTTGTTTGCAAATACAAAGGATTATGCATATATGGAGCTTAATACATATTTGTAATACTATTGAATATAATGTTCCAAGCTAATTGAGCGCTACATGTTATTTTATTGGTCCGTTTGTACATGTGAAACTATATTTCGTCCTATTTGTCCTACAAGCAATTCTATTAGGTGTGCACTATGAAATAAGGACTTAAAAATATAAACCATTATGTATTACTTCCCATTTCTACTCCATTTTCACGATTATATTTTATGTCTTTTTATGATTACGTCTCAATTATGTTGCAAACTTAAATGTACGAGTTATATGTTTCTATAAATTCTATCTCATTTGGCTATGAGCTAATTTTATCATTTGATGGAGGAAATTATGTTTTGTTGCCAATTGAATTTGAAAATAAATCTACGTTATTTTAGGATCGGTACTATCATTTGTCCAAGTCTTCAACAAGTATCTGTTAATTCCATTGAAGTAGGAAATAAAGTAAATAGTTTGATTAGTTAGGCTTTAGGAAAATGACATTTTTTACTTTTACTTTTCTTTTACTTTCTTAGTTGGACTAAATTGGAAAGAAATTTACTAAAATACTAAATGCTTATTTAAGGTTAATAATTTCTTTTTTGAATGGAGTCCTCTCAAAATTGATTATCTTTTATTTAAAGTAGAGTATCTATAATAATGCTCAAAACTAATCATATGAGATGCTTTTAAATTTGACATATGTTTGATTATGATTTGTTCGTACTTCCTTTAGAACCACAAAATATAATATGGAGAGGGACTAATGTATTCAAAAGGAGCAACTATTTGAACACAGATTTAGATCAAGTTACCTTGATGGTTGAATCTTTTTTTTAAAGATGGAAGATGGAAATTTGAAATTAATCTAATGATGTAGACATGTCGTCTCCACTTTTTTTATATTATATATCCAAATAGCCTTTCCTATTAATAACACAAAAGAAAACAATTTACAATTGTGAATGTTTTAATGTTAAATATGTATGTTATAACAGAGGGGGGTGTGTGTGTGTGTGTCATGTTTTAATGTTAAAGAGTATGGGAGTTGATTGATCACAGAGTTGAAATAAGGGGAAAATATGTAGAATATTTTTGTAAAAGATAAGTGAATTAAAAAAAATCATATTGGTGATACTAAGAAAAATTTATTAATAATTCAAAAAAGGGAGGAAGGAAAAATTATTAATGCTAAAATCCAAAAGTTAAGACAAGGGAGTTTGTTGTGTTTGTTTGGATGGTGAATTTGCTAAGGTCTCAAATTTTGATTAGTGCAGACTGGAGCCGCACATTTTGTGCTTCTAATATCAAGCTGTGACACCTAATATTTTGGAGGGTTCATAATATGAGAAATTAAATCAGTAATGGTAATAATAATAATATGTAGAAATTATTAAAAAATGAATAAATAATTTAATTGTAAGAATAACTTAAGAGAGGTTTGATTGATTAATCATGTAAAATTTTAAAAAATTAATTGAATGGATAAAGATTAATTTAACTATGTTGTAATACATATAAGTGAATATGCGTTTACCATATTATATTTAGTTCCACATTTTGGGAGTAAGGCTAACATCAGCTCCAAAACCGATATATAAGGGAGCCAATGTAATAGAAATATGTACACTGAATCAAGAAAAATAAAAAGGTCTCTCCCTTATCTCTTATGTTCTTTCTAATGTCTTCTCTTTTATTATTTGTTCTGTATTATTTTACAACATGTTATCAGCACGAGATTCTATTATAGTTTTTTTTTCTTTTTTGTTGAAATCTTCTAGATCTACATTTATGAATTTGTCATGTAAGTACTTTTTATTTGAGAATATCAATTCGTGGATCCCTATATTTGTTCTACAATTTTTTTTTCTGTTGGAGAATATCTGATCTATGGATTTTTTTTTGTAGATCTAGACTATGTTCCAGTAGATCTAACTTTTTGATCTAATTATTTTTAATTTAGTGGTTTTTAGATATCCACCTATTCATATTTGATTTGGTATTATGGTATACCAAATATTTTTTTAGGAAGATCCATTCATTTTCTTCTTATAATATTATATACATGGATCTTTTACCCCATACGCCATACATAAATAATCTTCATTTGCTACCTTATCTCTTCAATAACAGAGAAGCCATTGATAATAGGTATGCATATATGTAAACAGCAGGTTGCTTCTTATTTAATCTAATGCTTGTTGTACAGCTTCAACTTTATAATAATAGACTACCTATTCTCTTTTTTTTAGTGCTTCATCTCGCAAGATGAGATGCTTTAAATATTTAGAATTACATTTCCAGGTATAGCTTAGTTTTATATGCTTTTTCATCTCCCAATACAAGCAAGTTGCTTGTTAGCCAACATATGTATTACTGTGCCCATTATTTTTGTTATGTAACATGGTGTATGGCTCCTTAACGGTTGGTATTGTTTTCATTATTGTAATAAGTTCATTGTAAATGTACAGAGAAAGACTTGCAAATTCAGATATTATTTTTATGATTCCGTGCCGTAATATATTCAATTTATTACATGCATGTCTACGGTCCTATTCTATTTTACGAGATCTGCAATTTTTTTTATGAAATAACGTACTATAGTTTCATTGTTTTGTCTGTTCGTTAATTTCTTAATTCGTTTTGATAATTATAGAACATGTATACTGATATGTGAATTTTATTTAATTAAGCATCTGCAAAAAATTTTGTGTAGTTCGCAAAATGTCAAACATTGCTAAACTTGAATTTAAAGCATTGGACATTTCTGGAGACAATTATTTGTCATGGATACTGGATGCCGAGATTCACTTGCAATTTCAATGCTTAGAGAATACCATTAAAGATGGTAATAATATGTCCTAGCAGGACAAAGCAAAGGCTCTAATATTTTTAAGGCACCACATCCACGATGATCTAAAATTAGAATATTTAACTGAAAAAGACCCTCTCCACTTATGGAACTCCATGAAGGAGCGTTATGACCACCAGAAGACGGTCATACTTCCAAATACAAGGCAAGAATGGTTGAACTTGAGGTTTCAAGATTTTAAAACCGTAAGGGAATACAATTCCTTTATGTTTAGAATTACTTCTAAACTAAAACTATGCGGAGAAAAGGTAGATGATGCGCAAATGTTGGAAAATATCTTCTCAACATTTCATGCCTCGAATGTGCTCCTGCAGCAGCAATATCGAGAGCGTCATTTTATAAAATATTCTAAACTCATTGAATGTTTGTTGATTGTTGAACAAAATAATGAATTACTTCTTAAAAATCACTCCTCAAGGACAACTGGTTCAGCCGCATTACCAGAAGTTAATGCTAATTTCGCCCACTCCGGAAGAGGTCGTGGCAGAGGCAGAATTAGAGGACGTGGTCGTGGACATAGACATGGATACAACCCCAGCAGAGGTGATTACAGTGGTTTTGGGGGCAACAAAACTACTGATTTCAAAAGGCAGCAAAAGAAAAAGGAGCCTGAAAACAGTAACAATTCAGCTGTTGAAAATAAAAAGCATTATGAGGAAATTTGCTATAGATGTGGGCGCATTGGTCATTGGTCACGTAATTGCAGATCATCAAAGAAAATAGTAGAAGAATATCATAAATCAAAAAATATCGAGACAAGCAATACCGAAGGATTGTCCGATAATGCTAACCTGAAGTTAGATGATTTCTTTGAAGATTATGATGGAAATTTATTCAGCAATGAAAATTTGAATGCAATATTCGAAAATATGACCGAACCAACCAATAAGTAACCTGAAGCTCACTATGTGATTTTTATTTTGTTTCACTTCCTTTCTACATGTATTAGTTTGAAACTTTTGTTTATTTCCCTTTCTTTTTAGTTTGTGGAATTGCTGAAATAATATGTAATGTTGGACATGATAATTAGTTTATTCCCATGGACATTTATCTGTATTTATAAGTTATTTCAGTTATTAACTATATGTATTGTTTTTTTTTATTCTAAAGGTATGGATCGACAGTGTTTAAGTAATGATATATGTCTGGTTGATAGTGGAACTACTCATACGATATTGAAAAACCAGAAGTTTTTCTCAGAATTATCTGAAAATGTTTCATATAAAGTTTCAACTATAGTTGGTTCAGCCAATATAATTGAAGGGTCCAGAAGAGCCCATATAGTGTTACCAAATGGTACACATATATTCATTCAAAATGCACTATATTCAAGCAATTCTAAAAGAAATTTGCTTAGCTTCAAAGATATAAGAATGAATGGATATCATATTGAAACTATAAATGAAAGCAATAAAGAATACCTTTGTGTTATTTCTAAAATTGAAAGCCAGAAGCTTATTTTAGAAAAAATTGGAACAATTTCAACTGGATTATACTTTACCAAAATTGGCATAGTTGAATCTCATTTTGTAAACATGGGCCAGAAGCTCACAGATACAAAGAAATTGATTCTTTGGCATGATCGTTTAGGTCATCCTGGATCAACTATGATGCGTAAAATTGCTAAGAACTCAAATGGGCATGATTTACCAAATCAGTTGAATTTACCAAATGATTACATGTATACATCATGTACACAAGGAAAATTAATTACTCGACCTTCATACAGTAAGATCACCTCTGAATCTCTAGCATTTTTGCAAAGAATTCAAGGTGATATATGTGTTCCGATTCATCCCGCTTGCGGACCATTTAGATACTTTATGGTGTTAATTGATGCCTCAACTCGTTGGTCACATGTATGTTTGCTATCTACAAGAAACATGGCATTTGCCAAATTACTTGCTCAAATAATTAAATTAAGAGCACATTTCCCCGATCATCAAATCAATTCAATACGACCATATAATGCAGAAGAATTCACTTCTCAAGTATTTGATGATTATTGTTTATCACTGGGAATTAAAGTTGAACATCCAGTAGCTCATGTTCATACTCAAAATGGTCTGGCAGAATCATTAAAAAGCATTTGCAACTTATTGCAAGACCTTTACTTATGCAAAAAAAGTTTCCTGTCGCAGTTTGGGGACATGCAATTTTGCATGCGTCCAAATTGATTAAAATTAGACCAACTTCTTATCATCAATTTCCACCATCACAGCTTTTAACTGGATCCCAACCAAATATTTCACACCTACGAAAGTTGTGCATGTACCCATTAGTCCCCCACTTCGTACTAAAATGGGTCCTCAAAGAACGCTGGGAATTTATGTGGGATTTGACTCACCTTCGATAATTCGTTATCTTGAACCTCTTACGGGTGATGTCTTTATTGCAAGATTTGCAGATTGCAAATTTAATGAGTCAAATTTCCCGCCTTCAGGGGGAGAAAAGACCGTTCCGGTAGAACGACATGAAATTTCATGGAATAATCCCTCTATGTTTCATTTGGATCCACGTACCAAAAAATGTCAATACGAGGTACAAAGAATTTTGCATATTTAAAGTATTGCAAATCAAATGTCAGATTCATTTAATGATGCTACGAAAATAACTAAACCTCATATTCCAGCAGCAAGTACACCACTAGAATTGAAGTCCCCGAAGGACCAATAGCAGCAAATGAATCTAAAGCTAGACAAAAACGTGGAAGACCGATAGGTTCAAAAGACTTAGCGCCTAGAAAAAGAAAGTCTAATGAAAAATCATCAAATAGCAAACCTCCCGAAGAGGTTATAAATGATCCAAAGGATAACTCAAAAGAAAATTCCAATTCTCCAAAAATTAGTGAAGGAACTATTATCCCAGAAGAAATAATAGAAGCTTCCGAAAACAAAATGATACCTAATAATAATGAGATCTCAATATTCTATACGAATTATGGAGAAATGTGGGATCGGAGTAAAATAACAATTAATGATGTATTCTCATTCGTAGTAGCTACTGAAATAACTGAAAGTCATGACTATAATGAGAATAATGATAATGAACCAACTAGCATAAATGAATGTCGAAAAAGTCAAGATTGGCCAAAATGGAAAGATGCTATTCAGGTTGAGTTAGATTCACTTCAAAAACATGGTGTATTTGGACCAATAGAGAAAACATAAGAAGGTGTTAAACCAGTCGGTTACAAATGGGTATTCATTAGAAAACGAAATGATAAAAATGAAGTTGTGAGATACAAAGCAAGGCTTGTTGCACAAGGTTTCCTGCAGAGACCAGGTTTTGACTTCAAGGAAACATATTCTCCTGTTATGGATGTCATAACGTTTCGATATTTAATAAGCCTTGTAGTTTCTGAGAAGCCTGATATAAGATTGACTGATGTTGTAACAGCTTATCTATACGGTGAATTAGATGCAGATATTTACATGAAAATCCCAGATGGATATAAATTGCCTGAAGCAAAATCAAAGTCAATGTATTCATTAAAATTGAGACGATCACTATATGGTTTGAAACAATCTGGAAGAATGTGGTATAACCGTCTTAGTGAACATTTAGTAAAACCTGGGTACAAAAACAATCTCATTTGTCCATGTGCCTTTATAAAGAAATCGGCAAAGGGATTTACTATCTTAGCGGTATACGTTGATGATATAAATTTGATTGGAACTCCAGAAGAGATCAATGAAACAATAGATTACCTAAAACAGGAATTTGAAATGAAAGATCTTGGCAAAACCAAATACTATCTTGGTCTACAGATTGAGCACGGTAAAAATGGCATATTAACCCATCAATCAAATTACATTGAGAAAATCCTGAAGCGTTTTCAAATGGATAAAGCATATCCACTTAGTACGCCTACGGTTGTCAGATCATTAGATATCAAAAAGGACCCTTACCGACCAAAAGAAGATGATGAAGATGTACTTGGTCCAGAAGTACCATATCTCAGTGCAATTGGTGCATTATTATATTTAGCGCAATGCACGAGACCAGATATTGCATTTTCAGTCAATCTTCTAGCAAGATATAGTTCTGCACCAACTAAAAGACACTGGAATGGTATAAAACATATCATGAGATATTTGCGAGGAATCACAGATTTAGGCTTGTTTTATTCTAACATAGGAAATAATCTGAATCTAGTTGGTTATGCTGATGCAGGTTACCTCTCTGATCCACATAAAGCAAAATCACAAACTGGATATGTGTTTACAAACAGCAATGCTGCTATTTCATGGAGATCTACAAAACAAACATTGGTAGCAACATCATCCAATCATTCTGGAATTCTAGCAATACATGAAGCGAGTCGAGAATGTGTTTGGTTAAGGTCATTAATTGAACATATTTGAAGCACATGTCAACTTCCCTCAACTACAAAAAGATCAACTATTATTTATGAAGACAATGCAGCATGCGTAGCTCAGATTCAAGCAGGATATATCAAGGGTGATAGGACAAAACATATTTCACTAAATTCTTTTTCACACATGAGCTTCAAAAGGACAATAAGATAGAAGTGAAGAAAATCTAATCTCAAGAAAATCCAGCAGATCTATTCACGAAGGCACTTCCAAAATCAACATTGCAGAAGATGATATATAAAATTGGTATGCGCCGCTTGCATCACCAAACTATTTGAATAATGCATTACGAATCAGGGGGAGGATATATTATGTTGTAATGCACTCTTTTCCTTCACTAATATTTTTCCCACTGGGTTTTTATTAGTAAGGTTTTTAATGAGGCATTATTTTGATCCAGAAGTATCAACCCTCAGTGGAACATTGTCAATATGTTTCCTGAAGATGAAATAAGAACTGTACTCTTTTCCTTATTTATGATTTTTCCCATAGGGTTTTTCATATAAAGGTTTTTAATGAGGCAATTAATCTTATCAACTTTACATACGCATATTCAAGGGGGAGTGTTGTAATACATAAAAGTGAATATGCGTTTATCATATTATATTTAGTCCCATGTTTTGGGAGTAAGGCTAACATCAGCTCCAAAACCAATATATAAGGGAGCCAATGTAATAGAAATATGTACATTGAATCAAGAGAAATAAAAGGGTCTCTCCCTTATCTCTTATGTTCTTTCTAATGTCTTCTCTTTTGTTATCTGTTCTGTATTATTTTACAACAAACTACTAATTGTTGCTTGATTCCTTTTGTGTTGATATCTTTTATGCACTATATATTTTTATACTATTTATAAATCAACCTTCTTATAATTCCTGCTGTTCGATATTTAATTCTACGAATGATTGTTATCAACCTATTCATAACAAAACAATCGATCATTTCAATCGAAAATAATATTGTTTCATTTGACTTATACACACACACACATACATATGTGCATGTGTGTGTACGCACCACTAAAAATAGTGATTTTCTTTCAACCACTGATCGACGCTAATCTATGAATTAGAAAAGCGCGACATTTAAATTAAATTCTGCAAGCGCACAGGTGTGTAGCATACAGGTCGAACACAGGGAGGTGTTATTAAAAATTATTATCGATTTATTCTTGGGCGAGTTAGACGAAGTTTGGGGTTGTTGTTTTTTTATGTTGTTGAAATTACTCTGAATCTAATCAGTATCAAATTCAACAATTGAAAAGAAAAGGAAGAATTACTAGAAAAAGAGAATAACGACTAGAAAAATAACAAAAATTAAAAGTAGGATTCCTGTTGAAACTAATCAAACAGTGAATCGCTAACAAGCAGTAATAAAAGACAATAACAATATGCGTTCTACCCAAACCTAATTAGGTAGATAACACAAATTGTTATGAAATTAAAATAACAATAAAACTAGAAAAGAAAAGACTTTTATTAGAACAAAAGAGAATACAGAATAGAAAATTGAATGAAATGCCTTTACAATGGGACATCATGTATATTTATAGAGATGTAGACCAAATCCTAATCAAATCATGACTAAATGGCCCTCTTTTCCCAAGAAGTAATATCAAATCTCTTGCCTTCCTTGACCAAGCTTGATTGGAAAGCAAATCACGGTGAATATCTTCCAAATCTTCCCTATCTTCCATGTGGCAAATTGATTGATTGATTGATGAGCAGATTGTATGTGATTAATTCTTTCAAACAAGGATACTCATTAGACTCCAAAGGCAATAAGGGATAAAATCTTCAAAATTGATCTTTTCTTGGCAATATTTTTATCAGAAATTCTTCTAATTGGAATTTGAAAAATGAATGTTCTGAATTGATTTCCATGATTACTCCTGAAAGGTCCATTAGTGAATATCATACATACACATGACTATGTATATATATAATATAACACTAATTAATATATCCTTCATAGCAAAGGGGCAGTGTGAACGCGTTCCGTTCTTTGGCAAAAAGTGAGCTCGACAGGGATCGAACTCAGGTCTCTCAGTACAAATTTCCATGTAATTACCAGTGAGCTACAACGTCTTTTGTAATTGAGATGGCTTTAATACGGGGAAGTAGCTTTTTATCTGTAGTTGGCCTTTAATTTGAAACGAAGGAGGCATTTCTTGACATCCTGTAAAAACACACAAAAGTAACCAAAGTATCATTTATTTATTTACAAAAGATAAAATATACGAGCATAAAATAAACACATTTCTATGTTAATCAAATACCCCCACACTTATCTTTTAATCGTCCTCGGGTAAAAAGAAAATGAAAAACTAACTAGATAGGTCGCACTTTCGTAGGAAACACGATTGCATTGAGCGTATGCAACAAGCCGTTAAACCTCTAAGTGTCCCTAGTAGGACGAGTGGTGTCTCGTGAGGGTTTTCAGCGGATACTACCCACAAAATCCAAATGCAGTATGCTATGATTCTAATGAAACTACATGAATGCAATGGACATATGCAAATAAAAATGAAAAATGAAAAAACGACTTATTTCAGGAAAGTGGTACAACAAATTAAGTTAACAATTTCTGATCAGTTGATTTTATTTTAGATACCTCAACTTGTCACAAATTTTTCAACATAAATCAAGTTTTCAAATGTTAAATTCCAGTTTGGCCAGTTAGTTCGGTCGATAACATAGTGCAGCCATGAAGTAAATTCTTAGTTTGCTTGGCACAGTTTGCAAAGTGGTATTCTAATTTTCTCATGTATGGCTAGTCAAATCAATAAGGTCAAGAAGTGTTTGGGCATCATCGCTTATTCTTTATTCTATAAAATTTTAAAATTTATGATTAAGTACATACACCTAACTTAGAAGACCAAGGTTTACCACCCATGCACTGCCTCGCGGACTAACGGAGAGTGGGTAAAGAGCTTGGCAGATTGTGCAGGCCGACTTTGACTTTGTCAACAACGTGTCGGTAATCCTTAGGTGTCCAATCTCATAAAATGAGACCAAGATATTCCAACGCTGACTTTGTCAACAACATGTCGGATAGAGCTTGGCGGGTTTGCACACCAACGCTCGATATACAAGCAATGTTGGATACCCTTGGATTATTATTATTATTATTGAATTTATAAGCACAAAAAAAGAGAGTTAAGCGAATTCAACTTAGCACAACTTAGTTTTAAAGATTTGACAAGCCATTATAAGTATTTTAAGTCCTCCACTTATTTAAACAAAGTCTACAATATAGAATAGATTTCATGGCCATCACCTAAGAATCTCCCTATGTACCGGTTACACTATTATCCCTCAAAATTAAACTTTTCATTATATTTCTTATTCGATCTAAGTTGAGAGAAAAAAATACTATCAACTGGCTAAAAATTGTAAAATTATTTTGTTGTATCAATTGAAAATGAGTCGTATTTTAAAAAAAAAATTATGGTATGTTACTACGATATAAAATGTATGATGGTCCTACATGAAAAGAAAGAAAAATAAAAGAAAAATCAAAAGAATGCAATGCAGACTCCCCCCCACACTTGATTGAGACAGTGTCCCAACTGTCTAAGGCAGAAAAATAAAAATAAAATAAAAAAATGAAAAAGAAAAAGAACAGAAAAAGAACGTGTACCACCTGATTTCATGGTGGATGATCAGGCTCATGCAGATCGATAGGGTCGTCTTCGTCATATTGCTCGAATTCCAAAAATGGTTTCAGTCGTTGACCGTTTACTTTAAAGACTTTTCCATCCTTAGGATTTTCAATTTCAACCGCTCCATGAGGATATACTGTTTTCACGACATAAGGTCCAGTCCATCGAGATCTGAGTTTTCCTGGAAACAAGTGAAGTCTATAGTCGTATAAAAGAACTTTTTGACCTACGTTGAATTCCTTACGGAGTATGTTTTTGTCGTGTTGGGCTTTGGTTCTTTCTTTGTAGATTTTCACATTTTCATACGCCTCATTTCTTAATTCCTCTAATTCAGAAATTTGTAACTTCCTGTGTGAGCCGACTTTCTCTAAGTCAAAATTCAAAAATTTTATGGCCCAAAGGGCACGATGCTCCAATTCAAGAGGTAAGTGACAGGCCTTTCCAAAGAGTAATCGATATGGTGACATCCCTAGATTGGTTTTATAAGCAGTGCGAAAAGCCCAAAGTGCATCAATCAGTTTTACGGACCAATCTTTTCTATTGGAATTCACGGTTTTCTCAAGAATTTGTTTGATTTGTCTATTGGAAACTTCTACTTGTCCACTAGTTTGTGGATGGTAAGGTGTTGACAGCTTGTGTGTGATTGAGTATTTCTTGAGCAAGGACTCAAAAGCACGATTACAGAAATGAGTGCCATTATCGCTAATGATAGCTCGAGGTGTGCCAAACCGTGAAAAGATGTTTTCTTTGAGGAATTTGACAACAACCTTGTTGTCGTTGGTTTTGGTCGGAATGACTTCAACCCATTTGGAGACATAATCTACCGCAAGCAAGATGTAAAGATTCCCAAATGAATTAGGGAATGGTCCCATGAAATCGATGCCCCAAACATCGAATAACTCAATCACTAAAATGGGGTTGAGAGGCATCATGTTTCGCTTAGTGATTCGACCCGTTCTTTGACATCGCTCACATTTAGAGCAAAATTCGAAAGCGTCACGGAAGAGTGTGGGCCAATAAAAACCGCTTTGCAAAACTTTTACAGCAGTTTTTCTTGCTCCAAAATGACCGCCACAAGCATGGTCATGTGAGAAGGAGAGAATACTTTGGTGTTCATGATCGGGCACACACCTTCGAATGATTTGGTCTGGACAGTATTTGAAAAGATATGGGTCGTCCCAATAGAAGTTTCGAACTTTCGAGAGAAATTTTTGTTTATCTTGTTTCGACCATTCAGCGGGCATTTGTTGTGTGACAAGATAATTCACAATGTCAGCGTACCAAGGGGTGTTAGAGATGGAAAGAATTTGTTCGTCAGGAAAATAGTCATCGATTTTGGTGTCGTTAACATTTTCGTCCACAATTCGAGAGAGATGGTCAGCTACGACATTTTCAGAACCCTTTTTTATCTCATATTTCTATATCGAATTCTTGAAGAAGAAGGATCCAACGAATCAAGCGGGCCTTAGCATCCTTCTTAGAAAGCAAATATGGTAGGGCAGCATGATCAGTGTAAACTATGACTTTGGATCCTATGAGATATGGTCTGAATTTCTCAAGAGCGAAGACAACTGCCAAAAAATCCTTTTCAGTAGTTGAGTAATTCAATTGGGCCTCGTTTAAGGTTTTGCTAGCGTAATAAATGACTCGAGGGAGTTTATCGATACGCTGACCTAAGATGGCTCCAACTGCTAAGTCAGAAGCGTCGCACATAAGTTCGAAGGGCCGAGTCCAATCAGGAGGTTGAATGATGGGAGCTGTGGTCAAGATTGACTTAAGAGTTTCAAAAGATGTTTTGCAATCATTGGAGAATTCGAACTTAACGTCTTTGACAAGTAAATTTGAGAGAGGTTTTGAAATTTTCGAGAAATCCTTAATGAATCTTCTATAGAATCCCGCGTGGCCAAGAAATGAACGAACATCTTTAACAGACTTAGGAGGAGGCAGATTAGCAATCAAATCGATTTTAGATTTATCGACCTCAAGGCCATCTTTGGAGACGACATGACCTAGAACTATCCCCCTTTTTACCATGAAGTGACATTTTTCCCAATTAAGCACGAGTGATTTTTCCTTACAATGTTTTAGGACGAGTTCTAAATGAGTGAGGCATTGGGAAAAAGATGATCCATAGATTGAAAAATAATCCATGAATATTTCCAAGAATTCGTCCACCATATCAGAGAAGATACTCATCATACACCTTTGGAAAGTCGCGGGGGCATTACAAAGACCAAAAGGCATGCGACGATACGCAAAGGTTCCAAAGGGACAAGTAAAGGTGGTCTTGTGTTAATCCTCTAAAGCAACAGGGATTTGGTTATAACCAGAGTATCCATCGAGAAAACAATAGTACTCATGACCCGCTAAGTGTTCGAGCATTTGGTCAATAAAAGGTAAGGGGAAATGGTCTTTTCGTGTGGCTGCGTTGAGCTTCCGATAGTCGATACATACATGCCATTTTGTTTTGATTTTTGTTGGGACAAGCTCATTACTTTCATTTTTGATCACGGTGACTCCTGATTTCTTTGGTACGACTTGTACCGGACTCACCCAGGTACTATCAGAGATGGGATAGATGATGTTATTGTCTAGACATTTGATTATCTCCTCCTTGACCACTTCTCTCATGTTTGGGTTTAATCGCCTTTGAGCCTCACGGATGGGTTTAGCCTCATCAACTAAGTGTATGCGATGTTCCACAATTGATGGGCTAATTCCTTTTATATCGCTCAGCTCCCATCCCAAGGCGTCTTTATTTTCCCGCAAAACTTCTAAGAGTTTTTCTTCTTGGTCCTCGGTAAGATCAGAGGCCAAGATTACGGGAAGAGTTTCTGAGGAGTCTAAGTATGCGTACTTAAGGTCTTGTGGCAAGGGTTTGAGATCTAACTTAGGATGTTCTTGAGTGTTAACGTTGGTTAACATTCCTTGGTTAGATTCAGAAGACGAAGGATTTAAGTCAAGAAATTCATTCAGTTCAGAAATGTATTCAAGTTCGTCGAAATCAGAGTCGAAATGTTCCAGACACATTTTCAAGGCTTCAGAAGTGTCTTTAGAGGTTTCGTCAACTATGGTTTGAATCATGTCGATTTCATCGGTCTCAAAATCCCTAGGTTGTTTGTTGAGATTGAAGATGTTTAGCTCAATGGTTAGGTGCCCGAAGGAAAGTTGAAGCTGACCATTCCTACAATTAATGACAATTAGATGTTGCTAAGAAGGGCCGTCCTAAAATCAATGGTATTTGAACTTTTGGATTGGAGACATGCTCTGTTTCTAAAACTATGAAATCGACAGGGAAGTAAAACTGTTCGATCTGTATCAAGACGTCTTCGATAATTCCCAATGGCTTTTTGACAGATCGATCAACTAGCTGAAGAGTGATGTTTGTTGGTTTAATCTCCCCTAGTCCAAGTTGATGATAAACAGTATAAGGAAGAAAATTGACACTGGCACCAAGGTCGAGTAGAACATGAGAGATATGGGTGTTTCCTATTTTGCGATCAATCGTAGGGCAGCCAGGGTCTTTGTACTTGACTGGGGTAAGATTCGAAAGAGCAGAGCTTGTATTCGCAGTTAGAAAGGCGGTTTTTGGAACATTAGTTGCACGTTTTTGTGTGCACAATTCCTTAAGACATTTGGCATATTGAGGAATTTGTTCGATTGTGTTTAAAAGGGGAATGTTCACACGGACTTGTTTGAAAATTTCCAAGATTTTATGAAATTTGCCGCTTTCTTCTTATTGTTGAGCCTATGGGGAAATGGAGCTATTGGTTTTTCAACTCTGTGATGAATTTCATCATCCGAGGAAGAAGGTTTATCCAAGGAAATAGAAGGTGGTAAGGTCGTAGAAGATGGAATGTTGGTATTGCCAACATTAATTTTCGAAGGTGGGTCGGGTTTGCCGACACTGGAAGAAGAATTGTTGGGATTGCCAACATTTAAGGAAACTTGAGGTTTAGAGGAATTGGTATTCGAAGCCGATGGGTGATTATCAAGATTTGGCATTGGGGTCGAGTTAGAAGGTTCGTCAGGGTCGCCCACGTTATTATCAATCCTCTTTCCAGATCGAAGGGTTGTAATAGCGTTGACTGGATTATGGTTTTCGTTCTCACAAGAATTCACAGCACGAGAGTTATATTTTGGATTCACCTCAGGTTGACTCGGCAACTTTCCCTTCTCATTATTTTTCGCCATTTCCTTTATCATATTCATCATTTGGTCCATTTTAGCATCTTGCGAGTTTATTTTGGCTTCGTAAGAGCTCAACTGTTTTTCTAGACGCACAATTTCTGGTGACGGTTGAGAAGATTGAGAGGATTGGTTCGATGATTGAAAATTGGGGTGCCTATACGGTTGTTTGGATTGAGGTGAAGCTTGAGATGTTTGAGAATTGGAAGAAGGAGCTTGGTAATTCGGATTGGGAATAAAGGGTTGCATGTGAGCTGGGTTGGCCGAATTATTGGGGTTTGACCAAGAAAAATTTGGGTGGTTCCTCCAACCAGGATTGTATGTGGATGAGTAAGGATTATTTTGAGCTATGGCATTAGCTTGGTCCTGAGAGTAATAGTGGGGTAACCCTTCTCCGGCTTGAGGAGTTTGATTTTCTAAAGGAATTTGATTTGGGTCCACGACATGCACACCTCTAGTAGAAGTACGAATGGGAACACGAATTGATTCCCATTGCATGTCCTTTTCAGAATAATCTTCTAAGAATTGCCAAGCTTCATCGGCTGTCTTAGACATAAAATCTCCTCCACACATTGATTCTAGTTGAGTTCTAGTCTGATAGTTTAGCCCTTCATATGCAATTTGACATAAGTAATCTTTTAGAATTCCATGATGAGGGCAACTATATAATAGCTGGTTGAATCTCTCAAAGTATTTTGAAAAAGTTTCCCCCTCGTTTTGACAAAATTGATTTATCTCAGTTCGGATTTTTAGAGTTTGGTGGAAAGGGAAAAACTTTTTCAAGAATGTAGTGACAAATTCATCCCAACTTCTTATGGAATGTCGTGGAAGAGAATTTAGCCATCTTTTAGCGCTTTCAAGTAGTGCAAATGGGATTAGCCTTAGCTTGATCGATTCGTTAGATAGTTGTTGCATTTTTGTCGTGGAAGCATACAATTCAAATTCACTTAGAAATTCATAAGCATTTTCAGACCCGGTAAACTTTGGTACCCCTTGGATAAAAGAATGTTTTAGCTAAAAATTGTTTCCTTCAGCTGGTGGGAACACAATGACAGATGGTTGAACGGTCCTAGTAGGATAACATCGATCACGAAGAGGCAAGGGTCTATCCATTTGGATATTGAGATTTTGAAATTTTTGATTTATTTGATTTTGATCTCCAAAGTTTGGAAAGTTTTGATTCACTCGATTTTGATCCAATTCGGTTGGAAAATTTTGGTTGATACGAGAACGCCTAGGAGAATTTTGTTGGCTGACACTTTTTTCACTCATTGTTGTTAAATGCAAGCACAGAAATTAGCTACAATGAAATTTTCTGTCCTTATTGGCTCCTAACCCAAAATTATAAAGTGATGCATTTGATTACTTAGATCAAAAGATTTCTCAGCCAGTTAACGGACAGGAGTTATCGGTGCACCAGGAATCACCCTAGCAATGCAGCCGAAGGTTTAAGTTGTTGAGTCAAAGCTTCACGAATTATTTTGATTTATGACAAGAAGAAGCTTCTACATCGACAAAAAGAAGACAAGATGACTTCATAGGTTAGAAGTCGATTATTTAGAGTTATAAAATGTTAAAATCTATCCTCAAATAATCATACTTCTAATTGTTTGAAAATACTACTCATGAAGACATTTTTTATGCATATGACCGAAAACATGTCGACCTACAATTTTTTATAGGTCAACAGGTTTTTAAATTGTAACGGTCAAAAATAGGTCGACCTACAAAATTTTATAGGTCAACAGGTTTTTGAATTCCAACGGCTAAAAACATGTCGACCTATAAAATTCTATAGGTCAACAGGTTTTTGAATTTTGACCGTTATATTGAAAAGTCATCTTCTTTCTCTAAGAGTTGCATCCATTTCTTCTCATGAATAATCACTTCTTTTGATTGCAACTCTTCACCAATAATTGCAACTACTCGATCTTTATAAATACATAAATTTGCAATCATTCAAATCACCGAATTTACTCTCTATTTTCTGATCTATCTTGCATTATTCTTTTCACTCAAAAAGCACTCAAAAGCATTCAATAATCGTTTGAATCACCAAGCATATTTCATACACTTGTGATTCAACTCGATATTTTACTTCCTAATCTTACTAAACATCAAATTACATTTGAGGATAAGATTATAGGAAGGGTGTACTCAATTGTTGACAAATCAGTGTTGAAGGAAGAACACATTCAAAGTCAAAATCTTATTATTGTTGAAGTCCTCGGTGTTGTAAGAGGCAAGTGTTGAAGTCCTCGTGTTATAAGAGGCAAGTGTTGAAGTCCTCGTGTTGTTAGAGGCGTGAAATCCCGTTCGGCTGCTCGGGTATTGTAAACCTGTTTCCTCCGGGTGAAGTGAGGTTGTTGTTTAGTGAAAATCCAGATAGAAGTCTGGGACTGGACGTAGGACGGTGCTCCGAACCAGTATAAAAATCCCTGGTGTGATTTTTCCTATTTACTGCATTTGCTATACTTGCTTATCTGTGATATTGCTTCTGTGAGATCTTTTTACATTAAATATTTACCTGCATAACTATTGTAAATATACAAGTTAGTATATCACATACTTTCCGCATAGCCATATTATAGATCCTGCATAAGTCGTGCAAACCCGACTTTTCAATTGGTATCAGAGCACGATCATCATATAACCGTAACACAGTTATTTGATATTTTCTGATAATATGGCAAATAACACTAGCACGAGTAACACCACTTACACAGAAGGTCAATCAACACAAAGACCTCCTTTCTTTAATGGCCTAAACTATAGTTATTGGGCAACACGTATGGCTTTCTATATGCAATCAACAAGTTATGATGCTTGGAATGCTACTCAGAAAGAAATAGTTAATCCAACTACTGAGTATGCAGAATGGACTCCTGCTGAGAAAACAGCAGCAGCAGTAAATGCAAAAGCAATAAATATGTTGTTTTGTGCATTAGACCAAAATGAGTATAACCGTGTTAGTATCTGTACCACTGCTTATCAAATTTGGCAAACGCTAAAAACAACTCATGAAGGTACTAACAAGGTTAAACAAGCAAAAATAGCTTTGTTGAAAAGTCAATTCCAAAATTTCAAAATGAAGCCAAATGAAACAATCAATGAGATGTATTCAAGGTTTCAAACTATTCATCATGCTCTTATTGGGTTAGGACAAAAATATTCTGACTTTGATGTAGTTTCAACAATCCTACACTCACTGACTAATGAATGGGAAGGAAAAGTATTAGCTATAGAAGAAGCTAATGATCTTTCTACCATGAAGCCAGATGAGTTGATAGGAAATCTAATGTCCTATGAAGCAAATTTACAGGCTAGAAGAGAACAAAAAGAAGAAAAGAAAAATGTCGCTTTTCATGCCGAAAAAGATGAAGACATTTCAGATTCTGAAGATGAAGACTTAGCACTTATTGCAAAAGGCTTTAAGAAGTTTTTGAAGCAAAGAAAAGCTAGTCGATACGACAAAAGGAAGTTTGGATCAAATAAACCATCATCTTCAAATATGGAATGCTTCAATTGTCACAAAAAGGGACATGTGCATAAAGATTGTCCGGATAAAAAGAAGAATTCCGAAAAATTCAAGAAGGACAAATCAAAGAAGAGAGCTTTCTCAGTAACATGGGATGATTCAGACTCATCTTCATCTGACAGCGAAAATGACTCAGACACTGAACAAGCAAATGTATGTTTTATGGCAACAGAGGATGAGGTACGAATTCCTACTCTTGAGGATATGCTTGATATTTATGATAAAGTAATGATTAAACTTAAGGATACAAAATATCAGTTAAAAGAAGTCAAGACAATGTTGAATAGATCTGAATTAGAACGAGATATGTTAAAAGATGAGAAGAAAATATTAGAAGAAGAACTTGAAAAGGCTCAAGAATCGTTTTCTAATTCTAATTCTCAACTATCTCTTTTGACTCAAGAAATTGAAGTTCAAAAAGAGAAGAATGATATTCTCATTACTGAAAATCATGAGCTTAAAGCAAAAGTCAAGATTCTAGACCTTGAAAAAGCTAGTTTACAAAATAAGTTAGAAAATATTACTCAAAATGTTTCTAACTTCAACAAAGGTCGAGAAAATTTGACAAAGATCATTGAGAATTCACAATCTACTTCAAATAAGAAAGGTTTGGGATATAAAAACCAAGAAATTAAGAAGCATCTTGGTTATGGAAAGAAGAAAATAATGCAAAAAAACAAAGCTAAGAAAAATCTTAGTTTATCTTCCAAACCAAAACCTGTTGTGAAATCTCAAAAGAAAAATGTCAATAGCGACTTTGGAAATAATACTAATCTTAGAAATAGTACTAGATATGCTTTCATGTACAATAAGAATATCACTGCTAGTACTAATACACATCCAAGACCCAATTATTATAGAAATTCGAATACTTCTATGACTAGAGATCTATATAATAGATCTAGAAGTACGAAAAGGAACATCAATAGAGATTACTTAAGTATTTGGGTTCCTGTAAGTTGGAAAAACAGAGAAAAATATATCGATGATTATTTTGATTCGGTAGTTAATAACGAAAATTTTATCTTTAAAGGTTTCGTTAAACCCTCTTGGGTTTGGTTACCTTCCATCTAACCCATGGACCCAAACAAAGCAAGTGGGTACCAAATGTATATACATCATATTCTTTGCAGGTACACCACAACAAAAAGAAGAAAATTTCGATATCTCCAAATATCTTTGAATACAAATTTCAGTTTATCAAATTGCACATGATCTCCCGAAGGTACTTTAAATTATGTCTTATATTCGATTACTGTTCTATCATGATCTTTATTCTTTTTTATCAATGACAAAGAGGGAGAAATATGCATATATAATAAGTGTTGTTGGAGTTTGAAAATTCAAAAGAGAAGGAGAAAAACAAAATTATTCAAAACCTGTCGACCACCCCAAATTATGCTGTCGACCGGTCTTGTCCATTATGTTCTTTATTTCCAACCAGAGAATTAATCGGTCGACCGCCTATTTTCTTACCTGTCGACCGGTCTTAGTTAAACTTGTTTTTTTATTTTCAATCAGAACATAAAGCTGTCGACCGCCCCTAATAAAGCTGTCGACCGGTCCAGGTAAACTGGCCTATATAAATTCATTCAGAACTATTTCCTGTCGACCGCCTTTAAACTTCCTGTCGACCGGTTACATATGCTATTTAAAAAATTATATGCTTAATATGTTAAAAGTATATGTGTGCTAACATTTGTTAATGCAGGAATCAAAAGGTTAGATATTTTATTATATAACAAATGTTTCAGAAATTCAGGGGGAGCTTTATATTCAGAGGAAGAAAACCTTATGGTGATATTGTTGTTACTATCATTTTTATAATACTATGTACCCTTTTTGTCGATGACAAAGGGGGAGAAAATGTTACTAACGACTGTTATGCAGATTATATATATAATTCAGGGGGAGCATATATACAGGGGGAGCATATATACAAGGAGAGATAACTATATTAAGCCATGTTGTCATCAATCAAAAAGGGGGAGAATGTTGAGTCAAAGCTTCACGAATTATTTTGATTTATGACAAGAAGAAGCTTCTACATCGACAAAAAGAAGACAAGATGACTTCATAGGTTAGAAGTCGATTATTTAGAGTTATAAAATGTTAAAATCTATCCTCAAATAATCATACTTCTAATTGTTTGAAAATACTACTCATGAAGACATTTTTTATGCATATGACCGAAAACATGTCGACCTACAATTTTTTATAGGTCAACGGGTTTTTAAATTGTAACGGTCAAAAATAGGTCGACCTACAAAATTTTATAGGTCAACAGGTTTTTGAATTCCAACGGCTAAAAACATGTCGACCTATAAAATTCTATAGGTCAACAGGTTTTTGAATTTTGACCGTTATATTGAAAAGTCATCTTCTTTCTCTAAGAGTTGCATCCATTTCTTCTCATGAATAATCACTTCTTTTGATTGCAACTCTTCACCAATAATTGCAACTACTCGATCTTTATAAATACATAAATTTGCAATCATTCAAATCACCGAATTTACTCTCTATTTTCTGATCTATCTTGCATTATTCTTTTCACTCAAAAAGCACTCAAAAGCATTCAATAATCGTTTGAATCACCAAGCATATTTCATACACTTGTGATTCAACTCGATATTTTACTTCCTAATCTTACTAAACATCAAATTACATTTGAGGATAAGATTATAGGAAGGGTGTACTCAATTGTTGACAAATCAGTGTTGAAGGAAGAACACATTCAAAGTCAAAATCTTATTATTGTTGAAGTCCTCGGTGTTGTAAGAGGCAAGTGTTGAAGTCCTCGTGTTATAAGAGGCAAGTGTTGAAGTCCTCGTGTTGTTAGAGGCGTGAAATCCCGTTCGGCTGCTCGGGTATTGTAAACCTGTTTCCTCCGGGTGAAGTGAGGTTGTTGTTTAGTGAAAATCCAGATAGAAGTCTGGGACTGGACGTAGGACGGTGCTCCGAACCAGTATAAAAATCCCTGGTGTGATTTTTCCTATTTACTGCATTTGCTATACTTGCTTATCTGTGATATTGCTTCTGTGAGATCTTTTTACATTAAATATTTACCTGCATAACTATTGTAAATATACAAGTTAGTATATCACATACTTTCCGCATAGCCATATTATAGATCCTGCATAAGTCGTGCAAACCCGACTTTTCATAAGTACCTTCAGAGTAACAACCGATATAATATTTACGAATCACCGTAATATTTATAAACGGTTATTTCTCTGCCGTGGTCTAGACACCAAGAAATAATTCGTTCCAAATGAATCAACTATCACAATACAATTAAGCCCTAGATGAGCCCGTGACTCCCTTAAGTCCAATGTCTAACCGTTATTATTAGTCAGATTCTATGATGAAATGCAATTTGTGGGCTAAGGAAAGGGTGATGAAATCCCTCACCTTACGTGAATTGGGGTGTTGCCCTTAACAGAATGAATAAAAAAAAAGTGCAGAAATAACAACAATCATACAAAATAATTGCAGAAATCAAAAAATTACATTCAAGCCGCTGCCCCTGCAGATTTTTTTTACAACAATTGTCTATATATATTTTTTTTTCTTTGCGGCAGAGCACCTGTAGAGTTTTTTTTTAAAATTTATCACCTTGATCGGCAGTCCTCCAGTGAAATTGGGTAGCGCTAGCGCGTTTACACCCCACTTGGTGTGCAACCGCTCCAACAATTCGACTTCAACTATTTGCAATTGTTTGACTTTTGAATTTCTCCACTTCGGTCTTGCTTGTTTTCCTTCCTTCGCTTGATCTTGATTATGATTTCTTTTTTTTTCTTTTTTTAAGAAATTGTTAAAACAAGGAAAGAGATTAAGGAAAAAAAAAAGGAATAGAAGACAAAACTAGCAAGATATTTTTTTCTTGTTTTTGGAGATTGCAATGTCAATAAATAACATCAAATCTGCCAATCAAGAGTTTTTTTCAGAAAAAATGGAAAGGAATAGTATTAGAAGAAAATAAATCTAAAGTAAAAGGAAACAAAATAAATGAAAAGAGAAAGAGGGAAGGAGATTCTATTGAAAACAGGGAACGAAAAAGCAAAAAGAAAGAGTTTTTTTTTTAATATGTTGAAAAGAAGAAAGAATTTGTAAAAGAAGAGAATGGGATTGAGAAATAAAAAGGAAAGAAATAGGTGAAAATTGGTAACTTTTTTTTCCTTTTAAAATTTGTAAAATGAAGAAAAGGGGTGTATAAAAAATAGGAAAGGAAATGAAGGAAAGAAACTGAAAAATTGGTAAGAAATTAAAAGAAAAAGTGGCAAAAAAATTTTTATAAAAGGAAAGCAATAAGAGAAAATAGCAAGCAAATTAAAGATGTGAAAACTAAAAAGGTGATTGCAAAATGGAAAGAAAATTTAGAAAGAAATTTGTTTTTTTTTTTTTTAAAAGGGTAAGAGATTTGCAACAGAAGGAGATTTGTGAGAAGAAATTATAAGAAAATGGCAAGAATTTGTACAATGGGAAGAATTTAATGACAATTTTTTTTTTCTGATTTGTAAAAGAAGAAAGAGAACGTAGAAGATTGGGAAAAGAAATGGAAAGATGGAAAGAAATAAAGCAAAAATTGAAAGGTTTTTTTTTCTTTAGAATTGAAAAGAAGGAAGAATTACTAGAAAAGGAGAATAACGACTAGAACGATAACAAAAATTAAAAGTAGGATTCCTGTTGAAACTAATCAAACAGTGAATCGCTAACAAGCAGTGATAAAAGACAATAACAATATGCGTTCTACCCAAACCTAATTAGGTAGATAACACAAATTGTTATGAAATTAAAATAACAATAAAACTAGAAAAGACTTTTATTAGAACAAAAGAGAATACAGAATAGAAAATTGAATGAAATGCCTTTACAATGGGACATCATGTATATTTATAGAGATGTAGACCAAATCTTAATCAAATCAATGACTAAATGGCCCTCTTTTCCCAAGAAATAATATCAAATCTCTTGCCTTTCTTGACCAAGCTTGATTGGAAAGCAAATCACGGTGAATATCTTCCAAATCTTCCCTATCTTCCATGTGGCAAATTGATTGATTGATTGATGAGCAGATTGTATGTGATTAATTCTTTCAAACAAGGATACTCATTAGACTCCAAAGGCAACAAGGGATAAAATCTTCAAAATTGATCTTTTCTTGGCAATATTTTTATCAGAAATTCTTCTAATTGGAATTTGAAAAATGAATGTTCTGAATTGATTTCCATGATTACTCCTGAAAGGTCCATTAGTGAATATCATACATACACATGACTATGTATATATATAATATAACACTAACTAATATATCCTTCATGGCAAAGGGGCAGTGTGAACGCGTTTCGTTCTTTGGCAAAAAGTGAGCTCGACGGGGATCGAAATCAGGTCTCTCAGTATAAATTTCCATGCAATTACCAGTGAGCTACAACGTCTTTTGTAATTGAGATGGCTTTAATATGGGGAAGTAGCTTTTTATCTGTAGTTGGCCTTTAATTTGAAACGAAGGAGGCATTTCTTGACATCCCGTAAAAACACACAAAAGTAACCAAAGTATCATTTATTTATTTACAAAAGATAAAATATACGAGCATAAAATAAACACATTTCTATGTTAATCAACCACCATGGACTTATGATATTCGACCCTTAGTAGTAGATATGGAAAATCAATGTTTAAACTCACTTTGATAGTAGATGATGGACAATCTTCTACTTCTATTGACAATTTGATATTTCATAATTTTCTAACTGTAATGGCAAATATTATGATCGAAATTGCAGGTATGTAGCAGTTTTATTCGAAGGTTTAACTTGAACTGCTGCTTTAGATTGTTACAAGGAATTAGGTGTTCAAATAATACACATATGCAAGTACGGGGAATATGACAAATATCTCATAAGTTATTGTTTAGGCGTACTTTATTATGATCTTTACTGTGATGTATGACTCTTTTTAAAACAATTATTATTTTTGGAGCAAGACGGTTGTATAGAGCGATTGTACACAGACGGTTTTTAAAACAGTTATTAGAACAAAGCTTACCAAAATGTACACCTTTTCTTTTAGAACCTTAAACTTTAATTACCATTAATACTCCATTAGTGCTAAATGTACACTATATTATTAGGAATTGATAATCCATTTAAAAATATGCTCCTACACGTATTTTCAATCAATCATTTTGCCAACCCGTGTGCGAAGCACGGGTTCGCACTTGTTAGAATGTATATTACTGCACTTACATGCTAAGATCTACGAACTGCATGAATATTGACAATAATTGTACTGTTCTTTAAAGAATAATGCCAATATTCAAGTATTATCACAAGGCGAAACAAAAGCATGCCTTCCATTCATGTCATTCAAATGTCAATTTGCTGTTTAGTATTTCTATTTCTTTCTATTGAGTGGCAGTTTATAAATTATGTAACATTCGTATAGTTCACATGCAAGTAAATATATAAAATACACAATATTTTAGAAACACCAATCCATATGCAAGGCGCGTGCGTTACGTTTGTAATAATAAATAGAATAAATACAACCGAAGATGGTATGTTATAATATAAGAAATAAAATAAATACAAGGTAAAGTGTATATAGGAATAAAATTAGAAAAGAATTGCACGTAAAAGTTCGGCCCGTTTACAAGACCAAAAGAATTTCCATAATACGGTAAAGAGGCCAGAATCTTTACAGGGGACAGCTTCGAAAAGTCCGGCCCATAACTGACTACATGCACTGCAGCTTGCCTTCTTATAATTCTCTCTGATTTCTGTCCTGCTTCTTTTCTATTAGATCTGAAATAAAAAATTAAAATTAAGGATCCACTTTTATGCTTCCATGGTTTTTATTGCATCATTTTTGCGTGCAGTGATCCTTATTCGTTCTTTTATTGGTCCTTTATAAATCGTTTTTGTTTCGTTAAAACTATCTATTATCGATTAATACAGAGTTTTTCCTCTTCGCTTTATTTCTACTGGATCTGATTCGAATCTGCTTATTCACATTATTATCGACACCTTTTCTCTATGCGATATCTCTTTATCGAATAAATATTACTGAATCACTCGTTGATTGGATCGCTCACTCATTAATGATGCAATCGGCCATGGATGTTTGTAGATGATCATCGCGTTTGTTAACGAGGAAGACTTCGTAGCCTGTGAGTATTGATTTTTTTCACATTTATATTGACCGCAAGAAGTTTCATGTTATTCATGCTATTTTTAATTAATAACCCCAAATTGTTTCTTTGTTTCACCGCATTCGTATGAATTCAGCAGCTACTATCAGTTAGCATGTTTTAGAAGATCCGTAAAGGGGGCGTTGATTAAACGCATGTTTAACAGTTGTACAGATCTTTGTTAAAATATTAGATTATAGTTTGGCATATGATGCTTGATGGCGTATGATTTGGAGAACAAGGGTACTGTTTTTTTTTTATAATACATCTAAGATCATATCCAACAGCCTTTGATAACGTTACTGAATTGTGAATTGGAGAAATGGATAACGCCCAACAAGCTGAATTCCCCATTATTCTTTTAATTCTATCGTTCTTATCATTTAGATTTGATTCTGTTAATTTCTTGGACTTCCGAGAGTACTTTTTGATCTTTTTGATTGAAATCAATTTGGTTTTATTCTTTCAAAACTGGTATTTGTTCAATATTCAAATTTCTAATAAATAGTGTTAAATCTTGTTTTTGACTTCATTATGAATTTTTGGTTTTTTTTTAATATGTATCCGTTAGCAGTAGTTTAATGATTTACACAGGTTGTATGCAGTTTTTATGTTCAGTTAAATTTTACTATTAGCGATTGCTTCATATATAATTCTTATGTTCCTTAATCAAGGAAATGTTACCTGATATATACGTTTTTTAATCTTTGAACATTACTAATTTTTTATTTAGTTGTTATGTGAATGTGTATATAGATTAATGTTTTTATGCTTCTCAGTCGATTTCATGACAAACCAAAAACTTTCTTCTACAATTGTTTTTGAAAAGGTATTTGTTTTGTTTTGTTTTGTTTTATGGATTTTCATTAATACGCACTACTTCTAACTTTCTTGGTTCTGCAATACATGAATCTTAGCTTTCGCAGTGAACTATCATGACCAAGTATGTCTTTTAGGGACAAACTCTGTTAAGAACTCATATATTCATCGCACAATTTGCTGGAGTTGTTGACAAACATTATGCAGTTTAACGGAAAATGGAAAACTAACAGCTAGCAACTGAAATGAACCTAGAAATAGTATAGGGTGGTATAAAATTATATGTTCATTAGACATGCCACTTGCTGACATTCTTAAACATAAAACAAATATTTGACGTGTGTTAACATTTGAAAACATGTTGATCATCTTTGTATTTTCAGTTTAAATCTAACATGCTATTTTCAGAATGCTAATTGTTTAATATTACTTAGCTTGATTCTATTTTCTGTTGTGTTAATCATCAAATTCTGGCTATAACTGTACATATGTATTGGTTGCATTAAAGACTTTACATTTAGGACGAGATAAGTATGTTATGCTAGTTTGTTGTACAGGATAATAACCATTATTTTTTTTATATTTGAATAGAATTTTAAACTGTATAAGTGCAATTCACAATATTTGTTGGGATGTGTTGCTTAAGAGGCATAACTTCTCTTCGTTTTATTTGTTTTATGTAACTTGGATTTGAAAATTTTCCAAGGAAAAATATTGTAGTTAAACAAAAATATCCACAAATGTATCTGCAGATATAGTTGGCCGATTGTATTTGATAGCTATATATTTCTCTGATGGTTGTTATATATTTAAAATAAGTGTTTTGCTAAAGCGTATATTTCATTTATTTATTTATTCATCCATCAACATGAAGATTTATCTTAATTTTTTTAATTCAGGTGTTATTTTGTCTATGTCTTAGGAGAAATACAAGGAGATAAGAAACAGGTTTTGCAACAATCATGGTCCATTGAATGAAGGTATTTCATGTACATCTTTATTCATACAATGAACTATATTATATTCACCTATGTAATTATTATTATCCATTCATGTTTTAGAACTAAGGTTTTTTTTCTTGCTAATTTATGTAGTTCAACTAATAACTTCTGTGAGTTTTTGGAATTCTAATAAATACTTATGTTCAAACCTTCAATTTAATTCAAATTCGAGTATTAAGGTAATTTCTGGGACGGTAATTTAATGTTAAACCATTTCAAATTTTTCTGCTTCTTCAAAATCTTTTCCACTTCGTTGTTGAAGGCGCTTTAGTTTATCTATTCCATTGTACCATCGTCGTAACTCTAAGTAGCCTCTTTCTGGTGAATAAAACCTGAGATCCTTCCTTTACATATAGAACCTTAATGTAACGGCCCGGATTTCGCCCGACCCGAGCGATCGTTAGATCGACCAAGACCGTTCAAAAGCCGAACACGTTAACTTTGGGAATACAACACATCAGAACAATAACAACAAACTTTTATAAACATTACAATAATGTTACGTCAGAGTACAGAATATCAGAGTACATCGAATAAAATTACAGCGAAAGATAAATTACAAATTATAATACAATACGGTGTAGCGGAAATAAAATAACTAAGGCAGCGGAAGAAAACTATGCTCTGGACACAGCTTTAAGCTTCAATCCAGAATCTTGCTCGAGATAAGGACCTGTAGACAAACCACTCGACTGCCCGTGTGCAAAAGAGGGCACCCAAGTTTGCAAAGTGAAACAAACTACAAGTTTGCAATGTAAATAAAAGAAAAATAGGAAGTGTAACACCCCTAAGTCCCACATCGTGGAAGCCTGTGTGAAGTGGGTACTTATATAGTAGAGCTCATCTCTTACTAATGCCGAGGCCTTTTGAGGAACAAAAACCCCACACCTATACGGTGGCTAAGTTGGGGACAATATCTTGCGTGAACGGAGGTGCGGGCTGTTACAGTGGTATCAGAGCCAATACTCAGTCGGAATTGTGGCTCTTGTGTGGGCCACAGCGCCTGGGTGAGGTGTTTGTAAGCCAACGGGGACGTTGGGCTTTGTAGGAAGGGAGAATGTAACACCCCACACCTATACGGTGCCTAAGTTGGGGACAATATCTTGCGTGAACGGAGGTACGGGCTGTTACACTTAAAGTTGGTTGTTGTAACAATTGAACAATATAAAATGTGAAATAATAGTGTACTTTGTAGGAACTTTAATTTTAATTTGTGGTAAATATGGTATTGACAATTATACGCTTCTATTGAAGGAATGATCTGCATTAGTGGTGTGCTAAATCATGCGTGTTTTCTCTCTTTTGAAAAATCGCTTTTATTTTGATAAATTCTATCGGCACGCTTGCATTTCTCATATTCCTCATAATTTTGTTTTTGTATGATCCCCTAAATATATGTTTATATGCACTAAGTCTTATTATCACTGACCAAAACAAAATTAATTGGGCAGGCTCCAAGTTTGGTTATGTACTTATCTAAGGAGAAGGTTAGGTTCATGATACTTTATTAACAAAATATAAAATTTTGTTAGCCTTCTAGAAAATCTGTTTAACTTGGTTCTCGACTTTTACTTAAAAAAAAGTTATAGGAAGAAAATTACTTACCCTTCACTTTCCTTTTACATAAATAGCAATATCTTAAATTTATCTTGTTGTTTTTCCATGCAAGTTTTGATGAATATTCACTAAAATGATCAGCGTATTGGATTTTGTCTTCCAAAAGTAAATGACATTACAATGCATATACAAGTTACAAATAGGTTGGTAATGCACTGAAAATGTTCCAGTTGTATAAATGCAAGTATCGTAAAAAAAAAAAAAAAAAAAAAAAGTTGGTCGTTATGTTAATTACTTTATATCAATAGTCAAATGCACGTTTCTGTGTACGGTATGGATGCAAAAGTAGGAAAATTGTAGTTGTAGGCTCAAGGAAAAAAGTGGTTATATTTTATACTTTAGGCTTAGTTTCATACTTATTAAAAAATAGCTATGATTTTCACCTAGTTAGGATTTTTGCTTGCACAATGTGAAGCGTGCGGGCACTACTTTGTAGTTTCTTTGTTTGGATCTGGATTTGCCTAAGTACAATTATGTATTTCTTTGTGTTTGCGCAATTTCAAAATGTTCAAACATAATGCTTACATAGTGAAAATATATTTTGTATAACATTTTAAATAAGTCATAAAGTTTTAATTTTTTTTCTTTTAAGTTAAGCCGGACCACTATGATACATGAACTTTTTTCATTAACAGTACATTCATATGAACATGTGTATCTGTGCATTCATAGTTAATATAATGTAAAGTTTTCAGTATTTAACTCTAAACATAGAGTGAAGCAAATGGATTGCTATTTGTTAGCATTGCACTATAATGTAGCTTAATGACTGGATAATAACTTAGGAATAAATATAGGAATTAAATATAACTCAGAAAAATACCCCCTCTCAAATAAATTTTTTATGCTTTTAATGACTGGATAATAACTTAGGAATAAATATAGGAATTAAATATAACTCATAAAAATACCCCCTCTCAAATAATTTTTTTATGCTTGGCCCATATGTATGAAGTCACATTGATCAAATAACAAAATAGTAATGGCAACATCTTGGTATGGCATAAGATTTCGTTTTTTCTATATATGAATTTAGAGTGTTTCAGTTGTATTGCATTATAGTGGCCTGCTTTATGTGTGTTGTTAGTTGAACACCATTAAGGACGATATTTAGTGTGAAATTTGTCCATACATGTATTAGGTTCCATTTGGATATAAAAGCATTGAGTGCTTACTGTTTAGCAAACAAGGTTCAAACATTACAACCAACACTTAAATTTCCATTCAATTAATTAAATGTCAATTCTCTTTTGTGATAAATTGTTGCATATTGGTTAGGCTGTTTGATAATAAAAAATGATTTGATTAAAGCCAGAATTGTACATATTATGGTTTGACTATGTGTTTTTTGTACTTTAATGGCTGTTACAGGTCAAATATTATAAAAAAATTATGATCAAACAAGCACTCCCACCATTTCTAAATATAAGACGTTTTAAAAAGTTCGGTGTGTTTCAAAATATAAGATGTTTAAGTTTTTCATTTCCTCTTTATCTGTGATCCGTAATTAATCGTCAAAGTGTTGGCCTTTGCCTTTATGGCGACTTTATATTTATGGTTATGAGATCGAAGTCCCTGACATCTTACTTGAAAGGTGCAGCATGTTATCGGTCCTGCCGCGCCATCACCCATTTTCAGATCCACCATCCTCACCCTGTTAATTTCGCTTACCAGAAAACTAATCTCCTTTTTAGATAATTTCCTCCGTGGATCGATTTCATCCCAAGTTTCGTTCCACTTCTGGGATATTAGATGCCGAAGCACCTGTGCTGTTGAACCGCACGATTTCCTATAGTAACACTGCTTACTTCTAGAATGTTATCCATTTCTGATATATTTCATGTTTACTTCTAGAATATAAGATGTTTAAGTTTTTCAAAATATTTTTATGCTGAATACCGTGTTGAATGTTATACTTTCCTACAATAAAATTTGTGAAGTGTGATAAGCACTGTTCTTCCACGGTAAAGGCTACATGAAAGTGAAACCTTGCTGAGGGGGAATAGAAGGCTGTCTATTAGTTTTTAAGATTTTCATACTGTACGAAAGAAGAAAAAATAAGAATCAAATACATCCATAAGTTTACTTAACACGAATATGGAACACACAATGTAATGCAGACGTTAGGCTAACCAAAAAATTTATGTAAGAGAATGGAGTAAAATCTTAAGAGAAAGTAAAACATGATAATCAAACACGGGTAGAAAAATCAATGTGCCTGTCAAGCTGACATGTATGATCAAAAAGAATTTGTATATAGTATGGGCATGTTTCAAGCAGGCCGCCTATTTGACCAAAAAGAATTTGTATGTCTTGTAAATAAACATATAAAAAATTGGGAAGCTTGATCTTTATGCGAATCTAAAGTAATGGAGTACTTAGCTAAGATTAAAAGCTATAACATTCAACACATTATAATGTAGGGCTGTGTCACATAGTTCATTTCTTCCTTTTAGTTATTATCTCATGTAAAGAATGACGTATGTAAAAATTTGGTCATTGAATTGTGTGGACTTTTCTTTCTTTGTTTTGTTAGAAATTTGAAAACCAAGGATATTCAGAATAAGATTGATGAAAAGGGCATTGTTATTGACACTCCAAATATTGTTAGGGGGAGGCCAATTTTTTATTTTTAAAAAAATTGTTAAGGGGAGTACCAAGGAGGAAAGTAGTCCCTTAACAAATAAATGTACTTTTACATTATTATCCATTTAGGCTTAATTTGGGTTTTTGTGATTTAGGAAACTTATGATTTTACAATTGGCTAATTTTATTTATACACCAAAAATTGCTAAACATATACCAAAAATTATAATAAACTAATGTACACCATATATTACTTTACATACACCGTTTCTTTTACCAAAATATCCATGTTCTCATCTTCTTTTTCTTTCCTTTTTCAAACTTAAAACACAATTACCAAAAATTAGAAACTCTTTGCATCAAATTGAGTAAAATTTTACAAAATGAAATATATTTCTTGTACTAATATTGCAACTTTTGTTAACTTTATGTAAAAAAATTAATTTCAACAAAATTACTGTAATTTTACAAAATAAATCAACACTTCTAAATTAGACCATTATTTATGAATGTTTTCTTAATTGAAATTTTAGATTTCATGATTAAATAATTTATTAACATATCTAGTTTGTATCAAATTTCAATACATTTAAGACTAATTTGACTTTTTATATGCAGAAGTATTAAAAAAGCAACTATGAGAAAAGGGTAATTTAGTAATAAAATTTTATAGAAAAAATAATAGTGTAATTTAGTAATAAAATTTTATAGAAAAAATAATGGTGTAATTTAGTAATAAAATTTTATAGAAAAAATAATGGTGTATGTTAAGAAATTTTTGGTGTATAAATAGAATTTTCCTTTATGGTGAGTAATTTTTAGAAGTAAGGGTAAAAACGTAAAAAGCAAAAAAAATAGTCACCTACATTGATCTCTCCCTTAACAATTTAAAAAAAGTGGAGTGTCCTTAAAAATTGGCCTCCCCTTAACAGAAAATGGAGTGTCAATAACAATGCCCGATGAAAATTAGCGTCTTAAATAAAGCTTACCAATGATAAACGTGTTTCATTTCTAGCAAGGTGAATTGATTTGTCATGAAAGACGACTTACATATAGACAAATATTTTATTTTTAACTTAGAGTTGTCATGAAAGATATGAGTAACATATAGATTGATATTTATTTGCAAATACCAAGGATTATGCATATATGGAGCTTAATACATCTTTGTAATACTATTGAATATAATGTTCCAAGTTAATTGAGCGTTACATGTTATTTTATTGATTCGTTTGTACATATGAAACTATATTTTGTCCTATTCCTCCATACAAGCAATTCTATTAGGTGTGCACCATGAAATATGGACTTAAAAATGTATATTGTGGTACTAACACCCAAATGCAGATCACAGATCACAGAATGCAGTAAAGAGTAAATAACATGGAACGCACGAGGTTTTTATAGTGGTTCGGCTGTAGATGTGATGGGTACAGATCACAGAATGCAGTAAAGAGTTAATAACAATAAAGAGTAAATAACAGGTTATCATTTTCAACTTGTGTGCGAAGTTCACAAGTTATGGACAAGCTATAACGAGTATGCACATTGCGCAGGTGGAAGCTCTGCAGAAAAGCAGACAATCTATAATGAGTATGTGCTACATTTTTTGTTAAATAATGACTGTTTATTTATAGATAATAAATGGACTGTAACCAGTACATTGTAAGTATGTATGTCTATTTATAAATGATAAATGGTTGTGACGGGTACGTGTATCTATCGAAATACTGCAGTAGAAATATAGTTGTATGTAAATTATTTCTATTATTTGTTTGTTTTTAAAACTTTACCATTAGTGAGAGTTGCATTTTGTTTGTTTTTGAAAATTTGCGTGTAAATGTATGCTGCAGCAGATATTCAATGAGGCGGTTGGTTTGTTTTTGAAAGTTTGCCTTTAGCAAGAGTTGCCTTTTGCAAATACTGCATTATCTCATCTTTATGAAGCTGTGATTTAATTAATAATTTAGAATTCATAGTTCGCATTTTGTTCTTTCTTTTAGTAAGACTGAATTATTGTATTTGGTTCTTTCTTGTAGTAAGGCTGGATTACTAACAGTCTATGTTTTCTAATTGATATGTTGTTATTAAATGAATGGATTATTAACGTTATCAATGAAATTATTACACTTATTTCTGTGTTGTTCAATTTGTATTGTTATATTGTATGAATAGCAATAATTATTTGTTTTGAAACGTTGAGAAGAATGTTGATTTGTATAGGGGTAATATTTTTTGTCAAAGCGGATCATTTGCTTCAGCTGTAGCTGCAACCGAAGCAATAAGCGTGGTCATTTTTGTGCCCAGCTACTCACCTTTTACGTCGGTAGCCAGAGACCGAAGCAAGAAAGCAATTTTTGCTTCGGTTGTTTATCCGAAGCTACAAATTTTGTTTTGTTGCGTTTTATTCATTTACTTTAGTTGTTGAACCGAAGCAACATGAGGTAAACAACTGAAGCAAATAATATTATTTGTTTCGGCTGTTTACCCGAAGCAACAAATTTTGGTCTGTTGCGTTGTCTGCAGTTGCTTCGGTTGCAGAACGGAAGCAACAGAGGGTAAATAACCGAAGCAACTGGTGTGTTTTGTAGTAGTGTTAGTATAGAAAACATAATATGAGGGAAACACGTATTGTGGAAATATATTACTCATTTTTCAATGTAATGGGATCTTAAATTGGCATGGATTAACAATAGGTGTGCTAAGTACTAGAGTTGTTGATGCTCAGATACTTAGATTTGACCATGATGTTATCCAGATTAAAAAAATGGGAAGTTTGAACTTTATGGGAATCTATAGTAATGGAATACTTAGCTAAGATAACATTCAACACGTTATATTGTAGGGATGTGTCATATAGTTTATTTCTTCCTTTTAGTTATTATCTCATGTAAAGAATGACGTATGTTAAAATTTGGTCATTGAATTGTGTGAATTTTTCTTTCTTTGTTCTGTTAGAAATTTGAAAATCAAGGATGTTCAGAATAAGATTGATGAAAATTAGCATCTTAAATAAAGCTTACCAATGATAAACGTGCTTCATTTCTAGCAAGGTGAATTGATTTGTCATGAAAGACAAGAGTTAAATATAGACAAATATTTTATTATTAACTTAAAGTTGTCATGAAAGATATGAGTAACATATAGATTGATATTTATTTGCAAATACCATGGATTATGCATATATGGAGCTTAATACATCTTTGTAATACTATTGAATATAATGTTCCAAGCTAATTTAGCCCTACATCTTATTTTATTGGTCCGTTTGTACATGTGAAACTATATTTCGTCCTATTCCTCCATACAAGCAATTCTATTAGGTGTGCACCATGAAATGAGGTCTTAAAAATATATGCTGTTAGACCAAAAAATGACACTAACACCCAAATGCAGATCACATATCACAGAATGCAGTAAAGAGTAAATAACAGGGAACACACGAGGTTTTTATGGTGGTTCGACTGTAGATGTAGCCTACGTCCACTTTATAATCTTATTATTATACAGACAGATTACAAGAATCAGTTACATGCAGACACACAATCCGCGTGTTTAATGGAATTATAAGAGTTTATACATGCAATTCACGTGGTAATTGTGTAGAAAGGAGGAGAATTTGGATGTAGGAAGGTGCAAAGTCCTTGCCCTCAGTGATGGTGGAAGCCGTAGAGAAGAATGGCCAAAAAGGTCCTTTGATGTAACACCCCCACTCTGGTATGCTTATACAGAAGCGGTGATGCTACATTTAAGCCACGGTGCTAATAGAACAATATCACAACTTAACAGAAACTTGTCGGAACATAAAATCATTATTAGTACATGATTTTAAATGGAAGAGCTACTGTACAATCATCCATCATAGAATATGGTTACAAAGATTCACGATTCTAATAATTAAACATATGAGTGCATAAAAGATAATCTACATAATGAAAGTCTTCACTTCAAAGCATCCACCTAACCATCTAAACCTGAAAAGTTTTAAGTGTAGCATCATGAGAAACATAGACTCAGCGAGATAGGTATTTAAGATTAGTTTTCACATCATTTCTTAGTGGGTTGTATTATAGTTTTATCGTAAAAAAATGTGTACGTTATGCTAATTACTTTATATCAATAGTCAAATGCACGTTTCTGTGTATGCAAAAGTAGAAAAGTTGTAGTTGTAGGCTCAAGGAAACAAAAAAGTTGTTATATTTCTACTTTAAGCTTAGTTTCCATACTTATTAAAAATAGGTATGATTTTCACCTAGTTAGGATTTTTGCTTGCACAATGTGAAGCGTGCGTAGTTTCTCTGTTTGGATTTGGAATTGCCCGAGTATAATTTTGTATTTATTTGTGCTTGCGCAATTTCAAATTGTTCAAACATAATACACTACTTACATAGTGAAAATATATTTTGTACAACATTTTAAATAAGTCATAAAGTTTTTAATTTTTTTTTCTTTAAGTTAAGCCAGACCACTATGATACATGAACTTTTTTCATTAACAGTACATTCATATGGACATGTGTATCTGTGGTTCATAGTTAATATATAATGTAATATTTTCAATATTTAACTCTAGACTTAGAGTGAAGCAAATGGATTGCTATTTGTTAGCATTGCACTATAATGTAGCTTTATGATTGCATAATAACTTAGGAATAATATAGGAATTAAATATAACTCAGACAAGTACCCCCTCTCAAATAAATTTTTTATGCTTGGCCTCATATGTATGAAGTCACATTGATCAAATAACAAAATAGTAATGACAACATCTTGGTATGGCATAAGATTTCGTTTTTTCTAAATTCAAATTTAGAGTGTTTCAGTTATATTGCATTATAGTGGCTTGCTTTATGTGTGTTGTTAGTTGAACACCATTGAGGACGATATTTAGTGTGAAATTTGTCAATACATGTATTAGGTGTGGATATAAAAGTAATGAGTGCTTATTGCTTAGCAAACATGGTTCAAACATTACAGCCAACACTTAAATTTCCATTCAATTAATTAAATGTCAATTCTCTTCTGTGATAAATTGTTCCATATTGGTTAGGCTGTTTGCTAATAAAAACTGATTTGATTAAAGCTAGAGTCCTACATATTATGGTTTGACTATGTTTTTTTTTGTACTTTAATGGCTGTTATAGGTCAAATATTATTAAAAAAAAATTATGATCAAATAAGTACTCCCTTCATTTCTAAATATAAGGCGTTTTAAAAAGTTTGATGTGTTTCAAAATATAAGATGTTTAAGTTTTTTATTTCCTCTTTATCCGTGATCCATAATAAATCATCAAAGTGTTGGCCTTTGCCTTTATGGCGGCTTTATATTTATGGTTATGAGGTCGAAGTCACTAACATCTTACTTGAAAGGTGCAACATGTTATCGGTCCTGCCGCGCCATCACCCATCTTTAGATCCACCATCCTCACCCTGTTAATTTCGCTTAGCAGAAAACAAATCTTCTTTTTAGATAATTTCTTCAGTGGATCGATTTCATCCCCAATTTCGTTCCGCTTCTTGGATATTCGATGCCGAAGCACCTGTGTTGTTCAACCGCATGATTTCCTACGGTAAAACTGCTTACTTCTAGAATATTATCCATTTCTGATATGTTTCATGTTTACTTCTAGAATATAAGATGTTTAAGTTTTCCAAAATATTTTTATGTTGAATCCCGTGTTGAATGTTATTCTTTCCTACAATAAAATTTGTGAAGTGTGATAAGCACTGTTTTTCAAGGGTAAAGGCTACATGAAAGTGAAACCATGTCAGGGGTAATAAAAGGTTGTCTATTATTTTTTAAGATTTTCATACTGTACGAAAGAAGAAAAAAATAAGAATCGAATACATCCATAAGCTTACTTAACACCAATATAAAACACACAACGTAGTGTATGTTGATTTCCAAAGATCAAAACGAAGCAGAAAGTTGGAGGAGACAGTGTTTGAGGCACGCACAGAACGCTATCCTTAAGGAATTATTCGCCACCACTATTTTCAGTGAATAAAGCAGCGAAATTCCTCCAGGATACAACAAACAACAATGTTACAGAAGCGGATATCGGGGAGAGAAAAGAAGATTATCGGAGAAGAGATAATTCTGGACGAGAGAGAAGCGACGAATATATAAAGGCTGAAGGGGTGTAGCCGTTGGAGACAGTTATGCGCAAACAGGTGTATCCATTCGTTCAAAAAACATGACCGCTTGGAACAGTTGAACCCGCCCCGTATGGTCACGCACGCGCCCACGTGCCCCAAGTGCTCAAGTGACCATCTTTTGACCCATAATATTATTATAGGTCCAAACTATTTTCAGCCCAACCATTGTGTCCATCTCTAAGCCTAGGTTATTAATTCACAACATCTTATTCTAACTATTCATATATAAGATGAGCTATAACATAATATTTGCCGATGTGGGACAAATATTTATTGCAATCTTCCCAACAATCCCCCACAAGATTGTAATAATTATTTATTTATGCATAAAAGAAAGTACCTTTTGGTTTTAACTTTTCTCCTTTGTCCATATATTTAAGTTTCAACAAAATATTTGGTAGAAAATACTTAAACCAAAATCCTATACGATGAAATGAAATGTATGAACACATAAATATTATCACGCTTCTATAAAATGTCATAACCGTAAATTGGTTATTAATTTCCTCCTGGCGTTCATGAACATGTATAAAGTTACGTCCAAACTTTATTGAAACATTGTTTCTTATGTTCATATAGTTGTCCATTCTTTCCGTCCTTGTTACTATGGACAAATGATCACCACAAAACTTAACAATACAAACATTGCTTTTTAATGTCTGTCAATCACTTTTCTGCAACTTGTTTTTACCTTTTAAACCTTGAATAATATAAGGTTTGGTTTCCATTGCAGGTGATTAGAATGTTTCCAGACCCATTGTACTATTAGTAGTTTTCACCGTTTCTCTTGGTAATCCTTTAGTTAGTGAGCCTGCTAGATTTTCCTTTGATCTAACAAATATAATAGTAATGATACCATCTACAATTAACTCTCTGACATATGCATGTCTTAAACTTATATGTCTAGACTTCCCATTATAAATTTTATTATAAGCTCTGGACAATGTAGCTTCACTGTCGCAATACACAGAAATGGCTGACATTGGTTGTGGCCACAACTCTATTTCTAATAATAAATTTCTTAGCCATTCTGCCTCCTTGCCTGATGCATCTAAGGCAATAAATTCTGCTTCCATTGTAGAATGTGTTATAACTGTTTGCTTCTTGGAAGCCTAAGATATAGTACCTCCCCCAAGAGTAAAAATCCATCCAGTAGTTCCTCTATTATCGTTTTCGGGTGTTGCACCACTTGCATATGAATATCCTTCCATAACTGCTAGGAAATTTTCATAATAAAGTCCTAATCCTATGGTTCTTTTAAGGTAACCAAGAATTCTACATATTGCTTTCCAATGTAATTTGCTTGGTTTGTGCATATATCTAGATAGTTTACACACAGTAAAAGCAATATCTGGACGAGTGTAATGCATTGCATACATGAGACTTCCAATAATACTTGCATACTCTAGTTGGGCTATTGCCCTTTCAGAATTTGCAAATAATTTAACTGATGAATCATAAGGACTACTTGCTTCTTTAGCATTTAAGCGTACATATTTAAGAAGCAATTTTTGAATATAGTGAGATTGGCATAATGCATATCCACCACTATGTTTCTTTACTTTGATTCCTAACATAGTGTCAACTTCATTTAAATCTTTCATTTTAAAACATGAAGTCAAATATTTCTTTGTCTCATTAATGCCTTCCATATTTGTACCAAATATTAGCAGATCATCCATATATAAGCATATTATAATGCCATATCTAAATTTAGAATATATACATTTGTCTGCATTATTATGTTTGAAACCGTTAGACAGAATCACAGAATCAAACTTCTCATGCCACTGTTTTGGTGCTTTCTTTAATTCATATAATGATTTAACAAGTTTGCAAACTTTATTTTCATTTCCAGGCATAATGATACCTTCTGGTTGTTTCATATATACCTCTTCATCCAGATTGCCATTTCGAAAAGCAGTTTTAACTTCCATTTGATGTACATGCAACCCATAAATTGAAGCAATTGCAAATAGAACTCTAATGGATGTTAATCTTGCAACAGGAACATATGTATCAAAATAGTCAATACCTTCCTTTTGCCTGAATCCTTCAGCAACCAACCATGCCTTGAAATTTTGTATTGATCCATCCGTATTATATTTTCTACGAAATACCCATTTACATCCAATTGGCTTTGATCCACTAGGTAAGTCAGTTAATTCCCAAGTATTATTAGATAAAATTGAATCCATCTCGTCTTGTATTACTTCTTTCCAGAAAGAAGCATTCCTAGAAGCCATTGCTTCTTTAAAAGTTTTGGGATCTACTTCTGTGCCTAAGACATAAATTATATCATCGATAATATCTTGTCTATTACCTATGACAAGATGGACTACATCATCGGGTGAAACGAAATCAGGTCCTAACTCTTTAGCCTTCTTTGCTCTTTGACTTCTTCTATGCTCTTCTGATATATCAGAAAAATTTCTTTTGTTAGAAGAAGTTTGGTCAGATTTTTCATTATTCTTGTCGTGAATAATTTGAATAGGAACTGAAATTTGACTTGAATCACATATGAACTTATTTTCAATAAATTCTACGTCTCTTGATTCTATAATGCCATTAGAATCTAAGTCCAGCACCCGAAATGATTTTGAATTCTCAGTGTATCCTACAGATACTCCTTTTAAAGCCCTTGGCCCTAATTTATTCCTTTTTAGATTTATTACTCGATAAAAGGTTAGACAACCCCAAACTTTCAAGTATTTCAAACTTGGTTTTCGGCCTTTCCATAATTCATATAGGGATACTTTAGTTTTCCTTGATGGAATTCTATTATGTAAGTGACATGCTGTTAAAAGTGCCTCCCCCCATAAGTTTACATTTTGTTTGGCATTTAAAATCATAGCATTAGTCATTTCCACTATTGTTCTATTTTTTCGTTCAACCAATCCATTCTGTTGTAGGGTATATGGTATAGTTGATTGATGTATATTTCCGTTTTCCTCAAAAAATAAGGAAAACTCTGTAGAGAAGTATTCTCCACCTCTATCACTACGTAATACTTTAATCTTTCTTTCTTTTTGATTTTCGACTGTAATTTTAAAACGCTTAAACATATCAAAAGCCTGATCTTTTGTTTTCATAAGGTAAACATACGTATATCTGGAATAGTCATCTATAAAAGTAATAAAATATCTATTCCCTCCTCTAGTTAATATACTATTTAGTTCACATATATCGAAATGAACTAATTCAAGCAACTTTGTATTTCTTTTCAGATTTAGGGAATGGCTTTTTGCACATTTTGGCTTCAATACATGTTTCACATTTCGATACATTTTTATTTTCATATGAGATTAAACCTTCATTAGACATGAACTTTAAAGATTTAAATTTAGATGTGCTAGTCTACTATGCCATAAATCAATAGAATCAAGAACATAAGCAAATTCAGTCATTTTTTTAATACTTAATTTGAACATCCTTTACAAGCATATCCTTTTCCAACAAATGTTCCCCCTTTGGTCAAAATAAGACGGTTATCATCAAGTACACATTTCACACCTTTACTACAAAGAAGACTTGCCGATACAAGATTCTTCCTAATATCTGGAACATGCAAAACATTCATGAGTATGAGTTTCTTTCCAGAAGTAAACTCCAACTCTACGGTCCCCTTTCCAACGACAATTGATGTATCATGGTTGCCTATAAGCACTTTTTTATCGCTTTAAACTTCCTTATAGAACGTAAACATGGACTGATGGTTGCATACATGCACGGTAGCACCAGAATCATACCACCAGTCGGTATCCTTGGTGTTATCGACCATGTTTAGTTCTGTCACCATATCAATATTTAATTTTGATATCATTGCCACAATCTTAGATTCTTCATGATTTACCATGTTTGCAGAATCTGGATTATTTTTTCCATGATTGGGGTTTCGTCCTTGATCTTTCTTCTGCCTTTTAAAGAATCTATAGTCCCTTTTGAAATGCCCTGGCTTTCCGCAGAAATAACAATCCTTTCCTTTTTTGTTCGTTTTGTTCTGATTGCTATCCCTTTTCCGCTTTCCTGTTTCCTTATGCCCGTTGTGATTGTCGCCCACAGCAAGTACATTTGAATCAGATTCAAATATCTTCTTTTCACTGATTCTAGTTTCTTCTTCGATACGAAGATGTTTCTGAATTTGTTCCATAGAGAAATCTTCAGTCGAATGCATAAGTTTCTTTATGTAATCACTCCATGTCTGAGGGAGTTTGGTCATAACAGCTCCAACTTGCAGCAGCTCAGGAATATCAATCTTAACCTGTTTCAATTTGTTGAATATAACCTGCAACTGGTGGACTTGATCCAGAACAGAAGCGTTGTCTAGCATTTTAAATTCGAAAAATTAATAGATTAAAAACTTACCTGCGCCTTGCTTTTCCTTGTTGTACTTTGTCTCTAAGATTTTCCATATCTCCCCTGGTGATTTAACAAAAGTGAAGAGACCGTACAACCGATCAGACAGTGTGTTGAGAATATGGCCTCTGCATACAATTTCATCGTCTTTGCGCTTATTTCTTTGAGCCACAATCTCCGCAGTGTCTTTGTCAGTAGGTGGTGGAAGAGGGGCTAATTTTTCACCAAGCACATAAGCAATTTTCAGTGTAGTGAGAAGGAACATGATTTTATCTTGCCAACGAGTGTAGTTCGTGCCATCAAAGCGGTCAAGTTTTGTAAATTCCTGGTTCATAATCTTGTAGGTAGATTCTGATGAAGCCATAATAATTCCTTAAGATTGTTGAATTCCAGAGATCAAAATGAAGCAGAAAGTTGGAGGAGACAATGTTTGTGGCACGCACAGAACGATATCCTTAAGGAATTATTCTCCCCCACTATTTGTAGTGAATGAAGCAGCGAAATTCCTCCAGGATACAACAAACATCAATGTTACAGAAGCGGATATCGGGAAGAGTAAAGAAGATTATCGGAGAAGAGATAATTCTGGATGAGAGAGAAGCGATGAATATATAAAGACTGAAGGGTTGTAGCCGTTGGAGACAGTTATGCGCAAACAGGTGTATCCATTCGCTCAAAAAACATGACCGCTTGGAACAATTGAACCCGCCCCGTACGGTCACACACGCGCCCACGTGCCCCAAGTGCCCAAGAGCCCATCTTTTTACCCATAATAATTTTATAGGTTCAAACTATTTTCAGCCCAACCATTGTGTCCATCTCTAAGCCCAAGTTATTAATTCACAACATCTTATTCTAACTATTCATATATAAGATGAGTTATACTATAATATTTGTCGATGTGGGACAAATATTTATTGCAATCTTCCCAACAATCCCCCACAAGATTGTAATAATTATTTATTTATGCAAAAAAGAAAGTACCTTTTGGTTTAAACTTTTCTCCTTAGTCCATATATTTAAGTTTCAACAGAATATTTGGTAGCAAATACTTAAACCAAAATCCTATACGATGAAACGAAATGTATGAACACATAAATATTATCACGCTTCTGTAAAATGTCATAACCGGAAATTGGTTAATAATTTCCTCCTGGTGTTCATGAACATCTATAAAGTTATGTTCAAACTTTATTGAAACATTGTTTCTTATGTTCATACAGTTGTCCATTCTTTCAGTCCTTGTTACTATGGACAAATAATCACCACAAAACGTAACAATACAAACATTGATTTTTAATGTTTGTCAATCACTTTTCTGCAACTTGTTTTTACCTTTTGAACCTTGAATAATATAAGGTTTGGTTTCCATTGCAGGTGATTAGAATGTTTTCAGACCCATTGTACTACTAGTAGTTTTCACCATTTCTCTCGGTAATCCTTTAGTTAGTGGGCCTGCTAGATTTTCCTTTGATCTAACAAATATAATAGTAATGATACCATCTACAATTAACTCTCTGACATATGCATGTCTTAAATTTATATGTCTAGACTTCCCATTATAAATTTTATTATAAGCTCTGGACAATGTAGCTTCACTGTCGCAATACACAGAAATGGCTGACATTGGTTGTGGCCACAACTCTATTTCTAATAATAAATTTCTTAGTCATTCTGCCTCCTTGCCTGATGCATCTATGGCAATAAATTCTGCTTCCATTGTAGAATGTGTTATAACTGTTTGCTTCTTGGAAGCCCAAGATATAGCACCTCCTCCAAGAGTAAAAATCCATCTAGTAGTTCCTCTATTATCGTTTTCCGCTGTTGCACCACTTGCATCTGAATATCCTTCCAAAACTGCTGGGAAAATTTCCGTAATAAAGTCCTAATCCTATGGTTCTTTTAAGGTAACAAAAAATTCTACATATTTTTTTCCAATGTAATTTGCTTGGTTTGTGCATATATCTAGATAGTTTACACACGGTAAAAGCAATATCCGGACGAGTGCAATGCATTGCATACATGAGACTTCCAATAATACTTGTATACTCTAGTTGGGCTATTGCCCTTTCGGAATTTGCAAATAATTTAACTGAAGAATCATAAGGACTACTTGCTTCTTTAACATTTAAGTGTTTATATTTTTTAGCCTACTTTGTGAACTAGGCAACACAATGTCAAGAAATTAGAATATGGGTAAATGAAGGACACTCTGTTCTATGCTCGGTTCGGATCGGAATTACTGGAGTAAAAGCAAACCGGAAGCAAGGCAACGAGGGAAGGAAAGCATTCGGATCGGATCGGAGGAAGTGGGGCCGATCCGATCCCTATATGAGGGTTCATCCGAACCGAACACATAATCCCTGGTTGCATCACTCCACGTTCTCCTAAACAATCGGGGCAGTTACATCCACTTTCTACCCACGTTGGCCACTAACCCGATGTGCTTTCAACACTGAAATCCTTCTGAGCCCGAAAGTAGTGGGATAGAAGCCACGTGGGTCTGATCCGAACCAGATTCTGGAGAAGTTTCCACCTATAAATTGACCCCCAAGGGTCATTTGAAAAGGACTTTTGGCACTCTGAGAGTTTGAGTAACATTGAGAACCGAATTCCAGCACTCCCAAGCAATCCAAGTCATCATTCAATGTATATTTTGAGATAATTGAGTGAATGTATATGTAGAGTGAGTGAAATTAAGTGAATATCTCATTGTGTTATCTTCTACATCATCAAGCAAAGTGATATAATGTGGACATAGGCTTTTTAACGCCGAACCACTATAAATCCTGTGTCTCTTTTCTGTTTTTGATCTCATTTTATTTTAATTTTAGTCAATTTGGGTGTTAGAACCACTTTTTGGTCTAACATTTTGGTGCTTTCACTGAGAACAATTTGAATTCTCTGTTTTTCTAGATTATCGTTCTACTTTTTGGACCGTTGAGTTCAAAGAAGTTAATCCCTAATTTTCGACGCTTTTAAATACTTGTTGGTTGATTGTTGAAGAGTTATGGCCAAAGGAAAAGGCAAGGAAGTTCAAGGCAGTCGAGGGAACGAAGTTGGTGAAGATCAGCAAAACCCGGTCGTGACGAGGTCTCGTGGGCAAAGCTCAGGAGCGGATCAGACTGGCTCAGGAAATCTGAACTGATCGCATAGGGAGAGCTCCGATCCGAACCGAGTAGAAGACGTTGAAGAGGTGCACTCCCCCAACCCGATCCGATCCGGCCAGGTTACTTTGCTCTGATCCGATCCGACACTAAGTGATGCTAGAACCTCTACTCGAGCCCCTCCAAATGCTCCGACTCCGGCCACCAGGATCAATGACCAGATCAATCCATCTGCGCCTGTCACCCAAGGAGATTTTTCGTGCCTTCTCGACATGCTTGAGAGCACTAGGGAGGCTATGAGAATCCACGAGCGCACCAATCTTATGATGCAAGAGAATATGATAATCATGAGTAGGGAAATTGGCGAGCTCCGCAGGCAAAGAACCCCTTTCCCAGTTCACCACACTACAATGGATCAGTCTTCTTCTTCTGAGGAAGAACGACCTTGTGAAAGAAGGCCACTCAAACGACCTCAGAATTTGGAACAAATGACTTTCGGATCTCTGGGATCCCGCGAGGACGCTGCTCGTGTGCTAGGACTCGATGACCCGAGTTTGAGAGAGCCTATGCTATTACCAATGCGAGGATCCCATGTTTTGCCTAGAGACCCTAACCTCACCAACCCCACTCAGTGACAAATGCTTCAGCCCCTTCCTCCCGAGATCGACCGGGAGCGTAGGGAGCAAAGCAGAGCAGAAGCCGTTAGAAGGAGGAGGGTGTCCCCTGATCAGGAGCCCAGAGGAAACCCGAACATCAGAGCCAGGGAGCCTGAACGGCCCTTGACCAATGCTGATGTATGGGCTATGGTATGCCTGATCATGTATGAGAGTCGAAACTACACCAATGAAGATTATGGTATTGAGCGAAGCCATACTCCCTTTACTGATGACATTCTTGACTTTCAGTTCCCCCGACGTTTTAATTTGCCTCAGATGGAAAGATATAACGGGAGAACTGACCCGGGACAACATCTGATGCGATACGCATGGCTTATGAATGCTGCAGCTGCCCCTGACGCTATGAAGTGTAAGGATTTCTCGATTTACATGGAAGACGTAGCATTATTATGGTTTACCCGACTTCCTCCTCGATCGATATCGAATTTCAGAGAACTAAGTGAACGTTTTATGAATCAATTCTGACTTCACGCCCGAAAGTCTAAGAATGTTATCGAATTATCGAGAATTAAGTAAGCGTCGGGTGAGTCCTTGAAGTCGTATCTAGACCGTTTCAATTTAGCTGTAACAGAAGTCAGCGACCCGCATGAGCCTACCATCTTGATGGCCCTAATGGAAGGAGTTGATCATGATTCAGAGTTTGGAGATTATCTTTCTGGGAAGCCGCCTCCCACAAGAGAGTTGTTTTATGAGAAGGCCAATATTCAGTTAAGACGGGAGGAAGCAAGGGCAAACAGAAAGAGGAAGTCCGGAGCGTCCTCAAAAGAAGCTGTTCAGAGTAATGTGGCCGTAAAGCAGTCTGGAGAAAGCTCTGGGAAAGTCGAAGTGAATGTTGGAAACAAGAATGGAAACAATAATAATGGAAACGGGGGCAATAGCAACCGTAATGGGAATGGGAATAGGAGAAATAGGAACCAAGGAAGTAATTCTGACAAAAGACCCCGGTTCCAGACCTTTGAAAACTATTCACCGTTCAATGATACGTTAGAGAACATTTATTTGGACACGTATAATGTTTTGCAATACAAAAAACCGCCGCCACGAGATTCGACAGAGAAAGAAATCGCTACCGGAAAATTTTGTTTATTTCACGGAACTCACGGACATTCAACGAACGAATGTCGACACTTGAGAGATGTGGTTGAGAAGTTGTTGCGTGAAGGCAAGTTGGATGAGTATAAGGCTGTCCCAAGGGATAGGGGGCAAGAAGGACAGGCCCCAAACCAGAATCAGTGTGCTCCCAAGCCTACAGCGCAATAGAAAGGCAAAGAGATTGTCATTAACACCATAGTAGGTGAACTCCATCCAGCTATGCACAGTTTCATAGCAATGGACCAATACGTTAATGCAGTTAAGCCCATAGATGTGGACGAGTGCGATGATTTGGAAGTTATCACCCCTGTGAAACAGCAGAAGACAATGTTCGATGATGTAGTGTTCCGTAGAAGAGACGACACCGGAATCCAGTCACCTACCGAAGATCCGTTGGTTATTATCACTACCATTGGACCGACATTGGTTCATAAGGTACTAGTGGACAATGGAAGCTCTGTCAACATTTTGTTTAAGAAGTCGTTTGATCAGATGAGACTCAAGTCTGGAGATTTGAAGCCCTGTGAAGGTTGGATCCGAGGCTTCAATGGGGCATCGACAGCTCCAATGGGGTATATAGAATTGCCCGTAACATTGGGACAAGGGGATCGTCGAAGAGTACGAATGCTTCAGTTCGTAGTTCTAGATATAGATTCGCCCTACAACGCATTTTTAGGAAGGCCTGCCCTTGCAGAATTCAGGGCTTGTATTGCGCCGTGGTGCTTATTGCTAAAGTTCCCAACTGAAGCCGGAACAGGAGTAATGAGGGGAGATCAAGTCTCCGGACGAGCTTGCTATATTGCCGAATTAAAGATGTTGATGAAGGGACTCAACATCGAGACTAAGAATACTTCACCTCCTCCAAAGGAGGGTTCGGCGTAGCAATTAGAGGGATCAGCTCCGAAGGAGTTGCCCAAGGGAATGCCTGAAGACCTGGATCCCAGAGAAGATGAGGAACCTGAGGATAGAAAGGAAAATTCTAACGAAACAACAGTGGATATACCCATTGATGAAGCTGATCCAGCAAAAGTTTTGAAGATTGGATCCCAGTTGGATCCGCACCGAGCCAAAGAACTGGCTAACTTTCTGAAGGCAAACCTGGATGTGTTTGCCTGGACCCACGCTGACATGTGTGGGATATCACCATCCATCATGAGTCATTCGCTGAGTATAAACCCGAAACACCTGCCTGTAAAGCAAAAGAGACGCGTGTTGGGCCCGGAGAGATCGGCAGCTCTGAAAGAAGAAGTGGAGAAGCTAAAGGAAAACGGGTTTATTAGAGATTTGACATATCCCGACTAGATATCGAATCCTGTTTTGGTAAAGAAGTCAAACGGAAAGTGGCGGACATGTATCGATTTTTCAGACTTGAACAAAGCCTGCCCGAAAGATAGCTTCCCGCTCCCCAGAATAGACCAGCTTGTGGATTCAACGGCGGGACACGAACTTCTTTCTTTTATGGACGCATATTCCAGATACAACCAGATTCCTATGCATGTGCCCGATCAAGAGCACACGAGCTTCATTACAAATTTGGGGTTGTATTGCTATGTGGTCATGCCGATCGGATTGAAAAATGCTGGAGCTACCTACCAACGCTTGGTGAACAGGATGTTTTATAACCAAATAGGGAAGACTATGGAGGTTTACGTGGACGATATGCTTGTCAAATCGAGACAGTCCTCTAGCCATACGCAAGACTTGGCAGAGATGTTCGGTATCCTGCGAAAGTATCAGATGAAGCTTAATCCTTTGAAGTGCTCGTTTTGGGTGGCTTCTGGAAAGTTTCTAGGTTTCATCGTGAGCTCTCGAGGAATTGAAATCAATCCTAGTCAAATAGCAGCGATAAGGAACATTGAGGAACCACGAAGAATCAAAGATGTCCAAAGTCTTGCGGGGAAAGTAGCTGCGTAGAGTAGATTTATCTCCAAAGCAACAAACAAATGCGTCCCTTTTTTGACTTGATAAAAAGGGGAAAGAAAAATTTCGAATGGACTCCGGACTGTGTTGAGGCCTTTCGAAATCTATTGGACTTACTAGAGAGACCACCGATTTTGTCGAAGCCAATGGATCATGAAGAGCTGTTTGTTTATCTAGCAGTGTCGGCTCACGCCGTTAGCACCGAGTTAGTCCGGGAAGAAGACAAGGTGCAAAGGCCGGTATATTACATAAGTAAGAAATTGGCAGCTGTAGAACGTAACTACCTAAGGATTGCTTGCTTACAGCCTTCTGATCGCCTCCCGAAAACTTCGCCATTATTTTTAAGCTCACCCAATAACCATATACACTGATCAGCCTCTAAGATAGGTGTTGCAAAGACCCGAAGCATCGGGACGGTTGATCTAGTGGAATATTGAATTAAGTCAGTTTGATTTAAATTTTCAGCCGTGGAGATCGATCAGGGGGCAAGCTCTGGCTGATTTTATAGCAGAGTTCACAATTCCGGAGGAAGAGATGATCAACGACAAGGTGGTCAAGTCAGAGGAGGAATTAAAATTTGATCCATGGAAGTTGTACACAGACGGAGCCAAGAACGACCGAAGGTCCGGAGCTGGAGTCGTCTTAGTTACTCCTGAAGGACGATCGTTATATTATGCTCTGCGACTAGAATTTTCAGCGACCAATAATGACTCTAAACATGAAGCCCTGATTGCCGGGCTGAAACTTGCTAAGGAATTCGGGATAAAGGCATTGGATATATTCTGCGACTCCAAAATAGTCGTCTGCCAAGTGCGAAAGGAGTATGTGGCCTGGGGACCTCGACTTATTACCTATCTCGGAAAAGTGGACAAGCTGTTGAGCAACTTGGAATGGTATAACATAATGCATATCCCAAGAGCTGAAAACCAGAAGGCAGACCGGCTAGCAAAGCTGGCTAGTTCCGACAATCCGGTGGAAACCGAAATGATTCCAATTGAGATGTTGGGATCGCCAAGCTTTGAGTTAATGGAAATTGAATTAGCTTTCGAAGCAGAACCGGAGAGGGAGTCGTGGATGACCCCAATCAAGAATTTCCTTAGAAATGGAGTACTCCCGCCGAAGAAGAATGAGAGGCGAGCCATAGTTCGCAAAGCCACCAGATACATCCTTCAAGATGATACCCTTTATCGGCAAGGATTTTCTATGCCCCTGTTACGATGTATAGCGCACGACGACATCAAGCGTGTACTAAGAGAAGTACACGAAGGTGAATGTGGAGATCATACGGGGGGTCAGACTTTAGCAAAAAAGGTATTGCGGTATGGGTATTTCTGGCCCACTATTAATAAAGATGTAGCTGATTACTCATGACGCTGCGACAAATGCCAGAGGTTCGCCAAGATCCCCAGAACACCTCCGACCCAGCTCAAATCGATGGTGAGTCCATGGCCGTTTGCCATGTGGGGAATTGACACCATCAGAGTTCTACCGATTGCCAAAGGAGGAGCGAAGTATGCAATAGTCGCCGTGGACTATTTTACGAAGTGGGTGGAAGCCGAGTCCTTAACCAAAATCACAGCGAGAAAGGTGATAAGTTTTGTAGTTAGAAATATCATATGTCGATTTGGGATTCCAAGGACCATTATAACTGACAATGGAACCCAGTTCGATGGTGCCGAATTTAGAAATTTCTGCCAGAAATACAAGATCGACAAGCGGTTCACTGCAGTCGCCCATCCACAGTCGAATGGGCAAGTAGAAGCAATAAATAAAGTCACAAAGTCCATCCTCAAGAAGCGGTTGGAACGAGCAAAAGCAAAATGGGTGGATGAATTGCCCTTGGCTCTGTGGGCATATCGAACAACATTTAAGACAGCTACTGGCCATACTCCTTTCTCTCTCTCGTTTGGTTCAGAAGCGGTAATCCCGGTAGAGCTTGAAGTTCCCTCTCACAGGGTGACATATTATGACCCGATGACGAATCAGGCACTCCTCCTCGAGTCCCTTGATGAAGTCGAAGAGAAAAGGGACGAGGCAGACTTGCGTGCATCAAGACATCGGCATCAGATGGCACGCTATTATGACAAGAAAGTTCATTTTAGAACCTTTGAACCGGGAGATTTGGTGCTAAAACGAGTTTTTCCATCCCTTCCTCATCTCATTCCAAAGTGGGAAGGACCATTCGTCGTCCAACGGAAACTTGAGACAGGAGCCTTCAAGTTAACGACCGTAGATGGCGAAGAAGTGCCTAGGGCTTGGAATGCCCAACACTTGATGCGATATTTGAATTAGGGATGTTGTATTTTCTTTTATTTTTCTTATGAACCCTGTAAAAAGGAACGACTTGCCTTAGAAAAGTCTGTTGATACGAACAAAGGACTATAAAGTGGATGTAGGCTACGACTTAGCCGAACCACTATAAAAATATCGTGTGCCATTTACTTTCCTGCATTATTTATATCTTCAACTATTATTCTATTGTGACTGTGGAATACGAGATGTTAAATTAAAATCTGGAAAGTTGGAGATGGCTTATATATAGGAACGAACACAACAACTGTTTGTACAATAAGACATAAAAGAATGGGAAGACGACATTCTTAACTCTAACTCTCAAGAATTGAGAGAGAGTATAAAGGACGGGAAGATGACGTCCTCTGAGGCTTGAAGGTGCACGCAGATGAGAGACCGCCTCAGCAAGAACTCTAGCCTGAATATAAGACAGGAGAGTATAAAAGATGCCAGAAAAGAACAGGCATAAATGACAAAAGGAATGTGACCCCCGTCAGAGAATCGGGGACATTCGGACTTTTTAATTTAATCTTGAATAGTTTTTCAAGATTGACTGGGGGCATATATGTACACACATATTCCCCCACACTACGACACCATTACACAACTTTAGTAGGACATGCACTTGCATTTTTACATAAGTACTGAACTGACGACTAACAGACATTGCAGGAAATGAATTATTTTCATTTACAAATGTATGAATTTGTACAGGAAAACAGGCAAAAAGAAGATGTGAGGGCCACAGTCGCTGCAACAATTGTGGGCCAATTAAATGCTAAAATAAAGAAAAACACTTCATCACTTAGACTTTGAAGTGGACTTGGATTTTTTAGCAGCCTTCTGAGCATCCTTCGCCTCTCTTTTAGCATCAGTTAAGATGCGCCTTGGTTTTTTCTTCCCTGAGACTGAAGTGCTGGAATCGGTTGATTTTTTCCCGGGAGTCGGAACGCTGGAATCAAGAGAAGACTTTTTAGCAAGTTCTTCTGTAATAGATCTATTCGAAAGCTTAACAACTAACCTTGATCCAGCATCCACTACTGCGAGAGGCTTAAGGTTTTCGGGGTCTAGGTCTTCAACTTTGAGCTGCATGCGTTTGTCTTGTTCGGCTTTCAATGCAGCTAAAGTAATGTCATCGGCGCTTTTTGACTCCCCAACTATAGCCACCTCAGGGTCTTCCTCATGTCCCTCATTGCCACTACCATCCTTTAAGGCATCTATCATCTCGCCGTCGTGAGGAGCGTCAGCCTTACTCTTGTCTCCTTCATCCCTCTCCGCTGACTTTGCTTCGGTAGTGGTTCCCTGGGGCACGTCTGCCTTCTCGGACGGTTCAGCACCTACGGAATAAGAAGCAACAGTTATCAACTCGAGAGAAAATAAAGGGTCATTCATCGATTGTCCGACTATGCGATGGAAAGTGGAGACAGCTTTGACGAATTGGGGTGAAAAGGTAGAAATACCTTCCGATGATTTCTCAGCTGGAGTAGCTGCCGCCTCTGAAGCCGATTCAGGAATAGGAGATAAAAGAGATGCCTGAGGGATAGCCGGGTTTTCGGGGTCATATCCCTCTACTTCAGAAGTTTCAGCAGCAGTGGAAGAAGAACCAGCCTCCAAGATGTCCTTTTGTTTAACCTTCCGTCGCTCCTCGTTCATGGCAGCAGCAATCAGGCGACGCCCCTCAACTAGGCTCGCTGGCTCGTCATCTCTTAGATATTTTTCCATAAGTTTGTCCTCGTCGATGGAATCTACCTTGAGTTCTTCTTTTTCCCATTCAACAATTTGGCTCCACACATGAACCAAGGTAGTCGGATAATCATCGATCCAAGAGATGTTTCGGTGACGGATTATATGTGCTAAAAATTCGATCAGTAATTCACTAAAGCCCTGCACATCCTCATGGGCCTCCTCCAGCTGCTTGCGGGACACTTCGGCCGATTTGATGACACTTTCAACATTACCCTCCGCCAGGGCAGCCCTGTTCTCGGTCTCCATCAACTTGTAAGCCAAGTCAACGTTTTTCTTCTCCAATTCGGCGGTCTTCTTCGCTAACTCGGCCTTCTCTCGCTCAAGGTCAGCATAAGCGAGTTGCATTTTGGCAGCATCTGACTTGGCGTCTTCTGCTTGCTTTTTCAGATCCGAATGCTCTTGAGTATGGGACTCGAGCAAGTCATGGTAGCATTTTTGTAGATCTTCAAATTGTTGCTTGAAGCTAGCGGCATCCCGTTGACCGATAACAAGTTGGGCCTGTGTATCCTTAAGGTCTTTCCCTAAATTTTTCAAGGCCTTTGCATCATCTTCTGCGGTCTTTTGCATCGAGTTAGTATTCGTGATTAGGTTTCGGATGGTTCTGGAAAGGTTACACGAATACTTGAACATCTCTGAATATTGTTTCTCGACCGCATCAATTTTTGCTTTGGCCTCGTCTGCCCACCTCGAGGAAATAGGCTCAAGAGCAGGTAAGAAAGTCAAGTTTTCAAAGTAGTGTTTGGGAAATTTCTCCTCTAGATACGCCCGGTTAACTGCAGTTTCAGCATCCAATGGTGGAGGTGCAGGGAATGTCAGCTCAGTATCCTTATGTGTGGAGGGCTCAGTGGCCACCTCACCCTTTCTAAGCCGCTTAGCAAGAACCTTGCGTTTGCTTCGCGAGTCGGTATCTCTCGGCGGGCTTCTTTCACTACTACGTTTTTTTTGAGAAGAGATTTGGTCCTTTGATTGTGACGCATCATCTCCTCGACGACTTTGGTAGCCCTTATATCGCTCTGGATCTGACCGAACGGGAGAGCGAGAGCGCGAGGTCCGCGACTGATAAGAATCATAGGGCCTTCTATCCTCCCTACCGCGGCTTTCGCAACTATCATGCTCGACATCATGAGGGGGCCTGGTCATGCTGCGGCGTAGTTTCCTGATGTCATAGTGAGCACGAGACATTGTACCTGCACAACAATGCAAGTGGAATTCAGAATCAGTATTCTCATAAGACGTAAGTGCTGTGAAGTGGGGTGCAGTTACGTTAAGTGCATCCTAAGTGGTGTCCCCCTCCGACAAACCAGATTCTGAAGCAGAGCCAGTGCGAGCGGGCTCTTTGGATTTAACAGGAGTAGCCTCCTCCAAAGAAGTAAAAACTAAAGGATTTGTGCCAAAATCCTCAGAAGTGTAAACAGTGTCGGGAAGGGGGAGATCTCCCAAGCCCTGAAATGTAGGATCGACAACAGTAGGGGTATCTCTTTGGGAAGCGCGTGTTGGCTGTTCTTTAGGATATGGTGATTTCTTAGGAGAAACAACATCCCCAGGAGTGATGTACCCCTCTCAGTGTTTTTCAGGTAAATTAGCCAACTCATCGTCTTGAGTCGAACCTGGAGAAGGTGAAGTTCGAAGTGGCATGGTGGGGCCTTTCAAGCTCTCGCCCATTTCTGGAATTATATCCACCGGAGGGATATATACATATGGAACTGACCCGTGACCTATGCTACGGGTAATGGACAACATCCCGTGGTGATGAAGATATTCGTCCTTGAGGACCTCGTCGATAGTTAGAAATTTTTGGTCACTATTGAGGAGCTGATGCATCCAATCAAAATACACTTGACCCAATACTTGCTTTGGATTATCAACTGCAAACAAAAAGAAAATGGATTAATGTGGTGGCGTGGACATTCAGAGTTAAGATTTAGAAAACCTGTGCCTTACTCGATTTCAGTATCCCGTGCCTTAGGCGTATTTGAGTAAGTCTGTCATAGTCAATCATCGATTCAACAGAATCTTGAGGTGATTCCAATATGATGGCAGATTCAAATTCGTCAGGGGCTCGAGTATCTCCAACCCCTCCTTCCTCTTCATAGCCTAGGGAAACTTCACTGTCAGAAGGCATTTCGCTGTTATGCGCCTCTACTTCATAATCTGATCCCTCATCTTCCCAATCAGGGTCTGAGGAAGAAGATATGTCGTCAAGAGTGACTTTTGTGGATGTCTCTGAGATCTCTTTCTTTTCTGCCAGTCTAGAAGAATGTCTTTCGACCATGGCCGCTAAACTATCGAAGAAGTAATAACAGAAGTTAGAGTAAATTAGCCTGTGTCCCCCTGTGCACGTGTATGAACTAAAGTGTGTACGGTGTATGCAGGAAATGTAAAGTGAGCACTTGAAAGTGTAATGTGAAGTTCAGACGATGAAGTGATGCTCAGAATAATTCTTCATGTTCATTTGTGTTCGCAAGGTACTATCCTAACTATCCATTGGATTGAAGATTATGTCAAGTATTGATTTAGCCAATTGGACAAAGTATTGTGCTTTAAGTTGGGTGGCCTCGGTTCGAGTATACATGATGGGATCGGATTGGAGGCAAAGTCGTGCTTCGGTCAGAAGTTGACGTCCAAATGGATCGGTTCGGGAGCAGGCTTTTGGAGCGGACCGGGTGGGCTTGAATATCAACGCCCCTTCTCCTTTGTTCTGCCCTCCGATCCGATCCGGTCAAATAAGCCTCGTTTCCCTTTTTTGCTTTTTTCTCCGACCCGACCTGATAGAGTAAGCTTCGCCTTCCCCCTTTTTCGACCCGATCCGGTCTTGTGAACCCCTCACTCTTTTCTTCTCCTCCATCTCCTATGCTTCCTCACCCGAACCGATTCCCTATACCCTTCGTCTTCCTTTTCCTCCTCAATTACAACCAAACCCAATCCTGTTTCCAAAGCTCCAGTTAGGAAGAGATGTACACCCTCTCCAACCTCCCAGCATCTCGAGGTAGTGACGGAGCCACCAGCGACGATGGCTGGGGAGGAGATGGCCATGGCCTCGAAGCCGAATAGTACTCATACCCAAATCGTCTGATTTAAGTACAAATCCAAACTTTAAAACGGTTATATTGAGATGACTTAAGATTATACAACTACCTATATGCTTAATTCAGAAATTGGAGCGAAAGTCTTGGGGTTTTGGGCGTCAAGGTTTTCTTTTTCTTGTTGGAGCAATTTCTGGAAAAGCGATGGAAATAAAAAGAAAAAGAGAAGGAGGAAATGGAGCTATGGATTTATATATGGACTTGAGATGACTCTTAGTATTCCCCGTATTTCATTCCGTTCGGACCGGGATATAGGCCCATGAGCATAAGTTTGGTCTGTTAAGTTCAATAATCGAGCAGTTTGAGAAGAGAACCCATTTGGGTCGGATCCGAACCGAATAGGTTGAGCATAGCAACTCGGAGCATAAATTAAATTTAAGATAAAATGAAGAAAACTATCTGGAAGAATTACTGGACATCGAGGAGAGTTCCTAGGATTGTTTAAAAATGAAGAAAATAAATTGTGTATTCTATGACATATATATAAGCGATGAAAGACACGACTTCATGAAGCAACGCGTCTTCGCATACGAATAGAAACGACTTTTTAACGCTTCAAGTTCAAGAGCTGGTATGCAAACGATGTCAAAGCACGCTCCGTCTTCAACAGAAGCATCCTTTGAGGGGGAAAAATGTTAGCCTACTTTGTGAACTAGGCAACACAAAGTCAAGAAATCAGAATATGGGTAAATGAAGGACACTCTGTTCTACGCTCGGTTCAGATCGGAATTACTGGAGTAAAAGCAAACCAGAAGCAAGGCAACGAGGGAAGGAAAGCATTTGGATCAGATCGGAGGAAGTGGGGCCGATCCGATCCCCATATGATGGTTCATCCGAACCGAACACAGAATCCCTGGTTGCGTCACTCCACGTTCTCCTAAACAATCAGGGCAGTTACATCCACTTTCTACCCACATTGGCCATTAACCCGATGCGCTGTCAACACTGAAATCCATCTAAGCCCGAAAGTGGTGGGATAGAAGCCACGTGGGTCCGATCCGAACCGGATTATGGAGAAGTTTCCACTTATAAATAGACCCCCAAGGGTCATTTTAAAGGGACTTTTGGCACTCTGAGAGTTTGAGTAACACTGAGAACCGAATTCCAGCACTCCCAAGTAATCCAAATCATCATTCAAAGTATATTTTGAGATAATTGAGTGAATGTATATGTAAAGTGAGTGAAATTGAGTGAATATCTCGTTGTATTTTCTTCTACATCATCAAGCAAAGTGATATAAAGTGGACGTAGGCTTTTTAACGCCGAACCACTATAAATCCTGTGTCTCTTTTCTGTTTTTGAGCTCATTTTATTTTAATTTTAGTCAATTTGGTTATTAGAACCACTTTTTGGTCTAACAATATTTAAGAAGCAATTTTTCAATATAGTGAGATTGGCATAATGCATATCCACCACTATGTTTCTTTACTTTGATTCCTAATATAGTGTCAACTTCATTTAAATCTTTCATTTTAAAATATGAAGTCAAATATTTCTTTGTCTCATTAATGCCTTCAATATTTGTACCAAATATTGGCAGATCGTCCACATATAATCATATTATAATGTCATATCAATCAGTGAATTTAGAATATATACATTTGTCTGCATTTATGTTTGAAACCGTTAGACAGAATCACAGATTCAAACTTCTCATGCCACTGTTTTGGTGCTTGCTTTAATCCGTATAATGATTTAACAAGTTTGCAAACTTTATTTTCATTTCCAGGCATAATGAAACCTTCTGGTTGTTCCATATATACCTCTTCATCAAGATTGCTATTTAGAAAAGCAGTTTTAACATCCATTTGATGTACATGCAGCCCATAAAAGCAAGTGCAAATAGAACTCTAATGGATGTTAATCTTGCAACATGAGCATATGTATCAAAATAATCAATACATTCCTTTTGCCTGAATCCTCTAGCAACCAACCTTGCCTTGAAAGTTTGTATAGATCCATCCGTATTATATTTTCTACGAAATACCCATTTACATCCAATTGGCTTTGATCCGTTAGGTAAGTCAGTTAACTCCCAAGTATTATTAGATAGAATTGAATCCATCTCGTCTTGTATTGGTTCTTTCCAGAAAGAAGCATTCCTAGAAGCCATTGCTTCTTTAAAAGTTTTGGGATATCCTTCTGTGCCTAAGACATAAATTATATCATCGATAATATCTTGTCTATTACCAATAACCAGATAGACTACATCATCGGGTGAAACAAAATCAGGTCCTAACTCTTTAGCCTTCTTCGCTCTTTGACTTCTTCTAGGCTCTTTTGATATATCAGAAAATTTTCTTTTGTTAGAAGAAATTTGGTCGGATTTTTCATTATTCTTGTCGTGAATAATTTGAGTAGGAACCGAGATTTGACTTGAATCACATATGAACTTATTTTCAATAAATTCTACGTCTCTTGATGTGATGGCCCGCCCCGCACCAACCGACATTTACTCCAAAAGTGCACTGTACACATGTCCAGTTAGCACGGAACGGGTCGTCAGAAGGAAAAGGGAGAAGGAAATGAACATACAAAGAACCTGTAGAATGTCTCACAGTGCATAGAATAAAATATAATAATAACATACTTGACATAAAACAGGTGAGACAGTGCATAAGCTGAAAAACCAAAACTAAACATCATAGCAGCGGAAATCCAAAATACAGCTTATTACAACTTTTCAAACTGTCTCAAAGCAAAAGCAAGATAAAGGAGGTACACTACTAATGCCCAAGTAGCGACCACCAACGACACAGGGAGAATATATATATAATACGTGGAAGCCTCCTGCCCGCCTCCGAATCAGCTACTCGCGCATCACCAGCTAACCTGTCTCTAGTCTGCTCGTGTGAGCATTCAGAGTAATAAGAGGTGACATAAAACCCTGGGTCAAACACAAAGCCTGGTATGAGCGATAAGCATCTAAAGTGAACAATAACAGGTAGACTAAAACATACCTGAACCTGGACCTGCAACCAAAGAGTTAGCACTACATACTGTACAACACTCTAAGGTGCCATATCAAGCAGTGTAAAGATACATAGGTGGGAGAGGTGTGCATGTTATAGTGATAGCAAACAATCAAACATAGCATCCATCCTCACATCTCTCACTTAGTGCGTAAAGTATACGATATTCACCACTTCGATCACCCAACAAACCTTGCTACGATCACTTTGCCCCATGAAGTCATAAATGGCTTCATTGCACTGATAACGTAGCCACTAATCCTTCGCTATGTCCACTTGCCCCATGGAGTTATTCACCCCATCTGCGCTGGCTCATAGCCTTACTAATCCTTACTATGTCCACTTGCCCCATGGAGTTATTCACCCCATCTGCGCTGGCTCATAGTCTTACTAATCCTTACTATGTTCACTTGCCCCATGGAGTTATTCACCCCATCTGCGCTGGCTCATAGTCTTACTACGCATCACCTTGCCCCTCAAGTCATAATGACTCTACTGCACTGATAACGTAGTCTTGCTACCATCACCTTGCCCCTCGAGTCGCAATGACTCTACTGCACTGATAAGTAGCCCATCGTCCATTTTTAGTGGTGAATCGAAGTCATGAACGTCGACAACTCCTTAGCACACGTCCCGCAGCAAAGTCCAACCATGAAGTGAACTCATCGGTTCCCAACTGGATCCTAAGCTCTAACTTCCCATATTGGACTACCTTTGCATCTCGGGTTTTTGGTCAATAATGGGTCGGGTCGGGTTCCTCTTCAAGCCATCGGTTCGGGTCGGGTGTCCTCCATCGGTTCGGATCGGGTCCTCTTCTGGTACGGTTCGGGTCGGGTGTTTCTCCTCGGTTCGGGTCGGGTGCCATCCCCCTCCAGTTCGTGCTTCCGCTCCGATCCGCCTCCTCATCCTTCACGTGCTCCAATCCGATCCATCTTCGTGCTTCCGCTCCGATCCGTCCTCCTTAATCCGATCCGATCCCAGTTTAGTTAGAGTGGCCTTCCTTTTTTCCAATTTTCTCAAGTGTCAGGCTCCGATCCGATCGAATCCCTTGCCCAGTTCAACATATCCGATCCGAGCCCCATATCCGATCCAATCCGAAACCTGCACTATTTTCTGAAACTGTTCCAGCAAGTGTTTACGCCATTCGACGACGTTTTCGACCATTCTAACTATTGAAATCAATCACGAAGCATCTCATACAGTCATAGCAACATGCATAATCAACCACAAACATCAAAACATCAATACGGTAGGTTAAAATGGATCAAACATACCCAAAATCTCATATTTCCCCTTAAGCATGTTTAAGTGAAACTAATGATAGGATTAGCAAAACTTAACCAAATTAACCCAAATTCATATCAGAGGTCTAAAACATCATTTAAGAATTTATGAACATTTTTCCCGAATTTTATCATGCTTAAATTCGCTAATTAACACTAATTACCCTTAACTAGCCATAATTAGTGTAAAACTATGCAAATCACTCACCTTAGCCACAAATAAACTAAGATCTGAAATAAATCTCTGATTTGATGTGAATCCCAATGCTAAACAGCAGCTCCAATGTTGCTTTGGTGTAGATCTTCCTTGATTAGAGGTTGCTGAGCTTAATCTTTGACCAAAAGATGATTTGGAGGTGATTTAGAGGTTGGAGGCCATTTTTAGGGTTCCTTGGTGATAAGTGGAGGCTAGAAAACTGAAATGGAATGATTCTCTACCTCATTTCAGCCTTCCCATAACCCTAATCCCGAAATGGGTTATGGGCCTACTCACTAATCACCCGATTTGGCCCGGTTAAGCAGTTTTTCACCCTCCAAACCTTATTTCAGCCATATCTCCCAAACGGTAAGTCCGTTTGGCTATTGTGACCACTCTACGGAAAGTAAACCATCAAACGAATCTAATGGAAGTGGTTTCAGGTCAAAATTCCTTTCCAATCAAAAGTTATGGCCAAAACAGTACCGACTAGGGGCAAAATGGTCATTTAAAAATCGACAAAAATCATAAGCATGGGAAATGACTCTAATAGATGTTTCCCAAAGTTACATGACCATACGACTTCATATGAGAAAGAAATAAATATTCTACGATCCTCCGATGCGTAGAATGCGGGTCGTTACACTTGATTCTATAATGACATTAGAATCTAAGTCCAGCACCCGAAATGCTTTGGAATTCTCAGCGTATCCTGCAAATACTCCTTTTAAAGCCCTTGGCCCTAGTTTATTCCTTTTTGGATCTATTACTCGATAAAAGGTTAGACAACCCCAGACTTTCAAGTATTTCAAACTTGATTTTCTGCCTTTCCATAATTCATATGGAGATACTTTAGTTTTCCTAGATGGAATTCTATTATGTAAGTGACATGCTGTTAAAAGTGCCTCCCTCCATAAGTTTACATTTTGTTTGGCATTTAAAATCATAGCATTAGTCATTTCCACTAATGTTCTATTTTTTCGTTCAGCCAATCCATTCTGTTGTGGGGTATATGGTGCAGTTGATTGATGTATAATTCCGTTTTCCTCACAAGATGAGGAAAACTCTGTAGAGAAGTATTCTCCACCTCTATCACTACGTAATACTTTAATCTTTCTTTCTTTTTGATTTTCGACTGTAATTTTGAAACGCTTAAACGTATCAAAAGCCCGATCTTTTGTTTTCATAAGGTAAGCATACGTATATATAGAATAGTCATCTATAAAAGTAATAAAATATCTATTCCCTCCTCTAGTAAATATACCATTTAGTTCACAACTATCGGAATGAACTAATTCAAGCAACTTTGTATTTCATTCAGATTTAGCGAATGGCTTTTTGCACATTTTGGCTTCAATACATGTTTCACATTTTGATACATTTTTATTTTCATATGAGATTAAACCTTCATTAGACATGAACTTTAAAGATTTAATTTAGATGTGCTTGTCTACTATGCCATAAATCAATAGAATCGAGAACATAAGAAAATTCAGTCATTTTATTAATACTTAATTTGAACATCCCGTTGCAAGCATATCCTTTTCCAATAAGTGTTCCCCCTTTGGTCAAAATAAGACTGTTATCATCAAGTACACATTTCACACCTTTACTACAAAGAAGATTTGTCGAGACAAGATTCTTCCTAATATCTAGAACGTGCAAAACATTCATGAGTATGAGTTTCTTTCCAGAAGTAAATTCCAACTCTACGGTCCCCTTTTCAACGACAATGGATGTATCATGGTTGCCCATAAGCACTTTGTTGTCGCTTGAAACTTCCTCATAGAACGTAAACATGGACTGATGGTTGCATGCATGCACGGTAGCACCAGAATCATTCTACCAGTCGGTATCCTTGGTGTTATCGGCGATGTTTAGTTCTGTCACCATATCAATATTTAATTTTGATATCATTGCCACAATCTTAGATTCTTCATGATTTACCATGTTTACAGAATCTGGATTATTTCTTCCATGATTGGGGTTTTATCCTTGATCTTTCTTCTTCCTTTTAAAGAATCTATAGTCCCTTTTGAAATTCCCTGGCTTTCTGTAGAAATAACAATCCTTTCCTTTTTTGTTGGTTTTGTTCTGATTGTTATCCCTTTTCCGCTTTCCTGTTTCCTTATGCCCGTTGTGATTGTCGCCCACAACATGTACATTTGAATCAGATTCAAATATCTTCTTTTCACGGATTCTAGTTTCCTCCTCGATACGAAGATGTTTCTGAATCTGTTCCATAGAGAAATCTTCAGTCGAATGCATAAGTTTCTTTTTGTAATCACTCCATGTTTGAGGGAGTTTGGCCATAACAGCCCCAACTTGCAGCGGTTCAGGAATATCAATCTTAACGTTCTTAAATTTGTTGAATATAACCCGTAATTGGTGGACTTGATCCAGAACAGAAGAGTTGTCTAGCATTTTAAATTCGAAAAATTCATAGATTAAAAACTTATTTGCGCCTTGCTTTTCATTACTATACTTTGTCTCTAAGCTTTTCCATATCTCCCTTGGTGATTTAACAGAAGTGAAGAGATCGCACAACTGATCAGATAGTGTGTTGAGAATATGGCCTCCGCATACAATTTCACCGTCTTCGCGCTTCTTTCTTTGAGCCACAATCTCCGCTGTGTCTTTGTCAGTAGGTGGCGGAAGAGGGGCTAATTTTTCACCAAGCACATAAGCAATTTTTAGTGTAGTGAGAAGCAACATGATTTTATCTTTCCAAAGAGTGTAGTTCGTGCCATCAAAGCGGTCAAGTTTTGTAAATTCCTGGTTCATAATCTTGTAGGTAGATTCTGATGAAGCCATAACAATTCCTTAGGATTGTTGATTTCCAGAGATCAAAACGAAGCAGAAAGTTGGAGGAGACAGTGTTTAAGGGACGCACATAACGCTATCCTTAAGGAATTATTCACCCCCACTATTTTCAGTGAATAAAGCAGCGAAATTCTTCCAGGATACAACAAACAGCAATGTTACAGAAGCGGATATCGGGGAGAGAAAAGAAGATTATTAGAGAAGAGATAATTCTAGACGAGAGAGAAGCGACGAATATATAAAGGCTGAAGGGGTGTAGCCGTTGGAGACAGTTATGCGCGAACAGGTGTATCCATTCATTTAAAAAACATGACCGCTTGGTACAGTTGAACCCGCCCCGTACGGTCACGCACGCGCCCACGTGCTCAAGTGCCCATCTTTTGACCCATAATAATTTTATAGGTCCAAACTATTTTCAACCCAACCATTGTGTCCATCTCTAAGCCCAGGTTATTAATTCACAACATCTTATTCTAACTATTCATATATAAGATGAGTTATAACATAATATTTGCCGATGTGGGACAAATATTTATTGCAATCTTCCCAACAGTGTAGACGTCAAGCTAACCAAAAAAATTATGTAAGAGAATGGAATAAAATATTGAGAGAAAGTAAAACATTCTAATCAAACATGGATAGAAAAATCAATGTGCCTGTCATGCTGACATGTATGGCCAAAAAGAAGTTGTATATGGTATGAGCATGTTTCAAGCAGGCCGCCTATTTGAACTGAAATTCGCAGGTCTAGAAACAATATGCAAAAGACAAAAACATATAACAATGAGCAAACAGGAAAAATCAGAAATATGACTTAAACACCAATAATTCATGGACATACGTTTCAGCAAATTGTTGAATAACATAGCGGTTAAAGTTCAATACATCATAACTGGGACTAAGTAAAATATATGGTACATTATAGTTAATAGCCAAATTCGGAAATTCTTGTTGTCACGCCTGAAACCTCAAGTACTTAATGTTAGTTCTTGTAGGGAACACCTTCACCTATAAAAAGCAAAACATCAGCAGCCTAGCATGCACGTAAATCAGATGATTAATTATAATTTATGTATCAGATAATTAATTACAATTTATGTTATTAAGATAACAACAGTGTAAATGAGAAACTTTAAAGAATGGAAAGAAAATGATAAGAAGAAGCTGACACCTTCAACAGGCATCCAACGAAGCCCAGCCCTTCTCTTTCTTCACTCTTCAGTTTCACCTTACTCTTCTTTCGGCACATATCAGTTTTGCCTTTACTTCAAGCTGCACACTTCCGATTTGCACCGTCCACCCTTACCTCAAACTTGTTCTTGCATCAACCTTTACAATCTGCCCAGCTCTCCGGTACATATGAACCTTTTCATCAATCCTACTACTTTCCCGCTGCGTTTAAGCCAAGCTTGATTCTGCAACATCATAGTGCAAGGCAGCTTTTTTGGAATGCATCCTTTATCATAGCCAGTGGCAGGCTTCACATGCAAGCAGGTTTTATTAGACAACATTGCTTGGGTTCACAACCTTCATCTCAACATGTTCATGGAACAACTCTTAATCGTTATATTAATGCATTCGGAAATCCGACGCAAGGTATGCAGCATAAGCAATAAGGAGTTCATCAGAGCAGCTAGCATTACACGTCTTATCATGCATCGGCTGCTCATCATTCTCTAACTTGCAGAAACAGCAGCTCCTAATTTCCATGTTAGTGTATTTTCATCAATGTATAAGCATACAATTGTAAACTTGTTATTGTATTTTCCATTATCTATCATATAACCATGATCCTCACAGCGGTGATCCTTTCTTAAAAAATAAAGGTGTCACTTTGAAAAATTAAGATGATCTGCTATCATACCAATTAGCAATCAAAACTCAAAAACAAATTATTTTACCAGCTCGAAAAAATTTAACACCTGGATGGTTACTCATAACAACTAATGTTGACGCTTTCTTTTTTCACAGAAGGGGTAGGCTATAAATGTGCAGTAAAAAGTACCATCACTTCCATCAAGAAAGTATGAATTATACCAAGTTCAAAAAGCATAAGATGAGAAAAGAGGAAACTTGTATACGAAACTCCACTAATGCTTTTGAGGGAGGTAAGAGACTGGAATATGACTTAACTAATCATGATTCAGAACCAGTATGTTGGAAAATTTGTGTTGCTCTGATACCACCTTGTTAAAAATTTATGTGGAGGAAGAGAAACAAATTAGAAGAAAGTAGAATATTTTATATGCTTCATTCTTCTTGATTACATAATTTGTTTCATATTTGCTTGATTGATACAAATGAGTGATTACATCCTAATTTATATAAAAGAGAATCTCTAGACTTTTCCTCATTTTACATATTTGTTTAGTCTAGATTCTTCTCTAATCTTATTTTGATAACTCTAATATTTATTACCATTTATTTTGTGCTTCCCTAAATACAAGAATAAAATTTGTCACATAATCAATGTTTCCTTAAAAACCAAGTTTATTTCCAACACCCCCCCGTAAATTTGGTTTTGCAAATTGATGCAAGATTTTGATTATTTGTATTTTACGTGCTTTGGTAGGAATAAAGAAATTATCCACATTTTTTTTTCGTTTCTTCCTCTTTCCCAGTATGAAAATCTTCGATGCAATTTCTTCAATGGTGTTCCATTCATTTTGTCCTTCTCCATTCGCACAAGACATTCCAAAATATGTGTGTTCTAGCTTCCATCTTGTTCCGGTGTCATAAACTTTGAATGAGTCATATATGGCATCTTTAAATTCTTTAAAAAAAAATCACTTTTACAGTATTTGATCAATTCAATTTCTTTGTTTGTGTTAACTAATACCGAACAAATTGCAATGCTAGCCTTTTTCTCAGCAACAACTTCAATCGCGACTTTAGGCTCTTTTTCCATGACAACATCCTCTCTCTCCTCAATAATTTTAGATTCAGTAACATCATCAAGCTTCTCATTATTGACATTCTTTGTATCAGGCACCGCTTCACTTACTTCTTCAACTTGAGTTTTTTGTTCATCGTCCACCTCATTCAACTCCACTACACTGTCAACTTCTTCAACATCATTAGCGCAAAACTCAACTTCAATATGTTTCAAATCTCTCTCTTTTTCAATAGCATTAATGTTACTAGAATTTTTATTCTCCTCTTCCGCCTCGATGACCAAACTCACTTCAATAATATCAGATTCATTCTTCTCTTGTTCGACTATAGGCAATGAACTTTCTTCAACTTTAGCTGTATTTTCTTTTCCTACTTCATTTGATTCAACCGCTCTATAAACATTCATGGCATTACTTGCATCAAGCCCAACTTCAGTATCCTTCCTTTTATAAGCAGCAGTCCCAGCTTCCTTTTGCTTCTGCACCTCCTTTTTCCCCTCCTTTTCTGTCTCATCCATTATCTCTTCTTCCATAGGCTCTGGCATAGTCTCTTCTTTCTTCTTCTCTTGCTCCTTCTCGTTCACACTCTCGCTATCCTTCTTTTCATCTTTCTCATCAATCAACTTATCTTCATTCATTATCTTTGCATCATCTTTTCCATACACCTTTTTCAAGAGATTCCATGAATCTTTTGTACACCTTCCTCTAAAAATGAGATCCGAAGCTTTCTCATCGACGTTCTCAGCAATCACAGAAAGAGCACGGTAATCATTTCGTTTTAATTTCGCAAAGGCTTTCTTGTCCATTTGCGACATGCTTGCGACGTCTTTACGCCATTCGTAGCCATTTTCAACAATTTCCCAAAGACCTTTGGAGATTAGCTCCTCTTTTATATTACTGCTCCATTCCTCAAAATTCTCTTTTGTGAGAACAAACGTCGAAAGAAATAAAAATGCCATAATTTCAACCTGGCTCTGATACCACTTTGTTGGAAAAAAATTATGTAGCTCTGATACCACTTTGTTAAAAAAAATTTGTGTTGCTCTGATACCACTTTGTTAAAAATTTATGTGGAGGAAGAGAAACAAATTAGAAGAAAGTAGAATATTTTATATGCTTCATTCTTCTTGATTACATAATTTGTTTCATATTTGCTTGATTGATACAAATGAGTGATTACATCCTAATTTATATAAAAGAGAATCTCTAGACTTTTCCTCATTTTACATATTTGTTTAGTCTAGATTCTTCTCTAATCTTATTTTGATAACTCTAATATTTATTACCATTTATTTTGTGTTTTCCTAAATATAAGAATAAAATTTGTCACATAATCAATGTTTCCTTTAAAACCAAGTTTATTTCCAACACAGTATACATCTCTCAAACCTAAGCATGTTATTTGCCAAACCATTAGATTTAATAAGGCAAGTATGATTAAAACTAAACGAAAACCTGAGCATAAGTTGGATCCAAAAGACAAATTACAAAGAAAACCTCGTATGAAACAAAATACATATGAATATTAAATCCCAAAATTAAATATGCTTTGAAAATTGTAACACCCCGTGTATTTTATAACTGTGAAATTCATAAATTAAAGTATAAGTAATTTCAAATCAAAGAATTAAGGGAAACGGGATATGCCATTGTGTTCGTCTCGGAAAAATACGCGAAATAGAGTCCGAGTTTTCGAAAAACGGAGTCCGTATGAAGAAGATATGGCCTCCGGAAGTTTCAGAATTCAGGTTAAAATTCAAACAGACGAAAACAACTCAGAAAAACAAGTTTAAAATTCAAAATCGGGCCCAATTGGCCAGGGCGGGAAAATTCCCGCCTAAGGCACCCAGGTCGACTTGGCAGTCGACCTGGGCTAGCCAGGTCGACAGGGCTGTCGACTGCCCTGTCGACACGGTGTCGACTAGGCTGTCGACCTGGCCCCAGAGCCAGGTCGAACCCCACCCTGGCTGGCCTGGTCTGTGTTTGGTCGATTTTCTGAGTCTTGCTTTGTCACTAGGGCTAGGTGTCAGCTCCTGGTTGGTTTCTCCTTCAAACGAACGGCTATCATTGAACCAAGCTTCATCGATGGTCTAAATCATCTCACAAACTCTATAAAAAGGACCTAAGACTAACCCTAATTCACATAAACTAAAATGGAGATGAAACCGTCATGTTGCTGAGGAGAGACTAAAGATAGCCGTCGGAAATTGAGAGGCAATTAGGAATAAACAAAAGCTTAAAGCAACGTTAAATCAATCAAAACAACGCCTACAACAAAGGATAGCATCTCCAAATTCAGAATTCAGATTTCTGAATTGAAGATTCGTCATACGCTGTAAGTAGAGTGCTATTCCGATATGAATTAAATAATTGTGTTGATTTGTGTAATGTAAGAAATGGAATTGTGGCGATAATAATAATATTTTTGTATGTTGCTTTGATGCAAAACGATTTGGGAATATTATGGTATACGATTAGATATTCGCAAGTACGCGATTTGCGTTGGAAACGAAATGGAATTGTGGCGATAATGACTTATATTTGTATGTTATTGTGATTCTAACGATTTGGCAATGCTATGGTTTGATTCATACAAGTATATGGTTTATGTTGACAACCACATGTTGTGGAATTTTGATTGGGACTCATGCAAACATATGATTCATATTGAAAACTACATGTTTGTGGTAGTTATTTACAACACCCATTTGATAATTGCAAGCATATGACTCATGTTGAAAGTAACAACTATATGTTGTAATAATTTGTTTAAGAATTCATGCAAGTATATGATTCGTTATTATGCTAACATGATGTACATACTTTTATGACCACTTTTAGTGTGCAATTGAATCGACTAAGTACTATGATTCATATGTTGTAATAGTTTATTTTGAAATTCATGCAAGTCTATGATCTATTGTTATGACAACATGAGGTAAAATTCTATAGTCATCTTTAGTGTAATTTGATTCACCTAAGTATTATGATTCATATGAAGTTATGTTGGAATTGGCATCATAGTTCAAGTATAAAAACCATATTTTTGTGGTAGTGACAAAAGCACGCATCTTTGTAAATTTGTATTAATTTTATGAACATGACTAAACTATGTTCGTTATTATGCCCAATTGAAAAACATGTTTTTAGGCTCATGTCATTATCATAAGTTACATTAGAATTACATTCCTCTTGCAAGTTTACATAGATAAAATAAAAACCATGATGTAAGTTTAGATATGTTTATGCTATAATTCTATGAATAGATTAAAAATCATAATTAGGTTGGGATAATTCTAGTTGAACTATACTTTTGTATTAGTGACAAAAGTAAGCACCTTTTTGTTAACATGTAGTGATTTTATGAACACGATTAGTTTATATCATGTCTAAGTAAAAATATAGGCTTATATTTCTAGTCAAGACCCTGTGCCAATAATAATGATATCTAATTTAGTTAGATTCTTAATTTCAAGTTTACATGGTTAGTTGAACCTATGATTCATGTTTAAGTTTATGCCATTATCATATGACTAGAATAATTCATGTTTAAGTACTGCTTATGCCGTAATCATATGAGTAAAATAATCCATGATTAAGTATTGTCTATGCATTAACCATATGAATAGAATGATTTATGTTTGAGTATTGCTTATGCTATGATTATGTGAATAAAATGATTCCATGATTATATGATGTTACAATTGCAAGTTCACATGTGCCTGTTTTATGTTAATTAAATCGTTCGTTGCAAGTTCACATGTGCCTGTTTTATGTTAATTAAATCGTTCGTTGCAAGTTCATGCGTTCACACTCCCCTTTTTCATGATATCTTATAAACACCATGTTGTAAGCCTCCCCTTTTTCATTTGGCTTAATTGGGTTTAAGTATTAAACCCAACACACCTTACGTTGGAGCGAACGTATTAAACGGGGGAAATAGCGTTGGGCCAAATTAATTAATAAATGAAAATATAAAAGTAGAGGGGCCCAAATTCAAGAATGGGTTGGGCCCATGATTGGTGTAAACCTTTACACCATTAGCTTAAATTTATTTTGAATAATGGGCCGCAAATATTTACATATAAAAAGAAAAGAGACAAAATATGTAAATGTAGAAAATACGATGTGTTTAACCCGAGGTTGGATTGAGTTGTGATGTAAACCTGCCTGGAACCGCCCGGCTGTCCAGTAGTCACAACAATACCTATCCAATGTGGGTGGTTAAACACGGAGCCCAATAAGGACCCGAGGTTAGACTGAGTTGTGGCGTAAGACTGCCCGGACCCAACCGGCAACAGGCAGCCACAACAATACTTGTCTAATGTGAGAGGTCAAGGCTTTAATAAGACAATTAAGGCTGAGTCAGGATTGATAGGATTAAGTAAATTATATTAATACTTAATCAAAATGGAACATGCTAAACTAAACAGACTGATTGGGGGGTTAGGTTTATAAAACACTTAACCAACTTAGCATGTTGGCTAGAAATAGAAAACCTAGTAGCGGAGGACCCTTTTCGCAGTAACCCTACAAGGTATCATGATACCCTGAAACTAGGCAGGGTGGGGCACGATTACTGGGCTGATTGTAAGAGGTCAAATCGACGGCGGTGGTGCAGCAGTGTAGGTTCTAACGGGGTGCGGGCGTGCACACACTCCGGCGCAGAAAAATAAGGCACTGGGCACCAGTAGCATACCTGTGCATTCTAGGATTGTGTCGGGCCGCCACCATGGGACTTGATACACCCCATGGTGGGACCAGCACAGGTAACTACAACATCGGGGGCCGTAAGACACATGTAACTATGCGAGTAGGAGCCGATCATCATAAAATGGATCACTTCACCCTGATTATGGGGTGCCAGTTAGGAACTAGTTTATATGGGTTCAGAGATTGATATGGGGTACGATAGTATATTCGACCCTAGACAACTTAACTAAGTTTATGTTGCTTTCCCATTTCTAGTTTATACTTATCATACCCAGTTCTTTATTCATATACTGAATAGTCCTAGACTTACTCAGGCTTTATGTCTGACTCTACTTTTCTTTCGTCTTCTTTTCTTCCGTTTCCCCCCCCCAGGTCCACAGGGAGGGAATACCGCAGCTTGACCATCCTTCATATCCAGCTTGAAGAGAAAGAATGTATTGCTTGGATCTTTTCGTTTGGACTATGGCTTTGGACAGTAACTATGGGACTTTTGCAGTTTATTTATGTTTCCTTTATGCTTCTTTAAATAATGTAATCAAGACAGTTATGAAGATGTTATGTTTTTGGAAGTATTGTAAAACAAATTATGGCATGAATTGTGTAACACATATTTTAATGAAATAAAAGTTGTTGTTTTCCGCTATTCAAAAATATGTGTTCTTATATCTGTCTTGTATATCTGTGACTTATACTTATAAACCTCCACCAAAATTAGGGCATTCCCTTTGAGAGTGACCCTAACGGAGGTGGGGTGTTTCACTTGGTATCAGAGCATAGGTTTACCAGATAAGATAAAAAGTTTTGAAAAATTATTTTTCAAAAAGGAAATTTAAAGAAGCATTTTTAAAAGATAAAATATTATTTTATTTAAAAAAAGGCAAAGTCCCCCCCAAAGCCATAGGTACTATCTCTTATCCTTCGTTTTGAATCTATCCTTTCTGTTTCAGCATGTATGGAGACCTTACTCCCCAGCTGCTGACGCTTTCACTCCTCCTCCTCCTCCACGTGAACCAGCAAGCGGAAGAGTCCCAGAGTAGGAAGACGAATAACAGTCAAACAAGAAAGGATCGTAATAGTAATAATAAGAAATGAGAAAAAAGGAAATGCAATTTTTGTGGTACGGAGGGGCATATAGCCAAGGATTGTAGAGAGAGGAAAAGAAAGCAAGGAGAATGTTTTCATTATGGGGAGACTGGACACATCAGCAAAGACTGCCCTGAGAAGACAGACTTTGAGAAGGGCGGGAAAGACAACAAGTCCCGAGAGAAGAGGGAGTGTAAATTCTGTGGCAAAATGGGGCACTTAGTAAAAGATTGCCGGAAAAAGAAGGCCAAGATGAACGGTGGGTGCTTTTCTTGCGGTGAGACAGGCCACATGGCTAAGGACTGCCCAAAGAAACGAGGTAGAAATACTTCTGTAGAAAATGTAGTTTATCTTTATGATCACCCCGTTCGCACTTTATTTGATTCCGGCGCGTCAAACTCCTTTATCTCGTCTGCTTTAGTAGAATCTCTGCACCTAAAAAACTAGTATGGTAGAGGACCCCTTAATTGTTTCAAACCCAATTGGGGGCCCAGCTCATTTGTCTATGATCTGTTTGAGATTGAAAATTTCTATTCTAAGCGTAGAATTTCAATGTAGTGCCTTTGTTTTGGGCTTTTCGGGATATGGTTTGATTTTGGGCATGAATTGGCTATCCAGAAATGGGTCCATCCTTGATTGTGAGAAAAGGGTTGTCAGGCTCCTAACCCAGCTCAGTAACACTTTGGAAATTTCTTGTGATCCCTCGTATGCGGTTATGCTTAGTTATCTTGAATCGCTAGATTCCTCTGTTGAAAATTTGCAATTAGTTAGAGTGGTCCGGGAATATCCGGATGTCTTCGAAGAGGTGAAGGGCTTGCCTCCGAAGCGGGAGATAGGCTTCCATATATATCTTGTAGATAATGCAAAGCCCGTTGCTTTGCCCGTTGGACACATGGCTCCACGGGAAAGGAAAGAGCTCAGTAAACAGATTAAAGAGCTTCTAGAGAAGGGGTCCATTAGAAGGAGCATTTCAGAATGGGGCACTCCAGTAGTGTTCGCCACTAATGCAGAAGGTTCATTTCGCTTATGCATGAGTCGTAAAGAATCACCTTAGTAAGTTCATTTGGCAACATAGTTGACATTTGTTTATTTTCAAGAGATAATTCGTCTATGTGGAATACCTTCTAGTAAGTGAACAAGATCCAAGATTCACTAGTGAATTTTGGAGAGCTTGCATGAAACCATGAGTACGCCGTCATGCTTGAGCCGAGTATACTAGAAGTAGAGTAAGTGAAAGAGGAACGAGAGGCAACAATGAAATAGGTTCCAACTCCTATTTTGGAAACAAGAATTAAGAAGCTACGAAATTGTGAAGTTAAAGACGGACAAAGCATAATGGAGTTAAGCTCAAGAAATGCGACCTAGAAGATTGAAGACTAGATTCGTGCATCATATCTCTTCTTAAGAGTATATCCTTGATCCCTCTCTTCCTGTAGAGCTCACTTGCATGCTATCTTTTGTGTATATCCTCTCGGTCCTATTCTTAATCCAATTTCTATTGCAAACCCCATAGGGAGTATGACTCATCTGTTGGTAACACATGTTGGGGCTTGAGGGTGTTCGTGGGATTGACCAAAGTTTTTGGGTTTTATAGGATACGGATTGGTCTTAGGAAGGGACTCCCTTGTGACCTAAAAAGGAGTCCATCATGCTTAGTTTCCTAGAATCATATATGGTGGTTGGGTTGAGTAATTCTTTGGGTGTCAGTCTGATGTTGATTTCGGTCTTCGGGGCTGATGCTTAGAGAGTTCTTCTCCTAATCAATATATATTTGGCATAGATCTCCAGTCTTGACATTGCCTAATGGGCACAAAGTTTTTACTTGCTTCTATCATTCGACTATACCTTTAGGTAGGACCATTTCCTATCATTGAGAAAATTGGGAAAATGGCCTATAGATTAGAGCTACCCGAAAAACTGGCCAGAGTTCACAACGTTTTTCATGTTTCACATCTCCGAAAATGTCTACATGAGTCTGCTGAAGTGGTAGAGCCAAATATCCTAAAAGAAGCTGAAGTGGAACGCGAAGCAACCGTGAGGAAAGTTCCAACCCGCATATTAGGAACGGAAGTGGAGAAGCTACGCAACCGCGAAGTCAAGCTCGTCAAAGTTCGGTGGAGCGACGCCAAAGAAGATGCAACTTGGGAAACTGAATTGCTAGAATACGCGCAGCCTACCCTTTTCTTTTCGAGGGTACTTCTTTGATCTTTCCTTTTTCCTTAAGTTGCGCTTTTATCTATCTTTTTAGGTATATCTCCTCGACCCTATCTTTTAGGTAGAAACTCTTTGGATGAAAACATGTAATTGAAACATGTTATGGATGATGGTTGCAAGTGGTTGCAAGTGATTGCTAGTGGTTGCTCGTGGTTGCATATACACACACAATCTAGGTTTTACATCGGCTCAGTCACTTCATATTGCATATGCATATATGTTTGCATTCGTATATGGTTGAACTTTAATGTGTTGTCATATGGATGTTGCATTTGTATGAATGATTGTGCACTCATGTAGAATCATGAATAGGAAAGTTTGCATACATAATGGATTCATGGCACTTACATAATTCGCATTAAGGAGGTCAACTGAATCAGTAGACCGCCTGATTTTGCATTAGATAAGTACATGTACACACACACTTCGCATATGATCATGAAGCATTAGAAGTCTTTTAAGGACAATGGATACTCGTGTTTGATGGATGAGTAGATGGATGTTTGGATGATAGGATGTACATTCTTCCTGAACTTGAAGATTTCGAGGACGAAATCCTTTTAAGTGGGGGAGAATGTAACACCCCGTGTATTTTATAACTGTGAAATTCATAAATTAAAGTATAAGTAATTTCAAATCAAAGAATTAAGGGAAACGGGATACGCCATTGTGTTCGTCTCGGAAAAATACGCGAAATAGAGTCCGAGTTTTCGAAAAATGGAGTCCGTATGAAGAAGATATGACCTCCGGAAGTTTCAGAATTCAGGTTAAAATTCAAACAGACGAAAACAGCTCAGAAAAACAAATTTAAAATTCAAAATCGGGCCCAATTGGCCAGGGCGGGAAAATTCCCGCCTAAGGCACCCAGGTCGACTTGGCAGTCGACCTGGGCTAGCCAGGTCGACAGGGCTGTCGACTGCCCTGTCGACACGGTGTCGACTGGGCTGTCGACCTGGCCCCAGAGCCAGGTCGAACCCAACCCACCCTGGCTGGCCTGGTCTGTGTTTGGTCGATTTTCTGAGTCTTGCTTTGTCACTAGGGCTAGGTGTCAGCTCCTGGTTGGTTTCTCCTTCAAACGAACGGCTATCATTGAACCAAGCTTCATCGATGGTCTAAATCATCTCACAAACTCTATAAAAAGGACCTAAGACTAACCCTAATTCACATAAACTAAAATGGAGATGAAACCGTCATGTTGCTGAGGAGAGACTAAAGATAGCCGTCGGAAATTGAGAGGCAATTAGGAATAAACAAAAGCTTAAAGCAACGTCAAATCAATCAAAACAACGCCTACAACAAAGGATAGCATCTCCAAATTCAGAATTCAGATTTCTGAATTGAAGATTCGTCATACGCTGTAAGTAGAGTGCTATTCCGATATGAATTAAATAATTGTGTTGATTTGTGTAATGTAAGAAATGGAATTGTGGCGATAATAATAATATTTTTGTATGTTGCTTTGATGCAAAACGATTCGGGAATATTATGGTATACGATTGGATATTCGCAAGTACGCGATTTGCGTTGGAAACGAAATGGAATTGTGGCGATAATGACTTATATTTGTATGTTATTGTGATTCTAACGATTTAGCAATGCTATGGTTTGATTCATACAAGTATATGGTTTATGTTGACAACCACATGTTGTGGAATTTTGATTGGGACTCATGCAAACATATGATTCATATTGAAAACTACATGTTTGTGGTAGTTATTTACAACACCCATTTGATAATTGCAAGCATATGACTCATGTTGAAAGTAACAACTATATGTTGTAATAATTTGTTTAAGAATTCATGCAAGTATATGATTCGTTATTATGCTAATATGATGTACATACTTTTATGACCACTTTTAGTGTGCAATTGAATCGACTAAGTACTATGATTCATATGTTGTAATAGTTTATTTTGAAATTCATGCAAGTCTATGATCTATTGTTATGACAACATGAGGTAAAATTCTATAGTCATCTTTAGTGTAATTTGATTCACCTAAGTATTATGATTCATATGAAGTTATGTTGGAATTGGCATCATAGTTCAAGTATAAAAACCATATTTTTGTGGTAGTGACAAAAGCACGCATCTTTGTAAATTTGTATTAATTTTATGAACATGACTAAACTATGTTCGTTATTATGCCCAATTGAAAACCATGTTTTTAGGCTCATGTCGTTATCATAAGTTACATTAGAATTACATTCCTCTTGCAAGTTTACATAGATAAAATAAAAACCATGATGTAAGTTTAGATATGTTTATGCTATAATTCTATGAATAGATTAAAAATCATAATTAGGTTGGGATAATTCTAGTTGAACTATACTTTTGTATTAGTGACAAAAGTAAGCACCTTTTTGTTAACATGTAGTGATTTTATGAACACGATTAGTTTATATCATGTCTAAGTAAAAATATAGGCTTATATTTCTAGTCAAGACCCTGTGCCAATAATAATGATATCTAATTTAGTTAGATTCTTAATTTCAAGTTTACATGGTTAGTTGAACCTATGATTCATGTTTAAGTTTATGCCATTATCATATGACTAGAATAATTCATGTTTAAGTACTACTTATGCCGTAATCATATGAGTAAAATAATCCATGATTAAGTATTGTCTATGCATTAACCATATGAATAGAATGATTTATGTTTGAGTATTGCTTATGCTATGATTATGTGAATAAAATGATTCCATGATTATATGATGTTACAATTGCAAGTTCACATGTGCCTATTTTATGTTAATTAAATCGTTCGTTGCAAGTTCATGCGTTCACACTCCCCTTTTTCATGATATCTTATAAACACCATGTTGTAAGCCTCCCCTTTTTCATTTGGCTTAATTGGGTTTAAGTATTAAACCCAACACACCTTACGTTGGAGCGAACGTATTAAACGGGGGAAATAGCGTTGGGCCAAATTAATTAATAAATGAAAATATAAAAGTAGAGGGGCCCAAATTCAAGAATGGGTTGGGCCCATGATTGGTGTAAACCTTTACACCATTAGCTTAAATTTATTTTGAATAATGGGCCGCAAATATTTACATATAAAAAGAAAAGAGACAAAATATGTAAATGTAGAAAATACGATGGTTTAACCCGAGGTTGGATTGAGTTGTGATGTAAACCTGCCTGGAACCGCCCGGCTGTCCAGTAGTCACAACAATACCTATCCAATGTGGGTGGTTAAACACGGAGCCCAATAAGGACCCGAGGTTAGACTAAGTTGTGGCGTAAGACTGCCCGGACCCAACCGGCAACAGGCAGCCACAACAATACTTGTCTAATGTGAGAGGTCAAGGCTTTAATAAGACAATTAAGGCTGAGTCAGGATTGATAGGATTAAGTAAATTATATTAATACTTAATCAAAATGGAACATGCTAAACTAAACAGACTGATTGGGGGGTTAGGTTTATAAAACACTTAACCAACTTAGCATGTTGGCTAGAAATAGAAAACCTAGTAGCGGAGGACCCTTTTCGCAATAACCCTACAAGGTATCATGATACCCTGAAACTAGGCAGGGTGGGGCACGATTACTGGGCTGATTGTAAGAGGTCAAATCGACGGCGGTGGTGCAGCAGTGTAGGTTCTAACGGGGTGCGGGCGTGCACACACTCCAGCGCAGAAAAATAAGGCACTGGGCACCAGTAGCATACCTGTGCATTCTAGGATTGTGTCGGGCCGCCACCATGGGACTTGATACACCCCATGGTGGGACCAGCACAGGTAACTACAACATCGGGGGCCGTAAGACACATGTAACTATGCGAGTAGGAGCCGATCATCATAAAATGGATCACTTCACCCTGATTATGGGGTGCCAGTTGGGAACTAGTTTATATGGGTTCAGAGATTGATATGGGGTACGATAGTATATTCGACCCTAGACAACTTAACTACGTTTATGGTGCTTTCCCATTTCTAGTTTATACTTATCATACCCAGTTCTTTATTCATAGACTGAATAGTCCTAGACTTACTCAAGCTTTATGTCTGACTGTACTTTTCTTTCGTCTTCTTTTCTTCCGTTCCCCCCCCCAGGTCCACAGGGAGGGAATACCGCAGCTTGACCAGCCTTCATATCCAGCTTGAAGAGAAAGAATGTATTGCTTGGATCTTTTCGTTTGGACTATGGCTTTGGACAGTAACTATGGGACTTTTGCAGTTTATTTATGTTTCCTTTATGCTTCTTTAAATAATGTAATCAAGACAGTTATGAAGATGTTATGTTTTTGGAAGTATTGTAAAACAAATTATGGCATGAATTGTGTAACACATATTTTAATGAAATAAAAGTTGTTGTTTTCTGCTATTCAAAAATATGTGTTCTTATATCTGTCTTGTATATCTGTGACTTATACTTATAAACCTCCACCAAAATTAGGGCATTCCCTTTGAGAGTGACCCTAACGGAGGTGGGGTGTTTCAAAAATCGTATATAGAATTAACTTAGAAAAGCAAATGTTCAAATCCCTATTAAGTTGAATGTTATAATCTTCAAACCATTGTCCAATCAGCAAATATACATATATAGAGAGTTGATGACCAATCGAGGTATACACGTAAGTCATTATCCAAACACAGAATTGGTTATTCAATAGACTGATTCAATTGAGATGAACTAAGCTATCAAAGGAAATGCGATTAATTTCAACTATTATATGATATAAGTGACACGGTTGAGCTCCTGAAACAGATGGAGATTTAAGAAGTCATGGAAGAAGGAATTAGGTTTTTGCAGACAGTAGAAGAGGAACTAGTATTAAGGAGTCATGAAAGTGGAAGTTGGGTAATTTTCAGAAGCAGCTGGTTGTCTATTTGACTTCTTAGAGACATGTTGAATGTATATAAACTCACTAAATTAATTAAAGTAAACCTACAATTCATTTCATGTATGTATTTATGGGCTTGTTATAAGGCTATAATGTAAAAACTAAATTTGCATCTGATAATTTGTATATTCAATGGAGGAAGTCACCATTGTATCAAACGTTGAAGCCTTAACAATGCTAACCATATGGCTGAACACGGGAAATTGCAAAAGTTTATATTTGACAAAATCTTGATTAATTTTATTCCGCTTGTGTAAAAGCCATTGATGTAGAGTTTGGCCCCTCTCGTATTCTAACTATAGTTATTCTCATGTAAATGTAATTCTGGAGAATCTGTTAGATCATTATTTTGTGCACATTCAAATGTTATCCAACAGAGAAGATGTTTTTAATTAAAAAAGACTGAAATTGGAATATCATGCATCAAACTCAAAGCTTGTACCTACCTGTAAAGCAGAATTGTAATGTTTTGAGTTGAACGGAGATAATAAATTTTGTGCAATATAGACCATAATTTTGTATGGAAAATGAAAGCTACAATTTTACAGAGCATGTTGCTACATGCTAGAATATCATCATAAGAATAGTGAATCATACAAAATGTACATAACATATCACAATACTATATCATTGGCTTTTTAGTGTATAATATAACATGATTCTATTTATATCTTGAAAAAAGGAGGAAATGCACATTGAGGAAAACTAACAATAAAAACAAAAACAGGTGTCCAGAGTATTAAACTCAAGCTAAAAGTTGTATAGAATAAGTAAATAAAACTATCAGATATTAGAAATGCTTTTTTTTGGTTAACAGAGAATGACGAACTGAGATATAAATTGTCTTAGTTTTCTACCATATTGGACATATCAGATATAAGGGGATTTTAATTCCATCTTAATTCCAGAAAACCTGTATCATTTAATATCATCTCAATTCATTTTTAAAACGAAAAAATATATTAAAATAATATACCGGCTAAGAAAGACTTTAAGTTGAAGTCATTCGTTGATTTAAAGAATTGCATATTTTTAACGTATAAAACATCACTCTATTTAACGGGGCAAGTTCAAGTAACCACTCTAAAAAAACACAATATCGCTTTCCATGTCATCTCTGCATGAAGAATATATTAAGTCATTGCAAAAAGCATTTCCATAGTTTGCCTTATAACCTGTTCACATTTCAAAATTTTATTCTACCAATATCATAGTCTCTTCAATTAAAGAAACAATCTGCCATTATAATTCAATGGTTGTTTGTTTACAATTTGACTTGCAATAAAATCTTACATATGTAAGATGCATAAAATAGATTTTCAAAATATATACTTCATTTTCGTAATTAAAGCGTAACCTTAATTGTATAGGCTGATAAGCTGAGTGTATAACATAAAGAGGCATTTTCACTCAACCAAGCTCATGTATAATATGTCGAAGTATGCGATATAGTGAACATATTCAGAAATCATAAAGGAGATATTGATTTGAAACTCTAAGTGTATCATTCTTCACACTTAGTGATATGAAGTGATATGAACTCATGATATGCACAAAGAGTCAACCGATAAACCTTTCACCAATGACTTATTCTATGCAAATTGTCTTGTATAATGATTAACTTTCTCTTGGAGAATCTTTAATATCTAGCTTTATTCTATCCAAGTTGTGGCATGTTAGGATGGAATGTTTGCTTCCAAAAAGATTGTATTAATTTTGATGGCTCAACAATTTGATATTTAAACTTTCCTGAATATTCTTTAACTTGTTGCAGCTGCAAAAAACGATTCTTCAAAGTAGATGTTCTCAGGTGAAAAAAAAGAAGAAAAAGAAGAAGGGTTCTCAAAGGCAATGTCAGACTTCTGTTTATTTTAAAGCAATGCATTATATATAACGTTCCAAAACTATTATCATGGTCCATATCTTACAACGAAAATCTCATGATTACCATACAATGCTAGAAATGAAATTTTTAGTAGATAATTGTAGTTCGTAATGCTTTCATATGCTATCCACCTGTCAGAGGTTGTAATTTTATAGAACAAATATAATGAAAATTAGTAGATATGCTATTTGTTTCACATATAGAAGGAGGTAAATGAACCCGATCAAAGAAAATCTTTCACCAATACATAAATTTAAATTAAAGTTTCTATGCATGAAAAATTGGATAACATATGATATATTTAATTTTTTCTGCTGCAGTATGATATCTTGAAGTCGAATATGTAAGCACTATAAAAGGCAGTAGGTCCTTCAATTAAATTACTTGAATATTGTTTTGAAAAATCAACCTAACTTGATCTCTACGAAAACAATAATTACGTATTAGTCATGTAAAAAGAAAATAAAGTAAGTTTAATTTATAAGTATATGATTTAATTCAAAACAAGAATAATCTTTTAAAAAAATAACATTTTTTCTTTGTAATTCATGGATGAACGGAAGAGAAAAAAGCTATTAAATAATATAAATTCTTTGTCCCCCTTTTATAATAGAATTACATAAGATAAAAGAACTCACATCAAAAAAAATTATAACATTATTGTTTTGTTACTCATGAAATACAGTTCTACTATTCACTGTTTTATAGGAGAAAACTCCATAAAATTTATCATTTTAAAATATACCAACAGATCAAATCCTTCATATAGAATTTTGTGCGCGAAATTTTTTAATTATTATGTGAGTGTATGTAGAAACTCAAAGTTGAGTACATAGATGTAAAAGGGATTTTTTAATACAAAGAGCAGTTTATGAATGAGCCAAATTTAGCTTCCAATGACAGATAGAGTTTGATTATGTGGTCTAAAAGTAAAAGCACTGCTGAAAAGAATACTAAGGCAGCCATATGCTTGTAAAATACAGAATAACTCATGAACCTAGTATCATAACAAAAGTATCTACCGAGAAATAGTTGTAAAAGAAAACAACAAAAAATAAATTTTAATTGTGGGTGTGTTTGTGTGTTTTCGTTGTATCACTAATAAAAATATTTCAAACTTGTCAATAGAAAATCAATATGGAGAAGTCATCCCTCTATTCAATGTGTAATAAGTATATTTCAATATAGATTTAAGGCAAGATATAGCTCAGGAAAATCTTGAGGAAGAATTCAACATAATAGTCAGGGAGAATTTACATCATCCACTGTATATGACAAAAGCAGGAAGAAAATACCAATGTAAAAGAAACTACATATTTTATTTGGCACTTGCTTTCTTATTTGTTAGATTCGGTAATTTGTGACACTATTGAAGGAAATTATTTATCCAAGTCTTTCAAAGAAAAAGTTTCCAAAACAATATTGACAACCCACCTATAGATGATGTACGTTGTTGCATTCAATGGTGCGCTATTAGCTACAAAAAACATCTAAATCGACACAAATTATGTATAGAATTCTCGTGATATGATAGCATAAAAAGATATTTTGAGCCACTTACATGACATGGAAATTCTGACCTCGTTATCTCTAACCAACTTCGGCCACTGTTTAGTTCATCAGTAAGTCCACATTGAAGAAAACAACACATGTGGACATCAGTGACAAAGAGGGAGCAATAGTTAATGAAAAATTTAGACAAAATACAGTAATGGAAAGTAACTCATAAAAATTCAAACTGAAGTTCAGCACGTATATTGTTACACCCAAAGCAACTTACAAAATTTTACCCAGATTCCATATTCACATTCTAAAACAATAATGCTCCAGTTTATCAACACACAAACACTGATTTCAAACATATAATAAGTAAATAATTAAGTGGAAATAACAGTACCCGAAGTTTGTGACTCCTTTGCCCACAGTTAGTAAAAGAATGTGTTCGAGATGAAATATTTGCAGAAGAAAATGAAAGTCTAGCACCTAACCATTACTTTCCTAGCTAGTTGATTTAATATTTTGTGACATGATTAAGTGCTCATACTCATTTGTCCTAATCTAAATAGATAAAACTTAGTTGATGTAACTAAATAAATCTGTGTGATTCTGAAATAAAATGGAGCCAATTCAACAACAAATAGACGATCAAGCAAGAAGCTAAATGAAATGAAATGTCGTAATTGAGTGAATGAAAATCACATATGAATTTTTTAACCATTTTTTAAATTATGCCCATTTAGCCATAGCGGGTATAGTTTTGGTATTTTAAATTATAATTAAAAGCTGTAAAAAGGTTGAAAATTGGCATGCAAATTATAATTTTTCTAACGGACTACGAATTATGATGTTATGCACATGCATCACTCACAATATGAATATTTCTTTATATTTCTCATAATCAGATTGCCTAAGGAATACAGTATGTATTGCCACGGGTTTAAGGGGAGGAAACAAAATTCTATTATTAAACAAAGGTCATGTAAAGTAAAAATTAACATGACACAAGAAAGAAAAGAAAAGAAGCACAATAGACTATAAATGTGGACTAAAGCATACCTTCAGCAGAAAGAAACCCATTCATCCAATTGAAATTATCACAATTTTTTGTTAATCACGTGATTAATCATATGTCAACCAACAGGAACAAATAGTGACATGTCAACATAAGGTTGGATAAATGTAAAATATTGTAGTAAGATAAAACAGAAACGGGATTATCTTTAGCAAATGAAAGAACAAAAAAAAATTCTCATATGTATAGTTATCTAAGTTTCGTTTTTGTATTATACCGACGAACGATGCATACAGCTTGTGTACATCAGCAAGACCTTGATGAGATGTACAAACCAACTAAATGCTCCTAGAATATGTAGAATTTGTGTGCATGTAATCAAACAACCATTGAAATTTATTCATACTCTAAATATTAACTATATGCGAGTAAACTTGATCCTTTAATTGTAGTTTATTACAGATACAATTTTATAGTACACCATGGCCTTAATTTCTATTTTTCAAAATATAGTATTGAAAAAATAGTTATCAAATTTGAGAAAGAGACATACATACAGAAAATTTACCTAACGTGGCACCTTTTGTGTTCTTTAGGATCACTTTAATTAAAACACTATAATAAATAAAGTGGACGTTGTATTACACCATCATCTACATTCATTTACTCATCCAGCACTTATAGGCAACTATTGTCCTAAGGATTTCTAATGCTTTTCGTGAACATATGCAATTGTGTAGTGTATATGTCCCTAACTAATGCAAGAAATTAGGCGGTCCACTAATTCAATCGTCCTCCTTCTATGCAATTTATGTCAATGCCATGCGTTTGAAATGTATGCAAGAGAATTCTATAGGTACATGAAATTATATATGAATGCTACAACCACCACCAAAATGCAACATCCATATGATAATCACTCATTTTTCATCCATAAATTAGAAGTGAATTAAAAGCGCAAACACATCCATATGCAGTTATGCAAGTGTCCTAGTTATCGATCAATAACTAGTGCCCAGTGTGTGTATATACATCCATTGCATCCACTAGCAAACATTTACATCCACATGAGTCCATCAAACATAACATGTCCTAATAAAATGTTTACACCACATCCTACTATCCATTGGTTTTTCTTAAGATACATAATTCAAATGATATGAAATGGATAAGGTTCAAATTCAAAACTAAGACAGGATGGAGAGCGCACTGTCAAAGAGAAATGGAAAAGATGCATGAATACTCTCCTTTGGTTCCCATGTCTCCTCATTACTTGTTAGGGTTGCCTCGTATGTTGTTGAGGTAAGAATGACGGTTTGAATAAATAGTCCCACATCATGGAATAAATTAAAAGAGTTGTGTTCAAATATGAGTTTGTAGGCACATAACATCAAGGGGATTCCTTTTATTATATGGGAGTTGTGTGCCCATGTAGGCAAGGCAGTGCTCTCAAAAGATACTCATATGATGCAAGTCAAGGGGGAGACTGTTAGGGTTGCCTCACATTTCGTTGAGGTAGGAATGGCGGTTTGAATAAATAGTCCCAAAAGATACTTGTAGGATGCAAGTCAAGGGGGAGACTGTTAGGTTTGCCTCACATGTCGTTGAGGTAGGAATGGCGGTTTGAATAAATAGTCCCACATCACGGAATAAATTAAAGGAGTTGGGTTAGGGGGAGACTGTTAGGGGGGCATTGTTCCGACCGTCGTTACATAACATTACTATCTTCTCCCCCCCGAGACGAGATTAATCTCCTTATTCCTTAACTTCTTTACTTCAAAACCCAAAATCTATGCAGGTACTCGTCTGATCAATATTATTTTCAAGAATTTAAGGTATATGAGGCCAGAAGAGTAAACATGATATATGTTCTTATACGTAACTTAAATATTAAATTAATTTACATAATCATACCAGTAGCAAATAAAAACGCTCTCTTGATATATTCCTAGTCCTTAAGTTGAGGAGTGTTTTCTCTGATACTAAACATAACATCCCGCTATTTTTCACCATCGAATTCAATGCCTAAATCGATATTAGCATCTTAAAGACTGAAAATGACATGATAACGATTAAGCAGAGTAGGATTTGGATATATTTATTTTTGAACTCACAACAGAGAGAAACAACATATAATGTAAAACACCCTATGCTTAATTTATATATAATACAATAAATCCCAATTAGACTTATAATTCGCATAAATATACTGTTACAGGCCTTATTTATACACTACAAGAAAAAATGCATATAGCAGCGGCATAATCCGCTTCTAATCCATCGCTAAACAGGCCTTAGCGACGGATTTCCTACATAACGTTGTGGCCGGTAAAAACCATGACGCTATTTGTGTCAGATTTTGAGACGGAATTTAGCATGAGTTTTCCGATATTTTTCCGTCATTTTACTAATTTTATAATACAAATAAATTTTAATTTATTAATTTAATTTTAATTTCTATACCGACTATTTATCGACGGATAATTAATTTATAATAAAATATTATTTATAAAAGGCGTTGGTAAATCCTTACTAATTACCGAGAGATTAGCGAAGAAAATTAAAGTGAGGTAAACTTAGCCTCCCTTTTTTTGTTGGTAATCCGCTGCTATTCCCCATCTGCCTCTCTCTCTCTCTCTATATATATATATATATATATACACACACACACACACAGAGTTTAAAAAAGGTACATGCGACATCATAATTCTTCAGATAAATGCATATACAAAACACGAACTAAAAAGACGGCATCAACACCTGTTATACTTCCAGGCAGAGTTCAATTGGCAACTGATTTTTCAGTTCTATAGAACAAATATATTTACACCTTAGCTTCCATCTATGAGGAAATGTCAAACATGCATTAGATATTCTATATATAGAAGAATTAATACAAAAAAGGCTCTGATGTCCACCAAGTTAAGCATTAAGAAAATAAAAAAAATAACAAAATTGATTTACATAAAGCCAAAACAATGATGCAACAGATTCCTACGCTGAATCCTGTAGAAAAAACTGCTATTCAGGATAAAGCATAATCTTCCAGCTTGCAGCGTCTGCATTGGCATAAAAGAAAGGGACCTCCACATGTCGTAAGCTGTTCATCTTCTCTTATTCACTTCATTAATATAAATTATTTTACCACGTACAACAGCACTTAGAAATCTGAATTTAATTTCAGTTTTTCTCCGTAGTTAAACACCAAATAGAGGCAAGGTGATCTTTATAAAAGAGCATGTCAATGCATCAGTGAAAACGTAACTATCAAGTCTATCAAGGATGCCTCCTGCACAAACATAAACATAAAAAATTGAAGGCCCGGTTTTGCAATTGATGAAGAACAACATAATGTAAAAACAAAATAAAATGTCTACTAAATTGTCGAACATCTTCTTTGATGAAAATGAAATTAAAACATTAAAAAATCGTTTCTAAGCAATGTTGAGGTCAAATATAGAACGGAAATTCACAGGAAAATAATAACACCATGACTTCATAATTTTTTGTGGTATATACGTTCTACGGATGATTTTGATGTCCATGGAAATTTACTGGGTAGAACTTCAATTGATGTATATTATTTATGTGGATGTAATTACTATGCTTCAACCAAAGTTCAGAATTCCAGTTCCGTTTTCACCTCGTTCATTAGTAACATTTCAAATTTCGGTTACATTTCAAATTTCCCATACAATATGCAATATTCCTAAACATCGAAGGCATTATAAAAACTTCAATGTTGGCTTTGCTAGATTGTGAAGTTAAATCATGATTTTTAGCGTCTCTCTAATATACAATAGTCTCCTACAGTAACACAAGTTGAATGTTTTTATATTATATTGGTGTGAAATCATTGGGATATGGTTTTGGCTATCAAGATTTAACAAGGTTAATTAGATTTGATTAGGTAATATTGGCATCTTTCTTAACAATTGTCAAAGAGGTGATATGCATGTGCTTTTATGTGCAGATGTTTTATTGTAAAATATAAACTAACAAAATACTCTATTTCTATGTTATTGATGAAAATAATGGTATTGGATGATAAAATGTAATGTCTAAGTTATTTTCACTGAAGTCTCTCAATTACATTTACCATATATGTATTAGTGGATTAATTGTGCTGTATTTAAATTAGGATTGTTCACTGAAGTCATAACATAAGTCATATGTGCTAGCTACTTAAACACTGTATTGTGGGAGCATCATTGCTGGTTCAACATCTTCATTCTCAAGGATCTTGCTTGCTATTAATCAAAATAATACAATCATATTCAACGTAAAGAGGCTTCAAAATCATCTCACAAACACATAAAGTGTTCATATATTTATGATGTATTTCTACCTATAATGAGTGCTTATCTAATGGCCATAATACGAACAATATTGTAGCCATTATATGAATGGTCAGTGTCATGAACTAATAACACAGAATTGTTCAGATGGTATCTATAATTTGTGAATCTTTCAACAAAAAGAAACTACCTTTTCATCACAATATATTATGCAAACTAATGGTAGTACTGCTGGTTAATCATGGAAGCTTTGGTTTTGATCTTGTGTTCGGTCTTTTTAAATTTAGACAAACCCAAAATTTTGTTAAGTCCAAACTACCTTTTCATTACTTTCATTTCTACTACCATTGTCTAAGTCCAAACTACGAACGACGGGCCAAACGTCACGAGTTAAACCACGCAAACCAGGCAAAAGCAGAACAAAAAAACCAAGAAAACATACCAGACCCAACACATTACAAGTCGCAAACCACCGCAACAACCGACTTACAATCAAAACAGCAAGGCAACAAAAATCCTATCACCCGAGTATGCCAAAACCTCAGTCAGTTGTAGACAATCTCGTAAGACGAGGAGCATAGAACATGAGTGGCATAGCTGGGTTCCATGGTTGGCTGAGATACCGCAAGAACGGAGGCATGAAGTTCAACAAAAGAAAAGTAGTAGTCAAGATAGGGAAAGGCGAATCTGATCTGGAAAATCGAATCGATGGTTTGGGTAAAGAGCCAGGCACGGAGAAAACAAGATCTGAATTTGGCGGAGAAAAGTTAGAGAAGAGAGGCGGATTCGAGAAGATTTGAGGAAGAAGAAGGGGAAAGTTGCGGAAATGATTCAGATTCGTAGCCGAGAAAAACTAGGGACTTGGGTTTGAAAATGACGATTTGATAAGTGCAGTACAGTAAAAGTTGAAGTTTGGAGCCGAAATTTTCACAAGTTAGAGCCAAATTTTCCCAAGTTGGAGCCGCAATTTTCACAGATTGGAGTCAAAATTTTTGTTGTTTGGAGCCAAAAATAATTTAAAGTAAAAGTACAGTAAAAATTGTAGTTTAATCCGTTTTAAAATAGATTACTAAGTTAAAATTTATGTGAACGTAAAAGGTAAAATTTGAAATATTATAAGTCTAAACTAAACTTTCATTAAAGCACTGCATAAATATTTATTCAAATTCAACAAGATGTATCATTTTTGAAAAGTTTTATTTTTTTATTATATTTTTCTAAACTAATCTTTCATTAAAGCACTGCTCAAAGAAGAGGATAATACCTCCGATCAGTTTGTTGCAGGAGTGTACAACTCTTTTATATATGGTTTGTTTGCTTTCAAAAAAAAAATAGTAAGTCTCCGACATAATAAACAAAAAAACAAAACAATACTGTAAAGTAAAGACACAATGAATAGGAAAGGAATAGATAAGCGAATTCAGCATGCAAAAGCAATCTACCATCAAAAATCCAATTCGTAACAGCTCTTCTTTGACCAAACAATTGAATTTTATTAATTACTATTACCTCTTATTTATATTATATAGTAATTAATAATTAATCAGCATTAATTAAAAAAAATAATCATCATTAACTACTGAATTTTATTTACTTCTAATAGTTATTATTTATTATTAATTACTAATGTATATCAACATTTTTTTTTCTTTTTAATTTTTTTAAGCATATTCAGTGTTTAAAACTATTAAAAACTACAAAAAAAATTGATGCATCTATAACTACACTAATTTAAGTAGCACGTTCAATTCACTCGTTGTTTGCTCAAAGAAGAGGCATATACCTCCGATCAGTTTGTTGCAGGAGTGTACGACTCTTTTATGTATGGTTTGTTTGCTTTCAAAAAAAAAAAAATGAGTCTCTGACATAATGAACCAAAAAAAAAACAATACTGTAAGACACAATGGATAGGAAAGGGATAGATAAGCGAATTTAGCAAGCAAAAGCAATCTACCATAAAAAAATCCAATTTGTAACGGCTCTTCTTTAAGCAAACAATGTATTTTATTAATTACTATTACCTCTTATTATATTATACAGTAATTAATAATTAATCAGCATTAATTTTCAAAAAAAATAAAAAATTTAATCATCATTAACTATTGAATTTTATTTACTTCTAATAGTTATTATTTATTATTAATTACTAATGTATTATTAACATTAATTATTTAAAATTTTAATTTACTAATTAATTACTAAGTAATAACACAAATTTAAAATATTTTATAAATAATAAATATAAAAGTTCGTTTCAAACCTCTTGGAAAACTGCAGGAAAAATAGCATCAAAATTTTGTCGATGGTAATCCGACTCTATTAGCAATGGAATTTAGCGTTAAATATTATATCATGGTAAAGAGCTGCAATTTCCATTGATTTAGCAACAGAATTTGTTTTCGACCGTAATAATTTATAATAAGCTAACATATAAATTCTGTCGTTGTTCTCGGTTTTTCTTGTAGTGATAGTTTGTACAATATTACATTACTAAGTCTTTGCCACAATACCCATCATGTTAGTGGCATAAAAAGAAAAGGAAATAGGAGTTAATTAGACATATTTTGAGTGAGTGAAACAAGTTTGTACCATAAATTTACAAAAAGAATGTAAAACACTCTAAGCTCCTAACGCAAACACACATCTCAGCATGCCTATTTTATTTGAGGAGTAATATCGATACTGGATCCTTGGTCTATTGCTCGATTAAGGAAATGTTTAGTCTTATTTTTTGTTGTACAAATGTGTGTCTGCGTGCGCGCGCGCAAACACGCACGCACGCACACGCGCGCGCACACACACACACACACACACACACACACATATATATATATTTATATAACACCACAAACACACTTGCCCAATAGACTTTATCAGATTCTATGTAGGTTCTCGCAGTCACATTTCAGTTTCCTCGTAATTTTTGTTTGTACAAACCCTACAGCTATTATTTCCAAGAATTTAAGGCAGTGTTTGGTTTATTTTGTATTTTGAGTTTTCAATGTTAATTTTGAAATGTGTGTACATTGTTCGTATTTTTGCATGTATGAAAATCTAGAATTAAAAATTAGAAACTGTTGGAAATGTTTTACAAACATTAAGTGAATTATTAAAAATGTTGAGTAAGTGTCTGAATGGCTCCTATGTGTGAATAGTCCCACATCATGGGATTATATGGAAGAGGCAAGGATTTATACTTGTTTTTAAGAAATCATGTTGGGGCCTTGGGCTCCCAATACATGCTTTGTTGTAAGAAGGGAGACCATGCATCATGAACACCACACACGTGCGCGACCGACCGACTTGACTCGACCTGGCCCGGTCCGGTTCGGGCTCGGGCTCGGGCTTGGGCTTTGTGGTGTAGACACTTATATTTTTGGACCATAAAACTTTGCAGTTTTCGAACCATTTTTTATATGGAAAATTATTTTCTGCACCGATTTTTTTCTGCAACGGTAAAAAGTTTGTAACGGTAAAAACTTTGTCCCCCTGAAATTTTAGCAGATCCGATTTTTTCTCCCAAACCCTAATTCTCGTTCTATATATACTTTTTATCTACAGACAAGAAAACAGACCGAATTCTACTTTCTTCTAGCCTCGCCCACTAAAAACTTTCTTTCAGAAATTTCGAGCAATATTATTTTCGAAAGTGAAAATCTGCACTGATTTGTTGTGCAAGCAGATCGGTTATCGTTTTTAGAGGCTGTTTTATCCTAGAGGCGGCGGTGAACGAACGAACTGATTTGCACCTCTGACCAAATCACCGAATCTCTTCAAGAAAACGACCTAGTCTGCGACTCAGCCATTGTTTTCAACAATTTGAAGACGAACTGAAACAATGGCTTCGAACTCAACCATAGACGATGTTGCCCACCCTCTGCTTTCCAGAACCCTCTCGTGACTGCTGCTCCATTCAGATTCGAAGGCCTGCATTTTAAGCGATAGCGTCAGAAGATGGAGTTCTTCCTCACGATCAGAAAGGTTGTGGCTGCGCTGACTGCTGACAAACCGCAGCTACCAGATAAACCTGACAAGGCTGATGCAGCAAAGATGGCGTCATGGACTGAACAGTCAAAACAACTGCAGACCTGGACTGAACAGGATTATCTATGCAAGAACTTTATTCTGAATGGACTGAGCGATGATCTGTATGATTACTATAACTCAGATAAGAAGGCAGCAAAGGAGATCTGGGAAGCAGTGAAAAAGAAGTATGATACAGAGGAGGCAGGGGCAAAGAAATATGCTATAAGCCGCTACCTAAAGTACCAGATGACTGACGACAGATCAGTTGAGATGCAGTCTCATGAGCTACAAAAAATAGTTCATGAGATCATCTCCGAAGGTATGGCATTGAACGAACAATTTCAAATTGTGATTATAATTGACAAATTACCCCCTGGCTGGAAAGATTTTAAAAATGTTTTACGTCATAAGACTAAGGAATTTTCCTTAGAAAGCTTGATCACGCACCTCCGTATTGAGGAGGAGGCATGCAAATAGGACCAGAAAGAAGAGGTGTTGATTGTCAATAACAACAACACTAAAAAGACCACACCCGCTGTTCTGAAACCGAATCAGAAATCTTTTAAGAATCGGAACAGGCGCAACAAACAGAATGGGAATCCGCAAGGAAACCCAAAAGGACAGCAAGAACTAGCCCACAAGAATGACTCTGGATAGTTGTTTCTTTGCTATAACCATGGAAAACCAGGTCATATGGCACGAAAGTGTCGGAACAGGCCAAGCTCTGCACCGCAGCAAACCTGACTGAAGAGCCTCTTACGGCTATGATTACTGAGATTCACCGTGTTGGTGGATCAGAGGGTTGGTGGGTAGACACTGGTGCCTCTCGCCATGTCTGCTATGATCGTGGCATGTTCTCTACATACACGGCTGCTGAAAATCAGAAAGTGTTGTTGGGAGATTCTCACACCACTAAAGTTGCAGGGATTGGCAGTGTGGAAATTAAGTTTACCTCTGGAAAGACTGTAATTCTGAAAGATGTTATGCATACTCCAGAGATTAGGAAGAATCTGGTGTCTGGCTTTCTCCTTAATAAGGCTGGGTTTACTCAAGTTTTTGGGGATGATTTGTATACTCTAACTTATAAGGGAACCTTTGTGGGAAAGGGTTATGCTTGTGAGGGTATGTTTAAACTGAATGTTGAAACTAATAAAGTGACTACTTCTGCTTATATGTTGTGTGATTTTAATAGTTGGCACTCTAGAATTTATCATGTTAATAAATGAATAATTCACAACATGAGCACCCTATATATGATTCCTAAACTGACAGAATCTGAACTTGATAAATGTGAATTCTGTACACAAGCAAAAATCACAAAGAAACCTCATATATCAGTTGATAGAATTTCTGAACCCTTAGACTTGATTCATTCTGACATATGTGAACTTGATGGTACTTTGACTAGACAAGGACATTGTTATTTTATCATTTTTATTGATGATTGTTCTGATTTCACATATGTATACCTTATAAAAAATAAAAGTGATGCTTTTGACATGTTTAAAACATTCAAAACTGAGATTGAGAATCAAGAAAACAGGAAAATTAAGAGACTTCAAAGTGATAGAGGAATAGAATATGAATCCACTTCAATTCTGGAATTCTATAAACAACATGGTATAGTACATGAAAGAACTGCACCCTATTCTCCTGAGATGAACGGTAAAGCTGAAAGGAAAAATATGACCTTTACCGAGCTTGTAGTTGCCATATTACTAAATTCTGGTGCAGCAAAACATTGGTGGGGGGAATTCTATTGACTGTATGCTATGTTCTGAATAGGATCCCCAAATCTAAGAATAAAATTTCACCTTATGAAATTTTATTCTTTAATAAACCCAATGTCTCATACTTTAGAACTTGGGGTTGTTTAACATATATTCGCATTCCAGACCCTAAGAGAATAAAATTGGCAAGTAGAGCATATGAATGTGTATTTATAGGCTATGCTATTAATAGCAAAGCATACATATTTTATGTCCTTAATGCACATAATATAATTGAATCAAATGATGTCGACTTTTATGAAACAAAATTTCCTTTTAAACTAAGGAATAGTGGGGGCACTTCAAGTATGCTTATTAGAACAGAACTTATCGAAAATTCTAAAACTGAACCTAGAAGAAGTAAAAGAGAAAGAATCATAAAAGATTTTGGTTCAGATTTCTGTGCTTTTACTATTGAGGAGGATCCCATGAACCTCCAAGAGGCCTTATCTTCTTTAGATGCCGATTTTTGGCAAGAGGCTATAAATGATGAGATGGATTCTTTGGAATCCAATAAGACTTGGCATTTGGTAGATTTACCCCTGGTTGTAAATCTATAGGCTGTAAATGGGTACTTAAAAAGAAATTAAAACCTGATGGTACTATTGATAAATATAAAGCACGACTAGTAGCAAAATGTTTTAAACAAAAAGAAAACATAGATTTCTTCGACACTTTTTCACCTGTTACTAGAATCACATCCATTCGGGTATTAGTCTCACTTGCCTCTATTCATAATTTGTTAATATACCAAATGGATGTGAAAACCGCATTTTTGAACGGTGAATTAGACGAAGAAATATATATGGACCAGCCTGAAGGATTTGTGGTACATGGTCAAGAACATAAAGTATGCAAATGAGAAAAATCATTATATGGTTTAAAACAAGCACCTAAACAATGGCATGAAAAAATTGATAATTTAATCATTTCACATGGTTTTAAAGTTAATGAAAGTAACAAATGCATTTATTACAAATCTGAGAGTGACATTTGTACTATTATATGCCTTTATGTAGATGACCTACTCATTTTTGGGTCAAACATTCATGCCATAAAATCAGTCAAATCCTTATTAGTGCTAATTTTGATATGAAAGATCTAGGTGAGGCGAGTGTAATCCTTGGTATTAAAATTACTAGGTCAGAAAAGGGAATTTCTTTGGATCAATCTCATTACATTGAGAAGATCCTAAAGAAATATAATTACTTTGACTGTAAACCTGCAAGTACACCATTTGATCACAGTGTAAAGTTATTTAAGAACACTGGTGAAGGTGTAAGACAGTCTGATTATGCGAGCATCATTAGCAGCCTTTGATATGCCACTGACTGTATTAGACCCGAAATTGCCTATGTCGTGGGATTATTGTGCAGGTTTACCAGTTGACCTAGTATAAAGTACTGGCATGCTATTGAAAGGGTGATGAGATACCTTAAACGAACCATGAACCTTGGATTACATTATGAAAGATTTCCAGTTGTACTTAAAGGATATTCTGATGCAGACTGGAATACCTTATCTGATGATTCTAAAGCGACCAGTGGCTATATATTTAGCATCGCTGGAGGAGTTGTTTCTTGGAAATCCAAGAAACAGACTATTTGGCTCAGTCTACTATGGAGTCAGAGATGATAGCACTAGCTACAGCTAGTGAAGAGACAGAGTATTTGAGAAACCTGCTAGCTGAGATTCCCTTATGGGAAAAACCGATACCGACTGGGTTGATACATTGCGATAGTACCGCGACTATTGCAAAATTTCAGAACCGTTATTATAACAGTAAGAGACGACAAATATGTCGTAAGCACAGCATGGTTAGAGAACTGCTTTCTACAGGTACCGTTAGAGTGGATTACGTACGTAATGAAGAAAATTTGGTAGATCCTTTGACGAAAGGACTGTCAAGAGGGAAAGTCCACAATTCTTCTAAAAGAATGGGACTATTGCCCTTAGATTGTTGAGTCACGCACAATGGTAACCCGACCTAAATGATTGGAGATCCCAAGAACTAGGTTCAATGGGTAAAACCAAGTTGTGTAGTGATATTAGTTGAGCATGCTATTTAATAAACCAAGAAGCATGTATTCCTGAAGTGATTAGAGGATGAGTTAATAGAAACTCTTAATGAGATCTATACTCTATTTGGAGTGAAGTACCTACCTTCAGGAGTGCTCTTGATAGACTTACCTTTGTGAATGTGGAAATGTGGCCGTTTCCTATGGAGTTTTGGGCAAAAATTCTAGAGCATTCACTAAACTAGGATAGACGCGCATGGCCATAAATGCACGGGCTTATTTGATTGCACTATAGAAAAGGTTGTGTGTGGTTTGATGTCAGGAATAGAGTTCAAGACTACGTGTCACTCTAATAAAAACTGAATCTTACTCACTATGCAAAGATTCAAGTCGGATGACACCTTTGTTTATGCACAATCTTATGGATTTAGAAATTGCTCAAAAATATTTTTAAAATTTCAAGTGGGGGGTTATTGGAAATGTTTTACAAACATTAAGTGAATTATTAAAATGTTGAATAAGTGTATGAATGGCTCCTATGTGTGAATAGTCCCACATCATGGGATTATATGGAAGAGACAAGGATTTATACTTGTTTCTAAGAAATCATGTTGGGGCCTTGGGCTCCCAATACATGCTTTGTTATGAGAAGGGAGACCATGCATCATGAACACCACACGCGCGTGCGACCGACCGACCGACTCGACTCGACCCAACCCGGCCCAGTCTGGTTCGGGCTCGGGCTTTGTGGTGTAGACACTTATATTTTTGGACCATAAAACTTTGCAGTTTTCGAACCGTTTTTATTATGGAAAATTATTTTCTGCACCGATTTTTTTTCTGCAACGGTAAAAATTTTGTAACGGTAAAAACTTTGTCCCTCAAAATTTTAGCAGATCCGATTTTTTCTCCCAAACCCTAATTCTCGTTCTATATATACTTTTTATCTGCAGACAAGAAAACACACCGAATTCTATTTTCTTCTAGCCTCCGCCATTACAAACTTTCTTTCAGAAATTTCGAGCAATATTATTTTCTAAAGTGCAAATCTGCACTGATTTGTTGTGCAAGCAGATCGGTTATCGTTTTTAGAGGCTGTTTTATCCTAGAGACGGCAACGAACGAACGAACTCGTTTGCACCTCTGACCAGATCGCTGAATCGTCTTCAGGAAAGCGACCTAGTCCGCGACTCAGCCATTGTTTTATACAGAAACCTTTAAAATATATTTTTTATTTTGAGTTTCCAATATTGATAATAAAACATAAGAGAAGTTAAGGGACCACGAAGGTAGTGAAAGGGTGATGGAGAAGACTACGTAAAGAAGTGAGGGACGAAGGAATGATAAATTATCTCTTTTTCTTGCGTTACTTCTTAAAATAGGGAAAACAAATAAAAGTTGTTTTCTATTTTGTGTGTTAACTTTATTTTCTAAAACGACCATTTCTGATGTCATACATGCACCGTTCGCATTTTACTATAGGAGAAAACTTAATATATTGGTCCCAAAATTGTATGCACATAATACTGATTTTGTTCTTGTCGAACTTACGAGATCAGTTGGTCGCAAACATTGTATGATCATAGATATCATGTGCCATTTGGCGACTTTATTGTTATTACTAACTTTGTTTCCTAACTTTATCCAGACAGATTGGAATTGCTGTGTTATTAAATGAAAATAGCGGTATCTACATTAATGTTGGCTTAGTAAGTCCCTACGCATTTTTATTACTGCTTTCACTGGTCTCCAGTTTGCTTTTGTGCATACAACCTGTTTGTTATTTTGTTTCTTAGGTTTCTTGTATGTAGTTTAAGACTTCGAATGACATCTATTTTAACGTTTACCACATGATTTTCTTTATAGTAAGTTTGGTTATGTATTGATACCTTGTTTACAATATTTTTGAACATATTCGAGATGTATAGCTGAAGTTTGGTTTTTGGAATTAAGTAACATCGCTCACGTTTTTTCCTTATTCAAATTTTAGTATGCGTGCAAGTCATAATCGTCTTACGATAAGGTCAAATATATTGGAAAATGTTAGCACCATTAGAACTGAGATATACAACAAATGTCTTTGCAGTCAGGCATATGAAAAAAGTGTGATTAGTTTCAATATTCTGCTATTTACCATTGCGATGTGTCTTACTTTAGTTCCTGATATATTAATCTTTAACCATTGGATTATATTTAAATTAAAATTTACATTATTTATACCAACCTTTCCATGTTAGTTGTAACAACCCGTGTTTTTATAACGTGTAATAACCATAAATCAAGGAAGAATTAATTTTTAAAATAAGAATCAAGGGAAACGGGTTCCGCCATTACGTTCATCTCGAAATTCTGCTTGGAAACGAGTCCGATTTTTTGAAAATCGGAGTCTGTATGACCAAGTTATGACCGTTCGAAGATTTCAGAAGTTTTCAAGTTCAAAACAGCTCAATTCGAATTCAAAATTCGAAATTCAAACCTCAGAATGGACTGGGCAAGAAATTCCCCACCCAGGACTAGGTCGACCTGGGGGTCGACTATGTAGTCGCCTGCCCAGGACCAGGTCGACCATAGTGTCGACCTGGTGGCCGAGCCCACTTTTGAAGCTGGATTCACTCTGATGTTCCTAGCCTCGTTTCTGTCTACATTCGTTGACCTGACCCTATATATACAACCCCTAACACTAGTCTCTCTACACAAAAATCTTTCTGACCTTATGCTGCTCTAATTCTGGTTGAGAAGTTAGAGAAAAGGGACTACTTCTTCTATGATGAAACTACGTTGCTGATTTGGGGATTTCTGTTAGGACTTGACTAAGCATATAAAGATTCAACATCGACTATATTTTTCTAATTCTCGAACCACGATCTGTAAGCCCCAGTTATTTTTAGATTTAAAATGTAAATGTAATATGAATATGTTGTAAATTGAAATTGGACCTGTGTATGATGACTGTTTTACATCCATTCTTGTTCATATTGGATCTTGACTTTTGGTATATTACTATGACATTGATTTAGGCCTATTCATGTTGTAAATCAAAAGGAAAAACCCCTCATATTATCATGCTGAATCTGCTATTAGTCACATGTTTATGACTATCACCTTATGTCAATCGTTACCATGACTATACTATCACGTTATGTCAATCGTTACCATGACTATACTATCACCTTATGACAACTGTTATCTTGACTAGTACCTTATTTGGCTAGATTTAGAATCTTTATGTTTGAGGCCAATATTTTATATGCCAGTAATGTTATAATCATTTACCTCAAGTCGTACCATGTTATGCTAGTAATCACTTTTGTCACCTTATACCCGCTCCTTTTTATGTTATTCCCTAACTAGATTTATTTGTATCGATTCGAGCTTACGTGCGATGGGAATACGATTTGGGTAGACTAGGTAAAACATGAATTGGCTTTGAACTTGAACATGAACGTTGTTATGACTTGAACCTGAATTGGACGTGAACTTGACACGATTTGACATGAAACATGACATGAAAACTTGACATGAATTTTGACATGAAAACTTGAACGTGGGCATGACAATTAGATAAACTTGAAAATGGCCAACTCGAGGTTGGGTTGAGTTTGCAGTGTAAATCTGCCCGGAACCGCCCGACAAATCCAGTGGCTGCAAACAATAGGATCCAATGTGGGTAGTTGGTCATATCGCACGTAAAACCCGAGGTTAGACTTTGTTGTGGTGTAAATCTGCCTGGAACCACCGGAAAATCCAGTAACCACAACAGTTAGTCTAATGTGAGAGGTTGAGGTGCATTAATGAATTAATTCCACAAGATAGGGTTAAGTCATGGACCACTTGAATATACTTAACCAACTTGACACGATGATTTGAAAGCGTTAACTCATGAACCGCTTGAACACACTTAACCAACTTGGTACATGATTTGGATAGGGTTAAGTCACGAATTTGAATGACAACACCTAACCCATTAGAAACCCTAGTTACGCGGTCCTTTTCAGCAGTAACCCACTTAGATGTATCACGATACCCTGGGACTAGGCAGGGTGGGGCACGATTACTGGGCTGATTGTAAGCGACTAGAACGACGACTGAATAGGTGCGCTACTGTAGGTTCAGGCGGACTATGGTCGTGCACGTAGTCCGGAGTTGAAAAAGCAGGCATTAGGCACCTGTAGGTTTACACTGTGCATGCTTGATTCGTGTCGGTGGTTGGCACCATAGGACTTGATACACCCTATGGTGGACCTAGCACAGGTAACTACATTTCAGGATAGGGCCGTATGACACAGACACATGACAAGCTAGAACTTGTAGGGAGCCGATCGATAAGTAGATCGTACCGTGGGACCCCTTAATGGGCCCCTTCATGATACTGGGCCAAGGGATCATTTCATGATTAATACTTGACATGGGTTAGAACACTAGTACATATGGTGCAACGAATCTTGAATATGCGATACTAGACTTGATTTATCTTGTTTATCATATCAGTCCTGTTATCATCCTTATGTTTAATTCCAATTTTCGCATGTCATGTTACCTTTACTAGTTTTTATACTGAAAGTCACTAGGGCTTACCAGTCTTATGACTGACCCTTTTTCTTTCGCCTCTTTTTCTTTCGTTCCCCCCGTAGGTTCTCAGGGAGGAAACACTAGCTCTTAGCTTGGATTTAGCTTGCTTTCTGACAGCTCATGTACGGTTTGGTCTTGAGCTATGTTATGGCTGCTTCTGCTATTTATGGGGAATAATTTACACTTGTTATCTTCAGTTTATGCTTCTTTATTTGGAACTTGATGTAGTGGAATAACTTGTACCTTGGATATATGAGGTTTTGACTCTTTTCTTGAAAATAATAAAAATTTGGTTTTTAATTCCTACCGCTGCTTTATTTATGTTCTGCCTTGTGATATCTCTGTGTATGTTTACCTAGATAATACTCCACCAAAACTAGTGCATTCCCTTTGTGAGTGACCCTGGGGGTGTTACATTTGGTATCAGAGAAGAAGGTTACCAGGCTGGGCAATAAGTTAAAAAAAAAACTTCTGAAACTATTTTCAAAACCACTTATAAAGAAGCATTTTTCAAAGAAAAGTTTTATGTTTAAAAAGGCTATTCCCCAAAAAGCCATTAGCACTTTCCTTTGTTTCCTCGTTTAAATCTTTTTCTTTTCGTTTTTTAGCATGGCTGATCTTAATCTGCCTGAGGGAATACCCGTGCCTGGATGGTTCCGAAGGTACTTAGATGCCAGGGCCAACGGCGCTGGCCCGGCAGACATCCCTCCTCCTCCTCCCCCAGTGGCCGTGGTTCCTCCTCCTCCTGGTACCGCCTTTGCCAAAATAAGCAAAGACTTTAAAGCAATGGGCGACAAGAACTTCGTTGGAACTGAAACCTTTGTTGAGGCACGAAACTGGCTAAAGGTGACTGAAGACTTGTTCATTATCTTTGATATGGAGGACCATAGGAAAGTTCAGTTGGCGGCATGGTTGTTGAAAGAGGAAGCTGCATTTTGTTGGGAAGTCACCAATGCTACCAGGCCAGTTGAGACTTGGGCAGACTTTAGAGAGAGGTTTTGGCTTAAATTCTTATCGTCATCAGAAGAGAACCTTCAGATGGAGAGGTTCCTAGCACTCAAGCAAGGTGACATGTCTGTTAGGGAGTACGTGAATAAGTTTAATCAGCTTGCTTGGTTCGGTTTGGATTTGGTCAACACGACCCAGAAAAAGGCTGTACGCTTTGCTCGAGGATTGAACGAGCCACTACACAGTTTGGCCATAACTCATATACCCATGGGGGCGACCTTCGAAAGCTTGGTAGATACGACTCTACTTCATGAGGAAGACAAGGATAGCAAGATGGAGGTTAAGCCTAATGAGACTCAGAATAAGAAAGCTGACTTCAAGATGGGGAACAACAAGAATAACAAGAATAATAAGAGCAACAACAAACCACGTGAGACAAGGAAGTGCAACTTTTGTGGTATTGCGGGATATCTAGCTATAGACTGTAGAAAGAAGAATAGGAAGTTGGGTGAATGCTTTCATTGTGGAGAAACTGGACACATCAGCAAGGATTGCCCTACGAAGCAAGGGCAGGGGCAAGGGCAGACCCAGCGAGCAGGACCTTCTGGAGGGCAGTAGCACGCTCTCAACACCACTCCAGCTCTTGACCGAGGTAGTAATATTTCAGTAGAAAGCCTTGTTTACATTTCTGACTTTCCTGTTCGAACCTTATTTGATTCTGGCGCATCGCATACTTTTATTTCTTCTGATATTTTTGAAAATCTGTACCTAAGTACTAGTCTGGTTGAGAATCCCGTTATAGTTTCAAATCCAATTGGGGGCTCCACCCATTTATCTATGATGTGTGTGGATTTGAGGATCTCTATCTTAAGCGTAGAATTCACGTGTAATGCTTATGTTCTCGGATTTATGGGATACGGTTTGATCCTTGGTATGGATTGGCTGTCCGATTATGGAGCCATTCTTGATTGTGAACAAAGGGTAGTGAGGCTCATGACTCGCCTTGGTAATACCCTTGAAATTTCTTGTAACCCTAAGGGTCCGGTCATGTTGTGTTATCTTGAATCTCTTGACTCGTCCGTCGATAATTTGCAATCTGTAAGAGTGGTCCGAGAATATCCAGATGTCTTTGATGAAGTGAGGGGATTACCTCCTAAACGCGAGATAGACTTCCGAATTTATCTTGTCGATAATGCCAAGCCAGTTTCATTTCCCGTTAGGCATATGGCCCTGCGAGAAAGAAGAGAGCTCAGTAAACAAGTTAACGAGTTGCTTGAGAAAAATTTCATAAGGCGAAGCATTTCTGGATGGGGTGCTCCAGTGGTATTCGCTACTAAGGCGGATGGATCGCTTCGTCTGTGCGTAGATTATCGTGAATTAAACAAGCTGACAAAGAAGAATAGGCACCCACTACCAAGAATCGACGATTTGTTTGACCAGCTTGTGGGAGCATCTGTTTTCTCTCAACTCGATCTAACCACAGGATTCCATCAGCTTAGAGTGGCTGAGGATAGCATTGACAAAACTGGGTTTAGGACTCCAGATGGGTTCTTTGAATGGCTCGTCATGCCGTTTGGGTTAACGAATGCACCCGCGTACTTTGTAGATTTGATGAGTAGGATGTTTCGGGAGTTCCTTAACAAGTTTGTGGTAGTTTTCATGGATGATATTTTGATCTTCTCAAAAGATGAAGAAGAGCATGCTAGACATCTCAAGGAAGTCATGGAAACGCTTAGAGCACACTAGTTAAAGGCTAAGTTCTCCAAATGCCATTTTTGGAGGAAGAAAGTTCGGTTCCTTGGACATGTAGTTTCTAAGCAAGGCATAGCCGTGGACCCCGCAAAGGTGGTTGCAGTACAGGACTGGAAAATTCCTAAGAATGCAACGGAGGTGAGGAGCTTTCTCGGTTTGGCGGGCTACTACAGGAAGTTCATTAAGGACTTCGCTAAGATTTCAGCCCCTCTTACTAAGTTAACAAAGAAGAACCTAGCTTTTGCATGGGACATAGAGTGTGATGCTGCTTTTCAGATAGTTAAGAGAGCCCTCACCACAGCTCTAGTTTTGGCATTACCCGATGGAGGTAAGATATTTACCGTGTACATAGATGCGTGCGGCACGGGATTAGGCGCCGTCCTAATGCAAGAAGGAAGAGTAATATGCTACGGGGGCAGACAACTTAAAGTTCATGAGAAAAACTATCCCACGCATGACTTGGAGTTGGCCGCGATTGTTTTTGCACTTAAAGCTTGGCGCCATTATCTTCTAGGGGAGAGGTTCGAGCTGTATACCGACCACAAATCGCTTAAGTACCTCTTCTCACAGAAAGATTTGAATCTGAGACAACAGCTGTGGACGGAATTCTTGGCATCATATGACTTCGATATAGCTTATACCCCTGGCAAGGGTAACGTGGTGGCGGACGCGCTAAGTAGAAAAAGGTTGACTTTGAGCCCCTTGTTTGTTGAAAGGAAAAGCCTTGAGTTTATAGCAACCTTTGATTTTACACCTGCTATTGAGTCATTGACTGCTACGTTAGCATCTCTTGAGTTAAGACCTACACTTCTAGATCAAGTAGGGTCTTCACAGAAGGAAGACCCACAGATAGTCGAAATCATGGACAAGCTGATTAGTGGTGAGACGTCAAGTCACCTCAGTAGGTATGCCATAGATGAAAAGGGATGGCTAAGGCGCGATGGAAGGCTATGTGTCCCACAAGTGGAAGACCTAGTGAGGAAAGTTCTCGAAGAGATGCATCACTCGAAGATGACCATACATCCTGGAGGGGATAAAATGTACAGAGATATGAAACGCATGTTCTTTTGGGCTGGAATGAAAAAGGACGTGGTAGAATTCGTTTCGAAGTGCATGGTGTGCCAGCAAGTAAAGGCCGAGTCGAAGAAGCCCGGTGGACTATTACATCCTTTGGAGGTTCCGCAATGGAAATGGGAGAGTATCTTGATGGATTTCGTGGATGGACTGCCTAGGTCAAGGAAGGGAAATACTAGCATATGGGTCATAGTTGATAGACTCACGAAAAGTGCTCATTTCATTCCGGTGAAAAGCTAGAGGACCGAATTATGGCTAGCGTCTATTTACCTTCGAGAGATAGTACGGTTGCATGGGGTTCCTTCTGGTATGGTTAGTGATCGTGACCCGATTTTCACTAGCCAGTTTTGGAATAGTCTGCAAGAAGCAATGGGTACATGACTGAGTTTAAGCACGACCTATCACCCACAGACGGATGGACAAACCGAAAGGGTAAATAGGGTACTAGAAGATCTCCTGAGGCTATGCATTCTTGACTTTGGTGGTACTTGGGAAGACCGTCTTCCTCTCGTGGAGTTTGCATATAATAACAGTTACCAAGCTAGCATCGGAATGGCACCGTTCGAAGCCCTGTATGGAAGACCGTGCAAGTCGCCAACTTGTTGGTGGGAGACGACAGACAGGCTTATACTTGGCCCTGATATGATAAGAGACACTTCTGAGAAGATTGAGTTGATACGAAGACGGATGAAAACGGCCCAAGATAGACAGAAATCTTATGCGGACCAGAGAAGGACAGACCTAGAATTCGAAGTCGGAGATATGGTCTTTATAAAAGTTACTCCGTTACGCAATGTAGTTCATTTTGGAGCAGTTGGAAAGCTAGCACCAAGCGTCATAGGACCGTTCCCCATCACTGAGCGGATTGGACGGATGGCCTATAAGGTAGACTTACCCGAGAAGTTATCTGGATTAAACAATGTCTTTCACGTCTCGCATCTCCGGAAGTGCTTTCATGAGTCCGCCGAAGTGGTTGAGCCAAGCATTCTTGAAGACGTAGAAGTGGAAAAAGAAGCAACATTGAGGCGAGCTCCGATTCGTATCTCAGGGACGGAGGTTAAAAAGCTAAGGAATCGAGAAGTCAAGCTAGTTAAAGTGTAGTGGAGTGAAGCCCAAGAAGACGCAACTTGGGAAACCGAAGAGAAGATACGCGCGCTTTACCCATTTTTTTTAGGGTACATGTGACAACCCGCCCCGCACCAACCGACATTTACTCCAAAAGTGCGCTGTACACATGTCCAGTTAGCACGGAACGGTTGTCAGAAGGAAAGAAAGAAGACAAAGAATCAATAAAGAACCTGTAGACTGTCCCACAGCGCATGGAATAAAATATAATCACAACATATACTTGACATAAAACAGGTGAGACAGTGCATAAGCTGAAAACAAACTATCATAGCAGCGGAAAATCCAAATACAGCTTATGTTCTACATCATCATTATTACAACTTTTCAAACTGTCTCTAAAGGTAAAGCAAGATAAGGGAGGTACACTACTAATGCCCAAGTAGTGACCAACAACGACACAGGGAAATTATTCTATATATATCATACGTGGAAGACTCCTGCTCGCGTCCGGATCAGCTACTCGTGCATCACCACCTAACCTGTCTCTAGTCTGCTCATAAGAGCACCCAGAGTAATAAGAAGAGACATAAAACTTTGGGTCAGATAAAAAGTCTGGTATGAGCGATAAGCAGCTAAACAGAACAATAATAGGTATACTAAACCATACCTGAACCTGGACCTGCAACCAAAGAGTTAGCACTACATACCGTACCATACTCTAAGGTGCCACTGAACAAATGGTGTAAAGATAACGGGGTGGGGGTGTGCATGTCGCAATGATGGCAAACAAATCAAACATAGCAACCATCCTCACATCTCTCACTCAGTGCGTAAAGTATACGATATCCACTACTTTGGTCACCTATCCATTGGGCCATGACGGAATCCAATCCCGTACAACTATCACTACAAGCCCACTACCCGTCTCTCAGTGGTGAACCACAGTTATGAATACCGACAACCCCTTTGCACCCGCCCCTTAGCAAAGCCCAATCATGAAGTGAACTCATTGGTTCCCATCTGGATCCTGAGCTCTAACTTCCATTTGGACTACCTTTGCATCTCGGGTTTTTAGTCGTCACCGGATCGGTTCGGTCGTAACTATCCTCCTCTGGCGGTTCGGTTCGGCCATGTATAGTGCTCAAGCTCTAGCTCGAACTACAATACTTAATCTTCACGTACGGTTCGGATATATTCAACTCGGTTCAGTTCGGATATATGCAACTCGGTTCGGTTTGTCATGCCTTGCCTTCGGTTCGGGTCGAGATGTCCAGGCTCCGGTCCGATCCTCCTCCCAACCTCCGATCCGATCCCCTTCTCCTATTCAGTTCATATGGCCTTTCTCCTGTGCCAAGCTCCGGTCCGGTACTCCTCCTCCGATCTGATCCGAAACCCTTCAATTCTTCCTGCAACTTCCAACGACTGTTTATACGCCACTCGACGGCGTTTTCGACCATTCTAACTATTCTAAACAATCACAAATCATACCATACAGTCATAACAACATGTATTATCGATTACAAACATCAAAACAACAACTTGATAGGATAAAATGGATCAAACATACCCAAAACCCATGTTTTTCTCTTAATCCCCCTTAATCATGTTTAAGCATAAAATTAGCAAAACTTATACAAATGAGCCAAATTTTCTAACAGAGGCCTAAAATAATATTTTAGAATTTTTGAATATTTTTCCAGATTTTTATAACGCATAATTTCGCTAATTATCAGTAATCACCCCTTAATCCCCTAAATTCTGGGATTAACAAAATTAGTCCAAATTAACCCAAATTCATATCAGAGGCATAAAATACTATTCTGGAATTTTAGAATTTTTTCTAGATTTTTCTGAGTTATAATTTCGTTAATCTTCGCTAATTACCCTAATCAGCCGTAATTAGTGAAAAACAAAGCAAATCACTCACCTTTGCCACAAAGTAAACTATAGATCCGAAATGATTCTCTATTTGGGTCAAATTCTAATGTATTCCACCAACTCTCTCTCTGATTTGGTGCTAACCTCCCTTGATTTGATGTAGTTTTGCTTAATCTTCGATTAGAAAGTGATTAGAGGCGATTTGGGATGAAATTAGAAGGTGGAGGCCATGGCTAGGGTTAGAGAAATGTTTGAGGCGGCTGAAAAATGAAATAAAATTCGTTTTCCTACTGTTCTCAGCCTCCCCATAACCTTAATCCCGAAATGGGTTATGGGCCCTCTTGCTAATCACCCCAATTAGGCCCGACTAAGCTGTCTTTCACCTTTTAAACCTTGTTTCAGCCATATCTCCCAAACGGTGAGTCCATTTGGCTAATGTGACCACTCTACGGAAAGGTAAACCATCATTCGGATCTAATGGAAGTGGTTTCAAGTCAAAAATCCTTACCAATCAAAAGTTATGGCTGAAACAAGATCAGCTAGGGGCAAAATGGTCATTTAAAAATCGACAAAAATCATGAACATGAGAAATGACCCCAATAGTCGTCTTCCAAAGTTACATGACCATACGACTTCGTATGTGAAAGAAATAAATATTCTACGATCCTCCGATGCATAGAATGCGGGTTGTTACATTCTCTCTCCCCTTAAGAATTTTCGCCCCCGAAATTCCCTAACCAAAACACACAAAAGGTCCCGCATGCCTATCAGTCATGAAACAACAATCAAACATGCAAAACAAGTCTATCCTAGCATGCGGAATAACTAAATTGCAAAGTAAATCTTACCTGGCAAAGAGCTTTGGATACGACTTTCTTATGTCATTCTCTACTTCCCAAGTACAGTCGTTCTCTCGCCATCGATTCCCATCTCTACCCTAGAGGTAATTTCCAATAGGTTGGGATTGTCCCTCTGACTGGAACCAATCCACTTAATCTAGATCGATCTAATCGTCAAGCTTATTAGCGTTTCTGAATCCAATTCACATTTAAGTCTGAAGTCATATCCCATGATATACTCTAGTTGCTTCCATTCCAGAAACATAGCCTCTAAACTGGCATGTCTCCTACCCAATGCATCATCTACCGCACCTAGTCCAGTACTATGGCATCCGTCTATACTGTCATCCAACCCTATACGCCAAATTTCCAACTACATTCTAAATGTCCTTTCAAGTCCAACTTGAGTCCTTCCTACATTCGTACTGCACGTCCAACGTACATTCACCTCCTAGAGGCAAACTAGACCCATCCAATGAACCTGGGTACTCCACTTATTCTCGTACTGCAAGTCCGACGTACATTCACCTTCTAAAGGTGAACTAGACTCATCCAATGAATCTATGTACCCTACCTTCGAGTCCAAGTCCAACTTGAAGCTCCTATATCTGCTGAATCTCCAAGGTCAACGGACGCTCCGCAATGCCCAACATACTTCAAGTCTAACGTAAAGTATCTTACGCCCGTCATATCACCATGATCAACAAACTTATACTATTTTCATTCAACAGGATCCTACAGGTGATACTCAAGAGAAGAAAGGTAGGAGCAAACACAACAATCATAGCATCCATCAAACAAACCCTATCTATCACCTGCTAAAGCCATGAATACGTCGATACCTGTATGTCTGGTCCAACCAACGTCAATAACTATTGGAAACTCTGCCTCTAAACGGACTACCGTACGTCCAACGTACGTTTATCCCCCAAGGATAACTAGATCATGTCCAACGGATCCAAGATAAGTGGTCGTCCTCAGATACCCCTGCTTTTAGTCCGCCTGAAACACTCGAGTCCCACCCAAGTCTATCCATTACTTGCTGCCCTCTCGAGTCCAACTCGAGCCAATCTAATTCCTTGCAGCCTTCTCGAGTCCAACTCGATTCAATCTATTACCCATAAACTCAGACCCAGTCTTGAATATCCATTACCTACAAACCCTAGTCCAATGTGAGTCGTCTCCCCATTCGTTGCATCTCCAAGATCAACGAACACCCATTTTCTTTTACGAGTTCAAGTCCAACTTGAATCGTCCTAATCTTCGTTGCATCTTCCATGATCGACGAATACATCCTATTTCTTCAAAAAGAACATCAACATAAGGTCCTAAACAATCCATTACTTTGCATCTTTCTTGAGTCCCACTCGAGTCATCTCATAATCCTATCGAGTCTAACTCGGGGCAGTCCATACCACTGAATAGTCTTATCCTGTCACAGTTGCCCATTAGTCCTCGAGTAAACCAAGATATCATCCAATGAAAAACACAATAACTACTTATCTCTCATGCAAACCATCCTAGTCGAACTTGACATTCCCTAGGCACAAGCCCCAAAGGCCTAAACCAATATCAGACAAGCACCCAAGGAACATCTCCTCCGAATTCGGACAATCCACGTGAAGTGATAATGGCAAAACAACTAAGCACTGGAGCACTCATTTGCCTCCCAGAGACAACTAGAACTTATTACAACGACAACCTCTCGGCTTCCCTGACTCCTGTTACTATCGCCATCACTAGGTAGGTACCTAATACCACCCTATTCCTTTAGAGTAAATCGACTCCCAAAATAATGTTAAACCCAGTAAAGCCCAAAACAAAGTAATTACAAACAAACATACATCCACAACTCGATAAAACCACGTTACGACAAATCATACTGAGGCTAGTCGAACCACCAATCGGGTTCGTCGCTACTAAAGGTCTATCGACTAACTCAGGTTTGTCAAAAAAAACTCGATCAAAAACATCTTAAATAGAAAGCATAACTCGAATAACGACACCTTTTTCCTTCTGCGCCGCAGTTGGGGCATTCGACGAAGAAGGAACAGCGTTGATAGCATATGCTTTCACGATTTGCTTCTCCCTAGGAGGTTGTGGACATTCATTCTCGTGATGTCCCACTTGGCCGCAATTAAAGCACTTCCTTTCCCCAGGATTTTCCGATAATCTCTGGCATAGTGGCCCTTCTTACCACAGCTAAAGCACTCACCATCTTTCTTATTTTTCTTATTCTGACCATCCACGGTTTGGTCTTGTTTCCTCTTGTCCTGGGAATTATTCTTGCCTCCACCGCTTGCTTGCAGCTTTGGCTTCTCTGCAGATGCAATAGCAACCTCGGTCTTTGGCTTAGGGTAAAGACTCTCTGACCTCAATGCTTTCCCCACAATCGATTCAAACGTCTCATCGATGTGGTTAATAAGCTTTTCCCCCAAATACTGATCCAAGCCTGTTATAAACTTCTCGTTCTTCTTCTCGGGAGTATCGATAAGGGATAATCCATACTTCGACAAAGTGTCAAACTCAGCAATATAGTCTGAGACTGCCCTACCATTCTGTTTAAGCTCCAAGAACTTCCTAAACAATTCCGACTTCTGAGCAGCTGGGATAAACTTGTCACTAAAGCGAGCCTTAAACTGATCCCAAGTAACCTAATCTTCTGGAGTGGCTGTCTTAACAGCATTCCACCAATTCATCACTCGCCCTTGCAGCTGACGAGACGCTAGCCTTCTCTTCATCGCATCCTCGATACCCAAGTCGTCGAAGATACGATCACAGCTATCCAACCAATCCTGAACATTCGTGGCCGACTCCGTTACGTGGAACGACTTCCCACCAAGACTAGTATAATCCTTATCTAGCTTGGCGAAATCGGCCCTAGGCACCTGCACTACCAGACCACCACCATTACCACCATTGGGAGCTGCCCTCTGTACATCCCTAATCATTTCTCTCATGAGGTCAGTAAACATCGTCCTCATGTTAGCAGCATTCCCATTATTGGCTCCTCTACCGGCACCTCTTGCGTATCGGCTCATCGTTCAATCTGTAAAGAGAAAACGATCAACCATCTCTATAGTGGTGCTAGTGCAGTGCGACTTCATTTAGCTTTACTAAATATATATATATAGCTTTTGAAAACCAAAATAAATACAAATACACGCTCTCATATACATATACTACCTCTCCCTGGTGTCTTTCCCTAGGTTAACCACGCAACCTAGAGCTCTGATACCAAATGTGACAACCCGCCCCGCACCAACCGACATTTACTCCAGAAGTGCGTTGTACACATGTCCAGTTAGCACGGAACGGTCGTCAAAAGGAAAGAAAGAAGACAAAGAATCAACAAGGAACCTGTAGAATGTCTCACAGCGCATGGAATAAAATATAATCACAACATATACTTGACATAAAACAGGTGGGACAGTGCATAAGCTGAAAACAAACTATCATAGCAGCGGAAAATCCAAATACAGCTTATGTTCCACATCATCATTATTACAACTTTTCAAACTGTCTCTAAAGGTAAAGCAGGATAAGGAGGTACACTACTAATGCCCAAGTAGTGACCACCAATGACACAGGGAGAATATTCTATATATATCATACGTGGAAGCCTCCTGCTCACCTCCGGATCAGCTACTCGTGCATCACCAGCTAACCCGTCTCTAGTCTGCTCGTGAGAGCACCCAGAGTAATAAGAAGAGACATAAAACTCTGGGTCAGACAAAAAGTCTGGTATGAGCGATAAGCAGCTAAACAGAACAATAACAGGTATACTAAACCATAGCTGAACCTGCAACCAAAGAGTTAGCACTACATACCGTACAATACTCTAAGGTGCCACTGAACAAATGGTATAAAGATAATGGGGGTGGGGGTGTGCATGTCGCAATGATGTCAAACATAGCAACCATCCTCACATCTCTCACTCAGTGCGTAAAGTATACGATATCCACTACCTTGGTCACCTATCCATTGGGCCATGACGGAATCCAATCCCGTACAACTATCACTACAAGCCCACTACCCGTCTCTCAGTGGTGAACCACAGTTATGAATACAGACAACGCCTTTGCACACGCCCCGTAGCAAAGCCCAATCATGAAGTGAACTCATTGGTTCCCATCTGGATCCAGAGCTCTAATTTCCATTTGGACTACCTTTGCATCTCGGGTTTTTAGTCGTCACCGGATCGGTTCGGTCATAACTATCCTCCTCTGGAGGTTCGGTTCGGCCATGTATAGTGCTCAAGCTCCAGCTCGAAATACAATACTCAATTTTCACGTTTGGTTCGGATATATGCAACTCGGTTCGGTTCGGATATATGTAACTTGGTTCGGTTCGTCATGCATTGCCTTCAGTTCGGGTCGAGATGTCCAAGCTACGGTCCGATCCTCCTCCCAACCTCCGATCCGATCCCCTTCTCCTATTCAGTTCATATGGCATTTCTCCTGTGCCAAGCTCTGGTCCGGTACTCCTCCTCCGATCCGATCCGAAACCCTGTAGTTCTTCTTGCAACTTCCAACGACTGTTTATACGCCACTCGACGGTGTTTTCGACCATTCTAACTATTCTAAACAATCACAAATCATACCATACAGTCATAGCAACATGTATTATCGACCACAAACATCAAAACAACAACTTGATAGGATAAAATGGATCAAACATACCCAAAATCCATGTTTTTCCCTTAATCCCCCTTAATTATGTTTAAGCATACAATTAGCAAAACTTATCCATATGAGCTAAATTTTCTACCAGAGGCCTAAAATAATATTTTAGAATTTTTGAATATTTTTTCAGATTTTTATAACGCATAATTTCGCTAATTATCACTAATCACCCCTTAATCCCCTAAATTTCGGGATTAGCAAAATTAGTCCAAATTAACCCAAATTCATATCAGAGGCATAAAATAATATTCTGAAATTTTAGAAATTTTTCTAGATTTTTCTGAGTTATAATTTCGCTAATCTTTGCTAATTACCTTAATCAGCCGTAATTAGTGAAAAACAATGCAAATCACTCACCTTTGCCACAAAATAAACTATAGATCTGAAATGATTCTCTGTTTGGGTCAAATTGTAATGTATTCCAGCAACTCTCTCTGATTTGGTGCTAACCTCCCTTGATTTGATGTAGTTTTGCTTAATCTTCGATTAGAAAGTGATTAGAGGCGATTTGAGATGAAATTAGAAGGTGGAGGCCATGGCTAGGGTTAGAGAAATGTTTGAGGTGGCTGAAAAATGAAATAAAATTCGTTTTCCTACTGTTCTCAGCCTCCCCATAACCTTAATCCCGAAATGGGTTATGGGTCCTCTTGCTAATCACCCCAATTAGGCCCGGCTAAGCTGTTTTTCACCTTCTAAACCTTGTTTCATCCATATCTCCCAAACGGTGAGTCCGTGCGGCTAATTAGACCACTCTACGGAAAGGTAAACCATCATTCGGATCTAATGGAAGTGGTTTCAAGTCAAAAATCCTTACCAATCAAAAGTTATGGCTGAAACAAGATCAGCTAGGTTCCAAATGGTCATTTAAAAATCGACAAAAATCATGAACATGGGAATTGACCCCAATAGTCGTCTTCCAAAGTTACATGACCATACGACTTCGTATGTGAAATAAATAAATATTCTACGATCCTCCGATGCGTAGAATGCGGGTTGTTACAGTACATTCTCGATCTCTTTTTCCTATAAACTTGAAAACCTTTTCGTATCGTGCTTCTACTATCTACATTTGTCTTGTTATCTTCTCGATCTTATCTTGAGAACCTTAGGTAGAACCATATGGATGTAAACATGTGATTGAAACATGTTATGGTTGATGTTTGCAAATGGTTGCTAGTGGTTGCTAGTGGATGCATGGCACACATTAGGCACTAGATCGGCTCAGTCACATTTTCATATTACATATGCATGTGTGCTTATACTTGTACATGGATGGAACTTGTTATGCTATCACTTGGATGTTGCATATGAATGAATGTTTGTGCACTCAAGTAAAGATTATAAACTATGTTAGGAATTTGCATACATGTTGGATTCATGACACTAACATATTTTGCATTAAGGAGGTTTACTGAATCAGTAACCGCCTGATCTTTTGCATTAGATAAGTACATATACACACACTTACTGCATATGTTCATACAGCACTAGAAATCTTTTAAGGACAATGGTTGCCTGTGGATGATGCTTTAAGTAGATGGATGATGGATGGTAGGACACATCCTCCCTAACTTAGAGATTTCGGGGACGAAATCCTTTAATGGGGGAGAATGTAACAACCCATGTTTTTATAACGTGTAATAACCATAAATCAAGGCAGAATTAATTTTTAAAATAAGAATCAAGGGAAACGGGTTGACCCATTGCGTTCGTCTCGAAATTCTACTTGGAAACGAGTCCGAGTTTTCGAAAATCGGGGTCCGTATGACCAAGTTATGACCTTTCGAAGTTTTCAGAAGTTTTCAAGTTCAAAACAGCTCAATTCGAATTCAAAATTCGAAATTCAAACATCAGAATGGACTGGGCGGGAAATTTACCGCCCAGAACCAGGTCGACCTGGGGGTCGACTATGTAGTCGACCTGCCCAGGACCAGGTCGACCATAGTGTCGACCTGGGGGTCGACCTGGTGGCCGAGCCCACTTTTGAAGCTGGATTCACTCTGATGTTCCTGGCCTCGTTTCTGTCTACATTCGTTGACCAGACCCTATATATACAACCCCTAACACTAGTCTCTCTACACAAAATTCTTTCTGACCTTATGCTGCTCTAATTCTGGTTGAGAAGTTAGAGAAAAGGGACTACTTCTTCTACGACGAAACTACGTTGCTGATTTAGGGATTTCTGTTAGGACTTGACTAAGCATATAAAGATTCAACATCGACTCTCTTTTTCTAATTCTCGAACCACGATCTATAAGCCCCAGTTATTTTTAGATTTAAACTGTAAATTTAATATGAATATGTTGTAAATTGAAATTGGACCTGTGTATGATGACTGTTTTACATCCATTCTTGTTCATCTTGGATCTTGACTTTTGGTATATTACTATGACATTGATTTGGGCCTATTCATGTTGTAAATCAAAAAGAAAAACCCCTCATATTATCATGTTGAATCTGCTATTAGTCACATGTTTGTGACTATCACCTTATGCCAATCGTTACCATGACTATACTATCACCTTATGTCAATCGTTACCATGACTATACTATCACCTTATGACAACTGTTATCTTGACTAGTACCTTATTTGGCTAGATTTGGAATCTTTATATTTGAGGCCAATATTCTATATGCCAGTAATGTAATAATCATTTACCCCAAGTCATACCATGTTATGCTAGTAATCACTTTTGCCACCTTATACCCGCTCATTTTTATGTTATTCCCTAATTAGATTTATTTGTATCGATTCGAGCTTACGTGCGATGGGAATACGATTTGGGTAGACTAGGTAAAACATGAATTGGCTTTGAACTTGAACATGAACGTTGTTATGACTTGAACCTGAATATGGACATGAACTTGACACGATTTGACATGAAACATGACATGAAAACTCGACATGAATTTTGACATGAAAACTTGAACGTGGGCATGACAATTAGATAAACTTGAAAATGGCCAACTCGAGGTTGGGTTGAGTTTGCAGTGTAAATCTGCCTGGAACCGCCCGACAAATCCAGTGGCTGCAAACAATAGGATCCAATGTGGGTAGTTGGTCATATCGCACGTAAAACCCGAGGTTAGACTATGTTGTGGTGTAAATCTGCCCGAAACCGCCCGGCAAATCCAGTGACCACAACAGTTAGTCTAATGTGAGAGGTTGAGATGCATTAATGAATTAATGCCACAAGATAGGGTCAAGTCATGGACCACTTAAATATACTTAACCAACTTGACACGATGATTTGATAGGGTTAAGTCATGAACCGCTTGATCACACTTAACCAACCTGTTACATGATTTGGATAGGGTTAAGTCACGAATTTGAATGACAACACTTAACCCATTAGAAACCCTAGTTACGCGGTCCTTTTCAGCAGTAACCCACTTAGATGTATCACGATACCCTGGGACTAGGCAGGGTGGGGCACGATTACTGGGCTGATTGTAAGCGACCAGAACGACGGCTGAGTAGGTGCACCATTGTAGGTTCAGGCGGACTATGGTCGTGCACGTAGACCAGAGTTGAAAAAGCAGGCATTGGGCACCTGTAGGTTTACACTGTGTGTGCTTGATTCGTGTCGGTGGTTGGCACCATAGGACTTGATACACCCTATGGTGGACCTAGCACAGGTAACTACATTTCAGGATAGGGCCGTATGACACAGACACATGACAAGCTAGAACTTGTAGGGAGCTGACCGATTAGTAGATCGTACCGTGGGACCCCATAATGGGTCACTTCATGATACTGGGCCAAGGGATCATTTCATGATTAATACTTGACATGGGTTAGAATACTAGTACAGATGGTGCGACGAATCTTGAATATGTGATACTAGACTTGGCTTATCTTGTTTATCATATTAGTCCTGTTATCATCCTTATGTTTAATTCCAATTTTCGCGTGTCATGTTACCTTTACTAGTTTTTATACTGAAAGTCACTAGGGCTTACCAGTCTTATGACTGACCCTTTTTCTTTCGCCTCTTTTTCTTTCGTCCCCCTCCCCCCCAGGTTCTCAGGGAGGAAACACTAGCTCTTAGCTTGGATTTAGCTTGCTTTCTAATAGCTCATGTACGGTTTGGTCTTGAACTATGCTATGGCTGCTTCTGCTATTTATGGGGAATAATTTACTCTTGTTATCTTAAGTTTATGCTTCTTTATTTGGAACTTGATGTAATGGAATAATTTGTACCTTGGATATATGAGGTTTTGACTCTTTTCTTGAAAATAATAAAAATTTGGTTTTTAATTTCTACCGCTGCTTTATTTATGTTCTGCCCTGTGATATCTCTGTGTATGTTTACCTAGATAATACTCCACCAAAACTAGTGCATTCCCTTTGTGAGTGACCCTAGCGGAGATGGGGTGTTACATTAATAGTTTAAAATATGATAATTCAAGTTAATGTTTCATAATTTAAGTCTATTGCGACCAATGCATATGTTGAATACTCGATAATGTGAATGAAGGCGTGGAGTGCAACATCATCCAGAATAAGAAAATATAAGTAAAGGGAGGATGCTTAACTAATTTATCATGTCCTCGCAAATCCTTTCTTCATCCATGCCTCTACTACATCCTATGTTTAAATGATTTTCGTTTTCAATAACTGTCTTGTTTCTGTTGCTTCCCCTTTTCCATGACCAAACATTTGCCAACTAAAATCCATTGATTGTAAAACCTACATCATCCCGTCTACCCTAAAAGGCAACGTATTTTTCTAGGTAGATGTCACCGATTTTTTACCGCTGTTTCTATTTCCTTTCTATATTTGGATAATGAACTTTCCTACTAACTAGAATTTTTGGCTTCTTCGCCAGTTCGTCCTACTCTCAGTGGTAAGTATGAATCTACTTTTATTTACCTCTTTAACGGTGCGAAATGACACGTCTTCTTTTCATATGGTTTTTTTTCTTTTGCATTTCAAACTACAATAACTACTACAAATACACTTACCATCACTACAACCGTCATCACTACTTCTATTACTATTATTATCATAATGATATGAAATGTAAATAACTTTGTTAATATCTTTTTTTTCCAGTTATATGGAAACATAATTACATCATTATTATTTCTTATACGATTACCATCAACGAGTTAATAATCTTACACTTATGTAATTGACTGATCTTAGCATGCCCGCATTTAGAACTGACATATTTTTTATTCTCTAAAATAGTTTAGATTCATTTTAATATTGCCAGAAGTATTTATGTAATGTATAAAAGATCACATAATGTTGTCTAGTATAGATGAAAAAGAAAATAAGTGAGATTGGGAACCCATGAACAATAATAAAGAGAATTAGATTTGGAGTAAGAGGCATTCTCAGAAAATAAATATTCAAGCAGCACTGAAACATACCCTTGAATTGAATTTATTTTTCATATGCGTGAATATATTTAATACCTTTGTACGATTTGTCTACAACATAAAAATATTTTATGATTTGGTATTTGTTAAATACAACCGAGGATTAAAAAGAAAGTATAATATTTGTGATGCTATTGATACAATATCTTTGAATGATATTGATGATTGTAACGAATGGTTAACTGAAAATATGGATGATACCGGTGTTGAAGATAAGCTTGTATTTGAAGATGAAGAAGACCTAACTTGGGCTATTGCTACTAGACTAGATCAATAGGAGTGGAGGAAGTTAGATATCCAAGTATAAGAACATCCACATCGAGAGGTTTCTCAGCACTTGCTTCAACTCCTTTACATATTCACGATGAAAAAACAAATCAAAATGATACGGATAAGGAAGTTGCTGAAGCTTATGAATATGATGATGTGCAGTTAAAGCGCTTAGCAGTTCTATAGCGGTAGAGGTGTAAAAGCTGTAGCGGGGATAAAGAGAGGAAATAACGGGAATTTATTGGAGGTGCAAAAATGTTAATTAGATGTAAAACTATATAAATAAAATTGATTAATTATCGTTTTCGCATCATTTGTATAGAAGAAACGAATATTAATTAATATTATACAACAAAATCAAAGAATATCATGGTTATGCACATTAGATTCGAGGATTACTATAAATTACTATCTTACATAAGACACTTATGACGTAAAATTAGCTCTATACATTAACTTTTTTGATTTATTTTAAAAGATAATTGGTCAAATCATCCTTTGTATATTAATATTGCTAAAGCGGGTGCTAAATAGAGTTGATTTAGCGGATGAAGCAGAAAATAGCAGGTCTTTAAGCGGAGCTACTGTTCATCAGCGCTAAATTGAAATAGCGTAGCGACCGGAGAGCGCTATGGGCTGTAGCGAGGATTTTGCGGGGCTTTAACTACATGGATTTAATGATACAGACATTAACTTGGAAATATAATTGCTGGATCAGATTCAGATTTCTAGTTAATCAGTAATGTGTATTATTATTTTGAATTTGAAAATTATTGTGTTTGAAATTTTATGTCTTATGTTTTTTTTGTAAAATGCATACAAATCTTTATTGCATATGTTTTAGTAAAAAATATTGAATTTTTTAAACTTTTTGTTAAAATATTAAGTTTATTAAAAAATAACATGCGTAGTAAATTAAAAAGGCATGCGTCTTTTGCCGTACGGTGCGCCAAGGCTCCAGAGAGGATTTGTGTCTTTTTGTGTCGTACACCATTAATAACACTAAATCACTCCCTCTTGAGTAAGAACGCTCTACTTTATATTAGGTGAGCATCCAATCTATATTGATTTTGTTCGATGTTCTTTAATTTCTTCACATGATTTTGTTCCATTTGGTTAAAGCTCGTTCTGTTCTCATGTCTGACTAGCTTAATATTTTGTTATTTGGCATACAATGGAAGTTATACCTAATTTTAGAATCAGAACCCAAACGAGCCAAGTAATCATCACTTACATTATAAATTATTTTTGAATCAATCTATTGCTAAATGTTACTTCCATTTTCACACTGTTTTAATGTTGATTATGCCTAAGTAGATTAATTCTAAATGCACCTTGCTAGGCTCTTAATTCTTACGACAGTACTGGCTGAATTTATTGCACAATGTCAGTTCGAGGGGAAAAAATGGTAACATGTGAATTCTATCTTACTTTTTTAGTTTGAAGAATATGCCCCGTGGTTAATTGTTAATTGAATATGATACTAATTTTTATAAATTTCATTCTACAAATTCTAGCGGTTTGTTAATAAACATGTAATTTTCAAGTACTGCATGTTCTATAAATTTTACTTTTCCCACCTGTTTTTGTTTATTTCTCATTACTTTTTTAAGAAAAATCATTGTTCATTGCTGAATTTATTTTTTTTCAACTTCTTGGTATGTAAGTATCTTTAATATGATATGACAAGTTCAAAAGAAAACATCATTTTTGCTAGAAGGCCCGAACCAAAAACGGGTAAATTGTCCAAAATAGAAATAAACAATGGGACCCCCCCTGAATTCATGCCGCATTAATCATTTGGAAAACGGTAAACCTACACAAGCCAGATGAAACGACCAAAACTTCCCTTTATGGGAAAAACTGAATTGCTTTGAGAACACGACGCATCAGAACACAAACAACAGAACATTTCATTGTTATTACAACAATTACATCACAGTACAAGAATATATCAGAGTATGAAAAAATGATATTATACAGCGGAAATAAAATAATATCAAAGGTTAAGAATTTACATAGCAGCGAAAAATAATATATAAGTACAATGCGTAGCGAAAAATAACAACTGACACAACTGAAAGAGATATACAGATACAAAGCTTTTCGAATATAGCTCCAGCTGTAATCCAGGATCTTGTGAAAGAAAAAACTGTGAAAACCAAAACTACTAGCTGCCCGCATGGAAATTATGGGCACCCAGAGTTTAGGTAGAAACAATAAACTCCGAGTTAGTCATGGGACTGGTGTGAAAACTAAAACAATTATTAATTTGATTTTTAAGTTAGGTAAACCAAGGGACCATGCCGCTATCCCTAAACGGGTTTAGCCCTAAGAGTACCAGTGCATAAAACAAACAGCGCAATGTTAAATAAAGAAAAATGAAGCAATTATAAGACTCAGTTCCCATCACACAATGCAACGCAAGCCAGAGGATAGAGTTTTACATTACAATAGCCAAACATGCTTGATACGCTTTAAAACAAATATTTTGATATTACAATTAGTCTATAGTGTCAAAACAACTTCAAATATGAATGTATCAATCCTAGACCACATGAGGGTCCCATGCCACTATGCCGCCATATAGGTTTACAAATAAAACCGAAAAGTGTCATATTGGAAATTGGATTTCCATCATGAGTCAAGGAAACGGATGGTCTCCTTACCGATTCGGATCAACTCTAGCAAGATGGCCCAGGATCACACCTACGGGCAACCCTTGGATCCTGCAGTGCTCATCCACACATTCTTTAGTGGATTAATTATTCCTGAACAATACATTTCCTGGTCCTATCAGAACTATCTCTGAGCCACTAGGGAATCAATAACTGAGGCGCCTCGCAATCCATTATCCACATAAGTAAAAATGTCTGGACTCCATATCATGACACCACTTCTAGGTAGAAAGAAATATACGCACTCACTGCGTCCTTTATCCCGTTTTTGACTCGTATCGGGTGTGAGGCTCGCGAATTAACAATATACACAAAGCTATGCTAATAAAAACCGTGCTTTGATCATCAACCAGAAGACTGTGCTTTTCAACAAAAGCCTTGATCATTTGCATCTTAGCATGCCACACTGACAATTCATGCCATACAGCTGATGTCTATCAATATATAACCTCGTACATCTCAGAGAAGGGTGTTAAGCAAGAGAATAAATTCTCCGCCACCAATCATATATATATATATATATATATTTAATAGAAATCAATCAACAAAGAATGAAATCCAATGTTAGACACACATCCATTTACAAGTTCGTTCTGGGTCTGAATGAAACCGAAGGCACGTTATTCCTTGTCCCTTATGTCCAATACAAGAGAGAGGTCCTCGCATATCCGGTCAATCTCCAAGTACGCCTGGACGATCACCACTTGTTACCTTGTCTTGGGTGTACAAACCAATCATGACATCAGTAATCATCCAAACGATGTGAAGATCTCCGGTCTTCAACCACCGTCTTCATCGTCGACTTTCAATCGTCGTATTAATTATTCAGAATGGGTTAAACCCGGTCTTTCCAAATAACTCGTATATTTTATAATCAATAATCAAGTGCTATAAAAACACATCATACGACTCATTCCAGTTCAGAATATTCTTTTATTCAAATATTCACACCTTTAGGGAAAGGTTCCCATTAATTTTATCAAAGATAAATCCTTTTAAACTTATTCTTTGATCTTCCTTTGGGTATCAATTTCAAAAGATTTTATTATATCCTTTAACAATTCTAAACCAAACTAATGTTTATAAATCTAGTCGGGATCATCGAGCCTTACCGAAGTAATCATTTATTATTCATTATCCCAATCCCAACCTATTCATTCCATATCTAACACCCACGGTGTTATCGGTAAACTTAATTACCATTTCACGTTCAAATCTAATCAAAGATTTAACTATCGCCTAGAGTAAAACTAGTGGTACCCCATTTTCGATCATTTCATGATTTCGATAAATTTAATTATCCAATTCTCATTCCAATCTAATTAAAGATTCATTAAAACTATAATTCAGTTTTAATCTCAAAAATCATTACTTAATGATTATTCAAATTTAAGAAATTAATCTTATTTTTAATTGGTTTAAAGAACTAATGTCATTTAAGTCCTAGTTCACAATAAACCCAAATCAACTTCCATCAACTATGGATTCTTCATGGAAAACAGATCAATATATAATCGATTTAAATTTCCGTATCCAATCAATACTATAAATGGAATAACGACAAAGCTTTTAATTTCCATATATAGTAACGGTCTTCCTGCACAGAAACTCATCTCGATTATTACCAAATCGAATTCCATTCAATTCCAATTTAATATATTAAATTGGAAAATTTTACTTTGGAAAATTTCTATTAAATCTTAATAAAAAGATTTATAAATTCGAAATCATCTCTTCACTGTTAATTGGGTTAAAGAACAAATGTCCTTTAAAACACCGTTCACGATAAACCCAAAAATCCAATTTCAATTCAATTCCTATTAAATATTAATTAATTGGTAAACTTCATTAATCTTAATTAAAAGATCTATTCTTTTCTCAACTGGGTTTAAGAACAGTGTTATTTAAGACACCATTCACGACAACCCAAAATCCAATTTGGTATTAAATACAAGGCTCTGAATAGAAATTAATATCGGCTTATATTCAATATCATATTCTGAAACCAACGGATATCGTATTACGATATATGCATCTTTCAAATTCCTCAACAATATATGTATAATCACGAAATCCAATATCGAAATATTCCGAAGATAATTTCCATTCCAAATCCATTCCAATTTATTCGTTGGAAAATTCTAGTTATATCAAACCCATTTAAAATCCAATTTATTTATTTAAAAACATTAGATTATTATGCTAGTTAATAATTGGTTCATTTAGATAAAAATATATTTTTACCTTTTCAATCTTGGAATTTTTCATCCGAAAATCTTTCCAAATCACTTATTATGATTTTACACAATTTTTCCATATTTTTAACAATTTTATCAAGGCCCTTACAGTCGGTTTTCAATAACGGCTACCGAACTGCATCCATAGCGACCTTTTTTGAAATTGATTTGGACATAATTTGGAATCCAACCGTTCAAATTTAAATCTCATACATTCATTGGAAATATCTTTTCGATACAAACCCAACGGGTCCAGTTTTAGGAGAATCTGATGGTCGGATCTCCCGTTACGTCAATTTGAAGTTAAAGGTTGAAATTCGAGAACGGTCGCTGCGCGGCGCGTTCTATTCAAGCCATTAAATATATATTATATTTAATCATCGATTTCCATTTAAAACGTATTTTATAAATCGTTTATAAATTCGTTTTAAAACGATTCCCACTTCGATTTCAAATTTAAATCAAAATTGAATATTTATATCACCATAATATTAAAACGATAATATTTTCAAAATATCAGATTTTGAAATCAATTCTTTTTTGTAATCATCATAAAATGAATAAAATCGATCGATAAACCTGTTCAGGTTAAAATGGCGAATATCTACTTACTCGGCTTTATATATCCCAATATTTCCATGTCCATCCAAAATCGGACATCAAAATCATATTTTGATTATTAACAAATATTATTTTAAAATATTCGTTCATATTCTGAATCGGAATGCGACTCAATCAATAACCATATAATTTTAGTTATATGGATTTCCTATATCGTATGCATACGAGAATAATGATAATTAATCATTAAACATTCAACCATCATCCAGAGTGCATTCCATAACTGTATAAGGGTTTAAATAAATAAATAACGCTCACAACAGTCTGTCAATCCATTGATTGACATACAGCTAAAAATTGGGATTTGTGTATGTCAAATATCATCCAAATACCTGTGTGGGGTTTTCAAACAACAAATACGATTTATTATTTGTGCACTTGGGAGATGTGTAAAAGTTATTAACCCAATCGATATCACAAAAATAGGCGAACGTAAACAAGCCGTACACCTTGTAAACAGATGTGTAATCTTATTTCGACTACCATAAATATATTAACATTATTTTAGCATGTTAAATATTTCTAAATCACAATCATAGCACACAAATTAATAAATCATCCATGGTTTTCAAACAACAGTGTCAAGAGCTACTAAGCTCCGTCTGCAACTCATGATGTAATGACGTAACAAAAATGATTTGAGTGAGAGAGTTCTCACCCAAGCTATACCAATCGCCTCGACACTTCTACTGTAAAATTTGGTCGTGCGGTCTCCGTTTTATCGTTCTCCGCTTTTGAATTCGCCTCCTTGACTCCAGAATTTGCATACTAGCTCCAATCTTCACTAAACTCTTTTTTTAGCACAAGCTCGCCCTTTCGGACAACTTTTGCCTAGTGGGCTTCCTTCCAAAAATGCGCCAATTCTCCGGAAATCGCGAAAAGCCAGCATTTGGACTGCTGACTTTGGACGTGTTTTCTGAACAGTTCCGAACTTCAAACTTCGAGTATCATATACTCAAATCGAAAAGAAAATCGTTCTCTTCGATTTTGGCACTGTGGAGTTTTGGCTAGAAGTGCACGGTTTAGGAGTTATTGAGGAAATACGACAGGGTCTTATTTGCGAAACTGGAATTTAGTGGAAATTGGGTTTTGGACGTGGCAGGGTCCACAGCCGGTGCTGGGTGGCGGGGAGGACGGCGCTTGGGTGCTGTAGGCGGCGACGGCCTTCTGGTGGTCGTCGGAGGTTCTATGGGGCGGTGGTGGTTGTTTGAGGGTTGTGGGGGTTTGTGAAGAGTGAGGGCAGGGGGGAGGCGGAGGGGGCCCGGAGGGGCAGCGGGGTGGGCAGCGGCCGTGGAGGCGCGGCGCGGCAGCGTGGGTTGCGACAGGTAGGTGGCGACGTTTTCTTTTTCTTTTTTTCTTTCTGAGAAAAGAGAAATTTAGGGTTAGGGTTTATTAATATATATATATATATTATTTTCTATAAAAAGCAAGTTTTCCATCCGAACTCCAAATCAAACCTACCGACTATTGTCCCAAGCTAATTACCCCCATTCCGAACACAATAGGATATGTTATGTAAGCCAATTAGACTGTTTCGTTCAGTTTTCGTTAAAATTAAAATATAAATGAATATAATAGTCAATATTGAATTTAAAGTACATTTTAATTTATCGGGGCTTCATACTGACTCCAAAAATTCCAGAAAAATAAATCTAGCTATGTTTTGATGATACGGTCCTAACAAAACTAATTTCATCGAATTTGGAGACCATTTGAAAAATGGTCTTTTCCCAGTCAATTAAATTTAAACTAAATTTACCAAACGAGTATAAATTCACTACGCTCACGCATTAATTCCAAAAATTATGAAATTTGGAATCTAGCAATAATTTGACATTTCAGATCCAACAAAAGTGGTTTCGTCGAAAACGGAGGTAGTTTGCAAAATGACTATTTTTAAGGGCTATATATTGTTTAAAAATATATAAATTCCATAACGACTATTTTAAATTTTAAACTGGACATAACTTTCAATTTATAAAGTGAAATCTTAATTTCTCAAATTCATTAGAAAGATATAGTTAAATGGATTCTAATGTTTCTTGTTTTACTAAAACCCAATTTGTTTTGAATTTTTTATATTCATTTGAAGTTTAAAATCGAATTTTCAAACTACCGTGCCATTTCAGGCTCGTTTTATAATTAAAATAAATTTATACATTCTAACTTTGATTTAAATAAATTTTTAGTCATTATTATTTAAAATAAATCATTTTAAATATTCAAAACCCATTAAAATAGCTAAAATAATTTTTTTAAATTGGTTTAGAAATTCCAAGGTGTTACAATCTCCCCCACTTAAAATCTATTCGTCCTCAAACAGGAAAGGAGCTGAAAGTTGTTTAACTAATCAACTAAACTTTCATTCTAACATGAATTCTTCAACTTTTCAGTTTCTGAGAACTTTCTAATTTCTCAAAAATTTGGCTAAAACCCTAAATTTTCAAAAAAAAAATCACCATAACCTCCTTTGTACGGGATGATCGGTAAAACCGCAATTTGCCTCACAGGGCCCTCATCAATCAAAAAGAAAAAGAAAAAGCCAAACGGATAGCCAATCGACTCATAAAATCATTAAAACACAATGAATATAGTAAACATTTAACAATTTGTTGGGCATACAACTTTATTCCTCTTCTTAGCCTCAATGCTATGACCTGTACAACATGCATACATGTACATGTATGTAGTTTCAATAAATTTTCAATTCAGTTCAATATTAAATTCGATTTGGCTAAATTTACCCTTTGTTCTCTTATTGGTTTATATAATTCCAATAATTTTATTTAGTTGAACTAATAATCACACATCACAACCAGCAATCAATTAGTTGATTATCTTTTCAAACATATATAACTTTTATATATAGTCAAAATCATATTATTGGTGTCAAATCACAAACAATAACCCTATCTAAGTTTTTGGTTCTCACACCAGTCAATTGGAATAATATAGATATCCCACTTTTCGAAACTCGAACATAAATGTTGATGATGGAGCTCCCTCATCAGAATCATCTTTGGGCGACTAGAGTGTGATTCTATATCTACCCAGTATAACAAATATACGTTTGCCAAGTGTATATGCAAAATCTTCTTATACCCGATAGTCCAAATTCAATATAAAATAAAATATTCAAATACATATAATAAGATATAATATTTAAAATGTAAATTTGTCTTTATAAATAATACCCGTCAAACTCATTGTAGGATGCTACTGATCGTATCTCTAACGAGTCATTCTCATAGGACGTTACTAATCCTATCTCTGTTGAATTCTTTCGTTTGGTTCTAATGTGTCTTGTTCTCTAGCTTTGTAAACCAAAAATCTGATACCAAAATGAAACGACCCAAACTTCCCCTTACGGGAAAGCACAGATTGCTTTGAAAATACGAAGCATCAGAACACAAACAACAAAACATTTCATTGCTATTATAACAATTACATCAGAGTACAAGAATATATCAGAGTATGAATAAATGATATTACACAGCTGAAATAAAATAATATCAGAGGTTAATAATTTACATAACAGCGGAAAATAATAAATAAGTACAATGCGTAGCGAAAAATAACACCTGACACAATTGAAAGAGATATACAGATACAAAGCTTTCCTAATATAGCTCCAGTTGTAATCCAGGATCCTGTGAAAGAAAAATCTAAGAAAACCAAAACTACTAGCTGGCCGCGTGGAAAATATGGGCACCCAGAGTTTAGGTAGAAACAACAAGCTCCGACTCAGTCATGAGACTGGTGTGAGAATTAAAACTATTATTAACTTTTATTTTAAAATAGGGTGAATCACGGGACCACGCCGTATAACACGGAACGAGTTTACTCCCATGAATACTCTGAAATAAAATGATTTATAAACAACGCAATGCTTTTCGAAAAATGAAGCTATTATAAGACTCGGGTCTCATCACACAATGCAACGCAAACCGGAGGATAGAGTTTTACGTTATAATAGCCAAACATGCTTGATACGCTTTAAAACAAATCGTTTTGATATTACTACTAATGCATAGTGTCAAAACAACTTCAAATATAAATGTATCAATCCTAGATGACATGAGCGTCCCATGCCACTATGTCGCTATATAGGTTTACAACTAAAACCGAAAAGTGTCATATTGGAAATTGGATTTCCATCATGAGTCAAGGCAAGGGATGGTCTCCTAACCGATTCGGATCAATTCTAGCAAGATGACCTAGATAATACCTACGGGAAACCTTGGATCCTGCAGTGTCGGTCCACACATACTTTAGTGGATTAGTTATTCCTGAACAATACGTTTCCTGATCCTATCGGACCTATCTCTAAGCCACTAGGGACTCAATAACCGAGGCGTCTCGCTATCCATCATCTACATAAGTAAAAATGTCTGGGCTCCATACCATGACACCACTTCTAGCTAGAAAAAAACGTATGCACTCACTGCGTCCCTTATCCCGTTTCCGACTCATACCGGGTGTGAGGCTCGCGAATTAATGGTATACACAAAGCTATACTAATTAAAGCCATGCTTTAATCATCAACCACAAGACTCTGCTTTTCAACAAATGCCCTGATAATTTGCATCTTAGCATGCCACACTGACAGTTCACGCCATACAACTGATGTCTATCAATATATAACCTCTAACCTCATACGTCTCAGAGAAGAGTGTTAAGCATGAGAATAAATTCTCCGCCACCAAACAAATATATATTTAATAGAAATCAATCAACACAGAACGAAATCCAATATCAGACACACATCCATTTACAAGTTCGTTCTGGGTCTGAACGAAACCGGTGGCACCTTATTCCTCGTCCCTTATGTCCAATACAAGAGAGTGGTCCTCGCATATCCGGTCGATCTCTAGGTATGTATGGACGATCACCACTTATTACCTTTGTTGTATATAACAGTGTTGTATACACGATTATATGATTTTTGTTTGATGATAACAACCAAATATATTTTATTATTGAATGTGTTTGTAACTATACTGGCATACTACACATCAGACAGGAATAAAATATTTCTATTTAAATAAAATACAACTATACAGTATTTTAAATATTCACACAGTATTTTATTTGAACAAGAATATTTTATTTCAATATTTAATAGTACAAATTTACAACTTCACTATTTGTATATACATCATTGATAGACATTTCAAAATTTTCAATATCATACTCAGCTCCTCTTTACAACACTTACACTTTCATATATACTACTTTTCTATACAGTTCACTCGTATATACTGACACATATTAATATCATCATCTTCAGTCTTCTTGACTTCACAGCATTCCACAGTCAATCCAGTTATCTTCATACCTGTCACATACAGAAGAACACACACAGTAGACTGCAACAAAAATAAAATTAAATAAAAGCAAATAAAAATTTATTTTTAAATTTTATTTGCCTCAGATTTGCGGTGTGTTTTCTCATCATTTTTCTAGACTTTGTCTGATATGCAGGGACAGAAAAACTCGTCTGGATGGCTGCATATACACACGTGAATACATGTGTGCACTGCCACGCCAATCCAGTATCGCGACTGAGGAGTGGCCAAAAAGACCATCTCAACCCAGTGTACAATCAACAATAGGAAAATCAAATACAAGTCCAAGAAAGAAAATCAATGCAACATGAATGAAAAAGTAATCAAGTGCAAGGGTCAGACATAATGGTCGAACCAGCAAGCTACATACATGCATGATGGCAGAGGAGTCCACACAGAAATCTCAATATACAAGTAGTCAAGATCAAATCAATTTTTTTTCAAAATAACACAAACAAGAAGATTTTAAAGTAAAGAAATGATCAAAGTTCAAATGGCAAGACTCAAGTGTAATGATGTATACATGAACATGGACATGGTACAACTACAGGAGTACATAGAACAATGGCCAAATACAATGGTGCAGCAAGTAAAGGAGCAGCTCAAGTAAAACAAGATCATGGACATGAACAGAAAAAAAAAATAGTGAAAGTGAAAATAAATAAAGTGAATATAAACATTGGTGGAACTTTTCAAAAATGGTCGAGCACATTACTAGAACAATGCAGCAACATACAAGACACAAGTGTACATGCTGTACTCAAGATACATGATCAAAGCAGCAACATGGTAGAGCAAACTGAGGTGCAACAGTTCAATGATTGGCTAGCAAGCATGAGTGGTATACGGTGCATACACAAGGTGAAGTGGCATAGTGTGGAGCAGCAATAATATACACAGGAAACTACACAGTTCAAGCAAGAAGTACAACATCAATTAAAAGTTTGGCAAGTTCAAGTGTTGACTATGTTCAAAGGAAGATCAAAAGGAGTACACAAATAATGGCGCTGATTCATGTATGGGAACAGCAGTATAATGGTCAAGCACAAATTCAAGTTCATGCAGCAAGGAGCTCAGTGCATATAGTGGAGTATCAATGGTGTATTTATATATACACTGGTTTATATATATGTAAACAAGGGAGTAAAGTGTCAAATGAAGCATCAGTTCTTATCAGTTCAAAATTGATCAAGTTCAAGCTAAATTCAAATTGTAACAAACACATGAATGGCAATATGTACAAGTGAACAAGAGAACATAGGTAGTGCAGCAGTTCTAAAGACAAGCACATGGCCGAGGCAGCACATGTTTGGCATGAAGCAGACTCAAGGAGAAATGACAATAATATTCAAGTCATGGTGACAAGAGAAAGACATAGCAAGTGTTATACAAGGGGCAGATAAGTTGAGCAATGTGATTCAAGTATGCAAGAACACAAACAGGCTATATGGATCATATGTTCATCAGCAACTCAACACCAAAGTAAACAAAGTCGAGATATAAGATAATTAGTACACAGCAACAAAGACAACTCAACCTCAAAGTTCGAGTCTGAAGTGCAATATCAAGCAAATCAGCAATGGAACATGGAGCTAAGCATAGTTATACTATCAGTTTTGAATCACTAGAAATCAAGGCAGCAATTCAAGGAAAAATGGTTTTTCTTTGAAAAGAATTATTTTCAAGACCAATTCAAAGTTCCAGAAGTATACGAGGCAAGGAAGAATTCATCACGCAAAATATATATTAATCAAAAGTTCCAGATCAACCGCAAGAAATCTTCAAAAATTCAAGTATATATCATGACGAAAACAAAGTAAAATAACACCAAAGACTTCAAGCCCAAGATTTATGCAATATACTCAAGTGTTAAATCGAAGAAATCTCCAAAATTTCAGATGTAAACAAGTCCAAATATTTCGTATATATCACTACCGAGTCTACCACGAAATCAGAGATTTTTAGGATTCTAACTCCTATAAATACACCAATCATCACAGGCATTAAGGGCATCCAAGATCGAAGAAATTAAAAGCAAACAATTGAATTAAAAATCATACCAGGAAAAGGAGAAGACTTGGATTCAAATCAGAGCTTCATCAACTCAATCGAAGGATAGCTTGCAATAGGAATTCGAGATCGTCACACGACATAGCGGCGCCCTTCAGATCGAAACAAAATCGAAACCCTAGATTGCAAGAAGGAAACCCTAGATCGCAAACCCTAGGCCGCCATTTTTACAGAGACAAAGAGATCGGACTCAAGAATAAAGTGGTGAAGCAATAACAAAAGGGGGCCGGCCAAGTTTAAGGGGATAACCCTTATTTAATTACTAGGGTTTTCAAAGTTTTAAGGGTTTTATTTTATTTTGTTTTTTTGTTCGTCTTTAATTTCAATTTGCTATCAATTCTAGAGTTTTCTAGTTTGTCTCTAAAACTAGGGAGACGAATTGCAGGGTTTGTAATTCGGGGAAATCTGGTTTAGGGGATAAAAACCAGTGCAGGGTTTTGAGCGTAGGGTTAAGAACAGTTGTGAGCGAGTGTCGCGAGTTTACAGGGGATTGTAAGCGTAGAGATTGTTTTAACTCCTAGTAGAAACCTTAGGGAATGCAGCAGTAGGCAGGGTTTTGCCGAAGCTGGGTATATTTGTGTGTTATTTATTTTCTGCATTTCTTCTGATTATTATCTGCGCTGTGATTATTTAATTACTCTGTGAAAAACTGTGATAAACCCTATTCACCCCCCCCTCTAGGGTTAATTTAGATCCTACAAGTGGTATCAGAGCAGGTATTTTTAACTCTAGAGTCATGAATTTGTCAAACAACGCTTTTTCTGAGGGTCAGTCCATAGCTAGGCCACCAATGTTTAATGGAACTGATTATGCCTATTGGAAAGCTAGGATGAAAATTTACTTAAGTTCTGTCGATTATGATGTGTGGGATATTATTGAAACGGGTTATAGATCTCCCACTGTTATTGTTAGTGGTGTTGAAATTCCAAAATCAAAAGATAGGTGGGATGCTAATGATAAAAAATTATTTTCAACTAATGCCAAAGCAATGAATGCTTTAATTTGTGCTCTTGATAAAACTGAATTTAATCGAATTTCTCATTGTGAGACAGCACAGGAAATATGGCATACGTTGGAGGTCACACACGAAGGTACATCTCAAGTAAAGGAATCTCGTCTCGCTCTACTCAGCAACGAATATGAAAATTTCTCTATGCAAAAAGACGAAGATATAAAAGAGATGTATGGACGCTTCTCATCACTGGTCTACAATGCAAAAGCTCTTGGCAAAACCTATACCGAAGTGGAATTGATCAGAAAAATAGTGAGAGTGCTACCGATGAATTTTGAAGCAAAGGTGACGGCGATTCAAGAATCAAAAGATCTGAATAAAGTAAGCATGGAAGAGTTGATCGGAAATCTGATTACTTACGAGATGGAGTTAAAAGCAAGAGAAGAACGAAAGGATTCTGAATCAAAGAAAAAGACGATCGCTCTAAATAATTCTGTTGAAAGTAATGATGATGATCCCGCTGAAGAGCTAGCCATGGTTTTGAAAAAGTGGGCCAAAGGAAAATACAAACCACGAAAGAAGAATTCAAAAACCGAAAAGTCCGAAAGTTCAGATAGTTCAGACAATGAAGTGTTTTGCTACAATTGCAAGAAACCCGGTCATATCAAACCAAATTGCCCACAGCTTAAAAATGAAAAGAGGAAGAAGTTCAGAAGAAAGAAGAAAGCTTTTGCTGCTACATGGGATGATGAAGAAGGAGAAGAAGTTTCTGAAAGTGAAGTAGAGGAAGCTAATTTGTGTCTTATGGCTCAATCTGATTCAGAAAGTAGTGAAGAGGATTCAAGTGAGGTATCGAATTTTACTTATAAAGATTTAATTCTAGTGTGTCACGATCTCACAAAAACTGTTGATTCTCTTGAACTAAAAGTTAAGAAATTAAATTCTGATAGGTCAAAACTAGTTCAAGAAAATAACAGTTTAGAAACAAAACTTGAAAAACTTAAGAATTCATCGTTTTCAGAATGCGAAAAATGTCGATTTTTGAGTAACGATTTTTTGAAATTAAAAACTGATCTTGAGTTACTTAAAAGTGAAAACATGAATTTGAAAAATGAAAATCTTGATTTTGAAAAGGTGATTGAAAAGTTTAGAGAATCTGAAAAACTTGATTTTGAAAAGCGAAAACAATTTGAAATTGAAATTTCCAAGTCCAATGCTAGAATCAAAGCACTTGAAAACGAAAATTTGATCGCTATTAATCATTGTTCAAATTTAATGAAAGAAAATAGCGATCTTAAATTTAAAATTCAACGACTGGAGTCAGCTTTGACTAAATTTTCTAAAGGAGAGAAATCGTTGAATATGTTGTTAAAAAATCAATTTTTTGTTCAAAATAAAAAGGGACTTGGATTTGAATCTAATCAAGTTGAAAAACAAAATTTTAATGATTTTAAAAATCCTTTAATTGGCTTTGAAAACGATCAAATTGAATTTTTGAAATTTAATAATTTCAAAGGGTTTTTAAATCATAAACAAATTGATAACTCGTTTAAAAACAATTCATTTAAATCTGTTTGGATTCCAAAAATTAACAAAATAAATTTAAGCAAATCTAAACAAATTTGGGTTCCAAAGGGTACGCTAGTGAATAATAATGGATTGTTATATAAACGGGTTTGGGTACCAAAACGTGTAAACAAAGATAAGAGTGGTAAAACAACTTTTGTTAGACCACTCGATCATATAAACATTTAGGTACCGTGGGAGGCTAAGGAACAACTGTGCTTAAGTGAAATAAAATTCAAGATGATTCATATATCGAATTATTTGGAGTTCCTTAGCCATAGATTCAGAGTTGGAGATTCATTGCATCACGTTGATTATGGTAAGACAGGTATGATCTCTAAACTCGTATTTTTATTCCTTTTAGTTTATTTTACTTGGCTGTTTTCGAAATCATTATGGATTGTTGAAATTCTTGGATTATAATAAAAAAAAAATATTTTTTTTTGGTGATTTCAAACAATTATCTTCAAATTTGATAAGTTAACTATTTCTTGAGTTTGTCTAAAAATTCTTTGAGGATGTCACTTGTGATTCTTGCCTTGAAAATCATCTTGTGCTGCTCTGATAAGGAAATTGATTTGATTCATTTTAAGTGTGTTGGTGATTAAATGATAAGTTAAAAAATCAGTAACCGGATTTAGTTAAAATTCATAGACAATTTGAATTAATATATAAATGGTTTTAAAAAAAATTGTCTAGGAGCAATCAGTGTTAAAAATATTAGAAAATTTCATTTTCTAACTGATTGATTTTTTAAGCTGATTTTCAACGTGCATTTTTTCAAAAACTCCTCTTAAAATTGATATTTTCAATTTTAAAATTATTTTTGATTATTTATTCAAAAATTGAAATTATTGATTAATTTGAACCATTTTGGGACTCATCAAAATTATTGATAGATTTATGAAACTGTGATGAGTTGCGACTATGGTATAATTCATAACTAGAAGAGATATTATTTTAAATCTCATGATGATTAAACAGATTTTATAATATCTTTGAATTAGAGCTCATTTCACGACCATCTTCTATATCTACCATAATTCTGTCATTCATCATGGTTTTATTTAATTTGGGGAGTTCTAATTATTCTGAAAATTAAAAATAAAATAAAATAAAATAAAATAAATAATTTATCCTTGGTATTCACTCCCATTTAAAAATCCTCGCGGTTATGCGTGGGTGAATTACCTTAATTTCTATGTGCTTCCATTCTCACTTAAAAGACCTTCGGGCTGTGCATGGATGGAACTCATTAGAGAGGATAAAGTTAAGTTACTACTAACCCCATTTAAAAGACCTTTGGGCTATGCGTGGTTAGAAAGTGCTTAACACATTTTTTTTTGCATACTTAAAATCTTTAAAATTTATATTCAAATATTCAATTTTTATTGAACTCTCCTCATTCGATAAAATCCATCGTAAATCCATTCATTCTGAAAGTGAAATCTGCTTCTGATTTAAAGATTATTATGATTTTTGTTTGATTAAATGGGTTTTACGATATATATTCTCTCTCTGAATATGAATTTATATTGTTAGTCTATATTCATCACTGTATCGATTTCTATTTTCCTTTTGATGATAACAAAAGGGGGAGAATGGTCAAGATTTTGATTGATGAGTATTTAATTCAAAAATATTTTAAGATTGGAAATTAAATATCTAAAGGGGGAATGGTCAATTGGATTTCATCATTCATATTTTTCCACATATATAGGGGGAGTTCAGTTGTAGGGGGAGCATACAAATAGGGGGAGTAATATATTCCACGTTCAAAACACATTCAAAATCTTTTATTTGTTTGTCATCATCAAAAGGGGGAGATTGTTGTATATAACAGTGTTGTATACACGATTATATGATTTTTGTTTGATGATAACAACCAAATATATTTTATTATTGAATGTGTTTGTAACTATACTGGCATACTACACATCAGACAGGAATAAAATATTTCTATTTAAATAAAATACAACTATACAGTATTTTAAATATTCACACAGTATTTTATTTGAACAAGAATATTTTATTTCAATATTTAATAGTACAAATTTACAACTTCACTATTTGTATATACATCATTGATAGACATTTCAAAATTTTCAATATCATACTCAGCTCCTCTTTACAACACTTACACTTTCATATATACTACTTTTCTATACAGTTCACTCGTATATACTGACACATATTAATATCATCATCTTCAGTCTTCTTGACTTCACAGCATTCCACAGTCAATCCAGTTATCTTCATACCTGTCACATACAGAAGAACACACACAGTAGACTGCAACAAAAATAAAATTAAATAAAAGAAAATAAAAATTTATTTTTAAATTTTATTTGCCTCAGATTTGCGGTGTGTTTTCTCATCATTTTTCTAGACTTTGTCTGATATGCAGGGACAGAAAAACTCGTCTGGATGGCTGCATATACACACGTGAATACATGTGTGCACTGCCACGCCAATCCAGTATCGCGACTGAGGAGTGGCCAAAAAGACCATCTCAACCCAGTGTACAATCAACAATAGGAAAATCAAATACAAGTCCAAGAAAGAAAATCAATGCAACATGAATGAAAAAGTAATCAAGTGCAAGGGTCAGACATAATGGTCGAACCAGCAAGCTACATACATGCATGATGGCAGAGGAGTCCACACAGAAATCTCAATATACAAGTAGTCAAGATCAAATCATTTTTTTTTCAAAATAACACAAACAAGAAGATTTTAAAGTAAAGAAATGATCAAAGTTCAAATGGCAAGACTCAAGTGTAATGATGTATACATGAACATGGACATGGTACAACTACAGGAGTACATAGAACAATGGCCAAATACAATGGTGCAGCAAGTAAAGGAGCAGCTCAAGTAAAACAAGATCATGGACATGAACAGAAAAAAAAAACAGTGAAAGTGAAAATAAATAAAGTGAATATAAACATTGGTGGAACTTTTCAAAAATGGTCGAGCACATTACTAGAACAATGCAGCAACATACAAGACAAAAGTGTACATGCTGTACTCAAGATACATGATCAAAGCAGCAACATGGTAGAGCAAACTGAGGTGCAACAGTTCAATGATTGGCTAGCAAGCATGAGTGGTATACGGTGCATACACAAGGTGAAGTGGCATAGTGTGGAGCAGCAATAATATACACAGGAAACTACACAGTTCAAGCAAGGAGTACAGCATCAATTAAAAGTTTGGCAAGTTCAAGTGTTGACTATGTTCAAAGGAAGATCAAAAGGAGTACACAAATAATGGCGCTGATTCATGTATGGGAACAGCAGTATAATGGTCAAGCACAAATTCAAGTTCATGCAGCAAGGAGCTCAGTGCATATAGTGGAGTATCAATGGTGTATTTATATATACACTGGTTTATATATATATGTAAACAAGGGAGTAAAGTGTCAAATGAAGCATCAGTTCTTATCAGTTCAAAATTGATCAAGTTCAAGCTAAATTCAAATTGTAACAAACACATGAATGGCAATATGTACAAGTGAACAAGAGAACATAGGTAGTGCAGCAGTTCTAAAGACAAGCACATGGCCGAGGCAGCACATGTTTGGCATGAAGCAGACTCAAGGAGAAATGACAATAATATTCAAGTCATGGTGACAAGAGAAAGACATAGCAAGTGTTATACAAGGGGCAGATAAGTTGAGCAATGTGATTCAAGTATGCAAGAACACAAACAGGCTATATGGATCATATGTTCATCAGCAACTCAACACCAAAGTAAACAAAGTCGAGATATAAGATAATTAGTACACAGCAACAAAGACAACTCAACCTCAAAGTTCGAGTCTGAAGTGCAATATCAAGCAAATCAGCAATGGAACATGGAGCTAAGCATAGTTATACTATCAGTTTTGAATCACTAGAAATCAAGGCAGCAATTCAAGGAAAAATGGTTTTGCTTTGAAAAGAATTATTTTCAAGACCAATTCAAAGTTCCAGAAGTATACGAGGCAAGGAAGAATTCATCACGCAAAATATATATTAATCAAAAGTTCCAGATCAGCCGCAAGAAATCTTCAAAAATTCAAGTATATATCATGACGAAAACAAAGTAAAATAACACCAAAGACTTCAAGCCCAAGATTTATGCAATATACTCAAGTGTTAAATCGAAGAAATCTCCAAAATTTCAGATGTAAACAAGTCCAAATATTTCGTATATATCACTACCGAGTCTACCACGAAATCAGAGATTTTTAGGATTCTAACTCCTATAAATACACCAATCATCACAGGCATTAAGGGCATCCAAGATCGAAGAAATTAAAAGCAAACAATTGAATTAAAAATCATACCAGGAAAAGGAGAAGACTTGGATTCAAATCAGAGCTTCATCAACTCAATCGAAGGATAGCTTGCAATAGGAATTCGAGATCGTCACACGACATAGCGGCGCCCTTCAGATCGAAACAAAATCGAAACCCTAGATTGCAAGAAGGAAACCCTAGATCGCAAACCCTAGGCCGCCATTTTTACAGACACAAAGAGATCGGACTCAAGAATAAAGTGGTGAAGCAATAACAAAAGGGGGCCGGCCAAGTTTAAGGGGATAACCCTTATTTAATTACTAGGGTTTTCAAAGTTTTAAGGGTTTTATTTTATTTTGTTTTTTTGTTCGTCTTTAATTTCAATTTGCTATCAATTCTAGAGTTTTCTAGTTTGTCTCTAAAACTAGGGAGACGAATTGCAGGGTTTGTAATTCGGGGAAATCTGGTTTAGGGGATAAAAACCAGTGCAGGGTTTTGAGCGTAGGGTTAAGAACAGTTGTGAGCGAGTGTCGCGAGTTTACAGGGGATTGTAAGCGTAGAGATTGTTTTAACTCCTAGTAGAAACCTTGGGGAATGCAGCAGTAGGCAGGGTTTTGCCGAAGCTGGGTATATTTGTGTGTTATTTATTTTCTGCATTTCTTCTGATTATTATCTACGCTGTGATTATTTAATTACTCTGTGAAAAACTGTGATAAACCCTATTCACCCCCCCCCCTCTAGTGTTAATTTAGATCCTACAACCTTGTCTTGGGTGTACAGCCCAATCATGACATCAGTAATCATTCAAACGATGTGAAGATCTCCGGTCTTCAACCAATGTCTTCATCGTCGACTTTTAGTCGTCGTAATAATTATTCAAAATGGGTTAAACCCGGTCTTTCCAACTAGCCCGCGTATTTTATAATCAATAATCAAATGCTATAAAAACACATCATGCGCCTCATTCCAATACTGAATATTCTTTTATTCAAATATTCACACCTCAAGGGAAAGGTTCCCATTATTTTTTATCAAAGATAAATCCTTTTAAACCTATTCTTTGATCTTCCTTTGGGTATAATTCAAAAGATTTTATTATATCCTTTAACAATTCTAAACCAAATTAGTGTTTATAAATCTAGTCGGGATCATCGAGCCTTACCGAAGTAATCATTTATTATTCATTATCCCAGTCCCTACCTATTCATCCCACATCTAACACCCACGGTGTTATCGTTAAACTTAATTACCATTTCACGTTCAAATCTAATCAAAGATTTAACTATCACCTAGAGTAAAACTAGTGGTACCCCATTTTCGATCATTTCATGATTTCGATAAATTTAATTATCCAATTCTCATTCCAATCTAATTAAAGATTCATTAAAACTCTAATTCAGTTTTAATCTCAAAAATCATTACTTAATGATTATTCAAATTTAAGAAATTAATCTTATCTTTAACTGGGTTAAAGAACTAAGGTCATTTAAAAGGCAGTTCACAATAAACCCAAATCAGCTTCCATCAACTATGGAATCTTCACGGAAACAGATCAATATATAATCGATATAAATTTCCGTATCCAATCAATACAATAAATGGAATAACGACAAAGCCTTTTAAATTCCATATATAGTAACGGTCTTCCTTCACAGGAGCTCATCTCGATTATTGCCAAATCGAATTCCATTCAATTCCAATTTAATATATTAAATTGGAAAACTTTATTTTGGAAAATTTCCATTAAATCATAATAAAAAGATTTATAAATTTCAAATCATCTCTTCACTGTTAATTGGGTTAAAGAACAAATGTACACTAAAACACTATTCACGATAAACCCAAAAATCCAATTTCAATTCAATTCCAGTTAAATATTAAAAAGAATATTCTTTTCTCAACTGGGTTTAAGAACAGTGTTATTTAAGACATCATTCACGACAGACCCAACATCTAATTTGTTATTATATACAAGGCTCTGAATAGAAATTAATATCGACTTATATTCAATATCAAATTCTGAAACCAAGGGATATCGTATTGGGAATAATGATATCAGTATCTTCCAAATTCCTCAACAATATCTGTATAATCACGAAATCCAATATCGAAATATACCGAAGATAATTTCCATTCCAAATCCATTCCAATTTATTCATTGGAAAATTCTGGTTATATCAAACCCATTTCAAATCCAATTTATTTATTTAAAAACATTGGATTATTATTCTACTTAATAACTAGTTCATTTCGATAAAAATATTTTTTTTCTTTTCATACATGGAATTTTTCATCTCAAAATCTTTCCAAATCACTTATTATGATTTTACATAAATTTTCCATATTTTTAATAATTTTATTAAGGCCCTTACAGTCGGTTTCCAATAACGGCCACCGAATCGATAACGACCTTTTCTGAAATTGATTTGGACATAATTTGAAATCGAACCGTTGAAACTTAAATCTCATATATTTATTGGAAAGCTCATTTTGATACGAACCCAATGGTTCTGGTTTTAGGAGAATCCGATGGACGGATCTCCCATTACGTCAATTTGAAGTTAGTGGTCGATATTCGCGAATGATCACTGCGCGGCGTGTTCAATTCAAGCCATTAAATATATAATATACATATCGTCGATTTCAATTTAAAACGTATTTTATAAATTGTTTATAAATTCGTTTTAAAACGATTCCCACTTCGATTTCAAATTTAAATCAAAATTGAATATTCTATATCATCATAATATTAAAACGATAATATTTTCAAAATATCAGATTTTGAAATCAATTCTTTTTCGTATTCATTACAAAATGAATAAAATCGATCGATAAACCCATTCGGGTTAAAATGGCGAATATCTTCTTACTCAGCTTTATATATTCCAATATTTCCGTGTCCATCAAAAATCGGGCATCAAAATCATATTTTTGATTATTCACAGAATATTATTTTAGAATATTCGTTTATATTCTGAACCGGAATGCGACTCAATCAATTACCATATAATTTTAGTTATATGGATTTCCTACATCGCATGCATACGACAATAATGATAAATAATCATTAGACATTCAACCATCATCCAAAGTGCATTCCATGGCTGTATAAGTGTTAAAAAAAATGCTCACAATAGTCTGTCAATCCATCGATTGACATACAGCTAAAAAATTGGGATTAATGTATGTCAAATATCATCACAATACTCGTGTAGGGTTTTCAAACAACAAATACCGATTTATTATATGTGCAGTTGGGCGATGTGTAAAAATTATCGTCCCAATCGATATCACAAAAATAGGCGAACATAAACAAGCCGTACAACTTGTAAATGGATGTGCAATCCTATTTCGACTACCATAAATATATTAACATTATTTTAGCATGTTAAATATTTCTAAATTTCAATCACAATCATAGCACACAAATCAATAAATCATCCATGGTTTTCAACCAACAGTGTCAGGAGCCACTAAGTCTCGTTTGCAACCTATGATATAATGACGTAACAAAAATGATTTGAGTGAGAGAGTTCTCACCAAGCTATACCAATTGCCTCGACACTTCTACTGTAGAATTTGGTCGTGCGGTCTCCGTTTTGTCGTTCTTCGCTTTTGAATTTGCCTCCATGGCTCCAGAATTTGCATAAAAGCTCCAATCTTCACCAAACTATTTTTTTTAGCACAAGCGCGCCACTCCGGACAACTTTTGCCTGGTGGGCTTCCCTCCAAAATTGCGCCAATTCGCCCGAAATCGCGAAAACACAACATTTGGACTACTGACTTTGGAGCATTTTCTGAACAGCTCCGAACTCCAAACTTCGAGTGTCATATACTCAAATCGAAGGGAAAATCTTGTTCTTTGATTTTGGCACTGTGGAGTTTTGGCTAGAAGTGCACGGTTTGGGAGTTATTGAGGAAATATGGACAGGGTCTTATTTGGAAAACTGGAGTTCAGTGGAAATTGGGTTTTAGACGTTGCAAGGTCCACAGTCGGAGCGGGGTGTCGGGGAGGACGGTGCTGGGGTGTTGCAGGCGGCGACGGCATGGTCGGTGGCGGTTCTATGGGGTGGCGGCGGCTGTTTGAGGGTTGTGGGGGGTTGTGAAGAGAGAGGGCAATGGAGGGGGGAGGCGGAGGGGGCCTGGAGGGGCGGCAGGGTGGGCCGCGACCCCGGAGGCGCGGCGCAGCGGCGTAGTTTACGACAGGTAGGGGGCGACGGGCCTGAAACTCTGGGTTGTTACACCAGATATGAATGTTGAAGGACCTGAAACTCAGAATAGAAAGGAGGCCCGGAATACATCGAGTGGATGAAATCGTCTCTACACCATTTTGCTGGTTTTAAATCAACGATGCCCCCCATGAATTCCACCTCTTTCCACATTAAATGTCAGGGTTTCTTCGGGATCTGTAGTAATTCTGCAAGACTAGCCCTATTGCCCTAAATTTCGGGATTCAAAGCATTAGCAAACGTTTACCAGACCACCCACTTCCCTGAACCAACTGATCCCACTCCAGTCAAAACTACTCCGACCCCTTCATTATCGACCTTCAGCCGCAACCCCAACCTGGCAACTTGCAACTGTTCATTCGACTTCTCCTTGCTTCACGATATTTCAACTGTTGCTACAAGCCTCCATCGATTTATCTATCTATCACCACATCAACCTACTAACAGGAATATCGCTGCTCGCTGACTTTATGTGCACCTCCTTCAGATCGGTCCAACATTACATTACTGCTGCTACTACCCTCCTCTAGTAGTAGATTATAGCAAGGCTGTTAAACGGGTTGGGTTAGGTAAAAATGGGTTGGTTCAAAATTTGACTCAATCCATTTAAATAATATTGATCCAACCCATTAGACCCATCTATTAAATGGGTCAACCCAACCCATCCCAAAATTTAATGGGTAACCCATTTGATCCATTATGGACAAAACTGCATAAAAAATACGCTCAATCTGATATAGTCGGTACCAAATATTAAAATGTTCATTTCATTGTCACCATTTAGACAAGATAAACAAAGCAAGCATCATTCACATTAAGTCAAGATCAATTTAGTTTTCATAAGCAAAACATATAATCCAAACCAATTGTCTATAGAATTTAATACAACGTTATCCAACATATAATTCAAAACTACATAGCGTAAGCAAAAACGTGAAATATGATGTGCGATGAGGACTTCTTGAAACCCTTTTCAACAACTTGAATTCAAATCCTTTTTCATTTCAGACTGAAAGACCATATCTGTTTTGTGCACATCATTATATTTGCTCAATATGGCTGCAACAGAAACTAAATTTACATAAGAAAACTATCACATATATCATCCGAATTCAAACTAACATGAAACAATATATGAATTAAAGCTTAAAAATTAAATGCAGCACAACGAGTGTATGCACGATTTCTGCATCGATGTATTATTACATCATGATTGCATATGACAATTTGTTTACGCGTTATATGCAGACTTTCTTCAAATCTTCTATTCTATTGCTTACTGAAGAAACTGGAAATTTTAACAAAAAGGGAAAGATAAAAATAACAGAGAAGTAGGTATGGTTGAAACTGAAACTGAGTACATGCTAATACCTAAGCAAGAAAGAGAAGTGAGGGAATACAACAGATAAGTCATTTTTGCTATTGAATTTTCGAAGTACTAACAGTTATGAAGCTAGTATGTGTCTTTCTTCACCTGAATAACTTTCACATGCGTAACTTAAATTTCTACAATCTAACTAATATTGATTACGCACTGGTTCATAACATTCATACACCAGTCAGCTCTTCCCTTTGACATTCTGCAACACTTTCATATTCAACACATGTTTAACGAACTAAATTTAAATGAAAAACACATAAAGGTTAATATGGTTATATAACTTAGCATATTAATTGAATGGAAATGCAATTCTTGAAACTTAGCATATTATATTTATAAATCTAATTACCCTACAATATTGTAATAAAGTTATTAATTAATGAAAAAAACCTGGCAAGAGGAGAATAGAAAGATCCAGCAACTTCATGCAAATCAGAAGGCTTCGTGGACATTATTCTGCAATTGGTTGCTTTAGAAGCACACTTAAATGAACTATATAAAAGCAAAATAAATTAGGCTGAGGTTGAAACAAAGCTCGTAAGCAACTGAACTAACAGTTAATAAATATACTTGCTCAATTCATAAAGAATGATCACAAATGTACTTATAAATAAATTATCGGTTGCTCATTAAATTGCAAACCAGAAATATCTTCATTCAATTGTTGTATGAGTGATGAATCATTTCCATACAGCCAATCGCAAGATCAAAGCAATGCTTGAACAATATCTTCATTAAGAGAAGATCTATAATCATCAAGAACTCTACCTCCAACACTAAATGCACTTTCAGATGCCACTGTAGTAATCGAAACTTCTAATATATCTTTTTCCATAGAAGAAGGAATTGAATATTTGTATTGTTCTTCCAAAATGGAAGGATGTCAAATGATGCTTTGGGATCCAATAGTCTATCTTCAAGATATGACTTAAGTTCCGAATTACGAGAACTAACAACTAAATCTTGGCTATGATAACTATAAAATTCTTCCAACATATCTTCACACTCTTGTGAATATGGACCAACTTCAGCATTTTTGGATTCCATGTTGTCTGAAACATTTGGCTCATTAACTAATTCTTTTTCCATTTTATTTGCATACTCATTGTAAAGATTTTCCGATCTACTCTCAACCTCATTAAACTCATAACAATCGGCTCCATAAATTTTCTCATAACAATATTTAACAAATTCAATTTTATTTCGTGGGTCAAAAATGCATGCCATAGAAAGTAAAAACTAAGGTAGCGTTTGGTATATTTTGTGTTTTGCATTTTTAGTTTTCGGCGTTAATTATGAAAGTTGTGAAGATTTGAAGTGTAGCGGTGGTGATGGATCAAAGGGAAAGGGAGTGACGGAGGGGGCCGCGGGAATGGTGGATAGACGGATTTGTTATTGTCATTCCCTTGTTTCTTAAAATATAAAAATAATAAAAAGTTGTTTTCGGTTTTGTGTGTTAACTCCGTTTTGTAAAACGGTCATTTTTCACGATATATGTGCATTGTCGGTATTTTTGTATGTGTGAAAACTCAAAATTGAAAAATCTAAACCAAACGCTACCTAAATTTCTCCATTACTCTTTAAATTTCTTATACATTTCATTAGCCATGGATGACATAAAATCATTGTCCTTCATATGATTTTTTAGGGTAAATGTAATGATCCGCTAACTTTTTATGTCTCAAATCGGTGATTAAACCAACTCAAGATGCTCAAAACGGAGAATCGTTATTGCTTATGGGATTAATAAGAACAAATCACAGAATCACAGACAGGTTTTTATACAATATTTAACAGTGGAAAACATTTTTATAACAAATATCAGAGTACAATATTTATATGTACATCGGAAGCTACAATTTGCAATATTTTAAACTATACAAATTTTAAAATCTAATGGTGGAACAAATTAACGGCAGCAGAGCATTTCACGAATTATTCCTCATCGTCAACTTCGAATCTAAGCTGTAAATACTTATGCCTGGCCCAGACCGGAGCAAAATAAAATGCGGGTCAAGTTGTATTCAAGTAAACTAACTTAAATAAAATACTGAAAAAACAATTAGTGAATGACAAACATGGATAGTACTACAGGCTACAGCTAAATTGTTCCAAACTAAAATATCGGAAAATAAATATGAAAAGCTGCAAACTTTTCGCATAAAACCATCATAGTAAGAGAGCATGTTTGACAACAACTTAGAAGTAAGGTAAAACAACTTCTAAGTTACCTATTAATAATCTGTTAATATTCATGTGTTTGCCAACGACTTAAATAATGATTTAGAAGTCCACAAATCATAGAAACAAATACGTAAATATAACTTATTTCAACTTTACAGCTAGGTTTTCATCACAATTTCAATTAATTAATGCAAACACTTTATGTTTTAATATTCACTTAGAATCATTTACTAATTACCATTCAGAATAATTTCCAAGTGGCTGTAAAATAAGTCTTTCCAAATGGGCCCCAGGCTTTTGTCATGCTCTCATCCTCACCCTATCAAAGATAAAGAAGACATAACACTTAACGTGTCCGCATCATGGTGTGCCATTACAACTGCAATTTTTCCTTTCAAAAACGATCTACTTTCTCTCAAAGAATCAAAACAAATTAATGGATCATTAATCTAAGGCAAGTTGGTCCAAAGTAAAACACGTGAAAGGATGTATTATTAGCAGAGTGACAGGATGGGGTAAACCAGGATTCATATTTTCAACAAGGGAAGCGTGCAAACGAAATCAGCTGCAGGAATACAGCTGAAACTGTCAGGTCAAGGTCATAACAAAATTTAGATTTCCAGACTATGAACAAAGCAAGTGTAAGCTGGGTATTTCAAAGTTAACCCAGCAGCAGGGTACATATTTCGGCCAAAACTGTTCATGCATGCACTGCCATGTTTCGAAGGAGAATGAGTGAACTGCTAGAACAGTTCAGGTATGGTTTTACTATATATATATATATATATAATGAGAACATGTGTTGCAATGGAAATAAAGAACAACGTAGCAATAATGATGGAACAAAATAGCCCACAACCATCAACCGTAAGAAAAATACTCCAACAAATCTAAATACCCAAAAAATTTAGAAGTTAAATTTACTTGAAGTTTAAAATGGGCAAGAAAGTCTCATCTTGAACAGCCGGAAAAACAAGCAAGTAAAAGGAAGAGCACGGCGGCAACGGCACTTCAAGTCTTCGTCGTGTGCTCTGAGGTGCAGAAGTGACGGTGGTTTCAGTCGGTGGTGGTGGACCTAGGCAAAGCAGAGGTGAAAAGGTAACCCGAGCAAAACTAATCGGGTTCCGGAGCATGTAGAAATGGTAGCGCGCAGATGGTGACTTCGGGGATGGAAAAGGAGGAACGAGATGGAATCGCTGTGTCAAAGGCAACGGCGGAATGATGGGTTCTCAAGCGATGCGCGGCTCTGGCAAATGGCGTCCGCGATGATGATGACAGAGACCGAGATTTTGGGGGGAAAACTCTAATTTATCAAAGGTTGCTACTATTCACACCCCGGTTTATACTTTCGACCACCTTTACAAATTTAATACAAATGAATATTTTTTATATTCTTCTGGTCACCAAATCTTATGCTTTCACTCGGTTATTCACCACTACTTCTCCTAAATAACACGTACTTCTCTACAATTTCAAACCCCAACAAAAATAGATATTCTTCTGTACCTATTAGAGCTGGAAGATGAAGACAAAAAAGAGGTTAAAATTGCTTGATTTTTATTGTTTTCTATTATGATATAAAACATGTTATTAGGGTTTTGTTAACGGTTTTGGTTTTCTATTGCATTTCAGGATATTTCTTCCGCTCCATTGGAAATTTCAAGCTTGGAGAACATTAAATATGATGACATCGTAATAGAGAATGATAATGTAAGTTTTGGCTTGTTGGTTTTTTTTCGTATAACTTACATATCTTCTTTTACAAATTGTTACATTAATTTTATTTTATTTTTTGTCATTTGATAGATGGAGTATTTGAATGATGATAAATTGGACGATAAAACTGATAATTGTGATAATATGACGCAAGATGTTCGTTCAAATGACCAAAAAGATATAAATGTTGATTTGCGAATCATTTCACAACCGACGAAGAAAGTACTCATTTATAAAAATTAAAATTGCTAATGTGGTTATGAAATTGTATTATGTTATTTTTTTCTTTGAATTATTTGCATTCTTTTAGTTGAAGGTGCTGGTGGCCTCATTTTTTCATTATTAAATTAAATGGTAGCCAGAAGAGGAAAATTGTAAATATCGGGGTGTTTCTAGTTTTGATGGCCAGAAGAGTAAAACGAGGTGCGAATAGTAGCACCCTTTCTCAAAATAGGTTTCGGCTGTCATTTTTGATTTGATTCGAGGTGGAGCAATTTGGGGAAAACGAGTTTGATTTGGAGAAGTTAATTTTTTGCGGTCTTGATTCTTATCTGAGAAAGGAATGAGGACACGTAGGATGAAGAAGAGAGAATACGAAGAAGTCACGTGTTGAGGTTACAGGAAAGTGTGGACAAATGTTGTTTTGATTAGGCTCAACTACCACCAAGTGTCCACTTGGTTTATTATTTTTCTAAGAATAAGTACTACTAATTATACTATGTATATATATGCAATATGCATATCAAATTCAAGTTTACATAAATTTTCAAAAAACAAATTCAAATCTAATTGAATGAAATTCACAACTTTTACTGAAAATTCATGTTTACAATCTTTGAGAAAAATAGTTTTGACGTTGGATAATTATAATCGGAGAGTAAACAAGTAACCTTGTATTAAACTTCTAAAAAATTCAATTCTTTTTTTTTTTTTGCTTTTTCCCATTCATCGGGAGTTGGACAATAAGAATAGCATTGATTGACTGCTTCTAAACAACATAACGGATGTTGGAAATAATGTCACTTTTAAGCATTAAAAAAGTTGAATTCCAATGCGTTGGAACATCTTGTTGTATTATTTTCTAGTATAATCCATAGAGAGATCAACTATGCATTTCACAAATAATTTTTTCCTTGATTGAGAGCCTTTGATATATTTTGCACTCCCTCTAATATTTGCTAAAAATGGCCCAATACATTTCAAGCCATCATTACCATCAAGTTTATTATGTGTGCAGTGCAACAAACTTGTAAAAAAATTCCTTTGCAACCAATGGTTTTCTAGAGGTAAGATGTGATTCTAGTAACTCAATAAACTTATCATTTGACGATGCATTATCTAGTGTACATGCAAATAACTTGTTCTCGGTATTCCATTCGATTAACAAACTTGAACCCTTTCAAAATATAGCTGCTCCTGAATGTGGAGGTGGCATCAAAAAAAAATTTAGCAATTTTTTTTTTTTAAAATCCCATCATTATCAATGAAATGTGCCGTTAGTGATACAAAACTATCGGTGTTTATTGATGTCCATAAATCAGAACCTAAGCTTATTTTTCCCGAGCATGACTTAAGAAAATGTCTGAGTTTGAGCTTTTCTTTCTCATAAATTTTAATAATATCTGAACGAATGGTATTTCTTGAAAAATGCTCTACATTATTATTCAAATAAGGCAGCAATTCACGAACTCCTTCATATTGGACAAACACAAGTGACAAATTATGTCTTATCACGGTTCTATTCGGCAAATCTTCATAATTTTGCTGATCAAACTTATTTTCTTCATTAAACATAACTTGTTTCCCCGTTATAGAGAAACATTTAGGTATATTTTTTCTCATGTTATATGTTCCATGTCCCCCCCCCCAAATATTCTTTTTTGTATCCCTTGCAAAAACATGTAGGTGTTTGTTCTATTATAGTTTCTTTTTTCTGAAAATACTGCCAAACTTCAGAATGTGTATTCCAATGACGTTTATTTCCAATTAAAGTACTCAAGAATTTTCCGTTACAATCAAATCTTCCACTTCTATGTTTACATGTTCAGTTGAATTCATACTATAATTTCAAATTTAACAAGCTTAGGTAATACAACTTTGTGTTAATATAATGCAATTCAATAAATATCATTAGCAAAAGATTTTTTACCTAAATAACTTGGCTAGGAAAATGATGATGGTACATCGAAACTCAACAAAAAGTCTAACTCAACAACTAAAAAAGCAAAGGATCTCCAGGCTCCAAATAGTTGGTTAAACTGGCTGTAAAAATGTAACAAAATTATCTTACACCTTAAAAATTATGATAATGAAATTATGATAATGAAATTATGATGTTGCAAGTGAAGCTAACCCGATATGATCAAAAGAATGATGCAACCTTAAATTACTAAGCAAAATGCAAGTGTTCAAGCAAGGACCAAACAAAGAAATTTAATAGCCGACCATTTTTTTTAAAACTACTTGTCTGGAATATTTTACAATGAAATTAACAAAAAGGTAAATAATGGTCTTTGTTATAAAAATATTTTTAATTTCTCTATAAAATATTCATTTTAATTTCATTGTAAAAATATTCCATTCTTGGTCCGTTATAAAAAATATTTTTAATAACCAACCATTATTTATCTTTTTTATTGTTAATTTCATTGTAACATATTCCAGATACGCAGTTATAAAAAATAATGGTCAGTTATTAAATTTCTTTTTTTGGTCCTTGCTTAAACACTTGCATTTTGCTTAGTAATTTAAGGTTACATCATTCTTTTGATCATATCGGGTTAGCTTCACTTGCAACATCATAATTTCACAGTCATAATTTTAAAGCTGTAAGCTAGTTTTATTACATATTTACATCCAGTTTAATCATATATTTGGAGCTTGGAGGTTCTTTTGCTTTCTGAGTTGCTTAGTTAGCCTTCTTGTCAAGTTTCAAGGTTCCATCATCAATTTCCTGGCCAAGTTATTTAGGTTAAAAAAAAATCTTTTGCTAATGCTAATTTCTGAATTACTTTATATTAACATGAAGTTGTATTACCTAATGCTAGTTAAATTTGAAATTGTGGTATGGATTCAACTGAACATGTAAACATAAAAGTGGAAAATTTGATTATAACAGAAAATTCGTTGAGTAGTTCAATTGGATATAAACATCGTAAGAATACACATTCTGAAGTTTGGCTGTATTTTCAGAAAAAATGAAATTATAATAGGATAAACACCAACATGTTTTTGCAAGGGATGCAAAAAAAATTCTAGGAGGAAAAACATGGAACATCTAACATGAGAAAACATATACCTAATGTTCCTCTATTACGGGGTAACCAGCTATGTTTAATGAAACTAATAAGTTTGATCGGTAACATTATAGAGATTTGATGACTTGGGTCATGATAAGACATAATTTTCCATTTAAGTTTGTCCAATATGAAGGAGTTCATGAATTGCTGTCCTATTAGTAATAAAGTAGAGCATTTTTGAAGAAATACCGTTCATTCAAATATTATTAGAATTTATGGGAAAGAAAAGCTCAAACTCAAACATTTTCTTAAGTCATGCTTGGGAAAAGTAAGCTTAACATCTGAATTATGGACATTAATAAACATTGTTTGAAAACTAATGGTTGAGTCACGTACAAAGTCGCTCTCTTTAAGATGTTTCAACGATCTGCTCAATGTTGCAAAGTAGTTCGTACCTTTCGCCCCTGCATCTGGGATAAAACAGCCTCTTCTATAATCTCAATTTGCTTGCACAAAAAATTGAGCCTGATTTGCACTTCAAATTAAAAATTATATGCTCTTTTTGTATTTTAGATAAAAATAAATCAATGAAGACAAGCGTTTTAGAAGAGATTGTAATAGAAAAAGATTATGTTTTTTTGAGGCTTTGTATATTCTATTTCTTATATTGACAGAAAAAGAAGAGTAACATTAGCTAGGTTAGTAGCAGCAAATTGGACTATATAATAAATACCATTATTAAACAAAAGGAACGCACAAAATATTGCAATTTTTAACACGTAAATTTTCATGTTCCAAAAGAGATAAGTGGTAATAAATCTTAATTGATTATCATTCGCTGCATATATAAATACCGTATTTTTTTATGTAACAGCTCCATAAAAGGTCACATGCATATATGACCGTGATTGTTCAATCATAATAATGGCTCATAAATATATTTACATATATGTTAATGTATTACCGTTATAACTTTAAACGGCTCTATTGCATTAATTGCCCAATAATAAATTTTTTTGGTAGCTTGCAATTAATTTTTAAATAAAATTCATTACACATATGAAATATTTCCAACAATCAACCACTTGAACTTTTTATAAAATATTTTTTGAACAGATTCTAAAAAAATATAAGATTGTGCGTAAACAAAGGTGTCATCCGACTTGAACCTTTGCATAGTGAATAAGATTTAGTTTTTACTAGAGTGACATGTGGTCTTGAACTTTATTCCTGACATCAGACCACATACAACCTTTTCCATAGTGCAATCAAATAAGTCCGTGCATTAATGGCCTTGCACGTCTATCCCATTTTAGCGAATGCTCTAGAAGTTTTGCCCAAAGCTTCATAGGAAACGACCACATTTCCACATTAACATAGGTGAGTCTATCAAGAGCACTCCTGAAAGTAGGTACTCCACTCTAAATAGATTATAGATCTCATTAAGAGTTTCTATAAACTCATTCTCTAATCACTTTAGGAATACATGCTTTTTAATATATGAATTTAGCATGTTCATCTACTATCACAACACTGCTTTTTTTTACGCATTGAACCTAGTTCTTGGGATCTCTAGTCATTTAGTTTGGGTTACCATTGTGTGTGATTCCTCAATCTCAAAGAAGTAGTCTCATTCTTTTATAATCATTAAAGACTTTCTTTCTGGTTAGTCCTTTCGTCAAACGATCTGCTAAATTATCATCACTTCATATGTGATGTTCTCTAACAATATTGTGCATATGACTTTCATTTCTGACCGTTGTAATATCGGTTTTGTCCCTTTTTTCTCAATAGCCATCAAATTGTCATCACTACATATGTGATGTTCTCTTACAGCATTGACTCTTATAGCATTGTGCTTACGACTGTCGTCTTCTACCATTGTAATAACGGTTCTGTACTTTTTTGCAATAGCCGCTGATCTATCGTAATAGATTACACCTGTAATAACCCGGAAATTAGAACCAATTTAAAAAATTTATTTTGGCGATTTTACTGAATTTTGAATATTTAAAATGGATTATTTGAAATAATAACGACGGAAAATTTATTTTCGACGAAGTTAAAACGAATAAATTTATTTTAATTATATAACGAGCCTGAAATGGCGCGGTAGTTCGAAAATTCGATTTCAATGTTCAAATGAATGTATAGGATTCAGAATAAACCAGATTTTAGCGAAACTAAAAATATTTGAATCTATTTGAAAATATATTTCCAACGAATCTGAAAAATCAAAATTTCATAGTGGGAATCAAAAGTTACGTCCAGTTGAAAATTCAGAATAGTCGCTACGGAATTCTGGCCCTTAAAAATGGAAATTTTGCAAACGACCTCTGTTTTCGACGAAACCCCTTTTGTTGGATCCAGGATGTCAAGTTATTGCTAGATTCCAAAATTCGTAATTTTCTGAATTAATGTGTGAGCGTGGCGATGTTAAACGTGTTTTGACAGTTTTAGTCAATTTCGATCGACTGGAAAATGGCCATTTTTCAAATGGTCTCAGAATATGATGAAATTAGTTTTGTCAGGACAATATCGTCAATATAAAGCTAGAAATAATTTTTCTGAAATTTTTAGAGTCCGTACGTGACCCCAATAAATTGAAATGTATGTTAAAATCAATATTGACCGTTCTATTTATTTATTTTTTAATTTTGATGGAAACTAATTGAAATGATCGAATTGGCTTACGATACATATCCCATTGTGTTCGAAATGGGGGCAATTAGCTAGGGACGACAGTCGGTGGGCTCGAGTTGGAGTTCGAATGTAAAGGTTGCTTTTTATGGAAAATTAAATTAAAAATAATATAAAATTATATTTTACCCCTCTTTCTCCTTTTCTCTGGTCAACTCTTTTACTCATTCCCCCTTTTACCATTCCAACTCAGATCGAAGAAAAAAAAGAAACGAGATCCACTCCGTCGCTCCCTCCTCTTCCCATCGCAGACGCCTAATCGTCGTCGCCTCCAAGGCGCATCGCCCCTCCCCTCTCTCTCTGGCGAACCCCGTTTCCCCTCTCAACAATGTCACGCGCAGACACGAGACCCCGGACCCGCTGAAGCCCATCGCCGAACCCGCCACCGCCCCTGATGATCTCCAGCGCCGCCTCGAATCAACTCCGGCACCACCTGGAGCCTAGCCTCGCGCGAGCAGCAGAGGACCTTCCCCCATGACCACCGTGAGCTTTTACTTTGATTGTATTTATTTTTGTTAATAAAAATATGAATATCGATTATAAAAATGCGATACTTAGGTAAGAATACGGTCTTTAACTGGATAAAAATAGGATTTTTATTTCGTGAAGTTATGATTTTTATATTGTGAAGTTATGATTTTTAAAACTAGAAAGCTTTGATTTTTATTAGAAAAGATTAAATTTTTATTAGAGAAAAAGTTTGATTTTTATATATTCCTATAGCGGAAAAAAATTTGATTTTCATAAGAGGAAGATCATATTTTTATATAAGGAAAAAAAAATAGATTTTTATGGGGAGTAAAAATTAGATTTTTACATATGTGTTTAAAGTATAAAGATTCGATTTTTAATTAATAAAAAAAATTATATATAATTTTTAGAAGGTAAAAATGTGATTTTTATCTACCTGGTGTTGATATAAAAATGAGATTTTTTTTCATATATAGTAGCGGTGTGAAATGTGATTTTTATTTTAAAAAGTAGCAAAATAAAAATGGGATTTTTATTGTTTGATTAGCGAAATAAAAATACAATTTTTATCATATAGGTAGCAAGGTAAAAATACGATTTTTATCGTTTGAATGGCAATGTAAAAATATGACTTATATATATAGAGAGTAGCGATAAAAATTCGATTTTTATATATGAGGTAGCGATGAAAAGATTATATTTTTATAAGTGAAAAGTTGGATCATTTAAAAATAGAAAGACGAGGTTTTTAGAAATATATAAACATCATATTTAAAATGTGATTTTTAATATGAACAGCGTGAAAAGGATGGCGTAGGAATTTCGGGCAAATCCAGTTGATCAGAAATTCAGAATAGAGAATGGCGGAGTGGAACCCTCGGTGAGAACTTCTCACTTTTAATTTATTTTCTAGTTGAAATGTATACTAGGACGCAGACGGTGCTTGGCAGCACCCAACACCCGTCGTCCACAGACCATGGATGACTTGTTTGCTTGTTTGGTTATGTTGTAAAAATTGAATGTGTGATATGGAATGAAATAAAATATTTTATCATTAAAAATATTTTATAGTTAGAAATATAATTTTTAACGTGTGTATAAAATAAATATTCATTTACAAATCGAACGATTTGTTTATGTACACACATTTGAAGATATTGATTGGGACGATAAATTTTACACGTCGCCCAACTGCACAAATAATATTCAGTGTTTGTGGATTGAAACCCCATATGGGTGTTGGGATGATATTTGGCATACAGTAATCCCAATTATTTAGTTGTATGTCAATCGATTGGTTGACAGATTGTGTAAGTGTTAGTTATTTATATTTAATGCTTACGCAGTTGTGTGGTGCACTCTGGATGATGGTTGATTATTTATCATTGCTATTATATACATGTGTTGTATGGAATCCATATAATTAACATTATGTGGTAGCCTCATTCCAATTTGGAAAATGAAGAATATTATAAAATGAAAATTCATGTGTTGAATAGAATAAATATTCATGTGTTGAATAAAATAAATATTCATGTGTTGAATAAAAGAAAATTCATGTGTTGAATAAAAGAAAATTCATGTGTTGAATAAAATAAATATTCATGTGTTGAATAAAAGAAAATTCATGTGTTGAATAAAATATATGTTCATGTGTTGAATAAAAGAAAATTCATGTGTTGAGAAAAATCTCTAAACGGTAAAATTCACGTCTTTATCATATATAAAATTAGAAACTAACTGAAAATCAGTAAAGATGAATGGTTTCCTGGGTATTGATCTGATGTTGGTTTCGGCCTTCGAGGTTAATATTTAGGGAGTTATTCTCTTACTAATTACAGTTATAGTCTGATTAAGAATTAAACGATATAAATCACAATTTTATCAAATATATAAAATAACAAAAATAGTCATGTGTTGACAATACTCATATGTTGAGAATATTCATGTGTTGAAAATATTCATGTGTTGAACGAAATATTTTATACAATAGAATTCACATTTTTATTGTAAGTAGTAATTAATAAATATTCATGTGTTGAATAAAATATATATTCATGTGTTGAAGAAAATATTCATTTGTTGAATAGAATAACGAAGTTAATGAAATATATACAGCCGTGTTTATTAGATACGCGCCATTTTGACGCGAACGATATTTGTATCGATTATATTCATTTTTATAATGAATATAGAGAAGGAAGTAATTTCAAAATATAATGTTTTGAAAATATTATCATTTATATATTAATAATATGGAATATTCAATTTTGATTTAAAATTGAATATGAAGTTGAAATCGTTTTTAAAACGAAGTTAAAACGATTTATAAAATACGTTTTGAATTGAAATTGATGAAATATATAATATATATATATATTATTATATTAATGGCCTGAATAGAACGTGCCGCGCCGCAACCGTTCGCGAATTTCGACCATTGGCTTCGAATGAACGTTACGGGAGATCCGACCGTCGGATTCTCCTAAAACCGAAACCGTTGGGTTCAAATCGAAAAGAGCTTTCCAACGAATATGAGAAGTTTGAAATGTAATAGTTGGATTTTGAATTATGTCCAAATCAAATTTGGAAAGGGTCGCTGTAAGTGCAGTTCGATTGCCGTTTATGGAAATTGACTGTACGGGCCTTGATAAAATTATTCAAAATATCAATAATTTGTCTAAAATCATAATTAATGAATTGGAAAGATTTGGATTGAAAAATTCCATGTTTGTAATGATAAAAATATATTTTTATCGAAATGAACTAGTTTATAACTGGAAATCAGTAAAGATGAATGGTTTCCTGGGTATTGATCTGATGTTGGCTTCGGCCTTCGGGGTTAATATTTGGGGAATTCTTCTCTTACTAATTTACAGTTAGAGACTGGTTGAGTGGAATGTGATTATGGGATTATCATGAACCGTGTTTTAGATGACACTGGTTCTTTAACCCAGTTAAAGACAGGATATTGATTTTTGGGAGGATTAAAACTAAGTGGAGTTTTAATGAATCTTTAATTAGATTGAAATGATCGAGAATGGAGTATCACCAGTTTTGCTCCAAAGCAATAGTTAAATCTTTCATTAGATTTGAACTTGAAATGGTAGTTAGTTTTACCGATAACACCGTGGTGTTAGATATGTAGTATTACCAGTTTTGCTCCATGGGATGAATAGGATGGGATTGGGAAATAAAACAAATGATTACTTCGGTGTGGTTCGCTAATCCCGACTAGTTTGAAATGATATTCAAAGGAAGATTAAAGAATAAATTTTAAAGAATTTATCTTTGATAAAATTAATGGGAACCTTTCCCTAATAATGTGAATATGTGAATAAAAGAATATTCTGAATTGTAATGAGGGTTATGTTGTGTTCGTGTAACACTTGTTTATAAAATACGCGAGTTATTCGGAAAGAACGGATCTATCCCATTCTGAATAACTGATACGATGATTAGTCGAAGACGAAGACGGTGGTTTAAGACCGGAGGTCTTCACATCGTTTGGATAACTACTGATGATCTTGATTGGGCCATACACCCAAGAGGAGGGAATCAGTTCGTGATCGTCCAGATGTACTTAGAGATCAATGGATATGCGAGGAATAAGGTTCCTCCGGTTTCGTTCAGACCCAGAATAAACTGGTAAATGGACTGTGTGTCTGACATTGGATATCATTCTGTGTGATTGATGGATATCGGTTGCATGGAGTGGTTTGCCTGTGTGGCATGCTAAGATGCAAATGATCAAGGCTTCTGTTGAAAAGCAGAGTCTTGTGGTTGATGATCAAAGCACGGCCTTTATGGCATCGCTTTGTGTTGCGTTAATTCGCGAGCCTCACACCCCGGTGTGAACCAAAAATGGGAGAGGACCTCAGGGAGGACATGTGTTTTCTTCTAGCTAGAAGTGGCGTCAGTGGATTACAAGCCCTGACGAGTTTGACTTATGTGGTTGTTGGAATGCGAGGCGCCTCAGTTTTATCGGTCTATCCGGGACTGATGGTGTCATTCGTTGGCTCATTTATGCCCCATAGGGCAAGGAAACGCATTGTTCAGGCATAATAATCCACCCCGTGTGGACCGGCCCTGACGATCCAAGGCTTGCTTGCATGCTTGCCTGAGACTCGGGCTGGACAGTCTCGAATCGGTGAGGACTATCTTTTGCCTCGGTTCATAGATGGAAATCCAACTTCCAAATACGTGATTTTGCGGTTTTAATTGTAGAACTAGTATGGCGACATGATATATGGTACCCATGCCGCCTATGATTGATACATTTATATTTGAAGTTGTTTTCTTCACTTATAGTAATAATAAAAGATTAAATTTCGCGTATCAATCATTCTTTGGCTATTATAAGGGAATACCCTATCCTCCAGCTTCCGTTGCATTGTGTGATGGGACTTGGGTCTTATAATAGCTTCATTGTTATTTATTTAGCATTGCGCTGTTTATTATATGCACTGGTATTCTTGGGGTAAAAACCCGTTCCGTGTTATATGGCGTGGTCCCTTGATTTACCTAACTTTAAAATAAAGATTAATAACTGTTTTTAGTTCTCACACCAGTCACATGACTGACCTAGAGTTTATTGTTTTATCCTAAACTCTGGGTGCCCCTATTTTTCGCACGGGCAGCTAGTAGTTTTGGTTCTGCAGATTTATTCTTTTAGGATCCTGGTTTATAGCTAAAGTGATATTCAGAAAGCTCTGTATCCGTGTATTTCGTTTAGTTATGTTTTGTATTATTTTTCTGCTGCAGTAATGTATTTAAATCTCTGATGTTTATCAAATTTATATCTATTTATTCTTACTCTGTTATATTCTTGTATTCTAATGGAATTGTTGTAATATACAATGAAATGTTCTTCTGTTTGTGTTATGATTCGTCTTGTCCTCAAAGCAATCCGTTCTTTCCTTACCGGGGAAGTTACGGATTCTTACAGTGGTACCAGAGCTTTGGTTTACAAAGCTCGAGAACAACACGTTAGAACCAAACGAAAGAATTCATCAGAGATTGTATTAGTAACATCCAATAAGAATAACTCGTTAGGGATGGGATCAGTAGTATCCTAGAACGAGTGTGAAGAGTATATTTTTCGAATAAAAATGAATAAAAACTTTATTTTGAAAATTTATATCTAATTATTCGTGTTTGAATATTTTATTTGGACAATTTAGTATATGAAGATTTTGCGTATACGCGTCATGAATGTATATTCGAAGTCCCAAATATTCTGGATATATATAGAATCACACTCTAGTCGCCTGGAGATGATTCTGATGATTGACTAGTCGTCATCAGAATTTATGTTCGAGTTTCAAAAGTGGGATTTCTATATGATTCCAATTGACTGGTGTGAGAACCAAAACTAGGTAGGGCTTACTGTTGTGATTTGGCATCAAAAATATGATTTTACTATATAACAAACTTATGAATTTGAAAAGATAATCAACTAATTGATTGCTGATTGTGTTGTTTGATAATTGGTTTGATTTATTAAAATTTTGAACCATTTAGGCCGAACTGTACCAAATATTGAAATGCATTGAAAATTGTTTGAGAATGCATGCATGTACATATATAGTGTGAATAGGTCATAGCAAGGAGGCCAGAGCAGAGGAATAAAATTGTTTGTCCGACAAATAGGTACATGTTTATTGTATTTCTTCGGGTTTTTGATGATTTTGTGAGCTGATTGGCTAGCCGCTTGGCTGTTTCTTTTTGGATTGGAAAGGCCTCTATGGCAATTTCGGGATTTTCTCGGTGCTCCCGTGCAGGGGAGGTTATGGCGAAATTTTTCGAAAATTTAGGGTGTTAGCCAAATTTTTGAAAATTTTGATAAGTTCTTAGAAACTGAAAAATTGAAGAACTTAAGCCATAATGAAAAGAATGAAAGTTGATTTGGTTTGTAAAACAACTTTCAGCTTCGTTCCTTTTCGAGGGCGAAAAGTTTCAAGTGGGGGAGATTGTAATAATCCAGAAATCAGAGCCAATTTAAAACTTTTATTTTGGCGATTTTAATGAATTTTGAATATTTAAATAATAACGACGGAAAATTTATTTTCGACGAAGTTAAAACGAATAAATTTATTTTAATTATATAACGAGCCTGAAATGGTGTGGTAGTTCGAAAATTCGATTTCAAAGTTCAAATGAATGTATAGGATTCAGAATAAACCGGATTTTAGCGAAACCAAAAATATTTGAATCTATTTGAAAATATCTTTCCAACGAATCCGAATATCAAAATTTCATAGCAGGAATCAAAAGTTACGTTCAGCTGAAAATTCAAAAAAGTCGCTATGGAATTCTGGCCCTTAAAAATGGAAATTTTGCAAACGACCTCGGTTTTCGACGAAACCACTTTTGTTGGATCCAGGATGTCAAGTTATTGCTAGATTCCAAAATTCGTAATTTTCTGAATCAATTGTGAGCGTGGTGAGGTTAAACGTGTTTTGACAGTTTCAGTCAATTTCGATCGACTGGAAAATGGCCTTTTTCAAACGCTATCAGAATTTGATGAAATTAGGTTTGTTAGGACCGTATCGTCAACACGAAGCTAGAAATAATTTTTCTGGAATTTTTAGAGTCCGTATGTGACCCCAGTAAATTGAAATGTACGTTAAAATCAATATTGACCGTTCTATTTATTTATATTTTAATTTTGACGGAAACTAATCGAAACGATCGAATTGGCTTACGATACATATCCCTTTGTGTTCGGAATGGAGGTAATTAGCAAAGAACGACAGTCAGTGGGTTCGAGTTGGAGTTCGAATGTAAAGGTTGCTTTTTATGGAAAATTAAGTTAAAAATAATTTAAAATTATATATTAGCCCCTCTTTCTCCTTTTCCCTGGTCAACTCTTTTACTCCCTCCCACTTTTACCGTTCCAACTCAGATCGAAGGAAAAAAAGATGAAACGAGATCCTCTACGTCGCTCCCTCCTCTTCCCATCGCAGACGCCTAATCGTCGCCGCCTCCAAGGCGTATCGCCCATCCCCTTTCTCTCTGGCGAACCCCGTTTCCCCTCTCAACAATGTCACGTGCAGACACGAGATCCCGGACCCACTGAAGCCCATCACTGAACCCACCACCGCCCCTGATGATCTCCAACACCGCCTCCAATCAACTCCGGCGCCACCTGGAGCCTAGCCTCGTGCGAGCAACAGAGGACCTTCCCCCATGACCACCGTGAGCTTTTACTTTGATTGTATTTATTTTTGTTAATAAAAATATGAATAACGATTAAAAAAATTCAATCTTTACTTAGGTAAGAATACGGTCTTTAACTAGATAAAAATAGGTTTTTATTTTGTGAAGTTGTGATTTTTATATCGTGAAGTTATGATTTTTAAAACTAGAAAGCTTTGATTTTTATTAAAAAAGATTATATTTTTATTAGAGAAAAAGTTTGATTTTTATATATTCATATAGCGGAAAAAAGTTGATTTTTATAAAAGGAAGATCATATTTTTATATGAAGAAGAAAAATTAGATTTTTATAGGGAGTAAAAATTAGATTTTTACACATGTGTTTTAAAGTATAAAGATTGGATTTTTAATTAATAAAAAATATATATATATATATAATTTTTAGAAGGTAAAAATGTGATTTTTATCTACCTAGTGTTGATATAAAAATGAGAATTTTTTTCATATATAGTAGCGGTCTGAAATGTGATTTTTATTTTAAAAAGTAGCAAAATAAAAATGGGATTTTTATTGTTTGATTAGTGAAATGAAAAATATAATTTTTATCATATAGGTAGCAAGGTAAAAATACGATTTTTATCATTTGAATGGCAATGTAAAAATATGATATATATATAGAGAGAGAGTAGCGATAAAAATTCGATTTTTATATATGAGGTAGCGATGAAAAGATTATATTTTTATAAGTGAAAAGTCGGATCTCTTAAAAATAGAAAGACGAGGTTTTTAGAAATATATAAACATCATATTAAAAATGTGATTTTTAATATGAACAGCGTGAAAAGGATGGCGTAGGAATTTCGAGCAAATCCAATTGATCAGAAATTCAAAATAGAGAATGGTGGAGTGGAACCCTCGGTGAGAACTTCTCACTTTTAATTTAATTTCTAGTTGAAATATATACTAGGATGCAGACGGTGCTTACCAGCACTCGACACCCGTCTTCCACAGACCATGGATGACTTGTTTGCTTGCTTGGTTATGTTGTGAAAATTGAATGTGTGATGTGGAATGAAATAAAATATTTTATCGTTAAAAATATTTTATAGTTAAAAATATAATTTTTAACGTGTGTATAAAATAAATATTCATTTACAAATCGATCGATTTGTTTATGTACACACATTTGAAGGATATTGATTGGGAGGATAAATTTTACACGTCGCCCAACTGCCCAAATAATATTCAATGTTTGTGGATTGAAACCCCACATGGGTGTTGGGATGATATTTGGCGTACACTAATCCCAATTATTTAGTTGTATGTCGATCGATTGGTTGACAGACTGTGTAAGCGTTAATTATTTATATTTAATGCTTATGCAGTTGTGTGGTGCACTCTGGATGATGGTTGATTATTTATCGTTGCTATTATATACATGTGTTATATGGAATCCATATAATTAACATTATATGGTAATTGATTGGGCCTCATTCCAATTTGGAAAATGAAGAATATTATAAAATGAAAATTCATGTGTTGAATAGAATGAATATTCATGTATTGAATAAAATAAATATTCATGTGTTGAATAAAAGAAAATTCATGTGTTGAATAAAATAAATATTCATGTATTGAATAAAAGAAAATTCATGTGTGGAATAAAATATATATTCATGTGTTGAATAAAAGAAAATTCATGTGTTGAGAAAAATCTCTAAACGATAAAATTCACGTCTTTATCATATATAAAATTAGAAACTAACTAGAAATCAGTAAAGATGAATGGTTTCCTGTTTATTGATCTGATGTTGGTTTCGGCCTTCGGGGTTAATATTTAGGGTTACTAATTTATGGTTAGAGTCTGATTAAGAATTAAACGATATAAACCACAATTTTATCAAATATATAAAATAACAAAAATAGTCATGTGTTGACAATACTCATGTGTTGAGAATATTCATGTGTTGAAAATATTCATGTGTTGAACGAAATATTTTATACAATAGAATTCACATTTTTATTGTAAGTAGGAATTAATAAATATTCATGTGTTGAATAAAATATATATTCTTGAAGAAAATATTCATTTGTTGAATAGAATAACGAAGTTACTGAAATATATAAAGCCGTGTTGATTAGATATGCGCCATTTTGATGCGGACGATATTTATATTGATTATATTCATTTTTATAATGAATATAGAGGAGGAAGTGATTTCAAAATTTAATGTTTTGAAAATATTATAATTTATATATTAATGATATGGAATATTCAATTTTGATTATGAAGTTGAAATCATTTTTAAAACGAAGTTAAAACGATTTATAAAATACATTTTGAATTGAAATCGATGAAATATATATATATATATATATATATATTAATGGCCTGAATAGAACGCGCCGCGCCACAACCGTTCGCGAATTTCGACCATTGGCTTCGAATGGACATTACGGGAGATCCGACCGTTAGATTCTCCTAAAACCAGAACCGTTGGGTTCGCATCGAAAAGAGCTTTCCAAAGAATATGAGAAGTTTGAAATGTTACAGTTGGATTAAGAATTATGCCCAAATCTAATTTGGAAAGGGTCGTTGTAAGTGCAGTTCGATGGCCATTTATGGAAATCGATTGTACGGGCCTTGATAAAATTATTAAAAATATCAGTAATTTGTCTAAAATCGTAATAAATGAATTGGAAAGAATTGGAATGAAAAATTCCATATTTGTAATGATAAAAATATATTTTTATCGAATTGAACTACTTTATAACTGGAAATCAGTAAAGATGAATGGTTTCTTGGGTATTGATCTGATGTTGGCTTCGGCCTTCGGGGTTATTATTTGGGGAATGGTTCTCTTACAAAATTTACAATTAGAGACTGGTAGAATGGAATGTGATTATGGGTTTATCATGAACCGTGTTTTAGATGACACTAGTTCTTTAACCCAGTTAAAGACATGATATTGATTTTTGGGAGGATTAAAACTAAGTGGAGTTTTAATGAATATTTAATTAGATTGAAATGATCGAGAATGGAGTATCACCAGTTTTGCTCCAAAGCGATAGTTAAATCTTTAATTAGATTTGAACGTGAAATGGTAGTTAGTTTTACCGATAACACCGTGGTGTTAGCTATGGAGTATTACCAGTTTTGCTCCATGGGATGAATAGGTTGGGATTGGGAAATAAAATAAATGATTACTTCGGTGTGGTTCGCTAATCTCGACTAGTTTGAAATGATATTCAAAGGAAGATTAAAGAATAAATTTTAAAGAATAAATTTTAAAGAATTTATCTTTGATAAAATTAATGGGAACCTTTCCTTAATAATGTGAATATTTGAATAAAAGAATATTCTAAATTGTAATGAGGCGTATGTTGTGTTTGTGTAACACTTGTTTATAAAATTCGCGAGTTATTCGGAAAGACCGTGTATATCGCAATCTGAATAACTGATACGACGATTAGTCGAAGATTAAGACAGTGGTTGAAGACCAGAGGTCTTCACATCGTTCGGATAATTACTGATGATCTTGATTGGGTCGTTCACCCAAGAGGAGGGAATCAGTTGGTGATCGTCTAGATGTACTTGGAGATCAATGGATATGCGAGGAATAAGGTGGCTCCGGTTTCGTTCAGACCCGGAACGAACTGGTAAATGGACAGTGTGTCTGACATTGGATATCATTCTGTGTGATTGATGGATACCGGTTGCATGGAGTGGTTTGCCTGTGTGGCATGCTAAGATGCAAATGACCAAGGCTTCTGTTGAAAAGCAGAGTCTTGTGGTTGACGATCAAAACACGGCCTTTGTGGCATCGCTTTGTGTAGCATTAATTCGCGAGCCTCACACCCCGGTGTGAACCAAAAACGGGAGAGGATCTCAGGGAGGACATGCGTTTTCTTCTTGATAGAAGTGGTGTCAGTGGTTTACAAGCCCTGACGAGTTTGACTTATGTGATTGTTTGAATGCGAGGCACCTCGGTTTTATCGGTCGATCCGGGACCGACGGAGTCATTCGTTGGCTCATTTACGCCCCATAGGGCGGGGAAACGCATTGTTCAGGCATAATAATCCATCCCGTGTGGATCGACCCTGACGATCCAAGGCTTGCCTGCGCGCTTGCCTGAGACTCGGGCTAGACAGTCTCGAATCAGCGAGGACTATCTTTTGCCTCGGTTCATAGATGGAAATCTAACTTCCAAATACGTGATTTTGCGGTTTTAATTGTAGAACTAGTATGGCGACATGATATATGGTATCCATGCCGCCCATGATTGATACATTTATATTTGAAGTTGTTTTCTTCACTTATAGTAATAATAAATGATTAAATTTCGTGTATCAAGCATTCTTTGGCTATTATAAGGGAAAACCCTATCCTTCGGCTTGCATGCATTGTGTGATGGGACCTAGGTCTTATAATAGCTTCATTGTTCTTCATTTAGCATTGCGTTGTTGGTTATATGCACTGGTATTCTTGGGGTAAAAATCCGTTCCATGTTATACGGCGTGGTCCCTTGATTTACCTAACTTTAAAATAAAGATAAGTAACTGTTTTTAGTTCTCACACCAGTCACATGACTGACCTGGGGTTTATTGTTTTAACCTAAACTATAGGTGCCCCTATTTTCCGCACGGGCAGCTAGTAGTTTTGGTTTTGCAGATTTATTCTTTCAGAATCCTGGTTTATAGCTGAAGTGATATTCGGAAAGCTCTGTATCCGTGTATTTCTTTCAGTTATGTTTTGTATTACTTTTCCGTTGCAGTAATGTATTTAAATCTCTGATGTTTATCAAATTTATTTCTATTTATTCTTACTCTGTTATATTCTTGTATTCTGATGGAATTGTTGTAATATACAATGAAATGTTCTTCTGTTTGTGTTCTGATATGTCTTGTCCTCAAAGCAATCGGTTCTTTCCTTACCTGGGAAGTTACGGGTTCTTACAACACCACTGGTGTAAGTTCATCCTATATGGAGATCTTAACTAGCAGATTTCTTTAGATCTCTGCTTCTTCACTAGCTATGGCTAGTGCTATTATCTCAGTCTCTATATAAACTGAGTAAAAATAGTATGTTTCCTGGATTTGTCAAGAAACAACTACTCCAGTACTAAATATATATAACCGTTGGACGCTTTTGGATCATCATATAAAATTTTCTAGTCTGCATTGGAAAAACCTTTAACAATAGCTGGAAACTTTTCATATTGTAATCCAAGGTTCATGGTTTAGTTTAGGTAACTCATGACCCTATCAACAGCATGCTAATGCTCTATACTAGGTCTACTGATAAACCTGCATAATAATCCCATGACATCGGCAGTGTTGAGTCTAACACAATCAATGACATAACGAAGGCTGCCAATGATTATCACATAATCAGACTGTCTTACACCATCACCAATGCTCTTAAATAACTTTATACTGGGATCATATGGTGTACATGTAGGTTTACAGTCAAAGTAATTGTATTTCTTTAATATCTTCTCAATGTAATGAGATTGATCCAAAGAAAGTCCATTTTTTGACCTAGTAATTTTAATGTCAAGGATTACACTCGCCTTACATAGATCATTCATATCAGAATTAGCACTTAATAAAGGTTTGTCTGTGTTTATGGCATGAATGTTTGATCCAAAAATAAGTAAATCATCCATATACAAACATATATTAGTGCAAATGTCATTTTCTGATTTATAGTAAATGCATTTGTCACGTTCATTAATTCTAAAAGCATTTGAGATTATTAATTTATCAAACTTTTGTGCCATTGCTTAGGTGTTTTTTTTAAACCATATAATGATTTATCTAATTTGAAAATTTTATGTTCTTTACTAGGAACTACAAATTTTTCAGGTTCGTCCATCCTCAATGTATTGAGATTGATCCAAAGAAAGCCCCATTTATGACCTAGTAATTTTAATGCCAAGGATTAAACTCGCCTTACATAGTTCATTCATATCAAAATTGGCACTTAATAAAGATTTGACTGTGTTTATCGCATGAATGTTTGATCCAAAAATAAGTAAATCATCCACATACAAACATATATTAGTGCAAATGTCATTTTCTGATTTATAGTAAATGCATTTATCACTTTCATTAATTCTAAAAGTATTTGAGATTATTAAGTTATCAAATTTTTATGCCATTGATTAGGGGCTTGTTTTAAACCATATAATGATTTATTTAATTTGCAAATTTTATGTTCTTGACTAGGAACTACAAGTCTTCAGGTTCGTCCATACAAATTTCTTCTTCTAATTTACCATTTAAATTAAAGTAGTTTTAGCATCCTTTTGGTGAATTAATACATTATGAATAGACACAAGTGAAATTAATATCGGAATAGATGTAATTCTTGTTAAGGTGAAAAAGTGTCGAAGAAATCTACATTTTCTCTTTGTTTAAAACTTTTGGCTACTAGACTAGCTTTATATTTATCGACAGTGCCATCAGGCTTTAATTTCATTTTAAGCACCCATTAACAACCTATTGATTTACAACCTGGTGGTAAGTCAACTAAGTGCCAAGTCCTATTGGGTTCTAAAGAATCCATCTCATTTATTAATATCCTCTTCTGAAAAATCGGCATCTAGTGAAGATAAGGCCTATTGGAGGTTCAAGGGATCCCCCTCTTTAATAAAAGCACAAAAAAGTGAACCAAAATCTTTTGCGGTTCTTGCTCTTTTACTTCTTCTAGGTTCATTTTTAGGATGTTCATTAGAATATGTTCTTACAGGTAATAAATTACTTGATGTTCCCCCACTATTCCTTAATTTAAAAGTAATTTTTTTTCTTTTTCATAAAATTCAGCATCATTTGATTCAATTATATTATGTGTATTTATGTTATAAAATCTGTATGCTTTGCTATCAATTGCATAGCCAATAAATACACATTCATATGCTCTATTTTCTAATTATATTCTCTTAGGGTTTGGAATACACACATATGTCGAGCATCCCCAAGTTCTAAAAGAGGACACATTGGGTTTGTAAATTTTCAAAATTTCAAAAGGTGAAATTTTATTGTTTGATTTAGGGATTCTATTTAGTACATAACACACCATTAATAATATATCCCCTTACCAGTGGTTTACTACGCCAGAATTTAATAAAATGACAACTATTAATTCGGTAAAGGTCCTCTTTTTTTGCTTTACCATTCATTTCAGATGAATAGGGTATTTTTTCCATGTATAATGCCATATAGTTTATAGTAATTTAGAATAGAACTAGATTCATATTATGTTCTTCTATCACTATGAAGTCCTATAATTTTCTTATTTATCTGATTTTCAATTTCAGTTTTGAATGTCTTAAACATATCGAATTCATCACTTTTATTTTCATGAGATATACATAGGTGAAATCAGAACAACCGTTAATAAAAGTGATAAAATAGCGGTGTCCGTCAATGTTATTCATTTTCACATAAAGTACACTCATTGGTTATTAAATCTACATCATATGATTAATGTCATTTCTTAGTGACATTCCAAAAAAACCATTATGCATGTAATTATTGCCCATTTATAATAAATGCATTTTCAAATTTTGCATTCAATTATTCTTAGTAGTGACATTTTCAAAAGAAACCTTCTCCCACTTAATTCTTATTATCCATAAGATGTACATAAGTGACATCAAAATAATCGTCAATGAATGTAATAGAGTACAGATTATTTTTACACATTGCTTTAAGTGGTTCACATGAATTAATTTCGAAGGGCCAAGTTTTCTAATACCATAGTCACATTTTCAAAATAGTAACTTTACGTCAAAATTACTATATCATTTATCATTCTAATTAAATGTTCTCAAAATTAGAAAGTAAACATTTTAATATATAAAAATTTTCTCAATCCTAATTGTACTTAAATCAACCTTATTTTAATCAAAATTAATTTCAAGGTTTACTGTCTTTTCCAAAGATAAACTCGATTTCTACATTTCCAGCCCCATCAACTTTAGTGGTGTGAGAAGCACATTCGGATTATCAGCATCCGTGTATGTAATGAACATATCACGATAATAACAGACATGGCGAGAAGCACCAGTATCTACCCACCAAACCTCTAATCCACCAATAAGGTGAACCTCAGTAAACATAGTCGTTAAAGGCTCCTCGGTTAGGTTTGCCTGCGGTGCAGGGCCTGGTCTGTTCTGACAATTACGTGCCTTATGACCTGGATTTCCACAGTTGTAACAGAGAAACAACTGCCATATTCACTCTTTTGGGTTGGTGGCTACTGTCCTTTTTAGTTCCCTTGCGGGTTCCAATTCAGTTTGTTGCGATGATTTTGATTTTAGGATGCTTTCGCATTCGGTTTCAAAATAGGTGATTTGGTCTTTTTAGTGCTGTTGTTTGTGACAACTAGCACTTCCTCTTTCTGTTTCTATTTGCATGCCACCTCCTCAATATGGAGGTGAATGATTAAGCTCTCTAAGTAAAATTCTTAGTCTTATGCCTTAGCACATTCTTTTAAAAAAAATACATCTTGGGGGCAATTTTCCAATTACTACAGCAATCTGAAATTGTTCATTCAAAGTCATACTTTGGAGATGATCTCATGAGTTATTTTTTGGGGCTCATGAGATTGCATCTCTACTAACCTGTTGTTTGCAGCGGCAGAAGAAGCGGAAGCCATTAGTTGCCTGAACATCTTCAATTTGTTGGAAAACTGATGGGCGAGTCACGTACAAAGTCGCTCTCTTGAAGACGTTTCGGTGATCTGCTCAATGGTGCAAAGCAGTTCAAACCTTTCACCGCCGCCTCTAGGATAAAACAGCCTCTTCTACAATCACAATTTTCTTGCACAACAAATTGAGCCTGATTTGCACTTCAAATTAAAAATTATACTGCTCTTTTTGTATTTTAGATAAAAAATAAATCAATGAAGACAAGAGTTTCTAAAGAGAGAGTAAGAGAAAAAGATTATTGTTTTTTTAGGCATTGTCTATTCTATTCTTTAAATAAACAGAAAAAGAATAGTAACATTAGCTAGGTTACTAGGAGGAAATTGGACTGCAATAAATGCCATTATTAAATAAAAGGAACGTACAAAATATTACAATTTTTAACATGTAAATTTGCATGTTCCAAAATAGATAAATTTTAATAAATCATAATTGATTATCATTCATTGCGATATTTAAATACCATATATTTTTTCTTTTGTAACAACTCCATAAAATATCACATGCATATATGACCGTGACTGTTCAATCACAATAATGACTCATAAATAAATTTACATATATGTAAATGTATTAAAGTTATAACTTTAAACGACTTTATTGCATTAATTGCTCAATAATAACTTTTTTGGTAACTTGCAATTAATTTTTAAATAAAATTCATTACATGTATGAAATATTTCCAACAAACACCAATGGTTTTATATCACTAACAACACACTTTACCGATAATGATTGGATTTTACAAAAGAAATTGCTATGTTTTTCTTTGATGTCACCTCCACATTCAAAAGTAGTTATATTTGTAAATGTTTCAAGTTTGTTATTGGAATGAAATATTGACAACAAGTTATTTGCTTGTACACTTGATAATGCATCGTCAAATGATAAATTTATTTAGTTACTAGAATCACATCTTACCTTTAAAAAAGCATTGGTTGCAAATGGAAAAAATAATTACTTGTTCGTTGCACTGCACGCATAATAAAATTAATGGTACAAGATGGTTTGAAATGTATTACGCTATTTTTAGAAAATATTAGAGAGAGTATAAAATATATCATAGGCTCCCAGTCAGGGAAAAAATTATTTGTGAAATGAATAGTTGATCTCTCAATGGATTGTAGTAGAAAAGATTACAACAAGATGTTCCAACATGTTGGAATTCAACTTTTTTGATGCTTAAAAGTGCCATTTATTTCTGATATGCATTATGTCATTCAAAAACAGTCGATCAAAGCTATTCTTATTGTCCAACTCCCGATGAATGGAAAAAAGCAAAGAAAATTTTGGGTTTTTTGGAAGCTTTTTACATGGTTACTTGCTTATTCTACGGTTCTTAATTATCCAACATCAAATCTATTTTTCCCAAAAATTGTAATGATTCTTTTTACCCTACAAAATCGTATGAAGGACAACGATTTTATGTCACCCTAGCTAACGAAATGTATAAGAAATTTGAAAACTATTGGAGAAAATTCAGTGTGTTACTTTATATTGCATGCATTTTTGATCCACGACATAAAGTTAAATTTGTTAAATATTGTTATGAGAAAATTTATAGAGTCGATAGTTATGAGTTTAATAAGGTTAAGAGTAGATTGAAAAATCTTTACAATGAGTATGTAAGTAAAATGGAAAAAAAACTAGTTAATGAGGCAAGTGTTTCAGACAGTATGGAATCCATAGATGCTGAAGTTGTCCATATTTACAAGAGTGTGAAGATATGTTGGAAAAATTTATAGTTATCGTAGCCAAGATTTAGTTGTTAGTTCTCGTCAGTCAGAACTTAAGTTGTATCTTGAAAATAAACTATTAGATCCTAAAGCATCATTTGACATTCTTTCATTTTGGAAGTCCCAACAATACGAATATCTGATTCTTTCTTCTTTGGCAAAAGATATATTAGCAGTTCCGATTACTACAGTGGCATCCGAAAGTACATTTAGTGTTGGAGGTAGTGTTCTTGATGATTATAGATCGTCTCTTAAGGAAGATATTATTCAAGCATTGCTTTGCTCTCACGATTGGCTGTATGGAAATGATTCATCACTCGTACAATAATTGAATGAAGATATTTCTGTTTTGCAATTGGATGAGCAGCCGAAAATTTAATTGTAAGTACATTTATGGTCTTTCTTTATGATTTGAGCAAGTATGCTTATTAACTGATAGTTCAGTTGCTTACGAGCATTGTTTCAACCTCAACCTATTTTCTTTTTCTTTTATATAGTTCATTTAATTGTGCTTCTAAAGCAGCCAGTTGCAGAATAATGTTCACAAACTCTTATGATTTTCATGCAGTTGTTGGAGCTTTCTATTCTCCTCTTACTAGGTTTTTTTTCATTAATTAATAACTGTATTATAATATTGTAGCAGTAATTAGAATTATAAATATAATATGCTAAATTTCATGGTATGATGCTATGGAATTGCATTTCCATTCAATTAATATGTTAAGTTATATAACCATATATACTTATCATATCTTGTTCCTTTTTAGTTCGTTAAACATGAGTTGAATATGAAAGTGTTGCAGAATGTCTAAGGAAGAGTTGATTGGTGTATGAATGTAACGACCCGTATTTTTGGTCGATTTATTTTAAATATTTAATATAGTTTAAAAATATTGAGCTGATAATATAAATCAATTTTTATATTGATTTATCCATTTATAATCAATATATGATTTATTTCGAATATATATTTATCGAAATACGAGAACTGAAATAATTCAATTCGAGATTTAAACTGAGTCAAAATTATTCAGATAATAAATATAAATTCTATATGAATATAATCGATAATAATAATAATAATTTATTATCGAGAAAGTGGTTAGTTCTGAATTTTAATTGTATTATATTAATTTAATATAATTATTAATATATTTACGTTCGAATTAGATTTTATAATCACTTCTGTTCAGTTCAGAATAGCGTTATAATATTGGAATGACGGTCGGTATGCTGAAATAGCAGTTCATGATCTTTAGTTATGAACCCCGAGATATTTATAATGGATAAGATCGAAATCGAATCGAAAATGAAATCAATATTTGTTTAAAAAGAATAAAAGATCTCTTTATATCGAATCAAAATCAAATCAAATTAATTAAAAAAATCTTTTTAAAATAAATACAAAGATTTGTTGTGTACTTCTGGTCCCCTCTCCACTTCTTTATATACATGACACCTTTCTGTCATCTTCTTTCCTTCTTGTTTGCAATTGAAATACTGCGTTCAATGATTTTAAAAAGAAGGATATCCCATTCATTCGTTAGCTTCAATAAAATGACCGCTCCTTCCATCCTCAATACAAATCGAAAACGAACTCCAGATAAAAAGAAATGGTGCCATCGTACATTCCTAAAATCAATTCAAAGCCCTCAACAGGGAATCGAAAACCGATATGCCCAATTTGATTTGCATACGATATCTGGAGCACGACGTTGACTTGGGCTGTCGCGATTTGGGTTAAGGCCGTTACGAACTAGGAGGAGCTCGCGATTTTTGAGGTTCTCGAACTGAGAAAGGGGGGCGACTAGGGTTCCTGAGTGGTGCGATACGGTTGGAAGGGGGCACGACGACTGGAAACCGCGACATCATTTGGCGGTTTGGATTCTGTAATCCTCAAGGCAAATTTGCATTGGGTCTTGACTATAGGGAAGAAGCGATGCTGGGTGCTGCGACTTAATGGAGAGATGTTAAGGATGTACTAGGGGTGGTTGATTCAGCAGTGATCGAATGGGGCAGGAAAGCTTAGACAGAAATTTTCTGTGGGACGCTATGTGCCGAAATCCTGAAACTAAGGTGAATGCTGAAAACTTTCGACAGTAAATTTCATAGAATTGTTTATACAAATAAACTGATTTGGTTAATCCAATAAATAACTAGCGGAAACTGATGTTAAGTTAAAAAAATTAATTATTGGATTTAAAACTGTAATTATTTATGTATAGATAATCATGTAAATTTATGAATACAAAAGGTAAAAACGTGATTAAAGGAGTGAGATGAAAGTAAGTTTAATTTAGTTAATTTAGTTTAGTTACTAATTAAGTTAATAAATTCCTTAGAAATAGTGTGTTTAATTTATACAAGGTTGGAAGATCGGGGAGTAGGATATTGGATTCATAATTTCAGATCTTACAATCGGAAATCAAAATAGATCGGCGAAATAAAATTAGGTGAGTAAATCTCACTCACTGTAACGTCCCAAGATTTTATGCCATTTAGTTAGAATATTTAAATTTTGTTTAAATATTATATTTGGAATATAATGGGTTTTTAATCGAATTTATTTATTTAAAATAGAGTTCGAATATATATATTCATATATTAATTAAAACGAGCTCGAAACGTCGTGGTAGTTCGAAATTTTCGATTTGAACTTTAACTGAGTATACCGGATTCGATATAAGTCGGATCTCTGTGAAACGAGAAACGTTGGAAGCATATTGATGATAATTTTCATATGAAAGAGAAAAACCCAGGTTTTGTGTTATAATTTGTTAGTTATGGCTAACTCAAATCTTAAAATAGTCGCTGTGAAATCGTTTTTAAATTATAACGATTTATTTTAAATATAAAAGGGTTTTATATAAATGGAATATCATTTAAAAGGAGAGATTTAGATATTGAGCTTTGAACTATATACTAATTGAAATTTGAAAATGATATTCTATTTTCATTAAATTAACTATCTGAATTTACTTTATGTTGTGTTAAAATTATATAAGTTTTAATTTATAAACCAAACCAAAGTCGCTCATATATTTAACATGAAACTAGAGAACAATTTGAATAAGGAAACTGAAAACTAGATTATATAATATCAAGCTGAACACGTACAATTTGGGTATGTGCACAATATGTAAGAACATAAAACATGATCCATACAGAGAGGTAGAATGAAACAAACAATGTATATATATATATTGTGGCAAAATAGTTGGTGTCCACATATATAATCGATGAACAATTTGAAGACAGTAAAAGGAAGATTTGAAAGAACATAAGAACAACATACATTTATATCACTGACTGTACACCTGAAATCTTAAAGAACCAAAAAGGATTCATTTTAAAATTCCACTACAGTACAAACACATATAAGATTCTGGATTGAATCTACTTGCGGTACAAAATCTATAGATGGAATAAACAATTCAATACATAGCCTAAACTAGTCCTTTGTACACATCACAATAGACTCCATATACCAATCTATATAAAAGCTATCGTGCTAGCCATACATCAAATATAGGATATATTTGTGCCTGTTTCGAATCTTCAATTGAAATAGACAATCCATAGCCATTCCCATGGAAAAAGGTTCGATCACCTCTTTTAGCCAATTCTCTAATAAGAAAACCTCTGTACACCCACCACTGTTGCCATAAGTGGTACAATTAATATCTAAAAAGAAAAAGAGAGGAAAAAGATACAAGAAAATAGCCAAAACAGCTAGACGAAGTACAATAACAGCTGTAAAGAAGAGAAGAAAAAAAAAGGGAGAAGACAATGCATATTTTGACAGACAACTGAATGATCAAAATCAAAACAACTAGAAAAGATACTAGGACAGCTAAACAAGGGTAATGCATGCTAAATTGAAACAGAGGTATATTTATATTCATACATCAATACTAGGAGGACAATGGACAGCTAAAACAAAATCTAATATATGTATATTTATACATCAAACAAATCGAACAGAAAAATAGATATTTACAGACCCAAATCTCTTGTACAAATCTTGTTTTGTCAAATCTGCTCAGATCATGAATCTGTATATATATATATATATATATATATACACACACACAGTCGATTCCATGAACAGATTCACTATTGCAATATATTTAAAGGTGGGAAAAGAAAATCTACAACAGCTTCAAATTCTAGGATTTGAATTTACAACTCATAGCCTAACCTAAATCTACACCTCATGGTTTAAAATCTCCATAGATAATTCATTGACAGTTCGATCCATATGTCAATCAAACAAGACCAGTTGTACCAAATTGTAATACTAAATTCAACAATATCTGTTAAAAATCCAAATATAAAATCTAAAATACAGTTCCAAATCTCTGAGTTGATTAAACAACTCATGGTCATAACCTCCCCTAACCTATACCTATTCGATCACTATTGGATTTCGAACAAACCAACAGTGCTGTAAATCCATTACTTAGCTCAGTAGAAATCTCCTACCAAACCATGACTATCCATTCAGGTCTCACTATCAGTAATACAGCCTGGAAAGGGTAAAAACACATATGGTCTAAGCTAAGATAGCTGAACTACCTACGATTAATCCACTGATGGACATTCATCTCAAATCAACTACTATATATACACTCGCATAGTGTTTCAACAATTTCCAGTAACCATTCAAACTAATACAGTAAAGAAAAAGTTTCAAATCACTTACAAAATCAAAACAAAATTTATAAAGTAAACAAAAATCAATTAAAACACTTATCTGGGTTCGGGAATACACGGTTCTCCTTTTGAGATGCTTCGGGTGTTTTTCTGAGGGGTTAGTTCAAGGCTGAGGACTTAGGGCTCGGTCCCTCTGGAAGCATCGGTTGGGTTGTCTAAGTGGAAGTGGGAGGAGGCTCTTTTATTTCTGGAAGGTGGGGTTCATCGGTGAGGCTTTGGTGGTCTTTGAAGGAGTTATTTAGGGTTTACAAATCGATCGAAGCCAGAAGGCGAGCTGATGACCAGAGCATGGTTGCATCGAGGGGATGCGGTGTACTTTCTTCCGATTGTCGATGAAGACGGAAAGGAGGAGAAGGGAATCTGATGTCGGCAGGGAAGGGTTTCCTTTTGGAGGCGGCGTATAATTGTGAAGGGGGAAGGGATCCGATGGTTATAAGAGGAAGTGGGGGCGGGTTTGTTATATTGAAGATGGGATGGAAAAAAATAAGTAAGGCCCAACTCATTAATTAAAGGTTTACTTAGTTCAAATATTTTTATAAACTTCAAATAATAATTGTGGAAACAGACGTGGTCGGAATTCGATAAAACAGAAAACACCGGAACCGTAACGATGAGTGCTATGTGATGGAAGAGAACCGGACAGGCCTAGAAGCAGCTGTATTTTTTTCAGTTAAATTAAACACCGTTTAATTTAACTGAAACAAGATGATTTATCGACGGATTCAAAAACAAGTGAGTTAAACTCACTCAGTATTTTTTTCCATTTATATTTTATATAAATTGGGTTTTTAATTTGTGTGCTCTGCTTGCCAATGGTTAACTGTTTGCTAGTTAAATATTTATTTGTTGATTTAACTGATGAAATTAAACCGTCATTTAATTTCAGTAAAATACCAAATCGTTATTCTAACGATTGGTTCCAATAAAGGTATTTTACCTTGTTGGTCACGTTTATAAAATAAACGTTTAAATGGTTTGAATTAGTTGAATTGTTTGTTTATTGATTGTTGTTAAATGGTCGTTGCTTATTATTATCATATATGAACTGATCTGATGGGGTGATTGATTTGGATATTGGTTGTTGACTGAAATTTCAACATCTGTGTAATTTAAACCAATAGGCGGTATTGGTTGGGTATTTGGCAACATATGGCCTAGAAAATCAATCGTTTTATAGATGTTGATTTACCGTCAGGAAAATCGATAGGGACGAGGTTATAAAATTTATTTTATAACTGGTGATAGATTTTGAAACATATATGTTTTAAAATAAAAGTTTATAAGAAAGGGGAAATAAATAAATGTTTTATTTAAGATTTAATTTATTTTTAATAAATTTTATAAAGTCAACTTTGATGAGAATCAAATGTATAAGTACGAGGATGAGAAATAAATCAAATGGTATTATTTTAATTCTAATAATATTTAATAAAGGAATTAACTACGAAAGTAGTTAACCACCAAAGTAAATTATTATTTTAATAATTTAGGGAAATTCTTTGTAATTGAGATTCATTTAAAAAGTACTTGAAATTGAAATGGAATCCAATTGGAGAGTGAAAGGGAATTACGAACGGGTTTTATATTTAAACCCAAATTTGTATAACAAGTTATAAAAAAGGGAATTTAAGCGAAGACAAAGAGGCAGAGTTAAAAAGTAATGTTACTTGATTAGTGAATTAAGAACGAATGGTGTATTCGAGAAAGAGATTTTAAAAAAGGGAAGAAGGTTTGTGAAATCCTACTTTTGAATAAAATAGTTAAAGGAAAGTTGTGTGGAGATTAGATGAGATGTTGGTTTATTACAACTCGTATCTATCTTTAGATATGATTGTTGGCTAGCTTTTTGACCAAGCCACCAAGGTTCATTCACCAGAAGAAAGTATGAAACTACGTTCCTTAAAAGTCCATGAAGGAACGAATCGCACCAGAGGATCGCCCCTCGTCGGATCGCCCCTCATCGGATCGCACCTCATCGGATCGCCCCCATTCCATCAGCGAAACAACCACCTCTATGCGACTCGATCCGTACATACACTACTACCCAGTATAGACCGATCCGATCCCCTGATGCACGGCGAAGCCCCTGACCCGTTCAAGCACGAGCTAGTCTTCGGCGATCCGAGATGCACGGATCCAGCGACACGTGTCCCCAACCGTCATTTTGACCGATTCTCCCCATTTGCTCGATCCGATTTTCAAGGGGATCGCGACACCTGTCCACAACGGCTAATTTGACTATTTCTTCATCGGCTGCGATACGATCCGATGTTTTCGGGATTCGTGCCACGTGTGACCACGATCCGCCTGACAAAATCAGCTATAAATAGCCCAGAGCTTGGCATGTTTCAGGATCATTTAGCAATATTGAGTTCTGATTCCGCCATTATTGTCATACTACCATTTCTTATCAGTTTTATTACTAGATTACTGAGAGAAATCACAATTGTAAAAGTGAGCTAGAGAGAGATAATTGATTGTACTAGCATTCAAAGTATAATCGATAACATATAAAGTGGACGTAGGCTCGTTAACGCCGAACCACTATAAATCCTATGTGTTTTCTGCTTTTTCTTCATTCTCCAGTTAAAACTCTATAAGATTCAGAACAATTTGGGTGTTAGGTCCAAATTTTGATCTAACAATGATCGATATTGATCAAGGTCTGAGAGGTAATTAAAATACCCCAACTTGAACGATATCAGGACTATCTAAGGGTGATATTATTTGTGATGGTAAAAGGGGTTAGTGATAATTTCTTTCCAGTAGTGAAATAATGTAACGGTGGAGTTTTATCCAACAGAAATAAGCACTGGGTTCTGTCAAGTAATAAATAAAGGATATTTCATAAGGATGTTTAACCAAAAGGCCTAGTGATGCTGAATACTTAACCAGTGAACTCTTTTTGTGATGATTGAAACACTGTTTATTTTGATAGTTAAATCACCGACTATCAAATCTGTCCAATACGATTGTTGGTACGGAAAGACCGGGATCGAATTTATATTCGAAAACCATTCCGACCAGCAAATACGTGAAGATATCAAGAGATAATCGAGATGGAGCATTGAAGACCGTGGGTTTTCGTGAATGGAAGGACTGCTAATAATCTCCGGTCGGCAGCCAGAGATGTACTGTGGTCCTGTCGTGGTTGGAATCTACGGGTTGCAAGGACTTCTCGCTACTGATCCATGGGGTGATTCCTATATGAGATGCAGTAGGAGAGTACCTTCGGTTCATCCTGTTCCTGGATGACTTGTATGGACGAGTGTCTGACAGAGTATTTCCAGATGGTCACGTACATTGATTTTTACAAACGTACTTCTGTCAGCTGCAGAGTATTTTTGTAAATGTCAATTAGTGATTTGACAGATCTGACGATTTGGGACTCAAAGTGAATGATGGCCAGGTGTTGTAAAGGAAATTCTGACCTCAAGCCTCATAACTGGGAAATGACAAAAATCGGGCAGGCAGCATGGCTATGTGGGTCGCTCCCATTAGAATGTATAATCACCTATCTAGAGAAAATCCCTTTGTTTCTTTAATCTATATTCGATGCTGTCCCTTTTCGGGAAACAGTGGTTTGAGTCCAACCGTTGGTGATATACATTCGATACACTCAAGCGAAATGAGTGGTCGGTCATGTGAGGGTCGAGTTACAAGACGTTCTTGTTGAACCCAGTGTATTCGTCTCTAGAGATACACTATCGGCAGGTGGACCCATACCTTGTCAAGGTCGGAATCCAATCTCCAATAAGCGCCTGTGGTTTTGATTGTATACTATATATGTAGAGCGTGAGATGCAAGCGTTCTACTAGATTGATATTTACTTGTATTTAGACATTATTATAATATCAGACAAGATATTGGTTTCAAAAATGTTTTGGGTTATCGTAAGGTAAAAACCGTCCTTGTTTATGTGTGGATTGGGTCTTACGATTATCCATTTCCTTTGAAAGATTTTAACTTTAAAATCAGGTTGTGTGATACCCTAAATACTGTGCGAGTTTTTCTCACTCTGGTTCACCAGACTGACCCGGTGTTTTGTAAATGCTTGGGTTAGCCCGGGTGTACAGGTTCAGGTTATCGAATGATGTGAAGAGGCGAGCTGGAAGAGTCCAGACGTGTGATATTATATAGCTATTATTCCGCTGTTTGTTGTATCTGAGGACAGGTTATTATAACTGACCAGATATGTGATATACTCTGATGATTGTAAGTATTTTAAAGCTCTCAGTAAAAATTTATTTCTATATTATATTTTGTTCCGTTGCGATGTGAGACTCTGATTCTGTGTTGTGGTGTTTCTTCTTCTTCATCTATTCTAATATTTCTTTCTTTCTTATCTCACCCTCTAAATTCTTTCTATAAACGTTCCAGTGTTTTCGGTGTTTGGGAGGTTGGCATAAGTTCTGCTTAAGGTATTTATGTCGATTTTCAAGCCCGAAAATCCTTGGGTCATTACATTCACCTTTTATTTAGAATTATTTTTATTTGTTAAAAAATATTTGTCTGTTTCTTGTTTGAATGCTTTCTGGTTGTTTAAAATATATTAGTTATTTAGGCTTAACTATTATAAATATATTGGGTGGTTGGATTGTTCCCGCAGTATTATTAGCGGATGCCCGCGGTACCATTAGCGGATGATTACCCTATACGCCCCACGCTATGATAGCGGATGACCTTCTATACCGCGATATCCTGCCACGAAGCAGGATGGGTATTATTTATGTTGGCTAACGTCTGTGAATGCAGGAAAAACAAGTTGGAAGGATCCAACTGGATTCCTCAAAAATATATTATCTGTTTGTTTATTTGCACCTATGCTATCATATATGATGTGTTAGAAAACCTACCAATTATAATTGGTTGTTTTGATTGTTTGAAATATCACTGGGTCTTAATGTTGATTTATAAAAATATCGTGAAAGAGATTTTGAGATTTAAAAGGAAAATTTTATTTTCTAAAATAGAATTTAAAATTCGAATGGACTAAAAATATTAATTTTTTTTTTGAATAAATAAAACAAGCATTGAATTTATAAACGATGTTTATAAATTAAATAATACAAGAAATTGAAGTGAATTATAAATGGTGTTTATAAATAAAATAGATTGATTTTCATTGGATAATCAAATAATTGAAATGAAATTATAAATAGTGTTTATAAACAAAGTGGAAAAATTTTCATTGGATAATTCGAATATTTAAATTCAAATGTGAATTTAAAAATAAAAATGGGGAAATCATTTTAAAGAGATAAACGATGGAATTTATTCTGATGTTCAAAATATGAATTGAACTAAAATAAATCCGTAAGGATTTATGATTTGAATTCGATTAATTCGAATTTATTTAAATAGAAGTTAAATTGAATATGAAAATAAATTGGGTGTTATATATATAATTTATTATAAGGAATTTCCAAATTAAGATGTTGGTTTTAAATAGATTTCGAAATAGACTTATTTAAATATAAACAAGGAAATTTATAAAATGGTGTTTGTAAATATAATGAATTAATTATCAAAAGATAATCTGAATATTTAAATTCAAGTATGAATTTGAAAATAGAATTTGAAATGGAATCGAAATGGAAACTTGTTTTTATAAAACAAGAAAGTTAAATTTATAAACAACGTTTTTAAATTTATGAAAATAAATTATCATTTGATAACTTAGAAATTTAAATTCAAATATTAATTTATCCGTGAATGGGAAATCGTTTCAGAAAGGGAACGACGGGTTTTACTTCGACATTCGGAATATAAAAAAGAATTGAGATTAGTCTAAGAAATTATATTTGGAATTTGATTTCATCGGATTTTATAAAGTAGTTTATTCCTAACGGAATTGGAAATGAATATAGCAGATCGAGTTATAAATAAATTTATAACCGAGAAATGAAAAATGGGCAAGTAGAGATAATCAGAATTTTTAAGCTGAGTTGGGAAAATTGGGTTAATATATATTAAAATATATTAGAATGGAGTTGAATTTATTTTAAACGAAGTTTAAAACGTTTATATATATAAATATAATTAAAACGAACTCGCCGCAGCGCGATAGTTCGTAAATTGGCGTTTCGAACTTCAATTGGGTATATAGAACTCAATAGAAGTCGAAATTCTTTGAAACAAAAAACGTCAGGACCGATTTGATAGTAGTTTTCTAATGGAAGAGAAAATTCTGAATTTCGTTGTATATATTTTGAGTTATGTTAAAATCAAATTTTCAGAAGAACAGCTCCGTAACCATTTAAAGACCATAACGGTTTATTTAATTTTATAAAAGGATTTTAAGCGAATAAATTCTGAATTTCTGTTTAGAAAATTTCAAATTTGAGTTGTAAAATATATGTGAACTCAAGTGGAGTAATGAATTGATTTTTTTTGAAACAGAAATCAGATTTTTAGTTATTGAATAGAATTAACTAATTTGAATAGTAATTAGTTAATGAGATTTTGAATTGATATTGGGCTTTAAATAAGTGAATTCAATTTTGAAAATATATTCAAAATCGAAAAGAAACTTGAATTGAAATTGGAATTCAATTTTCGAATGAGCAAGTTAAATATTTTATTTGAGCATGTTATATTCAAACAAAGAGGTGAAATAGGCAAAATAGCTAATTAAAGAATAAATGCATGAAATTGAATTCAAACGATTGGATTGAGTTGAATTGAATTGAAAAGAGGTATGGGATGGAGTATATGAAGATTTTAATTTATGCGCCCGACAAAAAGGTACACGTTTAAATTCCATATGAGGTTTTATGCGCCGTATCGGCAAGCTGCTTGGCTTTTTCTTTTTGATTTGAGAGGCCTGTGTGGCGGTTTGGGGATTTTCCGATGCTCCTGGTACAAAGGAGGTTATGGCGAAATTTTCCGAAAATTTAAGGAGTTAGAATATTTTAAAGAAAATTGGATAACTAGAAAATCAGTATATATGGAAATCCGATAAGGAAACGAGTTTAAAATAGAATATTATAAACAAAAAGGAAATCGATAGTCTGGTAATAGAAAGAGAAAAGTATATACGTTTTAAAAATGAATTATTGGCTTTATATGATGTGGATTATTCGAGGTAAGTGGTTTTGTATGTTTGAAGTTAAGGATGTTTTCAGTCAAGGTCTGAGAGGCAGTTATACCCCAACTTGATTGATTTCATTTTTAATTGATAAATAGCAAGATCCAGTCTTGAAGAGAAGTATTTGAATAAGAGTTAGTTGAATAAAATATTTTGGGTTGTTGTAACGGTGTTTTACATAACATTCGTTTTAACCTAAGTGGTGGAATTTTGGAAATATAAAAATTAAATATTTCCTGAGTATAATTAAAGTAGTCGGGAAAGAGATAAGTGATTGAAATTGTTTTCAATTGCAAATAGAATATATTTTCTAAGTACAGAAAGTAAAAGAAGGCGAGGTATGGAAATGTTTTTCCAAATAGCGAAAAAGCCAAGATGATAATTGAAAATATTTGTTAACAAATATTGACAAGGAAATGGAGAAGTGATTTAATTAATAAAATATTAATTAAAATGCCCAGTGATTAGTTTGATGCTTTGAATGGATGTTGTTTTCTTCGACAGTTAAATAACCGACTATCAAAGTATTTCGCCAATAACGTTGTCAATATGGAGAGATGGTTGGATTATTATCCGAGAACCACTCTGTATTGGCAGTAGCATTGCGAATCAAATTATATAAAGATAATCAAAGACGTATTAAAGTGCAAGCGCTTTTCTATTAACTGAAATTGTGCCTTCGGTTTCGTTCAGTCCCAGAATGAACGTATATAGACGAATGTCTGATAAAGTATTTCCAATAATCGAAAATGTTGGTCTGTATAGATATATATGGTGGCAATGGATTTATTCCCTTAGCATAATATCCAGAATATATCTTTGCAAATCAATTAGTGATTAACGGATCTGACAATGTGGCATTCAAAATGATTGTGCTATCAGTGAATGATAATTAATCGTAGCCTCAGGCCTCAACAACTAGGAAATGACAAAAATCGGGCAGGTAGCAAGGCTATGTGGGTCGCTCCCATTAGGGTGTATAATCACCTATCTAGAGATATTCATTTCATTCTTTAATCTGTTCGATGCAGTCCCATTCGGGAAACGGTTGGTGATCCTAATCGTTGGTGATATACATTTGATACACTCAAGCGAAATGAGTGGTCGGTCATGTGTGGGCCGGGTTGCAAGATGTTCTTATTGAACCCAGTGTATTCCAGTCTAGAGATACACTACCGGAAGGTGGTTCCATACTTTGTCATGTTGGAAATCCGATCTCCAATAAGCGCCATGCGGTTTTTGATTTTATATTATATATGGAACGTGAGATGCAAGCGTTCCGCTAGATTCTATTTATTTGATATAGACATTATTATAATATCACTGGATTTGATATCAAAGATATTAGGGTTATCGTAAGGTAAAAACCATCCGTGTTTATGTGTGGATCGGTCTTACGATTATCATTTCTTTCGAAAGGATTTTTAAAGTTAAACAATCGGTTGGAGTTTACTCACACCAATCCCATGACTGACCCAGAGTTTATTTTGTTTTTGTTTTCCCTAAACTCTTGGGTGCCCAAATTTGTACGGGCAGTCAAGTAGTCGGGATTTTACAGATTCACTTAGAGGAGTTTGAAGCAGGAGGCTTCACCAGTTAGCTATAGACTATCATATTTCCAATGTGTACTATGTTGTATCTGGAAACAAGTGTTTATAACTGTTCCAGGAATAACTGTTGTGCTCTGATAATGGTATGTATATACAACTACTGATTTGTATTTCAAAAGATATGTTATTTATTATATTTTATTCGTTCCGCTGTGAGATTTGTCTTCTTTGTTTCTTCTATTCTAATATTTCTTTCTTTCTATTTCTCATCCTCTAACTTCTTTCTAATAATGATTCGTATTTCTGTGCAATTTGGGTTGGACGTGTGGTGTTATTAGTTAACTCAGATTACGGATTTGCGGCCCGTTACAGTTGGTATCGGAGCTTAGCTTGAGCGAATACCTAGGCCTGTGTGGCATGTGCTCATTAGAGATAGGGTCAGTAGTGCCCTAGGATGAGTTGAGTGTATATATACGAGAGTGCGTATTTGTTAATTGATTAAAACAAATGATTTATATTGTGTTGGCTAGTCTGTTGAGTGGATTATAAATGGTCGAATCGTGGGACGCCACGAAGTCGATAGGAATTTATAAACACTTGAACAGAGAATTCGACATGATATTGTTTTAAGTGGGTGAATGAAATAATTTTACCCAAAATTCTATTTTGATATAGAAAGATAATTTTCTTAAATTATTATAATATATGGATGTGTTAGATGTTAATATTTTAATCAAATAATAGTATAAAATTGAAACGGTTATATATAACAAAATAGAACTTGTATATGAATCAATATACAAATGAAATGAATTAAAATTGAATTCAAACCAGAATTTGGAATTTAAATCCTGGGAAGTTTGAAAATATTTTTAAAAGTATATTAAAATAATATAGCTTTGTTTTGGAAGGATTTTTGAATAAAAATCATTTTGAATGGATTTTGAAAGTGATAAAGCACTAAACTCACTTCAATGGCTGAAAAATAATTCTTATGATGACTGCAGAAGCATCAGTGTTCATTTTCGAGTTTCTAATTGATGAAATGCTACCTTAAAAAAGTATTGTTGGAAATTTGTTTGAAAGAAAACAAGTGGTTTGAAATTCAAAAGTTTTGAATTTGAAATGGTTATAAATATATATATATGTATATATTTATATGATTTCAAAAGGATTTGAAAATGAAAACCCGGGAATTTAAATTCTGAAATATAAAGTTAACTTAAAAAAGTTAAATGAATCAAAGTGAATAAATTGAATCAGAATCAATTTTAATGAATTAGAATGCATATGAATGGAAACCAAAAGTTTTGGTTGGAATTAAAGTCATAGAAATATGAAGAGTTGAGTTTCAACATAAGTGAGATTTTGAAAAGTAATGGATTTGTACCATTTTTCGTACCTTAGCAATTTCGGGGACGAAATTATTTTAAGGGGGGAAGAATGTAAAGACCCGTATTTTTGGTCGATTTATTTTAAATATTTAATATAGTTTTAAAATATTGAGATGATAATATAAATCAATTTTTATATAGATTTATCCATTTATAATCAATATACGGTTCATTTCGAATATATATATATATATATATATATATATATCGAAATACGAGAACTGAAATAATTCAATTCAAGATTTAAACTGAGTCAAAACAATTCAAAAAATAAATATAAATTCTATGTGAATATAATCGATAATAATAATAATAATTTATTATCGAGAAAGTGGTTAGTTCTGAATTTTAATTATATTATATTAATTTAATATAATTATTAATATATTTACGTTCGAATTAGATTTTATAATCGCTTCTGTTTAGTTCAAAATAGCGTTATAATATTAGAATGATGGTCGGTATGCTGAAATAGCGGTTCACGATCTTTAATTATGAACCCCGAGATATTTATAATGGATAAGATCGAAATCGAATCGAAAATCAAATCGATATCTGTTTAAAAAGAATAAAAGATCACTTTATATCGAATCAAAATCAAATCAAATTAATTAGAAAATCTTTTTAAAATAAATACAAAGATTTGTTGTGTACTTCTGGTCCCCTCTCCACTCCTTTATATACACGACACCTTTATGTCATCTTCTTTCCTTCTAGTTTGCAATTGAAATACTGCGTTCAATGATTTTAAAAAGAAGGATATCCCATTCATTTGTTAGCTTCAATAAAATGGCCGCTCCTCCCATCCTCAATACAAATCGAAACCGAACTCCAGATAAAAAGAAATGGCGCCATCGTACATTCCTAAAATCAATTCAAAGCCCTCAACAGGGAATCGAAAACCGATATGCCCAATTTGATTTGCATACGATATCTGGAGCGCGACGTTGACTTGGGCTGTCGCGGTTTGGGGTAAGGCCGTTACGAACTAGGAGGAGCTCGCAATTTTTGAGGTTCTCGAACTGAGAAAGGGGGTGACTAGGGTTCCTAAGTGGTGCGATACGGTTGGAAGGGGGCACGACAACTGGAAACCGCGACATCATTTGGCGGTTTGGATTCTGTAATCCTCGAGTTTAATGAAAGGCGAAATTTGCGTTGGGTCTTGAATATAGGGAAGAAGCGATGTTGGGTGTTGCGACTTAATGGTGCGATGTTAAGGATGTACTAGGGGTGGTTGATTTAGCAGTGATCGAATGGGGCAGGAAAGCTTGGACAGAAATTTTATGTGAGATGCTATGTGCCGAAATCCTGAAAGCAAGGTGAATGCTGAAAACTTTCGACAGTAAATTTCATAGAATTGTTTATGCGAATAAACTGATTTGATTAATCCAATAAATAATTAGCGGAAACTAATGTTTAGTTTAAAAAAATTTAATTATTGGATTTAAAACTGTAATTTTTTATGTATAGATAATCATGTAAATTTATGAATACAAAAGGTAAAAACGTAATTGAAGGAGTGAGATGAAAGTAAATTTAATTTAGTTGATTTAGTTTAGTTACTAATTAAGTTAATAAATTCCTTAGAAACAGTGTGTTTAATTTATACAAGGTTGGAAGATCGGGGAGTAGGATATTGGATTCATAATTTCATATCTTACAATCGGAAATCAAAATAGATCGGAGAAATAAAAATCAGGTGAGTAAATCTCACTCACCTTTTATTTAGAATTATTTTTATCCGTTAAAAAATATTTGTTTGTTGCTTGTTTGAATGATTTCTGGTTGTTTAAAATATATTATTTATTTAGGCTTAACTATTATATATATATATTGGGTGGTTGGATTATTCCCGCAGTATCATCAGCGGATGCCCGCGGTACCATTAGCGGATGATTACCCTATACGCCCCACGCTATGATAGTGGATGACCTTCTGTACCACGATATCCTGCCACGAAGCAGGATGGGTATTATTTATGTTGGCTAACGTCTGTGAATGCTGGAAAAACATGTTGGAGGGATCCAACTGGATTCCTCAAAAATATATTATCTGTTTGTTTGTTTGTTTGCACCTGTACTGTCATATATGTTGTGTTAGAAAACCTGTCAATTATAATTGGTTGTTTTGATTGTTTGAAATATCACTGGGACTTAATGTTGATTTATAAAAATATCGTGAAAGAGATTTTGAGATTTAAAAGGAAAATTTTATTTTCTAAAATAGAATTTGAAATTCGAATGGACTAAAAATATTTAAAAAAAAAATGAATAAATAAAACAAGTATTGAATTTATAAACGATGTTTATAAATTAAATAATACAAGAAATTGAAGTGAATTAATAAATGGTGTTTATAAATAAAATATATTGATTTTCATTGGACAATCAGATAATTGATATGAAATTATAAACAGTGTTTATAAATAAAGTTGAAAAATTATCATTGGACAATTCGAATATTTAAATTCAAATGTGAATTTAAAAATAGAAATGGGGAAATCATTTTAAAGAGAAAAACGATGGAATTTATTCTGATGTTCTAAATATAAATTGAACTAAAATAAATCCTTAAGGATTTATGATTTGAATTCGATTAATTCGAATTTATTTAAATAGAAGTTAAATTGAGTTTGAAAATAAATTGGGTATTATATATATAGGTTATTATAAGAAATTTCCAAATTAAGGATTTCGAAATAGACTTGTTTAAATATAAACAAGCAAATTTATAAAATGTTGTTTATAAATATAATGAATTAATTATCAAAAGATAATTTGAATATCTAAATTCAAGTATGAATTTGAAAATAGAAATTGAAATGGAATCGAAATGGAAATTTGTTTTTATAAAAAAAGGAAGTTAAATTTATAAACAACGTTTATAAATTAAAGAAAATAAATTATCATTTGATAATTTAGAAATTTAAATTCAAATATGAATTTATCTGTGAATAGGAAATCGTTTCAGAAAGGGAACGACGTGTTTTATTTCGATGTTCGTAATATAAAAATTTATTTAGATTAGTCTAAGAAATTATATTTGAATTTGATTTCATCGGATTTTATAAAGTAGTTTATTTCTAACGGAATTGGAAATGAATATAGCAGATCGAGTTATAAATAAATTTATAACCAAGAAATGAAAAATGGGCAAGTAGAGATAATCAGAATTTTTAAGCTGAGTTGGGAAAATTGGGTTAATATATATTAAAATATATTAGAATGGAGATGAATTTATTTTAAACAAAGTTTAAAACATTTATATATATAAATATAATTAAAACAAACTCGCCGCAGCGCGGTAGTTCGTAAATTGGCGATTCGAACTTCAATTGGGTATATAGAACTCAATTAAAGTTGAAATTCTTTGAAACAAGAAACATCAGGACCGATTTGATAGTAGTTTTCTAATGGAAGAGAAAATTCTGAATTTCGTCGTATATATTTTGAGTTATGTCAAAATCAATTTTCAGAAAAACAGCGCCATAACCATTTAAAGACCATAACGGTTTATTTAATTTTATAAAAGGATTTTAAGCGAATAAACTCCGAATTTCTATTTAGAAAATTTCAGATTTGAGTTGTAAAATATATATGAATTCAGGTGGAGTAATGAATTGATTTTTTTGAAACAGAAATCAGATTTTTAATTATTGAATAGAATTAACTAATTTGAATAGTAATTAGTTAATGAGATTTTGAATTGATATTTGTAACGACCCGAAAATCCGTACCAATTTGAGCTGACAAATATCCTACAGATTCAACTCAAAGTGCAAGAAACTTCAGATCATTAATAGAAAGAAATAAGAGGATGAGAAAGATAAGATAGAACTAATAGTATAGAAGAAGAAGAAGAACTCAACTGAACATAATCAGAGTAAAAACACTAATCTCGCAGCGGAACGAATAAAACGTATTATATAAACATAACTTTGAAATACAAAACTGTATTGTATATACATACCATTATCAGGGTACAATACATCATATCACAACGGAAATAATCTCTAAATACTAACTATGAAGCCTTCTGCTTTTAGCACCTCCAAGTGTATCTGTAAAAGCCTGAAACACTTGACTGCCCATACAAATTTGGGCACCCAAGAGTTTAGGGAAAACAAATAAAATAAACTCTGGGTCAGTCATGGGACTAGTGTGAGTAAATTCCAACCATAACGTTTTACTTTGAAAATCCTTTTGAAACAAAAGGATAATAGTAAGACCAACCCACACATAAACATGGACGGTTTTTACCTTACTATAGCCAAAATATTTTGATATCAAAATCCAGTGATATTATAATAATGTCTAATGAAGTAAATAACCAAATAGCAGAACGCTTGCATCTCACGCTCTGCATACATAGTATAAAATCAAAAACCGCAGAGCGCTTATTGGAGATTGGATTCCAACTATGACAAGGTATGGGACCACCTGCCGATAGTGTATCTCTAGAGGCGAATACACTGGGTTCAACAAGAACGTCTTGCAACCCGGCCTACACATGACCGACCACTCATTTCGCTTGAGTGTATCGAATGTATATCACCAACGGTTGGGCTCAAACCACTATTTCCCGAAAAGGGACAGCATCGAAATAGATTAAAGAAGTAAAAGGAATTTCTCTAGATAGGTGATTATACACCCTTATGGGAGCGAACCACATAGCCATGCTGCCTGCCCGATTTTTGTCATTTCCCGGTTGTGAGGCTTGAGGCTACGTCTATTTTTAGAACATCTGATCACCATTCACTTTGAATGCCACATCGTCAAACCCGTCAAATCACTAGTTGATCTTCCCAAAAATATTACGGGTATAAAAGCTAAAAGAAACGAATTTCTCCACCACCAGACGTAATACCTTGAAAAGTTCGCCTTATGTGACCGTTAGGAATACTCTGTCAGACATTCGTCCATACAAGTTGTCCTAGGACTGGACCAACAGAAAACACCATTCTAGAACAGGACAACCCTTGCATTTCACTCTGTCTTCAATTGTCTTCAGCATAATCTAATTCGCAGCGCTTATGCCTATACAGAGTGGTTTTCGGATAATATATCCAACCGGTCTCTCCGTATAGACAACGACGGTCAAAACACTTCGATAGTCGGTTATTTAACTATCGAAGTAAAAACAAACATCCATTCAAATGTACAACCAAACATCACACAATCACTGGCCCTTCTTATATTAATTATCCAGTTTTCCCATATCTTCCCAGATATTCCTTAAAACCCCTTTTACCCTTCATGCTTCTTGTAAAACATTTCCAATTATCATTCTAACTATTTAATCTGCAAACCCTTGCTTTGCAAAACATTACTCACTTTAAATGTGAATATTATCTCTTATAGGGATTTGCCCTTGTTAAATCAATCTAAACATGGTTTATAAATAAATACCATCACCAGTTAAAATTCCATCTATCCAGTTAATCTCCAAATTTATAATCCAACTTTTACTTCACAACTCTGTTCATGAATCACTCCTTCTTAGTTAATACTCTAGTGTATAACTTAAATGTCGATTACTCATTTGATTGTAAATTACGGGTTCAACCCAATTATTATATATATATATTCCCTAAAAATATTATATCCATACCATTCAACAAAGTCGAATTCCAACCATAACCCTTTTGGATTTATTTCCAATTTATTTAATAATTGTTCCACTTTATTTCTAAACATTATTTATAAATCAAGTTGGTGTTTTAATGTACTTACAACTAATTTATTTCATTCCTAGTCCAACCCAAAGCTCAATTTCTATTATTAAAAATATATTCCCCTTTTTAAACTCAAATTCTTTCCCAATATATTTTATGGTATTTAAATACCAGTTACTTCAGGGCCCATGTTTATTCAAACATTTCAAGCACACAAAAATCAATCAAATATTTTCAGTTATATCAGACGATGCAATAACGATATAATTGTTGAGGAACACGGTCGGATTCCTCCAACCGGTTTCCTATATCCACAGATGTTAGTCAATACAATTAGCACTAATTTCATATCGGTATGAAATATAATGGTACACAACATTAGTTTCCAATCGACGGTTTATATATGTGACGATATGTATTATTTCAACCAAATAATTCAGTGAATTTATCCAAGCAAACACCGCACACAACATTCAATCAAATATTTAAAATACAATTATAATATTTTAAAATAAAACATGGTTAGTGAATTTACTCACCTTGCGCGTTAACCGTTAAATAACGATTTGCGTCGGTAGACCGGATCAAGCGTTTTATTCGTTTTAGAATCAAACAGACATTTGTTTTTTTTCTTGAAATTTCAGTGAACTCTGATTGATTCCAAGTCATTCTGTTCTTCCAGCCTTAAACCGTTCCAGGTGCTTCTTCCAACTCGTAACCGCATCTCCAATTCGCGGTTTCCTTCTACTGTTGCTTTTAATCCTTCCAAACTTCATTTTTATTAAGTCTGGTACTCGTTCTTTGTTTTTGCCGACACTTTCCTTTGATCCCTTACGAACGCGTTAGTTCATTTCTTCAAGTTTTTCACCATAACTTCCGTGTTTGAAAATCCAAAAACCACTTACTAATAGTAATGCACTCACGTCTCTCGTGAACATCAGTCGCTCCACCAATATCCACAGGTTACTTCTCACACTCTTCCATCCATGATTCTTGCCTTCAGTCCCTCGTCTCCTCTCCTTACTAAAAACCGTGACCCCCAGCAATGTTCTACAGCCATCACTGACACTCTAAAATCCAGCTTCATCATCCTAGAACTAATCTCAGTTCTAAAATGGATGCTTCCACACTTCGCTCTCATGAACTCACCCATCCCCCCTATATGCTCTTCGTTTATCCCTCCACATCAGTTTCTTTTTTTTCTTCTTATTTTTGCTTTTCCTAACGGTGTCATGAATAATGCGATCATCTTCATTGCCTGTCTTTCCCAAAACTTTTGTAACACCCCGAATTTTAGTTAATATTAACATTCAAAAATGAAAGAATAGCTAATCCCAGATGTGGGAATTAGGGGAAACGGGTTGCGCCATTGCGTTCATCTCGGAAAAATACGCGAAATAGAGTTCGAGTTTTCGAAAATCGGAGTCCGTATGAAGAAGATATGGACGAACGAAGTTAGGCAGAAAAACCGAAAACAAGCCAGAATGCACTGGCGCACTTGTGAAGTGCGCCAGCACAAAAATACACTGGCGCACTTGGGAAGTGCGCCCGTGTCGAGCCAGAAACCTGCACAGCTTTCTGGTTTGACCCTGGCTGGCCTGGTGCACCTGTTTTGGTTCTCTGGTCTGTTCTGCTGACCTGTGACAATTTTTGATGGTTTAGATCTAAACTAGGGTTAATCCTATGGCCTAAACTACATCCTAAATCTATAAATACACCCTAAGACTACCCTAATTCATACTAAAAATAGATACAAGGCCATCATGCTGTCAAAATGCAATTAGAAGGAACCTCCATCACATTTTAGAAGAAGATAGCTTCTCAAATCAACTTCTAATCAACTCTAGCAACTTAATCTTCTTCATAGGAGTGCTAATCAACAAGTTGTGAGTTTCTATGCCTTTAGCAAGCAATTGCTAAACTAATTATGATAGGATGTAATGAGGTTATGGTTATGAATGCGGATCAATGCAAGTTATGTTATCATATGCTATGTGCTCATGATGTTAGTTATGCAAGTTTTATGCTATATGTCCATGATGTTAGTTATGCAAGTTTTATGCTATGTGTTCATGATGCTAGTTATGCAAATCACTATGATAAACATTGATCCATTATGACACCATGTTATGCAAGTTTGGTGTTTGATTATATGCAAGTTCATATATGACATGTTATGCAAGTTTGGTGTTTGATTATATGCAAGTTCATATATGACATGTTATGCAAGTTTGGTGTTTGATTATATGCAAGTAACATGTGCAAGTTTACACCTTTGTATGATATGCATACATATGCAAGTTTACCCCTTTGTATGTCATGCATATATATGCATGTCTACCCCTTTTTATGATATGAGTAACATATGCAAGTTCATCCCTTTTTAGACCTTTGACATGTATGCAAGTTTATCCCTTTATGATAGGTCTATGACATGAACATCTATGCAAGTTACCCTCTTTATGACATATGTGATTCATGCAAGTTTGGGTTGATTATTTATGCTAGTTGGGTTTGATGCTATGGTCATATATGCAAGTTGACACCTTTAAAACCCATGTTGATGCTAATGTTATGCTAAGTTGAACCCATTGTATTTGTGATGAATCTTCCCTTTTTAAGTATGTCATGTTAGCGTATTACGTGGGGAACGATGGGGTTAATATTCATGTCAACAAAATTGTGGTGAAATTGGTATGATGTTGCATACCATAAGTGGATGGACATAATTGAGTCAATTATGTACATCATTAAATTGGAATTAATTAGGGAGAATTAATTCAAAATATGGGGGTGATTAATTAGGTGTAATTAATCGACTAAGACACGAGGTTGGACCCTTTTGTAGCATAAGACTGCCCGGACCCGACCGGCAAATCCAGCGGCTACAAATGGTTGGCCCAATGTGAGAGGTCTTAGGCATGAACTAAATACGTGACAAGTGTAAAGACACGAGGTTAGACTATGTTATGGCAGAAGGCTGCCCGGACCCGACCGGCAAATCCAGCTGCCATAAAAGACAGTCTAATGTGAGAGGTCTTTACAAAGGTTACGGTCTTAATCAATTAAGAAACACTTAACCAGATAAGCATGTAGTGGGGCATGAGGGGTTAAGTGGGTGCCTTGGGTGGCATGTGGAAATCTAGTGGTTGCCTTGGGTGGCAATAGAAAATACGATTAGAATACTTAACCAAAGTGGAAACATGTAATTAAACATGATTAAAGGGTTAAGTGGGATACACTAGAGGGAGCAAGCTTAGGAGGGTAGCTTGTGGGGGCCCATTTCAACCAGTAACCCATATGTATCTTTGTGGGCTCGACCCATGTCGAGGACGGGACACGCGTACTGGGCTTGACTATAAGAGGCCAAAACGGGTTAGCGGTGGCAATGCAAGTCCAACGGGTTTCATATGCGTGTGTGGACCCGGGCTGGTAGGTAAGACGTTGTTGCATCGTGTAGGTATAAGTCGTGCATCAGTGTTGGTATCGGGTTGTGTAATGGCGCGTTTTGTTGGCTGTCGAATAATTAATTTATTTAATTATTTATATGTCGATTTGGCGATATCGATAACTTAAAGTACAACGTTCGAACTTATAATTTATAATTATAATTAAAACGAACCTGAAACGTCACGGCAGTTCGCAATTTGGCGATTTGAACTTCAACTGAATGTACACGATTCATTTTAAGCCGGATTTCTGTGAAACAAGAAACGTGTGGAGCTGGTGGAGTATATCTTTCTAGTGGAAGAGAAAAATCAGGATTCCGTCGTGTAGATTTTGAGTTATGTCCAAATCAAATTTCAGATTAGTCGTTATAGAATCATTTATCGACCGTAACAGTTTATTCGATATAACTAGAGATCGGGTGTGAATTCAGACAAGGTTCTTGTGGGACATAGCGATAATTTAATTTTTAGAATTTTTCTATAATTTTTATTTAATTAAATAAGCGACTTTTTATTTGAAGTATTTTGCACCCTGTAATCAACATTTTGGGGTTTCAAAATATGAGTCAATCTACCGGTATTATTTTATCTTTGGGATCGTGGTACGTTGGTCGTCACAACGGTATGTCCAACTCTGTCTATAGCAGTCCATGATAATATATTTATAATAATAAAAATCATTCCTTCATGCTTATGGGATAACAACACGTATGAATGGTCAACACTTTTCAGCGTGCCTAGTCTACAACCACAAAGTTTTCAAACGGTATAAATTCAGCTACGTTAGAAGCCTTGTCTTTGCTGTATATTTGTGGATGGGCATAGATCCAAGTCTTCATGCGGGAACCATAAAACCCAATACACATTACTGAAAACTTGCCTAATATATTACCGTCATCTACCTCAGAAACGAAAGATGCCGAAACCCTGTTTTTCAAATGCATTCGGAAATCACAAAAAAAAATCAAACTCCAACAAATCTTTTAGAACTCGGAACTGGTATTTTTGGGATGGGTCTTGTGAGTTGCGACACATGTTTGGGAATGCTGGAAAATACACCGTAGATCTAGGGTTGCGGGAAACTTGGGTTTGGATAATCTATTTGAAATTCTGACTTTCGAATTGGAAGGAAGGGTTAAAACTGAACTCGAGTACATTGTTTGGGGTGGTTTGGTGGTGGTAAGTGACGGTAGTCACTGTGAGGTACGATGGTATACTAGTGGTCGCGATAATGGTGCTAGGCGCGAGTTCCTAATAAGTGACATAAGATTGAAGAGGAGGGTAGGAGGAGAATTACTATGATTTTTATTTGATTTTTAATGAGATGTGGAGGAAGGACGAAGTGCTTGAAGAGTTGGGAACGGCTTGAATGTTTACTGGAGCACGATGTCGTTGGGGAAGAAGATGATTTGGGCTTGCGCAAGGAAATGGGCCAGGGAGTTATAAGTTAGAAGCCCAATTAAGGTTAAATTTAGTTTTAATTTATTTTAAATAAGAGAATGAACTTGTGCATTGAATAACTTGGTCATACATGGTCATAATTTCGAACGGTCAGATCCGTTAGGATCGTATGGACGGGAGCAACACCATGGGACTGACTGGAAGTCCATCTGAGCTCGTTACAATTTATGGCGAAATAAATTTTCCGACTGAATCAAATAACGCAAACCGTTATTTAACGGTTAACGCGCAAAAGTGAGTAAATCTCACTAACTCTGAACAGTTTATAATTTCATGTTGTATTTTTAGAACTGTTAGAAATGGTCTGATTTACTGTATGTTGACTGTTTGATTGAACTGCTAGTCAGTTAGTTAAATTTCTATATTGATTCTGTTTAACAGAATGTATCATATAGAACTAAAAGTGATGTTATATTATATTGTTTAACATCTGTGATGCAGGGAAACAGGTTGGAGGAATCCAACTGGATTCCTCAACATTTATTTTACTGTTTTTCATATATTGTGATATATGATGTGTTATATAATCTGTTATGGATTATGGGAGTTGAAATGATATTGATCATTGTTATTCGATATTTTAAATATCATAAGAAACCCTGGGATGTTAAAAGAAGTATTTCAATGTATATTGAAATAAAGGAATTTTATAAAATCACAGGATTTTATAAAAAGAAATTATTTATAAAACGAACACGGTTTTATAAAAGGAAGTATTTATAAAACAAATAGAGTTTTATAAAAGGGATATTTATTTAGAAAATAAATAGAATAAAGGAATTTTATAAAATCACAGGATTTTATAAAAAGAAATTATTTATAAAACGAACACGGTTTTATAAAAGGAAGTATTTATAAAACAAATAGAGTTTTATAAAAGGGATATTTATTTAGAAAATAAATAGAATAAAGGAATATTTATTTAGAAGATAAATAAGAAGTTATAAATAGGAAATATTTGTAACGGTAAATAGAAGTTATAAATGGGATATATTTGTAACGGTAAGTAAACATTATAAATAGGAAATATTTGTAACGGTAAATAGAAGTTATAAATAGGATATATTTGTAACGGTAAGTAAACGTTATAAAAAGGAAATAGTTGTAACGGAAAACGTAGTTTATCAAAAGAAGTTAATCGATGTTAGTTAATCGATTAGTGTTAAAGTAAAATGAGTTAATCGAATATAGTTATTCGAATAGAAAGCAAATGAGTAAATCGAATATAGTTATTCGAATAGAAAGCAAATGAGTAAATCGAATATAGTATTCAAATAGAGTTAAACACGTAAGAGTTAATTGAATATTAGTTATTCAATTAGAGTTAAATTGAATTTAGTTATTCGAAAGGAGTTAATCAATTTGAGTTAAGTTAATCGATTTGAATTAAGTTGAATCGAAATGGAGTAAATCGATTAGAATTAAGTTAATCGAGTTAGAGTAAATCGAATATTGGTTATTCGAAGGTAAGTTATTCGAATTAGTTATTCGAAGGAGTTAATCAAATGAGTTGATCCAAAGGAGTTAGTCGAATATTAGTTATTCGAATAGAGTTAAAGGAGTTATCAATTTTATTTTGATCGAAAGGAGTTATCGATTAGTAAATCGAAAGGAGATTTTCGAATATAGCATATTCGAAAGAAAGAGATCGAATATTGTTTATTCGAAAGAGAGAGATTTCGAATATGAGTTATTCGAAGAGAGATAATCGAATATAGGTTATTCGAAGAAGAGTTAATCAAATAGAGATTACTCGAAAGAGAGTTATACGTCGAATTCGATTATAGCGAATTCGGGAAAGTACTATTTACTTTCCAGGGTTTAAATCAAGATTTAGTTATTGATTTAGAAATTAGGTGTCTGTTAAATTATTCGAGTTAGGAGATAAAGTTATAATTTAGGTTAGATATTGCAGAAGTATGAATTATAACGTTATAGTTATAATCAAACGTTTTCATATAAGAAGTAGATTCGTAACCTGAATCCGAGAATTTGCTTAAACAGATGATTGGAAAAAGTGAGTGATGAGCTTCATCTATTTCACAGTAAAGGACGTTGTTCAATTAAGGTCTGAGAGGTAATTATACCCCAACTTGATTGACTTCAGAATTGACAAAGGAATAGTTGTGGTTCGATCTAAAAGGTTGATTAGGAATAAAGTTAAGGAATAAGCGATAAATGGATTAAGCGAAACGATGTTTTATACAACGTTCATTGGAAATCCGTAAATGAGTTTTGGAAACGTTTTCCAAATATAGTCAGATATGTTTTCTAAACATAGAAAATGAAATGTTTTCATGATAAGAATTTAAGAAATAGAGTTAAGCAAATTCAGAAACTGACTGGAGAGGGTAAGTTAAACAGTTTTCTAAGGGACGATCTGATGTTGGTTTCGACCTTCAGGATGGATACTTAGAGAATTGTTCTCATACTAGTTACAGTTAGGGACTGATAATTGCGAAATAATAGTGATGTGAAAATAAGCTATGGAAATGTTTTCCAATGATTAATAACATATATTTTCTAAAATATATGAAATAAGGAAATATGAACATATGATGATTGATCGATCGAATTCCCATTTGGAAATAAGATCGTTGTTTGTACACCGACATGTTTTCATTTGATAGTTAGATCACAGACTATCAAAGTTTTGACCATTTTAACGTTGTTAATATGGAGAGACCGGTTGGATTATTATCCGAAGAACCACTCCGTATTAGCATAAGCGTTGCGAATCAAGTACGCTGAAGATAATTGAAGACGGAGTGAAGTGCAAGGGCTATTGTGGAAAGCCTAGGTAGGATGGATTCACTGAATAGTGCCTTCGGTTTGTCCAGTCCCAGGACAATGTATATGGAAGAAGGTCTGACAGAGTATATCCAATGGATCGCGTAAGTTGATCTGTTCAAACGTATTCACGTTTGGTGGCGGAGGAATTCGTTTCTCTTAGCTGTATACCCGTGTTATTTTTGGATAAGTCAATTTGTGATTTGGCGGGTATGACGATGTGGCATTCAAAGTGAATGGTGATCAGATGTTCTGAAGATAGACGTAGCCTCTAGCCTCACACCAGGAAGTAACAAAAGTTGGGCTAGGCAGCATGGCTAGTTGGGTCATTCCCAAGCAGGGTGTATTGTCACCGATCTAGAGAATATTCATATTTATACTTCTTTTTGATTCTGTATCTTCGGATGATGGTTTGATGGCCTATAACCGTGGTGGCAATATATTCGCGACACTCAAGCTAAATGAGTGAGCGGTCATGTGTGGCCGGGTTGCAAGACGTTCTTGTTGAACCCTGAGTGTATCACCTCTAGAGTACACTATTCAGAAGGTGCTCCCATACCTTGTCTGTTGGGATCCATTCTCCGATAAGAGCCCTGCGGTTTATGATTTTTTACTATGTATGTAGAACGTGAGATGCAAGCGTTTCTGCTAGATTGATACCTATTTGTACTTAGACATTATTATAATATCACAATGATATTGCTTGTCAAAGTTGTTTAGATACTCATAAGGAAAAACCCGTTCCGTATTCACGGCGTGGTCTTATGAGATATCATATACCTGTTCAATTGTTTTAAACTGTTTTACTCATACCAGTCCCATGACTGACCCGGAGTTTACTTTGTTGTTTTCCCTAAACTCTTGGGTGCCTAAATTTGTATGGGCAGTCAAGTAGTCGGGATTTACAGATATACTTGGAGAGCTTGGAGCAGGAGGCTGCAAGATTTTATAGCTATAGTTATTTCCGCTGTGTTGTAAGTGTTGTACTCTGATAAGTGTTATTGTATATATATAACTGTTTACTTCAAAGTTATGTTATATATTATATGTTATTCGTTCCGCTGTGAGATTCGTGTTACTCTGATGATTCTGATGTTCTTCTTCTTCTTCTATTCTATTAGTTCTATCTTTTCTTTCTCACCTTCTAAATTCTTTCACTAACGTCTCGGAATTTCCGACTCTCGAGGAGTCGGAAATTTCCAGCCGTTACAGGTTGCCACTTTGGGTAATGATACACCCCACTGTGGGACCAGCACGGATATCTACGTTAGGGAGTCGATCGCTTGGGGAGTAGTGGGTACACCTAGTGGAGATAGAGGCAGACGACACCTATGTGGTCAGCTAGGGGTACAAGAAACTACTAGTTAAATTTTCTAAGTCCTCGGGTGGGATCAACCTTTAAGTTAGGAATAACTGGTGTGGTGCAGTGTAGTAATTATCCTTGGGTGGGTAGATGCGTCTTTACCGTTATCTTCGTTCTTCCTATGTCTAGTTGGCTACTTAGTGTAGTCATTTATCCCCAGTCGTCACTGTACCAAGTTTATATCATACCCTAATTACTTTAATGATTGTATTGTTAAAGTTGTAGGACTCGCTCAGACTTATGTCTGACCCCGTTGTTTTTATCTTTTTCCCAACCCTCAGGTTCTCAGAGTGGGCCTAGCACTAGTGGGCTTTGATCAGATTTCTTTATCTATCTTTTGGAGCTTGGACCGTTGATGTAAAGCTCAGCTTATCTTTTCTATTATGGCTATTAGTTATGTAGTGGGATTATGTACTTATGTTTTTATCAGGATGGATATTTAGTACTTGACTCTTGTTTTATGGTTTTGTAACCAAACATGTTTACCTTCTGCTGCAATGAAATGATGTTTTAGTCCACAAGTATTATTTATATCTGTCTTGTTGTAATTCTTCTGTTCTATATTCACTTAAAATACTCCACCGAAGTTAAGGCATTCCCTTAGTGAGTGACCTTAGCGGGTGTGGGGTGTTACACGTGGTATCAGAGCTGAAGGTTACCAGAACAGATAATTTTTTTTAGAAAAACTATTTTTCTAAAAACATTTTTGGAAGAAGTATTTTCAAAAACAGGTCTTTTAAGAGAAAAGTTTTGAAAGAAAAGCATAATCCCCAATAGCCATATATTTATCTTTCGAATTCTCCGTTTTGAATCTTTCCTTTTTCGTTTCAGCATGGCTGAAGATCTTAACTTTCCGGAGGGTGTAGCTATACCAGTATGGTATAGGAGATTGATGAAGGCTAGGGCCGCCGCTGCGGGTCCAGCAGATGTTCCTCCACCACCAGTTGCACCCGATCTTCCTCCCCCTCCTCCTCCTTGCGCGGATACTTTTGCTAAGACTTGCAAGGAATTTAAGTCTATGGGAGGGAAACCTTTTCAAGGATCAGAAACTTTTGTGGAAGCTAGGGATTGGCTTAAGGAAACGGAAGAGTTGATAGACATCTTTGAGATGGAAGAAGGAAAGAAAGTCAAGTTAGCTGCTTGGTTAATGAAGGGAGAGGCCTCGTTCTGGTGGGAGGTCACTAATGGAGAACGCCTAGTTGACTCTTGGGCGGATTTCAGGCAAAGGTTTGAGGCGAAGTTTCTTTCACGTGCGGAAGAAAATCTGTATATGGAAAGGTTCTTGACACTAAAGCAAGGAAACTTATCAGTGAAGGAATATGTCAACAAGTTTAATCAGCTAGCTAGATTTGGCATAGACATGGGTGAATACACCGGAGAAGAAGGCTCTGAGGTTCGTTAAAGGCTTGAATGAACCGATGCATGGATTAGCTATGACTCACATCCCTATGGGGGCCACCTTTGAGAAGCTAGTAGACATGGCACTTATGCATGAGGAAGAGAAGGGTCCCAATGCTAATAAGGCACCCAAGAAGAAAGGAGATCAGAAGAGACCTCAACAGCAACAGCAAAACAAGGGTGGGAAAGGCAACGGTGGCAAGGGAAAGAAGAAGTGCTTCAATTGCGGGACACCAGGCCACCTAAGCAAAGATTGTCAGAATAAGAAGAAGACTGGCTGCTTCCACTGTGGCGAAGCAGGGCATCTAGTGAAGGACTGCCCTAAGAAGGGGCAGAGGACGGGATCTACCTCAGGAGGACAGGTGCAAGCTCTTATGGCACCAGGTCAGGCAAGGGGGCAAGTTCAGGCTCTCGCAGTTCCACCGATTCAGGAAAGAGGTAGAACTATTTCCGTTGAAAGTCTGGTTTTTCTATTTGATCATCCTGTCTGTACTTTGTTTGACTCTGGCGCATCGCATTCGTTTATCTCATCATCATTAGTTGAGTCACTGCACTTAGACACCAGTCTTGTAGATGATCCTTTGGTTGTTTCAAGCCCAATTAGGGGCTCCACTTATTTGTCCATGATATGTTTGGGTTTGAAGATTTCTATACTTAGCGTTGAGTTTAGATGTGATGCTTTTGTTTTGGGCTTCACGGGCTATGGGTTTATTTTGGGCATGGACTGGTTATCCAGTAATGGTGCCGTTCTTGATTGTGAAAGGAGAGTTGTTAGGCTCATGACTCGCTTGGGTAACACTCTCGAGATCTCTTGTAATCCCATGGATTCTGTTATGCTAAGTTATCTTGAATCGCTTGACGCTTCGGTCGAGAGTTTGCGAACTGTTAGAGTGGTCCGGGAATACTCGGATGTGTTTGAGGAGGTGAAGGGCTTACCTCCGAAGCGGGAGATAGACTTCCGAATATATCTGGTAGACAATGCTAAACCAGTATCTTTGCCAGTGCGCCACATGGCTCCTCGTGAGAGGAGGGAACTCAATAAGAAAGTAGGGGAGTTGCTTGAGAAGGGGTTCATAAGACGAAGTATATCGGAGTGGGGTGCTCCAGTAGTTTTTGCCACGAAGGCGGATGGGTCCCTCAGACTTTGTGTAGACTATAGAGAACTCAACAAACTTACAAAGAAGAATAGACACCCATTGTCGAGGATTGATGATCTCTTTGATCAGTTGGTTGGCGCCTCAGTGTTTTCGCAGTTGGACTTAGCCACGGGGTTTCATCAGTTGAGAGTGGCTGAGTATAGTATAGAGAAGACTACCTTTAGGACTCCGGATGGTTTTTATGAGTGGCTGGTGATGCCCTTTGGTTTGACGAACGCCCCTGCATACTTTGTTGATTTGATGAGTAGGGTGTTCAGGGAGTACCTTAATAAGTTCGTGGTGGTCTTTGTGGATGACATCTTAGTCTTTTCTAAGAGTGAAGAAGAGCATGCCCTACATCTTAGGGAAGTGCTAGAGACTCTTCGAGCGCATAGCCTTAAGGCTAAATTCTCTAAATGTCACTTTTGGAGGAAGGAAGTGCGGTTCTAAGGGCACGTGGTCTCTAAGGAAGGGATAGCTGTGGATCCCGCTAAGGTAGTATCCATCCAAGATTGGAAGGTTCCGAAGAATGCTACCGAGGTGAGGAGTTTCTTGGGGTTGGCTGGCTACTGTAGGAAGTTTATCAAGGACTTCGCGAAGATATCAGCCCCATTAACTCGCTTGACAAAGAAGAATCTAGTCTTCACATGGGACGTAGATTGTGATGATGCGTTCCAACGGTTAAAGAGAGCTTTAACCACAGCTCCAGTCTTAGTGTTGCCAGATGGGAGTAAGCCATTTTTTGTTTATACCGATGCTTGTGGGACAGGACTAGGCGCAGTCTTAATGCAAGAGGGAAGGGTAATAGCCTATGGGGGAAGGCAGTTGAGAGCGCATGAGAAAAATTACCCTACACATGATCTAGAGTTGGCCGCTATTGTTTTTGCGCTTAAGACTTGGAGCCATTATCTTCTTGGCGAGAGGTTCGAATTGTTCACTGACCACAAATCATTGAAGTACTTGTTTTATCAAAAGGATTTGAACTTAAGGCAACAAAGGTGGATGGAGTACTTAGCATCCTATGATTTCGAGATAGCGTATACCTCTGGCAAGGGTAACGTGGTGGCGGACGCCTTAAGCAGAAAAAGGTTGTCCTTGAGTCCATTGTTCGTGGAACGACGAAGCTTGGAATTTATCTCGCTGTTTGATTTCAGACCTTCCGTTGACTTTATACCCGGTTTGCTAGCATCCTTAGAGGTCAGACCTACTCTTTTGGGACGGATTGGTGAGGCACAGCGGGACGACCCACACTTGGTTGAGTTAGTGGAGAAGCTCATAAGGGGGGAGTCGTCCAGCCATTTGAGTAGGTACACCCTAGACGATAGGCTGTGGTTGCGTAGAGACGGTAGACTTTGTGTACCGCAAGATGAGGGTTTGAGGAAGGCTATTCTTGATGATGTGCATCGTTCGAAGATGACCATTCATCCCGGTGGGGACAAGATGTACCAAGACATGAAGCGAGTTTTCTTTTGGGCCGGTATGAAGAAGGAAGTGGCCGAGTATGTCGCTAGATGTTTGGTGTGCCAACAAGTGAAAGCGGAGCAAAAGAAACCCGGTGGGTTGCTTCACCCATTGGAAGTTCCGCAATGGAAGTGGGATAGCGTCTCGATGGATTTTATTGATGGGTTACCGAGATCGAGGAAGGGTAATACGGGAATTTGGGTTGTGGTAGACAGACTTGCTAAGAGCGCCCATTTCATACCCGTGAAGAGTAAGAGGACTGCTCCATGGCTAGCTTCAGTTTACCTTCGAGAGATAGTTCGATTGCATGGTGTACCTTCTAGCATAGTGAGTGATGGAGATCCCATCTTCACTAGCGAGTTTTGGAAGAGTTTGCAAGAGGCGGTAGGGACTCAGTTGTGTTTGAGCACCGCATATCATCCTCAGACGGACGACCAGACCGAGAGGGTGAATCGTGTTCTAGAAGACCTTTTGAGGCTATGTATCTTAGATTTTGGAGGTACATGGGAAGAGCATCTTCCATTGGTGGAGTTCGCGTATAATAACAGCTTTCAGTCTAGTATTGGTATGGCTCCATTCGAAGCTCTTTATGGAAGGCCTTGTCGGTCACCTACATGTTGGTGGGAATCTACGGATAAGATCTTGCTTGGGCCTGATATGGTTAGAGAGACTTCAGAAAAGATTGATTTGATTCGAAGAAGGATGAAAGCGGCGCAAGACAGACAGAAATCCTACGCGGATAAGAGGAGGACAGATCTTGAGTTTGATGTTGGGGACATGGTCTTTGTTAAAGTATCTCCATCACGGAATGTTGTTCGCTTTGGGTCCGTTGGGAAGTTAGCACCAAGGTTTGTAGGACCGTTTCCTATTAAGGAAAGGATTGGACAGATGGCATATAGAGTGGATTTACCCGAGAGACTTAGTGGTGTACATGACGTATTCCATGTGTCACATTTGAGGAAGTGCCTACATGAGACCGCAGAGGTGGTAGAGCCGAGCTTGCTTAGAGAAGTGGAGGTAGAGCGTGATGCGACGATTCGACGAGCTCCTACTCGCATCCTTGGGTCAGAGATTAGGAAGTTGAGAAACAGAGAGGTTCAACTAGTCAAAGTGCAATGGGGAGATGATGAGAGCAATGCTATTTGGGAGACAGAAGCGAAGATGCGTTCACTGTACCCATTCCTTTTTGAGGGTGTGTCTTTTAATTTCTCCTTTATCGTTTGTCTAGTTCTTATCTTATCTTTAGTATGTCCTCTCATTAGTACCTTTGACCTTTAGATAGGGTGAACCTATGGTTGAAACATGTGTTTGAGACATGTTATGATTGATGGATGCGTGTGGATGCAAGTGTTTGCAAGTGGTTGCTCGTGGATGCATATACACACACTTTAGACACTAGATCGGCTCAGTCACTTCATATTGCATATTGCATATAATTGTGTGTAGGTAGCTATATTAATGGATGTATAATGGTTGTGTTATCATATGGATGATGCATTTTGGTGTATGGTTGTGCACACATGTAGAAATAGTACGTGTCGATAGGGTTCTTTCGCATACATATTGGATGCATGGCACTATCATGGTTTGCATTAAGGAGGTCAACTGAATCAGTAGACCGCCTGATTTTGCATTAGACAGGGAACATATACACACACTTTTTGCATATGTTCATACAACATTAGAAACTTTAAGGACAATGGATGCTAGTGTTTGATGGTTTAGTAGATGGTTGTTTGGATGGTAGGATACGTTCTTTTGGACTTAGAGATTTCGGGGACGAAATCCTTTAAGTAGGGGAGAATGTAACACCCCAAATTTCAGTTAATATTAACATTCACAAATTAAAGAATAACTAATCCTAGATGTGGGAATTAGGGGAAACGGGTTGCGCCATTGCGTTCGTCTCGGAAAAATACGCGAAATAGAGTCCGAGTTTTCGAAAATCGGAGTCCGTATGAAGAAGATATGGACGAACGAAGTTAGGCAGAAAAACCGAAAACAAGCCAGAATGCACTGGCGCACTTGTGAAGTGCGCCAGCACAAAAATACACTGGCGCACTTGGGAAGTGCGCCCGTGTCGAGCCAAAAACCTGCACAGCTTTCTGGTTTGACCCTGGCTGGCCTGGTGCACTTGTTTTGGTTCTCTGGTCTGTTCCGCTGACCTATGACGATTTTTGATGGTTTAGATCTAAACTAGGGTTAATCCTATGGCCTAAACTACATCCCAAATCTATAAATACACCCTAAGACTACCCTAATTCATACTAAAAATAGATACAAGGCCGTCATGCCGTCAAAATGCAATTAGAAGGAGCCTCCATCACATTTTAGAAGAAGATAGCTTCTCAAATCAACTTCTAATCAACTCTAGCAACTTAATCTTCTTCATAGGAGTGCTAGTCAACAAGTTGTGAGTTTCTATGCCTTTAGCAAGCAATTGCTAAACTAATTATGATAGGATGTAATGAGGTTATGGTTATGAATGTGGATCAATGCAAGTTATGTTATCATATGCTATGTGCTCATGATGTTAGTTATGCAAGTTTTATGCTATATGTCCATGACGTCAGTTATGCAAGTTTTATGCTATGTGTTCATGATGCTAGTTATGCAAATCACTATGATAAACATTGATCCATTATGACACCATGTTATGCAAGTTTGGTGTTTGATTATATGCAAGTTCATATATGACATGTTATGCAAGTTTGGTGTTTGATTATATGCAAGTTCGTATATGACATGTTATGCAAGTTTGGTCTTTGATTATATGCAAGTAACATGTGCAAGTTTACACCTTTGTATGATATGCATACATATGCAAGTTTACCCCTTTGTATGTCATGCATATATATGCATGTTTACCCCTTTTTATGATATGAGTAACATATGCAAGTTCATCCCTTTTTAGACCTATGACATGTATGCAAGTTTATCCCTTTATGATAGGTCTATGACATGAATATCTATGCAAGTTACCCTCTTTATGACATATGTGATTCATGCAAGTTTGGGTTGATTATTTATGCTAGTTGGGTTTGATGCTATGGTCATATATGCAAGTTGACACCTTTAAAACCCATGTTGATGCTAATGTTATGCTAAGTTGAACCCATTGTATTTGTGATGAATCTTCCCTTTTTAAGTATGTCATGTTAGCGTATTACGTGGGGAACGATGGGGTTAATATTCATGTTAACAAAACTATGGTGAAATTGGTATGATGTTGCATACCATAAGTGGATGGACATAATTGAGTCAATTATGTACATCATTAAATTGGAATTAATTAGGGAGAATTAATTCAAAATATGGGGGTGATTAATTAGGTGTAATTAATCGACTAAGACACGAGGTTGGACCCATTTGTAGCATAAGACTGCCAGGACCCGACCGGCAAATCCAGCGGCTACAAATGGTTGGCCCAATGTGAGAGGTCTTAGGCATGAACTAAATACGTGACAAGGGTAAAGACACGAGGTTAGACTCTGTTATGGCGTAAGGCTGCCCGGACCCGACCGGCAAATCCAGCTGCCATAAAAGACAGTCTAATGTGAGAGGTCTTTACAAAGGTTACGGTCTTAATCAATTAAGAAACACTTAACCAGATAAGCATGTAGTGGGGCATAAGGGGTTAAGTGGGTGCCTTGGGTGGCATGTGGAAATCTAGTGGTTGCCTTGGGTGGCAATAGAAAATACGATTAGAATACTTAACCAAAGTGGAAACATGTAATTAAACATGATTAAAGGGTTAAGTGGGATACACTAGAGGGAGCAAGCTTAGGTGGGTAGCTTGTGGGGGCCCATTTCAACCAGTAACCCATATGTATCTTTATGGGCTCGACCCATGTCGAGGACGGGACACGCGTACTGGGCTTGACTATAAGAGGCCAAAACGGGTTAGCGGTGGCAACGCAAGTCCAACGGGTTTCATATGCATGTGTGGACCCGGGCTGGTAGGTAAGACGTTGTTGCATCGTGTAGGTATAAGCCGTGCATCAGTGTTGGTATCGGGTTGCCACTTTGGGGAATGATACACCCCACTGTGGGACCAGCACGGATATCTACGTTAGGGAGCCGATCGCTTGGGGAGTAGTGGGTACACCTAGTGGAGATAGGGGCAGACGGCACCTATGTGGTCAGCTAGGGGTACACGAAACTACTAGTTAAATTTTCTAAGTCCTCGGGTGGGATCAACCTTTAAGTTAGGAATGACTGGTGTGGTGCAGTGTAGTAATTATCCTTGGGTGGGTAGATGCGTCTTTACCGTTATCTTCGTTCTTCCTATGTCTAGTTGGTTGCTTAGTGTAGTCATTTATCCCCAGTCGTCACCGTACCAAGTTTATATCATACCCTAATTACTTTAATGATTGTATTGTTAAAGTTGTAGGACTCGCTCAGACTTATGTCTGACCCCGTTGTTTTTATCTTTTTCCCAACCCTCAGGTTCTCAGAGTGGGCCTAGCACTAGTGGGCTTTGATCAGATTGCTTTATCTATCTTTTGGAGCTTGGACCGTTGATGTAAAGCTCAGTTTATCTTTTCTATTATGGCTATTAGTTATGTAGTGGGATTATGTACTTATGTTTTTATCAGGATGGATATTTAGTACTTGACTCTTGTTTTATGGTTTTGTAACCAAACATGTTTACCTTCTGCTGCAATGAAATGATGTTTTAGTCCACAAGTATTATTTATATCTGTCTTGTTGTAATTTTTCTGTTCTATATTCACTTAAAATACTCCACCGAAGTTAAGGCATTCCCTTAGTGAGTGACCTTAGCGGGTGTGGGGTGTTACAACTTTGGTCTTCATTCTCCCCATATTACTTTGTAAAACCAAACTTCCCTGTACCCGTTTAGAATAGTATTCCTCTTTCCCAAGTACTGCCTGTTTCACAATAACTCTTCGGTTTGAAACTGGAACCCCGAAACACGATTACTATAACTATTTTTATATATATAACTAGCTTAGTTAACTTTTTATCTTTAATTAATTATTAACTAAATAATTAGCCATGTTTTTACCCTCTTCCTTCAATAAGCTGTGATACCCCGAGCTCGCAACCAAGCTCTTCATTGCATCGGAACTTGAGATGTGCTCACCGCACTGGTCACGTTCGAACCTTCAGGTGTTCGAATGATCTCAATTAAGTTTGCTTCATGATTTCAGTGGAATGTTGCTTTTGATTCTATAATTTTTCCGCCATTCATTCCATCAAGTTTTTTCTTGGTTTTTGGAATCATGTTTTATGGGCAAGACGAAACGAAGTGCAGTAGTGTATTTATTGTTTATAAATTCCTTGGTTGCCAAGGAACTTAGCTTTGTAGGATGTACAAGCATGTCCCTAGCTTTGCTGATTTCCTTTTTTTTTAAACACCGATTTGCCCAGATAAGCTAATTTGTAGCTGGTAGCTGAGTTTTAATATAGCTGGTTTCGCTTTAAATGATTAGGACTTAGTACGAAAGGTTGGAAAGGTTATATGATTTTAAATTTAATGTTCTCCATGTGCTTTGATTTAATATTACATATGTAGCCTTTTTTTTTAAATCATACTACTGCTCATGGGTTTGCAGCTATTACATAGGTGGCTGGCAGATTTGATGTTACCCGGCAGATCATTTAGGGGAAGGTATGTTAGCTACAAACCGTGAAGAGCTTTCATTTCTTGTTGTGAAGTTTTCCGGCAGCAATTAAATGTGAAGGAGAAAGTTCAATATGACAAATCACTGTATAACCCAGTGGACTTGACAATTCTATGGTGAAAGCTTACATTTTATGTATGCCGCAGCTTTCTTGTTTGTTTACAGAGAATGCCTTAACATGGCCTTTTAAAATCAAAGTACCTCTTATTGTTTACTATCATGTTTATGGTAACAAATTAGCATGTATATAACAATTCCTTTGTTTTTAAACAAAAGTGTAACGCTACCCTGCTTACATAGTAATGTCGTTCAGTTACAGATGGCTACCGATGAAAATAAAAATATCGTTGTGATGGACGAGGTGCTACGATCCCAAAAATATAATAATATCGGTAGGTTGACTCATATTTTGAAATCCCAAACTATTAATATAGGGTGCAAAATACTCCAAATAAAAAGTTGCGTATTTAATAATTAAAAATTACAGTAAAATTCTAAAAATTAAATTACCACTACGACTCAAAAGAACCTTGTCCAAATTCGAAATCGATATCTAGTTATATCGCATAAACTGTTACGGTCGATAAACGATTTTACAGCGACTATTTGGAAATTTGATTTGGACATAACTCACAGTCTGTAACACGAAATCTTGGTTTTTCACTTCCATTAGAAAAATACAGTTCAACCGATTCCATCGTTTCTTGTTTCGCAGAAATCCTGTTTATAACGAATCCCGTACACTTAGTTGAAGTTCAGAACGTTAAATTACGAACTGCCGCGATATTGCGGGCTTGATTATATTTAAAATATATTTTTATATGTTCAACTTCATTTTAAATTAATATATAATTCTACTTATATTACGAATTCAATATTTAAACTGATTTAAATATTCAAATATAAACCGATAAAAATGCGGGATATTACAATATTGGGCTTTAAATAAGTGAATTCGATCCAAAAATTATATTAGAAATCGAAAAGAAACTTGAATTGAAATTGGAATTTAATTTTGTAATGAGCAAGTTAAATATTTTATTTGAACATGTTATGTTCAAACAAAGATGTGAAATAGGAAAAATAGCTAATTAAAGAATAAATGGGCGAAACTGAATTCAAACGATTGGATTGAGTTGAATTGAATTGAAAACAGGTGAATATGTGTTAAATAGGTATGGGATGAAGTATATGAAGATTTTAATTTATGCGCCTAACAAAAAGGTACACGTTTGAATTCCAAATGAGGTTTTATGCGCCGTATCAGCAAGCCTCTTGGCTTTTCCTTTTTCTTTTTGATTGGAGAGGCCTGTGTGGTGGTTTGGGGATTTTCCCGATGCTCCCAGTACAAAGGAGGTTACGGCGAAATTTTTCGAAAATTTAAGGAGTTAGAATATTTTAAAGAAAATTGGATAACTAGAAAATCAATATATCAATATATATGGAATTTCGATAAGGAAACGAAATTAAAATAGAATATTATAAACAAAAAGGAAATCGATAGTCTGGTAATAGAAAGAGAAAATTATATACGTTTTAAAAATGAATTATTGCCTTTATATGATGTGGATTATTCGAGGTAAGCGGTTTTGTCTGTTTGAAGTTAAGGATGTTTTCAGTCAAGGTCTGAGAGGTAGTTATACTCCAACTTGATTGATTTCATTTTTAATTGATAAATAGCAAGATCCAGTCTCGAAGAGAAGTATTTGAATAAGAGTTAGTTGAATAAAATATTTTGGGTTGTTGTAACGGTGTTTTACATAGCATTCGTTTTAACCTAAGTGGTAGAATTTTGGAAATATAAAAAGTAAATATTTCCTGAGTATAATTAAAGTAGTCGGGAAAGAGATAAGTGATTGAAATTGTTTTCAATTGCAAATAGAATATATTTTCTAAGTACAGAAAATAAAAGAAGGCGAGATATGGAAAAGTTTTTCCAAATAGCGAAAAAGCCAAGATGATAACTGAAAATATTTTTTAACAAATATTGACAAGGAAATGGAGAAGTAATTTAGTTAATAAAATATTAATTAAAAGGCCCAGTGATTTGTTTGATGCTTTGAATGGATGTTGTTTTCTTCGATAGTTAAATAACCGACTATCGAAGTACTTCGCCAATATCGTTGTAAATATGGAGAGACCGGTTGGATTATTATCCGAGAACCACTCTGTATTGGCAGTAGCATTGCGAATCAGATTATATAAAGATAATCGAAGACGGAGTAAAGTGCAAGAGCTTTTCTATTAATAGAAATTGTGCCTTCAGTTTCGTTCAGTCCCAGAACGAACGTATATGGACGAATGTCTGACAAAGTATTTCCAATAATCAAATATGTTGGTCTATATAGATATATGTGGTGGCAACGGATTTATTCCCTTAGCATAATATCCAGAATATATTTGTGAAAATCAATTAGTGATTAACGGATCTGACAATGTGGCATTCAAAGTGATTGTGCTATTAGTGAATGATAATTAATCATAACCTCAGGCCTCAACAACCGGGAAATGGCAAAAATCGGGCAGGTGGCATGGCTATGTGGGTCGCTCCCATTAGGGTGTATAATCACCTATCTAGAGATATTCATTTCATTCTTTAATCTATTCGATGCTGTCCCATTCAGGAAACGGTTGCTGATCCCAACCGTTTGTGATATACATTCGATACACTCAAGCGAAATGAGTGGTCGGTCATGTGTGGGCCGGGTTGCAAGATGTTCTTATTGAACATAGTGTATTCCCCTCTAGAGATACACTATCGGAAGGTGGTTACATACCTTGTCATGTTGGAAATCTAATCTCCAATAAGCGCCATGCGGTTTTTGATTTTATATTACATATGGAGCGTGAGATGCAAGCGTTCCGCTAGATTCTATTTATTTAATACAGACATTATTATAATATCACTGGATTTGATATCAAAGATATTTGGGTTATCGTAAGGTAAAAACCATCCGTGCTTATGTGTGGATCGGTCTTACGATTATCATTTCTTTCGAAAGGATTTTTAAATTTAAACAATTGGTTGGAGTTTACTCACACCAGTCCCATGACTGACCCAAAGTTTATTTTGTTTTTGTTTTCCCTAAAATCTTGGGTGCCCAAATTTGTATGGGCAGTCAAGTAGTCGGGATTTCATAGATTCACTTGGAGGTGTTTGAAGCAGGAGGCTTCACCAGTTAGCTATAGACAATCATATTTCCGCTGTGTACTATGTTGTATCTAGAAACAGGTGTTTATAACTGTTCCAGGAATAACAGTTGTGCTCTGATAATGGTATGTATATACAATTACGGATTTGTATTTCAAAAGATATGTTATTTAATATATTTTATTCGTTCCGCTGTGAGATTTGTCTTCTTTGTTTCTTCTATTCTAATATTTTTTTCTTCCTATTTCTCATCCTCTAACTTCTTTCTAATAATGATTTGTATTTCTGCACAATTTGGGTTGGACATGTGGTGTTATTAGTTAACTTAGATAGTACGGATTTGCGGGCCGTTACAGTTAAAATCCAATCTCCGATAAGCGCCATGCAGTTTTTGATTTTATATTATATATGGAGCGTGATATGCAAGCGTTCTGCTAGATTCTATTTATTTGATATAGACATTATTATAATATCACTGGATTTGATATTAAAGATATATGGGTTATCGTAAGGTAAAAACTATCTGTGTTTATGTGTGGATCGGTCTTACGATTATCATTTCTTTCGAAAGGATTTTTAAAATTAAACAATTGGTTGGAGTTTACTCACACCAGTCCCATGACTGACCTAGAGTTTATTTTGTTTTTGTTTTCTCTAAACTCTTGGGTGCCCAAATTTGTACGGGCAGTCAAGTAGTCGGGATTTTACCAATTCACATGGAGGAGTTTGAAGTAGGAGGCTTCACCAGTTAGCTATAGACTATCATATTTCCTCTGTGTACTATGTTGTATCTGGAAATAGGTGTTTATAACTGTTCCAGGAATAACTGTTGTGCTCTGATAATGCTATGTATATACAATTGCTGATTTGTATTTCAAAAGATATGTTATTTAATATATTTTATTCGTTTCGCTGTGAGATTTTTCTTCTTTGTTTCTACTATTCTAATATTTCTTTCTTTCTATTTCTCATCCTCAAACTTCTTTCTAATAATGATTCGTATTTCTGTGCAATTTGGGTTGGGCGTGTGGTGTTATTAGTTAACTCAGATAGTACGGATTTGCAGGCCGTTACAATGAATGTTATGAACTAGTGCGTAATCAATATTGGTTAGACTGTAGTAATTTAAGTTATGCATATGAAAGTTATTCAACTAAAGAAAGGCATAGCCTCGCATCAAAACTGTTAGTGCTTCAAAAATTCAACAGCAAAATGACTTGTCTATTGTATTCCCTCACTTCTTTGTCTTTCTTGGGTATTAGCGTGTACTCAGTTTCAATTTCATCCATACCTACTTCACTGTTATTTTTATCTTTCCCATTTTGTTAAAATTTCTAGTTTCTTCAGTAAGAAACAGAATATAAGTTTTGAAGAAAATCTGCATGTAACACGTAAACAAATTGCCAAATGCAATCATGATGCAATGATACGTTAATACAGAAATCATGCATGCACTCGTTGTGCTGCATTTAGTTTTTAAGCTTTAATTCATACCATGTTTCATATCAGTTTGAATTTGGATGATATATGTGATACTTTTTGTAACGACCCATATTTTTCGGTATAATAATTAATTTATTATACTATTTAAATCGTGATTTAGAGAATTAAATAGTTATTTAATTAAATTTTATGGAATATTTAATTAAATTAAAAAATAGAATAATATATTTAATTTCTGAAATAATCAGAAATAGTAGAATTCACAATATGATGTGAATTGGATCGTATATAAGCTATAATTCAGTTTAGAATTTGAATTAGGATAACGAATATATTATTTAAATGAAGTTTGAACGTATAATCATATTATAATTAAAATCGAGCTCCAAATGGCGTGGTAGTTCGTAATTTGGCTATTTGAACTTCAACTGAATATACAAGGTCTGTTTTAAAATCGGATTTCCGTGAAACAAGAAACGTTTGGAGCTGGTGAAGTATATTTTTCTAATGAAAGAGAAAAATCGGGATTTCATTGTGTAGATTTTGACTTATGTCCAAATCAAAATTTTGAAAAGTCGATATGGAGTTCCTTTATAAATTATAGCGATTTATTTATATTACACAAGGATTTTTCAATATAAATTGAATATCGATTCAACCGGCTTTTGAATATCGAGTTATAAATCCAATTGGGGCTATACGATATTCTGTGTGAATATATATATATATAAGATAATATATATTTATTTATATTTAATTTAATTGTTTTTAAATATGTTTATATATTTAAATGGGTTATTTAGAGCTTTAAAAATAGTCAGTTTTGCAAATGATCTTCGTTATCAAAGAAACTAATTTTGTTGGATCTGTAACATTAAATTATTGTTAGATTTCAAGTTTCGTGATTTTCGGAGTCAGTATGTGGCCGTACGGATTTTTAATGTGAAAAACAGTCAGTATTTTAACGGTTAAAAATACGTCGTGTGTGCAAACGGAGTCGGAATTCGATGAAACCCGTTTCGTTGGGTCCGTAATGTCAAACTCTAGTTGTATGTCCATTTTCATGTTTTTTGGATGTCGTGTGTGATCACACGGATTTTTTTAAAAGGGCAAAAATGGATTAAATGATAAGAAAATAAAATATCTACAAAAATATCTAACTAGAAAATATCTAGAAATCCTACCCTATAAATATACGTTAAATCCTCACCCTTAAGGCCTAATTCCACTACTCTGTAAAAAAGAAAAGAGGTCGTCACTTCTTTCTCTTCTGTCAGCAAAAATAGCGAGATAAAAAAATTAAAACAAAATCAAATAAATTCCTACAAATTGTATTGCATGTGCATTTGCATTCCTAAATAAATTCTCTCCATTTCTATATGGGTTTTAGCACCTTCGACATTCACTGTTCTGGTTGGGTATTTCGACAGTAAGACTAGGGTTCGGGTATTTGAGAAATAGGAGCAGCGATTTGAGATTTCAGTTTGATATTTGGGTTCATGATTAAAAACCGCATCCGTGTGCAAATTTTTGGGGTAAATGGTGAAAATCAGGTTCGGTACTTTTCTTCGATGCTGTGGAAAAAGCCTGGAACCACCCTGAAAATCTTGAGTTAGAGTTTTATAAATTTGATATGGAGATGATGGAAACTGAAAGAGAAATTGAACAGTAAAGCTCTCATGATTTTTAATGAAGAAATAGGCTTGGGAAGGGGAAGTAAAGCTGCGACATTAGAGGGAAATGGTGCTGGAAATATCGGGTATGTGGAGTTGTCCGCGAGGAAGATGAAGGGGACATGGAGATGAGGAGATTAGTGGTGATCTCGCTTTGATTGATCGTGAAATATTGAAAGAGGAAAATGGGTTGGCACGAGTTCGAAGGGAGGAGCTTCAACGTGTTTTATTCAGAAGAGAAGGACAATCTTCCGATCGGGTAGAAAGGGGTATTGGGCCTGGATGGATTGGTGAGGCAATAATTTAGTTTTTGTTTTAAATGTAAATTATTCGTATAACTTGTTTAATGTATAACTAGCTTATACATTATCAGAATTCAGCGAAACAAGATCCGATAGGATCGTATGGACTGACACTACGGAATGGAACTGACTGGGAGTGAATTGGAGCTCATTACAATTTATTGCAAAATAAATTATCTGTCTGAATCAAAGATAGTTAATCGTTATTTAACGATAACTGTCCAATGTGAGTAAAACTCACCAACTCTACCAGTCCATATTTTTTAATGTGTATTTAGAACTGATAAATGATGACTGATATCTGTGTGTTGATTGTTTGATTGAATTGCTGATTGATTGGTTAAAATATAAATATAATTTTATATATAAGTCATTGATCAAATATTGATTCTATTTATTAGAATATTTCATATTGAAATGAAATTGATGTGAATTATATTGTGTAACATCTGTGGATGCAGGGAAACAGGTTGGAGGGACCCAACTGGGTTCCTCAATATATAAAATATTGTTTTGTTTTATATATTGTGATATATGATGTGATATACAATCTGTTTCTGATTATGTGTGTTTGAATGATCTCGATCATTGTTATTTGGTATTTTAAATACCGTAAGAAATATGGGATGTAGAAAAGGGGATTTTCAAAGTGTATTTTGAAAATAAATTATTTATATAAAATCAATGGATTTTATATATAAAAGGAAAAGGATTTTTTTTAAAAGAAAATATTTTATAAAATCAATGAACAAATATAAAAGAAAAATATTTGGGAAACAAATATAAAAGGAAAATATTTGTGAAACAAATAGAAAAGGAAATATTTGTGAAATAAATGGAATATAAAAGGAAATATTTATTTGTTAAATAAATAGAATTGAAAAGGAATATTTATTAGAAAATAAATAGAACTGAAAAGGAAATATTTATTTGTTGAATAAACAGAGATAAAGGAAATATTTATTTTGTAAATAAATAAATATAAAAAGGGAATTATTTGATAAATAAATAGAATTATCAAAAGGGGTTTATTTGGTAAATAAATAAAGTTAAATAGAAATCTGTTTTAATAGATAAGTTAAGAAGATTAATTTATGAATAATTTTTTATAAATTGAGTAAATTATTTATCTTTTGGATGAATGGAATATATAAGTCAAGACTTATATAGAGAAGTAAGAATCAATTTCAACATCGATATTTGAAACTGAATATGGACGAAGAGTGAATCGAATATTACTTATTCGAAAAAGAGTTAATTGAAAGGAGTAAATCGATTAGAGTTTATCGAATTAGAATTAATCGATTAGAGTTAAGCAAATTAGAACTAATCGATTAGAGTTAATCGAGTTAGAGTTAATTGAAAGGAGTTAATCGAATATAGTTTATTCGAAAAGGAGTTAATCGAATTTGTTTATTAGAATAGAATTAAAGGAGCTAATCGAATATGTTTATTCAAATAGAGTTAAAGGAGTTAATAGAATATGTTTACTCGAATATAGTTAAAGGAGTTAATCGAGTATAGTCTATTCGAAAGGAGTTAATCGAATATAGTTTATTCGAAAAGGAGTTAATCGAATATAGTTTATTCGAAAGGGGTTAATCGACAAGAGTTAATCGATTAGAGTAAATCAAATAGATTTAATCGATTAGAGTTAATCACATAGGGTTAATCGATTAGAGTTAATCAAATAGAGTTAATCGATTAGAGTTAATCAAGTAGAGTTTATTGATTAGAGTTAATCAAATAGAGTTAATCGATTAGAGTTAATCAAATAGAGTTAAGCGAATAGAGTTAATCCAATAGAGTTAATCGATTAAAGTTAATCGAATAGAGTTAATCTAAAAGAGAATCGATTAGAGTTAATCGAATAGAGTTAATCCAAAAGAGAACCAATTAGAGTTAATCGAATAGAGTTGATCCAATAGAGTTAATTCATTAGAGTTAATCGAATAGAGTTAATCGATTAGAGTTAATCGATTAGAGTTAATCAAATAGAGTAAATTGAATAGAGTTAATCGAATATAGTTTATTCGAAGAGTGATTATCAAATATAGTTTATTCGAAGAAAGAAAGATTATCGAATATAGTTTATTCGATGAAAGGGAGTTAATCGAATATAGTTCATTCGAAGAGAGATTAACGAATATAGTTTATTCGAAGAAAGGAAGTTAATCGAATATAGTTCGTTCGAAGAGAGATTATCGAATATAGTTTATTCGAAGAAAGGGAGTTAATCGAATATAGTTTATTCGAAGAGAGATTATCGAATATAGTTTATCCGAAGAAAGGGAGTTAATCAAATGTAGTTTATTCAAAGAAAGATTACCGAATATAGTATTCGAAAGAAAGATTATCGAATATAGTTTATTCGAAGGAAAGAGTTATCGAATAGAGATTATTCGAAAGAGAGTTACGTAAGGAAATTTGTTAAACAATTAAAAAGTGAACTTTGTCTATTTCGAGATTAGAAATGTTGTTCAGTTAAGGTCTGAGAGGTAATTATACCCCAACTTGATTGGCTTCGTTTTTTACTAAGGAATGGTTAAGGTTCGCCAGTAAAGGTAGGTTAAGTGAATTTAGTTAATGAGTGAAAGGTTTGAGTTGGCATAGCGATGTTTTATTTAAACATCTGTTTAATTCCAAATGTAGGAGTTTTGGAAATGCTTTCCAAATAAGAATCAGAATGTTTTCTAATATAGAAAATAAGAAATGGAAATGTTTTCCAATGTTAATAACATATATTTTCTAAATTTAGAAAATAAGAAATGTTGAATATATGGAAATAGGAATAGGGAATTGGATAATTGAATGACAAATTAAAGTAAAGCGGATCAGTGTTGATTGATGATTTGCTCGGTAAGATTACCATTTGGAAATACACTATTGTTTGCACACGTGTTTTTCTTTGATAGTTACCTCACCGACTGTCAAAGTTTTTGACCATTTTTCCGTTGTCAATACGGAGAGACCGGGATCAGATATATTATCTGAAAACTACTCCGTATGGCATTTGCGTTGCGAATCAAATATGATGAAGATAATTGAAGACAGAGTTATGCAAGGGCTGTCTAATAGTGCCTTCGGTATGTCCTGTCCCAACACAACCTGTATGGAAGAATGTCTGACAGAGTATATTTAATGGATCACGTAAGTTGATATGTTCAAACATATTTACGTTTGGTGGCGGAGGAATTCATTTCTCTTAGCTGTATACCCGTTGTATTTTTGGGGAAATCAATTTGTGATTTGGCGGGTATGACGATGTGACATTCAAATTGATTAAATGTGTGATCTGTAAGAGATAAGCGTGGCCTCTAGCCTCATAACCGAAAAACGGGCAGGCAGCATGGCTAAGTGGGTTGCTTCCAATTAGGGTGTATTGTCACTTGATATAGAGTTTCATTTGCTTCTTTAATTTATTCGATGATGTACCATACGGGAAACGGTTGCTAATCCCATCCGTTGGTGATATACATTCGATACACTCAAGCGAAATGAATGGTCAGTCATGTGTGGTCGGGTTGCAAGATGTTCTTGTTGAACACAGTGTATTCCTCTCTAGAGGTACACTATCGGAAGGTGGTTCCATACCTTGTCATAGTTGGAAATCCATTATTCAATAAGTGCTCGTGATTTTGGTTTTATACAATGTATGTAGAACGTGAGATGAAAGCGTTTCTGCTAAATGATTATTATACTGTGATTGATATAAAGATTATTTTGGATTCTCATAAGGGAAAAACCCATTCCGTTATACGACATGGTCTTATGAGATATCGTTTTATTGCTCAAACTGTTTTAAATTATTTTACTCGCACCAGTCCCATGACTGATCCAGAGTTTGTTTTGTTTTCCCTAAACTCTTGGGTGCCCAATTTCATACGGGCAGTCAAGTAGTCAGGATTTTACAGATATATTTAGAGAGCTTGGAGCAGGAGGCTTCAGGATTATATAGCTATTGTTTATTCCACTATGTTGTAAGTGTTGTACTCTGATAATGTTACTATATACATATACTGATTTTATTTCAAGGATATGTTATCTATTATATGTTGTTCGTTCCACTATGAGATTCGTGTTACTCTGATGTTGTATGTTCTTCTTCTATTCTCAGTTTCTATCTTATCTTTTCTCACCCTCTAATTTCTTTCATGGACTATCCAGTATTTCCGATGCTTGAATGGTCGACATAGTGTTGTATGCCGATATCCAGGATCGCGAAAACCCGGGTCGTTACAGTGGTATCAGAGCTTAAGGTTAAGTGATTACCTTGGCTCTGTGGCATGACTCAGTAGAGATGGGGTTTGCAAAATCCTAGATTGAGTTGAGTGTATGTGTACGAGTGAACGTATTTGTTATTTGATATTAAAATGGTTTTACATTGAGTAGATTTATTGGTTGAGTTGTTTATGGGTTCTGGTCGATCAGTTTGATCCACTGTATCGCTAGGAGTTTATAAACACTTGAATATGATGGGTCGACACGATATGTTTTGAAAAGAGGGTAAATGAAAATAAGTTTACCCAAAGTATATTTTGATATAGAGAAGATATATATATATATTGGAATTATAATATATATTGGTCGTTATTATAATTAGATAAGATTATAAAATGTTTAATGGTTATATATATAACCAATCAGAATTCATATAAGTGAAATATATGAAATCGAAATGAATTAAATCTGAATTTAAATCATAATTGAAATTACAACTCTGGAAATTTGAAGAGGTGTTTGTAAATGGATTTGGATTGAATATATGAGAATTTTAAAATCTTGGGGGATTTTAAATTGTTTTACAAGCATTGTGAATGGTATTTTGAAATATATTTCAAAGTGGAAATGTTTAGAAATGGGTTTGAAAAGCGTTATAGTATTGAACTCACTTCGATCGTTGGAGAATAAATTCTGATGATGATAGCTGCATCATCGGTGTTCATTTTCGAGTTGCTAAGTGACAGATTACTACCAAAGATTTTGTTTTTTAAATTGTTTTGAGAAACCAAGTTGTTCAAGAAAGTCAAATGTTTTGAATTGGTATTTTGATTTCAAAATAGAATTGAAATAAAACCAAAGAATTTAAATCTTGAAATTTAAATTTAACTTATTAAGTTAAATAAATAGAGATGGTAAAGATAAATAAGTAAACTAGAATTTAACTTAAACTAAGTTAAGTAAAACAGGATTTGGTTAGAGAATAATTTGGAATGGAATTGAGTCGATAAGTTAGGAGTTTGGAATTTGAGATTGGAGTTTGAATGGAATTTGACTTTGTTTTAAACAAATAATTGTGTTGAGGATGAACTGATTACAGTTTGATTGGGATGACATTGGTATATGCTGAATTAATAGCAGATGGAAAGGAAAATGATATACCCGACAATAAGGTACCAGTTTATATTTCATATGAGTTTGGTGATTTATGGGCCGAATTGGCAAGCCGCTTGGCTGTTTGGTTTTCTTTTGGGTCTGAGAAGGCTCAGAGAGGCGAGTTGTAGTTGTACCGATTGACCAGTACAAAAAGGTGCTAGCGAAATTTTTTGAAAATTTCGGGTGTTAGAAATTTTTGAAAATTTTCATTAATAGAAATAAATTAATATTTAATTGAAATTAAATTGGTTCAGTTGAAACTGAAGTTAAGAAGTGAACAAATAAGTTCTAACCAGTCAATAGGGTTTGTTTTCTACCTTAGCAATTTCGAGGACGAAATTATTTTAAGGGGGAAGAATGTGACGACCCATATTTTTCGGTATAATAATTAATTTATTATACTATTTAAATCGTGATTTCGAGAATTAAATGGTTTTTTAATTAAATTTTATGGAATATTTAATTAAATTAAATAATAGAATAATATATTTAATTTCTGAAATAATCAGAAATAGTAGAATTCACAATACGATGTGAATTGGATCATATATAAGCTATAATTCAGTTTAGAATTTGAATTAGAATAATGAATATATTATTTAAATGAAGTTTGAACGTATAATTATATTATAATTAAAATCGAGCTACAACTGGCACGGCAGTTCGTAATTTGGCGATTTGAACTTCAACTGAATAAATAGGGTCTGTTTTAAATTGGATTTCCGTGAAACAAGAAACGTTCGGAGATGGTGAAGTATATTTTTGTAGCGGAAGAGAAAAATCGGGATTTCATTGTGTAGATTTTGAGTTATGTCCAAATAAAAATTTCGAAAAGTCGCTATGGAATTCCTTTATAAATTATAGCGATTTATTTATATTATAAAAGATTTTTCAATATAAATTGAATATCGATTCAACCGGGATTTGAATATCGAGTTATAAATCCAATTGGAGCTATACGATATTCTGTGTGAATATGTATACGATAATATATATTTACTTATATTTAATTTAATTGTTTTTAAATACATTTATATATTTAAATGGGTTATTTAGAGCTTTAAAAATAGCCAGTTTTGCAAACGACCTCCGTTTTCGACGAAGCTAATTTTGTTGGATCCGTAACGTTAAATTATTGTTAGATTTCAAGTTTCGTGATTTTTGGAGTCAGTAACGGATTTTTATTGTGAAAAACAGTCAGTATTTTGACGGCTCAAAATACGCTGTGTGAGCAAACAGAGTCAGAATTCGACGAAACCAGTTTCGTTGGGTCCGTAATGTCAAACTCTAGTTGTATGTCCATTTTCATGATTTTTGGATGTCGTGTGTGATCACATGGATTTTTTTAAAAGGGCAAAAATGGATAAAACGATAAGAAAATAAAATATCTACAAAAATATCTAACTAGAAAATATCTAGAAATCCTACCCTATAAGTATACGTTAACTCCTCACCCTTAAGACCTAATTCCACTCCTCTGTAAACAAGAAAAGAGGCCGCCACTTCTTTCTCTTCTTTCAGCAAAAATAGCGAGATAAAAAAATCAAAACAAAATCAAATAAATTCCTACAAATTGTATCGCATGTGTATTTGCATTCCTAAATAAATTCTCTCCATTTCTATACGTGTTTTAGCACCTTCAACGTTCACTATTGTGGTTGGGTATTTCGACAGTAAGACCAAGGTTCGGGTATTTGAGAAATAGGAGCAGCGATTTGAGATTTCAGTTTGATATTTGGGTTTATGATTTAAAACCGCATCCGTGCGCAAATTTTTGGGGTAAATGGTGAAAATCAGGTTTGGTACTTTTCTTCGATGTTGTAGAAAAAGCCTGGAACCGCCCTGAAAATCTTGAGTTCGAGTTTTATAAATTTTGATATGGAGATGACGGAAATTGAAAGAGAAATTGAACAGTAAAGCTCTCGTTATTTTTAATGAAGAAATAGGGTTGGGAAGGGGAAGTAAAGTGTAACGGCAAGAAATTTTGCTCGATCTGAATCAGTCGTTAAACCGGTCTAGACCATTGGAAACCCCTATTCGTTTTGAGAACACGACAAATTGGAACGCAAACAGAAGAACATTTCATTGTTATTACAACAATTACATCAGATACAAGAATATACAGAGTATAAATGAATAAAATACATTTGAAGAATATCAGAGATTACTATAAATTACATAGCAGCGGAAAAATATACAAAACACAACTGAAAGTGATACACGGATACAGAGCTTTCCGAGCATCGTTCCAGCGGTAAATCAGGATCCTGTGAATATAAATCTGCAAAACCAAAACTACTAGCTGCCCGTGTCGAAAATAGGGGCACCCAGAGTTTAGGTTAAAACAATAAACTCCAGGTCAGTCATGTGACTGGTGTGAGAACTAAAACAGTTATTCAAAACTTTACTTTAAAGATAGTAATTCAAGGGACCACGCCGTACAACACGGAATGGGTTTCCTCCCAAGAATACCAGTGCATAGAACAAACAGCGCAATGCTTTTTGGAAAAATGAAGCTATTATAAGACCCAAGTCCCATCACACAATGCAACGCAAGCCGGAGGATAGGGTTTTACCTTATATTGGCCAAAATATGCTTAATACGTGTAAAGCAAAATCACTTGATATTATTACTAGTGTATATATGTTTCAAAGGCAAATTCAATCATAAATATCAATCATAGGCGACATGAGCGTCCCATGCCTCTATGTCGCCAAATATAGGTTTACAATCAAAACCGCACAATATCGTATTTGGAAATTGGATTTCCATCTATGAACCGAGGCAAAAGATAGTCCTCACCGATTCGAGACTGTCTAGTCCGAGTCTCAGGATCAGAACGCATCGACCTTAGGATCTTCAAGGGCGGTTCACTCGATGTGGATTAAATAAACCCTGAACAGTACGTCTCCCCGCCCTATGGGGCGTAAATGAGCCCACTGACTCCATATCTGAGGCGCCTCGCAACAGCAACAACCACATAGGTGAAAAGAATATAAATGTCGGCCAGTTTAAGCACCGACACCACCTCTAACTAGAAAGAGACGCATGTCCCCCCCTGATTCCTACTCCCGTTTCTGGTTCATACCGGGGTGTGAGGCTCGCGAATCCACGTTATACACAAAGTTGCGCCACACAGGCGGTGCTTTGATCATCAACCATAAGACTTTGCTTTTCAACAGAAGCCTTGATAATTTGCTACTCACGCGTGTCACACTGGCAATTCACTCCATGCGGTTGATGTCCATCGATATACAACCTCTGAGCTCGTACGTCTCAGAGAAGGGCGTTAAGCAAGAGAATAAATTCTCCGCCGCCAAACAGATGTATATTTAATAGAGATCAATCAACACAGAATAAAATCCAATGTCAGACACACAATCCATTTACAAGTTCGTTCTGGGTCTGAACGAAACCAGAGGCACTTTCCTCGCATATCCATCGATCTCCAAGTACGTCTGGACGATCACCAACTGTTTCCCTCATCTTGGGTGTACAGCCCAATCGAGATCATCAGTAATCACCCAAACGATGTGAAGACTTCCGTTCTTCAACCACCGTCTTCATCTTCGACATCTCGTCGAATCGGTTATTCAGAATGGGTATAACCCGGCCTTCCTGAATAACCCACGTATATAATAAACAAATGTTACACAACGAACGCCTCATTCCAATTCAGAATATCCTTTTATTCATGAAATCACATTCTTAGGGAAAGGTTCCCATTAATTTTATCCAAGATAAATTCTTCTAAATTTGTTCTTTAATCTTCCTTTGGATATCATTTCAAACTAGTCGGGATTAGCGAACCACACAGAAGTAATTATTTATTTTATTTCCCAATCCCAACCTATTCATCCCATGGAGCAAAACTGGTAATACTCCATACCTAACACCACGGTGTTATCGGTAAAATTAATTACCATCTCACGTTCAAATCTAATTACAGATTTAACTATCGCTTTGGAGCAAAACTGGTGATACTCCACTCTCAATCTCTTTTCAGATTTGATAATTTAAATTATCAATTCACATTTTAATCTAATTAAAGATTCATTAAAACTCCACTTAGTTTTAATCCTTTCAAAAATCAATATTCTGCCTTTAACTGGGTTAAAGAACCAATGTCATCTAAAACACGATTCACAACAAACCCAAATCACATTTGATATTAAATACAAGGCTCTGAATAGAAAATATACCGGCTTATATTCAATATCAAATTCTGAAACCAACAAATATCGTATTGGAAATAACGATATAAAATATATCTTTCAAATTCCCATAACAATATCTGTATAGTGACGAAATCCAACATCGAAATATTCCGAAGATAATTTCGATTCAACTCCAGTCCAATCCACGTATTGGGAATATTGATTGTTTTTAAAATCACTTTCAAATTCAATTTATTTATTTCAAAAAAAAATTGATTTTAATTCTAGTTCAAAACTAGTTCATTTCGATAAAAATCTATTTTTGTCTTTACAAATATGGAATTTTTCAGCCCAATTTTTCCCAAATCATTTCTTATGATTTTACACAAATTATTGATATTTTTAATAATTTTACCAAGGCCCGTACAGTCGATTTCCATCAACGGCCATCAAACTGCACTTACAACGACCTTTTCCAAATTTGATTTGGACATAATTCCAAATCCAACCGTTAGATTTCAAATTTCTAATATTCATTGGAAAGCTCTTTTCGATACGAACCCAACGGTTCCGGTTTTAAGAGAATCCGACGGTCGGATCTCCCGCAACGTCAATTCGAAGTCAATGGTCGAAATTCGCGAACTGCCGCGGCGCGGCGCGTTCTATTCAGGCCATTATATATATATTATATATATTTCGTCGATTTCCTTTTAAAACGTATTTTATAAATCGTTTTAAATTCGTTTTCAAAACCATTTCAACGCTACATTCAATTTCAAATCGATTTGATTTCAATTCAATTCGAATTCATTTCAATTTTATTTAATTCGAATTCAAATTCGTTTCAATTCAATTCAAATTCTAATTCGTTTCAATTCAATTCAATTTGAATTTACCTTCTATTTAATTCAATTCGAATTCAATTCAAAATGATTTCAATTCAATTTCAGTTCGTTTTAAATTTCATTCAAAACGATTTCAATTCGTTTTTAATTCAATTTCAATTTAATTCAATTTGAATTCATTTCTAATTGATTTGAATTCAAATTCACTTTCTATTCAATTCGAATTCTAATTCGTTTTAATTCAATTCAATTTGAATTTACCTTCTATTTACTTTAATTCGAATTCATTTCAAATTGATTTCAATTCAATTTCAGTTCGTTTTAAATTTCATTCAAAACGATTTCAATTCGTTTTTAATTCAATTTCAATTTAATTCAATTTGAATTCATTTCTATTTAGTTCGAATTCAAATTCACTTTCTATTCAATTTGAATTCAAATTCACTTTCTATTCAATTCGAATCGAATTCATTTTCTATTCGATTCGAATTCATTTCAAATTGATTCAATAAAATTTCAATTTGAATTTTAATCTAATTTAATTTGAATTTCATTTCAAAATATTAAATTTTGAAATCACTTTTCAATATTCATTGTAAAACGAATAAAATCGATATAAATACCGTTCACGTCAAAATAGCGCAACTCTAATCAGCACGGCTTTATATATTTCAATAAATTCGTTATTCTATTCAACAAATGAATATATATATTCCATTCAACACATGAATCTATATTTCTTTCAACACACGACTAATCTCAACACATGAGTACTGTCAACACATCACTATTTTTGTTAATGTAAAATATTTTATAAAATTATGGTATCTATCGTTTGATTTTTGAATCAGACTCCACCGTGAAGTAGTTCTAATTTTAAATATGATGAAGATGTAAATTTTATTATTAAAATATTTTACTCAACACATAAATAGTTTCAACACATGAATTTTCTTTTATGATATTCATTATTTTCCCGATTGGAATGAGGCCCAATCAATCACCATATAACGTTAATTATATGGATTCCATACAACACATGTATATAATAGCAACGATCAACAATCAACCATCATCCAAGGTGCACCACACAACTGCATAAGCATCAAATATAAATAATCAATGCTTACACAGCCTGTCGACCAATCGATCGACATACAATTAAATAATTGGGATTAGTGTACCCAAATATCATCCCAACACCCGTGTGGGGTTTCAAATCAACAAACACAGATTTTTATTTGTGCAGTTGGGCGATGTGTAAAATTTATCGACCCAATCAATATCAGTCAAACTAGTGTATATAAACAAATCGGCCGATTTGTTTATAAATATTTATTTATTCACTTTCACTTTAAAAATTATATTTTTAACGATAAAATATTTTACTTCAACCATCTACAATTTATTATCGATTTCACATCAACATCACAAACAAATTTCACAACACATCAATCAAACAAACAAGCCATCCATGGTCTGTGGATGACGGGTGTCGGGTGCTGCTAAGCACTGTCTGCATCCTAGTATATATATATATAACTAGAAAAAGAAATTGAAGAGTGAGAAGTACTCACCGAAAGCTATCCCAACTTAACGACACTTCATTTATAGAAATCTTCATCGTTCTCGCCTTTTTGTCATCTACGTTGCCCGTATTCTCTACATATGTAAAAATCGAATTTTTACTTCGCTATTCAATATGTAAAAATCATATTTTTACTTCGCTATTCAATATGTAAAAAGCATATTTTTACTTCGCTATTCAATATATAAAAATCGAATTTTTACTTCGCTATTCAATATGTAAAAATCATATTTTTACTTCGCTAGTCAATATGTAAAAATTATATTTTTACTTCGCTATTCAATATATAAAAATCATATTTTTATATTTACTCCATAGGATAAAAATTCTATTTTTACACCGCTACTATATAGATAAAAATTCCATTTTTACAACGCTACTATATAGATAAAAATTCCATTTTTACAACGCTACTATATAGATAAAAATTCCATTTTTATCACCTACTTTATATATAGAAATTCTATTTTTATCACGCTACTCTATAGATAAAAATTCTATTTTTATCACGCTATTCTCTATACAAAGATTTCGCCTTTTCAAAAATAAATATTTCTCCTTTTCCTACTTTTAAAAATGTCGTCTTTCACTACATAAAAATATCGTCTTTTTATATCCTACCATATAAAGATCACATTTTTATCATCTATATAATATGAAAAATATATTTTCTACCTTTACATGCGATAAAAATTATATTTTTAACTTCTACATATAATAAAAATTATATTTTTATCTTGCTATGTTCATAATAAAAACTCTATTCTTTTTATTTTAGAAAAATCTATACTTTTTATTTAATCTGCATATAAATAAATAACTAACTAACTAAAATAAAATCAAAACTTTGTTTAAATAAATAAAAGAAAACTGATTTAACTATGTTATTGGAGGAACAAAACAAAATCAGAAAAAGGAGACTCACTTGCCTTTGATTTTATCAGAGGGAAGGGGGGGTTCACTGTCGTTGGCGGTAGAGGCTAGAGGGGGTGGCACGCGGCAGACAGTGGGATGGTCGGAGGGGTGCTGGAGTCGGTCGCGGGGAGGTCAGAGGGGATTGGAAGAAGCGGCGGTGGCAGGGGCTTTGGTGGCGGGTTTTGTGCTCCAGGGGGGCGCCGTTCGATTGAGGAAGGGAAGAGGAGGGATCGAAGGGGGAAGGGGGTGTGTGCGGTGTGGCGGCGCCGCTCCGATGGGAGGAGCGACGGCGCTCCTCCCCCTCTTCATCGTCCTTTTTTTTTCTTTTCTGTTGAATCCATTTTGAACGGGGGAGGGGGGCCCAGCGGTTTTGAAGGGGAGAGAGAGAGAATAATATTTTTTTATTTTATTTATTTTAAATTTCAAAAAGGTACTTTTTCATTTGGCCTCTAAACGAGGCCCACCGCCTGTCGTCTATAGCTAATTACCCCCATTCCAAACACAATGGGATATGTATCGCAAGCTGATTCGATCGTCTCGATCAGTTTTCGTCAAAATCAACATATAACTCTATATATTGAATTTGAACACGCATTTCAATTTACTGGGGTCACATACGAACTCTAAAAATTCTAGAAAAATATTTTCTAGCTTCGTATTGACGATACGGTCCTAACAAAACTAGTTTCGTCGAATTCTGAGACCGTTGGAAAAATGGCCATTTTCCAGTCGATTAAAATCAACTGAAACTGGTCAAACACGTTTTCCTTTGGCACGCTCACATATTGATTCGAAAAATTATGAAATTTGAAACCTTGCAATAACTTGACATCACGGATCCAACAAAAATGGTTTCGTCGAATTCCGAGGTCGTTTGCAAAATTCCCATTTTTATGGGCCTGAATTCCATAGCGACTATTCAGAATTTTCAACTGGACATATCTTTTGATTCCCACTATGAAATTTTGATTTTTCGAATTCGTTGGAAATATATTATCAATTAGATTCCATTATTTTTGGTTTCACTAAAATCCGGATTGTTTTGCACCCGGTACATTCAATTGAAGTTTGAAATCGAATTATCGAACTACCGCGCCATTTTCAATTCTATTTATAATTTTATATAATTATTTATATTCTAACGACGACGTATATAATATATACGTCGAATCCTATTCAAAATAAATTTCTCGTCGATATTATTTAAAATAGTCATTTTAAATGTTCAAAATTTGCTAAAATTGCCAAAATAAAAATTTTAAACTGGCCCAGATTTTCGGGTTGTTACAATCTCCCCCACTTAAAACTTTTCGTCCCCGAAAAGGAACAAAGTCGAAAGTGGTTTGATTAATCAACTCTACGTTCGATCTGGCTTCCATTCTCTAACTTTTCAGTTTCTGAGAATTTTCAAATTCTTCAAAAATTTGGCTAACACCCGAAATTTTCGAAAAAATTCTCCATAACCTCCCCTGCACCGGGAGCCACGGGAAAATCCCGAAATTGCCATATAGGCCTTCTGATCTCAAAAAGAAAAAGAAAAAGCCAAGCGGCTAGCCAATCGGCTCATAAAATCATCATCACCCAAACAAAAAAGTAAATTATATAGTAAACATATACCTATTTGTCGGGCAAACAAATTTTATTCTCTGCTCTAGCCTCCTTGGTATGACCTGTTCAATGTAAGTATATGTATATGCAAGCAAATGTGACCCATTTTCAATACAATTCAATATTTGGTACAATTAGGCTAAATGGTTCAAAATTATTAAACAAATAAACAAACAACACAACCATCAATCAATTAGTGAATTAGAGTTTCAAATTCATAATTTTGATACATATACAAAAAATCAGATTTTTGATGCCAAATCACAACAATGTATTCTAGTTATATTAGTTTTGGTTCTCACACCAGTCTAATGGAAATATATAGATATCACACCTTCGAAACACGAATATAAATACTGATGATGTGGCCACATCATCAGAATTATCCCCGGGTGTCTAGAATGTGATTCTATAAATATCCAGTATATTAAAACTTCGAATATACGTTCATGACGCGCATATGCAAAATCTTTATATACTCGATTGTCCAAAACCAAAATAAATAAATTATTCAAATACGTATAAAACGGTTTAAATTTCAAAACAATATTGTTTTCATTTGAAAAATATACTATTCACACTCGTTCTAGGATACTACTAATCCATTCTCTAACGAGTTATTCTAATTGGATATTACTAATCCAATATCTGATGAATTCTTTCGTATGGTTCTAATGTGTCTTGTTCTCGAGCTCTGTAAACCAAAGCTCTGATACCAACTGTAACGGCAAGGAATTTTGCTCGATCTGAATCAGTCGTTAAACCGGTCTAGACCATTCGAAACCCCTTTTCATTTTGAGAACACGACAAATTGGAACGCAAACAGAAGAACACTTCATTGTTATTACAACAATTACATCAGATACAAGAATATACAGAGTATAAATGAATAAAATACATTCAAAGAATATCAGAGATTACAATAAATTACATAGCAGCGGAAAAATATACAAAACACAACTGAAAGTGATACACGGATATAGAGCTTTCCGAGCATCGTTCCAGCGGTAAATCAGGATCCTGTGAATATAAATCTGCAGAACCAAAACTACTAGCTGCCCGTGTCGAAAATAGGGGCACCCAGAGTTTAGGTTAAAACAATAAACTCCAGGTCAGTCATGTGACTGGTGTGAGAACTAAAACAGTTATTTAAAACTTTACTTTAAAGATAGTAATTCAAGGGACCACGCCGTATAACACGGAACGGGTTTCCTCCCAAGAATACCAGTGCATAGAACAAACAGCGCAATGCTTTTTGGAAAAATGAAGCTATTATAAGACCCAAGTCCCATCACACAATGCAACACAAGCCGGAGGATAGGGTTTTACCTTATATTGGCCAAAATATGCTTAATACGTGTAAAGCAAAATCACTTGATATTATTACTAGTGCATATATGTTTCAAAGGCAAATTCAATCATAAATATCAATCATAGGCGACATGAGCGTCCCATGCCACTATGTCGCCAAATATAGGTTTACAATCAAAACCGCACAATATCGTATTTGGAAATTAGATTTCCATCTATGAACCGAGGCAAAAGATAGTCCTCACCGATTTGAGACTGTCTAGTCCGAGTCTCAGGATCATAACGCATCGACCCGAGGATCTTCAGGGGCGGTCCACTCGATGTGGATTAAATAAAACCCTGAACAGTACGTCTCCCTGCCCTATGGGCCGTAAATGAGCCCACTGACTCCATATCCGAGGCGCCTCGTAACAGCAACAACCACATAGGTGAAAAGAATATAAATGTCGGCCAGTTTAAGCACCGATACCACCTCTAACTAGAAAGAGACGCATGTCCCCCCTTGAGTCCTTCTCCCGTTTCTGGTTCATACCGGGGTGTGAGGCTCGCGAATCCACGTTATACACAAAGCTGCGCCACACAGGCGGTGCTTTGATCATCAACCATAAGACTTTGCTTTTCAACAGAAGCCTTGATCAATTGCTACTCACACGTGTCACACTGGCAATTCACTCCATGCGACTGATGTCCATCGATATACAACCTCTGAGCTCGTACGTCTCAGAGAAGGGCGTTAAGCAAGAGAATAAATTCTCCGCCGCCAAACAGATGTATATTTAATAGAGATCAATCAACACAAAATAAAATCCAATGTCAGACACACAATCCATTTACAAGTTCGTTCTGGGTCTGAACGAAACCGGAGGCACTTTCCTCGCATATCCATCGATCTCCAAGTACGTCTGGACGATCACCAACTGTTTCCCTCATCTTGGGTGTACAGCCCAATCGAGATCATCAGTAATCACCCAAACGATGTGAAGACTTCCGGTCTTCAACCACCGTCTTCATCTTCGACATCTCGTCGAATCGGTTATTCAGAATGGGTATAACCTGGCCTTCCTGAATAACCCACGTATATAATAAACAAATCTTACACAAACACAACGAACGCCTCATTCCAATTCAGAATATCCTTTTATTCATGAAATCACATTCTTAGGGAAAGGTTCCCATTAATTTTATCCAAGATAAATTCTTCTAAATTTGTTCTTTAATCTTCCTTTGGATATCATTTCAAACTAGTCGGGATTAGCGAACCACACCGAAGTAATTATTTATTTTATTTCCCAATCCCAACCTATTCATCCCATGGAGCAAAACTGGTAATACTCCATACCTAACACCATGGTGTTATCGGTAAAATTAATTACCATCTCACGTTCAAATCTAATTACAGATTTAACTATCGCTTTGGAGCAAAACTGGTGATACTCCACTCTCGATCACTTTTCAGATTTGATAATTTAAATTATCAATTCACATTTTAATCTAATTAAAGATTCATTAAAACTCCACTTAGTTTTAATCCTTTCAAAAATCAATATCCTGCCTTTAACTGGGTTAAAGAACCAATGTCATCTAAAACACGATTCACAACAAACCGAAATCACATTTGATATTAAATACAAGGCTCTGAATAGAAAATATACCGGCTTATATTCAATATCAAATTCTGAAACCAACAAATATCGTATTGGAAATAACGATATAAAATATATCTTTCAAATTCCCATAACAATATCTGTATAGTGATGAAATCCAACATCGAAATATTCTGAATATAATTTCGATTCAACTCCACTCCAGTCCACGTATTGGGAATATTGATTGTTTTTAAAATCACTTTCAAATTCAATTTATTTATTTCAAAAATAAATTGATTTTAATTCTAGTTCAAAACTAGTTCATTTCGATAAAAATCTATTTTTATCTTTTCAAATATGGAATTTCTCAGCCCAATTTTTCCCAAATCATTTCTTATGATTTTACACAAATTATTGATATTTTTAATAATTTTACCAAGGCCCGTACAGTCGATTTCCATCAACGGCCATCGAACTGCACTTACAGCGACCTTTTCCAAATTTGATTTGGACATAATTCCAAATCCAACCGTTAGGTTTCAAATTTCTAATATTCATTGGATTGCTCTTTTCGATACGAACCCAATGGTTCCGGTTTTAGGAGAATCCGACGGTCGGATCTCCCGCAACGTCAATTCGAAGTCAATGGTCGAAATTCGCGAACTGCCGCGGCGCGGCGCGTTCTATTCAGGCCATTATATATATATAATATATATATATATATAATATATATTTCGTCGATTTCCTTTTAAAACGTATTTTATAAATCGTTTTAAATTCGTTTTCAAAACCATTTCAATGCTACATTCAATTTCAAATCGATTTGATTTCAATTCAATTCGAATTCATTTCAATTTTATTTAATTCGAATTCAAATTTGTTTCAATTCAATTCAAATTCTAATTCGTTTCAATTCAATTCAATTTGAATTTACCTACTATTTAATTCAATTCGAATTCATTTCAAATTGATTTCAATTCAATTTCAGTTCGTTTTAAATTTCATTCAAAACGATTTCAATTCGTTTTTAATTCAATTTCAATTTAATTCAATTTGAATTCATTTCTAATTGATTTGAATTCAAATTCACTTTCTATTCAATTCGAATTCTAATTCGTTTTAATTCAATTCAATTTGAATTTACCTTCTATTTACTTCAATTCGAATTCATTTCAAATTGATTTCAATTCAATTTCAGTTCGTTTTAAATTTCATTCAAAACGATTTCAATTCGTTTTTAATTCAATTTCAATTTAATTCAATTTGAATTCATTTCTATTTAATTCGAATTCAAATTCACTTTCTATTCAATTTGAATTCTAATTCACTTTCTATTCAATTTGAATCGAATTCATTTTCTATTCGATTCGAATTCATTTCAAATTGATTCAATAAAATTTCAATTTGAATTTTAATCTAATTTAATTTGAATTTCATTACAAAATATGAAATTTTGAAATCACTTTTCAATATTCATTGTAAAATGAATAAAATCGATATAAATATCGTTCACGTCAAAATAGTGCAACTCTAATCAACACGGCTTTATATATTTCAATAAATTTGTTATTCTATTCAACAAATGAATATATATATTCCATTTAACACATGAATCTATATTTCTTTCAACACACGACTAATCTCAACACATGAGTACTGTCAACACATCACTATTTTTGTTAATGTAAAATATTTTATAAAATTATGGTATCTATCGTTTGATTTTTGAATCAGACTCCACCGTGAAGTAGTTCTAATTTTAAATATGATGTAGATGTAAATTTTATTATTAAAATATTTTACTCAACACATAAATAGTTTCAACACATGAATTTTCTTTTATGATATTCATTATTTTCCCGATTGGAATGAGGCCCAATCAATCACCATATAACGTTAATTATATGGATTCCATACAACACATGTATATAATAGCAACGATCAACAATCAACCATCATCCAAGGTGCAACACACAACTGCATAAGCATCAAATATAAATAATCAATGCTTACACAGCCTGTCGACCAATCGATCGACATACAAATAAATAATTGGGATTAGTGTACCCAAATATCATCCCAACACCCGTGTGGGGTTTCAAATCAACAAACACATATTTTTATTTGTGCAGTTGGGCGATGTGTAAAATTTATCGACCCAATCAATATCAGTCAAATTAGTGTATATAAACAAATCGGCCGGTTTGTTTATAAATATTTATTTATTCACTTTCACTTTAAAAAATATATTTTTAACGATAAAATATTTTACTTCAACCATCTACAATTTATTATCGATTTCACATCAACATCACAAACAATTTTCACAACACATCAATCAAACAAACAAGCCATCCATGGTCTGTGGATGACGGGTGTCGGGTGTTGTTAAGCACCGTCTGCATCCTAGTATGTATATATATAACTAGAAAAAGAAATTGAAGAGTGAGAAGTTCTCACCGAAAGCTATCCCAACTTCACGACACTTCATTTATAGAAATCTTCATCGTTCTCGCCTTTTTGTCATCTTCGTTGCCCGTATTCTCTACATATGTAAAAATCGAATTTTTACTTCGCTATTCAATATGTAAAAATCATATTTTTACTTCGCTATTCAATATGTAAAAATCATATTTTTACTTCGCTATTCAATATATAAAAATCGAATTTTTACTTCGCTATTCAATATGTAAAAATCATATTTTTACTTCGCTATTCAATATGTAAAAATTATATTTTTACTTCGCTATTTAATATATAAAAATCATATTTTTATATTTACTCCATAGGATAAAAATTCTATTTTTACACCGCTACTATATAGATAAAAATTCCATTTTTACAACGCTACTATATAGATAAAAATTCCATTTTTACAACGCTACTATATAGATAAAAATTCCATTTTTATCACCTACTCTATAGATAAAAATTCTATTTTTATCATGCTAGTCTATAGATAAAAATTCTATTTTTATCACGCTATTCTCTATACAAAGGTTTCGCCTTTTCAAAAATAAATATTTCTCCTTTTCCTACTTTTAAAAATGTCGTCTTTCACTACATAAAAATATCGTCTTTTTATATCCTACCATATAAAGATCACATTTTTATCATCTATATAATATGAAAATTATATTTTCTACCTTTACATGTGATAAAAAATATATTTTTAACTTCTACATATAATAAAAATTATATTTTTATCTTGCTATGTTCATAATAAAAACTCTATTCTTTTTATTTTAGAAAAATCTATACTTTTTATTTAATCTACATATAAATAAATAACTAACTAACTAAAATAAAATCAAAACTTTGTTTAAATAAATAAAAGAAAACTGATTTAACTATGTTATTGGAGGAACAAAACAAAATCAGAAAAAGGAGACTCACTTGCCTTTGATTTTATCAGAGGGAAGGGGGGGTATTCACTGTCGTTGGCGGTAGATGCTAGAGGGGGTGGCACGCGGCAGATAGTGGGATGGTCAGAGGGGTGCTGGAGTCGGTCGTGGGGAGGTCAGAGGGGATTGGAAGAAGCGGCGGCGGCAGGGGCTTTGGTGGTGGGTTTTATGCTCCAGGGGGGCGTCGTTCGATTGAGGAAGGGAAGAGGAGGGATCGAAGGGGGAAGGGGGGTGTATGCGGTGTGGCGGAGCCGCTCCGATGGGAGGAGCGACGGCGCTCCTCCCCCTCTTCATCGTCCTTTTTTTTTCTTTTCTGTTGAATCCATTTTGAACGGGGGGGGGGGCAGCGGTTTTGAAGGGGAGAGAGAGAGAATAATATTTTTTTTATTTTTTTTATTTTAAATTTCAAAAATGTACTTTTTCATTTGACCTCTAAACGAGGCCCACCGCCTATCGTCCATAGCTAATTACCCCCATTCCAAACACAATGGGATATGTATCGCAAGCTGATTCGACCGTTTCGATCAGTTTTTGTCAAAATCAACATGTAACTCTATATATTGAATTTGAACATGCATTTCAATTTACCGGGGTCACATACGAACTCTAAAAATTCTAGAAAAATATTTTCTAGCTTCGTATTGACGATACGGTCCTAACAAAACTAGTTTCGTCGAATTCTGAGACCGTTGGAAAAATGGTCATTTTCTAGTCGATTAAAATCAACTGAAACTGGTCAAACACGTTTTCCTTTGCCACGCTCACATATTGATTCGAAAAATTATGTAATTTGAAACCTAGCAATAACTTGACATCGCGGATCCAACAAAAGTGGTTTCGTCGAATTCTGAGGTCGTTTGCAAAATTCCCATTTTTAAGGGCCTGAATTCCATAGCGACTATTCAGAATTTTCAACTGGACATATCTTTTGATTCCCGCTATGAAATTTTGATTTTTCGGATTCATTGGAAAGATATTATCAATTAGATTCCATTATTTTTCGTTTCACTAAAATCCGGATTGTTTTGCACCCGATACATTCAATTGAAGTTTGAAATCGAATTATCGAACTACCGCGCCATTTTCAATTCTATTTATAATTTTATATAATTATTTATATTCTAACGACGACGTATAAAATATATACGTCGAATCCTATTCAAAATAAATTTCTCGTCGATATTATTTAAAATAGTCATTTTAAATGTTTAAAATTCGCTAAAATTGCCAAAATAAAAATTTTAAACTGGCCCAGATTTTCGGGTTGTTACATAAAGCAGCGACATTGGAAGGAAATGGTGCTGAAAATATCGGGTTTATGGAGTTGTCCGCGAGGAAAATGAAGTGTACATGGAGATGTGGAGATTAGTGGTAATCTCACTTTGATTGATCGTGAAATATTGAAAGAGGAAAACGGGTTTGCACGAGTTCGAAGGGAGGAGCTTCAACGTGTTTTATTCGGAAGAGAAGGACACTATTCCGATTGGGTAGAAAGGGGGTATTGGGCCTATATGGATTGGTGAGGCCCGAAATAAAAGATAATTTATTATTTGTTTTAAATTTAAATTATTCGTATAACTTGTATAATGTATAACTAGCTCATACATTATCAGAATTCAGCGAAACAAGATCCGAAAGGATCGTATGGACTGACACTACGGAATGAAACTGACTGGGAGTGAATTCGAACTCATTACAATTTATTGCAAAATAAATTGTCCATCTGAATCAAAGATAGTTAATCGTTATTTAACGATAACTGTCCAATGTGAGTAAAACTCACCAACTCTACCACTTCATATTTTTATAACATATATTTAGAACTGATAAATGATGACTGATATTTGTGTATTGATTGTTTGATTGAATTGCTGATTGATTGGTTGAAATATAAATATAATTATATATATAAGTCGTTGATCAAATATTGATTCTGCTTATCAGAATATTTCATATTGAAATGAAATTGATGTGAATTATATTGTGTAACATCTGTGGATACAGGGAAACAAGTGGGAGGGACCCAACTGGGTTCCTCAATATATAAAATACTGCTTTGTTTCATATTTTGTGATATATGATGTGATATATAATCTATTGTTGATTATGTGTGTTTGAATGATCTCGATCATTGTTATTTGGTATTTTAAATACCGTAAGAAATGCCGGGATGTAGAAAAGGGGATTTTCAAAGTGTTATTTGAAAATAAATTATTTATATAAAATCAATGGATTTTATATATAAAAGGAAAAGGATTTTTTTTTAAAAGAAAATGTTTTATAAAATCAAAGAACAAATATAAAAGGAAAATATTTGTGAAACAACTATAAAAGGAAAATATTTGTGAAACAAATAGAAAAGGAAATATTTATGAAATAAATAGAAAATAAAAGGAAATATCTATTTGTTAAACAAATAGAATTGAAAAGGAATATTTATTTAGAAAATAAATAGAATTGAAAAGGAAATCTTTATTTGTTAAATAAATAGAGATAAAAGAAATACTTATTTCGTAAATAAATAAAGAAAGATAAAAAGGGAATTATTTGATAAATAAATGGAATTATCAAAAGGGGTTTATTTGGTAAATAAATAAAGTTAAATAGAAATCTGTTTTAACAGATAAGTTAAGAAGATTTATTTATAAATAATGTTTATAAATTGAGTAAATTATTTATCTTTTGGATAAATGGAATATATAAGTCAAGACTTATATAGAGAAGTAAGAATCAATTTCAACATTGATATTTGAAAATGAATATGGTCGAAGAGTGAATCGAATTTTACTTATTCGAAAAAGAGTTAATTGAAAGGAGTTAATCGATTAGAGTTAATCGAATTAGAATTAATCGATTAGAGTTAACCGAATTCGAATTAATCGATTAGAGTTAATCGAGTTAGAGTTAATTGAAAGGAGTTAATCGAATATAGTTTATTCGAAAAGGAGTTAATCGGATATGTTTATTCGAATAGAGTTAAAGGAGCTAATCGAATATGTTTATTCAAATAGAGTTAAAGGAGTTAATAGAATATGTTTATTCGAATAGAGTTAATGGAGTTAATCGAATATAGTTTATTCGAAAGGAGTTAATCGAATATAGTTTATTCGAAAGGAGTTAATCGAATATAGTTTATTCGAAAAGGAGTTAATCGAATATAGTTTATTCGAAAGGAGTTAATCGATTAGAGTTAATCAAATTGAGTTAATCGATTAGTTTTAATCAAATAGAGTTAATCGATTAGAGTTAATCAAATAGAGTTAATCGATTAGAGTTAATCGAATAGAGTTAATCCAATAGAGATTCGATTGGAGATAATCGAATAAAGTTAATCCAATAGAGAATCGATTAGAGTTAATCGAATAGAGTTAATCCAATAGAGTTAATTCATAGAGTTAATCAAATAGAGTTAATTGATAAGACTTAATCGATTAGAGTTAATCGAATAGAGTAAATTGAATAGAGTTAATCGAATAGAGTTTATTCGAAGAGAGATTATCGAATATAGTTTATTCGAAGAAATAAAGATTATCAAATATTGTTTATTCAAAGAAAGGGAGTTAACCGAATACATTTCATTCGAAGAGAGATTATCGAATATAGTTTATTCGAAGATAGGGAGTTAATCGAATATAGTTCATTCGAAGAGAGATTATCGAATATAGTTTATTCGAAGAAAGGGAGTTAATCGAATATAGTTTATTCGAAGAGAGATTATCGAATATTGTTTATTCGAAGAAATAAAGATTATCAAATATTGTTTATTCAAAGAAAGGGAGTTAACCGAATACATTTCATTCGAAGAGAGATTATCGAATATAGTTTATTCGAAGATAGGGAGTTAATCGAATATAGTTCATTCGAAGAGAGATTATCGAATATAGTTTATTCGAAGAAAGGGAGTTAATCGAATATAGTTTATTCGAAGAGAGATTATCGAATATTGTTTATTCGAAGAAAGGGAGTTAATCGAATATAGTTTATTCAAAGAAAGATTATTGAATATAGTATTCGAAAGAAAGATTATCGAATATAGTTTATTTGATATCGAATAGAGATTATTCGAAAGAGAGTTATGTAAGGAAGTTTGTTAAAGAATTAAAAAGTGAACTTTATCTATTTCGAGGTTAGAAATGTTGTTCAGTTATGTTCTGAGAGGTAATTATACCCCAAATGGATTGGCTTCGTTTTTAACTAAGGAATGGTTAAGGTTCGCCAGTAAAGGTTGGTTAAGTGAATGTAGTTAATGAGCGAAAGGTTTGAGTTGGCATAGCGATGTTTTATTTAAACATCTGTTTAAATCCAAATGTAGGAGTTTTGGAAATGTTTTCCAAATAAGAATCAGAATGTTTTCTAATATAGATATTAAGAAATGGAAATGTTTTCCAATATTAATAACGTATATTTTCTAAATTTATAAAATTAGAAATGTTGAATATATGGAAACAGGAATAGGGAATTGGATAATTGAATGACAAATTAAAGTAAAGCGGATCAGTGTTGATTGATGATTTGCTTGGTAAGACTTCCATTTGGAAATACGACCGTTGTTTTCACACATGTTTTTCTTTGATAGTTAACTCACCGACTATTGAAGTTTTTGACCATTTTTCCGTTGTCAATACGGAGAGACCGGGATCAAATATATTATCTGAAAACCACTCCGTCTGGCATTTGTGTTGCGAATCAAATATGATGAAGAAAATTGAAGACGGAGTTATGCAAGGGCTGTCCTGTTTACAGAATAGTGCCTTCGGTTTGTCCAGTCCCAGGAAAACCTGTATGGAAGAATGTCTGACAGAGTATATTTAATGGATCACGTAAGTTGATATCTTTAAATGTATTTACATTTGGTGGCGGAGGAATTTGTTTCTCTTAGCTGTATACCCGTTGTATTTTTTGGGAAATCAATTTGTGATTTGGCGGGTATGACGATGTGACATTCAAAGTGAATAAATGTGATCTCTAAGAGATAAGCGTGGCTTCTAGCCTCATAACCGAGAAATGACAAAAATCGGGCAGGCAACATGGCTAAGTGGGTTGCTTCCAATTAGGGTGTATTGTCACCTGATCTAGAGTTTCATTTACTTTAATCTATTCGATGATGTCCCATTCGGGAAACGGTTGCTAATCCCAACCGTTGGTGATATACATTCGATACACTCAAGCGAAATGAGTGGTTGGTCATGTGTGGCCGGGTTGCAATATCTTCTTGTTGAACCTAGTGTTTTCCTCTCTAAAGGTACACTATCGGAAGGTGGTTCCATACCTTGTCATAGTTGGAAATCCATTATCCAATAAATGCTCGTGATTTTGATTGTATACTATGTACGTAGAACGTGAGACGAAAGCGTTTCTGCTAAATGATTATTACACTGTGATGGACAGACGCTAATATAATATCAAAAGAATTTTGATATAAAGATTATTTTGAATTCTCATAAGGGAAAAACCCGTTCCGTTATACGGCGTGGTCTTATGAGATATCGTTTTGTTGCTCAAACTGTTTTTAATTGTTTTACTCACACCGGTCCAATGACTTACCCAGAGTTTGTTTTGTTTTGTTTTCCCTAAACCCTTGGGTGCCCAATTTCGTACGGGCAGTCAAGTAGTCAGGATTTTACCGATATACTTGGAGAGCTTGGAGCAGGAGGCTTCAGGATTATATAGCTATTGTTTATTCCACTGTGTTGTAAGTGTTGTACTATGATAATGTTACTGTATACATATATTGATTTTATTTCAAGGATATGTTATCTATTTTTTGTTGTTCGTTCCACTATGAGATTCGTGTTACTCTGATGTTGTATGTTCTTCTTCTTCTTCTATTCTAAGTTTCTATCTTATCTATTCTCACCCTCTAATTTCTTTCATGGACTATCCGGTATTTCCGATGCTTGAATAGTCGACATAGTGTTGTATGCCGATATCCAGGATCGCGAAAACCCGAGTCGTTACAGTGGTATCAGAGCTTAAGGTTAAGTGATTACCTTGGCTCTGTGGCGTGACTTGATAGAGATGGTGTTAGTAATATCCTAGATTGAGTTGAGTGTATATATACGAGTGAACTTATTTGTTATTTGATATAAAAATAGTTTTATATTGAATAGATTTATTGGTTGAGTTGTTTATGGGTTCTGGTCGATTAGTTTGATCCACTGTATCAGGTAGGAGTTTATAAACACTTAAATACGATGGGTCGGCACGATATGTTTTGAAAAGAGGGTAAATGAAAATAAGTTTACCCAAAATATATTTTGATATAGAGAAGATATATATATTGGATATATTGGTTGTTATTATAATCAGATAAGATTATAAAATGTGAAATGGTTATATATATAACCAATCAGAATTCATATAAGTGAAATATATGTAATCGAAATGAACTAAATCTGAATTTAAATCATAATTGAAATTACAACTCTGGAAATTTGAAGAGATGTTCGTAAATGGATTTGGACTGAATATATGAGAATTTTGAAATCCTGGGAGATTTTAAATTGTTTTACAAGCATTGTGAATGGTATTTTGAATTATATTTCAATGTGGAAATGTTTAGAATTGGTTTTGAAAAGAGTTATAGTATTGAACTCACTTCGATCGTTGGAAAATAGATTCCGATGATGACAGCTGCATCATCAGTGTTCATTTTCGAGTTGCTAGTTGACGGATTACTACGAAAGATTTTGTTTTTTAAATTGTTTTGAGAAACCAAGTTGTTCAAAAAATTCAAATGTTTTGAATTAGTATTTTGATTTCAAAATGAATTGAAATAAAAACCAGTAATTTAAATATTGAAATTTAAATTTAACTTATTAAGTTAAATAAATAGAGATGGTAAAGATAAATAAGAAGTTAAGCAAAACTGGATTTGGTTAGAGAATAATTTGAAATGGAATTGAGTTGATAAGTTAGGAGTTTGGAATTTGATATTGGAGTTTGAATGTAATTTGACTTTGGTTTAAACAAATAATTGTGTTGAGGATGAACTGATTGCAGCTTGATTGGGATGACATTGGTATATGCTGAATTAACAGCAGATGGAAAGGATAATGATATGCCCGACAATAAGGTACCAATTTATATTTCATATAAGTTTGGTGATTTATGAGCCGAATTGGTAAGCTTCTTGACTGTTTGATTTTCTTTTGGGTTAGAGAAGGCCCAGAGAGGCGAATTGTAGTTGTACCGATTGACCAGTACAAAGGAGGTGCTGGTGAAATTTTTCAAAAATTTCAGGTGTTAGAAAATTTTCAGAATTTTTGAAAATTTTCGTTAATAGAAATAAATTAATATTTAATTGAAATTAAATTGGTTCAGTTTGAAATTGAAGTTAAGAAGTGAACAAATAAGTTCTAACTAGTCAATAGGGTTTGTTTTCTACCTTAGCAATTTCGAGGATGAAATTATTTTAAAGGGGGAAGAATGCAACAACCCATATTTTTTGGTATAATAATTAATTTATTATACTATTTAAATCGTGATTTAGAGAATTAAATAGTTTTTTTATTAAATTTTATGGAATATTTAATTAAATTGAATAATAAAATAATATATTTAATTTCTGAAATAATCAGAAATAGTAGAATTCACAATATGATGTGAATTGGATCATATATAAGCTATAATTTAGTTTAGAATTTGAATTAGAATAACGAATAAATTATTTAAACGAAGTTTGAACGTATAATTATATCATAATTAAAATTGAGCTCCAAATGGCGCGGCAGTTCGTAATTTGGCGATTTGAACTTCAACTGAATATACAGGGTCTGTTCTAAATTGGATTTCCGTGAAACAAGAAACGTTCGTAGCTGGTGAAGTATATTTTTCTAATGGAAGAGAAAAATCGGGATTTCATTATGTAGATTTTGAGTTATGTCCAAATCAAAATTTTGAAAAGTTGCTATGGAATTCCTTTATAAATTATAGCGATTTGTTTATATTATAAAAGGATTTTCCAATATAAATTGAATATCGATTCAATCGGGATTTGAATATCGAGTTATAAATCCAATTGGAGCTGTACGATATTCTGTATGAATATATATCCGATAATATATATTAAATTATATTTAATTGTTTTTAAATATATTTATATATTTAAATGGGTTATTTAGAGCTTTAAAAATAACCAGTTTTGCAAATGACCTCCGTTTTCGATGAAACTAATGTTTTTGGATCCGTAACATTAAATTATTGTTAGATTTCAAGTTCGTTTATTTTTGGAGTCAGTATGTGGCCGTACGGATTTTTAATGTGAAAAACAGTCAGTATTTTAATGGTTAAAAATACGCTGCGTGAGCAAACAAAGTCGGAATTCGATGAAACCAGTTTCGTTGGGTCCGTAATGTCAAACTCTAGTTGTATGTCCATTTTCATAATTTTTGGATGTCATGTGTGATCACATGGATTTTTTTAAAAGGGCAAAAATGGATAAAATGATAAGAAAATAAAATATCTACAAAAATATCTAACTAGAAAATATCTAGAAATCCTACCCTATAAATATACGTTAACTCCTCACCCTTAAGACCTAATTCGACTCCTCTATAAACAAGAAAAGAGGCCGCCACTTCTTTCAGCAAAAATAGCGAGATAAAAAAATCAAAACAAAATCAAATAAATTCCTACAAATTTTATCGCATGTGTATTTGCATTCCTAAATAAATTCTCTCTATTTTTATATGGGTTTTAGCACCTTCAACATTCACTGTTGTGGTTGGGTATTTCGACAGTAGGACTAGGGTTCGGGTATTTGAGAAATAGGAGCAGCGATTTGAGATTTCAGTTTGATATTTGGGTTTACGATTAAAAACTGCATCAGTGTGCAAATTTTTGGGGTAAATGGTGAAATTCAGGTTCGGTACTTTTATTCGATGCTGCGGAAAAAGTTTGGAACCGCCCTGAAAATCTTGAGTTCGAGTTTTATAAATTTGATATGGAGATGATGGAAATTGAAAGAGAAATTGAACAGTAAAGCTCTCGTGATTTTTAATGAAGAAACAGGTTTGGGAAGGGGAAGTAAAGCAGCGACATTGAAAGGAAATGGTGCTGGAAATATCGGGTTTGTGGAGTTGTCTGCGAGGAAAATGAAGGTAACGTGGAGATGAGGAGATTAGTGGTAATCTCGCTTTGATTGATCGTGAAATATTGAAAGTGGAAAATGGGTTGGCACGAGTTCGAAGGGAGGAGCTTTAGCGTGTTTTCTTTGGAAGAGAAGAACACTGTTCCAATCGGGTAGAAAGGGGGTATTGGGCCTGTATGGATTGGTGAGGGCCGAAACAAAAGATAATTTAGTTTTTTTTTATATCTAAATTATTCATATAACTTGTATAATGTATAACTAGCTCATACATTATCAGAATTCAGTGAAACAAGATCCGACAGATCGTATAGACTGACACTACGAAATGGAACTGACTGGGAGTGAATTGAAGCTCATTACAATTTATTGCAAAATAAATTGTCCATCTGAATCAAAGATAGTTAATCATTATTTAATGATAACTGTCCAATGTGAGTAAAATTCACCAACTCTACCACTTCATATTTTGTAACGTATATTTAAAACTGATAAATGATGATTGATATCTGTGTGTTGATTGTTTGATTGAATTGTTGATTGATTGGTTGAAATATTAATATAATTATATATAAGTCGTTGATCGAATATTGATACTGTTTATCAGAATATTTCATATTGAAATGAAATTGATGTGAATTATATTGTGTAACATCTGTGGATGCAGGGAAACAGGTTGGAGGGACCAAACTGGGTTCCTCAATATATAAAATACTGTTTTGTTTCATATATTGTGATATATGATGTGATATATAATCTGTTGTTGATTATGTGTGTTTGAATGATCTCAATCATTGTCATTTGGTATTTTAAATACCATAAGAAATACTAGGATGTAGAAAAGGGGATTTTCAAAGTGTATTTTGAAAATAAATTATTTATATAAAATTAATGGATTTTATATATAAAAGGGAAAGGATTTTTTTAAAAAGAAAATATTTTATAAAATCAAAGAACAAATATAAAAGGAAAATATTTGTGAAACAAATATAAAAGGAAAATATTTGTGAAACAAATAGAAAAGGAAATATTTGTGAAATAAATAGAATATAAAAGGAAATATTTATTTGTTATATAAATAGAATTTAAAAGGAATATTTATTTAGAAAATAAACAGAATTGAAAAGGAAATATTTTTTGCTAAATAAATAGAGATAATGGAAATATTTATTTAGTAAATAAATAAAGATAAAAAGGGAATTATTTGATAAATAAATAGAATTATCAAAAGGGGTTTATTTGGTAAATAAATAAATTAAAATAGAAATCTGTTTTAACAGTTAAGTTAAGAAGATTAAATTATAAATAATGTTTATAAATTGAGTAAATTATTTATCATTTGGATAAATGGAATATATAAGTCAAGACTTATATAGAGAAGTAAGAATCAATTTCAACATTGATATTTGAAACTGAATATGGACGAAGAGTGAATCGAATTAATATTCGAAAAAGAGTTAATTGAAAGGAGTTAATCGATTAGAGTTAATCCAATTAGAATTAATTGATTAGAGTTAATCGAATTAGAATTAATCAATTAGAGTTAATCGAGTTAGAGTTAATTGAAAGGAGTTTATCGAATATAGTTTATTCGAAAAGGAATTAATCGAATATGTTTATTCGAATAGAGTTGAAGGAGCTAATCGAATATGATTATTCGAATAGAGTTAAAGGAGTTAATTGAATATGTTTATTCGAATAGATTTAAAGGAGTTAGTCGAAAATAGTTTATTCGAAAGAAGTTAATTGAATATAGTTTATTCGAAAAGGAGTTAATCGAATATAGTTTATTCGAAAGGGGTTAATCGATAAGAGTTAATCGACTAGAGTTAATCAAATATAGTTAATCGATTAAAGTTAATCAAATAGAGTTAATCTATTAGAGTTAATCGATTAGAGTTAATCGAATAGAGTTAATCCATTAGAGAATCGATTAGAGTTAACCGAATAGAGTTAATCCAATAGAGTTAATTCATTAGAGTTAATCGAATAGAGTTAATTGATAAGAGTTAATCGAATAGAGTAAATTGAATAGAGTTAATCGAATATAGCTTATTCGAAGAGAGATTATCGAATATAATTTATTCGAAGAAAGAAAGATTATCGAATATAGTTTATTTGAAGAAAGGGAGTTAATCGAATATAGTTCATTCGAAGAGAGATTATCGAGTAGAGTTTATTTGAAGAAAGGGAGTTAATCGAGTATAGTTCATTCGAAGAGAGATTATCGAATATAGTTTATTCGAAGAAAGGGAGTTAATCGAGTATAGTTTATTCGAAGAGAGATTATCGAATATAGTTTATTCGAAGAAAGGGAGTTAATCGAATATAGTATTCGAAAGAAAGATTATCGAATATAGTTTATTCGAAGGAAAGAGTTACCGAATAGAGATTATTTGAAAGAGAGTTACCTAAGGAAGTTTGTTAAAGAATTAAAAAGTGAACTTTGTCTGTTTCGAGGTTAGAAATGTTGTTCAGTTAAGGTCTGAGAGGTAATTATACCCCAACTTGATTGGCTTCGTTTTTAACTAAGGAATGGTTAAGGTTCGACAGTATAGGTTGGTTAAGTGAATTTAGTTAATGAGTGAAAGGTTTGAGTTGGCATAGCTATGTTTTATTTAAACATCTGTTTAAATCCAAATGTAGGAGTTTTAGAAATGTTTTCCAAATAATAATCATAGTGTTTTCAAATATAGAAAATAAGAAATGGAAATGTTTTACAATATTAATAACGTATATTTTCTAAATTTAGAAAATAAGAAATGTTGAATATATGGAAACAGGAATAGGGAATTGGATAATTGAATGACAAATTAAAGTAAAGCGGATAAGTGTTGATTGATGATTTGCTCGGTAAGATTTCCATTCGGAAATACGACCGTAGTTTGCACAAGTGTTTTCCTTTGATAGTTAACTCACTGACTATCGAAGTTTTTTTCCGTTGTCAATACAGAGAGAAAAGGATCAGATATTGTAACACCCCACGCCCGCTATGGTCACTCACTAAGGGAATGCCATAGCATCGGTGGAGTATTTTAGTGAATATAGAACAGAAAAATTACACCAAGACAGATATAAATAGTACTTGAAATTTAAAACATCATCTCATAACAGCGGAAATAAACATGTCTGGTTACATCATAAAACCATGATAAAAGTCAAGTACAATATCCGTCAAAATAAAGAAGTACATAATCCCACTCTCTCATACAATAGCCATGACAAAAGAAAAGATAACTGGATAACTGGAGCTTTACATCTACCCAAGCTCCCAAAGACTGGAACAGCAATCCGATCAAGCTCTACTACTGCTAGGATCCACCGTAGGACCTGAGGGTTGGGAAAAAGATAAAAACAACGGGGTCAGACATAAGTCTGAGTGAGTCCTATAACTTTAACAATACAATCATTAAAGTAACCAGAGAATACATAAACTTGACCTACGGTAATATCTGGGGATGAATGGCTACACTAAGCAGCTTGGCAGACTTAGGATAAACTAAGATAACCGTCAGGACGCATCTACCCACCCAAGGATAATTACTAACTGCACCACACCAGTCATTCCTACTTAAAGGTTGACCCCTTCCAAGGACTTAGAAAATTTCCCCAGTAGTTTCATGTACTCCTAGCCCACTACCTAGGTGCCGTCTGCCCCTATCTCCACTAGGTGTACTCAGTAATTCTTACCCAGTAGTTTCGTGTACCCCTACATAGGTGCCGTCTGCCCCTATCTTCATTAGGTGTACCCACTACTCCCCATCGATCGGCTCCCTACCGTAGATACCCGTGCTGGTCCCACAGTGGGGTGTATCACTCCCCTAAAGTGGCTACCCAATACTATCAACGGTGCACGGCTTTATATCTACACGATGCAACAACGGCTTATCTACCACCCCGGGCCCACACACGCATATGAAACCCGTTGGACTTGCGTTGCCACCGCTAACCCGTTTTGGCCTCTTATAATCAAGCCCAATATGCGTGTCCCGTCACTCGACATGGGTCGAGCCCACAAAGATACGTTTGGGATATTGGTTGAAATGGGCCCCCCACAAGCTACCCACCTAAGCTTGTCATATATCTAGTGTATCCCACTTAACCCTTTAATCATGTTTAATTACATGTTTCCACTTGGTTAAGTATTCTAATCGTATTTTCTATTGCCACCCAAGGCAACCCACTAGATTCCACATGCCACCCAAGGCAACCACAAAATTTCCACATGCCACCCAAGGCACCCACTTAACCCCTCATGTCCCACTACATGCTAATATGGTTAAGTGTTTCTTAATTAATTAAGACCGTGATCTCCCATAAAGACCTCCCACATTAGACTGACTGTTATGACCGCCTGGTTAAGCCGGTAGAGTCCGGGCAGTCTTACGTCATAACAGAGTCTAACCTCGTGTCTTTACCTTAATCACGTATTTAATTCATGGCTAAGACCTCTCACATTGGGCTGACATTTGTAGCAACTGGTTAAGCAGGTCGGGTCCGGGCAGTTTTACACTACAAATGAGTCCAACCTCGTGTCTTAGTCGATTAATTACACCTAATTAATCACCCCCATATTAATTATCCCTAATTAATATCAAGTTTTCCATAACATGGGTAGACCTAACTCAATAGGTAAATTCCCATGGGGTAGACCTAACTCAATAGGTAAATTCCCACTTATGGTAATTTATTTTTATGGTATGCTTAATCATACCCAATCATTTATTTATTAACATATTTACCAACCCCATCGTTCCCCACGTAAATCGTTCTCATTTCATGACATAATAAAAGGGGAAGATCCATCACAAATATCATGGATTTAGCATATAACTTTGTCATGGGTTAAGAGGATGTCAACTTGCATATATGAACACATTTTAACCCAACCACATTTAACCCAAACTTGCATATTATCATACACATGATTTGCATAACATGTTGCATATGAGCTTGCATATTATCATACATATATCTTGCATAACATGTTGAACTTGCATATAGGCATTCTCATAACTTGCATAACATGTTAAACATGCATTTAAGCATACACATAACTTGCATAAGCATTCACATACTTGCATAAGCATCTACATACTTGCATAAGCATTCACATACTTGCATAAACATGCATAACTTGCATATCATGTCATTTAAGCATATACATATCTTGCATAAGCGTTCATATACTCGCATAAGCATGCATAACTTGCATATCACATAAATCTTGCATTTAAACATATACATGACTTGCATAAGCATCCATATACTTGCATAAGCATGCATAACTTGCATATCACTTTAAACTTGCATTTAAACATATACTTATCTTGCATAACTTACTTTATTAAACATGCATAATTCCACTCATTAAATATGCATAAATCCACTTGTTAAACATGCATATATCAACTTGTTAAACATGCATAAATCAACTTATTAAGCATGCATAAACCAACTTATCCAATATGCATAAACATAGAACAACTTAGAGTAACATATCATTATACATGATTCAAACTCACTAATCCGCATTTAAGACCATAAGTCTCATTACACCCAATCTACTTACTTTAACAATCGATGTTAAAGTGATAGAAACTCACCAAACTCAAGATTAACCAACTTATGAAGAGGAATTAGTTGCTAATTATGAAGATGGTGATGATTAGAGAATGATTTGAGAGGGATTAGCTTGCAACTTCCTTCTTAGATTAGTGGAGACTCCTTCTAGGATTTAATTTGGCGGCATGAGGCCTTCATTTCTATTTTTAGTATGGATTAAGGGGGGTTTAGGGTGTATTTATAGATTAAGAGAGTGTTTTAGGCCCTTAGATTAACCCTAGATTAATTTAGGTCCGTTAGATTTAGGAAACCTCTAGAACCAAGCCCAGCCCTAGCCAGAAAACCAGATCTGGTGCACCCAAGCACCCTGGTTCGACCCGCCATGTCGACAGGCAAGTCGACAGGCATGTCGACACCCCCCTGTCGACAGGCCTGTCGACAGCCCTGTCGACATGCTTAGGCGGGAATCTTCCCGCCTGGCCCCACTGGTTCTAATTTAAAATTTAAATTTAAATTCCTAAATATGTTTTTAGCTCTAATTTTTCTGCAAACTTCTTTGGGCCATAACCGGGCCATACGGACTCCGATTCTCGAAAACTCGGACTCTATTTCGCGTATTTTTCCGAGACGAACGCAATGGCGCAGCCCGTTTCCCCTGATTCCCACATCTGAGATTATTTATCCTGTAATCAGTGAATTTTAGTATTAACTAAAATTCGGGGTGTTACATTCTCCCCTCCTTAAAGGATTTCGTCCCCGAAATCTCTAAGCTAAGGAGAATGCATATCCTACCATCCAAACAACCATCTACTCAATCCATCAAACACGGGCATCCATTGTCCTTAGAACAATTTCTAATGATGTATGAGCATATGCAAAGAGTGTGTGTATATGTTCCCTATCTAATGTATGAACATATGCAAACCATGATAGTGCCATGCATCCATTATGTATGCGAAAGAACCCTATCGACACATACAATATCTACATGAGTGCACAATCATTCACCAAAATGCATCATCCATAACACAATCATTAGACATCCATAAATATAGCTTTCTACACACAATTTTATGCAATATGCAATATGAAGTGATTGAGCCGATCTAGTGCCTAGAGTGTGTGTATATGCATCCACGAGCAACCACTAGCAAACACTTGCATCCACTTGCATCCATCACCCATAACATGTCTCAAACACATGTTTCAACCATAGGTTTACCCTATCTAAAGGTCAAAGGTACTAACGAGAGGATATACCAAGGATAAGATAAGTACTAGACAAGCGATAAAAGACATACCCTCAAAAAGAAATGGGTATAATGAACGCATCTTCGCTTCCGTCTCCCAAGTTGCGTTGCTCTCATCTTCTCCCCATTGCACTTTGACTAGTTGAACCTCTCGATTCCTCAATTTCCTAGTCTCTGACCCAAGGATGCGAGTAGGAGCTCGTCGAATAGTCGCATCACGCTCTACCTCTACATCTCTAAGCAAGCTCGGCTCTACCACCTCTGCCGTCTCATGTAAGCACTTCCTCAGATGTGATACATGGAATACATCATGAACACCACTAAGTCTGTCGGGCAACTCCACCCTATATGCCATCCGTCCAATCCTTTCCTTGATAGGAAACGGCCCAACAAACCTTGGTGCTAACTTCCCAACGGATCCGAAGCGAACAACATTTCTCAACGGAGATACCTTAACAAAAACCATATCCCCAACCTCAAACTCAAGATCCGTCCTTCTTTTGTCCGCATAAGATTTTTGCCTATCCTGTGCTGCTTTCATCCTTCTTCGAATCAAATCGATCTTCTCTGAAGTCTCCCTAACCATATCAGGCCCAAGCAAGATCTTATCCGTAGATTCCCACCAACATGTAGGTGATCGACAAGGCCTTCCATAGAGAGCCTCGAAAGGAGCCATCCCAATACTGGACTGAAAGCTGTTATTATATGCGAACTCCACCAATGGAAGATGCTCTTCCCATGTACCTCCAAAATCTAAGATACAAAGCCTCAAAAGGTCTTCTAGAACACGATTCACCCTCTCAGTCTGGCCGTCTGTCTGAGGATGATATGCGGTGCTCAAACACAATTGAGTTCCCACTGCTTCCTCTAAACTTCTCCAGAACTCACTAGTGAAGATAGGATCTCGATCACTCACTATGCTAGAGGGTACCCCATGCAATCGAACTATCTCTCGAAGATATACTGAAGCTAGCCATGGAGCGGTCCTCTTGCTCTTCACAGGTATGAAATGGGCGCTCTTAGTAAGTCTATCTACCACTGCCCAAATTCCTGTATTACCCTTCCTCGACCTAGGTAACCCGTCAATAAAATCCATCGAGACGCTATCCCACTTCCATTGCGGAACCTCCAATGGGTGAAGCAACCCACCTGGTTTCCTTTGCTCCGCCTTCACTTGCTGGCACACCAAACATCGAGCGACATACTCGGCCACATCTTTCTTCATACCGGCCCAGAAGAAAACCCTCTTCATGTCTTGGTACATCTTATCCCCACCGGGATGAATGGTCATCCTAGAACGGTGTGCATCATCAAGAATAACCTTCCTCAACCCTTCATCTTGCGGTACACAAAGTCTACCGTCTCTACGCAAGCACCCCTTATCGTCTAGGGTGTACCTACACAAATGGCTAGACGACTCCCCCCTTATGAGCTTCTCTATCAACTCAACCAACTGTGGGTCGTCCCTCTGTGCTTCTCCAATCCGCCCCAAAAGAGTAGGCCTAACTTCCAAGGAAGCTAGCAAACCGGGTACATAATCAATGGAAGGTCTGAAATCAAACATCGAGATAAATTCCAAGCTTCGTTGTTCCACGAACAATGGACTCAAGGACAACCTCTTCCTACTCAAGGCGTCCGCCACCACATTACCCTTGCCAGGGGTATACGCTATCTCGAAATCATAAGATGCTAAGAACTCCATCCACCTTTGCTGTCTCAGACTCAAATCCTTCTGAGAAAACAAGTACTTCAATGATTTGTGGTCAGTGAACAACTCGAATCTCTCACCGAGAAGATAATGGCGCCAGATCTTAAGCGCAAAAACAATAGCAGCCAACTCTAAATCATGGGTAGGGTAATTTTTCTCATGTGGCCTTAACTGCCTTCCACCATAGGCTATTACCCTTCCCTCTTGCATTAAGACTGCGCCAAGTCCTGTTCCACAGGCATCGGTATAGACAACAAATGGCTTGCTCCCATCTGGCAACACTAAAACTGGAGCAGTGGTTAAAGCTCTCTTTAACCGTCGGAACGCATCATCACAATCTACGTCCCATGCAAAAACAAGATTCTTCTTCGTTAAGCGGGTTAATGGGGCTGATATCTTCGCGAAGTCTTTAATAAACTTCCTATAATAACCTGCCAACCCCAAGAAACTTCTTACTTCGGTAGCATTCTTTGGAACCTTCCAATCCTGAATCGATACTACCTTCGCGGGATCCACAGCTATCCCCTCCTTGGAGACCACGTGCCCCAAGAACCGTACTTCCTTCCTCCAGAAGTGACATTTTGAGAATTTAGCCTTAAGGCTATGCGCTCGAAGAGTCCTCAACACTTCCCCAAGATGTAGGGCATGCTCTTCCTCACTCTTAGAAAATACTAAGATATCATCCACAAAGACCACCACAAATTTATTAAGGAACTCCCTGAACACCCTACTCATCAAATCAACAAAGTATGCAGGGGCGTTCGTCAACCCAAATGGCATTACCAGCCACTCATAGAAACCATCCGGAGTTCTAAAGGCAGTCTTGTCTATGCTATCCTCAGCCACCCTCAACTGATGAAACCCCGTGGCCAAGTCCAACTGAGAAAATACTGAAGCGCCCACCAACTGATCGAAAAGATCATCAATCCTCGGCAATGGGTGTCTATTCTTCTTTGTGAGCTTGTTGAGTTCTCTATAGTCTACACAAAGTCTGAGGGACCCATCCGCCTTCGTAGCAAATACTACTGGAGCACCCCACTCCGATATGCTCCGTCTTATGAACCCCTTCTCAAGTAACTCCCCTACTTGCTTATGGAGTTCCCTCCTCTCACGAGGAGCCATGTGGCGCACTGGTAAAGATACCGGTTTAGCATTATCCACCAAATATATTCGGAAGTCAATCTCCCGCTTCGGAGGTAAGCCCTTCACCTCCTCAAACACATCCAGATATTCCCGGACCACTCTCATAGATTGCAAACTCTCGACCGAAGCGTCAAGCGATTCCAGATAACTTAGCATAACAGAGTCCATGGGATTACAAGAAATCTCGAGAGTGTTACCCAAGCGGGTCATGAGGCTAACAACTCTCCTTTCGCAATCAAGAACGGCACCATTACTGGATAACCAGTCCATGCCCAAAATCAACCCATAGCCCGTGAAGCCCAACACAAAAGCATCACATCTAAACTCAATGCTAAGTATAGAAATCTTCAAACCCAAACATATCATGGATAAATAAGTGGAGCCCCCAATTGGGTTTGAAACAACCAAGGGATCATCTACCAGACTGGTGTCTAAGTGCAGTGACTCAACTAATGATGATGAGATAAACGAATGCGATGCGCCTGAATCAAACAATGTACGGACAGGATGATCAAATAGAAAAACCAGACTTTCAACGGAAATAGTTCTACCTCTCTCCTGAATTGGTGGAACCGCGAGAGCCTGTACTTGCCCCCTACCCTGACTCGGTGCCATAAGAGCTTGCACCTGTCCTCCTGAGGTAGATCCCGTCCTTTGCCCTTTCTTAGGGCAATCCTTCACTAAATGCCCTGCTTCGCCACAGTGGAAGCAGCCAGTCTTCTTCTTCTTGCGACAATCCTTGCTTAGGTGGCCAGGTGTCCCACAATTGAAACACTTCTTCTTCTTGCTCTTGCCACCGTTGCCTTTCCCACCTTTGCTTTGCTGTTGTTGCTGAGGTCTCTTTTGATCTCCCTTCTTCTCGGGTGCCTTATTAGCATTAGGACCCTTCTCTTCCTCGTACATGAGTGCCATGTCAACCAGCTTCTCAAAGGTGGCCCCCATAGGGATATGAGTCATAGCCAACCCATGCATAGGTTCATTCAAGCCTTTCACGAACCTCAAAGCCTTCTTCTCCGGTGTATTCACCATATCTAGGCCAAACCTTGCCAATTGATTAAACTTGTTGACATATTCCTTCACCGAGAGATTCCCTTGCTTTAGAGTCAAGAATCTTTCCATATACAAGTTTTCCTCCGCCCTTGAGAGAAACTTTGCCACAAATCTTTGCCTAAAATCCGCCCAAGAGTCAACGGGGCGTTCTCCATTAGTGACCTCCCACCAGAATGAGGCCTCCCCCTTCATTAACCAAGCAGCCAACTTGACTTTCTTCCCTTCTTCCATCTCAAAGATATCTATCAACTCTTCCACCTCCTTAAGCCAATCTCTAGCCTCCACAAAGGTTTCAGATCCTTGAAAAGGTTTTCCTCCCATAGCTTTGAATTCCTTGCAAGTCTTAGCAAAAGTATCCGTGCGAGGAGGAGGGGGAGGAGGAAGATCGGGTGCTACGGTTGGTGGAGGAACATTTGCTGGACCCGTAGTGGTGGCCCTAGCCTCCATCAATCTCCTATACCATACTGGTATCGTCACACCCTCTGGAAAATTAAGATTCTCGGCCATGCTGAAACGAAAAAGGGAAGATTCAAAACGGAGAATTCGAAGGATATAGATATGGCTATTGGGGATTATGCTTTTCTTTCAAAAACTTTTCTCTTTAAAAGACATGTTTTTGAAAATATCTTTTCCAAAAATGTTTTAGAAAAATAATTTTCTAAAAATTTTATCTGTTCCGGTAACCTTTGCTCTGATACCACGTGTAACACCCCACGCCCGCTATGATCACTCACTAAGGGAATGCCATAGCATCGGTGGAGTATTTTAGTGAATATAGAACAGAAAAATTACACCAAGACAGATATAAATAGTACTTGAAATTTAAAACATCATCTCATAACAGCGGAAATAAACATGTCTGGTTACATCATAAAACCATGATAAAAGTCAAGTACAATATCCGTCAAAATAAAGAAGTACATAATCCCACTCTCTCATACAATAGCCATGACAAAAGAAAAGATAACTGGATAACTGGAGCTTTACATCTACCCAAGCTCCCAAAGACTGGAACAACAATCCGATCAAGCTCTACTACCGCTAGGATCCACCGTAGGACCTGAGGGTTGGGAAAAAGATAAAAACAACGGGGTCAGACATAAGTCTGAGTGAGTCCTATAAATTTAACAATACAATCATTAAAGTAACCAGAGAAGACATAAACTTGACCTACGGTAATATCTGGGGATGAATGGCTACACTAAGCAGCTTGGCAGACTTAGGATAAACTAAGATAACCGTCAGGACGCATCTACCCACCCAAGGATAATTACTAACTGCACCACACCAGTCATTCCTACTTAAAGGTTGACCCCTTCCAAGGACTTAGAAAATTTCCCCAGTAGTTTCATGTACTCCTAGCCCACTACCTAGGTGCCGTCTGCCCCTATCTCCACTAGGTGTACTCAGTAATTCTTACCCAGTAGTTTCGTGTACCCCTACATAGGTGCCGTCTGCCCCTATCTTCATTAGGTGTACCCACTACTCCCCATCGATCGACTCCCTACCGTAGATACCCGTGCTGGTCCCACAGTGGGGTGTATCACTCCCCTAAAGTGGCTACCCAATACTATCAACGGTGCACGGCTTTATATCTACACGATGCAACAACGGCTTATCTACCACCCCGGGCCCACACACGCATATGAAACCCGTTGGACTTGCGTTGCCACCGCTAACCCGTTTTGGCCTCTTATAATCAAGCCCAATATGCGTGTCCCGTCACTCGACATGGGTCGAGCCCACAAAGATACGTTTGGGATATTGGTTGAAATGGGCCCCCCACAAGCTACCCACCTAAGCTTGTCATATATCTAGTGTATCCCACTTAACCCTTTAATCATGTTTAATTACATGTTTCCACTTGGTTAAGTATTCTAATCGTATTTTCTATTGCCACCCAAGGCAACCCACTAGATTCCACATGCCACCCAAGGCAACCACAAAATTTCCACATGCCACCCAAGGCACCCACTTAACCCCTCATGTCCCACTACATGCTAATATGGTTAAGTGTTTCTTAATTAATTAAGACCGTGATCTCCCATAAAGACCTCCCACATTAGACTGACTGTTATGACCGCCTGGTTAAGCCGGTAGAGTCCGGGCAGTCTTACGTCATAACAGAGTCTAACCTCGTGTCTTTACCTTAATCACGTATTTAATTCATGGCTAAGACCTCTCACATTGGGCTGACATTTGTAGCAACTGGTTAAGCCGGTCGGGTCCGGGCAGTTTTACACTACAAATGAGTCCAACCACGTGTCTTGGTCGATTAATTACACCTAATTAATCACCCCCATATTAATTATCCCTAATTAATATCAAGTTTTCCATAACATGGGTAGACCTAACTCAATAGGTAAATTCCCATGGGGTAGACCTAACTCAATAGGTAAATTCCCACTTATGGTAATTTATTTTTATGGTATGCTTAATCATACCCAATCATTTATTTATTAACATATTTACCAACCCCATCGTTCCCCACGTAAATCGTTCTCATTTCATGACATAATAAAAGGGGAAGATCCATCACAAATATCATGGATTTAGCATATAACTTTGTCATGGGTTAAGAGGATGTCAACTTGCATATATGAACACATTTTAACCCAACCACATTTAACCCAAACTTGCATATTATCATACACATGATTTGCATAACATGTTGCATATGAGCTTGCATATTATCATACATATATCTTGCATAACATGTTGAACTTGCATATAAGCATTCTCATAACTTGCATAACATGTTAAACATGCATTTAAGCATACACATAACTTGCATAAGCATTCACATACTTGCATAAGCATCTACATACTTGCATAAGCATTCACATACTTGCATAAACATGCATAACTTGCATATCATGTCATTTAAGCATATACATATCTTGCATAAGCGTTCATATACTCGCATAAGCATGCATAACTTGCATATCACATAAATCTTGCATTTAAACATATACATGACTTGCATAAGCATCCATATACTTGCATAAGCATGCATAACTTGCATATCACTTTAAACTTGCATTTAAACATATACTTATCTTGCATAACTTACTTTATTAAACATGCATAATTCCACTCATTAAATATGCATAAATCCACTTGTTAAACATGCATATATCAACTTGTTAAACATGCATAAATCAACTTATTAAGCATGCATAAACCAACTTATCAAATATGCATAAACATAGAACAACATAGAGTAACATATCATTATACATGATTCAAACTCACTAATCCGCATTTAAGACCATAAGTCTCATTACACCCAATCTACTTACTTTAACAATCGATGTTAAAGTGATAGAAACTCACCAAACTCAAGATTAACCAACTTATGAAGAGGAATTAGTTGCTAATTATGAAGATGGTGATGATTAGAGAATGATTTGAGAGGGATTAGCTTGCAACTTCCTTCTTAGATTAGTGGAGACTCCTTCTAGGATTTAATTTGGCGGCATGAGGCCTTCATTTCTATTTTTAGTATGGATTAAGGGGGGTTTAGGGTGTATTTATAGATTAAGAGAGTGTTTTAGGCCCTTAGATTAACCCTAGATTAATTTAGGTCCGTTAGATTTAGGAAACCTCTAGAACCAAGCCCAGCCCTAGCTAGAAAACCAGATCTGGTGCACCCAAGCACCCTGGTTCGACCCGCCATGTCGACAGGCAAGTCGACAGGCATGTCGACACCCCCCCTGTCGACAGGCCTGTCGACAGCCCTGTCGACATGCTTAGGCGGGAATCTTCCCGCCTGGCCCCGCTGGTTCTAATTTAAAATTTAAATTTAAATTCCTAAATCTGTTTTTAGCTCTAATTTTTCTGCAAACTTCTTTGGGCCATAACCGGGCCATACGGACTCCGATTCTCGAAAACTCGGACTCTATTTCGCGTATTTTTCCGAGACGAACGCAATGGCGCAGCCCGTTTCCCCTGATTCCCACATCTGAGATTATTTATCCTGTAATTAGTGAATTTTAGTATTAACTAAAATTCGGGGTGTTATAGATATATTATCTGAAAACCACTCCGTGTGGCATTTACGTTGCGAATAAAATATGATGAAGATAATTGAAGATGGAATTATGCAAGGGATGTCCTGTTTACAGAATATTGCCTTCGGTTTGTCCAATCCCAGGACAACGTATTTGGAAGAATGTCTGACAGAGTATATTTAATGGATCACGTATGTTGATATCTTCAAACGTGTTTACTTTTGGTGGCGGAGGAATTCGTTTCTCTTAGCTGTATACCCATTGTAGTTTTGGGGAAATCAATTTGTGATTTGGCGGGTAAGACGATGTGACATTCAAAGTGAATAAATGTGAGATCTATAAGAGATAAGCGTGGCCTCTAGCCTCATAATCGGGAAATGACAAAAATCGGGCAGGCAGCATGGCTAAGTGGGTTGCTTCCAATTACGGTGTATTGTCACCTGATTTAGAGTTTCATTTACTTATTTTATCTATTCGATGCTGTCCCATTTGGGAAATGGTTGCTGATCCTACCGTGGGTGATATACAATCGATACACTCAAGCGAAATGAGTGGTCGGTCATGTGTGGCCGGGTTGCATGATGTTCTCGTCGAACCCAGTGTATTCCTCTCTAGAGGTACACTATCGAAAGGTGGTTCCATACCTTGTCATAGTTGGAAATCCATTATCCAATAAGTGCTCGCGATTTTGATTGTATACTATGTATGTAGAACGTGAGATGAAAGCGTTTCCGCTAGATGATTATTATATTGTGATTGGTAGACACTAATATAATATCAAAAGAATTTTGATATAAAGATTATTTTGGATTCTCATAAGGGAAAAACCCGTTCTGTTATACAACGTTGTCTTATGAGATATCGTTTTATTGCTCAAACTGTTTTAAATTGTTTTACTCACACCAGTCCTATGACTGACCCAGAGTTTGTTTTGTTTTGTTTTTCTTAAACTCGTAGGTTCCCAATTTCGTATGGGCAGTTAAGTAGCCAGGATTTTACAGATATAATTGGAGAGCTTAGAGCAGGAGGCTTCAGGATGATATAGCTATTGTTTATTACGTTGTATTGTAAGTGTTGTACTCTGATAATGTTACTGTATACATATACTGATTTTATTTCAAGGATATGTTATCTATTATATGTTGTTCGTTCCGCTGTGAGGTTCGTGTTACTCTGATGTTGTATGTTCTTCTTCTATTCTAAGTTTCTATCTTATCTATTCTCACCCTCTAATTTCTTTCATGGACTATCCGGTATTTCCGATGCTTGAATAGTCGACATAGTGTTGTATGCCAATATCCAGGATCGCGAAAACCCGGGTCGTTACAGTTTTCTTATGTAAATTTAGTTTCTGTTGCAGGCATGTTGAGCAAATATAATGATGTGCATATAACAGATATGATCTTTCACTCTGAAATGAAAAAGAATTTGAATTCAAGTTGTTGGAACGGGTATCAAGGAATCCTCATTGCATATCATATTTCATGCTTATACTTATGCTATTTTGTTTCAAATTATATGTTGGATAATGTTGTATTAAATTTTGTAAACTTTTGGTTTGGATTATATATTTTGCTTATGAGAACTAAATTGATCTTGACTTGAATGTGAATGATGCTTGGTTTGTTTATCTTAACTGAATGGTGAAAATAAAATGAACATTTTAATATTTGGTATTGATTAAATGAGATTGTCATGTTTTTATGTAGTTTTGTCCAAAATGAGTTGAATGGGTTGACCTATTAAATTTGTGGGTTGGGTTGACCTATTTAATAGATGGGTCTAATGGGTTGTATCAATTATTATTTAAATGGATTGGGTCAAGTTTTGAACCAACTCATTTTTTCCCAACTTAACCCATTTGACACCTCTAAGTAGGATGTAGACAGTATGGTGGGTTCTTTCCCTTTCAATTTCAGCAATGATAGCAAGTCTTTATTGTTAATTGGATGTTTCACCACTAACTTCTTTTTTACTATACTATTGTTCTGGGCTTTGAGGTATAATTTGAAATTTATAATTGCCATCTATTTTAGAATGAGACAAAATGGTGTGCGGTTCAAACATGAATTTGATTTCACTCCATCTATCACTTCGTTCTTTGACTTCAATCCACCTAATTTGATTCATGTTTCAGCATAAATCGATTAGTGCTTAGATTGTGGTTTACCGGTTTCACTCCATTTGCAGCAAAGTTATCCTTTTGGAATCGGAAGGGTCAATCTCATATTTTCCATTTTTCACCTTATGGGTGTATACAATTTCAATATGAATGGAGCTATCCTGCATTGGAACGTAAGTTTCAAGTTCTAATTTTGGTTGTAGTATATTTTAATAGCTGCCATATATACGTGCATATATACTTTTTTTTTAATACTTTATGCACGTCATTTTCTTGGCTGCCACCCGCTGCTATTTAATTCTTTCATTCCAAGTTTTCTATCATTAGAGCTTCTCCAACAAAGTTTGCATATCCAAAAATTGAAGATCCACACTGAAAATTCCATCCAACGACGTTTGGAATTTCCCAATAGTGAGGATTTCGGGGTGGAGGGTTATGGAATTTCGGAACTCTTACAGCGTGTTGAACAAGCGCCAAAAGTCAAGCTTTTCTTCAACAAACGCCGAACTTCAGGCGCTTGTTCAACAAGTTCTAGAAAGATGTCTCGTATATTTTATTCGAGGCGTCTGTTCAACAGACACCTCTGTTAATTAATTTTCCCCCTAACTTCTTTGTATTAGTTGTTGGTGTTTTTTAAACTTGTTGTATTTACAAACAAATATGAATTTGTAGTAAGCATCTTGTTTATTAATCATTTTCATTGTGAGTGTTATCGTTTTTTTTTACTTTGAATTTTAGTGTTTTTCTTAATTTCCATAATGGCGATTGTTGGAAATGAATGAGAATGTGGAATTCTGAAAGAAAAGGGGAAAGCAATCTAAGTTCCACATTATGAAAAATATGAGTGCCTACTTCTCTACAGGCTTATATAAATAATGGAGAATTTTTAGAACTTTTGTCAATACATGATTGTATTACAAAGTTAGATCTTTTTGTCAATACACGATTGTATTGACAAAAGTTATAACAATATTGATTATTGCAGACGACAATAAGCTATGTTGCAAAATGGCAACAATAATTTTACACCAACACAGACGGTGACCAACGCTCTGATTACGCCAGTGGTTCCAACAACGGCTCTGTCTCATGGAGAAAGGCCAGAGAAGTTCAACGTCATTAATTTTAAGCGTTGACAACATAAAAATGTTGCTTTATCTAATAGCATTCGGACTTGCCAAATTTTCGATCGTATATGTTCCCAATAGATCAAAATCAAATTAGGCTGAAATCTCAAAAAGGGCATTCCTGATACGAATTTATGTGCAGTAATATCAGAATGCAGCCTGGAAAGGAACTAAGTTTAAATGATGTACTCTATGTTCCAGAAATTTGTAAGAACCTGATTTCAAGATCATTGCTCAGCAAACATCGATCCAAATTAATCCTTAATGTTGAGAATGAAATGTATGTAGGAAGGGGATATGTGTGTGATGGTTTGTTTAAGAAAAAATGTAACCACTATTGTACTACACAATGATATGAATAAAAGTTAATATTCTGTTTACATTGTTGACTCTTCCAACATGTGGCATTCTAGATTAGGGGATGTAAACTTTGATACATTGCACAAATTGATTAATCTATAAACCAATTATAAATGTCAAATTTGGGTAGAACCAAAATTGACAAGAAACAAGTTTCATCATGAACGAGAAACAGAACCGCTAGATATAATACATACAAATGTATATGATTTGATGTGTTTAAATAATACAAAGTGGAAGTTGAGAATCAACTCAACAAGAAAATCAACGCTTTAAGAAATGATAGAGGAGGAGATATGTATTCCCTTTTGAAGAATTTTGCGCTGAACATGGTGTTTTACACCAAATTACAGCACCACATTCACCTCAATGCAATGATATAGCCGAATAGAAAATAAAACTCTTAACGAAATGATGAATGCTTTATCCTGGCTTGCCAGATAACTTTTGGGGAGAAGCTGTTCTTTTGGGTAACCATATTTTAAATTAAATCTCCAAAAGAAAACATCTAAGTCGCCTCATGAACTTTGGAAAAACAGACCACCATCCAACAAATATTTAAAAGTGTGGGGGAGTCTTGCCAAGGTAGAGGTACCAAAACCAAAGAATGTCAAAAATAGTTGATTGTGTATTCATTGGATATGCACAAAACAGTGCTGCATATCGATTTTTGGTACACAAATCTGAAAATGATGGTATTCATGAAATACCATCATTGAGTCGATAAGCACTAGATTTTTCGAACACATATTCTCTTTGAAACAGGTTACTGAAAATCATACACCTAAGAGACCAAGGGAAGATGAAGTTCCTAATTCTCTTGAGGATGTTGAACAAAATAATAATCAGCAACGTTGTGCTGACCAGCAAGTGGAAAAACCAAGAAAAAGTAAAAGGTCAAGGACCTTAAAAACATTTGGACCAGACTTCTATACCTTTATGTTAGAAGATGATCCACTGACATACAAACAAGCTATGTCTTTCAGTGATGCCCCTTATTAAAAAGAGGCGATTAACAATAAGGTTGAATACATTATGTTCAATCATACATGGGAATTGGTTGATTTACCTTAAGGATGTAAAACCTTAGGTAGTAAATGGATATTTAAAAAGAAATTGAAACCTAATGGTTCAATAGACAAGTACAAAACTCGTAGTCCAAGGATCTAGATAAAAGGAAGACCTGGACTGTTTTGATACATATTCACCAGTAACATGGATTATAGTTGATTGCATCCATACATGAATTAAAATACATCAAATGGATGTTAATACTGCATTCTTGAATGGTGAACTAGAGGAAGAAATCTATATGAAACAACCTGAAGGATTTCTGAGCTCAAAAAATGAGAATAAAGTTTGCAAACTGGTAAAATCTCTTTATGGCCTTAAGCAAGCTCTAAAACAGTGGCATGAGAAGTTTGATAAAGCTATGTTATCAAATGGATTCAAGATAAATGAATCAGATAAATGTGTGTATATAAAACACACACATATTGGATATGTCATTGTTGGTCTCTATGTTGATGACCCGTTGATCCTAGGCAATAACAAGGCCATAATAAGATTTACAAAGGATAAATTATCCTCTAGACTCGATTTGAAAGACCTAGGACTGGCTGATGTGACATTGAACACCACAGGGATATGCATCACCAAAATACTTGAAAAATTCAAGTAATATAATGTAACTATTGCAAAATCACCAGTAGATATGAACCAAAATTGGGCAAAGAACACTGGTGTTGATATCTACCAGTTAGAATACTCTCGTACACTAGGAAGTATTATGTATGTACTAGGCATGATATCACATATGCTATAAGAAAACCAAGTAGATTTACCAGCAATTTTGGTAAATACCATTGGAAAAAGATAATCAGAGTTCTTGGATATCTAAAGTATACGCAGAGCTATGGTCTATACTATACAAACTATCCTTCAGTAGTGGAAGGATACAGTGATGCAAAATTGGACCACTGAATCAAATGATACAAAGTCTACAAGTGGATATGTGTTCACATTAGTAAATTGAGCAATTTCATAGAAATCAGCCAAACAGACTTGTATCGCTAGATCTACGATGGAATCATAGTTTATTGCACTAGATAAAATTACATAATAAGCATAATAGATTTGAAACTTCTTGGTAGACATTCCTAATTGGAGCAAACCTATGCCTCCAATATGTATACATTGTGATAGTCAATTAACTATTAAAAGAGCTAACAGTAAACTATACAATGGTAAATCTAGGCATATTCGTCGTAGACATAAAGCGATAAGACAACTTCTCTCTAACGGGGTTATCATAATAGATTACTTTCAATCTAAAGATAACTTAGCGGATCACCTTAAAAAAGGCTAGCCAAGAGAGAAAGTTCAAACCTTCGATGGGAATGGAGCTAAGGCCTATAGAATAAAGGTTTTTCTAAAATGGAAACCCACCCAGTTTACTGGAGATCCCAAGATCTAGGTTCAAAGGGACAACGAAGTCTAAGAGAAAATTAATGGCACTGCTACACACAAACCATTCTTATGATAAGTCAGTGCATTATGTGATGAAAAGGATAAGTATTAATACTTTTAATGACATCTGTATTTGAGGAATTGGAGAATAACCTTTACAATATCACCTACGTAAGTGCGAAAGCGCCGCTTCAAAGGGAATTATAAGGCCAAATTCTATAAGCGCTTATGAGACCAGGAAGGTGTTCAAGGCAAAATTGAACACATATAGAGAACGAAGGATTATAAGAAACATTTATCGTGTGTTATCTACTTTGGAATTACAAAAAGGCTTACAGTTCAAGGACATTCTATGTCTATTGATTCGTTTGTGATTCAAATAGGTAATCACTAGAAAGTTCAAGGCCCATGTGCTACTTTAACCGATATGATAAATGATTCGTGAAACTAAGAACGACTGCTCAATCATGTGGTGGATTGTTGGAAATGAATGAGCAAGAGGAATTTTGGAAGAAGAGGGGAAAGCAATCTAAGTCTCACATTATGAAATGTGAGTACCTACTTCTCTATAGGCTCATATAAATAACGGATAAGTGGGCTTGTGAATGGCGTGGCTAAGCCGAGACATAATTTTATATTAATGTCAAATTGGGCCTAGTGCCTTGGGACTCTTGGAGTCCATGACACAATATTATATTGATGTCAACTTGGGCTTAGTGCTTTGAGACTCTTGGATTCCATGACACAATATTATATTAATGACAACTTCGGCTTAGTGCTTTGGGACTCTTGGAGTCCATGACATAATATTATATTGATGTCATGTAATAACCCGAAAATCCGAGTCAATTTAAAAAATTTATTTTGGAAATTTTAATGAATTTTGAATATTTAAAATGAATTATTTCAAATAATAACGACGAGAAAATTATTTTGAATATAATTAGAATGTATATATTTATATAGTTCGACGTTAGAATATAAATATTTTATTTTAAATATAAAAGGAATCGAAAATGGCGCGGTAGTTTGAAAATTCGATTTCAAATTTCAAATGAATGTACAGGATTCATAATAAACGGGATTTTAGAAAAACCAAAAATATTTGAATCTTTTTGAGAATATCTTTCCAACGAATCCGAAAAATCAAAATTTCATAGCGGGGATAAAAAGTTATGCCCAGTTGAAAATTCAGAATAGTCATTATGGAATTCTGGCCCTTAGAAATGGAAATTTTGCAAACGACCTTCGTTTTCGACGAAACCACTTTTGTTGGAACCGGAATGTCAAATTATTGCCAGGTTTCAAAACTCATAATTTTTGAAATCAATATGTGAACGTGGCAAAAGAAAACGTGTTTTAACAGTTTTAGTCAATTTCGATTGACCAGAAAATGGCCATTTTTCAAATGGTCTCAGCGACGAAATTAGTTTTGTTAGGACCGTATCGTCAATACGAAGCTAGAAACTATTTTTCCGGAATTTTTAGAGTCAGTATGTGGCCCCAATAAATTGAAATGTGCGTTCAATTTCAATATATAGATTTATATTTTAATTTTAACCAAAACTGATCGTAACGATCGAATTGACCTATGTGACATATCCCATTGTGTTCGAAATGGGGGTAATTAGCTGGAGACGATAGTCGGTGGGTTCGATTTCGAGTTGAAAATAAAAAGTTACTTTTAGGAAATTTAAAATAATTAAATATATATATTATATAAACCTCCCTCCCTTATCTCATTCAGTCAAACCCGAAGTACCCCAAATCAAAGAAAACCCTAGCCCGCCGTTGCCCTTGGGCCTCGCACCCCGCGTCGCGCCCCTCCCCAGGTGGCGTTGCACCACCGTGGCCCCCCTAGCCAACTGTCCCTCCTTATCTCCTCCTCCCTTCGTTCTCCTCTCCCTCCTCTTCAAACCCGAGTGCCATAGCCTCACCACCCCAAAAACCGGCGCCACCACGCCTGAGGGCCACCGCCGCAGGCCACTAGGGCCTCCCCTTGACCGTCATCTCCCCCACTACCAACCCTATCCGCCACCTCAACCGTTGTGGGCCCCATTGTCTGAAAACCCCCGGTTTTTCTTCGTCGCGAACCACCATCTTGAGCCCGCAACACCCATGAGCATCCCCTCCTTTGATCGGAAAACAATGTGAGTCCTATTTGGTTTTTTCTATGGTAAAGCGGAGATTTTTTTTCTATGGTAAAGACGAGATTTTTTTATATGATAAAGACGAGATCTTTATGGCGATAAAGTTTAGATTTTTAAACGAGAAAAGTTTAGATTTTTAAACAAGGGAAGATTCGATTTTTATGAGACGAAAGATTAGATTTTAACAAAGAAAAGATAGATTTTTAACGTTGTAAAGATGGTATTTTTAATCGTGAAAAGGTTGGATTTTTGATCGAATAAAGAAGTGATTTTTGTACATGAAGTAGCAACAAAAATTCGATTTTTATATATATGAAGTGGCGATAAAAATTTGATATTTATGTATGTGAAGTGGAAATAAAAATATGATTTTAATGTACATGTAGTGATAATAAAAATGTGATTTTTACTATGAACAGCGTGTAAAGGATTGCGTGGAATTTCAGGCAAATCCATTCCATTCAGAAATTCAGAAATGAAATGGCGGAGTGGAACCCCAATGTGAGAACTTCTCACTTTTAATTTATTTTCTAGTTGAAATATATACTAGGATGCAGAGGGTACTTAGCAGCACCCGACACCCGTCGTCCACAGACCATGGATGACTTGGTTGTTTGATTGATGTGTTGTGAAAATTGATCGTGTGATGTGGATTGAATAAATATTTTATAGTTAAAAATATAATTTTTAACGTGTATATAAAATAAATATTTATAAACAAATCTGACGGTTTGTTTATGTACACCCATTTGACTGATATTGATTGGGACGTTAAATTTTACACATCGCCCAACCACACAAATAAAAATCTGTGTTTGTTGATTTGAAACCCCACACGGGTGTTGGGATGATATTTGGCGTACATTAATCCCAAATAATTAGTTGTATGTCGATCGATTGATTGACAGGCTGTTATAAGCGTTAAATATTTATATTTGATGCTTATGCAGTGTAGAATGCACTCTAGATGATGGTTTATTATTTATCGTTGCTATTATATGCATATGTTGTAGGGAATCCATACAATTAACATTGTATGGTAATTGATTGGGCCTCATTCCAAGTAGGAAAATAAAGAAAATTCATGTGTTGAATAAAATATATATTCATGTGTTGAATAAAGAAAATTCATATGTTGAATAAAATATATATTCATGTTTAAATAAAAGAAAATTCATGTGTTGAATAAAATATATATTCATGTGTTGAATAAAAGAAAATTCATGTGTTGAATAAAATATATATTCATGTGTTGAATAAAAGAAAATTCATGTGTTGAAGAAAGTATTCATTTGTTGAATAGAATAACGAAGTTATTGAAATATACAAAGCCGTGTTGGTTAAATATGTGCCATTTTGACATGAACAATATCTATATCGATTTTATTCATTTTTATAATGAATAGAGAAAAGGAATTGATTTCAAAATATAATGTTTTGAAAAATATTATCATTTATATATCGATGATATCGAATATTCAATTTTGATTAGAAATTGAATAGGAAGTTGAAATCGTTTTGAAAGTGAATATAAACGATTTATAAAATACGTATTGAAAGGAAATCGACGAAATATAATATATATATATATATATATATATATTATGGCCTGAATAGAACGCGCCGCGCCGCGGTAGTTTGCGAATTTCGACCATTGATTTCGAATGGATATTACGGGAGATCCGACCATTGGATTTTCCTAAAATCAGAATCGTTGGGTTCGTTTCGAAAAGATCTTTCTAATGAATATTAGAGATTTGAAATCTAGCGGTTGAATTTGGAATTATGTCCAAATCAAATTTGAAAAAGGTTGCTGTAAGTGCAGTTCGATGGCCGTTGATGGAAATCGACTGTACGGGCTTGATAAAATTATTAAAAATAGCAATAATTTGTGTAAAGTCAGAAGAAATGATTTGGAAGGAATTGTAATGGATTTGAATCGAAATTGTCTTTGGAATATTTTGATGTTGGATTTCGTGATTATGCAGATATTGTTATGGAGATTTGAAAGATATATTTATATCGTTATTTTCAATACGATATTTGTTGGTCGTAGAATTTGATATTGAATATAAGCCGATATATTTTCTATTCAGAGCCTTGTATTTAATATCAAATGGGATTTGGGTTTGTCGTGAATGGTGTCTTCATTAACACTGTTCTTAAACCCAGTTGAGAAAAAGATTAAATCTTTTTATTTAGATTTAATGAAGTGTACCAATTAAATAATATTTAATTGGAATTGAATTTGAATTGATTTTTCGGGTTTATTGTGAATGATGTTTTAAATAACACTTGTTCTTTAACCCGATAATTAATGGAATGTGAATTGGGTTTATCGTGAACTGTGTTTTAACGACATTCTTTCTTTAACCTGATTTACCGTGAAATGTGATTTGGAATTTATAAATCTTTTGTTAAGATTTAAAGGAGATTTTCCAAAGTAAAGTTTTCTAATATAATAAAATAAATTGGAATGGAATGGAATTCGATTTGGTAATAACCGAAGTGAATTTCTGTAGAGGAAGACAACTAATATATCTGGAATTTAAAAGGCTTTGCCGTTATTCCATTTATATTATTAGACGGATATGGAAGTTTATATCGATTATATATATCGATTTTTTTTCCCTGAAGATTCCATTGTAAATGGAATGTGATTTTGGGTTTATCGTGAATCGTGTTTTAGATGACATTGGTTCCTTAACCCAGTTAAAGACAGGATATGATTTCTCAAGTTAAATAATCATTGATAGTGATCTTTAGGAAGATTAAAACCAAGTGGAGTTTTAATGAATTTTAAATTAGATTGAAATGATCGAGAATGGAGTATCACCAATTTTGCTCCAGGCGATAGTTAAATCTTTAATTAGATTTGAACGTGAAATGGTAATTGAATTTACCGATAACACCGTGGTGTTAGATATGAAGTATGACCAGTTTTACTTCATGGGATGAATAGGTTGGGGTTGGGAAATTTAACAAGCGATTACTTCGGTAAGGTTCGCTAATCCTGACTAGTTTGGATAAACCATAATTTTGTTTGAATTGATATTCAAAAGAAGATTAAAGAATAAATTTAAAGAATTTATCTTTGATAAAATTAATGGGAACATTTCCCAAAGTATAAGAATATTTGAATAAAAGAATATTCTGAATTGGAATGAGGCGTATGTTGTGTTTGTGTAACACTTGTTTATTATATACGCGAGTTATTCAGAAAGGCCGGGTTTATCCCATTCTGAATAACTGAATCGACGATGTGTCGAGGATGAGGACGGTGGTTAAAGACCAGAGGTCTTCACATCGTTTGGATAATTATCGATGATCTTGATTGGGCTGTACACCCAAGAGGAGGGAATCAGTTGGTGATCGTCCAGACGTACTTGGAGATCAATGGATATGTGAGGTACAAGGTGCCTCCGATTTCGTTCAGACCCAGAACGGACTTGTAAATGGACTGTGTGTCTGACATTGGATATCATTCTGTGTGACTGATGGATATCGGTTGCATGGAGTGGTTTTCCTGGTTGGCATGCTAAGATGCAAATGATCAAGGCTTCTGTTGAAAAGCAGAGTCTTGTGGTTGATGATCAAAGCACGACCTTTGTGGCGTAGATTTGTGTATAACGTTGATTCGTGAGCCTCACACCCCGGTTGTGAACCAGAAACAGGAGAGGACCTCAGGAGGACATGCATTTCTTTCTAGCTAGTGTAGCGACCCGAACTTTACCGGTAAGGAAAGCACGAATTTCTTTGAGAACAACACACATCGGAACGCAAACAGAAGAACATTTCATTGTTAATTACAACAATTCCATCAGATTACAAGAATATACAGAGCATAAATAAATATTACACAACAGAAAAATATCAGAGATTTACAAATTACAATGCGACGGAAAAATAATACAAAACACAACTGAAAGTAATACACGGATACAGAGCTTTCCGAGCATCGTTCCAGCTGTAAATCAGGATCCTGTGAATATAAATCTGCAAAACAGAAACTACTAGCTGCCCGTGTGGAAAATAGGGGCACCCAGATTTTAGGTTAAAACAATAAACTCCAGGTCAGTCATGTGACTGGTGTGACAACTAAAAACAATTATTAATCTTTATTTTTAAAGTTAGGTAAATCAATGGACCACGCCGTATAACAGGGAACGGGTTTCCTCCCAAGAATACCAGTGCATAAAACAAACAGCGCAATGCTAAATAAAGAAAAATGAAGCTATTATAAGACCCCGATCCCATCACACAATGCAACGCAAGCCGAAGGATAGGGTTTTACCTTATGATAGCCAAAGAATGCTTGATACATTTAAAAACAGATTATTTTGATATTACTCTAAGTGTATAGTTTCAAAACAATTTCAATCATAAGTATCAATCATAGACGGCATAGCTACCATCTACTATGTCGCCATACTAGGTTCCAAAAATAAAACTGAATTATCACGTATTAGAAATTGGATTCCATCATGAGTCGAGGCAAAGGGCAAGCTCCTCTCCATTCGAGACACTTTAGCAAATGTCTCAGGACCACACACAACAATCCTTTGAATCGGTTGGGTCGGTCCTCTCTTACTTTTGAGGATTGGCAATTCCTGAACACACGTCTCCCGGCACTATCGGACCTATATAATGGTCTATACGTCGGCTCACATAGTGCCAATTATCGACCATATATTCGAGGCGCCTCGCATTCCAACAACCACATAGGCATAAAGTATATAAATGTCAGGGCTGGTAGGTCACTGACATCACCCATAGCTAGAAAGAAACATCGTGTTCTCCCAACTGTCCGTAACCCGTTTTTAACTCATACCGAGGTGTGAGGCTCGCGAATTCACGCTATACACAAAACTACGCCAAACAGGCCATGCTTTGATCATCAACCACAAGACTTTGCTTTTCAACAGAAGCCTTGATCATCTGCCACTTAGGCATGCCACACAGGCAATTCACTCCAAGCGACTGATGTCCATCGATATACAACCTCTTAGCTCGTACGTCTCAGAGAAGGGCGTTAAGCAAGAGAATAAATTCTCCGCCGCCAAACAGATGTATATTTAATAAAGATCAATCAACATAGAATAAAATCCAATGTCAGACACACAGTCCATTTACAAGTTCGTTCTGGGTCTGAACGAAACCCGAGGCACTTTCCTCGCATATCCATCGATCTCCAAGTACGTCTGGACGATCACCAACTGATTCCCTCATCTTGGGTGTACAGCCCAATCAAGATCATCAGTAATCAACCAAACGATGTGAAGACTTCCGGTCTTCAACCACCGTATTCATCTTCGACTTATCGTCGAATCGGTTATTCAGAATGGGTATAAACCCGGCCTTTCTGAATAACCCGCGTATATAATAAACAAGTGTTAAACAAACACAACATACGCCTCATTCCAATTCACAATGTTCTTTTATTCAAATTTTCATATTCTTAGGGAAAGGTTCCCATTAACTTTATCGAAGATAAATTCTTATAAATTTATTCTTTAATCTTCCTTTGGATATCATTTCAAATCATGTTAAGGTTTTCCAAACTAGTCGTGATTAGCGAACCACACCGAAGTAATTATTTATTTTATTTCCCAATCCCAACCTATTCATCCCATGGAGCAAAACTGGTAATACTCCATATCTAACACCACGGTGTTATCGATAAATATCAATTACCATTTCACATTCAAATCTAATTAAAGATTTAACTATCGGTTTGGAGCAAAACTGGAGATACCCCATTCTCGATCACTTTCCAAATTTGATAATTTAAATTATCAATTCACATTTCAATCTAATTACAGATTCATTAAAACTCTCCTTAGTTTTAATCTTCTCAAAAATCAATATCCTGTCTTTAGCTGGGTTAAAGAACCAATGTCACCTAATACACGATTCACGATAAACCCAAAATCACTTTCAAATTTAATTCCAATTAAATATTATTTAATTGGTACACTTCATTAAATCTAAATAGTAAGACTATATCTTTTCTCAACTAGGTTCAAGAACAGTGTTAATGAAGACACCATTCACGACAAACCCAAATCACTTTTGATATTAAATACAAGGCTCTGAATAGGAAATATATCGGCTTATATTCAATATCAAATTCTACGACCAACAAATATCGTATTGGAAATAACGATATAAATATATCTTTCAAATTACCATAACAGTATCTATATAATCACGAAATCCAACATCGAAATATTCCAAAGACAATTTCGATTCAAATCCATTACAATTCAATTATTGGAAATTCTGGTTATTTTCAAATCCAATTTATTTATTTTAGAAATAAATGTAATTACAATTCTAGTTCAAAACTAGTTCATTTCGATAAAAATATATTTTTATCCTTTCAAATGTGGAATTTTTCATCCTAGATCTTTACAATTCATATATTATGATTTTTCACAAATTATTAATATTTTTAATAATTTTATCAAGACTCGTACAGTCGATTTCCATCAACGGCCATCGAACTGCACTTACACCGACCTTTTCCAAATTTTATTTGGATATAATTCCTAATCCAACCATTAGATTTCAGATTTATAATATTCATTGAAAAGCTCTTTTCGATACAAACCCAATGATTCCAGTTTCAGGAGAATCCGACAGTCGGATCTCCCGCAAGGTCCATTTGAAGTCAATGGTCGAAATTCACGAACTGCCGCGGCGCGTTCTATTCTGACCATTTTGATATATATATATTACATGTATTTCGTCAATTTCAATTCAAAATGTATTTTATAAATCGTTTTAAATTCGTTTTCGAAATGATTTCAACTTCATATTCAATTTCGAATCAAAATTGAATATTCCACATGATCGATATACAAATGATAATATTTTCAAAACGTTATATTTTGAAATCAGTTCCTTTTCTATATTCATTTTAAAAACGAATATAATCGATATAAATATCATTCGCGTCGAAATAGCGCATCTCTAATCAACACGGCTTTATATATTTCAATAACTTCGTTATTCTATTCAACAAATGAATATTTATTCTATTCAACACATGAATCTATATTTCTTTCAACACATGAATATTCTCAACACATGAGCACCGACAACACATGACTATTTTTATTTTTTAATATATTTTATAAAATTGTGGTAAAGATGAAAATTTTATAGTTTAAAATATTTTACTCAACCCATGACAAGTTTCAACACATGAATCTTCTTTTTATAATATTCTTTATTTTCCCAATTGGAATGAGGCCCAATCAATTACCATATAATGTTAATTATATGGATTCCATACAACAAATGTATATAATAGCAACGATAAATAATCAACCATCATCCAAAGTGCACTACAAAACTGCATGAGCATTAAATATGAATATTTAACGCTTACACAGCCTGTCAATCAAACGATCGACGAATCACTAAACAATTGGGATTAGTGTACGCCAAATCTCATCCCAACACCCGTGTGGGGTTTCAAATCAGCAAACACAAATTTTATTTGTGCAGTTGGGCGACGTGAAAAATTTATCGTCCCAATCAATATCATTCAAATAGGTGTACATAAACAAACCGTCCGGTTTGTAAATGAATATTTATTTATTCACATTCACGTTAAAAATTATATTTTTAACGATAAATAATTTATTTCAACACATCAAACAAGCATACAAGTCGTCCATGGTCTGTAAACGATGGGTGTCGGGTGCTGCTAAGCACCGTCTGCATCCTAGTATATATTTTTACTTGAAAACAAGATTTAAAGTGAGAAGTTCTCACCGACTAGCTAAACCAAACACCATGACTCTTCTTATGTAGAAATCTTCGTCGTACTCGCCTTTTGTCACTTTCGTCGTCCGTAGCCACTACATATATAAAAATCACATTTTTGTATTGTTGCTATGTATATAAAAATCACATTTTTATATGGCTACTATATAGGTAAAAATTCTATATTTACACCGCTACTATATAGATAAAAATTCTATTTTTACCTCGCTACTATATAGATAAAAATTCTATTTTTTTGTATTCATGCTTATATAAAAATTATATTTTTATCTTACTAAAAATTATATTTTTACTTCGTTCTTTTCATAACAAAGACTATATTTTTATCTTTATAAAATTCGAACCTTTAACATCATAAAAATCATACCTTTACACGTTTAAAAATCATGTCTCTACATTTTTAAAAATCAAATCTTTACGCTTATAAAAATCACGTCTTTGCTTTCTATAAAAATCAATCCTTGTCCTAGTTTAAAAATCAATCTTTATTTTGCACCCGGTACGGTCATTTGAAATTTGAAATCGAATTATCGAACTACCGCGCCATTTTCAATTCCTTTTATAATTTAAAATAAATATTTATATTCTAACGACGATTCAAATAAATATATACATTCAAATTCTATTCAAAATAAATTTCTCGTCGATGTTATTTAAAATAATTCATTTTAAATAATCAAAATTTACTAAAATTGCCAAAATAAAAATTTTAAATTGGCTTAGAATTTCCGGGTTGTTACAATCTCCCCCACTTAAAACTTTTCGTCCCCGAAAAGGAACGAAGCTGGAAGTTGTTTAACTAATCAACTCAACTTCCATTATTTCCTTTATGGCTTAAGTTCTTCAACTTTTCAGTTTCTAAGAACTTTTCAAAATTTTCAAAAGTTTGGCTAACACCCTAAATTTTCGAAAAATTTCGCCATAACCTCCCCTGCACCGGGGACTTCGGGATATTTCAAATAGCCTCCCATGGCCCTCACCAATCCAAAAAGAAAAAGAAACAGCCAAGCGGCTAGCCAATCGGCTCATAAAATCATCCAAAACCAATAAATTAGTAAACATGTACCTATTTGTCGGGCAAATAATCTTATTCTTCTGCTCTAGCTCCTTGCTATGACCTGTTCAATGTAAGTACATGCATATGCATGCAATTTCAAATAATTTTCAATACAGTTCAATATTTGGTTCAATTAGGCATAATGGTTCAAAATTATCAAACAAATAAACAAACAACACAACCATCAATCAATTAGTGAATTAACATTTCAAATTCATAATTTTGATACATATACAGAAAATCATGTTTTTGATGCCAAATCAAAACCATAAACCTATCTACTTTTGGTTCTCACACCAGTCAATGGAAATATATAGATATCACACCTTCGAAATACGAACATAAATACTGGTGATGTGGCCACATCATCAGAATCATCCCCGGGCGACTAGAATGTGATTCTATATCTATCCAGTATATTAAAACTTCAAATATACGTTCATGACGCGTATATGCGAAATCTTTATATACTCGATTGTCCAAATCAGTATAAATTAATAATCAAATACGTATAAAAAGATTTAGGTTTCAAAACAAAATTTGTTTTAAATTTTATTTCAAAAATATACTCTTTCCACTCGTTTAGGACTCTACTGATGCTATCTCTAACGAGTCATTCTAATTGGATATTACTAATCCAATATCTGATGAATTCTTTCGTATGGTTCTAATGTGTCTTGTTCTCGAGCTCTGTAAACCAAAGCCCTGATACCACTCTGTAGCGACCTGAACTTCCCCGGTAAGGAAAGCACAAAATGCTTTGAGAACAACACACATCGGAACACAAACAGAAGAACATTTCATTGTTAATTACAACAATTCCATCAGATTACAAGAATATATAGAGTATAAATAAATATTACACAACAGAAAAATATCAGAGATCTACAAATTACAATGCAGCGGAAAAATAATACAAAACACAACTGAAAGTAATACACGGATACAGAGCTTTCCGAGCATCGTTCCAGCTGTAAATCGGGATCCTGTGAATATAAATCTACAAAACCGAAACTACTAGTTGCCCGTGTGGAAAATAGGGGCACCCAGAGTTTAGGTTAAAACAATAAACTCCAGGTCAGTCATGTGACTTGTGTGAGAACTAAAATAATTATTAATCTTTATTTTTAAATTTAGGTAAATCAAGGGACCACGCCGTATAACACGGAACGGGTTTCCTCCCAAGAATACCAGTGCATAAAACAAACAGCGCAATGCTAAATAAAGAAAAACGAAGCTATTATAAGACCCAGGTCCCATCACACAATGCAACGCAATCCGGAGGATAGGGTTTTTACCTTATAATAGCCAAAGAATGCTTGATACATTTAAAAACAAATTATTTTGATATTACTCTAAGCGTATAGTTTCAAAATAATTTCAATCATAAGTATCAATCATAGGCGGCATAGCTACCATCTACTATGTCGCCATACTAGGTTCTACAAATAAAACCGAATTATCACGTATTGGAAATTGGATTCCATCATGAGTCGAGGCAAGGGGCAAGCTCCTCTCCGTTCGAGACACTCTAGCAAGTGTCTCAGGACCACACACAGCAATCCTTGGAATCGGTTGGGCCGGTCCTCTCTTACTTTTGAGGATTGGCAATTCCTGAACACATGTTTCCCGGTCCTATCGGACCTATATAATGGTCCGAACGTCGGCTCACATAGTGCCAGTTATCGACCATATATTAGTGGCGCCTCGTATTCCAACAACCACACAGGTATAAAGTATATAAATGTCAGGGCTGGTAGGTCACTGACATCACCCATAGCTAGAATGAAACGTCGTGTTCTCCCAACGGCCCGTATCCCGTTTTTAACTCATACCGAGGTATGAGGCTCGCGAATTCACGCTATACACAAAGCTACGCCACACAGGCCATGCTTTGATCATCAACCACAAGACTTTGCTTTTCAACAGAAGCCTTGATCATCTGCCACTTAGGCATGCCACACAGGAAATTCACTCCAAGCGACTGATGTCCATCGATATACAACCTCTGAGCTCGTACGTCTCAGAGAAGGGCGTTAAGCAAGAGAATAAATTCTCCGCTGCCAAACAGATGTATATTTAATAGAGATCAATCAACACAGAATAAAATCCAATGTCAGACACACAGTCCATTTACAAGTTCGTTCTGGGTCTGAACGAAACCGGAGGCACTTTCCTCCCACATCCATCGATCTCCAAGTACGTCTGGACGATCACCAACTGATTCCCTCATCTTGGGTGTACAGCCCAATGAAGATCATCAATAATCACCCAAACGATGTGAAGACTTCCGGTCTTCAACCACCATCTTCATCTTCGACTTATCGTCGAATCGGTTATTCAGAATGGGTATAAATCTGGCCTTTCTGAATAACCCGTGTATATAATAAACAAGTGTTACACAAACACAACATATGCCTCATTCCAATTCAAAATATTCTTTTATTCAAAATTTCACATTCTTAGGGAAAGGTTCCCATTAATTTTATCAAAGATAAATTCATATAAATTTTTTCTTTAATCTTCCTTTGGATATCATTTCAAACAATGTTAAGGTTTTCCAAACTAGTTGGGATTAGCGAACCACACCGAAGTAATTATTTATTTTATTTCCCAATCCCAACCTATTCATCCCATGGAGCAAAACTGGTAATACTCCATATCTAACGCCACAGTGTTATCGTTAAATATCAATTACCATTTCACGTTCAAATCTAATTAAAGTTTTAACTATCGCTTTGGAGCAAAACTGGTGATACTCCATTCTCGATCACTTTCCCAATTTGATAATTTAAATTATCAATTCACATTTCAATCTAATTACAGATTCATTAAAACTCCCCTTATTTTTAATCTTCCCAAAAATCAATATCCTGTCTTTAACTGGGTTAAAGAACCAATGTCACCTAATACACGATTCATGATAAACCCAAAATCACTTTCAAATTCAATTCCAATTAAATATTATTTAATTGGTACACTTCATTAAATCTAAATAGAAAGATTTAATTTTTTCTCAACTGGGCTCAAGAACAGTGTTAATGAAGACACCATTCACGAAAAACCCAAATCACTTTTGATATTAAATACAAGGCTCTGAATAGAAAATATGTCGGCTTATATTCAATATCAAATTCTACGACCAACAAATATCGTATTGGAAATAACGATATAAATATATCTTTCAAATTCCCATAACAATATTTGTATAATCACGAAATCCAGTATCGAAATATTCCAAAGACAATTTCGATTCAAATCCATTCCAATTCAATTATTGGAAATTCTGGTTATTTTCAAAACCATTTCAAATCCAATTTATTTATTTTAAAAAAAATGGAATTACAATTCTAGTTCAAAACTAGTTCATTTCAATAAAAATATATTTTTATCCTTTCAAATGTAGAATTTTTCATCCCAGTTCTTTCCTATTCATATATTATGATTTTTCACAAATTATTAATATTTTTAATAATTTTATCAAGGCCCGCACAGTCGATTTCCATCAACGGCCATCGAACTGCACTTACAGCGACCTTTCCCAAATTTTATTTGGACATAATTCCAAATCCAACCATTAGATTTTAGATGTATAATATTCATTGGAAAGCTCTTTTCGATACGAACCCAACGGTTCCGGTTTCAGGAAATCCGACGGTCGATCTCCCGCATTGTCCATTTGAAGTCAATGGTCGAAATTCACGAACTGCCGCGACACGGCATGTTCTATTCTGGCCATTTAATATATATATATATATATATATATATATATTACATATATTTCATCGATTTCAATTCAAAACGTATTTTATAAATCGTTTTAAATTCGTTTTCGAAACGATTTCAACTTCATATTCAATTTCGAATCAAAATTGAATATTCCACATCATCAATATACAAATGATAATATTTTCAAAACGTTATATTTTGAAATCACTTCCTTTTCTATATTCATTATAAAAACGAATATAATCGATATAAATATCGTTCGCGTCAAAATAGCGCATCTCTAATCAACACGGCTTTATATATTTCAGTAACTTCGTTATTCTATTCAACAAATGAATATTTATTCTATTCAACACATGAATCTATATTTCTTTCAACACATGAATATTCTCAACACACGAGCATCGTTAACACATGATTATTTTTATTATTTAATATATTTTATAAAATTGTGGTAAAGATGTAAATTTTATTGTTTAAAATATTTTACTCAACACATAACAAGTTTCAACACATGAATCTTTATTTTATAATATTCTTTATTTTCCCAATTGGAATGAGGCCCAATCAATTACCATATAATGTTAATTATATGGATTTCATACAACACATGTATATAATAGCAACGATAAATAATCAACCATCATCCAAAGTGCACTACACAACTGCATAAGCATTAAATATGAATATTTAAAGCTTACACAGCCTGTCAATCAAACGATCGACGAATCACTAAACAATTGGAATTAGTGTACGCCAAATCACATCCCAACACCCATGTGGGGTTTCAAATCAACAAACACAGATTTTATTTGTGCGGTTGGCCGACGTGAAATATTTATCGTCCCAATCAATATCCTTCAAATAGGTGTACATTTACAAACCGTCCGATTTGTAAATGAATATTTATTTATTCACATTCACGTTAAAAAATATATTTTTAACGACAAATAATTTATTTCAACACATCAAACAAGCATACAAATCGTCCATGGTCTGTGGACGACGGGTGTCGGGTGCTGCTAAGCACCGTCTGCATCCTAGTATATATTTTTACTAGAAAACAAGTTTTAAAGTGAGAAGTTCTCACCGACTAGCTAAACCAAACACCACGACTCTTCTTATGTAGAAATCTTCGTCGTACTCGCGTTTTGTCACTTTCTTCGTCCGTAACCACTACATATATAAAAATCACATTTTTATATTGTTGCTATGTATATAAAAATCACATTTTTATATGGGTATTATATAGGTAAAAATTCTATTTTTACACCACTACTATATAGATAAAAATTCAATTTTTACCTCGCTACTATATAGAAAAAATTCTATTTTTTTGTATTCATGCTTATATAAAAATTATATTTTTATCTTACTAAAAATTATATTTTTACTTTGTTCTTTTCATAACAAAGACTATATTTTTATCTTTATAAAAATCGAACCTTTAACATCATAAAAATCATACCTTTACACGTTTAAAAATCATGTCTTTACTTTTTTAAAAATCAAATCTTTACACTTATAAAAATCACGTCTTTTCTTTCTATAAAAATAAATCCTTGTCCTAGTTTAAAAATTAATCTTTATTTTGCACCCGGTACAGTCATTTGAAATTTGAAATCGAATTATCGAACTACCGCGCCAATTTCAATTCCTTTTATAATTTAAAATAAAAATTTATATTCTAACGACGATTCAAATAAATATATACGTTCAAATTCTATTCAAAATAAATTTCTCGTCGATATTATTTAAAATAATTCATTTTAAATAATCAAAATTTACTAAAATTGCCAAAATAAAAATTTTAAATTGGCTCAGAATTTCCGGGTTGTTACAGCTAGGCTGGTGTCAGTGACCTACCAGCCCTGACATTTATATTATTTTCACCTGTGTGGTTGTTGAATTGCGAGGCGCCTCAGATATATCGGTGACTATGTGGAGCCGATGGAGTCATAGGACTCATTTATGCCCCAAAGGGCAGGGAAACGCAGTGTTCAGGCATTTTAATCCACATCGGTGGACCGACCCTGATGATCCAAGGGCTCACCTGAGTCAGGGTCCTGAGGCTCGGGCTAGACAGTCTCGAATTCAGTGAGGGCGATCCCTTGCCTCGGTTCACAGATGGAAATCCAACTTCCAATACGTGACTTTGCGGTTCTGATTGTAGAACCTATATATGGCGGCATAGTGGTATGGGGCACTTATGCCGTCTATGATTGATACTTATAATTGAAATTGTTTTGACACTATACACTTATAGTAAAAATAAAACATGAAATTTCACGTACCAAGCATTCTTGGCTATTATAAGGTAAAAACCCTATCCTCCGGCTTGTATTGCATTGTGTGATGGGACCTGAGTCTTATAATAGCCCCATTCTTCTTTATTTAGCATTGCGCTGTTGTTTATGCACTGGTTTTCTTAGGAGGAAACCGTTCCGTGTTATACGGTGTGGTCCCTTGATTTACCTAACTTTAAAATAAAGATTAATAACTGTTTTAATTCTCACACCAGTCACATGACTGACCTGGAGTTTATTGTTTTAACCTAAACTCTGGGTGCCTCTATTTTCCGCATGGGCAGCTAGTAGTTTTGGTTTTGTAGATTTATATTCACAGGATCCTGATTTACAACTGAAGCGATATTCGGAAAGCTCTGTATCCGTGTATTACTTCCAGTTATGTATTGTATTATTTTCCGCTGCTATGTAATGTATTGTAATCTCTGATATTTATCAATTATTCATTCATTCTCTGTAATATTCTTGTATTCTGATGGAATTGTTGTAATAAGCAATGAAATGTTCTTCTGTTTGCGTTCCGATGTGGCTTGTCCTCAAAACAATCAGGGGTTTCGAACGGTATTGGTCGGTTTAGCGATCGATTCGGATCGAGCGAAATTCTCAATTGTTATATGTCAACTTGGGCTTAGTTCTTTGGGACTCTTAGGGTCCATGACATAAAATTATATTAGTGTCAAAAATTGGACTTTGTGCCTTGGGACTCTTGGGGTCTAATGGTTAAATAGGCCGCTGCTTGCAGCTTGGGTCTCGCTTACTGTCATTGCTATAATCTAGTGCACAATCGGTCTCGCTTACTGTCATTGCTATAATCACAGTTTGACTTGACAATTGTGACTTTATTGAGTAACATTGATAATTGTTACTGTCTGTTTGCGATATAATCGTGTATTGACAAAAAGATCTAACTTTGTAATACAATCGTGTATTGACAAAAAGATCTGACTTTGTAATACAATCATGTATTGACAAAAGTTCTAATAGCGATGCTATTAAGAAACAAAGCACGAATTAAACTAAAATGATTAACGGTTACATTAGAAGAATAGAAAAACCTAAATAACAATAGCACACAAACTTAAATAACGATAGCACACTATAATTTCACTGATTTCTAACAAAGTTCCAAAGATGTTCAGTTAGATCGGTTTGGAGTCTTTGATGGATGTGTGCATTACGGTACGACATTTGGCTTGCTACGTAAAACTCAGCTCTAGTTCACTTCCAATCATAACTTCGCGCCAAACTTCTGGCGGTGGAGATGCTCTTTCATAATTGAAATCATCTTCCATGTCTCTTCCATCCTCGATAATCATGTTATGTAAAATAAAACAAGTGTACTGTAATGTAATGTGCATGTTGTAATATAATGTACATGTTGTACTTACGGAACCCCGATAGGTCGAGCTCTAGCATGACGGATCGTTCAGTCTTTTGCTATTGCGGAGTCAAATGTAATGTGCTTGTTTCTAAAAGTCAAATGAATGTCAGTCATCGCTTTTATGGTTGCAAAGCGTACATTCATGAATAGAATCGCCAAGGATTAGAAAGTCGTAATTTTCTTCATGGATCGATCCACCTCTGACGGAGAGGGGTGTCCAGTATGCCCTTGAGATGCAAGCCGAGGTTAGTTGCTTGAAAAGATTGAATGTTGCAGCAAAGGCTAAAATGTTGTATGGGTTTGGTGCAACCCGAAACTATGGGTCGTAGTAATATGTTGTGTTGGGTGGAAGTTTTATTGTATTGTTGGGTCATATTTATGTTGTATTATTGGGTCGTATTTATGCTTTACTGGGTCGTCGTAGTTATATGTTTGTATTGCAAGTTCTATTGTATTGAGTTGGTGTATTAAACTGGATGGACGCAGTTTGTATGTTGTTAGATTGGATGAAAGCTGGTGTTACAACATTTTGTAAATCATAAATTTCTAATTACTGGGCAATGTTTATAGGTGTAATGTTAACTTACTAAAAATGGATTTAATTTTTTTAAGTAAACTTGTTTATAATGTTTAGAACGGTTGTTTTTACTTAAGTTCGAAACAGACCGTCTGTCCAAAACATCCTTATTTATGTAATTAAGTTTGAAACATGGTTAAATCAAGTGTGGGCCATTCTAATACGGTATTAAAAATCCGTAGTTAGGGCGTTCGTTCAACAAACGCCTGGATACGAGGCGTTTGTTGAACAAACACCTAGTACCAGACGTTTATTCAACAAACGTTTCGTATCCAGGCGTTTATTCAACGAACGCCTAAACCCAAAACTGTTGCAAATATTTATCTTTCGAGGTGCGGAAAATCTAAAATCGAAAATACGCACCCTATAACAGTTGGAGATGCTCTTAGTGTATCTTACTACATTAAAAGTTTATGTTCGACTAACAAATCGTGTTTTCCAGTTTTCTAACACTACAATATCTTTAAGGACTGTCTTCTACTTAAACAAAATCTTATATTCAAATTCTTTATACTCATTTGTGCTTACCTTCAACTACATGCTTTGAATATGGTATAAGACCGTGTGCGTAGCATGAGCCATTTACTAGTTTGAACTTCACATTTTTCTTTGCTGTATGACAAAACAAATTTTATACAAAAAAATTACCAAAACAGTCAAAGTAAACTCAGATTTATTTCAGCTCACCAAATCATACCTTCCAAATTAAACCATAGGCCACAAAAGCAAGGAAAACACATGTTCTAAACACCTCCCTATCATTCTCCTCATACTTCCGTCTTCATTTGCACCACAATGGATTTGAATACTACTTCACTTTACAACGAAAAATTCAAAATATTCATTCATAGAAGTAGACATGTTGGAGATATTCCTAGCAATATCAATATTCATGAGCATGCATTCTCTAAGGCAACCTTGGTATCAAGGGCTGCCATCATGGCCAATCATAGGCATGCTTCCTTCACTTAAGCATGCACCGAGGCAAGACAATGTGTATGAATGGCTTACTGAGGTGCTGAACAGTAGGTGTGGGACATTCACATTCAGAGGGCCTTGGTTCAGTAGTTTGCAGTTTGTGCTGACTTCTGACCCTAGAATCTGGAACACTTGCTGAAGACTAAGTTTACGAATTTCCCAAAAGGAGGGTTTTTTCGTAGCACTGTTAGGGATGCTTGGAGATGGGATTTTTGGAGTAGATGATGATGTGTGGAAGCGACAGAGGATGAGGACTGCGAGCATTGAGTTTCACTCTACAGAGTTCACGGCATTGACGATTGGGTTGCTTTATGAGCTTGTGCTTGGTAGGCTTCTTCCTGTACATACTCTATAGCACGTATATAAAATTTCTGGAATCATTACAAATAAAGCAAATGCACGAACTTCACCGAGCCTTTGATTTTTGCAACACCTTAATTTTATTCTTGCTTGCACTTTTTGATAATCTTTGTTTCTTTTTTTTTTGCAATGTCACCTTCAACCCATGCTTCATATACATGGTGAGAGCAAGTTTGGGGGCAAATCGGATGGTTTCCAACGACTTTCACATGATATCGATATAATATAGAAGCAGTGACATATTTCATTTGGTAATATGCAAAATCTTTGCCTAAACAAAGCCTTGGCACTCCGTTAAATGCTGTGAATTTGTATGCTGATTCGCTTATGAATTTTCCATCTTTTAGCCAACTTCCAGGTTTATATAACTACTGGAAATTAAAGTACTGGAGGCATTTATAGATGCCTTTCATATTCTAAATGGGGGCCAAAAATTTCTTTAAGCTGCCCCTATGATTAAGAGGAGCAATTTCCCTATTATTATGAGGGGCAAAATTGCTCCCGCCTCAGAAATTGTCGTCCAAAAAAAATATTAGGGTGGATTGAACATTTAATCTGCCTCTACTGAAGCATATGCCAAGCAAGCAAAGTGCTAAAATGTGATCTCATTCGAGGAAAATGTAAATGCCTCTAAAACTTGCAGCAACAAGTACCAATGTAATACACATTGCAATCAAACAATTGAAGACTAGAATAAAGTTTTTATGTCGTACAAACCAATCATGGTACAGTATATTAATATACATACAGTTCTAAACATATTGTAACACGCAATATAATGAACAAAATAATATAAAATTGACAGTACTGGAGAAGTATAACTAGCATACAAAAATTTGTTATATATTTTCATTTGAAGAAGCATAATAGAACATTTGAGTTGATACATGACATCAAGCCAAAAATATTTTTTCCTTCTTACAACAATATGTTATGCTTCCTTGGTCTTTATTTCTTCCATCAGCAGCAACATACTAGCCTCAGTTTCAACCATCGGTCCCGGTTGTCGCCTTACATCAGCTTGCTCCTAATCTTGCTTGCAACCATCCTTTGCTTAGCGCTTCCAGATTACATCAGACTGTGTGTTATCTACAACAATGTTCTACCTCAGTTAACATCTCTTCCTTCACAATCACATCCTGAGATCATTGAACCAGAAATCATCTCACATCAGACTATTACACAACCAGTTGACATCTTCACCTGAAATCATTGTACCTGAAGTCTGACACTTGTGTCCTAGCTGCAGCCTTGCTCCCTTGCCACAAGACCACTCCATTTTAGCATTTTTTTTTATTTCTAATATCTCAGCATACATATCCATTTCATTCGCCTATATTTTTCCTTAGTTGTTGCTGATCAACTTGACTTTTGTACTCAGTATAGGTTATCAAACATGTATATGTACTGTTTGATTATAATTTCAATAAAATTGCATGCTCTCCTCAACAATATTGGATCACTTTTCAATCGAAAAATAATAACATATTGTGTTCCTGTACCTAAAAATATTTTCTACAAGATAGTTCCATGTAATATTATGAGGTAAGTCTGGTGCTATGCTTGGTGATGGATGATCTATCAACAACTATTATTTGTTTTATCAAACCATTTAGTTATAAATAAAAAAATCAGTGAGAAGATGAAATGGTGTTTAGAACTCAACTTATTGAGCTCTTCATTTTGATGAAGTTATGTTTTTAAAGCTATTTGTTAAATGGCAATACAGAATTGCAACAGTAAGTTAAAGCTTTCGACAGATTTATTATTTTGCATAATTAGTGACATACATATATAATATTGAGCACGCTATTTCCTAAGTAAATAAAGTTTAACATGTCATTGGGTGTTCATATATCAAATAAGAATTATTCAATCACAACAGGACTATAAATTTAATATAGTGATGGGGAATTTCTCTTGAAGAGAATAAGTGAAACCCAAATTTGGAAATGAGATGAACTCAAATATAAGTTAGTGTGCTCAAAATGCATATGCTCTGTTTCTTTCGCTCTAATACAAAAATGGATGAGTGTAACATACGCTAGTGTGAAGAGCTATCAGTTTCTACATAGTGGATGAATTTAAAAACAGTGCAGATTGCATTAGTACTTTAGAAAGTATCAAAACATGTGTTAAGGTGTTACTAAGATGTTGTGATTTATTGGAAACAATTACAACATGATGTAAATTTGCCTATTCATCTGATCCACAAAGCAGATCCTAGCAACACATTTCTGACACTGCATGAAACTTGCTACCTATTGTAATTTAAGCAATAATCCCAATCATTACATCTCACTCTAATATACCTCCATGCTTTTTGGTTACCATAGTTATCCAGGTATCAATGAGACTGCTGTAACTAGAAATAATGGAAAAGGGAGACAGCTTATATACAACCTTGACCAATATCTAACAAGATCTAACGTTAAATATAATTTAACAGACACTAATTTATCGTAGAATAACTTAATATACAGCCAAATATGGGAATACATGCAACAAGATGAAGTACGTAGGAGTCGTGATGAAGAATTCAGCAAGTAGTATCACATGGATAAGGAAAATCCTCTCCATTAAGACACATTTCTTTCGATGTACCAACTACCCACAGCCTCTGCAGTGCTCTGTAATATTCGATTGAAACAAGTATAAAAAGAATAATGTACACTTGTGTTTGAATTAATTAACATATTTTAGAACGTCCACCTTATTATCTATTTTTGGAGAATGTGCCACAAAACGTGCTTTGAAGTTCACTCTGATACAGAGCAAAGCACGCGTAATTAAATATATAGCCTATAGAAGAGCCTTGAATGGGTATTAATGCAGACATAATCTCCGATCTAAATTCTAATATAAATAAATTTGACACAAAATCAATGATAGGTCATTAAGGGTTTAACTTTATACATGAATAAACAATGAGTGAGCTTCTTAAACAAAGTACGACTCTTACTATAAAAATAAAATAAACTAACCATGAAGCGCATGGATTTAGTTTGTTGTACAATTTGCTGGGTTCGATTTGCTATCGCATCCATTGACCACGAAGATCAAATAAAAGCAGTACAAATATATAACGGAACTATACAAAATTGTAGACATGTAATGCATCAAATATATGTTTATACTATACAAGTTTGTTAGAACAACAAATCTAGCTAGCGACATACAAAAAATTATCTGCTGATTCAACGCAAAATATGGCATTTGGATATACAGTAATACAACTTAGGGGAGAGAAACACTGCATGAAATGAGAAGCTTTTAGATCAGAAATCTGTAACGTTTTTATCTTGCTCTATGTGTGAAGGTTGAGTTTGATGGCATCAGAACTGGAATGCTTCATGAAGAAACACATAGTACACTAATAACAAATAAGCGTTGAAAGTACAAGCAAACATATGCATTCAAGAAAATGCAGCATCACTAACACATTTAATTTTAGCAATCTGGGAGAAGGCTGGCAGGATTATCGCAGTGCATGAAAGTAGCAAGGCCACCAACAAACATCCATAAAGTTAGACCTAGTCGTATTTGTAACAAAATATATATTAGGGAAATGCTACACGAACCGGGTGGCAATCGGTCTAAAAATACGGCATAGTGTATTTCATTTAATTCACGAGGTTAAACACGTGATTTCAATCAGCTTGCTGTGGGGACCTCCGAAAAAATAGTTTCTGGTGCACGTTTTGACTTACCATATTCGGTCCAAGAAGCATTAGGGATTAAAAAATAATTACATTCACGTATCGTGTCGGGCAACATGTATAATAAAATTTACGTTTGAATTACAGTAAGGTGCTCTACATGAAATAGAAAATAATGAGGTAACTTTTTGTAAAGCTGTAATTTTAATATAATACGACATATTTTTATAATGAAAGTACATACACCATTTTTATACTTAGAACCGCCTCACCCCATCGCAATGTCAAAGATTCCCTCTGTTCCGGTGTAGAAATTTAAGCAAAAAAAGGTGTAACATTTTTATCGTCAAAAGTCTTTAAAGAAATGAATAGTCTAAGCAAGCATACATACTAGGGTTTAACTTAACATAATTGCTAATAATGCCTGAACAATATTCATGTTTTCTTAAGAGTTTGGTTGAATCTCGTTTTGTTTTAGCTCTTGCTAGACATGATTGTATATTCTAGCACCATTCTCCATGTTATGTACCATATTCATCGCCTTAATTAAATAAAAACATAAGAAATTGAATTAAATAATATATATGTCCTAATTCCTTATCACCTTTCATTTGGTTTAATTTACAACTAAAATAACTTACACTAATGCTTATATTTCGCTTGTTCACCCTTTCTACATATGCTTAGATCAAAAAGATCATAATGAAACCTTTTTTTTAATACAAACTATCACATAAAAGTAATACAGAAGGTTACAAAAAATTTACCATACCAAATTATTGCAACAAGTAAATGAATTATAGAACCATATTTACAAACTACATGTAACAAGAAAAAGAACAAAAAAAAAATTCATGTTTCATCCAAAACCAAATAATTTCAATATATTAGCTATGCTTTGTGATCCTTAATTCTTGAAATTGACACAGCCCTTCCCATACACACATCTACCTAAAGAGAACTATAAAGTCATTGCAGTCTTAAGAGGAAAAAAAAATCCAAATTTGAGAAGAACTGCACAAGTATAATTTTGGATTTTTAAACTAGATCATCCAATAGAAATGATGAACAAAATCAAACTAAAAATACTGCAAATTTGTTCTTTTCCTACAAGTGAAACTAAATTGCAGTTCAAAAAATACATGGCTTATGTTGAATAATGTTGTCCATTTTTCACATTGTCAAGGAGAAAGAAACTAGAAACACTATATTATGCATTTTTAATTATAAGAAACATATATTTAATTAAAATTTTCCAATTAAACCCATTACATTTACAAAATTTGAAAGTTCAAAGCTGGATTGTAAAAAAGTATATCCACAAATTGCAAATAAATTCAATAACGAATTAATCCATTTAATACAGATTAGAAAACATAAGATAAAGTCAAAAAGTCAAAATGATGAAACTGAAGAGAAAATAGAAAAGGGATTACCTGAGCCATATGTAATGGAAGTAAACAAGCATGCCAACTCTAAACTAATCGCAGTCGCTCTAATCGACCATAGTCGCCACTAAATCAACCATAGCCACCCCCGAATGAATAAAATTTCCATGATCACAGACATTTCTGGTTAAAGCGATAACCTTAATTTTAGGGTTTTAAGAAGAGGGTATAATGGATTAATGGGGGCATTTTTTTTATTCCGTAAACTTGTGCCACTAAATTATTAGATTTTTAAAAATAACTGGATATAGGCAGCATGCTATTTAATCTTCCTTTATTGACATCAATAGAGGGCACTTCTCTAAATATGCCTCTAATTCATTGTCATTAGAGGCAATACTTTTGTTTTGCCCCTACTCAAATGCCTCCAATGCCCTTAAATTTGGTAGTGATACTCTCTGCAATCTTCTCCCCATATGCTCTTTCCATTCGTCCCATTGAGTAAATTGCATTAATTATTCAAATCGTCATTCTTACCTTAACATCATGCGAAACAATCCTAACACAACCTGCGTCAAATATGAACATGCAGGAGTATAAGTTTATGATTCCAGTGTGACATGGGATGAAAAACAGTCATACAACTTTTTATCTAGAAATGGCTTTATTATTGCGTCGTCATCGTCGACGACGATGTCGTCGAAGTCGTCGTCGACGACTTTATTGTTGTCATCGTCGTCATTGTAAATCGTGCATCGTCTTCGTCGTTTAAAATCGTAAACCATTTATTTTTAACATTAAAATAAATTAAGATTTTAACATTTTGTTGTGTTTATTCTATGCATTAAATGTTCTCTATTCTAGTTTACCTTCAGATATCCTTCCATTATTTTGCACACCAAGGTTAAACCAATTTGAAAAGATGTGTACAGATTTTTTTTTTTTTTTTTGCATGATCAAATATTTTATGAACACAATAAATTTTAAATATAAACGATTAAATTGTTACAGCGAGCTACCTCAGTCAAATGGATTGCGGGCCGACAATTTTAATGTTGATATGAGGATACAAGTCTGTGTGCATGGCGAATAAGGTATGTCACAGTTAGAATGATGCATCTTATAACACAAATAATTACTGGTATAGAAATTCATTGGAGTAGTGTAGTGTATGCTGACAATTAGATGGGTTATAACACACACAGTTCCTTGCATGATAACGTTTAATTATTCTTTTGTCCTATTTTTATTTGAACAGGAGTATACCTCTTTGTGATCCAGGGGAACAGAAGGATACAACCTCAATGCTTCAGAAAGTGCAGCTTGCAAATGTTCCATCTTCTTGATTTCTACAGGTTTAAACACAACATCAGTATTCTCGATCTCATCATTTCCACCTTCATAAAATTTTCCTAACTTCTTCAAAAATTTTATCTTCAACTTCTTTGTTATTTTGCAACAACCAAAAGAACCATGCCAATGCAACAGAACTAGCTTGTACCTCTCCCTGCACACATATATCCCTCAGAAACTTCTCCGAATACTCTTTACCTTCTTCATCCTTTAGTTTCATAAACACCATCAAAAGATCTGACCTTTTACTGCCCTCAATTTCTTGTTCCTTCTTTCTGGTCCTTATCACTTCATATGCAAATTCATCGACACCTTTAAGTGATTTTCTCAACCATTTCTCATTTCCAGTGTCCAAAAATTTGTTTGACTTCCATATTGTAGTTGGTGTTGTAAATCTTATGATTGTAGCCGTGGTTGCATCTTCAAATGCACGGGCGAATGGTACTTCGGGTAGCCCTTGGGCCAGGCATTCAGGGTCTGTTCCTGCTTACAGACAAATTGTTTGATCACAAATTATGTCTGTTGTTAATAAAAATAATTAATTCCATATTATTGAACATTGTCATTTTGAAGTAAAATTACCCTTCATACCTTATATTAGTCTGTCATTGTTTGTGTTTATTACAGTTAACATGAATTTCAACCTTCCAACATACTATTTGTAGGTTTAGAAAAGGATCCTATCTACAAAATTTGTTTATCATATTTCTATTTAGTCTACATTTTCAAATAAAAAGTATGAATGTGAACCAAACTAAATAATCAGACATAATTAGAAATTACGTATAGTCATATATTTTTGTCGGTATGTCTAATATTTAGATGTCAAACTGTTAATTTAATCACATAACATAAGTGAAGTAAATTTGCAAAGAGTGTCCATTTTTAAATTTCTCTAATCACATAATATAAGTGAAGTTAATTTAATCACATAACATAATCAAATCTCTCTAATCATGATTCAGTTTTAAATTTCATTTTAAAACCAGACTAAATCACCTTTTTTCTTAGTAAGAAATTATATTAGTTAAGTACGTTTTGTTGGAAATGAATGAGAAGGCTAGGGAAGAAGATGTTATGTGATAGTGGAGAAACCCAAAGAAATCAAGTCCCACACTGTATGTGTTTTGTAGATACATCTCCATAAATACCAAAGCCCCACATGCTATATCAAACAAATGACATGTGCACATAAGGACTTGAATGAATAGGCTATGTAGGCATTGGGCCTTCGTATTAAATATTATAATATCAAAGATAAGGGGTTGCTCTGCAACTGTAAGCTGCTACATTGCAGAGATCGGTCCGTTTCATCTTGGGAAACAATTGCTCGTATACCTTCAGCGCCGTAGAGGGGGCAATATTGTTTCAAGGAAACAGATTTACTCTGGACTCGGACAATACTAAAAGGTACTCTTTTTACTTTTGTTTTGCAACCGTTCTGCGCTGTTGCAAATCCGGTCTCGTTTTTTGTGGTTACTAATTTTGAACATAGTTCATACTAGTAACACTTCTTGACGTGACGGTTGGATAGTGACAATTTATTGATTGCTATCGGGTTCGTGCTATATTTGCATTGTTACGAACAATAATCTTGAAACAATATTTTTGTTTTAACAGAAAACGATAATGGCTAAGACCAATAATGCAACTACTCCAACGCCACCTGCTTTTGCGCCCATGGTTATGCCAATGGCGGTGTCTCATAGAGAAAGGCCAGAAAAGTTCACCGGAGAGGACTTCAAATGTTGACAATGCTATTTTACTTGACAACATTGGGCCTAGCAAAGTATCTTACAGAAGATGCTCCGGTCGTTGCAGAATTGGAACCAGATCCTGTTAAAGTTGAAGCCCTTAATGCCTAGAAGAATTCTGATTTAATGTGTAAAAATTACATCTTGAATGGTCTCGACAGCAGTCTATACAACGTATACTGCACTGTTGCAACATCCAAACAACTCTGGTTGGCTTTGGAAAAGAAGTATAAAACTAAAGATGCTGGCATGAAGAAATTCGTCGTTGGAAAATTTCTTGACTTCAAGATGGTCGATACAAAGACTGTGATCAACTAAGTTCAAGAACTGCAACTTATCATTCATCAACTAGAAGATGAAAAAATAACGCTTAGCGGATTTTTTCAAGTTGCCGCTGCTATTGAGAAGCTTTCTCCATCGTGGAAAGACTTCAAAAACTACCTAAAGCACAAGCACAAAGAAATGACAATGGAGGAACTTATAGTTCGATTGAGAATTGAGGAAGATAATAGAAATTCTGAAAAGAAGATTTCTCAAAATGTGGTTGCCAAAGCAAACGTTATTGAGATGGATAAGTCAAATAAAATAAAACATGACAACCAATCTAAGAAGTCCAAGAAATTCAGGGGGGTCATGCCATAATTGTGGAAAGAAGGGTCATAAAACTGTAGAATGTCGCGGCCCACTCAAAAAGAAGAAATCAGAAGGAAATGTGGCGGATATTTCAGACGGAGTTTCTGAAATGGACTTGTGTGTAGTTGTTTTAGAATGCAACCTTGTTGGCAATAACAAGGAGTGGTTTGTAGACATTGGAGCCACTAGGCATATATGCGCAAATAAGTGGATGTTCACAAACTACAAAAATGCTATTAACGAAGAACAACTGTTTATAGGTAAATCGTCCACATCAAGGGTTGAAGGCAAGGGAAAGATTGTGCTGAAATTGACTTCTGGAAAAGAACTCACTTTAAATGATGTTCTCCATGTTCCAGAAATTCACAAGAATCTAATTTCAGGATCGTTGCTCAGCAAGCATGGCTTCAAACTGACATTGGCTGATAAATTTGTGTTGTCTAAGAATGGAGTGTACATAGGAAAGGGTTATGTATGTGATGGCTTATTTAAGGCTAATGTAACCATTGTTGTATAAAACAATGATATGAATAAAATTGAATCTTCTGCTTATATGGTTGACTCTCCTAATCTATGGCATTCTAAACTTGGTCATGTGAATTTTGATACTTTACAAAAACTGATCAATCTAGAATTCATACCTAAGTGTAGAATTGATTCAAATTACAAATGTCAAATTTGTGCTGAAGCCAAATTGACAAGAACCTCATTTCATCATGTTGAAAGAGAAACCGAACCTCTAGACTTAATATATACTGATGTATGCGACTTGAAAATGTGTCAAACTAGAGGAGGAAAAAAGTACTTTATCACCTTTATAGATGATTGTACAAGATATTGTTATGTATATCTCCTTAGAAGTAAGGATAAGGCATTTCGATATTTTTAAACAGTATAAAGCAGAAGTTGAGAATCAATTGAATAGAAAAATTAAAGCTTTAAGAAGTGATAGAGGAGGAGAATATGAGTTTCCATTTGAGGAATTCTGTGCTGAGCATGGTATAATACACCAAACTACAGCTCCTTATTCACCTCAATCCAACGGTATAGCCGAACGGAAAATTAGAACTCTTAAAGAAATGATGAATGCCTTACTAATAAGCTCTGGCTTGCCAGATAATTTTTGGAGAGAAGCTGTTCTTTCAGCAAATCATATTTTAAATAAAATACCACGAAAGAAAACGTCTAAGACTCCCCTTGAACTTTGGAAAAACAAACCACCATCCTACAAATACTTAAAAGTGTGGGGGTGTCTTGCCAAAGTAGAAATTCCAAAACCGAAAATGGTCAAAATAGGACCAAAGACTATAGATTGCATATTAATTGGATATGCTCATAATAGTAGTGCAGATCGATTTTTGGTGTACAAATCTGAAATTGATGACATTCATGAAAACACTATTATCGACTCTCGAAATGCAAGATTCTTTGAAAATATTTATCCTCTAAAAACCTCTATTGAAATAAATGTTCAAAAGAGGTCGAGAGATCCAGATACCCCCGAGGATAATGCTGATAAAATAAAAAAGAATGATGAAACTGAGATAGAGGAATCGAGAAGGACCAAGCGACAAAGGACCTCTAAATCCTTTAGACCTGATTTCTATGCACATATGATAGAAAATGAACTTCTAACTTACCAATAAGCAATGTCATCTCCTGATGCTCCTTATTGGAAAGAAGCCATCAATAGTGAAATAGAATCTACTCTACAAAACCATGCGTAGGAACTAGTGGATCTCCCAGGGATCAAAATCACTAGGATATAAATGGATATTTAAGAAAAAACTAAAGGCTGATGGCTCAATAGACAAGTATAAAGAAAACTTGTAATAAAAGGATTCAGACAGAAGGATGATCTGGATTACTTTGATACACACTCTCCAGTTAGCAGAATAACATCAATTAGGATGCTTATTGCTATCGCATCTATATTGATTTTGGAAATACACCAAATGGATGTGAAAACTGCGTTTTTGAACGGTGAGCTGGAAGAAGAAATATATATGCAGCAACCGGAAGGGTTTCTAAGCCCAGAAAATGAAAATAAGGTGTGCAAATTAGTAAAATCTCTTTATGGCCTTAGAAAAGCTCCAAAACAATGGCATGAGAAATTTGATAAAACAATGTTATCAAATGGATTCAGAATAAATGAATAAGATAAATGCGTCTATATAAAATGTATAGATGCTGGATATGTCATTGTTTGTCTCTACGTTGATGATTTACTGATCCTAGGAAAGAATAAGGTCATAATAAAATCTACGAAGGACATGTTATCCTCTAAATTTGATATGAAGGAGCTAGGAGTGGCCGATGTAATTTTGGGTGTAAAAATTATAAAGACACCACAGGGATATGCGTTATCTCTGTCACATTACATTGCTAAAATTCTTGAAAAATTCGAGCAGTATAATATAACTACTGCAAAATCACCAGTAGATATGAAACAAAATTGGGTAAAGAACACTGGTGATGGCATATATCAGCGTGAGTACTCTCGTATATTGGGAAGTATTATGTATGTCATGAATTGCACTAGCCCTCATGTTGCGTATGCTGTAAGTAAGCTAAGTAGATATACCATCAATCCTGGTAAAAATCATAGGAAAGCAATAATCAGAGTCCTATGATATCTAAAATATACACAAAACTATTTATTGCAATATGATAAGTATCCTTCAGTAGTGGAAGGATATAGTGATGCCAATTGGATAACAGGATCAAATGACACAAAATCCACAAGTGGATATGTGTTTACATTAGGAAATGGAGCAATCTCGTGGAAATCATCCAAAACAGACATGCATAGCAAGGTCAATAATGGAATATGAGTTCATTGCTCTGGATAAAGCCGCGGAAGAAGCAGATTTGCTTAGGGGGTTTTTAGAAGACATTCCAAATTGGGAAAAACCAGTACCTCCAATATGTATACATTGTGATAGTCAATCTGCTACAGGAAGGACAAATTGTACATTGTATAATGGTAAATCTAGACATATTCGTCGTAGACGTAAAACCACAAGACAACTTCTCTCTAATGGAGTTATCACTATAAACTATGTAAGGTCAAAGGATAACATTGTGGATCCACTAACTAAAGGCTTGCCTAGAGAGAAAGTTCAAACCTTATCGATGGGAATGGGTTTAAGACCTAAAAAGTTTTTCTAAACGGAAGCCCCACCTAGTTGACTGGAGATCCCAAGATCTTGGTTCAAAGGGACAACTAAGTTTAAAGATAAACTTGACAGCACTGTTAAAATACAAACCATTCCTATGATAAGTTAGTGCACAACCCATCGGAGAATAGGATAAGCTTAGCTTTTAATGATGTCTATATTGTGGTGTCATAAAAGACCCGAGTGGAGTATTGCATGATACTTTTTATAGAATCACCTAAGTGAGTGTGAAGGCGCCGCTTCAAGAAGAATTGTAAGGACGAATTCTTCAAACACTCATGAGACCAAGCAGGCGTTCATGATAAAAACGAACATAAATAGAGAATCAAGGGGTTAAGAAACAGTTAACATGTGTAATCTTTATAGACTTACACAAAAAGGCTTACAGTTCAAAGACAATCTAGTCCACTGATTCGCCAGTAGGTTATAACGATAAACACTAGGAAAAGTTCAAGGCCATTGTGCTACTTTTACCGATATGCTAAATGTTTCGCAATATTTAAGAACAAAAAATTAAGTAACCTCTCATTCATGTGGGGGGTTGTTGGAAATGAATAAGAAGGTGAGGGAAGAAGAGATTATGTGATAGTTGAGAAACACAAAGAAATCAAGTCCCACACTGTATGTGTTTTGTGGATACATCTCTGTAAATACCAAAGCCCCACATGCTATATCAAACAAATGACATGAACACATAAGGTCTTGAATGAATGGGTTATGTAGGCATTGGGTCTTCATATTAAATATTAAAATATCAAAGACAAGGGCCTTGGGCATTAGGGATCTTGGGGTCTCTCGTGATGAAATGGGCCGCCGACTATTTAAATGCGCGGAAAGCGGTTTATTTTTATGCGGGTGCTTCTGTTCGCCTGAACAGTGATCGGATGCGATCGTTTGAACCAGCGCGCCTGTACGGACAGTCGCGATCACCTAGAAAGGAACCCCTCTGCCGCTATATATAGGCAGTCTGACAGAGCCACTCATCATCCAAGAGATTAATCCATTCTGTCTCCTTCTTCTTGAATAATAATCTGTTCTTAAAATAAACTCACTTGAGTTCGTTGTTGCTCTGCAACTGTAAGCGCTGCATTGCAGAGATCGGTCCATTTTATCTTGGGAAACAATTGCTCGCATATCTTCAGCGTCGTAGAGGGGGCAATATTGTTTTAAGGAAACAGATTAACTATGAACTCGAACGATACTAAAAGGTACTCTTTTTACTTTTGTTTTGTAATTGTTCGGCACTGTTGCAAATCTGGTCATGCTTTTTGCCGTTACTAATTTTGAATACAGTTCATACTAGTAACAATTCTTGACGTGACAATTGGATAGTGACAATTTATTGATTGCTATCGCGTCCGTGCTATATTTGCATTGTTACGGATAACATGTTTTAAGTTTTATATTTTGAAAGTAAAACAAAGATAGAGAAATATTGAAATTTAAAAAATTAATCATTAAAATACACTTTCAAAATATAAATAAGTGATATGGAAAGAAGATTGATGTTTAAATTACTTGAAAGTCACTTCATACCCTATATAAAGCAATATTTCCAACATACTGTTAAAGTTATATTGGTGCTTCAAAGTAATTAGTTCATGAATAATTAGAACTAGCGTTTAATGTGTGTAGGAAGAAATCAACACATGTATTCTAATTGTGTGGTAGAAGTGGTCTTGTTCTTATCTTACTAGCTTAAGTTTAGGAGGCAGTTTGATATTTTTATCTTTTCTATTTAAAGTTTTGTATTTTCCTTCTTTCAGTAAAGAAGCAATAATAATGTAGTCATCCAATTATTCTACGTTTAATCTCTCTCCTCCTCTGTATATCAAATTCTAACATATACAAGTATCTGTGAACATTAAAATAGAGGTACTAACTATTTAATTCCACTTTTGGTTCAATACTTACGAAGGGCGATCATGCAGACATTATCGAAAGTGAGACGCAGAAGAACATCCTGCAAACCAAACTCATATCTCTTCTCATAATCACTATCAAGCACAAGAAGAAGCCTACCATGCACAAGCTCATAAAACTACTCAGCCGTCAACCTGAACTCTGCAGAGTAAAACTCAATGCTCGCTGTCCTCCTTTGCCGCTTCCACACATCATCGTCTGCTCCAAAAATCCCATCTCCAAGATAATCCCTAACAGTGCTACGAAATAACCGCCTTGTTGGGAAATTCATGAACTTAGTCTTTAACAAGTGTTCCAGATTCCTAGGGTCAGGACTCAGAAGTCAGCACGCTCTGCAAACTATTGAACCAAGGTCCTCTGAATGTGAATGTCCCACACCTACTATTCAGCACCTCGGTAAGCCATTCATTCACGTTGTCCTGCCTCAGTGCATGCATAAGTGAAGAAAGCATGCCTATGATTGACCATGATGGAAGCCCTTGGTACCAACATTGCCTTAGAGAATGTATGGTACGAATATCGATAGTGCTAGGAATATTTCCAAAGTTTTTGCTTCTGTGAATGAATATTTTGAATTTTTCAGCGTGAAGGTGTGAAGTGAAGTAGTGTTTGAATTCGTTGTGGTGCAAATGAAGAGGGAAGTGTGAGGAGAGAATGTATGATATGGAGGTGTTTATATAGCATGTTTTTCCTTGTCTTTGTTGGCGTATAGTTTAATTTTAAAGATATGATTTTGGTCCAAATGTTATGATGGGTACTTATATTCAAATATGTACATATGGTTGTTATCAATATTTAATCCTACGAGAGGTAGGATGTTAGTTTGCTGCCATTTTTAGTTTTTCCATTAAATTCAACTCGGTAGATTTGAATGCAGCATTTGAATTGAAAAGTTAAATGAACAACAAATACGTTGTTGTTATGAAAGCATTTGGTCTGAGACGTTTAAGTTGTGATTTTTAATTTAATTAATTTATAGTTTGTTAATTAATTATTTGTTTTTCGATAAATGTCAATAATTTATTAATTAGTCAATTTAAAAATTATAAATTGTTTTAATTCAAACAAAGCAAACTTCGTAGATGGAGCAATATGACATTATAAGTGAGATATCAAATGGTCCACGTTCTGCATAAGCTGATAGCTTTAGTTTTTTATAATTATAATAGTTAATCCTTCGAATTTAGGTACCAGTTTTTTTATTAAATATTTTTAGTTTTAGAATTTATAGTTGACAAGCATTTTTGCCTCAACTGGCTAGAGTGTAGGAACATACGTAGTCATGGGTTTGATTCTGTCGGACCCCTTTGTCGGGATAGTACGGTTAATACTACCCACATTTGCGTATAACTACCCAATTTTTTTATAAAAAAAACTTAGGTATCGTTGCCCCATTCCCATTCATGAGACGTCGAATGCATTGAATGTGTCACAAATGGAAATGGGACGAAAAATTACTATGAACGACACCTAACTAAACGAGTGATTAAATTATTGGGTAATGGAGCATTGCTAATTTAATACCATTTTGTTCATGTTTAAAGAAATAGTTTTAATAGTAGTAGTAATAAAAACAACTAGGAATTTCGTATTACTCCACTACTACACAAACAGTATATAATATCGGAGGGTAATGAACAATTATTTATCATACTTTTTAATTATCTACTTAGGGTAATGGACAATTATTTTACTGATCGGAGCTAGATTTACAAACAAGGAAAACTGAACAGTCAATAAGTGAACATTTTAATAATGGCGTTCGTGTGTTTATTGATTTCGCTTTAAGTAATAATGGAAAGGACGAAGAAATCCATCGTCCATGTAATAAATGCAATTTGTTAAAGCATTTGATACCATAAATGTTTATAGTTCATTTGCGTCAGTATGACTTCGTGTCGAACTATTTGGTTTGGGATCGTCATGAATAACCGTTAGCATCTACTCCTGTACTAATTGAGGAGGTAGCGAGTAATGAAATTGCTACAATGAATCCCGTAGAACATATAGTTGAGGATGTTACAAGTTCAATGTTCCTGAATTCCCTGATAACGATGGTAATGCGGAAGAAGAACCAAATATTTAGGCCAACAAAAATATGATTTATCAGATGCCGCCAAAAAACCCCTTTGGGAAGGCTGTACAAGCGGAACCCAATTATCAGTAACCGCTAAATGCATTGCAATGGAATCTAAATGCAACCTCATAAAATATGGATTTATAGCTGTTGTACAAGCTGCGAAGCGGTATATGTCTTCCAATAATTTGATATGCAAAACCATTATGAAGTAAAAAAAAAAAAAAAAAAAAATTAAGTTGCTTTTTGGTTTAACATATGAAAAAAAATACATATCTAAATGGTTGCATGCTATTTTGGAAGGAAGTTACCAATCTTAGGAATAATAAAATATGCAATCAGGAAAGTTACAAAACAAAAAAAAAGGGAAAGAAAGTCTCGTTTAAATGTATGCATTATTTACCTATTACTCCTAAACTTCAATGGTTATATGCATCTTCTGTAACCATGCAACATATGAGATGTCAAAGTGTGAGAGCACAGGAAGAAGGTACGATAACACACCCACCTATTGGGGAAACATGGAAGCATTTTTGACCAGAAATATCCCGATTTTGCATCCGAGAGTTGTAATGTTAGACTTAGTTTATGTATGGATGAATTTTCACCATTTTCTCAATTTGGTTCTAAATATTCGTCATGGCCTATAATTGTCACATCTTACAATTTACCTCTGTGGAAGTATATGAAAACTCTTTATATGTTTCTCACAGTTATCGTCCCTGGTTTTGACGATCCAACACAAAGAATCGATGTTTATTTACAATCTTTGATTGAAGAATTAAAAATATTGCGGTACGAAGGAGTAGAAACATATGATATTTCCCCCAAAAAACTTTCATATGTATGCTTCTTTGTTATGAACAATCTGTGATTTTCCGATGTATGCATTGCTTTTAGATTGGGGTACGGTTGATCGTCTAGCTTGTCCTTATTACATGAAAAAAACACGAGTTTTTTTGTTTATCTTATGGAAAGAAAATTTGTGGTTTGACCGTCATCGATGTTTTCTTCATATCAATCATTCTTTTAGAATAGACAAGAAAAACTTTATAGCTAATAGGCATGAACTTGTAAAGGGTTATCCTAAGGTACATGAAATTAGAGTACAAACTGAAATTTAAGGTAAATCATAGATTCATAATTGGTGCAAATAAAACATTCTTTGAGAGTTGCCTTATTGGAAAAATCTCCTGATTCATCATAATATTGACATGATGCATAATGAGAAAAACATATTTGATAATGTGTTTAATACAATTTTGAATGTCAAGGGGAAGATGAAAGATAATTTGAAATCAAGACGTGATATCGAAGTAATATATAATCGTCTAGAGCTTCATACAAAGCCAACTAACACAAAAAACCAAAAGCATGCTATGAGATAGACAATAATCAAGTAAAATACTTTAAAAATGGGTGGATGGATTAAGATTCCTGGATGGTATATCTTTTAATCCTCGTAGATGTGTTGAACATAAGAACAATAAAATTAATGGGATGAAACCATGATTGTCATGTTACGATAGAAAATTTATTGCTCGTAGTTTTCAAAGAACTGTTGCCTGTACAAGTTTAGACTATTGTATTAGAACTTAGTCTGTCTTATAAAGAGATTTGTTCTACTACATTAAAAGTTGATCATCTATGTAAATTTGAGGAAGAAATCCCTATATATCTCTACAGACTGGAAAAAATATTTCATTTAGGTTTTTTCATTGTTATGGAGCATTTACCTATTCATCTTCCACTAGAAGCACGTCTTCGAGGGTCTGTACAATATGGATGGATGTATCCATTTGAAACGTATATTGATATTTAGTTCAATAAACATTGATTTAATTAAATGTATTAAAAAAATTCAAATAATTCTTAATAGGTACTTGAACCATCTTAAAAGAAGTGAGACAGAAAGCTCGAGTTGAAGGTTCGATTTGCAATCATACATCGAAGAAGAAGCTGCATTTTTCTTCTCACATTATTTTAGTGACCACATGAACATATTAATTGAAAGTGCTACGTGTAATGATGAAGGCATTGATCAAGATGATTGTCAAGTAACTTTATCTATTTTTTAAAACATAGTCGACCTGGTGGTAAATATGTAGAAGTACGGTTGGATGATAGAGATTTTCCTATAACACACACATATATTCTTCTCATCTTCTATGAAGTTGCATCGTTTGTTAGGTAATACACTTATATTCACCGTAATACATTTATATTATCTACATATGTGTATGTACAAACATGCACATGTGTAACTTAATAATAATGCAACATTTATTCTATAATTACAGTGTTTATGAATCAAAACATCCAAACAATGATATTAGCAAAAAATTCAATACTTGGTTTTCTAATTACGTTTTTGATACAATTAATTGTGTTATAGATGAAGAATTGAAACATATTGCCGTGAGACCAAAAAGAAAAGTCAAGACCGATCCAATATTCTTTGTCAATGAATATAAATTTAATACCAAACAATACAGTGCTTAAAAATAATTAACAACACTAGTGTATTTGTTAAAAATAGTAATGATCCAAATGATCGTATAGATGATTTTTATGGCGTGTTAACCTAGGTTTTGAATATTGACGTATTTTACATGACTCACGAAAGAAGTATTTTTCTTTAAATGCAACTGGTTCGACAATGTTTCAGTTTATGAAATCAACGTGCATCCAAAATATAAATAAAATATACCTCACGTTATTATAAGTACAATCCTTTTGTACTTGTCAAACAAGCTCTTCAAGTTTATTATGCTCCTTATCCATCTCTAAGAAGAGATAAAATTGATTAATCGGATGGTTTTAAAACAAAAGCAAGGTTTACATTTGATGGACAAAATATTCTTGGTGATCAAGCTAACCAAGCAGATGTGTAACACCTCACTTCTGTTAAGGTCACTCACAAAGGGAATGCCTTAACTATGATGGAGCGTTTTAGTAGACATAACAGAAATTTACAAGACAGATAAAACAGTACTTGAAAATTTTATAACTTTATTACAACAGAAACCAAAATAAGTTTGGTTACATCTTTTCAAATCACAATATCAGAATTCAAGTGCAAAATATCGGTCTTGTACAAAAGCCTTCAGAATGCATAGTTTTTAAAGTCATAATCCCCAACATAAACTGCCATGGAAAGATAGAGCCAAGGCCAAGCGATACTTCAAGCAGAGAAAGTCCGAATCAAGCTCATATATTTCCACCCTAAAAAAAAAACCGGGGGGAGGGGGGGACAAAAGAAAAGGGGCGAAAACAAGCAAGGTCAGACATAAAGTCTGGAAAGTCCAGTGACTTTCAACATATGAACAGATAATAATATCATGGCATGAGAATAAAGCTGGATAAGAGATAACAACAACAGGAGTAACTGGTATACTTAAGCTAAACAGAAGAAACAGAATGATATAGCCCAAGTTATGCTTCTTACTTATATCTTACTTCTCTGCACTAATACTAGTATAACAGGATTAGGTATTACTCTAGTGTCTAAACGGAAACAGAAACGGAATAGAATAATCTATACATAAACAAAATGCTAGTAATGGGCCTTTACCAACCCAACAGACATAAGGTACATAAACGGAATCAGAGACGGAAACAGAATAATCCCTACAGAAACAGAATGTTAGAATTAGGTGTACACTAGTAAACGGGCCTTTACCACCCCAACAGACGGTACCATGTAGAAACAGACAGGTGTTACCACCCAACAGAAACAGACGGTACCCCCAACGGAAACAGACAGAACTAAGTGTACCCTAAATCTGCCCTAAGCGATCGGCTCCCTAATACATAAATACCCTGTGCCAGCCCCACAGAAGGGTGTATCACTCCCTAAAGTGGCAACCTTTGAATGACACAGACATATTTACAGATGTCACGGCGTCTTACATCCTCAGAGGCAGACCAGGATCCATGCACGCACATGACCCGGTTGGAACGCACCATCAACACCCCTCGCCATTATCAGAATGAACCGCTTATAATTAGTTCAGTAAGCGTGCCCAGACCCTACCTACTGTTGGGTCATAGTTTTGATACCAGAAAGGGTTACGGACTAATATGGGTCCCAAACAACAGATGACACAAGTATTTTTCCCTCCTAACCTTGTGTCCCCAGACTAATGGATTTCAGATTAACTTGTTTACAAGTTTTCAGACCTACAGAGTTCGGATCAACTAGTTCATAGATCAGAAAATCAAGTCAACAGGTTTTCAGACTAATGGATCAGATGTACAGTTTTAACAACTTACATATTGTCAAACTTTGTATTGGGCCTACAAATTCACGAAACAGGTTTATTAATTCATTAGTCCAGTTGGTTTAGCCCTATCCACCCAACCCGTTTTAGACATCATATTTATCTCAGATTTAAATATTAATGCGCAGACCTCTCACATTAGGTCAGTAGCTTGTGGCCGCTGGATAAGCCAGGCAGTTTCGGGCAGACTTCTGCTACAAGCCGGATCTAACCTCGTGTCTAAGCATATTTTAGTTATGCCTACGACCTCTCACATTAGACTAGCAGTTTGCGGTTACTGGTTAAGCCTGTTGGGTCCAGGCAGGCTTCTACCGCAAACATGAGTCTAACCTCGTATCTCAGCATTTTTATTATAACCAGTTTATTCTATTACAAATTCTACAAATATCCGACTAATTATGTCAATTTAACAGATTTGACTTCTTTCAAGTCGCAGCAGATTAATCAAATTAACATGTTTTAGTCAATCTTAGATCGAGCCTACGGATTTTCATACACAAATTACAACCATTCAGCTTTTCAACAGATTTAACAGATTTAGCAGCTCAGGCGGTTCAACAGATTTAGCAGAATATGCAACTCAACCGATTTAGCAGATTAAGCATAATTAGCAGATTAGGCGATTCAACATATTTAACAGTTTAGGCAATTCAACAGATTAAACAGGTAACAAATTTAGCAGATTAGGCAAATTTAACATATTAAGCAGATAACAGTTTTAGCCGATTTAAACATTCCTTAAAGTCCTATTCACATATCTTGCCTAATTCATAAATTAAGCCTAAACTTATATGCCTAGATTATGGTCATAATCCGCCATATAACATATGTCCCAAATTTTAGTTAAACTTGCATAGTTCAGAATATTCTTCAAAAACCCTAATCGTGATTCACATATAAATTATGCCAATTATAGCCATTGATTACAATGCATGTCACATATCTAAAAAAACCCCTACTTAGGTGTATTCACACTTAATAATCATCAAATCTTAATATAGGTTTTTACGCCTAAGTCATATGCAAATTAATTCTCCTACTTCCAAATGACAAACTATAAGATTTAATATGCCCAGATCCAGATCTTAAATTATGAAATATGTTCTTTATGTTCTAAGTCACTATAATCCTCTTCTTCCAAGTCATAGATCATCTCATGCAATATGTCTCAAATTTATGTCCAGAATTACAACATACGTTGTGTCCTCAAATTAGTTACAAATCGATTTTGCCCAAATATGCCTCATTCAATATTCTTCCCAAATTTAGCGTTTATGCGTTCATTTCTTATGAGACTTGGCTCGGGCTCGTGGTAGCCTGGCTATCCAACAAAAAGAAAGAAAGGAGGAAGAAATATAGAACAAATAGAATAATAAAACAGAGGAATAGATCTGATAAATAGAAAAAGGGCCTAGTCTCAAATTCAGATTTATAATTATGTCAAGATCATGATTAAATTTCATATCGGAAAATAACTGCACTTGCCTTAGTTGGATTATAGAAGAAGAGTTGCAGTTGTTCTCTTTTAATCTTATTCAGATTTGGAAGAAGATGCACTAGTTCTACTTTTGATCCCAGCAGAGTAGCGACGCTATTATTTTATTTATTTATTTCTATTATTTCAGAGGCAACATAAGGAGAGAAGAATGGTGCAAAGAGAATGGGGCTAGGAGGCTGTTTATATAAGATTAGGCGGGCGAATCTAGACTGAAAACGAGACCAGATACATCAGAATGAACCCAGGCTCAAAACTGGGTTTTGGCACCAGGTTGACCATAGGGTCGACCTGGTCCCTGGGAGGTCGACCATAGTGTCGTTCCCCAGGTCGACCTGGTCCTGGGCGGGAAAATTCCCGCCAGTCTACGCTGGGGTTTGAATTCGAATTTCAAATTCGAATTCGAGCAGTTTTTCTGTTCTGAAAATCCTTGAAACTTCGGAGGGTCATATCTTCTTCATACGGACTCCGTTTCTCGAAAACTCAGACTCGTTTCCAAGCAGAATTTCGAGGCAAACGCAATGGCGCGACCTGTTTCCCTTGATTCTTATTTTAAAAAATTAATTCTGCCTTGATTTATGGTTTTAACATGTTATTAAAATACAGGTTGTTACAAGATGTCAAGGAAAATAGAGGAATAGTTGTAGTGAACCGACCAATTCCCTATCCTAATTATCGACTTCAATGTCAGGTCGAATAACCAAGTACTATAAATTTACTAGATTTAATAGAAGGAAGCTAAAAGGTGAGAAACAGAAAAGAAAAGTTAGAGTAGAACAAAAGAAAATCACAATAACATAGAATCAAAGAAGACAAAAATCTCACAGCGGAACAAATAAAGTATATTATATAACATAACTTTTGAATTAAAAAATGTAGTTGTATATACATACCATTATCAGAGTACAACACTTACAACATAGTGGAAATAAACAATAGCTATAAAATTTTGAAGCCTCCTGCTTTAGGCTTTTCTAAGTGTATTTGCAAAATCCCGACTACTTGACTGCCCGTAGAAACTTGGGCATCTAAGAGTTTAGAGTAAATCAAAACAAAACAAACTCTAGGCCAGCCATGCTACTGATGTGAGTAAACTCCAACCACTTGGTTTAACTTTTAAAATCCTTTTAAAAGAATGGATAATCATAAGACCAATCCACACATAAATACGGATTTTACCTTACAATAATCGAAAACATTCTTCAAATCAATACTATTATGATATTATAATAGCGTCTAAATCAAACCAATTAAAATCTAGTGGAACGCTTGCATCTCAGCCTCCGCATACATAATATACAATCAAAACCACGAGCTCTTATTGGGTAATGGATTTCCAGCTATGGCAAGGTATGAAACCACTTTCTGATAGTATATCCCTAGAGTGGAATGCACATGGTTCAATGAGAACATCTTGTAACTCAGGCTACACATGACTGACCGCTCATTTCGTTTGAGTGTACCGAATGTCTTATCACGAACAGTCAGGATCAACAACCATTCCCGAAGCATACAACAACAATTAAATAAAAAGCAAATAGATTTTTCTCTAGATCAGGTGATAATACACCTTAATGGGGGCAACCGACATAACCATGTTGTTTGCCCGATTTTTGTCATTTTCTAGTTATGAGGCTTGAGGCCATACTTACCTTTTTAACATCACAGAATCATTCACTTTGAATGCCACATTGTCAAACCCGCAAAATGATTAATTGATTTCCACAAAAATATCATGGGCATAAAGCTAATAGAAATGAATTCCCTCCGTCACTAACATAAATACGCTTGAAGAGATCAAGTTAGATGATCTGTTAGGCATACTCTGTTAGATATTCGTCCATATAAGTTGTCTTAAGCTGGACAAACCAAAGGAATCATCCCATTAATCCATCTTAGGCAATTTCTACTTAGGATTAACAGAACAATCCTTACAGTTTTCTCTATATTCAATTATCTTCAACTGACACATCATTATAACTTGAGTAATTCAACGAACATTTAGGTTTAGAGCCCTCAAGATGAACTTTCTGAACTGAACTTAACTTAAAGATATACGATGATTGACTATTCATTCCCCTGCTTTACTTCATGCTTTTTGTTTTAGTAATGTACATACTTGCATACATTAACACTTGCACGCACAGGGTTTACAGGTACTTATGTTCTAATCTCTCATGTTTGTTTTCCAACACAGCCATGTCTGATAGATGCTCAACAAGAATGTCAAAGAAAAGTGTAGATCCAGAGTCTTCAAGTTATTATAATCTCGTCGTACTCCCATCGGACCCGAACTGGGATAACTCTGGGTCTGAGTACGAGACAGATCTTAATATAGAATCAACATCTTCCGAGCGCACATCACTTGAGGATGAAGAGGTTGACCGGGCTTTCGATGAGATTCCAAGTTTTAAATAAGTAACTGAGCTGAGTGACTCTATAGCCTCCAAACTGGATGACATAAGGCTAAAGAGATTATGTTTACAACATGGGATCCCCTGGGTTGGCGTGAAAACTCCAGAGGAAGGGGACAAGCCCTATTCTACGCCGGAAGGGTACATGGCTATCAATAAAGTCATGTGCTTGGTAGGCGCTATTCCTCCATTTCCTCCAATTGTCATTGATCTCCTGAGACGACTACATGTTGCTCCCATGCAACTCCGTCCCAATGCTTAGCTTCTCTGTACACCTTGTATGTCGCATATGCAGAGATTTTAAAGACCGATCTGACATTCAAAGATTTGAACTTCTATTATTATTTCAAACACCGTTCCACAGGAACTCCAAACTTCATTTTCTTCGAGTCGATCCCCTCCAAAAAGGTCGTGACGGATGGACACAGTAATTTAGGAGATGCTAAATCTGAATTGTTTTACATAAAATATCAGGTTAGATGTGCAAGGAAATGGCTACAATCAAGTAGGTTCTGAATCCCTTGGTGTATGTTCCAACTACATGATTGAAGTGCTAATGTTTTCTTTTTGTGTACAACTCATAATTTCCAAAAAAATAGAGGGTCCGGTATATGAAGATCGATTGTCCAGCCTTTTAAAAAGTAAGTCCGACTTATGTAGAATCAAGAAGTGTATAACCGGCGAGAACCTTCACAAACACCATCTTCTGGATGTAAGATTCGGGCTCGGTCTGGGTGGCAAGCCCCATAAGTACGTGACCCCTACTTAGGCAATTGGGGAATCTACTGGCGTGCCCCCAGTCGAAGGGCATGTGACCACGCAAAATACAAAGACGACTGATTTTCATAAAAGTCCTTCACCTATGGAGATCTAGGATGACGAAGAAATGAACATATACAAAGGAGGTGAAACTCGAGTTGATGGATCAAAGGATACCTCAGTCTCTAAGGAATAATCTCTTCTGAAGACTCCATCGCCAGTGGAGCCCACAGCTCACGACTCGCTAACAGAGGAACAAATGTTTGGGGAATTGGACAAGATCCCCTTGGCAGATAACATTTATACATCCGATTACTTTGGAGCGGAACCGTTTTTGCCTATCTCGGAGGAAGAAACTACTCCCATAAAAAAGGATACCGTAAGACGAGCCTAGCTCCGAGCACTAGTCTGTTAGGGGGGATCACAAAGATACGCAAATCACATGCACCACTTATCACAACACCTGTACACTGTTTGTATATATGATCCTCATACTTGCTTGTTATTCTTTGCAGGAAAAATGACTCGTTGTCGCTCATATTCTCATCGCGAGCTTCGTGACTACACACGCAGACTCAATCCCGTAACTGAGCATGAGCGCAATGACAGTCGGGGAGGAGATATTCAAAGACACCATGATTCTTATCGGTCTCATTCTACACATTCTTGCTCTTCTTTATGGAAAGATCCTGGGAAATACCATAGTCGTCAGGTGCCACATGTGGGAAATAAACAACTTCCTATAGCTTCGACTCCCCCAAAAGGTATACCTTCTCAAGGCAAACCTTTCAAGAAACATCATGAACCCAAGGACAAGCACAATGATGCCAGCAAAGATTTGGAAAAAGAGAAAACCGCTCTTGTCACTTCTAATCAACACCACTTGGACACTTCCACCACCCAGAAGGTAGCCCTGACTTCTGATAATAAGGCAAAGCTAGAGCATTTGCGAAAACAGTTCCTCGACATCTATTTTGAAAGGATGCATTTCGTTCCAGACCTCGAGCCAGTTCTTGATGAATGGGACACAAAAGTCGTGGGTCAAGTCAGTCATGTGGTTAAACAATACAGGGCAATGAAAAAAACACGCGAAGAATTTTCAGATGTTATCCGCCATTTAGAAATGGATGCATCCAAAGTTAGAGTGAAGATCGAGCACGACATCAAGGCTAGAAACAAGGCCGAAAAAAACTTGAATATACTCAAGCACTCCTTGCCTTAGCTCGGAGAGACGCCGAAAACTATAAGGCAGAGCTAGAGAGTGCGAAGACACGCTTTCACCTTAAACTTGATTGAAATAGCCAAGAGCGGTTGGCTCTAAAAATAGGAAATAGAGGATCTCAAGTCAGTTAATACCGAGTTGAAAACAACATAGGATCGCTTCGCCATGGAAAAGGCTGCTTGGGAGAAATAGCTGGCTTAAAAGATAAAGTTTCTCATGCTGAGAAAAGCGTAGCTCTCACTGAAAGTAACGCTAATGAAGCCCTTGAGTCTGCCTCCAATGCTACCGCTAAGCTTGCCGCAACTGAAGAGGAGATGGAAGGGTTCAATGAACTGCTGGTGGACTTTTTTGCTCAAGTCATCTGAACACGAGATATTTCTTGGATCAACAACTATCCCACTACCTTAGTTGATGTGTGGGAACAACTTGTCGAGAACGAAAGGCAACGCTTAACAGTTGAGGATATCGATGAGAACCAGCTTATGCAAACTTTCCTCAGGGGTGGAGAGCCCGAGGCTTTAGCAAAAGGAAGGTGTTAAATTAAGGAATCCATGGAGGCGGAGAAGCTAAAGCTCAAAGGCAAGAACAAGATTGATGAAGGTTCTAGATCAGCAACGGAGCACAAGGCTTTTGAGGTTGAGGAGTATAATCCGGATGATCCTTTGATCTCTAAAGTTCTAGTTCCTCCAACTGTTGGGGTTTCTACTATAGCTCTGGGCAAGGAGTCAGCGGAAGGTATCCCCATTTTCTCTCCATAATTTGTCAAAGCTATTGTAACTTGTCATTGCATTGTGGAGCAAAAAATCGAGAGGATCACATTTCCTCCCAAATTAATAATAGTTGCTTCTCATTATATAGGTGCCAAGCCAGCCGAAGGGATTGTAGAAAAGCAGGCAAAGATCGAGAAGGTCGAGTACCATCAAGTACTGAGGTCCCGAAGCAAACTGAGGTTGAAGCAACCAAGAAGGCCATTGTGGTATCAAGTACGGATGTACCTAAGGATGTTGAAATCATCGGAGACTTAAAGGATACTGACGGTGACAACGAGATGAAGAAGAGGAGGTTGCCATCACAGGGGAAACAAATGATGATGACAGTATGACCTTAGCCGACATGAAGACCAAACATGATGAACAACTACAATTGAAAATAGAGGAAGGGCCCCTGAATGTGCCACCTATCTCTGTAGCTAATCCCAAATCTGGATTAATTATAAAACTTTCCACCAATTCGATAACTACACAACTTATATCCCAGTCCTTTGACATTCCACAAGATCCTCCAGATAAGAGGAAGAGGAAGAAGCATAACAAATCTGATGCCGATAAGGAGGAGCCGGAGAAGCAGAAGAAAGAGAAGAAGCCAAGATCATCCCCAATGCCCAAACAGAGCTCGTCTGTTTATGTTTTTAGATCTTCACTGGACATGCGATGTAGTAGTGAGAATGGCCCTCACTTTTTTCCAGCTTTGTTTTGTAACCTTTCATTAGTAAATGAAGTCCTATTTCATTTGCATTGTCGTGTACCTGCAAGTTTATCATACTTAGTCATACACAAATATTTGAATCACAATTAAGTCAGACACATGTTAAAAAATTTAAAATTTCTACACTACCTGTATATTTGTATGAGTATGCCCCCAATCAATCATTAATGTAATGTCTGGCCAGGGCTTGTTGAGGATTGATTAGAGTCGTGCATAGGTTACCCCCCATCCAAACATGAGGGGTTCGGGCTCAGCTTTCACTCTAGTCCCCGGTTCTGTGACGGGATATGAGCCCTTTTGTGGCATTTAATCAAAACACCTTTATACTTCCCTGTCACATGGCCAGGATGGAGTTCGAACTCAGCTTTCAGTTTGCCCCCCCAATCCTTCAGTGGGGTAGGAGTTCATTTGCAGTGCTCAATCCCTGACGCCTTTATCCTCTCCCGTCGGATGCCAATGGTGGAGTTTAGCCGATACGGTCTTTTTAATCATGGTGCACCTTCCTGTCTCATGGACAATTCATTTCCCTGTCCTTTATACTCTTTCTCAGGTCATGAGAACTAGAGTGTCAATAATTGTGTCATTTACTTCATTGCACCCTCGATGCTCTTTATACTGTTGGCCTTCTGATATGATAGAAGGCACCTTGAATTACGTGCTTTAATATTGCCGCGAGATTCATAGCAAATTTCATAATTATAATGGCTCATATAAGTAATGAATGAAAGAGTAAAATAAAAATAGTGCGATAAAAGTAAATGACACATAGTACTTTATAAATGTTCGGTCGAATCACGACCAACGTCCACTTTATAATCTTTTGCCTATATAACCAGACTATTCTAGGCAATTCGTACCTTTTTACATTGTCCTAAAAACAAAAGAGTAAAGATGACAATTTCATGTCTAGTAATGCCTCAAATGCTTGGCGCTCCACACTTTGGGGATCTCGTCTCCGTCCGCATTCGCTAGCTTGAAGGATCCATTATCAAGCCTCCGTAGAATGGTGTATGGTCCTTCCCATTTCGGACCCAAATGGACTGATGGTGGAAAGACATGCTTTAGAACCAAGTCTCCAAGTTCAAAGGTTCGAGCTCGGACTTTTTTACAATAATACCAAGTAATCTGCTGCTTGTGCCTCAAGGCACGTAGATCTGCTTCGTCCCTTTTTTCTTCAACCACATCTAGTGTTAAACTATAAAAAATGCGTGTTCAGTATGTCATCAAAACCATGCCGTTATTCAGGTCGTTTAAAGCCATGCCGTAGAGAAAAGAAGGAATCATGCCATCTTCAGCTGTAGTGTGTCAGTCAGGTCGTCATACTGCGTACTAAGTCATAAAGCTAAGACATATGCCTCCATGTCGCAACCAAGACTCTTCTAAATCATTTCGCAACTCGCAACTCATCAAGTCGTTCCCAAGGTCAAGGCGAAATGCCGTAGGATGAGGCTGAGCTTCAAGTCAGTCAGCGACATGATGCTATAATACTGATGTCCATGTCATTCAGCGGCATGATCTACATGTAATTCATATCGGCCTTAAACCATTTCAAGAGAGCTAAGTCGGATTCAGGAAGCATAACATGCCGCCTCAAGGAAACCAGGTTGGCCCAAAGTCGTGTCGCATTCTATTCATAACGTCAAAATCTAGTCGTCATGCGACATAACACCATGACATGCCATAAGCTCGAGGCACAAAGAAGCACAAGATCACACGACATGAGTCATGCCGCCGTGCCTCTATATCGATCTATGGCATGAAAGGTCAATCGCTATTTGAAGTCTGGAGATAAGCCATGCCGCTCCCCACCCATGCCGCCTCCAGCAAGTATCGGACCACCAGAGCAGTATGAACCCTGTTGAAGGGGGTCATGTCGTATCGCAAGTGCATGGCGCCACGAGTTAACCCGCCGGACAACATGAGTCATGCCGTTGGTCCGGGTTATATCGGCAGCGACATGAGTTAAGGCGTTTACTAGATAATTATAGAATTGCCACCTGGTATGAAGATTTCCTATAAATACCCCCTCACTTCTTCATTTATGGAGGGGAGGAAAAAAAAGGCCATGAAGTGCTGCCAAAAATATTCTTCAACAATCTTAGCATCAATCTAACTTCATAAGTCAAAGATTAATCCATGGATAATAATCTGCATCTAACGCGCCCACGCGCCTTGCTAATCGAGGAATAATTAGATGAGCCTGCATTTGAAAGGGAACTCTGCCAATTCTACTCCATCTCTATCGAATCTCTACGGATCTACAAGTTCCATCATCATCTCTAATAGATTTGAGTGTGATTTGTGAGTAAAAGAGTGATAATATTGTAAAAAAAGAATTTGATCTTGTAATAGTTCATGTTGGTAATGAAATTCTTTACGAGAGTGGACGAAGACCCTCATTGGGTTGAACCACTATAAAATTTTGCGCATTCTACTTGCATTTGGATTGTTGTGTGGCCCTACTATTTCATTTTTGTGAAATCTTCTTGTATACTTTTGGTGTTTGCCCAATTTTTGGACAAAAATTTGGCGCCCACCGTGGGGCTAGAATTGCCAATCCATTTCTCGTTCTTTCACAAGGTAAAAGGCCTTGCATTGGAAATTTGAATCCATTATGATCATCTAAGTTCTCCAAGTTGCGGTACTTATTTCGAAAGCCATGGGAAAACCAGGTAGACCATCAAAAAAGTTACGAGTAAAAGCCTCGAAGATGTCGAAAATGCCACCGACACAGATGATACCCTACCTACTAATTAGTTTGAAGTCGGTGAAAGTTCTAAAGCCGGGACCGCCGTAACAAGAAGAGAGTTGGATGAAGTGGAAGCAGGACTAACAAGTCAAATGGATATTGCAAATGAAGCCACGATGAAGAAGCTCGACACCACGTTCGCTATGCAGGCCGCAACGGCTAAAGTTACCATGAGTGCGAGTCGCCTCAAAACCGCTAAAACCACTGGAACGGAAGATACTGGATCTTCTTCCTCAAGCCCAAACAAAGAAAATTCTGTCCAGGAGGTTGCGAATCATAGTCATAAGGGAATGAAGCCACCTACTCATAACCACTCTGTAAAAGCAACTCCTCAACAAGCGTTTGGTTCCACCAAAGGGGCACTTCCCCATGCGGGAGGTCCAGGACCCCGGAATCTAAATCGTGACTGCTTGCGTAGGCAAGCATCCGGTAAAGAGGAAGGCGTCCGCCCCATGGACCAACCCAACGAGGAGGAGCGAATATTCGGAATGGTACGTAAGATCATGAATGAGAGCCAAAAAAAGGTGGATGATGAAAAAGAATGGGGATTTGCTCCTACAAAGACTCCACTTACAGAAAGAATAAAGATGGCGCCATATCCAAATAAATTCAAACCCCCCCAGTTGTACAAGCCTACAATGGAACCGACGATCCAAACGTGTTCGTATTCAGATACGATCAGCACATGAATGGGGGCACGTGCTACTGATTAGCTCAAGTGTTTATACTTCCCTACCTACTTGGAGGGAGTAGCCTCACTCTGGTTTACAAAGCTCCCGCCGAAATCTATGGATGACTTTGCTACCTTGGCCAAGTTGTTCAGACACCAATTCTGGCTTCAAGCAACCAAGGTACGTGATGTGATGGAATTGAATGAGTTGGAGCAGGGACCAGGGGAGTCCATTAAAGCCTTCCTTTCTCGCTTTAATACAGCCGCGGCCGAAGTCGGGAACTATGAGCCACGTTTGACTTTGATGGCTCTAAAGGGAGACATAAGTAAAAAGACCAAACTCGGGCGCTGGATCAAGAAGAAGAAGCCCGCCACTCTCGAGGAGGTATTCGATAAGGCAGAGGAGTATATAGGCGTGGATGAGGATCCGGCCTATACAATGGAAGCTACAGAAAGTAAGGAGCCATCAGATAAGAGAAATGTAAACATGCAAGGAGGATAGAAAAACGCCGGAGGAAATCAAAAAAGGGAGAATGAAGGGAAGGATGGTCCACTACAAGAAAACCGTCATTTAGTTACTTTGAATTGCGGCATTTGTGACGCGTGTGCAACTAATATTAATTTTTCACGATATGTTCGCGTTTTATTCAATCCCGCCAACCATTTTGCCCTTCCTCGCCTAATCCTAAGAAAAACCTCATTACATTTTTCCATCTCTTTCCCCGTTGTTATGTTTTTTCCCCCATTTTTTTTCGTTTCTACTGGAACTTTTTTTCCATCTCCGTTACTTCTCTCCCTTAACCTGCGCCGCTTCAACTCGTCCATCCGCTCTTCCTTCAGTCTGCTCCGTTTACTTAGGATTTGTTCACGAGCCCTAAATCAACAAATCGAGGTAATCGCAAAAAACCCTAATTTAGCTAAGGTATTTTAATTTCCATACTATGTTCAATTTTACTGTAAGAACCCTAGTTATTATATTTTGTTGTTATCATTTGAATTGACGATAGAATGAGGAAATTTCTTATGAAATCAATCACGATTTTTTTTATTTGCAAGAATCGATGGCAAAAGTTACTACTTGCTCAATTAATGGAGAATTAAGTGACAGAGTCATGAACTTTGCATTATTTGAGGATATAAGTGGCGAAATGTCAACAACATGGTAACAACTTCTACAATACAGTATCCGATGAATACCTTTGACCGCTTCCTTTTTTTGGATCTTAGCAACTTTGTTTATGAGTGGATAAGATTGATGGGCTGCTTGCATCCACTATGGAGAGCTGTAAAGTTATTGGTATTGATTTTGAATGGAAGCCAAATTATGAAAAGGACAGTCAAACAGATAAGGTACATACGGTTATATTAGCTAATTATTGTAATTTCACATGTCGACACTTTATAAAGATATAGCATGAGATTTTCATCATCAACATTTGGAATGAATAACGAAGCCACAAACTGGTGATGACTAAATGTTTTTAAAATTGAAGCTAGTTGTAAATAGTTGACTGACAACTTGGTAGGACATTTGAAAATGATATGCATATCAATTATTAATTTCAAAAAATAATGTATTTACAATATTGCCAGTGGATGCATGCCATGAGCAACAACCATGAAGTAGATGTCTCTATGCATAATTAAGTGGTAAATGACTAGACCCAATTATAAGCACTAAGGCTGTGGAATTTGTAACACATGTAGGTCGGTATCGTATACCATAATTCAATTAAATATGATTGAAATGCTAATGACTACCTTATGTTGATGTGTCCTTGATCTATTATTGCAATCATATACTTATCATGTTTGAATTTCTTGATCATCTATTTTTATTTGCTTGGTAATTAGTGGGGTCAAAATGTTCCATGTTTTTGGAGGTGAAAGATTACATGCGAGACAAATGTGTTATCAACTGCTTAAATTTTGATAGCTGTCAACTACTTAAATTTTGATATATGAGCTTTGCATTTATCTATTAAATAAGTATCTTTTCCAAGACATAATCAACTATTGTTGTAGGAGTCTAATTCCAACCGTTATCTATACAATATAATTTGCAGTTGGTTTGCAGGCTGAAGTTTGCTTTTATTGAAGGCTGTTTCTCGTCTTTGGTGATGACTGAGTTAGTAGGCGATTAATGTGTGTGTTAAGTAGGTTGGTGGAGCTACCACGGTTTGTATGTAGAGAGGAGCAGGGTGTGTGGGTGATGTATGGCTGATGAGTTGATAGTTGCAAGCTATGGGTTGGTTATGTGATGATGGAAGAAAGTTGCGTTTGTGGTGTGCTCGCTAGTGGCTAATTTTTGGGTGATGCCAGTATTGTGTGGTTTAGTTAATTTGGGTGAATGGTGAATGGAGATGCAGGCAATGTTGTTGGTATTTAGTGTATTGCTTAAAGGAGTTCGACTACTCGAAGTTGTATGGTGATCGTACAATGCTTCAAGGATGTGAACATTGTGTTAATGGAGGGATGAAGTGTTGAAGTTGCAGGGGAGTTTCAGTTGTGGCCAGTGTTGTCGCATGGCAGATCATATAGGGTAGAGATGAGTGTTTGCAAATGCTGTGAAGGGGGTGGAGATGACAATTATTGTGATAGGTTGCAGGAGTTTGGTGGTTGTTCGAAGAAATGTGCAGGTTGATGGCAGAGCGGCTGAATTAACCAACTCAGAGCAATTGATTGAGTGCAGCTTATTAACGTAATCACATTCTGCTATTTTTATTCCCAATTTGAGTGCAGCTTACTAATTGATATGTAATTTTTATTTGCAGGTACTACTTCTACAAAGCAGTACATCAACCTTGCTCACGTTTGCAGTTTCCACAATTTTCTTCTTCATGTTCTAGAATCTCATTGAGGCTCGCTTCACGATTCAAATGCGACTCTCCTCCTTGTAAGTGTTTATTTTAGTCCATTTATAATTATAAAAATTGACTTTGTTAAAGTTCATCTATTCAGGTAGCTTTATAAGTAACTCGTTTGCCTATTTAATGAGGTATTTTCGTTGCTAATCATTGTAATTTAAAAATCTTTATGTGCTTACCTGCAACAACTGATGATGTTTGTAATCAAAATCAATTTGTGAGTAGATTTATGTTTTGTTGATATGAATGAGTCCTTTCGGCATATATATATATATATATATATATATATATATATATATATATATATATATATGTAGTAAATCTCATCCAGGAACAGAAACAACAAAATTTCTATGCATTGACTTCATTCAAATATCATTCAAATTATATTTCTTTTTGTTAACTTTTTGAGACAAAAGAAGAAGATTAATTCAAATGTAGTACCTTAGAATGCCAATTTGCGCTAGAAATGATTAAACACTCAAAGATTGATTATTTGTTGAGTTCAGGATTCTGTTTATAATCCTAGACATGGATTATGGATGCTGTAGCGACTGTCAAACAATTGAAAAGTTACCAAATTCAAATTACAATGTGGTAGAGCCTAAGTTACTAAATTCAAAATGAAATGCATGAGTATTTTGAGATGATTTCATTAAATACTATAATTATAATGAGAGGTTTATTTCGTGGTCACACAAGAGAGTACAAACAATTTCAAGTAACTTGATATCTACTGGTTGAAATCACTAGAAAACTTGGTCAACTCACCACTCTAAATAACATTTGAGATCTACAGGTTATAGTTTTCTATCATTGACCTTGTTTATTAGGAGGTCAATATTAAGTTTACAGTTAGGTGATTTGGAACTTGCCAGTATTCTTCTTGCTGCACGAAAGCCTCTAGGTGATCATGGAGTAACTATTTTCCTTTCATATTGCATTAAAATGTATTATCACCCTCTTTTTCACACTTTATTGTGTTATTCTAAACTTTATTATATCATGATTTTTTTGTAGTAGCTAATAAGATTGGAAAGATTTCCAAGGTCGACTTGTGTATCACCAAACCTGCATCAGTTTGGTCAATGATAGTCCCAACCAGTATACTTGTAAATACAATAATCGACTGGCTCTTAACTCGTTTTTCATGCTAATATTTTTTTTCTTAATTTGTATCTTGATTTTATTATGTTTACAATGTCTACTCAACTCGTTTTTCATGCCACTATTTCTATCTTAATTTTGGCATCTTCTCCATATCGCTATACATATGAAATTTGTATACGCTCAAAATGATTTTTCGTACATGCGTTAATACATAATTGAAAAAAAGGTTCATGTTGTCAAGAATGGTCGTCCCAACATCTTTATCATGCTTAATGCAATCATGTTATATGTTTCCAGATTTTACGTGTATACTATGCAGGCTTGGCAAGCCATCCGGAACATCATATTGCCAAAAAGTAAATGACTGGCTTTGATGGTTTGGTCAGTTTGACGTGAGTTTTCCATAAGCTCGTCTATCTGCCACAAGCTTTGGTGTCTCTACCCTATGTGCAGGTCTGCCTTGAAACATCTACAGCAAGCAAATTCAAGGTATTTAATACATTTTTTAACTTGATTTACATACAAAGAGACACATATGCTATTGCTCAACTGAAGTTTGAACAGAATACTTTGTCATATGTTTGGTATTCATGCTATGTCAATACCTCATGCACAATAAAGGCAAATGAAAATACGTCAACTCTTTTTCCGTATGATTCCTGGCGGAATACCTCCGGTGCCATATATCTATCCGATAATTTAACTTATATAAGTTATCATAAGATTATATATGTATTAATATGACGAAGAAAAAATAAATCAAAAGCTGTGAATTTTGAAAGTTCACATGATCCAGTTCCTTCTATCATCTTTTTATGAACCATATGAACCCTTTTCTTCAGCGATCTTGCTTCATCAAAAATCTGTAACTTCAGTCTATCTGCCTCGTCTTGTAGAACATTTCTGCACCAACACAGTAATTAATTAACCAGGATGATGTGACATATTTAATGCATGTTTTAGTTTTAACGACCTTGATGTTAAGTCCCTGTGCACAATAGAATGTGGTTTATGTTGGTGAAGGTAGTTGATGCCCCTGAAACATACGTAGAAGAAGATATTAGTAGTAGATTATGGATAAAGCACGTACATGTGTTAATGATAGCAGCAATCTGTTTATCCTGAATTGTAGGTTTTTGATTATATACTAGTTGATAAAAATATCCTAATATAACATAACTATTTAGACATTGTCTCTACTTGAGATTACAGAAAGGTAAGACAGTTAACATGTATACAACCATTTGAAAATACCAATGATCATAGTTGAGCTGTATTATTGCTAGTCATAGTTGGGGGTTGGGGGGATTACCTTGCAATATCCAGTGCATAGGTAACTATAGTTAATGAATCGAGCCTGCCTCTGTTTTCTAGTATTTCAAACAAGGTTCCTTTGCATTGGTAAAAATATGCAGTTAGTAATACTACAACTGGCTCTATAAGAGTAAATTATTGAGTCCCTATCCCCATCATAAGATAACATAGGAACTCACTTTTCTGAGATACTCTGTCAGGAATATAAGGCAATCTGGGTGCTTCAATACACCAAGAAACTGCATTATATTTGGATGATGCAAAACCTTTGCCATAGACCAAGTTTTTTCATGAAACAATTCCTGTATTTTTGTAGAATTATTCATGCATGTACCAAACAATATATCAGGATATTACATATCAGACTTTTACAGCTATTAAGAAGAAGAATGTAGCAGAAGAATATAGGGCATATTCTTTATTTTATTTTTGTTTTTTGGAAAAAAAGGCTTTTGCCTAGCACATAAGCACAGATGCCAGGTCACAACCATTTCTTCGTTTTGTGCAAAAAATGCACATGCTACAAATACATATTTTAAAGTTAAGCGATGTAAACGGAGAAAATGAACAATGAAGAGAGTGAGGAGGAAGATGGTAGGGAAGGGAAATATAGTTCAAAGCATAGTCTACGATTTTGTAAGCATGGTTATTTATTATCCATGTCCAAACTAATAGCATTTCGGATCATGCAAAACACACATGAATAGCAAAAAGGTCTCTTTGCCGTTGATGGAGAAATGTTTATCCTATGCTTAAATGCACTGGCACCTTTTGGATGCCTCATTATAATTGGGATGATCTCTCTGTTGATCGCTAGTTTTTTTTGGTCTAATTTTCAAGGAATGAGAAGTGTGTATTTTGTATCTCTAGATCTATAAATACAAAGAAATACTAACATGTTAACTTATCTTAAGCCTCATTTGCATATTCATGTACAGTATCAAGGTGAGCACGGATGGAAACCATTAAATTATACTGGGTTGTGCGAAAGGATCCAGCAAAAAGCCAAACGGTGTTTTGTAGATCTTGTTCACATATGTTTGATACGTTGATATAAGTTTATTCCCTCGGCTTAAATATCTGGATTGTGATGTTACGGGGTTTTTCCTAGTTGTATAATCACCGATGGCAAGAACATCTAGATAAACTGTTTGATTTCTTCTCCTCAGGAAAACTTAAGGTATGTTTTTCTTATTCTTTTTTCCAGCCTTCTTTTCTTGACTGCACATAGAATTTTAATGTTGATATAATAATCTTGGGCCTATGCCTAGTTGATATTTTATTAGTGATTCGCGGATTTACAGTTGCTGCATTGTTGCATCATCTCTTTGGGTCGATTATAGTAGATGCGAGTTACTAGAACTATGTTTGCAAAGCTCTGATTTTGTTGATCTTGGAATTGGACCAGCACTTGGAAATATCCGCGGCTTGCATATAGGTAATTAGCATTTCCAATATACAAGTAATTTGCAGAATTAGACGAGGATTTTGCAGACATTCTTTTCAGTTTTCTAACCATGCCTCTTGGTTCAGTTATCCGCATTCTCAACAAGCAAAGCTCGCTTGGATGCATGGAAAAATTCTATGAAAGCATTGAGAAGTTGGATGAAAGTTATTTTAGTACTGAGGCATGCAAGGAGATGCTGCTTAGACCTTTGAATGCATCTAGAGAACACTACGGGGATTTGTTTTTGAGAATGGATGATTCAAATCCCTGAGTTTTTTTCTATTGCAAGGATGATATATAGTTGCAATAAGGACTACTATCCTTATTTCAGCTTGGTATCAAAAGCAATATGTGGTTGTGGTGAAATAATGGATTCTGTTGGGATTTGGAAAAAGGAATCACAAGGATCCGTATGGTGGTGGAGTTTTTACTAAAGGAATGGTCCGAATGGAAAACTTCATCATTAGCGATGGTTTAGTTGTTATGCCTATTTCAATAGCGAACATGCACAATGTACTCGAGAAGTTTGGAGTTAGCGATCTGGACACTGTTGAAAACACTAGCTTCGAACTAGATGTGAGCAAGGTACGTTTTATCTGGCTTTTACACTTTTGTAGTGTTATTATTTCAATTTACAAATTCATACAAACATGTAAATTTGAAGCTATGTACAAAGCTATTTTATTTTGGGCATAATTTCTGATGTATACCTCTTCTAGTACTAAGTATGCCTGTACGTTTTCTGATAATTATTTTCAAGCCGTAGAGCGCCGCAAGCCGCGGATATTTGCATCGAATAAGTTGTGTAGACTTGTATGTAATTCTAATGGTTGACCGTTACATTTGTGTACAGGTAATTAGCATTTTCAAAGTGATGAACAAATGCATCAAAGAGCTATCAATGACTAAGCCATAAACAAGACTTTAACTGTTATGTATTATAATGTTTTGTTCGTACAAGTCATGTAGACTTGTTTGTAAATAGTTATGTTACATGGATTCAATTATTTTGTCGAAATACTATTGTTGAAATATAATTATGGATATTATATTTAATTATGTGATAAATGTTTTTTTTTTATGATGATTACCAATGTTGTCTTAAAAATGATAATTATGTGATTAATTATTTGTTTTAATCTGGTTATTTTGCAAAAGTGATTGTTGAAAATTATACAAGCCATCAACGGTAAGTAGCTATGATTAAAATATATTCTACATCAATAAGTTTTAGTAGCATTTTAACAATCCAACGAAAATATAGTAGTAGCATAGAAAAACTGCTACAGAAAATAAAAAACAGGGGTGCAAGTATCACTTTGGTAGCATTTTTAGGACACTGCCACAAAAACCTTTTGTAGGGTTTCAGAAACGCTACAATATGTTCATTTTTGGTAGCGTTTTCTGCAATGTAACTAAAACTTTCAGACTTTTAGTTGCATGTCGCATTGTAATGTTTATCAAAACGCTACTACAAGAATTAGTAGCGTTTTTTCAACGCTACGAAAGACATTTTCTGATTTAGTGGTCGAAACGACAAAAAACTTTGTTTCTTCAAGAATTCCAGAATGACTCCTCTTAATGATACCATAGAGAACATTTATATGGTGACCAAAGATACTGAAGAGTACCCAGAGCCCGGGAAACTAAGAGTCACTGATAACGCGATAAAGTACGGCAGGTTCTGTCGATTTCACAACCAGCCGGTGCATAGCACGAACGAATGTAGACATTTGAAAAGCTTAATTGAAGAGCTTGCGACGATCCCAAAAACCCCGTGACACGGTGTTAAGGATAATCATTGGAATATAACACATCAATCATCATTAACAGATCACAGATAATAGCATAAACATAAAATAGAATAATTTACACACATATGACAGCGGAATCATATAGATATCACCACATCAGAGAGCAAGTGCAGGATACAACTTAGTGCATAATAATACATAATCAGTCACCATCGCCAGAGGCGGAATCATACATAAAGAGTACACAAAATAAATATCAGTCTACATTGGCAATGGCGGAATCATAATACATATACTATAATGGCGGAAAGAGTCAAAGTCAGCACGGTGTAGTCAAGCCTCGCCATGAGCCAAAAGTGCATCAGATACCTGTAACTAGGCTGCCTGTGTGAAAATGAGGGCACCCGAGTATGCAAGGTGAGACAAACTACGAGTCAGTCATGGGACTGGTATGAGAAATCTACTTAACTTATTAACAACAATAATAAGGCAAATCAAAGGACCGCGCCACTTTCGCGGAACGAGTTTACTCCAATGAGTGCTAGTGCATGAAATAAAGAAAATGATTAAATCATCGCAATGCTTTTTATAAAATGAAGCCATTATAAGACTCAGGTCCCATTACACAATGCAACGCAAGCCGGAGGATAGAGTTTTACCTTATAATGGCCAAAAATGCTTCATACGTATAAAACAAAAGTGTTTGATGTTATTACTAGTGCATACATGTTTCAAAAGCGATTTCAATCATAAATATCAATCATAGGCGGCATAAATGACCCATACCACTATGTCGCCGTACTAGTAATACAATCACATCCGAAATTTCGTATTGGAAATTGGGTTCCATCATGAGTCGAGACAAGGGTCAAGCTCCTCTCCATTCGAGACACTCTAGCAAATGCCCCAGGATCGCACACAGCGGTCCTTGGAATCGGCTGGGCCGGTCCTCTCTTACTTTTGAGGATTGACAATTCCTGAACACACGTTTCTCGGTCCTTACAGACCTATAGTCGAGGCACCTCACATTCCAACAACCACACAGGTGAAAAGTATATATAATGTCCGGTCTGGTAGGTCACTGACGCCACCTTAGCTAGAAAGAAACGTCGTGCTCTCCCAACGGTCCATCTCCCGTTTTTGACTCATACCGGGGTGTGAGGCTCGCGAATTCACGTTATATACAAAGCTACGTCACACAGACCATGCTTTGATCATCAACCACAAGACTTTGCTTTGCAACAGAAGCCTTGATCATATGCCACTTAGGCGTGCCACACAGGCAATCCACTCCATGCGACTGATTTCTATCAATACATAACCTCTGAGCTCGTACATCTCAGAGAAGGGCGTTAAGCAAGAGAATAAATTCTCCGCCGCCAAACAGATATATATTTAACAGAGATCAATCAGCACAGAACAAAATCCAATGTCAAACACACAGTCCATTTACAAGTTCGTTCTGGGTTTGAACGAAACCGGAGGCACCAATTTCCTCGTATATCCGTACAATCAACAGTATGTCTGGACGGCTACTACTTCAGCTTCTTCAAGGTAGCTACTCCGATCACGAGCATCAGTAGCGCCCATCCATCCAATGTGAAGATCGTCAGTCTTCAACCGTCTTCGACTCTTCGACTTCTCAACGTCGATCGATTATTTGAAATAAGAATGAACTCGGCCTTTTCAAATAACCCACGTATATTTAGATTTTCAAATCAATTTATCACATGGTTGGACTATTCAACATTCACATTTCAGTTCTTTAGTTATAATTTTCATGTTAAATACATTCAACCATCACAAATCAAGCAAACACAACAAAATTGGTTTATTTCCACTCTATATCGTCTATAGTATTTTATAACGATATATCGCCATTTTTATTTATTTAAAACAACCATATTTAATTAAACGACGTTTCAGGTCGTGCCGATGCACTGACGCTGTTTTTCACTAAATTTGTTTTACACATATCTGAAAATCTAACCGTTGGATCTTCACAAATTTTATATCATTAGAAAGATCATTTCAAAACGAATCCAACGGTTTCAGTTTCGGGAAAATCCGACGGTCGGATCTTCCACGCTAGTCGTTTGAAGTTACGATTTCAAATTACGAACTGCAGTGTCGTTAATCGATTTAATTTAATTAAATATATATATATATATAATCGTTTCTGGCGCTGTTTTTCTTCAGATTTGAATTAAACATTCCAGACAATCCAACCGTCGGATCTTTACAATGTTGGTGCCATTGGAAAGATATTTCCAAGGCGAACCCAACAGTTGCGGTTTTGGGAAAATCCAATGGTCGGATTTCCCGCACTAGTCGTTTGAAATCACGGTTTCAAAACACGAACTACACGGCCATGATTCGTTTTAATTTTATTTATATTTATATATTTATATAAATATAGTTCATTCAAAAATTTCTACATTGTTTTCACTTCAAATATTTTACTAACGCCTTTAAATTTTGGAAAATTTTGCCATAACCTCCTTTGTACGGGAGGGGCTTGGAAAATTCTCAAATAGCCACACGGGCGTCTCATCTGAAAAAGAAAAAGCCAAGCGACTAGCCAACAAGCTCATAAAATCATCACCCAAACAAAACAGTAAACGTGTACCTATTTGTCGGGCACAAAATTTTATACCTCTTCTCTAGCCTCTTTGCTATAACCTGTTCAATAAATATGCATGTATATATACAATTCTTATCACTTCTTATTTTCCATTCAACTTCATATTTAATTCACTTTGGTTTAAAAACACCATTCATTCTAATGTTGCATGCATAGGCAAAAATCATATCATTAGCTAATTAATGAATATTTCAACTCATGCATATTTATTTGAACAAGTGGTCATTTTTAACACTTCACATTTCAAAATTGATAATTTTGGCGAACTAAAATATAATTCAACACATGACTTTTTTATTTTGTTCCTATGCATGTTAAATATAATGTTCCTTTCACAAATATTTATTTCAACGCTCGCATATCTTTAGCATATCACGTATATGATAAAAATGATATTTCTTATCATTTAAAATATTTGTTCAACAAATGAATGTTTTTAACACTTTATAATTTCAATAAAAATGTAATTTTTATTGTTCAATCTTTTTATTCAACACATTAACTTTTTCAATACACACACTTCTCAACACATGAGCATCTCCACACATGGATATTTTATAAATATTGTTCAAATAAGAAAGATGAAATTTTTATTGTTGAAACTATTTATATATAAGGTGAATATTTTACATACTTCATATATATTATAAAAATGTGATTTTTATTGTTTAAACACTTTATTCATTCATGCATGAATTTAATTTTCACACATCACTTCTCAACACATGAGCATTTCCACACATGGATATAGTTTCAACACATGACTTTAATTTCAACGCACGAAGAAAATTTCAACATATGAAAATAATTTTAACATATGAATATTATTCAAAATTACGGCAGCATAACGGCAGGGTTGTTAAAACCTGCACCGTCCCTAGTACGGCTCCTCGCTCTACCTTAAAACCTCGCGGTTTTTGACAATGGGGATTCATGCATCTAATTCGCACGCAGGCGGCATGTTTTATTTTTATTTCCACAATTATTTCCAATTCATTTCAATCACCAATGGGTATTTTTCAACCACAACCAATCAATATCAACCACAAACAATTATTCAACCATTCGCATTTTTCATCCAATATTTCACACCAATTCACAACAATAAATATCGTCCGTGGTTTGTGGACGAGCGAAGTATGTATATATATAATTTCTGTATTTCACTTGCATTTCAACACATATATCAATTATACTATGCATGTATAATTTGTACTTCGCTTATATAGCTTACACAACGCATGTACATGAGGTATACAACACGTGTGTAATTTATATTTCGCCTATATAATTTATACACGACATTTTCCATTCAAATTCATTTAATTTAGATTTCTCACATTGGTTTTTGGAGTGCTAAAAATCGTAGATGACTCAGAAAAATCCGCGGTCTCTTCTATGTGGTAGAGAGCCCCTTGCGGTCCCGATGTTTCCTGTTTCATCGAATTTCATCAACACACCATAAAGATATGATTTTTCAAAGTTCAAACATCAAAAATGACTCACATTTCACGATGGTTCAAAACTAGGGTTGCAGTTTTCACGAGAACCGAGGCACGATAGGATGATCAGAGGGTACAGCGTGGAAGAAGGAGGAAAGGGGAGTCGATCGGTGGTGGTCGGAGGTGGTTCGGTGGTCTCTGGCGATCGGGGCGGCGCTGGGAAGTGTCGAAGTTCGTGGCCGTGGTTCCCGTCGATGCTGTGATGGGAAGTGTCGAGGTGGGGTCGGATTTGAAGAGGAGAGGGAGGCGCTTCGAGGGAGGTAGGTGGCGGAGGCTGGAGATGGCCGTGGCGGCGGGAAATTGGAGGAGAAGGATCGAACGACATGAATTGTCGATGAGAGAGAGGCGGCTAGGTTTTCTGATTTTTTTTTTTAATTTTTAAAATAATGAATGGCTAATTTTGATTGGCCCATGGTTTTAATAAATTTTTAAATAGTGTTTCTCCACATGGACACCAATTCAAACCCAACGACTGTCGTCCCTAGCTAAATACCTCCATCCCGGACACAATGGGATATGTTTCGTTGGCCAATTCGACTGTTACAGTCAGTTATTTTTCAAATTAAAGTATAAAACATTTAATTTTAACTTTGAACGTACATCTCAATTTGCCAGGGCCACTAACTGATTCGAAAAATTCCAGAAAAATAAATCTAGCTATGTTTTGACGCTATGGTCCCAACAAAACTAGTTTCGTCGAATTCTGAGATCGTTTGAAAAATGGCCATTTTTTGGTCGATCCAATTTAACAGAAATTGACCAAACACATTTTCTTTTGCCACGCTCACATACTAGCTTCAAAAATTATGAAATTTGAAATCTAGCAATAGTTTGACATCCCGGACCCAACAAAAGTGGTTTCGTCAAATTCCGAGGTCGTTTGCAAAATATCTATTTTCCAGGGTTATATATTCTATATAGCGACCTTTCTGAAAATTCATTCGGCCATAACTTTTGATTCCCGCTATGAAACTTCGATTTTTCAGATTCGTTAGAAAGGTATTGATAAACAAATTTATATATTTTTGGTTACGCTAAAATCCGATAAATTTTCCACCCGGCACAGTCAGTCAAAGTTCTAATTCAAATTTTCAAACTGACTCACTATTTCTAGTTCACTATTTTATTGAAATATTCTACTTCAATTGTTCAAATTCTTTGGAAATAACCAATTTAAAAATTTTAAATTGGCTCGTATTTTCCGGGTTGTTACAGAGCTGATAAGGAAAAACAGGCTTTAACAGTACACAAAGAACTCCAAGAGTGCTCAGGGAACTCAAGACCAAGGAACCTCCATAGGACAGCCTAGGCAGAATGAGAGCGCTTCAGTTGCTGCTATACCAAGGATGATCATAAACACCATTTCAGGAGGCCTGTACCTAATGGGGAAAAGCTGGGCGGACATGGTGAAATATGCTCATGAGGTAAAGGACTTTTTGAAGAAGGGTGAACTCTCGATCATGAATGAGGTTTTATCAACAAAGATACCAAGAATCCTGCTAGATGATATCACATTCAAAGATGAAGATCCAGCTGGGATCATAACATCTACAGAGGATCCGATGATGATAACCATTGGTCTGGGCCCAGCCATAGTTAGGAGGGTGTTGATCGATAGCGAAACATCTGTTAATATCCTCTTCTTTGGTGTGTTCTTTAGTCCTTATTATTTAAAATAAGTCATTTTAAATATTCAAAACCCATTAAAATAGCTAAAATAAAAATTTTAAATTGGTTCTGAAATTCCGGGTTGTTACCTATTTATTGGAATAAAATTTGTGCTCAAGCAGAATAAGTGGATTGATTTTTGAAATAGAAATCAATTTTGAATTATAGAATGGAAGTGAACTAATCAGGAAGGTGATTAGTAAAATAGAAAAAAAAAGTTTGATTGATTTAGAAATCAATTGGAATGGATGAATATATGTTGAGCAGGTATTGAACGGAAGCAAACGAAGGAAATAAATGGTATGCTCGACAAAAGGTACATATTTAATTGAGTACGAGATTTATGAGCCTATTTGGCAAATCATTTGTCTTTTTTTAATGTAAAAGGCGTAGGGAGGCAAGTTGTGGTTGTACTAATTGAACCGTACAAAGGAGACACTAGTGAAATTTTCTAAAAATTTAAATAATTAGAAAATTTCTAAGAAATTTTCTAACTTAGAAATCGACTTGTCGATTGTATAAAAGATTAGCAAACTAGATGTGATTAATAAAATTTAGAGTAAATACTGAAGTTAATAAATTGATTTAAAATCAATTTGATTAGGTGTGGAAATATGCAAAAGAGCATTGTATTGAAGATGAGAATGTGATGATGGATTGTCCTGAAATGATGGACAGGTCATTTGGATTGAATAGTGTAAGGCTGGGTATTAATATGATGATTAAAGGTTCTGAAGGAGCTGAGTTAAGAAGATTTGAAGGGTGAGATCTCAACCAAATGGGTTGAGTGAAGTTGGAAGAATTATAGCATCTTTCCTTCTTAGTAATTTCGGGTACGAAATTCTTTTAAGGGGAAGGAATGTAATGTCCCGGATTTTCAGCGATTGAGTAATTAATTTATTTGACTATTTGAATATTGATTTGGCAAATTAGGAGACCTAAATTAAATAATTTTGATTATTTAATTATTATAAATAATCGAATAATATATTTATTTCCGAAATAGTCGAAAATAAGTTGAATTGGCAATATTATGTAAATTGGATGATTCAAGAAATTTAATCGTGTATAGATTCGAGTTATAATAATGAAATATTTACAAAATGATGTTATAACATATAATTTGTAAACAAAATATAAAACGAACTTGTAATGTTGCAGTAGTTCTTATTTTTACGTTTCAAACTTTAAATGAACCATAGTAGCTGTCGACTACTTTACCAAATAGGCTGAAGCAGAACCTTTAACTACTATCACATCAAAGAAAGTGATCAATTTTGTCTTAAAAAACATCATTTGCAGGTTTGGAGTACCGCAGAAGATCATTACCGATAACGGAACCTAGTTTGAAAGCAATGAATTCTTAGACTTCTGCACTAAATATAAGATCAGAAAGAGTTTTGCAGCCGTGGCCCATCCATAAGCAAACGGGCAAGTGGAAGCCATCAACAAAATACTAAAGTCAACCATCAAGAAGCGTCCCGAGAAAGCCAATGGCAACTGGGTTGATGAACTTCCCTTTGCATTGTTGTCATACCGGACAACACACACAACTGCCACGGGCTACACCCCATTCTCACTTGCATTCGGGTCAGAAGCTATGATCCCAGTAGAACTAGAAGTGCCAACTCACCGCAGAATCCACTACATGCCTTGAGTGCAGCACAAATCCGAGAATAGGAAGGAGTACAATTGCTAGTGTATTACATCAGTAAGAGGCTTGTCGGGGCAGAATTAAATTACCCTAAGCTGGAGAAGCTTGCATATTGCCTCCTCGTTGCCTCAAAAAAGTTGAGACCGTATTTCCAATCTCACCCTATCATGGTCCTTACCGATCAACCATTAAGACAAGTTCTCTTTCGCCCATGGAACATTAAGTTAAGTCAATATGACATCACCTACCATCCTCGAAGAGCTATTAATGGCCAAGCCTTAGCAGATTTTATCGCTGAGTTCATAGACAGAGGACAAGAGTTAAGGAACCAGCGGGAACAAAAGCTACTTGGAAGCTATACTTTGATGGATCTAGAAACGACTGTTGCTTAGGGGCTGGAGTTGTCTTGGAAACCCTAGAGGTCACTCTTTATGCTAAGCATTGAGATTAGAATTTCCATCAACTAATAATGAGGCCAAATATGAAGCATTAATAACAAGATTGAAATTGGCAAAAGAACTAAACCTAAAAACTTTTCAGATTCTTAGCGACTCTCAGTTGGTGGTGGGTCAAGTGCGCGAAGAGTTCCAAACCAAAACTGGGAATCTCCCCTCTTATCTAATCAAAGCTATGGAACTTCTAAACAACCTCGATCATTATGTTATATCTCACATTCCAAGAGAACAAAATGCAAAAGCGGATTCTCTTGCCAAGTATGTCGGTTCACTAGATGCTTAGCTGCTGGGTTTAATCCCCGTCGAGGTCCTTTCTACTCCCACCATTGAGGAAGAAAGTGTTGACTGGATAATGGAAACCACTGAGGAACCTACGTCATGGATGGCTCCAATCAAAGAATATATCCTCAACGGGATACTTCCTGAAGAACGGAAAAGCAAAAGGAGGATATTGCGCAAGGCCCCTTTGTACCTCGTTCAAGACGGAAGGCTATACCAACGAGGATTCTCCATGCCATTGCTACGATGTGTGACCAAGAAGGAATCTAAAGCAATTTTGGCAGAACTGCACGAGGGAGAATGCGGAGGACACGTCAAACGTTAGCCAAGAAGGTTCTACGATATGGCTATTTCTGGCCTGATTTAAACATAGATGCCATGACTTATGTAAAGAAGTGTGACAAGTGCCAAAGATTCTCTATGATACCAAGGGCACCTCCCACAGAACTAACTCAAATGGTCAGTCCATTGCCATTCGCCGTCTGGGGCATAGATTTGATTGGAATGTTACCAACCGCAAAAGCAAATATGAGATATGCCATAGTAGCTGTCGACTACTTTACCAAATAGGCTGAAGCAGAACCTTTAACTACTATCACATCAAAGAAAGTGATCAAATTTGTCTTAAAAACATCATTTGCAGGTTTGGAGTACCGTCGAAGATCATTACTGATAAAGGAACCTAGTTTGAAAGCAATGAATTGTTGGACTTCTGCGCTAAATATAAGATCAAAAGAGTTTTGCAGCCGTGGCCCATCCATAAGCAAACAGGCAAGTGGAAGCCATCATAAAAATAATAAAGTCAACCATCAAGAAGCATCTCGAGAAAGCCAATGGCAACTGGGTTGATGAACTTCCCTTTGCATTGTGGTCATACCGGACAACGCACAAAACTACCACGGGCCACACCCCATTCTCACTTGCATTTAGGTCAGAAGCTATGATCCCAGTAGAACTAGAAGTGCCAACTCACCGCAGAATCTACTTTAATTAGGAGGAAAATGAAAAGATGCATTGGGAGGCGCTTGATTTACTCGAGAAAAAGCGAAAAGAAGCAGAGCTTTAAATAGTGGCCCATTAACGGAAAATAGCTAGATATTTCAATACAAAAGTCAAGCAAAGAACTTTTCAAATCGGAGACCTCGTTCTGAAGAGAACTATGACAGGAACCGGGGTATTTGGACCCAATTGGGAGGGGCCATACATAGTTAGCCAGAAATTCGCAGATGGCACTTTCGAGCTAAAAATGACATATGGAATTGCACTCCCTCGAGCGTGGAATAGCATTCACCTTCGTTGTTATTTTGTTTGAAATTTCTTTCACAAATTTCACATTATACATACATCATGAATTGTAAATACATCATGTGTTGTGAATATCGTGCAAAGTTTGTACAAATTAATGAAAGAAACTACTTTACCTGTCTAAAATCGTACATTTGTAAGCTTCCATATCAAGCTGATAACATCGATTTTGATTATAGGCCTTTTTGAGTAAAGAAAAGCACACTTTAAGCCAGAGAAAGCTCGATGAATGCTACAGCACACCTCCAATTTAGGAAGCACAAATATCCTTGCATTTCGTGTCACAAAGTGTTAGATCGAAATTTGGACCTAACACCCAAATTGTTATGAACGTTATAGAATTTCAAATGAAGAACGAGGAAAAAGAAAATAACACTCAGAATTTATAGTGGTTCGGCGTTAACGAGCCTACGTCCACTTTATATATTATTGATTATGCTTTGAAAGCTAATACAACAAGGATTTCTCTCAATATTTCAGTAGTTTGACAACAATGGCAGATTCTGCACTCAATATTGCCAAAAGATCCCGGAAAATGCCAAGCTCTGGGCTATTTATAGCTGATTTTGTCAGGCGGGTCGTGATAACACATGGCACAGATCCCGAGAACATCGGATCGCATCGCCACCGTTGAGGAAATGGTCAAATTAGCCGTTGTGGACAGGTGTCGCGATCTGCTTGAAAATCGGATCGTGCAGATGGGGAGAATTGGTCCAGATGACGGTTAGGGGCACGTGTCGCCAGATCCGTGCGATTCGGATCGCTGAAGACCAGCTCGCGCGTGAATGGGTCAGAGGGTTCGCCATGCACCAAGGGATCGGATCGGTTCGCTCTGGGCAACAATATAAGTTTGGATCGGATCGCCTGGATGCGTCTTTCGCTGATGAGACGGGGGCGATTCGTCGAGACGCGATCCTCGGTGGGCGAGACGATAGTGTGCGATCCGTCGGTGGTCGAGACGATGAAGCGCGATCCGATATTGGGCGAGGCGATGGTGCGATCCATTCCTCCGCGTCCTTAGATATCGTGGTCTCATGCTTTCTTCTTATGAATGATCCCGGATGGCTTGGTCAAAAAGCTAGCCAACATTTTGCCCCCTCGAAGTATGTTTTATCGAAGATGGAACATGCTTCGAAACTATAGAACCGTCTTTTCATAGCGAGTCGCGAATCAGTGATCAATTCTCTTCCCGAGATTTTTCAGTCTTTATTCCTGAATTTATTGACTCGTTTCGCAGGGTCGAGTCGCGGTCCGTTAGAGAGATATTCGTTTCGCTCTTGGGTGTGCACTTGGGCCTTGGAATGAAACGGGCTTCTCCTCGAATCGTGGTGGGCTTTTGGTTCGCGGCCCACGGGTCTTTCGTGGATCGAGCAGGACAAAGAAGGGGAGACAAACGGTCGCCCCCTTTGCCTATATAAGCCGACCCTCCCCTCTTCACTCTCCTTTTTCTTTCCCTCTGCCGTATCGTTTCGCCTTAGCCATCGAAAAACGAACCCAACTTTTTCAAACTTTCGAAAATTCAAGCATTCTCTTAGTTTTTAGAAAGGTAACTTCATAGAAAACATTCTCATTTGTTAACGTAGCACTTTCCTGAACTTTTACGACTGATTCGAGGGAGAAACTGTGGAAATCTGCAATTTTCTGAAGAAATCACCAAGTGGCCATGGCCATCGGGCGCAGAGATCGGAATTCGAGGATGGGAAGGAGAGGAGGAAAACAAAGGAGGAAGAAGGAGAAGGAAAGCCGACTCGGATCATGGTCAAGGGTAGAAGACAAAAGCGAGTGGCGAGACGAAAGATCGCGGTGGCAGCAAAGGGACGTATCGTGGGGGTCGCAACGGTTCGTGAAGGAGCGATCCCTTCGCCCGGCGATTCGATGGGGGCGATTCCTCTGTCCTGCGATCCGAAAGGGGCGATCCCTCTGCTTTGCGATCCGACTCATGGCTGACGATACGAAGAAATTTCAGACTTTAATCAACGCCTTGTCACTATAAAACTCTGAACAGTTAGGATAGAGCCTTGACGTTGGACTTTCTGGACTAAATGACCTCATAACTTGACGGCATACGACGACTAATGCTTTGATGATCTTGATTACTTTCACGCTTTATTTTAAATGCACACACGAGTACACACACCAGCACTTGCACACACGGGGAACGGGTAGTGTTAATCTCATTGGTCATGTTTTCTCGTCCTAGCAGCAATGTCGAATGATCACTCTTCTTCAAGATCTGTAGCAGAAGCGGAATCCGAGACTCCTGAACAGTACAACCCTGAAATTCCTCCAATCAGTCCGGGAGGTGAAGATTCTGGATCCGAATACGAAGCCACAGAGTCAGATCCGACAGAAAGTACTTCATCCAGCAACGATTCTGAGACTGATGAGCGAGCTCCTGACGAGATCCCAGGCGCACTTGAGATAGATAAATTTTCCGATTCTTTAGCATCCAAGCTTGACGAGATAAAACTTAAAAGAATCTGCTTAAGACACGGAATTCCTTGGGACGATGTCTTGACGCCTGGAAGCGAAGATAGACCCCACCTAGCTCCAGAAGGATATATGGCGATTAGCCGAACCATGTGTTTGGTAGGGGCCATCCCTCCGTTCCCTCCGATTGCCATCGAAACCTTAAGACGACTGGGCATCGCTCCGATGCAGCTCCATCCGAACGCCTACGCATCGTTATATACCCTGTACATTGCATATGCGGAGATCTTACATGCCGAACTTAAATTCAGAGATTTGACGTTCTTCTTTCTTTTCAAGCACCGTTCTTCGGCAACTCCAAACTTCTCCTTCTTTGAATCGGTGGCGAATAGGAAGGTTTTATACGATGGGTATAGCAATATAGGGGACCCTAAATCTGACTGGTTTTATATAAAGAGACAGGCCGGATGCTCACGAAGATGGCTCAAATCAAGTAAACTTTAAGCTTCTAATCGAATATCTTGTTCGAGAAGTTTAGGCATTAACATTCTCCCCCCTTTTTCTTTGTTTCGAACATATCATGTCTTCCCGAAAACGGAGGGTCCTCTATACAGCAATCGGTTATCCATTCTTTCACAAAGCAGATCCGACTTTCTAAGGATCAAAAAATGCATTACTGATGACAATCTTCATAAGCATCGCCTTCTAGACAGAAGATTTGGACTAGGGACCGGCGGCAAACCTTATAAATATGTGCCTCCAACGGAAGGAGAGGGAACTTCACAAGCGGTAGAAACAACTAAATTCCGTAAGAGTCCTTCTCCGATAGTCATCCAAGACGATGAAGACTTGAACATATACAGAGGGGATGAGGCCCGCGGTGACGTGTCAAAGGAAATTCCTATCTCTGCTCCAATAGAAACTGTTGCTGACGATGACTTGACAGAAGAGCAGTTATTTGACGAGCTGAATAAAATCCCTCTACCCGATGATGTATATACGGAGAAAGACTTCGGAGAGGGGCCTTTCTTCCCTTCTTCTGAAGAGGCGATCGCTTCAACTAGAGGACGAGAAACTGGTCAGATGAGCCTGTCTTCAGGCCCGGGTCTGTTAGGGGGAATTATATGGGATGCACACATCACACACGCTGTCCGACCCTGCACTCTTATATCGTGGGTATTCAAAGTTTTAATATACTCTCTTCTTTTTTTGCAGGAACGATGTCCCGTAGGAAATCTTACTCTTATCGTTCTCTTCGTGAGGGCACACCCAGCCTTCGTCCGGATACTGAGCGCTCTCGCGATCCTTCTCATAGGCCGACGTCCTTGCAACCTCGGTCTCCACCAAAATCAACCTCTACCAGGCCTTCAAATCATCCGACAATTCCGACAGGGGGAAAGAAACTTCCAAAAGAGTTGACTCCTCCAAAGAGTGCACCTTCCCACAGTCGGTCGTCCAAAAGGCATCACGAATCTAAAGATAGGGACAAAGATTCATCCAAAGAGTCTGAGAAGGAGAGAAGTGACATTGTCCCCACCAGCCAACCAGAGTTAGCTGCCCCCGGGTCACGGGATTACGTCCATGGTCCCGAGATCCAAGGTAGGCTGGAAAAGCTGCGGGAACAATTTCCAGGAATATTCTTTGACAGGATGGTATTTGTTCCTGCCTTGGAACCGGTTCCTAAAAATTGGGATAATGAAGTTATCGGCCACATCTGCCATGCGGCCAGGCAATACGAAATGATGAAAAAGCACGCAGTTAATCTTTCAGAAGTCATCCGAACACTTGAAATAGAGGCACACAGATCTATAGCAAAACTTGAAAATAACGAAAGGGCTAGGACAAAATTGGAAAAGGACCTGGAAGATGCTCAGTCCCAGCTTGCTTTAGCACGGAGGGACGCTGAAAATTATAAGACTGAATTAGAGAATGCCAAGCAGCGCTTTCATTCAGAACTGGACTCCAATAGCCAAGAGAAAATGGCTTTAAAGAAGGAGGTTGAAGATCTCAAAATGGCCAACATCGAGTTGAAAACAGCACAAGGCCATTTTGAATCTGAGAAGGCTGCTTGGGAGGCGGAAAAAGCGAGTTTAAAAGAAAGTTTGGCTCTGGCAAAAGCAGAAAAGGTGATTTTGAATGAACAGGTCTCGGATGCGGAGAGAAGGGCAGCCCTTGCCGAAAAGAACGTTGAAAGTACCATTGAATTGGCCACTGCTTCTAACAACAAGCTCCTCGAAAGAGAGAAAGAGATCGAGGGGTTTGAAGAAATGATTTTCGATTTCCTTGGCCAGGTTCTCAAGACTCGCAACATCTCATGGATCCCGGATTACCATGTTACTTTGGCCAATTTATGGGATGCCATTGTGGAGGGCGAAAAACATAGATTGGGGGTCGAAGAAATCGACGAGGATGAATTGATGAAGAGCATCCTAAGAGACAATGAGCCTGAGGACCTGGCAGAGGGTCGTCGCCTGATTCTGGCGGAGATGGAAAAGGAGAGAGCCCTGGCTAAGGGTAAAAGCAAAGTTGATGAGGGCTCGAGTTCGGCTGTGGAGCCCAAGACCTCCGGGGTTGAGGAATACCATCCCGATGATCCATTAATCCCTTTGGGTCGAACTCTCTTAGTCATTGGAGCCTCTGCAATTACTCAAGAGGGTGCATCTGCTGAAGGTATCTCTCTCTTTTCCCCACAATTTGTTAAAGCGACCGTGAATTGTCGTCGTCTGATAGAACAACCAATTGAATAAGTAACATGTGTTCCTCGTAATACAGGTGGCGAGCCCGTCGACATGGGTGCTGAAAAAGAAAAGGAGGTGCAGAAGGAGGCTATCTTGCCGGGTGCTGGTATTGACGTACCAAAGCAGGCCGAGGTCACAACAGCAGAAAAAAGCATCCCGGCACCTAGCACTGATGCGCCCAAAGATGCTGAGACCATCGAAGCCTTAAGAGACATGGATGGGCGCCATGTAGATGATGAAGAAGACACTATCGGCGCCAAAAAGACCGATGATGATGACGAGGAAACCTTGGCCAGCCGAAAAGCCAGACAGGAGAAAGAGTTGGCTTCAAAGAAGGTGGGAGATGAGGCTTTGGACGTAGTCCCTCTTGCAGAATTCGATCCCAAAACTGGGATGATTGTGAAAATCTAGCCCAAATCCATCAGCCGGCAGCTTCACTTTGCAAACCCCGATGACTTCCCGGCTTCCCTCTCTGGCAGAAGCAAGAGGAAAGAGGTGGAAGAGGAGACTTCAGAGGAATCAGATGTTCCCCTCATAGACAAGCGGAAGAGGAAAAAAGGGGATCCATCTGAAGCCGACAAGGAGAGGCTGGAGAGGCAGAAGCAAGAGAAGAGGTCAAAGCGTAAATAGGATGTTTGTTGTTTGTTGATATTTTGTCTTTAGTTTTTCCACTGGCCAGGAAGTGTAATTGTGAGACTGGCCCTCACCTTCTTGTCTAGGCTGTTTTTCACTTTGTTGATTCTCAGTACATAAATAAAAGTTTATCTCTTTTTGCATCCTTATGTACCTGTATTCAAATAAACTTTCCATGTTTAGTCATTAGCTAACTAATAATAACTACAAATCAGTCAATCAAAAGGAAGAAGAATTTTCATGCTATGTCACACTGCTGTATCAAAGTCCAGTGTATGTATACGAGTGTATGTGCCCCCCAATCAGTTGTCATTGTAGCATCTGACTGGGGTTTACTTAGGATTGATCAGTACTGTCGGCAGGTTGCCCCTTATTTCTGAATATGGGGGCATAGGAGATTTCATGGGATAACAGTAGTTCAGTCAGCCCTTGTCCCTTTAGCAGAGAATAAGTTCTTTCTCAGCGCTCAATCGGAGATGCCTTTATACTGTCTCTCTCTTTGGAGAGTTAGAGTTTTGCGCTTGGCGATTCATTCGCTCCCCGATCCTTCAGCGGGGAAGGAGCTATTTCTCAGCGCTCAATCGGAGACGCCTTTATACTCTCTCTCTCTCTGGAGAGTTAGAGTTCGAGCTCAGCGATTCACTCGCTCCCCGATCCTTCAGCGGGAAAGGAGCTCTTTCTCAGCGCTCAATCGGAGACGCTTTTATACTCTCTCTCTCTCTGGAGAGTTAGAGTTCGAGCTCAGCGATTCACTCGCTCCCCGATCCTTCAGCGGGGAAGGAGCTCTTTCTCAGCGCTCAATCGGAGACGCTTTTATACTCTCTCTCTCTCTGGAGAGTTAGAGTTTATGCTTAGGCAGCTCCGATCATGGTACACCGCCGTTATTTGTGGATGTCGATTTTCGTGTCCTTTATACTCTCTCTCTACTCTGGAGAGTTAGAGTCACGGATCAAGCAGTCTGCAATCATGCATTCTCATCAAACTCATCCTAGGTGTATACTTTAACCCATGCTCCGTGGATTAAAGCTAGTCGGACAAGCAGTTGGAGCCTTTGCCAAAGCTTTGGGTTCCTCCGATTAGTCTACGGGAGAAACGGTTGGCACCGGACTTCGGGTACCTGCATTATTCACATTGATTTTCATAAAAATAAACAGGCAAATAAATAAAGATGCAATAAAGGCAAATGACACACAGTATTTTTATAGTGGTTCGGTCGAATCATGACCTACGTCCACTTTATAATCTCTTGCTTTAAGGAATCAGACTATTTTAGGCAAGTCATGCCCTGTACATAGTTTTTTAACAAAGCAAAAGAATAGATTTGAAACTCTCATGTTAAATATGGCCGTAAATGTTGGGCATTCCACACTCTGGGGATTTCCTTTCCATCTACGGTTGCCAGCTTGAAGGTTCCATTATCAAGCTTGCTCAGAATAGAGTACAGTCCTTCCCACTTCGCTCCCATATGAGTTGGGGGTGGAAAGACACGTTTCAGAACCAAGTCTCCGGGTTCCCAGGTTCGGGCTCGGACCTTTTTGTTGTAATATCGGGCGACCTGTTGTTTGCATCTCAGGGCACGCAGGTCTGCTTCATCCCTCTTTTCTTCGATCATATCCAAGGACTCAAGGAGCAATTCATTATTGGTCATTGGATCATAATAGGTCACCCGATGAGAAGGTACCTTTATCTCAACCAGGATGACTGCTTCCGTTCCAAAAGCAAGGGAGAACGGGGTATGTCCTGTTGCCGATTTATATGTTGTCCTGTAGGCCCATAGTGCCAAGGGCAATTCATCAGCCCACATGGCTCTAGCCCGCTTCATTCTTCTTTTCAGAATGGACTTAATTACTTTATTTGCCGCTTCGACTTGCCCGTTCGATTGTGGGTGCGCCACAGAGGTGTACCGATTCTCGATGTGGTATTTTTGGCAGAAGTTTCTGAATTCAGCACTATCGAACTGAGTTCCGTTGTCTGTTATTACAATCTTTGGAATCCAAAATCGACAGATGATGTTTCTCACGATGAAGTTGATCACTCGTTTGGTTGTGATTGTAGTTAGTGGTTCAGCCTCGACCCACTTAGTGAAATAATCTACGGCCACAATAGCGAACTTTGCTCCGCCCCTTGCTATGGGGAGACTTCCTATGATATCAATTCCCCACATAGCGAAAGGCCATGGACTCATCATTGTTTTTAACTGACTTGGAGGCGCTCTAGGTATCTTTGAAAATCTCTGGCACGCATCACATCGTCGTGCATATCTTACTGCATCCTTATTTATGGTAGGCCAGAAATAACCATGCCGCAATACCTTTTTTGCCAAAGTTTGCCCTCCAGTGTGCTCGCCACATTCACCTTCGTGGACCTCTTGCAGCACACGTTTAATGTCATCGTGGGCTATACACCGAAGGAGGGGCATTGAAAACCCTTGTCTATAAAGAACCCCGCCTTGCAGAACGTATCGGGCGGCTTTACGGATCACTTTACGCCTCTCGCTTTTCTTGGTCGGAAGCGTTCCATCCATCAGGAAATTCTTTAGAGGGGTCATCCAGGACTCCCTTTCTGGTTCCGTCTCTAGTACTAGATCGATTTCCATCTGATCTATGCTAGGGGACCGAAGTACTTCAACGGGGGCTAGCCCAGTCACTTCAGGATCGTTAGAACTAGCCATCTTTGCCAACTTGTCTGCCTGCTGATTCTCTGACCGCGGAATATGAGATATGCTATAGTGATCAAAATCATTCAGCAGTTCTTTCACTTTCTTTAAGTATAAAATCAATCTTGCACTTTTAGCTTGGAATCTTCCAGTGACTTGATTCACAACTAACTTGGAGTCGCAGAAGATGTTCAGCTTTGTGACTTCTAGTTCCTTTGCAATCTTTAATCCGGTTATCAGAGCTTCATATTCGGAATCGTTGTTAGTGGCATGAAACTCCATTCGGATTGCATAGGTTATCAATCGTTTCTCGGGGGTTTCAAGCACTATTCCAGCGCCAGATCTTTCGTCATTCCTAGCACCATCAGTATACAATCTCCAGGCACTAGGATCGAAAAGTAACTTTGAAGGATCAACTTCCTCGTTTGCTATATCTTCCTCAGGGACAGTGAGCTCTGCTATGAAATCAGCTATCACTTGCCCCCGAATTGATCGTCTGGGCTGAAAGTTCAGATCAAATTGACTTAACTCAATATTCCATTTGAGTAACCTTCCAGATGCCTCCGGTCTCTGTAGAACTTGCTTGAGTGGATGATCGGTGTATATGGTGATAGGATGTGCCTGAAAATAGTGCCGAAGTTTTCTAGAGGTAATCAGTAAACTATACGCCAACTTTTCTATCCGTGGATAATTATGCTCTGCTGCTGTCAATTTTGTGCTCACATAATACACAGGTCTTTGGGCCTTATCCTCTTCCCTTACCAATGCTGAGCTGATCGCATGGGATGACACTGCCAAATACACGAATAAATCCTCGTGATCTATTGGCTTAGATAAAATCGGAGGCTTCTCCAAGTGCCTGAGCAAATTCTGAAACGCTTCTACGCAGTCAGGTGTCCATTTAAAGTGGCGTTTTCCTCGCTTTATTAATTCAAAGAAGGGGATGCACTTATCCGTAGCCCTGGAGATAAATCTGCTTAGCGCGGCCACTTTTCCGGCAAGGCTTTGCACATCCCTAATTTGCCTAGGTTCCTGAATGTTCCTGATTGCCGCGATCTGGTCTGGATTAATCTCAATACCACAGGAACTGACAATGAATCCCAAGAATTTTCCAGAAGCAACACCGAACGAACATTTGGTCGGATTAAGTTTCATTCCATACTTTCGGAGAATGCCGAACATCTCTGCCAAGTCAGTAGTGTGTTGAGAAGATTGTTTGGACTTAACCAACATATCGTCGACGTATACTTCCATTGTTTTCCCGATCTGGTTATAAAACATCCTGTTGACCAAACGCTGATATGTAGCGCCCGCATTCTTCAAGCCAAAGGGCAACATCACATAACAATATAATCCCAGATCAGTGATAAAACTAGTGTGCTCTTGATCTGGGACATGCATCGGAATCTGGTTGTATCCTGAATAAGCATCCATAAATGAGAGAAGCTCGTGACCTGCCGTCGAGTCTACCAACTGGTCAATCCGAGGTAACGGGAAACTATCTTTTGGACAGGCTTTGTTCAAATCCGAGAAGTCGATACACGTTCGCCACTTCCCGTTGGCCTTCTTTACCAGGACTGGATTCGAAATCCAGTCCGGGTAGGTCGAATCTCTGATAAATCCATTACTCTTTAGCTTTCCAACCTCTTCTTTCAAGGCAGCGGACCTCTCTAGGCCCAGCATTCGCCTTTTTTGCTTTACTGGAGGATGTTTAGGGTCAATGCTCAAGGAATGGCTCATGATTGATGGGGATATCCCACACATGTCCGCGTGGGTCCAAGCAAATACATCCAAATTGTTTTTTAAGAAATCCGTCAATTCTTCAGCAAGATTCAGACTTAACTGGGATCCAATCTTAAGGACCTTCTCCGGGTCACTGTCATCGATCGGTACATCCACAGTTGTCTCGTTGGGAGTCGCTATTCTGCCCCCAGGTTCTTGATCCTCTCTGGGATCTATATCCTCGGGCATCTCTCTGGGCGACTCTCCAACGATTATCCTCTTTGGTTGCTATAAGGTCTCCGCACCCGAAGGGGGAGAGGTGCCTTTAGTTTCGATATCCCCTCCATTGCGAAGTAACTTTAGTTCGGCAACATAACACGCTCGCACAGCAACTTGATCCCCTCTGACGATACCAATGCCAGCTTCTGTGGGGAATTTCAATAACAAGCACCAGGGGGCTATACAGGCTCTGAACTTTGCGAGGGCCGGTCGGCCCAAGAAGGCATTGTAGGGCGATTCAACATCCAAAACCACAAAGGGAAGGATTCTCACTCTCTGGCGTTCTCCTTCCCCAAGTGTAACTGGTAACTCTACATAACCCATTGGAGCGGTGGATGCTCCGTTGAATCCACGGATCCATCCTTGGCAGGGCTTCAAGTCTTTTATTTCGAGATTCATCTGGTCAAAGGCCTTTTTGAAAAGAATACTAACGGAACTCCCGTTGTCCACCAGAACCTTATGAACAGTGGCTGGCCCAATGGGTACTGTAATTACAAGTGGATATTCAGTTGGAGCATGGACTCCGATGCTTTCTCGTTCTCGGAAAACAACATCATCGGTCATCATCTTCTGCTGCTTCACCGGGGTACTATCCTCGGGGTTGCTACACTCCCCTACTTCGAGGTGTTGTTTGGCCGCATTGACGTATTGATCTAATGCTTTGGAACTGTGCCCGGCAAGATAAAGTCCTCCGATCACGGTATTAATAACAATATTCTTTCCTTTTTGCTGAGCAGTCGGCCTAGCAGCAAGTTGATTTTGGTTCTGATTCGGGGCCTGCACTGCTTGTCCCCTGTCCCTGGGCGTTACTCTGTATTCATCTAGCTTTCCTTCTCGAAGCAGCCTTTCGACTACATCCCTTAGGTGACGGCATTCATTCGTTGAATGGCCGTGAATCTGATGAAAGAGGAAAAACTTCCCTGTTTCACGCTCTTTTTCCATCGACTCTCTAGGAGGTGGTCTCTTATTCTGGAGAACTACGTACGCATCCATGAAGATATTTTCCAGAGTATCACTTATTGGTGTATAACTTTCAAAGGCCCTGGGACGAGTCCTTCTCTGGGAGTCGTTCCCTCGGTTCCTCTTCCGGTTATTGCCGTTACCATTATTATTGTTGTTACCTGGCTGGCGTCCACCCTGATTCTGATTTCCGACGTTAACTTCAACTTTCCCCGAGCTGTCTCCCGTCTGTTTGACGGCGACATTGCTCTGAATTTCCTCCTTATTAGATGTTTTAGCTTTTCGGTTAGCATACACCTCTTCTCGGCGTAAATGTACGTTGGCTTTCTCGTAAAAAAACTCTCTAGTGTGGGGCGGTTTGCCTGCTAGGTACCTCCCGAATTCAGTGTCCTTATCTACTCCGTCAATCAGTGCTGCGACAACGGTCGGTTCATGAGGATCTTTAACCTCAGTAGCGGCCAAATTGAAATGATCCAGGTACACCTTTAAACTCTCGCCTGGTCGCTGCTTGACAAGGAATAAATCGATCACACTTTTTGTCTTCTGTGCGTAGATACGGAATTGTTCCACGAACTTCTCGCTCAGCTCCCTGAAGCTAGAAATCGATCTCGCCGGCAGGCGAGTAAACCATAACAAAGCCACGTCCTCCAGGAATATGGGAAACGCTTTGCACTTAACAGCGTCAGAGGCTGCGGCAGCGGTCATCGACCAAGAGTATCTCATTAGGTGCTGGACAGGATCAGATCTACCCGCATATCGGTTCATTTGCAGCATATTGAAACGCCTTGGAAAAGTCGCATCCAAAATATCATCGGTGAAAGGGGTGTGACTGCGGTCGATCCCCGAATCTTCGTTCCGTTGTCCACGGCTATCTTCCAGAATCTGGTGGACCATGGCTGCAACATTTGCACTGGTCAAAGGAGGTTCAGGGTCAGTACCTCTGGCCCGACGAGGTTCTCTGATCTCTCTTCGGGAAGCAGTCACAAAATCCGGGGCTCGGATAGGGCTTCGCTGCCCCCTATTATCATGAGTATGTGTGCGGCGACGGGGCTGAGGTGGTCTGTTATGCACAGGACTGTTCATATCTCGAGTCCTGAGAGCCGTTGCTTGACCATTCACATTATGGTTTGAGGGTCCCGCCCCTAGCTCTTCTTCTTCCTGTGAGGGCAGGGTTCCGAACCGAAGCTGTTCTATGTTATCGGCTCTCTCATACGGTCGCCGCGGAGGTCTCGGCGATTCTTCGGAAGAAGAAGAATATACTGGGGTGAGTGGACGAACCGGCGATGTTCTTTGCCTTGCTAGCTCATCAAGTCTTCTATCCATAGCCGTCAAATTTTGCCGCAGGATGGAACTTTCCTGCCTTTGGGCAGCCAACTCATCAAACAACCTATCCCACATTTTGGCGAAGCGAGAGAGATCCCCCTCAGTGACAGGAGCAGCAGGATCATATTGGTCATCATCACTCTCTCTTATGCGCAAAAAGCCCGAACCGGGTCGAGTAGAGGTTCCAGGACGATAGGAGCGGGTCATAGGTTCCTTTCCAGGTCGAGTTGTAGTTTGATCATCAATTCGGATAGCTGTGGTTCGTGGATGGCGACTCGCTGCGCCCCCCGAGGTCGACTCGTGGTCGTGGTACGCGGAGGCTGTGAGGCGTTACCTCGGGATCGAGTAACAACCCCTTCAGTGGCCTGGATCGTCTCGTTCTCATCGACTCGGAACGCTGTGTCTTCATCGGATCGGTTCGCCCCCTGCGCTCCGCGATCTAGAGTTTCTTCGTTGCCCAGTTCGTGCACACTCTCTTCAATCGTTTCGTTGGTCTGTGAAGCTTTAGATCTTTTTCCAGCCATGATATCCGAATCGCTGGAATCTTCAAAGAAGTGAATAGTGAAACTTTAGGACTGAATTTCCCAGTGAAAGCACCAAAAATGTTAGATCGAAATTTGGACCTAACACCCAAATTGTTATGAACGTTATAGAATTTCAAATGAAGAACGAGGAAAAAGAAAATAACACTCAGAATTTATAGTGGTTCGGCGTTAACGAGCCTACGTCCACTTTATATATTATTGATTATGCTTTGAAAGCTAATACAACAAGGATTTCTCTCAATATTTCAGTAGTTTGACAACAATGGCGGATTCTGCACTCAATATTGACAAAAGATCCCGGAAAATGCCAAGCTCTGGGCTATTTATAGCTGATTTTGTCAGGCGGGTCGTGATAACACGTGGCACAGATCCCGAGAACATCCGATCGCATCGCCACCGTTGAGGAAATGGTCAAATTAGCCGTTGTGGACAGGTGTCGCGATCTGCTTGAAAATCGGATCGTGCAGATGGGGAGAATTGGTCCAGATGACGGTTAGGGACACGTGTCGCCAGATCCGTGCGATTCGGATCGCTGAAGACCAGCTCGCGCGTGAATGGGTCAGAGGGTTCGCCATGCACCAAGGGATCGGATCGGTTCGCTCTGGGCAACAATATAAGTTTGGATCGGATCGCCTGGATGCGTCTTTCACTGATGAGACGGGGGCGATTCGTCGAGACGCGATCCTCGGTGGGCGAGACGATAGTGTGCGATCCGTCGGTGGTCGAGACGATGAAGCGCGATCCGATATTGGGCGAGGCGATGGTGCGATCCATTCCTCCGCGTCCTTAGATATCGTGGTCTCATGCTTTCTTCTTATGAATGATCCCGGATGGCTTGGTCAAAAAGCTAGCCAACACAAAGGGTGTAAAATGTGAATCCATAAATGAAAGGCACCAAGAAATTTAAACCTAAACGAAGTGACATCCAGACTACGAACCAAGTTCCGAATTTCACCGCAGGGGCATGCTCTTAATAACAAAGCTCGAAGTTCTAATTCTAACCAGGCACAATAAGAATTCAGCAAATAAGCTAAAAGTCAGCCCTCAAGACCTCCCTGAGGAGCACCCGGTTCATCGCCGACGCCATTAACATATGGCTGGATAGCGATACAAACACCATGCTATTTAACCCAAGACCTCCCTGAGGGGCACCTGGTTCATCGCCGACGCCATTAAGATATGGCTGGATAGCGATACAAACACCCGACTCTTTAAACCAAGACCTCCCTGAGGGGCACCCGGTTCATCGCCGACACCATTAAGATACGGCTGGATAGCGATACAAACCCCGGGCTCTTTAACCTAAGACCTCACTGAGGGGCACCCGGTTCATCGTCGAAGCCATTAAGATATGGCTGGACAGCGATACAAACACAGGGTTTTCAAAGACCTCTTTGGAGGCATCCGCTCAGATGCTGGATCTTCCAAATTCAGCTATTGGTTCTGGGTTTTTCAAACCCAGTTACTGACGGACCCAAAGACCTCTTAGGAGGCATCCGACAAGTTCAAAAAGCATTTGAATTGTTCAAACCCAATGAACAACGGATTAAAAATCCTTCCAGGAACATCCGATCATGAGTCGAATCTTTTAAAATTCAGTTAATGATGAAGTCAGCAACTTTCACCGTAGTCTTCTAACAAATTCTACATGTAACTGACTCGTACAGATACTAGGAATAATAGATTTTTCTACCTAACTATAAATGTCTTGCCTAATCTTTAAAATATTAAAACCAATTGTGGTATGGGGGCATTACCATTGCATTAACGAAATTCAATGATGCTCTCTTAAACATACTACAATCCGGTTATAATTTCATAAAAATCGACATTAGATTATTTCAAAACTTAGCTTATAATAACAAACAATTTATAATGCAGAATCTGTATTACAAATGCAAAATAGAAAGATACAACGAAGCTAAAAGTAAAAGTTTAAGAACAAGAGCAGAACACAGCTTCATTCTAGCATCATCTGATAGCATAACATACACACAACCAAAATTACATTATCCACCAAGCAAGTCAAATGCAGGATCAAGCATATAAGCTAAAGTCATAAGCGAGGACTGGCACTCGCATTAAACAATCCATTCTAATAATTTACATGCATAAGAGGACAACCCAAAAAGCAGAATAAGAAAGTCATGAAAGTCAAGATTCCTTCCTATCATGAAATCATCCCCTAAACAGAAGGAGAGGGAGGCACATCAATCTTTCCCTCCTGGCCCAGAAGCTCGGCAATGACTCTATCTCTAGACTTCAAGGCTCGGATAAGCATGGCTTTGTCATCCTCCAGAACAGAAATTCACTCAAGATTCTCTCTGTTCAATCTCTGGTGGTCACTGGCGAGCATGTTCCAACCAATCATCTTTTTTGCGGTATAATTCTCAAGGAGATTGGTGTGCTTCTCAAACGTATCTCGGGTATTATCAAGCTGGGCAAGAGCACTACGTTGTACGACATCTATATCATCAGGAACAACTTGTTTGTCGGACAGGCATATGTCCACCTCTATACGTGCACCCTGTAAGCACCATCCTTCGAATCGGCTAGCAAGTTCAGGGTGACATCGTTCAGAAACATAGCGAGGTCTATCCATGATGGTTCGCAGATCTTCAAGAGATGGAACATTATAAGCAGGAGGGTCCGAAGTGGAATAAGCATCTGTTTCAAGTAGCTCATTCAATTTGCGACGTTTCTGTGAATCACCCTCCTTCGGAAGATCCTTTATTTTGTTATGGTTAGAAGACATCCTACATAAGCAACAACATTTGTTGAGAAAAGAAAGGGGAAAACATATCCAGAAGTATTCAACCCAGTTAAGACACTTTGGGTCATTGAAATCAATTAGGGTTACGGGTCGTGAAAGAAACTCACACCAATTTATGGTGCGAGACTTATGTCGGCTCACGACATGAAAATCATGACGACCCACAACTTAAGACCCACGAAGGTCCACGACATGAGACCCATATCAGACCGTAACTTCAAATTTTTGAATGGACCAATTCCCGAATTCAAGTTGTTCATGCGACATATCATCTCGATCAACTAGGGTTATAACTACAGATTGATAACTCACATAGGCATAACGACATCACGACTTAATGCCAGAATCATCATACAAGCACAAGTAAAAAAAACATATGTACAACATTTACGACAAAACAACAGAAGTTCATGGTTTGAACACTTCAATGAGTAATCAATGTGTATTATACAAAATTAAGGATACTTCACATTGATCATGCACAACAGCCCTTATGCACATTATACCCGATCAAATCCAACTCATTTTCAATTCATAACACAAAACATTCAAATTCAGTTCGTAAAAACATCACTTTATCAAAAGTAAATGAGAATCCTAGAGTTCTGCACAAGTCTTAAGCATTCAGTGAAATAAAGAAGGGAATTTAGAATCACACCTGATTTGTGAAGACCAAAAGCTTTAAATTTGATTATTAAACTGAGGGATTACTTGTACTTGAATTGCTATGATAATAATGATGATCGGAGGGTTAATTGGAGATGACCGCCACTAATGAGGTTTCTAGCTTAAAAGAGAATGGTAAAGATGTGATGATTTAATTAGAAAATAATAGAAAGGAAGATTAAAATAGATAAATCAAATTTACTAGGCCCCCAACGACCCAGTATCAAGGGAAAGCCAACAGGATTTAGTCAGACCGTGACCAGGAAGTCGCAATGACTCCGGTTCATTATACGACCTAGGAAGCTGGACGACCTAAATATAAAAAGGAAAAGGGGTTCTCATGTGAGATGGAAAGGACAAAAGTAAAGTCGCGACACGATGATTCACGACATGAGTCTTAGAGCACCCTAACGACTTGACTAAAATACATGAAGAAACGTCATAAAATATGAGGATTCGAAGCTCATGCTATTTCCAATAACATGAACTTCGAGGGGCAAATGTTAACCCATAAAAAATGCGTGTTCAGTATGTCGTCAAAACCATGCCGTTATTCAGGTCATTTTAAAGCCATGCCGTAGAGAAAAGAAGGAATCATGCCATCTTTAGCTATAGTGTGATAGTTAGGTCATCATACTGCGTACCAAGTCATAAAGCTAAGTCATGTGCCTCCATGTCACAACGAAGACTCTTCTAAATCGTATCGCAACTCGAAACTCGCAACTTGTCAAGTTGTTCCCAAGGTCAAGGTGAAATGTCGTAGAATGGGGCTGAGCTTCATGTTGGTCAGCGACATGATGCTATAATACTGATGTCCATGTCATTCAACAGCATGATCTACAAGCAATTCATATCGGCCTTAAACCATGTCAAGAGAGGTAAGACGGATTCAGGAAGCTTACCATACCGCCCCAAGGAAACTAGGTTGGCCCCAAGTCGTGTCGCATTCTATTCATAACGTCAAAATCAAGTCGTCATGCGACATAACACCATGACATGCCGTAAGCTCGAGGCACAAAGAAGCACAAGATCACACGACATGAGTCATGCCGCCGTGCCTTAATATCGATCTATGGCATGAAAGGTCAATCGCTACTTGAAGTCTGGAGATAAGACATGCCGCGCCCCACCCATGCCGCCTTCAGCAAGTATCGGACCGCCAGAGCAGTATGAACCCTGTTAAAGGAGGTCATGTCATATCGCAAGTGCATGGCGCCATGAGTTAACCCGCCGGACAACATGAGTCATGCCGTTGGTCCGGGTTATATCGGCGGCGACATGAGTTAAGGCGTTTACTAGGTAATTACAGAATTGCCACCTGGTATGAAGATTTCCTATAAATACCCCCTCACTTCTTCATTTGTGGAGGGGAGGAAAAAAAAGGCCACGAAATGCTACCAAAAATATTCTTCAACAATCTTAGCATCAATCTAACACCATAAGTCAAAGATTAATCCATGGATCATAATCTACATCTAACGCGCCCACACGCCTTGCGAATTGAGGAATAATTAGATGAGCCTGCGTTTGAAAGGGAACTTTACCAATTCTACTCCATCTCTATCGAATCTCTATGGATCTACAAGTTCCTTCATCATCTCTAATAGATTTGAGTGTGATTTGTGAGTAAAAGAGTGATAATATTGTAAAAAAGAATTTGATCTTGTAATAGTTCATGTTGGTAATGAAATTCTTTACGAGAGTGGACGTAGACCCTCATTGGGTTGAACCACTATAAAATTTTGCGCATTCTACTTGCATTTGGATTGTTCTGCGGCCCTACTATATCATTTTTGTGAAATCTTCTTGTATACTTTTGGTGTTTCCTAATTTTGGGACAAACATCTAGGGACCCGAGGAGCAACTTATTATTAGTCATTGGGTCGTAATAAGTGATTTTTTGAGATGGTACTTCTAATTCGATCGGGATGACCTCCTCGGATCCAAAAGCGAGGGTGAAGGGAATGTGCCCAGTTGCTGATTTGTAGTCATTCTGTAGGCCCAAAATGCCAGAGGTAGCTCGTCGACCCACCTGGCTCTGGCCCACTTCAATCGCTTCTTCTGAATGGACTTAATTACCTTGTTTACTGCTCCTACCTGTCTGTTTGATGGCGGATGCACCACAACTTTGTATCTTTTCTCGATATGATATCTCTGGAAAAAGGCCCAAAACTCTGTGTTATCAAATTGGGTCCGTTATCTGTTATAATGCCCTTCGGGATTCCAAACTGACATATAATGTTGCTGACGATGAAATTAATCACTCGCTTGGTTGTGATCGTGGTCAATAGCTTCGCTTCAACCCACTTTGTGAAGTAATCCACAGCTATAACAACGAACTTTGCTTCGCCCTTTGCAATGGGGAGGCTTCCGATAATGTCAATTCCCCAGATAGCAAAGGGCCACCAGCTCATCATTATCTTAAACTGGCTGGGAGGTGCCCTAGGAATTTTAGAAAATTTCTGGCACCTGTTGCAGCGCCGCGCATATTTGGCTGCATCTTTATTTACGGTTGGCCAGAAATAGCCATACCATAGTATCTTCTTTGCCAGTGTTTTGCCTCCAGTGTGGTCGCCACATTCACCTTCATGTACTTCTTTCAATACTCGTTCAATGTCGTCATGGGCTATACACCGGAGGAGTGGCATCGAGAACCCTTGTCGATATAGGACTTCACCTTGCATGACATATCTAGAGGCTTTACGGTTGACGACATGTCTTTCGCTCTTTTTGGTGGTAAGCATCCCATTTATTAGGAATTTCTTTAAGGGCGTCATCCACGACTCCCTTTCCGTCTCATTCTCCAGTACAGGATCGATTTCCATCTGATCGGTACTTGGAGATTGTAATATCTCAATTGGGACCATCTTTGTGTCCTTAGGATTGTCAGAACTAGCTAGTTTGGCCAACTTATCTGCCTTCTGATTCTCTGATCGAGGAACATGAGTTATGCTGTAGTATTCAAATTCACCTAGCAATTTTCTCACTTTCTTAAAATATGATACAAGCCTTGGCCCTTTGGCCTGAAACTCTTCATTGACCTGGTTCACAACTATCTTGGAATCGCTAAATATATCCAGCTTTGCTTCCCCCAACTCCTTTGCAAGCCTAAGCCCGACAATCATGGCCTCATACTCCGATTCCTTGTTCGTGGCATGAAACTCTAATCTCAGGGCATAGTATATCGACTGTTCTTCTGGAGTTACAAGTACCACTCCAGCGCCAGATCGTCTATCATTCTTAGCTCCATTAGTACATAATTTCCAGGTGCTGGGACCAACTAGTTGTTTTGAGGTATCAACTTCTTCACTCTCTACATCATCCTCTGGGATAGTTAATTCTACTATGAAGTCTGCTAATACTTTCCCCTGATCGATCTTCGGGGCTGGAAATTCAAATAGAATTAACCCAACTCTATATTCCATTTGAGTAACCTTCCTGACGCCTCTGGTCTCTGTAAAACTTGTCGGAGCAGATGGTCAGTGTGCATAGTGATGTGATAAGCTTGGAAATAGTGGGGAAGATTTCTAGATGCAATCAACAGACGTATGCAAGCTTTTCTATCTTTGTGTAGTTCCGTTCTACTGTCGCTAGTTTCTTACTCACATAGTATACGGGCTTTTGGATATTATCTTCTTCTCTTACCATGGCTGAACTTATTGCGTGGGATGACACTGCCAAGTACACAAACAAATCATCGTGGTCTAATGGCTTGGACAATACTGGGGTTTTTCTAGATGATTTAGCAAGTTATGAAAAGCTTCCACACAATCTGGAGTCCATTTGAAATTGCGTTTTCCTCGCTTTATCAATTCGAAGAATGGAATACACTTATCTGTAGCCGTAGAAATGAATCTATTTAATGCGGCTACTTTTCCAGCGAGGCTCTACACATCTTTAATTAGCCTTGGTATTTGGATATTCCTGATTGATGCGACTTGATCTGGATTGGTTTCAATTCCTCGTGAGCTAACTATGAAACCCAGAAATTTTCCGGAGGCAACTCCAAATGAACACTTCAGAGGGTTGAGTTTCATACCATACCATCGAAGAATATTAAAATTTTTTGCTAGGTCACCGGTATGGTCGGACTATTGTCTGGACCTTACTAACACATCATCAACATATACTTCCATTGTCTTTCCGATATGAATGTAGAACATCCGGTTCACTAGCCGTTGATATGTAGCTCCAGCATTCTTTAGACCGAAAGGCATCACTACATAGCAGTGCAGTCCCAAATCTGTGATGAAGCTGGTATGCTCCTGGTCTAGGACATGCATGGAAATCTGGTTACATCCGGAATACGCATCCATAAAGGATAAGAGTTCGTGACCTACAGTTCAACTAGTTGATCAATCCTAGGAAGAGGAAAACTGTCCTTCAGGCAAGCTTTATTCAAGTCTGAAAAATCAATGCATGTACGCCACTTTCCATTGACCATCTTTACTAAAACGGGATTTGAGATCTATTCTGGGTAAATCGAATCTCTAATGAATATGTTGTTCCTCAGCTTCTCAATTTCTTCCTTCAGAGCGGCTGACCTCTCTGGGCCGAGCATTCGCCTCTTCTGCTTAACGGGTGGATGTTTAGGATTGATACTCAATGAGTGGTTCATATCTGAGTGTGATACTCCACACGTATCCGCATAGGTTCAGGCAAATACATCCAAGTTGGCCTTTAAAAAATCAGTTAATTCCTTTACTCGAAGAGGGTCTAATTGGGATCCAATTTTTAAGACCTACGCTGGGTCATTATTGTCAATTGGGATATCCATAGTTGTTTCATTGGGCGTCACCATTCTGCCCCCAGGCTCTTTGTCCTCTCTGGGATCTATGTCCTCTGGAAATTCTTCGGGTGACTCCCTCGGGGTCTTCTCCCTTAGTTGCTATGCTGACCCCTCCTTCACGGGAGGAGAAGCACCTTTGGTTTCTATATTTAGTCCTTTCATTAACATCTTCAACTCCCCATGTAACAGGCTTGTCCAGTGGCCTGGTCACCACTATTCACCCCTACTCCAACATCTGTTGGGAATTTCAGCAATAAGCACCAAGGCGCAATGTAAGCCCTGAATTCTGCCAGGGGTATTCAGCCCAAAAAGGCATTATAGGGCGAATCAATGTCCAGAACTACAAATGGGAGAATTCTCACTCTTCAGCGATCTCTTCCTTCTAAGGTCACTGACAATTCTACATATCCCATCGGAGCTGTCGAGGCCCCATTGAAGCTGCATATCCATCCATCACATGGCTTCAAATTCTTGGCTTCGAGCTTCGTCTGATCAAACGCTTTCTTAAACAGAATATTGACCGAGCTTCCGTTGTCCACTAAGACTTTATGGACTAGAGCAGGACCAATATTAGCGGTGATGACGAAGGGGCCTTCGGTAAGGGAGTGAACTCCACTACTATCTCTATCGCGAAATATGACATCATCAAACATTATTTTCTGTTGCTTGATCGGGGTGATATCTTCGGAATTACTGCACTCTCCTACTCCAACGTGCTTGGTTGCATTTACATATTGATCCACCACTCTGAAGCTAGGTCCAGCCGGGTGAGGTGCTCCAAATATAGAGTTGATAACAATATTCTTTCCCTTTTGCTGAGTAGTGGGTCTAGAAGCAGGTTAGCTTCGATTCGGGGCCTGTCCGGCTTACCCTCTGTCTATCGGGGTGACCTTGTATTCATCCAACTTACTTTCTCTATGGATTTTTTCAACGACATCTCTCAAGTGACGACACCCGTTAGTGGACTGACCACGAGTTTGATGGAAAAGGCAGAATTTTCCTGGCTCACGCTATTTCTGTGTTGAATCACTTGGTGGAGGCCTCTTATACTGGAGAACATTATAAGTGTCTAGGAAAATATTCTCTAATGTATCATTTAGCAGTGTAAACTTCTCGAATGCTTTGAACCGAGGTCTCTTTTGCGAACCGTTTCCTCGATTCTTCTTCCGATTATCATTCCCATTCTAGCATTCGCCACCTTGGTTTTTTTTCCAATGTTCACCTCTACCTTGCTAGAGCTATCTCTGTATTGTTTGACGGCCACATTGCTCAGTATATCTTCTTTATCAGCAGCTTTCCTCTTTATTTGTATATAACTCCTCTTGGCGCAGACAGATATGGGGTTTTTCGAAGAATATTTCCCTGGTGAGAGGTCGTTTTCCAGCTAAGTATCTGTCGAATTCCATATCTTTATCTACTCCATCAATTAAGGCCATCAGGACCGACTTCATATGAGGATCTCTAACCTCTACGGCTGCTAAATTAAAGCGGTCCGAGTACGATCTCAGAGTTTCGTCAGGACGCTGCTTGATGAGTGATATCTCAACGACGTTTTTGGACCTTTGAGCATGAAGTCGAAATTGATTTATGAATCTTTTGCTCAATACCTTGAAGCTGGAAATCGATCGAGCCGACAAGTAGGTAAACCACATTAATGCCACATCCTCTAGAAAGATCAGGAATGCTTTGCAGTTTACAACGTCTAGAGCAGCTGCAGCGTTCATATACCATGAATATCTCATTAAATTTTAGACCGGATCTGTCATGCCCGAATAACGGTTCATCATTGGCATAGTAAATCGTCTTGGGAGTCGAACATCTAATATATCATCAGTAAATGGTGTATGACTGCAGTCTATACCCCAATCTTCATTTCTTTGTCCATGGCTATCTGCCATGATCTGCCTTACCATTGCTTCAACATCCGCATTGGTCAAGATGGATTCAGGATCAGCACCCTTGCCTTACGAGGTCCTCCAAAGTTTGGGGTTTGAGCAGAACTTCCTTGCCTCCTATGGCCACGGTCAATCACGCAACGAAGGGGTTGCAATGGTTGATTCTCAATAGGGTTATCGATAACCAGAGCTCTAGGCAGTGCTATGGGTCCTTCTTCATGTAAAGAGGCAAGATTATTCCTATTATGATTGTCCTGTCCCAGGTTGAACGTCGTCTCTGCTCTAGAGGGGAGTGATCCAAACCGAAGCTGCCCCACATTTTCAGCTCTTTCTAGCGGAGGCCGTCGTTGGTGTCTCGGAGGTTCTTCCGATGAGGAGGAAGAGTCAAAGGTGAAGCGCTGAATCAGTGAAGGTGTTCTCTGCCTTCGGAGTTCGTCTATTTGTCTGCCCATTTCAGTAATATTCTGTCATAGCAAAGAACTCTCTTGCCTTTAAGCTACCAACTCATCATTCGTCCTTTCCAACAAATCGAGCACATGAGGGAAATCTTCTTCTATCACTGGAGTAGAAGCATGTAGTATTCGTCGTTGGACGTAGAGAACTTGAGCCAGGTCGAGCAGAAGCACCAGCGTGAGTAGAACGAGCCATAATCTCCTTTCTAGGTCGAGTTGTGGTACCTTGGTGAGGGCGGTTCGTGACCCCCTCTGACTGGTGGCTGGTGGTTCCGTCCTGCATGCGGTTCATGGCCCTTTCTCCCTGATGGCTCGTGAGGGCATCTGTGGGACGCGTGGTAACCATCTGCAAGTGGGTCGTAAGCCCCTCATGGGGTCGGTTCGCCCCCTGCGATCCATGAGTCGGGGAGCTTTCCTCGACCTGCTCCTGAGTGCTTTCTTCGTTTGCTTCGTTTTCTTGCGAAGTTCACGAACCTTTGGATTTATTTCAAGCCATAATATCTTGACTTTGCTGAAATCTTCAAAAACCAAAACAGTGGAAGTACGGACTATTTTCTTTGGACTTGAAAATCCAAATAGTAGAGCAATAATCCGATAGGCTGAGAATTCGATTCTCAATGAAAGCACCAAAATGTGAGACCAAATTATGGCTCTAACAGCCAAATTGTCTTAAATTACAGAGAATAATAACTAGAAATGAAAGAAAATGCAACAAACACACCAAATTTATGGTGGTTCGGCATTAGTGAGCCTATGTCCACTTTATATGACTTTGATTATACGTTTGAATGCAAGTACAATCAATATTCTCTCTCAATCTCACTTTTACAATGATAATTCACTCGGTAAATTAGAGATCACTTTGAAAAATAATAGAGATATAATAATGGTGGAATCAGAGCTCTGAATTGCCTAAAAGATCCTGAATAATGCCAAGTATGGAGCTATTTATAGGTGATTTCTATAGGCAGTTTGTGATGACCCTAAACTTCCGTAGACCGAAAGTAAGGATAATCATTTTGGAATACAACATATTTACAACAAAAACAGATCTTAGATAATTATCATAACACATAAACCATTGCAGCGGAAATAAATGTCTTCAGCATCACAGCATAATATCAGAGTATGCAGTTTTACAGGATCCACTTAGCATAATTGAAGTCTTAACAAAAGAGAAACAAGTCTGAAATAAAAGGAAATAAGTTTTCAAATCCCATTACATACATCAAAAGCAAAAGATGGAAAAATGTCTCAAAAGCAAAATAAAAGTTGGAGAAAAGGTCTTCTTCTTCTTCCTTCCAAAGCAAACTCCAACTAGAAAGTATCACCTAGAAACCTGTCAATTGGCTGCCCATGTGGAAAGAGGGCACCCGAGTTTGCAAAAGTGAAACAAACTACGAGTCAGTCATGGGACTGGTGTGAGAATTCTTAAGTAAATTAACTATCAAGATGGCGAATCTCAGGACCACGCCGCTAACGCGGAACGGGTTTACTCCATTGGATTGCCAGTGCAATATTTTATAAAGTTTATATAAAACAACGAAATGACTTTTGAAAAATGAAATCGTCATAAGACTCAGATCCTATCACACAAAGCAACGCACATAGGAGGATAGAGTTTTCCCTTATGATGATCAAACATGCTTAATACGTGAAAAATAATATTTTAATATTATCATTAGTGTTTAAGCAGTATTAAAATACTTCAATATAAATATATCAATCCTAGACGGCATAATACCCGATCCTACTATGCCGACGTATATAAGTTTACAATCAAAACCGAAATGTTGTCGTATTGGGAATTGGTTTTCTGTCATGAAATCGAGGCTAGGGATCGTCCTCTTCCGATTCGAGACACTCTAGCAAATGCCTTAGGATCCCCCGCAGTGAAACCTTGGATGCGATAGGGCCGGTCCCTACCTTACGGCAGTGGATTAGTTATGCCTGAACACACGTTTCTCGGTCCCTTTGGACCTACAATATGACCACTTCCGGCCTATAAAATCCCGAGGTACCTCAATCCAAAATCCACATAAGTAAAATGTCGGGCCGTGTCAAAAACCAAGCACCACTCCTAGCTAGAAAGAAACTGTGCACTCCCTACGGTCCATATCCCGTTTTTGACTCATACCAGGGTGTGAGGCTCGCGAAGTCACGATATACACAAAGTTATGCCTAACCAGGCTATGCTTTGATCATTAGCCATAAGGCCTGCTTTTCAACAAAGCCTTGATCATTGCATCTTGGCATGCCACATTGACAATTCAACGCCATGCGATCGATAACTATCACTACGTATCAGGGTGTTAAGTAGAGAATAAATTCTCTACCACCAAACAGACATATATTAATAGAAATCGGTTTAATTGCATGAAGTGAATTTCAACGTCAGACACGCATCCATTTACAAGACCGTTCTGCGTCTGAACAAAACCGGAGACACCAAAGGGGTTCTCGCTTATTAGCATGATCAACACACACGTCCGAACAATTACTGCTTCAACCCAGTCCTGGGAGCAAGTCAGTCCAAGGTATCAGAAGCCATCGTCCATTCGATGTGAAGATCGCCGGTCTTCAACCATCGTCTTCTTACATCTTTGATTCAATCGCCGTTCAATTATTTGAAATGAGTTAAACTCGGCCTTTTCAAATAATTGTCGCATAATTATAGTTTAAAACATTTCATATATATATTTATAACTATTTATCGCTATTTTTATTTATTAAAAATAGCTCGAAATAAATAAACGACGTTTCGGGCCAATGGGCAGCGTTGGCGTTGCTTTTACCAAAATTTGATTTACACATATCTTAAAATCTAACCGTCGGATTTTGATGAAATTTATATCGTTGGATAGCTCTTCCCAAAGCGGTCCTAATGGCTTCAGTTTTGGGAAAATTCAACTGTCGGATCTTTCTATATATTCGTTTGAAGTTACGATTGTCGATACACGAACTGCAACGCTCGTTTCATTTAATTTTATATTTTATATTTATATATAAACCATTGGGCGATTCCCTTTATTAAAATCCATTCCTTTTGTATTCTATAAAAGCAATATTTTTGCCCGCCAATTCTAATGCGACAAAAGTGATGGTTTCAACAATGCATAATTTTATATTCAATAAAAATGACATTTTTGTTCGTCAATTCTAATGCGACAAAAATGATGTTTAACGATGTATATTTTTATATCAAATAAAAATGACATTTTTGTTCGCCAATTCTAATGCGACCAAAAATGATAATTCAACGATGTATATTTTTTTATCAAATAAAAATGACATTTTTGTTTGCCAATTCTAATGCGACCAAAAATGATAATTCAACGATGTATATTTTTATATCAAATAAAAATGACATTTTTGTTCGCCAATTCTAATGCGACCAAAAATGATAATTCGACGATGTATATTTTTATATCAAATAAAAATGACATTTTTGTTCGCCAATTCTAATGCGACAAAAATGATGTTTACAATGATGTATAATTTCATATTCAATAAAAATGACATTTTTGTTCGCCAATTCTAATATGTTTTAAAATGTATAATTTCTTTAATTATAAAAATGTTCTTTTATCCTATGTGATTTAAAGACATAAAAATGCACTTTTTATTCTATTTCATTTTTATGACATAAAAGTGAACTTTTTATACTATTTCATTTTTATAACATAAAAGTGAACTTTTTATCCTATTTCATTTTTATAACACAAAAGTGAACTTTTTATGTCTTTATAAAATGTATATATTTTATTTCCTTTTCTTTTAAAATGAAAAATGTAAAATCTTTTATCTTCTCCTAGAAAAAGGTAAATCTTATATTTTACATAAAAAAAAAGGAAATTTTCTATCTCTCTTCATTACAGTAGAAAAATGGAAATTTCCTATTATACTTTATTACAATAGAAAAATGTGAATTTTCTATTACTCTTTATAACAATGGAAAAATGTAAATTTCCTATTTATTGTTTTTATTTACATATGTAAATTCTCTTTTTCTCTTTTACATTGAAAAATGTAAATATTTACTTTTCCTTTCTTTTACAATGAAAAATGTTAATATTTCCTTTACATAGAAAAATGTAAATGTTCGATTATTTTCCTAAGTTTCAATTTTCTTTTATCCAACACCAAAGTATGTTCATTTCAACTACATAGACATAACGATGAAATTTTGTGTCATTACAACTAAATTAATATAACGATGAATTTTGTGTCATTACAACTAAATTAACATAACGATGAATTTTATGTCATTACAACTAAATTAACATAACGATGAATTTTGTGTCATTACAACTAAATTAACATAACGATAAATTTTGTGTCATTACAACAATGACAACATATGATCGGTTGTAAAATTTCTATGAATCAAAATAAAAGATCCCACCTTTATTTTGTGAAATCAAATAAAATATATGAACTTTATTTATTTTATAGGATAAAAGATCAAATCTTTATTTATTATATAAATCCAACTTCTTTTATTTTATAAGTCAAAACAAAAGATCAAATCTTTATTTATTATATCTCAAAATAAAAGATCAAATCTTCTTTGACTTTATTATATAAATCAAAATAAAAGGCTCAACTTCATTTTGATTTGTTTTAAGAACAAAAGATCAAACTTTTATTATATTTTGTTTCAAAAACAAACGATCAAAACTTTATTTTATTTTATTTCAAAAAAAACAAAAGATCAAAACTTTATTTTATTTTGTTTTCAAAAATAAAAAATCAAAACTTTATTTTGTTTTTTTAAAAAACAAAAGATCAATTTTAAGAGAAAGGAATAAAAATAAAAATAAGGATAAAAATAAAGGTGAGAACTTTATTATGATTGAATCTGAATTTTACAGATCCAAACTATCATACTATAACATGATAACACAACGAATATAATTCAACTATACAACAATCACCACATAACAGATCAGAAATAACATACAATGATTCAACCGATCGAACATAATTAAATTTTTTAATTTTTTACATTCAGAAATCTCACAGTCGTTGAAGATTTTTGGCAAAAATTCAAACTCTTCAGAATCAACTCCAGTTAGTTTAGACGCGTAGATCTCAGTCACACGATCACAACGCCGTTGAAATCATCGAATTTCGAATTGAAATGAGTTAGATATGATCAATCGAAGTTTTAAAACAATTTAAATTAATTAAATAATAAATTGATTAAGAGAATACTCCTTTCTTCTTCCCTCAGTAATTACATGCCGTAGCTTCCTCCTATTGTTCAATTCTAGGGTTCAGGATTGCAGCCACTACAGGAGTCGAGGAGCTGATGGAGGGTGTCACGATGGGGAGCTCGGAGAGGTGCACGAGGGGGGTGTTTGGCCGAGCTCGGTCGAGCTCTGGGGGGCCCACGATGGCGAGAAGCAGCACACTTCGGGGTCTCGGGGCGGACGCTACAGGCGATCACAGGGGTGATGACCGTACGGATGTGAACAGGAGAAGGTCCTCTACAATAAACTCCAAAGGAGCAGTAGGTTTTGGTGTGAGGAATGAGGGAAATTAAGAGGAGAAGGAGGGAGCAAATTTGACCATGGGATTATAGTGGCGGCGGCTCAGAAGATGGTGAATAGTAAATTAGGGTTTCTTTTCTCCTATTATTTATAATATTATAATGTATTTTTACAAAAAAAACCATATCTTCCAAACCGGTTCAAATTCAGTCCAGCAGAAAGTAACCCTAGCCAATAGCCCATATTCCGGACCCAATGGGACTGGTCCCGTCAGCCCAAACGGCTGTCTGTGGCCTGTATTATTTAATTTAATATTTAATCCCTTTATTATTTTAATTCGTCTGCATAAATAAATTCACCGAGGCCACAAACGGACTCAGAAAAATCCAGAAAAAATATATTTGTCTATGTTATGACGATACGGTCCTAACAAAATTATTTTTGTCGAATTCTGACACTATTTGAAAAATGACTGAAACACCCCACCTTCGTTAGGGTCACTCTCAAAGGGAATGCCCTAATTTTGGTGGAGGTTTATAAGTATAAGTCACAGATATACAAGACAGATATAAGAACACATATTTGTAAACAACAGAAAAGCAGCAACTTTTATTTCATAAAAGTAAATACGTGTTACAACAATATCACCATGATTGTCTTACATCCTTTTCAAAAAAAACATAACACCTTCATAACTGTCTTGATTACATTATTTAAAGAAGCATAAAGAAAACATAAATAAACTGCAAAAGTCCCATAGTTGTTGTCTAAAGCCATAGTTCAAAACGAAAAGGTCCAAGCAATACATTCTTTCTCTTCAAGCTGGATATGAAGGCTGGTCAAGCTGCAGTATTCCCTCCCTGTGGACCTGGGGGGGGGGGGGGAACGGAAGAAAAGAAGACAAAAGAAAAGTAGAGTCAGACATAAAGCCTGAGTAAGTCTAGGACTATTCAGTCTATGAATAAAGAACTGGGTATGATAAGTATAAACAAGAAGTGGGAAAGCACTATAAACTTAGTTAAGTTGTCTAGGGTCGAATATACTATCATACCCCATATTAATCTCTGAACCCATATAAACTAGTTCCCAACTGGCACCCCATAATCAGGGTGAAGTGATCCATTGATGATCGGCTCCTACTCGCATAGTTACATGTGTCTTACGGCCCCCGATGTTGTAGTTACCTATGCTGGTCCCACCATGGGGTGTATCAAGTCCCATGGCGGCGGCCCGACACAACCTTAGAATGCACAGGTATGCTACTGGTGCCCAGTGCCTTATTTTTCTGCGCCGGAGTGAGTGCATGCCCACACCCCGTTAGAACCTACACTGCTGCACCACCGCCATCGATTTGACCTCTTACAGTCAGCCCGGTAATCGTGCCCCACCCTGCCTAGTTTCAGGGTATCATGATACACCTTATAGGGTTACTGCTGAAAAGGGTCCCCCGCTACTAGGTTTTCTATTTCTAGCCAACATGCTAAGTTGGTTAAGTGTTTTATAAACCTAACCCCCAATCAGTCTGTTTAGTTTAGCATGTTCCATTTTGATTAAGTCTTTAGTTCACTTAATCCTAACAATCCTGACTCAGCCTTAATTGTCTTATTAAAGCCTTGACCTCTCACATTAGACAGGTATTGTTGTGGCTGCCTGTTGCCGGTTGGTTCCGGGCAGTCTTACGCCACAACTCAGTCTAACCTCGGGTCCTTATTGGGCTCCATGTTTAACCTCCCACATTGGATAGGTATTGTTGTGACTACTGGACAGCCGGGCGGTTCCGGGCAGGTTTACATCACAACTCAATCCAACCTCGGGTTAAACACATCGTATGTTCTACATTTGTCTTTCTTCTTTATTTTCTTATATGTAAATATTTGTGGCCCATTATTCAAAATAAATTTAAGCTAATGATGTAAAGATTTACACCAATCATGGGCCCAACCCATACTTGAATTTGGGCCCTTCTACTTTATATTTTCATTTATTAATTAATTTGGCCCAACGCTATTTTCCCCCGTTTAATACGTTCGTTTATTATAATATATGTTGGGCTTAGGCTTTTAAGCCCAACTTAGCCATGTGAAAAAGGGGAGGCTTAAAACGTGATTACATACACTAAAGGGGAATGTGAACGCATGAACTTGCAACATAACGTTGGAACTACAAATTAGAAACTGGTGTACTTGCATAGCAATAACATATACTTTGGTCATAAAGCATAAGTGACATGAATCAAAGCATGTAAACTTGTAGTTAAGTTAAGAATCTAACTAAATTAGATATCATTATTGATACATAGTCTTAACTACAACATAAACCTATATTTTTACTTAGGCATAATGTCAAACATAAGCAAATCATGTTTATAAAATTACTATATGTTTACAAAGGTGCTTACTTTTGTTACTAATACAAAAGTATAGTTCAACTAGAATTATTCCAACTTAATCATGATTTTAAATCTATTCACATAACCATGGCACACATATACTTATGGCATAAATATTTCTAAACATGAAATCATGGTTTTTACTTTAGTCATGCAAACTTGCAAATGGGATTTTAAATCTAACCTAGCTATGTACCACATATGTCATCATATAATTCTTGTTAACAATATAGACCTAACATGTTTTTCAATTATGCAAAATATCAAACATAGCCTAGTCATATTCGTAAGTTCGCAAAGAGGCTTACTTTTGTTTCTAATACAAAAGTATGGTCTTATACATAGATCATGATGCCAAATTTTCAACATAATTTCATATGAATTATAATAACCCAAATTTGTTCCAATTACACACAAAATGATTTTTGTACAAAAATATACATTATGATGGCATAGTAGCAAAACCACATACTTGCATGAATTTCAATTAAACAACTACATACATGTAGCTTCAACATGAATTACATACTTTGCGAATATCCAAATGTATACTTGCATAAAACTACCGCAAACATGTAGTTTTTATAATGAATAACATACTTTCCGAATATCCAATCGTATACTTGCATAAAACTACCGCAAACATGTAGTTTTTTATAATGAATAACATACTTGCGAATATCCAATCGTTATACAACATTCCAAATCGATAAGAATCATAGTAACGCACAAATATGAATTACTTATCACCACAAATCAAGTGTACAAACCAACACAGTTATTTGTTCATACCGGAATAATACTCTACTTACAATCGTGTGACGAATTCTCCAATTCAGGAATTTGGAGATGCGACTCCCTTGACGTAGGCGTTGATTTGATTTGTTTAAGTTGCTTTATGCTTTAGAATTTGCCTCCTAATCGTCTCTCAAATTGGTGGCTACTCCTAGTCGTTCCTCAGCAGCATGATGGCCTCGTTCTTATTTCTGAATGAATAGATTAGGTAGAGTCTAGGGTCATTTTTATAGAGTTTATGAACTGATTAGGACCATCGATGTTGCTTGGATTGATCGTAGCCATTCATTCGAAAGAGAGACCAATCAGGGGCTGCCACCTAGCCCTAGTGACAAAGCAAGCTTCTGAAAATCGACCAAACATAGACTAGGCCAGCCAGGGTGGGCTGGGTTCGACCTGGCTCGGGGCCAGGTCGACAGCCCTGTCGACAGCCCTGTCGACCTGGCTAGACCAGGTCGACTGCCCAGTCGACCTGGGTGCCTTAGGCGGGAGTTTTCCCGCCCTGGCCAATTGGGCTCGATTTTGAATTTTGAATTGTTTTTCTGAGCTGTTTTTCTTATGCTCGAATTTTAAACTTAATTCAGAAATTTCCGGAGGCCATATCTTCTTCATACGGACTCCGTTTTTCGAAAACTCGGACTCTATTTCGCGTATTTTTCCGAGACGAACGCAATGGCGTATCCCGTTTCCCTTAATTCTTTGATTTGAAATTAATTATACTTTAATTTGTGAATTTCACTGTTATAGAATACACGGGGTGTTACAATGACTATTTTCCAGTCGATTAAATTTGACTGTAATCGACCAAACACATTTTCCTTCGCCACGCTCACATATTAATTCGAAAAATTCTAAAAATTGAAACCTAGCAATAATATGACATTCCGGTTCTAATGAAAGTGGTTTCATCAAAAACAGAGACTGTTTGAAAATTGACTATTTTCACTGGCTTTAATATTATTTAAAAATGGAAATTTTTAATTTCTGCCACATTTTTCCACCAAATAATTTAAAATAAAAAATTTAAATTGGTTCGGATTTTCCAGGTCGTTACAATCTCCCCCACTTAAGAATTTTCGTCCTCGAAAAGGAAACAAAGAAAAGTAGGAACCAAGATGGAAAATGTAAATTGGTATAAACGTACCTCAGTACAAGAGTTACTTGGAGATATCCACTCTGCACTTGGGGTAAGCCTTTTTGATGCTATCCTCTGTCTCCCAAGTACAGTCTCTAGGATCTCCACTCCATTGAACCTTGACAAGGTTGATCTTCTTGTTCCTAAAGATTTTGGTTTCTTTGCCAATGATCTTAATCGGGTCCTTTCTCACTGTCAGATTTGGAGCAATATCTAGGACCTGTTGGTTAAAATTCGTCCTCAATCAGATCTGGATCGTGCACATGCTTGCGGAGTTGAGACACATGAAATACATCATGCACCCCTGGCAACCAGTCGGGCATCTGCACTCTATAAGCGAGAGTACCAATCCTTTCGAGAATAGGTAATGGACCAATGAATCTCGGTGCCAACTTTCCCTTCTTCCCAAAATGAATCATGCCTCTCAAAGGAGAAACCTTCAAGTATACTCGATCACCCACAGAGAATTCTAGATTCCTTCTTCGCTGGTATGCATAGCTCTTTTGTCGGCTCTGAGCAGTCAACAAGCGCTTCTTAATCAAGTCAACCCTATTAGATGCTTCACGAACCATGTCAGGGCCCAAGACTAGTCGATTGCCTGACTCCACCCAACATGCCAAAGATCTGCACGGCCTGCCATAAAGTAATTCAAACGGTGACATCCCCAAGCTTGCTTGGTAGCTATTATTATAGGAGAATTCCACCAAGTGCAAGTGGTCCTCCCATGAACCGCCATAGTCAAGAATCCAAGCATGCAATAAGTCTTCCAAAACACGATTCACCCTCTCAGTCTGGCCATCTGTCTGAGGGTAATAGGCAGAGCTCAGATTTAACTTGGTCCCAAGCTCTTCCTGAAAAGCTTCCTAGAATTTACTGGTAAATAATGGATCCCGATCACTGACAATGCTTTTGGGAACCCCATGCAGTCTGACTATCTCTTTGAGATAAAGCTGTGCCAAACTACGAGCTGTTCTATTGGACCGAACAGGGATGAAATGGGCAGATTTTGTTAAGCGGTCGACAATCACCCATATGCTATCGTTGCCTTTTCGGCTTCGGGGGAAGCCATCTATAAAGTCCATAGAAATTTCCTCCCACTTCCAACCTGGAACCCCCAGCGGTTGCAATAAACCTGCCAGTTTCTGTTGATCACTTTTAACTTGCTGACAAGTGGGATCTAGCAACATAAATAGAAATACCCCTCTTCATTGATTTCCACCAAAAGGTGCGCTTGAGATCATGGTACATTTTGTTTACACCTGGATGGACGCTGATTTTATATTTGTGGCACTCATCCATCACTTCTCTTTTTAGCTCAGCAATGTCTGGCACACAAATTCGCCCTTGTAATCTAAGGGTCCCGTTATCGTCAATCTGGAAACTTGAGGCTTCACCCTTACGAACTCACTCACAAAGCTTCTGAATAAATTCATCATTCTTTTGAAGAGCAGAGACTTTATCAATCAGAGTAGGAGTGATAATGAGATTGGCGACAATGAGATTGTTGCATTCTGCATTATTTCTACTGAGTGCACCGGCTACAACGTTGGCCTTTCCATGAGTATATAGGATATCCAGGTCATATGATGCAAGAAATTCGACCCAGCGCTGCTGCCTCATATTCAAATCTTTTTGGGTATGCTTCAAGGATTTGTGATCCGTGCAAATTTCAAATTTTTCACCCAAGAGATAATGCCTCCATATTTTAAGGGCAAACACAATGGCCATTAGTTCAAGGTCATGCGTAACATAATTCTTCTCATGCGGTTTCAGTTGGCGGCTAGCATATGCGACTACCTTGCCTCTTTGCATCAGAACTGCACCAATACCTTAAATAAATAAGGGATAACATGTTAAAATGAGATTTGTCATTAAAGGAAAAATGTTATCTCAGACATGTTAATTTATAAAAGAAACAACCTTGCTTAGAGGCGTCGGTCCAGACCATCAAATCCTGATTGCCATCTATGATGGTCAACACAGGAGCATCGGTCTACCTCTTCTTTAGCTCTTGGAAAGCTGTCTTGCATTCCGTTGTCCACTTGAATTTCGTATGCTTCTTGGTCATGTTTTTCAATGGACAAGCTACCTTCAAAAAATCTTTGACAAATTTCCGATAATAGTAGGCCAGTCCCAAGAAACTTCTGACCTCCGTGGGAGTTATAGGCTGCTTCCATTCTTGAATGGCTGAGATCTTCCCTGGATCTACTGAGATGGCTTCCTTTGATACAACATGGCCGAGGAATTTCACCTCCTCTTGCCAGAATATGCATTTAGAAAATTTTTCTTTCAGCACATTTATTCGCAAAATCTCTAAGACTTCTCTCAGATGTTGTTCGTGCTCAGCAGTGGATTTATAAAAGATGAGGATGTCATCAATGAACATGAGCACAAATTTATTTGATCTCTGAATACTCTATTCATCAGATCAACAAAGTATGCTGGAGCATTACATAGACCGAAGGGCATTACTAGACATTCATAAAAGATATCAGGTCCTCTGAAAGTAGTTAAAGGAACACACTCCTCTGCAATGCGAAGTTGATGGAAGCCTGTAGCTAGGTCCATCCTAGAGAACACTCGTGCCCCGTGCAGTCGATCAAGCAAGTCATCAATACGAGGCAGTGGATATTTGTTCTTTAGAGTTTGTTTGTTGAGATCACGGTAGTCTACATATAGCCTGAGAGTACTGTCTGATTTTGGGACGAACACCACTGCTGCTCCCCACTCTGAGAAGCTGGGCCTGATCAGACCCTTCCACAAAAGCAGCTTTGTTTGATATTTCAGCTCCTCTCTTTCCTTTGGCGACATTCTCCGAATGGGATGTACAACAGGCCTTGCATTCGGAGCTAAATCAATTCGGAAGTTGATTTCTCTATGCGGAGGTAGGCCCTCAACTTCATTGAAAACATCATCGTAATCTTTAACGACATGGATATCCTCAATAGAAGTAGGGGTAACTTCTAGAGAAGACCAGATTGTTTTCCTGTCGGTGGCTGAGCCATGGCAGGGGATACATACATTACCGAGTTTAGTTTTAACTTTGACAATTCTTTCGGCGCATACTAACTCAGCTTCATATTTTGCTAACCAATCTATACCAAGTATGATGTCATATCCAGAAAAATCCATGATGATAAAATTAAAAGGAAACTGATAGCGAGAATAGGAGATAAGCACTTTACAATACTGATCTAGAATGAGGGAACCTCCTATCGGACTATTAGCTCTAATCAAAATTTTGAGTTTTCTTGGTTTCAGTTTCAACTTTTTACTTGCATCTTTAGAAATAAAGCTTCTTGCAGCACCAGTATCAAATAAGACAGTAATAGGGATGTTCTTAATATTAAGCGTACCTCCTAAGACATCGGGTTTATTAGGCCCCTCAGTCGAAGCTGGTGTATCTGCTCCCTCATAAACATGTGCCACCTGAGCACTCCTTGGCAGTGGATAGTTCGCCTTGATGTGCCCCTTTTGATGGCAATTGTAGCATTCCCTTTTGTCCTGCGAACTCTGGCCACGATTCTGAGGATTTTGACCACGGTTCTGGGAACTCTGACCACGGTTCTGACTAGGGCCTGAATCATTCCTCTTGGCCTTTTTAGGATCTCTACACTCGTAATCGAAATGTCCAATCTTGCCGCAGTTATAGCAGGTCACTTTGCTCCTATCCCTCTTCTTCCCTTGGGGTTTAGCTGTAGAAGAATTGCTCGCCTCCTGTTTCTTGTTAGTCTGTTCCTTTTGGTTGTTGCTTTGACCTTTCCCTCTATCCTGCGGTACAGACTCGTCGTTCTCCTCTTTGTGGCATGCCATCTCTACTACTTCATTGAAAGGAAGCTTAATATGGGCAGTGACTCGGTTCAAATATTTCTTGGACAGCCCCTTGATAAATTTCTTATTCTTTTCTACTGGATCTTGAATCAAACTAGGAGCATATCGTGAAAGCTCATCAAACTTCCTCACATACTCAGAAATGGTCATATTCCCTTGTTGTAGGTTAACGAACTGCTCGCGCTGGCGCTCTCTAGCTTGTGGGGGTATATACTTCTCATTGAAAAGCTCCATAAATTTGGCTTAAGACATATTGGCCACGTCATTGCAGATTTTGATCGTATCCCACCAATGCCCTCCTTCCTCTTTTAGTTGCCAAACTGCCAGATAGCGCTTTTGCTGATCTTCCAGTTCCAAGCCTTCTAGGATCTTTTCGCAATCTTTAAGCCATGCTTCTGCCTGAATCGTAGACTCCCGCCCTGTAAAAGGTACACCTCCAAGGTTCTTGAATTTCTTTGACATTCTCTCCAAATCGAAAGGTTGTGGAGGTGGTTCGACTACAACCTCTGAATTATGCTGTTCCTGAGTGATGGGTGTCTCGTCTCTTGCTTGCCCTCCAGCTCCTACTCGGGCTGTTCTTGCTCTAGTATCCATTTAAATCAGTCTGTACCATCAAGGAAAGAGTCAGACCAACAAAAACGAGAATTTTCAAGAAAAGATAAGATAAGGACGAGATGAAAAGATGATGATGTAATGACTGGTAAATATGTGCTATTCTGCTGTGCCCACTCTAGGACATTACTAGTCCTATCTCTAATGAGCTACTCGTCTTAGAATAATGTGGATTCTATCTAGACGAATTGTTCTAAATATGTTATATTCCGTAGCTAAGGTTAACCATGCTCTAATACCAACTGTGATGACCCCAAACTTCCGTAGACCGAAAGTAAGGCTAATCAATTTGGAATACAACACATTTACAACAAAACAGATCTCAGATAATTATCATAACACATAAACCATTGCAACGGAAATAAATGTCATCAACATCACAACAGAACATCAGAGTATGCAGTTATACAGGATCCACTTAGCATAATAGAAATCTTAACAAAAGAGAAACAAGTCTCAAAAGAGAGGAAATAAGTTTTCAAATCCCATTACATACATCAAAAGCAAAAGATGGAAAAATGTCTCAAAAGCAAAATAAAAGATGGAGAAAAGTTCTTCTTCTTCCATCCAAAGCAAGCTCCAACAAGAAAGTATCACCTAGAAACCTGTCAATTGGCTGCCCGTGTGGAAAGAGGGCACCCGAGTTTACAAAAGTGAAACAAACTACGAGTCAGTCATAGGACTAGTGTGAGAATTCTTAACTATATTAACTATCAAGATGGCGAATCTCAGGACCACGCCGCTAACGCGGAACGGGTTTACTCCATTGGATTACCAGTGCAATATTTTATAAAGTTTATATAAAACAGCGAAATGACTTTTGAAAAATGAAATCGTCATAAGACTCAGATCCTATCACACGATGCAACACACACAGGAGGATAGAGTTTTCCCTTTTGATGATCAAACATGCTTAATGCATGAAAAGTAATATTATAATATTATCATTAGTGTTTAAGCAGTATTAAAATACTTCAATATAAATATATCAATCCTAAACGGCATAGTACCCATCCTACTATGTCGACGTATATAAGTTTATAATCAAAACCGAAATGTTGTCGTATTGGGAATTGGTTTTCTATCATGAAATCGAGGCTAGGGATCGTCCTCTTCCGATTCGAGACACTCTAGCAAATGCCTCAGGATCCCCCGCAGTGAACCCTTGGATGCGGTAGGGCCGGCCCCTACCTAACGGGAGTGGATTAGTTATGCCTGAACACACGTTTCCCGGTCCCTTTGGACCTATAATATGACCACTTCTGGCCTATAAAAACCCGAGGTACCTCAATCCAAAATCCACATAAATGCCAGGCCGTGTCAAAACCCAAGCACCACTCCTAGCTAGAAAGAAACGTGTGCACTCCCTACGGTCCATATACCGTTTTTGACTCATACCGGGGTGTGAGTATAACACCCCACGTCCATTAATGTCACTCACAAAGGGAATGCATTACCTTCCATGGAGGTTTTAAGTGAATATAGAATAGAAAAATTACAACAAGACAGATAATAAGTAGTACTTGGAAATCTAAAACTTTATTTCATTGCAGCGAAAATTAAACATGTTTGTTACATCATAAAACCATAAATCAGAGTCAAGTACAATATCCATCTTGATAAAACAAAATACATAATCCCATTACGTAAATAGCCATTAAAGAAGATATCAAGCTGGACTTTACTTCAACGGTCCAAGCTTTTCAAAAGAGAGATAAAGCAATCTAATCAAGCTCCACTAGAGCTGGGCCCACCTGTGTGTGTGAAACTTTTCACAACGGTCCAAGCTTTTCACAACATATATACAACTAAAATAGATCTAATCATATATGGGGTGAAACTTGCATGTGCGATAGATGTCCAACACCTAAACTTGCATAGGCAAAAACTACAACTTGCATAAAGCTACACATGTCATGGGTCTAAAGGTGTCAACTTGTTTGGTAAAATGTCACAATTTACATAATATGATCATAATCCAAATTCATGTATAAACTTGCATATGTGGTTTATGCAACATAATGATGGTGTAAACTAGCATCTAACCCATAGAACTCACACATGTTATAACCTAATTTTAGATCTAAATAGATGTCATAGGATATGTGAGATTATACAACTAATCAATCTAAACTTGCATAGGTACATGTGATTTATCATGTGAATCATCATAGCCCAAACATATATATAATCAACATCACGGTTTGATCAAGCATAAGCTAACTATAACATAAATAATAACATCATGACTTTGTAACATCGCAACTTAGCATAGAAACTTGCAACATATATAATATCATCATAGCATGATTTACAACATATAGGATATCATCATCACATAACATAGGATTTACAACATACATGATGGCATAAGGTTTACAACAACATATATGATAATTCACATCATTTTCTTATGATCCATATCACATCTTAATCTAATTAGTTTGCTAATAATCTTATTAAGATCATCATACTCACAATTAGAAAAGAAAGAGAGTCTTGATTTGCTTTAGAGTTGAGTAGAATTAGAGTTTTGATTAGCTTTCTTCCTTCTTAGTTGGCGGCGACTACACTGAGTTCCATGGCGATGGCATGACGGCGGCTTTTCGATTTTTCATATGATTTTAGAGTGAGAGACTACCTAGGTATATATAGAGTTTAGGATTTATTTAGACCGTCAGATCAACTCAGAACTAACCTGAACCGTTAAATTTGCCAACTCAGCCCTAAAGACACATCAGCAGCTCAAGATTGGGCTCAGCCAAAACCTGGCCGACTTGACTAGGTCGACACCCAAGTCGACTGCGCAGTCGACCTGGTCCTGGGGGTGTCGACTACCCAGTCGACTCCCCAGTAGACCTGGGGTGCTGGGAGGGAAATTCCCCCCCTGGCCTGTTTGACTTCGAATTTTGAATTTTCTGAAACTTCTGATGGCCATATCTCCTTCATACGAAGTCCAAATCACGCAAACTCGGACTCTATTTCAACCAGAATTCCGACACGAATACAATGGCGCAACTGGTTTCCCACAATTCTCACGTCTGAGATTAGTTATTCTTTAATTTGTGAATATTTATATTAACAGAATTACGGGGTGTTACAGTGAGGCTCGCGAAGTCACGATATACACAAAGCTATGCCTAACCAGGCTATGCTTTGATCATCAGCCACAAGGCCTGCTTTTCAACAAAGCCTTGATCATTGCATCTTGGCATGCCACATTGACAATTCAACGCCATGCGATCGATAACTATCACTACGTATCAGGGTGTTAAGTAGAGAATAAATTCTCTACCACCAAACAGACATATATTAATAGAAATCGATTTAATTACATGAAGTGAATTTCAACGTCAGACACACATCCATTTATAAGTCCGTTCTGGGTCTGAACGAAACCGGAGACACCAAAGAGGTTCTCGCTTATCCGCACGATCAATACACACGTCCGGACAATTACTGCTTCAACCCAGTCTTGGGAGCAAGTCAGTCCAAGGTATCAGAAGTCATCGTCCATTCGATGTGAAGATCGTCGGTCTTCAACCATCGTCTTCTTACATCTTTGATTCAATCGTCGTTCAATTATTTGAAATGAGTTAAACTCGGCCTTTTCAAATAATTGTCGCATAATTATAGTTTAAAACATTTCATATATATATTTATAATTATTTATCACTATTTTTATTTATTAAAAATAGCTCGAAATAAATAAATGACGTTTCGGGTCAATGGGCGGCGTTGGCGCTGCTTTTACCAAAATTTGATTTACACATTTCTTAAAATATAACTGTCGGATTTTGATGAAATTTATATCGTTGGATAGCTCTTCCCAAAACGGTCCTAACAGCTCCAGTTTTGGGAAAATCCAACGGTAAGATCTTTCTATATATTCGTTTGAAGTTACGATTGTCGATACGCGAGCTACAACGCTCATTTCGTTTAATTTTATATTTTATATTTATATATAAACAATTGGGCGATTCCCTTTTTAAAATCCATTCCTTTTGTATTCTATAAAAGCAAGAAGCTTTTGTATTCTATAAACAATTGGGTGATTTCCTATTATACTTTATTACAACAGAAAAATGTGAATTTTCTATTACTCTTTTTAACAATGGAAAAATGTAATTTCCTATTTATTGTTTTTATTTACATATGTAAATAAACATTTTCTCTTTTACATTGAAAAATGTAAATATTTACTTTTCCTTTCTTTTACATTGAAAAATGTAAATATTTCCTTTACATAGAAAAATGTAAATGTTCTATTATTTTCCTAAGTTTCAATTTTTTTATCCAACACCAAAGTATGTTCATTTCAACTACATAGACATAACGATGAAATTTTGTGTCATTACAACTAAATTAACATAACGATGAATTTTGTGTCATTACAACTAAATTAACATAACGATGAATTTTGTGTCATTACAACTAAATTAACATAACGATAAATTTTGTGTCATTACAACAATGACAACATATGATCGGTTGTAAAATTTCTATGAATCAATATAAAAGATCCCACCTTTATTTTGTGAAATCAAATAAAATATATGAACTTTATTTATTTTATAGGATAAAAGATCAAATCTTTATTTATTATATAAATCCAACTTCTTTTATTTTATAAGTCAAAATAAAAGATCAAATCTTTATTTATTATATCTCAAAATAAAAGATCAAATCTTCTTTGACTTTATTATATAAATCAAAATAAAAGGCTCAACTTTGTTTTGATTTGTTTCAAGAACAAAAGATCAAACTTTTATTATATTTTGTTTCGAAAACAAAAGATCAAAACTTTATTTTATTTTATTTCAAAAAAAAACAAAAGATCAAAACTTTATTTTATTTTGTTTTCAAAAACAAAAGATCAAAACTTTATTTTATTTTGTTTTCAAAAACAAAAGATCAAAACTTTATTTTATTTTGTTTTCAAAAACAAATGATCAATTTTAAGAGAAAGGAATAAAAATAAAAATAAGGATAAAAATAAAGGTGAGAACTTTATTATGATTGCATCTGAATTTTACAGATCCAAACTGTCATACTATAACATGATAACACAACGAATATAATTCAACTATACAACAATCACCACATAACAGATCAGAAATAACATACAATGATTCAACTGATCGAACATAATTAAATTGTTTAATTTTTCAAATTCAGAAATCTCACAGTCGTTCAAGATTTTTGGCCAAAATTCAAACAGTTCAGAATCAACTCCAGTCAGTTTAGACGCGTAGATCTCAGTCACACGATCACAACGCCGCTGAAATCATCGAATTTTGAATTGAAATGAGTTAGATATGATCAATCCAAGTTTTAAAAAAATTTAAATTAATTAAATAATAAATTAATTAAGAGAATACCCCTTTCTTCTTCCATCAGTAATTGCAGGCCGTAGCTTCCTCCTATTGTTCAATTATAGGGTTCGGGATTGCAGCCACTACAGGAGTCCAGGAGCTGATCGGAGGGTGTCACGATGGGGAGCTCAGAGAGGCGCATGAGGGGGGGGGGTGTTTGGCTGAGCTCGGTCGAGCTCTGGGGGGCCCACGGCGGCGAGAAGCGGCACTTCACGGTCTCGGGGCGGACGGTAAAAGCGATCACAGGGGTGATGACCGTACGAATGTGAAGAGGAGAAGGTCCTCTACAATAAACTCCAAAGGAGCAGTAGGTTTTGATGTGAGGATTGAGGGAAATTAAGAGGAGAAGGAAGGAGCAAATTTGGATATGGGATTATGGTGGCGGTGGCTCAGAAGATGGTGAATAGTAAATTAGGGTTTCTTTTCTCCTGTTATTTATAATATTATAATGTATTTTTACAAAAAAACCCATATCTTCCAAACCGGTTCAAATTCAGTCCAGCAGAAAGTGACCTTAGCTAATAGCCCATATTCCAGACCCAATGGGACAGGTCCCGTCAGCCCAAATGGCTGTCTGTGGCCTGTATTATTTAATATTAATATTTAATCCCTTTATTATTTTAATTCGTCTGCATAAATAAATTCAACGAGGCCACAAACGGACTCAGAAAAATCCAGAAGAAATATATTTTTCTATGTTATGACGATACGGTCCTAACAAAATTAATTTCATCGAATTCTGACATTGTTTGAAAAATGGCTATTTTTCAGTCGATTAAATTTGACTGTAATCGACCAAACACATTTTCCTTTGCCACGCTCACATATTAACTCGAAAAATTCTAAAAATTGAAACCTTGCAATAATATGACATTCCGGTTCCAATGAAAGTGGTTTCATTGAAAAAAGAGATCGTTTGAAAATTGACAATTTTCACTGGCTTTAATATTATTTAAAAATGGAAAATTTTAATTTCTATCACATTTTTCCACCAAATAATTTAAAATAAATTTTTTAAATTGGTTCGGATTTTCCAGGTCGTTACACAGTTCGTGAAGATACGTGGCACAAATCCCAAGGATCTCAGAACCGTTCATGAGTGGGTGGAGAAATGGCTAATATGGAGGTTATGAACAAGTGTCGCAAGATCCTTCAATTTCGGCTCGTGGATGACCAAGTCGTGGTCACCATTCTCTGGACACAGGGTTAGTTCATGACCATATTGTTAGATCGAAATTTGGACCTAACACCCAAATTGTTATAAACTGTAGAGAATTCTAAGTGAGGAATCAGGAAAAAGAAAATGACACTCAGAATTTATAGTGGTTCGGCGTTAACGAGCCTACGTCCACTTTATATCTTATTGATTATGCTTTAAAAGTTAGTACAACAGTGATTTCTTTCGATATTCCAATGGTTTGACAACAATGGCGGACTCAGCATTCACTATTGCCAAAAAGCTCTCGAAAAATGCCAAGCTCTGGGCTATTTATAGCTGATTTCGTCGGACGGATCGTGGACACGTGGCACGAATCCCGAGATTTTCGGATCGCATCGCAGCCATCGAAGAAAAAGTCAAACTAGCCGTTGTGAACAGGTGCCGTCAGATCCATGCGATTCGGATCGCTGAAGACCAGCTCGTGGTTGAACGGGTCAGTGGGCTCGGTTCGTTGCAGGGGATCGGATCGCCTGGAGGTGGCGTTCGTCGACGAGACGAGAGCGATCCGTTCCTTGGGCGAGTCGATAGAGTGCGATCCAAGAGGGGCGAGACGATGGCGTGCGATCCAAGAGGGGCGAGACGATGGCGTGCGATCCAAGAGGGGCGAGACGATGGCGTGCGATCCAAGAGGGGCGAGACGATGGCGTGCGATCCACTTTCCTGGAGGACTTGGTTTCCTGATTTCCTTTCACGAATGGTCCTGGATGGCTTGGTCAAAAAGCAAGCCAACATTTTGCCCCCTCGAAGTATGTTTTATTGATGATGAAACATGCTTCGAAGATACTTATTGATTCTCTCCTGAAAGGATGCAAGCTTACAGTCGCATTGGTTCAAATTGACATATGGACGAATCGGATCGCCATAGGCCGACACGGTCCGATTTGGTCATCTGCTCGTCGCGTGCGGAGTTCTTAGGGTCTTGCGCGATACAGGGCGCGCCTTCCTTCGAGTCGTATCGGGCTCTGAGTTTCGTGGGCCAGCATTTCAAAGCGGTCCGTGGGCTTTATTGCGATTCCGTCTTCAGGTCGTGGTTCAGGGGGCGTTTCGTGGACCGAATAAAATAAAGGAGGGGAGGCCAACGGTCACCTTCTTTGCCTATATAAGCCGACGTTCCACCCTTCACTTTCCTTCTTTCTCCTCTCTGCTGAATCGTCTCGCGCGAGCTGTTGAATAACGAATCCAACCCTTTAAAACTTTCGAAAATCCAAGAACTCTCTCAGTTTTTAGAAAGGTAACTTTATAGGAAGCACCCTCGTACTAGTTTCCTGAATTTCTTCGGTTGATTCCAGAGAGAACAACATAAATCCGCTACTTTTCGAAGTAATCACCAAATCGCCATAGCCATTGAACGTGGAGCTCAGAACTTGAGGATGGGAAGGAGATGAGGAAGAAGAAGGATGGAGAAGGAGGAAGGAGGCTGACTCGGATCGCGGTCAGTGATTGAGGACGGAAGCAAGTGGCGAGACGAAAGATTGAGAGGGCAACCAAGGGTCGTACCGCGGTAGTCGCAACGGTTCGTGAGGGAGCCTTCCCTTCGCCCGGCGATTCGATGAGGGGCAAACTCTCTGCTCTGCGATCGGGAAAGGGGGGCGATCCCTCTGCCATGCGAGTCCAAGGGGGGCGGTTCCCCTGTCGTGCGAGTCGGAGGGGGGCGATCCCTCTGCTATGCGAGTCGGAGGGGGGCGATCCCTCTGCTACGCGATCCGCCTCACGGCTGGTGATACGAAGAAATTCCAGTCTTTAATCAGCGCCTTGTCGCTATAAAACTCTGGACAGTTAGGATAGAGCCCTGACGTTGATCTCTCTGGACTAAATGACTTCATGATTCGACTGCATATGACGACTAATGACTTTTAATAACCTCGACTGCTCTCATGTTTTATCATCGTTTAATAATGCGCACACACAAGCACACACAGTAGCACTTGCACACACGGGGGACGGGTAGTGTTAATCTTATCGCTCATATTTTCTCGTCCTAGCAGCAATGTCGAACGACCACTCTTCCTCAAGATCTGTAGCCGAAACGGAATCTGAGACTCCTGAACAGCATAATCCTCAAATTCCTCCAATCAATCCAGAAGGTGAAAATTCTGGGTCCGAATATGAAGCCACAGAATCGGATCCGACAGAAAGCACGTCATCCAGCAACAACTCCGATTCCGACGAGCGAGCTCCGGACGAAATTCCAGGCGCAGTCGGGATAGATAAATTCTCTGACTCTTTAGCGTCCAAGCTCGACGAGATAAAACTCAAGAGAATCTGCTTAAGACATGGCATTCCTTGGGACGATGTCTTAACACCTGGAAGCGAAGACAGACCTCATTTAGCACCGGAAGGGTATATGTCGATCAGTCGGACAATGTGTCTAGTAGGAGCTATCCCTCCGTTCCCTCCAATTGTCATTGACACTCTGAGACGATTAGGCATTGCCCCGATGCAGCTTCATCCAAACGCCTACGCATCTCTATATTCTCTATATGTCGCTTATGCGGAAATCTTGCACGCCGAACTCAAATTCAGAGACCTGGTGTTCTTCTTTCTCTTCAAGCACCGCTCTTCTGCAACTCCCAACTTTTCCTTTTTCGAATCAGTGGCGAACAGGAAAGTTCTGTACGACGGATACAGTAACATCGGGGATCCTAAGTCTGACTGGTTTTACATAAGGAGACAGGCTGGATGCTCGCGGAGGTGGCTCAAATCAAGTAAATTTTGATCGCCTAGTTGAATATCTTGCTTGGGGGAGTCTAAGTAATAACATTCTTCCGCTTTTTCCTTTGTCTTAAACAGATCATGTCTTCCCGAAAACAGAGGGCGCATTATACAACAACCGGTTATCCATTCTTTTGCAAAGTAGATCCGATCTTTTAAGGATTAAAAAATGCATTACGGATGACAACCTTCACAAGCATCGCCTCTTGGATAGGAAGTTTGGACTTGGAACCGGCGGCAAACCTTATAAATATGTGCCCCCGACGGAAGGAGAGGGAACTTCACAAGCGGTGGAGACAACCAAATTTCACAAAAGCCCTTCTCCAATAGTCATCCAGGACGACGAAGACTTGAATGTATACAGGGGGGATGAGTCCCGTGGCGATGCGTCGAGAGAAATCCCTACTTCTGCTCCAATGGAAACTATTGGTGATGACGAATTGACAGAAGAACAATTATTCGATGAGCTGAATAAAATCCCTTTGCCCGACATTGAATACACGGAAAAAGACTTCGGCGAGGAGCCTTTCTTTTCTGCTTCCGAAGAGGCGGCTGACTTAGCAAGGGGACGTGAAACGGGCCAGACGAGCCTGTCCCGGGTCTGTTAGGGGGGATTATATGGGATGCACACCTCACACATACTGCCTGATCGTGCACTACTATGTCGTGGATATTCAATGTGATAATATGCTCTTCTTTTCTTTTTTGCAGGAGTGATGTCACGCAGGAGATCTTACTCGTTCCGTTCTCTTCGCGAAGGCACCCCCAGCCTTCGTTCGGGTACTGAGCGCCCTCGCGGTCCTTCTCACAAGTCGAGCTCTTCGCAACCTCGATCTCCATCCAAATCAACTTCTACCAGGCCTTCGAGTCATCCGACAATTCCGACCGGGGGGAAGACACTTCCAAAAGAGTTGACTCCTCCAAAGAGTGCGCCTTCCCACAGTCGGTCGTCCAAAAGGCGTCACAAATCCAAAGATAGGGACAGGGATTCATCCAAAGATACTGAGAAAACGAGAAGTAACATAGTCCCCACTAGCCAACCAGAATTAGCTGCCCCCGGCTCACGGGACTACGTTCACGGTCCTGAGATCCAAGGTAGGCTGGAAAAGCTACGGGAACAATTTCCAGGAATGTTCTTCGATAGGATGGTCTTTGTTCCTGCCTTGGAACCAGTTCCTAAGAACTGGGATAAAGAAGTTATTGGGCATATCCGTCACGTGGCCAAACAGTACGAGGCGATGAAAAAGCACGCACTTAATCTTTCGGAGGTCGTCCGGACACTCGAAATAGAAGCTCACAGGTCTAAAGCAAAGCTCGAAAATAATGAAAGGGCCAGGACAAAATTAGAGAAGGATCTGGAAGACGCTCAAGCCCAGCTCGCCCTGGCACAGAGAGACGCCGCAAACTACAAAACTGAATTAGAAAACGCCAAGCAGCGATTTCATTTAGAACTGGATTCCAATAGCCAGGAAAAAATGGCCTTAAAAAAGGAGGTTGAAGACTTCAGAATGGCCAACATCGAATTGGTAACGGCACAAGGCCATTTTTTGACGGAGAAGGCTGCTTGGGAGGCGGAAAATGCGAGTCTAAAAGAAAGGTTGGCTCTGGCAGAGGCGGAAAAAGTAATTTTGAATGATCAGGTGGCCGACGCGGAGGGACGGGCAACTCTTGCCGAAAAGAACGTTGATAGCGCCATCGAAATGGCCACTGCCTCCAACAACAAACTCCTTGAAAGAGAGAAAGAAATCGAGGGGTTTGAGGAGATGATCTTTGATTTCCTCGGTCAGGTTCTCAAAACTCGCAATATCTCATGGATCCCAGATTATCATGTTACATTGGCCAACTTATGGGATGCCATCGTGGAAGGCGAAAAACATAGACTAGGGGTCGAAGAGATCGATGAAGATGGATTGATGAAAAGCATTCTAAGGGACAACGAGCCTGAGGATCTGGCAGAGGGTCGTCGCTTAATCCTAGCGGAAATGGAGAAAGAGAGAACCACGGCTAAAGGCAAAAGCAAAATTGACGAAGGTTCCAGCTCCGCTGCGAAGTCTAAAACCTCCGGAGTTGAGGAGTATCACCCTGACGACCCGCTAATTCCCTTAGGCTTAACTCCCGTGGTTGTTGGAGCACCCGGGTCTGCTCAAGAGGGAGTATCCGCTGAAGGTACCTTTCTCTTTTCCCAACAATTTGCTAAAGCGATTGCGAATTGTCGCCGTCTAACAGGACAACCCATTGAATTAGTAATGTGTGCCTCTTATAATGCAGGTGGCGAGCCCGCCGACAAGGGTGTTGGAAAAGAGAGAGAAGTGGAGGAGGGGACCGCCCTGCCGGGTGCTGAAATCGATGTTTCAGAGCGAGTCGAGGCCGCAACAGCTGAAGGAAGCATCTCGGTGCCTGGTGCCGACGTACCCAAAGATGCTGAGACTATCGAGGCTTTAAAAGACTTGGATGGTCGGCATGTGGATGATGAAGAGGATATCACCGGCACCAAGAAGGCCGACGATGATGATGATGATGAGGAACCCCTGGCCAGCCGAAAAGCCAGACAAGAGAAAGAGTTGGCTTTGAAGAAGGTGGGGGATGAGGCTTTGAATGTGGTCCCCCTTGCAGAGTTCGATCCCAAAACTGGGATGATTATGAAAATCCAGTCCAAGTCCATCAGCCGGCAACTTCACTTCGCGAACCCTGATGACTTCCCGACTTCCCTCTCTGGCAGAAGCAAGGGAAAAGATGGGGGAGAGGAAACCTCAGAGGAGTCAGATGCTCCCCTCGTGGACAAGCGGAAAAGGAAGAAGGGGGATCCATCTGAAGCCGATAAGGAGAGGCTGGAGAGGCAGAAGCGAGAGAAGATATCAAAGCATAAATAGGATGTTTACTGATATTTTGCCTTTTAAGCTTCCCACTGGCCAGGAGGTGTAATTGTGAGACTGGCCCTCACTTTTGTTTCTAACTTGTTTTCACTTTGCTGATTTGCAGTACATAAACAAGAATTTGTTTCTTCTTACATCATTGTGTACCTGTATTCATAGAAACTTTCCACATTTAGTCGTTAGCCAGCTATTAATAATTATAAGTCAGTCAATCAACAAGAAGAAGAATGTTCATGCTATGTTACACTTGTTATATCAAAGTTTAGCGTTCGCATAGGAGTGCGTGATGCCCCCTAATCAATTGTTAGAGTTTTATGCTCGGCGATTCGTTCGTTCCCCGATCCTTCAGCGGGGAAGGAGCTCTTTCTCAGCGCTCGATCGGAGACGCCTTTATACTCTCTCTCTCTGGAGAGTTAGAGTTCGAGCTCAGCGATTCATTCGCTCCCCGATCCTTCAGCGGGAAAGGAGCTCTTTCTCAGCGCTCAATCGGAGACGCCTTTATACTCTCTCTCTCTCTGGAGAGTTAGAGTTCGAGCTCAGCGATTCATTCGCTCCCCGATCCTTCAGCGGGAAAGGAGCTCTTTCTCAGCGCTCAATCGGAGACGCCTTTATACTCTCTCTCTCTCTGGAGAGTTAGAGTTCGAGCTCAGCGATTCATTCGCTCCCCGATCCTTCAGCGGGAAAGGAGCTCTTTCTCAGCGCTCAATCGGAGACGCCTTTATACTCTCTCTCTCTCTGGAGAGTTAGAGCTCGGATTCAGCCGTCTGCGATCATGCATGCCCCTCAAACTCGTCTCAGGTTTACATTTTAATCCAAGCTCCGAGGATTAAAACCAGTCGGACAAGCAGCTAGAGCATTTACCAAGGCTTTGGGTTCCTCTGATTAGTTTACGATAGGAAATGTCGGCACTGGACTTCGGGTACCTGCAATATTCACATTGATTTTCATAGGCAAATAAACAGAGATGCAGTAAAGGTAAATGACACACAGTATTTTTATAGTGGTTCGGTCGAATCATGACCTACGTCCACTTTATAATCTCTTGCTTTAAGGAATCAGACTGTTCTAGGCGAGTCATGCCTTGTACATAGTTTTTTTTTAAAAGGCAAAAGAATAAGTTTGAAGCCTCTCATGTTAAATATGGCCGTAGATGTTGGGCATTCCACACTCTGGGGATTTCCTTTCCATCTACGGTTGTCAGCTTGAAGGTTCCATTATCAAGCTTGCTGAGAATAGAGTACGGTCCTTCCCACTTTGCTCCCATGTGAGTTGGGGGTGGAAAGACGCGTTTCAGAACCAAGTCTCCGGGTTCCAAGGTTCGGGCTCGGACCTTTTTGTTGTAATATCGGGCGACCTGTTGCTTGCATTTCTGAGCACGCAGGTCGGCTTCATCCCTCTTTTCCTCGATCATATCCAGGGACTCAAGGAGCAATTCATTATTGGACATTGGATCATAATAGGTCACCCGATGAGAAGGTACCTTTATCTCAATCGGGATGACTGCTTCCGTTCCAAAAGCAAGGGAGAACGGGGTATGTCCTGTCGCTGATTTATATGTCGTCCTGTAGGCCCATAGTGCCAAAGGCAATTCGTCAGCCCACATGGCTCTAGCCCGCTTCATTCTTCTTTTCAGAATGGACTTAATTACTTTGTTTGCAGCCTCGACTTGCCCGTTCGATTGCGGGTATGCCACGGAGGTGTATCGATTCTCGATGTGGTATTCTTGGCAGAAGTTTCTGAATTCAGCACTATCAAATTGAGTTCCGTTGTCTGTTATCACAATCTTTGGAATTCCGAATCGACAGATGATGTTTCTCACGATGAAGTTGATCACCCGTTTAGTTGTGATTGTAGTTAGTGGTTCTGCCTCGACCCACTTAGTGAAATAATCTACGGCCACAATGGCGAACTTTGCTCCGCCCCTCGCTATGGGGAGACTTCCTATGATATCGATTCCCCACATAGCAAAAGGCCATGGACTCATCATTGTTTTTAACTGGCTTGGAGGCGCCCTAGGTATCTTTGAAAATCTCTGGCACGCATCACATCGTCGTGCATATCCTACTGCATCCTTGTTTATGGTGGGCCAGAAGTAACCATGCCGCAATATCTTTTTCGCCAAAGTTTGCCCCCCAGCGTGGTCGCCACATTCGCCTTCGTGGACTTCTTGTAGCACACGTTTGATGTCATCGTGGGCTATACACCGAAGGAGGGGCATTGAATACCCTTGTCTATAAAGGATTCCGCCTTGCAACACGTATCGGGCGGCTTTGCGAATCACTTTACGCCTCTCGCTTTTCCTGGTCGGAAGCGTTCCATCCATTAGGAAATTCCTTATAGGAGTCATCCACGACTCCTTTTCTGGTTCTGTCTCCATTACAAGGTCGATTTCCATCTGATCGATGCTGGGAGACCGAAGTACTTCAACGGGGGCTAGCCCTATCACCTTAGAATCATTAGAGCTAGCCATCTTTGCCAACTTGTCTGCCTGCTGATTTTCTGACCGCGGAATATGAGATATGCTGTAGTGATCAAACTCATTCAGCAGCTCTTTCACTTTCTTTAAGTATAGAATCAATCTTGCATTTTTAGCTTGGTATCTCCCAGTAACTTGGTTCACAACTAACTTAGAATCGCAGAAGATGTTCAGTTTTGTGACTTCTAGCACCTTTGCAATCTTTAATCCGGCTATCAGAGCTTCATATTCAGAATCGTTGTTAGTGGCCCGAAACTCCATTCGGATGGCATAAGTTATCAATCGTTTCTCGGGGGTTTCAAGCACTATTCCGGCGCCGGATCTTTCATTATTTTTAGCACCATCAGTATATAATCTCCAGACATCAGGGTCGAAAAGTAATTTTGAGGGTTCCACTTCTTCGTTTGCTATGTCTTCTTCAGGAACTGTGAATTCTGCTATGAAGTCAGCTATCGCTTGCCCCCGAATTGATCGTCTGGGCTGAAAGTTCAAGTCAAATTGACTTAACTCAATATTCCATTTGAGTAATCTTCCAGACGCCTCTGGTCTCTGTAGAACTTGCCTGAGTGGGTGATCAGTATATATGATAATAGGATGTGCTTGAAAATAGTGTCGAAGCTTTCTGGAGGCAATCAGTAAACTATACGCCAGTTTTTCTATCCGTGGATAATTACGTTCTGCCGCTGTTAATTTCTTACTCACGTAATACACAGGTCTTTGGACCTTCTCCTCTTCCCTTACTAATGCTGAGCTGACTGCATGAGATGATACTGCCAAATACACGAATAAATCCTCGTGGTCTATTGGTTTAGATAGAATGGGAGGTTCCTCCAAGTGTTTGAGCAAGTTCTGAAACGCTTCCACGCAGTCAGGTGTCCATTTAAAGTGGCGTTTTCCCCGCTTTATTAATTCGAAGAACGGGATGCACTTATCCGTAGCCCTGGAGATAAATCTGCTTAGCGCGGCCACTTTTCCGGCAAGGCTTTGCACGTCCTTAATTTGCCTAGGTTCCTGAATGTTCCTGATTGCTGTGATCTGGTCTGGATTAATCTCGATTCCGCGCGAACTGACAATGAATCCTAAGAATTTTCCAGAGGCAACACCGAATGAACATTTGGTGGGATTGAGTTTCATCCCATACTTTCGAAGAATGCCGAACATCTCTGCCAAGTCAGTAGTGTGTTGAAAGGATTGCTTGGATTTAACCAGCATATCGTCGACGTATACTTCCATCGTTCTCCCGATTTGGTTATAAAACATTCTGTTTACCAAACGTTGGTACGTAGTGCCTGCATTCTTCAAACCAAAGGGCATTACTACGTAACAATATAATCCCAGATTAGTGATAAAGCTAGTATGCTCTTGGTCCGGAACGTGCATCGGAATTTGGTTGTATCCTGAATAAGCATCCATGAATGAGAGAAGCTCATGACCTGCCGTCGAGTCTACCAACTGGTCAATTCGAGGTAATGGGAAACTATCCTTTGGACAAGCTTTGTTTAGATCCGAGAAGTCGATACACGTTCGCCACTTTCCGTTGGCCTTCTTCACCAGGACTGGATTCGAAATCCAGTCTGGGTAAGTGGAATCTCTGATGAACCCATTACTCTTTAGCTTTCGGACCTCTGCTCTCAAGGCAGCGGACCTCTCTGGGCCCAGCATTCGCCTTTTTTGCTTTACTGGAGGATGTTTGGGGTTAATGCTCAAAGAATGGCTCATGATTGATGGGGATATCCCGCACATGTCTGCATGGGTCCAAGCAAATACATCCAAATTGTTCTTTAAGAAATTCGTCAATTCTTCAGCAAGATTTGGACTTAACTGGGATCCAATCTTAAGGACCTTCTCCGGGTCACTGTCATCGATTGGCACATCCACAGTTGCCTCGTTGGGAGTCGCCGTTCTGCCCCCGGGTTCTTGATCCTCTCTGGGATCCATATCCTCGGGCACCACTTTAGGCAACTCTCCAACAATTGTCCTCTTTTGTTGCTATAAGGTCCCCACCCCCGAAGGGGGAGGAGTGCCTTTAGTTTCGATATCCCCTCCATTGCGAAGTAACTTTAGTTCGGCGACATAACATGCTCGCGCAGCAACTTGATCCCCTCTGACGATACCAATGCCAGCTTCTGTGGGGAACTTCAATAACAAGCACCAAGGGGCTATACAGGCTCTGAACTTTGCGAGGGCCGGTCGGCCCAAGAAGGCATTATATGGTGATTTAACATCCAAAACCACAAAGGGAAGGATTCTCACTCTCTGGCGTTCTCCTTCCCCAAGGGTAACTGGCAGCTCTACATAACCCATTGGAGCGGTGGATGCTCCGTTGAATCCACGGATCCACCCCTGGCAGGGCTTCAAGTCTTTTATTTCAAGACTCATTTGGTCAAAGGCCTTTTTGAAGAGGATATTAACTGAACTCCCGTTGTCCACCAGGACCTTATGAACAGTGGCTGGCCCAATGGGTATTGTGATTACAAGCGGATCTTCAGTTGGAGCCTGGACTCCGACGCTATCCCGTTCTCGAAAAATAACATCATCAGTCATCATCTTTTGCTGCTTCACCGGGATACTGTCTTCGGGATTGCTACATTCCCCCACTTCGAGGTGTTGTTTGGCTGCATTGACGTATTGATCTAACGCTTTGGAACTATGCCCAGCAAGATAGAGTCCCCCGATTACGGTATTGATAACAATATTCTTTCCTTTTTGCTGAGCAGTCGGCCTAGCAGCAAGCCGATTTTGATTCTGATTCGGGGCCTGCACTGCTTGCCCTCTGTCCCTAGGCGCTACTCTGTATTCATCTAGCTTCCCTTCTCGAAGTAGCCTTTCGACCACGTCCCTAAGGTGACGGCATTCATTCGTCGAATGACCGTGAATTTGATGAAAGAGGCAAAACTTCCCTGTCTCACGCTCTTTTTCAGTCGACTCTCTAGGAGGTGGCCTCTTATTCTGGAGGACTTCATACGCATCCATGAAGATATTCTCCAGAGTATCATTTATGGGTGTATAACTTTCAAAGGCCCTGGGACGAGTCCTTCTCTGGGAGTCGTTCCCTCGGCCCCTCTTCCGGCTGTTGCCATTAGCATTGTTATTGTTGTTACCCGGTCGGTGACCACCCTGGTTCTGATTTCCGACGTTAGCCTCAACTTTCCCCGAGTTGTCTCCAGTCTGTTTGATAGCGACATTGCTCTGAACCTCTTCCTTATCAGTTGTTTTAAGCTTTCGGTTCGCGTACACCTCTTCCCGGCGTAGATGTACATTGGCTTTCTCATAGAATAATTCTCTGGTGTGGGGTGGTTTGCCTGCCAAGTACCTCCCGAATTCAGTGTCCTTATCCACTCCATTGATTAGTGCTGCGACAATGGTCGGCTCATGAGGATCTTTGACTTCTGTGGCGGCCAGATTGAAACGATCCAGGTACGTCTTTAGACTTTCGCCTGGTCGCTGTTTGACAAGAAATAGATCGATCACGCTTTTCGTCTTCTGTGCGTAGATACGGAATTGCTCTACGAACTTCTCGCTTAGTTCCCTGAAGCTGGAGATCGATCTTGCCGGCAGACGAGTAAACCATAGTAAAGCCACGTCTTCCAGGAATATGGGAAACGCTTTACACTTAACCGCGTCAGAAGCGGCGGCAACAGTCATCGACCAAGAGTATCTCATTAGGTGCTGAACAGGATCAGACCTTCCTGCGTATCGGTTCATTTGTGGCATGTTGAAACGCCTTGGAAAAGTTGCATCCAAAATATCGTCGGTAAAAGGAGTATGACTGCGACCAATCCCCCAATCTTCGTTCCGCTGCCCACGGCTGTCGGCCAAAATCTGGTGAACCATGGCTGCGACGTTTGCACTAGTCAGAGGAGGTTCAGGGTCAGTGCCTCTGGCCCGACGAGGTTCTCTGATCTCTCTTCGGGGAGTAGCCACAAAATCTGGGACTTGGACGGGGCTTCGCTGCCCCCTGTTATCATGAGTATGCGTGCGGCGACGGGGCTGAGGTGGTCTGTCGTACACAGGACTGTTCACATCTCGAGTCCTGTGAGCCGTTGCTTGACCATTCGTATTACGGTTCGTGGGTCCTGCTCCTAGTTCTTCGTCTTCCTGTGAGGGCAAGGTCCCGAACCGAAGCTGCTCAATGTTTTCGGCTCTCTCATACGGTCGCCGCGGAGGTCTCGGCGATTCTTCAGATGAAGAGGAATATGCTGGGGTGAGTGGACGAACTGGCGATGCTCTTTGCCTTGTTAGCTCGTCAAGTCTTCTATCCATAGCCGTCAGGTTTTGCCGTAGGATGGAACTTTCCTGCCTCTGGGCGGCCAACTCATCAAATAACCTATCCCACATTTTGACAAGGCGAGAAAGATCCCCCTCAGTGACAGGAGCAGCAGGATCATAGTGGTCATCATCATCCTCTCTCATGGGCAAAGTGCTCGGACCGGGTCGAGCAGAGGTTCCAGGACGATAGGAGTGGGTCATAGGTTCTTTTCCAGGTCGAGTTGCGTTCTGACCATCAGTCTGGGTAGCTGCGGTTCGTGGAGGGCGGTTCGCTGCGCCCCCCTGGGATCGACTCGTGGTCATGGTGCGTGGAGGCTGCGAGGCGTTGCCTCGGGATCGAGTAACGACCCCTTCCGTAGCGCGGATCGTCTCATCTTCATCGGCTCGGAACGAGGTGTTTTCATCGGATCGGATCGCCCCCTGCGCTCCGCGATCCAGAACCTCTTCGTTGCCCAATTCGTGCACATTCTCCTCGATCGTCTCGTTGGTCTGCGAAACTTTAGATCTTTTTCCAGCCATGATATCCGAACCGTCGGAATCTTCAAGAAAATGAATTAAGGATGAGAATTCTCAGTGAAAGCACCAAAAATGTTAGATCGAAATTTGGACCTAACACCCAAATTGTTATAAACTGTAGAGAATTCTAAGTGAGGAATCAGGAAAAAGAAAATGACACTCAGAATTTATAGTGGTTCGGCGTTAACGAGCCTACGTCCACTTTATATCTTATTGATTATGCTTTAAAAGTTAGTACAACAGTGATTTCTTTCGATATTCCAATGGTTTGACAACAATGGCGGACTCAGCATTCACTATTTCCAAAAAGCTCTCGAAAAATGCCAAGCTCTGGGCTATTTATAGCTGATTTTGTCGGACGGATCGTGGACACGTGGCACGAATCCCGAGATTTTCGGATCGCATCGCAGCCATCGAAGAAAAAGTCAAACTAGCCGTTGTGAACAGGTGCCGTCAGATCCATGCGATTCGGATCGCTGAAGACCAGCTCGTGGTTGAACGGGTCAGTGGGCTCGGTTCGTTGCAGGGGATCGGATCGCCTGGAGGTGGCGTTCGTCGACGAGACGAGAGCGATCCATTCCTTGGGCGAGTCGATAGAGTGCGATCCAAGAGGGGCGAGACGATGGCGTGCGATCCAAGAGGGGCGAGACGATGGCGTGCGATCCAAGAGGGGCGAGACGATGGCGTGCGATCCACTTTCCTGGAGGACTTGGTTTCCTGATTTCCTTTCACGAATGGTCCTGGATGGCTTGGTCAAAAAGCAAGCCAACACATATATCACGAATGGGTCATGATCAGCGGGTCGCGGAGCATCCTTTACAAGTGGAGAAGATGGGCCAGATCAAGAACGGGCAGTAACTTGATGGTCACGAATGGATGAGAAAGGTGGGGTCACGAGCGAGGTCCACTTTGGTGTGTCGCGAACCAGTGTGCGTCCTCTTGAGTGTACACATATAGGTGTCCTTATCCATCCAAATGCTTACGTTTATATTCTTGGTGGCTTGGCCAAAAAGCTAGCAAACATTAAATAACATAAATAATACCAATCCCGCTTCAAGGCGGATTATCGGGGTATAGAAGATCATCCACCATTATGCAGGGAGCATTGGGTCTCATCCGCTAATAGTACCGCGAGAAAATATCTAACTGCCAACCTTACGTATTGTTATATGTATAATAGCAACAATTGATAATAATGTATCAATTCATTAAAATAATCATCACAATACATTCAAACATCATTTATCAACATTAAAATTTGTTTATAATACTATAAAACTATACATAGTTAGTGAGTTTACTCACTTTGGTTATTAATCGTTAACGATTAACTTCTAAAAGTTCAACCAGGCCTTTTATTCTACCGAAAATTGTACCGAGTTCCAAATCACTCCAAGCTAGTTTAATTGTGTAGCCAACGTCCATATGATCCCAACGGAATTACTTTTGTCAAATTCTGATAATGTATGACAAAGTAATGATTTTTCAAATTATATATAGTTTGAAATAAATTAATTGCATCATTACTTAATTAATTATAACATTAAACCTTAATTATCTTTTAAATCATATGCTCATTACTTCTTCCTCGTCCAGTATTTTTGAACCTGTCTCGGTATATGCCATTTCCATAACTTTGAGCCTCTCTCATTCATCCATACCACCATTAAAAATTCAAAAAAAATACCATTAATATCCTCTTTCAATCCTCTTCCTATGCATCCTATTTTTGCAACACTCGATGCCCACCCGTGCTTGCGTCTCCCAGCCCCAACCATGGCTACTGTGCGCACGAACGAATAAAATGTGTCCAGAAATCTCCACAAATTTGCACGAAAGAGCTAAACATCCACACAAATCCAATTGCAACATCCGTTTTTCAAATCAATGCACACATATCCCATGAATCCCAAACCTATGTTCGCTACAAATGTACGTACTACAAAAATTTTAAGCCCCTCCAAAAACTAAGATAAGGATGAAGAAAATCTCTCCAGAAATCCATATATATATTTGTTTTGTGATTTATCGATTTTTCTTTAATTTTATATGAATTTTTAATAAAAGTCATGTTCTGGATGCTAGAATAAGAACGGCGGTGGCGGCCATGACTTGATTAACCACCGAGATGAAGAAAAATGAGGGTTTAGTAATATATTTATAGGGTAGGTTATCTTCTAAGGTAGGCTTCGTATTTATTTTATTAATTTGTATTGTATTGCTACTTGTATTCATAGTTTAAAAATTCACATGATCACATACGATGTCCAATTCTGATGAATATGGACATACAACTATAGTTCGACATTACAGACTCAATGAACCTTGTTTTTATTGAAACCCGAGTCCGTTCGCATAAAGAACATTAGTTTAAAGTCAAATTATTGATCGATTTGCATTTTGATTATGCATGGTTACAAAACAACTCTGGTTGGTGCTAAATTTAAAATATAGCAATAATTAAGAATTATAAATTTAATAAAATCGGTTTCATAAAAAATGGAGGTCGTTTGCAAAATGGCAATTTTTAAGGCTTAAATAAAACCAATAAGATATAATTTAATTCTAAAACAATTCAATATAAAAATAAACAATCAATATTATTGTATATATCCAAATAGAATATCATATAGCTTTAAAATAAACATACTTAGATTTATAACTTGATATTTAAAAATCCAAGTTAAATCGATATTCAATTTATATTAAAATCCTTTTTTATATAAATAAATCGTTATGGTTTATAAAAGATTCCATAATGTCTTTATGAAAATTTTATTTGCACATAACTCACAATCTACAAGATGAAATCCCCATTTTTCGCTTCCATTAGAAAAATATAGTTCATTAGATTCGAGCGTTTCTAGTTTCAAAGAAATCCAACTTATAACGAATCTTGTACATTCATTCAAAGTTCGAAACGTAAAAATAAGAGCTACTGCAACGTTGCGAGTTCGTTTTATATTTTGTTTATAAATTATATGTAACATCATTTTGTAAATATTTCATTATTATAACTCGAATCTATACACAATTAAATTCCTTAAATCATCCAATTTACACAATATTGCCAATTCAACTTATTTTCTATTTCGGAAATAAATATATTATTTATATTAATTAAATAATCAAAATTATTTAATTTAGGTCACCTAATTTGCCAAATCAATATTCAAATAATCAAATAAATTAATTACTCAATCGCTGAAAATCCGGGACGTTACATTCCTTCCCCTTAAAAGAATTTCATACCCGAAATTACTAAGAAGGAAAGACGCTATAATTCTTCCAACTTCACTCAACCCACTTGGTTGAGATCTCACCCTTCAAATCTTCTTAACTCAGCTCCTTCAGAACCTTTAATCATCATATCAATACCCGGCCTTACACTATTCAATTCAAATGACCTGTCCATCATTTTGGGACAATCCATCATCACATTCTCATCTTCAATACAATGATCTTTTGCATATTTCCACATCTAATCAAATTGATTTTAAATCAATTTATTAACTTCAGTATTTACTCTAAATTTTATTAATCACATCTAGTTTGCTAATCTTTTATACAATCGACAAGTCGATTTCTAAGTTAGAAAATTTCTTAGAAATTTTCTAACTATTTAAATTTTTAGAAAATTTCGCTAGCGTCTCTTTTGTACGGTTCAATTAGTACAACAACAACTTGCCTCCCTATGCCTTTTCGATTAAAAAAAGCCAAATGATTTTCCAAATAGGCTCATAAATCTCATACTCAATTAAATATGTACATTTTGTTGAGCATACCATTTATTTCCTTTATTTTCTTCCGTTCAGTACCTGCTCAACATAAATTCATCCATTCCAATTGATTTCTAAATCAATCAAACTTTTAGTTTCTATTTTACTAATCAACTTCCTGAATAGTTCACTTCCATTCTATAATTCAAAATTGATTTCTATTTCAAAAATCAATCCACTTATTCTGCTTGAGCACAAATTTTATTCCAATAAATATGTAATAACCCGGAATTTCAGAACAAATTAAAATTTTTATTTTAGCTATTTTAACGGGGTTTGAATATTTAAAATGACTTATTTTAAATAATAAGGTCTAAAAACTTATTTTAATCGAAGTTAGAACGTATAAATTTATTTTAATTATAATACGAGCCTGGAATGGCGTAGTTGTTTTAAAATTTGATTTAAAATTTCAATTGAATGTACAAGATAAAAAAAAAACGAATTTCGGTAAAACCAGAAATACTCGAATCTGTTTAATAATATCTTTCTAAGAATGTAAAAATTCAGATTTCATAATGGGCATAAATATTTATGTCCAGTTGAAATTTTAAAATAGTCGCTATGGAATTCATATATATTTTAATTATATATATGGCCTTTAAAAATAGCCATTTTGTAAACGACCTCCATTTTCGAGAAAACCACTTTTGTTGGATCCAAAATGTCAAATTATTGCTAGATTCCAATTTTCATAGTTTTTGGAATTAATATGTGATGTGGTGAATTTAAATGCGTTGGTAATTAGAGTTTGAATTTAATCGACTAGAAAATGACCATTTTTCAAATAGTCTCCAAATTCGACGAAATTAGTTTTGTTAGGACCATATTGTCAAAACATAGCTAGATTTATTTTTCGGGAATTTTTGGAGCTAGTATGTGGCCCAATAAATTAAAATGTACGTTGAAATCAATTTTGAATGTTATATTAATTTATATTTTAATTTTGAGCGAAGACTGAACGAAAAAGCCATATTAGCTTAAAGGACATATACAATTGTGTTCGAAATGGGGGTAATTAGCTATGGACGATGCTCGTTGTGTTCGAGTAAAAGAATTAACTTTTTGGACTTGAAGTAAATTAAAAATATAATTATATATAATATCACCCCCTCCTTTTCCCCTTCAGTTCAAAGTCAACGAGAAAAAAAACTCTTTCCTCCAAATCGTGACAGCCACCATCGCTGCCACGGCTCACCGCTAGCCGCCTCCGCCACCGCCGCATCTCCCCAGACAACCTCCCATCTCCCTCCTCTCCCTCTAGCCCTCTAATTTCAAAAACCTAAGCCCCAAATCACCTGAAAACCCACCGCACCGGCCACCACAAGCCCAACGCTGACCACCGCGCCTCCCCCGCCACCTGCAGACTCCGGCACTGCCATCCCACCCCCATTTCCTCCTATGAGTTTTTATTTTTATTTATTTATGTGAACAAAAAATGTGATTTTTATATGAAATATCTTTGAATAAAAATGTTATCTTTATATTAAATACCATCAAATAGAAAAAATGTGATTTTTAATTGTAAATATAGTCAGTTAAAAATATGATTTTTAGTTAATGAAAAATATGATTTTTAGTTAATAAAAATATGATTTTTAGTTAATGAAAAATATGATTTGTAGTTAATAAAATATTATTTTTAGTTAATGAAAAATATGATTTTTAGTTTATGAAAAAAATATTTTTATTAAGATAAAATTTGATTTTTATCGTACGTATATTATTTATAAAATAGTTAAGCAATGAAAATATTTTTAGAAAGATAAAAATGTGATTTTTAGCCTATGTATGCTATTTATAAAATAGTCGAGCTATAAAGTAATAATTCGATAGATAAAAATTTGATTTTTATATATACAGTAGCATTATAGAAATATGATTTTTATATATATAATAGCGATATAAAAATGTAATTTTTTATATAATAAAAATATGATTTTTTAATATAAATCGCCTGAAACAAATTGCGTTGGAATCAAGGTGAAGTACACTACGCACTGGAAACTAATCCAAATCCAAACCATGAATTAAAGAATTACGGAGTGGAAACCAAAGGTGAGAACTCCTTCTCACTCTATTTAATTTACATTTAAATATATACTAGGATGCAGAAGGGGATTAATAGTCCCTGACACTATTTATTGTACAAACCATGGATGTTTGGTTGTTTGTTTTATTAGATTGTTATTTAATAGGGTTTGGAAACCCTATTAAGAAACTAGAATTTGATTAGGGATTATAATTGAATTAATTGGAATTGGTATATGAATGGCGCAAGCCAGTATTAGGCGAGGGATAAGACTAAACCTTATTCTGGTTCTAGTATCGTGTTGTTATGCTGTCGAAATTGTCTAAAAAGTGTTAGAAAAATTTAGTTAGTTGAAAATATTATTTTTAGCTTATAACTGCAATAAATAAAATAATTATTCGATAGTTAAAAATAAGTTTTCACATCCATTTACAAGTCGGACGACTTTTTTATGCTCAACTATTTTTGTGATATCGATTGGGACGATAGTTTTTACACATCTCCATGAGCACAAATAATAATAATTATCTGATGGTTGAAACCCTACACGGGTATTGGGATGATATTTGGTGTACACTAGTCCCAATTGTTTAGCTATATGTCAATCGATTAGTTGACAGACTGTTGTAAGTGTTAATTATTTATATTTGATGCTTATGTAGTTGAGTAGTGCACTCTGGATGATGGTTGACTATGTATAATTATTGTTGTGTACATGTGTGTATGAAATACATATAAATAACATTATATGGTAATTGACTATGTTTGGTTCCAATTAATAAATAACGAATATTTTGAAATAATATCCCGTAAATGATTAAAATGTGAAGCCGTGTTGATTAGTTTTGCGCCATTTTGACGTAAACAGTACTTATATCGATTTTATTCATTTTTATAATGAATATTGAAAAGGAAATGATTTCAAATCTGATATTTTGAAAATATTGTCATTTAAATATTATAATGATATGAAATATTCAGTCTTGATTTAAAATTGAAAATGAAGTTAGAATCGTTTTAAAACGAATTTATAAACGATTTATAAAATACTTTTTAAATGGAAATTGAAGAAATATATATAATATATATATTTAATGGCCTGAATAGAACGTATCGCGACCATTCGTGAATTTTGACCATTAACTTCGAATTGACATTACGGGAGATCCGACCGTTGGATTCTCCTAAAACCGGAACCATTGGGTTCGTATCGAAAAGCGCTTTTCAAAGAATATAAAAGATTTGAAATCTAATGGTTGGATTTGGAAATATGTCCATATCAAATTTGGAAAAGGTCGCTGTAAATGCAGTTCGGTGACCGTTTATGGAAATCGACTGGAAGGGCCTTGATAAAATTATTAATTTTTTTAATAATTTGTGTAAAATCATAATAAATGATTGGGAAAGAATTTGGATGAAAATTTCCACGTTTGTAAAGATAAAAATATTTTTTTTAATTAAAATGAACTAGTTATTAACTAGAATAATAATCCAATGTTTTTAAAGAAATAAATTGGATTTGAAATGGTTTTAATATAACCAGAAATTTCCAACGAACAAACTGGAATGCATTGGGAACGGGTTTGGAATGGAAATAATCTTCAGAATATTTTGATATTAGATTCCGCGGTTATACGAGTATTGTTATGGAAATTTGGAAGATATATATTTATATCGTTATTTCCAATACGATATTTGTTGGTTTTAGAATTTGATATTGAATATAAGCCGATATAATTTCTATTCAGAGCCTTGTATTTAATATCAAATGGAATTTTGGGTTTGTCGTGAATGGTGCCTTTAGTGACACTGTCCTTAAACCCAGTCAAGAAAAGAATAAGTCTTTTAATTAAGATTTAGAGAAGTTTACCAATTAATTAATATTAAATTGGAATTGAATTAAGAATTAGATTTTTGGGTTTATCATGGATGGTGTTTTAAATAACACTGGTTCTTTAACCCGACTAACATTGAAGTTAAGGTTTGGAATTTATAAATTTTTATTCTAAGATTTAATGGATTTTTGCAACGTAAAGTTTTCCAATTTAATAAAATGAATTGGGATTGAATGGAATTCGATTTCGTAATAATCGAAGTGAGTTTCTATGGAGGAAGACTGTTAATATATATGAAATTTAAAAGGCTTTGTCGTTATTCCATTTATATTATTAGTCAGGTACGGAAATTGATATCGATTATATATATTGATCTGTTTTTCCATAAAGATTCCACAATTAATGGAATGTGATTTTGCATTTATTGCGAACTGTGTTTTAAATGACATTGGTTCTTTAACCCAGTTAAAGACCGGATTACATGCCTAACATTGTATTTCGAACTGTATTGTTGATCTCTGCTAAATATATATCTGTTTGGTGGTGGAGAATTTATTCTCATGCTTAACAACCTTCTCTGAGACGTACAAGCTTAGAGGTTATATATCGGCAGAAATCAATGGTACGGTACTGATTGTCGATGCGGCATGTTTGATTTCCCAAAGTTAAATAATCATTAATAGTTATTGTAAGAAGATTAAAACTAAGTGGGTTTTAATGAATCTTTAATTAGATTGAAATGAGAATGTGATAATTTAAATTATCAAATTTGGGAAATGATCGAGAATGGAGTACCACCAGCTTTACTCCAAGCGATAGTTAAATATTTAATTAGATTTAAACGTGGAATGGTAATTAAATTTACCGATAACACCATGGTGTTAGACACAGAGTATTACCAGTTTTGCTCCGTGGGATGAATAGGTTGCAATTGGGAAATTAAATAAGTTATTACTTCGGTAAGGTGCACTAATCCCGCTAGCTTGGATAAACCTTAATTTAGTTTGAATTAAGATCCAAAGGAAGATTAAAGTATAAATTTAAAATAATTTATATTTGATTAAATTAATGGGAACCTTTCCCAAAGGATATGAATATTTGAATAAAGAATATTCAGAATTGGAATGAGGCATATGTTGCGTTTCTATAGCACTTGATTATAAAACACGTGAATTATTCGGAAAGGATGGGTTTATAGCCATTCTGAATAGTTGGTTCGACGATAAGTCGACAATGAAGATGGTAGTTGAAGACCGCAGTTCTTCACCTCATTTGGTTGATTATTGATGTCTTGATTGGGCTGTACACCCAAGACAAGGTAATAAGTGGTGATCATCCAGACGTACTTGGAGATCGACCGGATATGTTAGGACCTCTCTCCTGTATTGGACATTTGGGACGTGGAATAAGGTGCCTCCGGTTTCATTCAGATACAGAATGAACTTGTAAACGGATGTGTGTCTCGCATTGGATTTTATTCTGTGTTGATTGATTTCTATTAAGTGTATATCTGTTTGGTGGCGTAGAATTTACTCTTTTGCTTAACACCCTTCTCTGAGACATACGAGGTCAGAGGTTATACATCGATAGACATCAGTCGCATGGCGAGAATTGTCATTGTGGCATGCTGAGATGCAAGTGATCAAGGCTTCTGTTGAAAAGCAGAGTCTTATGGTTGATGATCAAAGCACGGCTTTAAATAGCATAGCTTTTTGTATAATGTTAATTCGCGAGCCTCACACCTCAGTATGTATCAAAAATGGGATAAGGCACCCAAGGAATGCACGACGTTTCCTTCTAGCTATCGGTGGTGTCATGGTATGGAGCCCAGACATTTATTATATTTTTACATATGTGGACGATGTATAGTGAGGTGCCTCGGATACATCGGTTACTACAAAGCCGATGGATAGGTCCTATAGGACCGGGAAACGTGTGTTCAGGAATTACCAATCCACTACTTAAGTGTGGACCGGCCTTGGAGGATCCAAGGGTTCACTACTGGGAACCCTGATGCATTTGCTAGAGTGTCTCGAAGTCGGCGAGGAGTACATCCCTTACCTCGACTCATGACGGAAATCCAATTTCCAATATGTGACATTTCGGTTTTGATTGTAGAGCCTAGCATTGCGACATGATATATGGTACCCATCTCATCTATGATTCATATATTTATATTTGAAGTTGATTTTGACACTATGCACTTATAGTAATATCAAATTGATTTGTTTTAAACGTACCAAGCATGTTTGGCTATTATAAGGTAAAACTCTATCCTCCAGCTTGCGTTGCATTGTATGACGGGACCTGAATCTTATAATAGCTCTATTTTTCCAAAAGGCAATGCGCTGTTTGTTTTTTTGCACTGGTATTCCTGGGAGGAAACCCGTTCCGTGTTATACGTCTGGTCCCTTAATTTACTTTATTTTAAGTAAAAATTTATTAACGATTTAGTTCTCACACTAGTCCCATGATTGACTTGGAGTTTATTGTTTTAACCTAAACTCTGGGTGCCCTTATTTTCACACGGGCAGCTAGTAGTTTTGGTTTTGCAGATTTCTTTATACATCATCCTAAATTTACAGCTGAAGCTATATTCGGAAAGCTCTGTATCCATGTATTTCTTTCAACTATGTTATGTATTATTTTTCTTCTACTTTGTAATTTAAATCTCTGATATTTGTCTGTTGTATATTATTTATTCATACTCTGTTGTATTCTTCTACTCTGATGTAATTGTTGTAATAGCAATGAAATGTTCTGTCGTTTGTGTTCAGATTTTTTGTGTTCTCAACTCAATCCCAGCTTTCCCGTAAGGGCGAGTTTGGGTCGTTTCATCGTGGTATCAGAGATTTGGTTTACAGAGCACGAGTACAAGACACATTAGAACCAAACGAAAGAATTCATCAAAGATTGGATTAGTAATATCCAATAAGAATGACTTGTTAGAGATCGGATCAGTAGTGTCCTAGAACGAGTGTAAAGAGTGCTATTTTTAAAATAAAAATGAAAATAAATTTTGTTTTTAAAATTTAAACCCTATTATACATATTTGAATATTTTATTTTAAACTGATTTTGACAATCGAGTATATGAAGATTTTGCATATATATGTCTAGCTAGCGTGTGTGCGAAGTCTCAAATACACTGGATGGATATATAATTACACTCTAGACGCTCGGAGATAATTCTGGTGATGCCCAGGCATCATCAATATTTATTTTCGAGTGAAAGTGGGATGTCTATATATTTTCAATTGACTGGTGTGAGAACCAAAACTAGATAGGGTTGATTTGGCACTAAAAATTGGATTTTTGAGTATATATATTTAAGATATATGATTGAAAAGCTATTTAACTAATCAATTGCTGGTTGTGATATATGATTATTAGTTAAACTAATAAAAATACTGGAATGATAATTAATTTAACCAATAAGAAAAAGGAAGGTAAATTTAGCAAATCGAATCAAATATTAAATTGAATTGAAATTTGATTGAAATTGCGTACATGTACATATATATATATATGTGTGTGTGTGTGTGTGTGTGTGTGTGAGTGTGTGTGTGTGTGTGGAATGGTCATAGCATGGAAGCTAAGAAGAGGAATAAAATTGTATTCCCGACAAATATGTACATGTTTATTGTATTTATTGGCTTTTTGGCGATTTTAGGATCCAAATGGCTAGCTGCTTGGCTTTTTCCTTTCCTTTTGGATTGATGGGGGGCCTATGAGGCAAGTTGCAGTTTTAAAGGTCTCCTTGTATAAAGGAGATTATAGTGAAATTTTTTGAAAATTTAGGGCGTTAGCCAAATTTTTGAGAAATTAGAAAATTCTTAGAAACTGAAAAGTTGAAAAATGAAAGCCAGAATGAAAGTTGATTTGGTTAGTTAAATAACTTTCAGCTCCATTCCATTTCGAGGACGAAAAGATTTTAAGTGGGGGAGATTGTAACAACCCGGAATTTCAAAACCAATATAAATTTTTTATTTTCGTTATTTTAATGGGTTTTGAATATTTAAAATTAATTATTTTAAATAATAATGACTAAAAATTTATTTTAATCGAAGTTAGAACATATAAATTTATTTTAATTATAATACGAGCCAAGAATGGCGTGGTAGTTTGTAAAATCGATTTTAAATTTCAACTGAATGTACAAGATTCAAAATAAGTCGGATTTCAGTAAAACCAGAAATATTTGAATCTGTTTAATAATATCTTTCTAACGAATGTGAAAAATTCATATTTGATAATGGGAGTAAAAAGTTATGTCCAATTGAAATTTTAAAATAGTCGCTATGAAATTCATATATATTTTAGTTATATGTATGGTCCTTAAAAATAGCCATTTTGTAAACGACCTCCGTTTTCGATGGAATTACTTTTGCTGGATCCGAAATGTCAAATTATTACTAGATTCCAATTTTCATAATTTTTGGAATTAATATGTGAGCGGGGTGAATTTAAACGCGTTTGGTAATTTCAGTTTGAATTTAATCGACTGGAAAATAACCATTTTTCAAACGGTCTCCAAATTCGACGAAATTAGTTTTGTTAGGACTGTATCATCAAATCATAGCTAGATTTATTTTTTGGGAATTTTTGGAGTCAATATGTGGCCCTGGTAAACTAAAACGTACGTTGAAATAAATTTTGAACGTTATATTAATTCATATTTTAATTTTGAAAGAAAACTGAATGAAATTGCCGAATTGGCTTAAACGACATATCTCATTGTGTTCGAAATGAGGGTAATTAGCTATGGACGACAGTCATTGGGTTAGAATTGGAATTCGAACAAAAAAATTAACTTTTTGGACTTGAAGTAAATTAAAAATAGAATTATATATAATATCACCCCTCCTTTCCCTCCTTCTGTTCAAAGTCAACGGAAAAAAAAACCATTCCTCCAAATCGCGGCATCCCCCATCGCCACCACAGCCCGCCGTTGGCCGCCTCCACCACCGCTGCATCTCCCCAGACAGCCGCCTCTCCTCCTCCCCTCTCCCTCCTCTCTCTCCAGCCCCCCATTTCGAAACCCTAGGCCCCAAATCACCTGAAAATGCACCGCGTCGGCTACCACAGCCCAGCGCTGACCACCGCGCCACCCCGCCACCTGCAGACTCTGGCGCTGCCATCCCCACCCCCAATTCCGCCTATGAGTTTTTATTTTTATTTATTTATGTGAATAGAAAATGTGTTTTTTATATGAAATATCTTTGAATAAAAATGTGATCTTTATATGAAATATCATCGAATATAAAAAAATGTGATTTTTAATTGTAAATATAGTCGGTTAAAAATATGATTTTTAGTTAATGAAAAATATGATTTTTAGTTAATAAAAATATGATTTTTATTTAATGGAAAATATGATTTTTAGTTAATGAAAATATTATTTTTAGTTAATGAAAAATATGATTTTTTTAATGAAAAATATGATTTTTAGTTTATGAAAAAAATTATTTTTAGAAAGATAAAAATATGATTTTTACCGTATATATATTATTTATAAAATAGTTAAGCTATGAAAATATTTTTAGAAAGATAAAAATGTGATTTTTAGCCTATGTATGATATTTATAAAATTGTCAATCTATGAAGTAATAATTCGACAGATAAAAATTTGATATTTATATATAGAGTAGCATTATAGAAATATGATATATATATATAATAGCGATATAAAAATGTAATTTTTTTATATATGTAGTAGCATTATAGAAATGTTATTTTTTTTAATATAAATCGCATGAAATAGATTGCGTTGGAATCAAGGTGAAGTACACTACGCACTAGAAACAAATTCAAATCCAAACCATTCAATTAAACAATAACAGAGTGGAAACCAAAGGTGAGAACTCCTTCTCACTCTATTTAATTTACAGTAAAATATATACTAGGATGTAGACGAGGCTTAGTAGCTCCCGACACTATTTATTGTACAAACCATGGTTGTTAGGTTGTTTGTTTTATTTGATTGATGGTTATTTAATAGGGTTTGGCAGCCCTATTAAGAAATTGGTTGAATATGATTTGGGATGTTAATTGAATTGATTGGAATTGGTATTTGTATGGCGCGAGCCAGTATTATGCTAGGGATAAGGCTAGACCTTATTCCAGTTCTAGTATCGTGCCGTTATGCTATTGAAATTTTCTAAAAGGTGTTAGAAAAATTTAGTTAGGTGAAAATATTATTTTTAGCTTATAACTATGATAAATAAAATAATTATTGGATAGTTAAAAATTAAGTTTACACATCCATTTACAAATCGATGACTTGTTTATGCTTACCTATTTTTGTGATATTGATAGGGACGATAATTTTTACACATCGCCCAAATGCACAAATAATAATAATTATTTGATGGTTGAAACCCCACATGGGTATTGGGATGATATTTGGTGTACACTAGTCCCAATTGTTTAGTTGTATGTCAATCGATTGGTTGAACATTGTGGTAAGCGTTAATTATTTACATTTGATGCTTATGTAGTTGAGTAGTGCACTCCGAATGATGGTTGACTGTGTACAATTATTGTTGTGTACATGTGTTTTTGAAATCCATATAAATAACATTATATGGTAATTTTTTGTGTTTGATTCCAATTCAGAAATAACGAATATTTTAAAATAATATTCCGTAAAGGATTAAAATGTGATGGCATGTTGATTAGATTTACGTCATTTTGACGTGGAAGATACTTATATTGATTTTATTCATTTTTATAATGAATATCGAAAAGGAAATGATTTCAAATCTGATATTTGGAAAATATTTTCATTTAAATATTATAATGATATGGAATATTCAATTTTGATTCGAAATTGAAAATGAAGTTAGAATCGTTTTAAAATGAATTTACAAACGATTTATAAAATACGTTTTAAATGGAAATCCATGAAATATAATATAATATAATATATATATAAATATATTTAATGGCCTGAATAGAACGCGCCGTGCCACGACCATTCGCGAATTTCGACCATTGACTTCGAACTGACATTACGGGAGATCCGACCGTCCGATTCTCCTGAAACTTGAACTGTTGTTTTCATATCTAAATGTGCTTTCCAACGAATATAAGAGATTCGAAATCTAATGGTTGGATTGGGAAATATGCCCAAATAAAATTTGGAAAAGATTGTTGATGACCATTTATGGAAATCGACTAAAAAGGCCTTGATAAAATTATTAAAAATATTAATAATTTGTGTAAAATAATAATAAATGATTTGGAAAGAATTTGGATGAAAAATTCCATGTTTGTAAAGATAATTTTTTTTTTCAAAATGAACTAGTTATTAACCAGAATAATAATCCAATATTTTTAAAGAAATAAATTGGATTTGAAATGGTTCTAATATAACCAGAAATTTCCAACGAACAAATTGGAATGGAAATAATCTTTGGAATATTTCGATATTAGATTCCGTGATTATATGTATATTGTTATGGAAATTTGGAATATATATTTATACCATTATTTCCAATACGATATTTGTTGGTTTCAGAATTTGATATTGAATATAAGCCGATATAATTTCTATTCAGAGCCTTGTATTTAATTTCAAATGGGATTATTGGTTTGTCGCGAATGGTGTCTTCAGTAACAGTGTTCTTAAACCCAGTTGAGAAAAGAATAAATCTTTTAATTAAGATTTAGAGAAGTTTACCAATTAATTAATATTTAATCGGAATTGAATTAAGAAATGGATTTTTGGGTTTATCGTGAACGGTGTTTTAAATAACACTGGTTCTTTAACCCGATTAACAGTGAACTTAAGATTTGGAACTTATAAATCTTTATTCTAAGATTTAATGGAATTTTCCAAAGTAAAGTTTTTCAATTTAATAAAATAAATTGGGATTGAATGTAATTCAATTTGGTAATACTCAAAGCGAGTTTTTATGGAGGAAGTCTGTTAATATATATGGAATTTAAAAGGCTTTTTCGTTATTCCATTTATATCATTATTTGGATACGGAAATTGATATCGATTATATATATTGATCTGTTTTTCTGTGAAGATTCCATAATTGATGGAATGTGATTTTGGGTTTATCGTGAACTGTGTTTTAAATGACATTGGTTCTTTAACCCAGTTAAAGACAGGATTACATGTCTAACATTGTACTTCGAACTGTATTGTTGATTGCTGCTGAATATATATCTGCTTGGTGGTGGAGAATTTATTCTCTTGCTTAACTCCCTTCTCTGAGACATACGAGCTTTGAGGTTATATATCGGTAGAAATCATTGGTATGGTATAGATTTTCGATGCGACATGTTTGATTTCCCTAAGTTAAATATTCATTAATAATGATTTTTGGAAGATTAAAACTAAGTGGAGTTTTAATGAATCTTTAATTAGATTTAAATGTGAATGTGATAATTTAAATTATCAAATTTGGGAAACGATCGAGAATGGAGTACCACCAGTTTTACTCTAAGCGATAGTTAAATCTTTAATTAGATTTGAACGTGAAATGGTAATTAAATTTACCGATAACACCGTGGTATTAGATATGGAGTATTACCAGTTTTACTACATGGGATAAATAGGTTGGGATTGAGAAATTAAACAAATGATTACTTTGGTAAGGTGCGCTAATCCCGACTAGTTTGGATAAACCTTAATTTGGTTTGAGTTGAGATCCAAAGGAAGATTAAAGTATAAATGTAAAAGAATTTATATTTGATAAAATTAATGGGAAGCTTTCCCAAAGGATATGAATTTTTGAATAAAAGAGTATTCAGAATTGGAATGAGGCATATGTTGCATATTTATAGCACTTGATTATAAAATACGTGAATTATTTGGAAAGGCTGGGTTCATACCCATTCTGAATAATTGATTCGATGATAAGTTGACGATGAAGACGGTGGTTGAAGACTGGAGTTCATCACATCGTTTGGATGATTACTGATGTCTTGATTGGGTTGTACACCCAAGACAAGGTAATACGTGGTGATCGTCCAGATGTACTTGGAGATCAACCGGATATGCTAGGACCTCTCTCCTGCATTGGACATATGAGACGAGGAATAAGGTGCCTCCGGTTTTATTCAGAAGCGGAACGAACTTGTGAATGGATGTGTGTCTGACATTGGATTTTATTCTGTGTTGATTGATTTCTATTAAATATATATCTATTTAGTGGCGGAAAATTTATTCTCTTGCATAATACCCTTCTCTGAGGCGTACGAGCTTAGAAGTTATATATCGATAGACATCAGTCACATGGCGTGAATTGTCAGTGTGGCATGCTGAGATGCAAATGATTAAGGTTTCTGTTGAAAAGCAGAGACTTATGGTTGATGATCAAAGCACGGCTTTAAATAGCATAGCTTTGTGTATAGCGTTAATTCGCAAGCCTCACACCTCAGTATGTATCAGAAACAGGATAAGGCACCCAAGGGATGCACGACGTTTCCTTCTAGCTATGGGTGGTGTCATGGTATGGAGCCTAGACATTTATTATATTTTTACATATGTGGATGATGGATAGCAAGGCGCCTCGGATATATCGGTTACTACGAAGCCGATAGATAGGTCCTATAGGACCGAGAAACGTATGTTCAGGAATTACCAATCAACTAACGTAAGTATGGACCTGCCTTGGAGGATCCAAGGGTTCACTACGGGGAACCCTGAGGCATTTCCTAGAGTATCTCAAAGCCGACAAGGAGTACATCCCTTCCATTGACTCATGATGGAAATCCATTTTCCAATACGTGACATTTCGGTTTTGATTATAGAGCCTAGTATGGCGACATGATATATGTTACCCATGCCGTCTCTGATTGATAAATTTATATTTGAAGTTGATTTTGACACAATACACCTATAGTAATATCAAAATGATTTTTTTAAAACGTACCAAGCATGTTTGGCTATTATTAGGTAAAACTATGTCCTCCAGCTTGCGTTGCATTGGGTGATGGGACCCGAGTCTTATAATAGCTCCATTTTTTCAAAAAAGCATTGCGTTGTTTGTTTTATGCACTGGTATTCTTGGGAGGAGACCCATTCGGCATGGTCTCTTGATTTAATTTATTTTAAAGAAAAGATTTAATAACTGTTTTAGTTCTCACACCAGTCCCATGACTGGCCTGGAGTTTATTGTTTTAACCTATACTCTGTGTGCCCCTATTTTCCACACGGGCAGTTAGTAGTTTTGATTTTGAAGATTTCTTTATACTCGATCCTGAATTTACAACTGAAGCTATATTCGGAAAGTTCTGTATCCATGTATTTCTTTCAGCTGTGTTATGTATTATTTTTCCACTGCTTTGTAATTTAAATCACTGATATTTTTCTGCTGTGTATTATTTATTCATACTCTGTTATATTCCTGCACTCTGATGTAATTGTTGTAACAGCAATGAAATCTTCTGTAATTTGTGTTTTGATTTGTCATGTTCTCAACTCAATCCGGGCTTTCCCGTAAGGGCGAGTTTGGGTTGTTTCAAAATAACAACATCAAAAACATAGTCAACTTGCTTATGTATAAGTCGAATTCATTTTAAATAAATCGAACCTCGAAAGTTTCTCTTTATCGTCATATTCAATTTCATTCGGGATTATTTCTAATCCAATCCAATTTCCGTTAGCTGAGCTCAAGTTAAATTTCAATCCATTTGATTCAATTTTTACCATTTCAATCAATTTAACTTCATAAGTTTAATTTAAGTTTCAGAATTCAATTTCCTGGGTTTTATGTTAAATCAGTTTGAAATCATGTATATTTATTCATATACATAACCATAGCAATTCAAAACTTTGAATTCTCAAAGCAACTTGTTTTCTCAAACAATTTCCGTTAGCAATCTTACTATGGTAGCAATCTGTCACTTAGAAACTCGAAAATAAATACTGATAATGTGACCGTCATCATCAGAACTATTTTCCAGCAACTGAAGTGATTTCAATGCTTAATCACTTTCAAAATCCATTAAAATAACTTTTTATTCAAATCCTTACTAAAATACTTCTATAACATTTTCAAAACACTTCAATAAAATATTTTCCAATATTCTTGGTTTAAATTCCATATTGAGGTTCGAACTCAATCTTAGTTAATTTCATTTGTATATTTTATCCATATACAAATCATACTGGGTTATATATAGCCATCTCAGACTCAATTAAATAATTTGTTGAGAATTTCAGAACCAAATTCCGGGTTTTATAGTCATAAATTCTGGATTCGCCATCTCAAACTCATTTAAATAATTTGTTGAGAATTTCAAAACCAAATTCCGGGTTTTATAGTCATAAATTATGGATTCAAAACTAATTTTTTTTACTATAACTATTTGTTTAAAATCGCATGTCTTAATTAGAACTCGAAAATGAACAACATTAACATTCATGACCATCTGCGGTATTATTTCCTAGTGACCCAAGTAAAAGTTATGCTTACAAAATCCTTTAAATCCATTTATTTTCATAAACTCCTTAAAAATAATCAAAACATCCTATTTCCAAAACTTTTGGAAAACCATTTCCAAATTGTAATGCCCCGTATTTTAGCGATATAATAATTAATTTAATTAATTATTTAAATAGTGATATATAGAATTAAATGGTTGTTTAATTAAATTATATTGAATATTTAATTAATATAAATAGTAGAATAATATATTTAATTCTAAAATAATTAGAAATAGTGAATTGACAATATAATGTGAACTGGACAATTCAAAATATATATATAATTCAGTTTGGAGTTGAATTATAATAACAAATATATTATATAAACGGAAGTTGAACATATAATTTTATTATAATTATAATCAAGCTCTAAATGGCGTGGCGATTCGAACTTCAACTGGATATACAGGGTCCGTTTTAAATCGGATTTCTATGAAACAAGAAACGTACGGAGCTGGTGAAGTATATTTTTCTAGTGGAAGAGAAAAATCGGGATTTCATTGTGTAGAATTTTATTTATGTCCAAATCAAATTTTAGAAAAGTCGCTATGGAATTCCTTTGAAATTTATAAATATATATTTATATTACAAAAGAATTTTATATATAAATCAAATATCGTTATAAATGGGAATTTTGAAATATCGAGCTATAAATCCAGATAGGAATATTTTAGAGCTGTATGATATTCTAGTGTGAATATATACGATAATATTAATTTATTTACATTTAATTTAATTATTTTTAAATATATTTATATATTTAATTGGGCTATTTAGAGCTTTAAAAATAGCCAGTTTTGCAAATGAACTTCGTTTTCGACGAAACAAATTTTGTTGGATCCGCAATATTAAATTATTGCTGGATTTCAATTTCCGTGATTTTTTAAGTCAATATGTGGCCGTAGGGAATTTTAATGTGAAAAACAATCGATATTTCGATGGTTAAAAATACGCTGTGTGAGCAAACGGAGTCGGAATTCGACGAAACCAGTTTCAGTGGGATCGTAATGTCAAACTCTAGCTGCATGTCCATTTTCATGATTTTTGGATATCGTATGTGATCACAGGAATTTTTAGAGGACAAATACTAATAGCGTTTGATTAAAAATTAATAAAATAATCAATATAAAAAATATTTAAAAATTCCTATAAATATACCTACTTACCTTCTTCAAAACCTAATCCAGTTTTCTACCGTTATGTTTGTTTTTCTGCAAAACCAAATCGTAAGGTTTGAAATTCAAAATAAAACCAAGGAAAATTCCTAAAATCCTCAAACAAGGATATTCAAAATTCTTCAATATCCCTCTTCATTTCTATAATTGTTTTACTGAGTGCGACGCAAGTTCTGGAAACCCAATGTTTTGCTGTGCGAGTTAGGGTTCAACGTCGGGGAGTTTTGAGGTAGTAATATACGATTCTGAATGGGGTTTTGAATTCAGGATACCGAATGGAATTTATCGACAAAAATTGGGTAGATTCCGCACCAAAATGTGTCGATGTCCTTACTGTACAACATGGGTTTATGTTTGGGTCACGGTGTACCTGATGGTTTTGAGTTTGAGTTTGAGGGTATGGGGAAGGAGAGTTCGAGAAGAGTAGAACAATGGTGAGGGTTTGGAGATTTTTCGTGGAGTTTGGAGGGAGGAGTGGAGTTGAGAACACATGGCTATGGAGTTCGAATGTTATAGGAGATCGCGATTTACATTGAGGAAGAAGGGTTACTGTTGAACGCGGGTGTGGGTTGAATGGATGGACATGGGCCGCGTTTGGTAAGGGTAAAGGCCAACGCAATCTTAATTTAGTTGATTTTAAAGAAAAATTGTATTTAAACTTGTAAATCTATTATCTGGCTCATACGATATCAGAATTCCGAACGGTCAGATCCATTGGGATCGTATGGACGAGAGCTACCAAATGGAACTGACTGGAAGTGTATTGGAGCTCATAATAGTTTATAGCAAAATAAATTGTCCGTCAGAATCAAAGATAGTTAATCATTATCTAACGATAACTATCCATTGTGAGTAAATCTCACTAACTCTGCATAGTTTATATTTTTATAACGTACTTTTAGAATAGATAAATATTGGTTGATTGCTGTGTGTTGACTGTTTGGATGAACTGCTAGTCAGTTGGTTGAAATTATATATATATATATATATATAAATCGTAAAATATGTAGTGATTCTGTTAATCAGTATATTTCATGTTGAAATGAAGCTGATCTTAATTATATTGTTTAACATCTGTGGATGCAGGGAAACAGGTTGGAGGGACCCAACTGGGTTCCTCAATATATAAAATACTGTTTTGTTTCATATATTGTGATATATGATGTGCTATAAAACCTGTTGTTGATTATGTGTGTTCGAATGATATCGATCATTGTTATTTGGTATGATAAATAACGTAAGACTGGAATGTAGAAAAGGGGATTTTCAAAGTGTATTTTGGAAATAAATTAATTATATAAAATCAATGGATTTTATATATTAAAGGAAAATGGTTTTATAAAAGGAAATAATTATAAAATCAAGGAATTTTATAAAAGGAATATTTATTTGTTAAATAAATAGAATTGGAAAGAAATATTTATTTGTTTAACAAATAGAATTGAAATGGAATATTTATTTAAGAAATAAATAAAGTTAATAAAAGAAATATTTATTTAGAAAATAAATAGAATTATATAAGTGGAATATTTATTTGGAAAATAAATAGAATTCTAGAAAGAGATTGTAAAACATTTACAAATAAAATAGAAATATTTGTAAAACATTTACAAATAAAATAGAAAGAGAAATATTTGTAAAACATTTACAAATAGAGTTGAAAAAGAATTATTTATTTAGAAATAAATAAAGATAAAAAGGGAATTATTTGATAAACAAATGGAGTTAAAAAGAAGTATATTTTTTTGCAAGGCTTACGGGGTTGAGTGGACCCCTACCACTTTTATTAAAGAATCGGGACACAGTTCTCCAAGAACAAGAAAACAACAAAAACAAGACAAATATTACATAAGTTTGCTGAGAATTCCAGGGTCAAAAGTGAAGTTAAGATTTCTAACTCCATCTCTTATAACTCGCCTAACATGACTTCTTAGCTGTGCACTATTCTTTGCTCTGTCTCGGTCAAAGACATAAGTGTTTCTTTCCCTCCAAACCGTGTACAAGAATTTTTTCAGCACAAAATTAAGTAACCGTCCTCTACCTCTTCTACTTCCAGTTTGTTTATGCAATTTTCTCCATTGTAAGACCGAGTTCTGACAAGCATCCTCTCTTCCAATATCAGACAAAACATCTTCCCAGATTTTATAAAGAACATTGCAATGGAAAAATAAGTGTTCCATATTTTCATTATCGACGCAACAAAAAACACACACTTGATCGCAAGTGATTCCACGAAGAAGGAGCTTGTCTTTGGTAAACATTGATTTGTTAATTACTTTCCACAGCATAAGGTTTTCACGTGGAGGGTTATCTCTCTTCCATATCTTCTTACTCCAAGAGCAAGAAGGCATGTCACATATGCCAGTTAAGAAGTTGTAAAGTCTATTAATGCTAAATTTGTTCCCTTTATTACACCATAAAGTGATAGTTGTGTCTTCATTGTTGAGTTTAATCTGTCGGGCTTTTTTCCATAAGGCATTAATAGTGTAAATCGAAGACTGAGGTAGGCATATTATGCCATCATTCACGTAGTCACTGATCGTGGCATGTGACTAATACCAGTGGATAGAATCTCCAGGTGAGTGAGTGTGTTACTTAGTATCAAGCCGTTTTCCAGCCAAGGATCCTCCCAAAGCAGGACGTTCGAATTCTCCGAGACCGCATATTTGAAGCAAGGCAATACCTGTTGTTTTATTATGAAAAGGCTTCTCCATACCCAACTTAAATTCTGAGGATGAGTCATGGTCCATATGCATCTTCCCTTTATTACATTATACGTGGACCAGAGAACCCAAATGCTATTAGTGCCATTAAGAAAGTCATCTAAATGCTTTACCAGAGCAGCTTTATTCCATTGTTTTAGGTTTAAGATGCCTAGTCCTCCCTTATAAATGGGTCGTTCAATCTTATTGAAAGCAACCGGTGCCAAATATCTCCCAGTAGTTGTCCCCTTCCAAAGAAATTTCATCATTGTCGTTCGTAACATGGATACCAGTTTGGTTGGGAGTATGAACGTCCCCGCCCAGTAATGCATTGAAAAGACGACAGACTTAACAAGTGTTAATATACCCGTTTGGCTCAACAATCTAGTAGTCCAGTTGTTCAGTCTGGCCGTTATTTTATCTAGGATATACATGCATTGTGAGACCGTAATTCTAGACGTGGCTAAAGGAAGACCAAGATATGAAAGATTGTCAGTACTGCATATTAAACCAGTTCTCGTTTGAATTCCCTGCAATTGCATATCAGTTATTCCTGCGGCTCTCTTATTAGATTTTTGAATATTCACCCTCAAACCAGTCATAGCATAGAAGTCTTCAAGGGTCTCGAATATAGTATTTATGGTCTGAATTGTAGGATTACAAAAGATAACCAGGTCATCGACGAACATTAAAGAGGAGACTCTTGGATGCTGGCACATCGGATGTAATTTAAACGAACCTTCGTCAATCTTTCGATTCAACATTTGAGTAAGCACCTCCATCACAACAATGAAAATATATGCAGAGGTGGGGTCTCCTTGCCTTATACCTTGTTTACTTTTGAAATATCCGACGGGAGAGCCATTGATTAGTATTGAGAAATGAACTGACGATATACATGTTAGAATCCAGCTAACAAAATGATGTGGGAAATTCATGTAGCCTAAGATTCTGACGAATGAGTCCCACTGTATCATATCAAACGCTTTCATAATGTCAAGCTTGAACATTGCCCTAGGACTAATGTTCGAATGGTTGTAACCATTTAAAAGTTCATGCGTGAGTAGAACATTATCTAAAATACTCCTACCAGGCAAATACGCTGCTTGATTAGGCGAGATTAAAGACGGGAGCACTCTCTTCATCCTAGATGCAATAATTTTAGAAATGCACTTGTAAAGCGTATTGCAGCAGGAGATAGGTCTATAATCGGTTACTTTTGTAGGATTCTTCACCTTAGGAATGAGCGCAATATTTGTGGCATTGAATGACGGCAGCATACTGGATTTCAAGAAGACATGTCTAACCGCAGTACATACATCTTGGCCAATTATTGTCCAGCAAGTGGAGTAGAAAAATGCATTGAATCCATCTGGACCACCTGCGGATTTACTGTTGAGAGACATCATTGCTTCATGGACTTCACTATCATTGACTTCATTATAAAGAGAATGTCGTTCGCATGTAGATAGTTTGGGGAGAATATATGGATCAATCAACTCGAAATTCGGATGGAAGTTGTCACTGTTACCAAAAAGGTTAGAGAAATGAAGAACAAAAGCTTTATTGACATCACCTTGCGTAACATGTGTTGCACCTTCACTGTCTTCAATTCTAACAATGTTGTCTCTGCATTGCTTGTTTTTGAGAGATGCATGAAAGAACGAACTGTTACTATCACCATCAATCCTCCATTTGATACGTGCTTTTTGCTTGATCATTATGTCTTCCTCATTGAGTGCTCTGTTATACTGCTTAGAAGCTTCACTATCATTGATCGAACGGTTATGATTCGCCGGATCCGCCATCATTACTGTTTGTATTTTTTTTAGTCTTTCTCTCCATATGGTGGTTTGGTTGTTACCACAGCCATACTTATGTTTCGCCCAGTGTTTCAGTTGATTCTTTGTATTCCTCATCTTCGCCTGCAAAATAATAAGAGGATTACCATGACATGGTTTCTCCCAAATTCCTTTGACAAGGTCTAAGAATTCAGGGTCATTAACCCAGGTGTTAAAAAATTTAAAACTTGGATTGCCTTTCATGTTTTGCTCACTCAGGTGGAGGATTGGGGGGGATGCTCGGAAAGAATTGGAGGAGGCAAGTTACATTGGAGGGCAGGCCAAAAGTCAAAGGCTTTGTCATTGCAAAAACCATGATCAATAAGGGAAAAGGTACGCGGACCATCCCTCTTTTTATTGTTCCAAGAGTATGGCATTCCGAGCAATTTATATTAATAAGATCAGCGTGATGCAGGGTGTCTTTAAGCGGTTGTATTTCAGGAATAGAAAGGGGATTGCCACCAACCCGTTGAGTGATTTCATAACAACAATTGAAGTCACCCAGGAGGAACCAAGGATTAGACGACTGTCTTAAAGAGAGGATCGATTTGAACAAGTTTTTTCTGGGAGAAGCGCTGTTTGCAGCATAAATGAAGGTCACGTAGTAGGAGTGATGGTTACTAATATTAAAAGCATGGCAATGGATATGTTGATCTGAAGAGTGAAGAGGAGTTATGGTGACGATTTTAGGGTTAAAAAGAACAAGAATGCGACCATAAGGAGCCTCAGCGAGGTTATGTAAGCATTTCCAAGCGGGGTTAATGAAATTTGCTGCCCTCAAAGTCAAAGATAGGTTGAATTTAGTTTCGATGATGGTGAGGATACTTAACTTAAATTCAGAGATTAAAAGTCTGCATTGAGCAAGTTTCGTTTCACGATGACAACCAGGGATGTTCCAATCTCCGATAGTTTTCACCATAAATAAAACCATTGGGGGTTGATTGAACTTCAATTTCATACTCCTTGTCAAGTACTTAGCAGGACTAGGAGTTGGTGGTTTTGAAGCGTTGACAGATAAGTCAGGTGGTTTTGTGTTGAAAGAGGTTGGCGGTGGTTCTTTGAAAGCAAGCGGAGGCGGGATTTTAGCATAGACATTGGTAACTGGTTGCGGAGATGTGGAAGAAGGTCTGGTTGCCAAGGCGATATCAGGGTCATGGGTTGGTGAAAGACACAGAGAGGCTTGCATGCATGGAATATTGACATGGGACGTAGATTTGGTAGGTGAGTCATTGTTTTCACTTATATGTATAGTGCAACAACCTGAAGTGGCATTACTTTGGGTTGTTGAAACTGCATTTATCACATTTAACACTTCAGACGCTTTTGCTTTTCCTTCCTTTATTTCTCTTCGCCTATCCTTTAAACATTCTTGCATTATTAACTCGTGATAAAAGATATTAATTTCTTCTTCCGCTTCCTTTTCTTAATCATTTTCATTTTGCCGTAACAGATCATTGGAAGTGATAATTGAATGATGGCTTTGAGCATTTATAAGGCTTTCATGTGTCGGCAATGGAATGTCAGCTTTATCTTGCATGACTAAATCAGCAAATTCAACTTCAGTTACATTGCTCTCATCAATGACACATGTCTCCTCTTCAATTTCTCTCTCTTCAAGAACAGCAAAACTGTTAGTTTTTTCTATCTCTTCTACCACTTTGTTTTTCATCACCCAACTGCCAGTTCTAGCTTGTACATTACTTGTTTCACTTGCAAACTTGACTCTGTTGTTCCTTCTGTAACTTACATTTTGCCAATTATGGTTGTGTATATTCACCTGAGCGTTGGTATTGTTTTGAGCACTTTGTTTAGCAAACACCATAGTGTTAGGCTGTTGTTTCGCCAGCTCAACTTTCTCCCTTGCTTCAATGTTGGTTCCGCCATCTCTATTCTCTTTGCCTTTGTCACAGTTAACATTTGCGTGTCCAAAAGATTGACAAATACTACAATTATCTTGCTTCCACAGATAATCAACATATACTCGTTGGACGCCACCTTCAACCGTCTCAACAAGAAAGTCATCAACCAGTTCCCTATTCGGTTTTACATCAATTAAACACTTAGCATACTGCAGTCTGCGTCTACCCTCAGTCATCTCGTCCATACAAAGTAGGTTCTCCAACCTACTACTGATCCAATTTAACCCATAGTTTGACCAGGCAACTAACGGAATGTTGTAAAATTTTACCCAAACTGGAACATATTTCACATTGCCACAAATGTTACTAATAGACGGATCGAACTTATTTATGATGAAGAGCTTCTTGTTCATTATTATTGGGTCAGCTTGAAGTATTCTATCTCGATCTTCATTGTTAGTGAAGTCAAAAAAAAACAACACCCTGTCCGATTTTACACTAACCGAACCCTTAAGCCTCCAAAGAGAATTGAGTATAGCAACAATAGTTGTGTAAGAGAGAGGTTTGTCCAAGAAAAAACCCACGATAGACTCACTCCAGACTTCGGTTCGAGCTTCAGAAATTCCTTGGATCATTTTCAGAGTGCCATCGATGATAGTTGGAGTCAATTCAACAGGGATGTACTTCCCATCGTTTAACGGCTTAGGCTTGAAGAGGAAAGAAGTCCATGGCTATTGAATAACATGGCTGATGGGGGTTGAGGTTGACGGGTTATTTGGCGGAGAAGAAGAAGGGATTGATTTGATTTCTTGAAAGATTGGAGTCGGTGGGACAACTGACGTAGGGTCTGGCGGGATTGGTGGAGCGTCTTGTGGCGGAGGTATCTTAGGAGAAAGTCTCAGGGATGGGAGGGATGGGACATTTTCGGCGATGGGACAGGGTAAGAGAAGAGGTAAGGGAGCAGACAGGAAAGGTGAATTTGAGTTAAAAAGAAGTATTTATTTGGTAAATAAATAAAGTTATAAAAGGAAATATTTATTTAGAAAATAAATAAAGTTGTAAAAGGAAATATTTATATGAAATAAATATAGACAAATAGAAAAGGATGTATTTGTGATCGAATAGTGTTATCAAATATAATTTATTTGATAAGAGTAAGTCGATTAGTGTTAATCAGTTAGAGTTAACCAATTTCAGTTGATCGAAATAGAATTAACCAGTTAGAGTTAATCGGATAAGTTATTTGATTAGAGTTAATCGAATGAGAGTTAACCAAATAGGAGTTAATCTAATAGAGTTAACTGAATAGGAGTTAATCGAAATAGTGCTAACCAAATAGGAGTTAACTGAATAGAGTTAATGAAATAAAGTTAAATCTAATAGAGTTAATCGAAAATTAGTTATTAGAATAGAGTTAATCAAATATAGTTTAGTCGAAGAAAAAGAGTTATCGAATATAGTTTGTTCGAACAGAAGAGTTATCGAATATTAGTTATCCGAAGGAGGTATTATCGAATATAATTTATTCAAAAGTGAGTTAATTGAATATAAGTTATTCAAGTAAAGAGATAGTTGAATATAATCTATTCGAAAAGAGATAGTCGAATATAATCTATTCAAAAAGAGATAGTCGAATATAATCTATTCAAAAAAAGATAGTCGAATATAATCTATTCGAAAAGGGATAGTTGAATATAATCTATTCAAAACGAGATAGTCGAATATAATCTATTTGAAAAGAGATAGTCGAATATGATCTATTTGTAGAGAGTTAATCGAATATTAGTTATTCGAAGGAGAGTTAATCAAATAAAATTTACTCGAAAGGGAGTTATACGTCGAACTCAATTATATCGAATTCGGGAAAGTATTGTTTACTTTCCGGTTTTTAAATCAAGATTTATTTATTTATAAATATATTAGAGTAGGTTAATTATTCAAAGTAAGAAATAAAAAGTTAGATGTTAAGTTGGATATTTCAGAAGTACGGTTTATAACGTTAGCTTCATAATAAACGTTTTTCATAAAAGAAGTGGATTCGAAATCTGAATCTGAGAATTTGTATAAGCAAATGATTTAAGAAATTGGAGCGATGAGCTTTGTCTAATGCAAGGTTAAGTACGTTGTTCAGTTAAGGTCTGAGAGGTAATTATACACCAACTTGATTGACTTCCTTACTTAAGTTAAGAAATAGTTGAGGTTCGATGGCAAGAGTTAGTTAGAAATACAACTAAGTAATAAGCGATTAATGGACTGAGCGGTTGTAACAATGTTTTAGATAGCGTTAGTTTGAAATCCACATAAATGAGTTTTGGAAACGTTTTTCTAACGTAACCAAGGATGTTTTCTAAACACAGAAAATAAGGATATATATATATATATATATATATATGGTCAATGATTTGATCGATAATTCCATGCGGAAATAAGATCGTTGTGTGTACACGAACATGTTTTCATTTCATAGTTAAATCACCGACTATCAAGTTTAGACCATTTTTACGTTGTTAATATGGAGAGACCGGTTGGATTATTATCCAAAGAACCACTCTGTATTGACATAAGCGTTGTAAACCAAATAAGCTGAAGATAATTAAAGACGGAGTAAAGTGCAAGGGCTATCCTATTTACAGAATAGTGCCTTCGGTTTTTCCAGTCCCAGGGCAACCTATATGGAAGAATGTTTGACAGAGTATATTTAATAGATCGCAGAAGTTGATCTCTTCAAACGTATTTACGTTTGGTGGCGGAGGAATTCGTTTCACTTAGCTTTATACCCGTTATATTTTTGAGGAAATCAATTTGTGATTTGGTGTATGACGATGTGGCATTCAAAGTAAATGAGGAGTGATCTGTTAAAAGATACGTTATGACCTCGAGCCTCAACCACTGGGAAAATACAGAAATCCGGCAGGCAACATGGTTAAGTGGGTCGCACCCAATTAGGGTATATTGTCATCATCAAGAGAATATTCATTTGTTACTTCTTCCAATTGTGTATCTCCCAGGAACGGTTATGTTGGTATACCAACCGTAGGTGACAATATATTCGATACATTCAAGAGAAATGAATGGTCGGTCATGTGTGGCCGAGTTATAAGATTCTCTTGTTGAACTCCAGTGTATCGCTTCTAGAGTACACTGAGCGGAAGGTGTATCCATACCTTGTCATAGTTGGAATCCATTCCCCAAATAAGAGTCCGCGGTTTTGATTGTATATTATATATGTAGAACGTTAGATGCAAGCGTTTCTGCTAGATTTATATTTACTTGATCTAGACATTATTATATTATTAGACAAGTATCGTTTTAGAAATATTTTGGGTTATCATAAGGTAAAAGGAATCCGTGTTTATGTGTGGATCGGTCTTTTGATTATCCTTTTTTTCAAAAGGATTTTGAAAGTTAAATCAAATGAATTGAGTTTACTCACACCAGTCACATGATTGACCCAGAGTTTATTTTGTTTTGTTTTACCTAAACTCTTGGGTGCCCAATTTTGTACGGGTAGTCAAGTAGTCGGGATTTACAGATACTTGAAGTGCTGGAGCAGGAGGCCTTATGTAATAACCCGGAAAATCTGGGCCAGTTTAAAATTTTTATTTTGGCAATTATAGCGAATTTTGACTATTTAAAATGAATTATTTTAAATAATATCGACGAGAAAATTTATTTTGAATAGAATTCGATGTATATATTATATACGTCGTCGTTAGAATATAAACATTTATATATAATTATAAATAGAATTGAAAATGGCGCGGTAGTTCGATAATTCGATTTCAAACTTCAATTGAACGCACCGGGTGCAAAACAATCCGGATTTTAGTGAAACCAAAAATATTAGGATCTAATTGATAATATCTTTCCAACGAATCCGAAAAATCGAAATTTCATAGCGGGAATCAAAAGATATGTCCAGTTGAAAATTCTGAATAGTCGCTATGGAATTCAGGCCCTTAAAGCTGGACATTTTGCAAATGACCTCGGATCTCGACGAAACCAGTTTTGTTGGGTCCGCAGTGTCAAATTATTGCTAGATTCCAAATTTCATAATTTTCTGAATCAATATGTGAGCGTGGCACAGTTAAACGTGTTTGACCAATTTCAGTTGATTTTAATCGACTGGAAAATGGCCATTTTTCTAACGGTCTCAGAATTCGACGAAACTAGTTTTGTTAGGACCGTATCGTCAGTACGAAGCTAGAAAATATTTTTCTGGAATTTTTAGAGACAGTATGTGACCCCGGTAATTTGAAATGTACGTTTAAAATTTAATATAGTGATTTAAATGTAAATTCAACGGAAACTGCTTCAAACGATCGAATCAACATACGATGCATATCCCATTGTGTTCGGAATGGGGGTTAAACGCTATGAACGACAGGCAGTGGGCCTCGTTTCGAGGTCATATGTAAAGGTCAACTTTTTGAGAAAAAAATAATAATAAAATAATTAAAAGCTCTTCTCTCTCCTCACCCTCTCCTATACTTTGCCCCCCCCGATTCATCAAAGCAGAAAACAGGAAAGAAAAAAAAAAGAAAAAAAAACTGCTCGTTCGAATCGAACGCCGACCCTCCCACCGCCATCGCCCAACCTCCAACCGCCACCAGAGCCTCTCCGCCCCTCTCCTCCTTCTTCTCCGCCTCGAGCTGCTGCTCCTTCTCCCTCCCCCTCCTGTCAAGGACCGCACCTCCTCGCCGTGCCCAAACCGCAGCCGCGCCACCCCTGCTGACCGCCACCGCGACGAGCACCAGGCCATTACCCCCCCCCCCCCCCCCCCCCCGCAGACCAATGTAAGCCTTTTATTGTATTTTTATTTTTATTTTTAATTCTGAAAATTTCTGATTTTAATTAGGAGGAAATTTCTGATTTTAATTAGGAGGAAATTTCTGATTTTAATTAGGAGGAATAACTGATTTTAATTAGGAGGTAAAACTGATTTTAATTAGGAGGTGAAAACTGATTTTTAAAAGAATTTAAAAACTGATTTTATTTTGAGATTTAAAAAGAAAAAGATTTGAGATTTAAAAAGAAAAAGATTTGAGATTTTAAAAAGGGGAAAGACGAGATTTTTAAATAGTAAAAATCAGATTTTTATATATTGAAAGTCGAAGTAAAAATCAGATTTTTATATATTGAAAGTCGAAGTAAAAATCAGATTTTTATATATTGAAAGTCGAAGTAAAAATCAGATTTTTATATATTGAAAGTCGAAGTAAAAATCAGATTTTTATATATTGAAAGTCGAAGTAAAAATCAGATTTTTATATATTGAAAGTCGAAGTAAAAATCAGATTTTTATATATTGAAAGTCGAAGTAGAAATCAGATTTTTATATATTGAAAGTCGAAGTAGAAATCAGATTTTTATATATTGAAAGTCGAAGTAGAAATCAGATTTTTATATATTGAAAGTCGAAGTAGAAATCAGATTTTTATATATTGAAAGTCGAAGTAAAAATCAGATTTTTATATATTGAAAGTCGAAGTAAAAATCATATCGTTATATATTGAATAGCGAAGTCAAAATTCGATTTTTATATATTGAATAACATAGTAAAAATTCGATTTTTACATATGTAGAGGATACGGGCGACGAAAGCGACAAAAGGCGAGATTGGCGAAGATTTCTATAAAAGAAGTGTCGAGATGATTGGATAGCTTTCGGTGAGAATTTCTCACCTTTCAATTTCTTTTACTAGTTATATATAAATACTAGGATGCAGACGGTGCTTAGTAGCACCCGACACAATCGTCCACAGACCATGGACTTGTTTGTTTGATTGCAAAAATTAGTTAGATATTAGATTGAAATTGAATTGTTTGGTGAAATGAATGGATTTGATTGATGTGTGAATGGCGTGGGCCTTCACTAGACCGGGGACAAGGCTAGGCCTCGTCCCGTTTCTAGTATCGTGCCGTTATGCCGCCGAAATTTTCTAAAATATGTTAGAAAAATAAAAATATCATTTTATCGAATAAATGAATTGAATAGAAATTCATATGTTAAAATAAAATGTTTTATCGTTAAAAATATAATTTTTAACGTGAAGTGAATAAAATAAATATTCATTTACAAACCAGACGGTTTGTTTATGTACACCTATTTGAAGGATATTGATTGGGTCGATAAATTTTACACATCGCCCAACTGCACAAATAAAATCTGTGTTTGATTGTTTGAAACCCCACACGGGTGTTGGGATGAAATTTGAAGTTCACTCATCCTGATTGATTAAATATGTCGATCGATTGATTGACAGGCTGTTATAAGCGTTAGATATCTATATTTGATGCTTATACAGTGTAGTGCACTTTGGTTGATGGTTGATTATTTTTCAATGCTATTATATACATGTGTTGTATGAAAATCCATATAATTAACTTTACATGGTAATTGATTGGGCCTCATTCCAATTTGAAAAATAAAGAATAATATAAAATAAAGGTTCATGTGTTGACAGTACTCATCCATTGAGATTGGTCATGTGTTGAACGAAATATTTTGATAATAACAACTATTTTGAAAAAGAAATTTTTGAAATAGAATATTTGAAAATAGAAATTTATGAAGCCGTGTTGATTAGATTGACGCCATTTTGACAAAAACGATTTCGAAATGAATTGAATTGAAAACGATTTCGAAATGAATTGAATTGAAAACGATTTCGAAATGAATTGAATTGAAAACGATTTCAAATTGAATTGAAAACGAGTTGAAATGAATTCAAATTGAATTGAAATTTGAATTGAATAGAAATGAATTTTAAAACGAATTTATAAAGGAGAATTCAATTTTGATTTGAATTGAAATGGAAGTTGAAATTTCTTTTGAAACGAATTTAAAACTATATATATAATTCGTTTTAAATAGAAATCGACGAAATATATATTATATATATTATATATATAATATAATGGCCTGAATAGAACGCGCCGCGCCGCGGCAGTTCGTGAATTTCGACCATTTATTTCAAACGGACATTACGGTAGATCCGACCGTCGGATTCTCCTAAAACCGGAACCGTTGGGTTCGTATCGAAAAGAGCCTTCTAAAGAATATTAGAAATTAGAAATCTAACGGTTGGATTTGGAGTTACGTCCAAATCAAATTTGAAAAAGGTCGCTGTAAGTGCAGTTCGATAGCCGTTGGTGGAAATCGACTGTACAGGCCTTGATAAAATTATTAAAAATAGTAATAATTTGTGTAAAATCATAAGAAATGATTTAGAAAGAATTGGGATGAAAAACTCCATATTTGAAAAGATAAAAATAGATTTTTATCGAAATGAACTAGTTTTGAACTAGAATTATAATTCTATTTATTTTTAAGTATATAAATTGAATTTAAAAAGGGTTTTAAAAATAACCAGAATATCCAATGATTGCATTGGAGTGGATTTGAATCGAAATTGTCTTCGGAATATTTCGATGTTGGAATTCGTGATTATACGGATGTTGTTACAGAAATTTGAAAGATATATATTTATATCGTTATTTCCAATACGACATTTGTTAATCGTAGAATTTGATATTGAATATAAGCCGATATATTTTCTATTCAGAGCCTTATATTGAATATCAAATGTGATTTGGGTTTGTCGTGAATGGTGTCTTCACTAACACTGTTCTTGAACCCAGTTGAGAAAAGATTAAATCTTTTTATTTAGATTTAATGAAGTGTACCAATTAAATAATATTTAATTGGAATTGAATTGATATTGATTTTTGGGTTTATCGTGGACAGTGTTTTAAATAACACTTGTTCTTTAACCCGATAATTAATGAATGGGATTTTGGGTTTATCGTGAACCGTGTTTTAAATGACACTGATTCTTTAACCCAGTTAACGATTAAAACTAAGTGGAGTTTTAATGAATCTTTAATTAGATTGAAATAATCGAGAATGGAGTATCACCAGTTTTGCTCCAGGCGATAGTTAAATCTTTAATTAGATTTGAACGTGAAATGGTAATTGAATTTACCGATAACACTGTGGTGTTGGATATGAAGTATTACCAGTTTTACTTCATGGGATAAATAGGTTGGAATTGGGAAATTAAAACAAATGATTACTTCGGTAAGTTTTGTTAATCCCGGCTAGTTGAATCGAAATTCAAAAGAATAGAATAAAGAATAAATTCAAGGAATTTATCTTGGATAAAATTAATGGGAACCTTTCCCTATGAACGAGAAATTTAGAAACTAACTGTCGGTTAGCCAAGCAGAATGGTTTTCTGGATATTGATCTGATGTTGGTTTCGGCCTTCGGGGTTAATATTTGGGGAATTATTCTCTTGATTAATTTACGGTTAGTGACTGATGAATTGGAATGAGGCGTATGTTGTGTTTGTGTAACACTTATTTAAAATATATGCGAGTTATTCGAAAAGACCGGGTTTATCCCATTCTGAATAACTGATACGACGATAAGTCGAAGATGAAGACGATGGTCGAAGACCGGAGGTCTTCACGTCGTTTGGGTAATTACTGATGATCTTGATTGGGCTGTACACCCAAGAAGATGGAAACAGTTGGTGGTCGTCCAGACGTACTTGGAGATCGATGGATATGCGGGGTACTAGGTGCCTCCGGTTTCGTTCAGACCCAGAACGGACTTGTAAATGGACTGTGTGTCTGACATTGGATTTTAGTCCGTGTGATTGATCTCTATTAAATATATATCTGTTTGGCGGCGGAGAATTTATTCTCTTGCTTAACGCCCTTCTCTGAGACGTACGAGCTCAGGGGTTATATATTGATGGATATCAAACGCATGGAGTGAATTGCCTGTGTGGCATGCCTAAGTGGCAATTGATCGAGGCTTCTGTTGAAAAGCAAAGTCTTGTGGTGATGATCAAAGCAAGGCCTTTGTGGCGTAGCTTTGTGTAACGTTTACTTCGCGTGTTTCACACCCGGTATGAACCAAAAACGGGAGAGGACGTCAGGGAGGGCATGCGTTTCTTTCTAGCTAGAAGTGGCGTCAGTGGTTTTACACGCCCTGACGAGTTTGACTTATGTGGTTGTTGCTGTTGTGAGGCGCCTCGGATTGATCGGTCGTTCTCGAACCGATGGAGTCATTTAGTTGGCTCACCTACGCCCCATAGGGCGGGGAAACGCATGTTCAGGCATTTTAATCCACATCGGTGGACCGGCCCTGAGGATCCAAGGGCCCACCTGAGTCTGGGTCCTGAGGCTCGGGCTAGACAGTCTCGAATCGGTTGAGGACTATCTTTTGCCTCGGTTCATAGACGGAAATCCAATTTCCAAATACGTGACTTTGCGGTTTTATTTGTAAACCTATATATGGCGACATGATATATGGTACCCATGCCGCCTATGATTGATACTTATGATTTGAAGTTGTTTTATACACTATGCACTTATAATAGTATCAAATGATTTGTTTTAAACGTATCAAGCATTCTTTGGCTGTTATAAGGGAAAACCCTATCCCCCGGCTTGCGTTGCATTGTGTGATAGGACCTGGGTCTTATAACAGCTTCATTTTTCTTTATTTAGCATTGCGTTGTTTGTTTTATGCACTGGTATTCTTGGGAGGAAACCCGTTCCGTGTTATACGGCGTGGTCCCTTGATTTACCTAACTTTAAAAATAAAGATTAACTGTTTTAGTTCTCACACCAGTCACATGACTGACCTGGAGTTTATTGTTTTAACCTAAACTCTGGGTGCCCCTATTTTGACACGGGCAGCTAGTAGTTTTGGTTTTGCAGATTTATATTCACAGGATCCTGGTTTACAGCTGGAATGATATCCGGAAAGCTTTGTATCCGTATATCTCTTCTAGTTGTGTATTGTATTATTTTCCGCTGCTATGTATTTAAATGTAATTTAAACCTCTGATATTTCTGTGTAATATTTATTCGTATTCTGTATATTCTTGTAATCTGATGCATTGTTGTAATATACAGTGGAATGTTCTTCAGTATGCGTTCTATTTTGTCGTGTTCTCGAACGATAGGGCGTTTCGAACGGTCTGGGTCGGTTTAGCGACTAGTTCGGACCGAGCGAAATTCCTTCTCGTCACAGTTGGTATCGGAGCTTTGGTTTACAAAGCTAGAGAACAAGGCACGTTAGAACCGTACGAAAGAATTCACCAGATATTGGATTAGTAATATCCAATTAGAATGACTCGTTAGAGATGGGATCAGTAGTATCCTAGAACGAGTGTGAAGAGTATATTTTTCAAATGAAAACAAATTTAGTTTTGAAAATCTAAATCAAATATTCGTATTTGATTATTTATTTGTATTGATTTGGACAATTCAGTATATAAAGAATTTGCATATACGCCTTGCAAACGTATATTCGAAGTTTTAATATACTGGATAGATATAGAGTCACATTCTAGACACCCGGGGATAATTCTGATGATGTGGCCACATCATCAGTATTTATATTCGTGTTTCGAAGGTGTGATTTCTTTATATTTCCATTAGACTGGTGTGAGAACCAAATCTTTTATAGCTAGAACACTTTATTGTGAATTGGCATCAAAAACAAGATTTTCAGCATATATATCAAAATTATGAATTTGAAACGTTAATTCACTAATTGATTGATGTTTGTGTTGTTTGTTTATTTGTTTGATAATTTTGAACCATTATGCCTAATTGAATCAAATAATGAATTGTATTGAAAATTGGTCGCATTTGCTTGCATATACATATACTTATATTGAACAGGTCATAGCAAGGAGGCTAGAGCAGAGAATAAAATTTGTTTGCCCGACAAATAGGTACATGTTTACTACATAATTTACTGTTTTGTTTGGGTGATGATGATTTTATGAGCCTATTGGCTAGCCGCTTGGCTTTTTCTTTTTCTTTTTGAGATCTGAAGGACCGGGGAAGCTATTTGAAATTCCCCGATGCTCCCGGTGCAGGGGAGGTTATGGCGAAATTTTTTAAAAATTTAGGGTGTTAGCCAAATTTTTGAAATTTTGAAAATTCTCAGAAACTGAAAAGTTAGAGAAGGGAAGCCAGATCGAATGTTGAGTTGAATAATCAAACCACTTTTGACTTTATTCCTTTTCGGGGACGAAAAGTTTTAAGTGGGGGAGATTGTAATAACCCGGAAAATCTGGGCCAGTTTAAAATTTTTATTTTGGCAATTATAGCGAATTTTGAATATTTAAAATGAATTATTTTAAATAATATCGACGAGAAATTTATTTTGAATAGAATTCGATGTATATATTATATACGTCGTCGTTAGAATATAAACATTTATATATAATTATAAATAGAATTGAAAATGGCGCGGTAGTTCGATAATTCGATTTCAAACTTCAATTGAACGCACCGGGTGCAAAACAATCCGGATTTTAGTGAAACCAAAAATAATAGGATCTAATTGATAATATCTTTCCAACGAATCCGAAAAATCGAAATTTCATAGCGGGAATCAAAAGATATGTCCAGTTGAAAATTCTGAATAGTCGCTATGGAATTCAGGCCCTTAAAGATGGACATTTTGCAAATGACCTCGGATCTCGACGAAACCAGTTTTGTTGGGTCCGCAGTGTCAAATTATTGCTAGATTCCAAATTTCATAATTTTCTGAATCAATATGTGAGCGTGGCACAGTTAAACGTGTTTGACCAATTTCAGTTGATTTTAATCGACTGGAAAATGGCCATTTTTCTAACGGTCTCAGAATTCGACGAAACTAGTTTTGTTAGGACCGTATCGTCAGTACGAAGCTAGAAAATATTTTTCTGGAATTTTTAGAGACAGTATGTGACCCCGGTAATTTGAAATGTACGTTTAAAATTTAATATAGTGATTTAAATGTAAATTCAACGGAAACTGCTTCAAACGATCGAATCAACATACGATGCATATCCCATTGTGTTCGGAATGGGGGTTAAACGCTATGGACGACAGGCAGTGGGCCTCGTTTCGAGGTCATATGTAAAGGTCAACTTTTTGAGAAAAAAATAATAATAAAATAATTAAAAGCTCTTCTCTCTCCTCACCCTCTCCTATACTTTGGCCCCCCCGATTCATCAAAGCAGAAAACAGGAAAGAAAAAAAAATCTGCTCGTTCGAATCGAACGCCGACCCTCCCACCGCCATCGCCCAACCTCCAACCGCCACCAGAGCCTCTCCGCCCCTCACCTCCTTCTTCTCCGCCTCGAGCTGCTGCTCCTTCTCCCTCCCCCTCCTGTCAAGGACCGCACATCCTCGCCGTGCCCAAACCGCAGCCGCGCCACCCCTGCTGACCGCCACCGCGACGAGCACCAGGCCATTTCCCCCCCCTCGCAGACCAATGTAAGCCTTTTATTGTATTTTTATTTTTATTTTTAATTCTGAAAATTTCTGATTTTAATTATGAGGAAATTTCTGATTTTAATTAGGAGGAAATTTCTGATTTTAATTAGGAGGAATAACTGATTTTAATTAGGAGGTAAAACTGATTTTAATTAGGAGGTGAAAACTGATTTTTAAATGAATTTAAAAACTGATTTTATTTTGAGATTTAAAAAGAAAAAGATTTGAGATTTAAAAAGAAAAAGATTTGAGATTTTAAAAAGGGGAAAGACGAGATTTTTAAATAGTAAAAATCAGATTTTTATATATTGAAAGTCGAAGTAAAAATCAGATTTTTATATATTGAAAGTCGAAGTAAAAATCAGATTTTTATATATTGAAAGTCGAAGTAAAAATCAGATTTTTATATATTGAAAGTCGAAGTAAAAATCAGATTTTTATATATTGAAAGTCGAAGTAAAAATCAGATTTTTATATATTGAAAGTCGAAGTAGAAATCAGATTTTTATATATTGAAAGTCGAAGTAAAAATCAGATTTTTATATATTGAAAGTCGAAGTAGAAATCAGATTTTTATATATTGAAAGTCGAAGTAGAAATCAGATTTTTATATATTGAAAGTCGAAGTAAAAATCAGATTTTTATATATTGAAAGTCGAAGTAAAAATCATATCGTTATATATTGAATAGCGAAGTCAAAATTCGATTTTTATATATTGAATAACATAGTAAAAATTCGATTTTTACATATGTAGAGGATACGGGCGACGAAAGCGACAAAAGGCGAGATTGGCGAAGATTTCTATAAAAGAAGTGTCGAGATGATTGGATAGCTTTCGGTGAGAATTTCTCACCTTTCAATTTCTTTTACTAGTTATATATAAATACTAGGATGCAGACGGTGCTTAGTAGCACCCGACACAATCGTCCACAGACCATGGACTTGTTTGTTTGATTGCAAAAATTAGTAAGATATTAGATTGAAATTGAATTGTTTGGTGAAATGAATGGATTTGATTGATGTGTGAATGGCGTGGGCCTTCACTAGACCGGGGACAAGGCTAGGCCTCGTCCCGTTTCTAGTATCGTGCCGTTATGCCGCCGAAATTTTCTAAAATATGTTAGAAAAATAAAAATATCATTTTATCGAATAAATGAATTGAATAGAAATTCATATGTTGAAATAAAATGTTTTATCGTTAAAAATATAATTTTTAACGTGAAGTGAATAAAATAAATATTCATTTACAAACCAGACGGTTTGTTTATGTACACCTATTTGAAGGATATTGATTGGGTCGATAAATTTTACACATCGCCCAACTGCACAAATAAAATCTGTGTTTGATTGTTTGAAACCCCACACGGGTGTTGGGATGAAATTTGAAGTTCACTCATTCTGATTGATTAAATATGTCGATCGATTGATTGACAGGCTGTTATAAGCGTTAGATATCTATATTTGATGCTTATACAGTGTAGTGCACTTTGGTTGATGGTTGATTATTTTTCAATGCTATTATATACATGTGTTGTATGAAAATCCATATAATTAACTTTACATGGTAATTGATTGGGCCTCATTCAAATTTGAAAAATAAAGAATAATATAAAATAAAGGTTCATGTGTTGACAGTACTCATCCATTGAGATTGGTCATGTGTTGAACGAAATATTTTGATAATAACAACTATTTTGAAAAAGAAATATTTGAAATAGAATATTTGAAAATAGAAATTTATGAAGCCGTGTTGATTAGATTGACACCATTTTGACGAAAACGATTTCGAAATGAATTGAATTGAAAACGATTTCGAAATGAATTGAATTGAAAACGATTTCGAAATGAATTGAATTGAAAACGATTTCGAAATGAATTGAATTGAAAACGATTTCAAATTGAATTGAAAACGAGTTGAAATGAATTCAAATTGAATTGAAATTTGAATTGAATAGAAATGAATTTTAAAACGAATTTATAAAGGAGAATTCAATTTTGATTTGAATTGAAATGGAAGTTGAAATTTCTTTTGAAACGAATTTAAAACTATATATATAATTCGTTTTAAATAGAAATCGACGAAATATATATTATATATATTATATATATAATATAATGGCCTGAATAGAACGCGCCGCGCCGCGGCAGTTCGTGAATTTCGACCATTTATTTCAAACGGACATTACGGGAGATCCGACCGTCGGATTCTCCTAAAACCGGAACCGTTGGGTTTGTATCGAAAAGAGCTTTCTAAAGAATATTAGAAATTAGAAATCTAACGGTTGGATTTGGAGTTACGTCCAAATCAAATTTGAAAAAGGTCGCTGTAAGTGCAGTTCGATAGCCGTTGGTGGAAATCGACTGTACAGGCCTTGATAAAATTATTAAAAATAGTAATAATTTGTGTAAAATCATAAGAAATTATTTAGAAAGAATTGGGATGAAAAACTCCATATTTGAAAAGATAAAAATAGATTTTTATCGAAATGAACTAGTTTTGAACTAGAATTATAATTCTATTTATTTTTAAGTAAATAAATTGAATTTAAAAAGGGTTTTAAAAATAACCAGAATGTCCAATGATTGCATTGGAGTGGATTTGAATCGAAATTGTCTTCGGAATATTTCGATGTTGGAATTCGTGATTATACGGATGTTGTTACAGAAATTTGAAAGATATATATTTATATCGTTATTTCCAATACGACATTTGTTAATCGTAGAATTTGATATTGAATATAAGCCGATATATTTTCTATTCAGAGCCTTATATTGAATATCAAATGTGATTTGGGTTTGTCGTGAATGGTGTCTTCACTAACACTGTTCTTGAACCCAGTTGAGAAAAGATTAAATCTTTTTATTTAGATTTAATGAAGTGTACCAATTAAATAATATTTAATTGGAATTGAATTGATATTGATTTTTGGGTTTATCGTGGACAGTGTTTTAAATAACACTTGTTCTTTAACCCGATAATTAATGAATGGGATTTTGGGTTTATCGTGAACCGTGTTTTAAATGACACTGATTCTTTAACCCAGTTAACGATTAAAACTAAGTGGAGTTTTAATGAATCTTTAATTAGATTGAAATAATCGAGAATGGAGTATCACCAGTTTTGCTCCAGGCGATAGTTAAATCTTTAATTAGATTTGAACGTGAAATGGTAATTGAATTTACCGATAACACTGTGGTGTTGGATATGAAGTATTACCAGTTTTACTTCATGGGATAAATAGGTTGGGATTGGGAAATTAAAACAAATGATTACTTCGGTAAGTTTTGTTAATCCCGGCTAGTTGAATCGAAATTCAAAAGAATTGAATAAAGAATAAATTCAAGGAATTTATCTTGGATAAAATTAATGGGAACCATTCCCTATGAACGTGAAATTTAGAAACTAACTGTCGGTTAGCCAAGCAGAATGGTTTTCTGGATATTGATCTGATGTTGGTTTCGGCCTTCGGGGTTAATATTTGGGGAATTATTCTCTTGATTAATTTACGGTTAGTGACTGATGAATTGGAATGAGGCGTATGTTGTGTTTGTGTAACACTTATTTAAAATATACGCGAGTTATTCGGAAAGACCGGGTTTATCCCATTCTGAATAACTGATACGACGATAAGTCGAAGATGAAGACGATGGTCGAAGACCGGAGGTCTTCACGTCGTTTGGGTAATTACTGACGATCTTGATTGGGTTGTACACCCAAGAAGATGGAAACAGTTGGTGGTCGTCCAGACGTACTTGGAGATCGATGGATATGCGGGGTACTAGGTGCCTCCGGTTTCGTTCAGACCCAGAACGGACTTGTAAATGGACTGTGTGTCTGACATTGGATTTTAGTCCGTGTGATTGATCTCTATTAAATATATATCTGTTTGGCGGCGGAGAATTTATTCTCTTGCTTAACGCCCTTCTCTGAGACGTACGAGCTCAGGGGTTATATATTGATGGATATCAAACGCATGGAGTGAATTGCCTGTGTGGCATGCCTAAGTGGCAATTGATCGAGGCTTCTGTTGAAAAGCAAAGTCTTGTGGTGATGATCAAAGCAAGGCCTTTGTGGCGTAGCTTTGTGTAACGTTTACTTCGCGTGTTTCACACCCGGTATGAACCAAAAACGGGAGAGGACGTCAGGGAGGGCATGCGTTTCTTTCTAGCTAGAAGTGGCGTCAGTGGTTTTACACGCCCTGACGAGTTTGACTTATGTGGTTGTTGCTGTTGTGAGGCGCCTCGGATTGATCGGTCGTTCTCGAACCGATGGAGTCATTTAGTTGGCTCACCTACGCCCCATAGGGCGGGGAAACGCATGTTCAGGCATTTTAATCCACATCGGTGGACCGGCCCTGAGGATCCAAGGGCCCACCTGAGTCTGGGTCCTGAGGCTCGGGCTAGACAGTCTCGAATCGGTTGAGGACTATCTTTTGCCTCGGTTCATAGACGGAAATCCAATTTCCAAATACGTGACTTTGCGGTTTTATTTGTAAACCTATATATGGCGACATGATATATGGTACCCATGCCGCCTATGATTGATACTTATGATTTGAAGTTGTTTTATACACTATGCACTTATAATAGTATCAAATGATTTGTTTTAAACGTATCAAGCATTCTTTGGCTGTTATAAGGGAAAATCCTATCCCCCGGCTTGCGTTGCATTGTGTGATAGGACCTGGGTCTTATAACAGCTTCATTTTTCTTTATTTAGCATTGCGTTGTTTGTTTTATGCACTGGTATTCTTGGGAGGAAACCCGTTCCGTGTTATACGGCGTGGTCCCTTGATTTACCTAACTTTAAAAATAAAGATTAACTGTTTTAGTTCTCACACCAGTCACATGACTGACCTGGAGTTTATTGTTTTAACCTAAACTCTGGGTGCCCCTATTTTGACACGGGCAGCTAGTAGTTTTGGTTTTGCAGATTTATATTCACAGGATCCTGGTTTACAGCTGGAATGATATCCGGAAAGCTTTGTATCCGTATATCTCTTCTAGTTGTGTATTGTATTATTTTCCGCTGCTATGTATTTAAATGTAATTTAAACCTCTGATATTTCTGTGTAATATTTATTCGTATTCTGTATATTCTTGTAATTTGATGTATTGTTGTAATATACAGTGGAATGTTCTTCAGTATGCGTTCTATTTTGTCGTGTTCTCGAACGATAGGGCGTTTCGAACGGTCTGGGTCGGTTTAGCGACCGGTTCGGACCGAGCGAAATTCCTTCTCGTCACACCTTAGGATTATATAACTATTATTATTTCTGCTGTGTTGTAAGTGTTATACTCTAATAATGGTATTGTATGCAGATATTGTTTTATTTCAAAGTTATGTTATGAAATATATTTATTCGCTCCGCTGTGAGATTTCGTGTTTACTCTGATGTTGTATGGTCTTCTTCTTCTTCTATTCTAAGTTTCTATCTTATCTATTCTCACCCTCTAACTTCTTTCATTAACTACTGGTATTTTTGATGTTTGGATAATCGACGTGGGTTTTATGTCGATGACCAAAGATCGCAAATTTCCGGGACGTTACACAAATCCACCGAAAGTATGAATCCTTTATTCTCAACTCGAATTCGTTTTCCATTTAGAAACCTTGTTTATAAACTTTACTTATATAATTTTAATTCTTCATAAATTTAATTCACATGGGTTCTTCTTGGTTTAAATTCACATTAAACAATTATGCTTATGTTTATTTTTTACCCAACCCATGCCCAAAATGATAACCCTACAAGAAAAATACCCTATTACAACCGTAGTTTTACAACTGGCACAGAATGATAGTTGTTATAAAGTATATTATAGCTCTTTTGTAAGAAAGTTCAAATAAAGGTATTTTCAACAACTCTTTTATTTCGCTAGTTGTAAAAGGTGTATATTACAACTTTTCGTTATTTCGAGTTGTAATAGATGCTTATTTTTAACAACTTTTTTGTTTGCAGTTGTAATAAATGCCAATTGGAGCCTTTTAAATTTGCTATTGTAATAATACATAAGTAATTATATCCAAGTTATGTTATAAATAATGATAATTAAATAATTAATAAAAATAATACTAATTACTATTAGATAATAATAAGTAATTAATAATTAAAATTATAATTGTTTGAAAATAAATAATAACTAAATAAATAATTATTGAAAGTTAAAAATTAATATTAAATAATTAAAATAATCAATAACTAAAATATAATGCTAAATAATACCAAATACATGTAATTTATAAATGGTAATTATTTTTTAATAACTAATAATTAATTCAATACTAATTGAAAATTAAAATATATTACTAAATAATAACAGTAATAAATTTAAACAAATAAATAGAAGATTCTATTTATCCATTGTATGTATAAATGAATATTGTTTTGATAAAACCATTAATATCAACATATATTTAGGTTTCGTTTCCCCATAAGTCCGCTTTCATTGTGTACTGAAATTTTTGTTTCCCTCCTCAAGCCCGCTTTCAATATGTACTGAAAATTTCATCTTCCTCCATACAATGAAACACAAATTTAAGTCCAGCGAAACCCAAATACTCTTGAGACCCAATTGAAAAGAAAAAATTAATTCTTTCAGTATTGAATTGCCGCCTCAAAACAAACCTCGCTCTCACGATCTCGAATTAACAGTGGCTTCCGGGTTTGAATTGAGGTGGTGATCAGATTTTGGTCGTAGTGGGTTCTAGTGAGGGAGTTAGATGAAGATTGTGGTTTGGGTAATCATGTTCTAGGAGATGCTTAGCCGAGGAAGGCAATTTACTCGTTATGTGAAGAAATTTGTAACTGGCAAAGGATGAATTGGATTATGCTGTTTAATTCTAGCAAGATTGTGCTATGGTAAGGAAATTGCAGTAGTGAGGTTGGTGGTCGAGTTATAGTGGTAGTTCTGGGGAGTGGCAGTTGTTGGTTTAAGGTCGCTGCCAGGTTGAAGGTTGTTCGACTTTGTGTAGATTAAGAAGTGTTTTGGGTTCTAACTTGTTAAGGGTGCAAGAGTTGCAATGTTTATAGGTGATGCTTGTTGGCCATGAAGATGGTTTAAATTTTGGAAGTGAAAGTGGTGGTGGAGTTTGGCTTCTCCTTGGGATGGATGCAGTTAGGTTGTGTTTAAGAGGGTTATGGAAATAGATAGTTGTGATTGTTGGTTTTTGGATGATGTGAATGTGTAGGTTCAGGTTGTAAAGAAGTAGTAGGTAGAGATAGATGATTGTAGGGAAACTTAGGTTGATTTTTTTGTTGTTTCAAGTGCAGGTTGTGTGGTTATAGAGATTGTCGGGGCTTGGTTTAATAATAGTTTGCGGAATTGTTTTGGGTTTCATTTGGTAAAGTAAGGCACTAATTTGTGTGAGGAGCTGAACTTGCACTGATGGCAGGTCATGCTTTGGATTTTGAATCTGTTGAGGCAATGGGTTTTTTGTCAGAATTATAGAGGAGGAAAAGGAATAGATTATGAGAAAAAAGGAATTTTTGTAAAAGAGGTAAACTTTAATTGCATTTTTTTCTCTTCTCTTTTTTCTTGATTGATACAAATGAGGAGAGAGCTCTTATTTATAACATATAACAGATCATTCTAGATTTGCAATATTCTAGGAATAAATGGAAATTATCTTTTCCTAATTAATAATAACATTAAAACCTCTCATTAAAATCTTTCTCAATAAAATGCAAGAACACTCTAGAAATACAAATCAAGTTTATTATTTTCCTTTTTTAACACCCCCCTTTAAACTTGATTTGTGACTCCAAGCAAAGCTCTCATTCTTCGAAAATCTTCAATCTTCAATGGCTTGCTAAAAATATCAGCAACTTGATCTTTAGTTTTCACATATTTTAGCTCCACTTCGTTGTTGGCAATGCACTCTCAAATAAAATGATATCTCGTATCGATATATTTGCTTCGATCATGAAATATCGGGTTCTTTGCAAGTGCTTGTGCTGATTTATTACCAATGCATATTTCAGTAGCTCCTTTTTGTGGCAAATGAAGTTCTTTCAACAGCTTTCTTAACTACAAAGCATGAAATGTACTTGATCTTTAAGCAACATATTCAGTGTAACGACCCGTATTCTACGCACCATAGGACCGTAGAATATTTGTTTCTTTCACATACGAAGTAGTATGGTCATGTAACTTTGGGAGACGACTATTGGGGTCATTTCCCACGTTCATGATTTTTCCCGATTTTTAAATGACCATTTTACCCCTACTTGGCACTGTTTTGGCCATAACTTTTGACTGGAAAGGAATTTTGATATGAAACCACTTCCATTGGCTCCGGATGATGGTTTACAATTCCGTAGAGTGGTCACATTAGCCAAACGGACTCACCGTTCTGGAGATATGGCTGAAACAAGTTTCAGATGGTGAAAAACAGCTTAATTGGGCTTAACCGGGTGATTAGCAGCTAGCCAGAGAGGAATTTCGGGTTTAGAGGTATAGGAGGACTGATTAGGGTTAGGAAATCACTTTCATTTCAGTTTTGAGCCGCCACAAACCTTCTTGAGACCCTAGTAATGGCTTTCATCCTCTAAAATCACTCCAAAACACATTTTTAGTGAAGATTAAGCCTAAACTACATCAAAACAAGGCCAAATAGCAACAGGGAAAGGTTGGAGCTGCTGCTATACATAGGAATTCGACCCAAACAGAGAGTATTTCAGATTTGGTGTTTTATTTTGTGGCCAAGGTGAGTGATTTGCATGATTTCTCACTAATTACGGGTAATTTAGGGTAATTAGTGATAATTAGTGAATTTATACACAAATAAAATCTGGAAAAATATTGATAAATTCGAATATTATGTTTTATGCCTCTGTTAGAAAATTTGGGTGATTTGGTTAAATTTTGTTAATTATATCCTTAAACGTAATTAAAGGGGGTTATGGGAAAATGTAGGGTTTTGGCCACTTTTGATCCATTTTGAATCATTTGAATTGTTGTTTGGTGTTTGTGGTTGCTCTTACATGTTGCTATGACTCTATGATATATTTTATGATTGATTAAAATAGTTACATTGGTCGAAAACGCCGTCGAATGGTGTAGAAAGCTCGCTGGAAAGTTGCAGAAATGTGCAGGTTCCGAACCGGATCGGATCGGAGTAGGGGTCGGATCGGATTTGTGAACTGACCGAGGGAATTCGAACTGGATTGGAACTTGTCACTGGAGGAGGCTTGGCAAGAAGGAAGGCCGTTTACTTAGAGCTGGAGTGGACAAGGGGATCGGATCGGAAGAACAATGGGGGCCAGATCGGATCGGACTGGAGCACCGGATGGGATGAAGATGAGGAGCATAGGGTCGGAACGGGGAAAGTAGAGGCTAGGACAAAGGATGGGATCGGTTCAGTGTACCGAACCGAACCAGGGGGCACCCGAACAGAATGGAAAGATGACAAGGAAGAAGGGTAATGACTACCGAACCGAACCGACGAGGGTAATGACTGCCGAACCGAACCGAATTCTAGGGCTGCTACTGCGCTACAACTCTTCTGAAGACCCATTCCAATTCGACCAAACCCAAGATGCAAAGGAGGTCCAAATGAGAAGTTAGAGCTCAGGATTTAGATGGGAATCAACGAGTTCGCTTCATGGTTGGGCTTTGCTGCGGGACGTGTGCCAAGGGGTTATCGATGTCTATAGCTTTGGACCACTATGGTAGGAGGTACGAAGGCGGATTCAGGGCCATTATGGCATCGGTAGAACCAAGGGCTACGACCAATGAAGTGGGTCATTGAAATGTTTGGTCATGACTCAATGTGTTTAGCTTGGTCACAGCAGAGTTTCTACAAGTCGGGATTCGTCGTTACCTCAATTTGTCTAGTGTTCCAAAGTGGTAGATATCGTATGCTTTACGCACTGAGTGAGAGATGTGAGGATGGTTGCTATGGATGATTTGTTTGCTATCATAATGACATGCACACCCCACCCCCGTTATCTTTACACCACTTGAAATGGCACCTTAGAGTGTTGTACAGTATGTAGTGCTAACTCTTTGTTGCAAGTCCAGGTTCAGGTATGATTTAGTATACCTGTTATTGTTCTGTTTAGATGCTTATCGCTCATACCAGGCTTTATGTCTGACCCAGAGTTTTATGTCTCCTCTTATTACTCTGGGTGCTCACACGAGCAGACTAGAGACAGTTTAGCTGGAGATGCACGGGTAGATGATCCGGAGACGAGCTGGAGGCTTCCACGTAATATATATAGTATTCTCCCTGTGTTGTTGAAGATCACTGCTTGGGCATTGGTGGTGCATCTTCTACTTTAGCTTTCTTTTTTTTAGAGACAGTAAATTTGAAAAGTTGTAATAAGCTGTATTTGGATTTCTGCTGCTCTGATGTTGATGTTGGTTTTAGTTATCGGCTTATACACTGTCTCACCTGTTTTATGTCAAGTATTTTATTATTATATTTTACTCCATGCGCTGTGAGACATTATACAGGTTCCTTGTTAGTTCATTCTATTCTTTCTTTTCTTCTGACGACCGTTCTGTGCTAGCTGGGCATGTGTACAGCGCACTTTCGGAGGAAATGCAGGCTGGTGCGGGGCGGGCCGTCACACTTGGTATCATAGCTCTAGGTTGCGTAGTTAACCTAGGGAAGTTATCAGGGAGAGATAGTATATGTATACGAGAGAGCGTATTTGTGATTATTTTGGTTTTTTAAAAGCTATATATATACTATTAGTAGTATTAGAATGAAGTCGTGCTGCAATAGCACCACTATGGGGTCGTTAATCGTTTCCTTTTTCAGATTGACGATGAGCCGATATGTTAGAGGTACCGGTAGAGGGGCCAATAATGGGAATGCTGCTGACATGAGGACGATGTTTACTGACCTCATGAGAGAGAAGCTTAGGGATGTACAGAGGGCAGCTCCCAATGGTGGAAATGGTGGTGGTCCAATAGTGCAGGCGCCGAGAGTCGACTTCGCCAAGCTGAATAAGGATTATACTAGCCTTGGTGGGAAGCCATTCCACGGAACGGAGTCGGCTACGGATGTTCAAGATTGGTTGGATAGTTGCAAACGTATCTTCGAGGATTTGGGTATCGAGGATGCGATGAAGAGAAAGCTAGCGTCCCGTCAACTGCAAGGGCGGGCAATGAATTGGTGGAATGCTATAAAGGCAGCTACTCCTGAAGATCAGATTACTTGGGAGCAGTTTAAAGCTCGCTTTAGCGAGAAGTTCATTCCAGCTGCTCAGAAGTCAGTGCTGTTTAAGAAATTCTTGGAGCTCAAGCAGAATGGCAGAGCTGTCTCGGAGTATATTGCTGAATTTGACACTTGGTCAAAATATGGGTTATCTCTTATTGATACTGCCGAGAAAAAGAATGAGAAATTCATAACTGGTTTGGATCAGTACTTGGGGGAAAGACTTATTAACCACATCGATGAGACGTTTGAATCGATTGTTGGGAAAGCACTGAGATCAGAAAGTCTTTACCCTAAGCCGAAGACTGAGGTTGCATCCGCAGACGAGCCAAAGCCACAAGCAAGTGGTGGAGGCAAGGGTGGTTCCCAGAATAAGAGAAAGCAGAATCAGACTAAGGATGGCCAGAAGAAGAAGAATAAGCAAGATGTTGAGTGCTTCAGCTGTGGTAAGAAGGGCCATTATGCTAGTAATTGTCGGGCCAAGCCAGCGGATAGGAAGTGCTTTAACTATGGCCAAATGGGACATCACGAGGACAAGTGTCCACAGCCCCCTAAAGAAAAGCAAATGGTGAAAGCCTATGCCCTTAATGCTTTTCCTTCTTCGTCGAATGCCCCAACTGCGGCGGAGAAGGGAAAGAATGTCGTCATTCAAGGTATGCTTTCTATTTATAATGTTCCTGTTAGAGTTTTGTTTGATACCGGAGCTTCCAGTTTTTTCATATCTAGTGACCTGGTAGATAGGTTGGGATTGGGGCCCGAGATTGTCGATAGACCTTTAGTGGTGACGAACCCAATTGGTGGTTCGACTAGCCTTAGCATGATTTGTCGTAATGTGGTCTTATCGAGTCATGGATGCATGTTTGTTTGTGATTGCTTTGTTTTGGGCTTTACTGGTTTTGGCATTATTTTGGGAGTAGATTGGCTCCGAAGAAACGGGGTGGTGGTAGACTGTGAGGGCTTTTTGGTGACAGCTAGAGCTGATGATGGGCGGAGGATAGTGTTTGGTGGTCTACCCAGTGAGGGGGTATTGGCTAGTTTTCTAAACTCCCTCGACATTCCGCATAGTGAGTTGTCAGGTTTGTCCGTGGTTGGCCAGTATCCGGATGTTTTCGAAGAAGTGACCGGACTTCCACCACACCGAGAGATTGAGTTCCGTATTGATTTGGTAAAAGATGCCAGATCTATAGTGATGCCACTTCGTCGTATGGCACCAAGGGAGCAGCGAGAGCTCCAGGTGCAAGTTAGCGATCTTTTGAAGAAGGGATTTATCAGAAGGAGTGTTTCTGAATGGGGAGCACCAGTTGTGTTTGCTACCAAGGCGGATTGTTCCCTTCATTTGTGTGTAGATTACCGCGAGTTGAATAAAGTGACGAGGAAGAACAAGTATCCTCTACCGCGGATAGATGATTTGTTCGATCAGTTGAGTGGCGCGAGAGTATTTTTCTCAGTTGGATCTCGCGACAGGTTTTCATCAGCTTAGAGTGGAAGCTGAGAGTATAGCTAAAACAACATTTCGAACGCCGTCTGGATTTTATGAGTGGTTGGTCATGCCATTCGGGCTGACCAATGCACCAACATATTTTGTGGATCTTATGAATAGGGTATTCAGAGATCAGTTGAATAAGTTTGTCCTTGTGTTCGTTGGTGATATTTTGGTCTATTCAAGGACAGAAGAAGAACACAAGGAACATTTAAGAATAGTGATGGAGGTGTTGAGAAAACACCAATTGAAAGCAAAGTTTTCTAAGTGTCACTTCTGGAAGAGGGAAGTGAGGTTCTTGGGCCATGTTGTATCAGAGAATGGTATTGCCGTAGACCCGACGAAGGTGGCTACGGTACAGGATTGGCCTACGCCCAAGAATGCAACAGATGTAAGAAGTTTCTTGGGGTTAGCTGGATATTATCGTAAGTTTATCCAATGTTTCTCCAAGATAGCAGCACCATTGACCCAGTTGACCAAGAAGAATCAAGCTTTTGTCTGGGATGAAAGGTGCGAGAATGCGTTCAAGAGTCTAAAGTACAAGTTGACAAGCGCACCAGTGTTAGTCATTCCTAAGGGAAATGAAGAGATGACGGTATACATGGATGCCTGTGGTACCGGACTGGGTGCTGTATTGATGCAAGGCGGTAGGGTTGTAGCTTATGCAAGTCGGCAATTGAAACCGCACGAGAGAAGATACCCTACCCATGATTTAGAATTGGCAGCGATCGTGTTCGCATTAAAGATGTGGAGACATTATCTCTTGGGAGAAAGATTTGAGCTGTTTACAGATCATAAGTCGTTGAAGTATCTCTTCTCCCAGAAGGATCTAAATCTCCGGCAACGAAGGTGGTTAGAATTCTTGGCTTCCTATGATTTTGATATCGCATATACACCGGGAAAGGGCAATGCAGTAGCCGATGCGTTGAGTAGAAGACATGCCAGCCTAGGGGCTATGTTTCTAGAATGGAAGCAACTGGAGTACAGCGCAGGATTTGATTTCAGACCAAATTGCGAATTGGACCCAGAAATGTTAGCAAGTATGACGATCAGACCCACTTTGATTGAGCGGATCGGCTCTAGTCAGAGGGACGATCCTAACCTATTGGAAATCATCTCCAAATTAGAAATGAGTATCGATGAGGAGATCAACAAGTATGGGCTTGATCGAGATGGATGGCTTTGAAAGAATGGAAAACTTGTTGTATCCAATGTCGATGGATTGAGAGATGAAGTGCTTAGAGAGTGTCACCACTCAAAACTGACTATACACCCCGGTGGTAATAAGATGTATCGAGATGTGAAGCAGACTTACTACTGGGAAGGGATGAAAAGAGACGTTGGGAAATTTATATCCAAGTGCATGAATTGCCAGCTAGTTAAAGCCAAGAAAAAGAAGCCTAGTGGGTTACTGCAACCATTAGAAATTCTCGAATGGAAATGGGAGGAAGTCTCGATGGATTTCATCGATGGTTTACCAAGGACTAGATCGGGACATGATAGCATTTGGGTAGTTGTGGATCGACTGACTAAAAGTGCAAGATTTATACCAGTCAAATCGACTAGAACGGCAGCTAAGTTAGCAGAATTGTATATGAAGTGGGTAGTGAGATTTAATGGAGTACCTAAAAGCATTGTGAGCGACCGAGACCCGTTGTTCACTAGTGGGTTTTGGAAGAGCTTACAGGAGGCTCTAGGGTCAGAGTTACATCTCAGTACCGCATATCATCCTCAGACCGACGGTCAGACGGAGAGCGTGAATCGTATTTTGGAAGATCTCTTGAGGGCATGTATATTGGATTTTGGTGGATCATGGGATAGCCATTTGCATCTAGTGGCTTTTGCATATAATAATAGCTACCAATCCAGTATCGGTATGGCTCCGTTTGAAGCTTTTTACGGAAGACCGTGCAACTCACCATCATGTTGGATAGAGACTGGCGAGAAGTTTATGCTTGGACCAGATGTGGTGAGGGAAACTTCAAATAAGATTAAGATCATTCAACAACGAATGAAGGCTGCCCAAAATAGGCAGAAGAGTTATGCAGATAAGAGGAGAAGAGACTTAAAATTCTCCGTTGGTGACTTTGTGTTTGTCAAAATTTCTCCGTTAAAGAGCGTGATACGATTTGGCAGGAGAGGCAAGTTGGCACCAAGATTTGTTGGCCCATTCCCTGTTCTTGAACCAGTCGGGAATTTGGCATATAGAGTTGACTTACCAAAGAAGATGGCGGGAGTTCACAATGTATTCCTTGTTTCCCAACTAAGAAAGTTCGTTCATGACCCAGATATGACTATTTCACCTGATCAGTTAGAAGACTTCGAAGTAGAACCCGAGGCGGTTGGGAACCGCAAGTCGGCCCGTATTGTCGAGCACGACATGAAGCAACTTCGAGGAAAGTCGGTGAAGCTAGTCAAGGTTCAGTGGAGCGAGGACGAGAATGATTGTACTTGGGAGACAGAGGAGAACCTTAGGAAGACACACCCAGAACTCTTTGCCTAGTAAGATTTTAAACTCGATTTAGTTTTCCGCATGCTAGGATAGGCTTGTTTGCTTGTTTTGCATGTTTGATTGTTGTATGTGGTTGTTAGGCATGCGGGATCCTTTGTATGTTTTGGGTTAAGGAATTTCGGGGACGAAATTTCTTAAGGGGGAGAGTGTAACGACCCGTATTCTACGCACCATAGGACCGTAGAATATTTGTTTCTTTCACATACGAAGTCGTATGGTCATGTAACTTTGGGAGACGACTATTGGGGTCATTTCCCACGTTCATGATTTTTCCCGATTTTTAAATGACCATTTTACCCCTAGTTGGCATTGTTTTGGCAATAACTTTTGACTGGAAAGGAATTTTGACCTGAAACCACTTCCGTTGGCTCCGGATGATGGTTTACAATTCCAAAGAGTGGTCACATTAGCCAAACGGACTAACCGTTTGGGAGATATGGCTGAAACAAGTTTCAAATGGTGAAAAACAGCTTAATTGGGCTTAACCGGGTGATTAGCAGCTAGGCCCAGAGGGGAATTTCGAGTTTAGAGGTATAGGAGGACTGATTAGGGTTAGGAAATCACTTTTATTTCAGGTTTGAGCCGCCACAAACCTTATTGAGACCCTAGTAATGGCTTCCATCCTCTAAAACCACTCCAAAACACATTTTTAGTGAAGATTAAGCCTAAACTACATCAAAACAAGGCCAAATAGCAACATGGCAAGGTTGGAGCTGCTGCTATACATAGGAATTCGACCCAAACACAGAGTATTTCAGATTTGGTGTTTTATTTTATGGCCAAGGTGAATGATTTGCATGATTTCTCACTAATTACGGGTAATTTAGGGTAATTAGTGATAATTAGTGAATTTATACACAAATAAAATCTGGAAAAATATTGATAAATTTGAATATTATGTTTTATGCCTCTGTTAATAAATTTGGATGATTTGGTTAAATTTTGTTAATTATATCCTTAAACATAATTAAAGGGGGTTATGGGAAAATGTGGGGTTTTGGCCACTTTTGATCCATTTTGATTCATTTGAATTGTTGTTTGGTGTTTGTGGTTGCTCTTACATGTTGCTATGACACTATGGTATGTTTTATGATTGATTAGAATAGTTAGATTGGTCGAAAACGACGTCGAATGGCGTAGAAAGCTCGCTGGAAAGTTGCAGAAATGTGCAGGTTCCGAACCGGATCGGATCGGAGTAGGGGTCGGATCGGATTTGTGAACTGACCGAGGGAATTTGAACTGGATTGGAACTTGTCATTGGAGGAGGCTTGGCAAGAAGGAAGGCCGTTTACTTAGAGTTGGAGTGGACAAGGGGATCGGATCGGAAGAACAATGGGGGCCAGATCGGATCGGACTGGAGCACCGGATGGGATGAAGATGAGGAGCATAGGGTCGGAACGGGGAAAGTAGAGGCTAGGACAAAGGATGGGATCGGTTCGGTGTACCGAACCGAACCAGGGGGCACCCGAACCGAATGGAAAGATGACAAGGAAAAAGGGTAATGACTACCGAACCGACGAGGGTAATGACTATCGAACCGAACCGAATTCTAGGGCTGCTACTGTGCGACAACTCTTCTGAAGACCCACTCCAATTCGACCAAACCCGAGATGCAATGGAGGTCCAAATGAGAAGTTAGAGCTCAAGATTTAGATGGGAATCAACGAGTTCGCTTTATGGTTGGGCTTTGCTGCGGGACGTGTGCCAAGGGGTTATCGATGTCTATAGCTTTGGACCACTATGGTAGGAGGTACGAAGGCGGATTCAGGGCCATTATGGCATCGGTAGAACCAAGGGCTACGACCAATGAAGTGGGTCATTGAAATGTTTGGTCATGACTCCATGTGTTTAGCTTGGTCACAGCAGGGTTTCTACAAGTCAGGATTCGTCGTTACCTCAATTTGTCTAGTGTTCCAAAGTGGAAGATATCGTATGCTTTACGCACTGAGTGAGAGATGTGAGGACGGTTGCTATGGATGATTTGTTTGCTATCATAATGACATGCACACCCCACCCCCGTTATCTTTACACCACTTGAAATGGCACCTTAGAGTGTTGTACAGTATGTAGTGCTAACTCTTGGTTGCAGGTCCAGGTCCAGGTATGGTTTAGTATACCTGTTATTGTTCTGTTTAGATGCTTATCGCTCATACCAGGCTTTATGTCTGACCCAGAGTTTTATGTCTCCTCTTATTACTCTGGGTGCTCACACGAGCAGACTAGAGACAGGTTAGCTGGAGATGCACGGGTAGATGATCCGGAGACGAGAAGGAGGCTTCCACGTAATATATATATAGTATTCTCCCTGTGTTGTTGAAGATCACTGCTTAGGCATTGGTGGTGCATCTTCTACTTTAGCTTTCTTTTGTTTAGAGACAGTAAATTTGAAAAGTTGTAATAAGCTGTATTTGGATTTCTGCTGCTCTGATGTTGATGTTGGTTTTAGTTATCGGCTTATACACTGTCTCACCTGTTTTATGTCACGTATTTTATTATTATATTTTACTCCATGCGCTGTGAGACATTCTACAGGTTCCATGTTAGTTCATTCTATTCTTTCTTTTCTTCTGACGACCGTTCTGTGCTAGCTGGGCATGTGTACAGCGCACTTTCGGAGGAAATGCAGGCTGGTGCGGGGCGGGCCGTCACATTCAGATTCACAGGTTGACAACATGACAATAGATTGCTTCTTTGATAACCAAGAAATAGCAAAATTACCCAGGAAGAATACATACCTCATCATAATCTTTCTATCATCTATGTCTCCAGCAAAATCACTATCGCAAAATCCGTGCAATAGAAGATCATTGGATGAGGAATAAAATATTCCAAAAGCAAGCGTTCCTTTAATGTAACGAAGAGTTCGCTTAGCAAAAGTCATATGGACAGAAGTGGGAGTATCCGTGAAACGACTTATCACTCCAACGGTATAAAGTATGTCGGGCCTTGTACTTGTCAAATATCTCAAACTTCCCACAAGATTTTTGTAAAGAGTAGGATCTACCTTTTCTCCGTCTTCAAACTTGGACAATTTCATTCCAGCTTCTATGGGTGTGTTCATAGGATTGCAATCGATCATCTTAAACCTTTTCAACACTTCCTTTGTATAACCTATTTGAGAAAGAAATATACCTTCCTCCATTTGTTTCACTTCCAATCCCAAATAATACGCCATTTGCACTAAATCTGTCATATCAAATTTTGTCGACATGCAACTTTTAAATTCATCAAATAAATCGGGATTATTGCCCGTGAAAATGAGATCATCAACGTAAATGCAAAAAAACATAACATATCCACTATTGTGAAACTTAGAATATAAATCATGCTCATTTAAGCAACGAACAAACCCGTGATCTTGAAAGTATTGGTTGATGCATCTATTCCATGCTCGTGGAGCTTGTTTCAATCCATACAACGATTTCTTGATTTTCAGTACCTTCTTTTCATTCCCGTCAGCTACGTAGCCCAACTATTGATCAACATAAACCTCTTCTTTAAGATGTCCATTAAAAAAGGCCGTCTTGACATCCATTTGGTAAATTTTCCATTTCTTTTGAGCAGCGAGAGAAATCAACAAGCGAATAGTCTCCATGCGTGCAACTGGAGCAAACACTTCATCATAATCAACTCCATGCTTTGTTTATAGCTCTTCGCCACAAGTCTTGCTTTATATTTCTCCGCCTCTCCTTTTGCATTTCTTTTCACCTTGTATAACCATTTAATGCCAATGGATTCATGACCTTTGGGAAGAGAAGTTAATTCCCATGTGTTATTCTTTTCAATGGATTTAATTTCTTCATCCATAGCGTCTCTCCACCTCTTATCTTGCACAACTTCTTGAAAATTTATTGGCTCACTATCTGCAAAATGACAATGAAATTCATCGTTATTAAGAGTAATTTCTTTTGCTCTTTCATATATATCAGCAAGGGATTTCATCCTCGGCGGTCTTTCATTTGAGCCTTCAAGATCTGAAGCTGGAGAAGTAGGTCCTTGTATAGTTTCAACATTCTCTGATTCTTGATCATCATCAAAATATGGGAGAAAATTATATGTGCTCTCTTGCTGTCCATCCAAATCCCAAGTTGCACCTTCATCGAATTCAACATCATGACTTACCACCACTTTGCCATTGTTAGGATATTACAACTTGTATCCTTTGGAATGATAAACATATCCAACAAAAACATATTTGGCAGTTCGGTCATCTAGCTTTGAACGCTCTTGCTATGGAACTTGAGCATAAGCGATGCTTCCAAATACTCGCAAATGATGGACACTTGGCCTTTTTCCATCATTCACAGTTGGAGAGCGATTTGACAAATACACCGCACAAGAAACGGCTTCAGCCAAAAACTCCTTTGGCATATTTTTTGTTTTAAGCATACACCTTGCCATATTAAGAATTGATCTATTTTTTCTCTCTGCCACACCGTTTTGCTGAGGTGATCTAGGAACAGCGAGAGGATGACGAACTCCATGCGTTGCACATAAATCATTGAATTGCTTTGAAGTGAACTCCCCTCCTCGATCAGAACTCAATGCCTTGATATTATAGCCACTTTCTTTCTCAACATGCATCTTGAAATTTTTGAATGTGGTGAAAGCTTCTGATTTCTGTTTGAGAAAATAAACCCGCGTTTTTCTGCTATAATCATCAATAAAGAGTATAAAATATTTACTTTTACCAAAAGATGGTGGATTGATAGGCCCGCAAATATCTGTATGCACCAATTCATGTGGTTTGGGGGCTATAAATGTTGCTTTCTTTGGAAAACTTTTCCTTGCATGTTTTCCATGAAGATATGCTTCACATAAATGATTTGGATTTCCAATTGTCGGCATCCCCTTTACCATCATCTTTTCTCTCATTGCTTTCAATGATCCAAAGTTCAAGTGTCCAAATTTCATGTGCCAACACCATGCCACATCCTGCATATTAAGCTTCAAGCATTTTACTTCAACAGTTTGGACATTTAATTTGAACATCAGGTTTCGTGACATGCCCACCTTTGCAATCAAGTTATTGTTTCTATCTTTAAGCCCAAGATAATGATCTTTCATCAAAACTTCATAACCATTCTCAACAAATTGTCTGAGACTAAGAATATTGCTTCTTCCTTTAGGAACATAATAAACATCAGAGATCAATTTATGGTCACCATTCTTTGAAGAGATGAGAATTGTACCATTGCCATCAATGTGAATTTTCGAAGAGTCTCCAAATGAAACATTACCTTTAACCTTATCGTTGATCTCCACAAATTTTTCTTCGTATCCGCACATATGATTGCTAGCACCATTTTCCAAATAGCACGAGCTTTCAACTTCATTTTCTTCCTTTTTCTCAGTTAGCAACAAGGTGGATTCTTCAACTTCTTGGTTATCATTAACAAGATTGGCTCTTTCTTCAGTATTAGCAGTTTGACATTCCCATGAATAATGACCAAATCCATGACATTTATAACATTCAATTTTGGACTTATCATACCTTCTTTCATTTGATCTTTGGTATCCACGACCTCATCCTCGACTTCTTCCGTGGCCTCTAAAATATGGAGGATTTCTCTCGTCGTTATTTGAACATTCGCCATTGCTTCTTCCTTGTTCACGTCCTTGCCTTCCGTGTCCTCTTCCTCGTCCATATCCGCGTCCTCTTCCTCTAAAGTACTGCTTTTCTCCTTCTTCATTTTTTTAAAGTTGCTTTAGTTTTAAGAATTTTCTCCTATGGTTCTTCTTGTGTTCTCTTAATTTTCTCTTCTTGAGCACTAAAGAACCTTCCAATTCTTTTACTGTCATTTCTTCGAGGTCCTTCGTTTCTTCAATGACACACACAATATAATCAAACTTCGATGTCAAAGAACAAAGAATCTTCTCCACCACTCGAACATCTACAATTTGTTCTCCATAGTTTCTCGATTGATTCACATTCGCCTTCACCCTTGTACAGTAATCCAAAATCGATTCGAATTTACTCATCTTCATTGCTTCGAAATCACTCCATAGTGATTGAAGCTTAACTTTCTTTACTTTATCAACTCCTTGGAAGATTTTTTTTCAAAATTTCCCAGGCTTCATTTGAAATGGTTGCATTAGATATTTTATCTATCATTGAATCATCTAAACATTGATGGATGAGACTAAGTGCAAGTTGATCTTTTCCCTTCGTCATTGCTATGGCTTCCTTCTCCGCTCGAGATAATGCATTTTCGTTTTCTGGCTCGTCGTAGCCTTTGTCTATGATCTCCCATACTTTTTGTCCTTCAAGTAAAGCTTTCTTTCGAGTACACCATTTTTCATAATTTTCTTTTGTGAGACGAGGATATTGGAAGGAAAACATTCCATTGTTTGACATTTTGTCACACCTTCACTAACCTTGTTTTGATACCATTTTGTTAGAATTTTAGAGGAGGAAGAGAAATAGATTATGAGAAAAAGGAATTTTTGTAAAAGAGGAAAACCTTAATTGCTTTTTATTTATCTTCTCTTTTTTCTTGATTGATACAAATGAGGAGAGAGTTCTTATTTATAACATACAATAGATCATTGTAGATTTGCAATATTCGAGGAATAAATGGAAAATTATCTTTTCCTAATTAATAGCAACATTAAAACCTCTCATTAAAACCTTTCTCAATAAAATGCAAGAACACTCTAGAAATACAAATCAAGTTTATTATTTTCCTTTTTTCAGCATTTTTTGAGTGGACTGGCTGAGGTCAGAATGGAAGCCAGGTGCAGGGGAATTGTTTGGTGAAGTTGAGTAACTTGGAAATAGTTGCTTAAAGAAAATGTAAGGAAAGTCAGATAAGAGAGATTCTATTTGATATCTAACAGAAAGAGGAAACTCAAATTATAATAAATAGTTTGGGAACCAAAGCGTTTTTTTACAGTTCATGTCACACCAAAATCCATACAACCATTACGAATCATTGGATCCAAACCTAGCGTACATGTTACTACTTTTCACCCTCCAGCTTTTGACTCGTCACTAGAATAGATCCAAGGTTGGTAGTGGCTATGCGCGTCTTGCCAGGAGATGCCGATATAAGAGCTTTAGTGTTAAGATTCGGTGGAGAATGTAAGCTGCTTTGGTTGAATGATAAGAATTCTTTGGCTGTGTTTGGCGATTCAGCAAGAGCAGCTATTGGATTAAAAAGATTGGACAAGGGCACAACTTATCAAGGAGCTATAGCAATTTATCAGAAGAATAATGCTTTAGGAAGCAATAACAATGTATGGGAGGTCTAGTTTCTAGTAATGTTAATGCGATAAGCGGTACCCACGCATGGAAAAAGGATTCTTCTTGGAGGGAATCTTCTGTGCCTGTACGAAAGAAATGAGGACTCGTCTGTGATTATGGCTTTAGATAACAGATGGAGTGTTCTTAACGTTGATGAATATAAGGATGCAACTGTTTCTGCATCTGTAGAGGGTATTCCTGCCATTACATCAGGAGATAGAGGTGGAACTTCATTAATCTAAGGTACTAATGAAAAAGTTGACAGTTGGGAGGAGGTTTGTGATTGAGAACATTTATATGTTTTTTGTTATCTTTTTATTGATTAGCTGCACTATCTTCATGATCTATCATGGAGGTGGAATAAAAAAGGAATTTTATATTTTGTTGTAATCCTCTCCTTACCAAACTTGGTTTTTTGTTGGCAAGAGGTAAAATACTACGTTAATATTATATATCATGTAAACAATACTTCCCTTCTTTCCTTTTTCCTTTTTTCTTCCACCATTAATTCCACAACTTAAATCTACTAGTTGTTAGCAGACCTTATGATCCTTTAAAGTCATATGATTTGTCGAAGTTCGCTTCACTACTCCATACCAAAGAACTGACAACAAGAGCGAAGGTAACTTCTACACTATTTTTCATCAATCTTGAATGATAGGATGAATATATACATGTATGGAAGCAAATGTGATTGTGAACTGCATTAATCCTGGTATAATCCACACAAATAGCCATGAAATCTTCTTTTTTTGGATGCATTCAGCAACAATCCTAATTTTTAGTCAGTTAAAATATGAATTTTAATTGATATTTAGTGCATTTTGAATGGTCAAATATTAAATCTGGACCTGAAAAATAATTAAAAATAAGTACTAATTTTGTTTTATATGGATTAAAACAAGGTTATTAAACTTTAAAACTAATCTATAAATGAGACATTAAAAATTTGATATTTTAATATTATTTCAATAGCTTAAAAAGAGACATTTTCAATAGCAGTTTATCAGAAGAATAATGCTTCAGCAAGTAATAACAATGTATGGGAAATGTACTTTCTAGTAATGCTAATGCGATAAGCGGTACCCATGCATGGAAAAAGGATTCTTCTTGGAGGGAAACTTCAGCGCTAATATGAAAAAACGAGGACTCATCTATGAGTGTGGCTTTAGATAATAGATGGAGTGTTCTTAACGCTGATGAATATAAGAATGCAGTTGTTTCTACATCTGTAGAGTGCAGTTCTGCCATTGAAGCAAGAGATAGAGGTAGACCTTCATTGATTTAAGCTACTAATGGAGAAGTTGACAGTTGGGAAGAGGTTTGTAATTGAGAACATTTATATGTTTTTCGTTAACTTTTTATTGATTAGCTGCACAATCTTCATGATCTATCATGGAGGTGCAATAAAAAAGGAATTTATGTTTGTTGTAATCCTCCCCTTGCCAGACTTGGTTTTTTGTTAGTAAGAGGTAAAATACTATGTTCATATTATATATCTGTAAACAATATTTCCCTTCTTTCTTTTTTCCTTTATTTTCTTCCTCCAATAATTCTACAGCTTAAATCTACTAGCTGGTAGCAGACCTTATGATCCTTCAAAGGCATATGCCCTGTCGAAGCTGGCTTCTCTACCCCATACCAAAGAACTAGTAAAAATGGTAAAGGTAATTTCTATACTATTTCTCATCAATCTTGAATTATATGATGGATACATATATGTATGAAAAAGGTGACTATGAATTGCATTAATCTTGGTATAGTTCGCACAAAATAGCCACGAAATCTTCGTTTTTTGGATGTATTCAGTAACAACCCTAATTTTTGTCAATTAAAATATGAATTTTAATTGATTTTTAGTTAATTTTGAATGGTCAAATTTTAAATCTAGTCCTAACAAACAATTAAAAATAAGTTTAATTTTTTTTATGTTTTATACGGATTAAAATAAGGTTATTAAACTTTTAAAATTAATTTATAAATAAGATATTAAAAATTCGATATTTTAATATTATTCCAATAGATTAAAAAGATACATTTTTCAAACAATTTTGGAATTCGACAAAACAAAATTTATTGGACTTGGAACGTCAAATAATGGCATGGTTTTAAATTTAATAATTTTCAGAGTTAGTATGTGAGCGTATGAAAAATAAATGCGTACCGGGTCACCTTGTCAAAATTAAGTGAAAACATAGTCAAATAATAAAAAGAATGGTCAAATGGAATCCAAATCAAATGAGACCTATTTCTTTGGATCTGTAATTACGAAATATATTAGGATTCTAAATTTTGTATCAATTGGATTTACCGTTTGACCATACGAGCGATAAACTTGTGATAGAACTAAAACAAAATTCATCTTTAAAACAAGAAAGAAACACACATGTTTCAATTTGAGGTGTCACTCCACTTGACCCCCTAGTTGTGTTTTCTCTCCTCTCCCCATCTCTTGACACGTTAGTGAACCATACCCTTCCCTATCCTATAAAACTAAGGCACCTTCTCCTATTTTCTTTCCCTTTCTCCTTCTTTCTTTTACTTTTACTTTCTCTCCTTCTCCTTCACTCCAAGCCATGGCCATCCATCCCTACTAACTCCCACCGCCTACACCAGCCCCACCCACACTCCACCTGACCTCCTCCCTCCTCCAAAACCACTTAAATAACCCTAAAACCACTTTTCCACCACTAAAGGCACCTCCTTTGACCTCCTCCACCCCAAATCCGCTTACCACCATCTCCTACAACCTGCCCCTAACCTGTAACATCCCCAATTCCTCTTCGTTATCCCGTGGTCCCACTCCCCTAAAGGTCGAACCCCTTTTTCCCTCGAAACCCTGTCACGCTTGCTCCGAAAATCCAAAAATATAGCCCTATTTCTTCGTCTGTAAGTTTAGAAACCCCATCGCGTCAAAACTCTACCTAATTCATTTCTATAAATCTTTACAGACACTGGGAGGCTGTCAGAGTCACTCATGAACATTCAAATATCTTTTGCTTAAAAGATTGACAGAGTGAAACCCGCGATGAGAATGTCTAAAATTATTTATGGCTAGTTAGTTATTGATTAATGTTGTGCACTCGATTGATTATCTATTGACTAGTGATTGATAATTTGGGTTTATCATTTGGTTTAATGATGTTTAGCATGATAAAAAAACGATTTTTAAGTAGTATACATGTAGTTGCTTGGGTATGTGACACTTAGAACTAATTGTGTTGACTTGGGAATTGACTTGAACCTTAAATGTTTATTGATTGGAAAAATTAACTAAATATTAGCTACTGGTTTTGGATATGAACATCATTGGATATTGAATCATATAATTGTTGATGGTTGATATTGGTTAATCAGTTGATTGGCAAATCCATATAAACATTAATGGTTTAAGACTTATATGGTGTATATACCACAATATGTGGATAAGGTGTTATAATTGGTTGTTAATGTCTGATATGTAGTTAATAAATAGTTTGGAATTATAGTTGATTTTATTTTATTTATAAATCGAATTTGGTCAGAATAGGTAGTCATGTAGCGACCGTTCGCGAATTTCGACCACTAACTTCAAACTGACTTACCGGGAAATCCGACCATCAGATCTTCCTGAAATGAAAACTTTGGGTCCGAAATGAAAAGAATTTTCAAATGAATTTTGGAATGTTAAGATCCAACGGTTTGATTGTGAGATAAGTCAAAATCAAATTTTCAAAAAAATATGGATTTTGTAGTTTAAGACCTAAAAGTGGATTTTTAAAGAATTAGCTATTTTTAAATTATTAAAAACAGCGAAAAATTATGATAAATCATAATAAATATACTGAAAGGGAGTTGAATTGATAAAATGAAGTTTGGGATGATATTATGTCATTTTGACTAAATTAGGCTATTCGCGACGCTATTTGTGACATTGTTAGTTGTTGATAGAGTTTGATTCATTTAGTTATGAACTTGAAACCAAATGAATGATTTCGGAAATATGATTTGATAAAAAAATATGAAATGAAAATTGGATTTCGAAGAAATGGAAAATATTTTGAAATAAATATTTTGAAGGGTAAATGGTTGATAAAAGATATTTTATAAATGAAGAGGATTTCATTGGCTTAAATCCTAATGTTTAAATGTTTCGGAAAGCAAAAGTACCATGATTTGAAAGTATTTTTTATTGTTATTGTGAAATGATTTATCACTTCGAGAAAGGATTTGATATGTTACTTATGATTTGGGTAACCCGTGACTAAAAACTAGGCAAACGGGTATGGGACTCCTTACAATATAGAGGGACATACCGTCTCCTCTGTTCGAGAGGCACACTATTTGATGTGACACCTCTTGCAAGAGGGACATACACAGAACTATTATCGGGATGAGAAGGCTTGGCCCTAGTTGCCTTCTTATCGGGTGAAGCCTCCCGACATGGTTGCATATGTTTTAATACGTTTGTATTGTAGATATTTGGACTTGTCTAAAAGTGATTTGTTTGTAAATCCCGAAGTCAAGTGTGATTTGATATGAAAGAAACATCTAGTATTTCAAATGATTTTTAATGAAATGGGGGTTCTAAGTCTGAAGAGATTATTTTCAAAAGAATTATTTTTGGAAATAAATTAGATTCAATAAATCTAATGGTGAAGATAAAACTCGTTTGGTTTTGAGTTTTTATGAAATTTATTAGATTTGATAAATCTAAAAGTGTTGATAAAACTATTTTGAATTGTGTTTGATGAATCGGTATTCATATGGAGAAAATCCATTCCCTGTTATACAGCATGGTGCTATAAATTACCTAAGTTTAAAATGAATTATATCTGACTTGAGTTCTCATACCAATCTCATGACTGACCCGTAGTTTGTTTTCCCCTTACAAACTCGGGTGCCCATTATTTCCACCTAAGCAGCCAAGTATTTTGTTTTGCGGATAGTTCTCTTGAGTAGGATTGTGGATTGGAGCTAGAGTTATGTCCAGAGCATTTGATATTCTTCCGTTGAATGTAATTATATTTCCGTAGTGTGTTATTTAATCCAAAGCTTTGTGCAAAAAAGTCTTTTGTATCTTAAATTATCTTCGTTACGAATCTTTTGTGTACCTTGGTGTTCCTAACTGTCCACTGATTTTTTATTAATCTCCAGTATGGTAATGAATACAAGACAGTAGTAGAAACCCCACATGGGTGATCTTTTGTACCCGCTTCAAGATATGATAATTGGTCAAAGAATCTTATTTTATATTGTATTTATTATTTTCTAATATTTGTGAGGTACTCTGATATATTTTGTACTATGATGTAACATTGTAATGATGTTTTTGTAATGTTCTTTTTTGTTTTATTCTGATGTGCTGTATGCCCAAAGTTAATATCTCGAGGGTTTCTACCATTTTGAGTCGGACTTGTCCAGCTTATGCGATTTGAAAGGCTGGAACTTTCTAGCTGTTACAGTTGGTATTAGAGCTTTGGTTAATTCAAAAGCTTTTGAAGTACAACTCGCTAGAACAGAAAGAAAAAACTCATTAAAGGTGGGACTAGTAATATCCTATAAAAGAAAGCTCAATAAAGATAGGATCAGTAGTACGTAGAATGAGTGACTCATTAGAGACGGGGTTAGTAATACCCTAGAATGAGTTAAGAGTATTACATATTTCTTTCTTTATGAGGACGAAAAATTTTTAAGTGGGGGAGAATGCAACGACCCTAATTTTTAGTCAATTAAAATATGAATTTTAATTTATTTTTAGTGAATTTTGAACGGTCAACTATTAAATCTAGACTTGAAAACCAATTAAAAATAAGTTCTAATTTTGTTTTGTAGTTTATTGGAATTAAAAAAAGGTTAGTAAACTTTTAAAATTAATATAAAAGTGAGTTATTATAAATTCGATAATTTAATATTATTTCAATAGCTTAAAAAGAGACATTTTTCAAATGATCTTAGAATTCGAGGAAACAAATTTTAACGGATCCGTAACGTCGAATAATGGTAAGGTTTCAAATTTCATAATTCTCGGATTTAGTATGTGAGGGTATGAAAAATAATGTGTACCTGGTCAACTGTTCAAAATTAATTAAAAACATAATAAAATAATGAAACAAATGGTCGAACGCACTCCAAATCCAATGAGATCTATTTCATTGGATCTGTAATTATGAAATATGTTAGAATTCAAAAGTCCGTAACAATCGGATTTACGGTTTGATCATACGAGAGATTAATACGTGATAAAACTAAAATAAACTTTATCTTTAAACAAGAAAGAAACCAAATGTCTCAATTTGAGGTGTCACTCCCCTAGACCCCCTAGTCGTGTTTTCTCTCCTCTCCCCTTCTCTCTACATGTCAGTGATCCACACCCTTCCCTTTCTTATAAAACTAAGGTTCGTTCACCTTCTTTATTTTACTTTCTCTCCATCTCTTTCACTCCAAGCCATAGCCGCCCACCCCTACTAACTTCCGCCGCCTACACCAGCACCATCCACACCCCATCTAACCTACACCGGCCAGTACAACAGTTCCTCGTCCTTCCCGTGGACCCTACCTCCTCCAAAACCACTTAAATAACCCTAAACCCCCTTTTCCACCACTAAAGGCACCTCCTTTGACCTCCTCCATCCTAAATCATCCCACCGCCACCTCTTATAGCCTACCCCTGACCTGCAACAACCCTAATTCCGCCCCCATCATCCCATGGGTCCGACTCCCATTAAGGACGAACCCCTGTTACCCCGAAACCATGTCCCGTTTGCTCCGAAACCCAAATATAGCCTCATTTCTTTGTCTATAAGTTTTGAAACCCCATCGCATCAAAACTCTCCCCGATTCATTTCTAGAAATCTTTACAGAAGCCGGGAGGCTGCTAAAGTCACTTGTGAATGTTCATATATCTTCTTCTTAAAAGATTGACGGAGCGGAACCCACAATGAGAATCTCTAAAACTATTCAGGGATAGTTAGCTATTGATTAATGTTGTGCCCTCATTTGATTATGTATTGACTAATGATTGATAATTTGGATTTATGATTTGGTTTAATGATGTTTAACATGATAAAAATATGATTTTGAAGTAGTATACATGTAGTTGCTTGGGTATGTGACTCTTAGAACTAATAGTGTTGACTTAGAAAATGACTTGAACCTTAAATGGTTATTGATTTGGATAATTAACTAGATATTGGTTATTGGGTTTGGATATGAACACCATTGAGTATTGAATCATATGATTGTTGATGGTTGATATTGCGGTTAGTCTGTTGATTGACAACCCATATAAGCATTAATGGTTTAAGGCTTATACGATGTATATACCATGATATGTGGATTGGATGATATAACTGATTGTTGATGTGTGATATATAGTTAATAAAAAGTTTGGGATATAGTCGATTTGATTTTATTTATAAATTGAATTTGGTCAGAATAGGACGTGTTGCGTAGCGCCTTTTGCGATTTTCGATCATTGACTTCAAACTGACATACCAGGAGATCCGGTCATCTGATCTTCCTGATACGAAAAACGTTGGGTCCGAAATAAAAAGAGTTATCAAATGGTTCTAATAATGTTAAGATCCAATGGTTAGCCTGTGAGATAATTCAAAATCAAATTTTCAAAAAAATATGAATTTTGCAGCTTAAGACCTGAAACTGGATTTTTGAAGAATGAGTTATTTTTTAATTATTAAAAATAGAGAAAAATTATGATAAATGATAATAAATGGATTGAAAGGGATTTGAATTGATAAAAAGAAGTTTGGGATGATATTAAGTCATTTTGACTTAATTAGCTTATTTGCAACGCTATTTGCTACGCTGTTGATTATTGATAGAGTTTGATTCATTTAATTATGAATGTTACTACCAAATTTACCCTTATAATAGGCTGGCGGTAAAGGGGTATCAGATGAATATAAGCGCGAAAGAATTACCCGAGAGCAGGATAAACTGACATCCCTTTGGAAAAAGGGAGTTCAAAGACTACAGAATGTCAGTGATGTTCATCCGTCATGATTTATCCGAGGGGGTCTACCCGGAGGGGAGTTCTGTGATGAAAGGTAACCTAAGACAGAAATCAAGAAAGAGGAGGGAATAAGCTCCGCTTAATGTAACGACTCGAATTTTTAAACCTTTTAATTCTGAATATTTAAATTGGCTTTAAATATTTTATTTTAAATATAAATCGATTTTTATAAAGGATTTTGCATAATGAGTACGCTAAACATAAAAATAATACATAAAGTAATATTATCTGGGAACGCATGGTATACTACACAATACATTGTTATATTGGAATAAGTGGGCATATAGAAGCTCTTAATTGTTTGTTGCATTTCATTATGTTATGCACAGTCTAACATGTACGTTAAATTTTGATGACAATCTAGAACAAGGAAGCTTGCATTTTAGACCACTTTTGAGTTTCGTCCCCATCAAGCAAAGAGGGCACAAATAAGTTATTGTAGATATTAGCTACGGTAGAATCAAGCATCTGTTTTCCTCAGTTTGTCGTGTAATTTGCAAGAAAGTTCATCAGGCATCTTCCTACTTGCATTATTGAAGAAATAAGTAAATCATAAATAGAATATAGAAACTGAACCAATCTAACATTGGTTTGAATAGATAATATATAAGGCATATGTGATTAGGGAGAATGTTTAAATAAACAAAATGATAAATTGTATTGCTTTTGTATTGTTGCACCCATAATTAGACTAGAAGTAAGTGCACAAAAGAAGCTAGAGCATATCTTAACCTCTATTGTGAATATGATTATACAAGTTGTTAAATATAACTGTCTTTTATGTAGAAAATAATATAGGCATGCAGTTTCCAACACTTAAAGCTACATGAAATCTCATCGCATTCGTTGTTATCTGTTTGTCTAAATAACTTTTAAACCAAAATAAATTTGCTCCAAATCAATATATGTGTCATTCGATATAATTTCTGTAAATAACATCAAAACGTAATAAAATATAGTAGCTAGCTTCGCTCAATATTGTACCGCACATGATCAGCCCACTTTATGTGGAAAAGAAAAATCCTACAGCCACACTCAATACACCATGACCAAGCTGTGTAGCCAACGTGCCTTCCAAGCTATTTCAATACTGTGCCTTGCAAGCCATTCAACCCGTGCGTTCCAAACAGATAACACCGTGCGTCCCAAGGAAATGTAGATCCATGCTCCCCAAGCTGTTATATTCCGTGCTGCCCATGCTATTTCTCTTTTAAATACTGTTCATTTACTTCTCATTCGTTCTTCCTGGACCAAAACCAAAATAAGACGCATTCATAAATTAAAAAAAAGAGAAATGAACGGAAGGAAAAGTCTGATTATTTTCTGATCTCGTTCGGGTAAAGCTTAATCCTAAAGGCCGAGAATTTGGTGCGCATGGGTTCTGGAGTATGGGCTTTTAATCTAGCGTGAGAGCCTAGGTCTGAGCATCTCGTCAACTGAAGTCGTCGTGAGGGAAAAGAGGACTTTGGCGAGTCTTTCGGTTATTGGGTGCCTTGGCGAGGCCGAGGCAGTGATGTGAGTGGCCGACATTCCGGAGATGTGAGGTGTCGGGATGATGGCATGAAGGTGAGGGACATGGAGCCGGGTCAGTCTGCATGGTCGGCGGCGGTGATGGAGTCCGCATGGTCGGGGTGGTGATGGAAGACCTGAGGGGATGTCCGGTGGCAGGAGTGTCAGTGGAGATTCATGGAAAAAGAAATTTTTGGTATGGAGTTTTAAAAAAAACAAGAAGTTGGCATCACGGAGTCGCGATTATATTAGGTGAAGCAGAGGCACCGAGTGACAGAGAATGCGGTGAAGGGGGAGAAGATCTGCAGAGAGTTTAATACGTGATTTAAGATATCATAGAGGTGGTTGCCATTGTATAAGGTCTACTGTCAGTTTGGAGAACAATGGCAAGAAAAGGAAGAATAACAGGGAGCTCACTGTAATGGGAAAAAGCGTGGTCCCAGATAACAGAAGGGTGGTTAGCGCAGGTGGCTATTTTGTTTTGGGTTGAAGTGAATTTTGGTGAATGGTCCTGTAGCGGTTCGAATAGCAGAGAGTAGAATAAAGGGATTAGCCTTAAACACTAATTAGGTATAATTAATAATTATTTTCTTCATAGTATAATAATACACGTATTGAACGTTTCTAACTTATGAAGAAAAATGGGGGCGTGAGATATGTCGTGAAGCAGGAGAATGGAGGAGTAACAGGCCGTTTCAATTTAATTGGACCAATATTTAAATTGAAATAAAGCTAGTAATGTTTCATCTAAAAGAATTCCAACATAAAGGGGTTTGTTCCCTAGACTTCCAGAGCAGATATTAGCGCACCAAGGGTCAATATATTTATTGCTGCATATAATAAGGAAGAAGGGCTGAAGTTGGTTTATTATATTTCAACATAGACATCGTGGTTGTTTGTTTTTGGAAGCTGCTACCGTGGGAAGAAACAGACTGTGAATGAGTTTATGTCTGGTTGAAGGACGCAGGTAATTTTAATCGTGTGAGGAGGAAAGGTTAGTGGCCTTAAATACAATCATTTTGTTATTAGAAGTTAATGATGTTATTTAAAATATAAAACTATTCTCATTCATATAAAAAAATTGTAATGATCGTATACTATTTATTCATAAAAAAACTCGAACCCAACATGCCGCGTTGGTATCATAACGGCATGACATGGAATTAATGTGGCCAGAAACTAAGCTATTGGAATTTCATAGAGAAATCAAACAATTGTTTGATTTAAATGAAATGAAAAGCAGAGCCGTCAACTGCAAAACGATGTGAGTAAATTCACTCTTTCTGGCTTGCTTATATTTTTATATAAACGAATTATAAATTTATTTCTAGAAATTTTATATTGTGTGATGGTTTTTGAACGAATGGTTGCTAAAATTGGTTGAAATGGTTGATATAGTTATATATAAATCTTTAATCAACTATTAATTGTGTTTACATTATTGATGTGAGAATAATATTATTGATGTTTGACTAACATCTGTGGATGCAGGGAAATAGTTTGGAGGGATCCAACTGGATTCCTCAACATTTAAATTATTGTGTTTGCATTGATTGTGACATATGTTGTGATACATTAACTGTGATTGATCATTGTCCTAGAAGTTTTGTATTTAAATACCATAAAATATTTTCGAATATAGAAAATGAAATTTGATATTTAAAAATAGAATATATTTTTCCAAAAAATTGAAATGTAATTGCGAATGGAGTTAAAAAGTAGAAATTTATTATTTAAATAAGAAGTTGATTTAAACGATTTTATTAAGTGAATTATTTATCATTGGATAAATTGAAATATAAATTCAAATTTGAATTTATATGGAAAAAGGCAAATCAGACTTGAAACCAATATTTGAGATGAGGTTTGAACTTAGCAAATTATTAAGGAAATTTAAATGAGATTTTAAATGGTTATAATAAAAAGAGATGAGGCTTGTATGAATAATTCTAAATAGAAGTTGTAAGTAAAAATTTGGGTTTAAGATATGTTTATAAGTATGAAATCAAACTATATATTCACAATTAAAGTGAATAATGGTTTAAGGAAATATTTTGCTAATGAAATTTCTCTAAAAGGAAATTTAGATTTGAAATACGAATCCAGATTGGAAATTGAGTGAAAAAGGGAATGGGCATTCGTTTTAAAAGAAAACGATGAGTTTTGTTTCAAAATTCGGAATATAAAATAAAGTGTGATAATGTTTTGAGATTGGAATGGTTATAAGGGAATTTGGTAATGATTTGGAAATGATAAATTCAAAAGTGAATTTGAAATTTTAATTAACCTGAAATGGTAAATAAATTCCGAAGTTCGAAATATAATCGAATATAGATTATTTGAGAGAGAGTTATTTATTAGAATTCGATTATATCGAATTATGTAAGTAGTTATTTTTACTTTTCGTTTGAATCAAATTTAATTATTTAATTATTTATCTATTTACTTATAATTTTTTTATTGAAATTAATAAGTACAAGTTATATTTTTTATAAACCAAATATTTGGAAACAACGATTATAACGCTGCTGTTATAATAAATGTTTTGTAAATCTAAACAGCGATTTTAACGCTACCATTATAATTAATGTTTTATAAATTAGACACAGCGATTATAACGCTACCGTTATAATCAATATTTTTTCCATAAAAGAAGTGGGTTCTTAGATTGAATCTGAGAGTCGCGTAAGTGATGTTTTGTTTGAAGTTGTGAGCTTTGACTATTTCAAAGTTGAGAATGTTGTTCAATCAAGGTCTGAGAGGTAATTATACCCTAACTTGATTGACTTCATGATTGATGGACGAATGGTTAAGGTTCGATAGTGAAGATTAGTTAGAAATATGGTTAGTTAATAAATGATTAATGGTTTGAGTATAATAACGATGTTTTATAACATCACGTTAATTTAAAGGATTTTGAAATGTTCTCCCAAGTAAAATGAGAGATATTTTCTACGTATAGAAAATGAAATGAATTGGCAGCGAGGAATTTAGAAATGGAATATGGAAATATTTTCCGATATTAATAAGGTATATTTTCTGAATATAGAAAATATGGATTCGTGAATATAAGAAATGTTTTCTAATTGGAATAAGAGATATTTTCTCGAATAAAGAAATTAGGATATTGGAATTTTTTTCCAAGAGTCAAGGGAGAAAATAGAGCTTTGAAAGGATATGGAAGAGGGAAAATAGGAAATTGGAATTGATAACATAATAAGGGATTGATATAAAAAGGGGCTAGTGCTGTTTGATGTTTGATCAGTAGAATTTCCTTTTGGAAATAGGACCGCTGATTCTATGGATGATTCTTTGATAGTTAAATCACCAACCATCAAAGTTTGATTTATTTTATAACCCCGTTGTCAATATGGAGAGACCGGATCAGATTTAATATCTAAAAGCCACTCCGTATTGGCATAAGCATTACGAATTAACTTTTGCTGAAGATGATTGAAGACGGAGAAAAGTGTAAGGGCTGTTTTGTTGATCCTAGGTAGAAATTGCCAAGATGTATTGATGGAATGGTTCCTTCGGTTCGTCCAGTCCCAGGACAACGTATACGAAAGAATGGCCGATGACATGACATTCAAATTAATTGATGGCAAGATGTGCTGAAAGAAAATCGTGACCTCAAGCCTCATCACCCATGAAATGACAAAAATCGCGCAGGCAACATGGTTATGTGGGTCATTCCCATTAGGGGTATTATCAGCTGATCTAGATAAAGATTCATTTGCTTCTTATAATATTCACTGCTGTATGCTTCCGATAATGGTTGCTGATCACAATCGTTGGTGATAATATGCTCGATACACTCAAATTAAATGAGTGGTCAGCCATGTGTGGGCCGGACTGCAAGACGTTCTTGTTGAGCCCAGTGTATTACCCTCTAGAGATACACTATCAGAAGGTGGTTCCATACCATGTCATGTTGGAAATCCAATCTCCAATAAGCGCCGTGCGGTTTTCAATTTTATATTATATATGGAGTGTGAGATGCAAGCGTTTCGCAAGATTCTATTTATTTGATTTAGACACTGTTATATTATCACCAGATTTTGACATCAAGATGTTTTGGGTTATCGTAAGGTAAAAACCATCCGTGTTTATGTATGGATCAGTCTTACGATTATCAATTCTTTCGACAGGATTTTTGAAAGTTAAATAAATGGTTGGAGTTTACTCACACCAGTCCCATAGCTGACCCAGAATTTATTTTGTTTTGTTTTCCCTAAACTATTGGGTGCCCATATTTGTACGGGAAGTCAATTAGTCGGGATTTTATAGATTCACTTTGGAGGAGATTGAAGCAAGAGGCTTCACCTGTTAGCTATATATTATCATATTTTCCATTGTGTACTTTGTTGTATCTGGAAATAGGTGTTTATAACTGTTCCAGGGATAACTGTTGTGCTCTGATGATGGCATGTATATACATTTACTGATTTGTATTTCAAAATATATGTTATATAATATATTTTATTCGTTCCATTGTGTGACTTGAGTTCTTAGTTTTCTTCTATTTTAATTTTTCTTTCTTCCTATTTCTCATCCTCTAACTTCTTTCTAATAATGATTCATATTTTTGTGCAATTTGGGTTGGACGTGTGGTGTTATTAGTCAACTCAAAGAGTATGGAAATTCGGGCCATTACACTTGGTATTAGAGCTGAAGGTTTAGTAGTAACCTAGGCTCTATGGCGTAACTCAATAGAGATGGGGCTAGTAATACCCTAGATTGAGCTTGAGTGTATATATACGAGAGAGCGTATTTGTATATTTGATATAAAATTTGTTTTATATTGTGTTGAATTGTTTGTTCAGTGGTTATGAATTCTGGTCGATACAGAATGTACAACTGTATCGATAGGTGTGTATAAACTCTCAAACAAAGTAATTTGACATAGTATTGTTTTAAAATTGGGTAAGTGAAATAATTTTGCCCAAAAATTGTTTTGATATAAAAGGAATAATTTTCTGAAACTGTTGACTTGGTTGGTTATTATTATAATCATATGGGATTATAATATTGAAATGGTTATATAAAATTAAATTGAATTTGTATAAGAATGGAATATACTAATAAGCTCAATTACAATGAGATTTAGACCAGATTTTGGAATTTAAACCCCGGGTGTTTAGAAATATTTTTTGTAGTATTTCTGAAAAAAGGTAATATAATATTACTTTGAAGGATTTTGAACAAGAATGGTTTCTAAATAGATTTTGAAAATGATTTAGCATCGAAATCGTTTCAGTGGCAAGAAAATAATTCTGATAATGGATCGCGACATTATCGGTATTCATTTTCAAGTTTCTGAGTGACGGATTGCTACCATAGTAATTTGGGAACGAAAATTTTGTTTGAAAAGGAAAATATGTTTTATAAATCTAAGTGTTTTGAATTGAGCTGATTATAAATATATGTTTATAAATATATATATGATTTCAAGCTAATTTGAAATAAAACCTAGGAATTTAAATTCTAAAATTAAAATTTAACTTGTATAATTTGAATAGATTGAAATGGTTAAAATGTATCAAATGAATTGAAATTTAACTTAAGTTAAACAAAAATTGGATTGGATTAGAAATAATTCTAAATGAAATTAAATAAAGAAGAATGTTGAGACTCGAATTATAAATATGGATTCGACTTATGAATAAACGAGTTGACTATATATTGGATGTTGTTAATTGAAATTGAATTGGATTCAAGTATAAAAGTGGGTTGGTTTAAATAGAAATCATATTTGAATTAAAGAGAACTAATCAAAAATTGATTAGAGTGTTAAAAACTGGAAGTTGGATTGATTTGAAACCAATTGGAAATGGATATATGCACAATGAGCAGATATTGGATGGAAGCAAGTGCAAGAGATAGAATTATGCCCGACAAAAAAGTACATGTTTTCAATACTACTTGGGTTTGATGGTTTTATGAGCCTATGGGGCAAGCCGCTTGGCCTTTTGATTTTCTTTTGGATTGGAGAAGGCCTAGAAAGGCGAGTTATGGTTGTACCGTTTGAGCCATGCAAAGGAGATGCTGGCGAAAATTTTCAAAATTTTTAAGAATTGGAATTTTTTTCTTAAAATCGAGTGTTAATTTTATTTGAAATAAGAAAACCAGAATTGGTTAATAAAACTTCAGGAGGAATAATCAAAATTGATAAATGGATTTATTGGAATGGGTGTGAATATGTAGAAAAGCATATGGATTGAAGGCAAGAATATGATGATGGATTGTCCAAAATGGTGGATAGATCATTCGGAAAGAATTATGAATGGTTGAGTATTGATATGAGAATTCGAAGGTCGGATAAGAACTGGGTTATGAAGATATGGAATATAAGATTTTAACTAAGTAGGTTATGAGGGGTTAGAGTTATAACATTTTTACTAATTAGCAATTTCGAGGATGAAATTATTTTAAGGGGCGAATGTAACGACTCATATTTTTAAACCTTTTAATTCTGAATATTTAAATTGGTTTTAAATATCTTATTTGAAATATAAATCGATTTTTATAAGAGATTTTGCATAACGAGTACGCTAAACATAAAATAATACTTAGATTAATATTATCTGGGAACGCATAGTATACTACACAATACATTGTTATATTGTAAGAAGTGGGAATATAGAAGCTCTTAATTGTCTGTTGCATTTCTTTATGTTATGCACAGTCTGACATGTACGTTAAAATTTGATTACAATCTAGAACAAGGAAGCTTGCATTTTAGACCACTTTTGAGTTTCGTCCCCATCAAGCAAAGAGGGCACAAATAAGTTGTTGTAGATATTAGCTACGGCAGAATCAAGCATCTGTTTTCCTCAGTTTGTGGTGTAATTTGCTAGAATGTTCATCATGCATCTTCCTATTTGCATTGTTGAGGAAATAAGTAAATCAAAAACAGAATATAAAAACGGAACCAATCTAACCTTGGTTTAAATAGATCATATATAAGGCATATGTGATTAGGGAGAATGTTTAAATAAACGAAATGATAAATAGTATTGCTTCTGTAATGTTGCATTTATAATTAAACTGGAAGTAAGTGAACAAAAGAAGCTAGAGCATATCTTAGCCTCTATTGGGAATATGATTATACAAGTTGTAGAATATAACTATCTTTCATGTAGAAAATAATATTAGCATGCAGTTTCCAACATTTAAAGCTACATGAAATCTCATCGCATTCGTTGTTATCTGTTTTTCAAAATAAATTTTAAACAAAAATAAATTTGCTCCAAATCAATATATGTGTCATTCGATATAATTTCTGTGAATAACATCAGAACGTAATAAAATATAATAGCTAGCTTCACTTAATATTGTATTGCACATGATCAGCCCAGTTTATGTGGAAAAGAAAAATCCTACAACTACAATCAATACACCGTGACCAAGCTGTGTAGCCAACGTGCCTTCCAAGCTATTTCAATATCGTGCCTTGCAAGCCGTTCAACCTGTGCGTGCCAAACAAATAACATCGTTTGTCCCAAGGAAATGTAGATCCGTGCTCCCCAAGCTGTTATATTCTGTGCTGCCCACGATGTTTCTCTTTTATATACTATTCATTTACTTCTCATTCCTTCTTCCTGGACCAAAACCAAAATAAGATACATTCATTAGTAAAATAAATAAATAAAAAGAGAGAAATGAACAGAAGGAAAAGTCTGATTATTTTCTGATCTCGTTCGGGTAAAGCCTAACCCTAAAGGCCGAGAATTTGGTGCGCATGGGTTCTGGAGTACGGGCATTTAATCCAGCGTGAGAGTCTAGGTCTGAGCATCTCGGCAACTGAAGCCAGCGTAAGGGAAAAGTGGACTTTGGCGAGGCTTTCAGTGGTTGGGTGCCTTGGCGAGGCCGAGGAAGTGATGTGAGTTGCCGGCATTCCGATGATATGAGGTGTCAGGATGATGGCATGAAGGTGAGGGATGTGGAGCTGGGTCAGTTCGCATGGTCGGCGGCGGTGATGGAGTCCGCATGGTCGGCGGCGGTGATGGATGACCGGAGGCGATGTCCGTGGCAGGAGTGTCAGCGGCGATTCATGGAAAAAGAAATTTTTGTTGTGGAGTTTTAAAAAAACAAGAAGTTGGCATCACGGAGTCGCAATTCTATTAGGTGAAGCAGAGGCACCAGGTGATAGAGAATGCGGTGAAGGGGGAGAAGATCTGTGGAGAGTTTAATATGTGATTTAAGATATTATAGAGGTGGTTGCCAATGTAGAAGGTCTACTATCAGTTTGGAGAACAATGGCAAGAAAAGGAAGAATAACAGGGAACTCACAGTAATGGGAAAAAGCGTGGTTCTAGATAACAGAAGGGTGGTTAGCGCAAGTGGCTATTTTGTTTTAGGTTGAAGTGAATTTTAGTGAATGGTCCTGTAGCGGTTTCGAATAGCAGAGAGTGGAATAAAGGGATTAGCCTTAAACACTAGTTAGGTGTAATTAATAATTTATTTTCTTCATAGTATAATAGTACACGTATTGAACGGTTCCAACTTATGAAGAAAATGGGGGCGTGAGATATGTCGCGAAGCTGCAAAACGGATGAGTAACGGGCCATTTCAATTTAATTAGACCAATATTTAAATTAAAATAAAACTAATAATGCTTTAGGTAAAAGAATTCCAGCATAAAGGGGTTTGTTCCCTAGACTTCCGAAGCCGATATTAGCACACCAAGGGTCAATACATTTATTGCGGCATATAACAAGGAAGAAGGGCTGAAGTTGGTTTATTATGTTTCAACATAGACATCGGGGTTGTTTGTTTTTGGAAGCTGCTAACCGTGAGAAGAAACAAACTGTGAATGGGTTTATGTCAGGTTGAAGGACGCGGGTAATTTTAATTGTGTGAGGAGGAAAGGTTAGTGGCCTTAAATACATTCATTTGGTAATTAGAAGTTAATGATGTTATTTTAAATATAAAATTATTCTCATTCATATAAAAAATTGTAATGATCATTTACTATTCATTCATAAATTGACTCGAACCCAACATGCCGCGTTGGTATCATAACGGCATGACATGGAATTAATGTGGCCAGAAACTGAGCTACTGTAATTTCATAGAGAAATCAAACATTTGTTTGATTTAAATGAAATGAAAAGCCTGGCCGTCAACTGCAAAACGATGTGAGTAACTTCACTAACTCTGGCTCGTTTATATTTTTTTATAAATGAAATTTAAATTTATTTCTAGAAATTTTATACTATGTGATGGTTGTTTGAACGAATGGTTTCTAAAATTGGTTGAAATGTTTGATATAGTTATATATAAATCTTCGATCAACTATTAATTATGTTTACATTATTGATGAGAAAATAATATTATTGATGTCTGACTAACATCTGTGGATGCCGGGAAACTGGTTGGAGGGATCCAAATGGATTCCTTAACATTTAAATTATTGTGTTTGCATTGATTGTGACATAGTCTGTGATACATTAACTGCGATTGATCACTGGCCTAGAAGTTTGGTATTTAAATACCGTAAAATATTTTCGAATATAGAAAATGAAATTTAAGATTTAAAAAGAAAATATATTTTTCCAAAAAATTGAAGTGTAATTGCGAATGGAGTTAAAAAGCAGAAATTTGTTATTTAAAACAAGAAGTTGATTTAAACGAGTTTATTAAGTGAATTATTTATCGTTGGATAAATTGAAATGTAAATTCAAATTTGAATTTATATGGAAAAAGGGAAATCTGATTTGAAACCAATATTTGAGATGAGTTTTGAACTTAGCAAATTATTAAGGAAATTTAAATAGATTTTAATTGGTTAAAATAAAAAGAAATGAGACTTGTATGAATAATTCTAAATAGAAGTTGTAAATAAAAATTTTGGTTTAAGATATGTATATAAGTATGAAATCAAACTATATATTCATGATTAAGGTGAATAATGGTTTAAGAAAATATTTTGCAAATGAAATGTCTCTAAAAGGAAATTTAGATTTGAATTCTGAATCCAGATTGGAAATTGAGTGAAAAGGGGAATGGGCAATCGTTTTAAAAGAGAAAGATGTGTTTTATTCCAAAATTCGGAATATAAAATAACGTGTGATAATGTTTTGAAATTGGAATGGTTATGAGGAAATTTGGTAATGATTTGGAAATGTTAAATTCAAAAGTGAATTTGAAAATTGAATTAACCTGAAATGGTAAATAAATTCCGAAGTTCGAAATATAATCGAATATAGATTATTCGAGAGAGAGTTATTTATTGGAATTCGATTATATCGAATTTAGGTAAGCAGTTATTTTTACTTTTCATTTGAATCAAATTTAATTATTTAATTATTTACTTATAATTTTTTACTGAAATTAATAAGTACAAGTTATATTTTTATAAACCAAATATTTGGAAACAACGATTATAACGCTGCTGTTATAATAAATGTTTTGTAAATCGAAACAGCGATTTTAACACTACCATTATAATTAATGTTTTATCAATCAAATATAGTGATTATAATGCTACCGTTTTAATCAGTGTTTTTTCCGTAAAAGAAGTTGGTTCTTAGATTGAATCTGAGAGTCGCGTAACTTATGTTTTGTTTGAAGTTGTGAGCTTTAACTATTTCAAATTTGAGAATGTTGTTCAATCAAGGTATGAGAGGTAATTATACCCCAACTTGATTGACTTCATGATTGATGGAGGAATGGTTAAGGTTTGATAGTGATGATTGGTTAGCAATATAGTTAGTTAGTAAATGATTACTGGTTTGAGTATTGTAACAATGTTTTATGACATCACATTAATTTAAAGGATTTTGAAATGTTCTCCCAAGTAAAATGAGAGATATTTTTTACTATAAAAATGAAATGAATTGTTCAGCGATGAATTTAGAAATGGATATGGAAATATTTTCCAATATTAATAGGGTATATCTTCTGAATATAAAAAATATGGATTTGTGAATATTAGAAATGTTTTCTAACTAGAATAAGAGATATTTTCTCGAATAAAGAAATTAGGATATTGGAATTTTTTTCCAAGTGTCGCGGGAGAAAATAGAGCTTTGAAAAGATACGGAAGAGAGAAAAGGGGAATTTGGAATCGATAACATAATAAGGGGTTAATATAAAAAGTGGCCCGTGTTGTTGATGTTTAATCGGAAGAATTTCCATTTGGAAATAAGATCGTTAATTGTATGAATGATTCTTTGATAGTTAAATCACCGACTATCAAAGTTTGATTTATTTTATACCCTTGTTGTCAATAAGGAGAGATAGGCATCATATTTAATATCTGAAAGACACTCCATATTGGCACAAGTGTTACGAATCAACTTATGCTGAAGATGATTGAAAACGGAGTAAAGTGCAAGGGTTGTTCTGTTGATCTTAGGTAGAAATTGCCAAGATGGATTGATGGAATGGTGCCTTCGGTTTGTCCAGTCCCAGGACAACGTATATGGACGAATGGAGGACGACGTGACATTCAAATTAAATGATGGCAAGATGTGTTGAAAGATAATCGTGACCTCAAGCCTCATCACCAGGGAAATGACAAAAATCGGGTAGGTAGCATGGCTATGTGGGTCATTCCCATTAGGGGTATTATCACCTGATCTAGAGAAAGATTCATTTGCTTCTTATTCTATTCGCTGTTGCATGCTTTTGGTAATGGTTATTGATCACAACCGTTGGTGATAGTATGCTCGATACACTCAAGTTAAATGAGTGGTTAGCCATGTGTGGGCCGGGTTGCAAGACGTTCTTGTTGAACCCAGTGTATTACCCTCTAGAGATACACTATCGGAAGGTGGTTCCATACCTTGTTATGTTGGAAATCCAATCTCCCATAAGCGCCCTGCGGTTTTCGATTTTATATTATATATGGAGCGTGAGATGCAATCATTCCACTAGATTCTATTTATTTGATTTAGACACTATTATAATATCACCAGATTTTGATACCAAGATGTTTTGGGTTATCGTAAGGTAAAAACCATCCGTGTTTATGTATGGATCGGTCTTACTATTATCATTTCTTCCGAAAGGATTTTTGAAAGTTAAACAAATGGTTGGAGTTTACTTACACTAGTCCCATGACTGAACCAAGTTTATTTTATTTTTCCTTCCCTAAACTCTTTGGTGCCCATATTTGTATGGGCAGTCAAGTAGTCGGGATTTTACAGATTCACTTTGGAGGAGCTTGAAGCAGGAGGCTTCACCTGTTAGCTATATACTATCATATTTTCCACTATGTACTATTTTGTATCTAGAAATAGGTGTTTATAACTGTTCCAAGGATAACTGTTGTTCTATGATGATGGTATGTATATACATTTACTGATTTGTATTCAAAAGTTATGTTATATAATATATTTTATTCGTTCCGCTGTGTGACTTGAGTTCTTCGTTTTCTTCTATTCTAATTTTTCTTTCTTTCTATTTCTCATCCTCTAACTTCTCTGTAATAATGATTCGTATTTCTGTGCAATTTGGGTTGGACATGTGGTGTTATTAATCAACTAAAAGAGAACGGAAATTCGGGCCATTACACGTAACGAAACCCGGAAGGGCTGTGAGAATTAACCTACTTAACACCGACACATCAGAAGGGGAAAGTATCAAGGGTATCGGACTAGTACATAAAGATTTTCCAGAGCCAGCTTCTGAAATATTGACTGCATGAATGACGAAGGGCCACATTCACAAATAATAGAAACATTACCGGAAGCCACCTTCCGAGAAATCAGACTATCCCAAAAACTCAACCAAAAGGCTAACTGGGACCCAAGCGGAGATACAGGCTACCCGTACTAATTTACCTAGTATAGAACTCAACAACGATTTCGAATTTGAAGTCATCTACATACATCATCTGAGCAGGCCCCTCTAAGTATTAACGATAAAGACGGAAGCCTACATCGAAAGCTTATGTCCGAGAGCCTACACACAGGAGTTGTTACCGAGGGTTCAAATACCATCCGAAGGCCACCACATCGACAAGCCCATGTTTATCCCAAAGAAACCCCAATTGACCAGGACCCCCACTATGAAGACTATAATTAGCACTCTAAAGGCAGTCGGAAGCCAAGCATCTGAGACAAGGAAAAAGTGGCAGACAAAGGCCCCTGCAGGCCCAATAGCCCAATAGTGGAAGAGTCCCCAAATTCTCTATAAATAGGACCCTTAGAGCTACATAGAAAGGGGCGAATTTTTATTTCTCAATGTTGTTCTTTCTTCTTAGAAAAAGAGAAAATCCTAATCCCTAAAAGCAGATTAAGGATTTCTCCAACTCTTATAATATTTCTACAATTTATGAATGAAGAATTCCAAGGCTTAAATATCTCGCAATTCAATAATCTTGTTTGCTGTTATGATGAAACAGGGAGTTAACACTAACCTTTCTTGTGGGAAAGTTGATCATGGTACCTTTATGTGAGAAAGAGGACTTCCTAGAAATTAAAAGTTCTCTTCCTTCCATTTTGAGGGTTTTGCATGTTGATCAGCATTCTCAAAATGAGCCTAGTGCTTTTTGATCCCAAAAAGGAAGTTATCCGTAGGCTTATAACTTGGTTCTTTATGCATACAAGCAGCCCCTTCAGGCTGATTTAATGCGAAATAATCATTTGAGTTAATAACAATTGTAGTGATTTCTTTCTCGAATATGAAGAAGCGTTGGCATGTTCTCTTCCTATCACAATATGTACCACTGTATTCGTGACATAGGAAGTCATTGATCTCATGAGACCTTAGTTATGTCCGGTTGAGTAAACCTCCTCCAAGTTATTTCGGAACTCCACTGAGATTCCAATGCCTAAGGAAAGGAAAAACTTAATAACGCTGATCTACGGATATCCTTCGGCAACTCTAGGTCACGATCACCTTAAATTCCTTGAACCCATGTTCTATATAGCACAATCTAGGTATTGACAGAAAATAACGCTAAAATTTTGGCTCTAGCAGGAGGGCCTGAACCTCCGTCCTTACGGTCAAGCTATAAAAAATTAACTTGGAAACTTTATTGCTCCATAGCAGGAAAGATGAAATCTAAAAGATGGGAAGAGAGAAACAAGGAACCGGCTCCTGATGCAACCCTTAAATAAAACATGTATCTAACACTTAATCTGAACAATAGTGAAAGAGGAGCCACATCCAACCCGCACAACCATCAAACGCCATAGAGTATAACGCCACAAGAATTATGGCCTTGGAGAAGCAACTACAAGAGATGTAAGCTTAGATGAATGCTGCGCTGGCATAGAATCTTCGAGACTTAACACATCCAGTCAAAGAGAAACGAATGAGTATCTGAAAAGAAAGGCTCCCATCCAACACTCTGAAGCAAAGGAAAATCTCAAGGCGACTTCCTCCAAGAAGAAGAAGAAGTCATGTCTGATAGGAGTTGAACATCAAGGAAATCGGTGCAGTCAGGAGCAGTCTGGGAGTTACACTTCCAAAGGTTATGACCCCAAAAGGGCAAACTATGACAACACGGAGGCTTGTGTAACGACCCTCTTTTTACATACAGTTTAAGCCAACATCTAATAACCCATATTAACTAAAATTGCACTGAAAAGTAGATAGTTAGGAGAAAAAGTTAAAGGGTGAGAAAAGAAAGATAGAAATATTAGAATAGAAGAATAAGAAGATCAGAATCTCACAGCGGGACGAATAAAATATAATATATTGTATACTTTATACATAAAGAAATCTATATATTAAAACATCAGAGTATACATACATTTCAATACAACACACAGTGGAATAATATAATATAAGTAAATATGTCTCAACTTCATCTTCTGTTCTGAAACTCCAAACGAAAACCTATCCTGGAAGTACACTCGGTCTGACCCAAGCACATTTGAAGCAAATCAAAATTCACCCGGATCAGTCTGGAATACCATCAGTGATAAATTCATATGGAAACCAACTTGTTTAACTTTAGAAATCCATTTTTAATGAAAAGGATAATTGTAAGACCAGCCCACACATAAACACAGACGGTTTTTACCTTACTATAACCCAAAACATTTTTGATATATCAAAATCTAGTTATATTATAATAGTGTTTATCAAACCACAAATAAATAACCATCTAGCAGAACGCTTGCATCTCACGCTCTATATTTATAATATAAAATCAAAATCCGCATGGCGCTTATTGGAGATTGGATTCCAACAATGACAAGGTTTGGGACCACCTTCCGGCAGTGCACCACTAGAGGGAAAATGCACTAGGGTTCAAGAAGAACTTCTTGCAACCGGCCCTACATAACCGACCACTCATATAACTTGAGTGTGCCGAATATATTGTCACTTTATGGCATTTTGTCAAGACCACCATAAATTCCCTAAAGATACAGAAATGAATAAAGAACAATATGAATTCTCAAGATCAGTGAAAATATACCCTACTTGGGAATGACCCACTTAGCCATGCTGCCTGCCCGATTTCTGTCACTTCCCGATTGATGAGGCTTGAGGTCACGTTTATCTTCAGAGAACATCTCAACATCTTTGAATGCCACATCGTCAGATCCATCAAATCACTAATTGACATCCAGAAATACACTCTGGGTGTTAAGCATGAGAACTTCTTCACCACGAAACTTGGTATATTTGTAAAAACCAACGTACGTGACTCTTAAGGAAATACTCTATCAGATATTCGCCCATACAAGTCATCCAGGAACATGATGAACCGAAGGCACCCTCCTACTACATCCTAGGAATCACCCTATAGATCAGTAGCGAGTAGTCCTTGCAAATCCGTAGATTTCAATCACGATAGAACCACAGTGTATCTCTAGGAGCTAATCTATGACACCCCACGTCCGTTAATATCACTCATTAAGTGAATGCATTAAGTTTCGTGAAGCGTTATAGGTTAACAAAAACAGAAACATTACAAGACAAATATAAAATAGTAGCAGAATTAAATACTTTATTAATCATAAAGCATCATAGTTCAAAACATGGTTACATCATGTGTCTAAAATGCATAAAACCCAGTACTTCATTAAAACTTTTGTCTTGTACTTAAAATATTAGAGTACAATAATAAAAGAAGCATAATCCCCAAAATGTAGACATAGTAAAGTGACAAGAAATTGAGCAATACATCTAAGCAGCTCCAAGCAAGGTGAAAGCAGAGAATCCAAATCAAGCCTGAGTATTCCCACCCTAAAAACCTTGGGGGACATAAAGTCTGGCGAGTCCAGTTACTGTCAGCATATAAGTAAGTAAAAGCATCATGACAGTCATATAAACTGGAGAGTGAGATAACAGTGCCATAAGGTAGGTATAACAGGATAAATAGGATAACAAAACTGTATATAGTGCGCTTCTTAAGCACTTTTCTCTACACCAAAACTACTTAACAGAAACAGGATGATCCCAACAGAAATATAATGGTAGTTTTAGGTGTACTTTAGTAACGGATTTTAACCCAAACAGAATTAACTAGTACCTAAACAGAAATAACGGGTGTTAACCCAAACAGAAATACGATACCCCACAGAAACAGACAGGACTAGATGTACCCTAATTACTACCCTTCCCCAATCGATCGGCTCCCTATCCCGTAAATACCCTATGCTGGCCCCACAATACTGTGTATTACTTCCTAAAGTGGCAACCTACAGAAGGACACAGACCTATTTACTGGTGCTACAGCGGCTTATTTTCCCAGATGCAGGTCGTACTCATGCACGCACATGAGTCCGTTGGAATGCTCCAGTACACACCTCCTCTTAGATGAACCTCTTCCAATCGGTTCAGTGAGCGTGCCCTGACCCTTACCTAGTGTGGGGTCCCCCTTTAATACCAAAATGGGTTACGAACTAATATGGGTCCCATACGACAGATGACACAAGCCAACCCTTACAGATCTTGTGTCCCCAGCTAACAAGGATTTTGACAGGTTATTCCTAACAGATTTAACAGATTCACATAACCCCCTACAGATTTACGGGTTAAACTTTACAAGTTAACGGGTCCATATAACCCAAATAGATTTAATAAGTTAAGTTTTCTAAATTAACAGGTTCGTATAACCCCCACATAGTTAACAGGCTTACTTAACCCCACAGATTTAGCAGGTTTACTTAACCCCACAGATTTAACAGGCTTACTTAACCCCACCGATTTAACAAGCTTACTTAACCCCTCAGATTTAACAGGCTTACTTAACCTTACATACTTAATAGGTTTACTTAACCCCACTGATTTAACAAGCTCATACAATACAGGTTAAGTATTACAAGTTCATTACCGTACATTCATTTATGGTTATAATGCACTAGACCTCCCACATTAAGTCTACTACTTGTGGATGCTGGATATGTCGTTCGGTTCCGAGCAGACTTCTTCAACAAGTCGGACTTAACCTCGTGTGTTAGCACCGTCGCGTGTTTATGCACTTAGACTCCTCACATTAGATTCATCACTTGTGATCGCTGGATATGCCGGTCGGGTCTGGGCAGACTTCTACCATAAGTGTAGTCTACCCTCGTGTCTAAGCGCGGTTATAGTTTTCTAATTACTGTAATTCTAGGCATCTTCATTCATTAACAAATATTCCTATTTCGTTATTGGTTTTCATGCCTCTTTCCAAAGTCATATTCGTCATGCGTTATATGCCCAAATTAAGATCTTTAATCACGGTTTGGCTTATGCCTCAAATCCATATTCATGGTTTCAGTCCAAGTTCTGCCCCAAATTTCCTAATACAAGTTATGCCCCGATTTTAACGGATCAAACAAGCTTCACAGATTCTTTACAGTTCCAATAACATGTTTCGCTTAATTTTAAATTAATCCTATAGATTTTCATGTCCCAAACCACTAGTCATAATTTACCATATAAACATGCCCTAATTTTTAGTCCAATTTCACAATATAGTTTATGCCCCAAGATCCCAATCGTGATTCAAAGTACAAGTTATGTCCCCAAATTACCATTCCAATCATTCCCAATTTAACTTAATTTCTTTCGTATGCATATTTCAGTGATATCTACCTAGGCTCGAAAGTATCCAGGCTATAAAAATAAAAAGAGAATAAGAGAGAGAAGGACAGAATAGGCATAAAACCAACAGTAACTGAAATGGGCATATGATAGTAGAAATAGGCATATAAGAACAGATTTGATAAACAAATATAGGCATATAAGAACAGATCTAATGAACAGAAATAGGCATACAAGAACATATTTTGTGAACAGAAATAACAGGACTTATTATGCATAGTGTCATGGTCGTAAATAGGCATGATGAGATCTAATCGGTGAATCAGATATAGAAATATAGTAGATCCGATATGGTTCTAATAGTCACAGGCATTGATCCAAGTTATAGTCATGTCAAGATTAACCTTTTAATTATTTAAATCTAAAAGTAACTTGAACTCACAATGGTTGGATCTAGGAAAATAGAAGAATCAAATCATAGATCTCTAAGCTTGAATAACTTGAATGTAGAAGAAGAAAAGATTTGATTTAATCTGGGCAGAGGAAACATCTAGTTCTCCATTATTTTTGGTGTGCAAAAACATGAGAAATGAGGCCATACATATAGATGCCCCGAAACCCTAATTTACTAGATCTGACGCAGGGGGGTTGACCCCCCTTATGGGGTCGACCCATTGGTCGGCACCCCCTTGAGGGGTCGACCCAAGGGTCGACACCACTGAGCTGGAAATTTTCTGCTTCCCCAATTCTGCGCGATTTTGAATTCTGGACCTAATTTTTGAATTTCTTGACTTAATATATGTATATATATATTCTTCTTGCCCGTATACAAACTTCAAACCTTTGTAACTTCTTCATATGGTGTCCGTTTTACGCAAATCAGGTGTCTATTTTGACCAGAATTCCGAGAGAACATAATGGCGTAGTCTATTTAAGTTAATTCTGAATATTAAATTAATTATTCTTTAATTTGTCCTCTTTAGTGTTCGTTAAAATACGGGTTGTTACATAATTAGAGATTATAAGTAGTTCTACAGCTCTTTGAAGATCTACGGTCTTCAATGCTCCATATTTATTTATTGAAAACTAGCTTCGAGCGCAATGTTGATTCGAAGTGGTTTTGGGTCTAGTTCCCATCCCAGTCACTTCAAAACAACACGTCAAATGTCCATAGTATATTTCATTGCTAGTTTGGAGTTTAAACTATCAACTACATCAAAACAATCATCCAATTAGATTGATCAAAGAGTACATTCAAATGTATTGGTAGCTCGGGTACTTTCGTTTAAAATCATTTTTAAATTCTTAATCGATTCTTAAAAACGGTTTCTATATTCAACAAACGCTTCTTTTTTCCAATACTTTGGAAACACTTATCATAACCCATTTATATTCCTTCTTTTGGGAATATATAATTAAATTTTTACTATTTACTTTCATTTTAAGTTCAAACAACCTTTTCCTTTATTTATGAAACACTTATTATTTATAATAAGTGTACTTTAAACCTAACCATTTCTATTATCTAGACAACAACGCTATATAAATAACAAAATGGTATAAATAAGTTTTATATTTCATCCTGGGCTAAACAATGTAAATTTATACATTGTTTAATTTAAATACTCAATCTTTTAAATAATATCTCAAATCTTGCAATTAAATTGCAAAACTGATTTCAACCTTTTAACGTTACAAACTAGTACCATTCCTCGATAACAGTGAAGTCGTCCAAATTGGGGTATTTTAATTACCTCTCAGACCTTGATTGACAACATTTTTATCTTGAAGTAGATAAATGTCTATAACCCAAAAATCCATATTATTTAAACCATCGACCGAAATCTTATTTCTACTTTATTCAAAGTATGATTTAGAAACCGTATTCCTATTCTGGGAAATCTTGATTGATTATAACAATTACTATTCAATTCATAGATTAAATCAGTCTTGCCAACATTACCTTTAACTTTAAATTCTTTTAATCCAATTCCATTTATCACTTGGATTATTCATTTGTTCAATACTTCAAATAAAATTATAAATCACCGTATTATAAACCCAAATTTTGGATTTTTACAACTGATATCCATTTATTAACTTTCTTTACCCAAATCAATTTGATTTCCTCGTCTTTGCCTTTTCGACATTTTATTTATATTCAAATCACTTTACCTAACTCAATAAACATCCCTTTTAAATCAATACTTTAGTTTTCATTTAACTTTATAAACCCTTTCCAAACATTTGGATTCGAATATCCAATTTAATCTCATTTCAGTTAAATTATTTTCTTGAATGAATTTCATTTAAGCAATAACCACTTTAATTATTTTTGAAAATAATAATTAATTTTCTCATTTCTGAAGTAAAAACAGTTTACTTCTTCCTTAACTAATAATTCAGTTATAACTTTCAAAATTATAATTATTTAACCATAATTAATTAGGTTAATAATATTTAAACATAGTTTATTAAAAGGTAATTTGTGTTTAAGAAATCCTATTAGAATTATTCAACCATTATTACTATTTTTCGTTTGTTTACTCTTTTGTAACCCTCGCCAAATACTTGGATTCTTATTCTAAATCTTTTTGGTAAATCCTTTTCACAAATATCCAATTAACTTTATTTCAAACATAGCTTGGATCTTAAATAAATTATTTCAGATCGAATCCTTTTTACTTCATCATTTACAAAAACAATATTAGTTTACTCTTTATTAACAAAATTAATTAATTACTTCATTAACCAATATTATATAACCATTGTTAAACATTATTAAATGAAAGGGTAACTAACATATAATAAATATTATAAATTTTACAACAATTACTTATAAATGGTTTTCATTAGACTAATTAAAAACCAATTAATATAAAATCAATTTCAACAAAATAGTTGATTTGGTCGATTTTAGACCATCAGTTAATTCCTTAACTGATTTCAGTTAATTCTTCCTTTTTTATTAATATAATTAATCCACTGATATTACTAAATTGTTTCAAAAACAATTATCGCAAACCTATAGGTAAATTACCATTTAATTCACACTTATAAAACTTATATAATCATTATATACAACTAAAACCAATATCAATTTATTTTATTTAAAATAAAATAAAAATCTTACTTCAGTTATAAAAATAAATTTTATAACTTATCTACGTCAATTTGCCTGACGGCGAATTAACGTTTTAAAAAGATGATTTTGGGCTATTTGCTGCCAATCCCTCAATCAATACGATTTATTGATTAAAATAATAACAACAAGGTCAACATCCAAACAGGTTTAAAATGTCAATAGGGTTCAAACATTTCATATATAAACACTATGACATTAAACAACATACAAGATATTTGAGTAATCTGTTGGCTCCCTCCAACCTGTTCTTCCCTACACCACAGTTCATTATAATATTTTATGATAAACAAATATTTAAAACAAATCAATCAATTGAAATAATATAAATGTCGAAAATCAACCTGCAAGAAACCAAGGCATCCAATTATCACTATTAACGATAAATTATATTTTTATATGAATTTAACACATCATAGAATTCCAGAAGGCATGAGAATCAACTCACATTTGTTACCGACGATTGATTCATGCTATATTTCGTTAAATTTTAAATTACAGTTTAAAATTAAAAGAAATTTCGATAGCTTCACATCCCTTCCAAACTTGCTCAACAATGTAGTGCTCTTCACCACGATTCCAACGAGCCCAAATTTACGTACTTCAGATGTCGTATGGATAAGATACACCTAATTAAATTATATATATATATTAAGATTATTTAACTAATGAATTAATAATTAATTATTTAAAAACTAATTACCTTTATAATCTTATCCACGTCATATAATTTCACGTGCTTTCTTTCCCACTGATGCCATAAACCTGATAGTCTCCCTTAGCTCAGTATTTCAAGACCCCCTTCCAGGAAAATACAATCAACATAGAACTTCACCGTCGCTGTTCTGATGATCTTCACCCCACCGCCCCCTAACCGACGTCACCGCACCACAACCCAGTGTAGATGCCCTAGATGCCATGACCCCAGACCTCTCTACGTCGCTTAAAAGTTGCTTCGATTGAATGACAAACGAACCCAAAATTCTCCCTTCATGATGAACTGTGACCGACCGGACCACCACGGTTCGACATGGCCCTCTTCCCTCTCCACTTCACCTTCATGAGACACACCTAAATACGCCACCACCGCTATGTATTCGGCCAGAAACCGATTGCTATTTCGAAGTCACCAACCAGAAAACACTGCTTCGATCAACTCACAAATTGTCCGACCACCGTAAGACCTCAAACTGGTGCCAAATTAAATCTATACTCCTCCTCTTCATCTTTCCCTAAGGCCCGACCAACTGAAATTGGCTCTATCTCCTCCAAATCACCATAAAACGAAAATGACCTAATCTCGATTATTAGTGATTTCCGATCACCTCAGGTAGTGTTAGGCCACGAAAGTTTACGAGCACCTCCCCCTCGGCCTCTGCTACGACTTCTGTGTTAGAAGTTTCGACTAATGCCTTCTAGAACTCCAAATATAATTTAATTTGTGTTTGAGGACTAAATTGAAAAATTGCATTTTAATGAACAATTTGGGCATTAGGTTTCTTGTTATGGGCTGTTTATACAGAGTGGAGAACTTTAGTTTTATATTATATTATTTTATTATATTATTATATAAGCTTGGTGCCAATTGCAATTCAATCTGATGTTTATTCGTTGGTGTGATCACATACAATCCCCGTTTGTGGTGAAAATAGACCTCATGGTATTATTCGACATTTCAGACCCAATGAAACTTGTTTCGTCGAATTCCGAATCTGTTTACTCAAACGACGCTAATCTAATCTCAAATGGTCAATTTATTTACATATAATTTTGCTACGCTCACACAATAACTCCAATTGGGGCCAAACTTGGAATCTAGCAATAATAAGCTATCTCGGATCCAATTAATTTAGTTTTGTCGAAAACGGAGGTTGTTTGAACAAAGTCCCCTTTTAAAGGCCTAGTATAAATTAAAATAAATCAATTTTAAAATATCTCAATATAATAATAATAATAATAAAATATTGTAACTGCACATACATGGGAAGAATTTCATGTAGTACCAAAATAAAATATTTTGGGCTGAGTTTCAAGCCAAATCGATATTCAAAAAAATAAAAATCCTTTATTTTATATAATAAAACGTTATATTTTAATAATGAATTCCATAGCGACTATTTGAAATTTTGATTTGGACATAAAACAAAATCCACAATATGAGAACTCAATTTTTATGCTTTATTAGAAAATTAATATCCAATAGATTCGGATGTTTCTTGTTTGGAAGATATCCGACTTATATTGGATCGTGTATAATCAATTGAAGTTCAAAACGAAATATTACGAACTACCGCGCCGCTGCAGCCTGTTTTATAATTAAATTATAAACCATACGTTCAAATGTTGTTTAATAAACGAAATTGTTAATATAATTTGATTATAAACTGAATTAAATATTTTAAATCGCGAATTTAAATAAAGCTGCAATTTCAATATATTCCCAATATTGTGGAATAAATTATTATTTTATTATTTATATTAGTATAATATTCAAAAAAATTGAATTGTAAGTTATTAATATTCGAAATCAAAACCATTTTTAAATGTTCAAATAAATGGTAAAAATTTTGGGTCATTACACTCCATCCCCCTTGAAAGAATTTCGTCCCTGAAATTACTAAAACAGGAAGTATGCTAAAAACCTAGTAATATTTCAAAAATTCCACCATTTAAAAACTTTTCTACCATTGTCTAATCTTCTAGTTTTAAATAATCCAACTAGTTTATTATAGAAACCAATCCATTTTTGTTAACAAAAATATTTCAAAAAGACTTGTAAAATTTTCTAACAATTTAAATTTTGGAAAATTTTTGGTAGAGTCTCACATATACGGAGGGACATATGCAATATTGCAGGGATAAAAAATATATGTATATCAACCCACATGGTTGGAAAAAGAAGAAAAATTCAAATCAAAACCCAAAAATTATATTTTGCTTATGCGTACCTTATGTGTAATAACCCGGAAAATCTGAACCAATTTAAAATTTTTATTTTGGCAATTTTAATGAATTTTGAATATTTAAAATGATTTATTTTAAATAATAATGAAGAGAAATTTATTTCTAACAGAATTAGAATTTATATATTTATATAGATCGATGTTAGAATATAATTATTTATTTTTAATTATAAAAGGAATTGGAAATGGCGCGGTGGTTCGAAAATTCGATTTCAAATTTCAAATGAATGTACAGGATTCAAAATAAACCGGATTTTAGCGAAACCAAAAGTATTAGAACCTAATTGAGAATATCTTTCCAACAAATCCGAAAAATTGAAATTTCATAGCGGGAATAAAAAGTTATGTCCAGTTGAAAATTCAGAACAGTCGTTGTGGAATTCTGGCCCATAAAAATGGAAATTTTGCAAACTACCTCGGTTTTCGACGAGACCACTTTTATTGGATCCGGGATGTCAAGTTATTGCTAAATTCCAAAATTCGTAATTTTCTGAATCAATATGTGAGCGTGGCGAAGTAAAACGTGTTTTAACAGTTTCAGTCAATTTTGATCGACCAGAAAATGGCCATTTTTTCAAATTGTCTTCAAATTTGATGAAATTAGTTTTTTTAGGACCGTATCGTCAATACGAAGCTAGAAATAATTTTTCTGTAATTTTTAGAGTTCGTATGTGGCCCCGGTAAATTGAAATGTACGTTTAAAATTGAATATACTGATTAATATTTTGATTATTGATAAAAACAGCCGAACTGGCTTACGATATATATCCTATTGTGTTCGGAATGAGAGTAATTAGCTAGGGGTGACAGTCATTGGGTCTAGATTGGTGTTGGAAATAAAAGTTGCTTTATGGGGTAATAAAATAAAATAAAATAAAATAAATTACAAAAGTCAACCCACCTTTATCCCTCCCCCATCATTCAACAGAATAGAAAAATCGAAAAAAAGGAAAGCAACGATCAATGAAGCTCGTCCCTCCGATCGACAGAGCGCCGCCAACCACTTCGCCCCCCCCCCCCCCCCCAAATCTGTCGCAGTCGAAGCTCCTATAAATCCAAACCCCAACGAGAAAAACCCCATCGCTGAACCCTAGAACCGCGAACCCGCCGGAGTCGCCTCAGCCCCTGCGCTACCCCTTGCGATGCCAGCCACCCTTTGGCGCCTTGATTCTTGCTCGAGATGGAGCCCTAACTTTGAGTGTCGGGTTCAACTTTGGCCGATTACCTGGAGCAGTTAAAAAAAGTAAGAAAATTACCATTTATTTTTCAGTTTTAAAAATAAATAAACCTTGTTTTTAAATATGTTTTTAAAATTATAACAAAGGATTAAAAATCAGTTTTTTTAAAGATATATTTTAGCATATATAAAATCCGTTCTTAAAATATAAAATAGCATAAATAAATAGCATATAATTGTTTTAAAAATTTGAAATATAAACTTACATTGTGTTAAAATATAAATTTGCGTTGTGTTGAAACATAAAAATGTGTTCTTTTAAATTATGATTTTTATTAAATAAAGAGTGTCATAAAAATATAATTTCTATTATATTACTAGCAAGATAAAAATATAATTTTTATCATGGAAGTAGCAATGTAAAAGAGTGATTCTTACATATGTAGTAGAGATATAAAAATACGATCTTTATTTATAAAAATTGTGATTTTTATATAGAAAATGGCGAGATAAAAATATGATCTTTATTATATGAAAACCGTTATAAAAATAGAATATTTTCTATATAGTAGTGGTATAAAAATATAATTTTTATCTATATATTAGCAGTATAAAAATGTGATTTTTATCCATATTGCGTAGTTATAAAAATGTGATTTTTATATACATAGAAACAATATAAAGATGCGATTTTTATATATGTAGTGGACATGGACGACGAAAGTGACAAAAGGCGAGGACGGCGAAGATTTTCTATCAAAGAAGAGTCGTGGTGTTTGGTTTAGCCCTTGGTGAGAACTCCTCACATTTATTTTAATTTCTAGTTTGAAATATATAATAGGATGCAGACGGTTCTTAGCAGCACCCGACACCCGTCATCCACAGACCATGGATGGCTTGTAAGTTTGATTGTATGTTGTTGTGAAAATTGATTGTGTGATGTGGAATGAAATAAAATATTTATATTGTTAAAATTATTTTATAGTTAAAAATATAGTTTTTGACGTGTGAATAAAATAAATATTCATTTACAAATCAGATGATTTGTTTATGTACACCCATTTGAAGGATATTGATTGGGACGATAAATTTTACATATCTCCCAACTGCACAAATAATATTCATTGTTTATGGATTGAAACACCACATGGGTGTTGGGATGATATTTGGCGTACACTAATCCCAATTGTTTTGTTGTATGTCAATCGATAGGTTGACAGACTGTGTAAGCGTTAATTATTTATGTTTAATGCCTATGCAGTTGTGTGGTGCACTTTGGATGATGGTTGATTATTTATCATTTCTATTATATACATGTTTTGTATGCAATCCATACAATTAACATTATATGGTATTTGATTGGGCCTCATTCTGATTTGGAAAATAAAGAATATTATAAAATAAAGATTCATGTGTTGAACAGAATAAATAGTCATGTGTTGACGATACTCATGTGTTGAGAATATTCATTTGTTGAACCTTATCATGTGTTGAACAAAATATTTAACAAAAAAATTTACATCTTTATCATATATAAAATTTAAAACCAACTGGAAACTAGATAAGATGAGTGGCTTCCTGGGTATTGATCTGATGTTGGTTTCGGCCTTCGGGGTTAATACTTAGGGAATCGTTCTCTTACTGATTTACGGTTGGAGCCTGATTAAGAATTAAACGATAGAAATCATAATTTTTTAAAATATATTTAATAGAATAAATAGTCATGTGTTGACGATACTCATGTGTTGAGAATATTCATGTGTTGAAAGAAATATATATTCATGTGTTGAAGAAAATATTCATTTGTTGAATAGAATAACGAAGTCATAGAAATATATAAAGCCGTGTTGATTAAATTTGCGCCATTTTGACGCGAACAGTATTTATATCGATTATAATCGTTTTTATAATGAATATAGAAAAGGAAGTGATATCAAAATATAACGTTTTGAAAATATTATCATTTATATATTAATGATATGAAATAATTAATTTTGATTTGAAATTGAATATGAGGTTGAAATTGTTTTGAAAACGAATTTAAAACCATTTATAAAATACGTTTAGAATTGAAATCGATGAAATATATATAGTATATATATTATATATATTAATGGCCTGAATAGAACGCGCCGCGCCGCGACCGTTTGCGAATTTCGACCATTGGCTTCAAATGGATTCTCCTAAAACCGAAACCGTTGGGTTTGTATCGAAAAGGGCTTTCCAATGAATATTAGAAATTTGAAATCTAACGGTTGGATTTAGAATTATGTCCAAATCAAATTTGGAAAAGTTCGCTGTAAGCGCCGTTCAATGGCCGTTATTGAAAACCGACTGTACGGGCCTTGATAAAATTATTAAAAATATTAATAATTTGTGTAAAATCATAATATATGAATTGGAAAGAACTGGAATTAAAAAATCCACATTTGAAAGTGTAAAAATTTATCTTTTATCGAAATGAACTAGTTTTGAACTAGACTGGAAGTGGTTTTAATAATAATCAGAATTTCCAATATACGAATTGGAATGGATTTCAATCGAAATTATCTTTAGGATATTTCGATGTTGGATTTCGTGACTATACAGATATGGTTGTGGAAATTTGAAAGATATATTTATATCGTTATTTCCAATACGATATTTGTTGGTTTCAGAATTTGATATTGAATATAAGCCGATATATTTTCTATTCAGAGCCTTGTATTTAATATCAAATGGGATTTTGGGTTCGTCGTGAAGGGTGTCTTGAATAACACTATTCTCGAACCCAGTTTAGAAAAGAATAAATCTTTTAATTTAGATTTAGTGAAATTGTCCAGTCAATTAGTATTTAATTGGAATTGGATTTAAATTGGTTTTTTGGGGTTTATCGTGAGCAGTGTTTTGAATAACACCTGTTCTTTAACTCGATTAACAATGGAATGTGATTTTGGGTTTATCGTGAACCGTGTTTTAGATGACATTGGTTCTTTAACCCAGTTAAAGACAGAATATTGATTTGTGAGAAGATTAAAACTAAGTGGAGTTTAATGAATCTTTAATTGGATTGAAGTGATCGAGAATGGAGTATCACCAGTTTTGCTAAAAGCGATAGTTAAATCTTTAATTAGATTTGAACATGAAATGATAAATAATATTTACCGATAACACCGTGGTGTTAGATATGGAGTACTACCAGTTTTTCTCCATGAGATGAATAGGTTGGGATTCAGAAATAAAATAAATAATTACTTCGGTGTGGTTCGCTAATCCCGACTAGTTTGGAAAACCTTAACATGGTTTGAAATGATACCCAAATGAAGATTAAAGAATAAATTTAGAAGAATTTATCTTTGATAAAATTAATGGGAACCTTTCCTTAAGAATGTGGATTTTTGAATAAAAGAATATTCTGAATTGGAAGGAGGCGTATGTTGTGTTTGTGTAACACTTGTTTATTATATACGCGGGTTATTCGGAAAGTCCGGGTTTATACCCATTTTGAATAACTGATTCGGCTATAAGTCGGAGATGAAGATGGTGGTCGAAGACGGAAGGTCTTCACATCATTTGGATGATTATTGATGATCTTGAATGGGCGGTACACCCAAGAGGAGGGAATCAGTTGGTAATCATCCGAGTACTTGGAGATCGATGGATATGCGAGGAATAAGGTTCCTCTAAATGTGAAGACCCGTAATTTCCCCATAAAGGAAAGCGCGGATAGTTCGAGGACAAGCCACAGAAGAACGCAGACGGAAGAACATTTCATTGTTTATTACAACAATTCCATCAGAATACAAGAATATACAGAGTATGAATAAATATTATACAACAGAAAATATCAGAGATTACAATAAATTACATAGCAGCGGAAAATAATACAATACACAACTAGAAGCAATATGCGGATACAAAGCTTTCCGAGCATCGTTTCAGCTGTAAACAAGGATCCTGTGAATATAAATCTGCAAAACCAAAACTACTAGCTGCCCGTGTCAAAATAAGGGCACCCAGAGTTTAGGTTAAAACAATAAACTCCAGGTCAGTCATGGGACTGGTGTGATAACTAAAACAGTTATTAATCTTTATTTTTAAAATTAGGTAAATCAAGGGACCACGCCGTATAACACGGAACGGGTTTCCTCCCAAGAATACTAGTGCATATAACAACAGTGCAATGCTAAATAAAGAAAAATGAAGCTATTATAAGACCCAAGTCCTATCACACAATGCAATGCAAGCCGGGGGATAGGGTTTTTGCCTTATAATAGCCAAGAATGCTTGATACGTTTAAAACAAATCATTTGATACTATTATAAGTGCATAGTGTATAAAACCACTTCAAATCATAAGTATCAATCATAGGCGACATGAGCGTCCCATGCCACTATGTCGCCATATATAGGTTTACAAATAAAACCGCAAAGTCACGTATTTGGAGATTGGATTTCCATCTATGAACCGAGGCCAGGGATCGTCCTCTACCCATGCGAGACGCTCTAGCCCGTGTCTCAGGAACAGCCGCAACTGCCCCTTGGATCGTCAGGGCCGGTCCACACGGAGTGGATTATTATGCCTGAACAATACGTCTCCCCGTCCTATGGAGCGTCAATGAGCCAACGAATGACTCCATCGGACCCGGATCGTCCGATCAAACCGAGGCGCCTCGCAATAGCAACAACCACAAAAGTAAAACTCGTCAGGGCGTGTAAAACCACTGACGCCACTTCTAGATAGAAAGAAACGCATGCCCTCCCTGATGTCCTCTGAGACGACCCAAAATCCCGTTCTCACGGAGACCAGGGTTATCTTTGGAATATAACACAGAAACAGATAATAGCAGAACAAAATTAAATAAATACACCAGAATGAACAATAGAATATACTGGATAAAAGTAATCATCAGAGTTACACAGTATACAGGATCTTACTTAGTACAAATACAGTTCAGCTATACATAAATGTCTACAGCGGAAATAAACAAAATATGTACAATAGAAGCTGAACAGCATAAAAAGAAATAAATGATAGAATCCATCTTCAGCTCCAGCTATCCAGAAAGAACCAGCTAAACCTGAATACAAGGCTGCCCGTGTAGAAAATGGGGCACCCGAGTTTGAGAGTGAAACAAACTACGAGTCAGTCATGGGACTGGTATGAGAAATCTACTCAACACATATATAATTTGGCTAATCACAGGACCACGCCACTTTCGTGGAACGGTTTTACTCCATTGGATTGCCAGTGCTTTAAAACAAATCTTTCTTTTAAACATCGCTATGCTTTTTATAAAAATGAAGCCGTTATAAGACTCAGTTCCCATCACACAATGCAACGCAAACCGGAGGATAGAGTTTTTACCTTATAACGGCCAAAATATGATTGATACGAATAAAACAAAAGCATTTGATATTATGACTAGTGTTTATATGTTTCAAAAACAATTTCAATCATAACTATCAATCATAGACGGCATGGGTACCATATATCATGTCGCCGTATATATATACAATCAAAACCTCACGATGTCGTATTTGGAAATTGGATTCCGTCATGAACCAAGGCAAAAGATAGTCCTTACCGAATTCGTGACTCTCTAGCCCGAGCCACCGAAACAGCCGCAACTGCCCCTTGGAGCGACAGGGCCGGTCCACCGATGTGGATTATAGTGCCTGAACAATACGTTTCCCCGCCCTTTGGGGCGTAAATGAGCCAACGAATGACTCCATCGGACCCGGATCGTCCGATCAAACCGAGGCGCCTCGCAACAGCAACAACCACATAGGTGAAAAGTATATAAATGTCAGGGCTGGTAGGTCACTGACACCACCCTAGCTAGAAAGAAACGCATGCCCTCCCTGAGGTCCTTCTCCCGTTTCTGGTTCATACCGGGGTGTGAGGCTCGCGAATTCACGTTATACACAAAGCTACGCCCCACAGGCGGTGCTTTGATCATCACCACAAGACTTTGCTTTTCAACAGAAGCCCTGATCACTGCATCTTAGCATGCCACACAGGCAATTCATGTCATGCGACTGATGTCCATCGATATACAACCTCTGAGCTCGTGCGTCTCAGAGAAGGGCGTTAAGCAAAAGAATAAATTCTCCGCCGCCAAACAGATGTATATTTAACAGAAATCAATCAACACAGAATAAACTCCAATGTCAGACACACAGTCCATTTACAAGTCCGTTCTGGGTCTGAACGAAACCGGAGGCACTAAATACCTCGCAAACCCATCGATCACCACGTACGTCTGGACGATCACCACTCATTATCCATATTTCGGGATGCCTCCCAATCAGGACCTCGGTTACCATCCAAACGAGGTGAAGATCTCCGGTCTTCGACCGTCGTCTTCATCTTCGAATTTCAATCGTCGGTCAATTATTTGAAATGAGAATTAACTCGGCCTTTTCAAATGATTCACGTATATTTAGAATTTCAAATCAATTTATTTCAATGGTTAAATTATTCGACAACACCAATTGTGTTCTTTAGTGTAATTTTCACACCAAACACATTCAACCATCAAATGCCACATAAGTCAAGCAAATTCAGTTTATTTCCATTCCATATCGCTTATGATATTTTATAACGATTTATCGCTATTTTTATTTATTTTAAAATAGCTAATTTATTCAAAACGACGCTTCGGGCCATAAAGCGGCCGTGGCGCTGTTTTTCTTCAGATTTGATTTACACATATCTGAAAATCTAACCGTTGGATCTTCACAAAATTTACGTCATTAGAAAGGTCTTTTCAAAACGAATCCAACGGTTCCAGTTTCGGGAAAATCCGACGGTCGGATCTCCCGGTACAATCGTTTGAATTTTCGATTTCAAAATACGAACTACAGCGTCGTTATTCGATTAAATATATAATTATATTTATATATATATAAATATAATCGCTTCTGGCGCTGTTTTTCTTCAGATTTGAATTAAACATTCCAGACAATCCAACCGTTGGATTTTTACAAGGTTGGTGCTGTTGGGAAGATATTTCCAAGGCGAACCCGACGGTTGAAGTTTCGGGAAAATCCAATGGTCGGATTTCCCACACTAGTCGTTTGAAATCATGGTTTCAAAATACGAACTGCACGGCTTCGTTTCGTTTTAATTTTATTTATATTTATATATTTATATAAATATAGTTCATTCAATGATTTCCATATCGTTTTCACTTCAAATATTTTTCTAACACCTTAAAATTTTGGAAAATTTCGCCATAACCTCCCCTGCACCGGGAGCATCGGGAAATCGCAAATAGCTTTCCCGGTCCTTCTAATCTCAAAAAGAAAAAGAAAAAGCCAAGCAGCTAGCCAACAGGCTCATAAAATCATCACCCAAACAAAACAGTAAATGTGTACCTATTTGTCGGGCACAAAATTTTATTCCTCTTCTCTAGCCCCTTTGCTATAACCTGTTTAATGAATATGCATGTACATATATATACAGTTCTTATCATTTATCATTTTCTATTCAACTTCATATTTGATTTCTATTTGGTTTAAAAACACCATTCATTCTAATGTTACATAAATAGGTGCAAATCATTTAATTAGCTAATTAATGAATATTTCAACTCATATATGTTTATTTTGAACAAGTGGCTATTTTTAACACTTCACATTTCAACGATTTATGCATACAATAAAAATGTGATTTTTATTGTAAAACAATTCATTTCAAGACACTATTTTTCTATATAGTTCATGTTGGTGATAAAAATGGGATTTTTATCATAAAACAATTTCTTTTAAAACGAGATTATTTTACACAGTTCATATAGTCGATAAAAGGTGATTTTTATTATCAAACAATTTATTTCAAAATATGAATACCATTCAACACATGAATTTCTAATCAACGAATGAATATCAATTCAACACATGAATGTTTTCTATAGTTTCTGTATATAGATAAAAATGTGATTTTTATTATCAAACAATTTATTTCAAAATATGAATACCATTCAACACATGAATTTCTAATCAACGGATGAATATCAATTCAACACATGAATGTTTTCTATAGTTTCTGTATATAGATAAAAATGTGATTTTTATTATCAAACAATTTATTTCAAAATATGAATACCATTCAACACATGAATTTCTAATCAACGGATGAATATCAATTCAACACATGAATGTTTTCTATAGTTTCTGTATATAGATAAAAATGTGATTTTTATTATCAAACAATTTATTTCAAAATATGAATATCATTCAACACATGAATTTCTAATCAACGGATGAATATCAATTCAACACATGAATGTTTTCTATAGTTTCTGTATATAGATAAAAATGTGATTTTTATTATCAAACAATTTATTTCAAAATATGAATACCATTCAACACATGAATTTCTAATCAACGGATGAATATCAATTCAACACATGAATGTTTTCTATAGAATGAATAAATATAGTCTAAGCAGATGAAAATAATTCGAACATACGAATATTATTCAAAATTTCGGCAGCATAACGGCAGGGTAGTTAAAACCGGGACCGTCCCCAGTACGGCTCCTCGCTCTACCTTAAAACCTCGCGGTTTTTGACAATGGGGATCATGCATCTAGTTCGCACGCAGGCGGCATGTATATATTTATTTCATTTCCACAAACTAATCCTATGTGGTTTCAACCAAATATTTCTCAACCACAAACGGGTATTTTTCAACCACAATCAATCAATATCAACCACAAACAATCCCAAACAATCATTCGCTATCAATCAATTTTCACAACAATTTCAATCAATAAATATCATCCATGGTTTGTGGACGAGGGGGCGTATATATATATATAGATATATATTTATATATAGCAATTCACTTTTATTTCAACACATATATATATAGCTAGAAAAAGAAATTGAAGAGTGAGAAATTCTCACCAATAGCTATCCAATACTACGACTCTTCACTTAGAGAAATCTTCGCCAATCTCGCCTTTCGTCGCTTTCGTTGCCCGTATTCTCTACATATGTAAAAATCGAATTTTTACTATGTTATTCAATATATAAATTGCATTTCAAAAATATAGATTCCGCCTTTTCGAAAATAAAGATTATATTTTTAATATTCCTATGATGTAAAAATTATATTTTTATTGCTTTAAAAATATAAAAATCATACCTTACTTCTTCTACTTAATAAAAATTCCGTCTTTTCTATTTTAAAAATATGATCTTTTCTATTCTAAAAATCTAATCTTTTTCTTTTAAAGTTTAAATCTTTTTCTTTTAAAGTTTAAATCTTTTTCTTTTAAAGTTTAAATCTTTTTAAAATTAGTTTAAAAATCCTTTTGAAATTCTTTTGAAAATTAGTTTTTAAATTCTTTTTAAAAAAAATCAGTTTTTCCTTTTTAAGAAAATCAGTTTTAAATCATTTTAAAAATCAGTTTTTCCTTTTTAAGAAAATCAGTTTTAAATCATTTTAAAAATCAGTTTTTCCTTTTTAAGAAAATCAGTTTTTAAAGAATAATAAATAAAAATAAAATAAAACAAAAACGACTTACATTGATCGGCGAGGGGGGGGGGGGGGTTTGCGTCAGGTGGCGGTGGGTCTCGAACTGGGCGGAGCTGGCTTCGAGGGGGGAGGGGCGGAGGCTTCAGCGTCTCGAACTGGGGGAGGGGCGTCGTCTTCGTCGGAGTTCGTGCGATCTGGGGGGGGGGCTTCGGGGGTTGCGCCACTGGGAGGAGGAAGGCTGGACGGAGGGGCGATGGATCAGTGGCGTCGAACTGGGGGCTCGCGATAGTTTTAGGGTTTTTCCTTTTTTTTTTCGAACTGCAGAAAGGAAATGAGGAGAGAGAGAGAAAAGGGTTTATATAAATTATTTTTATTATTAAATTTCTATTTAAAAGTTGTCTTTTTATTCAAAGTCGAAATGGGACCCACCGACTGTCGCCCATAGCGTTTTACCCCCATTCCGGACACAATGGGATATGTATCGCAAGCTGATTTGATCGTTACAATCAGTTCCCGTTGAATTTACATTTAAATCACTATATTGAATTTTAAACGTACATTTCAAATTACCGGGGTCACATACTAACTAGAAAAATTCCAGAAAAATACTTTTTAGCTTCGTATTGACGATGCGGTCCTAACAAAACAAGTTTCGTCAAATTCTGAGACCGTTTGAAAAATGGTCAATTTCCAGTCGATTAAAATCAACTAAAACCGGTCAAACGCGTTTTCCTTTGCCACGCTCACATATTGATTCGAAAAATTATGAAATTTGAAACCTAACAATAACTTGACACTACGGATCCAACAAAAGTGGTTTCGTCGAAATCCGAGGTCATTTGCAAAATGTCCATTTTTAAGGGCCTGAATTCCATAGCGACTATTCAGAATTTTCAACTGGACATATCTTTTGATTCCCGCTATCAAATTTCGATTGGTCAGATTCGTTGGAAAGATATTATCAATTAGATTCAAATATTTTTGGTTTCACTAAAATCCGGATTGGTTTGCACCCGATACAGTCCGACAAAGTTTGAATTCAATTTTTGAAACCGCCACGCCATTTCAGGCCTTGTTTATAATTATAATTAATTATATTCGTTTTCTATTGTCGATTCAAACTCAGTTTTCATCGCCATTATTTAAAATCCATTATTTTAGCCAATTTAAAAATTTTAAATTGGTTCAGATTTTCTGGGTCGTTACAATCTCCCCCACTTAAAACTTTTCGTCCCCGAAAAGGAACAAAGTCGAAAGTGGTTTGATAAATCTACGATCACACAACACAACAACCAATCCAATTGTTTTTAACCTTCAAAAATATACTAATCGAATCCTATACCCTTTAAAGATCATTCAGAGTATATAATTAAAAGTGTACATTTATGAAAAGAAGATAACAATAGAGTAGAGAATTGAATGGTAGTGCAAAGTAGGGTAAATGTACCTGGCACCGGAGTCAATCAGAGATATCCACTCGGCATCTAGGATAAGCTTTCTGAACGCTCTCCTCCGTTTCCCAAGTACAATCTCGCGGATCTCCACTCCATTGCACTTTGACTAAGTGAACCTTCTTGTTCCTCAGCTCTTTGGTTTCTTTGCCGATGATCTTTAGCGGCTCTCGCCTCACAGCTAATTCTGGAGTAATTTCAATATCCTGTTGAGCTGCTTCTTCCACGATCAAGTCTGGATCATGAACGTGCTTTCGAAGTTGAGATATATGAAATACATCATGAACTCCAGGCAACCAGTCTGGCAATTTAACTTTATATGCGAGAGTCCCAATCCGTTCCAGAATAGGAAACGGACCAATGAATTTGGGTGCCAACTTTCCAGTTTTACCGAACCGGATAACTCCCCTCATCGGCGATACTTTCAAATATACATAGTCGCCAACTTCAAAGGATATATCTCTTCTTCTTCTATCGGCATAGCTCTTTTGTCGGCTTTGAGCGGCGAGTAATCGCTTCTTAATAAAATCGACTTTGTCGGCAGCTTCTCGAATCATATCAGGGCCCAACACAAGTCTATTTCCAGGCTCGACCCAACAAGCAGGAGATCGGCACGGTCTACCATACAATGCTTCGAATGGCGACATTGTCAGGCTTGCTTGATAGCTGTTGTTATAAGAGAATTCAGCCAAATGCAGATGGTCTTCCCATGATCCACCGAAATCTATAACACAAGCCCGCAATAGATCTTCTAAAATGCGATTCACCCTCTCAGTCTGACCGTCTGTCTGAGGATGATAAGCGGTGCTCAAGTTTAACTTCGTTCCCAGCTCGACTTGAAATGCTTCCCGGAATTTGCTAGTGAATATTGTATCTCTATCACTTACTATACTGAGCGGCACTCCATGCAGTCTAACTATTTCCCTGAAGTATATCTGCGCCAGGCTCTGAGCGGTTCTGTTTGATCTGACAGGTATAAAATGGGCGGTCTTCGTGAAGCGATCTACGATCACCCAAATACTGTCATTTCCTTTCCTGGTCCTGGGCAGACAACCAATGAAATCCATAGAAATATGCTCCCACTTCCAACCAGGAACTTCTAGTGGTTGTAACAATCCAGCCAATTTCTGTTGGTCGCTTTTAACTAGCTCGCAAGTAGGGCATCGGCTAACGTATAAGGAAATGTCCCTTTTCATCGACTTCCACCAGAAAGTGCGTTTAATGTCATTATACATTTTTCTTACTCCCGGATGGATACTGAGTTTCGACTTGTGGCACTCATCCAGAACTTCTTTTCGAAGCTCAGGAATGTTAGGGACACAGATTCGACCTTTGAGCCTTAAAATCCCATCATCATCAACTTGAAAAATCGAGGGTTCGCCTTGTTGAATTATCCCTCTGATCTTCTGAATGAAGTGATCATCCTCCTGAAGAGCAGATATTTTATCTAGCAATGAAGTCGTGATAATAAAACTGGCGATCATTTCATTCTTTCGGCTTAATGCATCCGCCACGACATTGGCTTTCCCTGGAGTGTATAGAATTTCAAAGTCATAAGCTGCAAGAAACTCCAGCCAACGCTGCTGCCTCAAATTTAAGTCCTTCTGAGTGAACAGATACTTTAACGACTGGTGATCTGTAAAAAGTTCAAACCTCTCACCCAGAAGATAATGTCTCCAGATTTTCAAAGCGAACACAATAGCCAATAACTCAAGATCATGAGTTACGTAGTTTTTCTCGTGCGGCTTCAGTTGACGGCTAGCATAAGCAATCACTTGACCTCTTTGCATTAACACTGCGCCAAGGCCTTCTCTAGAAGCATCAGTCCATACTTTTAAATCCTGGTTGCCATCGATGATGGTTAACACTGGAGCTGTTGTTAATCCCAACTTTAGCTCTTCGAAAGCCTCCTCACTCTCTTGAGTCCATTTGAATTTAGAATGCTTCTTTGTAAGCTTCGTTAAGTGACAAGATATCTTCGAAAAGTCTTTAACGAACTTCCGGTAATAGCTAGGCAATCCGAGAAAACTACGGACTTTAGTGGGGGTACTGGGCTGTTTCCAATTCTGAATAGCTGTGATTTTGCTTGGGTCCACAGCGATTCCTTCTTTCGATACGACGTGGCCCAGAAATTTTACTTCATCTTGCCAGAAGATACATTTGGAAAATTTGGCTTTTAATACATTCCTTCTGAGGATTTCTAGAACCTGTTCCAGATGCTTTTCATGTTTGGCCTTTGATTTAGAGAAGATTAGAATATCATCAATAAAAACCAGAACAAATTTATTCAAAACCCCTCTGAATACTCTATTCATCAGATCGACGAAGTAAGCTGGAGCGTTACATAAGCCGAATGGCATTACTAACCACTCGTAGAATAGGTCGGGACCTCTGAACGCTGTCATTGGAACACATTCTTCGGCAATTCGAAGTTGATGGAATCCTGTAGCTAGGTCCATTCGTGAGAATACTTGTGCTCCATTTAATCGATCCAACAAATCATCAATCCGCGGCAATGGATATTTGTTCTTTATCATCTGCTTGTTCAAATCATGATAATCCACACATAGACGTAGAGTACCGTCAGATTTTGGGACAAAAACCACTGCTGCTCCCCAATCAGAGAAACTAGGTCTGATCAGACCCTTCTATACTAGCTGTCGTGTTTAATTGTCTAATTCCTCTTTCTCTTTCAAGGACATTCTTCGAATAGCATGAACTACCGGCCTTGCATTTGGAATTAAAGCAATTTTGAAATCTATTTCTCTCTGCGGAGGTAAGCGAACTACTTCTTCGAACACGTCCGCATAGTTTTTGACGACAGGAATATCTTTGATGAGGTCAGGAATATTTTCTGTGGCTTCTGGGGTATTTTCTATTTGAGCTGGAGAAACATCGAGAGCTGACCAGAAATCTTTTCTATTTGAAGTCGGGCCTTCACATGGTATGGTTATATAATTCCCCAATTGGGCCTTTGCTTTAACCACTCTCTCGGCGCATTTAACTTCATCTTCATATCTAGTTAACCAATCCAATCCCAGAATAAGATCGAATTCATTAAAATTCATGACGATAGAGATAATAGGGAATTTATAGCAAGAAAAGAGACTGGTACTGCACAGATCCAACTGAGATTGATGGAACCCCCAACTGGATTTTGGACAGTCATTGGTTCTTTGAGCTTCTTCAACCTCAAATCTAACTTCTTGACTGCACTCTTTGCAATAAAGCTTCGTGACGCACCTGTGTCAAACAGTACTTTAACTGGGATGTTTTTGACATTAAGCGTGCCTTCTAAAACATCATATCTTCCCTGATTATCTGAGGGTGCCGAGTTTTCTGCTACTTCATTTATTTGAGCCTCCTTGGTTGCCTTTAACAGCCGGCAATCCTGTTTTACATGGCCAAACCGATGGCAAATGCTGCATTCTCTAGTCTCTTGAAACTTCTTAATAGACTTAGATCCTTCCTTTCTTTGTTTCTTTAGAGATCGGCAACTTATCGAGAGATGTCCTTGCTTATTGCAGTTAGAGCATACAGTTGTCGTTACTGGTTTCTTCTCTGATTTGGCCCTTTTTCTCTTGGCACTGGCCTTCTTACTGATCTCAGACATTGTACTTGCCTCAGGAATATCAGTTTCCGACTCTGCTATGTCACTAGAACTGACTTCTTCTTCGTCGCATAACATTCCTTTCTTATGGAGATCTTCATACTGATAGGCCATATATATCATTTCAGAAAAAGGAAGCTTCACATGCCCCAATACTTTATTCTGGTATTTCCTTTGAAGTCCGTGAATAAATCTCATATTTTTCCTCTTCGGATTTTGAATTAGATGAGGAGCAAAGTGAGAAAGTTCATTGAATTTCTTATGATATTCGGGAATGGTCATATCACCTTGTATTAGATAAGAAAATTCATCACATAGTCGCTCAGTTGCTTCGGGAGGAGTAAATCTTTCCAAGAAAATCACTTTGAATCTATCCCAGGTGATATCACCTTCTGGATTATCCTTAATAACTGAATCCCACCAGAACAAAGCTTCTTCTTTGAGTGCCCAGGAGGCCAGTAATCTTTTCTGGTCATCTCTCAGCTTTAATGCTTCGAAGATTTTCTCAGCCGAACGAATCCAAGCTTGTGTCTTCATAATAGATTCTTCACCCTTAAAGGGTTTTCCACCCAGATTTCTATATTTCATGAATAGAGCTTCTATATCCGGGTCAATATTACTTCTTCTGTTTCTGGCACTCATTTTCTAGTTCTTCTGCAAATAGCAGATCAAGTGTCAGGTCAACAGAAAAGATATTTCAAAATATAGAGACAAATACTTGAATGTAAATGTGTCTATCGAGGTGTCATTTCATTCTGCTACTCATACTAGGATATTACTGATCCTATCTGTATGGAGTGACCCATCCTAGAACACTACTGGTTCTATTTCTGACGAGTTCGTTCAAATGTTATATTCCAGAACTAAGCTTAACCAAAGCTCTGATACCACGTTGAGACGACCCAAAATCCCGTTCTCACGGAGACCAGGGTTATCTTTGGAATATAACACAGAAACAGATAATAGCAGAACATAATTAAATAAATACACCAGAATGAACAATAGAATATACTGGATAAAAGTAATCATCAGAGTTACACAGTATACAGGATCTTACTTAGTACAAATACAGTTCAGCTATACATAAATGTCTACAGCGGAAATAAACAAAATATGTACAATAGGAGCTGAACAGCATAAAAAGAAATAAATGATAGAATCCATCTTCAGCTCCAGCTATCCAGAAAGAACCAGTTAAACCTGAATACAAGGCTGCCCGTGTAGAAAAAGGGGCACCCGAGTTTGAGAGTGAAACAAACTACGAGTCAGTCATGGGACTGGTATGAGAAATCTACTCAACACATATATAATTTGGCTAATCACAGGACCACGCCACTTTCGTGGAACGGGTTTACTCCATTGGATTGCCAGTGCTTTAAAACAAATCTTTCTTTTAAACATCGCTATGCTTTTTATAAAAATGAAGCCGTTATAAGATTCAGTTCCCATCACACAATGCAACGCAAACCGAAGGATAGAGTTTTTTCCTTATAACGGCCAAAATATGATTGATACGAATAAAACAAAAGCATTTGATATTATGACTAGTGTTTATATGTTTCAAAAACAATTTCAATCATAACTATCAATCATAGACGGCATGGGTACCATATATCATGTCGCCGTATATATATACAATCAAAACCTCACGATGTCGTATTTGGAAATTGGATTCCGTCATGAACCAAGGCAAAAGATAGTCCTTACCGAATTCGTGACTCTCTAGCCCGAGCCACCGGAACAGCCGCAACTGCCCCTTAGAGTGACAGGGCCGGTCCACCGATGTGGATTATAGTGCCTGAACAATACGTTTCCCCGCCCTTTGGGGCGTAAATGAGCCAACGAATGACTCCATCGGACCCGGATCGTCCGATCAAACCGAGGCGCCTCGCAACAGCAACAACCACATAGGTGAAAAGTATATAAATGTCAGGGCTGGTAGGTCACTGACACCACCTTAGCTAGAAAGAAACGCATGCCCTCCCTGAGGTCCTTCTCCCGTTTCTGGTTCATACCGGGGTGTGAGGCTCGCGAATTCACGTTATACACAAAGCTACGCCCCACAGGCGGTGCTTTGATCATCACCACAAGACTTTGCTTTTCAACAGAAGCCCTGATCACTGCATCTTAGCATGCCACACAGGCAATTCATGCCATGCGACTGATGTCCATCGATATACAACCTCTGAGCTCGTGCGTCTCAGAGAAGGGCGTTAAGCAAAAGAATAAATTCTCCGCCGCCAAACAGATGTATATTTAACAGAAATCAATCAACACAGAATAAACTCCAATGTCAGACACACAGTCCATTTACAAGTCCGTTCTGGGTCTGAACGAAACCGGAGGCACTAAATACCTCGCAAACCCATCGATCACCACGTACGTCTGGACGATCACCACTCATTATCCATATTTCAGGATGCCTCCCAATCAGGACCTCGGTTACCATCCAAACGAGGTGAAGATCTCCGGTCTTCGACCGTCGTCTTCATCTTCGAATTTCAATCGTCGGTCAATTATTTGAAATGAGAATTAACTCGGCCTTTTCAAATGATTCACGTATATTTAGAATTTCAAATCAATTTATTTCAATGGTTAAATTATTCGACAACACCAATTGTGTTCTTTAGTGTAATTTTCACACCAAACACATTCAACCATCAAATGCCACATAAGTCAAGCAAATTCAGTTTATTTCCATTCCATATCGCTTATGATATTTTATAACGATTTATCGCTATTTTTATTTATTTTAAAATAGCTAATTTATTCAAAACGACGCTTCGGGCCATAAAGCGGCCGTGGCGCTGTTTTTCTTTAGATTTGATTTACACATATCTGAAAATCTAACCGTTGGATCTTCACAAAATTTACGTCATTAGAAAGGTCTTTTCAAAACGAATCCAACGGTTCCAGTTTCGGGAAAATCCGACGGTCGGATCTCCCGGTACAATCGTTTGAATTTTCGATTTCAAAATACGAATTGCAGCGTCGTTATTCGATTAAATATATAATTATATTTATATATATATAAATATAATCGCTTCAGGCGCTGTTTTTCTTCAGATTTGAATTAAACATTCCAGACAATCCAACCGTTGGATTTTTACAAGGTTGGTGCTGTTGGGAAGATATTTCCAAGGCGAACCCGACGGTTGAAGTTTCGGGAAAATCCAATGGTCGGATTTCCCACACTAGTCGTTTGAAATCATGGTTTCAAAATACGAACTGCACGGCTTCGTTTCGTTTTAATTTTATTTATATTTATATATTTATATAAATATAGTTCATTCAATGATTTCCATATTGTTTTCACTTCAAATATTTTTCTAACACCTTAAAATTTTGGAAAATTTCGCCATAACCTCCCCTGCACCGGGAGCATCGGGAAATCGCAAATAGCTTTCCCGGTCCTTCTAATCTCAAAAAGAAAAAGAAAACGCCAAGCAGCTAGCCAACAGGCTCATAAAATCATCACCCAAACAAAACAGTAAATGTGTACCTATTTGTCGGGCACAAAATTTTATTCCTCTTCTCTAGCCCCTTTGCTATAACCTGTTCAATGAATATGCATGTACATATATATACAGTTCTTATCATTTGTCATTTTCTATTCAACTTCATATTTGATTTCTATTTGGTTTAAAAACACCATTCATTCTAATGTTACATAAATAGGTGCAAATCATTTCATTAGCTAATTAATGAATATTTCAACTCATATATGTTTATTTTGAACAAGTGGCTATTTTTAACACTTCACATTTCAACGATTTATGCATACAATAAAAATGTGATTTTTATTGTAAAACAATTCATTTCAAAACACTATTTTTCTATATAGTTCATGTTGGTGATAAAAATTGGATTTTTATCATAAAACAATTTCTTTTAAAACGAGATTATTTTACACAGTTCATATAGTCGATAAAAGGTGATTTTTATTATCAAACAATTTATTTCAAAATATGAATACCATTCAACACATGAATTTCTAATCAACGAATGAATATCAATTCAACACATGGTAATGTTTTCTATAGTTTCTGTATATAGATAAAAATGTTATTTTTATTATCAAACAATTTATTTCAAAATATGAATACCATTCAACACATGAATTTCTAATCAACGGATGAATATCAATTCAACACATGAATGTTTTCTATAGTTTCTGTATATAGATAAAAATGTGATTTTTATTATCAAACAATTTATTTCAAGATATGAATACCATTCAACACATGAATTTCTAATCAACGGATGAATATCAATTCAACACATGAATGTTTTCTATAGTTTCTGTATATAGATAAAAATGTGATTTTTATTATCAAACAATTTATTTCAAAATATGAATACCATTCAACACATGAATTTCTAATCAATGGATGAATATCAATTCAACACATGAATGTTTTCTATAGTTTCTGTATATAGATAAAAATGTGATTTTTATTATCAAACAATTTATTTCAAAATATGAATACCATTCAACACATGAATTTCTAATCAACGGATGAATATCAATTCAACACATGAATGTTTTCTATAGAATGAATAAATATAGTCTAAGCAGATGAAAATAATTCGAACATACGAATATTATTCAAAATTTCGGCAGCATAACGGCAGGGTAGTTAAAACCGGGACCGTCCCTAGTACGGCTCCTCGCTCTACCTTAAAACCTCGTGGTTTTTGACAATGGGGATCATGCATCTAGTTCGCACGCAGGTGACATGTATATATTTATTTCATTTCCACAAACTAATTCTATGTGGTTTCAACCAAATATTTCTCAACCACAAACGGGTATTTTTCAACCACAATCAATCAATATCAACCACAAACAATCCCAAACAATCATTCGCTATCAATCAATTTTCACAACAATTCCAATCAATAAATATCGTCCATGGTTTGTGGACGAAGGGGCGTGTATATACATAGATATATATTTATATATAGCAATTCACTTTTATTTCAACACATATATATATAGCTAGAAAAAGAAATTGAAGAGTGAGAAATTCTCACCAATAGCTATCCAATACTACGACTCTTCACTTAGAGAAATCTTCGCCAATCTCGCCTTTCGTCGCTTTCGTTGCCCGTATTCTCTACATATGTAAAAATCGAATTTTTACTATGTTATTCAATATATAAATTGCATTTCAAAAATATAGATTCCGCCTTTTCGAAAATAAAGATTATATTTTTAATATTCCTATGATGTAAAAATTATATTTTTATTGCTTTAAAAATATAAAAATCATATCTTACTTCTTCTACTTAATAAAAATTCTGTCTTTTCTATTTTAAAAATATGATCTTTTCTATTCTAAAAATCTAATCTTTTTCTTTTAAAGTTTAAATCCTTTTCTTTTAAAGTTTAAATCTTTTTCTTTTAAAGTTTAAATCTTTTTAAAATCAGTATAAAAATCCTTTTGAAATTCTTTTGAAAATTAGTTTTTAAATTCTTTTTAAAAAAAATCAGTTTTTCCTTTTTAAGAAAATCAGTTTTAAATCATTTTAAAAATCAGTTTTTCCTTTTTAAGAAAATCAGTTTTAAATCATTTTAAAAATCAGTTTTTCCTTTTTAAGAAAATCAGTTTTTACAGAATAATAAATAAAAATAAAATAAAACAAAAATGACTTACATTGATCGGCGAGGGGGGGTGGTTTTTGCGTCAGGTGGCGGTGGGTCTCGAACTGGGCGGAGCTGGCTTCGAGGAGGGGCGGAGGCTTCAGCGTCTCGAACTGGGGGAGGGGCGTCGTCTTCGTCGGAGTTCGTGCGATCTGGGGGGGGGCTTCGGGGGTTGCGCCACTGGGAGGAGGAAGGCTGGACGGAGGGGCGATGGATCGGTGGCGTCGAACTGGGGGCTCGCGATAGTTTTAGGGTTTTTCCTTTTTTTTTTATTTCGAACTGCAGAAAGGAAATGAGGAGAGAGAGAGAGAGAGAGAAAAGGGTTTATATAAATTATTTTTATTATTAAATTTCTATTTAAAAGTTGTCTTTTTATTCGAAGTCGAAATGGGACCCACCGACTGTCGCCCATAGCGTTTTACCCCCATTCTGGACACAATGGGATATGTATCGCAAGCTGATTTGATCGTTACAATCAGTTCCCGTTGAATTTACATTTAAATCACTATATTGAATTTTAAACGTACATTTCAAATTACCGGGGTCACATACTAACTAGAAAAATTCCAGAAAAATACTTTTAAGCTTCGTATTGACGATGCGGTCCTAACAAAACTAGTTTCGTCAAATTCTGAGACCGTTTGAAAAATGGTCAATTTCCAGTCGATTAAAATCAACTTAAACCGGTCAAACGCGTTTTCCTTTGCCACGCTCACATATTGATTCGAAAAATTATGAAATTTGAAACCTAACAATAACTTGACACTACGGATCCAACAAAAGTGGTTTCGTCGAAATCCGAGGTCATTTGCAAAATGTCCATTTTTAAGGGCTTGAATTCCATAGCGACTATTCAGAATTTTCAACTGGACATATCTTTTGATTCCCGCTATCAAATTTCGATTGGTCAGATTCGTTGGAAAGATATTATCAATTAGATTCAAATATTTTTGGTTTCACTAAAATCCGGATTGTTTTGCACCCGATACAGTCCGACAAAGTTTGAATTCAATTTTTGAAACCGCCACGCCATTTCAGGCCTTGTTTATAATTATAATTAATTATATTCGTTTTCTATTGTCGATTCAAACTCAGTTTTCATCGCCATTATTTAAAATATTTATTTTAAATATTTAAAACCCATTATTTTAGCCAATTTAAAATTTTTAAATTGGTTCAGATTTTCTGGGTCGTTACATCCTCTCCCGTTTCTGGTTCATACCGGGTGTGAAACTCGTGAAGTAAACGTTACACAAAGCTACGTCACAAAGGTCGTGCCTTGATCATCAACCACAAGACTCTGCTTTTCAACAGAAGCCTTGATCATTTGCATCTTAGCATGCCACACAGGCAAACCACTTTATGCAACTGATATCAGTCACACAGAACGAAATCCAATGTCAGAGACACAGTCCATTTACAAGTCCGTTTTGGGTCTGAACGAAACCGGAGGTACCTAGTACCCCACATATCCATCGATCTCCAAGTATGTCTGGACGATCACCAACTGTTTCCATCTTCTTGGGTGTACATCCTAATCAAGATCATCAGTAATCACCCAAACGACGTGAAGACCTCCGGTCTTTGACCACCGTCTTCGTCTTCGACTTATCGTCGTATCAGTTATTCAGAATGGGATAAACCCGGTCTTTCCGAATAACTCGCGTATATTATAAACAAGTGTTACACAAACACAACATCCACCTCATTTCAATTCATCAGTCGCTAACCGTAAATTAACAAGAGAATAATTCCCCAAATATTAACCCCGAAGGCCAAAACCAACATCAGATCAATATCCAGAAAACCATTCTGCTTTGCTAACCGACAGTTAGTTTCTAAATTTCACATTCATAGGGAAAGGTTCCCATTAATTTTATCAAAGATAAATTCCTTGAATTTATTCTTTAATCTTCTTTTGAATATCAATTCAAACTAGTCCGGATTAACGAACCTTACTAAGTAATCGTTTGTTTTAATTTCCCAATCCCAACCTATTCATCCCATGAAGTAAAACAGGTCTTACTTTATATCTAACACCACGGTGTTATCGGTAAATTTAATTACCATTTCACATTTAAATCTAATTAAAGATTTAACTATCGCCTGGAGCAAAACTGGTGATACTCCATTCTCGATCATTTCAATGTAATTAAAGATTCATTAAAACTCCACTTAGCTTTAATCTTTAACTGGGTTAAAGAATCAGTGTCATTTAAAACACGGTTCACGATAAACCCAAAATCACATTACATTTCAATCAGTTCCTAACTATAAAGTAGCAAGTGAGCAATTCCCTAAGTATTAACCCCGAAGGCCGAAACCAACATCAGTTCAATACCTCTGAAACCATTCAACTTAACTAATCTCCAGTTAGTTTCTGATTTTCTTAACTCCTTTAGGTCTAAGAACAGTATTATTGAAGATACCGTTCACGACAACCCAAAATCACATTCCATTAATTATCGGGTTAAAGAACAAGTGTTGTTTAAAACACTGTTCACGATAAACCCAAAAATCAATGCCAATTCAATTCCAATTAATTATTATTTAATTGGTACACTTCATTAAATCTAAATAAAAAGATTTAATCTTTTCTCAACTAGGTTCAAGAACAATGTTAATAAAGACACCATTCACGACAAACCAAAATCACATTTGATATTAAATACAAGGCTCTGAATAGAAAATATACCGACTTATATTCAATATCAAATTCTATGACCAACAGATATCGTATTGGAATAACGATATTAATATATCTTTCAAATTCCCATAACAATATTTGTATAATCATGAAATCCAACATCGAAATATTCCAAAGACAATTTCGATTCAAATCCATTCCAACTCAGTTATTGGAAATTCTGGTTACTTTTAAAACCCTTTTCAAATTCGATTTATTTATTTAGAAATAAATAGAATTATAATTCTAGTTCAAAACTATTTCATTTCGAGAAAAATCTATTATTATCTTTTTCAAATATGGAGTTTGTCATCCCAATTCTTCCCAAATCATTTCTTATGATTTTACACAAATTATTACTATTTTTAATAATTTTATCAAGGCCCGTTCAGTCGATTTCCATCAACGGCCATCGAACTGCACTTTCAGCGACCTTTTCCAAATTTGATTTGGACATAATTCCAAATCCAACCGTTAGATTTTAAATTTCTAATATTCGTTAGAAAGCTCTTTTAGATACTAACCCAATGGTTCCGGTTTTAGGAGAATCCGACGGTCAGATCTCCCGTAATATCCGTTCGAAGTCAATGGTCGAAATTCGCGAACTGCCGCGGCGCGGCGCGTTCTATTCAGGTCATTATATTGTTTATATAATATATATAATATATACTTCGTCGATTTCCTTTTCAAAACAATTTTTAATTCAATTTCAATTCGTTTTCAATTCAATTTGAATTTCAAATTAATTCAATTTCAATTCAAATTCATTTCTATTCAATTTCAATTTGAATGCATTTCTATTCAATTTCAATTCGAAATTCATTTCAAAACGATTTCAATTCTATTTCAATTTAATTCAAATTCATTTCATTTCAGTTTATTTCGAATTTCAAATCAATTCAATTTAATTTGAATTTCAATTCACTTTAATATTCACTTCAATCTGAATAAAATCGATATAAATATTGTTCACGTCAAAATGGCGCCATTCTATTAACACGGCTTCGTATATTTCTATTTTCAAATATTCTATTTCGAATATTTCTTTTTCAAATATTTCAATTTTCAAATATTTCAATTTTCAAATATTTCTATTCAAATATTCTATTTCAAATATTCTATTTCAAAACTGGAATGAGGCCCAATCAATTACCATATAATGTTAATTATATGGATTTTTCTACAACACATGTATAAAATAACAACGGTAAATAATCAACCATCATCCAGAGTGCACCACACAACTGCATAAGCATTAAATATAAATAATTAACGCTTACACAGTCTGTCGACCTATCGATCGACATACAACTAAATAATTGGGATTAGTGTACGCCAAATATCATCCCAATAGGTTTCAAACAATCAAACACAGATTTTATTTGTGCAGTTGGGCGATGTGTAAAATTTATCGTCCCAATCAATATCAATCAAATCAGTGTATATAAACAAATCTCCGATTTGTTTATTAATATTTATTTTAAATACATGTTAAAAATTCTATTTTTAACTATAAAATATTTTCCACTATATAAATATTTTATTTCTTTTCACATCACATCACACAATCAACTAGACATCAAAATCAAACAAACAAGCATACAAGCCGTCCATGGTCTGTGGACGACGGGTGTCGGGTGCTACTAAACACCGTCTGCATCCTAGTATATATTTATATAACTAGAAAATAAAATTTAAAGTGAGAAGTTCTCACCGAAAGCTAAATCCAACTCCGCGACTCTCCATATGTCGGAAATCTTCGCCACTAGCCCTTTATCACTTTCGTCATCCGCATATGCTACATATATAAAAATCGAATCTTTACTTTCACTTTGTTATAAAAATTATATTTCTATATCTCTCTTCTTCTAATTAAGATTATATTTTTATAACTCTACATGAATAAAAATCATATTTTTATGCTCTACATATAATAAAAATCATATTTTTATTCTCTACAAATAATAAAAATCATATTTTTATTCTTTCTGTAATAATCAAATCTTTGTATGAACAAAAATCAAATCCTTTTTCTAGTAAAAATCTAAACTTTCTTGGGTATAAAAATCCAATCTTTCTTTATAAAAATTAAAACCAAAGCTTTATGTAGAATAAAATCATGGCTTTATATAAAATACAATTCAAAGCTTTATATAAAATAAAATTCCTATAACTATATTTCGTACGTCTATAAAACTGAAATTTACTTGCTAACTAAACTCAATAAACTAAGTATGAAAAACAAATAAAATCAGAAAAAAGGGGCGCTCACTGTTGGGATTTGGATGGCGTCGGCTTAAGAAGAGGTGGCGGGTGATGGTTGCTGACGGCGGAGGCGTCAGGGCCTAGGTGGCGCGGCGGTCTCAGGCTGTGGAGGGGGGTTTGGGCGAGTTCAACCGATGAGGGAGATGGAAGGGGAAACGGGGCAGCATCGGGGTTGGTGGAGGCCAGGGGGCGGAGGCCAGTCAAGCGGTGACTGTGGGCGGGTCTGGCGATGGGGAAGCGAGGGCGAAGGAAGACGTCGGGTTTCCTAGGGCACGTTTTTTTTTAATTTGTTCTGAGAAGTCAACGAGGGGAGGGAGATAAAGGGGAGGGTTTATATTTAAACATTTTATTGTTTTTTATTGCAAAAAGGTAACTTTTTAACACGTACTCGAAATCAAGCCCACCGACTGTCGTCCATAGCTAATTACCCCCATTCCGAACACAATGGGATATGTATCGTAGGCTAATTCGACTGTTTCGATCAGTTTTCATCAAAATCAACATATAACTCTATGTATTGAATTTGAACACGCATTTCAATTTGCCGGGGCCACACACTAGCTAGAAAAATTCCCGAAAAATAATTTCTAACTTCGTATTGATGATACGGTCCTAACAAAACTAGTTTCATCGAATTCTGAGACCGTTTTTAAAATGGCCATTTTCCAGTCGATTAAAATCAACTGAAACTGGTCAAACGCGTTTTCCTTTGCCACGCTCACATATTGGTTAAAAAAATTACGAAATTTGAAACCTAGCAATAACTTTACATCCCGGGTCCAACAAAAGTGGTTTCGTCGAAATCCGAGGTCATTTGCGAAATTCCCATTTTTAAGGGCCATAATTCCATAGCGACTATTCTAAAAATTCATCGGGGCATATCTTTTGATTCCCGCTATGAAATTTTGATTTTTCAGATTCGTTGGAAATATATTTTCAAATAGATTCTATTATTTTTGGTTTCACTAAATTCTGGTTTATTTTGAATCCTGTACATTCATTTGAAGTTTGAAATCGAATTATCGAACTACCGCGCCATTTTCAATTCCTTTTATATTTAAAATAAATATTTATATTCTAACGACGATTCAAATGAAAATATACGTTCTAATTCTATTCAAAATAAATTTCTCGTCGTTATTATTTAAAATAATTCATTTTAAATATTCAAAATTCATTAAAATTTCCTATTTAAAAATTTTAAACTGTCCTAGATTTTCGGGTTGTTACAATCTCCCCCCACTTAAAACTTTTTGTCCCCGAAAAGGAACGAAGCCGAAAGTTGTTTTAAAAACCAACTCAACTTTCTTTGTTTTGACTACAGCTTAAGTTCTTCAACTTTTCAGTTTCTAAGAACTTTTCAAATTTCTCAAAAATTTGGCTAATACCCTAAATTTTCGAAAAATTTGGCCATAACCTCCCCTGCACCGGGAGCACCGGGAAAATCCAGAAATTGCCATACAGGCCCTTTGATTTCAAAAAGAAAAAGCCAAGAGGCTAGCCAATCGGCTCATAAAATCATCATCACCCAAACAAAATAGTAAATTATGATAAACATGTACCTATTTGTCGGGAAAACAATTTTATTTCTCTGCTCTAGCCTCCTTTCTATGACTTGTTCAATGTAAGTACATGTATATGCAAGCAAATGCAACCAAATTTCAATATAATTCACTATTTGATTCAATTTGGCTATATGGTACAAATTTTAATTAATCAACCAATAATAAACAAAACAAGCATCAATCAATTAGTTGATTAGCTTTTGAAATTCATAACTTTGATACATAGTCAAAAATCAGATTTTTGATGCCAAATCACAACAATAAGCCCTATCTAGTTTCGGTTCTCAAACCAGTCAATTGGAAATATATAGAAATCTCACTTTCGAAACTCGAAAATAAATACTGGTGATGGTGCCCCGTCACCAGAATTATCCCCAGGCACTAGAGGGATTCTATATCTACCCAGTATATTAAAACTTCGAACACACGTTTGCAAGAGATATACGCAAAATCTTTATATAATGGATTGTCCAAATTCAATATAAAATATATAATCAAATACGAATAAGTGATTTAAATTTTCAAAACAAAACTTGTTTTCATTTTAAAAATATACTCTTCACACTCGTTCTAGGATACTGCTGATCCCATCTCCAACGAGTCATTCTCATTGGATATTACTAATCCAATTTCTGATGAATTCTTTTGTATGGTTCTTGTAATAACCCGGAAATGTGAGCCAGTTTAAAATTTTTATTTTGGCAAATTTAATGAATTTTGCATATTTAAAATGAATTATTTTAAATAATATCGACGAGAAATTTATTTTGAATATATTTAGAACGTATATATTATATACGTCGTCGTTAGAATATAAATATTTATATATAATTATAAATAGAACTGAAAATGGCGCGGTAGTTCGATAATTCGATTTCAAACTTCAATTGAATGTATCGGGTGCAAAACAATCCGGATTTTAGTGAAACCAAAAACAATAGGATCTAATTGAGAATATCTTTCCAACAAATCCGAAAAATTGAAATTTCATAGCGGGGATAAAAAGATATGTCCAGTTGAAACTTCTGAATAGTCGCTATGGAATTCAGGCCCTTAAAAATGGGAATTTTGCAAACGACCTCGGATTTCGACGAAACCACTTTTGTTGGGTCCGCAGTGTCAAATTATTGCTAGGTTTCAACTTTCATAATTTTTCGAATCAATATGTGAGCGTGGCAAAGGAAAACGCGTTTGACTAGTTTCAGTTGATTTTAATCGACTGGAAAATGGCCATTTTTCTAACGATCTCAGAATTCGACGAAACTAGTTTTGTTAGGACCGTATCGTCAATACGAAGCTAGAAAATATTTTTCTGTAATTTTTCGAGTTAGTATGTGACCCAAGTAAATTGAAATGCGCGTTCAAATTCAATATATAGAGTTATATGTTGATTTTAACGGAAACTGATCGAAACGATCGAATCAGCTTACGATACATATCCCATTGTGTTCGGAATGGGGGTAATTAGCTAAGTACGATAGGCGGTGGGGCTCGTTTAGAGGTCGAAATAAAAAGTCAACTTTTAATAAATAAAATAATTAAATAATAAATTAAAACTTTCTCTCTCTCTCCCCCCCTTCCTTTATCTGCCCTCCCCCCCCCCCCCCCCCCGTTCAAACCCAAATCAAAACGAAAAGAAAAAAAAAGGAAATCGCTTCACCAGCGAACGACCATCGCCGGTCGGCCTGCCCACCGCCGAGCTCCGCCTCAGGCGCCTCCACCCTCTCGCCTCCGATGCCCCACCTCAACGCGAAGCCCCATCTCAACGGCTTCCAAATCGAACCGTAACCGAGTCCCATGCCCTGAAACCCATCGTTCCGCCGCTCGAGGCACCCCCCCTCTGCTGCCTCGCGATCGAACCCCCCCTCTCCAGTTTTCATCTGTAAGTTTTTATTTTTTTTATTTTTACTTTATTTTATTCGTTTTCTTTTTCCTTTTCTGCTTTTACTTTAAATTCGAATTAGTTAAGTTGGGATTTTTTTAATTAGCTAAAGATGAGATTTTTAATTAGCTAAAGATACGATTTTTAATTGTTTAAAAATATAATTTTTTTTTTGTACGTAAAGATAGAAAATATAATTTTCATATTAGATAGACAATTAAAATATAATCTTTCATATTGTAGAAGGATAAAAATATGATTTTTATACTGGTGGCATATTAAAAATATGATTTCTATAAAGTAGAAGTATTAAAAATATGATCTTTATATAATAAAGAATATAAAAATATTATCTTTATATATGTAGCGAAATAAAAATCTGATTATTATTATATATACATTGAAATAAAGAGGTGATTTTTTTTTATATAGTGATCAAATCTTTAAATTTAAAAAGGCGAAATCTTTTAAAATAGAAAAGGCGAAATTTTTATATAGAAAATAGCAATATAAAAATATAATCTTTATTATGTAGAAGATGTAAAAATATGTTTTTTGTTTATGTAGAGAAATAAAAATATAATTTTTACATGATAGGTATAAATGAAAAGGCGAAATATTTATATTTGAAAAGGCGAAATCTTTATATTTGTAAAAATTCGATTTTTATATATTGAACAGCGAAGTAAAAATTCGATTTTTATATATTGAGTAGCGAAGTAAAAATTCGATTTTTATATATTGAATAGCGAAGTAAAATTCGATTTTTACTTATGTAGAGAATACGGGCAACGAAGGTGACAAAAAGGCGAGAACGACAAAGATTTCTATAAATGAAGTGTCGTGGAGTTAGGATAGCTATTGGTGAGAATATCTCACACTTCAATTTCTTTTTCTAGTTATATATATATACTAGGATGTAGACGGTGTTTAGCAGCACCCGACACCCGTCATCCACAGACCATGGATGGCTTGTTTGTTTAATTGTTTGGTTGTGTAGTTGGTTAGATTATTTGGTTTGAACTGAATTGTTTGGTGCAATGGATTGATTTGATTGATGTGTGAATGGCGTGGGCCTTCATTAGACCGGGGATAAGGCTAGGCCTTGTCCCGTTTCTAGTATCGTGCCGTTATGCCACCGAAATTTTCTAAAATAAGTTAGAAAAATAAAAATATCATTTTTATTTTGTAAATGAACTGAATAAAAATTCATGTGTTAAAATAAAATATTTTATCGTTAAAAATATAATTTTTAACGTGAATGCGAATAAATAAATATTCATTTACAAACCGGACGGTTTGTTTATGTACACCTATTTGAAGGACATTGATTGGGACGATAAATTTTACACATCGCCCAACTGCACAAATAAAATCTGTGTTTGTTGATTTGAAACCCCACACGGGTGTTGGGATGAAATTTGAAGTTCACTCATCCTGATTGATTAAATATGTCGATCGATGGATCGACAGGCTGTTATAAGCATTAGATATCTATATTTGATGCTTATACAGTGTAGTGCACTTTGGATGATGGTTGATTATTTATCATTGCTATTATATACATGTGTTGAATGGAATCCATATAATTAACTTTATATGGTAATTGATTGGGCCTCATTCCAATTTAGAAGATAAAGAATATTATAGAATAAAGGTTCATGTGTTGACTGTACTCATCCGTTGAGATTAGTCATGTGTTGAACGAAATATTTTAACAATAAAATTTACATCTTTATCATATATGAAATTTGAAATCAACTGGAAAATAGATGAGATGAGTGGTCTCCTGGATATTAATCTGATATTGGTTTCGGCCTTCGGGGTTAATATTCAGGAAATCGTTCTCTTACTAATTTACGGTTGGAGTCTGATTTAATATCAAACGATAGATACCTTATTTTTTATAAAATATATTAAATAACAAAAATAGTCACACGTGGACGGTACTCATTCGTGGAGATTAGTCGTGTGTTGACAAAGATATAGAGTCGTGTATTGAAAGAAATATAGATCCATTTGTTGAATATATAAAGCCGTGTTGATTAGAGATGCGCTATTTTGACGCGAACGATATTTATATCGATTATATTCGAATTGGATTGGATTTGAATTGAATATATAACGAATTTGATTTGAATTGAATATATAACGAATTTGATTTGAATTGAATATATAAGGAATTTGATTTGAATTGAATATATAAGGAATTTGATTTGAATTGAATATATAATGAATTTGATTTGAATTGAATATATAACGAATTTGATTTGAATTGAATATATAACGAATTTGATTTGAATTGAATATATAACGAATTTGAATTGAATATAAAATGAATTCGAATTGAATTGAAAACGAATTCGAATTGAATTGAAAACGAATTCGAATTGAATTGAAAACGAATTGAAATGAATTCAAATTGGATTGAAATTTGAATTGTATTGAAATGAATTTTAAAACGAATTTATAAGGAAAAAAAATTCAATTTTGATTTGAATTGAAATGGAAGTTGAAATTGTTTTTGAAACGAATTTAAAACTATTTATATAATTCGTTTTAAAAAGAAATCGATGAAATATATATTATATATATTATATATATAATATAATGGCCCGAATAGAATGCGCCGCGCCGCGGCAGTTCGTGAATTTCGACCATTTATTTGAAACGGACATTACGGGAGATACGTCCAAATCAAATTTGTAAAAGGTCGCTGTAAGTGCAGTTCGATGGCCGTTGATGGAAATCGACTGTACGGGCCTTGATAAAATTATTAAAAATAGTAATAATTAGTGAAAAATCATAAGAAATGATTTGGAAAAATTGGGATGAAAAACTCCATATTTGAAAAGATAAAAATAGATTTTTATCGAAATGAACTAGTTTTGAACTGAAATTAAAACCCATTTATTTTTAAATAAATAAATTGGATTGAAATGGGTTATAAACAGAATTGATTTGTGGGTTTATCGTGAATGGTGTTTTAAATAACATTTGTTCTTTAACCCGATAATAAATAGAATGTGATGTGGGTTTATCGTGAACGGTGTTTTAAATAACATTTGTCTTTAACCCGATAATAAATAGAATGTGATTTGGGTTTGTCGTGAACTGTGTTTTAATGACATTAGTTCTTTAACCCAGTAAAAGGAGTTTTTAATGAATCTGCAATTAGATTGAAATGTGAATTGATAATCTGAATTATCAAATTTGGAAAATGAGCGAGAATGGAGTATCGCCAGTTTTGCTCCAAAGCGAATAGCTAAATCTTTAATTAGATTTGAACGTGAAATGGTAACTAATTTTACCGATAACACCATGGTGTTATATATGGAGTATTACCAGTTTTGCTTCATGGGATGAATAGGTTGGGATTGGGAAATAAAATAAATAATTACTTCGGTGTGGTTCGCTAATCTCGACTAGTCTTGAAAAACCATAATGTGGAATTGAAATGACATCCAAAGGAAGATTAAAGGATAAATTTTAAAGAATTTATCTCGGATAAAATTAATGGGAACCTTTCCCTAAGAATGTGGAATTGGAATGAGGCGTATGTTGTGTTTGTGTAACATTTGTTTTTAATATACGCGGGTTGTTCGGAAAGGCCGGGTTTATTCCCATTCTGAATAACCGATTCGACGATATGTCGAATATGAAGACGGTGGTTGAAGACCGGTAGTCTTCACATCATTTGGGTGATTACTGATGATCTTGATTGGGCTGTACACCCAAGATGAGGGAATCAGTTGGTGGTCGTCCAGACGTACTTGGAGATCGATGGATATGCGTGGAAAGTGCCTACGGTTTCGTTCAGACCCAGAACGAACTTGTAAATTGATTGTATGTCTGACATTGGATTTTATTCTGTGTTGATTGATTTCTGTTAAATATATATCTGTTTGGCGGCGGAGAATTTATTCTCTTGCTTAACGCCCTTCTCTGAGACGTACAAGCTTAGAGGTTATATATCGATAGATATCAATCACATGGCATGAATTGCCTGTGTGGCATGCTGAGTTGCATGGATCAAGGCTTCTGTTGAAAAGCAAAGTCTTTTGGTTGATGATCAAAGCACAGCCTACGTGGCAGCTTTGTGTATAACGTGAATTCGCGAGCCTCACACCTCGGTATGAGTTAAAAACGGGATACGGACCACTGGGAGAACACGACGTTTCTTTCTAGCTTTGGTGGTGTCAGTGACTTACCAGCCCTGACATATATACACTTTTCACCTTTGTGGTTGTTGGAATGAGGCGCCTTGATTATAAGTCTGTAAGGACCGGGAAACGTGTGTTCAGGAATTGCCAATCCTCTGACGTAAGTGAGGACCGGCCCAACCGAATCCGGGGTTGCCCAGAGTGTGTAGTCCCGAGGCATTTGCTAGAGTGTCTCGAAGCGGAGAGGATCTTGCCCCTTGCCTCGACTCATGACAAAAATCCAATTTCCAATACGTGCATTTCGGTTTTAATTGTAGAACTAGTTTGGCGACATAGTGGTATGGGGCATTCATGCCATCTATGATTTATATTTATGATTGAAATTGTTTTGACATTATACACTTATTATAGTATCAAATGATTTGTTTTTAAACGTATCAAGCATGTTTGGCTATTATAAGGTAAAACCCTATCCTCCGGCTTGCGTTTCATTGTGTGATGGGACCTGGGTCTTATAATAGCTTCATTTTTCGAAAAAGCATTGCGCTGTTTATCTATATGCACTGGTATTCTTGGGAGGAAACCCGTTCCGTTTTATACAGCGTGGTCCCTTGAATTACTCTCTTTTAAAGTAAAGATTTAAATAACTGTTTTAGTTCTCACACCAGTCACATGACTGACCTGGAGTTTATTGTTTTAACCTAAACTCTGGGTGCCCTTATTTCCGCACGGGCAGCTAGTAGTTTTGGTTTTGCAGATTTATATTCACAGGATCCTGGTTTACAGCTGGAATGATATCTGGAAAGCTCTATATCCGTATATCACCTTCAGTTGTGCTTTGTATTATTTTCCGCTGCTATGTAATTTAATGTAATCTCTTATATTTATCGAATGTAATTTATTCATTTATACTCTGTATATTCTTGTATCTGATGGAATTGTTGTAACATACAATGAAAGGTTCTTCCGTCTGCGTTCTGTTTTGTCTTGTCCTCAACGCCGTCCGTGCTTTCCTTCACGGGGAAGTTCAGGTCGTGTCAGTTTGGTATCAGAGCTTTGGTTTACAGAGCTCGAGAACAAGACACAGTAGAACCATACGGAAGAATTCATCAGATATTGGATTAGCAATATCCAATTAGAATGACTCGTTAGAGATAGGATCAGTAGTATCGTAGAACGAGTGTGAAAGAGTATATTTTTCAAAAGAAAACAGTTTTGTTTTGAAATTTAAATCGTTTTATACGTATTTGATTATTTATTTATTTTGAATATGGACAATCTAGTATATAAATATTTTGCATATACGCGTCATGAACGTATATTCGAAGTTTTAATATACTGGATAGATATAGAATCGCATCCTAGACACCCGGAGATGGTTCTGATGATTGATATATCATCATCAGAATTTGTGTTCGTGTTTCGAAGGTATGATATCTATATGTTTTCCATTAGACTGGTGTGAGAACCAAAACTTATATAGCTAGATTTATTTGTTGTGATTTGGCACCAAAATGTGATTTTTGTATATGTATCAAAATTATGAATTTGAAACGTTAATTCACTAATTGATTGATGTTTGTGTTGTTTGCCTATCTGTTTGATAATTTTGAACCATTATGCCTAATTGAACCAATATTGAACTGTATTGAAACTTAGTCGTATTTGCTTGCATATACATGTTTATCCATTGAATAGGTCATAGCAAGGAGGCTAGAGCAGAGAATAAAATTTGTTTGCCCGACAAATAGGTACATGTTTACTATAATTTACTGTTTCGTTTGGGTGATGATGATTTTATGAGCCTATTGGCTAGCCGCTTGGCTTTTTCTTTTTCTTTTTGAGATCAGAAGGCCTGTATGGCAATTTCGGGATTTTCCCGTGGCTCCCGGTGCAGGGGAGGTTATGGCGAAATTTTTTCGAAAATTTAGGGTGTTAGCCAAATTTTTGAAAATTTGAAATTCTCAGAAACTGAAAAGTTAGAGAATGGAAGCCAGATCGAACGTACAGTTGATTAATCAAACCACTTTCGACTTTGTTCCTTTTCGGGGACGAAAAGTTTTAAGTGGGGGAGATTGTAATAACCCGGAAATGTGAGCCAGTTTAAAATTTTTATTTTGGCAAATTTAATGAATTTTGCATATTTAAAATGAATTATTTTAAATAATATCGACGAGAAATTTATTTTGAATATATTTAGAACGTATATATTATATACGTCGTCGTTAGAATATAAATATTTATATATAATTATAAATAGAACTGAAAATGGCGCGGTAGTTCGATAATTCGATTTCAAACTTCAATTGAATGTACCGGGTGCAAAACAATCCGGATTTTAGTGAAACCAAAAACAATAGGATCTAATTGAGAATATCTTTCCAACGAATCTGAAAAATTGAAATTTCATAGCGGGATAAAAAGATATGTCCAGTTGAAAATTCTGAATAGCCGCTATGGAATTCAGGCCCTTAAAAATGGGAATTTTGCAAACGACCTCGGATTTCGACGAAATCACTTTTATTGGGTCCGCAGTGTCAAATTATTGCTAGGTTTCAACTTTCATAATTTTTCAAATCAATATGTGAGCGTGGCAAAGGAAAAGGCGTTTGACCAGTTTCAATTGATTTTAATCGACTGGAAAATGGCCATTTTTCTAACGGTCTCAGAATTCGACGAAACTAGTTTTGTTAGGACCGTATCGTCAATACGAAGCTAGAAAATATTTTTCTGGAATTTTTCGAGTTAGTATGTGACCCTAGTAAATTGAAATTGCGCGTTCAAATTCAATATATAGAGTTATATGTTGATTTTAATGGAAACTGATTGAAACGATCGAATCACCTTACGATACATATCCCATTGTGTTCGGAATGGGGGTAATTAGCTAAGGACGACAGGCGGTGGGCCACGTTTAGAGGTCGAAATAAAAAGTCAACTTTTAATAAATAAAATAATTAAATAATAAATTAAAACTTTCTCTCTCTCCCCCTTCCTTTATCTGCCCCCCCCCCCCCCCCCCCCCCCCGTTCAAACCTAAATCAAAACGAAAAGCAAAAAAAAAAAAAATCGCTTCACCAGCGAACGAACATCGCGGGTCGGCCTGCCCACCGCCGAGCTCCGCCTCAGGCGCATCCACCCTCTCGCCTCCGACGCCCCACCTCAACGCGAAGCCCCATCTCGACGGCCCCCAAATCGAACCGCAACCGAGCCCCACGCCCTGAAACCCATCGCGCCGCTGCGCGAGGCACCCCCCCCCCCCTCTGCTGCCTCGCGATCGAACCCCTCCTCTCTCCAGTTTTCATCTGTAAGTTTTTATTTTTTTTATTTTTACTTTATTTTATTCGTTTTCTTTTTCCTTTTCTGCTTTTACTTTAAATTCCAATTAGTTAAGTTGGGATTTTTTTTAATTAGCTAAAGATGAGTTTTTTAATTCGCTAAAGATACGATTTTTAATTATTTAAAAATATAATTTTTTTTGTATGTAAAGATAGAAAATATAATTTTCATATTAGATAGACAATAAAAATATAATCTTTCATATTGTAGAAGGATAAAAATATGATTTTTATACTGGTGGCATATTAAAAATATGATTTCTATAAAGTAGAAGTATTAAAAATATGATCTTTATATAATAAAGAATATAAAAATATTATCTTTATATATGTAGCGAAATAAAAGTCTGATTTTTATTATATATACATTGAAATAAAGAGGTGATTTTTTTTATATAGTGATCAAATCTTTAAATTTAAAAAGGCGAAATCTTTTAAAATAGAAAAGGCAAAATTTTTATATAGAAAATAGCGATATAAAAATATAATCTTTATTATGTAGAAGATGTAAAAATATGATTTTTGTTTATGTAGAGAAATAAAAATATAATTTTTACATGGTAGGTATAAATTAAAAGGCGAAATATTTATATTTGAAAAGGCGAAATCTTTATATTTGTAAAAATTCGATTTTTATATATTGAATAGCGAAGTAAAAATTCGATTTTTATATATTGAATAGCGAAGTAAAAATTCGATTTTTATATATTGAATAGCGAAGTAAAAATTCGATTTTTATATATTGAATAGCGAAGTAAAATTCGATTTTTACTTACGTAGAGAATATGGGCAACGAAGGTGACAAAAAGGCGAGAACGACGAAGATTTCTATAAATGAAGTGCCGTGGAGTTATGATAGCTATTGGTGAGAATTTCTCACTCTTCAATTTCTTTTTCTAGTTATATATATATACTAGAATGTAGACGGTGTTTAGCAGCACCCGACACCCGTCATCCACAGACCATGGATGGCTTGTTTGTTTAAATTGTTTGGTTGTGTAGTTGGTTAGATTATTTGGTTTGAACTGAATTGTTTGGTGCAATGGATTCATTTGATTGATGTGTGAATGGCGTGAGCCTTCACTAGACCGGGGATAAGGCTAGGCCTTATCCCGTTTCTAGTATCGTGCCGTTATGCCGCCGAAATTTTCTAAAATAAGTTAGAAAAATAAAAATATCATTTTTATTTTGTAAATGAACTGAATAAAAATTCATGTGTTAAAATAAAATACTTTTACCGTTAAAAATATAATTTTTAATGTGAATGTGAATAAATAAATATTCATTACAAACCGGACGGTTTGTTACACCTATTTGAAGGACATTGATTGGGATGATAAATTTTACACATCGCCCAACTGCACAAATAAAATCTGTGTTTGTTGATTTGAAACCCCACACGGGTGTTGGGATGAAATTTGAAGTTAACTCATCTTGATTGATTAAATTTGATCGATGGATCGACAGGCTGTTATAAGCGTTAGATATCTATATTTGATGCTTATACAGTGTAGTGCACTTTGGATGATGGTTGATTATTTATCATTGCTATTATATACATGTGTTGAATGGGAATCCATATAATTAACTTTATATGGTAATTGATTGGGCCTCATTCCAATTTAGAAGATAAAGAATATTATAGAATAAAGGTTCATGTATTGACTGTACTCATCCGTTGAGATTAGTCATGTGCTGAACGAAATATTTTAACAATAAAATTTACATCTTTATCATATATGAAATTTGAAATCAACTGGAAAATAGATGAGATGAGTGGTCTCCTGGATATTAATCTAATGTTGGTTTCGGCCTTCGGGGTTAATATTAAGGGAATCGTTCTCTTACTAATTTACGGTTGGAGTCTGATTTAATATCCAACGATAGATACCTTAATTTTTATAAAATATATTAAATAACAAAAATAGTCACACGTGGACAATACTCATTCGTTGAGATTAGTCGTGTGTTGACAAAGATATAGAGTCATGTATTGAAAGAAATATAGATCCATTTGTTGAATATATAAAGCCGTGTTGATTAGAGATGCGCTATTTTGACTGCGAACGATACTTATATCGATTATATTCGAATTGGATTTGATTTGAACTGAATATATAACGAATTTGATTTGAATTGAATATATAACGAATTTGATTTGAATTGAATATATAACGAATTTGATTTGAATTGAATATATAACGAATTTGATTTGAATTGAATATATAACGAATTTGATTTTAATTGAATATATAACGAATTTGATTTGAATTGAATATATAACGAATTTGATTTGAATTGAATATATAACGAATTTGATTTGAATTGAATATAAAACGAATTTGAATTAAATTGGAATATAAAACGAATTCGAATTGAATTGAAAATGAATTGAAATGAATTCAAATTGGATTGAAATTTGAATTGTATTGAAATGAATTTTAAAACGAATTTATAAGGAAAAAAATTAAATTTTGATTTGAATTGAAATGGAAGTTGAAATTGTTTTTGAAACGAATTTAAAACTATTTACATAATTCGTTTTAAATAGAAATCGACGAAATATACATTATATATATTATATATATAATATAATGGCCCGAATAGAACGTGCTGCGCCGCGACAGTTCGTGAATTTCGACCATTTCAAACGGACATTACGGGAGATCCGACCGTCGGATTCTCCTAAAACCGGAACCGTTGGATTCGTATCGAAAAGAGTTTTCTAACGAATATTTTAAATTTGAAATCTAACGGTTTGATTTGTAGATACGTCCAAATCAAATTTGAAAAAGGTCGTTGTAAGTGCAGTTCGATGGCCGTTGATGGAAATCGACTGTACGGGCCTTGATAAAATTATTAAAAATAGTAATAATTAGTGAAAAATCATAAGAAATGATTTGGAAAAAATTGGGATGAAAAACTCCATATTTGAAAAGATAAAAATAGATTTTTATCGAAATGAACTAGTTTTGAACTGAAATTAAAACCCATTTATTTTTAAATAAATAAATTGGATTTGAAATGGGTTATAAACATAATTGATTTATGGGTTTACCGTGAACGGTGTTTTAAATAACATTTGTTCTTTAACCCGATAATAAATAGAATGTGATGTGGGTTTATCGTGAACGGTGTTTTAAATAACATTTGTTCTTTAACCCGATAATAAATAGAATGTGATTTGGGTTTGTGGTGAACTGTGTTTTAAATGACATTAGTTCTTTAAAGGAGTTTTTAATGAATCTGCAATTAGATTGAAATGTGAATTGATAATCTGAATTATCAAATTTGGAAAATGAGCGAGAATGGAGTATCGCCAGTTTTGCTCCAAAGCGAATAGCAAAATCTTTAATTAGATTTCAACGTGAAATGGTAATTAATTTTATCGATAACACCATGGTGTTAGATATTGAGTATTACCAGTTTTTCTTCATGGGATGAATAGGTTGGGATTAGGAAATAAAATAAATAATTACTTCGGTGTGCTTCGCTAATCTCGACTAGTCTTGAAAAACCATAATGTGGAATTGAAATGACATCCAAAGGAAGATTAAAGGATAAATTTTAAAGAATTTATCTTGGATAAAATTAATGGGAACCTTTCCCTAAGAATGTGGAATTGGAATGAGGCGTATGTTGTGTTTGTGTAACATTTGTTTTTAATATACGCCTGTTGTTTGGAAAGGCCGGGTTTATGCCCGTTCTGAATAACCGATTCGACGATATGTCGAAGATGAAGACGGTGGTTGAAGACCGGAAGTCTTCACATCGTTTGGGTGATTACTGATGATCTTGATTGGGCTGTACACCCAAGATGAGGGAATCAGTTGGTGGTCATCCAAACGTACTTGGAGATCGATGGATATGCGAGGAAAGTGCCTCCGGTTTCGTTCAGACCCAGAACGAACTTGTAAATGGATTGTATGTCTGACATTGGATTTTATTCTGTGTTGATTGATTTCTGTTAAATATATATCTGTTTGGCGGTGGAGAATTTATTCTCTTGCTTAACGCCCTTCTCTGAGACGTACGAGCTTAGAGGTTATATATCGATAGATATCAATCGCATGGCATGAATTGCCTGTGTGGCATGCTGAGTTGCATGGATCAAGGCTTCTGTTGAAAAGCAAAGTCTTGCGGTTGATGATCAAAGCACAGCCTACGTGGCAGCTTTGTGTATAACGTGAATTCGCGAGCCTCACACCTCGGTATGAGTTAAAAACGGGATACGGACCGCTGGGAGAACACGACGTTTCTTTCTAGCTTTGGTGGTGTCAGTGACTTACCAGCCCTGACATATATATACTTTTCACCTTTGTGGTTGTTGGAATAAGGCGCCTCGATTATAGGTCTGTAAGGACCGGGAAACGTGTTCTCAGGAATTGCCAATCCTCTAACGTAAGTGAGGACCGGCCCAGCCGAATCCGGGGTTGCCCAGAGTGTGTAGTCCCGAGGCATTTACTAGAGTGTCTCGAAGCGGAGAGGATCTTGCCCCTTGCCTCGACTCATGACGGAAATCCAATTTCCAATACGTGCATTTCGGTTTTAATTGTAGAACTTGTATGGCGACATAGTGGTATGGGGCATTCATGCCGTCTATGAATTATATTTATGATTGAAATTGTTTTGACACTATATACTTATTATAGTATCAAATGATTTGTTTTTAAACGTATCAAGCATGTTTGGCTGTTATAAGGTAAAACCCTATCCTCGGCTTGCGTTGCATTGTGTGATAGGACCTGGGTCTTATAATAGCTTCATTTTTCGAAAAAACATTGCGCTGTTTATCTATATGCACTGGTATTCTTAGGAGGAAACACGTTCCGTGTTATACGGCGTGGTCCCTTGAATTACTCTCTTTTAAAGTAATGTTTTAAATAACTGTTTTAGTTCTCACACCAGTCACATGACTGACCTGGAGTTTATTGTTTTAACCTAAACTCTGGGTGCCCCTATTTCCGCATGGGCAGCTAGTAGTTTTGGTTTTGCAGATTTATATTCACAGGATCCTGGTTTACAGCTGGAATGATATCCGGAAAAATCTGTATCCGTATATCACCTTCAGTTGTGCTTTGTATTATTTTCCGCTGCTATGTAATTTAATGTAATCTCTGATATTTATCGAATGTAATTTATTCATTTATACTCTGTATATTCTTGTATCTGATGGAATTGTTGTAATATACAATGAAAGGTTCTTCCGTCTGCGTTCTGTTTTGTCTTGTCCTCAACGCCATCCGTGCTTTCCTTCACGGGGAAGTTCGGGTCACGTCAGTTCAAATGCGTCTTATTCTCTGAGCTTTGTAAACCAAAGCTCCGATACCAAATGTAAAGACCCGTAACTTCCCCATAAAGGAAAGCGTGGATAGTTCGAGGACAAGCCACAGAAGAACGCAGACGGAAGAACATTTCATTGTTTATTACAACAATTCCATCAGAATACAAGAATATACAGAGTATGAATAAATATTATACAACAGAAAATATCAGAGATTACAATAAATTACATAGCAGCGGAAAATAATACAATACACAACTAGAAGCAATACGCGGATACAAAGCTTTCTGAGCATCGTTTCAGCTGTAAACTAGGATCCTATGAATATAAATCTGCAAAACCAAAACAACTAGCTGCCCGTGTCAAAATAAGGGCACCTAGAGTTTAGGTTAAAACAATAAACTCTAGGTCAGTCATGGGACTGGTGTGAGAACTAAAACAGTTATTAATCTTTATTTTTAAAGTTAGGTAAATCAAGGGACCACTCCGTATAACACGGAACGGGTTTCCACCCAAGAATACCAGTGCATATAACAACAGCGCAATGCTAAATAAAGATAAATGAAGCTATTATAAGACCCAGGTCCTATCACACAGTGCAACGCAAGCCGGGGGATAGGGATAATAGCCAAGAATGCTTGATACGTTTAAAACAAATCATTTGATACTATTATAAGTGCATAGTGTATAAAACAACTTCAAATCATAAGTATCAATCATGGGCGACATGAGCGTCCCATGCCACTATGTCGCCATATACAGGTTTACAAATAAAACCGCAAACTCACGTATTTGGAGATTGGATTTCCATCTATGAACCGAGGCCAGGGATCGTCCTCTACCGATTCGAGATGCTCTAGCCCGTGTCTCAGGAATAGCCGCAACTGCCCCTTGGATAGTCAGGGCTGGTCCACACGGAGTGGATTATTATGCATGAACAATACGTCTCCCCGCCTTATGGGGCGTCAATGAGCGAAAGAATGACTCCATCAGACCCGGATCGTCCGATCAAACCGAGGCGCCTCGCAACAGCAACAGCCACAAAAGTCAAACTCGTCAGGGCGTGTAAAACCACTGACGCCACTTCTAGCTAGAAAGAAACGCATGCCCTCCCTGATGTCCTCTCCCGTTTCTGGTTCATACTGGGTGTGAAACTCGTGAAGTAAACGTTACAAAAAGCTACGCCACAAATGCCGTGCTTTGATCATCAACCACAAGACTCTTCTTTTCAACAGAAGGCTTGATCATTTGCATCTTAGCATGCCACACAGCCAAACCACTCTATGCAACCGATATCAGTAACTCAAAATGAAATCCGATGTCAGACACACAGTCCATTTACAAGTCCGTTCTGGGTCTGAACGAAACCGGAGGCACCTAGTACCCCACATATCCATCGATCTCCAAGTACGTCTGGACGATCACCAATTGTTTCCATCTTCTTGGGTGTACATCCTAATCAAGATCATCAGCAATCACCCAAACGACGTGCAGACCTCCGGTCTTCGACCACCGTCTTCATCTTCGACTTATCGTCGTATCAGTTATTCAGAATGGGATAAACCCGGTCTTTCCGAATAACTCGCGTATATTATAAACAAGTGTTACACAAACACAACATACGCCTCATTTCAATTCATCAGTCACTAACCGTAAATTAACAAGAGAATAATTCCCCAAAATATTAACCTCGAAGGCCAAAACCAACATCAGATCAATATCCAGAAAACCATTCTGCTTAGCTAACCGACAGTTAGTTACTAAATTTCACATTCATAGGGAAAGGTTCCCATTAATTTTATCAAAGATAAATTCCTTGAATTTATTCTTTAATCTTCTTTTGAATATCAATTCAAATTAGTCGAGATTAACGAACCTTACCGAAGTAATCGTTTGTTTTAATTTCGCAATCCCAACCTATTCATCCCATGAAGTAAAACAGGTCTTACTTCATATCTAACACCACGGTGTTATCGGTAAATTTAATTACCATTTCACGTTTAAATCTAATTAAAGATTTAACTATCGCCTGGAGAAAAACTGGTGATACTCCATTCTCGATCTTTTCAATCTAATTAATGATTCATTAAACCACATCACATTTCAATCAGTTCCTAACCGTAAAGCAGCAAGTGAGCAATTCCCTAAGTATTGGATCAATACCTCTGAGACCATTCAACTTAACTAATCTCCAGTTAGTTTCTGATTTTCTTAACTCCTTTAGGTCTAAGAACAGTATTATTGAAGATACCGTTCACAACAACCCAAAATCACATTCCATTAATTATCGGGTTAAAGAACAAGTGTTGTTTAAAACACTATTCATGATAAACCCAAAAATCAATGCCAATTCAATTCCAATTAATTATTATTTAATTGGTACACTTCATTAAATCTAAATAAAAAGATTTAATCTTTTCTCAACTGGGTTCATGAACAGTGTAAATAAAGACACCATTCATGACAAACCCAAATCACATTTGATATTAAATACAAGGCTCTGAATAGAAAATATACCGGCTTATATTCAATATCAAATTCTACGACCAACAGATATCGTATTGGAAATAACGATATTAATATATCTTTCAAATTCCCATAACAATATCTGTATAATCACGAAATCCAACATCGAAATATTCCAAAGACAATTTCGATTCAAATCCATTCCAATTTAGTTATTGGAAATTCTGGTTACTTTTAAAACCCTTTTCAAATTCGATTTATTTATTTAAAAATATATAGAATTATAATTCTAGTTCAAAACTAGTTCATTTCGATAAAAATCTATTTTTATCTTTTTCAAATATGGAGTTTTTCATCCCAGTTCTTCCCAAATCATTTCTTATGATTTTACAAAAATTATTACTATTTTTAATAATTTTATCAAGGCCCGTTCAGTCGATTTCCATCAACGACCATCGAACTACACTTACGGCGACCTTTTCCAAATTCGATTTGGACATAATTCCAAATCCGACCGTTAGATTTCAAATTTCTAATATTCGTTAGAAAGCTCTTTTCGATACGAACCCAACGGTTCCGGTTTTAGGAGAATCCGACGGTCGGATCTCCCATAATATCCGTTCGAAGTCAATGGTCGAAATTCGCGAACTGCCGCAGCGTGGCGCGTTCTATTCAAGCCATTATATTTTTTATATAATATATACTTCATTGATTTAATATTCAAAACGATTCTTAATTCAATTTCAATTCGTTTTCAATTCAATATGAATTTCAAATTAATTCAATTTCAATTCAAATTCATTTCTATTCAATTTCAATTCGAATTCATTTCTATTCAATTTCAATTCGAATTCATTTCAAAACGATTTCAATTCTATTTCAATTTAATTCGAATTCATTTCAGTTTATTTTGAATTTCAAATCAATTCAATTTAATTCGAATTTCAATTCACTTTAATATTCACTTCAATCTGAATTAAAACGATATATCGTTCACGTCAAAATGGCGCCAATCTATCAACACAGCTTCATATATTTCTATTTTCAAATATTCTATTTCGAATATTTCTTTTTCAAATATTTCTATTTTCAAATGTATCTATTTTCAAATATTTCTATTCAAATATTCTATTTCAAATATTCTAGTTCAAAACTGGAATGAGGCCCAATCAATTACCATATAATGTTAATTATATGGATTTTTCTACAACACATGTATAAAATAACAACGGTAAATAATCAACCATCATCCAGAGTGCACCACACAACAGCATAAGCATTAAATATAAATAATTAACGCTTACACAGTTTGTCGACCTATCGATCGACATACAGCTAAATAATTGGGATTAGTGTACGCCAAATATCATCCCAATACCCGTGTGGGGTTTCAAACAATCAAACACAGATTTTATTTGTGCAGTTGGGCGATGTGTAAAATTTATCGTCCCAATCAATATCAATCAAATCAGTGTATATAAACAAATCTCTGATTTGTTTATAAATATTTATTTTAAATACACGTTAAAAAATTATATTTTTAACTATAAAATATTTTCCACTACATAAGTATTTTATTTCTTTTCACATCACATAACACAATCAACTAGACATCAAAATCAAACAAACAAGCATACAAGCCGTCCATGGTATGTGGACGACGGGTGTCGGGTGCTACTAAACACCGTCTACATCCTAGTATATATTTATATAACTAGAAAATAAAATTTAAAGTGAGAAGTTCTCACCGTAAGCTAAATCCAACTCCGCGACTCGCCATATGTTGGAAATCTTCGCCACTAGCCCTTTATCACTTTCTTCATCCGCATACGCTATATATATATAAAAATCGAATCTTTACTTTCACTTCGTTATAAAAATTATATTTCTATATCGCTCTTCTTCTAATAAAGATTATATTTTTATAACTCTACATGAATAAAAATCATATTTTTATGCTCTACATATAATAAAAATCATATTTTTATTCTCTACATATAATAAAAATCATATTTTTATTCTTTCTATAATAATCAAATCTTTGTATGAACAAAAATCAAATCCTTTTCTAATAAAAATCTAACCTTTCTTGGGTATAAAAATCCAATCTTTCTTTATAAAAATTAAAACCAAAGCTTTATGTAGAATAAAATCAAGGCTTTATATAAAATACAATTCAAAGCTTTATATAAAATAAAATTCCTATAACTATATTTCATATGTCTATAAAACTGAAATTTACTTGCTAACTATATTCAATAAACTAAGTATGAAAAACAAATAAAAATAGAAAAAGAAAAAAAAAGAAAAAAGGACGCTCACTGTTAGGATTGGGGCGACGCCGGCTTAAGAAGAGGTGGCGCGTGATGGTTGCTGACGGCGGCGGCGTCAAGGCCTGGGCGGCGCGGCGGCCTCGGGCTGTGGAGGGGGTTTTGGGCGAGTTCAACCGATGAGGGAGATGGAAGGGGGAAACGGGGCGGCGTCGGTGGAGGCCAGGGGGCGGAGGCCAGTCAAGCGGTGACTGTAGGCGGGTCTGGCGATGGGGAACCGAGGGCGAAGGAGGACGTCAGGTTTCCTAGGGCACGGTTTTTTTTAATTTGTTCTGAGAAGTCAACGAGCGGAGGGAGATAACGGGGAGGGTTTATATTTAAATATTTTATTGTTTTTAATTGTAAAAAGGTAACTTTTTAACACGTATTGGAAATCAAGCCCACCGACTGTCGTCCACAGCTAATTACCCCCATTTCGAACACAATGTGATATATATCGTAGGATGATTCGACTGTTTCGATCAGTTTTCGTCAAAATCAACATATAACTCTATATATTGAATTTGAACGCGCATTTCAATTTACCGAGGCCACACACTAGCTAGAAAAATTCCTAAAAAATAATTTCTAACTTCGTATTGACGATACGGTCCTAACAAAACTAGTTTCATCGAATTCTGAGACCGTTTTTAAAATGGCCATTTTGCAGTCGATTAAAATCAACTAAAACTGGTCAAATGCGTTTTCCTTTTCCACGCTCACATATTGATTCGAAAAATTACGAAATTTGAAACCTAGCAATAACTTTACATCCCAGATCAAACAAAAGTGGTTTCGTCGAAATCCGAGGTCATTTGCAAAATTCCCATTTTTAAGGGCCAGAATTCCATAGCGACTATTCTGAAAATTCATCTGGATATATCTTTTGATTCCCGCTATGAAATTTTGATTTTTTGGATTCATTGGAAAGATATTTTCAAATAGATTCTATTATTTTTAGTTTCACTAAATTCAGGTTTATTTTGAATCATGTACATTCATTTGAAGTTTGAAATCGAATTATCGAACTACCGCGCAATTTTCAATTCCTTTTATATTTAAAATAAAATTTTATATTCTAGCGATGATTCAAATGAAAATATACGTTCTAATTCTACTCAAAATAAATTTCTCGTCTTTATTATTTAAAATAATTCATTTTAAATATTCAAAATTCATTTAAATTGCCAATTTAAAAAATTTAAACTAGCTCAGATTTTGGGGTTGTTACAGGTTTCGTTCAGACCCAGAACGGACTTGTAAATGGACTGTGTGTCTGACATTGGATTTTATTCTGTGTGATTGATTTCTATTAAATATATATCTGTTTGGCGGCGGAGAATTTATTCTCTTGCTTAACGCCCTTCTCTGAGACATACGAGCTTAGAGGTTATATACCGATAGATATCAATCGCATGGCATGAATTGCATGTTGGCATGCCTAAGTGGCAAATGATCAAGGCTTTTGTTGAAAAGCAAAGTCTTGTGGTTGATGATCAAAGCATGACTTGTGCGGCATAACTTCGTGTAAGGCGTTAATTCGCGAGCCTCACACCTCGGTATGAGTCAAAAACGGGATAAGGACCCAAGGAGTGCACGGCGTTTCTTTCTAGCTATGGGTGATGTCAGTGACCTACTAGCCCTGATATTTATATACTTTTTACCTGTGTGGTTGTTGGGTGCGAGGCGCCTCGGATATAGGTCCTACAGGACGTGGAAATGTGTGTTCAGGAATACTAATCCTCAAAAGTAAGAGAGGACCGGCCTTGGTGGTTCCAAGGATCGCTGTGTGTGGTACTGAGACATTTGCTATAGTGTCTCGAACGGAGAGGAGCTTGCTCCTTGCCTCGAATCATGATGGAATCCAATTTCCAATACGTGATAATTCGGTTTTATTTGTAGAACCTAGTACGGCGACAAAGTAGATGGTATCTATGCCGTCTATGATTGATACTTATGATTGAAATTGTTTTGACACTATACACTTATAGTAATATCAAAACAATCTATTTTTAAACTTATCAAGCATTCTTTGGCTATTATAAGGTAAAACCCTATCCTCGGGCTTGCATTGCATTCTGTGATGGGACCTGGGTCTTATTATAGCCTCATTTTTCTTTATTTAGCATTGCGCTGTTTGTTTTATGCACTGGTATTCTTGGGAGGAAACTCGTTCCGTGTTATACAGCGTGGTCCCTTGATTTACCTAACTTTGAAAATAAAGATTAATAATTGTTTTAGTTCTCACACCAGTCACATGACTGACCTGGAGTTTATTGTTTTAACCTAAACTCTGGGTGCCCTTATTTTCCACACGGGCAGCTAGTAGTTTTGGTTTTGCAGATTTACATTCACAGGATCCTGGTTTACAGCTGGAACGATACTCGGAAAGCTCTATATCCGTGTATTTCTTTCAGTTGTGTGTTGTAAATTTTTTCCCGCTGCTATGTATTTAAATGTAATTTAAATCTCTGATATTTATCAAATGTGTAATATTTATTCATACTCTGTATATACTTGTACTCTGATGGGATTGTTGTAATAAGCAATGTAATGTTCTTCTGGTTGCGTTCTGATTCATCTTGTCCTCAAAGCAATCCGTGCTTTCCTTCACAGGGAAGTTCGGGTTGTTAAAGGTGGTATCAGAGCTTTGGTTTACAGAGCTCGAGAAAGAAACACATTAGAACCGAACGAAAGAATTCATCAGAGATTGGATTAGTAATATCCAATGGGAATGACTCGTTAGATATGGGATCAGTAGTATCCTAGAACGAGCATGAAGAGTATATTTTTGATAAAAACGAAAACAAATTTTGTTTTGAAATTTAAATCTTTTATATGTATTTGAATATTTTATATGTACTGAATTTGGACAATCGAGTATATAAAGTTTTTGCATGTACGCGTCATGAACGTATATTCGAAGCTTTAATATACTGGATAGATATAGAGTCACACTCTAGTCGCTCGGAGATGATTCTGATGATTCATGCATCGTCATCAGAGTTGATGTTCGAGTGCCGAAAGTGGGATATCTATATATTTCCATTAGACTGGTGTGAGAACCAAAGCTAGATAGGTTTATTGTTGTGATTTGACATCAAAAAGATGATTTTGTATATATATATATATATCAAAATTATGAATTTGAAATGATAATCCACTAATTGATTGCTGATTGTGTTCTTTGATTATTAGTTTGAGGTTTTGAACCATTATGCCAAATTGAACCGAATATAGAGCTGAATTGAAAATTGTTTGAAATTGCATGCATATACATGTATATCCATTGAACAGGTCATAACAAGGAGGCTAGAGCAGAAGAATAAAACTGTTTGCCCGACAAATAGGTACATGTTTACAAATTTATTGGGTTTGGATGATTTTATGAGACGATTGGCTAGCCGCTTGGATTTTTCTTTTTCTTTTGGATTGGTGAGGGCCATGGGAGGCTATTTTAAATATCCCGAAGCTCCCGGTGTAGGGGAGGTTATGGCGAAATTTTTCGAAAATTAAGGGCGTTAGCCAAATTTTTGAAAAATTTGAAAAGTTTTTAGAAACTGAAAAGTTGAAGAACTTAAGCCGTAATGAAAATAATGAAAGTTGAGTTGATTAATAAAACAACTTTCAGCTTCGTTCCTTTTCGGGAACGAAAAGTTTTAAGTGGGGGGAGATTGTAATAACCCTGAAAATCTAAACCAATTTAAATTTTTTATTTTGGCAATTTTAATGAATTTTGAATATTTAAAATGATTTATTTTAAATAATAACGACCAGAAATTTATTTCTAACAGAATTAGAATGTATATATTTATATAGATCGACGTTAGAATATAATTATTTATTTTTAATTATAAATGAATAGGAAATGGCGCGGTAGTTTGAAAATTCGATTTCAAATTTCAAATGAATGCACAGGATTCAAAATAAACCAGATTTTAGGGAAACCAAAAATATTAGAACATAATTGAGAATATCTTTCCAACGAATTCGAAAAATTGAAATTTCATAGCGGGAATAAAAAGTTATGTCCAGTTGAAAATTCAGAATAGTCGCTATGGAATTCTGGCCTATAAAAATGGAAATTTTGCAAACGACCTCGGTTTTCGACGGGACCACTTTTGTTGGATCCGGGGTGTCAACTTATTGCTAGATTCCAAAATTCGTAATTTTCTGAATTAATATTTGAGCGTGGCGAAGTAAAGTGTGTTTTAACAGTTTCAGTCAATTTTGATCGACCAAAAAATGGCCATTTTTCAATCGGTCATCAAATTTGACGAAATTAATTTTATTAGGACCGTATGATCAATACAAAGCTAGAAATAATTTTCTGGAATTTTTAGAGTTCGTATATGGCCCCGGTAAATTGAAATGTACGTTTAAAATTGAATATACTATTTTATATTTTGATTATTGATAAAAACTGATTGAAACAGCCAAACAGGCTTACGATACATATCCAATTGTATTCGGAATGGGGGTAACTAGCTGGGGGCTACAGTCGTTGGATCTAGATTGGTGTTGGAAATAAAAGTTGCTTTATGGGGTAATAAAATAAAATAAAATAAATTATAAAAGTCAACCCACCTTTATCCCTCCCCCCATCATTCAGCAGAATAGAAAAATCGAAAAAAAAGGGAAAGCAATGATTGACGAAGCTCCTTCCTCCCATCGACGGAGCGCTGCCAACCAATTCGTCCCCCCTCCCCAAATCCGTTGCAGTCGAAGCTCCTCTAACTCCAGACCCCAACGAAAATACCCCCATCGCGGAACCCTAGAACCGCGAACCCGCCGTAGCCGCCTCAGCCCCTGTGTTACCCCTTGTGATGCCAGCCACCCTCTGGCGCCTTGATTCTTGCTCGAGATGGAGCCCTAACTTTGAGTGTCAGGTTCAACTTTGGCTGATTACCCAGAGCAGTTAAAAACAGTAAGCAAATTCCCATTTATTTTTCAGTTTTAAAAATAAATAAACCTTGTTTTTAAATATGTTTTTAAAATTATAACATAGGATTAAAAATCAGTTTTTTTAAAGATTTATTTTAGCATATATAAAATCTGTTCTTAAAATATAAAATAGCATTGAATTGTTTTAAAAATTTGAAACATAAACTTACATGGTGTTAAAATATAAATTTGCGTTGTGTTGAAACATAAATTTATGTTCTTTTAAAATATGATTTTTATTATATAAAGAGCATTATAAAAATATAATTTTTATTATATTACTAGCAAGATAAAAATATAATTTTTATCATGAAATTAGCGGTGTAAAGGAGTGATTTTTACATATGTAGTAGAGATATAAAAATATGATCTTTATATATAAAAATGTGATTTTATATAGAAAATGGCGAGATAAAAATATGATCTTTATTATATGAACCGTTATAAAAATAGAAATTTTATCTATATAGTAGCGGTATAAAAATAGAATTTTTATCTATATAGTAGCAGTATAAAAATGTGATTTTTATTCATATAGCGTAGTTATAAAAATGTGATTATATACATAACAACAATATAAAGATGCGATTTTAATATATGTAGTGGACACGGACGACGAAAGTGACAAAAGGCGAGAACGACGAAGATTTTCTACATATGAAGAGTCGCGGCATTTGGTTTAGCTCTTGGTGAGAACTCCTCACTTCTATTTTAATTTCTAGTTTGAAATATATACTAGGATGCAGACGGTGCTTAGCAGCACCCGACACCCGTCGTCCACAGACCATGGATGGCTTGTATGTTTGATTGTATGTTTATGTGAAAATTGATTGTGTGATGTGGAATGAAATAAAAATTTTATATAGTTAAAATTATTTTATAGTTAAAATATAATTTTTGACGTGTGAATAAAATAAATATTCATTTACAAATCAGATGATTTGTTTATGTACACCCATTTGAAGGATATTGATTGGGACGATAAATTTTACACATCTCCCAACTGCACAAATAATATTCAGCGTTTGTGGATAGAAACACCACATGGGTGTTGGGATGATATTTGGTGTACATTAATCCCAATTGTTTAGTTGTATGTCAATCGATAGGTTGACAGACTGTGTAAGCGTTAATTATTTATGTTTAATGCCTATGCAGTTGTGTGGTGCACTTTGGATGATGGTTGATTATTTATCATTGCTATTATATACATGTGTGTATGGAATCCATATAATTAACATTATATGGTATTTGATTGGGCCTCGTTCCAATTTGGAAAATTAAGAATATTATAAAATAAAGATTCATGTGTTGAATAGAATAAATAATCATGTGTTAACGATACTCATGTGTTGAGAATATTCATGTGTTGAAACTTATCACGTGTTGAACAAAATATTTTAACAATAAAATTTACATCTTTATCATACATAAATTTTAAAACTAACTGGAAACTAGATAAGATGAGTGGTTTTCTGGGTATTGATTTGATGTTGGTTTCGGCCTTTGGGGTTAAAACATAGGGAATCGTTCTCTTACTAATTTATGGTTGGAACCTGATTAAGAATTAAACGATAGAAATCATAATTTTATAAAATATATTAAATAGAATAAATAGTCATGTGTTGACGATACTCATGTGTTGAGAATATTCATGTGTTGAAAGAAATTTATATTCATGTGTTGAAGAAAATATTCATTTGTTGAATAGAATAACGGAGTCATAGAAATATATAAAGCCGTGTTGATTAGATTTGCGCCATTTTGACGCGAACTATATTTATATCGATTATATACGTTTTTATAATGAATATAGAAAAGAAAGTGATTTCAAAATGTAACGTTTTGAAAATATTGTCATTTATATATTAGTGATATGAAATATTCAATTTTGATTTGAAATTGAATATGAGGTTGAAATTGTTTTGAAAACGAATTTAAAATGATTTATAAAATACGTTTAGAATTGAAATCGACGAAATATATATAATATATATATATTATATAAATTAAATGGCCTGAATAGAATGCGCTGCGCCGCGACCGTTCGCGAATTTCGACCATTGACTTCGAATGGAGGTTACGGGAGATCCAACCGTCGGATTCTCCTAAAACCGGAACCGTTAGGTTCGTATTGAAAAGAGCTTTCAATTGAATATTAGAAATTTGAAATCTAACAGTTGGATTTGGAATTATGTTCAAATCAAATTTGGAAAAGGTCGCTGTAAGTGCAGTTTGTGGCCGTTATTGAAAACCGACTATACGGGCCTTGATAAAATTATTAAAAATATTAATAATTTGTGTAAAATCATAATATATGAATGGGCAAGAACTAGGATGAAAAATTCCACATCTGAAAGGATAAAAATATATTTTTATCGAAATGAACTAGTTTTGAACTAGATTTGAGGTGGTTTTAAAAATAATCAGAATTTCCAATATACGAATTGGAATGGATTTGAATCGAAATTATCTTTGGAATATTTCAATGTTGGATTTCGTGATTATACAGATATGGTTGTGGTAATTTGAAAGATATATTTATATTGTTATTTCCAATACGATATTTTTTGGTTTCAGAATTTGATATTGAATATAAGCCGATATATTTTCTATTCAGAGCCTTGTATTTAATATCAAATGGGATTTTGGCTTCGTCGTGAAGGGTGTCTTGAATAACCCCAGTTTAAAAAAGAATAAATCTTTTAATTAAGATTTAGTGAAATTGTCGAGTCAATTAGTATTTAATTAGAATTGAATTTAAATTGGTTTTTGGGATTTATCGCGAGCGGTGTTTTGAATAACACCTGTTCTTTAAACCGATTAACAATGGAATGTGATTTTGGATTTATCGTGAATCGTGTTTTAGATGACATTGGTTCTTTAACCCAGTTAAAGATAGGATATTGATTTGTGAGAAGATTAAAACTAAGTGGAGTTTTAATGAATCTTTAATTAGATTAAAGTTATCGAGAATGGAGTATCACCAGTTTTGCTCCAAGCGATAGTTAAATCATTAATTAGATTTGAACGTGAAATGGTAATTAATATTTACCAATAACACCGTGGTGTTAGATGTGGAGTATTACCAGTTTTGCTCCATGGGATGAATAGGTTGGGATTGGGAAATAAAATAAATAATTACTTCGGAGTGGTTCGCGAATCCCGACTAGTTTGGAAAACCTTAACATGGTTTGAAATGATACCCAAAGGAAGATTAAAGAATAAATTTAGAAGAATTTATCTTTGATAAAATTAATGGGAACCTTTCCCTAAGAATGTGGATTTTTGAATAAAAGAATATTCTGAATTGGAATGAGGCACATGTTGTGTTTGTGTAACACTTGTTTATTACATACGCGGGTTATTCGGAAAGTCCGGGTTTATACCCATTCTACATAACTGATTTGATGATAAGTCGAAGATGAAGACGGTGGCTGGAGGCCGGAGGTCTTCACATCGTTTGGATGATTATTGATGTTCTTGATTGGGCTGTACACCCAAGAGGAGGGAATCAGTTAGTGATCGTCCAGACGTACTTGGAGATTGATGGATATGCGAGGAATAAGGTTCCTCCGGTTTCGTTCGGACCCATAACGAACTTGTAAATGGACTGTGTGTCTGACATTGGATTTTATTCTGTGTGATTGATTTCTATTTAATATATATCTGTTTGGCAACGGAGAATTTATTCTCTTGCTTAACGCCCTTCTCTGAGATGTACGAACTTAGAGGTTATATATTGATAAATATCAATCGCATGGCATGAATTGCCTGTGTGGCATGCCTAGGTGGCAAATGATCAAGGCTTTTGTTGAAAAGCAAAGTCTTGTGGTTGATGATCAAATCACGGCATGTGTGGCATAGCTTTGTTTATGGCGTTAATTCGCGAGCCTCACACCTCGGTATGAGGCAAAAACGGGATAAGGACCCAAGGAAAGCACGACGTTTCTTTCTAGCTATGGGTGGTGTCAGTGACCAACCCTGACATTTATATACTTTTTACCTGTGTGGTTGTTGGATGCGAGGCGCCTCGGATATAGGTCCTATAGGACCGGGAAACGTGTGTTCAAGAATACTAATCCTCAAAAGTAAGAGAGGACCGACCTTGGAGTTTCCAAGGATCGATGTGTGTGGTCCTGAGACATTTGCTAGAGTGTCTCGAACGGAGAGGAGCTTGTCCTTTGTCTCGACTCATGATGGAATCCAATTTCCAATACGTGATAATTCAGTTTTATTTGTAGAACCTAGTATGACGATATAGTAGATGGTAGTTATGCCGTCTATGATTGATACTTAAGATTGAAATTGTTTTGACACTATACACTTATAGTTATATCAAAATAATCTGTTTTTAAATGTATCAAGCATTCTTTGGCTATTATAAGGTAAAACCCTATCCTCCGGCTTGTGTTGCATTCTGTGATGGGACCTGGGTCTTATAATAGCTTCATTTTTTTATTTAGCATTGCACTGTTTGTTTTTAGCACTGGTATTTTTGGGAGGAAACCCGTTCCATGTTATATGACGTGGTCCCTTGATTTACATAACTTTAAAAATAAAGATTAATAACTGTTATAGTTCTCACACCAGTCACATGACTGACCTGAATTTTATTGTTTTGACCTAAACTCTGGGTGCCCTTATTTTCCACATGGGCAGCTAGTAGTTTTGGTTTTGCAGATTTATATTCACAAGATCCTGGTTTATAGCTGGAACGACACTCGGAAAGCTCTGTATCCGTGTATTTCTTTCAGTTCTGTGTTGTGTTATTTTTCCGCTGCTATGTATTTAAATGTAATATAAATCTCTGATATTTATCAAATGCGTAATATTTATTCATACTTTGTATATTCTTTGTACTCTGATGGGATTATTGTAATAAGCAATGAAATGTTCTTCTGCTTACGTTCTGATTAGTCTTTTCCTCAAAGCAATCTGTGCTTTCCTTCACGAGGAAGTTTGGGTCGTTAAATTATACGAGCGTTAATAAGCGATTAGCAATAAGCCATAAATGAGCATGCTTAGCTGGTATGCCAAATTGGATTCAATTAGCTCCAGAATTTAATCAATATTAGCTCTGCACCTGTTATAATCTTAGAAAGAATTCATTAGTTTCATATTCAAACATCCAAGTTATCTATTCCAAACAATATCACATATCATTCAATTCGCATGAACTATCTCCTATACTCCACTCTGATAATATTTGAGTTCATTCACACTCGTCCAACTTATTCATTCCAAGTGGGTTTCAATCAAGCTCAAATTTATATCCATGTAACTAGTTTCAACCATTCCATTTAGATTCTCTATTGACTTACATCTAATTTTATTTCAATATTCAAATCCAATTTCAAGTTATATAATTCATTTCTACTTAACATCAGTTAAATTAAATATTCATATTTAAAATTATCTCTTGGTAAAATCTTTTCAATTTCATAATCAAACCAATTAAAATCAACCATCAAATCCAAATAATTCATTCAAATTCATTAATTTGCCCATATTACACAAATTTAAGAAAATTATTACTTTTACAGCTTTGCAAAATATACTGGAAAAAAATAATTTTAAATAATTTTATATCAAATTACAAATACGTGCTCTGTATATACACTCAAACTCAATCTAGGATATAACTAATCCTATCTCTATTGAGTTACACCATAGAGTCAAGGTTATTACTAAACCTTATGCTCTGATACCAACTGTAGCGACCCACTTTTTCCGTACAGTTTAAGCCAACATCTAACAACCCATGTCAACTCAAATTGCACATAAAAGTAGGTAGTTAGGAGAAAGAAGTTAGAGGATGAGAAAAGATAGATAGAAATATTAGAATAGAAGAATAAGAAGATAAGAATCTCATAGCGGAACAAATAAAATACAATATATCGTATACATTATACATAAAGAAAACTGTATATTATAACATCAGAGTATACATTCATTTCAACACAACACACAACAGAATAATATAATATCAGTAAATATGTCTCGACTTTAGCTCCTGATGTGAAACTCCAAACGAAAACCTAACCTGGAAATATACTCGGTCTGACCCGAGCACATTTGATGCAAAGCGAAATTCACTCGGATCATTCAGGAATGCCATCAGTGATAAATTCATATAGCAACCAACTTGTTTAACTTTAGAAATCCTTTTTAAAAGAAAAGGATAATAGTAAGACTAGCCCACACATAAACACAGACGGTTTTTACCTTACTATAACCCAAAACATTTTTGATATATCAAGTCCAGTGATATTATAATAGTTTCTATCAAACCACAAATAAATAACCATCCAGCAGAACGCTTTCATCTCATGCTCTATATATATAATATAAAAATCAAAAACCATATGGCGCTTACTGGAGATTGGATTCCAACTATGACAAGTTATGGAACCACCTTCCGATAGAACACCTCTAGAGAGAAAATGCACTAGGGTTCAACAAGAACTTCTTGCCACCCGGCCATACATGACCGACCACTCATTTAACTTGAGCGTGTCGAATATATTGTCATTTTACAACATTTTGTCCCGACCACCATTAATTCCTAAGAGATACAGAAACGAAAGAAGAACAATATGAATTTTCTCTAGATCAGTGGCAATATACCCTACTTGAGAATGACTAACTTAGCCATGTTGCCTGCCAGATTTCTATCATTTCCTGGTTGATGAGGCCTGAGGTCACGTTTTTCTTCAAAGAACATCTCAAGATCTTCGAATGCCACATCGTTAGATCAAATCACTAATTGGCGTGCACAAATACACTTTGGATGTAAAGCAAGATAACTTCCCCGCCATCAAACTTGGTATATTTGTAAAAATCTGCATATGTGACTATCAAGGAAATACTCTTCAAACATTCGTCCATACATGTCATCCAGGAACAAGATGAACCCAAGGCACCCTCCTACTACATCCTAGGAATAACCTTACAGATCAGTAGCAAGTAGTCCTTGCAAATACGTAGATTCCAACCACGAAAGAACCACAATGTATCTCTAGGAGCTAATCAGAGATTATAAGTAGTTCTATTGCTCTTTGAAGATCTACGGTCTTCAATGCTCCATACATACTTTTTCTAATTAGCTTCGAGCGCAACATTGATTCGAAGTGGTTTTGGGTCTAGTTCCCATTCCGGTCTCATCGAAACAACACGTCGAATGTCCATAGTATAATTCATTGATAGTTTGGTGTTTTAACTATCAACTGCAACAAAACAATCATCCAATCAGATTGATCAAATATTACGATCAAATATATTTGCAGCTTGGGTCCTTTCATTTAAAATCATTTTAAAATTCTTAATCGATTCTTAAAAATCGGTTTCTATATTCAACAAAAGCTTCTGTTTTCCAATACTTTGGAAACACTTACCATAACCCATCTATATTCCTTCTTTTGGGAATATATAATTAAATTTTAACTATCTACTTTCATTTCAAATTCAAACAACCCTTTCCCTTTATTTAGGAAACACTTATTACTTAGAATTAGTGTACTTTAAACTAAACCATTTCTATTATCTAGAAAACAATGCTATATAAATAGCTAAATGGTATAAATAAATTTTATACTTCATCCTGGGCTAAAAAATGTAAATTTACACATTGTTTAATTTAAATACTCAATGTTTTAAATAATATGTCAAATCTTGCAATTGAATTACAAAACTCATTTCAACCTTTTTAATGTTACAAACTAGTACCATCAATCAACAATATTGAAGTTGTCTAAATTGGGGTATTTAAATTACCTCTCAGACCATGATCGACAACATTTTGTCTTGAAATAGATAAATGTTTATAACTCAAAAATCCATATTACTTAAACCATCGACCAAAATCTTATTTCTATTTTATTAAAAGTATGGTTTAGAAACCATATTCCTATTTTGGGAAATCTCGATTGATTATAACTATTACTATTTAATACATAGATTAAATCATTCTTGCCAACCTTACCTTTATCTTTAAAATCTTTTAATCCAATTCCATTTATCACTTGGATTATTCATCTGTTAATACTTCAAATATTATAAACTAAAAAGTTGGATTTTTACAACTGAAATCCATTTGCTAACTTTCTTTACCCAAAACAATTTGATTTCCTCGTCTTTTTCTATTCGACATTTCCTTTCTATTTAAATCACTTTACCTAATTCAATAAACATCTCTTTTTAAATCAGTACTTTAGTTTTCATTTCACTTTATAAATCCTTTCCAAACATTTGGATTCGAATATCCAATTTAATCTCATTTCAACTAAATTATTATCTTAAATGAATTTCATTTAAGAAACAACCACTTTAATTATTATTTAAAATAATAATTAATTTTATAGTTTTTGAAGTAAAAACTGTTTACTTCTTCCTTAACAAATAATTTAGTTAATCAATTTCAAATTTATAATTATTTAACGATAATTAATTAGGTTAATAGTCTTCAAAAATAGTTTATTAAAAGGTAATTTGTGTTTAAGAAATCCCAATAGAGTTAATCAACCATTATTACTATTTTTAGTTTGCTTACTCTTTTGCAACACTCGCCAAATACTTGGATTCTTATTCTAAATCTTTTTGGTAAATCCTTTTCACAAATATCCAATTAACTTTATTTCAAACTCAGCTTCTATCTTAAATAAATTATATATGGATCTAATCCTTTTTACTTCATCATTTACTAAAACAATATTAGTTTACTCTTAACTAACAAAATTAATTAATTACTTCATTAACCAATATTATATAACCATTGTTAAACATTATCTAATGAAAGGGTAACTAACATTTAATAAATGTTATAAATTTTACAAATAATTACTTACTAAATGGTTTTCATTAAACTAATTAAAAACCAATTAATCTAAAATCAATTTCAACAAAATAGTTGATTTGGTCAACTTTAGACCATTAGTTAATTCCTTAACTAATTTCAGTAAATCCTACATTTATGATTAATATAATTAATCTAATGATATTATTAAATTGTTTCAAATACAATTATCCCAAACCTGTAGGTAAATTACCAATTAATTCGCACTTATAAAACCTATATGATCATTATATATAACTAAAACCAATATCAAATTATTTTATTTAAATAAAATGAAAATCTTACTTCAGTTATAAAAATAAATTTTATAACTTATCTACGTTAATTTTCCTAATGGCGAATTAATGTTTTAAAAATATGATTTCAGGCCATTTGTTTCCCATCACTCAATCAATACCATTTATGGATAAAAATAATAACAACGTTGAATTTCAATCCAAGGTCAACATCCAAACAAGTTTAAAATGTCAATGGGTTTCAAACAGTTCATATATAAACAGTATGGCATTAAACAAAATACAAGATATTTGAGGAATCCGGTTGGATCCCTCCAACCTGTTCTTCCCTGCATCACAGTTCATTAAAATATTTCATGATAAACAAATATTCAAAACAAATCAATCAATCGACATAGTATAAATGTCAAAATCAACCAACAAGTAATCAAGGTATCCAATTATCACTATCAACGACAAATTATATTTTTATATGAATTTAACACATCATAGAATTCCAGAAGGTGTGAGAATTAAGTCACACTCGTTTCCGACGATTGATTCACGCTATATTTCGTTTAATTTTAAATCGACGTTTAAAATTAAACGAAAATCCGACAGCTTCACATCCCTTCCAAACTTGCTCAAAATGTAGTGCTCTTCACCATGATTCCAATAAGCCCAAATTTACGTAATTCCGATGTCGTGTGGATAAGATACACCTAATTAAAGTTTATATATGTGTGTGTGTATATATATATATTAAGCTATTTAACTAATGATCTACGTAATTCCGATGTCGTATGAATAAGATACAACTAATTACGTAATTCCAGTGTCGTATGGATAAGATACACAGGAAGAATTTCATGTAGTACCAAAATAAAATGTTTTGGGTTGAGTTTTGAGCCAAATCAATGTTCAAAAAATAAAAAATCTTTTATTTTGTATAATAAAACATTATATTTTAATAACGAATTTCATAGTGATTATTTGAAAATTTGATTTGGAAATAAAACAAAATCTACAATATGAAAACTCGATTTTTCGGCTTCATTAGAAAATTATTACCTAATAGATTCGGACGTTTCTTGTTTCAAAGAAATCCAACTTATATTGGATCATGTATAATCAGTTGAAGTTCAAAACGAAATATTACGAACTACCGCGCCGCTGCAACTCGTTTTATAATTAAATTATAAATCATGCGTTCAAAGGTCATTTAATAAATGAAATCGTTATTATAATTCGATTATAAACTGAATTAAATATTTTAAATCGCCAATTTAACTAAAACTGCAATTTCAATATATCCCCAATATTTTGGAATAAATTATTATTTTATTACTAATATTAATATAATATCAAAAAAAATTGAATCGTAAGTTATTTATATTCGAAATCAACATTTAAAAATCATTTTTAAATGTTCAAATAAGTGGTAAAAAATTTGTTCCTTTATAGCTTGTCTTAAAGATACCGCTCAGAAGACCGTAAAGGATTTGCTAGGAAGCAAAAGGAAGAGGACCCAAGACGACAGAGTTAACGAGAATGAAAGGGTAGCTCCTTTTATTGATGAAAGTATGAACACCATAATACCATCAAGGGTTAAGGTTCCGACCATAAGGTATCTTTGACAACTGACCTCGATGATCACCTAATGGCTTCCGATAGCCAAATGGATCTCTAAAACGCTTCCGAAGCGTCAGATGTCGCCTTTTCCCGGTGACCTTTCAAGGGGCGGCAACAAAAAGGTATCGCCAGTAGAGAGGAAATACCATTTACTCGTGGAAACAATTATCCTATGAATTTTCCGCACAGTTCTGCATTTGCAAAGATCCAACGGTTGACTACACATTCATCGCTAACATCAAACAGAGACAAGGAAAGTCTCTAGGGGATTATCTAAAGAGGTTCAACATCGAGGCATTAAATGCCAAAGATATGAACGACCATGACAAACTGATCACCATGCATTCGGGGTTAATCGAAAACACCCCCTTCTAGAAGGAATCATATACCCACGGCTGCAAAGACTTACAAGATTTCCATTTCCAGGCCGACAAATTTATTCGCATGGACAAATTATACTTCACAAATAGAAAGTTCGAGCCTCGAGGTGAAGGAGGTAGGCCGAACTTTGGACGAAAGCCCCTGGAAGGAAATCAAAAGAGGTCGAGGTAGGAAGATTCTAACACCAACTCAGTTGCTCTAAACAAGCCCATCTCATTTGTGTATATTATCGCAAGACAAAGAGTTAATAACTTCCCCATCTCGTTCAAAGCCAAAAATTTCCATGAATCTTATTCCGGCGGCACGTATTGTGAATTCCACAAAAACAACAGACATAAGTCTGACAAGTGCAAGGTATTGTGTAATAACCTGGAAATCCGAGCGAATTTAAAAAATTTTATTTTGGCAATTTTAGTGAATTTTGATTATTTAAAATGAATTATTTTAAATAATAACGACGAGAATTTATTTTGAATAGAAATAGAATGTATATATTTATATACGTCGTCGTTAGAATATAAATATTTATTTATAATTATAAAAGGAATTGAAAATGGTGCGGTAGTTCGAAAATTAGATTTCAAAGTTCAAATGAATGTACAAGATTCAAAATAAACCGGATTTTAGCGAAATCAAAAATATTTGAATCTAATTGAGAATATCTTCCCAACGAATCCGAATAATTGAAATTTCATAGCGGGAATCAAAAGTTATGTCCAGTTGAAAATTCAGAATATTCGCTATGGAATTCTGGCCCTTAAAAATAGAATTTTTGCAAACGACCTCTGTTTTCGATGAAACCACTTTTGTTGGATCTGTGATGTCAAGTTATTGCCAGGTTTCAAAATTCATAATTTTTCGAATCAATATGTGAGCGTGGCGAAGTAAAATGTGTTTTGACCGTTTTAGTCAATTTCGATCTACTGGAAAATGGCCATTTATCAAACTGTCTCAGAATTCGACGAAATTAGTTTTGTTAGGACCTTATCGTCAATACGAAGCTAGAAAATATTTTTCGAGAATTTTTAGAGGCTGTTTGTGGGCCCGATAAATTGAAATGTGCGTTAAAATTCGATATATAGAGTTATATTTTGATTTTGATGAAAACTGATCGAAATGATTGAATCAGCTTACGATACATATCCCATTGCATTAGGAATGGGGGTAATTGGCGAGGGACGATAGTCGTTATGTCTTGATTGGAGATCGGATTTAAAAATTGCTTTATGGAATTAATAAATTAATTTATATACTATTAAAAACCCCTCTTCCCCTTCATTACCGGTCAACGGTCCACCCTAATTTCCCAAACCCGATTCATTCGACAGAAAGAAAGAAAAAAAAACCCGCGATGGAGCCCTAGCCGCCATCGGGATCGACGTCGCTCCCCTCGCCGTGGCCCCTCCGGCCAAACCCCCTCCACCGCGCCTTTCCACTTCCCCCTCGTTCCTCCATCTCCTCCGATTGGAAACCACGCGAGCCCCCTCCTCAAATCTGTCAGACCCGACCGCAACCACCCGGCGCCACCTACCTGACGCCAGCATAGCCACCACGCCGACCACCTCCTCGACCACAGCGCGAGTCTCCGCCCCTCCACCTTAGTTTGACCGTCCACGGTTGATTTTAGGTGAGTTTTACTTTGTTTTATATAATAATTAGTTTATATAATGCTGTAATATATATAAATCTGATTTTTAATATGCAAAAATATGATTTTTGATATGTAATGGTTTTGAAAATAAAGGTATAATCTTTAGACAAATAAAGTTATGGGTTATACAATTAAAATAGGATTCTTAAGTCATTAAAAATATAATTTTTATGTAATGCAGAGATTATAAAAAGATAATTTTTATAAGATGAAGAATATTAAAATACCATTTTTATATATGTTGTAGCAAAATAAAAATTCGATTTTTATATGAGTAGCAGATTAAAAATAGAATTTTTATAAAATAGAGAATATAAAAATATAATTTTTACTATATATATAGTGAAATAAAAATGTGATTTTTGATATGAACAGCGTAGAGAAGACTGCGCTGACATGGCAGACAAATCCAAACGGTTCAGAATAGAAGTGGCGGAGTGGAACCCCTCGGTGAGAACTCCTCATGTAATGACCCGCATTTTTAGAGATGGAATAATTAATTAATTTAATTATTAAATATCGTTATAGCGATATCGAGAACCATAATTAAATAATATTGAATATTTAATTAATATTTATAATGAATAATAAATTATAAATATTGAAATAGTCAGAAATAGTAGAATTCACAATAGAGTGTGAATTGAATAGTATACGAGATGTGGTTGAGTTTCGATTCGAAATATAATAACGAATATATTGAATCGACGACAGTTGAACGTATAGTTTATAATATATTTATAAACGAGCTTGAAATGGCGCTGCAGTTCGTAAATTGGCGATTCGAACTTCAACTAAATGTACAGGATTCGTTTTAAGCTGGATTTCTGTGAAACAAGAAACGTGTGGAGCTGGTGGAGTATATCATTCTAGTGGAAGAGAAAAATCGGGATTTCATCATGTAGATTTTGATTTACGTCCAAATCAAATTTCAGAATAGTCGCTGTAGAATCGTTTATCGACCGTAACGGTTTATTCGATATAACTAGAGATCGGGTTTGAATTTAGACGAGGTTCTTTTGGGAAATAGTGATAAAATAATTTTTAGAATTTTACTGTAATTTTTAATTAATTTAATAAGCGACTTTTTATTTGAAGTATTTCGCACCCTGAAATCAACATTTTGAAGTTTCAAAATATGAGTCCACCTACCGATATTATTATATTTTTGGGATCGTGAGACGGTGTTGATCACAACGGTATATATATTTCAGTCAGTAGCGAGATATACATGTATGTATGATCATATATATGTTATACAAACTCAGAAGTGTACAGCTAAGTGCATGTCACGGCAAAACCGAAAACACGTCCTACCTACCCCAAGTTACAAGGGCCACATACATCACCCCTTGGACCATGGTTCTCCACGTCCTTCCTATTAGAAAATATCTTAGCAAAACCCAACTACTCTTCGTTATAAATAGGACTGAACTCTCCCCGTTATGACCTAATTTACTTTTCAATCGCTGTAGTTTTTGGGCCGCCACCCTCAAACAGAAAACGCGAGCTTCTCAAACAAATGAATTCGCCCAAAAACCCTCAAACCAATCAAACAAATATACTTGGACTCACTAAGGGCGGATCTTCAATCCTGTATGATATTTGAGTGGGTTTTGATGAAAACTTGGGCGCGAGTCCCTGTAGCAGCGCGTTGGGTTTCAAGGACGCAAGGAGTAGGCATTCACAGAAGGCGGAAATGGCTGAGGAGTTTTGTTGAGGTTTGTTTGGGGTTTCGTGAATTGAAATTGGGTTTTTCGGTTGGCTAAGGGTGATGCTGCTACTATGTTGGACGGAAGGAGGTTAAAAACGATGGAGTTTGTGCTGCTAACTGCTGCGGTTTGGGGTTGGAGGGATTGGGTGTGAAAAGTTTCGGACCTGGTACCCTTCAGCGAGGTGAAGTGTGGTTCCATGTTTGTAAGGGATGGATGCGAGTCAAGGGAGTACGGGAGGAAGAAACAAAAAGGGCGTCGGTTTTCCTTTTTCCTGAGCAGGTTCGTTAGTGCTAATGTGGAAGAAGGAATATTTGGTAATCGTGATTTGTTGTGGACTTAAACAATAAAGCATGGATTAGGTGGTTAATGATGGTAATGCGAATGTCCCATTTGTTTTTATAAAGGAGGAAAGAGGGTGCGGTGGTGATTGAAGTACTAATGGAAGGTGGCGTGAAAACGATGTGAATTTGTGGAGCGAAAGTGAAGGAAGTTATTGCGTAGGGGATAAACGATGGAGGAGTTGATTTTTCTGGAGCGTGCTTTCTTGGACGGGGAAGAAGGCATTAGCGGTTTTGGGCTTGAGAGGGAAGGTTGGGCCGATATTTAAAGGGGTAAGGCCCGATAAGATTTTCCATAACTTTAGTTGTATATATATAATTGTGTGTTAACTTCGAAATATCGTAACTATTTCGTACGAGGTCGAATGGATGAACCGTAAGTTGCGTTGGGACCGTATGGACGGACGCTATGCACTGGAACTGACTGGAAGTGGATTGGAGCTAGTCTGAATTTATGGCGAAATAAATTGTTTGATTCAAATCAAATAACAGTTTATCATTCTTTAACGATGAACTGCCAAAGTGAGTAAAACTCACCAACTCTAAACAGTTATATTTTTATAATGCATTTTTAGAACTGTTAATCATCTGCTGATTGATGTGTGTTGGTTGATTGATTGAACTGCTAGTCAGTTAGTGAAAATTTTATATATATAAACCGTTAAATATTTATATATTGATTATGCTATCAGAATAATGTATATTGAACTGAAAGTGATGATAATCATATTGTGTAACATCTGTGGATGCAGGGAAACAGGTTGGAGGAATTCAACTGGATTCCTCAACAGTTATTTATTGTTTTTCATATATTTCGATATATGATGTGAATTATAACCTGTTGTTGATTTGGCGGGTATGGACGATATTGAACATCGTGATTTGATATGATTGAATACCATGACATACCGGAATGTTGATAAGGGAATTTTCAAAGTGATATTGAAAACAGAATATTTATAAACTGGAATATTTATAAATAAGAGATATTTATAAATTTGAATATTTATAAGTAAGGAATATTTATAAATTGAAATATTTATAAATAGGAGATAATTTAAAAAGGAAATAAATTCAAAACATTTTCTTTTTGAATGGAAAGGCCTGTGTGGCGGGTTTGGGGATTTTCCCGACGCTCCCGATACAAAGGAGGTTATGGCGAATTTTCCCAGAAATTTAAGGAGTTAGAATATTTTAAAGAATAAATGTGAAAACCAAATATAAAGGAGTTATATTTGAAATGAAATATAAAGGAGATACATTTGAAAGGAAATATATTTGAAGCAAATATAAAGTAATTATTTATTTAGGAAATAAATAAAGAGTTAAAAGGAATTATTTATTTAGGGAATAAATAAAGAGATAAAAGAATTTATTTATTTAGGAAATAAATAAAGATTAAAGGAGATATTTATTTGTTAAATAAATAGGATTAAAAGAAGATATTTACTTGTTAGAATAAATAGAGATGAAAAGGAAAATGTTATATAAAGGAAACCGTTAAAAAAGGAAAATCATTTTTAAAGTGAAGAACCGTTACTAAAAAGTAAATCTTTTCAAATGAATAAAACGTTGTTAAAAAGGAAATCTTTATAAAGTGAATAAAGTAAATCGAATATTGACATTCGAAAGGAGTTAATCGAATATGGTATTCGAAGTTAGTTAATCGAATATGGTTTTCGAAAGTTAGTTAATCGAATATGTTATTCGAAAGGGGTTAGTCAAGTCGAGTTAGTCAAATGGAGTTAGTCAAATGGAGTTAGCCAGTTAGAGTTAATAAGTTAGAGTTAACCAGTTGGAGTTAATTAGTTAGAGTTAATCGATTAGAGTTAAAACGAACTAGAGTTAATCAAATATAATTATTTGAGACAGAGTTAGTCAAACATAGTATTCAGGGTAAGTTGCCATCTTGTACGACTGCTAGCGTAATTCGCAGGGCTGTAAATAGCCTACGGCGGTCGGATGTTTCCTAAGGGAGTCACGCGTAACCATTGTGTTCGCTGCGATCTAGAGTCAAGAGAATGGAGTTTAATTGAATATTAGTTATTCGATAGGAGTTAATCGAGTTGAGAAATAAGTTAAGTTAAATAAGTTGAGTTGATCGGGTGGTTTGACCAAGTTAGTCGAGCCTAGTAAATCGAATCGAATTGGTCGAACCAAGTAAGTCGAGTTAAGTTCGTCGAGTTAAATAAATCGATGTTAGTTTCATCGAAAGGAGTTATCGATGTTAGTTTCATCGAAAGGAGTAATCGATGTTAGTTTCATCGAAAGGAGTTATCGATGTTAGTTTCATCGAAAGGAGTTATCGATGTTAGTTTCATCGAAGGGAGTTATCGATTATAGTTTAATCGAAGTGAGATTTTCAAATATGAGATATTTGAAAAGGAAGAGTTATCGAATATTAGTTATTCGAAGAGAGATTATCGAATATCGTTTATTCGAGAAGGAGTTAATCGAATATAGGTTATTCGAAGAAGAGTTAATCAAATAGAGATTTCTCGAAGAGAGTTAATCGGCAAATTCGATTATATCGAATTCAGGAAAGTACTTATACTTTCCAGTGTTTAAATAGAGATTTATTTATTTATAAATAAATAAGTGTTAGGTTAGTTATTCACTAATAAGAATAGAAGTTGTAATTAAAGTTAGATAATTCGAAAGTAGGGATTATAACGTTATCGTTGTAACCAATGTTTTAAATATAGAAGTAGATTAGTAAAATTGGATCCGAGAAAGGCGTAAAGAAGTTGTTAAAGATTAAAAGATAAACTTTGACCATTTTGAAGTTATAACGTTGTTCAGTTAAGGTCTGAGAGGTAATTATACCCCAACTTGAGTGACTTCCTTCTTAACTAAGAAATGGTAAGGTTTGATCGTAAAGGAGTTTTGGAAATGTTTTCCAAACAAGAATCAGAAATGTTTTCTAAATACAGAAAACAAGGAATGGAAATGTTTCCAGTGGTGATAACATATATTTTCTAAATATAGAAAATAGAAAATGTTGAATATAGGGAAACAGGAGATAAGTAAATAAATGAACTAAAGAGATTAATGTTAAATGATGTTCGTTCGATATAATTTCCATCTGGAAATAATATCGTTGTTTGCACACTTGTTTTTCTTTGATAGTTAACTCACCGACTATCGAAGTTTTGACCATTTAACGTTGTTAATATGGAGAGGCCGGTTGGATTATTATCCATAGAACCACTCTGTATTGGCATAAGCATTGCGAATCATATATGCCAAAGTTAATTGAAGACGGAGAAAAATGCAAGGGCTATTGTTTAAGTCTTAGTTAACAGTGACTAAGATGGATATACTGAATAGTGCCTTCGGTTTGTCCAGTCCCAGGACAACTTGTATGGACGAAGGTCTGACAGAGTATATCCAATGGATCGCGTAAGTTGATCTGTTCAAACGTATTCACGTTGGTGGCGGAGGAATTCATTTCTCTTAGCTGTATACCCGTGTTATTTTTGGATAAGTCAATTTGTGATTTGGCGGGTATGACGATGTGACATTTCTAAGTGAATGAAGATGGATGTCTGACATAGTATTTCCAGACGGTCACGTACATTGATTTCTTCAACTATACCAAGAGTGGAAGCGGAGAAGGAAACTTCTTTTAGCTGACACGTAATGTATGGTTGTAGACATCAATTTGTGATTCTGATGGATCTGACAATGTGTCATTCGAAGTGAATCTGATGTGATGATAAAGCGTAGCTTCTAGCCTCATCATCCGGTAAATGACAGAAATCGGGCAGGCAGCATGGCTAAGTCGGTCGCACCGAAGTAGGGTGTATAATCACCTATCTAGAGAATATTCATTTGTTTCTTAAATCTATCAATGTTGTCCCATATATATACAGGAACGGTTGCTGATCCCAACCGTTGGTGATGTACATTCGATACACTCAAGCGAAATGAGTGGTCGGTCATGTGTGGCTGAGTTATAAGAGGTTCTTGTTGAACTCCGGTGTATCGTTCCTAGAGTACACTGATTGGAAGGTGGTTCCATACCTTGTCATAGTTGGAAATCCATTACCCAATACGTGCTTGCGATTTTGATTGTATGCTATATATGTAGAACGTGAGATGAAAGCGTTTCTGCTAGTTGATATCTATTTGTACATAGACATTATTATAATATCAAAAGGTTTTTGATATAAAGATATTTTGGATTCTCATAAGGGAAAAACCCGTTCCGTTCTGCGGCGTGGTCTTATGAGATATCGTTTACTTGTTCATATACCTGTTTAAACTGTTTTACTCACACCAGTCCCATGACTGACCCGGAGTTTATTTGTTTTGTTTTCCCTAAACTCTTGGGTGCCTAATTTTGTACGGGCAGTCAAGTAGTCAGGAATTTACAGATATACTGGAAGAGCGTGGAGCAGGAGGCTTCAAGATCATATAGCTATAGTTATTTCCGTTGTGTTGTAAGTGCTGTACTCTGATAAGTGCTATTGTATACATAACTGTTATATTTCAAAGTTATGTTATCTATTATATGTTATTCGTTCCGCTGTGAGGTTCGTGTTACTCTGATGTTGTGTTCTTCTTCTTCTTCTATTCTAAGTTTCTATCTTACCTATTCTCACCTTCTAATTTCTTTCATTAATTACCAGGATTTTTTGATGTTTTGGTTATCGACATCGAGCTTATGTCGATAACCAAAGTCGCCGAAAATCCGGGTCATTACAGTTGGTATCAGAGCTTAAGTTAAGAATTACCTTGGCTCTGTGGCGTGACTCGGTAGAGATAGGGTTAGTAATACCCTAGATTGAGTTTGAGTGTATATATACGAGTGCGTATTTGTATTTGATATAAAAATGGTTTTATATTGTGGGGATTCATTGGCTGAGTTGTTTATGAGTTCTGGTCGATCAGTTTGATCCACTGTATCGGTAGGAATAAATAAACACTTGAATACGATGGACCGACACAGTATGGATATGTGATATATTATCATATATAGGTTGTGATTATAATCGAGTAAGATTATAACATGTGAAATGGTTATATATAACCAATCATAATTCACATAAGTAAAGTATATGAAATAAGATGAATTGGATATGAATTCAAATCAGATTTGGAATTAAATAAGGAAATTTTAAGTTCCTGGGAGATTTTGAAATGTTTTCAAAATGGAAGTATTTGGTAATGATTTTGAAAATGATATAGTATTGAAATCACTTGGGTCGCTGGAAAATAATTCCGATGATGACTGCGCAGTATCATCGGTGTGATTTTCGAGTTTCTAAGTGGTGGATTACTACCAAGGATTTTGATTTGAATTGTTTTGAGAAAACAAGTTGTTTAGAAATTCAAAGGTTTTGAATAAGTATTATGATTTCAAATTGATTTGAAATAAACCCAGGAATTTGAATTTTGAAATTTAAATTTAACGTATGAAGTTAAATGGATTAAAATAGTGAAAGTGAATAATGAATTAGAATTTAACTTTGACTAAGTTAAATGAAACCGGATTTGATTAGAAAATAATCTGAAAGTGAATTCGACTTGGATATATGCGAATGGTTGTGTTGGAGATGAAATTGATTGGAGTTTGATGGAAAAGGCATTTGTATATGCTGAATTAGCAGCAGATGTAAAAGATATAATAATATGCCCGACAAAAAGGTACCAGTTTATATTACGTATGAGTTTGGAATTTATGAGCCGAATTGGCAAGCCGTTTGGCGTTTCGATTTTCTTTTGGGTTGAAGAAGGCCCAGAGAGGCGAGTTGGAGTTTGAGTTATTGACCAGTACAAAGGAGGTGCTGGCGAAATTTTCCGAAAATTTAAAGTGTTAGAAAATTTTCAGAATTTTTGAAAATTTAGTTAGTCGGAATAAATTAATATTTTAGTCGATATTAATTGGTTTAGTTAAAATCATAAATAAGGGGTAAACAAATCTTAGGAATTCTAATAGATAGGGTCGTCATCTAACTTAGCAATTTCGAGGACGAAATTATTTTAAGTGGGGAAGAATGTAATGACCCGCATTTTTAGAGATGGAATAATTAATTAATTTAATTATTAAACATCGTTATAGCGATATCGAGAACCATAATCAAATAATATTGAATATTTAATTAATATTTATAATGAATAATAAATTATAAATATTGAAACAGTCAGAAATAGTAGAATTCACAATAGGGTGTGAATTGAATAGTATACGAGATGTGGTTGAGTTTCGATTCGAAATATAATAACGAATATATTGAATCGACGACAGTTGAACGTATAGTTTATAATATATTTATAAACGAGCTTGAAATGGCGCTGCAGTTCGTAAATTGGCGATTCGAACTTCAACTGAATGTACAGGATTCGTTTTAAGCTGGATTTCTGTGAAACAAGAAACGTGTGGAGCTGGTGGAGTATATCTTTCTAGTGGAAGAGAAAAATCGGGATTTCATCGTGTAGATTTTGATTTACGTCCAAATCAAATTTCAGAATAGTCGCTATAGAATCGTTTATCGACCGTAATGGTTTATTCGATATAACTAGATATCGGGTTTGAATTTAGACGAGGTTCTTTTGGGAAATAGTGATAAAATAATTTTTAGAATTTTACTGTAATTTTTAATTAATTTAATAAGCGACTTTTTATTTGAAGTATTTCGCACCCTGAAATACACATTTTGAAGTTTCAAAATATGAGTCCACCTACCGATATTATTATATTTTTGGGATCGTGAGACGGTGTTGATCACAACGGTATATATATTTCAGTCAGTAGCGAGATATACATGTATGTATGATCATATATATGTTATATAAACTCAGAAGTGTACAGCTAAGTGCATGTCACGGCAAAACTGAAAACACGTCCTACCTACCCCAAGTTACAAGGGCCACATACATCACCCCTTGGACCATGTTTCTCCACGTCCTTCCTATTAGAAAATATCTTAGCAAAACCCAACTACTCTTCGTTATAAATAGGACTGAACTCTCCCCGTTATGACCTAATTTACTTTTCAATCGCTGTAGTTTTTGGGCCGCCACCCTCAAACAGAAAACGCGAGCTTCTCAAACAAATGAATTCGCCCAAAAACCCTCAAACCAATCAAACAAATATACTTGGACTCACTAAGGGCGGATCTTCAATCCTGTATGATGTTTGAGTGGGTTTTGATGAAAACTTGGGCGCGAGTCCCTGTAGTAGCGCGTTGGGTTTCAAGGACGCAAGGAGGAGGCCTTCCCAGAAGGCGGAAATGGCTGAGGAGTTTTGTTGAGGTTAATTTGGGGTTTCGTGAATTGAAATTGGGTTTTTCGGTTGGCTAAGGGTGATGCTGCTATTGTGTTGGTGGGAAGGAGGCTAAAAACGATGGAGTTTGTGCTGCTAACTGCTGCGGTTTGGGGTTGGAGGGATTGGGTGTGAAAAGTTTCGGACCTGGTACCCTTCAGCGAGGTGAAGTGTGGTTCCACGTTTGTAAGGGATAGATGCGAGTCAAGGGAGTACGGGAGGAAGAAACAAAAAGGGCGTCGGTTTTCCTTTTTCCTGAGCAGGTTCGTTAGTGCTAATGTGGAAGAAGGAATATTTGGTAATCGTGATTTGTTGTGGACTTAAACAATAAAGCATGGGTTAGGTGGTTAATGATGGTAATGCGAATGTCCCATTTGTTTTTATAAAGGAGGAAAAAGGGTGCGGTGGTGATTGAAGTACTAATTGAAGGTGGCGTGAAAACGATGTGAATTTGTGGAGCGAAAGTGAAGGAAGTTATTGCGTAGGGGATAAACGATGGAGGAGTTGATTTTTCTGGAGCGTGCTTTCTTGGACGGGGAAGAAGGCATTAGCGGTTTTGGGCTTGAGAGGGAAGGTTGGGCCGATATTTAAAGGGGTGAGGCCCGATAAGATTTTCCATAACTTTAGTTGTATATATATAATTGTGTGTTAACTTCGAAATATCGTAACTATTTCGTACGAGGTCGAATGGATGAACTGTAAGTTGCGTTGGGACCGTATGGACGGACGCTATGCACTAGAACTGACTGGAAGTGGATTGGAGCTAGTCTGAATTTATGGCGAAATAAATTGTTTGATTCAAATCAAATAACAGTTTATCGTTCTTTAACGATGAACTGCCAAAGTGAGTAAAACTCACCAACTCTAAACAGTTATATTTTTATAATGTATTTTTAGAACTGTTAATCATCTGTTGATTGCTGTGTGTTGGTTGATTGATTGAACTACTAGTCAGTTAGTGAAAATTTTATATATATAAACCGTTAAATATTTATATAATGATTCTGCTATCAGAATAATGTATATTGAACTGAAAGTGATGATAATCATATTGTGTAACATCTGTGGATGCAGGGAAATAGGTTGGAGGAATCCGACTGGATTCCTCAACAGTTATTTATTATTTTTCATATATTTCGATATATGATGTGAATTATAACCTGTTGTTGATTTGGCGGGTATGGACGATATTGAACATCGTGATTTGATATGATTGAATACCATGACATACCAGAATGTTGATAAGGGAATTTTCAAAGTGATATTGAAAACAGAATATTTATAAACTGGAATATTTATAAATAAGAGATATTTATAAATTTGAATATTTATAAGTAAGGAATATTTATAAATTGAAATATTTATAAATAGGAGATAATTTAAAAAGGAAATAAATTCAAAACATTTTCTTTTTGAATGGAAAGGCCTGTGTGGCGGGTTTGGGGATTTTCCCGACGCTCCGGATACAAAGGAGGTTATGGCGAATTTTCCCAGAAATTTAAGGAGTTAGAATATTTTAAAGAATAAATGTGAAAACCAAATATAAAGGAGTTATATTTGAAATGAAATATAAAGGAGATACATTTGAAAGGAAATATATTTGAAGCAAATATAAAGTAATTATTTATTTAGGAAATAAATAAAGAGTTAAAAGGAATTATTTATTTAGGGAATAAATAAAGAGATAAAAGAATTTATTTATTTAGGAAATAAATAAAGATTAAAGGAGATATTTATTTGTTAAATAAATAGGATTAAAAGAAGATATTTACTTGTTAGAATAAATAGAGATGAAAAGGAAAACGTTATATAAAGGAAACCGTTAAAAAAGGAAAATCATTTTTAAAGTGAAGAACCGTTACTAAAAAGTAAATCTTTTCAAATGAATAAAACGTTGTTAAAAAGGAAATCTTTATAAAGTGAATAAAGTAAATCGAATATAGACATTCGAAAGGAGTTAATCGAATATGGTATTCGAAGTTAGTTAATCGAATATGGTATTCGAAAGTTAGTTAACCGAATATGTTATTCGAAAGGGGTTAGTCAAGTCGAGTTAGTCAAATGGAGTTAGCCAGTTAGAGTTAATAAGTTAGAGTTAACCAGTTGGAGTTAATTAGTTAGAGTTAATCGATTAGAGTTAAAACGAACTAGAGTTAATCAAATATAGTTATTTGAGATAGAGTTAGTCAAACATAGTATTCAGGGTAAGTTGCCATCTTGTATGACTGCTAGCGTAATTCGCAGGGCTGTAAATAGCCTACGGCGGTCGGATGTTTCCTAAGGGAGTCACGCGTAACCATTGTGATCGCTGCGATCTAGAGTCAAGAGAATGGAGTTTAATCGAATATTAGTTATTCGATAGGAGTTAATCGAGTTGAGAAATAAGTTAAGTTAAATAAGTTGAGTTGATCGGGTGGTTTGACCAAGTTAGTCGAGCCTAGTTAATCGAATCGAATTGGTCGAACCAAGTAAGTCGAGTTAAGTTCGTCGAGTTAAATAAATCGATGTTAGTTTCATCGAAAGGAGTTATCGATGTTAGTTTCATCGAAAGGAGTAATCGATGTTAGTTTCATCGAAAGGAGTAATCGATGTTAGTTTCATCGAAAGGAGTTATCGATGTTAGCTTCATCGAAAGGAATTATTGATGTTAGTTTCATCGAAGGGAGTTATCGATTATAGTTTCATCGAAGGGAGTTATCGATTATAGTTTAATCGAAGTGAGATTTTCAAATATGAGATATTTGAAAAGGAAGAGTTATCGAATATTAGTTATTCGAAGAGAGATTATCGAATATCGTTTATTCGAGAAGGAGTTAATCGAATATAGGTTATTCGAAGAAGAGTTAATCAAATAGAGATTTCTCGAAGAGATTTATTCGGCAAATTCGATTATATCGAATTCAGGAAAGTACTTATACTTTCCAGTGTTTAAATAGAGATTTATTTATTTATAAATAAATAAGTGTTAGGTTAGTTATTCACTAATAAGAATAGAAGTTGTAATTAAAGTTAGATAATTCGAAAGTAGGGATTATAACGTTATCGTTATAACCAATGTTTTAAATATAGAAGTAGATTAGTAAAATTGGATCCGAGAAAGGCATAAAGAAGTTGTTAAAGATTAAAAGATAAACTTTGACCATTTTGAAGTTATAACGTTGTTCAGTTAAGGTCTGAGAGGTAATTATACCCCAACTTGAGTGACTTCCTTCTTAACTAAGAAACGGTAAGGTTTGATCGTAAAGGAGTTTTGGAAATGTTTTCCAAACAAGAATCAGAAATGTTTTCTAAATACAGAAAACAAGGAATGTAAATGTTTCCAGTGTTGATAACATATATTTTCTAAATATAGAAAATAGAAAATGTTGAATATAGGGAAACAGGAGATAAGTAAACAAATGAACTAAAGAGATTAATGTTAAATGATGTTCGTTCGATATAATTTCCATCTGGAAATAATATCGTTGTTTGCACACTTGTTTTTCTTTGATAGTTAACTCACCGACTATCGAAGTTTTGACCATTTAACGTTGTTAATATGGAGAGACCGGTTGGATTATTATCCATAGAACCACTCTGTATTGGCATAAGCATTGCGAATCATATATGCCAAAGTTAATTGAAGATGGAGAAAAATGCAAGGGCTATTGTATAAGTCTTAGATAACAGTGACTAAGATGGATATACTGAATAGTGCCTTCTGTTTGTCCAGTCCCAGGACAACTTGTATGGACGAAGGTCTGACAGAGTATATCCAATGGATCACGTAAGTTGATCTGTTCAAACGTATTCACGTTGGTGGCGGAGGAATTCGTTTCTCTTAGCTATATACCCGTGTTATTTTTGGATAAATCAATTTTTGATTTGGTAGGTATGACGATGTGACATTTCTAAGTGAATGAAGATGGATGTCTGACATAGTATTTCCAGACGGTCACGTACATTGATTTCTTCAACTATACCAAGAGTGGAAGCGGAGAAGGAAACTTCTTTTAGCTGACACGTAATGTATGGTTGTAGACGTCAATTTGTGATTCTGATGGATTTGACAATGTGGCATTCGAAGTGAATCTGATGTGATGATAAAGCGTAGCTTCTAGCCTCATCATCCGGTAAATGACAGAAATCGGGCAGGCAGCATGGCTAAGTCGGTCGCACCGAAGTAGGGTGTATAATCGCCTATCTAGTGAATATTCATTTGTTTCTTAAATCTATCAATGTTGTCCCATATATATACGGGAACGGTTGCTGATCCCAACCGTTGGTGATGTACATTCGATACACTCAAGCGAAATGAGTGGTCGGTCATGTGTGGCTGAGTTACAAGAGGTTCTTGTTGAACTCCGGTGTATCGTTCCTAGAGTACACTGATTGGAAGGTGGTTCCATACCTTGTCTGTGACGAGCAGGAATTTCGCTCGGTCCGAATCAGTCGCTAAACCGACCCAGACCGTTCGAAACGCCCCATCGTTTGAGAACATGACAAAATAGAACGCATACAAAAGAACATTTCACTGTATATTACAACAATGCATCAGATTACAAGAATATAAAGAGTATAAATGAATATTACACAGAAATATCAGAGATTTAAATTACATTTAAATACATAGCAGCGGAAAATAATACAATACACAACTAGAAGGAGATATACGGATACAAAGCTTTCCGGATATCGTTCCAGCTGCAAACCAGGATCCTGTGAATATAAATCTGCAAAACCAAAACTACTAGCTGCCCGTGCGGAAAATAGGGGCACCCAGAGTTTAGGTTAAAACAATAAACTCCAGGTCAGTCATGTGACTGGTGCGAGAACTAAAACAGTTATTAATCTTTGTTTTTAAAGTTAGGTAAATCAAGGGACCACGCCGTAACACGGAACGGGTTTCCTCCCAAGAACACCAGTGCATAAAACAACAGCGCAATGCTAAATAAAGAAAAATGAAGTTGTTATAAGACCCAGGTCCCATCACACAATGCAACGCAAACCGGAGGATAGGGTTTTCCCTTATAATAGCCAAACATGCTTGGTACGTTTAAATCAAATCATTTGATACTATAATAGGTGTATAGTGTCAAAACAGTTTAATCATAAATATAAATCATAGACGGCATGGGTACCATATATCATGTCGCCATACTAGTTCTACAATTAAAACCGCAATACACGTATTGGAAATTGGATTTCCATCATGGTGGCTCCTGATTCGAAAGATCGATCGCGGAATGCAATTCACCACGGCTTACGTCCCCACAAGAGAAAACACCGTCTGCATCCGCACATTTGGGACCAGAGTACCACCGCGGCTTACGTCCCAGCGAGAGAAAACACCGCTTACTCTATATATCCCTGAGCACTAGGCTCATCTCGGTCGACCGAATCCACGACACCACTAAGGTGCCCATCCACGAAAAAGCATACTGATCAAACCATCAGTTTACCACCATACCGGGGTGTGAGGCTCGCGGATCAACGCTATACACAAAGCCATGCTATATCAGCTGCGCTTTGATCATCAACCACCAAACTTTGCTTTTCAACAAAAGTCTGGATCACTGCATCTCAGCATGCCACACAATCAATCCATATCGTACCACTGATTTCTGCCAATATATAACCTCTGAGCTCATATGTCTCAGAGAAGGGCGTTAAGCAAGAGAATAAATTCTCCACCGCCAAACAGATATATATTTAGCAGAGATCAACAAATACAATATAAAGGAATACAATGTCAGACACACCATCCATTTACAAGTCCGTTCTAGGTCTGAACGAAACCGGAGGCACTTTCCTCGCATATCCATCCATCTCCAAGTACGTCTGGACGACCACCAACTATTTCCATCGTCTTGGGTGTACAGCCCAATCAGGATCGTCAGTAATTATCCGAACGATGTGAAGACTTCCGGTCTTTAACCACCGTCTTCATCTTCGACATATCGTCGAATCGGTTATTCAGAATGGGTATAAACCCGGCCTTCCCGAACAACCCGCGTATATTAAAACGAATGTTACACAAACACAGCATACGCCTCATTCCAATTCAGTAGGTACTAACCGTAAATCAACAAGAGGACAATTTCCCAAATATTAACCCCGAAGGCCGAAACCAACATCAGATCAATACCCAGGAAACCATTCTTCTTAGCCAACCTACAGCTAGTTTCTAAACTCCACATTCTTAGGGAAAGGTTCCCATTAATTTTATCCAAGATAAATTCTTTAAAATTTATCCTGTAATCTTCCTTTGGATGTCGTTTAAAACCAAATTATGGTTTTTCCAACTAGTCGAGATTAGCGAACCACTACGAAGTAATTATTTATTTTATTTCCCAATCCCAACCTATTCATCCCATGAAGCAAGACTGGTAATACTCCATATCTAACACCACAGTGTTGTCGGTAAAATTAATTACCATTTCACGTTCAAATCTAATTAAAGATTTAACTATCGCTTTGGAGCAAAACTGGCGATACTCCATTCTCGCTCACTTTCCAAATTTGATAATTTAAATTATCAATTCACATTCCAATCAATTTGCAGATTCATTAAAACTCCTTTTACTGGGTTAAAGAACTAGGTGTTATTTAAAACACAGTTCACGACAAACCCAAATCACATTCTATTTATTATCGGGTTAAAGAACTAGTGTTATTTAAAACACAGTTCACGATGAACCCACGAATCAATTCATGTTTAATTTAATTCAAATATATGAAGAATTCCGATTATTTAAAACCCCTTTTTAAATCTAATTTATTTATTTAAAAACAAATCGGGTTTTAAATTTAGTTCAAAACTAGTTCATTTTGATAAAAATCTATTTTTATCTTTTCAAATATGGAGTTTTTCATCCCAAATTTTCCCAAATCATTTCTTATGATTTTACACAAATTATTGATATTTTTAATAATTTTATCAAGGCCCGTACAGTCGATTTCCATCAATGGCCATCGAACTGCACTTACAGCGACCTTTTTCAAATTCGATTTGGACGTATCTCCAAATCCAACCGTTAGATTTCAAATTTCTAATATTCGTTAGAAAGCTCTTTTCGATACGAACCCAACGATTCCGGTTTTAGGAGAATAAGACGGTCGGATCTCCCGTAATGTCCGTTTGAAATAAATGGTCGAAATTCACGAACTGCCGCGGCGCGGCGCGTTCTATTCAGGCCATTATATTATATATATAATATATATAATATATATTTCGTCGATTTCTATTTAAAACGAATTTTATAAATAGTTTTGAATTCGTTTCAAAAACAATTTCAACTTCCATTTCAATTCAAATCAAAATTGAATTTTTCCTTATAAATTCGTTTTAAAATTCATTTCTATTCAATTCAAATTTCAATTAAATTTGAATTCATTTCAATTCGTTTTCAATTTGAATTCGTTTTCAACTCAATTCAATTCAAAGTCGTTCTCTATTCGATTCAATTCAAATTGGTTTTCTAATCGATTCAATTCAAATTGGTTTTCTAATCAATTTAAATCAAATTCGCTTTCTATCCCATTTAATTCGAAATCGTTTTATATTCAATTCATTTCGAAATCGTTTTATATTCAATTCATTTCGAAATCGCTTTATATTTAATTCATTTCGAAATCGCTTTATATTCAATTCATTTCGAAATCGTTTTATATTCAATTCATTTCGAAATCGTTTTATATTCAATGCATTTCGAAATCGTTTTATATTCAATTCATTTCGAAATCGTTTTATATTCAATGCATTTCGAAATTGTTTTATATTCAATTCATTTCAAAATATGCGATTTCGAAATCACTTTTCAATATTCATCTTAAAATGAATAAAATCGATATAAATATCGTTCACGTTAAAATGGCGTCAATCTAATCAACACGGCTTCATATATTCCTATTTCAAATATTCTATTTCAAATAAATGAATATTTATTTTTGTCAACACACGACTAATCTCAACGGATGAGTACCGTCCATATGTGACTATTTATGTTATTTAATATATTTTAAAAAAAAAAATATGGTATCTATCGTTTGATTTAAAACCAGACTCCAACCGTAAATTAGTAAGAGAACGATTTCCTGAATATTAACCCCAAAGGCCGAAACCAACATCAGATTAATATTCAGGAGACCACTCATCTCATCTATTTTCCAGTTAGTTTCTAATTTCATATATGATAAAGATGTAAATTTTATTGTCAAAACATTTCGTTCAACACATGACTAATCTCAACGGATGAGTACAGTCAACACATGAACCTTTACTTTATAGTATAAAGATATAAATTTTATTGTTAAAATATTTCGTTCAACACATGACCAATCTCAATGGATGAGTACTGTCAACACATGAACTTTTATTTTATATTGATAAAGAAGTAAATTTTATTATTAAAATATTCGTTCAACACATGACTAATCTCAACGGATGAGTACAGTCAACACATGAACCTTTATTTTATATTGATAAAGAAGTAAATTTTATTATTAAAATATTCGTTCAACACATGACTAATCTCAACGGATGAGTACAGTCAACACATGAACCTTTATTTTATAATATTCTTTATTTTCTAAATTGGAATGAGGCCCAATCAATTACCATATAATATTAATTATATGGATTTTCATACATCACATATATACAATAGCATTGAAAAATAATCAACCATCAACCAAAGTGCACTACACTGTATAAGCATCAAATATAGATATATAACGCTTATAACAGTCTGTCAATCAATCGATCGACATATTTAATCAATCAGGATGAGGGAAATTCATATTTCATCCCAACACCCGTGTGGGGTTTTCAAACAATCAAACACAGATTTTAGTTGTGCAGTTGGGCGATGTGTAAAATTTATCGGCCCAATCAATATCAGTCAAATCAGTGTATATAAACAAATCGGCCGATTTGTTTATAAAAATTTATTTATTCACTTTCACGTTAAAAATCCCATTTTTAATCGATAAAATAATTTATTTTAACATATGGATTTTTATTCAGTTCGTTTACAAAATAGAAATGATATTTTTATTTTTCTAACATATTTTAGAAAATTTCGGCGGCATAACGGCACGATACTAGAAACGGGACGAGGCCTAGCCTTATCCCCGGTCTAGTGAAGGCCCACGCCATTCACACATCAATCAAATCAATTTCATTTCACCAAACAATTCGATTCAAACCAAATAATCTAACCAACTACACAACCAAACAATTAAACAAACAAGCCATCCATGGTCTGTGGATGACGAGTGTCGGGTGCTACTAAACACCGTCTGCATCCTAGTATATATTATTAACTAGAAAATTAAAAATAAAAGTGAGGAGTTCTCACCGATTAGCTAATCCAAATGCCACGGCTCTTCATTTGTAGAAAATCTTCATCATGCTTCCAACGCAGCCTGTTTTCAAACGGTTTATATTAAAAATCACATTTTTATTCTGCTACTATATAGATAAAAATCACAATTTTATTCTACTACTATATAGATAAAAATCACAATTTTATTCTAACGCTATACATATATATAAAATCCCATTCTTATACTATGTTTATATTTTAAAAAGAAATGTGTTATTTCTATTTTTTTTTTAAATTCTATGTCTATATTTTTAAAATCAATTCTACCTTTATTTTCAAAAATAGTTCTAATTTTATTTTCAAAACTCATGTATATATATATATATATATTCCAAGACTAATGTATATATGTTTTTCAAAACTAATACATATATATGTTTTTCAACACTACTGTGTATATATATATTTCTATGAGCTAAAATCATATTTTTTTCTTTGTGTTTCATATATAAAAATCTGTAATTATACAATATTTTTTTTACATTTAAAAATCTGAAATTTAAAGCAATGTTTTTTTTCAAAAAGAAGCTGAAATTTACTTACTATTTTAATTCCTCAGTAATACAGCTTCAGGCTGTGTCTAACTGGGTTCCAAGCTAGGGTTGGTCGTTGCTTCGCCAAAGGGTCGTTGGAGGTCGATCAGAGTGCACCTCCTACTTCGCCATCGAGAGGGCTTCCCGTCGACACCCCACTTGGCCAGCTCGGTGGCCAGGACGACGCGCAAAACGAGGCGATGCGGCGGCTTCTTGGAGGCTCGATTCGAACGATTAACACCCTGATGAAAGGCGAGGTCGGTATAGATTGGAAGAGCAAAAGATCCTCTACAATCTTTGCTTTATGATTCCAAAGATTATTGAGTGGATAAATTGATTTTTGAGGGAGAAAATTCGAGCGGTTTTGACCATCGATTTTATTCTGGCGGCCTGGACGTTGAATTAGGGTTAAGGGGGAATTCCTAGTATATTTATATTATTATATATTAATATTATATTCTACTTTTGCTTTGTTATCAAATTTAACACCACGAACCCCAAATCAAACTCAACGACTGTCTCCCCTAGCTAAATACCCCCATTCCGAATACAATGGGATATGTATCGTAAGCCAATTCTATCGTTTCGACCAGTTTTCGTTAAAAGTAAAATATAAATCAATATATATTAAATTTGAACGCACATTTTAATTTATCGGGGCCATGTACTAACTCTAAAAATTCCTGAAAAATATTTTCTACCTTCGTATTGACGATACGGTCCTAACAAAACTAATTTCGTTGAATTCCGAGACCGTTGGAAAAATGGCCATTTTCCAGTCGATTAAAATCAACTGAAACTGGTCAAATGCGTTTTCCTTTGCCACGCTCACATATTGATTCGAAAAATTACGAAATTTGAAACCTAGCAATAAATTGACATCATGAACCCAACAAAACTGGTTTCTTCGAAATCAGAGGTCATTTGCAAAATGTCCATTTTTAAGGGCCTGAATTCCATAGCGACTATTCAGAATTTTCAACTGGACATATCTTTTGATCCCCGCTATGAAATTTTGATTTTTCGGATTCGTTGGAAAGATATTATCAATTAGATTCCATTATTTTTGGTTTCACTAAAATCCGGATTGTTTTGCACCCGGTACATTCAATTGAAGTTTGAAATCGAATTATCAAACTACCGCGCCATTTTCAAATCTATTTATAAATATATATAAATATTTATATTCTAACGACGACGCGTATAATATATACGTTCTAATTCTATTCAAAATAAAGTTTTCGTCGAAACTATTTAAAATAATCTATTTTAAATATTCAAATTCAGCTAAAATTGCTAAAATAAAAATTTCAAACTGGCTCGCATTTTACGGGTTGTTAGAATCTCCCCAACTTAAAACTTTTCGTCCCCGAAAAGGAACAAAGTCGAAAGTGGTTTGATTATTTAGCTCTACGCTCGATCTGGCTTCCATTCTCCAACTTTTCAGTTTCTGAGAATTTTCAAATTTTCAAAAATTTGGCTAACACCCTAAATTTTCGAAAAATTTCGCCATAACCTCCCCTGCACCGGGAGCATCGGGGAATTTCAAATAGCTTCCCCGGTCCTTCAGATTTCAAAAAGAAAAAGAAAAAGCCAAGCGGCTAGCCAATAGGCTCATAAAATCATCATCACCCAAACAAAACAGTAAATTATGTAGTAAACATGTACCTATTTTTCGGGCAAACAAATTTTATTCTCTGCTCTAGCCTCCTTGCTATGACCTGTTCAATGTAAGTATATGTATATGCAAACAAATGCGACCAATTTTCAATATAATTCAATATTTGGTTCAATTAGGCTAAATGGTTCAAAATTTAGCATACAAATAAACAAACAACACAAACATCAATCAATTAGTGAATTAGAGTTTCAAATTCATAAATTTGATACATATACGGAAAATCATGTTTTTGGTGCCAATTCACCACAATGTGTTCTAACTATATTAGTTTTGGTTCTCACACCAGTCTAATGGAAATATATATAGAAAACACACCTTCGAAACACGAACATAAATACTGATGATGCACGTGCTATCATCAGTACCATCTCCGGGCGACTAGAGTGTGATTCTATATCTATCCAATATATTAAAACTTCGAATATACGTTCATGACGCGTATATGCAAAACCTTTATATACTGGATTGCCCATATTCAAAATAAATAAATAATCAAATACGATTAAAATGATTTAAATTTTCAAAACAAAATTGTTTTCATTTGAAAAATATACTCTTCACACTCGTTCTAGGATACTACTGATCCTATCTCTAACGAGTCATTCTAATTGGATATTGCTAATACAATATCTGATGAATTCTTTCGTATGGTTCTAATGTGTCTTGTTCTCGAGCTCTGTAAACCAAAGCTCTGATACCAACTGTGACGAGCAGGAATTTCGCTCGGTCCGAATCAGTCGCTAAACCGACCCAGACCGTTCGAAACGCCCCATCGTTTGAGAACATGACAAAATAGAACGCATACAAAAGAACATTTCACTGTATATTACAACAATGCATCAGATTACAAGAATATAAAGAGTATAAATGAATATTACACAGAAATATCAGAGATTTAAATTACATTTAAATACATAGCAGCGGAAAATAATACAATACACAACTAGAAGGAGATATACGGATACAAAGCTTTCCGGATATCGTTCCAGCTGCAAACCAGGATCCTGTGAATATAAATCTGCAAAACCAAAACTACTAGCTGCCCGTGCGGAAAATAGGGGCACCCAGAGTTTAGGTTAAAGCAATAAACTCCAGGTCAGTCATGTGACTGGTGCGAGAACTAAAATAGTTATTAATCTTTGTTTTTAAAGTTAGGTAAATCAAGGGACCACGCCGTAACACGGAACGGGTTTCCTCCCAAGAACACCAGTGCATAAAACAACAGCGCAATGCTAAATAAAGAAAAAATAACCTGTTATAAGACCCAGGTCCCATCACACAATGCAACGCAAACCGGAGGATAGGGTTTTCCTTATAATAGCCAAACATGCTTGGTACGTTTAAATCAAATCATTTGATACTATAATAGGTGTATAGTGTCAAAACAGTTCAATCATAAATATAAATCATAGACGGCATGGGTACCATATATCATGTCGCCATACTAGTTCTACAATTAAAACCCCAATACACGTATTGGAAATTGGATTTCCATCATGGTGGCTCCTGATTCGAAAGATCGATCGCGGAATGCAATTCACCACGGCTTACGTCCCCACAAGAGAAAACACCGTCTGCATCCGCACATTTGGGACCAGAGTACCACCGCGGCTTACGTCCCAGTGAGAGAAAACACCGCTTACTCTATATATCCCTGAGCACTAGGCTCATCTCGGTCGACCGAATCCACGACACCACTAAGGTGCCCATCCACGAAAAAGCATACTGATCAAACCATCAGTTTACCACCATACCGGGGTGTGAGGCTCGCGGATCAACGCTATACACAAAGCCATGCTATATCAGCTGCGCTTTGATCATCAACCACCAAACTTTGCTTTTCAACAAAAGTCTGGATCACTGCATCTCAGCATGCCACACTATCAATCCATATCGTACCACTGATTTCTGCCAATATATAACCTCTGAGCTCATATGTCTCAGAGAAGGGCGTTAAGCAAGAGAATAAATTCTCCACCGCCAAACATATATATATTTAGCAGAGATCAACAAATACAATATAAAGGAATACAATGTCAGACACACCATCCATTTACAAGTCCGTTCTAGGTCTGAACGAAACCGGAGGCACTTTCCTCGCATATCCATCCATCTCCAAGTACGTCTGGACGACCACCAACTATTTCCATCCTCTTGGGTGTACAGCCCAATCAGGATCGTCAGTAATTATCCGAACGATGTGAAGACTTCCGGTCTTTAACCACCGTCTTCATCTTCGACATATCGTCGAATCGGTTATTCAGAATGGGTATAAACCCGGCCTTCCCGAACAACCCGCGTATATTAAAACGAATGTTACACAAACACAGCATACGCCTCATTCCAATTCAGTAGCTACTAACCGTAAATCAACAAGAGGACAATTTCCCAAATATTAACCCCGAAGGCCGAAACCAACATCATATCAATACCCAGGAAACCATTCTTCTTAGCCAACCTACAGCTAGTTTCTAAACTCCACATTCTTAGGGAAAGGTTCCCATTAATTTTATCCAAGATAAATTCTTTAAAATTTATCCTGTAATCTTCCTTTGGATGTCGTTTAAAACCAAATTATGGTTTTTCCAACTAGTCGAGATTAGCGAACCACTACGAAGTAATTATTTATTTTATTTCCCAATCCCAACCTATTCATCCCATGAAGCAAGACTGGTAATACTCCATATCTAACACCACAGTGTTATCGGTAAAATTAATTACCATTTCACATTCAAATCTAATTAAAGATTTAACTATCGCTTTGGAGCAAAACTGGCGATACTCCATTCTCGCTCACTTTCCAAATTTGATAATTTAAATTATCAATTCACATTCCAATCAATTTGCAGATTCATTAAAACTCCTTTTACTGGGTTAAAGAACTAGGTGTTATTTAAAACACAGTTCACGACAAACCCAAATCACATTCTATTTATTATCGGGTTAAAGAACTAGTGTTATTTAAAACACAGTTCACGATGAACCCACGAATCAATTCATGTTTAATTTAATTCAAATATATGAAGAATTCCGATTATTTAAAACCCCTTTTTAAATCTAATTTATTTATTTAAAAACAAATCGGGTTTTAAATTTAGTTCAAAACTAGTTCATTTTGATAAAAATCTATTTTTATCTTTTCAAATATGGAGTTTTTCATCCCAAATTTTCCCAAATCATTTCTTATGATTTTACACAAATTATTGATATTTTTAATAATTTTATCAAGGCCCGTACAGTCGATTTCCATCAATGGCCATCGAACTGCACTTACAGCGACCTTTTTCAAATTCGATTTGGACGTATCTCCAAATCCAACCGTTAGATTTCAAATTTCTAATATTCGTTAGAAAGCTCTTTTCGATACGAACCCAACGATTCCGGTTTTAGGAGAATAAGACGGTCGGATCTCCCGTAATGTCCGTTTGAAATAAATGGTCGAAATTCACGAACTGCCGCGGCGCGGCGCGTTCTATTCAGGCCATTATATTATATATATAATATATATAATATATATTTCGTCGATTTCTATTTAAAACGAATTTTATAAATAGTTTTGAATTCGTTTCAAAAACAATTTCAACTTCCATTTCAATTCAAATCAAAATTGAATTTTTCCTTATAAATTCGTTTTAAAATTCATTTCTATTCAATTCAAATTTCAATTAAATTTGAATTCATTTCAATTCGTTTTCAATTTGAATTCGTTTTCAACTCAATTCAAAGTCGTTCTCTATTCGATTCAATTCAAATTGGTTTTCTAATCGATTCAATTCAAATTGGTTTTCTAATCAATTTAAATCAAATTCGCTTTCTATCCCATTTAATTCGAAATCGTTTTATATTCAATTCATTTCGAAATCGTTTTATATTCAATTCATTTCGAAATCGCTTTATATTTAATTCATTTCGAAATCGCTTTATATTCAATTCATTTCGAAATCGTTTTATATTCAATTCATTTCGAAATCGTTTTATATTCAATGCATTTCGAAATCGTTTTATATTCAATTCATTTCGAAATCGTTTTATATTCAATGCATTTCGAAATCGTTTTATATTCAATTCATTTCAAAATATGCGATTTCGAAATCACTTTTCAATATTCATCTTAAAATGAATAAAATCGATATAAATATCGTTCACGTTAAAATGGCGTCAATCTAATCAACACGGCTTCATATATTCCTATTTCAAATATTCTATTTCAAATAAATGAATATTTATTTTTGTCAACACACGACTAATCTCAACGGATGAGTACCGTCCATATGTGACTATTTTTGTTATTTAATATATTTTAAAAAAAAATATGGTATCTATCGTTTGATTTAAAACCAGACTCCAACCGTAAATTAGTAAGAGAACGATTTCCTGAATATTAACCCCGAAGGCCGAAACCAACATCAGATTAATATTCAGGAGACCACTCATCTCATCTATTTTCCAGTTAGTTTCTAATTTCATATATGATAAAGATGTAAATTTTATTGTCAAAACATTTCGTTCAACACATGACTAATCTCAACGGATGAGTACAGTCAACACATGAACCTTTACTTTATAGTATAAAGATATAAATTTTATTGTTAAAATATTTCGTTCAACACATGACCAATCTCAATGGATGAGTACTGTCAACACATGAACTTTTATTTTATATTGATAAAGAAGTAAATTTTATTATTAAAATATTCGTTCAACACATGACTAATCTCAACGGATGAGTACAGTCAACACATGAACCTTTATTTTATATTGATAAAGAAGTAAATTTTATTATTAAAATATTCGTTCAACACATGACTAATCTCAACGGATGAGTACAGTCAACACATGAACCTTTATTTTATAATATTCTTTATTTTCTAAATTGGAATGAGGCCCAATCAATTACCATATAATATTAATTATATGGATTTTCATACATCACATATATACAATAGCATTGAAAAATAATCAACCATCAACCAAAGTGCACTACACTGTATAAGCATCAAATATAGATATATAACGCTTATAACAGTCTGTCAGTCAATCGATCGACATATTTAATCAATCAGGATGAGGGAAATTCATATTTCATCCCAACACCCGTGTGGGGTTTTCAAACAATCAAACACAGATTTTAGTTGTGCAGTTGGGCGATGTGTAAAATTTATCGGCCCAATCAATATCAGTCAAATCAGTGTATATAAACAAATCAGCCGATTTGTTTATAAAAATTTATTTATTCACTTTCACGTTAAAAATCCCATTTTTAATCGATAAAATAATTTATTTTAACATATGGATTTTTATTCAGTTCGTTTACAAAATAGAAATGATATTTTTATTTTTCTAACATATTTTAGAAAATTTCGGCGGCATAACGGCACGATACTAGAAACGGGACGAGGCCTAGCCTTATCCCCGGTCTAGTGAAGGCCCACGCCATTCACACATCAATCAAATCAATTTCATTTCACCAAACAATTCAATTCAAACCAAATAATCTAACCAACTACACAACCAAACAATTAAACAAACAAGCCATCCATGGTCTGTGGATGACGGGTGTCGGGTGCTACTAAACACCGTCTGCACCCTAGTATATATTATTAACTAGAAAATTAAAAATAAAAGTGAGGAGTTCTCACCGATTAGCTAATCCAAATGCCACGGCTCTTCATTTGTAGAAAATCTTCATCATGCTTCCAACGCAGCCTGTTTTCAAACGGTTTATATTAAAAATCACATTTTTATTCTGCTACTATATAGATAAAAATCACAATTTTATTCTACTACTATATAGATAAAAATCACAATTTTATTCTAACGCTATACATATATATAAAATCCCATTCTTATACTATGTTTATATTTTAAAAAGAAATGTGTTATTTCTATTTTTTTTTTAAATTCTATGTCTATATTTTTAAAATCAATTCTACCTTTATTTTCAAAAATAGTTCTAATTTTATTTTCAAAACTCATGTATATATATATATATATATTCCAAGACTAATGTATATATGTTTTTCAAAACTAATACATATATATGTTTTTCAACACTACTGTGTATATATATATTTCTATGAGCTAAAATCATATTTTTTTCTTTGTGTTTCATATATAAAAATCTGTAATTATACAATATTTTTTTTACATTTAAAAATCTGAAATTTAAAGCAATGTTTTTTTCAAAAAGAAGCTGAAATTTACTTACTATTTTAATTCCTCAGTAATACTGCTTCAGGCTGTGTCGAACTGGGTTCCAAGCTAGGGTTGGTCGTTGCTTCGCCAAAGGGTCATTGGAGGTCGATCAGAGTGCACCTCCTACTTCGCCATCGAGAGGGCTTCCCGTCGACACCCCACTTGGCCAGCTCGGTGGCCAGGACGGCGCGCAAAACGAGGCGATGCGGCGGCTTCTTGGAGGCTCGATTCGAACGATTAACACCCTGATGAAAGGCGAGGTCGGTATAGATTGGAAGAGCAAAAGATCCTCTACAATCTTTGCTTTATGATTCCAAAGATTATTGAGTGGATAAATCGATTTTTGAGGGAGAAAATTCGAGCGGTTTTGACCATCGATTTTATTCTAGCGGCCTGGACGTTGAATTAGGGTTAAGGGAGAATTCCTAGTATATTTATATTATTATATATTAATATTATATTCTACTTTTGCTTTGTTATCAAATTTAACACCACGAACCCCAAATCAAACTCAACGACTGTCTCCCCTAGCTAAATACCCCCATTCCGAATACAATGGGATATGTATCGTAAGCCAATTCTATCGTTTCGACCAGTTTTCGTTAAAAGTAAAATATAAATCAATATATATTAAATTTGAACGCACATTTTAATTTATCGGGGCCATGTACTAACTCTAAAAATTCCTGAAAAATATTTTCTACCTTCGTATTGACGATACGGTCTTAAAAAAACTAATTTCGTTGAATTCCGAGACCGTTGGAAAAATGGCCATTTTCCAGTCGATTAAAATCAACTGAAACTGGTCAAATGCGTTTTCCTTTGCCACGCTCACATATTGATTCGAAAAATTACGAAATTTGAAACCTAGCAATAAATTGACATCATGAACTCAACAAAACTGGTTTCGTCGAAATCCGAGGTCATTTGCAAAATGTCCATTTTTAAGGGCCTGAATTCCATAGCGACTATTCAGAATTTTCAACTGGACATATCTTTTGATCCCCGCTATGAAATTTTGATTTTTCGGATTCGTTGGAAAGATATTATTAATTAGATCCCATTATTTTTGGTTTCACTAAAATCCGGATGGTTTTGCACCCGGTACATTCAATTGAAGTTTGAAATCGAATTAACGAACTACCGCGCCATTTTCAATTCTATTTATAAATATATATAAATATTTATATTCTAACGACGACGCGTATAATATATACGTTCTAATTCTATTCAAAATAAAGTTTTCATCGAAACTATTTAAAATAGTCTATTTTAAATATTCAAATTCAGCTAAAATTGCTAAAATAAAAATTTCAAACTGGCTCGCATTTTACGGGTTGTTACATTGTCATAGTTGGAAATCCATTACCCAATACGTGCTTGCAATTTTGATTGTATGCTATATATGTAGAACGTGAGATGAAAGCGTTTCTGCTAGTTGATATCTATTTGTACATAGACGTTATTATAATATCAAAAGGTTTTTGATATAAAGATATTTTGGATTCTCATAAGGGAAAAACCCGTTCCGTTCTGCGGCGTGGTCTTATGAGATATCGTTTACTTGTTCATATACCTGTTTAAACTGTTTTACTCACACCAGTCCCATGACTGACCCGGAGTTTATTTGTTTTGTTTTCCCTAAACTCTTGGGTGCCTAATTTTGTACGTGCAGTCAAGTAGTCAGGAATTTACAGATATACTGGAAGAGCGTGGAGCAGGAGGCTTCAAGATCATATAGCTATAGTTATTTCCGTTGTGTTGTAAGTGCTGTACTCTGATAAGTGCTATTGTATACATAACTGTTATATTTCAAAGTTATGTTATCTATTATATGTTATTCGTTCCGCTGTGAGGTTCGTGTTACTCTGATGTTGTGTTCTTCTTCTTCTTCTATTCTAAGTTTCTATCTTACCTATTCTCACCTTCTAATTTCTTTCATTAATTACCAGGATTTTTCGATGTTTTGGTTATCGACATCGAGCTTATGTCGATAACCAAAGTCGCCGAAAATCCAGGTAATTACACCTCACCTTTAGTTTATTTCTAGTTGAAATATATACTAGGATGCAGATGGTGTTTATTAGCACTTGACACCCGTCGTCCACAGACCATGGATGACTTGTTTGTTTGGTTGCTGTGTTGTGAGATTTGTCTGTGTGATGTGAAATGAAATAAAATATTTTATAGTGGAAAATATTTTATAGTTAAAAATATGATTTTTAACATGTATATAAAATAAATATTTATAAACAAATCGAAGATTTGTTTATATACACTATTTTGATTGATATTGATTGGGACGATAAATTTTACACATTGCCCAACTACACAAATAAAATCTGTGTTTGTTGATTTGAAACCCCACACGGGTATTCGGATGATATTTGACGTACACTAATCCCGATTGTTTAGTTGTATGTCAATCGATGGGTTGACAGACTGTGTAAGCATTAATTATTTATATTTAATGCTTATGCAGTTGTGTGGTGCACTTTAGATGATGGTTGATTATTTATCGTTGCTGTTATGTACATATGTTGTAGAAAATCCATATAATTAACATTATACGGTAATTGATTGGGCCTCATTCCAATATAGAAAATAAATTCATTTGTTGAATAGAAAATAAATTCCTGTGTTGAATTGAAAATAAATTCATGTGTTGAATTGAAGCCACGTTGATTAGATTGACGCCATTTTGACGTGAACGATATTTATATCGATTTAATTCATTTTAATAATGAATATTGAAAAGGAAGTGATCTCAAAATATAACGTTTTGTAAATATTATCATTTATAGATTAATGATGTGGAATATTCAACTTTGATTAGAAATTGATTATGAAGTTGAAATCACTTTGAAAACGAATTTAAAATGATTTATATAATACATTTTAAAAGGAAATCGATGAAATATATATAATATTATATATATATATATCCATATATATATATATATATATATAATGGCCTGAATAGAATGCGCCGCACCGTGGCAGTTCGCGAATTTCGACCATTGACTTCGAATGGATATTATGGGAGATCTGACCGTCGGATTCTCCTAAAACTGAAACCGTTGGGTTCCTATCGAAAAGAGCTTTCTAGCGGATATTAGAAATTAGAAATCTAATGGTTGGATTTGGAATTATGTCCAAATCAAATTTGGAAAAGGTCGCTGTAAGTGCAGTTGGATGGCCGTTGATGGAAATCGACTGTACAGGCCTTGATAAAATTATTAAAAATAGTAATAATTTGTGTAAAATCATAAGAAACGATTTGTGAAGAATTGGGGTGAAAAATTCCAAATTTGAAAAGATAAAAATAGATTTTTATCGAAATGAACTAGTTTTGAACTAGAATTATAAACCATTTATTTTTGAAATAAATAAAGTGGATTTGAAATGGTTTTGAAAATAACCAGAAATTTCCAATAATTGAATTGGAGTGGATTTGAATCGAAATTGTCTTTGGAATATTTCGATGTTGGATTTTGTGATTATACAGATATTGTTATGGAACTTTGAAAGATATATTTATATCGTTATTTCCAATACGATATTTGTTGGTCATAGAATTTGATATTGAATATAAGCCGATTTCTATTCAGGGCCTTGTATTTAATATCAAATGTAATTTGGGTTTGTCGCGAATGGTGTCTTCATTAACACTATTCTTGAGCCCAGTTGAGAAAAAGATCAAATCTTTATATTTAGATTTAATGAAGTGCACCAATTAAATAGTATTTAGTAGGAATTGAATTTGAATTGATTTTTAGGTTTATCGTGAACGGTGTTTTAAATAACACTTGTTCTTTAACCCGATAATTAATGGAATGTGATTTTGGGTTTTCCGTGAACCGTGTTTTAGATGACATTGGTTCTTTAACCCAGTTAAAGGTAGGAAATTGATTTTTGTGAAGATTAAAACTAAGTGGGGTTTTAATGAATCTTTAATTAGATTGAAATGGTCGAGAATGGAGTATCACCAGGAGATAGTTAAATCTTTAATTAGATTTGAACATGAAATGGTAATTGAATTTACCGATAACACCGTGGTGTTAGATATGAAGTATGACCCGTTTTACTTCATGGGATGAATAGGTTGGTACTGGGAAATAAAATAAATGATTACTGCGGTGTGGTTCGCTAATCCCGACGAGTTTGAATTGATATTCAAAAGAAGATCAAAGAATAAATTTAAAGAATTTATCTTTGATAAAATTAATGGGAACCTTTCCCAAAGTAAAAGAATATTTAAATAAAAGAATATTCTGAATTGGAATGAGGCGTATGTTGTGTTTGTGTAACACTTGTGTATTATATACGCGAGTTATTCAGAAAGACCGGGTTTATCACATTCTGAATAATTGATTCGACGTAGTGTCGAGGATGAAGACGGTGGTTGAAGACCGAAGGTCTTCACATCGTTTGGGTGATTACTGATGATCTTGATTGGGTTGTACACCCAAGTGGAGGGAATCAGTTGGTGATCGTCCAGACATACTTGGAGATCGATGGACATGCGAGGTACAAGGTGCCTCCGGTTTCGTTCAGACCCAGAACGAACTTGTAAATGGACTGTGTGTCTGACATTGGATTTTAGTCTGTGTGATTGATTTCTATTAAATATATATCTGTTTGGCGGCAGAGAATTTATTCTCTTGCTTAACGCCCTTCTCTGAGACGTACGAGCTTAGGGGTTATATACTGATGGACATCAATCGCATGAAGTGAATTTCCTGTGTGGCATGCCTAAGTGGCAATTGATCAAGGCTTCTGTTGAAAAGAAAAGTCTTATGGTTGATGATCAAAGAACGGCCTTTGTGGCATAGCTTTGTATAGCGTTGATTCACGAGCATCACACCCCGGTTGTGAACCAGAAACGGGAGAGGACCTCAGGGAGGACATGCGTTACTTTCTAGCTAGAGGTGGTGTTAGTGCTTAAACTGGCTAACATTTATATTATTTTCACCTTTGTGGTTGTTGCGGTTGTGAGGCGCCTCAGTTTGATTGGACGATCCGGGTCCAATGGAATCATTCGTTCGCTCATTTATGCCCCCAAAGGGTGGGGAAACGCAGTGTTCAGGCATTTTAATCCACATCGTGGACCGCCACTGAAGGTCCAAGAGCTCACCTGTGTCTGGGTCCTGAGGCTCGGGCTAGAGAGTCTCGAATCAATAGAGGACTATCTTTTGCCTCGGTTCATAGATGGATATCCAATTTCCAAATACGTGACTTTGCGGTTTTGATTGTAGAGCCTAGTATGGCGACATGATATATGGTACCCATGCCGTCTATGATTGATATTTATGGTTGAAACTGATTTCTTCACTTATAGTAATATTAAAAGATGAAATTTAGCGTATCAACCCTTCTTTGGCTAATATAAGGTAAAACCCTATCCTCCGGCTTGTGTTGCATTGTGTGATGGGACCTGGGTCTTATAATAGCTTCATTGTTCTTTATTTAGCATTGCCCTGTTATTTTGTGCACTGTTGTTCTTGGGAGGAAACCCGTTCCGTGTTATACGGCGTGGTCCCTTGATTTACCTAACTTTAAAATAAAGATTAACAACTGTTTTAGTTCTCACACCAGTCGACTGACCTGGAGTTTATTGTTTTAACCTAAACTATGGGTGCCCCTATTTTGACATGGGCAACTTGTAGTTTTGGTTTTACAGATTTATATTCACAGGAACCTGGTTTACAGCTGGAATGATATCCGAAAAGCTCTGTATCCGTATATCTCCTTCAGTTGTGCTTTGTACTATTTTCCGCTGCAGTGATGTATTTAAATGTAATTTAAATCTCTGATATTTTCTGATGTATAATATTTGTTTATACTCTATATATTCTTGTATTCTCATGAATTGTTGTAATTAACAAAGAAATGTTCTTCTGTCTACGTTCCGATGTGTCATGTTCTCAAAACAATCAGGGGTTTTGAACGGTCTTGGTTGGTCTAGCGACTGATTCGCATCGAGCGAAATTCCTTTTCGTTATAGTTGGTATCAGAGCTTTGGTTTACAAAGCTCAGAGAACAAGACACGATTAGAACCATACGAAGGAATTCATCAGAGATTGGATTAGTAATATCCAATAAGAATGACTCGTTAGAGATGGGATCAGTAGTATCCTAGAACGAGTGTGAAGAGTATATTTTTAAAATGAAAACATTTTTTGTTTTGAAAATATAAATTAATTATACGTATTTGAATATTTATTTATATTGATTTGGACTATCAAGTATATTGAGGTTTTAATATACGTTTGATCCGCGTGTATTTGAAGTTTTAATATACTGGATAAATATAGAATCACACTCTAGTCGCCCGGGCATGATTCTACTAATGACGTACGACATCAATAGTCTGTTTTCGAGTGACTAAAGTGGGATTTCTATATATTTCCTATTGACTGGTGTGAGAACCAAAACTAGATATGGCCGATTGTTGTGATTTGGCATCAAAAATCTGATTTTTGGACTATGTATCAAAGTTATGAATTTGAAAAGCTAATAAACTAATTGATTGATGGTTGTGTTGTTTGAATATCGTTTGATTAATTAAATGTTGAACCTTTAGCCCAATTGAATCAAATATTGAGTTGTATTGAAAATTTGTCGCATTTGCTTGCATATACACGTACTTACATTGAACATGTCATAGCAAAGAGGCTAGAGAAGAGGAATAAAATTGTTTGCCCGACAAATAGTTACATGTTTACGAATTTATTGGGATTTTGATGATTTTATGAGCCGATTGGCTAACTGCTTGGCTGTTTCTTTTTCTTTATGGATTGATGAGGGCCATGGGAGGATATTTGAAATATCACTAAGTCCCCGGTGCAGGCGAGGTTATGGCGAAATTTTTCGAAAATTTAGGGTGTTAGCCAAATTTTTGAATAATTTGAAAAGTTCAAAGAAACTGAAAAGTTGAAGAACTTAAGCCGTAATGGAAATAGTGAAAGTTGAGTTGATTTGTGAAACAACTTTCGGCTTCTTTCCTTTTCGGGGACGAAAAGTTTTAAGTGGGTGAGATTGCAATAACCCGGAAATCGGAGCCAATTTAAAAAAATTTATTTTGGCAATTTTAGTGAATTTTGATTATTTAAAATGAATTATTTTAAATAATAACGACGAGAAATTTATTTTGAATAGAAATAGAACGTATATATTTATATACGTCGTTGTTAGAATATAAATATTTATTTATAATTATAAAAGGAATTGAAAATGGCGCGGTAGTTCGAAAATTCGATTTCAAAGTTCAAATGATTGTACAGGATTCGAAATAAATCAGATTTTAGAGAAACCAAAAATATTTGAATCTAATTGAGAATATCTTTCCAACGAATCTGAAAATTTGAAATTTCATAGCGAGAATCAAAAGTTATGTCCAGTTGAAAATTCAATATAGTCGCTATGGAATTCTGGCCCTTAAAAATAGAAATTTTGTGAACGACCACTGTTTTCGATGAAACCACTTTTGCTGGATCTGTGATGACAAGTTATTGCTTGGTTTCAAAATTCGTAATTTTTCGAGTCAATATGTGAGCGTGGCGAAGTAAAACGTGTTTTGACAGTTTCAGTCAATTTCGATCGACCGGAAAATGGCCATTTTTCAAACTGTCTCAGAATTCGACGAAATTAGTTTTGTTAGGACCGTATCTGTAACACCCCGCCTCCACTAGGATCACTCCTTAGAATGTACTAGCTTTGGAGGGGCGTTATTGTGAGGGTAAACATGCACAGAGATATCGCAAGACAGAATATATGAAAATAAATATAAATAAAGCAGCGGTAGCAGATAAAAACCCATCATCATCATTTCACAAAACCAACATAGTCAAGTACATGGTATCAAAATGTCATGATCCAAAATACAACATAAGTCTAGATACGTAGAAACAAAATACATGGTAAAACATCAGTACTAATCCCCAGAAATAAAAGATAAGCCACAGCTAGCTCAGATCCATACATGAGCTATCCAACAAGCAAGCCAAAGATCCACTAAGCAGATGTAGCCCCTCCCTGAGAACCTGTGGGGGGGGGGGGGGAACGGAAGAAAAGAAGCGAAAGAAGACAGGTCAGTCAAAAAGACTGGTAAGCTCTACTACGATCAATCTATAAACTAATAAAGTTAACAACATGATGGAAACTGAGATGAACATACTGACAATAGATAAAGGTGACATCACATAGACGAGATTAAACTTTGCACCCCAGTGTACTAGTAAACCCACAAAACAGATCTTGATCCCTTAGCCCAAACTTTGGCCCAATAACATGAAGTGACCTTAGTATAAGGTCCAGCCCAACGGTCTAGTCGATCGGCTCCCTATAAACCTAACACGTCAAGTGTTGGTGTCCATACGGCCCACATGGATGTAGTCAGACTGCGCTGGGTCCACCTTTGGGTGTATCAAGCCCTCGGGTGTCAACCCCAGACACCTAAGCAATAATGCACAGTCTAAACCTACTGGTACCCGTGCCTTGAGTTTGTCCAACATCGGACTACGTGCACGTCCGTAGCCCGTCGGACCCGCACCGCTGTACCACTCAGCCGTCGCTTTGGTCGCTTACATCAGTCCAGTAATCGTGCCCCGCCCTAGCCTAGCCTCTAGGGTTGTGAATGATACCAAACTGGGATTACTGCTGGAACAGACCACGTTGCTAGGGTTTCTAAGAGGGTTAAGTGTGGTTTTAACCCCTCACTAATCCTGGATTAAATTAGTTAAGTGTAACCACTTAACCCCATCTAATCCTCGCATCCCCATTATTGGTTAAGTATTAGTGGGCCATGACTTAACCCTAATCATGAGGCATTGATTAATTAACGCACCCAACCTCTCACATTAGACATCCGTGGTTACCTGGGAAGATTTACACCACGTCTAGGTCTAACCTCGGGTCTTATGGTGCAACATGACCAACTACCCACATTAGACCCCACGTTGTGGTTACCTGGGAAGATTTACACCACAACTAGGTCTAACCTCGAGTTGGCCATATCATGTTATCTAACGTCATGTCCACTTTAAAACATATTTACAAGTTAACATATACTTGGGTAGACCTAACTTAATAGGTAAATTCCCAAGGGGTAGACCTAACTTAATAGGTAAATTCCCAATCTTTTAGTTTCATGTATTTTTAAGTTTACCCAAACCCCCCAACGTCATTATATCGCTTACATATTCGTCATAACGCATAAGGGTATAAAAGGTAACTTGGCATAACATACATGATGAACTTCACATGTCATAATAATGATGCATAACATGTTAGACTTGCAAATCATGTCATAGTGAACTCGCATAAACATGCATAACCCATAAAACTTGCATAACATGGTAAGGTGAACTTGCATAAACATGCATAACCCATAAAACTTGCATAACATGGTAAGGTGAACTCGCATAAGCAAGCATAACCCATAAAACATGCATAACATGGTAAGGTGAACTTGCATAAACATGCATAACTTATGAAACATGTAAAACATGGCATAGTGAATTCGCATAAGCATGCATAACTTATGAAACATGTAAAACATGGCATAGTGAATTCGCATAAGCATACATAATCCATTAAACATGTACAAATCTCAACTTTCACCACATGATAACTTTAGAGTTTGTAAAGTGAAGGTAAGAGGGCTTACAAATATAAACAAGTCACAAATCCACCAAATAAGATGAAGAAGCCCTTTAAAAACCCAAACAAAGCATCAAATAAGAAAACCCTTTTGCAAAATCCCAAAAACACAAACTTAGCAAATCAAACTTGCAACTTAATGAAGTATGCAAGTTATTAAGCATTCATACAACATAGAAAAGGTTGTATGATCATCATATCTTCATAGGATTAAACTTTGAGGAAGGTGGAGGCTAGGGTTTTTAGGTGGAGGCCATTTGAGGATTCAAATTGACATAGTTTAGTTGCTAGATTGATTAATGAGGCTTTAGGGTAGGATTAGGGGTATATTTATAGAAGATTAGAGTGTTTTAAGCCCTAGGATTAACCCTAGGTGAATTTTGGCCCGTCAGATTTCGGAATGCTCTAGAACCAGGCCACACAACCAAGCCCAAACCAAAATGGTGCACCAGGCAATTATGCCTGGCTACCCCCTGTCGACAGGGCTGTCGACAGGGCAGTCGACTCCCCTAGATCCCTGTCGACATGCCTGTCGACTTGGGGGTCTTGGCGGGAATTTTTCCCGCTGACGCCAGCTGTGCCCAATCCTTCTTTTTAATTTTAAATTTTAAATCTGTTTTTAATTATGGAAATTTCTGAAAACTTCCATGGGCCTTAACTGGGTCATACGGACTCCGATTTTCGAAAACTCGGACTCTATTTCGCGTATTTTTCCGAGACGAACGCAATGGCATAGCCCGTTTCCCCTGATTCTGAATTTTAAATTAAATTCTGCCTCGATTTATGTTATAACAGGTTATTAAAATTACAGGTTGTTACAGTATCGTCGATACTAAGCTAGAAAATATTTTTCGGGAATTTTTAGAGGTTGTATGTGGGTCCGATAAATTGAAATGTGCGTTCAAATTAATATATAAAGTTATATTTTGATTTTGATGAAAACTGATCGAAATGATTGAATCAACTTACGATACATATCCCATTGCGTTCGGAATGGGGGTAATTGGCTAGGGACGACAGTCGTTGGGTCTTGATTGGAGATCGGATTTAAAAATTGCTTTTTGGAATTAATTTATTTATATATTATTAAAAACCCATTCCCCCTTCATTACCGGTCAACGGTCCCCCCTAATTTCCCAAACCCGATTCATTTGATAGAAAGAAAAAAAACAAAAACAAAAACAAAAACCCGCGATGGAGCCCTAGCCGCCACCGGGATTGACGTCGCTCCCCTCGCCGTGGCCCCCTCCGGCCAAACCCCCTCCAGCGCACCTCTCCACTACCCCCCTTGTTCCTCCATCTCCTTCGATTGGAAACCACGCGAGCCTCCTCCTCAAATTCATCAGACCCGACCCCAACCACCCGGCGCCACCTACCTGACGCCAGCACAGCTACCGCGCCGGCCACCTCCTTGACCACATCGCGAGTCTCCGCCCCTACACCTCAGTTCGAAAGTCCATGGTTTATTTTAGGTGAGTTTTACTTTGTTTTATATAATAATTAGTTTATATAATGTTGTAAATATACATATATCTGATTTTTAATATGTAAAAATATGATTTTTGATATGTAATGGTTTTGAAAATAAAGGTATAATCTTTAGACAAATAAAGTTATCGGTTTTACAATTAAAATAGGATTCTTAAGTCATTAAAAATATAATTTTCATGTAATGTAGTGATTATAAAAAGATAATTTTTATAAGATGAAGAATATAAAAATACGATTTTTATATATGTTGTAGCAAAACAAAAATTCGATTTTTATATGAGTAGTGGACTAAAAATAGAATTTTTATAAAATAGAGAATATAAAAAATATATTTTTTATTATATATAGTGAAATAAAAATGTGATTTTTAATATGAACAACGTAGAGAAGACTGCGCTGGCATGGCAGACAAATCCAAACGGTTCAGAATAGAAGTGGCGGAGTGGAAACCCTCGGTGAGAACTCCTCACCTTTAGTTTATTTCTAGTTGAAATATATACTAGGAAGCAGATGGTGTTTAGTAGCACCCGACACCCATCGTCCACAGACCATGGATGACTTGTTTGTTTGGTTGCGGTGTTGTGAGATTTGTTTGTGTGATGTGAAATGAAATAAAATATTTTATAGTGGAAAATATTTTATAGTTAAAAATATGATTTTTAACGTGTACATAAAATAAATATTTATAAACAAATCGTAGATTTGTTTACATACACTGATTTGACTGATATTGATTGGGACGATAAATTTTACTCATCGCCCAACTACACAAATAAAATCTGTGTTTGTTGATTTGAAACCCCACACGGGTATTGGGATGATATTTGACGTACACTAATCCCGGTTGTTTAGTTGTATGTCAATCAATGGGTTGACAGACTGTGTAAGCATTAGTTATTTATATTTAATGCTTATGCAGTTGTGTGGTGCACTTTGGATGATGGTTGATTATTTATCGTTGCTGTTATGTACATATGTTGTAGAAAATCCATATAATTAACATTATATAGTAATTGATTGGGCCTCATTCCAATATAGAAAATAAATTCATGTGTTGGATAGAAAATAAATTCTTGTGTTGAATTGAAAATAAATTCATGTGTTGAATTGAAGCCGTGTTGATTAGATTGACGCCATTTTGACGTGAACGATATTTATATTGATTTTATTCATTTTTCTAATGAACATAGAAAAGGAAGTGATCTCAAAATATAACATTTTGAAAGTACTATCATTTATAGATTAATGATGTGGAATATTCAATTTTGATTAGAAATTGAATATGAAGTTGAAATCGCGTTGAAAACGAATTTAAAACAATTTATATAATACGTTTTAAAAGGAAATCGACAAAGTACATATAATATATATATATATATATATATATATATCTATATATATATATATAAAATATAATGGCCTGAATAGAACGCGCCGCGCCTGGGCAGTTCGCGAATTTCGACCATTGACTTCGAATGGATATTACGGGAGATCCAGCCGTCGGATTCTCCTAAAACCGAAACCGTTGGGTTCGTATAGAAAAGAGCTTTCTAACGGATATTAGAAATTTGAAATCTAACGGTTGGATTTGGAATTTTATCCAAATCAAATTTGGAAAAGGTCGCTGTAAGCGCAGTTCGATGGCCGTTGATGGAAATCGACTGTACGAGCCTTGATAAAATTATTAAAATAGTAATTATTTGTGTAAAATCATAAGAAATGATTTGTGAAGAACTGGGGTGAAGAATTACAAATTTGAAAAGATAAAAATAGATTATTTTCGAAATGAACTAGTTTTGTACTAGAAACATAAACCATTTATTTTTGAAATAAATAAAGTGGATTTGAAATGGTTTTGAAAATAACCAGAAATTTCTAATAATTGAATTGGACTGGATTTGAATCGAAATTGTCTTTGGAATATTTCGATATTGGATTTCGTGATTATAAAGATATTGTTATGGAACTTTGAAAGATATATTTATATCGTTATCTCCAATACGATATTTTTTGGTCGTAGAATTTGATATTAAATATAAGCCGATTTCTATTCAGGGCCTTGTATTTAATATCAAATGTGATTTGGGTTTGTCGTGAATGGTGTCTTCATTAACACTATTCTTGAGCCCAGTTGAGAAAAAGATTAAATCTTTTTATTTAGATTTAATGAAGTGCACCAATTAAATAGTATTTAATTGGAATTGAATTTGAATTTATTTTTGGGTTTATCGTGAACGGTGTTTTAAATAACACGTGTTCTTTAACCCGATAATTAATGGAATGTGATTTTAGGTTTTCAGTGAACCGTGTTTTAGATGAAATTGGTTCTTTAACCCAGTTGAAGGAAGGAAATTGATTTCTGTGAAGATTAAAACTAAGTGGGGTTTTAATGAATCTTCAATTAGATTGAAATGGTCGAGAATGGAGTATAACCAGTTTTGCTCCAGGCGATAGTTAAATCTTTAATTAGATTTGAACGTGAAATGGTAATTGAATTTACCGACAACACCGTGGTGTTAGAAATGAAGTATGACCAGTTTTACTTCATGGGATGAATAGGTTGGGATTGGGAAATAAAATAAATGATTACTGCGGTGTGGTTCGCTTATCCCGACTAGTTTGAATTGATATTCAAAAGAAGATCAAAGAATAAATCTAAAGAATTTATCTTTGATAAAATTAATGTGAACATTTCCCAAAGTAAAAGAATGTTTAAATAAAAGAATATTCTGAATTGAAATGAGGCGTATGTTGTGTTTGTGTAACACTTGTATATTATATATGCGAGTTATTCAGAAAGACCGGGTTTATCCCATTCTGAATAACTGATTCGACGTGGTGTCGAGGATGAAGACGGTGGTTGAAGACCGGAGGTCTTCACATCGTTTGGGTGATTAATGATGATCTTGATTGGGTTGTACACCCAAGAGGAGGGAATCAGTTGGTTATCGTCCAGACGTACTTGGAGATCGATGGATATGCGAGGTACAAGGTGCCTCCGGTTTTGTTCAGACCCAGAACGAACTTGTAAACGGACTGTGTGTCTGACATTGGATTTTAGTTTGTGTGATTAATTTCTATTAAATATATATCTGTTTGGCAGCGGAGAATTTATTCTCTTCCTTAACGCCCTTCTCTGAGACGTACGAGCTCAGGGGTTATATATTGATGGACATCAATCTCATGGAGCGAATTGCCTGTGTGGCATGCCTAAGTGGCAATTGATCAAGGCTTCTGTTGAAAAGCAAAGTCTTTTGGTTGATGATCAAAGAACGGCCTATGTGGCATAGCTTTCTGTAGCGTTGATTCGCGAGCTTCACACCCCGGTTGTGAACCAGAAATGGGAGAGGACCTCAGGGAGGACATGCGTTTCTTTCTAGCTAGAGGTGGTGTCAGTGCTTAAACTGGCTGACATTTATATTATTTTCACCAGTGTGGTTGTTGCCGTTGCGAGGCGCCTCGGTTTTATCGGACGATCCGGTCCGATGTAGTCATTCGTTGGCTCACTTACGCCCCAGAGGGTGGGGAAACGCAGTGTTCAGGCATTTTAATCCACATCGGTGCACCAGCCCCGACGATCCAAGGGCTCACCTTTGTCTGGGTCCTGAGGCTCGGGCTAGAGAGTCTCGAATCAGTAGAGGACTATCTTTTGCCTCAGTTCATAGATGGAAATCCAATTTCCAAATACGTGACTTTGCTGTTTTGATTGTAGAGCCTAGTATGGCGACATAATATATGGTACCCATGCCGTCTATGATTGATATTTATGATTGAAATTGATTTCTTCACTTATAGTAATAATAAAAGATGAAATTTAGCGTATCAAACTTTCTTTGGCAATTATAAGGTAAAACCCTATCCTTCGGTTTGTGTTGCATTGTGTGATGGGACCTGTAATGACCCAGATATTTGACGGTGTAATAATTAACTTATTTAATTATTTAAATAACGAATATATTATTTAATCGTCGACGTTAGAACGTATAATTATATTATAATTAAAACCGAGCTCGAAATGGCGCTGCAGTTCGTAATTTGACGATTCGAACTTCAACTGAGTGTACAGGATTCGTTTTAAATCGGATTTCTGTGAAACAAGAAACGTGTGGAGCTGGTGGAGTATATCTTTTTAGTGGAAGAGAAAAATTAGGATTTCGTCGTGTAGATTTTGAGATATGTTCAAATCAAATTTTAAAATAGTCGCTATATAATCGTTTATCGACCATAACGGTTTATTCGGTATAACCAGAGATCGGGTTTGAATTTAGACAAGGTTCTTTTGAGGCGTAGCGATAATTTAATTTTTAGAATTTTATGGTAATTTTTAATTAATTAATTAAGCAACTTTTTATTTGGAGTGTTTTGCACCCTGTGACGATATTTTTGGGTTTCACAATATGGGTTAATCTACCGGTATTATTATATTTTTGGGATTGTGGCACCTCACTCGTCACAACGGTAATTTTATTTCTGTCCATGACTCTTCCTATGTGAGCGAACGAAATTATGCGTAGTATGGACCCATGGCCTTTAATTTAAACAAAACCACTACACTATACAAAACCACTCGGTACCCCATGAAACAGGGACGTCCCCTCTCCATCAATGCTTAACCTGTCCACGTTGCACCCTCAATAAAAATCTAGATATTTATTTCTTCTATAAAAACCCCTTAAACGTTTTCTAAACCTAGGTCATTATTTTTCCATCGGCTGAAGCTTCTTTGTAGCCGCCGCTAATACAAATCAATGGCCCCGACTTCTTCAACTTCTTCCCTCTTAATCTCCATCCCCACTCAATAAAAATCAAAGCTCTATAACGGTAAAAAAACCTAGATCTAGATAAGGGCGACAGAATGGTGCGGTGGTGATCGACTCTCGCTCGTTCTGGTGGCCGAATCTGGAGCTAGAACACGCGGTGGTCAAGAGCCATTTGTAGATGAGCGACAGTAGCTGGACTGAGGGCGTCTGGAGCGTAGGTCGTCAAGGGGTCGGTGCGAGTTCTGATGATCTTCGGGGATGCTCTGGCCTTTCCTGGTAGTTGCGGCAGTGATGAACCGAAGGTGAGGCGCTGCGGTTGGATGTAGGGGTCGAGGCATGAAGGCAGCGTATAGTTGGAACTATGAAGCAGCACTAGAAATGATGAGATCTGAAGCTCGTTCTGGTGCTCTCGTAGGGTTCCACTGTGTAGGCGATTGAAGGAGGGAGAGCATTGTGGGTTGTGCTGCTGTGTAGCCGGTTGATGACGAGGTTTTGGAATGGACACATCACATTTTGTTTGGGAAGCTGATTAGGACTTACGTGGAAAATGAAAAGGGGTACTGTGTGATACAAAGTTGGGAGAGTAGCAGTGTGAGGAGGGGCACGTGTTATATATTGTCGTGGTGGGAACGTAGTAGTAAGTAGTGTGCAAGGACAAATCGAAACTAATAATGTAAAGAGTATTACAGCATTAGATTGGGTGAAGTCGGGCATTTTGGGAAAAATGGTTGGGAACAAAAAACAGTGTAGAAGACGTGAACGCGCGTGAAGTGGAAAGCAGTTTAATTCAAGCCGTTATTTTGGGGAATCAGAAGGAAGAACTCGACATTTAAGTTAAGTATTCGGTCAATTAAATTAAATATATCCGACCGATGAAGTTTACGTTAATATTTAATTAAGAAATTTATTATAATATAATTAAATCATATGAACTCAAATATGTTATAAATTGTTCCTAGGTTAACCGACGAACCGAGTTATACTGGAATCGCGGTAACGGATAGAACAGTCTGGAATTGATTGGGACAAAGACGGAGACAGCTGAGAATTTACTGTTAAATTAAACACTGTTTAATTTAACCGTAATTGAACCGCTACAACGAACGAACGGAATCAAAGTGAGTAAAACTCACTAACTCTCCTCAATTTATATTTTGATATAAAGTGTACTTTATTTTGTTGACTGCTGTATATTGATTGTTAAACTGGACTGTTAAATAGATTTGATTGGAAACGTAGATATAGTCATATATTATATCGTTAATCAAATATTGATTCTGTCCAGTAGAATATTTCATATTGAAATGAAATTGATGTATATTATACTGTGTAACATCTGTGGATGCAGGGAAACAGGTTGGAGGAATCCGACTGGGTTCCTCAACAATTATTTTACTGTTTTCATATATTGTGATATATGTTGTGATTTATAATCTGTTATTGATTATGGATGTTAGAACGATATTGATCATCGTTGTTTGATATTTTGAATATCATAAGAAACCCTGAGTTGTAAAAAGGAATATTTCAATATATATTGAAATAAAGGAATTTTATAAAATCACAGGATTTTATAAAAGGAAATTATGTATAAAACGAACACGGTTTTATAAAAGGAAATTATTTATAAAACAAATAGAGTTTTATAAAAGGGATATTTATTTAGAAGGTAAATAGAATTGAAAAGGGAAATATTTATTTAGAAAATAAATAGAATAAAGAAATATTTATTTAGAAGATAAATAAAACGTTATAAATAGAGAATATTTGTGACGGAAATCAAACGTTGTAAATAGGAAATATTTGTAACGGTAAATAGAAGTTATAAATAGGAAATATTTGTAACGGTAAATAGAAGTTATAAATAGGAAATATTTGTAACGGTAAATAGAAGTTATAAATAGGAAATATTTGTAACGGTAATTAGCAGTTATAAAAAAAAGGGATAGTTGTAACGGAAAATAAACGTTATAAAAAGGAAATTGACGAGATGTAAAAGATAATCGAATAGAGTTAAATCGAATTTAGTATTCGAAGGAGCTAATCGAATTTAGTTATTTGAATATAGTTAATTGAATATTAGTTATTTAATTAAAGATAATCAAATAAAGTTAATCGATTAAAGATAATCAAATAAAAGTTAATCGAATTAGTCGAAGTAAGTTAATCGACTATTAGTTAGTCGAATGTTAGTTAAGCAAATAAGAGTTAATCGACTATTAGTTAGTCGAAGATTAGTTAATCGAATATGGTATTCGATGTTAGTAAATCGAATATGGTATTCGAAGGAGTTAATCGAATATGGTATTCGATGTTAGTTAATCGAATATGGTATTCGAAGTTAGTAAATCGAATATGGTATTTGAAGTTAGTAAATCAAATATGGTATTCAAAGTTAGTTAATCGAATATGTTATTCGAAAGGGGTTAGTCGAGTCGAGTTAGTCAAATAAAGTTAATCGATTTGAGTTAACTAGTTAGAGTAATCAGTTAGGGTTAACCAATTAGAATAAATCAGTTAGAGTTAAACCAATAGAGTTAATCAGTTAGAGTTAATCCAAAATAATATGCCATTTAGCACGACTGCTAGCGTAATTCGCAGGGCTACAGATAGCCTAAGGCGGTCGGATGTTTCCTGAGGGAATCAGGCGTAACCATTGTGATCGCTGTGATCTAGAGTCAAGCGAATGGAGTTAATCGAATATTAGTTATTCGATAGGAGTTAAGTTATCGAGTTAAGATAATGGAGTTAAGATAATCGAGTTAAGTTATCGAGTTGAGTTAATTAAGTTAAGTTAGTCAAGATGAGTTAATCCAAAGGAGTTAGTCGAACATTAGTTATTCGAATAGAGTTGAACGGAGTTAAATATAGTTAGTCGAATATAGTTTATTCGAATAGAGTTAAAGGAAAGGAGTTCTCGATTATAGTTTAATCGAAGGGAGTTATCGATTTTAGTTTAATCGAAAGGAGATTATCGAATATATCGTATTCGAAAGAAAGAGATCGAATATAGTTTATTCGAAAGAGAGAGATTTCGAATATAAGTTATTCGAAGAGAGATAATCGAATATAGGTTATTCGAAGAAGAGCTAATCAAATAGAGATTTACTCGGAAGAGAATTACAAGTCGAATTCAATTATATCGAATTCGGGAAAGTAATATTTACTTTCCAGTTTTTAAATCAAAAGTATACACTAATAAATTAGGGTTAGGTTTAATTATTCGGATTAAAGAATAAAGGTTATAATTGAAGTTAGATATTGCGGAAGTAGGGATTATAACGTCATCGTTATAACCAATGTTTTCAATAAAGAAGTGGATTCGTAAATTGAATCCGAGAGTTACGTAAAGAAGTTGTTAAAGGTTTAAAAGATAATCTGTTACTATTTCGAAGTTATAACGTTGTTCAGTTAAGGTCTGAGAGGTAATCATACCCCAACTTGATTGACTTCCTTCTTAACCAAGGAATGGTAAGGTTTGATAGTGAATGATGGTTAAGTGAATTCAGTAAATGGTTTGAGCTGGCATAGCGATGTTTATTTAAAACATCAGTTTAAATCCAATAAAGGAACTTTGGAAATGTTTTCCAAACAAGAAATCAGAAATGTTTTCTAATATAGAAAACAAGGAAATGGAAATGTTTTCCATTGTTAATAAAGTATATTTTCTAAAATTTGAAAATAAGAAATTTAGAATATAGGGAAACAGGAGATAAGTAAATTAATGAACTAAAGAGATAAATGTTAAATGATGATTGGTTGATATAATTTCCATCTGGAAATAATATCGTTGTTTGCACACGAGTTTTTCTTTGATAGTTAAATCACAGACTATCAATGTTTTGACCATTTTAACGTTGTTAATTTGGAGAGACCGGTTGGATTATTATCCAAAGAACCACTCTGTATTGACATAAGCGTTGCGAATCATATATGCTGAATATATTGAAGACGGAGTAAAGTGCAAGGGCTGTTGTATGAATCTTAGATAACAATGGACTAAGATGGATGTACTGAATAGTGCCTTCGGTTTCGTTCAGTCCCAGAACGAACGTAAATGGACGAATGTCTGACAAAGTATTTCCAATGATCGAATGGGTTGGTCTGTATAAATATATATGGTTGCAACGGATTTATCCCTTAGCATAACATCCAGGATATTTGTATAAACCAACTAATGATTTACGGATCTGATAATGTGGCATTCAAAGTGATCGTGTTATAAATGAATGGAAAGTAAGCGTAGCTTCTAGCCTCACATCCGGTAAATGACAGAAATCGGGCAGGCAGCATGGCTAAGTCGGTCGCATCGAAGTAGGGTGTATTATCACCTATCTAGAGAATATTCATTTGCTTCTTTTAATCTATCAATGCTGTCCCATATATATACGGGAAACGGTTGCTGATCCCAACCGTTGGTGATGTACATTCGATACACTCAAGCGAAATGAGTGGTCGGTCATGTGTGGCTGAGTTGCAAGATGTTCTTGTTGAACTCCAGTGTATCGTTCCTAGAGTACACTGATCAGAAGGTGGTTCCATACCTTGTCATAGTTGGAAATCCATTACCCAATACGTGCTTGCGGTTTTGATTGTATACTATATGTGTAGAACGTGAGATGAAAGCGTTTCTGCTAGATTGTTATCTAATTGTAGTTAGACATTATTATAATATCAGAATGATATTGTTTACAAAGTTGTTGGATTCTCATAAGGGAAAAACCCGTTCCGTTATGCGGCGTGGACTTATGAGATATCGTTTACTTGTTCAAACTGTTTTAAACTGTTTTACTCATACCAGTCCCATGACTGACCCGGAGTTTACTTTGTTGTTTTTCCCTAAACTCTTGGGTGCCTAAATTTGTACGGGCAGTCAAGTAGTCGGGATTTGCAGATACATTGAAGAGCTGGAGCAGGAGGGTTCAGGATTTTATAGCTATTATTATTTCCGCTGTTGTTGTAAGTGTTGTACTCTGATAAGTGCTATTATATATATAACTGTTTGTATTTCAAAAGTTATGTTATATTTTATTCGTTCCGTTGTGAGATTCGTGTTTACTCTAATGATGATGTTCTTCTTCTTCTTCTTCTATTCTATAAGTTCTACCTTATCTATCCTCACCCTCTATCTTCTTTCTATTAGTTTCTTGAATTTCAAGTGCAATTTGGGGTTGGACTTGTGTTATTTAGTCAGCTCAAATTGGACCGGATTTTCGGGTCACTACAGTTGGTATTAGAGCCAGGTTTAGTTAATACCTTGGCTCTGTGGCGTGATTCAGTAGAGATGGGATTAGTAATATCCTAGACTGAGTTTGAGTGTATATATACGAGTGCGTATTTGTTAGTTAATATAAAGTGTTTTATATTGTGGAGATTTATTGATTGAGTGGCTTATGAATTCTGGTCGATAGTGGGGCACCACAATATTGATAGGAGTTACTAAACACTTGAATACGATGAACCGACATGGTATGTTTTGAAAAGAGGGTAAATAAAATAATTTTACCCAAGTATATATATTGGAAATATTAATGTGTTGGTTGTTATTATAATTGAATAAGATTATAAAAGTGCAATGGTTATAAATAACCAATCAGAATTTGTATAAGTGGTACGAATGAATTAAATCTGAAATTAAAATCAGAATTGAAATTTAAAACTGGAAATTCAGACCAGTGTCTGTAATTGAATTTGGATTAAGTATACGTGAATTTTAAAATCCTGGGAGGTTTTAAATTTGTTTTGATAAGGATATCTGGGATTGATTTCAAAATGGGAAGTGTTTAAAAGTGGTTTTGATGGGAATATAGTATTGAACTCACTTTGATCGCTGGGAAATATTTCCGATGATGGATCTATACATCATCGGTGTAATTTTCGAGTTGCTAAGTGACGGATTACTACCAAAGATTTTGTTTTGAATTTGTTTTGCAAGAACAAGTTATTCAGGAATTCAAGGGACTTTGAATTGTTGTTATGATTTCAAGTGATTTGAATAAACCCAGGAATTTAAATTCAGAAATTAAATTTACTTATGGGTTAAATAGATGAACTGGTAAAAGTGATTTATAAATTGGGATTTAACTTGAAATAAGTGAATATGAAATTGAGTTGGTAAGTTGAGAGATTGAAATTTGAGATTAGAGTTGAATGAAATTTTACTTGAGTACAAGACAATGATTGTGTTGAGAATAAAGACAGATTGGAGTTTGATTTGGATGGCATGATATATGCAGAATTTGATAGCAGATGATAGGGATATAATGATATGCCCGACAAAAAGGTACAAGTTTATATTTATTTTGGGTATGAGGTTTTGATGAGCCGAATTGGCAAGCCGCTTGGCTGTTTGATTTTCTTTTGAGTTGGAGAAGGCCTAAAAGAGGCGAGTTGGGATTTTACAGATAGGGCTGTATAAAGGAGGTTATGGCGAAATTTTCTGAAAATTTAAAGTGTTAGAAAATTATCAGAATTTTTGAAAATTTAGGTTAGTCGGAAGGAATTAATATTTTAGTCAATATTAATTGTTTCAGTTGAAATCAGAAATAAGGGGTAAACAAATCTTAGGAATTCCAATAGATAGGGTCGTCCTCTACCTTAGCAATTTCGAGGACGAAATTATTTTAAATGGGGAAGAATGTAATGACCCGGATATTTGACGGTGTAATAATTAACTTATTTAATTATTTAAATAACGAATATATTATTTAATCATCGACGTTAGAACGTATAATTATATTATAATTAAAACCGAGCTCGAAATGGCGCTGCAGTTCGTAATTTGACGATTCGAACTTCAACTGAGTGTACAGGATTCGTTTTAAATCGGATTTCTGTGAAACAAGAAACGTGTGGAGCTGGTGGAGTATATCTTTTTAGTGGAAGAGAAAAATTAGGATTTCGTCGTGTAGATTTTGAGATATGTCCAAATCAAATTTTAAAATAGTCGCTATATCATCGTTTATCGACCATAACGGTTTATTCGATATAACCAGAGATCGGGTTTGAATTTAGACAAGGTTCTTTTGAGGCGTAGCGATAATTTAATTTTTAGAATTTTATGGTAATTTTTAATTAATTAATTAAGCAACTTTTTATTTGGTGTGTTTTGCACCCTGTGACGATATTTTTGGGTTTCACAATATGGGTTAATCTACCGGTATTATTATATTTTTGGGATTGTGGCACCTCACTCGTCACAACGGTAATTTTATTTTTGTCCATGACTCTTCCTATGTGAGCGAACGAAATTATGCGTAGTATGGACCCATGGCCTTTAATTTAAACAAAACCACTACACTATACAAAACCACTCGGTACCCCATGAAACAGAGACGTCCCCTCTCCATCAATGCTTAACCTGTACACGTTGCACCCTCAATAAAAATCTAGATATTTATTTCTTCTATAAAAACCCCTTAAACGTTTTCTAAACCTAGGTCATTATTTTTCCATCGGCTGAAGCTTCTTTGTAGCCGCCGCTAATACAAATCAATGGCCCCGACTTCTTCAACTTCTTCCCTCTTAATCTCCATCCCCACACAATAAAAATCAAAGCTCTATAACAGTAAAAAAAACCTAGATCTAGATAAGGGCGACAGAATGGTGCGGTGGTGATCGACTCTCGCTCGTTCTGGTGGCCGAATCTGGAGCTAGAACACGCGGTGGTCAAGAACCATTTGTAGATGAGCGACAGTAGCTGGACTGAGGGCGTCTGGAGCGTAGGTCGTCATGGGGTCGACGCGAGTTCTGATGATCTTCGGGGATGCTCTGGCCTTTCCTGGTAGTTGCGACAGTGATGAACCGAAGGTGAGGCGCTGCGGTTGGATGTAGGGGTCGTGTAACACCCCGAAAATTCTATAACTGTGAAATTCATGAATTAAAGTATAATCAAATTCAAATCAAAGAACTAAGGGAAACGGGATACGCCATTGCGTTCGTCTCGGAAAAATACGCGAAATAGAGTCCGAGTTTTCGAAAAACGGAGTCCGTATGAAGAAGATATGGCCTTCGGAAGTTTTGAATTAAATTTAAAATTCAAACAGAATAAAATAATAATTTGAAATGGGGCCCAACGGGCCAGGCGAATAAAACACCCGCCTAGCCACCCAGGTCGACTGGGCTGTCGACCTGGGCTACCCATGTCGACAGGGCTATCGACAGCCCTGTCGACAGGGGTATCGACCTGGTCGAGCCCAGTCAACCTGGCTGGCCAGGTCGGTGTGTGGTCGAATTTCTGTGGTCTGCTTTGTCATTAGGGCTAGGTGGCGGGTTTTTATTGGTCTCTCTTCCTAATGTATGGCTATGATCTATCCTAGCAACATCAAGGGTCCTAATCAATTCCTAACCTCTATATAAACAACCCTAGACTAAACCCTAATCTATTCATTAAAAATTAAGAACATAGCCGCCATGTTGCCGAGGAATGACAAAGCATAGCCGCCAACTAAAGAGAGGATTAGGGAGGAAGTTCTAAGGCCTAAAGCAATTCAAGCAACCTAAAGCTAATCAATTCAACAAAGGAATTTGCGTCTTCAATCCCTAAACTAGAGAATTCATCAAACCATTGTAAGTAGAGTATTACTTTGGTATTAATAAACAACTGTGTTGATGTGTATGCTTGAGTTGTGGCAATGGAAGTAATTCATATTTGTGCAAAATTATGTTATTCATTATAAAGAACTACATGCGGTAGTTCTATGCAAATAAACGTTTGGAATATTGCGCAAATTGTGTAATCTATATTGAAGCTACATGTATGTAGTTAATTGAAATTCATGCAAATTTGAGGCTTTGTTATTATGCCATTATGATGTATATTTTGTGCATAAATCGTTTTGCAAGTAATTGAAACAAGTTTGGTTATTATAGTTCATATGAAACTATGTAGAATTTTGACACCATAATCCATGCATTAAGTCATGCTTTTACAAACTTATGAATATGGCTAGGAATGATATTTGGCATAATTGAAATCCGTTATTAAGTCTATCTTATTTTAAAGGATTATATGATGACATGGCTAGGTTAGACTCAAAAATCCCTTTTTGCAAGTTTAAAGCAAACACCATGTTTAGGAATATTTATGCATAAGCATGTTTATACCATCGTTATGTGATTAGGCTTAAATCATGATTAAGTTGAATTATGCTATGTTTATGCTAGAAGTATTTAGGCCATGCTTATGTTTGACATTATGCCTAAATAAGAATATAGGTTCATGTTGTAGTTAAACCTATGCAAGTTTACATGCCTTGATTTATGTCACCTATGTTTTATGACCAAAATACATGTCACCACTATGCAAGTACACCAATTTCTATTATGTATTTTCCAACGTCATATGCAAGTTCATGCGCTCACTTTCCCCTCTTTGTGTATACGCCATAAGCCTCCCCTTTTCGCATGGCTAAATTGGGCTTTAAAAGGCTAAGCCCAATATATATATAAACGAACGTGTAAAACGGGGGAAAATAACGTTGGGTAAAAATTAATTAATGAATGAAAATATGAAATAGAAGGGCCCAAAGTCAAGTATGGGTTGGGCCCATGGTTGGTGTAACCATTACACCATTAACATAATAATGGGCCGCAAATATTTACATATAAGAAATAAAGAAGAATGACAAAATATGTAAATGTAGAAAAGACGATGTGTTTAACCCGAGGTTGGATTGAGTTGTGATGTAAACCTGCCCGGAACCGCCCGGCTGTCCAGTAGTCACAACAATACCTATCCAATGTGGGAGGTTAAACATGGAGCCCAGCAAGGACCCGAGGTTAGACTGAGTTGTGGCGTAAGACTGCCCGGAACCAACCGGCAACAGGCAGCCACAACAATACCTGTCTAATGTGAGAGGTCAGGGCCTTAATAAGACAATTAAGGCTGAGTCAGGATTGTTAGGATTAAGTGAACTAAAGACTTAATCAAAAATGGAACATGCTAAACTAAACGGACTGGTGGGGTTAGGTTAGGAAACACTTAACCAACTTAGCATGTTGGCTAGAGATAGAAAACCTAGTAACGGGGGACCCTTTTCAGCAGTAACCCTAGAAGGTGTATCAGGATACCCTGAAACTAGGCAGGGTGGGGCACGATTACTGAGCTGATTGTAAGAGGTCAAATCGACGGTGGTGGTGTAGCAGTGTAGGTTCTAACGGTGTGCGGGCGTGCACGCACTCCGGCGCAGAAAAATAAAGCACTGGACACCAGTAGCATACCTTTGCACTCTAAGGTTGTGTCGGGTTGCCACTATGGGACTTGATACACCCCATGGTGGGACCAGCATAGGTAACTACAGACATCAAGGGCCGTAAGACACATGTAACTATGCGAGTAGGAGCCGATCATCGTAGAATGGATCACACTACCCTGATTATGGGGTGCAAATTGGAAACTAGTTTATATGGGTTCAGAGATTAACATGGGGTACGATAGTATATTCGACCCTAGATAACTTAACCAAGTTCATAGTGTTTGCCCACTTCCTGTTTACTTATCATACCCAGTTCTTTATTCATAGACAAAGTAGTACTAGACTTACTCAGGCTTTATGTCTGACTCTATTTTTCTTTCGTCTTCTTTCTTCCGTTTCCCCCCCCCCCCCCAGGTCCTCAGGGAGGGAACACAGCAGCTTGACCTACCTCAACATCCAGCTTGAAGAAGAGAAATGTATTGCTTGGACTTTCCTGTTTTGAACTATGGCTTTGGACAATTCACTATGGGGCTTTGGCAGTTTATCTATGTTTTATTTATGCTTCTTTAAAAATAATGTACTCAAGACAGATTATGAAGTATTATGTTATGTTTTTGGAAGGGATGTTGTTGTAACACGTATTTGACTTTATGAAATAAAATTTGTTGTTCTTCCGCTGGTTTACAAATATGTGTTATTATATCTGTCTTGTATATCTGTGACTTGTACTTATAAACCTCCACCATAATTAGGGCATTCCCTTTGAGAGTGACCCTAACGGAGGTGGGGTGTTTCACTTGGTATCAGAGCATAGGTTTACCAGATAAGATAAAAAGTTTTGAAAAATTATTTTCAAAAAGGGAATTTAAAGAAGCATTTTTAAAAGATAAAAGTATTATTTTATTTTAAAAAAGGCAAAGTCCACTCCCCAAAGCCATAGGTATTATCTCTTATCCTTCGTTTTGAATCTATCCTTTTTGTTTCAGCATGTCCCAAGAACTTAACTTGCCTGAAGGGGTGCCCATACCTGGTTGGTTTAGACGTTTCTTAGAAGCTAGGGCCACTCAGCCAGGTCCTACCGTTCCTCCTCCTCCAGCTGAAGGGAATCATCCAGCCGCAGCAGTACTTTTTCCTCCACCTCCTCCACGGGGAAACACATTCGCTAAGATATGTAAAGATTTTAAAGCTATGGGAGGAAGGGATTTCCATGGAACTGAGTCCTTCGTAGCAGCTAGGAATTGGCTAAAAGAAACGGAGGACCTATTCATCATCTTTGAGGTAGAAGATAGACAAAAGGTACAACTAGCGGTGTGGCTATTGAAGGGCGAGGCTTCCTACTGGTGGGAAGTCACCAATGCTGAAAGACCAGTGGATACATGGGAGGACTTTAGGGCAAGGTTTGAGACTAAGTTTCTCTCAGATGCAGAAAGAAGTTTGCAGTTGGAAAAATTCTTATTTCTTAAGCAAGGAGACAAGACTGTCAGAGAGTATGTGAATCAGTTCGATGAGCTGGCTAGGTTTGGGCTTGACCTAGTCAACACCCCGCACAAGAAGGCTCTCCGTTTCGTCAAGGGGTTAAATGAGCCATTACATAGTTTGGCCATGACCCATATACCCATGGGAGCCACGTATGAAAGATTGGTGCAAATGGCATTGCTGAATGAAGAGGACAAGGGCAAGAAGGAGACCAAGGCAGAAAGCTCTCAAGGGAAGAAAGAGGGTTTGCAGCCTAAGAAGACGGACTTCAAGAAGGGCGGAAAGGGCAACAAAGAGAAGAGGAAGTGTAATTTCTGTGGCAAAGTGGGGCACTTAGTAAAGGACTGCCGGAAGAAGAAGGCTAAGGAGAATGGTGGGTGCTTTTCGTGCGGTCAGACAGGCCACAGGGCTAAGGACTGCCCAAGGAAACGAGGACAGGGGCAGGGCACTGGATCCACCCCAGGGGCACAGGTTCATGTGCTAGAAGCGCCACCATTGCAACAACGAGGTACCAATACTTCTGTAGAAAGTGTAGTTTATCTTTATGATCACCCCGTTCGCACTTTATTTGATTCTGGCGCATCACACTCCTTTATCTCGTCTGCTTTAGTAGAATCTCTGCACCTAAAAACTAGTATGGTAGAGGACCCCTTAATTGTTTCAAACCCAATTGGGGGCCCAGCTCATTTGTCTATGATCTGTCTGGATTTGAAAATTTCTATCCTAAGTGTTGAATTTCAATGTAGTGCCTTTGTTTTGGGCTTTTCGGGGTATGGTTTGATTTTGGGTATGGATTGGCTATCCAGTAATGGGGCCATCCTTGATTGTGAGAAAAGGGTTGTTAGGCTCCTAACCCAGCTCGGTAATACTTTGGAAATTTCTTGTAATCCCTCGTATGCGGTTATGCTTAGTTATCTTGAATCGCTAGATGCCTCTGTTGAAAATTTGCAATCAGTTAGAGTGGTCCGGGAATATCCGGATGTCTTCGAAGAGGTGAAGGGCTTACCTCCGAAGCGGGAAATAGACTTCCGCATATATCTTGTAGATAATGCAAAGCCCGTTGCATTGCCCGTTAGACATATGGCTCCACGAGAAAGGAAAGAGCTCAGTAAACAGATTAAAGAGCTTCTAGAAAAGGGGTTCATTAGGAGGAGCATTTCAGAATGGGGCGCTCCAGTGGTGTTCGCTACAAAGGCGGATGGTTCACTCCGTCTATGTGTTGACTATAGGGAGCTCAACAAGCTAACGAAAAAGAATAGGCACCCTCTCCCTAGAATTGACGATTTATTTGACCAGCTTGTAGGAGCGTCTGTTTTCTCCCAACTCGATTTAGCAACCGGTTTTCATCAGCTAAGGGTGGCTGAAGATAGCATCGATAAAACGGCTTTCAGAACCCCAGACGGCTTCTTTGAATGGCTTGTCATGCCTTTCGGCTTGACAAATGCACCTGCGTACTTCGTGGACCTAATGAGTAGGGTATTTAGAGATTTCCTCAACAAATTCGTAGTGGTCTTCGTAGATGATATCCTTATCTTCTCAAAGAGTGAAGAGGAACATGCTCAGCACTTAAGGGCAATCATGGAAACTTTGCGAGTCCATCAACTAAAAGCCAAATTCTCCAAATGTCATTTTTGGAGAGAAGAGGTGAGGTTCCTAGGGCACATAGTATCCAAACAAGGGTTAGCAGTGGACCCTGCTAAGGTAGTGGCGGTACAAGATTGGAAGACACCAAGGAATGCAACTGAGGTCCGAAGCTTTCTAGGACTAGCAGGTTTCTATCGAAAATTTATAAGGGATTTTGCGAAAATCTCAGCTCCGCTCACGAAATTGACTAAGAAGAATCTAGTATTCAATTGGGACTTGGATTGCGAGTTTGCTTTCCAACGGCTGAAAAGGGCTCTTACAACAGCCCCAGTTTTGACGCTGCCAGATGGGAGCAAGATGTTCACTGTTTATACGGATGCATGTGGGACAGGGCTAGGCGCCGTCTTTATGCAAGAAGGAAGGGTAGTAGCTTATGGCGGGAGGCAATTGAAGGTGCACGAAAAGAACTACCCAACCCACGATCTAGAGCTAGCCGCCATCGTCTTTGCACTCAAGTCTTGGCGACACTATCTCCTAGGTGAGAAGTTCGAACTTTACACTGACCATAAATCGTTGAAATATCTTTTCTCGCAGAAAGATCTTAACTTGAGGCAACAAAGGTGGATGGAGTTTCTTGCCTCGTACGATTTCGAAATCTCCTACACTCCGGGCAAAGGCAACGTAGTGGCAGACGCGTTGAGCCGAAAGAAATTGACACTAAGCCCGTTGTTTGTTGAAAGACAAAGCCTAGAGTTTATAGCCAGCTTCGACTTTAGGCCCTCCTCCGATTTCGTACCGGGCTTGCTTGCATCTCTCGAAGTGCGCCCAACTTTAGTAGATTCAGTAGGGGCAGCACAACGCGAAGACCCTCAGCTTGTGGAAATAATTGATAGGCTAATTAGGGGTGAGACTTCAAGTCACCTCAACAGATACTCCATTGACGATAAGGGTGTACTAAGGCGAGATGGAAGACTATGCGTCCCACAGACAAACGATTTAATAAAGAAGGTTCTCGAGGAAGCACATCACTCCAAGATGACGATACACCCAGGCGGAGATAAAATGTACAAAGACATAAAAAGGACTTTCTTCTGGAACGGCATGAAAAAGGACGTGGCAGAGTTCGTTTCTAAGTGTATGGTGTGCCAACAGGTTAAGGCGGAACAGAAAAAGCCTGGCGGACTGCTACATCCTTTGGAGGTCCCGCAGTGGAAGTGGGATAGCATCTCAATGGACTTCATCGATGGGCTGCCTAGGTCTAGGAGAGGCAACACTAGCATTTGGGTAATAGTGGATAGGCTTACTAAAAGCGCCCACTTTTTACCTGTCAAAAGTAAAAGAACCGCCTCATCCCTAGCATCACTTTACCTCAAGGAAATCGTGCGACTCCATGGAATACCATCTAGCATCGTTAGTGACCGAGACCCCATCTTCACCAGCGAGTTTTGGCGGAGTCTGCAAGAAGCAGTAGGAACGCAGCTATGCTTGAGCACGGCCTATCATCCCCAAACCGACGGCCAAACGGAGAGAGTGAACAGAGTTTTGGAAGACCTCTTAAGGCTATGCGTCCTCGACTTCGGAGGGACATGGGAAGACCACCTTCCTTTGGTGGAATTTGCCTACAACAACAGCTATCAAGCAACCATCGGAATGGCGCCCTTCGAAGCTTTATATGGAAGACCGTGCCGATCGCCCACTTGTTGGTGGGAGTCCACGGATAAGCTCATACTTGGACCAGACATGATCCGAGAGACCTCAGAGAAAGTAGACTTAATACGAAGAAGGATGAAGACGGCCCAAGACAGACAAAAGTCCTATGCCGACAAGAGGAGGACCGACCTTGAGTTCGAAGTGGGAGACAGAGTTTTTCTCAAGGTATCACCACTAAGAAACGTTGTTCGTTTTGGAACCACAGGAAAGCTAGCGCCAAGATTCGTAGGGCCATTCCCTATCATCGAGAAAATTGGGAAAATGGCTTATAGATTAGAGCTACCCGAGAAGTTGGCGGGAGTCCACAACGTTTTTCACGTTTCACATCTCCGAAAATGTCTGCATGAGTCAGCTGAAGTGGTAGAGCCAAACATCCTCGAAGAGGCCGAAGTGGAACGCGAAGCAACCATAAGGAGAGTTCCAACCCGCATCTTAGGAACGGAAGTGAAGAAGCTACGCAACCGTGAAGTCAAGCTCGTCAAAGTTCAGTGGAGCGACGCCGAGGGAGACGCGACTTGGGAAACTGAAGCTAGAATCCGTACAGCCTACCCTTTTCTGTTCGAGGGTACATCCTTGATCTTTCTTTTTCCTTAAGTTGCGCTTTTATCTATCTTTTTTTTTAGGTATATTTTCCTCGACCGTATCTTTTAGATAGAATCTTTTTGGATGGAAACATGTAATTGAAACATGTTATGTATGATGGTTGCAAGTGGTTGCAAGTGATTGCTAGTGGTTGCTCGTGGTTGCATATACACACACAATCTAGGTTTTAGATCGGCTCAGTCACTTCATATTGCATATGCATATGTGTTTGTATTCGTATGTGGTTGAACTTTAATGTGTTGACATGTGGATGCTGCATTTGTATTGAATGACTGTGCACTCATGTAGAATTAAGAATAGGAAAATTTGCATACATAATGGATTCATGGCACTTACATAATTCGCATTAAGGAGGTCAACTGAATCAGTAGACCGACTGATTTTGCATTAGATAAGTACATGTATACACACACACTTTGCATATGATCATGAAGCATTAGAAGTCTTTTAAGGACAATGGATACTCGTGTTTGATGGATGAGTAGATGGATGATTGGATGTTAGGATATACGTTTTCCTACACTTGAAGATTTCGGGGACGAAATCCTTTTAAGTGGGGGAGAATGTAACACCCCGAAAATTCTATAACTGTGAAATTCATGAATTAAAGTATAATCAAATTCAAATCAAAGAACTAAGGGAAACGGGATACGCCATTGCGTTCGTCTCGGAAAAATACGCGAAATAGAGTCCGAGTTTTCGAAAAACGGAGTCCGTATGAAGAAGATATGGCCTTCGGAAGTTTTGAATTAAATTTAAAATTCAAACAGAATAAAATAATAATTTGAAATGGGGCCCAACGGGCCAGGCGAATAAAACACCCGCCTAGCCACCCAGGTCGACTGGGCTGTCGACCTGGGCTACCCATGTCGACAGGGCTGTCGACAGCCCTGTCGACAGGGGTATCGACCTGGTCGAGCCCAGTCAACCTGGCTGGCCAGGTCGGTGTGTGGTCGAATTTCTGTGGTCTGCTTTGTCATTAGGGCTAGGTGGCGGGTTTTTATTGGTCTCTCTTCCTAATGTATGGCTATGATCTATCCTAGCAACATCAAGGGTCCTAATCAAATCCTAACCTCTATATAAACAACCCTAGACTAAACTCTAATCTATTCATTAAAAATTAAGAACATAGCCGCCATGTTGCTGAGGAATGACAAAGCATAGCCGCCAACTAAAGAGAGGATTAGGGAGGAAGTTCTAAGGCCTAAAGCAATTCAAGCAACCTAAAGCTAATCAATTCAACAAAGGAATTTGCGTCTTCAATCCCTAAACTAGAGAATTCATCAAACCATTGTAAGTAGAGTATTACTTTGGTATTAATAAACAACTGTGTTGATGTGTATGCTTGAGTTGTGGCAATGGAAGTAATTCATATTTGTGCAAAATTATGTTATTCATTATAAAGAACTACATGCGGTAGTTCTATGCAAATAAACGTTTGGAATATTGCGCAAATTGTGTAATCTATATTGAAGCTACATGTATGTAGTTAATTGAAATTCATGCAAATTTGAGGCTTTGTTATTATGCCATTATGATGTATATTTTGTGCATAAATCGTTTTGCAAGTAATTGAAACAAGTTTGGTTATTATAGTTCATATGAAACTATGTAGAATTTTGACACCATAATCCATGCATTAAGTCATGCTTTTACAAACTTATGAATATGGCTAGGAATGATATTTGGCATAATTGAAATCCGTTATTAAGTCTATCTTGTTTTAAAGGATTATATGATGACATGGCTAGGTTAGACTCAAAAATCCCTTTTTGCAAGTTTAAAGCAAACACCATGTTTAGGAATATTTATGCATAAGCATGTTTATACCATCGTTATGTGATTAGGCTTAAATCATGATTAAGTTGAATTATGCTATGTTTATGCTAGAAGTATTTAGGCCATGCTTATGTTTGACATTATGCCTAAATAAGAATATAGGTTCATGTTGTAGTTAAACCTATGCAAGTTTACATGCCTTGATTTATGTCACCTATGTTTTATGACCAAAATACATGTCACCACTATGCAAGTACACCAATTTCTATTATGTATTTTCCAACGTCATATGCAAGTTCATGCGCTCACTTTCCCCTCTTTGTGTATACGCCATAAGCCTCCCCTTTTCGCATGGCTAAATTGGGCTTTAAAAGGCTAAGCCCAATATATATATAAACGAACGTGTAAAACGGGGGAAAATAACGTTGGGTAAAAATTAATTAATGAATGAAAATATGAAATAGAAGGGCCCAAAGTCAAGTATGGGTTGGGCCCATGGTTGGTGTAACCATTACACCATTAACATAATAATGGGCCGCAAATATTTACATATAAGAAATAAAGAAGAATGACAAAATATGTAAATGTAGAAAAGACGATGTGTTTAACCCGAGGTTGGATTGAGTTGTGATGTAAACCTGCCCGGAACCGCCCGGCTGTCCAGTAGTCACAACAATACCTATCCAATGTGGGAGGTTAAACATGGAGCCCAGCAAGGACCCGAGGTTAGACTGAGTTGTGGCGTAAGACTGCCCGGAACCAACCGGCAACAGGCAGCCACAACAATACCTGTCTAATGTGAGAGGTCAGGGCCTTAATAAGACAATTAAGGCTGAGTCAGGATTGTTAGGATTAAGTGAACTAAAGACTTAATCAAAAATGGAACATGCTAAACTAAACGGACTGGTGGGGTTAGGTTAGGAAACACTTAACCAACTTAGCATGTTGGCTAGAGATAGAAAACCTAGTAACGGGGGACCCTTTTCAGCAGTAACCCTAGAAGGTGTATCAGGATACCCTGAAACTAGGGAGGGTGGGGCACGATTACTGAGCTGATTGTAAGAGGTCAAATCGACGACGGTGGTGTAGCAGTGTAGGTTCTAACGGTGTGCGGGCGTGCACGCACTCCGGCGCAGAAAAATAAAGCACTGGACACCAGTAGCATACCTTTGCACTCTAAGGTTGTGTCGGGTTGCCACTATGGGACTTGATACACCCCATGGTGGGACCAGCATAGGTAACTACAGACATCGGGGGCCGTAAGACACATGTAACTATGCGAGTAGGAGCCGATCATCGTAGAATGGATCACACTACCCTGATTATGGGGTGCAAATTGGAAACTAGTTTATATGGGTTCAGAGATTAACATGGGGTACGATAGTATATTCGACCCTAGATAACTTAACCAAGTTCATAGTGTTTGCCCACTTCCCGTTTACTTATCATACCCAGTTCTTTATTCATAGACAAAGTAGTACTAGACTTACTCAGGCTTTATGTCTGACTCTATTTTTCTTTCGTCTTCTTTCTTCCGTTCCCCCCCCCCCAGGTCCTCAGGGAGGGAACACAACAGCTTGACCTACCTCAACATCCAGCTTGAAGAAGAGAAATGTATTGCTTGGACTTTCCTGTTTTGAACTATGGCTTTGGACAATTCACTATGGGGCTTTGGCAGTTTATCTATGTTTTATTTATGCTTCTTTAAAAATAATGTACTCAAGACAGATTATGAAGTATTATGTTATGTTTTTGGAAGGGATGTTGTTGTAACACGTATTTGACTTTATGAAATAAAATTTGTTGTTCTTCCGCTGGTTTACAAATATGTGTTATTATATCTGTCTTGTATATCTGCGACTTGTACTTATAAACCTCCACCATAATTAGGGCATTCCCTTTGAGAGTGACCCTAACGGAGGTGGGGTGTTTCAGGTCGAGGCATGAAGGCAGCGTATAGTTGGAACTATGAAGCAGCACTAGAAATGACGAGATCTGAAGCTCGTTCTGGTGCTCTCGTAGGGTTCCACTGTGTAGGCGATTGAAGGAGGGAGAGCACTATGGGTTGTGCTGCTGTGTAGCTGGTTGATGACGAGGTTTTGGAATGGACACATCATGTTTTGTTTGGGAAGCTGATTAGGACTTACGTGGAAAATGAAAAGGGGTACTGTGTGATACAAAGTTGGGAGAGTAGTAGTGTGAGGAGGGGCACGTGTTATATATTGTCGTGGTGGGAACGTAGTAGTAAGTAGTGTGCAAGGACAAATCGAAACTAATAATGTGAAGAGTATTACAACATTAGATTGGGTGAAGTCGGGAATTTTGGGCAAAATGGTTGGGAACAAAAAACAGTGTAGAAGACGTGAACGCGCGTGAAGTGGAAAGCAGTTTAATTCAAGCCGTTATTTTGGGGAATCAGAAGGAAGAACTCGACATTTAAGTTAAGTATTCGGTCAATTAAATTAAATATATCCGACCGATGAAGTTAACGTTAATATTTAATTAAGAAATTTATTATAATATAATTAAATCATATGAACTCAAATATGTTATAAATTGTTCCTAGGTTAACCGACGAACCGAGTTATACTGGAATCGCGGTAACGGATAGAACAGTCTGGAACTGATTGGGATAGTGACGGAGACAGCTGAGAATTTACTGTTAAATTAAACACTATTTAATTTAACCGTAATTGAACCGCTACAACGAACGAACGGAATCAAAGTGAGTAAAACTCACTAACTCTCCTCAATTTATATTTTGATATAAAGTGTACTTTATTTTGTTGACTGCTGTATATTGATTGTTAAACTGGACTGTTAAATAGAATTGATTGGACACGTAGATATAGTCATATATTATATCGTTAATCAAATATTGATTCTGTCCAGTAGAATATTTCATATTGAAATGAAATTGATGTATATTATACTGTGTAACATCTGTGGATGCAGGGAAACAGGTTGGAGGAATCCGACTGGGTTCCTCAACAATTATTTTACTGTTTTCATATATTGTGATATATGTTGTGATTTATAATCTGTTATTGATTATGGATGTTAGAACGATATTGATCATCGTTGTTTGATATTTTGAATATCATAAGAAACCCTGAGTTGTAAAAAGGAATATTTCAATATATATTGAAATAAAGGAATTTTATAAAATCACAGGATTTTATAAAAGGAAATTATGTATAAAACGAACACGGTTTTATAAAAGGAAATTATTTATAAAACAAATAGAGTTTTATAAAAGGGATATTTATTTAGAAGGTAAATAGAATTGAAAAGGGAAATATTTATTTAGAAAATAAATAGAATAAAGAAATATTTATTTAGAAGATAAATAAAACGTTATAAATAGAGAATATTTGTGACGGAAATCAAACGTTGTAAATAGGAAATATTTGTAACGGTAAATAGAAGTTATAAATAGGAAATATTTGTAACGGTAAATAGAAGTTATAAATAGGAAATATTTGTAACGGTAAATAGAAGTTATAAACAGGAAATATTTGTAACGGTAATTAGAAGTTATAAAAAAAAGGGGATAGTTGTAGCGGAAAATAAACGTTATAAAAAGGAAATTGACGAGATATAAAAGATAATCGAATAGAGTTAAATCGAATTTAGTATTCGAAGGAGTTAATCGAATTTAGTTATTTGAAAAGAGTTAATTGAATATTAGTTATTTAATTAAAGATAATCAAATAAAGTTAATCGATTAAAGATAATCAAATAAAAGTTAATCGAATTAGTCGAAGTAAGTTAATCGACTATTAGTTAGTCGAATGTTAGTTAAGCAAATAAGAGTTAATCGACTATTAGTTAGTCGAAGATTAGTTAATCGAATATGGTATTCGATGTTAGTAAATCGAATATGGTATTCGAAGGAGTTAATCGAATATGGTATTCGATGTTAGTTAATCGAATATGGTATTCGAAGTTAGTAAATCGAATATGGTATTTGAAGTTAGTAAATCAAATATGGTATTCGAAGTTAGTTAATCATATATGTTATTCGAAAGGGGTTAGTCGAGTCGAGTTAGTCAAATAGAGTTAATCGATTTGAGTTAACTAGTTAGAGTAATCAGTTAGGGTTAACCAATTAGAATAAATCAGTTAGAGTTAAACCAATAGAGTTAATCAGTTAGAGTTAATCCAAAATAATATGCCATTTAGCACGACTGCTAGCGTAATTCGCAGGGCTGCAGATAGCCTAAGGCGGTCGGATGTTTCCTGAGGGAACCAGGCGTAACCATTGTGATCGCTGCGATCTAGATTCAAGCGAATGGAGTTAATCGAATATTAGTTATTCGATAGGAGTTAAGTTATCGAGTTAAGATAATGGAGTTAAGATAATCGAGTTAAGTTATCGAGTTGAGTTAATTAAGTTAAGTTAGTCAAGATGAGTTAATCCAAAGGAGTTAGTCGAACATTAGTTATTCGAATAGAGTTGAACGGAGTTAAATATAGTTAGTCGAATATAGTTTATTCGAATAGAGTTAAAGGAAAGGAGTTCTCGATTATAGTTTAATCGAAGGGAGTTATCGATTTTAGTTTAATCGAAAGGAGATTATCGAATATATCGTATTCGAAAGAAAGAGATCGAATATAGTTTATTCGAAAGAGAGAGATTTCGAATATAAGTTATTCGAAGAAAGATAATCGAATATAGGTTATTCGAAGAAGAGCTAATCAAATAGAGATTTACTCGGAAGAGAATTACAAGTCGAATTCAATTATATCGAATTCGGGAAAGTAATATTTACTTTCCAGTTTTTAAATCAAAAGTATACACTAATAAATTAGGGTTAGGTTTAATTATTCGGATTAAAGAATAAAGGTTATAATTGAAGTTAGATATTGCGGAAGTAGGGATTATAACGTCATCGTTATAACCAATGTTTTCAATAAAGAAGTGGATTCGTAAATTGAATCCGAGAGTTACGTAAAGAAGTTGTTAAAGGTTTAAAAGATAAACTGTTACTATTTCGAAGTTATAACGTTGTTCAGTTAAGGTCTGAGAGGTAATCATACCCCAACTTGATTGACTTCCTTCTTAACCAAGGAATGGTAAGGTTTGATAGTGAATGATGGTTAAGTGAATTCAGTAAATGGTTTGAGCTGGCATAGCGATGTTTATTTAAAACATCAGTTTAAATCCAATAAAGGAACTTTGGAAATGTTTTCCAAACAGGAAATCAGAAATGTTTTCTAATATAGAAAACAAGGAAATGGAAATGTTTTCCATTGTTAATAAAGTATATTTTCTAAAATTTGAAAATAAGAAATTTAGAATATAGGGAAACAGGAGATAAGTAAATTAATGAACTAAAGAGATAAATGTTAAATGATGATTGGTTGATATAATTTCCATCTGGAAATAATATCGTTGTTTGCACATGAGTTTTTCTTTGATAGTTAAATCACAGACTATCAATGTTTTGACCATTTTAACGTTGTTAATATGGAGAGACCGGTTGGATTATTATCCAAAGAACCACTCTGTATTGACATAAGCGTTGCGAATCATATATGCTGAATATATTGAAGACGGAGTAAAGTGCAAGGGCTGTTGTATGAATCTTAGATAACAATGGACTAAGATGGATGTACTGAATAGTGCCTTCGGTTTCGTTCAGTCCCAGAACGAACGTAAATGGACGAATGTCTGACAAAGTATTTCCAATGATCGAATGGGTTGGTCTGTATAAATATATATGGTTGCAACGGATTTATCCCTTAGCATAACATCCAGGATATTTGTATAAACCAACTAATGATTTACGGATCTGATAATGTGGCATTCAAAGTGACCGTGTTATAAATGAATGGAAAGTAAGCGTAGCTTCTAGCCTCACATCCGGTAAATGACAGAAATCGGGCAGGCAGTATGGCTAAGTCGGTCGCACCGAAGTAGGGTGTATTATCACCTATCTAGAGAATATTCATTTGCTTCTTTTAATCTATCAATGCTGTCCCATATATATACGGGAAACGGTTGCTGATCCCAACCGTTGGTGATGTACATTCGATACACTCAAGCGAAATGAGTGGTCGGTCATGTGTGGCTGAGTTGGAAGATGTTCTTGTTGAACTCCAGTGTATCGTTCCTAGAGTACACTGATCGGAAGGTGGTTCCATACCTTGTCATAGTTGGAAATCCATTACCCAATACGTGCTTGCGGTTTTGATTGTATACTATATGTGTAGAACGTGAGATGAAAGCGTTTCTGCTAGATTGTTATCTAATTGTAGTTAGACATTATTATAATATCAGAATGATATTGTTTACAAAGTTGTTGGATTCTCATAAGGGAAAAACCCGTTCCGTTATGCGGCGTGGACTTATGAGATATCGTTTACTTGTTCAAACTGTTTTAAACTGTTTTACTCATACCAGTCCCATGACTGACCCGGAGTTTACTTTGTTGTTTTTCCCTAAACTCTTGGGTGCCTAAATTTGTACGGGCAGTCAAGTAGTCGGGATTTGCAAATACATTGAAGAGCTGGAGCAGGAGGCTTCAGGATTTTATAGCTATTATTATTTCCGCTGTTGTTGTAAGTGTTGTACTCTGATAAGTGCTATTATATATATAACTGTTTGTATTTCAAAAGTTATGTTATATTTTATTCGTTCCGCTGTGAGATTCGTGTTTACTCTGATGATGATGTTCTTCTTCTTCTTCTATTCTATAAGTTCTACCTTATCTATCCTCACCCTCTATCTTCTTTCTATTAGTTTCTTGAATTTCAAGTGCAATTTGGGGTTGGACTTGTGTTATTTAGTCAGCTCAAATTGGACCGGATTTTCGGGTCACTACAGTTGGTATCAGAGCCAGGTTTAGTTAATACCTTGGCTCTGTGGCGTGATTCAGTAGAGATGGGATTAGTAATATCCTAGACTGAGTTTGAGTGTATATATACGAGTGCGTATTTGTTAGTTAATATAAAGTGTTTTATATTGTGGAGATTTATTGATTGAGTGGCTTATGAATTCTGGTCGATAGTGGGGCACCACAATATTGATAGGAGTTACTAAACACTTGAATACGATGAACCGACATGGTATGTTTTGAAAAGAGGGTAAATAAAATAATTTTACCCAAGTATATATATTGGAAATATTAATGTGTTGGTTGTTATTATAATTGAATAAGATTATAAAAGTGCAATGGTTATAAATAACCAATCAGAATTTGTATAAGTGGTACGAATGAATTAAATCTGAAATTAAAATCAGAATTGAAATTTAAAACTGGAAATTCAGACCAGTGTCTGTAATTGAATTTGGATTAAGTATACGTGAATTTTAAAATCCTGGGAGGTTTTAAATTTGTTTTGATAAGGATATCTGGGATTGATTTCAAAATGGGAAGTGTTTAAAAGTGGTTTTGATGGGAATATAGTATTGAACTCACTTTGATCGCTGGGAAATAATTCCGATGATGGATCGATACATCATCGGTGTAATTTTCGAGTTGCTAAGTGACGGATTACTACCAAAGATTTTGTTTTGATTTTGTTTTGCAAGAACAAGTTATTCAGGAATTCAAGGGATTTTGAATTGTTGTTATGATTTCAAGTGATTTGAATAAACCCACGAATTTAAATTCAGAAATTAAATTTACTTATGGGTTAAATAGATGAAATGGTAAAAGTGATTTATAAATTGGGATTTAACTTGAAATAAGTGAATATGAAATTGAGTTGGTAAGTTGAGAGATTGAAATTTGAGATTAGAGTTGAATGAAATTTTACTTGAGTACAAGACAATGATTGTGTTGAGAATAAAGACAGATTGGAGTTTGATTTGGATGGCATGATATATGCAGAATTTGATAGCAGCTGATAGGGATATAATGATATGCCTGACAAAAAGGTACAAGTTTATATTTATTTTGGGTATGAGGTTTTGATGAGCCGAATTGGCAAGCCGCTTGGCTGTTTGATTTTCTTTTGAGTTGGAGAAGGCCTAAAAGAGGCGAGTTGGGATTTTACAGATAGGGCTGTATAAAGGAGGTTATGGCGAAATTTTCTAAAAATTTAAAGTGTTAGAAAATTATCAGAATTTTTGAAAATTTAGGTTAGTCGGAAGGAATTAATATTTTAGTCAATATTAATTGGTTCAGTTGAAATCAGAAATAAGGGGTAAACAAATCTTAGGAATTCCAATAGATAGGGTCGTCCTCTACCTTAGCAATTTCGAGGACGAAATTATTTTAAGTGGGGAAGAATGTAATGACCCGGATATTGGACGGTGTAATAATTAACTTATTTAATTATTTAAATAACGAATATATTATTTAATCATCGACGTTAGAACGTATAATTATATTATAATTAAAACCGAGCTCGAAATGGCGCTGCAGTTCGTAATTTGACGATTCGAACTTCAACTGAGTGTACAGGATTCGTTTTAAATCGGATTTCTGTGAAACAAGAAACGTGTGGAGCTGGTGGAGTATATCTTTTTAGTGGAAGAGAAAAATTAGGATTTCGTCGTGTAGATTTTGAGATATGTCCAAATCAAATTTTAAAATAGTCGCTATATCATCGTTTATCGACCATAACGGTTTATTCGATATAACCAGAGATCGGGTTTGAATTTAGACAAGGTTCTTTTGAGGTGTAGCGATAATTTAATTTTTAGAATTTTATGGTAATTTTTAATTAATTAATTAAGCAACTTTTTATTTGGAGTGTTTTGCACCCTGTGACGATATTTTTGGGTTTCACAATATGGGTTAATCTACCGGTATTATTATATTTTTGGGATTGTGGCACCTCACTCGTCACAACGGTAATTTTATTTTTGTCCATGACTCTTCCTATGTGAGCGAACGAAATTATGCGTAGTATGGACCCATGGCCTTTAATTTAAACAAAACCACTACACTATACAAAACCACTCGGTACCCCATGAAACAGGGACGTCCCCTCTCCATCAATGCTTAACCTGTACACGTTGCACCCTCAATAAAAATCTAGATATTTATTTCTTCTATAAAAACCCCTTAAACGTTTTCTAAACCTAGGTCATTATTTTTCCATCGGCTGAAGCTTCTTTGTAGCCGCCGCTAATACAAATCAATGGCCCCGACTTCTTCAACTTCTTCCCTCTTAATCTCCATCCCCACACAATAAAAATCAAAGCTCTATAACAGTAAAAAAAACCTAGATCTAGATAAGGGCGACAGAATGGTGCGGTGGTGATCGACTCTCGCTCGTTCTGGTGGCCGAATCTGGAGCTAGAACACGCGGTGGTCAAGAGCCATTTGTAGATGAGCGACAGTAGCTGGACTGAGGGCGTCTAGAGCGTAGGTCGTCAAGGGGTCGGTGTGAGTTCTAATGATCTTCGGGGATGCTCTGGCCTTTCCTGGTAGTTGCGACAGTGATGAACCGAAGGTGAGGCGCTGCGGTTGGATGTAGGGGTCGAGGCATGAAGGCAGCGTATAGTTGGAACTATGAAGCAGCACTAGAAATGACGAGATCTGAAGCTCGTTCTGGTGCTCTCGTAGGGTTCCACTGTGTAGGCGATTGAAGGAGGGAGAGCACTATAGGTTGTGCTGCTGTGTAGCCGGTTGATGACGAGGTTTTGGAATGGACACATCATGTTTTGTTTGGGAAGCTGATTAGGACTTACGTGGAAAATGAAAAGGGGTACTGTGTGATACAAAGTTGGGAGAGTAGTAGTGTGAGGAGGGGCACGTGTTATATATTGTCGTGGTGGGAACGTAGTAGTAAGTAGTGTGCAAGGACAAATCGAAACTAATAATGTGAAGAGTATTACAACATTAGATTGGGTGAAGTCGGGAATCTTGGGCAAAATGGTTGGGAACAAAAAACAGTGTAGAAGACGTGAACGCGCGTGAAGTGGAAAGCAGTTTAATTCAAGCCGTTATTTTGGGGAATCAGAAGGAAGAACTCGACATTTAAGTTAAGTATTCGGTCAATTAAATTAAATATATCCGACCGATGAAGTTAACGTTAACATTTAATTAAGAAATTTATTATAATATAATTAAATCATATGAACTCAAATATTTTATAAATTGTTCCTAGGTTAACCGACGAACCGAGTTATACTGGAATCGCGGTAACGGATAGAACAGTCTGGAACTGATTGGGACAGTGACGGAGACAACTGAGAATTTACTGTTAAATTAAACACTATTTAATTTAACCGTAATTGAACCGCTACAACGAACGAACGGAATCAAAGTGAGTAAAACTCACTAACTCTCCTCAATTTATATTTTGATATAAAGTGTACTTTATTTTGTTGACTGCTGTATATTGATTGTTAAACTGGACTGTTAAATAGAATTGATTGGACACGTAGATATAGTCATATATTATATCGTTAATCAAATATTGATTCTGTCCAGTAGAATATTTCATATTGAAATGAAATTGATGTATATTATACTGTGTAATATCTGTGGATGCAGGGAAACAGGTTGGAGGAATCCGACTGGGTTCCTCAACAATTATTTTACTGTTTTCATATATTGTGATATATGTTGTGATTTATAATCTGTTATTGATTATGGATGTTAGAACGATATTGATCATCGTTGTTTGATATTTTGAATATCATAAGAAACCCTGAGTTGTAAAAAGGAATATTTCAATATATATTGAAATAAAGGAATTTTATAAAATCACAGGATTTTATAAAAGGAAATTATGTATAAAACGAACACGGTTTTATAAAAGGAAATAATTTATAAAACAAATAGAGTTTTATAAAAGGGATATTTATTTAGAAGGTAAATAGAATTGAAAAGGGAAATATTTATTTAGAAAATAAATAGAATAAAGAAATATTTATTTAGAAGATAAATAAAACGTTATAAATAGAGAATATTTGTGACGGAAATCAAACGTTGTAAATAGGAAATATTTGTAACGGTAAATAGAAGTTATAAATAGGAAATATTTGTAACGGTAAATAGAAGTTATAAATAGGAAATATTTGTAACGGTAAATAGAAGTTATAAATAGGAAATATTTGTAACGGTAATTAGAAGTTATAAAAAAAAGGGGATAGTTGTAACGGAAAATAAACGTTATAAAAAGGAAATTGACGAGATATAAAAGATAATCGAATAGAGTTAAATCGAATTTAGTATTCGAAGGAGCTAATCAAATTTAGTTATTTGAAAAGAGTTAATTGAATATTAGTTATTTAATTAAAGATAATCAAATAAAGTTAATCGATTAAAGATAATCAAATAAAAGTTAATCGAATTAGTCGAAGTAAGTTAATCGACTATTAGTTAGTCGAATGTTAGTTAAGCAAATAAGAGTTAATCGACTATTAGTTAGTCGAATATTAGTTAATCGAATATGGTATTCGATGTTAGTAAATCGAATATGGTATTCGAAGGAGTTAATCGAATATGGTATTCAATGTTAGTTAATCGAATATGGTATTCGAAGTTAGTAAATCGAATATGGTATTTGAAGTTAGTAAATCAAATATGGTATTCGAAGTTAGTTAATCAAATATGTTATTCGAAAGGGGTTAGTCGAGTCGAGTTAGTCAAATAGAGTTAATCGATTTGAGTTAACTAGTTAGAGTAATCAGTTAGGGTTAACCAATTAGAATAAATCAGTTAGAGTTAAACCAATAGAGTTAATCAGTTAGAGTTAATCCAAAATAATATGCCATTTAGCACGACTGCTAGCGTAATTCGCAGGGCTGCAGATAGCCTAAGGCGGTCGGATGTTTCCTGAGGGAATCAGGCGTAACCATTGTGATCGCTGCGATCTAGATTCAAGCGAATGGAGTTAATCGAATATTAGTTATTCGATAGGAGTTAAGTTATCGAGTTAAGATAATGGAGTTAAGATAATCGAGTTAAGTTATCGAGTTGAGTTAATTAAGTTAAGTTAGTCAAGATGAGTTAATCCAAAGGAGTTAGTCGAACATTAGTTATTCGAATAGAGTTGAACGGAGTTAAATATAGTTAGTCGAATATAGTTTATTCGAATAGAGTTAAAGGAAAGGAGTTCTCGATTATAGTTTAATCGAAGGGAGTTATCGATTTTAGTTTAATCGAAAGGAGATTATCGAATATGTCGTATTCGAAAGAAAGAGATCGAATATAGTTTATTCGAAAGAGAGAGATTTCGAATATAAGTTATTCGAAGAGAGATAATCGAATATAGGTTATTCGAAGAAGAGCTAATCAAATAGAGATTTACTCGGAAGAGAATTACAAGTCGAATTCAATTATATCGAATTCGGGAAAGTAATATTTACTTTCCAGTTTTTAAATCAAAAGTATACACTAATAAATTAGGGTTAGGTTTAATTATTCGGATTAAAGAATAAAGGTTATAATTGAAGTTAGATATTGCGGAAGTAGGGATTATAACGTCATCGTTATAACCAATGTTTTCAATAAAGAAGTGGATTCGTAAATTGAATCCGAGAGTTACGTAAAGAAGTTGTTAAAGGTTTAAAAGATAAACTGTTACTATTTCGAAGTTATAACGTTGTTCAGTTAAGGTCTGAGAGGTAATCATACCCCAACTTGATTGACTTCCTTCTTAACCAAGGAATTGTAAGGTTTGATAGTGAATGATGGTTAAGTGAATTCAGTAAATGGTTTGAGCTGGCATAGCGATGTTTATTTAAAACATCAGTTTAAATCCAATAAAGGAACTTTGGAAATGTTTTCCAAACAGGAAATCAGAAATGTTTTCTAATATAGAAAACAAGGAAATGGAAATGTTTTCCATTGTTAATAAAGTATATTTTCTAAAATTTGAAAATAAGAAATTTAGAATATAGGGAAACAGGAGATAAGTAAATTAATGAACTAAAGAGATAAATGTTAAATGATGATTGGTTGATATAATTTCCATCTGGAAATAATATCGTTGTTTGCACACGAGTTTTTCTTTGATAGTTAAATTACAGACTATCAATGTTTTGACCATTTTAACGTTGTTAATATGGAGAGACCGGTTGGATTATTATCCAAAGAACCACTATGTATTGACATAAGCGTTGCGAATCATATATGCTGAATATATTGAAGACGGAGTAAAGTGCAAGGGCTGTTGTATGAATCTTAGATAACAATGGACTAAGATGGATGTACTGAATAGTGCCTTCGGTTTCGTTCAGTCCCAGAACGAACGTAAATGGACGAATGTCTGACAAAGTATTTCCAATGATCGAATGGGTTGGTCTGTATAAATATATATGGTTGCAACGGATTTATCCCTTAGCATAACATCAAGGATATTTGTATAAACCAACTAATGATTTACGGATCTGATAATGTTGCATTCAAAGTGATCGTGTTATAAATGAATGGAAAGTAAGTGTAGCTTCTAGCCTCACATCCGGTAAATGACAGAAATCGGGCAGGCAGCATGGCTAAGTCGGTCGCACCGAAGTAGGGTGTATTACCACCTATCTAGAGAATATTCATTTGCTTCTTTTAATCTATCAATGCTGTCCCATATATATACGGGAAACGGTTGCTGATCCCAACCGTTGGTGATGTACATTCGATACACTCAAGCGAAATGAGTGGTCGGTCATGTGTGGCTGAGTTGGAAGATGTTCTTGTTGAACTCCAGTGTATCGTTCCTAGAGTACACTGATCGGAAGGTGGTTCCATACCTTGTCATAGTTGGAAATCCATTACCCAATACGTGCTTGCGGTTTTGATTGTATACTATATGTGTAGAACGTGAGATGAAAGCGTTTCTGCTAGATTGTTATCTAATTGTAGTTAGACATTATTATAATATCAGAATGATATTGTTTACAAAGTTGTTGGATTCTCATAAGGGAAAAACCCGTTCCGTTATGCGGCGTGGACTTATGAGATATCGTTTAATTGTTCAAACTGTTTTAAACTGTTTTACTCATACCAGTCCCATGACTGACCCGGAGTTTACTTTGTTGTTTTCCCTAAACTCTTGGGTGCCTAAATTTGTACGGGCAGTCAAGTAGTCGGGATTTGCAGATACATTGAAGAGATGGAGCAGGAGGCTTCAGGATTTTATAGCTATTATTATTTCCGCTGTTGTTGTAAGTGTTGTACTCTGATAAGTGCTATTATATATATAACTGTTTGTATTTCAAAAGTTATGTTATATTTTATTCGTTCCGCTGTGAGATTCGTGTTTACTCTGATGATGATGTTCTTCTTCTTCTTCTATTCTATAAGTTCTACCTTATCTATCCTCACCCTCTATCTTCTTTCTATTAGTTTCTTGAATTTCAAGTGCAATTTGGGGTTGGACTTGTGTTATTTAGTCAGCTCAAATTGGACCGGATTTTCGGGTCACTACAGGACCTGGGTCTTTTAATAGTTTCACTGTTCTTTACTTAGCATTGCGCTGTTATTTTATGCACTGGTGTTCTTGGGAGGAAACCCATTCCTTGTTATATGGCGTGGTCCCTTGATTTACCTAACTTTAAAATAAAGATTAATAACTGTTTTAGTTCTCACACCAGTCACATGACTGACCTGGAGTTTATTGTTTTAACCTAAACTCTGGGTGCCCCTATTTTGACATGGGCAACTAGTAGTTTTGGTTTTGCAGATTTATATTCACAGGAACCTGGTTTACAGCTAAAATGATATCCGGAAAGCTCTGTATACGTATATCTCCTTCAGTTGTGCTTTGTACTATTTTCCGCTGTAGTGATGTATTTAAATGTAATTTAAATCTCTGATAATTTCTGATGTATATTATTTGTTTATACTCTGTATATTCTTGTATTCTAATTAATTGTTGTAATTAACAATGAAATGTTCTTCTGTCTATGTTCCGATGTGTCGTGTTCTCAAAATAATTAGGGGTTTTGAATGGTCTTGGTCGGTCTAGTGACTGACTCGGTTTGAGCGAAATTCCTTTTCGTTAAATATTGGACGGGATCATTCATAAGCTAATCTGAGAGGGACATTTGAAAGAATTCATTTTAAACAAGACAATCTTAGATCAGCATACAAACGGACTACAGAATGTTTCAGTAAATGCGATATGGGCTACTTTGGAAGAAGGTAACCTAGACATGGGTCTGGCCATAAATCGAATCAATGTGATTCATGGAGGGCCACACCCTGTCGGAAGTTGTCCGAGAGCTAGGAGTCAGTACATGAAGGAAGCCATGGAGGGAATCTTCACCATTCAAGAAGAACCATCATTGAAGAACACACATTATGCTCTCAAGATGCACAACCTAGTGGTCTCTCTGGAAGAAATGAAGAAAGGATTTCGCCACCCACATAATGATCACCTTATGATAACGGCACAAATAGGGCTCTCAGTTATTTCTAAAATCCTAGTAGATACTGGAAGCACCGTCAATGTTGTCTTCAAGCACGCTTTGGATCAAATGGGAATTTCTAAGAAGAAGTTAGAGCCAAGCAATGAACCAATCTTCGGCCTCAATAACAAGGGTTCGAATCCGGTGGGACAAATCAACCTTCTGGTTCAAGTTGGACTATCCCCGCTTCATAGGACCCTCGAAACTCTTTTCGTTGTAATCGAGCAACCATCCTATTACAACACCATCTTTGGACGATTGGCTTTGGAGGAGATGGATGATTTTGTTTCTTCCAAGTATCTCATGTTGAAATTCCTAACCAAGCAGTGATGGGGTGCCATCAGGGGAGAACAGTTTAGCTTCTATGCATTGTACTTCGCAACGATCGATAAACATAAAAGGGAGTGTTCTTCGTACTTTGATTCTTCTACTTTTTTCACACCTTCGGATAAGGGATTCTCACATCCCAAATTCGAAACTAAAACAAAAATTAATAAGGCTAATAAGCATGCAAATGGTAGGTACATTTCTTTGAAAAGAAAGAGGAAGAGATCTGATGATGTAAATTTGATTGAGGAAGGGGAAATCATCATGGACTTAGATTATATAGGAGACATTGAAAGAATTAAACCAATAAAAGACGTAGAGGAGATAAATGTGGATTCAAAGGATTAATCGAAGGTTGTAAACATAGGGAAAAGGCTGACAGATCCTCTTAAGAGTAACCTAATTCAGTTCCTACAACTCAACAAGGATGTTTTTGCTTTGACCCGTTCAGATATGATAGGTATCAACCCTTCTATATTGTGAGTCATGCCTTAAACATTGACCCTTTGGTGACCCCGATTCTATAAAAGAAAAGACAATATAATAGAGACCAGTTAGAAGCCTTGAAGGAGGAAGACAAGAGGTTGGAAACTAACGCGTTTATCCAGGAGGTTCTTTACCCAAAATGGTTAGTCAATCCTGTGCTAGTGAAAAAGTCCAATGGGAAGTGGAGAAGGTGTGTTGATTATACAAATCTAAACAAGGCTTTCCTGAAAGACTGCTATCCTCTTTTGCAGATTGACCAGTTAGTGGATGCCACGAGTGGTCACAAGATACTATTCCTTATGGATGCTTACTCGGGGTATAACCAAATTCTGATGTATAAACCCGACGAGGAGCATACAAGTTTTATCACCGACTGTGGAACATTTTGCGATAAGGTGATGCCCTTCGGGTTGGAAAATGAGGGAGCAACATAACAAAGACTGGTAAACAGGATGTTTCGGGAATAAATAGGGCGCAATATGGAGGTATATGTGGATGACATGCTAGTAAAGTGCACAAAAACAGAGAACCATCTAAGGGACTTGGAGAAAATGTTCAATGTCTTAAGGGGTTACCAAATGAAGTTAAATCCACAAAGTGTCCCTTTAGAGTTCAATCCGGAAAGTTCCTGGCATATGTAGTAAGTGAGAGAGGGATTGAAGCTAGCCCTAACCAAATCCAAGCCATAAGAGACATGGAAGAACCTAGAACAAGCAAGGAGGTCATGAGCCTAAACAGGAAAGTAGCGGCCCTCGGTAGGTTTATTTCCAAAGCCACTGACAATTGTGTCCATTTATTTAATGTTATAAAAAAAAGAATTTTGAATGGAATGAATAATGTTGGAGGGCATTCGAGGAATTAAAGGTTTATATGGGAATGCGTCCGATTTTATCCACTCTTGAGAAGGGAGTAGATCTATACCTATATATGGCTATTTCAGAACATGTAGTAAGCTCGGTCCTGGTAAGAGAGAGTAATGGGATCAGCACCCCATTTACTACGTCAGCCGAACACTAAACAACGCTGAAACCCAATGCCATGTGATAGAGAAACTAGCGTATTGCCTAATATTTACTGCCGAAAGCTAAGCGGGTACTTCCAAGCTCACCGTGTTAAAATTCTAACTTATTTTCCATTCGAACAAGTGTTCAGAAAACTAGAGACCTCAGGAAGGTTAATCAAATGGGTTATTGGGCTTAGCCAATACGAGTTCGAGTTCCATCCTTGAGCGGGAATCAAAGGACAATCCCTCGCGGACTTCGTGAATAGGTGCACAAGCTTGATATCAGAACAATCAGATAAGGAAAATGACTTGAAGGCCAAGTGGTAACTTTTCGTAGATGGAGCATCTAACGAACAAGGAACAAGGGCAAGATACATCATAATTACCCCTGACGGACAGAGCTTGCACTACGCCATGAAGTTAGGGTTCCCGACAACTAACAATGTAGCCGAGTATGAGTCAATGATAGCTGACTTAAACTTTGCACTACTAACTTCAGATAGAAATCTTTAGTGATTCACAACTATGGTAAACCAAATAAAGAAAACCTATCAGACTTGGGATGCATGGTTAATCCTATATGTTAAAAGGGTGTTAAAGATGCTTGCTCAGTTTGAGGATTTCTCAGTTCACCAAATAACCCGCGGGGAGAATACCCAAGAGGATTCACTAGCCAAACTATCCATCTCCAGGGGGGCCACAGAGACTTGAGTAATTCCTGTGGGTTACCAGGAAAGGCTTAGTACTGAGCATGAAGTATCAGAAGAGGGGAAAGAACCATTAGTCTTCACTAGATCCCAAGCCTTGAGAAGGGAGGATGAAGGAAGCAAAGAGGGAAACTCCAATGGGGAACCTCCCTTGATGGAAATGAGTCGCCATCATGAAGTTACATGGATGACTCCCATAGTGGATTACCTCCTAAACGGGATTTTACTTCTTAGCAAGCAAGACGCGAGAAGGATAAAACACCAAGCTCCTACATTTGTGGTTATGGACAATATACTCTATAAAAAGGGACATTCGCTTCCTTACTTAAGATGTGCAACTTCCGGAGACGGGCCTAGCCTGTTGAAAGAAGCTCACGAGGGATGGCGCGAGGACCATTCCAGTGGAGTTAAGCTAGCCAAAAGGGTCATGCGGCAAGATTAATGTTGGCCACAGATGGTTAGTCAAGTAGTGGATTATGTCAAAAAATGTGATAAGTATCAAATGTACTCCAAGGTACCCCGACTTCTGCCTAGCGAACTAACCACTGTATCAAGCCCTTGGCGTTTTGACATATGAGCAATAGACTTAATTGTATTGTTGCCAATCTCCAAAAAAGGAGCAAAGTATGACATAGTAGCCATTGACTACTTCACCAAGTGGGTGGAGGTAGAGCCCCTTCCGACAATCACATCCAAAAAGGTGTTAAGATTCGTAATAAAGAATACCGTCACCCGCTTTGGAATCCCTCACAAGATCATATTAGATGACGAAACACAATTCGAGAGAAAAGAGTTCACTCACTTTTGTTAGAAAAATGAAATCATCAAAATTTTCTCCTCGGTAGAGCATCCAAAAGCTAACAGAGTTGTGGAGGCTACCAATAAACCATAAAGACAATTCTTAAAAAGCACCTAAACTAAGCTAAAGGAAATTGGGATGAAGAGCTGCCCTTAGTGCTTTGGGTGTATAAAACCTCTCCCAAGACTGCAATGGGACACACCCCTTTCTCCTTAACATACGTTTGTGAGGCTATGCTTCTGATTGAGGTTGAGATCCCATCACACAGAAGGATAGCATATGAATTTAATCCCAACCAGGAGTTAAGAAAAGTATCCCTAGACTTAATACAAGGATTAAGAGATGAGGCTACAATCAGGAGAACTGAATATCAAAGAAGGATTACAAAATATTGCAACTCAAAGGTCAAAACTAGAACCTTCACAAAAGGAGAGTTAGTTTTACGAAGAGTAATGGCTAACACAAATAATCCAGCGGATGTCCCTCTTGACCCAAACTGGGAAGGACCTTTAGTCCTTCATCAAGAAGTTATTCCCAGAACATATTGACTGAGCAGGCCCAACAGAGACTGTATTCCGAGAACATGGAACTTGGAACTTGGAACTTGGAACATTTAAGGAAATATTTCTCCACAGTAAAGAAATAAGAGAAGAGGCTTTCCTCCAAAGATGATCACATAACTAAGGGAACAAATACCCTTCCTATAGCTTGAAAGAGACCCAAAAGGGGTCAAGTTGAAAAGAGGATTAAATCCCGTGTCATCAAGACAAGGCATCCCCCAGAGGGTTATTGTAACGAACAGGGATTTTCGGCCCCGGAAATCGACATAAATACCTTTACTATAACTCATGCCGACCTTCCAAACACCGAAAACACTAGACGTTATTAGAAAGAAATTAGAGGGTGAGAAAAGAAAGAAAGAATTATTAGAATAGAAGAAGAAGAAGAAACAACACGACATAGAGTCTCACATTGCAGCGGAACAAAATATAATACAGAAATCAATCTTTATTGAGAATTTTAAAAATACTTACAATATCAGAGTACATCACCCAATGGGACAGTTATAATAACTTGTTCCCATATACAACACACAGCGGAATAGTAGCTATATAATATCATACGTCTGGACTTTTCCAGCTCGTCTCTTCACAGCATTCGATAACCTGAACCTGTATACCCGGGCTAACCCGAGCATTTACAAAACACCGGGTCAGTCTGGTGAACCAGAGTGAGTAAAACTTGCACAGTTTAAAGGGTATCACACAACTTGATTTTAAAGTTAAAAATTATCAAAGAAAAGGATAATCGTAAGACCAAATCCATACATAAACACGGATGGTTTTTACCTTACGATAACCCAAAACAGATTTTGAAACCAATATCTTTTCAGATATTATAATAATGTGTAAATACAAGTAAATAGAATCTAGTAGAACGCTTGCATCTCACGTTATACATATATAGTATACAAACAAAACTGTGGGCGCTTATTGGAGATTGGATTCCGACGACTATGACAAGGTATGGGACCTCCTGCCAATCGTGTATCTCTAGAGGCGAATACACTGGGTTCAACAAGAAAGTCTTGCAACCCGGCCCACACGTAACTGACCACTCATTTCGCTTGAGTGTATCGAATGTATATCACCAACGGTTGGGAGCTACCCACCGTCTTCCCGAAAAGGGACATCATCGAAATAGATTTAAGAACCAAAAGGATTTTCTCTAGATAGGTGATTATACACCCTAATGGAAGCGACCCACATAGCCATGCTGCCTGCCCGATTTCTGTCATTTACCCGTTGTGAGGCTTCAGGCCAGAATTTTCTTTGAAACATCTGATCGCCATTCACTTTGAATGCCACATCGTCAAATCCACTAGATATTGCTAATTGACATCCATAAAAATACTCTAGTTGGGAGCTAACCAACTATGGCACGTTTGAGGAAATCAACGTACGCGACCCTTTCGGAAATACTCTGTCAGACATCCGTCTGTACAAGTCATCTAAGAACAGGATGAACCGAAGGCACTCTCCTACTGCATCTCATATAGGAATCACCCCATGGATTAGTAGCGAGAAGTCCTTGCAACCCGTCGATTCCACCCATGACGGAACCACAGTTTATCTCTGGGAGCTAACCAAAGATTATTAGCGGTTCTTCCATTTAATGAAGATCTACGGTCTTCAATGCTCCATCTCGATCATCTTCGGATCTCTTCACGTACTTGTTGGTCGGAATTTTTTTTGAATATAAATTCAATCCCGGTCTTTCCATACCAAAAATCGTATTAGACAGATTTGATAGTCGGTGTTTTAACTATCAAAATAGACAGTGTTTCAAACATGATAATCCAGTGAGTTCACTGGTTCAGTATTCAGCATCACTTGGCCTTTTAATTAAATACAAATGTACATTCAAGTCTATTAAAAGTATAGTTTTCTCGCTTCTTTTTTAACATATGATTGATTCTTTAAACAAACCATTTTAAATATTTAGGAAAATCTTATATCATCTCTACTAGTTTCTATTTCTAACTCTCAAAAACATTAGCCACATTCTTATATAGTATTTGGGAAACCAATTTAACTTATTACACATATTTTACTTTACAAAATATCTTCGTTCATTACTTGAAAACGATAACAAATGCTTATTAATATAGAGTAAATCTATTTCAATACTCAACTCTACATTTCCTTTTAACCTTGCAGATATCGTTATAATTTGATGCAAACTCCTTTATTCCCCTTTTCTTTGAAATCATCATTCATATGTATATATTTTCACCAAAAGTATATCGTTATTATTTCACTAATGAAATAATAAAGTTTATTAACCACATTTAACATTACAACTCGTATCATTCTAAGATAATCCTGAAGTCATTCAAGTTGAGGTATTTAGTTACCTCTCAGACCTTGATCAACAACGTTCATACCTTAAAATAAATATAAGTTGTAAGTCAAAACCAATATTCCATTCTAATCTCAAAACAAATACCATTGATCTATTTTAATCGAAATACAGCATCATAAAACCTTCTTATCTCTTTGAAAATCTCTTCCCGAATATAACATTATTCCTTAATTTAATAATTAAGTAATTCCTTATAAAAATGCCACTTCTAACACCTTCCTCTTTTAAAACAAATTCACTTTCTAATTCGGATTGGTTACAAATCTTACGATTCACTTCTCCTATCAAATTCACTTTTACCAATCCTGTTACAAACCCATTCAACCATATCCCGCTTTGGAAATCTCATTTCAATTTCCATTTTCACTTAATCACATTTCTAATTAACGTTAATTTAAAATAAACGATATAACACCTCAAACTCTTTTCATATAGAACTCTGGTTTATTATCAAACCCTTTTATCTAAATTCCCCTTTTCTTAATTCCAGTAATTAACATTTTCTACGAAACTATTTTATCCACTTGAATTCCTTTTATATCTTCATTATAACAACTTAGGTTTTAAAAACCCATTTATAAACTTCTTTCATCAAATCGATTGGATTTCATTCCACCTTCGACACATTTCCATTAAAAGTAATTTCTAATTTATTATTAACTAAAATAATAATTTATTTCGATCATTAACTACCTCACTAGTTAATTTCTTTATTAACTAAAATAAATAATAATTTATTTATTTTGAAAACCTTATTAAAATTTTAAAACCATATTCATTAAAATATCTTGTTAGGTTAACTCAAAACAAAACCAATTTCATAATCAATTTTTAGTTACAATGGTTGACTTAGTCCACTCAAGGCACGGTTGTCTCATTAATTGATTCCAATTGTTCTCACATTAAATTAATTTGTAATATAATTAATTTTTAATAACTCCCCAAATTTATTCTCAATAACCAACTTCCAAATTTCAACCGTTAAAGTTAATTTCTATTCCCATATTTATAAATCTGATTAATCTCAGAATTTACTTTATAAAATCAATTTTTATAATAAATTATAAAAATAAATGTTTATTTCTTGTTAATAAAGTTCTATTCAAAATAACATATTCCAAATTTTTTTTCTAGTTATGAAATAAATTTTATAATTTTAACTCTATCGACTCACCCGACGGTGAACAAATATAAAAAAACGATTTACTTTTAGGCCATTTACTGCCGATTACTCAACCAGTATAGCCCATTGGTTAAACACGACATATGTTGAATTTCAAATCAATGATCAACACTCAAATTAATCACCCCAAACATAACATTTCATATAATATGAGAATAAATAATATATTTTGAGGAATCTTGTTGGATCCCCAAACCTGTTCTTACAAACGGTTATCACAAACCAAATCGTTCAGCTTCATTTAACTGATAATAATGAGCATTTAACATCAGCCAATTCACAAGCAGTGCAACCAATTCGAATAATTTAAAACACGTTTATTTTATAAACATGACCAATCAAGGTGAGTTACCTTTATTGGAATCAATCGTTAAAATAACGATTTGGTATTTCACTGAAATTAACGACGGTTTAATTTCATCAGTTAGATCAACACATAAATTATAACTAGCAAACAGTTAACCGTAGTAAGCAGAGCACACAAAATAAAAATACCCAATTTATATAAAATATAAATGGGAAAAATACTGAGTGATTTGAACTCACTTTGAATTGATTTTTTTGAAACAGTTGGTTACAGTTAAATTAAACAGTCGCTTAATTTTAACTGTAAATTCCTGTTATCTCTGCTCTGTCCAATCCCGTTCCATGGCGTGGTGCTCGTCACAACCATTCCAACACTGATTCTGAAAACATATAAGTAGGTTATAATTATTTAAAGTTTATATAATTTAATAATTCAATTCCTATAATTCAATTCCTAACCCCTATAATTAAATAAACTAATTATGCGTTAACTTTGGCTAATTACGTTTACAATTTACCGGCGTTTTTCCTGATGCCACTTCCTTCCCTTGTTCCTTACTTTTTCAAACACGCATGCAAAATTTCTCATTTTAGTTGGCATACAAAAATCGAGATAATTAAGGACTAATCATAGTTTAATTAAAATAATTACTTTGTAAATATAGTTAACTCGGTCTAATCCTTCCTCTCCTACTTCTAGGCTTCTACTTCATTTTCTACTTTGTTTACTGCTCTGATGAAAAGTTGTATAGTAAATCATTATTAAAATTTATACGGTCAGTTATAACTAATTTCTTAATAACCTTATTTATACCCTAATTACTTGATTAAGATTTCAATTAGCCTGGTAACCCTTTTGTTTATGAAACCGCTCCAATCAGAACACCTGTGCCAATCAATTTAAACCTATCATTCCTTAATCCATAATTATTATAAATTAATTATAGATTAATTAAACTTAATTTACTTTGTAAAAATGAAAACTGGATGAGCTCCTGCATTTGTTTCCGCAAAGCTTTGCATCGTTTGCTCCCTCTGCTTTCAACCCAACATGCCCGATTTTGACAATCAGTCACCGCACCGAAGTTTGACCACCGGAGCACCATCCAGTGGCACCAGTCGTCGTAGCCCACCGTTATCCTCTGCCATACCCGGTACCATGCAACTCGAGGCCCTCCTTGCTCCAAAAACTGAGCTCGAGATCGACACATTTGAATGGTCATAGGTCGACCTGTACATCAGATTTCCATCTTGACCGTTCATCTAAGAGAGCATACTGGGATCAACGTTTTTGTTTTGAGGAATTTTCGAATTAATTAATCCGATGGGAAGGAATTTGAAGGAAGAAATTCGATCTTTCTGGCCATTGAAATTATTTGTGGCGGCGGCATAATGGGTTGACCGCAGGGTTTCAGAAATTAGGGTTAGCAGTAGTATATATATATAGGAGTATAAATTTATAAAATAATAGTTGTGAAACTTCATCGCGAAGTAACACACAGAAACCACCACAAATGATTTTCTTTTACAGATAAAAAAGCTAATCTTAGTGTAAAAAGGTATTCCGGACCGAATGGGACAAGTTTCATCGAAATCCGAGGTCGTATGAAAAAAATTCCTTTATAAAACCAGAAGTAAGCACGCGTTTAATTTTTCCATGATCACCAGATAAATCAAATCAGCTTGAAACCTTGCAATCATATAATAATTTTTCAATACGAACCCAATGACAACAGTTTCGTCGCATTCTGAGACTGTTTCCCCGGTAGGCCATTTTTACGCGCACCGCAATGCCATTCTGAACACCAAATTTGCCGGTCTCTAAAAATAACAAACTATATAAATATCCTGACTCTAATCGACGATACGAACTCAACGGAATTGGTTTCGTGGCTTAGTTCGATTGTCTGTTCAAGTTATGCCCAATTATCCCTTTATTAAATTAATTACGCGCTATAGAAATTAAATGGGCATTTTTGGCTGCCGTGGTCACATACGACATCGGTTTTCCATGCCATTCAACACCATACAATAATTTAACGATACGGTTCCAATGAAACTAGTTTCATCAAAATCTGTGTCTGTTTGCAAAACGGCCATTTTAAAGGTCGATATTTAAATAACGATTTTCACAGCGACTATTTCAAAATTTGATTTAGCCATAACTTACAATCTATAACACAAAATCCGAATTTTTCTCTTTCATATGAAAATTATCATCAACACGGTTCCATGTTTCTCGTTTCACAGAAATCCGACTTATATCGGCTCTTATATTCTCAATTGAAGTTCAAAACCAAATATTAAGAACTGCCACGCGATTTCAAATTATAAATAAAATTAACGTTAAAACTTCATTTTAAATAACGAATTAAATATTAAAATTCATTAATACTCCAAATATAATATTTAAAATAATAAATTAAATTAAATATTTGACGGCCAAAATACGGGTCGTTACATTCTTCCCTCCTTAAAATAATTTTGTCCTCGAATTTGCTAAGGTAAGAAAGGACGTTACAAACCCATTATCTTTTCAACAATAAATTTAAAACTCCTTTTTATTTCCCAAATAAATCTAATTGATTGTAAAACCAATTTAATTCAAATAAAAGAATTTTCCAAAAATCTTCAAAAAATTTCTAACACCTTAAATGTTGGAAATTTTTTGGCAGAGTCTCCCCTGCACGAAGGACATCTGCAATATCGCAGGTTCACAAAATATATATACATCGACCAACAGAGTCGGAAAAATTCAAAAACCAAAACTCAAAACCCAAATAAAAACAAAATTTCATATTCTTCATAGGCGTACCTTTTTGCGAGCGCTATTGTGCGGTAAGCAATATTTTATATTCGAGCTTGCTTAGTTAATATGCAGCTCTATTCAAACTGGATTTAGTTAACTCCAGAATATTCTCTTGGATGGATTTTAAAGCTAAATTGGCACTTCTACACCTCTTCTCCACTCAAATAAAATTCATTAGTTCCCAAAACAACAATGCCAGTTATGTTCAAAGCATCCATGTTATCCATATCGTTCATATCAACCAATTATACACACCATTCAATCCACATGAGATTATAATTATTTATAATTACTTCATTTATTTCCTTAATTATCCATTCTGATTTATTAAATTTGGATAAATTTATCCAACTTATTTATTTCATACTGGTTTTAAACCAAGTTTAATTATTCTCAGGTTTAAATGCAAGAAGTCAACGACACAATCCAAACATACCATTCAATCAACATTAACAAATAATTCGATTTACCCGTTTTATAATAATGTATAAAATCCTTACCTTTATTTTATATAAATTGGGCAAAAATAATTTCAAAAATGATTTTATATCAAATTACAAATACGCGTTCTCATATATATAACAAACTCAATCTAGGGTTTTGCGAACCTCATCTCTATTGAGTTACACCATAGAGCCAAGGTTATCACTAAACCAATAGCTCTGATACCACTGTAACGAACAGGGATTTTCGGCCCCGCAAATCCACATAAATACCTTTACTGTAACTCATGCCGACCTTCCAAACACCGAAAACACTGGATGTTATTAGAAAGAAATTAGAGGGTGAGAAAAGAAAGAAAGAATTATTAGAATAGAAGAAGAAGAAGAAGAAGAAGAAGAAACAACACAACACAGAGTCTCACATCGCAGCAGAACAAAATAAAATACAGAAATAAATCTTTATTGAGAGCTTTAAAAATACTTACAATATCAGAGTACATCACCCAATGGGACAGTTATAATAACTTGTTCCCATATACAACACACAGCGGAATAGTAGCTATATAATATCATACGTCTGGACTTTTCCAACTCGTCTCTTCACAGCATTCGATAACCTGAACCTATATACCCGGGTTAACCCGAGCATTTACAAAACACCGGGTCAGTCTGGTGAACCAGAGTGAGTAAAACTCGCACATTTTAAAGGGTATCACACAACCAGATTTTAAAGTTAAAACTTTTAAAAGAAAAGGATAATCGTAAGACCAAATCCACACATAAACATGGACGGTTTTTAACTTACGATAACCCAAAACAGATTTTGAAACCAATATTTTTCTGATATTATAATAATGTCTAAATACAAGTAAATAGAATCTAGTAGAACGCTTGCATCTGACGTTCTACATATATAGTATACAAACAAACCGCATGTGCTTATTGGAGATTGGATTCCGACGATTATGACAAGGTATGGGACCCCCTACCGATAGTGTATCTCTAGAGGTAAATACACTGGGTTCAACAAGAATGACTTGCAAACCGGCCCACACATGATCGACCACTCATTTCGCTTGAGTGTATCGAATGTATATCACCAACGGTTGGGAGATACCCACCGTCTTCTCGAAAAGGGACAGCATCGATATAGATTTAAGAAACAAAGGGATTTTCTCTAGATAGGTGATTATACACCCTAATGGGAGCGACCCACATAGCCATGCTGCCTGCCCGATTTCTGTCATTTACCGTTTGTGAGGCTTGAGGCCAGAATTTAATTTGAAACATCTGATCGCCATTCACTTTGAGTGCCACATCGTCAAATCCACTAGATATCGCTAATTGACATCCACAAAAATACTCTAGTTGGGAGCTAACCAACTATGGCATGTTTGAGGAAGTCAACGTACGCGACCCTTATGGAAATACTCTGTCAGACATTCGTCCATACAAGTCATCCAGGAACAGGATGAACCAAAGGCACTCTCCTACTGCATCTCATATAGGAATCACACCATGGATCAGTAGCGAGAAGTCCTTGCAACCCATAGATTCCACCCATGACAGAACCATAGTTTATCTCCAGGAGCTAACCAAAGATTATTAGTGGTTCTTCCGTTTAATGAAGATCTACGATCTTCAATGTTCCATCTCGATCATCTTCTGATCTCTTCACGTACTTGTTAGTCGGAATGGTTTTCAAATATAAATTCGATCTCGGTCTTTCGTACCAACAATCGTATTGGACAGATTAGATAGTCGGTGTTTTAACTATCAAAATAGACAGCGTTTCAAACATGACAATCCAGTGAGTTCACTGGTTCAGTATTCAGCACCACTTGGCCTTTTAATTAAAAACAAATGTACATTCAACTCTTAAATCTTTCTATATTAAAAGTATAGTTTTCTCGCTTCTTTTTTAACATAAGATTTATTCTTTAAACAAACCATTTTAAATATTTAGGAAAATCATATATCATCTCTACTAGTTTCTATTTCTAACTCTCAAAAACATTAGCCACATTCTTATATAGTATTTGGGAAACCAATTTAAATTATTACACATAATTTACTTTACGAAACATCTTCGATCATTACTTGACAACGATAACAAATGCTTATTAATATAGAGTAAATCTATTTCAATACTCAACTCTACATTTCCTTTTAACCTTGCGGATATCGTTATAATTTGATGCAAACTCCTTTATTCCCCTTTTCTTTGAAATCATCATTCATATGTATATATTTTCACCAAAAGTATATCGTTATCATTTCACTAGTGAAATAATAAAGTTTATTAACCACATTTACCATTACAACTCATATCATTCCAAGATAATCCCGAAGTCGTTCAAGTTGGGGTATTTAGTTACCTCTCAGACCTTGATCAACAACGTTCATACCTTAAAATAAATATAAGTTGTAATTCAAAACCAATATTCCATTCTAATCTCAAAACAAATACTAATGATATATTTTATTCGAAATACGGTTTCATAAAACCTTCTTATCTCTTTGAAAATCTCTTCTTGAAACATTATTCCTTAATTTAATAATTAAGTAATTCCTTATAAAAACGCCACTTCTAACACCTTCCTCTTTTAAAACAAATTTTCTAATTCGGATTTATTACAAGTCTTACGATTCACTTCTCCTATCAAATTCGCTTTTACCAATCTCGTTTCAAACCCATTCAACCATATCCTGCTTTGGAAATCTCATTTCAATTTCCATTTTCACTTAATCACATTTCTAAGTAACGTTAATTTAAAATTATCGATATAACACCTCAAACTCTTTTCATATAGAACTCTGGTTTATTATCAAACCCTTTTGTCTGAATTCCTCTTTTCTTAATTCCAATAATTAAGTAACATTTATTTCCAAACTATTTTACCCACTTGAATTCCTTTTATAGCTTCATTATAACAACTTAGGTTTAAAATCCCGTTTATAAACTTCTTTAATCAAATCGATTGGATTTCATTCCACCATCGACACATTCCCATTAAAAGTAATTTCTAATTTATTATTAACTAAAATAATAATTTATTTCGATAATTAACTACCTCAGTAGTTAATTTCTTTATTAACAAAAATAAATAGTAATTTCTTTTTTTAAAAACCTTATTAAAATTTTAAAACCATATTCATTAAAATATCTTGTTAGGTTAACTCAAAACAAAACCAATTTGATAATTAATTTTTAGTTACAAATGGTTGACTTAGTCCATGTAACACCCCACGTCCGTTAGTGTCACTCACAAAGGGAATGCACTAAGTTATGTGGAGCATTTTGGGTAAAAGATGCAGATAAATTACAAGACAGACAAATATTAAACAGCGGAAAATAGAACTTTGCTTTGTTGATAAAATAGTCTGTACAAGATTCTTTTACAATATCAGAGTATCATTTGTCTTTACAAAATAAAGAAGCATAAAACAACATTTTATATTCCCCAATGTAGCAAGTGCCAGCCATAACATCTGAAAGAGAATCCAAGGACAACTTCGTCAAATCTTCAAGCTAGGGAAAGAGCAACGGTCCAATCTAATCCTGAGTTATACTATTCCCTCCTCAACTACCTGGGGGAGGGGGTGGAAACTGAAGAAAAGAAGCGAAAGAAAAACAGAGTCAGACATAAAGCCTGAGTAAGTCAGTAACTTCTAGCATGTGAACAGGGAAAAATGAAACGACATGAATTAACTGAATACAAGACAATACCATGATGATAGGGTCAACAGGATAAGATAAGATTACCACAAGATATACTAAGGCAAGATAAACTGGATATACTTTAATACTTTCTCTGCTTCGCTATTACCTTATTATTCTGGTTTCTATAACTCTGCACCGCCTAACTAGTGTCCCTACTAGTAACGATAACGTGATCCCAATCCCTGTAGTTTTCGTCGCCTTCAGGCATCCATTTATTATTTAATTACCTAGATCTAATCCAGGGTTTTCTATTAAGTGCCTTCTAGATTCAACTAGAACTTACGCTATTTTTCTAAATGCTTCTTGGATTCAGGGTTTATGCCACCTAGTTCCAAACTAGGGATTATGCTACCTGTCGAACGATGCCCTTTAGTCTAGGACACACCACCTAGGGTGGTACATGTTCCTAGACTTTTCCCACGCATGTATCGCGAATCGTTATCGCTTGTCTAGATGCACATGTCCAGTAATGTGCGGTCCGAGTTCCGCCGTCAGGGTACTCTAGAAATACGGAACTCGGTCGGGAGCTTTCAATATCTGCCGAAGCAGATGCTAAGGTCTGTTTTTCCAGTGGCTATGGTCCCACTCGACCCCTCCCTCAACTAATGGAAGGCCACCCTTGTAAAATGAGAACTGTACGAAGGCCCCTATCTGCCCCACTAATTCTATGGCCAACAACACCCCGCAACCACAACTAGATAGCAAGTATGTGGTCCGCATGAGTCCTCCAGCCTTCCCGCTTCATGTGTCTCGCTTGACTGAAGATGGTAGGTAGACGACGAGTTGCTATCATAGGGCTTCCGTCTTCTCGCCGAATCACGCTGGTCCGTCCTAGTCTTTTGGTTGCTATATATTGCAACCAAGGCATACCCTTGGCTCTTCTACCACAGACCTTAACCTCTGTGCGCCCAGGCGGATCATCTGCAGCCTCACAGAGGGATACCAAGAGTACCCTCACGTCCCCTGGAAGTCTCGGGCTTCGTATCCCAATTCGTTGGAGTCTTCTTTAAAATCAGATGGACGTCCGCTCCTTCGTGTTATACTAAGAATTACTACTTAGTTCTACTAACTAAGGTTTACCACTTAGTTTCCAAATTTCCTGTTTTCTTAACAAGTTTTACTACTTAGTCCCCTTTTCAACTGAGGTTTACTACTTAGTTTTCTTTCTCGCCAGGTTGGATTGGTTAAGTGTCTTTAGTCGATTCAAGCTATCTTAACCCTCTTCCCTTATCCTGTTAAACTAGTTAAGTGTTATCCCTTTATGCTTTTTACTTAACCCTATTCATTTATCATATTCTGATGCTTAAGCGTTCAAGTTTACTTAACCCTATGGTCTAGTCCAGCTAACATATTAAATTGGCTAAGTGTATTACTTAACCCCAACCTCTAGTCTAATTAACATGTTAAATTGGCTAAATGTATTAACTTTACTTAACCCCACCTTCTAGTCCAGTCAACATGTTAATTTGGCTAAGTATTCCCATGGACTTAACCCTCCCATTCTAGCTTTAACTGTGCTAAGTTCGTTAAGTGTTCCTTAACCTTCCCATTCTAGCTTAACTGTGTTAAGTTGGTTAAGTGTTCCTATGGACTTAACTCTCCCATTCTTGTTCTAGCTTTAATTAATAAATTAAAGCCGCAACCTCTAACATTAGACAGATATTGCTTCGGTTACTGGATGTGCCGGTCGGTTTCGGGCAGGTTTACACCGCAACTTAGTCTAACCTCGGGTTAGGCATATTCATGTTTTCTAAGTTCAAAGGGTTTTTGATTAATTTCCAAATCTGGTTTTGAAAACAACCATCCCGTCCTTCGGATCAGTTAGGGATAGCCAGGGAGGGCAGGAAACTTGTATTTTCCAAATCCAAGCCTAGACACTATCCTCTCTGTCACCCTAGAACTTTCAGGTGTATGTGTTATTCAAAGAGAAAACCTTTCTTTTGTCCATATATAAATTGTCAACAATTTATCTTCAAAGTCCATTTTCCCTTTTTAAATAAACTTGGCCTATACCATTTTCATTTTGTCCTGCCCACTAGTATACTTATATTCTAGGCCCAAGTCCTAACCCAACTTGCAGTTCAGGCCATTTCCTATTTCATTGCCAAAACTAGATTAAATATCCTAGTTTATAATTTATGGCCAAAACTTTACCTACATGCAAGTTACATATTTTGTGTTAAATGAACAATTTATCATTTATGACAAATTCTATAAGTAAATTTACTCCTAATTTACTTATTTCATTATTACACTTTTAATGTACATTGTCACATTTATTATTATGGCCCGTTCCCTCTTATTCATCACATTTATACTTTTTGGTATGTAAATTATACCAAATTAAGTGTCACTAACCATAATTTATTCTAAACATGACAATTTCTCACAATTATGGCTAAATTCAAAATTGTGCTAATATACTTATTCCAAATCTTTAATTAACACAATTTTGATTTAACATTCCTAATTCACAGTTTATGGTAAGATTAGAATTATTATTGTAGTTTACATTTCATGCCTAAAATTTAGCTTACTTGCTAATACTAAATTTAATATGTCAAACTTGTCCAATTTGCATTCCTATGAACATGCCATAATACATATTCCCAATTTATGCCAATTTCCAAGCTTATAACTACATTTATGTTCATTTTCATATTTTCCCTAAATTGCATTCCCACCGTTCGTATAATCATGATTTAACCTAGATTGTAAATAAATCTAGATCCGTAGAAAATAGGGAATGAACCAAAGATGTTATGAAAAGGGATAATAACTGGCATAAAAGGATTGGATAACGACGTAGGTTCAAGAATATGGGTAGACCTAACTTAATAGGTAAATTCCCACGGTCTAAAACCAATAGATAGAATAGGTTCAAGAACATGGGTAGACCTAACTGAATAGGTAAATTCCCACAGTCTAAAACCAACGAAAAACAAGGAACAGATAAAATAGATAATCGGGTTTATACCCAATTTCATAGCCACAAAACTTAAGCAACAATTTTCCTAATTATGAATCATAGGCAAAGTTCATAGTTATAGGCAATGTTCATAGTCCAAAAGGGAAAATAATTCCCATAGTCATAAGTCATTGTCATAGGCAATGTCATAGTCATATGTTGTATGTCCCAAATCAAGGTTCATGTTCGTAATTCAAAGGCAATAGGTTCATGGTCATAGTTCTCATAATCATGATCATAGGCATAGGCATATCCTCTTTGTTCATTAGTCATAGGCCGTCAATCAAAGTCATAGTATGTTCTGGGCCATAGTCAAGAATTAGATCCAAAAACTTAAATAAACACAGATCCAAGTGAAGAGATTAGGCATTTTTCTTATATCCTTTTAATTTCACGTCACAAATAAAAAAAATAAAACGTTCAAGTCTAGAAATAACCAACTTACAGAAATTATATCTAGAATAGAAGAACGACGATGCTAAGATTCGTATGTCGTTGCTCGAGGTTTGTTGATTTAGCCTTTGAATTCTTCACTTTGATTTGAATCTTCTATTGAACAGATTTGAGCAGCATCTCCATGTCTTGAATTTATATTTTATTTTAATTATTTAAGAAAATTTAGAGGAGGGGAAGAAGCCATGAATCTTAGCAGCATAAGGATAGAAAAGAATTGGTGCAAAGAGAATGAAGACTAGGGCTGTTTATATAGCTGCTCAAGACCTTATCGTACACGCAGCGCTGAGTCAGCATTGAACCCAGTTAAGAAAATAGTCCAGGTACGTAGATGAATCTAGCCAAACCTTGTCATGCACGCAGTGCTGAGTCAGCATTGGGTCCCACAAGCTATTTTGGCGTAGAAATTTGAATTTCGAATGAATTGTTTTGGCGTAGAAGTTTGATTTTCGAACTTTTGAATTTATGGAATTTATTTAACTGTTTTATTCACATGAAATATTCTTATATGTATACAATTCCTCTAACGACCATTTTACGCGTATATATATACGCACAACTTTCATTTTATTTTCAAAATTCAAATGATGTTGCCATATTTCATTGACTGTAGCCTTATCTTGAATTTTACTTTTCGTATACATATATTTTTGCATATATATATATATATATTCTCATATGTATATATATATTTTCTTTATTTCCTTATATGTACATTCTTATCCTTTCAAATTTTGAATTTGTATACGTACATATATTTGCATGTTCAGTTGGCCCTCTCTAAAACAAAGATAAAAAAATTATGCCGCCGCCGGGGTTCGAACCCCTGACCTCCATGCTACAAATCCAATGCCTTAACCAACTGAGCTACAGAGGCTTTTGTTAATAAGTCTTAGAACAATAATAATTATTGTTCTCTCCTTACTTCTCTTTTTCATGTTAGTAACAACTGGATGGATCTTTTTCTTTTAATTTTTCTTTTAAAAATTAATTATACTTTAATTTGAGAATCTTAATGTCAGAGAATTACGGGGTGTTACAGTCCACTCAAGGCACGGTTGTCTCATTAATCGATTCCAATTGTTCTCACTTTAAATTATTTCGTAATATAACTAATTTTAAATAACTCCATTAAATTTACTCTTAATAACCAATTTCCAAATTTTAACCATTAAAGTTAATTTCTATTCCCATATTTATAAATCTAATTAATCTACTTTATAAATCAATTTTTATAATAAATTATAAAAATAAATGTTTATTTCTTGTTAATAAAGTTCTATACAAAATAACATATTCCAAATTTTTATTTCTAGTTATAAAATAAATTTTATGTCTTTAACTCTATCGACTCACCTGATGGTGAATCAATATAAACAAAACGGTTTACTTTTATGCCATTTACTGTCGATTACTCAAACAATATAGCCCATTGGTTAAACACGACACAACTTGAATTTCAAATCAATGATCAACACTCAAATTAGTCACCCCAAACATAACAGTTCATATGATAATATGAGAATAAATAATATATTTTGAGGAATCTCGTTGGATCCCCCCAACCTGTTCTTCCCTGTATACAAAGGGTTATCACAAACCAGATCGTTCAGTTTCATTTAACTGATAATAAAGAACATTTAACATCAGCCAATTCACAAGCAATGCAACCAATTCAAACAATTTAAAACACATATATTATATAAACATGACCAATCAAGGTGAGTTTCCTTTATTGGAACCAATCGTTAAAATAACGATTTGGTATTTCAATGAAATTACACGACGGTTTAATTTCATCAGTTAGATCAACACATAAATTATAACTAGCAAACAGTCAACCATAGTAAGAGGAGCACACAAAATAAAAATACCCAATTTATAGAAAATATAAATGGGAAAAATACTGAGTGAGTTGAAATCGCTTTGAATTAATTTTTCTGAAACAGTTGGTTACAGTTAAATTAAACAGTCGTTTAATTTTAACTGTAAATTCCAGTTATCTCTACTTCTATTCAATCCCATTCCATGGCATGGTGCTCGTCACAACCATTCCAACAGTGATTCTGACAACATATAAGTAGGTTATAATTATTTAAAGTTTATATAATTTAATAATTCAATTCCTAGCCCCTTTAATCAAATAAACCAATTATGCCTTAACTTTGGCTAATTACATTTACAATTTACCGGCGTTTTTCTTGATGCCACTTCCTTCCTTTGTTCCTTACTATTTCAAACACGCCTGCAAAATTTCTCATTTTAGTTGGCATACAAAAATCGAGATAATTAAGGACTAATCATAGTTTAATTTAAATGATTACTTTGTACATATAGTTCACCCAGTCTAATCCTTCCTCTCCTACTTCTAGGCTTCTACTTCATTTTCTGCTTTGTTCACCGCTCCGATGAAAAGTTGTACAGTAAATCATTATTAAATTTTATACGGTCAGTTATAACAAATTTCTTAATAACCTTATTTATACCCTAATTACTTGATTAAGATTTCAATTAGCCTGGTAACCCTTTTGCTCATGAAAACGCTTCAATTAATACACCTGTGCCAATCAATTTAAACCCATCATTCCTTAATCCATAACTATTATAAATTAATTATAGATTAATTAAACTTAATTTACTTCATAAAAATGAAAACTGGATGAGCTCCTGCATTTGTTTCCGTAAGGCTTTGCATAGTTTGCTCCATCCTGCTTTCAACCCAACACACCCGATTTTGACAATCAGTCACCGCATCGTGACCACTGGAGCACCACCCAGTTGTGCCAGTCGTCGTGGCCCACCGTCATCCTCTGCCGCACCTGGTACCATGCAACTTGAGGCCCTCCTTGCTACAGAAACTGAGCTCGAGATCGACGCCTTCGAATGGTCATAACGGTCGATCTATACATCAGATTTCCATCTTGACCGTTCATGTGAGAGAGCATACTGGGATCAACGTTTTTGTTTTTAGGAATTTTCGAATTATTTAATCAAATGGGAAGGAATTTGAAGGAAGAAATTCGAGCTTTCTGGCCGTTCAAGTTATTTGTGGCGGCGGCATAATGGGTTGACTGCAGGATTTCTGAAATTAGGGTTAGTAGTAGTATATACATAGGAGAATAAATTTATAAAATAATAGTTGTGAAACTTCGTCGCGAAGTAACACACAGAAACCACCGCAAACGACTTTCTTTTACAGATAAAAAAGATAATCTTAGTGTAAAAAGGTATTCCGAACCCAACGGGACAAGTTTCGCTGAAATCCGAGGTCGTATGAAAAAATTCCTTTATAAAACCAGAAATAAACACGCGTTTAATTTTTCCACGATCACCAGATAAATCAAACAACTTGAAACCTTGCAATCCTATAATAATTTTTCAATACGAACCCAACGGCACTAGTTTCGTCACATTGTGAGACTGTTTCCCCGGTAGGCCATTTTTACGCACACCGCAGTGCCATTCTGAACACCAAATTTGTCGGTCTCTTAAAATAACAAACTATATACCTATCCTAACTCTAATCGACGATACGAACTCAACGGGATTGGTTTCGTGGCTTAATTCGATCGTCTGTTCAAGTTATGCCCAATTATCCCTTTAATAAATTTATTACACGCTATAGAAATTGAATGGGTGTTTTTGGCTGCCGTGGTCACATACGACATCGGTTTGCCACGCCATTCAACACCCTACAATAATCTAACGATACGGTTCCAATGAAACTAGTTTCATCAAAATTTGAGTCCGTTTGCAAAACGGCCATTTTAAAGGTCGATATTTAAATAACGATTTTCACAGCTACTATTTCAAAATTTGATTTAGCCATAACTTACAATCTATAACATGAAATCTGAATTTTTCTCTTTCATATGAAAATTATCATCAACACGGTTCCATCATTTCTCGTTTCAAGAAATTTAACTTATATCGGCTCCTGTATTCTCAGTTGAAGTTTAAAAAACCAAATATTACGAACTGCCATGCGATTTCAAGCTTGTTTTATATTATAAATGAAATTAACGTTAAAACTTTGTTTTAAATAACGAATTAAATATTAAAATTCATTAATACTCCAAATATATTATTTAAAATAATAAATTAAATTAAATATTTGACGGCCAAAATACGGGTCGTTAAAGGGATGGTGTGTTAGTCTTTCTCCATGCCCAAATCAGAGGGGGATAGGTTAAAGCATTAAAAGCGTAAGCCGCTGTTTCACACCAGCAATGGTCATGGCGGTGTATCTAACATTAGCACGGGCTGCCTCCGCTCGCAGAAGAGTATGCCCTGCCTCTGCTAGAACTAAGCATCTCCTGCCTCTGCTCGCAGAAGAGAACGTCCTACCTTTGCTTATGTTTTGTGTTACCCAAAGAAGGAAACGCCAGCCCCTATCACCTCCTGCGATGGTAAGGATAAGGCAACCCTTAGAGGGGGGGGGTGGCGTGTAACCCTCTATTAGTACCTCGATGGTCAGTATAAAGCGTTAAAAGAGTAAATCTTAGTTCAAAGTCAACAACGACCCCGTCTAAGTTTCTAAGACCTTATCACTACACGCGATGGTCAGGATAAGGTGCCTCTTGAAGGGAGCATGGGTAAGTACTTGGCCCCTACTTGTGGATAAGCTAGCCAAGCGCACAGGATGCTCAGGCCTAGAAAGTGGCCAACAAAGCATGTACATCATATGCTTTGACATCGATAGACCAGAGAGTGTCTCAGGAAGCATATACAACCTCTGCTTCACAAATCAAAACCAAGGAGGATGCGAACAACATAAATGCCGGAATGGGTTTTCGGTCCGCAATCTTCAAATACACGAATCTGGGTTAATTCATCCCTTCATTAATGCCGGAAGGGGTTTCCGGTCCTCAATCTTCAAATACCCAAATCTGTGTTGATTCGGCCCTTCATTAATGCCGGAAAAGGTTCTCGGCCCTCAATCTTCAAATACTCAAATCTGGGTTGATTCAGCTCTTCATTAATGCCGGAAGGGGTTCCCGGTCCTCAATCTTCAAATACCCGAATCTGGGTCGATTTGGCTCTTTAATAATACCGGAAGGGGTTTCCGGTCCTCAATCTTTAAATACTCGAATTTGGGTTGATTCGGCCCTTTATTAATGTCGGAAGGGGTTTTCAGTCCTCAATCTTCAAATACCCGAATCTGGTTTGATTTGGCTCTTCATTAATGTCAGAAGGGGTTTCCTTTCCTTATTCTTCAAATACCCGAGTCAAGTTTGATTTGGCTCTTCATTAATGTCGGAAGGGGTTTCCGGCCCCCAATCTTCAAATACCTGAATCCGGGTTAATTTGGCTCTTCATTAATGCCGGAAGGGGATTCCGGTCCTCACTCTTCAAATACCTGAATTCGGGTTGATTCAGCTCCTTATTAATGCCAGAAGGGATTTCCGGTCCTCAATCCTCGAATACCTGAATACGGGTTGATTCGACTCTTCAATAATACTGAAAGGGGTTTACAGTCTTCCATCTGTATTAGTACGCAAATCTGAATTGATTAGGCTCTTCATAAATATCGGAAGAAGTTTTCGGTCTTCCATTTATATCAATACCCGAGTCTGGGTTGGCTCAATTCTCCATAAACGCCAAAAGGGGATCTCTTCACTAGGTTTCATGACGTAATCCAGCATTAAGAAACAAATGAAAAATAAATAGAAAAGAGTTCGAATAGAGAAGCTTGACTTGGAAAGTTGGAGACACCCCTTCAATAGGGGCAAATGTTACTACCCAAATTACCATTAGCATAGGTTAACGATGAAGGGGTATCGAATGAATATAAGCGCAGATAGAATGATCCAAGTAGCATAAACCAACACCCATTTGGAAGAAGTGAGTTCAAAGCCTACATGATGCCAGCAAAGTTCATCCAACAGGGTTTATTCGGCATGGTATATCCGACGAGGCCTACCCGGAGGGGAGTTCTGTGATGAAAGGTAACCTAAGATAGTACTCAAGAAAGAGGAGGGCATAAGCTCTGCTTAACAAAACCCGGAAGGGCTATCAAAATTAACCTACTTAACACCAACACATCAGAAAGGGAAAGTATCAAGGGTATTGGGCCAGTACATAAAGATTATCCAGAGCAAGCTTCTGAAATATCGACTGCATGAATGACAAATGGCCACATTCACAAATAACAGAAACGTTACTGAAAGCCACCTTCCGGAAAATTAGACTATCCCAAAAACTCCACCGAAAGGCTAAACGGGACCCAAGCGGAGAGCCAGGCTACCCATACTAATCTACATAGTACAGAAACCAACAACGGTTTCAAACTGGCAGTTATCTACGTACATCATGCGGCAGGCCCCTCTAAGTATTCACGAAAAGCCAAAAGCCTACATCCGAAAGCTTATGTCCGAGAGCCTACACTCAGGAGTCGTTACCGAGGGTTCGAATACCATTCAAAGGACACCATATCGACAAGCCCATATTTATCCCAAAGAAGACCCGATTATCCAGGACCCCACCTCGAAGACTATAATTAGCACTCCAAAGACAGCCGGAAGATAAGCATCCGAGACCAAGGAAAAAGCGGTTGACAAAGGCCCTTACGGACCCAATAACCCAATAGCGGAAGGGGCGCCAAACTCTCTATAAATAGGACCCTAAGAGCCACGTAGAAGTGGTCGAATTTTTCATTTCTCAATCTTGTTCTTTCTTCTTAGCAAAAGAGCAAATCTTAATTCCCCAAAAGCATATTAAGGATTTCTCCAACTCTTGTAATATATCTACAATTCATGAATGGAGAATTCCAAGGCTTAAATATCACACAATTTGATAATCTTTTTGGGTGAAACAGGGAGTTAAAACTAACCTTTTGTATGGAAAGTTGATCATGATACCTTCATGTGAGAAGGAGGACTTTATAGAAATTCAAAGTTCTCCTCCTTCCATTTTGAGGGTTTTGCACGTTGATCAACATTCTCATAATGAGCTTAATGCTTATTGATCCCGGAAAGGAGGTTATCCACAGGCTTATAACTTGGTTCTTTACGCATCCAAGGCCCTTCAGACTGATTCGATGCGAAATGATCATTTGAGTTAATAATCATTACAGCGATTTCTTTCCCGAATATGAAGAAGCATTGGCATGTTTTCTTATTATCACAATATGTATAATTATATTCGCGACCTAGGAAGTCATTGATCTCATAAGACCTTCGATATGTTCAGCTGAGTTAACCTCCTTCAGGTTATTTTGGAACTACACAGAGAATCCGATGCTTGAGGAAAGGTAAAACTTAGTTTAATAATGCTGATCTCCGGATATCCATCGATAACTCTAGGTCATGATCACTTTAAATTCCTTGAACCCATGTTCTATATAGCACAATCCGGGTTTTGACGGAAAATAACGTTAACAATGAATGCGATAACCCCAAACTCCCGTGCCACAAAAGTAAGGATTATCATTCGGAATATAACACATTAATCAACATTAGCAGATTACAGATGATAGCATAAACATGAAATAGTATAATTTACATCAATATGACAACGGAACCATAAAATGTAATAAACATCAGAGTGGCACAGTTATTGGATACAGCTTAGTGCATAAAGGAAATGATCAGCCTACATCGAGATCAGCCAGTACATATACATCAGATAATACAAAATAGAGATAATCAGTCTACATCGTGATCAGCGGTACATATACATAAATTAATACATGCGAAAATGTCAATTGCCCAAAATACAGATATAAAATAGTCTTTGCCATCATCCAAAAATGCACTCCATGCTATAGTGCAAAGCCAAAATACATCTTGTAACCTGTCACTTGGCTGCCCATGTAAAATAAGGGCACCAGAGTTTGCAAGTGAAAATAAACTACAAGTCAGTCATGGGACTGGTATGAGAAATCTACTTAACTGATTTAACAATAATAATAAGGCAAATCATAGGACCACGCCGCTAACGTGGAACGGGTTTACTCCATTGATTGCTAGTGCATGAAAAAAAGAATTTTTTTTGAATAACGCAATGTTTTTTTTAAAATGAAGCCATCATAAGACTCGGGTCCCATCACACAATGCAAAGCAAGCCGGGGGATAGAGTTTTACCTTATAATGGCCAAAATATGTTTGATACTTATAAAACAAAATCATTTGATATTATTACTAGTGCATATATGTTTCAAAAGAAATTTCAATCGTAATGTGTCAATCATAGACTGCATGGTACCATATATCATGTCACCACATATAGGTTTACGATCAAAACCGTAATGTCATATTGGAAATTGGATTTCCGTAATGATTCGAGGCCAGGGATGGCTCCTCACCGCTTCGAGACACTTTGGCAAACATCTTAGTATTACACACTCTGGACAACCCTTGGTTCGGTTGGGCCGGTCTTCCCTTACGTTTGAGGATTAGTTATTCCTGAACACACATTTCCCGATCCTATCGGACCTATCCATCGGCTCTGTAACACCCTACGTCCGTTAAGGTCACTTACAAAGGGAATGCCTTAACTTCAGTGGAGCATTATGGGTACAGGAACAGAAATATTACAAGACATACATATATAAAACAACGGAAAGTAAAGTGGAAGTACTTCAAATCATTTATTAAATATAATTGTTCACAATAAAAGCCCATCAACTTCCAATACCCAATTACATAACTAAAATATCTGCCTTGCTCAAAAACAAAGAAGCATAAAAATAAATTGTGATATTCCCCAATAAAACAAAGTAAGCCATAGCCAAGGGAAATCCAAGCCTTACATGAAGGAGCCTTGGAGCTTGGTAAGATCTGAACTAAGCTATATTCCCACCCTGCGAACCTGGGAAAAGGGGGGGGGAACGGAAGAAAAAGAGGCGAAACAAAACGGGTCAGTCATAAAGACTGAGTAAGTCCTAGTGACTTTCAGCATAAAAACAAGTAAAGATAACATGGCATGAATACACTGAAAATACACATAAGCATGATGACAAGATAAGCTACAGGCACGATAACTAAGAATAACATCATATGACTTTTGTCATGTATAACATTGCGAGGTTCCCATTCAAGATGAACTAAGTATAATTTTGCAAGATCGCAAGATTTCTCTGCTTCACCGTTAAAATATTTCTATGATATCTATTTGCTCTGCACCACCCGTACTAGTATCCCAACCCGTGTCATGTGTTGACTATAAAATGATCCCTTGCCCAATGTAATGAAATGACCCATTACTTGGTCCCACGAAACGATCTATTAATCGATCGGCTCCCTACAAGTCCTATCTCGTTTATGTGTCTCTGTCATACGGCCCTATCACGAATGTAGTTACCTGTGTCGGGTCCACCATAGGGTGTATCAAGCCCTAGGGTGCCAACCCCCAACACGAATCAAGCACGCACAGAGTAAACCTACTTATGCCCAATGCCTTCTTTTTCAACTTCGAACTACGTGCACGACCGTAGTCCGCCTGAATCAACACTGGCGCACCAACTCAGCCGTCGTTCTGGTCGCTTGCAATCAGCCCAGTAATCGTGCCCCACCCTGCCTAGTCCCAGGTTATCGTGATACATCTAAGTGGGTTACTGCTGAAATGGGCCGCATAACTAGGGTTTCCATCTAATAGGTTAAGTGTTGTCTTTTAAATTCGTGACTTAACCCTTATCAGTCCAGCATGTCAAGTTGGTTAAGTATTGTCATTCAAGTTCGTGACTTAACCCGCCTACATGTCATGTCAAATTGGCTAAATGTTGTCGTTCAAGTTAATAACTTAGCCCTACGAGGTGTCAAGTTGGTCAAGTATATTCAAGCGTTTCATGACTTAACCCTACCAAATCATCGTGTCAAATTGGTTAAGTATATTCAAGCAGTTCGTGACTTAACCTTACCAAATCATCGTGTCAAATTGGTCAAGTATATTCAAGCGGTTCGTGACTTAACCCTAACAAATCATCATGTCAAATTGGTTAAGTATATTCAAGAGGTTTGTGCCTTAACCCTAACAAATCATCTTTTCAAATTGGTTAAGTATATTCAAGTGGTTCATGACTTAACCCTACTAAATCATCGTGTCAAATTGGTTAAGTATACATTGCCTTAGCCCACCTGCTTATCATGTTGTGACGGTTGAGTGTTACCCTCGGTTGTTACTTAACCTTACCATGCATCACGTTATATTGGTTAAGTGCATGTTAACTTAACCCCATCCACTTGTCGTATTATAATGGTTAAGTATTACCCTCGTGTGTTTACTTAACCCTACCACGCATCAGATTATACCGATTGGGTGTTATCAACCCATTCAAGTTAAACCAACCCATCCGCTAGTCATGTTATAACGGTTAAGTGTCATTAGCCTAGCCGTATTACTTAACCCATCCCCTGGTTAACATGTTATGCTGGTTAAGCGTTCTTAGTTTACTTAACCCATCCCCTGGTTAACATGTTATGCTGGTTAAGCGTTCTTAGTTTACTTAACCCTATCAATCCTGACTTAGCTTTAACTTATTCATTAAAGCACCAACCACTCACATTAGACAGGTATTGTTGCGGTTACTGGACAGCCGGTCGGTTCCGGGAAGGTTTACACCGCAACTCAGTCTAAACTTGGGTCCTTACTGGACTCAATGCCTTAACCTCCCACATTGGATAGGTATTGTTGTATTACTGGACAGCCGGGCGGGTTCGGGCAGGTTGACATCACAACTCAATCCAACCTCGGGTTAAGCATTTCGTATTTTCTAAATTTACATATTTGCTCTTTACATGTAAGTGTGCTAACAATTTAATGTTATGGCCCATTTTCAAAGTTCGTAATTCACATTTTTGCCCCAAAACGTATTCCCAAATTATTATCATAATTCACTATGAAGTTATGCCAAGTTATAGCCTTTTATTTACAATACAAGCCAACTGCCCCAAACCCAACTTAGGCGCGTTCATATTAAACTTTCTCCAAGTCATAAATTATCATATATATATATTTCTACTCCAAATTTTACATAATTAACATATGCCCAAGTTCTAGATTACATGACAATTTTACATATGCCCAATTCATACCCAATTTACATATGTTCAATTCATGTCGTTTTTCATGTATGCCAATTTTATGCCAATTTACCCATATACCAAGTTTCATGATTTACATGTTTAGAAAGCTATGCTTAATTTACATAGATCAAGTTTTATGCCCAAAATTACATGTATACCACGTTTATACTAATTTACCCATAACAAGTTCTAGCCAAATTACATATATCAAGATCCATGTCAAATTACATATATCAAGATCCATGTCAAAATATATACGTCAATCCCCATTCTTGCGATTACCGTTATAATGACAATACCCAAATATTCAATTTCATGTTAATGGCAGTAATACCCAAATATTCAATTTTTATGTTATGCCATCAATTACACCAAACACATATATCCAAATAGGCAGTATCCCAATATTTCCCCGTATTCAATCGAACGTATATCGTAGTTTAGGCCTAGGTCCGAAATTGACCAAGGTTCATCAAAAGAAAATAAATAGAGGGAGGTAGAAGTTGCAATAAGAACAAGATCAGAAAGAAAACAGCATAAATCATCATGATAGGCATAAAGATTACAACTTGATGATAACATCATTATGAATCAAGAAAACTGCTGAGTAGATCTGTAACAACCCATATTTTGAATAACAAGATATAACATAATACAAGGCAGAATTAAATTGTAAAATCTGAATCAAGGGAAAACGGGCTGTGCCATTGCGTTCGTCTCGGAAAAATACGCGAAATAAAGTCCGAGTTTTCGAAAAACGGAGTCCGTATGACCAAGTTATGGCCCAATGAAGTTTTCAGAAAATTCCAAGCCTGAAAACAGTTCAAATTCGAATTTAGATTTAAATAACAACCAAGGCAGAATGGGCGGGAACTTTGCCGCCCCAGGCAGGGTCGACACAGGGGTCGACACCAGTGTCGACCCCCCCAATGGGTCGACACCCATGTCGACCCATGGGTCGACACCCATGTCGACCCATGGGTCGACACCCATGTCGACCCAGGGGTCGACCCCCCGGTCGGACCAGTTTTTCTGGTGCACCATTTTGACAGGTTGGGTCTTGCTCTGGAAATTTCTGACGGGAGTTGATGGCTCAGATTCGATTTAGGGTTAATCCTATGGTCTAAACTACCCCTAATCTCTATAAAAAGACCTCTAGACCTAGCCTAAACCCTCATTAATCATTCCTACAACTAAATGCTGGCCAAATATTCACTAATCATGGCCTCCACCTTCTTCATGAGAGCATGAGTGTCTCAAATCAATCTACGTCATAAAAGAGCCATCTTTCTAAAGTAAAAGAGCCTTCTTTCTTTGTCTTTGGGGTTATTCCTTCTTGTTCTCAAGTCTTGATGTGGAGTTTATCGTCTTTGGTTGCGGATTTGCTAGTGTGGCTTCGTCTCAATCTTATTTTATATTAATTCTAGTCTTCATAGCATTGCAAGCCCTATACTACTCTTAGATTCTAACTATGAAGTTAAATATGACATGTTGCAAGTTGAGTTTGGGCCTAAGTATGATATGTGCTTTGATCCTATCATGTTATGCATAAGTTTAATTCTATGCATGTTTGTAAAGCTATCACCTTGACCTTGTGGGCTAAAAGCTATAAGCTTTATGTTGAAATGTTGCATTATGCAACATGAGAACCCTCATAACCTTTATGATAACTTGCATATAATGTTATATGCGAAGTTCTAGCCACCATCCTATGTCATTTATGATCATGTTTCACCTATTTGCTTAAGTTGATATTATGGATGTTTTGAGGCCCATGATGTAATATGCAAGCTTATGAACATATTTATGCCTCATATGCCACCATGTTTAACTTGTGGCCAACCTTATTACCTTATGCCCTTTTGTCATACTTTTGCCAAGTTCCCTCTTTTGATCTATGTTATGTTATGCGAAACGTACATGCGATGGGAATGCGTTGGGTTGGGTAATATTAATGACATGAAAACATGGTTTTAGAATATGACATGAACATTGACTTGTGATTATGTTTGTAAACATAATGATGGACATGACACTTAGAAAATATGAGTATGGCCAACTCGAGGTTGGGTTGGGTTTGTAGCATAAATCTACCCGGAACCGACCGGCTTAACTAGTGGCTACAAACAATAGGACCCAATGTGAGTAGTTGGTCATGTCGCACTTGAAACCCGAGGTTAGACCAAGTTGTGGTGTAAATCTACCCGGACCCGCCCGGCTTAACTAGTAACCACAACAAGGTCTAATGTGAGAGGTTGGGTGCATTAAATTAATTAATGCCACATGGTAGGGTTAAATCATAGACCACTTGAATACTTAACCAATTAAACATGATGGGTTGACGTGGTTAAGTCAAGAACCTTGGGTACACTTAACCAACTTGATACTTGATTGGGTAGGGTTAACCACTTTTAACCTGCTAGAAACCCTAGTTACATGGTCCTTTTCACCAGTAACCCTCTTGATTGTATCATGATACCCTAGGGACTAGGCTAGGGTGGGGCACGATTACTGGGCTGACATGTAAGCGACCAAAACGACGGCTGAGTAGGTGCGCCGGTGTTGGTTCAGGCGGACTATGGTCGTGCACATGGTCCGGAGTTTAAAAAGCAGACACGGGCACCCGTAGGTTTCGACTGTGCGTGCTTGATCTGTGTCCGTGGTTGGCACCCAAGGGCTTGATACACCCTAGGGTGGACCTAGCACAGTTTGACTACACTTCGTGATTGGGCCGTATGACACCGACACTTGACGAGTTAGGCTTTTAGGGAGCCGATCGACTAAACCGTGTTGTTGGACCTCGATTTAGGTCATTTCATGATGTGGGCCAGCTTTAGGCCAAGGGATCATTTCTTGATTATACTTGACATGGATTGGAATACTAGTACACTCCCGGTGCAACTTAACCTTGTATATGCGATGCCACACTTGATCTATCTTGTCAACTTTTCACCATGCCAGTTATCACCCTACATCTCATCTCTGTTTTACATGTTCAGTTAACTTTATTAGTTTTTATACTAGTAGTAGATAGGACTTACCAGTCTTTTTGACTGACCCGTTTTCTTTCGCCTCTTTTCTTCCGTTCCCCCCCCCCAGGTTTGCTGGGTGGGAACACTGTTACCTAGCTGGATCTTTAGCTGCTTTTCTGGATAGCTCGCGTATGGTTTGTGCATGCTATGGCCTTATGCTATTTTGATGGTAGTTACTTTATGTTTCTTTTTCAGTTTTCAGTTTATGTTCTAGACTTTGTTTTATGGGAAAATAATGACCTAGTACTTTGATGTAACTTGACTATGGTTTTGAAATGCTAGTTTTATTCGCTGCTTTATTTACTCTGTTTTTACTTATATGTTCTGTCTTGTGATATCTGCATGCATGTTACCTCGTTTAACGCCCCTCCAAAGCTAGTGTGCTTGCAAGAGTGGCATTGGCGGAGGTGGGGTGTTACATTTGGTATTAGAACATAAGGTTTACAAGATTTGAGCAAAAGGTTTTTAAAACTTACCTTTTGAAAAACTATTTTCAAAACCAATTAAGTATTTTCCAAGAAAAATCTAGTTATTTTAAAAGGCTATTCCCCAAAAGCCATTAGCACTATCCTTCGTTTCCTTGTTCTAAATCTATCTTTTCCTTTTTCAGTATGGCCGATCTTAACCTTCCCGAGGGAGTAACCATTCCCGGATGGTTCCGGAGGTACTTGGAAGCTAGGGCCAACAATGTGGGCCCAGAAAATACCCCCACCGTAACTGAGGTTCCTCCTCCTCCCCCTCCTCCTCAGAATCCACAAACAGATTTCGCTAAGGTTTGCAAAGACTTTAAGGCGATGGGTGGCAAGAATTTTATTGGGACGGAGACTTCAGTGGAGGCACGAAATTGGTTGAAAGAAACTGAAGATATCTTCGCTATCTTTGATGTGGAAGACCATAGAAAGGTTTTATTGGCAGCATGGTTATTAAAAGAAGAAGCTGCTTATTGGTGGGAGGTCACCAATGCTACGAGGCCTATAGAGACTTGGGCCGACTTTAGGATGAGGTTTGGGCTTAAGTTTCTATCATCAGCTGAGGCGAATCTGCAATTGGAGAAGTTTATATCTTTGAAGCAAGGGGACATGACAGTGAGGGAGTATGTGAATAAGTTTAACCAGCTTGCTCGATTCGGTTTGGACATGGTTAATACTCCCCAGAAGAAGGCTTTACGCTTTGCACGAGGGTTGAATGAGCCATTACAAGGTTTAGCCTATCTCATATACCCATGGGGGCCACTTTTGAAGGCCTAGTAGACATGGCATTGCTTCAAGGAGACGATAAGAATGGAAAGAAGGAAGTCAAGGCTAATGAGACTCAAGCCAAGAAGATAGACTCCAAGTGGGGAGGAAATCAGAGCAACCAGAACAACAAGAACAACAAGGGCAACAAGGCCAAGGCAAAGGACCCAAGAAAATGCAACTTTTGTCGGATTGTGGGGCACATAGCCAAGGATTGCATAAAGAAGAAGAGGAAGCGAGGCGAATGCTTTCATTGTGGAGAGACTGGACACTTTAGCAAGGATTGCCCCAAGAAGCAACGACAAGGGCAAGGACAGAATCAGCGTGCAGGACCTTCTGGAGGGCAAGTGCATGCCCTCAACACTGCACCAGTTCAGGACCGAGGTAGTATTTTTGTAGAAAGCCTTGTTTATATTTCTGATTATCCTGTTCGCACCTTATTTGATTCTGGCGCATCGCGTAGTTTTATTTCTTTTGACATTGTTGAAAATTTGCACCTAAGTACTAGTCTAGTTGAGGATCCCGTTAGTGTTTCAAATTCAATTGGGGGTTCCGCCCATCTATCTATGATTTGTGTGGATTTGAAGATTTCTATCTTGACCGTGGAATTCACGTGTAATGCTTATGTTCTCGGGTTCACGGGATACGGGTTGATTTTGGGCATGGATTGATTGTCCAGTTATGGAGCCATCATCGATTGTGAGCATAGGGTGGTAAGGCTCATGACTCGCCTCGGTAATACCATAGAAATTTCTTGTAACCCTAGAGGTCCCGTTATGTTATGTTATCTTGAATCTCTTGACTCGTCCATTGATGATCTGCAATCTGTAAGGGTGGTCCGAGACTATCCTGATGTCTTTGAAGAAGTTAAGGGGTTACCCCCTAAACGAGAGATAGATTTCCGCATTTATCTAGTCGATAATGCCAAGCCAGTATCATTGCCCGTTAGGCACATGGCCCCACGAGAAAGAAGAGAGCTCAGTAAGAAAATCAAGGAGTTGCTTGAGAAGAATTTTATTAGGCGAAGCATTTCTGAATGGGGTTCTCCTGTGGTATTCGCTACTAAGGCGGATGGTTCGCTTCGTCTATGTGTTGATTATCGAGAGTTGAACAAGCTGACAAAGAAGAATAGGCACCCGTTACCGAGGATTGATGATCTCTTTGACCAGCTTGTTGGTGCTTCTGTTTTCTCTCAGCTCGATCTAGCCACCGGATTCCATCAGCTTAGAGTAGCTGAGGATAGTATTGATAAGACTGCGTTTAGGACTCCAGATGGATTCTTTGAATGGCTTGTCATGCTATTCGGTTTGACTAATGCACCCGCCTACTTCGTAGACTTGATGAGTAGGGTGTTCAGGGAGTTCCTTAACAAGTTTGTTGTTGTCTTCGTGGATGATATTCTGATCTTCTCAAAGAATGAGGAAGAACATGCCAGACATCTCATGGAAGTGATGGATACGCTTAGAGCGCATCAGTTGAAAGCCAAGTTCTCCAAATGTCATTTCTGGAGAAGGGAAGTTCGGTTTCTGGGACATATAGTTTCTAAGCAAGGCATAGCGGTGGATCCCACGAAAGTGGTTGTAGTTCAAGACTGGAAGACTCCTAGGAATGCAACCGAAGTAAGAAGCTTTCTCGGTCTGGCGGGCTACTATAGGAAGTTCATCAGGGACTTCGCTAAGATTTCAGCCCCTCTTACTAAGTTGACGAAGAAGAACTTATTCTTCGCATGGGACTTGGAGTGTGAGCTTGCTTTTCAAAGGCTCAAGAGAGCCCTTACTACCGCTCCAGTTTTGGCATTACCCGATGGCGGTAAGATGTTTACCGTGTACACCGATGCATGTGGCACGAGGTTAGGTGATGTTCTAATGCAAGAGGGAAGAGTGATATGTTATGGGGGTAGGCAACTTAAAGTTCATGAGAAGAACTATCCCACTCATGATTTGGAGTTGGCGGCGATCGTCTTTGCACTTAAATCCTGGCGCCACTATCTTCTAGGTGAAAGGTTTGAGTTGTATACTGATCACAAGTCACTCAAGTACCTCTTCTCGCAGAAAGATCTGAATCTAAGGCAGCAAAGGTGGATGGAATTCTTGGCATCTTATGGCTTCGAGATAGCTTATACCCCTGGCAAGGGTAATGTTGTGGCAGATGCACTAAGCAGAAGTAGGTTGACTTTGAGTCTCTTGTTTATTGAGATGAAGAACTTAGAGTTCTTGGCAACCTTTGATTTCACGATGACTGTTGAGTCGATGACTGGCTCATTAGCATCCCTCGAGCTTAGACCCACACTTCTTTATCAATTTGGGGCTTCGCAGAAGGAAGATCCACAGATAGTTGAAGTCATGGACAAGTTGATTCATGGTGAGACGTCTAGTCACCTTGCTAGATATACTATTGATGATAAAGGTTGGCTAAGGCGTGATGGAAGGCTATGCGTTCCACAAGTGGGAAACTTGGTGCATAAAGTTCTCGAAGAAGCACATCACTCGAAGATGACTATACATCCGGGAGGAGATAAGATGTATAGAGATATGAAGCGCATTTTCTTTTGGGCCGGAATGAAGAAAGATGTGGCAGTATGTTTCAAAGTGCATGGTGTGCCAACAAGTGAAAGCCGAGTCAAAGAAACCAGGTGGGCTATTACATCCATTGGAGGTCCCGCAATGGAAGTGGGAGAGTATTTCTATGGATTTTGTGGATGGATTGCCTTGGTCAAGGAAAGGGAACACGAGCATATGGGTCGTAGTTGATAGACTTACGAAGAGTGCTCATTTCATTCCTGTAAAGAGCAAGAGGACTGCATCATGGCTAGCATCTATTTATCTTCGGGAGATAGTGCGGTTGCATGGAGTTCCTTCTAGCATAGTTAGCGATCGTGACCCAATTTTCACTAGCCAGTTCTGGAATAGTTTGCAAGAAGCGATGGGTACGCAATTGAATCTGAGTACAGCCTATCACCCCCAGACGGATGGCCAAACGGAAAGGGTGAATAGAGTGCTAGAAGATCTTTTGAGGCTTTGTGTTCTTGACTTTGGTGGTACTTGGGAAGACCACCTTCCTCTTGTAGAGTTTGCTTATAATAATAGCTATATAGCCAGCATAGGGATGGCACCATTTGAAGCTTTGTATGGGAGGCCGTGTAGGTCACCATTTTGTTGGTGGGAGACAACAGATAGGCTTATACTTGGGCCCGATATGATACGGGACACATCCGAGAAAGTTGAATTGGTGAGAAGACGGATGAAAGCGGCCCAAGATAGACAGAAATCCTATGCTGACAAGAGAAGGGCAGATTTGGAATTCGAAGTGGGAGACATGGTTTACGTGAAGGTTTCTCCTTTGCGAAATGTGGTATGTTTTGGAGCAATTGGGAAGCTGGCACCAAGGTTTGTAGGACCCTTCCCTATCATAGAGAGAATTGGAAAGATGGACTATAAGGTGGAACTGCCCGAGAAACTAGCCGGAGTGCATAATGTCTTTCATGTCTCGCATCTCCGAAAGTGCCTACATGAGTCCGCTGAGGTGGTTGAACCAAGCATTCTTGAAGACGTAGAGGTAGAGAAAGAGGCAACCTTGAGGAGAGCTCCAATTCGTATCTTGGGAACAGAGATCAAGAAGCTAAGAAATCGAGAAGTCAAATTGGTGAAAGTTCAGTGGAGTGAAGCCGATGAAGATGCAACTTGGGAAACCGAGGAGATGATGCGTGGGCTTTATCCATTCCTTTTTTAGGGTACATTCTCAATCCCCTTTCTTAATCAGCATATCTTTCTTTTTGCTATCCATGTTTATCCCGTTTATCTTGTTTATTTTGTTATCTCGTAATCGTGTCATGAGAACCTTAAGTAGAAACCCTTTGGATGAAACATGTATTTGAAACATGTTATGCTTGACGTTTGCAAGTGGTCGCAAGTGTTTGCAAGTGGATACTCGTGGATGCATGATACACATTAGGCACTAAGATCGGCTCACACACTTTCATGTTGCATATGCATGAGTGCTTATACTTATTCATGGATGAAACTTGTTATGCTATCACGTGGATGTTGCATATGGATGAATTTTATGTGCACTCATGTAGAGATTATAAATTATGTCAGGATTTTGCATACATATGGACTCATTTCACTAACATACCTTGCATTAAGGAGGTTTACTGAATCAGTAACCGCCTGATTCTTGCATTAGATAAGTACATATACACACACCTTTTGCATATGTTCATACAGCATTTAGAATCTTTTTAAGGACAATGGTTACTTGTGGATGATGCTTTGAGTAGATGGATGATGGATGGTAGGATACGTTCTTCCTAACTTGGAGATTTCGGGGATGAAATCCTTTAAGGAGGGGAGAATGTAACAACCCATATTTTGAATAATAAGATATAACATAAACCAAGGTAGAATTAAATTTTAAAATATGAATCAAGGGAAAACAGGCTGTGCCATTGCGTTCGTCTCGGAAAAATACGCGAAATAGAGTCCGAGTTTTCGAAAAACGGAGTCCGTATGACCAAGTTATGGCCCAATGAAGTTTTCAGAAAATTCCAAGCCCGAAAACAGTTCAAATTCGAATTCAGATTTAAATAACAACCAAGGCAGAATGGGCGGGAACTTTGCCACCCTAGGCAGGGTCAACACAGGGGTCGACACCAATGTCGACCCCCCCAATGGGTCGACACCCATGTCGACCCATGGGTCGACACCCATGTCGACCCAGGGGTCAACCCCCCCGGTCGGACCAGTTTTTCTGGTGCACCATTTTGACAGGTTGGGTCTTGCTCTGGAAGTTTCTGACGGGAGTTGATTGCTCAGATTCGATTTAGGATTAATCCTATGGTCTAAGCTACCCCTAATCTCTATAAAAAGACCCCTAGACCAAGCCTAAACCCTCATTAATCATTCCTACAACTAAATGTTGTCCAAATATTCACTAATCATGGCCTCCACCTTCTTGATGAGAGCACGAGTGTCTCAAATCAATCTATGTCATAAAAGAGCCATCTTTCTTAAGTAAAAGAGCCTTCTTTCTTTGTCTTTGGGGTTATTCCTTCTTGTTCTCAAGTTTTGAAGTGGGTTTATTGTCTTTGGTTGCGGATTTGCTAGTGTGGCTTCGCCTCAATCTTATTTTATATTAATTCTAGTCTTCATAGCATTGTAAGCCCTATACTACTCTTAGATTCTAACTATGAAGTTAAATATGACATGTTGCAAGTTGAGTTTGGGCCTAAGTATGATATGTGCTTTGATCCTATCATGTTATGCATAAGTTTAATTCTATGCATGTTTGTAAAGCTATCACCTTGACCTTGTGGGCTAAAAGCTATAAGCTTTATGTTGAAATGTTGCATTATGCAACATGAGAACCCTCATAACCTTTATGATAACTTGCATATAATGTTATATGCGAACTTCTAGCCACCATCCTATGTCATTTATGATCATGTTTCACCTATTTGCTTAAGTTGATATTATGCATGTTTTGAGGCCCATGATGTAATATGCAAGCTTATGAACATATTTATGCCTCATATGCCACCATGTTTAACTTGTGGCCAACCTTATTACCTTATGCCCTTTTGTCATACTTTTGCCAAGTTCCCTCTTTTGATCTATGTTATGTTATGAGAAACGTACATGCGATGGGAATGCGTTGGGTTGGGTAATATTAATGACATGAAAACATGGTTTTAAAATATGACATGAACATTGACTTGTGATTATGTTTGTAAACATAATGATGGACATGACACTTAGAAAATATGAGTATGGCCAACTCGAGGTTGGGTTGAGTTTGTAGCATAAATCTACCCGGAACCGACCGGCTTAACTAGTGGCTACAAGCAATAGGACCCAATGTGAGTAGTTGGTCATGTCTCACTTGAAACCCGAGGTTAGACCAAGTTGTGGTGTAAATCTACCCGGACCCGCCCGGCTTAACTAGTAACCACAACAAGGTCTAATGTGAGAGGTTGGGTGCATTAAATTAATTAATGCCACATGGTAGGGTTAAGTCATGGACCACTTGAATACTTAACCAATTAAACATGATGGGTTGACGCGGTTAAGTCATGAACCTTGGATACACTTAACCAACTTGATACTTGATTGGGTAGGGTTAACCACTTTTAACCCGCTAGAAACCCTAGTTACGTGGTCCTTTTCACCAGTAACCCTCTTGATTGTATCATGATACCCTAGGGAATAGGCTAGGGTGGGGCACGATTACTGGGCTGACATGTAAGCGACCAAAACGACGGCTGAGTAGGTGCGCCAGTGTAGGTTCAGGCAGACTATGGTCATGCACATGGTCCGGAGTTGAAAAAGCAGACACGGGCACCCATAGGTTTAGACTGTACGTGCTTGATCTATGTCCGTAGTTGGCACCCTAGGGCTTGATACACCCTAGGGTGGACCTAGCATAGTCTGACTACACTTCGTGATTGGGCTGTATGACACCGACACTTGACGAGTTAGGCTTTTAGGGAGCCGATCGACTAGACCGTGTTGTTGGACCTCGATTTAGGTCATTTCATGATGTGGGCCAGTTTGGGCCAAGGGATCATTTCTTGATTATACTTGGCATGGATTGGAATACTAGTACACTCTCGGTGCAACTTAACCTTGTATATGCGATGCCACACTTGATCTATCTTGTCAACTTTTCACCATGCCAGTTATCACCCTACATCTCATCTCTGTTTTACATGTTTAGTTAACTTTATTAGTTTTTATACTAATAGTAGATAGGACTTACCAGTCTTTTTGACTGACCCGTTTTCTTTCGCCTCTTTTCTTCCGTTCCCCCCCAGGTTTGCAGGGTGGGAACACTGTTACCTTGCTGGATCTTTAGCTGCATTTCTGGATAGCTCACGTATGGTTTGAGCATGCTATGGCCTTATGCTACTTTGGGGATAGTTACTTTATGTTTCTTTTTCAGTTTTCAGTATATGTTCTGGACTTTTTTTTATGGGAAAATAATGACCAAGTACTTTGATGTAACTTGACTATGGTTTTGAAATGCTAGTTTTATCCGCTGCTTTATTTACTCTGTTTTTACTTATATGTTCTGTCTTGTGATATCTGCATGCATGTTACCACGTTTAACGCCCCTACAAAGCTAGTGTGCTTGCAAGAGTGGCATTGGTGGAGGTGGGGTGTTACAAGATCATAAACTTGGCATGAGAATAAAGATAGACAAGTCACAAAACTCAAGATTCAAGAAGCAACAAAAATAGATCTGAATCGATAAACATACTTAGATCCAATTGCACTTTATTTCATGTCCATATTATAATTAAATATTTAAATCTAAAAGTAACTAGCACCTACATAGCATGGCTAGCGAATTAAGAACCGAATTTGTTGTAGAAATGTTGCAGCGTTGTTGATTTACTGTCTTGAATTGTTGTAGAAGTCTTAATCTTTGAATTTGATTGTGTATGAAAGCTTAGAAAATTTATTAGAGGCGACGACCATGATCAAGAGTGATTTAAATAGCATTTTGATGTAAGAATGATTTGTTATGAATTAGGTTAGGCCTTAGGGAGTATTTATAGGTGTAGGAACCATTTAGGGCCTTTAGGTCAACCCTAGAGTCAATCCGGACCATCAAAACATGTCTCAGGCTTCAAAAATGGGTTCTGGTTCAAAACAGGCCGACCAGGTCGACCTGTAAGGGGGGAGGTCGACCGTATGGTCGAGCTGGGGGGTAGGTCGACCTTAAGGTCAACCACATGGTCGACCTGCCTGGTCCTGTGCTGCCTAAAATTTGCTGAATCTTCTACAGGCCATAACTTCTTCATCCGGACTCCGATTTTCGAAAACTCGGACTCTATTTCATGTAGAATTCCGAGACAAACGCAATGGCACAAGCCGTTTCCCATGATTCTGATTTTAAAATTTAATTATACCCTGATTTCTAGTTTCAACATATTATTAAAATTCGGGTTGTTACATTCTCCCCTCCTTAAAGGATTTCATCCCTGAAATCTTCATGTTAAGAAGAACGTGTCCTACCGTCCAATCATCCATCTAATCAATCATCAATCATAGGTATCCATGGTCCTTAAGAGATTTCTAATGCTGTATGAACATACGAAGAGAGTGTGTGTATATGTTCCCTATCTAATGCAAATGATCAGGCCTTATTGATCTTCCTAATGCAAAATATGTTTAGTGCCATGAGTCCAACATGTATGCAAATAGCCCTAATCACATAAACACTATATGTGTGCACAAACATCCATCCATATGCAACATCCACATGATAACACATTCAATTTCATCCATCAACAAGTATAAACACTCATGCATATGTAGTATGAAAGGTGACGGAGCCGATCTAGTGTCTAATGTGCGTGTATATTCATCCACGAGCAACCACTAGCAACCGCTTGCAACTACTTGCAACCATCAATCATAACATGTTTCAAACACATGTTTACACCCAATTGTTCCTACCTAAAGATATAGTCGAATGATAGAAGCAAGTAAAAACTTTGTGCCCATTAGGCAATGTCAAAAATGGAAATCTATGTCACATATATATACTGATTAGGAGAAGAACTCCCTAAGCAGCAGCCCGAAGACCGAAATCAACATCAGGCGAACACCCAAAAAATTACTCAATCCAACGGACACCCTCAAGCGCCAACATGTATTACTAACAGATAAGTCATACTCCCTATGGGGTTTGCAACAGAAATAGGATTGAGAATAGGATCGAGAGGATATACTTAAAAGATAGCGTGCAAGTAAGCTCTACAGGAAAAGAGGGATCAAGGATTTACTATTATAAGGAGACATAATGTGTGTATCTAGCCTTCAATCTTCTAAGCCGCATTTCCTTGAGCTTAACTCTATTGTGCTTTGGCCGTTTTTAACTTTACAATTTCGTAGCTTCTTAATTCTTGTTTCCAAAATATGAGTTGGAACTCATTTCACTGTCGCCTCTCGTTCCACTTTCATTTATTCTTTTTCTAGTATACTCGGCTCAAGCAAAACTGCGTACTCATGGTTTCATGCAAGCTCTCCAAAATTCACTAGTGAATCCTGGATCTCGTTTACTTATTATAAGGTATTCCACGCAGAAGAACTATCTCTTGAAAACAAACAAATGCCAACCATGTTGCCAAATGTACTTACTAAGGTGATTTTCTATGACTCATGCATAAGCGAAATGAACCATTCGCCTTAGTGGCGAACACTACTCGAGCGATCAATAAATATATCAAGAGATTCTAGGTAACTAAGCATGGCAGAACCCTAAGGGTTACATTAGACTTCGAGGGCATTACCAAAGCAAGTCAAGAATCTAACTACCCTCTTTTCATACTCAAGAATGGCACCATTACTAGATAACCACTCCATCCCTAGAATCAACCCATAGCCCAAAAAAACATAAGCATTACTTCTAAACTCAACACTTAGCATAGACATTCCCAAATCCAAACAAGTCATGAATAAATGAACCGATTCCCCAATAGGTTTTGAGAATAAAATGGGATCCTCTACTACGCTAGTACTAAGGTGCAGAGACTCAACTATCGAAGCATAATTAAAAGGATGTGCTGTTCAAAAACAAAGTTCTAACGGGATGATATAAAAGAAAAGCTAAGCCTTTAACATAAACGTTACCACCTCTCTTAGGTACGCTAGTAGTGAGAGCATACAATTTCCCTCTCGACGATCATGTTCTTTGCCCTTGTCCTTGTCCTATAATACTTAATTACATGTCCCTTTTTACCACACTAAAGATATTCTCTCTTGTCATGGGTTTTTATTATTCTTTCACTTGGCCTCTTTCCTTTCACCTTTTTCCTCTTTGTGGATTAAGCCATATCGACAAGTTTCTCATCCTTAGACTTGTGTTCTTTATCCTCGTTCCTACTATACTTGTATAGCTTGTTGAAAAGTTTCTCGAAAGTTACTTCCATCGCACGGCAATCCTACAAAGCTTGAAATAAGATTAGTCGCAAGTAAAACTACTACGGCCACAGATGGAAGTTGGACACCACTTAGCCCTCCGACATGTGTCGCATGCCTACAAACTATGTTGAAAAAGAAAGAGAGAAGAGACTCAAGGAGAGAATCAAAAGATAGTGCATATGGCTTTGGGGAATATGCCTTTTGTAAAACAAAACTTTTCTTTAGAAAAATGCTTCTTTGTAAACGTTATGAAAATAATTTTAGAAGGTTTTTAAAAGCTTTTGCCCAGTCTGGTAACCTTCTTCTCTGATACCAAATGCAACACCCCACATCCGTTAAGGTCACTCACAAAGGGAATGCCTTAACTTCAGTGGAGCATTATGGGCACTGGAACCGAAATATTACAAGACAGACATATATAAAACAGCGAAAAGTAAAGTAGAAGTACTATAAATCATTTATTAAATATAATTGTTTACAATAAAAGCCCATCAACTTCCAATACCCAATTACATAAGTAAAATATCTGCCTTGCTAAAAAACAAAGAAGCATAAAAATAAATTGTGATAATCCCCAATAAAGCAAAGCAAGCCATAGCCAAGGGAAATCCAAGCCGTACATGAAGGAGCCTTGGACCTTGGTAAGATCTGAACTAAGTTGTATTCCCACCTTGCGAACCTGGGGGGGGGGAACGGAAGAAAAAGAGGAAAAACAAAACGGGTCAGTCATAAAAACTGAGTAAGTCCTAGTGACTTTCAGCATAAAAATAGGTAAAGATAATATGGCATGAATAAACTGAAAATAAACATAAGCATGATGACAAGATAAGCTACATGCACGATAACTAAGAATAACATCATATGACTTTTGTCTTGTATAACATTGCGAGGTTCCCATTCAAGATGAACTAAGTATAATTTCGCAAGATCGCAAGATTTCCCTACTTCACCGTTAAAATATTTCTATGATATCTATTTGCTCTACACCACCCGTACTAGTATCCCAACCCGTGTCATGTGTTGACTATAAAATGACCCCTTGCCTAATGTCATGAAATGACCCATTACTTGGTCCCATGAAACGATCTATTAATCGATCGGCTCCCTACAAGTACTATCTCGTTCATGTGTCTGTGTCATACGGCCCTATCACGAATGTAGTTACCTGTGTTGGGCCCACCATAGGGTGTATCAAGCCCTAGGGTGCCAACCCCCGACACGAATCAAGCACGCACATAGTAAACCTACTGATGCCCAATGTCTGCTTTTTCAACTCCGGAATATGTGCACGACCGTAGTCCGCCTGAACATACACTGGCGCACCAACTCAGCCGTCGTTCTAGTCGCTTACAATCAGCCCAATAATCGTGCCCCACCCTGCCTAGTACCAGGGTATCGTGATAAATCTAAGTGGGTTACTGCTGAAATGGACCGTGTAACTAGGGTTTCCGTCTAATAGGTTAAGTGTTGTCATTTAAATTCGTGATTTAACAATTATCAGTCCAGCATGTCAAGTTGGTTAAGTGTTGTCATTCAAGTTCGTGACTTAACCCGCCTACGTGTCATGTCAGATTGGCTAAGTGTTGTCGTTCAAGTTCATGACTTAGCCCTACGAATCATATGTCAGGTTGGTCAAGTATATTCAAGCGATTCATGACTTAACCCTAACAAATCATCGTGTCAAATTGGTTAAGTATATTCAAGCGGTTTGTGACTTAATCCTACCAAATCATCGTGTCAAATTGGTTAAGTATATTCAAGAGGTTCGTGACTTAACCCTAACAAATCATCGTGTCAAATTGGTTAAGTATAATCAAGCGGTTCGTGAATTAACCCTAACAAATCATCGTGTCAAATTGGTTAAGTATACATTGCCTTAGCCCACCTGCTTATCATGTTGTGACGGTTGAGTGTTACCCTCGGTTGTTACTTAACCTTACCATGAATCACATTATACTGGTTAAGTGCGTGTTAACTTAGCCCCATCCACTAGTCATATTATAATGGTTAAGTATTCCCTCGTGTGTTGACTTAACCCTACCACGCATCAGATTATACCAATTGGGTGTTATCAACCCATTCAAGTTAAACCAACCCATCCACTAGTCATGTTATAACGGTTAAGTGTCATTAGCCTAGCCATATTACTTAACCCATCCCCTGGTTAACATGTTATGCTGGTTAAGCGTTCTTAGTTTACTTAACCCTATCAATCCTGAGTTAGCTTTAACTTATTCATTAAAGCACCAACCACTCACATTAGACAGTTATTGTTGCGGTTACTGGACAGCCGGTCGGTTCCGGGCAGGTTTACACTGCAACTTAGTGTAACCTCGGGTCCTTAATGGGCTCAATGCCTTAACCTCCCACATTGGATAGGTATTGTTGTGATTACTGGACAGCAGGGCGGGTCCGGGTAGGTTTACATCACAACTCAATCCAACCTTGGGTTAAGCATTTCGTATTTTCTAAATTTACATATTTGCTCTTTATATGTAACTGTGCTAACAATTTAATGTTATGGCCCATTTTCCAAGTTCATAATTCACGTTTTTGCCCCAAAACGTATTCCCAAATTATTATCATAATTCACTATGAAGTTATGCCAAGTTATAGCCTTTTATTTACAATACAAGCCAACTACCCCAAACCCAACTTAGGCGCGTTCATATTAAACTTTCTCCAAGTTATAAATTATCATATATGTTTCTACTCCAAATTTTACATAATTAACATATGCCCAATTTCTAGATTACATGACAATTTTACATATGCCCAATTCATACCAAATTTACATATGTTCAATTCATGCCATTTTACATGTATGCCAATTTTATGCCAATTTACCCATATACCAAGTTTCATGATTTACATGTTTACAAAGCTATGCTCAATTTACATAGATCAAGTTACATACCCAAAATTACATGTATACCACGTTTATACTAATTTACCCATAAAAAGTTCTAGCCAAATAATATATATCAAGATCCATGTAAAATTACATATATCAAGATCATGTCATAATATATACGCCAATCCCCATTCTTGCGATTACCATTATAATGACAGTACCCAAATATACAATTTCATGTTAATGGTAGTAATACCCAAATATCCAATTTTTATGTTATGCCATCAATTACACCAAACACATATATCCAAATAGGCAGTATCCCAATATTTCCCCGTATTCATTCGCACGTATATCGTAGTTTAGGCCTAGGTCCGAAATTGTCCAAGGTTAATCAAAAGAAAATAAACAGAGGGAGGTAGAAGTTGCAATAAGAACAAGATCAGAAAGAAAACAGCATAAATTACCATGATAGGCATAAAGATTACAACTTGATGATAACATCATTATGAATCAATAAAACTGCTGAGTAGATCATAAACTTGGCATGAGAATGAAGATAGACAAGTCACAAAACTCAAGATTCAAGAAGCAACAGAAATAGATCTGAATCGATAAACATACTTAGATGCAATTCCACTTTATTTCATGTCCATATTATAATTAAATATATAAATCTAAAAGTAACTAGCACTTACAGAGCATGGCTAGCGAATTAAGAACTGAATTTGTTGAAGAAATGTTGCAGCTTTGTTGATTTACTATCTTGAATCGTTGTAGAAGTCTTAATCTTTGAATTGGATTGTGTATGAAAGCTTAGGAAATTTATTAGAGGCGGCAGCCATGATCAAGTGTGATTTAAATAGTATTTTGATGTCAGAATGATTTTTTATGAATTGGATTAGGCCTTAGGGAGTATTTATAGGTATAGGAACCATTTAGGGCCTTTAGATCAACCCCAGAGTCAATCTGGACCATCAAAACATGTCTCAGGCTTCAAAAATGGGTTCTGGGTCAAAACAGGCCGACCAGGTCGACCAGTAAGGGGGGCGGTCGACCATATGGTCGACCTAGGGGGATAGGTCGACACTAAGGTCGATCACATGGTCGACCTAGCCCCCAGGTCGATCCCCAGGTTGACCTGCCTGGTCCTGTGCTACCTAAAATTTGCTGAATCTTCTACAGGCCATAACTTCTTCATCCGGACTCCGATTTTAGAAAACTCGGACTCTATTTCATGTGGAATTCCGAGTCGAACGCAATGGCGCAACCTGTTTCCCATGATTATCATTTTAAAATTTAATTATACCCTGATTTCAAGTTTCAACATGTTATTAAAATTCGGGTTGTTACAGGCTCCGTAGTAACTGATATATCTGAGGCGTCTCGCTATCCAACATCCACAAAGGTAAAAATAAATAAATGTCTGGGCTCCATACCATGACACTATACATAGCAAGAAAGAAAAGTCATGTTCTCCCAACAGTTCGATCCCGTTTTGACTCATATCGAGGTGTGATGCCCGCGAATTAACGCTATACGCAAAGCTATGCCCTTTAAGGCCGTACTTTGATCATCAACCACAAGGCTCCGCTTTTCAACAAAATCCTTGATCATTTTCATCTCAGCATGCCACATTGGCATGCCATGCAACTGGTGTCTATCGATATATAACCTCTAAGCTCGAATGTCTTAGAGAAGGTTGTTAAGAAAGAGAATAAATTCTCCCCCACTAAACAGATATATATTTAATAGAGATCAATCAACATAGAAAGAAGTCCAACGTCAGACACTCATCCATTTACTAGTTCGTTCTGGGTCTGAATGAAATCGGAGGCACCTTATTGCTCGTTCCATATGTCCAGTACGGAAGAGAGGCCCTCCCACATCTAGATGATCAACAAGTACATCCAGACCACTACCACTATAACCTCATCAAGGGAGCTACCCATTTCTAAGGCATCGTTAGCAATCCATACGATGTGAAGATCACCGGTCTTGCACCATCTTCTTATCTTCGACTTTTAGTCGTCGATAAATTATTTAAAATCATAATTAACTCGGCCTTTTCAAATAATTCACGTGTATATATATAATTCAAATCAAATCTTTTCATGATTAAATTATTTGACATTTTCGTTTTAATTTAGTATAATAATTTCATGTCAAATACATCTAACCAACAGAATATCCAATAAACTAAGTAAAATCGATTATTTCCATTTCATATCGTTTATAATATTTTAAAATGATATATTGCTATTTTATTTATATAAAAGTAGCCCATTTTAATTAAACGACGTTTCAGGTCATAACGCGGCCCTAGCACTGTTTTTCTCTAGATTTGATTTACACATTTCTCAAAATCTAGCCGTTGGATCTTAACAAAGTTAATACCATTGGAAATATCTTTCCAAAGAGAACCCAATGGTTTCAATTTTGGGAAAATCCGATGTCCAGATCTCTCAATATAATAGTTTAAAATTACGATTCCAAAACGCGAACTGCAGCGGCGCGATTCGTTTTATTTTAATTTATATTAATATATATATATATAATTCATTCTAGCACTGTTTTTTTTTTAGATTTGAATTAAATATTTTACACAATCTGACCGTTGGATCTCAACAAATTTTATATCGTTGGAAAGATCTTTCCAAAGCGAACCCAACAACTTCAGTTTTGGGGAAATTTGATGGCGGATTTCTCGATATAATCGTTCAAAGTCACGATTCCAAAACGTCAATAGTAGCTGCGCGATTCGTTTTATTTTAATATATATATATATATATATATATATAATTCATTCGATGATTTCCAAACCGTTTTCACTTCAAAATTTGGCTAATGCCTTTAAATGTCAAAAAATTTCGCCATAACCTCCTTTTTACAGGGGGGTTTGGAAATTTATTGGGCCGTATTAGGCACCCAATAAATCCAGTATAAGCATACATAATTTTCAATGACTAATCTAAGCCCAAGGGAGAGTGTAAAAATCATTTCTCAAGAGAATAAATTCTCGTCACCTTGTCCAGTGTTGGATATTAAATAATCCATGTGCCGTATCGAATAACTAGAGTGACGTGATTATTGTCAACTCCAGACCCGTGTGGGGTTTTTATTTAATATAGAAATTTACCGTTGTATTTTATTTAGTCAATACCAGTCCTCAGTTCAACCTGTAATTCAGTCATCGCCATACGACGTCTCGCTCGTATGGTAATCTCAACCTCGTCATCCAAGCTCCAAATGCTTATATGGAATATGATATGCTATGACATCAATAGTTCGTCTTCGATTCAACCTGAAATGCAGTCAACGCCATTAAAGCCTCTCGCTTGTATGGTAATTCAAACCTCGTCGTACAAGCTCCGAATGCTTATATGGAACATGATAGAGTATGTTATCTTCACGAAGTATGCCATGTAGTATAGTCCAAAAAAATTTGTTACTATCCTATGGCGTTGTTTATAATCTCACATAGAACAACCAGCACACCGCATCCAGTGGCATTCGCAGGAGTTTGTATAATAAATAAAATTGCGCAGCCAACTCATTAAGGTTTACCTATTTGTTGTGCACGCAAATAAATTCTTTACTCAATAGCTAATTCATTTACCTATTTAGCATATGTATATATATATGCATATTTAAGCTAAAAATAATATTTTTTGTGAACAAATATTTGTTTCCATACACGACTATTTTTAACAGTTCATATACATACTAAAAATAATATTTCTAATGAACAAGCATTAATTTCAACCCATGATTATTTTTAACGCTTCATACATGTGACAAAAATAATATTTTAGCGAACAAAAATATTCTTCAACACATGACTATTTTTAACACTTCATATACATGTTAAAATAATATTTTCAATGAACAAAAATTTATTTCAACCCGTGGTTATTTTTAACACTTCATATACATGTTAAAAATATTATTTTCAATCAACAAATATTTATTTTAATACAGGTTATTTTTAACACTTCATATACATGTTAAAAATATTATTTCAATCAACAAATATTTATTTCAACCCGTGGTTATTTTTAACACTTCATACACATGTTAAAAATATTATTTCAGTCAACAAATATTTATTTTAACACACGGTAATTTTATATAGTTCATCAATACATTAAAAATGATGTTTTTAATGTTCAAACATTTATTTCAACCAATGACTGTTTTTAGTGATTCATATATACAATAAAATTGTGATTTTTATTGTTCAAACAATTTATTTCAAACATGAATATTTTATATACTTTGTACATATAATAAAAATGTTATTTTTATCATTCAAACAATTTATTGCAAACATGAATATTTAACAACACGATAGGGTAAATAAAACCGGCACCATGCCTAGCATGACTCATCTGCTATCCTAGGCCTCGCGGCGATACAAGGGTTTTATTTTCATAGTTTCCACAATACAATTCATTTTCCCAACACAATGAATTTACCACAAACACAACCAATTTTGTTGCTACCACAATCAATCATTCACAATCACAATCCAAACAATTTATATCGTTCATGGTTTGTGGGCGAGGGGAGTATATATACATACGTATATAAATATATTTATTTCCATTTCAATTTCATTTCAATTCCATTCAACGCACATTGATTTATACAACGCATATATAATTTATACATTGCATATATAATTTATACAATGCCCGTACATCAGACTTACAAAGCGTATATAATTTATCCATTGGTTATATAATTTATACATCGTTTTTCCATTTCAATTTGGATTTAGAAAAATCACATTGGGTTCCCCTCCTTCGTAATTCGTAGAGAGCTCCAAATACATTCCACTCTCTACTAGAATGTAGTGTATGTTGTCACGATTCTGATGTCTCTTGTTTCACTGGCTTTCGACAAATACGAAAATGATATGATTTTTATTAATAAATCACACTTTGCAACGCTTTTAAACTATTGTAAATAGTTTAAATAATAACAACCATTACCTTCCACGTTGGATTCAAAACTAGGTTTAGAAAATTCTTCCAATCTGAAGTATGAGAGAAGGATCGAGTTATGCCACGATGTAGTGCTCCGAGAGGCACACTTGAGGATGTCACTCTCGTCGAACTCGAACTGGGCAACGCGGCGCAAACGGGTGCGAGGCGGAGGAACTTTGGTGGTGCAGATCTTGGGAAATACTATACGATAGAGGGCGAAATCAACATGGATTTGGAGAGGAGGAGAAGATCTACAAAATCCTCAACTGGCTCGTTCGATTTTGTTGAGTGATTTGAGAGAAATCGAAGAGAGAAGCAAGGAGCAATAGACGTCGTCGAGTTTCTTAGCTTATAGGGGTTTTTCCTGAAGCGTATAAAGTGATGGAGAATTTTAATTGGTCCATTAATTTATATATTTATTTTTAATTCTTTTAAGTCCAAAAATACCCTTTAGTCCATACGAACTCCAAATCAAACCCAACGACTGTAGTCCCTAGCTAAATACCCCCATTCCAGAAACAATGGAATATGTTTCGTAAGCCCATTCGACTATTTCAGTCAGCTATTCTTCAAATTAAAATATAAAACATTCAATTTTAGATTTGAACGTACATTTTAATTTACCGGGTCCATATACTAATTCCAAAAATTCCCGAAAAATAAAACTAGCTATGTTTGGATGATACATTCCTAACTAAATTAATTTCACTAAATTTTAAGACCATTTGAAAAATGGTCCTTTTCTAGTCGATCCAATTCAAACTTAAATTACCAAATGTGTTTTCCTTTGTCATAGTCACATAATAATTCCAAAAATTATGGAATTTTAAAGCTAGCAATAAATTGACATTCCGGATCCAACCAAAGTGGTTTCGTCTAAAATGGAGGTTGTTTGCAAAATCGCTATTTTTAAGGGCTTTAATATTATTTAAAAATGGAATTTTTAAATTTTGACCAAACTTCAGTTAAAACTACTCGAAATAAAAATTTTAAATTGGTTCTGATTTTCCGGATTGTTACAATCTCCCCCACTTAACACTCTCCGTCCCCGAAAAGGAAACAACAGTAAAGTAGGAAACAAAACGGAAATGCAAAATATTATAAATGTACCTCACACTAGAGCTAATCAGAGATGTCCACTCTGCACTTGGGATAAGCCTGTTTAATGCTATCCTCGGTTTCCCATGTGTAGTCTCTAGGATCTCCACTCCACCGCACTTTGACTAAGTGAACCTTCTTATTCCTTAGAATCTTGGTTTCTTTGCCAACAATTTTCAACGGCTCTCTCCTCACTGCTAATTTTGGAGTAATATCCAAATCCTGTTGCGCTGCTTCTTCTACAATTAGATCAGGATCATGTACATGCTTTCGAAGTTGAGACACGTGAAATACATCATGCACTCCTAGTAACTAGTTAGGCAATTGAACCCAGTAAGCAAGAGTTCTAATTCTTTCAAGTATAGTAAATGGACCGATAAATCTAGGCTCCAGCTTCCCTGTTTTCACGAATCGGACCACTCCTCTCACCCTAGAAATTCTTAAATATACATAATCACCAGCAGCAAATGCTAACTATCTTCTTCTAGAATCTGTATAACTCTTCTGTCGTCTTTGAGCTGTTTGTAGTCACTTCTTAATGAAATTGACTTTATCTGAAGCTTCTCGAATCATGTTGGGACCCAATACTAGTTGATTACCAGTTTCTACCCAACATGTGGGAGATCTACATGGTCTACCATACAATGCTTCGAATGGTGACGTTTTTAAGCTCACTTGGTAGCTGTTATTATATGAGAACTAAGCCAAATGCAAGTGATCTTACCACGACCTGCCAAAATCCAGAATACATGTCCGCAATAAATCTTCTAGTATACGATTCACCCTCTCAGTTTGGCCATCTGTATGAGGATGATATGCGGTGCACAGCTTTAACTTTATACCAAGCTCTTCTTGGAATTCTTCCCATAATTTACTAGCGAATATCGAATCACAATCACTAACAATACTACTGGGAACTCCATGTAGTCTGACAATTTCTTAAAATATATCTGAGCCAGACTTTAAGCTGTTCTAGTTGATCTAACAGGTATAAAATGGGCGGTCTTCGTGAAACGATCCACGATCACCCATATACTGTCATTACCTTTCCTGGTTCAGGGTAAACCATCTATGAAATCCATGGAAATTTGATCCCACTTCCAACCTGGAATCTCCAATGGTTGTAATAGTCCGACGAGTTTCTGTTGATCACTTTTGACTTGTTGACAAGTGGAACACTGGCAAACATATATAGAAATGTCCCTTTTCATAGATGTCCACTAGAAAGTGCGCTTGATATCATTATACATTTTACTCATCCCTGGATGGATACTAAGCTTGGACTTGTGACATTCATCTAGTACTTCCTTTCTGAGCTCAGGAATATTCAGAACGCAAATTCGGCCTTTTAACCTTATAATTCCCTTGCTATCGATCTGGAAACTTGAGGCCTTGCCTACCTGAATTCTTTTACTGACCCTCTGGATGAAGCGATTATCTTTCTGAAGCATAGATATTTTGTCAATCGACGAAGGAGTAACAATAAGACTAGCAATGATTACATTCTTCCTGCTGAGCACATCATCTACAACATTGGCTTTCCCTGGAGTATACAAAATATCTAGATCGTACGCTATAAGAAATTCTAGCCAATGCTGTTGTCTCAAATTCAAATCCTTCTGGGTGAAAAAATACTTTAACGACTTATGATCGGTGTATAATTCGAATTTCTCACCCAATAAATAGTGCCTCAATATTTTTAAAGCAAACACGACGGTTAACAACTCCAGATCATGAGTAGCATATCTCTTCTCATGCGGCTTCAACTGACGACTAGCATAAGTAACTACTTGGCCTCTTTGCATCATTACCGCACCTACTCCTTCAAGCGAAGCATCTGTATAGACCATCAAATCTTGATTGCCATCAATAATAGTTAAAACTAGGACAGTTGTCAATCTTAATTTCAGCACTTGGAAAGCCGCCTTACATTCTGGAGTCCAATTAAATCTTGCGTGCTTCTTAGTAAGCTTTGTTAATGAACTGGATATCTTCGAAAAATCCTTAATGAATTTCCAATAATAACTAGCCAATCCTAGGAAACTTCAAACTTTTGTGGGTGTACTGGACTGCTTTCAATCTTGAATAGCTATAATTTTTCCTGGATCCACTGAAATGCCATCCTTTGATACGACGTGACCAAGGAATTTCACTTCTTCTTGCCAAAATATGCATTTAGAAAATTTGGCTTTTAAGACGTTCTTTCTCAGAATTTCCAACACTTGTTCTAAATATTTCTCATGCTCACTAGCAGACTTAGAGAAGATTAAAATGTCATTAATGAAAACCAGTACCAATTTATTCAATACTTCTCTGAATATTCTATTCATTAAATCGGCAAAATAAGCTGGAGTGTTACATAAGACGAACGACATTACTAACCACTCATAGAATAAGTCTGGACCTCTGAAAGCTGTCAAATGAACACATTCTTTGGTAATACGCTTTTGATGGAACCCTGTACCTAGGTCCATTCAAGAAAATACTTGTACTCCATTCAAACGATCCAATAAATCATCAATGCGGGGTAATGCGTATTTATTCTTAAGCGTCTGCTTGTTGAGTTCTCGTTAATCAACGCATAATCTTAGAGTACCATCTGACTTTGGAACAAACACTACTGCTACACCCCAACATGAGAAGCCAGGTATTATTAGACCCTTCCATAGCAATTGTCGAGTTTGATCGTCTAATTCTTCTTTCTCTTTCAAAGACATTCTCCGAATAGCATGCATAACTGGCCTTGCATTCGGAATTAAATCTATTTTGAAGTCAATTTCTCTTCGCGACTGTAAGCTATCAACTTCTTCAAACACATCCGCATAATGTTTAACGGTAGGAATATTTTCTAGTAAAGTGGCGAAAACTTCGAGAGAAGACCAAAATTCTTTCCTATCTGAATCTGAGCCGTGGTATGGTATAATGATATCTCCTAACTTCATATTTAACTTTAACTATTCTTTCGGCACATTTTACTTCGGCTTCATATATCGTTAACCAATCTAGTCACAGAATAATATCGAACTTAGAAAAATTCATGATAATTAATTTGAAAGGAAACTGGTATCGAGAAAAGAGATAGGTACTTTACAATATGAACCGAGAACCTCCTATCGGATTATGAACAATAATCGATTCTTTCCGATCTCTTAATTTTAACTTTGACTTTTAACAGTGTTACTTGCAATGAAACTTTGTGGTGCACTAGTGTCAAATTATACTGAAACATGAATATTTTTAATAGTAAGGGTACCTCCTAAAATATCGGGTTTACCTGCTCCCTGAGAAGAAGCTGGCAGATCCACCCCGTCATATACATGAGCTACCTGGGAACTTTTGAGCAAGGGACAGTTCCTCCTAATATGCCCCGTCTTATGGCAGTTGTTGCACTCGCTAGAATTGCGGGGATTCTGACTTGAGCCTATTTGATTGGTATTTTGATGCTTTAGAGCGTTGCACTCATTTGTCCAATGTATGAGCTGGTCACAATTGAAGCATTTGCCCATTGGATTTTTGTTTGCTTGAGGCTTTGCTGCTGCTGTGTTGCTTGCCTCGAGCTGCTTGCCAGAAGATTTCCATTTGTAGTTGGCTTGCTTCTTCTCACTATCTTCCTGAAAGTTTCTCTTGTCCAAACTTTCATATCTGCATGCCATCTCAACCATCTCGGTGAATGGGAGGTTAATATGTCAGTGGTTTGGCTTTGGAACCTACGGAGATGTCCATAGATAAATCGCTTGCTCTTCTCAATAGGGTCCTGTATAACCTGTGGCATATAGCGGTATAATTCGGTGAACTTGTTGAGATATTCATGGAAGGTGCGATGTCCATTCTGGAGATTAGTGAACTCGTCGTGTAAGCGCTCAACTTCCTGTCAAGGGATGAATTTCTCATTGAACAACTCCTTGAATTTGGCCTAGGTCATATCTATCTCAATCTTGCCTAATGTGATGGCCTCCCACCATAGTAGTGCCTCATCCTTTAACAACCAGGATGCCATGAATCTCTTCCTATGATCCTCTAGCTCTAGGCTTGCGAAGATTCGTTCACATGTCTTCAACCAAGCTTGGGCTACAACCACTCTACCATTGCCTGAGAGTGGCAAGCCACCAAGATTCCTATATTTCTTAGCCATCCTATCGAGATCAAATGGTTGTGGGGGGAGTGGTGGTGGTACTGCAGCCTCCAGATTAGGCTGATTCTAAGAAGCGGGGATTTCACCCCTTTCCTAGCTTCTGCCTACTCCACCTCTACCTCTATCTCTAGTGTTCATCTCTGTCAGTTCTGTACAAGCAAGAAAAGAGTCATACCAACAGAAATGATAATTTTAAGGAATGGTAAAAGCAGAAGGACATAAGGAAAAACAATGATGTAGTGATCAAATTATTATGCTATTCTGTTGTGCTCATTCTAGGACATTACTAATCCTATCTCTAATGAGCTACTCGCCTTAGAACACTACCAATTCTATTTTTTGTCGAGTTGTTTAATGTGCTTAACTCCAGATCTAAGATTAACTAAAGCTCTGGTACCAACTATGACGACCCCAAACTCCCGTGCCACAGAAGTAAGGATAATCATTCGAAATATAACACATTAATCAACATTAGCAGATTACAGATGACAGCATAAACATGAAATAGAATAATTTACATCAATATGATAGCGGAATCATAAAATGTAATAAGCATCAGAGTGGCAAAGTTATAGGATACAACTTAGTGCATAAAGGAAATGAACAATCTACTTCGAGATTAGCCGGTACATATACGTCAGATAATACAAAATAGAGAACATCAGTCTACATCGCGATCAGCGATACATATACATAAAGTAATACATGCAGAAATGTCAATAGTCCAAAATACAAATATAAACTAGTCTTCGCCATCATCCAAAAATGCACTCCATGTTATATTGCAAAGCCAAAATACATCCTGTAACCTGTCACCTGCTGCCCATGTAAAAATAAGGACAGCCGAGTTTGCAAGTGAAAACAAAATACGAGTCAGTCATGGGACTGGTATGAGAAATCTACTTAACTGATTTAACAATAATAATAAGGCAAATCATAGGACCACGCCGCCAACGCGAAATGGTATTATTCCATTAATTGCCAATGCATGAAACAAAGTAAATCTTCTAAACAACGCAATGCTTTTTATAAAAATGAAGCCATTATAAGACTCAGGTCCCATCACACAATGCAACGCAAGATGGAGGATAGAGTTTTACCTTATAATGGCCAAAATATGCTTGATACGTATAAAACAAAATCATTTGATGTTATTACAAGTGCATATATGTTTCAAAAGAAATTTCAATCACAATGTATCAATCATAGACGACATGGGTACCATATATCATGTCGCCATATATAGGTTTACAATGAACAACGTAATGTCGTGTTTGAAATTGGATTTCAGCCATGAGTGAGGCCAGGGATGGCTCCTCACCGCTTCAAGACATTGTAGCAAATGTCTTAGGATTACACACTCTGGGCAACCCTTGGATCATTTGGGCTGGTCCTCCCTTACGTTTGAGGATTAGTTATTCCTGAACACACGTTTCTTGGTCCTATCATGCTTATCCATCGGCTTCGTAGTACCCGATATATCCTAGGCGTCTCGCTATCCAAAATACACATAGGTAAAAATAAATAGATGTCTGGGCTCCACACCTTGACACCACCCATAGCTAGAAAGAAACGTCATGTTCTCCCAATGGTTCAATCCCGTTTTTGACTAATATCGAGGTGCGAGGCTTGCGAATTAATGCTATACACAAAGCTATGCCCTTTAAGGTCATGCTTTGATCATCAACCAAAAGGCTCTTCTTTTCAACAAAAGCCCTGATCATTTGCATCTCAGCATGCCACATTGCCGTTCCACGCCAACCGACTAATGTCTATCGATATATATCCTCTAAGCTCGTACGTCTTAGAGAAGGGTGTTAAGCAAGAGAATAAATTCTCCACCACCAAACAGATATATATTTAATAGAGATCAATCAACAAAGAATGAAACTCAACGTCAGAAACACATCCATTCTGGGTCTGAACGAAACCGGAGGCACCTTATTCCTCGTTCCATATGTCTAATATGAAAGAGAGGCCCTAACACATCCGTACGGTCAACAAGCACATCCAGACCACTAGCACTGTAACCACATCAAGGGAGCTACCCATTTCTAACGCACTAGTAGCAATCCATACGATGTGAAGATCACCGGTCTTGCACCTCTTCTTATCTTCGACTTTTAATCGTCGATCAATTATTTGAAATGAGAATTAACTCGGCCTTTTCAACTAATTTAAATCAATTCATTTCAAGATTAAATTATTTGACATTTTTTTTCAATTCAATATAATAATTTCATATCAAATACATCAAACCAACATAATATCCAATAAACCAAGTAAAATCAGTATATTTCCATTCCATATCGTTTATAATATTTTAAAATGATATATCGCTTTTTTATTTATATAAAAATAGCCCATTTTAGTTAAACGATGTTTCAGGTCATAACGCGGCCCTAACGCTGTTTTTCTCCAGATTTGATTTACAAATTTCTCAAAATTTACAGTTGGATCTTAATAAAGTTAATACCGTTGGAAACATCTATCTAAAGCGAACCCAACGGTTCCAGTTTCGGGAAAATCCGATGGTCGAATCTCTCGGTATAATCGTTTAAAGTTACGATTCCAAAACGCGAACTGTAGCGGCGCAATTTTTTTTTAATATATATATATACACACACACATATATATATTTCATTCTGGCGCTGTTTTTATTCAGATTTGAATTAAACCTTTTACACAACTTAACCATTGGATCTCAACAAATTTTATATCGTTGGAAAGATCTTTCCAAAGCGAACCCAACAGTTTCAGTTTTGGGAAAATCCGATGGCCGTATTTCTTGGTATAATCATTTAAAGTCACGATTCCAAACCGCAAACTGCAGCTTTGCGATTTGTTTTATTTTAATTTATATATTGTTCATTCGACGATTTCCAAACCGTTTTCACTTCAAAAATTTTGCTAACGCCTTTAAATTTCGAAAAATTTCGCCCTAACCTCCTTTGTACGGGGAGGGGTTTGAAAATTAATTGGGTCGTATTAGGCACCCAATAAATCCAGTATAAGCATACATAATTTTTAGTGACTAATCTAGGCCCGAGGGAGAGTATAAAAATCATTTCTCAAGAGAATAAATTCTTGTCACCTTGTCTAGTATTGGAAATTAAACAATCCATATGTCATATCTAATAACTAGAGAGATGTGATTATTGCCAACTCCAGACCCGTGTGGGGTTTTTAATTAATCTGGCAATTTACCGTTATATTTTATTTAGTCCATATCAGTCCTCAGTTCATCCTGTAATTCAGTCATCGCCATACGAGCGTCTCGCTCGTATGGTAATCTCAACTTCGTCATAGAAGCTCCAAATGCTTATATTGAATATAATATGCTATTACATCAATAGTTCGTTTTCGGTTCGACCTGAAATGCATTCATCGCCATACAAGCCTCTCACTTATATGGTAATTCAAACATCGTCATACAAGCTCCAAATGCTTATATGGAATATGATTGAGTATGCTATCTTCGTGAAGTATGCCCTGTAGTGTAGTCCAAAATTTATTGTTACCATCCTATCCGGTTGTTTATAATCTGTCATAGAACAACCAGCACACCGCATCCAATGGCATTCACAAGAGTTTGTATAATAAATAAAATTGCGCAGCCAACTCATTAAGGTTTACCTATTTCTTGGGAATGCAAATAAATTATTTACTCAATATCAAATCCATTTACCTGTTTAACATATGTATATATATATATATATATATATATATATGCATGTCTAAGCTAAAAATAATATTTTTAGCGAACAAATATGTATTTCCATACACGACTATTTTTAACGGTTCGTATACATGTTAAAAATAATATTTCTAATGAACAAGCATTAATTTCAACCGGTGGTTAATTTTAACACTTCATACATGTGATAAAAATAATATTTCAGTGAAAAAAAATATTCTTCAACACATGACTATTTTTAACACTTCATATACATGTTAAAAATAATATTTTCAATGAACAAATATTTATTTCAACCCGTGGTAATTTTTAGCACTTCCTATACATGTTAAAAATATTATTTTCAACCAAAAAAATATTTATTTCAACCCGTGATTATTTTTAACACTTCATATACATGTTAAAAATACTATTTCCAATCAACAATATTTATTTTAACACATGGTTATTTTATGTAGTTCATCAACACACTAAAAATGATGTTTTTAATGTTCAAACATTTATTTCAACCAATAACTTTTTTAGTGATTCATATATACAATAAAAATGTGATTTTTATTGTTCAAACAATCTGTTTCAAACATGAATATTTTATCTACTTCACATATATAATAAAAATGTTATTTTTATTGTTTAAACAATTTATTTCAAACATGAATATTTTCATTGATTCATATATACAATAAAAATGTGATTTTTATTGCTCAAACAATTTATTTCAAACATGAATATTTAACAACATATAAATATTCCAGAAAATTTCGGCATTATAACGGCACCCATGCCAGGCACGACTCCTCTGCTACCCTAGGCCTCGCGGCGATAAAAGGGTTTTATTTTCATAATTTCCACAATAAAATTCATTTTCCCAACACAATGAATTTACCACAAACAAAAACAATTTTGTTGCAAACACAATCAATCATTCACAATCACAATCCAAACAATTTATATCGTCCATGATCTGTGGACGAGGGTAATGTGTATATACATACATACATATATATTTATATATATTTCCATTTCAATTTCATTTCAATTCTATTCAACGCATATATGATTTATACAATGTATATATAATTTACACATCACGTATATAATTTATACAACGCTCATACATGAGTCATGCAACACGAATATAATTTATACATTCCTTATATAATTCGTACATCGTTTTTTCATTTAGATTTGAATTTAGAAAAATCACATTTGGATCCACTCCCTCGTAATTCATAGAGAGCTCCAAATATGTTCCAGTCTCTTCTAGAATGTAATGTATGATGTCACGGTCCTAATGTCTCTTGTTTCACTGGATTTCGACAACATACGAAAAAGATATGATTTTTATTAATAAATCACACTTTGCAACGCTTTTAAATTGTTGTAAATAGTTTAAATAATAACAGCCGTTACCTTCCACGTTGGAATGCATTAACTTCCATGGAAGTTTTAAATGAATATAGAACAAAAAAATTACAACAAGACAGATAATAAGTAGTACTTGGAAATCTAAAACTTTATTTCATTGCAGCGGAAGTTAAACATGTTTGTTACATCATAAAAACCATAAATCAGAGTCAAGTACAATATCCTTCTTGATAAAACTAAATACATAACCCCATTACATAAATAGCCATTAAAGAAGGTAACATGCTGGAATTTACTTCAGCGGTCCAAGCTTTCCCAAAGAGATAAAACAATCCAATCAAACTCCACTAGAGCTGGGTCCACCCTGAGGACCTGGTGGGGGGAAAAAGATAGAAATAGAGGGGGTCCGACAAAAAGTCTGGCGAGTATGATAATTCTAACAATACTATTATCAAAATAACTAGACTAAGGCATAAGCTGGAAAATAAGGAAATGTCAATCAACCATTGGGTATGGAAGAGCAGATAAAGATAACGTTAAAGGCACACCTAATACTAACGAATAATTACTACACTGCACCGCACTAGTCACCCAAAAGGTCGATCCCGCTTGCTTCACTTAGAAATTTTAAATAGCCTTGCGTACCCCTAGCTGACTACATAGGTGCTGCCTGCCCCTATCTCCACTAGGTGTACCCCACTACACACTTTCGATCGGCTCCCTACTCGTAGATACCCGTGCTGGCCCCACAGTGGGGGTATCACTCCCCTAAAGTGGCAACCCGATAAAACTTGAGAATGCACGGCTTATACCTACACGATGCAACATTGTCTTACCTACTAGCCCGGGTCCACACACGCATATGAAACCCGTTGGACTTGCGTTGCCACGCTAACCCTGTTTGGCCTCTTATAGTCAAGCCCAGTATGCGTGTCCCATCCTCGACTTGGGTCGAGCCCACAAAGATACATTTGGGATACTGGTTGAAATGGGCCCCCACAAGCTACCCACCTAAGCTTGTCCACTAGTACATCCCACTTAACCCTCTTAGTCATGTCCATTTACATGTGTGTTTGGTTAAGTCTTACTAATCGTATTTCAAATGCCACTAAAGGAAACCACTAGATTCCTCATGCCACCCAAGGCACCTACCTAACCCCCATGTCCCACCTTACATGTTTATCTGGTTAAGTATTTCTTAATTCATTCAGGCCATAACCTCATAAAGACCTCTCACATTAGACTGGCATTTATGGCAGCTGGATTTGCCGGGCGGGTCCGGGCAGTCTTACACCATAAAAGAGTCTAACCTCGTGTCTTTACAACTGTTATGCTTTAATTTGGCCTAGGAACTCCCACATTGGGCTGACATTTGTGACTACTAGATTTGCCGGGCGGGTCCGGGCAGTTTTACATCACAAACGAGTCCAACCTCGTGTCCTAAGCATTGACTAACACTTTTAATCTTTTACCCCAGTTTTAAATATATCCCTATTCAAATCATTAATTAATTCCAATTTTAATGATGTCCATAATTGACTCAATTATGGCCATCCACTTATGGTATGCAAAATCATATCAATTGCACCCAACTTCTTAATATTAAATCCTTAATATTACCCCTAACCCACGTTATACGTTCGCTTATTCAACGCAAAATATACGTTAGACTCGAATAGTCTAACTCATAGCACAAAGATAAATTATCACAACATGTGGACAAATAAAATAGATCTAATCATGATAGGGGTGAAACTTGCATGAAACTACACATGTCATGGATCTAATGGTGTCAACTTGTATGGTAAAATGTCACAATTCACATAATATGATCATAATCCAAATTCATGTATGGACTTGCATATATGGTTTAGGCAACATAAAGGTGGTGTGAACTAGCATCTAATACATAGAATTCACATATGTCATAGTATAACTCTAGATGTCATAATTCTAGGTCTAAATAGATGTCATGGCATATGTTCATAATCTTTACTAATCAATCTAAACTTGCATATATGATTTGTCATATAGATCAACATAGCCCAAATAATATCAGCATTATGATATGATTAACAGGAACTAATTAGCATAGATAATAACATCATGACTTTATAGCATGTATGATTTATCACAACTTAGCATAGAAAATTACAACCCATCATCATAGCATGATTTACCGCATATAGGATATCATCATCACATAACATAGAATTTACAACATGCATGATAGCATAACGTTTGCAACAACATATATGACAATTCACATCATTTTCTTATAATCCATTCATAACTTAATCTAATTAGTTTAATAATAATCTGTTTAAGATCATCATACTCACAATTAGAGAAGAAAGAGAGTTTTGATTTGATTTAGAGTTGAGTAGAATTAGGGTTTTGATTAGCTTTCTTCCTTCTTAGTTGGCGGTGGCTACACTGAGTTCCATGGCGGCGGTATGACGGTGGCTATTCTATTTTCATGTGAATTAGAGTGAGAGACTACCTAGGTATTTATAGAGTTTAGGATTTATTTAGACCGTCAGATCAACTCAGAACTAACCTGAACCGTTTAATTTGCCAACTCAGCCCTAAAGACACATCAGCAGCTCAAGATTGGGCTCAGTCAAACCCTAGCCGCCTGGACCAGGTCGACTGCGCAGTCGACCTGGTCCCTGGGGTGTCGACTACCCAGTCGACTCCCCAGTCGACCTGGTGCTGGGCGGGAAATTTCCCGCCTAGCCTATTTGACTTCGAATTTTAAATTTTAAATTTTCTGAAATCTGTTTTGAATTTTCTGAAACTTCCGATGGCCATATCTCCTTCATACGAAGTCCAATTCACGCAAACTCGGACTCTATTTCAACCAGAATTCCGAGACGAACACAATGGCGCAACCCGTTTCCCAAAATTCTCACGTCTGAGATTAGTTATTCTTTAATTTGTGAATATTAATATTAACAGAATTACGGGGTGTTACATTCTCCCCTCCTTAAAGGATTTCGCCCCCGAAATCTCTAAGTTAAGGAGAATGTATATCCTAACATCCATAGAACCATCTACTCAACCATCAAACACTGGCATCCATTGTCCTTATAAAGTTTCTAATGCTGTATGAACATATGCAAGAAGTGTGTGTACATGTTCCTTATCTAATGCAAAATCAGGCGGTCCACTGATTCAGTTGACCTCCTTAATGCAAATCATGATAGTGCCATGCGTCCAATATGTATGCAAAAGTTTCTTAATGCTGCATATTATCTCTGTATGCGTGCACAATCATCATCTGAATGCAGCATCCATATGATAAAAAAATTTCTCATACATCCATTTTACTAAATACATCCATATATATGCAATATGCAATATGAAGTGACTGAGCCGATTTAGTGCCTAAAGTGTGTGTATATGCATCCACGAGCAACCACTAGCAAACGCTTGCATCCACTTTGCATCCATCATACATAACATGTCTCAAACACATGTTTCAACCATAGGATTATCCTAACTAAAGGTCAAAGATACTAGCGAGAGGACATACTAAAGATAAGATAAGTACAAGCTAAGCGATAACGGAGAAATTAAAAGACATACCCTCAAAAAGAAAAGGGTACAACAAATTTATCTTCGCTTCTGTCTCCCAAGTAGCGTTGCTCTCATCATCTCCCCATTGCACTTTGACTAGTATGACCTCTCGATTCCTCAATTTCTTGATCTCGACCCAAGAATGCGCGTAGGAGCTCGTTGAATCGTCGCATCACGCTTTATCTCCACCTCTCTAAGCAAGCTCGGCTCTACCACTTCTGCGGTCTCGTGTAGGCACTTCCTCAAATGTGATACATGGAATACGTCGTGTACACCACTAAGTCTCTCAGGTAACTCCACTCTATACGCCATCTGCCCAATCTTCTCCTTAATAGGAAACGGCCCTACGAACCTTGGTGCTAATTTCCTAACGGACCCAAAGCGAACAAAGTTTCGTAATGGAGACAATTTGATAAAGACCATGTCCCCAACATCAAACTCAAGATCTGTCCTCCTTTTATCCGCATAAGATTTCTGCCTATCTTGCGCCATCTTCATCCTCCTTCGAATCAAGTCGATCTTTTCCGAAGTCTCTCTAATCATATCGGGCCCAATTAAGATTTTCTCGATAAATTCCCACCAACATGTAGGTGAACGACAAGGTCGTCCATAAAGAGCTTCGAAAGGTGCCATTCCAATGCTAGATTGAAAGCTATTATTATATGCGAACTCCACCAACGGAAGATGCTCTTCCCACGTACCCCCAAAGTCTAGGATACATAGCCTCAAAAGATCCTCTAGAATGCGATTCACCCTCTTAGTCTGGCCGTCCGTCTGAGGATGATATGCGGTGCTCAAACATAACTGAGTCCCTACCGCCTCTTGCAAACTTCTCCAACATTCGCTAGTGAAATTAGGATCGCGGTCGCTCACTATGCTAGAAGGAACACAATGCAAACGAACTATCTCTCGAACGTATACAGAAGCTAACCATGGAGCAGTCCTCTTACTCTTTACGGGAATGAAATGGGCGCTCTTAGTAAGTCTGTCTACTATAACCCAAATCCCCGTATTACCCTTCCTTGATCTTGGTAATCCATCCACAAAATCCATCGAGACACTAACCCACTTCCATAGTGGAACCTCCAATGGGTGAAGCAACCCACCAGGTTTCTTTTGCTCCGCTTTTACTTGTTGGCACACCAAGCATCTAGCGACATACTCGGCCACATCCCTCTTCATACCGGCCCAAAAGAAAACTCGCTTCATGTCTTTGTACATCTTCTCCCCGCCGGGATGAATGGTCATCTTCGAACGATGTGCTTCGTCAAGAATATCCTTCCTCAAATCTTCATCTCGAGGTACACAAAGTCTACTATCCCTACGTAACCAACCCTTATCATCTAGGGTATACCTACGGAGATGGCTTGATGACTCCCCTCCTTTGAGCTTTTCTACTAACTCAACCAACCGTGGGTCGTCTCGCTGTGCCTCGCCAATCCATCCCAAAAGCGTAGGCCTGACCTCTAGGGATGCTAGCAAACCGGGTACAAAGTCAACGGAAGGTCTAAAATCAAACATAGAGATGAATTCTAAGTTTTACCGCTCAACAAAAAACGGACTCAAGGACAGCCTTTTCCTACTTAAGGCATCTGCCACCACGTTACCCTTGCCAGGGGTATGTGCTATTTCGAAATCGTAGGACGCTAAGAACTCCATCCACCTTTGCTGCCTTAAGTTCAAGTCCTTCTGAGAGAATAAGTATTTTAAAGATTTGTGGTCAGTGAATAATTCGAATTTCTCGCCAAGAAGATAATGACGCCAAGACTTAAGCGCGAAAACAATAGCGGCCAACTCTAGGTCATGTGTAGGGTAATTTCTTTCATGCACTCTCAACTGCCTTCCACCATAGGCTATTACCCTTCCCTCTTGCATTGGGACTGCGCCTAGTCCTGTCCCACAAGCGTCAGTATAAACGGTAAACGGCTTACTCCCATCTGGCAATACTAAGACTGGAGCTGAGGCCAAAGCTCTCTTTAAACGTTGGAACGCATCATCACAATCTACGTCCTACGTGAAAACTAGGTTCTTCTTCGTCAAACGTGTTAATGGAGCTGATATCTTTGCGAAGTCTTTGATAAACTTCCTATAGTAGCCAGCCAACCCCAAGAAACTCCTTACTTCGGTAGCATTTTTAGGGACCTTCCAATCTTGGATGGCCACCACCTTCGCGGGATCCACAGCTATCCCTTCTTTGGAAACCACGTGCCCTAAGAATCGCACTTCTTTCCTCCAAAAGTGACATTTGGAAAATTTAGCTTTAAGTTTATGCACTCGTAGAATCTCCAACACTTCCCTAAGATGTAGGGCATGCTCTTATTCATCCTTAGAAAAGATCAAGATGTCGTCTACAAAGACCACCATGAATTTATTAAGGTACTCCCTAAACACCATACTCATCAAATCAACAAAGTATGCGGGGGCGTTTGTCAAACCGAAGGGCATCACTAGCCATTCATAGAAACCGTCCGGAGTCCTAAAGGTAGTCTTGTCAATGCTATCCTCAGCCACTGTCAACTGATGGAAACCAGTGGCTAAGTCCAACTGCGAAAACACTGAGGCGCCAACTAACTGATCGAAGAGATTGTGAATCCTCGGCAGTGGGTGTCTGTTTATCTTAGTAAGCTAATTAATTTCTCTATAGTCCACACAAAGTCTAAGGGACCCATCCACCTTCATGGCAAATACTACTGGAGCAACCCACTCCGATATACTTCGTCTTATGAACCCCTTTTCAAGAAACTCCTTCACTTTCTTATTGAGTTCCCTCCTTTCACGTGGAGCCATGTGGCGTACTGGGAAAGATACTGGTTTTGCATTATCCACAAGATATATTCGAAAATCTATCTCCCGCTTCGGAGGTAAGCCCTTCACCTCCTCAAACACATCCGAGTATTCTCGGACTACTCTAACAGATCGTAGATTTTCCACCGACGTGTCAAGCGACTCTAAATAACTTAGCATAACAGAATTTATGGGATTACAAAAGATTTCGAGAGCGTTACCAAGGCGAGTCATGAGCCTAACTACTCTCCTTTCACAATCGAGAACGACCCGGTTTCTGGATAACCAATCCATTCCTAAAATTAGCCCATAGCCCGTGAAGCCCAAAACATACGCATCACATCTAAACTCAACGCTAAGTATAGAAATTTTCAAATCCAAACACATCATGGAAAAATAAGCTGAGCCCCCAATTGGATTCGAAACAACTAAGGGATCCTCTACTAAACTGGTGTTTAAGTGCAGTGATTCAACTAATGATGTAGAGATAAACGAATGCGATGCGCCCGAATCGAATAAGGTACGGACAGGATGATCAAACAGAAAAACTAAGCTTTCAACAGAAATAGTTCTACCTCGTTCTTGCAGCGGTGGGTCCGCGAAAGCCTGAACTTGTCCCCTTGCCTGCCCTGGTGCCATAAGAGCATGCACCTGTCCTCCCGAGGTAGACCCTGCCCTCTGCCCGTTCTTTGGGCAGTCCTTCACTAGATGTCCCGCTTCACCACAGTGGAAACAGCAAGTCTTCTTTTCCTTTCTGCAATCCTTGCTGAGATGGCCTGGTGTCCCACAGTTAAAGCATTTCTTCTTTCCCTTGCCATTATTGTCTTTACCACCCTTCTTGTTTTGCTATTGTTGTTTCTTCTGATCCCCTTTCTTCTCGGGTGCCTTATTAGCATTAGCGCCTTTCTCCTCGTGCATGAGTGCCATGTCTACTAGCTTTTCAAATGTGGCCCGCATAGGGATGTGGGTTATAACCAACCCTTGCAACGGTTCATTCAATCCATTAACGAACCTCAGAGCCTTCTTCTCCGGCGTGTTCACTAAGTCCAAGCCAAACCTTGCTAACTGATTAAATTTGTTGACGTACTCTTTCACTGATGATCTTCCTTGCTTCAATGTCAAGAACCTTTCCATATATAGATTCTCTTCTGCCCTTGAGAGAAACTTTGCCTCAAACCTACGTCTGAAATCCGCCCAAGAATCAATAGGACGCTCCCCATTAGTGACCTCCCACCAAAACAAGGCCTCTCCCTTCATTATCCAAGCTGCTAATTTGACTTTCCTCCCTTCTTCTACTTCAAAGATTTCTAGCAATTCTTCCACCTCCTTAAGCCAATCTCTAGCCTCCACAAATGTTTCTGACCCTTGAAAAGGTTTTCCACCCATAGCCTTAAATTCCTTGCACGTCTTTGCAAAAGTATCAACGCTAGGAGGAGGAGGAGAAGGAGCGGGTGCAACTGGTGGTGGAGGAACATTGGCTGGACCTACAGCGGCCCTAGCCTCTAATAACCTCCTATACCATCCTGGTATCGTTACACCATCCGGAAGGTTAAGACCTTAAGCCATGCTAAAACGAAAAAGGAAAGATTCAAAATGGAGAATTCGAAAGATAAAGATATATGGCTATTGGGGATTATGTTTATCTTAAAAACTTTCCTCTTAAAATCACTCATTAAGACATGTTTTTGAAAACACTTCTTCCAAAAATACTTTAGAAAAATAGTTTTTCTAAAAAAATTATCTGTTCTGGTAACCTTATGCTCTAATACCACGTGTAACACCCCACGTACATTAATGTCACTCACAAAGGGAATGCATTAACTTCCATGGAAGTTTTAAGTGAATATAGAACAGAAAATTTACAACAAGATAGATAATAAGTAGTACTTGGAAATCTAAAACTTTATTTCATTGCAGCGGAAGTTAAACTTGTTTGTTACATCATAAAAACCATAAATCAGAGTCAAGTATAATATCCATCTTGATAAAACAAAATACATAACCCCATTACATAAATAGCCATTAAAGAAGATAACAAGCTGGACTTTACTTCAGCGGTCCAAGCTTTCCCAAAGAGATAAAGCAATCCAATCAAACTCACTAGAGCTGGGTCCACCCTGAGGACCTGGTGGGGGGAAAAAGATAGAAATAGAGGGGGTCAGACATAAAGTCTGGCGAGTATGATAATTCTAACAATACTATTATCAAAATAACTAGACTAAGGCATAAGCTAGAAAATAAGGAAATGTCTATGAACCATTGGGTATGGAAGAGCAGATAAAGATAACGTTAAAGGTAACGTTAAAGGCACACCTAATACTAACGAATAATTACTACACTGCACCGCACCAGTCACCCTAAAGGTCGATCCTACTTGCTTCACATAGAAATTTTAAATAGCCTTGAGTACCCCTAGCTGACTACATAGGTGCTGCCTGCCCCTATCTCCACTAGGTGTACCCCACTACCCACTTTCGATCGGCTCCCTACTCGTAGATACCCGTGCTGGCCCCACAGTGGGGTGTATCACTCCCCTAAAGTGGTAACCCGATACAACTTGAGAATGCACGGCTTATACCTACACTATGCAACAACGTCTTACCTACCAGCCCGGGTCCACACACGCATATGAAACCCGTTGGACTTGCTTTGCCACCGCTAACCCTGTTTGGCCTCTTATAGTCAAGCCCAGTATGCGTGTCCCGTCCTCGACTTGGGTCGAGCCCACAAAGATACGTTTGGGATGCTGGTTGAAATGGGCCCTGACAAGCTACCCACCTAAGCTTGTCCACTAGTACATCCCACTTAACCCTCTTAGTCATGTCCATTTGCATGTGTGTTTGGTTAAGTCTTACTAATCGTATTTCAAATGCCACTAAAGGCAACCACTAGATTCCTTATGCCACCCAAGGCACCTACTTAACCCCCATGTCCCACCTTACATATTTATCTGGTTAAGTATTTCTTAATTCATTCAGGCCATAACCTCATAAAGACCTCTCACATTAGACTGGCATTTATGGCAGCTGGATTTGCGGGGTGGATCCGGGCAGTCTTACACCATAAAAGAGTCTAACCTCCTGTATTTACAACTTTTATGCTTTAGTTTGGCCTAGGACCTCCCACATTGTGCTGACATTTATGACTACTGGATTTGCTGGGCGGATCCGGGCAGTTTTACGTCACAAACGAGTCCAACCTCTTGTCCTAAGCATTGATTAACACTTTTAATCTTTTACCCCAGTTTTAAATATATCCCTATTCAAATCATTAATTAATTCCAATTTTAATGATGTCCATAATTGACTCAATTATGACCATCCACTTATGGTATGCAAAATCATATCAATTGCACCCAACTTCTTAATATTAAATCCTTAATATTACCCCTATCCCACGTTATATGTTCGCTTATTCAACGCAAAATATACGTTAGACTCGAATAGTCTAACTCATAGCACAAAGATAAATTATCACAACATATAGACAAATAAAATAGATCTAATCATGATAGGGGTGAAACTTGCATGAAACTACACATGTCATGGATCTAAAGGTGTCAACTTGTATGGTAAAATGTCACAATTTACATAATATGATCATAATCCAAATTCATGTATGGACTTGCATATATGGTTTAGGCAACATAATGGTGGTGTGAACTAGCATCTAATACATAGAATTCACATATGTCATAGCATAATTCTAGATGTCATAATTCTAGGTCTAAATAGATGTCATGCCATATGTTCATAATCTTTACTAATCAATCTAAACTTGCATACATGATTTGTCATATAGATCAACATAGATAATATCAACATTATGGTTTGATTAACAGGAACTAATTAGCATAGATAATAACATCATGACTTTATAGCATGTATGATTTATCACAACTTAGCATAGAAAATTACAACCCATCATCATAGCATGATTTACCACATATAGTATATCATCATCACATAACATAGAATTTACAACATACATGATAGCATAAGGTTTACAACAACATATATGACAGTTCACATCATTTTCTTATAATCCATTCATAACTTAATCTAATTAGTTTAATAATAATCTTGTTAAGATCATCATACTCACAATTACAGAAGAAAGAGAGTCTTGATTTGCTTTAGAGTTGAGTAGAATTAGGGTTTTGATTAGCTTTCTTCCTTCTTAGTTGGCGGCGGCTACACTGAGTTCCATGGCGGCGGTATGACGGTGGCTATTCTATTTTTCATGTGAATTAGAGTTAGAGACTACCTAGGTATTTATTGAGTTTAGGATTTATTTAGACCATCAGATCTACTCAGAACTAACCTGAACCGTTTAATTTGCAAACTCAGCCCTAAAGACACATCAGCAGCTCAAGATTGGGCTCAGTCAAACCCTAGCCGCCTGGACCAGGTCAACACCCAGGTCGACTGCGCAGTCGACCTGGTCCCTGGGGTGTCGACTGCCCAGTTGACTCCCCAGTCGACCTGGGTGCTGGGCGGGAAATTTCCCGCCTTGCCTGTTTGACTTTGAATTTTGAATTTTAAATTTTCTGAAATCTATTTTGAATTTTCCGAAACTTCCTATGGCCATATCTCCTTCATACGAAGTCCATTTCACGCAAACTCGGACTCTGTTTCAACCAGAATTCCGAGACGAACATAATGGCGCAACCCATTTCCCAAAATTCTCACGTCTAAGATTAGTTATTCTTTAATTTGTGAATATTAATATTAACAAAATTACGGGGTGTTACAGCGGAGGAACTTTGGGGGAGCAGATCTCGAGAAATACCACATGATAGAGGGAAAATCTATAAAGATTTGGAGAGGAGGAGGAGATCTACAAAATCCTCAACTGGCTCGTTCGATTTCATTGAGTGATTTGAGAGAAATCGAAGAGAGAAGCAAGGAGCAATAGCCATTGTTGAGTTTCTTAGGTTACAGGGTTTTTTCCTGAAGCATATAAAGTAATGGAGAATTTCTATTAGTCCATTAATTCATATATTTATTTTTAATTCTTTTAAGTCCAAAAACACCCTTTAGTCCATACGAACTCCAGATCAAACCCAACGACTGTCGCCCTAGCTAAATACCCCCATTCCGAACACAATGGAATATGTTTCGTAAGCCCATTTAACTAGTTCAGCCAGTTATTCTTCAAATTAAAATATAAAACATTCAGTTTTAGATTTGAACGTACATTTTTATTTACCGGGACCACATACTGATTCCAAAAATTCCCGAAAAATAAATCTAGCTATGTTTGGACGATACGGTCCTAACAAAATTAATTTCATCGACTTTGGAGACCGTCTGAAAAATGAACTTTTTCTGGTCGATCGAATTCAAACTGAAATTACCAAACGCGTTTTCCTTTTCCATGGTCACATAATAATTCCAAAAATTATGAAATTTTAAACCTTGCAATAAATTGACATTCCGGATCCAACCAAAGCGGTTTCATCAAAAACGGAGGTCGTTTGCAAAATGGCTATTTTTAAGGGCTTTAATATTGTTTAAAAATGGAATTTTTAAATTCTGACTAAATTTCTGTTAAAATTACTCAATTTTTTTTAATTGGTTCTAACTTTCCGGGTTGTTACAATGAACGTGAAACCAAATGATTTAATTTGGAAAGATGATTTCATAAAAAAATATGGAATGAAAATTAGATTTCGAAGAACTAGAGAATATTTTAAAATAAATATTTTCAAGGGGAAAATAGTAGATAAAGGATATTTTATAAATGAAGAGGATTTCGATGACTTAAACCCTAATGTTTAAATGATTTGGAAAGAAAATATACCATGATTTGAAAGTAATTGTGATTATTATTGCAAAATGATTTACCGCTTTGGGATAAAAATGATTTGATATGTTACCGATAATTCGTGTGACCCGTGACTAAAAACCTAGGCAGATGGGTATAGGACTTCTCTCAATATAGAGGGACATACCATATCTTCAGCGGGAGAGACACACTATGTGATGGGACACCTCTTGCGAGAAGGACATACACATAACGATTATCGAGATGAGAAGGATTGGCCCCAATTGCCTTATTATCCAGAGAAACCTCCCAACTTAGTTGCATATGTTTTAATATGCTTATATTGTAGATATTTGGAATTTTCCAAAAGTGAATTGTTTTGAAATCCCAAAGTCAAGTATGATTTGATACGAAAGAAACATCTTGTATTTCAAATGAGTTGGAATGTAATGGGGGTTCTAAGTCTGAAGAGATTATTTTCAAAGGAATTGTTTATGAAAATAAATTAGATTCAATAAATCTAATGGTGAAAATAAAACTTGTTTGGTTTTGAGTTATTATGAAGTTTATTAGATTTGATAAATTTAAAAGTTGTGATTAAACTATTCTGGATTGTGTTTGATGAATCCATATTCATATGGAAAAAATCGTTAAGTATTATGTGGCGTGGTCCTATAAATAACCTAAGTTTAAAATGAATTATATTTGACTTGAATTCTCATACCAGTCTCATGACTGACCCTTAGTTTGTTTTCTCTTGCAAACTCGGGTGCCCATTATATCCACGGGAAGCCGGGTCGTTTGTTTGCAGATAGTTCTCTTGAGAAGGATTTTGGATTGAAGCTAGAGCTATGTCCAGAGCATTTGATATTCTTCCGCTGAATGTAATTATGCTTCTACTGTGTGTTATTTTGTATTGTATTTATTATTTTCTGATATTTGCAAGGTACTCTAATATACTTTGTACTCTGATGTAACATTGTAATGATGTTTATGAAATGTTCTTTTGTGTATTGTTCTGATGTGTGGAATGCCTAAACTTAATGTCTTGAGGGTTTCTGCCATTTTGAGTCGGACTTGTGCGGTTTACGATCAGTTCGAAAGACTAGAATTTTCGGGCCATTACTATTGATATCAAGATTGATTAATGCCAACAAGAGAAGATAGAAATGGAAATCATGTTATAGAGATAAGGTTATATATATAAGTTGAGTTGTATTAGAATCATGTTAAAGTATATCCTCGAGTGTGTGTGTATATATATATATATACATATATATAGATATGTATATTTACAAACCTTTAAAAGCCAGAAATTTACAAAAAACTGTTCTACTAGTCGACTGGTAGAAAAAGGACCAGTCGACTGGTCAGTCTATTTTTGTATATAATGGCTAGTTTTAATATTATTATATATACGATTTAATTCAACCAGTCAACTAATGATTTTTAACCAATCGATTGATTTGAAACAACAAATATTTTTCTGAAGGATTGCTTCTATTAATAAAGAGGAATCTCTTCATTTCTGAAAGGAAATTGACGTTTCTTATGATTAAGAAGCTTCATGAAGAATTGCAACCTTTCTACTATTATATAAACAACTTCAAACATGATTTACAATAACCGATTTTACTGTTTATAATTCTGTTATGTCCATTCTCTGAAATTACACTCTTTGTAAACAAAAGATCTCCTAATTCAAATACTTGTCGAATCCTTGATTTGATTTTTAATATCACCTGATTCAACAAGCAATTTTCTTCCTTAAATCTTCACATTCAAATCATATACTCGAGGATCAAATTATTGGAAGGTTGAACTTAAGCCGTTGAATATCCGTGTTAATTCAAGAACACAAAGCAGAATTAAAAACAATTATAATCATTGAAATCATGTGTAGTTGCTCAGGCGAGAGGCATACTTGTTGGGGCTCGGGTGTACTGACCTATTCCTCCGGGTTAAGAGAAGGCATGATGGTGAATTCCGAAGAGGAGCTTTGGGACTGGACGTAGGGCAGGAAGACTGAACAAGAAAGAAATTCCTGGTGTCACTTTACTTTACTTATTACTTTTATTTACTTGTGTTATATCATATTATTTCTTATATTAGCTAGTTAGTATATCATCTATATTTCCTCTCTATCCATATAGATACTGCTTAAGTCATACACACCAACTATTCAATTAGTATCAGAGCCAGACGATCATTTAACCATAACACCGTCATCTGATACATAGACATTGTGGATAATGACATTAGTACTAGCAATAACACTGGATATTATGAAGGCCAATCCACTGCTATACCACGTTTCTGTAATGGCATGAATTTTAGTTACTCAGCTACATGAATGAGGATATACATGCAAGCAAATAGTTTTGATGTATGGAATATCACACAAAAAGAATACACACAACCTACTACAATATTTACAGAATGGTTTGCATCTGAAAATGCAGAGGCTAGTGCCAATGTTAAGGCTATGATCATGTTGAATTGTGCTTTAGATAGAAACGAGTTTAATCAGATTTGTATGTGCAACGCTGCATATGAAATTCGAAGAACACTTAAAATTACTCATGATGGTACTAACAATGTTAAACAAAGAAAAATATTTATGCTCAAGAATTAGTTTCAAAATTTTAAGATGAATGAAATGAATCCATAAATGATATGTATTCACATTTTCAAAATATTTATCACTCTTTATTAGGATTAGGAGAAAAGTATTCTGTTTTTGATATAATGTCAAAAATTTTGAATTCTTTAATGGACGAATGGGCGAGAAAAGTATTAGCAATCGAAAAAGCTAGTGATCTCTCTGCCATGAAACCCGAAGAATTGATCGGTAATCTAATGTCTTATGAAGTAAATTTGCAGGCAAAGAAAGTACAGGTACAAGATAAGGAAAATTTAGCTTTCCATGATGAAAAAGAAGATTCCAATTCAGATGAAGAAGATATTGCATTTGTTGCTAAGAATTTTAGAAAATTTCTTTAATACAGAAAAGGCCAAAGTAAAAATGTAAAGAAGAACTCATCAAAAGAGCCTGGTCCTGCTCTAGTAGAATGCTTCAACTGTCACAAGACTAGACACTATCAAAAGAATTTTCCAAAGTAAAGAAAAATCACAAAAATGAGAAATCAAAGAGACGAGCATTTTTAGTCACCTGGGACAACTCGGATCCATCTTCTGAAAGTGATAACGACAGTGATAGTGAGAAAGCGAACGTGTGCTTCATGGCTAAGGATAATAATGTAAGTGATTTTACTTTTGATGAGTTAGTAGAAATTAATATTGAAATCTTAGAATCTAGGAAAATGTTTATGCGAAAACTTAAACAAGCTAACGAAAATAAAAAGAAAGCAAATTTTGAAAGAGATCTTTTGAAAGATGAAAAATAAATTTTAAAAGATGAAATTAGAAAATTACAAGAATCACTTTCGATAGAAAATTCTCAAATTTCTATGTTGAGTCAAGAAATCGAGACTCAAAAGAATAAAAATGATTTATTGGTTTTTGAAAATCATGATTTAAATACTAAATTTAACATCATAGAGTTAGAAAATTCTAGTTTAAACATTAAATTTGAGAGCATTTCTAAAAATGTTAATAATTTTAACAAAGGTAGAGATAAATTATCTAAAATGTTAGAAAATTCTCAGTCGGTTTTTAGTAAAAAAAGGACTAGGGTATGATAAAAATAAATCTAAGAGAAAATCCATGTCTAAAAATTCTAATATTAAACCAAAAGTTTCTAGTAGTAAATTATACATTTCTACGAAGGAAAAGTACTCAGGAAATATTAGTATATGGATTCCAAAAACAAATAATGTACTTATTAGGAATAAATATATTAAAAACATTTTAGATTCTGTTCATTATAATAGTAATTATTTTTCAAAAAGGAACCTATGCCCTATTGGGTTTGGCTTCCTATGTTTTAACCCTTAGGACCCTATCGGAGAAAGTGGTTACTAATGAAATTTTTAAAATTATTTTTTATAGGTACCGCTCAACAAAAACAGAGGAAAATGGATACTAGACAGTGGTTGCTCAAAACATATGACAGGAGACAAGGAGATGCTAACAAATATCATTTACTCGAAAGGAGGAACTGTCACGTCGGGAGATAATTCCAAAGGATACATCATCGGCAAAGGAAATGTGAGAAATTACGATATATCTAATTCACCTCTTATTTCAGATGTTTTATTGGTTAAGAATTTAAAACTCAATTTATTAAGTATTAGTAAATTATGCGATAAAGGATTTAAAATACTTTTTTTGAAAATAAATGTAGTATTTTTGACTCAAATCAAAATCAATTTTTTGAAGGAAATCGAGACAAAAATATTTATATTTTAAATATAGCAGTTAATAATAATCCAAGTATGTGTTTATTAGCCAAAGACAATGATCCTTGGTTATGTCACAAATGATTTTGCCATATTAATTTTAAAACAACAAACAAAATATTCAAAAATGATCTTGTAAGAGGATTACCCAAAATAAAATTCAATACTGAAAATTTATGCGATGCTTGTCAACTTGGAAAGTTAACCAAATCTTCTTTTAAATCAAAAAAGGTTATATCAACCTTACAACTACTTGAATTACAACATATGGATTTATTTAGACCAAATCAAATTCAGTCTATAAATCATAGTAGATTTGTATTTGTAATTGTTGATGATTTCTCATGATACACTTGGACTGTGTTTTTAAAAAATAAAAGTGATACTTTTGATATCTTTAAAATTTTCGTCAAACAAATTCAAAATTTAACTAATCTAAAAATAAAGAACATAAGAAGTGATCATGGAGGAGATTTTGAAAATGAGAAATTTGATATACTTAATCAAAATAAAGGAATTTTTATAATTTTTTCTTTCCTAGAAATCCTCAACGAAATGGAGTTGTAGAACGTAAAAACAAGAACTCTACAAGAATGTGCTAGAACATTACTAAATGGAAGTAAACTACTAACACATTTTTGGGTTGAAGCAGTTGCAACAGCTTGTTATGTTTTGAATCGTGTTTCCATTCGACCTCTTACTAAAAACACTCCATACGAACTTTTTATTTGTAGAAAACCAAATATATCTTATTTCAAAGTTTTTGGTTCAAAATGCTTCATTTTAAATACAAAAGTTCAACTTGGGAAATTTGACTCAAAATCTGACAAAGGAATATTCTGAGCGTAGTAAGTCTTATCGTATTTTCAAATAAAGAACCAGTAAAATATAAGAATCACTTCATGTGTCATTTGACGAAAATGTTATTCAAAATTTGGTTAATTCAGAAATTATGAAAAATAATTCTTCATCTATGATGATATTTATACATTTAGAGAAGATGAAAACATTGTTCATAATAACATAGAGAATAATACTATAGAAACTCAAGATAACATCAATAATCAAAATGTTCCTATTGATTAAGTTCGATCTCCACCAAGAATATTACGAGACCATCCAACTCAAAATATTATTAGAGAAATAACTTCAAACAGAAGGACTAGAAGTCAACTTAATTTGCTAAGTAATGTAGCCTTCTTATCAAATATAGAACCCAAAAATCCTAGAGAAGAATCAACAGATGAAAATTGGGTAATTGCAATGTAAGAAGAATTAAATCAATTTGAGTGTAATGAAGTATGGGAATTAGTTCCAAGACGAATTGATCAAACTGTTATTGGAACAAAATAGGTTTACAAAAATAAAGCAGATGAATTGGGTAATTTCACTAGAAATAAAGCTGGATTTGTTGCACAAGGTTACAATCCAGAAGAAGGCACATGTAACGGCCCGAATTTGTGTACCCTTTGATTTGACTAATAACACCACACGTCCAATCCAAAAGACACAGAAATATGAATCATTAGTAGAAAGAAGTTAGAGGATGAAGAATAGAAAGAAAGAAAGGTTAGAACAGAAGAAAAACGAAGAACACAAATTTCACAGCGGAACGAATAAAATATATTAAATAACATAACTTTTGAAATACAAATCAGTAACTGTATATACATACCATTATCAGAGCACAACAGTTATTCCTGGAACAGTTATAAACAATTGTTTCTAGATACAACATAGTACACAGCGGAAATATGATAGTTTATAGCTAACTGGTGAAGCCTCATACTTCTAGCTCTTCCAAGTGAATCTGAAAAATTCTGACTACTTGACTGCCCGTACAAATTTGGGCACCCAAGAGTTTAGGGAAAACAAAAAAAAATTAAACTCTGGGTCAGTCATGGGACTGCTATGAGTAAACTCCAATCATTTGTTTAACTTTAAAAATTCTTTTGAAAGAAATGATAATCGTAAGACCGATCCACACATAAACAGGGATGGTTTTTACCTCACGATAACCCAAAATATTTTTGATATCAAATCCAGTGACATTATAATAATGTCTACATCAGATAAATAGAATCTAGCGGAGCGCTTCCATCTCACGTTCCATATATAATATAAAATCAAAAACCACATGGCGCTTATTGGGTAATGAATTTCCAACATGACAAGGTATGGGACCACCTTCTGATCAGTGTACTCTAAAGGGGATACACTGGGGTTCAACAGGAACATCTTGCAGCCCGACCCACACATGACCGACCACTCATTTCGCTTAAGTGTATTGAATGTATATCACCAACAGTTTGGATAAGCAACCATTTCCCGAAAAGAGATAGCATCGATAGATTAAAGAAGTAAAAGGAATTTCTCTAGATAGGTGATTATACACCCTAACGGGAGCGACACACATAGCCATGCTACCTGCCCGATTTTTGTCATTTCCCGGTTGTTGAGGCCTGAGGCTACAATTATTATCATTCATTGATAGCACAATCACCTTGAATGCAACATTGTCAGATCCGTTAATCACTAATTGATTTGCACAAAAATATTCTGGATATTATGCTAAGATAATAAATCCTTAGCCACCATATATATTTATACAGACCAACATATTCGATCATTGGAAATACTATGTCAGACATTCGTCCATACACATTCGTTTTAGGATTTAATGAAATCAATGGCACAATTTCCATTAATAGAAAAAGCCCTTGCACTTTACTCCGTCTTCGATTATCTTGATATAATTTGATTCTCAATGCTACTGCCAATATGGAGTGGTCCTCGGATAATAATCCAACCGGTCTCTCGATATTGACAAGGATATTGGCAAACACTTCGATAATCGGTTAATTAACTATCAAAGAAAAACAAACATTCATTCAAAGCATCAGACAAATCACTGGGCCTTTTAGTTAATATTTCATTAATTAAACTACTTCTCCATTTCCTTATCGATATTCATTAACACGATATTTTTGACAATCATCTTGGCCTCTTACACTATTTGGAAAACATTTCCATCTATCAACTTCTTTTATTTTCTATATTTAGAAAATATCTTTTATTTATAATTAGGAAACATTCCAGTTATTTCTCTTTCCCGAACTCCTTTATTTCTATACTTAGGAAATACTCGTTATACTTCCCAAAATTCCATATAGTTAGGTTAAAATGAATTTCGTGTAAAACATCGTTACAACAACCGAAAATAATGCATTCCACTAAATCTTATTCACATATTTATCTTCGATACCGAAATCTTGATATTTATCAGTTTAAAATGAACTCAATCAAGTTAGGTTATAATTACCTCTCAAACCTTGACTGAAATCATCATTAACTTCAAAACGGACACGACCACTTATCTCGACTAATAAACATCATATTAAACCAATTATCCATATCTTTTAAACGTGTATACATTTCTCTTACTATTTTTATCACATTAAATTTACTGATTTTCTTTTCGTTTATAACATTCTATTTTAATTTCGTTTCATTATCGAATTCTATATCTATCGATATATCGATTTCTAATTGTCAAATCTTCTTAAAAATATTCTAACTCCTTAAATTTTCGGTAAATTTCGCCATAACCTCCTTTGTACCTGCAAATAGTTCAAACCTCAACTCTCCTCTCTAGGCTCTTTCCATTCAAAAAGAAAATCAAAAAAGGCCAAGTGGCTTGCCGATTCGGTGCATAAAAGCTCATATGAAATTTAAACACGTACCTCTTTGTCGGGCACTAAATTTATAAATCTTCATCTCTTCATTCCATACCTATTTAACATATGTTCACCTGTTTTCAATCCAATTCAACTCAATCCAATCGTTTGAATTCAGTTTCGCCCATTTATTCCCTAATTAGCTTCTTAGCCTATTCCAGTTGTTATTTGAACATATCATGTTCGTATGTATTTCTAGTTTGCTTATAAACCAATTGAATTCCATTTTTCATTTCAGGTTTCATATTCGATTTCGAATATGAAATTCGCAAGTCTCATTTTCTTATCAAAAGAATTATCTCGATCTAAAATACAAATTATTCTTCCACTTAGTTAATTTTATTATAAAAATAAATAACTAATTTTGTTTCAAAAATTAATCCATTTACTCCACTGAGTTCATATTTATTTTATAACTCAATTCCGGATTTTTCAAATGGGAATTAGGATTTTATTTGCTTAAAATCCTTATATTTAATTAAATAAACCGTTATGGTTTTTAAACGATTATAGCACTGTTTTTTTGGAAAATTGATTTTGATATAACTCAAAATCTATTCGACAAAATCCAGATTTTCCTCCTCCATTAGAAAACTATTACCATATCGCTCCTCGCGATTCTTGTTTCAAAGAATTCCGACTTAAATTGGGTTTTATATACTCAATTGAAGTTCGAATCGCTAATTTACGAACTACGGTGTTGCGGCGAGTTCGTTTTAATTATATTTAATATATAAACGTTTTAAACTTTGTTTATAATAAATTCAACTCCATTCTGATATGTGTTTAATATATATCAAATCAGTTTCCCAATTCAACATAATATGTTTGATTATCTATAATTGTCGATTTTTCCTTACTCGGTAATATATTTATTTTTACTTCGATCTTCTACATTTAATTCCAATTCCTTTTATAAATAAATTATTTATAAAATTCAATATAATCGAATTTCTGATTATAAATCCTTTGGATTTTCCTCACTTCAATTTATATTCCGAATTCCGGAATAAAATTTATCGTTCTATTTCAAACCGTTTTCCAATTCGCTTTTCACTTCGTACTTGAAATATAATCTTCTAAATTATCCGATGATAATTTATTTCCCTACTTTTATAAACATTGTTTATAAATTAATTTTTTTCTTGTTTTAAAAATTAAAACAAGCTTTCCTTCAAATATCTATTTGAACCCCAATTCCTTTTATATTCTGAATTCCCGAATAAAACTATCATTCCCTTTTTTGAAATGATTTCAAATTATACTTTTAAATTCATACTTGAATTTAATGTTTCAAATCTATCTCTTGATAATTAATTCATCATATTTATAAATCCAATTTATAAATTTTCTTGGTTTATATATTTAAACAAGTTCCAATTCGAAATCTATTTAAAACCAAAATCTCATTTTGGAATATTTTCTTTATTTTAACTTATCTATATAAATATAGAATCTATTTTCATATTTTAATTTAATATAATCCTAATATATTTTTATGAAAGTATTTATTTAAATACATTCGATCTGATCGAATTCAAATCATAAATCCATATGGATTTATTTTAAGTTCACTTTACATTCTGAATATCAGAATAGACTTCTTCGTTTTCCTAACACGATTCTCAATTGTCACTTTAAATTAATATTTGAATTTAAATATTAAATTATCCAAGTGTTAGTTTTTCCATTTCATTTATAAAACACCGTTTATAAATTCACTTCAAATTTCTTGTATTATTTAATTTATAAACATCGTTTATAAATTCAATACTTGTTTTCTTTATTTTCAAAACAAGTAAATATCTTTAGCCCATTCTAAATTCAAATTCTATTTTAGAAAATAGAATTTTCCTTTTTAAAACTCAAATATCATTTTCACGATATTTTAATATATCAACATTTGGCCCAGTGATATTTCAAACATCCAAATTACCAAATTATCATCATCGGTTTTTCTAACACATCATATACGATAACATATATGAGACCAAACAAATAATAATATTTTTGAGGAATCCAGTTGGATCCCCGTGACGACCCCAAACCCCTTACGGACGGTGACAAGGGTAATCTTTGGAATATAACACATAAACAGTTAACAACAGAACAAAAATAAATAAATACACCAAATAATGTACAATAATACACTGGATAAACGTAATCATTAGAGTGACACAGTATACAGGATCATACTTAGTACAAATACAGTTCAGCTATACATAAATGTCTACAGTGGAAAACAAACATAATATGTACAATAGGAGCTGAACATCATAAAAAGGGATAAATTGTAGAATCCATCTTCAGCTCCAGCTATCCAGAAAGAGCCAGCTAAAACCTGAAGACAAGGCTGCCCGTGTAGAAATAAGGGCACCCGAGTTTGCAAGTGAAACAAACTATGAGTCAGTCATGGGATTGGTATGAGAAATCTAATTAAAACAATATATAATTTGGCTAATCACAAGACCACGCCACTTTCGCGGAACAGGTTTACTCCATTGGATCGCCAGTGCTTTAAAACAAGTAAATCTTTTAAACATCGCAATGCTTTTTTTTTAAAATGAAGCCGATATAAGACTCAATTCCTATCACACAATGCAACGCAAACTGGAGGATAGAGTTTTACCTTATATCGACCAAGATATGCTTAATACGTGTAAAGTAAAATCATTTAAACTTTAAACTTTATCGTTCAATTCTAATTCAGACTCCAACTGTAAATTAGTAAGAGAGCGATTCCTTAAGTATTAACCCCGAAGGCCAAAACCAACATCAGACCAATACCCAGGAAACCACCCATCTTAGCTCGTTTCTAGTTAGTTTCTAATTTTATAAAAACAATCATAACTATCAATCATAGAAAAATTGAGCGTCCCATGCCACTGTGTCACCAAATATAGGTTTACAATCAAAACCGCATGATGTCATATTTGGAAATTAGATTTCTGTCATGAACCAAGGCAAAAGATAGTCCTTACCAACTTCGAGGCGCTCTAGCCTGCCCCTTAGGATCAGAGCTCGAGTGACCCTTGGATCGTCAGGGCCGGTCCACACGGAGTGGATTAAAATGCCTGAACAATGCGTTCCCCCGCCCTTTGGGGCATAGATGAGCCAACAAATGACTCCATCGGTCCTGGATCGACCGATAAAACCGAGGCGCCTCGCAACAGCAACGACAACATAGGTGAAAAATAGTATAAATGTCAGCCAGTTTAAGCACTGACACCATCTCTAGCTAGAAAGGAACGCATGCCCTCCATGATGTCCTCTCCCGTTTCTGGTTCATACCGGGGTGTGAGGCTCGCGAATTCATGTTATACACAAAGCTATGCCACACAGGCCGTGCTTTGATCATGAACCACAAGACTTTGCTTTTCAACAGAAGCCTTGATCACTGCATCTGAGCATGCCACCCAGGAAATTCACACCATGCAACTGATGGCTATTAATCACACAGAATGAATTCCAATGTCAGACACACAGTCCATTTACAAGTCTGTTCTGGGTCTGAACGAAACCGGAGGCACTATATACCTCACATACCCATCGATCTCCACGTACGTCTGGAAGATCATCACTCATTATCATATTTCAGGATGCCTCCCAATCAGGTCATCAGTTATCATCCAACCGAGGTGAAGATCTCCGGTCTTCAACCACCATCTTCATCTTCGACTTCTTATCGTCGATTCAGTTATTCAGAATGGGATAAACCCTGTCTTTCTGAGCAACTCGCGTATATAATTAACAAGTGCTACACAAACACAGCATACGCTTCTTTCCAATTCATTATTCACTAACCGTAAATTAGTAAGAGAACGATTTCCCAAATATTAACCCCGAAGGCCGAAACCAACATCAGATCAAAACCCAGGAAACCATCTGACTTAGCTAACCTCCAGTTAGTTTATAAATTTCGCATTGAACCATCAAATATTCAATAAACCGGGTAAATTTGGTTTATTTCCATTCCATATTGGTTATTATATTTTATAACGATTTATCGCTATTTTTATTTATTTATTTATAGCCAATTCATTCAAACGATGCTTCGGGCGATAATGCGGCCGTGGCGCTGTTTTTCTTCAGATTTGATTTACACATATCTGAAAATCTAACTGTTGGATCTTCACAAATTTTATATCATTAGAAAGATCTTTTAAAAATGAATCCAACAGTTCTAGTTTTGGGAAAATCCGACGGTCGGATCTCCCGGTACACTCATTTGAAGTTTCAATTTCAAAATACGAACTGCAGCGTCGTTATTCGATTTAATTTAATTATATATATATATAAATAATCGATTCAGGCATTGTTTTTCTTCAGATTTGAATTAAACATTCCAGACAATCCAACCGTTGGATCTTCACAAAGTTGGTGTCGTTGGGTAAATATTTCCAAAGCTAACCCAACGGTTTCTGTTTCGGGAAAATCCGATGTTCGGATCTCCCGCACTAATCGTTTGAAATCACAGTTTCAAAACACGAACTGCAGCCTCGTTATTCGATTCATTTTAATTGTATTTATATATATATATATATATATAATCTATTCTTCGATTTCAAAACCATATTCTTTTCATACATTCGATAAAAATGATATTTTTATCAAACAGACCTTTATTTCAACACTCCGCTATTTTTAGCGATTCATGTATAAAATAAAAATGTGATTTTTATTGCAAAGCAAATTATTTCAAAACACGACTATTTTATATAGTTCATATAGATGATAAAAATATGATTTTTATTATAAAATAATTTATTTTGAAATACGACTATTTTATATAGTTCATATAGATGAAAAAAATATGATTTTTATTATAAAACAATTTATTTCAAAACACGACAATTTTATATAGTTCATATAGATGATTAAAATATGATTTTTATTATAAAAAAATTTATTTCGAACATGAATACCATTCAACACATGAATTTCTATTCAACGAATGAATTTCTATTAAACACATGAACGTTTTCTATAGTTCGTACATATAAAATAAAAATGTGATTTTTATTGTTAAATCAATCTATTTAAAACACGAATACCATTCAACACATGAATTTCTATTCAACGAATGTATTTCTATTCAACACATGAATGTTTTCTATAGTTCGTATATATAAAATAAAAATGTGATTTTTATTGTTAAAACAATTTATTTAAAACATGAATACCATTCAACACTTGAATTTCTATTCAACGAATGAATTTCTATTCAACACATGAATGTTTTCTATAGTTCGTATATATAAAATAAAAATGTGATTTTTATTGTTAAAACAATTTATTTAAAACACGAATACCATTCAACACATGAATTTCTATTCAAAGAATGAATTTCTATTCAACACATGAATGTTTTCTATTCAACACATGAATATAGTTTCAACATATGAAAATAATTCTAACACATGAATATTATTCAAAATTTCGGCAGCATAACGGCAGGGTAGTTAAAACCGGGGCCGTCCCTAGTACGGCTCCTCGCTCAACCTTAAAGCCTCGTAGCTTTTGACTATGGGGATTTCATGCATCTAGTTCGCACGCAGGCGGCATGTATATTTTTTTCTTTTTTTCCACAAACTAATCCTATGTGGTTTCAATCAAATAATTCTCAACCACAAACGGGTATTTTTCAACCACAATCAATCAATTTCAACCACAAACAATTCTAATCAACCATTCGCTATCAATCAATTTTCACACCAATCACAGCCAATAAATATCGCCCATGGTTTGTGGACGAGGGGCATATATATATATATATATTTATATATATATACATATAAGTATTTCACTTCTATTTCAACACATATATAATTTTTACAACGCATATATAACTTATACATCGAACGTAAAACTTATACAATGCTTATACATGAGGTGTACAACACTTATATAACTCACACATCGACTGTATAATTTATACATCGTCGTTTTTCATATCATTTATAATTCAGAAATCTCACATTGGGTTCCACTCCATCAAAAATAGTAGGAGGCTCAGAAAAATATGCGGTGTCTTCTAAAATGTAGAAGACGTCCACACGAGTCCACTATCTCTTGTTTCACTGAATTTCATCAAGAAACGAAAAAGATATGATTTTTATAGTGAAATCAAAAACCGTATCGCTTTAAAGTGCTATAATATAGTTTAATTTAAAATCAGCCGTTACCTTTCACAGTTGTTCAAAACGAGGTATTGATTTTTCGTGAAATCCGTGAAGGGGTTGGACGATCGGGCTACGCAGCGTCGAAGGGCTTGGAAGTGTCTTGCCAAGCGCCATCATAGTTGACCAGCACGACGACGGTGGCAAGGCTGGACGGCGGCTCAAAGTCTGAGACTTCCTGGCGTCGATTCTCCCTGTATCCTCGACGAAAAAATCAGATTCTTGTCTTGATTTAAAGCCCTCTTGACGCTCTATAAAAAAACTCCAAAGGAGGGGTGGGTTTCGTTGGGTGTGGGAGGAGAAAACGAAGGGAGAAGTTTTGAAGAGCTTCCGTCGTTCATCAGGGGGTCGAGGAAGAAATAGCGGGGAGAGAGAAGTGAGATGATTGGCTGACGGTTTTTTTATTTATACATTTTTAAAATCTCAAAAATACCCCTCCTCACGTACTAACTCCAATCCAAACCCAACGATTGTCATCCTTATCCAAACACCCCCATTCCGAACATAATGGGATGTGTTTCGTAGGCCCATTCGACTGTTTCAGTCAGTTTTCCTTCAAATTAAAATATAAAACATTCAATATTTAATTTGAATGTACATTTCAATTTGCCGGGGCCACATACTGATTCTAAAAATTCCAGAAAAATAAATCTAGCTATGTTTTGACGATGTGGTCCCAACAAAACTAGTTTTGTCGAATTCTAAGACCGTTTGAAAAATGGCCATTTTCTGGTCGATCCAATTTATCGACCAAACATATTTTCCTTTGCCACGCTCACATGCTAGCTTCAAAAATTATGAAATTTGAAACCTAGCAATAATTTGACATCCCAGATCCAACAAAAGTTGTTTCGTCGAATTCTGAGGTTGTTTGCAAAATGGCCATTTTCGCGGGCTATATAAACTCTATAGCGACCTTTCTGAAAATTCATTTAGCCATAATTTTTGCTTCCCACTATGAAACTTCGATTTTTCAGATTCGTTAGAAAGATATTCACTAACAGATTTAAATATTTTTGGTTCACTAAAATCTGTTTTGTTTTGCACCCGGTACAGTCAGTCAAAGTTTGAATTCAATATTTGAAACTACCACGCCATTTCAGGCCTTGTTTATAATTAGAATTAATTATATTTATTTTCAAATGTCAATTCAAACTTACTTTTCATCGTTATTATTTAAAATATTTAAAATCCACTAAAATAGTCAATTTAATCATTTTAAATTGGTTTAGATTTTACGGGTTGTTACAATCTCCCCAACTTTAATCTTTTCGTCCCCAAAAAGGAACAAAGTCGAAAGTGGATTAATTAATCAACTCTACTTTCAATCTGGCTTCCATTCTCCAACTTCTCAGTTTCTGAGAGTTTTCTAATTCTTCAGAAATTTCGCTAACACCCTAAGTTTTTGAAAAAATTCGGCATAACCTCCTTTGTACGGGGAGGGGTTTGGAAATTTATTCGGCCGTATTAGGTACCCAATAAATCCTAATAAACATGCACATATTTATAGTGATATATTCCGGTATCCACAGGGGAGTGTGTACAGATCATAACTCCAGAGAATAAATTCTCGTTACCCTATAAATGGTTTTTGTGCCTTAATGACTAGAGAGACGTGTTTATTGTTATCTCCAGACCCGTGTGGGTTTTTTTGTTAATCTGGCAATTTAGTTTTACATTTTATATGGTCCATATCAGTCATCAGTTCAACCTGTAATATATAGTCATCGACATACAAGCCTTTCGCTCGTATGGTAAATCTTCAACCTCATCACATAAGCTCCAAATGCTTATGTGGTATATGATGAAGAATGCCTATCTTCAAGAAGTATGCCATGTAGTGTAGTTCAAAATTAATTGTTACTATCCTATGGCGACATTTATTATTACACACAGAACAACCAGCACTCTGCATCCAATGGCATTCACAGGAGTTGATATAATAATAAAATTGCGCATCCAACTCATTGAGGTTTACCTATTTGTCGGGCACGCAAATAAATTCTTTACTCAACAGCTAATCCTTTTACCTATTGAAACATATATAATGCACATGTATATATTTCTATCTATTTTTAAATCGGTTCAATGTGTGATTTAATTAACTATCATTATAATAATTTAATTAATCAAATGTACTATCACACAACACAAACAACAATCAATTTGTTTTTAACTTTTCAAAAATATACTAATCGATTCATATACTCTTTTTAAATTAATAAGACTATAGAATTAAAAGTTCACATCCATGAAAATAAAATAACAACAAAGTAGAGAACAAAATGGTAATGCAATGTATGGTAAATGTACCTTGCACCGGAGTCAATCAGAGATATCCACCCTGCACTTAGGATAGGCTTTTTTAACGCTTTCCTCTATTTCCCAAGTACAATCTCGCGGATCTCCACTCCATTGCACTTTGACTAAGTGAACCTTCTTGTTCCTCAGTTCTTTGGTTTCTTTGCCAATAATCTTTAGCAGTTCTCTTCTCACAGCCAATTCTGGAGTAATTTCAATGTCCTGTTGCGCTGCTTCTTCTACGATCAAGTCTAGATCAAGAACGTGCTTTCGAAGTTGAGATACGTGAAATACATCATGTACTCCAGGCAACCAATCAGGCAATTGAACTCTATAAGAGAGGGTTCCAATCCGTTCAAGAATAGGGAATGGATCAATAAATCTGGGTGCCAACTTCCCAGTTTTGCCAAATGGAATCACTCCTCTCATCGGAGAAACCTTAGATACACATAATCACCAAAAGAAAAAGCCAAATCCCTTCTTCTCGAATCAACATAGCTCTTCTGTCGGCTTTGAGCGGCGAGTAGTCATTTCTTAATGAAATCGACTTTATCGGCAGCTTCGCGGATCATATCAAGTCCCAATACAAGCCTATTACCAGGATCGACCCGACAAGCAGGAGATCGGCACGGTCTACCATACAAAGCTTCGAATGGTGACATTGTCAGGCTCATTTGGTAGCTGTTGTTGTATGAGAACTCAGCCAAATGTAAATGGTCTTCCCATGATCCACCAAAATCAAGAACACAAGCATGCAATAAATCTTCTAGTGTACGATTCACCCGCTCAGTCTGACCATCTGTTTGAGGATGATAGGCGGTGCTTAGATTCAGCTTTGTTCCCAGTTCTACTTGAAATGCCTCCCAGAATTTTCTAGTAATTATTGGATCTCTATCACTAACTATACTGAGCGGCACTCCATGTAGCCTAACAATTTCCCTGAAATATATCTGCGCTAGACTCTGAGCAGTTCTGTTCGATCTGATAGGTATGAAATGGGGGGTCTTCGTGAAGCGATCTACGATCACCCAAATACTGTCATTTCCTTTTCTGGTTCTGGGCAAACCATCTATAAAGTCCATGGAAATATGTTCCCACTTCCAACCTGGAATGTCCAGCAGTTGCAACAATCGAGCCAGTTTCTGTTGGTCGCTTTTGACTAGTTGGCAAGTAGGGCAACTTCTAACATATATAGTGATGTCTCTTTTCAACGATTTCCACCAGAATGTTTGCTTGATATCACTATACATTTTACTCACACCCAGATGGATACTGAGCTTAGATATGTGGCATTCATCAAGCACATCTCTTCTGAGTTCAGGAATTTCTGGAACCCAAATTCGTCCTTGTAACCTCAGAATCCCTTCGTTATCGAGCTGGAAATCTGAAGCATTGCCTTCACGAATCCGCTGGCTCATTCCTTTAATAAATTTGTTGTCTTTTTGGAGAGCAGATATCTTGTCAATTATAGAAGTTGGCGATCATTTCATTCTTTCTACTTAACGCATCGGCCACGACATTGGCTTTCCCTGGAGTGTACAGAATCTCAAAATCGTATGCTGCAAGGAACTCTAGCCAACGTCGCTGCCTCAGATTCAAGTCTTTCTTGGTGAACAGATACTTTAGCGACTGGTGATCTGTAAATAGTTCAAATTTCTCACCCAAAAGATAGTGCATCCGTATTTTCAAAGAAAATACGATGGCCAACAACTCAAGATCATGAGTGACGTAGTTTTTCTCATGCGGCTTCAGCTGACGGCTAGCATAAGCAACCACTTGACCTCTTTGCATTAATACTGCACCCAGGCCTTCTCTAGACGCATCTGTCCAGACTTTCAAGTCTTGATTGCTATCGATAATCGTTAACACTAGAGCCATTGTTAATCTTAACTTTAGCTCCTTAAAAGCCTCCTCACATTCTGGAGTCCACTTGAATTTTGCTTGATTCTTTGTAAGCTTTGTTAAGTGACTAGATATCTTCGAAAAATCTTTAACGAACTTCCGGTAATAGCTAGCCAATCCAAGAAAACTTTGGACTTCTGTAGGAGTACTAGGCTGTTTCTAATTTTGAATAGCGATGATTTTACTTGGATCCACAGCAATTCCCTCTTTTGATACGACGTGGCCAAGAAACTTTACTTCATCTTGCCAGAATATACATTTGCACAGTTTAGCTTTCAATACATTCCTTTTCAAAATTTCTAGAACTAGCTCCAAATGTTTTTCATGTTTGGCCTTTGACTTAGAGAAGATTGGAATATCATCAATAAAAACCAAAACAAACTTATTCAAGACTCCTCTGAACACTCGATTCATCAAATAGACGAAGTAAACTGGAGCGTTACATATGCCAAACGGCATTAATAACCACTCATAGAATAAGTCCGGACCTCTGAATGCTGTCATAGGAACACACTCTTCGGCAATACGAAGCTGATGGAAACTTGTAGCTAGGTCCATCCTTGAAAATATTTGTGCTCCATTCATATAATCCAATAAATCATCGATTCGCGGCAATGGATATTTATTCTTTATTGTCTGCTTATTCAAGTCACGATAATCCACACATAGTCGCAGAGTACCGTCGGACTTTGGGACAAACACCACTGATGCTCCCCAATCAAAGAAACCAGGCCTGATCAGACCCTTCATACAAGCTGTCGAGTTTGATTGTCTAATTCCTCTTTCTCTTTCAAGGTCATTCTTCGAATAGCGTGAACTACTGGCCTTGCATTCGGGATTAAACCAATTTTGAAATCAATTTCTCTCTGCGAAGGTAAGCTAAAAACTTCTTCGATCACAGCCGCATAATTCTTGACGACAGGAATATCTTTTATGAGGTCGGGAACATTCTCTGTGACTACTTGGATATTTTCTATTTGAGCAAGAGGAACATCAAGAGCTGACCAAAAGTCTTTTCTATTTGAATTCGGGCCTTCGCAGGGTATGGTTATATAATTCCCTAATTTAATCTTTGCCCTAACAACTCTGTAGACGAATCTAACCTCTGCTTCAAATTTGGTTAACCAATTCAATCCCAAAATAAGATCGAATTCAGTAAAATTCATGACGATAGAGATTGTAGGGAACTTATAACAGGAAAAAGAGACAGGCACCGCACAAATCCAGCTAAGATCGAGAGAACCCCCAACCGGATTATGGAATAGGTTCTTTTAGCCTTTTCAAATTCAAATCCAACTTCTTAACTGCATTCTTTGCAATAAAGCTTAGTGACGCGCCTGTATCAAACAGTACTTTAACTGGAATATTTTTGACATTAAGCGTGCCTTCAAAAAGATCAGCCCTTCCCTAACTAGCTGAGGGCTTAGAAGTTTCTACTACTTCATTTACATGTATTGCTTCAGGTTTTCAGAATAGCGGGCATGCCTTGGAAAGGTGGCCGGCCTGATGGCATTGACTGCACTTTCTATTCTCTTGAAATCCCTTCTTGGATTTGAACCCATCCTTTCTTTGTTTGTTCCAAGATTTGCAACTTATCGCCAAATGTCCTTGTCTATTGCAGGTAGGCACGTGGCAGTCATTAATGGTTCTTTCCCAGATCTGGCCCTTTTTCGATTGTCTTTGGGCTTCTAACTGACCTCAGGCATCGTACTGGCCTCAGGACTATCAGTCTCGGACTTCCCTTTATTACTAGAACTGACTTCCTCTTCGTCGCGCAACATACCTTTCTTATGAAGATCTTCATACTGATAAGCCATGTATATCATTTCTGAAAAAGGAAGCTTCACATACCCCATTACTTTATTCTGGTATTTTCTTTGCATGCCATGAATAAACCTCAGATTCTTACTCTTCGGATTTTGAATCAGATGCGAGGCAAAATGAGAAAGTTCATTGAATCTCTTATGGTATTCTGGAATGGTCATATCTCCTTGTATCAGATAAGAGAATTCATCACATAATCGCTCAGTTGTTTCAGGAGGAGTGAATCTTTCTAGGAAAATCTCTTTGAACCTATCCTAGGTGATATCACCTTCTGGATTATCTTTGATGATTGTTTCCCACTAGATTAAAGCTTCTTCTTTGACTGCCCAAGATGCCACTAATCTTTTCTGATCATCTCTCAACTGGATATGTTCAAAAATTCTTTCAACATAACTCATCCAAGCTTGAGTTTGAATTATAGATTCATTGCCCAAGAATTCTGCTCCGCCCAGATTTCGATATCTCTTTAATAGAGCCTCTAGATCTGGTTTTGCATTTCTTCTGTTTCTGACACTCATTTTCTAGTACTTCTGCAAATAGCAGATCAAGTGTCAGGTCATAGAAAGGATATTATATATAGCATAGAAACATATACTTGAGTGTACATGTGTCTATCGGGCGTATTTTATTTTGCTATACTCATACTAGGATATTACTGATCCTATCTGTGTTGAGTTACCCATCCTAGAACACTACTGGTTCTATTTCTGACGAGTTCGTTAATATGTAATATTCCAGAACTAAGCTTAACCAAAGCTCTGATACCACGTTGTGACAACCCCAAACCCCGTACGGACGGTGGCAAGGGTAATCTTTGGAATATAACACATAAACAGATAACAACAGAACATAAATAAATAAATACACCGAATAATGTACAATAATACACTGGATAAACGTAATCACCAGAGTTACACAGTATACAGGATCATACTTAGTACAAATACAGTTCAGTTATACATAAATGTCTACAGCGGAAAACAAACATAATATGTACAATAGGAGCTGAACAGCATAAAAAGAGATAAATGGTAGAATCCATCTTCAGCTCCAGCTATCCAGAAAGAACCTGCTAAAACCTGAAGACAAGGCTGCCCATGTAGAAATAAGGGCACCTGAATTTGCAAGTGAAACAAACAACGAGTCAGTCATGGGACTAGAGAAATCTACTTAAAACATTATATAATTTGGCTAATCATAGGACCACGCCACTTTCGCGGAACGGGTTTACTCCATTGGATCGCTAGTGCTTTAAAACAAGTAAATCTTTTAAACATCGCAATGCTTTTTATAAAAATGAAGCCGATATAAGACTCAAGTCCCATCACACAATGCAACACAAACTGGAGGATAGAGTTTTACCTTATATCGACCAAGATATGCTTAATACGTGTTAAGTAAAATCATTTAAATTGTAAACTTTATCGTTCAATTCTAAATCATACTCCAACTGTAAAATAGTAAGAAAGCGATTCCCTAAGTATTAACCCCGAAGGCCGAAACCAACATCAGACCAATACCCAGGAAACCACCCATCATAGGTCGTTTCCAGTTAGTTTCTAATTTTATAAAACAATCATAAATATCAATCATAGACGACATGAGCGTCCTATGCCACTATGTCGCCAAATATAGGTTTATAATCAAAAGCGCACGATGTCGTATTTGGAAATTGGATTTCCATCATGAATCAAGGCAAAAGATAGTCCTTACCGACTTCGAGACGCTCTAGCCCGCCCCTCAGGATCAGAGCTCGAGTGAACCTTCGATCGTCAGGGCCAGTCCACACGGAGTGGATTAAAATGCATGAACAATGCGTTTCCCCTGCCCTTTGGGGGCGTAGATGAGCCAACGAATGACTCCATCGGTCCCGGGTCGACCGATATAACCGAGGCCCCTCGCAACAACAACAACCACATAGGTGAAAAATAGTATAAATGTCAGCCAGTTTAAGCACTGACACCACCACTAGCTAGAAAGGAACGCATGCTCTCCCTGATGTCCTCTCCCGTTTCTGGTTCATACCGGGGTGTGAGGTTCGCGAATTCACGTTATACACAAAGCTATGCCACACATGCCGTTCTTTGATCATCAACCACAAGAATTTGCTTTTCAACAGAAGCCTTGATCACTGCATCTGAGCAAGCTACACAGGCAATTCACACCATGCAACTGATGGCTATCAATCACACAGAATGAATTCCAATGTCAGACACACAGTCCATTTACAAGTCCGTTCTGGGTCTGAACGGAACCGGAGGCACTATATACCTTGCATACCCATCGATCTCCACGTACGTCTGGACGATCACCACTCATTATCCATATTTTGGGATGCCTCCCAATCAAGACATCAGTTATCATCCAACCGAGGTGAAGATCTCCGGTCTTCAACCACCGTCTTCATCTTCGACTTCTTATCGTCGATTCAGTTATTCAGAATGGGATAAACCCGGTCTTTCTGAGGAACTCGCGTATATAATTAACAAGTGCTACACAAACACAACATATGCTTCATTCCAATTCATTATTCACTAACCGTAAATTAGTAAGAGAACGATTTCCCAAATATTAACCCCGAAGGCCGAAACCAACATCAGATCAAAACCTAGGAAACCATCTGACTTAGCTAACCTCTAGTTAGTTTATAAATTTCGCATTCAATCATAAAATATTCAATAAGCTCGGTAACTTCGGTTTATTTCCATTCCATATTGGTTATAATATTTTATAACGATTTATCGCTATTTTTATTTATTTATTTATAGCCAATTCATTCAAACGACGCTTCGGGCCATAACGCGGTCATGGCACTGTTTTTCTTCAGATTTGATTTACACATATCTAAAAATATAACCGTTGGATCTTCACAAATTTTATATCATTAGAAACATCTTTTCAAAACAAATCCAACAGTTCCAGTTTTGGGAAAATCCGACGGTCGGTTCTCCCGGTGCACTTATTTGAAGTTTCGATTTCAAAATACGAACTACAACATCATTATTCGATTTAATTTAATTATATTTATATATAAATATAAATATAATCGATTCTGGCGCTGTTTTTCTTCAGATTTGAATTAAACATTCCATACAATCCAACCGTTGGGTCTTCACAAAGTTGGTGTCGTTGGGAAGATTTTTCCAAAGCGAACCCAACGGTTTCGGTTTCGGGAAAATCCGATGGTCGGATCCCCCGCACTAATCGTTTGAAATCACAGTTTCAAAACACGAACTGCAGCTTCGTTATTCGATTCATTTTAATTATATTTATTTATATATATAGATATATATGTAATCTATTCTTCGATTTCAAAACTATATTCTTTTCATACATTTGATAAAATGATATTTTTATCCAACAGTCAGTTATTTCAACACTTCACTATTTTAAACAATTCATGTATATAATAAAAATGTGATTTTTATTGCAAAACAATTTATTTCAAAACACGACTATTTTATATAGTTCATATAGATGATAAAAATATGATTTTTATTATAAAACAATTTATTTCGATACACGACTATTTATATAGTATATATAGATGAAAAAAATATGATTTTTATTATAAAACAATATATTTCAAAACATGACTATTTTATATAGTTCATATAGATGACAAAAATATGATTTTTATTATAAAACAATTTATTTCGAACACGAATACCATTCAATACAAGAATTTCTACTCAATGAATGAATTTCTATTCATTACATGAACGTTTTCTGTAGTTCATATATATAAAATAAAAATGTGATTTTTATTGTTAAAACAATTTATTTAAAACACGAATACCATTCAACACATGAATTTCTATTCAACGAATAAATTTCTATTCAACACGTGAATGTTTTCTATAGTTCGTATATATAAAATAAAATTGTGATTTTTATTGTTAAAACAATTTATTTAAAACACGAATACCATTCAACACATGAATTTCTATTCAACGAATGAATTTCTATTCAACACATGAATGTTTTCTATAGTTCGTATATATAAAATAAAAGTGTGATTTTTATTGTTAAAACAATATATTTAAAACACGAATACCATTCAACACATGAATTTCTATTCAACGAATGAATTTCTATTCAACACATGAATGTTTTCTATTCAACACACGAATATAGTTTCAACACATGAAAATAATTCTAACACATGAATATTATTAAAAATTTCGGCAGCATAACGGCAGGTTAGTTAAAACCTGGGCCATCCCTAGTACGGCTCCTCGCTCTACCTTAAAGTCTCGCAGCTTTTGACAATGGGGATTTCATGCATCTAGTTCACACGCAGGCGGCATGTATATTTTTTTCTTTTTTCCACAAAGTAATCCTATGTGGTTTCAACCAAATAATTATCAACCACAAATGGGTATTTTTCAACCATAATCAATCAATTTCAACCATAAACAATTCTAATCAACCATTCGCTATCAACCAATTTTCACACCAATCACAACCAATAAATATCGTCCATGGTTTGTGGGCGAGGGGCGTATGTATATATATATATATATATAAGTATTTCACTTCTATTACAACACACATATAATTTTAACAACGCATATATAACTTATACATCGAACGTACAACTTATACAACGCTTATACATGAGGTGTACAATGCTTATATAACTCATATATCGACTATATAATTTATACATCGTCGTTTTCCATATCGTTTATAATTCAAAAATCTCACATTGGGTTCCACTCCACCAAAAATAGTAGGAGGCTCAGAAAAATATGCGGTCTCTTCTAGAATGTAGAAGACGTCCACACGAGTACACTATCTCTTGTTTCACGGAATTTCCTCAACAAACGAAAAAGATATGATTTTTGTAGTGAAATCAAAAACCGTAGCGCTTTAAAGTGCTATAATATAGTTTAATTTAAAATCAGCCGTTACCTTTCACAGTTGTTCAAAACGAGGTATTGATTTTTCATGAAATCCGTGAAGGGGTTGGATGATCGGGCTACGCAGCGTCCAAGGGCTTGGAAGTGGCTTGCTGGCGCCACCAGAGTTGACCAGCTCGACGGGGGTGGTGAGGCTTCACATCGGCTCGAAGTCGGAGACTTCCTGGCGTCGATTCTCCCTGTATCCTCGACGAAAAAAATCCGATTCTTGTCTTGATTTAAAGCCCTCTTGACGCTCTACAAAAAACTCCAAAGGAAGGGTGGGTTTCGTTGAGTGTGGAAGGAGAAAACGAAGGGAGAAGTTTTAAAGAGCTTCCGTTGTTCATTAGGGGGTCGAGGAAGAAATAGCGGGGAGAAAAAAGTGAGATGATTGGCTAATAATTTTTTTTATATATATTTTTAAAATCTCAAAAATACCCCTCCTCACATAATAACTCCAATCCAAACCCGACGATTGCCAAATACAACCATTCCGAACACAATGGGATATGTTTCGTAGGCCCATTCGACTGTTTCGGTCAGTTTTCCTTCAAATTAAAATATAAAACATTCAATATTTAATTTGAACGTACATTTCAATTTGCCTGGGCCACATACTGATTCTAAAAATTTCCGAAAAATAAATCTAACTATTTTTTGACGATATGGTCCCAACAAAACTTGTTTTATCAAATTCTGAGACCGTTTGAAAAATGGCCCTTTTCTGGTCGATCCAATTTAATAGAAATCAACCAAATACATTTTCTTTTGCCACGCTCACATACTAGCTTCAAAAATTATGAAATTTGAAACTTAGAAATAATTTGACATCCCGGATCCAACAAGTGTGGTTTCGTCGAATTCTGAGGTCGTTTGCAAAATGGCCATTTTCACGGGTTATACAAAATCTGTAGCTACGTTTCTGAAAATTCATTTAGCCATAATTTTTGCTTCCCGCTATGAAACTTCGATTTTTCAAATTCGTTAGAAAGATATTCACTAACAGATTTAAATATTTTTGGTTTCACTAAAATCCATTTTGTTTTGCACCCGGTACAGTCAGTCAAAGTTTGAATTCAAAATTTGAAACTACCGCGCCATTTCAGGCCTTGTTTATAATTAGAATTAATTATATTTATTTTCAAACGTCGATTCAAACTTACTTTTCGTCGTTATTATTTAAAATATTTATTTTGAATATTTAAAATCCACTAGAATAGCCAATTTAAAATTTTTTAATTGGTTCATATTTTACGGGTTGTTACAATCCCTCCAACCTGTTTTCTTGCATCCACAGACGTTAGTTAACATAAATAATTGCCATCCTGCTTCGAGGAAGGATATCGCGGCATAGAAGGTCATCCACTATCATAGCGTGGGGCGTATATGGTAATCATCCGCTAATGATTCCGAGGGCATCCGCTAATGGTACTACGAGAATCCAACCAATCACCAATATATATATATATATATAATAACCACAAACACCAATCCTAAATAACTAATATATATAAATAATAGCCACAGTGATATTTTAATGCAACCAAGCAACCATCAAACAATTATTTTAACAAATAAAATAATTCTAAATAAAAATATGAGTGAGATTTACTCACCGTGAACTTTCCGAGCTATTCTTATTCCCATTTTTAATCCAGCTTATGTAATCCGCAGTTATGAACCCCTCAATTGAATCTTTTTAATAGCTACGATTATTAAATATTTATTTATCGATTAAACTTTGTTATTCCAAATTTACTACTTACAAAATAAATTCAAACTAATTTAATGTAATAAAATGACATTAACTAAATTTATTAAAATAAATTTTACCTTAATCCTTGCTTCAATTGAACTTCATCATTGAACTATATTTATTTATTTTCCATCAACGCTGAACTACACTGCATTCCGCACTACCAATTTCCGCTGAACCGGACTACAACTTATCACCACCCAAATCGCCTTTTCCTTTCGAACTCGACAAGTTACAAACCAATAGGAAGTAGACGAGGACTTCTAGCTCTAAACCCTGTATGTTGCTCTGCAAATGCAGCTCGTACATCGATCAAAGAATTGAATCGTACCCAAAAATATCACTGAAATCTCAAATACCTTATTGCCGAACCAAATCATACAGGTCAAACTCCACTCAGGTTATCCCAAACCAGCGTCAGCCTTCACCGTAATCTCATCGCCAGTCAATAATCCCTAGATCACACCAGTCAACAATGGATTCTCCTTCCATCGCACTTCCTTACCTTTGCTTCTCCTGACCTAAAAACCCATCACGACCCTTAATTCTTAACTAGAGAGCCTGGCAAACCCCATTGCATTGGAAATAGAATACAGGAACGGAACTAGGGATTTTCGAGTTTCCTTAGACCTGCTTTTAACTCGCGATCCTTTGCTCGAAGTTGACCCTTGCGAATTGCGTCGCAACCCTAGTCAATCACCACTCTTCCAATCGCAAGTGCTACCAACCCCGTCGTTAAATGCTCCTTGCTTCACAAATCACTACGCCATTCTTAGAATCACCCTCGATAAATGTTATGCGTGCCTAAGCCCTAGGCCGACGCTATCCCCAAATCAGGAGTCGCGATACACAATAGGTAAACGGTTTAGAAGAGTGGGCTTGACCGAATAGAGTGGATCGAGAATTTCTTGTTTTAATTGAAGATGTTATTTTTATAAAATTTCCAAAAGGAATTAAAGAGGAGGAGGTTTCAATTTTAGTTGTAGGGGAGAATAGATTTCCAAAGGAGTATCATGTGATTTTATATAGGGAGAATACTGAGACGACCCGAAATCCCGTTCTCACGGAAACAAGGGTTATCTTTGGAATATAACACAGAAACAGATAATAGCAGAACAGAATTAAATAAATACACCAGATAATGAACAACAGAATATACTGGATAAAAGTAATCATCAGAGTTACACAGTATACAGGATCTTACTTAGTACAAATACAGTTCAACTATACATAAATGTCTACAGTGGAAATAAACAAAATATGTACAATAGGAGCTGAACAGCATAAAAAGAAATAAATGATAGAATCCATCTTCAGCTCCAGCTATCCAGAAAGAACCAGCTAAACCTGAATACAAGGCTGCCCGTGTAGAAAAAAGGGGCACCCGAGTTTGAAAGTGAAACAAACTACGAGTCAGTCATGGGACTGGTATGAGAAATCTACTCAACACACATATATAATATGGCAAATCACAGGACCACGCCACTTTCGTGGAACGGGTTTACTCCATTGGATTGCCAGTGCTTTAAAACAAATCTTTCTTTTAAACATTGCTATGCTTTTTATAAAAATGAAGCCGTTATAAGACTCAGTTCCCATCACACAATGCAACGCAAACCGGAGGATAGAGTTTTACCTTATAACGGCTAAAATATGCTTGATACGAATAAAACAAAGGCATTTGATATTATTGCTAGTGTTTATATGTTTTGAAAACTATTTCAAATCATAACTATCAATCATAGACGGCATGGGTACCATATATCATGTCGCCATATATATATACAATCAAAACCGCACGATGTCGTATTTGGAAATTGGATTTCCGTCATGAACCAAGGCAAAAGATAGTCCTTACCGAATTCGTGACTCTCTAGCACGAGCCACCGGAACAGCCGCAACTGCCCCTTGGATCGTCAGGGCCGGTCCACCAATGTGGATTATAGTGCCTGAACAATACGTTTCCCCGCCCTTTGGGGCGTAAATGAGCCAATGAATGACTCCATCGGACCCGGATCGTCCGATCAAACCGAGGCGCCTCGCAACAGCAACAACCACATAGGTGAAAAGTATATAAATGTCAGGGCTGGTAGGTCACTGACACCACCCTAGCTAGAAAGAAACGCATGCCCTCCCTGAGGTCCTTCTCCCGTTTTAGGTTCATACCGGGGTGTGAGGCTCGCGAATTCACGTTATACAAAAAGCTACGCCACACAGGCGGTGCTTTGATCATCACCACAAGACTTTGCTTTTCAACAGAAGCCCTGATCACTGCATCTTAGCATGCCACACAGGCAATTCACGCCATGCGATTGATGTCCATCGATATACAACCTCTGAGCTCGTACGTCTCAGAGAAGGGCGTTAAGCAAAAGAATAAATTCTCCGCCGCCAAACAGAAGTATATTTAACAGAAATCAATCAACACAGAATAAACTCCAATGTCAGACACACAGTCCATTTACAAGTCCGTTCTGGGTCTGAACGAAACCGGAGGCACTAAATACCTCGCAAACCCTTCGATCACCACGTACGTCTAGACGATCACCACTCATTATCCATATTTCGGGATGCCTCCCAATCAGGACCTCGGTTACCATCCAAACGAGGTGAAGATCTCCGGTCTTCGACCATCGTCTTCATCTTCGACTTTCAATCGTCAGTCAATTATTCGAAATGAGAATTAACTCGGCCTTTTCAAATAATTCACGTATATTTAGAATTTCAAATCAATTTATTTCAATGGTTAAATTATTCGACAACACCAATATTGTTCTTTAATGTAATTTTCACACCAAACACATTCAACCATCAAATACAACCTAAATCGAGCAAATTCAGTTTATTTCCATTCCATATCGCTTATGATATTTTATAACTATTTATCGCTATTTTTATTTATTTTAAAATAGCCATTTTATTCAAAACGACGCTTCGGGCCACAAGGCGGCCGTGGCGCTGTTTTTCTTCAGATTTGATTTACACATATCTGAAAATCTAACCGTTGGATCTTCACAAAATTTACATCATTAGAAAGGTCTTTGCAAAACGAATCCAACGGTTCCAGTTTCGGGAAAATACGACGGTCGGATCTCCCAGTACAATCGTTTGAATTTTCGATTTCAAAATACGAACTGCAGCGTCGTTATTCGATTAAATATATAATTATATTTATATATATATATAAATATAATCGCTTCTGGCGCTGTTTTTCTTCAGATTTGAATTAAACATTCCAGACGATCCAACCGTTGGATTTTTACAAGGTTGGTGCCGTTGGAAAGATTATTCCAAGGCGAACCCGACGGTTGAGGTTTCGGGAAAATCCAATGGTCGGATTCCCGTACTAGTCGTTCGAAATCACGGTTTCAAAATACGAACTGCACGGCTTCGTTTCGTTTTAATTTTATTTATATTTATATATTTATATAAATATAGTTCATTCAATGATTTCCATATCGTTTTAACTTCAAATATTTTTCTAACGCCTTAAATTTTGGAAAAATTTCGCCATAACCTCCCCTGCACCGGGAGCATCGGGAAATCACAAATAGCTTTCCCGGTCCTTCTAATCTCAAAAAGAAAAAGAAAAAGCCAAGCGGCTAGCCAACAGGCTCAAAATCATCACCCAAACAAATCAGTAAATGTGTACCTATTTGTCGAGCACAAAATTTTATTCCTCTTCTCTAGCCCCTTTGCTATAACCTGTTCAATGAATATGTATGTACATATATACACAGTTCTTATCATTTATCATTTTCTATTCGACTTCATATTTGATTTTTATTTGGTTTAAAAACACCATTCATTCTAATGTTACATAAATAGGTGCAAATCATTTCATTAGCTAATTAATGAATATTTCAACTCATATATGTTTATTTTGAACAAGTGGCTATTTTTAACACTTCACATTTCAACGATTTATGCATACAATAAAAATGTGATTTTTATTGTAAAACAATTCATTTCAAAACACTACTTTTCTATATAGTTCATATAGTCGATAAAAGGTGATTTTTTTTTATTATCAAACAATTTATTTCAAAATATGAATACCATTCAACACATGAATTTCTAATCAACGAATGAATATCAATTCAACACATGAATGTTTTCTACTGTTTCTATATATAGATAAAAATGTGATTTTTATATTTTAAAACGTGAATAACATTCAACACATGAATTTCTAATCAACGAATGAATATCAATTCAACACATGAATGTTTTCTATAGTTTCTATATATAGATAAAAATGTGATTTTTATTATCGAACAATTTATTTCAAAATATGAATACCATTCAACACATGAATTTCTAATCAACGAATGAATATCAATTCAACACATGAATGTTTTCTATAGTTTCTATATATAGATAAAAATGTGATTTTTATTATCAAACAATTTATTTCAAAATATGAATACCATTCAACACATGAATTTCTAATCAACGAATGAATATCAATTCAACACATGAATGTTTTCTACAGTTTCTATATATAGATAAAAATGTGATTTTTATATTTTAAAACGCGAATACCATTCAACACATGAATTTCTAATCAACGAATGAATATCAATTCAACACATGAATGTTTTCTATAGTTTCTATATATAGATAAAAATGTGATTTATTATCGAACAATTTATTTCAAAATATGAATACCATTCAACACATGAATTTCTAATCAACGAATGAATATCAATTCAACACATGAATGTTTTCTATAGTTTCTATATATAGATAAAAATGTGATTTATTATCGAACAATTTATTTCAAAATATGAATACCATTCAACACATGAATTTCTAATCAACGAATGAATATCAATTCAACACATGAATGTTTTCTATAGTTTCTATATATAGATAAAAATGTGATTTTTATTATCGAACAATTTATTTCAAAATATGAATACCATTCAACACATGAATTTCTAATCAACGAATGAATATCAATTCAACACATGAATGTTTTCTATAGTTTCTATATATAGATAAAAATGTGATTTTTATTATCGAACAATTTATTTCAAAATATGAATACCATTCAACACATGAATTTCTAATCAACGAATGAATATCAATTCAACACATGAATGTTTTCTACAGTTTCTATATATAGATAAAAATGTGATTTTTATATTTTAAAACGCGAATACCATTCAACACATGAATTTCTAATCAACGAATGAATATCAGTTCAACACATGAATGTTTTCTATAGTTTCTATATATAGATAAAAATGTGATTTTTATTATCGAACAATTTATTTCAAAATACGAATACCATTCAACACATGAATTTCTAATCAACGAATGAATATCAATTCAACACATGAATGTTTTCTATAGTTTCTATATATAGATAAAAATGTGATTTTTATTATCGAACAATTTATTTCAAAATATGGATACCATTCAACACATGAATTTCTAATCAACGAATGAATATCAATTCAACACATGAATGTTTTCTATACAATGAATAAATATAGTTTAAGCATATGAAAATAATTCAAACACACAAATATTATTCAAAATTTCGGCAGCATAACGGCAGGGTAGTTACACCGGGACCGTCCCTAGTACGGCTCCTCGCTCTACCTTAAAACCTCGCGGTTTTTGACAATGGGGATCATGCATCTAGTTCGCACGCAGGCGGCATGTATATATTTATTTCATTTCCACAAACTAATCCTATGTGGTTTCAACCAAATATTTTTCAACCACAAATGGGTATTTTTCAACCGCAAATCAACCAATATCAATCACCAACAATCCCAAACAATCATTCGCTATCAATCAATTATCACAACAATTTCAATCAATAAATATCGTCCATGGTTTGTGGACGAGGGGGCGTATATATATATATATATATATATATATATATTAATTATATATAGCAATTCACTTTCATTTCACACATATATAATATTTTTAAATCAGAAATCTCACCAATAGCTATCCAATACCACGACTCTTCCTTTAGAGAAATCTTCGCCTTTTTGTCGCTTTCACCCGTATTCTCTACATATGTAAAAATCGAGTTTTTACGAGGCTATTCAATATATAAAAATCGAATTTTTACTACGCTATTCAATATATATAAATATGATTTTTCTTCGACTTTCAATATATAAAAATATGATTTTTACTTCGACTTTCAATATATAAAAATATGATTTTTCTTTTTAAAGTTCAAATCTTTTTTCCATTCTAAAGCTCAAACCTTTTTCTCTTTGAAGTTTAAACCTTTTCCAAAAATCAGTTTTTATATGCTTTTGAAAATCAGTTTTTATTTCCTTTTAAAAATCAGGTTTTTATTTCTTTTTAAAAATCAGGTTTTTAATCCTTTAAAAATCAGTTTTTACTATTTAAACAAATCAGTTTTTAATATTTAAACAAATCAGTTTTTAATATTTAAACAAATCAGTTTTTAATATTTAAACAAATCAGTTTTTAATATTTAAAAATAAATTATCAAAACAAAACAAAAAAAACATACAAAGGGGTGGGGGGGGTTTCGCAGATCGACGGAGGCAGGAGGAGTCTGGTTTCGAGGCGGCGGCTCGGGTTTCGAACGGTGGTGGCAGGAGGTCGTCAGACTGGGAGGGGGCTGCTCGATTCGCTCGCGATGGTTCGAGGAGGACGGGGTCTTCGATCGATGGAGGGGGAACAGGCGGAGGCGGGGGTTTCTTCGACGAGGCGATGGCGCCCTCTGGTGGCTGGGCGGCGGGTCGATAGGTTTTTAGGTATTTTTTTTCTTTTTCGTTTGAAATTAAAATGAACGGGGGGGGGGGGCAGAAAGGAAGATAAAGGGGGGAATTAAAATTTATTTTTATTATTTTATTATTTAATTTTGCAAAAAGGTTGACTTTTACATACGACCTTGAAACGAGGCCCACCGCCTGTCGTCCATAGCGTTTTACCCCCATTCCGAACACAATGGGATATGAATCGCAAGCTGATTTGATCGTTACAATCAGTTTCCTTTTGAATTTTCATTTAAATCATTATATTGAATTTTAAACGCACATTTCAAATTACCGGGGTCACATACTAACTAGAAAAATTCCAGAAAAATATTTTCTAGCTTCGTATTGACGATACGGTCCTAACAAAACTAGTTTCGTCGAATTCTGAGACCGTTTGAAAAATGGCCAATTTCCAGTCGATTAAAATCAACGGAAACTGGTCAAACGCGTTTTCCTTTGCCACACTCACATATTGATTCGAAAAATTATGAAATTTGAAACCTAACAATAACTTGACCCTGCGGATCCAACAAAAGTGGTTTCGTCGAAATCCGAGGTCATTTGCAAAATGTCCATTTTTAAGGGCCTGAATTCCATAGCGACTATTCAGTATTTTCAACTGGACATATCTTTTGATTCCCGCTATCAAATTTCGATTGGTCGGATTCGTTAGAAAGATATCATCAATTAGATCCCATTATTTTTGGTTTCACTAAAATACGGATTGTTTTGCACCCGGTATATTCAATTGAAGTTTGAAATCGAATTATCGAACTACCGCGCCATTTTCAATTCTATATATAATTATAATTAATTATATTCGTTTTCAAATGTCGATTCAAACTCAGTTTTCATCGCCATTATTTAAAATATTTATTTTAAATATTTAAAATCCATTATTTTAGCCAATTTAAAAAATTTAAATTGGTTCATATTTTCTGGGTCGTTACAAATACTTCATTGGTGAAGGAATTGAAGGTAGGTGTTTACTGGGTAAGATTTATTTATGGTAAGTTTCAATATGTATAGGGTTTATTTAGTTTTGAATTAACCAATAAAATTTAATCAATTGAATTTTCTCGTTGATTTCGAACTCCTATCCGAACCCAACAATTGACATTTTTAGGGTTATACCACTATTTCGGACAAAATGGGACAAGTTCTAAAGCTCAATTCAATCATATGGAGACGATATTAATTTAAATAAATATAAATTAAATTCAAAACAATTAAATTCTTTGATAATAAATTATTATTATTATTATTATTTTAATTCAAACATAAGTTTGTATTGATTATCTGAACTGTTTTCAATTCAGTTTTAAATATGGAATTGAATTATTTTTCATATTACGATAATTTAATATATTCGATATTAAATCGAAATCGATTATTAAATTGATAACTCAATATAGAAATTCATTTATATTATCAATTCAATATTTAAAATCATATTAAATATTTAAAATAAACTGTTTGAAAAATCCCGATCGTTACATTCTTCCAATTTAAAAGAATTTCGTCCTCGAAATTGCTAAGGTAGGATAAATGCTACAAACTCATTACATTTAAAACTTATGTTGAAACTCAACATTTCATAATTCTGCAACTTTCGTTCTACCAAAACTTCTGGTTTTCACTCAAATTGATTCTGATCAATTTATTTACTTCGATTTATTTAACTTTCTTAAGTTAAATTTAAATTCTTGAATTCAAGTACCCAGGTTTTTATTTCAAATCCCCTTTGAAATCATATAAACATATACCTATATTTATTTCCATCTTAAGTTCAAAACATTTGAATATTCAAACGACTTGTTTTCTTTCAAAACAAATTTTGACCAAGAACTTTTCTAAGGTAGCAATTCATCACTTAGAAACTCGAAAATGAACACTGATGATGCTACAATCATCATCAGAATTATTTCCCAGCCACTGAAGTGAGTTCAGTGCTTTATCACTTTCAAAAACCATCTCATGGTGATATCTATTCAAAAATCTTTTTTAAAACAATGCTATATTACTTTAATATACTTCGGAAAATATTTTTCCAACTTCCCAGGATTAAATTCCAAATTCTGGTTTGAATTAAATTTTAATTCATCTCATTTGTATAATTCATTCTTATACAACTACTGTTTGGTTATAAATAACCATTTCAATTTTATAATCTCATCTGATTATAATAATAACATCCAACACATCCATATATTATAATTTCAAAGAAATATTCCTTTTTATATAAAAATAGAATTTTGGGTAAAATTATTCCATTTACCCACATTAAAACAATACCATGTCAAAATTTTCTGTACAATTATTTAGAAATTCCTGTTGACTTCGTGGCGACCCACGATTCGATCAGAATTCAAAAACCACTCAACAGACTAGCCAACACAATATAAAACAAATTTTTATATCAATTAACAAATACGCTCTCTCGTATAATATACTCAACTCATTCTAAGTTACTATTGACCTTATCTCTAATGAGCACATCCCCACAAAGCCTAGGTTTTCGCTCAACCTGGGCTCAGATGCCAACTGTAACGGCCCGAATTTCCGTACTCTTTGAGTTGACTAATAACACCACACGTCCAACCCAAATGATACTGAAATACAAATCATTAGTAGAAAGAAGTTAGAGGATGAAGAACAGAAAGAAAGAAAAGTTAGAATAGAAGAAAAATGAAGAACACAAATCTCACAGCGGAACGAATAAAATATATTAAATAACATAACTTTTGAAATACAAATCAGTAACTGTATATACATACCATTATCAGAGCACAACAGTAATTCCTGGAATAGTTATAAACACCTGTTTCCAGATACAACATAGTACACAGCGGAAATATGATAGTCTATAGCTAACTGGTGAAGCCTCCTGCTTCCAGCTCTTCCAAGTGAATCTGAAAAATCCCGACTACTTGACTGCCGTACAAATTTGGGTACAAAGAGTTTAGGGAAAACAACAAAAAAAAAACAAAAAAAAACTTTGGGTCAGTAATTGGACTGGTGTGAGTAAACTCCAATCATTTGTTTAACTTTAAAAATCCTTTCGAAAGAAATGATAATCGTCAGAATGATCCACACGTAAACACGGATGGTTTTTACCTTACGATAACCCAAAATATTTTTGATATCAAATCCAGTAATATTATAAGAATGTCTACATCAAATATATAGAATCTAGCGGAACGCTTGCATCTCACGCTCCATATATAATATAAAATCAAAAAATGCATGGCACTTATTGGGTAATGAATTTCCAACATGACAAGGTATGGAACCACCTTCCGATCAGTGTAATCTAGAGCGGATACACTGGGGTTCAACAAGAACATCTTGCAAGCCTGCCCACACATGACCGACCACTCATTTCGCTTGAGTGTATCGAATGTATATCACTTACGGTTAAGATCGGCAACCGTTTCCCAAAAAGAGACAGCATTGATAGATTAAAGAAGTAAAAGGAATTTCTCTAGATAGGTGATCATACACCCTAATTGGATCGACCCACATAGCCATGTTGCCTACCCGATTTTTGTCATTTCCCGGTTGTTGATGCCTGAGGCTATGATTACTTATCATTCATTGATAGCACAATCACTTTGAATGCCACATTGTCAGATCCGTTAATCACTAATTGATTTGCACAAATATATTCTGGATATTATGCTAAGAGAATAAATCCTCTACCACCATATATACTTATACAGACCAACATATTCGATCATTGGAAATACTTTGTCAGACATTCGTCATACACGTTCGTTATGGGATTGAACGAAATCGAAGGCACAATTTCCATTAATTCAAAAAGCCCTTGCACTTTACTGCGTCTTCGATTATCTTGATATAATTTGATTCTCAATGCTACTGCCAATATGGAGTGGTTCTCGGATAATAATCCAACCGGTCTCTCCATATCGACAACGATATTGGCAAACACTCGATAGTCGGTTATTTAACTATCGAAGAAAAACAAACATTCATTCTAAGCATCAAACAAATCACTGGGCCTTTTAATTAATATTTCATTAATTAAACCACTTCTCTACTTCTTTATCGATATTCTTTAACACGATATTTTCGACAATTATCTTGGCCTCTTACACTATTTGGAAAACATTTCCATCTATCAACTTCTTTTATTTTCTATATTTATAAAATATCCTTAATTTATAATTGGGAAACATTCCTGCAATAACCGGGAAAATATGAACCAATTTAAAAAAATTATTTTGGCAATTTCGATGAATTTTGAATATTTAAAATGATTATTTTAAATAATAACGATGAGAAATTTATTTTTAATAGAATTATAACGTATATATTTATTTAGATCGTCGTTAGAATATAATTATTTATTTTTAATTATAAAAGGAATTGAAAATGGCGTGGTAGTTTGAAAATTCAATTTCAAACTTCAAATGAATGCACAGGATTCAAAATAAACCGGATTTTAGTGAATCCAAAAATATTAGAATCTATTTGAGGATATCTTTCCAACGAATCCAAAAAATAAAAATTTCATAGTGGGAATAAAAATTTATGTCCAGTTGAAAATTCAGAATAGTCGTTGTGGAATTCTGGCCCTTAAAAATGGAAATTTTGCAAATACCTTCGTTTTCGACAAAACCACTTTTGTTGGATCCGGGATGTCATGCTATTGCTATGTTTCAAAATTTATAATTTTTCGAATCAATATGTGAGCGTGGAGAAGTAAAACGTGTTTTAATAGTTTCAGTTAATTTCGATCGACCAAAAAATGACCATTTTTCAAACGGTCTCAGAATTTGACGAAATTACTTTTGTTAGGACTGTATCATCAATACGAAGCTAAAAATAATTTTTATGGAATTTTTAGGGTCCGTATGTGACCCCGGTAGATTGAAATGTGCGTTCAAATTCAATATATAGAATTATATTTTGATTTTGATGGAAACTGATCGTAACAGCCGAATCGGGTTACGAAACATATCCCATTGTGTTCGGAATGGGGGCAGTTAGCTAGGGGCGTCAATCGTTGGGCCTCGATTGGAGATTGAATTAAAAAGTTGCTTTTAGGGGATTTAAAATAATAAAGTCAAACCTTTTCTCCCCCTTGCCCCCCCCCCGCGGTCATCGTTCAATTAAGAATTAAATAAAAAAAGAAATGAAGCACCGATTCCTGTCGCTCCAACCACCTCCAGCGTCGCAACCCCCCCCCCCCCCCACCATCACCACCTTGCCAACGGCGACGGCCACCTCCGGCCTCCCCTCTCGTAATCAAGAGACCCCCCTACAGCCAATTCGAGAAACCCAAAACCCAAACTCGGACACCCTGGCCTAATCTAGCCACCACCGGTCACTAAGCACCACTTCCAACAACCCGCGAGCCCCTACGCCCTCCACTCCATCTCCTTCCCCTTCTCCGAACCTCCACAACCCAAATCAAGCCAAACCGTTCACCGCCAGTCGAAATGGACCCCGCCGCACCATTACACAGCCACCGACGCCTCAGTAGACCCCTGCAGCCCTTCCCGGACCACCTGAGCACCTCAGACCGCCACCCGACATCGTTTGTAAGTTTTACTTTTATTTGTATTCATATAAGTGATTAAAAATAGGATTTTTATTTATATGAACAACGATTGAAAAATGTGATTTCTTTATTCATAAAGATATGATCTTTAGCATATTAAAGGTATGATTTTTAATTATTATAAAGTTTAGATTTTTATTATAGGAAAGAAGAGATTTTTATCATAGAAAAGTTTAGATTTTTATCATAGAAATGAAGAGATTTTTATCATAGAAAAGTTTAGATTTTTATCATAGAAACGAAGAAAAGAATATAAAAATTAGATTTTTTATATATGAAGTAGTGGGTTAAAAATATGATTTTTAGCTTATGAATGTTATTAATAAAAATCAGTCATGTATGATATCGTGTTCGCTTAAGGTTGTAGTCAACGAGGTGTTCATCTTCTTTGCTTTGAAATAATGGCGGAGTGGAACCCAAAGGTGAGAACTTCTCACTTTTAATTTAATTTTCTAGTTAAAATATATACTAGGATGCAGACGGTGCTTAGTAGCACCCGACACCCGTCGTCCACAGACCATGGATGACTTGTTTTGTTTGATTGTATGTTGTTGTGAAAATTGATTGTGCGATTTGGAATAGGATAAATAAAACATTCATATATTGAAATAAATATTTTATAGTTAAAAATATAATTTTTAACTTGTATATAAAATGAAATAAATATTTATAAACAAATCGGAAGATTTGTTTTATGTATACACATTTGACTAATAATGATTGGGACGATAAATTTTACACATCGCCCAACTGCACAAATAAAATCTGTGTTTGATCGTTTGAAACCCCACACAGGTATCGGGATCATATATGGCATACACTAGTCCAAATATTTAGTTCTATGTCAATCGATTGATTGACAGGCTGTTACAAGCATTGAATATTTATATTTAATGTTTATGCAGTGTTGAATGCACTTTCGATGATGGTTGACTGTGTTTGATTGTTGTTGTGTACATGTATTGTATGAAATCCATATAATCAAATTATATGGTAATTGACTATGTCTGATTCCAGTTAAGAATTATCGAATATTTTAAAATAATATTCAGTGAATATTGAAATGTGAAGCTGTGTTAAGTAGTTAAACGTCATTTTAACATGAACGGGAATTTTGTCGATTTTATAATGAATATCGAAAAGTGATTTCAAAATCGAATATTTTGGAAATGTAATTCGAATTAAATTGAATAGAATTGAAATTCAAATTAAATTTAATAGAATTAAAATTTGAATGAATTTGAAATTCGAATTGAATTGAAATGAATTTAAAACGAATTTATAAGGAAAAATTCAATTTTGATTTGAATTTGAAATGGAAGTTGAAATCGTTTTGAAAACGAATTTAAAACGATTATAAAATATGACTTAAAAGGAAATTGACGAAATATATAATATATATATATATAATGGCCTAAATAGAAGGCGCCACGCCACTGCAGTTCACGAATTTCGACCATTGACTTCGAACGGACATTACTGGAGATCCGACCATGGGATTCTCCTAAAACTGGAACCTTTGGGTTCGTATCGAAAAGAGTTTTCCAATAAACACGAAGTTTTGAAATCTAACGGTTAGATTTGGAGATATGTCCAAATCAATTTCAGAAAAGTCGTTGTAAGTGCAGTTCGATGGCCGTTATAGGAAATCGACTGTACGGGCCTTGATAAAATTATTAAAAATATCAATAATTTGTGTAAAATCATAATAAATGATTTGGAAAGAACTGGGCTGAAAGATCCCATATTTGAAAAGATAAAACTATTTTTTATCAAAATGACTAGTTTTGAACTAGAATTATACAACCAATTTTTTTTAAAAAATAAATTGGATTTGAAATGGTTATAAAAATAACCAGAACTTCCAATATATGAATTGAAGTGGATTTGAACCGAAATTGTCTTCGAAATACTTCTATGCTGGATTTTGTGATTATACAAATATTGTGGAGGGATTTGGAAGATATATTTTATATCGTTATTTCCAAATCAATATTTGTTGGTTTCAGAATTTGATATTGAATATAAGTCGATACATTTTCTATTCAGAGCCTTGTATTTAATATCAAATGAGATTTGGGTTTTTCGTGAATGGTGTCATCATCAGCACTGTTCTTGAACCCAGTTGAGAAAAGATTAAATCTTTTTATTTAGATTTTATGAAGTTTACCAATTAATTAATATATTTAATTGGAATTGAATTTGAATTTGTTTTTGGGTTTATCGTGACTGGTTTTTAAATAACACTTGTTGTTTAACCCGATTATAAGTGGAATGTGAATTGGGTTTATTGTGAACTGTGTTTTTAATGACATTCATTCTTTAACCCTATTTACAGTGAAATATGATTGGAAATTTATAAACCTTTTTATAAAGATTTAATGGGATTTTCCAAAGTAACGTTTTCCAATTTAATATATTGAATTGAAATTGAATGGAAATCGATTTGATAATAATCGAAATGAAAATCTGTGGAGGAAGACTATTAATACATATGGAATTTAACGGGCTTTGCCGTTATTCCATTTATATTGTTGGTCGGATACAGAAATTGATATCGATTATATATATTGAGTTGTTTTGCCATGAAGATTCCATAAATAATGGAATGTGATTTGGGTTTATCGTGAACTATGTTTTAAATGACATTAGTTCATTAACCCAGTAACAGGCAGGATTACATGTTTGTCACTGTATTTCGAACTGTATGGTTGGTCTCTGCTTAAAATATATATGTTTGGCGGCGGAGAATTTATTCTCTTGCTTAACGCCCTTCTTTGAGACGTACAAGCTCAAAGGTTGTATATCTATAGAAATCAATAGTACGGTGTAGATTGTCAATGCTACATGTTCGATTTTCCAAAGTTAAATAATCATTAATATTGATTTTTGGGAAGATTAAAACTAAGAGGAGTTTTAATGAATCTTTAATCAGATTAAAATGGGAATTCATAATTTAAATTATCAAATATAGGAAATGATCGAGAATGGAGTATCACCAGTTTTGCTCCGAGCGATAGTTAAATCTTTAATTAGATTTGAATGGAAAATGGTAATAAAATTTACCGATAACACAATGGTGTTAGTTATGGGGTAATAACAGTTTTGCTCCATGGGATGAATAGGTTGGGATTGGGAAATAAAATAAATGATTACTTCGGTGTGGTTCGCTAATCCCGACTAGTTTGGAAAACCATAATTTGGTTTGAAATGACATCCAAAGGAAGATTAAAGAATAAATTTTAAAGAATTTATCTTTGATAAAATTAATGGGAACCTTTCCCAAAAGATATGAATATTTGAATAAAAGAATATTCAGAATTAGAATAGGGCGTATGTTGGGTTTTATAGCACTTGTTTATTATATACGCGAGTTATTCGGAAAGGCCGGGTTTATACCCATTCTGAATAACTGTTTCAACGATAAATCGAAGATGAAGACGGTGGTCGAAGACCGGAGGTCTTCACATCGTTTGGATAATTACTGACGATCTTGATTGGCCTATACACACAAGAGGAGGGAATCAGTTAATGATCGTCCAGACATATTTGGAGATCGATGGATATGCAAGGTATAAGGTGCCTCCGGTTTCATTCAGACCCAGAACAGACATGTAAATGGATTGTGTATCTGACATTGGATTTTATTCTGTTTTGATTGATTTCTGTTAAATATATATCTTTTTGGCAGCGAAGAATTTATTCTCTTGCTTAACGCCCTTCTCTGAGACGTACGAGCTCGGAGGTTATATATCGATAGATATCAGTCTCATGGTGTGAATTGCCTGTGTGGCATGCCTAAGTGGCAGATGATCAAGGCTTCTGCTGCAAAGCAAAGTCTTGTGGTTGATGATCAAATCACGGCCTACGTGGCATAGCTTTGTGTATAGCGTGAATTTGCGAGCCTTACACCTCGTTATGAGTTAAAAACGGGATAAGGACCGTTGGGAGAACATGACGTTTCTTTCTAGCTACAGTGGAGTCAGTGATTTATCAGCCCTGACAATTATATTATTTTCACCTGTGTGGTTGTTGGAATGCGAGGCGCCTCGGTTATAGGTCTGATAGGACCGGGAAACGTGTGTTCAGGAATTGCCAATACTCAAAGTAAGAGAGGACAGGCCCAACCGATCCAGGGGTTACCCAGAGTGTGTAATCCCAAGGCATTTGCTAGAGTGTCTCGAAGCAGAGAGGAGCTTGCCCCTTGCCTCGACTCACGACGGAAATCCAATTTCCAATACGTGACATTTCAATTTTGATTGTAGAGCCTAGTATTGGCGACATGATAGATGGTAACCATGCCGCCTATGATTGATAAATTTATATTTGAAGTTGTTTTCATACACTTTACACTATAATAGTATCAAAATGATTTGTTTTAAATGTGCCAAGAATGTTTGGCTATTATAAGGGAAAACCCTATCCTCCGGCTTGCGTTGCATTGTGTCATGGGACCTGGGTCTTATAATAGCTTCATTTTTCCAAAAAGCATTGCGCTGTTTTGTTATATGCACTAGTGTTCTTGGGAGGAAACCCGTTTCGTGTTATATGGCGTGGTCCCTTGAATTACTCTCTTTTAAAGTAAAGTTTAAATAACTGTTTTATTTCTCACACCAGGCACATGACTGACCTGGAGTTTATTGTTTTAACCTAAACTCTGGGTGCCCCTATTTTCCACATGGGCATCTAGTAGTTTTGGATTTGCAGATTTATATTCACAGGATCCTGATTTACAACTGGAACGTTGCTCGGAAAGCTCTGTATCTGTGTATTACTTTCAATTGTGTTTTGTATTGTTTTTCAGCTGCTATATAATTTATTGTAATCTCTGATATTTATCGAATGTATTTTATTTATTCATACTCTGTATATTCTTGTATTCTGATGGAATTGTTGTAATAAACAATAAAATGTTCTTCTGTTTGTGTTTTGATGTGGCTTGTTTTCAACTCAATCCATGCTTTCCTTCACGGGGAAGTTCGAGACGTTTCAATTCCAATTATTTCTCTTTCCCAAACTCCTTTATTTCTATACTTAGGAAATACTCGTTATACTTCCCAAAATTCCATGTACTTGGGTTAAAACGAATGTCGTGTAAAACATCGTTACAATAACCCAAAATACTGCATTCAACTAAATCTTATTCACACATTTATCTTCGATACCGAAATCTTGTTATTTATTAGTTTAAAATGAACTCAACCAAGTTGGGGTATAATTACCTCTCAGACCTTGACTGAAATCATCATTAACTTCAAAACGGACAAGACCACTTATCTCGACTAATCAACACCATATTAAACCAATTATCCATATGTTTTAATCGTGTATACATTTCTCTTTCTATTTTTATCACATTAAATTTACTGGTTTTCTTTTATTTTAATTTCGTTTCATTATCGAATTCTATATATATATATATATATATGTAATAACCCGGAAATCTGAGCCAATTTAAAAAATTTATTTTGGCAATTTTAGCGAATTTTGATTATTTAAAATGATTTATTTTAAATAATGACGATGGGAAATTTATTTTGAATAGAACTAGAACATAAATATTTATATATATCGTCGTTTGAATATAAATATTTATTTTAAATTATAAAAGGAATTGAAAATGGCGCGGTAGTTCGAAAATTTGATTTTAAACTTCAACTGAATGTGCAAGATTCAAAATAAACAGGATTTTAACGAAACCAAAAATATTAGAATCTAATTGAGAATATATTTCCAACGAATTCGAAAAATTGAGATTTCATAGCGGGGATAAAAAGTTATGCCCAGTTGAAAATTCAGAATAGTCGCAATGGAATTTCGGCCCTTAAAAATGGAAATGTTGCAGACGACCTCGGTTTTCGACGAAACCACTTTTGTTGGATTCGTGATGTCAAGTTATTGCTAGGTTTCAAAATTCGTAATTTTTCGAATCAATATGTGAGCGTGGCGAAGTAAAACACGTTTGACCAGTTTTAGTTGATTTTAATCGACCTGAAAATGGCCATTTTTCAAACGGTCTCAGAATTCGACGAAACTAGTTTTGTTAGGACCGTATCGTCAATACGAAGCTAGAAAATATTTTTCATGAATTTTTAGAGTTAGTATATGGCCCCGGTAAATTGAAATGCGCATTCAAAATCAATATATAGATTTATATTTTGATTTTGACGGAAACTGATCGAAACGGTCGAATAAGCCTACGTGACATATCCCATTGTGTTCGGAATGAGGGTAATGTGCTAGGGACGATAGGCGGTGGGTCTCATTTCGAGTTTGAATTTAAAAGTTACCTTTTTGAAAATAAAAAAAAATTATTTAAATTAGTCAACCCCTCTCCTATAACTTCTCTCTCCCCCTCCGTTACTTTTCAGATCGAAGTTGTGACGACCCGCCCCGCACCAGCCTGCATTTCCTCCAAAAGTGCGCTGTACACATGCCCGACTAGCACAGGACGGTCGTCAGTAGAAAGGAAAGAAGAGAATGAACTAATCAAGGAACCTGTAGAATGTCTCACAACGCATGGGATAAAATATAATAATAATAATATACTTGACATAAAATAGGTGAGACAGTGCATAAGCTGATAACTAAAACCAATAGCAACATCAGAGTAGAGGAAATCCAAATATAGCTTATTACAACTTTCCAAATTTACTGTCTCTAAACAAAAGGAAGCTAAAATAGAAGATACACCACCAATGCCCAAGCAGTGATCTTCAACAACACAGGGAGAATACTATATATATTACGTGGAAGCCTCCTGCTCGTCTCCGGATCATCTACCCGTGCATCACCAGCTAAACTGTCTCTAGTCTGCTCGTGTGAGCACCCAGAGTAATAAGAAGAGACATAAAACTCTGGGTCAGACAAAAAGTCTGGTATAAGCGATAAGCAGCTAAACAGAACAATAACAGGTATACTAAACCATACCTGAACCTGGACCTGCAACCAAAGAGTCAGTACTACATACCGTACAATACTCTAGGATGCCAACAACATATGGTGTAGAAATACGGGGGTAGGGGTGTGTATGTCAAACAATCAAGCATAGAAACCATCCTCACGTCTCTCACTCAGTGCGTAAAGCATACGACATCTACCACCTTGGTACACTAGACAAATTGAGGTAACGACGGATCCCGACTTTTAGAAACCCTGCTGTGACCAAGCTAAACATATGGAGTCATGACCAAACATTTCAATGACCCACTTCATTGGTCGTAGCTCTTGGTTCTACCGATGCCATAATGGCCCTGAATCCGCCTTCGTACCTCCTACCATAGTGGTCCAAAGCTATAGACGTCGATAACCCCTTGGCACGCGTCCCGCAGCAAAGTCCAACCATGAAGTGAACTCATTGGTTCCCAACTGGTTCCAGGATCCTGAGCTCTAACTTCCATTTGGACTACCTTTGCATCTCGGGTTATTGGTCATCACCATCGAATCGGATCGGATCGGCCTTCATCATTCGGGTCGGGTCGCCATCACCCCTGGCGGATCGGGTCGGGGTCTCCTGCTTGCCACGGTTCGGATCGTCATTGCGGTCCTCTTTCTCTTTGCTTCGGATCGTGCTCCTCTCCTCGGTTCGGATCGGAATACCCCATACGGATCGGATCGTGCTCCTCCAGCTCGTGGCTCTCTCCTGGTTCGGATCGTGATATGGAGCACGAGTGGATCGGTTTCCTTCATTCCTGGTCGGTCGCATTTCGCTCCTCCCCTGGTCGGTCTGAAACCTCCTCTGGTCGGTCGCATTTCACCCATCCTAGTCGGTCTGAAGTTCCTATGGGGTCAGTCGGTCAGAAACCCCCCTGGTCGGTCCAAACTCGATCGTTCGAAACTCCCTTGGTCGTTCCAGACTTGGTCAGTCGAAACTCCCTTGGTCGTTCCAGACTTGGTCGGTCGAAACCTGGTCGGTCAAGAACCTGGTCGGTTTTTCCTGGTCCTAAAACCTACACCATTCCAGCAAGCTATTTTCGCCTCTCGACGGCGTTTTCGACCAATCTAACACTTCTAATCAACCATAAAGCATATCATACAATCATAGGAACATAGGGAATCAACCACAAACACCAAAACAACAATATGACATATCAAAATGGATCAAACGTACCCAAAACCCGTGTTTTCCCCTTAAGCATGTTTAAGCAAATCTAATGGTACGATTAGCAAAACTTAACCAAATCATCACAAACTTCTAACAGAGGTCTAAAATAACATTTCAGAATTTTAGAATATTTTTTCCAGAATTTTATAGTGTAAGAATTTACTAATTATCACTAATCACCCTGATTAACTGTAATTAGTGTCAAAACAATGCTAACCACTCACCTTGGCCACAAACAAAATTCTCAGAACTGAAACTCCTCTGATTTGGGGCGAATATTGATGTCCAACAGCAGCTCTAACCTTGCTTTGGTGCTTTTTCTTCTTAATTTGATGTTGCTAAGCCTAATCTTCAATTAGAAAGTGATTTGGGGTGTTTTAGATGTAGGAGGCCATTGTTAGAGTGTCTAAGGATGAAAGTGGCGGCTTGAAAATGTCTAAAGAAATGTTTTCTAACCCTAATCAGCCCCTATATACCCCTAAACCCGAAATTCCCCTCTGGGCCTAGCTGCTAATCACCCGGTTAAGCCCAATTAGCTGAAATTAACCCTCTAAATCTTAATTCGGCCATATCTCCCAAACGGTAAGTCCGTTTGGCTATTATGACCACTCTACGGAAAGAGAAACCATCATCCGGAGCCAGTGGAAGTGGTTTCAGGTCAAAATTCCTTTTCAGTCAAAAGTTATGGCCAAAACAGTACCAACTAGGGGTAAAATGGTCATTTAAAAATCGGGAAAAATCATGGACATGGGAAATGACCCTAATAGTCGTCTCCCAAAGTTACATGACCATACGACTTCGTATGTGACAGAAAAATATATTCTACAATCCTATGATGCGTATAATGCGGGTCGTTACACTCTCCCCCCTTAAGAAATTTCATCCCCGAAATTCCTTAACCCAAAACATACAAAAGATCCCGCATGCCTTACAGCCATATACAACAATCAAACATGCAAAACAAACAAACAAGCCTACCCAAGCATGCGGAAAACTAAATCGAAGTCAAAATCTTACCAGGCAAAGAGTTCTGGATAAGTCTTCCTAATGTTCTCCTCTGTCTCCCAAGTACAATCATTCTCGTCCTCGCCCCACTGAACCTTGACTAGCTTCACCGCCTTCCTTCGAAGTTGTTTCATGTCGTGCTCGACAATACGGGCCGGCTTGCGGTTTCCAACCGCCTCGGGTTCTACTTCGAAGTCCTCTAACTGATCAGGTGAAATAGTTATATCTGGGTCGTGAACGAACTTCCTTAGTTGGGAAACATGAAATACATTGTGAACTCCCGCCATTTTCTCTGGTAAGTCAATTCTATATGCCAAATTTCCGACTAGCTCGAGAACAGGGAATGGGCCAACGAATCTTGGTGCCAACTTGCCTCTTCTGCCAAATCGTATTACGCTCTTCAACGGAGAAATCTTGACAAACACCAAGTCGCCAACGGAGAATTTTAAGTCTCTTCTCCTCTTATCAGCATAACTCTTCTGCCTATCTTGGGCAGCCTTCATTCGTTGTTGAATGGTATTGATTTTATCTGAAGTTTCCCTTACCACATCTGGTCCAAGCATAAACTTCTCGCCGGTCTCTATCCAACATGATGGTGAGTTGCATGGTCTTCCGTACAATGCTTCAAACGGAGCCATACCGATACTGGATTGGTAGCTATTATTATATGCAAACTCTACTAGATGCAAATGGTCATCCCATGATCCACCAAAATCCAATATACATGCTCTCAAGAGATCTTCCAAAATATGATTCACCCTCTCCGTCTGACCGTCGGTCTGAGGATGATATGCGGTACTGAGATGTAACTCTGACCCTAGAGCCTCTTGTAAGCTCTTCCAAAACCCACTAGTGAACAACGGGTCTCGGTCACTCACAATGCTTTTAGGTACTCCATGAAATCTCACTACCCACTTCATATACAATTCTGCTAACTTAGTTGCCATTATGGTCGATTTGACTGGTATAAATCTTGCACTTTTACTCAGTCGATCCACAACTACCCAAATGTTATCATGTCCCGATCTAGCCCTTGGTAAACCATCAATGAAATCCATCGAGACTTGCTCCCATTTCCATTCGGGAAATTCTAATGGTTGTAACAACCCACTAGGCTTCTTTTGCTCGGCTTTAACTAGCTGGCAATTCATGCACTTGGATATAAACTTCCCAACGTCTCTTTTCATCCCTTCCCAGTAGTAAGTCTGCTTCATGTCTCGATACATCTTATTACCACCGGGATGTATAGTCAGTTTTGAGTGATGACATTCTCTAAGCACTTCATCTCTCAATCCATTGACATTGGGTACGACTAGTCTTCCATCCTTTCTAAGCCATCCATCTCGATCAAGCCCATACCTGTTCATCTCCTGATCGATACCCATCTCTAACTTGGAGATGATTTCCAATAGGTTAGGATCGTCCCTCTGACTAGAGCCGATCCGCTCAATTAAAGTGGGTCTGATCGTCAAACTTGCTAACATTTCTGGATTCAATTCGCACTTTGGTTTGAAATCAAACCCAGCAATGTACTCCAGTTGCTTCCATTCTAGAAACATATCCCCTAAACTAGCATGTCTTCTACTCAACGCATCGGCTACCGCATTGCCCTTTCCCGGTGTATATGCGATAACAAAATCATAGGAAGCCAAGAATTCTAACCACCTTTGTTGCCGGAGATTTAGATCCTTCTGGGAGAAGAGATACTTCAACGACTTATGATCTATAAACAGCTCAAATCTTTCTCCCACGAGATAATGTCTTCACATCTTTAATGCGAACACGATCGCTGCCAATTCTAAATCATGGGTAGGGTATCTTCTCTCGTGTGGTTTCAACTGCCGACTTGCATAAGCTATTACCCTACCGCCTTGCATCAATACAGCACCCAGTCCGGTACCACAGGCATCCATGTATACCGTTATCTCTTCATTCCCCTTAGGAATGACTAACACTGGTGCGCTTGTCAGCTTGTCCTTTAGACTCTTGAATGCATTCTCGCACCTTTCATCCCAGACAAAAGCTTGATTCTTCTTGGTCAACTGGGTCAATGGTGCTGCTATCTTGGAAAAACCTTGGATAAACTTACGATAATATCCGGCTAACCCCAAGAAACTTCTTACATCTGTTGCATTCTTGGGCGTAGGCCAATCCTGTACCGTGGCCACCTTCGCCGGGTCCACGGCAATACCATTCTCTGATACAACATGGCCCAAGAACCTCACTTCCCTCTTCCGGAAGTGACACTTAGAGAACTTTGCTTTTAATTGGTGTTTTCTCAACACCTCCATCACTACTCTTAAATGTTCCTTGTGTTCTTCCTCTGTCCTCGAATAGACCAAAATATCATCAATGAACACAAGGACAAATTTATTCAACTGATCCCTGAATACCCTATTCATAAGATCCACAAAATATGCTGGGGCATTAGTCAGCCCGAATGGCATGACCAACCACTCATAAAATCCAGACGGCGTCCGAAATGCCGTTTTAGCTATACTCTCAGCTTCCACTCTAAGCTGATGAAAACCTGTCGTGAGATCCAACTGAGAAAATATTCTCGCGCCACTCAACTGATCGAACAAATCATCTATCCGCGGTAGAGGATACTTATTCTTCCTCGTCACTTTATTCAACTCGCGGTAGTCTACACACAAACGAAGGGAACCATGCGCCTTGGTAGCAAACACAACTGGTGCTCCCCATTCAGAAACACTCCTTCTGATAAATCCCTTCTTCAAAAGATCGATGACTTGCACCTCGAGCTCTCGCTGCTCCCTTGGTGCCATATGACGAAGTGGCATCACTATAGGCCTGGCATCTTTTACCAAATCAATACGGAACTCAATCTCTCGGTGTGGTGGAAGTCCGGTCACTTCTTCGAAAACATCCGGATACTGGCCAACCACGGGCAAACCTGACAACTCACTATGCGGAATGTCGAGGGAGTTTAGAAAACTAGCCAATACCCCCTCATTGGGTAAACCACCAAACACTATCCTCCGCCCATCATCCGCTCTAGCTGTCACCAAAAAGCCCTCACAGTCTACCACCACCCCGTATCTTCGGAGCCAATCTACTCCCAAAATAGTGCCAAACCCAGTAAAGCCCAAAACAAAGCAATCACAAACAAACATACATCCATGACTCGATAAGACCACATTACGAAAAATCATGCTAAGGCTAGTCGAACCACCGATCGGGTTTGTCACTACTAAAGGTCTATCGACAATCTCGGGCTCCAATCCCAACCTATCTACCAGGTCACTAGATATGAAAGAACTGGAAGCTCCGGTATCAAACAAAACTCTAATAGGAACATCATAAACAGAAAGCATACCTTGAATGACGACATTCTTTCCCTTCTCCGCCGCAGTTGGGGCATTCGACGAAGAAGGAATAGCATTAAGGGCGTATGCTTTCACCATTTGCTTTTCTTTAGGGGGTTGCGGACACTTGTCCTTGTGATGTCCCATTTGGCCACAATTGAAGCACTTCCTATCCGCTGGCTTGGCCCGACAATTACTAGCATAATGGCCCTTCTTACCACAGCTGAAGCTCTCCACATCTTGTCTATTCTTTTTCTTCTGGCCATCCTTAGTTTGACTCTGCTTTCTTTTATTCTGGGAACCACCCTTGCCTCCACCACTTGCTTGTGGTTTTGGCTCATCTGCGGATGCAACCTCAGTCTTCGGCTTAGGGTAGAGACTTTCTGATCTTAATGCTTTCCCCACAATCGATTCAAACGTCTCATCGATGTGGTTAATAAGTCTTTCCCCCAAGTACTGATCCAAACCAGTTATGAATTTCTCATTCTTCTTCTCGGCGGTATCAATAAGAGATAACCCATATTTTGACAAAGTGTCAAATTCAGCAATATACTCCGAGACAGCTCTGCCATTCTGCTTGAGCTCCAAGAATTTCTTAAACAGCACTGACTTCTGAGCAGCTGGAATGAACTTCTCGCTAAAGCGAGCCTTAAACTGCTCCCAAGTAATCTGATCTTCAGGGGTAGCTTCCTTTATAGCATTCCACCAATTCATTACCCGCCCTTGCAGCTGACGGGACGCTAGCTTTCTCTTCATCGCATCCTCGATACCCAAATCCTCGAAGATACGTTCGCAACTATCCAACCAATCTTGAACATCCGTAGCCGACTCCGTTCCGTGAAGCGGCTTCCCACCAAGGCTAGTATAATCCTTATTTAGCTTGGCGAAGTCGACCCTCGGCGCCTGCACTATTGGACTACCACCATTTCCATCATTGGGAGCTGCCCTCCGTACATCTCTAAGCATCTCTCTCACGAGGTCAGTAAACATCGTCCTCATGTCAGCAGCATTCCCATTATTGGCTCCCCTACCAGCACCTCTAGTATATCGGCTCATCGTCAATCTGAAAAAGAAACGATTAACGACTCCATAGTGGTGCTAGTGCAGTACGACTTCATTCTTATACTACTAATAGTATATATATAGCTTTTGAAAACCAAAATAATCACAAATACGCTCTCTCGTATACGTATATTATCTCTCCCTGATAACTTCCCTAGGTTAACTACGCAACCTAGAGCTCTGATACCAAGTGTGACGGCCCGCCCCGCACCATCCTGCATTTCCTCCAAAAGTGCGCTGTACACATGCCCGACTAGCACAGGACGGTCGTCAGTAGAAAGGAAAGAAGAGAATGAACTAATCAAGGAACCTGTAGAATGTCTCACAGCGCATGGGATAAAATATAATAATAATAATATACTTGACATAAAACAGGTCAGACAGTGCATAAGCTGATAACTAAAACCAATAGCAACATCAGAGTAGCGGAAATCCAAATACAGCTTATTACAACTTTCCAAATTTACTGTCTCTAAACAAAAGGAAGCTAAAATAGAAGATACACCACCAATGCCCAAGCAGTGATCTTCAACAACATAGGGAGAATACTATATATATTACGTGCAAGCCTCCTGCTCGTCTCCGGATCATCTACCCGTGCATCACCAACTAACCTGTCTCTAGTCTGCTCGTGTGAGCACCCAGAGTAATAAGAAGAGACATAAAACTTTGGGTCAGACAAAAAGTCTGGTATGAGCGATAAGTAGCTAAACAGAACAATAACAGGTATACTAAACCATACCTGAACCTGGACCTTCAACCAAAGAGTCAGTACTACATACCGTACAATACTCTAGGATGCCAACAACATATGGTGTAGAAATACGGGGGTGGGGGTGTGTATGTCAAACAATCAAGCATAGCAACCATCCTCACGTCTCTCACTCAGTGCGTAAAGCATACGACATCTACCACCTTGGTACACTAGACAAATTGAGGTAACGACGGATCCCGACTTGTAGAAACCCTGCTGTGACCAAGCTAAACATATGGAGTCATGACCAAACATTTCAATGACCCACTTCATTGGTCGTAGCTCTTGGTTCTATCGATGCCATAATGGCCCTGAATCCGCCTTCGTACCTCCTACCATAGTGGTCCAAAGCTATAGACGTCGATAACCCCTTGGCACGCGTCCCGCAGCAAAGTCCAACCATGAAGTGAACTCATTGGTTCCCAACTGGTTCCGGGATCCTGAGCTCTAACTTCCATTTGGACTACCTTTGCATCTCGGGTTATTGGTCATCACCATCGAATCGGATCGGATCGGCCTTCATCATTCGGGTCGGGTCGCCATCACCCCTGGCGGATCGGGTCGGGGTCTCCTGCTTGCCACGGTTCGGATCGTCATTGCGGTCCTCTTTCTCTTTGCTTCGGATCGTGCTCCTCTCCTCGGTTCGGATCGGAATACCCCATACGGATCGGATCGCGCTCCTCCAGCTCGTGGCTCTCTCCTGGTTCGGATCGTGATATGGAGCACGAGTGGATCGGTTTCCTTCATTCCTGGTCGGTCGCATTTCGCTCCTCCTCTGGTCGGTCTGAAACCTCCTCTGGTCGGTCGCATTTCACCCATCCTAGTCGGTCTGAAGTTCCTATGGGGTCGGTCGGTCAGAAACCCCCCTAGTCGGTCCAAACTCGATCGTTCGAAACTCCCTTGGTCGTTCCAGACTTGGTCGGTCGAAACTCCCTTGGTCGTTCCAGACTTGGTCGGTCGAAACCTGGTCGGTCAAGAACCTGGTCGGTCAGAAGCCTGGTCGGTTTTTCCTGGTCCTAAAACCTGCACCATTCCAGCAAGCTATTTTCGCCTCTCGACGGCGTTTTCGACCAATGTAACACTTCTAATCAACCACAAAGCATATCATACAATCATAGGAACATAGGGAATCAACCACAAACACCAAAACAACAATATGACATATCAAAATGGATCAAACGTACCCAAAACCCGTGTTTTCCCCTTAAGCATGTTTAAGCAAATCTAATGGTACGATTAGCAAAACTTAACCAAATCATCACAAACTTCTAACAGAGGTCTAAAATAACATTTCAGAATTTTAGAATATTTTTTCCAGAATTTTATAGTGTAAGAATTTACTAATTATCACTAATCACCCTGATTAACTGTAATTAGTGTCAAAACAATGCTAACCACTCACCTTGGCCACAAAAAAAATTCTCAGAACTGAAACTCCTCTGAATTGGGGCGAATACTGATGTCCAACAGCAGCTCTAACCTTGCTTTGGTGCTTTTTCTTCTTAATTTGATGTTGCTAAGCCTAATCTTCAATTAGAAAGTGATTTGGGGTGTTTTAGATGTAGGAGGCCATTGTTAGAGTGTCTAAGGATGAAAGTGGCGGCTGGAAAATGTCTAAAGAAATGTTTTCTAACCCTAATCAGCCCCTATATACCCCTAAACCCGAAATTCCCCTCTGGGCCTAGCTGCTAATCACCCGGTTAAGCCCAGTTAGCTGAAATTAACCCTCTAAATTTTAATTCGGCCATATCTCCCAAACGGTAAGTCCGTTTGGCTATTATGACCACTCTACGGAAAGAGAAACCATCATCCGGAGCCAGTAGAAGTGTTTTCAGGTCAAAATTCCTTTTCAGTCAAAAGTTATGGCCAAAACAGTACCAACTAGGGGTAAAATGGTCATTTAAAAATGGGGAAAAATCATGGACATGGGAAATGACCCTAATAGTCGTCTCCCAAAATTACATGACCATACGACTTCGTATGTGACAGAAAAAAATATTCTACAATCCTATGATGCGTATAATGCGGGTCGTTACAGAAGTAGAATAAAAAAAAACAACGAACGGAGGGCGCGCCCAGCCGCCATCGCCACCATCGCGATCTCCCCTCTCGCCGCCACTTCCCCTTCTCTTCCACCTCTTCTCCTCCCTCCTACTTTCCCTCTCTCTCCTGCTGAAGTCATGCTTCCACAACCCCTCCACCTCCGACTGCTACAACCGCCGCCACTTTCCCTCCACCCTAACCCCAAGGCGCACCCCTCCGGCGAACGTAGCAGCCCCCCTTTTTCTGGCGAACACAGTGAGTATATTTTAGTTTTTGTTATTGTTATTTTATTTAATTGTAATACAATTTTGTTTTCTAATTTTTTATTTATATAATTTACTTATATAAAGATAGTGATTTTTATATATAATACATTAGTTTTAATTTAACAATGATATGAAATTTATATGAAAGGATTCAGTATTTCTATGAAGTTAGCGAAGGGAAATATTTGATTTTTACTTAGTAAAGATTTGATTTTTTAAATATAAAGAAGAGATTTTTATTTATTTTTAAATATAAAGAAGAGATTTTTATAGGTGTAGCGACATAAAAATACGATTTTTACACATAGGGTTTCGAAATAAAAATAGAATTTTTATCCATATAGCGTAGTTATAAAAATGTGATTTTTATATACACAGAAACAATATAAAGATGCGAATTTTATATATGTAGTGGATGCGGACAACGAAAGTGACAAAAGACGAGCGACGAAGATTTTCTATATATGGAGAGTCGTGGTGTTCGGTTTAGCTAGTCGGTGAGAACTCCTCACTTTTATTTTGAATTCTAGTTGAAATATATACTAGGATGTAGAAGGTACTTAGCAGCACCCGACACCCGTCGTCCACAGACCATGGATGACTTGTTTGTTTGATTGCGATGTTTTGAAATTTGATTGTGTGATGTGGAATGAAATAAAATATTTTATAGTGGAAAATATTTCATAGTTAAAAATATAATTTTTAACGTGTATATAAAATAAATAGTAATAAACAAATCGGAGATTTGTTTATATACACTAATTTGACTGATATTGATTGGGACGATAAATTTTACACATCGCCCAACCGCACAAATGAAATCTGTGTTTGTTGTTTTGAAACCCCACACGGGTATTAGAATGAGATTTGACGTACACTAATCCCGATTGTTTAGTTGTATGTCAATCGATGGATTGACAAACTGTGTAAGCATTAATAATTTATATTTAATGCTTATGCAATTGTGTGGTGCACTCTGGATGATGGTTGATGATTTGTCATTGCTGTTATATACATGTGTTGTAGGGAATCCATAAAATTACGTTATATGGTAATTGATTGGGCCTCATTCCAATTTGGAAAATAAGAAATATTAATTCATGTGTTGAATAGAATAAATATTCATGTGTTGAATAGAAAAATAAATTCATGTGTTGAATTGAAAATAAATTCATGTGTTGAATAGAAAATAAATTCATGTGTTGAATTGAAAACATTCACGTGTTGAATAAAGCCGTGTTGATTAGATTGACGCCATTTTGCACGTGAACGATATTTATATCGATTTTATTCGTTTTTAAAATAAATAATAAAGATGGAAGTGATTTCAAAAAATAACATTTTGAAAATATTATCATTTGTATATCGATGATGTGGAATATTCAATTTTGATTCGAAATTGAATATGTAGTTGAAATCGTTTCGAAAACAAATTTAAAACGATTTATAAAATATGTTTGAAAAGGAAATCGATGAAATATATATAATATATATATATATATATATATATATAATGGCCTGAATAGAACGAGCCGCGCCGCGGCAGTTCGCGAATTTCGACCATTGACTTCGAATGGATATTGCGGGAGATCCGACCATCGGATTCTCCTAAAACTGGAACCATTGGGTTCGTATAGAAAAGGGCTTTCTAACGAATATTAGAAATTTGAAATCTAATGGTTGGATTTGGAATTATGTACAAATAAAATTTGGAAAAGGTCGCTGTAATTGCAGTTCGATGGCCATTGGTGGAAATCGACTGTACGGGCCTTGATAAAATTATTAAAAATAGTAATAATTTGTGTAAAATCATAAGAAATGATTTGGGAAGAAATGGGATGAAAAACTCCATATTTGAAAAGATAAAAGTAGATTTTATCAAAATGAACTAGTTTTGAACTAGAATAATAATTTATTTATTTTTAAAATAAATAAATTGGATTTGAAATGGTTTTGAAAATAAACAGGATTTACAATAATTGAATTGGAATGGATTTGAATTGAAATCATCTTTGGAATAGTTCGACATTGGATTTCGTGATTATACAGATGTTGTAATGGAAATTTGAAAGATATATTTATATCGTTATTTCCAATACGATATTTGTTGGTTTCAGAATTTGATATTGAATATAAGCCGATATATTTTCTATTCAGAGCCTTGTGTTTAATATCAAATGGGATTTTGGGTTGTCGTGAACGGTATCTTTAACAATACTGTTCTTAAACCCAAATGGAGTTAAGAAAATTAAGAACTAACTGGGGATCAGTTAAGTTGGATGGTTTCTTGGATATTGATCTAATGTTGGTTTCGGCCTTCGTGGTTAATATTTAGGGAATTGTCCTCTTACTAATTTACATTAGGGATTGATTGAAATGTGATATGATTTTGGGGTTTGTCGTGAACCGTGTTTTAAATGACATTGGTTCTTTAACCCAGTCAAAGATTAAAACTAAGTGGAGTTTTAATGAATCTTTAATTAGATTGAAAAGATCGAGAATGGAGTATCACCAGTTTTGCTCCAGGCAATAGTTAAATCTTTAAGTAGATTTGAACGTGAAATGGTAATTGAATTTACCGATAACACCGTGGTGTTAGATATGAAGTATTACCAGTTTTACTTCATGGGATGAGTAGGTTGGGATTGGGAAATTAAAACAAACGATTACTTCGGTAAGGTTCGTTAATCCGGGCTAGTTCGGATAAACCATAATTTGGTTTGAATTGATATTCAAAAGAAGATTAAAGAATAAATTTGAGGAATTTATCTTTGATAAAATTAATGGGAACCTATCCCTAAAAATGTGAAATTTAGCAACTAATTGAAGATTAGATAAGATGAATTATTTCTTGGGTATTGATCTAATGTTGGTTTCAGCCTTCGGGGTTAATATTTGGGAAATTGTTCTCTTACTAATTTACGGTTAGTGACTGATGAATTGGAATGAGGTGTATGTTGTGTTTGTGTAACACTTGTTCATTATATACGCGAGTTTTTCAAAAAGACCGGGTTTATCCCATTCTGAATAACTAATTCGACGTAGTGTCAAAGAGGAAGACGGTAGTTGAAGACCGTAGGTCTTCACGTCTTTTGGGCGATTACTGATGATCTTGATTGGGCCGTACACCCAAGAGAAGGGAATCAGTTAGTGGTCGTCCAGACGTACTTAGAGATCGATGGATATGCGAGGTACAAGGTGCCTCAGGTTTCGTTCAGACCCAGAACGGACATGTAAATAGACTGTGTTTCTGACATTGGATTTTATTCTGTGTGATTGATTTCTATTAAATATATATCTGTTTGGCGGCGGAGAATTTATTATCTTGCTGAACGCCCTTCTCTAAGACGTACGAGCTCAGAGGTTATATATTGATGGATATCAAGCGCATGGAGTGAATTGCCTGTGTGGCATGCCTAGGTGGCAATATGATCAAGGCTTCTATTGAAAAGCAGAGTCTTGTGGTTGATGATCAAAGCACCGCCTGTGTGGCATAGCTTTGTGCAGCGTTGAATCGCAAGCCTCACACCCTGGTTGTGAACCAGAAACGGGAGAAGGACCTCAGGGAGGATATGCGTTTCTTTCTTGTTAGAAGTGGCGTCAATGGTTTTAAACGCCCTGACGAGTTTGACTTATGTGGTTGTTGCTGTTGCGAGGCGCCTCGGATATATCGGTGACTATGTGAAGCCGATGGATCATTCGTTGGCTGATTTACGCCCCAAAGGGAGGGGAAACACAGTGTTCAGGCATTTTAATCCACATCGGTGGACCGATCCTGACGATCCAAGGGCCCACCTGAGTCTGGGTCCTGATAGGCGGCCTAGAGCGTCTCGAATCGGTAGAAGACTATCTTTTGCCTCGGTTCACAGATGGAAATCCAACTTCTAATGCATGACTTTGCGGTTTTGATTGTAGAACCTATATATGGCGACATATGGGATGAGGCACTTATGCCGTCTGTGATTGATACTTATGGTTGAAATTGTTTTGACACTATACACTTATAGTAATAAAAGATGAAATTTAGCGTATCAAGCATGCTTTGGCTATTATAAGGTAAGACCCTATCCTTCGGCTTGTGTTGCATTGTTTTATGGGACCTGGGTCTTATAATAGCTTCATCTTTCTTTATTTAGCATTGCGTTGTTGTTTTATGCACTGGTGTTCTTGGGAGGAAACCCGTTCCGTGTTATACGGCGTGGTCCCATGATTTACCTAATTTTAAAATAAAGATTAATAATTGTTTTAGTTCTCACACCAGTCTCATGACTGACCTAGATTTTATTGTTTTAACCTAAAATCTGGGTGCCTTTATTTTAACATGGGCAGCTAGTAGTTTTGGTTTTGCAGATTTATATACACAGGATCCTGATTTATAGCTGGAACGATACTCGAAAAGCTCTGTATCCGTGTATTACTTCTAGTTGTGTTTTGTATTATTTTCCGCTGCGATGTATTTAAATGTAATTTAAATCTATAATATTTTCTGTGTAATATTTATTCACACTCTGTGTATTCTTGTATTCTGATGAAATTGTTGTAATAAGAAATGAAATGTTCTTCTGTTTACGTCCCGATGTGTCTAGTCCTCAAAGCAATCTGGGCTTTCCTTACCGGGGAAGTTCGGGTCGTCTCATTTGGTATTAGAGCTCTGGTTTACAAAGCTCAGAGAATAAGACAAGTTAGAACCAAATGAAAGAATTCATCAGAAATTGGATTAGTAATATCCAATGGGAATGACTCGTTAGAGATGGAATCGGTAGTATCCTAGAACGAGAGTGAAGAGTATATTTTTAAAATGAAGACACGATTTTGTTTTGAAATTTAAATCGTTTTATACGTATTTGAATATTTATTTTAAATTAATTTGGACAATCCAATATATTAAGATTTTTCATATACGCCTTGCAAATGAGTATTCGAAGTTTTAATATACTGGATAGATATAGAATCACACTGTAGTCACCCGGAGATGATTCTGATGATTGATCGATCATCATCAGAATTTATGTTCGAGTGACGAAAGTGGGATTTCTTTATATTTCCTATTGACTGGTTTGAGAACCAAAATTCGATAGGGCATATTGTTGTGATTTGGCACCAAAAATGTGATTTTTGACTATATATCAAAATTATGCATTTGAAAAGCTAATTACTAATTGATTGATGGTTGTGTTGTATGATTATTCCTTTAAACCATTATGTGAATGAACGGTAAATTTAGGCCAAATTGAACCAAATAGTGAATTGTATTGAAAATTAGTCGCATTTGCATGCATATGCACGTACTTACATTGAACATGTCATAGCAAAGAAGCTAGAGAAGAAGAATAAAATTGTTTACCCAACAAATAGGTACATGTTTACAAATTTATTGGGTTTGGATGATTTTATGAGCTGATTGGCTAGCCGCTTAGTTGTTTCCTTTTTCTTTTTAGATTGATGAGGGCCATGGGAGGCTATTTGAAATATCCCGAAGTCCCCGGTGCAAGGGAGGTTATGGCGAAATTTTTCAAAAATTTAGGGTGTTAGCCAAATTTTTGAAAATTTTGAAAAGTTCTTAGAAGCTGAAAAGTTGAAGAACTTAAGCCATAATGAAAATAATGAAAGTTGAGTTGACTTGTGAAACAACTTTCGGCTTCGTTCCTTTTTGGGGATGAAAAGTTTTAAGTGGGGGACATTGTAATAACCCGGAAATCTGAGCCAATTTTAAATTTTTATTTTGGCAATTTTAGTGAATTTTGGTTATTTAAAATGATTTATTTTAAATAATGATGACGAGAAATTTATTTTGAATAAAATTAGAACGTATATATTTATATAGATCGTCGTTTGAATATAAATATTTATTGTAAATTATAAAAGGAATTGAAAATGGCGCGGTAGTTCGAAAAATTAGATTTTTAAACTTCAAATGAATGTACAGTATTCAAAATAAACCCTATTTTAACGAAACCAAAAAATTAGATTCTAATTGAGAATATCTTTCCAACGAATTTGAAAAATTGAGATTTCATAGCGGGGATAAAAAGTTATGCGCAATTGAAAATTCAGAATAGTCGCTATGGAATTCCGTCCCTTAAAAATGGAAATTTTGCAAATGACCTCGGTTTTCGACAAAACCACGTTTGTTGGATCCGTGATGTCAAGTTATTGCTAGATTTCAAAATTCGTAATTTTTCGAATCAATATGTGAGTGTGGCGAAGTAAAACGCGTTTGACCAGTTTTAGTTGATTTTAATCGACCTGAAAATAGCCATTTTAGAAACGGTCTCAGAATTCGACGAAATTAGTTTTGTTAGGACCGTATCATCAATACGAAGTCAGAAAATATTTTTTAGGAGTTTTTAGAGTTAGTATGTGGCCTCAGTAAATTGAAATGCGAATTCAAAATCAATATATAGATTTATATTTTGATTTTGACGGAAACTGATCAAAACGGTCGAATCAGCCTACGTGGCATATCCCATTGTGTTCGGAATGGGGGTAATGTGCTAGGGACGATATGCGGTGGGTCTCATTTCGAGTTTGAATTTAAAAGTTACCTTTTTGAAAATAAAATAAAAAATATATGTATTATTAAAATTAGTCAACCCCTCTCCTATAACTTCTCTCTCCCCTTCCGTTACTGTTCAGATCAAAATAGAATAAAAGAAAAAAATGAACGGAGGGCGCGCCAAGCCGCCACTGCCACCATCGCGATCCCCCCTCTTTCCGCCACTTCCCCTTCTCTTCCACCTCTTCTCCTCCCTCCAACTTTCCCTCTCTCTCCTGCTGAAGCCGTGCTTCCCCACCCCTCCACCGCCGACTGCTACAACCGCCGCCATCCCCTTTCCCCCATCCTGACCCCAAGGCGCACCCCTCCGGCGAACGCAGCAGCCCCCCCTTTTTTATGGCGAACACAGTGAGTATATTTTATTTTTTATTATTGTTATTTTATTTAATTATAATACACTTTTATTTTATGATTTTTTATTTACATAATTTAGTTGTATAAAGATAGCGATTTTTATATATAATACATTAGTTTTAATTTAACAATGATATGAAATTTTAAATGAAAGGATTCGATTTTTCTATGAAGTTAGCGAAGGAAAAGATTTGATTTTTACTTAGTAAAGATTTGATTTTTTTAAATATAAAGAGAGATTTTTCTTTATTTTTAAATATAAAGAAGATATTTTTATAGATGTAGCGACATAAAAATACGATTTTTATACATAGGGTTTCAAAATAAAAATAGAATTTTTATCCATATAGAGTAGTTATAAAAATGTGATTTTTATATACACAGCAACAATATCAAGATGTGAATTTTATATATGTAGTGGATGCGGACAACGAAAGTGACAAAAGGCGTGTGGCAAAGATTTTCTACATATGAAGAGTCGTGGTGTTTGGTTTAGCTAGTCGGTGAGAACTCCGCACTTTTATTTTGAATTCTAGATGAAATATATACTAGGATACAGACGGTGCTTAGCAGCACCCGACACCCGTCGTCCACAGACCATGGATGACTTGTTTGTTTGATTGCTATGTTGTGAAATTTGATTGTGTGATGTGGAATGAAATAAAATATTTTATGGTGGAAAACATTTTATAGTTAAAAATATAATTTTTAACGTGTATATAAAATAAATAGTAATAAACAAATCAAAGATTTGTTTGTATACACTAATTTGACTAATACTGATTGGGACGATAAATTTTACATATCGCCCAACCACACAAATAAAATCTGTGTTTGTTGTTTTGAAACCCCATATGGGTATTGGGATGAGATTTGACGTACACTAATCCCGATTGTTTAGTTGTATGTCAATCGATGGATTGACAGACTGTGTAAGCATTAATTATTTATATTTAATGCTTATGCAGTTGTGTGGTGCACTCTGGATGATGGTTGATGATTTATCATTGCTGTTATATACACGTGTTGTAGGGAATCCATATAATTAACGATATATGGTAATTGATTGGGCCTCATTCCAAATTGGAAAATAAGAAATATTAATTCATGTGTTAAATAGAATAAACATTCATGTGTTGAATAGAAAAATAAATTCATGTGTTGAATTGAAAATAAATTCATGTGTTGAATAGAAAATAAATTCAGGTGTTTAATTGAAAACATTCATGTGTTGAATAAAGCCGTGTTGATTAGATTGACGACATTTTGGACATGAACAATATTTATATCGATTTTATTCTTTTTTAAAATGAATTATAAAAAAGGAAGTGATTTCAAAATATAACATTTTGAAAATATTATCATTTGTATATCGATGATGTGGAATATTCAATTTTGATTGGAAATTGAATACGAAGTTGAAATCATTTCGAAAACGAATTTAAAATGATTTATGAAATACATTTTAAAAGGAAATCGACGAAATATATATAATATATATTATATATATAATGGCCTGAATAGAACGCGCCGCACCGCGGCAGTTCACGAATTTCGACCATTGACTACGAATGGATATTGCGGGAGATCCATCCGTCGGATTCTCCAAAAACCAGAACCGTTGGGTTCATACCGAAAAGAGCTTTCTAATGAATATTAGAAATTTGAAATCTAACGGTTGGATTTGGAATTATATCCAAATCAAATTTGGAAAAGGTCGTTGTAGGTGCAGTTCGATGGCCATTGGTGGAAATCGACTATATGGGCCTTGATAAAATTATTAAAAATAGTAATAATTTGTGTAAAATCATAAGAAATGATTTGGGAAGAATTGGCATGAAAAACTCCAAATTTGAAAAGATAAAAGTAGATTTTTATCGAAATGAACTAGTTTTGAACTAGAATAATAATTTATTTATTTTTAAAATAAATAAATTGGATTTGAAATGGTTTTGAAAATAACCAGGATTTCCAATAATTGAATTGGAATGGATTTGAATCGAAATCATCTTTGGAATAGTTCGATGTTGGATTTCGTGATTATACAGATGTTGTTATGGAAATTTGAAAGATATATTTATATCGTTATTTCCAATACGATATTTGTTGTTTTCAGAATTTGATATTGAATATAAGCCGATATATTTTCTATTTAGAGCCTTGTGTTTAATAGCAAATGGGATTTTGGGTTGTCGTGAACGGTATATTTAATAATACTGTCCTTAAACCCAAATGGAGTTAAGAAAATTAAGATCTAACTGGGGATCAGTTAAGTTGGATGGTTTTTTGGATATTGATCTGATGTTGGTTTCGGCCTTCGGGGTTAATATTTAGGGAACTGTCCTCTTACTAATTTACATTTAGGCACTGATTGAAATGTGATGTGATTTTGGGGTTTATCGTGAACCGTATTTTAAATGACATTTGTTCTTTAACCCAGTTAAAGATTAAAACTAAGTGGAGTTTTAACAAATCTTTAATTAGATTGAAAAGATCGAGAATGGAGTATCACCAGTTTTGCTCCAGGCGATAGTTAAATCTTTAATTGGATTTGAACGTGAAATGGTAATTGAATTTACCGATAACACCGTGGTGTTAGATATGAAGTATTACCAGTTTTACTTCACGGGATGAATAGGTTGGGATTGGGTAATTAAAACAAATGATTACTTCAGTAAGGTTCGTTAATCCCGACTAGTTTGGATAAACCGTAATTTGGTTTTAATTGATATTCAGAAGAAGATTAAAGAATAAATTTGAGGAATTTATCTTTGATAAAATTAATGGGAACCTATCACTAAAAGTGTGAAATTTAGCAACTAATTGAAAATTAGTTAAGATGAATGGTTTCCTGGGTATTGATCTGATGCTGGTTTCGGCCTTTGGGGTTAATATTTGGGGAATTGTTCTCTTACTAATTTACGGTTAGTGACTGATGAATTGGAATGAGGGGTATGTTGTGTTTTTGTAACACTAGTTTATTATATACGTAAGTTATTCAGAAAGACCGGGTTTATCCCATTCTGAATAACTGATTCGACGTGGTGTCGAAGAGGAAGACGGTGATTGAAGACCGGAGGTCTTCACGTCGTTTGGGTGATTACTGATGATCTTGATTGGGCCGTACACCCAAGAGGAGGGAATCAGTTAGTGGTCGTCTAGACGACTTGGAGATCGATGGGTATGCGAGGTACAAGGTGCCTCCGGTTTCGTTCAGACCCAAAACGGACATGTAAATAGACCGTGTGTCTGACATTGGATTTTATTCTGTGTGATTCGTTTCTATTAAATATATATCTGTTTGGCGGCGGATAATTTATTCTCTTGCTTAACGCCCTTCTCTGAGACGTACGAGCTTAGAGGTTATATATTGGTGGATATCAATCGCATGGAGTGAATTACCTATGTGGAAAATGATCAAGGCTTTTGTTGAAAAGCAAAGTCTTGTGGTTGATGATCAAAGCACGGCCTGTGTGGCATAGCTTTGTGTAGCGTTGATTCCCAAGCCTCACACCCCGGTTGTGAACCAGAAACGGGAAAAGGACCTCAGGGAGGACATGCGTTTCTTTCTAGTTAGAAGTGGCGTCAGTGATTTTACATGCCCTGGCGAGTTTGACTTATGTGGTAGTTGCTGTTGCAAGGCACCTCAGATATATCGGTGACTATGTAAAGCCGATGGAGTCATTCGTTTGCTCATTTGCGCCCCAAAGGGCGAGGAAACACAGTGTTCAAGCATTTTAATCCACATCGGTGGACCGACCCTGACGATCCAAGTTCCCACCTGAGTCTGGGTCCTGAGGGGCGGGCTAGAGCGTCTTGAATCGGTAGAGGACTATCTTTTGCCTCGGTTCACAGATGGAAATCCAACTTCCAATACGTGACTTTGCGGTTTTGATTGTAGAACCAATATATGGCGACATAGTGGGATGGGGCACTTATGTCGTCTATGATTGATACTTATAATTGATATTGTTTTGACACTATACACTTATAGTAATAAAAGATGAAATTTGGCGTGTCAAGCATGCTCTGGCTATTATAAGGTAAAACCCTATCCTCTGGCTTGTGTTGCATTGAGTGATGGGACCTGGGTCTTATAATAGCTTCATCTTTCTTTATTTAGCATTGCGTTGTTGTTTTATGCACTGGTGTTCTTGGGAGGAAACCCGTTCCGTGTTTTACGGCGTGGTCCCTTGATTTACCGAAATTTAAAATAAAGATTAATAATTGTTTTAGTTCTCATACCAGCCACATGACTGACCTAGAGTTTATTGTTTTAACCTCAACTCTGGGTGCCATTATTTTGACATGAGCAGCTAGTAGTTTTGGTTTTGCAGACTTATATTCATAGAATCCTAATTTACAGCTGGAACGATACTCGGAAAGCTCTGTATCCGTGTATTACTTCTCGTTGTGTTTTGTATTATTTTTTGCTGCGATGTATTTAAATGTAATTTAAATCTCTGATATTTTCTGTGTAATATTTATTCATGCTTTGTATATTCTTGTATTCTGATGAAATTTTTGTAATAAGCAATGAAAGGTTCTTCTGTTTGCGTCCCGATGTGTCTTGTCCTTAAAGCAATCCAGGCTTTCCTTACCGGGGAAGTTTGGGTCGTCTCATTTTATCGATATATCGATTTCTAATTATCAAATCTTCTTAAAAATATTCTAACTCCTTAAATTTCCGGAAAATTTCGCCATAACTTCCTTTGTACCGGCAAATAGTTCAAACCTCAACTCGCCTCTCTAGGCCCTTTCCATTCAAAAAGAAAATCAAAAAGGCCAAATGGCTTGCCGATTCGGCGCATAAAACCTCTTATGGAATTTAAACATGTACCTTTTTTTGGGCACTAAATGTATAAATCTTCATCTCTTCATTCCATACCTATTTATCATATGTTCACCTGTTTTCAATCCAATTCAACTCAATCCAATCGTTTGAATTCAGTTTCGCCCATTTATTCCTTAATTAGCTTCTTAGCCTATTTCACTTGTTATTTGAACATATCATGTTCGTACGTATTTCTAGTTTGCTTATAAATCAATTGAATTCCATTTTTCATTTCATGTTTCATATTTGATTTCGAATATGAAATTCACAAGTCTCATTTTCTTATCAAAAGAAATATCTCGATCTAAAATTCGATTAACAAATTACTCTTCCACTTAGTTAATTCTATAAAAAAAATAGCTCCTTTTTTTTCAAAAATAAATCCATTTACACCACTCGAGTTCATATTTATTTTATAACTCATGTCCGGATTTTTCAAAAGGGAATTCAGATTTTATTTGCTTAAAATCCATATTTTTATTAAATAAACTGTTATGGTTTTTAAACGATTATGGTGCTGTTTTTCTGGGAAAACGATTTTGACATAACTCAAAATCTATTCGATGAAATCCAGATTTTCCTCTTCCATTGGAAAACTTTTACCATATCGCTCCACATGATTCTTGTTTCAAAGAATTCCGACTTAAATTGTGTTATATATACTCAATTGAAGTTCGAATCGCCAATTTACGAACTACCGCATTGCGGTGAGTTTGTTTTAATTATATTTAATATATAAATGTTTTAATCTTCATTTATAATAAATTCAACTCCATTCTCATATATTTTTAATATATATCAAATCAGTTTCCCAATTCAACATAATATTTTCGATTATCTATAATTGTCGATTTTTCCTTACTCGGTAATATTTTTATTTATACTTCGATCTTCTATATTTAATTCCAATTCCTTTTATAAATAAATTATTTATTAAATTCGATATAATCGAATTTTTGATTATAAATCCTTTGGATTTTCCTCACTTCAATTTATATTCTGAATTCCGGAATAAAATTTATCGTTCTATTTCAAACCGTTTTCCAATTCACTTTTCACTTCATACTTGAAATATAAACTTCTAAATTATCCGATGGTAATTTATTTCCCTATTTTCATAAACATTGTTTATAAATTATTATTTTCTTGTTTTAAAAATTAAAACATGCTTTCCTTCAAATATCTATTTGAACCCCAGTTCCTTTTACATTCTGAATTCCCGAATAAAACTATCATTCCCTTTTTCAAAATGATTTCAAACTATACTTTTAAATTAATACTTGAATTTAATGTTTAAATTTGTCTCTTGATAATTAATTCATCATATTTATAAATACCATTTATAAATTTTCTTGTTTTATATATTTAAACAAGTTCCAATTTGAAATCTATTTAAAACCAAAATCTCATTTTGGAATATTTTCTTTATTTTAACTTATCTATATAAATATAGAATCTATTTTCATATTTTAATTTAATATAATCCTAATATATTTTTCTGAAAATATTTATTTAAATACATTCGATCTAATCGAATTCAAATCATAAATCCATACGGATTTATTTTAAGTTCACTTTACATTCTGAATATCAGAATAGACTTCGTCGTTTTCCTAACATGATTCTCAATCCTCACTTTAAATTCATATTTGAATTTAAATATTAAATTATCCAAATGATAATTTTTCCATTTCATTTATAAAAAACCTTTATAAATTCACTTCAAATTTCTTGTGTTATTTAATTTATAAACATCATTTATAAATTCAATACTTGTTTTATTTATTTTCAAGACAAGTAAATATCTTTAGCCCATTCTAAATTCAAATTCTATTTTAGAAAATAGAATTTTCCTTTTTAAAACTCAAATATCATTTTCACGATATTTTTATATATCAACATTTGGCCCAGTGATATTTCAAACATACAAAATCCCAAATTATCATCATCGGTTTTTCTAACACATCATATACGATAACATATATGAGACCAAACAAATGATAATATTTTTGAGGAATCCAGTTGGATCCCTCCAACCTGTTTTCCTGCATCCACAGACGTTAGTCAACATAAATAATACCCATCCTGCTTCGAGGCAGAATATCACGGAATAGAAAGTCATCCACTATCATAGCGTGGGGCGTATAGGGTAATCATCCGCTAATGGTACTGCGGGAATCCAACCTATCACCAATATATATATATATATATATATATATATATATATATATATAATAACCACAAACACCAATCCTAAATAACTAATATATATATATATAATAGCCACATTGATATTTTAATGCAACCAAGCAAACATCAAACAATTATTTTAACAAATAAAATAATTATAAATAGAAATATGAGTGAGATTTACTCACCGTGAACTTTTCGAGCTATTATGATTCCCATTTTTAATCCATCTTATGTAATTTGCAGTTATGAACCCCTCGATTGAATCTTTTTAATATCTACGATTATTAAATGTTAATTTATGAATTAAACTTTGTTATTCTAAATTTACTACTTACCAAATTGAAATGACCCGAACTCCCCCAGTCTCCGAAGAGAAGAGAAAGAACGAATTGCTCTGATACCACGATGAAACGACCCGAACTCCCCCGGTCTCCGAAGAGAAGAGAAAGAACGAATTGTTTTGAGAACACGATAAAATAGAACGCATACAAAAGAACATTTCATTGTATATTACAACAATGCATCAGATTACAAGAATATACAGAGTATAAATGAATATTACATAGAAATATCAGAGATTTAGATTACATTTAAATACATAGCAGCGGAAAATAATACAATTTACAACTAGAATGATATCCGGAAAGCTTTGTATCCGTATATCTCTTCCAGTTGTGTATTGTATTATTTTCCGCTGCTACGTATTTAAATGTAATCTAAATCTCAGATATTTCTGTGTAATATTCATTTATACTCTGTATATTCTTGTAATCTGATGCATTGTTGTAATATACAATGAAATGTTCTTTTGTATGCGTTCTATTTTGTCGTGTTCTCAAAACAATTCGTTCTTTCTCTTCTCTTCGGAGACCGGGGGAGTTCGGGTCGTTTCACAAATAAATTTAAACTAATTTAATGTAATAAAAAGACATTAACTAAACTTATTAAAATAAATTTTACCTTAATCCTTGCTTCTACTGAAATTCACCATTGAACTATATTTATTTTTTTTCCCATCAACACTGAACTACACTTCATTCAGCATTACAAATTTCTGTTGAACCGGACTACAACTTATCACCACCCAAATTGCCCTTTCCTTTCGAACTCAAAAAGTTACAAAACACTAGGAAGTAGACGAGGACTTCCAGCTCTAAACCCTGTATGCTGCTCTGCAAATGCAACTCGTACGTTGATCAAAGAATTGAATTGTACCCAAAAATATCACTGAAATCTCAAATGCCTTATTGCCGAACCAAATCATACAGGTCAAACTCCCCTTCAGGTTATCCCAAACCAGCGTCAGCCTTCACCATATTCTCATCGCCAATTAATAACCCCTAGATCTCACCAGTCAACAACAGATTCTTCTTCCATCACAATTCCTTCCCTTTGCATCTCCTGACCTAAAAACCCATCACGACCCTTAATTCTTAACTAGCGAGCCTGGCAAACCCCATTGCGTTGGAAAAGAAATACAAGAACGGAACTAGGAATTTTGGAGTTGCCTTAGACCTGCTTTCAACTTGCGATCCTTTTCTCGAAGTTGACCCTTGCGAATTGCGTTGCAACCCCAATCGACCACCACACTTCCAATCGCAAGTGCTCCAAACCCCGTCGTTCAATGCTCCTGCCTTCACAAATCACTACGCCTTTCTCGGAATCTCCCTCGACACTTAAATGTTACGCGTGCCTTAACCCTAGGCCGGCGCTATCCCCAAATCAGGAGTCGCGACACACGATAGGTAAACGGTTTAGAAGAGAGGGCTTGACCAAATAGAGTGGATCGAGAATTTCTTGTTTTAACTGATGATGTGATTTTTATAAAATTTACAGAAGAAATTAAAGAGGAGGAGGTTTCGATTTTAGTTGTAGGAGAGAATAGATTTCCAAGGAGTATCATGCGATTTTATATAAGGAGAATACTTCCTCTTGAAGGAATTGAAGGTAGGTGCTTACTGGGTAAGATTTATCTAAGGTAGGTTTCTATAGGTATAAGGTTTATTTAGTTTTGAATTAACCAATAAAATTTAATCAATTGAATTTTCTCGTTGATTACGAACTCCTATCCGAACCCAACAACTGACATTTTTAGGGTTATACCACTATTCCGAACACAACAGGACAAGTTCTAAAGCTCAATTCAATCATATGGAGACGATATTAATTTAAATCAATATAAATTAAATTCAAAACAAATAAATTCTTCGATAATAAATCTCGAATTGAATTGTTTTTCATATTACAATAATTTAATATATTCGATATTAAATCGAAATCGATTATTAAATTGATAACTCAATATAAAAATTCATTTATATTATCAATTCAATATTTAAAACCATATTAAATATTTAAAATAAACTGTCTGAAAAATTCGGGTCGTTACAGCACAGATTATGAAGAAACTTTTGCTCCAGTTGCACGACTAGAAGCAATTCGAATACTATTAGCATATGCGTGTCATCACAACTTTAAATTATATCTGATGGATGTTAAAAGTGCTTTCTTAAATGCTTATATTAAAGAACGTGTATATGTTGAACAACCTCCACTATTTTCTCATAAAAAATATCTTAATCATGTTTTTAAACTGAAAAGGGCCTTGTAAGGTTTGAAAGAAGCACCTCTGCTTGGTATGAACATCTCAAAACTTATTTATTAGATTCAGGATTTCAAATTGGAAAGGTTGATCAAACATTCTTTATCCAAAAAGATGATAAAGATAATCTAATAGTACAAATATATGTAGATGATATTATCTTTAGTTCAACAAATAATAAATTATGCCAAGAATTTTCAAAAATAATGACCAATGAATTTGAAATGTCACATATGGAAGAACTATATTACTTTTTGGGATTGCAAATTAAGCAATTGCCAGATGGAATTTTCATTAATCAAGAAAAATATTGTACTAATTTAATAAAACGTTTTGGAATGGATAATACGTCAAGTAAATCTAACCCAATGAGTATGACAACACATTTAGATAAAGATGAAAATAGTAAAAGTGTCGATCAAAAGCTATATAGAAGCATGATAGGTTCACTTCTGTATTTAACTACAACTAGACCAGACATTATGATGAGTGTTTGTTTATGTGCTCATTTTCAAGTTAGTCCAAAAGAATCACATTTAAGAGCAGTTAAACGGATTTTACGTTATCTTAGCAGTACTAAAGACATTGGACTCTACTATCCAAAAGATTATTCTTTTGAATTAGTTACATATAGTGATGCTGATTTTTTGAGGATCACGGAAGGATCGTAAGAGTACAAGTGGAACAAGTCATTATATTGGTAAATCACTCATATCTTAGTTGTGCAAGAAACAAAACTGCGCTTCACTATCAACATGCAAAGCTGAATACGTATCTGCTACACGAGCATGTGCTCAAGTAATATATATGAAGAAAACATAAAAAAATTCTGTGTAAATTTATCTAATTCAACAGTTTATTGTGACAATACAAGCGCAATGAATTTATCTAAGAATCCGGCAAACCATTCTAGAACTAAACACATTGATAGCAGACATCATTTCATAAGAGACAATATTGAAAAACAAAAAAATTAATTTAGAGTTTGTAACTTCAGAAAATCAAATTGCTGATATCTTTACTAAACCCCTCTTAGAGAACTCATTTATAAAATTCCAATGAGAGCTAGGAATTGTATCTATCAAATATCTCTAAAAAGTTATTCGATTAATTTGTGTTCATCATGGCTATTTACTTTTAACCGACGAAAAAAGGGGAGAAAATTCATTAAGTTCGCAAATATTCTATGTTTTTTTATGATGAATTTATTGAGGATATATGTGTTATGCTCTTAATATTGAATCTTTTAAGAATACATGTGCTAACATTCTGTTGCAGGAATCAAAATGGTAAGTTTATAATTTTATCGAACTAACAAAACGTTGCAAAAATTCAGAGGCAGCAAATACTCAGGGGGAGAAAATCAGATATGTTGTCACCAATCAAAAAGTGGGAAAATGTTGATATCAAGATTTTGATTAATGCCAACAAGAGAAGATAGAAATGGTGAGAAGATAGAAATGGAAATCATGTTATTGAGATAAGATTTTATATATATATATATATATATATAAGTTGAGTCATATTAGAATCATGTTAAAATCTATCCTCAGGTATATATATATATTGAAATTGGGTTTTCTTTTATTACTGGGCATAATACAGCCCAACTCATGAACAGTGGACCAAGACCACGTTACAAACACGCAACTGCTAATGGCATAACCGACAACACACTACTTTATGATAAAGTAACAACAGACGAGAATAATCCATAAAGTACTTCTCACTTTCCCCAAACCCTTCCCGAACCATCATGGCGGCAGGAAAGAGAAGTAACTCATGCATGTATCTCGGCGCCGAGCCCATGGCGGCCACCGATCATCGCCTTGCCTTCCGTCTCCTTCAGGTTCCGTTCTTCTGGTACTTCTTTGACCTCTCCTCATCGTTGCAGTTTTGAGACCTTGTATGGCAAATTTGCTAACCAGATTTGGTGTTTTCTCTTTTTGTTTGAAAATTCGGTTGTTTCTCTCCTTCCAAATGCTCCAAGCAGCAACTGTAAGAGCGACAGTGTGCACTTCAGGTATATATATATATATAAACATTTAATAAGCCAGAAATATACAAACTGTTCTACCAGTCGACCGGTAGAAAAAGGACCAGTCGACTGGTCAGTCTATTTTTGCAAATAACGGCTAGTTTTAAAATTATTATATATACGATTTAATTCAACCAGTCAACTGATGATTTTTAACCAGTCGACTGATTCCAAACAGAAAATATTTTTCTGAAGGGTTGCTTCTATTTATGGAGAGGAATCTCATTGTAACACCCCACGTCCGTTAGTGTCACTCACAAAGGGAATGCACTAAGTTCTGTGGAGCATTTTGGGTAAAAGATGCAGATAAATTACAAGACAGACAAATATTAAACAGCGGAAAATAGAACTTTGCTTTATTGATAAAATAGTCTGTACAAGATTCTTTTACAATATCAGAGTATCATCTGTCTTTACAAAATAAAGAAGCATAAAACAACATTTTATATTCCCCAAAGTAGCAAGAGCCAGCCATAACATCTGAAAGAGAATCGAAGGACGACTTCGTCAAATCTTCAAGCTAGGGAAAGAGCAACGGTCCAATCTAATCCTGAGTTATACTATTCCCTCCTCAACTACCTGGGGGGGGAACGGAAGAAAAGAAGCGAAAGAAAAACAGAGTCAGACATAAAGCCTGAGTAAGTTAGTAACTTCTAGCATGTGAACAGGGAAAAATGAAATGATATGAATTAACTGAATACAAGACAATACCATGATGATAGGGTCAACAGGATAAGATAAGATTACCACAAGATATATTAAGGCAAGATAAACTGGATATACTTTAATAATTTCTCTGCTTCGCTATTACCTTATTATTCTGGTTTCTATATCTCTGCACCGCCTAACTATTGTCCCTACTAGTAACGATAACGTGATCCCAATCCCTGTAGTTTACGTCGCCTTCAGGCATCCATTTATTATTTAATTACCTAGATCTAATCTAGGGTTTTCTATCAAGTGCCTTCTAGATTCAACTAGAACTTACGCTATTTTTCAGAATGCTTCTTGGATTCAGGGTTTATGCCACCTAGTTCCAAACTAGGGATTATGCTACCTGTCGAACGATGCCCTTTAGTCTAGGACACACCACATAGGGTGGTACATGTTCCTAGACTTTTCCCACGCATGTATCGCGAATCGTTATCGCTTGTCTAGATGCACATGTCCAGTAATGTGCGGTCCGAGTTCCGCTGTCAGGGCTACTCTAGAAATACGGAACTCGGTCGGGAGCTTTCAATATCTGCCGATGCAGATGCTAAGGTCTGTTTTTCCAGTGGCTATGGTCCCACTCGACCCCTCCCTCAACTAATGGAAGGCCACCCTTGTAAAATGAGAACTGTACGAAGGCCCCTATCTGCCCCACTAATTCTATGGCCAACAACACCCCGCACCCACAACTAGATAGCAAGTATGTGGTCCGTATGAGTCCTACAGCCTTCCCGCTTCACGTGTCTCGCTTGACTGAAGATGGTAGGTAGACGACGAGTTGCTATCACAGGGCTTCCGTCTTCTCGCTGAATCACGCTGGTCCATCCTAGTCTTTTGGTTGCCATATATTGCAACCAAGGCATACCCTTGGCTCTTCTACCGCAGACCTTAACCTCTGTGCGCCCAGGCGGATCATCTGCAGCCTCACAGAGGGATACCAAGAGTATCCTCACGTCCCCTCGAAGCCTCGGGCTTCGTATCCCAATTCGTTTGAGTCTTTTATAAAATCAGATGGACGTCCGCTCCTTCGTATTATACTAAGAATTACTACTTAGTTCTACTAACTAAGGTTTACCACTTAGTTTCCAAATTCCTTGTTTTCTTAACTAAGTTTTACTACTTAGTCCCCTTTTCAACTGAGGTTTACTACTTAGTTTTCTTTCTCGCCAGGTTGGATTGGTTAAGTGTCTTTAGTCGGTTCAAGCTATCTTAACCCTCTTCCCTTATCCTGTTAAACTGGTTAAGTGTTATCCCTTTATGCTTTTTACTTAACCCTATTCATTTATCATATTCTGATGGTTAAGCGTTCAAGTTTACTTAACCCTATGGTCTAGTCCAGCTAACATATTAAATTGGCTAAGTGTATTACTTAACCCCAACCTCTAGTCTAATTAACATGTTAAATTGGCTAAGTGTATTAACTTTACTTAACCCCACCTTCTAGTCTAGTCAACGTGTTAATTTGCCAAAGTATTCCCATGGACTTAACCCTCCCATTCTAGCTTTAACTGTGCTAAGTTCGATAAGTGTTCCTTAACCTTCCCATTCTAGCTTAACTGTGTTAAGTTGGTTAAGTGTTCCTATGGACTTAACTCTCCCATTCTTGTTCTAGCTTTAATTAATAAATTAAAGCCGCAACCTATCACATTAGACAGATATTGCTGCGGTTACTGGATGTGCCGGTCGGTTCCGGGCAGGTTTACACCGCAACTCAGTCTAACCTCGGGTTAGGCATATTCATGTTTTCTAAGTTCAAAGGGTTTTTGATTAATTTCCAAATCAGGTTTTGAAAACAACCATCCCATCCTTCGGATCAGTTAGGGATAGCCAGGGAGGGCAGGAAACTTGTATTTTCCAAACCGAAGCCTAGACACTATCCTTTCTGTCACCCTAGAATTTTCAGTAAATTGTCAACAATTTATCTTCAAAGTCCATTTTCCCTTTTTAAATAAACTTGGCCTATACCATTTTCATTTTGTCCTGCCCACTAGTATACTTATATTCTAGGCCCAAGTCCTAACCCAACTTGCAGTTCAGGCCATTTCCTATTTCATTGCCAAAACTAGATTAAATATCCTAGTTTATAATTTATGGCCAAAACTTTACCTACATGCAAGTTACATATTTTGTGGTAAATGAACAATTTATCATTTATGACAAGTTCTATAAGTAAATTTACTCCTAATTTACCTATTTCATTATTACACTTTTAATGTACATTGTCACATTTATTATTATGGCCCGTTCCCTCTTATTTATCATATTTATACTTTTTGGTATGTAAATTATACCAAATTAAGTGTCACTAACCATAATTTATTCTAAAAATGACAATTTCTCACAATTATGGCTAAATTCAAAATTGTGCTAATATACTTATTCCAAATCTTTAATTAACACAATTTTGATTTAACATTCCTAATACACAGTTTATGGTAAGACTAGAATTATTATTCTAGTTTACATTTCATGCCTAAAATTTAGCTTACTTGCTAATACTAAATTTAATATGTCAAACTTGTCCAATTTGCATTCCTATAAACATGCCATAATACATATTCCCAATTTATGCCAATTTCCAAGCTTATAACTACATTTATGTTCATTTTCATATTTTCCCTAAATTGCTTTCCCACCGTTCGTATAATCGTGATTTAACCTAGATTGTAAATAAATCTAGATCCGTAGAAAATAGGGAATGAACCAAAGATGCTATGAAAAGGGATAATAACTGGCATAAAAGGTTTGGATAACGACGTAGGTTCAAGAATATGGGTAGACCTAACTTAATAGGTAAGTTCCCATGGTCTAAAACCAATATATAGAATAGGTTCAAGAACATGGGTAGACCTAACTGAATAGGTAAATTCCCACAGTCTAAAACCAAAGAAAAACAAGGAACAGATAAAATAGATAATTGGGTTTAGACCTAATTTCATAGCCACAAAACTTAAGCAACAATTTTTCTAATTATGAATCATAGGCAAAGTCCATAGTTATAGGCAATGTTCATAGTCCAAAAGGGAAAATAATTCCCATAGTCATAAGTCATTGTCATAGGCAATGTCATAGTCATATGTTGTATGTCCCAAATCAAGGTTCATGTTCGTAATTCAAAGGCAATAGGTTCATGGTCATAGTTCTGATAATCATGATCATAGGCATAGGCATATCCTCTTTGTTCAATAGTCATAGGCCGTTAATCAATGTCATAGTATGTTCTGGGCCATAGTCTAGATTTAGATCCAAAAACTTAAATAAACACAGATCCAAGTGAAGAGATTAGGCATTTTTCTTATATCCTTTTAATTTCATGTCACAAATAAAAAAATAAAACGTTCAAGTCTAGAAATAACCAACTTACTGAAATTAGATCTAGAATAGAAGACTCGAGGTTTGTTGATTTAGCCTTTGAATTCTTCACTTTGATTTGAATCTTCTCTTGAACAGATTTGAGCAGCATCTCCATGTCTTGAATTTATATTTTATTTTAATTATTTAAGAATGTTTAGAGGAGGGGAAGAAGCCATGAATCTTAGCAGCATAAGGATAGAAGAGAATTGGTTCAAAGAGAATGAAGACTAGGGCTGTTTATATAGCTGCTCAAGACCTTACGTACACGCAGCGCTGAGTCAGCATTGAACCCAGTTAAGAAAATAGTCCAGGTATGTAGATGAATCTAGCCAAACCTTATCATACACGCAGTGCTGAGTGAGCATTGGGTCCCACAAGCTATTTTGGCGTAGAAATTTGAATTTCGAATGAATTGTTTTGGCGTAGAAGTTTGATTTTCGAACTTTTGAATTTCTGGAATTTATTTAACTATTTTATTCACATGAAATATTCTTATATGTATACAATTCCTCTAACGACCATTTTACACGTATATATATATATGCACAACTTTCATTTTATTTCAAAATTCAAATGATGTTGCCATATTTCATTGATTGTAGCCTTATCTTGAATTTTATCTTTCGTATACATATATTTTTGCATATATATATATATATATATATATATTTATATTCTCATATGTATATATATTTTCTTTATTTCCTTAAATGTACGTTCTTATCCTTTAAAATTTTGAATTTGTATACGTACATATATTTGCATGTTCAGTTGGCCCTCTCTAAAACAAAGATAAAAAATTATGCCGCCGCCGGGGTTCGAACCCCTGACCTCCATGCTACAAATCCAATGCCTTAACCAACTGAGCTACAGAGGCTTTTGTTAATAAGTCTTAGAACAATAATAATTATTGTTCTCTCCTTACTTCTCTTTTTCATGTTAGTTACAATACTTAAATTAAACAACTGCATGGATCTTTTCTTTTAATTTTTCTTTTAAAAATTAATTATACTTTAATTTGAGAATCTTAATGTCACAGAATTACGGGGTGTTACATTCTCCCCCACTTAAAAGGATTTCGTCCCCGAAATCTTCAAGTTAGGAAGAATGTGTCCTACCATCCAATCACCCATCTACTCAACCATTCAATCACAGGCATTCATTGTCCTTAAAAGATTTCTAATGCTTTCATGTTCATATGCATAGTGTGTGTATATGTCTCTATGTAATGCAAAATCAGGCGGTCTACTGATTCAGTTGACCTCCTTAATGCAAATCGTGTTAGTGCCATGCGTCCAATCATGCATGCAAACATCCCTAGTTATGTAAATACTACATGCGTGCACAGCCATTCATCCATATGCAACGTCCATATGATATCATATCAAGCTTAACTTATAAACAAATGCATATATGTAAATGCAATATGAGAGCGTCCGAACTTGATCTATTGCCTAATACGTATGCATATGCAACCACGAGCAACCATTTGCAACCACTTGCAACCATTCAACCATAACATGTTTCAAATACTTGTTTACATCCATTGGCTTCTACCTAAGGATCGCGGATACGACCTAGAGGATATACTTTGGAAAGAGAGAAATAACTACGCGTAAAGCTCCTAAACAGAGAAATCAAGGATGCACCCTTAAGGAAAAAGGGCATGTTGCTAGTATCCAGCCTTCTTGAGCTTTACTCCACTGTATCTTAACCAATTTTTACTCCACGATTGTGAAGTTTCTAAGCTCCATCTCCAAAATGAACAGATGTCAACCAAGTGTATATATTAGGATGATCAGAGGTCTCTCCTCCTATCTTATCCATCATGCCATAATTATAAGGGTCAAAAGGTCACTACGCGCTTTTTAGAGCGCCTGCCACAACTATCCATCTCTCACGCAAACCATCCTAGTCGAACTCGACATTCCTCAAGTACAAGCCCCAAAGGCCTAAACCAATATCAGACAAGCACCCAAGGAATATCTCCTCTAGAAAATCTATGTGATATGATATAAGCAAACTCGATAGCTATTCAAACCCCTACTAACCAAAAATAAACGGGTCGAACCACCCACTGGGTTTGAGACTGATTGGGATCTTCTTACTATACAAGTACTAAGGTGCAGAGACTCAACTATGGAAGCAAATATGAACAAATGCGAAGCGCTAAATCCGAACAGAAAAACTGGATTCTTCCAACAGAAACTTTTACCACCTATCTCCTAGGTACGCTCAGCATGTACTTGCCCTTTTGAAAATCTTGTCCTTTGTTCTTACCCTCGTCCTTAATTATATGCCCTATCATACCCGAGTAAAGGTACTTCCTCTTTTATAATTTCTTCCTCCTTCGTGAGCTAAACCTATCTCCATGAATTCCTCATCCTAGGGTTGTGCTCCTTTGCCAAACTCCTCACCATTTTATGTGTATAACCATGTTGGCAGATCCCTCGAAAGCTGCTTCCATCATACCGAAGACCCTACTAAGCTTGAAAGAAGACTAGCCGTAAGTGAAACAACTACGGCTATAGATGGAAGTCGGGCACTACTTCGCCCTTCGATGAGGTTATCTCCCAGAAAGCCAGGAGCCCCAGAGACTCAAGAAAGAAGGAGACAAGAATTCAAACAGAGGAAGAGGAGACAATGCGTATGGCTTTGGGGAATATGCCTTTAAAACAAATCCTTTCTTTTAAAAATGCTTCTTTAAAAACCTTTTGAAAATAATTTTTCAAATCTTTTATCTGATCCGGTAACCTTCAGCTCTGATACCACGTGTAACACCCCACGTCCGTTAGTGTCACTCACAAAGGGAATGCACTAAGTTCTGTGGATCATTTTGGGTAAAAGATGCAGATAAATTACAAGACAGACAAATATTAAATAGCGGAAAATAGAACTTTGCTTTATTGATAAAATAGTCTGTACAAGATTCTTTTACAATATCAGAGTATCATCTGTCTTTACAAAATAAAGAAGCATAAAACAACATTTTATATTCCCCAATGTAGCAAGAGCCGGCCATAGCATCTGAAAGAGAATCGAAGGACGACTTCGTCAAATCTTCAAGCTGGGGAAAGAGCAATGGTCCAATCTAATCCTGAGTTATACTATTCCCTCCTCAACTACTTGGGGGGGGAGAACGGAAGAAAAGAAGCGAAAGAAAAACAGAGTCCGACATAAAGCCTTAGTAAGTCAGTAACTTCTAGCATGTGAACAGGGAAAAATAAACGATATGAATTAACTGAATACAAGACAATACCATGATGATAGGGTCAACATGATAAGATAAGATTACCACAAGATATATTAAGGCAAGATAAACTGGATATACTTTAATAATTTCTCTACTTCGCTATTACCTTATTATTTTGGTTTCTATATCTCTGCACCGCCTAACTATTGTCCCTACTAGTAACGATAACGTGATCCCAATCCCTGTAGTTTCCGTCGCCTTCAGGCATCCATTTATTATTTAATTACCTAGATCTAATCTAGGGTTTTCTATCAAGTGCCTTCTAGATTCAACTAGAACTTACGCTATTTTTCTGAATGCTTCTTGGATTTAGGGTTTATGCCACCTAGTTCCAAACTAGGGATTATGCTACCTGTCGAACGATGCCCTTTAGTCTAGGACACACCACATAGGGTGGTACATGTTCCTAGACTTTTCCCACGCATGTATCGCGAATCGTTATCGCTTGTCTAGATGCACATGTCCAGTAATGTGCGGTCCGAGTTCCGCTGTCAGGGCTACTCTAGAAATACGGAACTCGGTCGGGAGCTTTCAATATCTGCCGATGCTGATGCTAAGGTCTGTTTTTTCAGTGGCTATGGTCCCACTCGACCCCTCCCTCAACTAATGGAAGGCCACCCTTGTAAAATGAGAACTGTACGAAGGCCCCTATCTGCCCCTCTAATTCTATGGCCAACAACACCCCGCACCCACAACTAGATAGCAAGTATGTGGTCCGTATGAGTCCTACAGCCTTCCCACTTCACGTGTCTCGCTTGACTGAAGATGGTAGGTAGACGAAGAGTTGCTATCACAGGGCTTCCGTCTTCTCGCCGAATCACGCTAGTCCATCCTAGTCTTTTGGTTGCCATATATTGCAACCAAGGCATACCCTTGGCTCTTCTACTGCAGACCTTAACCTCTGTGCGCCCAGGCGGATCATCTGCAGCCTCACAGAGGGATACCAAGAGTATCCTCACGTCCCCTCGAAGCCTCGGGCTTCGTATCCCAATTCGTTGGAGTCTTTTTTAAAATCAAATGGACGTCCGCTCATTCGTGTTATACTAAGAATTACTACTTAGTTCTACTAACTAAGGTTTACCACTTAGTTTCCAAATTCCTTGTTTTCTTAACTAAGTTTTACTACTTAGTCCCCTTTTCAACTGAGGTTTACTACTTAGTTTTCTTTCTCGCCAGGTTGGATTGGTTAAGTGTCTTTAGTCGATTCAAGCTATCTTAACCCTCTTCCCTTATCCTGTTAAACTGGTTAAGTGTTATCCCTTTATGCTTTTTACTTAACCCTATTCATTTATCATATTCTGATGGTTAAGCGTTCAAGTTTACTTAACCCTATGGTCTAGTCCAGCTAACATATTAAATTGGCTAAGTGTATTACTTAACCCCAACCTCTAGTCTAATTAACATGTTTAATTGGCTAAGTGTATTAACTTTACTTAACCCCACCTTCTAGTCTAGTCAACATGTTAATTTGGCTAAGTATTCCCATGGACTTAACCCTCCCATTCTAGCTTTAACTGTGCTAAGTTCGTTAAGTGTTCCTTAACCTTCCCATTCTAGCTTAACTGTGTTAAGTTGGTTAAGTGTTCCTATGGACTTAACTCTCCCATTCTTGTTCTTGCTTTAATTAATAAATTAAAGCCGCAACCTCTCACATTAGACAGATATTGCTGCGGTTACTGGATGTGCCGGTCGGTTCCGGGCAGGTTTACACCGCAACTCAGTCTAACCTCGGGTTAGGCATATTCATGTTTTCTAAGTTCAAAGGGTTTTTGATTAATTTCCAAATCTGGTTTTGAAAACAACCATCCCATCCTTCGGATCAGTTAGGGATAGCCAGGGAAGGCAGGAAACTTGTATTTTCCAAACCCAAGCCTAGACACTATCCTCTCTGTCACCCTAGAACTTTCAGTAAATTGTCAACAATTTATCTTCAAAGTCCATTTTCCCTTTTTAAATAAACTTGGCCTATACCATTTTCATTTTGTCCTGCCCACTAGTATACTTATATTCTAGGCCCAAGTCCTAACCCAACTTGCAGTTCAGGCCATTTCCTATTTCATTGCCAAAACTAGATTAAATATCCTAGTTTATAATTTATGGCCAAAACTTTACCTACATGCAAGTTACATATTTTGTGGTAAATGAACAATTTATCATTTATGACAAGTTCTATAAGTAAATTTACTCCTAATTTACCTATTTCATTATTACACTTTTAATGTACATTGTCACATTTATTATTATGGCCCGTTCCCTCTTATTTATCATATTTATACTTTTTGGTATGTAAATTATACCAAATTAAGTGTCACTAACCATAATTTATTCTAAAAATGACAATTTCTCACAATTATGGCTAAATTCAAAATTGTGCTAATATACTTATTCCAAATCTTTAATTAACACAATTTTGATTTAACATTCCTAATTCACAGTTTATGGTAAGACTAGAATTATTATTCTAGTTTACATTTCATGCCTAAAATTTAGCATACTTGCTAATACTAAATTTAATATGTCAAACTTATCCAATTTGCATTCCTATGAACATGCCATAATACATATTCCCAATTTATGCCAATTTCCAAGCTTATAACTACATTTATGTTCATTTTCATATTTTCCCTAAATTGCATTCCCACCGTTCGTATAATCGTGATTTAACCTAGATTGTAAATAAATCTAGATCCGTAGAAAATAGGGAATGAACCAAAGATGCTATGAAAAGGGATAATAACTGGCATAAAAGGTTTGGATAACGACGTAGGTTCAAGAATATGGGTAGACCTAACTTAATAGGTAAATTCCCATGGTCTAAAACCAATATATAGAATAGGTTCAAGAACATGGGTAGACCTAACTGAATAGGTAAATTCCCACAGTCTAAAACCAAAGAAAAACAAGGAACAGATAAAATAGATAATTGGGTTTAGACCCAATTTCATAGCCACAAAACTTAAGCAACAATTTTTCTAATTATGAATCATAGGCAAAGTCCATAGTTATATGCAATGTTCATAGTCCAAAAGGGAAAATAATTCCCATAGTCATAAGTCATTGTCATAGTCATATGTTGTATGTCCCAAATCAAGGTTCATGTTCGTAATTCAAAGGCAATAGGTTCATGGTCATAGTTCTGATAATCATGATCATAGGCATAGGCATATCCTCTTTGTTCAATAGTCATAGGCCGTCAATCAATGTCATAGTATGTTCTGGGCCATAGTCAAGAATTAGATCCAAAAACTTAAATAAACACAGATCCAAGTGAAGAGATTAGGCATTTTTCTTATATCCTTTTAATTTCATGTCACAAATAAAAAAATAAAACATTCAAGTCTAGAAATAACCAACTTACAGAAATTAGATCTAGAATAGAAGAATGGCGATGCTAAGATTCGTATGTCGTTGCTCGAGGTTTGTTGATTTAGCCTTTGAATTCTTCACTTTGATTTGAATCTTCTCTTGAACAGATTTGAGCAGCATCTCCATGTCTTGAATTTATATTTTATTTTAATTATTTAAGAATGTTTAGAGGAGGGGAAGAAGCCATGAATCTTAGCAGCATAAGGATAGAAGAGAATTGGTGCAAAGAGAATGAAGACTAGGGCTGTTTATATAGCTGCTCAAGACCTTATCGTACACGCAGCGCTGAGTCAGCATTGAACCCAGTTAAGAAAATAGTCCAGGTACGTAGATGAATCTAGCCAAACCTTATCATACATGCAGTGCTGAGTGAGCATTGGGTCCCACAAGCTATTTTGGCGTAGAAATTTGAATTTCGAATGAATTGTTTTGGCGTAGAAGTTTGATTTTCGAACTTTTGAATTTCTGGAATTTATTTAACTATTTTATTCACATGAAATATTCTTATATGTATACAATTCCTCTAACGACCATTTTACACGTATATATATATATGCACAACTTTCATTTTATTTCAAAATTCAAATGATGTTGCCATATTTCATTGACTGTAGCCTTATCTTGAATTTTATCTTTCGTATACATATATTTTTGCATATATATATATTTATATTCTCATATGTATATATATATATTTTCTTTATTTCCTTAAATGTACGTTCTTATCCTTTCAAATTTTGAATTTTTATACGTACATATATTTGCATGTTCAGTTGGCCCTCTCTAAAACAAAGATAAAAAATTATGCGGCCGCCGGGGTTCGAACCCCTGACCTCCATGCTACAAATCCAATGCCTTAACCAACTGAGCTACAGAGGCTTTTGTTAATAAGTCTTAGAACAATAATAATTATTGTTCTCTCCTTACTTCTCTTTTTCATGTTAGTTACAATACTTAAATTAAACAACTGCATGGATCTTTTCTTTTAATTTTTCTTTTAAAAATTAATTATACTTTAATTTGAGAATCTTAATGTCACAGAATTACGGGGTGTTACAGTCATCATTTCTGAAAGGAAATGGACGTTTCTTCTGATTAAGATTCTTCATGACGAATTGCTACCTTTCTATTATTTTATAAACAGCTTCAAACATGATTTACAACAAATGATTTTAATGATTATAATTCTATTCTCTCGATTCTTTGAAATTACATTCTTTGCAAACAAAAGCTCTCCTAATTCAAATACTTGTTGAATCCTTGATTTGATTTTTAATATCACTTGATTCAACAAGCAATTTTCTTCCTTATATCTTCACATTCAAATCATATACTCGAGGACCAGTATATAGGAAGGTTGTACTTAATCCATTGACTATCCGTGTTGATTCAAGAACACAAAGCAGAAGTCAAAACACTTGTAATTGTTGAAGTTCTGTGTAGTTGCTCAGGCGAGAGGCATCGTTGTTGGGGCTCGGGTGTACTAACCTATTCCTTCGAGTTAACAGAGGGCATGATAGTGAATTCTGAAGAGGAGCTTCAGGATTGGACGTAGGGCGGGATGTCTGAAGCAGTATAAAATTCCTGATGTCACTTTACTTATTGCTTTTATTTACTTGTGTTATATCATATTAGCTCTTATATTGGCTAGTTAGTATAGACATTATGGATAATGACACTGGTTCTGGCAATAACACTGGATATTCTGAATGCCAATCCACTACTAGGCTAACTTTCTTTAATGGCAAGAATTATAGTTACTGGGCTACATGAATGTGGATATACATGCAAGCAAAAAGTTTTGATGCATGGAATATCACACAACCTACTATGGTATTTATAGAATGGTCTACATCTGAAAAAGCAGGGGCTAGTGCCAATGTTAAGCTATGAACATGTTGCATTGTGCTTTAGATAGAAACGAATTTAATCGGATTTGTATGTGCAACACTGCATATGAAATTTGGAGAACACTTAAAATTACTTATGAAGGTGCTAATAAAGTTAAACAAAGCAAAATATCTATGCTCAAGAATCAATTTCAAAATTTTAAGATGAATAAAAGTGAATCCATAAATGATATGTATTCATGTTTTCAAAATATTTATCACTCTTTATTAGGATTAGGAGAATAGTATTCCGATTTTGATATAGTGTCAAAAATTTTGAATTCTTTAATGGACAAATGGGAGAGAAAATTATTTGCAATCGAAGAAGCTAATGATCTCTTTTCCATGAAACCCGGAGAATTGATCGGTAATCTAATGTCTTATGAAGTAAATTTGCAGGCAAAGAAAGTACAGGTACAAGATAAGAAAAATTTAGCTTTCCATGCTAAGAAAGAAGATTTCAATTTAGATGAAGAAGATATTGCATTTGTTGCTAAGAATTTTAGAAAATTTCTAAAAAACAAAAAAGGCCAAAGTAAAAATGTAAAGAAGAACTCATCAAAAGAACCTGATCATGCTCTAGTAGAATGCTTCAACTGTCACAAGACTGGACACTATCAAAAGAATTTTCCAGAGTTAAAGAAAAATCGCAAAAATGAGAAATCAAAGTGACGAGCATTTTCAGTCACTTGGGACAACTCGGATTCATCTCCTGAAAGTGATAGCGACAGTGATAGTGAGAAAGTGCTTCATGGCTAAGGACAATAATGTAAGTGATTTTACTTTTGATGAATAGTTGAAATTAATACTAAAATCTTAGAATCTAGGAAAATGTTTAAGCGAAAATTTAAACAAGCTAACAAAAATAAAAAGAAAGCAGAATTTGAAAAAGACCTTTTAAAAGATGAAAAAGAAATTTGAGAAGAAGAAATTAGAAAATTAGAAGAATCTCTTTCGATAGCAAATTCTCAAATTTCTATGTTAAGTCAAGAAATTGAGACTCAATAGAATAAAAATGATTTATTGGTTTCTGAAAATCATGATTTAAATACTGAATTTAACATCATAGAATTAGAAAATTCTTGTTTAAAAATTAAATTAGAGAGCATTTCCAAAAATGTTAATAATTTTAACAATGGTAGAGAGAATTTATCTAGAATATTAGAAAATTCTTAGCCGGTTTTTAGTAAAAATGGACTAGTGTATGATAAAAATTAATCTAAGAGAAAATCCATGTCTACAAATTCTAGTATTAAACCAAAAGTTTCTAGTAGTAAATTAAACATTTTTACGAAGGAAAAAATGCTAGGGAAATATTAGTATATGGATTCCAAAAACAAGTAATGTACTTATTAGGAATAAATATATTAAAAACTTTATAGATTTTGTTCATTATAATAGTAATTATTTTTTCAAAAAGGAACCTAATCTATCTTGGGTTTGGCATCCTAAGTTTTAACCTTTAGGACCCTAATGGAGGAAGTGGATACCATTGAAATTTTTAAAATTATTTTTTGTAGGTCTCACTAAAAAAACAAAGTAAAATGGATACTAGACAGTGGTTGCTCAAAACATATGACAAGAGACAAGGAGAAGCTAACAAATATCATTTACTCAAAAGGAGGAACTGTCATGTTTGGAGATAATTCCAGAGGATACATCATCAGAAAAGGCGATGTGAGCAATTACGGTATATCTAATTCACCTCTTATTTCAGATGTTTTATAGGTTAAGAATTTAAAACCCTGTTTATTAAATATTAGTCAATTTTGCGATAAAGGATTTAAAATATCATTTTCTGAAAATAAATGTAGTATTTTTGACTCAAATCAAAATCTTATTTTTGAAGGAAATTGAGACAAAAAAATATTTATATTTTAAATATGGCAGTTAATAATAATCCAAGTATGTGTTTATTACCCAAAGACAATGATCCTTAATTATGGCATAAACGATTTTGCCATATTAATTTTAAAACAATAAAAAATATATTTAAAAATGACCTTGTACGAGGATTACCCAAAATAAAATTCAAAACTGAAAATTTATGCGATGCTCCTCTACTAGGAAAGTTAACCAAATCTTCTTTTAAATCGAAAAAGGTTATATCAACCTTATAACCACTTGAATTACAACATATGGATTTATTTGAACCAACTCAAGTTCAGTCCATAAATCATAGTAGATACGTGTTTGTAATTGTTGATGATTTCTCAAGATAAACTTGGACTATGTTTTAAAAAAATAAAAGCGATACTTTTGATATCTTTAAAAGTTTCATCAAACAAATTCAATATTTGTCTAATCTAAAAAGTAAAGAACATAAGAAGTGATCATGGAGGAGAATTTGAAAATGAGAAATTTGATTTATTTTGTTAAAAGGAAGGAATATTTCATAATTTTTCCTTTCCTAGAACTCCTCAACAAAATGGAGTTGTAGAACGTAAAAACAGAACTCTACAAGAATTTGCTAGAACGTTATTAAATGGAAGTACACTACCAAACTTTTTTGGGCTGAAGTAGTTGCAACAGCCTGTTATGTTTTTAATCGTGTTTCCATTCGACCTCTTACTAAAAACACTCCACAGGAACTTTTAACTGGTAGAAAACCGAATATATCTTATTTCAAAGTTTTTGGTTCAAAATGTTTCATTTTAAATACAAAAGATCAACTTAGGAAGTTTGACACAAAATCTGACGAAGAAAAATTCTTAGGATATTTTGAATGTAGCAAGGCTTATCATATTTTCGATAAAAGAACCAGTAAAATAGAAGAATCACTTCATGTGTCATTTCACGAAAATGTTATTCAAAATTTATTTAATTCAGATATTATGAAAATTAATTCTTCACATATGGTGATATTGATACATTAAGTGAAGATGATAACATTGTTCATAATAACATAGAGAATAATACTACAGAAACTCAAGATAACATCAATAATCAAAATGTTCCTATTAATGAAGTTCGATCTCCACCAAGAATATTACGATACCATCCACTCAAAATATTGTTGGAGAAATAACTTCAAACGTAAGGACTAGAAGTCAACTTAATTTAATAAGTAATGTAGCCTTCTTATCAAATATAGAACCCAAAAATCCTAGAGAAGCATCAACAGATGAAAATTGGACAATTGCAATGCAAGAAGAATTAAATCAATTTGAGCGTAACGAACTATAGGAATTAGTTCCAAGACCAACTGATCAAACTATTATTGGAAAAAAATGGGTTTACAAAAATAAAGCAGATGAATTGGGTAATATCACTAGAAATAAAGCTAGACTTGTTGCACAAGGTCACAATCAAGAAGAAGGCATAGATTATAAAAAAATTGTTGCTCCAGTCACACGACTAGAAGCAATTCGAATACTATTAGCATATATGTGTCATCACAACTTTAAATTATATCAGATGGATGTTAAAAGCGCCTTTTTAAATGGTTATATTAAAGAACATGTATATGTTGAAAAACCTCCACTATTTTCTCACGAAAAATATCCTGATCATGTTTTTAAACTAAAAAAGGCCTTATATGGTTTGAAACAAGCACCTCGTGCTTGGTATGAACGTCTTTAAATTTATTTATTAGATTCAGTATTTCAAATTGGAAAGGTTGATTAAACACTCTTTATCAAAAAAGATAATAAAGATATTCTAATAGTACAAATATATGTAGATGATATTATCTTTGGTTCAACAAATGATAAATTATGCCAAGAATTTTCAAAAATAATGACCAATGAATTTGAAATGTCACATATGGGAGAACTATCTTACTTTTTGGGATTGCAAATAAGCAATTGCCAGATGGAATTTTCATTAATCAAGAAAAATATTGTACTAAATTATTCAAACGTTTTGGAATGGATAATACGTCAAGTACACCTACACCAATGAGTACGACGACACATTTAAATAAAGATGAAAATGGTACAGGTGTCGATCAAAAGCTATATAGAAGCATGATAGGTTCACTTTTGTATTTAACTACAATTAAACCAGATATTATGATGAGTGTTTGTTTATATGCTTGTTTTCAAGCTAATCCAAAAGAATCACATTTGAGAACAGTTAAACGGATTTTACATTATCTTGGCAGTACTAAAGACTTTGGACTCTACTATCCAAAAGATTGTTCCTTTGAATTAGTTACATATAGTGATGCTGATTTTTGAGGATCACGGACGGATCGTAAGAGTACAAGTGGAACAAGTCATTATATTGGTAAATCACTCATATCTTGTTTCAGCAAGAAATAAAACTATATTTCACTATCAACATGCGAAGCTGAATACAGATATGTTGCATTAGCATGTGCTCAAGTAATATATATGTAGCAAACATTAAAAAAATTCAGCATAAATTTATTTAATTCCACAGTTTATTGTGACAATACAGGCGCAATAAATTTATTTAAGAATCCGGTAAACCATTCTAGAACTAAACATATTGATATCAGACATCATTTCTTAAGAGACAATAATGAAAAACAAACAATTAATTTAGAGTTTGTAACTTCAGAAAATCAAATTGTTGATATCTTTACTAAATCTCTTGTAGAGAACTCATTTATAAGACTCTGACGAGAGCTAGGAATTGTATATATCAAAGATCTCTATAAAGTTATTCGATTAATTTGTGTTCATCATGGCTATTTACTTTTTAATCGGTGACAAAAGGGGAGAAACAACATTTAGTTCACATATATTCTATGTTTTTAAATATGAATTTATTGAGAATATATGTGTTATGGTCTTAATATTGAATCTTTTAAGAATACATGTGCTAACATTTTGTTGCAGGAATCGGGAATCAAAATGGTAAGTTTATAATTTTATCGAACTAACAAAATATTCCAGAAATTCAAAGGGACCAAATACTCAGGGGGAGAAAATCAGATATGTTATCATTAATCAAAAATTGGGAGAATGTTAATATCAAGATTTTGATTAATGCCAACGAGAGAATATAGAAATGGAAATCATGTTATAGAGATAGGTTATATATATATATTTAAGTTGAGTCGTAATATAATCATGTTGAAATTTATCTTCAAGTGTATATTTATATATATAAACCTTTAAAAAGAAAGAAATATACAATAACTGTTCTACCAGTCGACTAGAAGAAAATGGACCAGTCGACTGGGCAGTCTGTTTTTGTATATAATGGCTAGTTTTAAAATTATTATATATGTCATTTAATTCGACCAGTCAATTGATGATTTTTATCCAGTTGACTGACTCGAAACAACAAATATTTTTCTGAAGGGTTACTTCTGTTCTTGAAGAGGAATCACTTCATTTCTGAAAGGAAATGGATTTTTCTTCTGATTAAGAATCTTCATAATGAATTGCGACGTTTATACTATTATATAAACAAATTCAAACATGATTTACAACAATCAATTTTACTGATTATAATTCCATTCTCTCCATTCATTGAAATTACATTCTTTGCAAACAAAAGCTCTCCTAATTTAAATACTTATTGAATCCTTGATTTGATTTTTAATATCACTTGATTCAACAAGCAATTTTCTTCCCATAAATCTTCACATTCAAATCATATACTTGAGGATCGGATTATAGGAAGGTTGTACTTAAACCTATGACTATCCGTGTTGATTCAAGGACAAAAAGCAAAAGTCAAAACACTTGTAATTGTTAAAGTAATTTGTAGTTGCTTAGGCGAGAGGCATCCTTGTTGGGGCTCAGGTGTACTGACCTATTCCTCTGGGTTAAGAGAGGGCATGATAGTGAATTCCGAAGAGGAGCTTCATGACTGCACGTAGGGCTGGAAGTCCGAACCAGTATAAAATTCCTGATGTCACTTTACTTATTACTTTTATTTACTTGTGTTATATAATATTATTTCTTATATTAGCTAGTTAGTATACCATTTATATTTCCGCTATATCCATATATATCATACTTAAGTCGTACGCACCGACTTTTCAATTACATATTCTTCGTTTTTTCTAATTAAACATACTTTCAATGGACACATCAAAACTACCCGTATGCATAATTTATAATAAAACTAAAACATACTCATCTTCTTTATATTTCTTGTATACTTGTTATTTTCATCTTTATATTGATAGTTATTTTAAATCATCACTACACTAGAAATAATTTCTATTATGGCTTGTCACGCTTGGCAATAAAATGAGCTATACATGAAAAACGAAAATTGTAATGACCCGGATTTTGAGCGACTTTGGTTATCGACATAAACTCGATGTCGATAACCAAAACATCGAAAAATCCTGGTAATTAGTGAAAGAAATTAGAGGGTGAGGAAAGATAAGATAGAAACTTAGAATAGAAGAAGAAGAAGAACACAACATCAGAGTAACACGAATCTCACAACGGAACGAATAACATATAATATATATAACATAACTTGAAATATACATCTGTACTTGAATATACATCAATATCAAAGTACATCACTTACAACACAGCGGAAATAACTATAGCTATATGATCCTGAAGCCTCCTGCTCCAGCTCTTCAACTATATCTGTAAATCCCGACTACTTGACTGCCCATACAAATTTAGGCACCCAAGAGTTTAGGGAAAACAACAAAGTAAACTCCGGGTCAGTCATGGGACTGGTATGAGTAAAAAAGTTTAAAAATAGTTCGAACAAGTAAATGATATCTCATAAGACCACGCCGCATAACGGAACGGGTTTTTCCCTTATGAGAATCCAAAATATCTTTATATCAAAAACCTTTTGATATTATAATAATGTCTATCAACTATAGTATATATAATCATCTAGCAGAGCTACATATATAGTATACAATCACAACCGCAAGCACGTATTGGGTAATGGATTTCCAACTATGACAAGGTATGGAACCGCCTTTCACTAGTGTACCTCTAGAGAGGAATACACTGGGTTCAACAAGAACATCTTGCAATCCTGCCACACATGACCGACCACTCATTTGCTTGAGTGTATCGAATGTATATCATCAACGGTTGGGATCAGCAACCGTTTCCCGAATAGGACAGTATCGACAATAGATTTTTAGAAATAAATGAAACTCTAGATCAGGTGATTATACACCCTAATAGGTGCGACCTACATAACCATGCTGCCTGCCCGATTTCTATCATTTACCAGTTGATGAGGCTAGAAGCTACACTTTATCATCACCTGATTCACTTTGAATGCCACATCATCAAATCCATCAAATCACCGATTGACGTCCTCAACAATACATTATGTGTTAGATAAAAGAAGTTTCCTTCTCCGCTTCCACTCTTGGTACGGTTGGAGAAATAAATATACGTGATCATCATGAAATACTCTGTCAGACATCCGCCCATACACGTCATCCAGGAACAGGATGAACCGAAGGCACTATTCAGTACATCCATCTTAGGTAGTGTTATCTAAGACTTATACAATAGCCGTTGCACTTTACTCCGTCTTCAATTATCTTTGGCATATATGATTCGCAACGCTTATGCCAATACAGAGTGGTTCTTTGGATAATGATCCAACCGGTCTCTCTATATTAACAACGTTAAAATGGTCAAAACTTCGATAGTCTGTGAGTTAACTATCAAAGAAAAACACGTGTGCAAACAACGATATTATTTCCAAATGGAAATTCTATTAATCAATCATCAATCATATATATATTTATATATATATATATTCATATTTTCCTTGTTTCAATATTTGATTACGTTTCTGATTCTATTTGGAAAACATTTCCAAATCTTCTATACTTGAATTTAAACAGATGTTTAAATCAACATCGCGACGACAACTCAAACCACTTTACTTATTTACTAAATCCACTTAACCACTTTCACTCTCGAACCTTACCCATTTCTAAATTAAAAACGAAGTCAATCAAGTTGGGGTATAATTACCTCTCAGACCTTAACTGAACAACATTTCAAATCTCGAAATAGGGTAAGTTCATCTTTTAACTCTTTAACACTTCCTTACGAAATTCTCTTTCGAATAATCTCTATTCGATAACTCCTCCCTTGAAATAAACTATATTCGATTAACTCCTTTAATTCTATTCGAATAAACTATATTCGATTTAACTCCTTTTATTTAACCCTATTCGATTAACTCCTTTGGGTTAACTCTATTCGATTAACTCCTTTGGATTAACTCTATTTGATTTACTCTATTTACTTAACTCCTATCGAATAAAACTATATTCGATAACTCCTCTAACTCTATTCGAATAACTATATTCGATTAACTTCATTTGGGAAATTCTAACTAGTTAACCTAACTCAAATCGATTAACTCTAACTGATTAACTCTGCCTGGTCAACCCTAACTGATTAACTCTACCGGTTAACTCTAACTGTTTTTACTTGGTTTGACTAACTCAATTGATTAACTCGACTGACTAATTCAACTCGATTAACCTAGCTTGATTTGCTTGGCTTGACTAACTCAATTTATTAACTCGACTGACTAATTCAACTCGATTAACCCACTTGATTTTTCTTATCTCGATTAACTGAACTAATCACTTTGATTAACTCGACTAATTCACTTTGATTAACTTAACCAATTCACTTTGATTAACTTAACTAATCCACTTAGTTTAACTTAACTAATTCACTTAGTTTAACTTAACTAATTCACTTTGATTAATCCTAACCTGATAACTCAATTTGATTAACTTAATCGCTAATAACGTTTATTCCTTTTTAAAAGATTTCCTTTTATAATCTATTTATTTCCTAAATAAATATTTCCTTTATAATCCTATTTGTGAATGTTCTACAAATATTCTCTTTTGATCTTTATTCTATTTGTAAATGGTTTACAAATATTTCTCTTTCTAATTTATTGACAAATATTTTCCTTTATATTTGATTAACAAATATATTCCCCTTATATTTGATTTCTCAAATATATTTTTCCTTTTATATTCGTTTTACAAATATATTCTTTTATATTTGATTTACAAATATATTTCTTTTATTCAAAATCCTTTTTCTTTTATAATATAAAATCCATTGATTTTATATAAATAAATTATTTTCAAATTGTACTTTGAAAATCCCTTTATCACATTCTGGTATTTCTTATGGAATTTAACATACCATAAAATCAACGATAAATATCGTCCAACAACACTTAATCAACAACAGATTATATATCACATTATATATCACAATATATAAATCACAGTAAAATAAATGTTGAGGAACCCAGTCGGATTCCTCCAACCTGTTTCCCTGCATCACAGATGCTAAACAATATAGATAACATCACTTTCAGTTCCATATGATATATTCTGTTTAAACAGAATCAATATAGAAATTCAACTAACTGACTAGCAGTTCAATCAAACAATCAACACACACTCAATCAGACAATATTTAACAGTTCTAAAAATACAACATGGAATTATAAACTATTCAGAGTTAGTGAGATTTACTCACATTTGCAGTTCATCGTTAAAGAACGATAAACTTTTGTTTGATTTGAATCAAACAGTTTAATTCGCCATAAATTCTAACGAGCCCCAATCCACTTCAAGTCAGCTTCTTTGTGAAGCTCTCGTCCATACGGTCCCAACGCAACTTACGGTTCGTCAATCTGATATCGTATGACTAAGATATTCAATTTACTAGTGAACATACATTTATTTTATATAAAAACTTGGCCTTTAATTCTAAACGGGCTCACCATGTTCATAAGGCCCATCTTCCTTCACTTAAACCCAGATCCGTATATCAACTCTTCTTCCCCAAATTACACCGATGTCGGCTCCAGGTTCCACTCCTCCATAGCAGCACATTTATCCACCTCATTCTCCCTCTTCGTATAACGAAATCTAAAACCAACCACACCCAAGAACTTCTCATCCATTTCTCTTCTAGTCCACGCCCTTTTTGTGGAACTCGGTCACCATCCTCTTTTTGCGGTTTCGGGGGATCCACGACAGTCTACATCGACATTTTTTCCATCGATTCCACCAAAATCCTTCGTTCACCATCCCCATCCCATCACAGATCCAAATACACCTTTAATTTCATGAATCGAACTTTGATTTCCTGTAAAAACTGAACCCTAACTCGATAGTACATACGCAGGAATTTCTGACCGAACCCAATAGCCACCGAATGCCATGAAACCACTGCCAAATCGAAGAGCTTCCTCCTAGGATTAGAAACATATATAAATTGTGATTTTTAGGATTTTGTTTTGATTTTCTATTTATTTTCTTTTGAGGATTTTCTGCGGTTGTTCTTCTGAGAACATGTATTTGTTTCTGCGTTATATCCTACAGTGTGTGGCTGAGAAAATATGAAGCGTGGCCTTCATTTTGAAAAAGAATGAATTTGGATATATTTTTTTTATTTATTTATATGCACCTACGCTATTTGTATCCATCCTCTAAAATCCGTACGATCACGTATGATGACTTTAAATTATGAAAATTGACATGTAGCTAGAGTTCGACATTACGGTCCCAACGAAACTGGTTTCGTCGAATTCCGACTCCATATGCTCACACAGCGTATTTTTAACTGTCGAAATACTGACTGTTTCTCACTCTAAAAATCCGTACGGCCACACACTGACTTCAAAAATCACGGAAACTGAATTATAGCAATAATTTAATATTGCCAATCCAACAAAATTAGTTTCGTCGAATTCCGACTTCGTTTGCAAAAGTGGTTATTTTTAAAGCTCTGGATGACCTATTTAAATATATAAATATATTTAAATATAATTAAATAAAATATTAATAAATTAATATTATCGTATATACTCACAGTGGAATACCATACAGCTCTAGAATATTCCCATATGGATTTCTAACTCGATATTTCATCTGGGTCAACCCGATATTCGATTTATATTAAAACCCCTTTTAAAAATATAAATAATTCCTTTATAAATTATAAAGGAATTCCACAGCGACTTTTCTAAAATTTGATTTGGACATATCTCAAAATCTACACAATGAAATCCCGATTTTTCTCTTCCACTAGAAAGATATACTCCATCAGCTCCACACGTTTCTTGTTTCACAGAAATCCGGCTTAAAACGAATCCTGTACATTCAGTTGAAGTTCAAATTGCCAAATTACGAACTGCAGCGCCATTTCAAGCTCGATTTTAATTATAATATAATTATACGTTCAAACTATCGTTTATATAATATATTCGTTATTCAAATTCAATTCTGAGCTGAATTAAATATCACAGATGATCCAGTTCACATCGTATCGCCATTTCAGTCAATTCTGATTATTTCAGAATTAAATACATTATTTAATTTATTATTTTAATTAAATATTCACCATTATTAAATTAAACCACCATTTAATTCACTGTATCACTATTTATATAATTAAATAAATTAATTATAATACCCTCTGCAAATGCGGGTCATTACAAAAATTTTATACTTTATCAACATACATTATTTACAGAATGAAAACGGCCATAAGTAATATATGAAATGGAAATGATTATTTAGGCCACACTCGTTTCCATATGATTTTGTAGCATATTTCACTGGTATAATTTTTACGTTTAACTTCATTTTCATATTATTATCGTTGATATATTTTTATATTTTTTTAACTATTTGTTGTACGATTAATGGAAAAAACTACCAATGTACCCAGGTATCTTATGTTGTACTTAGCATGAAATAAATACAAATTGATCTTTCCCATCAATACAGGAATTTAAAAAAAATGGTAGCATGGTAAAAGGTAGAATACATTTAGGAATGATGGAAACAAAATTGAATGCGGGAATAAATAGAGGTCATGAGTAGCGAATGATGGCAATGTAAGATCCAGACCATGCATCATTTTCAAATTTTGTGACTTGTTTATTTCTATCTTTTGTTGCATATGTTCATCCTTTTACTTATATTCAAAGAATTTACAACTAGTTAATACTGGATGTTAAGCTTTTATAACAAATGTTTAGGCTAATGCATAAATGATTTTCAGTTGCAGAGATGGTTTGAATTCTAACTATATAATATTTGTTCTACTGGATACTTTACCTACATTCTATGAGAAGTAAGAAGACAATTTGGACCCAAATGTAGAGATTGCGGCTGTAAAGCTAAAGATGCATGATGTTGTGGTAAATGAGCAAGTGGTTCTACTTCTATGACTTAGCCAACTTATCTAACCAAAGTCAATGGGAAAAAACTCTAAATTTACCTAGAAAGAACGTTTGAGGTGAGGATTATTTCTTTATTTTTATTTTGTTCATTCTGCAGTTTGTTTTATTTTAGAACAATTTTTACCATGGCTCGCACATTTGTGAGCATGCTCAAGCATGTTGGGGTTCTGTGGATGTTATGGTTATGCTACATGTGTTTGTGAAACTAAATCATTGTTTTGTCATAACTCTATCAATTTTGATATACAACCCATAATTTTGTTTACTATGACATGTTAGTTGTAGTATTTTTTTGGTTAAATTATATTAACCATATTTTTAAGAGCACGAGGCACTTCGCAAATGTGATAGGATCAACGCATACCAAACAAAATTGAATCGGATGATACAATAAAGCATATCTTAGGGGTCATCAATATGTTGGATCATCAATCCAATCTTAATATGTTTTCATTATTGTATGTATATTGCATAATATGATATGAAGTGAAATAAATATTATTTACATATTTAATGTTTTTCTTGCTGTCAATGCTAGTAAAGACTATTTCACTAGTGGTAGCAAGTACATGTTACATCGTAACACATATGTCATAACTACATATTATATTTGATAATTGGAATGTTTACGTTTTTTGTAACATTTTAGTTAGTGATGTGAATGACTACTTTAGATTGTTTTGTTGGTTATGTACTGTATTTTGACTGAATACTATGATTGTTGATATCTATGAATGAACCAGATTTAGGTATATTTGTTGCATTGATGTATGAATTATATTATTATTAATATATAATTGAATTGTAGTATCATTAGTATGTGAATAATTGGGGGGGGGGGTGTGTGTGTGTATATATATTACTTTTTGGAATTTAAAATGCAACTATCAATTATAGTTATAATAAAGTGTATTACAACTGTCAGAAATAGTTGTAAAAATTATGAAGTCGCAATTGTGTATAACAGTTGTAGTAGCTATTACTACAACAGTGCACAATAGTTGTAAAAGATCTATTCTACTACAACTTCTTAACGTACGACGGTGTGATCACCAATGCAAAAAGTAATTTACAATTGTTTTACACCATTGTAATATAATGATTTTGTTGTAGTAAGATTACTCTTATCCAACAAGTAGCTAACACCCATAATTATTAGTCAGGAGAAACTATCAATCAATCAACAATTTATCAAACTACAATTAGTTTGAAAATTCCTTTATATATAAAATAATAAAACCATGGTAAAATTTTCCATTTACCAACTCTGTGAAACAATATTTTGTCGATTTGTCTTATCCAAGTGTTTATAAACCCCTATTGACTACGTCAGCTAGACGCATTAATATGTAATTCCTATACCACTCAACATATAACCAAACACAATATATAAATTTTTATAACACCAATGAGTACACAATCTCATATATATACGCTCAAACTCAATCTGGGGATTACTAAGCCTATCTTAATTGAGTTACACCACAGAGACAAGATTATCACTCAACCATCGGCTCTGATACCATTGTAACAAACCGACCAATTTTCGAACTTGATTATTGACACCAATATCAGGTCGACTAACCAAGCACCAGAAAATTATCGGATTATTAATAGAAATAAGTTAGAGGGTAAGAAATAGAAAGAAAGAAAAGTTAGAATAGAAGAAAAGAAGGCCATAATATCACAAAATTAGAGCAGACACAAATCTCATAGTGGAAGAAACAAAACATATTATATAACATAATTTTTAAAAATTGTAAGTGTATATACATACCATTATTAGAGTACAACACTTACATACAGCATAAAAAACAATAGCTATAAATGTTGGATCCTCCTTCTCCAAGCTCTTCCATGTATGTCTGTAAAATAGAATCCCAACTGCTTGACTTCCCGTACAAATTTGAGCACCCAAGAGTTTAGTGTAAAATAAAACAAAATAAACCCTGGGTCAGTCATGGGACTGGTGCGAGTAAACTCCAATCATTTGGTTTAACTTTTAAAAATCCTTAAAATAAAGGATAATCATAAAACCGATCCACACGTAAATATGAATGGTTTTTACCTTACGATAACCCAAAACATTTTTTTAAATCAATACTATTCTGATATTATAATAGTGTCTAAATCAAATCAATAGCAATCTATCGGAATGGTTGCATCTCACGCTCCACATATATTGTATACAATTAAAACCGTGGGCAATTATTGGGCAAGGATTTCCAACTATGACAAGGTATGGGACCGCCTTCCGATAGTATATCTCTAGAGAGGAATACACAGGGTTCAATAAGAACATCTTGTAACCCAGTCCATACATAACCGTCCACTCATTTCGTTTGAGTGTACTAAATTTTTGTATCACCAATGGTTAGGATCAGCAACCGTTACCGAAGCATACAGAAAAATATAATAAAGAAGCAAACAGATTTTTCTCTAGATCAGGTGATAATACACCCTAATGGAACGACCTACATAGCCATGTTGCCTGCCCGATTTTTGTCATTTTCTAGTTGTGAGGCTTAAGGTCATACTTACCTTTTTTACATCATAGAACCATTCACTTTGAACGCCACATTATCAAACCTGCCAAATCATTCCTAAAAAATATCACAGGCATAAAGCTAAGAGAAACAAATTCCTCTGCCATCGACGTAAATATGTTTGAAGAGATCAATGTAGATGATATGTTAGGCATACTCTGTCATACATTCGACCATACAAGTTGTCTTGGGACTGGACAAACTGAAGGCACCATCCCATCAATCCACCTTAGGAAGTTTCTACCTAGAATTAAGAGAACATCCCTTGGACTTTACTCCATCTTCAATTATCTTCCGCATATTTGGTTCGCAACACTTATTACCATACAAAGTTCAGATAATAAACCAGATCCCGGTCTCCCCGAATTGACAACGAATATATAAAATAGGCTAAAACTTTTATAGTCGGTTATATAACTATCAAAAGAAACATCCATTCAACCAATGACCATATTTACAAATGGAAATTCTACTAGTCAAGCATCAAGCAACACTGAGCATTTTTAATTAATTCCGTATTAATTTATCATTTCCTAATTTCCATTTTCCATATCTTTCCACAGATATTTCACAAAACTTGTTTGGCCTTTCATGATTCTTGAAAAAAAAACATTTTCATATATCGTAACTATTTACTTTCTATATTCCAGAAAATATCTCTTATAACTGTTGGAAAACATTTCCATCTCTTCACATTTCTTATTCTCACTAACGAACTCGTTTCTTTTATTTATGCTTAGAAAACATCTCTGATTATATTCGGAAAGCATTTTTAAAAACCGTTACTTGAATTTAAACAAATGTTGTACAAAACATCGTTACGATAACTCAATCCGTTAATCATTTATTAACTAACCGTATTTCTAACCAATTTTTGCTACCGAACCTTAACCATTCCTTGGTCAATAATGATCTCAATCAAGTTAAGTTATAATTACCTCTCAAACCTTAACTGAACGACATCCTTAACTTCGAAATAAATAAAGATCAAAAGTTCAATAAAAAAATCGCTTACGCAACTCTTGTATTCAATTTAAGAATCCACTTCCTTAACAGAAATCACTGATTATAACGATAGCATTATAATCCATACCCTGAGATATAAAATCTTAAATCATAACTTCTATTCGTTAATTTGAATAATTAATTAATTAATTAAAATTAAAACGAAAAGTAAATAGTACTTTCCTAAATTCGATATAATTGAATTTCAATGTATAACTCACTTAGAATAATCTCTATTCGATGATTCTCTTTCACATAATCTCTATTCGATAGCTCTTTTCCAAATAATCAATATTCAATTAGAGTTCCAAACTTCAGAATAATTTAATGGTTTTAGGTCAACTATATTTTCCATTTTCATCCAAAATTCATCTTTGAATTTATCACTGCCAATTCCTTACCAATTTCTTTTAAAACCATTCAAATCTGCAAAACGTTTTCTTTTAAACTATTATTCACTTTAAAATGTGAATAATATACCTTTATAGAAATCTGGACTCGTTTTATCAAATCAAATCTTGATTTCAATTGTAAACACCATTACAGCCTTGTTTTTCGAGTTACTTTATAAATTCACATTCATATTCCACTTAATTCATAAATCTCATTTACATGTCAACTTCTTGTTAATTATATATCAAGTCTATAACTTAATATTGATTTCATATTCGATTATAAATTATTGGTTCAAAACCAAATATAAATTATCTTGTTAAGTTCCAAATTATATAATATATCATTTCTTAAAGTAAATGATTGTCTAGCATTCAACATAGTAAAATTCTAATTATAAATCCTTATGGAATTATTTTACTTCTATTCACATTCTGAACATCAAATTAAATTTCATATTTTGTTTTGTCTAAAAACGGTTTCCAATTTCCCTTTAAATTCATTCTTGAATTTACATTCCTAAATTATCCAATGATAATTATTTCACTTCATTTATAAACATCATTTATAAATTTAAACTACTTGTCTTTATTATCGAAAACAAGTTAATATATTCTACCCCATTCGAAATTCAATTTCTATTTCAAAAATAGATTTTTCCTTTTAAAACCCAATTTCGTTTTCTTTCCATTCGAATATATTTTTACAGTATTTATATAGACTTTATCTTAGTTTCAGTGTTATTTAAGCATCTAAACACAACAAATCTATTATAGAACATTTAACGCATCATATATCACAATATATGACAACAAACAGTAATAATTTTGAGGAATCTAGTTGGATCCCTCCAACCTATTTTTCCTGCATCCACGGATGTTAGGTAACATAAATAATACCAATCCCTCTTCAGGCGGTATATCGTGGTATAGAAGGTCATCCGCTATTATACGGGGAGTATAGGGTCTCATCTACTAATAGTACCGTGGAGAAATATCCAATTGCCAACCTTAAATATAACTAAACGTATAATAGCAACAATTGATAATAATATGTCAATTCATCCAAAAAATCTTCACATAACATTTAAACAACATTTGTCAACATTAAAATATGTTCATAATATTATAAAACTGGACAGAGTTAGTGAGTTTACTCACTTGGTTTATTAATTTTTGAATAACGATTAATTTCCGATAGTTCAATCAGGTCATTTATTCTGTCGAAATTGCAACTGCAACGACTCAGATTTTTCAGGTATTTGAATTGAATATTTAAAACTGTTTTAGCTATTATAACTAAAATATTAATGGATTTTCAATATAGAATTCATATAATAAACGATAATTGAATATATATATATATATATATTTATATTTAATTTAAAATGAAATTGTAATGGCGTGGTAGTTCATAATATTGAGTTTTGAACTTCAATTGAATATACAAAATACTTTTTAAGCCGGAATTCTGTAAAACAAGAAACATTATTATCTATTTGATTATAATTTTCTAACGAAAGAGAAAAGTCGGGATTTTTTGTTATATATTGTAAGTTATGTTCAAATCAAATTTTAAAATAGTCGCTATGGAATCATTTATAAACGATAACGTTTATTTAATAAATAAAAAGTAATTTTTATAGATTTCGGATATCATTTAACTTAAAAATGTTAATGTAGAGTTATAATTTCATGTTGGTTAAATTTGAAATGATATATATTTCCGTCAAAATATACATGACAATAATAATTTATTATTATTAAATTTAATTATTTTGGAATTTATTTATATTTTACTAATATTATTATTCCTTTGAAGTAGCTATATTTCAAACGACATCGTTTTCAATGAAACAAGTTTTAGTGGAATACATATAGCTAATTATTGTCAGATTTCCAGTTTAGGGCCAATCGGAGTTGTTTTGTGAGTGTGTGATATTTAACCATGAATCAATGAATAAATTTGAAATTAAAATAACATCTTTATACAAAGTTGGTTTTCAGTGAAATTAATTTCAATGCGTCTGGAACGTCAAGACATAGCAATATGTATAGTTTCCTTTCATTGGGAGATCATGTGTGACGGTGCGTATATTTAAATACAATGTTAAACAACGGTAAAATTAAATTAACCGTATTAGAATAAAATAAAATGTATACAAACTTCTATCCTAAAACAAAAACAAAAATAAACTGAAATTTCACCCCTAATCTAAGATAATGCACATGCATACCCCAATTTTTTTTGCACGGCCTACCCTGTCCTATTTGTACAAACACTATGTCTAAGTCTGAATTAAGCAACCTAAGAAATGAAACTTCTCAAGCTCAGCACATGCCTATGCCATGAAAGGAAGACCTTGCCTGTACAAGTGAACAACAAGGTCCTTCATTCTTAAGTTCCATCAGCACAAACCTACGCTCTGCCTACCTCTATACATTTGGAAGCAGTATCTCCTTCCCTTGCCTATCAAGTTGTCTCAATGCCTTGTTTGCTAATCCAGATCATCTATGCGTGCGAAGACACTTCGATCTATAAATACGTAGCATCGTGTACATCCTTGGTTTTTTACAGTGAACACAAATGGTGGAAACATCTTTGAAAAATTATTTCGATCTACATACTTAGCCTTGAATTGCAAAACATACTACAATGAACCTTAAATCAAACTCTGTAAGTTCACCGTCTCCAAATTTATATTTACGCACATCGACGTCGGACTTTTAAAATTAGGTTTGGATTTATATGGAGATTTAGAGGTTGATATATGATTTCATTGGTAGAGGAGTGATTAACGAAGTGTGGTGTACAAGTAGGTTTCTTTTGCGAATTATGGAGCCATTTTAGTTCGAACCTTGGAAGACGTGTTTGATGTTGGTAGATGATGGTGGACATCGGAGGGGAGCACGAAGTGTCGGCAGGTCTTGCATAGGTGGAGAAGTTGATTAGAGAATTTAGAATGGTGGTTTATGCTGTACTGTGTGGTATCACTATAAAACGTACATGAGTATGTGCAGTGTGAAGCTTCAGAATGAATCGGGGAAGATGAAGAACTGCTATAGGCGGGTAGGGGGTTGTTTGGGCCGACATATATAGGTAAGTCCCATTTAGTTTAAATTTAAAGTTGAATTAAAATTAAATGCATTTACAATCTTATTAACTTAATATCTTGACCTCACATTATAAGAATTAAGCGTGGTTGGTCACGTTGGAACCGTATGGACATAGGCTACGAGATGGAGCTAGTTTGGTCAACGTTGGAAGCAATGGGAATTTTTAATTAAATTAAATTAAATGCATGTTTAATTTAATTAAAACAAGCCGTTTTAATGTTAGAATTAAATCAGTGTAAGTACAACACGCTTAGTTGTCCCACTTATATTTTATATAAGTCGGTTTAATGTTTGTGTGGTATGTTTGCTAATTGTTGGATAATTTGATGATGGTTTGGATATACGCCGAATATTTTTATATAACTAATGTGATTAAATGTACATTTAATTTAATAGAATCAATCGTTATTTTTAATGATTATTTCCAAATAAGGTAACTTACCTTGTTGGTTGCGTTTATAAATAATATAAATGTATTAAATTAAATTGGATACTTGAGTTGTTGTTATTAATTGACTAATATCAGGTGAATTAATTATTCATTTTTATTAAAGCAGATAATATATTTTTATATTGAATGGATTATTTTATTTGAGTTAACATATTTTGATGCTGAGAAAAATAGGTTGGAGGGATCTAATTGAATTCCTCAAATTTGTTGCTTATTTTCATGTTATATATATGAACTGTTTAACGAATATGTATGGAATATTGACTTGGTTATTGATCTTGAACCCAAATTAAACGTTTGTTTTGTTATTAACCAATAAGTAATATTGATTGAGAAATTGGCAGTAGATAGCCTAAATATACATCATTTTATAAAGATCGATTTACCGTTAAGTGAATGGATAGAAATATAGGTATAAAATTTATTTTATAGCCGAAGATAGACTTTGGAAATATATTATTTTTGAATGAAATTTCATAAAAAGGAAGTTAATATTTATTATTTAAGTTCATAAGTAATTATTAAATGATTTTATAAAGCTAATTCTTATTAATATGATTTATAAACAAATAAGTTGAAATTAACCTATGGGTTAAGAGTTGGATTAATTGTTTCCAAGAGACGATTAATGGAATTATTTAAATTAATTATATTATTAATTAATTTAAATGAAAAGACTAATTGGCATTGATTAACAAATTAATCATGTTTAGAGTTGACCAAGTCAACTGTGTGAACTAAAATGGATTATTAAATTGGCTTGTTAGCTTGATGGAAATAGATAATGGTCAAGTAAACCATTTTTATTTTTAATAAATATCGAAATTTGATTATTATCTATTTAATAAAAATCAAAGTGGTAATAATTTATTAATGAAGGTTTATGAAGTCTTAAAGCCCTATTTATAGTTTTAATGAATTTTTAAGCGATTTGATAGTAATAGTAAGTTAAGTTTAAATTGAATTCTTATTAGAATTCTATTTTATAAAATCCAATTTGAACGAAATTGTTAAAGATCAAGTTTACAAATATGGTGTAAATGATGTCAATTAGTAAAACGAGTTATTAAAAATGGCCTACGGAAGGAATAAAAGCTTACGATATGAATTTAAAGGATTGGAACCTAACTGGAGATCAGCTGAGTTGAATGATTTTATGAGTATTGATCTTGATGTTGATTTCGGACTTCAACAGTGATACTTAGAGGATTATTCTCTTATCGATTTACATCAAGGACCGATGAAGGTATATTTGGAAATCAAACGGAAACCAAGATTTGAAATAAAGTGGTTAGGTGGGTTAAATTATAAAGATGCGATCTAAATTCGCTATATTAAAAGGGATGAGGTTTTATCGAGATACAACTGAAATGGGTTTGAAATAAACTTATCAAAAGTTTTATAAGGATTCTATTTGTAATAGAATCAAGGCTTATATATAATGTTTTAAAAGATGGGTAAAATTAATATAAAAAGTTTTAAATAATAGTTTACCAATTATTTAGTAAACGTGTTTAAGATTGTAGTAGGATTTCCAAAGAGAGAAAGTATGGTGTTAAAAACCATGTTTTAAATCGGATAGTAAAAATGGAATTTTTGGGATAATTACTGGGATAGAGTTTCGTTAATAAACTTCTATCTATTCTGAAGATAGAATGTTGTTGACTCAAGATCTGAGAGCTAATAAAATACCCAAACTTGAACGACTACTTGATTATCCAAGGATGATATTAGTTTAGAAATTAGCATGGTCGAAAGAAAAAAAATTAGTATTTCCATGATTACTATTATAAACTATAATTCAAAGTGTTTTACAAGTTGAGTAGAAGGTTTTGAGTATAATTTTATTTTTGAAATAATAAGTAAAAGCTGTGACAATCGCCGACAACTCTTGCACTTAACAAGAGAAACAATGCACTGAAAGACATGCCTGGCAGTTATGAATGATCATCAGAGTAGAATAACACATGCGGTACCTGTCGTATAACTCACAACGTGAGGATAAAATATAATAGAAGATATACAACAAGCAATAATAGTGAAGCAGAATTGAGCAGAATTTTTAACTTTCATATCATCATGAATTATCCAAACATCAAACTGGATACAACATCAAATTCTGTACAATGTGCCTCACTACAAGTCACTCAAAGAATACATCAAACAAAAGAAAACAAAAATAGTAGATAGTAGAAAATAATACGTCAGCCCCCTGCTCGTCATCGCACAACAGAATTTTCCACATCTAGATCTACTACCTGTCACCTGCTACTCAGTTTGCCCATCCACGACCGGATGAACCGCCTAAGGTAATAAGAGGAAACATAAAACCTTGAGTCAAACAACAGTCTTGATGAGCGATAAATGTAATAACCCAAAAAATCTGAGCCAATTTAAAATTTTTATTTTGGCAATTTTGAGGAACTTTGATTATTTAAAATGGATTATTTTAAATAAAAACGACGAAAAATTTATATTGAATAGAATTAGAACATATATAGTTATGTAGAGCGTCGTTAGAATATAAATATTTTATTTTAATTATAAAAGGAATTGAAAATGGCGCTGTAGTTTGAAAATTCGATTTCAAATTTTAAATGAATGTACAGGATTCAAAATAAACCGAATTTTAGAAAAACCAAAAATATTAGAATCTATTTGAGAATATCTTCCCAACGAATCTGAAAAATTGAAATTTCATAGCAGGAATCAAAAATTACGTCCAGTTGAAAATTCAGAATAGTCGCTATGGAATTATGGCCCTTAAAAATGGAAATTTTGCAAACGACCTCGGTTTTCGACGAAACCACTTTTGTTGGATCCGGGATATAGAATTATTTCTAGATTCCAAAATTCATAATTTTCTAAATCAATATGTGAGCGTGGCAAAGGAAAACGTATTTTGGTAGTTTAAGTCAATTTCGATCGACCAGAAAATGACCATTTTTCAAACGGTCTCGGAATTTGACGAAATTAGTTTTGTTAGGACCGGATCGTCAATATGAAGCTAGAAATAATTTTTCTGGAATTTTTAGAGTTAGTATGTGGCCCTGGTAAATTGAAATGGGCGTTTAAAATTGAATATATAGATTTAAATTTTAATTTAAATGAAAACTAATCGAAACAATCAAATTGGCTTACGAAACATATCCCATTGTGTTCGGAATGGGGGTAAGCTAGGGGCGACAGGCAGTGGGCTCGATTTGGGATTCGAATTAAAAGGTAACTTTTTGGATTTTAAAATTTAATTAAAATAATATATATTACATTAGTCAAACCCCTCCTCCTTTATTCTTCCTCCCTTCCCCCCTCGTTTTTTCCCTTAGATCGAGATTAATAAAAATAAAAAAAAAACGCTGAGATGATTCCGTCGCGACCCCCTAGCGACGGCGCCTCCTCCACAACCTCCTCCGACTTCCTCTCGATCCCCCCTTTTTCTGATGCGTGAGAACCCCCTCCCCCCTTTCCTCCTTGCGAGAGTCCCCCCCCCTCGAAGAACATCACTAACAGAAGCGATGACCACCCCTTCCCTCCTCTCTTCCCTTTCCTCCCCGACGTGAAAGCCGACGCAGCGCTAGTCTCCCCCCCTCAGCCATCTTCTCAAGTAAATTCTAAATCTATTTATTTTATTTTATTTTACTTTTCTCTTCTTCTTATTTACTATAATTAGTTAATTAGTTTTGATTTTTACTATATAAAATTAGGATCTTTATAATTTAAAAGATATGATTTTTAATTAGGAAAAGATATGATTTTTAATATGATAAAAATATAATTTTTGTACAGAAAAAGGTTTGATTTTTATCCTATGGAAAATATATTTTTAGTTTGGAGGAAAATATGAAGTTGAAGAAATAAAAATTCGATTTTTTTATATATATGAAGTAGCGGAATAAAAAAATGATTTTTATACTATAAAGATAATAAAAATATGATTTTTATATAATAGGGAATACAAAAATATGAGTTTTCTATATTAGAGAATATAAAAATGTGATTTTTATATGAGTGGCGATATAAAAATATAATCTTTATTAGAAGAAGAACGATATAAAAACATAATATTTATTATGAAGTTAGCGTGATAAAAATATGATCTTTATTATATGAACACCGTTATAAAAATAGAATTTTTATCCATATAGTAGCGGTATAAAAAAAGAATTTTTATCTATATAGTAGTGGTATAAAAATAGAATTTTTATCTATATAGTAGCGGTATAAAAATGTGATTTTTATCCATATAGCGTAGTTATAAAAATGTGATTTTTGTATACATAGCAACAATATACAGATGCGGTTTTAATATATGTAGTGAATACGAGCAACGAAAGGGACAAAACACGAGAAAGGCGAAGATTTCTACATATGAAGAGTCGCAGTGTTTGGTTTAGCTAATCGGTGAGAACTTCTCACTTTTAATTTATTTTCTAGTTAAAATATATACTAGGATGCAGACGGTGCTTAGCAGCACCCGACACCCATTGTCCACAGACCATGGACGACTTGTTTGATTTTGTTGTATGGTGAAAATTGATTGTGATGTAGAATAGATGGAAACATATATTCATGTGCTGAATAGGAAACATATTCATGTGTTGAAATAAATTATTTATCGTGAAAATTATAAATTTAACGTGAATATGAATAAATAAATATTCATTTACAAATCGAACGATTTGTTTATGTACACCCATTTGAAGGATATTGATTGGGACGATAAATTTTACACATCGCCCAACTGCACAAATAATATTCAATGTTTGTTGATTTGAAACCCCACACGGGTGTTGCGATGATATTTGGCGTACACTAATCCCAATTATTTAGTTGTATGTCGATCGATTGGTCGACAGACTGTGTAAGCGTTAATTATTTATATTTAATGCTTATGCAGTTGTGTGGTGCACTTTGGACGATGGTTGATTATTTATCATTGCTATTATATATATATATGTGTGTGTTGTATGGAATCCATATAATTAACATTATATGGTAACTGATTGGGCCTCATTCCAATTTGGAAAATAAAGAATATTATAAAATAAAGATTCATGTGTTGAATAGAATAAATAGTCATGTGTTGACGATACTCATTTGTTGAGAATATTCATGTGTTGAACGAAATATTTTAACAATAAAATTCACATTTTTATCAGATAAAATTAGAAACTAGCTGGGAACTTGTTAAGATGAGAGGTTTCCTAGGTATTGATCTGATGTTCGTTTCGGCCTTCGGGGTTAATACTTAGGGAATCGTTCTCTTACTAATTTACGGTTGGAGTTTGATTAAGAATTAAATGATAGAAATCATAATTTTATTAAATATATTAAATAACAAAAATAGTCATGTGTTGACGATACTCATGTGTTGAGAATATTCATGTGTTGAATAAAATATATATTCATGTGTTGAAGAAAATATTCATCTGTTGAATAGAATAACGAAGTTACTGAAATATGTAAAGCCGTGTTGATTAGATTTGCGCCATTTTTACACGAACGATATTTATATCGATTATATTCATTTTTATAATGAATTTAGAAAAGGAAGTGATTTCAAAATATAACGTTTTGAAAATATTATCATTTATATATATTGATGATATGGAATATTCAATTTTGATTTGAAATTGAATACGAAGTTGAAATTGTTTTGAAAACGAATTTAAAACGATTTATAAAATACGTTTTGAATTGAAATCGACGAAATATATAATATATATATATATATTAAATGGCCTGAATAGAATGCACCACGCCGCGGCAGTTCGCGAATTTCGACCATTGACTTCGAATTGACGTTGCGGGAGATCCGACCGTCGGATTCTCCTGGAACTGGAACCATTGGGTTCGTATCGAAAAGGTCTTTCCAATGAATATAAGAAATTTGAAGTCTAACGGTTGGATTTGGAATTGTGTCCAAATCAAATTTGGAAAAGGTCGTTGTAAGTGCAGTTCGACGACCGTTATCGGAAATCGACTGAACGGGCCTTGATAAGATTATTAAAAATATTAATAATATGTGTAAAATCATAATTTATGAATTGGAAAGAACTGGGATGAAAAATTCCACATTTGAATGGATAAATATATTTTTATTGAAATGAACTAGTTATGAAGCAGAATTATAATCCAATATTTTTGAATAAATATATTGGATTTGAAGTGGTTTTAAAAACAATCAGAATTTCCAATATACAAATTGGAATGGATTTAAATCGAAATTATCTTCAGAATATTTCAATGTTGGATTTCGTGATTATACAGATATGGTGGTGGAAATTTGAAAGATACATTTATATCGTTAATTTCAATACGATATTTGTTGGTTTCAGAATTTGATATTGAATATAAGCCGATATATTTTCTATTCAGAGCCTTGTATTTGATATCAAATGGGATTTTGGGATCGTCGTGAATGGTGTCTTAAATAACATTGTTCTTGGACCCAGTTTAGAAAAGAATAAATCTTTAAATTAAGATTTAGTGAAATTGTCCAGTTAATTAGTATTTAATTGGAATTGAATTTAAATTGGTTTTTGGGGTTTATCGTGAGCGGTGTTTTGAATAACACCTGTTCTTTAACCGGGTTAACATTGGATTGTGATTTTGGGTTTATCGTGAACCGTGTTTTAGATGACATTGGTTCTTTAACCCAGTTAAAGACAGAATATTGATTTTTGAGAAGATTAAAACTAAGTGGAGTTTTAATGAATCTTTAATTAGATTAAAGTGACCGAGGATGGAGTATCTCCAGTTTTGCTCCAAAGCAATAGTTAAATCTTTAATTAGATTTGAACATGAAATGGTAATTAATATTTACCGATAACACCGTTGCGTTAGATATGGAGTATTACCAGTTTTGCTCCATGGGATGAATAGGTTGGGATTGGGAAATAAAATAAATGATTACTTCGGTGTGGTTCGCTAATCCCAACTAGTTTGGAAAACCTTAACACTATTTGAAATGATATCCAAAGGAAGATTAAAGAATAAATTTAGAAGAATTTATCTTTGATAAAATTAATGGGAACCTTTCCCTAAGAATGTGAATATATAAATAAAAGAATATTCTGAATTGGAATGAGGCGTATGTTGTGTTTGTGTAACACTTGTTTATTATATACGCGGGTTATTCGGAAAGGCCGGGTTTATACCCATTCTGAATAACCGATTCGACGATAAGTTGAAGATGAAGACGGTGGTTGAAGACCGGAGGTCTTCACGTCATTCGGATGATAATTGATGATCTTGATTGGGCTGTACACCCAAGAGGAGGGATTCAGTTGGTGAACGTCCATACGTACTTGGAGATCGATGGATATGCGAGGAATAAGGTTCCTCCGGTTTCGTTCAGACCCAGAACGAACTTGTAAATGGACTATGTGTCTGACATTGGATTTTATTCTATGTGATTGATTTCTATTAAATATATATCTATTTGGCGGCGGAGAATTTATTCTCTTGCTTAACGCCCTTCTCTGAGACGTACGAGCTTAGAGGTTATATATCGCTAGATAACAGTCGCATGACAAGAATTGCCTGTGTGGCATGCCTAAGTGGCAAATGATTAAGGCTTCTGTTGAAAAGCAAAGTCTTGTGGTTGATGATCAAAGCACGACCTGGGTGGCATAGCTTTGTGTATAGCGTTAATTTGCGAGCCTCACACCTCGGTTTGAGTCAAAAATGGGAACGGACTATAGGAAGAACTCGACGTTTCTTTCTAGCTATGGGTGGTGTCAGTGACCAGCCAGCCCTGACGTTTACATTATTTTTCACCTGCGTGGTTGTTGGAATGCTAGGTGCCTCGCATATAGGTCTGATAGGACCGGGAAACGTGTGTTTAGGATAAGTAATCCTCAAAAGTAGGAGAGGACCGACCCTGAAGCATCCAGGATCGTTGTGTGTGGTCATGAGACATTTGCTAGAGTGCCTCGAATGGAGAGGAGCTTTCCCCTTTCCTCGACTCATGATGGAATACAATTTCCAATACGTGATAATTCGGTTTTATTTGTTGTAATAACCCGGAAATCTAGGCCAGTTTAAAATTTTTATTTTGGCAATTTTAGCGAATTTTGATTATTTAAAATGAATTATTTTAAATAATAACGACGAGAAATTTATTTTGAATAGAATTCAAACGTATATGTTTATATAGATCGTCGTTAGAACATAAATATTTATTTTAAATTATAAAAGGAATTGAAAATGGCGCGGTAGTTCAATAATTGGATTTCAAACTTCAATTGAACGTACCGGGTGCATAACAAACCGGATTTTAGTGAAACCAAAAATAACAGGATCTATTTGATAATATCTTTCCAACGAATCTGAAAAATCAAAATTTCATAGCGGGAATCAAAAGATATGTCCAGTTGAAAATTCTGAATAGTCGCTATGGAATTCAGGCCCTTAAAAATAGGAATTTTGCAAACGACCTCGGATTTCGACGAAACCACCTTTGTTAGATCCGCGATGTCAAGTTATTGCTAGATGCCAATTTTCATAATTTTTTGAATCAATATGTGAGTGTGGCAAAGGAAAACGCGTTTGACCAGTTTCAGTTGATTTTAATCGACTGGAAAACGGCCATTTTTCTAACGGTCTCAGAATTCGATGAAATTAGTTTTGTTAGGACCGTATCGTCAATACGAAGCTAGAAAATATTTTTAAGGAATTTTTAGAGTTCGTATGTGGCCCCGATAGATTGAAATGTGTGTTCAAATTCAATATACATTTATATTGCAAATTTAACAGAAACTGATCATAACAAGTGAATTGGCCTATGATACATATCCCATTGTGTTCGGAATGGGGGTAATTAGCTAGGGACGACAGTCAGTGGGTCTCGTTTGGAGGTCAAAATAAAAAGTTGCTTTTTAGAATTTAAATATAATAAAATATATATAATGTGCCCCTTTCTTTTCTCCCTCAAACCGGTCAAAGCCCTCCCCATACCCTTCAGTCAAAATCGAAATGGAAAAAAAAAATAAAAAAAATAAAGAAACCCGCTGCGCCCAAATCGCCATCGCCCGGTCCCCCTCGTCGCAGCCACCATCCACCGTCGAAGCGCCATCAACCTCGAACCCCCCCCCCTTCACCTCGAAGTCGCTCTCCTCTTTAATCCAAACCCCCAACCCACGTACGCCCCTCCCGATTCGAAACCGGCCACCGCCCTGAAGAGCCACCGCCCGCTCCAGCGCCCTCCGCCGCCTCCTACTCGCCCTCCGGCAATCAACAGCCGCCAAACCCCCTTTAAAACCCTGTAAGTGATTTATTGCAATTAGTTTTTTTTTTAAAAAAAAAACAGTTTTTATTGTTTTAATATATAAAGATGAGTTTTTTTTCTATGAACGATAATATATAAAGATGAGTTTTTTTCTATGAACGATAATATATAAAGATGAGTTTTTTTTTCATATGAAGCGAAGAAAGATTAGATTTTTACTTAGAGAAAGATACGATTTTTATTAGAAGTGAAGATTAAAAATATGTTTTTTATGATGTAGAAGAAATAAAAATATGATTTTTATATTTTAGAAAGAATAAAAATCTGATTTTTAATTAATAGAAGATATAAAAATATAATTTTTATATGATGTGAAGATTAAAAATATAATTTTTATACTAGAGAAAGGACAAAAATATAATTTTTATACTATAGAGAAGGTAAAAAATATGATTTTTATATTGTGGAGATATCAAAAATATGATCTTTATTGTTTGAAAGGCGATGTAAAAATATAACTTTTACATAAGAAAAACGTATAGATTTTTATAGCGAATAAAAATATAATTTTTATTAGGATAGTGAGATAAAAATTCGATTTTTATATATTGAATAGCAAAGTAAAAATTCGATTTTTATATATTGAATAGCGAAGTAAAAATTCGATTTTTATATATTGAATAGCGAAGTAAAAATTCGATTTTTATATATTGAATAGCAAAGTAAAAATGTGATTTTTATATATGTAGAGTATACGGGCAGTGAAAATTGACAAGAGGCAAGAACGGCGAAGATTTCTCCATAAGAAGAGCCGTGGGATTGGATTAGCTAATCTGTGAGAATTTCACACCTTTAATTTATTTTTCTAGTTGAAATATATACTAGGATGCAGACGGTGTTTAGTAGCACCCGACACCCGTCGTCCACAGACCATGGACGGCTTGTATGCTTGGTTGTTTGATTTTGATGTGTAGTTGATTGTGTGATGTGATGTGAAATGAAATAAAACATTTATATAGCTGAAATAAAATATTTTATAGTGGAAAATTGTGAAGACCCGTAACTTCCCCGTTTAGGAAAGCGTCGGATAGTTCGAGAACAAGCCACAACAGAACGCATATAAAAGAACATTTCATTGTATATTACAACAATGCATCAGATTACAAGAATATACAGAGTAAAAATGAATATTACACAGAAATATCAGAGATTTAAATTACATTTAAATACATAGCAGCGGAAAATAGTACAATACACAACTAGAAGAAGATATATGGATACAAAGCTTTCCGGATATCGTTCCAGCTGTAAACCAGGATCCTGTGAATATAAATCTGCAAAACCAAAACTACTAGCTGCCCGTGTCAAAATAAGGGCACCCAGAGTTTAGGTTAAAACAATAAACTCCAGGTCAGTCATGGGACTGGTGTGAGAACTAAAACAGTTATTAATCTTTTTATTTTTTTAAAAATAGGTAAATCAAGGGACCACGCCGTATAACACGGAACGGGTTTCCTCCCAAGAATACCAGTGCATAAACAAACAGCGCAATGCTAAATAAAGAAAAAAATGAAGCTGTTATAAGACCCAGGTCCTATCACACAATGCAACGCAAGCCGGGGGATAGGGTTTTCCCTTATAACAGCCAAAGAATGCTTGATACGTTTAAAACAAATCGTTTGATACTATTATAAGTGCATAGTGTATAAAACAACTTCAAATCATAAGTATCAATCATAGGCGGCATGGGTACCATATATCATGTCGCCATACTAGTTCTACAATTAAAAACCGCAAATGTCACGTATTTGGAAATTGGATTTCCGTCTATGAACCGAGGCAAAAGATAGTCCTCAACCGATTCGAGACAATCTAGCCCATGTCTCAGGTCAGAGCTCGAGTGACCTTGGAGCGACAGGGCCGGTCCACCGATGTGGATTAAACTTAAACCCTGAACATGCGTTCCCCCGCCCTTTGGGGCGTAAATGAGCCAATCAAATGACTCCATCGGTTCGAGAACGACCGATCAATCCGAGGCGCCTCGCAACAGCAACAACCACATAAGTCAAACTCGTCAGGGCGTGTAAAACCACTGACGCCACTTTTTATCTAGAAGGAAACACATGCCCTCCCTGAGGTCCGTCTCCCGTTTTTGGTTCATACCGGGTGTGAAACTCGCGAAGTAAACGTTACACAAAGCTACGCCACAAAGGCCGTGCTTTGATCATCGCCACAAGACTTTGCTTTTCAACAGAAGCCTCGATCAATTGCCACTTAGGCATGCCACACAGGCAATTCACTCCATGCGTTTGATATCCATCAATATATAACCCCTGAGCTCGTACGTCTCAGAGAAGGGCGTTAAGCAAGAGAATAAATTCTCCGCCGCCAAACAGATATATATTTAATAGAGATCAATCACACAGACTAAAATCCAATGTCAGACACACAGTCCATTTACAAGTCCGTTCTGGGGCTGAACGAAACCGGAGGCACCTAGTACCCCGCATATCCATCGATCTCCAAGTACGTCTGGACGATCACCAACTGTTTCCATCTTCTTGGGTGTACAGCCCAATCAAGATCATCAGTAATCCCCCAAACGACGTGAAGACCTCCGGCCTTCGACCAGCGTCTTCATCTTCGACCTATCGTCGTATCAGTTATTCAGAATGGGATAAACCCGGTCTTTCCGAATAACTCGCATATATTTTAAATAAGTGTTACACAAACACAACATACGCCTCATTCCAATTCATTAGTCACTAACCGTAAATTAATCAAGAGAATAATTCCCCAAATATTAACCCCGAAGGCCGAAACCAACATCAGATCAATATCCAGAAAAACATTTTGCTTAGCTAACCGACAGTTAGTTTCTAAATTTCACATTCATAGGGTAAGGTCCCCATAAATTTTATCCAAGATAAATTCCTGAATTTATTCTTTAATCCATCTTTTGAATATCAATTCAAAACTAGTCGGAATTAGCGAACCTTACCGAAGTAATCATTGGTTTTAATTTCCCAATCCCAACCTATTCATCCCATGAAGTAAAACTGGTAATACTTCATATCTAACACCACGGTGTTATCGGTAAATTCAATTACCATTCCACGTTTAAATCTAATTAAAGATTTAACTATCGCTTGGAGCAAAACTGGTGATACTCCATTCTCGATCATTTCAATCTAATTAAAGATTCATTAAAACTCCACTTAGTTTTAATCGTTAACTGGGTTAAAGAATCCGTGTCATTTAAAACACGGTTCACGATAAACCCAAAATCACATTCATTAATTATCGGGTTAAAGAACGAGTGTTATTTAAAACACTGTTCACGATAAACCCAAAAATCAATATCAATTCAATTCCAATTAAATATTATTTAATTGGTACACTTCATTAAATCTAAATAAAAAGATTTAATCATTTCTCAACTGGGTTCAAGAACAGTGTTAGTGAAGACACCATTCACGACAAACCCAAATCACATTCGATATTCAATACAAGGCTCTGAATAGAAAATATATCGGCTTATATTCAATATCAAATTCTACGACTAACAAATGTCGTATTGGAAATAACGATATAAATATATATCTTTCAAATTTCCATAACAACATCTGTATAATCACGAATTCCAACATCGAAATATTCCGAAGACAATTTCGATTCAAATCCATTCCAATGCAATCATTGGAAATTTGGGTTATTTTTAAAACCCTTTTCGAATTCAATTTATTTATTTAAAAATAAATAGAATTATAATTCTAGTTCAAAACTAGTTCATTTCGATAAAAATCTATTTTTATCTTTTAAAATATGGAGTTTTTCATCCCAAATCTTCACAAATCATTTCTTATGATTTTACACAAATTATTACTATTTTTAATAATTTTATCAAGGCCCGTACAGTCGATTTCCATCAATGGCCATCGAACTGCACTTACAGCGACCTTTTTCAAATTTGATTTGGACATAATTCCAAATCCAACCGTTAGATTTCAAATTTCTAATATTCGTTAGAAAGCCCTTTTCGATACGAACCCAACGGTTCCGGTTTTAGGAGAATCCGACGGTCGGATCTCCCGTAATGTCCGTTTGAAATAAATGGTCGAAATTCACGAACTGCCGCGGCGCGGCGCGTTCTATTCAGGCCATTATATTATATATATAATATATATAATATATATTTCGTCGATTCCTAATTAAAACGAATTATATAAATAGTTTTAAATTCGTTTCAAGAGCAATTTCAACTTTCTTTTCAATTCAAATCAAAATTGAATTCTTCTTTATAAATTCGTTTTAAAATTCATTTCTATTCGATTCAAATTTCAATTCAATTTGAATTCATTTCAATTCGTTTTCAATTCAATTTGAATTCGTTTTCAATTCACTTCGAAATCGTTTTCAATTCAATTCATTTCGAAATCGTTTAAAATCGATATGAATATCGTTCACGTCAAAATGGCGTCAATCTAATCAACCCGGCTTCATAAATTTCTATTTTCAAATATTCTATTTCAAATATTTCTCTTTTTCAAAATAGTTGTTATTATCAAAATATTTCGTTCAACACATGACCAATCTCAATGGATGAAACTGTCAACACATGAACTTTTATTTTATATCGATAAAGATGTAAATTTTATTATCAAAATATTTCGTTCAACACATGACCAATCTCAATGAATGAGTACTGTCAACACATGAACTTTTATTTTATAATATAAAGATGTAAATTTTATTACTAAAATATTTCGTTCAACACATGACCAATCTCAATGAATGAGTACTGTCAACACATGAACTTTTATTTTATAATATTCTTTATTTTTCAAATTGGAATGAGGCCCAATCAATTACCATATAAAGTTAATTATATGGATTTTCATACAACACATGTATATCATAGCATTGAAAAATAATCAACCATCAACCAAAGTGCACTACACTGTATAAGCATCAAATATAGATATTCAACGCTTATAACAGCCTGTCAATCGATCGATCGACATATTTAATCAATCAGGATGAGTGAACTTCAAATTTCATCCTAACACCCGTGTGGGGTTTCAAACAATCAAACACAGATTTTATTCGTGCAGCCGGGCGATGTGTAAAATTTATCGACCCAATCAATGTCAGTCAAATCAGTGTACATAAACAAACCATCTGATTTGTAAATGAATATTTATTTATTCACATTCACGTTAAAAATTATATTTTTAACGATAAAACATTTTATTTTAACATATGAATATCTATTCAGTTCATTCTTTAAATAAAATGATCTTTCTATTTTTCTAACTTATTTTAGAAAATTTCGGCGGCATAACGGCACGATACTAGAAACGGGACAAGGCCCAGCCTTATCCCCGGTCTAGTGAAGGCCCACGCCATTCACACATCAATCAAATCAATTTCATTTCACCAAACAATTTCCATTCAATCAAATATTCTAACTAACTACTCAACCAAACAATTTAACAAACAAGCCATCCATGGTCTGTGGATGACGGGTGTCGGGTGCTACTAAGCACCGTCTGCATCCTAGTATATAAATATAACTAGAAAATTAAATTGAAAGGTGAAAAGTTCTCACTTATAGCTATCCTAGCTCCACGGCTCTTCATTTGCAGAAGTCTTCGTCGTTTCGCCTCCTTTCACTTTCTTTGCCCGTATCCTCTACATATGTAAAAATCACATTTTTACTTCGATGTTAAATATATAAAAATCACATTTTTACTTCGATGTTAAATATATAAAAATCACATTTTTACTTCGATGTTAAATATATAAAAATCACATTTTTACTTCGATGTTAAATATATAAAAATCCTATTTTTCTATCGAAGTTCAATATATAAAAATTATATTTTTATTTTCAAAACATCGCTATAAATTTCTTATTTTAAAATTACTGTAAATTTCAATTTTAAAAACACTGCTATTTTTATTTCATAAAAACTATGTTATTTTATTTTCAAATCTCTATGCTATTTTTATTCTAAATACACTACTTTTCCCTATTTTAAAACTTTGCAAATTCAAATTCTATTTATATTCTATATGTATTTTCAAAATAAATTCTTTTACAAATTCTATTTATATTTTCATTTTAAAGACCCTATATTTTCAGATTTAAAAACAATTTATTTTCAGCTTTAAAAACAATATATTTTCAGATTTTATTTTATATAAAATTTCAGATTTTAATTTTAACTATAGGCTATCAGAAATAAAAAGAAGAAAAAGTTAAAACCTTTCTCTGTCGATTCAAAGTACTGGAGCACAACAACCCATCGTCCAAGAACGCTCCGTCCTAGGGCTTCAACGTGCTCCTCTACCGGTCGACCGTCCGAAGATCAGACCACCTCACGTGCTTCGCCGAAGCTCCCTCTCTCCACGCCATGACTGGCGTTCACCTCAACGGCGCACTGACGCCGATAACCCCCCCCCCAAACAGCGGCGCTTTGAGCTCGAAATTCGAGCAGGTCCCTCCACGAACCATAATCTCCACCGTTGATTCAAAAGGGCTTGAGAATCTCTCCATTTTCCTTTTTGAATTTTTGATTTTCATTGCGCATCCTAGGAGATCGAATGGGATTATTTTTGGAGCATTTGGATCGTCGGTTGGGAAGAAGGCGGCTGAACGTGATAAATGATTTAGGGTCAGGTTTGACCGCGTTGACCCCTTATATAGATATTTTTATTTTATTTAATTATTTTAATTTCTAAAAAGCTGACTTTCACATACGACCTCTAAACGAGGTCCACCGCCTGTCGTTCATAGTGTTTTACCCCCATTCCGAACACAATGGGACATGTTTCGTAGGTTGATTCGATCGTTTGAATCAGTTTCCATTGAATTTACATTTAAATCACTATATTGAATTTTAAACGTACATTTCAAATTACCGGGGTCACATATTAACTAGAAAAATTCCATAAAAATATTTTCTAGCTTCGTATTGATGATACGGTCCTAACAAAACTAGTTTCGTCGAATTCTGAGACCGTTAGAAAAACGGCCAATTTCCAGTCGATTAAAATCAACTGAAACTGGTCAAACGCGTTTTCCTTCGTCACGCTCACATATTGATTCGAAAAATTATGAAATTTGAAACCTAGCAATAACTTTACATCACGGACCCAACAAAACTGGTTTCGTCGAAATCCGAGGTCATTTGCAAAATGTCCATTTTTTAAGGGCCTGAATTCCATAGCGACTATTCAGAATTTTCAACTGGACATATCTTTTGATTCCCGCTACGAACTTTTGATTTTTCGGATTCGTTGGAAAGATATTCACTATTAGATTCCATTATTTTTGGTTTCACTAAAATCCGGATTGTTTTGCACCCGGTACATTCAATTTAAGTTTGAAATCGAATTATCGAACTACCGCGCCATTTTCCATTCTATTTATAATTATATATAAATATTTATATTCTAACGACGACGCGTATAAATATAAACGTTCGAATTATATTCGAAATAAATTTCCCGTCGATATTATTTAAAATAATCTATTTTAAATAATCGAAATTCGCTAAAATTGCCAAAATAAAAATTTTAAACTGGCCCAGATTTTCCGGGTTGTTACAATCTCCCCCACTTAAAACTTTTCGTCCCCGAAAAGGAACAAAGTCGAAAGTGGTTTGATTAATCAACTCTACGTTCGATCTGGCTTCCATTCTCCAACTCTTTAGTTTCTGAGAATTTTCAAAATTTCAAAAATTTGGCTAACACCCTAAATTTTTGAAAAATTTCGCCATAACCTCCCCTGCACCGGGAGCATCGGGGAATTTCAAATAGCTTCCCCGGTCCTTCGGATCTCAAAAAGAAAAAGAAAAAGCCAAGCGGCTAGCCAATAGGCTCATAAAATCATCATCACCCAAACAAAACAGTAAATTATGTAGTAAACATGTACCTATTTGTCGGGCAAACAAATTTTATTCTTCGGCTCTAGCCTCCTTGCTATGACCTGTTCAATGATATATATGTATATGCAAGCAAATGCGACCAATTTTCAATACAATTCAATATTTGATTCAATTAGGCTAAATGGCTAAAAATTAGCAAACAAATAAACAAACCACACAAACATCAATCAATTAGTGAATTAGAGTTTCAAATTCATAATTTTGATACATATACAAAAATCAAATTTTTGATGCCAAATCACAACTATAGGCCCTATCTAATTTTGGTTCTCACACCAGTCAATAGGAAATATATAGATATCACACCTTCGAAACACGAACATAATTATTGATGATGCCATGGTCATTATCAACATCATCCCCGGGCGACTAGAGTGTAATTCTATATCTATCCAGTATATTAAAACTTTGAATACACGCGGATCAGACGTATACGCAAAATCTATATATACTGGATTGTCCAAATTCATTAAAATAAATTATCAAATACGAATAGTTGATTTAAATTTTCAAAACAAATTTTGTTTTCATTTGAAAAAATATACTCTTCACACTCGTTCTAGGATACTACTGATCCTATCTCTAACGAGTCATTTTAATTGGATATTACTGATCCAATATCTGATGAACTCTTTCGTAAGGTTCTAATGTGCCTTGTTCTCTAAGCTTTGTAAACCAAAGCTCTGATACCAACTGTGAAGACCCGTAACTTCCCCGTTTAGGAAAGCGTCGGATAGTTCGAGAACAAGCCACAACAGAACGCATATAAAAGAACATTTCATTGTATATTACAACAATGCATCAGATTACAAGAATATACAGAGTAAAAATGAATATTACACAGAAATATCAGAGATTTAAATTACATTTAAATACATAGCAGCGGAAAATAGTACAATACACAACTAGAAGAAGATATACGGATACAAAGCTTTCCGGATATCGTTCCAGCTGTAAACCAGGATCCTGTGAATATAAATCTGCAAAACCAAAACTACTAGCTGCCCGTGTCAAAATAAGGGCACCCAGAGTTTAGGTTAAAACAATAAACTCCAGGTCAGTCATGGGACTGGTGTGAGAACTAAAACAGTTATTAATCTTTTTATTTTTTTAAAAATAGGTAAATCAAGGGACCACGCCGTATAACACGGAACGGGTTTCCTCCCAAGAATACCAGTGCATAAACAAACAGCGCAATGCTAAATAAAGAAAAAAATGAAGCTGTTATAAGACCCAGGTCCTATCACACAATGCAACGCAAGCCGGGGGATAGGGTTTTCCCTTATAACAGCCAAAGAATGCTTGATACGTTTAAAACAAATCGTTTGATACTATTATAAGTGCATAGTGTATAAAACAACTTCAAATCATAAGTATCAATCATAGGCGGCATGGGTACCATATATCATGTCGCCATACTAGTTCTACAATTAAAAACCGCAAATGTCACGTATTTGGAAATTGGATTTCCGTCTATGAACCGAGGCAAAAGATAGTCCTCAACCGATTCGAGACAATCTAGCCCATGTCTCAGGTCAGAGCTCGAGTGACCTTGGAGCGACAGGGCCGGTCCACCGATGTGGATTAAACTTAAACCATGAACATGCGTTCCCCCGCCCTTTGGGGCGTAAATGAGCCAATCAAATGACTCCATCGGTTCGAGAACGACCGATCAATCCGAGGCGCCTCGCAACAGCAACAACCACATAAGTCAAACTCGTCAGGGCGTGTAAAACCACTGACGCCACTTTTTATCTAGAAGGAAACGCATGCCCTCCTTGAGGTCCGTCTCCCTTTTTTGGTTCATACCGGGTGTGAAACTCGCGAAGTAAACGTTACACAAAGCTACGCCACAAAGGCCGTGCTTTGATCATCACCACAAGACTTTGCTTTTCAACAGAAGCCTCGATCAATTGCCACTTAGGCATGCCACATAGGCAATTCACTCCATGCGTTTGATATCCATCAATATATAACCCCTGAGCTCGTACGTCTCAGAGAAGGGCGTTAAGCAAGAGAATAAATTCTCCGCCGCCAAACAGATATATATTTAATAGAGATCAATCACACAGACTAAAATCCAATGTCAGACACACAGTCCATTTACAAGTCCGTTCTGGGGCTGAACGAAACCGGAGGCACCTAGTACCCCGCATATCCATCGATCTCCAAGTACGTCTGGACGATCACCAACTGTTTCCATCTTCTTGGGTGTACAGCCCAATCAAGATCATCAGTAATCCCCCAAACGACGTGAAGACCTCCGGCCTTCGACCATCGTCTTCATCTTCGACCTATCGTCGTATCAGTTATTCAGAATGGGATAAACCCGGTCTTTCCGAATAACTCGCGTATATTTTAAATAAGTGTTACACAAACACAACATACGCCTCATTCCAATTCATTAGTCACTAACCGTAAATTAATCAAGAGAATAATTCCCCAAATATTAACCCCGATGGCCGAAACCAACATCAGATCAATATCCAGAAAACCATTCTGCTTAGCTAACCGACAATTAGTTTCTAAATTTCACATTCATAGGGAAAGGTCCCCATAAATTTTATCCAAGATAAATTCCTGAATTTATTCTTTAATCCATCTTTTGAATATCAATTCAAAACTAGTCGGAATTAGCAAACCTTACCGAAGTAATCATTGGTTTTAATTTCCCAATCCCAACCTATTCATCCCATGAAGTAAAACTGGTAATACTTCATATCTAACACCACGGTGTTATCGGTAAATTCAATTACCATTCCACGTTTAAATCTAATTAAAGATTTAACTATCGCTTGGAGCAAAACTGGTGATACTCCATTCTCGATCATTTCAATCTAATTAAAGATTCATTAAAACTCCACTTAGTTTTAATCGTTAACTGGGTTAAAGAATCCGTGTCATTTAAAACACGGTTCACGATAAACCCAAAATCACATTCATTAATTATCGGGTTAAAGAACGAGTGTTATTTAAAACACTGTTCACGATAAACCCAAAAATCAATATCAATTCAATTCCAATTAAATATTATTTAATTGGTACACTTCATTAAATCTAAATAAAAAGATTTAATCATTTCTCAACTGGGTTCAAGAACAGTGTTAGTGAAGACACCATTCACGACAAACCCAAATCACATTCGATATTCAATACAAGGCTCTGAATAGAAAATATATCGGCTTGTATTCAATATCAAATTCTACGACTAACAAATGTCGTATTGGAAATAACGATATAAATATATATCTTTCAAATTTCCATAACAACATCTGTATAATCACGAATTCCAACATCGAAATATTCCGAAGACAATTTCGATTCAAATCCATTCCAATGCAATCATTGGAAATTTGGGTTATTTTTAAAACCCTTTTCGAATTCAATTTATTTATTTAAAAATAAATAGAATTATAATTCTAGTTCAAAACTAGTTCATTTCGATAAAAATCTATTTTTATCTTTTCAAATATGGAGTTTTTCATCCCAAATCTTCACAAATCATTTCTTATGATTTTACACAAATTATTACTATTTTTAATAATTTTATCAAGGCCCGTACAGTCAATTTCCATCAATGGCCATCGAACTGCACTTACAGCGACCTTTTTCTAATTTGATTTGGACATAATTCCAAATCCAACCGTTAGATTTCAAATTTCTAATATTCGTTAGAAATCTCTTTTCGATACGAACCCAACGGTTCCGGTTTTAGCAGAATCCGACGGTCGGATCTCCCGTAATGTCCGTTTGAAATAAATGGTCGAAATTCACGAACTGTCGCGGCGCGGCGCGTTCTATTCAGGCCATTATATTATATATATAATATATATAATATATATTTCGTCGATTCCTAATTAAAACGAATTATATAAATAGTTTTAAATTCGTTTCAAGAGCAATTTCAACTTTCTTTTCAATTCAAATCAAAATTGAATTCTTCTTTATAAATTCGTTTTAAAATTCATTTCTATTCGATTCAAATTTCAATTCAATTTGAATTCATTTCAATTCGTTTTCAATTCAATTTGAATTCGTTTTCAATTCATTTCGAAATCGTTTTCAATTCAATTCATTTCGAAATCGTTTAAAATCGATATGAATATCGTTCACGTCAAAATGGCGTCAATCTAATCAACCCGGCTTCATAAATTTCTATTTTCAAATATTCTATTTCAAATATTTCTCTTTTTCAAAATAGTTGTTATTATCAAAATATTTCGTTCAACACATGACCAATCTCAATGGATGAAACTGTCAACACATGAACTTTTATTTTATATCGATAAAGATGTAAATTTTATTATCAAAATATTTCGTTCAACACATGACCAATCTCAATGAATGAGTACTGTCAACACATGAACTTTTATTTTATAATATAAAGATGTAAATTTTATTACTAAAATATTTCGTTCAACACATGACCAATCTCAATGAATGAGTACTGTCAACACATGAACTTTTATTTTATAATATTCTTTATTTTTCAAATTGGAATGAGGCCCAATCAATTACCATATAAAGTTAATTATATGGATTTTCATACAACACATGTATATCATAGCATTGAAAAATAATCAACCATCAACCAAAGTGCACTACACTGTATAAGCATCAAATATAGATATTCAACGCTTATAACAGCCTGTCAATCGATCGATCGACATATTTAATCAATCAGGATGAGTGAACTTCAAATTTCATCCTAACACCCGTGTGGGGTTTCAAACAATCAAACACAGATTTTATTCGTGCAGCCGGGCGATGTGTAAAATTTATCGACCCAATCAATGTCAGTCAAATCAGTGTACATAAACAAACCGTCTGATTTGTAAATGAATATTTATTTATTCACATTCACGTTAAAAATTATATTTTTAACGATAAAACATTTTATTTTAACATATGAATATCTATTCAGTTCATTCTTTAAATAAAATGATCTTTCTATTTTTCTAACTTATTTTAGAAAATTTCGGCGGCATAACGGCACGATACTAGAAACGGGACAAGGCCCAGCCTTATCCCCGGTCTAGTGAAGGCCCACGCCATTCACACATCAATCAAATCAATTTCATTTCACCAAACAATTTCCATTCAATCAAATATTCTAACTAACTACTCAACCAAACAATTTAACAAACAAGCCATCCATGGTCTGTGGATGACGGGTGTCGGGTGTGAAAGGTTTCTAGGGTTTTTCTACGCAGCGGATAAACACTGAATCGAAACCAATGATAACAGATCTATGTAAAATAATGTAAATCGAGTCTTATACCTGCCATTTCCTTTTTGAATCGGTTGGATTTTATCTCTGATTTCTGGATTTGAAGTCATTCTGGTTGTATCAAATTCTAGCTCCCCAATCGTTGAGCCTCCATAGTTAAACACACGAACATGTTCTTCGATTCGTTGAGGAATTGAAGGAAGGAGACGATGACCGTGCTAGCCGCCATGTCCAGCTTTGTTCTTTTTTGGTTTTTCATTCTCATTTTAGAACGGATCAGATCCGGTTAATAAAAGAAAGGGTACCGACCAATTTTTTTATAAAAGAAGAAAAATCTTTTATAATATATATATGTACCATTAATTAAGGAACTAATCCTTATACTGTTTCAAACAAAATATCAACTGTTGACATTTCATTTTAAACCCAAAACAAAACCAGTATTCTCCTAACAATGTTCTAAGTGTATGACCCTATAGGTTATTACAACGTTGGTAATGAGTTTTAAATCGTATTTAAAACCATAAACAGTGATTGGCATCTAGCAATGCGTCGCTGCTACCCAAGTTGTAATAAGATCAATGATTCGATACAACCTTTTCTGTGACCAGTGTATCAATGCAATATAATCCTTTTAACCATTATATCCAGGACTAAACTGAAGGCATGGATCGTATCACCCTTTTAATAATTTAATCCGTTTATCTTGATCGATGAGTAGACTGTTTTAAAACAAATCAATATTTGAGCACGGCCATGCATTTCACAGTCTCACTCAATCAAGAGGCCCATGGATATCACTACGAATATATCATAGGGTTAAATTCCATCTAGATCATTCATAATTTTTCATTCGATTCGAGATATATCCAATAATCACCGTTATCATTACTCTGTTACGAAATAACTTTAGATGATATCAAAACACAAATATCCTCGAATAAAATTATAATGATCTCAGGTCTAAGGACCATTACATCACTGTCACTATGAGAACAACTTATGATACTGTTGATTATATTCCATGTAGTTATCTCACGGTGGGTCAGCCCAATACGCTATTCTCCAATACGTATTTATATCTTGACTTTAATATCACGTATATTAATGATCAATGAGATCTGATCATCAGTCAATCAATATACTAGTCTCAACGCTTTATTGTTGTCCTATATAAACAATAAAACTCGACTAGGGACATTTAAGAATTATAATACTTATCACATTATATAATCTCAAGTTCAGTCTTACTCGAACTATATAATTCCGTATTATTATTCTAAGGACTTCTATTAAATTATTATTTATATTACGCAGTAAATATAATATAACAGAATATTTTTATTCCAAATAAAACAATAACGTTATTAATCACATCAAATGGATTGCCTCTAGGGCATAAACTCTAACAATCTCCCACTTGCACTAGAGTCAATCATTCATGTATCATATACCCATGAAACTAGTGTGACTATTAAACTTCTGCTGCGACAGTGTTTTAATTCAGTAGGTCTGCAACATTACAGCTTTTGTAACTTTGCAGATATGTTCATATCCTCTATGAACAATTTCACATAAGAATCATATTTCATAAATATATGTTTGGATCGATTACGAGTTTAACGTTTTAGGCCTGAGCAATAGCCACATTGTTATCTCAATATAAATCATTGGATCAACAATGAATTAAGTTTAACTTATGAACTTTTAATCCAAACATTTTCTTTCTTAGAATCAGTATTTATTTCTTGTTTTGAAACTAACATTATTTACAATAATCAATGTGTTATCAAATAACATTAGAATTATTGTCTCACTCCCACTGAACTTCTTGCCTATACAAGATTTAATGGCATTTTGTGGTTTTCCGAGACATTTCGAATTTTATTTCATTCCCATCGGTATCTTAGAGACTGACTCTCCTTTAAATGAATACCAATTCGAGCAATAAACATTTTATTCTTAGAGGATTTATAAAATTAATATCCATTTGTTTCTTGTGGATATTACACAAAATAGTTATCTGATTTGGGTCTGATCTTATCAGAGGAAGAACGTTTAACAAACGCCTTACATCCCAAATCATAGCATTAGACACACTGGGACATTTCCTAGTCCATATCTTATATGGCGTCTTTAAATCGTTTTAGTGGGATTAAATGCAATTGTTCTATTTCAATTTATTAGAAGATTTATATGACTTATCATTAATCGTACTATATCTTATAAGGTGTGATTTCTCCTTTCAGATACACCATTCCAATATGGTGTTCTAGATGGAGTGAATTATGAAACAATTTCAAACTCATATGGATAGTCATTAAAAAGTTGGCTTAAATATTCTTTTCGATCTGTTCGAAAAGTATTTATTTTCTATTAAAATTGGTTTCTTATCTCCACTTTGAATTCTTTGAACTTTTCAAAGGATTCTGATATGTGTTTCATAAGATACACATATTTGTATCTGATACACATATTTGTATCTATTGATATCATCAGTAAACATAATGAAGTAACAAAACTTGCCTCTAGCTTGTGGATTCATTGCTCCATATACATCATTAAGTACGAGACCCAATACTAATCACTCATTCGCTGTGTCAAGTGAATGGCAATTCAGCTATTTTGCCTAATAAACAAGATTTACATTTTCATATGATTCAAAATCAAATGATTTTTTTAAAATTCCATCATTATGGATTTTTAATATACTTTCTTATTTATATATTCTAACTGGTAACGCTAAAGGTATGCTGGATTCAAATCATAAAATTTAATCCACTCTTTAATTATGTCAAGTACATTATAGTTAACGATTTATAAAATTCATTAACTATTCGCGAAATTCCATAAATTATTTCATTTAAATAAAATGAATAACAATTGTTCTTTTATTATAAATGAAATTCAAACTTGTCTAAACAAGATTCATAATAACATTTATTTTACATGGAATTTCATAATAACAATTATTTCATTCAATTAAGCCAGTATATATTGAACAAGAATCAACTTCCTATGGATAATCCAACAACATTTGCTTTATTTCCAGTCGTAAGTCCACTTGTTCCTTTTTATTAAATTTCTACTTATTTTGCAATTTCTATAAATCAACATACATTTATGTGATTTATATCTAGTATCTAATACTAGAAACGTACAAGTAGATTATTATAACATTTATATTTTACTCAGTTGAAGTCACACTTTAACTTTTATTTTAGATCCTCTATATTTGTTAGAACAATTACACTTTTAATTTGGCTTGAGGACAATCCTCAAATTTCAATGTCAGTCAAGAAATTTGATTTAATTAAATTTATCCTTCTTGAGGATTAATTTAAATTATCGGAGTTATTTAATATCTACAGTAGATAATAATAACTGATTCTATAATATTTATTTAATACAAATTTCGACAATCAAAATTTATATTAACATAAATGTATAATTTTTAAACTAAAATACGCTCCCACTCAAATTAACATCCCTCTGTTTATATATGTAAATAATTATATACATATAATGGTGTTCCAAGATCCATATCTAGTTATGCCTTGACCCAGCTTTGGCTAAACTCAAAACACAACCTTTTAGGTAGACATCTTATGTCAATTATATTTTCTATATATAACTCTTGGATCGCATGTTGAACATTTTGTTCAGTATTATTCATTTGCTCAAAATGTAGAATAATTCATGCTTTTGTCTCTAAGGCCATAATCGTATTATGCAGCCTAGTTAAGTCAGACCCAATAATTGGTTGGAGCACCACATTTTACTCCATCGCATATAACCAAAATAAAAGGTGCACAACGCTTTGGCGTTAGTTACATCCAGTGATTTTGGACAGTGATGAGTATATTATTGGAAGACATCACCATGATTTAATATAACAAAATCTGCTTTTAAAGGGAATTTATAATTCGTAATGGCTAACAATATTAAAGTTATTTACATATATCAAAATATATGTATTTTATGTGTTGTAAAGGTTGAACTTAAATAACATTTTATAAAGTATATTTAAGTTCAAATTACAAATGAATGATGCCTATGGTTCTTATGAATGTATCATAATTGTAGTGGTTTAAAATCACTAAATATGTTGTTATCTAACGGTGACTTCCTTTTATCAAATAAAACTAAGTCTATATCATATCATTACTTCATATTATTTAAGACCCATAATGGTTCAAAGACTAACAATAAATATCAAGCCTATAACATCATTTCTCCTCTCATATACAACATACAAACAACTAATTCATGTGCCTCTAAATTTTAAATATGGAATTAAATAGATGAGCATATAACACTTTTGCTTCAGAGATTCTATATACATTATCATATAATATATACGATCCAAAAAAAAAATAACAATGATACATGTTAAAATTGCATTTTGTTGTAGGATTTGCAAACAATTTTGCTCATCTCATATATGTTTCAATAACATTGTGAACGAACTATATGTATAACAGTTTATACATATATGTAATACATTCCAAATTGTAGCCGAATTTACATGTATTAAATGATATAAACACATCTAAAATTCCATCTGTTGTAGATATGATTGTTATGCACAACATCTTGTGGCAACTATATATCTTCAACGTGTGGATTGAGAATCTAAAATGAACTGCAAATCATATTTGTAGTCCATTCTTCTTCAATCTGCATAGAATAAACACCATCATTAATCCATGCACATTTTGAAACAGTTTTCTCAAAACCAATTCAATGTGCTTGGTCTAATACATGTATTATATAAAACAAATCATACTTGTTTTATTGCATGCCTGTGGTATGAATTCTTAAATAAGAGACAGTCCTTCAGGAGATAGAAGCAACTTAAATTCACAAGTCTGCTATTAAGCATAATTACCTTGTGTTTTCTGTCATAAAATGTTTGTATATCATATATGTACCAAAACCATATCTGATTTACAGTATACATATAAGATCAATATAACAGTTATTTGATCATCAAATTATGATTAACTATGCTGTCTACAAGGTTACAAATCAATATATACATAAATCAAACAATTCTGGTATTGAATTTGCTTAACAGAATGGTACTGTAGTTATAAATATACATATATAACTGTATATGCATACATATATTTGCTTATACACATAGCATAAATTAAATACTAAGATTTGAATAGCTGCTCTAGTTAAATCATATTTAATCAATACATAAGTCAAATAAAGTAAATTTATACATTAACAATATTTGGTTTAAGTTCAAAACTTGTTTAAAGACTGAGTGAATAGAAGGTGTACATTTTGTATTAAAACTGAATTTCCCTTTTCAGTTTAACCTATGATCTAAATGTATCATTATACAACTATTACAGTAAGTACCATTTCATCATATGAAATGTTTATAAGGACATTAGAGCTGCAATACAAAATTCTTGTATATTTAGGACAAAACAAACAATACCATACCACATCATATATGTTCACCTTTCTACAAAGTGATATGGTTGAATTCATATTCACACACATTATTGGCAGTAGAACTAAAGATTTAAATTATATCTTCATGACAATTTTAAACAGTAAAAGGACATTGTTTATATCCAATATACACAACATCACATATAAATTATAAACTACATGTCACATGTACTAGTCCGAGCAAATTTTAATCTTTCAGATTCATATATACTAGTATGAAAATTTACTAACTGATATGATGAACTAACTCTATTATATTTTACTTTCATTTTGAAATCCACAATTGGTTTTCAATATTTGTATGTATATCATATATACATCTAACCAAATGTAATACAACTTTTGGCCTTAAGACAAAACAGTTTTGATATATTGTTGTAGAGCTAAAACTGGTTGTACAGGTACACATAAACATTCAATACAGTAAGTCCATATATTGAATGTATAAACTTTTGTTTAGATTGCAAATATAAGAATAGAACAACACTTATTCTACTCATGATTAGAATTCCTATAAAATTCAATCTAATATGTGTATCTCAAAAACCAATAGGATATGACAGTGAACATATAAATTTATATATCTTATATATACTTGTCCAGGTATATCAATACCTTTCATTCAATGTACATATACATATATACATATATCATATATATATATACATATGTATATGTGATGCTTAATGATATAGAATTACCACTGATTTTATGCTGTATTTCCATATGTGTGTTTTACATATATGAATTGATATAGAACTGCAAATCATATTTGCAGATTAAATATATCAATTTTTTTACTCATACAAATAATTTAAATATCTTAATTAGACATATATCTCAGTGCAGCATGATTTGGATTGTTTTCAGAAAAAAAATCAAAGCATATGTTCTAACATATACATAGTATATACAGTTATTAAAACATCAGTATCAAAATACAGAATTTTAATCAACCATATCAATCAGTCATTACTTGATATTTGTTATGAAAGGAAGCTAGTTTGAAACAAGGCCAGGTTGATTCAACCTTTTAATCAATCACTATAGAAATGGGTTTTAAAATATATATATATATATAACAGTTATATGTATATACCCAGATTTAGTAATCAACCAATTTGATTCGAAGTTTTAATGAAGTACAGCCATACAAGCATATTAAACATTTTATATATATACATACTGTATGCTGACTTAGATTTAACCCAGATTTCCTGTGTTAAAAGATACATAGTAACTGATATCTGAAATCTATCAACAATGTCATTTTCATTTTTATATCAAATATAAAATGTATTCTGTCTTAAAACAAATTTATATCAGAATAACAATTCAGCCCTTGGCCTTCATAATACATTATGTAATACACTTACACAATGTATTTCAAAATTTACATCATGTATACCTTTTCATAATGAAACAATTTCATTTCATAAAATGATTTTATACTGCATTTCTTTCATATTAGTGTTCATAACACTTTATCAAACATAACATTGAATTCCAATTTATTCTCATTACATAACTAGGATAAAATATCAACTGATTAACAAATATCGGCGTTCAAATTCGAATTCAGATATCCAAAGACCAGATAAAGTTTCATCAAACATTTTTCAGTCACTACTGTTAATCTATCATACGAAAAGCTATTAACATCAACCAGATACCATAATTTAATTTATCAAATCCAGTCAATGAATATTAAAAGCCACACAGATTTAACAGTTGATTCATATGCTCAATTTTAACAGGATAAAATTATCAATATATAATCTTCCGATTCAATTATGGAACTTGAAGATCAAAACTTCAACTGAGTGAAACAATTTCACTTTATGTTAGAATAAGTATTCAAATTCCTTTCGCCAGTGTTCAAAACACTTTGTTTTGTTATGAATCGAATAATCATAAGCATTTTGAGACTCAAGATACAAATTTTACAAAACCTTGCTCCGATACCATTGAAAGGTTTCTAGGGTTTTTCTACGCAGCGGATAAACACTGAATCGAAACCAATGATAACAGATCTATGTAAAATAATGTAAATCGAGTCTTATACCTGCCATTTCCTTTTTGAATCGGTTGGATTTTATCTCTGATTTCTGGATTTGAAGTCATTCTGGTTGTATCAAATTCTAGCTCCCCAATCGTTGAGCCTCCATAGTTAAACACACGAACATGTTCTTCGATTCGTTGAGGAATTGAAGGAAGGAGACGATGACCGTGCTAGCCGCCATGTCCAGCTTTGTTCTTTTTTGGTTTTTCATTCTCATTTTAGAACGGATCAGATCCGGTTAATAAAAGAAAGGGTACCGACCAATTTTTTTATAAAAGAAGAAAAATCTTTTATAATATATATATGTACCATTAATTAAGGAACTAATCCTTATACTGTTTCAAACAAAATATCAACTGTTGACATTTCATTTTAAACCCAAAACAAAACCAGTATTCTCCTAACAATGTTCTAAGTGTATGACCCTATAGGTTATTACAACGTTGGTAATGAGTTTTAAATCGTATTTAAAACCATAAACAGTGATTGGCATCTAGCAATGCGTCGCTGCTACCCAAGTTGTAATAAGATCAATGATTCGATACAACCTTTTCTGTGACCAGTGTATCAATGCAATATAATCCTTTTAACCATTATATCCAGGACTAAACTGAAGGCATGGATCGTATCACCCTTTTAATAATTTAATCCGTTTATCTTGATCGATGAGTAGACTGTTTTAAAACAAATCAATATTTGAGCACGGCCATGCATTTCACAGTCTCACTCAATCAAGAGGCCCATGGATATCACTACGAATATATCATAGGGTTAAATTCCATCTAGATCATTCATAATTTTTCATTCGATTCGAGATATATCCAATAATCACCGTTATCATTACTCTGTTACGAAATAACTTTAGATGATATCAAAACACAAATATCCTCGAATAAAATTATAATGATCTCAGGTCTAAGGACCATTACATCACTGTCACTATGAGAACAACTTATGATACTGTTGATTATATTCCATGTAGTTATCTCACGGTGGGTCAGCCCAATACGCTATTCTCCAATACGTATTTATATCTTGACTTTAATATCACGTATATTAATGATCAATGAGATCTGATCATCAGTCAATCAATATACTAGTCTCAACGCTTTATTGTTGTCCTATATAAACAATAAAACTTGACTAGGGACATTTAAGAATTATAATACTTATCACATTATATAATCTCAAGTTCAGTCTTACTCGAACTATATAATTCCGTATTATTATTCTAAGGACTTCTATTAAATTATTATTTATATTACGCAGTAAATATAATATAACAGAATATTTTTATTCCAAATAAAACAATAACGTTATTAATCACATCAAATGGATTGCCTCTAGGGCATAAACTCTAACAGGGTGCTATTAAGCACCGTCTGCATCCTAGTATATAAATATAACTAGAAAATTAAATTGAAAGGTGAGAAGTTCTCACTTATAGCTATCCTAGCTCCACGGCTCTTCATTTGCAGAAGTCTTCGTCGTTTCGCCTCCTTTCACTTTCTTTGCCCGTATCCTCTACGTATGTAAAAATCACATTTTTACTTCGATGTTAAATATATAAAAATCACATTTTTACTTCGATGTTAAATATATAAAAATCACATTTTTACTTCGATGTTAAATATATAAAAATCACATTTTTACTTCGATGTTAAATATATAAAAATCCTATTTTTCTATCGAAGTTCAATATATAAAAATTATATTTTTATTTTCAAAACATCGCTATAAATTTCTTATTTTTGAAATTACTGTAAATTTCAATTTTAAAAACACTGCTATTTTTATTTCATAAAAACTATGTTATTTTATTTTCAAATCTCTATGCTATTTTTATTCTAAATACACTACCTTTCCCTATTTTAAAACTTTGCAAATTCAAATTCTATTTATATTCTATATGTATTTTCAAAATAAATTCTTTTACAAATTCTATTTATATTTTCATTTTAAAGACCCTATATTTTCAGATTTAAAAACAATTTATTTTCAGCTTTAAAAACAATATATTTTCAGATTTTATTTTATATAAAATTTCAGATTTTAATTTTAACTATAGGCTATCAGAAATAAAAAGAAGAAAAAGTTAAAACCTTTCTCTGTCGATTCAAAGTACTGGAGCACAACAACCCATCGTCCAAGAACGCTCCGTCCTAGGGCTTCAACGTGCTCCTCTACCGGTCGACCGTCCGAAGATCAGACCACCTCACGTGCTTCGCCGAAGCTCCCTCTCTCCACGCCATGACTGGCGTTCACCTCGACGGCGCACTGACGCCGATAACCCCCCCCAAACAGCGGCGCTTTGAGCTCGAAATTCGAGCAGGTCCCTCCACGAACCATAATCTCCACCGTTGATTCAAAAGGGCTTGAGAATCTCTCCATTTTCCTTTTTGAATTTTTGATTTTCATTGCGCATCCTAGGAGATCGAATGGGATTATTTTTGGAGCATTTGGATCGTCGGTTGGGAAGAAGGCGGCTGAACGTGATAAATGATTTAGGGTCAGGTTTGACCGCGTTGACCCCTTATATAGATATTTTTATTTTTATTTTATTTAATTATTTTAATTTCTAAAAAGCTGACTTTCACATACGACCTCTAAACGAGGTCCACCGCCTGTCGTTCATAGTGTTTTACCCCCATTCCGAACACAATGGGACATGTTTCGTAGGTTGATTCGATCGTTTGAATCAGTTTCCATTGAATTTACATTTAAATCACTATATTGAATTTTAAACGTACATTTCAAATTACCGGGGTCACATATTAACTAGAAAAATTCCATAAAAATATTTTCTAGCTTCGTATTGATGATACGGTCCTAACAAAACTAGTTTCGTCGAATTCTGAGACCGTTAGAAAAACGGCCAATTTCCAGTCGATTAAAATCAACTGAAACTGGTCAAACGCGTTTTCCTTCGTCACGCTCACATATTGATTCGAAAAATTATGAAATTTGAAACCTAGCAATAACTTTACATCACGGACCCAACAAAACTGGTTTCGTCGAAATCCGAGGTCATTTGCAAAATGTCCATTTTTTAAGGGCCTGAATTCCATAGCGACTATTCAGAATTTTCAACTGGACATATCTTTTGATTCCCGCTACGAACTTTTGATTTTTCGGATTCGTTGGAAAGATATTCACTATTAGATTCCATTATTTTTGGTTTCACTAAAATCCGGATTGTTTTGCACCCGGTACATTCAATTTAAGTTTGAAATCGAATTATCGAACTACCGCGCCATTTTCCATTCTATTTATAATTATATATAAATATTTATATTCTAACGACGACGCGTATAAATATAAACGTTCGAATTATATTCGAAATAAATTTCCCGTCGATATTATTTAAAATAATCTATTTTAAATAATCGAAATTCGCTAAAATTGCCAAAATAAAAATTTTAAACTGGCCCAGATTTTCCGGGTTGTTACAAAAATATTTTATAGTTAAAAATAGAATTTTTAACGTGTATATGAAATGAAATAAAAATAAACAAATCGGACGATTTGTTTATATACACACATTTGACTGATATTGATTGGGACGATAAATTTTACACATCGCCCAACTGCACAAATAAAATATGTGTTTGATTGTTTGAAAACCCCACACGGGTATTGGGATGATATATGACATACACTAGTCCCAATAATTAGTTGTATGTCGATCGATTGATTGACAGACTGTTATAAGCGTTGAATATTTATATTTGATGCTTATACAGTGTAGAATACACTTTGGATGATGGTTGATTATTCATCGTTGTTATTGTATACATGTGTTGTATAAAATCCATATAACTAAAATTATATGGTAATTGATTGGGCCTCATTCCAGTTTAGAAATAGAAATAATTGAAAAAGAAATATTTGAAATAGAATATTTGAAAAAAGAAATATATGAAGCCTCGTTGATAGATTGACGCCACTTTGACGTGAACGATATTTATATCGATTTTATTCAAATTGAAGTGAATATTAAAGTGAATTGAAATTCGAATTTAATTGAATTGATTTGAAATTCGAAATAAACTGAAATGGTTTGAAATTCGAATTAAATTGAAATAGAATTGAAATCGTTTGAAATGAATTCGAATTAAATTGAAATAGAATTGAAATCGTTTTGAAATGAATTCGAATTAAATTGAAATAGAATTGAAATCGTTTTGAAATGAATTCGAATTAAATTGAAATAGAATTGAAATCGTTTTGAAATGAATTAGAATTGAAATTGAAATCGAATTAATTTGAAATTCAAATTGAATTGAAAACGAATTGAAATTGAATTAAAAATCGTTTTGAAAAGGAAACCGACGAAGTATATATTATATATATTATATATATAATATAATGTCCTGAATAGAACGCGCCGCGGCAGTTCGCGAATTTCGACCATTGACTTCGAACGGATATTACGGGAGATCCGACCGTCGGATTCTCCTAAAACCAGAACCGTTGGGTTCGTATCGAAAAGAGCTTTCTAATGAATATTAGAAATTAGAAATCTAACGGTTGTATTTCGAATTATGTCCAAATAAAATTTGAAAAAGGTCGCTATAAGTGCAATTCGATGGCCGTTGATGGAAATCGACTGTACGGGCCTTGATAAAATTATTAAAAATAGTAATAATTTGTGTAAAATCATAAGAAATGATTTAGAAAGAATTGGGATGAAAAACTCCCTATTTGAAAAGATAAAAATAGATTTTTATCGAAATGAACTAGTTTTGAACTAGAATTATAATTCTATTTATTTTTAAATAAATAAATTGGATTTGAAATGGTTTTGAAAACAACCAGAATTGCCAATAATTATTGGAATGGATTTGAATCAAAATTGTCTTCGGAATATTTCGATGTTGGATTTCGTGATGATACAGATATTGTTATGGGAATTTAAAAGATATATATATATCGTTATTTCCAATACGATATCTGTTGGTCGTAGAATTTGATATTGAATATAAGCCGATATATTTTCTATTTAGAGCCTTGTATTTAATATCAAATGTGATTTGGGTTTATCGTGAATGGTGTCTTCATTAACACTATTCTTGAACCCAGTTGAGAAAAGATTATATCTTTTTATTTAGATTTAATGAAGTGTACTAATTAAATAATATTTGATTGGAATTGAATTTTGGGTTTATCGTGAACAGTGTTTTAAATAACACTTGTTCTTTAACCCGATAATTAATGGAGCGTAATTTTGGGTTGTCGTGAATGGTATCTTCAATAACACTGTTCTTAGACCCAACAGAGTTAAGAAAATCAGAAACTAACTGGAGATTAGTTAAGTTGAATGTTTTCTGGGGTACTGATCTGATGTTGGTTTCGGCCTTCGGGGTTAATACTTAGGGAATTGTCCTCTTGCTAATTTACGGTTAGGGATTGATTGAAATGTGATGTGATTTTGGGTTTATCGTGAACCGTGTTTTAAATGACATGGATTCTTTAACCCAGTTACAGATTAAAACTAAGTGGAGTTTTAATGAATCTTTAATTAGATTGAAAAGACGAGAATGGAGTATCAACAGTTTTGCTCCAGGCGATAGTTAAATATTTAATTAAATTTGAACGTGAAATGGTAATTGAATTTACCAATAACACCGTGGTGTTAGATATGAAGTATTACCAGTTTTACTTCATGGGATGAATAGGTTGGGACTGGGAAATTAAAACAAATGATTACTTCGGTGAGGTTCGCTAATCCCGACTAGTTTGAATTGATATTCAAAAGTGGATCAAAAAATAAATTTTAACCATTTATCTTTGATAAAATTAATGGGAACCTTTCCCTATGAATGTGAAATTTAGAAACTAACTGTCGGTTAGCTAAGCAGAATGGTTCTCTGGATATTGATCTGATGTTGGTTTCGGCCTTCGGGGTTAATATTTGGGGAATTACTCTCTTGTTAATTTACGGTTAGTGACTGATGAATTGGAATGAGGCATATGTTGTGTTTGTGTAACACTTGTTTATTATATACACAAGTTATTCGGAAAGACCGGGTATATCCCATTCTGAATAACTGATACGATGATAAGTCGAAGATGAAGACGGTGGTCGAAGACCTGAAGTCTTCACGTCGTTTGGGTGATTACTGATGATCTTGATTGGGATGTACACCCAAGAAGATGGAAACAGTTGGTGATCGTCCAGACATACTTGGAGATCGATGGATATGCGGGGTACTAAGTGCCTCCGGTTTCTTTCAGACCCAGAACCAACTTGTAAATGGATGGTGTATCTGACATTGGATTTTAGTCTATGTGATTGATTTCTATTAAATATAAATCTGTTTGGCGGCGGAGAATTTATTCTCTTGCTTAACGCCCTTCTCTGAGACGTACGAGCTTAGGGGTTATATACTGATGGATATCAAACGCATAGAGTGAATTGCCTGTGTGGCATGCCTAAGTGGAAAATGATCAAGGCTTCTGTTGAAAAGAAAAGTCTTATGGTTGACGATCAAAGCACGGCCTGTGTGGCGTAGCTTTGTGTAACTTTGATTCGCGAGCCTCGCACCCCGATGGTGAACCAAAAACGGGAGAGGACCTCAGGGAGGACAGGCATTTCTTTCTAGCTAGAAGTGGCGTCAGTGGTTTTACACGCCCTGACGAGTTTGACTTATGTGGTTGTTGCTATTGTGAGGCACCTCGGTTTGATCGGACGATCCGGGTCCGATGGAGTCATTTGTTGGCTCATTTATGCCCCATAGGGAGGAGAGACGTATTGTTCAGGCATTTTAATCCACATCGGTGGACCGGCCCTATCGCTCCAAGGCTTGACTGAGTACTTGCCTGAGACATGGGCTAGATTGTCTCGAATCGATAGAGGACGATCCCTGGCCTCGGTTCACAGATGGAAATCCAACTTCCAAATACGTGACATTTGCAGTTTTGATTGTAGAGCCTAGTATGGCGACATGATATATGGTACCCATGCCGTCTATGATTGATATTTATGATTTGAAGTTGTTTTATACACTATGCACTTATAGTAATAATAAATGATATGTTTTAAATGTATCAAGCATTCTTGGCTATTATAAGGAAAAACCCTATCCCCCGGCTTGCGTTGCATTGTGTGATAGGACCTGGGTCTTATAATAGCTTCATTTTTCTTTATTTAGCATTGCGCTGTTTGTTTTATGCACTGGTATTCTTGGGAGGAAACCCGTTCCGTGTTATACGGCGTGGTCCCTTGATTTACCTAACTTTAAAATAAAGATTAACAATTGTTTTAGTTCTCACACCAGTCCCATGACTGACCTGGAGTTTATTGTTTTAAACTAAACTTTGGGTGCCCTTATTTGGACACGGGCAGCTAGTAGTTTTCGTTTTGCAGATTTATATTCACAGGATCCTGGTTTACAGCTGGAACGATATCCGGAAAGCTTTGTATCCGTATATCTCTTCTAGTTGTGTATTGTATTATTTTCCGCTGCTATGTATTTAAATGTAATTTAAATCTCTTATATTTCTGTGTAATATTCATTTATACTCTGTATATTCTTGTATTCTGATGGAATTGTTGAAATATACAATGAAATGTTCTCCCGTCTGCGTTCTGTTTTGTCGTGTTCTCAAAACAATTCGTTCTTTCTCATCTCTTCGGAGACCGGGGAAGTTCGGGTCGTTTCATCATGGTATCAGAGCTTTGGTTTACAAAGCTCAGAGAACAAGACACATTAGAACCATACGAGAGAATTCATCAGATATTGGATTAGTAATATCCAATGGGAATGACTCGTTAGAGATAGGATCGGTAGTATCCTAGAACGAGTGTAGAGAGTATAATTTTAAAGTGGAAACAAATTTTGTTTTGAAAATTTAAATCAATTATTCGTATTTGATTATCTATTTATATTGATTAGGACAGTCCAGTATATAAAGATTTTGCATATACGCCTTGCAAACGTGTATTTAAAGTTTTAATATATTGGATAGATATAGAATTACACTCTAATCGCCCGGAGATGATTTTGATGATGGAGCTCCATCATTAGAATTTATGTTCGTATGACGAAAGTGGGCTTTCTATATATTTCCTATTGACTGGTGTGAGAACCAAAATTAGATAGGGCCTATTGTTGTGGTTTGGCATCAAAAATGTGATTTCTAACTATGTATCAAAGTTATGAATTTCAAAAGCTAATCAACTAATAGATTGATGGTTGAGTTGTTGATTATTGGTTAATTTATTAAAATTGGTACCATATAGCCCAATTGAACCAAATAGTGAATTGTATTGAAATTTGGTCGCATTTGCTTGCATATACTTGTACTTACATTGAACAGGTCATAGCAAATAGGCTAGAGCAGAAGAATAAAATTGTTTGCCCGACAAATAGGTACATGTTTATCATAATTTATTGTTTTGTTTGGGTGATGATGATTTTATGAGCCGCTTGGCTTTTTCTTTTTCTTTTTGAGATCTGAAGGCCTGTATGGCAATTTCGGGATTTTCCCGTGCTCCCAGTGAAGGGGAGGTTATGGCGAAATTTTTCGAAAATTTAGGGTGTCAGCCGAATTTTCGGAAAATTTGAAAAGTTCTTAGAAACTGAAAAGTTGAAGAACTTAAGCCGTAGTCAAAATATAGAAAGTTGAGTTGATTAGTTAAACAACTTTCGGCTTGTTCCTTTTCAGGGACGAAAAGTTTTAAGTGGGGGAGATTGTAATAACCCGGAAATCTGGGCCAGTTTAAAATTTTTATTTTGGCAATTTTAGCGAATTTTGATTATTTAAAATGAATTATTTTAAATAATAACGACGAGAAATTTATTTTGAATAGAATTCAAACGTATATGTTCATATAGATCGTCGTTAGAACATAAATATTTATTTTAAATTATAAAAGGAATTGAAAATGGCGCGGTAGTTCGATAATTCAATTTCAAACTTTAATTGAACGTACCGGGTGCATAACAAACCGGATTTTAGTGAAACCAAAAATAACAGGATCTATTTGATAATATCTTTCCAACGAATCCGAAAAATCAAAAGTTCATAGCGGGAATCAAAAGATATGTCCAGTTGAAAATTCTGAATAGTCGCTATGGAATTCAGGCCCTTAAAAATAGGAATTTTGCAAACGACCTCGGATTTCGATGAAACCACTTTTGTTAGATCCGCGATGTCAAGTTATTGCTAGATGCCAATTTTCATAATTTTTCAAATCAATATGTGAGCGTGGCAAAGGAAAATGCATTTAACCAGTTTCAGTTGATTTTAATCGACTGGAAAATGGCCATTTTTCTAACGGTCTCAGAATTCGATGGAATTAGTTTTGTTAGGACCGTATCGTCAATACGAAGCTAGAAAATATTTTTCAGGAATTTTTAGAGTTCGTATGTGGCCCCGGTAGATTGAAATGTGCGTTTAAATTCAATATACATTGATTTATATTGTAAATTTAACAGAAACTGATCGTAACAAGCGAATTGGCCAATGATACATATCCAATTGTGTTCGGAATGGGGGTAATTAGCTAGGGACAGTCAGTGGGTCTCGTTTGGAGGTCAAAATAAAAAGTTGCTTTTTAGAATTTAAATATAATAAAATATATATAATAGGCCCCTTTCTTTTCTCCCTCAAACCGGTCAAAGCCCTCCCCATACCCTTCAGTCAAAATCGTAATGGAAAAAAAATAAAAATAAAGAAACCCTCTGCGCCCAAATCGCCACCGCCCGGTCCCCCTCGTCGCAGCCACCATCCACCGTCGAAGGGCCATCAACCTCGAACCCCCCCTTCACCCCGGCGTCGCTCTCCTCTTTAATCCGAACCCCCAACCCACGAACGCTCCTCCCGATTCGAAACCCGCCACCACCCTGAAGATCCACCGCCCGCTCCAGCGCCCTCCGCCGCCTCCTACTCGCCCTCCGGCCATCAACAGCCGCCGAACCCCCTTTAAAACACTGTAAGTGATTTATTGCAATTAGTTTTAAAAAAAAATCAGTTTTTATTGTTTTAATATATAAAGATGAGTTTTTTTCTATGAACGATAATATATAAAGATGAGTTTTTTTTTCATATGAAGCGAAGAAAGATTAGATTTTTACTTAAAGAAAGATACGATTTTTATTAGAAGTGAAGATTAAAAATATGATTTTTATGATGTAGAAGAAATAAAAATATGATTTTTATATTTTAGAAAGAATAAAAATCTGATTTTTAATTAATAGAAGATATAAAAATATAATTTTTATATGATGTGAAGATTAAAAATATAATTTTTATACTAGAGAAAGGATAAAAATATAATTTTTACACTATAGAGAAGGTAAAAAATATGATTTTTATATTGTGGAGATATCAAAAATATGATTTTTATTGTCTGAAAGGCGATGTAAAAATATAATTTTTACATAAGAAAAACGTATAGATTTTTATAGCGAATAAAAATATAATTTTTATTAGGATAGTGAGATAAAAATTCGATTTTTATATATTGAATAGCAAAGTAAAAATTCGATTTTTATATATTGAATAGCGAAGTAAAAATTCGATTTTTGTATATTGAATAGCTAAGTAAAAATTCGATTTTTATATATTGAATAGCAAAGTAAAAATGTGATTTTTATATATGTAGAGAATACGGCAGTGAAAATTGAAAAGAGGCAAGAACGGCGAAGATTTCTACATAAGAAGAGCCGAGGGATTGGATTAGCTAATCTGTGAGAATTTCTCACCTTTAATTTATTTTTCTAGTTGAAATATATACTAGGATGCAGACGGTGTTTAGTAGTACCCGACACCCGTCGTCCATAGACCATGGACGGCTTATATGCTTGTTTGTTTGATTTTGATGTGTAGTTGATTGTGTGATGTGATGTGAAATGAAATAAAACATTTATATAGTTGAAATAAAATATTTTATAGTGGAATATATTTTATAGTTAAAAATAGAATTTTTAACGTGTATATGAAATGAAATAAAAATAAACAAATCGGACGATTTGTTTATATACACACATTTGACTAATACTGATTGGGACGATAAATTTTACACATCGCCCAACTGCACAAATAAAATCTGTGTTTGATTGTTTGAAAACCCCAAACAGGTATTGGGATGATATATGACATACACTAGTCCCAATAATTAGTTGTATGTTGGTCGATTGATTGACAGACTGTTATAAGCGTTGAATATTTATATTTGATGCTTATAAAGTGTAGAATGCACTTTGGATGATGGTTGATTATTCATCGTTGTTATTGTATACATGTGTTGTAGAAAATCCATATAACTAAAATTATATGGTAATTGATTGGGCCTCATTCCAGTTTAGAAATAGAAATATTTGAAAAAGAAATATTTGAAATAGAATATTTGAAAATCGAAATATATGAAGCCGCGTTGATAGATTGACGCCATTTTGACGTGAACGATATTTATATCGATTTTATTCAAATTAAAGTGAATATTAAAGTGAATTGAAATTCGAATCTAATTGAATTGATTTGAAATTCAAAATAAACTGAAATGGTTTGAAATTCGAATTAAATTGAAATAGAATTGAAATCGTTTTGAAATGAATTCGAATTAAATTGAAATAGAATTGAAATCGTTTTGAAATGAATTCGAATTAAATTGAAATAGAATTGAAATCGTTTTGAAATGAATTCGAATTGAAATTGAATAGAAATGAATTTGAATTGAAATTGAATTAATTTGAAATTCAAATTGAATTGAAAACGAATTGAAATTGAATTAAAAATTGTTTTGAAAAGGAAATCGACGAAGTATATATTATATATATAATATAATGGCCTGAATAGAACGCGCCGCGCCGCGGCAGTTCACGAATTTCGACCGTTGACTTCGAACGGATATTACGGGAGATCCGGCCGTTAGATTCTCTTAAAACCGGAACCGTTGGGTTCGTATCGAAAAGAGCTTTCTAACGAATATTAGAAATTAGAAATCTAACGGTTGGATTTGGAATTATGTCCAAATCAAATTTGAAAAAGGTCGCTGTAAGTGCAGTTCGATGGCCGTTGATGGAAATCGACTATACGTGCCTTGATAAAATTATTAAAAATAGTAATAAATTGTGTTAAATCATAAGAAATGATTTAGAAAGAATTGGGATGAAAAACTCCATATTTGAAAAGATAAAAATAGATTTTTATTGAAATGAACTAGTTTTGAACTAGAATTATAATTCTATTTATTTTTAAATAAATAAATTGGATTTGAAATGGTTTTGAAAACAACCAGAATTGCCAATAATTATTGGAATGGATTTGAATCGAAATTGTCTTCGGAATATTTCGATGTTGGATTTCGTGATGATACAGATATTGTTATGGGAATTTAAAAGATATATACATCGTTATTTCCAATACGATATCTGTTGGTCGTAGAATTTGATATTGAATATAAGCCGATATATTTTCTATTCAGAGCCTTGTATTTAATATCAAATGTGATTTGGGTTTGTCGTGAATGGTGTCTTCATTAACACTGTTCTTGAACCCAGTTGAGAAAAGATTAAATCTTTTTATTTAGATTTAATGAAGTGTACAAATTAAATAATATTTAATTGGAATTGAATCGGTATTGATTTTTGGGTTTATCATGAACATTGTTTTAAATAACACTTGTTCTTTAACCCGATAATTAATGGAGCGTGATTTTGGGTTGTCAAGAACGGTATCTTCAATAATATTGTTCTTAATCCCAACAGCGTTAAGAAAATCAGAAACTAACTGGAGATTAGTTAAGTTGAATGATTTCTGGGGTACTGATCTGATGTTGGTTTCGGCCTTCGGGGTTAATACTTAGGGAATTGTTCACTTGCTAATTTACGGTTAGGGATTGATTGAAATGTGATGTGATTTTGGGTTTATCGTGAGCTGTGTTTTAAATGACATGGATTCTTTAACCCGGTTACAGATTAAAACTAAGTGGAGTTTTAATGAATCTTTAATTAGATTGAAAAGATCGAGAATGGAGTATCACCAGTTTTGCTCCAGGCGATAGTTAAATCTTTAATTAGATTTGAACGTGAAATGGTAATTGAATTTACCGATAACACTGTAGTGTTAGATATGGAGTAATACCAGTTTTACTTCATGGGATGAATAGGTTGGGATTGGGAAATTAAAACAAAAGATTACTTCGGTGAGGTTCGCTAATCCCGACTAGTTTGAATTGATATTCAAAAGTAGATTAAAGAATAAATTTTAACGATTTATCTTTGATAAAATTAATGGGAACCTTTCCCTATGAATGTGAAATTTAGAAATTAACTGTCGGTTAGCTAAGCAGAAAGGTTTTCTGGATAATGATCTGATGTTGGTTTCGGCCTTCGGCGTTAATATTTGGGGAATTACTCTCTTGTTAATTTACGGTTAGTGACTGTTGAATTGGAATGAGGCGTATGTTGTGTTTGTGTAACACTTGTTTATTATATATGCGAGTTATTTGGAAAGACCGGGTTTATCTCATTCTAAATAACTGATACGACGATAAGTCGAAGATGAAGACGGTGGTCGAGGACCGGAAGTCTTCACGTTGTTTGGGTGATTACTGATGGTCTTGATTGTGATGTACACCCAAGAAGATGGAAACAGTTGGTGATCGTCCAGAAGTACTTGTAGATCGATGGATATGCGGGGTACTAAGTGCCTCCGGTTTCATTCAGACCCAAAACGAACTTGTAAATGGACGGTGTGTCTGACATTCGATTTTAGTCTGTGTGATTGATTTCTATTAAATATATATCTGTTTGGCGGCGGAGAATTTATTCTCTTGCTTAACGCCCTTCTCTGAGATGTACGAGCTCAGGGGTTATATACTGATGGATATCAAACGCATAGAGTGAATTGCCTGTGTGGCATGCCTAAGTGGCAAATGATCAAGGCTTCTATTGAAAAGCAAAGTCTTGTGGTTGATGATCAAAGCACGGCCTGTGTGGCGTAGCTTTGTGTAACGTTAATTCGCGAGCCTCACACATCGGTGGTGAACCAAAAACGGGAGAGGACCTTAGGGAGGACATGCGTTTCTTTCTAGCTAGAAGTGGCATCAGTGGTTTTACACGCCCTGACGAGTTTGACTTATGTGGTTGTTGCTGTTGCTAGGCGCCTCGGTTTGATCGGACGATTCGGGTCCGATGGAGCCATTTGTTGGCTCATTTACGCCCCATAGGGCGGAGAGACGTATTGTTCAGCCATTTTGATCCACATCGGTGGACTGGCCCTGTCGCTCCAAGGCTTGACTGAGTACTTGCCTGAGACATGGGCTAGATTGTCTCGAATCGGTAGAGGACGATCCCTGGCCTCGGTTCACAGATGGAAATCCAACTTCCAAATACGTGACATTTGCAGTTTTGATTGTAGAGCCTAGTATGGCGACATGATAAATGGTACCTATGCTGTCTATGATTGATATTTATGATTTGAAGTTGTTTTATACATTATGCACTTATAGTAATAATAAATAATTTGTTTTAAACGTATTAAGCATTCTTGGCTATTATGAGGAAAAACCCAATCCCCTGGCTTGCGTTGCATTATGTGATAGGACCTGGGTCTTATAATAGCTTCATTTCTCTTTATTTAGCATTGAGCTGTTTGTTTTATGCACTGGTATTCTTGGGAGTAAACCCGTTCCGTGTTATACAGCATGGTCCATTGATTTACCTAACTTTAAAATAAAGATTAACAACTGTTTTAGTTCTCACACCAGTCCCATGACTGACCTGGATTTTATTGTTTTAACCTAAACTTTGGGTGCCCTTATTTGGACACGGGCAGCTAGTAGTTATGGTTTTGCAGATTTATATTCACAGGATCCTGGTTTACAGCTGGAACGATATCCGGAAAGCTTTGTATCCGTATATCTCTTCTAGTTGTGTGTTGTATTATTTTCCGCTGCTATGTATTTAAATGTAATTTAAATCTCTGATATTTCTGTGTAATATTCATTTATACTCTGTATATTCTTGTATTCTGGTGGAATAGTTGTAATATACAATGAAATGTTCTCCCGTCTGCGTTCTATTTTGTCGTGTTCTCAAAACAATTCGTTCTTTCTCATCTCTTCAGAGACCAGGGAAGTTTGTGTCGTTTAATTTGTAGAACCTAGTATGGCGACATAGTAGATGGTATCTATGACGTCTATGATTGATACTTATGATTGAAATTGTTTTGACACTATACACTTATAGTAATATCAAAATAATCTGGTTTTAAACGTACCAAGAATTTTTTGGCTATTATAAGGTAAAATCCTATCCGCGGGCTTCCGTTGCATTGTGTGATGGGACCTGGGTCTTATAATAGCTTCATTTTTCTTTATTTAGCATTGCACTGTTTGTTTTATGCACCTGTATTCTTGGGAGGAAACCCATTCCGTGTTATATGGCGTGGTCCCTTGATTAACTAACTTTAAAAATAAAGATTAATAACTGTTTTAGTTCTCACACCAGTCACATGACTGACCTTGAGTTTATTATTTTAACCTAAACTCTGGGTGCCCCTATTTTCCACATGGGCAGCTAGTAGTTTTGGTTTTGCAGATTTATATTCACAGGATCCTGGTTTATAGCTGAAGTGATATTCGGAAAGCTCTGTATCCACGTATTTCTTTCAATTATGTTTCGTATTATTTTTCCACTGCTATGTATTGAAATGTAATTTAAATCTCTGATATTTGTCAAATGTGTAGTATTTATTCATACTCTGTATGTTCTTGTATTCTGATGGAATTGTTGTAATTAACAATGAAATGTTCTTCTGTCTATGTTCCGATGTGTGTTGTTCTCAAAGAAATCCGTTCTTTCCTTCACGAGGAAGTTACTGGTTATTACAATGGTATCGGAGCTTTGGTTTACAGAGCTCGAGAACAAGACATATTAGAACCGAACGAATGAATTCACCAGTGATTGGATTAGTAATATCCAATTAGAATGGCTCGTAAGAGATAGGATCAGTAGTATCCTAGAACGAGTGTGAAGAGTGTTATTTTTAAAATAAAAATGAAAACGAATTTTGTTTTGAAAATTAAATTCAAGTATACTTATTTGAATATTTTATTTGTATTGAATTTGGACAATTGAGTTTATAAAGATTTTGCATATATGCATCATGAACGTATATTCGAAGTTTTAATATACTGGATAGATATAAAATCACACTCTAGACGCCCAGGGACAATTCTGATGATGATTGCAACATCATCACTATTTGTGTCCGAGTTTCAAAAGTGAGATTTCTATATATTTCCAATTGACTGGTGTGAGAACCAAAATATATTTAGAATATATTGTTCTGACTTAGCATCAAAAAGATGATTTTCTGTATATATGTCAAAATTATGAATTTGAAACATTAAATCAACAAATTGATTGATGGTTGTGTTGTTTGATTATTGGTTTGATAATTTTAACCATTTAGGCCAAATTGAATCAAATATTGAACTGTATTGAAAACTGTTTGAAACTGCATACATGTACATATATATGTGTGAACAGGTCGTAGTAAGGTGGTTAGAGCAGAAGAATAAAATTGCTTGCCTGACAAATAGGTACATGTTTACAAATTTATTGGGTTTGGATGATTTTATGAGCCGATTTACTGGCCGCTTGTCTTTTTCTGTTTCTTTTGGATTGGTGAGGGCCATGGGAGCTATTTGAAATATCCCGAAGCTCCCGGTGCAGAGGAGGTTATGGCGAAATTTTTCAGGAATTTAGGGTGTTAGCCAAATTTTTGAAAATTTTGAAAAGTTCTTAGAAACTGAAAAGTTGAAGAACTTAAGCCGTAATGAAAATAATGAATGTTGAGTTAATTAGTTAAACAACTTTCAGCTTCGTTCCTTTTCGGGGACGAAAAGTTTTAAGTGCGGGAGATTGTAATAACCCTGAAAATCTGAGCCAATTTAAAAATTTTATATTGGAAATTTTGATGAACTTTGAATATTTAAAATGGATTATTTTGAATAATAACGACGAGAATTTTTTTTTGGATAGAATTAGAACGTATATAGTTATATAGAGCGTCGTTAGAATATAAATATTTTATTTTAATTATAAAAGGAAATGAAAATGGCGCGGTAGTTTGAAAATTCGATTTCAAATTTCAAATGAATGTACAGGATTCAAAATAAACCGGATTTTAGCGAAACCAAAAATATTAGAATCTATTTGAGAATATCTTTCCAACGAATCCGAAAAATTGAAATTTCATAGCGGGAATCAAAAGCAACGTCCAGTTGAAAATTCAGAATAGTCGCTATGGAATTTTGGCCCTTAAAAATGGAAATTTTGCAAACGACCTCGGTTTTTAACGAAACCACTTTTGTTGGATCCGGGATGTATAATTATTGCTAGATTCCAAAATTCATAATTTTCTGAATCAATATATGAGCATGGCAAAGGAAAACGTGTTTTGGAAGTTTCAGCCAATTTCGACCGACAAGAAAATGACAATTTTTCAAATGGTCTCGGAATTTGATGAAATTAGTTTTGTTCGGACTATATCGTCAATACGAAGCTAGAAATAATTTTTTTGGAACTTTTAAAGTTAGTATGTGGCCCTAGTAAATTGAAATGTGCGTTCAAAATTGTATATATAGATTTAAATTTTAATTTAAATGAAAACTGATCAAAACGATCAAATTGGCATACGAATCATATCCCATTGTGTTCGGAATGGGGGTAATTAGCTAGAGGCGACAAGCTGTGGGCTCGATTTGGGATTCGAATTAAAAGGTAACTTTTTGGATTTTAAAATTTAAATAAAATAATATATATTACCTTGGTCAAACCCCTCCTTCTTTATTCTTCCTCCCCCCCCCTCGTTTTTTTCCCTTAGATCGAGATTAATAAAAAAACCGCTAGGCGGATTCCGTCGCCACCCCCCGGCGACGGCGCCTCCTCCACAACCTCCTCCGCCTTCCTCTCGATCCCCCCTTTTTTCTGACGCACGAGAACCCCCTCCCCCCTTTACTTCTCATGAGAGCCGCCCTCCCCCTTCGTAGAACACCACTAACCCGACGCGATGACCACCTCCTCTCTTCCCTTTCCTCCCTGACGTGAAAGTCGCCGCAGCGCTAGTCTTCCCCCCTTAGCCACCTTCCCAAGTAAATTCTAAATCTATTTATTTTATTTTATTTTTCTCTTCTTCTTATTTACTGTAATTATTTACTTAGTGTCGATTTTTACTATATAAAATAAGGATCTTTATAAATTAAAAAGATATGATTTTTAATTAGGAAAATATACGATTTTTAATATGATAAAAATATAATTTTTGTATAGAAAAAGGTTTGATTTTTATCGTATGGAAAATATATTTTTAGTTTGGAGGAAAATATGTTGTTGAAGTAATAAAAATTCTATTTTTTTATATATATGAAGTAGCGGAATAAAAATATCATTTTTATATTATAGAGATAATAAAAATATGATTTTTATATAATGGGGAATATAAAAATATGATTTTTCTATACTAGAGAATATAAAAATGTGATTTTTATATGAGTGGTATAAAAATATAATCTTTATTAGAAGAAGAACGATATAAAAATATAATATTTATTATGAAGTTAGCGTGATAAAAATATGATCTTTATTATATGAACACCGTTATAAAAATAGAATTTTTATCTATATAGTAGCGATATAAAAATAGAATTTTTATCTATATAGTAGCGGTATAAAAATAGAATTTTTATCTATATAGTAGCGGTATAAAAATAAAATTTTTATCTATATAGTAGCAGTATAAAAATGTGATTTTTATCCATATAGCGTAGTTATAAAAATGTGATTTTTATATACATAGCAACAATAAAAAGATGCGGTTTTTATATATGTAGTGAATACGGGCAACGAAAGGGACCAAAGGCAAGAACGGCGAAGATTTCTACATATGAAGAGTCACGGTGTTTGGTTTAGCTAATCGGTGAGAACTTCTCACTTTTAATTTATTTTCTAGTTAAAATATATACTAGGATGCAGACGGTGCTAAGAAGCACAAGACACCCGTTGTCCATAGACCATGGACGATTTGTTTGATTTAGTTGTGTGGTGAAAATTGATTGTGAAGTGGAATAGATGGAAATATATATTCATGTGCTAAATAGGAAATATATTCATGTGTTGAAATAAATTATTCATCGTGAAAAATATAATTTTAACGTGAATGTGAATAAATAAATATTTATTTACAAATCAAACGATTTGTTTATGTACACCCATTTGAAGGATATTGATTGGGATGATAAATTTTACACATCGCCCAACTGCACAAATAATATTCAGTGTTTGTTGATTTGAAACCCCACACAGGTGTTGGGATGATATTTGGCGTACACTAATCCCAATTATTTAGTTGTATGTCAATCGATTGGTCGACAAACTGTGTAAGCATTAGTTATTTATATTTAATGCTTATGCAGTTGTGTGGTGCACTTTGGATGATGGTTGATTATTTATCATTGCTATTATATGCATGTATTGTATGGAATCCATATAATTAACATTATATGGTAATTGATTGGGCCTCATTCCAATTTGGAAAATAAAGAATAATATACAATAAAGATTCATGTGTTGAACAGAATAAATAGTCATGTGTTGACGATACTCATATGTTGAGAATATTCATGTGTTGAAACTTATCATGTGTTGAAAAAAATATTTTAAAATAAAATTCACATTTTTATCATATATAAAATTAGAAACTAGCTAGGAACTAGTTAAGATGAGTGGTTTCCTGGGTATTGATCTGATGTTGGTTTCGGCCTTTGGGGTTAATACTTAGGGAATCGTTCTCTTACAAATTAACGGTTGGAGTCTGATTAAGAATTAAACATAGAAATCATAATTTTATAAAATATATTAAATTACAAAAATAGTCATGTGTTGATGATACTCATATGTTGAGAATATTCATGTGTTGAATAAAATATATATTCATGTGTTGAAGAAAATATTCATTCGTTGAACAGAATAAAGAAGTTATTGAAATATATAAAGCCATGATGATTAGATTTGCGCCGTTTGGATGCGAATGATATTTATATCGATTATATTCATTTTTATAATGAATATAGAAAAGGAAGTGATTTCAGATTATAACGTTTTGAAAATATTATCATTTATATATATTGATGATATGGAATATTCAATTTTGATTTGAAATTGAATATGAAGTTGAAATTGTTTTGAAAACGAATTTAAAACGATTTATAAAATACGTTTTGAATTGAAATCGACGAAATATATATAATATATATTATATATATATTAAATGGCCTGAATAGAACGTGTCGTGCCGTGGCAGTTCACAAATTTCAACCATTGACTTCGAATTGACGTTGCGGGAGATCCGACCGTCGGATTCTCATGAAACCGGAACCGTTGGGTTCATATCGAAAAGAGCTTTCCAATGAATATAAGAAATTTGAAATCTAATGGTTGGATTTGGAATTATGTCTAAATCAAATTTGGAAAAGGTCGTTGTAAGTGCAGTTCGACGACCGTTATTGGAAATCGACTAAATGGGCCTTGATAAAATTATTAAAAATATTAATAATTTGTGTAAAATCATAATATATGAATTGGAAAGAACTGGGATGAAAAATTACACATTTGAAAGGATAAATATGTTTTTATAGAAATGAACTAGTTATGAACTAAAATTATAATCCAATATTTTTGAATAAATAAATTGGATTTGAAGTGGTTTTAAAAATAATCAGAATTTCCAATATACGAATTGGAATGGATTTGAATCGAAATTATCATCAGAATATTTCGATGTTGGATTTCGTGGTTATACAGATATGGTGGTGGAAATTTGAAAAATTTATTTGTATCGTTATTTCCAATACGATATTTGTTGGTTTCATAATTTGATATTGAATATAAGCCGATATATTTTCCATTCAGAGCCTTGCATTTAATATCAAATGGGATTTTGGGTTCGTCGTGAATGGTGTCTTAAATAACACTGTTCTTGGACCTAGTTTAGAAAAGAAAAAATCTTTTAATTAAGATTTAGTGAAATTGTCCAGTTAATTAGTATTTAATTGGAATTGAATTTAAATTGGTTTTTGGGGTTTATCGTGAGCGGTGTTTTGAATAACACCCGTTCTTTAACCCGATTAACAATGAACCGTGTTTTAGATGACATTGGTTCTTTAACCCAGTTAAAGACAAGATATTTATTTTTGAGAAGATTAAAACTAAGTGGAGTTCTAATGAATCTTCAATTATATTAAAGTGATCGAGGATGGAGTATCACCAATTTTGCTTCAAAGTGATAGTTAAATCTTTAATTAGATTTGAACGTGAAATGGTAATTAATATTTACCGATAACACCATGGTGTTAGATATGGAGTATTACCAGTTTTGCTCCATGCGATGAATAGGTTGGGATTGGGAAATAAAATAAATGATTACCTCGGTGTGGTTCGCTAATCCCGACTAGTTTGGAAAACCTTAACACGGTTTGAAATGATATCCAAAGGAAGATTAAAGAATAAATTTAGAAGAATTTATCTTTGATAAAATTAATGGGAACCTTTCCCTAAGAATGTGAATATTTGAATAAAAGAATATTCTGAATTGGAATGAGGCGTATGTTGTGTTTGTGTAACACTTGTTTATACGCGGGTTATTCGAAAAGGCCGAGTTTATACCCATTATGAATAACCGATTCGACGATAAGTTGAAGATGTAGACGGTGGTTGAAGACCAGAGGTCTTCACGTCGTTTGGATGATTATTGATGATCTTGATTGGGCTGTACACCTAAGAGGAGGGAATCAGTTGGTAATCGTCCAGACGTACTTGGAGATCGATGGATATGCGAGGAATAAGGTTCCTCCGGTTTCGTTCAGACCCAGAACGAACTTGTAAATGGACTGTGTGTCTGACATTGGATTTTATTCTGTGTGATTGATTTCTGTTAAATATATATCTGTTTGGCGATGGAGAATTTATTCTCTTGCTTAACGCCCTTCTCTGAGACGTACGAGCTTAGAGGTTATATATCGATAGATATCAGTCACATGGCATGAATTATCTGTGTGGCCTGCCTAAGGGGCAAATGATCCAGGCTTCTGTTGAAAAGCAAAGTATTGTGGTTGATGATCAAAGCACGACCTGTGTGGCATAGCTTTGTGTATAGCGTTAATTTGCGAGCCTCACACCTCGGTATGAGTCAAAAACGAGATTGGACTGCAGGGAGAACACGACGTTTCTTTCTAGCTATGAGTGGTGTCAGTGACCTACCAGCCCTGACATTTACATTATTTTTCACCTGTATGGTTGTTGGAATGTGAGGTGCCTCGGATATAGGTCTGATAGGACCGGGAAACGTGTGTTCAGGAATAATTAATCATCAAAAGTAGGAGAGGACTGGCCCTGAAGCATCCAGGACCGCTGTGTGTGGTCCTGAGACATTTGCTAGAGTGTCTCGAACAGAGAGGAGCTTGCCCCTTGCCTCGACTCATGATGGAATCCAATTTCCACTACGTGATAATTCGGTTTTATTTGTAGAACCTAGTATGGAGACCTAGTGGATGGTAGTTATGCCATCTATGATTGATAGTTATGATTGAAATTGTTTTGACACTACACTTATAGTAATATCAAAATAATCTATTTTTAAACGTATCAAGCATTCTTTGGCTATTATAAGGTAAAACCCTATCCTTCGGCTTGCGTTGCATTGTGTGATGGGACCTGGGTCTTATAATAGCTTCATTTTTCTTTATTTAGCATTACGCTATATGTTTTATGCACGGGTATTCTTGGGAGGAAACCCGTTCCGTGTTATGAAGCATGGTCCCTTGATTTACCTAACTGTAAAAATAAAGATTGATAATTGTTTTAGTTCTCACACCAGTCACATGACTGACCTGGAGTTTATTGTTTTAACCTAAACTCTGGGTGCCCCTATTTACCACACGGGCAGCTAGTATTTTTGGTTTTGCAGATTTATATTCACAGGATCCTGGTTTATAGCTGAAGTGATATTCGAAAAGCTCTGTATCCGCGTATTTCTTTCAGTTATGTTTTGTATTATTTTTCCGCTGCTATGTATTTAAATGTAATTTAAATCTCTGATATTTGTCAAATGTGTAGTATTTATTCATACTCTATATATTCTTGTATTCTGATGGAATTGTTGTAATTAACAATGAAATGTTCTTCTGTCTGTGTTCTGATGTGTGTTGTTCTCAAAGCAATCCGTTCTTTCCTTCACGGGGAAGTCACGGGTTCTTATAATAAAATAATTATCTAACATCATCAAGAAAGTATATAAGAATATGTAGATTAATCAACTAATCTACCAAAATCAATAGAGAAGAACCCAAAACCGTCTTCCCCACATCGGAAAGTGATAGCCTTTACAACAATCATGTAGAAAAAACCGTACATTCATAGCAGTCAGTTAACAAGCGTAGAACATCCTAATTGATACCAACATCTCCCAAGCTTAAGCACTGAAGGCCTAAACAAACTTCATACAAGAACCCAAGAGATATCTCCTTCGACGTTGAATAATCTACACAAGACGATACAAGCAAAACAATCATCATCCATGACCCTGGATATCACCGCCAATCCTTTTTTTTGCCATGTGCAGTCGGTTATCAAGTTTTTTTCTGCCCAATCCATGCATGTTTTTCCACCCGATCCATGCACATTTTCCGCCCGATCCATGCATTAAAATTACTCGATCCAAACATGTTTTTGGCACCAAAACTCCAACCATTCCACTCTTGAATCAAACGCGATTTCATACTCAAAAACTAATCAAACTTTAACTTTTCAACAACGATTCAATCAACGAAACAACAACAAATCACGGAATTATCAACAAACATTAAAACAATGATTTGGCAATCAATAATATCGGTAAATGGATCTAACCATAGAATTAGCATATAAAATACTGTTTATAAGTTTCTAGATTAGATCCTATGGTGTCTAGAATTTAAATCATACTTACATCAATTAGATATATATGAAAACAAATTGAAATGATGAACATAAGATCATACGACCCATATACTTGATTGAATCTGTAACGACCTGCCTTTTTTACCATTCCAAGTCAGTATTTAACTAACTCAGAACATTCAAAACGACGGGTAGTTATTTTAGCTTAGCGGATTTTACAGAATTAAATACACTAAATCATAGACGCAGAAGACGACAATAGCTTACAAATGAATTTTTAAACATAAAAATTAGATTTTACAAAAATTTATGTATAGCGGAAGAATTTAAAATATATCATACATGATTTTAAATAAAATAAAGTTACAGTTTGGTCGAGCTTGCGCGCACGTATGCGTCTTCACATTCCTCTCTAGATATGCGAGCTGAAATCTAAAATCTGCAACACTCGTATCTGACTCGAGCGTTCCATGCAAAACATAAAACACTCGAGTCAGGATTAATCTTTGTTCAAGTAAATTAACTTCAATAAAACTGAAATATAAAAGTTAATCAAAAATAATAAATAAATAAAACACGGAACAACAAGTGCACTAGAGATTAACAATTATGGTTGTAGGCGACAGTGTGGCGGTTACCACATACAAGTGACACAACAATTCAAGAATGAAAACAACTAGCATATGACAAATATTTAAACCCAATTAGATTTTCTGGTCAAGCAGTTAAGAAACTTCAGTGTATTCATTTAAACATTCCTGGTTTTGGATAAAATTTTAGTGCCTAACGTATGATTCTCCATGCTAAATTCTCAAGTCAAAATCCATTTGGCTAGCAACCAAATGATTCATGTCCAGAAAAATATAATAGGGTATAAATATGTTACATTCAAACGCATGGCCGAAGTTCAAAATATCAAAGTGTGGAAAAATCAGGCACTAGTATTAATTTGGTTCCAAATTCAACTATATTGTATTAATTAAATATGTTCAATTGATCAATTACATTGCAGCAACAAAATGCCATGACCTTCCGAATATGTCCAGATTTCTAAATATAAAAGCGAACTGGAATATCATCATGAGAAGCATACATTTTGAAAATTCAATTTGTAATACATGCTTATGGAACACTTAACTCAAAAATTTTTTTTGGGCAAACTAATACAGTAACATAATAATTGGTCTGGACAAACTTACATGATTTGGACAAACCTACATAGAACATAATACATAATTACACGGCTATATCAGGTAAGCTTAAACAACAAGCAGAAAAATAACAAAAATCATGGATACATAAAAGTCCTAGTCAACAAATAAAATCAATTGAAATAAATAACAAACAACACAAGTGTACATGCAAGGTTGCCAAGTTAAATGTTTTCAGGTGGAACAACTAGAAGGGGTGCATATCACCTTAGTTCGAATGAAATAAGGAACACAGCCAGAATATTAAGGCCAAATCAATCCACAACACATAGACTATTATACTCAGCATTTTATTATGGTTAAAATACTTGAAATTTGATTAATCGGGAGGCGAAACTCACCTGCACTCGAAGGAAGAAAAACAGCAGCGAGGTGGACCACAGTGGTGACACTAGCTCGAGTTGCAAACATAAGAGGTGGAGCAGGTTCGGGAACACAGGAAGAGGGTTGCGATGCTCACGTTGTCGGGATGTTGCACTGGGTCTATTTCGGGTTCGATGGTGGAGCGAAGTGGAGGATTCCGATTGCAAGAAGGTGTTGACTGGTGGTCACGGTTTGCTGTAAGAGGCAGCGTTGTTTGAATTTGGAGGAGGGGTTGCGGTGACAGTCAGCTGGGTACGCGCAAGCGAGACAGGCCCGGTTTTCAGGTGGAGAACCTCATGGAACGGAGCAACGTCGAGGAGGATGGTTTTGGTCGACATCGACTATCACTGGAGGAAGGCCAAGGCATGGACGGACTGTGTGAGTTCTATTAACGAGGCAAGAGAAGGGGTTCAGAGTGCTCACATCGGAGTTGGCGGACGGTGGGGCGACCAGGAACTAACGATTGTAGTAGGCGTTGGCCATTTTCTAGGTTTGAGGAAAAAAATCGAATTTTCATTCTTTTTTTTGAATCGGGGAAAATTAAATTTGGCTGGAAGGAATAGATTATTTCGGGGAGATAATTTTGCTGCTAAAATAAAAGGATAAGGGATACGAAAGTAATAAAAGGGGCGGTGGGGAGTAAGCCAATGAACATGTGTAACAAGCAGGACACGGGAAAAATTCTTTCTGCAATTTTTTTAACAGGTATCCATATACATCCGCCATATTTTAACAAGTGGTGTAATTATTTAAAAATATTCCTTTCAAAGTGAATATACCACTTATTATACAATGCATATACATACAAGTGTATTTAATTATTTTAATCATGTCTAAACTTTAATTTAAAACCAAATTTAACTAAACAAACTAATTTAAATGTAACTCTCAAAAATGGAAAAATCAAATTTATTTTTTTCACAACACATATTTCCATTTGTTTTAAAATATTGCTAATGAAATATTTAAATCAAGTACACAAATTTAAATTTACACTTACAAAATATGATTTCCAAAATAAACTAGATTCCAAATTAAAATCAAATAATCAAGTATAAACATAACATTCTCAACATTAAATTCAATTAACTTTAAAATTTTAGAAGGCCAAAATTTCTGGTTCATTACAATCTATCCCCCTTAAAGCTTTTCGTCCTCGAAAAGGAGAGATTGTTAAAACCATACATATATATAAACAACACATCTATCAATACTATATTTAATTGGAAACAAAATAACAATAAAATTAAAAAAAATTCAAAGTATGCTATAATTTCTTTGAAACGATTTGAACTTCCCCAGTCTCCGAAGAGAAGAGATAAAACGAATTGTTTTGAGAACACGACAAAATAGAACGCAGACGGAAGAACATTTCATTGTATATTACAACAATTCCATCAGAATACAAGAATATACAGAGTATGAATAAATAAATATTACACAGAAAATATCAGAGATTACAATACATTACATAGTAGCGGAAAATAATACAATACACAACTAGAAGAGATATACGGATACAAAGCTTTCCGAATATCGTTCCAGCTGTAAACCAGGATCCTATGAATACAAATCTGCAAAACCAAAACTACTAGCTACCCGTGTCAAAATAGGGGCACCCAGAGTTTAGGTCAAAACAATAAACTCCAGGTCAGTCATGGGACTGGTCTGAGAACTAAAACAGTTGTAAATCTTTATTTTAAAGTTAGGTAAATCAAGGGACCATGCCGTATGACACGGAACGGGTTTCCTCCCAAGAATACCAGTGCATAAAACGACAGCGCAATGCTAAACAAAGAATAATGAAGCTATTATAAGACCCAGGTCCCATCACACAATGCAACACAAACCAAAGGATAGAGTTTTCCCTTATAATAGGCAAAGCATGCTTGATACATTTAAAAAAAATCATTTGATACTATAATAAGTGTATAGTTTGAAAACAACTTCAAATAAAAATGTATCAATCCTAGACGACATGGGTACCATATATCATGTCGCCATACTAGTTCTACAATTAAAACCGCAAATGTCACGTATTTGGAAATTGGATTTCAGTCTGTGAATCGAGGCAAAAGATAGTCCTCAACCTAATTTGAGACTCTCTAGCCCGAGCCTCAGGCAAGTACTCTGTCAAACCTTAGGAGCCACAGGGCCGGTCCACCGATGTGGATTAAAATGCTTGAACACTGCGTTTCCCCGCCCTTTGGGGCGTAAATGAGTCCAATGACCCCATCGGTCCCGGATCGACCGATATATCTGAAGTGCCTCGCAACAGCAACAACCACACAGGTGAGAAGTATATAAATGTCAGGGCTGGTAGGTCACTGACACCGCCCTAGCTAGAAAGAAACGCATGCCCTCCCTAGATCCTTTTCCCGTTTTTGGTTCACAACCGGGGTGTGAGGCTCGCGAATCAACGCTACACAAAGCTATGCCACACAGGCCTTGTTTTGATCATCATCCACAACACTTTTCTTTTCAACAGAAGCCTTGATCAATTGCCACTTAGGCATGCCACACAGGCAATTCACTCCATGCGATTGATATCCATCAATATATAACCCCTGAGCCCGTACGTCTCAGAGAAGGGGCGTTAAGATAGAGAATGAATTCTCCGCCGCCAAACAGATATATATTTAATAGAAATCAATCACATAGACTAAAATCCAACGTTAGACACACAGTCCATTTACAAGTTCGTTCTGGGTCTAAACGAAACCGGAGGCACCTAGTACCCCGCATATCCATCGATCTCCAAGTACGTCTGGACGATAACCAACTGTTTCCATCTTCCTGGATGTACAGCCCAATCAAGATCATCAGTAATCACCCAAACGACGTGAAGACCTCCGGTCTTCAACCACCGTATTCATCTTCGACACCACGTCGAATTAGTTATTCAGAATGGAATAAACCCGGTCTTTCTGAACAACTCGCGTATATATTAAACAAGTGTTACACAAACAAAACATACACCTCTTTCCAATTCAGAATATTCTTAGGGAATGGTTCTCATTAATTTTATCAAAGATAAACTCTTTTAAATTTATTCTTTAATCTTCTTTTGAATATCAACTCAAACTAGTCGGGATTCGCGAACTATATCGATGTAATCATTTATTTTATTTCCCAATCCCAACCTATTCATCCCATGAAGTAAAACCGGTCATACTTCATACCTAACACCACGGTGTTATCGGTAAATTCAATTACCATTTCACATTTAAATCTAATAAAAGATTTAACTATCGCCTGGAGCAAAACTGGTGATACTCCATTCTCGATCCTTTCAATCTAATTAAAGATTCATTAAAACTCCACTTAGTTTTAATCGAACTGGGTTAAAGAATCAGTGTCATTTAAAACACGGTTCACGATAAACCCAAAATCACATTCCATTAATTATCGGGTTAAAGAACGAGTGTTATTTAAAACACTGTCCACGATAAACCCAAAAATCAATATCAATTCAATTCCAATTAAATATTATTTAATTGGTACACTTCATTAAATCTAAATAAAAAGATTTAATCTTTTCTCAACTGGGTTCAAGAACAGTGTTAGTCCAGACACCATTCACGACAAACCCAAATCACATTTGATATTAAATACAAGGCTCTGAATAGAAAATATATCGACTCGTATTCAATATCAAATTCTACGACCAATAGATATCTTATTGGAAATAATGATATATATATCTATATCTTTCAAATTTCCATTACAACATCTATATAATCACAAAATCCGACATCGAAATATTCCGAAGACGATTTCGATTCAAATCCATTCCAATGCAATCATTGGAAATTCTGGTTATTTTTAAAACCCTTTTCAAATCCAATTTATTTATTTAAAAACAAATAGAATTTTAATTCTAGTTCAAAACTAGTTCATTTCGATAAAAATCTATTTTTATCTTTTCAAATATTGAGTTTTTCATCCCAAATCGTTTCTTATGATTTTACACAAATTATTGATATTTTTAATAATTTTATCAAGGCCCGTACAGTCGATTTCCATCAATGGCCATCGAACTGCACTTACAGGGACCTTTTCTAAATTTGATTTGGACATAATTCCAAATCCAACTGTTAGATTTCAAATTTCTAATATTCGTTAGGAAGCTCTTTTCGATACGAAACCAACGGTTCCAGTTTTAGGAGAATCCGACGGTCGGATCTCCCGCAATATCCGTTCGAAGTTAATGGTCGAAATTCGCGAACTGCCGCAGCGCGGCGCGTTCTATTCAGACCATTATACTATATATATAATATATATAATATATACTTCGTCGATTTCCTTTCGAAACGAATTTTATAAATCGTTTTAAATTCACTTTCAAAACGGTTTCAACTTCATATTCAATTTCAAATCAAAATTGAATATTCTAATATAAATTCGTTTTAAATTCATTTCAAATCGATTTCAATTCAAATTGATTTATAATTCAATTTTAGTTCATTTTCGATTCAATTCAGTTTCAAATTCGAATTCTTTTATAATCAATTTCAATTCGAATTCATTTATATTCAATTTAATTCGAATTTCAATTCTTTTCAAAATATCAAATTTTGAAATCACTTTCGATATTCATTGTAAAATGAATAAAATCGATATAAATATCTTTCACGTCAAAATGGCGTCAATCTAATCAACACGGCTTCATATATTTCTATTTTCAAATATTCTATTTCAAATATTTCTTTTTCAAATATTTCTACTTTCAAATATCCTATTTCAAATATTCCTTTTTCAAATATTCTATTTCAAATATTCTATTTCTAAACTGGAATGAGGCCCAATCAATTACCACATAATGTTAATTATATGGATTTTCTACAACACATGTATAAAATAACAATGATAAATTATCAACCATCATCTAGAGTGCATTCTACACTGTATAAGCATCAAATATAAATATTCAACGCTTATAACAGTCTGTCAATCAATCGATCGACATACAACTAAACAATCGGGATTAGTGTACGTCAAATATCATCCCAATACCCGTTTGGGGTTTCAAACAATCAAACACAGATTTTATTTGTGCAGTTGGGCGATGTGTAAAATTTATCGTCCCAATCAATATCAGTCAAATGTGTGTATATAAACAAATCATCCGATTTGTTTATTTTTATTTCATTTCATGTACACGTTAAAAATTCTATTTTTAACTATAAAATATCTTAACTATATAACTATTTTATTTTATTTCACATCACATCACACAATCAACTACACATCAAAATCAAACAAACAAGCTTACAAGCCGTCCATGGTCTGTGGACGACGGGTGTCGGGTGCTACTAAACACCGTCTGCATCCTAGTATATATTTATAACTAGAAAAATAAAATTAAAGGTGAGAAGTTCTCACAGATAGCTATCCGATGCCACGACTCTTCTTATGCAGAAATCTTCGCCGTTCTTGTCTGTTGTCACTTTCTTTGTCCGTATTCTCTACATATGTAAAAATCGAATTTTTACTTCGCTATTCAATATATAAAAATCGAATTTTTACTTCGCTATTCAATATATAAAAATCGAATTTTTACTTCGTTATTCAATATATAAAAATCGAATTTTTACATCGTTATTCAATATATAAAAATCGAATTTTTACTTTGCAATTCAATATATAATTGAATTTTTACATTGCTATTCAATATATTAAAATTGAATTGTTACTTTGCAATTCAATATATAAAAATCGAATTTTTACATTGCTATTCAATATATAAAAATCGAATTTTTACTTTGCTATTCAATATATAAAAATCGAATTTTTACTTTGCTATTCAATATATAAAAATCGAATTTTTACTTTGCTATTCAATATATAAAAATCGAATTTTTAATTTGCTATTCAACATATAAAAATCGAATTTTTACTTTTCTATTCAATATATAAAAATCGAATTTTTACTTTGCTATTCAATATATAAAAATTGAATTTTTACTTTGCTATTCAATATATAAAAATCGAATTTTTACTTTGCTATTCAATATATAAAAATCGAATTTTTACTTCGCAATTCAATATATGAAAATCGAATTTTTATATTGTTGTCATGTATATAAAAATCACATTTTTATACTACTACTATATAGATAAAAATTCTATTTTTACACCGCTAAAAATCGTATCTTTTCTATTTTAAAAATCTAATCTTTTCTATTTTAAAAATCTAATCTTTTCAACTTTAAAAATCTAATCTTAATCTGACATATATACAATAAAAATCCCATCTTCATCATGCTATACATATGTAAAAATCGAATTAAAACAGTAAATAAATGTAAATAAAGGTAAAAACTCACATTTTTATTGTATTCAAAGGGGGAGGAGGGCTGCTAGGCGGCACAGGAGCTTTGACAGTCGGTGTTGGGGGGTGGGGAGGGTCAGAGGCAGTCGGATTAGCGGGTGGTGGCGCTGTTTTTGGTCGGGTTGGGGTATGGGGGCTCGAACGACGCCGGGGGGGGGGGGGGGGGGGTTGTGGTCGGTGCAGGCGGAGGGCTGGGGGAGGGAGCGATGGTGGAGGCGCGATGGCGGGCTTCGGGCGGCGGCGGCTAGGGCAAGGGGGGGTTCGATTTGCTGGAGGTTTCGTGGGAAAGGGGGCTCGGTCAGGGAAGAAGAAGGGGAGGAGGGAGAGGCGGAGGCTGAAGGATCGGTGGTGGCTTCGGGTGGCGGCGGCGATAGCTGGGTGTGGGGGGCGACGTGGTTGATCTTCGTTTTTTTTCCTTCGATCAGCAAATGAAAAGGAGGGGGGGCCTGAGAGAAAGGTTTTATAATAATATATTATTTTATTTATTTAATCAATTTCAAAAAAGCAACTTTTATTTTCGACCTCGAAACGAGACCCACCGCCTATCATCCATAGCTAATTACCTCCATTCTGAACACAATGGGATGTATCGTAGGCTGATTCGACTGTTTCGATCAGTTTTCGTCAAAATTAGCCTATAACTCTATATATTGAATTTGAACATGCATTTCAATTTACTGGGGCCACATACTAACTCGAAAAATTCCCGAAAAATATTTTCTAGCTTCGTATTGACGATACGGTCCTAACAAAACTAGTTTCGTCGAATTCTGAGACCGTTTGAAAAGTGGCCATTTTCCAGTCGATTAAAATCAACTGAAACTAGTCAAACGCGTTTTCCTTTGCCACGCTCACATTTTGATTCGAAAATTTATGAAATTTGGAATCTAGCAATAATTTGACATCACGGATCCAACAAAAGTGGTTTCATCGAAATCCGAGGTCGTTTGCAAAATCTCCATTTTTAAGGGCCTGAATTCCATAGCGACTATTCAGAATTTTCAACTGAGCATAACTTTTTATCCCCGCTACGAAATTTCGATTTTTCGGATTTTTTTGAAAGATATTATCAATTAAATTCAACTATTTTTGGTTTCACTAAAATCTGGCTTATATTGCACCCGGTACATTCATTTGAAGTTTGAAATCGAATTATCGAACTACCGCGCCATTTTCAATTCCTTATATATATATAATTAAATATTTATATTCTAACGACAATTCAAACGAATATATATGTTCGAATTATATTCAAAATAAATTTCCCGTTGGTTTTATTTAATATAATTCATTTTAAATAATCAAAATTCGCTAAAATTGCCAAAATAAAATTTTTAAACTAGCCCAGATTTCCGGGTTATTACAATCTCCCCCACTTAAAACTTTTCGTCCCCGAAAAGGAACGAAGCTGAAAGTTGTTTAACTAATCAACTCAACTTCCAGTATTTTGACTACGGCTTAAGTTCTTCAACTTTTCAGTTTCTAAGAACTTTTCAAAATTTTCAAAAATTTGGCTAACACCCTAAATTTTCAAAAAATTTCGCCATAACCACCACTGCACCGGGAGCACGGGAAAATCCTGAAATTGCCATACAGGCCTTCTGATCTCAAAAAGAAAAAGAAAAAACCAAGCGGCTAGCCAATCGGCTCATAGAATCATCATCACCCAAACAAAACAGTAAATTATGATAAACATGTACCTATTTGTCGGGCAAACAAATTTTATTCTCTGCTCTAGCCTCCTTGCTATGACCTGTTCAATGTAAGTACATGTATATGCAAGCAAATGCGACTAATTTTCTATACAGTTCAATATTTGACCAATTTGGTTAAAGGTTCAACATTTAATTATTTAAACAATAATCAAACAACACAACCATCAATCAATTAGTGAATTATCATTTCAAATTCATAACTTTGATATGTAGTCAAATAAAATCATATTTTTGATGCCAAATCACAACAATAGGCCCTATCTAGTTTCGGTTCTCACACCAGTCAATTGGAAATATATAGAAATCTCACTTTCGAAACCCGAAAATAAATACTGGCGACGGTGCCCCATCACCAGAATTATCCCCGAGCACTAGAGGGATTCTATATCTACCCAGTATATTAAAAATTCGAACACACGTTTACAAGACATATATGCAAAATCTTTATATATTGGATTGTCCAAATCAATATATAATAAATAATCAAATACGAATAAGTGATTTAAATTTTCAAAACAAAATTAGTTTTCATTTTTAAAAATATACTCTTCACACTCGTTCTAGGATACTACTGATCCCATCTCTAATGAGTCATTCCCATTGGATATTCCTAATCCAATATCTGATGAATTCTTTCGTTTGGTTCTAATGTGTCTTGTTCTCTGAGCTTTGTAAACCAAAGCTCTAATACCACGATGAAACGACCCGAACTTCCCCGGTCTCCGAAGAGAAGAGAAAGAATGAATTGTTTTGAGAACACGACAAAATAGAACGCAGACGGAAGAACATTTCATTGTATATTACAATAATTCCATCAGAATACAAGAATATATAGAGTATAAATAAATAAATATTACACAGAAAATATCAGAGATTACGATACATTACATAGCAGCGGAAAATAATACAATACACAACTAGAAGAGATATACGGATACAAAGCTTTCCGGATATCGTTCCAGCTGTAAACCAGGATCCTGTGAATATAAATCTGCAAAACCAAAACTACTAGCTGCCCATGTCAAAATAGGGGCACCCAGAGTTTAGGTCAAAACAATAAACTCCAGGTCAGTCATGGGACTGGTGTGAGAACTAAAACAGTTGTAAATCTTTATTTTAAAGTTAGGTAAATCAAGGGACCACGCCTTATGACACGGAACGGGATTCCTCCCAAGAATACCAGTGCATAAAACGACAACGCAATGCTAAATAAAGAAAAATGAAGCTATTATAAGACCCAGGCCCCATCACACAATGCAACACAAACGAGAGGATAGGGTTTTCCCTTTTAATAGCCAAAGCATGCTTGATACGTTTAAAACAAATCATTTGATACTACAATAAGTGTATAGTGTCAAAACAACTTCAAATAAAAATGTATCAATCCTAGACGGCATGGGTACCATATATCATGTCACTATACTAGTTCTACAATTAAAACCGCAAATGTCACGTATTTGGAAATTGGATTTCCGTCTGTGAACCGAGGAAAAAGATAGTCCTCAACCAAATTCGAGACTCTCTAGCCCGAGCCTTAGGCAAGTACTCTGTCAAGCCTTAGGAGCCACAGGGTCGGTCCACCGATGTGGATTAAAATGCCTGAACACTGCGTTTCCCCGCCCTTTGGGGCGTAAATGAGTCCAATGACCCCATCAGTCCCGGATCGACCGATATATCCGAGGCGCCTTGCAACAGCAACAACCACATAGGTGAAAAGTATATAAATGTCAGGGCTGGTAGGTCATTGACACCACCCTAGCTAGAAAGAAACGCATGCCCTCCCTGAATCCTTCTCCCGTTTTTGGTTCACAACCGCGGTGTGAGGCTCGCGGATCAACGCTACACAAAGCTATGCCACACAGGCCTTGCTTTGATCATCATCCACAACACTTTTCTTTTCAACAGAAGCCTTGATCAATTGCCACTTAGGCATGCCACACAGGCAATTCACTCCATGCGATTGATATCCATCAATATATAACCCCTGAGCTCGTACGTCTCATAGAAGGGGCGTTAAGCAAGAGAATAAATTCTCCGTCGCTAAACAGATATATATTTAATAGAAATCAATCACACAGACTAAAATCCAATGTCAGACACACAGTCCATTTACAAGTCCGTTTTGGGTCTGAACGAAACCGGAGGCACCTAGTACCTCGCATATCCATCGATCTCCAAGTACGTCTGGACAATCACCAACTATTTCCATCTTCTTGGGTGTACAGCCCAATCCAGATCATTAGTAATCACCCAAATGACGTGAAGACCTCCGGTCCTCAACCACCGTCTTCATCTTCGACACCACGTCGAATTAGTTATTCAGAATGGGATAAACCCGGTCTTTCTGAACAACTCGCGTATATATTAAACAAGTGTTACACAAACACAACATATGCCTCATTCCAATTCAGAATATTCTTTGGGAAAGGTTCTCATTAATTTTATCAAAGATAAACTCTTTTAAATTTATTCTTTAATCTTCTTTTGAATATCAACTCAAACTAGTCGGGATTAGCGAACCATACCGAAGTAATCATTAATTTAATTTCTCAATCCCAACCTATTCATCCCATGAAGTAAAACTGGTCATACTTCATATCTAACACCACGGTGTTATCGGTAAATTCAATTACCATTTCACGTTTAAATCTAATTAAAGATTTAACTATCGCCTGGAACAAAACTGGTGATACTCCATTCTCGATCCTTTCAACCTATTAAAGATTCATTAAAACCCCACTTAGTTTTAATCGTTAACTGGGTTAATGAATCAGTGTCATTTAAAACACGGTTCACGATAAACCCAAAATCACATTTCATTAATTATCGGGTTAAAGAACGAGTGTTATTTAAAACACTGTCCACGATAAACCCAAAAATCAATATCAATTCAATTCCAATTAAATATTATTTAATTGGTACACTTCATTAAATCTAAATAAAAAGATTTAATCTTTTCTCAACAGGGTTCAAGAACAGTGTTAGTCCAGACACCATTCACGACAAACCCAAATCACATTTGATATTAAATACAAGGCTCTGAATAGAAAATATATCGGCTCATATTCAATATCAAATTCTATGACCAACAGATATCCTATTGGAAATAACGATATATATATCTATATCTTTCAAATTTCCATAACAACATATGTATAATCACGAAATCCGACATCGAAATATTACGAAGAAGATTTCGATTCAAATCCATTCCAATGCAATCATTGGAAATTCTGGTTATTTTTAAAACCCTTTTCAAATCCAATTTATTTATTTAAAAACAAATAGAATTTTAATTCTAGTTCAAAACTAGTTCATTTCGATAAAAATCTATTTTTATCTTTTCAAATATGGAGTTTCTCATCCCAAATCTTCATAAATCATTTCTTATGATTTTACACAAATTATTGATATTTTTAATAATTTTATCGAGGCCCGTACATTCGATTTCTATCAATGGCCATCGAACTGCACTTACGGCGACCTTTTCCAAATTTGATTTGGACATAATTCCAAATCCAACTGTTAGATTTCAAATTTCTAATATTTGTTAGGAAGCTCTTTTCGATACGAACCCAACGGTTCTGGTTTTAGGAGAATCCTACAGTCGGATCTCCCGCAATATCCGTTCGAAGTCAATGGTCGAAATTCGCGAACTACCGCGGCGCGACGCGTTCTATTCGGGCCATTATACTATATATATAATATATACTTCGTCGATTTCCTTTCGAAAAGAATTTTATAAATCGTTTTAAATTCACTTTCAAAACGGTTTCAACTTCATATTCAATTTCAAATCAAAATTGAATATTCCAATATAAATTCGTTTTAAATTCATTTCAAATCAATTTCAATTCAAATTGATTTCTAATTCAATTTTAGTTCGTTTTTGATTCAATTCAATTTCAAATTCTAATTCTTTTATATTAAATTTCAATTCAAATTCATTTATATTCAATTTAATTCGAATTTCAATTCTTTTCAAAATATCAGATTTTGAATCACTTTCGATATTCATTGTTGTTAGCCCACTTTGTGAACTGGGCAACACAAAGTCAAGATGTGAAATATTGAAGAGCTTGAAAAACACTGAAGCGGGTCGGATCGGAGCAGTGTAGCGGCTCGGATCGGGTAAAGTCTGCTGTTCGGATCGGTGAGCTATTGTTGATGGAATTAGAGAGGCACGTCTATTCGGATCGGAGAGCAACCTATTTCCAGCTGGAGCGGAGAGCAATAAATCTGAGCGGAGCGGAGTAAACACAGGAATTAATCCTAAGTTAATCCGGGTCGGATCGGGTACTCCGATCCGAACCCCTTGTGCATACCCCTCCGACCCGAGCCTGTCTTCCACGTCACTCTCCTGCATGAGCGCCTGGTTATTCGAATCGGCTGTGACCAGTTCCTATCCTCAACGTCCACTACTCTGATGCGTTGTCAACATAGAAATTTAGCCGAACCCGAGGCTGATGGGATGGATGACACGTGGCTCCGATCCGGATCGGGTTCTGAGCAAATTCTCACCTATAAATACCCCGTTTGGAGGCAAAGAAAAGGATCTTTTTTCTGGCACTTTGAGAGTTCAACCACCTTCATAATCCGAATTCCAGCACTCCCGGAAAATCCAAATCTTCTTTCATTATTTGTTTTCAGACAATTGAGTGATTGTAAGTGAGTTGTGAGAGAAATCAAGTGAATATTTCATTGTATTTGCAACTAAATCATTGAGAATAGTGAAAGAAAAGTGGACGTAGGCATTTCTTCGCCGAACCACTATAAATCCTGTGTGTTCATTTTTATTTTTGATCTCATTTCATTTTGCTTTTAATCAATTTGGGTGTTAGAACCACTTTTTGGTCTAACATTTTGGTGCTTTCACTGAGAAATCATCTGAATTCTTTGTTTTTCGGGATTATCGTTCTACTTTTTGGACCGTTGAGTTCAAAGAAGTTAATCCTCAAGTTTCAACGCCCTTGGATATTTGTTGAAGTGATTGTCGAAGAATCATGGCCAAAGGAAAAGGCAAAGAAGTTCAATCTGGTCGAGGAAATGGAGCTGGCGAAGATCAGCAAAATGCGGTTGTAACAAGGTCTCGTGGGCAGAGTTCAGCAGCAGGACGAACCGATGCAGGAAACCCGAACCGCCTTCAGGGGGAGAGCTCCGATCCGATCCGGGTAGGATATTCTGAAGCAGTGCATTCCCCCAACCTGAACCGACCCGAGTAGCTTGCCATGTACCGAGCCGACCAGGCTCCCCAGCTCCGAACCGACCCGATCTCCCATCTCCGATCCGACCCGACACTTGGTGATGTTGGAACCTCTACTCGAGCCCCTACGAATGCTCCAATTCCAGCCACCAGGGTCAATGATCAGGTCAATCTATCTGCTCCCATTACTTAAGGAGATTTCTCGCGCCTACTTGACATGCTTGAGAGTACTAGGGAGGCTATGAAAGTCTACGAGTGCACCAATCTCATGATGCAGGAAAATATGAGGCTCATGAGCAGGGAGATTAGCGAACTCCGTCGACAGAGGACCCCATCACCGGTTCATCACACACCAGTGGATCAGTCTTCTTCTTCCGAGGAAGAGCGGCCCCGTGAACGAAGGCCGCTCGAACGACCTCAGAATTTGGAGCAGCTGACATTCAGATCATTGGGGTCTCGCGAGGATATTGCACGAGCACTAGGAAACAATGATCCCAATCAGGGGAAAAGGCTCCAGTCCCCTCCTCCCAAGATCGACCGGGAGCGTAGGGAACGGAATAGAGCAGAAGCAGCTCGAAGAAGAAGGGCATCTCCTGAACAGGAGCCCAGAAGGAACCCAGATACCAGGGCCAGGGAACCTGAACGGCCCCTAACTAATGCTGATGTACAGGAAATGGTGCGCCAGATTATGTCCGAAAGCCGGAACTATACCAATGAAGATTATGGCATTGAGCGAAGCCATACTCCTTTCACTGACGATATCCTCGACTTTCAATTTCCCCGGCGTTTTAACCTGCCGCAGATGGACAAGTACAATGGGATAACTGATCCGGGACAACATTTGATGCGATACTCTTGGCTCATGAATGCTGCTGCTGCCCCTGATGCAGTGAAGTGTAAAGCGTTCCCGATCTATTTAGAAGATGTGGCGTTGTTCTGGTTTACCTGACTTCCCCCTCGTTCGGTTTCGAATTATAGGGAACTGAGCGAGCGTTTTATGAATCAGTTCCGACTCCATACCCGAAAGTCCAAAAGTGTTATTGAATTATCAAGAATTAAGCAGGCGCCAGGAGAGTCTTTGAGGTCATATCTTGACCGTTTTAACTTAGCTGTGACTGAAGTTAGTGACCCACATGAGCCCACCATTCTGATGGCATTAAAGGAAGGAGTCGATCCTGAATCCGAGTTTGGAGATTACCTTTCTGGGAAGACTCCCTCCACGAGAGAGATATTCTATGAAAAGGCCGATATTTATTTAAGACGAGAGGAAGCCAGGGCAAACTGAAAGAGAAAGTCTGAAGTGGCATCAAAAGAAAATGTTCAGAGTAACGTCGCCGTGAAGCAATCTGGGGAAAGTTCCGGAAGAGTTGAAGTGAACATGGGAAACAAGAGTGGAAACGACAATTCTGGAAATGGGGGCAACAACAATAACCGTAATGCGAACGGTAACAGGAGAAATAGAAATAGGGGAAGTGATCCTAGCAAAAGGCCCCGATTCCAGACTTATGAGAATTATACACCGTTGAATGACACTCTTGAGAAAATTTACCTGGATACATATAATGTTTTGCAATACAAAAGACCGCCACCTCGTGACTCGACCGAGAAAGAAATGGCAACTGGGAAGTTTTGTTTGTTTCATGGAACTCATGGGCATTCAACCAATGAATGTCGGCATTTGAGAGATGTGATTGAGAAGCTGCTGCATGAAGGGAAACTGGATGAATATAAAGTTGCCCCGAGGGATAGGGGGCAAGGAGAGCAGGCTCCAAAACAGATTCTACCTGATCCCAAGCCTACAGCGTAGCAGAAAGGCAAGGGAATTATTATCAACTCCATAGTGGATGGACCACACCCGGCAATCCGTAGCTTTAGAGAAATGGATCAATATGTAAATGCTGCCAAACACGTAGATGTGAATGAAGGTGATGATTTGGAAGATATCGCCCCCATAAAACAACAGAAGACAATGTTTGACGATGTGGTATTCCGCAGCAGAGATAATACTGGGATTCAATCACCCACTGATGATCCGTTGGTCATTACTACCACCATTGGGCCGGCCTTGGTTCATAAGGTGTTAGTAGACAACGGAAGTTTCGTCAATATTTTGTTTAAAAAGTCTTTCGATCAGATGAAGCTTGAATCTGAAGATTTGAAGCCATGCGAAGGATGGATCAGAGGCTTCAACGGGGCGTCAACAGCTCCCATGGGATACATAGAATTTCCCGTGACCTTGGGGCAAGGAGAACGCAGAAGAGTGCGGATGCTTCAGTTCGTAGTGTTGGATGTAGATTCGCCCTATAATGCATTTTTGGGGAGGCCTTCCCTTGCTGAGTTCAGAGCTTGTATCGCCCCTTGGTGTTTATTGCTTAAGTTCCCAACCGAAGCCGGAACTGGAGTAATGAGAGGGGATCAAGTTTCCGGGCGGGCCTGCTATGTTGCCGAATTAAAGATGTTGATGAAAGGACTTAACATCGAGAGTAAAGATGCCTCGCCTCCCCCAAAAGGGGGCTCAGCGTAGCAATTAGAGAAATCGACCCCGAAGGAGTTGCCCAAAGGAACGCCTGAAGACCTGGATCCCAGAAAAGACGAGGAACCAGAGACTAGAAATGCAACTCCTAATGAAGCGACAGTGGAAATTCCCATTGATGAAGCTGATCCAACAAGAGTTTTGAAGATTGGATCTCAATTGGATCCACGTCGAGCCAAAGAACTAACGGACTTCTTGAAGGCAAACTTGGACGTGTTTGCCTGGACCCACGCTGACATGTGTGGGATATCGCCATCCATTATAAGTCACAAATTAAATGTAAACCCGAAACATCCCCCTGTGAAGCAAAAGAGACGTATGCTAGGCCCAGAGAGGTCGGCTGCTCTCAAAGAGGAAGTGGAGAAGCTGAAGCAGAACGGATTTATTCGAGATTCGACATATCCCGACTGGATATCGAATCCCGTCTTGGTAAAGAAGCCGAATGGAAAGTGGCGGACTTGCATTGATTTTTCAGATTTGAACAAAGCTTGCCCAAAAGATAGTTTTCCACTTCCGAGGATTGACCAGCTTGTAGATTCGACAGCAGGTCATGAACTTCTCTCTTTCATGGATGCATATTCTGGGTATAACCAAATTCCTATGCACGTGCCAGACCAAGAACATACGAGCTTCATTACGAATTTGGGATTATATTGTTATGTCGTAATGCCATTCGGATTGAAAAACGCTGGAGCCACTTATCAGCGCTTGGTGAACAGAATGTTTTATAATCAAATAGGGAAGACTATGGAAGTTTACGTGGATGATATGCTTGTCAAATCGAAACAGTCCTCCAGCCATACGCAAGACTTGGCGGAAATGTTTGGTATCCTGCGAAAGTATCGGATGAAGTTGAATCCTCTGAAATGCTCATTTGGAGTGGCATCGGGAAAGTTCCTAGGCTTCATTGTGAGCTCCCGAGGAATTGAAATCAATCCTAGCCAGATAGCAGCGATTAGAAACATTGAAGAGCCGAGGAGAATTAAAGATGTCCAAAGTCTTGCAGGGAAAGTAGCTGCGCTGAGTAGATTCATCTCCAAAGCCACAGACAAATGCGTTCCGTTTTTTGATTTGATTAAAAGAGGAAAGAAGAACTTCGTGTGGACTCCAGACTGTGTTGAGGCCTTTCGAAATTTATTGGAACTGCTAGAGAAACCGCCGATTTTGTCAAAGCCAGTGGATCACGAAGAATTGTTTGTTTACTTGGCAGTCTCGGCTCACGCCGTTAGCACAGCCCTGGTTCGAGAAGAAGACAAAGTACAAAGGCCAGTATATTATGTTAGCAAGAAATTAGCAGCGGCAGAGCGCAACTACCCAAAGATTGAGAAGCTCGCTTACAGCCTCCCAATCGCATCCCGAAAGCTTCGTCACTATTTCCAAGCTCATCCAATAACCATATACACTGACCAGCCCTTGAGACGGGTGTTGCAAAGACCCGAAGCATCGGGAAGGTTGATCAAATGGAATATAGAATTAAGTCAGTTTGACTTGAATTTTCAACCACAAAGGTCGATCGGGGGGCAAGCTCTGACAGACTTTATAGCAGAGTTCACCATCCCAGAGGAGGAAGTAATCGATGACAAATTGGTTAAGTCCGAGGATGAGTTAAAGATAGATCCGTGGAAACTATACACAGATGGAGCCAAGAACGACCGAAGGTCCGGAGCTGGAATCGTCTTAGTCACTCCTGAAGGACGGTCGTTATATTACGCTCTACGATTAGAATTTTCGGCGACTAACAATTACTCTGAGTACGAAGCCCTGATTGCCGGGCTGAAGCTTGCTAAAGACCTCGGAATAAAAATGTTGGATATATTCTGTGACTCTAAAATCGTTGTTTGCCAAGTGCGAGAGGAATTTGTGGCTCGGGGACCTCGACTTATCGCCTACCTCGGGAAAGTGAGAGAGCTATTGGGCAACTTGGAGCGGTACAATATAACACATATCCCGAGAGCCGAGAACCAGAAGGCGGATAGGCTGGCAAAGCTGGCTAGCTCCGACAATCCAGAAGAGACTGAAATAATTCCAATTGAAACGTTGGAATCACCAAGCTTTGAGTCGATGGAAATAGAGTTCGCTTTCGAAGCGGAACCGGAAAAGGAGTCGTGGGTGACCCCAATTAAGAACTTCCTTAAGAATGGGACACTCCCGTCAAAGAAGAGTGAGAAAAGGGCTATAGTGCGCAAGGCTACCAGATATGTCATACAAGATGATATTCTTTATAGGCAAGGATTTTCTATGCCCCGGTTACGATGTATTGCACACGACGACATCAAACGTGTACTAAGAGAAGTGCACGAAGGTGAGTGTGGAGATCATACAGGAGGTCAGACTTTAGCAAAAAAGATATTGCGATATGGATACTTCTGGCCCACAATTAATAAAGATGCAGCTGATTATTCACGACGCTGCGATAAGTGCCAGAGATTCGCCAAAATCCCCAGAGCACCGTCGACCCAACTCAAATCAATGGTGAGTCCTTGGCCATTTGCCACGTGGGGAATTGATATCATTGGAGTTCTACCAATTGCTAAAGGAGGAGCGAAATATGCAATAGTCGCTGTGGACTATTTTACGAAGTGTGTGGAAGTTGAACCATTGACCAAAATCACGGCAAGAAAGGTGATAAGTTTCGTGGTTAGAAATATTATATGCCGGTTCGGGATCCCAAGGACCGTTATAACTGACAACGGAACCCAGTTTGATGGTACTGAATTCAGAAATTTCTGCCAGAAGTATAAGATCGACAAGCGATACACTACGATTGCTTATCCGCAGTCGAATGGGCAAGTTGAGGCAATAAACAAAGTAATAAAATCCATCCTCAAGAAACGGTTAGAGCGTGCAAAGGCAAAATGGGTTGACGAATTGCCCCTAGCTTTGTGGGCATATCGGACAACATTTAAGATGGCTACTGGTCACACCCCTTTCTCTCTCTCCTTTGCCTCAGAAGCAGTAATTCCAGTTGAGCTGGAAGTTCCTTCCCACAGGGTGACATATTATGACCCGATGACGAATCGGGCACTCTTAGTTGAGTCTCTTGATGAAGTCGAAGAAAAAAGGGACGAAGCAGATTTGCGTGCGGCAAGACATCGACGTCAGATGGCACGCTATTACGACAAAAAAGTTCGCCTCAGGACTTTTGAACCAGGAGATTTGGTGCTAAAGAGAGTCTTTCCATCCCTTCCTCACCTCGGTCCAAAGTGGGAAGGACCCTTTGTCATCCAACGGAAACTTGAAAAAGGAACCTTCAAGTTAACGACCGTAGATGGCGAAGAAGTCCCTAGAGCATGGAATTCCCAACACTTAATGCGATATTTGGATTAGAAATGTTGTACTCTTTGTTATTTTTCTTATGAACTCTGTAATAAGGCACGACTTGCCTTGGGAAAATCTGACGATATGAATAAAGGACTATAAAGTGGATGTAGGCTACGACTTAGCCGAACCACTATAAAAATATTGTGTGTTATTTACTTTTATGCATTATATATATACATTCATTGATTATTCTGTTGTGATTATGGAATACAGGATGATTCAAAACCTGAAAAGGTTGAAGACAGTTTAAACATAAGAAAAAACACAACGACTATTTGTGCGACAAGACATAAAAGAAAGAGAAAACGACATTCTTAACTCTAACTCTCCAGAGAGAGAGAGAGTATAAAAGCGTCTCCGACTGAGCGCTGAAAAAAAAATCCTTCCCCTAACTCTAACTCTCCAGAGAGAGAGAGTACAAAAGCGTCTCCGACTGAGCGCTGAAAAAGAAATCCTTTCCCTAACTCTAACTCTCCAGAGAGAGAGAGAGAGAGAGTATAAAAGCGTCTCCGACTGAGCGCTGAGAAAGAGATCCTTCCCCGTTGAAAGACCGGGGAATGAATAGATTGCTGAGCTCGAACTCTAACTCTCCAGAGAGAGAGAGAGAGAGAGTATAAAAGGACGGGAAGACGACGTCCTCTGAGGCATGAAGGTGCACCCAGACAAGGGACCGCCTCAGTAAGAACTCTAACCTGGGTATAAGACAGGAGAGTATAAAAGAAATGCCAGAAAAAACGACAGGCACTAGCGACACAGGAAATGCTATCCCGTCAGAAAATCGGGAGCATTCAGATTGCTTGATTAAGCCTTAAATAATTTGTGAGAATTGACTGGGGCATATGTGTATACACATATTTCCTCGCTCCGTAACTTCATTTCATAACTATAGTATGACAGGCATTTTAACATAAGTGCAGAACTACTGACAAACAGACATTGCAGAAAATGAATTATTTTTTATTTACAAATGAATGAATTTGTACAGGAAAATAGCTAAAAAAGAAGATGCAAGAGCCACTCTTGTAGCAGCAATTGTTGGTTCGCTAAATGCTAAAACGACACAAGGCAATCCACTATTTAGATTTCGAGTGAGCCTTGGACTTCTTGGCGGCTTTCTCCGCATCTTTTTCTTCTTTCTCGGCCTCTGTCAAGATTCGTTTTGATTTCTTCTTTCCTGAAGATGCGGTGCTGGAACCGGTAGACTTCTTCCTGGAGGGCAGAGCGCTGGAATCAAGGGAAGATTTTTTAGCGAGTTCCTCTGTAATAGATCTAGTTGAGAGCTTAACAACTAACCTTGATCCCGCATCCACAACTGCGAGAGGCTTGAGGGCTTCAGGGTCTAGTTCTTCGGCTTTTAATTGCAAGCGTTTGTCTTGATCAGCTTTCATTGCAGCCAAAGTAACATCATCAGCATTATTTGACTCCCCGACTATTGCAACTTCTGGTTCCTCCTCATGACCTCCGTCACCGCCATCATCCTTTAAAGCTGCTATCATTTCTTCATCATGGGGAGTGTCGGCCTTAGTCGGCTCACTTCCTTCTCCCAAGTCTATAGGAGCAGCCTTGTCCTCCCCTCCTTTTGCCTTTTCCATAGGCTCTACCCTAGCGGTGGCTCCCAGAGTCACATCTGTCTTTTCGGATGGCTCAATACCTACAGAATGAGAAGCAACAGTTATCAACTCAGGCGAAAACAATCGGTTTTTCATCGATTGCTCAATCACGTGGCGAAAGGTAGAAATAGCCTTGACAAATTGAGGAGAAAAGGTAGGGATACCTTCCGAAGACCTCTTAGCGGGGGTAACTGCTGTCTTTGATGCCATTTCAGGGATTGGAGATAGCAGAGTTGTTCGGGGGATTCCCGGATTTTCAGGGTCATACCTCTCTACTTCCGAAGTCACGGGGGCAGCAGAAGAGGAACCAGTCTCGGGAATGTTTTTCTGTTTAATCCTCCGCCTCTCTTCTTCCATAGCCTCAGCAATGAGGCGGCGCCCTTCAGCTAGGCCTTCTGGCTCATCATCCCTCAAGTATTTTTCCATTAGCTTATCCTCATCGATGGAATCGACTTTGAGCTCTTCTTTTTCCCACTCAACGATCTGATTCCATACTTGAACTAGAGTGGATGGGTAATCTTCGATCGAAGAAATGTTTCGGCGACGGATGATATGTGCGAAGAATTCAATCATTAATTCGCCAAAACCCTGAATATCAGCCTCCGCCTCTGACAATTGTTTGCGGGCCTCCTCCGCAGATTTGATAGCACACTCAACATTACCCTCCGCCAGGGCAGCTCTGTTCTCTGCCTCCAATAGCTTTGAAGCCAAGTCAGCATTCTTCTTTTCTAGTTCAGCATTCCTCTTTGCTAACTCGGCATTTTTCCGTTCGAGGTCAGTATAAGCAAGGCGCGTCTTAGCAGCTTCTGACTTAGCATCATCAGCTTGCTTTTTTAACTCAGAACGCTCTTGAGTGTGAGATTCAAGCAAGTCATGATAACGTTTTTGCATATCCTCAAATTGTTGTTTGAAGTTGGTAGCGTCCCTCTGAGCAATAGCAAGCTGGGCCTGTGTGTCCTCCAAATCTTTACCTAGGTTCTTTAAGGCCTTAGCATCTTCTTCCGCGGTTTTTTGCATTGAATCAGCATTCGTGATTAGAGTACGGATAATTTTGGAAAGGTTGCGTGAATATTTAAACATCTCAGAATACTGTTTTTCAACCGCGTCTATCTTTGCTTTGGCCTCGTCTGCCCACCTGAAAGAAATAGGTTCGAGGGCAGGTAAAAAAGTCAAAGTCTCGAAGTAGTGTTCGGGAAATTGCTCCTCCAAATACGCCCGTTTGATTGCAGTCTCCGCATCTAGTGGTGGAGGGGCGGGGATCGTTAATTCAGTGTCCCTGTGTGTGGAGGATCCAATAGTTTCTTTGTCTGTCCTAGGTCGTTTAGTAGCAGGGCCCTTGCGTTTACTTCGAGACTCAGTATCTTTTGGAGGACTTCTCTCTCTGCTACGCTTTTCGTGGGAAGAGGTGGAGTCTTTTGATTGTGGCCTGTCCTCTTCCCTACGGCTTTGATAACCTTTGTATTTCTCTTGATCCGACCGAACGGGAGAGCGAGAACGTGAGGGTCGAGAGCGATAGGGATCATAAGGCCTTCTCTCCTCCCTACCGCGATCATCGCGGCGATCATACTCGATATCCTGAGGTGGATTAGGCATGCTGCGGCGAAGCTTCCTGATATCATAGTAAGATCGAGACATCGTGCCTGCACAATAAGATAAACGAAATTCAGAATCAATGGATTTACAGAGAAAGAAGTGCAATGAATGCTAATGCTGTTGTATAAAGTGTGTCCTAAGTGGTGTGTTTCCCCCCAACCAACCCGAGTCTAAAGCTAGACTAGTACGGGCAGGCTCTTTGGCCTTAGCAGGAGTGGTCTCTTCAGAAGAGGTGAAGACTAAAGGATCCTTCCTAAAATCCTCTGAAGTGTATATAGTTTCAGGTAAGGGGAGATCCCCCAAACCCTGAAATATTGGGTCATCAGTACTAGGGACATCTCCCTCGGAAGCATTAAGTGGCGACCCTTTGGAGGATGTTGACTTTTCCAGAGAAGTAGCCTCCTCGGGGGCAGTATATCCTTCACGATGCTTTTCAGCCAGGTTAGCCAATTCGTCATCTTGAGTAGAAGATGGAGAAGGTGAAGTTTAAAGAGGCACTGTAGGAACTCCAGAACCTTCTCCTATCTCTGGAACTACATCCACTGGAGGAATATATACGTATGGAGCCGTCCCATGACCGATACTACGAAAAACGGATAACAGCCCATGAAAGTGAAGATATTCGTCCTTAAGGACTTCATCAATAGTCAAGAATTTCTGGTCGCCATTAAGAAGCTGGTGCATCCAGTCAAAGAACACTTGATCTGATATTTGTTTCGGGTTGTCGACTGCGAGCAAAAAGAAAAACAAGTTAAGGCGATGACTCGAGTGTATAGAGCCCGGATTTAGAAAATCGGTGCTTTACTTGATTTCGTCCACCTCCTGGCACATCCAGGCTATCGCTTCACATAGAACCATTCCAGTTTGGAATCTCCAGCTTTACTGCTGAATGGCGCCGAGATTTTCTTCCTCTTAGGAACAGACTCAAAATAGCAGAAAGATGGAGTCTCTCGAGTCTGATGCTTGAAGTTATAAAAGAAATGAACGTCATCGAAAGTGAGCTCTATGCCTAAGATCTCACGGTATGCTATGTACAAAGTGTGCAAGTAGGCATAAGAATTGGGATGCAGCTGCATGGGGGCAATCCGCATTTGTCTTAGAAAATCAATGATGAAGGGAGAAAATGGAGGGGTAGCGTCGACCATACACATCAACCGAGTGACCGCCATATATCCTTCTGGAGGGTTGTGAGGACGGTCGGATCTTGAAGGCACTAGAGTGTCCCTTTTCATTATCCCATATTTCAAACAAATTCGGGTAAGTCGGTCGTTATCGATAGTTGATTCAACGGAATCTTGGGGCGATTCCAATATGACAGCCGATTCAAACTCATCAGGAGCTCGGTCGTCACCAATCCCTCCTTCCTCCTCAAAACCTAGAGAAACTTCATTCTCTAAAGACACCTCGTCACTTTTACGATTTCCGACTTCGTAGTCTGAACCCTCATTATCCAATTCTGGATCCGACGGAGAAGATATGTCCTCGAGAGTAATCTTGTTAGAGGTTTCCGGGGCTTCTTTCCTCTCAGCTAGTCTGGAAGAGCGTCTGGGTCTCATGGTCATAAAACTATTGAAGAAGCAATAGCACAAATTAGAGAAAATTAGCTCGTATCCCCCCGTGTATGTGTGCAAACTAAAGTGTAGACAGTGTATACGGAAAGTGCAAAGTGAATGTTTAAAAGTGCGACGAAAAAGTTTGGCAAAATATAAAGAGTTGAAGTAATTCTTGTTGTCCAGTTACGTTCGCAAGGCACTATCCTAACTATCCATTAAATTGAAGATCATGTCGAAAGTTGATTGGGCCAGTTAGACGAGTTTTTATGCGTTAAGGTAGACTGTGCTTCGGTTCGGTTCGGGTGCATTCATTGGGATCAGATCGAGGGCGTGGCCTTAGGCTTGGATATCTCATTGAAACTCAGAAATCAAAATCGGATCGGATCGGAGGCAAAGTCCCCTAACGGTTCGGATCGGATCACGTAGTTATACTTCTCCTCTATCATCTTACGGTCCGACCGAATCCTGTTAGGTAGGCTCTTTTCCCCCTTCCTTAAATACTTTCTCCGACCCGATCCGATCTCCCGGATTTCTTTTCTTTTTTCTTTTTTTTGCTTGGCCCGACCCGGTCCGACCTCCTGAATTTCCTCCCTTCTTCCCTTGTTTTTTCACCTTCCATATCCCTCCGAACCGAACCGATTCCCTATTATCTTCTTCTTCTCCTTCACCCTCTTTCTTCCCTAACCGACTCCAAGGCCAATTTCGTGCCAGTCACTCAAATCAAAACCAAGAAATTATATGCTGGTGCACTCAACTACGGATTCTCATCCCCTCCGTTCCAACCTCAAGATGGCGACGAGTCTATTGGCGACGATGACAAGGGGGGGTCACGGTGGCAAGGTCATCAGAGTTTCATACCCAAATCATCCTAATCGCTCACGAATCCGAATCGAGAATGATTAAAGAAGGAATTGTTCAAAGCTTTATAACCTACCGATGTAATTACTTCGAGAATTAAAAGGAATTTTGATGCTTCACGAATTAGTTTTTTTCCTCTCGTTTTGCAGAATTTCGGGAGTAAAACAGTAAAAATGAAAGGAGGAAGAAGGCAGTGTTTATATAGAAGAGAAGAGTGTCTATTCGTCTCCCCATTCGGATCGGCAGCCCAGTAGAAGAATTCTCGTTCCGATCGGATGGACAGCCCAGAAGTGAAGCTTGGCCCAACAGTCCAGTGAAAAATAGAAAGGAGAAGGGATCTGTTCGGATCGGAATCCGAACCGAACCGAGTTCTTTAGCTCAGCAACGAATTAAATTGAAATCTGAAGAAAAAGATGAAAACACAAGGAAAATCAAAAGAAAAATCACCTCGAAGAGCGCTGTGCAATGATAATCAAAGCATGCTCCGTCTCCAACAGAAGCATCCTTTGAGGGGGCAAAATGTTAGCTCACTTTGTGAACTGGGCAACACAAAGTCAAGATGTGAAATATTGAAGAGCTTGAAAAACACTGAAGCGGGTCGGATCGGAGCAGTGTAGCGGCTCGGATCGGGTAAAGTCTGCTGTTCGGATCGGTGAGCTATTGTTGTTGGAATTAGAGAGGCACGTCTATTCGGATCGGAGAGCAACCTATTTCCAGCTGGAGCAGAGAGCAATAGATCTGAGCGGAGCGGAGTAAACACAGGAATTAGTCCTAAGTCAATCCGGGTCGGATCGGGTACTCCGATCCGAACCCCTTATGCATTCCCCTCCGACCCGAGCCTGTCTTCCACGTCACTCTCCTGCATGAGCGCCTGGTTATTCGGATCGGCTGTGACCAGTTCCTATCCTCAACGTCCACTACTCTGATGCGTTGTCAACAGAGAAATTCATCCGAACCTGAGGCTGATGGGATGGATGACACGTGGCTCCGATCCGGATCGGGTTCTGAGCAAATTCTCACCTATAAATACCCCGTCTGGAGGCAAAGAAAAGGATCCTTTTTCTGGCACTTTGAGAGTTCAACCACCTTCATAACCCGAATTCCAGCACTCCCGAAAAATCCAAATCTTCTTTCATTATTTGTTTTCAGACAACTGAGTGATTGTAAGTGAGTTGTGAGAGAAATCAAGTGAATATTTCATTGTATTTGCAACTAAATCATTGAGAATAGTGAAAGACAAGTGGACGTAGGCATTTCTTCGCCGAACCACTATAAATCCTGTGTGTTCATTTTTATTTTTGATCTCATTTCATTTTGCTTTTAATCAATTTGGGTGTTAGAACCACTTTTTGGTCTAACAATTGTAAAATGAATAAAATCGATATAAATATCGTTCACGTCAAAATGGCGTCAATCTAATCAACACGGCTTCATATATTTCTATTTTCAAATATTCTATTTCAAAAAAAAAATTCAAATATTTCTACTTTCAAATATCCTATTTCAAATATTCCTTTTTCAAATATTTCTACTTTCAAATATTCTATTTCTAAACTGGAATGAGGCCCAATCAATTACCATATAATGTTAATTATATGGATTTTCTACAACACATGTATAAAATAACAACGATAAATAATCAACCATCATCCAGAGTGCATTCTACACTGTATAAGCATCAAATATAAATATTCAACGCTTATAACAGTCTGTCAATCAATCGATCGACATACAACTAAACAATCGGGATTAGTGTACGTCAAATATCATCCCAATACCCGTGTGGGGTTTCAAACAATCAAACACATATTTTATTTGTGCAGTTGGGCGGTGGGTAAAATTTATCGTCCCAATCAATATCAGTCAAATGTGAGTATATAAACAAATCATCCGATTTGTTTATTTTTATTTCATTTCATATACATGTTAAAAATTCTATTTTTAACAATAAAATATCTTAACTATATAACTATTTTATTTTTTTTCACATCACATCACACAATCAACTAAACATCAAAATCAAACAAACAAGCATACAAGCCGTCCATGGTCTGTGGACGATGGGTGTCGGGTGCTACTAAACACCGTCTGCATCCTAGTATATATTTATAACTAGAAAAATAAAATTAAATGTGAGAAGTTCTCACAGATAGCTATCCGATGCCATGACTCTTCTTATGTAGAAATCTTCGCCGTTCTTGTCTCTTATCACTTTCTTTGCCCGTATTCTCTACATATATAAAAATCGAATTTTTACTTCGCTATTCAATATATAAAAATCGAATTTTTACTTCGTTATTCAATATGTAAAAATCGAATTTTTACATCGTTATTCAATATATAAAAATCGATTTTTTAGTTTGCTATTCAATATATAAAAATCGAATTTTTACTTTGCTATTCAATATATAAAAATCGAATTTTTACTTTGCTAATCAATATATAAAAATCGAATTTTTACTTTGCTATTCAGTATATAAAAATCGAATTTTTACTTTGCTATTCAGTATATAAAAATCGAATTTTTACTTTGCTATTCAATATATAAAAATCGAATTTTTACTTTGCTATTCAATATATAAAAATCGAATTTTTACTTTGCTATTCAATATATAAAAATCGAATTTTTACTTCGCTATTTAATATATAAAAATCGAATTTTTATATTGTTGTCATGTATATAAAAATCACATTTTTATACTACTACTATATAGATAAAAATTCTATTTTTACACCGCTAAAAATCGTATCTTTTCTATTTTAAAAATCTAATCTTTTCTATTTTAAAAATCTAATCTTTACTACTTTAAAAATCTAATCTTAACCTGACATATATACAATAAAAACCCCATCTACATCATGCTATACATATGTAAAAATCGAATTAAAAACAGTAAATAAATGTAAATAAAGGTAAAAACTCACATTTTTATTGTATTCAAAGGGGGAGGAGGGCTGCTAGGCGGCACATGTAACACCCCACCTCCACTGTGGTCACTCACAAAGGGAATGCACTAGGTTTGGTGAAGCATTATCGAGGTAAACATGCACAGAAATATTACAAGACAGAACATATATATATAACAGCGGAAGTAAAACAAATTTCATTTCCTTATAAAATAAGGTCTAAAGCCTTTTACATCAGAATACATCAAAACCTGTCTTGCAATAGTAAAGAAGCATAAAACCTTTTCATAAATTATTCCCCAAAATAAATTGGTGAAGCAGCCATAGCCAAGAGAAGACCAAGCTATACATGATGACCTTCAAGCATAAGAGGTCCGAACTAAACAACATCATTTCCTCCCTGAAAACCTGGGGGGGGAAACGGAAGACAAAGAGGCGAAAGAAAACGGAGTTAGTCATAAAGACTGGTAAGTCCTATCTACTTCCAGTATAAAAACAGGTAAGGGTAACATGACATGCATAAACTGAAAGTAAACATAAGGATGTCGACAAGATATATAAGCTAAACCAAGATAACTGGATGAACTACTATAGCAAGATAAACTAAGGTATCATGATAAACTACGGTGTCAAGATAAATCAAGGTATCACATCGTCAGGTTTCTATCAAGTATACTATCCCAAGGTATCTATCATGTATAACATCACCCGGTATTTACCATGTATATTTACTCTGCACCTCTCGTACCAGTATCCCAACCCGCGTCATGTGTTAACTATAAATGTCCCTTGCCCAATGTCATGTAATGGTCCATGTCAACCTAATATATAGCATATGTAGGTTTTTCCAACTTGTATGTTTCTTTCCATGTATAAGTTCAGTCCTTTGCCATAGGCCGTACGGGCTTTCCCCATGTAAATCTATATCACCTCAACGTCATATCATTTCATCCTTGAAGTTGTTTTGGACTGCTACCCTTGATCTGGTGATTTTTTCTTATCATGGACTATCGCGTGTTCACTTAGGATTTATGCCACCTAGGACCACTAGGGATTATGCTACCTAATGAATGTTTCCGTGTCTCGGTCTGGGTTCAAGCCACCTAGGGCCACTAGGGATTATGCCACCCGTCAACCACGCCCTTTATCCCACGTTCGTGAATCGTTTTCCATGTCTAGACGCATATGTATCTCAATGTTCCATCCGAGTTCCATGCCAGGGCAAATCGAGAAATACGGAACTCGGTCAGGAGCTTTAAGTCGTCTGCTGATGCAGATATCAAGGTCTGTTTTTGTATCCGTGGCTATGGTCCCACGTGACCCCTCCCTCAACTACTGAAAGGCAATCTAAGAAAAATCATGTATGAGAACCACATCCCGGCCCCACTATAGCCCCACTTTCCTATGGGCCAACCTCACCCATGACTCGATAGAAAGAACATGGTCTGTTGGGGGTTCTCTGCCTTTCCGTTCATACACGATTGACTAAAGATGGTAGGCAGTCGGCGACGTGCTATCCAGGAAAAAAACAAGTATCGTCGACTCCACGCTAATCCATCCCAGTCTTTAGGTCGCTCGCATAGCAACCAAGGCATACTCTTGGCTCTTCTACAGCAGACCTTAACCTCTGTGAGGCCAGGTTTCATGGACCATCTGCCACCTCATAGAGGGATACCAAGAGTACCCTCACATCCCCCGAAGCTACCGCTTCATCACCCAGTTCGTTGGAGCCTTTATCCAAGTCGGATAATTTGCTCCTCCTCGTGTGTTTAAGCGATGACCTACCGTATCGGGTTACTCATCTATCTGTGAACTGGTCCAAATCTCTTGACTGAGAATTATTACTTAGTTTCCTAAACCAAGGTTTACCACTTAGTCTCCTTTCCCGTTATCCTTGTTAATCCCGGTTATCCACCTAGTCCCCTGAACTAGGGTTTTGTCTAATGGGTTAAGTATTGTCATTTAAGTTCATGACTTAACCTGCCTACGAATCATGTCAAGATTTGGCTAAGTATTCAAGTCCAAGACCTAGCCCTACAAGTTGGTTAAGTATACCAAGAAGCTCATGACTTAACCCTATTCGATCTTCAAGTCAAATTGGTTAAGTATTTGTTTATCTTAACCCTAACAGATTATCGTGTTAGATTGGTTAAGCATAGATTATCTTAACCTCATCGGATTATCGAGTCGGATAGGTTAACTTAACCCCATCCACTAATCGTATTAGAATGGTTAAGTATATTTAAACGGTCTTGTGACTTAACCCTATCAGGTTCTCATATTAGATTGGTTAAGTAAGGTTGCTTAACCTCATCAAATCATCATGTATAATTGATTAAGTATAAGTTACTTAACCGCATTAAATTACCATGTTAAGTTGGTTAAGTATTAGTTACTTAACCTCATTGAGTTACCAAGTTTAGATTGGTTAAGTGTTTAATTTAACCCTATCGAATTACCGTGTTTAGATTAGTTAAGTGTAGGTTACCTAACCCCATCTAATTACCGTGTTTAGATTAGTTAAGTCTAAGTTACTTAACACCATCTAATTACCAAGTCGGATTAGTTAAGTGTAAATTACTTAACCTCATCCCCTAATTGTCTTATATGGTTAAGTGTCATTAAGAAATCAAGTCCGGTTCCACTTAACCTACCCATTCATGTCATATCGGTTAAGTGTAATTAGTCAAAATTACTTAACCTTTACATGTGGCATTAATTTTATTAATGCACCCCAACCTCTCACATTAGACTTTGTTGTGGTTACTAGTTAAGCCGGGCGGGTCCGGGTAGATTTACACCACAAGCTAGTCTAACCTCGGGTTTTAAGTGCTATGTGACCAACTACTCACATTGGGTCCTATTGTTTGTAGACATTAGTTAAGCCGGGCGGGTCCGGGTAGATTTATGCTACAAACTCAACCCAACCTCGAGTTGGCCACTTTCATGTTTGGTCTAGTGTCATATTACACTTACAACCCATACGTGTCTAGTTCCAAGTCCCATGTTTACCCCACATGTCATGTCCCCATTTAGGTGTATCGTGAGTGTCATATTTTCATGAAATCCCATGTCAAATTATCATGTCATAATCATGCACGTCTAACCTACCCCAAATCGTGTTTCCAACCCAAGTAAAAGCGAGTTAACATAGTAAGGATACTATGCTACATATTGGCCTCCAAACATGCACGATTTCGAAAAGGGATTGGCCACCAACATGCATGGTATCATAAGGGGTTTGGCCTCAAAACATGCATAGTATCATAAGGGAATTTGACCACAAACATGCATAGTATCATAAGGGAATTGGGCCACAAACATGCATAGTATCATAAGGGAATTTGGCCACAAACATGCATAGTATTATAAGGGAATTTGGCCACAAACATGCATAGTATCATAAGGGAATTTGTCCACAAACATGCATGATAACATAAGGGGTTTGGGTTCATTTACATGCATAAGCCCCAAAGTCAAGTCTTTGCCAATGTTTCACAAGTGAAATGGTTCCCAAAGGTTCATGCTAACATTCCATAGATAAAGATTCAAACTTGGAAGATAAACTAGGTTAAACATAGCATGAGTGCCATGATTAAGTCGATAAAACTTAGCCCAAGGTCATAGATCATAGAAAAGGGGCAAAATTAGGTTCACATAGGCTAGCATACTTATGTTTCATCGCATTTTATTCCATGTCACATTAGAACCACCGTTAGAATCTACAAGTAGCTAGAACTTACATAGCGAGGCTTAGGGAAAGATCATGAATCGTCTTGACCAAGAATGGGGGCTCCTTTGTTGAAGAATCGTCATGAAACTTGCATAGCAACGTTAATTCACTCCCTTGATTTGATGTAGCAAGCTAGCACCTTTGATTCGGATCCGATTTGAATGCATGAGCTCTTGGAGTTGGAGATGGAGGCCATGATCAAGATAGATTTTGGCGGCACTTCGTGGCATGAGTGATTTGTGAGGGTTTAGGGTAGGATTAGGGGTCTTTTTATAGAGATTAGTAGTAGTTTAGGCCATAGGATAAACCCTAGGATAGATCTAAGCCCTCAAAATTCGTCACAAACCTCCAAACATGTCTTGAGGAGCAAGTCAGGTGCACCCAGGCAAAACTGGCCGACCACCCAAGTCGACAGGGGTGTCGACTGGGCAGTCGACACCACCTTAGGTGTGTCGACTCCCAAGTCGACTCCCCAGTCGACTTGGGGGTGGCAGGAATTTTTCCCGCCTCTTCTGCTTGGCTGAATTTGAAATCTGAATTCAAATTTGAATTGTTTTTGAACTTGAAATTTTCTGAAAACTTTGACGGGCCATGACTTGGTCATACGGACTCTGATTTTCGAAAACTCGGACTCTATTTCGCGTATTTTTCCGGGACGATCGCAATGGCACAACCCGTTTCCCCTGATTCAGATTTTATAATTAAATTCTGCCTTGATTCTTGTCTTAGCATGTTGTAAAAATCCGGGTTGTCACATTCTCCCCAACTTAAAGGATTTCGTCCCCGAAATCTCCAAGTTAGGAAGAACGTATCCAACCATCCATCATCCATCTACTCAAAACATCATCCACAGGCAACCATGGTCCTTAAAAGACTCGTAATGCTTTATGAACACATGCAGAAAGTGTGTGTATATGTTCCTTAGCTAATGCTAATGATCAGGCCTGAATGATCTTTCTAATGCAAAATATGTTTAGTGCCATGAATCCAACATGTATGCAAATAGTCCTAGTCATATAAACACTACATGTGTGCACAACCATTCATTCATATGCAACATCCGCATGACAACACATTAACTCTCAAACAAGTATAAATACTCATGCATAAGCAATGCAAAATGTGAGTGCGTTGATCTAGTATCTAACGTGTACTCGTGCATCCACGGGCAACCACTTGCAACCATTTGCAACCATATCAATCATAACATGTTTCAGATACATGTTTACATCCATAGAGTTCTACTTAAGGTTCCCACGATAGGATCGAGAAGATAAACAAGACAAACTCCTTACGGGGTTTGCAATAGAAACAGGACCGAGAGGATATCCACCAAGTGATAGCATGCAAGCAAGCTCTATAAGAGAACAAGGGATCAACGATATACTCTTAAAAAGAGACATGATGCGCGCCTCTAAGCCGCATTTCCATGAGCTTAATTCCATTGTGCCTTGACCGCCTTTGACTTCATGATTTCGTAGCTCCTTGATTCCTATTTCCAAGGTATGAGTCGAAACTCATTTCACTGTCGCCTCTCGTTCCTTTTTTTCACTTGTTCTTTCCCTAGTATACTTGGCTCAACCATATTTGCGTACTCATGCAAGCTCTCCAAAATTCACTAGTGAATTCTGGATCTCATTTACCGATGCCAATCCATGTTACCACGTGCACTTACTTGGGTGATTCCTATAATCAATGCTTAATCGGAATGTACCATCCGCCTTGTTGGCGAACGTTACTTGATCAGATCAGAGATTTCCGATAAATACATCAAATGATTCTAGGTAACTAACCATGACAAAGCCCAAAAGGTTACACGAGGCTTCGAGGGTATAACCAAAGCAAGCCAAGAGTCTGACTACCCTCTTTTCAAAACCAAGAATGGTATCCCTTACTGGATAACCACTTTACCCCTAGAATCCATCCATAGCCCAATAAGTCTTGAATAAATGGACCGATCTTCCTACAAGATTTGGGACAAAAATGGGACCCTCTACCATGCTAGTACTGAGGTGCAGAGACTTAACTAACGAGGCAGACTTAAATGATGCGATGATCAAAACAAAGTCTAGACGGGACGATAGAAGAGAAAGGCTAAGCCTTTAACAGAAACGATACCATCCCTCTTAGGTACGCTAGGAGTGAGAGCATACAATTGCCCTTTCGTTGATCTTGTCCTTATCTTCCTTTGTGGATCAAGCCATACCAACAAGTTGCTTATCCTTACGTCTGTGTCCTTTATGCTTGCTCTTATTACCCTTCCTTGTATCACGGTAACAGGCCTCTCGAGAACCACCTCCATCTCACGGAAAACACTTCGTAGCTAGACAAGGATTAGTCGCAGTTAAAACTACTGTGACTACAGATGGAGGGAAGAAAGAAAAAGAGATTCGATCAAGGGAATAAAGGATAGTGCTAATGGCTTTTGGGGAATAGCCTTTAAAAACTTTTCTTGAAAACTGCTTCTTTGTAAATGGTTTCTCAAATAGTTTTCAGAAGGTTTTAAAAACTTTTGCCCAGTCTGGTAACCTTCTGCTCTGATACCAAATGTAACACCCCACCTCCGCTAGGGTCACTCACAAAGGGAATGCACTAGGTTTGGTGAAGCATTATCGAGGTAAACATGCGCAGAAATATTACAAGACAGAACATATATATATAACAGCGGAAGTAAAACAAATTTCATTTCCTTATAAAATAAGGTCTAAAGCCTTTTACATTAGAATACATCAAAACCTGTCTTGCAATAGTAAAGAAGCATAAAACCTTTTCATAAATTATTCCCCAAAATAAAGCAGTGAAGCAGCCATAGCCAAGAGAAGACCAAGCTATACATGATGACCTTCAAGCATAAGAGGTCTGAACTAAACAACATCATTTCAAAGAGGCGAAAGAAAACGGAGTCAGTCATAAAGACTGGTAAGTCCTATCTACTTCCAGTATAAAAACAGGTAAGGGTAACATGACATGCATAAACTGAAAGTAAACATAAGGATGTCGACAAGATAGATAAGCTAAACCAAGATAACTGGATGAACTACTGTAGCAAGATAAACTAAGGTATCATGATAAACTACGGTGTCAAGATAAATCAAGGCATCACATCGTCAGGTTTCTATCAAGTATACTATCCCAAGGTATTTATCATGTATAACATCCCCCGGTATTTACCATGTATATTTACTCTGCACCTCTCGTACCAGTATCCCAACCCGCGTCATGTGTTAACTATGAAAGTCCCTTGCCCAATGTCATGTAATGGTCCATGTCAACCTAATATATAGCATATGTAGGTTTTCCCAACTCATATGTTTCTTTCCATGTATAAGTTCAGTCCTTTGCCATAGGCCGTACGGGCTTTCCCCATGTAAATCTATACCACCTCAACGTCGTACGATTTCATCCTTGAAGTTGTTTTGGACTGCTACCCTTGATCTGGTAATGTTTTCTTATCATGGACTATTGCGTGTTCACTTAGGATTTATGCCACCTAGGACCACTAGGGATTATGCTACCTAATGAACATTTCCATGTCTCAGTTTTGGTTCAAGCCACCTAGGGCCACTAGGGATTATGCCACCCGTCGACCACGCCCTTTATCCCATGTATGTATCGTGAATCGTTTTCCACGTCTAGACGCACATGTATTTCAATGTGCCATCCGAGTTCCGTGCCAGGGCAAATCGAGAAATACGGAACTCGGTCGGGAGCTTTAAGTCGTCTACTGATGCAGATATCAAGGTCTGTTTTTGTATCCGTGGCTATGGTCCCACGTGACCCCTCCCTCAACTACTGAAAGGCAATCCAAGAAAAATCATGTATGAGAACCACATCCCGGCCCCACTATAGCCCCACTTTCCTATGGGCCAACCTCACCCATGAGTCGATAGCAAGAACATGGTCTGTTGGGGGTTCTCTGCCTTTCCGTTCATACACGATTGACAAAAGATGGTAGGTAGTCGGCGACGTGTTATCCAAGGCAAAGACAAGTATCGTCGACTCCACGCTAATCCATCCCAGTCTTTAGGTCGCTCGCATAGCAACCAAGGCATACTCTTGGCTCTTCTACCGCATACCTTAACCTCTGTGAGGACAGGTTTCACGTACCATCTGCCACCTCACAGAGGGATACCAAGAGTACCCTCACGTTCCCCGAAGCTACCGCTTCGTCACCCAGTTCGTTGGAGCCTTTATCCAAGTCGGATAATTTGCTCCTCCTCGTGTGTTTAAGCGATGACCTACCGTATCGGGTTACTCATCTATCTGTGAACTGGTCCAAATCTCTTGACTAAGAATTATTACTTAGTATCCTAAACTAAGGTTTACCACTTAGTCTCCTTTCCCGTTATCCGTGTTTATCCCGGTTTTCCACCTAGTCCCCTGAACTAGGGTTTTGTCTAATAGGTTAAGTATTGTCATTTAAGTTCATGACTTAACCTGCCTACGAATCATGTCAAGATTTGGCTAAGTATTCAAGTCCAAGACCTAGCCCTACAAGTTGGTTAAGTATACCAAGAAGCTCATGACTTAACCCTATTCAATCATCAAGTCAAATTGGTTAAGTATTTGTTTATCTTAACCCTATCAGATTATCGTGTTAGATTGGTTAAGCATAGATTATCTTAACCTCATCGGATTATCGAGTCGGATAGGTTAACTTAACCCCATCCACTAATCGTATTAGAATGGTTAAGTATATTAAAACGGTCTTGTGACTTAACCCTATCAAGTTCTCATATTAGATTGGTTAAGTATGTTTGCTTAACCTCATCAAATCATCATGTATAATTGATTAAGTATAAGTTACTTAACCCCATTAAATTACCATGTTAAGTTGGTTAAGTATTGGTTACTTAACCTCATTGAGTTACCAAGTTTAGATTGGTTAAGTGTTTAACTTAACCCCATCGAATTACTGTGTTTAGATTAGTTAAGTGTAGGTTACCTAACCCCATCTAATTACCGTGTTTAGAGTAGTTAAGTCTAAGTTACTTAACCCCATCTAATTACCAAGTCGGATTAGTTAAGTGTAAATTACTTAACCCCATCCCCTAATTGTCTTATATGGTTAAGTGTCATTAAGAAATCAAGTCCGGTTCCACTTAACCTACCCATTCGTGTCATAACGGTTAAGTGTCATTAGTCAAAATTACTTAACCTTTTCATGTGGCATTAATTAGATTAATGCACCCAAACCTCTCACATTAGACTTTGTTGTGGTTACTAGTTAAGCCGGGCGGGTCCGGGTAGATTTACACCACAACCTAGTCTCACCTCGGGTTTTAAGTGCTATATGACCAACTACTCACATTGGGTCCTATTGTTTGTAGCCACTAGTTAAGCTGGGCGGGTCCGGGTAGATTTATGCTACAAACTCTACCCAACCTCGAGTTAGCCACTTTCATGTTTGGTCTAGTGTCATATTACACTTACAACCCATACGTGTTTAGTTTCAAGTCCCATGTTTACTACACATGTCATGTCCCCATTTAGGTGTATCATGAGTGTCATATTTTCATGAAATCCCATGTCAAATTATCATGTCATAATCACGCACGTCTAACCTACCCCAAATCGTGTTTCCAACCCAAGTAAAAGCGAGTCAACATAGTAAGGATACTATGCTACATATTGGCCTCCAAACATGCACGATGTCGAAAAGGGATTGGCCACCAACATGCATGGTGTCATAAGGGGTTTGGCCTCAAAATATGCATAGTATCATAAGGGAATTTGACCACAAACATGCATAGTATCATAAGGGAATTTGGCCACAAACATGCAGAGTATCATAAGGGAATTTGGCCACAAATATGCATAGTATCATAAGGGTATTTGGCCACAAACATGCATAGTATCATAAGGGAATTTGGCCACAAACATGCATAATAACATAAGGGGTTTGGGTTCATTTACATGCATAAGCCCCAAAGTCTAGTCTTTGCCAATGTTTCACAAGTCAAATGGTTCCCAAAGGTTCATGCTAACATTCCATAGATAAAGATTCAAACTTGCAAGATAAACTAGGTTAAACATAGCATGAGTGGCATGATTAAGTCTCTAAAACTTAGCCCAAGGTCAAAGATCATAGAAAAGGGGCAAAATTAGGTTCACATAGGCTAGCATACTTATGTTTCATCGCATTTTATTCCATGTCACATTAGAACCACCGTTAGAATCTACAAGTAGCTAGAACTTACATAGCGAGGCTTAGGGAAAGATCATGAATCGTCTTGACCAAGAAAGGTGGCTCCTTTGTTGAAGAATCGTCATGAAACTTGCATAGCAACGTTGATTCACTCCCTTGATTTGATGTAGCAAGCTAGCACCTTTGATTCGGATCCGATTTGAATGCATGAGCTCTTGGAGTTGGAGATGGAGGCCATCAAGATAGATTTTAGCGGCACTTCGTGGCATGAGTGATTTGTAAGGGTTTAGGGTAGGATTAGGGGTCTTTTTATAGAGATTAGGTGTAGTTTTGGCCATAGGATAAACCCTAGGATAGATCTGAGCCCTCAAAATCAGTCATAAACCTCCAAACATGTCTTGAGGAGCAAGTCAGGTGCACCCAGGCCAAACTGGCCGACCACCCAAGTCGACAGGGGTGTCGACTGGGCAGTCGACACTACCTTGGGTGTGTCGACTCCCAAGTCGACTCCCCAGTCGACTTGGGGGTGGCGGGAATTTTTCCCGCCTCTTCTGCTTGGCTGAATTTGAAATCTGAATTCAAATTTGAACTGTTTTTGAACTTGAAATTTTCTGAAAACTTTGACGGGCCACAACTTGGTCATACGGACTCCGATTTTCGAAAACTCGGACTCTATTTCGCGTATTTTTCCGAGGCGAACGCAATGGTACAACTCGTTTCCCTTGATTCAGATTTTATAATTAAATTCTGCCTTGATTATTGTCTTAGCATGTTGTAAAAATCCGGGTTGTCATAGCATAGGAGCTTTGACAATCGACATTGGGTGTGGGGAGGGTCGGAGGCAGTCGGATTATGGGGTAGTGGCGCTGTTTTTGGTCGGGTTTGGGGTATGGGGGCTCGAACGACGCCGAGGGGGGGTTGTGGTCGGTGCAGGTGGAGGGCTGGGGGAGGGCGCGATGGTGGAGGCGTGGTGGCAGGCTTCGGGCGGCGGCGGCTAGGGCAAGGGGGGTTTCGATTTGCTGGAGGTTTTGTGGGAAAGGGGGCTCGGTCAAGGAAGAAGAAGGGGAGGAGGGAGAGGCGAAGGCTGGAGGATCGGTGGTGGCTTCGGGTGGCGGCAGCGATCGCTGGGTAGGGGAGGCGACGCGGTTGATCTTCGTTTGTTTTTTTTCCTTTGATTAGCAAATGAAAAGGAGGGGGCCTGAGAGAAAGGTTTTATAATAATATATTATTTTATTAATTTAATCAATTTCAAAAAAGCAACTTTTATTTTCGACCTCGAAACGAGACCCACCGCCTGTCATCCATAGCTAATTACCTCCATTCCGAACACAATGGGATATGTATCGTAGGCTGATTCGACTGTTTCGATCAGTTTTCGTCAAAATCAACATATAACTCTATATATTGAATTTGAACGTGCATTTCAATTTACTGGGGCCACATACTAACTCGAAAAATTCCCGAAAAATATTTACTAGCTTCGTATTGACGATACGGTCCTAACAAAACTAGTTTCGTCGAATTCTGAGATGATTTGAAAAATGGCCATTTTCCAGTCGATTAAAATCAACTGAAACTGGTCAAACGCGTTTTCCTTTGCCACGCTCACATATTGATTCGAAAAATTATGAAATTTGGAATATAGCAATAATTTGACATCCCGGATCCAACAAAAGTGGTTTCGTCAAAATCCGAGATCGTTTGCAAAATCTCCAGTTTTATGGGCCTGAATTCCATAGCGACTATTCTGAATTTTCAACTGGGCATAACTTTTTATCCCCGCTATGAAATTTCGATTTTTCGGATTCGTTGGAAAGATATTATCAATTAGATTCAACTATTTTTGGTTTCACTAAAATCCGGCTTATATTCCACCCAGTACATTCATTTGAAGTTTGAAATCGAATTATCGAACTACCGCGCCATTTTCAATTCCTTTTATATATATAAATAAATATTTATATTCTAACGACGATTCAAACGAATATATACGTTCGAATTATATTCAAAATAAATTTCCCTTCGGTTTTATTTAAAATAATTCATTTTAAATAATCCAAATTCGCTAAAATTGCCAAAATAAATTTTTAAACTAGCCCAGATTTCCGGGTTATTACATTCTTCGACTTAGAATCCCGTTTTGTTTTCAAATCATTAGAACACTATATTGTTTTCATATCGAATCATACTTTCTTCGTGATTTCAAAACCAAGATCATTTCGAAAATTTCAAATATTTTATGATAGACGACATAAAACATTTATGTTTCGATTCGAGAGGCTTCTCCCAGTGACAAGGCCACGAGGCACGACCTACGCACATATCGATATAACGCTAAGTATCTCCGGGTTAACATCCAGACATCGGACACCGAATACAAAGCATGAAATATTTACCTTTCTTTAGTCACGGGTTTCTCGAATCTCGATAACAAATCATTTCATTTCATATCCCGAAGTTATACATCATTTCGAAACACTAGTAAATTTATCTTTCAAAAAGTATCACTATCGTTTTTTTTTTACATTTCAAAAATCTCGGGATTCAAGTCGTCGAACTTTATATATTTATAAATCACTTTATAAACCATTTAAATTTTCAAATCGTATCGAATTTCCAAAAAAAACAAATCATTAGTACAACTTGCCCTCAGATTGATCGATGTAAGGCAAAAGGAATAGTTCAAGAATACAAACTGGATGTTAACAATTCAAGCATGAAAAGATCGAACGATAGGCGAAAGATAACGGCATGTCAAGGGAAAACAAAACGCGTCAACAAGTGAATGGCTGATTATTTTCAACACATTCGTTCTATTTTAATTTTATTCAAATTATTTCTTATTATAACTTATTAGAACAAAATAAGTTATGGAATTCAAAGACTTGAATATTTTTCTAACGCCCGGATTTACGGAAAATTTTGGCAACACCTCCCCCGCACAGTGCGATCGGGAAAATTTTCCCATACACAAAACCAACAAAAAAACAAAATATACATCTCATCTATACGATGAGGCATCCCTAATCAGGGGAAAACAACACAAAAAAAACTCAAATACCATATAAGATCTAAAATACATACCTTTTATTAGCGTTTCCAAGAAAATTTTCTTATGTTTTAGCGAACGGACGCAAAAGCAAGCTCCAAATTGAAGGGCACGCCTTTCCAACATACTAAAACACTTAACAAATACTGAGAATCACATATATATAGCAACTTAACATATAAAGCATGAGCAATCACAATATGTAAATTTTGATATACATGAACAAGATCTATTTACAAAAGCAATGTTTCCACAACAAATACAACTCATTTCATTTTTGTTTTAAACATTCACATTATCGTCATTCATTCCAATTTCACACATTTTACTAATTCTAACATTATCATTCTACACATTTGTCATTCGTGTTAAATTCGTCTACATTAATAGATTTCCATACCAATCATTCATTTTTCCGTTCATGTTAAATTTGTTTACATCAAATACATATTCTCATTTTTCCACTTAATCATCAAAACTTCATTATTATTGATGTGCATTTCTTTTACATCCTATTAATTTCATTCATTCACTTGCAAAAAAAATTCCAATCCAATTCCTCATTGTTTTACACAATTCATAATTTTATCGATAAGTTGAATTTTATTCATTACATTTTGTTCCATTTCCGTTTCCCTTGCAGGGTTATCATTCTTTATTTTATCGGTCGCTTAATGGATTTACATTCATCGAATTCCAATTAGACTATTGCCTACATTTACCACATAAATACAATTTATTCTCATTTGGATTGATCTCATTCAATTTCATTTATACTGGTTTCAATCTAAAATTCATGTTTCCATTAGAAACAATTAAAATCTTAAGAGTAAATATCAAATCTTGGAATACCGGTTCATGTCAAATCATCAAAATATTACGTGTATATCATATGTAAAATCATACTAAAAATGCATATATAGGTGAAACCAACAACTGTTTCAAAGCTCGAAAAAAAATCGATTTATCATTTTATATATAGTATAATCTTCCACAAAATTTTGATTTACAAAACTTAGATTTAAACATAAATTCTCTTGTTGACAATTTAGAAAAAGTATTTTATTATATTTCAAAGCCGTGAACTTGTAAAACCCTCTTTCTTAATTCATTTGTTTAGGCTATAAAAGTCTTAATTTCATAATATCGATTTGTTATTTAAAGTTCGAAAATACTTGATAACTCGAATTTAACAAGTTCATTTTTGTTCTTACGGAAATTTAGGCATACGTGTTACTGACGCACGGCTAAATATCTCCACGTACCAAATTATATACTTGTTTCAAATTCCAGTGAAAACACTTAAAACATTTTTGAAAAATAGATATGGAATATACTTCACTTCCCCCATGGATCGCAGACATGCGGCGTCACACTACTATCCCAGTAGAATCGCTTGTGTCCGTAGGTATTACACCCCTCGAATTTCGCCATGGTTATAAATCATAATATATAATACATGTCCCCACCGTACGGGCACCGATTTCGATGGAGGTTCCAAACATTGGAGCTCCAACACAGCTGTGGTTTTCGAATGGACACTCCCAAGGAGCTCCAGCGCCTTCACGACTTTCGATGGAAGGTACTTCCCATATCATTGGTTTTGAAAACATAAGATACTGTATATATATAATATTCATTTCATGTTTCACCTATATCGCACTTATGCAAATTTACATAAGTTTTTTTTCCAAATTATATTTTCAAACAAATCATCCTTATATAGATTCCCCTATATAAGATTTGATTCCATATCAATAGTTTTCGAATCTCATGCCTATATAATTCATATGTAAGTATCATTTTTTTCAAAATATTCATATATCGGTATTCTTTAAAATTTCCATTTCCAAGATCAATTAAATTGCTTTAAAAATGATTCGAGTATTTAATATCATTTCTAAATTTAAGTTCGCATTTACAAATCGATTCATTGTCAACATTCATGTTCAGTTGATATTTCACATTATGATTATCGATTTTTACTCAGTACATACATTCGATCATTTTGGATTTTAATTTGTTCGGATTGCATATATACTTTTATCCAAATAACTATGTTTCTTAAAATGATTTTGGAATAATAATAGCTTAATGTAAAATTAACTTGAATAAGTAAATAGACTTGGAAATGGTTTTGAAATAAATAGATATGCTTTGTAAAATAATTAGCTTGATATACAAAAGATTTAAATAAATAGATAGCTTCGAAAAATAAATAAAATGGTTATATAGGTTTTACAAATGGCTTGAAATAAATAAATAGGTTTTGGAAAAGTAAGTTTGAAAACAAAGATAATTAGGCTTGTAACAAAATAATTTAAATAATATAAAAAACCATAATTTCCAATAAAATAGTTTTATTTCCAAAAATAATCCAATCCTACTCAATTATCCAAAAATTCAAATTTCTTAACCATTGTCGGTTTCCAATTTCGAGATTAAACTTTCTTTAAACTCAAATTCAACTCATTTACATTCTAGTCGGACCCAAGATTCTAATTAGCTCAATACTTAAGTTTCCATTTGCATTTTCAATTTCAACCAAGTTCAAATCTTAAATCTCAATTTCAATTATACTTCAAATTGGATTAAGTATTCAAATCTTCATTCAAATTCCTTTTGAGCTTATAAAATATAACTCAAAATCCAAATCTCGCTTGAAAAGTTGAGCTTCTACTCAAATCATTGTCGGTAGTTTTCTTCGAGATATTTATTCGAGGTATACCTATTATATTGTCTAATATAATAGGATGAATATAGTTCAACTCATACTTGAGATTCACTTTCGGGTTTTTTTTTGTTCAAATATATATATTCATTCATCATACCTCCTTTATTTGTTAACACCCGCCAATCATCTCACACAACCATTTTTTTCAAATGGATATTTTGAAAAACTAGTTTTATTTACTTACTCGAATTACATTCATATATCTCGACAAGCGATGAGAACTCGTAGATGGATTTCGAATGGGATCAAGATTGGACAATTTTAAAAATTCAGGAATGAATGGTTCAAATCGATAAGCGAAAGGCAATGATAGGTCAAGGCAAAACAAACACAACAAGCAAATTGACAAGATTATATTTTCAAACATGCATTCAAGTTCAATTTTATTCAAATTTATCTCAATTAATTTTGCAATTTCCACTTATATATTCTACACCAATCACTTTATTTAAATTCCGCTTATCTACTCAAGTTCAAATTATCTTATTAGAACATTTTTTTTAGAATTATTCAATCTGATTTCAATGATCTCCAATTTTATCTCAATCCACTTTCGAATCAATTTATACTTTTTTGATTTATTTCGCTTATCCATTCTAGTTCATATTAATTTATCAAAACATTTGATTTAAAATTGATCAAAACATTTTCAAACACTTATCTATACGATTTCAAGCATTTCTCGATGTTTAGATCGGATCCATATAGTCATTCAATTTTCGAAACTCAAAAATAATCACTGATGAAGCTGTAGTCATCAACAGTATCATCTTCAAGCGGCTAGAATGTGATTCAATATCTATCTAGTATATATCGGTCTTCATATACGCCTTGATCTATTTGAAAAATCCGTACATACTAAATAGTCCAATCTCGAAGTCAATAACATACTCGAAAATTCTTATCATAAATTATGTCTTAAAAAAATTACGCTTTCAAAACGGTTTATTTAATTTGAAAATAATTTCTATTTCCAAAATACGCTCTCTCTAAAGCAATTCTTGTTTCAATTCCACTCATTCTAGAGTATTGCTACTCTATCTTTAATGAGTTTTTAAATCCGATAAGCTAAGCTTTGTCAAACCTTGCTCTGATACCAATTCGTAACGACCTGCCTTTTTGACCGCTCCTAGTCGGTATTTAACCAACTCAAAACGTTCAAAATGACAAGTAGTTATTTTAGCTTAGCGGGTTTAGCAGAATTAAATACATAGAATCACAGACGCAGAAGATGACAATAGCTTACAAATGAATTTTTATACATAAAAATCAGAGTTTACAAAAAATTATGTTCAGCAGAAGAATTTAAAATGTACCGTACATGATCTTAAATAAAATAAAAGTTATAGTTTTGTCGAGCTTGCGCGCACGTATGCGTCTTCACGTTCCTCTCCAGATATGCGAGTTGAAATCTAAAATCTGAAACACTCGTATCTGACCCGAGCTGTAACACCCCGTAATTCTGTGACATTAAGATTCTCAAATTAAAGTATAATTAATTTTTAAAAGAAAAAGAAAAAGAAAAAGATCCATGCAGTTGTTTAATTTAAGTATTGTAACTAACATGAAAAAGAGAAGTAAGGAGAGAACAATAATTATTATTGTTCTAAGACTTATTAACAAAAGCCTCTGTAGCTCAGTTGGTTAAGGCATTGGATTTGTAGCATGGAGGTCGGGGGTTCGAACCCCGGCGGCGGCATGATTTTTTATCTTTGTTTTAGAGAGGGCCAACTGATCATGCAAATATATGTACGTATACAAATTCAAAATTTGAAAGGATAAGAACGTACATATAAGGAAATAAATAAAATATATATATACATATGAGAATATAAATATATATATATGCAAAAGATAAAATTTAAGATAAGGCTACAGTCAATGAAATATGGCAACATCATTTGAATTTTGAAAATAAAATGAAAGTTGTGCGTATATATATACGCGTAAAATGGTCGTTAGAGGAATTGTATACATATAAGAATATTCCATGTGAATAAAACAGTTAAATAAATTCCAGAAATTCAAAAGTTCGAAAATCAAACTTCTACGCCAAAACAATTCATTCGAAATTCAAATTTCTACGCCAAAATAGCTTGTGGGACCCAATGCTGACTCAGCGCTGCGTGTATGATAAGGTTTGGCTAGATTCATCTACGTACCTGGACTATTTTCTTAACTGGGTTCAATGCTGACTCAGCGCTGCGTGTACGATAAGGTCTTGAGCAGCTATATAAACAGCCCTAGTCTCCATTCCTCTTTGCACCTCTCTCTTCTATCCTTATGCTGCTTAGATTCATGGCCTCTTCCCCTCCTCTTTAATTAAATTAATAAATAAAATAAAATATGATTCAAGACGAGGAGATGCTGCTAAAAGACTTTTAAGGAGGGATTCAAATCAAAGTTTCAAGTGAAGAATTCAAAGGCTAGCTCGAACAAGTTTCAAGCAACGACGCACGAATCATAGCCACGCTTTCCTTCTTTTCTAGATCTATTTTCTGTAAGTTGGTTATTTCTAGATCTGAATATTTTGTTTTATTTGTGACATGAAATTAAAGGAATAAAGGAATATGCCAAATCTCTCTCTCTCTCTTCGAATCCGTGTTTATACTCTTGGACTGAATTAAGAACTGTTATGATTCGAGGACAAATAAGACTGTAACCGTGACTATGACTATAGAACTGTGGCCTTTGAAAGCATATGCCTTTGGACTATGACATAAGCCTTTGATTTTGGGACATATAAACATCGCCTATGACAATGACTTATGACTATAGGAATTATTTTCCCTTTTGGACTATGAACATCGCATATGACTATGGACATTTCCTATGACTGTGGCTGTGACTACAAGGATTATTTCCTTGACTAGGCATATACCTTTGATTTGGACATAAACTATTACTTATGACATAATGAGGACAACTGTGATTTTGATACCCATGATTTATGATTAGGAAAATATTGCTTTAGTTTTGTGATTGAGAAGTTGGGTCTAAACCCAATTATTTATTCTACCTGTTCCTTGGTTTTTCTTTGGTTTTAAGACAGTGGGAATTTACCTATTAAGTTAGGTCTACCCACGTTCTTGAATCTATTTTGCCCATTCTTTGGTTTTAAGACAGTGGGAATTTACCTATTTAGTTAGGTCTACCCATATTCTTGAACCTACATTGTTATCCAAACCTTTTTATGCCAATTATTCCTTCTTGTCATTTTGATTCATTCCCTTTTTATCTACGAATCTAGATTTATTTATAATCTAGGTTGAATCACGATTATTCGAACGGTGGGAATGCGATTTGGGGAAAAACATGGAAATGAATATGAACGTAATTGTAAACTTGGAAATTGACATAATTTGGAATATGTATTATGACATGCATATTAAAATGAAAACGGGGAAATTTGACATGGATTAGGGAATATGTGATTTTGACATATTAAATTTAGCGTTAGCTAAATTTTAGGCATAAAATGTAAACTAGAAAAATAATTCTAGTTTTGCCATAAATTGTGAATTAGGATGTTAAACCAAGATTGGGTTAATTAAGGTTGATTTGGAATAAGTATATTAGCACAATTTTGAATTTATTCATAATTGTGAGCAATTGTCATGTTTAGAATAAATTATGGTTAGCGACACTAAATTTGGTATAATTTACATACCAAAAAGTATAAATATGATAAATAAGAGAGAATGGGCCATAATAATAAATGTGACAATGTACATTAAAAGAATAGTAATGAAATAAGTAAATTAGGAGTAATTTACTTATAGAATTCGTCATAAATGGTAAATTGTTCATTTACCACAAAATATGTAACTTGGTTAAGTTTTGGCCATAAATTATAAACTAGGATATTTAATCTAGTTTCGGCAATGAAATAGGAAATGGCCTAAACTGCATGCTGGGTTAGGACTTGGGCCTAGAATATAAGTATACTAGTAGGCTTGACAAATAAATATAGGCCAAATTTGTCTAAAAAGGGGAAATGGGCTTTTGAAATAAATTGTTAACAATTTATAAACAAAAGAAAAATATTTTGATAACATCCCTTTTTATAACACATAGACCAGAAGGTTCTAGGGTGACAGAGAGGATAGTGTCTAGGCTTGGGTTTGGAAAATACAAGTTTCCTGCCCTCCCTGGCTATCCCTAACTGATCCGAAGGACGGGATGGTTGTTTTCAAAACCAGATTTGGAAATTAATCAAAAACCCTTTGAACTTAGATAACATGAATATGCCTAACCCGAGGTTAGACTGAGTTGCGGTGTAAACCTGCCCGGAACCGACCGGCACATCCAGTAACCGCAGCAATATCTGTCTAATGTGAGAGGTTGCGGCTTTAATTTATTAATTAAAGCTAGAACAAGAATGGGAGAGTTAAGTCCATAGAAACACTTAACCAAATTAACACAGTTAAGCAAGAATGGGTGGGTTAAGTCCATAGAAACACTTAACCAACTTAACACAGTTAAGCTAGAATGGGAAGGTTAAGTCCATAGGAACACTTAACCAACTTAACACAGTTAAGCTAGAATGGGAAGGTTAAGTCCATAGGAACACTTAACCAACTTAACACAGTTAAGCTAGAATGGGAAGGTTAAGGAAGACTTAACCAACTTAGCACAGTTAAAGCTAGAATGGGAGGGTTAAGTCCATGGGAATACTTAGCCAAATTAACATGTTGACTAGACTAGAAGGTGGGGTTAAGTAAAGTTAATACACTTAGCCAATTTAACATGTTAATTAGACTAGAGGTTGGGGTTAAGTAATACACTTAGCCAATTTAATATGTTAGCTGGACTAGATCATAGGGTTAAGTAAACTTGAACGCTTAACCATCAGAATATGATAAATGAATAGGGTTAAGTAAAAAGCATAAAGGGATAACACTTAACCAGTTTATCAGGATAAATGAAGAGAGTTAAGTTAGCTTGAATTGACTAATGACACTTAACCAACCCAAATTGACGGGAAAGAAAACTAAGTAGTAATTCTTAGTATAACACGGGAAGGAGCGAATGTCCGTCCGAGAAGGCTCCAACGAATTGGGTTACGAAGCCCGAGGCTTCGAGGGGACGTGAGGGTACTCTTGGTATCCCTCTGTGAGGCTGCAGATGATCCGCCTGGGCCCACAGAGGTTAAGGTCTGCGTAGAAGAACCAGGGGTATGCCTTGGTTGCAATATATATGGCAACCTAAAGACTAGGATGGACCGGCGTGATTCGGCGAGAAAACGGTAGCCCTGTGATAGCAACTCGTCGTCTACCATCCATCTTGAGTCAGTCGAGATACGTGAAGCGGAAAGGCGGAGAACTCCAAAAGACCATAATTGCTATCTAGTTATGGGTGAGGATGGCCATAGGATAGTGGGGCACCGGGGGCCGGCGTATAGTTCTCATTTTACAAAGGGTGCCTTTCATTAGTTGAGGGAGGGGTCAAGTGGGACCATAGCCCCTGGAATAAAAACAGACCTTAGCATCTGCATCGGCAGATATCTGAAAGCTCCCGACCGAGTTCTGTATTCCTTGATTTGCCCTGTCACAGGACTCGGACCGCACATTACAGGACATGTGCATCTAGACAAGCGATAACGATTCGCGATACATGCGTGGGGAAGTATAGGAACATATACCACTCTAGGTAGTGTGTCCTAGACTTGGGGGCATCGTTCGACAGGTAGCGTAATCCCTAGTTGGACTAGGTGGCATAAATCCGAGAAGCGTTCAGCAGATAGCGTAAACTCTAGTTAAATCTAGAAAGCACTTGATAGAAAACCCTAGATTTGATCTAGGTAATAAATAATGAATGTATGCCGGAAGGCAATGGAAAATACAGGGATTGGGATCACGTTATCATTACTAGTTGGGACACTAGGTAGGTGGTGCAGAGATATAGAAATCAGTATAACAAGGAAATAGCGAAGCGGCGAAGTATTAGAGCGAAGCGGCGAAAGTATTAGAGCGTATCCAGTTTATCTTATCTTAGCATATCTTGTGATTACCTTGTCCAATCTTGTTGACCCTATCGTCATGGTGTAATCTTGTATTCAGTTAATTCATGTCGTTTTGTTTTCCATGTTCACATGCTAGAAGTTACTGAACTTACTCAGGCTTTATGTCTGACTCTGTTTTTCTTTCGTCTTCTTTTCTTCCGTTTCCCCCCCCCCAGGTAGTAGAGGAGGGAGTAGTATAGCTCAGGTTAAGTTGGACTGTCACTCTATCCCAGCTTGAAGATTTATCGAAGTCTGCTTGGATTCTCTTATCAGATGCTATGGCTGGCTCATGCAAAAACTGGGGAATATAAATGTTGTTTTATGCTTCTTTATTTTGTAAGACAGATGATACTCTGATATTGTAAAGAAATCATTATACAAATTATTTTATCAATAAAGCAAAGTTTTATCTTCCGCTGTTTAATTTCTGTCTGTCTTGTAATTTATCTGCATCTTTTACCCTAAATGCTCCACAGAACTTAGTGCATTCCCTTTGTGAGTGACACTAACGGATGTGGGGTGTTACACGTGGTATCAGAGCTGAAGGTTACCAGATCAGATAAAGGATTTGAAAAATTATTTTCAAACGGTTTTAAAAGAAGCATTTTCAAAAGAAGAGATTTGTTTTAAAGGCATATTCCCCAAAGCCATACGCACTATCTTCTCTTCCTCTGTTTAAATTCTTGTCTCCTTCTTTCTTGAGTCTCTGGGGCTCCTGGCTTTCTCGGAGGTAACCTCATCTAAGGGCAAAGTAGTGCCCGGCTTCCATCCATAGCCGTAGTTGTTTCATCTACGGGCAGTTTTCTTTCAAAGCTTATAAGGTTTTCTGGACGATGGAGGCAGTTTTCGAGAGATTTGTCAACATGACTACACACGGAAGGGGATGAGGAGTTTGGCTAAGGAGCATAACCCTAGGATGAGGAATTCATGGATGTAGACTTAGCACACGAAGGAGGAAGAAATTATAAAGCCTAAGACAAGAGGAAGTATCTTTACTAGGGTATGATAGGGCATATACTTAAGGACAAGGGCAAGAACGAGTACGAGATTTTCAGAAGGACAAGTACATGCTTTCGCCACCAAGCGTACCTAGGAGAAAGGTAGTCCGGTTGGAAGAGTCTAGTTTTCTGTTCGTGCTATTTCCTTAGGTTCTAGCGCTTCTCATTTGTTCATATCCACTTTCATAGTTGGGTCTCTGCACCATAGTACTTGTATAGTAGAAAGATCCCACTAGAGTCTCAAATCCAATTGGTGGTCCGACCAGTTTATTTTTTTAGTAGGGATTTGAGAATAGCTATCGAGTTTGCTTATATCATCTCACGTAGATCGTCTAAATTCGGGGGAGATATTCCTTGGGTGCTTGTCTGATATTGGTTTAGGCCTTTGGGGCTTGTACTTGAGGAATGTCGAGTTCGACTAGGATGGTTTGCGTGAGAGATGAATAGTTGTGACAGGCGCTCTAAAAAGCGCGTATTGATCTTTCAACCCTTATAGTTATGGCATGGTGGATAAGGGAGAGACCTCTAATCATACACTTGGTACCGTGATTGACATCTGTTTATTTTGGAAATGGAGGTTAGGAACTTCACAATCGTGAAGATAAATTGTTTAAGATACAGTGGAGTAAAGCTCAAGAAGGCTAGATACTAGCAACATGCCCTTTTTCCTTAAGGGTGCATCCTTGATTTCTCTGTTTAGGAGCTTTACGCGTAGTTGTTTCTCTCTTTCCAAAGTATATCCTTTAGGTCGTATCTGCGATCCTTAGGTAGAAGCCAATGGATGTAAACATGTATTTGAAACATGTTATGGTTGAATGGTTGCAAATGGTTGCTCGTGGATGCATATGCATACGTATTAGGCACTAGATCAAGTTCAGACGCTCTCATATTGCATTTACATATATGCATTTGTTTATAATTTGAACTTGATATGATATCATATGGACGTTGCATATGGATGAATGGCTGTGCACGCATGTAGTATTTACATGACTAGGGATGTTTGCATGCATGATTGGACGCATGGCACTAACATGATTTGCATTAAGGAGGTCAACTGAATCAGTAGACCGCCTGATTTTGCATTAGATAGAGACATATACACACACTATGCATATGAACATGAAAGCATTAGAAATCTTTTAAGGACAATGAATGCCTGTGATTGAATGGTTGAGTAGATGGGTGATTGGATGGTAGGACACATTCTTCCTAACTTGAAGATTTCGGGGACGAAATCCTTTTAAGTGGGGGTGAATGTAACACCCCGTAATTCTGTGACATTAAGATTCTCAAATTAAAGTATAATTAATTTTTAAAAGAAAAATTAAAAGAAAAAGATCCATGCAGTTGTTTAATTTAAGTATTGTAACTAACATGAAAAAGAGAAGTAAGGAGAGAACAATAATTATTATTGTTCTAAGACTTATTAACAAAAGCCTCTGTAGCTCAGTTGGTTAAGGCATTGGATTTGTAGCATGGAGGTCGGGGGTTCGAACCCCGGCGGCGGCATGATTTTTTATCTTTGTTTTAGAGAGGGCCAGCTGATCATGCAAATATATGTACGTATACAAATTCAAAATTTGAAAGGATAAGAACGTACATATAAGGAAATAAAGAAAATATATATATACATATGAGAATATAAATATATATATATGCAAAAGATAAAATTTAAGATAAGGCTACAGTCAATGAAATATGGCAACATCATTTGAATTTTGAAAATAAAATGAAAGTTGTGCGTATATATATACGCGTAAAATGGTCGTTAGAGGAATTGTATACATATAAGAATATTTCATGTGAATAAAACAGTTAAATAAATTCCAGAAATTCAAAAGTTCGAAAATCAAACTTCTACGCCAAAACAATTCATTCGAAATTCAAATTTCTACGCCAAAATAGCTTGTGGGACCCAATGCTGACTCAGCGCTGCGTGTATGATAAGGTTTGGCTAGATTCATCTACGTACCTGGACTATTTTCTTAACTGGGTTCAATGCTGACTCAGCGCTGCGTGTACGATAAGGTCTTGAGCAGCTATATAAACAGCTCTAGTCTCCATTCCTCTTTGCACCTCTCTCTTCTATCCTTATGCTGCTTAGATTCATGGCCTCTTCCCCTCCTCTTTAATTAAATTAATAAATAAAATAAAATATGATTCAAGACGAGGAGATGCTGCTAAAAGACTTTTAAGGAGGGATTCAAATCAAAGTTTCAAGTGAAGAATTCAAAGGCTAGCTCAAACAAGTTTCAAGCAACGACGCACGAATCATAGCCACGCTTTCCTTCTTTTCTAGATCTATTTTCTGTAAGTTGGTTATTTCTAGATCTGAATATTTTGTTTTATTTGTGACATGAAATTAAAGGAATAAAGGAATATGCCAAATCTCTCTCTCTCTCTCTTCGAATCCGTGTTTATACTCTTGGACTGAATTAAGAACTGTTATGATTCGAGGACAAATAAGACTGTAACCGTGACTATGACTATAGAACTGTGGCCTTTGAAAGCATATGCCTTTGGACTATGACATAAGCCTTTGATTTTGGGACATATAAACATCGCCTATGACAATGACTTATGACTATAGGAATTATTTTCCCTTTTGGACTATGAACATCGCATATGACTATGGACATTTCCTATGACTGTGGCTGTGACTACAAGGATTATTTCCTTGACTAGGCCTATACCTTTGATTTGGACATAAACTATTACTTATGACATAATGAGGACAACTGTGATTTTGATACCCATGATTTATGATTAGGAAATATTGCTTTAGTTTTGTGATTGAGAAGTTGGGTCTAAACCCAATTATTTATTCTACCTGTTCCTTGGTTTTTCTTTGGTTTTAAGACAGTGGGAATTTACCTATTAAGTTAGGTCTACCCACGTTCTTGAATCTATTTTGCCCATTCTTTGGTTTTAAGACAGTGGGAATTTACCTATTTAGTTAGGTCTACCCATATTCTTGAACCTACATTGTTATCCAAACCTTTTTATGCCAATTATTCCTTCTTGTCATTTTGATTCATTCCCTTTTTATCTACGAATCTAGATTTATTTATAATCTAGGTTGAATCACGATTATTCGAACGGTGGGAATGCGATTTGGGGAAAAACATGGAAATGAATATGAACGTAATTGTAAACTTGGAAATTGACATAATTTGGAATATGTATTATGACATGCATATTAAAATGAAAACGGGGAAATTTGACATGGATTAGGGAATATGTGATTTTGACATATTAAATTTAGCGTTAGCTAAATTTTAGGCATAAAATGTAAACTAGAAAAATAATTCTAGTTTTGCCATAAATTGTGAATTAGGATGTTAAACCAAGATTGGGTTAATTAAGGTTGATTTGGAATAAGTATATTAGCACAATTTTGAATTTATTCATAATTGTGAGCAATTGTCATGTTTAGAATAAATTATGGTTAGCGACACTAAATTTGGTATAATTTACATACCAAAAAGTATAAATATGATAAATAAGAGAGAATGGGCCATAATAATAAATGTGACAATGTACATTAAAAGAATAGTAATGAAATAAGTAAATTAGGAGTAATTTACTTATAGAATTCGTCATAAATGGTAAATTGTTCATTTACCACAAAATATGTAACTTGGTTAAGTTTTGGCCATAAATTATAAACTAGGATATTTAATCTAGTTTCGGCAATGAAATAGGAAATGGCCTAAACTGCATGCTGGGTTAGGACTTGGGCCTAGAATATAAGTATACTAGTAGGCTTGACAAATAAATATAGGCCAAATTTGTCTAAAAAGGGGAAATGGGCTTTTGAAATAAATTGTTAACAATTTATAAACAAAAGAAAAATATTTTGATAACATCCCTTTTTATAACACATAGACCAGAAGGTTCTAGGGTGACAGAGAGGATAGTGTCTAGGCTTGGGTTTGGAAAATACAAGTTTCCTGCCCTCCCTGGCTATCCCTAACTGATCCGAAGGACGGGATGGTTGTTTTCAAAACCAGATTTGGAAATTAATCAAAAACCCTTTGAACTTAGATAACATGAATATGCCTAACCCGAGGTTAGACTGAGTTGCGGTGTAAACCTGCCCGGAACCGACCGGCACATCCAGTAACCGCAGCAATATCTGTCTAATGTGAGAGGTTGCGGCTTTAATTTATTAATTAAAGCTAGAACAAGAATGGGAGAGTTAAGTCCATAGAAACACTTAACCAAATTAACACAGTTAAGCAAGAATGGGTGGGTTAAGTCCATAGAAACACTTAACCAACTTAACACAGTTAAGCTAGAATGGGAAGGTTAAGTCCATAGGAACACTTAACCAACTTAACACAGTTAAGCTAGAATGGGAAGGTTAAGTCCATAGGAACACTTAACCAACTTAACACAGTTAAGCTAGAATGGGAAGGTTAAGGAAGACTTAACCAACTTAGCACAGTTAAAGCTAGAATGGGAGGGTTAAGTCCATGGGAATACTTAGCCAAATTAACATGTTGACTAGACTAGAAGGTGGGGTTAAGTAAAGTTAATACACTTAGCCAATTTAACATGTTAATTAGACTAGAGGTTGGGGTTAAGTAATACACTTAGCCAATTTAATATGTTAGCTGGACTAGATCATAGGGTTAAGTAAACTTGAACGCTTAACCATCAGAATATGATAAATGAATAGGGTTAAGTAAAAAGCATAAAGGGATAACACTTAACCAGTTTATCAGGATAAATGAAGAGAGTTAAGTTAGCTTGAATTGACTAATGACACTTAACCAACCCAAATTGACGGGAAAGAAAACTAAGTAGTAATTCTTAGTATAACACGGGAAGGAGCGAATGTCCGTCCGAGAAGGCTCCAACGAATTGGGTTACGAAGCCCGAGGCTTCGAGGGGACGTGAGGGTACTCTTGGTATCCCTCTGTGAGGCTGCAGATGATCCGCCTGGGCCCACAGAGGTCAAGGTCTGCGTAGAAGAACCAGGGGTATGCCTTGGTTGCAATATATATGGCAACCTAAAGACTAGGATGGACCGGCGTGATTCGGCGAGAAAACGGTAGCCCTGTGATAGCAACTCGTCGTCTACCATCCATCTTGAGTCAGTCGAGATACGTGAAGCGGAAAGGCGGAGAACTCCAAAAGACCATAATTGCTATCTAGTTATGGGTGAGGATGGCCATAGGATAGTGGGGCACCGGGGGCTGGCGTATAGTTCTCATTTTACAAAGGGTGCCTTTCATTAGTTGAGGGAGGGGTCAAGTGGGACCATAGCCACTGGAATAAAAACAGACCTTAGCATCTGCATCGGCAGATATCTGAAAGCTCCCGACCGAGTTCTGTATTCCTTGATTTGCCCTGTCACAGGACTCGGACCGCACATTACAGGACATGTGCATCTAGACAAGCGATAACGATTCGCGATACATGCGTGGGGAAGTATAGGAACATATACCACTCTAGGTAGTGTGTCCTAGACTTGGGGGCATCGTTCGACAGGTAGCGTAATCCCTAGTTGGACTAGGTGGCATAAATCCGAGAAGCGTTCAGCAGATAGCGTAAACTCTAGTTAAATCTAGAAAGCACTTGATAGAAAACCCTAGATTTTATCTAGGTAATAAATAACGAATGTATGCCCGAAGGCAATGGAAAATACAGGGATAGGGATCACGTTATCTTTACTAGTTGGGACACTAGGTAGGTGGTGCAGAGATATAGAAATCAGTATAACAAGGAAATAGCGAAGCGGCGAAGTATTAGAGCGAAGCGGCGAAAGTATTAGAGTGTATCCAGTTTATCTTATCTTAGCATATCTTGTGATTACCTTGTCCAATCTTGTTGACCCTATCGTCATGGTGTAATCTTGTATTCAGTTAATTCATGTCGTTTTGTTTTCCATGTTCACATGCTAGAAGTTACCGAACTTACTCAGGCTTTATGTCTGACTCTGTTTTTCTTTCGTCTTCTTTTCTTCCGTTCCCCCCCCCCCAGGTAGTAGAGGAGGGAGTAGTATAGCTCATGTTAAGTTGGACTGTCACTCTTTCCCAGCTTGAAGATTTATCGAAGTCTGCTTGGATTCTCTTATCAGATGCTATGGCTGGCTCATGCAAAAACTGGGGAATATAAATGTTGTTTTATGCTTCTTTATTTTGTAAGACAGATGATACTCTGATATTGTAAAGAAATCATTATACAAATTATTTTATCAATAAAGCAAAGTTTTATCTTCCGCTGTTTAATTTCTGTCTGTCTTGTAATTTATCTGCATCTTTTACCCTAAATGCTCCACAGAACTTAGTGCATTCCCTTTGTGAGTGACTAACGGATGTGGGGTGTTACACGAGCGTTCCATGCAAAACATAAAACACTCGAGTGAGGATTAAACTTTTTACAAGTAAATTAACTTCAGTAAAACTGAAATATAAAAGTTAATCAAAAATAAATAAATAAAACACAGAACAACAAATTGCACTAGAGAATAACAATTTTGGTTACAGGCGGTAGTGTGGCAGTTACCACATACAAGTGACACAACAATTCAAGAATGACAACAGCTAGCATATGACAAACATTTAAACCCAATTAGATTTTCTGGTCAAGCATTTAAGAAACTTCAGTGCATTCGTTCAAACATTCCTGGTTTTGGATAAAATTTCAGTGCCTAACGTATGACTCTCCATGCTAAATTCTCAAGTCAAAATCCAATTGGCTAGCAACCAAATGATGCATATCCAAAACAATATAACAGGGTATAAATATGTTTCAACATACATTCAAACACATGGCCGAAGTTCAAAATAGCAGAGTGTGGAAAAATCAGGCAATAATATTAATTTGGTTCCAAATTCAACTATATTGTATTAATTAAATGTGGTCAAGTGATCAATTACATTGCAGCAACAAAATTCCCTGACCTTCTGAATATGTCCAGATTGCTAAATATAAACTAAAACTTGAATATCATCATGAGAATCATACATTTTGAAAATTTAATTTGTAATACGTGCTTACGGCATACTTGACTCGTTTTTTTTTGGGCAGACTTATACAGTAACATAATTATTGATCTGGACAAACTTACATGATTTGGACAAACCTACATTGAACATAATACATAATTAAATAGCAATGCCAGGCGAGCTAAAACAACAAGAAAAAAATTTAACAGAAATCATGGCAATATAAAAGTCCTACTCGACAAATAAAATCAATTGAAATATGGAACAAACAACACAAGTGTACATGCAAGGTTGCCAAGTTAAATGTATTCAGTTGGAACAACTAGAAGGGGTGCATAGCATCTAAGTTCAGATGAAATAAGGAACACACCCAGAATATTAAGGCCAAATCAATCCACCACACATACACTATTATACTCGGCATTTTATTGTGGTTAAAATACTTGAAATTTAATTAATTGTGAGGCGAAACTCACCTGCACTCGGAGGAAGAAAAACAGCAGTGAGGTGGACCACGGTGGTGACACTAGCTCGATTTGCAAACATATGAGGCAGAGCAAGTTTGGGAACACAGAAAGAGGGTTGCGGTGCTCACGTTGTCAGGGTGCCGTGCTGGGTCTATTTTGGGTTCGATGGTGGAGCGAATAGTGGATTCGTAATGCAAAAAGGTGTTGACTGGTGGTCACGGCTTGTTGTAAGAGGGCAGTGTTGCTTGAAGTTGGAGAAGGGGTTGCGGTGACAGTCAGCGGGGTACACTCAAGTGAGTCTGGCTCGATTTTCAGGTGGAGAGCTTCATGGAATGGAGCAATGTCAAGGAGGACGGTTCTGGTCGACATCGACTATCGCTGGAGGAAGGCCAAGGCGTGGACGAACTGTGCGAGTTCAATTAAGGAGGCGAGATAGGGGGTTCGGAGTGCTCGCATCGGAGTTGGCAGACGGTGGAGCGACGCGGAACAAACGATTGTAGCAGGCGTTGGCCAATTCCTAGGTTTGGGGAAAAAATCGAATTTTCATTTTCTATTTTTTTTTTTTTTTTGAGAATTAGGGAAAAATAAATTTGGCTGGAAGGAATAGATTATTTCGGGGAGATGATTTTGCTGCTAAAATAAAAGGATAAGGGATACGAAAGTAATAAAAGGGGTGGTGGGGAGTAAGCCAATGAACGCGTGTAACAAGCAGGACACGGGGAAAATTCTTTCTGCAATTTTTTAACATGTATCAATATACATCCGCTATATTTTAACAAGTGGTGTAATTATTTTAAAATATTTGTTTCAATGTGAATATACCACTTATTATACAATGCATATACATACAAGGGTATTTAATTATTTTAATCATGTCTAAACTTTAATTTAAAACCAAATTTAACTAAACAAACTAATTTAAATGTAACTCTCAAAAATGGAAAAATCAAATTTAATTTTCTTCACAACACATATTTCAGTTTGTTTTAAAATATTTCTAACGAAACATTTAAATCAAGTACACAAATTTAAAATTTACACTTACAAATTATGTTTTCCAAAATAAACTAGATTCCAAATTAAAATCAAATAGTCAAGTATAAACATAACATTCTCAACATTAAATTCAATTAACTTTAAAAATTTAAAAGGCCAAAATTTATGGTTCGTTAAAGAATCCATGCGAGAGATGCTTATCACTCACCAATTCTTCAAAATAACTTGAAATCGACTAATCTCAAATCCGGACAGCAATTATTAACCTTCAAACCCCCTCAATTTGATGTGATCTTCCTTCACGCGGTGTAGATCTGGCTATTTTTGATGTAGATCTTCAATCTTCTTGCGTAGATCTAGAAATTTAATGAAGGAAAGGTGTATTTGATTAAGCAAGGAGAATCACAAGCTCAACCAAATGAGAGAATTGAAGAAACTAAACTGTTCTCCATGCCTCTACCCCTCCCCCTCCTATTTATAGCCAATAGCTCACTAATGGGCCATTCCAATTCACCCCATTAACGACTAGCCAAACCTGAACAGAGTTTTGTTAAATATTAAAACAGTGATTCTCCCAAACCGCTGAACCAAATCTTTAATGTGACCACTCTACAGAATTGCAAACATTATTTCCTTTCCAATGAAATCGATATCAGTACTTGATTCGATCCCAATCAAAAGTTATTCCCTTTACAAAACTAGCATGGGTAAAATGGTCATAAATAAAATTGGTAAAATTATGCACATGTCCCATATCCTCATAACCAACATATCAAAATACGAGAATGGTCTAACCCTTAGGGAATTAAATAACAATATTTTATAATCCTTTGATATGTAAAATGCGGGCCGCTACAAAATTTGTGTTCCAAATATTGGGAGATTTAAAGACTTTGATTTATGAAAAAATAAAATGGCCAAGTGAAGTTGTGTAATAAACTGGTGGATCCATTTTATTTTTATTATTGTTTATTTTGATAATTAGATAACCGACTATCAAATCTGATCTATACGATTGCGGAAAGACTGGTATCGAATTTAAATTCGGAAACCATTCCAAACCACAAACACGTAAATAAAAAGGATATTCGATGCTGATCGGGATGGATCAATTGAAGACCGTAAATCTTCATGAACGGAGGAAGTATCGTTGAATTTCTCTAGTTGATCTCTCTCTCTATATATATATATATGTGTGTGTGTGTGTGTGTGTGTGTGTGTGTGTGTGTGTGTTTGTTTGATAGTAATTCTATCATGATTGAAATCTATGGATTGCAAGGACAACTCGTTATGATCCATAGGGTGATTCTAGTTTGTGGTAGGAGGGTGCCTTTAGTTTGTCCGGTCCTAGGACAACTTGTTTAAACGAGTGCCTGACAGAGTATTTCCAAAGGGATCACTTACGTTGATTTCCTCAAAAAGTATTTCTGGTATTGGCGGAGAGGACACTTTCTCTTAGCTTAACACCCAGTGTATTTTTGTGGACGTCAATTAGTGATTTTCTGGCAGATCTAGTAATGTGGCATTCAAAATGAATGGCGATCAGATGTTCTAAAAGGTAATTATGACCACAAGCCTCTTCAACCAAAAAATGATATAAAATCGGGTAGGTCGCATGGCTATGTGTGTCTCTCTCATTAGGGTGTATTGTCACCATCTAGAGAATATTCATTTTGTTCTTCCATCGCCTTTGTATCTCCCGAGAATGGTTATGTTGATACCAACTGTAAGGTGACAATATATTCGGAACACTCGAGCAAAATGAGTGGTCGGTCATGTTCAACCAGGGTTGTAAAATGTTCTTGTTGAATCCTAGTATATTTTCTCTTGTACACTATAGAAAGTTGGTCCCAAACCTTGCCTTAGTTGTAAATACATTCTCTATTAAGAGCCTGTGGTTTTTGATTATAGACTACGTATGTAGAGCTTGAGATGCATGCGTTCTGCTAAATGGTTATTTATTCCATTTAGATATTATTATAATATCATAATAAATATGATTTCAAAATATTTTGGGCTATCATAAGGTAAAAGCCATTTGTATTTATGTGTGGATTGGTCTTACGATTATTCTTTTCTTTGGAAAGATTTTTTACTTTAAAAACAAGTAGGATGATACCGATAAAGTTAGTGAGTTTTTCTCATGCTGGTTCACCAAACTGATCCTGGCATTTGCAATGCTCAGTTCAAAATGAGTTTTACAGGTTCAGACTATCGGATGCTGTGAAGTCCAGAGACGAGCTAGAGAAGTTCAGATGTATGATATCTAATATGTATTCCACTGTGTGTTGTATATGAGGATAGATTATTATAACTTTCCATATGTATTGATGTACTCTGATGATTGTAAGTATTGTTTCAAAGCTCTCAATAAAGATTTATTACTATATTATATTTTATTCCACTACAATGTGAGACTCTGTGTTGTGTTAGTTCTCCTTCTTATTATTCTACTTAAATACTTCGTTCTTTTCTCACCCTCTAAATTTTTTTCTTATATTTTTATGGGATTTCAGTACTTGAGTTTGGACACGAGATGTACTAGTGTCAAAATTTGAGCATCAAAATTCCCGGATTACTACAGTAGCGAGCTCCAAATCGCTTCGAACCAGTTTCATTGCGTAGCCTGCATCCATATGATCCCAATAAATCTTGTTTTATTAGATTCTGATAACATATGAAAAAGTTTTGGTTTTTACAAGTTATATATAGTTTGAAATAAATTAATTGCATTATTACTTACTTAATTATAGCATTAAACCTTTATTAGCTTTTGAATCATCTGCTCATTTCTTCTTCCCTATCAAGTATTTTCGAACCCGTCTGCAGTATATGCCATTTCCTCAACTTTGAGCCTTTCCCATTCCTCCATCTCACCATTAAAAATTCAAACAAAAATACTATTAATCTCCTCTTTCGATCCTCTTCCTCTCCATGCTATTTTTGTAAAACTTAATGCCCACTCGTGTCTTGTGTCTCCCAGTCCTAACCGTTGTTACTGTGCACACGAACGAACAAAATATGTCCAGAATTCACCATAAATTTGCACGCAGGAGCTAAACATCCTTACAAATCCAATTACAACATTCGTTTTTCAGACCGATGCACACATACCCCATGAGTCCGGAACCTATGTTCGTTGGATATATACGTGCGACGAAAATTTATTTGACCCTCTAAAAATTACATAGGGATGAAGAGAATCTCTCCATGAATTCATTGATATTTGTTATCTAATATATCAATTTTTCTTTGATTTTCTACGAATTTTTAAACTCATGTTTCTGATGTTGGAAGAAAAAGAATGGTGGCCATGACTTCGTTGACCACCAAGATAAAGAAAAAATGAGGGTTTAGTAATATATTTATAGGGTAGGATAGCTCCTAGGGTAAATTTCTCATTTTTTATTAATTTTTATTGTATTGCTACTTGTATTCATAGTTTAAAAATTCATATAATCACATACAATATCAATTTCCAATGGAAAGAGAAATACAACTATAATTCAACATACGAACCCAATGAAACTTGTTTTTAATGAAATACGAGTTTGTTTGCATAAACTATATTATATTAAAGTCAAATTATTGATCGATTTACATTTTGATTACGCACCATCACAAAACAACTCCGATAGGGTCTAAATTTGAAATCTAGCTATAATTAATCATTACAGATTTAATAAAATTTGTTTTTTCGAAAATGGAGGTTGTTTACAAAATGGTTATTTTTAAGGCTTAAATAAAATCAATAAAATATAAATTAATTCCAAAACAAAGTCAATATAAAAATAAATAATCAATATTATCGTATATATCCAAGTAAATTACCATATAGCTACAAAATAGATATACTCGAATTTATAACTCGATATTTCAAAATCCAAGTTAAATCGATATTCAATTTATATTAGAAGCCTCTCATTATATGAATAAATCGTTATGGTTCATTAACGATTCCATAGCGAGGTTCTGAAAGTTTATTTGGACATAACTCACAATCTACAAATGGAAATTTTATTTTTCACCTCCATTAGAAAAACATAGTTCACTAGATTCGAACGTTTCTTGTTTCAAAGAAATCCGACTTATAACGAATCATGTACAATCAATTAAAGTTCAAAACGTAAAACTATGAACTACCATGACGTTATGAGCTCGTTTTATATTTAATTTATAAATTATACGTCCGAACATCGTTTAATAAATAATTTCGTTATTATCACTCGAATCTAAACACAATTAAATTTATTAAATCGTCCAATTCACACATATTGACAATTCAACTTATTTTCGATATTTCAGAAATAAATATATCATTCCACTATTTGTATTAATTAAATAACCAAAATTATTTATTTCAAGTAATCTAAATTTCCAAATCAATATTCAAATAACTAAACAAATTAATTATTCAATCTTTAAAAATCCGAGATGTTACAATATTAATAACCAACGATCAAACAAATTTTGGACCTCTAAAAGGTGAATCGAATGCAATAATTGAAGCATTTGAGACAACAGAAGAATGAAATATATAATGCGAGATGGAGTTGGAATAAAAAAGTGACGAGAATTAATCAATAATTTTCATTTTAAGAAGGATTGTTTTCTAGTAAAATGATATTTTATGCTAATATGATACGTGTCGTATAGTCTTCTTATGTTATGCCATAATATATGTTTTACATAGTCCTTTTATGTTATGTTTTAATATTTACCTGCAACAGGTACTAAAGATATGTCATCTTGTAGACGTACCTCTTCCAATTTGGAATAAAAAAGTGACGAGAATTAATCAATAATTTTCATTTTAAGAAGGATTGTTTTCTAGTAAAATGATATTTTATGCTAATATGATACGTGTCGTATAGTCTTCTTATGTTATGCCATAATGTATGTTTTACACAGTCCTTTTATGTTATGCTATAATATTTACCTACAACGGGTACTAAAGATATGTCATCTTGTAGACGTACGTCTTCAAATTTTGGGTCTCCTTCTACTTTTTAGAGAGGGGCAGGTCCTCAAATGAGTGTTGATGGCGGTGGTCCATTACAGGTGCTAGCATGTCCTCTGGCGTGGCTTCAACCTAAAACAAATGAAGAGTAAGAATTATGTTTCAAAATTAAATTAAATTTATGTATAACGTATTATAAATATATATAGTAGTCATGACATATTAAATGTTTTTTTCCTGTATAACGCAATGGATTTAAGCTAGAGCCCTCCACCATAGTTCTTGGGATATCGCCACAGGCATTCAAGAGTCGCATGATATCATGTTGGCCTAAGTGGATGTTAATTACTGATAATGTTAAGAAGACTATTTGGAAGGTTTTTTTTGTAAGTGTGATATATTAATTATTATATTAAGTGGTCATGTATACTGATTTATTGTATATCTTACCTCTAGGGTTTAAATATCAATTCATGTTTATAAGGATATGACAATTCATATTTATACTATTTCTAAAACGTATAGAGTTCTGTGGACCTTTAGGATGCTAATATTTCCCTCGTACAATGCCATTGGAATAGTAAAAATGCAAAAAAACAATAAAAAAATGATAAACAACATAAAAACAAATGGAAAAAAGTTTAACTGGATGAGCGCTAATGTGTGGGATGAATTTATTACTTGGTGGAGCAACGAGGAGCTCTAGGTAAATTTACTACCTATTTAATTTAAACTATTTTTATTAATTAATATATACATTAGAACTATAAAACATTTTTTTTCAACTTAAATTTTTAGAGGGAATCCTAGAGAAACTCAGCAAATAGGAGTAAGAATCCCATCACACATCGCGGTGGTTCTAAATAATTTCAGCGCCATTGCGAGGACGTAGTATACTTATTAAATAAACAGTTAAAGATTTTAGATTATAAGTTGTTAAAAGATAGACAATACAATAATATATAATATATACTTATATATTTTGCATATTTCAGGACAGACTGCACGGTGCTCTTGTGTCGTATTGGGTTGTTTTCACGCATACTCATGCGGTGGGTCAGACCAACGATTCAGGCTCAATTTCGTACTCTTGGGACCATGATGAGAAAGCACGTACTGCATAGGTAAGTATAGCATAATTAACTAAAAATTATAAGTTAATTAAAACTATGTTATCTAAATTCAATTGTATTTTTCATAATAGCAAAGGTTCCAGCAATAATGAGCACAACTCCTTACGGACTCTGGACGAGCCGACTTGACTGCTGATGTGGAGGATACAATTTTTGAGGATGTCATGGATCCTTCAACCCACAATGGATGTTATGGATTTGGAAACCAAGTGGTAATTTAAAATAATTATTTACTGCATTTTTAAAAATATTGTACATTGTGATAGATTATAGTAAACATATATAATATTTCCTCTTGTAATTTAATAGAAATTGAAACTTACATGAACTGGTATGATTAAACACTGTAAATTTAAATTTGTTTATTAGTAAAGACATCTCAGAAGGCGTACTAGAGGGCTCAACACTAAAAGGATATTGCATAGGTACAAGCTCAGATCGCCACATTTGAGGAACATGACCGGCCTAGTGAAGAACAAATGGAGCAGCTAAACTAACGTTTGGCGGAATTCATGGCCCAGTACTATCAGTTTCCTTCATCTGGTGGTTCTAAAGGAGAGTGATTTGAGGTATGATTCATTATGTTTTGTTGTTATGTACATATACGCTTTAAGTGGGGGAGGATTTGATTGATATACTGTGATGGTTTGTATATATTGTTGATGTAGTGTTGATGTTGGTTTATACATTATGTTGGATGATGGTGTATGTCGGTTTGGATGACATTTGTTTGTTGGATGTTTACATTTATTAGTTTATGTTGTGTATATTGGACTGTATGTATATGATTTGAGTTTAATGTAATGTTTGGGTTTATGTTTGAGTGTTATTGTTATGTACATACTCGAAATGGAGGTGTTATGACATATTTGAGATTGTGGGTGGCTGGAAGTAATATATCTAAATCATTTATAGGTATGAATATTTGGATGAGATGTTAAAAATGTCCATAAGGATAACCAATACTTAGAATGGTTTAAATGGACATAATGGGCATGTATTAGGAATGTGTAGGGATGATTTTTCTTTTAAAGAATATGGAAGAAAAGGGTTAAGATAATGTAATGACCCGGATTTTAAGCGACTTTGGTTATCGACATAAACACGATGTCGATAACCAAAACACCGAAAAATCCTGGTAATTAGTGAAAGAAATTAGAGGGTGAGGAAAGATAAGATAGAAAATTAGAATAGAAGAAGAAGAAGAACACAACATCAGAGTAACATGAATCTCACAGCGGAACGAACAAATATATTTCATAACATAACTTTGAAATACAAATTTGTACTTGAATATACATATCATTATCAAAGTACAGCACTTACAACACAGCGGAAATAACTATAGCTATATGATCCTGAAGCCTCCTGCTACAAGCTCTTCCAGTATATCTGTAAAACCCGACTACTTGACTACCCGTACAAATTTAGGCACCCCAGAGTTTACGGAAAACAACAAAGTAAACTCCGGGTCAGTGATGGGACTGATATGAGTAAAACAGTTTAAAAACAGTTTGAACAAGTAAACGATATCTCATAAGACCAGGCCGCATAACGGAACGGGTTTTTCCCTCATGAGAATCCAAAATAACTTTATATCAAAACCCTTTTGCTATTATAATAATGTCTATCAATCACAGTATATATAATCATCTAGCAGAAACGCTTTCATCTCACGTTCTACATGTATAGTATACAATCAAAACCACAAGCACGTATTGGGTAATGGATTTCCAACTATGACAAGGTATGGAACCATCTTTCGCTAGTGTACCTCTAGAAAGGAATACACTGGGTTCAACAAGAACATCTTGCAACCCGGCCACACATGACCGACCACTCATTTCGCTTGAGTGTATCGAATGTATATCACCAACAGTTGGGATCAGCAACCGTTTCCCGAGTGCGACAGCATCAACAATAGATTTTTAGAAGTAAATGAAACTCCAGATCAGGTGATTATACACTCTACTTCGGTGCGACCGACTTAGCCATGCTGCTTGCCCGATTTCTGTCATTTACCGGTTGATGAGACTAGAAGCTACGCTTTATCATCACACTAGATTCACTTTGAATGCCACATCGTCAAATCCATCAAATCACCGATTGACGTCCTTAACCATACATTATGTGTTAGCTAAAAGAAGTTTCCTTCTCCGCTTCCACTCTTGGTACGGTTGGAGAAATCAATATACGTGATCGTCTGGAAATACTCTGTCAGACATCCATCCATACAAGTCATCCAGGAACAGGACGAATCGAAGGCACTATTCTGTAAACAGGATAGCCCTTGCATAACTCCGTCTTCAATTTTCTTTGGCATATATGATTCGCAACGCTTATGCCAATACGGAGTGGTTCTTTGGATAATAATCCAACCGGTCTCTCCATATTAACAACGTTAAAATGGTCAAAACTCCAATAGTCTGTGATTTAACTATCGAATAAAAACAAGCGTGCAAACAACGATATTATTTCCAAATGGAAATTATATCGATCAAACATCATTTAACATTTATATCCTTAGTTCATTTTTTCATCTCCTGTTTCCCTATATTCAATATTTCTTATTTTCTAAATTTGGAAAATATATGTTATTAACAATGGAAAACATTTCCATTTCTTGTTTTTTTTTGTTAGAAAACATTTCTGGTTTCTTATTTGGAAAACATTTCCAAAGCTTCTTCATTGGACTTAGACAGATGTTTAAACAAACCATCGCGGTGCCAACTCAAACCATTCCCTTTTACTGCCGAACCTTAACTATTCCGTAGTTAAAAACGAAGCCAATCAAGTTGGGGTAGAACTACCACTCAGACCTTAACTGAACAACATTTCTAACTTTGAAATAGGCAAAGTTCACTTTATATTCCTTTTACTAACTTCCTTACTTAACCCTCCTTCGAATAGCTATATTCGATCGACTCTTTTCACTTAACTCTATTCGATTAACCCTTATCACTTAACTCTATTGGACTAACACTATTTGATTAACTCTATTTGACTAACGCTATTGATTTACTCATTTCACTTAACTCCTTTCGAATAGACTATATTCGATAACTCCTTTTACTTTATTCGAATAAACTATATTCGATTAACTCATTTGCTTATATTCGAATAAACTATATTCTATTAACTCCTTTTACTTTATTCGAATAAACTAAATTCGATTAACTCCATTTGGATAACTCTAGTTCGATTTAACTCTACTTAATAAATTCTAGTTCGATATAACTCTATCGATTTACTTTAACTGATTAACACTAACTGTTTAACTCTAACTGGTTTACCCTAATGGTTTAACCTAACTGATTTACTCTAACCAATTAACTCTAACTGGTTAACCCTAATTGATTAACTCTGTTTGATTTACTCTAATCAATTTATTCAATTCGATGAATTCTGATCGAATAACTCCTTTTGGCTAAACTACATTCGAATACCTCATTTTTAACCGTATTCGATAACTTCCTTTATTCTATTCGAATAACTAATTCGATTAACTCCTTTTCGAATAAACTATTCATTTATAAAGATTTACTTTTAGTAACGGTTCTTCACTTTACAAATGATTTCCTTTTTATACTAACTTATCCTTTAATTTTATAAATATTTCTTTTATAAAAAAATCCTTTTCCTTTTCTATATAAAATCCATCGATTTTATATAAATAACTCATTTTCAAAACACACTTTGAAATATTCCCTTATCAACATTTCGGTATGTTATGGTATTCAACATATCAAATCACGATTATCAGTATCGTCCAAACACATATAATCGACAACAGATTATATATCACATCATATATCACAATATATGAAAAACAGTAAAATAAATGTTGAGGAACCCAGTTGGATTCCGCCAACCTGTTTCCCTGCATCACAGATGTTAAACAATATGGATAACATCACTTTCAGTTCCATATGATATACTCTGTTAAACAGAATCAATATAAAAATTCAACTAACTGACTAGCAGTTCAATCAAACAGTCAATCTTCCAATATCTAATAGTTCAAAAAATACAACATGAAATTATAAACTGTTCAGAGTTAGTGAGATTTACTCACATTGGCAGTTCATTGTTAAAGAACGATAAACTGTTTGTTTTATTTGAATCAAACAATTCATTTCGCCATAAATTCAAACGAGCTCGAATCCACTCCCAGTCGGTTCTATGCGTAGCCACCGTCCATACGATCCCAACGCAACTTACGGTTTGTCAATCTGATATCGTATGATCAAGTTATACGATTTACAAATTTCAAACATTATTTAAATTAAATAAAGATCTAAATTCATTTTCTCACTTGGGCCTCACCCTCCTTTAAACGGCCCATTACTCCCTTAAGGACCCACGACTGCTTGCTTCTTCTCCCAAAACTGAAAATCGCTTTCTCCAGTAAACACTTTACCAAATACAAACGACTGAACTATCCTCCCTTACTTCTTCTTCCTCCATGAAACCGTTCGAGACAATCCCCGTTCAAATCCTATTCCCGAGCCCTACCCTACTGCCATCGTCACACTCAGCTCGCACCCACCTCGTTGACCGCGACTTCACTCTGTCGACGAGCAATTTAAAAGATCGAGCGTCCTTTCAAGCACAGAAATTCACAAAAATGATGTGTATCAGTGCCGCATCTTGTCACGAAGCTAAATATACCCTCGAATTGCCACAAAAACACCTGAAACCATTACCAATTGAAATCCTAGCTCATGCCCAAATATTCCAGTGTGCGAGATTGCAATCGAACAAAACAAAGGTAGTATGAGTGTGAAGAGAATCACTCAGAGCATTAGGAGAAAATGGTTTCGAGATTTATATATTTTTATTTGGTTTTTCTACTTTGAAAACTTCTTGTTGTGATGGTTTATACGCCTTATATAGGCTTGAATGGGTTAGGTAAGGTTTGTGCTGGAGATCGAAGGCCATGTGGTCTGTGCGGAACCTCAGAAAATGGGGGGGATATTTTCAACTTGATTTTTGTATTTTATTTTATTCGATTTCTCCTTGTATCCGCCTTTTAAAAATCCCAGCTATTTCATACGATATCTAAAAATCACCAAACTGGACATGTAGGTAGAGCTCGACATTACAGTCCCAACGAAACTTGTTTCGTCGAATTCCGACTCCATATGCTCATACAGTGTATTTTTAACTATCAAAATACTGACTGTTGGTCACTCTAAAAATCCGTACGGCCACACACTGACTCTAAAAATCACGAAACTTGACATCTAACAATAATTTGACATTGCGAATTCAAAAAAATTAGTTTCGTCGAATTCCGACTTCGTTTGCAAAACCGGCTATATTTTAAAGCTCTGAATGACTCATTTAAATATATAAATATATTTAAATATAATCAAATTAAATATTTTAAAAATAAATATTATCGTCTATGTTCACAGTGGAATACCATACAGCTCTAGAATATTCCTATATGAATTTCTAGCTTGATATTTCAATCTGTGTCAACCCGATATTCGATTTATATTGAAATTCCTTTTTAAAATACAAATAATTCCTTTATAAATTATAAAGGAATTCCACAGCGACTTTTCTAAAATTTGATTTGTACATAAATCAAAATCTACACGACGAAATCCCGATTTTTCTCTTCCACTAGAAAGATATACTCCACCAGCTCCACACGTTTCTTGTTTCACAGAAATCCGATCTAAAACGAACCCTGTATATTTAGTTGAAGTTCAAATCGCCAAATAGCGAACTGCAGCGCTATTTCAAGCTCTATTTTAATTATATTATAGTTATACGTTCAAACTGACGTCGATTGAATATATTCGTCAATATAATTCAACTCCTAACTGATATATATATTTTAGATGAACCAAATTACACCATACTGTGAATTTCATTATTTTTTATTATTACTGAATTAAATATATTATTTAATTTATTATTTTAATTAAACATTTACCATTATTTAATTCCACGACCAATTAATTCTTTTAATTACCTTTTAAATAATTAAATAAATTAATTCTAATACCTCTGCCAATGCGGGTCATTACAGATAAGATATAGACTTCCGTGAATGAAGATATCAATCTTTGTTGAATAGATTATAGGTGCGGTAGGAAAATTGAAAGAATAAACATGTTTTACTAATCGACAAAGAAATGTATATCTTACGATACTACAAATTATTAGAAGGTGGATTTTTCTTAAAAAATAATAATTTTTTAACCTCTTGTATATGGATTAGAATTACATAATAATTCCAATTGAAAATAAAAATTTTGGGGTTATAAATGTTCATTAAAACAAATGATGAAAAGGTTAATTGTAAATATTTGCAAATAAGGGCTTTAATGGAAAAGGAATTCAAACGACCAGCAATAAACAATTCAAAGGGTAAATTTGTAATTGCCATGGTCTTGATGTAACAAGCTTTAAAGTTTAGACTGTAAATATCCTTTTCCTAAAATCTATTACAGATTGTGTACTAAATTAACGTTTAATAAAAAAGAGAAAGAAGACAAGACATATAAGCTTGGTAAAATAAACGTTGTTGACATACTCAATTAGAAGAGAATATATAGTAAATCTATTTACTAAAATTGGGTAGAATTGAAATGATAAAATCCTCGTAAAATGAGAAGCACTTGAGAAAGTAAAAGTACTAAGAGTAGTATAAAGGATAAAAGACTACTCCAAAGAATTTATCTAGTAATTTGGAATTTATTTATGACCATTAAGTTAAATTTGAAAGACCTCTCATCGTGTAAACTAAAGTGTAACGAATAATTATGGCCATTAAGGACTTTCAATATTCACACACACACACACACAAAAACATATATATATATATATGAGTTTTAAGTTAGTGCTAAAATGAATTCAATCTAGTGTTTCAAAATATATTTGAAAGTAAAAGAATAAACTGAAAATAAAGATATATATAGAAGAATTTATCAATTCAACGCAAAGAGATATAGGTCCCGTTTTCAAATAAAAATGAACATTTCTTACAAAACAATTGTCATTCTGAAAGTCGTTAAAGACTGCATTCAATATACGAATAAAAGATGAGTGTTGGAATAAGGAAAGATATTTTACTCTTAAATAAGAAAGTTTGGCACAACCCGTTTCCCCTGATTCAGATTTTATAATTAAATTCTGCCTTGATTCTTGTCTTAGCATGTTGTAAAAATCCGGGTTGTCACATTCTCCCCAACTTAAAGGATTTCGTCCCCGAAATCTCCAAGTTAGGAAGAACGTATCCAACCATCCATCATCCATCTACTCAAAACATCATCCACAGGCAACCATGGTTCTTAAAAGACTCGTAATGCTTTATGAACACATGCAGAAAGTGTGTGTATATGTTCCTTAGCTAATGCTAATGATCAGGCCTGAATGATCTTTCTAATGCAAAATATGTTTAGTGCCATGAATCCAACATGTATGCAAATAGTCCTAGTCATATAAACACTACATGTGTGCACAACCATTCATTCATATGCAACATCCGCATGACAACACATTAACTCTCAAACAAGTATAAATACTCGTGCATAAGCAATGCAAAATGTGAGTGCGTCGATCTAGTATCTAACGTGTATTCGCGCATCCACGGGCAACCACTTGCAACCATTTGCAACCATATCAATCAAAACATGTTTCAGATACATGTTTACATCCATAGAGTTCTACCTAAGGTTCCCACGATAGGATCGAGAAGATAAACAAGACAAACTCCTTACGGGGTTTGCAATAGAAACAGGACCGAGAGGATATCCACCAAGCGATAGCATGCAAGCAAGCTCTATAAGAGAACAAGGGATCAACGATATACTCTTAAAAAGAGACATGATGCGCGCCTCTAAGCCGCATTTCCATGAGCTTAATTCCATTGTGCCTTGACCGCCTTTGACTTCATGATTTCGTAGCTCCTTGATTCCTATTTCCAAGGTATGAGTCGAAACTCATTTCACTGTCGCCTCTCGTTCCTTTTTTTCACTTATTCTTTCCCTAGTATACTTGGCTCAACCATATTTGCGTACTCATGCAAGCTCTCCAAAATTCACTAGTGAATTCTGGATCTCATTTACCGATGCCAATCCATGTTACCACGTGCACTTACTAGGGTGATTCCTATAATCAATGCTTAATCGGAATGTACCATCCGCCTTGTTGGCGAACGTTACTTGATCAGATCAGAGATTTCCGATAAATACATCAAATGATTCTAGGTAACTAACCATGACAAAGCCCAAAAGGTTACACGAGGCTTCGAGGGTATAACCAAAGCAAGCCAAGAGTCTGACTACCCTCTTTTCAAAACCGAGAATGGTATCCCTTACTGGATAACCACTTTACCCCTAGAATCCATCCATAGCCCAATAAGTCTTGAATAAATGGACCGATCTTCCAACAAGATTTGGGACAAAAATGGGACCCTCTACCATGCTAGTACTGAGGTGCAGAGACTTAACTATCGAGGCAGACTTAAATGATGCGATGATCAAAACAAAGTCTAGACGGGACGATAGAAGAGAAAGGCTAAGCCTTTAACAGAAACGATACCATCGCTCTTAGGTACGCTAGGAGTGAGAGCATACAATTGCCCTTTCGTTGATCTTGTCCTTATCTTCCTTTGTGGTTCAAGCCATACCAACAAGTTGCTTATCCTTACGTCCGTGTCCTTTATGCTTGCTCTTATTACCCTTCCTTGTATCACGGTAACAGGCCTCTCGAGAACCACCTCCATCTCACGGAAAACACTTCGTAGCTAGACAAGAATTAGTCGCAGTTAAAACTACTATGACTACAGATGGAGGAAAGAAAGGAAAAGAGATTCGATCAAGGGAATAAAGGATAGTGCTAATGGCTTTTGGGGAATAGCCTTTAAAAACTTTTCTTGAAAAATGCTTCATTGTAAATGGTTTCTCAAATAGTCTTCAGAAGGTTTTAAAAACTTTTGCCCAGTCTGGTAACGTTCTGCTCTGATACCAAATGTAACACCCCACCTCCGCTAGGGTCACTCACAAATGGAATGCACTAGGTTTGGTGAAGCATTATCGAGGTAAACATGCACAGAAATATTACAAGACAGAACATATATATATAACAGCGGAAGTAAAACAAATTTCATTTCCTTATAAAATAAGGTCTAAAGCCTTTTACATCAGAATACATCAAAACCTGTCTTGCAATAGTAAAGAAGCATAAAACCTTTTCATAAATTATTCCCCAAAATAAAGCGGTGAAGCAGCCATAGCCAAGAGAAGACCAAGCTATACATGATGACCTTCAAGCATAAGAGGTCCGAACTAAACAACATCATTTCCTCCCTGAAAACCTAGGGGGGAACGGAAGACAAAGAGGCGAAAGAAAACGGAGTCAGTCATAAAGACAGGTAAGTCCTATCTACTTCCAGTATAAAAACAGGTAAGGGTTACATGACATGCATAAACTGAAAGTAAACATAAGGATGTCGACAAGATAGATAAGCTAAACCAAGATAACTGGATGAACTACTGTAGCAAGATAAACTAAGGTATCATGATAAACTACGGTGTCAAGATAAATCAAGGTATCACATCGTCAGGTTTCTATCAAGTATACTATCCCAAGGTATTTATCATGTATAACATCCCCCGGTATTTACCATGTGTATTTACTCTGCACCTCTCGTACCAGTATCCCAACCCGCGTCATGTGTTAACTATGAATGTCCCTTGCCCAATGTCATGTAATGGTCCATGTCAACCTAATATACAGCATATGTAGGTTTTCCCAACTCATATGTTTCTTTCCATGTATAAGTTCAGTCCTTTGCCGTAGGCCGTACGGGCTTTCCTCATGTAAATCTATACCACCTCAACGTCGTACGATTTCATCCTTGAAGTTGTTTTGGACTGCTACCCTTGATCTGGTAATGTTTTCTTATCATGGACTATTGCGTGTTCACTTAGGATTTATGCCACCTAGGACCACTAGGGATTATGCTACCTAATGAACGTTTCCATGTCTCAGTTTTGGTTCAAGCCACCTAGGGCCACTAGGGATTATGCCACCCGTCAACCACGCCCTTTATCCCACGTATGTATCGTGAATCGTTTTCCATGTCTAGACGCACATGTATCTCAATGTGCCATCCGAGTTCCGTGCCAGGGCAAATCGAGAAATACGGAACTCGGTCAGGAGCTTTAAGTCGTCTTCTGATGCAGATATCAAGGTCTGTTTTTGTATCTGTGGCTATGGTCCCACGTGACCCCTCCCTCAACTACTGAAAGGCAATCCAAGAAAAATCATGTATGAGAACCACATCCCGGCCCCACTATAGCCCCACTTTCCTATGGGCCAACCTCACCCATGACTCGATAGCAAGAACATGGTCTGTTGGGGGTTCTCTGCCTTTCCATTCATACACGATTGACTAAAGATGGTAGGTAGTCGGCGATGTGCTATCCAGGGCAAAGACAAGTATCGTTGACTCCACGCTAATCCATCCCAGTCTTTAGGTCGCTCGCAGAGCAACCAAGGCATACTCTTGGCTCTTCTACCGCAGACCTTAACCTCTGTGAGGCCAGGTTTCACGTACCATCTGCCACCTCACAGAGGGATACCAAGAGTACCCTCACGTTCCCCGAAGCTACCGCTTCGTCACCCAGTTCGTTGGAGCCTTTATCCAAGTCGGATAAATTGTTCCTCCTCGTGTGTTTAAGCGATGACCTACCGCGGGTTACTCATCTATCTGTGAACTAGTCCAAATCTCTTGACTAAGAATTATTACTTAGTATCCTAAACTAAGGTTTACCACTTAGTCTCCTTTCCCGTTATCCGTGTTTATGGGGGTTTTCCACCTAGTCCCCTGAACTAGGGTTTTGTCTAATAGGTTAAGTATTGTCATTTAAGTTCATGACTTAACCTGCCTACGAATCATGTCAAGATTTGGCTAAGTATTCAAGTCCAAGACCTAGCCCTACAAGTTGGTTAAGTATACCAAGAAGCTCATGACTTAACCCTATTCGATCATCAAGTCAAATTGGTTAAGTATTTGTTTATCTTAACCCTATCAGATTATCGTGTTAGATTGGTTAAGCATAGATTATCTTAACCTCATCGGATTATCGAGTCGGATAGGTTAACTTAACCCCATCCACTAATCGTATTAGAATGGTTAAGTATATTAAAACGGTCTTGTGACTTAACCCTATCAAGTTCTCATATTAGATTGGTTAAGTATGTTTGCTTAACCTCATCAAATCATCATGTATAATTGATTAAGTATAAGTTACTTAACCCCATTAAATTACCATGTTAAGTTGGTTAAGTATTGGTTACTTAACCTCATTGAGTTACCAAGTTTAGATTGGTTAAGTGTTTAACTTAACCCCATCGAATTACTGTGTTTAGATTAGTTAAGTGTAGGTTACCTAACCCCATCTAATTACCGTGTTTAGAGTAGTTAAGTCTAAGTTACTTAACCCCATCTAATTACCAAGCCGGATTAGTTAAGTGTAAATTACTTAACCCCATCCCCTAATTGTCTTATATGGTTAAGTGTCATTAAGAAATCAAGTCCGGTTCCACTTGACCTACCCATTCGTGTCATATCGGTTAAGTGTCATTAGTCAAAATTACTTAACCTTTTCATGTGGCATTAATTAGATTAATGCACCCAACCTCTCACATTAGACTTTGTTGTGGTTACTAGTTAAGCCGGGCGGGTCCGGGTAGATTTACAACACAACCTAGTCTAACCTCGGGTTTTAAGTGCTATATGACCAACTACTCACATTGGGTCCTATTGTTTGTAGCCACTAGTTAAGCTGGGCGGGTCCGGGTAGATTTATGCTACAAACTCTACCCAACCTCGAGTTAGCCACTTTCATGTTTGGTCTAGTGTCATATTACACTTACAACCCATACGTGTTTAGTTTCAAGTTCCATGTTTACTACACATGTCATGTCCCCATTTAGGTGTATCATGAGTGTCATATTTTCATGAAATCCCATGTCAAATTATCATGTCATAATCACGCACGTCTAACCTACCCCAAATCGTGTTTCCAACCCAAGTAAAAGCGAGTCAACATAGTAAGGATACTATGCTACATATTGGCCTCCAAACATGCACGATGTCGAAAAGGGATTGGCCACCAACATGCATGGTATCATAAGGGGTTTGGCCTCAAAATATGCATAGTATCATAAGGGAATTTGACCACAAACATGCATAGTATCATAAGGGAATTTGGCCACAAACATGCAGAGTATCATAAGGGAATTTGGCCACAAACATGCATAGTATCATAAGGGAATTTGGCCACAAACATACATAGTATCATAAGGGAATTTGGCCACAAACATGCATAATAACATAAGGGGTTTGGGTTCATTTACATGCATAAGCCCCAAAGTCTAGTCTTTGCCAATGTTTCACAAGTCAAATGGTTCCCAAAGGTTCATGCTAACATTCCATAGATAAAGATTCAAACTTGCAAGATAAACTAGGTTAAACATAGCATGAGTGGCATGATTAAGTCTCTAAAACTTAGCCCAAGGTCATAGATCATAGAAAAGGGGCAAAATTAGGTTCACATAGGCTAGCATACTTATGTTTCATCGCATTTTATTCCATGTCACATTATAACCACCGTTAGAATCTACAAGTAGCTAGAACTTACATAGCGAGACTTAGGGAAAGATCATGAATCGTCTTGACCAAGAAAGGTGGCTCCTTTGTTGAAGAATCGTCATGAAACTTGCATAGCAACGTTGATTCACTCCCTTGATTTGATGTAGCAAGCTAGCACCTTTGATTCGGATCCGATTTGAATGCATGAGCTCTTGGAGTTGGAGATGGAGGCCATGATCAAGATAGATTTTGGCGGCACTTCGTGGCATGAGTGATTTGTGAGGGTTTAGGGTAGGCTTAGGGGTCTTTTTATAGAGATTAGGAGTAGTTTAGGCCATAGGATAAACCCTAGGATAGATCTGAGCCCTCAAAATCCGTCATAAACCTCCAAACATGTCTTGAGGAGCAAGTCAGGTGCACCCAGGCCAAACTGGCCGACCACCCAAGTCGACTGGGCAGTCGACACCACCTTGGGTGTGTCGACTCCCAAGTCGACTCCCCAGTCGACTTGGGGGTGGCGGGAATTTTTCCCGCCTCTTCTGCTTGGCTGAATTTGAAATTTGAATTCAAATTTGAACTGTTTTTGAACTTGAAATTTTCTGAAAACTTTGACGGGCCATAACTTGGTTATACGGACTCCGATTTTCGAAAACTCGGACTCTATTTCGCGTATTTTTCCGAGACGAACGCAATGGTACAACTCGTTTCCCTTGATTCAGATTTAATAATTAAATTCTGCCTTGATTATTGTCTTAGCATGTTGTAAAAATCCGGGTTGTCACAGCACAGGAGCTTTGACAGTCGACATTGGGTGTGGGGAGGGTCGGAGGCAGTCGGATTAGGGGGTGGTGGCGCTGTTTTTGGTCGGGTTTGGGGTATGGGGGCTCGAACGACGTCGAGGGGGGGGAGGGTTGTGGTCAGTGCAGGTGGAGGGCTGGGGGAGGGCGCGATGGTGGAGGCGTGGTGGCAGGCTTCGGGCGGCGGCGGCTAGGGCAAGGGGGGTTTCGATTTGCTGGAGGTTTTGTGGGAAAGGGGGCTCGGTCAAGGAAGAAGAAGGGGAGGAGGGAGAGGCGAAGGCTGGAGGATTGGTGGTGGCTTCGGGTGGCGGCAGCGATCGCTGGGTAGGGGAGGCGACGCGGTTGATCTTCATTTTTTTTTTCCTTTGATTAGCAAATGAAAAGGAGGGGGGCCTGAGAGAAAGGTTTTATAATAATATATTATTTTATTTATTTAATCAATTTCAAAAAAGCAACTTTTATTTTCGACCTCGAAACGAGACCCACCGCCTGTCATCCATAACTAATTACCTCCATTCCGAACACAATGGGTTATGTATCGTAGGCTGATTCGACTGTTTCGATCAGTTTTCGTCAAAATCAACATATAACTCTATATATTGAATTTGAACGTGCATTTCAATTTATTGGGGCCACATACTAACTCGAAAAATTCCCGAAAAATATTTTCTAGCTTCGTATTGACGATACGGTCCTAACAAAACTAGTTTCGTCGAATTCTGAGACCATTTGAAAAATGGCCATTTTCCAGTCGATTAAAATCAACTGAAACTGGTCAAACGCGTTTTCCTTTGCCACGCTTACATATTGATTCGAAAAATTATGAAATTTGGAATATAGCAATAATTTGACATCCCGGATCCAACAAAAGTGGTTTCGTCAAAATCCGAGATCGTTTGCAAAATCTCCAGTTTTATGGGCCTGAATTCCATAGCGACTATTCTGAATTTTCAACTGGGCATAACTTTTTATCCCCGCTATGAAATTTCGATTTTTCGGATTCGTTGGAAAGATATTATCAATTAGATTCAACTATTTTTGGTTTCACTAAAATCTGGCTTATATTCCACCCGGTACATTCATTTGAAGTTTGAAATCGAATTATCGAACTACCGCGCCATTTTCAATTCCTTTTATATATATAAATAAATATTTATATTCTAACGATGGTTCAAACGAATATATACGTTCGAATTATATTCAAAATAAATTTCCCGTCGGTTTTATTTAAAATAATTCATTTTAAATAATCCAAATTCGCTAAAATTACCAAAATAAATTTTTAAACTAGCCCAGATTTCCGGGTTATTACATTCTTCGACTTAGAATCCCGTTTTGTTTTCAAATCATTAGAACACTATATTGTTTTCATATCGAATCATACTTTCTTCGAGATTTCAAAACCAAGATCATTTCGAAAATTTCAAATATTTTATGATAGACGACATAAAACATTTATGTTTCGATTCGAGAGGCTTCTCCCAGTGACAAGGCCACGAGGCACGACCTACGCACATATCGATATAACGCTAAGTATCTCCGGGTTAACATGCAGACATCGGACACCGAATACAAAGCATGAAATATTTACCTTTATTTAGTCACGGGTTTCTCGAATCTCGATAACAAATCATTTCATTTCATATCCCGAAGTTATACATCATTTCGAAACACTAGTAAATTTATCTTTCAAAAAGTATCACTGTCGTTTTTTTTTACATTTCAAAAATCTCGGGATTCAAGTCGTCGAACTTTATATATTTATAAATCACTTTATAAACCATTTAAATTTTCAAATCGTATCGAATTTCCAAAAAAAAACAAATCATTAGTACAACTTGCCCTCAGATTGATCGATGTAAGGCAAAAGGAATAGTTCAAGAATACAAACTGGATATTTAACAATTCAAGCATGAATAGATCGAACGATAGGCGAAAGATAACGGCATGTCAAGGGAAAACAAAACGCGTCAACAAGTGAATGGCTGATTATTTTCAACACATTCGTTCTATTTTAATTTTATTCAAATTATTTCTTATTATAACTTATTAGAACAAAATAAGTTATAGAATTCAAAGACTTGAATATTTTTCTAACGCCCGGATTTACGGAAAATTTTGGCAACACCTCCCCCGCACGGTGCGATCGGGAAAATTTTCCCATACACAAAACCAACAAAAAAAAAATATACATCTCATCTATAGGATGAGGCATCCCTAATCAGGGGAAAACAACACAAAAAAAAACTCAAATACCATATAAGATCTAAAATACATACCTTTTATTAGCGTTTCCAAGAAAATTTTCTTATGTTTTAGCGAACGGACGAAAAAGCAAGCTCCAAATTGAAGGGCACGCCTTTCCAACATACTAAAACACTTAACAAATAATGAGAATCACATATATATAGCAACTTAACATATAAAGCATGAGCAATCACAATATGTAAATTTCGATATACATGAACAAGATCTATTTACAAAAGCAATGTTTCCACAACAAATACAACTCATTTCATTTTTGTTTTAAACATTCACATTATCATCATTCATTCCAATTTCACACATTTTACTAATTCTAACATTATCATTCTACACATTTGTCATTCGTGTTAAATTCGTCTACATTAATAGATTTCCATACCAATCATTCATTTTTCCGTTCATGTTGAATTTGTTTACATCAAATACATATTCTCATTTTTCCACTTAATCATCAAAACTTCATTATTATTGATGTGCATTTCTTTTACATCCTATTAATTTCATTCATTCACTTGCAAAAAAAATTCCAATCCAATTCCTCATTGTTTTATACAATTCATAATTTTATCGATAAGTTGAATTTTATTCATTACATTTCGTTCCATTTCCGTTTCCCTTGCAGGGTTATCATTCTTTATTTTATCGGTCACTTAATGGATTTACATTCATCGAATTCCAATTAGACTATTGCCTACATTTACCACATAAATACAATTTATTCTCATTTGGATTGATCTCATTCAATTTCATTTATACTGGTTTCAATCTAAAATTCATGTTTCCATTAGAAACAATTAAAATCTTAAGAGTAAATATCAAATCTTGGAATACCGGTTCATGTCAAATCATCAAAATATTACGTGTATATCATATGTAAAATCATACTAAAAATGCATATATAGGTGAAACCAACAACTGTTTCAAAGCTCGAAAAAAAAATCGATTTATCATTTTATATATAGTATAATCTTCCACAAAATTTTGATTTACAAAACTTAGATTTAAACATAAATTCTCTTGTTGACAATTTAGAAAAAGTATTTTATTATATTTCAAAGCCGTGAACTTGTAAAACCCTCTTTCTTAATTCATTTGTTTAGGCTATAAAAGTCTTAATTTCATAATATCGATTTGTTATTTAAAGTTCGAAAATACTTGATAACTCGAATTTAACAAGTTCATTTTTGTTCTTACGGAAATTTAGGCATACGTGTTACTGACGCACGGCTAAATATCTCCACGTACCAAATTATATACTTGTTTCAAATTCCAGTGAAAATACTTAAAACATTTTTGAAAAATAGATATGGAATATACTTCACTTCCCCCATGGATCGCAGACATGCGGCGTCACACTACTATCCCAGTAGAATCGCTTGTGTCCGTAGGTATTACACCCCTCGAATTTCGCCATGGTTATAAATCATAATATATAATACATGTCCCCATCGTACGGGCACCGATTTCGATGGAGGTTCCAAACATTGGAGCTCCAACACAGCTGTGGTTTTCGAATGGACACTCCCAAGGAGCTCCAGCGCCTTCACGACTTTCGATGGAAGGTGCTTCCCATATCATTGGTTTTGAAAACATAAGATACTGTATATATATAATACTTCATTTCATGTTTCACCTATATCGCACTTATGCAAATTTACATAAGTTTTTTTTCCAAATTATATTTTCAAACAAATCATCCTTATATAGATTCCCCTATATAAGATTTGATTCCATATCAATAGTTTTCGAATCTCATGCCTATATAATTCATATGTAAGTATCATTTTTTTCAAAATATTCATATATCGGTAATCTTTAAAATTTCCATTTCCAAGATCAATTAAATTGCTTTAAAAATGATTCGAGTATTTAATATCATTTCTAAATTTAAGTTCGCATTTACAAATCGATTCATTGTCAACATTCATGTTCAGTTGATATTTCACATTATGATTATCGATTTTTACTCAGTACATACATTCGATCATTTTGGATTTTAATATGTTCGGATTGCATATATACTTTTATCCAAATAACTATGTTTCTTAAAATGATTTTGGAATAATAATAGCTTAATGTAAAATTAACTTGAATAAGTAAATAGACTTGGAAATGGTTTTGAAATAAATAGATATGCTTTGTAAAATAATTAGCTTGATATACAAAAGATTTAAATAAATAGATAGCTTCGAAAAATAAATAAAATGGTTATATAGGTTTTACAAATGGCTTGAAATAAATAAATAGGTTTTGGAAAAGTAAGTTTGAAAACAAAGATAATTAGGCTTGTAACAAAATAATTTAAATAATATAAAAAACCATAATTTCCAATAAAATAGTTTTATTTCCAAAAATAATCCAATCCTACTCAATTATCCAAAAATTCAAATTTCTTAACCATTGTCGGTTTCCAATTTCGAGATTAAACTTTCTTTAAACTCAAATTCAACTCATTTACATTCTAGTCGGACCCAAGATTCTAATTAGCTCAATACTTAAGTTTCCATTTGCATTTTCAATTTCAATCAAGTTCAAAACTTAAATCTCAATTTCAATTATACTTCAAATTGGATTAAGTATTCAAATCTTCATTCAAATTCCTTTTGAGCTTATAAAATATAACTCAAAATCCAAATCTCGCTTGAAAAGTTGAGCTTCTACTCAAATCATTGTCGGTAGTTTTCTTCGAGATATTTATTCGAGGTATACCTATTATATTGTCTAATATAATAGGATGAATATAGTTCAACTCATACTTGAGATTCACTTTCGGGTTTTTTTTTTGTTCAAATATATATATTCATTCATCATACCTCCTTTATTTTTTAACACCCGCCAATCATCTCACACAACCATTTTTTTCAAATGGGTATTTTAAAAAACTAGTTTTATTAACTTACTCGAATTACATTCATATATCTCGACAAGCGATGAGAACTCGTAGATGGATTTCGAATGGGATCAAGATTGGACAATTTTAAAAATTCAAGAATGAATGGTTCAAATCGATAAGCGAAAGGCAATGACAGGTCAAGGCAAAACAAACATAACAAGCAAATTGACAAGATTATATTTTCAAACATGCATTCAAGTCCAATTTTATTCAAATTTATCACAATTAATTTTGCAATTTCCACTTATATATTCTACACCAATCACTTTATTTAAATTCCGCTTATCTACTCAAGTTCAAATTATCTTATCAGAACATTTTTTTTAGAATTATTCAATCTGATTTCATTGATCTCCAATTTTATCTCAATCCACTTTCGAATCAATTTATACTTTTTTGATTTATTTCGCTTATCCATTCTAGTTCATATTAATTTATCAAAACATTTGATTTAAAATTGATCAAAACATTTTCAAACACTTATCTATACGATTTCAAGCATTTCTCGATGTTTAGATCGGATCCATATAGTCATTCAATTTTCGAAACTCAAAAATAATCACTGATGAAGCTGTAGTCATCAACAGTATCATCTTCAAGCGGCTAGAATGTGATTCTATATCTATCTAGTATATATCGGTCTTCATATACCCCTTGATCTATTTGAAAAATCCGTACATAATAAATAGTCCAATCTCGAAGTCAATAACATACTCGAAAATTCTTATCATAAATTATGTCTCAAAAAAATTATGCTTTCAAAACGGTTTATTTAATTTGAAAATAATTTCTATTTCCAAAATACGCTCTCTCTAAAGCAATTCTTGTTTCAATTCCACTCATTCTAGAGTATTGCTACTCTATCTTTAATGAGTTTTTAAATCCGATAAGCTAAGCTTTGTCAAACCTTGCTCTGATACCACTTCGTAACGACCTGCCTTTTTGACCGCTCCTAGTCGGTATTTAACCAACTCAAAACGTTCAAAATGACAAGTAGTTATTTTAGCTTAGTGGGTTTAGCAGAATTAAATACATAGAATCACAGACGCAGAAGACGACAATAGCTTACAAATGAATTTTTATACATAAAAATCAGAGTTTACAAAAAATTATGTTCAGCAGAAGAATTTAAAATGTACCGTACATGATCTTAAATAAAATAAAAGTTATAGTTTTGTCGAGCTTGCGCGCACGTATGCGTCTTCACGTTCCTCTCCAGATATGCGAGTTGAAATCTAAAATCTGAAACACTCGTATCTGACCCGAGCGTTCCATGCAAAACATAAAACACTCGAGTGAGGATTAAACTTTTTTCAAGTAAATTAACTTCAGTAAAACTGAAATATAAAAGTTAATCAAAAATAAATAAATAAAACACAGAACAACAAATTGCACTAGAGAATAACAATTTTGGTTACAGGCGACAGTGTGGCAGTTACCACATACAAGTGACACAACAATTCAAGAATGACAACAGCTAGCATATGACAAACATTTAAACCTAAATAGATTTTCTGGTCAAGCATTTAAGAAACTTCAGTGCATTCGTTCAAACATTCCTAGTTTTGGATAAAATTTCAGTGCCTAACGTATGACTCTCCATGCTAAATTCTCAAGTCAAAATCCAATTGGCTGGCAACCAAATGATGCATATCCAAAACAATATAACAGGGTATAAATATGTTTCAACATACATTCAAACACATGGCCAAAGTTCAAAATGGCAGAGTGTGGAAAAATCAGGCAATAATATTAACTTGGTTCCAAATTCAACTATATTGTATTAATTAAATGTGGTCAAGTGATCAATTACATTGCAGCAACAAAATTCCCTGACCTTCTGAATATGTCCAGATTGCTAAATATAAAGTAAAACTTGAATATCATCATGAGAATCATACATTTTGAAATTTTAATTTGTAATACATGCTTACGGCACACTAGACTCGTTTTTTTTTTGGGCAGACTTATACAGTAACATAATAATTGATCTGGATAAACTTACATGATTTGGACAAACCTACATTAAACATAATACATAATTAAATAGCAATGCCAGGCGAGCTAAAACAACAAGAAAAAAAATTAACAGAAATCATGGCAATATAAAAGTCCTACTCGACAAATAAAATCAATTGAAATATGGAACAAACAACACAAGTGTACATGCAAGGTTGCCAAGTTAAATGTTTTCAGTTGGAACAACTAGAAGGGGTGCATAGCATCTAAGTTCAGATGAAATAAGGAACACACCCAGAATACTTAGGCCAAATCAATCCACCACACATACACTATTATACTCGGCATTTTATTGTGGTTAAAATACTTGAAATTTAATTAATTGTGAGGCGAAACTCACCTGCACTCGGAGGAAGAAAAACAGCAGCGAGGTGGACCACGGTGGTGACACTAGCTCGATTTGCAAACATATGAGGCAGAGCAAGTTTGGGAACACAGCAAGAGGGTTGCGGTGCTCACGTTGTCAGGGTGCCGTGCTGGGTCTATTTTGGGTTCGATGGTTGAGCGAATAGTGGATTCGTAATGCAAAAAGGTGTTGACTGGTGGTCACGGCTTGTTGTAAGAGGGCAGTGTTGCTTGAAGTTGGAGAAGGGGTTGCGGTGACAGTCAGCGGGGTACACTCAAGTGAGTCTGGCTCGATTTTCAGGTGGAGAGCTTCATGGAATGGAGCAATGTCAAGGAGGGCGGTTCTGGTCGACATCGACTATCGCTGGAGGAAGGCCAAGGCGTGGACGAACTGTGCGAGTTCAATTAAGGAGGCGAGATAGGGGGTTCGGAGTGCTCGCATCGGAGCTGGCAGACGGTGGAGCGACGTGGAACAAACGATTGTAGTAGGCGTTGGCCAATTCCTAGGTTTGGGGAAAAAATCGAATTTTCATTTTCTAATTTTTTTTTTTTTTTTTTTTTTGAGAATTAGGGAAAAATAAATTTGGCTGGAAGGAATAGATTATTTCGGGGAGATGATTTTGCTGCTAAAATAAAAGGATAAGGGATACGAAAGAATAAAAGGGGTGGTGGGGAGTAAGCCAATGAACGCGTGTAACAAGCAGGACACGGGGAAAATTCTTTCTGCAATTTTTTAACATGTATCAATATACATCCGCTATATTTTAACAAGTGGTGTAATTATTTTATAATATTTGTTTCAATGTGAATATACCACTTATTATACAATGCATATACATACAAGTGTATTTAATTATTTTAATCATGTCTAAACTTTAATTTAAAACCAAATTTAACTAAACAAACTAATTTAAATGTAACTCTCAAAAATGGAAAAATCAAATTTAATTTTCTTCACAACACATATTTCAGTTTGTTTTAAAATATTTCTAACGAAACATTTAAGTCAAGTACACAAATTTAAAATTTACACTTACAAATTATGTTTTCCAAAATAAACTAGATTCCAAATTAAAATCAAATAGTCAAGTATAAACATAACATTCTCAACATTAAATTCAATTAACTTTAAAAATTTAAAAGGCCAAAATTTATGGTTCGTTAAAGAATCCATGCGAGAGATGCTTATCACTCACCAATTCTTCAAAATAACTTGAAATCGACTAATCTCAAATCCGGACAGCAATTATTAACCTTCAAACCCCCTCAATTTGATGTGATCTTCCTTCACGCGGTGTAGATCTGGCTATTTTTGATGTAGATCTTCAATCTTCTTGCGTAGATCTAGAAATTTAATGAAGGAAAGGTGTATTTGATTAAGCAAGGAGAATCACAAGCTCAACCAAATGAGAGAATTGAAGAAACTAAACTGTTCTCCATGCCTCTACCCCTCCCCCTCCTATTTATAGCCAATAGCTCACTAATGGGCCATTCCAATTCACCCCATTAACGACTAGCCAAACCTGAACAGAGTTTTGTTAAATATTAAAAACAGTGATTCTCCCAAACCGCTGAACCAAATCTTTAATGTGACCACTCTACAGAATTGCAAACATTATTTCCTTTCCAATGAAATCGATATCAGTACTTGATTCGATCCCAATCAAAAGTTATTCCCTTTACAAAACTAGCATGGGTAAAATGGTCATAAATAAAATTGGTAAAATTATGCACATGTCCCATATCCTCATAACCAACATATCAAAATACGAGAATGGTCTAACCCTTAGGGAATTAAATAACAATATTTTATAATCCTTTGATATGTAAAATGCGGGCCACTACAAAATTTGTGTTCCAAATATTGGGAGATTTAAAGACTTTGATTTATGAAAAATTAAAATGGCCAAGTGAAGTTGTGTAATAAACCGGTGGATCCATTTTATTTTTATTATTGTTTATTTTGATAATTAGATAAACGACTATCAAATCTGATCTATACGATTGCGGAAAGACTGGTATCGAATTTAAATTCGAAAACCATTCCAAACCACAAATACGTAAATAAAAAGGATATTCGATGCTGATCGGGATGGATCAATTGAAGACCGTAAATCTTCATGAACGGAGGAAGTATCGTTGAATTTCTCTAGTTGATCCCTATATATATATATATATATATATGTGTGTGTGTGTGTGTGTGTGTGTGTGTGTGTGTGTGTGTGTTTGTTTGATAGTAATTCTATCGTGATTGAAATCTATGGATTGCAAGGACAACTCGTTATGATCCATAGGGTGATTCTAGGTTGTGGTAGGAGGGTGCCTTTAGTTTGTCAGGTCCTAGGACAACTTGTTTAAACGAGTGCCTGACAGAGTATTTCCAAAGGGATTACTTACGTTGATTTCCTCAAAAAGTATTTCTGGTATTGGCGGAGAGGACACTTTCTCTTAGCTTAACACCCAGTGTATTTTTGTGGACGTCAATTAGTGATTTTCTGGCAGATCTGGTAATGTGGCATTCAAAATGAATGGCGATCAGATGTTCTAAAAGGTAATTATGACCTCATGTCTCTTCAACCAAAAAATGATACAAAATCGGGTAGGTCGCATGGCTATGTGTGTCGCTCTCATTAGTGTGTATTGTCACCATCTAGAGAATATTCATTTTGTTCTTCCATCGCCTTTGTATCTCCCGAGAATGGTTATGTTGATACCAACTGTAAGGTGACAATATATTCGGAACACTCGAGCAAAATGAGTGGTCGGTCATGATCAACCAGGGTTGTAAAATGTTCTTGTTGAATCCTAGTATATTTTCTCTTGTACACTATAGAAAGTTGGTCCCAAACCTTGTCTTAGTTGTAAATACATTCTCTATTAAGAGCCTGTGGTTTTTGATTATAGACTATGTATGTAGAGCTTGAGATGCATGCGTTCTGCTAAATGGTTATTTATTCCATTTAGATATTATTATAATATCATAATAAATATGATTTCAAAATATTTTGGGCTATCATAAGGTAAAAGCCATTTGTATTTATGTGTGGATTGGTCTTACGATTATTCTTTTCTTTGGAAAGATTTTTTACTTTAAAAACAAGTAGGATGATACCGATAAAGTTAGTGAGTTTTTCTCATGCTGGTTCACCAAACTGATCCTGGCATTTGCAATGCTCAGTTCAAAATGAGTTTTACAGGTTCAAACTATCGGATGCTGTTGAAACACCCCACCTCCGTTAGGGTCACTCTCAAAGGGAATGCCCTAATTTTGGTGGAGGTTTATAAGTATAAGTCACAGATATACAAGACAGATATAATAACACATATTTTTGAACAGCGGAAAACAACAACTTTTATTTCTTCAAAATACGTGTTACACAAACCATGCCATAATACTTCCCAAAATCATAACTGTCTTGATTACATTATTTAAAGAAGCATGAAGAAAACATAAATAAACTGCAAAAGTCCCCTAATTGCTGTCCAAAGCCATAGTCCAAAACGGAAAATATCCAAGCAATACATTCTTTCTCTTCAAGCTGGATGTGAAAACTGATCAAGCTGCGGTATTCCCTCCCTGAGAACCTGGGGGGGGGGGGGAACGAAAGAAAAAGAGGCGAAAGGTAAAGGGTCAGTCATAAAGACTGAGTAAGTTCTAGTGACTTTCAGTGTAGAAACGGTTAAAACAACCTGTCATGTATGAACTGGAACTAAACTTAAGAATGGTGTCAAGGTGAACAAGATAGACTAAGGTGATCAGGATAAGTCAAGACAAGTCAAGTAAAGCATCACATGTTCGAGATTCGTTGCATCGACTGTACTAGTATACTAAGCCCATATCACAAGTTAATCACGAAATAAATCCCACGGCCCAATATCATGAAATGACCCTGAAACGGGGTCTGACCCAAGTACGGGGTCCTATGGAGCGATTATCTAGTCGATCGGCTCCCTACAAGTTCTAGCTCGTCAAGTGTCCGTGTCATACGGCTAATCACGAATGTAGTCACTTGTGCTGGGTCCACCTTCGGGTGTATCAGCCCTAGGGTGTCAAACCCTGACACGATTCAAGATGCACAGATAAATCTACGGATACCCAGTGTCTGCCCCGGATACGTGCACGATCGTAGTCCACCGAACCTACACTGGCGTACCCCACTGCCGTCGTTCACCTCTTACAATCAGCCCAGTAATCGTGCCCCACCCGGCCTAGCCCCAGGGTACCTTGATACATCTAGAGGGTTACTACTGAAAGGGGTCGTGTCTAGGGTTTAGCCTAATAGATTAGGTCATGTAATTCGTGACCTAACCCGCCTAACAGATTAAGTCATGTAATTCGTGACTTAATCCCTTTTCCAGTCTAGTCATGTCAAGATGGTTAAGTATGTCATTTCAGTTCACGACTTAACCCGCCTACGTGTCATGTCAAGTTGGCTAAGTGTTGTCGTTTTCAAGTTCATGACTTAGCCCTACAAATTGTGTTCAAGTTGGTTAAGTTGTCTTTTCATGTTCATGACTTAACCCTAATTGGCATTAATTGATTCGTTAATGCACCGAACCACTCACATTGGATCCTATTGTTCGTAGCCACGGGATTTGCCGGGCGGTTCCGGGCAGGTTTACGCTACGAACTCAACCCAACCTCGGGTTTCAAGCGCGATGTGACCAACTACCCACATTGGATCCTATTGTTTGTAGCCACTGGATTTGCCGGGCGGTTCCGGGCAGATTTACACTACAAACTCAACCCAACCTCGAGTTGGCCACTTTCTTGTTTTCTAAAGTCATGCCCATGTTCTTATCAGATTTTTCTATTTCCACATCATGTTCATATGTCAACTTCGTGCCCAACTAAGGCATGTTTAAAGTCAAGTTATGGCATGTTCAAGTCAAGTTTTCGTGCCATATTTCATGTTCTACTTATGCCAAATTTCACGGTTTATGATTATAATCAATTCAAGTTTTGCCTATTCTACCCAATCGTATCCCCAACGTATATAAACGTACTTCGTTCACAAGCATAAACAATTCAAGAGATAAAGGGGAATAACACCAAACATGTGATAGGCATATGTGACAATTCCAACATCACTTGCATAATAAACAGGCTATAACATATCACATGGTTTCAATACTAGCATGATGATAACTTGGCATAGTAATGATTCCAACTTAATTTAACATGATGATTTCAATTTTTCATCATAGGCATAATAATCATTGCGGGCATAATAATAATTTTATTATAAACATGAAACATTAAAGGCATAGTAATCCTAATAGACATAGTGGATTCCAATTTAGCATTTTTAACATAATAATTCTCATAGACATAATGATTCCAATTTATCATAATGATTCTCATCTAACATTATAAACATAATGGTTCCAACTTAGCATTTCTAACATAATGATTCTCAACTAACATTATAGATATAATGATTCCAATTTAGCGTTTTTAACATAATGATTCTCAACTAACATTATAAACATAATGGTTCCAATTTAACATTTTTAACATAATGATTCTCAACTAACATTATAGACATAATGATTCCAATTTAGCGTTTTTAGCATAATGGTTCTCAATTAACATTATAGACATAATGATTCCAATTTAGCATTTTTAACATATCTAACATTATGAACATAATAATTCCAACTTTTCATCATAACCTAGCAATACCCAATTTTACATTAATCATGATGGGTATATTAACATCACAGGCATAATTCCATGAATAGTCATAGCCATGGTTTAATTAGCATCATAGGCATGGTTTAATCAACATAAAGATTTCAATAAACATAGTGATTCCATGGACATGTATTAGTCCAACTTGCCAAACAATTAAGCCCAAGTGATTCATAACAACATCAAAATCATGACAAGTTCAACTTGCAACGTTGCCATAGCAATATCCCCAAATTATAATTCAAAGATAAACAACATAAACAATGGATTAACAATAGTTCCTAAATCCGGTTTCAATTCATGGCATGTCCATATTGTTTTAGCGTTTTTGCCTAAAAAGTAACATAGAACTTACATATGAAGCAAATAATCCAAATAAAAATCCCAAATCAATTAGTCCCAAATTCGTTGTCTAAAGCGTCGTAGTTGTTGTAGCTTCTAGTTGTAGCCTTCAAGAATCGTCCTCCATCTTCTATAATTTTATTCTTTGTATTTTTAATTCAGAGCTCTAGGTTTAATGGCGGCGGCCTGAGGCTAAAATGAAATAGTATGATTTAGGCTAGGTCTAGGTGTTATTTTATAGGTGAATAGGGTGATTTAGAGCCTTCAGATCAGTCCAGAAGTCATCAGAATCGCACAGCTCGAATACACATCATCTAGCCACTCAAAAGAAGACACGTCACCTCAGAACACTCCAGAATTCGGTGCTGGATTTGTACGGGCGCACTTGGCAGGTGCGCCAGTGTATTTTGTACTGGCGCACTTCACAAGTGCGCTAGTGTATTCTGGACTGTTTTCGGTTTTTCTGCCTTACTTCGTTCGTCCATATCTTCTTCATACGGTATCCGATTTTCGAAAACTCGGACTCTATTTCGCGTATTTTTCCGAGACGAACGCAATGGCGTAACCCATTTCCCTTGATTTCATAATTTTGAATTAATTATACTTTAATTCGTGAAGCTTAATGTTATAGAATTCACGGGGTGTTACATTCTCCCCCACTTAAAAGGATTTCGTCCCCGAAATCTTCAAGTTCAGGAAGAATGTACATCCTAACATCCAAACATCCATCTGCTCATCCATCAAACACGAGCATCCATTGTCCTTAAAAAAACTTCTAATGCTTTATGATCATATGCGAAGTGTGTGTATATGTTCCTTTAGCTAATGCTAATGATCAGGCCTGATTGATCTTCTAAATGCAAAATATGTTTAGTGAAATGAATCCAATATGTATGCAAATTTTTCCTATTATAATTCATAATTTCTACATGAGTGCTCGAACATTCAATCATATGCAACAACCAAATGATAGCACAACCAAGTTTCCAAAATAAACACTCATGCATATGCAACATGAAAATGTGTCTGAGCCGATCTAGTGCCTAAAGTGTATTCAAGCATCCACGAGCAACCACTTGCAACCATTTCGCAATCATAACATGTTTCAATTACATGTTTACATCCAAAAAGATTCTAACTATGGTTCTCAAGATAGGATCGAGGAGAGAAATAAGATAAAACAAAGCATCTAGAATAGGTTAATGATGTACCGCCAGAAGGTCCGGTCTGCTTCTCAGGGCAGTCTTTGCTGATGTGTCCAGTCTTCCCACAATGAAAACATTCACCTTGCTTTCTCTTCCTCTTTCTACAATCCTTGGCTATGTGCCCTTCCGTACCACAGTAATTGCATTTCCTTTTATCACATGAGTTGTTGTTCTTGCCTCCCTTCTCAGAGTCTACCTTCTTATTCTTAGAATCGTTAGGCTTAACCTCTTTCTTCCCTTGAGAGTTTTCTGCCTCTGTCTCCTTCTTGCCCTTATCTTCCTCGTTCAGCAATGCCATCTGCACCAACCTTTCGTATGTAGCTCCCATGGGTATATGGGTCATGGCCAAACTGTGTAATGGCTCATTCAACCCTTTGACAAAGCGGAGAGCCTTCTTGTGCGGGGTGTTGACTAGGTCCAGTCCGAACCTAGCCAGCTCATCGAATTGATTTACATACTCTTTGACTGTCATATTCCCTTGCTTAAGAAATAAGAATTTTTCCAATTGAAGACTCCTTTCAGCTTCTGAGAGAAATTTAGCCTCAAACCTTGCCCTAAAGTCCTCCCATGTTTCCACTGGTCTTTCTGCATTAGTGACTTCCCACCAGTAGGAAGCCTCACCTTTTAGTAGCCACACTGCCAGTTGTACCTTCTGCCTATCTTCTACCTCAAAGATGACGAATAAGTCCTCGGTTTCCTTTAACCAATTCCTAGTTTCCATGAAGGACTCAGTTCCATGAAAGTCCTTTCCTCCCATAGCCTTAAAATCTTTACATATCTTAGCAAAAGTGTTTCCCCGTGGAGGAGGTGGAGGAAGAGGTGCTGCTGCAGCTGGATGATTTCCTGCAGCTGGGGGAGGAGGAACGGTAGGAACTGGCTGGGTGGCCCTTGCTTCTAAGAATCGTCTAAACCAACCAGGTATTGGTACACCCTCTGGCAAGTTAAGTTCTTCGGACATGCTGAAACAAGAAGGATAGATTCAAAACGAAGGATAAGAGATAGTACCTATGGCTTTGGGGGACTTTGCCTTTTTAAAATAAAATAATATTTTATCTTTTAAAAATGCTTCTTTAAATTTTCTTTTGAAAATAAATTTTCAAAATTTTTTTTTATCTGGTAAACCTATGCTCTGATACCAAGTGAAACACCCCACCTCCTTTAGGGTCACTCTCAAAGGGAATGCCCTAATTTTGGTGGAGGTTTATAAGTATAAGTCACAGATATACAAGACAGATATAATAACACATATTTTTGAACAGCGGAAAACAACAACTTTTATTTCTTCAAAATACGTGTTACACAAACCATGCCATAATACTTCCCAAAATCATAACTGTCTTGATTACATTATTTAAAAAAGCATGAAGAAAACTTAAATAAACTACAAAAGTCCCCTAATTGCTGTCTAAAGCCATAGTCCAAAACGGAAAAGATCCAAGCAATACATTCTTTCTCTTCAAGCTGGATGTGAAAACTGATCAAGCTGCAGTATTCCCTCCCTGAGAACCTAGGGGGGGGGGACGAAAGAAAAAGAGGCGAAAGGAAAAGGGTCAGTCATAAAGACTGAGTAAGTTCTAGTGACTTTCAGTGTAGAAACGGTTAAAACAACCTGTCATGTATGAACTGGAACTAAACTTAAGAATGGTGTCAAGGTGAACAAGATAGACTAAGGTGATCAGGAAAAGTCAAGACAAGTCAAGTAAAGCATCACATGTTCGAGATTCGTTGCATCGACTGTACTAGTATACTAAGCCCATATCACAAGTTAATCACGAAATAAATCCCACGGCCCAATATCATGAAATGACCATGAAACGGGGTCTGACCCAAGTACGGGGTCCTATGGAGCGATTATCTAGTCGGTCGGCTCTTTACAAGTTCTAGCTCGTCAAGTGTCCGTGTCATACGGCTAATCACGAATGTAGTCACCTGTGCTGGGTCCACCTTCGGGTGTATCAGCCCTAGGGTGTCAACCCCTGACACGATTCAAGATGCACAGATAAATCTACGGATACCCAGTGTCTGCCCCGGATACGTGCACGATCGTAGTCCACCGAACCTACACTGGCGTACCCCACTGCCGTCGTTCACCTCTTACAATCAGCCCAGTAATCGTGCCCCACCCGGCCTAGCCCTAGGGTACCTTGATACATCTAGAGGGTTACTGCTGAAAGGGGTCGTGTCTAGGGTTTTGCCTAATAGATTAGGTCATGTAATTCGTGACCTAACCCGCCTAACAGATTAAGTCATGTAATTCGTGACTTAATCCCTTTTCCAGTCTAGTCATGTCAAGATGGTTAAGTATGTCATTTCAGTTCACGACTTAACCCGCCTACGTGTCATGTCAAGTTGGCTAAGTGTTGTCGTTTTCAAGTTCATGACTTAGCCCTACAAATCGTGTTCAAGTTGGTTAAGTTGTCTTTTCATGTTCATGACTTAACCCTAATTGGCATTAATTGATTCGTTAATGCACTGAACCACTCACATTGGATCCTATTGTTCGTAGCCACTGGATTTGCCGGGCGGTTCCGGGCAGGTTTACGCTACGAACTCAACCCAACCTCGGGTTTCAAGCGCGATGTGACCAACTACCCACATTAGATCCTATTGTTTGTAGCCACTGGATTTGCCGGGCGGTTCCGGGCAGATTTACACTACAAACTCAACCCAACCTCGAGTTGGCCACTTTCTTGTTTTCTAAAGTCATGCCCATGTTCTTATCAGATTTTTCTATTTCCACATCATGTTCATATGTCAACTTCGTGCCTAACTAAGGCATGTTTAAAGTCAAGTTATGGCATGTTCAAGTCAAGTTTTCGTGCCATATTTCATGTTCTGCTTATGCCAAATTTCACGGTTTATGATTATAATCAATTCAAGTTTTGCCTATTCTACCCAATCGTATCCCCAACGTATATAAACGTACTTCGTTCACAAGCATAAACAATTCAAGAGATAAAGGGGAATAACACCAAACATGTGATAGGCATATGTGACAATTCCAACATCACTTGCATAATAAACAGGCTATAACATATCACATGGTTTCAATACTAGCATGATGATAACTTGGCATAGTAATGATTCCAACTTAATTTAACATGATGATTTCAATTTTTCATCATAGGCATAATAATCATTGCGGCCATAATAATAATTTTATTATAAACATGAAACATTAAAGGCATAGTAATCCTAATAGACATATTGGATTCCAATTTAGCATTTTTAACATAATAATTCTCATAGACATAATGATTCCAATTTATCATAATGATTCTCATCTAACATTATAAACATAATGGTTCCAACTTAGCATTTCTAACATTATGATTCTCAACTAACATTATAGATATAATGATTCCAATTTAGCGTTTTTAACATAATGATTCTCAACTAACATTATAAACATAATGGTTCCAATTTAGCATTTTTAACATAATGATTCTCAACTAACATTATAGACATAATGATTCCAATTTAGCGTTTTTAACATAATGATTCTCAATTAACATTATAGACATAATGATTCCAATTTAGCATTTTTAACATATCTAACATTATGAACATAATAATTCCAACTTTTCATCATAACCTAGCAATACCCAATTTTTCATTAATCATGATGGGTATATTAACATCACAGGCATAATTCCATCAATAGTCATAGCCATGGTTTAATTAGCATCATAGGCATGGTTTAATCAACATAAAGATTTCAATAAACATAGTGATTCCATGGACATGTATTAGTCCGACTTGCCAAACAATTAAGCCCAAATGATTCATAACAACATCAAAATCATGACAAGTTCAACTTGCAACGTTGCCATAGCAATATCCCCAAATTATAATTCAAAGATAAACAACATAAACAATGGATTAACAATAGTTCCTAAATCCGGTTTCAATTCATGGCATGTCCATATTGTTTTAGCGTTTTTGCCTAAAAAGTAACATAGAACTTACAATATGAAGCAAATAATCCAAATAAAAATCCCAAATCAATTAGTCCCAAATTCGTTGTCTAAAGCGTCGTAGTTGTTATAGCTTCTAATTGTAGCCTTCAAGAATCGTCCTCCATCTTCTATAATTTTATTCTTTGTATTTTTAATTCAGAGCTCTAGGTTTAATGGCGGCGGCCTGAGGCTAAAATGAAATAGTATGATTTAGGCTAGGTCTAGGTGTTATTTTATTGGTGAATAGGGTGATTTAGAGCCTTCAGATCAGTCCAGAAGTCATCAGAATCGCACAGCTCGAATACACATCATCTAGCCACTCAAAAGAAGACATGTCACCTCAGAACACTCCAGAATTCGGTGCTGGATTTGTATGGGCGCACTTGGCAGGTGCGCCAGTGTATTTTTGTACTGGCGCACTTCACAAGTGCGCTAGTGTATTCTGGACTGTTTTCGGTTTTTCTGCCTAACTTCGTTCGTCCATATCTTCTTCATACGGTATCCGATTTTCGAAAACTCGGACTCTATTTCGCGTATTTTTCCGAGACGAACGCAATGGCGTAACCCATTTCCCTTGATTTCATCATTTTGAATTAATTATACTTTAATTCGTGAAGCTTAATGTTATAGAATTCACGGGGTGTTACAGCTGTGAAGTCCAGAGACGAGCTAGAGAAGTTCAGATGTATGATATCTAATATGTATTCCACCGTGTGTTGTATATGTGGATAGATTATTATAACTTTCCATATGTATTGATGTACTCTGATGATTGTAAGTATTGTTTCAAAGCTCTCAATAAAGATTTATTACTATATTATATTTTATTCCACTACAATGTGAGACTCTATGTTGTGTTAGTTCTCCTTCTTATTATTCTACTTAAATACTTCGTTCTTTTCTCACCCTCTAAATTTTTTTCTTATAGTTTTATGGGATTTCAGTACTTGAGTTTGGACACGAGATGTACTAGTGTCAAAATTTGAGCATCAAAATTCCCGGATTACTACAGTAGCGAGCTCCAAATCGCTTTGAACCAGTTTCATTGCGTAGCCTTCATCCATATGATCCCAATAAATCTTGTTTCATTAGATTCTGATAACATATGAAAAAGTTTTGGTTTTTACAAGTTATATACAGTTTGAAATAAATTAATTTCATTATTACTTACTTAATTATAGCATTAAACCTTTATTAGCTTTTGAATCATCTGCTCATTTCTTCTTCCCTATCAAGTATTTTCGAACCTGTCTCCAGTATATGCCATTTCCTCAACTTTGAGCCTTTCCCATTCCTCCATCTCACCATTAAAAATTCAAACAAAAATACTATTAATCTCCTCTTTCGATCCTCTTCCTCTCCATGCTATTTTTGTAAAACTTAATGCCCACTCGTGTCTTGTGTCTCCCAGTCCTAACCGTGGTTACTGTGCACACGAACGAACAAAATATGTCCAGAATTCACCATAAATTTGCACGCAGGAGCTAAACATCCTTACAAATCCAATTACAACATTCGTTTTTCAGACCGATGCACACATACCCCATGAGTCCGGAACCTATGTTTGTTGGATAGATACGTGCGACGAAAATTTATTTGACCCTCTAAAAATTACATAGGGATGAAGAGAATCTCTCCATGAATTCATTAATATTTGTTATCTGATTTATCAATTTTTCTTTGATTTTCTATGAATTTTTAAACTCATGTTTCTGATGTTGGAAGAAAAAGAATGGTGGCCATGACTTGGTTGACCACCAAGATAAAGAAAAAATGAGGGTTTAGTAATATATTTATAGGGTAGGATAGCTCCTAGGGTAAATTTCTCATTTTTTTATTAATTTTTATTGTATTGCTACTTGTATTCATAGTTTAAAAATTCATATAATCACATATAATATCAATTTCCAATGGAAAGAGAAATACAACTATAATTCAACATACGAACCTAATGAAACTTGTTTTTAATGAAATACGAGTTTGTTTGCATAAACTATATTATATTAAAGTCAAATTATTGATCGATTTACATTTTGATTACGCACCATCACAAAACAACTCCGATAGGGTCTAATTTGAAATCTAGCTATAATTAATCATTACAGATTTAATAAAATTTGTTTTTTCGAAAATGGAGGTTGTTTACAAAATGGTTATTTTTAAGGCTTAAATAAAATCAATAAAATATAAATTAATTCCAAAACAAAGTCAATATAAAAATAAATAATCAATATTATCGTATATATCCAAGTAAATTACCATATAGCTACAAAATAGATATACTCGAATTTATAACTCGATATTTCAAAATCCAAGTTAAATCGATATTCAATTTATATTAGAAGCCTCTCATTATATGAATAAATCGTTATGGTTCATTAACGATTCCATAGCGAGGTTCTGAAAGTTTATTTGGACATAACTCACAATCTACAAATGGAAATTTTATTTTTCACTTCCATTAGAAAAACATAGTTCACTAGATTCGAACGTTTCTTGTTTCAAAGAAATCCGACTTATAACGAATCATGTACAATCAATTAAAGTTCAAAACGTAAAACTATGAACTACCATGACGTTATGAGCTCGTTTTATATTTAATTTATAAATTATACGTTCGAACATCGTTTAATAAATAATTTCGTTATTATCACTCGAATCTAAACACAATTAAATTTATTAAATCGTCCAATTCACACATATTGACAATTCAACTTATTTTCGATATTTCAGAAATAAATATATCATTCCACTATTTGTATTAATTAAATAACCAAAATTATTTATTTCAAGTAATCTAAATTTCCAAATCAATATTCAAATAACTAAACAAATTAATTATTCAATCTTTAAAAATCCGAGACGTTACAATATTAATAACCAACGATCAAACAAATTTTGGACCTCTAAAAGGTGAATCGAATGCAATAATTGAAGCATTTGAGACAACAGAAGAATGAAATATATAGTGCGAGATGGAGTTGGAATAAAAAAGTGACGAGAATTAATCAATAATTTTCATTTTAAGAAGGATTGTTTTCTAGTAAAATGATATTTTATGCTAATATGATACGTGTCGTATAGTCTTCTTATGTTATGCCATAATATATGTTTTACGTAGTCCTTTTATGTTATGTTTTAATATTTACCTGCAATAGGTACTAAAGTTATGTCATCTTGTAGACGTACCTCTTCCAATTTGGAATAAAAAAGTGACGAGAATTAATCAATAATTTTCATTTTAAGAAGGATTGTTTTCTAGTAAAATGATATTTTATGCTAATATGATACGTGTCGTATAGTCTTCTTATGTTATGCCATAATGTATGTTTTACACAGTCCATTTATGTTATGCTATAATATTTACCTACAACAGATATTAAGATATGTCATCTTGTAGACGTACGTCTTCAAATTTTGGGTCTCCTTCTACTTTTTAGAGAGGGGCAGGTCCTCAAATGAGTGTTGATGGCGGTGGTCCATTACAGGTGCTAGCATGTCCTCTGGTGTGGCTTCAACCTAAAACAAATGAAGAGTAAGAATTATGTTTCAAAATTAAATTAAATTTATGTATAACGTATTATAAATATATATAGTAGTCATGACATATTAAATGTTTTTTTCCTGTATAACGCAATGGATTTAAGCTAGAGCCCTCCACCATAGTTCTTGGGATATCGCAACAGGCATTCAAGAGTCGCATGATATCATGTTGGCCTAAGTGGATGTTAATTACTGATAATGTTAAGAAGACTATTTGGAAGTTTTTTTTTGTAAGTGTGATATATTAATTATTATATTAAGTGGTCATGTATACTGATTTATTGTATATCTTACCTCTAGGGTTTAAATATCAATTCATGTTTATAAGGATATGCCAATTCATATTTATACTATTTCTAAAACGTATAGAGTTCTGTGGACCTTTAGGATGCTAATATTTCCCTCGTACAATGCCATTGGAATAGTAAAAAATGCAAAAAACAATAAAAAAATGATAAACAACATAAAAACAAATGGAAAAAAGTTTAACTGGATGAGCGCTAATGTGTGGGATGAATTTATTACTTGGTGGAGCAACGAGGAGCTCTAGGTAAATTTACTACCTATTTAATTTAAACTATTTTTATTAATTAATATATACATTAGAACTATAAAACATTTTTTTTCAACTTAAATTTTTAGAGGGAATCCTGGAGAAACTCAGCAAATAGGAGTAAGAATCCCATCACACATCGCGGTGGTTCTAAATAATTTCAGCGCCATTGCGAGGACGTAGTATACTTATTAAATAAACAGTTAAAGATTTAAGATTATAAGTTGTTAAAAGATAGACAATACAATAATATATAATATATACTTATATATTTTGCATATTTCAGGACAGACTGCACGGTGCTCTTGTGTCGTATTGGGTTGTTTTCACGCATACTCATGCGGTGAGTCAGACCAACAATTCAGGCTCAATTTCGTACTCTTGGGACCATGATGAGAAAGCACGTACTGCATACGTAAGTATAGCATAATTAACTAAAAATTATAAGTTAATTAAAACTATGTTATCTAAATTCAATTGTATTTTTCATAATAGCAAAGGTTCCAGCAATAATGAGCACAACTCCTTACGGACTCTGGGCGAGCCGACTTGACTGCTGATGTGGAGGATACAATTTTTGAGGCTGTCATGGATCCTTCAACCCACAATGGATGTTATGGATTTGGAAACCAAGTGGTAATTTAAAATAATTATTTACTGCATTTTTAAAAATATTGTACATTGTGATAGATTATAGTAAACATATATAATATTTCCTCTTGTAATTTAATAGAAATTGAAACTTACATGAACTGGTATGATTAAACACTGTAAATTTAAATTTGTTTATAAGTAAAGACATCTCAGAAGGCGTACAAGAGTGCTCAACACTAAAAGGATATTGCATAGGTACAAGCTCAGATCGCCACATTTTAGGAACATGACCGGCCTAGTGAAGAACAAATGGAGCAGCTAAACTAGCGTTTGGCGGAATTCATGGCCCAGTACTATCAGTTTCCTTCATTTGGTGGTTCTAAAGGTGTAATAACCCGGAAATTCTGGGCCAGTTTAAAATTTTTTATTTTGGCAATTTTAGCGGATTTTGAACATTTAAAATGAATTATTTTAAATAATATCGACGAGAAATTTATTTTGAATATAATTCGAACGTATATATTATATACGTCGTCGTCAGAATATAAATAATTATATATAAATATGAATAGAATTGAAAATGGCGCGGTAGTTTGATAATTCGATTTCAAACTTTAATTGAATGTACCGGGTGCAAAACAGTCCGGATTTTAGTGAAACCAAAAATGATAGGATCTAATTGATGATATCTTTCCAACGAATCCAAAAAAATCAGGATTTCATAGCGGGAATCAAAAGATATGTCCAGTTGAAAATTCTGAATAGTCGCTATGGAATTCAGGCCCTTAAAAATGGAAATTTTGCAAATGACTTCGGATTTCGACGAAACCAGTTTTGTTGGATCCGTGATGTCAAATTATTGCTAGGTTTTAAATTTCATAATTTTTCGAATCAATATGTGAGCGTGGCAAAGGAAAACGCGTTTGACCAGTTTCAGTTGATTTTAATCGACTGGAAATTGGCCATTTTTCAAACGGTCTCGGAATTCGACGAAACTAGTTTTGTTAGGACCGTATCGTCAATACGAAGCTAGAAAATATTTTTATGGGATTTATAGAGTTAGTATGTGACCCCGGTAATTCGAAATGTACGTCTAAAATTCAATATATAGTGATTTAAATGTAAATAAAAAGGAAACTGATCGAAACAGTCGAATCAGCTTGCGAAACATATCCCATTGTGTTCGGAATAGGGGTAATTAACTAGGGACAATAGTCGTTGGACCTCTTTTGGGATTCGGATTAAAAACTTGTTTTTTATAGGAATTTAAAATAATAATTAAATTAAATAATATAAATCCCTCCCTCCCTTCTCTCTTCAAAGTCAAACCGTCAGTTTAAAATTTTAAAAAAAAAAAAAGAGAGGAACACCGTCGACTGAAACCCGTCGCGCCTCCGGAGCTGTGCCACCGCCACCGCTGCCTCATCGCCTCCCTCCTCCGTCCCTCCGCTCTGCCTTCCACCCGCCATCGCAGAAAACCCCACCGCGACAGAACCCCAAATCGGCCGCCCATCGACTAGCCCTTGAACGAGACCCGAACCCCTACCCGAAAACCCTAGCCCCTCTAAATCGACAGTCGCGTGACCTTAAACCTCCACCATCTCGACGCAGTGACCCTCAACCCTCCACTAAGCCACCCCCTCCTTACCTCGCGACGCCAGGACCTACTTCCCCAAAAACTGACGTGAACCCCCCCCCCCCCCCGAAACGCTGTAAGTTTTTAGTGTTTTATTATTTTGTTTTATTTTATCTTTTATCTTTTTTCTCCTTTAGGAAAAATTTATAGTTTAGAAAACTGATTTTTATTTATAAGTAGACTTGATTTTTTTTATTTTTATTTTATAAAGTGTGATTTTAAACAAGAAAAAGATTTGAATTTTTATTTTAGAAAAGTTCGAATTTTTATATTAGAAAAGTTTGAATCTTTCTATAGTTAAAATGGTAAGGTAAAAATATATTATTAGCAAAGTAAAAATATAATTTTTATATAAGGAAGATAATCAAAATATGATTTTTAAATTTTTGAAGTATTAAAAATATAATCGTTACTATATAGAAGTGGTAAAAATATAATTTTTACATGTTAGGAATATTAAAAATATCTTCTTTTTATAGGTAGCAAAATAAAATGTGATTTCTATAGGGATGATATTGAAAAGGTAAAATCTTTAAAAATGAAAAGACGATATTTTAAAAATAGTAAAGGCGAAAACTTTATTTATATAAAGGCGAAAACTTTATTTTTATAAAGGCGAAATCAATATTTTTGAAATGGAATTTTTATCTATATGAAACCATAGTAAATATTCGATTTTTATATATTGAATAGCATAGTAACAATTTGATTTTTAAATATATGAAGTGATTATAAAAATGTGACTTTTAAATTGAAAGTGAATAAATAAAAATGTGATTTTTGTTTTAAAGATATCGAAATATAAAAATGTGTGATTTTTATATATATAGTGACTACGGGCAACGAAGATGACGAAGATGGGATAACGAAGGAGATTTCTATAAATGAAGAGTCGTGGTATTGGATAGCTTTCGGTGAGAACTTCTCACTCTAAATTCTTTTTCTAGTTATATATATACTAGGATGTAGACGGTGTTTAGTAGCACCCGACACCCGTCATCCACAGACCATGGATGGCTTGTTTGTTAAATTGTTTGGTTGTGTAGTTGATTAGTCTAATTGGTTTGAATTGAATTGTTTGGTGAAATGGAATGGATTTGATTGATGTGTGAATGGCGTGGGCCTTCACTAGACCGGGGATAAGGCTAGGCCTTGTCCCGTTTCTAGTATCGTGCCGTTATGCCGCCGAAATTTTCAAAAATATGTTAGAAAAATAAAAATATCATTTTATTGAATAAATGAACTGAATAGAAATTCAAGTGTTAAAATAAAATGTTTATCGTTAAAAATATAATTTTTAACGTGAAAGTGAATAAATGAATATTTATAAACAAATCGGCCGATTTGTTTGTATACACTGATTTGACTGATATCGATTGGGTCGATAAATTTTACACGTCGCCCAACTGCACAAATAAAATCTGTGTTTGATTGTTTGAAACCCCACACGGGTGTTGGGATGAAATTTGAAGTTCACTCATCCTGATGGATTAAATATGTCGATCGGTCGATTGACAGTCTGTTATAAGCATAAGATATCCATATTTGATGCTTATACAGTGTAGTGCACTTTGGTTGATGGTTGATTATTTTTTTCAATGCTATTATATACGTGTGTTGTATGAAAATCCATATAATTAACATTATATGGTGATTGATTGGGCCTCATTCCAATCGGGAAAATAATGAATATTATAAAAGAAAATTCATGTGTTGAATATAAAAATAGTCATGTGTTGAAAATATTCGTGTGTTGAGTAAAATATTTTAAATAATAAAAATTACATCTTTATCATATTTACAATTAGAATCTACTTTACGGTGGAGTCTAATTAAAATCAAACGATAGATACCATAGTTTTATAAAATATTTTACATAACCAAAATAGTGATGTGTTGACAGTACTCATGTGTTGAGATTAGTCGTGTGTTGAAAGAAACATAGATTCATGTGTTGAATAGAATAAATATTCATTTGTTGAATAGAATAACGAATTTATTGAAATATATAAAGCCGTGTGGATTAGAGATGCGCTATTTTGACGTGAACGACATTTATATATCGATTTTATTCGTTTTATAATGAATATTGAAAAGGGATTTCAAAATTTAATATTTTGAAATGAAATTCAAATTAAATTAGATTAAAAATTCAAATTGAAATTTTATTGAATCAATTTGAAATGAATTCGAATCGAATAGTAAATGAATTCGATTCGAATTGAATAGAAAGTGAATTTGAATTCGAATTGAATAAAAATGAATTCAAATTGAATTGAATTGAAACGAATTAGAATTTGAATTGAATTGAAATCAAATCGATTTGAAATTGAATGTAGTGTTGAAATGGTTTTGAAAACGAATTTAAAACGATTTATAAAATACGTTTTAAAAGGAAATCGACGAAATATATAATATATATATATATATATTATATATATATAATGGCCTGAATAGAACGCGCCGCGCCACGGCAGTTCGTGAATTTCGACCATTAACTTCGAATTGACGTTGCGGGAGATCCGACCGTCGGATTCTCCTAAAACCGGAACCGTTGGGTTCGTATCGAAAAGAGCTTTCCAATGAATATTAGAAATTTGAAATCTAATGGTTGGATTTGGAATTATGTCCAAATCAAATTCGAAAAAGGTCGCTGTAAGTGCAGTTCGATGGCCGTTGATGGAAATCGACTGTACGGGCCTTGATAAAATTATTAAAAATATCTATAATTTGTGTAAAATCATAAGAAATGATTTGAGAAGAATTGAGCTGGAGAATTCCACATTTGAAAAGATAAAAATAGATTTTTATCGAAATGAACTAGTTTTGAACTAGAATTTAAATCAATTTATTTGTGACATAAATAAATTGAATTTGAAAGTGATTTTAAAAATAATCAATATTCCCAATACGTGGATTGGACTGGAGTTGAATCGAAATTATCTTCGGGATATTTCGATGTTGGATTTCGTGACTATACAGATATTGTTATGGGAATTTGAAAGATATATTTTATATCGTTATTTCCAATACGATATATGTTGGTTTCAGAATTTGATATTGAATATAAGCCGATATATTTTCTATTCAGAGCCTTGTATTTAATATCAAATGTGATTTGGGTTTATCGTGAATCGTGTTTTAGAAGACATTGGTTCTTTAACCCAGTTAAAGGCAAGATGTTGATGTTTGAAAAGATTAAAACTAAGTGGAGTTTTAATGAATCTTTAATTAGATTAAAAATGGGAATTGATAGTTTAAATTATCAAATCTGAAAAGTGATCGAGAGTGGAGTATCACCAGTTTTGCTCCAAAGCGATAGTTAAATCTTTAATTAGATTTGAACGTGAAATGGTAATTAATTTTACCGATAACACCGTGGTGTTAGGATTGGAGTATTACCAGTTTTCTCCATGGGATATATAGGTTGGGATTGGGAAATAAAATAAATAATTACTTCGGTGTGGTTCGCTAATCCCGACTAGTTTGAAATGATATCCAAAGGAAGATTTTAGGATAAATTTAGAAGAATTTATCTTGGATAAAATGAATGGGAACATGTCCCTAAGAATGTGATTTTGTGAATAAAAGAATATTCTGAATTGGAATGAGGCGTTTGTTGTGTTTGTGTAACATTCGTTTATTATATACGTGGGTTATTCAGAAAGGCCGGGTTTATACCCATTCTGAATAACCGATTCGACGAGATGTCGAAGATGAAGACGGTGGTTGAAGACCGGAAGTCTTCACATCGTTTGGGTGATTACTGATGATCTTGATCGGGCTGTACACCCAAGATGAGGGAAACAGTCGGTGATCGTCCAGACGTACTTGGAGATCGATGGATATGCGAGGAAAGTGCCTCCGGTTTCGTTCAGACCCAGAACGAACTTGTAAATGGATTGTGTGTCTGACATTGGATTTTATTCTGTGTTGATTGATCTCTATTAAATATACATCTGTTTGGCGGCGGAGAATTTATTCTCTTGCTTAACGCCCTTCTCTGAGACGTACGAGCTCAGAGGTTGTATATCGATGGACATCAGTCGCATGGAGTGAATTGCCAGTGTGGCATGCGTAAGTGGCAAATGATCAAGGCTTCTGTTGAAAAGCAAAGTCTTGTGGTTGATGATCAAAGCACGGCCTGTGTGGCATAGCTTTGTGTATAACGTGGATTCGCGAGCCTCACACCTCGGTATGAGTCAAAAACGGGATACGGACCCAAGGAGTGCACGACGTTTCTTTCTAGCTAGGGTGGTGTCAGTGACCTACCAGCCCTGACATTTATATACTTTTCACCTGTGTGGTTGTTGGATACGAGGCGCCACGGATATAGGTCTGTAAGGACCGGGAAACGTGTGTTTAGGAATTGCCAATCCTCAAAAGTAAGAGAGGACCGGCCTTGGAGGATCCAGGGATTGCTGTGTGCGGTCCCGAGGCATTTGCTAGAGTGTCTCGAACGCGGAGAGGAGCTTGCCCCTTGCCTCGACTCATGATGGAATCCAATTTCCAATACGTGTGTTTCGATTTTATTTGTAGAACCTAGTATGGCGACATAGTGGTATGGGTCATTCATGCCGCCTATGATTGATATTTATGATTGAAATTGTTTTGACACTATACACCTATAATAGTATCAAATAATGTGTTTTAAACGTATCAAGCATGCTTTGGCTGTTATAAGGTAAAAACCTTATCCTCCGGCTTGCGTTGCATTGTGTGATGGGACCTGGGTCTTATAACAGCTTCATTTTTCTTTATTTAGCATTGCGCTGTTTGTTCTATGCACTGGTATTCTTGGGAGGAAACCCGTTCCGTGTTATACGGCGTGGTCCCTTGATTTACCTAACTTCAAAACCAATATTAATAACTGTTTTAGTTCTCACACCAGTCCCATGACTGACCTGGAGTTTATTGTTTTAACCTAAACTCTGGGTGCCCCTATTTTCCGCACTGGCAGCTAGTAGTTTTGGTTTTGCAGATTTATATTCACAGGATCTTGATTTACAGCTGGAACGATGCTCGGAAAGCTCTGTATCCGTGTATCACTTTCAGTTGTGCTTTTGTATTATTTTCCGCTGCGATGTATTTAAATGTAATTTAAATATCTGATATTTGTCAAATGTAATTTATTCATTATACTCTGTATATTCTTGTATCTGATGGAATTGTTGTAATAACAATGAAATGTTCTTCGGTTTGCGTTCTGTTTTGTCTTGTCCTCAATTCTATCCGTGCTTTCCTTCACGGAGAAGTTCAGGTCGTCTCAGTTTGGTATCAGAGCTTTGGTTTACAGAGCTCGAGAACAAGACACATTAGAAACATACGAAAGAATTCATCAGATATTGGATTAGTAATATCCAATAGAATGACTCGTTAGAGATGGGATCAGTAGTATCCTAGAACGAGTGTGAAGAGTATATTTTTCAAATGAAAACAATTTTGTTTTGAAAATTTAAATCGCTTTATACGTATTTGAATATTTATTTATTTTGAATATGGACAATCGAGTATATAAAGATTTCGCGTATACGCGTCATGAACGTATAGTCGAAGTTTTAATATACTGGATAGATATAGAGTCATATTCTAGACACCCGAAGATGATTCTGATGATTGTAGCTACATCATCAGTATTTATGTTCGTGTTTCGAAGGTGTGATTTCTATATATTTCCATTAGACTGGTGTGAGAACCAAAACTTATAATGCTAGAACACATTGTTGTGAATTGGCATCAAAAACAAGATTTTCAGTATATATCAAAATTATGAATTTGAAACGTTAATTCACTAATTGATTGATGTTTGTGTTGTTTGTTTAAGTGTTTGCTAATTTTGAACCGTTTAGCCTAATTGAACCAAATATTGAACTATATTGAAAATTGGTCGCATTTGCTTGCATATACATATACTTACATTGAACAGGTCATAGCAAGGAGGCTAGAGCAGAGAATAAAATTTGTTTGCCCGACAAATAGGTACATGTTTACTACATAATTTACTGTTTTGTTTGGGTGATGATGATTTTATGAGCCTATTGGCTAGCCGCTTGGCTTTTTCTTTTTCTTTTTGAGATCTGAAGGACCGGGGAAGCTATTTGAAATTCCCCGATGCTCCCGGTGCAGGGGAGGTTATGGCGAAATTTTTCGAAAATTTAGGGTGTTAGCCAAATTTTTGAAAATTTGAAAATTCTCAGAAACTGAAAAGTTAGAGAATGGAAGCCAGATCGAAAGTAGAGTTGATTAATCAAACCACTTTCGACTTTGTTCCTTTTCGGGGACGAAAAGTTTTAAGTGGGGGAGATTGTAATAACCCGGAAATTCTGGGCCAGTTTAAAATTTTTATTTTGGCAATTTTAGCGGATTTTGAACATTTAAAATGAATTATTTTAAATAATATCGACGAGAAATTTATTTTGAATATAATTCGAACGTATATATTATATACGTCGTCGTTAGAATATAAATAATTATATATAAATATGAATAGAATTGAAAATGGCGCGGTAGTTCGATAATTCGATTTCAAACTTTAATTGAATGTACCGGGTGCAAAACAGTCCGGATTTTAGTGAAACCAAAAATGATAGGATCTAATTGATGATATCTTTCCAACGAATCCAAAAAAATCAGGATTTCATAGCGGGAATCAAAAGATATGTCCAGTTTAAAATTCTGAATAGTCGCTATGGAATTCAGGCCCTTAAAAATGGAAATTTTGCAAATGACTTCGGATTTCGATGAAACCAGTTTTGTTGGATCCGTGATGTCAAATTATTGCTAGGTTTTAAATTTCATAATTTTTCGAATCAATATGTGAGCATGGCAAAGGAAAACGCGTTTGACCAGTTTCAGTTGATTTTAATCGACTGGAAATTGGCCATTTTTCAAACGGTCTCGGAATTCGACGAAACTAGTTTTGTTAGGACCGTATCGTCAATACGAAGCTAGAAAATATTTTTATGGGATTTATAGAGTTAGTATGTGACCCCGGTAATTCGAAATGTACGTCTAAAATTCAATATATAGTGATTTAAATGTAAATAAAAAGGAAACTGATCGAAACAGTCAAATCAGCTTGCGAAACATATCCCATTGTGTTCGGAATAGGGGTAATTAACTAGGGACAATAGTCGTTGGACCTCTTTTGGGATTCGGATTAAAAACTTGTTTTTTATAGGAATTTAAAATAATAATTAAATTAAATAATATAAATCCCTCCCTCCCTTCTCTCTTCAAAGTCAAACCGTCAGTTTAAAATAAAAAAAAAGAAAAAGAAAAGAAAAGAGAGGAACACCGTCGACTGAAACCCTTCGCGCCTCCGGAGCTGTGCCACCGCCACCGCTGCCTCATCGCCTCCCTCCTCCGTCCCTCCTCTCTGCCTTCCACCCTCCATCGCAGAAAACCCCACCGCGACAGAACCCCAAATCGGCCGCCCATCGACTAACCCTAGCCCTTGAACGAGACCCGAACCCCTACCCGAAAACCCTAGCCCCTCTAAATCGACAGCCGCGTGACCTTAAACCTCCACCATCTCGACGCAGTGACCCTCAACCCTCCACTAAGCCACCCCCTCCTTACCTCGCGACGCCAGGACCTGCTTCCCCAAAAACTGACGTGAACCCCCCCCCCCCCCGAAACGCTGTAAGTTTTTAGTGTTTTATTATTTTGTTTTATTTTATCTTTTTTCTTTTTTCTCCTTTAGGAAAAATTTATAGTTTAGAAAACTGATTTTTATTTATAAGTAGACTTGATTTTTTTTATTTTTATTTTATAAAAAGACTTGATTTTTAGTTAGAAAAGTGTGATTTTAAACAAGAAAAAGATTTGAATTTTTATTTTAGAAAAGTTCGAATTTTTATATTAGAAAAGTTTGAATCTTTCTATAGTTGAAATGGTAAGGTAAAAATATATTATTAGCAAAGTAAAAATATAATTTTTATATAAGGAAGATAATCAAAATATGATTTTTATATTTTTAAAGTATTAAAAATATAATCGTTACTATATAGAAGTGGTAAAAATATAATTTTTACATGTTAGGAATATTGAAAATATCATCTTTTTATAGGTAGCAAAATAAAATGTGATTTCTATAGGGATGATATTGAAAAGGTAAAATCTTTAAAAATGAAAAGACGATATTTTAAAAATAGTAAAGGCGAAAACTTTATTTATATAAAGGCGAAAACTTTATTTTTATAAAGGCGAAATCAATATTTTTGAAATGGAATTTTTATCTATATGACACCATAGTAAAAATTCGATTTTTATATATTGAATAGCATAGTAACAATTCGATTTTTAAATATATGAAGTGATTATAAAAATGTGACTTTTAAATTGAAAGTGAATAAATAAAAATGTGATTTTTGTTTTAAAGATATCGAAATATAAAAATGTGTGATTTTTATATATATAGTGACTACGGGCAACGAAGATGACGAAGATGGGATAACGAAGGAGATTTCTATAAATGAAGAGTCGTGGTATTGGATAGCTTTCGGTGAGAACTTCTCACTCTAAATTCTTTTTCTAGTTATATATATACTAGGATGTAGACGGTGTTTAGTAGCACCCGACACCCGTCATCCACAGACCATGGATGGCTTGTTTGTTAAATTGTTTGGTTGTGTAGTTGATTAGTCTAATTGGTTTGAATTGAATTGTTTGGTGAAATGGAATGGATTTGATTGATGTGTGAATGGCGTGGGCCTTCACTAGACCGGGGATAAGGCTAGGCCTTGTCCCGTTTCTAGTATCATGTCGTTATGCCGCCGAAATTTTCAAAAATATGTTAGAAAAATAAAAATATCATTTTATTGAATAAATGAACTGAATAGAAATTCAAGTGTTAAAATAAAATGTTTATCGTTAAAAATATAATTTTTAACGTGAAAGTGAATAAATGAATATTTATAAACAAATCGGCCGATTTGTTTGTATACACTGATTTGACTGATATCGATTGGGTCGATAAATTTTACACGTCGCCCAACTGCACAAATAAAATCTGTGTTTGATTGTTTGAAACCCCACACGGGTGTTGGGATGAAATTTGAAGTTCACTCATCCTGATGGATTAAATATGTCGATCGGTCGATTGACAGTCTGTTATAAGCATAAGATATCCATATTTGATGCTTATACAGTGTAGTGCACTTTGGTTGATGGTTGATTATTTTTTTCAATGCTATTATATACGTGTGTTGTATGAAAATCCATATAATTAACATTATATGGTGATTGATTGGGCCTCATTCCAATCGGGAAAATAATGAATATTATAAAAGAAAATTCATGTATTGAATATAAAAATAGTCATGTGTTGAAAATATTCGTGTGTTGAGTAAAATATTTTAAATAATAAAAATTACATCTTTATCATATTTACAATTAGAATCTACTTTACGGTGGAGTCTAATTAAAATCAAACGATAGATACCATAGTTTTATAAAATATTTTACATAACCAAAATAGTGATGTGTTGACAGTACTCATGTGTTGAGATTAGTCGTGTGTTGAAAGAAACATAGATTCATGTGTTGAATAGAATAAATATTCATTTGTTGAATAGAATAACGAATTTATTGAAATATATAAAGCCGTGTGGATTAGAGATGCGCTATTTTGACGTGAACGACATTTATATATCGATTTTATTCGTTTTATAATGAATATTGAAAAGGGATTTCAAAACTTAATATTTTGAAATGAAATTCAAATTAAATTAGATTAAAAATTCAAATTGAAATTTTATTGAATCAATTTGAAATGAATTCGAATCGAATAGTAAATGAATTCGATTCGAATTGAATAGAAAGTGAATTTGAATTGAATAAAAATGAATTCAAATTGAATTGAATTGAAACGAATTAGAATTTGAATTGAATTGAAATCAAATCGATTTGAAATTGAATGTAGTGTTGAAATGGTTTTGAAAACGAATTTAAAACGATTTATAAAATACGTTTTAAAAGGAAATCGACGAAATATATAATATATATATATATATATTATATATATAATGGCCTGAATAGAACGCGCCGCGCCGCGGCAGTTCGTGAATTTCGACCATTAACTTCGAATTGACGTTGCGGGAGATCCGACCGTCGGATTCTCCTAAAACCGGAACCGTTGGGTTCGTATCGAAAAGAGCTTTCCAATGAATATTAGAAATTTGAAATCTAATGGTTGGATTTGGAATTATGTCCAAATCAAATTCGAAAAAGGTCGCTGTAAGTGCAGTTCGATGGTCGTTGATGGAAATCGACTGTACGGGCCTTGATAAAATTATTAAAAATATCTATAATTTGTGTAAAATCATAAGAAATGATTTGAGAAGAATTGAGCTGGAGAATTCCACATTTGAAAAGATAAAAATAGATTTTTATCGAAATGAACTAGTTTTGAACTAGAATTTAAATCAATTTATTTGTGACATAAATAAATTGAATTTGAAAGTGATTTTAAAAATAATCAATATTCCCAATACGTGGATTGGACTGGAGTTGAATCGAAATTATCTTCGGGATATTTCGATGTTGGATTTCGTGACTATACAGATATTGTTATGGGAATTTGAAAGATATATTTTATATCGTTATTTCCAATACGATATATGTTGGTTTCAGAATTTGATATTGAATATAAGCCGATATATTTTCTATTCAGAGCCTTGTATTTAATATCAAATGTGATTTGGGTTTATCGTGAATCGTGTTTTAGAAGACATTGGTTCTTTAACCCAGTTAAAGGCAAGATGTTGATGTTTGAAAAGATTAAAACTAAGTGGAGTTTTAATGAATCTTTAATTAGATTAAAAATGGGAATTGATAATTTAAATTATCAAATCTGAAAAGTGATCGAGAGTGGAGTGTCACCAGTTTTGCTCCAAAGCGATAGTTAAATCTTTAATTAGATTTGAACGTGAAATGGTAATTAATTTTACCGATAACACCGTGGTGTTAGGATTGGAGTATTACCAGTTTTCTCCATGGGATATATAGGTTGGGATTGGGAAATAAAATAAATAATTACTTCGGTGTGGTTCGCTAATCCCGACTAGTTTGAAATGATATCCAAAGGAAGATTATAGGATAAATTTAGAAGAATTTATCTTGGATAAAATTAATGGGAACATGTCCCTAAGAATGTGATTTTGTGAATAAAAGAATATTCTGAATTGGAATGAGGCGTTTGTTGTGTTTGTGTAACATTCGTTTATTATATACGTGGGTTATTCAGAAAGGCCGGGTTTATACCCATTCTGAATAACCGATTCGACGAGATGTCGAAGATGAAGACGGTGGTTGAAGACCGGAAGTCTTCACATCGTTTGGGTGATTACTGATGATCTTGATTGGGATGTACACCCAAGATGAGGGAAACAGTCGGTGATCGTCCAGACGTACTTGGAGATCGATGGATATGCGAGGAAAGTGCCTCCGGTTTCGTTCAGACCCAGAACGAACTTGTAAATGGATTGTGTGTCTGACATTGGATTTTATTCTGTGTTGATTGATCTCTATTAAATATACATCTGTTTGGCGGCGGAGAATTTATTCTCTTGCTTAACGCCCTTCTCTGAGACGTACGAGCTCAGAGGTTGTATATCGATGGACATCAGTCGCATGGAGTGAATTGCCAGTGTGGCATGCGTAAGTGGCAAATGATCAAGGCTTCTGTTGAAAAGCAAAGTCTTGTGGTTGATGATCAAAGCACGGCCTGTGTGGCATAGCTTTGTGTATAACGTGGATTCGCGAGCCTCACACCTCGGTATGAGTCAAAAACGGGATACGGACCCAAGGAGTGCACGACGTTTCTTTCTAGCTAGGGTGGTGTCAGTGACCTACCAGCCCTGACATTTATATACTTTTCACCTGTGTGGTTGTTGGATACGAGGCGCCTCGGATATAGGTCTGTAAGGACCGGGAAACGTGTGTTCAGGAATTGCCAATCCTCAAAAGTAAGAGAGGACCGGCCTTGGAGGATCCAGGGATTGCTGTGTGCGGTCCCGAGGCATTTGCTAGAGTGTCTCGAACGCGGAGAGGAGCTTGCCCCTTGCCTCGACTCATGATGGAATCCAATTTCCAATACGTGTGTTTCGGTTTTATTTGTAGAACCTAGTATGGCGACAAAGTGGTATGGGTCATTCATGCCGCCTATGGTTGATATTTATGATTGAAATTATTTTGACACTATACACCTATAATAGTATCAAATAATGTGTTTTAAACGTATCAAGCATGCTTTGGCTGTTATAAGGTAAAAACCCTATCCTCCGGCTTGCGTTGCATTGTGTGATGGGACCTGGGTCTTATAACAGCTTCATTTTTCTTTATTTAGCATTGCGCTGTTTGTTCTATGCACTGGTATTCTTGGGAGGAAACCCGTTCCGTGTTATACGGCGTGGTCCCTTGATTTACCTAACTTCAAAACCAATATTAATAACTGTTTTAGTTCTCACACCAGTCCCATGACTGACCTGGAGTTTATTGTTTTAACCTAAACTCTGGGTGCCCCTATTTTCCGCACGGGCAGCTAGTAGTTTTGGTTTTGCAGATTTATATTCACAGGATCCTGATTTACAGCTGGAACGATGCTCGGAAAGCTCTGTATTCGTGTATCACTTTCAGTTGTGCTTTTGTATTATTTTCCGCTGCGATGTATTTAAATGTAATTTAAATCTCTGATATTTGTCAAATGTAATTTATTCATTATACTCTGTATATTCTTGTATCTGATGGAATTGTTGTAATAACAATGAAATGTTCTTCGGTTTGCGTTCTGTTTTGTCTTGTCCTCAATTCTATCCGTGCTTTCCTTCACGGGGAAGTTCGGGTCGTCTCAAAAGGAGAGTGGTTTGAGGTATGATTCATTATGTTTTGTTGTTATGTACATATACGCTTTAAGTGGGGGAGGATTTGATTGATATACTGTGATGGTTTGTATATATTGTTGATGTAGTGTTGATGTTGGTTTATACATTATGTTGGATGATGGTGTATGTCGGTTTGGATGGCATTTGTTTGTCGGATGTTTACATTTATTAGTTTATGTTGTGTATATTGGACTGTATGTATATGATTTGAGTTTAATGTAATGTTTGGGTTTATGTTTGAGTGTTATTGTTATGTACATACTCAAAATGGAGGTGTTATGACATATTTGAGATTTTGGGTGGCTGGAAGTAATATATCTAAATCATTTATAGGTATGAATATTTGGATGAGATGTTAAAAATGTCCATAAGGATAAGCAATACTTAGAATGGTTTAAATGGACATAATGGGAATGTATTAGGAATGTGTAGGGATGATTTTTCTTTTAAAGAATATGGAAGAAAAGGGTTAAGATAATGTAATGACCCGGATTTTAAGCGACTTTGGTTATCGACATAAACACGATGTCGATAACCAAAACACCGAAAAATCCTGGTAATTAGTGAAAGAAATTAGAGGGTGAGGAAAGATAAGATAGAAAATTAGAATAGAAGAAGAAGAAGAACACAACATCAGAGTAACATGAATCTCACAGCGGAACGAATAAATATATTTCATAACATAACTTTGAAATACAAATTTGTACTTGAATATACAAATCATTATCAAAGTACAGCACTTACAACACAGCGGAAATAACTATAGCTATATGATCCTGAAGCCTCCTGCTACAAGCTCTTCCAGTATATCTGTAAATCCCGACTACTTGACTACCCGTACAAATTTAGGCACCCAAGAGTTTAGGGAAAACAACAAAGTAAACTCCGGGTCAGTCATGGGACTGGTATGAGTAAAACAGTTTGAAAATAGTTTGAACAAGTAAACGATATCTCATAAGACCACGCCGCATAACGGAACGGGTTTTTCCCTAATGAGAATCCAAAATAACTTTATATCAAAACCCTTTTGCTATTATAATAATGTCTATCAATCACAGTATATATAATCATCTAGCAGAAACGCTTTCATCTCACGTTCTACATATATAGTATACAATCAAAACCACAAGCACGTATTGGGTAATGGATTTCCAACTATGACAAGGTATGGAACCATCTTTCGCTAGTGTACCTCTAGAAAGGAATACACTGGGTTCAACAAGAACATCTTGCAACCCGGCCACACATGACCGACCACTCATTTCGCTTGAGTGTATCGAATGTATATCACCAACAGTTGAGATCAGCAACCGTTTCCCGAGTGCGACAGCATCAACAATAGATTTTTAGAAGTAAATGAAACTCCAGATCAGGTGATTATACACTCTACTTCGGTGCGACCGACTTAGCCATGCTGCCTGCCCGATTTCTGTCATTTACCGGTTGATCAGACTAGAAGCTACGCTTTATCATCACACTAGATTCACTTTGAATGCCACATCGTCAAATCCATCAAATCACCGATTGACGTCCTCAACCATACATTATGTGTTAGCTAAAAGAAGTTTCCTTCTCCGCTTCCACTCTTGGTACGGTTGGAGAAATCAATATACGTGATCGTCTGGAAATACTCTGTCAGACATCCATCCATACAAGTCATCCAGGACAGGACGAATCGAAGGCACTATTCTGTAAACAGGATAGCCCTTGCATAACTCCGTCTTCAATTTTCTTTGGCATATATGATTCGCAACGCTTATGCCAATACGGAGTGGTTCTTTGGATAATAATCCAACCGGTCTCTCCATATTAACAACGTTAAAATGGTCAAAACTCCAATAGTCTGTGATTTAACTATCGAATAAAAATAAGTGTGCAAACAACGATATTATTTCCAAATGGAAATTATATCGATCAAACATCATTTAACATTTATATCCTTAGTTCATTTTTTCATCTCCTGTTTCCCTATATTCAATATTTCTTATTTCCTAAATTTGGAAAATATATGTTATTAACAATGGAAAACATTTCCATTTCTTGTTTTTTTTTTGTTAGAAAACATTTCTGGTTTCTTATTTGGAAAACATTTCCAAAGCTTCTTCTTTGGACTTAGACAGATGTTTAAACAAACCATTGCGGTGCCAACTCAAACCATTCCCTTTTACTGCCGAACCTTAACTATTCCTTAGTTAAAAACGAAGCCAATCAAGTTGGGGTAGAACTACCTCTCAGACCTTAACTGAACAACATTTCTAACTTTGAAATAGGCAAAGTTCACTTTATATTCCTTTTACAAACTTCCTTACTTAACCCTCCTTCGAATAGCTATATTCGATCGACTCTTTTCACTTAACTCTATTCGATTAACCCTTATCACTTAACTCTATTGGACTAACACTATTGGATTAACTCTATTTGACTAACGCTATTGATTTATTCATTTCACTTAACTCCTTTCGAATAGACTATATTCGATAACTCCTTTTACTTTATTCGAATAAACTATATTCGATTAACTCATTTGCTTCTATTCGAATAAACTATATTCTATTAACTCCTTTTACTTTATTCGAATGAACTAAATTCGATTAACTCCATTTGGATAACTCTAGTTCGATTTAGCTCTACTCAATAAATTCTAGTTCGATATAACTCTATCGATTTACTTTAACTGATTAACACTAACTGTTTAACTCTAACTGGTTTACCCTAATGGTTTAACCTAACTGATTTACTCTAACCAATTAACTCTAACTGGTTAACCCTAATTGATTAACTCTGTTATATTTACTCTAATCAATTTATTCTATTCGATGAATTCTGATCGAATAACTCCTTTTGGCTAAACTATATTCGAATACCTCCTTTTTAACCTTATTCGATAACTTCCTTTATTCTATTCGAATAACTAATTCGATTAACTCCTTTTCGAATAAACTATTCATTTATAAAGATTTACTTTTAGTAACGGTTCTTCACTTTACAAATGATTTCCTTTTTATACTAACTTATCCTTTAATTTTATAAATATTTCTTTTATAAAAAAATCCTTTTCCTTTTCTATATAAAATCCATCGATTTTATATAAATAATTCATTTTCAAAACACACTTTGAAATATTCCCTTATCAACATTTCGGTATGTTATGGTATTCAACATATCAAATCACGATTATCAGTATCGTCCAAACACATATAATCGACAACAGATTATATATCACATCATATATCACAATATATGAAAAACAGTAAAATAAATGTTGAGGAACCCAGTTGGATTCCTCCAACCTGTTTCCCTGCATCACAGATGTTAAACAATATAGATAACATCACTTTCAGTTCCATATGATATACTCTGTTAAACAGAATCAATATAGAAATTCAACTAACTGACTAGCAGTTCAATCAAACAGTCAATCTTCCAATATCTAATAGTTCTAAAAATACAACATGAAATTATAAACTGTTCAGAGTTAGTGAGATTTACTCACATTGGCAGTTCATTGTTAAAGAATGATAAACTATTTGTTTGATTTGAATCAAACAATTCATTTCGCCATAAATTCAAACGAGCTCGAATCCACTCCCAGTCAGTTCTATGCGTAGCCACCGTCCATACGATCCCAACGCAACTTACGGTTTGTCAATCTGATATCGTATGATCAAGTTATACGATTTACAAATTTCAAACATTATTTAAATTAAATAAAGATCTAAATTCCTTTTCTCACTTGGGCCTCACCCTCCTTTAAACGGCCCATTACTCCCTTAAGGACCCACGACCGCTTGCTTCTTCTCCCAAAACTGAAAATCGCTTTCTCCAGTAAACACTTTACCAAATACAAACGACTGAACTATCCTCCCTTACTTCTTCTTCCTCAATGAAACCGTTCGAGACAATCCCCGTTCAAATCCAATTCCCGAGCCCTACCCTACTGACACCGTCACACTCAGCTCGCACCCACCTCGGTGACCGCGACTTCACTCTGTCGACGAGCAATTTAAAAGATCGAGCGATCCTTTCAAGCACAGAAATTCACAAAAATGATGTGTATCAGTGCCGCATCTTGTCACGAAGCTAAATATACCCTCGAATCGCCACAAAAACACCTGAAACCATTTCCGATTGAAACCCTAGCTCACGCCCAAATATTCCAGCGTGCGAGACTGCAATCGAACAAAACAAAGGTAGTATGAGTGTGAAGAGAATCACTCAGAGCATTAGGAGAAAATGGTTTCGAGATTTATATATTTTTATTTGGTTTTTCTACTTTGAAAACTTCTTGTTGTGATGGTTTATACGCCTTATATAGGCTTGAATGGGTTAGGTAAGGTTTGTGCTGGAGATCAAAGGCCATGTGGTCTGTGCGGAACCTCAGAAAATGGGGGGGATATTTTCAACTTTATTTTTGTATTTCATTTTATTCGATTTCTCCTTGTATCTGCCTTTTAAAAATCCCAGCGATTTCATACGATATCTAAAAATCACCAAACTGGACATGTAGGTAGAGCTCGACATTACAGTCCCAACGAAACTAGTTTCGGCGAATTCCGACTCCGTATGCTCATACAGTGTATTTTTAACTGTCAAAATACTGACTGTTTCTCACTCTAAAAATCCATACTACCACACACATACTCTAAAAATCACGAAACTTGACATCTAACAATAATTTGACATTGCGAATTCAACAAAATTAGTTTCGTCGAATTCCGACTTCGTTTGCAAAACCGGCTATATTTTAAAGCTCTGAATGACCCATTTAAATATATAAATATATTTAAATATAATTAAATTAAATATTTTAAAAATAAATATTATCGTCTATGTTCACAGTGGAATACCATACAGCTCTAGAATATTCCTATATGAATTTGTAGCTTGATATTTCAATCTGGGTCAACCCGTTATTCGATTTATATTGAAATTCCTTTTTAAAATACAAATAATTCCTTTATAAATTATAAAGGAATTCCACAACGACTTTTCTAAAATTTGATTTGTACATAAATCAAAATCTACATGACGAAATCCCGATTTTTCTCTCCAACTAGAAAGATATACTCCACCGCTCCACACGTTTCTTGTTTCACAGAAATCCGATTTAAAACGAACCCTGTATATTCAGTTGAAGTTCAAATCGCCAAATAGCGAACTGCAGCGCTATTTCAAGCTCTATTTTAATTATATTATAATTATACGTTCAAACTGACGTCGATTGAATATATTCGTCAATATAATTCAACTCCTAACTGATATATTTATTTTAGATAACCCAAATTACACCATACTGTGAATTTCACTATTTTTGATTAAAACTGAATTAAATATATTATTTAATTTATTATTTTAATTAAATATTTACCATTATTTAATTCCATGACCAATCAATTCTTTTAATTACCTTTTAAATAATTAAATAAGTTAATTCTAATACCTCTGCCAATGCGGGTCATTACAATCTTTCCCACTTAAAATAATTTCGTCCTCGAAATTGATAAAAAGTAGAGGACGACCCTATCGACTGGTTAGAACATATTTGTTCACTTCTTAACTTCAGTTTCAACTGAACCAATTTAATTTCAATTAAATTATTAATTAATTCTTGTCAACGAAAATTTTCAAAAATCCTGAAAATTTTCTAACACCTTAACTTTTCTAAAATTTCGCCAGCACCTCCTTTGTACTGGTCAATCGGTCAAACTCCAACTTGCCTCTCTGGGCCATCTCCAACCCAAAAGAAAACCAAATAGCCAAGCGGCTTGCTAATTCGGCTCATAAATCTTATATCCAATAGAAATATAAACTTGTACCTTTTGTCGGCATATCATTATATCATTTCCACCTGTTATCACTTCAGCGGATACCAGGATCATTCCAATCAAATCCCCTTCTACTTTTATCCATGACACAACCATTCACTTATATCCTAAGTCGAATTTTATTTCAAATTCGAGTTCCATTCTTGATTTCAATTCCTTAACTCCTCAATCCAATACCATTTCGGATTCTAATTTCACAAATCCAATCTTATTCGATTTCAATTCAACTTCAATTACCACTTAACTGACTTTACTTTAATTCAAATCTGCTTTCACAAATTTTTGTTAAATTTGTTTTTGATTCAAACAGTCTTTCCCTGGGAGTTTTTAACAGTTTACTCTTTTCAAAAATCAAATTTTCCTTTTTGAAATTCAACTGAGCCCATAATTAATATTCCATTAGTTAAATTACTTCTCTATTTCTTTATCAATATTTGTTAACCAAATATTTTCAATAACCATATTGGCCTTTTATGTTATTTGGAAAACATTTCCGAATATCACCTTCCTTTATTTTCTAAATTTTTAGAAAATATATGCTATTTATAATTGGAAAATATTCCCATTACTTATCTCTTTTCTGATCTTGCTTATTTCTGTACTTAGGAAATATTCTTTATTGTATTTCCAAGCTTACACTTATTTGGGTTAAAACGGATGTTGTGTAAAACATCGCCACGACAACCCAAATGCTATATTCAACTAACTCTTATCCAACATTGATCTTCGAGCCTGAAATCTTACTATTTATTTGTTAATAATGAAATCAATCAAGTTGGGGTATAACTATCTCTCAGACCTTGACTGAATAACATTTATAACGTCAAAACAGATACGACTACTTACTCGAATAATCAATACCATACAACTACTTATTCACTATCAAACACGTATACGCCTCCTCTTTCTAATCTTACTAGATTTTATTCTTAGTCTTCCTTTTTGATTTTACTATACTATTTCTAAGTTCGTTTCCTTATCTACTTCTATATATATATCGATACGTTGATTTCTAACTATCAAATTATCTTAAAAATATTCTAACTCCTTAAATTCTTTGAAAAATTCGCCATAACCTCCTTTGTACTAGGAGCATCAAGATATTTCAAATAGCCTCCCATGACCCTCACCAATCCAAAAGAAAAAGAAAAAGCCAAACGGCTAGCCGATACGCCGCATAAAATCTCATATATGAATTAATTACATACCTTTCCGTCGAGCATTTTATTTATATACCTTCATACCTTATCCATACCTATCTCATGTATATTTATACCTACCCAATCTATTTTAACTATACCTGATCGTTTTAACTCGATTCATAAATTAATTTGTTAATTAACTCTTTAGTCTATATCACTTTTATATTTGAACATGACATGTTCAAATATATTTTAACCTGCTTATTACTAATTTGAATTCAAATTTTAAATTTAAGTTCTATATTCGATTTCGAATATCCATGTACAAATCCAATTCACCTTTCAAAGTTCAACTTCAAATTCTACCTTGATTAACTAATTCCTCTTCGACTTAGTTAATTCTATTCAATTTCTATTCAAATTTTATATCACTTCTATTATTCAACTTTTATATATTCAAATTCTATAGTTTAAATTCCATTTGAATTCTATATTCAAATTCTATATATTCAAATCCTATATTTGAATTCCATTTGAATTCTATATTCAAATTCCATTTGAATTTCTATATTCAAACTCTATTTCAATTCCATTGAATTTCATATATTCAAACTCCCTTTGAATTTCTATATTCAAATCCTATTATTACTCTATATGAATTCTATATTCAATTTTCCATTATTTAAATCTTCTTTATTCAAATCTCATTTGAATTTTTATATTCAAATCCCCTATGAATTTTCTATATTCAAATTCTATATCACTTCCATTGAATTTCATATATTCAAACTCCCTTTGAATTTCTATATTCAATTTCTATTTCAATCTCTCTTATTTCAAATTCTACTATTATAAATCCCATTTTGAAATTCAACACAACTTGTCTTTCTCAAAACAAGTTCAAAACAGTATCTCTGGTAGTAATTCATCACATACAACTCGAAAATGAATACTGATGATGCAGCTGTCATCATCAGAATCTATTTTCCAGCGATCGAAGTGAGTTCAATACTATAAAACCATTTTTAGACATTTCCACTTTGAAATTCATTTCAAAATATAATTCACACGACTTGTAAAACAATTTAAAATCTCCCAGGATCTTAAATTTTCCTTATTCTTAATCCAAATCCATTTACAAACACTTATCCAATTCTTTAGAGTTTTAACTCCATTTCTGGTTTAATTTTCAGATTTAACTCATCTGATTTCACGTATTTCACTTATATGAATTCTGGTTGATTATTTACATAACCATTTAATTTATAATCTTACTCAACTATAATAACAACTAATATATCCAATATATATCAAAATCTACTTTGGGTAAATTTATTTTAATTTACCCTCTTTTCAAAACATATCATGTCGACCCCTCGTATTTGAGTGTTTATCAACTCCTACCGATACAGTGGATCAAACTAATCGACCAGAACTTATAAACTACTCAACCAATAAATCTTCACAATATAAAATTATTTTTATATCGTATACAAATACGTTCACTCGTATATATACATTCAAACTCAATCTAGGGTATTACTAACCCTATCTCTACCGAGTCATGCCACAGAGCCAAGGTAATTCACTTAACTTAAGCTCTGATACGAACTGTAATGACCCGGATTTTAAGCGACTTTGGTTATCGACATAAACACGATGTCGATAACCAAAACACCAAAAAATCCTGGTAATTAGTGAAAGAAATTAGAGGGTGAGGAAAGATAAGATAGAAAATTAGAATAGAAGAAGAAGAAAAACACAACATCAGAGTAACACGAATCTCACAGCGGAACGACTAAATATATTTCATAACATAACTTTGAAATACAAATCTGTACTTGAATATACATATCATTATCAAAGTACAGAACTTACAACACAGCGGAAATAACTATAGTTATATGATCCTGAAGCCTCCTGCTCCAAGCTCTTCCAGTATATCTGTAAATCCCGACTACTTGACTGCCCGTACAAATTTAGGCACCCAAGAGTTTAGGGAAAACAACAAAGTAAACTCCGGGTCAGTCATGGGACTGGTATGAGTAAAACAGTTTAAAAACAGTTCGAACAAGTAAACGATATCTCATAAGACCACACCGCATAACGGAACAGGTTTTTCCCTCATGAGAATCCAAAATAACTTTATATCAAAACCCTTTTGATATTATAAAAATATCTATCAATCACAGTATATATAATCATCTAGCAGAAACACTTTCATCTCACGTTCTACATATATAGTATACAATCAAAACCACAAGCACGTATTGGGTAACGGATTTCCAACTATGATAAGGTATGGAACCACCTTTCGCTAGTGTACCTCTAGAAAGGAATACACTGGGTTCAACAAGAACATCTTGCAACCCAGCCACACATGACCGACCACTCATTTCGCTTGAGTGTATCGAATGTATATCACTAACAGTTGGGATCAGCAACCGTTTCCCGAATGGGACAGCATCAAGAATAGATTTTTAGAAGTAAATGAAACTCTAGATCAGGTGATTATACACCCTACTTCGGTGCGACCGACTTAGCCATGCTGCCTGCCCGATTTCTGTCATTTACCGGTTGATGAGGCTAGAAGCTACGCTTTATCATCACACCAGATTCACTTTGAATGCCACATCGTCAAATCCATCAAATCACCGATTGACGTCCTCAACCATACATTATGTGTTAGCTAAAAGAAGTTTCCTTCTCCGCTTCCACTCTTGGTACGGTTGGAGAAATCAATATACGTAATCGTCTGGAAATACTCTGTCAGACATCCGTCCATATAAGTCATCCAGGAACAGGACGAACCGAAGGCACTATTCTTTAGACAGGATAGCCCTTGCATAACTCCGTCTTCAATTTTCTTTGGCATATATGATTCGTAATGCTTATGCCAATACAGAGTGGTTCTATGGATAATAATCCAACCGGTCTCTCCATATTAACAACGTTAAAATGGTCAAAACTCCGATAGTCTATGATTTAACTATCGAACAAAAACAAGTGTGCAAACAATGATATTATTTCCAAATGGAAATTATATCGATCAAACATCATTTAACATTTATATCCTTAGTTCATTTTTTCATCTCCTGTTTCCCTATATTCAATATTTCTTATTTTCTAAATTTGGAAAATATATGTTATTAACAATGGAAAACATTTCCATTTCTTGTTTTCTTTATTAGAAAACATTTCTAGTTTCTTATTTGGAAAACATTTCCAAAGCTTCTTCACTGGACTTAGACAGATGTTTAAACAAACCATCGCGGTGCCAACTCAAACCATTCCCTTTTACTGCCGAACCTTAACTATTCCTTAGTTAAAAACGAAGCCAATCAAGTTGGGGTAGAACTAACTCTCAGACCTTAACTGAACAACATTTCTAACTTTGAAATAGGCAAAGTTCACTTTATATTCCTTTTACTAACTTCCTTACTTAACCCTCCTTCGAATAGCTATATTCGATCGACTCCTTTCACTTAATTCTATTCGATTAACCCTTATCAATTAACTCTATTGGACTAACACTATTGGATTAACTCTATTTGACTAACGCTATTGATTTACTCACTTCACTTAACTCCTTTCGAATAGACTATATTCGATAACTCCTTTTACTTTCTTCGAATAAACTATATTCGATTAACTCATTTGCTTCTATTCAAATAAACTATATTCTATTAACTCCTTTTACTTTATTCGAATAAACTAAATTCGATTAACTCCATTTGGATAACTCTAGTTCAATTTAACTCTACTCAATAAATTCTAGTTCGATATAACTCTATCAATTTACTTTAACTAATTAACACTAACTTTTTAACTCTAACTGGTTTACCCTAATGGTTTAACCTAACTGATTTACTCTAACCAATTAACTCTAACTGGTTAACCCTAACTGATTAACTCTGTTTGATTTACTCTAATCAATTTATTCTATTCGATGAATTCTGATCGAATAACTCCTTTTGGCTAAACTATATTCGAATACCTCCTTTTTAACCTTATTCGATAACTTCCTTTATTCTATTCGAATAACTAATTCGATTAACTCCTTTTCGAATAAACTATTCATTTATAAAGATTTACTTTTAGTAACGGTCTTCGCTTTACAAATGATTTCCTTTTTATACTAACTTGTCCTTTAATTTTATAAATATTTCTTTTACAAAAAAAATCCTTTTCCTTTTCTATATAAAATCCATCGATTTTATATAAATAATTCATTTTCAAAACACACTTTGAAAATATTCCCTTATCAACATTTTGGTATGTTATGGAATTCAACATATCAAATCACAATGATCAGTATCGTCCAAACACATATAATCGACAACAGATTATATATCACATCATATATCACAATATATGAAAAACAGTAAAATAAATGTTGAGGAACCCAGTTGGATTCCTCCAACCTGTTTCCCTGCATCACAGATGTTAAACAATATAGATAACATCACTTTCAGTTCCATATGATATATTCTGTTAAACAGAATCAATATAGAAATTCAACTAACTGACTAGCAGTTCAATCAAACAGTCAAAACATAGTCAATCATCCAATATCTTACAGTTCTAAAAATACAACATGAAATTATAAACTGTTCAGAGTTAGTGAGATTTACTCACATTGGCAGTTCATCGTTAAAGAACGATAAACTATTTGTTTGATTTGAATCAAACAATTCATTTCGCCATAAATTCAAACGAGCTCGTATCCACTCCCAGTCAGTTCAATGCGTAGCCATTGTCCATACGATCACAACGCAACTTACGGTTTGTCAATCTGATATCGTATGATCAAGTTATACAATTTACAAATTTCAAACATTATTTAAATTAAATAAAGATCTAAATTCCTTTTCTCACTTGGGCCTCACCCTCTTTTAAACGGCCCATTACTCCCTTAAGGACCCACGACCGCTTGCTTCTTCTCCCAAAACTGAAAATCGCTTTCTCCAGTAAACACTTTACCGAATACAAATGACTGAACTATCCTCCCTTACTGCTTCTTCCTCCACGGAACCGTTCGAGACAATCCCCGTTCAAATCCTATTCCCGAGCCCTACCCTACTGCCACCGCCACACTCAGCTTGCATCCACCTCGGTGACCGTGACTTCACTCTGTCGACGAGCAATTTCAAAGATCGAGCGATCCTTTCAAGCACAGAAATTCACAAAAATGATGTGTATCAGTGCTGCATCTTGTCACGAAGCTAAATATACCCTCGAATCGCAACAAAAACACCTGAAACCTTTACCGATTGAAACCCTAGCTCACGTCCTAATATTCCAGCGCGCGAGACTGCAATCGAACAAAACAAAGGTAGTATGAGTGTGAAGAAAATCACTCAGAAGATTAGGAGAAAATCATTTCGAGATTTATATATTTTTATTTGGTTTTTCTACTTTGAAAACTTCTTGCTGTGATGGTTTATACACCTTATATAGGCTTGAATGGGTTAGGTAAGGTTTGTGGTGGAGATCGAAGGCCATGTGGTCTGTGCGGAACCTCAGAAAATGTGAGGGATATTTTCAACTTGATTTTTTGTATTTTATTTTATTCGATTTCTCCTTGTATCTGCCTTTTAAAAATCCCAGCTATTTCATACGATATCTAAAAATCACCAAACTGGACATGTAGGTAGAGCTCGACATTACAGTCCCAACGAAACTGGTTTCGTCGAATTCTGACTCCATATGCTCATACAGTGTATTTTTAACTATCAAAATACCGACTGTTGGTCACTCTAAAAATCCGTACGGCCACACACTGACTCTAAAAATCACGAAACTTGACATCTAACAATAATTTGACATTGCGGATTCAAAAAAAATTAGTTTCGTCGAATTCCGACTTCGCTTGCAAGACCGGCTATATTTTAAAGCTCTGAATGACTCATTTAAATATATAGATATATTTAAATATAATTAAATTAAGTATTTTAAAAATTAATATTATCGTCTATATTCACAGTGGAATACCATACAGCTCTAGAATATTCCTATATGAATTTCTTGCTTGATATTTCAATCTGGGTCAACCCGATATTCGATTTATATTGAAATTCCTTTTTAAAATATAAATAATTCCTTTATAAATTATAAAGGAATTCCACAGCGACTTTTCTAAAATTTGATTTGTACATAAATCAAAATCTACACGACGAAATCCCGATTTTTCTCTTCCACTAAAAAGATATACTCCACCAGCTCCACACGTTTCTTGTTTCACAGAAATCCGATTTAAAACGAACCCTGTATATTCAGTTGAAGTTCAAATCGCCAAATAGCGAACTGCAGCGCTATTTCAAGCTCTATTTTAATTATATTATAATTATACGTTCAAACTGACGTCGATTGAATATATTCGTCAATATAATTCAACTCCTAACTGATATATATATTTTAGATGAACCAAATTACACCATACTGTGAATTTCATTATTTTTTATTATTACTGAATTAAATATATTATTTAATTTATTATTTTAATTAAACATTTACCATTATTTAATTCCACGACCAATTAATTCTTTTAATTACCTTTTAAATAATTAAATAAATAAATTATAATACCTCTGCCAATGCGGGTCATTACAGATAAGATATAGACTTCCGTGAATGAAGATATCATTCTTTGTTGAAAAGATTATAGTTGCGGTAGGAAAATTGAAAGAATAAACATGTTTTACTAATCGACAAAGAAATGTATAGCTTACGATACTACAAATTATTAGAAGGTGGATTTTTCTTAAAAAATAATAATTTTTTAACCTCTTGTATATGGATTAGAATTACATAATAATTCCAATTGAAAATAAAAATTTTGGGGTTATAAATGTTCATTAAAACAAATGATGAAAAGGTTAATTGTAAATATTTGCAAATAAGGGCTTTAATGGAAAAGGAATTCAAACGACCAGCAATAAACAATTCAAAGGGTAAATTTGTAATTGCCATGGTCTTGATGTAACAAGCTTTAAAGTTTAGACTGTAAATATCCTTTTCCTAAAATCTATTACAGATTGTGTACTAAATTAACGTTTAATAAAAAAGAGAAAGAAGACAAGACATATAAGCTTGGTAAAATAAACTTTGTTGACATACTCAATTAGAAGAGAATATATAGTAAATCTATTTACTAAAATTGGGTAGAATTGAAATGATAAAATCCTCGTAAAATGAGAAGCACTTGAGAAAGTAAAAGTACTAAGAGTAGTATAAAGGATAAAAGACTACTCCAAAGAATTTATCTAGTAATTTGGAATTTATTTATGACCATTAAGTTAAATTTGAAAGACCTCTCATCGTGTAAACTAAAGTGTAATGAATAATTATGGCCATTAAGGACTTTCAATATTCACACACACACACACACACAAAAAAACATATATATATATATATATGAGTTTTAAGTTAGTGCTAAAATGAATTCAATCTAGTGTTTCAAAATATATTTGAAAGTAAAAGAATAAACTGAAAATATAGATATAAATAGAAGAATTTATCAATTCAACGCAAAGAGATATAGGTCCCGTTTTCAAATAAAAATGAACATTTCTTACAAAACAATTGTCATTCTGAAAGTCGTTAAAGACTGCATTCAATATACGAATAAAAGATGAGTGTTGGAATAAGGAAAGATATTTTACTCTTAAATAAGAAAGTTTGGCCGTGTAGTAAATATTTGTGAAATGTTAAAATTGAGATATTCATTTGGAAAGTTTTACTAGAAATGAAGAGGTTCTTTAACTTTATTGAGTAATGTTTCAAATGTGTTACGAAAATATGAAAATGAATGTCAATTAGACATTTTTATAAAACTTAATTGTCGCCTAATTAACTTTTGGCATTCAATTAAGATTTATTTTTAAAATAGAATTAGCTTTTGTTTTCATGCAAGTCAAAACTTTAAAAAGGGAGAACAAATTCCTTGAAAAATTCTATATTAAAACTAGGCATGCATTAATATTTTATTCAGTAAGCAATAGAACATGGAAAGCTGTTCTACTCTTAAAAATCAGACATTTATGAACATGCAGACAATGTTTTCAAAACATTACAAAACTAAAAGAAGACAATTATTGGACTTTTTTCTTAGGCAAAGCCAACCGGTTTTTTGAGTGTTCCGTAACAATTTTTATTATAGCAAATAATAAGAAGGAAAATACAGGTGTTAGACAGACAGTCTATCCACTAGCTGTTTTTATGGTGGTCCGACCACCGTACAAGCTAGAAAGTCCACACAGGGAACTAAAGATGAGTTGTACAAAACTACATACTGAAATACATAAGGAGAATACATAGGCACTCAACTAAAACATATTATCATACATGCTGCATAAATCCAGTATAAGCTGCAGCTGATTCTCTTTTCATCAATCATTATCGAAAAAGCTACCAACCCCCATCAGGCTTTTCTTACTTCTCGTAATATAGCCGACTTAAGAGGCAGATCTAGGAGATTGGTTAGACATTTCAGCATTGTCACTCCTTTATGGGGGGTCCTAGTGATCATGCGGAGGAGGAATGTTGGTATAAGGGTGGTCAGGCCCGAGTTTGAAGACGATATTGTGTGCATTTTTCATGTTTGAAGCTCGAGCAACTAATCCATTACCAGATGAGATAGAAGGACCCACCTTTTCATTGATTTGTCATGACGTGGACTTGTTTAAAAATCCCAACATGATGGAGTTCGGCTTTGCCTTGCTGGTGTTGGCAGCAATAGGAACTACCTCTAGATTACTTGTAACTTGCATTGCTTCCTTAATTTTCCCATTAATAGGAGCAACCAGCTTGTTAACATTATCTTGTTTTAACTCAATAACATGTTCACTACACCAAAATAGTGGATTCCCAACAAGTATATGTGTTACAAATAATTTCTGTAACACTTTTAAGTGTCACCAACGGCCTGTGAGGAATTTCCTGTAACACTTATAAGTGTTACAAACAGAGTAACTGCTAACACTTGTAAGTGTTACAAACATATTCATTGCTAACACTTATAAATGTTGGAACCATAAGATATGGTAACACTTATAAGAGTTACAAACATATTCATTGTTAAAACTTATAAATGTTGGAATCATAAGATATGGTAACACTTATAAGTGTTAAAAACATATTCATTGCTAATACTTATAAAATATTGTAACCATAAGATATGGTAACACTTATAAGAGTTACAAAGATATTCATTGCTAACACTAATAAATGCACAATTAATATTAAAAATCATAAAACAAATGAGTATAACATGTCTTTATGATTTCCAATCACATATATACTTCAACATATCAATTCAATATAAGATTTAGTACACTTCCATATTTCAAATTCAACAATATCACATTCCCATAATATTCAAATACTTGCTACATGCTTCCAATTTTAGAATACCATAACGATCAAATTATAAAAAGTAATACAAAGTTTTACTAAAGATACGTAGAATTTTGGATACTGCGAAGGAAAAATGTGAACCATATCACAAAGCCTCCATCCGAAAATTCACAAAGCTTGTAATGTTCGTTTTGAGGACCATCGTAAATCGGCGCTTCCAAATCTAAAACTTCTGTTATGCAAACAACTTTCCCAATACTTTGCACTATCTCACTTGAGTTATTATTCCATGCCGTTAAAGAAACTGTCAATACATGCAATAAGTGCTTCTTCATACAAAAAAAAAAAGAATGAGTCAAAGTTAGAAAGGCATTTTTATCAACCTGTTAAGTGATAACCAAGTATGTACTTATTCATAATTTTTCAATAAGATGCAAAACCTTAATTTATAATCATCCATCATCATTAAAAGGGAATATATAAACACCATGTACCAACTCTTATGCATGCTATTGTAAGAAGTTAAAAAAAGAAATTTCGATAGTGTTGTTGATCTCAATCAACTTATACAATGGAAATAATCTAAGAACTGGCAATATATGGAAACTCAAAAGCAGCCACAATTTTAGTACAATATAGTGGAACATAGTTGCTAAAAAAAGAAGTTTAATTTACCTTCATTGAATTAGTCGGAACTGAGTTTGGTCCTCGTTGCAAACAACAATAGTCATGCATACATTGGTTGCATATTCAACATACAGTTAGGTGCTCCTTTTAGCAAACAACATTTTGCGCAAAGCTTTCAACCAATTGCAACTCTACTGATTGGCCTTATCCATTAATACATATCAAGGAACCTGTACACTAAAGGAAAATAGTTATTTTCTATCATGACTTTAGTCAAACAACACCATACACATATTTTAATGCCAGCAAAATAATCAATTACATATTTCATGTATAATAGTAAGATGTGCAACATACTACATGTACAGCTTGTTATTAGAAATACAAGTCTTATATTTGTGGTTGACTGAGGTGAATTCAAATGATAAACTTCGAAGAGTTCTTGACAAATGCAAGGTGCATGCTCAAAGTAAGATACAATACTGAGCTAGCTAAGTTCACTTTTAAGTGTTACCAATAGCCGAGGCTAAGTTTTTGTGCAAACTGAGCTGAGGCTTAGTTTTCGCGAAAACTGAGCCAGCTCAATTTGTGCACATCTTAGTTTGCAAAATAAAAATAGAACTAAGACAATGCCTGCATGAAATAAAAATAGAACTAAGACATATAAATATAAATACCACTTTCATCATTTTGAATCCCGATCCTTGCCCCAGTTAAAGCACTGTTTGTTCTTTGTCGATTTGTAAGGAAGCCAATCATGCCATTTGAATTTGATCTGATAGTGCTTATGATAATGATGTCTTGTTCACCTCCTTGGAAACCATCAACGGTTTTCACATTTACAACGAAATTGCTGTCCATATGAAATTTCTTGAGTTTCTCTTTGATTACAGTAATCTGAGCAGAGTATGGTGATATGATCCCAATGCATAGTTTTTGTTAAGTGATGCACCAAGATGCAATGTCATCAGTTAAACATAAAAAATATCTCGTTATATATAAGTGCCATAGAATTACTATAAAAAACCTTTATAAAGATTATGCACAATGCGCAACACTACACCAATCTCAACCATGTTTTTTCGACTATGCCAACTTCATCAAATTCTTTCTTTCCTTCAACACTGATAAATGAAAAGGGACTGTAAGTATTGCCATCCATATAACATTTTTCATATGACTTGCTTTTCACATTGTCGGCATCTAAAATTTGACTAGAGTAAAATGCAATATTTGGAAAGAAGCTAATGGAAGGATGCATCTTATATTGCACCTCAAGAAGATGTTTTGGATGGCCTAATGCACTTAACCTTTCTAATAAACTTCTTCCAAAACCAACCGTTTCTGAAATATGCATACAAGGATATTTTTACTAAGAGTTTTATTTTACAAGAATAGATATTGAATTTATTAAAATGAATTTCAGATTGATGAAGGAATCACCTTGCTTTTTATAGTAGCTGATAGTTGGCACTCATCTCCAATTAGAAACACATGTTTAATGCCATGCAATTGTAATGGGATTCTAGATTCTGATTCTTTTAACTGAGAAACGTCATCAATGATTACCACATTGAAAGAAGTCGATGTCTATTCTTTGGGATGCAATTGATATGAAGTTGATATAGTACAAAATACAAGAGATGCTCCATTTAAGCAAAAAATTCTTGCTTCTTGCCTTTCACCGAAACCAAACTCTGGAATTCTGCAGTCTTGGAGAAGATCTTTCATGCTACATAGCAATAGTTTTGTGATAACATAACAGTTGGGTCTTTTGCAACCAGGATTCAAACCAAATTCATTGTTATCGCTACCTTGTACTACGCTTGGTAAATATTTCCTCTAGCTCTTTATCACAAATTTCCAAATGAATAACTGATTTTTCGAAATAATCAAGCAAATCTAGAACATCCATCATAATAGAAAATGATTTTGAACAAATTGCAGAAGAAGGCAAGTGTGTACGCATACTCACCGAACATGTTTTGAGTGGAAATGCAAGTGAATGAAATGTTTCTACCACAAAATCAACAAAAGTAGTATAATTTAAGTTCTCACGATGGTGAAATTTCCATATACAATTTTCAAGAAAATACATCAGAGATTTCGTACGATACCTCTATCCACTATATTTGCACAAGCATTTTAAAAGTCTATTAACTCGATGATCAAGGTACACATCAAAAAGATCATCATCGATTCTAAGCCTTTTTAAGTAGCCTAACAGGACAATGTCTCCAAGTCGGTAGCATGAAAATTTAGTCACCCTTTTCGATAAAGAATCAGGCTGCAAAAGCTTCAAAAATTGGGAAATTACTTCACTGATTGCAGCATTAGTTGGTGCACAAGTAAGGACTCTTAATTCCATATTGGAAAGTGAATGCAATAGCTTGCTAAGGGTTTTTGTTTTCCCTGTTCCCGGTGGCCCCTATATAAGGTTAATTGTAACCCGGTGAAAGCATTTAGCAGTAACAATTGAATCAAGAACTGTAACTTTTTGTGATTCGTTTAACCCTTGTCATTAATGAACTACATAAGTAGTTAGCTCCAATTTGCTTCTAGTTAAGTAGTGACATGAAATATACTTCATGCGTGTCCGCATACATGTGCAAGCAGACGGTAGAAGTAGTACTAACCAATACAATATATGAAGTTCTATGTGAAGTTATCATTTGATGAGAAGACAAATATTTGAACTAGTAGTAACGGGTACATATACAATAAAAATAAAAAAGATATACCTAAGTATAAACCATAATAAATCCGACTGTATATTCATCAACTCAACGCCATGAAGGCTAAATCATGTCCATGTTAAAAGATTCCCTAATAAATCCCATCCTTGTTAAAGGATTGCCTACATCCTGAAACTATAATGAAAAACGTATAATATAATAATTAGAAAGTTTTCAGTGTTTGAAATTACTGATTATACATGATATGCCACGAGCTAGTTACCTCAAAATGGAACTCATTTCTCTCACATGTCATAAAACCAAATCTACCTTTCATAACAACAAAATTGGAACGCTAGAAAATGCATATGTTATTATCTTGTAGCAAGTAGGGCTTCAATAGTAGAACTTCCACTCAAATATGGAAATATAATTGTACAGGCTAAAGATAGTCAAGCACAATTCACTTAAACATAACAAACTAAATAACCTTACCAAGACAAGACTTCATAAATTGCAGTTACAGGCAAGCACGATTAAAATTTTGTACGAATCGAACAAACCAATTAGATATGCAATTAAGGTTATAGAAAATGGTTACGAACGTTTGAAACTTTATAGGGGCTGGTTGTTTGTGCAGAACCAACCAAACCAATTCTATCTTAATGATTTTGAACTAAGGCTGTACTGAATTTTCTCAAAGTCTATTCCAATAATACTTCATTTTCCTATTGAATCTGTTTTATGTTAACCACATTTTCTTATAAATTCTAAGTCACCCTTGAATTATCCTTATATTCTCATCATAAAAAAAAACAAGATGCTTCATCAGAAAGAACTATAAATACTTGTTCTTGCGATATTTTCATGTGATTATTGGTAGCAAAAATGGAGTTTTTACCAAGACTGGATTGACTATCCAACATCAGACTTAATAGAATCGAAATACATCAGGAATCGAAATATACCAAGGCTTGATTGACTATCCAACATCAGACTTAACAGAATCGATTCACTATCCAACATCAGACTTAACAGAATCAAATTAAAGCATACGTCATGCAGGATTTATTGAAATTTGAAAGTGAAATTGATTTTTTTTTACCTGTTATCATGATTCGTAGAAGCCACCGTGATTCCTATGAGCCCCAATTCCTAGAAGCCCCAATTCGAAGTCACGGTGAGAGGATTTGAGAGGCTAATACTGATTTGAGAGGCTAGTCGTTGATTTTAGTTCTTCGAAGTCCATTCTGTTTATTTGCTTACGTTACAGCTTGGAAGGAATAAGTGTTTAGGAATAAGCGTTGAGCATCCAATTAGGGTTATGTTTGGTAACTTACCTTTTTGCCCTTAGAAAAGAAGAGTTGACCAGGCATAACAACACATAGAAGTGTTGGCACATTTTTGGTGACACATTTTTTCTACTGCTACACATACTAGTGTCACTAGTCTACAACACATATAAGTGTTGGCAGTTAAAAAAAATAAGAGTTACCAAATGGTCATTATGGTGTAGTGGTTCAGTGGTAACTTGATCGGAAACTCCAATTAAAGAATCAACCATTGTTGTGACTACATCAGGAACATGACAGAAAATTGACGAAAGCATATCTCCAATTTGTCGAATTCCCCCCTCTTCATACTCCATGTCTGTTCCATAATTCTCATCATAATCAAGTCCAATATTCTCACTATCTCGGCTGATTCCACTTACGTTTGCATTGTTCACATTCTATTGTTCATTCTCCCTTGTTATGTCATTCATCTTTTCTGTGCCAATTGATTCTATCCCATTCAGAATCTCAGTGTCATTACCGTGAGACAAAGCATCAAATCTATTAGCACTTCCTGTTGATGTGTACACAACATCCTCGATAACCTTACGAGCTGCGTGTTGGCTATTCCTCTTGTTTACTACTCTTGTCCATTCATCTTTCTTCACTTGCGATGGATCATACTTCCACCAGCTTCATAAACCTTCATCGTTTGGTTAGTCGCCACTATAGAGTGGTCATCCCCACACCTAACACTTTTCTCCTTAACACTAAACATGCATTTGTCCATGTTATGCCCGAAACATCTAAAATTAGCACATATATGCGGACGCCAAACATATTCAACTTTAACAAGTTGTTCATATCCATCAGGAAGGCCTACAGGGAACTCATTTGGTAGTAAACTATCAGGCGTAATTTCAATCAAACACTTAGCATACGATAGCTTGTCCAAAGTCTCGGTCACCGCATCCATACATAAAAACTTACCTATACCAGAAGCGATCCAACTAATTCTTGTTTTTGTCCACACGTATAGTGTAGTATTAGTTAACTTAAGCCAAACTTGAACATTTTTAATACTACTAGCACTAACATTGCAATCCCAAGGTTTTAAAATGAAGAATTTGCTTCTAATTAAAATAGGATCTGAGTTGAGGATTCTTTTCCTATTTTCGGGGTTGGAAAGTAGAAAAAAGAATATATTACCCATCGATTTAATTTTAAAAGCACCAGAAGGCTTCCATAAATTCTTCAGATGCGTTGTAACTGCAGTGAAGGACCTCGGAGAATCCAGGAAGAACCCCAAAATATAGTTCTGCCATTCATCACGACCAACTTGATAGATCGTTTCATCAGGGAGAAAAGTTTTGCCGGAGTATTTCAGCTGAAATTGATGGGGAATGAAAATACCCGCATTCCTTGGTTTATTGTCAAATAAAGTCGTCCATCTCCTTTTTGCATTAGCCGAGGAGGTCGGTAGAAGGAATGGAGAGGAGGAAAGTATGGCATGAGGCGAAGGAATGGGTTGAGGCAGAGGGTTAGCCAAGGGTAATGGACTGAAGGAAGGGAGAGGAGCAGGAGGTGTATCTAGAGGAGTAGGTACAGGAGGATGAACCAGGCAAGGAGCAATGAGGTGAAGGTTGATTTGAGAAGTGGAGAGGCGCAAGGACAAGGGAGGATGAATTGGCAGAAGCACAGGGCTCAAGGTCGCCACTGATAAGTTAGGGCGCATGTAACGACCCAGTTTTTGGACTAATTTTATAATCTATAATTATAGATTATAATGATAATTGAATTCAAACAGATAAATTTGATTTGAATATTTTATGTAACGACCCGGATTTCGAGCGACTTTGGTTATCGACGTAAGCACGACGTCGATAACCAAACCGTCGAAAAACCCTGGTAGTTAGTGAAAGAAATTAGAGGGTGAGGAAAGATAAGATAGAAACTTAGAAGAAGAAGAACACAATATCAGAGTAACACGAATCTCACAGCGGAACGAATAAATATATTTCATAACATAACTTTGAAATACAAATCTGTACTTGCATATACATATCATTATCAAAGTACAACACTTACAACACAGCGGAATAAAAATAGCTATATGATCCTGAAGCCTCCTGCTCCAAGCTCTTCCAGTATATCTGTAAATCCCGACTACTTGACTGCCCGTACAAATTTAGGCACCCAAGAGTTTAGGGAAAACAACAAAGTAAACTCCGGGTCAGTCATGGGACTGGTGTGAGTAAAACAGTTTAAAACAGTTGAAAAAAAGTAAATGATATCTCATAAGACCACGCCGCATAACGGAACGGGTTTTTCCCTTATGAGAATCCAAAATATCTTTATATCAAAAACCTTTTGATATTATCATAATGTCTATCAACCACAGTATATATATAATCATCTAGCAGAAACGCTTTCATCTCACGTTCTACATATATAGTATACAATCAAAACCGCAAGCACGTATTGGGTAATGGATTTCCAACTACGACAAGGTATGGATCCACCTTTCGCTCGTGTACCTCTAGAGAGGAATACACTGGGTTCAACAAGAACATCTTGCAACCCGGCCACACATGACCGACCACTCATTTCGCTTGAGTGTATCGAATGTATATCACCAACAGTTGGGATCAACAACCGTTTCCCGAATGGGACAGCATCAACAATAGATTTTTAGAAGTAAATGAAACTCTAGATCAGGTGATTATACACCCTACTTCGGTGCGACCGACTTAGCCATGCTGCCTGCCCGATTTCTGTCATTTACCGGATGATGAGGCTAGAAGCTACGCTTTATCATCACATCAGATTCACTTTGAATGTCACATCATCAAATCCATCAAATCACCGGTTGACGTCTACAACAATACATTATGTGTTAGCTAAAAGAAGTTTCCTTCTTCGCTTCCACTCTTGGTACAGTTGGAGAAATCAATATACGTGATCGTCTGGAAATACTCTGTCAGACATCCGTCAATACAAGTCATCCAGGAACAGGATGAACCGAAGGCACTATTCTGTAAACAGGATAGCCCTTGCATAACTTCGTCTTCAATTTCCTTTGGCATATATGATTCGCAACGCTTATGCCAATACAGAGTGGTTCTTTGGATAATAATCCAACCGGTCTCTCCATATTAACAACGTTAAAATGGTCAAATCTTCGATAGTCTGTGATTTAACTATCGAATAAAAATAGGTGTGCAAACAATGATATTATTTCCAAATGGAAATTACATCGATCAAACATCATTGAACATTCATCTCCTTAGTTCATTAATTTACTTATCTCATGTTTCCCTACGTTCAATATTCCTTATTTTCTAAATTGGGAAAATATACGTTATTAACAATGGAAAACATTTCCATTTCTTTGTTTTCTTTATTAGAAAACATTTCTGGTTTCTTATTTGGAAAACATTTCCAAAGCTTCTTCATTGGACTTAGACAGATGTTTTAAACAAACCATCGCGATGCCAACCCAAACCATTTCCTTTACTGTCGAACCTTAACTATTCCTTAGTTAAAACGAAGCCAATCAAGTTGGGGTAGAACTACCTCTCAGACCTTAACTGAACGACATTTCTAACTTTGAAATTGGCAAAGTTCACTATATATTCCTTTTACTAACTTCCTTACTTAACCCTCCTTCGAATAGCTATATTCGATTGACTCTTTTCACTTAACTCTATTCGATTAACCATATCAATTAACTCTATTGGACTAACACTATTTGTTTACTCATTTCACTTACTCTTTTCGAATAAACTATATTCGATAATTCCTTTTACTTTCTATTCGAATAACTATATTCGATTTACTCATTTTCTTCTATTCTAATCGATTAAACTAACATCGATTATCTCCTTTCAACTTTATTCTCTAATCGATTAACTAACATCGATTAACTCCTTTGACTTTCTTCGAATAAACTATATTCGATTTACTCCTTTTGACTTTCTTCGAATAAACTATATTCGATTAACTCCTTTTGACTTTCTTCGAATAAACTATATTCGATTAACTCCTTTTGACTTTCTTCGAATAAACTATATTCGATTAACTCCTTTTGACTTTCTTCGAATAAACTATATTCGATTGACTCTTTTCACTTTAACACTAATCGATTAAACTAACATCGATTAGTTCCTTTTACTTTAACACTAATCGATTAAACTAACATCGATTAGTTCCTTTTACTTTAACACTAATCGATTAAACTAACATCGATTAGTTCCTTTTACTTTAACACTAATCGATTAAACTAACATCGATTAGTTCCTTTTACTAAACTACGTTTTCCGTTACAACTATTTCCTTTTTATAACGTTTACTTACCGTTACAAATATTTCCTATTTATAACTTCTATTTACCGTTACAAATATATCCTATTTATAACTTCTATTTACCGTTACAAATATATCCTATTTATAACTTCTATTTACCGTTACAAATATTTCCTATTTATAACTTCTATTTATTTCCTAAATAAATATCCCTTTTATAAAACCGTGTTCGTTTTATAAATAATTCCTTTTATAAAATCCTTTGATTTTATAAAATTCCTCTATTTCAATATACATTGAAATACTTCTTTTTACATCCCAGGGTCTTTTATGATATTTACAATATCGAATAACAATGATCAACATCATTCCAACCCACATAATCCATAACAGATTATATAACACGTCATATATCACAATATATGAAAACAGTAAAATAAATGTTGAGGAATCCAACTGGATTCCTCCAACCTGTCTCCCTGCATCACAGATGTTAAACAACATAGATAACATCACTTTTCAGTTCTATATGATATATTCTGTTAAACAGAATCAATATAGAAAATTTAACTAACTGACTAGCAGTTCAATCAAACAGTCAACATACAGTATCAGCCAATATCTAACAGTTCTAAAAATATAACATGAAATTATAAACTGTTCAAAGTTAGTGAGATTTACTCACTTTGGCAGTTCATCGTTAAAGAACGATAAACTGTTTGTTTGATTTGAATCAAACAATTTAATTCGCCATAAATTCAAATGAGCTCCAGTCCACTCCCAGTCAACTCCATTGGGTAGTTCTCGTCCATACGATCCTAAGGGAACTTGTTTCGCTGAATTTCGATTATATATGACCGAGTTATAACATTTCAAAGTTTACACTATTTTTAAAATTAAATAAAACTTAACACCTTATGTTTGAACGGGCCTCACCCTTTAGAAATAAAGCCCATTACCCCTTAAGACCACGGCCAATTATATTTTCTTCTTCCTGAACGAGATAATAAGCCTCTCCTCCTGTAACCTTACATAGCCATTTCCCAAATCTTAAACCCATCGTTCTTCCTCCACATACTCTCGAATCCAACATCACCATCACCGATGAACTCGTACCACCAATCTCCATCACCTTCTTGCCAAAGAATTACACTCGATCAACCCCACAAGGATGCGACGTCGAGCTCAAAAGCTCGGTTACCGTGAAACCCTCGACATCTTTGGTGACCAAATCCCCTCAAACTCCTCAATCTGGTGCTAGATCCACTCATGAACGTTGCAGCATCCTTGGATTCACCAAAAACCAGTCCCTAGCCTCACGGTTTTAAATCCGATGAGCCCCCAAAACAGACGTCGAACGTTGAAAGAACAACATAGAATGGAAGAGACACTCACTCTGAATTCGAATACATTTGTCTTGAGATTTGTAGATTTTTCTTTGCATTTGATTTTGGATTCTCTTTTGGTTTGAAGAGGATCGACATTTCCTTTACTGGGAAAACAACGGCGGAAATCACATTGACCCGAGAAAAGGATTGAATTAGGTTTTGAAATGGTATTATATAGGATAGAATTTACTTCACTGCTAAGGGAGCGTGCGTGTACAGATAATGACCATTCTTGTTGTGTGGGTAGATTGATGTACAACCATTCATGTTGTGCGGATTCTCAATGTATTAGAAAATGATTTACGTCTTATATTTTAGACCGTCATGTTCATCTTGTGGCCAAATCACTTGTATATATTACCTTTTTATGCTTTAGAAAAAGATTTAACAAGTTTTACTATCTCCTTCTTTTGCTGATTAGTCAATTTGGTATGTTGGTTTAGTGCCACGAGAAACTAGCTTGATCAATTCTAGTGTATACCCTGTTGTGTAAAATTTCACTCAAGCACGGACAGAAATAAAGATACCGTTGTGTTCAACTCAGTGCCACGGTCCCAAAAATATAATAATACCGGTAGATCAACTCATATTGTGAAACCCCAAACTGTCGATACAGGGTGCCGAATACTCCAAATAAAAAGTTGCTTATTAAACTAATTAAAAATTTCTATAAAATTCTAAAAATTATTTTATCGTTATGTCTCAAAAGAACCTTGTCTAAATTCACACCCGATATCTAGTTATTTCGAAATAACCGTTATAGCCACGAACGAATATACCGCTGTTTTTCTGAATATTTGATTTGGACATAAATCAGAATCTACCCGACGAAATCCTGATTTTTCTCTTCCACTAGAAAGATATACTCCACCAGCTCCACACGTTTCTTGTTTCACAGAAATCCATTTTAAAACGAATCATGTACATTCAGTTGAAGTTCGAATCGCCAAATAACGAACTGCAGCGCCATTCCGAGCTCGATTATAATTATAATATAATTATACGTTCAAACTGTCGACGATTGAATATATTTGTTATTCAAATTCAATTCCAAGCTGAATTAAATATCACAGATGATCCGGTTCACACCATATCGTCATTTCGGCCAATTCTGCTTATTTCTGAATTAAATATATTATTTAATTTATTATTTTAATTAAATATTCATCAATATTTTATTCCATGACCATTTAATTCACTATACCACCCTTTATATAATTAAATAAATTAATCATAATACCCCTGCCAATGCGGATCATTACATTCTTCCCCACTTAAAATAATTTCGTCCTCGAAATTGCTAGAAAGTAGAGGACGACCCTATCAACTGGTTAGAACATATCTGTTCACTTCTTAACTTCAGTTTCAACTGAACCAATTTAATTTCAATTAAATTATTAATTAATTCTTATCAACGAAAATTTTCGAAAATCCTGAAAATTTTCTAACTCCTTAACTCTTCGAAAAATTTCGCCAGCACCTCCTTCGTACTGGTTAATTGGTCAAACTCCAACTCGCCTCTCTGGGCCATCTCCTTCCCAAAAGAAAATCAAACAGCCAAGCGGCTTGCCGATCGGCTCATCAAAATCTCATTCCATATGAAATATAAACTTGCACCTTTTGTCGGGCATATCAACTCTATCACTTCCATATGCTATCAACCCAGCATATAACATTGTTATCCCAAATCAGACTCCAAAATCACTTTTATCTCCAACACAACCATTTGCTTTTTACCAAGCCAAATATCATTTCAGATTCTTATCTCGACAATCCAATTTTATTCAAGAATAAATTTTTCCTGATATCATTCTATTTCCATTCAGTTTTCACCTAACTGTTTCAATTCAATTTCAGCTTACTTCCGCAAACTTCTATTTAAATTTGTTCTTAATTCAAACAGTCTCTTCCTGGGAATTTTAAACAGTTTATTTTTTTCAAAAATCAAATTTTCCTTTTTGAAATTCAACTGAGCCCATAATCAATATTCCATTAGTTAAATCACTTCTCTATTTCTTTATCAATATTTGTTAACCAAATATCTTCAATAACAATATTGGCCTTTTATGTTATTTGGAAAACATTTCCAAATATCGCCTTCCTTTATTTTCTAAACTTTTAGAAAATATATGATATTTAAAATTGGAAAATATTCCAATTACTTATCTCTTTTTTTTTCGATCTCGTTTATTTCTATACTTAGGAAATATTCTTTATTTTATTTCCAAGTTACACTTATTTGGGTTATAACGGATGTTGTGTAAAACATCGTTACGACAACCCAAATACTATATTCAACTTAACTCTTATTCAACATTGATCTTCGAGCCTGAAATCTTACTGTTTATTGGTTAATAATGAAATCAATCAAGTTGGGGTATAACTACCTCTCAGACCTTGACTGAATAACATTTATAACGTCAAAATAGATATGACTACTTACTCGAAAAATCAATACCATACAACTACTTATTCACTTTTAAACACGTATACGCTTCCTCTTTCTATTCTGACTAGATTTTATTCTTAGTCTTCCATTTTGATTTTACTATTCTATTTCTAAGTTCGTTTCCTTATTGACTTCTATATATATAAATCGATACGATGATTTCTACCTATCAAATTATCTTAAAAATATTCTAACTCCATAAATTCCCGGAAAAATTTGCCATAACCTCCTTTGTACTAGGAGCATCGGGAAAATCCCCAAACTGCCACACAGGCCTTCTCCAATCAAAAGAAAAAGAAAAGCCAAGCGGCTAGCCGATACGGCGCATAAAATCTCATATATGAATTAAATACATACCTTTTCGTCGAGCATTCTATCTATATGCCTTCATACCTTATCCATACATATCTCATGTATATTCATACATTTCCAATTCATTTCAACTTAATCCAATCGTTTTAACTTAGTTCGTTAAGTGATTTTCAAATTACTGGTTTTCCCATTTCACCTTCATATTTGAGTATAACATGTTCAAATAGATTTTAACTTACTTATCAACTAATTGAATTCCATTTCAATTTTTACGCTTCATATTCAATTTCGAATATAAATCCTCAAATCCCCTTTGAATGCTATATTCAAATTCCATTTGAATTCTATTTGAATCCTATATTCAAATTCCTTTTTAACTCTTTTTTGAATTTTTCTAATTCAAATTCCATTTCAGTTCTCTTATCCAAATTTTATACTTGAATTTCATTTCAAATCTCTTATTCAAATTCCATACTTGAATTTCATTTCAAATCCATTTATTCAAATTCCATACTTGAATTTCATTTCAAATCCATTTATTCAAATTCCATACTTGAATTTCGTTTCAAATCCATTTATTCAAATTCCATACTTGAATTTCGTATATTCAATTTCCTTATTCAAATTCCATATTTGAATTTCATATATTCAATTTTCTTCGAATCTTCTATATTCAAATTTCAAATTCAATTCTATTTGAATCTTCTTTATTCAAATTTCCTTTTCAATTCTATTTGAATCCTCTACATTCAAATTTCATTTCACTTTCGATATTCAAATCCTATATTTGAAATCTCTTATATTTTCTATATACAAATGCCATTTGAATTTCTATATTCAAATTCTATATCTGAACTTCCTTTATTCAAATTCCTTTAAATAAGTCTCGGTTTCAATTCCTTTTGAAATCGATATTTCTACCTTTGGAAAATAGATTTCCCTTTCAATTTCACACTTGTATTTTATTTCTGAATTATCCAAATGATAATTCTCTTCACTTCATTTATAAACTTCGTTTATAAAAGAACTTTTTATAAACTTCGTTTATAAAGGAACTTCTTGTTTTATTTCTTTTAAACAAGTTAATATTTCGAATCTATTTCAAAATTCAAATTCTATATTTGAAACCCCATTTTGAAATTCAACACAACTTGTATTTCCCAAAACACATTCAAAACAGTGTCTTTGGTAGTAATCCGTCACTTACAACTTGAAAATGAATACTGATGATGCAGCTGTCATCATCAGAATCTATTTTCCAGCGATCGAAGTGAGTTCAATACTATAAAACCATTTCTAAACATTTCACTTTGAAATTCATTTCAAAATATAATTCACACTGCTTGTAAAACAATTTAAAATCTCCCAGGATCTTAAATTTTCCTTATTGTTAATCCAAATCCATTTACAAACACTTATCCAATTTTCCAGAATTTTAATTCAATTTCTGGTTTAAATTTCAGATTTAACTCATCTGAATTCACGTATTTCACTTATATGAATTCTGATTGGTTATTTACATAACCATTCAATTTATAATCTTACTCGATTATAATAACAACCAATATATCCAATATATTCAAAATATACGTTGGGTAAACTATTTTCATTTACCCTCTTTCAAAACATACCATGATGGTTCATCGTATTTAAGTGTTTAGTAACTCCTACCGATACAGTGGATCAAACTGATCGACCAGAACTCATAAACAACTCAACCAATGTATCTCCACAATATAAAACAAATTTTTATATCAATAACAAATACGTTCACTCGTATATATACACTCAATCTCAGTCTAGGGTATTACTAACCCTATCTCTACCGAGTCACGCCACAGAGCCAAGTAATTCTTAACTTAAGCTCTGATACCAACTGTAATGACCCGGATTTCGAGCGACTTTGGTTATCGACGTAAGCACGACGTCGATAACCAAACCGTCGAAAAATCCTGGTAGTTAGTGAAAGAAATTAGAGGGTGAGGAAAGATAAGATAGAAACTTAGAAGAAGAAGAACACAATATCAGAGTAACACGAATCTCACAGCGGAACGAATAAATATATTTCATAACATAACTTTGAAATACAAATCTGTACTTGCATATACATATCATTATCAAAGTACAACACTTACAACACAGCGGAATAAAAATAGCTATATGATCCTGAAGCCTCCTGCTCCAAGCTCTTCCAGTATATCTGTAAATCCCGACTACTTGACTGCCCGTACAAATTTAGGCACCCAAGAGTTTAGGGAAAACAACAAAGTAAACTCCGGGTCAGTCATGGGACTGGTGTGAGTAAAACAGTTTAAAACAGTTGAAAAAAAGTAAATGATATCTCATAAGACCACGCCGCATAACGGAACGGGTTTTTCCCTTATGAGAATCCAAAATATCTTTATATCAAAAACCTTTTGATATTATCATAATGTCTATCAACCACAGTATATATATAATCATCTAGCAGAAACGCTTTCATCTCACGTTCTACATATATAGTATACAATCAAAACCGCAAGCACGTATTGGGTAATGGATTTCCAACTACGACAAGGTATGGATCCACCTTTCGCTCGTGTACCTCTAGAGAGGAATACACTGGGTTCAACAAGAACATCTTGCAACCCGGCCACACATGACCGACCACTCATTTCGCTTGAGTGTATCGAATGTATATCACCAACAGTTGGGATCAACAACCGTTTCCCGAATGGGACAGCATCAACAATAGATTTTTAGAAGTAAATGAAACTCTAGATAAGGTGATTATACACCCTACTTCGGTGCGACCGACTTAGCCATGCTGCCTGCCCGATTTCTGTCATTTACCGGATGATGAGGCTAGAAGCTACGCTTTATCATCACATCAGATTCACTTTGAATGTCACATCATCAAATCCATCAAATCACCGGTTGACGTCTACAACAATACATTATGTGTTAGCTAAAAGAAGTTTCCTTCTTCGCTTCCACTCTTGGTACAGTTGGAGAAATCAATATACGTGATCGTCTGGAAATACTCTGTCAGACATCCGTCAATACAAGTCATCCAGGAACAGGATGAACCGAAGGCACTATTCTGTAAACAGGATAGCCCTTGCATAACTTCGTCTTCAATTTCCTTTGGCATATATGATTCGCAACGCTTATGCCAATACAGAGTGGTTCTTTGGATAATAATCCAACCGGTCTCTCCATATTAACAACGTTAAAATGGTCAAATCTTCGATAGTCTGTGATTTAACTATCGAATAAAAATAGGTGTGCAAACAATGATATTATTTCCAAATGGAAATTACATCGATCAAACATCATTGAACATTCATCTCCTTAGTTCATTAATTTACTTATCTCATGTTTCCCTACGTTCAATATTCCTTATTTTCTAAATTGGGAAAATATACGTTATTAACAATGGAAAACATTTCCATTTCTTTGTTTTCTTTATTAGAAAACATTTCTGGTTTCTTATTTGGAAAACATTTCCAAAGCTTCTTCATTGGACTTAGACAGATGTTTTAAACAAACCATCGCGATGCCAACCCAAACCATTTCCTTTACTGTCGAACCTTAACTATTCCTTAGTTAAAACGAAGCCAATCAAGTTGGGGTAGAACTACCTCTCAGACCTTAACTGAACGACATTTCTAACTTTGAAATTGGCAAAGTTCACTATATATTCCTTTTACTAACTTCCTTACTTAACCCTCCTTCGAATAGCTATATTCGATTGACTCTTTTCACTTAACTCTATTCGATTAACCATATCAATTAACTCTATTGGACTAACACTATTTGTTTACTCATTTCACTTACTCTTTTCGAATAAACTATATTCGATAATTCCTTTTACTTTCTATTCGAATAACTATATTCGATTTACTCATTTGCTTCTATTCTAATCGATTAAACTAACATCGATTATCTCCTTTCAACTTTATTCTCTAATCGATTAACTAACATCGATTAACTCCTTTGACTTTCTTCGAATAAACTATATTCGATTTACTCCTTTTGACTTTCTTCGAATAAACTATATTCGATTAACTCCTTTTGACTTTCTTCGAATAAACTATATTCGATTAACTCCTTTTGACTTTCTTCGAATAAACTATATTCGATTAACTCCTTTTGACTTTCTTCGAATAAACTATATTCGATTGACTCTTTTCACTTTAACACTAATCGATTAAACTAACATCGATTAGTTCCTTTTACTTTAACACTAATCGATTAAACTAACATCGATTAGTTCCTTTTACTTTAACACTAATCGATTAAACTAACATCGATTAGTTCCTTTTACTTTAACACTAATCGATTAAACTAACATCGATTAGTTCCTTTTACTAAACTACGTTTTCCGTTACAACTATTTCCTTTTTATAACGTTTACTTACCGTTACAAATATTTCCTATTTATAACTTCTATTTACCGTTACAAATATATCCTATTTATAACTTCTATTTACCGTTACAAATATATCCTATTTATAACTTCTATTTACCGTTACAAATATTTCCTATTTATAACTTCTATTTATTTCCTAAATAAATATCCCTTTTATAAAACCGTGTTCGTTTTATAAATAATTCCTTTTATAAAATCCTTTGATTTTATAAAATTCCTCTATTTCAATATACATTGAAATACTTCTTTTTACATCCCAGGGTCTTTTATGATATTTACAATATCGAATAACAATGATCAACATCATTCCAACCCACATAATCCATAACAGATTATATAACACGTCATATATCACAATATATGAAAACAGTAAAATAAATGTTGAGGAATCCAACTGGATTCCTCCAACCTGTCTCCCTGCATCACAGATGTTAAACAACATAGATAACATCACTTTTCAGTTCTATATGATATATTCTGTTAAACAGAATCAATATAGAAAATTTAACTAACTGACTAGCAGTTCAATCAAACAGTCAACATACAGTATCAGCCAATATCTAACAGTTCTAAAAATATAACATGAAATTATAAACTGTTCAAAGTTAGTGAGATTTACTCACTTTGGCAGTTCATCGTTAAAGAACGATAAACTGTTTGTTTGATTTGAATCAAACAATTTAATTCGCCATAAATTCAAATGAGCTCCAGTCCACTCCCAGTCAACTCCATTGGGTAGTTCTCGTCCATACGATCCTAAGGGAACTTGTTTCGCTGAATTTCGATTATATATGACCGAGTTATAACATTTCAAAGTTTACACTATTTTTAAAATTAAATAAAACTTAACACCTTATGTTTGAACGGGCCTCACCCTTTAGAAATAAAGCCCATTACCCCTTAAGACCACGGCCAATTATATTTTCTTCTTCCTGAACGAGATAATAAGCCTCTCCTCATGTAACCTTACATAGCCATTTCCCAAATCTTAAACCCATCGTTCTTCCTCCACATACTCTCGAATCCAACATCACCATCACCGATGAACTCGTACCACCAATCTCCATCACCTTCTTGCCAAAGAATTACACTCGATCAACCCCACAAGGATGCGACGTCGAGCTCAAAAGCTCGGTTACCGTGAAACCCTCGACATCTTTGGTGACCAAATCCCCTCAAACTCCTCAATCTGGTGCTAGATCCACTCATGAACGTTGCAGCATCCTTGGATTCACCAAAAACCAGTCCCTAGCCTCACGGTTTTAAATCCGATGAGCCCCCAAAACAGACGTCGAACGTTGAAAGAACAACATAGAATGGAAGAGACACTCACTCTGAATTCGAATACATTTGTCTTGAGATTTGTAGATTTTTCTTTGCATTTGATTTTGGATTCTCTTTTGGTTTGAAGAGGATCGACATTTCCTTTACTGGGAAAACAACGGCGGAAATCACATTGACCCGAGAAAAGGATTGAATTAGGTTTTGAAATGGTATTATATAGGATAGAATTTACTTCACTGCTAAGGGAGCGTGCGTGTACAGATAATGACCATTCTTGTTGTGTGGGTAGATTGATGTACAACCATTCATGTTGTGCGGATTCTCAATGTATTAGAAAATGATTTACGTCTTATATTTTAGACCGTCATGTTCATCTTGTGGCCAAATCACTTGTATATATTACCTTTTTATGCTTTAGAAAAAGATTTAACAAGTTTTACTATCTCCTTCTTTTGCTGATTAGTCAATTTGGTATGTTGGTTTAGTGCCACGAGAAACTAGCTTGATCAATTCTAGTGTATACCCTGTTGTGTAAAATTTCACTCAAGCACGGACAGAAATAAAGATACCGTTGTGTTCAACTCAGTGCCACGGTCCCAAAAATATAATAATACCGGTAGATCAACTCATATTGTGAAACCCCAAACTGTCGATACAGGGTGCCGAATACTCCAAATAAAAAGTTGCTTATTAAACTAATTAAAAATTTCTATAAAATTCTAAAAATTATTTTATCGTTATGTCTCAAAAGAACCTTGTCTAAATTCACACCCGATATCTAGTTATTTCGAAATAACCGTTATAGCCACGAACGAATATACCGCTGTTTTTCTGAATATTTGATTTGGACATAAATCAGAATCTACCCGACGAAATCCTGATTTTTCTCTTCCACTAGAAAGATATACTCCACCAGCTCCACACGTTTCTTGTTTCACAGAAATCCATTTTAAAACGAATCATGTACATTCAGTTGAAGTTCGAATCGCCAAATAACGAACTGCAGCGCCATTCCGAGCTCGATTATAATTATAATATAATTATACGTTCAAACTGTCGACGATTGAATATATTTGTTATTCAAATTCAATTCCAAGCTGAATTAAATATCACAGATGATCCGGTTCACACCATATCGTCATTTCGGCCAATTCTGCTTATTTCTGAATTAAATATATTATTTAATTTATTATTTTAATTAAATATTCATCAATATTTTATTCCATGACCATTTAATTCACTATACCACCATTTATATAATTAAATAAATTAATCATAATACCCCTGCCAATGCGGATCATTACATTTTAGATCAGGATAAACAATTATTTTATAGTTGTTTAAGTGTGTATTTATATCTATTGTATCATTTGTATATGTATATGTAAACAAGTAAAACTTTGGATTTGTTTTATAAACCAGATAAAATCCAACTATTGTTATTAATAGTAATTATGGTATAATTTTGTTAACAAATCAAAGTAAAATTTTATAAATAAATTTATTGTAGTAATGTAATTTTAGAATTTCATTAATGAATAAGAAAGCAATTCAAACAACGAATAAAATCAATTAGAACTAAAACAAGAGACTTGTAATATTGTTCTAATTATAATGTATAAGTGAGATATATACGTATATGTGTGAAAAATATATTTGTATACATGTTCAAATAAGTAAGAACATAGGATTTAAAGCATATACATGTACATAAATAAGCAAAAGGTTAGATTATAAAAATGTTTTATATTACATATCAATGCAAGAGGATGTTATATTTTATTAAATTCAAATCTACCTTGTTTGTACGATTGTAAATATATGAATATGAATATATATATGCATTTAAATGTATGCATATAGTCCATAATAAAAATGAAATGGACATGGAAACCTAAACAAAAGGTGAAAGGACTAGAAATGAGACATGAAAGGAAAAATAAAAGTGCAAGTTACATAAGTCAAATAATCAGCAAACCTAAGCATAACATATACTGATCAACGTAGGCCGGCCAAATCATAGAACAAGCCTAAACATAGCATTTGGCAAAGGAAATGAAAGAAAATAATAACCTGCTAGTGTACTAATGTGACAAAAGGAAATTTGGCATTTTAAAAAAAAACTTTAGAATATTAGCATAGGAAATGAAAGAAAACAACTTGCGAAGAAGGATGGATCTCCAGATTTGATACCATATTATTTAAGCAATCTTACTATGTGCAAACCAGGTAGAAATCAGCCTAGCATTGATTGAAAGGAAAGCAAATAAATATCATAGGGAAATAGGCTTGAAATGTGATCTTACATAGGTTAAGGCAATACTGTACAGGAAGGGGCTGAGCAATCTGTACATCAAAATCTAATCCAATGAATATATTGTCCTAATTAAGAGCTAAGGATTTTTTTTAGGTGAGTAAGACATATGCACATGTATTGGTTCAGGAATAACATGGCACATTAAATGGTGGGTAGGAGAAAAATTGGAGACAGTGTAAATTGTTCAAATCAACGCCAATACAACTGCATATATAACACCTACCTGACTTAAACCTCCCACTTTCCACCTATAAATACTCATAGAAACCCCACAATTTCACATACACCAGTTCTCTGGAACCAAATTTAAGAAAAAAGAGAGAAAAATTTATAACTAAAAACTGTAAAACAATAGCAAGAACTATGAAGCAAAACTTGAGAGAATGGCGAGCTTGTGAGGTGTATTAAACTTAAATCAAGATCTAAAAGAGGAAACCTGGCAATTGAATAGAAAACAGAAAGCAAAACAAAAACCTGGAAATCAAACAGAGACTTGGAGTTAAAATTGTGAACAAAGACATGGCAAGACAGTGAAGAAAATTTGGTGAATAAACTCCTTTTTCTCATCTTAAATCTATTTTTAGTTTTAGGTTAGGATGTAAAAATAGTCTTGAATATGTGGTATTGGGTTGATTTAAATTATTGTGTTTAAACCATGAAATGTATGGAAGTCCTTGGAGTGTAAACTACAAACAGAGAACACAAAAATTTAAAAAGACAGTAGTGTATTATACCTCTGTGAATAAACACCCATAGAAATCCAAATTTTTCTACTGTCAATTTCATATTGTATAGGTGTATTTGTATATCTGATCTATATCATAAAAGCATTGATGATGGTTTAAACACCGTCAGTAAATACATGTTGTCATATCTGGAGTACTTGAATTTTTTTTGAGAAATACAGTATACTGGGAGTAAAAGAAATACACTTCCCCTAGTTTCAAAAATCTGGATCTTGAATTCAAACAGGCTATAGGACCTGAGCCAACATGGGAATGAATTGTTACTGACTCCAGATTATTTAAAAAAATTAGTTCACAAGAATATATAAAATGCGTAATGTTAGATATTTAAATTACACATGGAATGGATTTTACAACTCAAGTTTTGATCATTCTAATTATTGAAATCAGTCATACCGGTGTGATTGTATTGTGAAATTAGGAATTCTGAAATAGAAATTACGATTTTTAACATCATATATTCCATGCTAGGATTGTTTTGTTTGATTTCAAGATAAAAATCAAATTCTTATTACTGGGCTAAGGGTTATAAAAACTGTTTTGGGTGAAGCTTCGAGAAAGGTAAGTGAAGGCGTGGTCGAAGTGATTTGCTCTCTGATGGTCGGAGGAAGAAGGGCAAGGCAAATTTAGGGTTGGTCTGTGTTTTGAGTAGCTCTAGTTTGATTCGGCCGTGTAGGTCATAGGATGGACCGAGTGTCCTAGAATTGAGTTAGGAGGAGTCTATGAGGATGAGTTTCAATGTGGTGGTGGTGGAAGACCTGGCGGTGGTCAGAAGTGATCATAGGAGGGCGATTTAGGGTGACGGCTTAATACCATACTTTCTGTTTTAAGATCGAAGGGTGAAATTTTGAATGGGGATTGATGGAGCTTGACCAATGGGTCGTAGGTGATCTTGGGCAGGGTTCTGGTTTGTGGGCTGTGACGCGGTGTAACATCCCAGATTTTTGAACATTAATTGCGAATATTTAAATCTGTTTAAATATTGATTTGGCGATATTAGCAGATTTTATATCGAATTATTTTATAAAATCGAGTTCAAAAATATATAATTTATAATATAAATCAAACGTGCTCGAAAATGACGCGGCAGTTCGTAATTTTCGATCTGAACTTTAACTAAATATACAGGATCTGAAATAAGTCGGATTTCTGTGAAACAAGAAACGTTTGAATTGATTTGATTATATTTTTCTAATGAAAGGAAAAAATCATGATTTCGTCATGTAGATGGTAAGATATGCCCAATTTAAAATTTCCAATAGTCGCTATAGAATCGTTCGTCGACCGTAACAGTTTATTTGAAATAACCGCATACTGGTTTCGAATTTAGACAAGATTCTTTTGAGACGTAGTTATAATTTAATTTTTAGAATTTTACTGTAATTTTTAATAAATTAAATATGCAGCTTTTTATTTGAAGTATTTTGCACCCTATATCAGTATTTCAAAGTTTCACAATATAAGTTAACCTACCGATATTATTATATTTTTAGGGTAGTGACACCTCGCTAGACACGACTATATTTTTATTTCTGTCCATAGGGGTCTGTATATAAATGGAGTATTATATGATGGGGTACGTATGCAAAACAGTTAACGATAGACAACGGTGGGCGGTAGAATCAAATACCAGAAAATATATATATAAGTAAGAAAAGTGGAGTAGAAAACCCAAATAAAAACTTGAGAAAATCTTGGAAAGCCTTGATCAAGTCCCATGCGTGTTTCTCATTCAGATATGCAGCAATCAACTGAAATAATTCACAGTATATCGGACCAAAGTCTGTATCCGCATCTCCCTTAATATTTTCCGAAACAACGTCAAATCTTTGCAAATGTAAAGAACTTTGGAAAATCTGTACGCAACTAAATCAAAATATGTATATATTCAAACTGACACTTCAGTGCAAACTGTCTAAATATGACCTTCACCATATTTCACCAATATCGCGCAGACCTCAGTACAACCTATTTCCATTTAGCAGACCTATCTAATTTTAACCGTGCCGACAAAGTTTTGTCTCGATAATCCAGGCATACAGCTACCCTACCCTTTGTAGTAGACCTATACAAATGCCTTGCTCCCCACGCAGTTTTCACTATATAAAGGAACCAGCTCCACTCATAGGCTCTCAACGGAAAAAAATAAAAAAAATTTGGAAGCAAACCGTAGCAGAAAGAAGACGGTAGAGAGAGGGAGCTCGTAAGTGCTGTTCAACGAATGGGAAAGAACCTAAGGTGGGAAGCAGCATCATGAAACGGGGAGGGGAGCTGTGTGAACCAAATGATGTATGGGAAGGTGGTAGAACAGTAGTGCGTGGGTGTGTGAGCAGGGACAGTGTGAAGAGAAGGAGAGGACACAACGTTTCTAAACAAAGAAAGAAGAGGTGGCTGGTGATGCATCATGGCGGCGGAAGTCAGGTGACGAGTAGATGGGGGGTTGGTTGGACGTAAAGGAGTATGGGAATTTGTGGAAACCAAACCGCAGTTAGGTGCGGAAGTATCAAAAAAAAAAAAAAAAAAAGTAAAAAAAAAAAAAAGGGAGAGAAGGGCGGACGTGAGAACTGGAGTTAACAGCAGGGTAAATGAGGCTATGGCGTGTATGTGATGGGAGGGTGTTCAGGCAAGCGGAAATGGTGTAGTAGCGGTAGTGTACCATGACTGTCTAGCATTGTGTAGCGTGGGATGGAGGGACAGTTTGTGGAGGAGCGGAACTGGGATGAAAGGAGCTGTGGGCGAAAGGCTTTGGGCGAGAGCAACAGGGTGGGGGAGAAGAGAATATGAACAGTAAGTTCAAATATAATATGACTAACCGGTATTAACGTGAATATGTTAATATATATATTGATTAAGTTTAACATGTTAATATATATAACGGGTTAGGATTATTTTTCGAAATGCTTAATGATGATATTTTTGTATGCGTAAAAGTGTGTAATGCATGCCAAAGCAATAGTATATATACTGAAGCCTGGGTATACATACTATAGTGAGCCTAACCGAGTTTAAGTAAAATAAATAAGAATTTAGTTAATAAATATCAGTTAGGTTTTAATAATATTGTATTAAACAGTGATACCGTATTAAGATTATAACATTGTATGAACGGTGACAGAATCGAACAAAGTAAGGAGCATTGGAACCGTACGACGAGCGTTTGATATAGAGCTGTTTTGGTCAATGTTGAACGCAGATGGAAACTGGTGAAACAAACAGTTTGACGACAGATGAAATTCAAGGTGAGTTCAACTCACTCAGTTTACCCCGTTTATATTTTATATAAACCGGGTTTTTATTTTATTTTGTGTGCAATGTTTGCTGATGGTTGATAATTAGATGACCGTTTACATGTGTGCTGAATATTTTAATATTCATGGATTAAATTAAGCGTTTGTTTAATTTAATCGAATTAAATCGTTATTTTTAACGATTAAATTCCAAACAAGGTAACTTACCTTGTTGGTTACGTTTATAATAACAAACGTATTAAACAAATCATTTGATGCTTGAATGGCCGTTACAAATTGTTTGTTGACTGTTATTAGTTGAATTGTTTGTCGTGTTGAAATTGAGGTAACCCATTGTGATGCAGAGAAGGACAGGTTGGAGGGATCCAACCGGATTCCTCAAATATGTTGTTTATTTATATGAACTGTTATCAGTTGATTGGCCGTTGATTGTTGAAACAAAAATTCAACACTTAATTGATATCAACCAATAGGAAATATTGGTTAAGTAGTTATCGGCAGATGGCCTGTAAATGAATCGTTTTATAGAATTGATTTACCGTCAGGCAAATCAATTGAAAAGAGTTTTAAAAATTTGTTTTATAACTAAAGACAGGTTTTGAAATCTATTTTTATAGATTATTTTAAATAAAGTTATTTAAGGAAATAAATAAATTATTTTTATCTTGTGATTATAAACAAGCTTATAAAGTGAGGATCGTAGGATAATGAGTTTTTAAAACAAGTAGGTAGAATTAACAAATGGTCAAGATTTGAATTAAGTGTTTTTTTCATGTAGGGTTAAATGAGATTATTTTATTTATTTAGATAATTAATTTAATCAAATGAAATTATTTTAAATTAATCATTAATTTAAAAGGAATAACTAAGTGGAACGGTTAACAAAGTAACCTTACTTGAGATAACTAAAATTTGATTATTTAAAGACAATTGTTAGATTGTTAATTGTTCTTAAAGTTATGTAATAAACTTTTAAGGAAGATTAATTATTTTTATAATTGGTAATGAAGTGAACTATTTGCTATAGATAATGTTGGACAAGTAACAAAAGGGTTGACTTGTAAGCGGGACTTTTAATATGAATTCAATAAGTAACTCGATGGGCAAGATATGAATGTATCATAGTATTTTCAAATGAAAGCAAGTTGTTTTGATATATCAATAAGATTTGCCTTTAAAAAGGGAAATGTTTGAAAGTAAACATATACCGAGATGATATTGGTTATAATGGAGATGGAGTTTAAAGCCTTATTTATAATAAAAAGGGTTTTAACATGTTTTACTCATATTGATATGAATCAAAAATTTATTTATCTTATAGAAGCGATTGTTTAAAAAGGAAAGTTTCAAATATGATTTCATACAAGTAGAAAGTGAACGAAAGCTTAAGTGGATGAGAATCGATTATCTAACAAGTGTCTTTGAGAAATGAAGTTATTTACATCAAATAAGATGAGTGGATTATAAAAGAGATTCTATAGTTGATTAAATTGTTGGGGATAGTTCTTGGAATTCAAAATTTCGTTAATAAACTTCTAATTTATCCGAAGATAAGAATGTTGTCGACTCAAGGTCTGAGAGGTAAATAAAATACCCCAACTTGAACGACTTCATGATTATCCAAGGGTGATATTAGTTTAGAGACGAAGGTAGCTGAGGGAATTAAAATGATATTTCTGCGAAGGATATGATAAACTATAATTTGAAAGGTTGAGTGAATTGATTTCGGAATAAGGAAGTAAAGGGGCGTACTTCAGATATCGAAAGAGTCATAAATGAATGTTTGATTAACGAGGCCAAGTGACGCCGTATACTGAACCAATGGAACCACTTTATTTTTATATGGGTGATTGTTGTTTTGATAGTTAAAACACCGACTATCAGAATTTGGCCAAATCGATTGTTGGTTCGGAAAGACCGGGATCGAATTTATCTTCGAAACCCATTCCGACCAATAAATACGTAAACGTTAAAGATGTCAGAAGATGGTCGAGGTGGAGCATTGAAGACCGTTGAACTTCATAAGCGGAAGAACTACTCGTTAAATTTCTCTGGCTAGCTACCAGAGTTATGATGACTTGTAATTCTGTCGTGATTGAAATCTTCGGATTTGCAAGGACTACTCGCTACTGATCCTTGGGGTGATTCCTATATGTGATGCAGTAGGAGAGTACTTTCGGTTCATCCTGATCCTGGATGACATGTATGGACGGATGTCTGACAGAGTATTTCCAAAGGAATCACATGTGTTGATTTCTCCAAACGTACCATAGTTGATGGCGGAGAAATGGTTATTCTCTAGCCTGATAGCTAGAGTGTGTTTGTGGACGTCAATCAAGTGTGATCTGGCGGATCTGACGATGTGGCATTCAAAGTGAATAGTGGCCAGATGTTGAAAAGAGATTCTAACCTCAAGCCTCATCAACCGGGAAATGACAAAAATCGGGCAGGCAGCATGGCTATGTGGGTCGCTCCCATTAGGATGTATGATCACCTATCTAGAGAAATTCCTATTGCTTCTTTAATCTATGTTTCGATGCTGACCCTATTCGGGTGGCGGTTGCTGATCCCAACCGTCGGTGATATACATTCGGCACACTCAAGCGAAATGGGTGGTCGGTCATGTGAGGGCCGGGTTGCAAGACGTTCTTGTTGAACCCAGTGTATTCGCCTCTAGAGATACACGTGCGGAAGGTGGTCCCATACCTTGTCAAGTTGGAAATCCAATATCCAATAAGTGCCCGCAGTTTTCGATTGTATACTATATATGGGGAGCGTGAGATGCAAGCGTTCCTCTAGATTGATATTTATTTGTATTTAGACATTATGATAATACCAGAGAAAGATATTGATTTCAAACTATTTTGGATTATAGTAAGGTAAAAACCGTCCGTGTTTATGTGTGGACTGGTCTTACTATTATCCTTTTCTTTCAAAAGGATCTGGAACTTTAAAATCAATATGGATGTTATATAAACTGTGCGAGTTATTCTCACTCTGGTTCACCAGACTGACCCGGTGTTTTGTAAATGCTCGGGTTAGCCCGGGTTGTACAGGTCCAGCTTATCAGGCGCTGCAAAGTCTAGAGACATGTCGAAAGAGTTCAGACATATGATTATATTCCGCTGTGTGATGTATATGAGGACAAGTTGTTATAACTGTCCAAGTGTATTGATGTACTCTGATGTTGTAAGTATATTTTCAAGCTCTCAATAAAGATTATTTCTATATTTTGTTCCGCTGCGATGTGAGACTCTGATTCTGTGTATTGTTCTTCTTCTTATTCTTCTATTCTAAAATTTCTATCTTATCTTTCTCATCCTCCAACTTCTTTCTTCTAGCTTTCTGGAGATTTGATACTCGAGTGGGACACAGTTTGTGTAAATGTCGATGATTCGAGTGTCGAATTTTCCGGGTCGCTACAGTTGGTATCAGAGCTATTGGTTGAGTAGTAACCTTGGCTCTGTGGCGTGACTCAGTATAGATGGGGTTAGTAACACCCTAGAATGAGTTGAGTATATATGAGAGCACGTACTTGTAATTGATTTTAAAATTATTTTCAAACTATTTTGAAAAAGGGGTAAATGAAATAATTTTGCCCAAATTATATTTTTATATAGAAAAAGGAAATAATTTTCTATAGTATGGTAATATTGGTTGTTTTGCTCGACTTGTTTGGAATTCGAATTGAAATTGAATTAATTGGAAGACTATACTTAATTGGATATAAAAATGGAAATTAAGCTGGTTAAGTGGAATCGAATTAAATAATTGGGACTTGGAAATTAAATGAATAATAATGAAGATTTATCGATTTATATTGACGTACGGTAAACCAAAGTTGAGGCAACCCAGTGGATACACATGTTGAATATAATTCAAATGAGTTGGTTGTCTATTATTTGAATGTTGAGTTGGTTAAATAAAGTTCATCAAACGGATCAGTGAAGAAATTGAATGGAATATTGTTGGATTACTATTTGCATTATAAATGAGTTAAGTGCAGATATTAGCAGATTATGGGAATTGGCTTTGTTGTATAGTTTGAAAGTACAGACCGGAAGAAGAAAGAGCGGTTAGTTGATTTGCTGCGAAATTGGAATTGAGTTGCCCGACAAAAAGGTAAACCTTAAAATTTGATTGGAGTTGTTAAGTTATACCCCTGAGTTGGATAGCCATTTGGCTTTTGGTTTTCTTTGGGGGAAATTAAGGCCGGAGTGGCATTTGTAGTTGTTGTGATCGAGCCGTGCAGTGGAGGTGCTGGAAATTTTTTGGGACGTTTAAAGAGTTTGAATTTGATTTGGTAATAATTATTTTAAAATAAACGTGTTCAGAACATCCTTCTTACCTTGCAATTTCGGGGACGAAATTATTTTAAGGGGGGAAGAATGTAACATCCCAGATTTTTGAACATTAATTGCGAATATTTAAATCTGTTTAAATATTGATTTGGCGATATTAGCAGATTTTATATCGAATTATTTTATAAAATCGAGTTCAAAAATATATAATTTATAATATAAATCAAACGTGCTCGAAAATGACGCGGCAGTTCGTAATTTTCGATCTGAACTTTAACTAAATATACAGGATCTGAAATAAGTCGGATTTCTGTGAAACAAGAAACGTTTGAATTGATTTGATTATATTTTTCTAATGAAAGGAAAAAATCATGATTTCGTCATGTAGATGGTAAGATATGCCCAATTTAAAATTTCCAATAGTCGCTATAGAATCGTTCGTCGACCGTAACAGTTTATTTGAAATAACCGCATACTGGTTTCGAATTTAGACAAGATTCTTTTGAGACGTAGTTATAATTTAATTTTTAGAATTTTACTGTAATTTTTAATAAATTAAATATGCAGCTTTTTATTTGAAGTATTTTGCACCCTATATCAGTATTTCAAAGTTTCACAATATAAGTTAACCTACCGATATTATTATATTTTTAGGGTAGTGACACCTCGCTAGACACGACTATATTTTTATTTCTGTCCATAGGGGTCTGTATATAAATGGAGTATTATATGATGGGGTACGTATGCAAAACAGTTAACGATAGACAACGGTGGGCGGTAGAATCAAATACCAGAAAATATATATATAAGTAAGAAAAGTGGAGTAGAAAACCCAAATAAAAACTTGAGAAAATCTTGGAAAGCCTTGATCAAGTCCCATGCGTGTTTCTCATTCAGATATGCAGCAATCAACTGAAATAATTCACAGTATATCGGACCAAAGTCTGTATCCGCATCTCCCTTAATATTTTCCGAAACAACGTCAAATCTTTGCAAATGTAAAGAACTTTGGAAAATCTGTACGCAACTAAATCAAAATATGTATATATTCAAACTGACACTTCAGTGCAAACTGTCTAAATATGACCTTCACCATATTTCACCAATATCGCGCAGACCTCAGTACAACCTATTTCCATTTAGCAGACCTATCTAATTTTAACCGTGCCGACAAAGTTTTGTCTCGATAATCCAGGCATACAGCTACCCTACCCTTTGTAGTAGACCTATACAAATGCCTTGCTCCCCACGCAGTTTTCACTATATAAAGGAACCAGCTCCACTCATAGGCTCTCAACGGAAAAAAATAAAAAAAATTTGGAAGCAAACCGTAGCAGAAAGAAGACGGTAGAGAGAGGGAGCTCGTAAGTGCTATTCAACGAATGGGAAAGAACCTAAGGTGGGAAGCAGCATCATGAAACGGGGAGGGGAGCTGTGTGAACCAAATGATGTATGGGAAGGTGGTAGAACAGTAGTGCGTGGGTGTGTGAGCAGGGACAGTGTGAAGAGAAGGAGAGGACACAACGTTTCTAAACAAAGAAAGAAGAGGTGGCTGGTGATGCATCATGGCGGCGGAAGTCAGGTGACGAGTAGATGGGGGGTTGGTTGGACGTAAAGGAGTATGGGAATTTGTGGAAACCAAACCGCAGTTAGGTGCGGAAGTATCAAAAAAAAAAAAAAAGAAGTAAAAAAAAAAGGGAGAGAAGGGCGGACGTGAGAACTGGAGTTAACAGCAGGGTAAATGAGGCTATGGCGTGTATGTGATGGGAGGGTGTTCAGGCAAGCGGAAATGGTGTAGTAGCGGTAGTGTACCATGACTGTCTAGCATTGTGTAGCGTGGGATGGAGGGACAGTTTGTGGAGGAGCGGAACTGGGATGAAAGGAGCTGTGGGCGAAAGGCTTTGGGCGAGAGCAACAGGGTGGGGGAGAAGAGAATATGAACAGTAAGTTCAAATATAATATGACTAACCGGTATTAACGTGAATATGTTAATATATATATTGATTAAGTTTAACATGTTAATATATATAACGGGTTAGGATTATTTTTCGAAATGCTTAATGATGATATTTTTGTATGCGTAAAAGTGTGTAATGCATGCCAAAGCAATAGTATATATACTGAAGCCTGGGTATACATACTATAGTGAGCCTAACCGAGTTTAAGTAAAATAAATAAGAATTTAGTTAATAAATATCAGTTAGGTTTTAATAATATTGTATTAAACAGTGATACCGTATTAAGATTATAACATTGTATGAACGGTGACAGAATCGAACAAAGTAAGGAGCATTGGAACCGTACGACGAGCGTTTGATATAGAGCTGTTTTGGTCAATGTTGAACGCAGATGGAAACTGGTGAAACAAACAGTTTGACGACAGATGAAATTCAAGGTGAGTTCAACTCACTCAGTTTACCCCGTTTATATTTTATATAAACCGGGTTTTTATTTTATTTTGTGTGCAATGTTTGCTGATGGTTGATAATTAGATGACCGTTTACATGTGTGCTGAATATTTTAATATTCATGGATTAAATTAAGCGTTTGTTTAATTTAATCGAATTAAATCGTTATTTTTAACGATTAAATTCCAAACAAGGTAACTTACCTTGTTGGTTACGTTTATAATAACAAACGTATTAAACAAATCATTTGATGCTTGAATGGCCGTTACAAATTGTTTGTTGACTGTTATTAGTTGAATTGTTTGTCGTGTTGAAATTGAGGTAACCCATTGTGATGCAGAGAAGGACAGGTTGGAGGGATCCAACCGGATTCCTCAAATATGTTGTTTATTTATATGAACTGTTATCAGTTGATTGGCCGTTGATTGTTGAAACAAAAATTCAACACTTAATTGATATCAACCAATAGGAAATATTGGTTAAGTAGTTATCGGCAGATGGCCTGTAAATGAATCGTTTTATAGAATTGATTTACCGTCAGGCAAATCAATTGAAAAGAGTTTTAAAAATTTGTTTTATAACTAAAGACAGGTTTTGAAATCTATTTTTATAGATTATTTTAAATAAAGTTATTTAAGGAAATAAATAAATTATTTTTATCTTGTGATTATAAACAAGCTTATAAAGTGAGGATCGTAGGATAATGAGTTTTTAAAACAAGTAGGTAGAATTAACAAATGGTCAAGATTTGAATTAAGTGTTTTTTTCATGTAGGGTTAAATGAGATTATTTTATTTATTTAGATAATTAATTTAATCAAATGAAATTATTTTAAATTAATCATTAATTTAAAAGGAATAACTAAGTGGAACGGTTAACAAAGTAACCTTACTTGAGATAACTAAAATTTGATTATTTAAAGACAATTGTTAGATTGTTAATTGTTCTTAAAGTTATGTAATAAACTTTTAAGGAAGATTAATTATTTTTATAATTGGTAATGAAGTGAACTATTTGCTATAGATAATGTTGGACAAGTAACAAAAGGGTTGACTTGTAAGCGGGACTTTTAATATGAATTCAATAAGTAACTCGATGGGCAAGATATGAATGTATCATAGTATTTTCAAATGAAAGCAAGTTGTTTTGATATATCAATAAGATTTGCCTTTAAAAAGGGAAATGTTTGAAAGTAAACATATACCGAGATGATATTGGTTATAATGGAGATGGAGTTTAAAGCCTTATTTATAATAAAAAGGGTTTTAACATGTTTTACTCATATTGATATGAATCAAAAATTTATTTATCTTATAGAAGCGATTGTTTAAAAAGGAAAGTTTCAAATATGATTTCATACAAGTAGAAAGTGAACGAAAGCTTAAGTGGATGAGAATCGATTATCTAACAAGTGTCTTTGAGAAATGAAGTTATTTACATCAAATAAGATGAGTGGATTATAAAAGAGATTCTATAGTTGATTAAATTGTTGGGGATAGTTCTTGGAATTCAAAATTTCGTTAATAAACTTCTAATTTATCCGAAGATAAGAATGTTGTCGACTCAAGGTCTGAGAGGTAAATAAAATACCCCAACTTGAACGACTTCATGATTATCCAAGGGTGATATTAGTTTAGAGACGAAGGTAGCTGAGGGAATTAAAATGATATTTCTGCGAAGGATATGATAAACTATAATTTGAAAGGTTGAGTGAATTGATTTCGGAATAAGGAAGTAAAGGGGCGTACTTCAGATATCGAAAGAGTCATAAATGAATGTTTGATTAACGAGGCCAAGTGACGCCGTATACTGAACCAATGGAACCACTTTATTTTTATATGGGTGATTGTTGTTTTGATAGTTAAAACACCGACTATCAGAATTTGACCAAATCGATTGTTGGTTCGGAAAGACCGGGATCGAATTTATCTTCGAAACCCATTCCGACCAATAAATACGTAAACGTTAAAGATGTCAGAAGATGGTCGAGGTGGAGCATTGAAGACCGTTGAACTTCATAAGCGGAAGAACTACTCGTTAAATTTCTCTGGCTAGCTACCAGAGTTATGATGACTTGTAATTCTGTCGTGATTGAAATCTTCGGATTTGCAAGGACTACTCGCTACTGATCCTTGGGGTGATTCCTATATGTGATGCAGTAGGAGAGTACTTTCGGTTCATCCTGATCCTGGATGACATGTATGGACGGATGTCTGACAGAGTATTTCCAAAGGAATCACATGTGTTGATTTCTCCAAACGTACCATAGTTGATGGCGGAGAAATGGTTATTCTCTAGCCTGATAGCTAGAGTGTGTTTGTGGACGTCAATCAAGTGTGATCTGGCGGATCTGACGATGTGGCATTCAAAGTGAATAGTGGCCAGATGTTGAAAAGAGATTCTAACCTCAAGCCTCATCAACCGGGAAATGACAAAAATCGGGCAGGCAGCATGGCTATGTGGGTCGCTCCCATTAGGATGTATGATCACCTATCTAGAGAAATTCCTATTGCTTCTTTAATCTATGTTTCGATGCTGACCCTATTCGGGTGGCGGTTGCTGATCCCAACCGTCGGTGATATACATTCGGCACACTCAAGCGAAATGGGTGGTCGGTCATGTGAGGGCCGGGTTGCAAGACGTTCTTGTTGAACCCAGTGTATTCGCCTCTAGAGATACACGTGCGGAAGGTGGTCCCATACCTTGTCAAGTTGGAAATCCAATATCCAATAAGTGCCCGCAGTTTTCGATTGTATACTATATATGGGGAGCGTGAGATGCAAGCGTTCCTCTAGATTGATATTTATTTGTATTTAGACATTATGATAATACCAGAGAAAGATATTGATTTCAAACTATTTTGGATTATAGTAAGGTAAAAACCGTCCGTGTTTATGTGTGGACTGGTCTTACTATTATCCTTTTCTTTCAAAAGGATCTGGAACTTTAAAATCAATATGGATGTTATATAAACTGTGCGAGTTATTCTCACTCTGGTTCACCAGACTGACCCGGTGTTTTGTAAATGCTCGGGTTAGCCCGGGTTGTACAGGTCCAGCTTATCAGGCGCTGCAAAGTCTAGAGACATGTCGAAAGAGTTCAGACATATGATTATATTCCGCTGTGTGATGTATATGAGGACAAGTTGTTATAACTGTCCAAGTGTATTGATGTACTCTGATGTTGTAAGTATATTTTCAAGCTCTCAATAAAGATTATTTCTATATTTTGTTCCGCTGCGATGTGAGACTCTGATTCTGTGTATTGTTCTTCTTCTTATTCTTCTATTCTAAAATTTCTATCTTATCTTTCTCATCCTCCAACTTCTTTCTTCTAGCTTTCTGGAGATTTGATACTCGAGTGGGACACAGTTTGTGTAAATGTCGATGATTCGAGTGTCGAATTTTCCGGGTCGCTACACGCGGTGATCGCCGGAAGCTCGGAGTAGTTGTGCACGTGCACGGGGGATTGTGTGCAAGAGAAAGAAAAACTGAACAGAAGAAAGGGAAGAAGGGATTGGGGGTAAGGTAAAAAGGAAGGAATTAGATCAGTGTAATCTTGTTTTTATGAAGCCAGACACAAGTGAAAGTAGTTGGCATGGCAAAGGAAAGTCGGGTAGAGTGATTAGGAAAAAGTAGAGCATGGGTTGTTCGAATAAATTGGCCGAAGTGGGCTTGAAAGTGTAATTTGTAATAAGAGAAAGAAAAATTGTTGTTTAAAACCATAAAGTTAAATTTAAACATTTAAAAAGATAAAGAAGAAGGAATTTGTTTTAGGAACTCGTCTAAAATATTTCTGTAGGCGAGTGTAAGCCATATTAGACCTATCAAGATATTTTATTTGATAAATTTAAATAAATTTTAATTTGATAAGAGTTAAATAAATAAATATATAAATAATAAATAGTAAGAAGAAAGGACAGAAAACTAGTTGAATTATCGCGTGATTGTAAAATAGACATCATCGTATGAATTCAAGTTCGAATCTATAGTATTATATATATATATATACACACACATATAATATGGTCGACTGAACACAAAATAAATGTTTAATAAAATCAATATGACAAATTCCAAGGAATTTGGAATAAATATGACGCTACCCAGGATCACGTGTTTTAAACCATTATTAAGTTTGAAATTAAATATTAATCATTGTTGATTGTTAATAGTGTGAAGGATGCTTGTTGATGACTATCTGTTATGCTATGAAATGATAAACCATATCTAAATTTATTAAAACAAAATGCGGACCAGTTTTATTGTATTCATCTTGTGCTAAATACTATTCTGAATATAGAAATAAGATTATATAAGTTAATTGAATAAACATGTTATGAAAATATATATGATATGAAGTAGATTTAAATAAATAGCATTTTTGATCACACTGTTTAAATTTGATAGTTAAAACACCGACTATCGAATATTCCTTACATGTCAATTCAAAGAGACCGGGATGGGGACTGGACTCAAAACCACTTCGAACTGACTTTACGTAAACTAACTTGCAGGGTCGATTATATGATTTAAAGAACTGAATACCGTAGATCTTCATAAGTGGGAGGACTACTTGTTGAAATTCTATGGTTAGCTACCAGAGGTATTTCAACACTGATTTTATTGTTATTGAAATCTTCGGATTAGCAAGGACTACTCGCTACTGATCCATGGGGTCATTCCTATATTGGATGCAGTAGGAGAGCGCCTTCGGTTCATCTTGTTCCTAGATGACTTGTATGTACGAATGTCTGACAGGGTATTTTCAAAGGAGTCACGTACATTGATTTCCTCAAACGTATTTCTGTTGTTGGATAGCTAACGCTGAGAGTATTTTTGTGGATGTCAATTAGTGATATTTGGCGAATCTGACGATGTGGCATTCAAAGTAAATGGTGGACATATGTTCTAAAGGTAAATTCTAACCTCAAGCCTCATCACCAGGGAAATGACAAAAACTAGGCAGGCAACATGGCTATGTGGGTCGCTCCCATTAGGGTGCATAATCATCTGTCTAGAGAAATTCCATTTCCTACTTTAATCTATTTCGATGCTGACCCTTTTCGAGAAACGGTCGTTCGAGCCGAACCGTTGGTGATATACATTCGGTTCTAGCGAAATGAGTGGTCGGTCATGTGTGGGTCGGGTTGCAAGACATTATTGTTGAACCAAAGTATATTCCCCTCTAGAGATACACTATCCTCAGGTTGTTTCATACCTTGTCATAGTCGGAAACCGATATCCAATAAGCGCCTGCGGTTTTATTTGTATACTATATATGTGGAGCATGAGATGCAAGCGTTCCGCAAGATTGATATTTATTTGTATTTAGACATTATTATAATATCACAAAACAAAATGATTTCAAAAATGATTTGGGTTATCTAAGATAAAAACCATCCGTGTTTATGTGTGGATCGTTCTTACGAATATCATTTATTGTAAAAGGATTTTTGAACGTTAAATCAAACTGTTTTAAATCGTTTACTCACACCAGTCCCATGACTGACCCAAAGTTTTTTTCCTATATTTCCTTAAACTCTTGGGTGCCCAAATTTGTACGGGCAGTCAAGTGGTTTCAGGATTTTACATATTCACTTGAAGGAGCTTGGAGCAGGAGGCTTCAACATTAGATACATAGAGTTTATTTCCGTTGTGTTGTATATGAGTTGTACTTTGATAATATATGTAAGTAAACATGGTTTTGTATTAAAAATGTTATAATATATTTTATTCAGTTCCGCTGTGAGATTCGTGTTTACTTTGATTCTGTTGTGTTCAATTATTCTTTTTTCTTCTATTCTAACTATCTTTCTTTCTATTTTTCACCCTCTAACTTCTTTCTATTAACGATCTATTAATTTCTGGTGCTTGATTAGTCGATATGTGATATAGGATATGTATTAGTATTGATAATCAAGATCGGAACTTTTTGGGTCGTTACAGCGCATGTGTACTATGTAAAATTTGGTTTTTAGAAACTTGTTTCTTTATTGGACATTGTTTCTTAAGAAATAATAGAATTATGTTTTAAAGTGGAAATTCAAATTTTTAATGCTTTGGCATTTAAAAAGGCATTGAATGCGATTTTTTTGGAATTCAGGAAACCTTAATAAATTGTTGTCATAATGGGATATATATGCATATATATAAATGATAGTAGCATACAAATAAATTTACTTAACGTCACTTCTAAGACTTATACTATTACAAAAGAAATACATTTAGTAGTAGTAAATTAGAAAATCCAGAATTAGGATAGAATAACTTATACAACTAAATCTGCAAATTTTAATGTCAGTCCCAAAAAGGATTATTTTTGAAAAGTTATTAAATTCTACGGATTTCAGGAAATAAGATTTCGATGTAAACTTATTTCCCCATGATAGTCTAATTAGGAGTTTATATGTTAATAACGGTATCGAACAATTAGCAATATATATATACACACACATAAACAAAAATATAGGTAAATGTAGGCAACGTAATTCTTGATTTTCAAAAATAGAATTCATGACTATTAATTGCAAATTTAGTGGATAATGAGTTTGTAATTAATAAGATAAATAGGAAATTCTGTGGACTGATTTAAAAGATAAATTGGTTCGAAGAAAATGGATATAATTTGAGGATCTTGAAGGAATTAAATAAGTATTCAGGGAATGGTCTAGAAGTATATGTACATATATTAATGAACGGACCACATTTGTAAGGAGAAAAAGATGAATGAGTTGGCATCTCATGGATTCAAAATGGAATATTAGACCTTAACACTATTTAGACCATTTGATTATAATAAAAAACTTCCAACATAGTTTTTAGGCTGTGATTGTTAGTTGTTCCCTCGTATTGGTGGGACAAGGGTATAAATGTGATATAAGTAATAAATCCCTATTATGCATGAGATATTAGGTTTTAGAACACTTACTAAATTCTCAAAATAAATGTATAAGCAAGTGGAAGAACCTCATAGGGACATTCAAGCTAGCGACTTAATATATATGGAATCTGGAGGTTAATAAAGGAATTGGATCTGTAGCCTATACAAAGGAAATGTACTGGTCTTGTAATTTTTTTGAAATTTAGCCTTATAGAATACCACTCTCAAGAATAAGAACATAAAGTATGATATTAAGGAAATACATAGTTAATTAAGTTTGTATTAGCCTTTTAAGTTTAAATATAACGATGTTTTGGTTTGCTTAAGGATATTTGTGTAACTTTTGTAAATTAGCCCTTTTGTCATTTTTCAAAAAAAGAGAGAATATATTTGAAATTATGAGGAATATGCTTTAAATCTAAAGGATGTAATATGAAATTTTACATATGTGCAAGCAGATTATACTATCCATTCAAAATAAAACAATACTCATTCCTTATAATTTTAATCATGTCAATATTATCATTTGGACAAATTTATGAAAATAATAATAAAAGACCTTATTGGACTTTAATTACTAGCAAATTGAAGCATAGGAAGATATTCTAGTCATTAGTATAGATTAGGCATTAATTATTTTGATCTATAGATTTAATTTAGGAAATTCTTTTGTGGTCAAAGATCACTTGAAGGCTGGAGGACAAAATGAAGACAACCAAAGCTTTGGGGATAGGAGGAAGAATCAGCAGGATTGATCTCTTAGATAATGGAAATAGTAGTTATATTTATAGGAGTAGCGTAATTATCTTGTTGGTAATTAGTGGACGCTCTTGAAGAATTTCAAGGAGGCCACTTATAATACCAAACGGTTGATGGGATGACCATTGGCAAGTTTTACTCGAACCAAATTTGTGGTTAGATCTTGGAAAAAGTCTAACCTAGTTCGGCAGGTTGTGAAGCGTAGAGAATTGATGTTATATTTTGAGTTTTCCCAAAGTTAGGGAATAAAAGATATTGTTGATAATAAGAGCCCATGATGTTGTTATGGTTGATAAGATACCTTCACAATATAGAAGAAAAAAATTGGTAGGGCCTAAGCAAGAAATGGGGACAAAGACGGACATTGGGAGTTTCGTGCCACCACAGAAATTTTGGAGCATGTAACTTCAAGATACTGAAATATTTGTTTAGGTTGGTTTGAGTACATAAGAAATAAAAATTCATGGAAAGGAAGGAAAATATTAAATTTTGGGGCCCTCCTTGAAAATTTAAGAATTTTAGTTGCATTGGGGTTGCTATATTGGATGGTAGGATATGGTTGCAACACAAATGCACCGAGCACTCATATAGAAATTATATGCATGTTAAGGTGTTTTGCATACATACATCACTTATTTCACATACACACTAGGACTGATCTCACTTGAGTGAGTCTATAGTTCACAATCACTGCGAGTCATGAATGTTTATGGATGAATTAAAAATAACATGGGTGTATAACATGGCTGTTTAGAGATATTTGTGTTTTTGGCCCCTTTAGACAGATTTCGGGACGAAATCAATTTTAAGGGAGGAGAATGTAACACCCCATAAAAATATTCCTAAACGAGATTAAGATAATTTAATTTAAAAATAAATAATAATAATAATAATAATAATAATAAGTAATAAAAACCGAAAATAAAACAATAATAATATACTAATGGGCTGAAGAATGGAATTTCCAAAAATTAGGAATTTGGCCACGAAAATATCATAGTTTTATTTGTGGTGAAATTCTGACCTGTTTTCATATATAATATGTCAAAAAGGAGTCTGCATGAAGAATTCACATTTAAAAATGTTGCACGTAAATATATATACATAAACATTTGAAATTCAAATTGAAAATATAAGTATATGGAATAAAATTAATGGTTTATTAGAGTATTCCATTTTGTGTGTGTATATTCATATACATACAAGAGGGGACAAGAATATTGATTAAAAGGAAAGAATCCAATAAAATAAGTAAGGTTTAAAAATAAAATCTTTCCAACCATCATTTATGTTCACTAGTCGTTCGGGGGCCGACTGCTTCCCTAGAAGGGGTGTCGATCGCCCTCCTAGGGAGGGGTCGACTGCTTGGGGCGGTCAGTGCCCAATTTGACATGGTTTGGGTTGGGCTTTTGTTGTTTATTTATAGATTAACATTCGGGATTTAATCTAAATAATCCTATGGCTATTATTCACTCCCACACCTATAAATAACACTCTAAACCTCAAACCTAAACACATTCTTCTCCTTCCTTGCCTCCACTCTTCCTTTGATTCCAAAGATAATATATTTTAGGTTTTCTTCTTCCTCTCTTAAATATACTTTCTTTTCTAATTCCTTTTCTTATAAAATTTGAATAGGATCTGATCTAGAATCAAAAGATTTATATATATAAGAATTTTAACTATTTAATTCTGATATATATTTATATATATATTTCTAAGGGATTGGTATTCGCCTTCTTGGTCATTCTTGAAGGTATTATAACTAATAGGCAAACATGGTCAAATAATTGTAAGAAGAAATAATACTTGTTTAGACTAAATTCTACATTTTATAGATTCTTATATTGATTTGTATGCCTAGGGAGATTTGGTTCCATGATAAAATCATATTAAAAACCCTAAAATCCGCTATTTTGTATATAACACAAAGTTGTCAATCAATATTTGGATTTGTGAATTGTTTGGGTTATGCATAAAGAATAGTTTGGTGATTTACTTTTGTTTAGTTTGATTTATCTCTTTTTATTTAAAATTTGTTTGTGATGTAAAAAGAATAAGGTTTGATTTGGTTTTATCATTTGAATAGGTTTAGATATCCATTCTAAAATGGAAAATTTGAACGTATTCAGATTTAAAATCATATTAATGTTTTTATGCATAGAAAAGGTAAATTCATTAAATAGAGGTTTATGTATATATGTATATACATATATATACATGCATATATATATATATTGTCTGTGTTAAATATGTATGTATGTATGTAGGTATGAAATTAACATCTTGTTCCTAACATTACCTAAATTATTCTAACAAACCAAGGATACAAATTTGAATAGTTATGTTGTTATTTTCCCATTTGTTTCTTGTTATCTAATGTGCCATGAATCAAGTAGTTTAGTATGGTAATTGCACTTGTATACCTTTTATGTGAACATGATTGATAATTTACACCATTAAAGCGTTTCTTCATTTGAACGAAAATTAGCATTTATAGTACGTATTAAATGTTATATTTATATAGCGTAATCAACGTAATCAAACATAATAATGACGTGTTAAATACATTAGGATAAGGTTAGAAATTTGAAATATCACCATATGAATTGTTGCATGTGTCTAAAATGGCTTATTTATATATATTAAACAATGACACACAGACATGAGGTTAGTCGTCATTTGTGGTAGAAGTCTTCCCGGAACCAACTGGAAAATCCAGCAACCACGAGTGAGTTTGACTAATGTGATAGGTCTGGGTGTCGTGGGCCATTTAACTTAGTACATTATGACGCGAGGTTAAACCTGGTTTTAGTAGAAGTCTGCCCAGAACCGCCCGACACACCCAAACATATACAAGAAAATGGTTTAATGTGAGAGGTCTAGTGTATACATATATATCTATATTGTATGTAAATAGGTAGGCTTACTATGCCTTGAGAAGGTCTTAAGTGACTGACTTTCTTCTTATCTAGTTTGGGTCTTCAATGGTCAAAGACTAGGACCATTTCGAAGGTTTATTCCTTGGATTTGGACTAAAGTCGTTGGACTCACCTTTATTAGATTTGGAGTTGGTCTATCAGTTCTCCTTCTCTAAAAGTGGTTTAGTCATGACGATAATGGAGTAGGGTAGTTTATCGGAATGTCCGCTTCATCTAGGAGCATAGGGAGGGCTAACCTAGGGACAGATTTGATATACGTGGGACGCAACATGCTATCTAATTAACCAACTGTTTAAGGGATTTCTTAAGCGGTATAGATGTTCTACCGTATATCAGTTAAGTAGTAAAATGAGGCGTCTTCTGGAGGGGTCTTAAAGGGCTCTATGCGGGCCTACCCTAAAACGGTACTAAGCGCCGAGATACTACTACTCATAGTACTTGTGAGAATATATATATATATATATATATATATAAGGATGTTGACGTACTAGGACAGGGTTTTAAGTGGCTAGGGTTCGCCTTAAGTTCATAAGAGATCATAAGAATCCACCCTTTATAAACATGTTAGAATGGGCCTTAAAGTGACCGAATGTCTACCTCGTTGGGTTTCACCCTAAATGTATCAATAAAGGTCTTAAGTGATTGATTCAGATATCCACCTCATTGATTAAAATACTTCTTTATATTTGTGTACTTGTGTGCTTCATAGACATACCTTGAGATATATAACCTACCAAATTTAGAGTATAGTCTTTGAACACATATTATTTTCAATCACTAGAACTTTCTATTCTGACCCCCTCTTCTTAACATATAAACAGGATGGCAGGTGGGAACGGTTGGATCAATGGTACTTTTGAGATGGATCCTAACGTTGGTGGGTCCATAGCAATTAGGCATCATAGCAACATTAGTATGTTGGGGTAATTGATGCTGATGTACCTATTATTGCATGAAACTCGTTGCAATTAATATTTATGATGGTTTAAAACTAAAGGTACATCTATTTTAAGTTATTAAATTTTATCCCTTCCGCTATGTGAGAATTTGATTTCTCTGTAGTATGCTTTGTTATATCTATTATACAATTTCCTTATAAGAACCGGCGATCTGTTAAGAGTGGCTCTAAGTTTCGATTGGTCTTTTTGGATTGAAATTTAGGCCCATTTCGGAAGGGTTATTACACTGTTGAATTCTGTTTTTTCCCTTCGTAGCTATTGAATGAGAATAAGTGAATAAGCAGTGAGAGCTTGGAAATTGGGGTTATGTATGCGCATATACCTTTTTGCCCCGGCTTAACCACATTTCTCGACTTGAATATTTATGGGCAAAAAGGAAAATTGTAATTATAAATTTTTGGTAACACTTTTTCTCCTGGTAACGCTTATTGTGGTTATCATTCTACAACACAAATATATGTCGGCAACTAAAAAAATAGGTGTTACCAAATGGCTATTATGGCGTAGTGTAGGAAATTCATACATTTTCACAAATTCATTTTGTTACTTAATTAATTTCTTAATTAGTTTTATTACTTACATATCGGGGTGTTAAATTCTTCCCTCCTTAAAGGATTTCGTCCCTGAAATATTTAAGGATAGAAAAACGTATTAAATAACCACAACCAAAATTTATACTCTTAAGATTTATAATGCAATTTATGTTGTTGTGCAATCATGTGGTGTATATGTCCTTGTTCTAATGCAAAAATTTTGGCAGTCTATTCATTTAGTCGACCTCTTGTTTATGCAAATATGTTTGTGCCATGCATTCAAATGTATGCAAAATCCCTATAATGACTAATAATTCTATATGCATGCTACATACATTGTTCGTATGTAACATCCACATGTTAAACATCCATTTATGGGAAATATAAAATGAAAAAATGTAATACACACCCGTATGCACATGTTTAGGACCTACTTGGTTGATCTCTAAAATATAATAGTACCTGGTGTGTATATGCGTTCATTTGCACCCACTAGCAAACACACGCAACTACTTGTATCCATCACACGTAACACATTCTAATAATGTGTTTGCAGACAAATCCTACCAACATTAAACTTAATCCTATGATCTACACTTTTAAAGGATACTAAAAAATCTTAGCAAAAGGAAAAGCTTAAGGTAGAAACTTTTGAAGGCTTACCGTCAAAAAAATAAGGATAAGTCATACCATCAAAAAGATAAGGATAAGGCGTACGCATCTTCTCGTCCGCCTCCCAAGTTGCATCTTCCATATTGTCTCTCCATTGCAACTTTTTGAGTCGACCCTCTTTATTTCTTAATATATTAACTTCATGCCCATTATCTGAGTAGGAATACGACAGACTAACGCTTCTGTCTCGATCAAAAGCTCTTCAAGCCAATTGGGCTCCATTACCTCTACCGCATCATGCAAGCACTTTCTCAAATGTGAGACACGAAAGACATCATAAAATCCAACATATTGTCCCTGCTAGCTTTTCCCTATAGTCCATATTCTCTATCCTTACAACTATAGTGAAAGGTCCTGCAAATCTGGAGGAAAGCTTTCCAATAGATCCAAAACTCATTACATTCCTCAATGGCGACACGTTGATAAAGACCAAGTCTCCAACTTCAAACTAATATTTGTCCTCTTGTCTACATATGAATTCTGCCTATCTTGGACCACCTTATTTCTCTTCTTAATGAAATAGATCTTTTGTGAAGTCTCTCTAATCATGTCGGGTTCAAATTGGAGTCAATCTGTGGCCCTTCACCAACAAGAAGGTGATTTACAAGGTTTTCTATGGAGGTCCTCAAAAGGATCCATTTCGATACTAGCTTGGAAATAGGAAAATTCCATTATTCCGATAATAGCTTGGAAAAAGGCAAACTCCACTATTCTGATGCTAGCTTGAAATAGGAAAACTCCACTAATGGTAGGCACTCCTCCTAAGTCTCTCCAAAATCAAGTATGCACATCCTTAAACTAGGTCATTCACTGAACAAGGATTAACTTAAATTCATAAATAACACCTTGGTTCTTGTTTGATAAGTTGAATTTTTGGGTGATGGGAATGAACATTATTTATTCATTGAGTCGTAATGTGTCTTTTTAAGATGCTAGCTTGAGACTGTGCAGACGTTAGTTGTGTTCTGGAGTAAGCGTGTCAACCTTTGTTATACATGTTAGAATGTGCAAGTAAAAATAATCAAAAAAAAAATCATGAAATAAAAGGATTTTGCACCTACATTTGTTGGATTTTCTAAGTTCGTTTTCATGCATAATATTTTCTTTTCCACTCAAATTTTCAAAATCGTAAGTTCTAAAATCCACTTGGCCCAATTAAGGAGAAATGACTCATTGTAGCGTTCTTCTTCGATACCCCACATTATTCAAACCCAAGTTTTAGTCGATTTACATCCATGTGTCGACAAGTTTATCATATATTGGTATACTCAAGAACCTTTGTTTAAAGGTCAAAAATGTCACTTTTTATACCAATATTACACTACCCATTCCGTACTTGTTTTAAGGGAGGATAACCATATACCACATCTTATATTATATGGGTTATCTATCTTACGAAACTTTGCTTATCATTCCTTTCAGTTTTTTTTATAACATCAATCCAGACTTGTGTGTTGAATTAAGGTTATAGAAGTAGAGTAACCAGGGCACAAAACTTTCCTTTCATGAAGTGTTGGTTTAGTATAGGAGGAATCAAATGAAATAATGTACGGTATCATTCCATTCCATCTCCATTCATCATTTATCATGCAAAAAAAAAAGAAAAAAAAGAAGAAAAAAAAGTAGAAAGAAAGAAAAAAAGAAAAAAAAATGAAATAAAGAGAGAGTCTCTCAGAATAAAATAGTCATTCATCATTCTTGACTGTAAAGCATTCAGTTCCATTCCATCCACATCCATTATACCATACTTGGAAGTGAGAATTGTAGTAGAGAGATGAAAGGAAATAAAAATGTTCATATGTGCCTTAGTATTACTTTATCTTTTGTAGCTTGATGTTCAACTAATACACTTGCCCTCTTATCTATAACATTTTTAGAACTTACAAAATTTTCCTTCATCTATGCATAACTCACATCCAATACATTACATTTACATTGGTGCAAAATTACTCAAAAAAAAAGGGTCAAATAAATGATTGGGTGTACATTGTCGATGTGTAGAACTTTGGTTGACACCACGCTCTTAACCTTCAAGACAATTACAGTGTTATCAAGGAATTACGATTCAGCTTGAAATTTTTTATTCATTTTTGCACCAATTATGGGATGGACAATTTGGGACTAAACCGTTATTATTGAAGTTAGGTGAAATCCTTGGAATGTGAAAGACCTTAAATATATTGTTTGATTAATTTGCGTACATAAGACGCTTTGGATTTTGTGGGTAGTATCCGCTGAAAACCCTCACGAGACAACACTCGTCCTACTGGGGACACCCAGAGGTTTAACGGCTTGTTGCATACGCTAAATGCAATCGTGTTTCCTACGAAAGTGTGACATATCTTAGTTTAGTTTATTCGAGGACGAATAAAAAGATAAGTGTGGGGGTATTTGATATACACATAAATGTGTATATTTTATCCTCTTATTTATCTTATTTTCCCTTTAAAATAATTGATACTTTGTATTTATAGCTGTATTTTCAGATTGTTGACAAGAAGCATGGTTTAGAGCATTTGATGGATAAAGCATGAAGAATTTGCTTAAAAAGAGTAAAGTTTAAAATTGCTAAAGCTTGAAGAGTCTAAAGCTTGAAGAACGGTTGCAATTATATTTCAGTTAAGAAGATTTGGCTCAATAAAGACTCAAACTGCATTCACATTAGCTCATTTGGAAGGCCTCTTACTCATGTTGCGTTCACACTAGCCTATTTGCTAGACCACTCACTCTCAAGCTGCGTTCACACTGGCTTATATGTTATTTGGGTTATTTCTTTAGTCCCACATTATGTAATTAGCTAGCTAGCCTTTGTCATATCAGATATAAATACATTGTATCTTAGTCTTGTAAAAAACACAATTAGGTTTTATTCTGTAATTCTCTTCTTGGAATAAAATCATTCTATCCCTTTCTTTTTACTTTTTGTTTATTTTATTTATGTTCATGTTATTTATTTTCTTTTTCTCTTCTTCTTTGGCTATGTCTAGCTAATCCCCTTTGATTAGGGGGTGATGACGCTGGGTTTTCGTTTTTCGTTAGAGAAAGCTTTCAGCCTGTCCTAATCTACTAAATATCCCAGCAGCCACACCAGAATTGAATTGGATCCGCAACTTTGTGATTGCGGGTTTTCGTTTTTCGGATCTGGGTGGTGAGAGGACGTTGGGTTTGTGGATGCAGCAGTGCGATTGGGTATCAAAGGGGAATAAGGGGAGAGTTGTAAGGGAAGGCTTGCGATGGCAGCTAGAAAGCTAGGTAGACGTAGTGGTTTCGGTATTGAAAAAAAAAATGTTGTTGTTTGGGATTGTTTTTGTTGTGATGTCTTTGCGGTGGTTGAACGTCCTTTGGACTTGAATTGGCAAGAACTGGTTGAGGGTTGTAGTTGTTGTGGAGGATGGTTTGTGTGTGCTGATTTGACGATGATAAAAAGAGGAATGGGAAGTGAAGTGTTCAGGGAATAGTTGACGTAGTTTGACAGGAAGAGGATTGTATGTGGTTTGTAGTGGTTGAAGGTAGCGTATGATATGATGTGGTTGTGGGTTTTTTTGAAGAGGGCTGATCGAACCTGTTGAAAGTGGGAAATAGATGGGTGACTGGTAGACGTTGCGTTGAAGGGAAGTGTTAATATAGTGATGGTAAGTTTATGTGATGGGAAGTTTGAATTGTTTTGGTTTGATATGCTATGAAGTATGGTTTTGATGAAAGGGCTCGGATAAACGTGGAGTTATGTAAGGTAGTGGATGGCAATGGAAAGGTGACAGCTTTGATGCAAACTGGATGGTGCTGTGAAAACAAGTGGAATTGAAGAGATGACAGGAATTAGAGAGGGAGAAGTTTATGAAAGGAACTTTTTTTTTCTTTGGAAATAACTTGTAAATGGAAAGGAGGAATGATTATTTAGAAGAAAAATGAAAGAAAACTAGGAAAGAAATTGGGAAAGAATTGACAAGATTTTTTTTGTTAGAATTGTAAAAGAAGAGAGATTGGAAAGAAATTTCAGAAACTTGGCAAGATTGTTTTTCCTCTCTTAATTAGAAGATCAAACTATCAATCAGCAATACCGAATCAAAATTAATTAAGAGATTATATATATATATAAATGAATACTAAAGGAATAAAATAAAATAAAAATTAACAAAAAATATTTTTGTGTTTTTTTAATGGAAAAATGAGAAAGCTAAAAATATAACCCGAAGGATTTACTAATAAAAATTATTTTGGTCCCCGGCAACGGCGCCAAAATTTTGTTTGTGAACAAATTATACAATTGTAAACAACTGTAAAATTCGTTCGTCTTTCCCAAACAACAAGGATCGTTGTAGAGGGTATCGAACTCTGGGACCAAATTATTTTATTAATAAATCCAATCAAGTTATCCCTAACTTTTGATTGGTTGAAAACAAAGAAAATAGCAGAAATTAAATAAAAAGAGAGTTTTAACAATAAGTGAAAGCAATTAGGGGATAATGACATAGATCAGATTCATAATCATCAATAGCCAAAAGATTAACCAGATCTAATACATGTTTCTGTCACAAACATGAATCAACGATAATAGGTTTTTAGAAACAAATATGTAAATAACGACAAGCATAGTCTATGCAGGAGCTCAGCTCTACAACCATAGACTATCAGGACAGATTCACTAATTAATTTCTAAAACCCTAAAATTAGATCTACATCTGATAAACGTTAGATCGAACACGAATATATCCTGTGAAGGAGCATAGCTCTTAAACGACACAAAATATGAAGGTTCAGATCTAACCCTTAATTCAGATCCAGAGCTACATGTATACAGTCCTCATCTTTTGGCTATGTGATTCATATTGAATCATACTATCAGCGTCATCACCCCCTAATCAAAGGGGATTAGCTAGACATAGCTAAAGAAGAAGAGAAAAAGAAAATAAATAACATGAACATAAATAAAATAAACAAAAAGTAAAAAGAAAGGGAGAGAATGATTTTATTCCAAGAAGAGAATTACAGAATAAAACCTAATTGTGTTTTTTACTAGACTAAGATACAATGTATTTATATCTGATATGACAAAGGCTAGCTAGCTAATTACATAATGTGGGACTAAAGAAATAACCCAAATAACATATAAGCCAGTGTGAACGCAGCTTGAGAGTGAGTGGTCTAGCAAATAGGCTAGTGTGAACGCAACATGAGTAAGAGGCCTTCCAAATGAGCTAATGTGAATGCAGTTTGAGTCTTTATTGAGCCAAATCTTCTTAACTGAAATATAATTGCAACCGTTCTTCAAGCTTTAGACTCTTCAAGCTTTAGCAATTTTAAACTTCACTCTTTTTAAGCAAATTCTTCATGCTTTATCCATCAAATGCTCTAAACCATGCTTCTTGTCAACAATCTGAAAATACAGCTATAAATACAAAGTATCAATTATTTTAAAGGGAAAATAAGATAAATAAGCGGATAAAATATAAACATTTACGTGTATATCAATGCACATCCTTAAAAGATTCTCTAAGAAATCTATTCACTCTTTCCATCTAGTCATCTGTCTAAGGGTGATAGGTTGTGCTCAATCTTAACTGCATCCCCTAAATTTTCTATAAACTTTTCCAAAATTCACTGGTGTAGATCGGATCTTTATCACTAACAATGTTGGAGAGGACTCCACGAAGTTAGACTATCTCTCTAATATACAATGATGTCAATGAAGCTATAGAACTTTAACTCCAAATAGATAAGAAGTGGGTGCTCTTAGTCAATCTATCAATGATCACCCAAATATTAATGTTTTCCATTTTAGATCGGGGTAAACAATCTATGAAGTCCATAGATATACTTTCCCACTTCCACTGTTGTACTTCAAAGGGGTGAATAATCCTCTGGGCTTCATTGCTCCTCCTTAACTCTCTAGCATGTCAAATACTTGGTTACAACTCTCTTCATGCATTCCGAAAGAAAACTCTTCTTATTCCCTTATAATATTATCACCAGAGTGGTGGATGGTCATCCACGAATGGCGTGCCTCTAACAACACTATACTCACTAAATTGCAAGTGTGAGGAATGCATAACCTCCCGTCTCTCCTAAGCTCACCTCCGGAATTTATGGAATAGCATTGGAGATGCCCTAAACCTGTCCTCTATAATTAATCCTATCTATAATATCAACAAGCTCCAAAGCCTACCTCTTTCTTAAGCCAACCTGAACAGTGAGGGTATACTGAACCTCTAATGCTGCAAATGATTCAGGACTAAAATACGTAGAGGGCTTAAAATCAAAGGTAACAATAAATTCCGAACTCTTCCACTCTACAAATAAAGGGCGTAAAGATGCTATCTTCTGATTCAATGCATTCACGAACACATTCCCCATATTAGGGGTATAAAAGATCTCAAATCTTAGGATGCCAAGAACTCCAACCAATGTTGTTGTCTCAAATTTAGATCCTTTTAGGAGAACAACTATTTCAATGACTTGGTACGACACATGGATCACGAATATCGTTAATGGTCGCTTTGTCAAGTCTGTCTTCTTCCTCCTCCCTTGCCTACAATTCCTCCTTTCCTCCTCTTTTACCACCCTCCTCCTCTTAATTCCACTGATTCTCCACCTCTTAGAACCAATTCCACCTCTTTAATTCCTGTTGATGCTAACGCTAGAATTTTCAATTCGAATCTGAATCAAGATAATCTCATTCTACTAATCCTCCTAATGTGAATCTGCCTCAAGTCAATTCGAAGTTGATTCCTCATTCTACAAACGTTAATTCTTCATCTTCGTCTTTTCCCTCTTTTACAAAGTGTGATTACGTTTCATTGTTCAAACCTATCCCTAATAATGGTGGAGTTTACGAGCCACAACACTTTGATATTCCTAGGGATGGAGTACTGAAACCAATGCCAGATCTAGTTAAGCAAGCATGTACAAATTGCTGGAGTAATTACTTGACAGGTTTTTTCTTAGATAGATCATTGAATTACCTTGTTGTGGTCAATTTTTTGAGTTGATATTAGAAATTACAAGGGGAAGTTGATATTAAATTTGATGGTGAGATGTACTACTTTATTTCTCTAATGACATAGATAAGGAAAGGATTCTCCGCTCTTATCCAGTCTTTATACGAGGTAGAATGTTTATAGTAACTAGGTGGGATCCTACCATTGGAAATGCTAAAACATATATCAAGAAGGTGCCTGCCTGGATCCATTTTTACCGTATACCTATCATACTTTGGACGCTACTTGGTATAAACTGGCTAATGTGTCATATAGGTAGATTAATTTGCTTTGGTAGTAGCACTGAAAGAATGAATCTATTCAGGTATGCTAAAGCTTTGGTAGAGATATCCCCTGAATTTGAATTTCCTGAATCAATAGAAATTGCAGGATTAGGTGATAAGTGTCCTACTGTAAAACTGTCATATGATTGGAAACCAAAGATTTATACAATATTTAAAGTTTTTGGCCATGAGAATTCAAATTGTGAGTTTAGTAATAATGATAATATGGTTAATGTTAATCAGTATGATACTATAAAAGAGGATCAACATGATGATCCAAAAACAGAATATTTAAGTGAACGTTAATCGGTATAAATGGAATACTGTTAACACAAAGAAAAAACAATTTTGTAGGAAGAAAGATATGGGTAATAACAAGATGAATGTTGATAATGTTGCTGAAGTTGCTAATGAAAGTGAGAATCCTTTTTCAACTTTAGCTTTTGATGATGTGGTAAATAATGGATGTGATCATGCTGGTGTAAATGACAGTATAGTGCAAGAAGAAGTAGTTAAAGATAAATCAGATCCAAATGTTAGAGTTAACTTCGAGAATAGGGATGTTATGTGTATGACTAACAATGTAAGTCACGAAGATGATATTCTAGTTGGGAATTTATTTGAAGATGATATAAATGATCATATAGATATTTCTCAAAAGGTTATGGGGACTATCTCTGGTTTGTGCTCTGCGAATTCTTGTTCAACATATGTAGGTTTGAGTAACTCTAACACTTCTTGTTCAACTAGTTATTCTAGTACATCTACTGTTAATAATGCTGCCTCTTGTTCATCCACTTCTACTATTATGTCCTGCTTATCTAGTTTTAGTTTTAGCTCACTTCCTCTGCTAGTTCTACTGTGAATGATACATCTGCTTTATCTGGTGCAACTTTGTCTTCCTATTCTACGCTTTATCTGGTGCAACTTTGTCTTCCTATTCTATGCCTAAATCTCCTTATGCTAACTTGAAGCCTCCAGCTCATCTTATATTACCACCAGTTTTTGGCTCAAGTTCAACTGTTCCAAATGTGAACACCTCTTTAGGTACATTATCCTCGGTTGTATCTACTAGTGCCTTTCCCTCATCTAAATCCAAGAGCAACAAAATTAAAGGCAAATTTTGGGCTGATGATCTAGATGAGGGTAAGGATTTCAATCCTGAGGATGTTCTACCGACTGGTAGTAACTTGAAATCTACGGAAAGACATATTAGAAGAAACCCATCCCCTTTGTTCGATCCTTTCTTTACTTAAGTAGGGGGTTTTGTGATGTTTTGTGTTCATGAAGTCTTTTTCTCAATTTTTTTAGCCACTGTACGGTTGGTTTCGAATACTAGCAGACAGTATATATTTTGGAATCTGGTTATGTGACTTCGGTTTGATGTGTCTGCATGTGTTTGATTGTAATTGCATGAGTGATGGTGTTGCAATTTTCTTTACATGTAGATGTAGTAGAGTTCACGTTGCCTATGCAGTGGGCTTTAGTTTTTTTTGTTTTGTGTAAGAGGTAGTTCTGGTTCATGCTGCTATTCATTGAGTATGCATGGTGGCTAGTTTCTGATAGTTGGTTGATGATAGCTAGTTGATGATAGATAGCCTTAGTTCTCACTGGTCTAAAGTGTAGGCTATTGTGGATTACGAAGATTGATTAGTAGCAAGAGGATAGTGTATATATATAATATTCCCACTTTCCAGATATCCTTTAATCAAATTGTGAAACTTAATTCACAAGGTATTCATGCTCACTTAAACAGTTCCTTTTGTTGTCACAATATACTTTAAAACTTATCGACTGTCCAAATTCGCCGATAATTCCAGATTTTAATTCCTTATATTGTTTAAGTTTGGCTATCCTCATTAATTATTCTAAATTCAAGATTATAAAACTTTTTTCCTGTTTTAGTCATTTACCGGGGTGTGAAACTTGATGAAGTCTCATTACAAAAATCTACGCTCTCTAAGCCATGTTTTGATCATCAATAGCATATCTGTTACTACCAAAATAAAGCACCGGAACAGGCTAACAGTGAAGGGGTAACAAACCGACACCATCATTGGAGCAATCCGAGAGTTGTACAACTGACACCATCATTGGAGTAAAGAGCTCAAAATTTATACAAAGAAAAGGGATACTGGCAGGGTGGATCCGACTGACGAGTAAGTAACGGAAGGCCACCCAATACGGGAAGCCAATGAAGAAAGAGACCAATAATCATAAAAATAGGGGCCCATAAGGATCAAAGGACTATTAGTATTAACTTGCTTAATACTTATACATAAGGAGACGAAAGCATCAAAGATACAAAGTTTAAGGCATATGGAGATTATATGGGAACCAATTACTGAGTCCTCCATTAGTTGGTTTTCGAGAAGTTAACCTAATAAGTAACTGTTATTTGAATTTAGAAATGAATTGGAATGGACGAAAGTGTGAATTTCTATGATACCACTTTGTAACGACCTGGCTTTTTGCTCGGTTTTCGCCGGTAATTAAACTAACTTAAACCATTCACAAAGACGGATTGTGTAACTACCCGAACTTCCCCGTGAAGGAAAGCCCGGATTGAATTGAGAACACGACAAATCAGAACACAAACAGAAGAACATTTCATTGCTTATTACAACAATTCCATCAGAATACAAGAATATACAGAGTATACATGAATATTACACATTAGAAAAATATCATAGATTTAAATACATTACTGCGGCGGAAAAATAATACAATACACAACTGAAGGAGATACACGGATACAGAGCTTTCCGAATATCATTTCAGCTGTAAACTAGGTTCATGTGAATATAGATCTGCAAAACCAAAACTACTAGCTGCCCGTGTGGATAATAGGGCCACCCAGAGTTTAGGTTAAAACAATAAACTCCAGGTCAGTCATGTGACTGGTGTGCGAACCAAAAAAATTATTTAAAACTTTACTTTGAATTAGATATATCAAGGGACCACGCCATATAACACGGAACGGGTTTCCTCCCAAGAATATCGTGCATAAAAACAATTGCGCAATGCTAAGTAAAGAACAATGAAGCTATTATAAGACTCGGGTCCCATCACACAATGCAACGCAAGCCGAAGGATAGAGTTTTTACCTTATAATAGCCAAAAATGCTTGGTACGTGAAACTTCATCTTTTATTATTACTATAAGTGTATAGTGTCAAAACAATTACAATCATAAGTATCAATCATAAACGACATGAGTGCCCCATACCACTATGTCGCCATACTAGGCTCTACAATCAAAACTGCAAATGTCACGTATTTGAAGTTGGATTTCCGTCTGTGAAACAAGGCAAGGTTTCTTCCTTTATGAATTCAATACTCTCTAGCCCGAGCCTCAGGCAAGTACTCTGTCAAGCCTTAGGAGCCACAGGGCTGATCCAGTCAATGTGGATTAAAAATGCCTGAACACTACGTCTCCCCGCCCTATGGGGCATATACTGGTCATATCCCGACCAAATCATCGGACACGGATCATCTGATCTAACCAAGATGCCTCACAATCCATCATCCACATAAGTAAAATGTCAGGCCGTGTAAAAACACTGACACCACTCCTAGCTAGGAAGAGACGCATGTCCTCCTTGGATCCTTCTCCCGTTTCTGGTTCACATCGGGGTGTGAGGCTCGCGAATTAACGCTACACACAAAGCTATGCCACGCAGGCCGTGCTTTGATCATCAACCACAAGACTCTGTTTTTCAACAACAGCCTTGATCATTTGCATCTCAGCATGCCACATAGGCAATTAACACTATGCAACCGATGTCTATCAATCACACAGATTGAAATCCAATGTCAGACACACATCCATTTACAAGTCCGTTCTGGGTATGAACGAAACCGGAGGAACCTTATTCCTTGCATATCCATTGATCTCCAAGTATGTCTGGATGATCACCAACTGATTCCCTCCTCTTGGGTGTACAGCCCAATCAAGATCATCAGTAATTATCCAAACAATGTGAAGACCTCCGGTCTTCAAAGACTGTCTTCATTGTTGACTTATCGTCGATTCAGTTATTCAAAATGGGTATAAACCCGGCCTTTCCGAATAACTCGCGTATATAATAAACAAGTGCTATAAAACACAACATACGCCTCATTCCAATCCAGAATATTCCTTTATTTAAATATTCTTATATTTTGGGAAAGGTTCCCATTAATTTTATCAAAGATAAATTCTTTAAATTTATTCTTTAATCTTCTTCTGGATATCAATCCAAATTAAATTACGGTTTATCCAAACTAGTCGGGATTAGCGAACCTTACCGAAGTAATCATTTGTTTAATTTCCCAATACCAACCTATTCATCCTATGAAGAAAAACTGGTAATACTTCATATCTAACACCATGGTGTTATTGGTAAATTCAATTACCATTTCACGTTCAAATCTAATTAAAGATTTAACTATCGCCTGGAGTAAAACTGGTAGTACTCCATTCTCAATCTTTTCTTGAATTTGATAATTTTAGTTATCAAAATCACCTTTCAATCCATTTAAAGATTCATTAAAACTCTAATTCAGTTTTAATTTCCAAAAATCATTACTTAATGATTATTCAAAGTTAAGAAATAAATCTTATCTTTAACGGGGTTAAAGAACTAATGTCATTTAAAAAACAGCTCATGATAAACCCAAAATCACATTCCATTAACAATGGAATTTTCACGGAAAACAGGTCAATATATATAATTGATATAAATTTCCATATCCGACTAATAATATAAATGGAATAACAGCAAAGCCTTTTAAATTCCATATATATTAGCAGTCTTCCTCCACAGAAATTCACTTCGATTATTACCAAATCGAATTCCATTCCATTCCAATTTATTTTATTAAATTGGAAAGCTTTACTTTGGAAAATATCCTTTAAACCTTATCAAAAAGATTTTTAAATTCCAATCCCATTTCACTGTAAATCGGGTTAAAGAACGAATGTCGTTAAAACACAGTTCACAACAAACCCAATTCACATTCCATTAATTATTGGATTAAAGAACAAGTGTTATTCAAAACACCGTTCACGATAAACCCAAAAATCAATTCAATTCAATTCCAATTACATATCATTTAATTGGTATACTTCATTAAATCTAAATAAAAAGATTTAATATTTTTCTCAACTGGGTTTAAGAACAGTGTCAGTGAAGACACCATTCACGACAAACCCAAATTCCATTTGATATTAAATACAAGGCTCTGAATAGAAAATATATCGGCTTATATTCAATATCAAATTCTACGACCCAACAAGTATCGTATTGGAAATAACGATGTAAATATATCTTTCAAATTTCCATAACAATATATGTATAATCATGAAATCCAACATCGAAATATTCCAAAGAAAATTTCGATTCAAATCCATTTCCAATTCATATATTGGAAATTCTGGTTATTTTTAAAACCATTTCAAATCCAATTTATTTATTTTAAAAATAAATAGATTATAACTCTAGTTCAAAACTAATTCATTTCGATAAAAATCTATTTTTATCTTTTCAGTTGTGGAATTTTTCATCCCAATTCTTTCCAAACCATTTCTTATGATTTTACACTAATTATTAATATTTTAAATAATTTTATCAAGGCCCGTACAGTCGATTTCCATAAACGGCCATCGAACTACACTTACAGCGACCTTTTCCAAATTTGATTCGGACATAATTCCAAATCCAACCATTAGATTTGAAATCACTAATATTCGTTAGAAAGTTCTTTTTGATACGAACCCAATGGTTCCGGTTTTATGGGAATCCGACGGTCAGATCTCCCGTAATGTCCGTTCGAAGTCAATGGTCGAAATTCGCGAACTACCGCAGCGCGGCGCGTTCTATTCAGGCCAAATATATATAATGTATATATATATATATTATATATATATATATATTTCATTGATTTCCTTTTAAAACGTATTTTATAAATCGTTTTTAAATTCGTTTTCAAAACGAGTTCAACTTCATATTCAATTTCAAATAAAAATTGAATATTCCATATCATCGACATATAAATGATAATATTTTCAAACATTATATTTTGAAATCAATTCCTCTTCGATATTCATTATAAAAATGAATAAAATCGATATAAATATCGTTCACGTCAAAATGGCGTCAATCTAATTGACACGGCTTGATATATTTAAATATATTCGTATCCATCCCAAATCGGACATCAAAATCAGATTTTGATTGTTTTCTGAATATTATTTAAAAATATTCATTATTTTAAAATAATTGTTATTTTAAAATATTCATTCTTTCTGAACTGGAATCAGACACAGTCAATTACAATATAATGTGATTATATGGATTTCATACCATACATGTATACAACAACAATCAAACACAGTCAACCATCATCCAAAGTGCATTCTACACTGCGTAAGCATCAAATATAAATATTTAACGGTTATAACAGCTTGTCAATCAATCGATCGACATACAGCTAATTATTGGGATTAGTGTATGTCCCATTTCATCCCAACACCCGTGTGGGGTTTCAATCAACAAATAATGAATTTTATTTGTGCAGTTGGGCGATATGTAAAATTTATCGTCCTAATCAATATCAATCAAATCAGTGTACATAAAAAAATCGTCTGATTTGTAAATGAATATTTATTCTCTTTCATACACATGTTAAAAAATTATATTTTTAACGATAAAATATTTATTCGGTTCATTTACACAATAAAAATGATATTTTTATTGTTTTAATATATTTTAGAAAATTTCTGTGGCATAACGGCACGATACTAGAAACGGGATAAAGCCTAGCCTTATCCCTAGTCTAATAATGGCCCGTGCCATACACATACCAATCTAATCAATTCCATTTCAGCCAAACAACCGAATTCAAACCAATAATCCAATCAACCACACAACCAAACAAACAAGTCGTCCATGGTCTGCGGACGACGGGGAATAGTTCCTATATGTAGTTACATAATAAATAACTGTATAAAGAAAATTATAGTGAGGAGTTCTCACCTTTGGGATCTACTCCTCCATTCTATTCTGAATTTCTAATCGATTGGATTTGCCCGAAATTCCTACGCCATCCTTTTCATGTTGTTCATATTAAAAATCACATTTTTATTTCACTATATATATAATAAAAATCAGATTTTTATTTCGCTAAATAAATAAAAATCATATTTTTATATAAAAATTATATTTTTACAACGCTGATTGCTATATAAAAATTATATTTTTATATCCCTATATATTTATATATAAAAGATCACATTTGTATTTAAACATTCAAACAATAAAAATCGTATTTTTACTTTGCTACATACATGATAAAAATCACATTTTTAATATTGCCACTTCATATATAAAAATCATATATTTTCTTAACTAAAAATCGGATTTTTCTAAACTAAAAATCTCATCTTCATACGATTAAAAATTATATTTTTACATAACAAAAACCATATTTTTATATTGCTTTCATATTCATGAAAATCTAATCTTTCATTACATAAAAATATAATCTTTCTTCATGATAAAAATATAATCTTTCTGCTAAAAATCTTATCTTTTTCTAATATAAAAATCTTATCTTTTTCTAATTATCTAAATAAACAAAGTCAAAACAAAACAAAATAAAATAAATAAGAACTCACAATTGAAATCGGGAGAAGGGGGTGCTGTTGCGATTGGCGGCGGAGGTGGGGTCCTCCAACAAGCGGCGGCGGCGGCGGAATGGGGAAGCGAGGGTGCTCAGGCGGCAGTTTAGGGTTGTCCATCAGTTTTTTTGGGATGGAGGAGCTAAGGGGTTCAACAGAGGGGGAGGTGATGGCCTGGAGGAGGGGAGGCGCGGCGTGGGGCCAGTGGCGACGGAACATGGGCGGTGGCAGGCCAGAATGGGGGCGACGACTTTTTGGGAGGGAGTGGTCTTGGAATCGTTAACCGTGAATTTAGAAATGAGGGTTTAGAGGGAGACATATTTATATATATATATTATTTTATTTTATTTCTTTTAATTTCAAAAGTTACTTTTACTTTCAAACCCCAAATCGAGCCCAATAACTGTCGCCTCTAGCTAATTACCCCCATTCCGAGCACAATAAGATATGTCCGATAAGTTGATTCGACTGTTACGATCAGTTTCGCTTTAAATTAAATTATAAATCAATATATTCAATTTTAAACGTATATTTCAATTTACTAGGGTCACATACGAACCCTAAAAATTCCCGAAAAATTATTTCTAGCTTTGTATTGACGATGCGGTCCTAACAAAACTAATTTCGTCAAATTCTGAGACCGTTTGAAAAATGGTCATTTTCTGGTCGACCCAAATTGACTGAAACTGTCAAAACACGTTTTCTTTCGCCATGCTCACATATCGATTCAGAAAATTACGATTTTTGGAATCTAGCAATAATTCGACATCCTGAGTCCAACAAAAGTGGTTTCGTCGAAAACGGAGGTCGTTTGCAAAATTTCCATTGCTAAGGGCCAAATCCATAGCGACTATTCTGAAATTTCAACTGGGAATAACTTTTTATTCCCGCTATGAAATTTCAATTTTTCGGATTCGTTGGAAAGATATTTTCAAATAGATTCAAATATTTTTGGTTTCGCTAGAATCCGGTTTATTTTGAATCCTGTACATTCATTTGAAATTTGAAATTTGAAATTGAATTTTTGAACTACCGCCCCATTTCCAGTCCCTTTTGTAATTAAAAATAAAATATTTATATTATAACGACGATCTATATAAATATGTTCGTTCTATTTCTATTCAAAATAAATTTCTTGTCATTGTTATTTAAAATAATTCATTTTAAATAATCAAAATTCATCAAAATTGCCAAAATAAAAATTTTAAATTGGTTCGGATTTTCCAGGTTATTACAGATTGTTAGGGGCGCTTACACATTTGCACAAAGTAAAAACAACTTTTCCAATGTCATTAAAATAATATTACATCAGAGTTACAAGAGGTACATCAGAGTACATCGGTTACACAGCGGAAAAGATACTAAACTTAGCGGAAGAATGTGAATGCTCCAAGACATAATAGCTCCAGCTAAAACAAGAATCCTGCTCCAACCAACTCCAAGACTAAATTTGCGAACCAAAATACTAGGCTGCCCATGTAAAAATTATGGGCACCCAGAGTTTAGGTGTGGGAACAATAAACTCCAGGTCAGTCATGGGACTGGTTTGAGAACTCAAAACAGTTATTTTTACGGTTTATTTTAAAGTTAGGTAATTCACCGGACCACGCCGCTATGCTGAACGGGTTTACTCCATGGGAATACCAGTGCATAGAAATCCGCAATGTCTTTTTGAAAAAAATGAAGCTATCATAAGCTCGTTCCACATCACACAATGCAAGCGCACACCAGATGGGCGAGTTTTGCCTTATGATAACCAAAAATGCCTTCATACGTGAAAATCCTCTTTACTACTATATATAGTGTGAAAAACCTTTTCGCAAATAAATGTATTAATCCTAGCCAGCATAATGCCCCATCCCATTATATTAAAAATCCTGCTGGTAACCAGCATGTTATACAATCAAAACCGTACGGGCTCGTAGTGGAGATTAGGTTTCGAACATGATGGTTCCTGGTACGAAAGATCATTTGTGGGCTCACAAACTTTCTTGTGCGCATCATACCAGTACTCGCGGATAACATCCAGACTCGGACTCCGTTATACTAACGCACCATACATGAATCAGGGTACCCAACAAATAGCGTCCCAGACTGGGGACTTCGCAGTACCCTCTCATCATCACATCCCGGTGCACCGAACATACCAAACGAACATAAAAATCTAACCACCAGTTTACCATCAATCCGGGGTGTGAGGTTCGTCGAGGTCACGATATACACAAAGCTACGCTTAAATAAGCCATGGTTTGATCATCCATAGCTCATCACAAACTTAAGTATGCCACATTGTCCATTCACTACGCATCAATGATTTCTATCAATATATAACCTCTAAGCTCATACGTCTTAGAAAAGGGTGTTAAGCAAGAGAATAAATTCTCCGTCACCAAGCAGATATATATTAATATAGATCAGTGCTACGCAGTCAATTACAATGTCAGACACACAATTCATACATGTCCGTTCTAGGTCTGAACGAAACAACAATCCGGAATTCCATCACATACGTTCGGGCTTCTTACCACTTAGCTGATATAAAAAATCCATCTGCAAATGGGAGCCATCCATTCGAGACATTCAGCAAGTCGCCCTTACGACACAAAGGGTACCGGTCTTCAATGCTGCCTCCCATGTCTTCAGTTGCTCTAAAACGTCGTATTATTACTTGGAACGGTTTTCAGACTTAATTCCGATCCCGGTCTTTCCAAATAATAAGCGCAATTAAAAACACAATCACGGAACACACAGGCTTTGTAAAGACCCGCAAATCCCACCCTTTGAATCGACCATAAACCACACAGGTCTGACCCAAAAAGTGAAAATCTACGAATACTTTAACTTTGGGAATACAACATATTAAAACAACAACAGAAGACTTTTATAACATATCATATAATGTTACATCAGAGTACAGAATATCAGAGTACATTGGAATATAATTACAGCGGAAGAATAAGTTACAATAATTAAAATATATTGCAGTGGAAGAAACACAACGGAAGACTCTCTATCTCTGGACACAGCTTTAAGCTTCAACCCAGAATCCTGTTTAATATATCTGCAAAAATAGCTACTCGACTGCCCGTGTGGAAAATATGGGCACCCGAGTTGCCAGTGGACAAACTACAGGTCAGTCATGGGACTGGTGTGAGAATTCTACTTAACCTATATAATATAATAAGGCTAATCACAGGACCACACCACTTTCGCGGAACGGGTTTTCTCCTATAAATTGCCAGTGCATGACTAAAGTAAATCGTCAAAATAACGCAATGCTTTTTAGAAAAATGAAACCATTATAAGACCCAAGTCCCATCACACAATGCAACGCAAACCGGAGGATAGGGTTTTACCTTATAATGATCAAAAGATGCTTGATACGATAAACACGGTATTATATAATAATAGTGTGCAACCAATTTGAAATACATCAAAGTAAATGTATCAATCCTAGACGGCATGAGTGCCCCATCCCACTATGTCGCCATATATAGGTATACAATCAAAACCGCGTGATGTCGTATTGGAAATTTGGGTTTCCATCTGAGTCAAGGCTAGGGAGGAGATCCTTACCGATTCGAGACACTCTAGCAAATGCCCCAGGATTGGTATTCTGTCCAACCCTTGGATCCTGCAGGGCCGGTCCATACGTTAACGCTTAATGGATTGGCAATTCCTGAACACACGCTCCCCGGTCCTTTTGGACCTATAATACGGCCAGTGGCGACCGCATAAACCAAGGCCTCGAAAAATCCAACAACCACAATGAATAAATGCCAGCGCTGGTAGGTCCCTGGCACCACTCTAGCTAGAGAGAAACGTGTGCACTCCCTGCGTTCCCTTCTCCCGTTTTAGACTCTACCGGGCTGTGAGGCTCGCGAAGTCACGTTACACAAAGCTATGCCTAAATAGACTATGCTTTGATCATCCCACAAGGCTCTGCTTTGCAACAATAAGCCTTGTTCAAGTGCAACTTGGCATACCACATCAACAACTCATATCATGCGATCGGTAATTATTTAACATACAAAAGGGTGTTAAGCAAGAGAATAAATCCTCCGCCACCATGCATTTATATATTAAATAAAAACCAATTTAATTACATGAAATAAATTTCAATGTCAGTCATGCTATCCATTTACAAGTCCGTCCTGGGTCTGAACGAAACAATGTATCCGTCGATCTCCAGTACATCTGGAAGATCATCACTTTTTACCTTGCCTTGGGGGATCAGTCCCAATTCAAGATATCAGTCACCATCAACCAAACGATGTGAAGCTCTCCGGTCTTCAGTCACCGTCTTCATCTTCGACTCTTGATCGTCGTGATGATTATTCAGAATGGGTTAGACCCGGTCTTCCTGAATAACTCGCGTATTCTTAATTAAAATCAACCATACGCCACATTCCAACTCTGAACATTCTTTTAAATAAAAATATTATTTATATTAAAAGATTCTCATTAATTTTATCAAAAATAAAATAAATTACATTTTAATCTTTCTAAAAAGATTTATTAATATTCCAATTTTGATTTTTAATACAAGGATCATTATTACAAGATTATTAATTTTAATAAGCCAATCTTGTCTTAAATTAGGTTAAAGAACTAGTGTCATTAAACCACAGTTCACGATAAACCCAAAACCAATTTTTCAAAATATGGAATTTCTACAGAAATCAAATCAACAAATAATCGTTATAAATTTCTGTATCGGACTAATATTATAAATGGAATAACGGCAAAGCCTCTTAGATTCCATATATAATGTCGGTCTTCTTTTACAGAAGCCCATCTCGATTATTATCAATCGAATTTCCACTTAATTCCAATTTAATATATTAATTTGGAAAAGTATGATTTTAGAAAATCTTCTTTTAAATTTATAAAACAGATTTATAAATTTCAAATAGTACTTTCAATGTAAATTGGATTAAAGGATAAATGTTATTTAAAACATCGTCCACTGCAAATCCAATTCACATATCAATCACCAAACATAATTGTTAAAGTCTAATAATCTTAAATAAAAGGTTTATCCTAAATATATTAATTCATTACTATATAAAAAACATATTTTAAAATAATCAATAAAATATTCTATATATAAAAGATTCTGAATGTAAAATATTCTTTATAATACAAAATCTTTTATTTTACAAAAATCCTTTTATTATATAAAAATTCTTTATTAAAAAAGAAATTCTGCATTGGAATGCGACTCAACCATGTACCATATAATTTGGGTCATATGGGTTTCATACATTTCATGTATAGGGTAATAACAGGAAATAATCCTCAATCCATCCATTAACAACCAGAGTGACAATGTCAGCTGTGTGAGCATTAAAATAAAACAATAACGCTCATCGCAGCCTGTCGATCAATCGATAGACATATAATTAAACATTGGGATTTGTGTCAGTCAAGTATCGTCCCAATACCCGTGTGGGGTTTTCAGCCAACAACAATTCATATAAATAAATAAATACATGATTGGTTAATAGGTTTAACCAATTTCAATTTCACTAAACATGTCAATTATAGCAAGTAAAATGTATTTTACTCGTATGACTTCCCTATATACTTCTAAAGTCACATAAACAGTAATTTATTTATATAGCTTTATTGCGGATGACAAATGGAATATAAATTCCATTATATTTGTATGAAGTTTCTTAACAATACTTTTCAGTGTATATTTTGACCAACAATACAATTGTATATTAGAATATAAATTCTAATGCAAGTTTTGCAAATAAAAAAGTGGATTTTATATTTGCGTATAAATTCTACTGTATATTATGCAAATAAAAGTGATTCTTATATTTTCACATAATTTCTGTTTTCAACAAAGATGAGTAAAGTGATACACTCATTTTGTTAGCAATTCTATTTCAACAAATACAGTGTAGATAAAAGTGTATTTCTAATCTTGTACTTTTATTTTACATAAAACACAAATAAAAATGTCTCTCATGTATTTGTCTTTTTATTTGACAAAACAATGTTAATAAAAATGTTCCTTTATATCTTGTACTTTTATTTAACAAAACAATGGTAAATAAAATGTCTTTTAACTCTTTTACTTTTATTTAACAAAACAATGACAAATAAAAGTATAATTTTCTTTACTCTTTATTTGCATCTAAAAATGCAAATAAGAAATATAACTCTCTTTTTACTTTTTCTTTGCAATAGAAAATGTAAATAAAATGGTTCACACAATTTTGTTCTTTTTCTTTACAATAGAAAATGTAAATAAAAGGATTCACATTATTTTGTTCTTTTTCATTAAAAAAAATATAATTTTTATCATACCGTTATAACTCATACATAAATTACATAGAAAAATGTCATTTTAATTATATCGTTCTAATTCGCATCTAAATTACATAGAAAAATGTAATCTTTATTATGCGATGGGAATTCATATTTTAATTATATAGAAAAATGTAATTCCTATCATACGACATAAATTCATATCTAAATTACATCTAAAAATGTAGTTATTATCCTACAGTGCAAATTCACAATTTAATTACATGTAAAAATGTAATTTTCATTCTACCGTTATTATTCATCTCTAAATTACATTGAAAAATGTAATTTTAATCATGCAATGTAAATTTACATTTTTATATCATAGAAAAATGCAATTTTTGTCATACGGTGCAAATTCATATATAAATTGCATATAAAAATGTAACTTTTGTTATGCAAAGTAAATTCACCTTTTTAATTACGTATAAAAATGTAATTTTATTCATACGGTGGAAATTCATTCATAAATAACATATAAAAATGTAATTTATTTCATACGATGAAAAATCATTCATAAATAACATATAAAAATGTGTTTCATTTCATACAATGTAAAAACATCTTCTTTTTTTATGTACAATGCAAAAATATCATCTTTTTATAGTTATAATATATTAGCTTTACTATTTTACGATGTAAAAATATGATCTTTTATATTTTACAAAGTAAAAATATCAACTTTACTATTTTACAATGTAAAAATATAATCTTTTCTATTTTACAATGTAAAAATATTCATTTTCCTATTTTGCAATGTAAAAATATGACTTTTTTCTATTTTACAATGAAAATAATAACTTCTTTATTCATTCTTTCATTACATATAAATGTAATCTTTTCTATTTATTACAATGAATAAAATTTCAATAAAAAATTTAATCTTATCTTATGAACTTTTCATTGCAACAAAATGAAAAATAAAAATAAAATCTTTTTATTTTCATCTTTACAGTGAAATCTACATCACATTAAAAATATCATCTTTAATGCAACATCTTTCTATTAAAAACAATTAACACATAAAAATATAATCTTTTACATTGCTTCTTTTATTTGAAATCACTATTACCTTACAAATGAAATTCTTTATATTACTTCTTTAATCAAAAACAATATTTCATTAAAAATGAGATTTTTAATGTTACAGCCTTTATTGAAATCAAAGTGGCAAATAGTATGTCATTTTATTGAAATCACTATTATTGAAAACAATAGACAATAAAAATCAAATCTTTAATTTCAATCCTAATATGACAAAAAAAAATGTAATCTTTTAATTTCATTCTTTTTAAGGAAATAATTTCATATTGAAAATATATGCTTTTTAATTTACTCTTCTTAATGTAACACATTTACATTAAGAATATATTCTTCTTAATTCATTCCTTTTAATTTAAACAAATAGAAAACGTATTTTATTCATTGTTCAAATTCTATTGTAAATAAACAAATAAAAATAATATTTTATTTGTCGTTCTAATTCTATTGTTGAATCAATAAATAAAAATAATATTTAATTTATACAAAATAAATTTCAACATCTAGATCTGAATAAATACGATTATATCTGACATAACTATGTTTTAGATCTAATTTTAGATCTAATTCTCTAACTGAAAATAAATTTAATAATATCTGCAATTTCAATGCGAATCTAACACATCGTACACAACAAATCATATCACAAGCACAATCAATAATTCACACAACATAGAATATTTCAGAATTGAATAAATATAATAATACAATTATTTTAACGCGAGAAAACAATTTATAATTAATTAAATAATCAAAATTAGAATTCTCACCTAGATTTTTGGCTGAAATTTTACTGTCTCCGTTTCAGCTGCGGTCTGCGCCATCGCGAAGCTCTTAATTTTGTGATTCCAACGCAATTTACGGTTTGTCAATCGGCTCTCGTATGAAGAAGTTATGGATTTTTAAAGATCGGACAAATTAAATAATTAAATAATAAAATAATATAAAAAAAAGCAACCTTTCTTCCTCACGTCGGCCGAACCCATGAAGCCGCTCCTCCAATTTCTGGTCGCACCCCCTTCTGGCCATCCAGCATCCGATCCAACACCACCACCGCGACCGCCATGTCGAGAGCCACCTACACCATCAACCCCGTCGAACTCGGCCTCTCCTAGGGCCCGCAAACCAATAAAAACCGCAGCCCCTTCTCGGACGAAATTCGCGAAATCCTTGCACCAAAATCCGATCTTAACCGTATAGATTTGTAGCTCTCTGAATTCTCTTCGATTTGGTAGGTCATACGTCAATTTTCGACGAACGGATTGAGAGATCTTAGCATTTGAAGTTGGAGCGTTTTCAGCCTTCGAATTCTGGGCGGCGGCAGACCATTGTTTCTAGGGTTTCGGATTTTTTATATTATTTTAATGTTTAATTCCGAATTTCGTGAAATAAAGTGGATTTTTGGACTTTCTCGGATTTGGGCCTGCTTACTGTCGATCTTAACGTTTTGAGGCATTCTGAACGCGATGGGCTATGTCCCAAGGTCCAATTCCTAAATATACAGCAGTTTATTTTCGGTTTTACTTGAAAATACAATATTAAATTAATTATTTAATTTCTACCGTACATTTAAATATGCCGGGGCCACATACGACCTCAGAAAATTCTAAAAAAAATATTTTTAGCTTTCTTATGACGATACGGTTCTAACGAGACCAATTTCGTCGAATTCTGAGACTGTTTGAAAAATGGCATTTTTCAAGTCGTTTAAAATTTACTGTAAATTGACAAAACAGAAATCTTTTTGCCACGGCCACAAATTAATTCAAAAAATTATGAAAAATTAAACTTAACAATATTTTGACATTCCGGATCCAACAAAAGTGGTTTCGTCGAAAACAGAGGTCGTTTGAAAAATGACTATTTTCAAGGCCAATATATTTAATATTAAAAATACATTTTTAAACAAATAAATCCGGAAACTCAAAATATATAAGTGTTTACTGTTTTTCAATGTAGAAACATCATTCTGAACTCAATGGAAGTGGTTTCGAGTTCAAATTCCTTCGTATGCAAAAAGTAGCATTTTGACCTTTATAAATTTCATAGCGACCCTTCTAAAAATTGAATTGGCCATAACTTTTGATTTCCGCTATGAAATTTTAATTTTTCGGATTCGTTGGAAAGATATTTTTAAATAGATTCTAATATTTTTGGTTTCACTAAAATCCGTTAAATTTTGTATCCTGTACGGTCAGTCAAAGTTCAAGTTTGACTTTTCAAACTACCGCGTTATTTCTATCTCTTTTTATAATTAAAATTAAATTATTCATTCTAACTTCGATTTAAATCAAATTTGTGATCATTATTATTTAAAATAGATTATTTTATATTGTCAAAATTCATTAAAATTTTCTAAAATAAAAATTTTAAATTGGTTCTGATTTTTGCGGGTTGTTACAGGCTTTCTACCAAATCTCCTTCCATTTTGGATTTCGTTAAATTAAACTTCTTTAGATCTATTCTCAAATATTCCTTAACAAAATCCATATTTAACCCTTCTTCTTTGAAACACATCCCTTAAATCCAAGATAATCTATCCCTAAAGCCTTAATTAATTTTCTATTTGATGACTCATTATCAAATATCCAGTTTCCTTTGAAAACCCTTACCCCAAATTTCAACCCTAGTTTCCAATTAAACCGATTTTCCAACATTCCATTCTTTAATCTTAACTAAAAGATTATACTTTCTTTTCAATTCCTCACTTTTAATTTCCTCAAATCAAAGATCTGATTAAATCCTCAAATTACGATATGAATTTCCATAACTCAATTTCATTGGGTCTCAAGAATGATATTATTGAAGATATGATTCATGACAAAACCCAAATCAGTTGATATTGAACATAAGTTACACAGAAATTGTATCTACTTATATTCGATATCAATTCTCATAATCAATGAATACTATAAGTGGAATAATGATATAATAATATCTTCCAAATTCCTCATATAGCATACATTTACGCCACAGAATTTCATATCAAATATTTGAAGATTTTTTCTGTCCACCTAATCCTGGTCAACTTAGGAAACTTGTATCTTAATTAAAAGATTTGTTCAACTCATTGACATTAGATATGGATAGAAATACCATCAACTTATACTTAATATTAATCTCGATATCCAACTCACACTATAAGCGGAATAAGGGTGAACTACCTATTAAATTCCTCAAATAGTAAGAATCGTCATCTACCGGATTAATATCAAACATCCGAAGATTTATCTCCAACCATATCCAATTATTTAAAATTGAAAACCCATATGTGACGAGACGCGATTTCGCTCGATCCGAACCAGTCGCTAAACCGATCCAGGCCGTTCGAAACGCCCTATCGTTTGAGAACAAGACAAAACAGAACGCATATAAAAGAACATTTCATTGTATATTACAACAATGCATCAGATTACAAGAATATACAGAGTATAAACGAATAAATATTACACAGAAATATCAGAGATTTAAATTACATTTAAATACATAGCAGCGGAGAATAATACAATACACAACTAGAAGAGATATACGGATACAAAGCTTTCCGGATATCGTTCCAGCTGTAAACCAGGATCCTGTGAATATAAATCTGCAAAACCCAAAACTACTAGCTGCCCGTGTCAAAATAAGGGCACCCAGAGTTTAGGTTAAAACAATAAACTCCAGGTCAGTCATGTGACTGGTGTGAGAACTAAAACAGCTATTAGTCTTTATTTTAAAATTAGGTAAATCAAGGGACCACGCCGTATAACACGGAACGGGTTTCCTCCCGAGGATACCAGTGCATAAAACAAACAGCGCAATGCTAAATAAAGAAAAATGAAGCTGTTATAAGACCCAGGTCCCATCACACAATGCAACGCAGCCGAGGATAGGGTTTTTCCTTATAACAGCCAAAGAATGCTTGATACGTTTAAAACAAATCATTTGATACTACTATAAGTGCATAGTGTATAAAACAACTTCAAATCATAAATATCAATCATAGGCGGCATAAGCGCCCCATCCCACTATGTCGCCATACTAGGCTCTACAAATAAAACCGGAAATGTCACGTATTTGGAAATTGGATTTCCGTCTATGAACCGAGGCCAGGGATCGTCCTCAACCGATTCGAGACTGCCTAGCCCGAGTCTCAGGATCAGAGCTCGAGTGACCCTTGGATCGTCAGGGCCGGTCCACCGATGTGGATTAAAATGCCTGAACACTGCGTTTCCCCGCCCTTTGGGGCGTAAATGAGCCAACGAATGACTCCATCGGACCCGGATCGTCCGATCAAACCGAGGCGCCTCGCAACAGCAACAACCACACAGGTGAAAAATATATAAATGTCAGGGCTGGTAGGTCACTGACACCACCCTAGCTAGGAAGAAACGCAGGCCCTCCCTGATGTCCTCTCCCGTTTTTGGTTCACAACCGGGGTGCGAAACTCGCGAATTCACGTTACACAAAGCTGTGCCACACAGGCTGTGCTTTGATCATCACCACAATACTTTGCTTTTCAACAGAAGCCTCGATCAATTGCCACTTAGGCATGCCACACAGGCAATTCACTCCATGCGTTTGATATCCATCAATATATAGCCCCTGAGCTCGTACGTCTCAGAGAAGGGCGCTAAGCAAGAGAATAAATCCTCCGCCGCCAAACAGATATATATTTAATAGAGATCAATCACACGGACTAAAATCCAATGTCAGACACACAGTCCATTTACAAGTCCGCTCTGGGTCTGAACGAAACCGGAGGCACCTAGTACCCCGCATATCCATCGATCTCCAAGTACGTCTGGACGATCACCAACTGTTTCCATCTTCTTGGGTGTACAGCCCAATCAAGATCATCAGTTATCACCCAAACGACGTGAAGACTTCCGGTCTTCGACCACCGTCTTCATCTTCGACACCATGTCGAATCAGTTATTCAGAATGGGATAAACCCGGTCTTTCTGAATAACTCGCGTATATATTATAAAAGTGTTACACAAACACAACATACGCCTCATTCCAATTCAGAATATTCTTTTATTCAAATATTCCTATACTTTGGGAAAAGTTCCCATTAATTTTATCCAAGATAAATTCTTTAAATTTATTCTTTAATCTCCTTTGAATATCAATTCAAACTAGTCGGGATTAGCGAACCACACCGAAGTAATCATTTATTTTCCCAATCCCAACCTATTCATCCCATGAAGTAAAACTGGTAGTACTTCATATCTAACACCACAGTGTTATCGGTAATTCAATTACCATTTCACGTTCAAATCTAATTAAAGATTTAACTATCGCCTGGAGTAAAACTGGTGATACTCCATTCTCGATCTTTTCAATCTATTTAAAGATTCATTAAAACCCCACTTAGTTTTAATCTTTAACTGGGTTAAAGAATCCGTGTCATTTAAAACACGGTTCACGATAAACCCAAAGTCACATTCATTAATTATCGGGTTAAAGAACGAGTGTTATTTAAAACACTGTTCACGATAAACCCAAAAATCAATATCAATTCAATTCCAATTAAATCTCATTTAATTGGTACACTTCATTAAATCCAAATAAAAAGATTTAATCTTTTCTCAACTGGGTTCAAGAACAGTGTTAATGAAGACACCATTCACGACAAACCCAAATCACATTCGATATTCAATACAAGGCTCTGAATAGAAAATATATCGGCTTATATTCAATATCAAATTCTACGACTAACCAATGTCGTATTGAAAATAACGATATAATATATATCTTTCAAATTTCCATAACAACACCTGTATAATCACGAATTCCAACATCGAAATACTCCAAAGACAATTTCGATTCAAATCCACTCCAATGCAATCATTGGAAATTCTGGTTATTTTTAAAACCCTTTTTCAAATTCAATTTATTTATTTAAAAATAAATAGAATTATATTTCTAGTTCAAAACTAGTTCATTTCGATAAAAATCTATTTTTATCTTTCAAACATGAAGTTTTTCATCCCAAATCTTCACAAATCGTTTCTTATGATTTTACACAAATTATTACTATTTTTAATAATTTTATCAAGGCCCGTACAGTCGATTTCCATCAATGGCCATCGAACTGCACTTACAGCGACCTTTTTCAAATTTGATTTGGACATAATTCCAAATCCAACCGTTAGATTTCAAATTTCTAACATTCGCTAGAAAGCTCTTTTCGATACGAACCCAACGGTTCCGGTTTTAGGAGAATCCGACGGTCGGATCTCCCGCAATGTCCGTCTGAAATAAATGGTCGAAATTCACGAACTGCCGCGGCGCGGCGCGTTCTATTCAGGCCATTATATTATATATATAATATATATATAATATATTTCGTCGATTTCTATTTAAAACGAATTATATAAATAGTTTAAGTTCGTTTCAAAAACAATTTCAACTTCCATTTCAATTCAAATCAAAATTGAATTCTTCTTTATAAATTCGTTTCAAAATTCATTTCTATTCAATTCAAATTTCAATTCAATTTGAATTCATTTCAATTCGCTTTCAATTCAATTTGAATTCGTTTTCAATTCAATTCATTTCGAAATCACTTTCAATTCAATTCATTTCGAAATCACTTTCAATTCATTTCGAAATCGTTTTCAATTCAATTCATTTCGAAATCGTTTTCAATTCAATTCATTTCGAAATCGTTTAAAATCGATATAAATATCGTCCACGTCAAAATGGCGTCAATCTAATCATCACGGCTTCACATATTGATATTTTCAAATATTCCATTTCGAATATTTCTATTTCAAATATTTCTATTTTAAAACTGGAATGAGGCCCAATCAATTACCATATAAAATTAATTATATGGATTTTCATACAACACATGTATATAATTGCATTGAAAATAATCAACCATCAACCAAAGTGCACTACACTGTATAAGCATCAACTATAGATATTCAACGCTTAAAACAGCCTGTCAATCAACCGATCGACATATTCAATCAATCGGGATGAGTGAACTTCAAATTTCATCCCAACACCCGTGTGGGGTTTCAAACAATCAAACACATATTTTATTTGTGCTGTTGGGCGATGTGTAAAATTTATCGACCCAATCAATGTCCCTCAAATAGGTGTACATAAACAAACCGTCTGGTTTGTAAATGAATATTTTATTTTATTCACTTTCACTATATTCATTCTCACGTTAAAAATTATATTTTTAACGATAAAACATTTTATTCCAACATATGAATTTCTATTATCCATTTACACAATAAAATGATATTTTTATTTTCTAACTTATTTTAGAAAATTTCGGCAGCATAACGGCACGATACTAGAAACGGGACAAGGCCTAGCCTTATCCCCGGTCTAGTGAAGGCCCACGCCATTCACACATCAATCATATCAATTTCAATTTCACCAAAACAATCCAATCCAAATCAAATAATCTAACCAACTACACAACCAATCAAACAAGTCCATGGTCTGTGGACGGGTGTCGGGTGCTTCTAATAAGCACCGTCTGCATCCTAGTATATATATATATATAACTAGAAAAGTAGAATTTGAGTGAGAAGTTCTCACCTTTGGGTTCCACTCCATCATGCTTTATTTCTGAACGGTTCGTATTTCGTTTGATTTCAGTTTGATCCATCGCCATCTGTTTCACGTAGTTGATTATTAAAAATCACATTTTTATACTGTTACTTTATACATAAAAATCATATTTTTATGTTGATGTTTATATTATAAAAATTCGATCTTTCTTATATTAAAAATCTTAACTTTTAACTTATAAAAATCAAAACTCTTTATGATAAAAATCAAATCTTTGAACCATAAAAATCCTAGCTTTCTATTTATAAAAATCCGCTCTTTTTACTTTATAAAAATTATATCTTTTCATTTATAGAAATCATACACTTTCATTCATAGAAAATTAACGTTTTCTAAATTAAAAATCAAAGTTTTCATACATTGAAAATCTATATTCTTAGATCGACCAAAATCATATTTTTACTTAAAATAAAAATCATATATATTTCAGTTTTAAAAATCACCCTTTTTAATTTTCAGAATTTTAAAAACAAGTTAAAACTTGAATAAAATAAAATAAAATAAAAGGAAGGGGAGGGCTTACGGGGACTGGATGGCCGGAGTATGGTGGCGCCGGGCATCGCTTGAGGCAGTCCCGGTCGGCCGGCGGTGGCTGAGCAGGAGTCGGAGGCGGCAGGTTTTGAGTTGAGGCGGTTTTCAGTGGGTGCGTGGTTTTTGAGTGGAGGAGGAGCGGTGGAAGGGGAGGAAGGTCGGAGAGAAAGATCAACGGAAGAGGGGGGGCGACGAGGCAGCGGCGTCGGTCAGACATGAGGGCGACGGTTTTGGGTTTAGATCGGGTTTTTTTCTTTTTGGGGGAGTTGACTGAAATGGAAGAGAAAGAGGGGGGCCAAGGTTTTATATACTTGTTTATTAATTTATTTTAAATTTTGAATTCCATAAAGTGCCCCTTTCATTCGAACTCGAAATCGAACCCACCGACTGTCATCCCTAGCGTATTACCCCCATTCCGAACACATTGGGATATGTATCGTGAGCCAGTTCGGCTGTTTCGATCGGTTTCCGTTCAAATTAAAATATAAATCAGTTTATTGAATTTTAAACGTACATTTCAATTTGCCGGGGTCACTTACAGACCCGAAAAATTCCAGAAAATTTTTTTCTAGCTTCGTATTGACGATACGGTCCTAACAAAACTAGTTTCGTCAAATTCTGAGACCGTTTGAAAAATGGCCAATTTCCAGTCGATTAAAATCAACTGAAAATGGTCAAACGCGTTTTCCTTTGCCACGCTCACATATTGAATCGAAAAATTATGAAATTTGAAACCTAGCAATAACTTCACATCCCGGACACAACAAAACTGGTTTCGTCGAAATCCGAGGTCGTTTGCAAAATGTCCATTTTTAAGGGCCTGAATTCCATAGCGACTATTCAGAATTTTCAACTGGACATATCTTTTGATTCCCGCTATGAAATCTTGATTTTTCGGATTCGATAGAAAGATATCATCAATTAGATCCCATCATTTTTGGTTTCACTAAAATCCGGATTGTTTTGCACCCGGTATGTTCAATTGAAGTTTGAAATCGAACTATCGAACTACCGCGCCATTTTCAATTCTATTTATAATTATATATAAATATTTATATTTTAACGACGACGCGTATAATATATACATTCGAATTATATTCAAAATAAATTTCTCGTCGATATTATTTAAAATAATCTATTTTAAATATTCAAAATTCGCTAAAATTGCCAAAATAAAAATTTTAAACTGGCCCAGATTTTCGGGTTATTACAATCTCCCCCACTTAAAACTTTTCGTCCCCGAAAAGGAACAAAGTCGAAAGTGGTTTGATTAATCAACTCTACGCTCGATCTGGCTTCCATTCTCCAACTCTCTGGTTTCTGAGAATTTTCAAAATTTCAAAAATTTGGCTAACACCCTAAATTTTTGAAAAATTTCGCCATAACCTCCCCTGCAATGAGAGCATCGGGGAATTTCAAATAGCTTCCCCGGTCCTTCAGATCTCAAAAAGAAAAAGAAAAAGCCAAGCGGCTAGCCAATAGGCTCACAAAATCATCATCACCCAAACAAAACAGGAAATTATGTAGTAAACATGTACCTATTTGTCGGGCAAACAAATTTTATTCTCTGGCTCTAGCCTCCTTGCTATGACCTGTTCAAGGTAAGTACATATATGCAAGCAAATGCGACCAATTTTCCATACAATTCAATATTTGGTTCAATTAGGCTAATTGGTTAAAAATTAGCAAGCAAATAAACAAACAACATAAACATCAATCAATTAGTGAATTAGATTATCAAATTCATAATTTTGATACATATCCAAAAATCATGTTTTTGATGCCAAATCACAACAATAGGCCTTATCTAATTTTTGGTTCTCACACCAGTCCAATGGAAATATATAGAAAATCACACTTTCGAAACACGAACATAAATACTGATGATGCACGTGCTATCATCAGTACCTTCTCCGGGCGACTAGAGTGTAATTCTATATCTATCCAATATATTAAAACTTCGAATACACGCGGATCAGACGTATACGCAAAATCTATATATACTGGATTGTCCAACTCAATATAAATAAATAACCAAATACGAATAATTGATTTAAATTTTCAAAACAAAATTTTGCTTTCACTTTCAAAATTATACTCTTCACACTCGTTCTAGGATACTACTGATCCCATCTCTAACGAGTCATCCTCATTGGATATTACTAATCCAATATCTGATGTATTCTTTCGTATGGTTCTAATGTGCCTTGTTCTCTGAGCTTTGTAAACCAAAGCTCTGATACCAAATGTGAAATAGCCGACGAACTCCGGTAGGCTTTGCAACCATCCCTTCATCCCCCAAGCAGCAGGTAAAACCCACCGTGGCTTTCACCTGGTCCCCCAGTTACTTGTTTTACGGCAACCCTCTCGAGTCTCGCGCCCACTGGCGAACCAACCCCCACCACAAGGGACATGTAGGGGTAAGAGTCTCCCGTTCGCCACCAAACTGCGAAGCGAGAACCCCCTATCACGCGTACCCAGCCCACACAGGGCCAGCAACAAGAACTGGTGATACTCCATTCTCGATCTTTTCAATCTATTTAAAGATTCATTAAAACCCCACTTAGTTTTAATCTTTAACTGGGTTAAAGAATCCGTGTCATTTAAAACACGGTTCACGATAAACCCAAAGTCACATTCATTAATTATCGGGTTAAAGAACGAGTGTTATTTAAAACACTGTTCACGATAAACCCAAAAATCAATATCAATTCAATTCCAATTAAATCTCATTTAATTGGTACACTTCATTAAATCCAAATAAAAAGATTTAATCTTTTCTCAACTGGGTTCAAGAACAGTGTTAATGAAGACACCATTCACGACAAACCCAAATCACATTCGATATTCAATACAAGGCTCTGAATAGAAAATATATCGGCTTATATTCAATATCAAATTCTACGACTAACCAATGTCGTATTGAAAATAACGATATAATATATATCTTTCAAATTTCCATAACAACACCTGTATAATCACGAATTCCAACATCGAAATACTCCAAAGACAATTTCGATTCAAATCCACTCCAATGCAATCATTTAAAATTCTGGTTATTTTTAAAACCCTTTTTCAAATTCAATTTATTTATTTAAAAATAAATAGAATTATATTTCTAGTTCAAAACTAGTTCATTTCGATAAAAATCTATTTTTATCTTTCAAACATGAAGTTTTTCATCCCAAATCTTCACAAATCGTTTCTTATGATTTTACACAAATTATTACTATTTTTAATAATTTTATCAAGGCCCGTACAGTCGATTTCCATCAATGGCCATCGAACTGCACTTACAGCGACCTTTTTCAAATTTGATTTGGACATAATTCCAAATCCAACCGTTAGATTTCAAATTTCTAACATTCGCTAGAAAGCTCTTTTCGATACGAACCCAACGGTTCCGGTTTTAGGAGAATCCGACGGTCGGATCTCCCGCAATGTCCGTCTGAAATAAATGGTCGAAATTCACGAACTGCCGCGGCGCGGCGCGTTCTATTCAGGCCATTATATTATATATATAATATATATATAATATATTTCGTCGATTTCTATTTAAAACGAATTATATAAATAGTTTAAGTTCGTTTCAAAAACAATTTCAACTTCCATTTCAATTCAAATCAAAATTGAATTCTTCTTTATAAATTCGTTTCAAAATTCATTTCTATTCAATTCAAATTTCAATTCAATTTGAATTCATTTCAATTCGCTTTCAATTCAATTTGAATTCGTTTTCAATTCAATTCATTTCGAAATCACTTTCAATTCAATTCATTTCGAAATCACTTTCAATTCATTTCGAAATCGTTTTCAATTCAATTCATTTCGAAATCGTTTTCAATTCAATTCATTTCGAAATCGTTTAAAATCGATATAAATATCGTCCACGTCAAAATGGCGTCAATCTAATCATCACGGCTTCACATATTGATATTTTCAAATATTCCATTTCGAATATTTCTATTTCAAATATTTCTATTTTAAAACTGGAATGAGGCCCAATCAATTACCATATAAAATTAATTATATGGATTTTCATACAACACATGTATATAATTGCATTGAAAATAATCAACCATCAACCAAAGTGCACTACACTGTATAAGCATCAACTATAGATATTCAACGCTTAAAACAGCCTGTCAATCAACCGATCGACATATTCAATCAATCGGGATGAGTGAACTTCAAATTTCATCCCAACACCCGTGTGGGGTTTCAAACAATCAAACACATATTTTATTTGTGCTGTTGGGCGATGTGTAAAATTTATCGACCCAATCAATGTCCCTCAAATAGGTGTACATAAACAAACCGTCTGGTTTGTAAATGAATATTTTATTTTATTCACTTTCACTATATTCATTCTCACGTTAAAAATTATATTTTTAACGATAAAACATTTTATTCCAACATATGAATTTCTATTATCCATTTACACAATAAAATGATATTTTTATTTTCTAACTTATTTTAGAAAATTTCGGCAGCATAACGGCACGATACTAGAAACGGGACAAGGCCTAGCCTTATCCCCGGTCTAGTGAAGGCCCACGCCATTCACACATCAATCATATCAATTTCAATTTCACCAAAACAATCCAATCCAAATCAAATAATCTAACCAACTACACAACCAATCAAACAAGTCCATGGTCTGTGGACGGGTGTCGGGTGCTTCTAATAAGCACCGTCTGCATCCTAGTATATATATATATATAACTAGAAAAGTAGAATTTGAGTGAGAAGTTCTCACCTTTGGGTTCCACTCCATCATGCTTTATTTCTGAACGGTTCGTATTTCGTTTGATTTCAGTTTGATCCATCGCCATCTGTTTCACGTAGTTGATTATTAAAAATCACATTTTTATACTGTTACTTTATACATAAAAATCATATTTTTATGTTGATGTTTATATTATAAAAATTCGATCTTTCTTATATTAAAAATCTTAACTTTTAACTTATAAAAATCAAAACTCTTTATGATAAAAATCAAATCTTTGAACCATAAAAATCCTAGCTTTCTATTTATAAAAATCCGCTCTTTTTACTTTATAAAAATTATATCTTTTCATTTATAGAAATCATACACTTTCATTCATAGAAAATTAACGTTTTCTAAATTAAAAATCAAAGTTTTCATACATTGAAAATCTATATTCTTAGATCGACCAAAATCATATTTTTACTTAAAATAAAAATCATATATATTTCAGTTTTAAAAATCACCCTTTTTAATTTTCAGAATTTTAAAAACAAGTTAAAACTTGAATAAAATAAAATAAAATAAAAGGAAGGGGAGGGCTTACGGGGACTGGATGGCCGGAGTATGGTGGCGCCGGGCATCGCTTGAGGCAGTCCCGGTCGGCCGGCGGTGGCTGAGCAGGAGTCGGAGGCGGCAGGTTTTGAGTTGAGGCGGTTTTCAGTGGGTGCGTGGTTTTTGAGTGGAGGAGGAGCGGTGGAAGGGGAGGAAGGTCGGAGAGAAAGATCAACGGAAGAGGGGGGGCGACGAGGCAGCGGCGTCGGTCAGACATGAGGGCGACGGTTTTGGGTTTAGATCGGGTTTTTTTCTTTTTGGGGGAGTTGACTGAAATGGAAGAGAAAGAGGGGGGCCAAGGTTTTATATACTTGTTTATTAATTTATTTTAAATTTTGAATTCCATAAAGTGCCCCTTTCATTCGAACTCGAAATCGAACCCACCGACTGTCATCCCTAGCGTATTACCCCCATTCCGAACACATTGGGATATGTATCGTGAGCCAGTTCGGCTGTTTCGATCGGTTTCCGTTCAAATTAAAATATAAATCAGTTTATTGAATTTTAAACGTACATTTCAATTTGCCGGGGTCACTTACAGACCCGAAAAATTCCAGAAAATTTTTTTCTAGCTTCGTATTGACGATACGGTCCTAACAAAACTAGTTTCGTCAAATTCTGAGACCGTTTGAAAAATGGCCAATTTCCAGTCGATTAAAATCAACTGAAAATGGTCAAACGCGTTTTCCTTTGCCACGCTCACATATTGAATCGAAAAATTATGAAATTTGAAACCTAGCAATAACTTCACATCCCGGACACAACAAAACTGGTTTCGTCGAAATCCGAGGTCGTTTGCAAAATGTCCATTTTTAAGGGCCTGAATTCCATAGCGACTATTCAGAATTTTCAACTGGACATATCTTTTGATTCCCGCTATGAAATCTTGATTTTTCGGATTCGATAGAAAGATATCATCAATTAGATCCCATCATTTTTGGTTTCACTAAAATCCGGATTGTTTTGCACCCGGTATGTTCAATTGAAGTTTGAAATCGAACTATCGAACTACCGCGCCATTTTCAATTCTATTTATAATTATATATAAATATTTATATTTTAACGACGACGCGTATAATATATACATTCGAATTATATTCAAAATAAATTTCTCGTCGATATTATTTAAAATAATCTATTTTAAATATTCAAAATTCGCTAAAATTGCCAAAATAAAAATTTTAAACTGGCCCAGATTTTCGGGTTATTACAATCTCCCCCACTTAAAACTTTTCGTCCCCGAAAAGGAACAAAGTCGAAAGTGGTTTGATTAATCAACTCTACGCTCGATCTGGCTTCCATTCTCCAACTCTCTGGTTTCTGAGAATTTTCAAAATTTCAAAAATTTGGCTAACACCCTAAATTTTTGAAAAATTTCGCCATAACCTCCCCTGCAATGAGAGCATCGGGGAATTTCAAATAGCTTCCCCGGTCCTTCAGATCTCAAAAAGAAAAAGAAAAAGCCAAGCGGCTAGCCAATAGGCTCACAAAATCATCATCACCCAAACAAAACAGGAAATTATGTAGTAAACATGTACCTATTTGTCGGGCAAACAAATTTTATTCTCTGGCTCTAGCCTCCTTGCTATGACCTGTTCAAGGTAAGTACATATATGCAAGCAAATGCGACCAATTTTCCATACAATTCAATATTTGGTTCAATTAGGCTAATTGGTTAAAAATTAGCAAGCAAATAAACAAACAACATAAACATCAATCAATTAGTGAATTAGATTATCAAATTCATAATTTTGATACATATCCAAAAATCATGTTTTTGATGCCAAATCACAACAATAGGCCTTATCTAATTTTTGGTTCTCACACCAGTCCAATGGAAATATATAGAAAATCACACTTTCGAAACACGAACATAAATACTGATGATGCACGTGCTATCATCAGTACCTTCTCCGGGCGACTAGAGTGTAATTCTATATCTATCCAATATATTAAAACTTCGAATACACGCGGATCAGACGTATACGCAAAATCTATATATACTGGATTGTCCAACTCAATATAAATAAATAACCAAATACGAATAATTGATTTAAATTTTCAAAACAAAATTTTGCTTTCACTTTCAAAATTATACTCTTCACACTCGTTCTAGGATACTACTGATCCCATCTCTAACGAGTCATCCTCATTGGATATTACTAATCCAATATCTGATGTATTCTTTCGTATGGTTCTAATGTGCCTTGTTCTCTGAGCTTTGTAAACCAAAGCTCTGATACCAAATGTGAAATAGCCGACGAACTCCGGTAGGCTTTGCAACCATCCCTTCATCCCCCAAGCAGCAGGTAAAACCCACCGTGGCTTTCACCTGGTCCCCCAGTTACTTGTTTTACGGCAACCCTCTCGAGTCTCGCGCCCACTGGCGAACCAACCCCCACCACAAGGGACATGTAGGGGTAAGAGTCTCCCGTTCGCCACCAAACTGCGAAGCGAGAACCCCCTATCACGCGTACCCAGCCCACACAGGGCCAGCAACAAGAACTGGTGATACTCCATTCTCGATCTTTTCAATCTATTTAAAGATTCATTAAAACCCCACTTAGTTTTAATCTTTAACTGGGTTAAAGAATCCGTGTCATTTAAAACACGGTTCACGATAAACCCAAAGTCACATTCATTAATTATCGGGTTAAAGAACGAGTGTTATTTAAAACACTGTTCACGATAAACCCAAAAATCAATATCAATTCAATTCCAATTAAATCTCATTTAATTGGTACACTTCATTAAATCCAAATAAAAAGATTTAATCTTTTCTCAACTGGGTTCAAGAACAGTGTTAATGAAGACACCATTCACGACAAACCCAAATCACATTCGATATTCAATACAAGGCTCTGAATAGAAAATATATCGGCTTATATTCAATATCAAATTCTACGACTAACCAATGTCGTATTGAAAATAACGATATAATATATATCTTTCAAATTTCCATAACAACACCTGTATAATCACGAATTCCAACATCGAAATACTCCAAAGACAATTTCGATTCAAATCCACTCCAATGCAATCATTTAAAATTCTGGTTATTTTTAAAACCCTTTTTCAAATTCAATTTATTTATTTAAAAATAAATAGAATTATATTTCTAGTTCAAAACTAGTTCATTTCGATAAAAATCTATTTTTATCTTTCAAACATGAAGTTTTTCATCCCAAATCTTCACAAATCGTTTCTTATGATTTTACACAAATTATTACTATTTTTAATAATTTTATCAAGGCCCGTACAGTCGATTTCCATCAATGGCCATCGAACTGCACTTACAGCGACCTTTTTCAAATTTGATTTGGACATAATTCCAAATCCAACCGTTAGATTTCAAATTTCTAACATTCGCTAGAAAGCTCTTTTCGATACGAACCCAACGGTTCCGGTTTTAGGAGAATCCGACGGTCGGATCTCCCGCAATGTCCGTCTGAAATAAATGGTCGAAATTCACGAACTGCCGCGGCGCGGCGCGTTCTATTCAGGCCATTATATTATATATATAATATATATATAATATATTTCGTCGATTTCTATTTAAAACGAATTATATAAATAGTTTAAGTTCGTTTCAAAAACAATTTCAACTTCCATTTCAATTCAAATCAAAATTGAATTCTTCTTTATAAATTCGTTTCAAAATTCATTTCTATTCAATTCAAATTTCAATTCAATTTGAATTCATTTCAATTCGCTTTCAATTCAATTTGAATTCGTTTTCAATTCAATTCATTTCGAAATCACTTTCAATTCAATTCATTTCGAAATCACTTTCAATTCATTTCGAAATCGTTTTCAATTCAATTCATTTCGAAATCGTTTTCAATTCAATTCATTTCGAAATCGTTTAAAATCGATATAAATATCGTCCACGTCAAAATGGCGTCAATCTAATCATCACGGCTTCACATATTGATATTTTCAAATATTCCATTTCGAATATTTCTATTTCAAATATTTCTATTTTAAAACTGGAATGAGGCCCAATCAATTACCATATAAAATTAATTATATGGATTTTCATACAACACATGTATATAATTGCATTGAAAATAATCAACCATCAACCAAAGTGCACTACACTGTATAAGCATCAACTATAGATATTCAACGCTTAAAACAGCCTGTCAATCAACCGATCGACATATTCAATCAATCGGGATGAGTGAACTTCAAATTTCATCCCAACACCCGTGTGGGGTTTCAAACAATCAAACACATATTTTATTTGTGCTGTTGGGCGATGTGTAAAATTTATCGACCCAATCAATGTCCCTCAAATAGGTGTACATAAACAAACCGTCTGGTTTGTAAATGAATATTTTATTTTATTCACTTTCACTATATTCATTCTCACGTTAAAAATTATATTTTTAACGATAAAACATTTTATTCCAACATATGAATTTCTATTATCCATTTACACAATAAAATGATATTTTTATTTTCTAACTTATTTTAGAAAATTTCGGCAGCATAACGGCACGATACTAGAAACGGGACAAGGCCTAGCCTTATCCCCGGTCTAGTGAAGGCCCACGCCATTCACACATCAATCATATCAATTTCAATTTCACCAAAACAATCCAATCCAAATCAAATAATCTAACCAACTACACAACCAATCAAACAAGTCCATGGTCTGTGGACGGGTGTCGGGTGCTTCTAATAAGCACCGTCTGCATCCTAGTATATATATATATATAACTAGAAAAGTAGAATTTGAGTGAGAAGTTCTCACCTTTGGGTTCCACTCCATCATGCTTTATTTCTGAACGGTTCGTATTTCGTTTGATTTCAGTTTGATCCATCGCCATCTGTTTCACGTAGTTGATTATTAAAAATCACATTTTTATACTGTTACTTTATACATAAAAATCATATTTTTATGTTGATGTTTATATTATAAAAATTCGATCTTTCTTATATTAAAAATCTTAACTTTTAACTTATAAAAATCAAAACTCTTTATGATAAAAATCAAATCTTTGAACCATAAAAATCCTAGCTTTCTATTTATAAAAATCCGCTCTTTTTACTTTATAAAAATTATATCTTTTCATTTATAGAAATCATACACTTTCATTCATAGAAAATTAACGTTTTCTAAATTAAAAATCAAAGTTTTCATACATTGAAAATCTATATTCTTAGATCGACCAAAATCATATTTTTACTTAAAATAAAAATCATATATATTTCAGTTTTAAAAATCACCCTTTTTAATTTTCAGAATTTTAAAAACAAGTTAAAACTTGAATAAAATAAAATAAAATAAAAGGAAGGGGAGGGCTTACGGGGACTGGATGGCCGGAGTATGGTGGCGCCGGGCATCGCTTGAGGCAGTCCCGGTCGGCCGGCGGTGGCTGAGCAGGAGTCGGAGGCGGCAGGTTTTGAGTTGAGGCGGTTTTCAGTGGGTGCGTGGTTTTTGAGTGGAGAAGGAGCGGTGGAAGGGGAGGAAGGTCGGAGAGAAAGATCAACGGAAGAGGGGGGGCGACGAGGCAGCGGCGTCGGTCAGACATGAGGGCGACGGTTTTGGGTTTAGATCGGGTTTTTTTCTTTTTGGGGGAGTTGACTGAAATGGAAGAGAAAGAGGGGGGCCAAGGTTTTATATACTTGTTTATTAATTTATTTTAAATTTTGAATTCCATAAAGTGCCCCTTTCATTCGAACTCGAAATCGAACCCACCGACTGTCATCCCTAGCGTATTACCCCCATTCCGAACACATTGGGATATGTATCGTGAGCCAGTTCGGCTGTTTCGATCGGTTTCCGTTCAAATTAAAATATAAATCAGTTTATTGAATTTTAAACGTACATTTCAATTTGCCGGGGTCACTTACAGACCCGAAAAATTCCAGAAATTTTTTTTCTAGCTTCGTATTGACGATACGGTCCTAACAAAACTAGTTTCGTCAAATTCTGAGACCGTTTGAAAAATGGCCAATTTCCAGTCGATTAAAATCAACTGAAACTGGTCAAACGCGTTTTCCTTTGCCACGCTCACATATTGAATCGAAAAATTATGAAATTTGAAACCTAGCAATAACTTCACATCCCGGACACAACAAAACTGGTTTCGTCGAAATCCGAGGTCGTTTGCAAAATGTCCATTTTTAAGGGCCTGAATTCCATAGCGACTATTCAGAATTTTCAACTGGACATATCTTTTGATTCCCGCTATGAAATCTTGATTTTTCGGATTCGATAGAAAGATATCATCAATTAGATCCCATCATTTTTGGTTTCACTAAAATCCGGATTGTTTTGCACCCGGTATGTTCAATTGAAGTTTGAAATCGAACTATCGAACTACCGCGCCATTTTCAATTCTATTTATAATTATATATAAATATTTATATTTTAACGACGACGCGTATAATATATACATTCGAATTATATTCAAAATAAATTTCTCGTCGATATTATTTAAAATAATCTATTTTAAATATTCAAAATTCGCTAAAATTGCCAAAATAAAAATTTTAAACTGGCCCAGATTTTCGGGTTATTACACCATATTAATATCAATTTAAATTCCATATAAAATATTTCCAATACTTTTCAACCTTTGAAAACATTCCACAGATCATTTAAAAATGATTACTTGTAGTTCGGAAAATAGTTTGCAGGTTAAAAACTTCAAAATAGATTGTTTTCGAAGAAAGCATTACAATAGTGTTTTCAAAAGCGTTACAAAAGCATTACAAAACATTTATCTCAATTACTTCGATCAAAATATCGTTTTTCTTAGGCAGAACTTAAGCATTACAATTCAAAACATTTTTTACATAATTTATAATGATTTTACCATTTTTACCATATTTTTAGAAACATTAAAAATGCTTGTTTATGGTTATGGTCGATAACTTCTCTTACAACGATCTTTTCAAAAATGTATTTAAACATAACTTGAAAATTATAACTCGAATTTAAAATTTGTCTTCACTATTTAAAAGCTCTTGTTAATATACATCAATTGTTTTCCGTTTCTTAGAAATCCGATTTAGATTGCAAAAATTATAAGCGTTTAAAGTTTGCATCTAAAATACGTAAATTGTTGTTATGCGACAAGCTCTATTTTGACCATAATAATCATTATTCAATTATACTTCAAAATATCTTAGAAAACCATTATATCCTTATATAACCCTTTTATAATCATTTTAATTTACTTTCCAAATTATTTTGGATCTAAAATTCAACTTTCATAAATTCTAATTCATTTCTAAATTCAAATAACTTTAAATTAATCTTCCCATTCGTCAGATCAGTTAGGGATAGACAGCGAGAGCAGGAAACTTTATTTCCAAACCCAAGCCTAGACACTATCCTCTATGTCATCCTAGAATGTTCCGGTATTTATTTATTCATTTAGAGGACTTTAACAATATATATGAATTCATACATATGGTCTTTTCCAATTATTAACCTTCAATTTCAATAATGATATTGCTTTTAATTATGAAGGAGATTTGTCGATCACCAATGTGATACCATAATTGTTGTGTCATAGTGTGTGCAAAATAACATCAACAACCATTTAAACATCCATAGCAACCATCATCAACATGATTCAATAAATCATAATTGTGCACAAGCGTTATAACACTAATGCTTAATAGTGTGTGTTCTAAACTTCGCATGCAATATCCATCACAACAAATATCAATCATCATTAACCAATAACAATTCATCACTATATTTAAATTATTATAACTACTAATTAAATATATAAACCGTGGTTAAAGAGTTCTCACCTAACAGCTTTCCAAATCTTCACGGTAGGCGAGCCTAGCTAAGCGAACCGTCGGACAGTATTTCAGCGCAACGTCTTCTTCATCAAAATATAAATAATATAATATACACTAATCTCTCTTTATATTATAAGAGGAGGAGAAGAATGACGAACTTTGGCAAGGTGGTGGTGGAAAAGAGGAAGACTTATGCCATGGAAACCATGTCCATAAGCTTTAAGAAGAAGGTGGAAAGGAGGAAATGGAATGTTAAAAATGGAGAAAGAGCCTCTTTATATAGGAAAGGAGGAGTAAGGAGGTAAAGACACATAAGGGGGCAAGTGGCAATCATGCATGAAAGGGATCATGCATAAAGACATGTGTCTTAACACTTGTCTTAAGAAGAAAAAAGAACTTTTGGTAGCACTTTCTTTTAAATGTTATGAAAACTAAAGGCAACACTTAATTCTAACGCTACTAATTCGTGTTATGGTTTGACAAATCCGATTGAACGTCAAATAGTATCAATAAATCCAAACTTATTAATAATCATTCTCATTTATAATTCAAGTAAAATCTATCATATAACTTATCAAAATTATTAAATACTCTTAACCACATATATTTATATCAAATTCAAATTTAAATTCAAATTAAGTAATAAAAATTCCAATTTGAAATTGGTTAAAAAAATTGGATCGTTACATCCACCCGCCTTAAAACTTTTCGTCCTCGAAAAGGAAAGGGAATCGCAACTACTTATTCGACAAATTCAAGATTAAAATTCTTTATACCAAAGCTCCATGTTCTCACATGTATTAACGGATAACCATATCTACATGTCCTCCTACGATAACCTCCAGTTACCTAATATATTCGATTCATCGTTTACTGGGCCAATTACTTGTAATCAACCATTTACTGCTTTCAAAAAAAAAAAAATCAGACTTACAAATTATGCTCTTAGATCTTATCTTACAAATGCAAAGGTTATGAAACTTATTCCTTTTCAGTTTCCAAAATTTACTATTATTCGTTACATGAAAAACTTGATCATCTCCAAACTCAACTTGTCTAAACATTTCAGTTTAGGTAATTTCTTCTTACTATTCCCGCTTGCCAAAATCCTTTAATCAAATTGTGAAACTTAATTCACAAGGTATTTATGCTTACTTAAACAATTCCTTTTGTTGCCACAATATACTTTAGAACCTATCGACTTGTCCAAAATCGTCGATAATTCCAATCTTCCTATCTATACCCTTAATTAAATTCAATAACTTTTTCATTAGAATAGGATCTATTTGGATATATGATTGAATATATTGAAAAGATTTATAAAAGAAGTTATAATTTTTTATATATAATTAACATCATATACATACATTTATTCATGCATCCAACTTTTTAGAGATAATTCCCTAGGGGTCAAAGAGCTTGCTCTGATTACATAATTCTTGCATTCCTTCTTCTTCACTTATGACGGCGGGTGGTGTTGCTTTAGCTGGTCTTTCTCCCTTCTTTAACTAACAATCCTGGATTATATGACCTACTTTTCTGCATCGATAACACATCTTTTCTTTTGTTAGGTTCATGGGTTTCGTCTTTGTTTTAGGACACTTACGTATAAAATGTCTTTTCTTTTTGCATTTGAAACAAATTATTTCTTTTCAAATGGATTTCTTTTGTATTCTTTCTGGGCATAAAACAGCAAAATGTCCATCTTGACTACATCTATAACAATAGATACCCTTGAATTTCCCCAATCTAAGGCTTCCTTTTCTTTTCGATTATGAGCTTTCCTATCTTGGTTTAGGGTCATCCACCATTCAGTACCTGATAAACCAAACTCCAACTTTGTTCCTATAAGGAAATTTTGTTGAAAAGTCCAAGTTACTCTCCACTTCTTACTAACAAGTTTACCTGTTATACTTCTTACAACCCAATCAAATTTTCACTTATCTATTTAAATTCACACCAATTTACCTAACAATTTCAAACACTTATCTAAATGGGTTTAGGTATATATTGATGTTTTAATCAGAATCATATAGTCATCCTACGTTCGAAACTCGAAAATACATATTGATGATGATGCAGTCATCAACAGAATCATCTTCAAGTGACTTGAATTGGAATGGGTGAAATTTTCAGTAAGCCGGTTCGTTACGTTTGAACAAAGCAATGGGGTACGACACATTTGAACAAAAGGAAAGACCCATCAAAGTTATATATCTCATTAGAGATAGGGTTAGTAATGCCCTAGAATAAGGTTTTAGAGTATTATATTTGAGAGACCGTTTTTGAAAATATGAAATGAGTTTTGAAAAGTTATATTTTAAGAAAGAAACATATTTTGGAAATATATGGTTAATTATAACCTGGATACTTAATCAAATGATTAAGGTTAAGTTTACATTTTGTGATTATAATTACACATAAAATAATTCTTATGGCATGGTAATTAAGCCCCTTCCACTAACCAGGAAAATGATCCAAGTACAAATGCCTTTTGGATTTAATTTCACTATTGGGTAACATTTCGAAATATCGATAAACTTGGGACAAATTTGTTAAGGTAACTAATCAATATGGTTATAAATTAAAAATTAGAATTTGAGTATTTTATTTGATGTTGAGGTTGGACGATCGAGTATAAGAAGATTTTTCATATACGTCTGATCAACGTATATACGAAGTCTTAAGTATATTAGATAGATATAGAATCACAATCTAGTCGCTTGAAGATGATTCTGTTAATGACTGCAGCATCATCAGTATGTATTTTCGAGTTTCGAAAGTGGGATGACTATATGATTCCAATTAAAATATCAATATATACTTAAACCAGTTTAGATAAATGTAAAATTGTTTGGTAAATTGATATGAACTTAAATAGAAAAGTGAAAATTTGATAAGCTGTAAGAATTATATCAAGTAAACTTGTAATAAGGATAAGCCAGTAAAGAGTATATGAGAAAGTGCATTTGTGATATATATATATATATATATATATATATATATATATATATATATATATATATATAGGCAAGCGTTCGGTTGCACCCCAAAAATGGAGCACCCTAGATGCCCCTTGATTTCCACCACCCATTTATATTAAAGAATGTGAGTGGGAAGTGAGAGAATGAGTGGAAGGAAAGAGAAGGGGAAATACTTGGTGGAGATTGAGGGGCATTTGGGGTGCTGCACTGTTTAGGGCGCTCTCGAACTTGCCTCATATATATATATATATATATAAAGGTTTTGAAAAGATGTATAATCTGAAAACTCAAATCAAAATTTTGAGTAAGAATTGGCAGTTATTTTGGAATTGATTTTGAAAGAATATATTTTGAATATAAAGGAAAAAGGTCTTTGAAAATATTTGAAAATTAAAAACTTGAGCACGGACATCTTGTGATTGGAATTTCTCAGTTGATTAATGTGACGACCCCAAACCCGATGAGACGGTGCAAGGGTAATCTTGGAATATAACACATAAACTGATAATAGCAGAACAGAAATAAATAAATACACCAGATAATGTACAATAGAATACACTGGATAAATAAAATCATCAGAGTTACACAGTATACAGGATCATACTAATACAAAATACAGTTCAGCTATACATAAATGTCTACAGCGGAAAACAAAACATAACATGTACTACAAGAGCTGAACAGCATAAAAAGAGATAAATGATAGAATCCACCTTCAGCTCCAGCTATCCAGAAAGAGCCTGCTAAAACCTGAATACAAGGCTGCCCATGTAGAAATAGGGGCACCCGAGTTTGCAAGTGAAACAAATTACGAGTCAGTCACAGGACTGGTATGAGAAATCTACTTAACACATCTTACAATATGGCTAATCACATGACCACGCCACTTTCGCGGAATGGGTTTACTTCATTGGATTGCCAGTGTTTTAAAACAAATAAATCTTTTAAACATCGCAATGCTTTTTATAAAAATGAAGCCATTATAAGACTCAGTTCCCATCACACAATGCAACACAAACCATAGGATAGAGTTTTACATTATAATGGCCAAATATGCTTGATACGAAGAAAACAAATCATTTGAAATGTAAATTTTATCGTTTAATTCTTAATCAGACTCCAACCGTAAACTAGTAAGAGAACGATTCCCTAAGTATTAACCCCGAAGGCCGAAACCAACATCAGACCAATACCCAGGAAACCATCCGTCCTAGCTTGTTTCCAGTTAGTTTCTAATTTTAGATACAATCATAAATATCAATCATAGGCGGCATTAATGCCCCCATACCACTATGTCGCCATATATAGGTATACAATCAAAACCGCACGATGTCGTATTCGGAAATTGGATTTCCATCATGAACCAAGGCAAAGGATAGTCCTTACCGAATTCGAGACAATCTAGCCCATGTCTCAGGATCAGAACGCATCAACCCTTTGGAGCCAGAGGGTCGGTCCACTCGATGTGGATTAGACGAAACCCTGAACACTACGTCTCCCCGCCCTATGGGGCGTAAATGAGCCAACTAATGACTCCGTCGATTCGAGAACGACCGATATATCTGAGGCGCCTCGCAACAGCAACAACAACATAAGTCAAACTCGTCAGAGCATGTAAAACCACTGATGCCACTTCTAGCTAGAAAGAGACGCATGTCCTCCCCGGATCCTTCTCCCGTTTCTGGTTCACAACCGGGGTGTGAGGCTCGCGAATCTACGCTACACAAAGCTATGCCACACAGACCGTGCTTTGATCATCAACCACAAGACTCTGCTTTACAATAGATGCCTTGATCATATTGCTACTTAGGCATGCCACACAGGCAATTCACTCCATGCGACTGATTCCTATCGATATATAACCTCTAAGCTTGTACGTCTCAGAGAAGGGCGTTAAGCAATAGAATAAATTCTACGCCGCCAAATAGATATATATTTAATAGAGATCAATCAGCACAGAACAAAATCCAATGTCAGACACACAGTCCATTTACATAATCGTTCTGGGTCTGAACGAAACCCGAGGCACTTAATACCTCGCATATCCGTACAATCCACAAGTACGTCCAGGTGGCTACCACTTCAGCCCCGTCAAGGTAGCTACTCCTGTCATGAGCATCAGTAGCACCCCTCCATTCGACGTGAAGATCATCGGTCTTGCATCGTCTTCATATCTTTGACTTCCAATCGTCGATCAATTATTTGAAATGAGAATTAACTCGGCCTTTTCAAATAATTCACGTATATTAAGAATTCCAAATCAATTCATTTCAATGGTTAAATTATTCGACATCACCAATTCTGTTCTTTAATGTAGTTTTCACGCCAAACACATTCAACCATCAAATATCACATAAACCGAGCAAATTCAGTTTATTTCCATTCCATATCATTTATAATATTTTATCACGATTTATCGCTATTTTTATTTATTTAAAAATAGCCAATTTATTCAAAATAACGCTTCAGGCCATAACGCGGCTGTGGCGTTGTTTTTCTCCAGATTTGATTTACACATATCTGAAAATCTAACCTTTGGATCTTCACAAATTTTACATCATTAGAACGATCTTTTCAAAACGAATCCAACGGTTCCTGTTTTGGGAAAATCCGATGGTTGGATCTCCCGCACTAATCGTTTGAAGTTACGATTTCAAAATACGAACTGCAGCGTCGTTATTCGATTTAATTTAATTATATTTATATATATATATAAAAATATAATCGATTCTGGCGCTGTTTTTCTTCAGATTTGAATTAAACATTCCAGACAATCCAACCATTGGATCTTTACAAAGTTGGTGTCATTGGAAAGATATTTCCAAAGCAAACCCAACGGTTGTGGTTTTGGGGAAATTCGATGGTCGGATCTCCCACACTAATCGTTTGAAATCACGGTTTCAAAACACGAACTGCAGCTTCGTTATTCGATTTATTTTAATTATATATATATATAATCCTCTTTGATTTCAAAACCTTATCCATTTCATACATTTGATAAAAATGATGTTTTTATCGAACAAACATTTATTTCAACACTTCACTATTATTAACAATTCATATATATAATAAAAATGTGATTTTTATTGTAAAACAATTCATTTAAAACATAAGTACCATTCAACACATGAATTTCTATTCAACGAGTGAATTTCTATTCAATACATGAATGTTCTCTATAGTTCGTATATATAATAAAAATGTGATTTTTATTGTTAAAGCAATTTATTTAAAACACGAGTACCATTCAACACATGAATTTCTATTCAACGAATGAATTTCTATTCAACACATGAATGTTCTCTATAGTTCATATATATAATAAAATTGTGATTTTTATTGTTAAAGCAATTTATTTAAAACACGAGTACCATTCAACACATGAATTTCTATTCAACGAATGAATTTCTATTCAACACATGAATGTTCTCTATAGTTCGTATATATAATAAAAATGTGATTTTTATTGTTATAGCAATTTATTTAAAACACGAGTACCACTCAAAACATGAATTTCTATTCAACAAATGAATTTCTATTCAACACATGAATGTTCTCTATAGTTCGTATATATAATAAAACTGTGATTTTTATTGTAAAATAATTTATTTCAAAACACGGCTATTTTATATAGTTCATATAGATGATAAAAATATGATTTTTATTATAAAACAATTTATTTCCAAACACGACTATTTTATATAGTTTATACAGATGATAAAAATATGATTTTTATTATAAAACAATTTATTTCAAAACACGACTATCACTCAACACATGAATTTTTATTCAACGAATGAATTCCTATTCAACACATGAATGTAGTTTCAACACATGAAAATAATTAACACACGAATATTATTGAAAATTTCAGCAGCATAACGGCAGGGTAGTTAAAACCAGGACCGTCCCTAGTACGGCTCCTCGCTCTACCTCAAAGCCTCACAGCTTTTGACAATGGGGATTTCATGCATCTAGTTCGCACGCAGGAGGCATGTTTATTTTTATTTTTTATTTTCCACAAACTAATCCTATGTGGTTTCAACCAAATAATTCTTAACCACAACGGGTATTTTTCAACCACAATCAATCAATTTCAACCACAAACAATTCAAATCAACCATTCGCTATCAACCAATTTTCACACCAATCACAACCAATAAATATCGTCCATGGTCTGTGGACGAGGGGAGTGTGTATATATATATATATATATTCGTATATACATATATTTCACTTTCTTTTCAATATCATTTCAATTAATTTCAATGCATATATCACTTTTACAACGCATATATAACTTATACATCGAACATACAACTTATACAAAGCTTATACATGTGGTGCACAATGCTTATATAACTCATACATCGACTATATAATTTATACATCGTTGTTTTCCATATCGTTTATAAATTAGAAATCTCACACTGGGTTCCACTCCACCAAAAATAGCAGAAGGCTCAGAAAAATATGCGGTCTCTTTCTAGAATGTAGAAGACGTCCACACGAGTCTACTGTCTCTTGTTTCACTGAATTTCATCAACAAACGAAAAAGTTAAGATTTTTACAGTGAAATCGAAAACCATAGCGCTTTAAAGTGCTATAATATAGTTTAAAATATACAAACCGTATACCTTTCAATATTCTTCAAAACTAGGTTTGATCTTTTCGTGAAATCCGTTACGCTATAGGTCGATCAGGTTATGCACCTCCGAAGAGCTCGGAAGGAGCTTCACGGTGCCATGCTCCATGTTGAGCTCGAGTCCCTGATGGCGGCGCAGTTCTGATCGACGCGGCTTCACTTTAGGAGCTCGATCCGAGCCAAAAACACCACAAGAGAAGGTGAGGGTTGTATGGATTTAAAGAGGAGAGTGAGCGCTTCAAAAAACCCCAAAGGACCGACTGATTTTGTTGAATGATTGAGGAGAAAAAGAGGAGAGAAGATGGGGACCTGTTCCGCCGTTCACTGGGAGGGTTTCGGGAAGAAGGTCGGGGAGAGAGAATAGATTTGATTGGCCAGGATTTTTTTTTTGTATATTTTTAAAATCTCGAAAATACCCTCTTTCACACATGAACCCCAATCCAGAGCCAACGACTGTCGTCCCTAGCTAAATACCCCCATTCCGAACACAATGGGATATGTTTCGAAGGCCCATTCGACTGTTTCAATCAGTTTTTATTCGAATTAAAATATAAAACATTCAATATTCGATTTGAACGAACATTTCAATTTGCCGGGGCCACATACTGATTCTAAAAATTCCCAAAAAATAAATCTAGCTATGATTTAACGATACGGTCCCAACAAAACTAGTTTCGTTGAATTCTAAGGCCGGTTGAAAAATGGCCCTTTTCTGGTCGATCCAATTTAACAGAAATTCACCAAAACACATTTTTCTTCACCACGCTCACATATTAGCTTCAAAAATTATGAAATTTGAAACCAAGCAATAACTTCACATCTCGGATCCAACTAAAGTGGTTTCGTCGAATTTCGAGGTCGTTTGCAAAATGTCTATTTTCACGGGCAATAGATTCTCTATAGCGACCTTTCTGAAAATTCATTTGGCCATAACTTTTGACTCCCACTACAAAACTTCGATTTTTCAGATTCGTTAGAAAGATATTCACTAACAGATTTAAATATTTTTGGTTTCACTAAAATCCGTTTTATTTTGCACCCGGTACAGTTAGTCAAAGTTTGAATTCCAATTTTGAAACTGCCTCGCCATTTCAGGCCTTGTTTATAATTAGAAATAATTATATTGATTTCAAACATCGATTCAAACACACTTTTTGTCATTATTATTTAAAATAATTATTTTACATATTTAAAATTCACTAAAATAGCCAATTTAAAATTTTTAAACTGGTTCAGATTTTCCAGGTTATTACAATTAAAAGACGTCTACGTAAAGTTTTAATTTACATAAACAATCCAAGTAGTTTGGGAAACGATTTAAAGGCTAAGTTGGAATTAATTAATCAGGATATTTTATAATTAGTCCTCTCCAACTAATTAAATTTAAAATGCAAATATCTTGAGAATTCAATATGACGATATGATATTTGATGATATTTTGGTTAAGGACTACATTGGTTAAAGTTGATTCTCTAAAGTTTGAAGAAAATAAATTTTGTAATCTTGAATTTAGAATAATTAATGAGGATAGTCAAACTTAAACAATATAAGGAATTAAAATCTAGAATTATCGGCAAATTTGGATAGTCAATAAGTTTAAAGTATATTGTGGTAACAAAAGGAAATGTTTAAGTGAGCATGAATACCTTGCGAATTAAGTTTCACAATTTGATTAAAGGATATTTGGAAAGTGGGAATATTAAGAAGATATTACCTAAACTAAATGTTTAGATAAGATGAGTAGTGAGATGATCGATTTTTCCATGTAAAGAATGATAGTAATTGTAATAACCCGGAAATCCGAGCCAATTTAAATTTTTTATTTTTGGAAATTTTAACGAATTTTGATTATTTAAAATGAATTATTATAAATAATAACGACGAAAAATTTATTTTCGATGAAGTTAAATGAATAAATTTATTTTAATTATATAACGAGCCTGAAATGGCGCGGTAGTTTGAAATTTCGATTTTGAATTTCAAATGAATATACAGAATTCATTTTAAGTCGGAATTGGACGAAACTAGAAATATCTAAATCTGTTTGATGATATCTTTCTAATGGATGTAAGAAACTGAGATTTCACTTTAGAAGTTGAAAGATATGTCCAGTTTAAAATTCAGAAAAGTCGCTGTGGAATTTATATTTTTTTAAATATATATAAAGGCCTTTGAAAATGGAAATTTTACAAACGACCTCAGATTTCGACGAAACCACTTTTGTTGGATTCGGGATGTCAAATTATTGCTAGATTCCAATTTGCGTAATTTTAGGAATCAATATGTGAGCGTGGCGAAGTTAAACGTGTTTTGACAGTTTTTGTCAATTTCGATCGACCAGAAAATGGTCATTTTTCAAACGATCTCAGAATTCGTCGAAATCAGTTTTGCTAGGACCGCATCGTCAATATGAAGCTAGAAATAATTTTTCAGGAATTTTTAGAGTTCGTATGTGGCCCGGGTAAATTGAAATGCACGTTTAATATTCAATATAAAGATTTAAATGTTAATTTAAAAGAAAACTGATCAAAACATTAGAATTGGCTTACGAAACATATCCCATTGTGTTCGGAATGGGGGTATTTAGCTAAGGGCGACAGTTGTTGGTGTTCGATTGGAGTTCGGATGAAGAACGAATTAATTAGAGGATTAAAATAATATTTAATTTATATAAATATACCCTAGGAATACATGGTCAAACCCTAATTGGACATTCTCGTGCTCAACCCAGAAGGAGACCCGTGCCCCCACTTGAATTCGACGATCGAAATCGTCGATTCTGTTCCCCTAATTTTTGAAAAATCCACGCATAATCAATCCCCTCCTCTTAAACAAAATCGATCTACTCCTCACCCTCCTTTGAACCAACGGTCGAGATCTAACAACATTAGGTGATTCGTGAGGGTTTTGGGTCTAAACGCCCGGCGTCGGATGGCTTTTCCAGGCCGTGACTGGTCGTCGAGTTCAACGACGAACTCAACATTGGGTGTGCGGCGCGTAGGGCTGTCACGGGGCGCCGGTGATCGTGCTCCGGCGCGATGAAGGTGGAGCAATTTCAAACCCTAATTAGGGAATGGATGGGTTTCCTTTATTAGCTATTTCCTGTAGCGTGAAACCAAGAGAAAGGCAATTGTTATAAATTAGTTATTTATTTATATATATATAAATTATAGAAAACATTATTTAGAGAGAAAGAAATAGTTTTTAAAATAAAGATATAGTTTTTTTAGGAAATCAATTTATAAAGAGTAGTAAATTAAAATTTGCATAACTTTTAAAATAAAATAGATTTGTTTTGAAAATATAAAGATATGATTTTTATTATCTAGAGTAGTGAAATAAAAATATAAACTTTATTTATATAAAGATTTGATTTTTAGTAGATAAAGAAACGATTTTTTTTTTATAGTTATAGATAATAAAAATATAAGTTTTATATAAGCATGAAGTTAAAAGTATAATTTTTATATAAGTAGGAAGTTAAAAATATAATTTTTATATTTTAGAAAGATTAAAAAATATAATTTTTATATTAGTAGAAATATAAAAATATGATTTTTATTAATGTAGAGTAATAAAAATATGATTTTTATACACTAGAGAATATAATAATGTGATTTTTATATATGTAGTGAATACGGAAGATGAAAGTGACAGAAGGCGAGCACGATGAATATTTCCTACATATGAAGAGTCGTGGCATTTGGTTTAGCTTATATGTGAGAACTTCTCACCTTTAATTTAATTTTCTAGTTAAAATATACACTAGGATGCAGACGGTGTTTAGTAGCACCGACACCCGTCGTCCACAGACCATGGACGGCTCGTTTGTTTGTTTGATTTTGATGTGTAGTTGATTGTGTGATGTGGAATGGAATAAAATATTTATATAGTTAAAAATATTTTATAGTTAAAATAGAATTTTTAACGTGTATATAAAATGAAATAAATAAATATAAACAAATCGGACGATTTGTTTATATACACACATTTGGTTGATATTGATTGGGATGATAAATTTTACACATCGCCCAACTGCACAAATAAAATCTGTGTTTGATTGTTTGAAACCCCACATGGGTATTGGGATGATATGTGACATACATTAATCCCAATAATTAGTTGTATGTCGATCGATTGATTGACAGACTGTTATAAGCGGTGAATATTTATATTTGATGCTTATCCAGTGTAGAACGCACTTTGGATGATGGTTGATTGTTTATCGTCATTGTTGTATATATGAATTGGATGAAATCCATATAACTGAAATTATATGGTAATTGACTGTGTCTGATCCTAGTTCAAAATTATCGAATAATTTAAAATAATATTCAATGAAAATTGAATTGGGAGGCCGTGTTAGGTAGTTAAACGCCATTTTAACACGAACGGGAACTTTGCCGATTTTATTTGTTTTTAATGAATATTGAAAAGTGGTTTCAATAATCGAATATTTTAGAAAATGAATTCGAATTGAATTGAATAGAAAATGAATTCGAATTGAATTGGATAGAAAATGAATTCAAATTGAATTGAATAGAAAATGAATTCAAATTGAATTGAATAGAAAATGAATTCGAATTGAATTGAATAGAAAATGAATTCGAATTGAATTGAATAGAAAACGAATTTAAATCGAAATGAAATTGAATTGAATAGGAATTCAAATCGAATTGAAATAGAATTGAATAGGAATTCAAATCGAATTAAAATTGAATTGAATAGGAATTCATATCGAATTAAAATTGAATTGAATAGAATTCAAATCGAATTAAAATTGAATTGAATAGAATTCAAATCGAATTGAAACTGAATTGAATCGAATTGAAATCAAATTGAAATTGAATTGAAATCAAATAGAAATGAATGTAAAAAGGAATTTATAAAGGAAAATTCAATTTTGATTAGAAATTGAATATGAAGTTCGAAATCGTTTCGAAAAAGAATATAAAACGAGTTATAAAATACGTTTTGAAAGGAAATCGACGAAATATATATAATATATATTATATATATAATGGCCTGAATAGAACGCGCCGTGCCGCGGCAGTTCGCGAATTTCGACCATTGACTTCGAATGGATATTGCCGGAGATCCGACCGTCGGATTCTCCTAAAACCGGAACCTTTGGGTTTGTATCGAAAAGAGCTTTCTAATGAATATTGAAAATTTGAAATCTAACGGTTGGATTTGGAATTATGTCCAAATCAAATTTGGAAAAGGTCGCTGTAAGTGCAGTTCGATGGCTGTTGATGGAAATTAACTGTACGGGCCTTGATAAAATTACTACAAATAGTAATAATTTGTGTAAAATCATAAGAAATGATTTGGGAAGAATTGGGATGAAAAACTCCTTATTTGAAAAGATAAAAATAGATTTTTATCGAAATGAACTAGTATTGAACTAGAATTATAATTCTATTTATTTTTAAAATAAATAAAGTGGATTTGAAATGGTTTCAAAAGTAACCAGGATTTCCTATAATTGAATTGGAATGGATTTGAATCGAAATTGTCCTTGGAATATTTCGATGTTGGATTTTGTGATTATACAGATATTGTTATGGAAATTTGAAAGATATATTTATATCGTTATTTCCGATACGATATTTGTTGGTCGTAGAATTTGATATTGAATATAAGCCGATATATTTTTCTATTTAGAGCCTTGTATTTAATATCAAATGTGATTTGGGTTTGTCGTGAATGGTGTCTTCATTAACACTGTTCTTAAGCCCAGTTGAGAAAACGAATAAATCTTTTTATTTAGATTTAATGAAGTGTACCAATTAAATAATATTTAATTGGAATTGAATTGATTTTTGGGTTTATCGTGAACGGTGTTTTAAATAACATTTGTTCTTTAACCCGGCAATTAATGGAATGTGATTTTGGGTTGTCGTGAACGGTATCTTTAATAATACTGTTCTTAGACCCAATGAAGTTAAGGAAATTAGAAATTAGCTAAAGATTAGTTAAGTTGATGGTTTCTTGGGTATTGATCTGATGTTGGTTTCGGCCTTCGAGGTTATTACTTAGGGAATTGCTCACTCGCTAATTTACGGTTAAAGGCTGGTGGAAATGAAATGCAATTTTGGGTTTATCGTGAACCGTGTTTAAATGACATTGGTTCTTTAACCCAGTTAAAGATTAAAACTATATGGAGTTTTAATGAATCTTTAATTAGATTAAAAAGATCGAGAATGGAGTATCACCAGTTTTGCTCCAGGCGATAGTTAAATCCTTAATTAGATTTGAACGTGAAATGGTAATTGAATTTACTGATAACACTGTGGTGTTAGATATGAAGTATTACTAGTTTTACTTCATGGGATGAATAGGTTGGGATTGGGAAATAAAATAAATGATTACTTCGGTGTGGTTTGCTAATCCTGACTAGTTTGAAGTGATATTCAAAGGAAGATTAAAGAATAAATTTAAAAGAATTTATCTTTGATAAAATTAACGGGAACCTATCCCTAAGAATGTGAAATTTAGAAACTAACTGTAGGTTGGCTAAGATGGGTGGTTTTTTGGGTATTAATCTGATGTTGGTTTCGGCCTTCGGGGTTAATATTTGGGGAATTATTCTCTTGCTAATTTACTGTTAGTGACTGATTAATTGGAATGAGGCGTATGTTGTGTTTGTGTAACACTTGTTTATTATATATGTGAGTTACTCAGAAAGACCAGGTTTATCCCATTCTGAATAACTGATTCGACGATTAGTGGAAGACGAAGATGGTGGTTGAAGACCGGAGGTCTTCACGTCATTTGGATAATTACTGATGATCTTGATTGGGCCGTACACCCAAGAGGAGGGAATCAGTTGGTGATCGTCCAGACGTACTTGGAGATCGATGGATATGCGAGGTACAAGGTGCCTCCGGTTTCGTTCAGACCCAGAACGGACTTGTAAATGGACTGTGTGTCTGACATTGGATATCATTCTGTGTGATTGATGGATATTGGTTGCATGGAGAGGTTTGCCTGTGTGGCATGCTATGATGCAAATGATCAAGGCTTTTGTTGAAAAGCAAAGTCTTATGGTTGATGATCAAAGCACAGCCTGTGTGGCATAGCTTTGTGTAGCGTTGATTTGCGAGCCTCACACCCCGGTTGTGAACCAGAAACGGGAGAGGACATCAGGGAGGGCATGTGTTTCCTTCTAGTTAGAAGTGGCGTCAGTGGTTTTACACGCCCTGACGAGTTTTACTTATGTGGTTGTTGGTTTGCGAGGCGCCTCGGATATATCGGTGACTATGTGAAGCCGATGGAGTCATTCGTTGACTCATTGACACCCCAAAGGGCTTGGAAACGTAGTGTTCAGGCATAATAATCCACATCGGTGGACCGGTCCTGACGATCTAAGGGGAAGTTGCGGCTGTTCTTGAGACACAGACTAGAGCGTCTCGAATCAGTAGAGGACAATCTTTTGCCTCGGTTCACAGATGGAAATCCAACTTCCAATACGTGACTTTGCGGTTTTGATTATAAACCTATATATGGCGACATAGTGGCATGGGACGCTCATGTCGCCTATGATTGGTATTTATGATTGTATATAAAATCAGAAACTAACTGGAAACGAGCTAAGATGGGTGGCTTCCTGGGTATTAGTCTGATGTTGGTTTCGGTCTTCGGGGTTAATACTTAGGGAATCGTTCTCTTAATAATTTACGGTTGGAGTCTGATTAAGAATTAAAACATGAGATTTACGTATCAAGCATTCTTTGGCTATTATAAGGTAAAAACTCTATCCTCCGGCTTGCATTGCATTGTGTGATGGGACCTGGGTCTTATAATAGCTTCATTGTTCTTTATTTAGCATTGCGCTGTTTGTTTTGTGCACTGGTATTCTTGGGAGGAAACCGGTTCCGTGTTATACAGCGTGGTCCCTTGATTTACCTAACTTTAAAATAAAGATAAATAACTGTTTTAGTTCTCACACTAGTCACATGACTGACCTGGGGTTTATTGTTTTAACCTAAACTCTTGGTGCCCTTATTTTGACATGGGCAGCTAGTAGTTTTGGTTTTGCAAATTTATATTCACAGGATCCTGATTTACAGCTGGAACGATACTCGGAAAGCTCTGTATCCGTGTATTACTTCTACTTGTGTATTGTATTATTTTTCCGCTGCGATGTATTTAAATGTAATTTAAATCTCAGATAATTTCTGTGTAATATTTATTCATACTCTGTATATTCTTGTATTCTGATGGAATTATTGTAATAAACAATGAAATGTTCTTTTGTCTGCGTTCTTTTGTGTCTTGTCCTCATAGTATCCGCTCTTTCCTTACCGGGGAAGTTACGGGTTACTACAGTAATTTTAGGGAACTGAAAAGGAATAAGTTTCATAACCTTTCTATTTGCAAGATAAGATCTAAGAGAATAAATTTATAACTCTGAATTTTTTTTTTTTTGAAAAAAAGTAAATGGTTGAGTATAAGCAATTGGCCCAGTAAACGATGAATCGAATATAATGGGTAACTGAAGGTTATCGTTGGAGGACATGTAGATATGTTTGTCCATAAATATGTGTGTTATAATATTTTACCTGGTATATCCATTATAAGAACAGGGAGCTTTGGTATAAAGAATCTTAATCTTGAATTTGTTGAATGAGTAGTTACGATTCCCTTTCCTTTTCGAGGACGAAAAGTTTTAAGGGGGGTGAATGTAACGATTCAGAATTTTTAACCAATTTAAAATTGGAATATTCATTACTTAATTTGAATTTAAATTTGAATTTGAATTTAACATAAATATATATGGTAATTTTGACAAGTTAAATGATAGATATAAATTTAAATATAATTGCAAAGATATGGAAGTAAGATTTGATAATATATTTTATCAAAACAGGACTTTTGTCATTACGAGTTTTCATTATATTTTGTTGAATCAAATTTTGTTAACACAAATATAATAACATAGCAACACAAATAAGTGTTTAAAATTTGTGACTTAAATAAGTGTTTCAAGTTAGTAACACAAAATAAGTGTTAGAAATAATGTCGCAAAATGATTTAATATGAATGTAACATGTGTCCTAAAGAGGTGTCACCACCTTATTCACTTAAGGAATATGTGTTAACATGCATGAATAAAAAACATAAGGACAAGTGCCCTATGAGGTGTAAGCTCCTTATACCTTTAAGTTTCCTATATAAACCCATCTTAACCCTCTCTTTTCATTATCCTTCTCCATTTCTCATTTCTTCCATTTTCTTTCATCCTTCTCCCCTTCTTATCCATGGCTTCCTAAGCCATTCACCTCTTCTCTTCCTTTCACCATTTTGGCTTAGCCTTTTTACTCCTCCCTCCTTAAAAACCCGGCCTCCATCACCACCACCACCACCACGCCAAAGTTCGTCCTCCTCCTCTTATAAAGAGATAAGATTAATGTGTGTGTGTGTATATATATATATATATTGGCAAAGAAGATGGTGCGCAGAAATATTGTCTGAGGGTTCGTTCAGCTAGGCTTGCCTACCGTGAAGATTTGGAAAGCTGTTAGATGAGAACTCTTTAACCACGGTTTATATATTTAATTAGTAGCTAGACTAATTTAAATATAGTGATGAATTATTATTTCTTAATGATGATTGATATTTGTTGTGATGGATGATGGATGCGAAGTTTAGAACACACACTATTAAGCGTTAGTGTTATAATGCTTGTGCACAATTATGATTTATTGAATCATGTTGATGATGGTTGCTATGGATGTTTAAATGGTTGTTGATGTTGTTTTTCTCACATTATGACACAACAATTATGGTATCACATTGGTGATCGAAAAATCTCCTTCATAATTAAAAGTAATATCATTATTGAAATTGAAGGTTAATAATTGGAAAAGACCATATGTATGAATTCTTATATATTTAAATGAATAAATAAATACCGGAACATTCTAGGATGACAAAGAGGATAGTGTCTAGGCTTGGGTTTGGAAATGAAGTTTCCTGCTCTCCCTGGCTATCCCTAACTGATCCGATGAATGGGAAGGTTAATTCGAAGTTATTTGAATTTAGAAATGAATTGGAATTTATGAAAGTTGAAATTTAAATCCAAAATAATTTGGAAAGTAAATTTAAATGATTTTAAAAGAGTCGTATAAGGATATAATGGTTTTCTAAGATATTTTGAAGTATCGTAGAATAATTGTTATTATGGTCAAAATAGAGCCTGTCGCATAATGGCAATTTACGTATTTTAGATGGAAACTTTAAACGCTTATAACTTTTGCAATCTCAATCGGATTTCCATAAAACGAAAAACGTTTGATTTTCATCAACAAGAGGTTCCAAATGAGTGAAAGCAGATTTTAAATTCGAGTTATAATTTTCAAGTTATGTTTGAAACCGTTTTGGAAAAGATCGATGTAAGAACAATTGTTGACCGTAAATATAAACAGCTATTTTAAATGTTTTAATATATGGAAAAAAATTGTAAAATCATTACAAATTATGAAAAGGTGTTTTGAATTGTAATGTTTAAGTTTTGGCAAAGATAAACGATGTTTTTATCAAAGTAGTTAAGATAATTGTTTTGTAACGCTTTTGTAACACTTTTGAAGCACTATTGTAACACTTTCTTTGAAAACAACCTATTTTGAAGTATTTAAACCGCGAAATGTTTTCCGAACTATAAGTAATCATTTGTAAATGTTTGTTGAATATTTTCAAAGGTTTAAAAGTATTGAAAATAATTTGTTTGGAATTTAAATTGATATATTCAATAAATAAAATGTGTTTTTCAATTTTAAATAATTGGATATGGTTGGAGATAAATCTTCGGATGGTTGATATTAATTCGGTAGATGATGGTTCTTACTATTTGAGGAATTTAAAAGGTAATTCACCATTATTCCGCTTATAGTGTGAGTTGGATATCGAGATTAATAATAAGTATAAGTTGATGGTATTTCTATCCAGATCTAATGTCAAAGAGTTGGATAAATCTTTTAATTAAGATACGAGTTTCCTAAGTTGGCCGGGATAAGTTAGATAGAAATAATCTTCAGATATTTAATATAAAATTCTGTGGTGTCAATGTATAATATTTGAGGAATTTGGATGATATTATTATATCGTTATTCCACTTATAGTATTCGTTGATTATGAGAATTAATATCGAATATAAGTAGATACAATTTCCGTGTAACTTATGTTTAATATCAATTGATTTGGGTTTTTTCATGAATCATATCTTCAATAATATCGTTCTTGAAACACCATGAGATTGAGTTATGGAAATTCATATCGTAATTCGAGGATTTAATCGGATCTTTGATTTGAGGAAATTAAAAGTGAGGAATTGGAAAGAAAGTATAATCTTTTAGTTAAGATTAAAGAATGGAATGTTGGAAAATCAATTTAATTGGAAACTTTGGTGGAAATGTGGATTAAGGATTTTCAAAGGAAACTGGATTTTGATAACGAGTTATCAAACGGAAAATTAATTAAGGCTTTAAGGCCAAATCATCTTTGATTTAAGGGATGTGTTTTAGAAGAGAAAGGTTAAATATGGATTTTGTAATAATTTGAGAATGGGTTTAAAGAAGTTTAATTTTGACAAAATCCAAGACGGAAGGAGATTGGTAGAAAGCCTTGTGTTCTATAATTGTGTTTTTTTTAAATTGCGCCTATTATTTGTAAAGACCGGGATCAGATGTATGTCTGAAAGCCATTCCAAGTAATAATACGACGTTGTGGAGCAATTGAAGATATTGGAGATGACATTGAAGACCGGGACCCTTCATGTTGCAAGGACGACTTGTTGAATGTCTCGAATGGGTCGCTCCCATTTGCAGATGGATTTTATATCAGTTAATTGGCAAGAAGCCCGAATGTATGTGAAGGAATCTGGATTGTGGTTTCGTTCAGAACCAGAACGGACTTGTATGGATTGTGTGTCTGACATTGTAATTGACTGCGTAGTACTGATCTTTGTTAAATATATATCTTCTTGGTGGCGGAGAATTTATTCTCTTGCTTAACACCCTTCTCTAAGACGTACGAGCTTAGAGGTTATATATTGATGGAAATCAGTGATGCGTAGTGAATGGACAATGTGACATACTTAAGTTATGAGATGAGCTATGGATGATCAAAGCATGGCTTATTTAAGCGTAGCTTTGTGTATATCGTGACCTCGACGAACTTCACACCCCGGATTGATGGTAAATTGGTGGTCAGATTTTTATGTTCGTTTCGTATGTTCGGTGCACCGGGATGTGATAATGAAAGGGTACTGCGAAGTCCCCAGTCTGGGACGCTATTTGTTGGGTACTCTGATTCATGTATGGTCGGTTAGTACAACAGAGTCCGAGTCTGGACGTTATCCGCGAGTACAGGGATGATGCGCGCAAGAAAGTTTGTGAGCCCACGAATGATCTTTCATACCAGGAACCATCATGTTCGAAACCCAATCTCCACTACGAGCCCATATGGTTTTGAATGTATAGCCTGCTGGTTACCAGTAGGATTGTCAGTATAATGGGATGGGGCATTATGCTAGCTAGGATTAATACATATATTTGCGAAAAGGTTTTTCACACTATATATAATAGTAAAAAAGGATTTTCACGTATGAATGCATTTTTGGTTATCATAAGGCAAAACTCGCCCATTTGGTGTGCGCTAGCATTGTGTGATGTGGGACGAGCTTATGATAGCTTCATTTTTCAAAAAGTCATTGCGGATTTCTATGCACTGGTATCCACATGGAGTAAACCCGTTCCGCATTAGCGGCGTGGTCCGGTGAATTACCTAACTTCAAAATAAACCCTAAAAAACAACTGTTTTGAGTTCTCACACTAGTCCCATGACTGACCTGGAGTTTATTGTTCCTTCACCTAAACTCTAGGTGCCCATAATTTTTACACGGGCAGCCTAGTAGTTTGGTTCGTAGATTTAGCCTTGGAGTTAGTTGGAGCAGGATTCTGGCTTTAGCTGAAGCGATTATGACTTGGAGCATTCGCATTCTTCCGCTGAGTTTAGTATCTTTTTCGTTGTGTAATTGATGCACTCTGATGTACCTCTTGTAACTCTGATGTAATATTATTTTAATGATAATGGAAAAGTTGTTTTTATTTTTTGCAAATGTGTAAGTGCCCCTAATAATCCATCTTTATGAACGGTTTACGTTGGTTTAATTACCGGCGAAAACCGAGCAAAAAGCCGGGTTGTTACAATAGTGTGTGTGTATATATATATATATGTATGTATGAATATGTTTCATTACTGTATTTTTTTCCTGTTTTTAGACAGTTATTTGATTTTTAGAGAGTATGTGTCCAGTGAAATTGTGGTGTTTCGAGAGTGTTGGTATGGCGAGTTATAACATATTGTGTATTGTATATACTTGAGAGAGTCTGTATATTGTAATTCTCTTGTTGATTATTAAAATTTCTGCACTTAACGTTCAAAAGTATTTCAATGACTTGTATTCCGTCAATAGCTCGAACCTTTCACCAAGAAGATAACATCTCCAAGATTTGAGTGCAAATATAAAAGCAGATAACTCCAAATTGTGTGTAGGGTAGTTCCTCACATGGGTCTTCAACTACCTACTTCCATAACTTACTACCCTTCCGCCTTGCACTTAAGCCAACACCACATGCATCAATGTGGACTATAAAAGACTTAGTACCATCCAGAAAGTACTAATACAGGTACACAAGTAATGTTATCTTAAGCTTTCTGAGGGAATCTTCACAATCATGTCCTAAACAGAAGATGGGTTCTTCTTGAAAAGACGGGTCAATGGTACAGAAGTTTTCGCGAAATCCTTAATAAACTTCTGGTAAAAACCCACAAAACTCAGAAAACTTCTAACTTAGATAACATTCTTCGGATTTTCCAATCTTTTATCACCACTATCTTGGAAGGATGTACAGTCAAACCCTTTTTGGAAACCATATACCCCAAAAAGCATACATCTTCCCTCCAAAAATGACATTTCCAATATTTTTATCCTATCTTATGCATTCAAAGGGTACAAAGTACCTCCTCCAATTGTATGGCATGCTTCTCGTCGTTCTTCGAGAAAACCAGAGTGTCATCAACAAAAACTACGACAAACTTGTTTAGAATATCTCGGAAAATTTTACTTATTAAGTTCACAAAATGTGTCGGAGCACTAGTTAGCCCAAAAGGGATAACCAAGCACTGAAAAAATCCATATAGCATTTGAAATGTCATCTTATCTATGTTATCCTCTTCTATTCTATGCTAATGAAAACCAGTGGTCAAATCCAACTGAGAAAACACTATAGCTCCTACCAAATAGTCAAAGTGGTCTTTTATCCGAGGAAGTGGATAACGATTCTTCTATGTAAGCTTTTTTTATTCCCATTCATCAACACAAAAGTCTAAGGTAACCATTCGCCTTTGTAGCAGGGATAACTGATGCCCCCTACTCAAAGATACTACGTCCGATAAAGCCTTTCCTTGAATTCTTACCTACCAACTTGCTCCATTCTTTCCTTTCCCTCGGAGCTATGTGTCCCATGGGTAATGCCATATATTTGGAATTATCACAAAGATAAATTCAAAAATCTCTCCCTCTCTCTTAGGAGTTATCCCTCTCACCTCCTTAAATTAGTCAGGGAAATATTTATTTACAAGAACCAAACCAATCCTTTCTAGGGATATATCACGGGAATACAAGAAACTCAACATAACTGACTCCCTGGGGTCACAAGAAATCTTAAGGATTCGTCCATTGCATGTCCCTAGCCTGACAATCCTCCTCTTGTAGTGTAAGATACCCCCATAAGCGGCTAACTAATCCGTCTGCAAAGTCATCCCATAGCCCAAAATCCCAAAATGTAAGCATCACAGCCAAAACCTACCCATAGAATCATAATCTTCGAACCCTGGCATATCATGGTTAAATATGTCGATCATCCTTCAAGGTTTGAGTTGAATACAAGATATATGACTTGGGAAATATCTAAGTGCAAACAATCAACAAGTAAAATAGAAATAGAGTGACTCTCAAATCAAACAGAGTGGAAATAAGAGAATCAAACCTTCCACTGCAACTTTTCTATCTTTACCTAGTTTGCCACTAGATGATAGAACTACGCCTCCAGAACCTGAATAAGAGCTGACTGAGTAATTACCCTATGTGCCACTTCCATCCTATAATGGCAAGTCTTGTTGTAATGTCGTGGTTACTCACATATGTAACACTTACCTCTCGTTAGTGTCTTCCTAATACCTTTAGCATAGTGACCAACTACTCCATAATTTCGACACCTGTCATCTTTCTGAATTTTACCTTTTTGGGATCTCCACTCTTCTTCTTATTGCCACCTTTCTTTTTATTCCTCCAAGCTTTCTTCGGAACAATGCTTTTGGAGCTTTCTTAACCTCTTCCTTACCAACCTCCGACATGAGAGCGATCTCCGCTAGGGACTCAAATGCAACTCCCATCGGTACATGAGTAAGTGCCAACTATTGAAGGGGTTGATTCAGTCCCATAACAAACCTCAATGCTTTCTTGTGTTGTGTATAAGTGAAAGATAGAAATTTTAGATTCGAAGAATTAGAGGAAAGTTTTGTTGGACTTGAGACAGTTTTTTGTATAACTTCTATTATATTTTAAAATAGTTTTGTTTTGAAAATCCATTTTCTTTAAAAAAATACATTACTTTTAAAACTAATTTTTAGGAATTTTGTAATCTTAGGCTTTGTCATCGGATATGACACTCTACAACCCTTAACACTCCCAAAACAAGTCATGTTAAGAATATAGAGCACGGAGGTATAATAAAACTATCATATAGACTAAGACGCACAAGAAATAAAAATAAATATAGCGAAAACATTTCAAAAATAAAGCATTCTTATTAAAAATCCGGCTTTTTCCAGAACACGTCGTAACAACATAAATATCAAATAACCTCAGTCTTAAATCACAAATGACAGGACAAAACAAAGCATTCCCCATGCAAGTACCAATCCAAACCAACAAAGATGAAATGACATAAAATAGAAGAAAATACATCAACTGAAATAAGAAAAGAACTATGAAATGAATCTGCCAAGCTGCCTAAAATAATCTCTGCCCTGTGAGCCTAATGGGTGAGAAAAAAAAGAATGAAGAATGGTTCAGACATAAAGTCTAGTGAAAGGAGGTGACTAATAGCAATTTGAACAATTAAGAGATAATAGACTTTAAAATAGTTATAGTATTATAAAGGTAATGTGTCCATGAATAACATAAGGTGATTTATGAGATTATTTGTAACACCCCGAATTTCAATTAACACTAATGGTTAGTAATTAAAGTATAATTAATCTCAGATGTGAGAATCAGGGGAAACGGGCTGCGTCATTGCGTTCGTCTCGGAAAAATACGCGAAATAGAGTCCGAGTTTGCGTAAAACGGGTACCGTATGAAAGAGATATGGACGAACGAAGTTAGGCAGAAAAACCCGAAACAGGCCAGAAATGCACTGGCGCACTTGTGAAGTGCGCCAGCACAAAAATACACTGGCGCACTTGGGAAGTGCGCCCATGTCGGGACAGGAAACCTGCACAGTTTCTAGAGAGTTCTGTGGTTGGGTGCACCAGTTTGGGGTTTGGGCTTGGTCTTAGGGCTGGTTTCTGGAAGGTTCCGAAATCTAAGGGTCCTAATCTAATTTAGGGTTAATCTAAGGGCCTAAAACACTCACCTAATCTATAAATACACCCTAAACCTACCCTAATCCATACTAAAAATAGAATTGAGGGCTACATGCCGCCAAATTAAATCTTAGAAGGAGCCTCCACTAATTTATGAAGAGGGTTGCAAGCTAATCACTCTCTAATCAACCTCTAATCCATTCTAAGCATCTTAATCTTCTTCATTTGGAGTGCAAATTGGCTAGTAGTGAGTTTCTATCACTCTAATGATCAATTGCTAAACTAAGTAGATGAGATATGATGAGATCATATGGTTTTGTTTGTGGATTAATGGGTTTGAAGTCATATGACATGATGTTAGTTTGCTAATGTATGTGGGTTATGCAAGTTTTGTGCTTTGTGATCATATGTTAATATGCAAGTTACATGTATGATAATATGCAAGTTACTTGTATGATAATTATGCAAGTTGTATGTTTCTTCATATGCAAGTTTATGAGTTCATATGCAAGTATGTAACATGTTATGCAAGTTCATATGCAAGTTTATGAGTTCATATGCAAGTTATGTAACATGTTATGCAAGTTCATATGCAAGTTATGTGACATATTATGCAAGTTCATATGCAAGTCATGTATTTGTTAATATGTAAGTTTATGTAACATGTTATGCAAGTTAATATGCAAGTTATGTGACATGTTATACAAGTTAATATGCAAGTTATGTGACATGTTATACAAGATTATATGCAAGTTATGTGACATGTTATGCAAGTTCATATGCAAGTTATGTGTTTGTTAATATGCAAGATGGCACCTTTGAAACATGTTCATACGTATGCAAGTTGACACCTTTTATATGTGTTATGTCATGAGAACGAAATTACGTGGGAACGATAGGGTTAATTAAATGCATATGTTAATAAGATTGTGTGAAATTAATATAATTATGCATAACATAAAATAAATGAACATAGTATGGGAATTTGCCTATTAAGTTAGGTGTACCCATACTATGTGTTGGGAATTTGCCTATTAAGTTAGGTGTACCCACACTTTGGAGTTGGGAATTTGCCTATTAAGTTAGGTGCACCCATATTCCTAAAATAAACATGATAATTAACACAAATTATGGGGGTGATTAATTAGGAGTAATTAATCGATTAAGACACGAGGTTTGACCCGTTTGTAGTGTAAGACTGCCCGGAGTTTACCGGCTTAACCAGGCATCTACAAATGACGGTCCAATGTGAGGGGTCTTAATCATAAATTAAATACGTAACAAGGGTAAATGACACGAGGTTGGACCCGTTTGTAGTGTAAGACTGCCCGGAACCTACCGGCTTAACCAGGCATCTACAAATGACGGTCCAATGTGAAGGGTCCTTTACACGGTTACGGTGTTAATCAATTAAGAAACACTTAACCAGATAAGCATGTAGTGGGGCATGGGGGTTAAGTGGGTACCTTGGGTGGTATGTGGAAATTGCTAGTGGTTGCCAATAGAAAATATGATAAAATACTTAACCAAGATGAAACATGTAATTAAACATGATTAAAGGGTTAAGTGGGAAACACTAGTGTGTGGGCCAAGCTTAGGGGGATGGCTTGTGCTGGGGGCCCATTTCAACCAGTAACCCATACGTATCTTAGTGGGCTCGACCCATGTCGAAGACGGGACACGCATACTGGGCTTGACTATAAGAGGCCAAAATGGGTTAGCGGTGGCAACGCATGACCAACGGGTTTCATATGCGTGTGTGGACCCGGGCTGGTAAATAAGACGTTGTTTCATCGTGTAGATATAAGCCGTGCACCGTTAATTTTATCAGGTTGCCACGTTGGGGAATGGTACACCCCACGGTGGGGCCAGCACGGGTATCTACGTTAGGGAGCCGATCGAATGGGGAGTAGTGTGTACACCTAGTGGATTGTAGGGCCCCGTGGCGTCTACTTAGTCACCTAGGGGTACACGAGAACTATTAAGTTAATTTTATAAGTCCATGGGTGGGATCAACCTTTAAGTTAGGAATGACTGGTGTGGTGCAGTTTAGTAATTTACCTTTGGAGGGGTAGATGCGTCTTTATCTTTTATCTTAGTTTAGTTGACTGCTTAGTGTAGCCATTCATCCCCATTAGTTACCGTATATCAGTTTATGTCTTCTCTGGTTACTTTAACGATTGTATTGTTAAAGTTATAGGACTCGCTCAGACTTATGTCTGACCCCGTTGTTTTTATCTTTTTCCCAACCCTCAGGTCCTACGGTGGATCCTAGCAGTAGTGGAGCTTGATCGGATTGTTGTTCCAGTCTTTAGGAGCTTGGATAGATGTAAAGCTCCAGTTACCCAGTTATTTTTTCTTTTGTCATGGCTATTGTATGAGAGTGGGATTATGTACTTCTTTATTTTGATGGATATTGTACTTGACTTTTATTGTGGTTTTATGATGTAACCAGACATGTTTTACTTCCGCTGTTATGAGATGATGTTTTAAATTTCAAGTACTATTTATATCTGTCTTGTTGTAATTTTTCTGTTCTATATTCACTAAAATACTCCACCGATGCTATGGCATTCCCTTAGTGAGTGACCATAGCGGGAGTGGGGTGTTACACGTGGTATCAGAGCTAAAGGTTACCAGAACAGATAAATTTTTTTGGAAAAAACTATTTTTCTAAAAACATTTTTGAAAGAGTATTTTCAAGAACATGTCTTTTAAGAGAAAAGATTTTGAAAAAGAAAAGCATAATCCCCAATAGCCATATCTTTATCTTTCGGAATCTCCTTTTTGAATCTTTCCTCTTTCGTTTCAGCATGGCTGAAGATCTTAACATCCCGGAGGGCTTAGTTATACCACTATGGTATAGGAGGTTACAAGAGGCTAGGGCCGCGGCTGCGGGTCCAGCCAATGCTACTACACCAGAGGCAACCGCTCCTCCTCCTCAGCCTAGAGTGGATAATTTTGCTAAGATTTGCAAGGAGTTCAAGGCTATAGGAGGAAAACCTTTTCTAGGTTCAGAGACTTTCGTAGAGGCTAGAGATTGGCTTAAGGAAGTGGAAGAGTTGCTAGATATCTTTGAAGTGGAAGAGGGAAAGAAAGTCAAGTTGGCGGCTTGGTTAATGAAGGGAGAGGCCTCATTCTGGTGGGAGGTCACTAATGGAGAACGCCCTGTTGACTCTTGGGCAGATTTCAAGCAAAGGTTTGGGGCTAAGTTTCTCTCAAGGGCGGAAGAGAATCTGTTTATGGAGAAGTTCTTGAATTTGAAGCAAGGGAATCTCACGGTGAAAGAATATGTCAACAAATTCAATCAATTAGCAAGGTTTGGCATAGAGTTGGTGAATACACCGGAGAAGAAGGCTTTGAGGTTCGTTAGAGGCTTGAACGAACCATTGCAAGGAATAGCTATGACTCACATTCCTATGGGGGCCACCTTTGAGAAGCTTGTCTACATGGCACTTATGCATGAGGATGATAAGAGTTCTAAAGCACCAGAGAAGAAGGGGGATCAGAAGAAACCGCAACAACAACAACAAGGCAAGGGTGGAAAAGGCAATGGTGACAAGGGGAAGAAGAAGAAGAAGTGCTTCAATTGTGGGACCCCAGGCCACCTCAACAAGGATTGTCGCAAAAAGAAGAAGACCGGTTGCTTTCATTGTGGTGAAGCAGGACATCTTGTGAAGGACTGCCCAAAGAAGGGGCAGAAGACGGGGTCTACCTCAGGAGGGCAGGTGCAAGCTCTTATGGCACCAGCTCAGGCAGGGGGGCAAGTCCAGGCTCTCTCAGTTCCACCGATTCAGCAGAGAGGTAGAACTATTTCCATTGAAAGTCTGGTTTTTCTGTTTGATCATCCAGTTCGTACTTTGTTTGACTCTGGCGCATCGCATTCTTTTATCTCATCATCGTTAGTTGAGTCACTGCACTTAGACACCAGTTTGGTAGATGATCCCTTAGTTGTTTCAAACCCAATTGGGGCTCCATGATGTGTTTGGGTTTGAAAGTTTCTATACTTAGCATTGAGTTTAGATGTGATGCTTTTTGGGCTTCACGGGCTACGGGATAGTTTTGGGCATGGACTGGTTATCCAGTAGGGGTGCCGTTCTTGATTTTGAAGGGAGAGTTGTTAGGCTTGTGACCCGCTTGGGTAACACTCTCGAGATCTCTTGTAATCCCATGGAATCTGTTATGCTAAGTTATCTTGAATCGCTCAATGCTTCGGTCGAGAGTTTGCGTTCTGTCAGAATGGTCCGGGAATATCCGGATGTGTTTGAAGAGGTGAAGGGTTTGCCTCTGAAGCGGGAGATAGATTTCCGAATTTATTTGGTGGATAATGCCAAACCAGTGTCTTTGCCAGTGCGCCACATGGCTCCTCGTGAGAGAAGAGAACTTCATAAGCAAGTAGGGGAGTTGCTTGAGAAGGGGTTCATAAGGCGAAGTATATCGGAGTGGGGAGCTCCAGTAGTGTTTGCCACGAAGGCGGATGGGTCCCTCAGACTTTGTGTGGATTATAGAGAACTTAATAAGCTCACGAAGAAGAATAGACACCCATTACCGAGGATAGATGATCTCTTTGATCAGTTGGTTGGCGCCTCAGTGTTTTCGCAGATGGACTTAGCTACAGGGTTTCATCAGTTGAGAGTGGCGGAGGACAGTATAGAGAAGACTGCTTTCCGGACTCCGGATGGTTTTTATGAGTGGCTTGTGATGCCATTTGGGTTGACAAACGCCCCTGCATACTTTGTTGATCTGATGAGTAGAGTGTTCAGAGAGTATCTGAATAAGTTTGTAGTGGTCTTTGTGGATGACATCTTGGTCTTTTCCAAGAGTGAAGAAGAGCATGCCTTACATCTCAGAGAAGTGTTGGAGACTCTTCGAGCACATAGTCTTAAAGCTAAATTCTCTAAATGTCATTTTTGGAGAAGAGAAGTGCGATTCTTAGGGCATGTGGTCTCTAAGGAAGGGATAGCTGTGGATCCCGCAAAAATAGTATCTATCCAGGATTGGAAAGTTCCTAGAAATGCTACCGAAGTAAGAAGTTTCTTGGGGTTGGCAGGATATTATAGGAAGTTCACTACACCAAACTGGCCATTTTGTAACATTTTCGCAGCTCCCATTAGTAACGATTATATTTGTTACTAATTTATAACGTTTATTACCGTGATACTGGTTAATAATGGTTAATACCGTTACAATGGCCCTTAATTTTGGACCCAAGGGTTGCAATGGTAATTTCACGTTCACTCTCGTGTCTAACCCTTGCTTTCATTTTTCGTTCTCACCGTAACACTATTCCTAAATTTTCTAAGCCGCCTAGGGTTACTTCTTTCTTCTTCTGACCGATTTCTTTCACCCGAAGCCAATCGCTCTTCAATTACTGCGTTTTGAAGATCAATCTGTGGTTTTCGCAAAGCCAATCGCTCTTTAATTATCGCGAAGCCAATCGCTCTTCAAGGACATCTGTGTTTTTCAATTACCGGTTTCTTTCACCCCGACGTCAATCTCTCTTCAATTACGTTTCTTTCTGATCCATTCAACTGCTCAGGTATTATTTTTATTTATTAGCTTTCTTATAATGGCCGAGTCGCTCTTCAATTACTGTGCTTTCTTATAATGGCCGATTCGTTTTGCTGTTTATCTTATCAGATCTGTGTTTTTCTTATACTGGCTGATTCACTTTACTGTGTTTTTTTATAATGGCCGATTCACTTTGCTGTTTATGTTTACAGTAGTAACGTTTGATCAGTGATATTGTTTATCGAACCACAGTTGTTGAAGTAATTGAGATCAAATATACTAAGTTTAATTATGGGCTTCATTAGTTGCACATTAATACAGGCATGCTGCTGTCCAAATTAAATAGGTGTTAACTCTCTAATCTTAAGAGAACATGAATTTGAAAACTGAAAAGTTAGTTTTTTGTCCTTTTTTCCACTGTCAATTTGCCCATTCATCATTCATTTATAACCGTTTGGTGCCAAACTCAAATTTAGTAACGTTTAGTGCCAAAAGAATTTATTTATTATAGTCTGTTAATTGTTTGAAATTACATATGTATTACAACATATAAAAGAAAATTTACATATATTTTTCTACATTAGTTCAAGTAGTAGTGAAGATATAAAATTTTATAAACCATTGAAAAATGACATTGAAGCAATACAAAACAATGCCAATGGATTATTGGTGTTACAGTTTAACTTTACACAATTTTCTACTACTTTGTTATACATAATTGGGGATCGCACTACCAAAGTAAGTATATTATTGTACTTTTTACAGTTTGTTCGGTTTCTGGGATGGGTGTTTTCAGGTCTGTTTGCTCCTGAGTATTATAAAAAGTTGTGGAAACCTTGTGTTATCAAAAGCATGCAAATTTACAAGCAATAAATTTCATTATACTTGCTCAGATTCAGTTTTTAGCTCATGGTTCATTTATTTAATAATTCATGCCACATATTCAAAATGAAAAACAATTTGAGTTCTTTGCTTTGTAATTTTCCCGTAGTGCTATGATATTGTTCCTTGTTAGCCATTAGTTTTTCTTTAACAATTTTTCATTTTAAAGTTGGTTAATTCGGTTTTACTTTAAACTTACTTTTGCTAAATCCAAAGTACAATTTTATCGAGAGCAAAATTCTTGTTCTTTTTGGACCATAAATGGCAAACCCATTTATAGAGGTATTATTTCATAAATAAAAGCAAAGAAGAAAACGTAATGCATCTCACCATTTCTGGCTTTCCTATTATAGAGCACTTAAATTTTTTTAATCAAGTCAGACATACTACATCACATCACCTCAAGAACTAATTAGGTTTAAGTCACTTATAGATAAAAATTAATTTTGTTTTTAACAGCAATTTTTTTCATCAAACTTATTGATAAAAATTGATAATTTGTTACATACTTAACAAAAGTTGAGTATGCACATTTTTGGAGTGTTCAAATAATAAATATGTATGGCTTGTGCTTACAATTTTTTTTCTTTTTTCTTTATGGTGTTCTTATTATATCATTGCAAAGCTGCTACTTGAGGACAGTATGCATAATGGAGATAATATAAATGAATTGACATATAGTTTTTACCATGCATGAAACATATACTACTCATGCATGGCTATCATTTACTCAGTATTTGTATAATTTTTACCAAGCCATATAGCTTTCACTTTTTACGTAAAATTTATGTTTTTCATTATGGGTCTTTGAAGAAAGAATATTATGGTGGTAAAATCTTAATAGCAGTCAAATAAAAAATATTTTAAAAGAAAAGAAAAGCCAAACATCATAGTTTAGTCACCGCTTGCAAACATTTGAAAATCTGCACCAAATCTTACTAAAATTGCATTTTTGATGCACTAACTACTACCAATCTGCAGGTTTGAATCTTGATTGCGAAAAGGTTTAATCTTTATTTCAGCTTAAGAGGTTTAAAATTTTATAAGATCACTAGTTAATTATGATAACAATTTTCAGATATTTATTTTTTTTCTCCTCTTTCGGTGTTTCTTTATTATCAACATCAATAAATCAATTTCTAATCAGACATTGGTTAAATTCTAATATGTTTGTTTTGTTTGTTCTAATCAGACATTGTTAGCTATTTGTTCTGTAATTAGAAATGAACACAAAATCCATGAATCTATTTTCCATGAGGTAGAATCAATGGTAAATTAGACTTTAGATCAGGGATTGAGGACCAACAAGTAACGTAGATCGACAATAGTAAGGAAAAAATATATAATGGTTAAAATCTATTAAGAAAATATGCAACCTTCGACAAAATAAATTATAAAAATATAATATTTTCAATATTCAGCTGACTCCGATAATACCACTTGCATCAACCCTGGTAACAATGCCAGTTAAGTTCTTACATATGTAATCATATAGTCGAATAAACACATGGAAAGATTTTGTTCCCAATGTATTAGCCTGTGACCTAACACTAAGATATATGAAATCAGATATATATTTCTCTGCAGCATTGCATGACCCAAATGCTGCAGTATTGTATAGTTTATTATTATAAAACAGACCCTATGGGGAACTACGAGTCTATGATTGATCCAGTTGGTTGAAGAATAGCCAAACCATTGTGCGTGTTCTCAACTTATCAATCAATTTAAACCAAATGGTCCCTTTTAATTTGGAGAATGAAAGGTCAACAACAAAGCATTTACTTCCTAACCTTATTGTCGCGCTCATTATTGATTTTCTTGATTAACGCGATTCATTCCTGCACTAAATCACTCTTAACAATTGGTCTGTTAACACTATACGTAACATGGAATGGAAACATGAGAGCCATGCACCGATATGAATGGTTGAATTTACCGTCAGTACATCATTAGATAGAAAATACGACTCAATCAAAATGACTCATTATCGTGGTGTTAAAAATAAATGCTACTATCGCCAAAACGTCATATAAAATACAAGTTTTTGAACATCTTCCTTGGAGAAGTATAACCCTCTCTGTATAACAATTTTGAATACATATATAAGATGGCATTTACTAATAGTCTAATATAACAATGTGTCAACTGAAAATGCAGGTTGAAGTACGGTACATATTTTAGCTTATAAAATATCATAAGCCGCAAGAATGTGATACTTACAACATCATTTATTATTCTAATGTAGAAAAGTTTGATAAACTTAAATTTTTGTCCAACTTCGACCCTCTGAATTGGCGATTACGATAGTTGTTCGGATATATTTTTCAAAGGTCGATTCTTCGCTATAACCGGTAGCATCTAGCGATGGTAATTATGACTAAAGGCGTGATGGTATGTTTTTAGAGCGATTTCATTCCTTGGCGTAATCGTTGACGTCTAACGTTAGTGTTGAGGATGCAAGTGACACATGTTAATATTATTGTTTATCTTATGTTACCATTATGATATATTGTTTAGCTGACTTGATGGATGCAAGTGACACATGTTAATATATTGTTTATAAGGCTCAGTAATTCAAAAACATACTGATGGATGCACAGTTTTGTAGGCTCAGTAACTGAGCCAGGCTTAGTAAACCTGAGCCGAGCGGCTCAGTTACACTCTGCCTATAATGCTCAGTAAATTGAGCCACTCGGCCCAGGTTTACTGAGCCATAGGCTTAGTAAAGCTGAGCTGAGTGGCTCTGTTACACTGAGCCTACGAGGCTCAGTAAACCAACCGAGTCGCTCGGTTTACTGAGCCTTGTAGGCTCAGTAACTGAGCCACTCGGCTCAGGTTTACTAAGCCATAGGCTCAGTTTTGCACTGAGCCAGGCTCAGTAAACCTGAGCCGAGTGGCTCAGGTTTTATTTATTCTATGTTTATGCTTCTTGTTACCTTTTTTGACCAGTCGAATTGGGTGGCTGAGAGCTAGGAATCCTAACAATGGTTGTTTATGCTCTAATCGATCCATAGTATGGTTATACTTGCAGAAGTTAAATTGCGGTATATATTTTGAATGCCAAGTAGAAGATATGTTCAGTGGGTCTAATACTTGTGCTGAAAGTCTGCTGCATAGGCTATTTATTTTACTACAGTTTTACTTCCAAATCAATTGAGTGTGTTTTAGACATCTATGATAGGGTTGCTCAGGGCAAGAAACATTTCAGGACATGAAACTGTTCTTTGTTTGCTTTATAATCAGCCATCTTTAATTATCTAGACTTAGAGCATCATCGCCACCTTCTAATCTTTTGTTTGCATTGAAGTTGAATTTGCACAATTATGTATCATTACAGATGCTCGATTCGTGAGGCAATTCATCTTAAATTGGCAAGGCTCTTGATCTGAAGCGCTAGAGGTCTCCCATCTCAACTTAATTCAAGTAAGTGATTTTTATCAATTGGATATTTTGATTTTTTAATTTTAATTGATATCTTGAAACTACTGCAGCTAGAAGGTAGCATACTGAATTAGCTCGATCCATGAGATTTTGTGCTTGAACTAAGGATTTGGACTAGGTATACTCTAAAATTCTATCGTCTCTTTCTTAAATTGTATGTCAGTAAGCTTTTGCTTCATGTTATGCACGAGAATTATGCATTGTTTGTAGATCAATTCACATGCTGTTTTTTATGAGAAGTTTCAATTGAACAATCTGTTATTTCTTTAGCTCTGCAACTCTTACTTCGGTCTGAAATTTATTAATAAACTTTTTTATTTCCACTTTATTTGTGGTTGTCTCCAAAGCTCATGATAAATCAGCGACTAAATGCAACAGAAATGAAGTTGTGACAAACTTGGATCATGCAATTCATGAAAATGAACTGAATGTAGTCGTTAATTTGATTTGGATTTAGTTCGAGAAAAATTGAATTGGAAATGATACTAAAAATATTAAAATTTAAAGGTTATTGGATTGATCAGAGACTTGTTCTGAGTTTGGGTAGTTTAAACTTGAGAATTTGTAACTTTGATATAGTAGACGAGGAAGGTTATTGGAACAGATCAAAGAGTGCGAATTGCTTATGGATTCGATGTGGATCTCACAAAAAAGGCATATAGTCTCTCACAACAAAGAGTACCATGAACTAATCATACTATGAATCATTTTATACAATTTACAGATTTAAAATCAATATAAACATATTAGTATTTACGTATTTAAGAGTTATACATTACTGTTAAGGTCAATCACTTTATTGTCTACAGTTATTACCTACAGTTTTATTGGCCAAGCAAGTACTTGCTTTGTTTTTATTGTTGCATTTCAAGAACATGCATCACGGCTGATTTTATTAATGTGGCATATTTTTGTTTACATGGTAATGCTGTTTATTTGCTCTCCAGGTTACTTTCTATGTTCATATTTGATTAGCCATGCAGTAGTCAGGAAGATAGATAGTTGTATGAAATCACTAAATTGTATCATCCATGTATTAAACTGCATTCATCCTCATATCATTACTTGCAGCTACTGGGTCATAATTACTTGATAGGATTAGGTTATGATGAGACTTTTGCATAGACTCATATCATTATGTTTGTTGAATATCGTAGGCTTTGTTAAAGCAGCGGAAGAGAGACAAAGATTAGAAGGTGGCGATGATGCTCTAAGTCTAGATAACTTTAGGAGATGATAAAAGAAGAAGTTATTGTCGTGCTATCAGCTCTACATGCAATGTAAAGAAAGTGAAAATAACACAAGCTTCAAAAGCTATTTTTGATGCACCCCAAAATGGTATGTATACACTATTTGATCTTGTCGATGATGGATTTGTAATTTGGTCCGTTAATCGTTTGCATTTTGTGTAATGGTTGTATGTTAAATTATGATACTTAGATATTTTTTGATATTTGTTATGGATGATGAATGGTATTATGATTGTATGTTAAATTATGATGTTGGTCGAAATGGAATTTGCTTTAGGATATAAATTGTGATATGTTGCATTTGCTTTGAGATATTGTTACATTATATATTGTATATTCTTATTGGTGTATGTTTATGAAATTACCTATTGTAGTTCTGGTATAATATTCATGTTTGTAACAGTAATAACTGTTAGCAATTTATTGTATGAAACAGTCAGTTTTATATACTAACAGTAATAACTGTTATATATTTTATATTTGTAACAATTATTATTGTTATAAAAATATCATTTATAACGATTATAAATGTTATAAAATAATCAGTACTAACGGTTATTAATGTTACAAAGCACTTATTTTATAATGGTAATAACCGTTACAATAAGAACCATTTATAACGGTTTTAACCGTTATAATATTCGTGACAACAGTTTGTCACGTATGTTGTAGTAATGGTTATAATTGTTACAACAATAACTAGTAACAGTAATAACTGTTACAAAAATCCTTTTTTGGTGTTGTGGTTCATCAAAGACTTCGCGAAGATATCAGCCCCATTAACCCGCTTGACGAAGAAAAATCTGGTTTTCTCATGGGACGTAGATTGTGATGATGCTTTCTGACGGTTAAAGAGAGCTTTGACCACCGCTCCAGTTTTAGTGCTTCCAGATGGGAGTAAGCCGTTTGTTGTTTATACCGATGCTTGTGGGACAGGATTAGGCGCAGTCTTGATGCAGGAGGGAAGGGTAATAGCCTATGGAGGGAGGCAATTGAAAGTGCATGAGAAGAATTACCCTACCCATGATCTAGAGTTGGCCGCGATTGTTTTCGCACTTAAGTCTTGGCGCCATTATCTTCTTGGTGAGAGATTCGAGTTGTTCACTGACCATAAATCATTGAAGTACTTATTCTCTCAGAAGGATTTAAACTTAAGACAACAAAGGTGGATGGAGTTCTTAGCATCCTATGATTTCGAGATAGCGTATACCCCTGGCAAGGGTAACGTGGTGGCGGACGCCTTGAGTAGAAAAAGGCTATCTTTGAGTCCATTGTTCGTGGAACGGCGAAGCTTGGAGTTTCTTTCTTTGTTCGACTTCAGACCTTCTGTTGACTTTGTACCTGGTTTGTTAGCATCCTTGGAGGTTAGACCTACTCTTTTGGGACGGATTGGCGAGGCTCAGCGAGACGACCCACAGTTGGTTGAGTTGGTAGAGAAGCTTATAAGGGGGGAGTCGTCCAGCCATTTGGGTAGATACACCATAGATGATAGGGGATGGTTGCATAGAGACGGTAGACTTTGTGTACCGCAAGATGAGGGTTTGAAGAAGGCTATTTTGGATGATGCACATCGTTCAAGGATGACTATTCATCCCGGTGGAGACAAAATGTACCAAGACATGAAGAGAGTTTTCTTCTGGGCCGGTATGAAGAAAGATGTGGCCGAGTATGTGGCAAGATGCTTAGTGTGCCAACAAGTTAAAGCGGAGCAAAGGAAACCCGGTGGGTTGCTACACCCATTGGAAGTTCCGCAATGGAAGTGGGATAGTGTCTCGATGGATTTCATCGATGGGTTACCGAGATCAAGGAAGGGCAATACGGGAATTTGGGTTGTGGTAGACAGACTTACCAAGAGTGCCCATTTTATACCCGTGAAGAGTAAGAGGACCGCTCCATGGCTTGCTTCAGTCTATGTTAGAGAGATTGTTAGATTGCATGGCGTACCATCCAGCATTGTTAGTGATCGAGATCCTATCTTCACTAGTGAGTTTTGGAGAAGTTTGCAAGAGGCGGTAGGGACTCAGTTGTGTTTGAGCACCGCATATCATCCTCAGACGGACGGTCAGACCGAGAGGGTGAACCGTATCTTAGAAGATCTCTTGAGGCTTTGTATCTTGGATTTTGGAGGTACATGGGAAGAACATCTTCCTTTGGTGGAGTTCGCATACAATAACAGCTTTCAGTCTAGTATTGGCATGGCACCTTTCGAAGCTCTTTATGGAAGGCCTTGTCGATCTCCTACATGTTGGTGGGAATCTACGGATAAGATCTTGCTTGGGCCAGATATGGTTAGAGAGACTTCAGAGAAGATTGATTTGATTCGAAGAAGGATGAAGGCAGCGCAAGATAGACAGAAATCTTATGCGGATCGGAGAAGGACGGATCTTGAGTTTGAGGTTGGGGACATGGTTTTTGTCAAAGTATCTCCGTTGAGAAATGTTGTTCGCTTTGGGTCCGTTGGGAAGTTAGCACCGAGGTTTGTTGGGCCGTTTCCTATTAAGGAAAGGATTGGACGGATGGCATATAAGGTGGAGTTGCCCGACAGACTTAGTGGTGTTCATGATGTATTCCATGTATCACATTTGAGGAAGTGCTTACATGAGACCGCAGAGGTGGTAGAGCCGAGCTTGCTTAGAGATGTAGAGGTAGAGTGTGATGCGACGATTCGACGAGCTCCTACTCGCATCCTTGGGTCAGAAACTAGGAAGTTGAGGAACAGAGAAGTTCAGCTAGTTAAAGTGCAATGGGGAGATGACGAAAGCAATGCTACTTGGGAGACGGAAGCGAAAATGCGTTCTTTGTACCCATTTCTTTTTGAGAGTATGTCTTTTAACTTCTCCTTTATCGCTTGTCTAGTACTTATCTTATCTTTAGTATATCCTCTCGCTAGTACCTATGACCTTTAGATAGGGTAAAACCTATGGTTGAAACATGTGTTTGAAACATGTTATGGTTGATGGATGCATGTGGATGCAATTGTTTGCTAGTGGTTGCTCGTGGATGCATATACACACACATTAGGCACTAGATCGGCTCAGTCACTTCATGTTGCATATCGCATAAATGGATGTGGTAGTTAGATTGATGGATGTATCATGGCTGTGTTATCATGTGGATGATGCATTTTTGTGTATGGTTGTGCACGCATATAGAAATTGTATGTGTCAATAGGGTTTCGCATACATATTGGATGCATGGCACTATCATGGTTTGCATTAAGGAGGTCGAATGAATCAGTAGACCGCCTGATTTTGCATTAGTATACGGACATATACACACACTTTCTGCATATGTTCATACATCATTAGAAGTTTCTAAGGATAATGGTTGCTTGTGGTTGATGGTTTAGTAGATGGTTGTTTGGTTGGTAGGATACGTTCTTCTTGACTTAGAGATTTCGAGGACGAAATCCTTTAAGTAGGGGAGAATGTAACACCCCGAATTTCAATTAACACTAATGGTTAGTAATTAAAGTATAATTAATCTCATATGTGAGAATCAGGGGAAACGGGCTGCGTCATTGCGTTCGTCTCGGAAAAATACGCGAAATAGAGTCCGAGTTTGCGTAAAACGGGTACCGCATGAAAGAGATATGGACGAACGAAGTTAGGCAGAAAAACCCGAAACAGGCCAGAAATGCACTGGCGCACTTGTGAAGTGCGCCAGCACAAAAATACACTGGCGCACTTGGGAAGTGCGCCCATGTCGGGACAGGAAACCTGCACAGTTTCTAGAGAGTTCTGTGGTTGGGTGCACCAGTTTGGGGTTTGGGCTTGGTCTTAGGGCTGGTTTCTGGAAGGTTCCGAAATCTAAGGGTCCTAATCTAATTTAGGGTTAATCTAAGGGCCTAAAACACTCACCTAATCTATAAATACACCCTAAACCTACCCTAATCCATACTAAAAATAGAATTGAGGGCTACATGCCGCCAAATTAAATCTTAGAAGGAGCCTCCACTAATTTATGAAGAGGGTTGCAAGCTAATCACTCTCTAATCAACCTCTAATCCATTCTAAGCATCTTAATCTTCTTCATTTGGAGTGCAAATTGGCTAGTAGTGAGTTTCTATCACTCTAATGATCAATTGCTAAACTAAGTAGATGAGATATGATGAGATCATATGGTTTTGTTTGTGGATTAATGGGTTTGAAGTCATATGACATGATGTTAGTTTGCTAATGTATGTGGGTTATGCAAGTTTTGTGCTTTGTGATCATATGTTAATATGCAAGTTACATGTATGATAATATGCAAGTTACTTGTATGATAATTATGCAAGTTGTATGTTTCTTCATATGCAAGTTTATGAGTTCATATGCAAGTATGTAACATGTTATGCAAGTTCATATGCAAGTTTATGAGTTCATATGCAAGTTATGTAACATGTTATGCAAGTTCATATGCAAGTTATGTGACATATTATGCAAGTTCATATGCAAGTCATGTATTTGTTAATATGTAAGTTTATGTAACATGTTATGCAAGTTAATATGCAAGTTATGTGACATGTTATACAAGTTAATATGCAAGTTATGTGACATGTTATACAAGATTATATGCAAGTTATGTGACATGTTATGCAAGTTCATATGCAAGTTATGTGTTTGTTAATATGCAAGATGGCACCTTTGAAACATGTTCATACGTATGCAAGTTGACACCTTTTATATGTGTTATGTCATGAGAACGAAATTACGTGGGAACGATAGGGTTAATTAAATGCATATGTTAATAAGATTGTGTGAAATTAATATAATTATGCATAACATAAAATAAATGAACATAGTATGGGAATTTGCCTATTAAGTTAGGTGTACCCATACTATGTGTTGGGAATTTGCCTATTAAGTTAGGTGTACCCACACTTTGGAGTTGGGAATTTGCCTATTAAGTTAGGTGCACCCATATTCCTAAAATAAACATGATAATTAACACAAATTATAGGGGTGATTAATTAGGAGTAATTAATCGATTAAGACACGAGGTTGGACCCGTTTGTAGTGTAAGACTGCCCGGAGTTTGCCGGCTTAACCAGGCATCTACAAATGACGGTCCAATGTGAGGGGTCTTAATCATAAATTAAATACGTAACAAGGGTAAATGACACGAGGTTGGACCCGTTTGTAGTGTAAGACTGCCCGGAACCTACCGGCTTAACCAGGCTTCTACAAATGACGGTCCAATGTGAAGGGTCCTTTACACGGTTACGATGTTAATCAATTAAGAAACACTTAACCAGATAAGCATGTAGTGGGGCATGGGGGTTAAGTGGGTACCTTGGGTGGTATGTGGAAATTGCTAGTGGTTGCCAATAGAAAATATGATAAAATACTTAACCAAGATGAAACATGTAATTAAACATGATTAAAGGGTTAAGTGGGAAACACTAGTGTGTGGGCCAAGCTTAGGGGGATGGCTTGTGCTGGGGGCCCATTTCAACCAGTAACCCATACGTATCTTAGTGGGCTCGACCCATGTCGAGGACGGGACACGCATACTGGGCTTGACTATAAGAGGCCAAAATGGGTTAGCGGTGGCAACGCATGACCAACGGGTTTCATATGCGTGTGTGGACCCGGGCTGGTAAATAAGACGTTGTTGCATCGTGTAGATATAAGCCGTGCACCGTTAATTTTATCAGGTTGCCACGTTGGGGAATGGTACACCCCACGGTGGGGCCAGCACGGGTATCTACGTTAGGGAGCCGATCGAATGGGGAGTAGTGTGTACACCTAGTGGATTGTAGGGCCCCGTGGCGTCTACTTAGTCACCTAGGGGTACGCGAGAACTATTAAGTTAATTTTATAAGTCCATGGGTGGGATCAACCTTTAAGTTAGGAATGACTGGTGTGGTGCAGTTTAGTAATTTACCTTTGGAAGGGTAGATGCGTCTTTATCTTTTATCTTAGTTTAGTTGACTGCTTAGTGTAGCCATTCATCCCCATTAGTTACCGTATATCAGTTTATGTCTTCTCTGGTTACTTTAACGATTGTATTGTTAAAGTTATAGGACTCGCTCAGACTTATGTCTGACCCCGTTGTTTTTATCTTTTTCCCAACTGTAACAACCCGTATTTTCAATAACCTGTAATAACATAAATCGAGGCAGAATTTAATTCTAAAATGGGAATCAAGGGAAACGGGCTATGCCATTGCGTTCGTCTCGGAAAAATACGCGAAATAGAGTCCGAGTTTTCGAAAATCGGAGTCCGTATGACCAAGATATGGCCTCGCGAAGTTTCACGAAAAATTCCCAAATTAAAGTATACTTAATTAAGTGAAATGGGTTGTGTAGATATATATATATATATATATATATATTGATATATATATATATATATATAATTGAAAATTTAATAAATAAATATGCAAAAATGCTCAAAACAGCGAATTGGGAGAGGGGAATAACCGAACCGGCCGATTTTTGAAGTCGACCCGAGCCCGCTGGGTCGACTAGGGGTTAATCCAGGGTGTTTGGCTGTCAACCCGTGGGCCGATTCGCTCAAGTGCAGATTTTGCATTTGAATGGTTCTCATGGTTCATCTTTAATCTAAAGGCCCTAGATGGTTCCTACACTTGACTTCTTCCCCAAGACATGCTTTGATGGCTTGGATTGAATCTAGGGTTAATCCTATGGCCTAAAACACTTGCCTAATCTATAAATAAGACCCTAACCTACCCTAATTCATTCATAATTAAACCTAGTAACTAAACTATGGCAAAATGCTAGCTCTCATGGCCTCCACTAATTTTATGAAGAGGGTTGCATACTAATCACTCTCTAATCAACTTCTAATCCCTTCTTAGCATCTTAATCTTCTTCATTTGGTGTTCAAAGTTGCTAGTTGTGAGTTTCTATCACTTTGATGATCTTTTGGTAAACTAATTAGATGAGATGTGATGAGATTTATGGTTTTGTATGTGGGTTAATGAGCTTTGAATCATATGATATGATGTTAGCATTAATCTTATGTTTATGCATGTTGAGTATGTAAGCTTATGCAAGTTTAATATGATGTATGTTATGTTTGCATGATGCTAAATATGCAAGTTGTGGGCTATGTAATCATATGCATGTTATGCAAGTTCATGGTAATATGCTATGCAAGTTACATGTATGTAAATATGCAAGTTACATGTTTGTTAATATGCAAGTTACATGTATGTAAATATGCAAGTTACATGTTTGTTAATATGCAAGTTACATGTATGTAAATATGCAAGTTACATGTTTCTTTATATGCAAGTTACATGTTTGTTAATATGCAAGTTACATGTATGTAAATATGCAAGTTACATGTTTATTAATATGCAAGTTCATGATGACACATTATGCAAGTCTATAAGCTAATATGCAAGTTTGTTATGCAAAATGAATATGTAAGTTATGTGACATATTATATGCAAGTTATGTGACATGTTATGCAAGTTCATATGCAAGTTATGTGTTTGTTAATATGCAAGATGGCACCTTTGAAACATGTTCATTCATATGCAAGTTGACACCTTTTATATGTGTTATATCATGAACGAAATTACGTGGGAACGATGGGGTAATTAAATGCATAAGTTAATAAGATTGTGTGAAATTAATGTAATTATGCATAACACAAAATAAATAAACATAGTATGGGAATTTGCCTATTTGGTTAGGTGTACCCATACTATGTGTTGGGAATTTACCTATTGAGTTAGGTCTACCCCATGGGAATTTACCTATTAAGTTAGGTCTACCCATGTTAAGAAAACTTGATTAATTAGGGATAATTAATATAAAATTATGAGGGTGATTAATTAGGTGTAATTAATTGACTAAGACACGAGGTTGGACTCAGTTGTAGCGTAAAACTGCCCGGACCCAACCGGCTTAACCAGTTGCTACAAATGTTAGCCCAATGTGAGAGGTCTTAGGCACAAACTAAATACGTAATTAATGTAAAGACACGAGGTTAGACTCTGTTATGACATAAGGCTGCCCGGACCCAACCGGCTTAACCAGCGGTCATAAAAGACAGTCTAATGTGAGAGGTCTTTACAAAGGTTACGTTCTTAATTAATTAATTAAGAAACACTTAACCACATTAGCATGTAGAGGGACATGAGGGGTTAAGTGGGTGCCTCGGGTGGCATGAGAAAATCTAGTGGTTGCCTTGGGTGGCAATAGAAAATACGATTAGAATACTTAACCAAAATGGAACATGTAATTAAAACATGATTAAAGGGTTAAGTGGGATATACTAGAAAAAGGGACAAGCTTAGGTGGGTAGCTTGTGGAGGCCCATTTCAACCAGTAACCCATACGTATCTTTGTGGGCTCGACCCATGTCGAGGACGGGACACGCATACTGGGCTTGACTGTAAGAGGCAAACGGGTTAGCGGTGGCAACGCAAGTCCAACGGGCTTCATATGCGTGAGTGGGCCCGGGCTGGTAGGTAAGCCGTTGTTGCATCGAGTAGATATAAGCCGTGCACCTTTAGTTTCATCAGGTTGCCACATTGGGGAATGATACATCCCACGGTGGGGCCAGCACGGGTATCTACGTTAGGGAGCCGATCGAATGGGAAGTAGTGTGTACACCTAGTGGATTGTAGGGCCCCGTGGCGCCTACTTGGTCACCTAGGGGTACGCAAGTACTAATTAGTAAATTTTATAAGTCCTTGGGTGGGATCAACCTTTAAGTTAGGAACGACTGGTGTGGTGCAGTTTAGTAATTTACCTTAGGGAGGGTAGATGCGTCTTTATCCTTTATCTTCGTTTAGTTGACTGCTTAGGGTAGCCATTCATCCCTATATGTTACCGTATATCAGTTTATGTCTTCTCTGGTTACTTTAACGATTGTATTGTTAAAGTTATAGGACTCGCTCAGACTTATGTCTGACCCCGTTGTTTTTATCTTTTTCCCAACCCTCAGGTCCTACGGTGGATCCTAGCAGTAGTGGAGCTTGATCGGATTGCTGTTCCAGTCTTTAGGAGCTTGGATAGATGTAAAGCTCCAGTTATCCAGTTATCTTTTGTTTTGTTTGGCTATTGTATGAGAGTGGGATTATGTACTTCTTTATTTTGATGGATATTGTACTTGACCTTTATTGTGGTTTTATGATGTAACCAGACATGTTTTACTTCCGCTGTTATGAGATGATGTTTTAAAATTTCAAGTACTATTTATATCTGTCTTGTTGTAATTTTTCTGTTCTATATTCACTAAAATACTCCACCGATGCTATGGCATTCCCTTAGTGAGTGATCATAGCGGGAGTGGGGTGTTACACGTGGTATCAGAGCTTAAGGTTACCAGAACAGATAAAATTTTTGAGAAAAACTATTTTCTAAGAGTATTTTCGAAGAAAGTATTTTCAAAAGCATGTCTTCTAAGAGAAAAAGTTTTTGAAAAAGAAAAGCATAATCCCCAATAGCCATATCTTTATCTTTCGGAATCTCCTTTTTGAATCTTTCCTCTTTCGTTTCAGCATGGCTGAAGATCTTAACATCCCGGAGGGTTTAGTTATACCACTATGGTATAGGAGGTTGCAAGAGGCTAGGGCCGCGGCTGCGGGTCCGGCCAATGCTACTACACCAGAGACAACCGCTCCTCCTCCTCAGCCTAGAGTGGATAATTTTGCTAAGGTTTGCAAGGAGTTCAAGGCTATAGGAGGAAAACCTTTTCTTGGTTCAGAGACTTTCGTAGAGGCTAGAGATTGGCTTAAGGAAGTGGAAGAGTTGCTAGATATCTTTGAAGTGGAAGAGGGAAAGAAAGTCAAGTTGGCGGCTTGGTTAATGAAGGGAGAGGCCTCATTCTGGTGGGAGGTCACTAATGGAGAACGCCCTGTTGACTCTTGGGCAGATTTTAAGCAAAGGTTTGGGGCTAAGTTTCTCTCAAGGGCGGAAGAGAATCTGTTTATGGAGAAGTTCTTGAATTTGAAGCAAGGGAATCTCACGGTGAAAGAATATGTCAACAAATTCAATCAATTAGCAAGGTTTGGCATAGAGTTGGTGAATACACCGGAGAAGAAGGCTTTGAGGTTCGTTAGAGGCTTGAACGAACCATTGCAAGGAATAGCTATGACTCACATTCCTATGGGGGCCACTTTTGAGAAGCTTGTCTACATGGCACTTATGCATGAGGATGATAAGAATTCTAAGGCACCAGAGAAAAAGGGGGATCAGAAGAAACCGCAACAACAACAACAAGGCAAGGGCGGAAAAGGCAATGGTGACAAAAAGAAGACGAAGAAGAAGTGCTTCAATTGTGGAACACCAGGACACCTCAGTAAGGATTGTCGCAAAAAGAAGAAGACCGGTTGCTTTCATTGTGGTGAAGCAGGGCATCTTGTGAAAAACTGCCCAAAGAAGGGGCAGAAGACGGGGTCTACCTCAGGAGGGCAGGTGCAAGCTCTTATAGCACCACCTCAGTCAGGGGGGCAAGTTCAGGTTCTCTCAGTTCCACCGATTCAGCAGAGAGGTAGAACTATTTCCGTTGAAAGTCTGGTTTTTCTGTTTGATCATCCAGTTCGTACTTTGTTTGACTCTGGCGCATCGCATTCTTTTATCTCATCATCGTTAGTTGAGTCACTGCACTTAGACACCAGTCTAGTTGATGATCCCTTGGTTGTCTCAAACCCAATTGGGGGCTCCATATATCTGTCTATGATATGTTTGGGTTTGAAGATTTCTATACTTAGCGTTGAGTTTAGATGTGATGCTTTTGTATTGGGCTTCACGGGCTATGGGTTGATCTTGGGCATGGACTGGTTATCCAGTAATGGTGCCGTTCTTGATTGCGAAAGGAGAGTTGTCAGGCTCATGACCCGCTTGGGTAACACTCTCGAGATCTCTTGCAATCCCATGGAATCTGTTTTGCTAAGTTATCTTGAATCGCTCGATGCTTCGGTCGAGAGTTTGCATTCTGTCAGAGTAGTCCGGGAATATCCGGATGTGTTTGAAGAAGTAAAGGGTTTGCCTCCGAAGCGGGAGATAGATTTCCGAATTTATTTGGTGGATAATGCCAAACCAGTGTCTTTGCCAGTGCGCCACATGGCTCCTCGGGAGAGAAGGGAACTTCATAAGCAAGTAGGGGAGTTGCTTGAGAAGGGGTTTATAAGGCGAAGTATATCGGAGTGGGGAGCTCCAGTAGTGTTTTCCACGAAGGCGGATGGGTCCCTCAGACTTTGTGTGGATTATAGGGAACTTAATAAGCTCACAAAGAAGAATAGACACCCATTACCGAGGATAGATGATCTCTTTGATCAGTTGGTTGGCGCCTCAGTGTTTTCGCAAATGGATTTAGCTACAGGGTTTCATCAGTTGAGAGTGGCGGAGGACAGTATAGAGAAGACTGCTTTCCGGACTCCGGATGGTTTTTATGAGTGGCTAGTGATGCCATTTGGGTTGACAAACGCCCCTGCATACTTTGTGGATCTCATGAGTAGAGTGTTCAGAGAGTATCTGAATAAGTTTGTAGTAGTTTTTGTGGATGACATCTTGGTCTTTTCCAAGAGTGAAGAAGAGCATGCCTTACATCTCAGAGAAGTGTTGGAGACTCTTCGAGCACATGGTCTTAAAGCTAAATTCTCTAAATGTCATTTTTGGAGAAGAGAAGTGCGATTCTTAGGGCATGTGGTCTCTAAGGAAGGGATAGCTGTGGATCCCGCAAAGATAGTATCTATCCAGGATTGGAAAGTTCCTAAAAATGCTACCGAAGTAAGAAGTTTCTTGGGGTTGGCAGGATATTATAGGAAGTTCATCAAAGACTTCGCGAAGATATCAGCCCCATTAACCCGCTTGACGAAGAAGAATCTGGTTTTCTCATGGGATGTAGATTGTGATGATGCTTTCCGACGGTTAAAGAGAGCTTTGACCACCGCTCCAGTTTTAGTGCTCCCGGATGGGAGTAAGCCGTTTGTTGTTTATACCGATGCTTGTGGAACAGGATTAGGCGCAGTCTTGATGCAGGAGGGAAGGGTAATAGCCTATGGAGGGAGACAATTGAGAGTGCATGAGAAGAATTACCCTACCCATGATCTAGAGTTGGCCGCGATTGTTTTCGCACTTAAGTCTTGGCGCCATTATCTTCTTGGTGAGAGATTCGAGTTGTTCACCGACCATAAATCATTGAAGTACTTATTCTCTCAGAAAGATTTAAACTTAAGACAGCAAAGGTGGATGGAGTTCTTAGCATCCTATGATTTCGAGATAGCATATACCCCTGGCAAGGGTAACGTGGTGGCTGACGCCTTGAGTAGAAAAAGGCTATCTTTAAGTCCATTGTTCGTAGAACGGCGAAGCTTGGAGTTTCTTTCTTTGTTCGACTTCAGACCTTCTGTTGATTTTGTACCTGGTTTGTTGGCATCCTTGGAGGTTAGACCTACTCTTTTGAGACGGATTGGCGAGGCTCAGCGAGACGACCCACAGTTGGTTGTGTTGGTAGAGAAGCTTATAAGAGGGGAGTCGTCCAGCCATTTGGGTAGATACACCATAGATGATAAGGGATGGTTGCATAGAGACGGTAGACTTTGTGTACCGCAAGATGAGGGTTTGAAGAAGGCTATTTTGGATGATGCACATCGTTCAAGAATGACTATTCATCCCGGTGGAGACAAAATGTACCAAGACATGAAGAGAGTTTTCTTCTGGGCCGGTATGAAGAAAGATGTGGCCGAGTATGTGGCTAGATGCTTAGTGTGCCAACAAGTTAAAGCGGAGCAAAGGAAACCCGGTGGGTTGCTACACCCATTGGAAGTTCCGCAGTGGAAGTGGGATAGTGTCTCGATGGATTTCATCGATGGGTTACCGAGATCGAGGAAGGGCAATACGGGAATTTGGGTTGTGGTGGACAGACTTACCAAGAGTGCCCATTTTATACCCGTGAAGAGTAAGAGGACCGCTCCATGGCTTGCTTCGGTCTATGTTAGGGAGATTGTTAGATTGCATGGCGTGCCATCCAGCATTGTGAGTGATCGAGATCCTATCTTTACTAGTGAGTTTTGGAGAAGTTTGCAAGAGGCGGTAGGGACTCAGTTGTGTTTGAGCACCGCATATCATCCTCAGACGGACGGTCAGACCGAGAGGGTGAACCGTATCTTAGAAGATCTCTTGAGGCTTTGTATCTTGGATTTTGGAGGTACATGGGAAGAACATCTTCCTTTGGTGGAGTTCGCATATAATAACAGCTTTCAGTCCAGTATTGGTATGGCTCCTTTCGAAGCTCTTTATGGAAGGCCTTGTCGATCTCCTACATGTTGGTGGGAATCTACGAATAAGATCTTGCTTGGGCCGGATATGGTTAGAGAGACTTCAGAGAAGATTGATTTAATTCGAAGAAGGATGAAAGCAGCGCAAGATAGACAGAAATCTTATGCGGATCGGAGAAGGACGGAACTTGAGTTTGAGGTTGGGGATATGGTTTTTGTCAAAGTATCTCCATTGAGAAATGTGGTTCGCTTTGGGTCCGTTGGGAAGTTAGCACCGAGATTTGTTGGGCCATTTCCTATTAAGGAAAGGATTGGACGGATGGCATATAGGGTGGAGTTGCCCGACAGACTTAGTGGTGTTCATGATGTATTCCATGTATCACATTTGAGGAAGTGCTTACATGAGACCGCAGAGGTGGTAGAGCCGAGTTTGCTTAGAGATGTAGAGGTAGAGCGTGACGCGACGATTCGACGAGCTCCTACTCGCATCCTTGGGTCAGAAACTAGGAAGTTGAGGAACAGAGAAGTCCAGCTAGTTAAAGTGCAATGGGGAGATGACGAAAGCAATGCTACTTGGGAGACGGAAGCGAAGATGCGTTCTTTGTATCCATTTCTTTTTGAGAGTATGTCTTTTAACTTCTCCTTTATTGCTTGTCTAGTACTTATCTTATCTTTAGTATATCCTCTCGCTAATACCTATGACCTTTAGATAGGGTAAAACCTATGGTTGAAACATGTGTTTGAAACATGTTATGGTTGATGGATGCATATGGATGCAATTGTTTGCTAGTGGTTGCTCGTGGATGCATATACACACACATTAGGCACTAGATCGGCTCAGTCACTTCATGTTGCATATTGCATAAATGGATGTGGTAGTTAGATTGATGGATGTATCATGGCTGTGTTATCATATGGATGATGCATTTTTGTGTATGGTTGTGCACGCATGTAGAAATTTGTATGTGTCAATAGGGTTTCGCATACATATTGGATGCATGGCACTATCATGGTTTGCATTAAGGAGGTTTACTGTATCAGTAACCGCCTGATTTTCGCATTAGGTAAGTACATATACACACACTTTTGCATATATCCATCCAGCATTTAGAATCTTGTAAGGACAATGATTGCTCGTGGATGATGCTTTGAGTAGATGGATGATTGGATGGTAGGATACGTTCTTCCTAACTTGAAGATTTCGGGGACGAAATCCTTTAAGGAGGGGAGAATGTAACAACCCGTATTTTCAATAACCTGTAATAACATAAATCGAGGCAGAATTTAATTCTAAAATGGGAATCAAGGGAAACGGGCTATGCCATTGCGTTCGTCTCGGAAAAATACGCGAAATAGAGTCCGAGTTTTCGAAAATCGGAGTCCGTATGACCAAGATATGGCCTCGCGAAGTTTCACGAAAAATTCCCAAATTAAAGTATACTTAATTAAGTGAAATGGGTTGTGTAGATATATATATATATATATATATATATATTGATATATATATATATATATATATAATTGAAAATTTAATAAATAAATATGCAAAAATGCTCAAAACAGCGAATTGGGAGAGGGGAATAACCGAACCGGCCGATTTTTGAAGTCGACCCGAGCCCGCTGGGTCGACTAGGGGTTAATCCAGGGTGTTTGGCTGTCAACCCGTGGGCCGATTCGCTCAAGTGCAGATTTTGCATTTGAATGGTTCTCATGGTCCATCTTTAATCTAAAGGCCCTAGATGGTTCCTACACTTGACTTCTTCCCCAAGACATGCTTTGATGGCTTGGATTGAATCTAGGGTTAATCCTATGGCCTAAAACACTTGCCTAATCTATAAATAAGACCCTAACCTACCCTAATTCATTCATAATTAAACCTAGTAACTAAACTATGGCAAAATGCTAGCTCTCATGGCCTCCACTAATTTTATGAAGAGGGTTGCATACTAATCACTCTCTAATCAACTTCTAATCCCTTCTTAGCATCTTAATCTTCTTCATTTGGTGTTCAAAGTTGCTAGTTGTGAGTTTCTATCACTTTGATGATCTTTTGGTAAACTAATTAGATGAGATGTGATGAGATTTATGGTTTTGTATGTGGGTTAATGAGCTTTGAATCATATGATATGATGTTAGCATTAATCTTATGTTTATGCATGTTGAGTATGTAAGCTTATGCAAGTTTAATATGATGTATGTTATGTTTGCATGATGCTAAATATGCAAGTTGTGGGCTATGTAATCATATGCATGTTATGCAAGTTCATGGTAATATGCTATGCAAGTTACATGTATGTAAATATGCAAGTTACATGTTTGTTAATATGCAAGTTACATGTATGTAAATATGCAAGTTACATGTTTGTTAATATGCAAGTTACATGTTTGTTAATATGCAAGTTACATGTATGTAAATATGCAAGTTACATGTTTCTTTATATGCAAGTTACATGTTTGTTAATATGCAAGTTACATGTATGTAAATATGCAAGTTACATGTTTATTAATATGCAAGTTCATGATGACACATTATGCAAGTCTATAAGCTAATATGCAAGTTTGTTATGCAAAATGAATATGTAAGTTATGTGACATGTTATATGCAAGTTATGTGACATGTTATGCAAGTTCATATGCAAGTTATGTGTTTGTTAATATGCAAGATGGCACCTTTGAAACATGTTCATTCATATGCAAGTTGACACCTTTTATATGTGTTATATCATGAACGAAATTACGTGGGAACGATGGGGTAATTAAATGCATAAGTTAATAAGATTGTGTGAAATTAATGTAATTATGCATAACACAAAATAAATAAACATAGTATGGGAATTTGCCTATTTGGTTAGGTGTACCCATACTATGTGTTGGGAATTTACCTATTGAGTTAGGTCTACCCCATGGGAATTTACCTATTAAGTTAGGTCTACCCATGTTAAGAAAACTTGATTAATTAGGGATAATTAATATAAAATTATGAGGGTGATTAATTAGGTGTAATTAATTGACTAAGACACGAGGTTGGACTCAGTTGTAGCGTAAAACTGCCCGGACCCAACCGGCTTAACCAGTTGCTACAAATGTTAGCCCAATGTGAGAGGTCTTAGGCACAAACTAAATACGTAATTAATGTAAAGACACGAGGTTAGACTCTGTTATGACATAAGGCTGCCCGGACCCAACCGGCTTAACCAGCGGTCATAAAAGACAGTCTAATGTGAGAGGTCTTTACAAAGGTTACGTTCTTAATTAATTAATTAAGAAACACTTAACCACATTAGCATGTAGAGGGACATGAGGGGTTAAGTGGGTGCCTCGGGTGGCATGAGAAAATCTAGTGGTTGCCTTGGGTGGCAATAGAAAATACGATTAGAATACTTAACCAAAATGGAACATGTAATTAAAACATGATTAAAGGGTTAAGTGGGATATACTAGAAAAAGGGACAAGCTTAGGTGGGTAGCTTGTGGAGGCCCATTTCAACCAGTAACCCATACGTATCTTTGTGGGCTCGACCCATGTCGAGGACGGGACACGCATACTGGGCTTGACTGTAAGAGGCAAACGGGTTAGCGGTGGCAACGCAAGTCCAACGGGCTTCATATGCGTGAGTGGGCCCGGGCTGGTAGGTAAGCCGTTGTTGCATCGAGTAGATATAAGCCGTGCACCTTTAGTTTCATCAGGTTGCCACATTGGGGAATGATACATCCCACGGTGGGGCCAGCACGGGTATCTACGTTAGGGAGCCGATCGAATGGGAAGTAGTGTGTACACCTAGTGGATTGTAGGGCCCCGTGGCGCCTACTTGGTCACCTAGGGGTACGCAAGTACTAATTAGTAAATTTTATAAGTCCTTGGGTGGGATCAACCTTTAAGTTAGGAACGACTGGTGTGGTGCAGTTTAGTAATTTACCTTAGGGAGGGTAGATGCGTCTTTATCCTTTATCTTCGTTTAGTTGACTGCTTAGGGTAGCCATTCATCCCTATATGTTACCGTATATCAGTTTATGTCTTCTCTGGTTACTTTAACGATTGTATTGTTAAAGTTATAGGACTCGCTCAGACTTATGTCTGACCCCGTTGTTTTTATCTTTTTCCCAACCCTCAGGTCCTACGGTGGATCCTAGCAGTAGTGGAGCTTGATCGGATTGCTGTTCCAGTCTTTAGGAGCTTGGATAGATGTAAAGCTCCAGTTATCCAGTTATCTTTTGTTTTGTTTGGCTATTGTATGAGAGTGGGATTATGTACTTCTTTATTTTGATGGATATTGTACTTGACCTTTATTGTGGTTTTATGATGTAACCAGACATGTTTTACTTCCGCTGTTATGAGATGATGTTTTAAAATTTCAAGTACTATTTATATCTGTCTTGTTGTAATTTTTCTGTTCTATATTCACTAAAATACTCCACCGATGCTATGGCATTCCCTTAGTGAGTGATCATAGCGGGAGTGGGGTGTTACACCAACCCTCAGGTCCTACGGTGGATCCTAGCAGTAGTGGAGCTTGATCAGATTGCTGTTCCAGTCTTTAGGAGCTTGGATAGATGTAAAGCTCCAGTTACCCAGTTATCTTTTCTTTTGTCATGGCTATTGTATGAGACTGGGATTATGTACTTCTTTATTTTGATGGATATTGTACTTGACTTTTATTGTGGTTTTATGATGTAACCAGACATGTTTTACTTCCGCTGTTATGAGATGATGTTTTAAATTTCAAGTACTATTTATATCTGTCTTGTTGTAATTTTTCTGTTCTATATTCACTAAAATACTCCACCGATGCTATGGCATTCCCTTAGTGAGTGACCACAGCGGGAGTGGGGTGTTACATTATTAGATCGTTTGCACATTTAGTTGCTACAACAAAAATGTTATCATGATTAATCCCTAATTCTATCCAAACATTCAGCCTTTCCTATCTACCATCTAACTAGCATGGTAGTACTCCCCAAAGAACCTGCTCGGACGTAAAACCACGCAAAACAAATCACCGTCCTATCAATCCACCAAGTGGATGCTATCTAGCACTGGATGCAATAGCGGACTATTTACCCTAATCGACGTACTGCACACCCGGTCATCGCCGGTACACACTAACTATCTCCCCTAAATTGATCATTACCTACCTTAATCATCATGGCATGCCTAACTCCAGTCCCAAGGACCTGAGATTCTCAGTCTCCTAACCTGAGCTCAGTCTCCCGACGTAAGTAGTATGCTGTTGATATGAGTCCTACAAACAATATTCTAATTGTTCCCCTTCCCCATATCAGTCTCCCGAAGTAAGAGCCCAATCTTATGACCTGAGTCTTAATTACTGACTTAGTCTCCCGACCTGAATCTAACCTATTTTCTAAGTCCTATAACCCGAGTCTTTCCTATGATATTCTATTTTCGCAAATACAAGTTTCTAATATCATAATAGGTTTACTCTTTTCATACTCATTTTATTATTATGTCCTAACATTCCAATACATTTTTCGATATCGTTAAAAGTATTTTCCTTTTTCTACCTTTTTAAATGCAACGCATGTCATAATTTTCTTATTAGTTCATAAGGTTTGTTATTTTTTGGTTCATTTTCTTTTTATTATAGATCAACATGTTTACAGGTTTTAAATCTTTTCTATAAATTCAAGCTGCTACCTTTTCATTTCAGATCTACATGTTTTACATTGTTTTTTTATAAATTTAGTGTTTTCATATTTAATCCATATTTCATGAAGATCGCTCTCTTTTTATTATTATTTTTTGGCAGAGCCGACCGGTTTTTATAATAGTACATAACATTTTTAATATAACAAATAATAAATGCATTATTACAAAAGACATATTGTCTAGCTACTAAATTCGGTTTTTAATGTGAACCACCCACCACCGTCCTATCTAGGTTACAACACTGGAGTTAGACACTTTTACTAAACTATAAATTCCATTCTCCACGCAGGGAGAAATTTTACAATTGCCAAAGCAGAAAAAGTAGAAAAGACCAATCCCAAACAGGACGTCCTATTCTAACTTACATTGTTGCACATATTACAACACCATACTGATGTACAACTAGCCTGTACAAAGTCACACGCAAGGTCATAGGCACAGAACCTTGCAAAACAAGACATTTCATTGCTCGACACTACAGCAGCAGAACCAAAAAAGTGTACAACAGAGTACATCAACACCTTGAAAACCTTCAAAAGAAGGAAAAAGACCCCAAGATCGAGAAGATAAAAAGAAAGAAATAACATAATGACATGAAACCAATAAGACAAGGGAGCTTAACTACATTGCATATTCGTGTGACCTAAAACAACTCGCCTAGTTTAACTCTAAGCAGCAGAGCATACCATCAACATACTTAGCATTACTAGAAGGAACACAATGACTAAGGACCACATTATCCAAACCCGAAAATGCGCCAAAGTCTCAGGAGGAGATGGAAGCTCAACAAAGGGAGCATCACCACAAAAACACAGCATGGACAGAGCATAGCTTCACGCGTTGAAAATAAGCCAACTAGAAACATAGAACTAACTACCTTCAAAATACACACACCACTCAAACCACTAGATTAACAAAAATGAAAACAAACCGCAATCGAGTAAATATACAAGATACAATACCAAATGACTAAGGTACTCACAAAGGATTAAATCTACTTTTCAAAAATAACATTTATAGAATTATCAACTACGTTAACATGTATAAAAGAATTGTAGAAAAATGTAATAAGCTGGAAAAATAAGAGTAACTATAAAGAAAAGGCTAAAAATATACTTTACTAAATATAAAGGAGAAAACTGTAAAGTACAACTATTTGCAACCCAATTATTTCAATTACTTAGTAAATCTAAAATAATAACTACCATTCATATGTAGCCTAAAGCATAAACCTGTAGTCCTCCTCGATCCTTAAGTCTTATGCCTTCAAATATTTATAAATTCATATTTTTCTCTCAGAAGATATTTAATTTTTAGGTCCCAACTTAGTTTAAAAAAAATGTATTTTGTACTTTAGGAACATCACCTAATTTGGAAATTGTAATAAGCTGGAAAAATAAGAGTAACTATAAAGAAAAGGCTAAAAATATACTTTACTAAAAATAAAGGAGAAAACTGTAAAGTACAACTATTTGCAACCCTATTATTTCAATTACTTAGTAAATCTAAAATAATAACTACTATTCATATGTAGTCTAAAGCATAAACCTGTAGTCCTCCTCGATCCTTAAGTCTTATGCCTTCAAATATTTATAAATTCATATTTTTCTCTCAGAAGATATTTAATTTTTAGGTCCTACCTTAGTTAAGAGGGAACACAAGAGGAAAAAGAATAAAGTGAATGAAAATGGTTTGACTACGGTCTTAATTACAGGTGTGTTAGAGGATCTCAAACCGTAGTTTTAGCTTAATTAGATCTGGGCTGAAGACTCAAATTTAACCTTTGAATTCAGAAACTAACATCCCAAATTCATGAAAATAAAATTTTAAAAACATTGGCTCATACCTAAACATTATTTTTCCATGTCTAAATCCGGATCAAACGCACCCATATGGGGTCGATGGCCCGGTCGACCAACTCCCATGGTGGGTCGGTCCTTCATGGATCTTATTTACTTATTTTAATTTCTGAACTTTTCTACCATATGAATTCTCTTATAATTTCTTTAATCTAAATCGATTTTTATGAGTTATATACGGAAATTGTCAAGAAAATCGCCATGGACCCAACGATGCAAACCCGCATAGTCAAATTCAAATAATTTCACAGGCTTATTTATAATATAGTTATTTTCTTTGCTGATTTTTAGCTAAATTTTATTACTTAAATATCGGGGTGTTGCAGCTATATACTGCCTTCAAGCCCAATGCTAAAGCACCATAATCGAAGAGCAAGTTGCTTGAACAGTGGCCAACACACAGAAATGTGAAAAGGAACATACTAGAAAATCAAATTCTCAAGTTCAGGCCTCTATGACACAAACAAATGATGCGTTGTAGTTTGATTTTCCACTTAAGGGACAAAGGACAAAATTCGATTACGGATGTCATTATAACCGAAAAATTCAAACAATGTTAGATCTGGATAGATAGAAAACTGAATGGGAGGGAGATGATGAAAAATGTTTTTGTGTAAGGTGAAAGCGGCAAGCAACAACAATGGGAAAAGTTGGGATTAAGGGAGATAAAAGTGTAGAACACTGGAGAGAAACAAAAGAAATGATGGAAAAAAAGTTAAAAAGGGTATCATGATTAATCCCTAATTCTATCCAAACATTCAGCCTTTCCTATCTACCATCTAACTAGCATGGTAGTACTCCCCAAAGAACCTGCTTGGACGTAAAACTGCACAAAACAAATCACCATCCTGTCAATCCACCAAGTGGATGCTATCTTGCACTGGATGCAATAGCGGACTATTTACCTTAATCGACGTACTGCACACTCGGTCATTGCTGGTACACACTAACTATCTCCCCTAAATTGATCATTACCTACCTTAATCATCATGGCATGCCTAATTCCAGTCCCAAGGACCTAAGATTCTCAATCTCCTGACCTGAGCTCAGTCTCCCGACGTAAGTAGTATGCTGTTGATATGAGTCCCACAAACTATATTCTAATTGTTCCCCTTTCCCATATTAGTCTCCCGACCTAAGAGCCCAATCTTATGACCTGAGTCTTAATTACTGACTTAGTCTCCCGACCTGAATCTAACCTATTTTCTAAGTCCTATAACCCGAGTCTTTCCTATGATATTCTATTTTTGCAAATACAAGTTTCTAATATCATAATAGGTTTACTCTTTTCATACTCATTTTATTATTATGTCCTAACATTCCAATACAGTTTTCGATATCGTTAAAAGTATTTTCCTTTTTCTACCTTTTTAGATGCAACACATGTCATAATTTTCTTATTAGTTCATAAGGTTTGTTATCTTTTGGTTCATTTTCTTTTTATTATAGATCAACATGTTTACAGGTTTTAAATCTTTTCTATAAATTCAAGCTGCTACCTTTTCATTTCGGATCTACATGTTTTACATTATTATTTTTTATAAATTTAGTGTTTTCATATTTAATCCATATTTCATGAAGATCGCTCTCTTTTATTATTATTTTTTGGCAGAGCCGACTGGTTTTTATAATGGTCCATAACATTTTTAATATAACTAATAATAAATGCATTATTACAAAGGACATATTGTCTAACTACTAAATTCGGTTTTTAATGTGAACCACCCACCACTATCCTATCTAGGTTACGACACTGGAGTTAGACACTTTTACTAAACTATAAATTCCATTCTCCACGTAAGGAGAAATTTTACAACTGCCGAAGCAGAAAAAGTAGAAAAGACCAATCCCAAATAGGACATCCTATTCTAACTTACATTGTTGCACATATTACAACACCATACTGATGTGCAACTAGCCTGTACAAAGTCACATGCAAGGTCATAGGCACAGAACCTTGCAAAACAAGACATTTCATAGCTCGACACTACCAGCAGCAGAACCAAAAAAGTGTACAACAGAGTACATCAACACCTTGTAAAACCTTCAAAAGAAGGAAAAAGACCATAAGATCGAGAAGATAAGAAGAAAGAAATAACGTAATGACATGAAACCAACAAGACAAGGGAGCTTAACTACATTGCATATTCGTGTGACCTAAAACAACTTGCCTAGTTTAACTCTGAGCAGCAAAGCATACCATAAACATACTTAGCATTACCAGAAGGAACACGATGACTAAGGACCACATTATCCAAACTCGAAAATGCGCCAAAGTCTCAGGAGAAGATGGAAGCTCAACAAAGGGAGCATCACCACAAAAACACAGCATGGACAGAGCATAGCTTCAGGCATTGAAAATGAGCCAACTAGAAACATAGAACTAACTACCTTCAAAATACACACACCACTCAAACCACTAGATTAACAAAAATGAAAACAAACCGCAGTCGAGTAAATATACAAGATACAATACCAAACGACTAAGGTACTCACAAAGGATTAAATCTACTTTTCAAAAATAACATTTATAGAATTATCAACTACGTTAATATGTATAAAAGAATTGTAGAAAAATGTAATAAGCTGGAAAAATAAGAGTAACTATAAAGAAAAGGCTAAAAATATACTTTACTAAAAATAAAGGAGAAAACTGTAAAGTACAACTATTTGCAACCCTATTATTTCAATTACTTAGTAAATCTAAAGTAATAACTACCATTCAGATGTAGTCTAAAGCGTAAGCCTGTAGTCCTCCTCGATCCTTAAGTCTTATGCCTTCAAATATTTTTAAATTCATATTTTTCTCTCAGAAGATATTTAATTTTTAGGTCCCACCTTAGTTAACAGGGAACATAAGAGGAAAAGAATAAAGTGAATGAAAATGGTTTGATTACGGTCTTATTTACAGGTGTGTTAGAGGATCTCAGACCGTAGTTTTAGCTTGATTAGATCTGGGCTGAAGACTCAAATTTAACCTTTGAATTTAGAAACTAACATCCCAAATTCATGAAAATAAATTTTTAAAAACATTGTCTCATACCTAAACATTATTTTTCCATATCTAAATGCGGATCAAACGCACCTATATGGGGTCGATGGCCCGGTCGACCAATTCCCATGGTGGGTCGGCCCTTCATGGATCTTATTTATTTATTTTAATTTCTGAACTTTTCTACCATATGAATTCTCTTATAATTTCATTAGTCTGAATCGATTTTCACGAGTTATATATGGAAATTGTCAAGAAAATCGCCACGGACCTAACGATGCAAATCTGCATAGTCAAATTCAAATAATTTTACAGGCTTATTTATAATATAGTTATTTTCTTTGCTAATTTTTAGCTAAATTTTATTACTTAAATATCGGGGTGTTGCAGCTATATACTGACTTCAAGCCCAATGCTAACGCACCACAATCGAAGGGCAAGTTGCTTGAACAGTGGCCAACAAACAGAAACGTGAAAAGGAACATACTAGAAAATCAAATTCTCAAGTCCAGGCCTCTATGACACAAACAAATGATGCGTTGTAGTTTGATTTTCCACTTAAGTGACAAAGGACGAAATTCGATTACGGATGTCATTATAACCGAAAAATCCAAACAATGTTAGATCTGGATAGATAGAAAACTGAATGGGAGGGAGATGATGAAAAATGTTTTTGTGTAAGGTGAAAGCGGCAAGCAACAACAATGGGAAAAGTTGGGATTAAGGGAGATGAAAGTGTAAAACACTGGAGAGAAACAAAAGAAATGATGGAAAAAAGTAAAAAAGGGTGGAGGCAGGAAGCAGGAAGCCCTGCATTTAAAAATTGTTAATTATATTATTCAATTTCTCTAATGTTTTTTACTTTCCATTCAATAATGAAAAATACTTTTCACCACCATTGAAAATGGCCACTTATGCTCCTTATGGAATGACTCATGGCATCTCATCTGCCCACTTCATCACCTTTACCCTGACATATGTGCCCCCAACCACTCCATTCTTGTTCATGATGCTGCTCAGCTTAGACTGATCTACCTCACCATCTCCTATTTCTCCAGTGAGTTACTGACCCAACTACTTCAGCTGGTTCGCGTCCTTTCCTCCATAGCCCTTTGCTGGATCATTTGGATCGAGAGAAACAAAAGATGCTTCAATAATTGAGCACACACTCAGATCGCCTTGTGTCACAGAATAATCCATTTGTTTTCTTCCTGGACAAGTGCTCATCCTCTGCCGCGATTCCAACTCCGTTTTCGGGAAGGTAGCATCAACTCGACATAATCGATGGGGAGCTCCAGTGACGTCTTTGCTCCTGCCAGAGGACCCTTACCCTGACCATGGAGATCCCCTCGCTTCTTTGTTGTTTCATCAGTTCCTGCATGTCGTATTCCGATTTATGGATCTCATCCATCTTTTGTAGACTTTTTTCCTTTTGGGCCGTGTTACTTTTTGGGCCTAGTGATTGCTGTGGTTTTGTATATTACTCAATTTAAACTTTGATATCTTTTTATTTGGGTCATCGGTAAGGTCTGTCGACCAAACTTATCTATTAATTATATATTCTAATTGGTTGTATAGTGTCACACTATACAACGTTTTGCTCAAAAATGAAAATAAAAAATAAAAATTACTTTTTGCATAACACAGTTTTATTATTTTATTAGTTAATTTAAATTCATTAATAACAACAACTAATGCTTTCTTTTAAAACCATAGGATCAAACATTCGGAGTTTGCAATTGTTGTGCAGCTTTACTGGTCATGCATTTTTCTTTCTAATAAAACACGACCTGCAAATAATTCTGCAATGTAAATATCAAAAATATCCGTTATTAGAAACAGGGGAGAATACGAAAACTTCCCACCAAACTGGATCCATTCTCCTCAATATTCGCCAACCACATTCAAATATGTCCTCAAATCCCAAAAAAGTGAGAGAGAAAAAACAATTAATTTCCATTATTTGGTTAAACAAAATCAAAAAAGAAATTATACAATGAAATATTTCACCGTCCTAGATCGGATTTAAGCCTTTTCAGAAGGGCTTCTCCATTCTTCGAGGCTGCTCCGGTCTGGGCACGGCTCCCTCCAACTTCGTGTAATATAACCTACATTTTCCTTCATACTTTTTTATGTATGATTATGTAGAGATTGATGAAATTTTGGTCTTTTGTTTGTGGTACATTGCCTATTTGGTGAAACATTAGGAATTTTTAACCAAAATTGCTTGTTCTGGTTCCTCTTAAAACGAAAGATATCGAAATCTAATGTGCTCAATGAGTTGCTTTCCTTGTTTTGGTAAGAGAAAGAAAGAAAAGGAAGAAGATAACGTCTTCGACGATGGTCACCATCCTACACCTGTAAATATTGGTGAGATTTTGTTTCGTTGTTCATTCCTTTTCCTTCATTGTCATATATACGCATAACTCCCCGTTGTAACATTCCACTCCACTACATTGATTCAGTAACAGAACCTAAAAACATAGAGTTGCAAGCAGTTACCGAAACAGGAAATACTCAAGTTCAGAGCTTCACTTTCCGAGAACTAGCTACAGCTACGAAGAATTTTACCCCTGATTGTCTTTTAGGTGAAGGTGGCTTAGGCAGAGTTTACAAAGGCAGCCTTGCGAATGGCCAGGTAACTAAACAGATATAAAATATGAATCTTATTTATTATTGTTTCACGCATAGAAGAATGTAGTTCTTACAACATGTTTCTTGATAGACTGTGGCAATCAAGAAATTAGGCAGAGATAGCCTGAAAGAAATCAATGAATTTCTAGTCGAAGTTTCGAACCTGAGTTTACTCAACCATCCCAACCTTGTCAGTCTAGTTGGTTATTGCGCAGACGGCGAGCAAAGACTTTTAGTTCACGAATTCATTCCTAATGGCTCCTTAGAAAACCATTTGTTTGGTAAACATTTACTTTTACTTGCTTGTGTAAACATCACTTATTGCAAAAGAATCATAAGGACATTAAGTACTTGTTATGTAAAACAAAGCGTTGAAACTGATTTTTTTTATGTTTTATGAAGATTTGAAGCAAGATCAGAAACCATTAGATTGGTACACAAGAATGAAAATAGCGTATGGCGCTGCTCAAGGACTGGAATACCTTCACGATAAGACGAACCCGCCTATTATATACCGAGAACTGAAGTCATCCAACTTCTTACTTGATCAGGAACTGAAACCAAAACTCTCTGATTATGGGTTAGGTAAGCTAGGGACATCCGGAGATAAGCCGCTGCTTTCATCGAGCCTTATGGGTACTTATGGGTACTGTGCACCGGAATGTTCTATGGGTGGGGAAGTGACTGTGAAGTCTGATGTGTATAGCTTTGGAGTTGTTCTTTTGGAGTTGATTACTGGAAGGAGAGCACTCGATACTTCTATGCCTTCCAGTGAACAAAATCTTGTATCATGGGTATGGATATACACTTTTACATCCTTTAGAATGTTCATGGTTTTGGTAAATTGACCATTGCAAAACTTCATACCGAAGTCAATGTTTTTGAGTGAACCTCTGCTTTAGTAAATTACCAAAATCGATGTTTGAACTCTGAACTATATTCTAGTTATGTTTGCCTAAATATGAGTCCCTGTTGTCTATTTATTACTACCTTAATTTGATTAGAGTGTCCATGTTTTTCTACTTTACCATTAACATACAAGATATTCTTAGTTCATAAAACCACATTGTTTTTTTGAATATAAGAGTTGCTCCCTAATCAAATTTTATCAAACAATTCTTTTGTCAAATTTAACATTTTTCTTACTTGATTCCCCCCCCCCCCCCCCCCCTCTTTTTTTCTCCTTTTTATTTAAGGTAGAGAGGGAGGTATGACTTCACAAACAAAATGCCATAGTCTATTATGAGAAAATAGCGGATATGATCTATACATTTGACTTTACATTAAGTGGACTGTTTGTTCTTCTCATGATAAAAGTAATACTATGCACCTTTGAATACAGTCATTTTCCTCGTTTAATGTAAGATAATACACTTAGAAACTCTTTTTTAATAACATAATGGATGGTCTGTGACAGGCTCAGCCGATGTTCCGCGACCAAAAGAGATACCCAGAGCTAGCAGACCCGAAACTGAAGAGCGACTACCCTGCATGTGGCCTAAACCAAGCAGTAGCAATAGCCTCCATGTGCCTACAAGATGAGCCCTCGGTCCGACCCATGGTAGCCGACGTAGTCACAACTCTAAGATTCTTAATCGAACCTGCACCCACTCCAAACCCAGCTGTACCCACCCAACCAAATGCTCAATCTGAACACTCAGACTCATCATGCTCGGACTCTGATAGCTCAAACGATGAACATGTAGTCGAAACTCTTCAGCTGGGCAAAAGAAAGCAGAAACAAGGAAGTCGTACTAGTTCAAAGAGCCGCTCTAGCAATGGAAGCGCTTTGAACTCGAGTGACAAAAGTAACTTGGGCTCTCTTAGCTCAAGGCGCCCTATATACGATGATTATGGAAGTAAAAAGAATTCGAGTGGAAAGTTGTTATGTTCTAGCTCGAAGTATTATGATGATGCTTACGAATTTGACGAAAATGAAGGGAGTTCGAGCTCAAAAAACCATGAAGAGAGAAGCTTGAGCATCAAACACAGTACAAAGGGTAGCAAGAAGCTAGGGTCGAGCTCGAAGCATCATGAGAATTATAAAGATATATCTGGAAATGAAAAAGAGAAGCATCATGACGAAACAAGTTTGAGTGTCGAGCATAGTAAAAAAGGTAGCAAGAAGATCAGGTCAAGCTCGAAGCATCATGAGAATAATGAAGATACATCTGAAAGCGAAAGAGAGGAACATCATGAAGTAAGAAGTTTGAGTGTCAAGCATAGTAAAAAGGGTAGCAAGAAGACAGGGTCAAGCTCGAAGCATCATGAAGATACTTCTGAAGATGAGAAGGATGGAAGTGAAAGTCCCGGTTCGAGGCATGAAGAAGACGACCACGAGAGTGGTAGTGATGAGAAATCTGAAGGGTCCAATCATGAGTATGAATCTGATTGATTTTGTGCACTGAGTGTGTATTGATTGTTGTATTTTTCTTTTTCTTTTTGCTCAACTGTATATCTTGCTTGTTTACTATATCTGTTTGAAAATTTGGACTGCTTTTGTGGGGGAAAAGTGAATTGATATGAAGGACCCTTCGGGTAAAAGACTAAATCATGGTACTCTTATGTTTATCCCTTGAAAAACCACACATACATTGGTTTATTAATCCTGCATTAGAATCATGGATCGAACGCCATCGGGATTGCTCATGCAAAATGCTCCACAATATACTCAGACGATATGTGAAAGGTCGGGGGAGACCACACGCTACGAAGGGTTAAGTACGGCTTGGAAAAGTTGCACATGCTAAAACGATCAGGGGGGGGGGGCGCTCAAACACAGCCAGAGTCAGTCGCACGACAAAGATTGAACTTACAAAGAAGTCGCGCATACAAGACCATTCCAAGAGCGGTGCGACACAAAGGTTCACACGTCATGGAAGGGTCGCCTCGTTTATTCTTGTATCAAAAAGTTTGATTAAACAAAGCAAAGAAGATAACCACCCCATCAGTTAGACAAGAGTTCAAAGATACCAGGGATCGCGCACGCGACCTATGTCCATTTATAGATTACAGTCTAGCCGTTTGCTCATCAATCTGCCGCTACTATTTCAATCAAATGTTCCCCACCAATTAAGAATCGCTAACCTAAAGCTATTCGCAACTAGGGAAGTCGCTCACTCTCACAGAGTCGCCCACTCCTAAAGTTACTTTCTATAAACGATTGGGGACGGTCACTGACAGCTGGCTACAATCGGGCGATGGCATGTTCGTAATAAACTAGACGAGCGATTCAGATGAATTAAAGTTCAAATCTCCACAAGGGCTCACCTATAAATAAGACACCCCCTCCACCAAAAAGGGATATCTAGCCACCACGAAGTGTTGCTAAATTCCATCCTTAGTCATTCCTTAAACATTTCCAGCCATCGCCATCATCATCATCCGAAGATCCTTCATCTATTCAGCCATGGCGTCTGCCAAAATCTGATAAGAGTAAAAGATCCAAGGCATCCTCTCCCTCCTCTGTCGCATATCCATCCTTCTTCATCACTGATTCTGCCACTCCTCCATTGAATCTCGTGAACTTAAGCAGAATTTGTATGTAAATTGAAACTATATTGAGTGGATGAAAAGGTGTATAAAGAGCAAGAACTGATATGTCTTGTAAACATCATCATGATAATGCAAACTCTATTCACAGTGGATGTAGGCTTAACACAAAGCTGAACCACTATAAAACCTCGTCCCCATTTTGTTTCCTTTGCGTTTTTACTTTCAATTGTTGTTGAGTGCGGCTCCACTTATCTTTTAACCATATTGATGAAGTACATGTATTGTACCCTTGGTGTTTGAACCATTTTTTGTGAAAACATTTGGCATCCACCGTGGGGCCGATTCTCATATCCTTCCTTCATATTTTCCTCTAAATTTTAGCAGCTTACCTCCAAAATTCTGAACTGCCCTCTTTCCTCAAAGCCATGGCCGGTTACAAGGAAAAATAACAAATCTAGTAAAACTACCACAGCCGTTGGAGATGTTCGCGGTGACGAAACCACGCTGCAAACTTTGAATCAAGAAGTTGAAGAATCCTCCAGGCCATCTGTAACACATGATGAATTGAATGTGGCTGTGACCGATTTGAATGAAAAAATGGATGACACGACCAAAATGATGATGGAAAGGCTTGATGCCTTGATTAATACTCGAGTTAATCTTCCACCACCAAATGCTGTGAACAATGCTCACGAGAGAGAGGACTCTTCAGCCTCGAACCCTAATCGACCCCACTTCTTAATGGAAGATAAGGGGGCGGCCGGCGTTGAGGAATCCAAGGTCAGATCTTCGCAGCCTATGGAGAAGTGTGAGATGCAAAGTACCGCAAGTCCTTCCAAAAGGAATGAAAAGCGTCTGAGCCCGAACCGTGTTCGCACCAGCAGAAACTCAGATGCCAGTCCAGGGGGGCGAGTGAATGATGAGAAACGCATTGTAGACATGATCCAACGGATAATGAAAGAGAAAAAAACCTGGAAGGATAAAAAAAAGAGTGGGAATTTTCACCCAGTAAAAACCCATTTACAGAACGGATCCATCAAGCAAAATTCCCCAAGAAATTCATGCCCCCAACAATAACGCCTTATGGTGGAACTGGGGATCCGAATATCTTCCTGTTCAAATATGACCAACACATGAATGGAGCTAGGGCGACCTATGAGATAAAGTGCTTATACTTTCCTGTATGTCTGGAAGGTGTAGCCTCACTATGGTTCACCAGACTCCCACCTAAATGTGTTGATCAATTTTCCGACTTAGCGAGAAGATTTCAAGACCAGTTCTGCCTACAAACTACCAAAGCAAGAGATGTAATGTCGCTCAGCGAGATGGAACAGAAGCCTGGAGAAACCATTAAAACTTTCCTTACACGATTTCATGCCGCAGCGGCCGAAGTCATAGAACCAGAACCCTGGTCTTTGCTGGCGGCCCTAAAAATTGCTGTTGATAAGAAATCGGAATATGGAAAATGGATCAAAATAAAGAAACCCAAAACTCTTAAGAAGCTTTACAAAAGAGCTGAGGACTATATAAGCGTGGAAGATGATGCTCTGAACATCCAGAAAGTCACAGAAAACAGCAATGCCAAAGAAGGAAAAAGCAAAGAGTTCCGAACATAGCAGAAAAATGACTCTGAGCAAAAGAGGAGGAGTGATGAGAAGGACAACAAAGCTCATAAGAAAACGCGACTTTACAAGCTTTTAGAACTGACACTTTTAAACGAAACTCCAGAGAGAATTTATTCCGCCACTAAGGATTCAGGCATCTTTCACCAGATGAAGCCTCAGAAGATTACTCAACAACAAGCGAACTCTGGCAAGTTCTGCTGGTTTCATAACCAACCAGGCCACAACATTAATGAATGTCGACACCTAAAGAGTTTAATCGAGGAGCTCATCAGAAAGAATCAACTCCAACAGTACATGAAAAATCCCCAAAGCCTTCCAGCTGCACAAGGACACGGTAACACCGCTAGCCAAGCCGATTCAGGAGAGAAAGCTCAAGTATCTGTTGATTCGAGACCAGTAATCAATACGATATTTGGAGGGCCTCATCCGGTTGGAAGCAGCTGGGCAGACATGGAAAAGTACGCTAACGAGATGAAAGGAGCTTCAAAAGAAGAAAGATGCATGATCCTAAACAATGAGTCACCAGCGAAGATGCCTAGAACCTCAACTGATGAAGTGGTGTTCAAAGATAGGGACGCCGACGGATTAGTTACACCAACTATTGATGCTATGGCGATTACAATCGGTCTGGACCCTGTAGTTGTGAAAAGAGTCCTAGTTGATACGGAGCCATTCGTTAATGTGATCTTGATCAACACGTTCCAGAAGATGAATCTCTCTATGGCAAAAGTACGAGCATGTCCGAAAAAAATCCATGGGTTTACCGGACAACCCACATGACTCATTGGTGCAATGTACATACTTGTGGAACCGGCAGATGGAGAATGCAAGGCTTCTATGGTGTAGACCTTTGTCCTGATAGATGAGTTTTCGTCCTATAATGCATTCCTTGGAAGACCGTCTCTCGTAGGCTTTAAGATCGCTTTAGCTCCATGGAACTTGACCGTGAAGTTTCCAACTGAGAGGGGAATTAGTGTAATTAAAGGTGATCAGATCACTGCAAGGGAATGCTACGTAATATAGCTACGTGAGGCTTGGAGAAAAGATTTGGGAAAGGATGCGAAGGCTACGCTCCGCATTCCCAAAATTCCTTTATAGCAATTAAAGAAGGGTCCCTGCACTGGCGAGCATAGCGGAGCACAAAAGGAAATCGACCCCAGGAAGGCTAGTGCAGAGCACGAAAGAGCAGCTCCGGCTGGGATCTCAATTCTCATAGCTGTTAATCCAAAAGATCCAAACCGTGTACTGAATATTGGCTCTAAATTGAGCCCATAACTAAAAAGTCATTTGGTTGTCTTTTTGAAGGCCAATTTAGATGTGTTTGCATGGAACCATCCCGACATGTGTGGCATATCTCTAGATGTCGCGGTCCATAAACTTAACATTGATCCGCAAGTACCTCCTTTCAAGCAGAAAAGGAGGACTCAAGGGCCAGAGAGATCGCATGCCTTGAAGGAGGAAGTCGATAGGTTGATGGAGAACGACTTCGTCAGAGAATCTACTTACCCAAAATGGGTTTACAATCCTGTGCTGGAAAAGAAGGCAAACGGTAAACAATGAGTCTGCGTAGACTATTCAGATCGTAACAAAGCTTGCCTAAAAGACAGTTTCCCTCTTCCCAGAATAGATCAACTGGTGGATTCCACGGCTGGACATGAATTGCTGTCTTTTATGGATGCGTATTCTGGTTACAACCAAATTATGATGTACGGACCGGACCAAGAAGACACAAGTTTCATTACTGATCTTAGCTTATATTGCTACAAAGTAATGCCATTTGGCCTAAAGAATGGCGGGATAACCTACCAGCGATTGGTAAATACTATGTTTAAAAACAGACTGGCAGGACAATGGAGGTCTATGTCGACGATATGTTGGTAAAATCGAAAAGAGCAGAAGATCACTTGGAAGATTTGGCCCAGATGTTCAATATTTTACGCCAATATGGCATGAAGCCGAATCCTTTAAAGTGTTCTTTCGAGGTCGGTTCAGGCAAGTTCTTAGGGTTTATGGTCTACGCCAATGGCATAGAGGCCAATCTAGCTAAAATATCAGCCTTAAGAGAAATGCGCGCACCACAAACCAAGAAAGAGCTTCAGCGTTTGAATGGTAAGATTGCAGCTTTAAATCGCTTCATATCCAGGGCAATGGACAGATGTCTTCCATTCTTCGATTCCCTTAGGAAAGGGAAGAAAGAGATACAGTGGACCCCTGAATGCCAGAAAGCTTTCGAAGAATTAATCCAACACATGGCAACACCTCCAATGTTGTCAAAGCCTAACGACAGAGAGGATTTGTTTGTGTATCTGGCCATGTCTACCCATGCTCTAAGTGCGGCATTGGTAAGGGACGACTCGAAGGTTCAGAGGCCAGTTTACTACATCAGTAAAAGTTTGACTGGGGCAGAACTGAATTATCCAAAGCTTGAAAAACTCACCTATTGTTTACTTATTGCCTCAAAAAAGCTTCGGCCTTACTTTTAGGCTCACCCTATTAAGGTTCTCACGGATTAGCCTCTAAGACAAGTCTTGTCTCGACCGGAGACTTCCGGGAGATTGCTGAAATGGAATATTGAGCTTAGTCAATATAATATTACATACCAACCCCGAAAGGCAATCAATGGACAAGCACTTGCTGATTTTATCACCGAATTTACCGACCGAGGGGAAATGAAAGAGGAATCTGATACTGAAACCAACACCCAATGGAAATTATTTGTTGATGGAGCATCAAATGATTATTGCTCCGGAGCAGGAGTAGTCCTGGAAACCCCTGAAGGAAGATCCATATGTTACGCACTAGGACTAGAATTTACAGAAACAAATAACGAAGCTGAATACGAAGCCCTCATTGTAGGGATAAGGCTAGCGAGAGAATAATAGCTAAAGACCATTCAAATTTTCAGTGATTCCCAGCTAGTGGTGGGTCAAATCAAAGGAGAGTTCCAAGCCAAAATGGGTAATCTGCCGACCTATCTAACTAAGCCATTGGAGCTACTGGAAATTTTCGAACATTACACCATATCCCATATTCCAAGTGAAGAAAATACCAAGGCGGATTCGCTGGCGAAATATGCAAGCACAGGAGATGCACCACACATAGGATTGGTTCTAGTAGAAGTCCTTTCCAGCCCCAGCATAGAACAGATTGAGATGGATTCGATCATGGAAGCGATCGATGAGCCAGACTCATGGATGACACCAATCAAAGAATATCTCATGACTGGTGCGCTCCCAACAGAAATGAAGAACAGAAAGAAGGTCCTATGGAAGGCCCCTATGTACCTTATTCAGGATGGATGGTTGTACAGATGAGGGTTTTCTACGCCCTTGCTTTGCTGTGTCACCAAAAGTGAATCGAAAGCCACTATGACAGAGTTACATGAAGGTGAATGTGGAGGTCATACTGGGGGTCAAACCTTGGCTAAGAAAATTCTACGATACGGTTATTTTTGGCCAGATGTAAACAAAGACTCCGTGGCCTACACTAAGAAGTGCAACAAATGTCAAAGGTTTGCTAAGATCCCAAGGATGCCATCCACAAACATAACCCACATGGTCAGCCGATGGCCATTCGCTATCTGGGGCATTGATCTTATAGGGGCACTTCCCACCGCAAGATCTGGTTTCAAATATGCCATTGTCGATATTGATTATTTTACAAAATGGGCTGAAGCAGAACCTTTGGCAAACATAAACTCAAAGAAAGTTATTAACTTTGTCTTGAAGAATATCATATGCAGGTTTGGGGTTCCATAAAAGATAATCACAGACAATGGAACCCAATTCGAGAGCGAAGAGTTCCAAAATTTCTGTGCCAAGTATAAGATCCAAAAAAGCTTTTCAGCAGTTGCCCATCCACAAGCGAACGGGCAAGTGGAAGCGGTAAACAAAATCATTAAGACAACTATTAAGAAGTGGTTAGAGAAATCTAAAGGTGGTTGGGTAGATGAGCTTCCACTAGCAGTATGGGCATACCGTACCACCCATAAAACTGCGACTGGGCACACCCCCTTTTCCTTAGCTTACGGATCTGAAGCTATGATTCCTGTGGAATTGGAAGTTCCCACTCACAGGAGGACTCACTTTAACCAGGAGGAAAATGAGAGGCAAACGAGCAACAAGTGGACACTGAGCCAGAAAATTTTGCTCTTCATCACAAAAAACGCCAGCCCTTTTTTGCAAGCATCCAACAAAAGGATTGGTACCCAGCTATATGAAGGAAGAAACAACTCAAATTTTCTTACAAATTAAAGATTGCTAAATCCCATGAAAGAGGCACCTTCTTAGGTGTAGGAAGCGGAAGCGAATTATTTAAGTTAGGCAAAAACTCGACGACAAGAGCTAATGTCCACCTCCCAAGATGAAGCGTCAAATCAAAGGCAGCTTAACATGTCCCACGGATTTAGAATTTCTTTTTTCCAATCCCAAAACTGGCATCTTGTTAGGTGTAGGAGACGATTTCTTCGGATCGGGCAAAAATCCGATAAGAGGAGCTAGTGCCCACCTCCCGGGACGAAGAATAAATATATATTTTTTTTAAAAAAGAAAAAACCCTAGGCTAGAAACACCAGTTCTAGTGTCGGAAGGACCGACAAAACACGCTGGAAGGACCAGCGCAAATCAGAAATCCTAGCCGAAAGGGGGTAAAAGAAATCCTAGCCGAAAGGGGTATCCAATTTAGGTCTTTTTGATAACCAAATCAAACAAGGCCAAAATTGGATTGAAATTTGGAACCCAAGCCCTCCCATGGGGGCACGTACTCAAAACCCGTCTCCTAAGAATTTGGGTCACCAAGCTAACAAGATGCAGATTTGAGTACACCTAAATCAACAACAATATATATTTAAGTTCGAAAGACTTATGCCACCGGATCCGCAAATGTACGAGCGTATTAATTCAAAAGAAAACGGGTGGCATAAGGTTAACTAACCAAACCAAAATTTTAAGAAGCTGACCGCTTCCAATTCAATAAAATTAAAGTAAGGCGCTTTAAAACTGAAAAACAGGCCGGTAGCACTAAAGCTACACATCGTAAATACGAAACTAACGCGCGACCGTTGGAAATTGAAACACAAAGATACAAATAAAAATGTTATTAAACAGGGCGAAGGATCGCAATGGGATAAGTACGAGCAATGCCTTGCATCAAGCAAAACAAAACATAGAAGCGTCATCATAAGTCATCCACCAAACCACTAAAACAACAGAATGTGCACAAGTCACAGAGCATACCAATAGAAAGTCAGATGCGGGGATCGGAACCCGCTTATACAACCGATCTTAAAACATAGTCGGCAAAAGGAACCATCAAAAGAAAGAAAGGAAGGCTAGAGACCTTTGTTCTTCCTGGCCCTGCCAACTTTCCTCTTACCTGGAGCAGAGCAGGATGGAGCCTCATCAGCATGCTTTGAAGCTACCGACTCAACACCTCGTGGGACAAAAGAAGCAACTATGATATCTCTAGACTTCAGAGCCCGAATCAACTTCGCCTTCTCGCCCTCTAAAGCAGAAATGCGCTCAAGATTGTCCTTCTAGAGCTTTTGAAGGTCAAAAACTAGAGAGTGCCAGCCGCTCATTTGCTTTGCGGAATGGTCCTTGAGCAAGTCCATTTGCTTTCCGAATTGGTACATAACAGCCTTGAAGCAGGCCAGCATCTAGGACTTCGCAGCAATCATGTCGCAAGAAAAAGTCTGGTGATCGGACGGAGATATGTCCACATTAGAAGATATACCCTGTAAGCTCCAACCTTTAAGCCGCTCAACAAGCTTGGGATTGCACGGTCCAAGATCATAACGTGGCCTGCTCATGATAGTTTGAAGTTCTGGATAAGAGGGACCGGGAGGAGAGTCCATAGACGGCTGCCCCGTCGACTGAACATCAGCTATCTGAAAATCTAAATCAAAGAACCTTTCTATCCGACGGCGTTCTGGAGACGAATCCATCCTGCAAGATGGATTAGTGAATAATTGTGTAATCAGGGTTTAAAGGGTCAGTCGAAGTTAAACAAGGGAAGAAATAAAAAGAAAAATATGAACAACCGACTCCTTCAATCCCAATTGTGTTCAACAAGCACGTTTTGTTCTCGGATATCAGAATCGTTCAAAGTCAACTCAAGAGCAAAGCTAGAATGATCTTTCGCCAAAATACACTTGAGTGGTCACAGGAATCAAACCAGAATTATAAATCGTAGTAACGGTTTCAACGCAGCATGCCTTAAAGTATTTTAGCAATATGGACCAAGTTATCAATACATGATCATCGTATTAGGGATTATAACTTGTCCTAAACATTTTAGCAAGCATATTGTATGTGTAAAGTTTAGAATCAGCAGGAACGGTGAATTAAAGCTCTAATGGGAAAATAAGAATAAAATAAATGAAGGGTAGGAAAACGACAAGGAAGAATAAAGGACATGCATCCAGACCTTTCCTGCCGCGTCAGCATAGTACTTGATTGCGCATGGCCCATCAAAGACCATCTGTCTTTCCCGCTTCCCCATGATTTGACCGAAAGAAATAAGCAAAGTGACCTAGATTTCTCGCCCATGAGGAAGTACAATTTCAGCTGTTTCTTTTCCTAAGAACGGCCCTAAGTCCTGCACGGCCGATCCTTGATAAACCTGATTTAGCTAACCTAACTATGATGTGATCATTTATTTCGAAGCCAGTTATTTTTGCAAAATAAAATTACAAAATTCAAGGGGCAAATGTTTATCCCTTGAAAAACCACACATACATTGGTTTATTAATCCTGCATTAGAATCATGGATCGGGCGCCGTCGGGATCAGTCATGCAAAATGCTCCACAATATAATCAGACGATCTGTGAAAGGTTGGGGGGCGAACACACGCTACGAAGGGTTAAGTACGGCTGGGAAAAGTTGCACATGCTAAAACGACCAGGGGGACCGCTCAAACACATCCAAGGTCAGTCGCACGACAATGATTGAACTTACAAATAAGTCGCGCATACAAGACCATTCCAAGAGCGGTGCGACACAAAGGTTCACACGTCATGGAAGGGTCGCCTCGCTCATTCTTGTATCAAAAAGTTTGATTAAACAAAGCAAAGAAGATAACCGCCCCATCAGTTAGACAAGAGTTCAAAGATACCAGGGATCGCGCATGCGACCTATGTCCATTTATAGATTACAGTCATAGTCGTTTGCTCCTCAATCTGCCGCTACTATTCCAATCAGATGTTCCCCGCCAATTAAGGATCGCTAACCTAAAGTTGTTCGCGACTTGGGAAGTTGCTCACTCTCATAGAGTCGCCCACTCCTAAAGTTACTTTCTATAAACGATTGGGGATGGTCCCTAACACATGGCTACAACCGTGCGATGGCATGTTCGTAGTAAACGAGACGAGCGACTCGGATGAAATAAAGTTCAAAACTCCACAAGGGCTCACCTATAAATAAGACACACCCTCCACCAAAAAAGGGAGATCCAGCCACCATGAAGTGCTGCTAAATTCCATCCTTAGCAATTCCTTAAACATTTCAAGCCATCGCCATCATCATCATTCGAAGATCCTTCTTCTATTCAACCATGGCGTCTGCCAAAATCTGATAAGAGTAAAAGATCCAAGACATCCTCTTCCTCCTCCGTCGCCTATCCGTCCTTCTTCATCACTTATCGTGCCATTCCTCCATTGAATCTCGTGAACCTAAGCGGAATTTGTATGTAAATTGAAACTATATTGAGTGTATGAAAAGATGTATAGAGAGCAAGAGATGATATGTCTTGTAATCATCATCATGATTATGCAAACTCTATTCACAATAGATGTTGGCCTAACACAAGGCTGAACCACTATAAAACCTCGTCTCCATTTTTTTTCCTTTGCGTTTTTATTTTCAATTGTTGTTGTGTGTGGATCCACTTATCTTCTAACTATATTGATGAAGTACATTCATTGTACCCTTGGTGTTTGAACCAATTTTGGTGAAAACATCTTAGGCACCCACCACACATTAATCCAGTGGGAATAAAAAAGTGTTATAATACATTTTGCGGTTTATGGTGAAAATAGAAGGCTCTTAAGGTATTGCAGTGTTAGGATACCGTCCGTTGAACATTTTGTTTTGCTCTCGCGCGCGTGTGTGAAATATAGATAGATAGAGTGAAACTTCACCATTGGATAGTGTTGATGACAAAAAATGTCGTAACAGCCAAAGATTCTCCATTACTTAGAAATTATAATTCACATGGAAAATTAAGTGCAGAAAGCAGTAAATAACACAGTAGATTTATAGTGGTTCGGTCCCATGAGGGGCATACGTTCACTTTGGAAGAGTTATTAATATTTTATTCATAACAATGGATTACAAGCTATAGGCCTCTTCTTGGCATTTAATTACAAGCATTTCCATATAATTTGGAGTCATAATTTTCATATATGAATATTGGGAAAAAGTAACTTTTCTACTTCTTCTTCCTTAATCCCTGGATGCCATTAAAGAAGTAACTTGGAGTTTTCAAGAGGTGTCAAATCAGTCAATTTCCAACCCGTTTGAAGTGTGAGCTTGGGGTTATTTATAGTGGAGAGGTTAGGTGGGAGTCGGTAGAATTTAGGTACCACACAACCAATTTTCGTATCCTTGGAGTCACGTGTCCGAAATTCTTATCCCCTATTGGGATATGGCAATAACTCGTATCCCTCTAGGGGGATACAATCCTCGTATCCGAAAGGATACGATCTTCGTATCCCTTGAATACAAAGTATCTCCTCAGTGTTGGGGGACCTGAGGATTGAAGGTTCGAAATAGGGGACACAAAACAAGTAGTGTGGAGGGGGTCGAAATATGGTCGGGGCGAGGGATACGAAGGTTAGGTGGACCGAGGGAGTCGAAGTTTCTGGACATGCAGCAGGGGGGTCCGAAGGTGCGGGGTTCGAAATGTGTCAACTGAGGGATACGAAAATAAGGTGAGTGCAACATTTTGAGGAGCTGTAAGGCTTGTGCTTGCGTGACTTCTCTTGGTCTCGAATCCCCGGCGTCTTGGCGACACGTCGGGCTTTAGAGCCACACGTTGTGTTGAGTCGAGCATGTCTGGTGTACTTTTGGGAACTGGAACAAAAGGTCGATTAACATTTTCTCCCCCCAAAAGTACGTCTTGTTTTGAAATGATGTTCTTTGAGTTGGTAGAAAAATTTCGTTGAATCGTCCAATTCCTGTTAACTCATAAATGTAAACGTTAGTTGTCGACTCTCGTTTGCATTGTAACGTAAACGAGTTGTTGTCGATGTGACGTCGCGTACATGCTCCCACGTTTTCATGTGGTTTTGCACGAGGCGACTTGGGGCATGAAAGTATAACAGAAAGTTGTCACATTTATGAACAAGCATATGTACATATATGCACGAACATATACGTATATGTTATTGTACATACACATGTCCGTTACAATTAAGTATACATATATATATATATGTATATATACACATATATAATTTATGATTATTACCATATATTTTGTTTTTTTTATATCCCGTACCCCACGTTTAGAGTATGGCAATTTCGTGTCCTAGTGGGATATGAGATTTTGTATCCCACTTGGATACGAGATTTTGTATCCCCATAGGGATACGAAAAGTCACTGGGCCAAGCCTGTTATTATTTTCTCTTCTCCTATAAATTCCCATAGTCCCCTATTCTCTCTTCTTCTTCTTACTTTGCTCGCGATTTGGACTCGACCTAGAACCCGAAAACATTTTAACGTTGATTCCCAGGTGCGTTTGGATCCGACCATCGTCGATTTTATCTCGACATGATCTCGATGTTGGTCATGGGGTCAGTCTCTAGGTGGACCTCGGCATGACCTGAAAACGTTCACGCTCTTGGGTTATCGGTAAATTCATGAACGTATTTTAAGTCAGACACCGAAATCGATCCTTGAGGTGACATCAAAAAATGCTTGCGTAGAGCTTCATGGTCGATGAAGGAGAGAGCTTAGGGGAGATGGAATTCTAGGGAGAAAGATTGAATACGAAATTAAGGGAAAAGGAGTTGTATTCGGAGTTGGAGAAGAAAAGGGGGAGATGAAGTATCGGGGAATTGGAAATGTGTGGCCGAAGTGATGGAGGTTTTTACCCCTCAGAAGGGTACGAATTTTCGTACTCTTTATGGGGGATATGAAATTCCATATCCCTTAGGGGGGATACGAAATTTCGTACCCTTCAAAGAGGGTACGATATAACCCCTTAGGGGGATTCGTATTTTCGTACCCCTTAAAGGGGATACAAAATTTCGTACCTCTAAAGAGGTACGGTATCTTTGATGGCCTTGGCATTTTGAGTACACCTTAGTTGCACTTTGTCTTCCCTGTTCGGGACCCAAACTCCGCACAACTTGCCCCTGGGTTCGCATCGTTTTCGCGACATTATACGATTGGGTCGAAGTTTACTTTAACCATTATTGAACTCATGATTCAGCCCAACACATAGGAATAGAGCATATACATTTGGACTGTGCCTTTGGCTAGACCATCAAACTGTTAGGCGTGATTTCTTTGTCTCTAATCGTAACGTGATTGCGACTCAATGCGAACCTAGTAACATAGGTGGACTACGATGATGGTTATAGTCTCGGGGACTTTTGATCGTCGTTGTGTCCCCAAGTTTTAAATTATTGGTGTATTATCATGGCACTGCACAACATCGCATGCACATGTTAGTTTACACCAACACGAGGGGTACAGGTTGTAGAATGCGATGTATAACGCAAATATATTGAAAGCATAGTTAGCAATGGATACAAGATCAAAAACACGGAAGATTTCAGAAGCTGAGGCTTTGCAGCATTCACCGTCCCCATCCGGTTTGACTAGCGATGCTAGCTCGAAGGGCAGTGTAACACCCCTAAGTCCCACATCGTGGAAGCCTATGTGAAGTGGGTACTTATATAGTAGAGCCCATCTCTTACTAACGCTGAGGCCTTTTGAGGAACAAAACCCCACACCTATATGGTCGCTAAGTTGGGGACAATATCTTGCGTGAATGGAGGTGAGGGTTGTTACAGTGGTATCAGAGCCTATACCCAGCCGGAATTGTGGCTCCTGTGTGGACCACAAAGCCTAGGTGAGGTGTTTATGAGCCAACGGGGACGTTGGGCTCTGTAGGAGGGGAGAATGTAACACCCCTAAGTCCGACATCGTGGAAGCCTGTGCGAAGTGGGTACTTATATAGTAGAGCCCATCTCTTACTAACTCCGAGGCCTTTTGAGGAACAAAACCCCACACCTATATGGTGGCTAAGTTAGGGACAATATCTTGCGTGAACGGAGGTGCGGGTTGTTACAGGCAGCAAGCTTGAGACCTCTAGAGAATACACTCCTTCTCAGGCGATAGGTTCGTCGGAAGCATCTGATCGCGGGGTGCAGCCGGAAAGACAACAATCGTCAGTCGAGCATCAAGAGGTTGAGCACGTAGGTAATGCAAGGGAAGCACGTTGGTGGCACCAGAAATGTTGGCAGGCGCGGTTATACTTGAGAACCCGTCAGATTCGGTGCCATCGCATATGGACATGATGGTAGTGAGGCACATGGAGATGAGGTTCAGTATTCCCCAAAGAGATGTTCTCGTGCCGGAAAGGACGGTAGGGCTAACACACCACCGAAAGGGTACACTGCCTGGAACATGCAGACGTGCATTTCTGGGTGCATGCCCTCGGTTAATAATTTCACTCAGGATATACTAAACTATTTTCTCATTGCATCATCACAACTCCATCCAAATGCGTATGCAGCCCTTTTAGGTACATACGTTCTCTACAGAGAGTACTTGTAGTTAGAACCCACCGGAGAGGACATCCGGTATTTGTTTCAGTTGAAGAGGATAGCTAATATTTTGCCATCTCAATATTTTTTTGAAGCCTTACTCAGCACCAAGTTCTTTGATGGGCAATGACCAAAGTCGACCGTATATAAGCATGATTGGTTCTTCATACATTGCCCTCCTGGGTTTGCGAGGAGATGGCAGGAAGGAAATAAGCATTCCCCTTGTTTTGAGTTTGAGATTTGTGGGTTTGATGACTTAAGTTTAACTTCGTTCTTGTATGATAGGAAACCCTAATGTGCCTACAGACATCGTGTACCAACAACGGCTTGAGTCTATGTTGGCTATCCGGCTAAGGCTCACTCCACCGATAGCCTTTTTGTTCAAGACCGCCTTCGTTCTGCGTGGTTAATTCGTACCGACCGTGCGATAATTAGGCCAGCCATCACCGGAGGTGGAAAGAAAGTGGAGACTGGGAAAGAAGCAGGCTCTCCGAGTTGAAAAAGGAAGGCTTCCCCTATCGGGTCTAAGCCACACAAGGCAACGAAGATTAAGGAGGAAGCTGGTGGGGGCGAGACTGGCGATAAGGAGGCCGTTTCGAGGGACAAGGGCCCGTCGGTCACCCCTGTCCGGCCTGTGGTAGGTGAGGGAAGGATAGAAACATCGACTAAGCCGCAGTCTCCATTGACTCCCTCTGAGTGCGCTGTCTCGCTTGAGAAAGAGGACTAGTTTGACAAGCTTAATAAACTCCCACTTTAAATGTTTTTCCTGACCTAGCGCCACAAGTATGGAGGAACTAGCTTTACTTGTGGGGGAGATCACTCCTTCAAGCGGACCATTATCTGGTCTGTTGAGAGAACACTTAGTATACACATTCATAAACACTACATGCACAACATTTGTTCATGTGCACTGGATGATCGATGCTAACTTTGGATCTATTTAATTGGCAAGTGATATGACTCGAAGAGGGAGAGGCCGAGGTTATGGATATGGGAGCTACCGACCCTCGAAGGGTGGATTCATCTCGAAATTCAGAAAAAGATACTAGCTTGTTTGACGAGCCTCCTTCTCGTGACTGCGGCAGCGAACATCATCATAGATATTGATCCCGGTGATCTCCGTTACCTCTGCCTTTTACCCGAACATCTGGGACAACCATAAGATTTGACATAGCAAGCTCTAGGAATTCCTCATTGATAGCTCCTCCTCATACTGCACCTTTGGCTCCTACCCATGTCCCCATAGGGAAAGAGTCAGAACCTAGCCATCAAAAAATGAAGGAAGTAGCAAAGAAGAGGAACGACTTGGTGGTACTCGAGACCTGAGAGCTTTCTATTGAGGAGAGGAAAGCTTTATTGAAGAAAAAAATCCTCTGATCACTACTTTGACGAAATAATATTCCTTTCTGATATCAACCTGATTCCCCGTGAAGACAATGAAGAGGTGTGGATAAAGGTGAAGGCTGCATATTTCCATGTTGGAGAGTTTAAAAAGTACTCTGCGAATCTTTTGGACTTGATCAGGAAGAAGAATGTGGTGATCCAGAGTCAGGGTTTGACCATTGATGCCGAGCGGACCACTGTTCGTAATCAAGAGAAAGAGATAGGTAAGGTCGATTCTTGTGGCATGACTGTTTCTTTTCTCATGGTAGCTTACTTAAATGTTAATAACTTGTTGTTGAAACAGTGGAGCTGGCGGAGAAATACGAGAAGCTGGGAAGGGAAAGGACACATGCTGTTAACACCTTCAAGGACATCGTGGCTTTGGTGATGACCGAGAATGTTCGCCTACAGAAGGAAAATTCTGAGCTGATGGAGGTGAACATCCACTTGTCCAAAAAGAACGAGAACTTACACCAAATCAAAAAGGACAACGAGGCCTTGGTAATGTAAAATGAGAGGCTGAAAACTGAGAACGAGGGAGTTCAGAGGTTGCAGAGGGAAATGTTGAATTAAGGAGACAACTGGAACATGCCAAGAAGGAAAAGGAAGAGGCCGAAGCTAGTAACAAGGATGTAGTGAGCTTGCTGGATGAGCTAAAGACCGGGCACCAAAGGGAGGTGGATAAACCATGGGAAGAGATGGAGGACACTAAGGCCAAGGTGGAGGAATCACTGGAGGAGCCTATCCGGGGCATGTACGTTAAGGCGCTGAGGTTCCATGGTGTAACAACCCATCCAGAGTGGGCCTAAATTTCGACCCAGAAGCCCAGAATGGGCATAAATTTCGACCCAGAAAAGGCCCATCGAAACTTAGAGCCATTATAAACGGGTCTTTGGTTCCTTTAAGGACTACATTTTCATACAATATATATATATATACATAGATACTTCAAGTGGAAATCTCACACAACGGAAAGAGAAAATATAATATTGAAATAAGATGTACCACTTATTTAAAAATCACAAAAATATAATAGTCACAATTACATCTGCTCAACGGGTACATCAAATAGTTCATTCTCACAGGTTTCCAAAAGAAGTAAAGCAATAACTACTAATAATAGCATAACCACTTCGTCTTCATCATCAGCTTCAGTCATGACTTCGTCCATGATATTTACCCCACCTACTGACCTGTTGGATATTTTAAGGAGAGAGATCAGAACATAAAGTTCTGTATGACTGAAATATGGTGTTACTTAATGTTCATATTTTATATTTTTAGATGGTTACATATGTCAAGGTTTGTCTACGCAATACGCAACAAACACCAAGTATCTAACCAACGGGATAGATATCCAAGTCAATCTCCCATTAGTGTTTTTAGGGTAAAGACAAAACGAGGTGGGCATTCTCGGTCACTTATGGCCCTATTAAAGGTGGATTCTTATGATCTCTTATAACCCTGAGGCAGATCCCCAGCCCCTTAAGACCATGTCTATTAACCCCATAAAAATGCAGTTTATAAATGGTGCATTAGTAATAGAACGACAGGTCATTCAATGTTCATGTTCAAGTCATCCCTTATCTCTAGGTCGTGAATACCATTAAGGTCGTTCACTATCACTTTAAATCGTTCATACTTGACATGCCTAGGTCGCTCCGGTTCAACATGCATGCTAGGTCGTTCTCACTGAACAGAAGATCAGGTCGTTAATGCTTATTGTCAAGCCATTGTAGGCAACGTAGGTCAAGTCGTTCCACTTTACTTTGGAGACAAGCAGGCCATATTGCATAAGTGTAGCAACACATGTTATACAAAGTGGTGTCTACGTAGTAACATTGGGTTATTATATGATGTCTATTTGTCCCAATGTATGTACAGAGAGCTAGTTCATGGTGCACAAACGTGTTGCATACAAAAGTATGGGTCGTCAACATTGTATACATACCAAGTCGCCAGCTGTATTCATAATCAGGTCGTCCACAGAATGATAGTGGGATCGTTCATGTATATTCAGGCCACACATATTTAGACCGTTCAACACCAGCCAGGCCATTAAGACAATTTAAAGCTGGATCATTCCCATGATCTAGAATAGATCGTCAACACGACCTGGTATAAGGTCGCTCAGCGCGACTTGATGAAGGTCGTTAATTTGATGTAAGGTCGTGCAACACAATCTAATATAAGCTACATGTTGTGTGTTTATCTAAGTCCATGGTTAACATGCCTATGGATGGATGGTAAGCTACAAATAGACCAAGCAGCTAGTAGCAGGTTATGTAAATAAGGCATGCAGATCATGAATGCCTTTAGTATGTCAGGACATGAGTTTAACACAAGCAGCAGGTCATTCCCTTCGGCAAGGCACGTGGCCTTCTTAGGTTGTTCCTGAAAGCCGTATACAATTCTTAATTGTTGTACATAATTAGAACGAACCGCATAATTAGACCGTGGAAAAATTGTAGAAGAAGACCAGGTCATTTATACGACCTAAATTAGATCATTCCACATATGCTCACCGACCTAAAAACGTGCACACGTATTTACAAAACTGCCACTCCCTCTAAACCACACCTATAAATACCCCATGACTTCCCATATTTAGGGAGACTAAATTTTCTCTCCACGAAGTGCTATCCAATTCCTTTCTCAACCATTCCAAATCACTCCAACCTCCATTAATTCTTTTTGAAGCCTAACTTCAACACAAAATCATCATGGAACCAACGAAGATCATCTAAATGTTCAAGTTGTTGAAGATTTACACAACAACCATCACAATTCAAGAGATCTCATCCATTCCTTTGTGAATTCAAGTGAATCAAGAGAAAAAAAAGAGAAAATAAAGATGTAAACATGTACCTTGTAATGGCAACCACGATAATGAAATTTCCTTCCATAGTGCACGTTGGTCGAAAATGAGACTGAACTACTCTAAATTTCCTTGTCTTTACTTTTTACCTTGTGTTTGTGGCTCCATGTTTTTAGATCTACTTGCTTGTGAAGTGGTGCAAAAAAAAACCTTGGGTGTTGGTGTCATTTTTGACATTGACATTTTGGCGCCCACTGTGGGGCTGCGTTCACATTCTCAAGGTTAAGTGCTTTGTGGAGGTAGTGAAATTTGAAGCCTGCTTCTACGATAGATCTCCAAATCTAAGATCCAGCCCGATTAACGAGTTCTCTCTGAAAATTCAAAACCTTATCCGAGATAATGGAAAAGTCAAAGAAAACAGCAAGCAAAACTATTGGAGGATCCGACAATGTCGCTAATGAGGCTACGCCCCATACCAATCACTTTGAAATTGGCCAAAGCTCTGTAGGCAGAGCCGGAGTGACCAGAGATGAGTTAAACGCTGTTGTCGCCAATTTAAATCAACAGATGGAGACCTCCACTAAACTTTAATGGATTCTAATCAGGCTCTTATTAATAAGATGAATGTTGTTGTGAATGCGCAAGTGACTCCCGCTCTTCCTCAAAGAATTCACGTTAATCTTGAGGAGAATGCGATTTCGTCAGCCTCTAATCATCATCGTAACGATAACATGGAAGGGCTTGATGGATGGGAGAGTGACAAAGGCGACGCTGATGTCCAAGACTTAAAGCCAAATACTAAAATTCATCATTCCGATCGAAATACCCGAAGAGTTGCTAGTCCCACCAAGGGGGAACCTCCCCATAGTGGAGGTAAAAGACCTAGATCCTCTAACCGTGATCACTTGCCAAGACGAGCACCTGACAAAGAGATCGAAGTCCGCTCTGCGGAACAACACAACTCGAAGGAACATATCGCGGATATGATAAAGAAAATCATGAAAAATAGCATGGCTCGCAATGATAGTGAAAAGGAATGGGACTTTTCTCCTAGCAAAAACCCATTCACCAAGAGGATCTGCAAAGCATAGTTCCTTAAAAAGTTCACTCATTCTACTCTACCTCCATACAATGGAACTTCTGATCTGAATCACTTTCTATACAAATATGAAAGGAATATGAATGCAGCCAAAGTGGCGGATGAGATCAAATGCCTATGCTTCCCTCTCTATATAGAAGGTGTGGCATCATTATGGTTTACAAAAATGCTGCCCAAATCATTGATCGATTTACTGATTTGAATTTGAAATTCAAGGAGTAGTTTAGGCTACAAGCTACGAAAGCTAAAGACATTATTTCGCTAACATCGATGGAACAGAATCCAGGAGAATCTTTTAAAGCTTTTCTCAAGAGATTCAACACTGCTTTGTCCGAGGTGGGAAATCCTGAGCCTCGTAGGATCTTGGTGTCTCTAATCGGCGCCATAGATAAGAAGAACGAATTTGGTAGATCAGTTAAAATGAAAGAATCGAAAACGCTTGAGAAATTCTATAAAAAAGAAGAGGAGTATATGAGAGTGGATGACGATCCTGTGCCTCTTTAGATTATTGATGGTAACAACCTCGTTGAAGCTTCCAAAAGTGCTGCTACTCAATATAATCAGAAGAATAATCAGGGGCAAAAGCGCGCCAACAACGGAAAGGGAAACAGAGATAATAAGAAGATTTTCCTTTTCAACTCATCAGGGCTCACCCCTCTGAATGATACGCTGGAGAACATTTTCTTCACCACTAAAAATGCAGAACACTATCCAGAACCACCATCACTTAATATATCTAAGATAACTGTGAATTTTGGCGTTTTCACTCGGTTATGATATTAATGAATGCCGACATTTGAAGAACTTAATCGAGGAGTTGATCAAGAAGAATAGGCTGCAACAGTATGTGAAAAATCTGCAAGGCTCAACTTCTACTCTAGCTCTTTAGGGGCAAAGTGCACCCACCAATCAAACTGGTCCAAGTAACAAAGCTCCAGCATGAAAAAATGCAAGGTCGGTGGTTAACTGTGGAATGTTGATTGGCGCTCCAATTTCTATGGCTCGGAATAAGCGATCATCATCACCCCTACTTTACTACATGCTTTACTTCATGCTATATTCGAAATTTCTTATAAAAAAGTTTGTAATATTTTACAAACATTGTACTGAACATTAGCTCTGTGACTAAGAGCATATCGTTCTGAATAAATCTCTTGCTTGCAAAATGTTCATTAAATCAAAATTTGCCTAAAGATGATTTCATATTGCAGGTTATCCGACAAGAGCTTGCTTAAAATCTAACAAGACATCACGACCCTAACAACACTATCTCAAACACTCGCAACACTAGCTCAAACACCGAGTGTTTTACACATCAGTATGCACATATGCAAAGATAAAGAGCATTGTTTTGAAAAGTGAATGGAAAGAGTTGTGAAAAGTCAAACAAGGTACAAGCGTCGCGGCAAACGAGCACAAGGGTTGTAAATTTTACTAGGGCACCACCCCGAGTGAGTGGTCCAAGGCTTTAATTTCTTAACTATACAACTTGCCAAGTCAAGCATCTGATAAAGGAACTAGGGTCTTCCCCGTGAAACGATGCAACAACAAAAAATCCTCCTAAATGAGGTAAATGCCTCCCCTAGCGGGTGCACAAAATATAAGTCCTCCTCGAGCAAGGGTGAAAAATCCAAGAACCTCCCAGAGCGGGGGCAAAAAAAATAAAATACCTCCCCTAGCGTGGCCACAAAATATAATTCTTCCCCCAGCGGGGCCAAACAAGATATAAGTCCTCCCCTAGCGGGGGCATAAAATATAAGCCCTCCCCTAGCGGGGGCACAAAATAGAATGCCTCCCCTAGAGGGGGGACAAAAAAATAAGTCCTCCCGTAATGGGGGCACAAAATATAACGCCTCCCATAGCGAGGGCACAAAATATAAGTCCTCCTCTAGCGTGGGCACAAAATATAAGCCCTCCCCTAGCGGGGGCACGGAATATAAGACCTCCCAAGCTGGGGCATCAAATCCAAAGACCTCCCCAAGCGGGGGCACTAAAAGAAAAGACCTCACCGAGTGGGGACACAAAGATTTAAAAACTTCTCCAAGTAGAAGCAACAAACCAGCCAGTAAAGTCGGAATTTCTATTGTATTGACAAAACTCAAAAGCTCCACGCATATTGGCAAGCTCAAATACTTTTGCTGAAAAAGTTGAAACTTCTAGCACGTCAACTACAATTAAGGGAACTTAGCAAGCCATCTAGCTTTGGCGGCTTGTGATGACCCACTATATGAGGGCAACACAACCACATTGGAATTGGACAGCGTCGAAAAAACATACCTTGGGATCATCACAACATCGCAAGAAGCCAAAAAACTAGTAGCACTCACCAAAGAAGCTAATACACTTGAAATAAGTAAGCTGGGGTGCAACAAACATATAATCTCGCCTTCAAAAAATCAAGCATTGCACCAATGAAGATCAATCCTTAGAAATCCAACTGGAATCTCTCAACGCAAAAGATCCCTTATCTGCAAATCTCCAAAGTTAATCAAAGGACCAGATGACATTTTGCTGCAAACCTCAAAAGAAGCGAGGTTTAAAAGGCGACCGTGCAGACACGACATAGTTTGAATCCAAAAAAGTAATAACGCTTCCTAGGAATTGAAGCTAAATATCCATCAACGGTATCAGTGTAAGTTATAAAAAGAAGATTGAGCAATAGTTGTGCACTGAGGCAGGCCATTGAGAGGTTGAAATTCAAAGTTTTATGGAGCACGGGATAATCCACGATGTCAAAGCGAGTTTAAATTCAAATTTCTGAATCCAACTAAGCCGCTACAACAGGCCTAAAGATGAACAATCAACCAAGGACTGATTCAATTGCGATTCAGAAGTTCCGCAGTTGCTCTAGCCTTGAAAATTCAAATTGAAGCTCTAGTTTAAGCAGGAGTGATTTTCTGTTCAAAACAATAATAGTCTTATGTCTGGTATTCGCTTTGCACATGGAAACTTATTTTTGAGCAAAATTCAGAACATGTGGCATAAAGCACATAAGTTCAACTATTAAGTCGTTAGCTTGGGTTATTCGGAGTCAATGGGTCGTGGAAGCGCACTCGACAGCTCAGGTCGTTTAAATGACCTAAGAACTCAGGTCGTCTAACGACCTGAAATTCCAGATCGTTAAAACGACCCAAAGGCCAAATTCGCTCACCGACCCAAAAGTAATAGGTCGTCCAATGATCCATGGGGATGACTGTCCGTGATCGAACAATAAGCAAACTCTTGTATCATTTCAAACTTAGGATTACAAGTTGATTCCTTGCATGCCACTGATACAGCAAATGAACATCAGAATCCACCATTTAAAGTTTGTAAGTGTCAAGTTGCCAAAAAAAGGAGATATAACCAGCTAACATGAAGATGTAGATGAATTTCAGCAAGTTAGTAGTTCCACAAAAATTAAAACGATCAAGCTGTAAACACACTAAAGATTGGTTCACCACGTCGACATACAAATTATCAAAAGTATCAGCAACTAGTTCAAATTGGAAACTTACAATTTTTAAACGTAGATTACATGTGCTCAGCTACATCAAAAATGGATAAATTGGACATAAAGTTGTACAAAATTGCCAAAAATCCATTCGAATAATAAAATCCAAAGTCAAGTACTGATCACAATTCGATCATACCTAGTTTCGAACTATTACACGATATTCAAGTTGCAAAAAATCCAACTCGGCCATATTATCGCAAATTAGCACTTTTCGGCATGACAAGCTTCGAGCTAGATCATTAAAATGCACAGACCATTATGAGACGAATCATCTATCAACTGGATTAATACAGACATGACATATCATTCATCAAAGAAATGCACAACAACAGTTCATCTGCAAAAGATCTGAATATATGGGCGCAACAATTGAGCTTGAATCCGAACGGTGGTTTGCTGAGGTATAGATTAGCATAAACCATGTCAGACCCCAGCAAAAAATTCAAAAGTAAGGTCTCTAACTCCGATTAAAATACATATCTGCCCAAGAATCCGCAGCACTCAAAGGGCCAGGATCGATGTTAAATGTATCTCATTAAGCTGTGCAATATGTCAATACTCACAATGATTGAAAAGTCGACAAACCTAAATCAGAGTTACTGTCATTACTAACAAGGAAAGTTGGTTTGATCTGAGGGAGTGATCCTAAAGTCGTCGGAAGCTACTAAGATCAGAGTGGTGCCTGAGGTCTGGATCTAAATCGATATTTGATGATCGATAACACTAGAGAGAGTAAGATCTAACAAACTCAATACTTGTTGTAGATCCAAAAAACTTGAATTATGATAATAAGAGTTGCACGAAGTCAGCAAGCCAGAGCAGTTCAGATCTGGAAAGGAACAACCTCGACTTGGCTCAAAATTAGCTTAATCGAGTGAACTCCACGAAGATTGAATTCAAGAGTGATCTCGAGCTTGCTAATGAACTGTGACGAAGAGATTCGATCAGAAGGGACATCGGCGATTACTTAGGCGACTTTTCAAATGCGGAGCTCCACCATAAAAATTCATTTCAGCCAAGAAGTGTAAAGTGCTGGCAGCTGGAATGAATAGGTATAGAGAGAAATAAGAGCCTTGGCGATTAGGATGCGCTGTCCAATAGTTAATCCTACTTACAGCCCGCTGAAAATTAAAGCCTCCAAACCTACAAACGACTTAAGCACGATCCGAATGTTCAGGTCGTATTCGACCCGTTAAGAAGCAATGAGAGCCGATATTTCTGAAGATCGTATTTTATTCAAAAACACGAGTTCAAAAGGCAAATGTTAACCCCATAAAAATACAATTTATAAATGGTGCATCAAATAATAGAAGGATAGGTCGTTCAATGTTCATGCTCAGGTCATTCCTCATCTCTATGTTGAGAAGCCCATTAAGGTCGTTCACTATCACTTTAAGTCGTTCATACTTGACATGCCTAGGTCATTCCGGTTAAACATGCATTCCAGGTCGTTCTCATTGAACAGAGGATCAGGTCGTTAATGCTTGTTGTCAAGCGGTTATAGGCAACAAAGGTCAAGTCATTCCATTTTACTTCGGAGACAAGCAGGTCATATTGCATAAGCATAGCAACACGTGTTATACAAAGTGGTGTCTACGTAGTAACATTGGGTTATTATATGATGTCTATTTGTCCCAACGTATGTACAGAGAGCTAGTTCATGGCGTACAAACGTGTTGCATACAAACGTATGGGTCGTCAAAATTGTATACGTACAAGTTCGCCAACTGTATTCAAAATTAAGTCGTTCGCAAATTGATAGTGGGATCGTTCATGCATATTCAGGCCACACATATTTAGACCGTTCAACACCAGTCGGGTCGTTAAGACAACTTAAAGCTGGACCGTTCCCATGATCCAGAATTGATCGTCAACATGACCTGGTGTAAGGTCGTTCCGTGCGACTTGACGAAGGTCGTTAATTTGATGTAAGGTCGTTCAACATGACCTGGTATAAGCTACATGTTGTGTACTTATTTAAGTCGGTGGTTAACGTGCCTGTGGATGGATGGTAAGCTACAAACAAACCACGTGGCAAGCAGCTTGTAGCAAGTTATATAAATATAGCATGCAGATCGTGAATGCCTTCAGTATGTTAGGATGTGAGTTCAATACAAGCAGCGGGTCGTTCCCATTGGCAAGGCACGTGGCATTCTTAGGTCATTCCTGATAGTTGTATAAAGTTGTTAATTGTTATATATAATTAGAACGCACAACATAATTAGACCGTGGAAAAATTATAGAAGAAGACCATATCATTTATATGACCTAAGTTAGATCATTCCATATATGCTCACCGACCTAAAACCAAGAACACGTATTTACAAAACTGCCACTCCCTCTAAACCACACCTATAAATACCCCATGACTTCCCACATTTTGGGGGACCGAATTTTCTCTCTACGAAGCGTTGTCCAATTCATTCTCAACCATTACAGATCACTCCAACCTCCATTAATTCTTTCTGGAAATCATCATGGAACCAATGAAGATCATCTAAATGTTCAAGTTGTTGAAGACGTACACAACAACCATCAAAATTCAAGAGATCTCATCCATTCCTTCGTGAATTCAAGTGAATCAAGAGCAAAACGAGAGAAAACAAAGAAGATCATTGTTAAAAGATAAAGATGTACAACGTTAAAGTAAACATATACCTTGTAATGGCAACCATGATAATGGAATTTCTTCCATAGTGGATGTAGGTCGAAATTGAGACTGAACCACTCTAAATTTCCTTGTATTTACTTTTTACCTTGTGTTTGTGGCTCTATATTTTTAGATCTACTTGCTTGTGAAGTGTTACAAAAAACTTCTTGGGTGTTGTTGTCATTTTTGACATCAACACTGACCTAATACGTTAACGTTCTTAGATCTATGCTCTCGGTTGTAATATGAGAAGTAGTATTGCAAACGTTACTACTTAACCGATATTACTAGGACACCTATGTCGCCTAAGACTTCCCTTAAACAGTTGGTGAGCATGCAATGGCCACATATCTTTAAATTACCAGTATATCCCTAGTTGATCCCTTACAAGCTTCTAGTGGAAGTGGACATCCCTCTGAACTACCCTGCTTTATTACCGTTTATGCCTAACCACTTTTAGAGAAGGAGGACCCAAAGTCTTACTTCAAATCTAATAAGGGTGTGTCATATGACTTTGGTTCCTCTCCAAGGAATAAACCTTTGGAGGGATCTTGGTCCTAACCACTTAAGGCCCAAACTAGATAAAAAGAGAGTCAGCAACTTAAGATCTTCTCAAGACGTAGTAAACCTGCCTATTTTCACACACAATAGACTTATATATATATATATAGTTATATATATACACCCTAGACCTCTCACATTAAATCGTACACCTGTAGATGCTGGATATGTTGGTCGGTTCCGGGTAGGCTTCTACTACAAGTTGGTTTAACCTCGTGTCTAGTGTACTAAGTTTTTGAATAAACCATGGTACTTAGACATCTCACATTAGACAAGCCCACTTATGGTTGCTGGCTTTGCCGATCGGTTACGGGAAGGCTTCTACTACCAGTTGGTTTAGCCTCGTGTCTTGTGTACAAAGTTTTTGAATGACCCATGACAACTAGGCATCTCACATAAGTTGGGACCACTTGTGGTTGCCGAATTTGTCGGTCGATTCCGGGCAGACTTCTACCACAAATGGCAACTAATCTCGTGTCTATGTGTCACTATTAATATATATAAAGCCACTCTATGTACGCACACATAAGAAATCAAATATATATTTATTGTTGGGACCTTTCAAATTCGAATTCTAACCTAATCGCATTTATTACGCTAATACAACGTAAAATACGTTGATTACGTTTATATAAGTATAATAATTATATTGTCTAAATAATGCAAATATTCGTACAAATGAGGAAACGTTCTAACGATGTGGCAATTGTCAATTTGTTGAAATCAAGGTATACAAGTTAGTTTTTCCATACTTTTACCGCTAAAACTTAGGCATGATGGCTTAATAACAAGATAACATATTGCAGTGGATGGAATTTCATGGGTTAGCGATTATCCTATAGAGATAGCTCGGACATGGGATAAGTTGGTGCCGTTCAAAGCCCGGTTGAAAAAGGGGAGACACTGGATGAAAATAAACTCATGGTGGAGCTCTTGACTAAGGCTGAGTGTAAGGTTTTAGAGGAAGTGAGGGCATTGTTATGGGAGGATGCTGAGAGGGAGAGATTGATGAAGCGGGCCGTCGAAATGGAAATATTTGTGCCTACTAAGAGTGTGATTGTCACTCAGGCATTTGCAGAGGGAAGTTCTTACCGGCCGCCAGTTCCATCACCTACCACGACTAGCAGTCCCATAGTCCCAGCTCACGCCTCAGTTGAGTACGACCCCACACATCCAGAGTTGGGATTGATGGGATCCACTTTTACCATGACAGCGAATACCCTTCCTCTATTACCCATGCCATACCTTTCTAGTGGTAAAGTTTCATTACCTCAAATACTCGACGAGGATGAGAGCACTAAATCCTTAGAAACTAAATAGTTGCATTTTTTGCTGTGCAGCCCCACTTGGAGCGGAAGTTAAACCAGGCTTTATCCCCTTGCTTCCTTAAACGTCTGAGTCTGTGTTAGGGTTACATAGAATACATTTAGAGAGGAAAGCAATCATGTGGATACGTTCTCGGATGTGGAGTTAGGCTCCAACCTTTATAAAGATCTTCTAGAGGAAGGAAAGGTTGTGGATAGCCAGAGTGCTCAGGTGACAAGTGCAGCTGATGCGGGTGTTCACACAATGCACGATATGGTGGAAGCCCATAAATCCCAAATGGTGGCAAAGTCTGAGGAGCAGGAGGAGAAGAGGAAATAGGATGAGGATGCCATACAGGAGGCATAGACAAAGGCTAGACAGAATGCCGAGGAGAAAGCTGCCGCTATAGTGGCGAAGAAGAAGGTCAATGCCGAGGCAGAGAAGGAGAGGGCAGCTGAAGAGGTCATAAAAAAGAAAGGCGCTTATAAGGCTGAGAAGGAGAGAGCCGATGAGGACGTTAGGAGGAAGAAAGCCGTTGATGATGCCAACAAGAGAGGCGAGGAGGCCTTTAAGAAGCTTTAGGCGGATGCAGCTACACAACTCAAGTCCAAGAAACTAGATGATCGGAATGCCGCCAAAGATGCTAAGAAGAAAGCGGGGTTGGAGGCCAAGAAGGCTCAGGGACAAACGAAGGTTGTGCTTGCCCTTGCTTCTGACATTGCCCCTAAACCACTGTAATGTAATTCCCCTGGGGAGGTCATGGTTTTTACTAGCAGCGAGGATGATGGCGAGTGTGACGACCGCCCATAACCCCTGCTCTAAATAAGAGAAATAATGCGCTGAAAAGTGTGCCAGGAAGCTATGGACGATCATCATAGTAGGTAAACACAAGTGGAATCTATCGTAGAACTCGCAGCGCAAGGATAAAATATAATAGAACTTTTACAACAGGTAATAGTAATGAAGCATCATATAGAAAACTTTTCAAACTTTCACATCATCATGAAAGGTTATCCAACGAATACTAAAGTTTGTACATAAAGCCTCACTACAACCCTCATAGAGCACTCAACAGCGGAAATAGAAATACTAGATAGTAATAAAGCTAGTACACCAGCCTCCTGCTTGCCTCCTCACAACATCATCATCCTCACTAATAACCTGTAACATGCTACTTAGTCTGCCCATCCATAACCGGATAAACAACCCAAGATAATAAGAGGAAGCATTAAAACTTGAGTCAGACAACAGTCTTAGTGAGTGATAAAACAACTAACAAACTTCAACAATAAAGTATATGAGAATAGGTAGATTAACAAACCAATCTACCAAACACCAGAGAAGAACTCAACTCCTGCCTTCCCCACATCGGACAGTGATAGCCTTTACATTAAACAATTCAACCATTCATTCATGGAAACGATAACACCCATTTAATTATGGTAAATCACTCATAACATCCAGGTTACATATATCTCACGTAAACCATCCTGATCGAATTTAACATCCCTCAAGCACAAGTCCCAGAGGCCTAAACCAATATCAGACAAGCACCCAAGGAACATCTCCTTCGACGTTGGACTACCCACATGAGACAGTACAAACAGAATAACCAATCATCCATAACTGACTCCGGTTATCACCGCCAAACCTGCTTTGAAACCATTGTTCATCATATGACGGCCAACCTTGCCATATGTAAGGGCTAATGGTAGCCCCAGTTCTAGCATAATCTCCATACGTCTTTCGACGATACGTTTGTATGTCCAACCTTGACAACTAGGACTTTTAATGATACCCAAGGTACTCGGCCTACAACCGGTCTTTTGAGTGCCCCCATCGTACCTTTGCTTTGAGCCTGCTAGAACTTAAGACAATGTTAATCTCTCGGCCTTCGCATCTCTAATCATCCAACTCGATGACTTTTCATAGCTCAAGCTACCTTCTCGAGCAACCATTATCCACCAACTCATAACCTTTGAGTTGTCATCTCATTCGTTGTTCTACACCGATCAACGAACACCTTTCAACACTTTGAACCTTCCTACTTGAATTTAATTCGAAGTCACACCATCACTGAGCCACATTACACCACTGCGTTGCGGCTAGGGTTCAGGGGGTTGCCCCCAAAAAATATTTTGTTCAAGCTCTTTTCTTCAAATCCGAGTCATACCCGAAAATATAAATTTTCAGAAAAACGACCGTGTTCTGCTCGACCATACCACACCATGCCAGATCGACCCAATCTATGCTTGACCCAAGCCAGGACCACATAAAAAGTTTGGTTGTACCCTGCTCGACTGACCCAGTACCTAAGTATGACCGACCCCGTACTCGAGTCTTAGCTCGCTCGACCGATCCAATCCTGCACGACCCAAAGAGGATCGACCGACCCTACTTCATCTTGTGACCGACCCAGCCATTCAGTAGCGACCGACCCTGAAGTGCTCGACCGACCCAACCCATTTCTTTTCCTTCCAGAAAACCTCCCCATGGTTCGACCGACCCACCATGTTCGACCCAAAACCTACATCTTCAATGCAACTCAAATTTCAACTAAAACTTCGCCAAAATGATTCGTTCGACGAAACTACCTCAACCAGTCCATTCAACACCATCATGAGCATGTTATGAAACCACTAACATCACCAATTTAACCATTTCACCAATAATTATGTAAAATCCACCAAAATCATCATAAATGTACATATGAACAAAATCATGGATTTAACTTGCACATTCATGAGAAATATCTTAGAAATTACCTATCTAAACTTGCTAAATCAGGTCATAGGGTGACTTAATATGAAAATGGACTTGCACATGCATAGATTTATGGAAAAACAATTAAAATTGATGAAAAACATGAACAAACACCCATATACTTCATTGAATCCATGTGAGAGATGTAAATCACACACCAATTCTCCAAAACAAGCTAAAAGCGATGAAATAAGAATCCAGACAGCAAGCACCTCGCACCAAACCTATTGATCCGATGAACTCTTACTTCAATTGATGTAGATCTAGTCTCCAGTGGTGTAGATCTCTGATTTCCCTCCTTGGATTTTGATTTTTAATGGTGGAAAGGTGCTATAGGAAGGAGCAGCACAAGACACCAAATGAGAGAATGGAAAACTAAAAACCATTTCTCATATCCCTTACCCCCTATTTATACTCTTCCATTAGCCCATCAATGGGCCTTCCCAAATCAGCCCATTGTGGCTCTCCAAACCTGAACAACCAACTAAAAAACCTTAAAACAACGATTCCTCCCAAACCGCTTAGCCAAATCTTTAATGTAACCACTCTACGAAAAGACAACCATCAATTCCTTTCCAATGGCACATATCTCACCCTTTGATTCGACAGAAGTCAAAAGTTATGCCCTGTACAAGACTGACAAGGGCAAAATGGTCACAAACAAAATCGATAAAAATTATGGACATGTATCACATCCCCATAAGCAACATATTAAAAGATGAGAATGATCCAACCCTCAGGGAATAAAATGAAAATATTTTACGATCCTCCGATACGTAAAATGCGGGATGTTACAGTGAAGGGCACACATCGGTGTCTCACAAGTCCGTCACTCCCATGAAGGGAAGAAGAGAGAAAGGCGGAAGCAGTCCAGGAAGGAAGAGATCCATAACTGGTGGTGACTAGCCTAGTGCCGAATCTGTTCAGAAAAAAGAAAAGAAAGAAGAAGGATGAGTAATATTATTAATCTTCATAAATATTATAGACATTTTGGTTATGTAGCCAATATTATACGTGAGTATGATCCTCACTTTTGGTCTTTGGAAGCATGATGTGGTTCTCATGTACACCATGTCATTAGAAAGAAAGATATTCAAATATGTAGTTGGCTTTTGTTATGTGAATAAAAGTATTAGTTAGCTTTTCTTACATCGTGTTTCATGCTAAGTGTTCGAATGTTTGTCTTATGCTTTCCAATGTCCTATACTTGCACAAGCGTACTTGTTATTACACTTAAGCGAATGTGATTGAAAACTCCACCCTGGGGGTGCCCCTAGTCGTGCGGAGATCGTGCGCTGGCTCCACTCTTGGGTTTCCTTGGGGCAGGTGTCCCGAGTCGCGCGGAGTCCTGGTCAGGACCCTCTCTCTTGGACCTTCCGGAGGTCGTTAGTACTAAGTCGTGAGATGGCATGGGCGTTGTGAATTCGTCCTTTTGGCTCTCCCGTCATTCGTTCTGGTTTAGAGCTCGAGAGCGTCATTAATTCGCCAAATGGTACCCATATTCGGACTAGGTGGGTCGGATGGAGCCGTAGGAGTGGTCGATACCACCCTTGCTTAGCTGATGAGCTGCCCCCAAGTCTAGAGCCTTGGGAACAATACGATTTATACTCGGTCTTGTCGTTGGTTCGAGATTCGAGAGGTACCTACATCCGGACCTGATGGGCCAGATGGAGCCGTGGGAATGGTCGATTTCGCACTAGCTTGGCTGATGGGCTGCCCCCAATTCCGGAGACTTGGGAACAGGATGATTTATACTCGGTCTCGTCGTTTGTTCAAGATTCGAGTGGTGTTATTTATACTCGGTTTCATCGTTGATTCGAGACTCGAGTGGTCTTATTTATTCTCGTTCTCGTCGTTGATTCGAGACTCGAGTGACGGTGCCGGCTCCCGTGCTCGGGGTGTCGATCCAGTGTTATTTATACTTTGTTTTGTCGTTGATTCAAGACGCGAGTGATGGTACTAGCTCCCGTGCTTGGGGTGCCGATACGATGTTCGTGTGTTTGTTTGTGCAAGCTAGTTTTGGTGATTGATCAAACATATCATGTAGAAGGTAAACACATCAACAGCATAGACAACTGAACACTATCTTTACTAATAACTTTGGTAGTAACATCCTTTACAATGCCTTGAATTAAAGTAAAACAAAACATTGTTGGAAAGCAGAAAATCAATACACTAAGTTATGTGAAGTAGCGGAGAAATGTTCATTGTTCCATGCCCTTGGAAATTCAGTGCCTTCTACGGTCGCTACCTTGAAGGTTCAATCTTTGTGCCTATATTGTATGACATATGAACCCTCCTAGCGAGGACTGAAACCAGTCGGTGAGGGAAAGATCTATTTTAGGATGAGGTCGCCAACGTTGAGATCCTTGTGGCGTACTTTATAATAGAAGTATCGAGCTACTCGTTGGCACTAAGATGCAGCTTTAAGCTCAGCTTTGTTCTTTTTTTCTTCGAGCAAGTTGAGTGACTCTTAAAGTAAGTCTTGGTTAGTCTTAGGATCATAATAGGTAACTCAATGAGATTGAAGAATTAGCTCAATGAGAATGACGACTTCAGATCCATAGGCAATGGAGAATATAGTGTGGTCGGTCATTGACTTTTGGGTGGTCCGGTAGGCACATAGGGCCAGAGGGAGCTTATTTTCCCATAAGCGTCTTGTCTTTTCCAAAAACTTCTTGGTAATGGATTTAATCACTTTATTAATAGCCTCAACTTGCCCATTGGCCTGAGGATGAGCCACTGCCGAGAATCTCTTTTCGGTGTTGTGCAGTCGGCAAAAAGCCTTGAACTCTGCCCTCTCAAACTGGGTTCCATTGTCAGAGAAAATGGCTTAGGGACTCCATAGTGGGTAATGATATTGCGGACGATGAAGTTTATAACTTTCTTTGTGGTGATTGTAGAGAGAGCTTCGGCTTCCAGCCATTTGGTGAACTAATCAACTGCGATGATGGCATAGCGTGCCCCATCTCTGGCCATTGGAAGAGTCCCGATGATATCTATCCCTCACATGGCGAACGACCAAGGACTGACCATTTGCCTTAGCTCGGTAGGCGGGGCTCTTAGGATCTTCGAAATCCACTGGCGTTTGTCACAATTGTAGGCATAATTTGCGGCATCTTGATCGAGTGTGGGCTAGAAATAAACATATCCGATAAAAAATTTTTACTAGAGTTTGCTCTCCAGTGTTGTCGCTGCATGCACATCCAGCAACACACGGTCGGGGTCGTTGTGGGCTACACACCGAAGTAATGGAACAAAGAAACCTCTACGGTAGAGCACTCCATCCAAAATGATATAGCGGGACGATTGGCGAGTGAGTTCCTGTCTTTATTTGTAGCGTCCAGGGAGGATTCCATGTTGCAAGTAGTTCTTGATTGGTGTCATCCAAGACACGGGCTCAGGCTCGGTCTCCCTTGCAACTATTGAATTAGTCTGCATCTGATCGATGCTTGGAGAGTCAAGTACTTCGACCGAGGAAAGTCCCATAAGTTGTGCATCCTTGAAGCTTGCCAGTTTCGCTAAGGAGTCAGCTTTTTCGTTCTCGGTGAATATGCGTGATGACATAGTGGTCGAAGCTAGTGACCAGTTCACGAACCTGAGCGAGGTAAGGAGCGAGCCGTTCCCTCTTATCTTGGTATTCTCCTTGTACCTAATGTACGATGAGCTGGGAGTCGGAGTAAATCTGAATGGCCTTGATGTTAAGTTCAATTGTAATTCTAAGTTCGGCGATCAAGGCATCGTATTCTACATCGTTGTTGGTAGCGGGAAAGTTTAGCTTTAAAGCTAGCATATTGGGCGCTACCCTGGAGTGATGAGCATGACTCCAGCGCCAAAACACTTATTGTTGGAAGATCCATCCACGAACAATCTCCATTGACTGTCTAGGTTTTCGATGTTTTCCAGAGAATGCTCTTCCAGAATGATGAATTCCACCATGAAATCGGCGAGGAATTGTCCGAGGATGGCTCGGCGAGGAATGAATGAGATCTCGAACTGGCTCAGATTATACTCTACTTCAGTAGTCATCCAGACGCCTCAAGTCGTTGCAAGACCTATCGTAGCGGCTGGTCAGTGTTGACTTTGATGGGATGAGACTGAAAGTATGGTCATAGCTTCCGGAAGGAGATCAACAAGTAGTAGGCTAGCTTCTCAAGCTTTGGGTATTTCTTTTTAGCCCCCGTTAACCTCTTGTCGAGGACGTAAACGGGTCGTTGGATGCGATCTTCAATGCACACAAGTGCTGAGCTGATTGCCCGCATGGAAACATTCAAATAAACATATAAGTCCTCGTGATCCACAGGTTTCGACAAGATAGTTGGTCGTTCTAAGTGATTCAGAAGGTCCTTGAATGCGGCAACGGATTCCGGGGTCCATGTGAAGTTGCACTTCTCTTTCTAAGCAAGTCAAAAAAGGGAATGCACTTGTCGGTGGCTTTAGAGATGAATCAACTTAAAGCGGCAACCTTCCCATTTTAAACTTTGAACATCCTTGATGCTCTGAGGGGCCTAAATGTCCCAGATAGCTTTTTCCTATCTAGATTGGCTTCGATGCCTCGCTAATTGACAATGAAACCTAAGAATTTTCCCGATGTAATGTCAAAAGAGCATTAAAGGGATTGAGTTTCATGTCGTATTTGTGGAGGACAACGAACATTTCGGAGGGGTCACGGACGTGGTCGTTTGATACCATTGATTAAATGATCATATCGTCCATTCATACCTCTATGGATCTTCCAATCTGGTCCTTGGAAATAATGTTGACCAGTCGTTGGTAGGTGGCTCCTACGTTCTTAAGACCAAAGGCCATGATGAGGTAGTAGTAGAGCCCGAGGTCAGTTATGAAAGAAGTATGATCCTTGTTCGGAAGGTACATTGGAATCTAATTGTAACCTGAGTAGGCATTCATGAAGGACAAAAGATGGTGTCCGGCGGTTGAAAAAACAAGCTGGTCGATCTTCAGAAGTGGGAAGTTGTCTTTAGGACATGCCTTGTTCAAGTCAGAGAAGTCGACACACATTCGCCACTTGCCATTTTCTTTCTTGACCAGGACAGGATTGGAGATACATTCGAGGTAGTAGGCTTCTCGGTTGAAATCGTTATTGAATAGCATATCTACCTCTTCCTTGAGTGAAATTGATCTTTCGATTCTCAAGAATTGACGTTCTGTTTGACCAGAGATTGCAAGAAGTTGATAGTTAGTATACGGCAAGCGACCGCGGGGTCGTTGCGACACATATCGAAGTGGGTACAAGCGAATACATCAAGGTTAGCCCTTAATAATTCCATAAGATATTCCTTTATTACAGGGTGGAGTTGCGATCCAACTTTCAAGACCTTCGTCGGGTCGTCATGGCTGACCGGAACATCCACCGTAGGTTCTATTGGGGTAGCCGTTTCGAAACCAGGCTCTTCGTTTCCCCTTGGATCAAGATTATCGGAGAGACGATAGTGGCGCCTGAGTCAAGAGTCAGACCCCGTTGATTGCTACGCGGAGACGGCCTTGGCCAAGAAGGTGAAGGCATGGTCTTGCATTTGTCCTTATTGCGCGCATTCCTCCACTCTATGAAGTAGCAATATCGAGTTTTTTTTTGGTTGCCATTTACGGTGTCGATCCCATTTTCTATTGGGGACTTCATTAGAAGGGACCATGGTGACATGCAGACTCGGAACTCTGCATGGAAGAGTTGTCCAAAGAAGAAGTTGTACGGAGAGACGACGTCGATAATCACGAAAGTGAGGATTCATACCTAGTTCCAATTCCCTTCTTCGATATCTATAGGCAGGCCGACCATACCCACGGGTGATTGGAAGATCCATTGAAGTTTTGGATCGTGGGACGGTAGGGTTTTAAGTATTTGGCTTCAAGTTTCATCTGGTCGTAGGCCGCCTTGAAGATGATGTTGACCGAGCTTCCTAAGTCGATGAGGATTCTTCGGAGAAAGATGATCCGATCTAGGAAGAGATGACTAGAGAGTCAATGGTCGGTATATTGATTCCCGTGAAATCTCTCTCACAGAAGCCGATATCATCCCGCATTGTCTTCTAGAGCTTGGTAGGGATGCGCTCGTTCAAATTAGAGCAAGCTTCGTGGTGGCATACTTTATAGAGTTGGCATACTCCTTCATCTTGTGGAAGCTGCCGTGTGTGGGGTGAGGTCCACAACAGATAGTACTAATCATGATGCCACGTGACCTTTGGTTGGACATCCTTGGGTTGCGTTTGCAGGTGCTGGAAGTGCGGGCGTTGGAAGGCCCATAGTTGCTTCAAGAGGAGCGAGATCCTAAACGTACCATTCCAAGCGTTTCTGGCAGATGAAATTTTCAATCGCATCCTTGAGGTGGCGACAATTATTAGTCTTGTGTCCATACATGTTGTGGAATATGTAGTATTTGCCGGAGTTTTTCTCGTGGTCGGTGGATTCCCTGGTATTGGGCTTCTTATACTAGAGGGTATTACAGGTCTCTAAGTAGATTGTCCCCATATTCCAATTCAGTGGAGTGTAGGTCCTGTAATCTTGGTAGCAGTCATGCTTCTTTGGATATACAAGAGCCTGGTTGTTGTTGCGACCGCCTTGTTTGCCGCTGTTCGGCTTTGGCTCGTAGGTGGCTCCTCTTTTGCCCTTATCAGGAGATTCTCTGACCTACTTTCCTTTGGCACTGTCGTCGACGGTGCCTGCGTGGGAATTGTTGAAGTGGTTTCCCTGAGAAGCTCGATAACGTCTTTCTTCTTCTTGGCACAAGAACTGTCCAGCCTTTTCGTAGAAAGCCTTTAGGGTCTTAGGCTAGTTTCTTTTGATCCAAGCTCCAAACTCAAAGGTAGGAAAGATAACTTTTGCAAGCTGGAAAAATAAGGTGTAAGGCTCTGTGTTGTCGACCTCGGTAAGGGCGGTATTGAATCACGTGAGGTAGCGGTTGAGGGATTCTGCAGACCCTTGGTAAAGATTGGATATGGTGATGGCGTTCTTCAGAGTCAAAACGTGCATTCTGAAGTACTTAACCAGTTATGTGGCCAGCTGGTCGAAGTTGTTGACGGATCGGAGCGGAAGGCGAGAGAACCAAAACAAAGATGTGATTGATAAGAAAACTTGGAAACACTTGCATTTGACCGTGTTGGTGGCCCAACTGGAGTCCATTTTCCACTCGTAAAGGTTTAAGAAATCATCAGGATCAGTTGTTCCATAGTTGAATGCCATCTGTGGCATGTTGAAGCGTCCGTGCCACTCGGCTTCGTGTATGGTTCTAGTGAAAGGGTTACGCCTTAAGTGGGTTTTCCATGAGTCGTTGGCATTTCCCCGCATATCTCTGATGATCTTTCGGGTCATGTCCAGGAGATATGTTGGGTGGGGATCTTTCAGAGTAATCCATTGATTTTGGCGAACTTTGGGAGTTCTATTCCGTGGACGCTTTATGTGATGCACATTGGGTTCATCCTCTTCCATATCGTCGACATTGATGACTTGCTTTTGGTATGGCTTGTGTGCATTCTGATATGGAGTGACTTGAGCTTGTTGCGTATCCGGGAGTGTAAGCCTCAAGTTCTGAGCGGATACAGATGGGTTCTATCGAGGAAAGGGTCAGTTACTTGGACCTGGTTCGTCGTTGATAACCAACCTGGAGCGGTCACAATACTGTGTTCTCCACTATAAGTGACGGTGGTTCAATCAACATTTCCTTTTCCATTGTTATTAGTTTGAGCGTTAGAGCGGATGGCAACATTATTGTCGCGGTTGAACCTCCTTCTTTGATGTGGGCCTCTTGATTCGGAGGAAGAGGTTTCTGATACATTACGCTGCGATTGGGCGTTGTTCTGAGCAAGCTGAAATCGAGCGATGATGCACTAACTATCTTGAAGTTGCTCATAAGGTCGATGTTGTTCTTCAATGCTTGGTTGAGTGCAAGAGTCGTATTTTCATACTTCTTATTAAGTGCATGGATCTACACTTTAGTCGCAGGGGTTTCAGGGTACACATGAGGAAGAAGTTCTGTTTCAGCCGGATGGTCTACCGACTGAGGTTGCTGGGAAGTAATGGCGTTAGCTGCGGCAGAGGGCCTAAGCATATGATTTTTTGTTCACTTAACCATCGTAAGCGGAATCAGCGATAGGTTATGCAAGAAACCTAAAGCACGTTGAAGTCGAGATGGAAATGTGCGACAAAGATGCGAGTCTAAGCTCTCACTGAAAGCACCAGAATGTTGATGGAAAAAAATGTCATAACGCCTAAAGATTCTCCATTACTTAGAGAATTATATTTCGCATGGAAAACTAAGTGTAGAAAGCAGTAAATAATACAGTAGATTTATAGTAGTTCGGTCCCGTATGGGTCCTACATCCACTTTGGAAGAATTGTTATTATTTTATTCACAACAATGGATTACAAGATATGGGCCTTTTCTAGGCATTCAATTACAAACATTTCCATGTAATTTGGAGTCATAATTGTCATATATGAATATTGGGAAAAAGTAATTTTTCTACTTCTTCTTCCTCAATGCCTATATGCCATTAAAGAGGTCACTTGGAGCTTTAACGAGGTGTCAAATCAGCCAATTTCCAACCTCTTTGAAGTGTGAGCTTATGGGTATTTATAGTGGAGAGGTTAGGTGGGAGTAGGTAGGATTTGGGGACCACACAACCAAGTTTTGTATCCCTGGAGCCACGCGCCCGAAATTTGTATCCCTTATTGTGTTCTGGAAATAACTCTTATCCCTCTAGGGGTACAAGCTTTGTATCCGAAAGGGTAAGAGCTTTGTATCTGAAAGGATATGAAGTTCGTATCCCTTGAATATAAAGTATCGTATCCCTGAAGGGATACAATATCATTTCCTCGGTGTTGGGAGACCCGAGGTTTGGAGATTCAAAATAGGGGACCTGAAACAAGTAGTGTGGAGGGGGTCGAAATATGGTCAAGGCGAGGGATACAAAGGTTAGGTGGACCAAGGGAGTCGATGTTTCTAGACACGCGGTAGGGGGATCCGAAGGTGCGGGGTTCAAAATGTGTCAACTGAGGGATATGAAAATAAGGCGACTGCAACATTTTTAGGAGTTGTGAGGCTTGCGGTTGTGTGACTTCTCTTGGTCTCGAACCTCTAGTGTTTTGTCAACAAGTTGGGCTTTAGAGCCACGAGTTGTGTTGAGTCGAGCGTGTTTGGTGTACTTTTGGGAACCAAACCAAAAGGTCTGTTAATAAATAGCTCTTTGATTTTCATTTATTATGTAAAGACAGATTGATCTAATGACTCCTAGTTTGTGTCAGAACAAGTAATCTTGCTTTAGAAATGGAAATGTTAGTGTATGGGTCTAAAGAAAAAGCTATGTTTTTGAAATGACCTAAAAAAGAGGGAAAATTGTTAATCATTAAATAAACATAAGGACAAAGGTTTTTTTTCTGTTGTTATAATGAAAAAGTTAGAGGTATGTTATTTGGTAAGTTATGCATTTTTATTATTTCTTTTATATCTTTTATTATATTATGATATAGTTTATTAAATTATATAATAAAAAATTCCATAAGTAAGTTAATTAATTATAGCGATAAAATGCCTAGGACCTCTGCCTCAAGTAGTTAGAGTTGTGACGTTTCATGCGTAGACCTTAGATGTCATAGATTCGAACCATTTGAGACATAAAAAGAATGATCTGCTAGAATGAATTATCACTCATATTATTAAAAAGATGTTATACAATTATAGTGGAAAATAGTTATGTTAACTTGAAAATTTTGTGCTATCAAGTTAATACTCGAATCCAAATAAGTATAGCATAATCCAAATGCCGAGTACTGAAAGTAAAGTAACACAAAGATTTATAGTGGTTTGGTAAGTGTGGCTACGTCCACTACAAGGTAATTTTGTTTATTTATACTGTATGATTACAAGTACAATCCTTTTGATTATAAAGAAGTAGAGAAAGAAGTGAAGTGTTGGCTATGACAAAATCCTTGCTTAGAGCCAAGATGAAAATCCAAATTCCAAGGGAGATCCAAATATCCAAGAACCCATGAAAAATTCTCTAGGAATATATCTGAGCTCCAAAGAATCCCAAGCCAAGACAATAGATTCCAATTGGCCAAACGGAACCCGAATTTTTCTCAATACAAGGCTATTTACAGATGGAGCGAAGCTGGTGAGTGAATGAGAGCATAGCCCAAGAAGCCCAAAAATAAGCATTGGGTTCAGACCAATCCCGGGATTGGTACCGATTCTGAATGCCTGAGCCATATCTTTGCCTTTATTCCATAAAGCTTCTTCCCAACTTCGAATCCCAAAGTCCAAAATCCATAGTGCAGAACCTAATTTTCCAAACCCACTAATACTGGATTCATATCGATCTCAATGATACGAAATTCTCACAATATTGATCCCAAGATACAAAATCCTAGCATTGATCCCGTAAACACTTGGTGTTTTCACCAATCCTTGGTCCTTCCGTGAGTAATACCAAACTTGAATTTCTTCGTCATTCCTATCGATCCCTGTATACAAAGAGTAAATTCTGAGTATGTGGAAAATTAACGATTTATATAGATTGGGTTGCCAATGTGAAGATACCGATCCTGTGATATGAAGCCAGAATACCAATCTCACTTGGGGGTTCATACCGATCCCAAAGTACTTCACCAAATACCCAAGTTTCTGAAAACTCTGTGACTTCAACCAAGTTCTTGTGAGTTCGTCCGGGTTTTCCCAAGTCTGTATCCATGTTCAGAGCACTCCGCCAGCCAAAAATCCAAAACTTGACCACCTTGTAATAAGGCGAGTCGACACTTGTCCCCTAAAACATGTTTTTCTGTGAAAGACAAGTTTTGTATAATCCATATATCCATAAATCCCAAGGTCGAAATCCAAGGAAAGTCCATATAGAAATCCAATAACAAAAAACCAGAAATCTAGAGAACTATGATCGCGTCGGATTGAGTTAATAGAAAACCAGATCCCGAAATTCAAAGAAATCCCACAATTAGCTTAGGTCGTATTCATAAGAGAAAACCAAGTACATAACATCTAAGATTCGAAATCCATATCCAAGAAATTTAAGTATTTCGGAAACTAGAGAAATTCAATAAATCCAAGAAGTTCGAAATTCGAAAAACCAGAATACCCGATTCGAAATCCACGGCCTCATCGGGCCTAACCTGAGTAATTATAATTTGTACATATAGAAAAAACCAAGTGAATCATTTTGCCAAGTCCTAACAAAACAACCCACATCCAATCGAGTATAGTCCACATTCAAGCCTTAACCAAGCGATCTTGCTAAGTCCTAATAAGACAACCCAGCTTTTCCCAAGTGTAGCCCATACTTGAGGACCATTTTATTGAAGTTTGAAATTCCCATTTCTGATTCCATACTTCGCGGGCATAATCCATACAAGCAAAATAATTTTATTAAAGTTTGAAAAGTTCTAATTTAATATAAGTCCAAAGGAAAGCTAAATGTTTATAGTCAGGCACATAGCACGCCTAGAGATTACATCATAATCCCATACGCGCGTGAGCAGACATAGCCATTTTTTATTACAAATTTATTAACTATGAGGTAGATGTTTATTGTTCGCAAATAGCATGCCTAGTAATCTCGCTGGATTACATACATGGGTAGGAAGACTTAGCCATCTAAAACCAAAATCCAGAAAACCAGAGAACCAACATCTAAGAACCAGAGAACCAAAGTTTAAGGAGCCAAAAAACTGAAAAGCCAAACCCAAAAAATTAGAAAACCAAAGAGCCAAAATTCAGAAAACCAAAATCCAAAAGCCGAGAGCCTAAAAAAATTCATGTCCATCGATGACTAATCCACACGAGCTAGGTCCTGGCTTGTTCCTATTCCAAGCTGGAGAAGGAAGTTGTGCTTGCTCCAGTATTGCGGTCTATTTCCTAACATACTGTGTCAGTTGTCCACCTATGACACGTTCCTCAATCATATCCCGAAGATACCTAAACTCATTTGTATTGTGGCCATCAAGCTCATGAAACAAACAGTGTTTACCACAATCCCTTTCCTTTTGACTTGACTCCCTCATGGGATGCTTTCCACACAGAATAGTTGGGTGAACATCCAAATAGATCTCTTATAAAGAGGAAGTGAGTTAAGGGAATTTAGGACTGTAATAACCCGGAAATTCTGAGCCAGTTTAAAATTTTTGTTTTGGCAACTTCGACGAATTTTGAATATTTAAAATGAATTATTTTAAATAATATCGACGAGAAATTTATTTTGAATATAATTAGAACATATATAGTTATATAGATCGTCGTTAGAATTTAAATATTTATTTTAAATTATAGAAGGAATTGAAAATGGCCATGTAGTTCGATAATTCGATTTCAAACTTCAATTGAATGTACCGGGTGCAAAACAATCCGGATTTTAGCGAAACCAAAAATATTAGAATCTAGTTGAAAATATCTTTCCAACGAATCTGAAAAATAGAAATTTCATAGCGGGAATCAAAAGTTATGCCCAGTTGAAAATTCAGAATAGTCGCTATGCAAATTATACATGGCCCGAAAAGTCAAATTTTGCATACGAATGAATTTGGACTCGAAACCACTTCCATTGAGTTCAAGATGTCGTTTGGAACTCCGAAAAGTATAAGCTTCGATATATTCCGATATCCGGAATAGTGGCTATGGGCTGGAGTTGTTCGGTTAACAATACATAGCCCTTAAAAAGTGAAATTTTACATACGAGCTCAGAATTCGACGAGATAAATTTTTATGGATTCATAATGATAAATCATTGTTGAGTTCCAAATGGCGCGTCGAACGGAGTTAATATGTGGCCGTGCGAGCTGAAACAGTTCCGGGTAAAGCGAGCAGTCATTTTACAAAGGAACATTATTGATACGACCTCAGAATTCGATTTCGTTTTTTTATGGATTTGTATCGTCTAATAATGGTTAAATCCAAGAGGGCTTGATTTTTTGAGTTAGCATGTGAGTGTGCGAGAAGAAAAGGTGCGCCAAAATCGCATTTTTAGAGCTTATCTGAGCATTTTTGTGATTTTTTTTGAATGGTCAAACTAACTCGGAATTCGAGAAAACATGTTTCGTTGGACTCGTCTTCACGTCTACTATCTCGTGTCCGAAATCCGCGGCCATCGGAGATCGCTAGCGTTCAGGCGATACGCGAGAAACTAGCATATAATCACTTTTCCTTCCTTTTCTTCCTCACTTTTCTCTTCCTCTTCTTTCTTCCTCTTTCCTCTTTAATGGGCACCTCCACCCACCCGCCGCCGCTGCCGCCCCTCCACCACCTCCACCGCCGGCCGCACCCCCTCCTCCTCCTCCCCTCCTCCTCCTCTTCCTCCTCCTCTCTCTCTCCTCCTCTTTCTCTCTTCAAATGCAAAACCCAAAGCCGCCACCACCACCACGGGCCCCACCACCCCCGCCGCAACCCTCCAGCGGACTCCCCCACCTCAATCAGGTCCGGCGCCCCCCTCAGGCCATCCCTCCGGCCGTGGGCCCCCCGGTCACCAAAAACTCATTTTACACTAATCGCCCGTTTTGCAAATAACACCCTGTCCTTATTTCGCAAATAACTCTCAAACGGTGCGTTTTTGGCCAAAGTCCCTCTAGACCAAAGTTGTAGAGCACGAAATTCTCTTCGATTTGGCTATATGGAAGTCGTGTTTTGGAGTTCGGGGCTTCTCGTAAAAATGCGTTCGAAGTCTGCTGTGCAAAAGCTGTAAAATTCGTGTACTTTCGCGAATTCTGGCGAATTGGAGCATTTTCGGCAAAAAGACCCTTAGGCGAAAGTTGTCCGGAATGGCGCGTTTAAGCTAGGAAAAAGTTGGTGTGAAGATTGAAGCTCGTTTGCAAATTCTGGAACCAGAACAGCGAATCCGGGCGTTAGAAAAAATGTGAGTTTTCCCCGTTTTAAAGCTTCTACAGTTTTGACATATGAAGTAAATAAAAATATGATTTTTATATTATAGAGAGCATAAAAATCCGATTTTTAACTTATAGAAGATATAAAGATAAGATTTTTATATAATGTAGATAATAAAAATATGATTTTTATATACATGGTAAGAATATAAAAATGTGATTTTTATACATGTAGTGGCTACGGGCAACGAAAGTGACAAAAGGCGAGAACGACAAGATTTTCTGCATAAGAAGAGTCGTGGCGTTTGGTTTAGCTATTGGTGAGAATTTCTCACTCTAAATCTCTTTTTCTAGTTATAAATATATACTAGGATGCAGACGGTGTTTAGTAGCACCCGACACCATTGTCCACAGACCATAGACTTATTTGTTTGGTTGTGTAGTTGGTTAGATTATTTGATTTGAACTTCATTGTTTGGTGAAATGGAATGGATTGATTGATATGTGTATGGCGTGGGCCATCACTAGACCGGGGATAAGGCTAGTCCTCGTCCCGTTTCTAGTATCGTGCCATTATGCCGCCGAAATTTTCTAAAATATGTTAGAAAAATAAAAATATCATTTTATTGAATAAATGAACCGAATAGAATATTCATAGTTTGAATAAAATAGTTTGGTCGTTGAAAATATAATTTTTAACGTGAACGCGAATAAATAAATATTCATTTACAAACCGGACGGTTTGTTTATGTACACCTATTTGAAGGACATTGATTGGGACGATAAATTTTACACATCGCCCAACTGCACAAATAAAATCTGTGTTTGATTGGTTGAAACCCCACACGGGTATTGGGATAAAACACGGCATACAATAATCCCAATAATTAGTTATATGTCGATCGATGGATCGACAGGCTGTTATAAGCGTTAGATATCTATATTTGATGCTTATACAGTGTAGTGCACTTTGGATGATGGTTGATTGTTTATCGTTGCTATTATATACATGTGTTGTATGGAATCCATATAATTAACTTTGTATGGTAATTGATTGGGCCTCATTCCAATTTAGAAAATAAAGAACATTATAAAATAAAGGTTCATGTGTTGACAGTACTCATCCGTTGAGATTAGTCATGTGTTGAACGGAATATTTTAACAATCAAATTTGCATCTTTATCTTTATAAAATAAAGGTTCATGTGTTGACAGTACTCATCCGTTGATATTAGTCATGTGTTGAATGAAATATTTTAACAATAAATTTTACATCTTTATCATATATAAAATTAGAAATTAACTGGAAAATAGATGAGATGAGTGGTCTCCTGGATATTGATCTGATGTTGGTTTCGGCCTTCGGGGTTAATATTTAGGGAATCGTTCTCTTACTAATTTACGGTTGGAGTCTGATTTAAATCAAACGATAGATACCATGATTTTTATAAAATATATTAAATAATAAAAATAGTCACACGTGGACAGTACTCATTCGTTGAGATTAGTCATGTGTTGACAAAAATATAGATTCACGTATTGAATAGAATAAATATTCATTTGTTGAATAGAATAACGGAATTATTGAAATATATAAAGCCGTGTTGATTAGAGATGCGCTATTTTGACGCGAACGATATTTATATCGATTTTATTCGTTTTATAATGAATATTGAAAAGAGATAAAAATCGAATATATATAAAGCAAATTCGAATTAAATTGAATATAAACCAAATTCGAATTGAATTGAATATAGAATGAATTGAAAATTGAATTGAATTAGAAATGGAAGTTGAAATGTTTTTGAAACGATTTAAAACTATTTATAAAATTCGTTTTAAATAGAAATCTACGAAATATATATTATATATATTTTATATATAATATAATGGCCCGAATAGAACGCGCCGCGCCGCGACAGTTCGCGAATTTCGACCATTGACTTCGAACGGACATTACGGGAGATTCGACCGTCGGATTCTCCTAAAACCGGAACCGTTGGGTTCGTATCGAAAAGAGCTTTCTAACGAATATTAGAAATTCAAAATGTAATGGTTGGATTTGGAGATACATCCAAATCAAATTCGGAAAAGGTCGTTGTAAGTGCAGTTCGATGGCCGTTGATGGAAATCGACTGTACGGGCCTTGATAAAATTATTAAAAATAGTAATAATTTGTGTAAAATCATAAGAAATGATTTGGGAAAAAATGGGATGAAAAACTCCATATTTGAAAAGATAAAAATAGATTTTTATCGAAATGAACTAGTTTTGAACTAAAATTAAAACCCATTTATTTTTAAATAAGTAAATTGGATTTGAAATGGGTTATAAATAGAATTGATTCGTGGGTTTATCGTGAACTGTGTTTTAAATGACACTAGTTCTTTAACCCAGTAAAAGGAGTTTTAATGAATCTGCAATTAGATTGAAATGTGAATTGATAATCTAAATTATCAAATTTGGAAAATAAGCGAGAATGGAGTATCACCAGTTTTGCTCCAAAACGATAGTTAAATCTTTAATTAGATTTGAACGTGAAATGGTAATTAATTTTACCGATAACACCGTGGTGTTAGATATGGAGTATTACCAGTTCTGCTTCATGGGATGAATAGGTTGGGATTGGGAAATAAAATAAATAAATAATTCGGTGTGGTTCGCTAATCCCGACTAGTTTGGAAAACCATAATTTGGTATGAAATGACATCCAAAGGAAGATTAAAGAATAAATTTAAAATAATTTATCTTGGATAAAATTAATGGGAACTTTTCCCTAAGAATATGAAATTTAGAAACTAGCTGTAGGTTAGTTAAGAAGAATGGTTTCCTGGGTATTGATCTGATGTTGGTTTCGGCCTTCGGGGTTAATATTTGGGAAATTGTTCTCTTGCTAATTTGAGGTTAGTGGCTGCTGAATTGGAATGAGGCGTATGTTGTGTTTGTGTAACATTTGTTTTTAATATACGCGGGTTGTTCGGAAAGCCCGGGTTTATACCCATTCTGAATAACCGATTCGACGATATGTCAAAGATGAAGACGGTGGTTGAAGACCGGAAGTCTTCACATCGTTTGGGTGATTACTGATGATCTTGATTGGGCTGTACACCCAAGATGAGGGAATCAGTTGGTGGTCGTCCAGACGTACCTAGAGATCGATGGATATGCAAGGAAAGTGCCTCCGGTTTCGTTCAGACCCAGAACGAACTTGTAAATGGATTGTGTGTCTGACATTGGATTTTATTCTGTGTTGATTGATTTCTGTTAAATATATATCTGTTTGGCGGCGGAGAATTTATTCTCTTGCTTAATGCCCTTCTCTGAGATGTACGAGCTTAGAGGTTATATATCGATAGATATCAACCGCATGGCATGAATTGCCTGTGTGGCATGCTGAGTTGCATGGATCAAGGCTTCTGTTGAAAAGCAAAGTCTTGTGGTTGATGATCAAAGCACGGCCTACGTGGCAGCTTTGTGTATAACGTGAATTCGCGAGCCTCACACCTCGGTATGAGTCAAAAACGGGATACGGACCGTTGGGAGAACACGACGTTTCTTTCTAGCTTTGGTGGTGTCAGTGACTTACCAGCCCTGACATTTATATACTTTTCACCTTTGTGGTTGTTGGAATGAGGCGCCTCGATTATAGGTCTGGAAGGACCGGGAAACGTGTGTTCAGGAATAATTAATCCTCAAACGTAAGAGAGGACCGGCCCAACCGATCCAGGGGTTACCCAGAGTGTGTAGTCCTGAGGCATTTGCTAGAGTGTCTCGAAGCGGAGAGGAGCTTGCCCCTTGCCTCCACTCATGACGGGAATCCAATTTCCAATACGTGTATTGCGGTTTTATTTGTAGAACTAGTATGGCGACATGATATATGGTACCTATGCCGTCTATGATTTATATTTATGATTGAAATTGTTTTGACACTATACACTTATTATAGTATCAAATGATTTGTTTTAAACGTACCAAGCATGTTTGGCTATTATAAGGGAAAACCCTATCCTCCAGCTTGCGTTGCATTGTGTGATGGGACCTAGGTCTTATAATAGCTTCATTTTTCGAAAAAGCATTGCGTTGTTTATTCTAAGCACTGGTATTCTTGGGAGGAAACCCGTTCCGTTTTATACGGCGTGGTCCCTTGAATTACTCTCTTTTTAAAGTAAAGTTTTAAATAACTGTTTTAGTTCTCACACCAGTCACATGACTGACCTGGAGTTTATTGTTTTAACCTAAACTCTGGGTGCCCTTATTTTCGACACGGGCAGCTAGTAGTTTTGATTTTGCAGATTTATATTCACAGTATCCTGATTTACAGCTGGGACGATGCTCGGAAAGCTCTGTATCCGTGTATCACTTTCAGTTGTGTTTTGTATATTTTTCCGCTGCTATGTAATTTATTGTAATCTCTGATATTTATCGAGTGTAAATTATTCAATTATACTCTGTGTATTCTTGTATCTGATGGAATTGTTGTAATAGCAATGAAATGTTCTTCCGTCTGCGTTCCAATTTGTCTTGTCCTCACAGTAATTCGTTCTTTCTCATCTCTTCGGAGACCGGGGAAGTTCGGGTCGCTTCATTTGGTATCAGAGCTTTGGTTTACAGAGCTCGAGAACAAGACACATTAGAACCATACGAAAGAATTCATCAGATATTGGATTAGTAATATCCAATTAGAATGACTCGTTAGAGATAGGATCAGTAGTATCCTAGAATGAGTGTGAAGAGTATATTTTTCAAATGAAAACAATTTAGTTTTAAAAATTTAAATCGTTTTAAACGTATTTGATTATTTATTTATTTTGAATTTGGACAATCGAGTATATAAAGATTTTGCTTATGCGCGTCATGAACGTATATTCGAAGTTTTAATATACTGGATGGATATAGAATCACATTCTAGACACCCGTAGATGGTTCTGATGATTGATCGATCATCATCAGAACTTATGTTCGTATTTCGAAGGTATGATATCTATATATTTCCATTAGACTGGTGTGAGAACCAAAACTTATATAGATAGATTTATTTGTTGTGAATTGGCATCAAAACATGATTTCAGTATATATATCAAAATTATGAATTTGAAACGTTAATTCACTAATTGATTGAGGTTTGTGTTGTATGTTTATTTGTTTGATAATTTTGAACCATTTAGCCTAATTGTATCAAATATTGAATTATATTGGAAATTGGTCGCATTTGCTTGCATATACATGTACTTACATTGAACATGTCATAGCAAGGAGGCTAGAGCAGAGAATAAAATTTGTTTTCCCGACAAATAGGTACATGTTTACCATAATTTACTGTTTTGTTTGGGTGATGATGATTTTATGAGCCGATTGGCTAGCCGCTTGGCTTTTTCTTTTTCTTTTTGAGATCAGAAGGCCTGTATGGCAATTTCGGGATTTTCCCGTGCTCCCAGTGCAAAGGAGGTTATGGCGAAATTTTCGAAAATTCCGGGTGTTAGTCAAATTTTTGAAGAATTTGAAAATTCTCAGAAACTGAAAAGTTGGAGAATGGAAGCCAGATCGAACGTAGAGTTGATTAATCAAACCACTTTCGACTTTGTTCCTTTTCAGGGACGAAAAGTTTTAAGTGGGGGAGATTGTAATAACCCGGAAATTCTAAGCCAGTTTAAATTTTTTGTTTTGGCAACTTCGACAAATTTTGAATATTTAAAATGAATTATTTTAAATAATATCGACGAGAAATTTATTTTGAATATAATTAGAACGTATATAGTTATATAGATCGTCGTTAGAATTTAAATATTTATTTTAAATTATAGAAGGAATTGATAATGGCCCTGTAGTTCGATAATTCGATTTCAAACTTCAATTGAATGTACCGGGTGCAAAACAATCCGGATTTTAGCGAAACCAAAAATATTAGAATCTACTTGAAAATATCTTTCAAACGAATCCGAAAAATCAAAATTTCATAGTGGGAATCAAAAGTTATGCCCAGTTGAAAATTCAGAATAGTCGCTATGCAAATTATACATCGCCCGAAAAGTCAAATTTTGCATACGAATGAATTTGGACTCGAAACCACTTTCATTGAGTTCAAGATGTTGTTTAGAACTCCGAAAAGTATAAGCTTCGATATATTCCGATATCCGGAATAGTGGCTATGGGCTGGAGTTGTTCGGTTAACAATACATAGCCCTTAAAAAGTGAAATTTTGCATACGAGCTCAGAATTTGACGAGATAAATTTTTATGGATTCATAATGACAAATCATTGTTGAGTTTTAAATGGCGCGTCGAACGGAGTTAATATGTGGCCGTGCGAGCTGAAACAGTTCCGGGTAAAGCGAACAGTCATTTTACAAAGGAACATTATTGATACGACCTCAGAATTCGATTTCGTTTTTTTTATGGATTCGTATCGTCTAATAATGGTTAAATCCAAGAGGGCTTGATTTTTTGAGTTAGCATGTGAGCGTGCGAGAAGAAAAGGTGCGCCGAAATCGAATTTTTAGAGTTTATCTGAGCATTTTTGTGATTTTTTTTGAATGGTCAAACGAACTCGGAATTCGACGAAACTTGTTTCGTTGGACTCGTCTTCACGTCTACTATCTCGTGTCCGAAATCCGCGGCCATCGGAGATCGCTAGCGTTCAGGCGGTACGCGAGAAACTAGCATATAATCACTTTTCCTTCCTTTTCTTCCTCACTTTTCTCTTCCTCTTCTTTCTTCCTCTTTCCTCTTTAATGGGCACCTCCACCCACCCGCCGCCGCTGCCGCCCCTCCACCACCTCCACCACCGGCCGCACCCCCTCCTCCTCCTCTTCCTCCTCCTCTCTCTCTCCTCCTCTTTCTCTCTTCAAATGCAAAACCCTAAGCCACCACCACCACCACGGGCCCCACCACCCCCGCCGCAACCCACCAGCGGACTCCCCCACCTCAATCAGGTCCGGCGCCCCCCCCTCAGGCCATCCCTCCGGACGTGGGCCCCCCGGTCACCAAAAACCCATTTTACACTAATCGCCCGTTTTGCAAATAACTCCCTGTCCTTATTTCGCAAATAACTCCCAAACGGTGCGTTTTTGGCGAAAGTCCCTCTAGATCAAAGTTGTAGAGCACGAAATTCTCTTCGATTTGGCTATATGGAAATCGTGTTTCGGAGTTCGGGGCCGCTCGAAAAACGCGTTCGAAGTCTGCTGTGCAAAAGCTGAAAAATTCGTGTACTTTCGCGAATTCTGGCGAATTGGAGCATTTTCGGCAAAAAGACCCTTAGGCGAAAGTTGTCCGGAATGGCGCGTTTAAGCTAGGAAAAAAGATGGTGTGAAGATTGAAGCTCGTTTGCAAATTCTGGAACCAGAACAGCGAATCCGGGCATTAGAAAAAAATGTGAGTTTTCCTCGTTTTAAAGCTTCTACAATTTTGACATATGAAGTAAATAAAAATATGATTTTTATATTATAGAGAGCATAAAAATCCGATTTTTAACTTATAGAAGATATAAAGATAAGATTTTTATATAATGTAGATAATAAAAATATGATTTTTATATACATGGCAAGAATATAAAAATGTGATTTTTATACATGTAGTGGCTACGGGCAACGAAAATGACAAAAGGCGAGAACGACAAGATTTTCTACATAAGAAGAGTCGTGGCATTTGGTTTAGCTATTGGTGAGAATTTCTCACTCTAAATCTCTTTTTCTAGTTATAAATATATACTAGGATGCAGACGGTATTTAGTAGCACCCGACACCATTGTCCACAGACCATGGACTTGTTTGTTTGGTTGTGTAGTTGGTTAGATTATTTGATTTGAACTTGATTGTTTGGTGAAATGGAATGGATTGATTGATATGTGTATGGCGTGGGCCATCACTAGACCGAGGATAAGGCTAGTCCTCGTCCCGTTTCTAGTATCGTGCCGTTATGCCGCCGAAATTTTCTAAAATATGTTAGAAAAATAAAAATATCATTTTATTGAATAAATGAACCGAATAGAATATTCATAGTTTGAATAAAATATTTTAGTCGTTGAAAATATAATTTTTAACGTGAACGCGAATAAATAAATATTCATTTACAAACCGGACGGTTTGTTTATGTACACCTATTTGAAGGACATTGATTGGGACGATAAATTTTACACATCGCCCAACTGCACAAATAAAACCTGTGTTTGATTGGTTGAAACCCCACACGGGTATTGGGATAAAACACGGCATACACTAATCCCAATAATTAGTTATTTGTCGATTGATGGATCGACAGGCTGTTATAAGCGTTAGATATCTATATTTGATTCTTATACAGTGTAGTGCACTTTGGTTGATGGTTGATTGTTTATCGTTGCTATTATATACATGTGTTGTATGGAATCCATATAATTAACTTTGTATGGTAATTGATTGGGCCTCATTCCAATTTAGAAAATAAAGAACATTATAAAATAAAGGTTCATGTATTGACCGTACTCATCCGTTGAGATTAGTCATGTGTTGAACGGAATATTTTAACAATCAAATTTGCATCTTTATCTTTATAAAATAAAGGTTCATGTGTTGACAGTACTCATCCGTTGAGATTAGTCATGTGTTGAACGAAATATTTTAACAATAAAATTTACATCTTTATCATATATAAAATTAGAAATTAACTGGAAAATAGATGAGATGAGTGGTCTCCTGGATATTGATCTGATGTTGGTTTCGGCCTTCGGGGTTAATATTTAGGGAATCGTTCTCTTACTAATTTACGGTTGGAGTCTGATTTAAATCAAACGATAGATACCATGATTTTATAAAATATATTAAATAATAAAAATAGTCACACGTGGACAGTACTCATTCGTTGAGATTAGTCATGTGTTGACAAAAATATAGATTCACGTATTGAATAGAATAAATATTCATTTGTTGAATAGAATAACGGAATTATTGAAATATATAAAGCCGTGTTGATTAGAGATGCGCTATTTTGACGCGAACGATATTTATATCGATTTTATTCGTTTTATAATGAATATTGAAAAGAGATAAAAATCGAATATATATAAAGCAAATTCGAATTAAATTGAATATAAACCAAATTCGAATTGAATTGAATATAGAATGAATTGAATTGGAAATGGAAGTTGAAATGTTTTTGAAATGATTTAAAACTATTTATAAAATTCGTTTTAAATAGAAATCGATGAAATATATATTATATATATAATATAATGGCCTGAATATAACGCGCCGCGCCGCGACAGTTCGCGAATTTCGACCATTGACTTCGAACGGACATTACGGGAGATCCGACCGTCGGATTCTACTAAAACCGGAACCTTTGGGTTCGTATCGAAAAGAGCTTTCTAACGAATATTAGAAATTCAAAATCTAATGGTTGGATTTGGAGATACGTCCAAATCAAATTCGGAAAAGGTCATTGTAAGTGCAGTTCGATGGCCGTTGATGGAAATCGACTGTACGGGCCTTGATAAAATTATTAAAAATAGTAATAATTTGTGTAAAATCATAAGAAATGATTTGGGAAAAAATGGGATGAAAAACTCCATATTTGAAAAGATAAAAATAGATTTTTATCGAAATGAACTAGTTTTTAACTAAAATTAAAACCCATTTATTTTTAAATAAGTAAATTGGATTTGAAATGGGTTATAAATAGAATTGATTCGTGGGTTTATCGTGAACTGTGTTTTAAATGACACTAGTTCTTTAACCCAGTAAAAGGAGTTTTAATGAATCTGCAATTAGATTGAAATGTGAATTGATAATCTAAATTATCAAATTTGGAAAATAAGCGAGAATGGAGTATCACCAGTTTTGCTCCAAAACGATAGTTAAATCTTTAATTAGATTTGAACGTGAAATGGTAATTAATTTTACCGATAACACCGTGGTGTTAGATATGGAGTATTACCAGTTCTGCTTCATGGGATGAATAGGTTGGGATTGGGAAATAAAATAAATAATTACTTCGGTGTGGTTCGCTAATCCCTACTAGTTTGGAAAACCATAATTTGGTATGAAATGACATCCAAAGGAAGATTAAAGAATAAATTTAAAAGAATTTATCTTGGATAAAATTAATGGGAACTTTTCCCTAAGAATATGAAATTTAGAAACTAGCTGTAGGTTAGATAAGAAGAATGATTTCCTGGGTATTGATCTGATGTTGGTTTCGGCCTTCGGGGTTAATATTTGGGAAATTGTTCTCTTGCTAATTTGCGGTTAGTGGCTGCTGAATTGGAATGAGGCATATGTTGTGTTTGTGTAACATTTGTTTTTAATATACGCGGGTTGTTCGGAAAGCCCGGGTTTATACCCATTCTGAATAACCGATTCGACGATATGTCAAAGATGAAGACGGTGGTTGAAGACCGGAAGTCTTCACATCGTTTGGGTGATTACTAATGATCTTGATTGGGCTGTACACCCAAGATGAGGGAATCAGTTGGTGGTCGTCCAGACGTACCTGGAGATCGATGGATATGTGAGGAAAGTGCCTCCAGTTTCGTTCAGACCCAGAACGAACTTGTAAATGGATTGTGTGTCTGACATTGGATTTTATTCTATGTTGATTGATTTCTGTTAAATATATATCTGTTTGCGGCGGAGAATTTATTCTCTTGCTTAACGCCCTTCTCTGAGACGTACGAGCTTAGAGGTTATATATCGATAGATATCAATCGCATGGCATGAATTGCCAGTGTGGCATGCTGAGTTGCATGGATCAAGGCTTCTGTTGAAAAGCAAAGTCTTGTGGTTGATGATCAAAGCACGACCTACGTGGCAGCTTTGTGTATAACGTGAATTCGCGAGCCTCACACCTCGGTATGAGTCAAAAACGGGATATAGACCGTTGGGAGAACACGACGTTTCTTTCTAGCTTTGGTGGTGTCAGTGACTTACCAGCCCTGACATTTATATACTTTTCACCTTTGTGGTTGTTGGAATGAGGCGCCTCGATTATAGGTCTGTAAGGACCGGGAAACGTGTGTTCAGGAATAACTAATCCTCAAACATAAGAGAGGACCGGCCCAACCGATCCATGGGTTACCCAGAGTGTGTAGTCCTGAGGCATTTGCTAGAGTGTCTCGAAGCGGAGAGGAGCTTGCCCCTTGCCTCGACTCATGACGGGAATCCAATTTCCAATACGTGTATTGCGGTTTTAATTGTAGAACTAGTATGGTGACATGATATATGGTACCCATGCCGTCTATGATTTATATTTATGATTGAAATTGTTTTGACACTATACACTTATTATAGTATCAAATGATTTTTTTTAAACGTACCAAGCATGTTTGGCTATTATAAGGGAAAACCCTATCCTCCGGCTTGCGTTGCATTGTGTGATGGGACCTGGGTCTTATAATAGCTTCATTTTTCGAAAAAGCATTGCGTTGTTTATTCTAATCACTGGTATTCTTGGGAGGAAACCCGTTCCGTGTTATACGGCGTGGTCCCTTGAATTTCTCTCTTTTTAAAGTAAAGTTTTAAATAACTGTTTTAGTTCTCACACCAGTCACATGACTGACCTGGAGTTTATTGTTTTAACCTAAACTCTGGGTGCCCTTATTTTCGACACGGGCAGCTAGTAGTTTTGGTTTTGCAGATTTATATTCACAGGATCCTGATTTACATCTGGGACGATGCTCGGAAAGCTCTGTATCCGTGTATCCCTTTCAGTTGTGTTTTGTATATTTTTCCGCTGCTATGTAATTTATTGTAATCTCTGATATTTATCGAGTGTAAATTATTCAATTATACTCTGTGTATTCTTGTATCTGATGGAATTGTTGTAATAGCAATGAAATGTTCTTCCGTCTGCGTTCCAATTTGTCTTGTCCTCACAGTAATTCGTTCTTTCTCATCTCTTCGGAGACCGGGGAAGTTCGGGTCGCTTCAAGGACCCTCCGTTGCAACACATTCCTTTCATTTCCAAATAAAACCTTTCCTTTGCCTTTATCCGTATCCTTGTAAGATTCAGAAGATTTTCCACCATTAGCCATATTAACCTGATAACTTTCTTATCAGTTCTCGCATCCTCCTCCCACAAAAACCTGTCTTATTCAAAGTAAAATTTTCCATGGTCCTTTGGTGGATCCTCTGAAGCGAGATATTAAAATCCGTCTTATCCAAAATTCCAGAAACAACAACCATCAGTGCATAGGCGGATCTGGTCTGTAACACCCCGTAAAATTCATAAGTATTAAAAATAATTAAATAATTAAATATAAACAATTAAATGATATGGCTGGAAAATGAAATTTTGCAGCTTTAGGAATTTTCCTATGAAATTCTTTTATTTGGATTCATGGAGAAATTGTACATCATTTTCATATATAATTTGCTGAAAACGGTCAATGTATGAAGAAGTTATGAACAAATGAATTTGTACAGTGTACAAAGAAATATATATATAATTATATGAATATTATATATTGTCCAAATTATAAATTAAAGATAAAGAGGGAATTTAAAATTTTGAAATTTGAGATAAGACCAGGGGGAAAACATATCTTGTAAATATGGAATAACATAAAAAGAATTCGAAACGTATTAATAAAAATAAACAACTCAGCAGCGCACATTTATTTGGCGTTCCAGCCCCGAAGGGTTCGACCGCCCCCCGTTAAGGGATGTCGACCGCCAGTCTACCATTGGGTCGACCGTTCAACGGTTGGACAACCCAATAAAGCTATGTGGTTATAATTTTCTTTGAGGGATTTATAAAAATAAAAGGCTTGGACTAATTTTAATTTATCCAACGGTTCATACTCACACGAGCAAGTATAAATAACCTCTCATACCACACACTAGAAACCCTAATTATTCTCAATCTCTGCCTCTATGCTATAGCTCCACCATTGCTAAATTCCATAGAAAAATAAAAGAATAGGGTAAAGGTTTCTTCTACTTCTCTAACTCTATTCTAAATCTCTCTATTCCAATTTATATAAGTTTAGGATTTTGGAATTTAGCATGAACATACATGTATAAGGTTTTAATGTATGTTTCTTACATGTATATTGTTAGGAGGATTATTGAAGCTCGCTTGGACGTAAAAGTTGATGTAGATCTAGATCTAATAAAGAATTTTCTCTATTCTGCCTATATTTTGTGAGTGGAATGTGATGTACTTAAGGCATATTCATGTTTTTAATAGTTTGTCATGTGAATAGATATGCCTAGGAAGATTTGGTTATTCGATAATGTGAACATAAATACCCCCAAATCTTCTATCTTGTAATTTCGTATGAATTGACATGAAATATTGGGTTTTGTGGATTTTTGGTTTTTGTATTGGATTAAAATGAATATGAGTTTTGTCATCATTTTTCCTATTTCATGTAATTCACTTTTATTTACCATTGTATGTAACCTAAAAAGATTTAGATTTGATTATTTCATGATTTGGTTTGAGTCTGGATCCTATTTTGGATCCAAATGCATCTAAAAATAAAATAGTTCAATTGTAAGTATTTTTATGTGCATAACGCCAAAAGTGGTGAATTAGGTGAAATAGGGATTATAAACATACAAGTGGAAGCGTATGTAATACTCTATTTTAATTTAATATTGAAATCATTCCAATAAGCCTAGGATGCAAGTTAAAATTGTCATGTATGTATATTTTCCATTCACTGCTATTTGTTGTATTATCATTATGCCATTACGCCTATGTTATAGTGGTAAAAATATGGGAAAATCTAAATTGTATACCTTGAATTTGAAAAAAATGAAAATTTCCCCCTCTTTCGAACGTTTCCCCATTTATATGATTATTACATTAATTAGGCGTTATTATTACTTTACTTATATATGAAAAGGGTCGGTGTGTGTACGACTTGTGCAGGATCTATAATATGGCTATGCGGAATGTATGTGATAACTTAAGCTATTCAATAGTTATGCGAATAAATATTCGCAAACAATATATATCACAAATAATTATAAATGCAGTAAAGTAAAGTAAAGTAGAGTAACGACACCAGGATTTTTATACTGCTTCGGACCTCCAGTCCTACGTCCAGTCCCGAAGATCCTCTTCGGCTTTTCACTAAACAACACCCTCTCTTCACCCGGAGGAACAGGTTCACAACACTACTTGATTTACGGGCTACAAGTTTACCCACTTGATTTCACGGGCTACAAGCTTACCCACTTGATTTCACGGGCTACAAGCTTACCCACACAGGACAATTACAAGAGTTTGACTTCTGATTGTGTTCTTCTTTCAACACTGATTTGCCAACGATTGAGTACACCCTTCCTATAATCTTATCCTCAAGTATATGAATTGAATGTGAATATTAGAAGGAAGTTAGTTGCTTGTTGAATCAAAATATGAGAAATATTATCAAGGATTCAATAAGTAACTTGAATTTGGGAGCTTTTTAGAATGCAAGAGTATTTAGAAAGTAAGATCAGAAATCAGAGCAAGAATCGGTTATTTGGATGATGATTCAAGATGTATTTATAGTGAATGAGGAGTTGTAATCATTGATGAAGAGTTGCAATGAATAACGATGATTTTTGATGAAGAGAAATGGATAAATCTCTTGATGAAAGAAGATGACTTTTCGAAAGGTTGCTTGTTGTTTGAAAAGTTGTTGACAGGTCGAAAAAGATAGGTAGACAGGTATTTGAATATATATACGTTATATTCATGAATGGACATTTGCTGTGCATTTTTCCCGAAAGAGGTCAACAGGTTGAAAAAGACAGGTCGACAGGTTTTGTAGGTCGACAGGATTTTTTTGTAGGTCGACAGGTTTTGTAGGTCGACACGATTTTTTTGTAGGTGACAGGTTTTGTAGGTCGACAGGATTTTTTTGTAGGTCGACAGGTTTTGTCTCTGTTTTGAAAAAGGTCAACAGGATTTTTTTGTAGGTCAACAGGTTTTTGTCAATTTGCACAGAAAATGTGTATTTATGTATATATTCAAAAATGATGAGGAGTATGATTATTTGAGGATAGATTTTAACATTTATAACTCTAAATAATCAACCTCTAACTTACGAAAACATCGATTCTTCTTTTTGTCGATCATGAAGCTCCTTCTTGTCATTAATCAAAATATGATATGAAACCTTTGACTCAACATTCTCCCCCGTTTTGATTGATGACAACATAGCTTAATATTGCAATAGTTATCTCCCCCTGTATATATGCTCCGCCTTAAACATCTACATATCTATAATCTTAGCTCCATGTCATGATTTCCATTGATCTTCATTTTGTTGTTATCAATCGAAATTCTCGTGTCTCAACATTCTCCCCCTTTTTGATTGATGACAACACCTTGGATTTTCTCTCTCCAAATATAAAGCTCCCCCTGAATTTCTGCAACATTTGTTAGTTCATAATATAAATAATCTTACCTTTTGATTCCTGCATTAACAAATGTTAGCACACATATACTATTACTATGTTAAGCACATAATTTTAAATGATAGTATATGTACCATGAATGATATGAATAATCATAAGAGAAAATATTTCTCCCCCTTTGTCATCGATTAAAAATAATAAATACCATAATAAGCACAGTAATCGAGAGTAGTAGAGAATACAATAATTATAGCACCTTTAGGAGATATCGAATAACCTTCTCTTTATTGTGGTGTACCTGCAAAAAATATAACATATATAGTTTGGTACCCACTTGCTTTGTTTGGGTCCATGCGTTAGATGGAATGTAACCATACCCAAGAGGGTTTAACGGAACCTTTAAAGATAAAATTTTCGTTATTAACTACCGAATCAAAATAATCATCGATATATTTTTCTCTGTTTTTCCAACTTACAGGAACCCAAATACTTAAGTAATCTCTATTGATATTCCTTTTCGTACTTCTAGATCTATTATACAAATCTCTAGTCATAGAAGTATTCGAATTTCTATAATAATTGGATCTAGGATGAGCATTAGTACTAGCAGTAATATTTTTATTGTACATGAAAGCATATCTAGTACTATTTCTAAGATTAGTTTTATTATATCCTAAACCACTTTTGTCATGTAAAGGTCGAGATCTAGATAAAATCATATTTAAATCATTTTGACCTTTATTAAATTTTGCGAACTTATTTGCACATTTATCAAATTTATTTCCAAAGTCGCTATTGACATTTTCAAAAGAAATTTTGTTATTCTTTAAATCATCAATTTCCTTATTTAATTCAGAATTTTTCCTTTTTAAAGTACCATTCTCAGTTTTGAGACCTAAAATTTGAGATTCTGAATTATCTAAAGAAGATTGTAACTTTTCAAAATTTTCTTTTGAGTCAGAAATTTCATTTTGCAAAATATTATTATTCACCTTTAAGAACTCACATTCTTTAGATAATTCTAAATTCTTTTCAGTTAAAGCTCCATTCTCTTTTTCAAGAGACGAAATTAAAGAACTAGAATTATTTAAAGAATCTTCTAAAGATTTATTTCTATTTTGCAAAAGATCGATTTCCTTTAAAAGAACATTGTTATATTCTTTTAATTTGGAATTTTCTTGCTCGCAAATTTTTGACTTAGATATAATGACAGTATTGAGTTTACTCAAAGTTTTGAAATCTTTCAATAATTTCTCATGGTTTAACAAAAGATCTTTATATAAAGAATCTGTACATACCGATTGTGATCTGACTTTTGCCATGAGACATTTGTTTCCTTGCTCTCCTGATTCTGCTTTGTTGCTCTTCCATTTTCTAATGCCTTGACTAGATTTCTTTATTGCCATTTGTTCTAGGATGTTGTTACGATCTCTAGAATACCAGGCTCTGATACCAATTGAAAAGGGTCGGTGTGTGTACGACTTGTGCAGGATCTATAATATGGCTATGCGGAATGTATGTGATAACTTAAGCTATTCAATAGTTATGCGAATAAATATTCTCAAACAATATATATATCACAAATAATTATAAATGCAGTAAAGTAAAGTAAAGTAGAGTAACGGCACCAGGATTTTTATACTGCTTCGGACCTCCAGTCCTACGTCCAGTCCCGAAGATCCTCTTCGGCTTTTCACTAAACAACACCCTCTCTTCACCCGGAGGAACAGGTTCACAACACTACTTGATTTACGGGCCACAAGTTTACCCACTTGATTTCACGGGCTACAAGCTTACCCACTTGATTTCACGGGCTACAAGCTTACCCACACAGGACAATTACAAGAGTTTGACTTCTGATTGTGTTCTTCTTTCAACACTGATTTGCCAACGATTGAGTACACCCTTCCTATAATCTTATCCTCAAGTATATGAATTGAATGTGAAGATTAGAAGGAAGTTAGTTGCTTGTTGAATCAAAATATGAGAAATATTATCAAGGATTCAATAAGTAACTTGAATTTGGGAGCTTTTTAGAATGCAAGAGTATTTAGAAAGTAAGATAAAAAATCAGAGCAAGAATCGGTTATTTGGATGATGATTCAAGATGTATTTATAGTGAATGAGGAGTTGTAATCATTGATGAAGAGTTGCAATGAATAACGATGATTTTTGATGAAGAGAAATGGATAAATCTCTTGATGAAAGAAGATGACTTTTCGAAAGGTTGCTTGCTGTTTGAAAAGTTGTTGACAGGTCGAAAAAGATAGGTAGACAGGTATTTGAATATATATATATATATACGTTATATTCATGAATGGACATTTGCTGTGCATTTTTCCCGAAAGAGGTCGACAGGTTGAAAAAGACAGGTCGACAGGTTTTGTAGGTCGACAGGATTTTTTTGTAGGTCGACAGGTTTTGTAGGTCGACAGGATTTTTTTGTAGGTCGACAGGTTTTGTCTCTGTTTTGAAAAAAGTCAACAGGATTATTTTGTAGGTCGACAGGTTTTTGTCAATTTGCACAGAAAATGTGTATTTATGTATATATTCAAAAATGATGAGGAGTATGATTATAGATTTTAACATTTATAACTCTAAATAATCAACCTCTAACTTACGAAAACATCGATTCTTCTTTTTGTCGATCATGAAGCTCCTTCTTGTCATTAATCAAAATATGCTATGAAACCTTTGACTCAACATTAAACGTAATCAACGTAATTAACATTGATTAGCGTAATAAATGTGATTAGTTTAGAGTTCGAATTTGAAAGTGAAATGTCCCCTTAACAAATGTATATTTGCTTGCTTATGTATGTGTATATAGAATGGCTTCAAACATATATAAATAAGTGATACATGGACACGAGGTTAGTTTCCATTTGTGGTAGAAGACTGCCCGGAACCAACCGTCAAATCCAGCAACCACAAGTAGATCCAACTAATGTGAGATGTCTAGGTGGCATGGGCCATTCAAAAACTTAGTACACTAGACATGAGATTAAACCAACTTGTAGTGGAATTCTTCCTCGAACCGATCGACATATCCAACAACAAGTGTACGGTTTAATGTGAGAGGTCTAGTGTGTACATATATATAACTCTATATATAAGTCCATCGTGTGTGAAAGTGAATGGGTTTATTAAGCCTTGAGGAGATCTTAAGTGGCTAACTCTCTTTTTATCTAGTTTGGCTCTTAAGTGGTTAGGACTAGGATTCCTCCGAAGTTTTATTCCTTGGAGAGGAACCAAAGTCATGGGACCCACCCTTACTAGATTTGAAGTAGGTCTTTGTGTCCTCCTTCTCTAAAAGTGGTTAGGCCTAAAACAGTAACGGAGTAGGGTAGTTCACAGGAATGTCCACTTCCTGTATAAGCTTGTATGGGATTAACTAGGGACATATTGGTAATTGAAAAGATATGTGGCCATTGCGTGCTCTCTAACTGTCTAAGGGAAGTCTTAAGCGACATTGGTGTCCTACCGGGTAATATCAGTTAAGTAGTAACATTCGCAATACAACTTCTCACATCAAAATAAGGGAGTAGATTTAAGAACATTACCGCACTAGGACATGGTCTAAAATGGCTAGGGGACAGTCTTAGGGTTATAAGAGATCATGAGAATCCTCCTTTAATAAGGCCACAAGTGACCGAGAATGCCACCTCGTTCGACCTTTACCCCGAAAGCACTAATGAGCGATTGGCTTGGATATCCACCCCATTGGTTAGATATTTATGTTTTTTTGAATCTTGTGTGCTACATAGACATTCCTTGACATATGTAACCTGTTAAAAATATAGGGCATGGACATTAAGTAACACCATATTTCAGTCACACATAACTTTATGTTCTGACCCCTCTCCTTAACATCCAACAGGTCAGTAAATGGGGTAAAAGCATGGATGAAGCCATGATTGAAGCGAATGGAGAAGGTGAAGTTATTATGATTTTATTAGTAGTTATTGCTTTATTTCTTTTGGAATCTTATGTGATTTAACTATTTGATGTACCTATTGAAAATATAACTGTGACTGTTGTATTTCTGAGATTCTGAAATAATGGTACATCTTATTTGAATATTATATTTTCTCTTTCCGCTGTGTCAGATTCCCATTCGAAGTATATGTTATTATTATCTATTCAAATATAATCCTTACATGAACCTACGACCCGTTTAGAGTGGCTCTAAGTTTCGATGAGCCTTTTCTGGGTCGAAATTTAGGCCATTCCGGGCAGGTAGTTATATATGGTATCGGAGCATAGTGTTAGATCCAAATTTGGGTCTAACACCCAAATTGTCTAAATTTGTTGAGATTAATCACTAGATATGAAAGAAAATACTGAAAACACACCAAATTTATAGTGGTTTGGCGTTAACGAGCCTACGTCCACTTTATATATCTTTGATTGTTCATTAAATGCAGGTACAATCAATGATTTCTCTCAATCCCGCTATTACAATGATGACTCACTTAGTAATTTCGTAATAATACTGATAAAAAATAATGGAGGAACAACAATGGTGATAACCACTCTCAGAATTGCCAAAAGATCCCCCAAAAATGCCAAGTTTTGGGTTATTTATAGGTGATATCTGCAGGCGGTTCGTAATGACACGTGGCACGGATCCCGGGGATCTCGGACTGGTTCGTGGCTTGATGGAGACATGGTCAATACGACGGTTATGGACAGGTGTCATCAGATCCTGAACTTGCGGCTTATGGAAGACTTGATCGTGGCCATCATTCTTTGGACTTGGGGTCGGGTCGTGCCTCCTATCCATGAGCGGGTCGTGGACCCTGTCACGAGCGGGTTGTGACGCTGAGTAATGAGCTAGGGGGTGAAGCTAGCCATGGGTGGACTCATGTGCTTCACGAGCCAGAGTAACTTGGTTTATGGGTCTTCATATATGTTTGCTTGTGCATGGTAATTCAACTCTTAGTGGCTTGATTTTAAATCTAGCCAACATTTTGACCCTCGAACTATGTTTTATCGGGGATGGAACATGCTTCGAAACTGCTGAACAGACCTTTTCACGGAATGATGCGAATCAATAGTCACATTCATTTATAGCGTCACACTGGCTTGAATGGTTATGTCCTTTGATGAGTATAAATATCAGGTTTGGTTTCCAATTATTCTCTTTAATTTGCCGATTATCTTTGATTTCCAAAATTCTTGAGTACACTGCGATCATTTCTATAGGTAAATTCCAAATTTCAATAAACATTAGTTATATCAATAGTCAAAAATCCATTTTTCGCTTCGGTGGTTATCTACAGAATTACGATCTCCGAAGGCTCTCGCGGTCGTGGCCTATAATGTGAACCGTGAGCTATCAGTTGAAGGAGTTCTCGCGCAAGCTGTGATGGGCTCGCTCAGGTCTTTACGGTCTATTGGACCTGGTTACGCCTAATGGGACAAAGAAGGGAAGTGCAAAAGCCTTCATCCGGGCTATATAAGCCGCTCCCTCTTCATTCTCTTTTACTTTTTACTCCTTACTTTTACTGCCGCAATCCCCTTCTCAGTTCCTAACCCTAATCCGCCATTTTAATCCATAATCCAAATTCGAGCTACAACCCCAATTTAAAGAGGTAAAACTGGTTTTTAATTCTTTGCTTTACTATTTCCAAACTCTGTGCTGCATGTATTGCTAAATTCTCTCGCGTTCCATCTGATTCTGGCGGATTCATTGTTGGTCTCGAGGCCATGCCGAAACTGAGAGAGGAGGTTGGGGATTGGGTAGATGAAGAACCAATGAAGAGGGGCTATGGAGCGTGTTGATGCCACTGCAGTTGGAGATAGGCTCGTGATAACAACTGGATAAGGGTGGAGATTCGATTTGCGGAGAGGAATGGTTTCGTGGAGAAGGATGGAGACGTGTGAGGCTTTAAATCGTAACGGTGGCAAGATAAGACGTCGGGTCGGGTTGTGAAGATGGTGAAGTATTGGTTCATGAGAAGGGCGAGCTAAATCGGGTTGTGAGGGTGGCTCATGAGCCTTTCATTCACGAGCCGTTGGGTCTTGGGATCAACCTCCAGCGCGGACTCAGATCATGAACCGAAACCCCGTCCATGATCCACATCGGTTCATGAGCCATGCCACAATCACGAGATGAACTCTTCCCAACGATCTGTCTTTTAACCATGAGCCGCTTCTCATGATTTATATGATCCAGTTTAACCAACGAACCGTTTAATATCTTGACAGAAACTTTACGCCACTCTGACATATTGATAACAGTTAGGATAGAGCCTTCGAGATGGACTTCTTAAACTGGACTTGGATAAAAACATAACTCTGAGACTTGCAATAACTACTTATTCTTTTATCTGTTTCACTTCATGCTTTTCTTCTCAGTAATGCATGCACTGGCACACTTTAACACTTGCACACACGCGGGGGTTGTGAGTATTTATGCTCTAACGACTTATGTTTATTCGCCAACACAGCCATGTCTGATAGACGCTCATCGAGATTATCAAAAATGAAGGTAGATCCAGAGTCGTCAAAATATCACAATCCTGATGTGCTTCCGTCCGAACCAGAGTGGAAAAATTCTGGATCTGATTATGAGACAGATATCGATAGTGAATCAACATCTTCCGAGAGCACATCACTCGAGGAAGAAGAAGATGATCGAGTACCTGACGAGATCCCAGGTATTAAAGAGGTAGAGAAAGAGAAGCTGAGTGATTCCATGGCTTCTAAATTGGACAAGTTGAAATTGGAGAAAGCTGTTTAAGGCACAGAATTCCTTGGGACGATGCGAAAACTCCAGAGGAAGGAGAAAAACCTCATTCTGCTCCGGAAGGATATATGGCTGTCAGTAGGCTCATGTGTCGGGTAGGCGCCATCCCTCCGTTTCCTCCTATTTTCGTTGATCTACTGAGACGACTACCTATCCCTCCTATGCAACTCCATCCCAATGCTTACGCAGCTCTGTATACTTTATATATCGCGTACATAGAGATTTTACAGACCAAAATCACCTTCAAAGATTTGAAATTCTACTATCATTTCAAACATCGTTCCACAGGGACCCCAAACTTCTCTTTCTTTGAATCGATTCCTAGTAGAAAAGTTTTGTCGGATGGCCATAGCAACTTGGGGGATGCGAGATCTGATTGGTTTTACATAAAACATCAGGCAGGATGTGCAAGGAAATAGGTACAATCAAGTAGGTTTCAAATTCTACAACGTATATTCCAATTGCATAATCAAAGTGCTAATGTATTCTTTTTTCTTGTATAGCTCACAATTTTGAGAAAACAGAGGGCTCGGTATATGAGGATCGATTATCCCGCCTCTTAGCATGCAAATCGGACTTCTGTAGAATAAAGAAGTGCATCACCAGTGAGAGCCTTCATAAACACCATCTTATGGATATAAGATTCGGGCTTGGAACCCGTGGCAAGCCTTACAAGTATGTGCCCCCGGTTGAGGGAGAAGGAACTTCAGGGGTCACAAAAACAATCGAATTTCATAAGAGTCCTTTACCGATGATAAATCTGGATGATGAGGATTTGAATGTATATATAGGAGATGAAGTTCAGGTTAACGAACCAAAGGATGCTCTCTCTTCCAAAGGGCAGCTTCCCTTGAAGACCCCACCTCTAGTAGAGCCTGCATTAATAGAGGTGCAAATTTTCGGGGATTTAGAAAAGATCCCTCTGCCAGAAGACATCTATACTTCTAGACATTTTGGAGAGGAACCATTTTTCCGTGTCTCTGATGGAGAGACCTCTCCTGCCAAAGATAAAGATACTGCACAGACGAGCCAAACTTCGGGCCCTGGTTTGTTAGGAGGGACTACACGGGCACACAAATCACATGCACCACTTATCACAACACTTATACACTAACAGTATTCACGATCCTGATGCCTGTTTTGTGATTTTCTACAAGAAAAATGCCTCGTCGTTATTCTTACCGCAATCTTCGTGAGAACACACCCTGGTTGTCTTCTGTATCTGAACATGATCGCAGTGATAGTCGAGGAAGGGATATCCAATGACGCCAAGATTCTTCTTCGCCTCACCCAACGCGTTCTCGCTCTCCCTGGAAACAGGATCCTGAGAAGTCTCACAGTCGCCAAGTGTCACATACGGGGGGTAAAGAACTTCCCAAGGCTACGAATCCTCCAAAACGCTTACCTCCTCCAAGCAAATCCTACAAGAAGTATCACGAACCCAAAGATAAACAAAAGGAGTCGAGCAAAGATAAAGAGAAAGAAAAAGTAGCTCTTGTTCCCTCTGGCCACCAGAGTTTGGGCACTTCTGGGGTACAGAGGGTACCATTACTCCTGTTAATCAAGCAAAATTGTAGCACTTAAGGAAGGAATATCCCGATATCTATTTTGAGAGGATGCATTTTGTCCCGGATCTCGAACTAGTTTATGATGAATGGGATGTAGAAGTTGTAGGTCAGATCGGCCACGTGGCAAAATAATATAAGGCAATGAAAAAGCATGCCAAGAATTTATCAGACGTTATACGCCGTCTAGAGGTAGATGCTGCCAGGGCCAGAGTGAAGGTCGATCACGATGCTAAGGCCAAAAGCAAGGCGAAAAAAGATCTTGAGGACGTGCAAGCCCAACTCGCCTTAGCTCGGCGGGATGCTCAAAATTACAAAACCGAATTGGACGATGCCAAGAAACGCTTCCACCTCGAGCTCGATTCACATGCGACATTGAATGCGATGATAGAATGGAAACAATAAGAGTTCCTCATTAATTTTAATTTGCAACCCTCACCAACCACTTCCAATGATTTTCTTGGGGCTATGGTAATTAGACCTACCCTAAGAGAAAGAATCCAAAGTGCATATGACTTAGACGAGGACTTAAGAGGCATAAAGGAGAAAGTGGGAAAGAAAGAGACCTTTCCTCACTCGGTTAGGTATTCAATCAGTAATGATGGGAATTTACTTTAGGATGCATGACTTTATGTCCCTAAGGATGAGGGTTGAGGAAAGAAATTCTAGAAGAATGCCATATGTCAAAACTGAACATACACCCTGGTGGGGGTAAAATGTACAAGGATATGAAGAGGAATCTTCATTAGGAAGGAATGCAGAGAGATGTAGCCAAGTTCATGTCCAAATGCTTGACATGCCAAAAAGTCAAGGCGGAGCAAGGAAATCCCGGGGGACTGTTACTACCTTTAGTGATCCTCACGTTCAAGTGGGAACATATTTCCATGGATTTTGTAGATGGACTTCCTAGAAGCAAAAAGAGGAATGAGGCTATATGGGTTGTGGTAGATCGTTTAACCAAAAGCGCCCATTTTATACCAGTCAAGAAGACAAGGACTACAACATTGTTAGCCCAACAGTATATCAAAGAGATAGTCAGACTCCATGGTATTCCATCAAGTATCGTAAGGGATAGAGACCCCTTATTCACAAGCAAATTTTGGAGAAGCCTACAAACAACATTGGGGACAACCCTTAACATAAGTACGACTTATCATTCACAAACTGACGGACAAACAGAGAGAGTTAACTGAATCTTGGAAGACTTTCTCAGAGCTTGCATTATCTACTTTGGAGGAGTTTAGGAGTAGCACCTACCGTTAGTGGAGTTCACATATAATAATAGTTTTCAAGCTATAATTGGTATTGCCCCTTTTGAAGCTCTATACGGGAGGCCATGCAAATCGCCAACTTGTTCGTGGGAAACTACCGACAGGATTATACTCGGACCAAACTTCGTCCGTGAATCCACGGAGAAGATATCTTTGATTAGACAGAGAATGAAGGCAGCCCGAGACCATCAGAAATCATTTGCTGATAAGCGAAGGAGGGAACTTGAGTTTAATGTTAGAGACTTGGTTATCATAAAAATATCCCCTCTTAAGAAAACTGTCTGGTTTGGGAAGACTGGTAAGTTGTCTCCCAGATTTACTAGGCCTTTTCGTATCATCGAGAAGATAGGTTCTTTGGCTTATCAAGTGGATCTCCCAGAGCGTCTTTCGGGAATCCATAATTTTTTTCATGTATTTCATCTAAGAAAATTCCTTCATGACTCTACTATCAGACTCAAGCTTGATGAAATTGGGGACATAGAAAAACTTGAGTTGTTAGTCAAGTGTGCCTGGGGAAACTGCTAGGATTGTAGAGCACGGAATCAAGAGAATCCACAACAAAACCGTTCGCCTTGTTCGAGTACAATGGGGAAATAACCATGCGGAAAGCACATTGGAGACCGAGGGTAAGACAAGACAGACTCACCCAGAGCTTTTCACGGGTAACTTTTACTCAAAATAAGGTTTATGGATGCATCGTGATTGCTAGATTGGATATTAGGAAATGGATGCAACACCATCGCACTGAAGGAAATTACGGATCGAATTAGCAGCGGAAACAACCAAATCAGAAACCCTAGTTATCGAAATCGAACAGAATTAAATCGAAATAGGTACCTTACTACTTTGAATAGCAGAACCGAACAAAAACCTAGCTTTAAACTTATTTGATCTGATTCCAGATCTAATCGAATCGAGTGCTTGAAATCAAACACCTCTATAGGAGATCCACTAACGTTGCTCTCGAGTCAAATCGAGGAAGGATGAGGTAGTACTAGCTAAATTGGGATCTAGGGTTTTTATAAGAATTTCGGTTGTAATATCTTATTAAGGAAAAGGTCGGGCCCCTTCTTTATAATATTAGAACCGACATTTTCTCTAAATATATGATCTATTCACCCTTATTTAAATAATAGAATTAGTCAAAACCCTTATATTTAAATATCCTCATCCTTTTGCAACGTACGTAAGTGTGACCCTATAGGCTATCACAGCGTTGGCAACAGTTTATACAACATTTAGACCGTAAACAATGAGCGGCGTCTAGTAACACATCATTGTTACCCAAGCTATAATAGTAATGATTCAATACAACCTTTTGTAAATAGTGTCTCAATATAATTTAATCCTTTCAACCGATATATCCAAGATTAAACTGGAGGCATGGATCATATCATTCTCTTTATAATTTAATCTGTTTTCTTGATCGATGAGTAGACTGTTCAGAACAAATCAATATTTGATCACGGCCATGCATTTCACAGTCTGACTCAATCAAGAGGCCCATGGACATCACTACGAATATATATCGTAGGGTTAAATTACATCTAGATCATTCATAATTTATATTCGACTCTAGATATATCCAATAATCACCGTTATCATTAATCTGTTATGAAATAACTTTAGATGATATCGAAACACAAATATCCTCGAACAAAATTATAATGATCAAAACACAAATATCCTCGAACAAATATCACTATCACTATGAGAACAACTTATGATACTGTTGATTATATTCCATGTAGTTATCTCACGGTGGGTCAGCCCAATACGCTATTCTCCAATACGTATTTATATCTTGACTTTAATATCACGTATATTAGTGATCAATGAGATGTGATCATAAGTCAATCAATATACTAGTCTCAACGCTTTACTGTTGTCCTATATAAACAATATAACTCGACTAGGGACATTTAAGAATTGTAATACTTATTACATTATATAGTCTCAAGTTCATTCTTACTCGAACTATATAATCCCGTATTATTATTCTACGGACTTCTATTATATTAATATTTATATTACGCAGTAAATATAAAATAATAGAATAATATTTTATTCCAAATAATAACATCAACAGTGTTATCAATTTCGTCAAATGAATTGCCTCTAGGGCACAATCTCTAACAATCTCCCACTTGCACTAGAGTCAATCATTTACGTATCGTATACTTATGAAACTAGTGTGACTATTAAACTTCTGCTGCGATAGAGTTCAATTCAGCAGGTCTACGACATTACAACTTTTGTAACTTTGCATATATGTTTATTTCTTTTGTGAACAATTTCACATAAGAGTTTTATTTCTTAAATATATGTTTGGATCAATTATGAGTTTAACGTTTTAGGCCTAAGCTGTTATCGCAATGTAAATCATTGGATCAACAATGAATTAAGTTCAATTATGAACTTCTTAATCCAAACATTTTCTTTCTTAGAATCAGTATCTATTTCTTGCTTTAAAACTAACATTATTCGCAGTAATTAATGTGTTATCAATATATATAACATTGTAATTATTGTGTCACTCCCACTCAATTTCTTGTCTATACAAGATTCAATAATATTTTGTGGTCTCCGAGACATTTCATATTCTATTTTATTCTCATCGGTATGTTAGAGACCGACTCTCTTTTATAAGGATACAAATTCGAGTAATAAACATTTTATTCTCAGAGGATTTATTGAATTAATATCCATTTGCTTCTTTTGGATATTCCACAAAATATTTATTTGATTTGGGTTCGATCTTATTAGAGGAATGACGTTTAACAAGCGCCATACATCCCAAATCTGCGCATTTAGACATACTAGGACATTTCCTAATCCATATCTTATATGACGTCTTAAGACTTGTTTTAGTAGGATTAATTTAATTGTTCTCAATTTATTATTGGAAGATCTATATGACTTATCTTGGTCGTACCATATCTTATACGGTGTGATTACTCCTTTCAGGGACACCATTTCAACATGGTGTTCTAGGTGGTGTGAGTCATGAAACAATTTCAAACTCATCTGGATAGTCATTAAATTTATTGGCTTAAATATTCTCTTTCGAACTGTTCGAAAAGTATTTATATTCTATTAAAATGGGTTTCTAACTTCACTTTGAATTCTTTGAACTTTTCAAAGGATTCTGATATGTATACATATCTATATCTACTGATATCATCCGTGAAGTAATAAAACCTACATCTGGCATATGTATTCATTGCTCCATATACATAATTATGTATGAAACCCAATATATAATAGTCCATTCACTGTGTCAAGTGAAAGATGATTCAGTTATTTTCCCTATAAACAAGATTTGCATTCTTCATATGATTCGAAATCAAATGACCTCAAAATTCCATCATTACGGATTTTTGATATGCGTTTCTTGTTTATATTTGCTAACTGACGATGCTAAAAGTGTGTTGGATTTAAATTATTAAATTTAATCCACTCAGTGAAGTACATTATAGTTAACAATTTATAAAGATCATTAACTAGTTGTGAAATTCCATAAGATTTTTCATTTAAATAAAATGAATAACAATTATTCTTTTATTACAAATGAAATTTAAACTTGTCTAAACAAGATTTATAATAACATTTATTTTAAATGGAATTTCATAATAATAATTATTTTATTAATTTTATCAATCCAGTATACACAACAAGAATTAACTTTCTATGGATAATCCAGCAACTTTTGTTTCATTTCCATTCGTAAGTCCACTTGTCATTTTATCAGATCTCTACTTATTTTGTAATTTCTGTAAATTATCATACATTTATGTGATTTATATCTAGTATCTAGTACTAGAAACGTATAAGTAGAATGTTATAACATTTATATATTATTCGGTTGAAGTCACACCTCAACCTTTCATTTTAGATCCTCTATGTTAATATAACAATTACATTTGATTTGTTTGAGGACAATCATCAAATTTCAATGTTAGTCAAGAAATTTTGATTTAATTCAATTTATATCCTTCTTAAGGATTAATTTAAATTATCGAGTTATTTATTATTTAATATCTACGTTAGATAAAATAATAATTGATTCTGTAGTATTTATTTAATCACAAAATTTTGACAATCAAAATTTATATTAACATAAATATGTAATTTAAATTAAAATATGCTCCCACTGAAATTGAGATCTGTAACACCCCGTAATTCTATAACACTAAGATTCGCAAATCAAGGAAGAATTAAAAGTTAAAATCAAAATCAAGGGAAAGGGGCTGCGCCATTGCGTTCGTCTCGGAAAAATACGCGAAATAGAGTCCGAGTTTTCTAAAATCGGAGTCCGTATGACCAAGATATGGCCCGTCAAAGTTTTCAGAAAATTCCAAGTTCAAAACAGTTTAAAATAGAGTTAAATTCGAATTCAAACGCGCAGGGGGCAGGGCGGGAAAATTCCCGCCCAGGTCAAGTCGACAGGGGTGTCGACTGCACAGTCGACACCACCCCCCCCCCCCCCATGTCGACTGCCCGGTCGACATGGGTGTCGAACTACCCGCTTTTTCCAGCTTTCTGCACCTGGTTCGTTCTGCTGTATTTGGTCACGTTTTCTGACCAGGTTCATCCGCCTAACACTATATAAACAACCCCGGTCTTCTTCTCTATTCACAATTCTTTTCTACCATTATGCTGCAAAGATTCTTGTTAGACATGGCTTCTCCTCCTCCTCTAAAATAATATATAAAAAATAAACCAAGACGAGGAAATGCTGCTAAAAGATTTTCAAGAAGAGGTTCAAGTCAAGCTAGGATTCAAGAGGAGGTCCAAACGACTTCAACGACTGTTTTTCTACGAATCTTAGCAACGTCATCTTTATGTTCTAATCTAATCTCTGTAAGTCAGTTATTTTTAGATTTGAACATTTTGCTTTTATTCGTGACATGAAATTAAAGGGATAAAAGACTATGCCTTATCTTTCTACTTGAATCGGTGCTTGTACCTTCGGACCTAATTAAGAACTGTTGTGATTCGATGACCAATAAGACTGTGACGGTGAAACTATGGACTTTGGAACCATATGCCTTGGAACTATGAACATAAGCCTTTGATTTTGGGACACAAAACATTGCCTATGACTATGAATATTTCCTATGACTATGAACGTTGCCTATGACTATGAACATCGCCTAAGACTGTGATTCATTGAACTGTGAGGATTATTGCCTATGACTATGAACATTTCCTATGACTATGAACGTTGCCTATGACTATGAACATCGCCTAAGACTGTGATTCATTGAACTGTGAGGATTATTGCCTATGACTATGGATATAAGATTATTATTTATGCCAATGACATTGTAGTTACAAAACCATGTTGTTTAACAAACTGACATTATTTTGGATCTCGGCCTGACTTTCTATTCAGTTTATTCTTGGTTATCTTTGGTTTTAGACCTTGGGAATTTACCTATTAAGTTAGGTCTACCCATGTTCTTGAACCTCTGTCTCTATTCTGTCTATTCTTGGTTTTAGACCTTGGGAATTTACCTATTTAGTTAGGTCTACCCATGTTCCTGAACCGACGTCGTTATTCAACCCTTTTTATGCCAGTTATTATGTCTATCTTTTGCATAGCACTTTGTTTCATTCCCTATTTTCTGCGAATCTAGATTTATCTATAATCTAGATTGAATAACAATTATACGAACGGTGGGAATACGATTTGGGGCGAAATATGAAATTTACTAAAACATAGTTATAAACTTGGAAATTGGCATAAATTGGGAACATGTATTATGGCATGTTCATAGAAATGCAAATGGGATAAATTTGACAGGAATTACAGGATTGTGTAATTTGAATCTAGTATTGACATGTAAATCTAGCATTTACATGAATTGTGAACTAGAGTAATAAGTCTAGTTTGACGTGAATTAGAATGTTAAATAAGAATTGGATTAGCTAATTTGGCTCGATAAGTATATTGGCATAAACTTGAAATTGGCCATAATTGGGAGTAACTGTCAGGATTAGCAAAATCATGGTTAGTGACACTTCATTTGGTATGGTTTACATACCAAAAAGCATGAACATGATATAGAGGGGAAAATGGGCCGTAAGAATAAATGTTGACAATTTACATTAAAAGAGTAATTGGGAAATAAGTAAATTAGGATTAATTTACTTATAAAATTTGTCCTAAATGAGGAAATGTTAAATTAGACAAATTAAAGGTTTGTTAACGACATCTCTTTTAATAATAAACCATAAAGTTCTAGGGTGACAGAGAGGATAGTGTCTAGGCTTGAGTTTGGAAGATACAAGTTTCCTGCTCTACCTGGCTATCCCTAACTGATCCGACGGACGGGATGGTTACTTTCAAAACCTGATTTGAAAATTAATCAAAACCCTTTGAACTAGAAAACACGAATAGGCCTAACCCGAGGTTAGGCTGAGTTGCGATGTAAACCTGCCCGTAACCAACCGGCACATCCAGTAATCGCAACAATATCTGTCTAATGTGAGTGGTCGTGGCTTTAATTTATTTAGTTAAAGCTAGAACAAGAATGCTAGGGTTAAGTTAACTAAGACACTTAACCAACTCAACATGATAACAAGACTGATAGGTGGGGTTAGGTTCATACAGTTAAGCTAGAATGGGAGGGTTAAGTCCATAGGAACACTTAACCAACTTAAGCACAGTTAAGCTAGAACGGAGGGCTAAGTCCACAGGGACACTTAACCAAACTCATGGTAACAAGACAAGATTTGTAGAGGTTAAGTAACTAAGAAAACACTTAGCCAAATTAACATGTTAACTAGCCTAGAAAATGGGGTTAAGTAAAGTTAATACACTTAGCCAAATTAACATGTTAACTAGACTAGAGGTTGGGGTTAAGTAAGATTTAATACACTTAGCCAATTTGATATGTTAGCTGGGCTAGACCGTAGGGTTAAGTAAAATTGAACACTTAACTATCAGATTGTGATAAAAGAATAGGGGTAAGTCTAAACATGAAGGGATAATACTTAACCATTAATAACATGTTAGTTAAGACAGACGGGCAAGATTAAGTTAAAAAGGAACACTTAACCAATACAAGGTTAATGGGTAGGGTTAAGTAATAAGAAATACTTAACCAATATAACTTGGTTTGTGGTGGGGTTAAGTCAACATGAATTACTGATAACACTTAACCAGTATAACAGTATGAATGAAGAGGGTTAAGTTGGCTTGAATTGACTAATGACACTTAACCAATCCAAATTGACGGGAAAGGGAACTAAGTAGTAAACCTTAGAAAACAACGATTCTGGAAACTAAGTGGTAAATCTTAGTTAGTAAAACTAAGTAGTAATTCTTAGTATAACACGGGAAGGAGCGAATGTCCGTCTGAATAGAGAGAAGGCTCCAACGAATTGGGTTACGAAGCCCGAGGCTTCGAGGGGACGTGAGGGTACTCTTGGTATCCCTCTGTGAGGCTGCAGATGATCCGCTTGGGCCCACAGAGGTTAAGGTCTGTGTAGAAGAACCAGGGGTATGCCTTGGTTGCAATACATGGCAACCTAAAGACTAGGATGGACCGGCGTGATTCGGCGAGCAAACGGTAGCCCTGTGATAGCAACTCGTCGTCTACCATCCATCTTGAGTCAATCGAGATACGTGAAGCGGAAAGGCGGAGAACTCCATAAGACCATATACTTGCTATCTAGTTATGGTTACGGATGGCCATAGGATAGTGGGGCACCGGGGGCCGGCGTATAGTTCTCATTTTACGAGGTATTCCTTTCATTAGTTGAGGGAGGGGTCAAGTGGGACCATAGCCACTAGAATAAAAATAGACCTTAGCATCTGCATCGACAGATATCTAAAAGCTCCCGACCGAGTTCTGTATTCCTTGTTTTGCCCTGTCACAGGACTCGGACCGCACATTACAGGACATGTGCATCTAGACAAGCGATAACGATTCGTGATACATGCGTGGGGAAGTATAGGAACATATACCACTCTAGGTAGTGTGTCCTAGACTTGGGGGAATCATTCGACAGGTAGCATAATCCCTAGTTGGACTAGGTGGCATAAACCCTGAACTCGAGAAGCGTTCAATAGATAGCGTAAACTCTAGTTAAATCTAGAAAGCACTTGATAGAAAACCCTAGATTAGATCTATGTAATAAATAATAAATGTATGCCTGAAGGCAATGGAAACTACAGGGGTTGGGATCACGTTATCGTTACTAGTTGGAACACTAGTTAGGTGGTGCAGAGATATAAAAACCAGTATGACAAGAAAATAGCGAAGCGGCGAAAGTATTAGAGCATATTCTGTTTATCTTATCTTAGCATATCTTGTGACTACCTTGTCTAATCTTGTTGACCATATCGTCATGGTGTAATCTTGTATTCAGTTAATTCATGTCGTTTTGTTTTCCATGTTCACATGCTAGAAGTTACTGAACTTACTCAGGCTTTATGTCTGACTCTGTTTTTCTTTCTTCTTCTTTTCTTCCGTTTCCCCCCCCTCCCCGAGGTAGTAAAGGAGGGAATAGTTTAGCTCAGGTTAAGTTGGACTGCCACTCTTTCCCGGCTTGAAGATTTGTCGAAGTTTGCTTGGATTCTCTTTTCAGATGCTATGGCTGGCTCTTGCTAAAATCGGGGAATATAAATGTTGTTTTTATGCTTCTTTATTTTGTAAGACAGATGATACTCTGATATTGTAAAGAAACCATTGTACAAAATATTTTATCAATAAAGCAAAGTTTTATTTTCCGCTGTTTAATTTCTGTCTGTCTTGTAATTTATCTGCATCTTTTACCCTAAATGCTCCACAGAACTTAGTGCATTCCCTTTGTGAGTGACACTAACGGATGTGGGGTGTTACACGTGGTATAAGCCCTGAAGGTTACCGGATCAGATAAAAGATTTGAAAAATTATTTTCAAAAAGGTTTTAAAAGAAGCATTTTCAAGAGAAAAGATTTGTTTTAAAGGCATATTCCCCAAAGCCATACGCATTGTCTTCTCTTCCTCTGTTTGAATTCTTGTCTCCTTCTTTCTAAGTCTCTGGGGCTCCTGGCTTTCTAGGAGGTAACCTCATCGATGGGCGAAGTAGTGCCCGACTTCCATCTATAACCGTAGTAGTCTCACCTGCGGTTAGTTTTCTGCCAAGCTTAATAGGATTTTCCGTACGATGGAGGCAGCTTTCAAGGGATTTGTCAACATGACTACACACAGAAGGGGGTGAGGAGTTTGGCTAAGGAGCACAACCCGAGGATGAGGAATTCATGGATGTAGATTTAGCTCACGAAGGAGAAAGAAATTATAAAACCTAAGACAAGAGGAAGTATCTTTACTAGGGTATGATAGGGCATAGAATTAAGGACAAGGGAAAGAACGAGGAACAAGATTTTCAGAAGGGCAAGTACATACTTTCACCACCAAGCACACCTAGGAGAAAGGAAGTAAAGTTCTGTTGGAAGAGTTTAGTTTTCTGTCCGTACTCTTTCGGTTTTAGCGCTTCACAATTGTTCATACCCACTTCCATAGCTGAGTCTCTGCACCATAGCACTTGTATAGTAAAAGGATCCCACTAGAGTCTCAAATCCAATTGGTGGTCCGACCAGTTTATTTTTGGTTAGTAGGGGATTTGAGAATAGCTATCGAGTTTGCTTATATCATCTCACGTAGATCGTCTAAATTCGAAGGAGGTATTCCTTGGGTGCTTGTCTGATATTGGTTCAGGCCTTTGGGGCTTGTACTTGAGGAATGTCGAGTTCGACTAGGATGGTTTGCGTGAAGGATGAATAGTTGTGGCAGGTACTCAAAAAAGCACGTAGTAACCTTTCGACCCCTATAGTTATGGCATGGCGGATAAGAGGGAGACCTCTAATCATCTTAGTACATATACTTGGTACCGTGATTGACATCTGTTTATTTTGAATCGGAGGTCAGAAACTTCACAATCGTGAAGTTAAATTAGTTAAGATACAGTGGAGTAAAGCTCAAGAAGGCTAGATACTAGCGTCATACCCTTTTTCTTAAGGGTGCATCCTTGATTTCTTTGTGTAGGAGCTTTACGCATAATTGTTTCTCTCTTTCCGAAGTATATCACCTAGGTCGTATCTTCGATCTTTAGGTAGAAGCCAATGGATGTAAACATGTGTTTGAAACATGTTATGGTTGGTGGTTGCAAGTGGTTGCTAATGGTTGCTCGTGAATGCATATGCATACGTATTAGGCACTAGATCAGGTCGGACGCTTTCATATTGCATTTACAGGAATGTATTTGTTTGTAAGTTGAGCCTGATATGTTATCATATGGGTATTGCATATGGATGAATGGCTGTGCACGCATATAGTATTTACATAACTAGGGATGCTTGCATACATGGTTGGACGCATGGCACTGACATGACTCGCATTAAGGAGGTCAACTGAATCAGTAGACCGCCTGATTTTGCATTAGGTAAAGACATAAACACACACTATGCATATGAACATGAAGGCATTAGAAATCTTTTAAGGACAATGGATGTCTGTGATTGAATGGTTGAGTAGATGGGTGATTGGATGGTAGAACACATTCTTCCTAACTTGGAGATTTCGGGGACGAAATCCTTTTAAGTGGGGGAGAATGTAACACCCCGTAATTCTGTAACACTAAGATTCACAAATCAAGGAAGAATTAAAAGTTAAAATAAAAATCAAGGGAAAGGGGCTGCGCCATTGCGTTCATTTCGGAAAAATACGCGAAATAGAGTCTGAGTTTTCGAAAATCGGAGTCCGTATGACCAAGATATGGCCCGTCAAAGTTTTCAGAAAATTCCAAGTTCAAAACAGTTTAAAATAGAGTTAAATTCGAATTCAAACGCGCAGGGGACAGGGCGGGAAAATTCCCGCCCAGGTCAAGTCGACAGGGGTGTCGACTGCCCAGTCGACACCCCCCATGTCGACTGCCCAGTCGACATTGGTGTCGACCTGCCCGCTTTTTCCAGCTTTCTGCACCTGGTTCGTTCTGCTGTATTTGGTCACGTTTTCTGACCAGGTTCGTCCGCCTAACACTATATAAACAGCCGTGGTCTTCTTCTCTATTCACAATTCTTTTCTACTATTATGCTGCAAAGATTCTTGTTAGACATGGCTTCTCCTCCTCCTCTAAAATAATATATATAAAATAAACCAAGACGAGGAAATGCTGCTAAAGGATTTTCAAGAAGAGGTTCAAGTCAAGCTAGGATTCAAGAGGAGGTCCAAACGACTTCAACGACTGTTTTTCTACGAATCTTAGCAATGCCATCTTTCTGTTCTAATCTAATCTCTGTAAGTCAGTTATTTTTAGATTTGAACATTTTGCTTTTATTCGTGACATGAAATTAAAGGGATAAAAGACTATGCCTAATCTTTCTACTTGAATCGGTGCTTGTACCTTTGGACCTAATTAAGAACTGTTGTGATTCGATGACCAATAAGACTGTGACGGTGAAACTATGGACTTTGGAACCATATGCCTTAGAACTCTGAACATAAGCCTTTGATTTTGGGACATAAAACATTTCCTATGACTATGAATATTTCCTATGACTATGAACGTTGCCTATGACTATGAACATCGCCTAAGACCGTGATTCATTGAACTGTGAGGATTATTGCCTATGACTATGAACATTTCCTATGACTATGAACGTTGCCTATGACTATGAACATCGCCTAAGACTGTGATTCATTGAACTGTGAGGATTATTGCCTATGACTATGGATATAAGATTATTATTTATGCCCATGACATTGTAGTTACAAAACCATGTTGTTTAACAAACTGACATTATTTTGGATCTCGGCCTGACTTTCTATTCAGTTTATTCTTGGTTATCTTTGGTTTTAGACCTTGGGAATTTACCTATTAAGTTAGGTCTACCCATATTCTTGAACCTCTGTCTCTATTCTGTCTATTCTTGGTTTTAGACCTTGGGAATTTACCTATTTAGTTAGGTCTACCCATGTTCTTGAACCGACGTCGTTATTCAACCCTTTTTATGCCAGTTATTATGTCTATCTTTTGCATAGAATCTTTGGTTCATTCCCTATTTTCTGCGAATCTAGATTTATCTATAATCTAGATTGAATCACGATTATACGAACGGCGGGAATACGATTTGGGGCAAAATATGAAATTTACTAAAACATAGTTATAAACTTGGAAATTGGCATAAATTGGGAACATGTATTATGGCATGTTCATAGAAATGCAAATGGGATAAATTTGACAGGAATTACAGGATTGTGTAATTTGAATCTAGTATTGACATGTAAATCTAGCATTTACATGAATTGTGAACTAGAGTAATAAGTCTAGTTTGACGTGAATTATAATGTTAAATCAGAATTGGATTAGCTAATTTGGCTCGATAAGTATATTGGCATAAACTTGAAATTGGCCATAACTGGGAGTAATTGTCAGGATTAGCAAAATCATGGTTAGTGACACTTCATTTGGTATGGTTTACATACCAAAAAGCATAAACATGATATAGAGGGGAAAATGGGCCGTAAGAATAAATGTTGACAATTTACATTAAAAGAGTAATTGGAAAATAAGTAAATTAGGATTAATTTACTTATAAAATTTGTCCTAAATGAGGAAATGTTAAATTAGACAAATTAAAGGTTTGTTAACGACATCTCTTTTAATAATAAACCAGAAAGTTCTAGGGTGACAGAGAGGATAGTGTCTAGGCTTGAGTTTGGAAAATACAAGTTTCCTGCTCTCCCTGGCTATCCCTAACTGATCCGACGGACGGGATGGTTACTTTCAAAACCTGATTTGAAAATTAATCAAAACCCTTTGAACTAGAAAAGACGAATAGGCCTAACCCGAGGTTAGACTGAGTTGCGATGTAAACCTGCCCGGAACCAACCGGCACATCCAGTAATCGCAACATTATCTGTCTAATGTGAGTGGTCGTGGCTTTAATTTATTTAGTTAAAGCTAGAACAAGAATGCTAGGGTTAAGTTAACTAAGACACTTAACCAACTCAACATGATAACAAGACGGGTAGGTGGGGTTAGGTTCATACAGTTAAGCTAGAATGGGAGGGTTAAGTCCATAGGAACACTTAACCAACTTAAGCACAGTTAAGCTAGAACGGAGGGCTAAGTCCACAGGGACACTTAACCAAACTCATGGTAACAAGACAAGATTTGTAGAGGTTAAGTAACTAAGAAAACACTTAGCCAAATTAACATGTTAACTAGTCTAGAAAATGGGGTTAAGTAAAGTTAATACACTTAGCCAAATTAACATGTTAACTAGACTAGAGGTTGGGGTTAAGTAAGATTTAATACACTTAGCCAATTTGATATGTTAGCTGGGCTAGACCGTAGGGTTAAGTAAACTTGAACACTTAACCATCAGATTATGATAAAAGAATAGGGGTAAGTCTAAACATGAAGGGATAATACTTAACCATTAATAACATGTTAGTTAAGACAGACGGGCAAGGTTAAGTTAAAAAGGAAAACTTTACCAATACAGGGTGAATGGGTAGGGTTAAGTAATAAGAAATACTTAACCAATATAAATTGGTTTGTGGTGGGGTTAAGTCAACATGAATTACTGATAACACTTAACCAGTATAACAGGATGAATGAAGAGGGTTAAGTTGGCTTGAATTGACTAATGACACTTAACCAATCCAAATTGACGGGAAAGGGAACTAAGTAGTAAACCTTAGAAAACAACGATTCTGGAAACTAAGTGGTAAATCTTAGTTAGTAAAACTAAGTAGTAATTCTTAGTATAACACGGGAAGGAGCGAATGTCCGTCTGAATAGAGAGAAGGCTCCAACGAATTGGGTTACGAAGCCCGAGGCTTCAAGGGGATGTGAGGGTACTATTGGTATCCCTCTGTGAGGCTGCAGATGATCCGCCTGGGCCCACAGAGGTTAAGGTCTGCGTAGAAGAACCAGGGGTATGCCTTGGTTGCAATACATGGCAACCTAAAGACTAGGATGGACCGGCGTGATTCGGCGACCAATGGTAGCCCTGTAATAGCAACTCGTCGTCTACCATCCATCTTGAGTCAATCGAGATACGTGAAGCGGAAAGGCGGAGAACACCAAAAGACCATATACTTGCTATCTAGTTATGGTTGCGGATGGCCATAGGATAGTGGGGCACCGGGGGCCGGCGTATAGTTCTCATTTTACAAGGTATGCCTTTCATTAGTTGAGGGAGGGGTCAAGTGGGACCATAGCCACTGGAATAAAAACAGACCTTAGCATCTGCATCGGCAGATATCTAAAAGCTCCCGACCGAGTTCTGTATTCCTTGTTTTGCCCTGTCACAGGACTCAGACCGCACATTACAGGACATGTGCATCTAGACAAGCGATAACGATTCGCGATACATGCGTGGGGAAGTATAGGAACATATACCACTCTAGGTAGTGTGTCCTAGACTTGGGGGCATCATTCGACAGGTAGCGTAATCCCTAGTTGGACTAGGTGGCATAAACCCTGAACTCGAGAAGCGTTCAGCAGATAGCGTAAACTCTAGTTAAATCTAGAAAGCACTTGATAGAAAACCCTAGATTAGATCTATGTAATAAATAATAAATGTATGCCTGAAAGCAATGGAAACTACAGGGGTTGGGATCACGTTATCGTTACTAGTTGGAACACTAGTTAGGTGGTGCAGAGATATAGAAACCAGTATGACAAGAAAATAGCGAAGCGGCGAAAGTATTAGAGCATATTCTGTTTATCTTATCTTAGCATATCTTGTGACTACCTTGTCTAATCTTGTTGACCCTATCGTCATGGTGTAATCTTGTATTCAGTTAATTCATGTCGTTTTGTGTTCCATGTTCACATGCTAGAAGTTACTGAACTTACTCAGGCTTTATGTCTGACTCTGTTTTTCTTTCGTCTTCTTTTCTTCCGTTCCCCCCCCCCCAGGTAGTAAAGGAGGGAATAGTTTAGCTCAGGTTAAGTTGGACTGCCACTCTTTCCCAGCTTGAAGATTTGTCGAAGTTTGCCTGGATTCTCTTTTCAGATGCTATGGCTGGCTCTTGCTAAAATCGGGGAATATAAATGTTGTTTTTATGCTTCTTTATTTTGTAAGACAGATGATACTCTGATATTGTAAAGAAACCATTGTACAAACTATTTTATCAATAAAGCAAAGTTTTATTTTCCGCTGTTTAATTTCTGTCTGTCTTGTCATTTATCTGCATCTTTTACCCTAAATGCTCCACAGAACTTAGTGCATTCCCTTTGTGAGTGACACTAACGGATGTGGGGTGTTACAAGATCCCTCTGTTTATATATACATATCGGTATATATATATATAATGGTTTTCAAAGATCCATATCTAATCATGCCTTGACCTAGCTTTGGCTAAACTCAAAACACAACCTTTTAGGTAGACATCTTATGTCAATTATATCGTCTATATAACTCTTGGATCGCATGTTGAACAGTTTGTTCAGTATTATTTATTTTCTCAAAATATATAGAATAATTCATGCTTTTGTCTCTAAGGCCATAATCCTATTATGCAGCCTAGTTAAGTCAGACCCAATAATAGGTTGGAGCACCACATTTTACTCCATCGCATATAACCAAAATAAAAGGTGCACAATGCTTTGGCGTTAGTTACAACTAGTGATCTTGGACAGTGATGAGTATATTATTGGAAGACGTCACCTTGATTTACTATAACAAATTTTTTTTTAGAGGGAATTTATAATTCGTAATGGAAACAATATTAAAGTTATTTACATATATCAATATATATATATGTATTTATATTCGTAATATAAATTAGATTTAAATAAAATATATACGGAATATATATGAATTTAAAGTTAAAATTAAATTTAACTCGTCATGCCTATATGTTCTATTTGAACACTTCAAAATATTTGTTAACATAATTCCTGAATGTTTAGAATCATATTCATAATGTGATATGCAATTCCATGTAAGAACACATTTCAGATATATATATTAAATCCACGCCTGTAAAAAATTCAAAGGCCCATATATATATATATGTATATCATATAAGGATTGTGAACCCATGATTTAGTATAAAGCAGGTCTTTACTAACAATGTTGAAACATTCCATTAATGGAACCAATCCAGGCCATACAAAATATACTACTGTAGTTCACTTATTATTGAACCCATAACATAAACTCATATAATAATGAGTTTTGCGTACACAAGTAAATATGTATACAGAAAATGACTTGAACTCATAAATGCAGCTAAATCAATTGAGACTATTACATTTCTCACTATCTAACAGTCCAACATAGACGTACAGATTCAGCATAGAATTAACATAGATTATAATATGTCATATGCCAAAGTATAAACAATTATACATACAGACTCATCATTAAAATACAAACACATTTGTAATTTAAGCAACTGTCCTCCCACTGAAACATTTTCAGTAAGCATCACCAATTCCCTGTAAGAACAATTTTAGATTACAGGGTTAGTTGGAGCTAGATTCATCAAATGTATCTAATATTTATATATGCATCAACTCATATATATTATGTACATCAAATGTATATATTACATGTATGTGTGCAGTAATCCATACATACATCAAATGGATATATGTATAAGCATATGTAGATACTTATATGTATCAATCACATATTCATCTACTTGGCACCATTACACACACACACACACACACACATATATATACACACACTTATAAGTACTTAATACTATTAACACTTCAGAACATGCAGAAACAAATTTAATCTCAAATACATATACATGTTCATTATATGTCATATTAATAGATTAATCATATTTACATAACACAATTTTATATATGTAGTGGGATTTTCTACACCGGTATGTTTGTTTCTACAAAGATAAACTATATATCCATCATACAAACAGAACTGCACCATGATATGGGCAAGTTATTAAAAAAAATATCCAGTTTTAGTTAAAACTGTGTTTAGGGACATTATATGTCATAATATAAGCATCAAGATGCTTAAAGTATTGAAATCAGAACATGTTTCAACACTTACTGATTTAAGGAATGTATCAATTTTCTTTGATGAATCATATTCATCGTTATATTACGATTATCTTGACATAATCACCAATGTCAACATATACATATGCAAGAAGAAATACATTTTGATATACATATCATAAACTTCGTGCTGAAGATTTTAAAAGTTTTAAAGCCAATGGTTGGTGTGATACATATCATACTATGAACATTAAAATAAATAAAAAAATTACAAATCAGATTTGTAAAATATAATCAGCAGTATGTTAAAACAGATTACATAAAGATGATTTCATTGCATGTTATAAAAGTAATAACTAGAATTTTAAATACATATGATTGAATTAATATCATATATTAATTCTCTATACCATTCAGATATTAAAACACAAAACAGAATTCGTTTATTGTGAAAACAATTCATGTCAGAATCAAATTCTAGTAATATTCCATCTATTATTGAAATCAGTGTTCATAACACTGATTTATCTTACATAGCCTACTCAAACAATTTGAATCCATTCTGATTTTAATCATATTTTACAAATTCATAGTTCAGATTTAAGTGTATATATAAATCCAGATCTATAATTGAAGCATATACGGTTCATATGCTTACAAATTTAATCTAGCGCATAGTTAAAACCCAGATTTCAAAATAGAATAAATCCCATGTTTATATCTTATACGAAACTGAATAACAAGCTTAATCCAATTAAGTCAGAATCAAATTCTGGAGCTGTCTTATACAATATAACCAAAAAAGATACATAGATATATGTATATCATGTTAAACTTAAGCCATTAGACAATCATATTGATTTATAACTTGTAGGAGTTTATCCATGTTACCAGGTCCATTTGCATAAAACCAGAATTTAATAAACTGAGTTATTAAATTTGTAAAACATAGTCAATATTCAAAGTCATGAACTTAACATATGTTGAATCAAACAAGCTTTGACCATTATTCTGGTATTGCATACACATATAACAAATCTCGAAACATAAAATTTAATAAACATAATTAATATCCATTACTAATTAGTATTCAAACAAAACAATTTTGTTTCAAAATTTATTGTATTATAGCTAGATAGATAGTGTGTACAAGAATTCCAGATCAAATGGATTATTAAATCAATCCAAATTATCAGATCAAAACAGAAAATCATATCACGTCTATATTATAATATAGAGGGAACAACTACATGATCAAAACCGGTTTTGAATCTCTTACTGGAATTTCATAATTTTAGATAAATTCAGACTAAACTAGCAATAAACCCATTTCAAAGTTTTATATCAAATATAAAACTTTGTTCACTGTAAAAACATTTTATAGCTCGTATATAGTTTTTCAACTTACTATGAAACAACTTCATTTTAAGTCAAATTTTCAATAAACCTTGTTTAAAATTAATATCATATATTAACTTATAATACATCTCAGATTTATAGTAAGATCAAATCAAGGTTTATTCTAACAATCGTATTATTAAAACAGTAGGTCATATATGATTCAAACATTTATTAGAAACTGATGAGGACTTATGGAAGGAAAGTGATTTGTTTTTAGAAAAACAATCCAAATTTGTCTACAATTAAAATAGTAAATCATATTTACTAAGACCTTTAAATCATATCTGGTTTGGTAGCCAAAACCGATAAATACAATCAACAAATTTGATTTATCCAATTATAATCAGAGTCTTACTATTTATAACAGGGCATTATCAGGTTCTGCATATATGTGTTAGTAACAACAAAACCATCGTAGGTATAAAATATATGTTGACAAGCATATTTCCAGTCATAAGTCATAGATTATTTAACCTGATTAAATATAATTATGAACCCTCAAAAGATCTAACATACGTATATGCAGGTTTGTTTTAAAACTGATTTAAAACACTAAATTATGCTCATTGACTTTCAGTACATTGATTCTGTCTAACAGATTTCGGATCATATGCAGAATGTAACAATTAGGAATTTCGCTCGGTCCGAACCAGTCGCTAAACCGACCCCGACCGTTCGAAACGCCCCATCATTTGAGAACACGACAAATCAGAATGCAAACAGAAGAACATTTCATTGTTTATTACAACAATGCATCAGATTACAAGAATATACAGAGTATAAATGTATACTACACAGAAATATCAGAGATCTAAATTACATTTAAATACATCGCAGCGGAAAATAATACAATATACAACTAGAAGGGATATACGGATACAAAGCTTTCCGGATATCGTTCCAGCTGAAAACCAGGATCCTGTGAATATAAATCTGCAAAACCGAAACTACTAGCTGCCCGTGTCAAAAATAGGGGCACCCAGAGTTTAGGTTAAAACAATAAACTCCAGGTCAGTCATGTGACTGGTGTGAGAACTAAAACAGTTATTAATCTTTGTTTTTAAAGTTCGGTAAATCAAGGGACCACGCCGTATAACACGGAACGGGTTTCCTCCCAAGAATACCAGTGCATAAAACAACAGCGCAATGCTAAATAAAGAAAAATGAAGCTGTTATAAGACCCAGGTCCTATCACACAATGCAACGCAAGCCGGGGGATAGGGTTTTCCCTTATAACAGCCAAAGAATGCTTGATACGTTTAAAACAAATCATTTGATACTATTATAAGTGCATAGTGTATAAAACAACTTCAAATCATAAGTATCAATCATAGGCGACATGGGTACCATATATCATGTCGCCATATATAGGTTTACAAATAAAACCGCAAATGTCACGTATTTGGAAATTGGGTTTCCATCTATGAACCGAGGCAAAAGATAGTCCTCAACGTCTTCGAGACAATCTAGCCCATGTCTCCGGAACAGCCGCAACTGCCCCTTGGATCGTCAGGGCCGGTCCACCGATGTGGATTATAGTGCCTGAACAATACGTCTCTCCGCCCTATGGGGCGTAAATGAGCCAACTAAATGACTCCATCGGTTCGAGAACGACCGATCAATCCGAGGCGCCTCGCAACAGCAACAACCACATAAGTCAAACTCGTCAGGGCGTGTAAAACCACTGACGCCACTTCTAGCTAGAAAGAAACGCATGTCCTCCCTGAGGTCCTCTCCCGTTTTTGGTTCATACCGGGTGTGAAACTCGCGAAGTAAACGTTACACAAAGCTACGCCATAAAGGCCGTGCTTCGATCATCACCACAAGACTTTGCTTTTCAACAGAAGCCTCGATCAATTGCCACTTAGGCATGCCACACAGGCAATTCAATCCATGCGTTTGATATCCATCAATATATAACCCCTGAGCTCGTACGTCTCAGAGAAGGGCGTTAAGCAAGAGAATAAATTCTCCGCCGCCAAACAGATATATATTTAATAGAGATCAATCACACGGACTAAAATCCAATGTCAGACACACAGTCCATTTACAAGTCCGTTCTGGGTCTGAACGAAACAGGAGGCACCTAGTACCCCGCATATCCATCGATCTCCAAGTACGTCTGGACGATCACCAACTGTTTCCATCTTCTTGGGTGTACAACCCAATCAAGAGCATCAGTAATTACCCAAACGACGTGAAGACCTCCGGTCTTCGACCATCGTCTTCATCTTCGACTTATCGTCGTATCAGTTATTCAGAATGGGATGAACCCGGTCTTTCCGAATAACTCGCGTATATTTTAAATAAGTGTTACACAAATACAACATACGCCTCATTCCAGTTCATTAGTCACTAACCGTAAATTAATCAAGAGAATAATTCCCCAAATATTAACCCCGAAGGCCGAAACCAACATCAGATCAATATCCAGAAAACCATTCTGCTTGGCTAACCGACAGTTAGTTTCTAAATTTCACATTCATAGGGAAAGGTTCCCATTAATTTTATCAAAGATAAATTCTTTATATTTATTCTTTAATCTATCTTTGAATATCAATTCAAAACTAGTCGGGATTAGCGAACCTTACCGAAGTAATCATTTGTTTTAATTTCCCAATCCCAACCTATTCATCCCATGAAGTAAAACTGGTAGCACTTCATATCTAACACCACGGTGTTATCGGTAAATTCAATTACCATTTCACGTTCAAATCTAATTAAAGATTTAACTATCGCCTGGAGCAAAACTGGTGGTACTCCATTTTCGATCTTTTCAATCTAATTAAAGATTCATTAAAACTCCACTTAGTTTTAATCTTCGACTGGGTTAAAGAATCAGTGTCATTTAAAACACGGTTCACGATAAACCCAAAATCACATTCATTAATTATCGGGTTAAAGAACGAGTGTTATTTAAAACACTGTTCGCGATAAACCCAAAAATCAATATCAATTCAATTCCAATTAAATATCATTTAATTGGTACACTTCATTAAATCTAAATAAAAAGATTTAATCTTTTCTCAACTGGGTTCAAGAACAGTGTTAATGAAGACACCATTCACGACAAACCCAAATCACATTTGATATTCAATACAAGGCTTTGAATAGAAAATGTATCGGCTTATATTCAATATCAAATTCTACGATTAACAAATGTCGTATTGGAAATAACGATATAAATATATATCTTTCAAATTTCCATAACAACACCCGTATAATCCCGAATTCCAACATCGAAATATTCCGAAGACAATTTCGATTCAAATCCACTCCAATGCAATCATTGGAAATTCTGGTTATTTTTAAAACCCTTTTCAAATTCAATTTATTTATTTAAAAATAAATAGAATTGTAATTCTAGTTCAAAACTAGTTCATTTCGATAAAAATCTATTTTTATCTTTTCAAATATGGAGTTTTTCATCCCAAATCTTCACAAATCATTTCTTATGATTTTACACAAATTATTACTATTTTTAATAATTTTATCAAGGCCCGTACAGTCGATTTCCTTCAACGGCCATCGAACTGCACTTACAGCGACCTTTTTCAAATTTGATTTGGACGTATCTCCAAATCCAACCGTTAGATTTCAAATTTCTCACATTCATTAGAAAGCTCTTTTCGATACGAACCCAACGGTTCCGGTCTTAGGAGAATCCGACGGTCGGATCTCCCGTAATGTCCATTTGAAATAAATGGTCGAAATTCACGAACTGCCGCTGCGCGGCGCGTTCTATTCAGGCCATTATATTATATATATAATATATATAATATATTTCGTCGATTTCTATTTAAAACGAATTATATAAATAGTTTTAAAATTCGTTTCAAAAGCGATTTCAACTTCCTTTTCAATTCAAATCAAAATTGAATTCTTCTTTATAAATTCGTTTTAAAATTCATTTCTATTCAATTCAAATTTCAATTCAATTCGAATTCATTTCAATTCGCTTTCAATTCAATTCGAATTCGTTTTCAATTCAATTCATTTCGAAATCGTTTTCAATTCAATTCATTTCGAAATCGTTTTCAATTCAATTCATTTCGAAATCGTTTTCAATTCAATTCATTTCGAAATCGTTTTCAATTCAATTCATTTCGAAATCGTTTTCAATTCAATTCATTTCGAAATCGTTTTCAATTCAATTCATTTCGAAATCGTTTTCAATTCAATTCATTTCGAAATCGTTTTCAATTCAATTCATTTCGAAATCGTTTTCAATTCAATTCATTTCGAAATCGTTTTCAATTCAATTCATTTCGAAATCGTTTTCAATTCAATTCATTTCGAAATCGTTTTCAATTCAATTCATTTCGAAATCGTTTTCAATTCAATTCATTTCGAAATCGTTTTCAATTCAATTCATTTCGAAATCGTTAAAATCGATATAAATATCGTTCACGTCAAAATGGCGTCAATCTAATCAACACGGCTTCATAAATTTCTATTTTCAAATATTCTATTCCAAATATTTGTTTTTCAAAATAGTTGTTATTATCAAAATATTTCGTTCAACACATGACCAATCTCAATGGATGAGTACTGTCAACACATGAACCTTTATTTTATATTATTCTTTGTTTTTCAAATTGGAATGAGGCCCAATCAATTACCATATAAAATTAATTATATGGATTTTCATACAACATATGTATATAATAGCATTGAAAATAATCAACCATCAACCAAAGTGAACTACACTGTATAAGCATCAAATATAGATATTCAACGCTTATAACAGCCCGTCAATCAATCGATCGACATATTTAATCAATCAGGATGAGTGAACTTCAAATTTCATCCCAACACCCGTGTGGGGTTTCAAACAATCAAACACAGATTTTATTTGTGCAGTTGGGCGATGTGTAAAATTTATCGACCCAATCAATATCCTTCAAATAGGTGTACATAAACAAACCGTCTGGTTTGTAAATGAATATTTATTTTATTCACTTCACGTTAAAAATTATATTTTTAACGATAAAACATTTTATTCAACCTATGAATATTCTATTCGGTTCATTTATTCAATAAAATGATATTTTTATTTTTCTAACATATTTTAGAAAATTTCGGCGGCATAACGGCACGATACTAGAAACGGGACAAGGCCTAGCCTTATCCCCGGTCTAGTGAAGGCCCACGCCATTCACTCATCAATCAAATCAATTTCATTTCACCAAACAATTCAAATCAACCCAAACAATCTAACTAACAACACGGCCAAGCAAACAAGTCCATGGTTTGTGGACGATTGTGTCGGGTGCTACTAAGCACCGTCTGCATCCTAGTATATATATATAACTAGAAAAGAAATGAAAGAGTGAGAAATTCTCACCAATAGCTATCCAAACATCTTGACTCTTCTTTGATATAAACCTCCTTCGTTCTCGCCTTTTTGTTACCTTCGTTGCCCGCTTTCACTACCTATGTAAAAATCGAATTTTTACTTCGCTATTCCATATATAAAAATCATATTTTTATTTCGAAGTTCAATATATAAAAAATCATATTTTTATTTCGAAGTTCAATATATAAAAAATCATATTTTTAACATCATAAAAAATCTAATCTTTATCCATATGAACACCGTATAAACATCGCATCTTTATTCATATGAATGCACTATAAAAATCTCATCTTTTATGTTATAAAAATCTCGCCTTTCATGTTATAAAAAAAAACTAAATTTTCATGCATTAAAAATCAAAGCTTTCTAAAAAGAAAAATCCTATATTTTATAACTTAAAGATCATATATTTACATTGCTACTTTCTACATAAAAATCGATTCCTTACATTACCATTTTATATCGAAAAATCTGACCTTTTTCTTACGCTATACGTATAAAAAATGATTTCATTCATTCAAAACTAAATTCACAAATTAAAAATGATTTTATAAAGAAAGAATTAACTAAAGATCACCTTGGTTCGCTCGCTGGTGGGGCTTGGCGGCTGGAGGGGGTCGAAGTAGCGATCTGAGGCGAAGAGCGGAGGTTAAGGTATGGTGGCGGGCCTAGGGTTGGCTGACGGTGGTCGAGTTGAGGGCTAAGGCGCGGTTCGTGGTGCTAGAGTTGGGGATTCTCGAGATGGGGCTGGGGGAAGAGAGGGCGGTCAGTCATCTGAGGGGCGACAACGATAAGGTGGGGCGCGGAGGCGATGGGGTAACGGGGTTCGTGGGTAGAGCGGTCTACAGTTTTTTTTTCCTTAATCGATTTTTGACTGAATAGGGAGAAAGGAGGGTGGGGCCCTATATAAATATATTTAATTAATTTTAAATTTTGAATCTAAAAAGTTACTTTATTAATCCGAACCCCAAATCGAACCCAACGACTGTCGTCCATAGCTAATTACCCCCATTTCGAACACAATGGGATATGTCCCGTAAGCCAATTCGACTGTTTCGATCAGTTTTCATCAAATTCAAAATATAAATCAGTATATATTTAATTTGAACGCGCATTTCAATTTACCGGGCCCACATACTAACTCGAAAAATTCCAGAAAAATTATTTCTAGCATCGTATCGACGATACGGTCCTAACAAAACTAGTTTCGTCGAATTCTGAGACCGTTAGAAAACTGGCCAATTTCCAGTCGATTAAAAACAACTGAAACTGGTCAAACGCGTTTTCCTTTACCACGCTCACATATTGATTCGAAAAATTATGAAATTTGAAACCTAGCAATAACTTGACACCATGAACCCAACAAAACTGGTTTCGTCGAAATCCGAGGTCGTTTGCAAAATGTCCATTTTTAAGGGCCTGAATTCCATAGCGACTATTCAGAATTTTCAACTGGACATATCTTTTGATTCCCGCTATGAAATCTTGATTATTCGAATTCGTTGGAAAGATATTACCAATTAGATCCTAATGTTTTTGGTTTCACTAAAATCCGGATTGTTTTGCACCCGGTACATTCAATTGAAGTTTGAAATCGAATTATCGAACTACCGCGCCATTTTCAATTCTATTTATAATTATATATAAATATTTATATTTTATCGACGGCGTATATAATATATACGTTCTAATTATATTCAAAATAAATTTCTCGTCGATATTATTTAAAATAACTCATTTTAAATAATCAAAATTCGCTAGAATTGCCAAAATAAAAATTTTAAACTGGCCCAGATTTTCGGGTTGTTACAATCTCCCCCACTTAAAACTTTTCGTCCCCGAAAAGGAACAAAGTTGAAAGTGGTTTGATCAATCAACTCTACGTTCGATCAGGCTTCATTCTCCAACCTTTCAGTTTCTGAGAATTTCCAAAAATTTCAAAAATTTAACTAACACCCTAAATTTTCGAAAAATTTCGCCATAACCTCCCCTGCACCGGGAGCATCGGGGAATTTCAAATAGCTTCCCCGGTCCTTCAGATCTCAAAAAGAAAAAGAAAAAGCCAAGCGGCTAGCCAATAGGCTCATAAAATCATCATCACCCAAACAAAACAGTAAATTATGTAGTAAACATGTACCTATTTGTCGGGCAAACAAATTTTATTCTTCGGCTCTAGCCTCCTTGCTATGACCTGTTCAATGTAAGCACATGTATATGCAAGAAAATGCGACCAAATTCCAATACAATTCAATATTTGATGCAATTAGGCCTAATGGTTCAAAATTATCAAACAAATAAACAAACAACACAAACATCAATCAATTAGTGACTTTAACGTTTCAAATTGATAATTTTACTACATATAAAGAAAATCATGTTTTTGATGCCAATTCACAACAATGTATTCTAACTATATAAGTTTTGGCTCTCACACCAGTCTAATGGAAATATATAGATATCTCACTTTCGAAACTCGAACATAAACACTGATGATGAGATCTCAATCATCAGTATCATCTCCGGGCGACTAGATTGTGATTCTATATCTATTCAATATATTAAAACTTCGAATACACGTTTGCAAGGCGTATATGCAAATTCTTTATATACTGAAGTGTCCATAATCAATATAAATAAATTATTCAAATACGAATAATTGATTTAAATTTTCAAAACAAAATTGGTTTTATTTTAAAAATATACTCTTCACACTCGTTCTAGGATACTACTGATCCTATCTCTAACGAGTCATTCTAATTGGATATTACTAATCCAATATCTGATGAATCCTTTCATATGGTTCTAATGTGCCTTGTTCTCTGAGCTTTGTAAACCAAAGCTCTGATACCACTGTAACAATTAGGAATTTCGCTCGGTCCGAACCAGTCGCTAAACCGACCCCGACCGTTCGAAACGCCCCATCGTTTGAGAACACGACAAATCAGAATGCAAACAGAAGAACATTTCATTGTTTATTACAACAATGCATCAGATTACAAGAATATACAGAGTATAAATGAATACTACACAGAAATATCAGAGATCTAAATTACATTTAAATACATCGCAGCGGAAAATAATACAATATACAACTAGAAGGGATATACGGATACAAAGCTTTCCGGATATCGTTCCAGCTGAAAACCAGGATCCTGTGAATATAAATCTGCAAAACCGAAACTACTAGCTGCCCGTGTCAAAAATAGGGGCACCCAGAGTTTAGGTTAAAACAATAAACTCCAGGTCAGTCATGTGACTGGTGTGAGAACTAAAACAGTTATTAATCTTTGTTTTTAAAGTTCGGCAAATCAAGGGACCACGCCGTATAACACGGAACGGGTTTCCTCCCAAGAATACCAGTGCATAAAACAACAGCGCAATGCTAAATAAAGAAAAATGAAGCTGTTATAAGACCCAGGTCCTATCACACAATGCAACGCAAGCCGGGGGATAGGGTTTTCCCTTATAACAGCCAAAGAATGCTTGATACGTTTAAAACAAATCATTTGATACTATTATAAGTGCATAGTGTATAAAACAACTTCAAATCATAAGTATCAATCATAGGCGACATGGGTACCATATATCATGTCGCCATATATAGGTTTACAAATAAAACCGCAAATGTCACGTATTTGGAAATTGGGTTTCCATCTATGAACCGAGGCAAAAGATAGTCCTCAACGTCTTCGAGACAATCTAGCCCATGTCTCCGGAACAGCCGCAACTGCCCCTTGGATCGTCAGGGCCGGTCCACCGATGTGGATTATAGTGCCTGAACAATACGTCTCTCCGCCATATGGGGCGTAAATGAGCCAACTAAATGACTCCATCGGTTCGAGAACGACCGATCAATCCGAGGCGCCTCGCAACAGCAACAACCACATAAGTCAAACTCGTCAGGGCGTGTAAAACCACTGACGCCACTTCTAGCTAGAAAGAAACGCATGTCCTCCCTGAGGTCCTCTCCCGTTTTTGGTTCACACCGGGTGTGAAACTCGCGAAGTAAACATTACACAAAGCTACGCCACAAAGGCCGTGCTTCGATCATCACCACAAGACTTTGCTTTTCAACAGAAGCCTCGATCAATTGCCACTTAGGCATGCCACACAGGCAATTCACTCCATGCGTTTGATATCCATCAATATATAACCCCTGAGCTCGTACGTCTCAGAGAAGGGCGTTAAGCAAGAGAATAAATTCTCCGCCGCCAAACAGATATATATTTAATAGAGATCAATCACACGGACTAAAATCCAATGTCAGACACACAGTCCATTTACAAGTCCGTTCTGGGTCTGAACGAAACCGGAGGCACCTAGTACCCCGCATATCCATCGATCTCCAAGTACGTCTGGACGATCACCAACTGTTTCCATCTTCTTGGGTGTACAACCCAATCAAGATCATCAGTAATTACCCAAACGACGTGAAGACCTCCGGTCTTCGACCATCGTCTTCATCTTCGACTTATCGTCGTATCAGTTATTCAGAATGGGATGAACCCGGTCTTTCCGAATAACTCGCGTATATTTTAAATAAGTGTTACACAAATACAACATACGCCTCATTCCAGTTCATTAGTCACTAACCGTAAATTAATCAAGAGAATAATTCCCCAAATATTAACCCCGAAGGCCGAAACCAACATCAGATCAATATCCAGAAAACCATTCTGCTTGGCTAACCGACAGTTAGTTTCTAAATTTCACATTCATAGGGAAAGGTTCCCATTAATTTTATCAAAGATAAATTCTTTATATTTATTCTTTAATCTATCTTTGAATATCAATTCAAAACTAGTCGGGATTAGCGAACCTTACCGAAGTAATCATTTGTTTTAATTTCCCAATCCCAACCTATTCATCCCATGAAGTAAAACTGGTAGCACTTCATATCTAACACTACGGTGTTATCGGTAAATTCAATTACCATTTCACGTTCAAATCTAATTAAAGATTTAACTATCGCCTGGAGCAAAACTGGTGGTACTCCATTTTCGATCTTTTCAATCTAATTAAAGATTCATTAAAACTCCACTTAGTTTTAATCTTCGACTGGGTTAAAGAATCAGTGTCATTTAAAACACGGTTCACGATAAACCCAAAATCACATTCATTAATTATCGGGTTAAAGAACGAGTGTTATTTAAAACACTGTTCGCGATAAACCCAAAAATCAATATCAATTCAATTCCAATTAAATATCATTTAATTGGTACACTTCATTAAATCTAAATAAAAAGATTTAATCTTTTCTCAACTGGGTTCAAGAACAGTGTTAATGAAGACACCATTCACGACAAACCCAAATCACATTTGATATTCAATACAAGGCTTTGAATAGAAAATGTATCGGCTTATATTCAATATCAAATTCTACGATTAACAAATGTCGTATTGGAAATAATGATATAAATATATATCTTTCAAATTTCCATAACAATACCCGTATAATCCCGAATTCCAACATCGAAATATTCCGAAGACAATTTCGATTCAAATCCACTCCAATGCAATCATTGGAAATTCTGGTTATTTTTAAAACCCTTTTCAAATTCAATTTATTTATTTAAAAATAAATAGAATTGTAATTCTAGTTCAAAACTAGTTCATTTCGATAAAAATCTATTTTTATCTTTTCAAATATGGAGTTTTTCATCCCAAATCTTCACAAATCATTTCTTATGATTTTACAAAAATTATTACTATTTTTAATAATTTTATCAAGGCCCGTACAGTCGATTTCCTTCAACGGCCATCGAACTGCACTTACAGCGACCTTTTTCAAATTTGATTTGGACGTATCTCCAAATCCAACCGTTAGATTTCAAATTTCTCACATTCATTAGAAAGCTCTTTTCGATACGAACCCAACGGTTCCGGTCTTAGGAGAATCCGACGGTCGGATCTCCCGTAATGTCCGTTTGAAATAAATGGTCGAAATTCATGAACTGCCGCTGCGCGGCACGTTCTATTCAGGCCATTATATTATATATATAATATATATAATATGTATAATATATTTCGTCGATTTCTATTTAAAACGAATTATATAAATAGTTTTAAAATTCGTTTCAAAAGCGATTTCAACTTCCTTTTCAATTCAAATCAAAATTGAATTCTTCTTTATAAATTCGTTTTAAAATTCATTTCTATTCAATTCAAATTTCAATTCAATTCGAATTCATTTCAATTCGCTTTCAATTCAATTCGAATTCGTTTTCAATTCATTTCGAAATCGTTTTCAATTCAATTCATTTCGAAATCGTTTTCAATTCAATTCATTTCGAAATTGTTTTCAATTCAATTCATTTCGAAATCGTTTTCAATTCAATTCATTTCGAAATCGTTTTCAATTCAATTCATTTCGAAATCGTTTTCAATTCAATTCATTTCGAAATCGTTTTCAATTCAATTCATTTCGAAATCGTTTTCAATTCAATTCATTTCGAAATCGTTTTCAATTCAATTCATTTCGAAATCGTTTTCAATTCAATTCATTTCGAAATCGTTTTCAATTCAATTCATTTCGAAATCGTTTTCAATTCAATTCATTTCGAAATCGTTTTCAATTCAATTCATTTCGAAATCGTTTTCAATTCAATTCATTTCGAAATCGTTTTCAATTCAATTCATTTCGAAATCGTTTTCAATTCAATTCATTTCGAAATCGTTTTCAATTCAATTCATTTCGAAATCGTTTTCAATTCAATTCATTTCGAAATCGTTTTCAATTCAATTCATTTCGAAATCGTTTTCAATTCAATTCATTTCGAAATCGTTAAAATCGATATAAATATCGTTCACGTCAAAATGGCGTCAATCTAATCAACACGGCTTCATAAATTTCTATTTTCAAATATTCTATTCCAAATATTTGTTTTTCAAAATAGTTGTTATTATCAAAATATTTCGTTCAACACATGACCAATCTCAATGGATGAGTACTGTCAACACATGAACCTTTATTTTATATTATTCTTTGTTTTTCAAATTGGAATGAGGCCCAATCAATTACCATATAAAATTAATTATATGGATTTTTATACAACATATGTATATAATAGCATTGAAAATAATCAACCATCAACCAAAGTGCACTACACTGTATAAGCATCAAATATAGATATTCAACGCTTATAACAGCCCGTCAATCAATCGATCGACATATTTAATCAATCAGGATGAGTGAACTTCAAATTTCATCCCAACACCCGTGTGGGGTTTCAAACAATCAAACACAGATTTTATTTGTGCAGTTGGGCGATGTGTAAAATTTATCGACCCAATCAATATCCTTCAAATAGGTGTACATAAACAAACCGTCTGGTTTGTAAATGAATATTTATTTTATTCACTTCACGTTAAAAATTATATTTTTAACGATAAAACATTTTATTCAACCTATGAATATTCTATTCGGTTCATTTATTCAATAAAATGATATTTTTATTTTTCTAACATATTTTAGAAAATTTCGGCGGCATAACGGCACGATACTAGAAACGGGACAAGGCCTAGCCTTATCCCCGGTCTAGTGAAGGCCCACGCCATTCACTCATCAATCAAATCAATTTCATTTCACCAAACAATTCAAATCAACCCAAACAATCTAACTAACAACACGGCCAAGCAAACAAGTCCATGGTTTGTGGACGATTGTGTCGGGTGCTACTAAGCACCGTCTGCATCCTAGTATATATATATAACTAGAAAAGAAATGGAAGAGTGAGAAATTCTCACCAATAGCTATCCAAACATCTTGACTCTTCTTTGATATAAACCTCCTTCGTTCTCGCCTTTTTGTTACCTTCGTTGCCCGCTTTCACTACCTATGTAAAAATCGAATTTTTACTTCGCTATTCCATATATAAAAATCATATTTTTATTTCGAAGTTCAATATATAAAAAATCATATTTTTATTTCGAAGTTCAATATATAAAAAATCATATTTTTAACACCATAAAAAATCTAATCTTTATCCATATGAACACCGTATAAACATCGCATCTTTATTCATATGAATGCACTATAAAAATCTCATCTTTTATGTTATAAAAATCTCACCTTTCATGTTATAAAAAAAACTAAATTTTCATGCATTAAAAATCAAAGCTTTCTAAAAAGAAAAATCCTATATTTTATAACTTAAAGATCATATATTTACATTGCTACTTTCTACATAAAAATCGAATCCTTACATTACCATTTTATATCGAAAAATCTGACCTTTTTCTTACGCTATACGTATAAAAAATGATTTCATTCATTCAAAACAAAATTCACAAATTAAAAATGATTTTATAAAGAAAGAATTAACTAAAGATCACCTTGGTTCGCTCGCTGGTGGGGCGTGGCGGCTGGAGGGGGTCGAAGTAGCGATCTGAGGCGAAGGGCGGAGGTTAAGGTATGGTGGCGGGCCTAGGGTTGGCTGACGGTGGTCGAGTTGAGGGCTAAGGCGCGGTTCGTGGTGCTAGAGTTGGGGATTCTCGAGATGGGGCTGGGGGAAGAGAGGGCGGTCAGTCATCTGAGGGGCGGCAACGATAAGGTGGGGCGCGGAGGCGATGGGGTAACGGGGTTCGTGGGTTGAGCGGTCTACGGTTTTTTTTTTCTTTCCATAATCGATTTTTGACTGAATAGGGAGAAAGGAGGGTGGGGCCCTATATAAATATATTTAATTAATTTTAAATTTTGAATCTAAAAAGTTACTTTATTAATCCGAACCCCAAATCGAACCCAACGACTGTCGTCCATAGCAAATTACCCCCATTTCGAACACAATGGGATATGTCCCGTAAGCCAATTCGACTGTTTCGATCAGTTTTCATCAAATTCAAAATATAAATCAGTATATATTTAATTTGAACGCGCATTTCAATTTACCGGGCCCACATACTAACTCGAAAAATTCCAGAAAAATTATTTCTAGCATCGTATCGACGATACGGTCCTAACAAAACTAGTTTCGTCGAATTCTGAGACCGTTAGAAAAATGGCCAATTTCCAGTCGATTAAAAACAACTGAAACTGGTCAAACGCGTTTTCCTTTACCACGCTCACATATTGATTCGAAAAATTATGAAATTTGAAACCTAGCAATAACTTGACACCACGGACCCAACAAAACTGGTTTCGTCGAAATCCGAGGTCGTTTGCAAAATGTCTATTTTTAAGGGCCTGAATTCCATAGCGACTATTCAGAATTTTCAACTGGACATATCTTTTGATTCCCGCTATGAAATCTTGATTATTCGAATTCGTTGGAAAGATATTACCAATTAGATCCTAATGTTTTTGGTTTCACTAAAATCCGGATTGTTTTGCACCCGGTACATTCAATTGAAGTTTGAAATCGAATTATCGAACTACCGCGCCATTTTCAATTCTATTTATAATTATATATAAATATTTATATTTTATCGACGGCGTATATAATATATACGTTCTAATTATATTCAAAATAAATTTCTCGTCGATATTATTTAAAATAACTCATTTTAAATAATCAAAATTCGCTAGAATTGCCAAAATAAAAATTTTGAACTGGCCCAGATTTTCGGGTTGTTACACAGAACCACATATGTATATCAATATATATAATGTACACAGATAATCATGTTCACCGCTGTGTCTCCAGATTTTAAGAAGTAAAATTGCCAATTCAAATATCATTATTAACATCAAATATTAATTTATGATCCATTCAGATTACATAACAGAATAGTATTCTGTTAAAAAAAATCATCTGGAATTCATGTTTTAGAATTAGTAGTTACTGCCTTTTGTATTCATAATACAAAGATCCAATATTACAGTGACTAAACGATTTTTCAAAGTACCAATATTACAAAAACATATTTACACAGAAACAATTTCTGTTTTATTTGAATATATACGCTTTAAAGTCGTAATCAAAATTAATCAGTGTTCTAAACATTTTCGATCTCGCAAGTATATTCATATTCATTCAAGATCAGTTAAACGATTTAACCCAAATTGATTGAATACGTAAAACCTTGCTCTGATACTGTTGAAGGAAATTACGGATCGAATTAGCAGCGGAAACAACCAAATCAGAAACCCTAGTTATCGAAATCGAACTGAATTAAATCGAAATAGGAACCTTACTACTTTGAATAGCAAAATCGAACGAAACCCTAGCTTTAAACTTATTGGATCTGATTCTAGATCTAATCGAATCAAGTGCTTGAAATCAAACACCTTTATAGGAGATCCACTGACGTTGCTCTCGAATAAAATCGAGGAAGGATGAGGTAGTACTAGCTAAATTGGGATCTAGGGTTTTTATAAGAATTTTGGTTGTAATATTTTATTAAGGAAAAGGTCGGACCCCTTCTTTATAATATTAGAACCGACATTTTCTCTAACCATATGACCTATTCACCCTTATTTAAATAATAGAATTAGTCAAAACCCTTATATTTAAATATCCTCATCCTTTTACAATGTACGTAAGTGTGACCCTATAGGCTATCACAGCTTTGGCAATAGTTTAAACAACATTAGACCGTAAACAATGAGCGGCATCTAGTAACACATCATTGTTACCCAAGCTATAATAATAATGATTCAATACAACCTTTTGTGAATAGTGTCTCAATATAATTTTATCCTTTCAACCGATATATCCAAGATTAAACTAGAGGCATGGATCGTATCATCCTCTTTATAATTTAATATGTTTTCTTGATCGATGAGTAGACTGTTCAGAACAAATCAATATTTGAGCACGGCCATGTATTTCACATTCTGACTCAATCAAGAGGCCCATGGACATCACTATGAATGTATATCGTAGGGTTAAATTCCATCTAGATCATTCATAATTTATATTCGACTCTAGATATATCCAATAATCACCGTTATCAGTACTCTGTTACGAAATAACTTTAGATGATATCAAAACACAAATATCCTCGAACAAAATTATAATGACCCCAGGTCTGAGGACCATTATATCACTATCACTATGAGAACAACTTATGATACTATTGATTATATTCCATGTAGTTATCTCACGGTGGGTCAGCCCAATACGCTATTCTCCAATACGTATTTATATCTTGACTTTAATATCACGTATATTAGTGATCAATGAGATGTGATCATTGGTCAATCAATATACTAGTCTCAACGCTTTACTGTTGTCCTATATAAACAATAAAACTCGTTTAGGGACATTTAAGAATTATAATACTTATTACATTATATAATCTCAAGTTCAGTCCTACTCGAACTATATAATCCCGTATTATTATTCTAAGGACTTCTATTATATTAATATTTATATTACGCAGTAAATATAAAATAATAGAATAATATTTTATTCCAAATAAAATAATAACATCAACAGTGTTATCAATTTCATCAAATGAATTTCCTCTAGGGCACAAACTCTAACATGCACTGAGCACTCACATAGAAATATATGCATATTTAGGTTGTTTGCATACATATTGGATCACTTATTACACCTACATGCTAGTGAGTCTGCAGTTCATAATCACTGTGAGTCATAAATGCTTATGGATGAATCATAAATAACATGGGTGTACAACATGGATGTTTCGTGCGAATTGTATTTTTTGCCCCTTAAACAGATTTCAGGACGACATCTATTTTAAGGGGGCGAGAATGTAACACCCATAAAATCCATACGTATTAAAAATAATTAAATAAAAGAAATTAAATGATATGGCTAGAAAATGAAATTTTGCAGCTTTAGGAATTTGGCTACAAAAATATTTTATTTGGATTCATGGCGAAATTCTACATCGTTTTCATATATAATATGCTGAAAACAATCAATGTATGAAGAAGTTATGAACAAATAAATTTGGACAGTGTACGTAGAAATATATATATATATATATATAATATCATATATATTGTTTAAATTATAAATTAAAGATAAAGAGGGGATTTCAAATTTTGAAATTTGAGATAAGAACAAAGGGACAACATATCGTGTAAATATGGAATAGCATAAAAGGAATTAGAAATGTATTAATATAAATAAACGGCTCAGTTGCGCACGTATATTGGACGTTCTAGCTCTGAAGGGGTCGACCGACCCCTTAAGGGGCGTCGATCGCCGGTCGACTGCTAGGGGTCGACCGCTGGACAACCCTATAAAGCCATGTGGTTAGTGTTTTCTTCAAGGGATTCATACAAATGAAAGGCCGGATTAATTTTAATTGATCCAATGGTTCATGCTCACACGAGCAAGTATAAATAGCCCCTCATACCACACACTAGAAACCCTAATTATTATCCTTCTCTACCTCCATGTTATCACTCCACCATTGCTAAATTCCATAGAAAAATAAAAGAATAAGGCAAAGGTTTCTTCTAGTTCTCTAACTCTATTCTAAATCTCCGTATTCCAATATATATAAGTTTAGGATTTTGGAGTTTAGCATGAACATATATCTATAAGATTCTAATGTATGTTTCTTATATGTATACTGTTAGGAGGATTATTGGAGCTCGCTTGAACGTAAAGACAATTGCAGATCTAGATCTAACTAATAATTTTCTCTATTCTGCCTATAGTTTGTGAGTAGAATGTGATGTACTTAAGGCATATTCATGTTTTTAATAGTATTTCATGTGAATAGATATGCCTAGGAAGATTTGGATATTCGATAATGTAAACATGAAAACACCCAAATCTTCTATCTTGTAATTTCATATGAATTGTCATGAATTATTAGTTTTTGCGGACTTTTGGTTTTTGTATTGGATTAAAATGAATAATAGTGTTACCATCATTTTTCCTATTTCATGTAATTCACTTTTATTTACCATTGAATGTAACCTAAAAAGATTTAGATTTGATTATTTCATGATTTGGGTCTGGATCCTATTTTGGATCCAAAATGCATTCAAAAATGAAATATGTCAAATGTAAGTATTATTATGGGCATAACGCCAAAAGTGGTGAATTAGGTGAAATAGGGATTATAAACATAAAAGTGGAAGAGTATGTAATACTCTATTTTAATATAATATTGAAATCATTCCAACAAGCCTAGGATGCAAGTTAAAATTGTCATGTATGTATATTTTCCATTCACTGTTATTTGTTTTATTGTCATTATGCCATCATGCCTATGTTGTAGAGGTAAAAATATTGGAAAAACTAACTTGTATACCTTGAATTTGAAAAAAATGACAATTCCCACCTCTTTAGAATGTTTCATTGTTTATACGATTATTACGTTAACTAAGGGTTATAATGTAATATCCCGTATTTTTACTGTATTATAATTAATTAGTTTAATTATTTAATTTATTTATTTAAATAGTGATATAGAGATTTAAATAGCTGTTTAATTGAATGATAGTGAATATTTAATTACATTAAATAATAGAATAATATATTTAATTTCTAAAATAATCAGGAATAGCTAAATTCACAATATTGTGTGAATTGGATCATATATATTATATAATTCTGTTTAGAGTAGAATTATATTAACGAATATATTATATAAACAACAGTTGAACATATAATTATATTATAATTAAAATCGAGCCCGTAATGGCGTGGCAGTTCATAATTTGGCGATTCGAACTTCAACTGAATATACAGAATCCGTTTTAAATCGGATTTCTGTGAAACAAGAAACGTTCGAATCTGTTGAATGATATTTTTCTAGTGGAAGAGAAAAATCGAGGTTTCATCGTGTAGATTTTAATTTATGTCCAAATAAAATTTTCGAAAAGTCGCTATGGAATTCCTTTATAAATTATAGCGATTTATTTATATTATAAAAGGATTTTTCAATATAAATTGAATATCGATTCAACCGGGATTTGAATATTGAGTTATAAATCCAGTTGAAGCTATACGATATTCTGTGTGAATATATATATGTACGATAATATATATTTATTTATATTTAATTTAATTATTTTTAAATATATTTATATATTTAAATGGATTATTTAGAGCTTTAAAAATAGCCATTTTTGCAAACAACCTCCGTTTTCGATGAAACTAATTTTGTTGTATCCGTAATATTAAATTATTATTAGATTTCAAGTTTCGTGATTTTTGGAGTCAGTGTGTGGCCGTACGGATTTTTAATGTGAAAAACAGTCAATATTTTGATGGTTAAAAATACGTGTGTGAGAAAACGAAGTCGGAATTCGACGAAACCAGTTTCATTGGGTTCGTAATGTCGAAATATAGCTGTGTGTCCAGTTTCATAGAAATTGGATATTTTATGTGAACATAGGAATTTTAAATAACGAATATAAATAGCGGTAGCTTATTATATTAAAAATAATCGAATATTTAAATATTTAAATTTGTCCTATAAATACACATCCCACTCTTCTAACCTAATTTATTTTTCACTTTTGTAAAAATGAAGCCGCCGGTTGTTTTTTCTCTTCTCAAACAATAATTGTGAGTTCTAAGATCCACCAAAAATCAAATAAACTGTCTAAAATCCTAAAAACAAGTTCGTTGATCTTTTATTGATATATACTTCATCAGCACATCAGTTTTAGAGTGTTCGATTTGAGTTCCTGCTACTCGACATTTTTCAGCAACGCCTAGGGTTAAAGATCGCGAGTCATAAAAACTTTAATTCGCGTTTCAGGTCTTGGTATTGGATTTAAAAATGGAAATCGAGCTCATCGACCAACTTTGGGGTATTTCGATCATAGAAAGGGACGCATATTTCACTGTATGTGGTCATTTGAAGCTCCAGGTCGTGGGAAAAATATGGTGACCGAGTTGGGTATTTTTGGTACGTGGCGATAGAGAAATCGATGAGAGGATTTTTAGTAGTGCTAGTTTAAATTTTTATGAATCATGGATGGAGTTTTGATTTTCTGAAATGTTGGCAATGGTTTCGAATAAACTCTGGAGAACGGAAATATCGAGGAGAAGCGCGAGTTCTGAGAATCGGTGATGGAGATGAAGTGCTTGGGAAGAGGAGTGTTATGGTAGGTTTCGTTTGAGTTTTCATGGGTTAATGAAGGAGCAGTAGAAGCTTGAAGTAGCAGTAATGGCTGATGGAAGAGATGAGGGTTTGGACATTAGCGTTGGAGAGGGAAGAAGGACACAGTCTGCATCTTTTAAGGGAGCGGGTGGGCCGATGTTGCAAGGTGAGGCCCAATAACAAAGAAGTATATAAATTTAAACTATTTAAATGTGTATCAACTTTTAAATGGCATAACTTTATCATACGTAAACGAAATTCAGCGAAACTGGTCACGTTGGGATCGTATGGACAATGGCTACACAATGGAACTGACGGGGAGTGAATCGAAGCTCGTTACAATTTATAGCAAAATAAATTGTCCGTCTGAATCAAGCGACAATTATCGTTATTTAACGATGATCGTCCAATGTGAGTAAAACTCACCAACTCTACTAGTTCATATTTTTTTAACATATATTTAGAACTGATAAATGATGATTGATTGCTGTGTATTGACTGTTTGGTTGAACTGCTAAGTAATTGGCTGAAATTATAGATCTGGTTATATATATATATAAATATGTATATAAATTGATTCTGTTTAGCAGAATATTTCATAGTGAAATAAAATTGATGTTAATTATATTGTTTAACATCTGTGGATGCAGGGAAACAGGTCGGAGGAATCCAACTGGATTCCTCAACAATTATTTTACTGTCTTTCATATATTGTAATATATGATGTGATATATAATCCGCGTTGATTACGTGTGTTGAATTATACCAATCATTGTTATTTGGGTATTTTAAATATCGTAAGAAATACTGGAATGTAGAAAAGGGAATTTTCAAAGTGCATATTGAAAATAATATATTTATAAAATCAAAAGATTTTATAAAAGGAGTTATTTATAAAATCATAGAATTTTATAAAAGGAACATTTATTTAGAAAATAAATAAGATATTATAAGGGATGTTTATTTGGAAAATAAATAGGAATATAAAAAGAAATATTTGTGAAAGAAATAGAAAAGGGAATATTTTTAAAATGAATAGAATTTTATAAAAAGAGAATTTACATTAAGAAAGTTTAGACCCGTGCTTCACACACGGTTATAACGTGATAAGGATTTAAAGTTAATATTTAATAAAAATCTGTTTTTAACAGATAAACAAAGAAGATTAATTTATAAATAATGTTTTATAAATTAAATAAAACATTTATCATGTGATAAATGGAATATATAAGTCAAAACTTATATAGAGAAGCAGAATCGGTTTCAACACCGATATTTGAGATGGAATGTGAACTCAGCATTTATAAAGGGAATTATAAATGAGATTTAAGTGTTAGAAATAAAAGAAGATTTTATATGAATAATTCTATAAATAGAAGTATAAATAGAATTTGGAAATGGGATACTATTTTGAAATACGAAGTCAAAGTTAAGTGAGTTAATCGAATCTAGTTATTCAAATGGAGTTAATCGAATAAAGTTAATTGAATAAGAGTTAATCGATTAGAGTTAATTGGGTTAGAATTAATCGAATATAAGTTATTCGAAGTGAATTAACCGAATATAAGTTATTCGAAAGTGAGATTATCAAATATAAGTTATTCGAAGAGAGATTATCGAATATAGTTATTCGAAGAGAGATTAATCGAATAAGAGTTTATTCGAAAGGAGTTATCGAATATAATTTATTCGAAGAGATAATCTAATATAAGTTATTCGAAGTGAGATAATCGAATATAAGTTATCCGAATTGAATTAATCGAATATTAGTTATTCGAAGTGAATTAGTCGAATATAAGTTATTCGAGGAGAGTTAATCGGATTAGGGTTAATCGATTAGAGTTAATCGATTAGAGTTAATCGATTAGAGTTAATCGATTAGAGTTAATCGATTAGAGTTATCGAGTTAAGGTTAAAAGAAAAAGGAGTTAATCAAAATGTGTAAAACAAAATGAGTTAGAGGAGTTAATCGAATTATAGTTAATCGACTAGAGTTAGAGTTAGTCGATTAGAGTTAGAGTTAATCGATTAGAGTTAGAGTAAACTGATTAGAGTTAGAGTTAATCGATTAGAGTCAGAGTTAATCGAAAAGGAGTTAAATCGAATATAGTTTACTCAAAGGAGTTAAATCGAATATAGTTTATTCAAAGGAGTTAATCGAACATAGTTTATTCGAAAAGAAGTTAATCGAATATTAGTTTATTCGAAAGGAGTTATCGAATATTAGTTATTCGAAAAGTAGTTAATCGAATATAGTTTATTCGGAAAGGAGTTATCGAATAGAGATTATTCAAAAGAGAATTATACGTTGAATTCAGTTATATCGAATTCGGGAAAGTACTATTCACTTTCCGTTTTTAATCAAGATTTATTTATTTTATTAATAAATTAGTTGTTTGTTTATTTATCCAAATTAGTAAATAAAAGTTATACTTAAGTTATTATATTTTGGAAGCATGGGATTATAACACTATTGTTATAATCAAATGATTTCGGTAAAAGAAGTGGATTCGTAAATAGAATCCGAGAGTAACGTAAGGAAGTTTTGTTGAAGATTTAACAGGTGAACTTTATTTATTTCAAGGTTAAAGAGGTTGTCCCGTTAAGGTCTGAGAGGTAATTGTTCCCCAACTTGATTGACTCCATTTTTAACTTAGGAATATTTAAGGTTCGATAGCGAATGTATGTTAAGTGAATTTAGTTAATGAGTGTAATGGTTTGAATTAGCATAGCGATGTTTTATTTCAACATCTATTTAAATCCAATGTAGGAGTTTGGGAAATATTTTCCAAATAAGAATCAGAAATGTTTTCTAATATAGAAAATAAGAAATGGAATGTTTTCCATTGTTAATGACGTATATTTTCTAAATTTAGAAAATAAGAAATGTTGAATATATGGAAACAGGAATTGGGAAATGGATAATTGAATGACAAATTAAATTAAAGTGGATCAGTATTGATTGATGATTTCCTCGGTAAGATTTCCATTTGGAAATATGACCGTTGTTTGTACACATGTTTTCCTTTGATAGTTAAATCACAGACTATCGAAGAGTTTGACCATTTCCGTTGTCAATACGGAGAGACCGGGATCAGATTCATTATCTGAAAACCACTCTGTATGGGCGTTAGCATTGCGATCAAATATAATGAAGATAATTGAAGATGGAGTTTGTGCAAGGGTTGTTCTGTCAAATCCTAGGTAGAAATTGCCTAAGGTGGATTTACAGAATAGTGCCTTTGGTTTGACCAGTCCCAGGGAAACCAGTATGGAAGAATGTCTGACAGAGTATATTTAATGGATCACGTAAGTTGATCTCTTCAAACGTGTGTACGTTTGGTGGCGGAGGAATTCGTTTCTCTTAGCTGTATACCCATGGTATTTTTGGGGAAATCAATTTGTGATTTGGCGGGTATGACGATGTGACATTCAAACTGAATAAATTGTGTGATCTGTAAGAGATAAGCATGGCATATAGCCTCACAACCGGGAAATGTCAAAAATTGGGTAGGCGGCATGGCTAAGTGGTTGGCTGCCAAGTAGGGTGCATTATCACCTATCTAGAGATATTCATTTCATTCTTTAATCTATTCGATTTTGTCCCATTCGGGAAACGGTTGCTGATCCCAACCGTTGGTGATATACATTCGATACACTCAAGCGAAATGAGTTATCGGTCATGTGTGGCCAGGTTGCAAGATGTTCTTGTTGAACCCAGTGTATTCCTCTCTAGAGGTACACTATCGGAATGTGGTTCCATACCTTGTCATAGTTGGAAATCTGTTACCCAATAAGTGCTCGCGGTTTTGATTGTATACTATATGTTTGAAACGTGAGATGAAAGCGTTCTGAAAGATGATTATTATATTGTGGTTGATATACACTATTATAATATCAAAAGAGTTTTGATATAAAATATCATTGTTTCTTCCAAAATTATTTGAAAGTTAAATCAAACTGATTTGGATTCTCATAAGGGGAAAACCCATTCCGTTATACGGCGTGGTCTTATGAGATATCGTTATTTTCCCAAACTGTTTTAAATTGTTTACTCATATCAGTCCCATGACTGACCCAGAGTTTGATTTGTTTTGTTTTCCCTAAACTCTTGGGTGCTCAAATTTGTACGAGCAGTCAAGTAGTCGGGATTTACAGATGCACTAGAAGGAGCTGGAGCAGGAGGCTTCAACAGCGTTTTCATAGCTATTGTTTATTTCCGCTGTGATGTTAGTGTTATACTCTGAAAATGTTACTGTATACATATACTGATTTTATTTCAAAGATATGTATTTAATATATATTGTTCGTTCCACTGTGAGATTCGTGTTTACTTTGATGTTGTATGTTCTTCTTCTTCTATTCTAAGTTTCTATCTTATCTATTCTCACCCTCTGATTTCTTTCTATTAGTTTTCAGGTTTCAAGTGCAATGTGGGTTGGACTTGTGTTATTTGGTCAGCTCAAATTGTACCGGAATTTCGGGACACTACATATAATTATTTTACTCATATAAACGTAATTAACGTTGTATTAGCGTAATAAATGCGCTTAGATTAGAAAGTAAAATGTCCCCTTAAAAAATGTATATTTGCTTGCTTGTGTGTGTATATAGAATGGCTTTATATATATATATATATATATATATATATATATATATATATATAAGTGACACATAGATACGAGGTTAGTTTCCATTTGTGGTAGAATCCTGCATGGAACCAACCAGCAACCACAAGTAGTCCCAACTAATGTGATGTCTAGGTGTCATGGGCCTTTCAAAAACTTGGTACACTAGACATGAGGTTAAACCAACTTGTAGTAGAATTATGCCTGGAACCAACCGACATATCCAACATCTACAATTGTATTGTTTAATGTGAGAGGTCTAGTGTGTTTATATATATATAACTATACATATATATATATAAGTCCATCGCATGTGAAAATGAATAGGTTGACTATGCAGTGAGAAGGTCTTAAGTGCCTGACTCTCTTTTTTATCTAGTTTGGGTCTTAAGTGGTTAGGACTAGGGTCCCCCCGAAGGTTTATTCCTTGGAGAGGAACAAAAGTCATGGTACCCACTCTCACTATATTTGAAGTAGGTCTTTGGGTTCTCCTTCTCTAAAAGTGGTTAGGCATAAAACGGTAGCAGAGAAGGGTAGTTCACGAGGATGTCCACTTACTCTAAAAGCTTGTAAGAGCTTAACTAGGGGTAGATTGGTAATTGAAAAGATATGTGGCCATTGCATTCTCACCAACTATCTAAGGGAAGTCTTAAGCGACATTGGTGTCCTACCGGGTAATATCAGTTAAGTAGTAACGTTCGCAATATTGCTTCTCATATTACAAATAAAGAAATGTACTTAAGAACGTTAACGTACTAGGACGAGATCTGAAAGGGCTAGGAGTCCGCCTTAGGGTTATAAGAGATCATAAGAATCCACGTTTAATAAGGCCATAAGTGACCAAGAATCCTACCTTGTTAGGTCTTTACTCTAAAAACACTAATGGATGATTGACTTGGATATTCACCCTTTGGTTAGATATTTATGTTTGTGTGAATCTTGTGTGCCGCGTAGACATACCTTGACATATGTAACTTGTTAAAAATGTAGGGTATGGACATTAAGTAACACCATATTTCAGTCACACAGAACTTTATGTTCTGACCCCTCTCCTTAACGTCCAACAGGTCAGTAGACGGGGTAAAATCATGGATGAAGTCATGATTGAAGCCGATGGAGAAGACGAAGTTATTATGATATTATTAGAAGTTATTGCTTTACTTTTTTTGGAATCTTATGAGACTGAACTATTTGATGTACCTATTGAATAAATGTAACTGTGACTGTTGTATTTATGAGATTTTGACATAATGGTACATCTTATTTGAATATTATATTTTCCTTTTCCCCTGTCTGAGATTCCCATTTGAAGTATATGTTATTATTATCTATGCAAATGTAATCCATACAGGAAGCTACGACCTGTTTAGAGTGGCTATAAGTTTCGATGGGCCTTTTCTGGGTCAAAATTTAGGCCTATTTCGGGCGGGTTGTTACATGGTCGATCCACCGATTCAACCGTCTCATTAAACCTTTCCAATAACTTTCCTAAACTTTCTCCAGATCTTTGCTTGATCTCCATGAGATTTGTAATGTTCTTGTGTAAAGATATATGGATGCTGAAAAGTTTAATGAACTTTTCAACCAAAAAAATTCCAACTTTCAATGCTTTCCGATTCCAACTGTCTAAACCACATCTCAGCGATATCTATGAGATAAAGTGGGAAGAACTTTCCCATGATGTTGTCCAACGCTGCTAGCCCTTCCATGTGGTGCATATAGCACATCAAGTGGACAATAGGATCCTTTCTACCATCATAAGCATATAATATCGGTAGTTTGAAAACTAGTGGGTTCTGAGAACTCCTGATATCCTAAGTTAATGGGCTGCAATTAACACAATCCATATCCAAGTGATACACTTCTCCCTAATTAAACCATTAAATCACATCCGCAATTCAGTTTCCTGTTTTAAACAATTACATCCAACCTTCCAAGCTTGCACTGGTGGCCCCCGGTGTCTAATCCAGCATGAGTCATCTATTGATCCCCAACATGAACTTTCAGTTCAGCCCTGACCTGAGGAGTTGTTGTCGGCATAAACCTAATTTACAAAACCGTAGGTTCACTTCCTATATTCGCATCCACGTTCACCTACGTAGGAGAAATATCTTCAATTTCAGAATCCAAAGTCTAGTAGAGAAATATATAATTGTAATAACCCAGAAATTCTGAGCCAATTTAAAATTTTTATTTTGGCAATTTTGGTGAATTTTGAATATTTAAAATGAATTATTTTAAATAATAACGACGAAAAAATTATTTTGAATAGATTCGAACGTATATATTTATATAGATCGTCGTTAGAATATAAATATTTTATTTTAATTATAAAAGGAATTGAAAATGGCGCGGTAGTTCGATAATTCGATTTCTAATTTCAAATGAATGTACCGGGTGCAAAATAAATCGGATTTTAGTGAAATCAAAAATATTTGAATCTAATTGAGAATATCTTTCCAATGAATCCGAAAAATTGAAATTTCATAGCGGGGATAAAAAGTTATGCCCAGTTGAAAAATTCAGAATAGTCGCTATGGAATTCTGGCCCTTAAAAATGGAAATTTTGCAAACGACCTCGGTTTTCGATGAAACAATTTTTGTTGGATCCGGGATGTCTAGTTATTGCTAGATTCCAAAATTCAATGTTTTTCGAATCAATATGTGAGCGTGGCAAAGGAAAACGCGTTTGACCATTTTTAGTTGATTTTAATCGACTGAAAAATGGCCATTTTTCAAATGGTCTCAGAATTTGACGAAACTAGTTTTGTTAGAACCGTATCGTCAATACGTAGCTAGAAAATATTTTTCAGGAATTTTTAGAGTTCGTATGTGGCCCCGATAAATTGAAATGCGCGTTCAAATTCAATATATAGAGTTATATTTTGATTTTGACGAAAACTGATCGAAACGATCGAATCAGCCTACGATAGATATCCCATTGTGTTCGGAATGGGGGTAATTAGCTAGGGACGACAGTCGGTGGGCCTCGTTTCGAGTTCAAAATAGAAAGTTGCTTTAATGAATAAATAAAATAAAATATAATATATATAATATAATCCCTCCCACCCCTTTTCTCTTTCCTCGTTAGTCAAACCCCCCCTCCCCATTTGATTTAATTCCAATCAGAAAAGAAAAAAAATAAAGGGGGGAAGAGGAAGCGGGGAGGAGCTGCGCTCCCCCCAGCAGTGCGCCGCCGCCCCTCTGGTGCACCGCCGCCAGAGGAAGCCCCCCTTCGATCCCTGACGCGCGAGCCCTAGGGACCCCAACCACCTGAAACGGCGCGCCGCGGCCTGTCAACACCACCCACAGGCGTCTGCCGGCCAGAGCACCCCCAGCACCATCCAACTCCGGTCACGAACCCTCCTTCCCTCCGAACAGCAAAAGAAAAGTGAGTTTTAATCTATTTTGTTTAGTTTAATTCATTTAAAAATCCAGTTCTTATGCTTATGAATATCCATTGTTTAACAAATACAAAGGTATATTTTTTAATAATAAATTACGATTTTTAACAATAAAAATGAGATTTTTAAGAGTAGAAAGACATGATTTTTTTTATCAAAGAAAGAAATGATTTTTATATTAGTATCATATTAAAATTATGATTTTTATAATTTGAATAGCGACATGAAAATAATATTTTTAGTTAGATAAAAATATAAATTTTGTCGTGTCTTGGTAAAAATATAAAAATTCGTTTTTACATATATGGAATGGCGATAACAAAATTTGATTTTTATATGTAGTGGCGAAGTAAAGTTATGATGTTAATTTTGAGAAGAAATCAAATTTTTGAAAGTGAAAAATATTGTGTTTTTGAAATTGAAAAGATCATATTTTTAATATAGGAAAGGTGAGATTTCTAAAAATGAAAATATTTGATTTTTATTATATATATGTTGAAATAAAAATGTGATTTTTATAGCGATGAAATAAAAATTCGATCTTTATAGAAGAAGTAGAATTATAATAATATAATTTTTATATCATAGAAAGGTTAAAAATATAATATTTATATAGAAAGAAGCATTGTAAAAATATATATGAAGTCGAAATGAAAATATGATTTTTTTTATTGGAATGGAGTAACAAAAATATAATTTTTATTATAAACAGTGGGCAAGGACTGCATTGGAATTTCAAATAAATCCAGACGGTTCAGAAGTTCAAAAGCAAAGCACGGCGGAGTGGATCCCTTTGTGAGAACTTCTCACTTTTAATTTCATTTTCTAGTTAAAAATATATACTAGGATGCAGACGGTGCTTAGCAGCACCCGACACCCGTCGTCCACAGACCATGGACAGCTTGTATGCTTGATTGTCCGATTTTGATGTGTAGTTGATTGTGTGATGTGAAATGAAATAAAATATTTTATAGTGGAAAATATTTTATAGTTAAAAATATAATTTTTAACGTGTATATAAAATAAATATTTATAAACAAATTGGACGATTTGTTTATATACACTGATTTGACTGACATTGATTGGGACGATAAATTTTACACATTGCCCAACTGCACAAATAAAATCTATTTTTGATTGTTTGAAACCCCACACGGGTATTGGGATGGTATTTGGCGTACACTAATCCCAATTATTTAATTTTATGTCGATCGATTAGTCGACAGACTATGTAAGCATTAATTTTGAATATTTAAAATGAATTATTTTAAATAATAACGACGAAAAATTTATTTTGAATAGATTCGAACGTACATATTTATATAGATCGTCGTTAGAATAGAAATATTTTATTTTAATTATAAAAGGAATTGAAAATGGCGCGGTAGTTCGATAATTCGATTTCTAATTTCAAATGAATGTACCGGGTGCAAAATAAATCGGATTTTAGTGAAACCAAAAATACTTGAATCTAATTGAGAATATCTTTCCAACGAATCCGAAAAATCGAAATTTCATAGCGGGGATAAAAAGTTATGCCCAGTTGAAAATTCAGAATAGTCGCTATGGAATTCTGGCCCTTAAAAATGGGAATTTTGCAAACGACCTCGGTTTTCGATGAAACAACTTTTGTTGGATCCGGGATGTCTAGTTATTGCTAGATTCCAAAATTCATAATTTTTCGAATCAATATGTGAGCGTTGAAAAGGAAAACGTGTTAGACCATTTTTAGTTGATTTTAATCGAATGGAAAATGGCCATTTTTCAAACGGTCTCAGAATTTGACGAAACTAGTTTTGTTAGAACCGTATCATAAATACGTAGCTAGAAAATATTTTTCAGGAATTTTTAGAGTTCGTATGTGGCCCCGGTAAATTGAAATGCGCGTTCAAATTCAATATATGGAATTATATTTTGATTTTGACGAAAACTGATTGAAACGATCGAATCAGCCTACGATACATATCCCATTGCATTCGGAATGGGGGTAATTATCTAAGGACAACAGTCGGTGGGCCTCATTTCGAGTTCGAAATAGAAAGTTGCTTTAATGAATAAATTAAATTAAATAAAATATATATAATATAATCCCTCCCACCCCTTTTCTCTTTCCTCGTTATCAAACCCTCCCCCCCGGTCGATTTAATTGCAATCAGAAAAAAAAAGAAAAAAAAGGGGAAGAGGAAGCGGGGAGGAGCTGCGCTCCCCCCAACCGTGCGCTGCCGCCCCTCTGGCGCGCCACCGCTAGAGGAAGCCCCCCCTTCGATCCCTGACACGCAAGCCCTAGGGACCCCAACCACCTAAAACGCCGCGCCGCGGCCTGTCAACGCCACCCACAGGCGTCCGCCGGCCAGAGCACCCACCAGCACCATCCAACTCCGGTCACGAACCCTCCTTCCCTTCGAACAGCAAAAGAAAAGTGAGTTTTAATCTATTTTGTTTAGTTTAATTCATTTAAAAATCCGGTTCTTATGCTTATGAATATCCATTGTTTAACAAATACAAAGGTATAATTTTTAATAATAAAAATACGATTTTTAACAATAAAAATAAGATTTTTAAGAGTAGAAAGACATGATTTTTTTTAAATCAAAGAAAGAAATGATTTTTATATTAGTAGCATATTAAAATATGATTTTTATAATTTGAATAACGACATGAAAATATTATTTTTAGTTAGATAAAAATATAAATTTCATCGTGTGTAGGTAATAATATAAAAATTCGTTTTTATATATATGGAATGGTGATAAAAAAAATTGATTTTTATATGTAGTGGCAAAGTAAAGTTATGATGTTAATTTTGAGAAAAAAACATATTTTTGAAAGTGAAAAAGATTGTGTTTTTGAAACTGAAAAGATCATATTTTTAATATAGGAAAGGTGAGATTTCTAAAAATGAAAATATTTGATTTTTATTATATATATGTTGAAATAAAAATGTGATTTTTATAGCGATGAAATAAAAATTCGATCTTTATAGAAGAAGTAGAATTATAATAATATAATTTTTATATCATAGAAAGGTTAAAAATATAAATTTTATATAGAAAGAAGCATTATAAAAATATATATGAAGTGGAAATGAAAATATGATTTTTTTATTGGAATGAAGTAACAAAAATATAATTTTTATTATAAACAGCGGGCAAGGACTGCATTGGAATTTCAAACAAATCCAGACGGTTCAGCAGTTCAAAAGCAAAGCACGGCGGAGTGGAACCCTCTATGAGAACTTCTCACTTTAAATTTCATTTTCTAGTTAAAAATATATACTAGAAGCAGACGGTGCTTAGCAGCACCCGACACCCGTCGTCCACAGACCATGGACGGCTTGTATGCTTGTTTGTCTGATTTTGATGTGTAGTTGATTGTGTGATGTGAAATGAAATAAAATATTTTATAGTTAAAAATATAATTTTTAACGTGTATATAAAATAAATATTTATAAACAAATCGGACGATTTGTTTATATACACTGATTTGACTGACATTGATTGGGACGATAAATTTTACACATCGCCCAACTGCACAAATAAAATCTGTGTTTGATTGTTTGAAACCCCACACGGGTGTTGGGATGGTATTTAGCGTACACTAATCCCAATTATTTAATTGTATGTCAATTGATTGGTCGACAGACTGTGTAAGCGTTAATTATTTATATATAATGCTTATGCAGTTGTGTGGTGCACTTTGGATGATGGTTGATTATTTATCGTTGCTATTATATACATGTGTTGTATGGAATCCATATAATTAACATTATATGGTAATTGATTGGGCCTCATTCCAATTGGGGAAATAAAGAATATTATAAAATAAAGATTCATGTGTTGACAGTACTCATGTGTTGAGATTAGTCACGTGTTGAACGAAATATTTTAGCAATAAAATTTACATCTTTATCATATATAAAATTAGGACTAACTGGAAAATAGTTAAGATGAGTGGTCTCTTGGATATTGATCTGATGTTGGTTTCGGCCTTCGGGGTTAATATTTAGGGAATTGCTTCTTACTAATTTACGGTTGGAGTCTGGTTGAAAATTAAAAGATAGAAATCATAATTTTATAAAATATATTAAATAACAAAAATAGTCACGTGTTGATAGTACTCATTTGTTGAGATTAGTCATGTGTTGAAGAAATATAGATTCATGTGTTGAATAGAATAAATATTCATTTGTTGAATAGAATAACGAAGTTATTGGAATATAAAGCCGTATTGATTAGAGATGCGCTATTTTGACGCGAACGATATTTATATCGATTATATTCGTTTTTATAATGAATATTGAAAAGAGATTTAAAAATCGAATATTTAGAAAATGAATTCGAATTGAATTGAATATAAAATGAATTCAAATTGAAATGAATTAAAATTGGATTGTAACCGAATTGAAATGAATTCAAATCAAATTGTAACCGAATTGAAATCAAATTGAAATCAAATTGAAAACGAACTGAAATAGAATTGAAATCGATTTGAATTGAAATCAAATAGAAATGAATGTAAAAAGAATTTATAATGGAAAATTCAATTTTGATTTGAATTTGAAATGAAGGTTGAATTTTTTTTTGAAACAAATTTGAAACGATTTATAAAATTCATTTTGAAAGGAAATCGATGAAATATATATATATATAAATATATATATTATATATATAATGGCCTGAATAGAACGCGCCGCGGCAGTTCGTGAATTTCAACCATTGACTACGAACGGACATTATGGGAGATCCGACTGTCGGATTCTCTTAAAACCGGAACCGTTGGGTTCGTATCGAAAAGAGCTTTCTAATGAATATTAGAAATTTGAAATCTAACAGTTGGATTTGGAGATATGTCCAAATCAAATTTGGAAAAGGTCGCTGTAAGTGCAGTACGATGACCGTTGATGGAAATCGACTGTACGGGCCTTGATAAAATAACTAAAAATATCAATAATTCGAGTAAAATCACAAGAAATGATTTGTGAAGAATTGGGCTGAAAAACTACATATTTGAAAAGATAAAAATAGATTTTTATCGAAGTGAACTAGTTTTGAACTAGAATTAAAACCCAATTATTTTTAAATAAATAAATTAGATTTGAAATGGGTTTTAAATAACCAGAATTTCCTATATATGAATTGGAATGGATTTGAATTGAAATTGTCTATGGAATATTTCGATAGTAGATTCCGCGATTATACAGATATTTTGGAGGAAATTTGGAAGATATATTTTATATCGTTATTTCCAAAGCGATTTTTGTGGGTTTCAGAATTTGATATGGAATATAAGCCGATATATTTTCTATTCAGATCCTTGTATTTAATATCAAATGGGATTTGGGTTTATCGTGAATGGTGTTTTAAATAACACTTGTTCTTTAACCCGATAATAAAGAGAATGTGATTTGGGTTTATTGTGAACTGTGTTTTAAATGACATTAGTTCTTTAACCCAGTAAAAGGAGTTTAATGAATCTGTAATTAGATTGAAATGTGAATTTATAATTTAAATTATCAAATTTGGAAAGTGAGCGAGAATGGAGTATCACCAGTTTTTCTCCAAAGCGATAGTTAAATCTTTAATTAGATTTGAAAGCGAAATGGTAATTAATTTTACCGATAACACCGTGGTGTTAGAAATGTAGTATTACCAGTTTTGCTTCATGGGATAAATAGGTTGGGATTGGGAAATAAAATAAATAATTACTTCGGTGTGGTTCGCTAATCCCGACTAGTTTGGAAAACCATAATATGGTTTGAAATGATATCCAAATGAAGATTAAAGAATAAATCTTAAAGAATTTATCTCTGATAAAATTAATGGGAACCTTTCCCTAAGAATGTGAAATTTAGAAACTAACTGTAGGTTAGCTAAGAAGAATGGTTTCCTGGGTATTGATCTGATGTTGGTTTCGGCCTTCGGGGTTAATATTTAGGGAATTGTCCTCTTGCTAATTTACGGTTGGTGACTGATGAATTGGAATGAGGCGTATGTTGTGTTTGTGTAACATTTGTTTATTATATACGCGGGTCATTCAGAAAGGCCGGTTTTATACCCATTCTGAATAACTGATTCGACGATATGTCGCAGAGGTAGACGGTGGTTGAAGATCGGAAGTCTTCACATCGTTTGTGTGTGTACTGATGATCTTGATTGGGCTGTACACCCAAGATGAGGGAATCAGTTGGTGGTCGTCCAGACGTACTTGGAGATCGATGGATATGCGAGGAAAGTGCCTCCGGTTTCGTTCAGACCCAGAACGAACTTGTAAATGGACTGTGTGTCTGACATTGGATTTTATTCTGTTTGGATTGATCTCTATTAAATATACATCTGTTTGGCGGTGGAGAATTTATTCTCTTGCTTAACGCCCTTCTCTGAGAGGTACGAGCTCAGAGGTTGTATATCGATGGACATCAGTCGCATGGCATGAATTGCCCGTGTGGCACGCCTAAGTGGCAATTGATCAAGGCTTCTGTTGAAAAGCAAAGTCTTGTGGTTGATGATCAAAGCATGGCCTGTGTGGCACAGCTTTGTGTATAACGTGAATTAGCGAGCCTCACACCTCGGTATGAGTCAAAAACGAGATAAGGACTGCAGGGAGAGCACGACGTTTCTTTCTAGATATGGGTGGTGTCAGTGCTTAAACTGGCGGACATTTATATATATTTTTACCTATGTGGTTGTTGGAATGAGGCACCTCGATTTTAGGTCTGTTAGGACCGGGAAACGTGTGTTCAGGAATAATTAATCCTCAAACGTAAGGGAGTACCGGCCCTGAAGCATCCGGGGGTTACCCAAAGTGTGTAGTCCTGAGGCATTTGCTAGAGTGTCTCGAAGCGGAGAGGAGCTTGCCCCTTGCCTCGACTCATGACGGAAATCCAATTTCCAATACGTGATATTTCTGTTTTATTTGTAGAGCCTAGTATGGCGACATAGTAGCATGGGATACTATGCCGTTTATGATTGATATTTATGATTGAAGCTGTTTTGACACTATACACTTATAATAGTATCAAATGATTTGTTTTAAATGTACCAAGCATGTTTGCTATTATAAGGGAAAACCCTATCCTCTGGCTTGCGTTGCATTGTGTGATGGGACCTGGGTCTTAAAATAGCTTCATTTTTCGAAAAAGCATTGCACTGTTCATTTATATGCACTTGTATTCTTGGGAGGAAACCCATTCCGTGTTATACGGCGTGGTCCTTTGAATTACTCTCTTTTAAAGTAAAGTTTTAAATAACTGTTTTAGTTCTCACACCAGTCACATGACAAATCTGGAGTTTATTGTTTTAACCTAAACTCTTGGTGCCCCTATTTTCCACGGGCTGCTAGCAGTTTTGGTTTTGCAGATTTATATTCACAGGATCCTGATTTACAACTGGAACGATGCTCGGAAAGCTCTGTACCCGTGTATTACTTTCAGTTGTGTTTTATATTGTTTATCTGTTGCTATGTAATTTATTGTAATCTCTGATATTTATCGAATGTGTAATATTTATTCATACTCTATATATTCTTGTATTCTGATGGAATTAATGTAATAAACAACGAAATGTTCTTCTGTTTGTGTTCTGATTGGTCTTGTCCTCAATTCTATCCGTGCTTTCCTTACCGGGGAAGTTCGGGTCGTCTCAATAATGATCCATCGTGACACCAGGATTAGGGGAGTTGCCCTTGGGCCTATTCGGATCGGTACGGATCCAGGTCTGATTTGATGGAACTGCCCCAAGTCTCAGTGAAGTCCTTTCACTCCACTTGCACTTGTTCCAGCGAGTGTTCTTTGGCCTCTTGGCCTTCCAAACCCTTCCATCCTAGCACAAAATGCATTTATCATCTCTTCTTGCCTTCTAAGGATTTCTTTTTATCGTTGCATGAGTGAACAAAAATCTTTAAGCACGCAATCCGTCTCTTACCGAGTTAGGTAAATGGAGGGATTTCTCGGAGAGGAGACCTCCTAGCTTCCTTCCAATCCAACTCCTTTAGCCTATGTTGTAGCATCAGTCTTTTTCCTTTTTTCCATTTCATAATCCCACAAAATCCAAATCCTTTAGCAATCCAAGAGTTGTGGTTGGCCCCAACCAAGGGTACCATAATGTTAGCTTGAAAAATTGGTGCTCTCAAGTCAACACCCAAATCCAAATAAGTATAACATTGCTAGACGTATAGCCCTAAAAGTAAAGTAACATAGATATTTTTAGTAGTTTGGCAAGTATGCCTACATCCACTGCTAGGTAATCTTATTTATTTATACTATATGATTACAACTAAAGTCCTTTTAATTATAGAAAATAAAAGAAACAAGTGAAGTGTTGGTTTTGACAAAGTCCCTACTTAGAGTCAAGATAAAGATCCAAATGCCAAGAGAGATCCAAATGTCCAAGAAGCCATGAAAAAGTTTAGGACTATCTCCAAGATCCAAAGAATCTCAAGCCAAGACAATAGATTCCAACCAGCCAAAAGAATCCTGAATTCTACCTAGGGGAGGGCTATTTATAGATGAAGGGAAGTTGGCGAATGAATGGGAGCATGACTCAAGAAACTCAAAAAATAAGCATTGGAGTCAGTACCCATCCTCAATGCCTTAGCCAAATCTCTTCCTTGATTCTATGAAGCTTCTTCCTGACTTCGAATCCCAAAGTCCAAAATCCATAGTCCCAAACCCAAATTTCCAAGTCCATCGATCTTGGATTCCCACTGATCCCGGGTATACAAAATTCCCAAAATATCGATCCCTGAATGCAGAATCTCAGCACCAATCCCACAATAACTGGTATATTCACCAACCCTTGATCCATTTGTGAGTAATACCGATCTTAAAGTCCTTCATGATTCCTACCAATCTCCGTAGACTTAGAGTAAATTCTGAGTATGTAGGGAATTCAATGATTTATACCGATCCCATGATGCCTATGTGAAAATACCAGTCTCGGGATATGAAGCCAGAATACTGATCCCACTTAGGGATTCATATTGATCCCCAAGTACTTCATCAAATGTCCAAGTTCCTGAAAACTCTACGATTTTAACCAAGTTTTGTGAGTTTTACTAAAAGGTATATATGCGAAGAACTAAGCCAAATTGTCACATCGTTAGTGTGAAAAATTATCTTCGAAATGTTTAATATTAGTTGCTAATTAAATTCACATTTGACACAACAACATTTGTGAATATGCCATAAAAGCATGCGATCTAACTTGTTTATAGAATGTTATAAATTAATTAATAAGTTGTTTGATGTTTTAGTTTTATTAGTAGCTATTTAAACGTATGCGTATGAGTATATGTACATGAATCCATATATAATGTCGATACATATGTAAATCAGTTTTAAATATAGTTAATTGCTTACTGAACTTTTGGAAATTGTGATTGGTGCAATTGGATGTTCTGTTTTGCCAAGCTTGAGGAGTATATGAACGAGATTTGATTGAGAATTAATTAGTAATGTAAAAGGGAAAATTTTGGAGAGGGAATGAGTATGGTTTTCTCTCTCCTTAAAATAGATCCTCTCTTTCGCCTTCTTTTAACTTAATCCTTTTTTTTTCTTTTTTCTTAAACTTCCATAAGTCCATTACCTTATTTCCACTATAGACTAAATTTTAAAATATAAGTAAAAATAAAAAAGTTGGTTGTCAAACAAAATTAAATCATGTGGTTCATTCAATTTTAGTGAAGTTTGGATCGACTGATTCATGGAATCAAAGTATGATTTCAAAATCGAAGTGTACTAATAAGCATGATCTATAAGGTGCAGTGTCTATTTGGATTTATGCATTATTTGTATCATTCTTATCATGATTTTATATATATATATATATATATATATGTATATATGTATATATAGCTTTACCTTCATTTGGAGTTAACATCATAGTCTAAAAATCTAATTAAATGATATGAGATAATTCAATGTGATGAATTAAAACATACATACACATGTGCATTTAATGGCTCGTTATTTTTTTAATAGGAAAAAGAACATATACAAACAAAAACTAGATAAAAACGACCTTTCTTCCATGGCTCACAAAAGAAGAACACCAAAGCAAATTTCTTTTGTGACTGGAAAACAAAAATAGAAACAGCAAAATAGGCCTTGCAACGAGAAGAATACAATAGCTCATAACAAAAATGAACTTCGGGGACATCCGATATAATTGGAACGATACAGAGAAGATTAGAATGGCCCCTGCGAAAGGATGACACACATAAATCGAGAAATAGTCCAAACACTACAACAGAAACAGCTTTTGACAGCATTTGAAAAACGTTGTGATAAGATATACCAACGTTATTAGAAAAGTTGTATAACGACATGCGATCGTAGTTATACAACTTTTAACTGCATTATAGGAAATGCTGTGGAAGACCCTATTTTACAATGTTTATAGCGGGCTGCTAACTGTTGCTACCCTTTTCATCAGCGATTGATAAACACTTTTATTAAGTTATAACAGTGCTCACAAATTGTTGTCCAATGCACATTACTTATACATTTTCATTCGCATTTTATAAACGCTATTATTAATCATTCAAAGTAATAACAACACTAGATAAAAGATGTTGGTAATTTTTAAAAGTAATGGCAACACTTTCTTTTGCTATTTTGTTTCCTATAGCATTTATAATTACAGTACTATTAGAATATTTACACACACATATCAAGAATGTTTAAATATATATAAAGAAAGTAATATCAATAACATGTTCGAATTAAATATAAAAACTAACATATAAACATCTATAGTTAATTATTTTCATAAGTTATGTAATACAATATTCACAAACAAAGACATCATCAATAAACCGAGTTTACAAAATTTCCATAACCAAAAATATGCGTTGAACAAAATCTATAAATAAAAACACAATATCCATTGCACCAAGTACCAACAAATGGACAACTAAAAATTTTCATATGCTTACTAAAAATAAGTGTGGCCTCATTATGCACCAAGGATCATTAATTACCTGCAATGAAAAAATTTATAAGTCAAGGATCCTGCTAGCAACACATGACACGTTCTAAGCTTCATTGAAAATAACATACTATTTTTTTTAATAAATTGCCAACCCTCAAAAACCATCAGAAGATTGTGCGGTAGGGTGGCGCTGAATAAACAACCAAAAGAGTAGGCATCCTCAATAATATATTTATTCTACTAATAGTACATGACATGAAAAACATACATTTTATTTAATTTAACATCGATGATTTAATAATTATATAAATGGCCCCTTGTTTATAATAGAAAGTTAACTTAGCTAAATATTTATAATACTTAATTAATTTTTATAAATATCGATTAAATTTTATAAGCAGTGGTGCACTACACATTTGCACCAATGTGACGAACATGAATTTCGCTCGGTCCGAACCAGTCGCTAAACCGACCCAGACCGTTCGAAACGCCCTATCGTTTGAGAACACGACAAAATAGAACGCATACAGAAGAACATTCCATTGTATATTATAACAATGCATCAGATTACAAGAATATACAGAGTATAAATGAATATATATTACACAGAAATATCAGAGATTTAAATTACATTTAAATACATAGCAGCGGAAAATAATACAATACACAACTAGAAGAAATATACGGATACAAAGCTTTCCGGATATCGTTCCAGCTGTAAACCAGGATCCTGTGAATATAAATCTGCAAAACCAAAACTACTAGCTGCCCGTGTCAAAATAGGGGCACCCAGAGTTTAGGTTAAAACAATAAACTCCAGGTCAGTCATGTGACTGGTGTGAGAACTAAAACAGTTATTAATCTTTATTTTCAAAGTTAGGTAAATCAAGGGACCACGCCGTATAACACGGAACGGGTTTCCTCCCAAGAATACCAGTGCATAAACAAACAGCGCAATGCTAAATAAAGAAAAATGAAGCTGTTATAAGACCCAGGTCCCATCACACAATGCAACGCAGTCGAGGATAGGGTTTTCCCTTATAACAGCCAAAGAATGCTTGATACGTTTTAAAACAAATCATTTGATACTATTATAAGTGCATAGTGCATAAAACACTTCAAATCATAAGTATCAATCATAGGCGGCATGAATGGCCCATAACACTATGTCACCATATATAGGTTTACAAATAAAACCGCAAATGTCACGTATTTGGAAATTGGGTTTCCATCTATGAACCGAGGCAAAAGATAGTCTTCAACCGATTCGAGACGCTCTAGCCCGTGTCTCAGGATCAGAGCTCGAGTGACCCTTGGAGCGACAGGGCCGGTCCACCGATGTGGATTAAAATGCCTGAACACTGCGTTTCCCCACCCTTTGGGGTGTCAATGAGCCAACAAATGACTCCATCGGACCCGGATCGTCCGATCAAACCGAGGCGCCTCGCAACAGCAACAACCACACAGGTGAAAAGTATATAAATGTCAGGGCTGGTAGGTCACTGACACCACCCTAGCTAGAAAGAAACGCATGCCCTCCCTGAGGTCCTCTCCCGTTTTTGGTTCACAACCGGGGTGCGAGGCTCGCGAATTCACGTTACACAAAGCTGTGCCACACAGGCTGTGCTTTGATCATCACCACAAGACTTTGCTTTTCAACAGAAGCCTTGATCATTTGCATCTTAGCATGCCACACAGGCAAACCACTCTATGCAACCGATATCAGTCACACAGAATGAAATCCAATGTCAGACACACAGTCCATTTACAAGTCCGTTCCGGGCCTGAACGAAACCGGAGGCACCTAGTACCCCGCATATCCATCGATCTCCAAGTACGTCTGGACGATCACCAACTGTTTCCATCTTCTTGGGTGTACAGCCCAATCAAGATCATCAGTAATCACCCAAACGACGTGAAGACTTCCGGCCTTCGACCGTCGTCCTCATCTTCGACACCACGTCGAATCAGTTATTCAGAATGGGATAAACCCGGTCTTTCTGAATAACTCGCGTATATATTATAAAAGTGTTACACAAACACAACATACGCCTCATTCCAATTCAGAATATTCTTTAATCACCTTTGAATATCAATTCAAACTAGTCGGGATTAGCGAACCACACCGAAGTAATCATTTATTTTATTTCCCAATCCCAACCTATTCATCCCATGAAGTAAAACTGGTGATACTTCATATCTAACACCACAGTGTTATCGGTAAATTCAATTACCATTTCACGTTCAAATCTAATTAAAGATTTAACTATCGCCTGAAGCAAAACTGGTGATACTCCATTCTCGACCATTTCAATCTAATTAAAGATTCATTAAAACTCCACTTAGTTTTAATCTTTAACTGGGTTAAAGAATCAGTGTCATTTAGAACACGGTTCACGATAAACCCAAAATCACATTCATTAGTTATCGGGTTAAAGAACGGGTGTTATTTAAAACACTGTTCACGATAAACCCAAAAATCAATATCAATTCAATTCCAATTAAATATTATTTAATTGGCACACTTCATTAAATCTAAATACAAAGATTTAATCATTTCTCAACTGGGTTCAAGAACAGTGTTAGTGAAGACACCATTCACGACAAACCCAAATCACATTCGATATTCAATACAAGGCTCTGAATAGAAAATATATCGGCTTATATTCAATATCGAATTCTACGACTAACAAATGTCGTATTGGAAATAACGATATAAATATATATCTTTCAAATTTCCATAACAACACCTGTATAATCACGAATTCCAACATCGAAATATTCCGAAGACAATTTCGATTCAAATCCACTCCAATGCAATCATTGGAAATTCTGGTTATTTTCAAAACCATTCCAAATTCAATTTATTCATTTAAAAATAAATAGAATTATAATTCTAGTTCAAAACTAGTTCATTTCGATAAAAATCTATTTTTATCTTTTCAAACATGAAGTTTTTCATCCCAAATCTTCACAAATCATTTCTTATGATTTTACACAAATTATTACTATTTTTAATAATTTTATCAAGGCCTGTACAGTCGATTTCCATCAATGGCCATCGAACTGCACTTACAGCGACCTTTTTCAAATTTGATTTGGACATAATTCCAAATCCAACCGTTAGATTTCAAATTTCTAACATTCGCTAGAAAGCTCTTTTCGATACGAACCCAACGGTTCCGGTTTTAGGAGAATCCGACGGTCAGATCTCCCGTAACGTCCATTTGAAATCAATGGTCGAAATTCGCGAACTGCCGCGGCGCGGCGCGTTCTATTCAGGCCATTATATTATATATATAATATATACTTCGTCGATTTCTATTTAAAACGAATTATATAAATAGTTTTGAATTCGTTTCAAAAATCTATTTCAACTTCCATTTCAATTCAAAACAAAATTGAATTCTTCTTTATAGATTCGTTTCAAAATTCATTTCTATTCAATTCAAATTTCAATTCAATTTGAATTCATTTCAATTCACTTTCAATTCAATTCACTTCGAAATCGTTTTCAATTCAATTCATTTCGAAATCGTTTTCAATTCAATTCGAATTCGTTTTCAATTCAATTCATTTCGAAATCACTTTCAATTCAATTCATTTCGAAATCGTTTTCAATTCAATTCACTTTGAATTCGTTTTCAATTCAATTCACTTCGAAATCACTTTCAATTCAATTCACTTTGAATTCGTTTTCAATTCAATTCATTTCGAAATCACTTTCAATTCAATTCACTTTGAATTCGTTTTCAATTCAATTCATTTCGAAATCACTTTCAATTCAATTCGAATTCGTTTTCAATTCAATTCATTTCGAAATCACTTTCAATTCAATTCATTTCGAAATCGTTTTCAATTCAATTCATTTCGAAATCGTTTTCAATTCAATTCACTTCGAAATCACTTTCAATTCAATTCACTTTGAATTCGTTTTCAATTCAATTCATTTCGAAATCACTTTCAATTCAATTCATTTCGAAATCGTTTTCAATTCAATTCACTTTGAATTCGTTTTCAATTCAATTCACTTCGAAATCACTTTCAATTCAATTCATTTCGAAATCGTTTTCAATTCAATTCGAATTCGTTTTCAATTCAATTCATTTCGAAATCACTTTCAATTCAATTCATTTCGAAATCGTTTTCAATTCAATTCACTTTGAATTCGTTTTCAATTCAATTCACTTCGAAATCACTTTCAATTCAATTCACTTTGAATTCGTTTTCAATTCAATTCATTTCGAAATCACTTTCAATTCAATTCACTTTGAATTCGTTTTCAATTCAATTCATTTCGAAATCACTTTCAATTCAATTCACTTTGAATTCGTTTTCAATTCAATTCATTTCGAAATCACTTTCAATTCAATTCATTTCGAAATCGTTTTCAATTCAATTCACTTTGAATTCGTTTTCAATTCAATTCACTTCGAAATCACTTTCAATTCAATTCATTTCGAAATCGTTTTCAATTCAATTCGAATTCGTTTTCAATTCAATTCATTTCGAAATCACTTTCAATTCAATTCATTTCGAAATCGTTTTCAATTCAATTCACTTTGAATTCGTTTTCAATTCAATTCACTTCGAAATCACTTTCAATTCAATTCACTTTGAATTCGTTTTCAATTCAATTCATTTCGAAATCACTTTCAATTCAATTCACTTTGAATTCGTTTTCAATTCAATTCATTTCGAAATCACTTTCAATTCAATTCGAATTCGTTTTCAATTCAATTCATTTCGAAATCACTTTCAATTCAATTCATTTCGAAATCGTTTTCAATTCAATTCATTTCGAAATCGTTTTCAATTCAATTCACTTCGAAATCACTTTCAATTCAATTCACTTCGAAATCACTTTCAATTCAATTCATTTCGAAATCGCTTAAAATCGATATAAATATCGTTCACGTCAAAATGGCGTCAATCTAATCAACACGGCTTCATAAATTTCTATTTTCAAATATTCTATTTCAAATATTTCTATTTCAAATATTTCTATTTCTAAACTGGAATGAGGCCCAATCAATTACCATATAAAATTAATTATATGGATTTTCATACAACACATGTATATAATATCATTGAAAAATAATCAACCATCAACCAAAGTGCACTACACTGTATAAGCATCCAATAAAGATATCTAACGCTTATAACAGCATGTCAATCAATCGATCGACATATTTAATCAATCAGGATGAGTGAACTTCAAATTTCATCCTAACACCCGTGTGCGGTTTCAAACAATCAAACACAGATTTTATTTGTGCAGTTGGGCGATGTGTGAAATTTATCGACCCAATCAATATCAGTCAAATCAGTGTATATACAAACAAATCGGCCGATTTGTTTATAACTATTCATTTATTCACATTCACGTTAAAAATTATATTTTTAACGATAAAACATTTTATTTCAACCTATGAATTTCTATTCAATTCATCTACACAATAAAATGATATTTTTATTTTCTAACATATTTTAGAAAATTTCGGCGGCATAACGGCACGATACTAGAAACGGGACAAGGCCTAGCCTTATCCCCGGTCTAGTGAAGGCCCACGCCATTCACACATCAATCAAATCAATTCGTTACGCAAACCACAAAATTTGGAGTAAGAGTCTAACCTAGCCTTACTCCTTCGCCTTATAACGGCGCACGTCTAATCCTAACCAATTTATCGATTCGATTTTTCACACCACAAATCACATTCAAACCAATATCGCAATCAATCAATAAACAGCCAAACAAACAAGTCCATGGTCTGTGGACGATTGTGTCGGGTGCTACTAAGCACCGTCTGCATCCTAGTATATATATATAACTAGAAAAAGAAATTGAGAGGTGAGAAATTCTCACAGAAAGCTATCCAAACATCTTGACTCTTCTTTGATATAAGTCTTCGTCGTCCTCGCCTCTTTGTTACTTCCGTTGCTCGTATACTCTACATATGATAAAATTCGAATTTTTACTTCGAAGTTCAACATATAAAAATCATATTTTTAATTCGAAGTTCAACATATAAAAATCATATTTTTAATTCTCTAAATTCATGATAGAAATCTTATCTTTATCAGCTCTTTACATATAAAAGATTATATTTTTATGCCTTTCTTTTCAAAACAAAGACGATATTTTTATTCTTCTAAAAATAATTTCATATCTTTCATTTCTAAAAATCTTATCTTTATACGATTAAAAATCTAATCTTCTCGTTATTAAAAACCTTACCTTTTCAAAAGCAAAAATCAAATCTTTTTATAATTAAACATCGTAACTTTCTTTATATAAAAATCTGAACTTTTCACATTAAAAATCCGAGCTTTTCAAACATAAAAATCTTATCTTTCTAGCGATTAAAAATATGAACTTTATGGCGATTAAAAATTTAACCTTTCCTTTCTAATCCTTTCTAGTATGTTATATATAAATAAAATCATTCTACCTATATTTTCAAAAATCATATTATATATATACATATATTTCTAAAACTAGGCTATTTACTTTTTTAAAAATCAGTTCAGTTTTTATTTTAAAAATCGAATCAGTTTTTATTCTTTTAAAAATCAAATCAGTTTTATACTTTAAAAATGAAATCAGTTTTTACTTTAAAAATGAAATCAGTTTTTACTTTAAAAATGAAATCAGTTTTTACTTTAAAAATGAAATCAGTTTTTTACTTTAATTTAAAAATCGGTTTTCTGTTTTAAATAAAAATAAAGTGAATAAATTAAAAACTTACAGCATTTTGCAGAAGGGGGGGGGGGTCGGCTGCTTCGTCGAGGGTTCGGAGGAGGGAGGGGGTCGGCTTCGTCGAGGGTTCGGAGGTGGGAGGGGGTCGGCTTCGTCGAGGGTTCGGAGGAGGGAGGGGGTCGGCTTCGTCGAGGGTTCGGAGGAGGGAGGGGGTCTAGCGATTCTGGTGGGCTCGCGCGAAGCGTTGCAGAGGAGAGGAGAGAGGATCGGTGACTTCGACGAGGGGGCCAGAGGGAGTAGCCGGAGTCGCGATGGAGGCCGGCGGCGAACTCCTGGAGGCGGGCGCGATTCGTCAACGAGGGGGTTTTTTTTTTCTTTTTTTTTATTTATTTTCCTTCTGAAATCGAAATGAAAGGGGGGGGGGGCCAGAACGAAGATAAAGGGGGGAGGGAAATGATTTTTTTATTTTTTATTTATTATTTAATTATTTAATTTAGCAAAGAGTTGACTTTTTCGTACGACCTCTAAACGAGGCCCACCGCCTGCCGTCCACAGCGTTATACCCCCATTCCGAACACAATGGGATATGTATCGCATGCTGATTTGATCGTTTCGATCAGTTTCCTTTGAATTTACATTTAAATCACTAAATTGAATTTTTAAACGTACATTTCAAATTACCGGGGTCACATACTAACTTTAAAAATTCCATAAAAATATTTTCTAGCTTCGTATTGACGATACGGTCCTAACAAAACTGGTTTCGTCGAAATCCGAGGTCGTTTGCAAAATGTCCATTTTTAAGGGCCTGAATTCCATAGCGACTATTCAGAATTTTCAACTGGACATATCTTTTGATTCCTGATATGAAATCTTGATTTTTCGGATTCGTTGGAAAGATATTCACTATTAGATTCCATTATTTTTGGTTTCACTAAAATCCGGATTGTTTTGCACCCGGTACATTCAATTGAAGTTTGAAATCGAATTATCGAACTACCGCGCCATTTTTAATTCTATTTATAATTATATATAAATATTTATATTCTAACGACGACGCGTATAATATATACGTTCGAATTCTATTCAAAATAAATTTCTCGTCGATATTATTTAAAATAATTCATTTTAAATAATCAAAATTCGCTAAAATTGCCAAAATAAAAATTTTAAACTGGCCCAGATTTTCCGGGTTGTTACAATCTCCCCCACTTAAAACTTTTCGTCCCCGAAAAGGAACAAAGTCGAAAGTGGTTTGATTATTCAGCTCTACGCTCGACCTGGCTTCCATTCTCTAACCTTTCAGTTTCTGAGAATTTTCTAAAATTTCAAAAATTTGGCTAACACCCTAAATTTTCGAAAAATTTCGCCATAACCTCCCCTGCACCGGGAGTATCGGGGAATTTCAAATAGCTTCCCCGGTCCTTCAGATCTCAAAAAGAAAAAGAAAAAGCCAAGCGGCTAGCCAATAGGCTCACAAAATCATCATCACCCAAACAAAACAGTAAATTATGTAGTAAACATGTACCTATTTGTCGGGCAAACAAATTTTATTCTCTGCTCTAGCCTCCTTGCTATGACCTGTTCAAAGATATATATGTATATGCAAGCAGATGCGACCAAATTTCAATATAATTCAATATTTGATCCAATTAGGCTTAATGGTTAAAAATTAGCAAACAACTAAACAAACAACACAAACATCAATCAATTAGTGAATTAGAGTTTCAAATTCATAACTTTGATATATATACAAAAATCAGATTCTTGATGCCAAATCATAACCATAGGCCCTATCTAATTTTGGTTCTCACACCAGTCAATAGGAAATATATAGAAAATCACACCTTCGAAACTCGAACATAAATGTTGATGATGCGATCGCTATCATCAATATCATCTTCGGGCGACTAGAGTGTAATGCTATATCTATCCAATATATTAAAATTTCAAATACACGTGGATCAGACGTATACTTAAAATCTATATATACTGGATTGTCCACATCAATATAAATAAATAATCAACTACGAATAATTGATTTAAATCTTCAAAACAAAATTTGTTTTCACTTTAAAAATATACACTTCACACTCGTTCTAGGATACTACTGATCCCATCTCTAACGAGTCATTCTAATTGGATATTACTAATCCAATATCTGATGAATTCTTTCGTAGGGTTCTAATGTGTCTTGTTCTCTAGCTTTGTAAACCAAAGCTCTGATACCAAATGTGACGAACAGGAATTTCGCTCGGTCCGAACCAGTCGCTAAACCGACCCAGACCGTTCGAAACGCCCTATCGTTTGAGAACACGACAAAATAGAACGCATACAGAAGAACATTCCATTGTATATTATAACAATGCATCAGATTACAAGAATATACAGAGTATAAATGAATATATATTACACAGAAATATCAGAGATTTAAATTACATTTAAATACATAGCAGCGGAAAATAATACAATACACAACTAGAAGAAATATACGGATACAAAGCTTTCCGGATATCGTTCCAGCTGTAAACCAGGATCCTGTGAATATAAATCTGCAAAACCAAAACTACTAGCTGCCCGTGTCAAAATAGGGGCACCCAGAGTTTAGGTTAAAACAATAAACTCCAGGTCAGTCATGTGACTGGTGTGAGAACTAAAACAGTTATTAATCTTTATTTTCAAAGTTAGGTAAATCAAGGGACCACGCCGTATAACACGGAACGGGTTTCCTCCCAAGAATACCAGTGCATAAACAAACAGCGCAATGCTAAATAAAGAAAAATGAAGCTGTTATAAGACCCAGGTCCCATCACACAATGCAACGCAGTCGAGGATAGGGTTTTCCCTTATAACAGCCAAAGAATGCTTGATACGTTTTAAAACAAATCATTTGATACTATTATAAGTGCATAGTGCATAAAACACTTCAAATCATAAGTATCAATCATAGGCGGCATGAATGGCCCGTAACACTATGTCACCATATATAGGTTTACAAATAAAACCGCAAATGTCACGTATTTGGAAATTGGGTTTCCATCTATGAACCGAGGCAAAAGATAGTCTTCAACCGATTCGAGACGCTCTAGCCCGTGTCTCAGGATCAGAGCTCGAGTGACCCTTGGAGCGACAGGGCCGGTCCACCGATGTGGATTAAAATGCCTGAACACTGCGTTTCCCCACCCTTTGGGGTGTCAATGAGCCAACAAATGACTCCATCGGACCCGGATCGTCCGATCAAACCGAGGCGCCTCGCAACAGCAACAACCACACAGGTGAAAAGTATATAAATGTCAGGGCTGGTAGGTCACTGACACCACCCTAGCTAGAAAGAAACGCATGCCCTCCCTGAGGTCCTCTCCCGTTTTTGGTTCACAACCGGGGTGCGAGGCTCGCGAATTCACGTTACACAAAGCTGTGCCACACAGGCTGTGCTTTGATCATCACCACAAGACTTTGCTTTTCAACAGAAGCCTTGATCATTTGCATCTTAGCATGCCACACAGGCAAACCACTCTATGCAACCGATATCAGTCACACAGAATGAAATCCAATGTCAGACACACAGTCCATTTACAAGTCCGTTCCGGGCCTGAACGAAACCGGAGGCACCTAGTACCCCGCATATCCATCGATCTCCAAGTACGTCTGGACGATCACCAACTGTTTCCATCTTCTTGGGTGTACAGCCCAATCAAGATCATCAGTAATCACCCAAACGACGTGAAGACTTCCGGCCTTCGACCGTCGTCCTCATCTTCGACACCACGTCGAATCAGTTATTCAGAATGGGATAAACCCGGTCTTTCTGAATAACTCGCGTATATATTATAAAAGTGTTACACAAACACAACATACGCCTCATTCCAATTCAGAATATTCTTTAATCACCTTTGAATATCAATTCAAACTAGTCGGGATTAGCGAACCACACCGAAGTAATCATTTATTTTATTTCCCAATCCCAACCTATTCATCCCATGAAGTAAAACTGGTGATACTTCATATCTAACACCACAGTGTTATCGGTAAATTCAATTACCATTTCACGTTCAAATCTAATTAAAGATTTAACTATCGCCTGAAGCAAAACTGGTGATACTCCATTCTCGACCATTTCAATCTAATTAAAGATTCATTAAAACTCCACTTAGTTTTAATCTTTAACTGGGTTAAAGAATCAGTGTCATTTAGAACACGGTTCACGATAAACCCAAAATCACATTCATTAGTTATCGGGTTAAAGAACGGGTGTTATTTAAAACACTGTTCACGATAAACCCAAAAATCAATATCAATTCAATTCCAATTAAATATTATTTAATTGGCACACTTCATTAAATCTAAATACAAAGATTTAATCATTTCTCAACTGGGTTCAAGAACAGTGTTAGTGAAGACACCATTCACGACAAACCCAAATCACATTCGATATTCAATACAAGGCTCTGAATAGAAAATATATCGGCTTATATTCAATATCGAATTCTACGACTAACAAATGTCGTATTGGAAATAACGATATAAATATATATCTTTCAAATTTCCATAACAACACCTGTATAATCACGAATTCCAACATCGAAATATTCCGAAGACAATTTCGATTCAAATCCACTCCAATGCAATCATTGGAAATTCTGGTTATTTTCAAAACCATTCCAAATTCAATTTATTCATTTAAAAATAAATAGAATTATAATTCTAGTTCAAAACTAGTTCATTTCGATAAAAATCTATTTTTATCTTTTCAAACATGAAGTTTTTCATCCCAAATCTTCACAAATCATTTCTTATGATTTTACACAAATTATTACTATTTTTAATAATTTTATCAAGGCCTGTACAGTCGATTTCCATCAATGGCCATCGAACTGCACTTACAGCGACCTTTTTCAAATTTGATTTGGACATAATTCCAAATCCAACCGTTAGATTTCAAATTTCTAACATTCGCTAGAAAGCTCTTTTCGATACGAACCCAACGGTTCCGGTTTTAGGAGAATCCGACGGTCGAATCTCCCGTAACGTCCATTTGAAATCAATGGTCGAAATTCGCGAACTGCCGCGGCGCGGCGCGTTCTATTCAGGCCATTATATTATATATATAATATATACTTCGTCGATTTCTATTTAAAACGAATTATATAAATAGTTTTGAATTCGTTTCAAAAATCTATTTCAACTTCCATTTCAATTCAAAACAAAATTGAATTCTTCTTTATAGATTCGTTTCAAAATTCATTTCTATTCAATTCAAATTTCAATTCAATTTGAATTCATTTCAATTCACTTTCAATTCAATTCACTTCGAAATCGTTTTCAATTCAATTCATTTCGAAATCGTTTTCAATTCAATTCGAATTCGTTTTCAATTCAATTCATTTCGAAATCACTTTCAATTCAATTCATTTCGAAATCGTTTTCAATTCAATTCACTTTGAATTCGTTTTCAATTCAATTCACTTCGAAATCACTTTCAATTCAATTCACTTTGAATTCGTTTTCAATTCAATTCATTTCGAAATCACTTTCAATTCAATTCACTTTGAATTCGTTTTCAATTCAATTCATTTCGAAATCACTTTCAATTCAATTCGAATTCGTTTTCAATTCAATTCATTTCGAAATCACTTTCAATTCAATTCATTTCGAAATCGTTTTCAATTCAATTCATTTCGAAATCCTTTTCAATTCAATTCACTTCGAAATCACTTTCAATTCAATTCACTTTGAATTCGTTTTCAATTCAATTCATTTCGAAATCACTTTCAATTCAATTCATTTCGAAATCGTTTTCAATTCAATTCACTTTGAATTCGTTTTCAATTCAATTCACTTCGAAATCACTTTCAATTCAATTCATTTCGAAATCGTTTTCAATTCAATTCGAATTCGTTTTCAATTCAATTCATTTCGAAATCACTTTCAATTCAATTCATTTCGAAATCGTTTTCAATTCAATTCACTTTGAATTCGTTTTCAATTCAATTCACTTCGAAATCACTTTCAATTCAATTCACTTTGAATTCGTTTTCAATTCAATTCATTTCGAAATCACTTTCAATTCAATTCACTTTGAATTCGTTTTCAATTCAATTCATTTCGAAATCACTTTCAATTCAATTCACTTTGAATTCGTTTTCAATTCAATTCATTTCGAAATCACTTTCAATTCAATTCATTTCGAAATCGTTTTCAATTCAATTCACTTTGAATTCGTTTTCAATTCAATTCACTTCGAAATCACTTTCAATTCAATTCATTTCGAAATCGTTTTCAATTCAATTCGAATTCGTTTTCAATTCAATTCATTTCGAAATCACTTTCAATTCAATTCATTTCGAAATCGTTTTCAATTCAATTCACTTTGAATTCGTTTTCAATTCAATTCACTTCGAAATCACTTTCAATTCAATTCACTTTGAATTCGTTTTCAATTCAATTCATTTCGAAATCACTTTCAATTCAATTCACTTTGAATTCGTTTTCAATTCAATTCATTTCGAAATCACTTTCAATTCAATTCGAATTCGTTTTCAATTCAATTCATTTCGAAATCACTTTCAATTCAATTCATTTCGAAATCGTTTTCAATTCAATTCATTTCGAAATCGTTTTCAATTCAATTCACTTCGAAATCACTTTCAATTCAATTCACTTCGAAATCACTTTCAATTCAATTCATTTCGAAATCGCTTAAAATCGATATAAATATCGTTCACGTCAAAATGGCGTCAATCTAATCAACACGGCTTCATAAATTTCTATTTTCAAATATTCTATTTCAAATATTTCTATTTCAAATATTTCTATTTCTAAACTGGAATGAGGCCCAATCAATTACCATATAAAATTAATTATATGGATTTTCATACAACACATGTATATAATAGCATTGAAAAATAATCAACCATCAACCAAAGTGCACTACACTGTATAAGCATCCAATAAAGATATCTAACGCTTATAACAGCATGTCAATCAATCGATCGACATATTTAATCAATCAGGATGAGTGAACTTCAAATTTCATCCTAACACCCGTGTGGGGTTTCAAACAATCAAACACAGATTTTATTTGTGCAGTTGGGCGATGTGTGAAATTTATCGACCCAATCAATATCAGTCAAATCAGTGTATATACAAACAAATCGGCCGATTTGTTTATAACTATTCATTTATTCACATTCACGTTAAAAATTATATTTTTAACGATAAAACATTTTATTTCAACCTATGAATTTCTATTCAATTCATCTACACAATAAAATGATATTTTTATTTTCTAACATATTTTAGAAAATTTCGGCGGCATAACGGCACGATACTAGAAACGGGACAAGGCCTAGCCTTATCCCCGGTCTAGTGAAGGCCCACGCCATTCACACATCAATCAAATCAATTCGTTACGCAAACCACAAAATTTGGAGTAAGAGTCTAACCTAGCCTTACTCCTTCGCCTTATAACGGCGCACGTCTAATCCTAACCAATTTATCGATTCGATTTTTCACACCACAAATCACATTCAAACCAATATCGCAATCAATCAATAAACAGCCAAACAAACAAGTCCATGGTCTGTGGACGATTGTGTCGGGTGCTACTAAGCACCGTCTGCATCCTAGTATATATATATAACTAGAAAAAGAAATTGAGAGGTGAGAAATTCTCACAGAAAGCTATCCAAACATCTTGACTCTTCTTTGATATAAGTCTTCGTCGTCCTCGCCTCTTTGTTACTTCCGTTGCTCGTATACTCTACATATGATAAAAATCGAATTTTTACTTCGAAGTTCAACATATAAAAATCATATTTTTAATTCGAAGTTCAACATATAAAAATCATATTTTTAATTCTCTAAATTCATGATAGAAATCTTATCTTTATCAGCTCTTTACATATAAAAGATTATATTTTTATGCCTTTCTTTTCAAAACAAAGACGATATTTTTATTCTTCTAAAAATAATTTCATATCTTTCAGTTCTAAAAATCTTATCTTTATACGATTAAAAATCTAATCTTCTCGTTATTAAAAACCTTACCTTTTCAAAAGCAAAAATCAAATCTTTTTATAATTAAACATCGTAACTTTCTTTATATAAAAATCTGAACTTTTCACATTAAAAATCCGAGCTTTTCAAACATAAAAATCTTATCTTTCTAGCGATTAAAAATATGAACTTTATGGCGATTAAAAATTTAACCTTTCCTTTCTAATCCTTTCTAGTATGTTATATATAAATAAAATCATTCTACCTATATTTTCAAAAATCATATTATATATATATACATATATTTCTAAAACTAGGCTATTTACTTTTTTAAAAATCAGTTCAGTTTTTATTTTAAAAATCGAATCAGTTTTTATTCTTTTAAAAATCAAATCAGTTTTATACTTTAAAAATGAAATCAGTTTTTACTTTAAAAATGAAATCAGTTTTTACTTTAAAAATGAAATCAGTTTTTACTTTAAAAATGAAATCAGTTTTTTACTTTAATTTAAAAATCGGTTTTCTGTTTTAAATAAAAATAAAGTGAATAAATTAAAAACTTACAGCATTTTGCAGAAGGGGGGGGGTCGGCTGCTTCGTCGAGGGTTCGGAGGAGGGAGGGGGTCGGCTTCGTCGAGGGTTCGGAGGTGGGAGGGGGTCGGCTTCGTCGAGGGTTCGGAGGAGGGAGGGGGTCGGCTTCGTCGAGGGTTCGGAGGAGGGAGGGGGTCTAGCGATTCTGGTGGGCTCGCGCGAAGCGTTGCAGAGGAGAGGAGAGAGGATCGGTGACTTCGACGAGGGGGCCAGAGGGAGTAGCCGGAGTCGCGATGGAGGCCGGCGGCGAACTCCTGGAGGCGGGCGCGATTCGTCAACGAGGGGGTTTTTTTTTTCTTTTTTTTTTTTTTTTTCCTTCTGAAATCGAAATGAAAGGGGGGGGCCAGAACGAAGATAAAGGGGGGAGGGAAATGATTTTTTTATTTTTTATTTATTATTTAATTATTTAATTTAGCAAAGAGTTGACTTTTTCGTACGACCTCTAAACGAGGCCCACCGCCTGCCGTCCACAGCGTTATACCCCCATTCCGAACACAATGGGATATGTATCGCATGCTGATTTGATCGTTTCGATCAGTTTCCTTTGAATTTACATTTAAATCACTAAATTGAATTTTTAAACGTACATTTCAAATTACCGGGGTCACATACTAACTTTAAAAATTCCATAAAAATATTTTCTAGCTTCGTATTGACGATACGGTCCTAACAAAACTGGTTTCGTCGAAATCCGAGGTCGTTTGCAAAATGTCCATTTTTAAGGGCCTGAATTCCATAGCGACTATTCAGAATTTTCAACTGGACATATCTTTTGATTCCTGATATGAAATCTTGATTTTTCGGATTCGTTGGAAAGATATTCACTATTAGATTCCATTATTTTTGGTTTCACTAAAATCCGGATTGTTTTGCACCCGGTACATTCAATTGAAGTTTGAAATCGAATTATCGAACTACCGCGCCATTTTTAATTCTATTTATAATTATATATAAATATTTATATTCTAACGACGACGCGTATAATATATACGTTCGAATTCTATTCAAAATAAATTTCTCGTCGATATTATTTAAAATAATTCATTTTAAATAATCAAAATTCGCTAAAATTGCCAAAATAAAAATTTTAAACTGGCCCAGATTTTCCGGGTTGTTACAATCTCCCCCACTTAAAACTTTTCGTCCCCGAAAAGGAACAAAGTCGAAAGTGGTTTGATTATTCAGCTCTACGCTCGACCTGGCTTCCATTCTCTAACCTTTCAGTTTCTGAGAATTTTCTAAAATTTCAAAAATTTGGCTAACACCCTAAATTTTCGAAAAATTTCGCCATAACCTCCCCTGCACCGGGAGTATCGGGGAATTTCAAATAGCTTCCCCGGTCCTTCAGATCTCAAAAAGAAAAAGAAAAAGCCAAGCGGCTAGCCAATAGGCTCACAAAATCATCATCACCCAAACAAAACAGTAAATTATGTAGTAAACATGTACCTATTTGTCGGGCAAACAAATTTTATTCTCTGCTCTAGCCTCCTTGCTATGACCTGTTCAAAGATATATATGTATATGCAAGCAGATGCGACCAAATTTCAATATAATTCAATATTTGATCCAATTAGGCTTAATGGTTAAAAATTAGCAAACAACTAAACAAACAACACAAACATCAATCAATTAGTGAATTAGAGTTTCAAATTCATAACTTTGATATATATACAAAAATCAGATTCTTGATGCCAAATCATAACCATAGGCCCTATCTAATTTTGGTTCTCACACCAGTCAATAGGAAATATATAGAAAATCACACCTTCGAAACTCGAACATAAATGTTGATGATGCGATCGCTATCATCAATATCATCTTCGGGCGACTAGAGTGTAATGCTATATCTATCCAATATATTAAAATTTCAAATACACGTGGATCAGACGTATACTTAAAATCTATATATACTGGATTGTCCACATCAATATAAATAAATAATCAACTACGAATAATTGATTTAAATCTTCAAAACAAAATTTGTTTTCACTTTAAAAATATACACTTCACACTCGTTCTAGGATACTACTGATCCCATCTCTAACGAGTCATTCTAATTGGATATTACTAATCCAATATCTGATGAATTCTTTCGTAGGGTTCTAATGTGTCTTGTTCTCTAGCTTTGTAAACCAAAGCTCTGATACCAAATGTGACGAACAGGAATTTCGCTCGGTCCGAACCAGTCGCTAAACCGACCCAGACCGTTCGAAACGCCCTATCGTTTGAGAACACGACAAAATAGAACGCATACAGAAGAACATTCCATTGTATATTATAACAATGCATCAGATTACAAGAATATACAGAGTATAAATGAATATATATTACACAGAAATATCAGAGATTTAAATTACATTTAAATACATAGCAGCGGAAAATAATACAATACACAACTAGAAGAAATATACGGATACAAAGCTTTCCGGATATCGTTCCAGCTGTAAACCAGGATCCTGTGAATATAAATCTGCAAAACCAAAACTACTAGCTGCCCGTGTCAAAATAGGGGCACCCAGAGTTTAGGTTAAAACAATAAACTCCAGGTCAGTCATGTGACTGGTGTGAGAACTAAAACAGTTATTAATCTTTATTTTCAAAGTTAGGTAAATCAAGGGACCACGCCGTATAACACGGAACGGGTTTCCTCCCAAGAATACCAGTGCATAAACAAACAGCGCAATGCTAAATAAAGAAAAATGAAGCTGTTATAAGACCCAGGTCCCATCACACAATGCAACGCAGTCGAGGATAGGGTTTTCCCTTATAACAGCCAAAGAATGCTTGATACGTTTTAAAACAAATCATTTGATACTATTATAAGTGCATAGTGCATAAAACACTTCAAATCATAAGTATCAATCATAGGCGGCATGAATGGCCCGTAACACTATGTCACCATATATAGGTTTACAAATAAAACCGCAAATGTCACGTATTTGGAAATTGGGTTTCCATCTATGAACCGAGGCAAAAGATAGTCTTCAACCGATTCGAGACGCTCTAGCCCGTGTCTCAGGATCAGAGCTCGAGTGACCCTTGGAGCGACAGGGCCGGTCCACCGATGTGGATTAAAATGCCTGAACACTGCGTTTCCCCACCCTTTGGGGTGTCAATGAGCCAACAAATGACTCCATCGGACCCGGATCGTCCGATCAAACCGAGGCGCCTCGCAACAGCAACAACCACACAGGTGAAAAGTATATAAATGTCAGGGCTGGTAGGTCACTGACACCACCCTAGCTAGAAAGAAACGCATGCCCTCCCTGAGGTCCTCTCCCGTTTTTGGTTCACAACCGGGGTGCGAGGCTCGCGAATTCACGTTACACAAAGCTGTGCCACACAGGCTGTGCTTTGATCATCACCACAAGACTTTGCTTTTCAACAGAAGCCTTGATCATTTGCATCTTAGCATGCCACACAGGCAAACCACTCTATGCAACCGATATCAGTCACACAGAATGAAATCCAATGTCAGACACACAGTCCATTTACAAGTCCGTTCCGGGCCTGAACGAAACCGGAGGCACCTAGTACCCCGCATATCCATCGATCTCCAAGTACGTCTGGACGATCACCAACTGTTTCCATCTTCTTGGGTGTACAGCCCAATCAAGATCATCAGTAATCACCCAAACGACGTGAAGACTTCCGGCCTTCGACCGTCGTCCTCATCTTCGACACCACGTCGAATCAGTTATTCAGAATGGGATAAACCCGGTCTTTCTGAATAACTCGCGTATATATTATAAAAGTGTTACACAAACACAACATACGCCTCATTCCAATTCAGAATATTCTTTAATCACCTTTGAATATCAATTCAAACTAGTCGGGATTAGCGAACCACACCGAAGTAATCATTTATTTTATTTCCCAATCCCAACCTATTCATCCCATGAAGTAAAACTGGTGATACTTCATATCTAACACCACAGTGTTATCGGTAAATTCAATTACCATTTCACGTTCAAATCTAATTAAAGATTTAACTATCGCCTGAAGCAAAACTGGTGATACTCCATTCTCGACCATTTCAATCTAATTAAAGATTCATTAAAACTCCACTTAGTTTTAATCTTTAACTGGGTTAAAGAATCAGTGTCATTTAGAACACGGTTCACGATAAACCCAAAATCACATTCATTAGTTATCGGGTTAAAGAACGGGTGTTATTTAAAACACTGTTCACGATAAACCCAAAAATCAATATCAATTCAATTCCAATTAAATATTATTTAATTGGCACACTTCATTAAATCTAAATACAAAGATTTAATCATTTCTCAACTGGGTTCAAGAACAGTGTTAGTGAAGACACCATTCACGACAAACCCAAATCACATTCGATATTCAATACAAGGCTCTGAATAGAAAATATATCGGCTTATATTCAATATCGAATTCTACGACTAACAAATGTCGTATTGGAAATAACGATATAAATATATATCTTTCAAATTTCCATAACAACACCTGTATAATCACGAATTCCAACATCGAAATATTCCGAAGACAATTTCGATTCAAATCCACTCCAATGCAATCATTGGAAATTCTGGTTATTTTCAAAACCATTCCAAATTCAATTTATTCATTTAAAAATAAATAGAATTATAATTCTAGTTCAAAACTAGTTCATTTCGATAAAAATCTATTTTTATCTTTTCAAACATGAAGTTTTTCATCCCAAATCTTCACAAATCATTTCTTATGATTTTACACAAATTATTACTATTTTTAATAATTTTATCAAGGCCTGTACAGTCGATTTCCATCAATGGCCATCGAACTGCACTTACAGCGACCTTTTTCAAATTTGATTTGGACATAATTCCAAATCCAACCGTTAGATTTCAAATTTCTAACATTCGCTAGAAATCTCTTTTCGATACGAACCCAACGGTTCCGGTTTTAGGAGAATCCGACGGTCGAATCTCCCGTAACGTCCATTTGAAATCAATGGTCGAAATTCGCGAACTGCCGCGGCGCGGCGCGTTCTATTCAGGCCATTATATTATATATATAATATATACTTCGTCGATTTCTATTTAAAACGAATTATATAAATAGTTTTGAATTCGTTTCAAAAATCTATTTCAACTTCCATTTCAATTCAAAACAAAATTGAATTCTTCTTTATAGATTCGTTTCAAAATTCATTTCTATTCAATTCAAATTTCAATTCAATTTGAATTCATTTCAATTCACTTTCAATTCAATTCACTTCGAAATCGTTTTCAATTCAATTCATTTCGAAATCGTTTTCAATTCAATTCGAATTCGTTTTCAATTCAATTCATTTCGAAATCACTTTCAATTCAATTCATTTCGAAATCGTTTTCAATTCAATTCACTTTGAATTCGTTTTCAATTCAATTCACTTCGAAATCACTTTCAATTCAATTCACTTTGAATTCGTTTTCAATTCAATTCATTTCGAAATCACTTTCAATTCAATTCACTTTGAATTCGTTTTCAATTCAATTCATTTCGAAATCACTTTCAATTCAATTCGAATTCGTTTTCAATTCAATTCATTTCGAAATCACTTTCAATTCAATTCATTTCGAAATCGTTTTCAATTCAATTCATTTCGAAATCCTTTTCAATTCAATTCACTTCGAAATCACTTTCAATTCAATTCACTTTGAATTCGTTTTCAATTCAATTCATTTCGAAATCACTTTCAATTCAATTCATTTCGAAATCGTTTTCAATTCAATTCACTTTGAATTCGTTTTCAATTCAATTCACTTCGAAATCACTTTCAATTCAATTCATTTCGAAATCGTTTTCAATTCAATTCGAATTCGTTTTCAATTCAATTCATTTCGAAATCACTTTCAATTCAATTCATTTCGAAATCGTTTTCAATTCAATTCACTTTGAATTCGTTTTCAATTCAATTCACTTCGAAATCACTTTCAATTCAATTCACTTTGAATTCGTTTTCAATTCAATTCATTTCGAAATCACTTTCAATTCAATTCACTTTGAATTCGTTTTCAATTCAATTCATTTCGAAATCACTTTCAATTCAATTCACTTTGAATTCGTTTTCAATTCAATTCATTTCGAAATCACTTTCAATTCAATTCATTTCGAAATCGTTTTCAATTCAATTCACTTTGAATTCGTTTTCAATTCAATTCACTTCGAAATCACTTTCAATTCAATTCATTTCGAAATCATTTTCAATTCAATTCGAATTCGTTTTCAATTCAATTCATTTCGAAATCACTTTCAATTCAATTCATTTCGAAATCGTTTTCAATTCAATTCACTTTGAATTCGTTTTCAATTCAATTCACTTCGAAATCACTTTCAATTCAATTCACTTTGAATTCGTTTTCAATTCAATTCATTTCGAAATCACTTTCAATTCAATTCACTTTGAATTCGTTTTCAATTCAATTCATTTCGAAATCACTTTCAATTCAATTCGAATTCGTTTTCAATTCAATTCATTTCGAAATCACTTTCAATTCAATTCATTTCGAAATCGTTTTCAATTCAATTCATTTCGAAATCGTTTTCAATTCAATTCACTTCGAAATCACTTTCAATTCAATTCACTTCGAAATCACTTTCAATTCAATTCATTTCGAAATCGCTTAAAATCGATATAAATATCGTTCACGTCAAAATGGCGTCAATCTAATCAACACGGCTTCATAAATTTCTATTTTCAAATATTCTATTTCAAATATTTCTATTTCAAATATTTCTATTTCTAAACTGGAATGAGGCCCAATCAATTACCATATAAAATTAATTATATGGATTTTCATACAACACATGTATATAATAGCATTGAAAAATAATCAACCATCAACCAAAGTGCACTACACTGTATAAGCATCCAATAAAGATATCTAACGCTTATAACAGCATGTCAATCAATCGATCGACATATTTAATCAATCAGGATGAGTGAACTTCAAATTTCATCCTAACACCCGTGTGGGGTTTCAAACAATCAAACACAGATTTTATTTGTGCAGTTGGGCGATGTGTGAAATTTATCGACCCAATCAATATCAGTCAAATCAGTGTATATACAAACAAATCGGCCGATTTGTTTATAACTATTCATTTATTCACATTCACGTTAAAAATTATATTTTTAACGATAAAACATTTTATTTCAACCTATGAATTTCTATTCAATTCATCTACACAATAAAATGATATTTTTATTTTCTAACATATTTTAGAAAATTTCGGCGGCATAACGGCACGATACTAGAAACGGGACAAGGCCTAGCCTTATCCCCGGTCTAGTGAAGGCACACGCCATTCACACATCAATCAAATCAATTCGTTACGCAAACCACAAAATTTGGAGTAAGAGTCTAACCTAGCCTTACTCCTTCGCCTTATAACGGCGCACGTCTAATCCTAACCAATTTATCGATTCGATTTTTCACACCACAAATCACATTCAAACCAATATCGCAATCAATCAATAAACAGCCAAACAAACAAGTCCATGGTCTGTGGACGATTGTGTCGGGTGCTACTAAGCACCGTCTGCATCCTAGTATATATATATAACTAGAAAAAGAAATTGAGAGGTGAGAAATTCTCACAGAAAGCTATCCAAACATCTTGACTCTTCTTTGATATAAGTCTTCGTCGTCCTCGCCTCTTTGTTACTTCCGTTGCTCGTATACTCTACATATGATAAAAATCGAATTTTTACTTCGAAGTTCAACATATAAAAATCATATTTTTAATTCGAAGTTCAACATATAAAAATCATATTTTTAATTCTCTAAATTCATGATAGAAATCTTATCTTTATCAGCTCTTTACATATAAAAGATTATATTTTTATGCCTTTCTTTTCAAAACAAAGACGATATTTTTATTCTTCTAAAAATAATTTCATATCTTTCAGTTCTAAAAATCGTATCTTTATACGATTAAAAATCTAATCTTCTCGTTATTAAAAACCTTACCTTTTCAAAAGCAAAAATCAAATCTTTTTATAATTAAACATCGTAACTTTCTTTATATAAAAATCTGAACTTTTCACATTAAAAATCCGAGCTTTTCAAACATAAAAATCTTATCTTTCTAGCGATTAAAAATATGAACTTTATGGCGATTAAAAATTTAACCTTTCCTTTCTAATCCTTTCTAGTATGTTATATATAAATAAAATCATTCTACCTATATTTTCAAAAATCATATTATATATATATATACATATATTTCTAAAACTAGGCTATTTACTTTTTTAAAAATCAGTTCAGTTTTTATTTTAAAAATCGAATCAGTTTTTATTCTTTTAAAAATCAAATCAGTTTTATACTTTAAAAATGAAATCAGTTTTTACTTTAAAAATGAAATCAGTTTTTACTTTAAAAATGAAATCAGTTTTTACTTTAAAAATGAAATCAGTTTTTTACTTTAATTTAAAAATCGGTTTTCTGTTTTAAATAAAAATAAAGTGAATAAATTAAAAACTTACAGCATTTTGCAGAAGGGGGGGGGGTCGGCTGCTTCGTCGAGGGTTCGGAGGAGGGAGGGGGTCGGCTTCGTCGAGGGTTCGGAGGTGGGAGGGGGTCGGCTTCGTCGAGGGTTCGGAGGAGGGAGGGGGTCAGCTTCGTCGAGGGTTCGGAGGAGGGAGGGGGTCTAGCGATTCTGGTGGGCTCGCGCGAAGCGTTGCAGAGGAGAGGAGAGAGGATCGGTGACTTCGACGAGGGGGCCAGAGGGAGTAGCCGGAGTCGCGATGGAGGCCGGCGGCGAACTCCTGGAGGCGGGCGCGATTCGTCAACGAGGGGGTTTTTTTTTCTTTCTTTTTTTTTATTTTCCTTCTGAAATCGAAATGAAAGGGGGGGGGCCAGAACGAAGATAAAGGGGGGAGGGAAATGATTTTTTTATTTTTTATTTATTATTTAATTATTTAATTTAGCGAAGAGTTGACTTTTTCGTACGACCTCTAAACGAGGCCCACCGCCTGCCGTCCACAGCGTTATACCCCCATTCCGAACACAATGGGATATGTATCGCATGCTGATTTGATCGTTTCGATCAGTTTCCTTTGAATTTACATTTAAATCACTAAATTGAATTTTTAAACGTACATTTCAAATTACCGGGGTCACATACTAACTTTAAAAATTCCATAAAAATATTTTCTAGCTTCGTATTGACGATACGGTCCTAACAAAACTGGTTTCGTCGAAATCCGAGGTCGTTTGCAAAATGTCCATTTTTAAGGGCCTGAATTCCATAGCGACTATTCAGAATTTTCAACTGGACATATCTTTTGATTCCTGATATGAAATCTTGATTTTTCGGATTCGTTGGAAAGATATTCACTATTAGATTCCATTATTTTTGGTTTCACTAAAATCCGGATTGTTTTGCACCCGGTACATTCAATTGAAGTTTGAAATCGAATTATCGAACTACCGCGCCATTTTTAATTCTATTTATAATTATATATAAATATTTATATTCTAACGACGACGCGTATAATATATACGTTCGAATTCTATTCAAAATAAATTTCTCGTCGATATTATTTAAAATAATTCATTTTAAATAATCAAAATTCGCTAAAATTGCCAAAATAAAAATTTTAAACTGGCCCAGATTTTCCGGGTTGTTACAACTGTCATATGCAAATGCACCATACTGGTGCACTCCACCACTGTAGTGGTGACATAGAAGTGGTGCAACAACCCAACCCTGTGGTGCATCTGCACCACTGTAGTGCATCTGCACCACTGTAGTGCACTAATATTGTGCATTTGCACACAACAGTGGTGCAAATGCTCTATATTAGTGCACTGCAGTGGTGAATATGCAAAACAGGGTGGTACTGCTGCACCACTAATGTTTCACCACTGTTGTGGTGCAGTTCCTATGTGCAGCAACACCATATTGATGAACTGCACCACTGCTGTGGTGTTGCGGCACCATGGTGCAACAACACCATACTATGGTGCATCTGCACCACTGCAGTGGTGCATCTACACCACTGCAGTGGTGCATCTGCACCACTGCAATGGTGCATTTGCATCGTGGTAGCGCCAGTGTGGTGCACTAATGGTTTTCCCAACTAGAAACAAAGTTTGCATTTTGAACTGAGATATAGTACAGTTGTCCTTATTTCTAGTTAATTCATTTTCCTTTTATATCACTTCAAAACTTCAAATTATAGAACAAAAATCAACTTCATATAAAAGTCTGACCTCAAATTATGACCGGTAAAGCCGTAAATAATGCATATATAAATATGTCTCGAGTCTGCCTTCGGTATCATGATCTGGCATGCCAAGTCCATATTTCATAGGCTTCACTTATTGTATGTTGCAATATCAGATCTTACAAACAAAATGATTTATAAGAACAATGTTATGCTCATGTGATAAAAAAAACCATAAAAACGTATTTTATTCAAAGAAGAACGGTGTTCCTAAACAGAAACTTGCTAATTTCTACCTAAAGAATTATGAAATGATAAATGAAAAAAGCACCATGGGAAAGTGAGAAAAATAAACTTGTTGATAATTATTACTAGCATGATTGAAAATAGAAACTAAAATTTTGGTGCACTTTTCCCCCTTTCCATCCAAAGAATAAAAAAGAATAAGGCTTAGTCATTTCTTGTTAGAAGCAGATTCATATTTTTTGGAGTAGGTCAGTATGCAGCGAAGGGATATAATTTGCTTATAACCGAAGTAAAATACATTCACACCTGAATTTTTGTTTCTTGCAAACATAGGACATCAAACTCCTGTTTTTGAGAAAGTTCCAAAGCAAGGAAGCTCTCAAATTTGAGCAATGCCCCCATGCCATTTACATTCCAATGACATTTCTATCATGAAATCAAACAATGAAACAATAATAATAACAATAAAAGGGCAATGCTAAGTCATTCTTAATCCAAAAAGAAGGAGTTATTAAAAAAAAATTTTACTAACCTGATATATTATAGTTTACAGCTCTATTGTGCAAATATGGTACAACAAGAACAGAAGCTTGAGATTTACTAACCTGATATATTCGGTATTCTGGTGATTAATTTGCCCTATTATGTTTGACACACCTATCAAGAAAGAAAATATAATTTATCGTTGCAGACTTAAAAAATGATGATTACGTTTATACGAATTCATGAAAATCATATGCAATCAGGGGCGTTCCTACATAAGAAAAAGCGTGGTCAGTTGCACCAACGATGTGTTCTGGTGATTAATTTTTCCAATTATGTTTACATCATTTCCTCAACTTTGTTTATGAAATTGACAATATCATGTATCCATTCTCATACACACTCCAGTTTAGAACTTTAAGAAAAAAGTAACTAGTAACAACACAGTTTTAATTGTAATCAAGCCCAATAATGAAAAAGAAAAAAAAAATGATTCATAATTTCTCTTAGGATATCACAACTAGAATTTGCACAACTTGGCAACACAGTCCAAAAGTTGCGTTTTCTTGATCAAATACGACAAGAATGATAAAGCCTTGTGTATTGCAAACCATTTTGTTATACAGAAACATGACAAATTTTTTAACTACACAAACAGAAATTTGAAAAATATCTTCATCGTCCATTCTCATTGCGTTCGACATGAAGGGACATTAAAAGTATAAGTCAATTTTGAGTTGTATACTCACAAGGCATTCTTTAGTATTGTAATTGTCTTCCACAAGCAAAACTTGAATTTTATTGTATTCTCATTGTTCACAAGACTGGATAAATAAATGAAAGATTGAATGTGTTGGTCAGTGCTATTTTATATTGTTGAATTTAGATTAAAGCAATCTAACTTGTAGTAATTAATAAATATGTTATTAAGAGGATAATGATATCTTCGCACGTATATTTCAAGCAACAAGAGTACATATATGGAAAAGGAAACTTCCACAAATAATGATATGAAGAAAAAAAATGAATGTAATATGTATCCTTTGAAAGTTGGAAAACACACCAGATTAATAATAACCTGAAAGTAAAACTGATACTACATGGAATCATATAAATTACACATATATTTGTGTATGTCTATATACATATATGTCTCTATTATGCAAAAATATATATTTTTTGAATTTGTTTAGCAGGAAAACCGACCAGAGTCGTAAAACCCTCCCTAGTTTACCTAACCTGGTCCGCGAGCACCATATAAGTGGCTGATCTTAGCTTATGCACATGATAAGTTCTTAGCATGCCATTCCAGGTTTTGAACCCACACCACTAATACCATGGCATAAAGTCCTTAACGGTTGGGCTACTATCATCCAAAGCTAGCAAAAGAAGATTCTCCAAATAGGTAGTGTTAGACTATACCGGTCTTTCATTTTCCCAAAAGAATAGCCTGGGCAAATGACTAGCTATTTTTTAATACTGAAAAAAACCCAAGCAGTTAGCACTTCTAACATGAAATAAATATACACCAACTATAACAACAAATAGGTATTACTTTTTGGATGCTAATAAATCCACAAACTGATTCGTAATTTACTTAATCAGTTATGCGTAAGTAACAATACGTTGTCATAGTATAAAAATGAAACAATTACCTTTTATATTGATCCAATTAATTACAAACTCAAACTCACCAATGTATCCTACCTACCAATTACCTTAAAGTCATTTAACAAGATCGAAAAAAGAAACGATTACCATAATGTCATTTTACCGGTTCAAGTCCCAGGCCTCTCAAAACATAAGTGACCTCTAAATTCAAAAGTAGTTTTAAAATGTTTGATTTTAAGATATTTTTATGAACAATAATCATATAATACCCTAATATTTCATTATGAATTAGAATTAACTGGTATACTGTGACAGCCCGCCTCGTACCAGCCTGCATTTCCTCCAAAAGTGCGCTGTACACTTGCCCGACTAGCACAAGACGGTCGTCAGAAGAAAGGAAAGAAGGGAACGAACTAATCAAAGGACCTGTAGAATGTCTCACAGCGCATGGAATAAAATATAATAATAACATACTTGACATAAAACAGGCGAGACAGTGCATAAGCTGATAACTAAAACCAACATCAATCTCAAAGCAGCGGAAATCCAAATACAGCTTATTACAACTTTCCAAATTTACTGCCTCTAAACAAAAGAAGCTAAAATAGAAGATACACCAACAATGCCCAAGCAGTGATCTTCAACAACACAGGGAGAATATTATGTATATAGTACGTGGAAGCCTCCTGCTCGTCTCCGGATCATCTACCCGTGCATCACCAGCTAACCTGTCTCTAGTCTGCTCGTGTGAGCACCCAGAGTAATAAGAAGAGACATAAAACTCTGGGTCAGACATAAAGCCTGGTATGAGCGATAAGCATCTAAACAGAATAATAACAGGTATACTAAGCCATACCTGAACCTGGACCTGCAACCAAAGAGTTAGTACCACATACCGTACAATACAACAAGGTGCCATAATAAATGGTGTAAGAATACGGGGGTGGGGTGTGCATGTCACAATGATAGCAACAAATCATCCATAGCAACCATCCTCACACCTCTCACTCAGTGCCTAAAGCGTACGACATCTACCACTTTGGAACACTAGACAAACTGAGGCAACGACGAATCCCGACTTGTAGAAACCCTGCTGTGACCAAGCCAAACACTTGGAGTCATGACCAAAAATTTCAATGACCCACTTCATTGGTCATAGCCCTTGGTTCTACCAATGCCATAATGGCCCTGAATCCGCCTTCGTACCTCCTACCATAGTGGTCCAAAGCTATAGGTGTCGATAACTCCTTAGCACGCGTCCCGCAGCAAAGCCCAATCATGAAGCGAGCTCGTTGATTCCCATCTAAATCTTGAGCTCTAACTTCTCATTTGGACTTCCTTTGCATCTCGGGTTTGGTCGAATTGGAGTGGGTCTTCAGAAGAGTTGTCGCGCATTAACAGTCCTAGAATTCTGTTCGGTTCGGTAGTCATCACCATCATCGGGTCGGGTCGGTAGTCCACTTCGGGTCGGGTCGGTGTCTCCCTCCGGGTCGGGTCGGTTCAGTGATTCTCCCCCTTCAGATATCGGTTTGGTTCGGGTGCCTCTGCTTGAGTTCGGTTCGGAGGTAATTCATCCGATCTGATTCTTCCTGTTTGACTTGTTTGCCTGCTCCGATCCGTCCTGTTCTCTTCCTCCGATCCGGTCTGCTCCATCGCTCCGATCCGATCTTCTGTCCAACTCCAACTCTAAGCAATGGCCTTCCTTCCTGCCAAACTTCTTCCAGTGGCAAGTCCTCATCCAGTTCGGATTCCCTTGGTCAGTTCCCTAGTCCGATCCGACCCCTTTTCTCCGATCCGAACCGGTTCGGGACCTGCACATTTCTGCAACTTTCCAGCGAGCTTTCTACGCCATTCGACGACGTTTTCAACCAATTTAACTATTCTAATCAATCATGAAACATACCATAGAGTCATAGCAACATGTAATAGCAACCACAAACAGCAAACAACAATTCAAATGAATCAAAATGGATCAAAAGTGACTAAAACTTCATATTTTCCCATAATCCCTCTTAAGCATGTTTAAGCATACGATTAGCAAAACACATCGAAATTAACCCAAATTTCTAACAGAGCCTTAAAACATTATTTTAGAATTTTAAGAATTTTTCCAGAATTTATTTACGTATAAATTCGCTAATCTTCACTAATTACCCTTAATTAACCGTAATTAGTGTCAAAATGATGCTATCACTCACCTTGGCCACAAATGAAATTCTCAGAACTGAAACTCCTCTGATTTGGGGCGAATACTGATGTCTAACAGCAGTTCCAACCTTGCTTTGGTGCTTTTTCTCCTTAATTTGGTGTTGCTAAGCCTAATCTTCAATTAGAGAGTGATTTGGGGTGTTTTAGATGTAGGAAGCCATTACTAGGATCTCTAGGAGGTTTGTGGCTGCTCAAAACTGAAATGAAAGTGATAACCTAACCCTAATCAGACCTCCTATACCCCTAAACCCGAAATTCCCCTTGGGCCTAGCTGCTAATCACCCGGTTAAGCCCAACTAAGCTGTTTTTCACCATCTGAAACTTGTTTCAGCCATATCTCCCAAACGGTAAGTCCGTTTGGCTAATGTGACCACTCTACGGAAAGAGAAACCATCGTTCGGAGCCAATGGAATAGGTTTCAGGTCAAAATTCCTTTCCAGTCAAAAGTTATGGCCAAAACAGTGCCAACTAGGGGTAAAATGGTCATTTAAAAATCGGGATAAATCATGAACATGGGAAATGACCCCAATAGTCGTCTCCCAAAGTTACGTGACCATACGACTTCGTATGTAAAAGAGATAAATATTCTACGATCCTATGATGCGCAGAATGCGGGTCGTTACACTCTCCCCCCCTTAAGAAATTTCGTCCCCGAAATTACTTAACCCAAAACATACAAAGGATCCCGCATGCCTAACAACCACATATAACAATCAAACATGCAAAACAAGCAAACAAGCCTATCCTAGCATGCGGAAAAACTAAATCGAAGTCAAAATCTTACCAGACAAAGAGTTCTGGATACTTCTTCCTTATGTCCTCTTCTGTTTCCCAAGGACAATCATTCTCGTCTTCGCTCCACTGTACCTTGGCTAGCTTCACCGACTTCCTTCGAAGTTGCTTCATGTCGTGCGCGACAATACGGGCCGGCTTGCGGTTTCCAACCGCCTCGGGTTCTACTTCGAAGTCTTCCAACTGATCAGGTGAGATAGTCATATCTGAGTCGTGAACGAACTTCCTTAGTTGGGAAACATGAAATATGTTGTGAACTCCCGCCATCTTCTCTGGTAAGTCAATTCTATATGCCAAATTCCCGACTAGTTCAAGAACAGGGAATGGGCCAACAAATCTTGGTGCTAATTTACCTCTCCTGCCAAATCGTATTACGCTTTTCAACGGAGAAATCTTGACAAACACCAAGTCACCAACGGAGAATTTTAAGTCTCTTCTTCTCTTATCAGCATAACTCTTCTGCCTATCTTGGGCTGCCTTCATTCGTTGCTGAATGATCTTGATCTTATCTGAAGTTTCCCTCACCACATCTGGTCCAAGCATAAACTTCTCGCCAGTTTCTATCCAACATGATGGTGAGTTGCACGGTCTTCCATACAAAGCTTCAAATGGAGCCATACCGATACTGGATTGGTAGCTATTATTATATGCAAACTCTACTAGATGCAAATGGTCATCCCATGATCCACCAAAATCCAATATACATGCTCTCAAGAGATCTTCCAAAATACGATTCACCCTCTCCGTCTGACCGTCGGTCTGAGGATGATACGCGGTACTGAGATGTAACTCTGACCCTAGCGCCTCTTGTAAGCTCCTCCAAAACCCACTAGTGAACAACGGGTCTCGGTCGCTCACAATGCTTTTAGGTACTCCATGAAATCTCACTATCCACTTCATATACAATTCTGCTAACTTAGTTGCCGTTCTGGTCGATTTGACTGGTATAAACCTTGCACTTTTAGTTAGTCGATCCACAATTACCCAAATGCTATCATATCCCGATCTAGTCCTTGGTAATCCATCGATGAAATCCATCGAGACTTGCTCCCATTTCCATTCGGGAATTTCCAAGGGCTGTAACAACCCACTAGGCTTCTTTTGCTCGGCTTTAACTAGCTGGCAATTCATGCACTTGGATATAAACTTCCCAACGTCTCGTTTCATTCCTTCCCAGTAGTAAGTCTGCTTCATATCTCGATACATCTTATTTCCACCGGGGTGTATAGTCAGCTTTGAGTGATGACATTCTCTAAGCACTTCATCTCTCAATCCATTGACATTGGGTACAACAAGCTTTCCATCCTTTCTAAGCCATCTATCTCGATCAAGCCCATACTTGTTCATCTCCTCATCGATTCCCATCTCTAACTTGGAGATGATTTCCAATAGGTTAGGATCGTCCCTCTGACTAGAGCCGATTCGTTCAATCAAAGTGGGTCTGATCGTCAAACTCGCTAACATTTCTGGATCCAATTCGCACTTTGGTCTGAAATCAAACCCCGCGATAAACTCCAGTTGCTTCCATTCAAGGAACATAGCCCCCAAGCTGGCATGTCTTCTACTCAATGCATCAGCCACCGCATTGCCCTTTCCTGGTGTGTATGCGATGTCAAAATCATAGGAAGCTAAGAACTCTAACCATCTCTGCTGACGGAGGTTTAAATCCTTCTGGGAGAACAGATACTTTAACGACTTATGATCTGTAAATAGCTCAAATCTTTCTCCCAAGAGATAGTGTCTCCACATCTTTAACGCGAACACGATCGCTGCCAATTCTAAATCATGGGTAGGGTATCTTCTCTCGTGCGGTTTCAATTGCCGACTTGCATAAGCTACAACCCTACCGCCTTGCATCAATACAGCACCCAGCCCGGTACCACAGGCATCCGTGTATACCGTCATCTCTTCATCCCCCTTAGGAATGACTAACACTGGTGCGCTTGTCAACTTGTCCTTTAGACTTTTAAAAGCATTCTCGCACCTCTCATCCCAGACAAAAGCTTGATTCTTCTTGGTCAACTGGGTCAATGGTGCTGCTATCTTGGAGAAACCTTGGATAAACTTACGATAATATCCCGCTAATCCCAAGAAACTTCTTACATCTGTTGCATTCTTGGGCGTAGGCCAATCTTGTACCGTAGCCACCTTTGCTGGGTCCACGGCAATACCACTCTCTGATACAACATGGCCCAAGAACCTCACTTCCCTCTTCCAGAAGTGACACTTAGAAAACTTTGCTTTCAATTGGTGTTTTCTCAACACCTCCATCGCTACTCTTAAATGTTCCTTGTGTTCCTCCTCTGTCCTCGAATAGACCAAAATATCATCAACGAACACAAGGACAGACTTATTCAGCTGATCTCTGAATACCCTATTCATAAGGTCCACAAAATATGCCGGGGCATTAGTCAGCCCAAATGGCATAACCAACCATTCATAAAATCCAGACGGCGTTCGAAATGCCGTTTTAGCTATACTCTCAGCTTCCACTCTAAGCTGATGAAAACCTGTCGCGAGATCCAACTGAGAAAATACTCTCGCGCCACTCAACTGATCAAACAAATCATCTATCCGCGGTAGAGGATACTTATTCTTCCTCGTCACTTTATTCAATTCGCGGTAGTCTACACACAAACGAAGGGAACCATCCGCCTTGGTAGCAAACACAACTGGTGCTCCCCATTCAGAAACACTCCTTCTGATAAATCCCTTCCTCAAAAGATCGCTGACTTGCACCTCGAGCTCCCGCTGCTCCCTTGGTGCCATACGACGAAGTGGCATCACTATAGGTCTGGCATCTTTTACCAAATCAATACGAAACTCAATCTCTCGGTGTGGTGGAGGTCCGATCACTTCTTCGAAAACATCCGGATACTGGCCAACCACGGGCAAACCTGACAACTCACTATGCGGAATGTCGAGGGAGTTTAGAAAACTAGCCAATACCCCCTCACTGGGTAGACCACCAAACACTATCCTCCGCCCATCATCCGCTCTAGCTGTCACCAACAAGCCCTCATAGTCTACCACCACCCCGTATCTTTGGAGCCAATCTACTCCCAAAATAATGCCAAACCCAGTAAAGCCCAAAACAAAGCAATCACAAACAAACATGCATCCATGACTCGATAGAACCACATTACGACAAATCATGCTAAGGCTAGTCGAACCACCAATCGGGTTCGTCACTACTAAAGGTCTATCGACAATCTCGGGCTCCAATCCCAACCTATCTACCAGGTCACTAGATATGAAAGAACTGGAAGCTCCGGTATCAAACAAAACTCTAACAGGAACATCATAAACAGAAAGCATACCTTGAATGACGACATTCTTTCCCTTCTCCGCCGCAGTTGGGGCATTCGACGAAGAAGGAATAGCATTAAGAGCATATGCTTTCACCATTTGCTTTTCCTTAGGGGGCTGTGGACACTTGTCCTTGTGATGTCCCATTTGGCCACAGTTGAAGCACTTCCTATCCGCTGGCTTGGCCCGACAATTACTAGCATAATGGCCCTTCTTACCACAGCTGAAGCACTCCACATCTTGCTTATTCTTTTTCTTCTGGCCGTCCTTAGCCTGATTCTGCTTTCTCTTATTCTGGGAACCACCTTTGCCTCCACCACTAGCTTGTGGCTTTGGCTCATCTGCGGATGCAACCTCAGTCCTCGGCTTAGGGTAGAGACTTTCTGACCTTAACGCTTTCCCCACAATCGATTCAAACGTCTCATCGATGTGGTTAGTAAGTTTTTCCCCCAAGTATTGATCCAAACCAGTTATGAATTTCTCATTCTTCTTCTCGGCAGTATCAATAAGAGATAACCCGTACTTCGACAAAGTGTCAAATTCAGCAATATACTCCGAGACAGCTCTGCCATTCTGCTTGAGCTCCAAGAATTTCTTAAACAACATTGACTTCTGAGCAGCTGGGATGAACTTCTCACTAAAGCGAGCCTTAAACTGCTCCCAAGTAATCTGATCTTCGGGAGTAGCTGCCTTTATAGCATTCCACCAATTCATTGCCCGCCCTTGCAGCTGACGGGACGCTAACTTTCTCTTCATCGCATCCTCGATACCCAAATCCTTGAAGATACGTTCGCAACTATCCAACCAATCTTGAACGTCCGTAGCCGACTCCGTTCCATGGAATGACTTCCCACCAAGACTAGTATAATCCTTATTCAGCTTGGCGAAGTCAACTCTTGGCGCCTGCACCATTGGACCACCACCATTTCCATCATTGGGAGCTGCCCTCTGAACATCTCTAAGCATCTCTCTCATGAGGTCAGTAAACATCGTCCTCATGTCAGCAGCATTCCCATTATTGGCCCCTCTACCGGTACCTCTAACATATCGGCTCATCGTCAATCTGAAAAAAGAAATGATTAACGACTCCATAGTGGTGTTAGTGCAGTACGACTCCATCCTTATACTACTAATAGTATATATATATATAGCTTCTTAAAAACCAAAGTAATCACAAATACGCTCTCTCGTATACGTGTAATATCTCTCCCTGATAACTTCCCTAGGTTAACTACGCAACCTAGAGCTCTGATACCAAGTGTGACAGCCCGCCTCGTACCAGTCTGCATTTCCTCCAAAAGTGCGCTGTACACTTGCCCGACTAGCACAAGACGGTCGTCAGAAGAAAGGAAAGAAGGGAACGAACTAATCAAAGGACCTGTAGAATGTCTCACAGCGCATGGAATAAAATATAATAATAACATACTTGACATAAAACAGGCGAGACAGTGCATAAGCTGATAACTAAAACCAACATCAATCTCAAAGCAGCGGAAATCCAAATACAGCTTATTACAACTTTCCAAATTTACTGCCTCTAAACAAAAGAAGCTAAAATAGAAGATACACCAACAATGCCCAAGCAGTGATCTTCAACAACACAGGGAGAATATTATGTATATAGTACGTGGAAGCCTCCTGCTCGTCTCCGGATCATCTACCCGTGCATCACCAGCTAACCTGTCTCTAGTCTGCTCGTGTGAGCACCCAGAGTAATAAGAAGAGACATAAAACTCTGGGTCAGACATAAAGCCTGGTATGAGCGATAAGCATCTAAACAGAATAATAACAGGTATACTAAGCCATACCTGAACCTGGACCTACAACCAAAGAGTTAGTACCACATACCGTACAATACTCCAAGGTGCCATAATAAATGGTGTAAGAATACGGGGGTGGGGTGTGCATGTCACAATGATAGCAACAAATCATCCATAGCAACCATCCTCACACCTCTCACTCAGTGCCTAAAGCGTACGACATCTACCACTTTGGAACACTAGACAAACTGAGGCAACGACGAATCCCGACTTGTAGAAACCCTGCTGTGACCAAGCCAAACACTTGGAGTCATGACCAAACATTTCAATGACCCACTTCATTGGTCATAGCCCTTGGTTCTACCAATGCCATAATGGCCCTGAATCCGCCTTCGTACCTCCTACCATAGTGGTCCAAAGCTATAGGTGTCGATAACTCCTTAGCACGCGTCCCGCAGCAAAGCCCAATCATGAAGCGAGCTCGTTGATTCCCATCTAAATCTTGAGCTCTAACTTCTCATTTGGACTTCCTTTGCATCTCGGGTTTGGTCGAATTGGAGTGGGTCTTCAGAAGAGTTGTCGCGCATTAACAGTCCTAGAATTCTGTTCGGTTCGGTAGTCATCACCATCATCGGGTCGGGTCGGTAGTCCACTTCGGGTCGGGTCGGTGTCTCCCTCCGGGTCGGGTCGGTTCAGTGATTCTCCCCCTTCAGATATCGGTTTGGTTCGGGTGCCTCTGCTTGAGTTCGGTTCGGAGGTAATTCATCCGATCTGATTCTTCCTGTTTGACTTGTTTGCCTGCTCCGATCCGTCCTGTTCTCTTCCTCCGATCCGGTCTGCTCCATCGCTCCGATCCGATCTTCTGTCCAACTCCAACTCTAAGCAATGGCCTTCCTTCCTGCCAAACTTCTTCCAGTGGCAAGTCCTCATCCAGTTCGGATTCCCTTGGTCAGTTCCCTAGTCCGATCCGACCCCTTTTCTCCGATCCGAACCGGTTCGGGACCTGCACATTTCTGCAACTTTCCAGCGAGCTTTCTACGCCATTCGACGACGTTTTCAACCAATTTAACTATTCTAATCAATCATGAAACATACCATAGAGTCATAGCAACATGTAATAGCAACCACAAACAGCAAACAACAATTCAAATGAATCAAAATGGATCAAAAGTGACTAAAACTTCATATTTTCCCATAATCCCTCTTAAGCATGTTTAAGCATACGATTAGCAAAACACATCGAAATTAACCCAAATTTCTAACAGAGCCTTAAAACATTATTTTAGAATTTTAAGAATTTTTCCAGAATTTATTTACGTATAAATTCGCTAATCTTCACTAATTACCCTTAATTAACCGTAATTAGTGTCAAAATGATGCTATCACTCACCTTGGCCACAAATGAAATTCTCAGAACTGAAACTCCTCTGATTTGGGGCGAATACTGATGTCTAACAGCAGTTCCAACCTTGCTTTGGTGCTTTTTCTCCTTAATTTGGTGTTGCTAAGCCTAATCTTCAATTAGAGAGTGATTTGGGGTGTTTTAGATGTAGGAAGCCATTACTAGGATCTCTAGGAGGTTTGTGGCTGCTCAAAACTGAAATGAAAGTGATAACCTAACCCTAATCAGACCTCCTATACCCCTAAACCCGAAATTCCCCTTGGGCCTAGCTGCTAATCACCCGGTTAAGCCCAACTAAGCTGTTTTTCACCATCTGAAACTTGTTTCAGCCATATCTCCCAAACGGTAAGTCCGTTTGGCTAATGTGACCACTCTACGGAAAGAGAAACCATCGTTCGGAGCCAATGGAAGTGGTTTCAGGTCAAAATTCCTTTCCAGTCAAAAGTTATGGCCAAAACAGTGCCAACTAGGGGTAAAATGGTCATTTAAAAATCGGGATAAATCATGAACATGGGAAATGACCCCAATAGTCGTCTCCCAAAGTTACGTGACCATACGACTTCGTATGTAAAAGAGATAAATATTCTACGATCCTATGATGCGCAGAATGCGGGTCGTTACATATACACATTTTACTATAACATAGAAAGTTGTCGATGTTATTATTCTAGAGCGTTGCTATGACTATTCACTCATATGTGTATCCAGTAGCACATCTTGACAATTGTCATCCAAACAAAAATCAAAAGTAAATGAGATGCTTTGAAACTTACCATGGACATATATGAAGACATGCAACCTTATAATTCTTCTCTCATATTATATATTGTAACACCCCACGTCCATTAGTGTCACTCACAAAGGGAATGCATTAACTTCCATGGAGCATTTTTTGTGTATATAGAACAGAAACTTAACAACAAGACAGATATAAAGCAGTACTTGAAAATTTAAAACAAATTTTAATTGCAGCGGAGAAATAGTTTGATTACAATAATTTCAAAGACCAATGACTAGAGTCAAGTACATAATATCCATCTTGACAAAATCAGAGTACATAAAATTAAAAAGCATAACCCTAATAAAAGTAGCCATAAAGAGATGAGATGAATTTTACTTTCAGCAATCCAAGCACTTCCAAAAGAGAGAAAGAGATCCAAATCAAGCTCCGCTAGCACTAGTCCTACCCCGAGAACCGGGGGGGGGGGGGAACGGAAGAAAAGAGGCGAAAACAAAGGGGGTCAGACATAAAGATTGGCGAGTACAATAACTTTAACAATATAATTATTAAAGTAACTGGGATAAGGCATAAGCTTGCAAAACAAGGAATGACTGTGAAACAAGTGGGTATGACAAATCAAACAAGAGGAATAAGATAACGTTAATTGCGCCTGCAACACTATAGGATAATTACCATACTGCACCAACACTAGTCACCCTAGAAGTTGATCCCGCCTACTGAACATAAGTGATAATAATAATGGTAGTTTCGTGTACCACTAGCTGTTGTCATAGGTGTCGCCTGCTCCTATCTCCGCTAGTGGTACCCACTACCCTCCCCCATATTAATTACAACATTTATTCATAATATGGTAGTTGTACTACTAGCTATCTTCATAGGTGCCGCCTGTTCCTATCTCCACTAGTCGTACCCACTTCCTTCCCCATTCGATCGGCTCCCTAACTCGTAGATACTCGTGATGGTCCCACAGTGGGGTGTATCACTCCCCAAAGTGACAACCCGATACAACTCAAGGATGCACGGCATATACCTACACGATGCAACAACGTCTTACCTACTAGCCCGGGCCCACGCACGCACATGACCCCGTCGGACTTACGTTGCCACCGCTAACCCGTTTTGACCTCTTACAATCAAACCAAGTAAGCGTGTCCAGTCCTCGACTTGGGTCGAGCTCACAAAGATACTAAATGGGTTACGGGTTTGAAAAGGGCCCGCATGCCTGACACAAGCTTTCCACCTATGCTTGGCCCCCACTAAGGTTTCCCACTTAACCCCATTCTTATTCATGTCTTCTTACATGTTTCCATTTGGTTAAGTGTTTCTAATCGTATTTCACAAGCTACCCAAGGCATTCACTTAACCACTATGTCCCACTTACATGTTTACCTTGGTTAAGTGTTACTTAGTTTATTACTACCGTAACCTTGTAGGACCTCTCACATTAGGCCACCATTTAATGTCTAAATTTAATTATATGCCTTTAAGGCAATTTACACTAATTTCGTTATGCCAATTATTAATATTTAGCCAATCCCCACGTTATTCGTACGTGTAATTTATGGAATATATTCTGCTTGCCAAATAGCCTAATTATATAAAAACATTACAATTTGCACAATACATAAAAATATATCTATATATCACAACTTGCATACAACATAAAAATAGATCTAAAAAGATAAACTTGCATGATTGGCATAATTTGCATAATCCATAACTTACATATATGAAACAATAAACTAGCATGGACTAATTTATGCACAAGGTGTTTGCATAGATCTATATGCGTAAAGGTGAACTTGCGTAGTGTATAGACATATAAACCACAACCTAACATAAACTATGTATTATAATGGATCTAAACATAGATCTAATCATAGATCTAATCATGTAAGTGTGAGCTTGTATGTATGGATTTGGGTTTTTACCTAACTTGCATATAAATCTCATACAAACTAGCATATGATTCACATACAAAACTAGCATAGGAAAAGGGCATAAACTTTACATAACTATGTACTACTATAGATCTAAAATATAGATCTAAACAATAGGATGTGAACTTGCATGTAGATTTAAAAGATGTGAACTTGCATATAGATCTAAAAGATGTGAACTTGCATAAGGATCTAAACATGTAGATTAAGGTCACATAAACTAGCACATGTTTTAACATCCCAAACTTGTATAAGATTCATATAAGAACATATAATTCAACTTCCCAAACTTGCATAGGATTCACATATGAATTAGCATATAATTCAACATCAAAAACTTGCATAAGATTCGCATAAGAACTTGCATAAGCTTCACATAACAACTAGCATATAATTCAATATCACAAACTTGCATAAGATTCGCATAAGAACTTGCATAAGATTCGCATAACAACTAGCATATAATTCAACATCACATGACTCAAAGTCATATTCTCATAATCCAAATATAACTTATCATAATTAAATTAACTAATTATTTTGTGAAAGCTATTATACTCACAAACTAAAAGAAAGTCTTGAGTTCTGGAATCTGTGTTCTGAAATTGATTTGCGTTCCCTTGATGTAGATAATTTTGTTGTTAAGATTTAGGCTTGAGTTGAATTGATTCGCTGTTTTGCTTCTAGTTTGACGGCGGCTACTCTAGGTTGTGGACTGACAACATGACGACCATGGATTTTAATTTTTATTAGGTTTAGAGCTTAAGTCTATACGTGTTTTTATAGAGTAATTAGATTAATATAGGCCATTGGATCTCACAGGAGCCATCACCACCGTCAAGACTAGATAGAGTTATCCTATTGACTCAGCAACAGGTTAGGGATGACTTAGCAAATGTATTAATAAACTTATGTTTGTACTAAATGTTCATCTTTTACTAATTTACATATTTATGGTTTATATGTAAATCATTCACAATTAAATTATAACATTAATTATGTTCCTAATTAACAGTATACCAATTATACCGATTACCCAAATTCACTAAAACTAGATTTATATGCTAAATTTCATACTTTGTCGTTCATGCCAATTCTAAGTTTAATATGTCAAATTACATATTCCATAATTCATGTCAAATTACTCCAAATTATAACTTAACAATCATGCCATGATACATGTTCCCAAATTATGCCTACTTAATATATATATATATTTCTCTTTTTAATTAATATCAATGACAAATTAACACTCATCTACAAATTAATTTCAATCTATTCATGTTTACATTAACTGCCCATATATATATATATATATATATATACACACACACACACACACCTATTCATAAATTCTAATATTGACAAATAATGCAAATTGATTGCTTACCTAAAAAAAGTAAATCGAGTATATAATTTAATTTCCCATTTTTTTTCTACTTTCCTTGCAACATGCAAAATCAATGCATAATGAAGTCACCTACATACATACATATCTATTTATGCATACATCTTTCCCTCCAAATAAATTGACTGTATTTATCTTCTCAGTTATATATATATATATAATATATTTAATTTTCTTTTTATCTATCTTCCCAATTAACCATTTTCACACTAAACTACTTTTTGAACCGCGTTCACACTAAGCCGCTTTTTAGTCATTCCCTTAAAGCAAAAATATGGCGTTGGCGGGGATCGAACTCTGTACCTCTTGTATGCAAGTCACATGTTCCAAACAAACGAGCTATTATGTCTTTTGCTTACAATCCTTAGAACAATGATAAACATTATTCTTTTCTCATTCCTCTTTTTCCATGTTTTGCTGCAATATTTAATTTAAGGATATCTTTTTCATACGGAGTCCAATTTACGCAAACTCGGACTCTATCTCAAGCACAATTCCAAGACGAACGCAAAGGTGCAACCTGTTTCACCTAATTCTTTTTCTAAAAATTAATTATACCTTGATTTGTTATTTTTTTGTTCACAGAAAATACGGGGTGTTACAATCTCCCCTCCTTAAAGGATTTCGTCCCCGAAATCTTCAAGTTAGGAAGAATGTGTCCTACCATCCAATCATACATCTACTCAACCATTAGGCACATGCATCCATTGTCCTTAAGAGACTTCTAATGCTTTCATGTTTATATGCATAGTGTGTGTACATGTCCTTATCCAATGCAAAAATCAGGCGGTCTACTGATTTAGTTGACCTCCTTGATGCGAACCATGATAGTGCCATGCGTCCATTATGTATTCAAAAGATTCCTAATGATACATATTATTTCTACATGCATGCACATACATTCATCCGAATGCAGCATCCATATGATAATACAACCATGATACATCCATTAATTTAAATATGCACACATATTAATATGCAATATGAGAGTGATTGAGCCGATCTAGTGCCTAATGTGTGTGTAAATGCATCCACGAGCAACCACTAGCAAACACTTGCATCCACTTGCATCCACCAAACATAACATGTCTCAAACACATGTTTACACTCATTAGTTTCTACCCAAAGGTTGAACACTCAATCGATAGGATACAACCAAGTGATAGAGCGAGTACAATTAAAATAAAAGCTCTGTTCCCATTAGACATTGGTTAAGAGAACAATTCCCTAAGTATCAACCTCGAAGACCGAAATCAACATCAGATTGACACTCAGAGAATTACCACCATTAAAAAATGTCAAAACTGGAAATCTACTTCATGCGAGTACAAACTCCTATCCTTTTCAGAAATATTCAGATACTTACAGACTACTAGTACAGATCAGATTATCAAATGATTCTTAAGAAACTAAGCATGATAAAACCCCACCATATCCCACAAAACCCAGAATGTATGTGTCATCTTGGAGCGATGTGAGTCTTCAAGAATCGTCTTCCTCGAGCTCTCGTCTTGTGGTACGCAAAGTCTCTCATTTCTACGCAACCAATCTCTCTCATCTATAGCATATCTACAAAGATGGCTCGAAGACTCCCATCTGGCAAAACTAAAACTGGAGCTGTCGTCAGAGCCCTCTTCAAACGCCCGGTTGCATTCTTAGGAATCTTCCAATCTTGGATTGCCACCACCTTCGCGGGATCCACAACTATCCCTTCCTTAGAGACCACGTGCCCTAAGAATCTCACCTTCTTCCTTAAAAGAAATGGCATCAACATAGGGTCCTAAACAATCCATTACTTCACATCTTTCTCGAGTCCACTCGAGTCATCTCATAACCCTATTGAGTCTAACTCGGGGCAGTCCATACCATCAAATAGTCTTATCATGTCACGGCTGCCCATCACTCTTCGAGTAAACCAAGATATTCATGCAATGAAAAATCGCCACATCTATTTATCTCTCACACAAACCATCCTAGTCGAACTCGACATCCCCCAAGCACAAGCCCCAAAGGCCTAAACCAATATCAGACAAGCACCCAAGGAATACCTCCTTCGAATTCGGACAATCTATGTGAGATGATACTAGCAAAACAAACAAATAATTGAGCACCCCATTCCGAAATGCTTCTTCTTATGAACCCCTTCTCAAGCTACTATTTCACTGCTTACTGAGTTCTCTCCTCTCTCTCGGAGCCATGTGGAGCACTGGTAATGTAACTGGCTTTGCATTATCCACTAGGTATATACGAAAGTCTATCTCGCGCCTTGGGGGTAAATTCCGAACTTCATCGAAGACGACACCATAATCACGGACCCCACGAATAGATTCCAAATCATCGTTGGACGCGCCAAGAGATTCTAGGTAGCTAAGCTTCATTGGATCTTTAGGGTCACAAGAAATATCAAGGGTCTTTCCACAACGAGTCAACAATCTAACTACCCTTCTTTCACAATCTAGGATGGCACCGTATCTGGCTAGCCAATCCATGCCTAGAATGAAGTTGTAGCCCATGAGACCAAGAACGAAGGCGTTGCATTCAAACCCAATGCCCAAGATAGACACTCTCAAATCCCGACAAACCACAGCTAAGTGAGCCGAACCACCAATAGGATTTGAGACTACAAAGGGATCCGTAACTAGACTAGTATTTAGGTGCAGCGTTTCAACTAACAAAGCAGATACAAACGAGTGTGAAGCGCCAGAGTCAAACAAAGTACGAACAGGATGATCAAACAGTAAAACTAAACTTTCAACGGATATGTTTCTACCTCTCTCCTGTCCCGGTGCCATGAGAGCCTGAACCTGCCCTCCAGAAGTAGACCCTGTCCTCTGCCTTTTCCATGGGCAGTCTTTAATCTTTGATCAGATGTTCAGCCTCACCATAGTGGAAACAGCCAATCTTCTTTTTCTTCCTACAGTCCTTGCTCAGATGGCCTGGTGTTCCATAATAAAGACATTTCCTCTTGTCACGGGGTTTATTACTCTTTGCACCCTTCTTAGGTTCTACTTTCTTATCCTGTGCCCTATCCATGTCTCCCTATACGTTCTCCATTCGTGACCTCCGACCTGCAAGAAAATTCATCCTTCATCAACCAAGCAGCTAGTCGAACCTTCCTCCCCTCATCTATCTCAAAGATACAGACAAGTCCTCCACTTTCTTGAGCCAACTTCTAGCCCCGATAAACGTCTAAGTCCCATGAAGCGGGTTTCCGCCCATCTTACGGAAGTCCTCATATATCTTAGGAAAAAGCATCTATACGTGGAGGAAGAGATTCAAAAGGGAAAGAGGAAGAGATTTCAAAACGGAGAATCGAAGGAAAGATATATGGCTCTTGGGGATTATGTTTTTAAAATAAACCTTTCTCTTGAAAGTACTCTCCTTAAAACATATTTTTGAAAGTCTTTCTTTATAAAATGCTTTTGAAAAATAGTTTTTTAAAATCTCATATATGTTATAATAACCTTCAGCTCTAATACCACGTGTAACACCCCACGCCCATTAATGTCACTCACAAAGGGAATGCATTAACTTCCATGGAGCATTTTTAGTGTATATAGAACATAAACTTAACGACAAGACAGATATAAAGCAGTACTTGAAAATTCAAAACAGCTTTTAATTGCAGCGGAGAAATAGTTTGATTACAACAACTTCAAAGACCAATGACTAGAGTCAAGTACATAATATCCATCTTGATAATATCAGAGTACATAAAATTAAAAAGCATAACCCCAACAAAAGTAGCCATAAAGAGATGAGCTGAACTTTACTTTCAACAATCCAAGCACTTCCAAAAGAGAGAAAGTGATAAAGCGATCCAAATCAAGCTCCGCTAGCACTAGTCCTACCCTAAGAACCCGGGGTGGGGGGGGGGGAAGAAAAGAGGAAAAAACAAAGGGGGTCAGACATAAAGTTTGGCGAGTACAATAACTTTAACAATATAATTATTAATGTAACTGGGATAAGGCATAAGCTGGTAAAACAAGGAATGACCGTGAAACAAGTGGGTATGAAAAAGCAAACAAGAGGAATAAGATAACGTTAATTGCGCCTGCAACACTATAGGATAATTACCATACTGCACCAACACTAGTCACCCTAGAAGTTGATCCCGCCTACTGAACATAAGTGATAATAATAATGGTAGTTTCGTGTACCACTAGCTGCTGTCATAGGTTCCGCCTGCTCCTATCTCTGCTAGTGGTACCCACTACCCTCCCCCATATTAATTGCAACATTTATTCATAATATGGTAGTTGTACTACTAGCTATCTTTATAGGTGCCGCCTGTTCCTATCTCTACTAGTCGTACCTACTACCTTCCCCATTCGATCAGCTCCCTAACTCGAAGATGCCCGTGCTGGTCCCACAGTGGGGTGTATCACTCCCCAAAGTGACAACTCGATACAACTCAAGGACGCACGACTTATACCTACACGATGCAACAACGTCTTACCTACCAGCCCGGGCCCACGCACACACATGACCGCGTTGGACTTGCGTTGCCACCGCTAACCCGTTTTGACCTCTTACAATCAAACTGTAACACCCCACCTCCGCCAGGGTGACTCTTGCAAGCACTCTGACTTTGGAGGCGCGTTTGAATCAGGTAAACATGCATAATGATATATCAAGGCAGAACAAGAACATATGTATATATGTAAACAGAGTAAATAAGATAAGTAAAACAACGGAAGATTTCAAACTATTTCAAAACAAGTCTGATACAACATAATGTTAACTTTCCAAATACACAAGTCTAGATAAAAACAACATCACTGAAAACTGCAATACATAAGTACTATCCCCAAAATAAGTGATAACCATAGCTAGCTTCATGTCAAGACCGTACATGAGCTAAATCCCACAAGCAAGCGATCAGAAATCCAAGCTAAGCTCCAATATTCCCTCCCTGAGAACCTGGGGGGGGTGGGAAACGGAAGAAAAGAGGCGAAAGAAAACAGGTCAGTCAAAAAGACTGAGTAAGCCCTACTACAATCAATGTAAACTGATAAAGTTAACTGGCATGAGAAACAGGGATGATCATAAGGATAACCACATACTAGCATGAAGATTAACTAACAAGGTAGATAAAGGTGTCATCGCATAATCAGGTTTAAGTTTTTTCACTACAGGTGTACCAGCATTCTAACATGTCATGTATAATCAAGAATTTTTCCCTTGGCCTAAACTTGGCCCAGTATCAGGTGTTTGACTCAAATCAAGATCCAACTTCTTGGTACCAATTCTAGTATAACAGGATTAGGTGTTACCCCAATGTTCACATCGAAACAGAACGGAACAGAATGGTCCATACAGAAATAGAGTTTGGGAAAAATGGGCTTTTACCATCCTAACAGATAAAGTACAGAAACAGAATGCTAAAAATAATGGGCCTTTACCACCCTAACAGAACGGTACCACACAGAAACAGACGGGTGTTGCCACCCAACAAAACAGACGGTACCAACAGAAACAGACAGAGCTAAGTGTACCCTAAATCCTAGCCAAGCGATCGGCTCCCTAATACATAAATACCCTATGTCGGCCCCACGATAGGGTGTATCACTCCCTAAAGTGGCAACCAATTGGCACAGGCGTATTTACAGATGTCACGGCGTCTTACATCCTCAGAGGCAGACCAGGATCCATGCACGCACATGACCCGGTTGGAACGCACCATCAACACCCATCGCCATTATCAGAATGAACCACTTATAATTAGTTCAGTAAGCGTGCCCGGACCCTACCTACAGTTGGGTCAAAGTTTTGATACCAGAAAGGGTTACTGACTAATATGGGTCCCAAACAACAGATGACACAAGTATTCCCCCTTTGTGTCCCCAGACTATCAGATTCAGATTAACTTATTAACAGAGTTCAGACATACCAGGTTCAGACGATCAGTTTTCAGACTAACGAATCAGATAACAGATTTACAAACTTGCCTAACTTGGTGTGGGTCCTACAGATTCGCAAAACAGGTTCGTTTAATTTATCAATCAAGTTAGTTTATCCAGACCAGGTATCCAATCGGTTCTCAGCCTTATCAAATTACTGAGTTGGATTGGCTAAGTATAGTTCAACTTAACCCCGTTAAATTACCGAGTTCAGATTGGTTAAGTGTAGGTTAACTTAACCCTAACCACTAGTCGTATTTTTCGGTTAAGTGTCATTAAGATATCAAGCCCGGTTTCACTTAACCTACCCATTCATGTCAAATTGGCTAAGTGTCATAAATCAAATTTACTTAACCTTATCATGTAACATTAATTAATTTAATGCACCTTAACCTCTCACATTAGACCTCGTTGTGGTTACTAGTTAAGCCGGCCGGGTCCGGGTAGCTTTACACCACAACTTGGTCTAACCTCGGGTTCAAGGTACAACATGACCAACTTCTCACATTGGGTCCTATTGTTTGTAGCAACTAGTTAAGCCGGTCGGTTCCGGGTAGTTTTACGCTACAAACTCAACCCAACCTCGAGTTGGTCACACTTATCTTTTCTAAGTGTCATGTCCATCATGTTTCCAAAACATGTTACAATTTTTCAAGCATTTGGATAGACCTAACTTAATAGGTAAATTCCCAAAGGGTAGACCTAACTTAATAGGTAAATTCCCAAGCTTATGTTTTTATGTCTTTTAAGTTTACTCAACCCCAAACGCAATCCCATCGCTTACATATCGCAATAGCGCATAAAGGATAGAAAGAGGGAACTTGGCATAATCTTGACATAAAGGTGTTGAGGCCACAAGTTCAACACGGTGGCATATGAAGTGTACATGTGTTCATATACTTGCATATTACATTTTTAGGCCTCAAAAGCATGCATAAAACCGAACTTAGCATATTGGTGATATATGGTGATAAATGACATGTAGAAATGGCCATAAGTTCGCATTTAGCCTCACATGCAAGTTATCATAAGAGATATGATAACTTACATGTTGCCAAAATGCAACCTTTAGCATAAAGCTTGAAGCTTTATGTTCACAAACCCAAGATAAGCTTGCATAACATGATAACATGAACAAAATGATCAACCCAAACTTGCACAACATAACTTGCATATCATATGACAAACTTGCATATCAAACTTGCATAACATAACTTGCATATAATATGACAAACTTGCATGTCAAACTTGCATAACATAACTTGATGAACTTGCATAACACATCATAGTAAACTTGCATATCATAACATGGCATACTTGCATAACATAACATCATAAACTTGCATATCACAACATATCAAACTTGCATATCATACATTTAACTTTAGAGTTTATGTATGAAAGTAGAATAGGGCTTACAATACTTATGAAGGCACTAAAGATATGACAAAGCCCTTATGCAATCAAATAGACCCAAAATGCAAGCTCTAACATAAAAACCCTTGAGCCAAAATGATCAAAACTCTTTCTTTATGATGCAAATATAGAAACTTGACTTAAATGCAAGCTAATGATGCTCATACAAGCTTGAAAACACTTGTATGCATGGAAAATCTCATAGAAATTTATTTAGGAATTTTATGAAGAGAGTGGAGGCCATGAGAGGTAAAATTTTGCCATAGTTTAGTTGTAGGATTGATTAATAATGATTTAGGGCTAGCTTAGGGTCTTATTTATAGATTAGGCAAGTGTTTTAGGCCATAGGATTAAACCCTAGTTCCAATCTCAGCCCTCAAAACCGAATCTGGCCCCCAAGCTCAACACAATCTCAAAATGGTGCACCAGGCAGAAATGCCCGGCTGAGCCAAGTCGACAGCCAAGTCGACAGGGCTGTCGACTTGGTCCAACCAAGTCGACTCCCAAGTCGACAGGGCTGTCGACTTGGGTGCTCTGGCGGGAATTTTCCCGCCTGGCCCAATATGACCCTAATTTTCAATTTCAAACTTGAATTTGAAATCTTTTTTTACTTTGATATTTTCTGAAAACTTCGTTGGGCCTTAATCGGGTCATACGGACTCCGATTTTCGAAAACTCGGACTCTATTTCGCGTATTTTTCCGAGACGAACGCAATGGCATAGCCCGTTTCCCTTGATTCAGATTTATAAATTATATTCTGCCTCGATTTATGTTCTAACAGGTTATCAGAAATACGGGTTGTTACATTCTCCCCTCCTTAAAGGATTTCGTCCTCGAAATCTTCAAGTTAGGAAGAACACATCCTACCATCCATCATCCATCTACTCAAATCATCATTCACGAGCAATCATTGTCCTTAAAGATTCTAATGCGGTATGAACTTATGCAAAAGGTGTGTGTATATGTCCTTATCTAATGCAAAGATCCTCAATGCAAAGCATGTTAGTGAAATGAATCCATTATGTATGCGAATAGTCCTAATCATATAATACTATATGTGTGCACAAACATTCATCCATATGCAACATCCATGTGCCGAATTAACCATCTTGCAACCATAAGAATTGAAAATGTACACATGTCCATATGCAATATGAGAGTGTATTTCAAGCCGATCTAGTGCCTAGTGTGTGTTTATGCATCCACGAGCAACCACTAGCAACCACTTGCATCCACTTGCAACCATCAAACATAACATGTCTCGAACACATGTTTACATCCATAGGATTCCTATCTCAACAAGATACAGTCGAGTGATGGAAGCGAGTACAGATAAAACAAAAACTTGGTATATATACTTACAGACTACTAGTACAGATCAGATCTCTCCAAATGATTCTTAGGAAACTAAGCATGGTAGGAACCCATAATGTATTTGTCATAGTCACAGATACTCTCAAATCCCAATTTATCACAAACAGATGAGTTATAACTCTCGGGGAGTTTGAGACTATTACCAGATCAGAAGCAAGACTAGCATTAAAGTACTGAGTTTCCATTACAGAATCAAGATACCAGAAAAAGAGTTTCAAACTGAAAATCAGACAAGGAAAATTAAACATCCTACAGACAAATTATTCTAGCCCTAATCTATTCACCCGCCATGCGAGTATTCACCGTTCCTTCTGATGTAGTCCCTTTCTTCTTCGGGCAGTCCCTAGTGAAGTGTCCCATCTCTCCACAGTTAAAGCAAGTGCCCTTCCTCTTTCTGCAATCCTTGTTTAGATGAGTTGAGCTTCCATAAGTAAAGCACTTCTTTTCCTTCTTATCTTCAGACTTCTCCTCCTTCTTTTGCATTTCCTTTTTGGGCCCGTTTTCTTGTTTTGAGACTCGTTCACCTTGACCTCCTTCTTTGCACTCTTGTTCTCTTCATTGAGTAGGGCCATATCTACCAAACTCTCAAACGTGGCCCCCATGGGCACATGAGACATAGCTAACTCCTGTAACGGCTCATTCAATCCTCTAGCAAAACGAAGAGCCTTCTTCTGAGTAGTACTCACCATATCCAAGCCAAAACGAGCTAACTGATTGAACTTGTTCACATATTCTTTAACAGACATGTCTCCTTGCTTCAAAGCAATAAACCTTTCCATTTGCAAGTTCTCTTCAGTAGAAGGCAGAAACTTAAGCCCGAATCTTGTCCTGAAATCGGCCCAAGTCTCAACGGGCCTAGTCGCGGTGGTGATCTCCCACCAATAAGCGGCTTCATCCTTCATAAGCCAAACCGCCAACAGGATCTTTCTCTGATCATCTAATCCAAAGATAGCGAATAAATCCTCGGTCTCTTTCAACCAATTCCGGGCCTCTACAAAAGTCTCGGTACCTAGAAAGTTCTTGCCACCCATTGCTTTGAAGTCCTTGCAAATCTTCGTGAACTCTACTGGAGGGTGCTGAGGGGGAGGAGGAGGAACCTCAGCGACAGGAGGAGGAGGAACATTAACCACCGGAGGAGGAGTAACATTTGCGGGGCCGGCTTCGGTCGCCCTAGCCTCCATAAGTCTCCTATACCAAACAGGAACTTGCACTCCCTCTGGGATAACAAAGTTATCGGCCATACTGAAATGACAGAAAAGATAGATTCAGAACGAGGAAACTAAGAATAGATAACTAAGGATTGTGCTAATGGCTTTTGGGGAATAGCCTTTTAAAATAAACTAGACTTTTCTTTGGAAAATACTTTATACTTGGTTTTGAAAATAGTTTTCCAAAAGTTTTCTAAAAACCTTTTTGTTCCTTCTCGTAAACCATATGCTCTGATACCAAATGTAACACCCCACCTCCGCCAGGGTGACTCTTGCAAGCACTCAGACTTTGGAGGGGCGTTTGAATCAGGTAAACATGCATAATGATATATCAAGGCAGAACAAGAACATATGTATATATGTAAACAGAGTAAATAAGATAAGTAAAACAGCGGAAGATTTCAAACTATTTCAAAACAAGTCTGATACAACATAATGTTAACTTTCCAAATACACAAGTCTAGATAAAAACAACATCACTGAAAACTGCAATACATAAGTACTATCCCCAAAATAAGTGATAACCATAGCTAGCTTCATGTCAAGACCGTACATGAGCTAAATCCCACAAGCAAGCGATCAGAAATCCAAGCTAAGCTCCAATATTCCCTCCCTGAGAACCTGGGGGGGGGGGGGGGGGGGAACGGAAGAAAAGAGGCGAAAGAAAACAGGTCAGTCAAAAAGACTGAGTAAGCCCTACTACAATCAATGTAAACTGATAAAGTTAACTGGCATGAGAAACAGGGATGATCATAAGGATAACCACATACTAGCATGAAGATTAACTAACAAGGTAGATAAAGGTGTCATCGCATAATCAGGTTTAAGGTTTTTCACTACAGGTGTACCAGCATTCTAACATGTCATGTATAATCAAGAATTTTTCCCTTGGCCTAAACTTGGCCCAGTATCAGGTGTTTGACTCAAATCAAGATCCAACTTCTTGGTACCAATTCTAGTATAACAGGATTAGGTGTTACCCCAATGTTCACATCGAAACAGAACGGAACAGAATGGTCCATACAGAAATAGAGTTTGGGAAAAATGGGCTTTTACCATCCTAACAGATAAAGTACAGAAACGGAATGCTAACAATAATGGGCCTTTACCACCCTAACAGAACGGTACCACACAGAAACAGACGGGTGTTGCCACCCAACAAAACAGACGGTACCAACAGAAACAGACAGAGCTAAGTGTACCCTAAATCCTACCCAAGCGATCGGCTCCCTAATACATAAATACCCTATGTCGGCCCCACGATAGGGTGTATCACTCCCTAAAGTGGCAACCAATTGGCACAGGCGTATTTACAGATGTCGCGGCGTCTTACATCCTCAGAGGCAGACCGGGATCCATGCACGCACATGACCCGGTTGGAACGCACCATCAACACCCATCGCCATTATCAGAATGAACCACTTATAATTAGTTTAGTAAGCGTGCCCGGACCCTACCTACAGTTGGGTCAAAGTTTTGATACTAGAAAGGGTTACTGACTAATATGGGTCCCAAACAACAGATGACACAAGTATTCCCCCTTTGTGTCCCCAGACTATCTGATTCAGATTAACTTATTAACAGAGTTCAGACATACCAGGTTCAGACGATCAGTTTTTAGACTAATGAATCAGATAACAGATTTACAAACTTGCCTAACTTGGTGTGGGTCCTACAGATCCGCAAAACAGGTTCGTTTAATTTATCAATCAAGTTAGTTTATCCAGACCAGGTATCCAATCGGTTCTCAGCCTTATCAAATTACTGAGTTGGATTGGCTAAGTATAGTTCAACTTAACCCCGTTAAATTACCGAGTTCAGATTGGTTAAGTGTAGGTTAACTTAACCCTAACCACTAGTCGTATGTTTCGGTTAAGTGTCATTAAGATATCAAGCCCGGTTTCACTTAACCTACCCATTCATGTCAAATTGGCTAAGTGTCATAAATCAAATTTACTTAACCTTATCATGTAACATTAATTAATTTAATGCACCTTAACCTCTCACATTAAACCTCGTTGTGGTTACTAGTTAAGCGGGGCGGGTCCGGGTAGCTTTACACCACAACTTGGTCTAACCTCGGGTTCAAGGTACAACATGACCAACTTCTCACATTGGGTCCTATTGTTTGTAGCAACTAGTTAAGCCGGTCGGTTCCGGGTAGGTTTACGCTACAAACTCAACCCAACCTCGAGTTGGTCACACTTATCTTTTCTAAGTGTCATGTCCATCATGTTTCCAAAACATGTTACAATTTTTCAAGCATTTGGGTAGACCTAACTTAATAGGTAAATTCCCAAAGGGTAGACCTAACTTAATAGGTAAATTCCCAAGCTTATGTTTTTATGTCTTTTAAGTTTACTCAACCCCAAACGCAATCCCATCGCTTACATATCGCAATAGCGCATAAAGGATAGAAAGAGGGAACTTGGCATAATCTTGACATAAAGGTGTTGAGGCCACAAGTTCAACATGGTGGCATATGAAGTGTACATGTGTTCATATACTTGCATATTACATTTTTAGGCCTCAAAAGCATGCATAAAACCAAACTTAGCATATTGGTGATATATGGTGATAAATGACATGTAGAAATGGCCATAAGTTCGCATTTAGCCTCACATGCAAGTTATCATAAGAGATATGATAACTTACATGTTGCCAAAATGCAATCTTTAGCATAAAGCTTGAAGCTTTATGTTCACAAACCCAAGATAAGCTTGCATAACATGATAACATGAACAACATGATCAACCCAAACTTGCACAACATAACTTGCATATCATATGACAAACTTGCATATCAAACTTGCATAACATAACTTGCATATCATATGACAAACTTGCATGTCAAACTTGCATAACATAACTTGATGAACTTGCATAACACATCATAGTAAACTTGCATATCATAACATGACATACTTGCATAACATAACATCATAAACTTGCATATCACAACATATCAAACTTGCATATCATACATTTAACTTTAGAGTTTATGTATGAAAGTAGAATAGGGCTTACAATACTTATGAAGGCACAAAAGATATGACAAAGCCCTTATGCAATCAAATAGACCCAAAATGCAAGCTCTAACATAAAAGCCCTTGAGCCAAAATGATCAAAACTCTTTCTTTATGATGCAAATATAGAAACTTGACTTAAATGCAAGCTAATGATGCTCATACAAGCTTGAAAACACTTGTATGCATGGAAAATCTCATAGAAATTTATTTAGGAATTTTATGAAGAGAGTGGAGGCCATGAGAGGTAAAATTTTGCCATAGTTTAGTTGTAGGATTGATTAATAATGATTTAGGGCTAGCTTAGGGTCTTATTTATAGATTAGGCAAGTGTTTTAGGCCATAGGATTAAACCCTAGTTCCAATCTCAGCCCTCAAAACCGAATCTGGCCCCCAAGCTCAACACAATCTCAAAATGGTGCACCAGGCAGAAATGCCCGGCTGAGCCAAGTCGACAGGGCTGTCGACTTGGTCCAACCAAATCGGCTCCCAAGTCGACAGGGCTGTCGACTTGGGTGCTCTGGCGGGAATTTTCCCGCCTGGCCCAATATGACCCTAATTTTCAATTTCAAACTTGAATTTGAAATCTGTTTTTACTTTGATATTTTCTGAAAACTTCGTTGGGCCTTAATCGGGTCATACGGAATCCGATTTTCGAAAACTCGGACTCTATTTCGCGTATTTTTCCGAGACGAACGCAATGGCATAGCCCATTTCCCTTGATTCAGATTTATAAATTAAATTCTGCCTCGATTTATGTTCTAACAGGTTATCAGAAATACGGGTTGTTACACAAACCCAGTAAGCATGTCCAGTCCTCGACTTGGATCGAGCTCGCAAAGATACTAAATGGGTTACGGGTTTGAAAAGGGCCCATGATTAGCACAGAAATGTGTTTATTTTAATGCTTATATTTATTTTTATTGTATATAAATAAATGCTACTTTGGGTATTTTGTGTGCTTTTACAGGTCATTGATTAATTGTCTCCTTCATTAAATAAAAGACCACTGATAAGAAAAAGAAGCTACTTTCCCATCTCAACAAGTTTTCAATCACAAAGGAAGCCGTAGCACATTGGTTAAGGCATGGAAATCTGTACAGAAAGACCTGGGTTAGATTCCCATCAAACTCTCTTTTTGCTGAAGAATGGAACGCGTTCACACTGCCTCCCTTGCTTTGAAGAATTTATGGATTAGTGATTTATGGAGTATATATATATATATATTCATATGTATGAATATATGATATACACTAATAAATATTTCAAGAGTTGGAAGTATTCTTCATAGATAAATCAAAGGGAATCTTTCATTTTTTACTCTCCATAAAGATGAAGATTTGATTAGATAGATGCCAATCATGATGCCAATCAATTTACCAATCAACTTCAAATCTCTTGGAAAATGCCAATCAATTTGCCACATGACCAATCAAAAGAGGAAAGCTGCATGGAATATTTCAAGTTTATCTTATCTCTTTTATTTGTGAATATATTATTTTCAAGAGGTTGAGTCATGGCCCATTAGAGGATTAGGGTTTTTCAGTTCACCTGTATAAGCACATGTATACCCATTGTAACGGGCATCTCATTTTCTGTATTCCATTACTCTAATAAAAATTCTTCTTCTTCTTTTATTTTCTAGTATTTTTTTTAGCAACTAGTGTCATCTACCCGATTAGATTCGGTAGAGTACTAGTTGTATTTTACATTTGTTTCATTAGTGATTAGTCGTTTGATTAGTTTCAACGACAATCATAATTTTATTTTTTTGTTGTTCTTCTTATTCTGCACTTTTATTTTCTGCATTGTTGTTCTTGTTTTGCAATTTACTTTCTTTAGTGATTAATCGTTGATTAGATTCAACGATAATCCTAAGTTCGCAATTTCAATTTGTTTTTATTTCAACAAAATCTCCAGGCTTCGTCTAACTCGCCCAAGAGATTAGATAAATAATTTGATTTTAATTTACCTCCCTGTGTTCGACCTGTATGCTACACACCTGTACGCTAGCAGTATTTAATTTAAAATTCGCGCTTTTCTAATTCATAGGAAAGCGTCGATCAAGTTTTTGGCACCGTTGCCGGGGAGGTAACAATTGAATTTTATTATTTATTTAATTTATGATTCGTGTTAGTTTTTTTTCTTTTTATTGATTTTGTTAAAAAAAAATCTTGCCAAAATTTCTTTTATTACTTTTTATTTTCCTATTGTTTTCTTGTACATATATATAGATAAAAATCTTGATTAGTTGATTGTGTATCACATATTGATATTATAATCTCTAAGACAAGGAAAAAAAAATCTTGCCCCTTTTTCTCTTAATTTTCCTTCGTTTTATTTTCATTTATTTTTTTCTTTTTTTTGTTCGCATTTCTTCCAATCTAATTCCTTCTTCAAAAAGAAAAAAATATATATAAAAAAAGAAACTTGCTAATTTTTCTTCAATTTCTTTCCATCTTTCTACCACCTCGCTGATTTTCACATTTTTCTTTTCCCTTTCCTTTTCTTTTTATTTGTTTCCATCTTTTGTCTACAACTTTCTAAAAAAAAAAACTTTTGCAATTTCTTCTCTGTCTAATTTGATTTCTTTCTTGTTTTTGTCTGCTTTTATTTCTTTCCTCAATTCCTTCTACCCTTCCTCTCTACTAAAAAACCTTGCTTTTTTTCTCTTATTTCCTTCCTCTTTTAATTTTTTTTCCTTTTCTGTTTTGGTTTTTCCCATTCATTTCTTTCCCTTTCTTCTTGTTCAAATTTTCATAAAAAAAACTTGCATTTTATTTGTTTATTTATTTCTTTCCAATTGCATTTCTCATTTACCTCCTACAATCTCTCTTTCCATTTTTTCATTTATTTCTTTCCGGCTCTCTCCTTCATTAAATAAAAAAACAACTTTCAATTTTCCTTTATTCTTTCCATCTTTCCACCTTCTTTCCAATCATCTACATTCTTTTTCTTTTTACAAATTTCAAAAAAAAAAGATTCCTCTTTTGCAAAAATTTTTCTTTCTTCTTTTGTCTTTCTTGTTCTCAATACATTTGATTTCTTTTCTTCTCTTACAAATTTCCTTTCTTTTCAAAAAAAAAAATCCACTTTTGGTTTCTTTCCTCTTTATTCCTCCTTTCCAATTGTCAATACAATTACTTCTCATTCTTCTTTTACAAGTTCAAAAAAAAAATCTTGCCATTTTTCTTTTATTTCTTCCCTGTTTTCAACTTCTTTCTCCTTTCTTTCATTTGTTTCCCCTCTTACTAATATCTCGCATCCTTTCTTCTTTTACAATTTGCTGAAGAAAAAAATTCCTTATATAAATTTCTCTTCTCTGCCTTGTAATTAATTTTCTTCCCTTTCTCCATTTATTTCTTTCCCTTTTCAAGTTTTTCCTTTTTCATTTTTTTCTGTCTCTTCTAATTTTACAACAATAAACAAAAGAAAAAAATTCTTTTTTTTTTTTTTTTTTTTGCTTTTCCTTCTCAATTTCTTTTCCAAATCTTTTACAATTACTTTCCTTTCTTCCTTTACAATTATCTTTCTTTCCTGAAATCTCTCTTCCCTTTTTTTTTTGTCATTTGTTTCTTTCCTATTTGTCCACTTTTTCAACAATAATAAAAAAGGGGAGGTCATAAAAAGATTCTTTTTTTTCTTCAATTATTTTTCCCTGCTTCATTTCTTCCCTCTGATCTAATACCCCTCCCTCTCACATAATCTCATTTCACCACAGTTTTTTTTTCAATCAACACTTCAGCACCATCTTTTCCAAAAAGTTAGCTTTTTTTGTTAATTCCTTTTTCTTTTTCATGTGCTTTTTTTGTTATTCAATTCATTCAAAAAAAAACCAAAAAAAAAAAAGAGTTTCGAACTAAGGACAAGGTGAATGGAGTTCAAGCAACAAATCAAGATTTCAGAAATCAAAAGAAATTGCAAATAGTGAGATTTCAATCATTGACGCTATTCATTTTTTCTGGATGGACAGCCATGCCCCACTGTAATAATTTCTGAACTCTACAAGTGCTCTGCTACAAAGAAAAATATAGACATTGCTTGTAAAAAAAATTCTGCAGGGGCAGCAGCTTGCTTGTACAATTTTTATTTTTGTATTTATTCTTGTGTGACTGTTGTGTTGCTTGAAATTTCAACATTGATTTGGTGAGGAACGAATTTCCATAATTAAAAGCATCACTCTTATCGCTTTTCAAGAATAAAATCTGATTTGATTTTCAAAATATTTAACTTCTAGAGTGTATTTTATGAAATTGATTGTCTCAACGGTTTGATCGCGGATATATATTAGTTCAATTTATTGAACTTCTAGCAAAAGAGGTTGCATACTACCCGTAAAACATTTGTCGTATCCCTTAGTATCTATACTATACGTGAACGACCATAAGACCCTCTTCCCCCTTCAAATCGAGATTATCAACTAATAAAATATATTTGAGTACGTTATTTATTTTGTAATAATAGCTACATGTGTCAAATTTAAGTTTTGTATTTTCCAAATTTAATAACGATGATTGAGAAAAGTCTTAGCCACCACAATTCTTCTAGGGATTTGGAGATTGATAAAATTAGCATGATTCAGACCATAGTTGATGAAACTTTTATTGACACTTCTGAAGCCTTGAAAATGTGTTTTAACCATTTCAACTCTGATTTTGATGAACTCGAATACATTTCTGAATCAAATGAACTTATTGACCCAAAACCTATGTCATCTGAATCTAACCAAGGAACATTGACCAATGTCATACACGAACTTCCTAAGTTAGACCTCAAACCCCTGCCACAAGACTTTGAGTATGATCACTTGGACTATTCGAAATTTTTTCCCATAATCTTGGCCTCTGATCTTACCGAGGACTAAGAAGAAAAACCTGAGAAACTTTTATGGGATAATCTGCATCTTAATTATATAAATCATTGGCACGACAACATTTTCATAAGAAAGATTTTGATTTCGGAATTTATTGATATGCCTCTTGTACCTCAAAAACCAGATAGGAAATCATCAAACATCATTTTTGATAGAGGCAAGTGTAGGGGAAAAAGAAAATATCATTTTTCACATAACACTCATCACCGTTATAGATTTCATTTTGTTTATGATTGGCATTCACATATAGTGGCTAGACTGCATTTCATCCTTCAAATAATTTTGCATCTCATTCACCTTTGGGTACGATCTTTCAAATTTAGGAAACATTCACAGTGTGGACACTGTTTAGTTCTAGTGTGGGGGGAGTCTGCATTTCACTCATTTTCATTTTTTCTTTATTTTTCTTTCTTTTTCAATTTCAGCCATTTAAATAGGACCATCATGCATTTTAGACTGTACTAACATGCCTTTTTTTTTTTGAAATACGACTCATTTTCAATTGATACAACAAAATAAGTTTACAATTTTTAGCCAGTTGATAGTATTTTTCTCTCTCAGCTAAATTCGAATTTGAAATATAATGAAAAGTTTAATTTTGAGGGATAATAGTGTAACCGGTACATAGGGAGATTCTTAGGTGATGGCCATGAAATCTATTCTATATTGTAGACTTTGTTTAAATAAGTGGAGGACTTAAAATACTTATACTGGTTTTTCGAATCTTTAAAACTAAGTTGTGTTAAGTTGAATTCGCATAACTCTCTTTTGTGCTTATAAATTCAATAATAATAATAGTAATCCAAGGGTATCCAACATTGCTTGTATATCTAGCGTTGGTGTGCAAACCCGCCAAGCTCTATCCGACATGTTGTTGGCAAAGTCAGTGTTGGAATATCTTGGTCTCATTTTATGAGATTGGACACCTAAGGATTACCGACACGTTGTTGACAAAGTCAAAGTCGGCCTGCACAATCCGCCAAGCTCTTTACCCACTCTTCGTTAGTCCGTGAGGCAGTGCATGGGTGGTAAACCTTGGTCTTCTAAGTTAGGTGTACGTACTTAATCATAAATTTTAAAATTTTATAAAGAATAAGCGATGATGCCCAAACACTTCTTGATCTTATTGATTTGAATAGCCATACACAAGGAAATTAGAATACCACTTTACAAACTGTGCCAAGCAAACTAAGAATCTATTTCATGGCTGCACTATGTAATTGACCGAACTGACTGGCCAAACTGGGATTTAACATTTGAAAACTTGATTTATATTGAAAATTTGTGACAAGTTGAGGTATCTAAAATAAAATAAATTGATTAGAAATTATTAACTTAATTTGTTGTACCACTTTCCTGAAATAAGTTGTGTTTTTATTTTTCGTTTTTATTTGCATATGTCCATTGCATTCATGTAATTTCATTAGAATCATAGCATACTGCATTTGGATTTTGTGGGTAGAATCCGCTGAAAACCCTCACGAGACACCACTCGTCCTACTAGGGACATCTAGAGGTTTAACGGCTTGTTGTATACACTCAATGCAATCGTGTTTCCTACGAAAGTGTGACCTATCTAGTTTAGTTTTTCATTTCTTGTTTTACTCGAGGACGAGTAAAAGATAAGTGTGGGGGTATTTGATTAGCACAGAAATATGTTTATTTTTATGCTTATATCTTATCTTTATTGTATATAAATAAATGCTACTTTGGGTATTTTGTGTGTTTTTACAGGTCATTGATTAATTGTCTCCTTCATTAAAGAAAAGACCACTGATAAGAAAAAGAAGCTACTTTCCCATCTCAACAAGTTTTCAATCACAAAGGAAGCCGTAGCACATTGGTTAAGGCATGGAAATCTGTACAGAAAGACCTGGGTTCGATTCCCATCGAACTCTCTTTTTGCTGAAGAATGGAACGCGTTCACACTGCCTCCCTTGCTTTGAAGAATTTATGGATTAGTGATTTATTGTGTGTATATATATTCATATGTGTGAATATATGATATACACTAATAAATATTTCAAGAATTGGAAGTATTCTTCATAGATAAATCAGAGGGAATCTTTCATTTTTTACTCTCCATAAAGATGAAGATTTGATTAGATAGATGCCAATCATGATGCCAATCAATTTACCAATCAACTTCAAATCTCTTGGAAAATGCCAATCAATTTGCCACATGACCAATCAAAAGAGAAAAGCTGCATGGAATATTTCAGGTTTATCTTATCTCTTTTATTTGTGAATATATTATTTTCAAGAGGTTGAGTCATGGCCCATTAGAGGATTAGGGTTTTTCAGTTCACCTATATAAGCACATGTATACCCATTGTAACGGGCATCACATGATTCAAAGTCATATTCTCATAATCCAACTATAACTTATCACAAATAAATTAACTAATTATTTTGTGAAAGCTATTATACTCACAAACTCAAAGAATTTCTTGAGTTCTAGAATCTATGTTCTGAAATTGATTTGCGTTCCCTTGATGTAGACAATTTTGTTGTTAAGATTTAGGCTTGAGTTGAATTGATTCGCTGTTTTGCTTCTAGTTTGACGGCGGCTACTCTAGGTTGCGGACTGACAACATGACGACCATGGATTTTAATATTGATTAGGTTTAGAGCTTAAGTCTATACGTATTTTTATAGAGTAAGTAGATTAATATAGGCCATTGGATCTCACAGGAGCCATCACCACCGTCAAGACTAGATAGAGTTATCCTATTGACTCGGCAACAAGTCAGGGATGACTCAGCAAATGTATTAATAAACTTCTATTTGTACTAAATGTTCATCTTTTATTGATTTACATATTTATGGTTTATATGTAAATCATTCACAATTAAATTATAACATTAATTATGTTCCTAATTAACAGTATACCAATTATACCAATTACCCAAATTCACTAAAACTAGATTTATATGCTAAATTTCATACTTTGTCGTTCATGCCAATTCTATGTTTAATATGTCAAATTACATATTCCATAATTCATGTCAAATTACTCCAAATTATAACTTAACAATCATGCCATGATACATGTTCCCAAATTATGCCTACTTAATATATATATATATATATATATATTTCTCTTTTTAATTAATATCAATGAAAAATTAACACTCATCTACAAATTAATTTCAATCTATTCATGTTTACAATAACTGCCCATATATATATATATACACACACACACCCCCCTATTCGTAAATTCTAATATTGACAAATAATGCAAATTGATTGCTTACCTAAAAAAAAGGAAATCGAGTATATAATTTAATTTCCCATTTTTTTTCTACTTTCCTTGCAACTTGCAAAATCAATGCATAATGAAGTTACCTACATACATACATATCTATTTATGCATAAATCTTTCCCTCCAAATAAATTGACTGTATTTATCTTCTCAATTATATATATATATATATATATTCAATATATATAATATTTAATTTTCTTTTTATTTATCTTCCCAATTAACCATTTTCACACTAAACTACTTTTTGAATTGCGTTCACACTAAGCCGCTTTTTAGCCATTCCCTTAAAACAAAAATATGGCGTTGGCAAGGATCGAACTCTGTACCTCTTGTATGCAAGTCACATGTTCCAACCAAATGAGGTACTATGTATTTTGCTTACAATCCTGAGAACAATGCTAAACATTATTCTTTTCTTATTCCTCTTTTTCCATGTTTTGCTGCAATATTTAATTTAAGGATATCTTTTTCATACGGAGTCCAATTTACGCAAACTCGGACTCTATCTCAAGCAAAATTCCGAGACGAACGCAAAGGCGCAACCCGTTTCACCTAATTCTTTTTATAAAAATTAATTATACCTTGATTAGTTATTTTTATGTTCACAAAAAATACGAGGTGTTGCATATATTGTATATTTGTGTCTATTCACATGTTCAGTGATGCATTGCATTTCCGCAATCACTATGCAAATGTTCATATATATAATTAACAGGTATTTCCTTGGTACATTTTGAGAATCAAATTTAAAAATCTCTTATTTGATACATGTTACCTTAGTAATGAAAGCTTACCACGATGCTTGAGCTCAAGTGCGAAAAGTGCAACAATGAAACTGGGTGTCCTCACAGACTCTTCGTCATCGTTCTTCTAAAATTCTTTGATCCACTAAAATGTGTGTCATCTCCTTATTCAAATAAGGCTTGACCTTTAAATATTAAATCAAAATTAAAGTAGTATCACCTAAAATAATCACTATTTTAATCATTCAGGATCGCAGGTCAGGGGAACATCATATCCGACAATATTTACTTTCAATACACACACCTAAGATTCAACATGGAATGGCCAACTCGAAAATCCTCTCCATTATGAACCAGAAACAATATATAAAACATCTAAAGTAAATTCCTAATCCTTGTACCTAAAAGAAACTTCTCCACTTATGTATTGCCATGCTTAGCTACGTTCGGACGTCCATGATCTTTGATGTTGCTAGGGATATAGTCATCAAATCGATGGAGTCCTAGAGAAAATAAATCATGTTATCAAATAAGATTTTGCAAAGTTGTAGCGGATTCCAGTTGTTAACAAAATATACAAAACATGCAAGAAGTAATAAAAGAAAATTGTGACAATATCTTGAATAAACATATTGGTGTGGTCACTTTTCATCCATAAAGGAATACACAGATGGCAGAAATAGTAACACAGTATACATGTGAGACAGAAGCACTAATGGAAAAAAAATGAAGAATCAATTGAATAAATACAAGAAAAATTATCTTTGGCATAATAAATAAATCTACTTGTCGTGCATACATGTACGTATGTGGCCACTTCCCAGACGATGCTGAAAGTCAATTACAAAAGGAACTTAGCCTTAGCTATGGTACCCATGTGTCTAAATTGTTGCTAGCTGTGTCATTTTTTGTTTACTAAATCTATGTTCATTTATACTTAAACCCACTTTATTTCGATACTGGGCTCAATATGAACTTTAAGATCTGCCTTGCAAATTGGCTCGAATAGGCAATAATTTCCAAGTTTTGGATCTATTAGTTTCTCATGCTCTTCCATTTGGTTTTCCCAGCTCAATGCAGCATCGGCCTATTTCACAAAATAATTTAAAAAAATACATAATTATATGTTCTACAAGATTACATAACTAATTAGCAAGTAAATACCAAAGCAACTAATGCATAGATTTTGAAGACTGAACAGTAAGTTGTGTTTTTTTCTGTATTAGACTCATTTAACTTAACGGTAGCCTGTTTGGCTGCGATCAGTTCATAGAGTACAACACCAAAAGCATATACATGTATCTTGGGTAAAACATTGCCATATTGTGCATATCTACACACATGTTAAAACAAACAGTAATAATATAAATGCACGCACATTTTAAAAAAATAAAAAGGCCACATAACCGCGTACTGGTTTAAAGTTATAAAAGAAGACATCCGTGAGACAATAATAGAAAGCATTAAAATGGTCACCATGGGGTTGACATAGAAAGTTCAAAATTCACATTGAAATAAGTCTCCACTATGCTAAAACCAAGATAGTGAACAATCTTTTTTCACATTCACTCCAATTTCATTTTAAGCATTTATTTTTTAACAACACAAACCAGTTCTCAAATACCAGAATTATTGACTAAAACAGAAATAGAACATTGATATGTTTATTCCTATGTACATTTGTTGACAGACAGCTTGGTAACTCCACAATTGGTTGTGGAAGGCCATTGAAAAGAAAATCAAGTACAAATTATTTGGTTGTTCTCTAACTTAAACATTATCAACATCAAACCGACTACAATGAAGACAGAAAAGCTCAAATTACAGTAACTTAGCAGTATAATATAACAAAATATTTCAAATACAATGTTGAGATGGTACCAAAATAGATAGTGAGCCTGAAATGAAGGGGGAACAATAAGTGTTTCGAAATAGGCAGTTCCTATAGATATAGCAAAAATATTTCACCATGCATTTATCAAATTTGTTAACTCAAATCCTAGACCCATTACTGATTTGTGTTGCTTTGTGAAAATCTAGCATATAAAAAACTTTCAACATTTGTTTATATTTGTGTAAAACTTGGCAGAAATCGAGAGGTGTGAGTTAAACAATTCATTAGATATTTCCATTTTTGAGCATATTTATATGTAATAAAGTCAGTTCATGTACAAAAAGACGTTATGACCAAAAGAAAATTTGGTAAAATCAGAAAAACAACCAACAATATAGATGAAAAAGTCAAACTCAAAGCTCCAGTTTATGGGAACCAGCAAGGTTGGAATAGAGTTAATAACAAAAAGAAACAAATGTGGAAAATAAAGGAAAGTAATAGAAGAAGAAGTTAACAAAGAAATGGATGAGGTGGTTGAAATAACTGGGTCTGGAAATATTGATAATCTAGTTAATGATGATGAACAGATGGATAATAGAATTAGTAGAGAAGAGGAAATCAAAACATTGTGATAGTTGACAAAAATGGTAATTGTGAGGTGCATCAGAAGGCAAATTTGGTTGATTTAAAGCAAAAAGGAATTCAAGAGTTTAGTGATGTATGTTGAATAAACATTAAATGATGGTGGGAAATGATAAAATAATTGAAGAGTCAAGTGTTTTTTGTATGTGAAGAGTCAAACGGTGCTTGGTTTTCTATGTTTCCTTTGGACTATAATGCCTATAAAAGGATGCTAGTGACATTGTTTGTAAAGGCAGAACGAAAAAAGAAAAGTGAAATAAAATAGAAATTCTGTCTAATTCTCCTCTTCCATAAAAAATTTTGTCACAATTTCTTCCTTTTAATTGTACCTGGAAAGTTTGTCAGGTTGGTATCCTACTCTCTATTATATCAAATTGGTATCGGAGCCGATGGAGAACATGATGAGCCAAATGCCGCTGCTACGACTGACGAAGGAGAATTATGAGAACTGGAGCATTCAAATGAAAGCTCTGTTCGGATCTCAAGATGCATGGGAGGTGGTCAACGAAGGTTTCAAAGAACCAGCAAATCCCACAGGATATTCGGCGGCTCAAAATAAGGCGCCGAAAGAGTCACGATCGAAGGATAAAGGAGCACTATTCATGTTGTTTCGAGTCGTTGATGAGCTGGGTCTTAAGAAGATTGCCAATGCAAATACTTCAAAAGAAGCGTGCGACATTTTAGAAAAAGTGTATAAAGGAGCCGACCGAGTCAAGCAAGTGCGTCTCCAAACTCTTCGTGGTGAGTTTGAGAGCATAAGAATGAAGGAGTCCGAAAGCATATCTGACTACATCACATGTGTTCAAGCTGTGGTGAATCAACTAAATCGTAATGGCGAGGCGCTAACCGATGCGCGTGTTGTGGAGAAGATCTTGAGATCGTTAACCGATAATTTTGAGAATGTTCTGTGCGCAATAGAAGAATCAAAGGACCTTACGACGCTTACAGTCGAAGAACTTGCCGGTTCTCTCTAGGCACACAAACAACATAAGAAGAAAAAGAAAGAAGAGCTACTCGAAGAGGCTTTGCAAGCTAAGGCAAGTCTCAAGGAAGACAAGGTGATGTACGCACAACACAATCGAGGAAGAGGGCGTAGTGGCTGTGGAGGTCGGAACAATGGTCGCGGTGGTGTAGGCCGCGGTCAAGGTGAAAATCATGAGAAAAAGGGACAGTCAAGCCAACAAAATAGTCGAGGAAGTGGACGTGGTCGTGGCGGAGGTGACCGGTCAAATTATTCAAATAAGGAATGCTATAACTGCGCCAAGCATGGACACCACGCAAAAGAGTGCAAATCAAATATCAAGTGCTATAATTGTGGAAAGTATGGACACTATTCAAGAGAGTGCTATTCCGAGAAAAAGGTGGAAGAAAACGCGAATCTAGTTGCGGAAGAGGAGGTAAGAGAAGATGGTGTTCTCATGATGGCTTAGAAAAATACCATCTCCGACAGCGACACGGAGTGGTATCTTGACACCGGTGCTAGTAACCATATGTGCGGGCACAAGCATCTGTTCAGGGGGATGCGAGAGGTTGAAGATGGACACGTTTTATTTGGAGACGCGTCAAAAATCCAAGTTAAAGGCCAAGGTACGATTCATTATTTACAAAAATATGGCACAGAAGGATCAATTGAGAATGTTTATTATCTACCTGGTCTTAAAAGTAATATTTTGAGCATGGGGAAACTCATGGAGAAGGGATACTCGGTATTCATGAAAAACCGGATGCTACAGCTGAAGGACAATGAAGGGCGTCTAGTTGCTCGAGTTGAGATGGGAAGAAATCGGATGTACAAACTGAAATTGAGAAGTGTGTAGGAAAAACATTTGCGAGTCAACGTAGAAGACAAGGCATCGTTGTGGCATCTTCGCTTTGGTCATCTATATCATGGTGGTTTAAAGAAGTTAGCAAGAAAGGACATGGTGCACGGACTGGCATACATGGATTATGAGGGCAAACTTTGCGGAGATTGTGTGTTTGGCAAGCAAACAAGAACCTCCTTTCAAAAGAATGCAGAATATCAAGCTAAACATATTGTCGAGTTGATTCATACAGACATATGAGGACCAATCACCCCCGAATCTTTCAGCGGTAAAAGGTACTTTATTTCTTTTATCGATGACTTCTCACGAAAAACTTAGGGTTATTTTCTAAAGGAAAAATTCGAGACATTTGAAGCATTCAAAAAATTCAAAGTAATGGTGGAGAAGGCAACTGGTAGACACATCAAAGCTATACGATCCGATAGAGGTGGCGAGTATACTTCGATGGCTTTCATGGAGTATTGCGAGGAGCAAGGCATAAGGAGATCTTTAACTGCACCATACTCTTCTCAACAAAATGGTGTGGCCGAGAGGAAGAACCGGACTATTCTCGACATGGTTCGATCAATGCTCAAAAGTAAGAAGATGTCGAAGAAATTCTGGGCAGAGGCTATATAGTGTGCCATCTATGTACAAAATCGATGTCCACATGTGAAGTTAAATGATCAAACACCACAAGAGGCCTGGAGCGGACAAAAGCCAATAATTTCTCATTTCAGGGTGTTCGGTAGTGTGGCTTATGCACACGTACCAGGTCAACGAAGAACGAAGCTCGAAGACAAAAGCAAAAAGTATATTTTCATTGGTTATGATGAGAAGACAAAAGGGTACAAGTTGCTCGACCCGATTAGTAAGAAGGTGATGGTGAGTCAAGATGTGCGAGTAGACGAAGCAAGCGAGTGGGACTGGAACAATTCGAAGGAGGTTGTTACAGAAGTTGGAGAATCAGTCATTGCACCAGCAAGTATACCAACAGACCCCGAAACTACTAACAACGAATATGAACCACTACAACCAAAAATAAGAAGTTTGCAAGATTTGTATGATTCGACAAACGAGGTACACCTGGTATGTCTTTAGTCTGATGTTGAAAATATCAGTTTTGAAGAGGCGGTTCGAGACAAGAAGTGGCAAGCTTCCATGAACGAGGAGATTAAGGCAATTAACCACAACAAAACATGGAAGCTTGCAGAGTTGCTGAAAGGAAGTCAGCCCATTGGTGTGAAATGGGTGTTCAAAAGGTGAATGCTCAAGGCAAGATAGAACGATACAAGCGCGACTTGTTGCAAAGGGATACAAGCAAAAGGCAGGAATCGATTATGACGAGATATTTGCTCCTATTGCAAGAATGGAGACAATCCGATTGCTCATTTCACAAGCTGCTCAATTCAGATGGCCAATATTTCAAATGGATGTCAAGTCGGCATTCTTGAATGGTGTGCTTGAAGAAGACGTCTACATCGAACAACCACTTGGGTACATGAAAGTCGAAGAAGAGAAGAAGGTGCTAAAATTGAAGAAGGCGCTTTACGGGTTGAAGCAAGCACCACGGGCATGGAATACACGTATCGACTGATATTTCAAGGAGAACGGGTTCAAGCAATGTCCCTACGAGCATGCCCTCTATGTAAAGAAAAAAGGAGGTAATATATTATTTGTTGCTCTTTAAGTCGATGATCTCATTTTTATGGGTAACGGTAATGAAATGATAGAAGAATTTAAGCGCACAATGACACAGGAATTTGAGATGATAGATTTAGGTTTGATGAAGTTTTCTTGGGATTGGAGGTTAGACAAGTAGAGACAAGAATTTTTATATCACATGAGCCATATGCAAAAGAGATTTTGAAGAAGTTCAAGATGGAAAACTGCACCCCGGTATCAACACCAATGGAACCAGGTGCAAAACTTTCGATGGAGGAGAACGTGTTGATGTGAGTAAATACCGGAGTTTGATAGGAAGCCTTTGCTATCTCGCATGCACAAGGCCGGATCTATCATTAAGCGTTGGAATTGTAAGTCGGTTCATGGAGGACCCGACTCGTTCACATTGGAAGGCGGTGAAGCGAATCCTACGATACATACAAGGAACGGTGTCAAACGGATTGTTCTACTCAAAGACAGGTGATTACAAGTTGGTTGGCTATTCCGACAGCGATTGGTGCGGAGACATAGACGATCGGAAAAGTACCTCGGGATATGTGTTCTTTATGGGAGATACTGCATTTACTTGGCTTTCAAAGAAGCAACCAATCGTGACGCTCTCGACGTGTGAAGTTGAATATGTGGCAGCTTCTTCATGTGTATGTCATGCGATATGGCTTAGAAATTTGTTAAGTAAGATGGAGCTAAAGCAACTCGGTGAAACCGTGATTCATGTTGACAACAAATCAGCAATTGAGTTGGCAAAGAATCCAGTGAACCATTAAAGAAGCAAACACATCGATGCTCGTTTTCACTTTATCTGAGATCATGTGAAGGAAGGAAGTATGGAACTGGTGCATGTGACAAGTCAAGATTAAGCTGCGGACATCTTTACAAAACCACTGCCGAAAGTACTTCTCAATAAATGCAAGAAAATGATTGGCATGACGGATGGAAGAAGCATTTAAGTTTATGGGGGAGTTTTGTTGAATAAACATTAAATGATGGTGGGAAATGATAAAATAATTGAAGAGTCAAGTGTCTTTTGTATGTGAAGAGTCAAACGGTACTCGGTTTTCTATGTTTCCTTTGGACTATAATGCGTATAAAAGGATGCTAGTGACATTGTTTGTAAAGGCAGAACGAAAAAGGAAAGTGAAATAAAATAGAAAGTCTGTCTAATTCTCCTCTTTCATAAAAAATATAACGACCCAGGAATTTCGGCAATTTGAAATAGAAATTAGTTAACGATTTGACGATAAATGATAAATTTTATATTTGGATTCGAGAATAAAAGTTTATTGGTTCGGATAAGCATTTGAATTCGATTTCAGAATGGCTAATCGAAAATTGAATATATGTTGTTTTGAGTTGAACTGAATTGAATACTTAATTTAGAATGGTTGATTGGAATCAAATATGTACTGTTGAATATTTGAACTAAGTTTGAATTAGATTGAAATTTGACAGAGAAATATTGATGGTAGAGTTTAAAATAACCGTTATCAACAAATTGGAAAATGTTATTTGTTGAATAGAAATTGGCATATGTGTGTATTGGTGTTTATTAAGAAACGGAATCTAACGTTTTAGATTGGTGAAATGAAAGGAGCTGAGGATGGACAAACGAAATAAAATCGCTAAACGTTTAAATGATTTAAAAATAAATAATGGCATATGCAAATAAAGTTAGATTACGATAATTTAATTGGATTCAGAATGTAAAAAGGAGCAGTTGTCCGGTTTTGTAGCATTTTGAGTTCGGTTATATTTGAACAAAAATAAAACGTGTAACGTAATTTGCAGTAGAATTAACTTAAATAGTGTTCACACTTTTATTTCCTTCACCACCAAGTAATCGCGTATGCAGAAATTACCTTCTCCAGAAAAATTTTCCCCGACCCATGCCCTTGTAAATCGCGCTACCCTACTCTACTGATGGACATCGTTCTTATCCCTTTTAATTTTCTCTTCTATAAAAATCTTGTTTTCCCCATTTTTCAAGCAAACTCGTTCCTTCCTTTTTAATTCTAAATGGTCACCGTAATAAAACCCTTTTTCCCCAAAAATCAAAATCAAATTTCCCTTTTCTCCCTCGCGTAGTATCATCAATATGGAGATCGGGATGAGGAAAATCCAAGCAGTCCATCATCGTTGCCTTAGGAACCGCTAGGCTGTCTCATTTCCCCAAATCGAAGACTCCGACCATCTTTCATACCCGCTCCTTGCGCACCGTCATTGCAATCGCTGAAAGCTCGAGATGTAGCAGCCAAAATTCAAGCTTTGAAGTCACTGCCTGCATCGTCTTCACTTATTCAAGGTGAGTGTTAACTCACTCACGATTGATCTTCGTTTCAAGTAGACTAATTTCAGTTTAAATTAGAATTTTGATGGTAAATGGTTTTAATGTTTAACTGTTGCCTTGTTTGATCGTTGCGTGATTTACCCCTTTGTTGCTTTCATGGTATACCATGAGTTTTGGATTCAATTCCGGAAACATTTGTTTGTCTTCTGCTTGAAGTTGCATTCCAATATCTTGCATTATATGTAGAATTGAACATTTCTCAAATATGTTGGCAATTCACTTAAAAACCCATAAAATTGGAGAATAAAGCCCTCAGTATGTTAAAGGCTTATTTGTGAACAAGACTATAATCCAGTAGCGTTTTCCTTTAAATACAAAGAAGATATAAAAAGTATGAAAGTAACGAGAGAAATCGGATTATGATTTGGTTAGTCTGGGTTGACTATTGGTGTGGGTTGAACCCATAAAATAGATGCCAAATTGTGGTTGCAAGCACTTAGTTGCACAGTACTTGCATTTAAGGATGTACATCAAAATAAATATCACTTAGTTATAATACGTTCTTTGATTAGTACTATAAACCGTGTGGAAGCATCCGCATTGAATGATAGTGTCAAAATTTCTTCATGTTGCAAATACGATATAGACCATGTTACTGGATTATCAGTTTTGTTCCAGCAACATGTACTACTTGCATATTTTAAATGGTATATATGAAACTGTTTATTTATAAAAAAAATAAAAAAAATGATGTAACTGGTTGTCTCCCCTGTTGACATATATGTTACCTTGCACCCTTGTAAATATATGTAAGGAATTATGATACATACTAGTATGTGAAAAATGATGATATTATTAGGAAATTTCCATTCTGAAACAAAATGCGAAAATAAATAAATATTGATAATGTCTAGCACTCTAATTTCTTAATTGCCATTTCGAATGTTGATTTCCCTTGATTATGCCTTCTTTCAAGATAGTACATTGGACCATGCTACTTGAGAACATTGTAAATTCACTGAATGACTTCTTTCATGCTTTATTTCCATCAACGTTTGCTTATTTCTACTTACTTAAACTAGTGACCTTAAGCCTGTTCCAGTCTACACTTTCGTTGCCTGTCCATACTTGGAGTTGCATCAATTTGGTCCAGGTCTTTTTTTTATATAAATTCAAATGTACATGTCACAGAAAAGGAAAATGGCCATATGTTGCTAAAAACATGAGTAGTCCTGATAGAGCAATGTGATGAAAATTCTTTTATTTAAATGGATAAAGCTTAATCATTTGAGTACGCATACTTCGCATCATTTATTACTGGCTTTACTATATGGTCAACGTTTGGACTGGAGCCTCTTTTGGTCACATTTAATAAATCTAAGATATATATATTACTGGGAATGTGGAAAAATATTATAACAGTAAAGACTTAGTTCAAACAATATATTAATATTTTGAGCATTGGGTACCTAGAATGTTAATGGTTAGATACTAGAATCTGGTATACCCACTTGGATGAATTAAAAAGAACTATCCTATTATTGTAGTTGCCATGCTATTAATGCATTAAAATGTTTAGTATTTTAGCTGCCATGCTTATGTTTCTGCCTCATTTTGATCAACTTAAATCCCACTATTTTGGGACAAAAATGGAATTAATGAAGGCCTAAAGACAAAGCCTAGTGTCAAAACTATGAACTGTAAATGAATGCTATGACTTAACTTTTCTGGATTAGTGATAATATCACTCAGACATTGTTTCCCAAAGAGAAATAGGAAAGAACTGGGTAGTAGAACAATGGAGGGGTAAGATGTCCAAACAGAGATGTTTTAAGTCCATTTTTACCCTGCCTTGCTAAACCCCTTGTTTTGCTTTTGTTTTGCTTGCTGAACCCCTTGTTTAGATTGGCCACATCAAACTGGTATCATATCACTTTGTTAATGTCGACATCACTTGGTTTGATCATATGCGACCATTATGTTACAGTTTTTTTTACAATTTTATTCATAACAGCCACCTGCTTGTTGGACTCTTTACATACCCATGGAATTTATTTAAAACACTAATGGTCATGATTACGCATGCATACATATGTAAGTGGCTTCGTGCATGTCATCATTATTTGTAGATTCTTTAACTTGCACCGTAATGACTACAACATCCTTACTTCTGCTGCTTGGAAATGAGTATAAACCTATTCAGGTGGTTGACTTCATTATGATGTTATTTAGGTTGGACAAATTTCAGTGTATATGTATCATATGCCGGTCTGCTGTATTCCTTCTTTTGGTTTTCAATTTTGACTGTGCTAGTTGCCTCCTATTGCTGCATATTAAGTTCGAACATAATATTGATCACGGACCATGTCTTGCTGAAAGAATCTCATGCGTGCTACCCCTTTTAAACTGAAATATGTGGTTTGAAATCATATATTTGGCAACTTTAAACTGATATTGTTTGGGTACTACATGCGTGTAAACTTGAAATCTTACATTTGATATTATAGGTTAGGATTAATTATTATATTTTATTGTTTAATTGAAATTGTTTACTTGAACAAATGATTAATCCTGACTCGAGTGTTTTAAGTTTTTGTATGGAACGCTCGGGTCAAATCCGAGCATTTCATATTTAAAGATCACAGCTCAGGATTCAAAGATTGGCGAAGCTGGGGATTCCAAAGACGGCGCACTTTGAAGTTTTTAAACACATAAAATATATATTTTTCCGTATTCTAATTTTATTTTTAAACTCCGCGGTACAAAAAAATTCTTGTATCAAAAATTCTGTAAATAGATAAAAGTTTATTTACTGTCCAATACTACGATATTTATTTATTCTATGTTTTTTTGTGTTGATTCTATTTTTACACTCTGTAAGCTAAATAACGAACGTCGATTTGAACATTTTAAAATTGGGTTAATTACCAATTTGAAGCGGCCAAAATGGCAGGACGTTACAAGTTGTATCAGAGCTTTGGTTTATTCAAAGTGTAGCTTATCGAGTTTGAAATAGAATCGACACTAGAAAAGCGGATTTTTGAAAATAAAAAGATTTTGAAATATAATTTTGAAAAGTGTAAATAATTTTACAATAAATTTTGAAAGGAAAAATATTTTGGAAATATTATATATTTTGAAAACTAGTATTTTGAAAATAATACAGCGGAAATAAAAATTTATTTTGAGATTTAATTTTTTTCGAAATCCCCAGTCTTCGAATCTGGAATTTTTCCAGAGCTGTTCTTCGATAAGTTCTCTTAGGATTGAATCTCGAATCCATTGTCGAATGGTATCAAAGGAAGATACGTATGGGAGAATAAATGAATAAAATTTCTAAAATTGTGAATTTTAGAAATGAAAGCCAAATGAAATTGATTTGAAATAAGAATTTAGATGAGAATTTGAATGAAAAGGGGAAACTTGTTATTTCAGAAATAAAATGCTGAATTTTATTTTGATATTCGGGATAGAAATAAGTGAAAATAAAATCGAAGCAGGATATAATTGGAATACGACTGTGCTAAATTTGAAATATGACCAGGAAAATTTTAACTAGTTTCAAACCAATAATGTATTATCGAATATATGAATTTGATAGTGGATTATAAACTTGTTAATTAATTAACAAGAAATGAATGGTAAACGAGAGTTATAAATGAAGTGAATCTTAAATGAGATGAAGCGAAATACGAACATAGATTTTAAAGAGATTTGAACCTGTATTTAAATGAAATCAAAACGGATTTGATGTTGCGAGTATAGATTCCTATAACAGGAATGATACTCATGTTAAGAAGTAAATACTCTTCAAAGTAAAAAATGTTGCGAATGAAAATGGGATAAAGGAAATGAAGCTGACCCATATGGTAAGATTATACTAAGTTCAGAATATAATTTTTTTCGAAGTTAGGAGTACATTATCGGGAAAAGAGATCATTTTTGAAAGGAAGTTTTTCATGGGAGTCGATTAAGCAAATTGCACGAAAATATTAAATAATTTCTGTTTTTAATAAAAATTTAATATATCAATAATAAATTGTTTATGTACTCAGATTTAGGAATGAAGTATATTAAGTATTTTAAAGGCATGAATTATTGTTACAATCAACGATTATTGTAAAGGAAGAAAATTCTTAATTTGGATTCGAAAGTTAAGAGAATGAATGGGTATTCAAAGTTGTGAATTTGATCTATTTCAAAGTTAATGATGTTGTTCAGTTAAAGTATGAGAGGTAAATATACCCCAACTTGACTGACTTCATTGTTCACTAAGAAATAGTTGAGGTTCGATAGCAAGAATGGTTGAATGAAATAAGTAAATGAGCGTCAGCAGTTAAGTGAAAATAGCGATGTTTTATTTAATATATGTTTTAATTCAAATAACACATGTGGAAATGTTTCCCCCAAGAATTTAGGGTATTTTAAAGATGTGTAAATGTTTTTGGATGTTCTTCTAATAGCAATAAGTGATTTTCTATAAATAATGATAATTGGAAATGTTTTTCTAAAGATCATACGACGCTAACGCATTCTGATAAATCAGAGTGGCAGGAACTAAAAAAAAACCCACGTCGAGAACGATGAACGGCAGAACGTGAGAGAAGTAGATCCGAAAATTGAACCCGGAAATTAAATAAGCAGTAATTTGGGTAAAAAAAAGCTAAGTAGGAACTGACTTGAGATTGGTCAAGTGGGTGGCTTATTGAGTATTAATCTGATGTTGGTTTCGGCCTTCAGGATTGATAATTAGAGAGTCGTTCACCAACTAATTTATTGTAAGAACCCGTAACTTCCCCGGTGAGGAAAGCACAAATACTTTGAGAACAATACACAAATGAACGCAGACGGAAGAACATTTCATTGCTATTACAACAATTCCATCAGATACAAGAATATACAGAGTATAAATGAATAAATTACATTCGACAAATATCAGAGATTACAATAAGTTACATAGCAGCGGAAAAATATACAAAACACAACTGAAAGTGATACACGAATACAGAGCTTTCCGAGCATCGTTCCAGCTGTTAATCAGGACCCTGTGAATATAAATCTGCAAAACCAAAACTACTAGCTGCCCGTGCGGAAAATAGGGGCACCCAGAGTTTAGGTTAAAACAATAAACTCCAGGTCAGTCATGTGACTGGTGTGAGAACTAAAACAGTTATTTAAAACTTTACTTTAAAGACAGTAATTCAAGGGACCACGCCGTATAACACGGAACGGGTTTCCTCCCAAGAATACTAGTGCATATAACAAAACAACGCAATGTTTTTTTCGAAAAAAATGAAGCTATTATAAGACCCAGGTCCCATCACACAATGCAACGCAAGCCGGAGGATAGGGTTTTCCCTTATAATAGCCAAACATGTTTGGTACGTTTAAAACAAATCACTTGATACTATTATAAGTGTGTAGTGTCAAAACAATTTCAATCATAAATATCAATCATAGACGGCATGGGTACCATATATCATGTCGCCATACTAGTTCTACAATTAAAACCGCAATATCACGTATTGGAAATTGGATTCCGTCATGAGCCGAGGCAAGGGGCAAGCTCCTCTCCGCGTTCGAGACACTCTAGCAAATGTCCCAGGACCCCACTTTGATCCTTGGAATCGGCTGGGCCGGTCCTCTCTTACTTTTGAGGATTGGCAATTCCTGAACACACGTTTCCCGGTCCTTACAGACCTATATCCGAGGCGCCTCGTATCCAACAACCACACAGGTAAAAAGTATATAAATGTCAGGGCTGGTAGGTCACTGACACCACCCTAGCTAGAAAGAAACGTCGTGCTCTCCCAGCGGTCCATCTCCCGTTTTTGACTCATACCGAGGTGTGAGGCTCGCGAATTCACGTTATACACAAAGCTACGCCACACAGGCCGTGCTTTGATCATCAACCACAAGACTTTGCTTTTCAACAGAAGCCTTGATCAATTGCCACTTACGCATGCCACATTGGCAATTCACTCCATGCGACTGATGTCCATCGATATACAACCTCTGAGCTCGTATGTCTCAGAGAAGGGCGTTAAGCAAGAGAATAAATTCTCCGCCGCCAAACAGAGGTATATTTAATAGAGATCAATCAACACAGAATAAAATCCAATGTGAGACACACAATCCATTTACAAGTTCGTTCTGGGTCTGAACGAAACCGGAGGCACTTTCCTCGCATATCCATCGATCTCCAAGTACGTTTGGACGATCACCAACTGTTTCCCTCATCTTGGGTGTACAGCCCAATCAAGATCATCAGTAATCACCCAAACGATGTGAAGACTTCCGGTCTTCAACCACCGTCTTCATCTTCGACATCTCGTCGAATCGGTTATTCAGAATGGGTATAAACCCGGCCTTTCTGAATAACCCACGTATATGATAAACAAATGTTACACAAACACAACAAACGCCTCATTCCAATTCAGAATATTCTTTTATTCACAAAATCACATTTTTAGGGAAAGGTTCCCATTAATTTTATCCAAGATAAATTCTTCTAAATTTATTCTTTATCTTCCTTTGGATATCATTTCAAACTAGTCGGGATTAACGAACCACACCGAAGTAATTATTTATTTTATTTCCCAATCCCAACCTATATATCCCATGGAGCAAAACTGGTAATACTCCATATCTAACACCACGGTGTTATCGGTAAAATTGATTACCATTTCACGTACAAATCTAATTAAAGATTTAACTATCGCTTTGGAGCAAAACTGGTGGTACTCCTTTCTCGATCACCTTTCAGATTTGATAATTTAAATTATCAATTCACATTTTAATCTAATTAAAGATTCATTAAAACTCCACTTAGTTTTAATCTTTTCAAAAATCGATATCTTGCCTTTAATTGGGTTAAAGAACCAACGTCATCTAAAACACGATTCACGATAAACCCAAATCACATTTGATATTAAATACAAGGCTCTGAATAGAAAATATATCGGCTTATATTCAATATCAAATTCTGAAACCAACATATATCGTATTGGAAATAACGATATAAAATATATCTTTCAAATTCCCATAACAATATCTGTATAGTCACGAAATCCAACATCGAAATATCCCGAAGATAATTTCGATTCAACTCCAGTCCAATCCACGTATTGGGAATATTGGTTATTTTTAATAATTTTATCAAGGCCCGTACAGTCGATTTCCAACAACGGCAATCGAACTGCACTTACAACGACCTTTTCCAAATTTGATTTGGACATAATTCCAAATCCAACCGTTAGATTTCAAATTTCTAATATTCATTGGAAAGCTCTTTTCGATACGAACCCAACGGTTCCGGTTTTAGGAGAATCCGACGGTCGGATCTCCCGCAACGTCAATTCGAAGTCAATGGTCGAAATTCACGAACTGCCGCGGAGCGGCGCGTTCTATTCCGGCCATTTTATATATAATATATATATTATATATATTTCGTCAATTTCCTTTTAAAACGTATTTTATAAATCGTTTTAAATTCGTTTCAAAACCATTTCAACACTATATTCAATTTCTAATCAAAACTGAATACTTTATATCATTACTACATAAATGATAATATTTTCAAAACGTTATATTTTGAAATCACTTCTTTTCTATATTCAATATAAAAACGAATATAATCGATATAAATATCGTTCACGTCAAAATAGCGCAACTCTAATCAACACGGCTTTATATATTTCAATAAATTCGTTATCCTATTCAACATATGAATATTTATCCCATTCAACACATGAATCTACATTTCTTTCAACACATGACTAATCTCAACACATTAGTACTGTCAACACATCACTATTTTTGTTATGTAAAATATTTTATAAAACTATGGTATCTATCGTTTGATTTTCAATTAGACTTCAACCGTAAAGTAGTTCTAATTTTAAATATGATAAAGATGTAAATTTCATTGTATAAAATATTTCACTCAACACATGAACATCGTCAACACATGACTATTTTTATATTCAACACATGAATTTTCTTTTATAATATTCCTTATTGTCCCGATTGGAATGAGGCCCAATCAATCACCATATAATGTTAATTATATGGATTCCATACAACACATGTATATAATAGCATTTAAAAATAATCAACCATCAACCAAAGTGCACTATACTGTATAAGCATCGAATATAGATATCTTACGCTTATAACAGCCTGTCAATCAATCGGTCGACAAATTTAATCAATCAGGATGAGTGAACTTCAAATTTCATCCCAACACCCGTGTGGGGTTTCAAACAATCAAACACAGATTTTATTTGTGCAGTTGGGCGATGTGTAAAATTTATCGTCTCCAGTCAATGTCCTTCAAATAGGTGTACATAAACAAACCGTCCGGTTTGTAAATGAATATTTTATTTTATTCACTTCCACGTTAAAAATTATATTTTTAACGATAAAATATTCTATTTCAACACATGAATTTCTATTCATTTCATTTACACAATAAAAATGATATTTTTATTTTTCTAACATATTTTGGGAAATTTCGGCGGCATAACGACACGATACTAGAAACGGGACGAGGCCTAGCCTTATCCCCGGTCTAGTGAAAGCCCACGCCATTCACACATCAATCAAATCCATACAATTCACCAAATAATTCAATTCAACCCAAATCATCTAACTACTTTATGCAACCAAACAAACAAGTCCATGGTCTGTGGACGATTGTGTCGGGTGCTACTAAGCACCGTCTGCATCCTAGTATATATATATATATATAACTAGAAAAAGAAGTTGAAGAGTGAGAAGTTCTCACCGATAGCTATCCAATACCACGACTCTTCATTTATAGAAATCTTCTTCATTCTCGCCTTTTTATCATCTTCGTTGCCCGTAGTCACTACATATATAAAAATCACACATTTTTATATTTTGATGTCTTTAAAATAAAAGTCACATTTTTATTTGTTTACTTTCAATTTGAAAATCATATTTTTATATTCAACTATATAGTAAAGATTATATTTTTATATTTCACATACGATAAAAATCATATTTTTATCGCTTTATCTAAAATAAAAATCACATTTTTATTTCTCTACTCATGTAAAAATCACATCTTTTTATCGATGTTCTTATAATAAAGATCAAATTTTACTGCAAAGTTATACATATAAAAATAATATTTTTATATACTAAAGATCGTATTTTCCTTTCAAATCTACATTATAAAAATTAGATTTTTACAACGCAACTTTATATGACAAAACCGTATATTTTCTTCTCTAACTTCGTAATCAAAATCGAATTTTTACACATAAAATTTCATACCTTTGATATTGTTAAAAATAAAATCTTTATCTACATTAAAATTATAATTTTTCTTCTACTTTAAAGATCTAATCAATATCTGATTTTATTTTGAAATCATTACATAAATGAATTGAAAATAAATAAAATAAATAAAAGACTAAAATAAAATAATTAAAACTTTACCTTTGTTTTCTTTTCAGTTTTGGTTCGGGGGTGTGCTGAGGTGTTGCGCCGGAGTCGAGGGTGGTCGGGTGGAGTTGCATTGGCCGGTGGAGCAAGGTTTGGGGCTGCGGGCGGGGTTTAAATTGAAGAAAGAGAGAGTAGGAGGAGAGAGGAGGGGTTGGGGTGGTTGCTGACGTCAGGGGAGGCGGTGCGCCGGTTCAGATGGTCGGGGCTTGGCTGCGGTGGCGCGCTCGAGGTGAGGGGGCTTGGCTGCGGTGGGATTGGGGGGGTTCGCTGATGGAAGAAGAGAGGAGGAAGGAGAGGGGAGCGACGCGGGGATGGGTGGCGCTGGGGGAGGATCGTCGGCAGGGTGGCGATCGCCAGGGAGCGACGGGTTTTTTTTTTTTTTCTTTACTGAATCGGGTTTTGGGGGAGTGAGGAGAGAGATGGGGGCGGGGGGGGGGGCAGGGGGTTATATAAACATATATATATTATTTAATTTATTTATTTTTAATTGCAAAAAGTTGACTTTCACAAACGACCTCTAAACGAGGTCCACCGCCTGTCGTCCATTGCGTTTTACCCCCATTCCGAACACAATGGGATATGTATCGTAGGCTGATTCGACTGTTTGAATTAGTTTCCGTTAAATTTACATTTAAATCGCTATATTGAATTTTAAACGTACATTTCAAATTACTGGGGCCACATACTAACTAGAAAAATTCCAGAAAAATTACTTCTAGCTTCGTATTGACGATACGGTCCTAACAAAACTAGTTTCGTCAAATTCTGAGACCGTTGGAAAACTGGCCATTTTCCAGTCGATTAAAATCAACTGAAACTGGTCAAACGCGTTTTCCTTCGCCACGCTCACATATTGATTCGAAAAATTATGAAACTTGAAACCTATCAATAATTTGACACTGCGGATCCAACAAAACTGGTTTCGTCGAAATCCGAGGTCATTTGCAAAATGTCTATTTTTAAGGGCCTGAATTCCATAGCGACTATTCAGAATTTTCAACTGGACACATCTTTTGATTCCCGCTATGAAATCTTGATTTTTCAGATTCGTTGGAAAGATATCATCGATTAGATCCTAATGTTTTTGGTTTCACTAAAATCCGGATTGTTTTGCACCCGGTACATTCAATTGAAGTTTGAAATCGAATTATCGAACTACCGCGCCATTTTCAATTCTATTTATAATTATATATAAATATTTATATTCTAACGACGACGTATATAAATGTATACGTCGAATTATATTCAAAATAAATTTCTCGTCGATTTTATTTAAAATTTTTTTTTTTTAAATATTCAAAATTCGCTAAAATTGCCAAAATAAAAATTTTAAACTGGCCCAGATTTTCCGGGTTATTACAATCTCTCCCACTTAAAACTTTTCGTCCCCGAAAAGGAACAAAGTCGAAAGTGGTTTGATTAATCAACTCTACGTTCGATCTGTCTTCCATTCTCCAACTTTTCAGTTTCTGAGAATTTTCAAATTTTCAAAAATTTGGCTAACACCCTGAATTTTCGAAAAATTTCGCCATAACCTCCCCTGCACCGGGAGCATCGGGGAATTTCAAATAGCTTCCCCGGTCCTTCAGATCTCAAAAAGAAAAAGAAAAAGCCAAGCGGCTAGCCAATAGGCTCATAAAATCATCATCACCCAAACAAAACAGTAAATTATGTATTAAACATGTACCTATTTGTCAGGCAAACAAATTTTATTCTTCGGCTCTAGCCTCCTTGCTATGACCTGTTCAATGTAAGTATATGTATATGCAAGCAAATGCGACCAAATTTCAATATAGTTCAATATTTGATACAATTAGGCATAAATGGTTCAAAATTATCAAATAAATAAACAAACAACACAAACAGCAATCAATTAGTGAATTAGAGTTTCAAATTCATAATTTTGATACATATACAAAAAATCATGTTTTTGATGCCAATTCACAACAATGTATTCTAGCTATATAGGTTTGGTTCTCACACCAGTCTAATGGAAATATATAGAAATCACACCTTCGAAATTCGAATATGAATACTGATGATGATGCACCATCATCAGAATCATCCCCGGATGTCTAGAATGTGATTCTATATCTATCCAGTATATTAAAACTTCGAATATACGTTCATGACGCGTATATACAAAACTTTTATATACTGGATTGTCCATATTCAAAATAAATAAATAATCAAATACGTATAAAACAATTTAAATTTTCAAAACAAAATTGTTTTCATTTGAAAAATATACTCTTCGCACTCGTTCTAGGATACTACTGATCCTATCTCTAACGAGTCATTCTAATTGGATATTACTAATCCAATATCTGATGAATTCTTTCGTATGGTTCTAATGTGTCTTGTTCTCGAGCTCTGTAAACCAAAGCTCTGATACCACTGTAAGAACCCGTAACTTCCCCGGTGAGGAAAGCACGAATACTTTGAGAACAATACACAAATGAACGCAGACGGAAGAACATTTCATTGCTATTACAACAATTCCATCAGATACAAGAATATACAGAGTATAAATGAATAAATTACATTCGACAAATATCAGAGATTACAATAAGTTACATAGCAGCGGAAAAATATACAAAACACAACTGAAAGTGATACACGAATACAGAGCTTTCCGAGCATCGTTCCAGCTGTTAATCAGGACCCTGTGAATATAAATCTGCAAAACAAAAACTACTAGCTGCCCGTGCGGAAAATAGGGGCACCCAGAGTTTAGGTTAAAACAATAAACTCCAGGTCAGTCATGTGACTGGTGTGAGAACTAAAACAGTTATTTAAAACTTTACTTTAAAGACAGTAATTCAAGGGACCACGCCGTATAACACGGAACGGGTTTCCTCCCAAGAATACTAGTGCATATAACAAAACAACGCAATGTTTTTTTCGAAAAAAATGAAGCTATTATAAGACCCAGGTCCCATCACACAATGCAACGCAAGCCGGAGGATAGGGTTTTCCCTTATAATAGCCAAACATGTTTGGTACGTTTAAAACAAATCACTTGATACTATTATAAGTGTGTAGTGTCAAAACAATTTCAATCATAAATATCAATCATAGACGGCATGGGTACCATATATCATGTCGCCATACTAGTTCTACAATTAAAACCGCAATATCACGTATTGGAAATTGGATTCCGTCATGAGCCGAGGCAAGGGGCAAGCTCCTCTCCGCGTTCGAGACACTCTAGCAAATGTCCCAGGACCCCACTTTGATCCTTGGAATCGGCTGGGCCGGTCCTCTCTTACTTTTGAGGATTGGCAATTCCTGAACACACGTTTCCCGGTCCTTACAGACCTATATCTGAGGCGCCTCGTATCCAACAACCACATAGGTGAAAAGTATATAAATGTCAGGGCTGGTAGGTCACTGACACCACCCTAGCTAGAAAGAAACGTCGTGCTCTCCCAGCGGTCCATCTCCCGTTTTTGACTCATACCGAGGTGTGAGGCTCGCGAATTCACGTTATACACAAAGCTACGCCACACAGGCCGTGCTTTGATCATCAACCACAAGACTTTGCTTTTCAACAGAAGCCTTGATCAATTGCCACTTACGCATGCCACATTGGCAATTCACTCCATGCGACTGATGTCCATCGATATACAATCTCTGAGCTCGTATGTCTCAGAGAAGGGCGTTAAGCAAGAGAATAAATTCTCCGCCGCCAAACAGAGGTATATTTAATAGAGATCAATCAACACAGAATAAAATCCAATGTCAGACACACAATCCATTTACAAGTTCGTTCTGGGTCTGAACGAAACCGGAGGCACTTTCCTCGCATATCCATCGATCTCCAAGTACGTCTGGACGATCACCAACTGTTTCCCTCATCTTGGGTGTACAGCCCAATCAAGATCATCAGTAATCACCCAAACGATGTGAAGACTTCCGGTCTTCAACCACCGTCTTCATCTTCGACATCTCGTCGAATCGGTTATTCAGAATGGGTATAAACCCGGCCTTTCTGAATAACCCACGTATATGATAAACAAATGTTACACAAACACAACAAACGCCTCATTCCAATTCATAATATTCTTTTATTCACAAAATCACATTTTTAGGGAAAGGTTCCCATTAATTTTATCCAAGATAAATTCTTCTAAATTTATTCTTTATCTTCCTTTGGATATCATTTCAAACTAGTCGGGATTAACGAACCACACCGAAGTAATTATTTATTTTATTTCCCAATCCCAACCTATATATCCCATGGAGCAAAACTGGTAATACTCCATATCTAACACCACGGTGTTATCGGTAAAATTGATTACCATTTCACGTACAAATCTAATTAAAGATTTAACTATCGCTTTGGAGCAAAACTGGTGGTACTCCTTTCTCGATCACCTTTCAGATTTGATAATTTAAATTATCAATTCACATTTTAATCTAATTAAAGATTCATTAAAACTCCACTTAGTTTTAATCTTTTCAAAAATCGATATCTTGCCTTTAACTGGGTTAAAGAACCAACGTCATCTAAAACACGATTCACGATAAACCCAAATCACATTTGATATTAAATACAAGGCTCTGAATAGAAAATATATCGTCTTATATTCAATATCAAATTCTGAAACCAACATATATCATATTGGAAATAACGATATAAAATATATCTTTCAAATTCCCATAACAATATCTGTATAGTCATGAAATCCAACATCGAAATATCCCGAAGATAATTTCGATTCAACTCCAGTCCAATCCACGTATTGGGAATATTGGTTATTTTTAATAATTTTATCAAGGCCCGTACAGTCGATTTTCAACAACGGCTATCGAACTGCACTTACAACGACCTTTTCCAAATTTGATTTGGACATAATTCCAAATCCAACCGTTAGATTTCAAATTTCTAATATTCATTGGAAAGCTCTTTTCGATACGAACCCAACGGTTCCGGTTTTAGGAGAATCCGACGGTCGGATCTCCCGCAACGTCAATTCGAAGTCAATGGTCGAAATTCACGAACTGCCGCGGAGCGGCGCGTTCTATTCCGGCCATTTTATATATAATATATATATTATATATATTTCGTCAATTTCCTTTTAAAACGTATTTTATAAATCGTTTTAAATTCGTTTCAAAACCATTTCAACACTATATTCAATTTCTAATCAAAACTGAATACTTTATATCATTACTACATAAATGATAATATTTTCAAAACGTTATATTTTGAAATCACTTCTTTTCTATATTCATTATAAAAACGAATATAATCGATATAAATATCGTTCACGTCAAAATAGCGCAACTCTAATCAACACGGCTTTATATATTTCAATAAATTCGTTATCCTATTCAACAAATGAATATTTATCCCATTCAACACATGAATCTACATTTCTTTCAACACATGACTAATCTCAACACATGAGTACTGTCAACATATCACTATTTTTGTTATGTAAAATATTTTATAAAACTATGGTATCTATCGTTTGATTTTCAATTAGACTTCAACCGTAAAGTAGTTCTAATTTTAAATATGATAAAGATGTAAATTTCATTGTATAAAATATTTCACTCAACACATGAACATCGTCAACACATGACTATTTTTATATTCAACACATGAATTTTCTTTTATAATATTCCTTATTGTCCCGATTGGAATGAGGCCCAATCAATCACCATATAATGTTAATTATATGGATTCCATACAACACATGTATATAATAGCATTGAAAAATAATCAACCATCAACCAAAGTGCACTATACTGTATAAGCATCGAATATAGATATCTTACGCTTATAACAGCCTGTCAATCAATCGATCGACAAATTTAATCAATCAGGATGAGTGAACTTCAAATTTCATCCCAACACCCGTGTGGGGTTTCAAACAATCAAACATAGATTTTATTTGTGCAGTTGGGCGATGTGTAAAATTTATCGTCTCCAGTCAATGTCCTTCAAATAGGTGTACATAAACAAACCGTCCGGTTTGTAAATGAATATTTTATTTTATTCACTTCCACGTTAAAAATTATATTTTTAACGATAAAATATTCTATTTCAACACATGAATTTCTATTCATTTCATTTACACAATAAAATGATATTTTTATTTTTCTAACATATTTTGGGAAATTTCGGCGGCATAACGGCACGATACTAGAAACGGGACGAGGCCTAGCCTTATCCCCGGTCTAGTGAAAGCCCACGCCATTCACACATCAATCAAATCCATACAATTCACCAAATAATTCAATTCAACCCAAATCATCTAACTACTTTATGCAACCAAACAAACAAGTCCATGGTCTGTGGACGATTGTGTCGGGTGCTACTAAGCACCGTCTGCATCCTAGTATATATATATATAACTAGAAAAAGAAGTTGAAGAGTGAGAAGTTCTCACCGATAGCTATCCAATACCACGACTCTTCATTTATAGAAATCTTCTTCATTCTCGCCTTTTTATCATCTTCGTTGCCCGTAGTCACTACATATATAAAAATCACACATTTTTATATTTTGATGTCTTTAAAATAAAAGTCACATTTTTATTTGTTTACTTTCAATTTGAAAATCATATTTTTATATTCAACTATATAGTAAAGATTATATTTTTATATTTCACATACGATAAAAATCATATTTTTATCACTTTATCTAAAATAAAAATCACATTTTTATTTCTCTACTCATGTAAAAATCACATCTTTTTATCGATGTTCTTATAATAAAGATCAAATTTTACTGCAAAGTTATACATATAAAAATAATATTTTTATATACTAAAGATCGTATTTTCCTTTCAAATCTACATTATAAAAATTAGATTTTTACAACGCAACTTTATATGACAAAACCATATATTTTCTTCTCTAACTTCGTAATCAAAATCGAATTTTACACATAAAATTTCATACCTTTGATATTGTTAAAAATAAAATCTTTATCTACATTAAAATTCTAATTTTTCTTCTACTTTAAAGATCTAATCAATATCTGATTTTATTTTGAAATCATTACATAAATGAATTGAAAATAAATAAAATAAATAAAAGACTAAAATAAAATAATTAAAACTTTACCTTTGTTTTCTTTTCAGTTTTGGTTCGGGGGTGTGCTGAGGTGCTGCGCCGGAGTCGAGGGTGGTCGGGTGGAGTTGCATTGGCCGGTGGAGCAAGGTTTGGGGCTGCGGGCGGGGTTTAAATTGGAGAAAGAGAGAGTAGGAGGAGAGAGGAGGGGTTGGGGTGGTTGCTGACGTCAGGGGAGGCGGTGCGCCGGTTCAGATGGTCGTGGCTTGGCTGCGGTGGCGCGCTCGAGGTGAGGGGGCTTGGCTGCGGTGGGATTGGGGGGGTTCGCTGATGGAAGAAGAGAGGAGGAAGGAGAGGGGAGCGACGCGGGGATGGGTGGCGCTGGGGGAGGATCGTCGGTAGGGTGGCGATCGCCAGGGAGCGACGGGTTTTTTTTTTTTTTATACTGAATCGGGTTTTGGGGGAGTGAGGAGAGAGATGGGGGGGGGGGCAGGGGGTTATATAAAAATATATATATTATTTAATTTATTTATTTTTAATTGCAAAAAGTTGACTTTCACAAACGACCTCTAAACGAGGTCCACCGCCTGTCGTCCATAGCGTTTTACCCCCATTCCGAACACAATGGGATATGTATCGTAGGCTGATTCGACTGTTTGAATTAGTTTCCGTTAAATTTACATTTAAATCGCTATATTGAATTTTAAACGTACATTTCAAATTACTGGGGCCACATACTAACTAGAAAAATTCCAGAAAAATTACTTCTAGCTTCGTATTGACGATACGGTCCTAACAAAACTAGTTTCGTCAAATTCTGAGACCGTTGGAAAACTGGTCATTTTCCAGTCGATTAAAATCAACTGAAACTGATCAAACGCGTTTTCCTTCGCCACACTCACATATTGATTCGAAAAATTATGAAACTTGAAACCTATCAATAATTTGACACTGCGGATCCAACAAAACTGGTTTCGTCGAAATCCGAGGTCATTTGCAAAATGTCTATTTTTAAGGGACTGAATTCCATAGCGACTATTCAGAATTTTCAACTGGACACATCTTTTGATTCCCGCTATGAAATCTTGATTTTTCAGATTCGTTGGAAAGATATCATCAATTAGATCCTAATGTTTTTGGTTTCACTAAAATCCGGATTGTTTTGCACCCGGTACATTCAATTGAAGTTTGAAATCGAATTATCGAACTACCGCGCCATTTTCAATTCTATTTATAATTATATATAAATATTTATATTCTAACGACGACGTATATAAATGTATACGTCGAATTATATTCAAAATAAATTTCTCGTCGATTTTATTTAAAATAATTTATTTTAAATATTCAAAATTCGCTAAAATTGCCAAAATAAAATTTTTAAACTGGCCCAGATTTTCCGGGTTATTACATTTATGGCCAGGGATTGATGAATATGGAAGAATATAAATGTGTGATTATACGTAGAACCATTTAGCTAAGTATATATAGTGATATTTTCAACAATGAAAATAACATGAAGAGAATTGAGAGAAATATAATAATGTAAACGGATTGATTGAAGATCGTAAAATTTCAGGAATTACGATAATGGAGGGTGATGAATACCGTGAAGACTAGTATGCAGAGATGGTGACCGTTGATCAAGAAACGGAAAATCACCAATGATTGTAGATCCCAATTAAATGAAAATTTGTGGAAGCATGAAAAGTTCAGAAAATGAGAAAAATTCTGAAATTTTAAGAGAATATAAAGATGCGAATGAAGCGACGAACTTGATAATTAGAAATTTGATAAAAAAATATATTTGGTTTATAACCAATAGAGTCATCAATCTGTGTTGATATTATATATCTTGAATTGATTAAGAGATCAAAACTGAAATTTTGAAATTTGAATAAAAATTTGAGGATGTTCGATTAGAAATAGTGGATATAAAAATTTTCGGAACTTGTATGAGAAATGCATGAAAATATAGCGAAGTCGATAGCTATTGATTTGGAAGGTAATCGATATGAAATGAAATCGTATATAATAGAATTTATATAAGAATGATGGATTGAAAAACGTGCTTTGGAAATCTTATGTAAATTAATATAAGTATGAATTATGAGAAGTACGAGATAAAATACTATATGTATATAGTATTATATGTTTTCGAATTTCGATAAGGAAAGTACCTTCTTTCTCCTTGAATTTCGAGCTTGATTAAAATATGCTGCTGGTGGTAGTAGGTTGTCCGGACATAAAACTCATGAGTTAATATTGAGCACGACTGCTAGCGTAATTCGCATGGCTGTAGATAGCCTACGGCGGTCGAATGTTTCCTGAGGGAATCAGGCATAACCATTGTGATCGCTGCGATCTAGAGTTGTTGGAATTCGACCGTGTAGCGAAATTCGCAAGGCTGCAAATAGACTATGGCAGACGGATGTTTGTTGGGGGAATCAAGCGTAACCATTGTGACTGCTGCGCTCTACAGTCGAATTATAAGGGCATAATCCGCAGAGCTGTTAAAGCTTACGGGTATGGATGTTTCCTGAGGGAATCAGGCGTAACCATTGTGTACCTGCGGTCCCCATGGCATATCTACAAGTGAAAGAGATGTAACCACTAGAGTTATTAAAGGTAGAATGGAGCCATGTAATGTGTGGAATATCTTAGTGATGGTGAACCACCTGTTTGATGCAGCATTGTGTCTTCGTGACTTGATTGGTCTTTGTGACCTGATTTGTCTATGATTCGATTTGTCCTTGTGACTGGAAATATCTCCATAATTCCGTGATTTGTTTTATGACTCTGAGATAGAGCAGTCAATGCTCAGTGACCTCAGTTTTTGCTTTGATTCTTAAATATCTTTCGTTGATCTATCCATGATGAAATTCGCAGGGAAGTGATTTCCTATGGATACAGATGTTTTCTGGGGAATCCAGACGAAACCATTGTGTATCTGCGATTCATGAACAATCAGCATGTCAATATCACATTGGTACTTTCCGTATCTGTTTTTTAAGAGAATTTTTGAAATATTTTCACTGGGAGTCGAAACAAGGATATTTAGTACTTGGAGATTTTAGTCGTGCGCCTGGCCAGCGTATGCCTAACATCTGTGAGAACGGCAATAGACTTGTCAAACTTCAAGTATCAAGTATTTTTCAGATCAATAATTTGGAATAAAGTATACTTAACTGAATAAATTAAGATAAACGATTTTTGAAGTAACTTCGAGTAATAATACCAATATATTATGTATAAAAACTTATATTAAAAGATTTTGGTTTTTGAAAATTTTCAGGTCGAAAATTTGTGACTTGAAGAAGAAATGTTAATTACGCTCTTCAATAAGTGTTGGAAAAGATTAAATGGATTAATTTAATGAGATTGGGTTGAAGATTGCTAAGCCTAGACCCATTGCAGTAGGAACGATGGATAAGTAATGGTGATAGATAATGTTATAATGAATTTGGAATAATTCGAAATGTATAAATCCAACTTATGCAGAAGTTGGAATTTAAAATGAAATTGGTTTTAAAAAGAAAGTATATGATTTTGAACCTCTTAGAAGATTGGGTAAAGTGAAAAACTTGGAAATTTTCTCAAACAATTTGAGATAGAAATTGGTATATGGAATTTGAATATAGTTGGAAAACAGGGGAAATAAGTAAAACTCGATTCGAAAGATAAAAGAACAGTTTTATTGGGCCAAAATTGATTATTGAAAAGGAATGTGATTTTTCCAAGCAAATTGAATATGATGAATTAATAAAGAGAATCGGTAACTTGAATATCGATATTTAAATTATGTTGTGAAGAAAATTCACACAATATGAAAGTTTGAAGTATGCACTGATATAACTGTAATGATCTCTCCTTTTCGAGGACGAAAAGTTTTAAAGGGGGGAAGAATATAACGACCCAGGAATTTCGGCAATTTGAAATAGAAATTAGTTAAGGATTCCACGATAAATGATAAATTTTATATTTGGATTTGAGAATAAAAGTTTATTGGTTCAGATAAGCATTTGAATTCGATTTCAGAATGGCTAATCGAAAATTGAATATATGTTGTTTTGAGTTGAACTGAATTGAATACTTAATTCAGAATGGTTGATTGGAATCGAATATGTACTGTTGAATATTTGAACTAAGTTTGAATTAGATTGAAATTTGACAGAGAAATATTGATGGTAGAGCTTAAAATAAACGTTATCAACAAATTGGAAAATGTTATTTGTTGAATAGAAATTGGCATATGTGTGTATTGGTGTTTATTAAGAAACGAAATTTAACGTTTTAAATTGATGAAATGAAAGGAGCTGAGGATGGACAAACGAAATAAAATCGCTACACGTTTAAATGATTTAAAAATAAATAACGGCATATGCAAATAAATTTAGATTACGATAATTTAATTGGATTCAGAATGTAAAAAGGAGCAGTATTTCCGTTTTTGTAGCATTTTGAGTTCGGTTATATTCGAACAAAAATAAAATGTGTAACGTAATTTGTGGAAGAATTAACTTAAATAGTGTTCACACTTTTATTTCCTTCACCACCAAGTAATCGGGTACACAGAAATTACCTTCCCCAGAAAATTTCCCCCCGACCTATGTCCTTGTAAATCGCGCTACCCTACTCTACTGATGGACATCGTTCTTATCCCTTTTAATTTTCTCTTCTATAAAAATCTCGTTTTCCTCATTTTTCCAACAAACTCGTTCCTTCCTTTTTAATTCTAAATGGTCACCGTAATAAAACCCTTTTCCCCAAAAATAAAAATCAAATTCCCCCCTTCTCCCTCGTGTAGTATCATCAGTATGGAGATCGGGATGAGGAAAATCCAAGCAGTCCATCACCGTTGCCTTAGGAACCGCTAGGTTGTCTCATTTCCCCAAATCGAAGACTCCGACCATCTTTCATACCCGCTCCTTGCGCACCGTCACTGCAATCGCTGGAAGCTTGAGACGTAGCAGCAAAAATTCAAGCTTTGAATTCAATGCCTGCATCGTCTTCACTTATTCAAGGTGAGTGTTAACTCACTCACGCTTGATCTTTGTTTCAAGTTGACTAATTTCAATTTAAATTAGAATTTTGATGGTTGTAACGACCCGGGAAAAAACGACCCTGGTTATCCGATATACAACACATATCGAACAATCAAAAATCGAAATTACCGGATAGTCCAAGAAAGAAATTAGAGGGTGAGGATAGATAAGATAGAAAATTAGAACAGAAGAAGAAGAAGAATACAACAACATCAGAGTAACACGAATCTCACAGCGGAACGAATAAAATATAATAGACAACATACCTTGAAATCAAAGTAGTATATGTATATCATACCATTATCAGAGTACAACACTTTCATCACAGCGGAATAATCAATAATATATAAGTCCTGAAGCCTCCTGCTCCAAGCTCTCCAAGTATATCTGTAAAATCCTGACTACTTGACTGCCCGTACAAATTTGGGCACCCAAGAGTTTAGGGAAAACAAAACAAAATAAACTCTGGGTCAGTCATGGGACTGGTGTGAGTAAACTCAAATCATTTGGTTTAACTTTTCAAAATTCTTTCAAAAGAAAAGATAATCGTAAGACCGATCCACACATAAACACGGACGGCTTTTACCTTACGATAACCCAAAACACTTGTGGAAATCCTATATTATCTGATATTATAATAATGTCTAATCACAAGTAATTAGCAATCTAGCAGAACGCTTGCATCTCACGCTCTACATATATAGTATATAATCAAAAACCGCGGGCGCTTATTGGATATTGGATTCCAACTTGACAAGGTATGGGACCACCTTCCGAACGTGTATCTCTAGAGGCAAATACACTGGGTTCAACAAGAACATCTTGCAACCCGGCCCACACATGACCGACCACTCATTTCGCTTGAGTGTATCGAATGTATATCACCGACGGTTGGGATCAGCAACCGCCTCCCGAAATGGGACAGCATCGATAGATTTAAGAACAAAAGGAATTTCTCTAGATAGGTGATCATACACCCTACTTCGGAGCGACCGACTTAGCCATGCTGCCTGCCCGATTTTTGTCATTTCCCGGTTGATGAGGCTTGAGGTCATAACGTATCTTTTGACAGATCACACCTCCATTACTTTGAATGCCACATCGTCATACCCGCCAAATCACAAATTGATTTCACCAAAAATACCACGGGTATAAAGCTAAGAGAAACGAATTCCTCCGCCACCAAACGTAAGTACGTTTGAAGAGATCAACTTACGCAATCCTTTGAATATACTCTGTCAGACATTCTTCCATTCACGTTTGTCCTGGGACTGGACAAACCGAAGGCACTATTCTGTAAACAGGATAGCCCTTGCATAACTCCGTCTTCAATATATTCAGCATACTTGATTCGCAACGCTTATGCCAATACGGAGTGGTTCTCTGGATAATAATCCAACCGGTCTCTCCATATTAACAACGTAAAATGGTCAAAACTTTGATAGTCGGTGATTTAACTATCAAATGAAAACATGTCGGTGTGCAACCAATGATATTATTTCCCGAAGGAAATTCTATCGAACAATCATCATTTCATCCATTCGTTCATTCCCCTATTCCTGTTGTTTAATGTTTCTTATTCACTATATTTAGAAAATATATATCATTATCATTGGAAAACATTTCCATCTCTTGTTTCTATATTCAGAAAACAATTCTACTTCTCATTCGGAAAACATTTCCAAATCTCTTTCATTTGATTAAACAGATGTTTGAATAAACATCACTATGCCAAATCTCCTTCATTTGGTTTCCACTTAACCACTTTTCACTATCGAACCTTAACCATTTCTTAGTTAAAACGAAGCCAATCAAGTTGGGGTATAATTACCTCTCAGACCTTAACTGAACAACATTTCTAACTTCGAAATAGACAAAGTTCATCTTTCCAATCTTTAACACTTCTTTACGACATTCTCGGATTTTATTTACAAATCCGCTTCTCGTACGGAAAAAAAAACACTTGATTATACCATAGTGTTATAATCCCCTGCATCCGAATTATAATGACTTTATAAATACTTTGGTTTTCTAACTCGAATAAATAACGAACTAAATTATTAATTTATACTCGGTTAACTCTAAGCTGTAACTCTTATTCTATTTAACTCTTACTGGACTAACCCTTGTTCAGATAACTCGGTCTGATTTACTCATTTTGACCCACTTACTTGATCAGTTCAACTGGACTAACTTTGCTTAATTAACTCGACTAAATTACTTTTATCAATTAACTAATATTTGACTTGACACCATTCGCTCGACTCTAGATCGCAGCGATCACAATGGTTACGCCTGATTCCCTCAGGAAACATCTGTCCGCCTTAGGCTATCTGCAGCCCTGCGAATTACGCTAGCAGTCGTGCTTACTGATAACTTATCTTAAATGACTATTTCTGTTTAACTCTATCTCGAATAACTAAATTCGAGCAAATCTAATTGAATAACTAATATTCAATCATCCCTTATTCGATTACTATATTTGGATAACTCTAGTTCGATTAGATTCTAATCGATTAACTCTAACTGATTAACTTTAATTGGTTAACTCTAACTAACTAACTCTAAATGTTTACTCCAACGGTTTAACTCTACGGTTTAACCCTAACGGTTTAACTCTAACAGTTCAACTCTAACAGTTTAACTCTAATAGTTGAACTCTAACAGTTGATCTCAATCAATTTGTTCTATTGGATCAAACCATTTCGAATAACTAATATTCAATAAACTTCCTTTCGAATAAACTGATATTCGATAACTTTACTTCGAATAACTCTTATTCGATAAATTCTCTTTCATACATATTCAGTTTCAAATATCGATGTGGAAATCGATTTTTACTTCTCTATATAAGTCTTGACTTATATACTCTATTTACCCAAAGATAAATAACTAAATTAATTTATAAAACTTTATTTATAAATTAACCTTCTCACTTTATCTGTTAAAACAGATCTCTCTTAAATTCTCACTTTGAATTCATATTCTGCTTACCCGTGTGCGAAGCACGGGCCTAAATTCTTCCTAGTGTAAAATTCTCCTTTATTACACTTTTATCCATTTTCAAGTACTTCAATATTCTATTTATTTTCGAAATAAATAATTCCTTTTTATAACTCAGTTTATTTCTCTAGATAAATATTTCCTTTTAATCTATTTCATTTGAAAATGTTAAATATTTTCCCTTTTCCATATATTTTTATTTGCAAAGCAGTTTGCAAATATTTTCTTATTCCTTTGTTTACCAATATTTCCCTTTATATCTGTTTTACAAATATTTCTCCTTTATATTTGTTTTTCTTTCAAATATTTCTCCTTTATATTTGATTTCGCAAATATTTTCCTTTATATTTGATTTCACAAATATTTTACTTTACTCAAGTTCTTTGATTCTATACTTATTTTCTTCTATGAAATTCTTTTCCTTTCATATATAAAATCTATTGATTTTATATAAACAATTCATTTTCAAAATATACTTTGAAAATCTCCTTTTCACTTCCCGGTATCACTTATGGTAAAAATACCAAATCAAAGGGGTTGATCATCATCCAAACACACGGTTTCAACAATAAATGATATAACACATCATATATCAGAATATATGAAAAACGGTAAATAAATGTTGAGGAACCCAGTTGGGTCCCTCCGACCTGTTTCCCTGCATCCACAGATGTCAGTCAACATATATAGCATGAAGGTAAAATATTCTGATAATCAGAACCAATATTTCGATACGATTTATATACATCGTTATCGATGATTTCAATCAACTGACTAGCAGTTCAACCAAACAGCCAACACACAGCAATTCAATCAATATTTATCACTTCTAAAAATGCATTATAAAAATATAAATTGTTCAGAGTTAGTGAGATTTACTCACCTTGGTTCGATGATCGTTAAATAACGATATGCGTTCATTTGACTGCGACGGACAATTTATTTCGTCATAAATTGTAACTGGCTCCGTTTCACGCGCGGTCAGCTTCATTGGGTAGCTCTTGTCGATACGGTCTCAACGGATCTGACCGTTCAGAATTCTGATAAAGTATGCTCAAGTTATATCAATTACCAGTTCATGTACAAATTCAAATTAAAACAAACATGGATTAATTTATTAACGGGCCTCATCCTCTTACCCTTGGCCCATCATCATTTAACCGAGCCCATAACCCTTCTTCCCAAACTTAAATCGCGAGTTCCAGAAATTGTCAATGGCCACTTTCGAACTCCTTTGATCCCTCACCAATTCACCGTTGCTCCACAAATTTCCCACCCGACATCACAGATGTTTATCTCTACACTTCCACTCCATCACCATACCCATCACGTATGGCTCGCAACAACCAGGAAGTATCCGACCTCGACCCATCTTCCTGCTCCGTACAGTATTCCAGCGACGGTTTTGATCACCAATCCCCCCAAAAGTACACCTACGAACCCGATTCTACACCACAAACCCAAATGTAAACCCCAACTTCAAATCGATGCAACCCAATTTACCAATTACCGAACCCTAATCCCACTGGAAAGCGCAAGTACCCCAACACCGACGTCGGACCCAGTAATATATACATCAAATTGAAAAGAAAGAAGTCCAGACTCGATACATATATAGTTTGGAATTTGTAAAGTTTTATTTGAATTGATCTTGATTTTTGAAAGAGGAGTTTTTCATGTTTTCTTTTTCACTGGTGGCGGCGCATGTTTCAGCTGAGGGAAAATTGAGCTAGGGTTAGACAGAGCAAAGGATATTATATAGGATAGGTTTTTATAATTTTTTATTCGATTATTTTATTTTATTTTAAGCAATCGCTGTTTTTCTGTGTCCTCTAAAATTCCTGTTATCACATATGATACCCAAAAATCACAAAACTAGACATGCACCTCCAGCTCGACATTACGGACCCAACGAAACTGGTTTCGTCGAATTCCGACTCCGTATGCCCACACAGCGTATTTTTAACCGTCGAAATACTGTCTGTTTTTCACTCTAAAAATCCGTACGGCCACACACTGCTTCTAAAAATCACCAAACTTGGAATCTAACAATAATTTGACGCTGCGGATCCAACAAAATTAGTTTCGTTGAAATCCGACTTCGTTTGCAAAAGTGGCTATTTTTAAAGCCCTAAATAGCCCCTTTAAATAAATAAATATATTTAAAAACATTTAAATTTTAATATTTAAAAATAAATATTATCGTATATATCCACATACGATATACCACAGCTCTAAAATAATCATATCAGAGTTTATAACTCGATATTCAAATTCCAGTATTAATTCGATATTCAAATTATATAGAAAATCCATTTATAACGTAAATAAAGCATTGCAAAATATAAAGGAATTCCATAGCGACTATTTTAAAATTTGATTTGGACATAAAACAAAATTTACACGACGAAATCTCGATTTTTCTCTTCCACTAGAAAAATATACTCCACCAGCTCCACACGTTTCTTGTTTCACAGAAATCCGGCTTAAAACGAACCCTGTATATCCAGTTGAAGTTCGAATCGCCAAATAGCGAACTGCAGCGCCATTTCGAGCTCTATTATAATTATAATATAAATTATACGTTCAAATGGAGTTTATAAATATATTCGTCACTATAATTCAATATAAACTGAATTATATATATTTTATATTGCCCATTCACACAATATTGTGAATTCCACTATTTCTGACTATTTCAGAAATAAATATATTATTCTATTATTTAATTTAATTAAATATTCATTATAATTCAATTCAACGACCCCTTAAATTATCTAAATCACTATTCATATAATTAAATAAATTAATTATGCTGTTGCTGAAAATGCGGGTCGTTACATTCTTCCCCCCTTAAAATAATTTCGTCCTCTAAATTGCTAAGGTAGAGAACACCCCTATTAACTAATTTTGAATTATTCGTTTACTTCTTTAATTTCAGTTTCAACTGAATTTATTTATTTCAATTAAATTATTACTTCATTTCTACAAACGAAATTTTTCAAAACTCTTGAAAGTTTTCTAACACCCGAAATTTCCAAAAATTTTCGCCAGCACCTCCTTTGTACCGGGAGCATCGGGAAAATCCCCAAACTGCCACACAGGCCTCTCCAATCCAAAAGAAAATCAAACAGCCAAGCGGCTTGCCAATTCGGCTCATAAATCTCCAAACTCATATGAATATAAACGTGTACCTTTTTGTTAGGCATTCTACTCTGCTATCAGTTTAGCATATACCAATGTATCCCCAATCAATCCCCAATCCATTTTTATCTCCAACACAGCCATTTGCTTATAACCAAGCCAAATTCCAATCAAACTGCAATCCCAATCTCAATTCGAAATTATTACTCAACAATTCATTTCTATTCCAGATTATCTCTGATCCAGTCCGATTCTACTCGATAGCATGCTATTTCAATTCAATTCAATTTTCCACTGAACTGGGTTCAATCCAATTTCAAATTTGCTTTCACAAATTTCTATTTAATTTGTGTTTACTCCAAATAATCTGTTTCTGGGAGTTTCAAATAGTTCAGTCTTTTCAAAAAATTCAAATTACTCATTTGGAATATCAAAACAACTTGTTTTCTCAAACAATTCAAAAACAAAAATTTTGGTAGTAATCCGTCACTTGCAAACTCGAAAATGAACACCGATGATGTCCGGATCAACATCGGAATTTATTTTCCAGCTATCGAAGTGAGTTCAATACTATAGCACTTTCAAAACCCATTTTTAAACATTTTCATTTTGAAATTCATTTCAAAATATTCCCTTTTTAATGCTTGTAACAAATTTAAAATCTCTCAAGATTTTAAAATTCACATATATTCAATTTAATTCCATTTACAACGCTTATTCAAATTTTAGCAATTTTAATTCCAATTCTGAACTTAAATTCAGATTTAATTCATCTGATTTCATATATTTCACTTATATGAATTTTGATTTGTTATTTACATAACCATTTCACATTTTATAATCTTATTCGATTATAATCACAACCAACACATTCAATATACTATAATAATTTCAAATATCTATACTTTGCTTATATCAAAATATAATTTGGGTAAAATTATTTCATTCACCCTTTTTCAAAACATACTGTGTCGGTTCATCGTATTCAAGCGTTTAGAAACCCCTATCGATACAGTGGATCAAACTGATCGACTAGAACTCATAAACAACTCAACCAATAAATCTTCACAATATAAAATCATTTTATATCAAATAACAAATACGTTCACTCGTATATATACACTCAAACTCAGTCTAGGGTATTACTAACCCCATCTCTACTGAGTCACGCCACAGAGCCAAGGTAATACTTAACCTTCAGCTCTGATACCACTGTAACGACCCCGAGATTCGAGTAGGCTTTTCAACCATCCTCTCCTCCCTCGGCACTGGGCTAACCTCCCAGCGTGGCTTACAGAGATACCTCAGAACTGCTTTTACGGCCAGCCTCTCGACTCGACCAACCCACATTGTCGGGAGATGTAGGGGTAAGAGTCTCCCGTTCGCCACCAAACGAGAAGCGAGAACCCCCTATCATCCGTACCAATTAAGCAACCAGCTCTGATACCACTGTAACGACCCGGGAAAAAACGACCCTGGTTATCCGATATACAACACATATCGAACAATCAAAAATCGAAATTACCGGATAGTCCAAGAAAGAAATTAGAGGGTGAGGATAGATAAGATAGAAAATTAGAACAGAAGAAGAAGAAGAATACAACAACATCAGAGTAACACGAATCTCACAGCGGAACGAATAAAATATAATAGACAACATACCTTGAAATCAAAGTAGTATATGTATATCATACCATTATCAGAGTACAACACTTTCATCACAGCGGAATAATCAATAATATATAAGTCCTGAAGCCTCCTGCTCCAAGCTCTCCAAGTATATCTGTAAAATCCTGACTACTTGACTGCCCGTACAAATTTGGGCACCCAAGAGTTTAGGGAAAACAAAACAAAATAAACTCTGGGTCAGTCATGGGACTGGTGTGAGTAAACTCAAATCATTTGGTTTAACTTTTCAAAATTCTTTCAAAAGAAAAGATAATCGTAAGACCGATCCACACATAAACACGGACGGCTTTTACCTTACGATAACCCAAAACACTTGTGGAAATCCTATATTATCTGATATTATAATAATGTCTAATCACAAGTAATTAGCAATCTAGCAGAACGCTTGCATCTCACGCTCTACATATATAGTATATAATCAAAAACCGCGGGCGCTTATTGGATATTGGATTCCAACTTGACAAGGTATGGGACCACCTTCCGAACGTGTATCTCTAGAGGCAAATACACTGGGTTCAACAAGAACATCTTGCAACCCGGCCCACACATGACCGACCACTCATTTCGCTTGAGTGTATCGAATGTATATCACCGACGGTTGGGATCAGCAACCGCCTCCCGAAATGGGACAGCATCGATAGATTTAAGAACAAAAGGAATTTCTCTAGATAGGTGATCATACACCCTACTTCGGAGCGACCGACTTAGCCATGCTGCCTGCCCGATTTTTGTCATTTCCCGGTTGATGAGGCTTGAGGTCATAACGTATCTTTTGACAGATCACACCTCCATTACTTTGAATGCCACATCGTCATACCCGCCAAATCACAAATTGATTTCACCAAAAATACCACGGGTATAAAGCTAAGAGAAACGAATTCCTCCGCCACCAAACGTAAGTACGTTTGAAGAGATCAACTTACGCAATCCTTTGAATATACTCTGTCAGACATTCTTCCATTCACGTTTGTCCTGGGACTGGACAAACCGAAGGCACTATTCTGTAAACAGGATAGCCCTTGCATAACTCCGTCTTCAATATATTCAGCATACTTGATTCGCAACGCTTATGCCAATACGGAGTGGTTCTCTGGATAATAATCCAACCGGTCTCTCCATATTAACAACGTAAAATGGTCAAAACTTTGATAGTCGGTGATTTAACTATCAAATGAAAACATGTCGGTGTGCAACCAATGATATTATTTCCCGAAGGAAATTCTATCGAACAATCATCATTTCATCCATTCGTTCATTCCCCTATTCCTGTTGTTTAATGTTTCTTATTCACTATATTTAGAAAATATATATCATTATCATTGGAAAACATTTCCATCTCTTGTTTCTATATTCAGAAAACAATTCTACTTCTCATTCGGAAAACATTTCCAAATCTCTTTCATTTGATTAAACAGATGTTTGAATAAACATCACTATGCCAAATCTCCTTCATTTGGTTTCCACTTAACCACTTTTCACTATCGAACCTTAACCATTTCTTAGTTAAAACGAAGCCAATCAAGTTGGGGTATAATTACCTCTCAGACCTTAACTGAACAACATTTCTAACTTCGAAATAGACAAAGTTCATCTTTCCAATCTTTAACACTTCTTTACGACATTCTCGGATTTTATTTACAAATCCGCTTCTCGTACGGAAAAAAAAACACTTGATTATACCATAGTGTTATAATCCCCTGCATCCGAATTATAATGACTTTATAAATACTTTGGTTTTCTAACTCGAATAAATAACGAACTAAATTATTAATTTATACTCGGTTAACTCTAAGCTGTAACTCTTATTCTATTTAACTCTTACTGGACTAACCCTTGTTCAGATAACTCGGTCTGATTTACTCATTTTGACCCACTTACTTGATCAGTTCAACTGGACTAACTTTGCTTAATTAACTCGACTAAATTACTTTTATCAATTAACTAATATTTGACTTGACACCATTCGCTCGACTCTAGATCGCAGCGATCACAATGGTTACGCCTGATTCCCTCAGGAAACATCTGTCCGCCTTAGGCTATCTGCAGCCCTGCGAATTACGCTAGCAGTCGTGCTTACTGATAACTTATCTTAAATGACTATTTCTGTTTAACTCTATCTCGAATAACTAAATTCGAGCAAATCTAATTGAATAACTAATATTCAATCATCCCTTATTCGATTACTATATTTGGATAACTCTAGTTCGATTAGATTCTAATCGATTAACTCTAACTGATTAACTTTAATTGGTTAACTCTAACTAACTAACTCTAAATGTTTACTCCAACGGTTTAACTCTACGGTTTAACCCTAACGGTTTAACTCTAACAGTTCAACTCTAACAGTTTAACTCTAATAGTTGAACTCTAACAGTTGATCTCAATCAATTTGTTCTATTGGATCAAACCATTTCGAATAACTAATATTCAATAAACTTCCTTTCGAATAAACTGATATTCGATAACTTTACTTCGAATAACTCTTATTCGATAAATTCTCTTTCATACATATTCAGTTTCAAATATCGATGTGGAAATCGATTTTTACTTCTCTATATAAGTCTTGACTTATATACTCTATTTACCCAAAGATAAATAACTAAATTAATTTATAAAACTTTATTTATAAATTAACCTTCTCACTTTATCTGTTAAAACAGATCTCTCTTAAATTCTCACTTTGAATTCATATTCTGCTTACCCGTGTGCGAAGCACGGGCCTAAATTCTTCCTAGTGTAAAATTCTCCTTTATTACACTTTTATCCATTTTCAAGTACTTCAATATTCTATTTATTTTCGAAATAAATAATTCCTTTTTATAACTCAGTTTATTTCTCTAGATAAATATTTCCTTTTAATCTATTTCATTTGAAAATGTTAAATATTTTCCCTTTTCCATATATTTTTATTTGCAAAGCAGTTTGCAAATATTTTCTTATTCCTTTGTTTACCAATATTTCCCTTTATATCTGTTTTACAAATATTTCTCCTTTATATTTGTTTTTCTTTCAAATATTTCTCCTTTATATTTGATTTCGCAAATATTTTCCTTTATATTTGATTTCACAAATATTTTACTTTACTCAAGTTCTTTGATTCTATACTTATTTTCTTCTATGAAATTCTTTTCCTTTCATATATAAAATCTATTGATTTTATATAAACAATTCATTTTCAAAATATACTTTGAAAATCTCCTTTTCACTTCCCGGTATCACTTATGGTAAAAATACCAAATCAAAGGGGTTGATCATCATCCAAACACACGGTTTCAACAATAAATGATATAACACATCATATATCAGAATATATGAAAAACGGTAAATAAATGTTGAGGAACCCAGTTGGGTCCCTCCGACCTGTTTCCCTGCATCCACAGATGTCAGTCAACATATATAGCATGAAGGTAAAATATTCTGATAATCAGAACCAATATTTCGATACGATTTATATACATCGTTATCGATTATTTCAATCAACTGACTAGCAGTTCAACCAAACAGCCAACACACAGCAATTCAATCAATATTTATCACTTCTAAAAATGCATTATAAAAATATAAATTGTTCAGAGTTAGTGAGATTTACTCACCTTGGTTCGATGATCGTTAAATAACGATATGCGTTCATTTGACTGCGACGGACAATTTATTTCGTCATAAATTGTAACTGGCTCCGTTTCACGCGCGGTCAGCTTCATTGGGTAGCTCTTGTCGATACGGTCTCAACGGATCTGACCGTTCAGAATTCTGATAAAGTATGCTCAAGTTATATCAATTACCAGTTCATGTACAAATTCAAATTAAAACAAACATGGATTAATTTATTAACGGGCCTCATCCTCTTACCCTTGGCCCATCATCATTTAACCGAGCCCATAACCCTTCTTCCCAAACTTAAATCGCGAGTTCCAGAAATTGTCAATGGCCACTTTCGAACTCCTTTGATCCCTCACCAATTCACCGTTGCTCCACAAATTTCCCACCCGACATCACAGATGTTTATCTCTACACTTCCACTCCATCACCATACCCATCACGTATGGCTCGCAACAACCAGGAAGTATCCGACCTCGACCCATCTTCCTGCTCCGTACAGTATTCCAGCGACGGTTTTGATCACCAATCCCCCCAAAAGTACACCTACGAACCCGATTCTACACCACAAACCCAAATGTAAACCCCAACTTCAAATCGATGCAACCCAATTTACCAATTACCGAACCCTAATCCCACTGGAAAGCGCAAGTACCCCAACACCGACGTCGGACCCAGTAATATATACATCAAATTGAAAAGAAAGAAGTCCAGACTCGATACATATATAGTTTGGAATTTGTAAAGTTTTATTTGAATTGATCTTGATTTTTGAAAGAGGAGTTTTTCATGTTTTCTTTTTCACTGGTGGCGGCGCATGTTTCAGCTGAGGGAAAATTGAGCTAGGGTTAGACAGAGCAAAGGATATTATATAGGATAGGTTTTTATAATTTTTTATTCGATTATTTTATTTTATTTTAAGCAATCGCTGTTTTTCTGTGTCCTCTAAAATTCCTGTTATCACATATGATACCCAAAAATCACAAAACTGGACATGCACCTCCAGCTCGACATTACGGACCCAACGAAACTGGTTTCGTCGAATTCCGACTCCGTATGCCCACACAGCGTATTTTTAACCGTCGAAATACTGTCTGTTTTTCACTCTAAAAATCCGTACGGCCACACACTGCTTCTAAAAATCACCAAACTTGGAATCTAACAATAATTTGACGCTGCGGATCCAACAAAATTAGTTTCGTTGAAATCCGACTTCGTTTGCAAAAGTGGCTATTTTTAAAGCCCTAAATAGCCCCTTTAAATAAATAAATATATTTAAAAACATTTAAATTTTAATATTTAAAAATAAATATTATCGTATATATCCACATACGATATACCACAGCTCTAAAATAATCATATCAGAGTTTATAACTCGATATTCAAATTCCAGTATTAATTCGATATTCAAATTATATAGAAAATCCATTTATAACGTAAATAAAGCGTTGCAAAATATAAAGGAATTCCATAGCGACTATTTTAAAATTTGATTTGGACATAAAACAAAATTTACACGACGAAATCTCGATTTTTCTCTTCCACTAGAAAAATATACTCCACCAGCTCCACACGTTTCTTGTTTCACAGAAATCCGGCTTAAAACGAACCCTGTATATCCAGTTGAAGTTCGAATCGCCAAATAGCGAACTGCAGCGCCATTTCGAGCTCTATTATAATTATAATATAAATTATACGTTCAAATGGAGTTTATAAATATATTCGTCACTATAATTCAATATAAACTGAATTATATATATTTTATATTGCCCATTCACACAATATTGTGAATTCCACTATTTCTGACTATTTCAGAAATAAATATATTATTCTATTATTTAATTTAATTAAATATTCATTATAATTCAATTCAACGACCCCTTAAATTATCTAAATCACTATTCATATAATTAAATAAATTAATTATGCTGTTGCTGAAAATGCGGGTCGTTACAATGGTAAATGGTTTTAATGTTTAACTGTTGCCTTGTTTGATCGTTGCGTGATTTACCCCTTTGTTGCTTTGATGGTATACCATGAGATTTGGATTCAATTCTAGAAACCCTTGTTTGTCTTCTACTTGAAGTTGCATTCCAATATCTTGCCTTATATGTAGAATTGAACATTTCTCAAATATGTTGGCAATTCACTTAAAAACCCATAAAATTGGAGAATAAAGCCCTCGGTATGTTAAAGGCTTATTTGTGAACATGACTATAATCCAGTAGCATTTTCCTTTAACTACGAAGAAGATATAAAAATTATGAAAGCAACGAGAGAAATCGGATTATGATTTGGTTAGTCTGAGTTGACTATTGGTGTGGGTTGAACCCATAAAATAGACGCCAAATTGTGGTTGCAAGCGCTTAGTTGCATAGTACTTGCATTTAAGGATGTACATCAAAATAAATATCAGTTAGTTATAATACATTCTTTGATTAATAATGTAAACCGTGTGGAAGCATCCGCATTGAATGATAGTGTCAAAATTTCATCATGTTGCAAATACGATATAGACCATGTTACTGGATTATCAGTTTTGTTCCAGCAACATGTACTACTTGCATATTTTAAATGGTATATATGAAACTGTTTATTTATTAAAAAAAAATTAAAAATTAAAAAAAATGATGCAGCTGGATGTCTCCCCTATTGACATATATGTTACCTTGCACCCTTGTAAATATATGTAAGGAATTATGATACAAACTAGTATGTGAAAAATGATGAGATTATTAGGAAATTTCCATTCTGAAACAAAATGCGAAAATAAATAAATATTGATAATGTCTAGCACTCTAATTTCTTAATTGCCATTTCGAATGTTGATTTTCCTTGATGTATGCCTTCTTTCAAGATAGTACATTGGACCATGCTACTTGAGAACATTGTAAATTCACTGAATGACTTCTTTCATGCTTTATTACAATCAACGTTTGCTTCTTTCTACTTACTTAAACTAGTGACCTTAAGCCTGTTCCAGTCTACACTTTCGTTGCCTGTCCATACTTGGAGTTGCATCAATTTGGTCCAGGTCTTTTTTTATATAAATTCAAATGTACATGTCACAGAAAAGGAAAATGGCCATATTTTGCTAAAAACATGAGTAGTCCTGATAGAGCAATGTGATGAAAATTCTTTTATTTAAATGGATAAAGCTTAATCATTTGAGTACACATACTTCGCATCATTTATTACTGGCTTTACTATATGGTCAACATTTGGACTGGAGCCTCTTTTGGTCACATTTAATAAATCTAAGATATATATATTACTGGGAACGTGGAAAAATATTATAACAGTAAAGACTTAGTTCAAACACTATATTAATATTTTGAGCATTGGGTACCTCGAATGTTAATGGTTAGATACTAGAATCTAGTATACCCACTTGGATGAATTAAAAAGAACTATCCTATTATTGTAGTTGCCATGCTATTAAAGCATTAAAATGTTTAGTATTTTAGCTGCCATGCTTATGTTTCTGCCTCATTTTGATCAACTTAAATCCCACTATTTTGGGACAAAAATGGAATTAATGAAGGCCTAAAGACAAAGCCTAGTGTCAAAACTATGAACTGTAAATGAATGCTATGACTCAACTTTTCGGGATTAGTGATAATGTCACTCAGACATTGTTTCCCAAAGAGAAATAGGAAATAACTGGGTAATAGAACAATGGAGGGGTAAGATGTCCAAACAGAGATGTTTTAAGTCAATTTTTACTCTACCTTGCTAAACCCTTTGTTTTGCTTTTGTTTTGCTTGCTGAACCCCTTATTTAGATTGGCCACATCAAACTGGTATCATATCACTTTGTTAATGTCGACATCACCTGGTTTGTTCATATGCGACCATTGTGTTACAGTTTTTTTCACAATTTTATTCATAACAGCCACCTGCTTGTTGGACTCTTTACATACCCATGGAATTTATTTAAAACACTAATGGTCATGATTACGCATGCATACATATGTAAGTGGCTTCGTGCATGTCATCATTATTTGTAGAGCTTCTTTAACTTGCACCGTAATGACTACAACATCCTTACTTCTGCTGCATGGAAATGAGTATAAACCTATTCAGTTGGTTGACTACATTATGATGTTATTGAGGTTGGACCAATTTCACGTGTATATCTATCATATGCTGGTCTGCTGTATTCCTTCTTTTGGTTTTCAATTTTGACTGTGCTAGTTGTCTCCTATTGCTGCATTTTAAGTTCGAACATAATATTGATCACGGACTATGTCTTGCGCTGAAAGAATTTCATGCGTGCTACCCCTTTTAAACTGAAATATGTGGCGTGAAATCATATATTTGGCAACTTTAAACTAATATTGTTTGGGTACTACATGCGTGTAAACTTGAAATCTTACATTTGATATTATAGGTTAGGATCAATTATTATATTTTAGTGTTTAATTGAAATTGTTTACTTGAACAAATGATTAATCCTGACTCGAGTGTTTTATGTTTTTGCATGGAACGCTCGGGTCAGATCAGAGCATTTCAGATTTAAAGATCACAGCTCAGGATTCAAAGATTAGCGAAGCTGGGGATTCCAAAGACGGCGCACTATGAAGTTTTTAAACACAGTAAATATTATTTTTTCTGTACTCTAATTTTATTTTTAAATTCCGCTGTACAAAAAAATTCTTGTATCAACAATTCTGTTAATAGATAAAAGTTTATTTAATGTCCAATACTGTGATATTTATTTATTCTGTGTTTTTTTGTGTTGATTCTATTTTTACACTCTATAATCTAAATAAAGAACCATCGATTTGAACGTTTTAAAAATGGGTTAATTACCAATTTGAAGCGGGCAAAATGGCGGGACGTTACAAAAAAGTTTGTCACAATTTCTTCCTTTTAACTGTACATGAAAGTTTGTTAGGTTGGTATCCTACTCTCTATTATATCAATTATATCAATGTACTGAATGAGGAAGATCAGAGTGAATTTCATATTACCAATCCTTTTTCGATTCTTACTGATAATTCATCAGAGGCTTCGACTTCAACAAGCAATTCTTTCCATCATAACAATTTCTCTTATATCCGTCAATCTATGTTTTGCTCCTCTAGTTTTTCTTCATTCTCAAATACTCCTTCTTCTTTCAGTTTTAATATACCTTTGAATCCTACTTCTTCATCTTCATCTCCATATTGTCATTTAGCTCCTCCTTCAAGTTTTAAGCTTCCTCCTCCTCCTTTCGCTTGCAATGATCCTGTTTCTACCATTGATCCTCCTCATACTTCTTCCAATGATCTCCTACCCTCAACTATTACTGATCCTCCTTCAACAGCTGTCACCGGTAATTCCTCTTCTATCAATGGCATTAACTCTTCATCTCCTTGTTGGAAATTTTAGAGGAGGAAGAAGAAGAAATTAGAAGAAAGAAGAATAATTAAGAAAACTTTCATTGCTTTATTTTTTTCATACCACAAAATGAGAGATTACACTTACATTTAAAGCATTACAAGGATTCTAGAGTCATATTCTCTAGAATTGTCCTTACCCCTAATTTTTACTTTCCTTAACATATCAAATTCCATTTGATACTCTTACCATTTATTTTAGCTTTCCATTAATACAATAATTAAATTCATTGCAAAATTAATATTTTCCTGAAAACCAAGTTTATTTCCAACATCCTCCCTTAAACTTGGTTTTACTACTCCAAACAGATTCCTAGATTCAAAGAACTTTCTCTTCAATTTGTGATGCACTCTCTCATCACCTTCAAAAATTAATGAAGCTCTTTCTCTTCGATTTGTGATGCACTCTCTCATCACCATCAAAAAAAATTAATATTGGAGCACTTTCTCCCCATGGTGCACTTTCTCATCAACAATTCAAAAATGAAATTTCTTTCACGACCACTTGTGCCATGTTCTCTTGTTTTTCATCTTTCATGGTCTCTTGCTTTTCATTTTTGAATCTATAATTCCTTGCCATATGCCCAAATTTTTGACAATTGAAACACTTAGGTTTTCCCTCATACCAACAATCACTTTATTCATGACCAGTTTTGTGACAATTGTTGCATTGGAGAAATTTCCCTTTATGCTTAGCTATTAAAGCCTTTTCACTGTTGTATTTATCATCTTCATTTCTCATGATCCTCCTTTGATCCACCGCATGAAGTGAATTGATCAATTCTGAAAATGTTAATTTGGACAAATCTTTAGTATCTTCAAGTGAGGAAATTTTACCTTCATACCTTTCTGGAAGAGTGACAAGAAGTTTGTCCACCACCCTTTGGCTTGTAAATTCTTCACCAAGTAGATTGATTTGGTTGGCAATGGACATCAGCCGACTCCTATACTCCTTAACACCTTCATTACTTTTCATCCCCATCATTTCAAATTTCCTCTTAAGATTCAAAATTAGCATTAATTTTTTTTGATGATTTCCTTCATACTCCTCTTTAAATTTCTCCCATGCTTCTTTGGGAGATTCGTAGCCCATAATAATTGTGAAAATTTCTTCCGACACGGCCCCATGCATATACGAAAGTGCCCTTGACTTTCTCGCCATATCTTCGTCAAATTTTTTGGCTTGGGTGGTTGTTGGATTTTGTGTAAGTGGAGTGGGATCAAAATCATTTTCAATGACATCCCATAAACTTAAAGCTTTTAGATATGACTTCATTTTGATAACCCATGATTGATATTTTTCTCCTTTGAATAGAGGAATGGAAAGTGAAAATTTTGTTGCAGTAGACATTAGAAGAACACTTACAATTTTTTTTTACACAAGCTCTAAGAATAGCTGACTCCGATACCACTTTGTTGGAAATTTTAGAGGAGGAAGAAAAAGAAATTAGAAGAAAGAAGAATATTTAAGAAAACTTTCATTGCTTCATTTTTTTTCATACCAAAAAATGAGAGATTACACTTACATTTATAACATTACAAGGATTCTAGATTCTTCTTCTCTAGAATTGTCCTTACCCCTAATTTCTACTTTCCTTAACATATCAAATTCCATTTGATAACTCTTACCATTTATTTTAGCCTTCCATTAATATAATAATTAAATTCATTGCACAATTAATATTTTCCAAAAAACCAAGTTTATTTCCATTGTTTCTCATTCTGAGAATAAATCAAAGAAGGGAAGGGAAAAGAAATCTAAGAAGAAGTTAAATAATCCTGATGATATTGATGATGGTATTGAATTTGATCAGGATGATGTGATTCCTTCAGGGAGTCAGAAATATATTTCCAAAAGACATACAAGGAAACATCCAGCTCCATTGGTAGATCCAGTTAATCTAAAATTATGATACAAAATTTAGTGTTCTGGAATGTTAGGGGGATGAATCTTCCCTCTAATAAAAGTGAGATAAAAAAAATTATCAGGAATAGGAATATTCAGTTATTATGCTTATCAGAGACAAAGTTTTATTTGAATTCAACTGCTAAAGTTGTGGCTTTCATTACTAATGGTTGGCAGTATGATCTAACCTTCTTGAAGCAAATTTTGGTCGATTACTAACTATTTGGAATCCTTCTATTTTCAGTCTTTCCAAAATATCATCATCTGATCAGTTTATTCACTACTCTTGTGTTCATCTTCCTACAAACATTTCTTTTCATCTTACATCTATTTATGCACAGAATGCAATCGTTCTGAGGAATTCGTTTCTTACAAATCTCCATCATATTCATTCTCTTAATAATCCTTGGATTCTAGGTGGTGATTTCAATTGTATGTTTTCCTCCTCTCATAAATTTGGAGGGAATGATTTATCAATCAAAGAGTTAGCTCCTCTTAATGAAGCAATTATCAAGTCTAATCTATTTCCTCTTTGAAGCTTTGGTAATACTTTTACCTGGTCCAATAAAAGTCATTCAGGTTCCCTCACCTTGTGCAAACTTGATCATATCCTTATTAATTCTGCTTTTTTTGTCTAGTTGGCCAAACTCTTTTTATCATATTTTACCTCCTTCTATTTCAAATCATTGTCCTTTTCTTTTAGATTAAGGGTGTGCTGATTCCATAGGAAAAGGGAAGTCCTCATTTAAATTTTTTTAATTTTTGGTTAACTCATAAAGATTTCCCTTCTTTATTTTTGCAGGTTTGGGGTAATTCTTTTGGTATGAATTCTATGGAAATTTTTGTTTATAAGTTGAGGTTTCTTAAAGTTCATTTAAGGGCCTGGTCTACTCAAGAGTTTGGTAATACTCAATCATCAGTAGTTAGGAAAGAGTTATTCAAGGTACATGAGACATTAAATGTGGATCCGTTTGACTATCAGCTTCAACAAATGGAACAAGTTTTGCAGAGTAGACTTAAAGAGTTGTTGGACTTTGAATATAGTCATCTAAGCAATGTTCATACTTAAGGAAGGAAAAAGATGCTGATAGGAATTCAATTTTTTTTCACAATTCTATAAAGCTGCCATGTTCAAGGAAGCTATTGTTATGATTAAAGATATTCAAGGTAAAATTCATAATTCTACTGATGGAATTAACGAGGCATTTGTCAACTACTTTAGCTCAATTTTGGCTCCTAATTCTTTAGCTATTAGCCATATTGATCCTCTTTATCAAATTGAACATCCTTTTATCTCTAATCAGCAATCTTTGGAGTTGGTTTCATTAGCAACTGATGTTGAAATTAAAACTGCTGTGTTTAGTCTAGACCCTAATAGTTCTGGAGGACCGGATGGGTATAATGCTAATTTTGTGCAGAAGCGTTGGTCTATTATTGATTATGATGTCTCTAAAGCAGTGCAACACTTTTTTATGAATAGCCATTTTCCTGCAATGTTATCCTCAACCTTTATAGCTCTGGTTCCAAAGGTTCCAAATCCTTTCCTTGTTTCAGATTTTAGGCCTATTTCTTGCTGTAGTGTGTTTTATAAGATCATATCGAAGGTGCTTACTAATAGGCTACAATCAGTTCTACCTTCATTAATATCAGCTAATCAGTCTGCTTTTGTTTCTAACAGATCTATTAGTGACAATATTTTAATAACTTAGGAATTATTGTTAGGATATGATACGAAACACATTTCTCCTAGATGCATGTTAAAGCTTGACATAATGAAGGATTTTGATAGTGTCTCTTGGTCATCGATTTTAGCCATATTGTCGAAGATTAACTTTGCTAAACCTTTTCTTTCCTGGATATATACATGTATTTCGTCTCCTATGTTTTCAATATTTAGAAATGGCAAAATGCATGGATATTTTAAAGGGAAACATGGAGTAAGACAAGGGGATCCTATTTCATCATATATGTTCATAATGGTAATGGAATTGATGAATTCTTTAATACTGCAGCAGGTTAATTTAGGTAATTTTGAACTTCATCCTCGATGTAAAAACCCTCTTATTACCCATTTATTGTTCGCGGATGACCTGGTGATATTCAATAAACCAAATATGGGTAATATTTAGTGTATTCTTTCTACTCTTCAACTCTTGTAAGAGATTACAGGATTGCAGGTTAATTTGAATAAATCCTATATCAAAATTGCTGGGTTATCTTCTATTATGAAGGAAGAGATTATCTCTGTGTCAGGTTTGAAGGAATTGCCTGACAATTTAGTTTATTTAGGTCATCCTTTATTCAGTTCTAGAGTGACTAAGGATAAGTGTATGCCAGTTTATGAGAAAATCATTGACAAGCTTAAGAAATGGCCGTCATGCAAATTATCTCAAGCAGGAAGATTAACTGTTGTTCAATCTATTATCACATCTATGACTACTTATTACATGAGACATTTTATACTTCCAGTTAAGCTTGTTATCATGGTTATTAGTGCAAAGAACAAATTTTTATGGCATGGGGATCCGTTTGCCAAAAAGATTGTTCCAATTTCCTTTACAAAAGTGAGTGAAAGCAAGAAGAATGGTGGGCTAGGAATAATTAATCTTCTTCAATGGAATAAGGCTGCCATATCCTTGTATATTGAAAAGATTTTCTCAGATGATACTTGCCTATGGACAAAATTAGTAAAGAATAATATGACTGGAAGGAAGAATTTCTAGACTATGGAGGTTCCTCATAACTGTAGTTGGAGACAAATTTTGAATCTGAGAAGACTATTTCTTCCTTTTGTTCATTGCAATGCAAGTATGAATCCTGCTTTATCTTTTTGGCATTCTCCATGGGCTAGTTCTGGTCTGATATTAAGTGAAGTTGTTGATTATAATTTGCATAGAAATAGTGGCATAGTTGAAGGTGCTGCAGTTGGAGATTTTGTTCATGATGGTGAGTTGTTGTGGCCTCATAATAGTTCTGCAGTTTTACGTGGACTTTGGAATGAAATGTCTAAATCTTTTAAGGTTACTGGTAATCGTCATGTTGATTGGTCTGGTAAAGAGCATTCAATTAATCATGTTTATAATCTTCTAAATGGTGATAGGCCTATATTACCTTGGTATAAAAGAACATGGAGTTTGATGAGCTCAACAAAGTGCAATTTTTTATTATGGAAAATTATGTCAAATTCTTTGAAGACCAAGGATAAACTCTTTAAAATGGGTGTTATTTCTGATGATACTTGTGAATGGTGTAAATTGGAAGTAGAGTGCAACAAACATTTATTTTTTGAGTTTGTGTTTGTACATCAATTATGGAAGAAAGTATTAGCAAATGGTAATTTTCATATACCTTCAGCTAATAGCAGAGATGAATGGTTTCTATTATTCAAATCAACAAAGTGGAAGACAAGCAAAAGCATGCTTTTGTTGAAGATTCTGAAGATTTTTGTTTTTGAGATTTGGGCGGAAAGGAATAGAAGGGTGTTTAATAACATGGAACAGACATCTAATGATCTATTTGAGCTAATTCATAGAAGGATTGTGAAGAAACTGAATTCAAGTTAATGTTGAGTTAGTGTGATTGTTCTATTCTGATGATAGTCGATGTTGACATTGAAGTTTTGTACAGTTTGAGTTTTTTTGGTATTGATTGTTCATTTTATTGTTTTTTCCTCAGCTGTATAGTGTAGTTATGTGAGTTGTGTATATTGGAGTTGACAGTTGTATAGTTAGTTGATCATTGTGATTTTTTCAAGTGTTAATAAAATCTAATTGCCTTTTAGAACTAATTATGGTATGACGGTGCCATATTTATATCCCAAATCATAAATTTAAGCACCATTTTTCTAAGCCAACCTTCTAATTTTGCGTCTGTTAATGCTAAAAGACAATGATAATAATAAGATAGTGATCTCAAGGGTTGCATCTAAAAGTGGAATAAATTACCTCAAACTGGGTTTCTAAAGAGAATAGACCAAAATTTCTTCAGTGATGGTGCTCTAAATTGTTGACTGGACTCATGTTCTTTTATTTCCCAAGGACAAATTCGAGGGTCACAAGGGCTTGATTGAATTGATATTGCGGGTGAGATGAAGGGATAAACAAATTTCGGATATAATTCTTATTCTAATTACGTTTAAAATGATTTGGCGAATTTGGTAGTGGCTAGTTTCATGAAGTAAGGGAGAAAAGGAAGAAAGGCGAAAGGGGAGGGGGGTAGGAGACTCGCATACTGAAATAATTCTCAAAATAAAGCGGCTTATTTTAGGATAGCTTTCGATATTCGTTTTTTCCAATTCAACTTATATTTGTCAGCACTACGAAGGAAAACGTTGACTGTAGTTGCAGTGGAAGGTAAATTTTCTTGTAGTGCGAAAATCTCTCAACCAGCTCAAAAAAAAGAACAACACAAAGATTTGTGCTTCAAAAATAGCAGCTCGACCTGGGAACGGAAGAAAATCCACGGACAACAGCAAACCATGAAATATGGAAGATCTCGATACCGCATCCACTGCACTAATAGTCGTCATCCTAGAGAAGCTTCCAATCTAATAAGCTCCACAAACCCACCAACCACTCTGGGAAAGCAAAAAATGCCAAGGTCCCATCTAGCAACCAATGCTATTAGGACCTTCTAGAATCATAGGTCCAAGGAGTCCCACCCATCAACCACCATAGATAATTGAAACTGAAAAAAAACATCATCACCCCACTACCATATAGGGGCGAGACCCTCAATTAGTTATAGAGAAAACACACGCCAAGGAAACTGACTGAGGATTCAAGTTATCCATAAAGGGCCTACCTCAAAAGGAGAAATAGATATCTTCGGAAAGTTTCCGAGTGATGGATGACACTACCAATTGAGTCTCATCAAAAATTTCCTTGTTCGTGGCACACCAAAGGTGCCAGCAGATATGGCAAGGGATGAGTCTGAAGAGGTTCGATTTAAGAACCTTTCCCAAACCCTTTGCCCACCGCTCACGAAGTAGAGACAATGGAGAGGAATGGACCCATTGGACGCCAACAGTACCTGGAAGACAAAATAGATCGAGCACACTCACTTTCCAAGAATAAGTGTGCGGTAAAATCCATAGAGCCTGACTTGCAACATCAGCAACGAGAAACCAAAGGGATGTCGATCGTCGTTAGGTTAGCATCTAAGGGGAGATTTCATGGAAGATGTTTCACATAAGGATGGAAATGTTTGGAGGAATGGACAAATCCTAAATAAAGGAGAAAATAGGTATCTAAAAAGGGGTCGGTGTATGACTAAAGTAGGATTTTGTATGGATGTAGCGGAATAGTATATGATAAGTTAACTAGTAAGCTACAATAGTTATGCAGGTAAATCTGAGATATATGGATATATCACAAATAAGAAATGAATGTAGTAAGTAAAAAACACCAGGAAGTTTATACTGGTTCGGACTTCCCATCCTACGTCCAGTCCCGAAGCTCCTCTTTGGATTTCACTAACACACCCTCTCTTAACCCGGAGGAATAGGTCATAATACACCTGAGCACCAACAAGGATATCCCCGCCAGAGCACCAACACAGGACTTTATAATTACAAGTAGTTTTGACTTCTGAATGTGTTCTCGTATCAACACTGAATAGTCACGATCAAGTACACCCTTCCTATAATCTTATCCTCAAGTATTTGATTTGTATGTGAATATTTAAGGAAGTATGTTGCTTGTTGAATCGAGAGATATGAAATAACTTCGAAGATTCAACAAGTAATTTGAATTTGAGAGAGATTTTAGAATGTGGCGAGTATAGAGATGTAGATCAGAATCGGTAGTTTGGAAAACATGTCTGTAGTGTATTTATAATAGTAGAAGAGTAGTAATCTTTCACGAAGAGTTTCATTCATGAATTACATCCATTTCTGTTCATAAATGAAGAGGAATCTATTTATGTAAGAAAGCAACTCTTCATATAAAAATGACTGTTATTGTGATCAGTTGACTGGTAGAAAAACCACTAGTCGATTGGTCAACTGAGAACATCATATACATATATATTTAATTGGAAAGAAACTAGCCGTTACTGGGCTTTGGAACCTTGACCAGTCGACTGGTCAGTTTTCTACCTGTCGACTGGTTAGGCTAAACCAGTCCAGTAATGCTTTTTTCATTTCATAAATCCATATATATATATATATATATATATATATGTTAAAAATATGTGCATTTGTGTTATACTATGAGGATAGATTTTAACACATTTCTAACACAACTAAATAATTATATATATATGAACTTAGCTTCATGATACGATCTTCATTAATCTCCATTTTGTTGTCATGAATCGAAAACATTGTGAATCAACATTCTCCCCCTTTTTTGATTGATGACAACATACCGCATTTTGGTGAAATATTGAATTGCTCCCCCTGAAGGTATGCTTTTATATATATTTCGCTCCCCCTGAAACTCTGCAACATTTTCTTAGCACATAGTATATATATAAGCATATACCAATTTAATTGATATTATTCACCCCCTTTGTCATCGATAAAAAAAATACATGCTATGAGATAAGATAATTGAGAATATTATAAGTCTTCAGAGATCTTTATATGAAACAATTCCTATTTCTCTTCGAAGTCTTATGAAAGTATTCTCTTATAGGGGTTTAGTAAATATGTCAACAATTTGATTTTCCGAGTTTACAATTTCTAAGTTGATGATTTGTTTTTCAATATTGGGTCTCAAGAAATGATGTTGTATATCAATATGTCTAGTTCTAAAATGTTTACCGGATTTTTAGATAAATTTATTGCACTTGTATTATCGTAATAAATTGTGGAATTTTTTAAATTAACGCTAAAATATTTTAGTGTTTGCTGCATATATATTACTTGAGCACAAGCTAGTGCTGCAGATATAGACTCAGCTTCACATGTTGACAGTGAAATGCAATTATATTTCTTGTTGAACCAAGATATAAGTGATTTACCAATAAAGTGACAAGTTCCACTTGTACTTTTACGATCCGTCCGTGATCCCCCAAAATCAGCGTCATTATATGAAACTAATTCGAAGAAACAATCTTTCGGATAGAAAAGTTCAAAATCTTTGGTACTACTGAGATAACGTAATATATGTTTTACTACCCTCAAATGTGATTCTTTTGGATTAGCTTGAAAAGAAGCACATAAGAAAACACTCATCGTCCACTAGCAGTTAAATACAGAAGTGAACCTATCATGCTTCAATAGAATTTTTGATCGACACTTTTACCATTTTCATCTTTATCTAAATGTGCCGTTGTACTCATTGGTGTAGGTTTACTTGATTTTTTTTTCAATTCCAAAACATTTTATTATATTAGAGCAATATTTTTCTTGATTAATGAAAATTCCATCTGATAATTGTTTAATTTGTAAACCCAGAACGTAAGATAGTTCTCCTGTGCGCGACATTTCAAATTCACTTGTCATTATATTTGAAAATTCCTGACATAGTTTATCATTTGTTGATCCAGAAATAATGTCATCGACATATATTTGCAGTATCAGAATATCTTTCTAAGCTTTCTTAATAAAAAGTGTTTAATCAACCTTTCCAATTTGAAATCCTAAATCTAATAAATAGTTCTTGAGACGTTCATACCAAGCACATGGTTCTTGTTTCAAACCATATAATGCCTTTTTAATTTGAAAACATGATCAGTAAATTTTTCATGAGCAAATAGTGGAGGTTGTTCAACGTATACTCTCTCTTTAATATCCATTTAAGAAAGTTCTCTTAACATCCATTTGACATTGTTTAAAGTTGAGAAAACATTCATATGCTAATAAAATACGAATAGCTTCTAGTCGAGTAATAGGGGCAAATGTTTCTTCACAATCATTGTCTTCTTCTTGGTTATACCATTGTTCTACAAGCCTAGCTTTATTTCTAGTAATATTACCTAATTCATCTACTTTATTTTTGCAAACTCATTTTGTTCCGATGACAGTTTGATCACTCTATCTTGGAACTAATTCCCATACTTCATTGCGTTCAAACTGATTAAGTTCTTCTTGCATAAAAATTATCCAGTTTTCATCTTTCGATGTTTCTTTTGGATTTTTAGGTTCAATATTTTATTAAAAAGCTACACTACTTACTAGGTTAAGCTGAATTTTTGTTCTTACACTCGAAGTTATTTCTCCAATGATATTTTGAGTCATATGATCTTGTAATATTCATGGTGGAGGTCTAACTTCATTGACTTGAATATTTTAGTTGTTATTATTGATATTATCTTGATTTTCTGTAACATTGTTTTATGTATTATTATGAACAATGTTTTCATCCTCTCTATATATTTCAGTATCATCGTCATGAGAAGAATTACTTTTCGTAATCTATGAATTAAAAGAATTTTGAATAAAATTTTCGTCAAATGAAACATGAAGTGATTCTTCTATTTTACTAGTTCTCTTATTGTAAATACGATAAGCTTTGCTACGCTCAGAATATCCCAAGAATATTCCTTCATCAGATTTTGAATCAAAATTTCCAAGCTGATCTTTTGTATTTAAAATAAAACATTTTGAACCAAAAACTTTAAAATATGAAATATTTGGTTTTCTTCAAGTTAAAAGTTCAGTATTTTTAGTGAGAGGTCGAATGGTAGCACGATTCAAAACATAACAGGCCATTGCAACTGCTTCAGCCCAAAAATGTTTTGGTAGTGTACTTTCATTTAATAGCGTTCTGGCACATTCTTGTAAAGTTCTATTTTTACGTTCTACTACTCTATTTTTTTGTGGAGTTCTAGGGAAAAAGAAATTATGGAAATTCGTTTCTTTTAACTCAAATTTCTCATTTTCAAATCATACCCCATGATCACTTCGTATATTCTTTATTTTTAAATCCGTCAAATTTTGAATTTGTTTGACAAATGTATTAAAAAAGATTAAAGGTATCACTTTTTCGTTAAAAACATAGTCCAAGTATATCTTGAAAATCAACACAAGTTCTCAGTTTTAAATTTAAAAGAGGATTTAGTTAACTTCCCAAGTTGACAAGCATCGCACAAATTCTCAGTTTTAAATTTTATTTTTGGTAAACCTCTTACAAGATCATTTTTAGAAATCTTGTTTATCGTTATAAAGTTAATATGACAAAATCCTTTGTGCCATAAACAAGGATCATTGTCTTTGGTTAATAAACACATACTTGGATTATTATTAGCTTCCCTATTCAAAATATAAATATTTTTATCTTGGTTTCCCTCAAAAAAAAGATTTTGATTTGAATCTAATATACTACAATTATTTTTTGAAAAACGATATTTTAAAACATTTATCACATAATTGACTAATTCTTAAAAAGTTATGTTTTAAGTTTTTAACTAATAAAACATTAGAAATAAGAGGTGAATTAGATATACCATAATTGCTCACATCGCCTTTGCCGATGATATATCCTTTGGAATTATCTCCAAATGTGACACTTCATCCTTTTGAGTAGATAATATTTGTTAACATCTCTTTATCTCCTATCACGTGTTGTGGGCAACCACTGTCGAGTATCCATTTTCCTCTATTTTTGTTGAGTGGTAACCGCAAAAAATAATTTAGAATTTTATTGGTACCCATTTCCTCAGCTAGGGTCCTAAGGATTAATTCTTAGGAAACCAAACCCAAGAGGGTTCAGAGTCCTTTTTGAAAATATAATTAATATTGTTGTGAACAGTGTCTAAGAAATTCTTAATATATTTATTTCTAATCAAAAAATTATTGGTTTTTGGAACCCATATACTAATATTTCTTGAAGTGTTCTTCTTAATAGCAATGTCTAGATTTTTAATTACCGATTTAATACTAGATTTCTTAAGACTAGATTTCTTTTTAGAATTAACTTTTTGAACATACCTTAGTCCTTTTTACCAGAAACTGGTTGAGAATTTTCTAATAACTTAGATAAATTTTCCCTACATTTATTAAAATTGTTAACATTCTTAGGAATACTATCCAATTTAATTTTTAGACTAGAATTTTCTAATTCTATAATTTTTACCTTAGTATTCAAATCGTGATTCTCAGAGGCTAGTATATCATTATTATTCTTTTGAGTCTCAATTTCTTGACTCAACATAGAAATCTAAGAATTTGCAACTAACGAAGATTCTTGTAATTTTCTAATCTCATCTTTCTAAAATCTTGTTTTACTCTTTTAATAAGTCTCTTTCAAATTCTGCTCTTTTCTATCTTCATTTGTTTGTTTGTATTTTCTCTTAAAATTATTTCTATATTAAAAAACTTTCATATTAATTTCTATTAATTCATCATAAGTAAAGTCACTGACCTCAGTATCCTTTGCCATGAAGCATATGTTTGCTTGTTCGTTGTCACTATCGCTGTCACTATCAGAAGATGATGAATCTGAATTATCCCAAATGATTGAGAAAGCTCGTCTTTTTGATTTCTCCTTTTTGTTGCAATTCCTCTTTAATTCAGGATAGTTCTTTTGATAATGTCCGGTTTTGTGACAGTTGAAACGTTCCACCAACACAGGGTCAGGTTCTTTTGTTGAATTCTTTTTCAGACTCTTGCTTTGGCCTTTTCTATATTTCTAAAATTTTCTGAAATTCTTTGCTACAAATGCAATGTCTTCTTCGTCCGAATCTGACTCATCTTTCACACCATGGAAAGCTATTTTTTTCTTGTCTTGAACATGTGCTTTCTTTGCTTGCAAATTTATTTCATAGGACATGAGATTACCGATTAACTCTTCGGGTTTCATGGAAGAAAGATCGTTAGCTTCTTCAATAGCCAAAACCTTTCTTTCCCACATGCCATACACATATCAATCAAATCCATTCCATTTCACCAAACAATCAAATCCAAATCAAATAATCTAACCAACTACACAACCAAACAAACAAGTCCATGGTCTGTGGACGATGGTGTCGGGTGCTACTAAACACCGTCTGCATCCTAGTATATATTAATATAACTAGAAAAGAAAAGTTAAAGTGAGAAGTTCTCACCGAGGGTTCCACTCCTCCATATCTTTATTTTAGAATTGTATGGATTCTGTTTTGCTTCCGGTCAATTCCATCACACTTTTATTCACACAGTCCATAATAAAAATCACATTTTCATATCACTATATAAATAATAAAAATTAGATTTTTATTTCACTATATATATAAAAATCGTATTTTTATCTCTTCACTTCATATACATAAAAATCTCGCCTTTAACATTATAAAGGTTTCATTTTTATAACGCTTCATATATATAAAAATCGAATTTTTATCTATATAAAAATCTCAACTTATATTTCAAACAAAATCACTTCTTTATATTGTTAATTCGCTACAACACATATAAAGGTCGTATTTTTATAATCTCTAGTATATAATAAAAATCATATTTTCACTTCGCACTTCAGATAATAAAGATCATATTTTTAATCTCTTACATTAGTAAAAATCATATTTTTATTACTCTACATTAATAAAAATTATATCTTTAATTCTTTACTATAATAAAAATTATATTTTTAACACTCTACATGAATAGAAATCATAATTTTAATTTGCTACAAGTATAAAAATCAAATTTTTATACCTTTAAAAATATTTTCAACTTGCCAACAATGTTTCCTTTCAGCGATAAAAATCATAGCTTTATGCTATTAAAAATCCGATGTTTAACTTTAGAAATCAAACCTTTTATATTTTTAAAGAACGAAGCTTTCATATTTTAAAAATCGAATCTTTCTATTTTAAAAATATAATCTTTTTGCTATAAAAATCAAAACTTTATAAGCAAAATCCAAGCTTTTTATAATTAAAAATCAATCTTTTTATTTTGAAACACAATGTATATCATTCTTCATAAATATCAGAATTTTAAATTGATTATCCTATATTAAAACTGAGAAAAAGAATAAAGTAAGTGCATATTATCAAATAAAGACTCACGAATTGAAGGGGGAGGGTCTTCGCTGGACTGCACGGGGCTGGAGGAGTGCGGAGGTCTGCTGGCGGCGCCTCTGACGTCGGAGGAGGCGGAGGGCTTCAGGGGGGTCGGGTTCGGATCTGCGAAGAAGGGGTGGCTAGGGTTTTGTGGGGATTCACGACTGAGGCTCGAACGGTAGGAGGAAGGATCGGTGGAAGGGGGTGATCGGAGTAAGAGGCGCTCGGTGGTTGCGGGTATGGCGGAAACGGCGGTGGGGGTTGGGTGCGATGAACGACGGGTTTTTGTTTTCTTTTTCTTTTAATTTATGTCGATCTGTGAGAATGAAAGAGAGGGGGGGCGTAAAAGGGTTTTTATAAAAATTAAATTAAATTATTTAATTTCTCCTAGGGTTGACTTTACATTCGAACTCGAAACGCGACCCAACGCCTGTCGTCCCTAGCTAATTACCCCCATTTCGAACACAATGGGATATGTATAGTAGGCTGATTAGATCGTTTCGATCAGTTTCCGTTGAATTTACATATAAATCATTATACTGAATTTTAAACGTACATTTCAAATTACAGAGCCCACATACGGACTCGAAAAATTCCAGAAAAATATTTTCTAGCTTCGTATTGACGATACGGTCCTATCAAAACTATTTTCGTCGAATTCTGAGACCATTTGAAAAATGGCCGTTTTCCAGTCGATGAAAATCAACTTAAACTGGTCAAACGCGTTTTCCTTTGCCACACTCACATATTGAATCGAAAAATTATGAAAATTGGAATCTGGCAATAACTTGGCATCACGGATCCAACAAAAGTGGTTTCGTCGAAATCCGAGGTCGTTTGCAAAATGGCTATTTTTAAGGGCCAGAATTCCATAGCGACTATTCTGAATTTTCAACTGGACATATCTTTTGATTCCCGCTATGAAATTTTGATGTTTTGGATTCGTTGGAAAGATATCATCAAATAGGTTCTATTATTTTTGGTTTCACTAAAATCCGGTTTATTTTGCACCCGGTACACTCAATTGAAATTTGAAACCGAATTATCGAACTACCGCACCATTTTCAATTCCTTTTGTAATTATATATAATTATTTATATTCTAACGACGATCTATATAAATATATACGTTCGAATTATATTCAAAATAAATTTCTCGTTGATATTATTTAAAATAATCCATTTTAAATATTCAAAATTCATTAAAATTGCCAAAATAAAAATTTTAAATTGGCTCGCATTTCCGGGTTATTACAATCTCCCCCACTTAAAGCTTTTCGTCCCCGAAAAGGAACGAAGCCGAAAGTTGTTTAACTAATCAACTCAACTTTCTCTATTTTCGTTACGGCTTAAGTTCTTCAACTTTTCAGTTTCTAAAAACTTTTCAAAATTTTCAAAAATTTGGCTAACACCCTAAATTTTAGAAAAATTTCGCCATATCCTCCCCTGCACCGGGAGCATCGGGAAAATCCCGAAATTGCCATACAGGCCCTCTGATCTCAAAAAGAAAACGAAAAAGCCAAGCGTCTAGCCAATCGGCTCATAAAATCATCATCACCCAAACAAAATAGTAAATTATAGTAAATATGTACCTATTTGTCGGGCAAACAAATTTTATTCTTCGGCTCTAGCCTCCTTGCTATGACCTGTTCAATGTAAATACATGTATATGCAAGCAAATGTGACCAATTTTCAATACAATTCAATATTTGATTCAATTAGGCGTAATGGTTCAAAATTATTAAACAAATAAACAAACAACACAACCATCAATCAATTAGTGAATTAACGTTTCAAATTCATAATTTTGATATATATACAAAAAATCATGTTTTTGATGCCAAATCACAACAAATAAATCTATCTATATAAGTTTTGGTTCTCACACCGGTCTAATGGAAATATATAGAAAATCACACCTTTGAAACTCGAACACACACTACTGATGCTATATAGTCATCAGTAGAATCATCTTCGGGCGACTAGAGTGTGATTCTATATCTATCTAGTATATTAAAACTTCGAATATACGTTCATGACGTGTATATGCAAAACCTTTATAAACTAGATTGTCAAAATTCAAAATAAATAAATATTCAAATACGAATAAAATGGTTTAAATTTTCAAAACAAAATTGTTTTCATTTGAAAAATATTCTCTTCACACTCGTTCTAGGATACTACTGATCCTATCTCTAACGAGTCATTCTAATTGGATATTACTAATCCAATATCTGATGGATTCTTTCGTATGGTTCTAATGTGTCTTGTTCTCGAGCTCTGTAAACCAAAGCTCTGATACCAACTGTGATACACAGTTCACGATAAACCCAAATCACGTTCTATTTATTATCGGGTTAAAGAACAAGTGTTGTTTAAAACACTGTTCACGATAAACCCACAGATCAATTCTAATTCAATTCCAATCAAATATATTAGAAATTACGATTATTTAAAACCCCTTTCAAATCCAATTTATTTATTTAAAAATAATTGGGTTTTAAATTTAGTTCAAAACTAGTTCATTTCGATAAAAATCCATTTTTATCTTTACAAATGTGGGATTTTTCATCCCAGTTTTTCACAAATCATTTCTTATGATTTTACACAAATTATTACTATTTTTAATAATTTTATCGAGGCCCGTACAGTAGATTTCCAACAACGGCCATCGAACTGCACTTACAGCAACCTTTTCCAAATTTGATTTGGACGTATCTCCAAATCCAACCGTTAGATTTCAAATTTCTGATATTCGTTAGAAAGCTCTTTTCGATACGAACCCAACGGTTCTGGTTTTAGGAGAATTCGACGGTCGAATCTCCCGTAATGTCCGTTCGAAATCAATGGTCGAAATTCACGAACTACCGCGGTGCGGCGCGTTCTATTCAGGCCATTATATTATATATATAATATATATTTCGTTGATTTCTTTTTAAAAGAAATTTTATAAATAGTTTTAAATTCGTTTCAAAACAATTTCAAATTCAAATCAAAATCGAATTTTTTTTCCTTATAAATTCGTTTTAAATTCATTTCAACTCAATTTAATTTGAATTCATTTCAAATCGATTTTTATTCTATTTCAATTCGTTTTCAATTCAATTCGAATTCGTTTTATATTCAATTCAATTCGAATTCGTTTTATATTCAATTCAATTCGAATTTGTTATATATTCAATTCAATTCGAATTCGTTATATATTCAATTCAATTCGAATTCGTTATATATTCAATTCAATTCGAATTCGTTATATATTCAATTCAATTATAAAAACGAATATAATCGATATAAATATCGTTCGCGTCAAAATAACGCATCTCTAATCAACACGGTTTTATATATTTCAATAATTCCTTTATTCTATTGAACAAATGAATATTTATCCTATTAAATACATGAATCTATATTTTTGTCAACACATGACTAATCTCAACGAATGAGTACTGTCCACGTGTGACTATTTTTGTTATTTAATATATTTTATAAAAATTATGGTATTTATCGTTTGATTTCAAATCACACTCCAACCGTAAATTAGTAAGAGAACGACTCCCTAAATATTAACCCCGAAGGCCGAAACCAACATCAGATCCATATCCAGGAGACCACTCATCTTATCTATTTTCCAGTTAGTTTCTAATTTTATATATGATAAAGATGTAAATTTTATTGTTAAAATATTTCGTTCAACACATGACTAATCTCAACGGATGAGTACTGTCAACACATGAACCTTTACTTTATAAAGAAGTTAGTTTCTAATTTTATATATGATAAAGATGTAAATTTTATTGTTAAAATATTTCGTTTAACACATGACTAATCTCAACGGATGAGTACTGTCAACACATGAACCTTTATTTTATAAAGAAGTTAGTTTCTAATTTTATATATGATAAAGATGTAAATTTTATTGTTAAAATATTTCGTTCAACACATGACTAATCTCAACGGATGAGTACTGTCAACACATGAACCTTTATTTTATAATATTCTTTATTTTCCCAATTGGAATGAGGCCCAATCAATCACCATATAAAGTTAATTATATGGATTCCATACAACACATGTATATAATAGCAACGATAAATAATCAACCATCATCCAAAGTGCACTACACTGTAAAAGCATCAAATATAGATACCTAACGCTTACAACAGCCTGTCGATCCATCGATCAGCATACAACTAATTACTGGGATTGGTGTATGCCATATTTTATCCCAATACCCATGTGGGGTTTCAAACAATCAAACACAGATTTTATTTGTGCAGTTGGGCGATGTGTAAAATTTGTCATCCCAATCAATGTCCTTCAAATAGGTGTACATAAACAAACCGTCCGGTTTGTAAATGAATATTTATTTATTCACATTCACGTTAAAAATTATATTTTTAATGACCAATTATTTTATTCAACCTATGAATATTCTATTCGGTTCATTTATTAAATAAAATGATATCTTTATTTTTCTAACTTATTTTAGAAAATTTCGGCGGCATAACGGCACGATACTAGACACGGGACAAGGCCTAGCCTTATCCCCGGTCTAATAATGGCCTATGCCATACACATATCAATCAAATCCATTCCATTTCACCAAACAATCAAATCCAAATCAAATAATCTAACCAACTACACAACCAAACAAACAAGTCCATGGTCTGTGGACGATGGTGTCGGGTGCTACTAAACACCGTCTACATCCTAGTATATATTTATATAACTAGAAAAGAAAAGTTAAAGTGAGAAGTTCTCACCGAGGGTTCCACTCCTCCATATCTTTATTTTAGAATTGTCTGGATTCTGTTTTGCTTCCGGTCAATTCCATCAAACTTTTATTCACACTGTCCATAATAAAAATCACATTTTCATATCACTATATAAATAATAAAAAATAGATTTTTATTTCGATATATATATATATAAATCGTATTTTTATATCTTCACTTCATATACATAAAAATCTCGCCTTTAACATTATACAGGTTTCATTTTTATAACGCTTCATATATATAAAAATCGAATTTTTATCTATATAAAAATCTCAACTTATATTTTAAACAAAATCACTTCTTTATATTGTTAATTCGCTACAACACATATAAAGGTCGTATTTTTATAATCTCTAGTATATTATAAAAATCGTATTTTCTCTTCGCTCTTCAGATAATAAAGATCATATTTTTAATCTCTTGCATTAGTAAAAAATATATTTTTATTACTCTACATTAATAAAAATTATATCTTTAATTCTTTACTATAATAAAAATTATATTTTTAATACTCTACATGAATAAAAATCATATTTTTAATTTGCTACAAGTATAAAATTCATATTTTTATACCTTTAAAAATATTTTCAACTTGCCAACAATGTTTCCTTTCAGCGATAAAAATCATAGCTTTATGCTATTAAAAATACGATCTTTAACTTTAGAAATCAAACCTTTTATATTTTTAAAAAACGAAGCTTTCATATTTTAAAAATCGAATCTTTCTATTTTAAAAATATAATCTTTTTGCTATAAAAATCAAAACTTTATAAGCAAAAATCCAAGCTTTTTATAATTAAAAACCAACCTTTTTATTTTGAAACACAATGTATATCATTCTTCATAAATATCAGAATTTTAAATTGATTATCCTATATTAAAACTGATAAAAAGAATAAAGTAAGTGCAAATTATCAAATAAGGACTCACGAATTGAAGGGGGAGGTCTTTGCTGGACTGCACGGGGCTGGAGGAGCGCGGAGGTCTGCTGGCGGTGCCTCTGCGTCGGAGGAGGCAGAGGGCCTCAGGGGGTCGGGATCGGATCTGCGAAGGAGGGGTGGCTAGGGTTTTGTGGGGATTCGCGACTGAGGCTCGAACGGTGGGAGGAAGGATCGGTGGAAGGGGGTGATCGGAGGAAGCAGCGCTCGTTGGTTGCGGGTATGGCGGAAACGGCGGTGGGGGTCGGGTGCGATGAACGGCGGTTTTTTCTTTTTCTTTTAATTTATGTCGATCTGTGAGAATGAAAGAGAGGGGGGGGGGGGTAAAAGGGTTTTTATAAAAATTAAATTATATTATTTAATTTCTCCTAGGGTTGACTTTACATTAGAACTCAAAACGCGACCCAACGCCTGTCGTCCCTAGCTAATTACCCCCATTCCGAACACAATGGGATATGTATAGTAGGCTGATTCGATCGTTTTGATCAGTTTCCGTTGAATTTACATTTAAATCATTATATTGAATTTTAAACGTACATTTCAAATTACCGAGGCCACATACGGAATCGAAAAATTCCAGAAAAATATTTTCTAGCTTCGTATTGACGATACGGTCCTAACAAAACTAGTTTCGTTGAATTCTGAGACCGTTTGAAAAATGGCCATTTTCCAATCGATGAAAATCAACTTAAACTGGTCAAACGCGTTTTCCTTTGCCACGCTCACATATTGAATCGAAAAATTATGAAAATTGGAATCTGGCAATAACTTGACATCACGGATCCAACAAAAGTGGTTTCGTCGAAATCCGAGGTCGTTTGCAAAATGGCTATTTTTAAGGGCCAGAATTCCATAACGACTATTCTGAATTTTCAACTGGACATATCTTTTGATTCCCGCTATGAAATTTTGATGTTTCGGATTCGTTGGAAAGATATCATCAAATAGGTTCTATTATTTTTGGTTTCACTAAAATCCGGTTTATTTTGCACCCGGTACACTCAATTGAAATTTGAAATCGAATTATCGAACTACCACGCCATTTTCAATTCCTTTTATAATTATATATATTTATTTATATTCTAACGACGATCTATATAAATATATACATTCGAATTATATTCAAAATAAATTTCTCGTCGATATTATTTAAAATAATCCATTTTAAATATTCAAAATTCCTTAAAATTGCCAAAATAAAATTTTTAAATTGGCTCGCATTTCCGGGTTATTACACCACTCATCCGTTAGAGTGTATAATATTTTTGAAACTATATCAAAATCAGAGTATTTTTCTCCTAATTCTAGTATAAAATGATAAATATTTTGAAAACTTAAGTACATGTCATTTATAGACACATTCTCGTTCATTCTAAAATTTTGAATCTGATTTTTAAGCATGGATATCTTGCTTTGTTTGACCTTGCTAGTTCCTTCATGAGTTACTTTGAGTGTTCGCCAGATTTCATATGTTGTGTTGTACATACAAACCCGGTTAAACTCGTTTCAATCCAAGGCACAATGCAACATATTCATGGCTTTACCATTGGCAGTAGCCTCTTCTTTTTCGTTTGCAGACCATTCAGTATATAGAGTAGTGGGTTATGTACACTCTTTTGTGTAATATTCCTAGCATAAAAACTATTAGCTTGCATATATATTCTCATTCATGTAGCCCAATAACTATAATTCATGCAATTGAATAAGGGTGGTCTTGCAGTCGATTGGCCTTCAGTATATCCAGTATTAGGGTTGGTACTAGTGTTACTATCCATACTAATTAAGTATCAAATAACAGTTTTATGGTTAAATGATGACCTTGCTCCGATGCCAAATGAAAATGGGTCGGTGTATGACTAAAGTAGGATCTTTGTATGGATATAGCGGAATAGTATATGATAAGTTAACTAGTAAGCTACAATAGTTATGCAAGTAAATATGAGCTATATGGATATATCACAAATAAGAAATAAATACAGTACGTAAAAGCAACAGGATTTTTATACTGGTTCGGGCTTCCCATCCTATGTCCAGTCTCGAAGCTCCTCTTCGTAATTCACTAATACACCCTCTCTTAAAGCGGACGAATATGTCACAATACACCCAGGCACCAAGAAGGATGTCCCCGCCTGAGCACCAACACAGGACTTACAACTACAAGTAGTTTTGACTTCTGAAATGTTCTCGTATAAACACTGAATAGTCACGATCAAGTACACCCTTCCTATATTCTTATCCTCAAGTATTTGATGTGTACGCGAAGATTTAAGGAAGTATGTTTCTTTTTTAATCAAGAGATATGAAATAACTTCGAAGAGTCAACAAGTAAATTGAATTTGAGAGAGCTTTTAGAATGCGGTGAGTATAGAGATGTAAATCAAAATTTAGAATAGAATCAGTAAGAATCAATAGTTTGGAAAACATGTCTATAGTGTATTTATAATAGTAGAAGAGTAGTAATATTTCATGAAGAGTTCCAATCAAGAATTACATCCATTTCTGTTCATAAATGAAGAGGAATCTCTTTATGTAAGAAAGCAACTCTTCATATAAAAATGACTGTTATTCTGATCAATCGACTGGTAGAAAAACCGCTACACGAGTGGTCAACTGAGAAGATCATATATATTTCATTTATGAAAAGAAACTAGCCGTTACTGGGGTTTGAAACCGTATTGTAACGATCTAAGATTTTCAACATTTTATATCTATATATATAATTTATTTGGATTTTTGAACATAAATTGAATTAATGAGGATATTGATTTAAAAATCTTTTATATTTTTGGTTTGATAATTTTTTTTTTAAAATATGATATTTGTAATAAATACCTATTGTAAGACCATATTTAAAATATAACATTTTATTTAACAAATTTGAATTATCTAAGGGATGTTATGTTATGTAATGAATATAATATTGTACAAATCTATTTTTATATTGAGATTCAAAATGTTATATTTATAAATTTTATAAAGATTGATGAAGTATTTGAATTTTTTTAAATTTGTTTTGGTTAAATATAAATTTTAATACCATATTATTTTGATTTAAATTAATTTAGTTAAAACCATGTTCGTTTTGGAAGAATGTAAAACGGTTTGCAATCTAATGCTGAAAAACGATCAGTGTTCGAATATAAAATTATAATTAAATATCGGATTAAAATAATCGTTCGATTTCAGTACGCGTAGTCTTAAAATATTTTGTAAAAATTTACTGTAATTTTTATTTCGGAATATAAGCATATATTATTCTATGGTATTTTAGGGTAACGGTGGTCCTTTTGACACCTTACGGAATCAACTAACCGGTTTGTCTAATTTTCGTTTTGGGTCCATGACACATTGTTGTGCGCAAAAACTGTAACGACCCGGATTTCGGCCGACCTCAATCGATCGCAAGATTGATTAAGACCGTTCAAAACCCGCGTACGTTAACTTTGGGCATACAACACATCAGAACAACAACACAGACTTTTATAACATCAATAATAAATGTTACATCAGAGTATAGAATATATCAGAGTACATCGATAAATAATACAGTGGAAGATACATTTAAATTAAATACATTGCAGCAGAACTAATCTCAGTGGAAGGCCATCAATATTCTGGACCCGGCTTCAGACTTCAATCCAGGATCCTGCTTAACTATATCTGCAAAAAGCTACTCGACTGCCCGTGTGAAAAGAGGGCACCCGAGTTTGCAAAGTGAAACAAACTACAGGTCAGTCGTGGGACTGGTGTGAGAATTCTTAACTTAACCTATCTAATAAGTAGGCTAATCACAGGACCACGCCGCTAACGCGGAACGGGTTTACTCCATTGGATTGCCAGTGCATAATTAAAGTAAATCGTCAAATAACGTAATGCTTTTTAGAAAAGTGAAACCATTATAAGACCCAGGTCCCATCACACAATGCAACGTACACCAGAGGATAGGGTTTTACCTTATAATAGTCAAAAGATGCTTGATACGTAAAAACGATATTATTATTAGTGTGTATATATGTAACGACCCGGTTTTTCGGCTGTTGAATTCGGGATATTTAAATTTGGTTTAAATATTTTATTTGAATTATATATAAGAAATTTATAAGGAATTATTTAATAAAACGATATTTAAGCGTATAATTTATAATATAATTTAAAACGAGCTCGAAATCGCGCGGCAGTTCGTAATATAGAGTTTTGAACTTCAACTGAGAATACAGAATTCGTTATAAGTCGGATTTCTGTGAAACAAGAAACGTTAAAACCGTATTGATGATGATTTTCATATGAAAGAGAAAAATCCAGATTTCGTGTTATAATTTGTAAGTTACGTTCAAATCAAATTTTCAAATAGTCGCTGTAGAATCGTTTATGGACCATAACGGGTTAGTTAATATAACTAGAGATTGGTTACGAATTTGGACAAGGTTCTTTTGAGGCGTAGTTATAATTTAATTTTTAGAATTTTTCTGTAATTTTTAATTAATTAAATACGCAACTTTTTATTTGAAGTATTTTGCACCCTATATCAATATTTTGGGGTTTCATAATATAAGTTAAACTACCGATATTATTATATTTTTGGGATCGTGGTACCTCGCTGGACACGACCGTATTCTTACTTCTGTCTGTAGCGGCTTGAACGTAAATGAAATCTTTATCCTTGTTAGCAATAAAAGAGAAGATTTATTTCGTCATCTATTGATGCACGCTTAAATCCAAATACGGGGACTTTGAAATTTTTGCACCACCATGTGCGAAGCATGACAAAAGGAGAAGTAATTGGTACTTCATAATAAACAAAATACGTATCACGTACATCCTAAAATATAGTTAGGCAGGCCTATCTCTTCTTTTTCCTAAGTCTTAGTACGTAAAGTAAATTTACTTGCCGACAAAGGAATCAGACACCATTGCCTACCCCCTATATCTATAGCTAAACTTCGTGCCTGCCAAGGCAATACTTTTTGTGTGCGCCAATCCATCCAGTTCCGTGTGTCCCAAGCTGCTTCCCTTTTAAATACTGCTGTTCTTTTTGTTTTCTCATTTTCTCAGAAGCCAAAACCAAATCCTAGGACCATACAAAAATAGAAATCATTTCATTCGCAAGAACCTAAAATCCCAACGAAATATCTGAGTTTGAAAACCCTTCATAACAGCCAACCGCTACCTTCCTATATCGAACTTATGGCTCTCGACCCTTGTTTCGGTGTTGGATGTTTTCCAGTCGCCTACTAGGGCTTGGACCCGGTGGAGGATGCAGAGAGCTGTTCAACCGAGAGCTCGGTATGGGATCTGTGCCTTAGAAGGAAGAGTAGAAGGCATTAGGGAATCAAGAGATGAACGGAAGGGTGTGTTTTGCGTTCGTTTTTGAAAACAGGAGGTGGTTTTGGGCGTTTTCCGGCCGACTGGTTGACTGTGGTGGTCGGGGCCTGTGGGGGAACGGAGCAGGGAAGGACGGCGGTCAGGATGGCGGTGGTGTGGCTATCTCCGGTGATGTATGGTCGGAGAAAAGGGCTCGTGAAGGATTTCCGTTCGTCCGCGGTTTTCTGGTGATCGGGGACGCTAGGGCTGTCGCCGCTTCAGGCGATGGGGGCTCGAGGTGGTGCGGTTCAGGGGACGTGGTCGTGGCGGTCTCCGGCGATGCACAGGGGCGGCGGTGGACGGATGTAGGTGTCGTGTTTTCTGGTAAGGGAGGAAGTCGGGGTCTGGAAACCCAAATTTGGAAAACGCGTGGAGTAGTTGAAGGTGCTGACGTGGCACTGAATGATTAAGGAGATGATTAGGTAATGATTATTTAATTATTAAATTTAATTATTATTTAATAGCTTAGATTTAAAATCGTATAATTATCAAAACTTCGAACGACCGTATCTCGGTCATACGTTAACGAAATTTAACGAAACAAGATCCGTTGGGATCGCATGGACAAGACCTACCCGATGGCACTGACTAGAAGTCAATCCGACACCGTTGAAAATTCAGCTATTTTTGGACGGTCGGTTCAAATTTAAAGCAACAAACGAGTCAACCGTCGACCAGAACAAACTCTGGTGAGTTAATTCTCACACCTTCTGAAATATTGTGATGTGGTATATTCACAGTTAAATATATTTTACTGTTTACAGTTTAAATTGGCTGATTTGATGCAATGGATGCAAATTGTTTGCTGTTGTTTGATGGTTGAAGTTATTTATGTTCTGCCAACTATTTAATCCGTACATCGTGATCAACTGACATCTGTGATGCAGAGAAGGACAGGTTGGAGGGATCCGACCGGATTCCTCAATGTTACTGTATTTTGGTTGTGTGCATATATATGGATTGTTCACATCGTTTGACACCAAAAACTGTTTCAAATGTTGATGGGTGTATATACAACCATCGTTGTTGTGATTAAATCAACTGTTTGTGTTGACTGAGTAGAGGGGCAGTACGGGTCTAGTCGTGGGATTTTAACGTAGTTTTACCGCCAGGGAAATTGACGGTGTTTCAAAGTTATATTTTTATTTATAACAGAAAATAAAGTTATTCGATTATTTTATACGAGTATTTAAATTGGGAATTTAAATTAAATATATCAAATCGAGTTATTAAGATATTTAGTTAAATGGTTTGGATCAGCTGAGAAGCAGAAATCAAGCATTTCCCATGAACGGGTAAAAAGGGATTAATTGTTTTCAAACAATTAAAGGGTGATTTTAATTAATTAAGTTAATTAATTAATTTTAGAAAAGGGAAATGACAAATTGAATTCAGTTAATTGTTAACTGATGTGTATGGTTGGTTAATCCACCGTATTTGAGTGAAATAGACAAAGGGATATATATTGGGTTAAATATTCGTTAAAGTTAACGAATAGAGTTGGATATTAGTTAATCATTGATAACCATAATCCAAAGGGATAATTAAATTGGTTATTGTCAATAACCTTGATTATTATCGAGTGAGTTTTTAAATATGATAATAATGCTATGTTGGACTAAGATTAAAGTTAACTATATCTTTATATAGTGGAGATTAAAGCAAATAATCCTTTAATTTAAACTTAAAATAGTGAATTCAATTTCATATCAAGTAAGAATTTATTAAAGTGGTTTGCGAATCCAAGTTTCAAACAAGATTTTGGTAAATAAGAATCCAATTAACAAGTGTTTAATTGACGATGAGGTTGGCCAAAATGGCGATAAAGGTTTATCCTAAGAAGGATCAAATAATTGGAAATAAACTACCTGATGAGGGTTAATTTATAAACCAAAAGGGGTAAGAGCAGAAGGGTACTTGCAGTTAAGGTAGTTCTTTAAATGGGTATTACTCAAATAAAGGAATTAAATAAAAAGGATTTAAATGAGATTTCAAATGCAAACAACGGCTTTAGAGCTAGATTGAAATCAAAAAGGGACAATAAAGGTTATTATGGGAATGTCTAAGTAGACGGAACCCAAAACATTTGACCAAGTATTTATATCATGAAACAATGGGTCAACGGTGAAAGAAGGGTTAAAGTGTGGTGGTGAATATTTACTTAATTAAGAAATCAAGTAGAGAAAGTCTTGAGCGGGTCTTCGAATGTAAGAAACAGTTTAAACCCAAATTGGAAACCCAGATAGTAAATAAGATTCGTGAAGTGGTTAAGTTCAAGCTGATATATTCTGAGGTAAGAAGGTTGTCGACTAAGGTCTGAGAGGTAACTAAAATACCCCAACTTGGTTGGCTTCCCTATCATCAAGGAATAGTATTAGTTGGGAGCAAGTGAAGTGTTGAGATTTGATCCTATACGAGAATACCAAACTCTAATGCAAGGTTTGGAAACCAAATCGCATTATAATGTTAGTTCCAAAGAAATAAGAATGTGTTTCAAATTATAGTAAACATTTGTTATCCAATTTAAGTTGATCGAATATAGTTAGAATTAGTCAAATATAGTTAATCAAGAAAAGTTTCCATTTGCGTACGACTGCTAGCGTAATTCGCAGGGCTGAAGATAGCCTACGGCGGTCGGATGTTTCCTGAGGTAATCAGGCGTAACCATTTGTGATCGCTGTGATCTAGAGTCAAGCGAATGGAATTAAGTCAAGTATTAGTTAATCAATTAGAGTTAAAGCGAATTAGAGATTCAAATATCGTATTTTTGAATATTAAAGAGTTAGAGGTTTAATTTAACCAAAAAGTAAATCAGTGTTAAAGACCAAGTGATGTTGAATACTGAACCAGTGTACTCATTTGTTGTGATGTTTGAAACACTGTTATTTTGATAGTTAAAACACCGACTATCAAACCAGACCAATACGATTGTTGGTTCGGAAAGACCGGGATCGAATTTATATTCGAAAACCATTCTGACCAACAAGTACGTGAAGACGTCAATTGAAGACGGAGCAAGTGAAGACCGTGGATCTTCATAAGCAGAAGGACCACTGGTAGAATCTCTCTGGATTGCAACCAGAGTTATTCGATTTGTGATTCTGTCGTGGTTGAATCCACGGATTTACAAGGACTACTCGCTACTGATCCATGGGGTGATTCCTATATGAGATGCAGTAGGAGAGTACCTTCGGTTCATCCTGATCCTGGATGACATGTATGGACGGATGTCTGACAGAGTATTTCCAAAGGAATTACATGTGTTGATTTCTCCAAACGTACCATAGTTGATGGCGGAGAAATGGTTATTCTCTAGCCTGACAGCTAGAGTGTGTTTGTGGACGTCAATCAAGTGTGATCTGGCGGATCTGACGATGTGGCATTCAAAGTGAATGGTGGCCAGATGTTGAAAAGAGATTCTAGCCTCAAGCCTCATCAACCGGGAAATGACAAAAATCGGGCAGGCAGCATGGCTATGTGGGTCGCACCCATTAGGATGTATGATCACCTATCTAGAGAAATTCCTATTGCTTCTTTATCTATTCGATGCTGACCCTATTCGGGTGGCGGTTGCTGATCCCAACCGTCGGTGATATACATTCGGCACACTCAAGCGAAATGAGTGGTCGGTCATGTGAGGGCCGGGTTGCAAGACGTTCTTGTTGAACCCTGTGTATTCGCCTCTAGAGATACACGTGCGGAAGGTGGTCCCATACCTTGTCAAGTTGGAAATCCAATATCCAATAAGCGCCTGCAGTTTTCGATTATATACTATATATGGGGAGCGTGAGATGCAAGCGTTCCTCTAGATTGATAATTATTTGTATTTAGACATTATCATAATATCAGAGCAAGATATTGACTTTAAAAACGTTTTGGGTTATAGTAGTGAAACACCCCACCTCCGTTAGGGTCACTCTCAAAGGGAATGCCCTAATTTTGGTGGAGGTTTATAAGTATAAGTCACAGATATACAAGACAGATATAAGAACACATATTTGTAAACAGCGGAAAATCAAGAACTTTTATTTCATAAAAGCAAATACGTGCTACAACAACATCACCATAATTGTCTTACATCTTTTCCAAAACATAACATAACACTTTCATAATCTGTCCTGATTACATTATTTAAAGAAGCATAAATAAAACATAGATAAACTGCAAAAGCCCCATAGAGTTTGTCCAAAGCCATAGTTTCAAACGAAAAGGTCCAAGCAATACATTTCTCTTCTTCAAGCTGGATGTTAAGGCTGGTCAAGCTGCAGTGTTCCCTCCCGGTGGACCTTGGGGGGGGGGGGGGGGGGAAACGGAAGAAAAGAAGACGAAAAGAAAAGTAGAGTCAGACATAAAGCCTGAGTAAGTCTAGTACTATTTTGTCTATGAATAAAGAACTGGGTATGATAAGTATAAACAAGAAGTGGGAAAGCACTATAACTTGGTAAAGTTGTCTAGGGTCGAATATACTATCGTACCTCATGTTAATCTCTGAACCCATATAAACTAGTTTCCAACTGGCACCCCATAATCAGGGTGATGTGAACCATTCTACGATGATCGGCTCCTACTCGCATAGTTACATGTGTCTTACGGCCCCCGATGTTGTAGTTACCTATGCTGGTCCCACCACGGGGTGTATCAAGTCCCATGGCGGCGGCCCGACACAACCTTAGAATGCACAGGTATGCTACTGGTGCCCAGTGCCTTGTTTTTCTGTGCCGGAGTGTGTGCACGCCCGCACCCCGTTAGAACCTACACTGCTACACCACCGCCGTCGATTTGACCTCTTACAATCAGCCCAGTAATCGTGCCCCACCCTGCCTAGTTTCAGGGTATCATGATACGCCTTTTAGGGTTACTGCTGAAAAGGGTCCCCCGTTACTAGGTTTTCTATCTCTAACCACATGCTAAGTTGGTTAAGTGTTTTCTAACCTAACCCCACCAGTCTGTTTAGTTTAGCATGTTCCATTTTGATTAAATCTTTAGTTCACTTAATCCTAACAATCCTGACTCAGCCTTAATTGTCTTATTAAGGCCCTGACCTCTCACATTAGACAGGTATTGTTGTGGCTGCCTGTTGCCGGTTGGTTCCGGGCAGTCTTACGCCACAACTCAGTCTAACCTTGGGTCCTTATTGGGCTCCATGTTTAACCTCCCACATTGGATAGGTATTGTTGTGACTACTGGACAGCCGGGCGGTTCCGGGCAGGTTTACATCACAACTCAATCCAACCTCGGGTTAAACACATCGTATGTTCTACATTTACATATTTTGTCTTTCTTCTTTATTTTCTTATATGTAAATATTTGCGGCCCATTAAGTTAATGGTGTAAAGGTTACACCAATCATGGGCCCAACCCATACTTGAATTTGGGCCCTTCTACTTTATATTTTCATTTATTAATTAATTTTAACCCAACGTTATTTTCCCCCGTTTAACACGTCCGTTTATTATATATATGTTGGGCTTAGCCTTTTTAAAGCCCAACTTAGCCATGCGAAAAGAGGGGAGGCTTAAAGCGTGATTACATACACAAAAAGGGGAAGGTGAGCGCATGAACTTGCAATATGACGTTGGAAATACAAAATAGAAACTGGTGTACTTGTATAGTAGTGACATATACTTTGGTCATAAAACATAAGTGACATGAATTAAAGCATGAAATCTTGTAGTTGAGATAAGAATCTAAATTGGTTATCATTATTGACACATAGTCATAACTACAACATGGACCTATATTTTTATTTAGGCATAATGTCAAACATAAGCATGGCATAAATATTTCTAACATAAGCATGGCATAATGTCAAGCATAAGCATGGCATAATGTCAAACATGAGCATGGCATAATGTCAAACATAAGCATGGCATAAGTATAGTTAAATTTGTTCACATAACTATGGCATAAATATTTCTAACATGAAATCATGATTTTTACTTTAGTCATGCAAACTTGCAAAAAGGGATTTTTGGGTCTAACCTAGCCATGTCTCACATATGTCATCATATAATTCTTTCTAACAATATAGGACAAACATGGTTTTCAATTATGTAAAATATCAATCATAGCCTAGTCATATTCATAAGTTTGCACATAGGTTTTTCTAGTACAAAACATGGCTTAATACATAGATCATGGTGCCAAACTTTTCAATATAATTTCATATGAATCATGATAATCCCAACCTTATTCCAATTACTTCACAAAAATGATGTTTGTATAAAAATACACATTATGATGGCATAGTAACAAAATCCCAAACTTGCATGAATTTCAATTAATCAACTACATACATGTAGCTTCAACATAAATTACATAATTTGCGCATATTCCAAACGTATACTTGCATAGAACTACCGCATGTAGTTCTTTATAATGAATAACATAATTCAAGAATATCCAAACGTATACAATGTTTCAAATCAATAATAATCATAGTAACGCACAAATTATGAATTATTTATCACCACAATCAAGTATACAAACCAACACAGTTATTTGTTCATACCAAAGTAATACTCTACTTACAATGGTTGCGGCGAATTCTCTAATTTAGGAATTTAGAGATGCGACTCCTTTTGACGTAGGCGTTGATTTGATTTGCTTGAATTGCTTTAGGCTTTAGAATTTTTCCTCCTAATCTTCTCTCCAATTTGGTGGCTACCCCTAGTCGTTCCTCAGCAACATGGCGGCTTTGTTCTTATTTTTGAATGAATAGATTAGGGTTTAGTCTAGGGTTGTTTTTATAGAGGTAATGAACTGATTAGGGCCATTGATGTTGCTTGGATTAATCGTAGCCATTCATTCGATAGAGAGACCAATTAGAGCCTGTCACCTAGCCCTAATGACAAAGCAGACCACAGAAAATCGGCTAAACACAGACCTGGCCAACCAGGTTGGACTGGGCTCGACCAGGTCGATACCCCTGTCGACAGGGCTGTCGACAGCCCTGTCGACATGGCTAGCCCAGGTCGACAGCCCAGTCGACCTGGGTGCGTCAGGCGGGACTTTTTCCGCCCTGGCCTATTGGGCCCCACTTCGGAATTTTTAATTGTTTTATTCTGTTTGAATTCTAAATTTAATTTAAAAACTTCCGAAGGCCATATCTTCTTCATACGGACTCCGTTTTTCGAAAACTCGGACTCTATTTCGCGTATTTTTCCGAGACGAACGCAATGGCGTATCCCGTTTCCCTTAGTTTTTTGATTTCAAATTAATTATACTTTAATTTGTTAATTTCACAGTTATAGAATTTTCGGGGTGTTACATTCTCCCCCACTTAAAAGGATTTCGTCCCCGAAATCTTCAAGTTAGGAGGAATGTATATCCTAACATCCAATCATCCATCTACTCATCCATCAAACACGAGCATCCATAGTCCTTAAAAGACTTCTAATGCTTCATGACCATATGCGAAGTGTGTGTGTACATGTACTTATCTAATGCAAAATCAGGCGGTCTACTGATTCAGTTGACCTCCTTAATGCGAATTATGTAAGTGCCATGAATCCATTATGTATGCAAATTTTCCTATTCATGATTCTACATGAGTGCACAATCATTCATTACAAATGCAACATCCATATGACAACACATTAAAGTTCAACCATATACGAATGCAAACATATATGCATATGCAATATGAAGTGACTGAGCCGATCTAAAACCTAGATTGTGTGTGTATATGCAACCACGAGCAACCACTAGCAATCACTTGCAACCACTTGCAACCATCATCCATAACATGTTTCAATTACATGTTTCCATCCAAAGGGTTTCTACCTAAAAGATAAGATCGAGGAAATATACCCTAAAAGATAGATAAAAGCGCAACTTAAGGAGAAGGAAAGATCAAGAATGTACCCTCGAACAGAAAAGGGTAGGCTGTACGGATTCTAGCTTCAGTTTCCCAAGTCGTGTCTCCCTCGGCGTCGCTCCACTGAACTTTGACAAGCTTGACTTCGCGGTTGCGTAGCTTCTTCACTTCCGTTCCTAAGATGCGGGTTGGAACTCTTCTTATGGTTGCTTCGCGTTCCACTTCGGCCTCTTCGAGGATATTTGGCTCTACCACTTCAGCAGACTCATGTAGACATTTTCGGAGATGTGAAACGTGAAAAACGTTGTGGACTCCGGCCAATTTTCGGGTAGCTCTAATCTATAGGTCATTTTCCAAATTTTCTCAATGATAGGAAATGATCCTACCTAAAGGTATAGTCGAATGATAGAAACAAGTAGAAACTTTGTGCCCATTAGGCAATGTCAAAACTGGAAATCTATGCCACATATATACTGATTAGGAGAAGAACTCTCTAAGCATCAGCCCCGAAGACCGAAATCAACATCAGACTGACACCCAAAGAATTACTCAACCCAACCACCATATATGATTCTAGGAAACTAAGTATGATGGACTCCTTTTAGGTCACAAGGGAGTCCCTTCCTAAGACCAATCTGTATCCTATAAAACCCAAAAAGTTTGGTCAATCCAACGAACACCCTCAAGCCCCAACATGTGTTACTAACAAATGAGTCATACTCCCTACGGGGTTTGCAATAGAAATCGGATTAAAAATGGGACCGAGAGGATATACACGAAAGATAGCATGCAAGTGAACTTTACAGGAAGAGAGGGATCAAGGATATACTCTTAAGAAGAGATATGATGCACGAATCTAGTCTTCAATCTTCTAAGTCGCATTTCCTTGAGCTTAACTCCATTATGCTTTGTCCGTCTTTAACTTCACAATTTCGTAGCTTCTTAATTCTTGTTTCCAAAATATGGGTTGGAACCGTTTTCACTGTTGCCTCTCATTCCACTTTCACTTACTCTACTTCTAATATACTTGGCTCAAGCCTAGCTGCGTACTCATGGTTCCATGCAAGCTCTCCAAAATTCACTAGTGAATTTTAGATCTCGTCCACTTACTAGCAGGTATTCCACGTAGCAGAATTATCTCTTGGAAATAAATGCCAGCTATGTTGCCAAATGTACTTACTAAGGTGATTCTCCACAACTCATTCATAAGCGAAATGAACCTTCTGCCTTAGTGGCGAACACTACTAGAGCGCCCCATTCGGAAATGCTCCTTCAAATGAACCCCTACTCTAGAAGCTCTTCAATCTGTTTACTGAGCCCTTACCTTTCCCGTGGAGCCATGTGTCTAACGGGCAACGCAACGGGCTTTGCATCATCTACAAGATATATGCGGAAATATATTTCCCGCTTCGGAGGCAAGCCCTTCACCTCTTCGAAGACATCCGGATATTCCCGGACCACTCTAACGGATTGCAAATTTTCAACAGAGGCATCTAGCGATTCAAGATAACTAAGCATAACCGCATACGAGGGATTACAAGAAATTTCCAAAGTATTACCGAGCTGGGTTAGGGGCCTAACAACCCTTTTCTCACAATCAAGGATGGCCCCATTACTGGATAGCCAATCCATACCCAAAATCAAACCATAAACCGAAAAGCCCAAAACAAAGGCACTACATTGAAATTCTACGCTTAGAATAGAAATTTTCAATCCCAAACAGATCATAGACAAATGAGCTGGGCCTCCAATTGGGTTTGAAACAATTAAGGGGTCCTCTACCATACTAGTTTTTAGGTGCAGAGATTCTACTAAGGCAGACGAGATAAAGGAGTGTGATGCGCCAGAATCAAATAAAGTGCGAACGGGGTGATCATAAAGATAAACTACACTTTCTACAGAAGTATTTGTACCTCGCTGTTGCAAAGGTGGCGCTTCTAGCACATGAACCTGTGCCCCTGGGGTGGATCCAGCCCTCTGCCCCTGTCCTCGTTTCTTTGGGCAGTCCTTAGCCCTGTGGCCTGTCTCACCGCAAGAAAAGCACCCACCATTTTCCTTGGCCTTCTTTTTCCGGCAGTCCTTTACTAAGTGCCCCACTTTGCCACAGAAATTACACTTCCTCTTCTCTTTGTTGCCTTTCCCACCTTTCTTAAAGTCTGTCTTCTTAGGCTGCAAACCCTCTTTCTTCCCTTGAGAGTTTTCTGCCTTCGTCTCCTTCTTGCCCTTATCTTCTTCATTCAGCAATGCCATTTGCACCAATCTTTCATACGTGGCCCCCATGGGTATATGGGTCATGGCCAAACTGTGTAATGGCTCATTCAACCCTTTGACGAAACGGAGAGCCTTCTTGTGCGGGGTGTTGACTAGGTCAAGTCCAAACCTAGCCAGCTCATCGAACTGATTCACATACTCTCTGACTGTCTTGTCCCCTTGCTTAAGAAATAAGAATTTTTCCAACTGCAAACTTCTTTCCGCATCTGAGAGAAATTTAATCTCAAACCTTGCCCTAAAGTCCTCCCATGTCTCCACTGGTCTTTCAGCATTAGTGACTTCCCACCAGTAGGAAGCCTCGCCCTTCAATAGCCATACTGCCAATTGTACTTTTTGTCTATCTTCTACCTCAAAGATGATGAATAGGTCCTCCGTTTCTTTCAGCCAATTTCTAGCTGCCACGAAGGACTCAGTTCCATGGAAATCCCTTCCTCCCATAGCTTTAAAATCTTTACATATCTTAGCAAATGTGTTTCCCCGTGGAGGAGGTGGAGGAAAAGGTGCTGCTGCAGCTGGATGATTTCCTGCAGCTGGGGGAGGAGGAACGGTAGGACCTGGCTGAGTGGCTCTTGCTTCTAAGAACCGCCTAAACCAACCAGGTATTGGTACACCCTCCGGCAAGTTAAGATCTTCGGACATGCTGAAACAAAAAGGGATAGATTCAAAACGAAGGATAAGAGATAGTACCTATGGCTTTGGGGAGTGGACTTTGCCTTTTTAAAATAAAATAATATTTTTCTTTTAAAAATGCTTCTTTAAATTTCCTTTTTGAAAATAATTTTTCAAAACTTTTTATCTTATCTGGTAAACCTATGCTCTGATACCAAGTGAAACACCCCACCTCCGTTAGGGTCACTCTCAAAGGGAATGCCCTAATTTTGGTGGAGGTTTATAAGTATAAGTCACAGATATACAAGACAGATATAAGAACACATATTTGTAAACAGCGGAAAATCAAGAACTTTTATTTCATAAAAGCAAATACGTGCTACAACAACATCACCATAATTGTCTTACATCTTTTCCAAAACATAACATAACACTTTCATAATCTGTCCTGATTACATTATTTAAAGAAGCATAAATAAAACATAGATAAACTGCAAAAGCCCCATAGAGTTTGTCCAAAGCCATAGTTTCAAACGAAAAGGTCCAAGCAATACATTTCTCTTCTTCAAGCTGGATGTTAAGGCTGGTCAAACTGCAGTGTTCCCTCCCTGTGGACCTGGGGGGGGGGGGGAAACGGAAGAAAAGAAGACGAAAAGAAAAGTAGAGTCAGACATAAAGCCTGAGTAAGTCTAGTACTATTTTGTCTATGAATAAAGAACTGGGTATGATAAGTATAAACAAGAAGTGGGAAAGCACTATAACTTGGTAAAGTTGTCTAGGGTCGAATATACTATCGTACCCCATGTTAATCTCTGAACCCATATAAACTAGTTTCCAACTGGCACCCCATAATCAGGGTGATGTGAACCATTCTACGATGATCGGCTCCTACTCGCATAGTTACATGTGTCTTACGGCCCCCGATGTTGTAGTTACCTATGCTGGTCCCACCACGGGGTGTATCAAGTCCCATGGCGGCGGCCCGACACAACCTTAGAATGCACAGGTATGCTACTGGTGCCCAGTGCCTTGTTTTTCTGCGCCGGAGTGTGTGCACGCCCGCACCCCGTTAGAACCTACACTGCTACACCACCGCCGTCGATTTGACCTCTTACAATCAGCCCAGTAATCGTGCCCCACCCTGCCTAGTTTCAGGGTATCATGATACGCCTTTTAGGGTTACTGCTGAAAAGGGTCCCCCGTTACTAGGTTTTCTATCTCTAACCACATGCTAAGTAGGTTAAGTGTTTTCTAACCTAACCCCACCAGTCCGTTTAGTTTAGCATGTTCCATTTTGATTAAATCTTTAGTTCACTTAATCCTAACAATCCTGACTCAGCCTTAATTGTCTTATTAAGGCCCTGACCTCTCACATTGGACAGGTATTGTTGTGGCTGCCTGTTGCCGGTTGGTTCCGGGCAGTCTTACGCCACAACTCAGTCTAACCTCGGGTCCTTATTGGGCTCCATGTTTAACCTCCCACATTGGATAGGTATTGTTGTGACTACTGGACAGCCGGGCGGTTCCGGGCAGGTTTACATCACAACTCAATCCAACCTCGGGTTAAACACATCGTATGTTCTACATTTACATATTTTGTCTTTCTTCTTTATTTTCTTATATGTAAATATTTGCGGCCCATTAAGTTAATGGTGTAAAGGTTACACCAATCATGGGCCCAACCCATACTTGAATTTGGGCCCTTCTACTTTATATTTTCATTTATTAATTAATTTTAACCCAACGTTATTTTCCCCCGTTTAACACGTCCGTTTATTATATATATGTTGGGCTTAGCCTTTTTAAAGCCCAACTTAGCCATGCGAAAAGAGGGGAGGCTTAAAGCGTGATTACATACACAAAAAGGGGAAGGTGAGCGCATGAACTTGCAATATGACGTTGGAAATACAAAATAGAAACTGGTGTACTTGCATAGTAGTGACATATACTTTGGTCATAAAACATAAGTGACATGAATTAAAGCATGAAATCTTGTAGTTGAGATAAGAATCTAAATTGGTTATCATTATTGACACATAGTCATAACTACAACATGGACCTATATTTTTATTTAGGCATAATGTCAAACATAAGCATGGCATAAATATTTCTAACATAAGCATGGCATAATGTCAAGCATAAGCATGGCATAATGTCAAACATGAGCATGGCATAATGTCAAACATAAGCATGGCATAAGTATAGTTAAATTTGTTCACATAACTATGGCATAAATATTTCTAACATGAAATCATGATTTTTACTTTAGTCATGCAAACTTGCAAAAAGGGATTTTTGGGTCTAACCTAGCCATGTCTCACATATGTCATCATATAATTCTTTCTAACAATATAGGACAAACATGGTTTTCAATTATGTAAAATATCAATCATAGCCTAGTCATATTCATAAGTTTGCACATAGGTTTTTCTAGTACAAAACATGGCTTAATACATAGATCATGGTGCCAAACTTTTCAATATAATTTCATATGAATCATGATAATCCCAACCTTATTCCAATTACTTCACAAAAATGATGTTTGTATAAAAATACACATTATGATGGCATAGTAACAAAATCCCAAACTTGCATGAATTTCAATTAATCAACTACATACATGTAGCTTCAACATAAATTACATAATTTGCGCATATTCCAAACGTATACTTGCATAGAACTACCGCATGTAGTTCTTTATAATGAATAACATAATTCAAGAATATCCAAACGTATACAATATTTCAAATCAATAATAATCATTGTAACGCACAAATTATGAATTATTTATCACCACAATCAAGTATACAAACCAACACAGTTATTTGTTCATACCAAAGTAATACTCTACTTACAATGGTTGCGGCGAATTCTCTAATTTAGGAATTTAGAGATGCGACTCCTTTTGACGTAGGCGTTGATTTGATTTGCTTGAATTGCTTTAGGCTTTAGAATTTTTCCTCCTAATCTTCTCTCCAATTTGGTGGCTACCCCTAGTCGTTCCTCAGCAACATGGCGGCTTTGTTCTTATTTTTGAATGAATAGATTAGGGTTTAGTCTAGGGTTGTTTTTATAGAGGTAATGAACTGATTAGGGCCATTGATGTTGCTTGGATTGATCGTAGCCATTCATTCGATAGAGAGACCAATTAGAGCCTGCCACCTAGCCCTAATGACAAAGCAGACCACAGAAAATCGGCTAAACACAGACCTGGCCAGCCAGGTTGGACTGGGCTCGACCAGGTCGATACCCCTGTCGACAGGGCTGTCGACAGCCCTGTCGACATGGCTAGCCCAGGTCGACAGCCCAGTCGACCTGGGTGCGTCAGGCGGGACTTTTTCCGCCCTGGCCCATTGGGCCCCACTTCGGAATTTTTAATTGTTTTATTCTGTTTGAATTCTAAATTTAATTTAAAAACTTCCGAAGGCCATATCTTCTTCATACGGACTCCGTTTTTCGAAAACTCGGACTCTATTTCGCGTATTTTTCCGAGACGAACGCAATGGCGTATCCCGTTTCCCTTAGTTTTTTGATTTCAAATTAATTATACTTTAATTTGTTAATTTCACAGTTATAGAATTTTCGGGGTGTTACAAGTAAGGTAAAAACCGTCCGTGTTTATGTGTGGACTGGTCTTACTATTATCCTTTGTTTTCAGAAAGGATTTTCCCAAAGTTAAGCAAGTGTGAGTTGTGTGAATTTATCACTGATAGTATTCCAGACTGACCCGGTGTATTTTTGTTTTAAACCAAATGTGCTCGGGTCAGACCGAGTATGTTCCAGGGTAGGTTTCGCTTGGAGTTTTCAGAAGCTGGAAGCAGGAGGCTTCACCGCTAGTTATTTAAAGTTATTTCCGCTGTGCAGTTATATGTTGTGCTCTGATGATTGGTATGTATACGAAGTCTTTTGCATAAAGGTATTTGATATTATATTTTATTCGTTCCGCTGTGAGATTCTGATGTGTTCTTCTTCTTTCTTCTATTCTAAAATTTCTTTCTTTCTTATCTCACCCTCTAAATTCTTTCTAAACAATCCGGTGTTCTCGGTGCTTGGAGGATCGGTATAAGATACAGTCATAGTATTTATATCGATTTTCGAGGCCGAAAATCTCCGGGTCGTTACAATATATATGTTTAAAACATTCAAATATAATATCAATCCTAGACGGCATAGGTACCATATACTATATCGCCGTATATAAGTTTACAATCGAAACCGCAAGGGCGTATTGGGAATTTGGATTTCCATCATGAGTCGAGGCTAGGGTAAGCTCCTCTCCAATTCGAGACACTCTAGCAAATGCCTCAGGATCCCCTGCAGTGAACCCTTGGATGCGGTAGGGCCAGTCCCCGCCTATCGGCAGTGGATTGGTTATGCCTGAACACACGTTTCCCGGTTCCTTTGAACCTATAATATGACCACTATCGGCCTATAAAAATCCGAGGCACCTCAAAATCCATCATCGACATAAGTAAAATGCCAAGGCTGGTAGGTCACTGACACCACTCTGGCTAGAAAAAAAGTGTGCACTCCCTACGGTCCATATCCCGTTTTTGACTCATACCGGGGTGTGAGGCTCGCGAAGTCACGATATACACAAAGCTATGGCGTAATAGGCTATGCTTTGATCATTCCACAAGGCCCTGCTTTTTCAACAAAAGCCTTGATCAATTTGCATCTTAGCGTGCCACATTGTCAGACCCTACCTGAAACGACCCGCAAATCCGTGCTACCTGAGTTGACTAAATACACCACACGTCCAACCCAAATAACACAGAAATACGACTTATTTTTAGAAAGAAGTTAGAGGATGAGAAATAGGAAGAAAGAAATATTAGAATAGAAGAAAAACGAAGATCACAACTCACAGCGGAACGAATAAAATATATTATATAACATAAGCTTTGAAATACAAATCTGTTTTGTACATACATACATACCATCATCAGAGTACACATAACATTTGATCCAGCGGAAGTAACTCTAAATAACTAACGTTGAAGCCTCCTGCTTCAAGCTCCTCCAAGTGTATCTGTAAAAGCCTGAAACACTTGACTGCCCGTACAAATTTGGGCACCCAAGAGTTTAGGGAAACAAAACAAAATAAACTCTGGGTCAGTCATGGGACTGGTGTGAGTAAACTCCAACCACTTGTTTAACTTTCAAAACTCTTTTCGAAAGAAAAGATAATAGTAAGACCAGCCCACACATAAACATGGACGGTTTTTACCTTACTATAACCCAAACACTTTGATATCAAATCCAGTGATATTATAATAATGTCTACATCAAGTAAATAACCAAATAGCAGAACGCTTGCATCTCACGCTCCACATATATAGTATATAATCAAAAACCGCATGGCGCTTATTGGAGATTGGATTTCCAACATGACAAGGTATGGGACCACCTTCCGATGATGTATCTCTAGAGGCAAATACACCTGGGTTCAACAAGAACGTCTTGCAACCCGGCCCACACATGACCGACCACTCATTTCGCTTGAGTGTATCGAATGTATATCACCAACGGTTGGACTCAAACCACCGTTTCCCGAATGGGCAGAATCGATAGATTTAGAAACAAAAGGAATTTCTCTAGATAGGTGATTATACACCCTAATGGGTGCGACCCACATAGCCATGCTGCCTGCCCGATTTTTGTCCTTTCCCGGTTGTTGAGGCCTGAGGCTACGCATACTTACCATTCATCGATAACACAATCACTTTGAATGCCACATCGTCAGATCCGTTAATCACTAGTTGAGTTTGCACAAATATTCTGGATATTATGCTAAGGGATAAATCCGTTGCAACCATATATATTCATACAGACCAACCCATTGATCATTGGAAATACTCTGTCAGACATTCGTCCATATACGTTCGTTCTGGGATTGAACGAAACCGAAGGCACTATTTCTATAAATAGAAAAGCCCTTGCACTTTACTCCGTCTTCAATATATTCAGCATACTTGGTTCGCAACGCTTATGCCGATACGGAGTGGTTCTTCGGATAATAATCCAACCGGTCTCTCCATATTGACAACGATGGTCAAAACTTCGATAGTCTGTGATTTAACTATCGAAAAAAAACAAGGTGTTCATCCAACATATCAAACAAATCACTGGCTCTTTAATTAATATTTCATTAATTAAATCTCTTCTATATTCTCTTATCAATACTTGTTATCCCAATATTCCAATAACCATATTGGCCCTTTTTGCTATTTTTGATTTCGTTTCCTTATCGAATTCTATATATATCGATATATATATTTCTAATTGTCAAATTTCTTAAAAATATTCTAACTCCTTAAATTCCCGGAAAAATTCGCCATAACCTCCCCTGTATCGGGAGCATCGGGAAATTTCAAATAGCTTCCCGGTATCTTCCTCAATCAAAAAGAAAAAGGAAAAGCCAAGTGGCTTGCCGATACGGCGCATAAATCTCATATATGAATTAAACATGTACCTTTTTGTCGAGCACACTAATTATATACCTTCATCACTTTATCCCATACCTGTCTCCTGTGTGTTTATACCTGTCCAATTTATTTCAACCCCATACACTCGTTTTAACTCCACTCGTTAAATTAACTCGTTATCTATCTCTTTGCCTATTCGCCTGTATATTTGAATATAACACGTTTCAAATATATTTACACTTACTTGTCAATCAATTGAATTCAAATTTCAATTTAAGTTCTATATTCGATTTCGAATATATATTTACAATCCCAAATTTCACTCTTCAAAGTTCGACTTTTAGTTCAAACTCAATTAACTAATTCTCCTTTGATTTAGTTAATTCTATTCAATAAATCAAAATCTGGTTTCTGTTTCAAAAATCAATTCATTTACACAACTTGAATTCGCATATATTTTACAACTCACTCTGAAATTTTCTAAATAGAAACTTCGGATTTTCTCGCTTAAAATCCACTTATAATATTAAATAAACCATATGGTTTTAAAACGATTCTGGCGCTGTTTTTCTGAAAATTTGATTTTTACATAACTCAAAATATATACGACGAAATCCAGATTTTTCTCCTTCATTAGAAAACTATTATCAAACTTGTCCTGACGTTTCTTGTTTCGAAGAATTCCGACTTCAATTGCGTTCTGTATACTCAATTGAAGTTCGAATCGCTATTTTGCGAACTGCAGCGCTGCGGCGAGTTCGTTTTAATTATATTTATATATATAATAACTTTAAACTTCGTTTTAAAATGAATTCAACTCCACTCTTATATATATATATATTCATATATATTTCAAATTCCATTTGAATATTTACATTTCAAATTCCATAGTTTTAAATCCTGTATTCAAATCCCATTTGAAACCCTTTATTCGAATTCCATTCCAAATTCCTTATTCGAATTTCATTTCAAATTCTCTATTCGAATCCCCATTTCAAATCCAACTCCTTTTTGAATTTCTATATTCAAAATTCCATAGTTAAAACCCATTTGAATTTCATATTCAAATCCCATAAATCAAATCCTATTTGAATTCAATTTGAATCTCTTATATTCAAATTTCATTTTTCATTTGAATTTTAATATTCAAATTCATTTCCAGCCCCATTTGAATTCTAATATTCAAACTCATTTTGAATTCTAGTGTTCAAACCCATTTGAATTTCTTCACTCAAAACTCATTTGAATTCCCCTGAATTCAAATCCCATTTTCAAAACCATTTGGATTTTCTATTTGAAATCCTATTTGAAATTCTAAATTTCAATTCTACTTTGAAATCCTATTTTCAAAGTTTATTTCAAATTCTATTTTGAAATCTCATATTCAAATTTCTACTTGAATTTCTATACTCAATTCCAAGTTCAAACTCAATACTTGTATTTCTATTTCAAATCTCTATTCAAATTTCATATTTGAATTCTTCTTTGAAATCTCTATTCAAATTTCATATTTGAATTCTTCTTTGAAATACTATATTTCAAATTCTATTTAAATTCTTCTTTGAAATTTTATATTTCAAATTCTATTTTGAAATTCTACATTCAAATCTCCATTTGAATTTCTTTATTCGAATTCCTTTGAATTCAAATTTTATTTTAATTCCTTGGATTTCAAATTCTATTTTGCATTCTAATTTCGTCTATTCAAATCCTATTTGAAATTTCATTTCAAATTCCAATTTCAAACTTGTATTTCTATTTCTGAATTATCAAATTATCATTCTTTTCTCTTCATTTTTTTAACTTCGTTATAAACGAACTATTTATAAACTTCGTTTAAAAGAAACTACTTGTTTTATTTTTCAAAACAAGTTTTATATTTTCATTTCCATTTAAATTCAAATTCTATTTAAAATAGAATTTTCCCCTTTTTAAAATCTCAAATATCCTTCCACGATATTTTTAAATATCATTACTTAAGCCCAGTGATAAAACACACAAAGCAACCAATTATTTATTTTTCTAACACATCATATATGACAATATATATGCAAACAAATAAACAAACAGATAATATATTTTTGAGGAATCCAGTTGGATTCCTCCAACCTGTTTTCCTGCATCCACAGATGTTAGCACATAAATAATACCCATTCTGCTTCGTGGCAGAATATCGCGGTATAGAAGGTCATCCACTAATCATAGCGTGGGGCGTATAGGGTAATCATCCGCTATGAAACTGCGGGCATCCGCTAATGAGACTGCGGGAATCCAACCAATCAATCAACCCAATATATATATATATATAGCCTAAATAACTAATATATATAAAACAACCAGAAAATATTCACACAAGCAACAAATGATTATTTTTAATGAAATAAAAATAATTCTAAAGGTGAGTGAGATTTACTCACCGTGATTTTCCATTGTCGAATATCTTGTTTAATTCTGTCTCGTCAGCTATAAATTTTTCGAATGAAATTTCCTGTATACGAATAATCATTTAATTCTTGTTTAAATGATTTAACTATTTTGATTTAAACTAACTAAATAATTTAATTAAATAAATAAATCCTATGAAATTTAAATTAAATAAAAACGTATATCTCACCGAATAAACAGTCTCCCTTCATTGCCATTACTCATTATGGCATTTCCTCGAACACCTTACTGTCGATAATACTCCAGTATTGCAAACCATGGCTATCACCACTTCCTCGCACCATCTCCCAATCAACCACCCGAACTCCCTTATCGCGACTTCCCTTGTCATCCACTGTCTGGTCATCAACACGTTCAAATCCAATCAAAACCGCTACCACCGAATACTGCTCCTCCTGACCTCACACACTACTGTCGCTCCTCCTTCTTTACCTCAGAAAAATCGCACTTTACAGCTGACGAATTTCCCGAAGTCCCGATAACCTCCCCAACCCAAAACCACAAAACTTCTGCTTGAATTCGTAACCAACCCAAATCGCGATGACCCCCAACCTCCGTACTTGTTCGCGCTTCTCCTGGCAACGGCTATTGGAGTCTCGCGAGTTACTGTCGAAGCCCCCATCGGATTCAAAGTCGATTTTGACTCATCCCCTTTCCCTTTCTACCTGTTACTATTGCGAGCGTGGTGTTCATGCTTCAGAGGATACGCACTTGATTTTTGATTGAGGGAAGAAAAAGAAATTAAAGAGGCTCGGCTTAAATCATTTCGGATCTGAGGATGGAAAAATAAGGAAGTCGATGGGTTTATATAAGTGTGAGAGGGAACAAGGAGTACACAGGTCATTAAACCATTGTTTCCGTGATATTGAGGGAAAGGGACAATATATTCGGCTCGAGGAAAGAAATGTCTGTGTAATTTAATGTTTTAGGGTGTCCTAATGTCAGTAGGTCGGCTGGAAATGTTCTGATTGAAATTTGTTTATATTAAAATATCTTACGGTCCTTTAAATTCGAAACCCCAAACTGCTATTTAACCGTAACGACTGATGTTCGCAACATTATTCACTGCTTTGAATTTAATGAAATAGATTATATAATTTATTTTGAACGTATATTTAAAATAGCCATATTAAATCAATTTAAATTCAAAACAAATAAATTCTTCAACAATGAATTTCTATTATCATCGTTCATGTTTAATAGTGTATATATTATTGATCATCTGAACCGTTCCGATTCAATTTTACCTTTGAATTAAATTGTTTAGTTCTCGTATTTTGATAATTATCAAATTAAATCGTATTTCGATTATTTAATTGATAAATTCAATATAAAAATTCTTTTATATTATCAACACAATATTTAAAAATGATATTAAATATTTAAAACTAATCGTTCAAAAACCTGGGTCGTTACATTCTTCCCCCCTTAAAATAATTTCGTCCTCGAAATTGCTTAGGTAGAAAAAAGGATACAAATCCATTACTTTCCGACATCTCACTCATGTTGAAACTCAACTCCTCATATTTCTATGACCTAAATTTCAACCAAAACTTTTGGTCTTCTTCCTTTCATATGCCTTCACATTCAATTCATATTTATTTCAATTTATTTCAATAAACCTATTTAAATTGATTCTAATCAATTCATTCACTTCGACCCATTTAATTTAAATTCCAGAATTCAAATCCCTGGGTTTTTTTTCTTTTCAAATTCTTTTGAAATCCCATAAATATATACATATATTTATTTCCATCACAAATTCAAAGCATTTGAAATTTTCAACTAAACTTGTTTTCTTCCAAACAAATTCCCATCAAAAATTTTCTAAGGTAGCAATTCATCACTTAGAAACTCGGAAATGAACACTGATGATGTTGCAATCATCATCAGAATAATTTCCCAGCCACTGAAGTGAGTTCAGTGCTTTATCACTTTCAAAATCCATCTAAAACGATTTTCTTTCAAATCCTTTAAAACAAATCTATATTATTTTAATATACTTTGAAAAATATTTTTCAACTTCCCAGGATTTTGAATTCTCAATTCTGGTTTGAATTAAATTCTATTTCATCTCATTTGTATATATTTTATTCATATACAAATTCTATTTTGGTTATAAATAACCATTCAAATTTTATAATCTCATTTGATTATAATGTTAACATTCAACACATTCATATAATAATAATTCTAGAAAATTATTCTTTCTATATCAAAAATAGAAATTTTTGGGTAAAATTATTTCATTTACCCACTTTAAAACAATACTGTGTTCAATCTTCTGTTCAAGTGTTTAGAAATTCCCATCGACTTTGTGGCGTCCCACTATCCGACCAGAATTCATAAACCACTCAACAGACTAGCCAACACAATATAAAACAACTTTTATACCAACTAACAAATACGCTCTCTCGTATCTATACACTCAACTCATTCTAGGGTACTACTGACCCTATCTCTAATGAGCACATGCCACACAAGCCTAGGTGTTCACTCAACCTAAGCTCTGATACCAACTGAAACGACCCGCAAATCCGTGCTACCTGAGTTGACTAAATACACCACACGTCCAACCCAAATAACACAGAAATACGACTTATTTTTAGAAAGAAGTTAGAGGATGAGAAATAGGAAGAAAGAAATATTAGAATAGAAGAAAAACGAAGATCACAACTCACAGCGGAACGAATAAAATATATTATATAACATAAGCTTTGAAATACAAATCTGTTTTGTACATACATACATACCATCATCAGAGTACACATAACATTTGATCCAGCGGAAGTAACTCTAAATAACTAACGTTGAAGCCTCCTGCTTCAAGCTCCTCCAAGTGTATCTGTAAAAGCCTGAAACACTTGACTGCCCGTACAAATTTGGGCACCCAAGAGTTTAGGGAAACAAAACAAAATAAACTCTGGGTCAGTCATGGGACTGGTGTGAGTAAACTCCAACCACTTGTTTAACTTTCAAAACTCTTTTCGAAAGAAAAGATAATAGTAAGACCAGCCCACACATAAACATGGACGGTTTTTACCTTACTATAACCCAAACACTTTGATATCAAATCCAGTGATATTATAATAATGTCTACATCAAGTAAATAACCAAATAGCAGAACGCTTGCATCTCACGCTCCACATATATAGTATATAATCAAAAACCGCATGGCGCTTATTGGAGATTGGATTTCCAACATGACAAGGTATGGGACCACCTTCCGATGATGTATCTCTAGAGGCAAATACACCTGGGTTCAACAAGAACGTCTTGCAACCCGGCCCACACATGACCGACCACTCATTTCGCTTGAGTGTATCGAATGTATATCACCAACGGTTGGACTCAAACCACCGTTTCCCGAATGGGCAGAATCGATAGATTTAGAAACAAAAGGAATTTCTCTAGATAGGTGATTATACACCCTAATGGGTGCGACCCACATAGCCATGCTGCCTGCCCGATTTTTGTCCTTTCCCGGTTGTTGAGGCCTGAGGCTACGCATACTTACCATTCATCGATAACACAATCACTTTGAATGCCACATCGTCAGATCCGTTAATCACTAGTTGAGTTTGCACAAATATTCTGGATATTATGCTAAGGGATAAATCCGTTGCAACCATATATATTCATACAGACCAACCCATTGATCATTGGAAATACTCTGTCAGACATTCGTCCATATACGTTCGTTCTGGGATTGAACGAAACCGAAGGCACTATTTCTATAAATAGAAAAGCCCTTGCACTTTACTCCGTCTTCAATATATTCAGCATACTTGGTTCGCAACGCTTATGCCGATACGGAGTGGTTCTTCGGATAATAATCCAACCGGTCTCTCCATATTGACAACGATGGTCAAAACTTCGATAGTCTGTGATTTAACTATCGAAAAAAAACAAGGTGTTCATCCAACATATCAAACAAATCACTGGCTCTTTAATTAATATTTCATTAATTAAATCTCTTCTATATTCTCTTATCAATACTTGTTATCCCAATATTCCAATAACCATATTGGCCCTTTTTGCTATTTTTGATTTCGTTTCCTTATCGAATTCTATATATATCGATATATATATTTCTAATTGTCAAATTTCTTAAAAATATTCTAACTCCTTAAATTCCCGGAAAAATTCGCCATAACCTCCCCTGTATCGGGAGCATCGGGAAATTTCAAATAGCTTCCCGGTATCTTCCTCAATCAAAAAGAAAAAGGAAAAGCCAAGTGGCTTGCCGATACGGCGCATAAATCTCATATATGAATTAAACATGTACCTTTTTGTCGAGCACACTAATTATATACCTTCATCACTTTATCCCATACCTGTCTCCTGTGTGTTTATACCTGTCCAATTTATTTCAACCCCATACACTCGTTTTAACTCCACTCGTTAAATTAACTCGTTATCTATCTCTTTGCCTATTCGCCTGTATATTTGAATATAACACGTTTCAAATATATTTACACTTACTTGTCAATCAATTGAATTCAAATTTCAATTTAAGTTCTATATTCGATTTCGAATATATATTTACAATCCCAAATTTCACTCTTCAAAGTTCGACTTTTAGTTCAAACTCAATTAACTAATTCTCCTTTGATTTAGTTAATTCTATTCAATAAATCAAAATCTGGTTTCTGTTTCAAAAATCAATTCATTTACACAACTTGAATTCGCATATATTTTACAACTCACTCTGAAATTTTCTAAATAGAAACTTCGGATTTTCTCGCTTAAAATCCACTTATAATATTAAATAAACCATATGGTTTTAAAACGATTCTGGCGCTGTTTTTCTGAAAATTTGATTTTTACATAACTCAAAATATATACGACGAAATCCAGATTTTTCTCCTTCATTAGAAAACTATTATCAAACTTGTCCTGACGTTTCTTGTTTCGAAGAATTCCGACTTCAATTGCGTTCTGTATACTCAATTGAAGTTCGAATCGCTATTTTGCGAACTGCAGCGCTGCGGCGAGTTCGTTTTAATTATATTTATATATATAATAACTTTAAACTTCGTTTTAAAATGAATTCAACTCCACTCTTATATATATATATTCATATATATTTCAAATTCCATTTGAATATTTACATTTCAAATTCCATAGTTTTAAATCCTGTATTCAAATCCCATTTGAAACCCTTTATTCGAATTCCATTCCAAATTCCTTATTCGAATTTCATTTCAAATTCTCTATTCGAATCCCCATTTCAAATCCAACTCCTTTTTGAATTTCTATATTCAAAATTCCATAGTTAAAACCCATTTGAATTTCATATTCAAATCCCATAAATCAAATCCTATTTGAATTCAATTTGAATCTCTTATATTCAAATTTCATTTTTCATTTGAATTTTAATATTCAAATTCATTTCCAGCCCCATTTGAATTCTAATATTCAAACTCATTTTGAATTCTAGTGTTCAAACCCATTTGAATTTCTTCACTCAAAACTCATTTGAATTCCCCTGAATTCAAATCCCATTTTCAAAACCATTTGGATTTTCTATTTGAAATCCTATTTGAAATTCTAAATTTCAATTCTACTTTGAAATCCTATTTTCAAAGTTTATTTCAAATTCTATTTTGAAATCTCATATTCAAATTTCTACTTGAATTTCTATACTCAATTCCAAGTTCAAACTCAATACTTGTATTTCTATTTCAAATCTCTATTCAAATTTCATATTTGAATTCTTCTTTGAAATCTCTATTCAAATTTCATATTTGAATTCTTCTTTGAAATACTATATTTCAAATTCTATTTAAATTCTTCTTTGAAATTTTATATTTCAAATTCTATTTTGAAATTCTACATTCAAATCTCCATTTGAATTTCTTTATTCGAATTCCTTTGAATTCAAATTTTATTTTAATTCCTTGGATTTCAAATTCTATTTTGCATTCTAATTTCGTCTATTCAAATCCTATTTGAAATTTCATTTCAAATTCCAATTTCAAACTTGTATTTCTATTTCTGAATTATCAAATTATCATTCTTTTCTCTTCATTTTTTTAACTTCGTTATAAACGAACTATTTATAAACTTCGTTTAAAAGAAACTACTTGTTTTATTTTTCAAAACAAGTTTTATATTTTCATTTCCATTTAAATTCAAATTCTATTTAAAATAGAATTTTCCCCTTTTTAAAATCTCAAATATCCTTCCACGATATTTTTAAATATCATTACTTAAGCCCAGTGATAAAACACACAAAGCAACCAATTATTTATTTTTCTAACACATCATATATGACAATATATATGCAAACAAATAAACAAACAGATAATATATTTTTGAGGAATCCAGTTGGATTCCTCCAACCTGTTTTCCTGCATCCACAGATGTTAGCACATAAATAATACCCATTCTGCTTCGTGGCAGAATATCGCGGTATAGAAGGTCATCCACTAATCATAGCGTGGGGCGTATAGGGTAATCATCCGCTATGAAACTGCGGGCATCCGCTAATGAGACTGCGGGAATCCAACCAATCAATCAACCCAATATATATATATATAGCCTAAATAACTAATATATATAAAACAACCAGAAAATATTCACACAAGCAACAAATGATTATTTTTAATGAAATAAAAATAATTCTAAAGGTGAGTGAGATTTACTCACCGTGATTTTCCATTGTCGAATATCTTGTTTAATTCTGTCTCGTCAGCTATAAATTTTTCGAATGAAATTTCCTGTATACGAATGATCATTTAATTCTTGTTTAAATGATTTAACTATTTTGATTTAAACTAACTAAATAATTTAATTAAATAAATAAATCCTATGAAATTTAAATTAAATAAAAACGTATATCTCACCGAATAAACAGTCTCCCTTCATTGCCATTACTCATTATGGCATTTCCTCGAACACCTTACTGTCGATAATACTCCAGTATTGCAAACCATGGCTATCACCACTTCCTCGCACCATCTCCCAATCAACCACCCGAACTCCCTTATCGCGACTTCCCTTGTCATCCACTGTCTGGTCATCAACACGTTCAAATCCAATCAAAACCGCTACCACCGAATACTGCTCCTCCTGACCTCACACACTACTGTCGCTCCTCCTTCTTTACCTCAGAAAAATCGCACTTTACAGCTGACGAATTTCCCGAAGTCCCGATAACCTCCCCAACCCAAAACCACAAAACTTCTGCTTGAATTCGTAACCAACCCAAATCGCGATGACCCCCAACCTCCGTACTTGTTCGCGCTTCTCCTGGCAACGGCTATTGGAGTCTCGCGAGTTACTGTCGAAGCCCCCATCGGATTCAAAGTCGATTTTGACTCATCCCCTTTCCCTTTCTACCTGTTACTATTGCGAGCGTGGTGTTCATGCTTCAGAGGATACGCACTTGATTTTTGATTGAGGGAAGAAAAAGAAATTAAAGAGGCTCGGCTTAAATCATTTCGGATCTGAGGATGGAAAAATAAGGAAGTCGATGGGTTTATATAAGTGTGAGAGGGAACAAGGAGTACACAGGTCATTAAACCATTGTTTCCGTGATATTGAGGGAAAGGGACAATATATTCGGCTCGAGGAAAGAAATGTCTGTGTAATTTAATGTTTTAGGGTGTCCTAATGTCAGTAGGTCGGCTGGAAATGTTCTGATTGAAATTTGTTTATATTAAAATATCTTACGGTCCTTTAAATTCGAAACCCCAAACTGCTATTTAACCGTAACGACTGATGTTCGCAACATTATTCACTGCTTTGAATTTAATGAAATAGATTATATAATTTATTTTGAACGTATATTTAAAATAGCCATATTAAATCAATTTAAATTCAAAACAAATAAATTCTTCAATAATGAATTTCTATTATCATCGTTCATGTTTAATAGTGTATATATTATTGATCATCTGAACCGTTCCGATTCAATTTTACCTTTGAATTAAATTGTTTAGTTCTCGTATTTTGATAATTATCAAATTAAATCGTATTTCGATTATTTAATTGATAAATTCAATATAAAAATTCTTTTATATTATCAACACAATATCTAAAAATGATATTAAATATTTAAAACTAATCGTTCAAAAACCTGGGTCGTTACACTACCATATTATTGATCATCTACCAATATATATATAACCTCTAAGCTCATACGTCTTAGAGAAGGGTGATAAGTAAAGAATAAATTCTTCACCACCAAACAGAAATATATAATCAGTAGCGTTCAACAAATACAGTAGAAAGGAATACAATGTCAGACACGCAATCCATTTACAAGTCCGCTCTGAGTCTGAGCGAAACATCGTGTCCGTCGATCTCCAAATGCGTTTGGACGATCATTACCAAATACCTTGCCTTGGAAGGCCAATCCCAATTCAAGATACCAGTCATCATCATCCCAACGATGTGAAAACCTTCGGTCTTCAATCACCGTCTTCGTCTTTGACTCTTGATCGTCGTGATGATTATTCAGAATTGGTTAAACCCGGTCTTTCTGAATAACTCGCGTATTTTGGGATAAAAAGCAAATATTGGAAAATCACACATTTCGTCACATTCCAACTCAGAATATTCTTTTAATAAGATATTCTTATTAGAAGATTCTAATTAATTTTATCAAAGATAAACCCGGAAAATAAAATCTATAAATCAATTTCCAAAATATGGAATTCCACAGAAATCAAATCAATACATAATCGATATAAATTTTTGTATTGGACTAATAATATAAATGGAATAACGGCAAAGCCTCTTAAATTCCAAATATAATATCGGTCTTCTTTTACCGAAGCCCATCTCGATTATTACCAATCGAATTTCCACTTAATTCCAATTTGATATATTAAATTGGAAAAACTTGATTTTTAGAAAATGCCATTTTAAATCTATAAAATAGATTTATAAATTCCAAATAATAATTTCAACGTAAATTGGATTAAAGGACAAATGTCGTTTAAAAACACCGTCCACGATAAATCCACTTCACATCTCAATTTATTTCATATCACAAAATATAATTGCAAATGTTAGTAATCTTCTAAAAACATATTTTAAAATATTCTTTATATAAAGACTCTAAATGAAAGGTATTCTTTATATTACAAATTCTTATCTTTTACAAATATTCTTTGTTTATATTATGAAAACATATGCACTTTATATAAAATGGATTTCTAATGTAAAAATATTCTTATTTAAAAGAACACCTGAATCGAAATGCGACTCAAAAATTTACCATATAATTTGGGTTACATGGATTTCACACACATCATCAAATCATCCATTTACATCCAAAGTGTAAATTCCACTGTGTAAGCGTTAAAATTAAATAATAACGCTCATCATAGCCTGTTGATCCAACGATCAACAAACAATTAAATATTGGGATTAGTGTATATAAAATTTCATCCCAACACCCGTGTGGGGTTTTCAGCCAGTAACAATTTCATACAAATAAATGATTGGTTAAGAATATAACCAGTTTAATACTACTAACATGTTGATGATAATGGGATAACATGTTATTTATTTCTATTACCGAATAAAAATGTATTTTTATTCGTATAATTTTCCTATTCATCTCTAAGGTCGAATAAACTGTAATTTATTTATATGGCATTACTGTTGATGACAAATAAAAGATAATTTTCTATTTTCTATTATTTGTATGCAAATATTTTTAACTTTAACACATAAAAGAAATAATCTTATGTGTATATGTTTCAATGCATATCCTAACAAATAAAAGTGTTTATTTACATTGCATACAAATTCTAATGTAGGCATAAACACCTAAAGATATTACTTTACTTACCTATATATATTCTAATGTATGTTTTGACCACTAATATGATTCTTATATTTGAATATAATTTCTAATGTAAATTTGCAAATAAAAATTGATTTTTTTTTTAACTTATAAATATTATTACATGTTATGCAGACAAAAACAATTATTATGTTTGCATATAAATTATATTTCAACAAAATGTATAAATTAACAAAAGTGCTTGTTTGTTTCAACTAGTGTAGATTGACAAGAGTGAATAATTTGTTCTAACTAATGGAAATTGACAAAAGTGTTTATTTTGTGTTGACGAATGTATTTTGACAAAAATGTATATTTTGCATTAGCAAATATAAAAAGAAAGAACAAACTTTATTTTCAAAATATGTTTGCATTTGTGAATGCGAACAAAAGAACAAAACCATAATTTCAATATATGTTTGCATTTGTAAATGCAAATAAAAGATCAAAACTTTATTTTCAATATGTGTTTGCATTTATGAATGCAAATAAAAGAATAAACCTCGTTTTCAATGCATATTTACATTTGTGAATGTAAATAAAAGAATATGCTTTGATTTCAAGGTATATTTACATTCGTGAATGTAAATAAAAGAATAATTTTTGGTTTCAACATATATTTGTATTAGTGAATGCAAATAAAAGAGTAAATTTTATTTTCAATATATATTTGCATTTGTGAATGCAAATAAAAGGAAAAATCTTTTTGCTAACATAAATATTCCTTTTTATTGCTAAAATAAATGTTACTTTTTATTGCTAACATAAATGTTCCTTTTTATTTCTATCATAAATGATTATTTTAATTCAAAGGTACAATTCCTATCAAAAGTGTAACTTTATACTAAAGTCATATTTTAACAAATGTGTTATTTTAATCTAATGTCATATTTTACCCAATATGTTTTTTTTTAATCTTTTTCATAAAACGGTATTACATAAAAACGAAATCTTTTATATTTTAACGACCTATCTTTTTATTGAACAAATAATCAAATACGATGTTAAATCCTTCCAGTGCAATACTTTGACAATTAAACATGATCTACTAAATCTAACCTTTCAATTGTAACTCCTTTGACAATAAAAGATAATCTTTTTAGTTTAAGTAATATTATACAAAAATATAACTTTTAATGTTACATCTTTAATTTAACAAATTATAAACAAAAATGCAGTCTTCAATGCCCATTCTTTTTATTGAGATAATTTTACAATAAAATATGAACTTTTTATTCAAAAAGAAAATAACACAAAAATGTGTTCTTACATATATATAAAAATGTGGCATAAAACTGTAATTCTTAACCATGGATTTTCATTTACATATAAACTGCAAATAAAAATATAACTTCTAAAAATGGATTTTTATTTACATATGAAATGTAAACAAAAATGTATTTTCTAAACACTTACCTTTTTATTTACATATAAACCGTAAACAAAAATGTAATTCTTTAAAATGGGTTTTTATTAACATATGAAATGTTAACCAAAATATAATTCTCAAATATGAACTCTTATTTACATACAAAAATGTAAACAAAATAGGTTTCTCAAATATGTCTTTTTCTTTTATTTACACATAAAATGTAAATAAAAGTATGTTATTCAAATATGGTTTTTATTTAAAAATAAAATGTAAACAAAAATGTGTTTATCAATCATGTCTTTTTATTTACACATAAAATGTAAATAAAAAGTGAATTCAAGATGTGCTCTTTAATTTACAAACAAAATGTGAATAAATATGTGTTTGCTAAATATGACCTTTTATATTAACAAATTTTTATTTATTTATTTACAGATTTATACAGATCTAAATTTATAAACACAGATCTATACAATACAACGCGATACAATTCAATATAATCCATCAGAACAACCAGCACAATACATCACAATGCAGATTTGATTAAATAGCATACAGATAAATATTTAACAGAATAAAATAATTAATTAAATTAATTAGATTGTAAAAATCAGAGATTCTCACATTGATTTTTGCTGAAAATTCAACTGTCTCAGAATCAGCTCTGGTCTGCGCCATCGCGAAGATCTCGGAAAGACGAGTCCAACGCATCTTACGGTTCGTCAATCGGACCTCGTATGAGAGAGATATCGATTTTTAAAGATTGCATAAATTAAACATTAAATAAATAAAATAATAATAAAATATACTCTTCTTCCTCACGCTACATGCATCGGCCGAACCCAACCATCGCCTCCAATCCTTCTGCGCGCACCACACCTCGGCCACCCTGGCGCCGATCAATCACCGCCACACGAACCGCCTCGGCCAAGACCTCCTCCGCCCTGAAGCCCGCCGAACTCGGTGGTCCCACCACCCCGAAATCCGACCACGAACGCGCGGCCTTTAGGCTCGAAATTCGCGAAATCCGTGAATCAAAACCCGATCTTAACCATATGGATGGAAATGTCTCTCGAAGAGCTTCGATTTGGTATATCATATGTCGATTTTCGTTGAACGGATTGAGAGAAATTAGTGTTTGAAGTTGGGAAATTTCTGGCCTTCGAACGGAAGGCGGCGGCTGGCCATGAATTAGGGTTTCGGATTTTAATATTATTTTATTATTTAATCTCGAAAAATGTGCTTAAAAGGTGGATTTTCGGACTTTCTCTAATTTGGGCCTGCTTACTGTCGTTCTTAGGGTTTTGACACCTTCTGAACGCAATGGGGTAGGTCCCGGGGCCAAATTCCGAAATCTGTATATATTTTATTTAAAATTCCATTAAAAATTAATTAATATAATATTTACCGTATATTTAAATATGCCGGGGCCACATACGACCTCTAAAAATTACAGAAAAATTATTTTTGGCTTTCTTATGACGATACGAATCTAACAAAATTATTTTCATCGAATTCTGAGACTATTTGAAAAATGGCTATTTTTAAGGCGTTCAAATTTAACAGAAATAGTCAAAACACATTTTCTCTCGTCACGCTCACATATTAATTCGAAAAATTCTGAAAATTGAAACCTAGCAATAATTTGACATTCCGGTTCCAACAAAAGTGGTTTCGTCGAAAACGGAGGTCATTTGAAAAATGACTATTTGTGACGGCAAGGAATTTCGCTCGGTCCGAACCAGTCGCTAAACCGATCCAGGCCGTTCGAAACGCCCTATCGTTTGAGAACACGACAAAACAGAACGCATACGGAAGAACATTTCATTGTATATTACAACAATGCATCAGATTACAAGAATATACAGAGTATAAACAAATAAATATTACACAGAAATATCAGAGATTTAAATTACATTTAAATACATTACATAGCAGCGGAAAATAATACAATACACAACTAGAAGAGATATACGGATACAAAGCTTTCCGGATATCGTTCCAGCTGTAAACCAGGATCCTGTGAATATAAATCTGCAAAACCAAAACTACTAGCTGCCCGTGTCAAAATAAGGGCACCCAGAGTTTAGGTTAAAACAATAAACTCCAGGTCAGTCATGTGACTGGTGTGAGAACTAAAACAATTATAAACCTTTATTTTTAAAGTTAGGTAAATCAAGGGACCACGCCGTATAACACGGAACGGGTTTCCTCCCAAGAATACCAGTGCATAAAACAAACAGCGCAATGCTAAATAAAGAAAAATGAAGCTGTTTTAAGACCCAGGTCCTATCACACAATGCAACGCAAGCCGGGGGATAGGGTTTTCCCTTATAACAGCCAAAGAATGCTTGATACGTTTAAAACAAATCATTTTATACTATTATAAGTGCGTAGTGTATAAAACAACTTCAAATCATAAGTATCAATCATAGGCGGCATGGGTACCATATATCATGTCGCCATATATAGGTTTACAAATAAAACCGCAAATGTCACGTATTTGGAAATTGGATTTCCATCTATGAACCGAGGCAAAAGATAGTCCTCAACCGATTCGAGACTGCCTAGCCTGAGCCTCAGGGTCAGAGCGCATCGACCCTTGGATCGTCAGGGCCGGTCCACCGATGTGGATTAAACTTAAATCCTGAACACTGCGTTTCGCCGCCCTTTGGGGCGTAAGCGAGCCAACGAATGACTCCATCGGACCCGGATCGTCCGATCTAACCGAGGCGCCTCGCAACAGCAACAACCACATAAGTCAAACTCATCAGGGCGTGTAAAACCACTGACGCCACTTCTAGCTAGGAGGAAACGCAGGCCCTCCCTGAGGTCCTCTCCCGTTTTTGGTTCATACCGGGTGTGAAACACGCGAAGTAAACGTTACACAAAGCTACGCCACAAAGGCCTTGCTTTGATCATCACCACAAGAACTTTGCTTTTCAACAGAAGTCTCGATCAATTGCCACTTAGGCATGCCACACAGGCAGTTCACTCCATGCGTTTGATATCCATCAATATATAACCCCTGAGCTCGTACGTCTCAGAGAAGGGCGTTAAGCAAGAGAATAAATTATCCGCCGCCAAACAGATATATATTTAATAGAGATCAATCACACGGACTAAAATCCAATGTCAGACACACAGTCCATTTACAAGTCCGTTCTGGGTCTGAACGAAACCGGAGGCACCTAGTACCCCGCATATCCATCGATCTCCAAGTACGTCTGGACGATCACCAACTGTTTCCATCTTCTTGGGTGTACAGCCCAATCAAGATCATCAGTAATCACCCAAACGACGTGAAGACTTCCGGTCTTCAACCACCATCTTCATCTTCGACTTATCGTCGTATTAGTTATTCAGAATGGGATAAACCCGGTCTTTCCGAATAACTCGCGTATATTTCAAATAAGTGTTACACAAACACAACATATGCCTCATTCCAATTCATCAGTCACTAACCGTAAATTAATCAAGAGAATAATTTCCCAAATATTAACCCCGAAGGCCGAAACCAACATCAGATCAATATCCAGAAAACCATTCTGCTTGGCTAACCGACAGTTAGTTTCTAAATTTCACATTCATAGGGAAAGGTTCCCATTAATTTTATCCAAGATAAATTCCTTGAATTTATTCTTTATTCTATTTTTGAATCTCAATTCAAACTAGTCGGGATTAGCGAACCTTACCCAAGTAATCATTTATTTTAATTTCCCCATCCCAACCTATTCATCCCATGAGGTAAAACTGGTAATACTTCATATCTAACACCACAGTGTTATCGGTAAATTCAATTACCATTTCACGTTCAAATCTAATTAAAGATTTAACTATCGCCTGGAGCAAAACTGGTGATACTCCATTTTCGATCACTTCAATCTAATTAAAGATTCATTAAAACTCCACTTAGTTTTAATCTGTGACTGGGTTAAAGAATCAGTGTTATTTAAAACACGGTTCACGATAAACCCAAAATCACATTTCATTAATTATCGGGTTAAAGAACAAGTGTTATTTAAAACACTGTTCACGATAAACCCAAAAATCAATACTAATTCGATTCCAATTAAATATTGTTTAATTGGTACACTTCATTAAATCTAAATAAAAAGATTTAATCTTTTCTCAACTGGGTTCAAGAACAGTGTTAGTGAAGACACCATTCACGACAAACCCAAATCACATTTGATATTAAATACAAGGCTCTGAATAGAAAATATATCGGCTTATATTCAATATCAAATTCTACGATTAATAAATGTCGTATTGGAAATAACGATATTTATATATATCTTTCAAATTTCCATATCAACATCCGTATAATCACGAATTCCAACATCGAAATATTCCGAAGACAATTTCGATTCAAATCCACTCCAATGCAATCATTGGAAATTCTGGTTATTTTTAAAACCCTTTTCAAATTCAATTTATTTATTTAAAAATAAATAGAATTATAATTCTAGTTCAAAACTAGTTCATTTCGATAAAAATCTATTTTTATCTTTTCAAATATGGAGTTTTTCATCCCAAATCTTCACAAATCATTTCTTATGATTTTACACAAATTATTACTATTTTTAAAAATTTTATCAAGGCCCGTACAGTCGATTTCCATCAATGGCCATCGAACTGCACTTACAGCGACCTTTTTCAAATTTGATTTGGACGTAACTCCAAATCCAACCGTTAGATTTCAAATTTCTAATATTCGTTAGGAAGCTCTTTTCGATACGAACCCAACGGTTCGGTTTTAGGAGAATCCGACGGTCGGATCTCCCGTAATGTCCGTTTGAAATAAATGGTCGAAATTCACGAACTGCCGCGGCGCGGCGCGTTCTATTCAGGCCATTATATTATATATATATAATATATATTTCGTCGATTTCTATTTAAAACGAATTATATAAATAGTTTTTAAATTCGTTTCAAAATCTATTTCAACTTCCATTTCAATTCAAAGCAAAATTGAAATCTTCTTTATAAATTCGTTTTAAAATTCATTTCTATTCAATTCAAATCTCAATTCAATTTGAATTCATTATATATTCAATTCATTTCGAAATCGTTATATATTCAATTCATTTCGAAATCGTTTTCAATTCATTTCGAAATCGTTTTCAATTCAATTCATTTCGAAATCGTTTTCAATTCAATTCATTTCGAAATCGTTTTCAATTCAATTCATTTCGAAATCGTTTTCAATTCAATTCATTTCGAAATCGTTTTCAATTCGATTCATTTCGAAATCGTTTTCAATTCGATTCATTTCGAAATCGTTTTCAATTCAATTCATTTCGAAATCGTTATATATTCAATTCATTTCGAAATCGTTTTCAATTCAATTCATTTCGAAATCGTTTTCATTTCAATTCATTTAGAAATCATTTTTAATTCAATTCATTTCGAAATCGTTTTCAATTCAATTCATTTCGAAATCGTTTTCAATTCAATTCATTTCGAAATCGCATAAAACCGATATAAATATCGTTCACGTCAAAATGGCGTCAATCTAATCAACACGGCTTCATATATTCTTTTATTCTATTCAACAAATGAATATTTATTTTTGTCAACACAAGACTAATCTCAACGAATGAGTACTGTCCACGTGTGACTATTTTTGTTAAATTATTTCGTTCAACACATGACTAATCTCAACGGATGAGTACAGTCAACACATGAACCTTTATTTTATATTGATAAAGATGCAAATTTTATTATTAAAATATTTCGTTCAACACATGACTAATCTCAACGAATGAGTACAGTCAACACATGAACCTTTATTTTATAATATTCTTTATTTTCTAAATTGGAATGAGGCCCAACCAATCACCATATAAAATTAATTATATGGATTTTCATACATCACACGCATATAATAGCATTGAAAAATAATCAACCATCAACCAAAGTGCACTACACTGTATAAGCATCAAATATAGATATATAACGCTTATAACAGCCTGTCAATCAATCGATCGACATATTAAATCAATCAGGATGAGTGAACTTCAAATTCCATCCCAACACCCGCGTGGGGTTTCAAACAATCGAACACAGATTTTATTTGTGCAGTTGGGCGATGTGTGAAATTTATCGTCCCAATCAATGTCAGTCAAATCAGTGTACATAGACAAACCGTCCGGTTTGTAAATGAATATTTTATTTTATTCACTTCACGTTAAAAATTATATTTTTAACGATAAAACATTTATTCTAACATATGAATTTCTATTCAGTTCATTCTTTAAATAAAATGATATTTTTACTTTTCTAACTCATTTTAGAAAATTTCGACGGCATAACGGCACGATACTAGAAACGGGACGAGGCCTAGCCTTATCCCCAGTCTAGTGAAGGCCCACGCCATTCACACATCAATCAAATACATTCATTTCACCAAACAATTCAATTTCAATCAAATAATCTAACTAATTTGCAATCAAACAAACAAGTCCATGATCTGTGGACGATTGTGTCGGGTGCTACTAAGCACCGTCTGCATCCTAGTATATATATATATATAACTAGAAAATGAAATTGAAGAGTGAGAAATTCTCACCGATAGCTATCCAACCATCTCGACTCTTCTTTTACAGAAGTCTTCGTCGTCCTCGCCTTTTTGTCATCTTCGTTGCCCGTATTCTCTACATATGTTAAAATCGAATTTTTACTTCGCTATTCAGTATATAAATGTTTCGCCTTTCAGTATATAAATGTTTCACCCTTTCAATTATAAATATTTCACCCTTTCAATTATAAATATTTCGCCTTTTCGATTTCAAAAATCTAATCTTTTCCATCTTAATAATCTAGTCTTTTCTATTTTAATCATATGAACTTTTCTATTATAAAAATATTGTCTTTTAAATGATAAAAATATCGTCTTTTAAACTCATAAAACTCATGTTTTTATCTCTTAAAAAAAATCATGTTTGTATACAATGAAAGATCATATATTTTCTCTAATGAAAAATCTTTATTTTCTCGAAAGAAAAATCTATATTTCCTCTAAAGAAAAATCATTATTTTCAGTTTTTAGACTTAATTAAAAATCAGTTTTTAAACACCGTAAAAATCATTTTTTTAAATACTGTAAAAATCAGTTTTTAAACACTGTAAAAAAATCAATTTTTAAACACCGTAAATATCAGTTTTTAAACACTTTAAAAATCAAAAGGACTCACCGTTGAAAAAGGGGCGTCACTGTCGTCGGGGAGCTGGAGCAGGTGGGGATCGGGCTCGCGGTTGCCAAAGGGGAGCGGGATGGTCGGGGTGGCGTGCTGAGGTGGCGCAGGCGAAGGGCGAGGTCGGAGGAGGGGAAACGCGTGCGGGTTTGGGGGGGTTTCGCGCTGGCTTCGAGGTGGAGATCGAGGGGGGGGGGTTGTAGGCACGAGCGGCAGCGATAGGGTGGAGGATCGGCGGTGGTCGGCGCCGCCTAGGGGGCGCGATGGCAGACAGATTCCGCCTTCGTCTTATATATATATATATTTTCTGGTATCGATTGAAAAAGGGGGGCCAGCGGTTTATAAGGGGAGGAGGGAGAGAAAGTTTACCTTTTAATTTATTTAATTATTTTATTTTGCAAAGTGTTGACTTTTACATACGACCTCTAAACGAGGCCCACCGACTGTCGCCCATAGCGTTTTACCCCCATTTCGAACACAATGGAATATATATCGCAAGCTGATTCGACTATTTCGATCAGTTTCCGTTGAATTTACATTTAAATCGCTATATTGAATTTTAAACGTACATTTCAAATTACCGGGGTCACATACTAACTAGAAAAATTCCAGAAAAATATTTTCTAGCTTCGTATTGACGATACGGTCCTAACAAAACTAGTTTCGTCGAATTCTGAGACCGTTGGAAAAATGGCCATTTTCCAGTCGATTAAAATCAACTGAAACTGGTCAAACGCGTTTTCCTTTGCCACGCTCACATGTTGATTCGAAAAATTATGAAATTTAAAACCTAGCAATAATTTGACATCACGAACCCAACAAAACTGGTTTCGTCGAAATCCGAGGTCGCTTGCAAAATTTCCATTTTTAAGGGCCTGAATTCCATAGCGACTATTCAGAATTTTCAACTGGACATATATTTTGATTCCCGCTATGAAATCTTGACTTTTCGGATTCATTGGAAAGATGTTATCAATTAGATCCTACTGTTTTTGGTTTCACTAAAATCCGGATTGTTTTGCACCCGGTATGTTCAATTGAATTTTGAAATCGAATTATCGAACTACCGCGCCATTTTCCATCCTATTTATAATTATATATAAATATTTATATTCTAACGACGACGTATATAATATATACGTTCTAATTATATTAAAAATATATTTCTCGTCGATATTATTTAAAATAATTTATTTTAAATAATCAAAATTCGCTAAAATTGCCAAAATAAAAATTTTAAACTGGCCCAGATTTTCGGGTTATTACAATCTCCCCCACTTAAAACTTTTCGTCCCCGAAAAGGAACAAAGTCGAAAGTGGTTTGATTAATCAACACTACACTCGATCTGGCTTCCATTCTCCAACTTTTTAGTGTAATAACCCGGAAAATCTGGGCCAGTTTAAAATTTTTATTTTGGCGATTTTAGCGAATTTTGAATATTTAAAATAGATTATTTTAAATAATAACGACGAGAAATTTATTTTGAATAGAATTCAACGCATATATTATATACGCCGTCGTTAGAATATAAATATTTATATATAATTATAAATAGAATTGAAAATGGCGCGGTAGTTCGATAATTCGATTTCAAACTTCAATTGAATGTACCGGGTGCAAAACAATCCAGATTTTAGTGAAACCAAAAATAATAGGATCTAATTGATGATATCTTTCCAACGAATCCGAAAAATCGAAATTTCATAGCGGGAATCAAAAGATATGCCCAGTTGAAAATTTTGAATAGTCGCTATGGAATTCAGGCCCTTAAAAATGGACATTTTGCAAATGACCTCGGATTTCGACGAAACCTGTTTTGTTGGGTCCGTGATGTCAAATTATTGCTAGGTTTCAAATTTCATAATTTTTCGAATCAATATGTGAGCGTGGCAAAGGAAAACGCGTTTGACCAGTTTCAGTTGATTTTAATCGACTGGAAATTGGCCATTTTTCATACGGTCTCAGAATTCGATGAAACTAGTTTTGTTAGGACCGTATCGTCAATACGAAGCTAGAAAATATTTTTCTGGAATTTTTCTAGTTAGTATGTGGCCCCGGTAATTTGAAATGTACGTTTAAAATTCAATATAATGATTTAAATGTAAATTCAACGGAAACTGATTCAAACGATCGAATCAACCTACGATACATATCCCATTGTGTTCGGAATGGGAGTAAAACGCTAGGGGCGACAGTCGTTGGGTCTCGATTGGGGTTCGATAGCAAAAGCAACTTTTTGAAATTAAAAGGAAATAAAATAATTAATTAATTAAATATATACACCCATCCTCTCCCCTCTCTCTCTCTTACTTTCCTCAGTCACGATCAGAAATTAAAAAAAAAAAAAAGGAAAAAATCTCGAGCTCGATAACCGCCGTCGCCCCACCGTGCTCCGACCTCCGACGCCGCCCAGTTGCAGCCCCTCCCTCCTCGCTCGTCCCCCCCCCCCCCTTGGCCTCTCTCCTCCCCCGTGCTCCTATCAAATCGCGAGACAGAAACCCCCAATTACCTCAGCCCTAAATCGAACGCCGTCGCCCTCCGTTCGTGGCGCCGCCGCCAGGGCTGGAACCCCCCCTCCATCGACGCGACCTTCTCCTTCCAACTCGAGAGGGCCGCGAGACCTCCCCACAGCCCAAACCACCGTAGCCCAATTCGATACCGCCGCGACCCGCCTGGCCAACCAACCTCGACTCCGGCGCCTCCTAACCCATTTCCGACTGTGAGTGCTCTTTTTAATACAGTTTACTTATTAAAAGTATTGTTTTCTTTTAGATTTTTAATTGTTTAAAGTTTAGATTTTTAATCGACAAAAGTTTAGATTTTTAATAGATAAAAGATTGAATTTTTATAATGTTAAAAGGCGAGATTTCTTTTAATTAATAGAAAGTATAGAAAAGATTGAATTTTTAAAATTTAAAAGATTAGATTTTTAAAAGAAGAAAGACGATATTTTTAAATGGAGAAAGGTGAGATTTTTACATAGGTAGTGGGTTAAAAATATGACTTTTACATAGTAGGAACTATAGAAATGTAATCTTTATGAGAAATAGAAATAAAAATATCATCTTTGTGTATGTAGCAAAATAAAAATCTGATTTTTATTTTATATACGTTGAAATGAAGTGTTTATTTTTATAAAGGCGAAAACTTTATTTTTGAAGGGGCGAAATCTTTATATGAAGAATAAGGTGATAAAAATATAATCTTTATCTATATAGTAGCGTTGTGAAAATATGCTTATTTTTATATACTGAATAACAAAGTAAAAATTCGATTTTTAAATGTATGAAGTGATTATAAAAATATGCTTATTTTTATATATTGAATAACGAAGTAAAAATTCGATTTTTAAATGTATGAAGTGATTATAAAAATATGATTTTTATATATTGAATAGTGAATAAATAAAAATGTGATTTTTATTTTAAAGACATCAGTATATAAAAATGTGATTTTTACATATGTAGTGAAAGCGGACAACGAAAGCGACAAAAGGCGAGAATGGCGAAGATTTCTATAAAAGAATTGCCGTGGAGCTTGGATAGCTATTGGTGAGAACTTCTCACCTTTCAATTTCTTTTTCTAGTTATATATATACTAGGATGCAGACGGTGCTTAGTAGCACCCGACACCCGTCATCCACAGACCATGGATGGCTTGTTTGTTAAATTGTTTGGTTGTGTAGTTGGTTAGTCTAATTGGTTTGAATTGAATTGTTTGGTGAAATTGAATGGATTTGATTGATGTGTGAATGGCGTGGGCCTTCACTAGACCGGGGATAAGGCTAGGCCTCGTCCCGTTTCTAGTATCGTGCCGTTATGCCGCCGAAATTTTCTAAAATATGTTAGAAAAATAAAAATATCATTTTATTGAATAAATGAACTGAATAGAAATTCATGTGTTAAAATAAAATGTTTATCGTTAAAAATATAATTTTTAACGTGAAAGTGGATAAATAAATATTTATAAACAAATCGACCGATTTGTTTATATACACTGATGTGACTGATATTGATTGGGTCGATAAATTTTACACATCGCCCAACTGCACAAATAAAATCTGTGTTTGATTGTTTGAAACCCCACACGGGTGTTGGGATGAAATTTGAAGTTCACTCATCCTGATTGATTAAATATGTCGATCGATTGATTGACAGGCTGTTATAAGCGTAAGATATCTATATTTGATGCTTATACAGTGTAGTGCACTTTGGTTGATGGTTGATTAATTTTCAATGCTATTATATACATGTGTTGTATGGAATCCATATAATTAACATTATATGGTGATCGATTGGGCCTCATTCCAATCGGAAAAATAAGGAATATTATAAAAGAAAATTCATGTGTTGAATATAAAAATAGTCATGTGTTGACGATGTTCATGTGTTGAGTGAAATATTTTATACAATGAAATTTACATCTTTATCATATTTAAAATTAGAACTACTTTACGGTTGAAGTCTAATTGAAAATCAAACGATAGATACCCTAGTTTTATAAAATATTTTACATAACAAAAATAGTGATATGTTGACAGTACTCATGTGTTGAGATTAGTCGTGTGTTGAAAGAAACATAGATTCATGTGTTGAATAGAATAAATATTCATTTGTTGAATAGAATAACGAATTTATTGAAATATATAAAGCCGTGTGGATTAGAGATGCGCTATTTAGACGTGAACGACATTTATATATCGATTTTATTCGTTTTATAATGAATATTGAAAAGTGATTTCAAAACTTAATATTTTGAAATGAAATTCAAATTAAATTAGATTAAAAATTCAAATTGAAATTTTATTGAATCAATTTGAAATGAATTCGAATCGAATAGTAAATGAATTCGATTCGAATTGAATAGAAAGTGAATTTGAATTCGAATTGAATAGAAATCAAATTGAATAGAAATTGAATTGAATTGAATTGAATAAAAACGAATTCGAATTAGAATTCGAATTGAATTGAATTGAAACGAATTAGAATTAGAATTGAATTGAAATCAAACCGATTTGAAATTGAATGTAGTGTTGAAATGGTTTTGAAAACGAATTTAAAACGATTTATAGAATACGTTTTAAAAGGAAATCGACGAAATATATATAATATATATATATTATATATATAATGGCCTGAATAGAACGCGCCGCGCCGCGGCAGTTCGTGAATTTCGACCATTTATCTCAAACGGACATTGCGGGAGATCCGACCGTCGGATTCTCCTAAAACCGGAACCGTTGGGTTCGTATCGAAAAGAGCTTTCCAATGAATATTAGAAATTTGAAATCTAACGGTTGGATTTGGAATTATGTCCAAATCAAATTCAGAAAAGGTCGCTGTAAGTGCAGTTCGATGGCCGTTGATGGAAATCGACTGTACGGGCCTTGATAAAATTATTAAAAATATTAATAATTTGTGTAAAATCATAAGAAATGATTTGGAAAAAAATTGAGCTGAAGAATTCCACATTTGAAAAGATAAAAATAGATTTTTATCGAAATGAACTAGTTTTGAACTAGAATTAAAATCAATTTATTTTTGAAATAAATAAATTGAATTTGAAAGTGATTTTAAAAATAACCAATATTCCCAATATGTGAATTGGACTGGAGTTGGATCGAAATTATCTTCGGAATATTTCGATGTTGGATTTCGTGACTATACAGATATTGTTTTGGGAATTTGAAAGATATATTTTATATCGTTATTTCCAATACGATATTTGTTGGTTTCAGAAATTGGTATTGAATATAAGCCGATATATTTTCTATTCAGTGCCTTGTATTTAATATCAAATGTGATTTGGGTTTATCGTGAATCGTGTTTTAGATGACATTGGTTCTTTAACCCAGTTAAAGACAGGATATTGATTTTTGAAAAGATTAAAGCTAAGTGGAGTTTTAATGAATCTTTAATCAGATTGAAAAGTGAATTGATAATTTAAATTATCAAATCTGAAAGGTGATCGAGAATGGAGTACTACCAGTTTTGCTCCAAAGCGATAGTTAAATCTTTAATTAGATTTGAACGTGAAATGGTAATTAATTTTACCGATAACACCGTGGTGTTAGATGTGGAGTATTACCAGTTTTCTCCATGGGATATATAGGTTGGGATTGGGAAATAAAATAAATAATTACTTCGGTGTGGTTCGTTAATCCCGACTAGTCTGAAATGATATCCAAAGGAAGATTAAAGAATAAATTTAGAAGAATTTATCTTGGATAAAATTAATGGGAACCTTTCCCTAAGAATGTGATTTTGTGAATAAAAGAATATTCTGAATTGGAATGAGGCGTTTGTTGTGTTTGTGTAACATTCGTATATTATATACGTGGATTATTCAGAAAGGCCGGGTTTATACCCATTCTGAATAACCGATTCGACGAGATGTCGAAGATGAAGACGGTGGTTGAAGACCGGAAGTCTTCACATCGTTTGGGTGATTACTGATGATCTTGATTGGGCTGTACACCCAGGATGAGGGAATCAGTTGGTGATCGTCCAGACGTACTTGGAGATGGATGGATATGCGAGGAAAGTGCCTCCGGTTTCGTTCAGACCCAGAGCGAACTTGTAAATGGATTGTGTGTCTGACATCGGATTTTATTCTGTGTTGATTGATCTCTATTAAATATACATCTGTTTGGCGGCGGAGAATTTATTCTCTTGCTTAACGCCCTTCTCTGAGACGTACGAGCTTAGAGGTTGTATATCGATGGACATCAGTCGCATGGAGTGAATTGCCAATGTGGCACGCGTAAGTGGCAATTGATCAGGGCTTCTGTTGAAAAGCAAAGTCTTGTGGTTGATGATCAAAGCACGGCCTGTGTGGCGTAGCTTTGTGTATAACGTGAATTCGCGAGCCTCACACCTCGGTATGAGTCAAAAACGGGATAGTGACTGCAGGGAGAGCACGACGTTTCTTTCTAGCTAGGGTGGTGTCAGTGACCTACCAGCCCTGACATTTATATACTTTTCACCTGTGTGGTTGTTGGAATGCGAGGCGCCTCGGATATAGGTCTGTAAGGACCGGGAAACGTGTGTTCAGGAATAACTAATCCTCAAAAGTAAGAGAGGACCGGCCCTGAAGATCCAAGGATCATAGTGGGGTCCTGGGACATTTGCTAGAGTGTCTCGAACGCGGAGAGGAGCTTGCCCCTTGCCTCGGCTCATGACGGAATCCAATTTCCAATACGTGTGTTTCGGTTTTATTTGTAGAGCCTAGTATGGCGACATAGTAGATGGTAGCTATGCCGCCTATGATTGATATTTATGATTTGAATTGTTTTGACACTATACACCTATAATAGTATCAAATAATGTGTTTTAAACGTATCAAGCATGCTTTGGCTGTTATAAGGGAAAACCCTATCCTCCGGCTTGCGTTGCATTGTGTGATGGGACTTGGGTCTTATAACAGCTTCATTTTTCTTTATTTAGCATTGCACTGTTTGTTTTATGCACTGGTATTCTTGGGAGGAAACCCGTTCCGTGTTATACGGCGTGGTCCCTTGATTTACCTAACTTTAAAAATAAAGATTAATAACTGCTTTAGTTCTCACACCAGTCACATGACTGACCTGGAGTTTATTGTTTTAACCTAAACTCTGGGTGCCCCTATTTTCCACACGGGCAGCTAGTAGTTTTGGTTTTGCAGATTTATATTCACAGGGTCCTGATTAACAGCTGGAACGATGCTCGGAAAGCTCTGTATCCGTGTATCACTTCTAGTTGTGCTTTTGTATTATTTTCCGCTGCTATGTAATTTATTGTAATCCCTGATATTTATCGAATGTAATTTATTCATTTATACTCTGTATATTCTTGTATCTGATGGAATTGTTGTAATAACAATGAAATGTTCTTCCGTTTGCGTTCTATTTTGTCTTGTCCTCAATTCTATCCGTGCTTTCCTTCACGGGGAAGTTCGGGTCGTCTCATTTAGTTTCTGAGAATTTTCAAATTCTTCAAAAATTTGGCTAACACCCCAAATTTTCGAAAAATTTCGCCATAACCTCCCCTGCACCGGGAGCATCGGGGAATTTCAAATAGCTTCCCCGGTCCTTCAGATATCAAAAAGAAAAAGAAAAAGCCAAGCGGCTAGCCAATAGGCTCGTAAAATCATCATCACCCAAACAAAACAGTAAATTATGTAGTAAACATGTACCTATTTGTCGGGCAAACAAATTTTATTCTCTGCTCTAGCCTCCTTGCTATGACCTGTTCATTGTAAGTATATGTATATGCAAGCAAATGCGACCAATTTTCAATATAATTCAATATTCGATCCAATTAGGCATAATGGTTCAAAATTATCAAACAATTTAAACAAACAACACAAACATCAATCAATTAGTGGATTTAACGTTTCAAATTCATAATTTTGATATATATATATAAAAAATCATGTTTTTGATGCCAAATCACAACAAATAAATCTATCTATATAAGTTTTGGTTCTCACACCAGTCTAATGGAAATATATAGATATCACACCTTCGTAACACGAACATAAATATTGATGATGCGATCGCTATCATCAATATCATCTCCGGGCGACTAGAGTGTAACCCTATATCTATCAAATATATTAAAACTTCGAATATACGTTCATGACGCGTATATGCAAAATCTTTATATATTGGAATGTCCATATTCAAAATAAATAAATAATCAAATACGTTTAAAACGATTTAAACTTTCAAAACAAAATTGTTTCATTTTAAAAATATACTCTTCTCACTCGTTCTAGGATACTACTGATCCCATCTCTAACGAGTCATTCTCATTGGATATTACTAATCCAATATCTGATGAATTCTTTCGTATGGTTCTAATGTGTCTTGTTCTCTAAGCTTTGTAAACCAAAGCTCTGATACCAACTGTGACGGCAAGGAATTTCGCTCGGTCCGAACCAGTCGCTAAACCGATCCAGGCCGTTCGAAACGCCCTATCGTTTGAGAACACGACAAAACAGAACGCATACGGAAGAACATTTCATTGTATATTACAACAATGCATCAGATTACAAGAATATACAGAGTATAAACAAATAAATATTACACAGAAATATCAGAGATTTAAATTACATTTAAATACATTACATAGCAGCGGAAAATAATACAATACACAATTAGAAGAGATATACGGATACAAAGCTTTCCGGATATCGTTCCAGCTGTAAACCAGGATCCTGTGAATATAAATCTGCAAAACCAAAACTACTAGCTGCCCGTATCAAAATAAGGGCACCCAGAGTTTAGGTTAAAACAATAAACTCCAGGTCAGTCATGTGACTGGTGTGAGAACTAAAACAATTATAAACCTTTATTTTTAAAGTTAGGTAAATCAAGGGACCACGCCGTATAACACGGAACGGGTTTCCTCCCAAGAATACCAGTGCATAAAACAAACAGCGCAATGCTAAATAAAGAAAAATGAAGCTGTTATAAGACCCAAGTCCTATCACACAATGCAACGCAAGCCAGGGGATAGGGTTTTCCCTTATAACAGCCAAAGAATGCTTGATACGTTTAAAACAAATCATTTTATACTATTATAAGTGCATAGTGTATAAAACAACTTCAAATCATAAGTATCAATCATAGGCGGCATGGGTACCATATATCATGTCGCCATATATAGGTTTACAAATAAAACCGCAAATGTCACGTATTTGGAAATTGGATTTCCATCTATGAACCGAGGCAAAAGATAGTCCTTAACCGATTCGAGACTGCCTAGCCCGAGCCTTAGGGTCAGAGCGCATCGACACTTGGATCGTCAGGGCCGGTCCACCGATGTGGATTAAACTTAAATCCTGAACACTGCGTTTTGCCGCCCTTTGGGGCGTAAGCGAGCCAACGAATGACTCCATCGGACCCGGATCGTCCGATCTAACCGAGGCGCCTCGCAACAGCAACAACCACATAAGTCAAACTCGTCAGGGCGTGTAAAACCACTGACGCCACTTCTAGCTAGGAGGAAACGCAGGCCCTCCTTGAGGTCCTCTCCCGTTTTTGGTTCATACCGGGTGTGAAACATGCGAAGTAAACGTTACACAAAGCTACGCCACAAAGGCCTTGCTTTGATCATCACCACAAGAACTTTGCTTTTCAACAGAAGCCTCGATCAATTGCCACTTAGGCATGCCACACAGGCAATTCACTCCATGCGTTTGATATCCATCAATATATAACCCCTGAGCTCGTACGTCTCAGAGAAGGGCGTTAAGCAAGTGAATAAATTCTCCGCCGCCAAACAGAAATATATTTAATAGAGATCAATCACACGGACTAAAATCCAATGTCAGACACACAGTCCATTTACAAGTCCGTTCTGGGTCTGAACGAAACCGGAGGCACCTAGTACCCCGCATATCCATCGATCTCCAAGTACGTCTGGACGATCACCAACTGTTTCCATCTTCTTGGGTGTACAACCCAATCAAGATCATCAGTAATCACCCAAACGACGTGAAGACTTCCGGTCTTCAACCACCGTCTTCATCTTTGACTTATCGTCGTATCAGTTATTCAGAATGGGATAAACCCGGTCTTTCCGAATAACTCGCGTATATTTCAAATAAGTGTTACACAAACACAACATACGCCTCATTCCAATTCATCAGTCACTAACCGTAAATTAATCAAGAGAATAATTTCCCAAATATTAACCCCGAAGGCCGAAACCAACATCAGATCAATATCCAGAAAACCATTCTACTTGGCTAACCGACAGTTAGTTTCTAAATTTCACATTCATAGGGAAAGGTTCCCATTAATTTTATCCAAGATAAATTCCTTGAATTTATTCTTTATTCTATTTTTGAATCTCAATTCAAACTAGTCGGGATTAGCGAACCTTACCGAAGTAATCATTTATTTTAATTTCCCCATCCCAACCTATTCATCCCATGAGGTAAAACTGGTAATACTTCATATCTAACACCACAGTGTTATCGGTAAATTCAATTACCATTTCACGTTCAAATCTAATTAAAGATTTAACTATCGCCTGGAGCAAAACTGGTGATACTCCATTTTCGATCACTTCAATCTAATTAAAGATTCATTAAAACTCCACTTAGTTTTAATCTGTGACTGGGTTAAAGAATCAGTGTTATTTAAAACACGGTTCACGATAAACCCAAAATCACATTTCATTAATTATCGGGTTAAAGAACAAGTGTTATTTAAAACACTGTTCACGATAAACCCAAAAATCAATACTAATTCGATTCCAATTAAATATTGTTTAATTGGTACACTTCATTAAATCTAAATAAAAAGATTTAATCTTTTCTCAACTGGGTTCAAGAACAGTGTTAGTGAAGACACCATTCACGACAAACCCAAATCACATTTGATATTAAATACAAGGCTCTGAATAGAAAATATATCGGCTTATATTCAATATCAAATTCTATGATTAATAAATGTCGTATTGGAAATAACGATATTTATATATATCTTTCAAATTTCCATATCAACATCCGTATAATCACGAATTCCAACATCGAAATATTCCGAAGACAATTTCGATTCAAATCCACTCCAATGCAATCATTGGAAATTCTGGTTATTTTTAAAACCCTTTTCAAATTCAATTTATTTATTTAAAAATAACTAGAATTATAATTCTAGTTCAAAACTAGTTCATTTCGATAAAAATCTATTTTTATCTTTTCAAATATGGAGTTTTTCATCCCAAATCTTCACAAATCATTTCTTATGATTTTACACAAATTATTACTATTTTTAAAAATTTTATCAAGGCCTGTACAGTCGATTTCCATCAATGGCCATCGAACTGCACTTACAGCGACCTTTTTCAAATTTGATTTGGACGTAACTCCAAATCCAACCGTTAGATTTCAAATTTCTAATATTCGTTAGGAAGCTCTTTTCGATACGAACCCAACGGTTCCGGTTTTAGGAGAATCCGACGGTCGGATCTCCCGTAATGTCCGTTTGAAATAAATGGTCGAAATTCACGAACTGCCGCGGCGCGTTCTATTCAGGCCATTATATTATATATATAATATATATAATATATATTTCGTCGATTTCTATTTAAAACGAATTATATAAATAGTTTTTAAATTCGTTTCAAAATCTATTTCAACTTCCATTTCAATTCAAAGCAAAATTGAATTCTTCTTTATAAATTCGTTTTAAAATTCATTTCTATTCAATTCAAATCTCAATTCAATTTGAATTCATTATATATTCAATTCATTTCGAAATCGTTATATATTCAATTCATTTCGAAATTGTTTTCAATTCAATTCATTTCGAAATCGTTTTCAATTCAATTCATTTCGAAATCGTTTTCAATTCAATTCATTTCGAAATCGTTTTCAATTCGATTCATTTCGAAATCGTTTTCAATTCGATTCATTTCGAAATCGTTTTCAATTCAATTCATTTCGAAATCGTTTTCAATTCAATTCATTTCGAAATCGTTTTCAATTCAATTCATTTCGAAATCGTTTTCAATTCAATTCATTTCGAAATCGTTATATATTCAATTCATTTTGAAATCGTTTTCAATTCAATTCATTTCAAAATCGTTTTCAATTCAATTCATTTCGAAATCGTTTTCAATTCAATTCATTTCGAAATCGTTTTCAATTCAATTCATTTCGAAATCGTTTTCAATTCAATTCATTTCGAAATCGCATAAAATCGATATAAATATCGTTCACGTCAAAATGGCGTCAATCTAATCAACACGGCTTCATATATTCCTTTATTCTATTCAACAAATGAATATTTATTTTTGTCAACACACGACTAATCTCAACGAATGAGTATTGTCCACGTGTGACTATTTTTGTTAAATTATTTCGTTCAACACATGACTAATCTCGACGGATGAGTACAGTCAACACATGAACCTTTATTTTATATTGATAAAGATGCAAATTTTATTATTAAAATATTTCGTTCAACACATGACTAATCTCAACGAATGAGTACAGTCAACACATGAACCTTTATTTTATAATATTCTTTATTTTCTAAATTGGAATGAGGCCCAACCAATCACCATATAAAATTAATTATATGGATTTTCATACATCACACGCATATAATAGCATTGAAAAATAATCAACCATCAACCAAAGTGCACTACACTGTATAAGCATCAAATATAGATATATAACGCTTATAACAGCCTGTCAATCAATCGATCGACATATTTAATCAATCAGGATGAGTGAACTTCAAATTTCATCCCAACACCTATGTGGGGTTTCAAACAATCAAACACAGATTTTATTTGTGCAGTTGGGCGATGTGTGAAATTTATCGTCCCAATCAATGTCAGTCAAATCAGTGTACATAGACAAACCGTCCGGTTTGTAAATGAATATTTTATTTTATTCACTTCACGTTAAAAATTATATTTTTAACGATAAAACATTTATTCTAACATATGAATTTCTATTCAGTTCATTCTTTAAATAAAATGATATTTTTATTTTTCTAACTTATTTTAGAAAATTTCGGCGGCATAACGACACGATACTAGAAACGGGACGAGGCCTAGCCTTATCCCTGGTCTAGTGAAGGCCCACGCCATTCACACATCAATCAAATCCATTCATTTCACCAAACAATTCAATTTCAATCAAATAATCTAACTAATTTGCAATCAAACAAACAAGTCCATGGTCTGTGGACGATTGTGTCGGGTGCTACTAAGCACCGTCTGCATCCTAGTATATATATATAACTAGAAAATGAAATTGAAGAGTGAGAAATTCTCACCGATAGCTATCCAACCATCTCGACTCTTCTTTTACAGAAGTCTTCGTCGTCCTCGCCTTTTTGTCATCTTCGTTGCCCGTATTCTCTACATATGTTAAAATCGAATTTTTACTTCGCTATTCAGTATTTAAATGTTTCGCCTTTCAGTATATAAATGTTTCACCCTTTCAATTATAAATATTTCACCCTTTCAATTATAAATATTTCGCCTTTTCGATTTCAAAAATCTAATCTTTTCCATCTTAATAATCTAGTCTTTTCTATTTTAATCATATGAACTTTTCTATTATAAAAATATTGTCTTTTAAATGATAAAAATATCGTCTTTTAAACTCATAAAACTCATGTTTTTATCTCTTAAAAAAAATCATGTTTGTATACAATGAAAGATCATATATTTTCTCTAATGAAAAATCTTTATTTTCTCGAAAGAAAAATCTATATTTCCTCTAAAGAAAAATTATTATTTTCAGTTTTTAGACTTAATTAAAAATCAGTTTTTAAACATCGTAAAAATCATTTTTTTAAATACTGTAAAAATCAGTTTTTAAACACTGTAAAAAAATCAATTTTTAAACACCGTAAATATCAGTTTTTAAACACTTTAAAAATCAAAAGGACTCACCGTTGAAAAAAGGGGCGTCACTGTCGTCGGGGAGCTGGAGCTGGTGGGGATCGGGCTCGCGGTTGCCAAAGGGGAGCGGGATGGTCGGGGTGGCGCGCTGAGGTGGTGCAGGCAAGGGCGAGGTCGGAGGAGGGGAAACGCGTGCGGATTTGGGGGGGTTTCGCGCTGGCTTCGAGGTGGAGATCGAGGGGGGGGTTGCAGGCGCGAGCGGCAGCGATAGGGTGGAGGATCGGCGGTGGTCGGCGCCGCCTAAGGGGCGCGATGGCAGACGGATTCCGCCTTCGTCTTATATATATATATTTTTTTTTTCTGGTATCGATTGAAAAAGGGGGGGCCAGCGGTTTATAAGGGGAGGAGGGAGAGAAAGTTTACCTTTTAATTTATTTAATTAATTTATTTTGCAAAGTGTTGACTTTTATATACGACCTCTAAACGAGGCCCACCGACTGTCGCCCATAGCGTTTTACCCCCATTCCGAACACAATGGAATATATATCGCAAGCTGATTCGACTATTTCGATCAGTTTCCGTTGAATTTACATTTAAATCGCTATATTGAATTTTAAACGTACATTTCAAATTACCGGGGTCACATACTAACTAGAAAAATTCCAGAAAAATATTTTCTAGCTTCGTATTGACGATACGGTCCTAACAAAACTAGTTTCGTCGAATTCTGAGACCGTTGGAAAAATGGCCATTTTCCAGTCGATTAAAATCAACTGAAACTGGTCAAACGCGTTTTCCTTTGCCACGCTCACATATTGATTCGAAAAATTATGAAATTTAAAACCTAGCAATAATTTGACATCACGAACCCAACAAAACTGGTTTCGTCGAAATCCGAGGTCGCTTGCAAAATTTCTATTTTTAAGGGCCTGAATTCCATAGCGACTATTCAGAATTTTCAACTGGACATATATTTTGATTCCCGCTATGAGATCTTGATTTTTCGGATTCGTTGGAAAGATGTTATCAATTAGATCCTACTGTTTTTGGTTTCACTAAAATCCGGATTGTTTTGCACCTGGTATGTTCAATTGAATTTTGAAATCGAATTATCGAACTACCGCGCCATTTTCCATCCTATTTAAAATTATATATAAATATTTATATTCTAACGACGACGTATATAATATATATGTTCTAATTATATTCAAAATAAATTTCTCGTCGATATTATTTAAAATAATTTATTTTAAATAATCAAAATTCGCTAAAATTGCCAAAATAAAAATTTTAAACTGGCCCAGATTTTCGGGTTATTACACTATTTTTCAAGGCCAATATATTAAATATTAAAAATACATTTTTAAACAAATAATTTTCGAAACTCAAAATATATAAGTGTTTACTGTTTTTCAATGCAGAAACGTCATTCCAAACTCAATGGAAGTGGTTTCGAGTCGAAATTCCTACATATGTGATAAGTAGCCCTTCGGCCATATATAATATATATATTCTACAACGACCTTTCTAAAAATTGAATTGGCCATAACTTTTGATTTCCGCTATGAAAATTCAATTTTTCAGATTCGTTAGAAAGATATTTTTAAATAGATTCTAATATTTTTGGTTTCACTAAAATCCGTTAAATTTTGCATCCTGTACGGTCAGTCAAAGTTCAAGTTTGACTTTTCAAACTACCGCGTTATTTCTAATTCCATTTATATTTAAATTGAGTTTATTCGTTCTAACTTCGATTAAAATAAATTCTAGCCATTATTATTAATAATAAATTATATTATAACCTCAAAATTCATTAAAATTTCCTAAAATAAAATTTTTAAATTAGTCCAGAATTTGCGGGTTGTTACAATCTCCCCCACTTAAAATCTTTTCGCCCTCGAAAAGGAAATGAAGCTAAAGTTGTTTATTTAACTAATTTAATTCTTATTCTTTAATTGTTTAATCATTTCATTTGTTGAATTCATATTCACACAACACAATCATCAATCAATTAGTTGATTAAATTTTCAAAATATATAACTTTTATATATTCAAAATCATATTTTCTAAAATCGAACTATATATAATAACAAGTACGTTAATTATAAATTTTCCCCTCTGACTCATTCTAGGGCATTGCTAACCCCATCTCTAATGAGTATTCTCATTCTAGGATACTGCTGATCCTATCTCTAATAAGTATTCTTATTGGATATTACTAATCTAACCTCTGATGAGTCTTCTGCTTAGTTCTAACGAGTTGTACCCCAAAGATTTGAGCTAACCTGGCTCTGATACCAGCTGTAACGACCCGGATTTCGCCCGACCTCAATCGATCGCAAGATCGATTAAGACCGTTCAAAACCCGTGTACGTTAACTTTGGGCATACAACACATCAGAACAACAACACAGACTTTTATAACATCAATAATAAATGTTACATCAGAGTACATAATATATCAGAGTACATCGATAAATAATACAGCGGAAGATACATTTAAATTAAATACATTGCAGCGGAACTAATCTCAGCGGAAGGCCGTCAATATTCTGGACCCGACTTCAGACTTCAATCCAGGATCCTGCTTAACTATATCTGCAAAAAGCTACTCGACTGCCCGTGTGGAAAGAGGGCACCCGAGTTTGCAAAGTGAAACAAACTACAGGTCAGTCATGGGACTGGTGTGAGAATTCTTAACTTAACCTATCTAATAAGTAGGCTAATCACAGGACCACGCCGCTAACGCGGAACGGGTTTACTCCATTGGATTGCCAGTGCATAATTAAAGTAAATCGTCAAATAACGTAATGCTTTTTAGAAAAATGAAACCATTATAAGACCCAGGTCCCATCACACAATGCAACGCACACCAGAGGATAGGGTTTTACGTTATAATGGTCAAAAGATGCTTGATACGTAAAAACGATATTATTATTAGTGTGTGTATATATATATTTAAAACATTCAAATATAATATCAATCCTAGACGGCATAGGTACCATATACTATGTCGCCGTATATAAGTTTACAATCAAAACCGCAAGGGTGTATTGGGAATTTGGATTTCCATCATGAGTCGAGGCTAGGGGCAAGCTCCTCTCCGATTAGAGACACTCTAGCAAATGCCTCAGGATCCCCCGCAGTGAACCCTTGGATGCGGTAGGGCCGGTCCCCGCCTATCGGCAGTGGATTGGTTATGCCTGAACACACGTTTCCCGATTCCTTTAAACCTATAATATGACCACTATCGGCCTATAAAAATCCGAGGCGCCTCAAAATCCATCATCCACATAAGTAAAATGTCAGGGCTGGTAGGTCACTGACACCACTCTAGCTAGAAGGAAACGTGTGCACTCCCTACGGTCCATATCCCATTTTTGACTCATACCGGGGTGTGAGGCTCGCGAAGTCATGATATACACAAAGCTATGCCGTAATAGGCTATGCTTTGATCATTCCACAAGGCCCTGCTTTTTCAACAAAAGCCTTGATCAATTTGCATCTTGGCGTGCCACATTGTTAGACCCTACCATATTATTGATCATCTACCAATATATATATATAACCTCTAAGCTCATACATCTTAGAGAAGGGTGATAAGTAAAGAATAAATTCTTCACCACCAAACAGAATTATATAATCAGTAGCGTTCAACAAATACAATAGAAAGGAATACAATGTCAGACATGCAATCCATTTACAAGTTCGCTCTGGGTCTAAGCGAAACATTGTGTCCGTCGATCTCCAAATGCGTTTGGACGATCATTACCAAATACCTTGCCTTGGAAGGCCAATCCCAATTCAAGATACCAGTCATCATCATCCCAACGATGTGGAAACCTTCGGTCTTCAATCACCGTCTTCATCTTTGACTCTTTATCGTCGTGATGATTATTCAGAATGGGTTAAACCCGGTCTTTCTGAATAACACGCGTATTTTGGGACAAAAAGCAAATATTGGAAAATCACACATTTCGTCACATTCCAACTCAGAATATTTTTTTAATAAGATATTCGTATTAGAAGATTCTCATTAATTTTATCAAAGATAAACTCGGAAAATAAAATCTATAAATCAATTTCCAAAATATGGAATTCCACAGAAATCAAATCAATACATAATCGATATAAATTTCTGTATCAGACTAATAATATAAATGGAATAACGGCAAAACCTCTTAAATTCCATATGTAATATCGGTCTTCTTTTACAGAAGCCCATCTCGATTATTACCAATCGAATTTCCACTTAATTCCAATTTGATATATTAAATTGGAAAAACTTGATTTTTAGAAAATGCCCTTTTAAATTTATAAAATAGATTAATAAATTCCAAATAATAATTTCAACGTAAATTGGATTAAAGGACAAATGTCGTTTAAAAACACCGTCCACGATAAATCCACTTCACATCTCAATTTATTTCATATCACAAAATATAATTGCAAATGTTAGTAATCTTCTAAAAACATATTTTAAAATATTTTTTATATAAAGACTCTAAATGAAAGGTATTTTTATATTGCAAATTCTTATCTTTTACAAATATTCTTTGTTTATATTATGAAAACATATGCACTTTATATAAAATGGATTTCTAATGTAAAAATATTCTTATTTAAAAGAACACCTGAATCGAAATGCGACTCAAACATTTACCATATAATTTGGGTTACATGGATTTCACACACATCATCAAATCATCCATTTACATCCAAAGTGTAAATTCCACTGTGTAAGCGTTAAAATTAAATAATAACGCTCATCACAGCCTGTCGATCCAACGATCAACAAACAATTAAATATTAGGATTAGTGTATATAAAATTTCATCCCAAGACCCGTGTGGGGTTTTCAGCCAGTAACAATTTCATACAAATAAATGATTGGTTAATAATTTAACCAATTTAATACTACTAACATGTTGATGATAATGGGATAACATGTTATTTATTTCTATTGCCGAATAAAAATGTATTTTTATTCGTATAATTTTCCTATTCATCTCTAAGGTCGAATAAACTGTAATTTATTTATATGGCATTACTGTGGATGACAAATAAACGATAATTTTCTATTTTCTATTATTTGTATGCAAATATTTTTAACTTTAACACATAAAAGAAATAATCTTATGTGTATATGTTTCAATGCATATCCTAACAAATAAAAGTGTTTATTTACATTGCATACAAATTCTAATGTAGGCATAAACACCTAAAGATATTACTTTACTTACCTATATATATATTCTAATGTATGTTTTGACCACTAATATGATTCTTATATTTGAATATAATTTCTAATGTAAATTTGCAAATAAAAATTGCTTTTTTTATTTTTACTTATAAATCTTATTACATGTTATGCAGACAAAAACAATTATTATGTTTGCATATAAATTATATTTCAACAAAATGTATAAATTAACAAAAGTGCTTGTTTGTTTCAACTAGTGTAGATTGAAAAGAGTGAATAATTTGTTCTAACTAATGGAAATTGACAAAAGTGTTTATTTTGTGTTGACGAATGTATTTTGACAAAAATGTATATTTTGCGTTAGCAAATATAAAAAGAAATAACAAACTTTATGTTCAAAATATGTTTGCATTTGTGAATGCGAACAAAAGAACAAAACCATAATTTCAATATATGTTTGCATTTGTAAATGCAAATAAAAGATCAAAACTTTATTTTCAATATGTGTTTGCATTTATGAATGCAAATAAAAGAATAAACCTCGTTTTCAATGCATATTTACATTTGTGAATGTAAATAAAAGAATAAGCTTTGATTTCAAGGTATATTTACATTTGTAAATGTAAATAAAAGAATAATTTTTGGTTTCAACATATATTTGTATTGGTGAATGCAAATAAAAGAGTAAATTTTATTTTCAATATATATTTGCATTTGTGAATGCAAATAAAAGGACAAATCTTTTTGCTAACATAAATGTTTCTTTTTATTGCTAAAATAATTGTTCCTTTTTATTGCTAACATAAATGTTCCTTTTTATTTCTATCATAAATGATTATTTTAATTCAAAGGTACAATTCCTATCAAAAGTGTAACTTTATACTAAAGTCATATTTTAACAAATGTGTTATTTTAATCTAATGTCATATTTTACCCAATATGCTTTTTCTTTAATCTTTTTCATAAAACGGTATTACATAAAAACGAAATCTTTTATAATTTAACGACCTATCTTTTTATTGAACAAATAATCAAATACGATGTTAAATCCTTCCGGTGCAATACTTTGACAATTAAACATGATCTACTAAATCTAACCTTTCAAATGTAACTCCTTTGACAATAAAAGATAATCTTTTTAGTTTAAGTAATATTATACAAAAATATAACTTTTAATCTTACATCTTTAATTTAACAAATTATAAACAAAAATGCAGTCTTCAATGCCCATTCTTTTTATTGAGATAATTTTACAATAAAATATGAACTTTTTATTCAAAAAGAAAATAACACAAAAATGTGTTCTTACATATATATAATAATGTGACATAAAACTGTAATTCTTAACCATGGATTTTCATTTACATATAAACTGCAAATAAAAATATAACTTCTAAAAATGGATTTTTATTTACATATGAAATGTAAACAAAAATGTAGTTTCTAAACACTTACCTTTTTATTTACATATAAACCGTAAACAAAAATGTAATTCTTTAAAATGGGTTTTTATTAACATATGAAATGTTAACCAAAATATAATTCTCAAATATGAACTCTTATTTACATACAAAAATGTAAACAAAATAGGTTTCTCAAATATGTCTTTTTCTTTTATTTACACATAAAATGTAAATAAAAGTATGTTATTCAAATATGGTTTTTATTTAAAAATAAAATGTAAACAAAAATGTGTTTATCAATCATGTCTTTTTATTTACACATAAAATGTAAATAAAAAGTGAATTCAAGATGTGCTCTTTAATTTACAAACAAAATGTGAATAAATATGTGTTTGCTAAATATGACCTTTTATTTAACCATAAAAGGTAAATATAAACGTGTTAACAAAATTTTATTTATTTATTTACAAATTTATACAGATCTAAATTTATAAACACAGATCTATACAATACAACGCAATACAATTCAATATAATCCATCAGAACAACCAGCACAATACATCACAACGCAGATTTGATTAAATAACATACAAAGAATATTTAACAGAATAAAATAATTAATTAAATTAATTAGATTGTAAAAATCAGAGATTCTCACATTGATTTTTGCTGAAATTTCGACTGTCTCAGAATCAGCTCTGGTCTGAGCCATCGCGAAGATCTCAGAAAGACGAGTCCAACGCATCTTACGGTTCGTCAATCAGACCTCGTATGAGAGAGATATTGATTTTTAATGATTGCATAAATTAAATATTAAATAAACAAAATAATAATAAAATATACTCTTCTTCCTCACGCTACATGCATCGGCCGAACCCAACCATCGCCTCTGATCCTTCTGTGCGCACCTCACCTTGGCCACCCTGGCGCCGATCAATCACCGCCACACGAACCGCCTCGGCCAAGACCTCCTCCGCCCTGAAGCCCGCCGAACTCGGTGGTCCCACCACCCCGAAATCCGACCACGAACGCGCAGCCTTTAGGCTCGAAATTCGCGAAATTCGTGAATCAAAACCCGATCTTAACCATATGGATGGGAAGGTCTCTCGAAGAGCTTCGATTTGGTATATCATATGTCGATTTTCGTTGAACGGATTGAGAGAAATTAGTGTTTGAAGTTGGGAAATTTCTGGCCTTCGAATGGAAGGCGGCGGCTAGCCATGAATTAGCGTTTCGGATTTTAATATTATTTTATTATTTAATCTCGAAAAATGTGCTTAAAAGGTGGATTTTCGGACTTTCTCTGATTTAGGCCTGCTTACTGTCGTTCTAAAGGTTTTGACACTTTCTGAACGCAATGGGATAGGTCCCGGGGCCCAATTCCGAAATCTGTATATATTTTATTTAAAATTCCATTAAAAATTAATTAATTAAATATTTACCGTATATTTAAATATGCCGGGGCCACATACGACCTCTAAAAATTACAGAAAAATTATTTTTGGCTTTCTTATGACGATACGAATCCAACAAAATTATTTTCGTCGAATTCTGAGACTGTTTGAAAAATGGCAATTTTTAAGGCGTTCAAATTTAACAGAAATAGTCAAAACACATTTTCTCTCGCCACGCTCACATATTAATTCGAAAAATTCTGAAAATTGAAACCTAGCAATAATTTGACATTCCGGTTCCAACAAAAGTGGTTTCGTCGAAAACGGAGGTCGTTTGAAAAATGACTATTTTTCAAGGCTAATATATTAAATATTAAAAATACATTTTTAAACAAATAATTTTCGAAACTCAAAATATATAAGTGTTTACTTTTTTTTAACGCAGAAACGTCATTCCGAAATCAATGGAAGTGGTTTCGAGTCGAAATTCCTACATATGTGAAAAGTAGCCCTTTGGACATATATAATATATATATTCTACAACGACCTTTCTAAAAATTGAATTGGCCATAACTTTTGATTTCTGCTATGAAATTTCAATTTTTCAGATTCGTTAGAAATATATTTTTAAATAGATTCTAATATTTTTTGGTTTCACTAAAATCCGTTAAATTTTGCATCATGTACAGTCAGTCAAAGTTCAAGTTTGACTTTTCAAACTACCGCGTTATTTCTAATTCCATTTATATTTAAATTGAATTTATTCGTTCTAACTTCGATTAAAATAAATTCTAGCCATTATTATTAATAATAAATTATATTATAACCTCTAAATTCATTAAAATTTCCTAAAATAAATTTTTTAAATTAGTCCAGAATTTGCGGGTTGTTACGAAAACAAATTGTTTCCACCGTTCACCAAGAAATTAAGGATAGAAAACTAAAGAACAGACAGTTGGGTCTAACAGTGTGAACATTATAAATATAACTTCGGGATCGCAAGCGGTTTTCTCTTTTGTATGCACGAGTGCAAGAGATACGTTATGAACATGTATAAACTAGAAAATACATAACGCATGGGAGGCTTAATTTGATTAAAAAAACCAACAAACGAAAACGTGTTGAAGTAAGACGTGTGGATGGACATTTGTCCAAATGCGGTGCAACGTGTTGAAATGCATGCAATAATAAAGAAAGAAAAAGAGACGGATTCATTTCTCACCGCAACATGAAACTCCATCCCTGAAACGACCCGTAACTTCCCCGTAAAGGAAAGTGTCGGATAGTTCGAGAACAAGCCACAAAAGAACGCATACAGAAGAACATTTCACTGTTATTACAACAATGCATCAGATTACAAGAATATACAGAGTATAAATGAATATTACACAGAAATATCAGAGATTTAAATTACATTTAAATACATAGCAACGGAAAATAATACAATACACAACTAGAATGAGATATACGGATACAAAGCTTTCCGGATATCGTTCCAGCTGTAAACCAGGATCCTGTGAATATAAATCTGCAAAACCAAAACTACTAGCTGCCCATGTCAAAATAGGGGCACCCAGAGTTTAGGTTAAAACAATAAACTCCAGGTCAGTCATGTGACTGGTGTGAGAACTAAAACAGTTATTAATCTTTATTTTTAAAGTTAGGTAAATCAAGGGACCACGCCGTATAACACGGAACGGGTTTCCTCCCAAGAATACCAGTGCATAAAACATAACAGCGCAATGCTAAATAAAGAAAAATGAAGCTGTTATAAGACCCAGGTCCCATCACACAATGTAACGCAGCCGAGGATAGGGTTTTCCCTTATAACAGCCAAAGAATGCTTGATACGTTTGAAACAAATCATTTGATACTATAATAAGTGCATAGTGTATAAAACAACTTCAAATCATAAGTATCAATCATAGGCGGCATGAATGGCCCATAACACTATGTCTCCATATTTAAGTTTACAATCAAAACCGCAAATGTCGTATTGGAAATTGGATTTCTGTCTGTGAACCGAGGCTAGGGATCGTCCTCTACCGATTCGAGACTCTCTAGCCCGAGCCTCCGGAACAGCCGCAACTGCCCCATGGAGCGACAGGGCCGGTCCACCGATGTGGATTATAGTGCCTGAACAATACGTTTCCCCGCCCTTTGGGGCGTAAATGAGCCAACGAATGACTCCATCGGACCCGGATCGTCCGATCAAACCGAGGCGCCTCGCAACAGCAACAACCACACAGGTGAAAAGTATATAAATGTCAGGGCTGGTAGGTCACTGACACCACCCTAGCTAGAAAGAAACACATGCCCTCCTTGAGGTCCTCTCCCGTTTTTGGTTCACAACCGGGGTGCGAGGCTCGCGAATTCACGTTACACAAAGCTGTGCCACACAGGCTGTGCTTTGATCATCACCACAAGACTTTGCTTTTCAACAGAAGCCTTGATCAATTGCCACTTAGGCATGCCACACAGGCAATTCACTCCATGTGATTTATATCCATCAATATATAACCCCTGAGCTCGTACGTCTCAGAGAAGGGCGTTAAGCAAGAGAATAAATTCTCCGCCGCCAAACAGATATATATTTAATAGAGATCAATCACATGGACTAAAATCCAATGTCAGACACACAGTCCATTTACAAGTTCGTTCTGGGTCTGAACGAAACCGGAGGCACCTAGTACCCCGCATATCCATCGATCTCCAAGTACGTCTGGACGATCACCAACTGTTTCCATCTTCTTGGGTGTACAGCCCAATCAAGATCATCAGTAATCACCCAAACGACGTGAAGACTTCCGGTCTTCGACCATCGTCTTCATCTTCGACACCACGTCGAATCAGTTATTCAAAATGGGATAAACCCGGTCTTTCTGAATAACTCGCGTATATATTATAAAAGTGTTACACAAACACAACATACGCCTCATTCCAATTCAGAATATTCTTTTATTCAAATATTCCTATACTTTGGGAAAAGTTCCCATTAATTTTATCCAAGATAAATTCTTTGAATTTATTCTTTAATCTCCTTTGAATATCAATTCAAACTAGTCGGGATTAGCGAACCACACCGAAGTAATCATTTATTTTATTTCCCAATCCCAACCTATTCATCCCATGAAGTAAAACTGATCATACTTCATATCTAACACCACGGTGTTATCGGTAAATTCAATTACCATTTCACGTTTAAATCTAATTAAAGATTTAACTATCGCCTAGAGTAAAACTGGTGATACTCCATTCTCGATCTTTTCAATCTAATTAAAGATTCATTAAAACTCAACTTAGTTTTAATCTGTGACTGGGTTAAAGAATCAGTGTCATTTAAAACACGGTTCACGATAAACCCAAAATCACATTCCATTAATTATCGGGTTAAAGAACGAGTGTTATTTAAAAACACCATTCACGATAAACCCAAGAATCAATATCAATTCAATTCCAATTAAATACTATTTAATTGGTACACTTCATTAAATCTAAATAAAAAGATTTAATCTTTTCTCAACTGGGTTCAAGAACAGTGTTAGTGAAGACACCATTCACGACAAACCCCAAATCACATTTGATTATTAAACACAAGGCTCTGAATAGAAAATATACCGGCTTATATTCAATATCAAATTCTACGACTAACAAATATCGTATTGGAAATAACGATATATATATATCTTTCAAATTCCCATAACAATATCTGTATCATCACGAAATCCAACATCGAAATATTCCGAAGACAATTTCGATTCAAATCCATTCCAATGCAATCATTGGAAATTCTGGTTATTTTCAAAACCATTTCAAATTCAATTTATTTATTTAAAAATAAATAGAATTATAATTCTAGTTCAAAACTAGTTCATTTCGATAAAAATCTATTTTTATCTTTTCAAATATGGAGTTTTTCATCCCAATTCTTTCTAAATCATTTCTTATGATTTTACACAAATTATTACTATTTTTAATAATTTTATCAAGGCCCGTACAGTCGATTTCCATCAATGGCCATCGAACTGCACTTACAGCGACCTTTTTCAAATTTGATTTGGACGTATCTCCAAATCCAACCGTTAGATTTCTAATTTCTAATATTCTTTAGAAAGCTCTTTTCGATACGAACCCAACGGTTCCGGTTTTAGGAGAATCCGACGGTCGGATCTCCCGCAATATCCATTCGAAGTAAATGGTCGAAATTCGTGAACTGCCGCGGCGCGGCGCGTTCTATTCAGGCCATTATATTATATATATAATATATAATATATACTTCGTCGATTTCAATTCAAAACGTGTTTTATAAATCGTTTTAAATTCATTTCAAATTGATTTCAATTCAAATTGATTTCTAATTCCATTGCAGTTTGTTTTCCATTCAATTCAATTTCAATTCGAATTCATTTCTATTCAATTTCAATTCGAATTCATTTCTATTCAAATTCATTTCGAATTCATTTATATTCAATTTCAATTCGAATTCATTTCTATTCAATTTCAATTCGAATTCATTTCTATTCAATTTCAATTCGAATTCATTTCTATTCAATTTCAATTCGAATTCATTTCTATTCAATTTCAATTCGAATTCATTTCTATTCAATTTCAATTCGAATTCATTTCTATTCAATTTCAAATTTTGAAATCACTTTCGATATTCATTATAAAATGAATAAAATCGATGTATGTATCGTTCACGTCAAAATGACGTCAATCTAATCAATACGGCTTCATATATTCCTATTTTCAAATATTCTATTTCAAATATTTCTTTTTCAAATATTTCTTTTTCAAAACTGGAATGAGGCCCAATCAATTACCATATAATGTTAATTATATGGATTTTCTACAACACATGTATATAATAGCATTGAAAAATAATCAACCATCAACCAAAGTGCACTACACTGTATAAGCATCAAATATAGACATCTAACGCTTATAACAGCCTGTCAATCAATCGATCGACATATTTAATCAATCAGGATGAGTGAACTGCAAATTTCATCCTAACACCCGTGTGGGGTTTCAAACAATCAAACACATATTTTATTTGTGCAGTTGGGCGATGTGTAAAATTTATCGACCCAATCAATGTCCTTCAAATAGGTGTACACAAACAAACCGTCTGGTTTGTAAATGAATATTTATTTATTCACATTCACGTTAAAAATTATATTTTTAACGACAAAACATTTTATTCCAACATATGAATTTCTATTCAGTTCATTCTTTAAATAAAATGATATTTTTATTTATCTAACTTATTTTAGAAAATTTCGGCGGCATAACGGCACGATACTAGAAACGGGACGAGGCCTAGCCTTATCCCCGGTCTAGTGAAGGCCCACGCCATTCACACATCAATCCAATCAATTCTATCCCACCAAACAATTCAATTCAAACCAAAGCATCTAACTAATTTATGCAACCAAACAAACAAGTCCATGGTATGTGGACGATTGTGTCGGGTGCTACTAAGCACCGTCTGCATCCTAGTATATATATATATAACTAGAAAAAGAATTTTGAGTGAGAAGTTCTCACAGATAGCTATCCAATCATCTGGCTCTTCTTCATCGTTATTGCATCTTCGTCAACTTCGTTGCCCGTAGCCACTACATATATAAAAATCACATTTTTATATTCTTTATTATATAAAGATCATATTTTTATATTCCGCTACTATATTTATAAAAATTCTATTTTTATACCACTACATATATAGAAAAGGTTATATTTTTACAATGCCATATATATATAGAAAAGACTATATTTTTACATCGCTAACCCATATGTAAAAATTATATTTTTATCGCTACTTCAAAATGGAAATCTAATTTTTACTTCACCTTCTTATATGGAAAAATCTAATATTTACTTCATATAAAAATTATATTTTTATTATGTTATATATAAAATAAAAACTCATTTTTAATCTAATGACATTCAAATAAAAATCGTATCTTTACCTTTCTAACTTCTATGTGAAAATCGTATATTTCCACTTCAACTTCATATTAAATTTTTTATTTTTAATCGCTATTCAAACAAATAAAAATCATATTTTTATTTCGATGTTTATATTATAAAGATCATATTTTTTTTCGACTCTACTTTGAATATAAAGATTATATTTTTATTCTCGACAATATAAAAGATTATATTTTTATAACTTTACAACTTAAATAAAAGCCAGTTTTTTTAAAGTAAATAAAATTTAGTTTTTAAACATTAATAAAATTCACAGATAAAAGAAAATAAATAACTAAAACAAAACAAAACTTACAGTCAGTGGTCTACAGAGGATAGGGAGAGGGAAGCGAGCATCGGAGGTCGGCGGTTCCAGGTGGTCGCGGCTTCAGGGGAGGCGCTGCTCGCGGTCTACGGTGGTCAGAGCGGAGGAGCTCACGGTGGCTGCCCTAGGGTTTGCTCGCGGCGCTAGGGTTCGGATTGGGGTCTTACGATTTGGGAGGTGGCTGCGTCTGGGCTCACGCGATTCGAGGAGAGGGAGTTCGCGAGCGGGGTGGGCGTCGAGGCCGATGGCGAGGGGCAGTGGGCTCGGAGGACGAGGCGGAGCGTCGATAGGGGTGGGGAGGCGCGCGCCATCATCGATCTACTGGAGTTTTCTCCTTTTTCGTTTTCTTTTTTTTTATTCTGAGGTATGAGAGAGAACGGTGAGGAAATATATTTAAATATATAATTATATTAATTAATTTACATAAAGTAGCCTTTTCGTTCGGACGCCAAAGCAAGCCCAACGACTGTCGCCCTAGCTAATTACCCCCATTCCGAACACAATGGGATATGTTTCGCAGGCTAATTCGGTCGTTTCGATCAGTTTTCGTTAAATTTACATTTAAATCACAATATTGAATTTTAAACGTACATTTCAAATTACCGGGGTCACATACTAACTAGAAAAATTCCAGAAAAATATTTTCTAGCTTCGTATTGACGATACGGTCCTAACAAAACTAGTTTCGTCAAATTCTGAGACCGTTGGAAAAATGACCATTTTCCAGTCGATTAAAATCAACTGAAACTGGTCAAACGCGTTTTCCTTTGCCACGCTCACACATTGATTCGAAAAATTATGAAATTTGAAACCTAGCAATAATTTGACATCACGGACCCAACAAAACTGGTTTCGTCGAAATCCATGGTCGTTTGCAAAATTCCCATTTTAAGGGCCTGAATTCCATAGCGACTATTCAGAATTTTCAACTGGATATATCTTTTGATTCCCGCTATGAAATCTTGATTCTTCGGATTCGTTGGAAAGGTATCATCAATTAGATCCTAATGTTTTTGGTTTCACTAAAATCCGGATTGTTTTGCACCCGGTACATTCAATTGAAGTTTGAAATCGAATTATCGAACTACCGCGCCATTTTCAATTCTATTTATAATTATATATAAATATTTATATTCTAACGACGACGCGTATAATATATACGTTCGAATTATATTCAAAATAAATTTCTCGTCGATATTATTTAAAATAATTCATTTTAAATAATCAAAATTCGCTAAAGTTGCCAAAATAAAAATTTTAAACTGGCCCAGATTTTCCGGGTTATTACAATCCCCAACGCGTCCTTCTTCTTCCCCACCTCTAAAACAATTCTGCACCTGTTCTATGCAATCATCCTTCCCCTTTTACCTCCTCTTTCCGCCCGTCTGATGAACACCAGCCATCCCATCCTTGCACTCCTTTACCAGTTCCGTCCAGTCCCCACTCAGGCCTCCTCCTCGGCCTCACTTTAGCACCGTTAACTCCATCAAAACTGATCAATCCGACCTCTTCCCTTCACCCAACGCCACCCGGGGTTCCATCGCCTTTCTCCCACCTCCGGCGCATGTCAGTACACCGGCAATCACCGTCCACTTGTAGCGCAAGCACTCTTCTCATCTCCCTTACCATGTGACCTGCTTCTCTATCTCAGCCCGAATCCTCCACCCTCACCTCCTCCATGCAACACTGTAACGTCCGCGCAAACCAGCAGCTCTCCCCTCCAAATGGAACGCAACTTCCACCGTGCCGTGCTCCAGCCTGCCACCATTACCTTGCAAAACTCCTTCGCTAGTTGCTGCACCGGCTGTGTCCTCACACACTTCTCTTCCCACGACAAAAACCACTACTTTTTTTTCATTCGAAACTCCAACTCCTTACATCGAGTGCAGAGCTAAAGCAAACCCATTAGCTCCTACACTGACCTTTATCGCTGTTCTTTTACCGGCGTGTACTCTCCACTTTCCCTTCCATTAAACAGTCTGTCCACTATTGTTATACCCCGCATGGCATTCCCCTCGCCAAACGTGTTTCCTCCCATACTTCCACCTCCTAATACCCTTTCGCTAAGCCTTCTCCCATCTTCACTTCGGTCCGCCTCTTTGAAACAAAGAAAATAATATGTTTTCGTTTAAAAAAAACAATACTAATAAAGTTTCAAAGAAGAAGCATTGTTGGTGGCGTGGCTAGAACATGAGAGTTGTCGGGACAATACGGTGGAGTAAGGAGATAAAGGTGGTGTGGGATTTAAGCCCGGTGAAGTATACGTACCTTTGCACTTCCAAGATGCATGAAAAGAAGAAAAGGGGTACGGGCCTGGATGTATAGTGTTATGGTCTTTGGGCTAAGTGCTTGGGTATAATTTATTTCACTTAATTCAAATTTAAAATAGTTTAAACTTTATAACCTAATATTTCACTCATTTTGAATCCATCTGACTCGTCGTTGGTGACATTAGAATCATATCGACAAATAGTAAATATTGTTTTAGAATATTGACATCTCTGACTAAGTATAAATTTATGGCAAAACAAAAAGTCCTTATATATATATATATATATATATATGTAACGAATGTCGTCATTAATTTAGTTCTAATATTAATTAGCAGAGAAATCGCCTAGTGCTATAGAAATTGGATTAGTAGTGATAACATGGTTCTTTGACTTGTTCGTAAGGGAATTGTGATAGTGAAGATTTTGGAGTTTGACTGTGAGAACATCTGATTTAATATCATTATTTTTATTTAATATAAATAGTAGATTATAATGGGTAACATTGATTAATTGCTTATGGATGTTTGTGGTTGTGGTATGAAATGTTGATGAATGTTTATATAATTAAACACACAGAACACCATGCGTTACTGGACGTAACGCATTGCGCACAAAAGAAATTGGTTATTTTAAAATTGATGTGTTTGAAATGGATGGATTGACGTTATATGATAGACGTATCAATTTTTTATGGTTGTAAAACGCGCACCGTTGTTGTGGAATTATAAGGATGATCTGTTTAAATATCCTTTCTATGATGATATTATTAATTAAATAATAATTGAAATTGTAGTTCTAAATTTCGATTTTCAAATGATTGTGGATATCTAAGTTACGAATATGAAAAGACTTTTGTGAAATATAGAAACGATTTTGAAAATGTTTCAATAAATTATGGACTTGCAAAGTTAAACAAGTTTGAAAATTTAGAAGTGATTTTGAGTTTCATGCTCAGGTGATGGATTATATGAAAACGGTTGATCTCATAACGGAGTTTTGAAAATAATCGAACGACTTTTGAAGAAAATATTATTTTATTCGATTTATTTTTGAAATGAAAATTTGGGAAATTATTTTATTTAAGTATCGATTAAATTTAAATGGAGCTTTAGAAATATTTTCAAACTATTAACGTTGAAATCGAGTTTGGAAATTTAGTTGAAAAGGAAAGGAAATGATAACATAGTTTAAATTGAAGTTATAGGAAATTAAATTTATTTTGATAAGATTCGGACTATTTATAATTTAAACCATTATATAGCTCGAATTAAACGCCTCACGTAGCGACAACTCGTTAATATCGATTATAATTTTCAAATGTCTATAACTTGAACGTTTTAAATGGGACTGACGTGAAATGGGAAACATCTGAATTCTATTCATAATAGTTTTTGAATGGAAAGTAAATTTTCAAATTCTAACCTATGGTTTTCGAGTTACGTTAAAATAAAATTTGAAAAGGTCGTTATACGTGCAGTTCGGCAACTGTAAAGAAAATTCGAATAAAAATAGGTTATAAAAATTAACAAAATTTGGAAGAAGGGAACAATTATTGTTTTAAAGAGTTAACTATATATATATATAACTATAGTTTGAAAAAAATTATATTATGTTATTTATTATCAAAGATTATTTATTATTTTAGTAAAGCATTCAATATATGTATATATAGTGATTTAAATTATTTTCCTCTAATTATTTTATTATATATATTCATAAAACCATCGATTCAAGTTGAGATTTGAAATAAAAATATATTCTCCTTTGAATATTAACCGATTGGGATTGATGGTGATATTTGATGTGAAAAGTATATTCTATTTTGGAGTATGAATTGTTTGAATTATCGTAATGAAATCTAAACAAAATTTAGATTTGGAATTTTGAAAACTTATGGAAATGATAATGACGAATAAAAGAATTATGTTCGGAAATATAAGACTTGAAAATGAATATTTAATTTCAAGGAAGGGTAAGGCGATAACGGGGTTATGAATTTGAATGAATCCAAATTTGTTGCAAATAAATCGACAACAATTTGGAAGGAGTTTTGAATCGAAAATTTGTATAATCCATAGTTATTGTTTTTAGAATGCACTTATTACTTGGAAAGTCCGGGATCGACTATATGTTCGAAAACCATTCCAAGTAATAATACGACGTTATAAAGAAATCGAAGACATGGAAATCGATAAATGAAGACCGAGATCTTCGAATTATTCGGATTGACAGCTGATGTCTCGTTTGGGCTGATCACCCGATACGAGGTTATAAGTGGCATGAGATCTGAATATATTTGAATATTTTCGGATTTGTTGTTCCATTCAGACCCAGAACGGACTCGTATGGATGGTGTGTCTGACATTGAAATTGACTGCGTAGCACTTATTTTTGTTAATCGGACTTGTGGCAATATATTATTCTCGTCTCTAAGACATATGAACTTAGAGGTTATGTATTGATAAAAATCAGTGACATGTTGTGAATGGTCAATGTGGCATACTCAAGTTATGAAATGAGCTAGTGATGATCAAAGCATGGCTTATTGAAGCGTAGCTTTGTGTATATCGTGACATCGACGAACCTCACACCCTGGATTGATGGTAAACTGGGGGTTAGGTTGTATACATATTCTCTAGTGAAATCGAAAGCTACGGCAGTAGATCTACCTCGAAACCTGAGGGAATAAAGTATATTTGGTTTCCGATGTCTGGATGTTATCCGGGATATATACTATCGCGCTATGTATTAGGTGTCCGTTGTCTGGATATTAACCGGGAATACTTAGCTTCGTGTCCTCCAATGATCTTTCGTGTCGGGAACCATCACGTTGGAAACCCAATAACCAATACGAGCTGTAACGACCCGGATTTTTGGTCGATTTATTTTAAATATTTATTGTGGTTTTAAATATTAAATTTATAATATAAATGGTATTTTATTTGGTTATCGATTAAATAATCGAAATACGATTTATTTCGATAATCATCGTAATACGAGAATTTAAAATAAATCAATTCGATGTCAGAATTAAATCAAAACAATTCAGATGATCAATATTAATTGTATTTGAATATAGATGATAATAAAAATATTTTATTATTAGAGAATTTATTTGTTTTTGAATTTAAAGTATATTATATCGATTTAGTATGGTTATTTTATATAAACACATTCGAAATAAATTTCAGAAAATATTCTGTTGAGTCCAGTATAACGCTATTGAAACGACCCGAAAATCGCCCTTGCGGGAAATAGCTGGATATGCTTACTTTGGGCTACAACACATCTGAACAATAACAACATACTTTTATAAACATTACAATAATGTTACATCAGAGTACAGAATATCAGAGTACATCCAATAAAATTACAGTGGAAGATAAATTACAATATTTTAATATATTGCAGCGGAAATAAAATAACTAAGGCAGCGGAAGACAACTATGCTCTGGACACAGCTTCAGGCTTCGATCTAGAATCCTTCCCAAAAGATAAATATCTGCAAAAAGCTACTCGACTACCCGTGTGGAAAAGAGGGCACCCGTGTTTGCAAAGTGAAACAAACCACGAGTCAGTCATGGGACTGGTGTGAGAATTCTTAAATAATAGCAATAAAGAAAATCCAAGGACCACGCTGCTAACGCAGAATGGGTCTTATTCCAATGGATTGCCGGTGCATAAACTAAAGTAAATTGTTAAACAATGCAATGCTTTTTAGAAAAATGAAACCATTATAAGACCCAAGTCCCATCACACAATGCAACGCAAACCGGAGGATAGGGTTTTACCTTATAATGGTCAAAAGATGCTTGATACGATAAAAATGGGTTTGATATTATTACTAGTGTATATAAGTTTCAAAAACAGTTCAATCATAGACGGCATAGTACCCCATCCTACTATGTCGCCATACTAGTTCTACAATCAAAACCGCATGAGGTCGTATTGAAAATTGGGTTTCCATCATGAGTCAAGGCTAGGGAGGAGCTCCTTACCGATTCGAGACACTCTAGCGAATGTCTCAGGATCCCCCGCAGTGAACCCTTGGAAAGCTGCAGGGCCGGTCCACACATACGATTTTGCGGATTGGCAATTCCTGAACACACGTTTCCCGGTCCTATAAGACCTAATATCGGAGGCGCCTCATTCCATCATCCACATAAGTAAAATATCAGCCAGTTTAAGCACTGGCACTACTTCTAACTAGAAAGAAACGTGCTGCTCTCCCTGCATTCCCTTCTCCCATTTTAGACTCCGCCGGGTTGTGAGGCTCGTGAAGCTACGTAATACACAAAGCTATGCTTATTCAAGCTGTGCTTTGATCGTCACCACAAGGTTCTTCTTTTCAATAAGAAGCCTTGATCATTGCATCTTAGTATGCCACACTGTCACTCCATATCACACTACCAATCCTTTGCCGAAATATATGAAAGGGTGTTAAGCAAGAGAACAAATTCTCCGCCACTAAACATTCATACATTCGATAGAAAATTAATAAATACAATATAAAGGAGTACAATGTCGGACACACATTCCATTTACAATCTTATGCTCTGGGTCTGAGCGAAAGCCAAATCCGTACAAATCAACACTACGTCCGGACAACTACCATCTTAGCCCCATCTTGGGAGCAAATCAATCAAGGGCCTCAACTCTAGTTACCCATTCGATGTGAAGATCGTCGGTCTTCGATCGCCGTCTTCAATTCTTCGAACGTCGTATCATTATTTGGAATGAGAGTAAACTTGGACTTTCCAAATAACTCTCGCATATATAAATTTGAAAACCATTTCATATCGTTGCTAATAATTTATAATGATCTATCGCTATTTTCATTTTACTTTACATACACATCCTAAACGCAACAATGTATATTTTCTTCTTCCATCCTTCAATTTACACAAATTGTATATTTGGTTTCATTATTTTTCTTCCTAATGAAAATCTATTCCTTAGAAATGTAAATTTCTAATCTTATTATTTACATAGAAAAATGTAAATTTCTATTCCTATTTTAATTTACATTGAGAAATGTAAACTTATATTTCAATATATTATTATATTGAAAATGTAACTTTTATTTCATAATCTATTTCCTTTGTTTACATTGAAAAACATAAATTCTTTAAAAATATAACTTCTATTTCATCCTTATTTACATTGAAAAATGTAACTTCCTTTTACTGCCTCTAAAATGACGATAAAAATATATGATTTTTATTCTATTCTTTTGTCGCATCCAAAGTGACGATAAAAATATACATTTCATTTCTATTATTTTTATTCACATTAAAAATGTAAACTTTTCTTTTTAATATAATCTGCATTAAAAATGTGACTTTTCCTTTTTTTTATCTAGTTTACATAGAAAGAAAGTAAATAATTTTGCAACGTCAAAATCTAATCTTTTAATTACATAGAAATGTAATCTTCTTACTTTAAATCTTAATTACATGAAAATATAAACTTTACCTTCTTTAGCTTAATTATATAAAAATGTAAATTTTCCTCCTTTTTCTTAATACATTAAAATGTAAATTTTCTTCTTTATTCTTATTTTTACATAGAAATGTAGATTATATTTCAACGTTACATTCCATTCTTTATACTTTTATTTACAATGAAATGTAAATTATTTTTCAACGTTGCGTTCTACTCTTTTAATTCTCTTCTTATGATTTCATGGGAAATCCATTCTATTAATCACATTGAAAATGTAATAATTTACAATACCAAAATCTTCTTTTTAAATCACATTAAAATTGTAATCAACATTATAATGTAAAATTCCTATCTTTTAATTACAATGTAAAATCTCCTTTTTAATTACAATGTAAATTGTAATTAACATTACATGTCAAATTTTGTCTTTTTAATTGGCAATGTAAAATCCTACTTTTTAATTACATAAAAAATGTACTTTTCGTTTACAATGCAAATTCTCATTCTTTAACTACATAAAAAATGTATTTTTAATTCACAATGTATATATCCTATTCTAAATTACATAATAAAATGTAACTTTAATTTACAATGTAAGTTCTTTTCTTATTTAATACATTGTAAATGTATTTTTCTCATTCCCTTCTTAATACATTGTTAAAAATGTAAGTTTCATTAAAATTACATAATAAATATGTAAGTATTCATATCTTATTACCTTAATAAAGGTAAGATTCATACCTAATCATCTTTATTACACTATAAATGTAATTCATACGTAAAAATATATTATTTCCTTTCGTACATTAAAATATATCATTACATTACATACATTAATGTATATCATTACCTCTCATACTTTAAAATATATAGTTTTATCTCATAACAAGATTACGTGTGAGCATTCATTTTGATAAAAATATACTTCTCTCTCAATTCTTTTATTATAAATAAATAACATTAAAATCAAATCTTTCCTTTTCGTTTCCTTATTACATTAATAAAAATGTAAATCTTCCATTTCATCTTAGTTACATAAAAATGTAAAATTTTACTTATTACATTAATAATGTAAATGATTATCCTTCATATGCAATATCGTTACAACAAGATATGACTTAATTTCATATGCAATAACCTGGTTCAATAATATGAATATATTTCATATGCAATAACATGGTTCAATAATACCTTTTTATTTTACAAAAAATAAATGCATGTTCAATTCTACCTTTTTATTTTACACAAAACATGACATAAAAGAGGTTTTTTTTAACATTGAAAATGTGAATAAACATGCTATGTTAAACTTCATATTTTGTTTACATCAAAAATGAGACATTAAACTCTAATCTTTTATTTACATTAAACATGTAGATAAAAATGCAACACCAAATTTCAATATAAAAAATTGGTTCTTTCTACATCATCAATAATACTCTTTTATTTTCAATAAAAATTTGATGAAAATTACATCTTCATGTTCTATGTTTTAATTTGACTAAAAAAACCACATCAAATCCAATCTTTTTATTTCTAAAGTTAAAATCTTTTCTTTTTGACAAAAACGGTGATAAATAGTATGACTTTCATTTTAACAAAAAGAATATTAAAAATATTCTTTTTTTATTACAACAAAAATGATTATTCTACTTTAATTACATTAATAAAAATGTAAGATTTTTTTATTACTGTACAAAATCATATCTTTAATTACACTTAAAAATGTAATTTCATTACAATGGTAAAATCTTATCCTTTCTACTGTCAACTTTTCTACTAAAGATGATGTCTTTATTTATATGACAAATTAACATGGGTGATATATTTATCTTCAAATATGTTTCCTAACATAAGTGATATATTTAATTACATATATGTTTTTCTAACATAAGTGATGTATTTTTATTCATATATGACATTACTAATAAAATGTGTGTTTTTATTCATATAGTTGGAAATTCTGGTTATCTTTGTTTAATCCCTTTCTAATTGACACAAATGTATGATTTTTGTCACTACTACTTTTAATTGACCAAGAAAAAAAATAATAATATGATTTTTGTCGCTACTCCTTTTTTATTGACAAAAATATGACATTAAAATTTACTCTATTTATTCTAATGTAGTATTTGCCAATTGCACGGTGTTATTATTTTAACTTGTCAATTCCAACATAAACAATATGTATATTTTGATTTATCAATTCTAACACAAATAAAATGAAAATCCTATTTTTGCTGATTCTGATTCAACAAAATAAATAGCATTTCTATTTTGTTGATTTTATTTCAACACAAAAGTAATAAACTCAATCACTGATCTGGAATAATAACAACAAAATAATAGCAGCGCAGATCTTAAATAGATCTGAAAATAAATAACAGCAGCGTAAACGGGAATCTGAATAAACAGCAAAATTGATTTCAAACACAGATCTAAAATTTTGCACATCTACAGGTATACAGATTTTATTCAAGAGAATAATTAAAAATTAAATTTAAATTTAATTCAAGAATAGATTCAGAATTCTCACCTTGGGATTTTTCAGATCTAGAAATCAAAGAAAGTCAGAACTGTGCACAACAGATCTAGGGTGTGGTGTTATGTGTCCCTGTTCCAATATTGTCAAACTTGTCGGAATCTGCATCGATTTGAATAAAAAAACATGTTTTTAATTATAAAATTAAAATTAGCAACGAAATCAAGTGTTGCAAATCGTTAAAATTAAATTTCAGTAAACCTCAGATTTTGTTCAAGTCTTTGAATCCAAATATCTCGAGTTACGGTGTATGGATTGAGGCGCTGCTTGTTGGAGATGGAAGGCCTAGGGGAGGCGCATCCACGCCGGGAGTAGGGGGAGGTGTGGTGGGGTGGCTGAGGCGCGGTGGGGCAATGAAGTCGGCGGTTTGGGTGGCGCGGTTCTCAAGATACAGGGCACTAGAGGAGATGAAACTTGTTAGAGGTGGAAGAGGAGATTGATGTAGGTAGAAAGAAATTTTAGAGGAAGAGAGAGTAGCCGCCATGGCCAGACGAAGAAGGAGGATGACAGATTAGGTCTTAGAAAGTGGTTAGGGTTAGGCTATGAGATATTATACAGGGGTTGTGGTTTTTTTTTTAACAAAACCCCCTTGTCCTTAAATTATGTTTTATTTAGTTTCTTTTCTTTTTAGTCCTTGCGCAGAAGTTTTGTAAATTAATAAATCATGGGAACAATCAAAATCTTCCCTGTTTTTGACTGTATCTTAAGTGGCAAGGTTTCAATGATTTTCAGAAATAAACCTATCATTAATTTGACATGGAATCTCTTTCAATTCTAAACCGAAACAATCAAGGAAAACACTCATTTATTTCACGCATGCATTTGTTTCTAGAAATGTACATCTCATTTCTTATGTTATTATATATATATATATATATATAAATTCTTAGCGTATAATTCCAAAATCAATTAATTAAGTTATTAAAGCATTCATGTTTTAACTTAAGATAAAGTATGTTTCCTATAACTGCAATTATCTTTAAATTATGAAAAGCGATTTAAGTAAAATACCTAACTTTCTAATGAATGAATAAATCTTCTTCTTTTTCTTCCAAATTTGATTCATTTCCATTTATTAGGATAGACACTGATTTGTAGAAAGAATACCGTGTAGACATTTATTTTCCATGTTTCTAAAGATTTTGATTTATTAATAGTTTACCATTGTTAGCACATAACCATTCTGTAATTCCATAAGGTTGATCGTATTGGCATATTTTTGCATATTAGTTTTATTTCACTTATTCTTATTTCAAGTAATTAAAGGAATATAAGGGAATTTTATTGTATATAATCAAAGGTGTAACAGGATGACTCTTACTGAGAAATATTAAACGGTAATTAATTATTACACAGAACCTTAAATAATGGAGTGATTAATTTGCATTAATGTTTATGGCTAATATTCTTGCTTTCATATTAATAATCCAGAAAATTTTAATTGACATTCAATTATCACAAATAAAGTCTTGTACTCTATTTTATACCACTAATATAATTACACTCTTATGTATTATTTTATACCATCTTATAAACACATATTACGTAATCTTTTGTTTTAATGTTTCCCATATTACATTATATTACAGAATAAATTTTATTACACGCAAATTGTATATGCTCCGTATTTACATTAAAAAAATATATTTAATTTTTCAAAATAAATTATTTTAAACAACTAAAACTCATTAAAATAACTTAAAATAAAATTTTAAATTTACCCCCAATATTCAGGGTTGTTACAGTCTCCCCCACTTAAAACTTTTCGTCCTCGAAAAGGAACGAAGACAAAAGTGTTTAATTATCCTACTCAATTTTTTTATTCTTTATATCCATTCATTGGTTTAAATAATTTTATAGGTTAACTAATAATTATACTACACAATCATCAATCAATTGGTTGATTAGCTTTTAAAATATTTATAACTTATGTATATTCAAAAACCATATTCTCTAAAATAGATTATAATTACAAATGTGTATATTATAAGCTTGCTACTCTCAACTCATTCTAGGGGATTACTAACCCCATCTCTAATGAGTTTTCTCATTCTAGGATACTGCTGATCCTATCTCTAATGAGTATTCTTATTGGATATTACTAATCCAACCTCTGATGAGTCTTTTGTTCAGTTCTAATGAGTTGTACCCCAAAGATTTTGAGCTAACCAGAGCTCTGATACCAAAATGAAGTGACCCGAAAATCGACCTTGCGGGAAATCGCTGGATACGCTTACTTTGGGTTACAACACATCAGAACAATAACAGCAGACTTTTATAAACATTACAATAATGTTACATCAGAGTACAGAATATCAGAGTACATCGAATAAAATTACAGCAGAAGATAAATTACAATATTTTAATACATTGCTGCGGAAATAAAATAACTAAGACAGCGGAAGACAACTATGCTCTGGACACAGCTTTAGGCTTCAATCCAGAATCCTGCTCAAAAGATAAATATCTGCAAAAAGATACTCGACTGCCCGTGTGGAAAAGAGGGCACCCGAGTTTGCAAAGTGAAACAAACTACGAGTCAGTCATGGGACTAGTGTGGGAATTCTTAACTAATATAACAAATAGCAATAAAGCAAATCCAAGGACCACGCTGCTAACGCAGAATGGGTCTTATTCCAATGGATTGTCGGTGCATAAATTAAAGTAAATCGTTAAACAACGCAATGCTTTTTAGAAAAATGAAACCATTATAAGACCCAAGTCCCACCACACAATGCAACGCAAACCGGAGGATAGGGTTTTACCTTATAATAGTCAAAAGATGCTTGATACGATAAAAATGGGTTTGATATTGTTACTAATGTATATAAGTTTCAAAAACAGTTCAATCATAATGTATCAATCATAGACGGCATAGTACCTCATCCTACTATGTCGCCATACTAGTTTTACAATCAAAACCGCATGAGGTCATATTGGAAATTGGGTTTCCATCATGAGTCAAGGCTAGGGAGGAGCTCCTTACCGATTCAAGACACTCTAGCTAATGTCTCAGGATCCCCCGTAGTGAACTGTTGGAAAGTTGCAGGGCCGGTCCATACATACGATTTTGCGGATTGGCAATTCCTGAACACACGTTTCCCGGTCCTATAGGACCTAATATCCGAGGCGCCTCATTCCATCATCCACATAAGTAAAATATCAGCCAGTTTAAGCACTGACACTACTTCTAACTAGAAAGAAACGTGCTGCTCTCCCTGCGTTCCCTTCTCCCGTTTTAGAATCCACTGGGTTGTGAGGCTCGTGAAGCTACGTAATACACAAAGCTATGCTTATTCAAGCTGTGCTTTGATCGTCACCACAAGGTTCTGCTTTTCAACAAGAAACCTTGATCATTGCATCTTAGTATGCCACACTGTCACTCCATATCACACTACCAATCCTTTGCCGAAATATATGAAAGGGTGTTAAGCAAGAGAATAAATTCTCCGCCACCAGACATTCATACATTCGACAGAAAATCAATAAATACAATATAAAGGAGTACAGTGTCGGACACACATTCCATTTACAAGCTTATGCTCTGGGTATGAGCGAAAGCCAAATCCATACAAATCAACACTACGTCCGGACAACTACCATCTTTGCCCCATCTTGGGAGCAAATCAATCAAGGGCCTCAACGCTAGTTACCCATTCGATGTGAAGATCGTCGGTCTTCAATCGTTGTCTTCAATTCTTCGAACGTCGTATCATTATTTGGAATGAGAGTAAACTCGGACTTTCCAAAGAACTCTCGCATATATAAATTTGAAAACCATTTCATATCGTTGCTAATAATTTATAACGATCTATCGCTGTTTTCATTTTACTTTACATACACATCCTAAATACAACAATGTATATTTTCTTCTTCCATCCTTCAATTTACACAAATTGTATATTTGGTTTCATTATTTTTCTTCCTAATGAAAATCTATTCCTTAGAAATGTAAATTTCTAATCTTATTATTTACACTGAAAAATGTAAATTTCTATTCTATTTTAATTTACATTTGTAACAACCCGGAATTTTGGAGCCAATTTAAAATTTTATTTTAAGGAAATTTTGTTAAAAAAATGCTATAAATGATAAAGGTAACTTAGAATGTATTGGTTTAGAAATTTCAAAACATAAAATTTATTTATAATTAACGTTTAGCTTTAAAATTTATTTGATTTTATTATAACATCAATTAATAAAATAACGATTAACAATTGAATTTAATGTAAATAATGAAATTTCATGTGAATAATAAAATATTGGATTTTAGTGTGATATTATATTGATATAGTGAACGTATCCGTATAATCTTTTTGGTATGTTTAGATAAGAAAATTGGATTGTAAAGCGGTCTAAATTTTATTTTAGAATCTAAAACAAGGAGTAATATTAAAATAAAATTTATGTAGTGCGTGTGATAATGGGTAACCACATTACCTATTCGAATTACCACCATTTAATACTCGGTCTTTGTATCCAATTTTTGGATGCGAAAAGGAAGGGCCACGTTCAATTTTGAATATATCTTCTGTTTTTATGTGTGCCACGTTCATTCATTTTTTAATACATGAATAAAAGGAAAGGACATCATTTGGGTTCCCTACCCTTCTCTCTTCATTGTAACGTTTTATATTACATAACATAAATGCTTGGTTACCTGCCCCTTTTACCTTCCTTCCTCTTTTTTTTGTGAAATGCCTACTCAAAATACCAAATGTTTTAATGACTACATATAAAACGTTAATGCTTCATATTCTTCCTTAAACACATTTATTTATTTGTTTTATTCTTCTAATTTTTTTCCTTTAATCTATTAGTTTCTTTCCCTTCACCTTCCTCTTTCCCCATTAAGTATGCATTTATCCTTTCCTTTAATATATTAATTTGTTTACTTAATCCTATCAATTTCTTTTCCTGCATTCGTTTTCAGTGTCCACCTCCCTTCATTGTTTCATTAATACTGCACCATTCCTCTCCTTCAAATTTGACACAATCTTTTATTTATTTATTTATTTATTCATTTATTTATTCATTTATTTATTTATCCTTTCCTAAATATGGCATGATATTTCTTTCTTCTCCTCTTCTTTCCCTTTTCACTTCTTTCTCTTGCAACTTCTCAATTAATGTCGTGTTTTCTTATTAAATTTTTTTTAGAGAATAATAAATACGCATTCATTTCTTTGTTTTATTCTTTTAATTTTTTTTACTTACTCGTATTAATTTCTTTCTCCTCATTCTTTTTTTTTTACGCATCTTATTCCATTTATGTACTTTCATTCCTTAAATATACATCCTCTTATTTCTTTTATGTTCTCTCTCTTCCTTTTATATGCATTTTTTCTCTCCTCTCTCTCTACTCTTCTATTTATCACTCAAATTCATTTAAAAATGAAACTACACCATTTATTTCCCCTTTTCTTCTCTCTTCTCTTTATATCTACAATCTTCAGGTCTCAGAATAAAAATAAATAAAGAAAAACAGCCTCCTCTTCCCTAAAATTTCATATTATCCTCTTTTTCTTAATTTTTGTTAATCCTCCTTCTCAAAAGAGGAAAAAAAGGGTTTTCAAGTTCAAATTCGCTACTTAGGATTGATCTTTATCCACGTTTGTTACGTGCCTTCATCATATCAATGAAAGGAAGCGTTTGGATCGTGGTGGAGTCTTCTTCGTTTTAAAAGCAACCAGAGGAGATCTACGACATGACACTGACGAGAACTGAAACCGAGGATGTTGAAAATTCAGGAAATTTCAGATCTGAATTAAAAGCAATGTGAGATTTCTATTTTTAAATTAAAAATTAATTATTTATTTTATTGTGGAATTTATGTTCATTCTCTATAAAATTCAATGTGGTGTTATGTGTATATTGATTGAAATGTTGGTTGTATTGTATTGCGATGAATTAGTGAATGGAATTGTGTGTATCATGTTTGTTACAACATAGAAAAATTATTTTTGTTGAATTAGAATCAATAAAAAAATAAAAATTGTCATTTTATTTTATTAGAACTGACAAGAATAAGAAAAACACATTCTTGATTAAAACTTGATTAGTGAGAAATCATACTCTTTTATTATATAATTAATATTCGTTAATCATAACCAAGTTTGGGCTGATTTGATCTGTTAGTGGTATGTTTGTTAAATTGTAGAAATTAACAATTATGTTAATTAGGGAATTGTTAAATTAAATATATATATATATATATATATATCATGTTTGTTATGAAATAGATGTAAACATATATTTCATGTTTGAAATAAAGTTAGCATCTCTATTTTGCTAAGTGAGATTAGGAATTTGTGAACACGTAAAATTACCTTTTTATGTTAACATAAACATGTCATATTAATTGTCAAAACTTGATTTGTGAATAAGATTAACATATTAATTGTCAAAACTTGATTTGTGAATAAGATTTGTATTAAAAAATTTATCACTTTTGTCATATAAGATTTGTGTTAAAACAAATTATCACTTTTGTCGAATAAGATTTGTGTTAAAACAAATTATCACTTTTGTCGAATAAGATTTATGTTAAATTCAAAATTAACATTTTTGTAAATTAGACCATGTTAGAACAAAATCAACATTTTTTTTTGTTAATTAGACCATGTTAAACAAATTTACATTTTTGTTAAATAGATTATGGATAAACAAAATTAACATTTTTGTCAAAATATGATTATTGAGATAAAATAACTTTTTGTATTAAACATGTTAGTGAAATAGAAAATGAACATTTTTGTGTATTGAAAAGGGATGAAATAAAAATGAACATTTTTATATACTAAAAAGGATCAAATGAAATGTATATTTTTATACATTAAAAAGAATGAATTAGAAATGTATATTTTTATACATTAAAAAGGATGAATTAGAAATGGACATTTTTGTCACATTAAAAAAGAACGAAGTAAAAATACACATTTTGTCATTTATAAGGAATGAAACAAAACATTTAATTTTGGTCATTAAAAAGAGTTTAACCAAAATATACATTTTTGACATTATGAAGAAAGATTACGTTTTGATCATTAAAAAGGATTAAACAAAAATTTACATTTTTGTTTACATTAAAAGAATTAGACAAAATTATCAGTTTTGGTCATTTTAAAAAGAATGAATTGGAAATGTTCATTTTTGCAAATTAAATAGAATGTATTGAAAACATTCATTTTTGGTCATTTTGTAGGAATGAAGTAAAAACATTTAGTTTTGTCATTTAAAATGGTTAAACCAAAGTATACATTTTTGGTCACTTAAAATGATTAAACCAAAATATACATTTTTGGTAATTAAAAAATGATTAAACCAAAAACATACATTTTTTGGTTATTTAAAAGAATTAGAGAAAAACATACATTTTGGTTATTTAAAAGAATTAGATAAAAATATACATTTTTGGTTACATAAAAAGGATTACACCAAAATATACATTTTGGTTATTTAAAGGAATTACACCAAAATAATCATCTTTGGTCATTGAAAAGAGTTACACCAAAATATACATTTTTGGCCATTAAAAAGGGTTAAACCAAAATATACCTTTTTGGTCATTGAAACGACCGGGAATTTCGCTCGATCCAAATCAAGTCGCTAAACCGATCAAGACCGTTCGAAATGCCTGATTGTTTTGAGAACATGACAAAATAGAACGCAGACAGAAGAACATTTCATTGTTAACTGCAACAATTCCATCAGAATACAAGAATATACAGAGTAAGGACAAATATTACACAGAAAAATATCAGAGATTTAAATAACATTGCATAGCAGTGGAAAATAATACAATACAAAACTAGAAGTAATACACGGATACAGAGCTTTCCGAGTATCGTTCCAGCTGTAAATCAGGATCCTGTGAATATAAATCTGCAAAACCAAAACTACTAGCTGCCCGTGTCAAAATAAGGACACCCAGAGTTTAGGTTAAAACAATAAACTCCAGGTCGGTAATGTGACTGGTGTGAGAACTAAAACAGTTATTAATCTTTATTTTAAAGTTAGGTAAATCGAGGGGCCACGCCGTATGACAGGAACGGGTTTCCTCCCAAGAATACTAGTGCATAAAACAATAGCGCAATGCTAAATAAAGAACAATGAAGCTATTATAAGACCCAGGTCCCATCACACATTGCAACACAAACCGGAGGATAGGGTTTTACCTTATAATAGCCAAAGAATGCTTGATACGCTAAATCATCTTTTAATACTATAATAAGTGTATAGTGTCAAAACAATTTCAATCATAAATATTAATCATAGACGGCATGGGTACCATATATCATGTCGCCATACTAGGCTCTACAATCAAAACCGCAAATGGTCACGTATTTGGAAGTTGGATTTCCATTTGTGAACCGAGGCAAAAGATATTTCTCTATCGATTCGAGACTCTCTAGCCCGAGCCTCAGGCTACAGCCACAACTGTACCTAGGAGCCACAGGGCCGGTCCACCGATTTGGATTAAAATGCCTGAACACTGCATTTCCCCGCCCTTTGGGGCGTAAATGAGCCAACAAATGACTCCATCGGTCCCGGATCGACCGATATAACCGAGACGCCTCGCAACAGAAACAATCACATAGGTGAAAAGTATATAAATGTCAGCCAGTTTAAGCACTGACACCACCACTAGCTAGAAAAAACGCATGCCCTCCCTGGATCCTTCTCCCGTTTCTGGTTCACAACCGGGGTGTGAGGCTCACGAATCAACGTTACACAAAGCTATGCCACACAGGCCGTGCTTTGATCATCAACCACAAGACTTTGCTTTTCAACAGAAGCCTTGATCAATTGCCACTTAGGCATGCCACACAGGCAATTCACTACATGCGATGGATATCCATCAATATATAACCCCTGAGCTCGTACGTCTCAGAGAAGGGCGTTAAGCAAGAGAATAAATTCTCTGCCGCCAAACAGATATATATTTAATAGAAATCAATCACATAGACTGAAATCCAATGTCAGACACACAGTCCATTTACAAGTTCGTTCTGGGTCTGAACGAAACCGGAGGCACCTAGTACCCCGCATATCCATCGATCTCCAAGTACGTCTGGACGATCACTAACTGATTCCCTCCTCTTGGGTGTACGACCCAATCAAGATCATCGGTAATCACCCAAAAGACGTGAAGACCTCCGGTCTTCGACCACCGTCTTCATCTTCGACTTATCGTCGTATCAGTTATTCAGAATGGGATAAACCTGGTCTTTCTGAATAACTCGCGTATATAATAAACAAGTGTTACACAAACACAACATATGCCTCATTCCAATTCATTAGACACTAACCGTAAATTAACAAGAGAATAATCCCCCAAATATTAACCCCGAAGGCCGAAACCAACATCAGATCAATACCCAGGAGACCGTTCTTCTTAGCTAACCTACAGTTAGTTTCTAAATTTCACATTCTTAGGGAAAGGTTCCCATAAATTTTATCAAAGATAAATTCTTTTAAATTTATTCTTGAATCTTACTTTGAATATCACTTCAAACTAGTCGGGATTTGCGAACCATACCGAAGTAATCATTTAGTTTATTTCCCAATCCCAACCTATTCATCCCATGAAGTAAAACTGGTCATACTTCATATCTAACACGGTAAATTCAATTACCATTTCACGTTCAAATCTGATTAAAGATTTAACTATCTCCTGGAGCAAAAATGGTGATACTCCATTCTCGATCTTTTCAATCTAATTAAAGATTCATTAAAACTCCACTTAGTTTTAATCTTTGACTGGGTTAAAGAATCAGTGTCATTTAAAATGGTTCACGATAAATCCCAAAATCACATCACGTTTCAATCAGTCCCTAACCGTAAATTAGCAAGTGAGCAATTCCCTAGGTATTAACCCCGAAGGCCGAAACCAACATCAGATCAATACCCCAGAAACCATTCAACTTAACTAATCTCCAGCTAGTTTCTAATTTTCTTAGCTCCTTTAGGTCTAAGAACAATATTTTTGAAGATATCGTTCACGACAACCCAAAATCACATTCCATTAATTATCGGGTTAAAGAACAAGTGTTATTTAAAACACTGTTCACGATAAACCCAAAAATCAATTTCAATTCCAATTAAATATCATTTAATTGGTATTCTTCATTTAATCCAAATAAAAAGATTTAATCTTTTTCTCAACTGGGTTTAAGAACAGTGTTAATGAAGATACCATTCACAATAAACCCAAATCTCATTTGATATTAAATACAAGGCTCTTGATAGAAAATATACCGGCTTATATTCAATATCAAATTCTACGACTAACAAATATCGTATTGGAAATAACGATATTAATATATCTTTCAAATTCCCATAAAAATATCTGTATCATCACGAAATCCAACATCAAAATATTCCGAAGACAATTTCGATTCAAATCCCTTCCAATTCTATTATTGGAAATACCGGTTATATTTCAAAACCATTTCAAATTCACTTTATTTATTTCAAAAATAAATGAATTACAATTCTAGTTCAAAATTAGTTCATTTCGATAAAAATCTATTTTTATCTTTTCAAATATGGAGTTTTTCATCCCAATTCTTCCTAAATCATTTCTTATGATTTTACAAATTGTTAATATTTTTAATAATTTTATCAAGGCCCGTACAGTCGATTTCCATCAACGGCCATCAAACTGCACTTACAACGACCTTTTCCAAATTTGATTTGGAAATAATTCCAAATTCAACCGTTAGATTTCTAATTTCTAATATTCGTTAGAAATCTCTTTTCGATACGAACCCAACGGTTCCGGTTTTAGGAGAATCCGACGGTCGGATCTCCCGTTATATCCATTCGAAGTCAATGGTCGAAATTCACGAACTGCCGCAGCGCGGCGCGTTCTATTCAGGCCATTATACATATTATATATATATATATAATATGTATATATTTCGTCGATTTCCTTTCAAAACGTATTTTATAAATTGTTTTAAATTCGTTTTCAAAACAGTTTCAACTTCTATTTCAAATTCAAATCAAAATTGAATTTTTCCTTATAAATTCTTTTTAAATTCATTTCAAATTGATTTCAATTCAAATCGATTTTTAATTCAATTTCAGTTCGTTTTCAATTCAATTCGAATTCAATTCTATTCAATTTCAATTCGAATTCAATTCTATTCAATTTCAATTCGAATTCAATTCTATTCAATTTCAATTCGAATTCATTTCTATTCAATTTCAATTCGAATTCATTTCTATTCAATTTCAATTTGAATTCAATTCTATTAAATTTCAATTCGAATTCAATTATATTTAATTTCAATTCGAATTCAATTCTATTCAATTTCAATTTGAATTCATTTCTATTCAATTTCAATTCGAATTCAACTCTATTCAATTATTTCTTCTCAAATATTTTATTCAAATATTTCTCTTCAAATATTCTATTTCAAAACTGGAATGAGGCCCAATCCATTACCATAGATTTTATTTCTATGGATTTCCATACAACGCATGTATATATCAACAATGACAAATAATCAACCATCATCCAAAGTGCATTCTACACTGTGTAAGCATCAAATATAAATATTTAACGCTCATAACAGTCTGTCAATCAATCTATCGACATACAACTAATTATTGGGATTAGTGTATGTCATATATCATCCCAATACCCGTGTGGGGTTTCAAACAATCAAACACAAATTTTATTTGTGCAGTTAGGCGATGTGTAAAATTTATCGCCCCAATCAATATTAGTCAAATCAGTGTATATAAACAAATCGTCCGATTTGTTTATAAATATTTATTTTATATACACGTTAAAAATTATATTTTTAACTATAAAATATTTTCCACTATAAAATATTTTATTTCATTTCACATCACATCACACAATCAACTACACATCAAAATCAAACAAGCATACAAGCCGTCCATGGTCTGTAGACGACGGGTATCGGGTGCTACTAAACACCGTCTGCATCCTAGATATTTTAACTAGAAAAATAAATAAAAGGTGAGGAGTTCTCACCGGGAAGCTAATCAAAACGCCACGACTCTTCTTAGGTAGAAATCTTCGTCGTTTCTCGCCTTTCGTCCATTCCACTGTTCGTAGCCACTACATATATAAAAATCACATTTTTATACTGCTGTCATTAAAATAAAAATCACTTTTTTATTTGTTCACTTTCTATTTAAAAATCATATTTTTCCTTAACCATTCTAATGATCAAAATCATATTTTTACTTTGCTATATATATGATAAAAATTCTATTTTTAAAACGGTGTTCATATGATAAAGATTATATTTTTATCACGCTATTCTCTATATAAAAATTATATTTTTATATATCTACCTCTAATATAAAGATCGAATTTTTATATCATCGCTATAAAAATCCCATTTTTATTTCAACATATATATAATAAAAATCAGATTTTTACTTCGCGACTTATGTAAAGATCAAATTTTTACTATCTATATAATATAAAAATCGTATTTTTATTCTTTCTATACTATAAAAATTATATTTTTATTCTTCCCATGATATAAAAATTATATTTTTAACCTTTCTATAATATAAAAATTCGACCTTTGGAAGATAAAAATCGCTACTATCATATAAATGAAAGTCATATTTATATACACGTTTATATAATAAAAGATCGCATTTTTAACTATATCTACGAATTAAAATAAAAATAAAAGCTCACATTGCCTTTCGATCGAAGGAGGGGGTGCTCGCGGATGTTGTGGGCTTCAGGGGGTTATTTGCAAATTTAGAAATTATTAAAAAATGGATTTTTATTGGCCGGAGGGCTCGGGGTCGGAGCTGGGTGGTCTGTGGGGCGGCGCTGGGGTCGTGGGTGGTCGGGGTGAGGCTTTGTGGCCAGCGGAAGGTGGTGGTTGGCGGAGGAATGGCGGCTCCCACGATTTGGGCGTGGCGGGGTTGCTGAGCTCGAGATGGAGGAGGAAGGGGCTCGCAGGTGCAAAGGGGAGGCGGTGGGTCGCCTGGAGGGCGACGCGGCTGTGGATCGTCCCCCTCCCCTCCGTCGAGCGTTTGTCTTTCCTTTTTTTTCTTTTGAGGTTTGACAGAGAAAACGGGGGGGGGGGGGGGGGGGGGCTAAAGGAAAGTATATATACTAATATATTTTATTTTAATTTTAAAAAGTAACTTTTTCATTCGAACTCGAAACGAGACCCACTGCCTATCGTCCATAGCTAAATTACCCCCATTCCGAACACAATGGGATATGTATCGTATGCTGATTCGATCGTTTCGGTCAGTTTTCGTCAAAATCAACATATAACTCTATATATTGAATTTGAACACTCATTTCAATTTACCGGGGCCACAAACAGACTTTAAAAATTCCCGAAAAATATTTTCTAGCTTCATATTGATGATACGGTCCTAACAAAACTAGTTTCGCCAAATTTTGTGATCGTTTGAAAAATGGCCATTTTCCAGTCGATTAAAATCAACTGAAACTGGTCAAACGCGTTTTCCTTTGCCACGCTCACATATTGACTCGAAAAATTACGAAATTTGGAATCTAGTAATAATTTGACATCACGGATCCAACAAAAGTGGTTTCATCGAAAACCGAGGTCGTTTGCAAAATGGCCATTTTTAAGGGCCGAAATTCCATAGCGACTATTCTAAAATTTCAACTGGACATATCTTTTGATTCCTGCTATGAAATTTCAATTTTTCGAATTCGCTGGAAAGATATTCTCAATTAGATTCAAATATTTTTGGTTTCACTAAAATCCGATTTATTTTGAATCCTGTACATTCATTTGAAATTTGAAATTTGAAATCGAATTATCGAACTACCGCGCCATTTTCAATTCCTTTTACAATTAAAATAAAATATTTATATTCTAACGACGCTCTATATAAATATATACGTTCTAATTTTATTCGAAATAAATTTCTTGTTGTTATTATTTAAAATAATTCATTTTAAATAATCAAAATTCGCTAAAATTGCCAAAATAAAAATTTTAAATTAGCTCAGATTTCCGGGTTATTACAGTCATTAACAAGAGTTACATCAAAATATACATTTTTGGTCATTGAAAGGGATTACACAAACGATATAAAGGTTGATATTTTTATTGTTGATTTGTTACAATAAAGGATTAGAAATAAAAGTTAATATTTTTATTGTCGATTAGCTACAATAAAAAGGATTAGAGATAAAAGTTAATATCTTTATTGTCGATTAGTTACAATAAAAAGATCATATGTCAAAAATATGATATTAGCGATGGCTTGGAATATATGTTGGTGATGTTGAAATGTTTGATGTGTTAAATATAATGTTAGTATATTCAAACTGAATATTACACTTCCATTTACAAGTCATCCAACTTGTTTATGTGATTGGGACGATAATTTTTAACACATCGCCCAAGGGCACAAGTGATTTATTATTTGCTTGCTGGATGAAACCCCACATGGGTATTGGGATGATATTTGACAGACACTAATCCCAATATTTAGTGTAGAATCCAATCTGGTTGTTATTTGGGTGTTTGAAAATTATTTATCATGATTGTTGATTACATGCAATATATGGTTGTTGAGTGAGTCATATTCCAATGAAGAATATTCTTAGAAAAAGAATATTTTAGAAAAATCATATATTTTAGAAATATATTTTTATTGAAATAAACTAGTTATTAACTAGAATAGATCATTAAATTTAGATTTAATGAAGTTTTCCAATTTGTTAATATTTAATTGAGAATGAATTAAATAAATTGGATTTTGGGTTTTTCGTGAATAGTGTCTTAAATAACACTGTTCTTAAACCCCGTATGAAAAGAATAATCTTTTAATTTAGATTATTAAAGTTTTCAATTATATATAGTAATTGAAATAAGATGAAATGTGAGTTGGGTTTATTGTGAACTGTGTTTTTAAGTGACATGTGTTCTTTAACCAACTGATAGTAAAAATATGATTTGGAATTTATAAATCTTTTATTAAGATTTAAAGGGGAATTTTCCAAAAGCCAAGTTTTCCAATTTAATATATTAAATTGGAATTGAATAGAATTCGAATGAATAATAACCGAGATAAGCTTCTGTAAAAGGAGACCGATACTACATATGGAATTTAAGAGGCTTTTCGTTATTCCATTTATATTATTGGTCAGATACAGAAATTTATAGCGATTATATACATTGATTTGATTTCTATGAAAGTTCCATATTTTATGGAAGACTATTTTGGGTTTACCGTGAACTATGTTTTAAATGACATTAGTTCTTTAACCCAGTTAAAGATAAGATTAATTTCTTAAATTTAAATAATCATTGAGTAATGACTTTTGATATTTAAAACCAATTTGGGGTTTTAATAAATCTTTAAAAGAAAGATTTAAGAATAAATTTGAAGAATTTATCTTTGATAAGATAATGTGAATATTTTATTTAAAAGAATATACTGAATTGGAATGAGGCGTTGGATGTGTTTTTATAGCGCTTGATTTTTAATTATAAAAATACGCGAGTTATTCGAAAAGACCGGGCTTAACCCATTCCGAATAATCACTACGACGATGAAGAGTCGAAGTTGAAGATGGTGATTAAAGACCGACGATCTTCACATCGAATGGATGTGTTGCTACTGAGACCCATGATGGGAGTAGCTACCTTGAAGGAGCTTTAGTGGTAGCCGCCCAAACGTATTGTTGATTGTCCGGATATGCGAGGACCTCTCAGGTGTCTCCGGTTTCATTCAAACCCAGAACAGATTTGTAAATGGATGCGTGTATGACATTGGATTTCGTTCCATGTGAATTAAATTGATTTTTATTAATTTATATCTGATTGGTGGTGGAGAATTTATTCTCTGCTTAACACCCTGGTATATATTAATAGAGATTGATCGCATGGCGTGAATTGTCAATGTGGCACGCCAAGATGCAAATGATCAAGGCTTTTGTTGAAAAGCAGGGCCTTGTGGGATGATCAAAGTATAGCCTATTACGACATAGCTTTGTGTATAGCGTGACTTCGCGAGCCTCACACCCCGGTATGAGTCAAAAACGGGATTAGGACTGCAGGGAGTGCACACGTTTCTTTCTAGCTAGGAGTAGTGTCAGTGCTTAAACTGGCTGACCTTTTATGTATGTGGATGATGGTTTGAGGCGCCTCGGATTTATAGGCCGTTAGTTGTCATACTATAGGTTCAAAGGAACCGGGAAACGTGTGTTCAGGAATTGTCAATCCACTACCGTTAGGTGGGGACTGGCCCTGAAGATCCAAGGGTTCACTACGGGGTTCCTGAGGCATTTGCTAGAGTGTCTCGAATCGGAGAGGACGATCCCTAGCCTTGACTCATGATGGAAATCCAATTTCCAATACGACCTTGCGGTTTTGAATGTAGAACTAGTATGGCGACATAGTAGGATGGGGTACTATGCCGTCTATGATTGATACATTATGATTAAAATGCTTTTATTTAAAACATACTCACACTAATATTAAATCCGTTTTATCGTATCAAGCATCTTTTGACCATTGTAAGGTAAAACTCTATCCTCCGGTTTGCGTTGCATTATGTGATGGGACTTGAGTCTTATAATGGTTTCATTTTTTCTAAAAAGCATTGCGTTGTTTAACGATTTACTTTATTTTATGCACTGGCAATCCAATGGAGTAAACCCGTTCCGCTTTAGCGGCGTGGTCCTGTGATTAGCCTTATTATTAGATAAGTTAAGATTTCTCATACCAGTCCCATGACTGACCTGTAGTTTGTTTCACTGGCAAACTCGGGTGCCCATAATTTCCACATGGGCAGTCGAGTAGCTTTTTGCAGATATATTTACAGGATCCTGGTTTACAGTTGAAGCGGTATTCGGAAAGCTCTGTATCTGTGTATTCCTTTCGTTTGTATATTTGTAATATTTTTCCGCAGCTATTTAAATGTAGTTTAAATCTCTGATATCATTGTATTTCTATTGTGTAATGAGTTTTCATACTCTGTTATATTCTTGTACTCTGATGTAATTGTTGTAATCAGCAATAAAATGTTCTTCAGTTTGTGTTCTGATGTGTGATGTTCTCAAAGCAATTCAGGCTTTCCTTTACGGGGAAGTTTGGGGCGTCACAACATTGAGAAATGTAAACTTATATTTCAATATATTATTATATTGAAAATGTAACTTTTATTTCATATTCTATTTCCTTTGTTTACATTGAAAAATGTAAATTCTTTAAAAATATAACTTCTATTTGATCCTTATTTACATTGAAAAATGTAACTTCCTTTTACCGCCTCTAAAATGACGATAAAAATATATTATTTTTATTCTATTCTTTTATCGCATCCAAAGTGACGATAAAAATATACATATCATTTCTATTATTTTTATTCACATTAAAAATGTAAACTTTTCTTTTTAATATAATCTACATTAAAAATGTGACTTTTCCTTATTTTATCTAGTTTACATAGAAAGAAAGTAAATAATTTTGCAATGTCAAAATCTAATCTTTTAATTACATAGAAATGTAATCTTCTTACTTTAAATCTTAATTACATGAAAAATGTAAACTTTACCTTCTTTAGCTTAATTATATAAAAATGTAAATTTTCCTCCTTTATCTTAATACATTAAAATGTAAATTTTCTTCTTTATTCTTATTTTTACATAAAAATGTAGATTATATTTCAATGTTACATTCCATTCTTTATTCTTTTATTTACATAGAAATGTAAATTATTTTTCAACGTTGCGTTCTACTCTTTTAATTCTATTCTTATGATTTCATGGGAAATCCATTCTTTTAATCACATTGAAAATGTAATAATTTACAATGCCAAAATCTTCTTTTTAAATCACATTAAAATTGTAATCATCATTATAATGTAAAATTCCTATCTTTTAATTACAATGTAAAATCTCCTTTCTAATTACATTGTAAATTGTAATTAACATTACATGTCAAATTTTGTCTTCTTAATTGGCAACGTAAAATCCTACTTTTTAATTACACTAAAAATGTACTTTTCGTTTACAATGCAAATTCTCATTCTTTAACTTTATATAAAATGTATTATTAATTTACAATGTATATATCCTATTCTAAATTACATAATAAAATGTAACTTTAATTTACAATGTAAATTCTTTTCTTATTTAATACATTGTAAATGTACTTTTCTCATTCATTTCTTCTTACATTGATAAAAGTGTAAGTTTCATTAAAATTACATAATAAATATGTAAGTATTCATATCTTATTACCTTAATAAAGGTAAGATTCATACCTCATCATCTTAATTACACTATAAATGTAATTCATACGTTAAAATATATCATTTCCTTTCGTACATTAAAATATATCATTACATTAAATACATTAATGTATATCATTACCTCTCATACTTTAAAATATATAGTTTTATCTCATAACAAGATTACGTGTGAGCATTCATTTTGATAAAAATATACTTCTATCTCAATTCTTTTATTGTAAATAAATAACATTAAAATCAAATATTTCCTTTTCTTTTCCTTATTACATTAATAAAAATGTAAATCTTCTATTTCATCTTAGTTACATAAAAATGTAAATTTTTTCTTATTACATTAATAATGTAAATGATTATCCTTTATATGCAATATTGTTACAATAAGATATGACTTAATTTCATATGCAATAATTTGGTTCAATAATATGAATATATTTCATATGCAATAACATGGTTCAATAATACCTTTATATTTTACAATAAAAATGCATGTTCAATTCTACCTTTTTATTTTACACAAAACATGACATTAAAGAGGTTTTTTTATCATTGAAAATGTGAATAAACATGCTATGTTAAATTTCATCTTTTGTTTACATCAAAAATGAGACATTAAACTCTAATCTTTTATTTACATTAAACATGTAGATAAACATGCAACACTAAATTTCAATTAAAAAAAAATGGTTCTTTCTACATCGTCAATAATACTCTTTTATTTTCAATAAAAATTTGATGAAAATTACATCTTCATGTTCTATCTTTTAATTTGACTAAAAACACCACATCAAATCCAATCTTTTTATTTCTAAAGTTAAAATCTTTTCATTTTGACAAAAACAGTGATAAATAGTATGACTTTCATTTTAACAAAAGAATATTAAAAATATTCTTTTTTTTATTACAACAAAAACGATTATTCTACTTTAATTACATTAATAAATATGTAAGATTTTTTTTATTACTGTGCAAAATCATATCTTTAATTACACTTAAAAATGTAATTTCATTACAACGGTAAAATCTTATCCTTTCTACTGTCAACTTTTCTACTAAAGATGATGTCTTTATTTATATGACAAAGCACATTCCAACATGGGTGATATATTTATCTTCAAATATGTTTCCTAACATAAGTGATATATTTAATTACATATATGTTTTTCTAACATAAGTGATGTATTTTTATTCATGTATGACATTACTAACAAAATGTGTGTTTTTATTCATATAGTTGGCAATTCTAGTTATCTTTGTTTAACCCCTTTCTAATTGACACGAATGTATGATTTTTGTCACTACTACTTTTAATTGACCAAAAAAAAAAGAAACTGATTTTTGTCGCTACTCCTTTTTTATTGACAAAAATATGACATTAAAATTTACTCTATTTATTCTAATGTAGTATTTGCCAATCACACGATGTTATTATTTTAACTTGCCAATTCTAACATGAACAATATTTATGTTCTGATTTATTAATTCTAAATCAAATAAAATGAAAATCCTATTTTTGCTGATTTTGATTCAACAAAATAAATAGCATTTCTATTTTGTTGATTTTATTTCAACACAAAAGTAATCAACTCAATCACAGATCTGGAATAATAACAACAAAATAATAGCAGCGCAGATCTCAGATCTTAAATAGATCTGAAAATAAATAACAGCAGCGTAAACGCGAATCTGAATAAACAGCAAAATTGATTTCAAACACAGATCTAAATTTTTGCACACCTATAGGTATACAGATTTTATTCAAGAGAATAATTAAAAATTAAATTTAATTCAAGAATAGATTCAGAATTCTCACCTTGGGATTTTTCAGATCTAGAAATCAAAGAAAGTCAGAACTGTGCACAACAGATTTAGGGTGTGGTGTTATGTGTCTCTGTTCCAATATTGTCAAACTTGTCGGAATCCGTATCGATTTGAATAAAAAAAACATGTTTTTAATTATTAAATTAAAATTAGCAACAAAATCAAGTGTAGCAAATCGTTAAAATTAAATTTCAATAAACCTCAGATTTTGTTCAAATCTTTGAATCCAAATATCTTGAGTTACGATGTATGGATTAAGGCGTTCGGAGATGGAAGGCCTAGGGGAGGCGCATCCACGCCGGGAGTAGGGGGAGGTGCGGTGGCGTGGCTGAGGCGCGGCGAGGCATGAAGTCGGCGGTTTGGTGGGCGCGGTTCTCAAGATACAGGGCACTAGAGGAGATGAAACTTGTTAGAGGTGGAAGAGGAGATTGATGTAGGTAGAAAGTAAGTTTAGAGGAAGAGAGAGAGTAGCCGCCATGGCCAGATGAAGAAGGAGGATGACATATTAGGTCTTAGAAAGTGGTTAGGGTTAGGCTATGAGATATTATACAGGGGTTGTGGTTTTTCTTTTTAACAAAACCCCCTTGTCCTTAAATTATGTTTTATTTAGTTTCTTTTCTCTTTAGTCCTTGCGCAGAAGTTTTATAAATTAATAAATTGTGGGAACAATCAAAATCTTCCCTGTTTTTGACTGTATCTTAAGTGGCAAGGTTTCAATGATTTTCAGAAATAAACCTATCATTAATTTGATATGGAATCTCTTTCAATTCTAAACCGAAACAATCAAGGTAAACACTCATTTATTTCACACATGCATTTGTTTCTAGAAATGTACATTTCAATTCTTATGTTATTACATCTCTCTCTCTCTCTCTCTATATATATATATTCTTAGCGTATAATTCCAAAATCAATTAATTAAGTTATTAAAGCATTCCTTTTTCAACTTAAGATAAAGTATGTTTCCTATAACTGCAATTATCTTTAAATTATGAAAAGCGATTTAAGTAAAATACCTAACTTTCTAATGAATGAATAAATCTTCTTCTTTTTCTTCCAAATTTGATTCATTTCCATTTATTAGGATGTACACTAATTTGTAGAAAGAATACCATGTAGACATTTATTTTCCATTTTTCTAAAGATTTTGATTTAATAATAGTTTACCATTGTTAGCACATAACCATTCTGTAATTCCATAAGGTTGATCGTATTGGCATATTTTTGCATATTAGTTTTATTTCACTTATTCTTATTTCAAGTAATTGAAGGAATATAAGGGAATTTTATTGTATATAATCAAAGGTGTAACAGGATGACACTTACTGAGAAATATTAAACGATAATTAATTATTACACAGAACCTTAAATAATGGAGTGATTGATTAGCATTAATGTTTATGGCTAATATTCTTGCTTTCATATTAATAATCCAGAAAATTCTAATTGACATTCAATTATCACAAATAAAGTCTTGTATTCTATTTTATACCACTAATATAATTAGACTCTTATGTATTATTTTATATCATCTTATAAACACATATTACGTAATCTTTTGTTTTAATGTTTCCCACATTACATTACAGAATAAATTTTATTACACGCAAATTGTACACGCTCCGTATTAACATTAAAAGAATATATTTAATTTTTCAAAATAAATTATTTTAAACAACCAAAACTCATTAAAATAACTTAAAATAAAATTTTAAATTTACCCCCAAAATTCAGGGTTGTTACAGCTATAACATTGGAACGACGGTCGGTACGCTTAAATAGCGGTTCACGGTTTTTAACTGTGAACCTCGAAATATTTATAATGGATAAGATCGAAATCGAATCGAAAATCAAATCGATATCTGTTTAAAAAGAATTAAAGATCTCTTTATATCGAATCAGAATCAAATCGAATTAATTAGAAAATCTTTTTAAATAAATACAAAGATTTTGTGTGTACTTCTCCACCTATACATATTGCGACAGCCTCTTCCCTTGCTTCTTCATTCTTCTCTTCTGAAAATCATGTTTCCAGTTGAAATCGAAAAAAGCTCAAAAAGAATCCGCTTCCTTTTTCATTCAGAACCCAAACCAAATCCACCGTTCCAAATTAATCCGAAGTTCATTTCTTCCTTTAACTCTTCTAAGTTGAAGCCGTGACCCCGAAAGCCATCTTCAGATCGGAGACTGGTGATTTGTTAGAGCTCGAGATCGTGAGAATTTGGGGGCGAGATCAGTTGATACGGTCAGCGTTGGAGGGATTCAAGGCCGTTGTTATGTCTGTGATGGGGTTAAAATCGTTCGATCCAATTTAAGGAAAAATCAATGGTGGAAGCTTTCGCCACTTTCCTGAGGCGACAGGAGAAGAGCTCGGTCACTGATTGGGGAGAAGGAAGGTGCGGCAGTAAACCCATTTGGCTCCAGAAGGTCAGTTTCTGATTTTTGGTGACTTAAAGTTGATCGACGGTTTCTTTTTCGAGGTGCGAGACTGTATTTTGGGGATGGGAAGGGCTGGAAATGTTTGAAGGGGACTGCGAAATTGATTGAAGAGGTTTGGACATGAATTGAGATGTGTACAGTCGTTCGAACACCTGATAGTTGATGTTCAGTAGGTTCATTATTTGCCAAGATAAGGAAGAAGGTGAGTTAAGCAAGTTAATAAAGTATACTTTATTTTGAAATTCAGATCACATAGGATATTTTAATAATTTATGATTTATGGTTAAATTAAATTAGGTGATTAACTTAAGTATTTGATTTAGTGTGGAATAATAATAAAGGAAAATTTAAATTTGTTACGAGGTCAAATTGTTCAAGATAAGTTGAGTGGGGATCGCGGCTTTGAAGTCGACAAGCAGGAAATTTATTTGGAATAAATCATTGGATAAAATCTCGGTGAGTAAATCTCACTCACCTGTTATTTAGAATAATTTTTATTCGTTAAAAATAGTTGTTTGATGCTTGTTTGAATTCTTTCTAGTTGATTTAAATATATTAGTTATTTAGGGTTGACTATTATATACATTTTGGTTTGGTGATTGGATTGATTCCCACAGTATCATTGGCGGATGCCCGCAGTATCATTAGCGGATGACCCTACGCCCACGTATATAAGTGGATCCCCTTTTATACCGCGATATCCTGCCTTTAAGCAGGATGGGTATTATTTTGTGGAATAACGTCTGTGGATGTAGGAAAAACAGGTTGGAGGGATCCAACTGGATTCCTCAAAAATATATTGTCTGTTTGTTGTTTGTTTGCACATATACTGTCATATATGATGTGTTAGAAAACCTGTCAATTATAATTGGTTGTTTTGATTGTTTGAAATACCATTGGGCCTGAATGTTGGTCTATAAAAATATTCTAAAAGAGATTTTGAGATTTTAAATGGGAATTTCTATTTTTCTAATAATAGAAATTGAAATTCGAATGGATTAAAAATACTGATTTGTTTGAATAGATAAAACAAGTACTGGAATTTATAAACAATGTTATAAATATATAGGAGATGGAAGTATTGAAAATTTACAAACGATGTTTGTAAGTTTGGAAATGCAGGGGGATTGAATTTAATTTATAAACAAGGTTTATAGATGTAGTGGGAAAAATTATCTTTTGATAATTTGAATATTTAAATTCAAATGTGAATTTAAAATAGAAAGGGGAAAATCGTTATAAAGAAATAAACAATGGAATTTATTCTGATGTTCAGAATATAAATTGAACGAAAATAAATCAATAAGGATTTATGATTTGAATTCGTTTAACTCAAATTTTATTTAAATAGAAGTCAAATTGAATAAATAAAATTTGACTAGAATTTGAATATAGAATTTGAATAGAATTTGAATATACAGAAATTTGAATGGAGTTTAAAAGTAGGAATTCAAATAGTAGTGAAATGGAGTTTAAATATAGAATTCAAATAGAGTTGAATTGGAATTTGAGTACAGGGTTCAAGTAGGAATTTAAAAAAAGAATTTTCAAATAGAAATCGAATATAGAAATTTAAACGAAATGTGAGTATAGAATTTGAATAAGAGAAATTCAAATAGAATTTGAATAAGAGATTTGAAATAGAATTTGAATATAGAAATTCAAATGTAATTTGAATATAGAATTCAAATAGAATTCAAATGGAATTTGAATATAGCATTCAAAGGGAATTGAAATTTAAAATAGAAGATCGAAGTATAAATAATTATATTACCGAGTAAGGAGAAATTGACAATTATAGAAGATCGGAAATATTATGTTGAATTGGAAAATTGGATTTGATATATACTAAAAATATATTAGAATGGAGTTGAAGTTATTATAAACGAAGTTAAAATGTTCATATATATAAATATAATTAAAAAGAACCCGTCGCAGCGCTGTAGTTCATAAATTGGCGATTCGAACTTCAATTGAGTATACAGAACTCAATTGAAGTCGGAATTCTTTGAAACAAGAACCGTCGGGACCAGTTGAATAATAGTTATCTAATGAAAGAGAAAAATCTAGATTTCGTCGTATAGATTTTGAGTTATGTCAAAATTCAATTTTCAGAAAAACAGTGCCATAACAATCTAAAAACCAAAACGGTTTATTTAATTTTATAAAAGAATTTTAAGCGAATAAAATCTGAATTTCTATTTAAAAAATTTCAGATTTTGAGTTGTAAATTATATGTGAACTCAGGTGGAGTAATGAATTGATTTTTGAAACAGAAATCATATTTTTGATTATTGAATAGAATTAACTAATTCGAATAGTAATTAGTTAATGAGATTTTGAATTGATATTGGGCTTTGAATAGGTGAATTCGATTTGAAAATTCATATTCGAAATCGAAAAGGAAGCTAGAATTGAAATTGAAATTCAATTTGGTTATGAGCAAGTTAAATGTTTTGTTTGAACATGTTATGTTCAAACAAAGAAGTGAAATAGGCGAAATAGCTAATTAAAGAATGAATGAGCGAAACTGAATTCAAACGATTGGATTGAGTTGAATTGAATTAGAAATAGGTGAGCATGTGTTAGACAGGTATGGGATGAAGTATATGAAGATTTTAATTTATGTGCCCGACAAAAAGGTACATGTTTAAATTCATATATGAGATTTTATGCACCGTATCGGGAAGCCGCTTGGCTTTCTCTTTTTCTTTTGGATTGGTGAGGGCCATGGGAGGCTATTTGAAATAACCCGATGCTCCCGGTACAAGGGAGGTTATGGCGAATTTTTCCGGGAATTTAAGGAATTATAATATTTTTAAGAAATTTTGATAGTTAGAAATCAATATATCAATATTTATTGAATTCGAAAAGGAAATTGATAGGCTTGTAATAGTAAGAGAAACATATATACGTTAAAAATGAATAATTTGGTTTTATAGTGTGTTTAATCGAGGTTAGTGGTTTTGCCGTTTTAAAGTTGAGGATGTTTTCAGTCAAGGTCTGAGAGGTAATTTTACCCCAACTTGATTGATTTCATTTTTAATTGATAAATAGCAGGATCCAGTCTCGAAGAGGTGTTTGAAAATGAGTTAGTTGAATAAAATATTTTAGGATGTTATAACGATGTTTTACACAGCGTTCGTTTTAACCCAAGTGGTGGAAATTTTGGAAATATAAAAGTAATTATTTCCTGAGTATAATTAGAGTAGCCGGGAAAGAGATAAGTGATTGAAATTGTTTTCAATTGCAAATAGAGAAATTTTCTAGATATAGAAAATAAAAGAAGTTGATTGGCGTAAGAGGCCAAGATGATTATCGAAATTATTTAGTTAACAAATATTGATAGAGAAATAGAGAAGTGAATAAATTAATGAAATATTAATTAACAGGCCCAGTGATTGATTGATGTTATGGATGAATGGATGTTTGTTTATTTTTCTTCGATAGTTAAAGAACCGACTATCGAAGTGTTTGCCAATATCGTTGTCAATATGGAGAGACCGGTTGGATTATTATCCGAGAACCACTCTGTATTGGCGATAGTGTTGCGAATCAGATTATATGAAGATAATCGAAGACGTAGTAAAGTGCAAGGGCTTTCGTATTAATATAAATTGTGCCTTAGGTTTCGTTCAGTCCCAGAATGAATGTATATGGACGAATGTCTGACAAAGCATTTCCAATGATCGAATATGTTTGTAACGACCCGGAAAATCTGAACCAATTTAAATTTTTTAAATTGGCTAAAATAGTGGATTTTAAATATTTAAAATAAATATTTTAAGTAATAATGAGGAAAAGTAAGTTTCAATCGAAGTTGAAAATAAATATAATTACTTTGGATTATAAACCAGGCCTGAAATGGCGCGGTAGTTTCAAAATTTGAATTCAAACTTCGACTGACTGTACCAGGTGCAAAACAAAATGGATTTGAGTGAAACCAAAAATATTTAAATCTGTTAGTAAACATATTTCTAACGAATCTGAAAAATCGAAGTTTCATAGTAGGAAGCAAAAGATATGGCCAACTGAATTTTCAGAAAGGTCGCTGTAGAAATTATATAGCCCGTGAAAAGGGCCATTTTGCAAACGACCTCGGAATTCGACGAAACCACTTTTGTTGGATCCGGGATGTGAAGTTATTGCTAGGTTTCAAATTTCATAATTTTTGAAGCTAGTATGTGAACGAGGCAAAGGAAAATGTGTTTTGGTCAATTACAGTTAAATTGGATCGACCAGAAATGGGCCATTTTTCAAACGGTCTAAGAATTCAACGAAACTAGTTTTGTTGGGATCGTATCATCGAAACATAGCCAGATTATTTTTTGGAATTTTTCGAATCAGTACGTGGCCCCGGCAAATTGAAATATATGTTCAAATCAAATATTGAATGTAATATATTTTAAATTGAAGGAAAATTGACTAAAACAGTCGAATGGGCCTACGAAACAGGTCCCATTGTGTTCGGAATGGGGGTAAAACGCTAGGGACGGCAGTCGTTGGGTTTGAATTGAATTTTGTTTGTAAAAACCCTAATTTTTGAAATTATAAAATCATCGGCCAATAGAATTTTTTCTTTCATTAATTTAAAAATATAAAAAAACTCAGAAAACCTCCGTTTCTCTCTAGACCGACGGCCCTGCTTGCTCCATCCTTCCTGGCCCATTTCCGGCCGCTCCGATCAACAAACCACCCCGCTCCAATTAAGTCTTTTGTTCGCCTTGCCCTCCTCTTCAGATCAACCTCAGCCTCACCACCTCTCGTCGCGCCACCAGTGAGCATCACCTCCAAGAACGTCGAGGGTTTGAGCCGCCGCCGCCACCAGATCTTGCCGTCGAACTAGGGGAAAGTGCCATCGTCGGAGAGCTCTTTCCAAGCTTGGCAGCGTGGTCAAATCTGATTTCATCATCGTGCAACAGATTTTGTTGAAAATCGAAACCTAGTTTCGAACCAAAACTGAGGTAACGACTTTGGTATATTTTCAACTGTTTTAACACCTTTAAACCGTTGCAAATTTTGAAAAATCGTATCTTTCTCACGTGTTGACGAAAATCGATGAAACAGGAAACATCGTGACCGTGTGGATGTCTTCTACATTCTAGAAGAGACCGCATATCTTTCCGAGCCTTCTGCTATTATTGGTGGAGTGGAACCCAATGTGAGATTTCTAATTTATAAACGATATGGAAAACGAAGATGTATAAATTATATAATCGATGTATGAGTTATATAAGCGTTGTACACCTCTTGTATAAGCGTTGTATAAGTTGTACGTTCGATGTATAAGTTGTATATGCGTTGTAAAAAATATATATGTGTTGAAATAGAAGTGAAATGCTATATATATATATATATATATATATATATATATATATATACGCCCCTCGTCCACAAACCATGGACGATATTTATTGGTTGTGATTGGTGTGAAAATTGATGGATAGCGAATGGTTGATTGAAATAGTTTGTGGTTGAAATTGATTGATTGTGGTTGAAAAATACCCGTTTGTGGTTGAGAAATATTCGGTTGAAACCACATAGGATTAGTTTGTGGAAATGAAAAAAAAAATACATGCCGCCTGCGTGCGAACTAGATGCATGATTCCCCATTGTCAAAAGCTGCGAGGCTTTAAGGTAGAGCGAGGAGCCGTACTAGGGACGGTCCCGGTTTTAACTACCCTGCCGTTATGCTGCCGAAATTTTGAATAATATTCATGTGTTAGAATTATTTTCATGCGTTGAAACTATATTCGAGTGTTGAATAGCAATTCATGTATTGAACGACATTCATGTTTTGAAATAATATTTTTTTGTAATATAAAAATCACCTTTTTATCTATATATATAAACTATAGAAAACCTTCATGTGTTGAGTCGAAATCCATTCGTTGAATTGAAATTCATGTGTTGAATGGTATTCGTGTTTTAAATATAAAAATCACCTTTTTATCTATATATATAAACTATAGAAAACCTTCATGTGTTGAATTGAAATTCATTCGTTGAATAGAAATTCATGTGTTGAATGGTATTCGTGTTTTAAATATAAAAATCACCTTTTTATCTATATATATAAACTATAGAAAACCTTCATGTGTTGAATCGAAATTCATTCGTTGAATTGAAATTCATGCATTGAATGGTATTCGTATTTTGAATGAAATTGTTTTAAAATAAAAATCCTATTTTTATTACCTATATGAACTATATAAAATAGTCGTGTTTTGAAATGAATTGTTTTACAATAAAAAACACATTTTTATTATATACATGAATTGTTAAAAATAGTGAAGTGTTGAAATAGAAGACAGTTAGATAAAAATATCATTTTTATCGAAGGTATGAAAATCATATAGTTTTAAAATCGAAGAATCGATATATATATATATATATATATATATATAGAGTTGAAATATATCGAATAACGAAGCTGCAGTTCGTATTTTGAAACCGTGATTTCAAACGATTAGTGCGGGAGATCCGACCATCGGATTTTCCCGAAATCGCAACCGTTGGGTTCGCTTTGGAAATATCTTTCCAACGACAACAACTTTGTAAAAATCCAACGGTTGGATTGTTTGGAATGTTTAATTCAAATCTGAAGAAAAACAGCGCTAGAATCGATTATATATATATATAATTATATTAAATCGAATAACGACGCTGCAGTTCGTATTTTGAAATTGAAAATTCAAACGATATACCGGGAGATCCGTCCGTCGGATTTTCCCGAAACTGGAACCGTTGGATTCGTTTTGAAAAGATCTTTTTAATGATGTAAATTTTGTGAAGGTTCAACAGTTAGATTTTCAGATATGTGTAAATCAAATCTGAAGAAAAACAACGCCACAGCCGCGTTATGGCCCGAAGCGTCGTTTTGAATAAATTGGCTATTTTAAAATAAATAAAAATAGCGATAAATTGTTATAAAATATTATAAACGATATGGTTGTGAAATTTAGAAATTAACTGAAGGTTTGCTAAGTCGAATGGTTTCCTGGATTTTGATCTGATGTTGGTTTCGGCCTTCGGGGTTAATATTTGGGAAATCGTTCTCTTACTGATTGACGGTTAGTGACTAATGAATTGAAATGATGCGTATGTATGTTTGTGTTGCACTTGTTTATTATATACGCGAGTTGCTCCGAAAGACCGGGTTTATCCCATTCTGAATAACTGAATCGACGATAAGAAATCGAAGATGAAGACAGGGGTTGAAGACCGATCTTCACCTCGTTTGGATGGTAACTGATGTCCTGATTGGGAGGCATCCCGAAATATGGATAATGAGTGGTGATCGTCCAGTCGTACGTGGGGATCAATAGATATGCAAGGTATTTAGTGCCTCCAGTTTCGTTCAGACCCAGAACGGACTTGCAAATGGATTGTGTGTCTGACAATGGAATTTATTCTGTGTGATTGATAGCTATCAGTTGCATGGTGTGAATTGCCTATGTGACATGCTAAGATGCAGTGATCAGGGCTTCTGTTGAAAAGCAAAGTCTTGTGATTGATGATCAAAGCACCGCCTGTGTAGCGTAGTTTTGTGTATAACGTGAATTCGCGAGCCTCATACCCCGGTATGAACCAGAAACGGGAGAAGGACCTCAGGGAGGGCATGCGTTTCTTTCTAGCTAGGAGTTGTGTCAGTGTTTTTACATGGCCTGACATTTTACTTATGTGGATGATGGATAGCGAGGAGCCTCGGATATATCGGTCGATCCGGGACCGATGGAGTCATTCGTTGGCTCATTTGCACCCCATAGGGCGGGGAGACGTATTGTTCAGGCATTTTAATCCACATCGGTGGACCGGCCCTGTCGCTCCAAGGGTTGATGCGTTCTGATCCTGAGACATGGTAGGCTAGATTGTCTCGAAGTCGGTAAGGACTATCTTTTGCCTTGGTTCATGACGGAAATCCAATTTCCAAATACGTGACTGTGCGGTTTTGATTGTATACCTATATGTGGCGACATATTGGTAGTGGGCATTAATGTCGTCTATGATTGATACTTATGACTTGAAATTGTTTTTGAAACATATAAACACTAGTAGTAATTGTTGGATCTAGAATAACCCTAGAGGGGGGGTGAATAGGGTTTTTCACAGTTTTTAACAAGAATTAAAAACTTAATGAGATAAATAATAATAAACTGATCACAGAATATAGCAGAAACAGAAATGCAGAAAATAAATCACACAAAGATATACCCAGCTTCGGCAAAACCCTGCCTACTGCTGCATTTCTAAGATTTCTACTAGGTGATAGAACAGTTCCCGCATACAAGACCATGTACACTCGCAAACCCCTGCTCCTATTCTAACCCTACGCTCAAAATCCTAGACTGATCTAAACCCCTAGATCAGATTTCCCGTATTACAAACCTGTAATCCGTAATCCCAGAATTTTACAGACTCTGAAACTGACAGTTAACCTCTAACTGTGACACTAGAATTTTACAGACTCTAGTCAAACTGTTCGTTTGTTTTGAAACAAGAATGTGATAAAAAAACAATACAAAATAAAATAAAATAAAGGGAAACCCTTTAAAAACAAAACAAAGGAGTTAAAAAATAAGGGGTGATCCCCTTTTAACACATGGCTAGGTTTAAGCCCATTATGTCGGCCCCTTTCTTTTGCTTTTGCCCGATCTCTTTTTTTTTTTTGTTCTGGAACTCAAAAATGGCGGCTAGGGTTTGCGATTCCCCCAAATCAATCGGTTTCTGAGCGAGATGATTATTGTTATTGCTTCAATTCTCTTGCGCCTTGTTTCTTCAATCTATTGCTCTCTGATTTGAGGGTTGTTCTCTGGTCTGATCGAAACTGTGAGTAATTTTAATTTTTTGTGTCTGCTTGAAATTTCTTGCAAGTTGTTGTGTGGTTTCGATGCCTTAAACTGCCTGTGATGATGTGGTGTCATATAGGATTTCATATCCTTAACTTGCGCTCTGATTTCTTAAATGATTCGATCTGATTTTGTGGGATTCGATCTTCTATATTTGCCGATGATGAAATGGTGTGATAAAATAGGATTTGAAATCCTCAATCAACTCTGATTTCGCTGTAATGACTTGGCTGATTGATTGTTGTTTCCCCTTTTGATTTTCGGCTTGAATTGAATCCTTTTGTGCGAATGAAGAACACGTATGAAATACTTGATTGAATCTGAATTTTTGCCTTGTTTTTTGAATCAATCGGCTTTGAATATTGCTTTTATGATTTTGAACAAATCTGGAAATATATTATCTGTGGCCCCCCATGGTATTTTCCCTTGTCTGAATTTCTTGATTGAATTCTTGCCATGTGACTTGAATCTTTTAATCTGTTGCCAAAAACAGATTGAGTTTCTTGAATTAAATTGTCCCAAAAAGAAATGATTTTCTTGCCAAATGCGAATTGCTGATTTTTGTAAATCTGGAAATGTTAATTCCCTGTCCCTTGATTGAATATGCCACATATGTGCTGTTTGCTTCATTCATGTTGCATCACCTATGCTCGACCATCTTAAAGACTGTTGAACCATTGTGTTGATGAAATAGACTTGTCTTACTTTGATTCTCCTATACTTAATAAGCACAAAGAATTCTGGAAATATATTAATTTATTTCCTAGCTTGTTTTGCCGAGAATATTGATCAAATTTTGCCAAATATAAACTGTTCCTTTTTGCTAGAGATATCTTGCCTTATGTGTAGAATGATTTAAAGAATGCATTTAAACCTCTGCCTGATCATCTCTTGGCTAATTCTGGAAAATGATTTCAGTTTTGTTGTGCCCTTGAACAATTCTTGATTGATTGATTTCTGGAAGCAAATTAAAGATTTTTCCTTTTTGATCACTGACTATTTTCCAACCACTGATGTACACCACCCATGCATATTGATCGCAGTCTTGCTTGTACAAGTATACACTGACTTGTAATTTAAAACTGACTTGTAAGTCTCTACTGTATAAACTCCTGCCATGCTCGCTGTGTTCTTGAATTTTTGTTGTTGGCTGATCAGTTTGCATTGTTGTGAGGCTGCCATTCACCATGCTTCACCATTGCTGTCTTGTTAGTCTTGACTGTCTCGTCTATTGGCTTGTGCACTTTGCTGAACTATATATTGTAGTTGCTCCATTGTATATTTGCATGAGTTGGGATTGACTTTGTTGACTGTGTTACCATGTTGTCTTCCCTCCTTGTCTACTCCCTACTGTTCTGTGTCCAAAAATATTTGTGCTGCTCCTTGCATATGAACTGTATACATGCTCCATTTGCTGTGTATTTGCCTTTCATACATGTTTATTTGTGCAAACCAGATTGCATATGTTCTCGGCCATTTGTGTTGAACATGTTTTTCATTGTTGTTTAGCCATTTCTGACTTGAGTCATTTGCACCATGTTTTCACTTCTTTGTTGTGTGCTTGACCACTTTGGTTTTGTATATTTGTTTTCAATTCCACTGAGTCGAGACAGTCCTAGTGGCTACTCCTCAGTTGCGTATTGATTGGCGTGGCAGTGCACACATGTACACGTGTGTACATGCAGCCATCAGACGAATTGTTCCTGTCCCTGCTTGAGATATATATGTTGTCTGCCTTGTGGTATTTACAGTGTATCACTGTGAATATCACAAGATGTCTAGACACAGATTGATGGTTTTATAATTCGGATCAAGTCATGAAAAATGATGAGAACCACACCAGAAATCTGAGGCAAATAAAATTTTAAAAATAAAATTTATATTTGCACATATTCAGTATTATTTCTATTGCAGTATACTGTGTGTGTTTCTGTTTTATGTGACAGGTAAGAAGATGACTGGACTGATAGTGAAGTGCTGTGAAGACTAAAGCTTGAAGACAGAAGATGAAGAAAAAAAAACTGAAGAGAAAAAAAATAACAGAGTGTCAAAGTTTGTGAATGTATAAGTCTGTACTTGTGTCCATGTAAATGTATATATATAAAAAAATGTGTAACGAGTGTGAATGGTATAGTGAGGAGCTGTGTATAGAAAATTTATTGTACTGTTTATTTGTAACAAACAAGTTGGTTTGAAATAAAATATCATTTTATTGTTGTCAAACAAGCTTGTCTATTATATTCTGTTTATTTACTGAGTACAATAAACTGTGATGTGATTTAAATAGTGGAGTTGTAAAAAGCTGTACTGTTTGAATGTTGAAATAGAATATTATACTCAAATAGAATACATTTTGAATGTTCAATTCTAGTGCAGTTGTATTCCATTTAAATATGAATATTATATTCCTGTCTGTGATGTATATTAACAGTACGATTTCAAACACATTTATAATGAATATTTATTTGTTTGTTATCATCAAACAAAAATCATATAATAGTGTATACGACTACGTCATATACAACAATCTCCCCCTTTTGATGATGACAAACAAATAAAAGATTTTGATCGTAATAAGTGTGTTTGACAGTGAACATTGAACTCCCCCTATTTATTAGCTCCCCCTACAACAGAAACTCCCCCTATAACTGTGCATGAGTGAAAAGAATGTAAAAAGATTCAGAATTCTCAAAATTAAAATATTTATAAAATATTCACTCATAAATCAAAATCTAATCCATTCTCCCCCTTTTGTTATCATCAAAAGGATACAGAATTTAAAATACAGATGAAACACGACTAAAAAATATAATTTCAGCATAAGAGGAAGAATAATTATCATAAATCTCAATCAGTCAAACAAAAATCATAATATTCTGAGAACAGGTGGCATATTTCACATTTTAGAGAATGACGGATTTTCGATGAATTTTATATAAAATGGAGAGAGTAAAAAAAATGTATTCCAATTATTTTTCTAAAAAAATTTTTTATAAAGATAAGGCACAAAAAATAGTGATGGATTTGGACTATAATTATAAATTCAACTTAAGTGAAAAAATCGAATAATCTCAAATCCCAATATCTATCAATCAACAAATCATAATACGTCATAATATTTTCAACACATTCCACAGATTAGAGAGATGGACTGATAGGCAGGTTTTTATACACTGAGGAGAATTTCAAATTTATTTCTATTTTTAGCACTTTATTTCCTTTTCTTTTATCTTTTATTTAAGAGCACACTGACCACACATAACCAGAGCTTGGATTTTTAAATGAGGTCAGTCGCAGCTTAAATTATAAGACGTCTCATAACCATGCATAACCAGAGCTTGGATTTTTAAATGAGGTTAGAGACACTCTTATATAAAACTCCTTGGTATATGAAACCAATATGGATGATAGAAATGTGGTAGGTACAGAAATGGATTGTGAAATAAATTTCTAAATTAATTATATTATGAAATAAGCTCGACTGTACCGGAATTGTTGAAAATTTTCAATTATCACTAATTTTGAAAAAAAATATAGTCCCATTTCTATCACAAATAATTCTCACTGTTTTAAAATAAGATGATTTCCTTTAAAAAAAAAACTCCAAATTAATATTAAATCATGATGGATGACAGACGGGTGATAGATAAAGGAGATGGTCGTGAAATAATTGTCAGTTCAAAGATATTATAATAAATATTCAACCATCATGAAAATCCAAATTAAATTTCCTCTTGTTGTGAAATATATTGCAGTCACAATTCAGCATAATTTCAAAATCTGATAATAATTTTGATGGATTTTAAATGCAGTTCAATTTGGATATTGATTTCAATTTCTGAATGAATAATCAATAAATAATTTTAAAGTTGAAAATCAATTACAAGAGTAATATGCTGATCTATACATGACAAGAGGGAAAAAAAATATATATATACAGCAAAAAAAAAATATGCAGCACTTTTAAACTGATATCACATGGTGTCTCTACAAAGTGAAAATTCAGAACAGAAAAAGCTGATACCAATTGTAGTCTCCCTTATCAAGGAATTTAATTACGCCTTGATGGACTATCATGAACATCTCAGACCAACGAAACAAACCCAGCCAGAAAATTTAGCACATTAAAAAATGTGTGGATCTATACCAGGTAAAAAAAAATTGAATCTCAGTACAGATGGGTGAAACAAATATAAGTACTTCTGATACCACTTGTTATCTCGCTCTCGAGAATTTTAATCACTCCCCGGTGACTAACAATGGTACCTCAGTCAACAGAGAAGACTTAATTACAAAGCAAGCAACTCAAGCACACAAATTTCATTTATCAGAGCACGATAAATCTTTGATACCAAATCAGGCAGTCCAAAAAAAATATTTACAAATCAATTTCTTATAATCAGAGCAGCATGATTCCAAAACAAACATTTTAAAAAAAAACAGTATCAGAGCAGCACAGAGAAATCAATATCACAACAGACTTGTCAAGATGTTGATCACATAAGGTGGTTCATGATCCAAGATTTGCAAATATACTCTATTTTAAATCATTTGAAGAAATGTGAAAGTATTAGGATTTAATGAATCTATCACACCAGGTTATATTTCAGATTCAAGATATGTGTGAGATCCAATAAATCAATAATTTCAAATGATTTTAAACAAACATATATTCAAATCAAATAATCATGAAATAACAATGATTTTCAAAAGACCAAAAAAAAATTTTTAAAGAATTTCTCAGAACTATTTCCGACAAGCCCAAGAGAAATTTCAGGTCATTTACATCAAATTTGAAAATATTCATGATCGGGATAATTTATTTGAAATCACATGAATCAATGTAAAGTTTTGGGATATAATGAATCAGTCACACGAGATTGACAATTTCAAAAATAACTGGTGTGTGATATTCAAAATATCTAGAATTTCAGATGATCTCAAACAAACATATTTCAATATAATGATCATGAATAAAGATGAATTCCAAGATGTATCACTGGTACAAGCCAATCTGAAAATCAATGAAATTATCACAACTGATAAATAACAGAGTGTTGTAATGAGTATAACATTTTGAGCTTTTCTAAAATGAATTTGAATAAACTCAGAACAACAAAGGTGTGTGACATTTCATTAAATATTCAGATCTTCAAAAATTTAGAATTCTAGTTAACAGTGTTCAAGATATGATATGAATGCATTAACACTGTTATGAATTCAACAATCAGAAAATAAACTTCAAAACAATTGCAGATAATTACAAGATTAAATTCAGAATCCGGAAATGATTATAAACAAGAGAGTTCTATTCAAAATGAATTTCCAGAAAGTCATGATAACTGCAATTGGAAGTTTAAGAAGCACAAAATAAACAAAGAGATATGGTAGTGACTAATCAAAAAAAAACAGAAGGAAAATAAAATAGAAAGGGGTAGAAGAAGGAGAAATAAACAAAGAAAAAATATATTTACAAGGATGAAGTTAGAAATCATACCTGATTCACAGAAGACGTTGTGGATCTCTAACTCATCAGTCTTGGCTAAGGAACAGTGGATGATTCAATAATATGAAGCAGTTTGAATCACTTTTCTCTTTTCAGCACAGTTGTTCCTCAGCCACTTCAGGTACCTAATAGTTGATAGGATCGAGAGGTCTAACAAAATTTGTAAAACCACTCACAGTTTCGTTTACGTGTTTTGGTACCCAGACTTGTTTATATAACAAACCATCCGAATTTACCTTTGTGCCTTTAGGAACCCAAATCTGCTTGAATTTAGTCAAAGTCGTTTTATTTTTATTCAGGATCCAAGATTGTTTAAATGGTTTATTATAAAACGATTTCTCATCACAATTTCGATTCAAAAAACCTTTGAAATTTTCAGAGTTCAAATTTTCAACGTAGTTCTTTCCAAAGCAATTTGAGGGATTTTTCAAATCATTTGAATTTTGTTTTCCAAAAACATTATTCTTCCCAAAACCAAGACCACGTTTATTTCCAACAGAAAGTTGGTTTTTCAACAACATATCCAAAGATTTTTCACCGTTTGAAAATTTTGATAAAATTGTTTCAAGTTGTTGAATTTCAGTTTTAAGATCATCGTTTTCTTTTATTAAATCTGAACAACGACTTTTAGTGATCTTATATCTTTCAAACTCAGATTTCAAAACCAAATTTTCATCATTAAGTAAATTGATTTTGGTTTGGGACTTTGCCATTTCAGAATCAAAATATTTTCGACTTTCAGATTCAAGTTTCTTCCAATTTTCAATTTCGATTTCAAGTTCTTTCAAAATCAGATCTGTTTTCAACAAACTATCATTTTCAGCGTTTTCATGTTTGGAATTTTTGATAGCCTTGAAATTTATAAATTCCTTTTGTAAACAATTGTTTGCATCTTTCAGCTCAATCTCGTTATCTTTTAAAATTAAAATTTCTTCTTCAAGCCTTCGAACATTATTATTGAAATGAACGAGATCAGTTTTTAATTTCAAACAATTTTCACAATTAGAATTTTCAAATTTCACGACATTTGACAATTTCGATTCCAAACAATTTATCTTGTTGGTCAACTCAGAATTTATAGATTTCAGAGATTTATTTTTCGATTGGAGTTTGTTAACAGATTTGGTTAAATCAACACAAAAATAAACCAGATCTTCATATGAAAAATTTCTTATCTCATCATCTGTTGAGTCTTCATCAGCTGATTCATCTGTTGAACAAGGATCTGAATCTGAGTTGACAGTTGAGGGTTTTGAGAAGTTGCTGTCGTTTCCATATCTTGTAGTTAGAGCTGTCCAAATTTCCTGCGCAGTTAAACAATGAGAAATCAGACTGTATTGATTATCATCAAGGTGAGAATACAGAATATGTGTAGCACGAGAATTAGAAGCTTTATCTACCATGTCAAACCCATTTATAACAACATCCCAACATTTAGTATCAACAGATTTTAAATAAAATTCCATTTCAGATTTCCAATTTAAAAAATCTGTTCCAGTGAAAATAGTTGGAGATGAACTGGACTGACTTTCTGTGGACTGACAGCAAGGGTTACCCATGACTCTAGAGTTAATGAAATTACCAGGCTCTGATACCAATTGTTGGATCTAGAATAACCCTAGAGGGGGGGTGAATAGGGTTTTTCACAGTTTTTAACAAGAATTAAAAACTTAATGAGATAAATAATAATAAACTGATCACAGAATATAGCAGAAACAGAAATGCAGAAAATAAATCACACAAAGATATACCCAGCTTCGGCAAAACCCTGCCTACTGCTGCATTTCTAAGATTTCTACTAGGTGATAGAACAGTTCCCGCATACAAGACCATGTACACTCGCAAACCCCTGCTCCTATTCTAACCCTACGCTCAAAATCCTAGACTGATCTAAACCCCTAGATCAGATTTCCCGTATTACAAACCTGTAATCCGTAATCCCAGAATTTTACAGACTCTGAAACTGACAGTTAACCTCTAACTGTGACACTAGAATTTTACAGACTCTAGTCAAACTGTTCGTTTGTTTTGAAACAAGAATGTGATAAAAAAACAATACAAAATAAAATAAAATAAAGGGAAACCCTTTAAAAACAAAACAAAGGAGTTAAAAAATAAGGGGTGATCCCCTTTTAACACATGGCTAGGTTTAAGCCCATTATGTCGGCCCCTTTCTTTTGCTTTTGCCCGATCTCTTTTTTTTTTTTGTTCTGGAACTCAAAAATGGCGGCTAGGGTTTGCGATTCCCCCAAATCAATCGGTTTCTGAGCGAGATGATTATTGTTATTGCTTCAATTCTCTTGCGCCTTGTTTCTTCAATCTATTGCTCTCTGATTTGAGGGTTGTTCTCTGGTCTGATCGAAACTGTGAGTAATTTTAATTTTTTGTGTCTGCTTGAAATTTCTTGCAAGTTGTTGTGTGGTTTCGATGCCTTAAACTGCCTGTGATGATGTGGTGTCATATAGGATTTCATATCCTTAACTTGCGCTCTGATTTCTTAAATGATTCGATCTGATTTTGTGGGATTCGATCTTCTATATTTGCCGATGATGAAATGGTGTGATAAAATAGGATTTGAAATCCTCAATCAACTCTGATTTCGCTGTAATGACTTGGCTGATTGATTGTTGTTTCCCCTTTTGATTTTCGGCTTGAATTGAATCCTTTTGTGCGAATGAAGAACACGTATGAAATACTTGATTGAATCTGAATTTTTGCCTTGTTTTTTGAATCAATCGGCTTTGAATATTGCTTTTATGATTTTGAACAAATCTGGAAATATATTATCTGTGGCCCCCCATGGTATTTTCCCTTGTCTGAATTTCTTGATTGAATTCTTGCCATGTGACTTGAATCTTTTAATCTGTTGCCAAAAACAGATTGAGTTTCTTGAATTAAATTGTCCCAAAAAGAAATGATTTTCTTGCCAAATGCGAATTGCTGATTTTTGTAAATCTGGAAATGTTAATTCCCTGTCCCTTGATTGAATATGCCACATATGTGCTGTTTGCTTCATTCATGTTGCATCACCTATGCTCGACCATCTTAAAGACTGTTGAACCATTGTGTTGATGAAATAGACTTGTCTTACTTTGATTCTCCTATACTTAATAAGCACAAAGAATTCTGGAAATATATTAATTTATTTCCTAGCTTGTTTTGCCGAGAATATTGATCAAATTTTGCCAAATATAAACTGTTCCTTTTTGCTAGAGATATCTTGCCTTATGTGTAGAATGATTTAAAGAATGCATTTAAACCTCTGCCTGATCATCTCTTGGCTAATTCTGGAAAATGATTTCAGTTTTGTTGTGCCCTTGAACAATTCTTGATTGATTGATTTCTGGAAGCAAATTAAAGATTTTTCCTTTTTGATCACTGACTATTTTCCAACCACTGATGTACACCACCCATGCATATTGATCGCAGTCTTGCTTGTACAAGTATACACTGACTTGTAATTTAAAACTGACTTGTAAGTCTCTACTGTATAAACTCCTGCCATGCTCGCTGTGTTCTTGAATTTTTGTTGTTGGCTGATCAGTTTGCATTGTTGTGAGGCTGCCATTCACCATGCTTCACCATTGCTGTCTTGTTAGTCTTGACTGTCTCGTCTATTGGCTTGTGCACTTTGCTGAACTATATATTGTAGTTGCTCCATTGTATATTTGCATGAGTTGGGATTGACTTTGTTGACTGTGTTACCATGTTGTCTTCCCTCCTTGTCTACTCCCTACTGTTCTGTGTCCAAAAATATTTGTGCTGCTCCTTGCATATGAACTGTATACATGCTCCATTTGCTGTGTATTTGCCTTTCATACATGTTTATTTGTGCAAACCAGATTGCATATGTTCTCGGCCATTTGTGTTGAACATGTTTTTCATTGTTGTTTAGCCATTTCTGACTTGAGTCATTTGCACCATGTTTTCACTTCTTTGTTGTGTGCTTGACCACTTTGGTTTTGTATATTTGTTTTCAATTCCACTGAGTCGAGACAGTCCTAGTGGCTACTCCTCAGTTGCGTATTGATTGGCGTGGCAGTGCACACATGTACACGTGTGTACATGCAGCCATCAGACGAATTGTTCCTGTCCCTGCTTGAGATATATATGTTGTCTGCCTTGTGGTATTTACAGTGTATCACTGTGAATATCACAAGATGTCTAGACACAGATTGATGGTTTTATAATTCGGATCAAGTCATGAAAAATGATGAGAACCACACCAGAAATCTGAGGCAAATAAAATTTTAAAAATAAAATTTATATTTGCACATATTCAGTATTATTTCTATTGCAGTATACTGTGTGTGTTTCTGTTTTATGTGACAGGTAAGAAGATGACTGGACTGATAGTGAAGTGCTGTGAAGACTAAAGCTTGAAGACAGAAGATGAAGAAAAAAAAACTGAAGAGAAAAAAAAATAACAGAGTGTCAAAGTTTGTGAATGTATAAGTCTGTACTTGTGTCCATGTAAATGTATATATATAAAAAAATGTGTAACGAGTGTGAATGGTATAGTGAGGAGCTGTGTATAGAAAATTTATTGTACTGTTTATTTGTAACAAACAAGTTGGTTTGAAATAAAATATCATTTTATTGTTGTCAAACAAGCTTGTCTATTATATTCTGTTTATTTACTGAGTACAATAAACTGTGATGTGATTTAAATAGTGGAGTTGTAAAAAGCTGTACTGTTTGAATGTTGAAATAGAATATTATACTCAAATAGAATACATTTTGAATGTTCAATTCTAGTGCAGTTGTATTCCATTTAAATATGAATATTATATTCCTGTCTGTGATGTATATTAACAGTACGATTTCAAACACATTTATAATGAATATTTATTTGTTTGTTATCATCAAACAAAAATCATATAATAGTGTATACGACTACGTCATATACAACAGTAATATCAAATGCTTTTGTTTTATTCGTATCAAACATATCTTGGCCATTATAAGGTAAAAACTCTATCCTCCGGTTTGCGTTGCATTGTGTGATGGGAACTAAGTCTTATAATGGATTCATTTTTATAAAAAGCATTGCGATGTTTAAAAGAAAGATTTATTTTTAAAGCATTGGCAATCCAATGGAGTAAACCCGTTTCACGAAAGTGGCGTGGTCCTGTGATTAGCCATATTATAAATGTGTTGAGTAGATTTCTCATACCAGTCCCATAACTGACTCGTAGTTTGTTTCACTTTCAAACTCGGGTGCCCCTTTTTCTACACGGGCAACCTTGTATTCATGTTTTAGCTGGCTTTCTCTGGATAGCTGGAGCTGAAGATGGATTCTATCATTTATCTCTTTTTATGCTGTTCAGCTCCTATTGTACATTATGTTTGTTTTTCCGCTGTAGACATATATGTATAGCTGAACTGTATTTGTACTAAGTATGATCCTGTATACTGTGTAACTCTGATGATTACGTTTATCCAGTATATTCTATTGTGCATTTGCTGGTGTATTTATTTAATTCTGTTCTGCTATTATCTGTTTCTGTGTTATATTCCAAAGATTACCCTTGCCGCCGTCAGTATGGGGTTTGGGGTCATCTCATTTTGGTATCAGAGCTTTGGTTAAGCTTAGTTCTGGAATATAACATATTAATGAACTCGTCAGAAATAGAACCAGTAGTGTTCTAGGACGAGTAACTCAGTACAGATAGGATCAACAATATCCTATTATGAGTACAGCAGAATCAGAACAACTCGTTAGAGATAGGGTCAGAAGTGCCTCAGAACGAGTCGAGGGTAATATGTTTTTAAATAACGTATTTGTGGTAATATATATAATCTGGTTTTAGAAATATGATTTTTGAATATATAAAGGATATATTTTTGAAAAGTTGAAAATAATTTGATTGATGTTCGTGTTGTGTGATAGTAGAGATGGTCAATTAAATTATTAGAATGATAGTTAATTTAATCAATAAGAGAATAATGGTAGAATTTATTCATTTAAATCACACATTGAACTGATTAGAAAATAGATAGAAATATATACTTGTGCATTATATATGTTTGAACAGGAAAATGGATAGCTGTTGAGTAAAGATTTTATTTGCGTGCCTGACAAATAGGTAAACCTTAATGAGTTGGATGCAAAATATTATTATATCAACTCCTGTGAATGCCGTTGGATGCGGAGTGCTGGTTGTTCAGTGTGTAATAATAAATTTCGCCATAGGATAATAACAATTAATTTTGAACTACACTACATGGCATACTTCTGGAAGATAGACATACTTCATCATATACCACATAAGCATTTGGAGCTTGTGTGACGAGGTGGAAGATTTACCATACGAGTGAGAGGCTTGTATGGCGATGACTATATTTTACAGGTTGAACTGATGACTGATATGGACTATTTAAAATGTAACGATAAAATTGCCAGATTAATAAAAAAAAACCACACGGGTCTGGAGTTGACACTAATCACGTCTCTTTAGTTATTAGATACGGCACATGGACTATTTATTTCACAAACGGGACGAGGTGACGAGGATTTATCGTCTGGAGCAATTAAAATACACACTCCCTCAGGCTTTGACAGGGTGACGAGAATTTATTCTCTGGAGTTATTATCTATACACGCTCCCCTGTAAACACCAGAATATATCACTATAAATATGTGCATGCTTTATAGGATTTACTAGGTACCTAATACGGCCCAATAAATTTCCAAACCTCTCCCCGTACAAAGGAGGTTATGGCGAATTTTTTCGAAAATTCCGGGTGTTAGCCAAATTTTTGAAGAATTTGAAAATTATCAGAAACTGAAAAGTTGGAGAATAGAAGCCAGATTGAATGTAGAGTTGATTAATCAAACCACTTTCGACTTTGTTCCTTTTCGGGGACGAAAAGTTTTAAGTGGGGGAGAGTGTAACGACCCGGAAAATCTGAACCAACTTAAAATTTTAAATTGGCTAAAATAGTGGATTTTAAATATTTAAAATAAATATTTTAAGTAATAATGAGGAAAAGTAAGTTTGAATTGAAGTTGAAAATAAATATAATTACTTTGAATTATAAACCAGGCCTGAAATGGCGCGGTAGTTTCAAAATTTGAATTCAAACTTCGACTGATTGTACCGGGTGCAAAACAAAACGGATTTAAATCTGTTAGTGAATATCTTTCTAACGAATCTGAAAAATCGAAGTTTCATAGTAGGAAGCAAAAGTTATGGCCAAATGAATTTTCAGAAAGGTCGTTGTAGAAATTATATAGCCCGTGAAAAGGGCCATTATGCAAACGACCTCGGGATTCGACGAAACCACTTTTGTTGGATCCGGGATGTGAAGTTATTGCTAGGTTTCAAATTTCATAATTTTTGAAGCTAGTATGTGAACGAGGCAAAGGAAAATGTGTTTTGGTCAATTACAGTTAAATTAGATCGACCGGAAATGGGCCATTTTTCAAACGGTCTAAGAATTCAACGAAACTAGTTTTGTTGGGATCGTATCGTCAAAACATAGCCAGATTTTTTTTTGGAATTTTTTGAATTAGTATGTGGCCCCGGCAAATTGAAATGTACGTTCAAATCAAATATTGAATGTTATATATTTTAAATTGAAGGAAAATTGACTGAAACGGTCGAATGGGCCTACGAAACAGGTCCCATTGTGTTTGGAATGGGGGTAAAACGTTAGGGACGGTAGTCGTTGGGTTTGAATCGTTTGTAAAAACCCTAATTTTTGAAATTATAAAATCATCGGCCAATAGAAATTTTTCTTTCATTAATTTAAAAATATAAAAAAACTCAGAAAACCCCCGTTTCTCTCTCGACCGACGGCGCTGCTTGCTCCATCCTTCCTGGCCCATTTCCGGCCGCTCCGATCAACAAACCACCCCGCTCCAGTTAAGTCTTTTGTTCGCCTCGCCCTCCTCTTCAGATCAACCTCAGCCTCACCACCTCTCGTCGCGCCACCAGTGAGCATCACCTCCAAGAACGTCAAGGGTTTGAGCCGCCACCGCCACCTGATCTTGCCGTCGAACTGGGGAAAGTGCCATCGTTGGAGAGCTCTTTCCAAGCTTGGCAGCGTGGTCAAATCCGATTCCATCATCGTGCAACATATTTTGTTGAAAATCGAAACCTAGTTTCGAATCAAAAACTGAGGTAACGGCTTTGGTATATTTTCAACTGTTTTAACACCTTTAAACCGTTGCAAATTTTGAAAAATCGTATCTTTCTCATGTGTTGACGAAAATCGATGAAACAGGGAACATCATGACCGTGTGGACGTCTTCTACATTCTAGAAGAGACCGCATATTTTTCTGAGCCTTCTGCTATTATTGGTGGAGTGGAACCCAATGTGAGATTTCTAATTTATAAACAATATGGAAAACGACGATGTATAAATTATATAATCGATGTATGAGTTATATAAGCGTTGTACACCTCTTGTATAAGCGTTGTATAAGTTGTACATTCGATGTATAAGTTGTATATGCGCTGTAAAAAAAATATGTGTTGAAATAGAAGTGAAATGCTATATATATATATATATATATATATATATATATATATATATATATATACGCCCCTCGTCCACAAACCATGGACGATATTTATTGGTTGTGATTGGTGTGAAAATTGATGGATAGGGAATGGTTGATTGAAATTGTTTGTGGTTGAAATGGATTAATTGTGGTTGAAAAATACCCGTTTGTGGTTGAGAAATATTTGGTTGAAACCACATAGGATTAGTTTGTGGAAATGAAAAAAAAAAAATACATGCCGCCTGCGTGCGAACTAGATGCATGATTCCCTATTGTCAAAAGCTGCGAGGCTTTAAGGTAGAGCGAGGAGCCGTACTAGGGACGGTCCCGGTTTTAACTACCCTGCCGTTATGCTACCGAAATTTTGAATAATATTCATGTGTTAGGATCATTTTCATGCATTGAAACTATATTCAAGTGTTGAATAGCAATTCATGTATTGAACGACATTCATGTTTTGAAATAATTTTTTTTTTGCAATATAAAAATCACCTTTTTATCTATATATATATAAACTATAGAAAACCTTCATGTGTTGAATCGAAATTCATTCGCTGAATTGAAATTCATGTGTTGAATGGTATTCGTGTTTTAAATATAAAAATCACCTTTTTATCTATATATATAAACTATAGAAAACCTTCATGTGTTGAATCGAAATTCATTCGTTGAATAGAAATTCATGTGTTGAATGGTATTCGTGTTTTAAATATAAAAACCACCTTTTTATCTATATATATGTAAACTATAGAAAACCTTCATGTGTTGAATCGAAATTCATTCGTTGAATTGAAATTCATGTGTTGAATGGTATTCGTATTTTGAAAGAAATTGTTTTATAATAAAAATCCTATTTTTATTACCTATATGAACTATATAAAATAATCGTGTTTTGAAATGAATTGTTTTACAATAAAAATCACATTTTTATTATATACATGAACTGTTAAAAATAGTGAAGTATTGAAATAGAAGAGAGTTAGATAAAAATATCATTTTTATCAAAGGTATGAAAATCATATAGTTTTGAAATCGAAGAATCGATATATATATATATATATATATATATATAATTAGAATTGAAATATATCGAATAACGAAGCTGCAGTTCATATTTTGAAACCGTGATTTCAAACGATTAGTGCGGGAGATCCAACCATCGGATTTTCCCGAAATCGCAACCGTTGGGTTCGCTTTGGAAATATCTTTCCAACGACACCAACTTTGTAAAAATCCAACGGTTGGATTGTCTGGAATGTTTAATTCAAATCTGAAGAAAAACAGCGCCAGAATCGATTATATATATATATAATTATATTAAATCGAATAACGACGCTGCAGTTCGTATTTTGAAATCGAAACTTCAAACGATTATACCGGGAGATCCGACCGTCGGATTTTCCCGAAACAGGAACCATTGGATTCGTTTTGAAAAGATCTTTTTAATGATATAAATTTTGTGAAGGTCCAACGGTTAGATTTTCAGATATGTGTAAATCAAATCTGAAGAAAAACAGCGCCACGGCCGCGTTATGGCCCGAAGCATCGTTTTGAATAAATTGGCTATTTTAAAATAAATAAAAATAGCGATAAATCGTTATAAAATATTATAAACGATATGGTTGTGATATTTAGAAATTAACTGAAGGTTTGGTAAGTCGAATGGTTTCCTGGATTTTGATCTGATGTTGGTTTCGGCCTTCGGGGTTAATATTTGGGAAATCGTTCTCTTACTGATTGACGGTTAGTGACTAATGAATTGAAATGATGCGTATGTATGTTTGTGTTGCACTTGTTTATTATATACGCGAGTTGCTCAGAAAGACTGGGTTTATCCCATTCTGAATAACCGAATCGACGATAAGAAATCGAAGATGAAGACGGGGGTTGAAGACCGATCTTCACCTCGTTTGGATGGTAACTAATGTCCTGATTGGGAGGCATCCCAAAATATTGATAATGAGTTGTGATCGTCCAGGCGTACGTGGGGATCGATAGATATGCGAGGTATTTAGTGCCTCCGGTTTTGTTCAGACCCAGAATAGACTTGCAAATGGACTGTGTGTATGACATTGTAATTTATTCTTTGTGATTGATAGCTATCAGTTGCATGGTGTGAATTACCTGTGTGACATGCTAAGATGCAGTGATCAGGGCTTCTGTTGAAAAGCAAATTCTTGTGATTGATTATCAAAGCACCGCCTGTGTGGCGTAGCTTTGTGTATAACGTGAATTCGCGAGCCTCACACCACGGTATGAACCAGAAACGGGAGAAGGACCTCAGGGAGGGCATGCGTTTCTTTCTATCTAGGAGTTGTGTCAGTGTTTTTACATGGCCTGACATTTTACTTATGTGGATGATGGATAGCGAGGCGCCTCGGATATATCGGTCGATCCGGGACTGATGGAGTCATTCGTTGGCTCATTTGCGCCGCATAGGGAGGGGAGACGTATTGTTTAGGCATTTTAATCCACATCGGTGGACCGGCCCTGTCGCTCCAAGGGTCGATGCGTTCTGATCCTGAAACATGGTAGGCTAGATTGTCTCGAAGTCGGTAAGGACTATCTTTTGCCTTGGTTCATGACGGAAATCAAATTTCCAAATACGTGACTGGGCAGTTTTGATTGTATACCTATATATGGTGACATAGTGGTATGGGGCATTAATGCCGTCTATGATTGATACTTATGATTTAAAATTGTTTTTGAAACATATAAACACTAGTAGTAATATCAAATGCTTTTGTTTTATTCGTATCAAACATATCTTGGCCATTATAAGGTGAAAACTCTATCCTCCGGTTTGCGTTGCATTGTGTGATGGGAACTGAGTCTTATAATAGCTTCATTTTTATAAAAAGCATTGCGATGTTTAAAAGAAAGATTTGTTTTTAAAGCATTGGCAATCCAATGGATTAAACCCGTTCCACGAAAGTGGCGTGGTCCTGTGATTAGCCATATTATAAATGTGTTGAGTAGATTTCTCATACCAGTCCCATGACTAACTCGTAGTTTGTTTTACTTTCAAACTCGGGTGCCCCATTTTCTACACGGGCAACCTTGTATTCAGGTTTTAGCTGGCTTTCTCTGGATAGCTGGAGCTGAATATGGATTCTATCATTTATCTCTTTTCATGTTGTTCAGCTCCTATTGTACATTATGTTTGTTTTTCCGCTGTAGACATATATGTATAGCTGAACTGTATTTGTACTAAGTATGATCCTGTATACTATGTAACTCTGATGATTACGTTTATCCAGTATATTCTATTGTGCATTAGCTGGTGTATTTATTTAATTCTGTTCTGCTATTATTTGTTTCTGTGTTATATTCCAAAGATTACCCTTTCCGCCGTCAGTACGGGGTTTGGGGTCATCTCAATGTTGGTCTGTATAAATATATATGGTGGCAACGGATTTATTCCCTTAGCATAACATCCAGAATATTTGTGCAAATCAATTAGTGATTAACGGATCTGACAATATGGCATTCAAAGTAATTATGCTATCAATGAATGGAAGGTAATCGTAGCCTCAGGCCTCAACAACCGGGAAATGAAAAAAATCCGGCAGGCAGCATGGCTATGTTGGTCGCTCCCATTAGGGTGTATAATCACCTATCTAGAGATTCATTAAATTCCTTATCCTATTCGATGATGTCCGATTCGGGAAACCTTTGCTGATCCCAACCGTTGGTGATATACATTGATACACTCAAGCGAAATGATTGGTCGGTCATGTGTGAGCCGGGTTGCAAGATGTTCATGTTGAACCCCAGTGTATCGCCTCTAGAGTACACTGATCGGAAGGTGGTTCCATACCATGTCATGTTGGAAATCCAGTCTCCAATAAGAGCCATGCAGTTTTAATTTTATATTATATGTGGAGCGTGAGATGTAAGCGTTCCGCTAGATTGTTATTTATTTGATTTAGACACTATTATAATATCACTGGATTTTCGTATCAAAGTGTTTTGGGTTATAGTAAGGTAAAACGTCCATGCTTATGTGTGGGCTGGTCTTACTATTATCTTTCCTTTCGAAAGGATTTTGAAAGTTAAACAAATGGTTGGAGTTTACTCACACCAATCCCATGACTGACCAAGAGTTTATTTTGTTTGTTTTCCCTAAACTCTTGGGTGCCTAAATTTGTACGGGTAGTCAAGTAGTCGAGATTTTTCAGATTCACTTGGAAGAGATGGAAGCAGGAGGCTTCACCAGTTAGCTATAGACTATCATATATTCCGCTGTGTACTATGTTGTATCTGGAAACAGGTGTTTATAACTGGTCCAGGAATAACTGTTGCGCTCTGATGATGGTATGTATATAAAGTTACTGATTTGTATTTCAAAAGTTATGTTATATAATATATTTTATTCGTTCCGCTGTAAGATTTTTCTTCTTTGTTTTCTTCTATTCTAATATTTCTTTCTTTCTATTTCTCATCCTCTAACTTCTTTCTAATAATGATTCGTATTTCTGTGCAATTTGGTTGGACTTGTGGTGCAATTAGTCGACCCAGATAGTACAGATTTGCGGGTCGTTATAGTTGGTATCAGAGCTTAGGTTGAGCGAATACCTAGGCTTTGGTGGGTTTGTGCTCATTAGAGATAGGGTCAGTAGTACCCTAGAATGAGTTGAGTGTATATATATGAGAGAGCGTATTTGTTAATTGATATAAAAAACCATTTTATATTGTGTTGGCTTGTTTGTTAAGTGGTTTATGAGTTCTGGTCGAATCGTGGGACGCCACGACGTCGATAAGAGTTTGTAAATACTTGAACAGAAGATTGAACACGATATTGTTTTAATGTGGGTAAATGAAATAATTTTGCCAAAATTATATTTTGTTATAAGAAGAATAATTTACTGAAATTATTGATGTGCTGGATGTTATCATTATAATCAGAAGAGATTATAAAATGAAATGGTTATATAAAACCAAATAGAACTTATATATGAATTAAATATACAAATGAGATGAATTAAAATTGAATTCAAAACAGAATTCAGAATTTAAATCCTGGGAAGTTGGAAAATATTTTCTGAAGTATATTAAACTAATATAGCTTTGTTTTGAAAGGGATTTTTGAATAAAAATCATTTTTGAATGGATTCTGAAAGTGATAAAACACTTAACTCACTTCAGTCGCTGGGAAATGATTCTGATGATGACTGCAGCTTCATCAGTATTCATTTTCGAGTTTCTAAGTGATGAATTGCTACCTTAGAAAAGTTTTGATGGGAATTTGTTTGAAAGAAAACAAGTTAGTTGGCAAATTTAAATGTTTAAATTTGAAAAGATTATAAATATATGTATTTATTTATGTGATTTCGAAAGGATTTGAAATAAAACCCCTGGAATTTGGATTCTGGAATTGGAATTTAACTTAAGCTGGTTAAATGGACTGAAGTGAATCAATTGACTAGAATCAATTTGAATTGGTTTAATAGAACATAGATTGGATATAAATGGATTGATCATAGATCATTTAGATTAAATGTGTGAAAACCAAAAGTTTTGGTTGGAGCTAATTTGTTGAAATATGAAGAGGTGAGTTTCAACATAAAGAAGTTTTGAAAAGTAATGTATTTGTACCATTTTTCCTACCTTAGCAATTTCGAGGACGAAATTATTTTAAGGGGGGAAGAATGTAACGACCCAGATTTTTGGTCGATTTATTTTAAATATTTAGTGTGGTTTTAAATATTGAATTTATAATATAAATGGTATTTTATTTGGTTATCGATTAAATAATCGAAATACAATTTATTTTGATAATCATCGTAATACGAGAATTTAAAATAATTCAATTCGAAGTCAGAATTAAATCAAAATAATTCAGATGATCAGTATTGTTAGATCAAAATTTGGCTCTAACACCCAAATTGTTCTGATTCGTAGAAAATTATAACTGAAAAATGAGGAAAAAGAAGAGAACACACAAGGTTTATAGTGGTTCGGCGTTAACGAGCCTACGTCCACTTTATATGCTATTGATTATACTTTGAATGCTAGTACAACCAAAGATTTCTCTCAGAATCACTCTTACAATTATGATTTCTCTCAGTAATCTCGAAATAAAACTGATAAGAAATAGTGGTATGACAGTAATGGTAGAATCAATACTCAACACTGCCAAAAGATCCCCAAAAATGCCAATCTCTGGGCTATTTATAGCTGATTCTGTCAGGCGGATCGCGGTCACACGTGGCGCAAATCCCGAGAATACCGGATCGGATCGTAGCTTGAGGAAGAATTGGTCAATATGACAGTTGTGGACAGGTGTCGCGAGATCCATGCATCTCGGATCGTGATAGAATGGGTCAAAGTCTTCACTGCATCTTTAGGAATCGGATCGGAACGAGCTTACAGGGATGGATCGGTTCGTATGGGCTCGTAGCGAACCGATAGGGCGAACCGAAGGGGGGCGATCCGACCTGTGGATGGTTGAACGTCTGTGATCTGACTTTTCGTGAACTAGACGGATGAGTCTTCATATTTTCTTCTTGTGTGTGAACCTTGGTGGCTTGGTCAAAAAGCTAGCCAACATTTTGCCCCCTCGAAGTATGTTTTATCGAGAATGGAACATGCTTCGAAGCTGCAGGGACGTCTCTTCATATGGAGATGCAAATCAATGGTCACATCCATCTGAAATGTCTTGTTTCTTCAAAGAGTCGTATCCTTTGACAATTATAATTATTGGTTAAATCTTCAATCATTTCCCTGCTTTCCAGATAATTCTTATCTCTGGAATTTTTTGGAGACATTTCTGAATTTTCACTTCGGTACATTGCTCGATGGTTCGGATCGCCCCAGCGTTTCGCGATTCATGGGAGCGCCCCTTGTCACGGTCCAACGATACGAGGTGCTCGTTTCATTACAACCTTCGTGTGGGCTTTATGCATGGTGGGCCATCCTTCGTAGCGAACTGACCCAGGGATCGGCCTTTTCTTCTTTGCTGGGCCCGGTGGGCTTGTGTCCGCGATCCACCGAAGCCCACGGTTCGTATAAGACAAAAATGGGGAGACTAACGGTCACGAGTTTGGCTATATAAACCCGAATCCACTCCATTCTTCCCCTTCTTTTTCCTTCGCTACCGCCTCTCTTTCCGATTCAGACCCCAATCTTCGTTCTTCGAGGCAACACTTACTCGTTTTCTCCATTTTTAAGAAAGGTAATCTCATTAAAACTCTCTCCCTCATTTTCTCTGAGTTTTTTGATGATTTGAGGAAGGAAAGGGCGGAATTTGATGGTTTTTGAGGTGTTGGAGATCGTGGAGACGCCATTGCTGATGGGTTTCAGTCGCTTGAGGGGAAGAAGAAGAAGAAGGTGAAGGAAGGGAAAGGGATGGTCGGTTCGGTTCGTGTGCGAGGCGACCGGAGAGGAGATAATGATGAAGTATGGATTCAGCTATTGGATCGGATCGTGTCCGAGATCTGGGAGCGAATCGTGGTGAAAGTAAAAAGGGAAATAGGAAGAGCAGGTGGCGGATCGCGGTAATGGCAGGATCACGGTTCGCTATGAGCTCATGGCGATCCGAATCGATACACTCCCATGAGTTTGCGCTTCCGCTGCGGATCCATACCTGTCTCGCGAATCTAGGAACATGCCACGATCCGAACCCTAACTCGCGATCCGAAAGGGTATCATGAACCAAATAATGAACGATCCAACGAACTTGTAAAATAAGCAGCGCAACTTAATTCCAGTATATCAATGGACAGTTAGGTTAGAGCCTTCATGACGGACTTTCTGGAATGACCAAATGCATAACTTGACCGCATATGACTAATACTTCGATGATCTTGATAACCTTTACGTTTTTTCTTTAAGACATGCACAGGCACACACTTGCACTTGCACACACGGGGGACGGATAATTATATTCTTATTTCTCATGTTTACTCGCCTAAACAGTAATGTCGGATAACCGTTCTCCTTCAAGATCTGATACAGAGACGGATCCCGAGGTGTATGAGCACCACAACCCCGAGGTTCCTAAAATTAATCCAGAGGGTGCGGATTCTGGATCTGAATATGAGGCAGAAACAGAATCAGATCCGTCCGAGAGTACCTCGCTCGATGAGGAATCCGAAGTAGACGACCGAGCGCCCGACGAAATTCCTGGTGCAATAGAAATAGAGAAATTCACTGACTCTTTAGCTTCCAAACATGATGACATAAAGCTTAAGAGAATTTGCTTGAGACACGGGATCCCCTGGGATGATGTGAGGACACCTGGCAGCGAAGATAGACCTCATTTGGCTCCGGAGGGATATATGAAAGTTAGCCAACTTATGTGCTGGGTAGGCGCTATTCCTCCGTTTCCTCCAATCGTCATTGAGACCCTAAAACGATTGGGTATTGCTCCAATGCAGCTTCATCCCAATGCCTACGCAGCCCCATACACCCTATACATCGCATATGCGGAAATCCTGCAAACTGAGCTCACGTTTAAAGATTTGAATTTTTTTATCTTTTCAAGCATCGATCCATGACAACCCTAAATTTTTCTTTCTTCGAATCGGTAGCAAATAGGAAGGTTTTGTCTGACGGGTACAACAACATAGGGGATCCCAAGGCCGATTGGTTCTATATAAAGAGATAGGCCGGGTGTTCAAGAAGATGACTTAAATCAAGTAAATTTTAAACCTTTGAATGAATAACTTGTTTAAGAAATCGAAGCGCTAACATGCTTCTTTTCTCTAAGCAGATAACGCCTTTCCAAAGACGGAAGGCTCGGTGTACAATAATCGACTGTCCCTTCTTCTGCAAAGCAAATCCGATTTCCTAAAGATCAAGAAATGTATTACTGACGAGAATCTTCACAAGCATCGCCTTCTGGATATAAGGTTTGGACTTGGTGCGGGCGGCAAACCCTACAAATACGTGCCCCCGACTGAGGGAGAAGGAACGTCACGGGCATCAGAAACAACTAAATTTCATAAGAGTCCTTCGCCGATAATCATCCAGGACGACGAAGATCTAAATGTATATAAAGGAGACGAGGCCCGTGCTGATGAGTCTAAGGAAATCCCAGTCTCTCCAGGGGGTTTCCCCTCAAGGGCCTCTCTACCGGCTGAACCTGCTGCTCCCGATGATTTAACAGAGGAGCAGTTATTTAAAGAACTGAGCAAGATTCCTTTACTTGATGATGTATATACACAGGGAGACTTCGAAGGGGAGCCATTTTTCCCTGTTTCTAAGGAAACAACTGTTCCAGTTGGAGAACGAGAGACTACTCAGACGAGCCTGACTTCGGGCCCTGGTCTGTTAGGGGGAATTATATGGGATGCACAAATCACATGCACTGTCTGACCCCACACTTTTATATCAACAGTATTCAAGGTTTTAATATGTACTTGTTTCTTTTGCAGGAAAGATGTCTCGCAAACGATCTTATTCCTATCGTTCTCTTCGTGAAGGCACACCTAGTTTTCATCCAAATCCTGAGCGGGCTCGTAGCAGCAACCGAGGGGGAGATAGTCATTGGCTCCGGGATTCTCATAAGCCTACTTCTTCACAGTCCAGATCTCCGTCTAAACAAACCTTTGGAAAGCCTCCCAGCCATCCGGTGCCACCTACAGGGGGAAAACAACTTCCCAAAGACTTAACCCCTCCGAAGAGTGCACCCTCTCACAGTAGATCATCCAAAAAGCGCCATGAGCCTAAGGATAAAAGCAAGGATCCCAACAAGGATTCTGATAGGGGAAAAATTGACATTGTCCCTTCCAGCCAACAAAGTTTGAGTGCCCCCGGGTCACGAGATTATATCCATGGTCCCGAGACTCAGGCCAAGCTAGAAAAGTTGCGAGAATAATTCCCCGATATCTTCTTCGAAAGGATGATGTTCGTTCCAGCCTTGGAACCAGTCCCTAGGAACTGGGATACTGAAGTCATCGGGCATATTCGCCATGTAGCCAAGCAGTATGAGGCGATGAAGAAACATGCTGTCGAACTTTCAGACGTCATCCGAACGCTTGAGATGGAAGCGCATAGGTCCAAAGTGAAGATAAATAACAATGAAAGGGCCAGGGCAAAAATGGAGAAGGACTTAGAGGATGCACAATCTTTGCTTGCCTTGGCTCAACGAGATGCTAAAACTTACAAAACAGAGCTGGAGGAGGCCAGGCAACGTTTTCATAATGAGCTCGATTCTAACAGCAAAGAGCGAGCATTATTGAAGAAAGAGGTGGAAGATCTCAGGGTGGCCAACACCAAACTGAAAACAGCACAGGATCATTTCGAGGCCGAAAGAGCTGCTTGGGAGAAAGAAAAGGCAAGTTTGAAAGATAGCTTAGCTCTGGCCGAAAAGGAGAAGGCGATCCTAAATGATCAACTCACTCGTGCAGAGAAGCGCGTTATTCCTGCTGAAAATAATGTGGAGAGTGCCATTGAAATGGCTACTGTTTCTAATGAAAATCTCCTCGAGAGAGAGAGAAGGAGATCGAAGGATTTGAAGAAATGTTGTTCTACTTCCTTGGTCAGGTCATCAAGACCCGTAACATCTCCTGGATCCCAGACTACCATGTCACTCTAACCAACATATGGGATGCAATCGTTGAGAGCGAGAAACAACGATTAGGAGTTGATGAGATTGATGAGAATGAGTTGATGCGGACCATTCTTAGGGATAACGAACCTGAGGATTTAGAGAAAGGCAGACGCCTACTCCAAGAAGAAATTGAAAAAGAGAAAACTCAGGCGAAGGGCAAAGAAAAAATGGAAGAAGGCCCGAGCTCAGCTGCAGAGCCCAAGGCCTCTGAAATTGAGGAATATAATCCAGATTATCCATTGATTCCTCTGGGTCCAACTCCTCCAGCTGTCGGGGGTTCTGCTGCTAGCTTGGATGGAGGATCGGCGGAAGGTATCTCTATATTTTCTCCGTAACTTGCCAAAGCAATTGTCACTTGTCGTCGTCTTGTCGGGCAATCAACTGAGCAAACCGCATTCTATCCCAAAATAACATTTGTTTCTCATGATATAGGTGGCGGGCCAGTTGACAAGAATTCTGAAAAGAAGGCAGAGGCAGAGAAGATTGACATCCTGCCAAGTGCTGGTGCTGACGTCCCCCCAGATGTTGAACCCATCGAGGCTTTGAGAGACATGGGCGGACGCCACGACGGCGATGAAGAGGAAGTCGCCATTACCAAAGAAAGCAGAGGCGATGATGAGGAAACCATGGCTGAACAACCGGCCGAAGAGGAGGAGCAGTTGCTCCTTATGAGAGGGGGACAAGATCTAGTATATGTGCCCCCTATTTCCGAGATCGACCCCAAAACTGGGTTGGTCGTAAAATTTTCTTCCCGATCAATAACTTCACAACTAGCCTCTCAATCCTCTAGTTCTTCACCGAAGCCTCTTGTTGATAAGAGGAAGAGGAAAAAAGGTGGTCGTTCGGATGTTGACAAGGAGGAGTCGGGGAAGCAGAAAAAGAGCAAGAAGCCTACATAGCCCCCTTCCCCCCAGCATAAGTAGGATGCAAATATCAGTTCATATTTTGTCCTCAGGATTTTTAGGCTTTCCACTGGCCATGAAATGTAATTGTGAGAATGGCCCTCACTTTTGTTTAGGTTCCTCTTTATCTTGTAGGTTTGCAGTTTATGAATGAAAGTTTATTTCTTTTGGGTCATCATGTACCTGCAGTCAATAAACTCTTCATATTTAGTCACAAGTCATTTGGCTACAACCAAACTAAAATTACATCACAAATCATTCAAGCAACAGAAAGAATTTAGCAATTTCTATGCATGTTGCCCCCTATATTTGAATACGGGGGACTTGGAATTTTTTAGTAGAATTATAGTCCTTGAGGCTCCGAATCTCCGGTGCCTCTATACTTTCCCGATCCATCAGCGGGTTAAAGTTCGAACTCGTATCATGATCTTCTCATCGATCCTTTAACGGGGCAGGAATTCTGGGGACGCTGAGTCTCCAGCATCCTTGTCAGCGCTTAATCGCAGATGTTTTTATACTCTCCTGGCAGTCGCCAAGGTTAGAGCTCGAGCTCGGCTGTTCAGTCGCCCCCCGATCCTTCAGCGGGGAAAGAGCTCTTTCTCAGCGCTTAATCGTAGACGCCTTTATACTCTCCTGGCGGTCGCCAAGGTTAGAGTTCGAGCTCGGTTGTTCAGTCGCCCCCTGATCCTTCAGCGGGGTAAGAGCTCTTTCTCAGCGCTTAATCGTAGACGCCTTTATACTCTCCTGGCGGTCGCCAAGGTTAGAGTTCGAGCTCGGCTGTTCAGTCGCCCCCCGATCCTTCAGCGGGGTAAGAACTCTTTCTCAGCGCTCAATCATGGACGCTTTTATACTCTCCTGGCGGTCGCCAAGGTTAGAGTTCTGTCAATGACGTGATTCACTCTATTGTTCCTTTAAAGTTCTAGCTGCGGATTGCTCTCCATTCTGATGGAAGGCACCTGGAGTCACATGTTCCTGTGATTGCCGCATAGTACACAACAAATTTCATAAAGATAGAAAAACGGATAAATAATAGTGCAATAAAGGTAAACGACACACGGTATTTTTATAGTGGTTTGGTCAAATCGTAACCTACGTCCACTTTATATTATTTTGCTTAAAAAATTGGACTATTCTAGGCAAGTCGTGCTTTTTACATGGTCCTATGAAACAAAAGAATAAATCCGACATCTTTATGTCAGATAAGGCCACAAATGTTGGGCATTCCACACTCTGGGGATTTCTTCTTCATCCACTGTAGCTAGCTTGAAGGTTCCATTATCAAGCTTTTGTAGAATGGAGTACGGTCCTTCCCAATTCGCACCCATATGAGTCGGGGGTGGAAAGACACGCTTCAGAACCAAGTCTCCGGGTTCAAAGGTTCGGGCTCGAACCCTTTTGTTGTAGTATCGAGCGACATGTTGCTTGTGTCTCAAGGCACACAAGTCTGCTTCATCCCTCTTCTCTTCTATTGAATCTAGGGATTCAAGGAGCAACTCGTTATTAGTCATCGGATTGTAATAAGTAACTCGGTGAGATGGCACTTTTAGCTCAACTGGGATGACCGCTTCCGCTCCAAAAGCAAGGGAGAAGGGGGTATGGCCTGTTGCCGATTTATATGTCGTCCTATAGGCCCATAATGCCAAGGGTAACTCATCGACCCACATAGCTTTGGCCCGCTTCAATCTTCTTTTGATAATGGACTTAATCACTTTATTTGCTGCTTCGATCTGTCCGTTCGACTGTGGATGTGCCACAAAGGTGTACCGTTTCTCAATGTGGTATTTCTGGCAGAAGTTCCTGAATTCGCTGCTGTCAAATTGGGTTCCATTGTCAGTTACAACGATCTTCGGAATCCCGAACCGGCAAATAATGTTCCAAACAACGAAACTGATCACTCGCTTGGTTGTAATTGCAGTCAACGGTTCGGCCTCAACCCACTTGATGAAGTAGTCTACAGCTACAATGGCGAACTTTGCTCCGCCTTTTGCTATAGGGAGGGTTCCAATGATATCAATTCCCCACAAAGAGAAAGGCCACGGACTTGTCATTGTGTTTAACTGACCGGGAGGTGCCCTGGGAATCCTTGAAAATCTTTGACAAGCATCACAACGTCGCGCGTACTTTGTCGCGTCTTTGTTTATGGTAGGCTAGAAATAACCATACCGCAACACCTTTTTTGCCAGAGTTTGTCCTCCAGTGTGATCGCCACATTCACCTTCGTGCACTTCCTGCAGTACACGTTTGATGTCGTCATGGGCTATACACCGAAGGAGAGGCATCGAAAATCCCTGTCTATACAGGACTCCATCTTGCAGAACATATCGGGAAGCTTTACGAATTACTTTACGCCTCTCGTTCTTCTTGGTCGGAAGCGTTCCATTCATTAGGAAATTCTTTAGTGGGGTCATCCATGATTCCCTTTCTGGCTCAGTTTCTAGTACCAGATCAATTCCCATCTAATCTATACTAGGGAACCGAAGCACTTCAACTGGGGCTAGCCTGATCTTTTCAGGATCGTCGGAACTAGCAATCTTGGCTAATTTATCTGCCTATTGGTTCTCTGACCGCGGAATATGAGAGATACTGTAGTGATCAAAACCTATCAGCAACTCTTTTACTTTCTCCAAATAGGAAATCAATCTTGGGCTCTTAGCTCGAAATTTTCCGGAAACCTTATTTACAACCAACTTGGAGTCACAAAATATGTCCAGCTTCGCGATCTCTAATTCCTTTGTGATCCTCAACCCGGCTATCAGGGCTTCATATTCGGACTCGTTGTTAGTGGCGTGAAATTCCAACCGGATAGCATAGGATATCAGTCTTTTCTCAGGAGTTTCAAACACCACTCCGGCACCAGATCGTTTATCATTCCTAGCACCATCAATATACAATTTCCATGCACTAGGATCGAGAAGTAATTTTGGTGGGTCAGTCTCTTCGTTTACCATGTCGTCCTACGAGGCAGTAAATTTTGCTATGAAATCTGCCAGCACTTTCCCCCGTATTGACCGTCGGGGCTGAAAATTTAAATCAAATTGACTCAGTTCAATGTTCCACTTGAGCAACCTTCCAGAAGCTTCTGGTCTCTGTAGAACTTGCTTGAGCGGATGATCTGTGTACACGGTGATAGGATGGGCTTGGAAATAATGTCAAAGTTTCCTAGATGCAATCAATAAACTGTACGCCAGCTTTTCGATCCTCAGACCATTGCGTTCAGCTGCCGCCAATTTTTTACTCACGTAGTACACTGGCATTTGAACCTTGTCTTCTTCCCTCACTAACACTGAGCTGATCGCGTGGGACGACACTGCTAAGTACACGAATAAATCCTCGTGAGCCACCGGCTTAGACAGTATCGGAGGTCTCTCCAAATGATTCAGCAGGTTCTGAAATGCTTCAATGCAATCAGGGGTCCACTTAAAATTGCGTTTTCCTTGCTTTATCAATTCAAAGAACGGAATGCATTTGTCTGTCGCTCTAGAGATGAATCTGCTTAATGTCGCTACTTTCCCCGCAAGGCTCTGCACATCTTTGATTTGTCTAGGCTCCTGAATGTCTCTGATTGCTGCAATCTGGTCTGGATTAATTTCAATCTTGCGCGAGCTGACAATGAATCCCAAGAACTTCCCGGATGCAACCCCAAATGAGCATTTCGTTGGGTTGAATTTCATCCCATACTGTCGAAGAATACCAAACATCTCTGCCAAGTTTGTAGTGTGATCGGACGATTGTCTGGACTTAACCAACATGTCGTCAATGTACACCTCCATCGTTTTCCCAATCTGGTTATAGAACATTCTGTTCACTAACCGTTGATATGTAGCGCCTGCGTTCTTCAAACCAAAAGGCATTACCACGTAGCAGTATAATCCCAGATCAGTAATAAAACTAGTGTGTTCTTGATCTGGAACATGCATAGGAATATGGTTATATCCTGAATAAGCATCCATGAAAGAGAGAAGCTCATGACCTGCCGTTGAATCTACCAACTGATCAATTCTGGGTAACGAAAAGCTATCTTTTGGGCAGGCTTTATTCAAATCCGAAAAATCAATACACGTACGCCACTTCCCATTGGCCTTCTTTACCAAAACTGGATTTGAAATCCAATCTGGGTAGGTTGAGTCCCTGATGACCCGTTACTCCTTAACTTTTCAACTTCTTCTTTCAAGGCTGCAGACCTCTCTGGGCCCAGCATTCGCCTTTTTTGTTTTACAGGGGGATGCTTTGGGTTAATGTTCAATGAATGACTCATGATTGACGGAGATATCCCACACATGTCCGCGTGGGTTCAAGCAAATACATCCAACTTATCTTTCAGGAAATCTGTCAGTTCTTTAGCTCGAACTGGACCCAACTGGGATCCAATCTTTAGGACCTTCTCTGGGTCGCAATCATCGATTGGTACATCCACAATCGTTTCGTTGGGAGCCGCCATTCTGCCCCTATTCTCTTCGTCCTCTCTGGGATCTATATCCTCGGGCAGTTCTCTGGGCGACTCACCTATAGTCATTCTCTTTAATTGCTATGACGTCTCCTCCCTTGTGGGGGAAGAAGCATCTTTAATCTCAATATTTTTTCCTTTACGGAGTAGCTTTAGCTCTGCAATGTAACATGCACGTGCAGCAACCTGATACCCTCTGACTATGCCAACACCAGCTTCCGTAGGAAACTCCAGTAACAAGCACCAGGGGGCTATACAAGCTCTAAACTTTGCTAGGGCCGATCGGCCCAAGATGGCATTATAAGGCAATTCAATATCCAAAACTACGAAGGGAAGAATTTTCACTCTCTGGCGTTCTCCTTCCCCAAGTGTCACTGGCAATTCTACATATCCCATTGGAGTAGTTGAAGCCCCGTTGAATCCACGGATCCATCCTTCACATGGCTTTAAATCTTTCAATTCAAGGTTCATTAAATCGAACGTCTTTTTGAATAGAATGTTGACTGAACTCCCGTTATCCACTAAAACTTTATGGATAGTGGCCGAGCTAATAGGAACTGTGATTACAAATGGATCTTCGGTTGGAGCGTGGACTCCAATACTCTCTCGGTTGCAGAAAATGACGTCGTCCGACATCATCTTTTGTTGTTTTACCGGGACATTGTCTTTAGGGTTGCTGCAATCTTCTGCCTCGAGATGATGCTTTGCTGCGTTTACGTACTGGTTCATCGCCCTGAAACTATGCCCGGCTAGGTGAAGACCTCCGATTATGGTATTGATAACAAGATCCTTTCCTTTTTGCTGGACAGTTGGCCTGGCGGTAGGTTGATTCTGGTTTTGGTTCGGGGATTGAATAGCTTGCCCCCTGTCTCTAGGAGTCACCCGGTACTCATCCAACTTCCCTTCTCGGAGCAACCTCTCAACTACGTCTCTCAGATGACGGCATTCATTTGTAGAGTGGCCATGAGTCTGATGGAAGAGACAAAACTTCCCCGTCTCACGTTCTTTCTCCGTTGAATCTCTTGGAGGAGGCGTTTTATGTTGGAGAACGTTGTACGAGTCGACAAATATATTCTCCAAAGTATCATTTATTGGCGTATAACTTTCGAAAGACCTGGGACGGGTCCTTCTCTGGGAACCGTTCCTCCAATTTCTCTTCCGATTATTGCCATTACTATTGTTACCATTGTTTCCTGATTGGCGGCCGCCACCCTGGTTTCGGTTTCCAACGTTGACTTCAACCTTTCCCGAGCTGTCTCCGGTTTGCTTGATGGCGACATTACTTTGGATTTCCTCCTTATTTGCCTTTTTCATCTCCCAGTTAGCATATACCTCTTCCTGACATAAGCGTACGTTTGCTTTCTCGTAAAAAAATTCTCTAGTATGAGGTGGTTTGCCGGCCAGGTATCTCCCAAATTCAGTATCTTTATCTACCCCATCAATTAGGGCTGCCACAACGGTCGGCTCATGGGGATCCTTCACTTCGGTGGCGGCTAGGTTGAAACGATCCAGATACCCCCTCAAACTCTCACCTGGTCGTTGTTTGACAAGGAACAGGGCAATCACACTTTTCGACCTTTGTGCGTAAATGCGGAACTGTTCTACGAACTTTTCACTCAATTCCCTGAAACTGAAAATTGATCTTGCTAGTAAGCGAGTAAACCATAATAACGCTTCATCCTCCAGGAATATAGGGAATGCTTTGCACTTTACAGCGTCGGAAGCTGCGGCAGCGGTCATTGACCAAGATATCTCATTAGATGTTGGATTGGATCAGATCTACCCGCGTAACGGTTCATTTGAGGCATGTTGAAGCGCCTCGGGAATGTTACATCTAGAATGTCGTCGGTAAAAGGGGTGTGGCTGCGATCAATTCCCCGGTCTTCATTCCTTTGTCCACGGCTATCCGCCAGGATTTGATGGACCATAGCTACAACATTTGCACTGGTCATCGGAGGCTCGGGGTCAGTGCTTCTAGCTCGGTGGAATTCTCCGATCTCTCTTCTAGGAACATCCACGAAGTCCGGAGCTCGGATTGGGCTTCGCTGCCCCCTGTTACTATGAGTATTTGCATGGAGGAGGAGCTGAGGTGGTCTATTCTCAACAGGATCATTCACAACTCGAGCTCTAGGAGTTGCGGCATGATTATTCAAGTTGCAGTTTGAGGGTCCCTCACCAAGTGTCTCTTCCTCCCGTGATGGCAAGGTTCCAAATCAGAGCTGCTCTATGTTTTCAGCCGGCTCACACGGTCGCCACGGAGGTCTTGGCGATTTCTCCGATGAAGAAGAGTACTCTGGGGTGAGCGGACGGACTAGAGGAGGCGTTCTTTGACTTACAAGATCATCCAGACGTCTATCCATAGCAGTCAAATTCTGTTGCAGCATGGAGTTTTCCTGCCTTTGAGCAGCTATTTCATCAAACAGCCTATCCCACATTTCAACGAAGCGAGAGAGATCTCTTTCAGTAACTGTAGCAGAGGGGTCATACTGATCACCAACATTTTCCCTTATGCATAGAGAGCTTGAGCCAGGTCGAACAGAGGGACCAGGACGGGAAGAGCGAGCCATAGGCTCCTTTCCAGGTCGAGTTGTAATCCGGTCATCACCTCGGATCGTGGTGGATCGGTGTCGGTGGCTCGTAGCACCCCCCTGGGATCGGATCGTGGTATCATTAGGAGGGGGGTTCGTGGTGTTATCGTGGGACCGGGTGACGACCCCTTCAACGGTTCGGTTCGGATCGCCCTCCACGGTTCGGTTCGCCATCTCCGTTCGGCGATCCGAGGGTCTTTCGTTGACCTGTTCATGCATGCTTTCTTCAATCGCTTCATCCGCAGCTTCACTCGCCTGTGAAGCTCGTACTTCCTTAGACTTCTTTCCAGCCATGATATCAGGTATTGTTGAAATCTTCAAAGGTCTGAACAGTGAGGTTTCGGGACTGTTTTCTTCGGACTTGAATATCCAAACAACGGAGAAACAATCCGATATCCTGAGTTCAATTCTCAATGAACGCACCAAAATGTTAGAACAAAATTTGGCTCTAAAACCCAAATTGTTCTGATTCGTAGAAAATTATAACTGAAAAATGAGGAAAAAGCAGAGAACACACAAGGTTTATAGTGGTTCGGCGTTAACGAGCCTACTTCCACTTTATATGCTATTGATTATACTTTGAATACTAGTACAACCAACGATTTCTCTCAAAATCACTCTTACAATTATGATTTCTCTCAGTAATCTCGAAATAAAACTGATACGAAATAGTGGTATGACAGTAATGGTAGAGTCAATACTCAATACTGCCAAAAGATCCCGAAAAATGCCAATCTCTAGGCTATTTATAGCTGATTCTGCCAGGAGGATTGCGGTCACACGTGGGGCAAATCCCGAGAATATCGGATCGGATCGTAGCTTGAGGAAGAATTGGTCAATATGACAGTTGTGGACAGGTGTCGCGAGATCCATGCATCTCGGATCGTGATAGAATGGGTCAAAGACTTCACTGCATCTTTAGGAATCGGATCGGAACGAGCTTACAGGGATGGATCGGTTCGTATGGGCTCATAGCGAACCGATAGGGAAAACCGAAGGGGGGCGATCCGACCTGTGGATGGTTGAACGTCTGTGATCTGACTTTCCGTGAACTAGAGGGATTCATATTTTCTTCTTGTGTGTGAACCTTGGTGGCTTGGTCAAAAAGCTAGCCAACAATTATTAATTGTATTTGAATATAGATGATAATAAAAATATTTTATTATCAGAGAATTTATTTGTTTTTGAATTTAAAGTATATTATATCAATTTAATATGGTTATTTTATATATACACATTCGAAATAAATTTCAGAAAATATTATGTTGAGTTCAGTATAACGCTATAACATTGGAACGACGGTCGGTACGCTAAAATAGCGGTTCACGATTTTTAACTATGAACCCCGAAATATTTATAATGGATAAGATCGAAATCGAATCGAAAATCAAATCGATATCTGTTTAAAAAGAATGAAAGATCTCTTTATATCGAATCAGAATCAAATCGAATTAATTAGAAAATATTTTTTAATAAATAGAAAGATTTTGTGTGTACTTCTCCACTTATATATATTGCGACAGCCTCTCCCCTTGCTTCTTCATTCTTCTCTTCTGAAAATCATGATACCAGTTGATATCGAAAAATGCTCAGAAAGAATCTGCTTCCTTTTTCATTCAGAACCCAAACCAAATCCACCGTTCCAAATTAATCTGAAGTTCATTACTTCCTTTAACTCTTCTAAGTTGAAGCCATGACCCCTAAAGCCCATCTTCAGATCGGAGACCAGTGATTTATTAGAGCTCGACATCGTGAGAATTTGGGGGCGAGATCAGTTGATACGGTCAGCGTTGGAGGGATTCAAGGCCATTGTTATGTCTGTGATGGGGTTAAAATCCTTCGATCCAAATTAAGGAAAAATCAGTGGTGGAAGTTATCGCCACTTTCCAGTAGGCGGCAACAGAAGAGCTCGGTCGCTGATTGGGGAGAAGGAAGGTGCGGCAGTAAACCCAGTTGGCTCCAGAAGGTCAGTTTCTGTTTTTTGGTGACTTAAAGTTGATCGGCGATTTCTTTTTGGAGGTGCGAGACTGTATTTTGGAGATGGGAAGGGCTGGAAATGTTTGAAGGGGACTGTCAAATTGATTGAAGAGGTCTGGACATGAATTGAGATGTGTACAGTGGTTCGAACACCTGATAGTTGATGTTCAGCAGGTTCCCTGTTTGCCAAGATAAGGAAGAAGGTGAGTTAAGCAAGTTAATAAAGTATACTTTATTTTGAAATTCAATTCACATAGGATAATATAATAATTTATGATTTATGGTTAAATTAAATTAGGTGATTAACTTAAGAATTTGATTTAGTGTGGAATAATAATAAAGGAAAATTTAAATTTGTTACGAGGTCAAATTGTTCAAGATAAGTTGAGCGGGGATCGCGGCCTTGAAGTTAGCAAGCAGGAAATTTATTTGGAATAAATCATTGGATAAAATCTCGGTGAGTGAATCTAACTCACCTGTTATTTAGAATTATTTTTATTCGTTAAAAATAATTGTTTGATGCTTGTTTGAATGCTTTCCAGATGATTTAAATATATTAGTTATTTAGGGTTAACTATTATATATATATTGGTTTGGTGATTGGATTGATTCCAGCAGTATCATTGGCGGATGCCCGCAGCATCATTAGAGGATGACCTTACCCCTACGTATATAAGTGGATCCCCTTTTATACCATGATATTCTGCCTTGAAGTAGGATGGGTATTATTTCTGTTGACCAACGTCTGTGGATGCAGGAAAAACAGGTTGGTGGGATCCAACTGGATTCCTCAAAAATATATTGTTTGTTTGTTGTTTGTTTGCACATATACTGTCATATAGATGTGTTAGAAAACCTGTCAATTTTAATTGGTTGTTCTAATTGTTTGAAATACCACTGGGCCGGAATGTTGGTCTATAAAATATTGTAAAAGAGATTTTGATATTTTAAATAGGAAATTCTATTTTTCTAATAATAGAAATTGAAATTCGAATGGATTAAAAATATTGACTTGTTTGAATAGATAAAAGGAGTACTGGAATTTATAAACAATGTTATAAATTTATAGGAGATGGAAGTATTGAAAATTTACACAACGATGTTTGTAAGTAGGGAAATGCAGGGGGATTGAATTTAATTTATAAACAAGGTTTATAGATGTAGTGGGAAAAATTATCTTTTGATAATTTGAATATTCAAATTTAAATGTGAATTTAAAATAGAAAGGTGAAAATTATTTTAAAGAAACAAACGATGGAATTTATTGTGATGTTCAGAATATAAATTGAACGAAAATAAATCAATAAGGATTTATGATTTGAATTCGATTAACTCGAATTTTATTTAAATAGAAGTCAAATTGAACAAATAGAATTTGACTAGAATTTGAATAGAATTTGAATATACAGAAATTTGAATGGAGTTTAAAAGTAGGAATTCAAATAGAAGTGAAATGGAGTTTAAATATAGAATTCATATAGAGTTGAATTGGAATTTGAGTACAGGGTTCAAGTAGGGATTTAAAAAAAGAATTTTCAAATAGAAATTGAATATAGAAATTTAAACGAAATGTGAGTATAGAATTTGAATAAGAGAAATTCAAATAGAATTTGAATAAGAGATTTGAAATAGAATTTGAATATAGAAATTCAAATGTAATTTGAATATAGAATTTAAATAGAATTCAAATGGAATTTGAATATAGCATTCAAAGGGAATTGAAATTTAAAATAGAAGGTTGAAGTATAAATAAATATATTATCGAGTAAGGAGAACTTGACAATTATAGAAGATCGGAAATATTATGTTGAATTGGAAAATTGGATTTGATATATATTAAAAATATATCAGAATGGAGTTGAAGTTATTATAAACGAATTTAAAATGTTCATATATATAAATATAATTAAAACGAACTCGCCGTAGCGCTGCAGTTCGTAAATTGGCGATTTGAACTTCAATTGAGTATACAGAACTCAATTGAAGTCGGAATTCTTTGAAACAAGAACCGTCGGGACTGGTTGAATAATAGTTTTCTAATGAAAGTGAAAAATCTAGATTTTGTCGTATAGATTTTGAGTTATGCCAAAATCAATTTTTCAGAAAAACAGCGCCATAACCATTTAAAAACCATAACGGTTTATTTAATTTTATAAAAGGATTTTAAGCTAATAAAATCCGAATTTCTATTTAGAAAATTTCAGATTTTGAGTTGTAAATTATATGTGAACTCAGGTGGAGTAATGAATTGATTTTTGAAAAAGAAATCAGATTTTTGATTATTGAATAGAATTAACTAATTCGAATAGTAACTTGTTAATGAGATTTTGAATTGATATTGGGCTTTGAATAGGTGAATTCGATTAGAAAATTCAAATTCGAAATCGAAAAGGAAGCTAGAATTGAAATTGAAATTCAATTTGGTTATGAGCAAGTTAAATGTTTTGTTTGAACATGTTATGTTCAAACAAAGAAGTGAAATAGGCAAAATAGCTAACTAAAGAATGAATGAGCGAAACTGAATTCAAACGATTGGATTGAGTTGAATTGAACTGGAAACAGGTGAGCATGTGTCAGACAGGTACGGGATGAAGTATATGAAGATTTTAATTTATGTGCCCGACAAAAAGGTACATGTTTAAATTCATATATGAGATTTTATGCGCCGTATCGGCAAGCCGCTTGGCTTTCTCTTTTTCTTTTGGATTGGTGAGGGCCATGGGAGGCTATTTGAAATATCCCGATGCTCCCAGTACAAGGGAGGTTTTGGCGAATTTTTTCGAGAATTTAAGGAGTTAGAATATTTTTAAGAAATTTTGATAGTTAGGAATCAATATAACAATATATATTGAATTCAATAAGGAAACGAATTTAAAATCGAATATTTTAAACAAAAAGGAAATTGATAGGCTGGTAATAGTAAGAGAAACATATTTACGTTAAAAATGAATAATTGGGTTTTATAGTGTGTTTAATCGAGGTTAGTGGTTTTGCCGTTTTGAAGTTGAGGATGTTTTCAGTCTAGGTCTGAGAGGTTATTTTACCCCAACTTGATTGATTTCATTTTTAATTGATAAATAGCAGGATCCCGTCTCGAAGAGAAGTGTTTGAAAATGAGTTATTGAATAAAATATTTCCGGTTGTTGTAACGGTGTTTTACACAGCATTCGTTTTAACCCAAATGGTGGAAATTTTGGAAATATAAAAGTAAATATTTCCTGAGTATAATTAGAGTAGTCGGGAAAGAGATAAGTGATTGAAATTGTTTTCAATTGCAAATAGAGACATTTTCTAGATATAGAAAATACAAGAAGTTGATTGTTGGAAACGTATTTTCCAAATGGCGTAAGAGGCCAAGATGATTATCAAAATTATTTAGTTAACAAATATTGATAGAGAAATAGAGAAGTGAATAAATTAATGAAATATTAATTAACAGGCCCAGTGATTGATTGATGTTATGGATGAATGGATGTTTGTTTATTTTTCTTCGATAGTTAAAGAACCGACTATTGAAGTGTTTGCCAATATCGTTGTCAACATAGAGAGACCGGTTGGATTATTATCCGAGAACCACTCCGTATTGGCGATAGCGTTGCGAATCAGATTATATGAAGATAATCGAAGATGTAGTAAAGTGCAAGGGCTTTTTCTATTAATAGAAATTGTGCCTTCGGTTTCGTTCTATCCCAGAACGAATGTATATGGACGAATGTCTAACAAAGTATTTCCAATGATCGAATATGTTGGTCTGTATAAATATATATGGTGGAAACGGATTTATTCCCTTAGCATAACATCCAGAATATTTGTGCAAATCAATTAGTGATTAACGGATCTGACAATGTGGCATTCAAAGTAATTGTGCTATCAATGAATGGAAAGTAATCGTAGCCTCAGGCCTCAACAACCGGGAAATGACAAAAATCGGGCAGGCAGCATGGCTATGTAGGTCGCTCCCATTAGGGTGTATAATCAAGTATCTAGAGATTCATTAAATTCCTTATCCTATTTGATGTTGCCCCATTTGGGAAACGGTTGTTGATCCCAACCGTTGGTGATATAAATTCAATACACTCAAGCGAAATGAGTGGTCGGTCATGTGTGGGCCGGGTTGCAAGATGTTCAAACCAGTGTATTGCCTCTAGAGTACACTGATCGGAAGGTGGTTCCATACCTTGTCATGTTGAAAATCCAATCTCCAATTAGCGCAATGCGGTTTTTGATTTTATATTATATGTGGAGCGTGAGATGTAAGCGTTCCGCTAGATTGTTATTTGTTTGATTTAGACACTATTATAATATCACTGGATTTTCGTATCAAAGTGTTTTGGGTTATAGTAAGGTAAAACTGTCCATGTTTATGTGTGGGCTGGTCTTACTATTATCTTTCCTTTCGAAAGGATTTCGAAAGTTAAACAAATGTTGGAGTTTACTCACACCAGTCCCATGACAGACCCAGAGTTTATTTTGTTTGTTTTCCCTAAACTCTTGGGTGCCTAAATTTGTACGGGCAGTCAAGTAGTCAGGATTTTTCATATTCACTTGGAAGAGCTGGAAGCAGGAGGCTTCACCAGTTAGTTATAGACTATCATATATTCCGCTGTGTACTATGTTGTATCTGGAAACACGCGTTTATAACTGTTCCTAGAATAACTGTTGCGCTCTGATGATGGTATGTATATAAAATTACTGATTTGTATTTCAAAAGTTATGTTATATAATATATTTTATTTGTTCCGCTGTGAGATTTGTCTTCTTTGTTTTCTTCTATTCTAATATTTCTTTCTTTCTATTTCTCATCCTCTAACTTCTTTCTAATAATGAATCGTATTTCTGTGCAATTTGGGTTGGACTTGTGGTGTTATTAGTCGACCCAAATAGTACAGATTTGAGGGTCGTTACACGGGCCGTTCAATTTGTTTGTAAACTATATATGTGGGCATAGTCACTATGCTTGCTAATATTAATATATTTATTTGTGAAATGGTTTTCGACACTATGCACTAATACTAGTATTAAAAGTGGATTTTCACGTGTGAAAGCATTTTTGGTTATCATAAGACAAAAATCGCTCATCTGGTGTGCGTTTGCATTGTATGATATGGGACGAGCTTATGATAGCTTCATTTTCCAAAGTCATTGTTATTTTCTATGCACGGGAATTCACATGGAGTAAACCCGTTCCGCGTTAGCGGCGTGGTCCGGTGAATTTTCCCAACGTTAAAATAAACCCTAAATAATTACTGTTTTGAGTTCTCACACCAGTCCCACGACTGACCTAGAGTTTATTATTCCCTTATCTGAATTCTGGGTGCCCCTAATTTTGCACGGGTAGCTAGTACTTTAGTTTGTAGGTTTAGGTTCGGAGCTGGTTTCTAATTGGAGCTAGAGTCTGGTTTTGGTTTTACTTCTTTCCCTGAGAGCAAGTTGTTTCCGCTGAGCTTATGGTATACTCTGATTTATTTGTAACACTAACGTAAAACTTTGTAATGAAATGAAAAAGTTCTGTTACTTGTGTTCAAATATGTTACTACCCATAACCATCCGTCTTTATGAATGATTTAAGTTGGTTTAATTACTGGCGAAAATCGAGCAAAAAGGCGGGGTGTTACATCTGGTATCAGGGCTTTGGTATATACAAAGCTATATGGTACGACATATTTGAGCAAGAGATAGGACTCATCAAACTTATGATATCTCATTAGAGATAGGGCTAGAAATGCGTTAGAATGAGATTTTGGAGTATTATGATTAAGAGAGCGTATTTTTAAAATATAAGTTACTTTGAACTAAGTAAATCGTTTTAAAGTATATTGTATAATACGAGTTTTAAGTATATTACTAGATATCGAGATCGGACTATCAAATATGTAAGGATTTTGAATATACGCCTAGCTAACATATATCTGAAGTCGAATATATACTTGATAGATATAGAATCACATTCTAGTCGCTTGAAGATAATTCTATTGATGATCTGGACATCATCGTTATTTATTTTCGAGTTTCGAAAGTGGGATGACTATATGATTTCGATTTGAACGTCGAGAAATACTTAAAACCTTCTAGATAAGTGTTTGAAAATATTGAGTAAATTTTAATAAATGTATTGATAAAAATATGAATAGTAAACAGATAAGCAAAATGAAAATTAAATCTTTGGATTAAGATGTAATAAGGAATCATGGAATAAAATTTGAATAAGTAACGAACATTTTGAAATTTCGTCGTTGGTCGTCATGCTTGTCTTCTTGCCCCATCGTCATTCTTCGTTTACCATTTCCTATTTGATATGTTCGTGATGGTTCAATCCTATCTCTGAACCCCCTTTTGTCTACATCGACCAATATTTGGAAAAATTGGAGTAATAACTTAGTTTTGGATTTGAAAATAAGTATTTTGAATTATATTTTTTACTTTGGATTGGCATTAAGTACAAATGAATTTCAAAATGTTGATTTCATCCAATATGCTACTTTTGCAAGATAAATTGGAATTTATTTTCATGAAAATTTGATATGGTCTATAAATTGAAATGGTTATAAAACTTATGGTTTGGAAATATTCCATGTTTGGATTTTTACATTATTTGATTTAAATTGAATCATATTGTAAATGGATTAAGTTTTGACATTAACTCTTGAATGAAATTGATTTTTCCAGTTAATTGGAATGTGAAAGTGATATAAACGAAGAAATTCAATGATTTAAAATCCTGATATTTTGAAATGTTTGGAAAACACAATAATATATGATTTGGAAATTATTATTGAAAAATGATTTATAAATTCGGGATACGAAATAAAAATGGTTTATTACTAAGATTTGAGTAACCCATGACTAAAGAAAGGTATGACGTGTGTGTAAACCCTTGATTGATGATCTTCTCTGGAGCCCGGAGAAACATTATTTATTTATATCGAAACATGAAGGTCGTGCCTAGTGGCCTTGTCATGGGGAGAAACCTCTCGACTTGGAACATAAATGTTGTTATGTTATTTATCGTGAAATATTTGAATTTTTTCAAATTGATTTTGGTTTTGAAATCCAGAAGCAAATATGGTTCGATATTAAAAGGAATATATAGGATTCCAAATGAATTGATAATAAAAATGCGATTTTAAGTTGAGGAAATCATTTTGATTTCAAGTTTTAATTAAATCAAATTTTGATAAAAGTTGTTTTGATGAGGTAAAATCCTATTGTTTATTTTATCCAAATGTGGTATTAGTGTAAGTGATGTTATATATAGGAAATTATTTTCTCCAATCTCCCCTTTTCGAGGACAAAAAGGTTTAAGGGGTGAGATTGTAACGATCTAAGATTTTCAACATTTTATATCTATATATATATATATAATTTATTTGGATTTTTGAACATAAATTGAATTAATGAGGATATTGATTTAAAAATCTTTTATATTTTTGGTTTGATAAATATGCTGTTTTATAAAATATGATGTTTGTAATAAATACCTATTTTAAGACCATATTTAAAATATAAAATTTTATTTAACAAATTTGAATTATTTAAAGGATGTTATGTTATGTAATATATATAATATTGTAGAAATCTATTTTTATATTGAGATTCACAATGTTATATGTATAAATTTTATAAAGATTCATGAAATATTTAATTGATTTTAAATTTGTTTTGGTTAAATATAAATTTTAATACCATAATATTTTGATTTAAATTAATTTAGTTAAAACCATGTTCGTTTTGGAAGAATGGAAAACGGTTTGCAATCTAATGCTGAAAAATGATCGGTGTTCGAACATTAAAATTATAATTAAATATCGGATTAAAATAGTCGTTCAATTTTAGTACGCGCAGTCTTAAAATATTTTATAAAATTTTACTGTAATTATTAATTCAGAATATAAGCATATATTTTTCACGGTAATTTAGGGTAACGGTTGAAACACCCCACCTCCGTTAGGGTCACTCTCAAAGGGAATGCCCTAATTTTGGTGGAGGTTTATAAGTACAAGTCACAGATATACAAGACAGATATAAGAACACATATTTGTAAATAGCGGAAGAACAACAAACTTTTATTTCATGAAGTCAAATACGTGTCACAAAACATCACCATGATTGTCTTACATCCTTTCCAAAAACATAACATAACATTTTCATAATCTGTCTTGAGTACATTATTTAAAGAAGCATGAATAAAACATAGATAAACTGCAAAAACCCCATAGCGGTTGTCCCAAGCCATAGTTCAAAAACAGGAAAGTCCAAGCAATACATTTCTCTTCTTCAAGCTAGATGTTGAGGTTGATCAAGCTGCTGTGTTCCCTCCCTGAGGACCTGGGGGGGAAACGGAAGAAAGAAGACGAAAGAAAAATAGAGTCAGACATAAAGCCTGAGTAAGTCTAGTACTACTTTGTCTATGAATAAAGAACTGGGTATGATAAGTAAAACAGGAAGTGGGCAAACACTATGAACTTGGTTAAGTTATCTAGGGTCGAATATACTATCGTACCCCATGTTAATCCCTGAACCCATATAAACTAGTTTCCAATTTGCACCCCATAATCAGGGTAGTGTGATCCATTCTACGATGATCGGCTCCTACTCGCATAGTTACATGTGTCTTACGGCCCCCGATGTCTGTAGTTACCTATGCTGGTCCCACCATGGGGTGTATCAAGTCCCATAGTGGCAACCCGACACAACCTTAGAGTGCAAAGGTATGCTACTGGTGTCCAGTGCTTTATTTTTCTGCGCCGGAGTGCGTGCACGCCCGCACACCGTTAGAACCTACACTGCTACACCACCGCCGTCGATTTGACCTCTTACAATCAGCCCAGTAATCGTGCCCCACCCTGCCTAGTTTTAGGGTATCCTGATACACCTTTTAGGGTTACTGCTGAAAAGGGTCCCCCGTTACTAGGTTTTCTATCTCTAGCCAACATGCTAAGTTGGTTAAGTGTTTCCTAACCTAACCCCACCAGTCCGTTTAGTTTAGCATGTTCCATTTTGATTAAGTCTTTAGTTTGCTTAATCCTAACAATCCTGACTCAGCCTTAATTGTCTTATTAAGGCCCTGACCTCTCACATTAGACAGGTATTGTTGTGGCTGCCTGTTGCCGGTTGGTTCCGGGCAGTCTTACGCCACAACTCAGTCTAACCTCGGGTCCTTGCTGGGCTCCATGTTTAACCTCCCACATTGGATAGGTATTGTTGTGACTACTGGACAGCCGGGCGGTTCCGGGCAGGTTTACATCACAACTCAATCCAACCTCGGGTTAAACACATCGTCTTTTCTACATTTACATATTTTGTCATTCTTCTTTATTTCTTATATGTAAATATTTGCGGCCCATTATTATGTTAATGGTGTAATGGTTACACCAACCATGGGCCCAACCCATACTTGACTTTGGGCCCTTCTATTTCATATTTTCATTCATTAATTCATTTTAACCCAACGTTGTTTTCCCCCGTTTTACATGTCCGTTCATATATATTGGGCTTAGCCTTTTAAAGCCCAATTTAGCCATGCGAAAGGGGAGGCTTATGGCGTATACACAAAGAGGGGAAAGTGAGCGCATGAACTTGCATATGACGTTGGAAAATACATAATAGAAATTGGTGTACTTGCATAGTGGTGACATGTATTTTGGTCATACAACATAGGTGACATAAATCAAGGCATGTAAACTTGCATAGGTTTAACTACAACATGAACCTATATTCTTATTTAGGCATAATGTCAAACATAAGCATGGCCTAAATACTTCTAGCATAAACATGGCATATTGTCAAACATAAGCATGGCATAACATAATTCAAATTAATCATGATTTAAGCCTAATCCCATAACGATGGTATAAACATACTTATGCATAAATATTCCTAATCATGGTGTTTCGTTTTAAACTTGCAAAAAGGGGATTTTTGAGTCTAATCTAACCATGTCTCACATATGTCATCATATAATTCTTTAAAACAAAATAGACTTAATCATAGATCTCAATTATGCCAAATATCATTCCTAGCCATATTCATAAGTTTGCAAAAGCATGACTAATACATGGTGTCAAAATTCCACATAGTTTCATATGAACTATAATAACCAAACTTGTTTCAATTACTTGCAAAATGATTTATACATAAAAACATACATCATAATGGCATAATAACAAAGCCCCAAACTTGCATAAATTTCACTCAACTATATACATGTAGTTTCAACATAGACTACATAATTTGCGCAATATTCCAAACGTATATTTGCATAGGACTACCGCATGTAGTTCTTTATAATGAATAATATAATTCAAGAGTATCCAAACGTATATAAATTGATAAGAACGCACAAATATGAATTACTTCCATTGCCACAATTCAAGCATACACATCAACACAGTTGTTTATTATACCAAAGTAATACTCTACTTACAATGGTTTGATGAATTCTCTAGTTTAGGGATTGAAGACGCAAACTCCTTTGTTGAATTGATTAGCTTTAGGCCTTAGAACTTCCTCCCTAATCCTCTCTTTAGTTGGCGGCTATGCTTTGTCGTTCCTCAGCAACATGGCGGCTATAATCTTATTTTGAATGAATAGATTAGGGTTTAGTCTAGGGTTGTTTATATAGAGGTTAGGAATTGATTAGGACCATTGATGTTGCTAGGTTAGATCATAGCCATTCATTAGGAAGAGAGACCAATAAAAACCCGCCACCTAGCCCTAATGACAAAGCAGACCACAGAAATTCGACCACACACCGACCTGGCCAGCCAGGTTGACTGGGCTCGACCAGGTCGATACCCCTGTCGACAGGGCTGTCGACAGCCCTGTCGACATGGGTAGCCCAGGTCGACAGCCCAGTCGACCTGGGTGGCTAGGCGGGTGTTTTATTCGCCTGGCCCGTTGGGCCCCATTTCAAATTATTATTTTATTCTGTTTGAATTTTAAATTTAATTCAAAACTTCCGAAGGCCATATCTTCTTCATACGGACTCCGTTTTTCGAAAACTCGGACTCTATTTCGCGTATTTTTCCGAGACGAACGCAATGGCGTAACCCATTTCCCTTAGTTCCTTGATTTGAATATGATTATACTCTAATTCATGAATTCCATAGTTATAGAATTTCGGGGTGTTACATTCTCCCCCACTTAAAAGGATTTCGTCCCCGAAATCTTCAAGTTAGGAGGAATGTAAATCCTAACATCCAATAATCCATCTACTCATCCATCAAACACGAGCATCCATTGTCCTTAAAAGACTTCTAATGCTTCATGATCATATGCAAAGTGTGTGTGTATACATGTACTTATCTAATGCAAAATCAGTCGGTCTACTGATTCAGTTGACCTCCTTAATGCGAATTATGTTAGTGCCATGAATCCATTATGTATGCAAATTTTTCCTATCCTTGATTCTACATGAGTGCACAGTCATTCAATACAAATGCAGCATCCACATGTCAACATATTAAAGTTCAACCACATACGAATACAAACACATATGCATATGCAATATGAAGTGACTGAGCCGATCTAAAACCTAGATTGTGTGTGTATATGCAACCACGAGCAACCACTAGCAATCACTTGCAACCACTTGCAACCATCATACATAACATGTTTCAATTACATGTTTTCATCCAAAAGGTTTCTACCCTAAAGATAAGGTCGATACCTAAAAAGATAGATAAAAGCGCAACTTAAGGAAAAAGAAAGATCAAGGATGTACCCTCGAACAGAAAAGGGTAGGCAGTGCGGATTCTAGCTTCAGTTTCCCAAGTCGCGTCTCCCTCGGTGTCGCTCCACTGGACTTTGACGAGCTTGACTTCGCGGTTGCGTAGCTTCTTTACTTCCGTTCCTAAGATGCGGGTTGGAACTCTTCTTATGGTTGCTTCGCGTTCCACTTCGGCCTCTTCGAGGATATTTGGCTCTACCACTTCAGCAGACTCATGTAGACACTTTCGGAGATGTGAAACGTGAAAAACGTTGTGGACTCCAGCCAACTTCTCGGGTAGCTCTAATCTATAAGCCATTTTCCCAATTTTCTCGATAATAGGGAATGGCCCTACGAATCTTGGTGCTAGCTTTCCTGTGGTTCCAAAACGAACAACGTTTCTTAGTGGTGATACCTTGAGAAAAACTCTGTCTCCCACTTCGAACTCAAGGTCGGTCCTCCTCTTGTCGGCATAGGACTTTTGTCTGTCTTGGGCCGTCTTCATCCTTCTTCGTATTAAGTCTACTTTCTCTGAGGTCTCTCGGATCATGTCTGGTCCAAGTATGAGCTTATCCGTGGACTCCCACCAACAAGTGGGCGATCGGCACGGTCTTCCATTTAAAGCTTCGAAGGGCGCCATTCCGATGGTTGCTTGATAGCTGTTGTTGTAGGCAAATTCCACCAAAGGGAGGTGGTCTTCCCATGTCCCTCCGAAGTCGAGGACGCATAACCTTAAAAGGTCTTCCAAAACTCTGTTCACTCTCTCTGTTTGGCCGTCGGTTTGGGGATGATAGGCTGTGCTTAAGCATAACTGCGTTCCTACTGCTTCTTGCAGACTCCGCCAAAACTCACTGGTGAAGATGGGGTCTCGGTCACTAACAATGCTAGATGGTATTCCATGGAGTCGAACGATTTCCTTAAGGTAAAGTGATGCTAGGGATGAGGCGGTTCTTTTACTTTTGACAGGTAAAAAGTGGGCGCTTTTAGTAAGCCTATCCACTATTACCCAAATGCTAGTGTTGCCTCTCCTAGACCTAGGCAGCCCATCGATGAAGTCCATTGAGATGCTATCCCACTTCCACTGCGGGACCTCTAGAGGATGTAGTAGTCCGCCAGGCTTTTTCTGTTCCGCCTTAACCTGTTGGCACACCATACACTTAGAAACGAACTCTGCCACGTCCTTTTTCATGCCGTTCCAGAAGAAAGTCCTTTTTATGTCTTTGTACATTTTATCTCCGCCGGGGTGTATCGTCATCTTGGAGTGATGTGCTTCCTCGAGAACCTTCTTTATTAAATCGTTTGTCTGTGGGACGCATAGTCTTCCATCTCGCCTTAGTACACCCTTATCGTCAATGGAGTATCTGTTGAGGTGACTTGAAGTCTCACCCCTAATTAGCCTATCAATTATTTCCACAAGCTGAGGGTCTTCGCGTTGTGCTGCCCCTACTGAATTTACTAAAGTTGGGCGCACTTCGAGAGATGCAAGCAAGCCCGGTACGAAATCGGAGGAGGGCCTAAAGTCGAAGCTGGCTATAAACTCTAGGCTTTGTCTTTCAACAAACAACGGGCTTAGTGTCAATTTCTTTCGGCTCAACGCGTCTGCCACTACGTTGCCTTTGCCCGGAGTGTAGGAGATTTCGAAATCGTACGAGGCAAGAAACTCCATCCACCTTTGTTGCCTCAAGTTAAGATCTTTCTGCGAGAAAAGATATTTCAACGATTTATGGTCAGTGTAAAGTTCGAACTTCTCACCTAGGAGATAGTGTCGCCAAGACTTGAGTGCAAAGACGATGGCGGCTAACTCTAGATCGTGGGTTGGGTAGTTCTTTTCGTGCACCTTTAACTGTCTCCCGCCATAAGCTACCACCCTTCCTTCTTGCATTAAGACGGCGCCTAGCCCTGTCCCACATGCATCCGTATAAACAGTGAACATCTTACCCCCATCTGGCAGCGTCAAAACTGGGGCTGTTGTGAGAGCCCTTTTCAGTCGTTGGAAAGCAAACTCGCAATCCAAGTCCCAATTGAACACTAGATTCTTCTTAGTCAATTTCGTGAGCGGAGCTGAAATTTTCGCAAAATCCCTTATGAATTTTCGATAGAAACCTGCTAGTCCTAGAAAGCTTCGGACCTCAGTTGCATTCCTTGGTGTCTTCCAATCTTGTACCGCCACTACCTTAGCAGGGTCCACTGCTAACCCTTGTTTGGATACTATGTGCCCTAGGAACCTCACCTCTTCTCTCCAAAAATGGCATTTGGAGAATTTGGCTTTTAGTTGATGGACTCGCAAAGTTTCCATGATTGCCCTTAAGTGCTGAGCATGTTCCTCTTCACTCTTTGAGAAGATAAGGATATCATCTACGAAGACCACTACGAATTTGTTGAGGAAATCTCTAAATACCCTACTCATCAGGTCCACGAAGTAAGCAGGTGCATTTGTCAAGCCAAAAGGCATGACAAGCCATTCAAAGAAACCGTCTGGGGTTCTAAAAGCCGTTTTATCGATGCTATCTTCAGCCACCCTTAGCTGATGAAAACCGGTTGCTAAATCGAGTTGGGAGAAAACAGACGCTCCTACAAGCTGGTCAAATAAATCGTCAATTCTAGGGAGAGGGTGCCTATTCTTTTTCGTTAGCTTGTTGAGCTCCCTATAGTCAACACATAGACGGAGTGAACCATCCGCCTTTGTAGCGAACACCACTGGAGCGCCCCACTCTGAAATGCTCCTCCTAATGAACCCCTTCTCTAGAAGCTCTTTAATCTGTTTACTGAGCTCTTTCCTTTCTCGTGGAGCCATATGTCTAACGGGCAACGCAACGGGCTTTGCATTATGTACAAGATATATGCGGAAGTCTATCTCCCGCTTCGGAGGCAAGCCCTTCACCTCTTCGAAGACATCCGGATATTCCCGGACCACTCTAACTGATTTCAAATTTTCAACAGAGGCATCTAGCGATTCAAGATAACTAAGCATAACCGAATACGAGGGATTACAAGAAATTTCCAAAGTATTACCGAGCTGGGTTAGGAGCCTAACAACCCTTTTCTCACAATCAAGGATGGCCCCATTACTGGATAGCCAATCCATACCCAAAATCAAACCATACCCCGAAAAGCCCAAAACAAAGGCACTACATTCAAATTCTACACTTAGAATAGAAATTTTCAAATCCAGACAGATCATAGACAAATGAGCTGGGCCCCCAATTGGGTTTGAAACAATTAAGGGGTCCTCTACCATACTAGTTTTTAGGTGCAGAGATTCTACTAAAGCAGACGAGATAAAGGAGTGTGATGCGCCAGAATCAAACAAAGTGCGAACGGGGTGATCATAAAGATAAACTACACTTTCTACAGAAGTATTTATACCTCGCTGTTGCAATGGTGGCGCTTCTAGCACATGAACCTGTGCCCCTGGGGTGGATCCAGTGCCCCGCCCCTGTCCTCGTTTCCTTGGGCAGTCCTTAGCCCTGTGGCCTGTCTGACCGCACGAAAAGCACCCACCATTCTCCTTGGCCTTCTTTTTCCGGCAGTCCTTTACTAAGTGCCCCACTTTGCCACAGAAATTACACTTCCTCTTCTCTTTGTTGCCTTTTCCGCCCTTCTTAAAGTCTGTCTTCTTAGGCTGCAAACCCTCTTTCTTCCCTTGAGAGCTTTCTGCCTTGGTCTCCTTCTTGCCCTTGTCCTCTTCGTTCAGCAATGCCATTTGCACCAATCTTTCATACGTGGCTCCCATGGGTATATGGGTCATGGCCAAACTATGTAATGGCTCATTTAACCCCTTGACGAAACGGAGAGCCTTCTTATGAGGGGTGTTGACTAGGTCAAGCCCAAACCTAGCCAGCTCATCAAACTGATTCACATACTCTCTAACAGTCTTGTCTCCTTGCTTTAGGAATAAGAATTTTTCCAACTGCAAACTTCTTTCTGCATCTGAGAGAAACTTAGTCTCAAACCTTGCCCTAAAGTCCTCCCATGTATCCACTGGTCTTTCAGCATTGGTGACTTCCCACCAGTAGGAAGCCTCGCCCTTCAATAGCCACACTGCCAATTGTACTTTTTGCCTATCTTCTACCTCAAAGATGATGAATAGGTCTTCGGTTTCTTTTAGCCAATTCCTAGCTGCTACGAAGGACTCAGTTCCATGGAAATCCCTTCCTCCCATAGCTTTAAAATCTTTACATATCTTAGCGAATGTGTTTCCCCGTGGAGGAGGTGGAGGAAAAAGTACTGCTGCGGCTGGATGATTCCCTTCAGCTGGAGGAGGAGGAACGGTAGGACCTGGCTGAGTGGCCCTAGCTTCTAAGAAACGTCTAAACCAACCAGGTATGGGCACCCCTTCAGGCAAGTTAAGTTCTTGGGACATGCTGAAACAAAAAGGATAGGTTCAAAACGAAGGATAAGAGATAATACCTATGGCTTTGGGGAGTGGACTTTGCCTTTTTTAAAATAAAATAATATTTTTCTTTTAAAAATGCTTCTTTAAATTTCCTTTTTGAAAATAATTTTTCAAAACTTTTTATCTTATCTGGTAAACCTATGCTCTGATACCAAGTGAAACACCCCACCTCCGTTAGGGTCACTCTCAAAGGGAATGCCCTAATTTTGGTGGAGGTTTATAAGTACAAGTCACAGATATACAAGACAGATATAAGAACACATATTTGTAAATAGCGGAAGAACAACAAACTTTTATTTCATGAAGTCAAATACGTGTCACAAAACATCACCATGATTGTCTTACATCCTTTCCAAAAACATAACATAACATTTTCATAATCTGTCTTGAGTACATTATTTAAAGAAGCATGAATAAAACATAGATAAACTGCAAAAACCCCATAGCGGTTGTCCCAAGCCATAGTTCAAAAACAGGAAAGTCCAAGCAATACATTTCTCTTCTTCAAGCTGGATGTTGAGGTTGATCAAGCTGCTGTGTTCCCTCCCTGAGGACCTGGGGGGGGAAACGGAAGAAAGAAGACGAAAGAAAAATAGAGTCAGACATAAAGCCTGAGTAAGTCTAGTACTACTTTGTCTATGAATAAAGAACTGGGTATGATAAGTAAAACAGGAAGTGGGCAAACACTATGAACTTGGTTAAGTTATCTAGGGTCGAATATACTATCGTACCCCATGTTAATCCCTGAACCCATATAAACTAGTTTCCAATTTGCACCCCATAATCAGGGTAGTGTGATCCATTCTACGATGATCGGCTCCTACTCGCATAGTTACATGTGTCTTACGGCCCCCGATGTCTGTAGTTACCTATGCTGGTCCCACCATGGGGTGTATTAAGTCCCATAGTGGCAACCCGACACAACCTTAGAGTGCAAAGGTATGCTACTGGTGTCCAGTGCTTTATTTTTCTGCGCCGGAGTGCGTGCACGCCCGCACACCGTTAGAACCTACACTGCTACACCACCGCCGTCGATTTGACCTCTTACAATCAGCCCAGTAATCGTGCCCCACCCTGCCTAGTTTTAGGGTATCCTGATACACCTTTTAGGGTTACTGCTGAAAAGGGTCCCCCGTTACTAGGTTTTCTATCTCTAGCCAACATGCTAAGTTGGTTAAGTGTTTCCTAACCTAACCCCACCAGTCCGTTTAGTTTAGCATGTTCCATTTTGATTAAGTCTTTAGTTTGCTTAATCCTAACAATCCTGACTCAGCCTTAATTGTCTTATTAAGGCCCTGACCTCTCACATTAGACAGGTATTGTTGTGGCTGCCTGTTGCCGGTTGGTTCCGGGCAGTCTTACGCCACAACTCAGTCTAACCTCGGGTCCTTGCTGGGCTCCATGTTTAACCTCCCACATTGGATAGGTATTGTTGTGACTACTGGACAGCCGGGCGGTTCCGGGCAGGTTTACATCACAACTCAATCCAACCTCGGGTTAAACACATCGTCTTTTCTACATTTACATATTTTGTCATTCTTCTTTATTTCTTATATGTAAATATTTGCGGCCCATTATTATGTTAATGGTGTAATGGTTACACCAACCATGGGCCCAACCCATACTTGACTTTGGGCCCTTCTATTTCATATTTTCATTCATTAATTCATTTTAACCCAACGTTGTTTTCCCCCGTTTTACATGTCCGTTCATATATATTGGGCTTAGCCTTTTAAAGCCCAATTTAGCCATGCGAAAGGGGAGGCTTATGGCGTATACACAAAGAGGGGAAAGTGAGCGCATGAACTTGCATATGACGTTGGAAAATACATAATAGAAATTGGTGTACTTGCATAGTGGTGACATGTATTTTGGTCATACAACATAGGTGACATAAATCAAGGCATGTAAACTTGCATAGGTTTAACTACAACATGAACCTATATTCTTATTTAGGCATAATGTCAAACATAAGCATGGCCTAAATACTTCTAGCATAAACATGGCATATTGTCAAACATAAGCATGGCATAACATAATTCAACTTAATCATGATTTAAGCCTAATCCCATAACGATGGTATAAACATACTTATGCATAAATATTCCTAATCATGGTGTTTCGTTTTAAACTTGCAAAAAGGGGATTTTTGAGTCTAATCTAGCCATGTCTCACATATGTCATCATATAATTCTTTAAAACAAAATAGACTTAATCGTAGATCTCAATTATGCCAAATATCATTCCTAGCCATATTCATAAGTTTGCAAAAGCATGACTAATACATGGTGTCAAAATTCCACATAGTTTCATATGAACTATAATAACCAAACTTGTTTCAATTACTTGCAAAATGATTTATACATAAAAACATACATCATAATGGCATAATAACAAAGCCCCAAACTTGCATAAATTTCACTCAACTATATACATGTAGTTTCAACATAGACTACATAATTTGCGCAATATTCCAAACGTATATTTGCATAGGACTACCGCATGTAGTTCTTTATAATGAATAATATAATTCAAGAGTATCCAAACGTATATAAATTGATAAGAACGCACAAATATGAATTACTTCCATTGCCACAATTCAAGCATACACATCAACACAGTTGTTTATTATACCAAAGTAATACTCTACTTACAATGGTTTGATGAATTCTCTAGTTTAGGGATTGAAGACGCAAACTCCTTTGTTGAATTGATTAGCTTTAGGCCTTAGAACTTCCTCCCTAATCCTCTCTTTAGTTGGCGGCTATGCTTTGTCGTTCCTCAGCAACATGGCGGCTATAATCTTATTTTGAATGAATAGATTAGGGTTTAGTCTAGGGTTGTTTATATAGAGGTTAGGAATTGATTAGGACCATTGATGTTGCTAGGTTAGATCATAGCCATTCATTAGGAAGAGAGACCAATAAAAACCCGCCACCTAGCCCTAATGACAAAGCAGACCACAGAAATTCGACCACACACCGACCTGGCCAGCCAGGTTGACTGGGCTCGACCAGGTCGATACCCCTGTCGACAGGGCTGTCGACAGCCCTGTCGACATGGGTAGCCCAGGTCGACAGCCCAGTCGACCTGGGTGGCTAGGCGGGTGTTTTATTCGCCTGGCCCGTTGGGCCCCATTTCAAATTATTATTTTATTCTGTTTGAATTTTAAATTTAATTCAAAACTTCCGAAGGCCATATCTTCTTCATACGGACTCCGTTTTTCGAAAACTCGGACTCTATTTCGCGTATTTTTCCGAGACGAACGCAATGGCGTAACCCGTTTCCCTTAGTTCCTTGATTTGAATATGATTATACTCTAATTCATGAATTCCATAGTTATAGAATTTCGGGGTGTTACAACGGTGGTCCTTTTGACACCTTACAGAATCAGCTAACCGGTCTGTCTAATCTTCGTTTTGGGACCGTAACACATTGTTGTACGCAAAAACAGTTTGTTTCCACCGTTCACCAAGAAATTAGGGATAGAAAACTAAATAATAGACTGTTGGGTCTAACATTGTGAACATTATAAATATAACTTAGGGAACGCAAGTGGTTTTCTTTTTTATATGCATGAGTGGAAGAGATACGTTATGTAATGACCCGGGTTTTCGCGATCCTGGTTATCGACATAAACTCAATGTCGACTATCCAAGCATCGGAAATACCGATAGTTAATAGAAAGATATTAGAGGGTGAGAATAGATAAGATAGAAAATTAGAATAGAAGAAGGAGAAGAACATCACAACATTTTTAGAGTAACACGAATCTCACAGCGGAACGAATAAATATATTATATAACATAACTTTGAAACAAAATCTGTACTTGAATATACATATCATTATCAAAGTACAACTCTTACAACACAGCGGAAATAAACAATTGCTATATAATCCTGAAGCCTCCTGCTCCTAGCTCTCAGTATATCTGTAAAATCCTGACTACTTGTCTGCCCTTACAAAATTGGGCACCCAAGAGTTTAGGGGAAACAAAACAAAATAAACTACGGGTTAGTCATGGGACTGGTGTGAGTAAATCAATTTAAAACGTTTTGAGAAAATAAATGATATCTCATAAGACCACGCCGCATAACACGGAACGGAATTTTCCCTTATGAGAATCCAAAACCCTTGATTCAACATTTAAAAATCTTTATGAATGAAATGATAATCTTTATATCAAACTCATCTGATATTATAATAATGTCTACCAACCACAATATAATAATCATCTAGCAGAACGCTTTCATCTCACGTTCCACATACATAATATACAATTAAAAACCACAAGCGCTTATTGGGTAATGGATTCCAACTGGAAAGGTATGGGACCACGTTCCTACAATGTATCTCTAGAGAGGAATACACCAGGTTCAACACGAACATCTTGTAACCCAGGCTAAACATGATCGGTCACTCATTTCGCTTGACTGTACCAAATGTATTATCACCAACGGTTGGGATCAACAACTGTTTCCCGAAAGGGACAACATCGAAATAGGTTATAAAAGTAAATGGAATTTCTCTAGATTAGGTGACAATACACCCTAATTGGCAGCTAATCACTTAGCCATGCGACCTACCCGATTTTGTACCATTTCCGGTCGTGAGGCTAGAGGCCAAAACGTACAGATCACACCATTATTTACTTTGAATGTCACATTGTCATACCCACCAAATCACAAATTGATTTCCCCAAAAATACAATGGGTATACAGCTAAGAGAAACAAATTCCTCATCCACCAAACGTAAATACGTTTGAAGAGATCAACTTATACGATCTATTAAATATACTCTGTAAGAAATTCTTCCATACAGGTCGCCCTGGGACTGGACAGACTGCAGGCACTATTCTGTAAACAGGACAACCCTTGCATAACTCCGTCTTCAGTTACCTTCATCATATTTGATCGCAATGCTAACACCCATATAGATTGGTATTCAGATAATGAATCTGCTCTCGTCTCTCCGTATTGACGATGGAAAAATGGTCAAAAAACTTTGATAGTCAGTGATTTAACTATCAAAGAAAAACATGTGTGCAAACAACGATGTTATTTCCAGATGGAAATTCTATCGATCAGTCATCAATCAACATTTATTCATTTCCCCATTTCTCGTTTCCATATATTCATCAAATCATTATTTTCTAATTTTAAAAAATATACGTTATTAACTTTTGAAAACGTTTCCATTTCTGATTCACGCATCACTATCTTCTCACATGTATCGGTCTCTAACTGTAAACTAGTAAGAGAAAAACCCCTATGTATTTACCCCGAAGACCGAAACCAACATCAGATAAATACCCAGACAACTGTTCAAATTAATTAATCTCCAGTCAGTTTCTATTTCCTTTAACTCCATGTTAATTCCTATTTCAAACCCTATTTCCTTTATAAATATTTTATTAGCAAAATATTTACTTTAATCTAATTTTCACATAGAATGTGAAAAATATTTACCACATAAATAACATCGATTTTATTTCAATATGAAATATTCTGATAAACATAATCAATATTTGATTAATGATTTATATATATATATATTGTTATCTACAATTTCAACCAATAAATCAGCAATTCAACCAAACAATCAACACACAGCAATCAACCATCATTTATCAATTCTAAATTATATTTGTAAAAATATAAACTATATGGAGTTAGTGAGATTTACGCGCAATGGACGACCATTGTTAAATAACGATAACTGACGGTTGATTCAGACAGACAATTTATTTTACTATAAATTGTAACGAGCTCCAATTCACTCCCTGTCTGTTCCATTGTGTAGCCTTCTTCCATACGATCCCAATGGATCTTGTTTGGCCAAATTCTGATCACGTATGAGGTAGTTATGTATATATCGTTATTCATTTTATTTCTATTGGCCTCACCCAAAAACTATCGGCCCAACTCCCTTCACCCGAAATGAACAATGGTCTTCCCTCTCAAGTTATCCCGTAACTCCCTTGTAATGACCCGCATTTTCCAGCGGTATAATAATTAATTTATTTAATTATTTATATAGTGATTTGAGAATTTAATGGTCTTTAAATTAAATAACTTTGAATATTTAATTAATATAATAATTAAATAATATATTTAATTCTGAAATAATCAGATTGGGCCGAAATGGCGATATGGTACGAATTTGGAAATTCAAAATATATAATTAAGTTCAGAATTGAATTAGAATAACAAATATATTATATATACGACAGTTTGAACGTATAATTATATTATAATTAAATTCGAGCTCGAAACGGCGCGGTAGTTCGTAATTTGGCGATTTAAACTTCAACTTAATGTACAGGATTCGTTTTAAATCGGATTTCTATGAAACAAGAACATACGGAGCTGGTGGAGTATATCTTTCTAGTGGAAGAGAAAACTCGGGATTTCGTCGTGTAGATTTTGATTTATATCCAAATCAAATTCTCAGAAAAACAGCGGTATATTCATTTGTGGCCATAACGGTTATTTAAAAATATTTGAATATCGGGTTTGAATTTAGACAAGGTTCTTTTGAGACATAACGATAATTTAATTTTTAGAATTTTACTGGAATTTTTAATTAATTAAATAAGCAACTTTTTATTTGGAGTATGTTACACCCTGTGATCAACATTTTGGGGTTTCACAATATGAGTTAACCTAACGATATTTTTATATTTTTGGAACTACGTCACCTTGCTCGTCACAACGGTATATTTATTTCAGTCGACAGCACTTGTACATGGATATAATTGTACATAGCAGGGTATATGAACTTCTATACCTTAAAACAATTTAAATACGAGGTTAAAAATTAGTCCACATCCTCTGTGTGCTTAGCCTACCAATCTCCTTGGTTTAGAAAACACATTCGTGGCCGGAAAGACATCCACAAAAGAATAAAAATTTAAGCATATAAATAACCCTCAATAGTCCTCAAACCTAATTCGTTTCATCCTCTAGTCAACAACCAACCCGCCGTTGTTTTTTTCCTTCCTTCCAACAAAGTCGCAAATTAAAAAAAATCAATGGAAAATCATAGAAAATATTCTAAAATCCTGAAATCAGTTGTTTTGAGTTTAGTTGGGGTTGCTCCTCACTCTAGTATGGGTATTAAGAAATGCAATTCACTTCTTTTGGGTACTGTGTGTTTCCAGCGGAAGTAGGGTTTGACTTCTTTGAAAAGTGGATGGTTTTTCCAGGCTCGTGAAGCTGTTTGGATGTCGCGAACTCTGTTGGCTAGTGCAAGAAATTGCGAACTGGAGGATGAGATAATAGGAAGTGCGGAGCTTTGCATCTGGGTTGCGTTGCTAAGAGAAGGGTACGGAGTTGTATGCGATGTCGAAGTGGTGTCGGGGACGGTGAGTTTGTGATGAAGATTTGTTTGGTGCAGTTTGATTTGCTGGAGGTTGCTGTCGACGGTCTTGAGGCCAAGAACAGGATCAGTGAAGTTGGAGTATGGTGAGGAATTGATGGAGATTCTGGTTGGAAACATGATGGTGTAGTCGGTTTGCTTATTGGTGAAGAAACAATGGAGAACCGTGGGATCAAAGATGCGAGAATAGCCTATTTGATTTTTCTGGAGTTCGGAGTATACATTTGGGGAAGATGGATTAAATCGGTCTGAGTATTAAGAAGGTACATGGGCCGGGAAAGGGAAGTCAAGCCCCATAGGAAAATAAACTATGTTATTTTTAATTTAAAAGCGTATGAACTTCTAAATAGCGTAACTTTATCATACCTTATCAGAATCGCGAACAGTCAGATCCGTTGGGATCGTATGGACGGTGGCTACGCACTGGAACTAACTGGAAGTGGATGGGAGCTCGTTTGAATTTATGGTGAAATAAATTGTTTGATTCAAATCAAACAATAGTTTATCGTTCTTTAACGATGAACTGCCAATATGAGTAAAACTCACCAACTCTAAACAGTTCTATTTTTATAACGTATATTTCGGACAAATAAATGATGACTGATTGCTGTGTGTTAACTGTTTGGTTGAATTGTGTATGTATTGGTTGAAAATATAGATAACGATATATATATATATATATCGTTAATCAAATATTGATTCTATTTAACAGAATATTTTATATTCGTGTTGTTTAACAACTGTGATGCAGGGAAACAGGTTGAAGGGGTCTAACTAGACTCCTCAATATTTATGATACTATTCTGTTCATATATTGTAATATATTATGTGATTTATAATCGATTTGATTACGTGTATTTTAAATGATATCGATCATTGTGGTTTGCTATTTTAAATATCATTAGAAAACCCTGGGATGTAAAAAAGAAATATTTCAATGTATATTGAAATAAAGGAATTTTATAAAATCAATCGATTTTATAAAAGGTAATATTTTGAAAATAAAGTATTTATAAAATCATAGGATTTTATAAAGGAGAACATTTATTTAGAAAATAAATAGGAGTTTATAAAGGAGGATATTTATTCATAAGACAAATAGAATATCATAATGAAATATTTATTGGGAAAATAAACAGGATAAAGATAAAAGGAAAATATTTATAAAACGAATAGAGTTTTATAAAAGGAATATTTATTTGATAAATAAGTAGAGTTTTATAAATGGAATATTTATTTAGAAAATAAATAGAAGTATAAGAGGATTATTTATTTAGATAATAAATAGACAAATATAGGAAGAGAAATATTTGTAAAACATTTACAAATAAAGGTTATAAAAGGAATTATTTATTTACGAAATAAATAGAGTTATAAAAAGGGAATTTTAAATAAGACTTAAGTGTTAGAAACGTAATGGATTATATAAAGGAATTAATCGAGCTAGAATTTGTCGATTAGAGTTAACTGAATATAAAGTTATTCGAAATAGAGTTATCGAATATTAGTTATTCGAAATAGAGTAAATCAAATAAAGTTAAGCAAAATTAGAAACTGACTAGAGATTAGTAAATTGGATGGTTTTCTAAGTGTCTATCTGATGTTGGTTTCGGCCTTCGGGATTAATACTTAGGGAATTATTCTCATACTAGTTTACAGCCAGGGACTGATGGTTGTGGAAGAATAGTAATACATAATTAAGCCATGGAAATATTTTCCAGTGTTAATAACGTATATTTTCTAAACATAGAAAATGAGAATATATATATATATATATATATGAATGATAATTGATCGATATAATTTCCTCCTGGAAATAATATCGTTGTTCGAACACCTGTTTTTCTTTGATGGTTAAATCACAGACTATCCAAGTTTTGACCATTTTAACGTTGTTAACATGGAGAGACCGATTGGATTATTATCCGAAGAACCACTCTGTATTGGTATAAGCGTTGCGAATCATATATGCCAAAGATAATTGAAGACGGAGTAAAATGCAAGGGCTATTGTATAAGTCTTAGATAACAGTGCCTAAGATGGATATACTGAATAGTGCCTTCGGTTTGTCCAGTCCCAGGACAACTTGTATGGAAGAAGGTCTGACAGAGTATATCTAATAGATCGCGTAAGTTGATCTCATCAAACGTATTCACGTTTGGTGGTAGAGGAATTCGTTTCTCTTAGCTGTATACCCGTATTATTTTCGGATAAATCAATTTGTGATTTGGCGGGTATGACGATGTGACATTCTAAGTGAATAAAGATGTGGCATGTAAAAGATAAGCGTAGCTTCTAGCCTCACATCCGGTAAATGATAGAAATCGGGCAGGCAGCATGGCTATGTCGGTCGCACCTATTAGGGTGTATAATCACCACATCTAGAGTTTTATTTACTTCTAAAAATCTAGTTGATGATGTCCCATTCGGGAAACGATTGCTGATCCCAACCGTTGGTGATATACATTCGATACACTCAAGCAAAATGAGTTGTCGGTCATGTATGGTCGGGTTGCAAGATGTTCTTGTTGAACCCAGTGTATTCCTCTCTAGAGGTACACTAGCGAAATGTGGTTCCATACCTTGTCATAGTTGGAAATCCATTACCCAATACGTGCTTGTGGTTTTGTTGTATAATATATATGTAGAACGTGAGATGAAAGCGTTCTGCTAGATGATTATTATATTGTTGTTGATAGACATTATTATATTATCAAAAGGTTTTTGATATAAAGATATCTTGGATTCTCATAAGGGAAAAACCCATTCCGTTATACAACGTGGTCTTATGAGATATCGTTTAATGGCTTAAATTGTTTTACTCATACCAGTCCCATGACTGACCCGGAGTTTATTTTGTTTTGTATTCCCTAACTCTTGGGTGCCAAATTTTGTACAGGCAGTCAAGTAGTCAGGATTTACAGATACTTGAAGAGCTGGAGCAGGAGGCTTCAGGATCATATAAATATTGTTTATTTCCGCTGTGTTGTAAGTGTTGTACTTTGATAATGATGTATATTCAAGTACAAATGTATATTTCAAAGTATGTTATATATATTATATGTTATTCGTTCCGCTGTGAGGTTCATGTTACTCTGATGTTGTGTTCTTCTTCTTCTTCTTCTATTCTAAGTTTCTATCTTATCTTTCCTCACCCTCTAATTTCTTTTATTAACCATCCAGTATTTTTCAACTCTTGATGTTTGATATGTGTGTATATCGGATAATCAAGATCGCTAAATTTCCGGTTCGTTACATCCCTCTTAATGCAATGGCCATTTCACCTTCTTTAAATCACGACCACTTCTCTATCTTACCACTAATCCCTAAACGGACTACACGTATGAACTCCACTTCACTCCCTCCTCCTTTCCACATCGACCTCTCTCCACTCGCACGCTCCAATCAGGTTGCGTCCAGAACCCTCCACGCAGTGATGTACAACTTCACCGAACTTTATTTCCATCCGAAAGTCCAAATCTTTCGAAACCAATGTTATTTTCTACCACAAATCCAGTTATCACACTTGTTTCTACAATACTCGAACTTGCCATTTGAAATGCACTTGCACATTATTCACACTCCATTCCACGGCAGGTAACGACAATTTTAAAAATCAATAAATTCCCGAAAATTTACAAAAGGTGTTAATCTCCACTCTCAATCCAAATATAACATCAGTTTTTTAATATCGTTGCTTAAATCCAAGGATTCCCCTTCCGTGCATCTACTGTTGAAACTCACCCTGCCAAAAGCTTTCCACCGAGCTTGATAAAAACCATACAATCCTAGTGCTATCCTGATGCTGAGTCGAACGAAATCTATTTTTAGATTTTAGGAGCTTTACTCAATTTTCTACGATTTAAGGAAGATGTATTTTTTTTCTGGAGGAAGAAACGATGATGGCGGCTAGATGTTTTGACCAGAGAATATATCATTTAGGGTTAGAGGGTGGTATAGTATTATATAGGATAGATTTGGCTTGTCGTAGAAGCTTCATGTATTTTTATATTAACTTATATTGTCTTCGCTGCTTGTATTTGCCTTCTAAAAATTCATACTGTCACATACGATATTCAAATTTGATGAAAATGGATATATAGCTACAGTTCGACACTACGGACCCAACGAAGCTTGTTTCATCGAATTCCAAGTCCGTTTGCTCGCACAGCGTATTTTTAAAGTCAAATTATTGACTGTTTTTCACATTAAAATCCCGTACGTCCACATACTGACTTCAAAAATCACGAAAATTGAAATCTAACAATAATTTAATATTTCGGATCCAACAAAATTAGTTTCATCGAAAACGGAGGTCGTTTGCAAAACTAGCTATTTTAAAGCTCTAAATAAACCCATTTAGATATTAACATATTTATAAATAATTAAATTTAAAATTAATAAGTAAATATTACTATATATATTTACATAAATATTACATAGCCCCAAAATATACATATCTGGATTTATAAATCGATATTTAAAAATCCATGTTAAATCAGTATTCAATTTATATTGAAAATCCTTTTATAATATAAATAAATCATTTTAAATTATAAAGGAATTCCATAGCGACTTTTCAAAAATTTGATTTGGACATAAATCAAAATCTGCCCAACAAAATCCCAATTTTTCCCTTTCATTAGAAAAATATACTTCACCAGCTCTGATCGTTTCTTGTTTCAGAGAAATCCGGCTTAAAATGAATTCTGTATATTCGTTTAAAGTTTGAGTCGCCAAATTACGAACTGCCGCGCCATTTCAAGCTCGATTATAATTATAATTTAAATTATATGTTCAACTGTCGTTTATATAATATTTTCGTTAATATAATTCAACTCTAAACTGAAATATATATTATAAATGATCCAATTCACATAATATTATGAATTCCACTATTTCGGGCTATTTCAGAAATTAAATATATTATTATATTATTTATATTAATTAAATATTCAATATTATTTAATTAAACAACCAGTTTAAATTACCAAACCATTATTTAAATAATTAAATAAATTATTTAAAATACCGTAAAAATACGGGATGTTACATTCTTCCCCCCTTAAAATAATTTCGTCCTCGAAATTGCTAAGGTAGAAAACAAACCATTAACTGGGTAAAAAATTATCCGTTTACTTATTTAACTTCATTTTCAACTGAACCAATAAATTTTAATTAAAATATTAATTCATTTCGACCAACGAAAATTTTCAAAAATCCTAAAAATTTCTAACACCTTTGTAAAGACCCGTAACTTCCCCGGTGAGGAAAGCGCGGATAGTTCGAGAACAAGCCACAATAGAACGCAGACGGAAGAACATTTCATTGTATATTACAACAATACCATCAGATTACAAGAATATACAGAGTATAAATGAATATTACACAGAAATATTAGAGATTTAAATTACATTTAAATACATAGCAGCGGAAAATAATACAATACACAACTAAAGGAGATATACAGATACAAAGCTTTCTGGATATCATTCCAGCTGTAAACCAGGATCCTGTGAATATAAATCTGCAAAACCAAAACTACTAGCAGCCCGTGTCAAAATAAGGGCACCTAGAGTTTAGGTTAAAACAATAAACTCCAGGTCAGTCATGGGACTGGTGCGAGAACTAAAACAGTTATTTAAAACTTTACTTTAAATCAGATATATCGAGGCACCATGCCGTATAACACGGAACGGGTTTCCTCCCAAGAATACCAGTGCATATAAGAAAACAGCGCAATGCTTTTTGAAAAAATGAAGCTATTATAAGACCCAGGTCCTATCACACAATGCAACGCAAGCCGAGGGATAGGGTTTTCCCTTATAATAGCCAAACATGCTTAGTACGTTTTAAACAAATCATTTGATACTACTATAAGTGCATAGTGTATAAACAACTTCAAATCATAAGTATCAATCATAGACGGCATGGGTTCCATATATCATGTCGCCATACTTGTTCTACAATCAAAACTGCAAAGTCACGTATTTGGAAATTGGGTTTCCGTCTGCGAACCGAGGCAAAAGATAGTCCTCTACCGATTCGAGACTGTCTAGCCCGAGTCTCAGGAACAGAATGCATCGTCCCTTGGATCATCAGGGTCGGTCCACCGATGTGGATTAAAATGCCTGAACACTACGTTTCCCCTTGTAATAACCCAGAAATCTGGGCCAGTTTAAAATTTTTATTTTGGCAATTTTAGCGAATTTTGATTATTTAAAATGAATTATTTTGAATAAAAACGACGAGAAATTTATTTTGAATAGAATTAGAACGTATATATTATATAGATCGTCGTTAGAATATAAATATTTATTTTAAATTATAAAAGGAATTGAAAATGGCGCGGTAGTTCGATAATTCGATTTCAAACTTCAAATGGATGTACAGGATTCAAAATAAACCGGATTTTAGTGAAACCAAAAACAATAGAATCTATTTGAGAATATCTTTCCAATGAATCCGAAAATTTGAAATTTCATAGCGGGAATCAAAAGATATGTCCAGTTGAAATTTCAGAATAGTCGCTATGGAATTCTGGCCATTGAAAATAGCCATTTTGCAAACTACCTCGGATTTCAACGAAACCATTTTTGTTAGATCCGTTATGTCAAGTTATTGCTAGATTCCAAATTTCATAATATTTCGAATCAATATGTGAGCGTGGCAAAGGAAAACGCGTTTGACCAGTTTCAGTTGATTATAATCGACTGGAAATTAGTCATTTTTCAAACGATCTCGGAATTTGATGAAACTAGTTTTGTTAGGACTGTATCGTCAATACGAAGCCAGAAAATATTTTTCTGGAATTTTTCGAGTTAGTACGTGACCTCGGTAAATTGAAATACACGTTCAAATTCAATATATAGAGTTATATATTGATTTTAACGAAAACTGATCGAAATGATCGAATCAGCTTACGATACATATCCCATTGTGTTCGTAATCGGGGCAATTAGCTATGGACGACAGTCGGTGGGCTTGATTTCGAGGTCGAAATAAAAAGATGCTTTTTGAAGATAAATTAACAATTAAATAATTTATATATATGTATTTTCATATAACCCCCCCCCCCCCCCCCCCCCGTTCATTGTTTTCTACACTCAGGCTAATCGAGATAAAAAAAAGAAGCGAGCGACGGGGGGGAAACCGCCGCCCATCGCGGCCCCCCCAGGTGGTGCGCCGACCACCAATCCTTCCCCCTCCTCTCTCCTCTTCTTCGATCTGCCCCCCCTCCGTATATCGCAAAAACCCCCCTCCCCTCCACCTCGTCAGCAAAGAAACTCCCGACCACCGCGAACACCACCTGCGCACCCCTGACAAACCCCGACGCCACCCCTCCCCTGCATCGAATTCCGACGCCAAGCCCCTTCCGACCAGAAACCCCCTTCTGCTCCAGCACCGCTCCAATCTCCTTCCTTCTTCAAATGAACGTAAGTTTTCTTTTATTTATTCATTTATAAAAATTAGATTTTTATTGCAAAGGAAAATCATATGTTTACGTATAGAAAGTTATCATTTTTGCCTATACAAAGTTGTGATTTTTATCGAACAAAGCTTTGATTTTTAAATCGAACGAAGATGTGATTTTTATCAAAACGAAGATGTGATTTTTATCAAAATGAAGATAGGATTTTTAATCGAATAAAAATTCGATTTTTATATATTGAATAGCGAAGTAAAAATTCGATTTTTATATATTGAATAATGAAGTAAAAATTCGATTTTTACATATTGAATAGCGAAGTAAAAATTCGATTTTTATATATTGAATAGCGAAGTAAAAATTCGATTTTTATATATTGAATAACGAAGTAAAAATTCGATTTTTACATATTGAATAGCGAAGTAAAAATTCGATTTTTACATATTGAATAGCGAAGAAAAAATTCGATTTTTATATATTGAATAGCGAAGTAAAAATTCGATTTTAATATATTGAATAGCGAAGTAAAATTTCGATTTTTATATATTGAATAGCGAAGTAAAAATTCGATTTTTATATATTGAATAGCGAAGTAAAAATTCGATTTTTATATATTGAAAAGCGAAGTAAAAATTCGATTTTTATATATTGAATAGCGAAGTAAAAATTCGATTTTTATATATTGAATAGCGAAGTAAAAATTTGATTTTTATATATTGAATAGCGAAGTAAAAATTTGATTTTTATATATGTAGTGAATACGGATGACGAAAGTGATGAAAGAAGAAACGACGGAGATTTTTTACATAAGAAGAGTCGAGATGTTTGGATTAGCTATCTGTGAGAACTTCTCACCTTTTAATTTAATTTTCTAGTTAAAATCTATACTAGGATGCAGACGGTGTTTAGTAGCACCCGACACCCGTCGTCCACAGACCATGGACGGCTTGTATGCTTGTTTGTTTGATTTTGATGTGTAGTTAATTGTGTGATGTGATGTGAAATGAAATAATATATTTATATAGTTGAAATAAAATATTTTATAGTTGAAAATATTTTATAGTTAAAAATAGAATTTTTAATGTGTACATGAAATGAAATAAAAATAAACAAATCGGACGATTTGTTTATATACACACATTTGACTGATATTGATTGGGACGATAAATTTTACACATCGCCCAACTACACAAATAAAATCTGTGTTTGATTGTTTGAAACCCCACACGGGTATTGGGATGATATTTGACGTACACTAATCCCGATTGTTTAGTTGTATGTCGATTAGTTGATTGACAGACTGTTATAAGCGTTAAATATTTATATTTGATGCTTATGCAGTGTAGAACGCACTTTGGATGATGGTTGATGATTTATCGTTGTTGTTATATACGTGTGGTAGAAAATCCATATAATTAACATTATATGGTAATTGATTGGGCCTCATTCCAGTTATGAAATAGAATATTTCAAATAGAAATATTTGAAATAGAAATATTTGAAATATTAATATTTGAAAAAGAAATATTTGAAAAAGAAATATTTGAAATAGAATATTTGAAAATAGAAATATAGGAAGCAGTATTGATTAGATTGACGCCATTTTGACGTGAACGATATTTATATCGATTTTATTCATTTTTCAATGAATATTGGAATAGATTTGAAATTCGAATTAAACTGAATAGATTTGAAATCGAATATAATTGAAATTCGAATTATATTTAAAGTGAATTGAAATTCGAATTAAACTGAATTGATTTGAAATTCGAAATACACTGAAATGATTTGAAATTCGAATAGAATTGAAATCCGAATTAAATTGAATAGAATTGAATCCGAATTGAAATCGAAAGGAATTGAATTCAAATTGAAATTGAAAAGAAATTCGAATTAAATTGAAATCGAGTTGAAATCGATTTGAAATGAATTTAAAACGAATTTATATTGGAATATTCATTTTTGATTTGAAATTGAATATGAAGTTGAAACCGTTTTGAAAATGAATTTAAAACGATTTATAAAGGACGTTTTGAATTGAAATCGACGAAGTATATATTATATATATAATATAATGGCCTGAATAGAATGCGTCGCGCCGTGGCAGTTCGCGAATTTCGATAATTGACTTCGAATGGATATTGCGGGAGATCCTACCATCGGATTCTCCTAAAACTAGAACCGTTGGGTTCGTATTGAAAAAAGCTTTTTAACGAATATTAGAAATTAGAAATCTAACGGTTGGATTTGGAATTATGTCCAAATCAAATTTGGAAAAGGTCGCTGTAAGTGCAGTTCGATGGCCGCTGATGGAAATCGACTGTACAGGCCTTGATAAAATTATTAAAAATAGTAATAATTTGTGTAAAATCATAAGAAATGATTTGGGAAGAATTGGGATGGAAAACTCCATATTTGAAAAGATAAAAATAGATTTTTATCGAAATGAACTAGTTTTGAACTAGAATTATAATTCTATTTATTTTTAAATAAATAAATTGGATTTGAAAAGGGTTTTAAAAGTAACCAGAATTTCCAATAATTTAATTGGAATTGGATTGGTATTGATTTTTGGGTTTATCGTCAACAGTGTTTTATATAACACTTGTTCTTTAACCCGACAATTAATGAAATGTGATTTTGGGTTGTCGTGAACGATATCTTCAATAATACTGTTCTTAGACCCAAAGGAGTTAAGAAAATCAGAAACTAACTGGAGATTAGTTAAGTTGAATGGTTTCTGGGGTATTGATCTGATGTTGGTTGCGGCCTTCGGGGTTAATACGTAGGGAATTGCTCACTTGCTAATTTACGGTTAGGGACCGATTGAAATGTGATGTGATTTTGGGTTTATCATGAACCGTGTTTTAAATGACACTTATTCTTTAACCCAGTTGAAGATTAAAACTAAGTGGAGTTTTAATGAATCTTTAATTAGATTGAAATGATCGAGAATGGAGTTTCACCAGTTTTGCTCCAGGTGATAGTTAAATCTTTAATTAGATTTAAACGTGAAATGGTAATTAAATTTACCGATAACACTGTGGTGTTAGATATGAAGTAAGACCCGTTTTACTTCATGGGATGAATAGGTTGGGATTGGGAAATTAAAACAAACGATTACTTCGGTAAGGTTCGTTAATCCCGACTAGTTTGAATTGATATTCAAAAGTAGATTAAAGAATAAATTAAAGGAATTTATCTTTGATAAAATTAATGGGAACCTTTCCCTATGAATGTGAAATTTAGAAACTAACTGTCGGTTAGCTAAGTAGAATGATTTTCTGGATATTGATCGGATGTTGGTTTCGGCCTTCGGGGTTAATATTTGGGGAATTATTCTCTTTTTAATTTACGGTTAGTGACTGATGAATTGGAAAGAGGCGTATGTTGTGTTTGTGTAACACTTGTTTATAATATACGCGAGTTATTCGGAAAGACCGGGTTTATCCCATTCTGAATAACTGATACGACGATAAGTCGAAGATGAAGACGGTGGTCGAAGACCGGAGGTCTTCACGTCGTTTGGGTGATTACTGATGATCTTGATTGGGATGTACACCCAAGAAGATGGAAACAGTTGGTGATCGTCTAGACGTACTTGGGGATCGATGGATATGTGGGGTACTAGGTGCCTCCGGTTTCGTTCAGACCCAGAACGAACTTGAAAATGGATTGTGTGTCTGACATTGGATTTTAGTCTGTGTGATTGATTTCTATTAAATATATATCTGTTTGGCGGCGGAGAATTTATTCTCTTTCTTAACGCCCTTCTCCGAGACGTACGAGCTCAGGGGTTATATACTGATGGATATCAAACGCATAGAGTGAATTGCCTTTGTGGCATGCCTAAGTGGCAAATGATCAAGGCTTCTGTTGAAAAGCAAAGTCTTGTGGGATGATCGAAGCACGGCCATTGTGGCGTAGCTTTGTGTAACGTTTACTTCTCGAGTTTCACACCCGGTGGTGAACCAAAAACGGGAGAGGACCTTAGGGAGGGCATGCGTTTCTTTCTAGCTAGAAGTGGCGTCAGTGGTTTTCCACGCCCTGACGAGTTTGACTAAAGTTGTTGTTGCTGTTGTGAGGCGCCTGGGTTTGATCGGATGATCCAGGTTCGATGGATTCATTCGTTGGCTCATTTACGCCCCAAAGGGTGGGGAAACGCAGTGTTCTAGCATTTTAATCCACATCGTTGGACCGGCCCTGTCGCTCCAAGGGCTCACCTGTGTCTAGGTCCTGAGGCTCGGGCTAGACAGTCTCGAATTGGTAGAGGACTATCTTTTGCCTCGGTTCACAGATGGAAATCCAATTTCCAAATACGTGACTTTGCAGTTTTATTTGTAAAGCCTAGTATTGGCGATATGATATATGGTACCCATGCCACCCATGATTGATATTTATGATTTGAAGTTGTTTTATACACTATGCACATATAATAGTATCAAATGATTTGTTTTAAACATACTAAGCATGTTTGGCTATTATAAGGGAAAACCCTATCCCCCGGCTTGCGTTGCATTGTGTGATAGGACTTGGGTCTTATTATAGCTTCATTGTTCTTTATTTAGCATTGCGCTGTTTGTTTTATGCACTGGTATTCTTGGGAGGAAACCCGTTCCGTGTTATACGGCGTGGTCCCTTGATTTGCCTAACTTTAAAAATAAAGATTAATAACTATTTTAGTTCTCACACCAGTCCCATGACTGACCTGCAGTTTATTGTTTTAACCTAAACTCTGGGTGCCCTTATTTTGACACGGGCAGCTAGTAGTTTTGGTTTTGCAGATTTATATTCACAGGATCCTGACTTACAGCTGGAACGATATCCAGAAAGCTTTGTATCCGTATATCTCCTTCTAGTTGTGTTTTGTATTATTTCCACTGCGATATATTTAAATGTAATTTAAATCTCTGATATTTCTGTGTAATATATATTGATTTATACTCTGTATATTCTTGTATCTGATGGAATTGTTGTAATATACAAGGAAATGTTCTTCCGTCTGCGTTCTATTTTGTCGTGTTCTCAAAACAATCAGGCATTTCGAACGGTCTGGGTCGGTTTAGCGACTGATTCGGATCGAGCGAAATTCCTTGTTGTCACACCCCGCCCTTTGGGCTGTAAATGAGCCAATAAATGACCCCATCGGACCCGGATTGTCCGATCAAACTGAGGCGCCTCGCAACAGCAACAACCACATAAGTCAAACTCGTTAGGGCGTGTAAAACCACCGACGCCACATTTTAGCTAGAAGGAAACTCATGCCCTCCATGAGGTCCTCTCCCGTTTCTCGTTCATAACCGGGGTGTGAGGCTCGCGAAGTAAACGTTACACAAAGCTACGCCACAAAGGTCGTGCTTCGATCATCAACCACAAGACTTTTCTTTTCAACAGAAGCCTTGATCATTCGCCACTTAGGCATGCCAAACAGGCAATTCACTCTATGCGTTTGATATCCATCAGTATATAACCCCTGAGCTCGTACGTCTCAGAGAAGGGCGTTAAGCAAGAGAATAAATTCTCCGCCGCCAAACAGATATATATTTAATAGAAATCAATCACACAGACTAAAATCCAATGTCAGACACATAGTCCATTTACAAGTTCGTTCTGGGTCTGAACGAAACCGGAGGCACCTAGTACCCCGCATATCCATCGATCTCCAAGTACGTCTGGACGATCACCAACTGTTTCCATCTTCTTGGGTGTACAGCCCAATCAAGATCATCAGTAATTATCCAAACGACGTGAAGACCTCCGGTCTTCAACCACCGTCTTCATCTTCGACTTATCGTCGAATCAGTTATTCAGAATGGGATAAACCCGGTCTTTCCGAATAACTCGCGTATATAATAAACAAGTGTTACACAAACAAAACATACGCCTCATTCCAAATTATCAGTCACTAACCGTAAATTAACAAGGGAATAATTCCCCAAATATAAACCCCGAAGGCCGAAACCAACATCAGATCAATATCCAGAAAACCATTCTGCTTAGCTAACCGACAGTTAGTTTCTAAATTTCACATTTCTCACGGAAAGGTTCCCATTAATTTTATCAAATATAAATTCCTTTAAATTTATTATTTAATCTTCTTTTGAATATCAATTCAAACTAGTCGGGATTAACGAACCTTACCGAAGTAATCGTTTTTTTAATTTCCCAACCCCAACCTATTCATCCCATGAAGTAAAACTGGTAATACATCATATCTAACACCACGGTGTTATCGGTAAATTTAATTACCATTTCACGTTCAAATCTAATTAAAGATTTAACTATCGCCTGGAGCAAAACTGGTGATACTCCATTCTCGATCTTTTCAATCTAATTAAAGATTCATTAAAACTCCACTTAGTTTTAATCTTTGCCTGGGTTAAAGAATCAGTGTCATTTAAAACACGGTTCACAATAAACCCAAAATCACATCACATTTCAATCAGTCCCTAACCGTAAATGTAACAACCCGAAAATCTGGGCCAGTTTAAAAATTTTATTTTGGCAATTTTAGCGAATTTTGATTATTTAAAAAGAATTATTTTAAATAATAACGACGAGAAATTTATTTTGAATATAATTCGAACGTATATATTCGCTTGAATCGACGATAGAATTTAAATATTTATTTATATATATAAAAGGAATTGAAAATGGCGCGGTAGTTCGATAATTCTATTTCAAACTTCAATTGAATGTACCGGGTGCAAAACAATCCGGATTTTAGTGAAACCAAAAATAATAGAATCTAATTGATAATATCTTTCCAACGAATCCGAGAAATCAAAATTTCATAGCGGGAATCAAAAGATATGTCCGGTTGAAAATTCTGAATAGTCGTTATGGAATTCAGGCCCTTAAAAATGGGAATTTTGCAAACGACCTCGGATTTCGACGAAACCACTTTTGTTGGGTCCGTGATGTCAAATTATTGCTAGGTTTCAGATTTCACAATTTTTCGAATCAATATGTGAGCGTGGCAAAGGAAAACACGTTTGACCAGTTTTAGTTGATTTTAATCGACTGGAAATTTTCCATTTTTCAAACGGTCTCGGAAGTCAATGAAACTAGTTTTGTTAGGACCGTATCGTCAATACGAAGCTAGAAAATATTTTTCTGAAATTTTTCGAGTTAGGATGTGACCCCGGTAAATTGAAATGCGCGTTCAAATTCAATATATAGAGTTATATGTTGATTTTAACGGAAACTGTTCGAAACGATCGAATCAGCTTGCGATACATATCCCATTGTGTTCGGAATGGGGGTAAAACGCTATGGACGACAGGCGGTGGGCCTCGTTCCGAGGTCGAAAATAAAAGACAACTTTTTGAATTAAATAATTAAAAAAAATATCCTTCTCTTCTCCCCTTATATTCCGCTGGCCCTCCCCCCCTTTGATTTTCAATCGGCATTCAGAAAAAAAAAAGAAAAAGAAAAAAAAGAACCCAACCGCGAACGATGGCCAGCCTCCCTGCACCCTCCTTCGCCGAAGTCGCCACCGCCAGTCGGAGGTCCCCCTCCCCTCCTCACGAGCGACGCCCGAACCCCCCTAGCCTCGCGATGCTGAAGACGATGGCGCCTCTTTCGATGCGAGCCCCCCTCTTCTCCGATTGAAAAACCGTACCCCCAAGGGCCCAATCCCCAAATCGATGAACACCCACCCCCTCCAGCACCTCGCGCGGCCTCCCCCTTCACCTCAGGCGCACCCCCCTTGGACGAGCAAGCGAACAAGCCACCCCCTTCTTCCATTTTACAGTAAATTTGTTTTTATTTATTTTAATTCTGAAATTTCGATTTTGATGTATTGAAAGGACTGGATTTTTGTAGTGTTAAAAACTGAATTTTTAAATGGTTAAAACATAAATTTTATGATGTTAAAGATTAGATTTTTATTATAGGAAAGTTTTGATTTTTATTTATATGAAGGTATCATTTTATTCATATAAAAATATGGTTTTTTCCATATGAACAACAACCTAACAATGTGATTTTTATAGTTGAAAAGGCGATATTTTTATATTATAGAAAGGCTAAAAATATAATTTTTATATAATATAGATAATAAAATTTCAATCTTTATTATGTAAGAAATATAAAAATATGATTTTTATATCTTTAAAGTAATAAAAATATGATTTACATATTTTTAAAGTATTAAAAATATAATCTTTACTATATGGAAGATGTAAAAATATGATTTTTGTTTATGTAGAGAATTAAAAATATAAACTTTTACATGATAGGAATATTAGAAATATCATCTTTATATGTGTAGCAAAATAAAAATGTGATTTTTATAATGATGAATTTGAAAAAGACGATATCTTTAAAATTGAAAAGGCGAAATCTTTTTATATAGAATAGTGTGATAAAAATGGAATTTTTATCTATATAGTAGCGTTGTAAAAATTCGATTTTTATATATCGAATAGCCTAGTAAAAATTCGATTTTTATATATTGAACAACGAAGTAAAAATTCGATTTTTATATATTGAATAGCATAGTAAAATTCGATTTTTATATATCGAATAGCATAGTAAAAATTCGATTTTTATATATCGAATAGCATAGTAAAAAATTCGATTTTTATATATTGAACAACGAAGTAAAAATTCGATTTTTATATATTGAACAACGAAGTAAAAATTCGATTTTTATATATTGAACAACGAAGTAAAAATTCGATTTCTATATATTGAATAGCAAAGTAAAAATTCGATTTTTACATATGTAGTGGTTACGGGCAACGAAAGTGACGAAAGGCGAGAACGGCGAAGATTTCTATAAATGAAGTGTCGTGAAGTTGGGATAGCTATCGGTGAGAACTTCTCACTCTTCAATCTCTTTTTCTAGTTATATATATACTAGGATGCAGACGGTGCTTAGCAGCACCCGACACCCGTCATCCACAGACCATGGATGGCTTGTTTGTTTAATTGTTTGGTTGTGTAGTTGGTTAGATTATTTGGTTTGAATTGAATTGTTTGGTGAAATGAAATTGATTTGATTGATGTGTGAATGGCGTGGGCCTTCACTAGACCGGGGATAAGGCTAGGCCTTGTCCCGTTTCTAGTATCGTGCCGTTATGCCGCCGAAATTTTCTAAAAATAAGTTAGAAAAATAAAGATAACATTTTATTTAATAAATGAACCGAATAGAATATTCATAGGTTGAATAAAATAGTTTGATCGTTAAAAATATAATTTTTAATGTGAATGTGAATAAATAAATGTTCATTTACAAACCGGATGGTTTGTTTATGTACACCTATTTGAAGGACATTGATTGGGACGATAAATTTTACACATCGCCCAACTGCACAAATAAAATCTGTGTTTGATTGTTTGAAACCGCTCACGGGTATTGGGATGATATTTGACGTACACTAATCCCGATTGTATGTCGATCGATTGATTGACATACTGTTATAAGCGTTGAATATTTATATTTGATGCTTATACAGTGTAGAATGCACTTTGGATGATGGTTGATTATTCATCGTTGTTGATATATACATGTGTTGTAGAAAATCCATATAATTAACATTATGTGGTAATTGATTGGGCCTCATTCCAGTTTCGAAAAAGAAATATTTGAAATAAAAATATTTGAAATAGAAATATTTGAAAAAGAAAATATTTGAAAAGAAATATTTGAGATAGAAATATTCGAAATAGAACATTTGAAAATAGAAACATATGAAGCCGTGTTGGTTAGATTGACGCCATTTTGATGTGAATGATATTTATATCGATTTTATTCATTTTATAATGAATATCGAAAGTGATTTCAAAATCTGATTTTCTTGAATATAAATGAATTCGAATTGAAATTGAATATAAATGAATGCGAATTGAAATTGAATATAAATGAATTCGAATTGAAATTGAATATAAATGAATTCGAATTGAAATTGAATTGAATTGAATTAGAACTGAAATTGAATTAGAAATCAATTTGAATTGAAATCGATTTGAAATGAATTTAAAACGAATTTATATTGGAATATTCAATTTTGATTCGAAATTGAACATGAAGTTGAAACCATTTTGAAAATGAATTTAAAACGATTTATAAAGCACGTTTTAAATTGAAATCAACGAAGTATATATTATATATATAATATAATGGCCTCAATAGAACGCGCCGCTGCAGTTCGCGAATTTCGACCATTGACTTCGAACGGATATTGCGGGAGATCCGACCGTCGGATTCTCCTAAAACCGGGACCGTTGGGTTCGTATCGAAAAGAGCTTTCTAATGGATATTTGAAATTTGAAATCTAACGGTGGGATTTGGGATTATGTCCAAATAAAATTTGAAAAAGGTCGCTGTAAGTGCAGTTCGACGGCCGTTGATGGAAATCGACTGTACGGCCCTTGATAAAATTATTAAAAATAGTAATAATTTGTGTAAAATCATATGAAATGATTTGGGAAAAATTGGGATGAAAAACTCCATATTTGAAAAGATAAAAATAGATTTTTATCGAAATGAACTAGTTTTGAACTAGAATTATAATTCTATTTATTTTTAAATAAATAAATTGAATTTAAAAAGGGTTTTAAAAATAACCAGAATTTCCAATGATTGCATTGGAGTGGATTTGAATCGAAATTGTCGTCGGAATATTTCGATGTTGGAATTCATGATTATACAGATGTTGTTATGGAAATTTGAAAGATATAGATATATATATATCGTTATTTCCAATACGATATCTGTTGGTCGTAGAATTTGATATTGAATATAAGCCGATATATTTTCTATTCAGAGCCTTGTATTTAATATCAAATGTGATTTGGGTTTGTCGTGAATGGTGTCTTCATTAACACTGTTCTTGAATCCAGTTGAGAAAAAGATTGAATCTTTTTATTTAGATTTAATGAAGTGTACCAATTAAATAATATTTAATTGAATTGATATTGATTTTTGGGTTTATCGTGAACAGTGTTTTAAATAACACTTGTTCTTTAACCCGATAATTAATGTGATGTGATTTTGGGTTTATCGTGAACCGTGTTTTAAATGACACTGATTCTTTAACCCAGTTAACGATTAAAACTAAGTGGAGTTTTAATGAATCTTTAATTAGATTGAAAAGATCGAGAATGGAGTATCACCAGTTTTATTCCAGGCGATAGTTAAATCTTTAATTAGATTTGAACGTGAAATGGTAATTGAATTTGCCGATAACACTGTGGTGTTAGATATGAAGTATTACCAGTTTTACTTCATGGGATGAATAGGTTGGGATTGGGAAATTAAAACAAATAATTACTTCGGTAAGTTTCGTTAATCTCGACTAGTTGAATCGAAATTCAAAAGGATAGATTAAAGAATAAATATAAAGAATTTATCTTTGATAAAATTAATGGGAACCTTTCCATATGAATGTGAAATTTAGAAACTAACTGTCGGTTAGCTAAGTAGAATGGTTTCCTGGATATTGACCTGATGTTGGTTTCGGCCTTCGGGGTTAATATTTGGGGAATTATTCTCTTGATTAATTTACGGTTAGTGACTGATGAATTGGAATGAGGCGTATGTTGTGTTTGTGTAACACTTACTTTAAATATACGCGAGTTATTCGGAAAGACCGGGTTTATCCCATTCTGAATAACTGATACGACGATAAGTCGAAGATGAAGACGATGGTCGAAGACCGGAGGTCTTCACGTCGTTTGGGTGATTACTGATGATCTTGATTGGGCTGTACACCCAAGAAGATGGAAACATTTGGTGATCGTCCAGACGTGCTTGGAGATCGATGGATATGCGGGGTACTAGGTGCCTCCGGTTTCGTTCAGACCTAGAACGGACTTGTAAATGGACTGTGTGTCTGACATTGGATTTTAGTCCATGCGATTGATCTCTATAAAATATATATCTGTTTGGCGGCGGAGAATTTATTCTCTTGCTTAACGCCCTTCTCTGAGACGTACGAGCTCAGGGGTTATATATTGATGGATATCAAACGCATGGAGTGAATTGCCTGTGTGGCATGCCTAAGTGGCAATTGATCGAGGCTTCTGTTGAAAAGCAAAGTCTTGTGGTGATGATCAAAGCACGGCCTTTGTGGCGTAGCTTTGTGTAACGTTTACTTCGCGAGTTTCGCACCCCGGTTGTGAACCAAAAACGGGAGAGGACCTCAGGGAGGGCATGCGTTTCTTTCTAGCTAGGGTGGTGTCAGTGACCTTCCAGCCCTGACATTTATATACTTTTCACTTGTGTGGTTATTGCTGTTGCGAGGCGCCTCGGTTAGATCGGACGATCCGGGTCCGATGGAGCCATTCGTTGGCTCATTTACGCCCCAAAGGGCGGGGAAACGCAGTGTTCAGGCATTTTAATCCACATCGGTGGACTGGCCCTGTTGCTCCAAGGGACCACCTGAGTCTGGGTCCTGAGGCTCGGGCTAGAGAGTCTCGAATCGGTTGAGGACGATCCCTGGCCTCGGTTCATAGATGGAAATCCAATTTCCAAATACGTGACTTTGCGATTTTGATTGTATAACCTATATATGGCGACATAGTGGTATGGGCATTCATGCCGCCTATGATTGATATTTATGATTTGAAGTTGTTTTATACACTATGCACTTATAATAGTATCAAATGATTTGTTTTAAACGTATCAAGCATTCTTGGCTATTATAAGGTAAAAACCCTATCCCCCGGCTTGCGTTGCATTGTGTGATAGGACCTGGGTCTTATAATAGCTTCATTTTTCTTTATTTAGCATAGCGCTGTTGTTTTATGCACTGGTATTCTTAGGGGGAAACCCGTTCTATGTTATACGGCATGGTCCCTTGATTTATCGAACTTTAAAAATAAAGATTAATAACTGTTTTAGTTCTCACACCAGTCACATGACTGACCTGGAGTTTATTGTTTTAACCTAAACTCTGGGTGCCCTTATTTTGACACGGGCAGCTAGTAGTTTTGGTTTTGCAGATTTATATTCACAGGATCCTGGTTTACAGCTGGAACGATATCCGGAAAGCTTTGTATCCGTATATCTCTTCTAGTTGTGTATTGTATTATTTTCCGCTGCGATGTATTTAAATGTAATTTAAATCTCTGATATTTATGTGTAATATTTATGCATACTCTGTATATTCTTGTAATCTGATGCATTGTTGTAATATACAATGAAATGTTCTTCCGTCTGCGTTCTGATGTGGCTTGTTCTCGAACTATCTGCACTTTCCTCACCGGGGAAGTTACAGGTTTTCACAGTTGGTATCAGAGCTTTGGTTTACAGAGCTCGAGAACAAGACACATTAGAACCGTACGAAAGAATTCATCAGATATTGGATTAGTAATATCCAATTAGAATGACTCGTTAGAGATAGGATCAGTAGTATCCTAGAACGAGTGTGAAGAGTATATTTTTCAAATGAAAACAATTTTGTTTGAAAATTTAAAATCAATTTTTCGTATTTGATTATTTATTTCATATTGATTAGGACAATCCAATATATAAAGATTTTGCGTATGCGCCTAGCTAGCGTGTATTCGAAGTTTTGATATATTGGATAGATATAGAATTACACTCTAGTCACCCGGGGGTGATTCTGATGATTGATATATCATCATCAGAATTTATATTCGAGTGACGAACGTGTAATATCTATATATTTCCTATTGACTGGTGTGAGAACCAAAAATTAGATAGGGCCTATTGTTGTGATTTGGCATCAAAAACATGATTTTTGTATATGTATCAAAATTATGAATTTGAAACTCTAATTCACTAATTGATTGATGTTTGTGTTGTTTGTTTATTTGTTTGACAATTTTGAACCATTTAGCCTAATTGAACCAAACATGGAATTGTATTGAAAATTGGTCGCATTTGCTTGCATATACATGTGCATACATTGAACAGGTCATAGCAAGGAGGCTAGAGCAGAGAATAAGATTTGTTTGCCCGACAAATAGGTACATGTTTACTACATAATTTACAGTTTTGTTTGGGTGATGATGATTTTATGAGCCTATTGGCTAGCCGCTTGGCTTTTTCTTTTTCTTTTTGAGATCAGAAGGCCTATATGGCAATTTCGGGATTTCCCGTGGCTCCCAGTGCAGGGGAGGTTATGGCGAAATTTTTCGAAAATTTAGGGTGTTAGCCAAATTTTTGAAAATTTGAAAATTCTCAGAAACTGAAAAGTTGGAGAATGGAAGCCAGATCGAATGGAGAGTTGATTAATCAAACCACTTTCATCTTTGTTCCTTTTCGGGGATGAAAAGTTTTAAGTGGGGGAGATTGTAACAACCCGAAAATCTGGGCCAGTTTAAAATTTTTATTTAGGCAATTTTAGCGAATTTTGATTATTTAAAAAGAATTATTTTAAATAATAACGACGAGAAATTTATTTTGAATATAATTCGAACGTATATATTCGCTTGAATCGACGATAGAATTTAAATATTTATTTATATACATAAAAGGAATTGAAAATTGCGCGGTAGTTCGATAATTCGATTTCAAACTTCAATTGAATGTACCGGGTGCAAAACAATCCAGATTTTAGTGAAACCAAAAATAATAGAATCTAATTGATAATATCTTTTCAACGAATCCGAGAAATCAAAATTTCATAGCGGGAATCAAAAGATATGTCCGGTTGAAAATTCTGAATAGTCGCTATGGAATTCAGGCCCTTAAAAATGGGAATTTTGCAAACGACCTCGGATTTCGACGAAACCACTTTTGTTGGGTCCGTGATGTCAAATTATTGCTAGGTTTCATATTTCACAATTTTTCGAATCAATATGCGAGCGTGGCAAAGGAAAACGCGTTTGACCAGTTTTAGTTGATTTTAATCGACTGGAAATTGGCCTTTTTTCAAACGGTCTCGGAAGTCGATGAAACTAGTTTTGTTAGGACCGTATCGTCAATACGAAGCTAGAAAATATTTTTCTGAAATTTTTCGAGTTAGGATGTGACCCCGGTAAATTGAAATGCGCGTTCAAATTCAATATATAGAGTTATATGTTGATTTTAACGGAAACTGTTCGAAACGATCGAATCAGCTTGCGATACATATCCCATTGTGTTCGGAATGGGGGTAAAACGCTATGGACGACAGGCGGTGGGCCTCGTTTCGAGGTAGAAAATAAAAGACAACTTTTTGAATTAAATAATTAAAAAAAATCCTTCTCTTCTCCCCTTAAATTCTGCTGGCCCTCCCCCCCTTTGATTTTCAATTGGCATTCAGAAAAAAAAAAGAAAAAAAAAGAACCCAACCGCGAACGATGGCCAGCCTCCCTGCACCCTCCTTCGCCGAAGTCGCCACCGCCAGTCGGAGGTCCCCCTCCCCTCCTCACGAGCGACGCCCAAACCCCCCTAGCCTCGTGATGCTGAAGACGACGGCGCCTCCTCCGATGGAGCCCCCCCTCTTCTCCGATTGAAAAACCGTATCCCCAAGGGCCCAATCCCCAAATCGATGAACACTCGCCCCCTACAGCACCTCGCGCGGCCTCCCCCTTCACCTCTGGCGCACCCCCCTCGGACGAGTAAGCGAACAAGCCACCCCCTTCTTCCATTTTACAGTAAGTTTGTTTTTATTTATTTTAATTCTGAAATTTCGATTTTTATGTATTGAAAGGACTGGATTTTTTTAGTGTTAAAAACTGAATTTTTAAATGGTTAAAAACATAATTTTTATGATGTTAAAGATTAGATTTTTATTATAGGAAAGTTTTGATTTTTATTTATATGAAGGTATCATTTTATTCATATAAAAATATGGTTTTTACCATATGAACAACAACCTAACAATGTGATTTTTATAGTTGAAAAGGCGATATTTTTATATTATAGAAAGGCTAAAAATATAATTTTTATATAATATAGATAATAAAAATTCGATCTTTATTATGTAAGAAATATAAAAATATGATTTTTATATTTTTAAAGTAATAAAATTATGATTTACATATTTTTAAAGTATTAAAAATATAATCTTTACTATATGGAAGATGTAAAAATATGATTTTTGTTTATGTAGAGAATTAAAAATATAAACTTTTACATGATAGGAATATTAGAAATATCATCTTTATATGTGTAGCAAAATAAAAATGTGATTTTTATAATGATGAATTTGAAAAAGACGATATCTTTAAAATTGAAAAGGCGAAATCATTTTATATAGAATAGTGTGATAAAAATGGAATTTTTATCTATATAGTAGCGTTGTAAAAATTCGATTTTTATATATCGAATAGCATAGTAAAAATTCGATTTTTATATATTGAACAACGAAGTAAAAATTCGATTTTTATATATTGAATAGCATAGTTAAAATTCGATTTTTATATATCGAATAGCATAGTAAAAATTCGATTTTTATATATCGAATAGCATAGTAAAAAAATCGATTTTTATATATTGAACAACGAAGTAAAAATTCGATTTTTATATATTGAACAACGAAGTAAAAATTCGATTTTTATATATTGAACAACGAAGTAAAAATTCGATTTCTAGATATTGAATAGCAAAGTAAAAATTCGATTTTTACATATGTAGTGGCTACGGGCAACGAAAGTGACGAAAGGCGAGAACGGCGAAGATTTCTATAAATGAAGTGTCGTGAAGTTGGGATAGCTATCGGTGAGAACTTCTCACTCTTCAATCTCTTTTTCTAGTTATATATATACTAGGATGCAGACGGTGCTTAGCAGCACCCGACACCCGTCATCCACAGACCATGGATGGCTTGTTTGTTTAATTGTTTGGTTGTGTAGTTGGTTAGATTATTTGGTTTGAATTGAATTGTTTGGTGAAATGAAATTGATTTGATTGATGTGTGAATGGCGTGGGCCTTCACTAGACCGGGGATAAGGCTAGGCCTTGTCCCATTTCTAATATCGTGTCGTTATGCCGCCGAAATTTTCTAAAAATAAGTTAGAAAAATAAAGACAACATTTTATTTAATAAATGAACCGAATAGAATATTCATAGGTTGAATAAAATAGTTTGATCGTTAAAAATATAATTTTTAACGTGAATGTGAATAAATAAATTTTCATTTACAAACCAGACGGTTTGTTTATGTACACCTATTTGAAGGACATTGATTGGGACGATAAATTTTACACATTGCCCAACTGCACAAATAAAATCTGTGTTTGATTGTTTGAAACCCCTCACGGGTATTGGGATGATATTTGACGTACACTAATCCCGATTGTTTAGTTGTATGTCGATCGATTGATTGACAGACTGTTATAAGTGTTGAATATTTATATTTGATGCTTATACAGTGTAGAATGCACTTTGGATGATGGTTGATTATTCATCGTTGTTGATATATACATGTGTTGTAGAAAATCCATATAATTAACATTATATGGTAATTGATTGGGCCTCATTCCAGTTTCGAAAAAGAAATATTTGAAATAAAAATATTTGAAATAGAAATATTTGAAAATAGAATATTTGAAAAAGGAAATATTTGAAAAGAAATATTTGAGATAGAAATATTCGAAATAGAATATTTGAAAATAGAAACATATGAAGCCGTGTTGGTTAGATTGACGCCATTTTGACGTGAACGATATTTATATCGATTTTATTCATTTTATAATGAATATCGAAAGTGATTTCAAAATCTGATTTTCTTGAATATAAATGAATTCGAATTGAAATTGAATATAAATGAATTCGAATTGAAATTGAATATAAATGAATTCGAATTGAAATGGAATTGAATTGAATTAGAACTGAAATTGAATTAGAAACCAATTTGAATTGAAATCGATTTGAAATGAATTTAAAACGAATTTATATTGGAATATTCAATTTTGATTTGAAATTGAACATGAAGTTGAAACCGTTTTGAAAATGAATTTAAAACGATTTATAAAGCACGTTTCAAATTGAAATCGACGAAGTATATATTATATATATATAATATATATAATATAATGGCCTGAATAGAACGCGCCGAGCCGCGGCAGTTCGCGAATTTCGACCATTGACTTTGAACGGAGATTGCGGGAGATCCGACCGTCGGATTCTCCTAAAACCGGGACTGTTGGGTTCGTATCGAAAAGAGCTTTCTAATGGATATTTGAAATTTGAAATCTAACAGTTGGATTTGGGATTATGTCCAAATCAAATTTGAAAAAGGTCGCTGTAAGTGCAGTTCGATGGCCGTTGATGGAAATCGACTGTACGGGCCTTGATAAAATTATTAAAAATAGTAATAATTTGTGTAAAATCATAAGAAATGATTTGGGAAAAATTGGGATGAAAAACTCCATATTTGAAAAGATAAAAATAGATTTTTATCGAAATGAACTAGTTTTGAACTAGAATTATAATTCTATTTATTTTTAAATAAATAAATTGAATTTAAAAAGTGTTTTAAAAATAACCAGAATTTCCAATGATTGCATTGGAGTGGATTTGAATCGAAATTGTCGTCGGAATATTTCGATGTTGGAATTCGTGATTATACAGATGTTGTTATGGAAATTTGAAAGATATAGATATATATATCGTTATTTCCAATACGATATCTGTTGGTCGTAGAATTTGATATTGAATATAAGCCGATATATTTTCTATTCAGAGCCTTGTATTTAATATCAAATGTGATTTGGGTTTGTCGTGAATGGTGTCTTCATTAACACTGTTCTTGAATCCAGTTGAGAAAAAGATTGAATCTTTTTATTTAGATTTAATGAAGTGTACCAATTAAATAATATTTAATTGAATTGATATTGATTTTTGGGTTTATCGTGAACAGTGTTTTAAATAACACTTGTTCTTTAACTCGATAATTAATGTGATGTGATTTTGGGTTTATCGTGAACTGTGTTTTAAATGACACTGATTCTTTAACCCAGTTAACGATTAAAACTAAGTGGAGTTTTAATGAATCTTTAATTAGATTGAAAAGATCGAGAATGGAGTATCACCAGTTTTATTCCAAGCGATAGTTAAATCTTTAATTAGATTTGAACGTGAAATGGTAATTGAATTTGCCGATAACACTGTGGTGTTAGATATGAAGTATTACCAGTTTTACTTCATGGGATGAATAGGTTGGGATTGGGAAATTAAAACAAATAATTACTTCGGTAAGTTTCGTTAATCTCGACTAGTTGAATCGAAATTCAAAAGGATAGATTAAAGAATAAATATAAAGAATTTATCTTTGATAAAATTAATGGGAACCTTTCCATATGAATGTGAAATTTAGAAACTAACTGTCGGTTAGCTAAGTAGAATGGTTTCCTGGATATTGACCTGATGTTGGTTTCGGCCTTCGGGGTTAATATTTGGGGAATTATTCTCTTGATTAATTTACGGTTAGTGGCTGATGAATTGTAATGAGGCGTATATTGTGTTTGTGTAACACTTACTTAAAATATACGCGAGTTATTCGGAAAGACCGGGTTTATCCCATTCTGAATAACTGATACGACGATAAGTCGAAGATGAAGACGATGGTCGAAGACCGGAGGTCTTCACGTCGTTTGGGTGATTACTGATGATCTTGATTGGGCTGTACACCCAAGAAGATGGAAACAGTTGGTGATCGTCCAGACGTGCTTGGAGATCGATGGATATGCGGGGTACTAGGTGCCTCCGGTTCTTTCAGACCTAGAACGGACTTGTAAATGGACTGTGTGTCTGACATTGGATTTTAGTCCGTGCGATTGATATCTATTATATATATATATCTGTTTGGCGGCGGAGAATTTATTCTCTTGCTTAACGCCCTTATCTAAGACGTACGAGCTCAGGGGTTATATATTGATGGATATCAAACGCATGGAGTGAATTGCCTGTGTGGAATGCCTAAGTGGCAATTGATCGAGGCTTCTGTTGAAAAGCAAAGTCTTGTGGTGATGATCAAAGCACGGCCTTTGTGGCGTAGCTTTGTGTAACGTTTACTTCGCGAGTTTCGCACCCTGGTTGTGAACCAAAAACGGGAGAGGACCTCAGGGACGGCATGCGTTTCTTTCTAGCTAGGGTGGTGTCAGTGACCTTCCAGCCCTGACATTTATATACTTTTCACCTGTGTGGTTGTTGTTGTTACGATGCGCCTCGGTTAGATCGGACGATCCGGGTCCGATGGAGGCATTCGTTGGCTCATTTACGCCCCCAAAGGGCGGGGAAACGCAGTGTTCAGGCATTTTAATCCACATCGGTGGACCGACCCTGTCGCTCCAAGGGCCCACCTGAGTCTGGGTCCTGAGGCTCGGGCTAGAGAGTCTCGAATCGGTTGAGGATGATCCCTGGCCTCGGTTCATAGATGGAAATCCAATTTCCAAATACGTGACTTTGCGATTTTGATTGTATAACCTATATATGGCGACATAGTGGTATGGGGCATTCATGCCGCCTATGATTGATATTTATGATTTGAAGTTGTTTTATATACTATGCACTTATAATAGTATCAAATGATTTGTTTTAAATGTATCAAGCATTCTTGGCTATTATAAGGTAAAAACCCTATCCCCCGGCTTGCGTTGCATTGTGTGATAGGACCTGGGTCTTATAATAGCTTCATTTTTCTTTATTTAGCATAGCGCTGTTGTTTTATGCACTGGTATTCTTAGGGGGAAACCCGTTCCGTGTTATACGGGGTGGTCCCTTGATTTACCGAACTTTAAAAATAAAGATTAATAATTGTTTTAGTTCTCACACCAGTCACATGACTGACCTGGAGTTTATTGTTTTAACCTAAACTCTGGGTGCCCTTATTTTGACACGGGCAGCTAGTAGTTTTGGTTTTGCATATTTATATTCACAGGATCCTGGTTTACAGCTGGAACGATATCCGGAAAGCTTTGTATCCGTATATCTCTTCTAGTTGTGTATTGTATTATTTTCCGCTGCGATGTATTTAAATGTAATTTAAATCTCTGATATTTTTGTGTAATATTTATGCATACTCTGTATATTCTTGTAATCTGATGCATTGTTGTAATATACAATGAAATGTTCTTCCGTCTGCGTTCTGATGTGGCTTGTTCTCGAACTATCCGCACTTTCCTCACCGGGGAAGTTACGGGTTTTCACAGTAAATTAGCAAGTGAGCAATTCCCTAAGTATTAACCCCGAAGGCCGAAACCAACATCAGATCAATACCCCAGAAACCATTCAGCTTAACTAATCTCTAGTTAGTTTCTGATTTTCTTAACTCCTTTGGGTCTAAGAAGAGTATTATTGAAGATACCGTTCACGACAACCCAAAATCACATTTCATTAATTATCGGGTTAAAGAACAAGTGTTATATAAAACACTGTTCACGATAAACCCAAAAATCAATACCAATTCAATTCCAATTAAATATTATTTAATTGGTACACTTCATTAAATCCAAATAAAAAGATTTAATCTTTTCCTCAGCTGGGCTTAAGAACAGTGTTAATGAAGACACCATTCACGACAAACCCAAATCACATTTGATATTAAATACAAGGCTCTGAATAAAAAATATATCGGCTTATATTCAATATCAAATTCTACGACCAACAAATATCGTATTGGAAATAATGATATATATATATATCTTTCAAATTTCCATAACAACATCTGTATAATCACAAAATCCAACATCGAAATATTCCGAAGACAATTTCGATTCAAATCCATTCCAATTCAAATACTGGAAATTCTGGTTATATTTCAAAACCCTTTCAAATTCAATTTATTTATTTAAAAATAAATAGAATTATAATTCTAGTTCAAAACTAGTTCATTTCGATAAAAATCTATTTTTATCTTTTCAAATATGGAGTTTTTCATCCCAATTCTTCTCAAATCATTTCCTATGATTTTACACAAATTATTACTATTTTTAATAATTTTATCAAGGCACGTACAGTCGATTTCCATCAACGGCCATCGAACTGCACTTACAGCGACCTTTGACAAATTTGATTTGGACATAATTCCAAATCCAACTGTTGGATTTTAAATCTCTAATATTCATTAGAAAGCTCTTTTCGATACGAACCCAACGGTTCTGGTTTTAGGAGAATCCGACGGTCGGATCTCCCGTAATATCCATTCGAAGTCAATGGTCGAAATTCACGAGCTACCGTAGCGCGGCGCGTTCTATTCAGGACATTATATTATATATATATAATATATATAATATGTACTTCGTCGATTTCCCTTTTGAAACATATTATATAAATCGTTTTAAATTCATTTTCAAAACGATTTCAACTTCTTTTCAAATTCAAATCAAAATTGATTTTTTCCTATGTAAATTCGTTTTAAATTCATTTCAATTCTATTTCAATTCAAGTCGGTTTCAATTCAAATCAATTTCAGTTCAATTTCAATACGTTTTAAATTCAATTCAAAACGATTTCAATTCTATTTCAATCTAATTCGAATTTCAATTTTATTCAATTTAATTCAAATTTCATTTCAATTCAATTTAATTCGAATTTCAATTCCTTTCAAAATTTCAGATTTTGAAATTACTTTCGATATTCATTGTAAAATGAATAAAATCGATATAAATATCGTTCACGTCAAAATGGCGTCAATCTAATCCACACGGCTTCATATATTTCTATTTTCAAATATTCTATTTCAAATATTTCTTTTTCAAATATTTCTATTCAAATATTTCTTTTTCAAAACTGGAATGAGGCCCAATCAATTACCATATAGTGTTAATTATCTGGATTTTCTACAACACATGTATACAATAACAACGATGAATAATGAACCATCATCCAAAGCGCATTCTACACTGTATAAGCATCAAATATGAATATTCAACACTTATAACAGTCTGTCAATCAAACGATCGACATACAACTAATTATTGGGATTAGTGTATGTCATATATGACCCCAATACCCGTGTGGGATTTTCAAACAATCAAACACAGATTTTATTTGTGCAGTTGGGCGATGTGTAAAATTTATCGTCCCAATCAATATCAGTCAAATGTATGTATATAAACAAATCTCCAATTTGTTTATATTAATTTATTTCATTTCATATACACGTTAAAAATTCTATTTTTAACTATATAATATTTTATTTCGTTTCACATCACATCACACAATCAACTACACATCAAAATAAAACAAACAAGCATACAAGCCGTCCATGGTCTGTGGACGACGGGTGTCGGGTGCTACTAAACACCGTCTGCATCCTAGTATATATTCCAACTAGAAATTAAAATTTAAAATGAGAAGTTCTCACAGACTAGCTAATCCAAACGCCACGACTCTTCTTATGCAGAAATCTTCGCCGTTCTCGCCTTTCGTCCATTCCACTGTCCGTAGTCACTACATATATAAAAATCACATTTTTATTTTTTCATTTTCAATTTAAAAATCATATTTTTCTTTAACCATTCTAATGATCAAAATCGTATTTTTACTTTGCTATATATATGATAAAAATTCTATTTTTACATCGCTACTATATAGATAAAAATTCTATTTTTATAACGGTGTTCATATGATAAAGATTATATTTTTATCACTCTATTCTGTATATAAAAAGTATATTTTTATATATCTACTTCTAATATAAAGATCAAATTTTTATACCACCACTATAAAATCACCTTTTCATTTCAACATATATATAATAAAAATCAGATTTTTATTTCGCTACATAAATAAAGATGATATTTTGATATTCTCTATTATATAAAAATTATATTTTTAATACTTCTACTTTTGTAAAAATCATATTTTTATCCTTCTACTAATATAAAAATTATATTTTTAACCTTCTACTAATATAAAAATTATATTTTTCTATAAAATGTTTTCTATAAACAAAAACTGATTTAAACGATGTTATTATATAAAAATAAAAACGGAATTTGAAACTAGGTTTTATATATTAATAGATCACTTTTTTTTATAAAAATAAAACTATATATATATAACTGATTTTTTTAATCCTTTTTAAAACTTATTTATATTAAATAAAGAAAGAATAATAATAAATACAATATAAAAACTTACCGTGTTTTCTAAGAGGGAGGGGGTTTCAGCAGTCGATTGGAAGGGCAGGGGGGTGCTGCGCCATCGCAGGTGGTCGGATATGGGGAGGAGGCGGCGCTACAGTCTCGGGGGAGGGTGGAAGGAGGCGCGGTGGGCGGTTTCAGGTGGAGGTTGTCTCGCACGAGGGGAGAAGAAGTTGGGTGTTCGATTTGGGTGCTGATTCGAGGAGAAGGGGGACTGGGAGGGCGGAGAGGAAGCAGAGGAAGATGATGAGGCGGGGGCGATCGTCGGAGGGCCCCACTAAGAGCGGCGGCGCGATGAACTGGGGGGCGACGGGCGTTCGTTCGATAGGTTTTTTTCTTTTAATTGAAGACTGACGGGGAAGGTAAGGTGAGAGAGAAAATATAGAGGGGTGAGGTGGTTTTATATTATTATTTTTATTTAATTTCAAAAAGGTTGACTTTTTATTCGACCTCTAAACGGGGCCCACCGCCTGTCGTCCCTTGCGTTTTACCCCCATTTCGAACACAATGGGATACGTATCGTAGGATGATTCGATCATTTCGATCAGTTTTTGTCAAAATCAACATATAACTCTATATATTGAATTTGAACGCACATTTCAATTTACCGGGGTCACATACTAACTCGAAAAATTCCAGGAAAATATTTTCTCGCTTCGTATTAACGATACGGTCCTAACAAAACTAGTTTCATCAAGTTCTGAGACCGTTTGAAAAATGGTCATTTTCCAGTCGATTAAAATCAACTAAAACTGGTCAAACGCATTTTCGTTTGCCACGCTCACATATTGATTCGAAAAATTATGAAAATTGGAATCTAGCAATAACTTGACATTGCGGATCCAACAAAAGTTGTTTCGTCGAAATCCGAGGTCGTTTTCAAAAATGGCTATTTTCAATGGCCAGAATTCCATAGCGACTATTCTGAAAATTCAACTGGACATAACTTTTTATCCCCGCTATGAAATTTCAATTTTTCCGATTCATTATAAAGATATTATCAATTTGATTCAAATATTTTTGGTTTCACTAAAATCCGGTTTATTTTGAATCCTGTACATTCATTTGTATTTTAAAATCGAATTATCGAACTACCGCGCCATTTTCAATTCCTTTTGTACATATAAATAATTATTTATATTCTAACGACGATCTATATAATATATACGTCCGAATTCTATTTAAAATAAATTTCTCGTCGATATTATTTAAAATAATTCATTTTAAATAATCAAAATTCGCTAAAATTGCCAAAATAAAAAATTTTAATTGGCTCAGATTTCCGGGTTATTACAATCTCCTCCACTTAAAACTTTTCGTCCCCAAAAAGGAACAAAGACGAAAGTTGTTTAACTAATCAATTCAAATTTCATTATTTTGATTACGGCTTAAGTTCTTCAACTTTTCAGTTTCTAAGAACTTTTCAAATTTTTCAAAAATTTGGCTAACACCCTAAATTTTCGAAAAATTTCGCCATAACCTCCCCTGCACCGGGAGCACCGGGAAAATCCCAAAATTGCCATACAGGCCCTCTGATCTCAAAAAGAAAAAGCCAAGCGGCTCATAAAATCATCATCACCCAAACAAAACAGTAAATTATGATAAACATGTACCTATTTGTCGGGCAAACAATTTTATTCTTCTTCTCTAGCCTCTTTGCTATGACCTGTTCAATGTAAGTACATGTATATGCAAGCAAATGCGACCAATTCTCAATACAATTCACTATTTGGTCAATTTGGCTATATGGTACAAAATTTAATTAATCAACCAATAATCAACAACACAACCAACAATAAATTAGTTGATTAGCTTTTCAAATCCATAACTTTGATATATAGTCAAAAATCAGATTTTTGATGCCAAATCACAACAATAGGCCCTATCTAATTTCAGTTCTCACACCAGTCTAATGGAAATATATAGAAATCTCACTTTCGAAACTCGAACATAAATTCTGATGATGTTTCGAACCACCATCAGAACATCCACGGGCGACTAGAGTGTGACTCTATATCTATCCAGTATATTAAAACTTCAGATACACGCGGATCAGACGTATACGCAAAATCTTTATATACCGGATTGTCCAAATTCAATATAAATAAATAATCAAATACGAACAATTCGATTTAAATTTTCTAAACAAAATTTGTTTTCATTTTAAAAATATACTCTTCACACTCGTTCTAGGATACTACTGATCCCATTTCTAACGAGTCATTCCATTGGATATTACTAATCCAATATCTGATGAATGCTTTCGTATGGTTCTAATGTGTCTTGTTCTCTGAGCTTTGTAAACCAAAGCTCTGATACCAAATGTAAAGACCCGTAACTTCCCCGGTGAGGAAAGCGCGGATAGTTCGAGAACAAGCCACAACAGAACGCAGACGGAAGAACATTTCATTGTATATTACAACAATACCATTAGATTTCAAGAATATACAGAGTATAAATGAATATTACACAGAAATATCAGAGATTTAATTTACATTTAAATACATAGCAGCGGAAAATAATACAATACACAACTGAAGGAGATATACGGATACAAAGCTTTCCGGATACCATTCCAGTTGTAAACCAGGATCCTGTGAATATAAATCTGCAAAACCAAAACTACTAGCTGCCCGTGTCAAAATAAGGGCACCCAGAGTTTAGGTTAAAACAATAAACTCCAGGTCAGTCATGTGACTGGTGTGAGAACTAAAACAGTTATTTAAAACTTTACTTTAAATCAGATATATCAAGGGACCACGCCGTATAACACGGAACGGGTTTCCTCCCAAGAATACCAGTGCATATAACAAAACAACGCAATGCTTCTTGGAAAAATGAAGCTATTATAAGACCCAGGTCCTATCACACAATGCAACGCAAGTCGGGGGATAGGGTTTTCTCTTATAATAGCCAAACATGCTTAGTACGTTTTAAATAAATCATTTGATACTATTATAAGTGCATAGTGTATAAACAACTTCAAATCATAAGTATCAATCATAGATGGCAAGGGTACCATATATCATGTCGCCATACTAGTTCTACAGTAAAAAACGCAAAGTCACGTATTTGGAATTTGGGTTTCCGTCTGCGAACCGAGGCAAAAGATAGTCCTCTACCGATTCAAGACTGTCTAGCCCGAGTCTCAGGAACAGAACGCATCGTCCCTTGGATCGTCAGGGCCGGTCCACCGATGTGGATTAAAATGCCTGAACACTGCGTTTCCCCGCCCTTTGGGGCGTAAATGAGCAAATAAATGACTCCATCGGACCCGGATCGTCCGATCAAACCGAGGCGCCTCGCAACAGCAACAACCACATAAGTTAAACTCGTTAGGGCATGTAAAACCACTGACGCCACGTTTTAGCTAGAAGGAAACGCATGCCCTCCCTGAGGTCCTCTCCCGTTTCTGGTTCACAACCGGGGTGTGAGGCTCGCGAAGTAAACGTTACACAAAGCTACGCCACAAAGGCCATGCTTCGATCATCAACCACAAGACTTTGCTTTTCAACAGAAGCCTTGATCATTCGCCACTTAGGCATGCCACACAGGCAATTCACTCTATGCGTTTGATATCCATCAGTATATAACCCCTGAGCTCGTACGTCTCAGAGAAGGGCGTTAAGCAAGAGAATAAATTCTCCGCCGCCAAACAGATATATATTTAATAGAAATCAATCACACAGACTAAAATCCAATGCCAGACACATAGTCCATTTACAAGTTCGTTCTGGGTCTGAACGAAACCGAAGGCACCTAGTACCCCGCATATCCATCGATCTCCAAGTACGTCTGGACGATCACCAACTGTTTCCATCTTCTTGGGTGTACAGCCCAATCAAGATCATCAGTAATTATCCAAACGACATGAAGACCTCCGGTCTTCAACCACCGTCTTCATCTTCGACTTATCGTCGAATCAGTTATTCAGAATGGGATAAACCCGGCCTTTCCGAATAACTCGCATATATAATAAACAAGTGTTACACAAACACAACATACGCCTCATTCCAAATTATCAGTAACTAACCGTAAATTAACAAGAGAATAATTCCCCAAATATTAACCCCGAAGGCCGAAACCAACATCAGATCGATATCCGGAAAACCATTCTGCTTAGCTAACCGACAATTAGTTTCTAAATTTCACATTTCTCAGGGAAAGGTTCCCATTAATTTTATCAAACATAAATTCCTTTAAATTTATTCTTTAATCTTCTTTTGAATATCAATTCAAACTAGTCGGGATTAACGAACCTTACCGAAGTAATCGTTTGTTTTAATTTCCCAACCCCAACCTATTCATCCCATGAAGTAAAACTGGCAATACTTCATATCTAACACCACGGTGTTATCGGTAAATTTAATTACCATTTCACGTTCAAATCTAATTAAAGATTTAACTATCTCCTGGAGCAAAACTGGTGATACTCCATTCTCGGTCTTTTCAATCTAATTAAAGATTCATTAAAACTCCACTTAGTTTTAATCTTTGCCTGGGTTAAAGAATCAGTGTCATTTAAAACACGGTTCACGATAAACCCAAAATCACATCACATTTCAATCAGTCTCTAACCGTAAATTAGCAAGTGAGCAATTCCCTAAGTATTAACCCCGAAGGCTGAAACCAACATCAGATCAATACCCCAGAAACCATTAAGCTTAACTAATCTCTAGTTAGTTTATGATTTTCTTAATTCCTTTGGGTCTAAGAAGAGTATTATTGAAGATACCGTTCACGACAACCCAAAATCACATTTCATTAATTATCGGGTAAAAGAACAAGTGTTATATAAAACACTGTTCACGATAAACCCAAAAATCAATACCAATTCAATTCCAATTAAATATTATTTAATTGGTACACTTCATTAAATCCAAATAAAAAGATTTAATCTTTTCCTCAGCTGGGCTTAAGAACAGTGTTAATGAAGACACCATTCACGACAAACTCAAATCACATTTGATATTAAATACAAGGCTCTAAATAGAAAATATATCGGCTTATATTCAATATCAAATTCTACGACCAACAAATATCGTATTGGAAATAACGATATATATATATATATATATATCTTTCAAATTTCCATAACAACATCTGTATAATCACAAAATCCAACATCGAAATATTCCGAAGATAATTTCGATTCAAATCCATTCCAATTCGAATATTGGAAATTCTGGTTATATTTCAAAACCCTTTCAAATTCAATTTATTTATTTAAAAATAAATAGAATTATAATTCTAGTTCAAAACTAGTTCATTTCGATAAAAATCTATTTTTATCTTTTCAAATATGGAGTTTTTCATCCCAATTCTTCTCAAATCATTTCTTATGATTTTACACAAATTATTACTATTTTTAGTAATTTTATCAAGGCCCGTACAGTCGATTTCCATCAACGGCCATCGAACTGCACTTAAAGCGACCATTTCCAAATTTGATTTGGACATAATTCCAAATCCAACCGTTATATTTCAAATCTCTAATATTCATTAGAAAGCTCTTTTCGATACGAAACCAACGGTTCTGGTTTTAGGAGAATCCGACGGTCGGATCTTCCGTAATATCCATTCGAAGTCAATGGTCGAAATTCACGAACTACCGCAGCGCGGTGCGTTCTATTCAGGCCATTATATTATATATATATAATATATATAATATGTATCTCATCAATTTCCCATTAAAACGTATTATATAAATCATTTTAAATTCTTTTTCATAACGATTTCAACTTCTTTTCAAATTCAAATCAAAATTGAATTTTTCCTATATAAATTCGTTTTAAATTCATTTCAATTCTATTTCAATTCAAATCGGTTTTAATTCAAATCAATTTCAGTTCAATTTTAATACGTTTTAAGTTCAATTCAAAACGATTTCAATTCTATTTCAATCTAATTCGAATTTCAATTCTATTCAATTTAATTCGAATTTCAATTCAATTTATTTCGAATTTCAATTCCTTTCAAAATATCAAATTTTGAAATCACTTTCGATATTCATTGTAAAATGAATAAAATCGATATAAATATCGTTCACGTCAAAATGGCGTCAATCTAATCCACACGGCTTCATATATTTCTATTTTCAAATATTCTATTTCAAATATTTCTTTTTCAAATATTTCTATTCAAATATTTCTTTTTCAAAACTAGAATGAGCCCCAATCAATTACCATATAGTGTTAATTATATGGATTTTCTACAACACATGTATACAATAACAACGATGAATAATCAACCATCATCCAAAGTGCATTCTACAATGTATAAGCATCAAATATGAATATTCAATGCTCATTACAGTTTGTCAATCAAACGATCGACATACAACTAATTATTGGGATTAGTGTATATCATATATCACCCCAGTACCCGTGTGGGGTTTTCAAACAATCAAACACAGATTTTATTTGTGCAGTTGGGCGATGTGTAAAATTTATCGTCCCAATCAATATCAGTCAAATGTGTGTATACAAACAAATCTCCGATTTGTTTATATTAATTTATTTCATTTCATATACACGTTAAAAATTCTATTTTTAACTATATAATATTTTATTTCGTTTCACATCACATCACACAATCAACTACACATCAAAATCAAACAAACAAGCATACAAGCCGTCCATGGTCTGTGGACGACGCGTGTCGGGTGCTACTAAACACCGTTTGTATCCTAGTATATATTTCAACTAGAAATTAAAATTTAAAGTGAGAAGTTCTCACAGACTAGCTAATCCAAACGCCACGACTCTTCTTACGCAGAAATCTTCGTCGTTCTCGCCTTTCGTCCATTCCACTGTCCGTAGCCACTACATATATAAAAATCACATTTTTATTTGTTCATTTTCAATTTAAAAATCATATTTTTCCTTAATCATTCTAATGATCAAAATCGTATTTTTACTTTGGTATATATATATGATAAAAATTCTATTTTTACATCGCTACTATATAGATAAAAATTCTATTTTTATAACGGTGTTCATATGATAACGATTATATTTTTATCGCTCTATTCTCTATATAAAAAGTATATTTTTATATATCTACTTCTAATATAAAGATCAAATTTTTATACCACCACTATAAAAATCACCTTTTTATTTCAACATATATATAATAAAAATCAGATTTTTATTTCGCTACATAAATAAAGATGATATTTTGATATTCTCTATTATATAAAAATTATATTTTTAATACTTCTACTTTATAAAAATCATATTTTTATCCTTCTATAATATAAAAATTATATTATTCTATAAAATGTTTTCTATAAACAAAAACTGATTTAAACGATGTTATTATATAAAAATAAAAATGGAATTTAAAACTAGGTTTTATAGACTAATAGCTCACTTTTTTTTATAAAAATTACACTATATATATATATAACTGATTTTATTAATCCTTTTTAAAACTTATTTATATTAAATAAAGAAAGAAAAATAATAAATACAATATAAAAACTTACAGTGTTTTCTAAGAGGGAGGGGGTTTCAGCAGTCGATTGGAAGGGCAGGGGGTGTTGCGCCATCGCAGGTCGTCGGATATGGGGAGGAGGCGGTGCTACAGTCTTGGGGGAGGGTGGAAGGAGGCGCGGTGGGCGGTTTTAGGTGGAGGTGGTCTCGCGCGAGGGGAGAAGAAGAGAGGGGTTCGATTTGGGTGCGGATTCGAGGAGAAGGGGGGCTGGGAGGGCGTAGAGGAAGTGGAGGATGAGGCGGGGGCGATCGTCGGAGGGCCCCATGTGGCGCGGCGGCGCGATGAACTGTGGGGCGACGGGCGTTCATTCGATAGGTTTTTTTTCTTTTAATTGAAGACTGACGGGGAAGGTAAGGCGAGAGAGAGAATATAGAGGGGTGAGGTGGTTTTATATATATTTTTTTATTTAATTTCAAAAAGGTTGACTTTTTATTCGACCTCTAAACGGGGCCCACCGCCTGTTGTCCCTAGCGTTTTACCCCAATTCCGAACACAATGGGATATGTATCGTAGACTGATTCGATCATTTCGATCAGTTTTTGTCAAAATCAACATATAACTCTATATATTGAATTTGAACGCACATTTCAATTTACCGGGGTCACATACTAACTCGAAAAATTCCTAAAAAATATTTTCTAGCTTCGTATTGACGATACGGTCCTAACAAAACTAGTTTCATCAAATTCTGAGACCGTTTGAAAAATGGTCATTTTCCAGTCGATTAAAATCAACTAAAACTGGTCAAACGCGTTTTCCTTTGCCACGCTCACATATTGATTTGAAAAATTACGAAAATTGGAATCTAGCAATAACTTGACATCGCAGATCCAACAAAAGTGGTTTTGTCGAAATCCAAGGTCGTTTGCAAAAATGGCTATTTTCAATGGCCAGAATTCCATAGCGACTATTCTGAAAATTCAACTGGACATAACTTTTTATCCCCGCTATGAAATTTCAATTTTTCTGATTCGTTGGAAACATATTATCAATTTGATTCAAATATTTTTGGTTTCACTAAAATCCGGTTTATTTTGAATCCTGTACATTCATTTGAATTTTGAAATCGAATTATCGAACTACCACGCCATTTTCAATTCGTTTTATATATACAAATAATTATTTATATTCTAACGATGATCTATATAATATATACATTCGAATTCTATTCAAAATAAATTTCTCGTCGATATTATTTAAAATAATTCATTTTAAATAATCAAAATTCGCTAAAATTGCCAAAATAAAAATTTTAAATTGGCTCAGAATTCCGGGTTATTACAATCTCCCCCACTTAAAACTTTTCGTCCCCGAAAAGGAACAAAGCCAAAAGTTGTTTAACTAATCAATTCAACTTTCATTATTTTGATTACGGCTTAAGTTCTTCAACTTTTTAGTTTCTAAGAACTTTTCAAATTTTTCAAAAATTTGGCTAACACCCTAAATTTTCGAAAAATTTCGCCATAACCTCCCCTGCGCCGGGAGCACCGGGAAAATCCCAAAATTGCCATACAGGCCCTCTGATCTCAAAAAGGAAAAGAAAAAGCCAAGCGGCTATCCAATCGGCTCATAATCATCACCCAAACAAAACAGTAAATTACGATAAACATGTACCTATTTGTCGGGCAAACAATTTTATTCTTCTGCTCTAGCCTCTTTGCTATGACCTGTTCAATGTAAGTACATGTATATGCAAGCAAATGCGACCAAATCTCAATACAATTCACTATTTGGTCAATTTGGCTATAGGGTACAAAATTTAATTAATCAACCAATAATCAACAACACAACCATCAATCAATTAGTTGATTAGCTTTTCAAATCCATAACTTTGATATATAGTCAAAAATCAGATTTTTGATGCCAAATCACAACAATAGGCCCTATCTAGTTTCGGTTCTCACACCAGTCTAATGGAAATATATAGAAATCTCACTTTCGAAACTCGAACATAAATTCTGATGATGTTTCGAACCACCATCAGAACATCCACGGGCGACTAGAGTGTGACTCTATATCTATCCAGTATATTAAAACTTCAGATACACGCGGATCAGACGTATACGCAAAATCTTTATATACCGGATTGTCCAAATTCAATATAAATAAATAATCAAATACGAACAATTCGATTTAAATTTTCTAAACAAAATTTGTTTTCATTTTAAAAATATACTCTTCACACTCGTTCTAGGATACTACTGATCCCATCTCTAACTAGTCATTCCATTGGATATTACTAATCCAATATCTGATGAATGCTTTCGTATAGTTCTAATGTGTCTTGTTCTCTGAGCTTTGTAAACCAAAGCTCTGATACCAAATGTAAAGACCTGTAACTTCCCCGGTGAGGAAAGCGCGGATAGTTCGGGAACAAGCCACAACAGAACGCAGACGGAAGAACATTTCATTGTATATTACAATAATACGATTAGATTTCAAGAATATACAGAGTATAAATGAATATTACACAGAAATATCAGAGATTTAAATTACATTTAAATACATAGCAGCGGAAAATAATACAATACACAACTGAAGGAGATATACGGATACAAAGCTTTACGGATATCATTCCAGTTGTAAACCAGGATCCTGTGAATATAAATCTGCAAAACCAAAACTACTAGCTGCCCGTGTCAAAATAAGGGCACCCAGAGTTTAGGTTAAAACAATAAACTCCAGGTCAGTCATGGGACTGGTGTGAGAACTAAAACAGTTATTTAAAACTTTACTTTAAATCAGATATATCAAGGGACCACGCCGTATAACACGGAACGGGTTTACTCCTAAGAATACCAGTGCTTATAACAAAACAGCGCAATGCTTCTTGGAAAAATGAAGCTATTATAAGACCCAGGTCCTATCACACAATGCAACGCAAGTCGGGGGATAGGGTTTTCTCTTATAATAGCCAAACATGCTTAGTACGTTTTAAACAAATCATTTGATACTATTATAAGTGCATAGTGTATAAACAACTTCAAATCATAAGTATCAATCATAGACGACATGTGTACCATATATCATGTCGCCATACTAGTTCTACAGTCAAAAACGCAAAGTCACGTATTTGGAATTTGGGTTTCCGTCTGCGAACCGAGGCAAAAGATAGTCCTCTACCGATTCGAGACTGTCTAGCCCGAGTCTCAGGAACAAAACGCATCGTTCCTTGGATCGTCAGGGCCGGTCCACCGATGTGGATTAAAATACCTGAACACTGCGTTTCCCCGCTCTTTGGGGCGTAAATGAGCCAATAAATGACTCCATCGGACCCGGATCGTCCGATCAAACCGAGGCGCCTCTCGCAACAGCTACAACCACATAAGTCAAACTCGTCAGGGCATGTAAAACCAATGACGCCACTTTTTAGCTAGAAGGAAATGCATGCCCTCCCTGAGGTCCTCTCCCGTTTCTAGTTCACAACCGGGGTTTGAGGCTCGCGAAGTAAACGTTACACAAAGCTACGCCACAAAGGCCGTGCTTCGATCATCAACCACAAGACTTTGCTTTTCAACAGAAGCCTTGATCATTCTCCACTTAGGCATGCCACACAGGCAATTCACTGTAACAACCCGAAAATCTGGGCCAGTTTAAAATTTTTATTTTGGCAATTTTAGCGAATTTTGATTATTTAAAATAGATTATTTTAAATAATATCGACGAGAAATTTAGTTTGAATAAAATTCAATCGTATATAGTTGTATAGTTCGACGATAGAATATAAATATTTATTTATATTTATAAAAGGAATTGAAAATGGCGCGGTAGTTCGATAATTCGATTTCAAACTTCAATTGAATGTACCGGGTGCAAAACAATCCGGATTTTAGTGAAACCAAAAACATTAGAATCTAATTGGGAACATCTTTCCAACGAATCCGAAAAATCGAAATTTCATAGCGGGAATCAAAAGATATGTCCAGTTGAAAATTCTGAATAGTCGCTATGGAATTCAGGCCCTTAAAAATGGACATTTTGCAATCGACCTCGGATTTCGACGAAACCACTTTTGTTGGATCTGTGATGTCAAATTATTGCTAGGTTCCAAATTTCATAATTTTTCGAATTAATATGTGAGCGTGGCAAAGGAAAACGCGTTTGACCGGTTTCAGTTGATTTTAATCGACTGGAAAATGGCCATTTTTCAAACGGTCTCAGAATTCGACGAAACTAGTTTTGTTAGGACCGTATCGTCAATAGGAAGCTAGAAAATATTTTTATGGAATTTTTCTAGTTAGTATGTGACCCCGGTAAATTGATATGCGCGTGCAAATTCAATATATAGAGTTATATGTAGATTTTGACGGAAACTGATTCAAACGATCGAATCAGCTTACGATACATATCCCATTGTGATCGGGAAGGGGGTTAAACGCTATGAACGACAGGCGGTGGGCCTCGTTTCGAGTTCGTTTGTAAAAGTCAACTTTTTCATAAATAATTAAAATAAACTAATAAAAGAAACTTTCTCTCTCCCTCCTCCTTAAATCATGTTGCCCCCCCCCCTCCCACGTTCAAAATCATTCGAGCAGAAAAAAAAAACCGAACCCCCACTTTCGATCGATCCCGCCGCACCCCCAGGCGATCGCCACCTCCGTCCTCAGTCCCTCCCCATCCGCAACCTCCTCTCCCTTCTTCCCCTCCGCTGCTTCCTCCCCCAAAACCACACACCGCCGTCGCTTCCTATACCAGACGCCTGAAACCCTCCCCTGACCCGCAAGACCCAGCACCCATCGTCGACGCCACCGAACCCCCCCCCCCACGCGCTCGCACCCAGACCGCCGAACCCCCTAGCGCAGTCAACGTCAGGGCCAGTGAAGGTGAGATTTTTCATTTATTTTTATTTTTAAAATATGATCTTGGTTGTGTTATAAATATAAAATATATATTTATAAATCAGTTTTTTTATATATATATGCCAAAACCATATTATTAAAATTGGTTTTAAATATGATTTTGGCTTAGATAAGAATACGATTTTTTATTCGTATAAAAGTTAGGATTTTTGAAAGGTAAAGGCTATGATTTTAAAAAGAAAAAGAACGGATTTTTAGAGAGAAAAAGAATTGATTTGTATAGCGAAAGAGATTTGATTTTTATTTTCAGTAAAGATTTGATTTTTCTATGTATGAAAGTTTAATAAGGAAACGACTTTTATTTATAGTTATAGAGAATAAAAATATAATTTTTTATGATGAAGGAGACAATAAAAATATGATTTTTATATAATGTATAAAGTAAAAATTCGATTTTTATGTATTGAATAGCGAAGTAAAAATTTGATTTTTATATATTGAATAGCATAGTAAAAATTCGATTTTTATATATTGAATAGCGAAGTAAAAAATTCGATTTTTATATATTGAATAGCATAGTAAAAATTCGATTTTTATATATTGAATAGCATAGTAAAAAAATGTGATTTTTATATATCGAATAACGAAGTAAAAATGTGATTTCTACATATGTAGTGGCTACGGGCAACGAAAGGCGAGAACGTCGAGGATTTCTATAAAAGAAGTGTCATGAAGTTGGGATAGCTATTTGTGAGAACTTCTCACCTTTCAATTTAATTTTTCTAGTTATAAATATATACTAGGATGCAGACGGTGTTTAGTAGCACCCGACGCCCGTCATCCACAGACCATGGATGACTTGTTTGTTTAATTGTTTGGTTGTGTAGTTGGTTAGATTATTTGGTTTGAATTGAATTGTTTGGTGAAATGAAATTGATTTGATTGATGTGTGAATGGCGTGGGCCTTCACTAGACCGGGGATAAGGCTAGGCCTTGTCCCGTTTCTAGTATCGTGTCGTTATGCCGCCGAAATTTTCTAAAATAAGTTAGAAAAATAAAGAAATCATTTTATTTAATAAATGAACTGAATAGAATATTTTCATAGGTTGAATAAAATGTTTTATCGTTAAAAATATAATTTTTAACGCGAATGTGAATAAATAAATATTCATTTACAAACCGGACGGTTTGTTTATGTACACCTATTTGAAGGACATTGATTGGGACGATAAAATTTTACACATCGCCCAACTACACAAATAAAAATCTGTGTTTGATTGTTTGAAACCCCACACGGGTATTGGGATGATATATGACATACACTAGTCCCAATAATTAGCTGTATGTCGATCGATTGATTGACAGACTGTTATAAGCATTAGATATTTATATTTGATGCTTATACAGTGTAGAATACACTTTGGATGATGGTTGATTATTTGTCATCATTGATATATGCATGTGTTGTAGAAAATCCATATAATTAACATTATATGGTAATTGATTGGGCCTCATTCCAGTTTCGAAATAGAAATATTTGAAATAAAAATATTTGAAATAGAAATATTTGAAATAGAAATATTTGAAATAAAAATATTTGAAATAGAAATATTTGAAATAGAAATATTTGAAATAGAATATTTGAAAATAGAAATATATGAAGCCGCGTTGATAGATTGACGCCATTTTGACGTGAACGATATTTATATCGATTTTATTCATTTTTAAAATGAATATTGAAAAGATTTGAAATTCGAACTATATTGAATAGATTTGAAATTCGAACTACACTGAAATGATTTGAAATTTGAATAGAAATGAATTCGAATTGAATTTGAATAGAAATGAATTCGAATAGAATTGAAATAGAATTGAAATCGTTTTGAAATGTATTCGAATAGAATTGAAATAGAATTGAAATCGTTTTGAAATGAATTCGAATAGAATTGAAATAGAATTGAAATCGTTTTGAAATGAATTCGAAAAGAATTGAAATAGAATTGAAATCGTTTTGAAATGAATTCGAATAGAAATTAAATAGAAATGAATTTGAATTGAAATTGAATTAATTTGAAATTCAAATTGAGTTGAAAACGAATGGAAATTGAATTAAAAATCATTTTGAAAAGAAAATCGACGAAGTATATATTATATATATAATATAATGGCCTGAATAGAACGCGCCGCGCCGCGGCAGTTCGCGAATTTCGACCATTGACTTCGAACGGATATTACGGGAGATCCGACCATCGGATTATCCTAAAACCGGAACCGTTGGGTTCGTATCGAAAAGAGCTTTCTAACGAATATGAGAAATTAGAAATCTAATGGTTGGATTTGGAATTATGTCCAAATCAAATTTGAAAAAGGTCGCAGTAAGTGCAGTTCGATGGCCGTTGATGGAAATCGACTGTACGGGCCTTGATAAAATTATTAAAAATAGTAATAATTTGTGTAAAATCATAAGAAATGATTTAGAAAGAATTGGGATGAAAAACTCCATATTTGAAAAGATAAAAATAGATTTTTATCGAAATGAACTAGTTTTGAACTAGAATTATAATTCTATTTATTTTTAAATAAATAAATTGAATTTGAAATGGTTTTGAAAATAACCAGAATTTCCAATGATTGCATTGGAATGGATTTGAATCGAAATTGTCTTCGGAATATTTCGATGTTGGATTTCGTGATTATACAGATGCTGTTATGGAAATTTGAAAGATATAGATATATATATCGTTATTTCCAATACGATATTTGTTGGTCGTAGAATTTGATATTGAATATAAGCTGGGATATTTTCTATTCAGAGCCTTGTATTTAATATCAAAAGTGATTTGGGTTTGTCGTGAATGGTGTCTTCATTAACACTATTCTTGAATCCAGTTGAGAAAAAGATTGAATCTTTTTATTTAAATTTAATGAAGTGTACCAATTAAATAATATTTAATTGAATTGATATTGATTTTTGGGTTTATCGTGAACAGTGTTTTAAATAACACTTGTTCTTTAACCCGATAATTAATGTGATGTGATTCTGGGTTTATCGTGAACCGTGTTTTAAATGACACTGATTCTTTAACCCAGTTAACGATTAAAACTAAGTGGAGTTTTAATGAATCTTTAATTAGATTGAAAAGATCAAGAATGGAGTAGCACCAGTTTTACTCCAGGCGATAGTTTAATCTTTAATTAGATTTGAACGTGAAATGGTAATTGAATTTACCGATAACACCGTGGTGTTAGATATGAAGTATTACCAGTTTTACTTCATGGGATGAATAGGTTGGGATTGGGAAATTAAAACAAATGATTACTTCGGTAAGGTTCGTTAATCCCGACTAGTTGAATCGAAATTCAAAAGAAGATTAAAGAACAAATTCAAGGAATTTATCTTTGATAAAATTAATGGGAACCTTTCCTTATGAATGTGAAATTTAGAAACTAACTGTCGGTTAGCTAAGCAGAATGGTTTTCTGGATATTGATCTGATGTTGGTTTCGGCCTTCGGGGTAATATTAGGGAAATTATTATCCTGATTAATTTACGGTTAGTGACTGATGAATTGGAATGAGGCGTATGCTGTGTTTGTGTAACACTTATTTAAAATATACGCGAGTTATTCGGAAAGACCGGGTTTATCCCATTCTGAATAATTGATACGACGATAAGTCGAAGATGAAGACGGTGGTTGAAGACCGGAAGTCTTCACGTCGTTTGGGTGATTACTGATGATCTTGATTGGGCTGTACACCCAAGATGAGGGAATCAATCGGTGGTCGTCCAGATGTGCTTGGAGATCGATGGATATGGGAGGAAAGTGCCTCCGGTTTCGTTCAGACCCAGAACGGACTTGTAAATGGACTGTGTGTCTGACATTGGATTTCATTCTGTGTGACCGATATCGGTTGCATAGAGTGGTTTGCCTGTGTGGCATGCTAAGATGCAATTGATCGAGGCTTTTGTTGAAAAGCAAAGTCTTGTGGTGATGATCAAAGCACAGCCTGTGTGGCACAGCTTTGTGTAACGTGAATTCGCGAGCCTCACACCCCGGTTGTGAACCAAAAACGGGAGACGGACCTTAGGGAGGGCATGCGTTTCTTTCTAGCTAGGGTGGATTCAGTGACCTACCAGCCCTGGCATTTATATACTTTTCACCTGTGTGGTTGTTGCTGTTGCGAGGCGCCTCGGTTTGATCGGACGATCCGGGTCCGATGGAGTCATTCGTTGGCTCACTTACGCCCCAAAGGGCGGGGAAACGCAGTGTTCAGGAATTTTAATCCACATCGGTGGACCGGCCCTGACGATCCAAAGGCTTGACAGAGTACTTGCCTGAGGCACGGGCTAGAGCGTCTCGAATCGGTTGAGGACTATCTTTTGCCTCGGTTCATAGATGGAAATCCAATTTCCAAATACGTGACTTTGCGCTTTTGATTGTATAACCTATATATGGCAACATGATATATGGTACCCATGCCGCCTATGATTGATACTTATGATTCGAAGATTGTTTTATACACTATACACTTATAATAGTATCAAATAATTTGTTTTAAACGTATCAAGCATTCTTTGCTGTTATAAGGGAAAACCCTATCCCCCGGCTTGCGTTGCATTGTGTGATAGGACCTGGGTCTTATAACAGCTTCATCTTTCTTTATTTAGCATTGCGCTGTTTGTTTTATGCACTGGTATTCTTGGGAGGAAATCCGTTCCGTGTTATACGGCGTGGTCCCTTGATTTACCGAACTTTAAAAATAAAGATAAATAACTGTTTTAGTTCTCACACCAGTACCATGACTGACCTGGAGTTTATTGTTTTAACCTAAACTCTGGGTGCCCCTATTTTGACACGGGCAGCTAGTAGTTTTGGTTTTGCAGATTTATATTCACAGGATCCTGGTTTACAGCTGGAACGATATTCGGAAAGCTTTGTATCCGTATATCTCTTCTAGTTGTGTATTGTATTATTTTCCGCTGCGATGTATTTAAATGTAATTTAAATCTCTGATATTTATGTGTAATATTTATTCATACTCTGTATATTCTTGTAATCTGATGCATTGTTGTAATATACTATGAAATGTTCTTCCATCTGCGTTATGATTTGTCGTGTTCTCAAACGATAGGGCGTTTCGAACGGTCTGGGTCGGTTTAGCGACTGATTCGGACCGAGCGAAATTCCTTTTCGTCACATTCACTCTATGCATTTGATATCCATCAGTATATAACCCCTGAGCTCGTACGTCTCAGAGAAGGGCGTTAAGCAAGAGAATAAATTCTCCGCCACCAAACAGATATATATTTAATAGAAATCAATCACACAGACTAAAATCCAATGCCAGACACACAGTCCATTTATAAGTTCGTTCTGGGTCTGAACGAAACCGGAGGCACCTAATACCCCGCATATCCATCGATCTCCAAGTACGTCTGGACAATCACCAACTGTTTCCATCTTCTTGGGTGTACAGCCCAATCAAGATCATCAGTAATTATCCAAACGACGTGAAGACCTCCGGTCTTCAACCACCGTCTTCATCTTCGACTTATCGTCGAATCAGTTATTCAGAATGGGATAAACCCGGCCTTTCCGAATAACTCGCGTATATAATAAACAAGTGTTACACAAACACAACATACGCCTCATTCCAAATTATCGGTAACTAACCGTAAATTAACAAGAGAATAATTCCCCAAATATTAACCCCGAAGGCCGAAACCAACATCAGATCGATATCCAGAAAACCATTCTGCTTAGCTAAACGACAGTTAGTTTCTAAATTTCACATTTCTCAGGGAAAGGTTCCCATTAATTTTATCAAAGATAAATTCCTTTAAATTTATTCTTTAATCTTCTTTTGAATATCAATTCAAACTAGTCGGATTAACGAACCTTACCGAAGTAATCGTTTGTTTTAATTTCCCAACCTATTCATCCCATGAAGTAAAACTGGTAATACTTCATATCTAACACCACGGTGTTATCGGAAAATTTAATTACCATTTCACATTCAAATCTAATTAAAGATTTAACTATCGCCTGGAGCAAAACTGGTGATACTCCATTCTCGATCTTTTCAATCTAATTAAAGATTCATTAAAACTCCACTTAGTTTTAATCTTTGCCTGGGTTAAAGAATCAGTGTCATTTAAAACACGGTTCACGATAAACCCAAAATCACATCACATTTCAATCAGTCCCTAACCGTAAATTAGCAAGTGAGCAATTCCCTAAGTATTAACCCTGAAGGTCGAAACCAACATCAGATCAATACCCCAGAAACCATTCAGCTTAACTAATCTCTAGTTAGTTTCTGATTTTCTTAACTCCTTTGGGTCTAAGAAGAGTATTATTGAAGATACCGTTCACGACAACCCAAAATCACATTTCATTAATTATCGGGTTAAAGAACAAGTGTTATATAAAACACTGTTCACGATAAACTCAAAAATCAATACCAATTCAATTCCAATTAAATATTATTTAATTGGTACACTTCATTAAATCCAAATAAAAAGATTTAATCTTTTCCTCAGCTGGGCTTAAGAACAGTGTTAATGAAGACACCATTCACGACAAACCCAAATCACATTTGATATTAAATACAAGGCTCTGAATAGAAAATATATCGACTTATATTCAATATCAAATTCTACGACCAACAAATATCGTATTAGAAATAACGATATATATATATATATCTTTCAAATTTCCATAACAACATCTGTATAATCACAAAATCCAACATCGAAATATTCTGAAGACAATTTCGATTCAAATCCATTCCAATTCAAATATTGGAAATTCTGGTTATATTTCAAAACCCTTTCAAATTCAATTTATTTATTTAAAAATAAATAGAATTATAATTCTAGTTCAAAACTAGTTCATTTCAATAAAAATCTATTTTTATCTTTTCAAATATGGAGTTTTTCATCCCAATTCTTCTCAAATCATTTCTTATGATTTTACACAAATTATTACTATTTTTAATAATTTTATCAAGGCCCGTACAGTCGATTTCCATCAACGGCCATCGAACTGCACTTACAACGACCTTTTCCAAATTTGATTTGGACATAATTCCAAATCCAACCGTTAGATTTCAAATCTCCAATATTCATTAGAAAGCTCTTTTCGATACGAACCCAACGGTTCCAGTTTTAGGCGAATCCGACGGTCGGATCTCCCATAATATCCATTCGAAGTCAATGGTCGAAATTCACGAACTACCGTAGCGCGGCGTGCTCTATTCAGGCCATTATGTTATATATATAGTATGTATAATATGTACTTCTTCGATTTCCCCTTAAAACGTATTATATAAATCGTTTTAAATTCGTTTTCCAAACGATTTCAACTTCTTTTCAAATTCAAATCAAAATTGAATTTTTCCTATTTAAATTCGTTTTAAATTCATTTCAATTCTATTTCAATTCAAATCGGTTTCAATTCAAATCAATTTCAGTTCAATTTCAATACATTTTAAATTCAATTCAAAACGATTTCAATTCTATTTCAATCTAATTCGAATTTCAATTCTATTCAATTTAATTCGAATTTCGTTTCAATTCAATTTAATTCGAATTTCAATTCCTTTCAAAATATCATATTTTGAAATCACTTTCGATATTCATTGTAAAATGAATAAAATCGATATAAATATCGTTCACGTCAAAATGGCGTCAATCTAATCCACACGGCTTCATATATTTCTATTTTCAAATATTCTATTTCAAATATTCTTTTTCAAATATTTCTATTCAAATATTTCTTTTTCAAAACTGGAATGAGGCCCAATCAATTACCATATAGTGTTAATTATATGGATTTCCTACAACACATGTATAAAATAACAACGATGAATAATCAACCATCATCCAAAGTGCATTCTACACTGTATAAGCATCAAATATGAATATTCGACGCTTATAACAGTCTGTCAATCAAACGATCGACATACAACTAATTATTAGGATTAGTGTATGTCATATATCACCCCAATACCCGTGTGGGGTTTTCAAATAATCAAACATAGATTTTATTTGTGCAGTTGGGCGATGTGTAAAATTTATCGTCCCAATCAATATCAGTCAAATGTGTGTATATAAACAAATCTCCGATTTGTTTATATTAATTTATTTCATTTCATATACACTTTAAAAATTCTATTTTTAACTATATAATATTTTATTTCGTTTCACATCACATCACACAATCAACTACACATCAAAATCAAACAAACAAGCATACAAGCCGTCCATGGTCTGTGGACGACGGGTGTCGGGTGCTACTAAACACCGTCTGCATCCTAGTATATATTCCAACTAGAAATTAAAATTTAAAGTGAGAAGTTCTCACAAACTAGCTAATCCAAACGCCACGACTCTTCTTATGCAGAAATCTTCACCGTTCTCGCCTTTCGTCCATTCCACTGTCCGTAGCCACTACATATATAAAAATCACATTTTTATTTGTTCATTTTCAATTTAAAAATCATATTTTTCCTTAACCATTCTAATGTTTAAAATCGTATTTTTTACTTTGCTATATATTTGATAAAAAATCTATTTTTACATCGCTACTGTATAGATAAAAATTCTATTTTTATAACGGTGTTCATATGATAAAGATTATATTTTTATCACTCTATTCTCTATATAAAAAGTATATTTTTATATATCTACTTCTAATATAAAGATCAAATTTTTATACCACCACTATAAAAATCACCTTTTTATTTCAACATACATATAATAAAAATCAGATTTTTATTTCGCTACATAAATAAAGATGTTATTTTGATATTCTCTATTATATAAAAATTATATTTTTAATACTTCTGCTTTATAAAAATCATATTTTTATCCTTCTACTAATATAAAAATTATATTTTTAACCTTCTACTAATATAAAAATTATATTATTCTATAAAATGTTTTCTATAAACAAAAACTGATTTAAACGATGTTATTATATAAAAATAAAAACGGAATTTAAAACTAGGTTTTATAGACTAATAGCTCACTTTTTTTATAAAAATTACACTATATATATAACTGATTTTATTAATCCTTTTTAAAACTTATTTATATTAAATAAAGAAAGAAAAATAATAAATACAGTATAAAAACTTACAGTGTTTTCTAAGAGGGAGGGGGTTTCAGCAGTCAATTGGAAGGGCAGGGGGGTGCTGCGCCATCGCAGGTGGTCGGATATGGGGAGGAGGCGGCGCTACAGTCTCGGGGGAGGGTGGAAGGAGGCGCGGTGGGTGATTTCAGGTGGAGGTGGTCTCGCGCGAGGGTAGAAGAAGAGGGGGGTTTGATTTGGGTGTGGATTCGAGGAGAAGGGGGACTGGGAGGGCGGAGAGGAAGTGGAGGAAGAGGATGAGGTGGGGGCGATCGTCGGAGGGCCCCACGAGGCGCGTCGGCGCGATGAACTAGGGGGCGACGGGCATTCGTTCGATAGGTTTTTTTCTTTTAATTGAAGATTGACGAGGAAGGTAAGATGAGAGAGAGAATATAGAGGGGTGAGGTGGTTTTATATTTATATATATATATATTTTATTTAATTTCAAAAAGGTTGACTTTTTATTCGACCTCTAAACGGGTCCCACCGCCTGCCGTCCCTAGTGTTTTATCCCCATTCCAAACACAATGGGATATGTATCGTAGGCTGATTCGATCGTTTCAATCAGTTTTTGTCAAAATCAACATATAACTCTATATATTGAATTTGAACGCACATTTCAATTTACCGGGGTCACATACTAACTTGAAAAATTCCAAAAAAATATTTTGCTAGCTTCGTATTGATGATACGGTCCTAACAAAACTATTTTCATCAAATTCTGAGACTGTTTGAAAAATGGTCATTTTCCAATCGATTAAAATCAACTAAAACTGATCAAACGCGTTTTCATTTTCCACGCTCACATATTGATTCGAAAAATTATGAAAATTGTAATCTAGCAGTAACTTGACATCGCGGATCCAACAAAAGTGGTTTCGTCGAAAACCGTGGTCGTTTGCAAAAATGGCTATTTTCAATGGCCAGAATTCCATAGCGACTATTCTGAAAATACAACTGGACATAACTTTTTATCCCCGCTATGAAATTTCAATTTTTCTGATTCGTTGGAAATATATTGTCAATTTGATTCAAATATTTTTGGTTTCACTAAAATCCAGTTTATTTTGAATCTTGTACATTCATTTGAATTTTGAAATCGAATTATCGAACTATCGCGCCATTTTCAATTCCTTTTATATATATATAAATAATTATTTATATTCTAACGACGATCTATATAATATATACGTTCGAATTCTATTCAAAATAAATTTCTCGTCGATATTATTTAAAATAATTCATTTTAAATAATCAAAATTCGCTAAAATTGCCAAAATAAAATTTTTAAATTGGCTCTGATTTCCGGGTTATTACAAAATTTTCGAAAATTTTTGCCAGCACCTCCTTTGTACGGGTCAATCGGTATAACTACAACTCGCCTCTCTAGGCCTTCTCCAACCCAAAAGAAAATCAAATAGCTAAGCGGCTTGCCAATTCGGCTCATAAAAATCTCATACCCACATAAAATAAACTTGTACCTTTTTGTCGGGCATATCATTATAGCATTCCCACCTGTTACCAATTCTGCATATACCAATAAGATTCCAATCAAACTCCAATCAATTTATCGTTAAAACCAAATCGCTCGCTTATAACCAACCAAATTCCATTCTCAAATCCAACACTTAAATTATAAATTCAACATGAGTCCAGATATCTCCTAGTCCAATTTAATTCGATATTTTCTATTACAATTCAATTTCCACTTAACTGGTTTCAATTCCAGTTTGTCTCTACAAATTTCTATTCAATTTGTTTTTTATTTTAATCATCTCTTCCTGGAAGTTTTAAATAGCCTACTCTTTTCAAAAATCAAATATTCCCTTTTCGAAATCAAAACAACTCGTTTCTTCAAAAAAATTCAAAAATAAAATCTTTGGTAGTAATCCGTCACTTAGAATTCGAAAATGAACACTGTTAATGTGGCCAGCACCATCAGAATTATTTCCCAGAGATCAAGTGAGTTCAATACTATATTACTTTTCAAAACCATATTTAAACATTTCCATTTTGAAATTATTTCAAAATATCCTCCTCAATGCTTTTAAAGCGATTTAAAATCTCCCAGGATTTTAAAATTCTTATATATTCAATTCAATCCATTTATAAATGCTTATGAAAATATCTAGAGTTTTAGTTTCAATTTTGATTTAAATTCAGATTTAATTCATTTCAATTCCATGTATTTCACTTATATGAATTCTTATTAGTTATATAACCATTCAATTATAACCTTATTTGATTATAATAACAACCAACACATCCAATATACTATAATATTTCCAATATCTACACTTTCTTCTATATAAAAATATAATTTTGGGTAAAATTATTTGATTTACCCTTCTTTCAAAACATATCGTGTCAGTTCATCGTATTTGAGTGTTTAGAAATTCCTACCGATACAGTGGATCAAACTGATCGAATAGAATTCATAAACAACCCAACCAATAAATTTCCACAATATAAAATAATTTTTATAAAATCTACAAATACGTTCACACGTATATATACACTCAACTCAATCTAGTGTATTGCTAACCCTATCGCTACTGAGTCATGCCACAGAGCCAAGTTAATTACTTAATCTTCAGCTCTGATACCACCGTAACGACCTGGGTTTTAGCGATCTTGGTTATCGACATAAACTCAATGTCGACTATCCAAGCATCGGAAATACCGGATAGTTAATAGAAATAAGTTAGAGGGTGAGAATAGATAAGATAGAAAATTAGAATAGAAGAAGGAGAAGAACATCACAACATTTTCAGAGTAACATGAATCTCACAATGGAACGAATAAATATATTATATAACAATTTAAAAGAGTTTGAGAAAATAAACGATATTTCATAAGACCACGCCGTATAACACGGAATAGGTTTTTCCCTTATGAGAATCCAAAACACTTGATTCAACATTTTAATATCTTTTTGAACGAAATGATAATCTTTATATCAAACTCATTTGATATTATAATAATGTCTATCAACCACAATGCAATAATCATCTAGCAGAACGCTTTCATCTCGCGTTCCACATACATGATATACAATCAAAAACCGCAGGCACTTATTGCGTAATGGATTCCAACTGGTAAGATATGGGACCACCTTCCGACAGTGTATCTCTAGAGAGGAACACCGGGTTCAACAAGAACATCTTGTAACCTAGGCTAAGCATGACCAGTCACTCATTTTGCTTGAGTGTACCAAATGTATTATCACCATCGGTTGGGATCAACAACTGTTTCCCGAAAGGGACAGCATCGAAATAGATTATAGAAGTAAATGGAATTTCTCTAGATCAGGTGACAATACACCCTAATTGGCAGATGACCACTTAGCCATGCGACCTACCCGATTTTATACCATTTCCGGTTGTGAGGCTAGATGCCAAAACGTACAGATCACACCTTTATTTACCTTGAATGTCACATTGTCATACCTACCAAATCCCAAATTGATTTCCCTAAAAATACAACGAGTATACTGCTAAGAGAAACGAATTCCTCAGCCACCAAACGTAAATACTTTTGAAGAGATTAACTTACGCGATCTATTAAATATACTCTATTACACATTCTTCCATATAGCTCGCCCTGGGACTGGACAGACCGAAGGCACTACTCTGTAAACAGGACAGCCCTTGCATAACTCCGTCTTTAATTTATCTTCATCATATTTGATCGCAACGCTAACGCCCATATAGAGTGGTTTTCAGATAATAAATCTGGTCTCGGTCTCTCTGTATTGATGACAGAAAAATGGTCAAAAACTTTGATAGTCGGTAATTTAACGATCAAAGAAAAATGTGTGTGCAAACAACGATATTATTTCCAAATGGAAATTCTATCGATCAATCATCAATCAACATTTATTCATTTCCCCATTTCTCATTTCCATATATTCATCAGATCCTTATTTTATAATTTTAGAAAATATAAGTTATTAACTTTTGAAAACATTTCCATTTCTGATTCACGCATCACTATCTTCTCATATATATCAGTCTCTACCTGTAAACTAGTAAGAGAACAACCCCGTACGTATTTACCCCGAAGGCTGAAACCAACATCATATCAATAACCAGACAGCTGTTCAACTTAACTAATCTCCGGTCAGTTTCTAATTCCTTTAACTCCATTTTAATTCCTATTTCAAACCCTATTTCCTTTATAAATATTTTATTAGCAAAATATTTACTTTAATCTAATTTTCACATAGAATGTGAAAAATATTTCTTTATAAATTCAAAACAGATTGATTTTGTATTCAAAAACAATATCTCAAACCCAAATTCTATTTATATTTTTATTTGTAGTATTATTCATACAAAATTTTCTTCCATTTCCAACATTTATAATCTCATTTATAATTCCCTTTAAATAATTCTATTTATTCTATGTAAATCCTTTTATATAATTCTATTCATTTTATATAAATTCTTTTATATAATTCTATTCATTTTATATAAATATTCCTTTTATGCTTCTATTTATTTTCTAAATAAACAATCCTTTTATAACATTCTTTGATTTTATAAATATTCCTTTTATAAAATTCTTTGATTTTATAAATAATTTCTTTAATAAAATACTTTGATTTTATAAGTATTTTATTTTCAATATACACTTTGAAAATTCCTTTTTCACATTTTGGTATTTCTTACGGTATTTAAAATACCAAATGACCATGATCAACATCATCTACACAACCATACTCAATCTTATATTATATATCACATCATATATTATAATATATGAAAACAAATAGTATTACAAATATTGAGGAATCCAGTTGGATCCCTCCAACCTGTTTCCCTGCATTCACAGATGTTAAACAATATAAATAACATCGATTTTATTTCAATATGGAAAATTATGATAAACCAAATCAATATTTGATTAAAGATTTTTATATCTCATTATCTACAATATCAACCAATAATTCAGCAATTCAACCAAACAACCAACACACAGCAATCAACCATCATTTATCAATTCTAAATTATATTTATAAAAATATAAACTGTACATAGTTAGTGAGATTTACTCACATTGTACGATCATCATTAAATAACGATAATTGTCGTTTGATTCAAACAGACAATTTATTTTGCTATAAATTGTAACGAGCTCCAATTCACTCCTAGTCAGTTCCATTATGTAGCCTTCTTCCATACGATCCCAATGGATCTTATTTTGCCAAATTCTGATCATGTATGAGGTAGTTATGTATTTTACAAATTTAGATAAGCATTTACATTATTAAATTTCATTTCTATTTCAATTGGGCTCACCCAAAAACTGTCGGCCCAACTCCCTTCACCCGAAATGAACAGTGGCCTTCCCTTTCAAGTTATCCCGTAACTCCCTCCTAACGCAATGGCCATTTCATCTTCTTTAAATCACAACCACTTCTCTATCTTACCACTAATCCCCAAACGGACTACACGTATGAACTCCACTTCACCCCCTCCCCCTTTCCACATCGACCTCGCCCCACTCGCACGCTCCAATCAGGTTGCGTCCAGAACCCTCCACGCAGCGACGTACAACTTCACCAACTTTATTTCCATCAAAAAGTCCAAATCTTTGCAAACCAATGTTATTTTCTACCACAAATCCAGTTATCACACTCGTTTCTGCAATACTCGAACTTGCCATTTGAAACGCACTTGCACGGTATTCACACTCCATTCCACAACAAGTATCGATAGTTTTAAAAATCAATAGATTCCCAAAAATTTACAAAAGGTGTTAATCTCCACTCTCAATCCAAATATAACCTTAGTTTTTTAATATCGTTGCTTGAATTCAAGGATTCCCCTTCCGTGCGTCTACTGTTGAAGCTCGCCCTGCCAAAAGCTTTTCACCGAGCTTGACAAAACCCATAAAATCCTAATGCTGAGTCCAACGAAATCTATTTCAAGATTTTAGGAGCTTTACTCGATTTTCTATGATTTAAGGAAGATGTGATTTTTTTTTTGGAGGAAGAAACGATGATGGCGGCTAGATGTTTTGACCAGAGAATATATCGTTTAGGGTTAGGGGGTGGTATGGTATTATATAAGATAGATTTGGCTTGTTGTAGTAGCTTCATGTATTTTTATATTAACTTATATTGTCATCGCTGCTTGTATTTGCCTTCTAAAAATTCATACTATCACATACGATATTCAAATTTGTTGAAAATGGACATATAGCTACATTTCGACACTACGGATCCAACAAATTATTAACTGTTTTTCACATTAAAATCCCGTACGGCCACATACTAACTTCAAAAATCACAAAAATTTAAATCTAATAATAATTTAATATTCCGGATCCAACAAAATTAGTTTCATCGAAAACGGAGGTCATTTGCAAAACTGGCTATTTTTGAAGCTTTAAATAAACCCATTTAAATATTAATATATTTAAAAACAATTAAATTTAATATTAATAAATAAATATTACCGTATATATTTACATAGAATATTACATAGCCCCAAAATATACATATTTGGATTTATAAATCGATATTTAAAAATCCATGTTAAATTAGTATTCAATTTATATTGAAAATCCTTTTATAATACAAATAAATCGTTATAAATTATAAAGCAATTCCATAGAGACTTTTTGAAAATTTGATTTGGACATAAATCAAAATCCACTCGATGAAATCCCAATATTTCTCTTTCATTAGAGTTTCACAAAAATCCGGCTAAAAACGGATTCTGTATATTCGTTCAAAGTTTGAATCTCCAAATTACGAACTGTCGCGCCATTTCGAGCTCGATTATAATTATAATTTAAATTATACGTTCAATTGTCGTTTATATAATATTTTCGTTAATATAATTCAACTCTAAACTAAAATATATATTATAAATCATCCAATTCACAAAATATTGCGAATTCCACTATTTTCGACTATTTCGGAAATTAAATATATTATTATAATGTTTATATTAATTAAATATTCAATATTATTTAATTAAACAACCATTTTAAATTACCAAACCATTATTTAAATAATTAAATAAATTATTTATAATACCGTAAAAATATGGGATGTTACACGTTATGAACATGTTTACACTCGAAAATGCATAACGCATGGGAGGCATAATTTGATTAAAAAAACAACAAACGAAATCGTGTTGAAGTAAGATGTGTGGATGGACGTTTGTCCAAATGCGGTGCTACGTGTTGAAACACATGCAATAATAAAGAGAAAAAAAGAGACGGATTCATTTCTCACCGCAACAGGAAACTCCATCCCCAACGCGTGCTTCTTCTTCCCCTCCTCTAAAAAAATTCCGCACCCGTTCTATGCAATAAGCCTTCCCCTTTTACCTCCTCTTTCCGCCCATCTGATGAACGCCATCCATCCTTGCACTCCTTTACCAGTTCCGTTCAGTCCCCACTCAGGCCTTCTCCTCAGCCTAACTTTACCACCGTTAACTCCATCAAAACTGATCAATCCGACCTCATCCCTTCTCCCAACACCACCCGTGGTTCCACCGCCTTTCTCCCACCTCCGGCGCATGTCAGTACACTGGCAATCAATCTCCACTTGTAGCGCAAGCACTCTTCTCATCCCCTTACTACGTGACCTGCTTCTCCATCTCAGCTCACATCCGCCACCCTCTCCTCCTCCACGCAACACCGTGCCGTCTGCCACTCACCTACATGCAAACCAGCAGCTCTCCCCTCCAAATGGAACGCAACGTCCATCGTGCCATGTTCTAGCCTGCCACCATCACCTCACAAAACTCCTCTGCTAGTTGCTGCACCTGCCGTGTCCTCACATGCTTCTCTTCCCGCTACAAAAACTGCTACTGTGTTTTTCGTTTCACTCGAAACTCCAACTCCTTACATCGAGTGCAGAGCTAAAGCAAACCCATTAGCTCCTACACTGACCTTTATCGCTGAAGCAAACCCATTAGCTCCTACACTGACCTTTATCGTTGTTCTTTTACCGACGTGTACTCTCCACTTTCGCTTCCTTTAAACAGTCCGTCCAATATTGTTATACCCCGCATGGCACTCCCCATGCTAAACGTGCTGCCTCCCATACTTCCTCCGCCTAATACCCTTTCGCCAAGCCTTCTCCCATCTTCACTCCAGTCTGCCTCTCTAAAACAAAGAAAACAATCTGTTTTCGTTTAAAAAAACAATAATAATAAAGTTTCAAAGAAGAAGCATTGTTGGTGGCGTGGCTAGAACATGAGAGATGTCGGGACAGTATGATGGAGCAAGGAGACAAAGGTCGTGTAGAATTTAAGCCCGGTGAAGTATACGTACCTTTGCACTTCCAGGATGCTTGAAAAGAAGAAAAAGGGTATGGGTCTGGATGTATAGTGTTTTGGGCTTTGGACCGAGTGCTTGGGTATGATTTATTTCATTTAATTCAAGTTTAAAATAGTTTAAACTTTATAACCTAATATTTCACTCGCTTTGAATTCACCTAACTCGCCGTTGGTAGCATTAGAATCATATCAACAAATAGTAAATATTGTTTTACAATATTGACATCTCTAACTAAGTATAAATTTATAGTAAAACAAAAAGTCCTTACAAATATAATGAACGTAGTTATTAATTTAGTTCTAATATTAATAGCAGAGAAATCGCCTGGTGCTATAGAAATTGGATTGGTTGCGATAGCATGGTTCTTTGGCTTGTTCGTAAGGGAATTATGATAGTGAAGATTTTGGAGCTTTGATAGTGAGAACATCTAATTTAATATCATTATTTTTATTTAATAGAAATAGTAGATTATAATGGGTAACATTGATTAATTGCTTATGTATGTTCGTGGTTTTGTAAGAAATGTTGATGAATGTTTATATAATTAAACACACAGAACACCATGCGTTATTGGACGTAACGCGTTGCGCACAAAAGAAATTGGTTATTTTAAAATTGATGTGTTTGAAATGGATGGATTGATGTTTATATGGTTGATTTATCGATTTTTTATGGTTGTAAAATGCACATCGTAGTTGTGGAATTATACAGACGATCGATTTATATCTCCTTTCTATGATGATATTTTTAATTAAATAATAATTGAAATTGTAGTTCTAAATTTAGATTTTCAAATGATTGAGGAAATCTAAGTTACAAATATTAAAAGACTTTTATGAAAGATGGAAACGATTTCGGAAATGTTTCAATAAATTATGGACTCGCAAAGTTAAACAAGTTTGAAAATTTAGAAGTGATTTTGAGTTTCATGCTCAAGTGATGGATTGTCTGAAAACGGTTGATCTCATAACGGAGTTTTGAAAATAATCGAACGAGTTTTAAAGAAAATATTATTTTATTCAATTTATTTTTGAAATGAAAATTTGGGAAATTATTTTATTTAAGTTTCGATTAAATTTAAATGGAGCTTTGGAAATATTTTCAAACTATTAACGTTGAAATCGAGTTTTGAAATTTAGTTGAAAAGAAAAGGAAATGATAACATAGTTTAAATTGAAGTTATAGGAAATTAAATTTATTTTGGTAAGATTCGGACGATTTATAATTTAAATCATTATATAGCTCGAATTGAACGCCACACGTAACGACAGCTCGTTAATATCGATTATAATTTTCAAATGACTATAGATTGAATGTTTTAAATTGGATTAACGTGAAAGGAGAAATGTCAGAATTCTATTCATAATAGTTTTTGAATGGAAAGGAAAATTTCAAATTCTAACTTATGATTTTCGAGTTACGTTTAAAACAAAATTTGAAAAGGTCGTTATACGTGCAGTTCGGCGACTGTAAAGAAAAATCGAATAAAAATAGGTTATATAAATTAATAAAATTTGGAAGAAGGGAACAATTATTGTTTTAAAGAGTTAACTATATATATACCTATAGTTTGAAATAAATTATATTATGTTACTTATTATCAAAGATTATTTATTATTTAAGGATTATTGTATATATAGTGATTTAAATTATTTTATTTTACTCTAATTATTTTATTATATATTCATGAAAGGATTTTATTTAAAATTATTTATTTTTCAGGTTATTTAAAATATTTGTAATTCTTCCTAAATTGAAATTGTTCTCAATTTAAATCATCGATTCAAGTTGATATTTTAAATTAAAATATATTCTCCTTTGAATATTAACCAATTGGGATTGATGGTGGTATTTGATATGAAAAGTATATTCTATTTTAGAATATGAATTATTTGAATTATCGTAATGAAATCTAAACAAAATTTAGATTTGGAATTTTGAAAAGTTATGGAAATGATAACGACGAATAAAAGAATTATGTTCTGATATATAAGACTTGAAAATGAATATTTAATTTCAAGGAAGGGTAAGGCGATAACGGGGTTATAAATTGGAATGAATCCAACTTTGTTGCAAATGAATTAACAACAATTTGGACGGAGATTTGAATCGAAAATTTGTATAATCCATAGCCATTGTTTTTAGAATGCGCTTATTACTTGAAAAGTCCGGGTTCAACTATATGTTCGAAAACCATTCCAAGTAATAATACGACGTTGTAAAGAAATCGAAGACTTGGAAATCGATAAGGGAAGATCGAGAACCTTCAAATTATTTGGATTGACAGCTGATGTCTCGTTTGGGCTGATCACCCAATACGAGGTTATAAGTGGCATGAGATATGAATATATTTGAATATTTTCGGATTTGTTGTTCGGTTCAGACCCCGAACGGACTCGTATGGATGGTGTGTTTGACATTGAAATTGACTGCGTAGCACTGATTTCTGTTAATAAGTGAAACGACCCGCAAATCCGTGCTATCTGAGTTGACTAAAAACACCACACGTCCAACTCAAATAACACAGAAATACGACTCATTATTAGAAAGAAGTTAGAGGATGAGAAATAGAAAGAAAGAAATATTAGAATAGAAGAAAAACGAAGATCACAAACTCACAGCGGAACGAATAAAATATATTATATAACATAAGCTTCGAAATACAAATCTGTTTTGTACATATATACATACCATCATCAGAGTACACATAACATTTGATCCAGCGGAAGTAACTCTAAATAACTAACGTTGAAGCCTCCTGCTTCAAGCTCCTCCAAGTGTATCTGTAAAAGCCTGAAACACTTGACTGCCCGTACAAATTTGGGCACCCAAGAGTTTAGGGAACAAAACAAAATAAACTCTGGGTCAGTCATGGGACTGGTGTGAGTAAACTCCAACCACTTGTTTAACTTTAAAATCCTTTCAAAAGAAAAGATAATAGTAAGACCAGCCCACACATAAACACGGACGGTTTTTACCTTACTATAACCCAAAACACTTTGATATCAAATCCAATGATATTATCATAATGTCTACATCATGTAAATAACCAAATAGCAGAACGCTTGCATCTCACGTTCTACATATATAGTGTAAAATCAAAAACCGCATGGCGCTTATTGGAGATTGGATTTCCAACATGACAAGGTATGGAACCACCTTCCGATGATGTATCTCTAGAGGCGAATACACCTGGGTTCAACAAGAACATCTTGCAACCCGGCCCACACATGACCGACCACTCATTTCGCTTGAGTGTATCGAATGTATATCACCAACGGTTGGACTCAAACCACCGTTTCCCGAATGGGCAGAATCGATAGATTTAGAAACAAAAGGAATTTCTCTAGATAGGTGATTATACACCCTAATGGGAGCGACCCACATAGCCATGCTGCCTGCCCGATTTTTGTCCTTTCCCGGTTGTTGAGGCCTGAGGCTACGAATACTTACCCTGCAATGATAGCACAATCACTTTGAATGCCACATTGTCAGATCCGTTGATCACTAGTCGAGTTTGCACAAATATTCTGGATGTTATGCTAAGGGAATAAATCCGTTGCAACCATATATATTCATACAGACCAACCCATTTGATCATTGGAAATACTCTGTCAGACATTCGTCCATTTACGTTCGTTCTGGGACTGAACGAAACCGAAGGCACTATTTCTATAAATAGAAAAGCCCTTGCACTTCACTCCGTCTTCAATATATTCAGCATACTTGGTTCGCAACGCTAATGCCGATACGGAGTGGTTCTTCGGATAATAATCCAACCGGTCTCTCCATATTGACAACGATGGTCAAAACTTCGATAGTCTGTGATTTAACTATCGAATAAAAACAAGTGTTCATCCAAACATATCAAACAAATCACTGGGCCCTTTAATTAATATTTCATTAATTAAATCTCTTCTCCATTTTCTCTATCAATATTTGTTATTCAAATATTTCAATAACCATATTGGCTCTTTACGCTATTTTTGATTTCGTTTCCTTATCGAATTCTATATATATATCGATATATAGATTTCTAATTGTCAAATTTCTTAAAAATATTCTAACTCCTTAAATTCCCGGAAAAATTCGCCATAACCTCCCCTGTATCGGGAGCATCGGGAAATTTCAAATAGCTTCCCGGTATCTTCCTCAATCAAAAAGAAAAAGGAAAAGCCAAGCGGCTTGCCGATACGGCTCATAAAACCCATATATGAATTTAAACATGTACCTTATTGTCGGGCACTACATTTATAAACTTCATATACCTCATCCCATACCTGTCTAAACCTGTTCACCTGTTTCCAATTCAATTCAATATCATCTAATCGTTTGAATTCAGTTTAAATCGTTCAAATTCAGTTTCGCTCCATTATTCTTTAGTTAGCCCTTTTTGCCTATTTTACTTCTTTGTTGAACATAACACGTTCAAATAAAATGTTCAACTTGCTCACAACCAAATTGAATTTCAATTTCAATTCTAGTTTCCTTTTTGATTTCGAATATAAATTTTCAAATCGAATATACTTATTCGAACCCCAATATCCTTTCGAAATCTTATTAACTAATTTCTATTCAATTTAGTTAATTCTATTCAATAAATCAAAATCCGGTTTCTGTTTCAAAAATCCTATTCATTTACACAACTTGAATTCACATATTTTTTTACAACTCCACTCTGAAATTTTCTAAATAGTACTTCGGACTTTATTTGCTTAAAATCCTTTTATAATATTAAATAAACCATTATGGTTTAAAACGATTCTGGCGCTGCTTTTCTGAAAATTTGATTTTGACATAACTCAAAATCTATACGACGAAATTCATATTTTTCTCTTTCATTAGAAAACTATTATCAAACCGGTCCTGACGTTTCTTGTTTTGAAGAATTCCGGCTTCAATTGAGTTCTGTATATTCAATTGAAGTTCGAATTGCTATTTTACGAACTGCAGCGCTGCGGCAAGTTCGTTTAATTATATTTATATATATAATAACTTTAAACTTCGTTTTAAAATGAATTCAACTCCACTTTTATATATATATTCATATATATTTCAAATTCCATTTGAATCTTTACATTTCAAATTCCATAGTTTTAAATCCTGCATTCAAATCCCATTTGAAACCCTTTATTCGAATTCCATTTCAACTTCCTTATTCGAATTCCATTTCAAATTCTTTATTCGAATTCCATTTCAAATTCCTTATTCGAATTCCATTTCAAATTCTATTTGAATTCCCTTGATTCAAATTCCAATCTCACCTTTTATTTGAATTCTATATTTCAAATCCCAATTCCTTTCTATTGGATATTCAAGTTCAATACTTGAATTTCTATTTAAATCTCTATTCAAATTTCATATTTCAATTCTTCTTTTGAAATTCTATATCTCAAATTCTATTTCAAATTTTCTTTGGGAAATTCTGTTTTGAAATTCTATTTCAAATTCTATTTGGAAATTCTATTTCAAATTCCATATATTCAAACACCATTTGGAAGTTCTATATCCAAATCCACTTTGGATTTTCTATTTGAATTCTAAATTCAAATTTCCATTTCCTTTTCTATTGTTCAAATTCTAGATTTAAATTTCCTTTTGAATCATATTTTCAAAACACTTGTATTTCTATTTCTGAATTCAAATGATAATTCTTTTCGCTTCATTTATAACTTCGTTATAAAAGAACTATTTATAAACTTCGTTTATAAAGGAATTACTTGTTTTATTTTTATTCCCATTTAAAATCCAAATTCTATTTAAAAATAGAATTTTCTTTTTTAAATCTCCAATATCCTTTTTACGATATTTTTAAATATCATTACTTAAGCCCAGTGATAAAACACACAAAGCAACCAATTGTTTATTTTCCTAACACATCATATATAACAATATATATGCAAACAAATAAACAAACAGATAATATATTTTTGAGGAATCCTGTTGGATTCCTCCAACCTGTTTCCCTGCATCCACAGATGTTAGCACATAAATAATACCCATTCTGCTTCGTGGCAGAATATCGCGGTATAGAAGGTCATCCACTAATCATAGCGTGGGGGCGTATAGGGTAATCATCCGCTATGAAACTGCGGGCATCCGCTAATGAGACTGCGGGAATCCAACCAATCAATCAACCCAATATATATATATATAGCCTAAATAACTAATATATATAAAACAACCATAAAACATTCACACAAGCAACAGACAATTATTTTTAATGAAATAAAAATAATTCTAAAGGTGAGTGAGATTTACTCACCGTGATTTGTCGAATATCCCATTTAATTTTCCATTTTGTTGTGTTTATGAATCAACTCGAATGGGATTTTCTTTTTACCTACGATATGTATTTTTGATTAATGATTAAGCTATCGTTAATTAAACTAACAACTAAAATAAATAAATAAATAAATTTCTATGTATATTAAATTTCTTAAAAACATATACCTTGCCACATTGTGAATTTCCTGATCAACTACGGAATATACCTTCGAACAGCCCCAAAATACTACCCCATCCTACTTTGACAATTTATCGAGCAACTCGTTGACAAACTCCATCTTCAGTTACCATAGCCACTGCCCTCACCTTCTTAGCTTCATTGACATCACCACCATCCCTAACAAACGACCTCCGCTACACTGTCAAACTCCCAGGTCTCCATCTCCTGTTTGGTCAGAGCAATACCATCCCTCCACATAACAACAGAACCGAACCCCCTAGTAAAACGCCATCGCACCCAATTCCAACGCCACTTCGAAATGCCCTAATCGATCATCATACTGGCCTCAACTCCATCGCTGTTTTGTTCAGACCCAAAACTCCTTCGAATCGCGATACGCTCCCTCAACTCGAGCCCTTCCATGCGCAGATCCCAACTCCACTGTCAAAACACCCCGAGCTCGACTGACGCGTTCTCTCAATCGACTTCCATCTTTCTGGTCTCGAGCTCCAGGGTTTTCGTTCACGAATTGAATTCGGGATTTTGGATCCCCTTTTATTTTGTTTGAGTTTGAACATCAGAAACCGCATCGCACCTTAAACCAAGATCGCGACTTCGATCTGCAGAAGGATAAGGGGATTTTTGGGTTTTGAAATTTTAGAGAAAAGGGGGACTTCGAGATTTCTATTTACAGGAATAAACAAAAGAAAATTATGTAAGAACAAAGTGGAAAGCATCGGCCATTTAACTTTGTTTGAGAAGCTTTCGGTTTGATTTTGGGAACGAAAATGAATTGCCAAAGCAGAGAAGGGTATCGCGATGCATATATAGGCGATAAGGGGAACAGATCGTACACAGGCCATTGAATTGTTGTTTGTTAGATATCGAATATGGGAGACAGATTATACAGCTCGAGAAGAAGAAAATTAGCTGCACGATTAACTCCTTAGGTCTGCGAAATGAAATAATATAGGTAGGACGGCTGATGGAAAATATTTATTTAATTTTCTTTAAAATATTTTGTGGTCCCTAACTCGAAGTCCCGAACCGCTATTCAACCGTAACGACTGATGTTATCCATTATCCTGAATTCAACGGAACGGTTTCTAAAATTTAATTCGACTGTATAGAAGGGATAACAAATTGAATTAACGTATCAAATTAAATTTGATTTAAAATATAAATCGATCTCAAACCATTAAATTCACCAATAATAAATCATTATTATCGTTCTAATTCGAATAGAATTTATATTAATCTATAGAATTGTTTTGATACAGTTTTAATTCTAAATTCAATTGTTACCGTTTCATATTACGATAATTATCAAAATTAATTGTATTTCGATTATTTAATCGATAACCAAATAAAATACCATTTATATTTTAAATTCGATATTTAAAAACCATACTAAATATTTGAAACAAACTGTTCAAAAATCCGGGTCGTTACATTCTTCCCCCCTTAAAATAATTTCGTCCTCGAAATTGCTAAGGTAGGAAACATGGTACAAATCTATTACTTTTCAAAAATTCACTTATGTTGAAACTCAATTCCTCATATTTCAACATATTAACTCCAACCAAAACTTTTGGTCTTCTTTATTCAATTCGAATGAGCTACGATCAATCCATTTATATTCAATCTATATTTCATTAATCCTATTCAAACTGATTTTAGTCAATTGATTTACTTCAACTCATTTAACTTGCTTAAGTTAAATTTAAATTCTAGAATTCAAATCCCTGGGTTTCTATTTCAAATTCTTTTGAAATCCCATAAATATATACATATATTTATTTTCATTTCAAATTCAAAACATTTGAATTTTCAAACTACTTGTTTTCTTTCAAAACAAATTTCCATCAAAAATTTTCTAAGGTAGCAATTCATCACTTAGAAACTCGAAAACGAACTCTGATGAGGCTGCAGTTATCATCAGAATTATTTCCCAGCGATTGAAGTGAGTTCAGTGCTTTATCACTTCTAAAATCCATTCAAAGATGGTATTTATTCAAATCCTTTAAAAACAAAGCTATATTATTTTAATATACTTTGAAAAATATTTCCAAACTTCCCAGGATTAAATTTTCAAATTCTGGTTTGAATTTCAATTCTAATTCATCTCATTTGTATATTTAATTTTCTATACAAATTCTATTTTGGTTATAAATAACCATTCCAATTTCTATAATCTCATTTGATTATAATCCTAACAATCAACACATCCATATATTATAATAATTTCAGAAAATTATCCTTTTTATATCAAAATAGAAATTTGGGTAAAATTATTTCATCTACCCACTTAAAAACAATATCATGTTCAATCTTCTGTTCAAGCGTTTAGAAATTCCTATCGACTTCGTGGCGTCCCACGATTCGACCAGAATTCATAAACCACTCACAGACTAGCCAACACAATATAAAACAATTTTTTTTTATATCCACTAACAAATACGCTCTCTCGTATCTATACACTCAACTCATTCTAGGGCACTGCTGACCCTATCTCTAATGAGCACAATCCCACCAAAGCCTAGGTATTCACTCAACCTAAGCTCTGATACCAACTGAAACGACCCGCAAATCCGTGCTATCTGAGTTGACTAAAAACACCACACGTCCAACTCAAATAACACAGAAATACGACTCATTATTAGAAAGAAGTTAGAGGATGAGAAATAGAAAGAAAGAAATATTAGAATAGAAGAAAAACGAAGATCACAAACTCACAGCGGAACGAATAAAATATATTATATAACATAAGCTTCGAAATACAAATCTGTTTTGTACATATATACATACCATCATCAGAGTACACATAACATTTGATCCAGCGGAAGTAACTCTAAATAACTAACGTTGAAGCCTCCTGCTTCAAGCTCCTCCAAGTGTATCTGTAAAAGCCTGAAACACTTGACTGCCCGTACAAATTTGGGCACCCAAGAGTTTAGGGAACAAAACAAAATAAACTCTGGGTCAGTCATGGGACTGGTGTGAGTAAACTCCAACCACTTGTTTAACTTTAAAATCCTTTCAAAAGAAAAGATAATAGTAAGACCAGCCCACACATAAACACGGACGGTTTTTACCTTACTATAACCCAAAACACTTTGATATCAAATCCAATGATATTATCATAATGTCTACATCATGTAAATAACCAAATAGCAGAACGCTTGCATCTCACGTTCTACATATATAGTGTAAAATCAAAAACCGCATGGCGCTTATTGGAGATTGGATTTCCAACATGACAAGGTATGGAACCACCTTCCGATGATGTATCTCTAGAGGCGAATACACCTGGGTTCAACAAGAACATCTTGCAACCCGGCCCACACATGACCGACCACTCATTTCGCTTGAGTGTATCGAATGTATATCACCAACGGTTGGACTCAAACCACCGTTTCCCGAATGGGCAGAATCGATAGATTTAGAAACAAAAGGAATTTCTCTAGATAGGTGATTATACACCCTAATGGGAGCGACCCACATAGCCATGCTGCCTGCCCGATTTTTGTCCTTTCCCGGTTGTTGAGGCCTGAGGCTACGAATACTTACCCTGCAATGATAGCACAATCACTTTGAATGCCACATTGTCAGATCCGTTGATCACTAGTCGAGTTTGCACAAATATTCTGGATGTTATGCTAAGGGAATAAATCCGTTGCAACCATATATATTCATACAGACCAACCCATTTGATCATTGGAAATACTCTGTCAGACATTCGTCCATTTACGTTCGTTCTGGGACTGAACGAAACCGAAGGCACTATTTCTATAAATAGAAAAGCCCTTGCACTTCACTCCGTCTTCAATATATTCAGCATACTTGGTTCGCAACGCTAATGCCGATACGGAGTGGTTCTTCGGATAATAATCCAACCGGTCTCTCCATATTGACAACGATGGTCAAAACTTCGATAGTCTGTGATTTAACTATCGAATAAAAACAAGTGTTCATCCAAACATATCAAACAAATCACTGGGCCCTTTAATTAATATTTCATTAATTAAATCTCTTCTCCATTTTCTCTATCAATATTTGTTATTCAAATATTTCAATAACCATATTGGCTCTTTACGCTATTTTTGATTTCGTTTCCTTATCGAATTCTATATATATATCGATATATAGATTTCTAATTGTCAAATTTCTTAAAAATATTCTAACTCCTTAAATTCCCGGAAAAATTCGCCATAACCTCCCCTGTATCGGGAGCATCGGGAAATTTCAAATAGCTTCCCGGTATCTTCCTCAATCAAAAAGAAAAAGGAAAAGCCAAGCGGCTTGCCGATACGGCTCATAAAACCCATATATGAATTTAAACATGTACCTTATTGTCGGGCACTACATTTATAAACTTCATATACCTCATCCCATACCTGTCTAAACCTGTTCACCTGTTTCCAATTCAATTCAATATCATCTAATCGTTTGAATTCAGTTTAAATCGTTCAAATTCAGTTTCGCTCCATTATTCTTTAGTTAGCCCTTTTTGCCTATTTTACTTCTTTGTTGAACATAACACGTTCAAATAAAATGTTCAACTTGCTCACAACCAAATTGAATTTCAATTTCAATTCTAGTTTCCTTTTTGATTTCGAATATAAATTTTCAAATCGAATATACTTATTCGAACCCCAATATCCTTTCGAAATCTTATTAACTAATTTCTATTCAATTTAGTTAATTCTATTCAATAAATCAAAATCCGGTTTCTGTTTCAAAAATCCTATTCATTTACACAACTTGAATTCACATATTTTTTTACAACTCCACTCTGAAATTTTCTAAATAGTACTTCGGACTTTATTTGCTTAAAATCCTTTTATAATATTAAATAAACCATTATGGTTTAAAACGATTCTGGCGCTGCTTTTCTGAAAATTTGATTTTGACATAACTCAAAATCTATACGACGAAATTCATATTTTTCTCTTTCATTAGAAAACTATTATCAAACCGGTCCTGACGTTTCTTGTTTTGAAGAATTCCGGCTTCAATTGAGTTCTGTATATTCAATTGAAGTTCGAATTGCTATTTTACGAACTGCAGCGCTGCGGCGAGTTCGTTTAATTATATTTGTATATATAATAACTTTAAACTTCGTTTTAAAATGAATTCAACTCCACTTTTATATATATATTCATATATATTTCAAATTCCATTTGAATCTTTACATTTCAAATTCCATAGTTTTAAATCCTGCATTCAAATCCCATTTGAAACCCTTTATTCGAATTCCATTTCAACTTCCTTATTCGAATTCCATTTCAAATTCTTTATTCGAATTCCATTTCAAATTCCTTATTCGAATTCCATTTCAAATTCTATTTGAATTCCCTTGATTCAAATTCCAATCTCACCTTTTATTTGAATTCTATATTTCAAATCCCAATTCCTTTCTATTGGATATTCAAGTTCAATACTTGAATTTCTATTTAAATCTCTATTCAAATTTCATATTTCAATTCTTCTTTTGAAATTCTATATCTCAAATTCTATTCCAAATTTTCTTTGGGAAATTCTGTTTTGAAATTCTATTTCAAATTCTATTTGGAAATTCTATTTCAAATTCCATATATTCAAACACCATTTGGAAGTTCTATATCCAAATCCACTTTGGATTTTCTATTTGAATTCTAAATTCAAATTTCCATTTCCTTTTCTATTGTTCAAATTCTAGATTTAAATTTCCTTTTGAATCATATTTTCAAAACACTTGTATTTCTATTTCTGAATTCAAATGATAATTCTTTTCGCTTCATTTATAACTTCGTTATAAAAGAACTATTTATAAACTTCGTTTATAAAGGAATTACTTGTTTTATTTTTATTCCCATTTAAAATCCAAATTCTATTTAAAAATAGAATTTTCTTTTTTAAATCTCCAATATCCTTTTTACGATATTTTTAAATATCATTACTTAAGCCCAGTGATAAAACACACAAAGCAACCAATTGTTTATTTTCCTAACACATCATATATAACAATATATATGCAAACAAATAAACAAACAGATAATATATTTTTGAGGAATCCTGTTGGATTCCTCCAACCTGTTTCCCTGCATCCACAGATGTTAGCACATAAATAATACCCATTCTGCTTCGTGGCAGAATATCGCGGTATAGAAGGTCATCCACTAATCATAGCGTGGGGCGTATAGGGTAATCATCCGCTATGAAACTGCGGGCATCCGCTAATGAGACTGCGGGAATCCAACCAATCAATCAACCCAATATATATATATATAGCCTAAATAACTAATATATATAAAACAACCATAAAACATTCACACAAGCAACAGACAATTATTTTTAATGAAATAAAAATAATTCTAAAGGTGAGTGAGATTTACTCACCGTGATTTGTCGAATATCCCATTTAATTTTCCATTTTGTTGTGTTTATGAATCAACTCGAATGGGATTTTCTTTTTACCTACGATATGTATTTTTGATTAATGATTAAGCTATCGTTAATTAAACTAACAACTAAAATAAATAAATAAATAAATTTCTATGTATATTAAATTTCTTAAAAACATATACCTTGCCACATTGTGAATTTCCTGATCAACTACGGAATATACCTTCGAACAGCCCCAAAATACTACCCCATCCTACTTTGACAATTTATCGAGCAACTCGTTGACAAACTCCATCTTCAGTTACCATAGCCACTGCCCTCACCTTCTTAGCTTCATTGACATCACCACCATCCCTAACAAACGACCTCCGCTACACTGTCAAACTCCCAGGTCTCCATCTCCTGTTTGGTCAGAGCAATACCATCCCTCCACATAACAACAGAACCGAACCCCCTAGTAAAACGCCATCGCACCCAATTCCAACGCCACTTCGAAATGCCCTAATCGATCATCATACTGGCCTCAACTCCATCGCTGTTTTGTTCAGACCCAAAACTCCTTCGAATCGCGATACGCTCCCTCAACTCGAGCCCTTCCATGCGCAGATCCCAACTCCACTGTCAAAACACCCCGAGCTCGACTGACGCGTTCTCTCAATCGACTTCCATCTTTCTGGTCTCGAGCTCCAGGGTTTTCGTTCACGAATTGAATTCGGGATTTTGGATCCCCTTTTATTTTGTTTGAGTTTGAACATCAGAAACCGCATCGCACCTTAAACCAAGATCGCGACTTCGATCTGCAGAAGGATAAGGGGATTTTTGGGTTTTGAAATTTTAGAGAAAAGGGGGACTTCGAGATTTCTATTTACAGGAATAAACAAAAGAAAATTATGTAAGAACAAAGTGGAAAGCATCGGCCATTTAACTTTGTTTGAGAAGCTTTCGGTTTGATTTTGGGAACGAAAATGAATTGCCAAAGCAGAGAAGGGTATCGCGATGCATATATAGGCGATAAGGGGAACAGATCGTACACAGGCCATTGAATTGTTGTTTGTTAGATATCGAATATGGGAGACAGATTATACAGCTCGAGAAGAAGAAAATTAGCTGCACGATTAACTCCTTAGGTCTGCGAAATGAAATAATATAGGTAGGACGGCTGATGGAAAATATTTATTTAATTTTCTTTAAAATATTTTGTGGTCCCTAACTCGAAGTCCCGAATCGCTATTCAACCGTAACGACTGATGTTATCCATTATCCTGAATTCAACGGAACGGTTTCTAAAATTTAATTCGACTGTATAGAAGGGATAACAAATTGAATTAACGTATCAAATTAAATTTGATTTAAAATATAAATCGATCTCAAACCATTAAATTCACCAATAATAAATCATTATTATCGTTCTAATTCGAATAGAATTTATATTAATCTATAGAATTGTTTTGATACAGTTTTAATTCTAAATTCAATTGTTACCGTTTCATATTACGATAATTATCAAAATTAATTGTATTTCGATTATTTAATCGATAACCAAATAAAATACCATTTATATTTTAAATTCGATATTTAAAAACCATACTAAATATTTGAAACAAACTGTTCAAAAATCCGGGTCGTTACAATAAGACTTGTGGCAATATATTATTCTCGTCTCTAAGATATATGAACTTAGAGGTTATGTATTGATAGAAATCAATGACATGTTGTGAATGGTCAATGTGGCATACTCGAGTTATGAAATGAGCTAGTGATGATCAAAGCATGGCTTATTGAAATGTAGCTTTGTGTATATCGTGACATCGACAAACCTCACACCCCGGATTGATGGTAAACTGGCGGTTAGGTTGTATACATAATCTCTAGTGAAATCGAAAGTTGCGGTGGTAGATCTACCTCGAAACCTGAGGAAATAAAGTATATACTGTATCTGATGTCTGGATGTTATCTGAGATATATACTTTCGCACTATGTATTCGGCGTCCGTTGTCTGGATGTAAACCGGGAATACTTAGCTTCACGTCCTCCACTGATCTTTCGTGCCAGGAAACATCACGTTGGCAACCCAATAACCAATACGAGCCGTTCGATTTGTTTGTAAACTATATATGTGGGCATAGTCACTATGCTTGCTAAAATTTATATATTTGTTTGTGAAATGGTTTTCGACACTATGCACTAATACTATTATTAAATGTGGATTTTCACATATGAAAGCATTTTTGGTAATCATAAGACAAAACTCCCGCATCTGGTGTGCGTTTGCATTGTGTGATATGGGACGAGCTTATGATAGCTTCATTTTCCAAAGTCATTGCGATTTTCTATGTACGGTAATTCTCATGGAGTAAACCCATTCGGGATTAGTGGCGTGGTCCGGTGAATTTTCCCAACGTTAAAATAAACCCTAAATAATTACTGTTTTGAGTTCTCACACCAGTCCGACGACTGACCTGGAGTTATTGTTCCCTTATCTAAACTATGGGTGCCCATAATTTTGCATGGGCAGCCGGTAGTTTAGTTTGCAGGTTTAGTTTCAGAGCTGGTTTCTAATTGGAGCTAGAATCTGGTTTTGGTTTTACTTCTTTCGCTGAGAGCAAGTTGTTTCCGCTGCGCTTATGGTATACTCTGATTTATTTGTAACTCTGATGTAAAACTTTGTAATGAAAAAGTTATGTTACTTGTGTTCAAATATGTTAGTACCCATAACCATCCGTCTTTATGAACGATTTAAGTTGGTTTAATTACAGGCGAAAATCGAGCAAAAAGGCGGGTCGTTACACGTGACCAGTCGATTGGTCAGTTTTCTACCAGTCGACTGGTTAGGCTAAACCAGTCCAGTAATGCTTTTTTCAATTCATGAATTCATATATATATATATATATATCAAAAATATGTTCATTTGTGTTATACTATGAGGATAGATTTTAACACATTTCTAACAAAACTAAATAATTGTGTGTATATATATATGTATATGAACTTAGCTTCACGATATGATCTTCCTTAATCTCCATTTTGTTGTTATGAATCAAAAACATCATGAATCAACAGTATCCTAGGGACTGGAATTCTAGTAGAGTTACAAGCTTCCTAAAGAGAGAAGGAGTTCCACTCCAGTTGAAACTCCTGCCATGCGAATCCGAAAAGGCTTTGATTGACTACACCCACTTGCATGTCTCGGTTGCATAAGATGAGGAACCAGAAAAATCCGTCGGTGATAGACAACGGTACTGAAGAAATAATGCCCAAAGAAAGTCGTTATCTTTGAACCTAATATAGAGCTTACAAGCGTAGCCCTTGAACACATCCCTCGGATTTCGCGGTCTAAGACCACCCTCTCTCTTGGAACGGGGAACTGTATCCAAAGAAATTTAATTATGCATGTGCGCTTCTTCTCTTATTCCCCAGAAGAAGGGCATGGACAAAGAACAGTATGAGCGAATGAAGGATGAAGTAGGCATCGTGGCTTCAAAGATATGAGACCCTAGGGAATCAAGAGCATATTTGATAAGAACCAGGCGACCAACCTAGGAGATGAGAGAAGAGTTCCACCTTACGATCTTACGTCTCGCTTTTTCATTTAGGAGTTCAAAAATCACATTGAGCTTGCGATCATGATACAGAACGATATAAAGATAATAAAGAGGAAGTGAACCAACACGAAAACCTGAAAAAGACGCAATCCACGGAATCCTGGAAGAATCTATGGATTTGGCGTGAACAAAACATCTCTTTGAGGCATTAACCAACTGATCCGAACAACATTCGTAGAGATACAAAAATGAAAGGGGCCTTCGAAACAATTGGTGATTCTCATACGAGAAGAAAATGTTGTCATTAGCAAATGACACCAAAGAAATCATAGAGAAACCACTCGGGATATCAAAGCGGTGAATCTTCTCTTCAATGCTAAGAGAACGTATCCCTCTAACATGAACTTTAGTGGCACTGATGAACAGGGTAAGGGAGAGGGGTCTTCTTGGCAAAGTCCCTTTTCAAACAAAACAAAATCCTCGTGTCGCTCCATTAATATGGACGTAGAACTAGCAACCTGAAATCAGTCTCCAAATCATATCAATAAGAGGCTCAGGAAAACCAAAAGAGATTAGGATTTGAATGATGAAGAACCAAGACATGTAATCATAAGCCTTTGTCATGTCAAGCTTAATCACCACATTGATCCTTTGGTCTTCTGATCGATCTCGGAAATAAACTCTTACGCAAGAAAGACATTATTAGTGATCAGTCGACCTTTAACAAAGCCCGCTTGAGAGGAGGAGATAACATGATCTAGAATAAATGCAAGCCTAGTCGCTAAGATCTTGGAAATGACCATGTTTAAGAAGTTACATAAATTAGTTGGACAAAAATCAAAGAAAGAACGAAGATTCTCACACTTAGGTATAAGCACAAGAATGGTGGATGTCCAGCTCATAGGGAGCATGTAACGGCGTGAATTTCGATGCCTCGAAAGTCGTGTCATTATTGAAAGAATTTAGAAGATGAGATAGAAAAGATAGAACTTATAGAATAGAAGAATAAGAAGTCATCAGAAGCTCACAGCGGAATTTCACAATTACAGATATATTACATCATAAGGTCTGATACAACAGAGTACACAACATAATACATCATCATCATGGTTCAACAGCATAATTACACATTACCATATTACAACAACATAGGTACTTAAACTGGATAACTAAAACAGATATGCTACTAGGGTCTTGAACTTGTCCATCATCGGGTTCCACTTGCCTACCTGAATTTACTTGTCTACTCATAATAATTATTATGTGTACCCAAGAGTTTAGGAAACACAGAAAATAACTCTGGTTCAGTCAGGGGATTGGTGTGAGGAAACAAAGTTAAAAGATGCAAACAGGGAAAATAAGTAATTAGGTTTCATGTCGACTGATTTATAACTTTAGAAATCATTAGGTCAAACCATAACTAGCATATGGAAATGACCAAGTAATTTATATCAAAACGTTTGATATTACGATAGTTTGTATCAGATAAATAGAAATCTAGTGAAACGCTTGCATCTCACGTTCACGTATACAGTATACAAATTTTAAAAGTCGCAGAGCGCATATTGGAGTTTGGATTCCAACAGACAGGGTATGCGAGCACCCACCGATCAGTGAACTCTAGAGAGGATACATTGGGGTTCAACAAGAACGTCTTGTAACCTGGCCACACATGAGTGTCCACTCATCTAGCTTGAGTGTGACGAATATATTATCACTCCTACGGTTGAGCTCGATTTACCGTTTCCGAAAACTACAACAGCGAAAGAAATTTAAGAAGTTAAATATGGAAGTCCTCTAGATGGTGATAATATACCCTGCTTGGGTATGACCCAACTAGCCATGCTGCCTAGCCCAACTTTTGTAACTTCCGGGTTGCGAATTTTTGAGGTCATGTTTCTCTTCTGACAGATTATTTCTTTAATTTCCTTGAATGCCACATCGTCCTATCCATCAGAAATACTCATTCGATTACCCAAATATATTACGGGCAATAAAGCTAAGAGAGACGAATTTCTCTGCTACCAACGTAATATACTTACGTAATTCGATGTGTAGAATCTAACTGATATACGTTGTTATACACTCGTCCATTCGGGTTTGTTCTGGGACTAAACAGACCAAAATACTATTACATAGTCCTTGCATCATGTTGACTTCAGCATTCTGATATGCCTCGTATACTTCGAGTCGAAGTGGAATATCTATTCCGGACTCTTCGAAACGATGTACGGAATATCTTTGTAGTCGATGAATATTTATCTGCTTAATCATGAGTATTATTCAGTTGCAGATAAATTATTATTTTACAAACAGTGTTTGTTTACCTGGTTCATATCAGAAAAGTTCAATTATCTTAAAAAAATATAAACAGTCAAAGTGTATGTGTTTCACACAGCGTTTTGTTCAGTTTTACTCATTACTTGGGAATGCACGTGCTTCGCATATGGCATTGTTACTTCTTCTATCATCGCAGCTCGGACGATGTTCTAAACTCTACTTTCCCTTTTTATTTATTCCTTTATGATTAAATAATAATTTAAAAATAATTAATTTAAATTATTTATCTACTTTTAAAATTTCAAACTGATTAAATTCCTATAGTCAAACTCGTCGGTTTGATCTCTGCTTCTACTTTCCACTTGCCTTCGATTAACTAAATAAAAACTCTTTTTTTATTTAATTAATTAATTAGTTAATTAATTTATTTCTAAATTCATTTGTATTTTTATTTTTAAATTTAAAACTGTTTTTAAATTTAAAATCTTGTATTTATCGAGGTACCAAAATATCGTTTTTGGCTAATACCAAAACATTGATTTGGCAAATGCCAAAATACCGGATTTGGCAAGTGCCAAAGTTCCGGACTTGGCAAGTGCTAAGGCACTGGATTTGGCAAGTGCCAAATACCATACTTGGCACTTCCTTCTTTGCCATATCAGTGCACAGTGGTGCACGTGCACACCACCTCGGCTCGTAGAGGAGCCACCGCGACCACTCCAACACGTCGCGCTCCCCTTCCAGTTCACCAACCACCCACCGGAGCACTCCCTCATCGGGGAAACAACCTCCTGCTCTTACCTCAGACCATGTGCGGATGTCCCCTTCCGGCCACGACACCACTCTGACGCCGCCATCCCCCCATGACCGATCCCCGAATGCTCCGCCGTCGATACACTGTTCAGGCAAGAACAATCGAACCCATAAAAACTAGAAAAACCCTATTTCCTTTTTGATCTTGAAAACTACACATTAGAAAAATTAAGTTGTATTTTTCCTGGATGCCCCTACCCCCGTCGAAGCTCTCCTCTCAACCGCCTGACTCCTGGTGGCCGAGGTGATCAGAATTAGCTCAAAAACCATTTTCCGTTCATCCCCGAAATTCTCGCGATACACACACTTAAAAATCATGATTTTCATATTAAAAATCATCATTTCGATCTGCAATTTTATTTATATAATCAAAACGTGTTTTTACAACATTTGAAAATTCACTTTGATTTTGCATTACAGAGAGTTTTACTGTATTCCTGTTTCGAACATAAATACTTTGAAGTGTTACTTCCTTCGATCTGGTTTGTGAATGTGTGGTATATTTGTACTATATCTCTACATTTTCATGAATTAGATGTGAGACATCTAGTTTTATTTGCTCCTCGGAAATCAAGTGTACAAGTTCAGTGTTTTGACAGAAACACAGTATAGTTTTTTCTAAAATCCTAATGGATCATCAACCAAACTTGCACATTCATTCTATCATGGTTTCCTACATGAATATTAATTTGTACAGATGTAGAGTAGGGTGTTCTATCATCATACTATACTTGTTTACAGTAACAATTTATGATCATAACAATATTTGATAGTAAAAGCTATATAAAAATGTTTTATAGTAAATATTTAAACAAGAGATTCAAAAGTGTTCACTCACCAAAAGCTTTCCAAGATTCCAGAAAAGTGACTGCAGAAATTTGTATGAAATCTCGGTTTTGTTGTGAGAAGAAGTGAGGAATTTGAGTTGTATTTATAGTTGAGTTCAAGGATTTTAAGAACATTTCCTGCACTTGTTTCAACAGTAAAATCCCTTTAGCCTTAACCCTCTTTTCCCTTAGTCTCCTACGGCCACATGTATGAAGAGTTTGTCTTATTAAGGTTTTAGAGCCAATGAGTGGATACTAGGTTACCCCTTCTAAAAGCTTGAGTCACCCCTTCATTAAATGCATGTATCCATTTTAGATTTTAAAGCATTATAAAAATGGGTTTCTCCTTGTCTCTTTCTTGCTTGATATCTCTCTTATACAGGTCATGAGAATTTCTTTAGGTGTTTTAGGGAATGTTTTCACAGTCTTAATTTACTATTTGTAGTATCATTCATTAATTGTTTTTGTCTTCATGTGTGTTTATTTTTGTTTCATGTTTTAAGATATTTATGTGGGTCAAAAGAACAAATGTTTCATGTGTGCTATTGTTCATGTTTTGGCCGCCTTGTCTCTTGTTATATGTATTCATGTTGTGTTGTTTTGTTCTAAAGTCCTTCTCTATTTTCAAGTGAACGAAATGCTCTTTATATAATTCATGTTATAAGGCATTTTATTTTTAAAACCTTGTTTTGTTAAAATGATATTATGAAGTATTTATCTTCATATGAATTACCACTCATGATTTTTATTTGTATGTAGTATACTTGTTTTACACTTTAAAATCCTAAGATATAACAAGTACATCTATTATTCTTTCTATTCATACATATATATGTTTTCACATATGTATCAAGAATCACTTTAGTTTTCTTTTTAACTAGCATTCTCATTTTAAAGATTATTAGAATGATTATTAGAAAAAGTCGGGACATTACAGTCCACCCCCCTTATAAGAATTTCGTCCCCGAAATTTTAAAGTAAGAAAGATAGAAAGAATTTCCCCAAAAGATGATACTTCATTTCACTACTACTTAGTATATTATAATTATACACTAGTTCCATACTCATCCTTGACATACATAACAATACTTCCATAACTAGCTATGCTTGACTAATTCAAGTTATAGGCTATATGATATACATATGCATAGTCCAAACACATCACTCCTCTCTACTCCTCCGAGTCACTATCAATTACAATCCACTCGTCATCTGAGATGTTTACAATTTCAACCACTTCATCATCGTCATCTGATGGCTCTAAAACCTCCATTATGCCCTGGGTAGTTGGTTTCTCCTCCTCGTCGTTGGAATTCTCTATAACCTCCACTGGTGGAAGTAGACACACCTGTATCGCGGGATACCCATAGTCCCTAAATATCTCTACACATCCTCCCACTGCATGATACTCAACGAGCGCCTGCTCCAATCTCGCCCATATTACTAACACTGGGTCGACAAACTACTCTGGTTGTCCTCCTATGGCAGCGACTGGTGTCTCTAGGACAAAATCTTCCTCCTCCTCGTATTCTTCTTCATCTTCTTCTTCGCCATCTATGTCCATATCCTCCGCATCATCCTCATCCCTGTCACTGTCATCATCACTATCACTATCTCCAAAACCTGTCTCTATCATCAGTATGTCGTCTTCCTCTGAGCATCCCTGGATGTCTGCCTCTTGCTCCATCGGTTCTTCTCTACCGACATCCGACTCCTCGGATGTCCTGTGGGTACCCTCATCTTCACTCAGTGACCTCTCTCTAATGTCTTCTGAATCTCCTACTCCTGCTCTCTTCGCCAGCAATCTCTCGGTCTAGTGTAGGGTGAGTCTTTTCCTAGCTATGGTCTTCATTAATGGTGCCATCTGGAAATTAACAAGGAAATAGAACTCGTCAATGATAGGATCATAACAAGAGAGTTCATAAGTCCTAATAAACTGAATCCAAAGATGTACATACCAATGCTCACAGAAATGGAGAAATCCAAGGTTTCATTTCATCCAAACAACGAAATAGTAAAAATACCTAATATGTAGAAAAGTCCGGGTATAATTTCCTGATATGTTTTTTGGTTTCCCACGTGCAATCCTTTGGATTTTCACTCCATTGAATCTTTAGTAGACTTACCACTTTGTTGCGGAGTTGTTTTTCCTCTCTATCGATAATACGAAATGGCTGTCGAATCACCGTCAAATCTGGTTCAATCTCTATTTCTTGCTGAACAGATGTCCAGAATTAAGGACGGATCGTGCAAACATTTTTTTAAATGAGATACATGGAATACATTGTGAATCCCTGCCACATGTTCTGGTAATTCAATTCTATAGGCTAGAAATCCAATTCTCTCCAGAATTCGGAAAGGTCCAACATATCGTGGAGTTAACTTTCCGGCTTTTCCAAATCTCACAACTCCTCTCATCGGTGAAATCTTCACAAATACCAGATCTCCTATTTCAAATACAAGATCTCTTCGCCTTTGACCAGCATAGCTTTTCTGTCGATCTTGAGCTTCTTTCATTCTTAATTTCACTAACTCCACTTTCTCTGTTGCTTCTCGGATCATATCTGGTCCAAGTACTAATTTGTCTGTGGATTCAATCCAACATGCGGGTGCTTTACAAGGTCATCCATACAGTGCTTTGTATGGTGCCATCTGCATACTTGCCTGGTAACTATTGTTATAAGCGAATTCCACCAGGTGTAAATGATCCTCCCATGATCCTCCAAAATCCAAAATACAAGCTCTTAACAAATCTTCCAATATCTGGTTTACTCTCTCAGTCTGGCCGTCCGTTTGAGGATGGTAAGCTGTACTAAGATTCAATTTCGTTCCCAAAGTCTTTTGCAATGCTTGCCAAAATTTACTTGTAAAGATGGGATCTCTATCGCTTACAATACTTGCTAGGACTCCATGTAATCGTACAATCTCACTCATGAAAACTTTGGCTAAAGATGCGGCTGTGCGTGTTGGTTTTACTGGAATAAAATGCGCGCTTTTTGTTAGCCGATCGACAATTACCCGAATTCCTTCAAATCCTCTTCTTATCTTTGGCAATCCATCGATATCATTTCCCACTTCCAGTTGGGTATCTCCAATGATCGTAATAGTCCAACAGCCTTCTGATGATCTCCTTTGACCTGCTGACAACATAGACATTCATTCACACAAGTTGTAATGTCCTTCTACATTCCTGGCCACCAAAATACTCTCTTCATGTCATTATTCATTTTATGAATTCCTGGATGGATGCTCAATTTTGATGCGTGGCATTTTTCAAAACTTCTTGTCTTAACCCATTTGTATCTGGAACACATAATCTGTTGTTAATTCTTAACACTCCTCGGTTGTCCAACTCGAAATCAGACTCCTTCCCATCTATGACTCCTTGAATGATCTTCTCCAGTTTTGCATCTCTTCTTTGATTACTCGTAATCCTTTCTTCGAGAGTCGGTGTGACTTCCAATAGGGATAGAATCGCATTTCTACTCAAAGTGTCTGCTACTACATTTGCTTTGCCGGGTGTATAAATGATATCAAAATCATACGATGCAAGAAATTCCAACCATCGTTGTTGCCTTAAATTTAAATCCTTTTGAGAAAATAAGTACCTCAATGGTTTATGATCTGTAAAAAGCTCGAATTTTCCACCCAGAAGATAATGTCTCCATATCTTCAATGCAAAAACAACGGCCAATAACTCTAGATCGTGAGTTGCATAATTCTTCTCGTGTATCTATAATTGCCTACTTGCATATGCAATTACACGACGGTTCTGCATCAACACAGCTCCTAATCCAACTCCACAAGCGTCAGCGTAAATTTCAAATTTTCTTGTTCCGTCGGGAAAAGCTAACACTGGTGCTTTGGTTAAACGCTCTTTTAACTCTTGAAAAGATTCTTCACACTTCGGGGTCTAAATAAACCATTGGCCTTTCTTCATTAATTTCGTTAAATGAGACGATATCTTAGAATAATCTTGGATAAACCTTCGGTAATATCCTGCCAACCCTAGGAAAATTCGAACATCGGTTGGTGTACGAGGTTGTCTCCATTATAGTACTGATTCAACTTTCACTGGATCTACTGATATTCCATCTCCATTTACAATATGCCCCAAAAATCTCACTTCAGACTTCCAAAAATGACATTTTGAAAATTTGGCTTTCAACACATTTTTCCTCAGAGTTTCCAGTACTACTCCAAGATGATAACGATGCTCCTCTTCCGTTTTTGAATAAATCAGAATATCGTCATTGAAAATTAGAACGAACTTGTTCAGAATTTTCCTAAAGACTCTGTTCATCAAATCTACGAAAAATGCTGGTGCGTTGGTTAGACCAAATGGCATAACCAACCACTCATAAAAGAAATCTGGGCCTCTAAATGTTGTTAAAGGAATACTATCTTCAGTGATTCTTAATTGGTGGAATCCTATTGCTAGATCCATTTGGGAGAATACTGTTGCTCTGTGCAATTGATCGAAAAGATCGTCGATTCGGGGTGAAGGATATTTGTTTTTGATGGTTACTTTGTTTAATTCTCTGTAGTCTACACACAGTCGTAACGACCCATCAGACTTCACTACAAAAACTACCGCCGAGCCCCAACTTGAAAAACTTGGTCGGATTAAGCCCTTACTCATCAAATCCCGAGTTTGTTTTTCCAGTTCCAACACCTCTTTTGGAGCCATACGCCTTTTTGGTTGAACTATCGGTCTCGCTCCTGGAATTAAATTGATTAGGAATTCGATCTCCCGATGAGGAGGTAAACTTCTGACTTCTTCGAATATATCCTTAAATTCTCCTACTACGTCCAGTGTTTCAAGGTTCTCTTGTGGTGCTTCCAGGGCATATAGGAAACTGTAGGTATGAATATCGGGTTTTCCAGAAGGTATCCTAGCTTTACGGTCTAAGCTAGTTATCAAGGTTATGGTTTCTTTATCACATTTTATCTTAGCGTGGAACTCGCTCAACTAGTCCAATCCAAGAATAAAATTGAAACTTTTGAAATCTAAGACATAGAAATCGAAACAAAAGGAATGTGACAGATATAACAGTGTTATGTCCTCACAACACATTTTTAACTCGGTTTTACCATCAATTGGGTTTGATACGCAAATTGGGTTTGGGTTTAAGGTTAAACTAGTCTACGGTTTCAGATGAAATAAAACTGTGTGAAGCGCAGGTATCAAATAAAACTCGAAGGTAAATTCCTTTAAATTGTAAAGTACCTTTCAGCACTCCCTTCCCCTTCACATTCTGAGAGCCAGATGGTTCATTCTTGATGGCATACACCTTTGCCTGAGGTGCCCTTTTCATCAGTGGACAGTCTTTCACCATGTGACTAGGCTGGTGACAGTTAAAACAGAGATTCTTCAAAACCATCTCATTTCTCTAAACCTGTTGTTGCTGCTGCTGCTGTTGTTGCTGAGGTTTCCTTTGATGCTATTGTGGTTGCTGTTGCTGAGGTTTCTTGTTTCCCTTCTACTTACAGAATCTTGCAATGTGCCCCTTCTGCTTACAGTTGTGACACAGAACATTCTTGAGATGATTTTCAGGTTTACGCTGAACTGCCATTCCTTAGTTTTGGTTATCTTTCCAGTCGGGGTTAAACTTCCATTTTTGGATATTTCCTCCACTCGCTTCTCCGGTCTGAGCCTTTGCTGCAGTTGGGTTCTTAGGGTCCAGGGCTTCATACCTGAGTGCTAAATCCACGAGTTCAACAAATGGGTCTTTCAGATGCCTTATCATACGGCCTTGCAGACTATCCTTCAATCCAGCTACGAACATCTCGTTCTTCTTCAGTGAGGTATTTGCCAATTCTGGTCCAAAGCTTGGCATTGCATTGAACTTGTTCTCATACTCAGTGACAGTCATGTTTTCTTATTTCAAGTCAATGAAGTCTCGATACATTCTGGTTTTCCCAGTTGCTGGCAGATACTGAGCTTCTAAAGCTTCTTTGAACAAAGCCCAAGTATAATTCTCCTCTGGAGTATTAACAGTCTGGGCATCCCACCAGATAGCTGCAGCTCCCTCCAGATTCCATGAAGCTAAAAGACGTTTGTACTCGTCATCCAACTTCAGTCCCTTAAAAATCCTCTCACATGATCTAATCCATGCTTGGACGTCAACCAGTGATTCCGTTCCCTTAAAAGTCTTTCCTCCTAGAGTAGTGTAGTTCTTGCAAATCATAGAGATGTTTGGCTGCGTTGGAGCTTGGACTACTTCAGTTGTATTCCACTTGGGTCTGATTAACAGTGTGCCCATTGTTCGTAGTTGCCCTACTTGCTCCTTGGCCTCGCCTTGCTTGAGCATCATTCTCAACTTTCTGAGTATATGATTTGAGAATTAATACTCGTTCGGAAAACAGTCTTAGGGATAACCTAAATTAATAGCTAGGGTAGTTCTATACTATATGGTTTTTATAAAAATACGCTCTCTCAGCACTAACTCACAGCCTATGTGTTCAGAAAACCTAAGATCTGATACCAACTGTAACGGCGCGAACTTCGATGCCTCGAAAGTCATGTCATTATTGAAAGAATTTAGAAGATGAGATAGAAAAGATAGAACTTATAGAATAGAAGAATAAGAAGTCATCAGAATCTCACAGCGGAATTTCACAAATACAGATATATTACATCATAAGGTATGATACAGCAGAGTACACAACGTAATACATCATCATCATGGTTCAATAGCATAATTATACATTACCATATTAAAACAACATAGGTACTTAAACTGGATAACTAAAACAGATATGCTACTAGGGTCTTGAACTTGTCCATCATCGGGTTCTACTTGCCTACCTGAATTTACTTGTCTACTCATAATAAATATTATGAGTACCCAAAAGTTTAGGAAACATAGAAAATAACTCTGGGTCAGTCAGGGGACTGGTGTGAGGAAACAAAGTTAAAAGATGTAAACAGGGAAAATATGTAATAAGGTTTCATGTTGACTAATTTATACTTTTAGAAATCGTTAGGTCAAACCATAACTAGCATATGGAAATGACCAAGTAATATATATCAAAATGTTTGATATTACGATAGTTTGTATCAGATAAATAGAAATCTAGTGAAACGCTTGCATCTCACGTTCACGTATACAGTATACAAATTTTAAAAGTCGCAGAGCGCGTATTGGAGTTTGGATTCCAACAAACAGGGCATGGGAGCACCCACCGATTAGTGTACTCTAGAGAGGATACACTGGGGTTCAACAAGAACGTCTTGTAACCCGGCCACACATGACCGTCCACTTATTTAGCTTGAGTGTGACGAATATATTATCACTCCTACGGTTGAGCTCAATTTACCGTTTCCGAAAACTACAACAGCGAAAGAGATTTAAGAAGTTAAATATGGAAGTCCTCTAGATGGTGATAATATACAATGCTTGGGTATAACCAACTAGCCGTGCTGCCTAGCCCAACTTTTGTTACTTCCGGGTTGTGAAGTTTTGAGGTCACGTTTCTCTTTTGACAGATTATTTCTTTAATTTCCTTGAATGCCACATCGTCCTATCTGTCAGAAATACTCATTCGATTACCCAAATATATTACGGGTAATAAAGCTAAGAGAGACGAATTTCTCCGCTACCAATGTAATATACTTACGTAATTCGATGTGTAGAATCTAACTGATATACGTTGTCAAACACTCGTCCATTCGGGTTTGTTCTGGGACTGAACAGACCAAAATACTATTACATAGTCCTTGCATCATGTTGACTTCAGCATTCTGATATGCGTCGTATACTTCGAGTCGAAGTTGAATATCTATTCCGGACTCTTCGACGATGTACGGAATATCTTTTATAGTCGATGAATATTTATCGGCTTAATCATGAGTATTATTCAGTTGCAGATAAATTATTATTTTACAAACAGTGTTTGTTTACCTGGTTCATATCAGAAAAGTTTAATTATCTTAGAAAAATATAAACAGTCAAAGCGTATGTGTTTCACACAGCGTTTTGTTCAGTTTTACTCATTACTTGGGAATGCACGTGCTTCGCATATGGCATTGTTACTTCTTCTATCATCACAGCTCGGACGATGTTCTAAACTCTACTTTTCCTTTTAATTTATTCCTTTATGATTAAATAATAATTTAAAAATAATTAATTTAAATTATTTATCTACTTTTAAAATTTCAAACTGATTAAATTCCTACAGTCGAACTCGTCGGTTTGATCTCTGCTTCTACTTTCCACTTGCCTTCGATTAACTAAATAAAAACTCTTTTTTTATTTATTTAATTAATTAGTTAATTAATTTATTTCTAAATTCATTTGTATTTTTATTTTTAAATTTAAAACTGTTTTTAATTTTAAAATCTTGTATTTATCGAGGTACTGAAATATCGTTTTTGGCTAATACCAAAACATTGATTTGGCAAATGCCAAAATACCGGATTTGGCAAGTGCCAAAGCACCAGACTTGGCAAGTGCTAAGGCACTGGATTTGGCAAGCGCCAAATACCATACTTGGCACTTCCTTCTTTGCCGTATCAGTGCACAGTGGTGCACGTGCACACCACCTCGGCTCGTAGAGGAGCCACCGCGACCACTCCAACACGTCGCGCTCCCCTTCCAGTTCACCAACCACCCACCGGAGCACTCCCTCTCCGTTGCTACAGGGATTTTCCCGTTCGATCTCTTCACGGCAGAAAACAATCATCGGGGAAACAACCTCCTGCTCTTACCTCAGACCATGTGCCGATGTCCCCTTCCGGCCACGACACCACACCACTCTGACGCCGCCATCCCCCCATGACCGATCCCCGAATGCTCCGTCGTCGATAAACTGTTCAGGCAGGAACCACCGAACCCATAAAAACTAGAAAAACCCTATTTCCTTTTTGATCTTGAAAACTACACATTAGAAAAATTAAGTTGTATTTTTCCCGGATGCCCCTACCCCCGTCGAAGCTCTCCTCTCAACCGCCTGACTCCTGGTGGCCGAGGTGATTGGAATTCTCTCGAAAACTATTTTCCGTTCATCCCCGAAATTCTTGAGATCCACATAATTAAAAATCATGATTTTCATATTATAAATCATCATTTCAATCTGCGATTCCATTTATGTAATCAAAACGAGTTTTTAGAACATTTGAAAATTCACTTTGATTTTGCATTACAGAGAGAGTTTTACTGTATTCCTATTTTGAACATAAATACTTTGAAGTGTTACTTCCTTCGATCTGGTTTGTGAATGTGTGGTATATTTGTACTATATCTCTACATTTTCATGAGTCAGATGTTAGACATCTAGTTTTATTTGCTCCCCGGAAATCAAGTGTACAAGTTCTGTGTTTTGACAGAAACACAATACAGTTTTTTCTAAAATCCTAATGGATCATCAACTAAACTTGCACATTCATTCTATCATGGTTTCCTACATGAATATTAGTTTATACAGATGTAGAGCAGGGTGTTCTATCATCATACTATACTTGTTTACAGTAACAATTTATGATCATAACAATACTTGACAGTTAAAGCTATATAAAACTGTTTTATAGTAAATATTTAAACAAGAGATTCAAAAGTGTTTCACTCACCAAAAGCTTTCCAAGATTCCAGAAAAGTGACTCTCGAAATTTGTATGAAATCTCAGTTTTGTTGTGAGAAGAAGTGAGGAATTTGAGTTGTATTTATAGTTGAGTTCAAGGATTTTAAAAACATTTCCTGCACATGTTTCAACAGTAAAATCCCTTTAGCCTTAACCCTCTTTTCCCTTAGTAACCTACGGCCACATGTATGAAGATTTTTCTTATTAAGGTTTTAGAGCCAATGAGTGGATACTAGGTTGCCCCTTCAAGAAGCTTGAGTCACCCCTTCATTAAATGCATGTATCCATTTTAGATTTTAAAGCATTATAAAAATGGGTTTCTCCTTGTCTCTTTCTTGCTTGATATCTCTCTTATACAGGTCATGAGAATTTCTTTAGGTGTTTTAGGGAATGATTTCACAATCTTAGTTTACTATTTGTAGTATCATTCATTAATTGTTTTGTCTTCATGTGTGTTTATTTTTGTCTCATGTTTTAAGATATTTATGTGGGTCAAAAGAACAAATGTTTTATGTGTGCTATTGTTCATGTTTTGGCCGACTTATCTCTTGTTATATGTATTCATGTTGTGATGTTTGTTCTAAAATCCTTCTCTATTTTCAAGTGAACGAAATGCTCTTTATATAATTCATGTTACAAGGCTTTTTATTTTTAAAACCTTGTTTTGTTAAAATGATATTATGAAGTATTTATCTTCATATGAATTACCACTCATGATTTTTATTTCTACGTAGTATACTTGTTTTACACTTTAAAATCCTAAGATGTAACAAGTATATCTATTATTCTCTCTATACATACATACATATGTTTTCACATATGTATCAAGAATCACCTTAGTTTTGTTTTTAACTAGCATTCCTATTTTAATGATTATTAAAATGATTATTAGAAAAAGTCGGGACATTACAGAGCGTGACACCACAAAAGAAAATCAACACGCCAGGGAGAAATCCCGACAAATGATCGCCCAAGCACTCATAAAAGTCCCCGTTGAGACCATGGGGACCACTTCTTCATTCCTAGCTAAGTTAGAAAAGACACAAACGAATTTCTTCCAACGTCGGGGTGCATCAAAGAGAAGAAGCCTCAATAGGAAGAACAGAGGAAGGAATGAAAGATATGAGGCAAGGATCAAAGAGGACGATATAAGGGCTACCTAGTAAGGACTAAAAATGAGAAATGATCATCTCTACAACCTTGGATAAAGACGTCGCCATAGATTCATGTAGGAAAAGGATCTTGCGAATAGCGAGGATATTGTTCTATTTTCTAATGGAAGAATTTTGAATTGAAGTCACCATCGACAATCGTTTCAATCCTATCTTTATGTAGAAGGAATGCATTCTCAATGCATAGCTCTGAATTAAAGGCGAGTTGGGCTTCAATCCATTCATCCTGCAAGGACCTGGATTTTGGTTAATTAATTTTAAACATTTAATATTTATTTTAAATGTTAAGTTGATAATAAATGGATTTTTTATATCGAGTCAATCGATTAATAATAGAAATACGATTTAATTTCGAGTATATCGAATTATCGTAATATGAAAACAAAAATAATTGAATTTGAAGCTAAATTGAATCGAAACGAATTAGATGATTAATATGAATTCTATTTGAGTATAAATGATAATAATAATTTATTATCGAGGAGTTGATTGTTTTGTATTTAAATTAGATTTAATCGATTTAATTTGGTACATGAAAATAGTTAATTTTCGAATGATCTCGGAATTCAACAAAACCAATTCTATCGGATCCATAATAGTGTATGATTATTGGATTTCCAATTTCGTAGCATTTGGATTTACCATTTGATTGTACGATCAGAAAACACCTAGAAAATATTTAGATTGAATTTAATTTAATTCGTCGATTTAAATTGTTACCTTCTCCATACGATCAAATTAGACTACAGAATCCACCCTAGTGTGTTCAGAATAGCAGTTAAACCCTAGAAATGTTGGTCTGATGTGTCGATAAGAGTTCAAAACCGCAAGATAAGTTAATTACAAAAATTTATATATAAGCCAAATCAACTTCAAATCAATATTTAATTAGCCACCCTAAGAATTAAAAACCACAGACCTACTCATACCCAAAGTTTACCCTAAATCTTTAGCTCATGTACAAATGCCCCCTTCCTTCGCTCCAAAGCCATCAGTGATTTAATTCAATGCGTACATTATGTTACCTCCCATGTTTAAAAATATGAGGTGAAAACCCCTTCCTTATTTCTTTTCATTTCGCCTTTTGGAAAATCTAATTCAATCGCAAGCTTCAGGAAACAAAACTGTCCCTCCTTTCAAATTTCTAAAATCAAAATTGAATTCGAGCCTAATAATTTACTAAATGCAACAATAGAGGCCTCACCTTTTGTTCGATATAGCAAGCTGGCATGGGTTTTGAAAGCTCGACGGTTCAAGTGGCATTCTAGGGCTTCGGTTAATCTTCTTGTAACACCCCCATAATTTTATAACACACTATAATGATAAATTAAATAATACTTAATTAAATATCGATAATTAAGTAAAAAGGATTGCGCTATTGCGTTCGTCTCGGACTTCTGCTTAAAATAGACACCTGGTTTGCATAAAACGGACATCGTATGAAGAAGATATTAAGGTTCAATCTTTATAAATATATAAGTTGCTTGTATATAAACAAAATAAATCCATAATTCAAAATCAGAAGGTGTGGGACAGAGCAGGAGTTCGGCCCGTAAAGGGTCGACCACAGTCCCTATGGGCCGACCCCATCAAGGGGCTGTCGACCCCTGTGTTGACCCCTAGGTCGACACACTAAGGGGGGGTCGACCCCCATACAGATCTGGGCAGATCCCTGCCTCCGAACTTGGACTGATTTCTGGCCTAGATTCATTGGCAGGTGGCTACAAATAGAACCTATATCCACTGTTTTATTCATCTAATTCAATGGAGACAATGATGTGTTGCTCCAACATAGTCTTATCTAGCCCACTTCTTTATCAACAATCAAGATATACAAATTTACGGATCTGTGCTATAACATCTGCTATCATTCTTCTGTTTCTTAGATCCGATCACAGAGAGTCTATGTTAATTTTAGATATAAACACCTAAAATGTAATCTTGACATGCCTATAAGTGTGGATCTAAGCCTATGCCTATTAATAATCTGAAACTATACCATATCTGTTATTAATTGTATATCTAATTGGCTGTTTAGACTCATTATGCCTATTTATGATATCCCTATTCTGTTCATCATGTCACCTTATGCCTATTATGTTAGTTTGCCTAATCATGTCACTATGTCTATTTTGTTAGTATGACCAATTCTATCGTCATATACTGGTTTTTATTTGCTATGCCTATTCTTTTTCTCTTCTTCCCCTTTTCCCTTTTTATTTTTATAGCCAGGCTACCTTCGAGCCTAGGCATATCACTGAAATACGTAAAAGTGCGAAATTACGTACGATTGGGAATGGTTAATTTGGGGAATATTCTAAAACATGATTGGGAATTTGGGCATAATTTTGTACCTTAAGCCAAAACTTGGGATTTGGGGGCATAATCTAGACCTTAATCTAATTTTGGGCATAAATTGTATCATAGATTGGACGGAGAATGGGATATAATAAATATGAAAATTGGTTTGCAATGAAAATGCCTAGATTTATAGTAATTACAAACTGTAACGCCACTTAGAAACGAGGTTAGATTACACTTGTGGTAGAAGTCTGCCCGAAACCGCCCGGCATATCCAGCGTCCACAAGTGGTAAATCTAATGTGAGGGGTCTAAGTGCATAAACACGTAACGTGCTAGGACACGAGGTTAAGTCCGACTTGTGGAAGAAGTCTGCCCGGACTCGACCGGCATATCCAGCATCCTCAAGTGGTTGGCTTAATGTAGGAGGTCTAGCACATTATAACCATAAATGAATAAATGATAATGGACTTGTAATACTTAACCTGTTTGAATCCATAGGGATTACATGAATATGTTAACTTGAGTAGGAGTTAAGTAAACTTGCTAGAATCAGTGAGAGGGTTAAGTAAATCTTGGGGCGGTGGGTAATATTTATATATAGGCCCACAAACTTAACCTATGGGGTTATGCAATCTTGTTACACTGGTAGGCATAACCTATTGAAATCCTAGTAGTGGGGATGCAAGCCTAGGGGAAACTGGTATCATCTGGTGTGAGATCTGTTTCAATCAGTAACCCATATATAGGTATCGGACGAGTACTCCGAACTAGGTCAGAGTCGGGGCACGCTTACTGAGCTGATTATAAGAGGTCACTTGGGAAAAGATGTCTAATGGAACGTTCTATCGGGCCCATGTGCATGCATGGGTCCGCCTGCTCGGGAAGATAAGACATTGTGGCATCAGTAGATATGGTTGTGCACATCCTGTAAATGAAGGGTTGCCACTTTAGGAAGTGATACATCCTACTGCGAGGCCAGCACAGGGTATCTACGGAGTTAGGGAGCCGATCGATTGGGGTAGTAATTAGGGTACATCTAGTCTCGCTTGTATAGGATCCCGTTATTATCCTTAGGGGTAACACTGGTAATTTCAGTTAGGCTGCCTGTTATTGTATAAGGTAAAACCGCTCACTAGAAGTATGCCTAAGTCTACTATCTTGTACTTACTGGGGATCATCTTGTTTCGATAGTACTAGTATTGGTGCAGAGAAAAGTATTAGAGAAGCACAATGCCTGTTTTGTTCAATTTATCCTATTTACCTTGTTATACCTACCATACGACACTATTATCTCTCTCCAACTTATATGCATGTCATGATGTTTTTATTTATTTATATGCTAAAAGTAACTGGATTGGCTAAACGTTATGTCTAACCCATTTTGTTTCCTCTTCTTTCTCTTCCGTTTCCGACTTCCTAGGTTTTCAAGGTAGGAATACTCAAGCTTGATCAAGATTCTTCCACTATGCCATAGATTGCATACGGCAACCCTAGAAAAGTGATGCAGGAAGTGCAAAATAATGTTGGTATATGCCAAAAATGATCTCTGGCAACACTTTTTTGGGGTTGCCTTAGAGTCAAAGGCAACGACTTTGCTATCCTAAGGTAACATCGCTACAGGTGTTGCTACATGCAATAAATTTACATAAATGTGGGGCCCACTAAATTCTGAATCCCGGGATCACGGAATCCTGTTGCGCCCCTAAATTCTGTAGTCGGGTTCACGGAATCCTGTTGTGGGTCCCACATTTATGTAAATTTATGGCAACACTATATCATAGCTATGGCAAGATTTAACACTGCATACTGCAACATTATGTCATAGCTATTTCATGATTATATAACATACTGCAACATAATAGCAATTACCATCACACACTGAAATTAATAAACAACTTTTCATTCAAATTAATAACCAATAACACAAATACTATTTAGTCGACTATAGAATAACAAAAAATAGCCAACAAATACAGTTTTACAGAGTACTTACAAACAAAGCCGGTACTAAATTCATGTTTACATCAACCTAAAACAGTTTCAAATTAATAAAGCCCGAGCCTCCAATGCATTCAGTACCTCTCTACTGCCTCCTTCACCTGCAAAATAAAGCAGTTTCAAAAGTCATGCATTTTAGCACAACCAAAGTCATGCATGCCTCGGCTACAAACTGATGCAATGCCTTGTTTACATTGCAACACAAAAGGGAAGACATGCATGCCTCAGTTGCATTTCAGCACAAACTATGGCCATAGTATAACTGACTTGGACTTCAGCACGAAGACATTTTAGCACAAACTATGGCTAGAGTTGCTTTTCAGCACAGAATTGCATTTCACAATCTATGGCTGAGTTGCAAATTGATGCAATGACTCAGCTTGTTCAAAGCATTTACAATATCAAGGAATGCAACAGAATGCCTGAGGCACTAAAAATTTAGACATGCCACTACTCGTTCAAGTATAAACTCAACCATTGCATCAATTACGAACTGACACTATCATTACTGATTGAAGAGAAAATAAAATTCTTAAAATTCTGTAGTTCATTACTGAAGCATCAGCCTTCTACATGGTCAGTTACATACCAACATTGAACTATAGAATTGTAATAATTAGACTGATGCTTCAGCAAGAGGAAATTGTAAGAATTCTAAAGCATACCACCAGCCAACCATAAAAATAAGCAAAAATACATAACAGCAGTGTGTGTCTGTATACGATCTCCGATTTGCACAATTTGTAAGGGCCTTGGACTGCAAAAACATGAAATTAAGAAGCCATGTTTTTCACTTTGCTAGGTGGAAGGCAGATTGGTCTTATTGGGACATCATCTCTACACCTGAAGCAGTAGATTAAATCAAAACCCTAACTGAAATCTGAAACCCAAGACGAACCCCAGTTGAAGACCTAATTGAACTTAAACTCGAAGCTGCCCTACTCGAACCCTAATTAAGCTTGTAAACTTGAACTTTTAGCCCTAATTGAACCTAAGAGTGAGTGTGTGAGAGGTTAAGCAGCGGAGTACTTTGGTAAAGTTCGATTGAAATTTTCAGTATTTTTGTAGTTTCCCGCCTTTTTTGCTTCCCGCCCTAGACATAATTTCACGCGCGGATTGTTAATCTGGACTAAACATTTCTTCACGCGGATCGCTAACCTGGACCATTGGATCGTGTTGACACAGATTGATAATTTTATTCACGAGGCTACTGCAACACATGTTGATATATATGCTAACACATTTAAGTGTGCGTTGCAGTAGACAAAAAACAGCATAGCAATGGCAACATTGTAGCTAGCAACACCATGCATTTTCTTTGTGATAGGCCATCTATGGCATAGTGTTCTTTCATTCTGCTCGGAGCTGCTTAGATGTACCGCTTGATTCCATATCTTCTATACAATGGCTATGTTTTGGGGATTATGCACTTTTCATGTTTATTGTACTCTGATGATTTTAGTACAAGACAGAAGTTTTAAATTGATATACTGGGTTTTATGCATTTCAGACTCATGATGTAACTATGTTTTGGAACCACGATGTTTTCTAATTAATAAAGTTTAAATTTCCGCTATTATTTTATATCTGTCATGTAATATTTCTGTTTCTTTTTACCTATAACGCTTTAAGAAACTTAATGCGTTCTGTTAAAGAGTGACATTAACGGACGTGGGGTTTCACACTTCGATTCGGAGGGCATTGGGTGACTGGAAGTCTCGGTTTCAATTTGGTTTTTGGCAGTTGGGTTCGACGTCGCTGGGAGATCCAATTGTAGGAGTTGGATATCGGGGTGCTGGATGGGTGGCACTCGGGAAGAAGAAGAAGAAGCGAGGGCGGTCTCTGATGGAGGTGGCGGTGAGCTAAAGTGGTCGTTAGGCTTCGTGAAAACTGGGAAAGGGACGTGAAGTAAGGCTTCGTGAAAACTGGAAAAAAAAGGGTGAGAGGCAAATCATGATTTTAACAAAAAGATATTAGGACAGCATTTTTTTGGAAAATTCTAATTTACAATTCAAATTTGGGTGAACTTGTTCGATTTAGGTGAGGAGGTTGGTTCGGATTTTTTAAATCCTGAAACTAATTCGAAGTCACGTTGCAAAATGATGGCTAGGCAGGTTAATAAGGGGATTAACTGCAAATTAATGAGGTAATTAGGGTTTATGATAATGATTAAATTCAAGTTAATTTTATCATATATATAATAGTTAACTTATAAAATGTATAACATTCTTATACATTTCCAAAATCAGATGAAACTGATTACGTTGGATTCGAATTGGAAAAGCTTCGCAATGACATTGATTTGGGATGATTTGGAGACCGTTGGGATTTTTTATTAAATTAAACATTTGTTTAATTTAATCACAAACCAACTGCTATTTCTATAAAAAAAATCAAGGCGAGTAAACTCACTCTCTGGATTCGTATATAATTTACTATAAACGAATGTTTATTTAATATATTGTTATATGTTTTTGTTAGTTGTTTGGATGCACTGAAACATTATTATGGCTATTTTATATATATTAGTTATATTTAGGCTTGGTAGTTGGATATTTCCCGTAGTACTATTAGCAGATGATACCCTATGCGTCTAACAATATATTAGCCGATGACCTTCTATACCGCGATATCCCACCTTGAAGCATGATTGGTATTATTTATGTCGTCTAACATATGTAGATGCAGGAAAAATAGATCGGAGGGATCCAACAATATTTGTCATATTTATATGTTGTTTTTTTCATATATATTATAATATATCATATATTAGAAAATCTATGACTGATGATTGCGTGTTTTGGATGTTTGACTAGCACTGGCCCTAGGTATTGTATTTAAAATACTATAAAAATATATTTGAATGAAAAGAATAGAATTTTAGTTTAAAAAGGAAAATCAATTTTTCCAAATATAGAATTTGAATTTTGAATGGGTTAGGAGTTATTAACATGTTTTTAATAATAAAACAAGTAGTTGAATTTATAAATGGTGTTTATAAATGAAGAGAAATAATTATCCTTGAATAATTTGGGAATGTAAATTCAGATATAAATTTAAAAAAGGGAATTTATTTTTTAAAGTAGAAATTGAGTTTCAAATGGATTTTTAAATAGAGATTTGTTTTAATATATAAAACAAGAAGTATAATTTATAAATAACGTGTAGAAAATTATCATTTGGATGATTTATAAATTTAAATTCAAGTATGAATTTAAAAAGAGAACTAGGAATCGTTTAGAAAATGTTATTTATTCCAATATTCGGAATGTAAATTTAACCGGATAAATCCACGTGGATTTATGTTATGAATTCCACTATGCCGAATTTATGGAAATAAATTATTTTCAATATATTTATTGGAATTGTATTTGATAAAAGCTATAATTAAATATGAACATAGATTTTATTTTATATATATAAGTTATAATAAACATGATATTCCGAAATAGGATTTGGATTTTGAAATTCACGTATGAATTTTAAAGTGAATTGGAAATCATTTCGAAAAGGGAGCAACAGATTTTTTGGGAATTCAGAATATAACTAAATTGAGATGATTCCAAAAGATTTATAATTAGAATTCAATTATATCGAATTTTATTAAATAATTTTTTGTAGGGGAATTGGAATTTAATATAAAAGATTAAGTTGTAAATAAATTTATAACAAAATTATGAAATAATCGATGATTAGGGATAATAGGAAATATTAAGTTGAATTTGAAAAACTAATTAAATTGATATTAAATTATTGATAGAAATGGAATGTACTAAAAAATCAAAGTTTAATCATTTATATTTATATTTAATTAAAACGAACTCGCCGCAGCGCGGTAGTTCGTAATTTGATGTTTTGAACTTCAATTGAGAATATAGAAATCAATATAAATCGGATTTCTTTGAAACAAGAATCGTCCGGACCTATTGAGTGACAATTTTCTAATGGAAGAGAAAATTATGGATTTCATCTTATTGATTTTGAGTTGTGTCAAAATCATATTTCCAAAGAAACAACGGTATAATCGTTTAAAACCATAACGATTTATTTATATAGAATTTAAGGAATTCAGGCGAATAAAACTTGAATTTCTATTAGTAAAATTCAGACTTTAGTTATAAAATAAATATGAACTCAATAGGGTAAATGAGTGTTTTTTTGACACAAAATTAGTTTTAAATTAATGAACAAAGTTAATAAATTAGAAATGAATTAGTAAATGGGGTTTCGGGATCAAACTTAACTTCGGTTAAGTAAACTGAAGTTGTGAATTTATATTCGAAATCAATTATAAAACATGAGTTGGAAATGGAATTCGACTGGTTTATAAGCAAATTAAAAATATATTTGAACGTGATATGTTCAAATAAATTTGAGATTAGGCAAAAGAGCTAACTAAAGAATGAATTATCGAACAGAGTTAAAAACAATTAGATTGAGTTGGAATAAGTTGGAAATGGTTGGATATAGATTAAGCAGGTATGAACTGAAGCTAATGAAAGAATATAAATAAAATGCCCAAAAAAAGAGGTTCATATTTAATTCCATATGAAATTTTATGAGCCTATTTGGCAAGCCAATTGGCTTTTTGAATGGAAAGGGCCTAGAGAGGTTATTTGTAGTTGTGCCGATTGAGCCGTACAAATGAGACGTTTGTCGATTTTTTACGGAAATTCAAGGAGATAGAAAAATTTAAGAAAATTTGATAACTAAAGTCAATTTATCAATTATATATAGAATTTGGAACCAAATAGGTTAAAAAGTGTTGTAATAGACATTTGTCGTTCAAATAGAAAAGTGTAGTAAATGATTTCCAAAAAGGAAACAATTAAGATTTAAAACGAGATTTAAATATAGTTAATTAAAAGCTGTATTTTGGGTTGTTGTAATGATGTCTTTACGCAACATTCATTTTAACCCAAGTAAATGTGATTTGGAAGCGTTTTCCAAATAAAATAAAGAATAATTTCTAAGTATAGAAGGTGAATGAGTTCATGGGAAAATTAGTTAGAAAATATATCGATAAGGATATTTGAGATGAATTAGGAAATTATTTAATTAATGAAATATTTATTAAAAAGGGCTTAGTGATTGTTTGGTGCTAACTTATAGTATTTCCTTTGGGAATAATTTGGATGAATGTTTGTTTCTTCGATAGTTAAATAACTGACTATCGAATTAATAGCCAATTTAATACCATCGTTGTCAGTACGGAGAGACCGGTTGAATTTATTATCCGAAAACTACTCCATGTACGCATAAACATTGTGGATCATATTATATTGAAGATAATCGAAGACGGAGAAAGTGCAAGGGATTTTTCTATTAATCCTAGGTAGAAATTGCTTAAGATGGACCAATGGAAATAGTGCCTTCGGTTTGTCTAGTCCCAGGACAACATGTATATGGATGAATGTCTGACAAAGTATGCCTGCGACACCCCACCTCCGCTAGGGTCACTCACAAAGGAAATGCACCAGTTTTGGAGGAGCGTTATCGAGGTAAACAGACACAGAAATATTACAAGATAGTACATAAATAAAATAGCGGAAGAATCAAAAGATAAATTTTATTACTTTCAAAAAGAGTCAAAGCCTTTTACATCTAAAGTACCAAATAGCCAAAGTCATTATTTTCCATTACAACAAATTCTATCTTGCATAAATAAAGAAGCATAAACTTAAAACAACAAAAGTAGCTTAATTCCCCAAAGGTAGCAGAAATACAGCCATAACATAGCTCAAGATCAAACCGTACATGAGCTGAACCGAAAGCAAGCGAAATCCAAGCTAAGTGCTAGAGTTTCCTCCCTGAGAACCTGGGGGGAAACGAAAGAAAAAGAGGCGAAAGAAAACGGGTCAGTAATAAAGACTGGTAAGTCCTAGTGACTTTCAGCATAAAAACAGGTAAAGGTAACATGACATGTATAAACTGAAAGTAAACATAAGGATGATGACAAGATGGGCAAGATAGACTAAGATGGCAAGATAATTCAAGTATAAATCAAGTATAGCATCGCATGTTCAAGGTTCGCTGCACCAACTGTTCTAGTATACCAAACCCATGTCATATATTAACCATGAAATGATCCCCTTGCCCAATATCATGAAATGACCCATTACTAGGTCCAACAGAACGATCCACTAATCGATTGGCTCCCTACAAGTTCTAGCTCATCATGTGTCTATGTCAGACAGCCCTATCACGAATGTAGTTACCTGTGCTAGGTCCACCATAGGGTGTATCAAGCCCTAGGGTGCCAACCACCGACACAAATCAAGCATGCACAATGTAAACCTACTGATGCCCAATGCCTGCTTTTTCAACTCCGGACTACGTGCGCGAACATAGTCCGGCTGAACCAACACTGGCACACCAACTCAGCCGTCGTTCTGGTCGCTTATAATCAGCCCAGTAATTGTGCCCCACCCTACCTAGTTCCAGGGTACCATGATACATCTAAGTGGGTTACTGCTGAAATGGACCGCATAACTAGGGTTTCCGTCCGGCAGATTAAGTGTTGTCATTTAAATTCGTGACTTAACCCTTATCAGTCTAGCATGTCAGGTTGGTTAAGTGTTGTCTCTCAATTTCATGACTTAACCCCACTAATCATGTGTCAAGTTGGTTAAGTGTTGTCTTTCATGTTCATGACTTAACCCTATCATGTGGCATTAATTCATTAATGCACCCCAACCTCTCACATCAGACCTGTTGTTGTGGTCACCGGATATGCCGGGCAGTTCCGGGCAGAATTACGCCACAACTCAATCTGACCTCGGGTTTCAAGCGCGATATGACCAACTACCCACATTGGATCCTATTGTTTGCAGTCACTGGATTTGTCGGGCGGTTCAGGGCAGAATTACACTGCAAACTCAACCCAACCTCGAGTTGGCCATTTTCAAGTTCATTCTAGTGTCATGTCCATGTTCAAGTTTCGTAGCAAGTTTCATGTCAAATTTCATGTTCCAACTTATGCCTATTATCAAGTTCATGATTCATGTTCATAACCAATTCATGTTTTTCCTAACCTACCCAAATCGTATTCCCATCGCATGTATATATGAATCGATCCAAATTACAAGTAAATCCAAGTCCATAAATAAAGGGAATAACATTAAAATTATGATAGGCAAAAAGGACGAGCTTAAAGTGATATAAGTGATTACAAGTCTAGCATGACATAACTTGAGATAGTCGGTTGCAACATCACTAGCATATAGAAAATAACAGGATTTCAAATATAGCATAATAAGGTGATAGTCATGGCATAAGGTGATAGTGCCAAACTTGTATATAATAGACTGGTTCAACATCACAGGCATGATAATGATATGGACATGAAAGAGTTTGATTTACACATGAATAGGTCCAAACTGATTTCATAGCAATATTCCCAAATGTCAAGATCCAAGATGGAAACTAGAATAGATGTGAATCGATTATCATACTTAAGTCCAATTTCACTTTATCTCATGTCCAAATTACAATTAACAAGTTTAAATCTCAAAGTAACTAGAACTTACAGATCGTGGTCTAAGAAATTGAGATGTAGAATTTGAATCTATAAACTAGCCGTCGAATTGTTGTATCGTTGAATCTTGACTTGATTGTAGAAGCAAATCCCCAATATGCAATTCCTAGTCGTAGTCTTCAAGAAACAGTCTTCGTGTTTTATTTTATTTTAATTTAATTTAATTTAAAAGAAACCATGTCCATCAAGAATTTGTGGAGCATAAGGTTAGAGAAGAATGGTGTAGAGAGAATGAGGCTAGGAGGCTGTTTATATAGGATTAGGCGGACGAATCTAGACTGAAAACGAGATCAGAAACATCAGAATGAACCCAGGCTCAAAACTGGGTTCTGGCACCAGGTCGACCCCCAGGTCGACCATAGGGTCGACCTAGTCCCTGGGAGGTCGACCATAGTGTCGAACCCCAGGTCGACCTGGTCCTGGGCGGGAAAAATTCCAGCCCAGTCTTCGATGGTGTTTGAATTCGAATTTCGAATTCGAATTTCGAGCTAATTTCGATTCTGAAAATTCCTGAAACTTCGTAGGGTCATATCTCCCTCATACGGACTTTGTTTCTCGAAAACTTGGACTCGTTTCCAAGAAGAATTTCGAGACGAATGCAATGGCGCAATCCATTTCCCTTGATTATTATTTTAAAAATTAATTATGCCTTGATTTATGGTGTTATAAAAATACGGGTTGTTACATTCTCCCCTCCTTAAAGTATTTCGTCCCCGAAATCTTCAAGTTAAGAATAATGCATCCTATCATCCAATCAACTATCTACTCAACCATCATCCACAAGCAACCATTGTCCCTAAAAGATTTCTAATGCTGTATGAATTTATGCAAGAGTGTGTGTATATGTATTTATCTAATGCAAAAGATCAGGTGGTTACTGATTCAGTAGACCTCCTTAATGCAAAATATGTTAGTGTAATGAGTCCAACATGTATGCAAATTCCTAACATACTTTATAATCTCTACATAAGTGCATAAACATTCATTCATATGCAACATCCAAATGATAGCATATCAAGTTTCCATCAATACACAAGTATGAGCACCCATGCATATGCAATATGAGAAATGTGGCTGAGCCGATCTAGTGCCTAATGTGTGTTATGCAACCACGAGCAACCACTTGCATCCACTTGCAATCATCAACTATAACATGTTTCAATCACATGTTTACATCCAAAAGGGTTCTACCTAAGGTTCTCAAGATAAGATCGAGAAAACAAGACAAACATGGATAGAAAAAGCATGTACATGATACGAAGGTATGTAAACTTATAGGAAAAAGAGATCGAGAATGTAACCTCAAAAAAATTGGGTATAGCGAGCATATCTTCTCTTCGGTTTCCCAAGTCGCGTCTTCTTGGGCTTCACTCCGCTATACTTTAACTAGCTTGACTTCTCGATTCCTTAGCTTCTTGATCTCCGTTCCCAAGATACGAATCGGAACTCGCCTCAATGTTGCTTCCTTCTCCACTTCTACACCTTCAAGGATGCTTGACTCAACCACTTCGGCAGACTCATATAAGCACTTTCGGAGATGCGAAACGTGGAAGACATTGTGTACTCCGGCCAACCTCTCGGGCAACTCTACCTTATAGGCCATCTATCCAATCCTCTCGATGATAGGGAACGGTCCTATGAACCTCGATGATAACTTTCCAACCGCTCCAAAGAGAATCACATTGCATAAAGGGGAAACTTTTATAAATACCATATATCTGACTTCGAACTTTAGGTTTGTCCTCTTGTCCGCATAGGATTTTTGTCTATCTTGGGCCGTTTTCATCCGTATTCGTATCAACTCAACCTTTTCGAAAGTGTCCTGTATCATGTCGGGTCCAAGTGTGAGCTTGCCTGTCGACTCCCACCAGAAAGTTGTTGACTTGCACAGTCTTCCGTATAAAGCTTCAAATGGTGCCATTCCTACGCTAACTTGGTAACTATTATTATATGCGAACTCAACGAGAGGTAGGTGATCTTCCCAAGTACCACCAAAGTCAAGAATGCATAGTCTCAAAAGATCCTCTAGTACCCTATTTACCTTTTTGCTTTGTCCATCCATCTGTGGGTGATAGGCCGTGCTTAAACTTAGTCGTGTACCCATTCCTTCTTGTAAACTATTCCAAAATTCGCTAGTGAAAATCGGGTCACGATCGCTAACTATACTAGAAGGAACTCCGTGCAATCGTACTATTTCTCGAAGGTATATGGACGCTAGCCATGATGCGGTCCTCTTGCTCTTCACAGGAATGAAGTGAGCGCTCTTCGTGAGTCTATCTACTATAACCCATATGCTAGTATTGCCCTTCCTTGACCTAGGCAATCCATCCACGAAATCCATCGAGACACTCTCCCATTTCCACAGCGGAACCTCCAAAGGATGCATTAGCCCACCAGGCTTTTTCGACTCGGCCTTTACTTGTTGGCACACCATGCACTTAGAAACGAATTCTGCCACATCTTTTTTCATCCTATTCCAAAAGAAAATGCGCTTCATATCCTTGTACATTTTATCCCCTCCGGGATGTATAGTCATCTTCGAGTGATGCGCCTATTCGAGAACTCTCTTTACTAAGTCTCCCACTTGTGGGACACATAGTCTACCATCACGCCTTAGCCATCCCTTGTCATCTATGGCATACCTACTGAGGTAACTTGACATCTCACCTCTAATCAACTTGCCCATGATCTCGACTATCTGTGGGTCTTCCTTCTGTGAAGTCCCTACTTGGTCTAGAAGCGTAGGCCTTAACTCATGAGATGCTAACGTGCTAGCCAACAACTCTACAACAGGTGTGAAATCAAAGGTTGCTATAAACTCTAGACTTTTCCTTTCAACAAACAAAGGACTCAAAGTCAACCGTTTCCTACTTAGCACATCCGCCACCACGTTACCCTTGCTAGAGGTATAAGCTGTATCGAAGTCATACAATGCCAAGAATTCCATCCACCTCTGTTGCCTTAGATTCAAATCTTTTTGCGAAAAGAGGTACTTAAGCGATTTGTGATCGGTGTACAACTCGAACTTCTCACCTAGAAGATAGTGGCGCCAAGACTTAAGCGCAAAAACAATCGTGGCCAATTCCAAGTCATGTGTGGGATAGTTTTTCTCATGAACTTTAAGTTGTCTACCCCCGTAGCATATCACTTTCCCTTCTTGCATTAGGACAGCGCCTAATCCCGTGCCGCACGCATCTGTGTACACAATAAACATCTTAACTCCGTTGGGTAATGCCAAAACTGGAGCTGTGGTAAAGGCTCTCATAAGACTTTGAAAAGCAACGTCACACTCTATGTCCCATGCAAAACCTAGGTTCTTCTTCTTTAACCTAGTAAGAGGGGATGAAATCTTAGCGAAGTCCTTAATGAACTTCCTATAGTAGCCCGCCAAACCGAGAAAGCTTCTCACTTCCGTTGCATTCTTGGGGACTTTCCAGTCTTGCACTGCAGCTACCTTTGCGGGGTCTACAGCTATACCTTGCTTAGAAACTACATGTCCAAGAAACCGAACTTCTTTTCTCCAAAATTGACACTTGGAGAACTTAGCCTTTAACTCGTGTGCTCTAAGTGTATCAATGACTTCCTTGAGATGTCTAGCAAGTTCTTCTTCATCTTTTGAGAAGATCAAAATATCATCCACGAAGACCACCACAAACTTGTTAAGGAACTCTCAGAACACCCTGCTCATTAAATCAACGAAGTAAGCAGGTGCATTCGTCAAACAAAACGGCATGATGAGCCATTCGAAGAAACCATCCGGAGTCCTAAACGCAGTCTTGTCAATGTTATCCTCAACCACTCTAAGCTGATGGAATCCTGTAGCTAGATCGAGTTGAGAGAAAACAGACTCTCCTACAAGCTGGTCGAACAAGTCTTCGATTCTCGGTAGTGGGTGCCTATTCTTCTTAGTTAGCTTGTTTAACTCACGATAGTCTACACATAGACGAAGTGAACCATCCTTTTTAGTAGCGAATACCACCGGAGCACCCCATTCAGAAATGCTTTGCCTAATTAAATTTTTCTCAAGCAACACCTTAACTTGCTTACTAAGCTCTTTTCTCTCTCACGGGGCCATGTGTCTAACAGGCAATGCAACTGGCTTAGCATTATCAACAAGATATATACGGAAATCTATCTCGCGTTTAGGGGGTAACCCCTTAACCTCATCAAAGACATCGGGATATTCTCGGACTACCTTTATTGGTTGCAAATCATCGATAGACGAGTCAAGAGATTCTAGATAACATAACATGACAAGACCCATAGGGTTACAAGAAATTTCAAGGGTATTACCAAGGCGAGTCACGAGTCTAACTACCCTTCGTTCACAATCGAGAATGGCTTCATTATTGAACAGTAAATCCATGCCTAGAATCAAACCGTATCCCATAAATCTGAGAACATAAGCATTACATATGAATTCTACGCTTAGGATAGAAATCCTTAAATCCACACAAATGATAGATAAATGAGCTGAGCCACCAATTGGATTTGAAACAATAATGGGATCCTCAATTAGACTAGTACTTAGGTGTAGAGTTTCAACAATATCAAAAGAAATAAAAGTATGCGATGCGCCAGAATCAAACAAGATTCGAACAGGATGATCAAAAAGATAGACTAAACTTTCGACAGAAATATTTCTACCTCGTTCTTGCGGAGGTACCGTGAGAGCATGGACTTGTCCTTCAGAAGAAGGTCCTGCTCCCTGCCCTTGCTTCCTTGGTTAGACCTTAGCCATGTATCCTGTCTCACCACAGTGGAAACAGCCACCCATCTTCCTTTTCTTCTTCCTGCAGTCTTTGACCAGATGTCCAGGAATGCCACAGAAATTACACTTTCTCTTTTCATGGGATTTGTTGTTCTTCCCGCCTTTCTTTGGATCAGCTTTCTTGTTCAGCGACCCTTCCCCCTTCTTATCTTGAGGCACATCTGCCTTTGCCTCATTCTTGACCTTATCTTCCTCACTTAAGAGTGCCATGTCTACTAACCTTTCGTATGTAGCCCCCATAGGTATATGGGTCATAGCCAAGCTGTGAAGTGGCTCATTCAATCCCTTGACAAAACGAAGAGCCTTCTTATGAGGAGTATTCACTAAGTCCAATCCAAACTGAGCCAGCTGATTGAATTGATTAACGTACTCCTTGACCGTCATACTCCCTTGCTTAAGAGATAAGAACTTTTCCAACTGTAAACTTCGTTCAGCTTGTGAGAGGAATTTCATCTCAAACCTTATTCTGAAATCCATCCATATTTCAACTGGCCTCTCAGCGTTAGTGACTTCCCACCAATAGGAAGCTTCGTCTTTGAGAAACCATACCACCAACTATACCTTCTGCCTATCGTCCACCTCGAAGATAACGAACAGATCCACAGTTTCTTTGAGCCGGTTCCTCGCTTCTACGAATGATTCAGTTCCTTTGAAATCCTTTCCACCCATGGCCCTAAAATCTCTACAGATCTTTAAGAAAGCATTTGCACGACGAGGGGTGGAGGAGGAACCATTGTAGCTGGATGAGGAATATCTGTTGGGCCTGCATCGTTGGCCCTAGCCTCTAAGTACCTCCTGAACTAGCCAGGTATTGGCACGCCCTCTGGAAGGTTAAGATTTCCAGACATGCTGAAATGAAAAGAAGAGAATAAAAATGAGGAAACAAAGGATAATGCTAATGGCTTTTGGGGAATAGCCTTTAAATAAAACAAGACTTTTCTTGAAAAATGTTTCTTTGTAAACGGTTTTGAAAATAGTTTTAGAAGGTTTTAAAAACTTTTGCCCAGTCTGGTAACCTTCTGCTCTGATACCAAGTGTAACACCCCACCTCCGCTAAGGTCACTCACAAAGGGAATGCACTAGTTTTGGAGGAGCGTTATCGAGCTAAACAAACACAGAAATATTACAAGACAGAACATAAATAAAACAATGGAAGAGTCAAAAGATAAAATTTATTACTTTCAAAAAGAGTCAAAGCCTTTTACATCCAAAGTACCAAATAGCCAAAGTCATTATTTTCCATTACAACAAATTCTATCATGCATAAATAAAGAAGCATAAACTTAAAACAACAAAAGTAGCTTAATTCTCCAAAGGTAGTAGAAATGCAGCCATAGCATAGCTCAAGATCAAACCGTACATGAGCTAAACCGAAAGCAAGCGAAATCCAAGCTAAGTGCTAGAGTTTCCTCCCTGAGAACCTGGGTGGAAACGAAAGAAAAAGACGCGAAAGAAAACGGGTCAGTCATAAAGACTGGTAAGTCCTAGTGACTTTCAGCATAAAAATAGGTAAAGGTAACATGACATGTATAAACTGAAAGTAAACATAAGGATGATGACAAGAAGGGCAAGATAGACTAAGATGGCAAGATAATTCAAGTATAAATCAAGTATAGCATCGCATGTTCAAGGTTTGTCGCACCAACTGTACTAGTATCCCAAACCCATGTCATATATTAACCATGAAATGATCCCTTGGCCCAATATCATGAAATGACCGATTACTAGGTCCAACGGAACGATCCACTAATCGATCGGCTCCCTACAAGTTCTAGCTCGTCATGTGTCTGTGTCATACGGCCCTATCACGAATGTAGTTACCTGTGCTAGGTCCACCATTGGGTGTATCAAGCCCTAGGGTGCCAATCACCGACACAAATCAAGCATGCACAGTGTAAACCTACTGATGCCCAATGCCTGCTTTTTCAACTCCAGACTACGTGCACGACCATAGTCCGCCTGAACCTACACTGGCGCACCAACTCAGCCATCGTTTTGGTCGCATATAATCAGCCTAGTAATCGTGCCACACCCTGCCTAGTTCCAGGGTACCATGATACATCTAAGTGGGTTACTGCTGAAATGGACTGCGTAACTAGGGTTTCCGTCCAGCAGGTTAAGTGTTGTCATTTAAATTCGTGACTTAACCCTTATCAGTCTAGCATGTCAGGTTGGTTAAGTGTTGTCTCTCAATTTCATGACTTAACCCCACTAATCATGTGTCAAGTTGGTTAAGTGTTGTCTTTCATGTTCATGACTTAACCCTATCATGTGGCATTAATTCATTAATGCACCCCAACCTCTCACATCAGACATGTTGTTGTGGTCACTGGATATGCAGGGCGGTTCCGGGCAGAATTACACCACAACTCAGTCTGGCCTCGGGTTTCAAGCGCGATATGACCAACTAACCGCATTGGATCCTATTATTTGCAGTCACTGGATTTGCCGGGTGGTTCCGGGCAGAAGTACACTGCAAACTCAACCCAACCTCGAGTTGGCCATTTTCAAGTTCATATTAGTGTCATGTCCATGTTCAAGTTTCATTGCAAGTTTCATGTCAAATTTCATGTTTCAACTTATGCCTATTATCAAGTTCGTGATTCATGTTCATAACCAATTCATGTTTTACCTAACCTACCCAAATTGTATTCCCATCGCACGTAAACATGAATCGATCTAAATTACAAGTAAATCCAAATCCACAAATAAAGGGAATAACATCAAAACTATGATAGGCAAAAAGTACGAGCTTAAAGTGATAAAAGGGATTACAAGTCTAGCATGACATAACTTGAGATAATTGGTTACAACATCACTAGCATATAGAAAATAACAGGATTTCAAATCTAGCATAATAAGGTGATAGTCATGGCATAAGGTGATAGTCCCAAACTTGTAAATAATAGACTGATTCAACATCACAGGCATGATAATGATATGGACATGAAAGAGTTTGATTTACACATGAATAGGTCCAAACTGATTTCATAGCAATATTCCCAAATGTCAAGACCCAAGATGGAAACTAGAATAGATATGAATCGATTATCATACTTAAGTCCAATTTCACTTTATCTCATGTCCAAATTACAATTAACAAGTTTAAATCTTAAAGTAACTAGAACTTACAGATCGTGGTCTAAGAAATTGAGATGCAGAAGTTGAATCTATAAACTAGTTGTCGAATTGTTGAATCGTTGAATCTTGATTTGATTGTAGAAGCAAATCTCCAATATGCAATTCCTAGCCATTGTCTTCTAGAAACAGTCTTTGTGTTTTATTTTAATTTAATTTAATTTAAAAGAAACCATGTCCATCAAGAATTTGTGTAGCATAAGGTTAGAAAAGAATGGTGTAAAGAGAATGAGGCTGTTTATATAGGATTAGGCGGACGAATCTAGACAGAAAACATGACCAGAAACATCAGAATGAACCCAGGCTCAAAACTGGGTTCTGGCACCAAGTCGACCCCCAGGTCGACCTGGTCCCTGGGAGGTCGACCATAGTGTCGATCCCCCGGTCGAACTGGTCCTGGGTGGGAAAATTCCCGCCCAGTCTGCGTTTGGGTTTGAATTTGAGTTTCGAATTCGAATTTCGAGCTGTTTTCGATTCTAAAAATTCCTAAAACTTCGTAGGGTCATATTCTCCTCATACGGACTCCGTTTCTTGAAAACTCGGACTTGTTTCCAAGCAGAATTTCCAGACGAATGCAATGGCGCAACCTGTTTCCCTTGATTCTTATTTTAAAAATTAATTCAGCCTTGATTTATGGTTTTAACATGTTATAAAAATATGGGTTATTACAATGCCTAACATATCATCTACGTTGATCTCTTCAATCGTAATTACGTTGGTGGTTGAGGAGTTTGTTTCTCTTAGCTTTATACCCATGATATTTTTGGGAAAATCAATAATCGATTTGGTAGGTTTGACAATGTGGCTTTCAAAGTGAATGATTGTTGTGGTATTAAGGGTAAAACGTAGCCTCAAGCCTCACAACCGGGAAATGGTATAAAATCGGGTAGGTCACATGGCTATGTGGGTCGCTCCCGTTAGGGTGTATTATCACATGATCTAGAGAAAATCCATTTGCTTCTTCATTCTATCGTTGTTATATGCTTTGGTAACGGTTGCTGATCCCAAATGTTGGTGACACTCCAAGAAAAGTGGTTATCTACAATACCAAAAGATAATGTTTTCTGCTCTTTGTCGAGGAAAAAAAATGTCAGTACGTGTTTTAAAGTGAGAAACGCTGAGAAAAATTGAAGCGGGAAATTATTTTACTTCCCTCCACTTCTACTAATTTTGGCCGCTAAAAATCCCTAAACTTTAATCACCAATCCATTTCCCTCTTTGTAACGACCCGGATTTTTGGCGACTTTGGTTATCGACGTAAGCTCGACGTCGATAACCAAAACATCGAAAAATCCCGGTAATTAATGAAAGAAATTAGAAGGTGAGAATAGATAAGATAGAAACTTAGAATAGAAGAAGAAGAAGAAGAACATAACATCAGAGTAACACGAACCTCACAGCGGAACGAATAACATATAATAGATAACATAACTTTGAAATATAACAGTTATGTATACAATAGCACTTATCAGAGTACAGCACTTACAATACAGCGGAAATAACTATAGCTATATGATCTTGAAGCCTCCTGCTCCAAGCTCTTCCAGTATATCTGTAAAACCCGACTACTTGACTGCCCGTACAAATTTAGGCACCCAAGAGTTTAGGGAAAACAACAAATAAACTCCGGGTCAGTCATGTGACTGGTGTGAATAAACTCAAATCATTTAAAACAGGTATATGATATCTCATAAGACCACGCCGTGAATACGGAACGGGTTTTTCCCTTATGAGAATCCAAACATTTTTGCAAAGCAATATCATTCTGATATTATAATAATGTCTAAGTACAAATAAATATCAGTCTAGTAGAAACGCTTGCATCTCACGTTCTACATATATAGTAACAATCAAAACCGCAAGCACGTATTGGGTAATGGATTTCCAACTATGACAAGGTATGGAATCACCTTCCGATCAGTGTACTCTAGGAACGATACACTGGAGTTCAACAAGAACATCTTGCAACTCAGCCACACATGACCGACCACTCATTTCGCTTGAGTGTATCGAATGTACATCACCAACGGTTGGGATCAGCAACCGTTCCCGTATATATATATGGGACAGCATTGATAGATTAAAGAAAGAAATGAATATTCACTAGATAGGTGATTATACACCCTACTTCGGTGCGACCGACTTAGCCATGCTGCCTGCCCGATTTCTGTCATTTACCGGATGATGAGGCTAGAAACTACGCTTTATCATTACATCAGATTCACTTCGAATGCTACATTGTCAAATCCATCGAAATCACTAATTGACGTTTACAACAGTACATTACGTGTCAGCTAAAAGAAGTTTCCTTCTCCGCTTCCACTCTTGGTACGGTTGAAGAAATCAATGTACGTGATCGTCTGGAAATACTCTGTCAGACATCCATCTTCATTCACTTAGAAATGTCACATCGTCATACCCGCCAAATCACAAATTGACTTATCCAAAAATAACACGGGTATACAGCTAAGAGAAACGAATTCCTCCACCACCAAACGTGAATACGTTTGAACAGATCAACTTACGCGATCCATTAGATATACTCTGTCAGACCTTCGTCCATACAAGTTGTCCTGGGACTGGACAAACCGAAGGCACTATTCTGTAAACAGGATAGCCCTTGCATTTTACTCCGTCTTCAATTATCTTTGGCATAAATGATTTCGCGACGCTTATGCCAATACAGAGTGGTTCTTTGGATAATAATCCAACCGGTCTCTCCATATTAACAACGTTAAAATGGTCAAAACTTCGATAGTCGGTGAGTTAACTATCAAAGAAAAACAAGTGTGCAAACAACGATATTATTTCCAGATGGAAATTATATCGAACAAACATCATTTAACATAAATCCCTTTAGTTCATTTATTTACTTATCTCCTATTTCCCTATATTCTAAATTCTTATTTTCTTTTATCAGAAAACATTTCTGATTCTCGTTTGGAAAACATTTCCAAAACTCCTTTACGATCAAACTTTACCATTTCTTAGTTAAGAAGGAAGTCACTCAAGTTGGGGTATAATTACCTCTCAGACCTTAACTGAACAACGTTATAACTTCGAAATGGTCAAAGTTTATCTTTTTATCTTTAACAACTTCTTTACGCCTTTCTCAGATCCAATTTTACTAATCTACTTCTATATTTAAACATTGGTTATAACGATAACGTTATAATCCCTACTTTCGAATTATCTAACTTTAATTATAACATCTATTCTTATTAGTGAATAATTAACCTAACACTTATTTATTTATAAATAAATAAATCTCTATTTAAACACTGGAAAGTATAAGTACTTTCCCGAATTCGATATAATCAAATTTGCCGATTTACTCTTTTCGAGAAATCTCTTTTTGATTAACTCTTCTTCGAATAACCTATATTCGATTAACTTCTTCTCGAATAAACGATATTCGATAATCTCTCTTCGAATAACTAATATTCGATAACTCTTCCTTTCAAATATCTCATATTTGAAAATCTCACTTCGATTAAACTATAATCGATAACTCCCTTCGATGGAACTAACATCGATAACTCCTTTTGATGAAACTAACATCGATAACTCCTTTCGATGAAACTAACATCGATACTTCTTTCGATGAAACTAACATCGATAACTCCTTTCGATGAAACTAACATCGATTTATTTAACTCGACGAACTTAACTCGACTATCTTAACTTGATTCGACTAACTCGACTTACTTGGTTCGACCAATTCGATTCGATTAACTAGGCTCGACTAACTTGACTAACTTAACTCGACTTACTTGGTTCGACCAATTCGATTCGATTAACTAGGCTCGACTAACTTGGTCGAACCACCCGATCAACTCAACTTGTTTAACTTAACTTATTTCTCAACTCGGTCAACTCGATTAACTCCTATCGAATAACTAATATCAGATTAAACTCCATTCGCTTGACTCTAGATCGCAGCGATCACAATGGTTACGACTGGCTCCCTCAGGAAACATCCGACCGCCGTAGGCTATTTACAGCCCTGCGAATTTCGCTAGCAGTTGTGCTAAATGGCGACTCATTCTAAAAGACTATGTCTATTTTAACTCTAATCGATTAACTCCATTTGATTAACTCGAATCGATTAGCTCTAACTGATCAACTCTAACTGGTTAATCTCGACTTACTGAACTAATCACTTTGATTAACTTAACCGATTCACTTAGTTTAACTTACTAATTCACTTCAATTAACTTAACTAATCCACTTGGTTTAACTTAACTAATTCGTTTAGTTTCACTTAACTAATCCCTTTAGTTTAACTTAACTAATTCACTTTGGTTAACTTAACCAATTCACTTATCTCCTGTCGAATAAACTATATTCGATTAACTCCTTTACTCTATTCGAATAAACTATATTCGATTAACTCCTTTACTCTATTCGAATAAACTATATTCGATTTAACTCTAATTAACTCCGTTTAACTCTATTCGAATAACTAATATTCGATTAACTCCTTTTCTTTATTCGAATAAACTATATTCGATCAACTCATTTGATTTAACTCTAATCGATTAACTCCATTTAACTCTATTCGAATAACTAATTCGATTAACTAACTTCGAATACCACATTCGATTAACTAACTTCGAATACCATATTCGATTTCTCCTTTCGAATAACATATTCAATTTCTCCTTTCGAATACCATATTCGATTTCTCCTTTCGAATACCATATTCGATTAACTTTATTCACCTTATAAAGATTTCCTTTTTAACAACGTTTTATTCATTTGAAAAGATTTACTTTTGAATAACGGTTCTACACTTTAAAAATGATTTCCTTTTTATAATGTTTCCTTTCAATTCTATTTGTAAATGGTTTACAAATATTTTCTTTTCAAATTTATTCTTGAAATATTCTAACTCCTTAAATTTTCGGGAAAATTCGCCATAACCTCCTTTGTATCGGGAGCACCGGGAAAATCCCCAAACTCGCCACACAGGCCTTTCCATTCAAAAAGAAATGTTTGAATTTATTTCCTTTTCAAATATCTCCTATTTATAAATATTCCAATTTATAAATATTCCTTATTTATAAATATTCCACTTTATAAATATCTCTTATTTATAAATATCCCATTTATAAATATTTCATTTTCAAATATCACTTTGAAAATATTCCCTTTTTCAACATTTCGGTATGTTATGGTATTCAATCATATCAAATCACAATGTTCAATATCGTCCATATACACAATCAACAACAGGTTATAATTCACATCATATATTAAAATATATGAAAAACAATAAAATAACTGTTGAGGAATCCAGTCGGATTCCTCCAACCTGTTTCCCTGCATCCACAGATGTTACACAGTATAATATACATCAATTTCATCCCAACATGAAATATACTGATAATCAGAATCCATATTTGATTGACGGTTTTCTATATATAACTATATCTACGTTTTCAATCAAATCTATTTAACAGTCCAATTTAACAGTCCAATTTAACAATCAATACACAGCAATCAATCATTAAAAATAAAGTACAGTTTATACAAATATAAACTGAACAAAGTTAGTGAGATTTACTCACAGTTGCACGTTAGCCGTTAAATAACGGTTTGCGTTATTTGATTCAGTCTGACAATTTATTCCGCTATAAATTGTTACGAGCTCGGATTCACTCCCGGTCAGCTTCATTTTGAAGCTCTCGTCCATACAATCCCAACGGATCCTGTTTTGTCCAATTCTGATTAGGTATGAGCGAGTTATTGAATTTACAAATTCCAATACCATATAATTTAAATTGAACTAAACTTTGACTTTATTTAAATGGGCTCACCCTCCTTTCTAAAAGCCCACTACACATCAGACCGCACCCGTTTGATCTTTCTTCCCCAAATATACGTTCGATCTCCTGCTCCTCAAACACACAGACATTTCGCACCAACACTATACCGCACATCCCCCCAATCCCTTACTTCATTCTCTTCACGAAAACACTAACTGAAACCACCAGCACCCTTCTCCTTCGACATACTCCATCTCCATACCCGAACCATGGGACTCGACATCACCCTCTGACCTGCGTTTGAACCCACGGTAGGTTCAGGTACCGAACCTTTTTGCCATCGTATACCACAAAAACATGTGCGCCAACTCACATCGACCTCCTCATTCCAAAAACACAACCAGATTTGCTCACTACTTCTTCAACCTCAAGTAAATTCGAACCCTAGTTCTAAGAACGAACGCTGTTAGTAAACAGCAAACCCAAAACTGAAATCGCAGGTCACAAAAATGGATGGAAAAGAAAGAGCAAGTAATGAGGATCTTGAATATACAAGTCTTTGATTTTATTGCTTTCTCATTGATTTTTAAAGGATTTAAGAAGGTCACAAAATTTGGTTTTCCTCAAGAAAAGTAGTGGCGGCTACATTCTGTTGAATGTGAAAATGATCTTAGGGTTTAGAAATTTTTAAAGGGGTATATATATAGGATTTTATTTATTTATTTTTATATTCGATTTTAAGCAAACGCTATGTATTTTTGTCCTTAAAAATTCCTGTGGTCATATACGATACCCAAAAATCTCGAAACTGGACAGGTAGATAGAGTTCGACATTACGGTCCCAACGAAACTGGTTTCGTTGAATTCCGACTCCGTATGCTCAAACAACGTATTTTTAACCGTCAAAATACTGACTGTTTGTCATTTTAAAAATCCGTGCGGTCACACAGTGACTCTAAAAATCACCAAACTTGAAATCTAACAATAATTTAATATTGCGGATCCAATAAAATTAGTTTCGTCGAATTCCGACTTCGTTTGCAAAAGTGGCTATTTTTAAAGCTCTAAATAGCCTATTTAAATATATAAATATATTTAAATATTATTAAATATAAATAAATTTATATTATCGTATATCTTCACATATGATATCATACAGCTTCAGAATATCATATCAGAATTTACAGTTTGATATTTCAGATTTCAGATTTATCGATATTCAATTCATATCGAAAAATCCATTTATAACGTAAATAAAGCGTCGCAAATTATAAAGAAATTCCACAGCGACTTTTCTGAAATTTGATTTGGACGTGAATCAAAATCTACACGACGAAAATCCTGATTTTTCTCTTCCACTAGAAAGATATACTCCACCAGCTCCACACGTTTCTTGTTTCACAGAAATCCGGCTTAAAATGAATCCTGTACCTTCAGTTGAAGTCTGAATCGCCAAATAGCGAACTACAGCGCCATTTCGAGCTCGTTTATAAATATATTATAAACTATACGTTCAACTGTTGTCGATTCAATATATTCGTTATTATATTTCGAATCGAAACTCCACCAAATCTCGTATGCTATTCAATTCACACGATATTGTGAATTTCACTATTTCCGACTATTTCGACATTATAATATATTATTATATTATAATTATTTATTAAATATTCAATATTATTTAATTAAACGATCATTAACTTCTCTAAATCACCAATTATATAATTAAATAAATTAATTATATATCGCAGAAAATGCGGGTCATTACATTCTTTCCCACTTAAAATAATTTCGTCCTCGAAATTGCTAAGTTAAAGGACGACCCTATCTATTGGAATTCCTAAGATTTGTTTACCCCTTATTTCTGATTTTAACTAAACCAATTAATATCGAATAAAATATTAATTTATTCCGACTAACTAAATTTTCAAAAATTCTGAAAATTTTCTAACACTTTAAATTTTCGGAAAATTTCGCCAGCACCTCCTTTGTACTGGTCAATAGCTCAAACTCCAACTCGCCTCTCTGGGCCTTCTTCAACCCAAAAGAAAATCAAAACGCCAAACGGCTTGCCAATTCGGCTCATAAATTCCAAACTCATATAAAATATAAACTTGTACCTTTTTGTTGGGCATATCCTTATATCCCTACCATCTGTTATCAACTCGGCATATACAAATACCATCCCAATCAACTCCAACCAAGTTATTCTTAACACAATCATTCGCTTATACTCAAGTCGAATCCCATTGTCAATCTCAAGTTTCATTCTTGATTTTCAAATTCTAAGTCCAGCTAAATTTCAAATTCTTAACTCATCAACTTAATCCCATTTCAGATTATTCTCTTATCACCCCAGTTTTCACTTAACTTAACAAGTTAAAGTTAAATTCTAGAATTTAAATTCCTGGCCTTTTATTTCAAGTCAATTTGAAATCATAATACCAATTCAAAACATTTGAATTTCTAAACAACTTGTTTTTCTTAAAACAATTCAAAAACAAAATCCTCGGTAGAAATCCGCCACTTATCAACTCGAAAATGAACACTGATGATGCTGCAGTCATCATCAGAATTATTTTCCAGCTATCGAAGTGAGTTCAATACTATATCACTTTTCAAAACCATTTCTGAATATTTCCATTTTGAAATCAGTTCAAAATATCCTTCAAAATGCTTTAAACAATTTAAAATCTCCCAGGATCTTAAATTTTCCTTGTTTTTAATTCAAATCCATTTACAAACCATTTCACTTTATAATCTTACTCGATTATAATAACAACCAATATATCCAATATATTATAATTTTGATATATATATATCTTCTCTATATCAAGATATACCTTGGGTAAACTTATTTTAATTTACCCTCTTTTCAAAACATATCGTGACGACCCATCGTATTCAAGTGTTTAGTAACTCCTACCGATTCAGTGGATCAAACTGATCGACCAGAACTCATAAACAACTCAACCAATGAATCTCCTCAATATAAAATTATTTTATATATCAAATACAAATACGTTCACTCGTATATATACACTCAAACTCAATCTAGGGTGTTACTAACCCTATCTCTACCGAGTCACGCCACAGAGCCAAGTAATTCTTAACTTAAGCTCTGATACCAACTGTAACGACCCGGATTTTTGGCGACTTTGGTTATCGACGTAAGCTCGACGTCGATAACCAAAACATCGAAAAATCCCGGTAATTAATGAAAGAAATTAGAAGGTGAGAATAGATAAGATAGAAACTTAGAATAGAAGAAGAAGAAGAACATAACATCAGAGTAACACGAACCTCACAGCGGAACGAATAACATATAATAGATAACATAACTTTGAAATATAACAGTTATGTATACAATAGCACTTATCAGAGTACAGCACTTACAATACAGCGGAAATAACTATAGCTATATGATCTTGAAGCCTCCTGCTCCAAGCTCTTCCAGTATATCTGTAAAACCCGACTACTTGACTGCCCGTACAAATTTAGGCACCCAAGAGTTTAGGGAAAACAACAAATAAACTCCGGGTCAGTCATGTGACTGGTGTGAATAAACTCAAATCATTTAAAACAGGTATATGATATCTCATAAGACCACGCCGTGAATACGGAACGGGTTTTTCCCTTATGAGAATCCAAACATTTTTGCAAAGCAATATCATTCTGATATTATAATAATGTCTAAGTACAAATAAATATCAGTCTAGTAGAAACGCTTGCATCTCACGTTCTACATATATAGTAACAATCAAAACCGCAAGCACGTATTGGGTAATGGATTTCCAACTATGACAAGGTATGGAATCACCTTCCGATCAGTGTACTCTAGGAACGATACACTGGAGTTCAACAAGAACATCTTGCAACTCAGCCACACATGACCGACCACTCATTTCGCTTGAGTGTATCGAATGTACATCACCAACGGTTGGGATCAGCAACCGTTCCCGTATATATATATGGGACAGCATTGATAGATTAAAGAAAGAAATGAATATTCACTAGATAGGTGATTATACACCCTACTTCGGTGCGACCGACTTAGCCATGCTGCCTGCCCGATTTCTGTCATTTACCGGATGATGAGGCTAGAAACTACGCTTTATCATTACATCAGATTCACTTCGAATGCTACATTGTCAAATCCATCGAAATCACTAATTGACGTTTACAACAGTACATTACGTGTCAGCTAAAAGAAGTTTCCTTCTCCGCTTCCACTCTTGGTACGGTTGAAGAAATCAATGTACGTGATCGTCTGGAAATACTCTGTCAGACATCCATCTTCATTCACTTAGAAATGTCACATCGTCATACCCGCCAAATCACAAATTGACTTATCCAAAAATAACACGGGTATACAGCTAAGAGAAACGAATTCCTCCACCACCAAACGTGAATACGTTTGAACAGATCAACTTACGCGATCCATTAGATATACTCTGTCAGACCTTCGTCCATACAAGTTGTCCTGGGACTGGACAAACCGAAGGCACTATTCTGTAAACAGGATAGCCCTTGCATTTTACTCCGTCTTCAATTATCTTTGGCATAAATGATTTCGCGACGCTTATGCCAATACAGAGTGGTTCTTTGGATAATAATCCAACCGGTCTCTCCATATTAACAACGTTAAAATGGTCAAAACTTCGATAGTCGGTGAGTTAACTATCAAAGAAAAACAAGTGTGCAAACAACGATATTATTTCCAGATGGAAATTATATCGAACAAACATCATTTAACATAAATCCCTTTAGTTCATTTATTTACTTATCTCCTATTTCCCTATATTCTAAATTCTTATTTTCTTTTATCAGAAAACATTTCTGATTCTCGTTTGGAAAACATTTCCAAAACTCCTTTACGATCAAACTTTACCATTTCTTAGTTAAGAAGGAAGTCACTCAAGTTGGGGTATAATTACCTCTCAGACCTTAACTGAACAACGTTATAACTTCGAAATGGTCAAAGTTTATCTTTTTATCTTTAACAACTTCTTTACGCCTTTCTCAGATCCAATTTTACTAATCTACTTCTATATTTAAACATTGGTTATAACGATAACGTTATAATCCCTACTTTCGAATTATCTAACTTTAATTATAACATCTATTCTTATTAGTGAATAATTAACCTAACACTTATTTATTTATAAATAAATAAATCTCTATTTAAACACTGGAAAGTATAAGTACTTTCCCGAATTCGATATAATCAAATTTGCCGATTTACTCTTTTCGAGAAATCTCTTTTTGATTAACTCTTCTTCGAATAACCTATATTCGATTAACTTCTTCTCGAATAAACGATATTCGATAATCTCTCTTCGAATAACTAATATTCGATAACTCTTCCTTTCAAATATCTCATATTTGAAAATCTCACTTCGATTAAACTATAATCGATAACTCCCTTCGATGGAACTAACATCGATAACTCCTTTTGATGAAACTAACATCGATAACTCCTTTCGATGAAACTAACATCGATACTTCTTTCGATGAAACTAACATCGATAACTCCTTTCGATGAAACTAACATCGATTTATTTAACTCGACGAACTTAACTCGACTATCTTAACTTGATTCGACTAACTCGACTTACTTGGTTCGACCAATTCGATTCGATTAACTAGGCTCGACTAACTTGACTAACTTAACTCGACTTACTTGGTTCGACCAATTCGATTCGATTAACTAGGCTCGACTAACTTGGTCGAACCACCCGATCAACTCAACTTGTTTAACTTAACTTATTTCTCAACTCGGTCAACTCGATTAACTCCTATCGAATAACTAATATCAGATTAAACTCCATTCGCTTGACTCTAGATCGCAGCGATCACAATGGTTACGACTGGCTCCCTCAGGAAACATCCGACCGCCGTAGGCTATTTACAGCCCTGCGAATTTCGCTAGCAGTTGTGCTAAATGGCGACTCATTCTAAAAGACTATGTCTATTTTAACTCTAATCGATTAACTCCATTTGATTAACTCGAATCGATTAGCTCTAACTGATCAACTCTAACTGGTTAATCTCGACTTACTGAACTAATCACTTTGATTAACTTAACCGATTCACTTAGTTTAACTTACTAATTCACTTCAATTAACTTAACTAATCCACTTGGTTTAACTTAACTAATTCGTTTAGTTTCACTTAACTAATCCCTTTAGTTTAACTTAACTAATTCACTTTGGTTAACTTAACCAATTCACTTATCTCCTGTCGAATAAACTATATTCGATTAACTCCTTTACTCTATTCGAATAAACTATATTCGATTAACTCCTTTACTCTATTCGAATAAACTATATTCGATTTAACTCTAATTAACTCCGTTTAACTCTATTCGAATAACTAATATTCGATTAACTCCTTTTCTTTATTCGAATAAACTATATTCGATCAACTCATTTGATTTAACTCTAATCGATTAACTCCATTTAACTCTATTCGAATAACTAATTCGATTAACTAACTTCGAATACCACATTCGATTAACTAACTTCGAATACCATATTCGATTTCTCCTTTCGAATAACATATTCAATTTCTCCTTTCGAATACCATATTCGATTTCTCCTTTCGAATACCATATTCGATTAACTTTATTCACCTTATAAAGATTTCCTTTTTAACAACGTTTTATTCATTTGAAAAGATTTACTTTTGAATAACGGTTCTACACTTTAAAAATGATTTCCTTTTTATAATGTTTCCTTTCAATTCTATTTGTAAATGGTTTACAAATATTTTCTTTTCAAATTTATTCTTGAAATATTCTAACTCCTTAAATTTTCGGGAAAATTCGCCATAACCTCCTTTGTATCGGGAGCACCGGGAAAATCCCCAAACTCGCCACACAGGCCTTTCCATTCAAAAAGAAATGTTTGAATTTATTTCCTTTTCAAATATCTCCTATTTATAAATATTCCAATTTATAAATATTCCTTATTTATAAATATTCCACTTTATAAATATCTCTTATTTATAAATATCCCATTTATAAATATTTCATTTTCAAATATCACTTTGAAAATATTCCCTTTTTCAACATTTCGGTATGTTATGGTATTCAATCATATCAAATCACAATGTTCAATATCGTCCATATACACAATCAACAACAGGTTATAATTCACATCATATATTAAAATATATGAAAAACAATAAAATAACTGTTGAGGAATCCAGTCGGATTCCTCCAACCTGTTTCCCTGCATCCACAGATGTTACACAGTATAATATACATCAATTTCATCCCAACATGAAATATACTGATAATCAGAATCCATATTTGATTGACGGTTTTCTATATATAACTATATCTACGTTTTCAATCAAATCTATTTAACAGTCCAATTTAACAGTCCAATTTAACAATCAATACACAGCAATCAATCATTAAAAATAAAGTACAGTTTATACAAATATAAACTGAACAAAGTTAGTGAGATTTACTCACAGTTGCACGTTAGCCGTTAAATAACGGTTTGCGTTATTTGATTCAGTCTGACAATTTATTCCGCTATAAATTGTTACGAGCTCGGATTCACTCCCGGTCAGCTTCATTTTGAAGCTCTCGTCCATACAATCCCAACGGATCCTGTTTTGTCCAATTCTGATTAGGTATGAGCGAGTTATTGAATTTACAAATTCCAATACCATATAATTTAAATTGAACTAAACTTTGACTTTATTTAAATGGGCTCACCCTCCTTTCTAAAAGCCCACTACACATCAGACCGCACCCGTTTGATCTTTCTTCCCCAAATATACGTTCGATCTCCTGCTCCTCAAACACACAGACATTTCGCACCAACACTATACCGCACATCCCCCCAATCCCTTACTTCATTCTCTTCACGAAAACACTAACTGAAACCACCAGCACCCTTCTCCTTCGACATACTCCATCTCCATACCCGAACCATGGGACTCGACATCACCCTCTGACCTGCGTTTGAACCCACGGTAGGTTCAGGTACCGAACCTTTTTGCCATCGTATACCACAAAAACATGTGCGCCAACTCACATCGACCTCCTCATTCCAAAAACACAACCAGATTTGCTCACTACTTCTTCAACCTCAAGTAAATTCGAACCCTAGTTCTAAGAACGAACGCTGTTAGTAAACAGCAAACCCAAAACTGAAATCGCAGGTCACAAAAATGGATGGAAAAGAAAGAGCAAGTAATGAGGATCTTGAATATACAAGTCTTTGATTTTATTGCTTTCTCATTGATTTTTAAAGGATTTAAGAAGGTCACAAAATTTGGTTTTCCTCAAGAAAAGTAGTGGCGGCTACATTCTGTTGAATGTGAAAATGATCTTAGGGTTTAGAAATTTTTAAAGGGGTATATATATAGGATTTTATTTATTTATTTTTATATTCGATTTTAAGCAAACGCTATGTATTTTTGTCCTTAAAAATTCCTGTGGTCATATACGATACCCAAAAATCTCGAAACTGGACAGGTAGATAGAGTTCGACATTACGGTCCCAACGAAACTGGTTTCGTTGAATTCCGACTCCGTATGCTCAAACAACGTATTTTTAACCGTCAAAATACTGACTGTTTGTCATTTTAAAAATCCGTGCGGTCACACAGTGACTCTAAAAATCACCAAACTTGAAATCTAACAATAATTTAATATTGCGGATCCAATAAAATTAGTTTCGTCGAATTCCGACTTCGTTTGCAAAAGTGGCTATTTTTAAAGCTCTAAATAGCCTATTTAAATATATAAATATATTTAAATATTATTAAATATAAATAAATTTATATTATCGTATATCTTCACATATGATATCATACAGCTTCAGAATATCATATCAGAATTTACAGTTTGATATTTCAGATTTCAGATTTATCGATATTCAATTCATATCGAAAAATCCATTTATAACGTAAATAAAGCGTCGCAAATTATAAAGAAATTCCACAGCGACTTTTCTGAAATTTGATTTGGACGTGAATCAAAATCTACACGACGAAAATCCTGATTTTTCTCTTCCACTAGAAAGATATACTCCACCAGCTCCACACGTTTCTTGTTTCACAGAAATCCGGCTTAAAATGAATCCTGTACCTTCAGTTGAAGTCTGAATCGCCAAATAGCGAACTACAGCGCCATTTCGAGCTCGTTTATAAATATATTATAAACTATACGTTCAACTGTTGTCGATTCAATATATTCGTTATTATATTTCGAATCGAAACTCCACCAAATCTCGTATGCTATTCAATTCACACGATATTGTGAATTTCACTATTTCCGACTATTTCGACATTATAATATATTATTATATTATAATTATTTATTAAATATTCAATATTATTTAATTAAACGATCATTAACTTCTCTAAATCACCAATTATATAATTAAATAAATTAATTATATATCGCAGAAAATGCGGGTCATTACACTCTTCGTCCATTTTCATTTCCCTCCACTCAATTTTAATTTCAATTTGCCTACTCTAAAAACCACGTCTTCCTTCATCCTTCGCTTCTGATTTCGGTTAAACGTCTCCTTTTTACTAATGTCGAAGTGCTTGAATTGTTTCGTGGGTCTGGAATGGAAGAAATAATGAAGGCAAGCCTTGAATTTAGTTTCGAGATTCAGAAATGGGGAAAGGAATTACGAAGGTGAAGACTTTGAATTGCTTTCGGTTTGTTTCAGAAAGGAGTAAAACATGAAGGCTTTGGATTGTCGAAACTGGTGAGTATTCATGAGAAGATTGTCCGATTCATTCAGCAGGTGATCATTTTATCTATTTGTTTGATTTTGAATTACTACTTGAAATCGAATGGTTTAAGAACTTGAATTTTGACTGATGTGTTTAGTGTAGCTCACCAATTGTTTTAGATTTGGTAACTGCATGAAGCGTTAGTTTTGTTTGGTATCATTTTTTGTTTTGTAATTGTTTACGTTTGGAAGAACTTGATATATGACCTATGGCATCTCGGTTGTTTTAATTTTAAACAATCCAAACTCCAAATACATTGATAAATTATATGGAGACTAAATAGATTTATGTATAAACCAATTTAACATTAAATTAACAAACAACTATAAATTTACATGATTGTAAACTCTAAGATCCGACAAGTTGGAGAGAGTGAGATCCGAAACAATTAAACAGTATTTATCATGTTCATAGGATTGAAATATCAACCCGGATGACATAGTGATATTACCTTTTAGTGAATAAACCAGTTCAGTGTGCAAGTATCGTTTAAGTATGACATATTAGAATGTCTATTGTCACTAGTAGTTTCAGTATGAAACATCAGAAGTAGCATTGTTGAAAAAAGTTTGTCTCTGATAAAATTCGGATCTGATGTATATGCGAAAAAAGAAATAGCAGCTGCATTTTCTTTGGTTTTTTGCAGTAACATTTGTTGTAGAAAAGTTTAATGTTCTTCTCATTTTTTATTATCCAAGCTACAAGATTTGGTTTCTTATTGCAAAATAGCACATTCCCTTATTTTTATCATTTTTTTCATTCTTTGTCCAGCCATTTAATGTTGCATTGAAGGGCAAGCAGCTGCAATTTGTTGAGAGTCGAAAGTTGGATATTTGTGTTGTTTTACTTCTGGAACGCTTGGCAGCTATGAAAATGCAGTGAAAGCCAAAATTGCTGGAGTAGATGCAATTATAGTTCAAGGGCACGAGGCAGGAGGCCATATAATTGGTCAGATATTTCATTTCCTACCTGATATTTGTTTTTCACCATTACAAATTTATTTATTTTCTCAATAGCTAATTAACTTTTTAAACCTTTCAGTAATCAATTATATTGTGCAGGAGGGAGTGATATCATTAGTACCAAGGGTTGTGGATTTAGTTTCAGATTGCGATATTCTAGTAATAGTTGCGGGTGGAATTGTAGATGGACGTGGTTATGTCGCTTCATTAGCTCTTGGTGCTTCTGGAATCTGCCTTGGAACTAGGTCAAATGTTTTATCTTTTTGTATATGCATCATGTAAAAAACTCACACCATAGTTTTTTCTGTTCGACTGCCTCTGTGTTTATATGACTAGTTCTGTTACGTTCTGATAGCTGCGCACATGCGCTAAGCATACAGAATAATTCATGATTCGTATAGGTTCAACAACTGACTATCTCAAAATAGATTGATCTTGTTGGTTTTACAATAAAACTTGAAGAATGAGGTCAAAATTGAAAAATAAAAAGTAAATTTTAGAGGAAAAGTTGCATTACCAAGGTTTGTAAATATTAAATAACTTCTGCATATATACGGAGTGAATAACTTGTGCAAATTCAATGGGATGATGTGAAAGTGTTTATTTCATTAATAGGATTTTAAAAAGGAAATGCAAACTTAAAACTTAAGTATGCAAAAGTTTTCATCCCTTTTCAATCATATTTTGTATCAACTATTTGAAAATGTAGGCATTTCAACTGTTCATGCTTAATGGTGAGTTAATGAAGTTAATGCTTACTTGTTTCTGCATCCTACATTTCAGGTGCAGATTATGTTCTTGCTGCACAAAAATGCATTACTGATTTGGATGCTCGGAGATTATCCAAACTTCCCATGTCTCTGTTCCATTTCAACCATCATAAGAAAACATCAAATATCGGCATAGCATCTGATGTTGAATTTCAATTAGTTCATTATTTATTCAACTGCTTCTTAGGGAATGAAACTTTTATATCGTTATTGGCCTGATCTTACTGCAAGATGTTTTTATTTTACTTCCAAATCTCAACGTGAATGAACTAGTCAAGGTTCTCAGGTAAACATACCATGGTCATGAGAATAATATTACTTTTTTCCATCATTAAGACTAAGCCTTTATATGTTATGCAGTGAAAACAAATGACATGGTGCTGGGGATGATGTATGTCTGTATTAGAGCGTTCTTATGTATTATCTGTATCAAAATGCAAATAGTTTATATGTACACACAGTGGTATGATGTATGCATCTGCTTATGTGTTGATATACCACATAGTGGTGCTACCCATGGCACCGTAGCGCAGCAGCGCCACTCTGTGGTGTTATTGCACCACTGCAGTGGCGCAGCTATTGTAACGACCCGTGTTTTTGGCAGTCAAATATTTAATTTAATTTATTATTTTTAATATTATATTGGGAATATTAATGGATTTTAATATTTAAATCGTTATTTAAAACGAGATCGAAAGCTATATGTTTAAATAATATAAATCGAGATTGAAAATGGCGTGCAGTTCGTAATTTGGAGTTTTGAACTTCAAATGGATATACAGAGTCCGATATAAATCGAATTTCTGTGATACAAGAAATGTTGGAACCGTATTGACAATAATTTTCATATGAAAGAGAAAAATCCAGATTTCGTGTAATAATTTGTTATTTATGGCCAAATCAAATTTTGAAATAATCGCTGTGGAAAATCATTATGAAATTATAGGCCTTTAAAATAGCCATTTTGAAAACGGTCTTCGTTTTCGACGAAATCAGTTTCATTGGGACCATAACGTTAAATTATTGCACGGTGCTAACTGGCATGGTAAACCGATGTCGTATGTGACCACGGTAGCCGTAAACACCCGTTCAATTTCTGTAGCGTGTAATTAATTTAATAAAGAGAGATTTGAGTGTAACTTGAACAGACGATCGAATTAAATCGCAAAACCAATTCTGTTGTGTTCGTAGCATCGATTATAGTCAGGTTAGGTATATAGTTTGTTATTTTTAGAAACCGACAAATTTGGCGTTAAAAATGGCATCGCGGTGCGCGTAAAAATAGCCTACCATGGAAACAATCTCAGAATGCGATGAAACTGATGTCGTTGGGTTCGTATCAAAGAATTTTTTGGAATTGCAAGGTTTCAAGTTGATTTGATTTATCTGGTGATCATGAAAATTTTGAACGCGTTTTTATTTCTGGTTTTATAAAAGAATTCTTTTCAAATGATATCGGATTTCGACGAAGCTTGTCCCATTGAGTCTGGAATACCTTTTTATACCAAGATCAGTTTTTTTATCAGTAAACGAAAATCGTTTGTGGTGGTTTCTGCGTATTACTTCACGGTGAAGTTTTTTTATATTAAAATAATAACATATAATTTCTTTTACGCCTCTGCGTCCAGCCAACTAAATTTTCCACCTACCCTAAACTTGCAGCCTAAACCCGCCTTTGTGATGAAGTTTCGTACCATTTACCTTCACATGGAAAAAGCGATAATGCTGTCCTTCTCTTACCCTACGCTACTGAGAAGTTCCATCACAATTTTAATGAACTAACCTACCTATTCTAATCTGCGCACCCTATAAACCGTGATGGGCAAGCTTCCCAATTCCTTGAGCGCCAAGCTGCTCTCGCTACATATATGCTGAACCATCTTCCACGATTCCACCAATTGTATTCCTCTTGCAAATTAAACAAAGTGTCCTTCTGCATATTTTGGAAAAGAAAAAAATACAAAATTTGCTCCTCCAAATGAAATGTCAACATTCGAATAAGATCTCCTCCATCATATTGCTCTTAGTCGCGGTTGGAAGAGAGACGTGGTGGGTGACGCGGTGGTTTGTGCAACAGCGCGGGTGGGAGTTCGCATGGGTTATTGGCAGGAGCGTTGTCACGATTGTGGATAAAAACAGTACCGGGCAAGTAAGATGAGGGGATGGTGAGCTGTGAAGAGGTGAAAGATGGTCGGGACGGCTGGGAACTGCAGGAGGCGTGACTGACAGGTAGGTGTCACTGGTGGTTATTGGTGAACAGGGGCATGGGGGGTTTTGTTTTAGTGTCAGGAGGCCTGCAATTTCGAAATACAGCAGCATGGGTGGTGAAGTCTTATGGAAGAACGTGAGAAATGGAGGGGAGAAGAGCACGCAAGGTCAGATTGGGAGAGGAGGAAAGTTTGGTGCGACGTCAGGGTGCTAAAGCGTGAAGGAATATATGAGGATGAGGACGGACGAAGCACAAAGACCTGGGTTAAAATTATTTCGGCCAATTTATGGGTTAAACGTAATGTTATTAATGTTAATTAAGTAATAATTGGAATTTAATTAAATTATATGTATGTTAAATACTTATACCGCATATACCTTTTTCCTGTGCAGAAAGGAACGTGGAAGCCAGATTTGAAGCTCAGCAGTATTCACAAGATCGGCCAGTTAAAGTTATAATATGGTAATTAGTTATGGTAATCATTGATTTAAGGGATGACTAAATCAAACTGACATATATTATAACGCAAGTATGATATGGATTTTGAAACAGGGAACAAATGAAGCTGGAGATTCACCAGAACAATCCGCCGAGTTTTTCTCTGATCGAAAATGATTATTCGATTTAGGTATAAAATTTGTTTAAGTAATTAAAACTATAATTAAGGAATAGTTAATTAATTAATAATTTAATTAAATTTGCAATTGCTTAGAATATTAAGAACATGACCATATGTTTACGGAATTGGACAGAACGAGAAGCGTTAGAATCATGATGACGAACACAACAACGTGGAACAGAAAAGGGACGTGATTGGAGTCAATTGATAATTTCAGTTAAATTAAATGCTAATTTAATTTAACTGAAACGAGCTTTGTAAATAACGAATCAGATCAAGGTGAGTTAAACTCACTCAGTTTTACCCATTTATATTTTATATAAATTGGGTTTTGATTTTGTGTGCTCTGCTTGCCAATGGTTGACTGTTTTCTAATTATATACTTATTTGCTGATTTAACTGATGAAATTAAACCGTCATTTAATTTCAGGGAAATACCAAATCGTTATTCTAACGATTGGCTCCAATAAATGTAACTTACCTTGTTAATCATGTTTATAAAAATAAACGTGATTAATTGGTTGAATGGTTGAATTGCTTGTGGTTGGATTAAATGGTTTTTATTTATTATTATAAGTTAAATGGTTGAATGATCTGATTTGAGATAACCATTCGTATACAAGGAAGAACAGGTTGGAGGGATCCAACCGGATTCCTCAAATATATTATTTATTTCATATTAATATATGAACTGTCATGTTTGGTGATTTATCTGAGTATTGATCATCGGTTGGAAAGTCCACCTGTGTTGTGTTTTAACCAACGGGCTATATTGGTTAAGTAATAGGCAGTAAATGGCCTAAAAGTAAATTATTCTATTTATATCGACTTACCGTCAGGTAAATCGATCGAACTGAAGTTATAAAATTTATTTATAACTAAAGATAGATTTGGAATTTATATTTTGAATAAAGTTTTATTAAAAGGAAATAAATATTTATTACTTATCAATAAGTTAATGATCGAAGTAAATTATTATTTTAATTAATAATTTAGAAAATTACCTTTTGATTGATTATATTAATTTAAAGGGAATAGAAATGGTAATAAAATCTAGTTGAATGGTGAAAGGAGACTATGTACGGGATTTATATTTAAAACCCAAATTCTTTTAACGAAGTTATAAAAGGGAATTTCAAGCAAATATAATAGCTTGAAATAAACGTTACTTAATTATACAAATTTAGTTAAAGGAGATTGAGATAAAATGGTTTATATTAAACCAGAGTTAGATAAATAAAGTTTAAAGTGTTAAAGCGTTAATTTTACATTAATGTTATGTAATAATGGGATTAAGTAAAAGTGAGGTATGGAAATATGAATTTAAAGGGGGAAATGGTCGAAAGGATTTGCAAAGGAGTTGGAAAATTGTGTTGTTAAGGAGCAATTTAATGGAATTATTTAAATTAATTGATTATATTAATTTAAAGGGAGAATGAAATGGGAATTGGTAAAAGAAGTGTGTCTTGGGATTTGGTGATCACATCCAAATTGTGGATGAAACTATTAAAAAAAAGGGAAAAAGGGTTAAAGGTGATGTTTGTAAAGAAGTTACTTAATTATTATATCCGAGGAAGCGATTTTCAAAATGATAAGAAGGTTTATGAAACCGTATTTTGAATAAAATAGAAAAAGGGAATTAGAATTGATATTAGATTAAAATATGGGTTTTGGGATTACAACTTATATTTATCTTTAGGTATGAATGTGCGGTCAAGGTCTGAGAGGTAATTAAATACCCCAACTTGATCGACAGCGGGAGTATCTGAAGATGATATTAGTTGTAATGGTAAAGAAGGATAGTAATGATTTATTATTTCATTAGAGAAATTATAACGCAACAATTTTAATGGAGATTTGGAATAGATATATATATAAGGAGGATTCCAAAGTGGAAATGAAAAGGAGTTGCGTGAATTATAACGATATTGTCGGAGGTTTAAAAAGGAAATGAAAAAGATGAGTTTTGTTCTATAAGAATAAGCATAGTTAACATTTTCAAGTGATGAACAAAAGATATGGCGTAACATTGTTTTATATATAAATAAGTGGAATGGATTTCCCAATATTGGATAATAATGCGGCCAATAGTTTGAAAATGAAAATAGCAAACTGAATATGAGATAGGATTTTACAAAGTATGAACTTGGTTAAAGAAAAGTCTTATGATAAATAAAAAAGTGAGAAAACTATATTGATAATATCGAATTATTTAAGAGTTTCAAATCTCATTTGATTAATTAAAAAGTCCAAGAGGTGCTGAATGCTGAACCAGTGAACTCGTTGGGTTATCATGATTGAAACACTGTTTATTTTGATAGTTAAATCACCGACTATCAAATCTATCCAATACAATTGTTGGCACGGAAAGACCGGGATCAAATTTATATTCGAAAACCATTCTGACCTACAAATACGTGAAGATATCAGAAGACGGTCGAGGTGGAGCATTGAAAACCGTGGATTTTCATAAGCGGAAGAACTACTAAAAATCTATGGTTCAGCGGCCAGAGATAAACTGTGGTTCTGTCGTGATTGGAATCTATGGGTTGCAAGGACTTCTCGCCACTGATCTGTAGGGTGATTCCTTGGATGCAGTAGGAGAGTACCTTCGGTTCATCCTGTTCCTGGATGACTTGTATGGACAAATGTCTGACAGAGTATTTCCAAAGGAATTACGTATGTTGATTTCTTCAAACGTACCATAGTTGGTGGTGGAGGACGACGGTTCTCTTGGCTTAACCACTAGAGTATATTTGTGGACATCAATTAGTGATATCTGGCGGATTTGACGATGTGGCATTCAAAGTGAATGGAGGCCAGGTGTTGTAAAGGAAATTCAAAACCTCAAGCCTCACAACCGGGAATTGACAAAAATCGGGCAGGCGGCATGGCTATGTGGGTCGCTCCCATTAGGGTGTATAATCACCTATCTAGAGAAATTCCTTTTGCTTCTTTAATCTGTTCTATGTTGTCCCTTTTCAGGAAACGGTGGTTTGAGCCCAACCGTTGGTGATATACATTCGATACACTCAAGCGAAATGAGTGGTCAGTCATGTGAGGGCCGGGTTGCAAGACGTTCTTGTTTAACCCAGTGTATTCGCCTCTAGAGATACACTATCGGTAGGTGGTCCCATACCTTGTCAAAGTCGGAATCCAATCTCCAATAAGTGCCCGCGGTTTTGATTGTATACTATATATGTGGAGCGTGAGATGCAAGCGTTCCACTAGATTGCTATTTAATTGTATTTAGACATTATTATAATATCAGAAAAGATATTGATTTCAAAAATGGTTTGGGTTATCATAAGGTAAAACCTACCGTGTTATGTGTGGATTTAGTCTTACGATTACCTTTTTCTTTTGAAAAGATTTTGACTTTAAAATCAAGTTTTGTGATACCCTTAATATTGTGCGAGTTTTTCTCACTCTGGTTCACCAGACTGACCCGGTGTTTTGTAAATGCTCGGGTTAGCCCGGGGTTTACAAGTTCAGGTTATCGAATGATGTGAAGAGACGAGCTGGAAGAGTCCAGACGTGTGATATTATATAGCTACTATTCCGCTGTGTGTGTCATATCTGAGGACAGGTTATGATAACTGTCCCAATGTGTGATGTACTCTAATATTGTAAGTATTTTTAAAGCTCTCAATAAAGATTTATTTCTGTATTATATTTTGTTATTGAGATGTGAGACTTTGATTCTGTGTTGTGTTGGTTCTTCTTCTTCTTCTATTCTAATATTTCTTTCTTTCTTATCTCACCCCCTAAATTCTTTCTAATAACGTTCCAGTGTTTTCGGTGTTTGGAAGATCGGCATGAGTTACGGTAAAGGTATTTATGTCAATTTTCAGGGCCGAAAATCTCATGTTCGTTACAGTGGTATCAGATCTATTGGTTTAGTAATAACCTTGGCACTGTGGTGTAACTCGATAGAGATAGGATTAGTAATACCCTAGATCGAGATTGAGTGTATAGATATGAAAGCGTATTTGTAAATTTCATATACAAATGTTTTGTATTGTGTTGATGGTCGGTTCAAGTGTTGAGAAGCATCGAACCGACAATAAACACAGTATTGTTTTGTAAAGAGGGTAAATGAAATAATTTTACCCAAATTATATTTTTGTATAGGAAAGGAAATAATTTTATCAAATTATGAGGGTATTACTGTGTTTGATTGATATTCAAATTGGGTTGAAAATTTGAGTTGAAAACTTAATTTAGTTAAGTGTAATTAAATTCTGAATGATATTGAAATTAAATAAAACAGAGTTGGAATTAAAAATAATATAAAATAAATGATAATCAAATAGAAATCAGTCGGATATTAATCGATTGATTTCAAATATGAGAAACCAAAGTAAAATAAAGATATTGAATATAAATTCAATTAATTTGGTTGGGTATTGGTTGCCTCGATTGTGAAATGTTTGTTATTGGATGGTAGATTGTTTGAATGAAATGAATCAATGATTTAATGAAGTTGAATAAATTTTAAACTAAAGTAAATAAAATCCAGTATAATAAAACTAGATTAAACTTCATGTGAACTGAGATTTAGGATATATACCTGTATGGGCAAATAAATTGATGCTCATGTTTGAAATTGTGAATTGGTGAATTTGTGAAGTTATACTTGTTGTTCAATAAAATGTTATTTGGAATCTCATGTATTTGTGACTAACATGTGAATTGAGTTCAGTACAGGTGCCTGATGGATAGGCAGATTGATATTGGTTGAGTAAATCGCATATATGTTGAGCAAATATGCTCAATAACGCTTACAAAAAGGTACGCCTATGCAGAATATGAAATTTTTAATTTTTAATTGGGTTTTGAGTTTGGTTATTGAATTTTCCGACTCTGTTGGTCAATGGATATATATTTCTTGAACCTGCGATATTGCAGATGTCCTCCGTACAGGGGAGACTCTGCCAAAAAAATTCCATAATTTGAGGTGTTAGAATTTTTTTGAAGATTTTGGAAAATTCTTTTATTTGAATAAAGTGGATTTAAAACCAATTAGAATTGTTTTGAAAAAAAAATCGAGTTTTAAATTTATTATTTTATAAAGTAAAGGGGTTTGTAACGTTCTTTCTTACCTTAGCAATTTCGAGGACGAAATTATTTTAAAGAGGGAAGAATGTAACGACACGTGTTTTTGGCAGTCAAATATTTAATTTAATTTATTATTTTTAATATTATATTGGGAATATTAATGGATTTTAATATTTAAATCATTATTTAAAACGAGATCGAACGCTATATGTTTATATAATATAAATCGAGATTAAAAATGGCGTGCAGTTCGTAATTTGGAGTTTTGAACTTCAAATGGATATACAGAGTCCGATATAAGTCGGATTTCTGTGAAACAAGAAACGTTAGAACCGTATTGACAATAATTTTCATATGAAAGAGAAAAATCCAGATTTTGTGTTATAATTTGTTATTTATGGCCAAATCAAATTTTGAAATAATTGCTATGGAAAATCATTATGAAATTATAGGCCTTTAAAATAGCCATTTTGCAAACGGTCTTCATTTTCGACGAAATCAGTTTCATTGGGACCGTAATGTTAAATTATTGCATGGTGTTTAATGGCGTGGCAAACTGATGTCGTATGTGACCACGGTAGCCGTAAACGCCCGTTCAATTTCTATAGCGTGTAATTAATTTAATAAAGAGAGATTTGAGTGTAACTTGAACAAACGATCAAATTAAATCGCGAAACCAATTCCGTTGAGTTCGTAGCGTCGATTATAGTCAGGTTATGTATATAGTTTGTTATTTTTAGAAACCGACAAATTTGGCGTTAAAAATGGCATCGCGGTGCGCGTAAAAATAGCATACCATGGAAACAGTCTTAGAATGCGATGAAACTGATGGCGTTGGGTTCGTATCGAAGAATTATTTTAGGATTGCAAGGTTTCAAGTTGATTTGATTTATCTGGTGATCATGAAAAATTTAAACGCGTGTTTATTTCTGGTTTTATAAAAGAATTCTTTTCAAATGATATCGGATTTCGACGAAACTTGTCCCAATGAGTCTGGAATACCTTTTTATACCAAGATCAGTTTTTTTTATCAGTAAACGAAAATCGTTTGTGGTGGTTTCTACGTATTACTTCACGGTGAAGTTTTGTTTATAATAAAATAATAACATATAATTTCTTTTATGCCTCTGCGTTCAGCCAAATAAATTTTCCACCTACCCTAAACTTGCAGTCTAAACCCGCCTTTGTGATGAAGTTTCGTACCATCTACCTTCACATGGAAAAAGCGACAAAGCTGTCCTTCTCTTACCCTACGCTACTGAGAAGTTCCAATTTTATTGAACTAACCTACCTATTCTAATCTGCGCACCCTATAAACCGTGATGGGCAAGCTTCCCAATTCCTTGAGCGCCAAGCTGCTCTCACTACATATATGCTGAACCATCTTCCACGATTCCACCGATTGTATTCCTCTTGCAAACTAAACAAAGTGTCCTTCTGCATATTCTGGAAAAGAAAAAATAAAAACTAAATTTGCTCCTCCAAATGAAATGCCAACACTCGAATAAGAGCTCCTCCATCATATTGCTCTTAGTCGCGGTTGGAAGAGGGACGTGGTGGGTGACGCGGTGGTTTGTGCAACAGCGCGGGTGGGAGTTCGCATGGGTTATTGGCAGGAGCATTGTCACGGTTGTGGATAAAAACAGTATCGGGCAAGTAAGATGAGGGGATGGTGAGTTGTGAAGAGGTGAAAGATGGTCGGGACGGCTAGGAACTGCAGGAGGCGTGACTGACAGGTAGATGTCACTGGTGGTTATTGATGAACATGGGCATGGGGTGGTTTTGTTTTAGTGTCAAGAGGCTTGCAGTTTCGAAATATAGCAGCATGGGTGGTGAAGTATTATGGAAGAACATGAGAAATGGAGGGGAGAAGAGCATGCAAGGTCAGATTGGGACAGAAGGAAAGTTTGGTGCGACGTCAGGGTGCTGAAGCGTGAAGGAATATATGAGGATGAGGACGGACGAAGCACAAAGACCTGGGTTAAAATCAGTTCGGCCAATTTATGGGTTAAACGTAATGTTATTAATGTTAATTAAGTAATAATTGGAATTTAATTAAATTATAACTATGTTAAATACTTATACCGTGTATACCTTTTGTCCCGTGCAGAAAGGAACGTGGAAGCCAGATTTGAAGCTCAGCAGTATTCACAAGATCGGCCAATTAACCTTATAATATGGTAATTAGTTATGGTAATCATTGATTTAAGGGATGACTAAATCAAACGGACATATATTATAATGCAAGTATGATATGGATTTTGAAACAGGGAACAAATAAAGCTGGAAATTCAACAGAACAATCCGCCGAGTTTTTCTCTGATCGAAAATGATTATTCGATTTAGGTATAAAATTTGTTTAAGTAATTAAAACTATAATTAAGGAATAGTTAATTAATTAATAATTTAATTAAATTTGCAATTGCTTAGAATATTAAGAACATGACCATATGTTTACAGAATTGGACAGAACGAGAAGCATTAGAATCATGATAACGAACACAACATCGTGGAACAGAAAAGGGACGTGATTGGAGTCAACTGATAATTTCAGTTAAATTAAATACTAATTTAATTTAACTGAAACGAGCTTTCTAAACAACAAATCAGATCAAGGTGAGTAAAACTCACTCAATTTTACCCATTTATATTTTATATAAACTGGGTTTTGATTTTGTGTGCTCTGGTTGCCAATGGTTGATTGTTTTCTAATTATATACTTATTTGCTGATTTAACTGATGAAATTAAACCATCATTTAATTTCATGGAAATACCAAATCGTTATTCTAACGATTGGTTCCAATAAAGGTAACTTACCTTTAATAATCACGTTTATAAAAATAAACATGATTAATTGGTTGAATGGTTGAATTGCTTGTGGTTGGATTAAATGGTTGTTATTTATTATTATAAGTTAAATGGTTAAATGATCTTATTTGAGATAACCATTCGTATACAGGGAAGAACAGGTTGGAGGGATCCAACCGGATTCCTCAAATATATTATTTATTTTCATATTAATGTATGAACTGTCATGTTTGGGTGATTTATCTGAGTATTGATCATCGATTGGAAAGTCCACCTGTGTTGTGTTTTAACCAACGGGCTAGATTGGTTAAGTAATCGGCAGTAAATGGCCTAAAAGTAAATTATTCTATTTATATCGACTTACCGTCAGGTAAATCGATCGAACTGAAGTTATAAAATTTATTTATAACTAAAGATAGATTTGGAATTTATATTTTGAATAAAGTTTTATTAAAAGGAAATAAATATTTATTACTTATCATTAAGTTAATGATCGAAGTAAACTATTATTTTAATTAATAATTTAGAAAATTACCTTTTAATTGATTATATTAATTTAAAGGGAATAGAAACGGTAATAAAATCTAGTTGAATGGTGAAAGGAGACTATGTACGGGATTTATATTTAAAACCCAAATTCTTTTAACGAAGTTATAAAAGGGAATTTCAAACAAATATAATAGCTTGAAATAAACGTCACTTAATTATACAAATTTAGTCAAAGGAGATTGAGATAAAATGGTTTATATTAAACCAGAGTTAGATAAATAAAGTTTAAAGTGTTAAAGCGTTAATTTTACATTAACGTTATGTAATAATGGGATTAAGTAAAAGTGAGGTATGGAAATGTGAATTTAAAGGGGGAAATGGTCGAAAGGATTTGAAAAGGAGTTGGAAAATTGTGTTGTTAAGGAGCTATTTAAATTAATTGATTATATTAATTTAAAGGGAGAATGAAATAGGAATTGGTAAAAGAAGCGTGTCGTGGGATTTGGTGATCAAATCCAAATAGTGGATGAAACTGTTAAAAAAAGGAAAAAAGAGTTAAAGTTGATGTTTGTAAAGAAGTTACTAAATTATTATATCCGAGGAAGCGATTTTCAAAATGATAAGAAGGCTTATGAAACCGTATTTTGAATAAAATAGAAAAAGTGAATTAGAATTGATATTAGATTAAAATATGGGTTTTGGGATTACAACTTATATTTATCTTTAGGTATGAACGTGTGATCAAGGTCTGAGAGGTAATTAAATACCCTAACTTGATCGACAGCGGGAGTACCTGAAGATGATATTAGTTGTAATGGTAAAGAAGGATAGTAATGATTTATTATTTCATTAGAGAAATAATAACGCAACAATTTTAATGGAGATTTGGAATAGATATATATATAAGGAGGATTCCAATGTGGAAATGAAAAGGAGTTGCCTGAATTATAACGATATTGTCGAGGTTTAAAAAGGAAATGAAAAGGATCAGTTTTGTTCTATAAGAATAAGCATAGTTATCGTTTTCAAGTGATGAATAAAAGATATGGCGTAACATTGTTTTATATATAAATAAGTGGAATGGATTTCCCAATATTGGATAATAATATGGCCAATAGTTTGAAAATGAAAATAGCAAACTGAATATGAGATAGGATTTTACAAAGTATGAACTTGGTTAAAGAAAAGTCTTATGATAAATAAAGAAGTGAGAAAACTATATTGATAATATCGAATTATTTAAGAGTTTCAAATCTACATTTGTTTAATTAAAAAGGCCAAGAGGTGTTGAATGCTGAACCAGTGGGCTCGTTGGGTTATCATGATTGAAACACTGTTTATTTTGATAGTTAAATCACCGACTATCAAATCTGTCCAATACGATTGTTGGCACGGAAAGACCGGGATCAAATTTATATTCGAAACCCTTTCCGACCAACAAATACGTGAAGATATCAGAAGACGGTCGAGGTGGAGCATTGAAGACTGTGGATTTTCATAAGCGGAAGAACTACTAAAATTTTCTGGTTAAGCGGCCAGAGATAAACTGTGGTTCTGTCGTGATTGGAATCTATGGGTTGCAAGGGCTTCTCGCCCCTTATCTGTAGGGTGATTCCTTGGATGCAGTAGGAGAGTACCTTCGGTTCATCCTGTTCCTGGATGACTTGTATGGACGAATGTCTGACAGAGTATTTCCAAAGGAATTACGTACGTTGATTTCTTCAAACGTACCATAGTTGGTGGTGTAGGACGACGGTTCTCTTAGCTTAACCACTAGAATATTTTTGTGGACGTCAATTAGTGATATCTGGCGGATTTGACGATGTGGCATTCAAAGTGAATGGTGTCCAGGTGTTGTAAAGGAAATTCAAAAACTCAAGCCTCACAATCGGGAATTGACAAAAATCGGGCAGGCAGCATGGCTATGTGGGTCGCTCCCATTAGGGTGTATAATCACCTATCTAGAGAAATTCCTTTTGCTTCTTTAATCTGTTCTATGCTGTCCCTTTTTGGGAAACAGTGGTTTGAGCCCAACCGTTGGTGATATAAATTCGATACACTCAAGCGAAATGAGTGGTCAGTCATGTGAGGGCCGGGTTGCAAGACGTTCTTGTTGAACCCAGTGTATTCGCCTCTAGAGATACACTATCGGTAGGTGGTCCCATACCTTGTCAAAGTCGGAATCCAATCTCCAATAAGCGCCCGCGGTTTTGATTGTATACTATATATGTGGAGCATGAGATGCAAGCGTTCCACTAGATTGCTATTTACTTGTATTTAGACATTATTATAATATCAGAAAAGATATTGATTTCAAAAATGGTTTGGGTTATCGTAAGGTAAAAACCTACCCTGTTATGTGTGGATTTGGTCTTACGATTACTTTTTTCTTTTGAAAAGATTTTGACTTTAAAATCAAGTTGTGTGATACCCTTAATACTATGCGAGTTTTTCTCACTCTGGTCCACCAGACTGACCCGGTGTTTTGTAAATGCTCGGGTTAGCCCAGGGTGTACAGGTTCAGTTTATCGAATGATGTGAAGAGTCGAGCTGGAAGAGTCCAGACGTGTGATATTATATAGCTACTATTCCGCTGTGTGTGTCGTATCTGAGGATAGGTTATTATAACTGTCCCAGTGTGTGATGTACTCTAATATTGTAAGTATTTTTAAAGCTCTCAATAAAGATTTATTTATGTATTATATTTTGTTCCGCTGAGATGTGAGACTTTGTGTTGTGTTGGTTCTTCTTCTTCTTCTATTCTAATATTTCTTTCTTTCTTGTCTCACCCTCTAAATTCTTTCTAATAACGTTCCAGTGTTTTCGGTGTTTGGAAGATCGGCATGAGTTACGGTAAAGGTATTTATGTCGATTTTTAGGGCCGAAAATCTCATGTTCGTTACAGCTATGCCATGGTGCCATAGGTAGCATCACTGTGTGGTGCAATAACACACGCACACATACACGTTCTTCATTGTAATTGTTTGGGCTATGTAAACTACTGTTAGTTGGAGTTGGAACTTTACACCCGTAGGAGCATTGCTATTTTATGTCAAATAAGCACCTTTGTTTGCTCATAATTCATAAATCATTCATTTTGTATTTCATGTCATATCAGTTGTACTGTATTTTGGATTTTATCCTCTACTGGATAGTAGTGATTTATAGATGAATATTTAATTTATAAAAATGAAAGCATCTTTGTTGATAACTGAATATGTTAATTTATTGTATGTCAAAGATTAATGGAAAACGGTGGCACATCTAGCACTCAAGACATCAGATAAATTGCTATTTGAAGTTGTATTAGGTATGTTTTTTCCACTTTTAGCATAATCAATAGATTAATGGAAAACGGTGGCACATCTTGCACTCAAGACATCAGATAAATTGCTATTTGAAGTAGTAGCAGGTATGTTTTTTCCACTTTTAGCATAACCAATATGTTAATTTCAGCCAAGGTTAGAACATGTCATGTGCTACTAACAGAATCATTAAGTCGTGAATTTTATTTATTGTAGGTAACTAAAGACCATTGTTGCGAAAATATAAAAGGTGACATATTCTTCTTCCATGGTATGCATATGAAATATATTGGTTGTCATTTTGTTCTCATTATTCGGTGCAAACTAGTTGGCGAGTAGCGAATGGAATAACATCATCAGCGAGAAGAATATTGAATGGTTCATTAATGTTGGAATTAGATATGAACAATATTACCAATCCATTCTAGAATCTCCATCAGATTCAGCAAATGCATAGAAAAATATGCAAGACAAAATATTTTAAACCTGTAAAGTAAATAGTAAGAATGTGGTTCTCGAAAAATGAATATTATGTTCTTGTTTGATTTGCACTGTAAAAGCAGGTCTTCTATATGCTGTGCTTATAACTGGACGATGAAAAGTGGTTGGCATATTGGATTTTGTACTATTTTCTTGTTGTTTTGGAGATGTTAGCTCAACCTATTTTGAAATGGTATATCTCTTACTTTTGTTACGTACATGGCTGAAGGATCCCATCTTGCTGCTACTTTGGGAATCCAGTGGGACAAGAACAAGAGGCAATTCTGGAAGTAAGAATTATGTTGTGAATGTTTAAGGTCATGACATTATACATTTAGGGACAATTTTGTTGTCATTTAGAAGGAATAATTGTAGTGTTGAATGATCAAAGCAGGTCAGATATCTGACATAAATTTTAGATGTCTGAACCAGGCTTTAGAATTGCCCGAGAATATTTTCAAACGTCTGAAATGATCTCAGGGCATTGACCCAAATTCATTTTAGGTGTCTGAAACCTATTTTCAGACTTCTGAATCAGGCCAGACGTCTAGAAGTAGGTTTAGACGTGTGAAATTTGCTATTGTACTAGTTGGTTGTATGCGATGTCAACTTATTCCTTGGTTTTCTTGTGCAGCTTATGGCGCTTTTGTTAATGAGACATGCCTTGAGCCTTTCCAATGGCGACGAGGATGGCGATGCTTCTGCATATTTTTCCATAAGTAATTATATTCATCACACTACATGTTCATGACATTCATGTTTACTAATTATAAAAATTAACTAAGTTTACTAAGTTTACTAATTTTATAAAAATTAACCATTATTATAAAAAAACTAACTAAGTTTACTAATTTTATAAAAATTAGGAAGTTTAGTTTATAAAAGTTAACTAAGTATACAAAAATATACAATATTACCAAGTATTCTATAATAATAATAGAAATTATTAAAAATTAACTAAGTATTATAAAAATTAACTAAATATTATTAAAAAAATTAACTAAGTTTACTAATTTTATAAAAATTAAGAAGTTTAGTATATAAAAGTTAACTAAGTATAAAAAAATATAAAATATTAACAAGTATTCTATAATAATAATAGAAATTATTAAAAACTAACAAAGTATTATAAAAATTAACTAATTATTATAAGAAATTAACTAAGTTTACTAATTTTATAAAAATTAAGAAGTTTAGTTTATAAGAGTTAACTAAGTATAAAAAAATATAAAATATTACCCAGTATTCTATAATAACTATAGCAATTATTAAAAATTAACTAAGTGTTATAAAAATTAACTAATTATTATAAAAAATTAAGTAAGCTAACTATTTTTATAAAAATTAAGAAGTTTAGTTTATAAAAGTTAACTAAGTATAAAAAATATACAATATTACCATGTATTCTATAATAAAAATAGAAATTATTAAAAATTAACTAAGTATTATAAAAATTGACTAACTATAATAAAAATTAACTAACTTTTCTAATTTTATAAAAATTAAGAAGTTTAGTTTACAAAAGTTAACTAAGTATAAAAAAATATGAAATATTGCCAAGTATTCTATAATAATAATAGCAATTATTAAAAATTAACTAAGTATTATAAAATTTAACTAAATATTATAAAAAATTAACTAAGTTCACTAATTTTATAAAAATTAAGAAATTTAGTTTATAAATGTTAACTAAATATATAAAAATATAAAATATTACCAAGTATTCTATAATAATAATAACAATAATTAAAAATTATGAAACCATGACCAATTGCTAACATGAACACATGTGTATAGGTATTGGAGATGGGCATCGTTGTGCATTCAGCTATAATTAGAATATCGTTAGGTGCTTCTGAAGATTCCTCAACAATAGACCACTTGTGGCAACTGATTACGGAGAAAGCGGTAACTTTTAGATGTTCATTTTGTTGGTATTCGGTGCAAACGTGTTTTATGGAAAAAAATATTTGTAGATATCGTGACTTTGTTCGACGGATATTGTGTAAATTTAGTTTATGGTGTTATTTTTTTATGGAAATTATGTCAAATTTGTTTATTGATGATGTCTTTGTGTATGAATATTGTGTTATATAATTAGTTGGTTGATATATATTTACATGTTGTTGATATGATTGTGCATGAATATTTTGGTACTACAATATGTAAATGTTGTGATAGATGCAAAAAACGTTGTGATATGTGGCAAAACATTGTGATAGTAAAGAACGTGTAAACTTCCAGAAATGTTGTGATATGTGGCAAAACGCTGTGATAGTGAAGAACTTGTAAACTTCGAGAAATGCTGTGATATGTGGCTAAACACTGTAGAAAAGGGAAGATGATAACATTTTTTAAACAATATAAAATGTTGTATAAACATAAGGACAACACCATTTGAAACGCTGTAATATGTAAATTTTCTACTGCATTTTTGAAAACGTTGTGATATACCCACGGACCTATGGCAACGTGTTGGTAGACAGCGTTCATCAAAATGCTGTTAAAGGCTATAACAGTGTTTTTTTCAATGTTGTGAATAGACATATTTGTTGTAGTGTGATAATACATTCGGAACACTCAAGCAAAGTGAGTGCTCGGTCATGTTTAGCCTGGGTTGCAAGATGTTCTTGTTGAACCAAGTGTATTCCTCTCTAGAGATATACTGTCGGAAGGTTGTCCCATACCTTGCCAGTTAGAATCGATTCTCCAATAAGTGGCCGCGATTTTAATTGTATACTATGTATGTCGAGCGTGAGATGCAAGCATTCTGCTAGATTGCTATTTACTAAATTTAGACACTATTATAATATCAGAATAGTATTGATACAAAGAATGTTTTGTGTTATCGTAAGGTAAAAACCATCCGTATTTATTTGTGTATCAATCTTACGATTATCCTTTGTCTTAAAAGGATTTTTAAAGGTTAAACTAAGTGGTTGGAGTTTACTCACACCAGTCCCATGATTGACCTAGAGTTTATTTTGTTTTACTCTAAACTCTTGGGTGCCCAAACTTGTACGGGAAATCAAATAGTCGGGATTTTACAGATACACTTGGAGGAGCTTGGAGCAGGAGGCTTCAGCGTTATATAGTTATTGTTATATCCGCTGTGTTGTAAGCGTTGTACGTTGATAATGGTATGTTTATGCAGTTAAAATTTTGTTTTACAAAAGCTGTTATACATATATTATATTTTATTCCGCTGCGATGTGAGATTCTATGTTGTTATTTCTATTCTTCTTCTATTTTTTCTTCTTTAACCCATAATGATTCGTATTTATATGAAATTTGGTTTGAACGTGTGGTGTATTTAGTCAATTTAGATAGTACGGATTTGCAGGCCATTACAGTTGGTATTAGAGCCAGGATGAGCGAATACCTAGGCTTTGGTAGGGTTTACTCATTAGAGATAGTGCCAGTGGTACCCTAGAATGGGTTGAGTATATATAGATGAGTGCATATTTGTTAGATTATATAAAAACTTTTTTATATTATTTTGATTGGTTTAGCGAGTGATTTATGAATTCTAGTCAATACGGAAAGTACAACTGTATCGATAGGTGTTTCTAAACACTTGAACAGAGCAATTCGACATAATATTGTTTTATAGTGGGTAAATGAAATAATTTTACCCAAAACTATAGTTTGATATAAAAGAAATAATTTTCTGAAATTATATAATATATAGATGAGTTTATTATTATTATGATAATCAAATGAGATTATAAAATTGGAGTGGTTATATATAACCAAATATAATTTGTATACGAATGAAATATACAAATAAGATGAACTGGAATTGGATTTAAACTAGAATTTGGAATTTAAAACTATAACGGCCCACCGATTTTCGACCTTGAAAATCAACACAAAAACACCATGTCGAACATTCAAGTATCGAAAACACAGGAACGTTATTAAAAAGAAATTAGAGGGTGAGATAAGAAAGAAAGAAATATTAGAATAGAAGAAGAAGAACCAACACAACACAGAGTGTCACATCGCAGCAAAACAAAATATAATATAGAAATAAATCTTTATATGGAGCTTTAAATAAAAACTTGCAATCATTAGAGTACATCAACACATCTGGACAGTTATATTAATCTGTCCTCATAAACAACACAAAGCGGAATAAATACTAGATATCATACGCCTGAACACCTCCATCTTGTCTCTGAACTTGGCAACATCTGATTATCTGAACCTGTACAACCCGGTTTAACCCGAGCATTACAAATGACGGGTCAATCTGGTGAACCAGAGTGAGAAAAACACACTAAGTTTATGGGTAAATCCAACTTGATTTTAAAGTCAAAAACCTTTTTGAAAGAAAGGACAATCATAAGACCAAATCCACATATAAATACGGATGGTTTTTACCTTACGATAACCCAAAACATTTTTGAAATCAATATCTTCTCTGATATTATAATAGTATTTAAATACAAATAAATATCAATCTAGCAGAACGCTTGCATCTCACGCTCTACATATATAGTATACAATCAAGACCATGGGCTCTTATTAGAGAATGGATTTCCTGGCAGGGACCACTTTCCGACAATGTACCCCTGGAGATGAACACATTGGGGTTCAACAAGAACATCTTGCATCCCATGCTAAACATGACCGGCCCCTTAATATACTTTGAGAGTACCGAATATATCATTACCACGGTTGGGGTCAGCCAACCAAACCGATCACATACATACAGAAAAATAAAAGGGACAACCGAAGGCATTTGATTTCACCAGATCAGGTAATGATATACCCTTTTGGTGGGTGCGACCCACATAGCCATGCGACCTACCCGATTTTATGCCATTTTCTGGTTGATGAGGCTAGAGGTCATAATTTATTTATTGAGTTATTTATTTTATGTTTTAGAACATCTTTCCACCATTCACTTTGAATGCTACATCATCAGATCCGTCAAATCACTAATTGACGTTCACAAATATACGGATAAAAACTTTCTGAATATTGCTCCAGCTGTAATCGAGGATCATGTAAAAAGAAATATCTGCGAAAATCAAAACTACTAGCTGCCCGTGTGGAAAATATGGGCATCCGGAGTTTAGGTTAAAGCAATAAACTCCAGGTCAGTCATGGGGTTGGTGTGAGAACTAAAACAGCTATTAAATTTTATTTTAAAAGTTGGGAAATCATGGGACCACGCCGTATAATACGGAACGGGTTTACTCCACATGAATCTTACTTTAAAATAAAACAACGCGATGCTTTTTGAAAAATGAACCTATTACAAGACTCAGGTCCCATCACACAATGCAACGCAAGCCGGAGGATAGAGTTTTCCCTTATAATAGCCAAACATGCTTGATACATTTAAAACAAATCATTTGATACTATTATAAGTGTACAGTGTTAAAAACAACTTCAAATATAAATCTATCAATCATAGACGGTGTGACGATCCCAAAACCCCATGACACGGTGTTAAGGATAATCATTGGAATATAACACATTAATCATCATTAGCAGATCACAGATAATAGCATAAACAGAAAATAGAATAATTTACACACATATGACAGCGGAATCATATAGATATCATCACATCAGAGAAGCACAGTACAGGATACAACTTAGTGCATAATGATACATAATCAGTCACCATCGCCTGAGGCGGAATCATACATAAAGAGTACACAAAATAAATATCAGTCTACATCGCCAATGGCGGAATCGTAATATAGATACAATAATGGCGGAGAAAATCCAAGTCAGCACGGTGTAGTCAAGCCTCGCCATGAGCCAAAAGCGCATCAGAAACCTGTAACTAGGCTGCCCGTGTGAAAATGAGGGCACCCGAGTTTGCAAGGTGAAACAAACTACGAGTCAGTCATGGGACTGGTATGAGAAATCTACTTAACTTATTAACAACAATAATAAGGCAAATCAAAGGACCACGCCACTTTCGCGGAACGGGTTTACTCCAATGAGTGCTAGTGCATGAAATAAAGTAAATGATTAAATCATCGCAATGCTTTTTGAAAAATGAAGCCATTATAAGACTCAGGTCCCATCACACAATGCAACGCAAGCCGGAGGATAGAGTTTTACCTTATAATGGCCAAAATTGCTTCATACGTATAAAACAAAAGTGTTTGATATTATTACTAGTGCATATATGTTTTAAAAGCAAATTCCATCATAAATATCAATCCTAGGCGGCATAGCTACCATCTACTTTGTTGCCATACTAGTAATACAATCACGTCCGCATATTTCGTATTGGAAATTGGGTTCCTTCATGAGTCGAGGCAAGGGGCAAGCTCCTCTCCGATTCGAGACACTCTAGCAAATGTCCCAGGACCCCACTCTGATCCTTGGAATCGGCTGGGCCGGTCCTCTCTTACTTTTGAGGATTAGTTATTCCTGAACACACGTTTCCCGGTCCTTACAGACCTATAATCGAGGCGCCTCGCATTCCAACAACCACACAGGTGAAAAGTATATACAATGTCAGGGCTGGTAGGTCACTGACACCACCTTAGCTAGAAAGAAACGTCGTGCTCTCCCAGCGGTCCGTCTCCCGTTTTTGACTCATACCGGGGTGTGAGTCTCGCGAATTCACGTTATACACAAAGCTACGTCACACAGACCATGCTTTGATCATCAACCACAAGAATTTGCTTTGCAACAGAAGCCTTGATCATATGCCACTTAGGCGTGCCACACAGGCAATCCACTCCATGCGACTGATTTCTATCAATACATAACCTCTGAGCTCGTATGTCTCAGAGAAGGGCGTTAAGCAAGAGAATAAATTCTCCGCCGCCAAACATATATATATTTAATAGAGATCAATCAGCACAGAACAAAATCCAATGTCAGACACACAGTCCATTTACAAGTCCATTCTGGGTCTGAACGAAACTGGAGGCACCAATTCCTCGCATATCCGTACAATCAACAGTATGTTTGGACGGCTACTACTTCAGCTCCTTCATGGTAGCTACTCCAATCACGAGCATCAGTAGCGCCCATCCATCCAATGTGAAGATCATCGGTCTTCAACCGTCTTCGACTCTTCGACTTCTCAACGTCGATCGATTATTCGAAATGAGATGAACTCGTCCTTTTCAAATAACCCACGTATATTTAGATTTTTCAAATCAATTAATCACATGGTTGGACTATTCAACATTCACATTTCAGTTCTTTAGTTATAATTCTCATGTTAAATACATTCAACCATCACATATCAGGCAAACACAACAAAATTGGTTTATTTCCACTCTATATCGTCTATAGCATTTTATAACGATATATCGCCATTTTTATTTATTTTAAAACGGCCATATTTTAATTAAACGACGTTTCAGGTCGTGCCGATGCACTGGCGCTGTTTTTCACCAAATTTGTTTTACACTTATCTGAAAATCTAACCGTTGGATCTTCACAAATTTTATATCATTAGGAAGGTCATTTCAAAACGAATCCAACGGCTTCAGTTTTGGGAAAATCCGATGGTCGGATTTTCCACACTAATCATTTGAAGTTACGATTTCAATTTACGAACTACAGTGTCGTTATTCGATTTAATCTAATTATATTTATATATATATAAATATAAATATAATCGTTTCTGGCGCTGTTTTTCTTCAGATTTGAATTAAACATTCCAGACAATCCAACTGTCGGATCTTCACAAATTTGGTGCCGTTGGAAAGATATTTCCAAGGCGAACCCAACGGTTGCGGTTTCGGGAAAATCCAATGGTCGGATTTCCCGCACTAGTCGTTTGAAATCACGGTTTCAAAACACGAACTGCACGGCCACGTTTCGTTTAAATTTTATTTATATTTATATATTTATATAAATATAGTTCATTCAAAAATTCTTATATCGTTTTCACTTCAATTATTTCACTAACACCTTTAAATTTTGGAAAATTTCACAATAACCTCCTTTGTACGGGAGGGGCTGGGAAAATTCCCAAATAGCCACACGGGCGTCTCATGTCAAAAAGAAAAAGAAAAAGCCAAGCGGCTAGCCAACAGGCTCATAAAATCATCACCCAAACAAAACAGTAAATGTGTACCTATTTGTCGGGCACAAAATTTTATTCCTCTTCTCTAGCCCCTTTGCTATAACCTGTTCAATAAATATGCATGTACATATATACAATTTTTATCACTTATCATTTTCCATTCAACTTCACATTTGATTCACTTTGGTTTAAAAACACCGTTCATTCTAATGCTGCATGCATAGGCTAAAATCATATCATTAGCTAATTAATGTATATTTCAACTCATGCATATTTATTTGAACAAGTGGCTATTTTTAACACTTCACATTTCAAAGATGGTAATTTCGGCGAACTAAAATAGATTTCAACACATGACTATTTTATTTAGTTCCTATGCATGTTAAAAATAATATTTCATTCACAAGTATTTATTTCAACGTTCGCATATCTTTAGCATATCACATATATGATAAAAATGATATTTTTTTCATTTAAAATATTTATTCGACAAATGGATGTTTTCAACACTTCATAGTTTCAATAAAAATGTAATTTTTATTGCTCGATCTTTTTATTCAACACATGAACTTTTACACCACACACATTTCTCAACACATGAGCATTTCCACACATGGATATTTTATTTATGTTGTTCATATAAGAAAGATGGAATTTTTTTATTGTTGAAACTATATATATATATAAGGCGAATATTTTTCATACTTCATATGTATTATAAAAATGTGATTTTTATTGTTTAAACACTTAATTCATTCACAAATGAATTTAATTTTCACACATCACTTTTCAACACATGAACATTTCCACACATGGATATAGTTTCAACACATGACTTTAATTTCAACGCATGAAGATAATTTCTACATATGAAAATAATTCTAACACATAAAGATTATTCAAAATTTTGGTAGCATAACGGCAGGGTAGTTAAAACCGGCACAGTCCCTAGTACGGCTCCTCGCTCTACCTTAAAACCTCACGGTTTTTGACAATGGGGATTCATGCATCTAATTCGCACGCAGGCGGCATGTTTTATTTTTATTTCCACAAATATTTCCAATTCATTTCAATCTCCAATGGGTATTTTTCAACCACAACCAATCAATATCAACCACAAACAATTATTCAACCATTCGTATTTTTCATCCAATATTTCACACCAATTCACAACAATAAATATCGTCCATGGTTTGTGGACGAGGGGAGTATATAAATATATATATATATATATATATATTATTGCTATAATTCACTTGTATTTCAACACATATATCAATTATTCTATGCATGTATAATTCATACTTCGCTTATATAGCTTACACCACGCATGTACATGAGGTATAAAACACGTGTGTAATTTATATTTCGCTAATATAATTTATACACGACATTTTCCATTCAAATTCATTTAATTTAGATTTCTCACATTTGTTTGCGGAGAGTTAAAAATCGTAGATGACTCAGAAAAATCCGCGGCTTCTTCTATGTGGTAGAGAGCTTTCTTGCGGTCCCGATATTTCCTGTTTCATCGAATTTCGTCAACACACCAAAAAGATATGATTTTTCAAAGTGCAGACATCAAAAAGGACTCACCTTTCTAAGTGGTTCGAAACTAGGGTTGAGGTTTTCGCGAAATCCGTGGCACGTGGGGACAATCGGAGGTGCTGACGTGGAAGAGGGAGGAGAGGCGGTCCTGTCGGTGGTGGTTTAGGGTGGCTCGGTGGCTCCTATGGCGATCGGCGGCGCTGGGAAGTCGATGACTTCCTGGGCTCGATTCTGGCATAGGCGGCGACGAGGGGTGGAGGGAGTTGGTCGGATTTGAAGAGGAGGAGGAGGCGGTTCGATGACAGGTGGTGGCGGCGGCGATAGAGGGCTGAGTTGGTCGGAATCTCGTCGGGAAGAATCGAATGGGTTTCGCCGTTCGTTTCAGAGGAACGAGGTTTTTTTTTAATTTATGAAAGAAAAATTCTGATTGGTCGATATATATATTATATTTTTAAATAGTGTTTTCTCCAACGAACTCCTTTTCAAGTCCAACGACTATCGTCCCTAGCTAAATACCCCCATCCCGGAATGGCCAATTCGACTGTTACAGTCAGTTATTTTTCAAATTAAAGTATAAAACATTTAATTTTTTAACTCTGAACGTGCATTTCAATTTGCCAGGGCCACAAACTGATTCGAAAAATTCCAGAAAAATAAATCTAGCTATGTTTTGACGCTACGGTCCCAACAAAATTAGTTTCGTCGAATCCTTAGATCGTTTGAAAAATGGCCATTTTCTGGTCGATCCAATTTAACAGAAATTGACCAAACACAATTTCTTTTGCTACGCTCACATACTAGCTTCAAAAAATATGAAATTTGAAACATAGCAATAATTTGACATCCCGGACCCAACAAAAGTGGTTTCGTCGAATTCCGAGGTCGTTTGCAAAATATCAATTTTCCAGGGCTATATATACTATATAGCGACCTTTCTGAAAATTCATTCGGCCATAACTTTTGATTCCCGCTATGAAACTTCGAATTTTCAGATTCGTTAGAAAGGTATTGATAAACAGATTTAAATATTTTTGGTTTCACTAAAATCCGTTATATTTTCCACCCTGCACAGTCAGTCAAAGTTTGAATTCAAATTTTCAAACTGACTCACTATTTCTACTTCACTATTTTATTGAAATATTCTATTTCAATTGTTCAAATTCCTTTGAAATCACCAATTTAAAAATTTTAAATTGGCCCTTATTTTCTGGGTTATTACATGGGTATCATATATCATGTCGCCATACTAGTTCTACAATCAAATGATGTCGTATTGAAAGTGGGATTTCCATCATGAACCAAGGAAAGGGATCGTCCTTACCGAATTCAAGACAATCTAGCCCATGTCTCAGGACTCAGTTGCAACTGCACTTGGAGCCATAGGGCCGGTTCACACTTTACGTTAGTAGATTATATATAATTCCTGAACAATACGTTTCCTCGCCATATGGGGCGTAAATCAAGAGCCACTAGGGACTCAAATTTGAGGTACCTCGCTTTCCATCATCCACATAAGTAAAATGTCTGGGCTCCCTACCATGACACCACTCCTAGCTAGAAAGAAACGGATGTTCTCCCTGGATCCTTCTCCCGTTTTTGGTTCATACCGGGGTGTGAGGCTCGCGAAGTAATGCTATACACAAAACTATGCTCATTAAAGCTGTGCTTCGATCATCATCAACAAGATTCTGCTTTTCGACAAAAGCCTTGATCATTTGCATCTTGGCATGCCACACTGACAATTCATGCCATACAACTGATGTCTATCAATATATAACCTCTAAGCTCGTACTTCTCAGAGAAGGGTGTTAAGCAAGAGAATAAATTCTCCGCCACCAAACAGATATATACTTAATAGAAATCAATTTACACATAATGAAATTCAATGTCTGACACACATCCATTTACAAGTCCGTTCTGGGTCAGAACGAAATCGGAGGCACCTTATTCCTCGTCTCATATGTCCAATACAGGAGAGAGGTCCTCGCATATTCGTCGATCTCCAAGTACGTCTGAACGATCACCACTTATTACCTTGTCTTGGGTGTACAGCCCAATCAAGACATCAGTAATCATCCAAACGATGTGAAGATCTCCGGTCTTCAACCACCGTCTTTATAGTCGACTTTTAATCGTCGTAGTAATTATTCAGAATGGGTTAAACCCTGTCTTTCCGAATAACTCGCGTATTTCATAACCAATATTCAAGTGCTATAAAAACACATCATACGCCTCATTCTAATTCAGAATATTGTTTTAATAAAATATTCACATTATTAGGGAAAGGTTCCCATTAGTTTTATCAAAGATAAATTCTTTTAAAATTTATTCTTTAATCTTCCTTTGTATGTCAATTTCAAAAGATTTTATTAACTAGTCGGGATTATCGAACCTTACTGCAATAATAATTTATTATTTTCCAATCCCAACCTATTCATCCCATGGAGAAAAACTGGTAGAACTCCCTATCTAACACCCACTATGCTCAGGATAATATTAATTACCTTTCACGTTCAAAACTAATCAAAGATTTAACTATCGCTTGGAGTAAAACTGGTGGTACTCCATTCTCGATCATTTCATGAATTCGATAAATTTAATTATCTTATTCTAATCTAATTAAAGACTCATTAAAACTTTAATTCAGTTTTAATCTCAAAAATCATTATTTAATGATTATTCAAGTTTAGGAAATAAATCATGTCTTTAACTGAGTTAAAGAACAAATGTTATTTAAAACATTGTTCATGATAAACCCAAAATCATCTTCCATCAAAATGGAATCTACATGGAAATCATAACAATATATAATCGATATACATTCCTGTATCAGACAAATAATATAAATGGAATAGCAGCAAGGCCTTTTAAATTCCATAAATAGTGGCGGTCTTCATCCACAGAAGCTCATCTCGATTATTACCCAGTCGATTTCCATTCAATTCTAATTTAATATATTAAATTGGAAAACTTTACTTTGGAAAATTTCCATTTAAATCTTAATAAAAGATTTATAAATTCCAAATTATATTTCCACTGTTAATTGGGTTAAAGAACAAATGTTGTTTAAAACACAGTTCACGATAAACCCACAATCAACTTTCATTTTAGTTCCAATTAAATATTAGTTAATTGGTAAATTTATCTAAATCTTAATTAAAAGATTTATTCTTTTCTCAACTGGGTTTAAGAATAGTGTTATTTAAGACACCATTCACGATAAACCCAGAAATCCAATTTATTTTATTTAATTCCAATTAAATATTAATTAATTGGAAAACTTCATTAAATCTTGATTTAAAGATTTATTCTTTTCTCATCTATGTTTAAGAATAGTGTTAATGAAGACACCATTCACGATAAACCCAAAATCCAATTTAATATTAAATAAAAGGCTCTAAATAGAAATTGTATCAGCTTATATTCAATATCAAATCCTGAAAACCACAAATATCGTATTGGAAATACGATATTTATATCTTCTAAATTCCTCAACAATATCTGTATAATCATATAAACAAACATCGAAATATTCCAAAGATAATTTCCATTCCAATTCATACTTTGGAAAATTCTGGTTAAGTTAAAACCATATACAAATCCAATTTATTTATTTATTTAAAAACATTGGATTATTATTCTAGTTAATAACTAGTTCATTTCGATAAAAATATATTTTTATCTTTACAAATATGGAATTTTTCATCCAAAATCTTTCCAAATTATTTATTATGATTTTGCACAAATTATTAATAATTTTAATAATTTTATCAAAATCCATACAGTCAGTTTCCAATAACGGCCAACGGACTGCATCCATAGCGGCCTTTTTCAAATTTGATTTGGACATAATTCCAAATCCAACTTTTAGATTTCAAATCTCCTATATTCATTGGAAAGATCTTTTCGATATGAACCCAACGGTTTCGATTTTAGGAGAATCTGACAATCGGATCTCCCGTTACATCGATTTGAAGTTAATGGCCGAAATTCGCGAATGGTCGTTGCGCGGCACGTTCTATTCAGGCCATTATATATATAATATATATTTCATCAATTTCTATTTAAAACGTATTTTATAAATTATTTATAAATTCGTTTTAAAATGATTTCAACTTCATTTTCACTTTTAAATCCAAACTGAATATTCTATATCATTATAATTTTAAAATGATAATATTTTCAAAATATTAGATTTCGAAATCACTTCTTTTCGATATTCGTTATAAAATGAATAAAATTGATCAATAAACCTGTTCGAGTTAAAATGGCGTTTGCTACTTAACTCTGCTTCATATTTCAATATTTTTCTATCCATCCAAAAACGGACATCAAATTCATAATTTTATTCCTCACTGAATATTATTTTAAAATATTCATTATTTTAATCTATTCTACACACACAAACATTCATTTCAACACATGACTACTTTTATTCACTTCATTAACATGTTAAAAATAATATTTTTATCTAACAAAAATATAATTCAATGTATGACAATTTTTATTACTTCATTGACATGTTAAAATTGACATTTTTGACTAACAAAAATATATTTAAACACATGGTTCTTTATTCTTCATTAACATTTTAAAAATGACATTTTGACTAACAAAAATATATTTAAACACATGGTTCTTTTATTCTTCATTAACATGTTGAAAATGACATTTTGACTAACAAAAATATATTTAAACACATGGTTCATTTATTCTTCATTAACATGTTAAAAATGACATTTTTGACTAACAAAAATATATTTAAACACATGGTTCTTTTATTCTTCATTAACATGTTAAAAATGACATTTTTGAATAACAAATATATATTTACACACATGGTTCTTTTATTTTAAAATATTTTTTATCTCTGAATCGGAATGCGACTCAATCAATTACCATATAATTTCAGTTATATGGTTTTCATACATTGCATGTATACAAAAATAATGATAAATAATCATTACACATTCAAACATCATCCAAGTGCAATTTACAACTGTATAAGCCCTAAAATAAATAAATAACGCTCATCATAGCATGTCAACCCATCGATTGACATATAATTAAATTCAAGGGAGATGTGAATAAATTATCATCCCAAGACTCATGTGGGGTTTTCAAACAACAACAGTTTATTTGAATAAATTATTGGTTAACAAATTTAACCAATTCTAATTTGGTTTGAATTATTTTCCTAATTAGCCAATTTTCACTGTTTAAAATTATAAGTAGATATTTATAATTTAATTTCAACTACCACATTAATGTTAACATTATTTTTTAATATGTTAAACATTTCAACATCACGAACAACACGCAATACAGTCAATTAAATCGTCCATGGTCTGTAGACAAGGGAGGTGAGCTAACAGGCACCGTATATAGTTTATGATGATTAAAACTGGTAAAAATCTACACTGCCAATTCTATATATTTTTATGCATGAATAAAATAACATGAAAAAATATAATTTAGTGAGGAGTTCTCACATTGGGTTTCCACTCCGTCTTCTTTTTATGTAAAGGAATGTGACCTTTTCGGCTCCACAGTCCACATATGACATCCTTATCACTCCACAGTCCACAAGCGACTCGGTGTTTAATATGTTATATAGTGGGTGCAAATTATTTTTTATTAGTTTTATATTTTATTATACTCAATTTTCGCTTATTTTCATCGTTTAAAAATCCGTGTGATCACCAACGGATCCCGTTTTCAATGAAAGTTGACATGCAACTACTCTCTGACATTACGGACCCAACGAAATAGGTTTCGTCGAATTCTAAGTCCGTATGCACAAATAGCATATTTTTAAAGTCAAAATATTGCCTGTTTTTCACTTTAAAAATCAAACCCGGTCACATACTAATTTTAAAAATCATGTAATTTGGAATGTTTCCATTACTCTACGTTATTGATTCAATAAAAAAAGTTTCGTCGAATTCCGAGGTTGTCTCAATAATGTTCCTTTGTAAAACTGCTCAAATTAGCTTAAAATGCGATTTTAGCGTACCTTTTCTTCTTGTATGTACTCCAAAAATTATGGCCTTTTGGATTTAACCATTATTAGATGATGCGAATCCAAAAAAACGGAATTGAATGTTGAGATCGTCTCCATAATGCTCCTTTGTAAACCGATCGTCAGTTTTTGAACAAATGGTTTTGCTTCGCACAACCACATGCTAACTCTGTTCGACGCACATTTTAGAGAACAACAATGATTTTTCATTATGAATCCAACAAAATTGGTCTCGTCGAATTCTGAGCTTCCTAGCAAAATTTTACTTTTTAAGGGCTACGCGATGATTTTAAAAATTGAATTTTTAAAATTTTCAAAACGAAGCTTATAATTCAATTTAATAATTTTACTGAGTTTTTTTTTAAGTCAAAACAAAATATAAAAATAAGTCATAAAATTATTCTCAAATTTTATTTCTCAGAAATAACCAATTTATATTCACAATTTACTTAAAACAACTTATATTAAAATTTTAAATTGGTTCTGAAAATGCAGGTTGTTACATTTATTAACCACACGTTTTCCTTTGAAAACCTTATTTAAATCTCAACAATGTTTACTTAATTAATTATAAAATAAACTATTATTTTACTTCTCTATTAATCTTTGATAATCCTGTAACAACCCTGAATTTTGGGGCCAATTTAAAATTTTATTTTTAAGTAATTTTAACGAGTTTTTGATATTTAAAATAATTTATTTAAAATAATAATGATTAAAAATTGATATAAATCGAAGTTAGAATGAATAATTTTATTTAAATTATAAAAGGAATTAGAAATAGCGCGGTAGTTTGAAAAGTCAAACTTGAACTTTGACTGATTGTACAGAATGCAAAATTTAACGGATTTTAGTGAAACCAAAAATATTAGAATCTATTTAAAAATATCTTTCTAACGAATCTGAAAAATTAAAATTTCATAGCGGGAATCAAAAGTTATGCCCAAATTAAAATTTAGAAAGGTCGCTACGAAATTTACAAAGGTCAAAATGCTACTTTTTGCATACGAAGGAATTTGAACTCGAAACCACTTCCATAGAGTTCAGAATGATGTTTCTACATTGAAAAACAGTAAACACTTATATATTTCCAGTTTCGGAAATTATTTGTTTTAAAATGTATTTTTAATATTAAATATATATGCCTTGAAAATAGTCATTTTTCAAACGACCTCTGTTTTCGACGAAACCACTTTTGTTGGAACCGGAATGTCAAAATATGGTTAAGTTTAACTTTTCATAATTTTTACAATTAATATATAATTATAATTGATTTTTCAGTGTAAACGGACAATTTTTTATTTTAAAAATTCATTAAAAATTCATACGAGCTCAGAATTGAATGAAATTAATTTTTCTAGGTCCACAGCGTCAAAATATAGCTAAATATATTTTTCGGGAATTTTTGAAGTTAATTTGTGACCCATGTGAATTTTCATGTACGGTTGAATAAAAAAATTAAAGGATTTATATTAAAAATAAATAAATAAACGCTGTAAACTTCGAAATTGGGCTCGAAACATGTCCCATCGCGTTCAGAAGATGTCAAAACATTAAGATAGACAGTAAGCATGTCTAATTCTGAGTTCGGGCCAAATCGGACCTTTTTGGGCTAATTAATGAATATAATAATATAAATATACTCCTTAATCCCAACCCTAATCCTTCCCTACCAAAACTCAGCTGCCACTTCAGGTTTCATGGCCTAGAATGGCCAAAACTTCCTCCCTCAATCTCTCCCTCCTCTCTATGAATTAGAAGACAAACCATATACCATTTCGAAGCTCTTCTCCTCCTCTACCATTCCATAAGGTGATGATCGGATTTAGGCAAGAGATTTGGCCGAACCCATCCCCTCAACCTGCGACCAAACAGCCCTACCGCGCCCCCTAGGCCCCACCGCACCCTACACCATCCTAGGCGCAAGATCCCCTTCCTCTCCTCTCCGACGTCCTGTCACCCGATCATCTTCAAGCCGCAAGAATCAATAGAAAATTCAAGGCCTAGGATCGAACATAGTAGTGAAAACGTGCGGCCTTTGTTCTGAAGTGGAAGAAAGGTTAGGAGGAGAGATTAATTAAACTGATTATTTTATTTAATAACGTATTAATTTATCCAATGTTCGAATCATCGTAACTTATTCATTTCAAATCAGAATCGAACGAAACTGAAAGCGTTGGACTTGTATGGATCAGATCTACGCTATGAAGCTGACTAGAGCTGAAACCAAACACTTTGAAAATTTCAGATCTGAATGGTTTGGTGAGAATTTTTTTTTAAATAACGTTATTTATTTATTTATTTCACTGCAAATTGTATATTCACCTTGTATATAATTTATGTTAATGCTATATAGATTTATTCGGTGCTGGTTGTTGTATGAATGTGATGGATGATTGAATTAATTTGTATGTCTCTTGTTTGTTAGAATAAGATAGTGGTAAAAAAAATTGCACCATGCTTGTTAAATTTAGATTAACGATAAAATTTCACTTTTATCGTTAACATGAAATTATTTGTCAAATTTAGGTTGATAATAGAATTTCACTTTTATGGTTATCACAAATCTATGTGTTGTCAAATGAAAAAGAAAGATAAAAATATACATTTTATCGAATGTAAAGAAGGACAAAAATATTAATTTTGTCAAATATAAAAGAATGACAAAAAAATAGGCATTAGAGATAAAAGGACATTTTTATTAGAAAATATAAATTAAAATAAAAGGACATTTTTGTTAAGAAATGTAAATTAGAATAACAATGAACATATTAGTAGCGTCATGTCAATTTAGTAAAAATAAACGCATTTTTAGCTTTATGTAAATTTAGTAAAAATAAACGCATTTTTAACGTTATGTAAATTTAGTAAAAATGAATGCATTTTTTAGCGTTATGTAAATTTGGCAAAAATGAACGCATTTTTAGCATTATGTAAATTTAGTAAAAATGAACGCATTTTTAGCGTTACGTAAATTTAGTAAAAATGAACGCATTTTTAGCGTTACGTAAATTTAGTAAAAATGAACGAATTTTTAGCGTTACGTAAATTTAGTAAAAATGAACGCATTTTTAGCGTTATGTAAATTTTGTAAAAATGAACGCATTTTCAGCGTCATATCAATTTGGAGAGAACAGACATCATTCTCGTTAGTGAATAAAAAGACTTCATTTAGTTGATAGTGAAAAATGACAATTTACACCGTCCTTTAGTTGAATTAGAAGGAGAACATTTATTTCAGTTTCATGAAAAAAAACATTCCATATCATTTTCGTTTGTTAAATAGAAAGACATCATTTTGTTTGTTAAAAAGAAGAATGACATTTATTTCACCTTATTTAGTTGGAATATAAAAATGACATTTTATATCGTCATTTAGTTGGATAATGAAAAATAGACATTGGTTACGTTGTCAATTAGTTAGGAATGAAAAGTAGACATTGTTTACATTGTCAATTTGCTAGAAATAAAATGGACATTATTACATTGTTGCTAGAAAAGAAATGACACAAAGTTATTCACTTTTGTGTAAATAGAACGACACACAAAATTATCCGTTTTGCTTGCATTGAAAATGAACACACCTAGATTATTCATTTTTTGTGTAATTGGAAGAACACACACAAATTATACATTTTTGTGCAATTAAATGAACACACCAATTATACACTTTTGTGTAATAAACTGAACACACCGACTTATACATTTCTTATGTAAATAAAATGAACATTTTAGCGATAAAACTTTATTTACATTTTCTAAGTAAATAGGATGAACACATTGATAGTGAGAACTTTCATTTATGAACATTTTCTTTTGTAAGGGAAAAATAAAGAGTTACATTTATTTACATGTAGTGTAAATAAATAGGATATATAAATTGGTTACATCTTTCTTAGTGTAAATAAGAATTAAGAAAAGTTATTTTTTTATGTAAATTAGATTAGATCAAAGGAAGAAATGTTATATTTCTAATGTAAGAAGAAAAGTTTACATTTTAATGTAAATAAGAATTAAATAAAAATTACATTTTATGGGATTAAGTCGATTTCCATGTAAATAAGATATTTTGAAATAAGAAGCATTTTAAAATAATATTTTTAGTAGAACAATTATATGATTAATTAAAATTGTACTTGGACACGAGGTTAGGTCACATTTGTGGTGGAAGTCTGCCCGGAACCGACCGGCATATCCAGCAGCCACAAATGTTGGGCCTAATGTGAGAGGTCCAAGTGCGCAAATACAAAATTGGCCCAAGACACGAGGTTAAGCCCAACTTGTGGGATAAGTCTGCACGTAACCGACCGGCACATCCAGTGTCCATAAGTTGTAGGCCTAATGTGAGAGGTATGGCCCATATTAAAATATAAATGAATAACTTAGAAATTGACGTTATTTTCACACCGTTATGTGTTAATAATGAAATGAATATTTTTACCTCCAAGTTTGTTATAAAAGAAAGTTACATTTTTAATATAATAAGATAAGGATTATAAAAGTTTTACATTTTCTTAATGTAAATATTAGAAAAGTTACATTTTTCTTAATGTAAGTAAAAGGAAAATAGGAAGTTTCATTTTTATATGTAATTGGTGTAATATAGAAACTTACATTTTTCAATGTAAATAAGGATGAAATAGGAATTATATTTTTATATGCAAATAAAAGATTTTACATTTTTCAATGTAAACAAAAGAATGATTAGGAATTTATATTTTCCAATGTAAATAGAATATGAAATAAAGGTTACATTTTCAATATAATAATATATTGAAGTATAAGTTTACATTTTTCAATGTAAATAAAATAGGAATAGAAATTTACATTTTTCAATGTAAATAATAAGATTAGAAATTTACATTTCTAAGGAATGGATTTTCATTAGAAAAATAATGAAACCAAATATACATTTGGTGTAAATTGAAAAATGGAAGAGTAAAGTATACATTGTTATGTTTAGGATGTGTATGTAAATTAAAAATAGCGATAGATCGTTATAAAATGTACACAACGATGTGAAATGGTTTTCAAATTTATATATGCGAGAGTTATTTGGAAAGTCCGAGTTTACTCTCAATCCAAATAATGATACGACGTTCGAAGAATTGAAGACGGCGATTGAAGACCGACGATCTTCACATCGAATGGGTAACTAGTGTTGAGGCCCTTGACTGATTTGCTCCCAAGACGGGGCTAAAATTGTAACACCCCGTAATTCTGTTAATATTAATATTCACAAATTAAAGAATAACTAATCTCAGACGTGAGAATTGTGGGAAACGGGTTGCGCCATTGTGTTCGTCTCGGAATTCTGGTTGAAATAGAGTCCGAGTTTGCGTGAATTGGACTTCGTATGAAGAAGTTATGGCCATCGGAAGTTTCAGAAAATTCAAAACAGATTTCAGAAATTTAAAATTCAAAATTCGAAGTCAAACAGGCTAGGCGGGAAAATTCCCGCCCAGCACCCCAGGTCGACTGGGGGGTCGACTGGGCAGTCAACACCCCTCCAGGTCGACTGGGCAGTCGACCTGGGTGTCGACCTGTCCAGTCGGCTTGGGTTTGGCTGATGTGTTTTTAGGGCTGAGTTGGCAAATTAAACGGTTCAGTTTAGTTCTGAGTTGATCTGACAGTCTAAATAAATCCTAAACTCTATAAATACCTAGGTAGTCTCTCACTCTAATTCACATGAAAAATAGAATAGCCACCGTCATACCGCCGCCATGGAACTCAGTGTAGCCGCCGCCAACTAAGAAGGAAGAAAAGCTAATCAAAACCCTAATTCTACTCAACTCTAAAGCAAATCAAGACTCTCTTTCTCTTCTAATTGTGAGTATGATGATCTTAACAAGATTATTGTTAAACTAATTAGATTAAGTTATGAATGGATTATAAGTAAATGATGTGGATTGTCATATATGTTGTTGTAAACCTTATGCTATCATGTATGTTGTAAATTCTATGTTATGTGATGATGATATCCTATATGTTGTAAATCATGCTATGATGATATTGTATAGGTTGTAATTTTCTATGCTAAGTTGTGATGAATCATACATGTTATAATGTCATGATGTTATTATCTATGCTAATTAGTTCATGTTAATCAAATCATAATATTGATATTATTTGGGCTATGTTGATCTATATGACAAGTCACATATGCAAGTTTAGGTTGATTAGTAAAGGTTATGAACATATGCCATGACATCTATTTAGATCTAGAATTATGCTATGACATATGTGAATTCTATGCTAGTTCACACCATCATTATGTTGCATAAAACCCCATATGCAAGTTTATACATGAATTTGGGTTATGATCATATCATGTAAATTGTGACATTTAATAAGTTGACACCTTTAGATCCTTAACATGTGTAGTTTATGCAAGTTTCACCCCTATTATGATTAGATCTATTTTATTTGTCTATATGTTGTGATAATTTATCTTTGTTCTATGAGTTAGACTATTCGAGTCTAACGTATACTTTGCGTTGAATAAGCGAACGTATAACGTGGGGTAGGGGTGATATTAAGGATTCAATAATAAGAAGTTGGGGTGCAATTGATATGATTTTGCATGCCATGAGTGGATGGCCATAATTGAGTCAATTATGGGCATCATTTAAAATTTGAGTTAATTAATAATTTGAATAGGGAATTATTAAAACTGGGGTAAAAGATTATAAGTGATAATCAATGCTTAGGACACGAGGTTGGACTCGTTTGTGACGTAAACCTGCCCGGACCCGCCCGGCAAATCCAGTGGTCACAAATGTCAGCCCAATGTGAGAGGTCCTAGGCCCAAACTAAAGCATAACAGTTGTAAAGACACGAGGTTAGACTCTTTTATGGTGTAAGACTGCCCGGACCCGCCCGGCAAATCCAGCTGCCATAAATGCCAGTCTAATGTGAGAGGTCTTTATGAGGTTATGGCCTGAATGAATTAAGAAATACTTAACCAAATAAACATGGAAGGTGGGACATGGGGGTTAAGTAGGTGCCTTGGGTGGCATGAGGAATCTAGTGGGTGCCCTTAGTGGCATGTGAAATACGATTAGTAAGACTTAACCAAACACACATGTAAATGAACATGACTAAGAGGGTTAAGTGGGATGTACTAGTGGACAAGCTTAGGTGGGTAGCTTGTGGGGGACCATTTCAACCAGTAACCCAAACGTATCTTTGTGGGCTCGACCCAAGTCGAGGACGGGACACGCATACTGGGTTCGACTATAAGAGGCCAAAACGGGGTAGCGGTGGCAACGCAAGTCCAACGGGTTTCATATGCGTGTGTGGACCCGGGCTGGTAGGTAAGACGTTGTTGCATCGTGTAGGTATAAGCCGTGCATTCTCAAGTTGTATCGGGTTGCCACTTTAGGGGAGTGATACACCCCACTGTGGGGCCAGCATGGGTATCTACGAGTAGGGAGCCGATCGAAAGTGGGTAGTGGGGTACACCTAGTGGAGATAGGGGCAGACGGCACCTATGTAGTCAGCTAGGGGTACACGAAGCTATTTATTTAAAATTTCTAAGTGAAGCAAGTGGGATCAACCTTTAGGGTGACTGGTGTGGTGCAGTGTAGTAATTATTCGTTAGTAATTGGGTGTGCCTTTAACGTTATATTTATCTGCTCTTCCATACCCAATAGTTCATAGACATTTCCTTGTTTTCCAGCTTATGCCTTAGTCTAGTTACTTTGATAATAGTATTGTTAGAATTATCATACTCGCCAGACTTTATGTCTGACCCCCCTCTATTTCTATCCTTTTTCCCCCTCCAGGTCCTCAGGTTGGGCCCAGCTCTAGCGGAGTTTGATTGGATTGCTTTATCTCTCTTTTGGGAAGCTTGGACTGTTGAAGTAAAGTCTAGCTTGTTATCTCTTTTTTTATGGCTATTTATGTAATGGGATTATGTATTTTGTTTATCAAGATGGATATTGTACTTGACTCTGATTTATGGTTTTGTGATGTAACAAACATGTTTAATTTCCGCTGCAATAAAATGAAGTTTTAGATTTCCAAGTACTACTTATTATCTGTCTTGTTGTAATTTTTCTGTTCTATATTCACCTAAAACCTCCACGGAAGTTAATGCATTCCCTTTGTGAGTGACATTAATGGACGTGGGGTGTTACAAAAATGGTAGTTATCCAGACGTAGTGCTGATTTGTACGGATTTGGCTTTCGCTTAAACCCAGAGCATAAGCTTATAAATGGAATGTGTGTCTGACATTGTACTCCTTTATATTGTATTTATTGGTTTTCTGTCGAATGTATGAATGTTTGGTGGCGGAGAATTTATTCTCTTGCTTAACACCCTTTCATATATTTCGGCAAAGGATTAGTAGTGTGATATGGAGTGACGATGTGGCATGCTAAGATGCATATGATCAAGGCTTTGTTGAAAACCAGGCCTTGTTTGGCATGCCTGGTAATAGGATGCAGCATGATGGGGGGGTTCTCGCTTCGCGGTTTGGTGGCGAACGGGAGACTCTTACCCCCACATGTCCCTTTTTAGGGTTGGTAGGCTGCGGTCGGGGGATCCCGAAAGGGTCGCCGTAAAACAAGGTGTCTGGGGTACAACTGTAAGCCACGGTGGGTTTTACCTGCTGTACTGGAGGATGAAGGGATGGTTGCAAAGCCTACCGGATTTCGCGGGGTCTTTACAGTTGGTATCAGAGCTTTGGTTAGCTCAAATCTTTGGGGTACAACTCGTTAGAACTGAACAAAAGACTCATCAGAGATTGGATTAGTAATATCCAATAAGAATACTCATTAGAGATAGGATCAATAGTATCCTAGAATGAGAAAACTCATTAGAGATGGGGTTAGTAATGCCCTGGAATGAGTTGAGAGTAGCAAGCCTATAATATACGTATTTGTAATTATAATCTATTTTAGAAAATATGATTTTTGAATATATAAAAGTTATATATTTTAAAAGTTAATCAACTAATTGATTGATGGTTGTGTAGTGTAGTTATTTGTTCAACTAATAAAATTATAGAAACGAATTAAAGAATGAAAGATGAGATAGGATACTTAAACAACATTAGCTTCGTTCTTTTTCGAGGACGAAAAGTTCTTAAGTGGGGGAGACTGTAACAACCCTGAATTTTGGGGCCAATTTAAAATTTTATTTTTGAGTAATTTTAATGAGTTTTTGATATTTAAAATAATTTATTTAAAATAATAATGATTAAAAATTGATTTAAATCGAAGTTAGAATGAATAATTTAATTTTAATTATAAAAGGAATTAGAAATAGCACGGTAGTTTGAAAAGTCAAACTTGAACTTTGACTGATCGTACAGGATGCAAAATTTAACGGATTTTAGTGAAACCAAAAATATTATAATCTATTTAAAAATATCTTTCTAACGAATCTGAAAATTTGAAATTTCATAGCGGGAATCAAAAGTTATGCCCAAATTAAAATTTAGAAAGGTCGCTAAGAAATTCACAAAGTTCAAATTGCTACTTTTTGCATACGAAGGAATTTGAACTCGAAACCACTTCCATTGAATTCAGAATGATGTTTCTACATTGAAAAACAGTAAACACTTATATATTTCGAGTTTCGGAAATTATTTGTTTTGAAATGTATTTTTAATATTAAATATATACGCCTTGAAAATAGCCATTTTTCAAACGACCTCTGTTTTCGACGAAACCACTTTTGTTGGAACCGGAATGTCAAAATATGGTTAAGTTTAATTTTTCATAATTTTTACAATTAATATATAATTATAATTGATTTTTCAGTGTAAACCGATAATTTTTTATTTTAAAAATTCATTAAAAATTCATACCAGCTCAGAATTGAATGAAATTAATTTTCCTAAGTCCACAGCATCAAAACATAGCTAAATATATTTTTTGGGAATTTTTGAAGTTAATTTGTGACCCCGATGAATTTTCATGTACGGTTGAATAAAATAATTAAAGGATTTATACTAAAAATAAATAAAAAACGCTGTAAACTTCGAAATTGGGCCTCGAAACATGTCCCATCGTGTTCAGAAGACGGCAAAACATTAAGATAGACAGTAAGCATGTCTAATTCTGAGTTCGGACCAAATCGGACCTTAATGGGCTAATTAGTGAATATAATAATATAAATATACTCCTTAATCCCAACCCTAATCCTTCCCTACCAAAACACAGCCGCCACTTCAGGTTTCATGGCCTAGAATGGCCGAAACTTCCTCCCTCAATCTCTCCCTCCTCTCTATGACTTAGAAGACAAATTATATACCATTTCGAAGCTCTTCTCCTCCTCTACCATTCCATAAGGTGATGATCAGATTTAGGCAAGAGATTTAGCCGAACCCATCCCCTCAACCCGCGGCCAAACAGCCCCACCGCGCCCCCCTAGGCCCCACCGCACCCTACACCATCCTAGGCGCAAGATCCCATTCCTCTCCTCTCCGACGTCCTGTCACCCGATCATCTTCAAGCCGCAAGAATCAATAGAAAATTCAAAGCCTAGGATCGAACATAGTAGTGAAAACATGTGGCCTTTGTTCTGAAGTGGAAGAATGGTTAGGAGGAGAGATTAATTAAACTAATTATTTTATTTAATAACGTATTAATTTATCCAATGTTCGAATCATCGTAACTTATTCATTTCAAATCAGAATCGAACGAAACTGAAAGCGTTGGACATGTATGGATCAGTTCTACGCTATGAAGCTGGCTAGAGCTGAAACCAAACACTTCGAAAATTTCAAATCTGAATGGTTTGGTGAGAATTCTATTTCTTTTTTAAATAACGTTATTTATTTATTTATTTCACTGCAAATTGTATATTCACCTTGTATATAATTTATGTTAATGCTATATAGATTTATTCGGTGCTGGTTGTTGTATGAATGCGATGGATGATTGAATTAATTTGTATGTCACTTGTTTGTTAGAATAAGATAGTGGTAAAAAAAATTGCACCATGCTTGTTAAATTTAGATTAACGATAAAATTTCACATTTATCGGTAACATGAAATTATTTGTCAAATTTAGGTTGATAATAGAATTTCACTTTTATGGTTATCACAAATCTATGTGTTGTCAAATGAAAAAGAAAGATAAAAATATACATTTTATCGAATGTAAAGAAGGACAAAAATATTAATTTTGTCAAATATAAAAGAATGACAAAAAAAATAGGAATTAGTGATAAAAGGACATTTTTATTAGAAAATGTAAATTAGAATAACAATTAGCATATTAGTAGCGTCATGTCAATTTAGTAAAAATAAACGCATTTTTAGCGTTATGTAAATTTAGTAAAAATGAAAGCATTTTTTAGCGTTATGTAAATTTAGTAAAAATGAACGCATTTTTAGCATTATGTAAATTTAGTAAAAATGAACGCTATGTAAATTTAGTAAAAATGAACGCATTTTTAGTGTTATGTAAATTTAGTAAAAATGAACGCATTTTTAGCGTTGTGTAAATTTAGTAAAAATGAACGCATTTTTAGCGTTATGTAAATTTAGTAAAAATGAACGCATTTTTAGCGTTGTGTAAATTTAGTAAAAATGAACGCATTTTTAGCGTTATGTAAATTTAGTAAAAATGAACGCATTTTCAGTGTCATGTCAATTTGGAGAGAACAGACATCATTCTGGTTAGTGAATAAAAAGACTTCATTTAGTTGATAGTGAAAAATGACAATTTACACCGTCATTTAGTTGAATTAGAAGGAGAACATTTATTTCAGTTCCATGAAAAAAAAACATTTCATATCATTTTCGTTTGTTAAATAGAAAGACATCATTTTGTTTGTTAAAAAGAAGAATGACATTTATTTCACCTTATTTAGTTGGAATATAAAAATGACATTTTACATCGTCATTTAGTTGGATAATGAAAAATAGACATTGGTTACGTTGTCAATTAGTTAGGAATGAAAAGTCGACATTGTTTACATTGTCAATTTGCTAGAAATAAAATGGGCATTATTACATTGTTGCTAGAAAAGAAATGACACAAAGTTATTCACTTTTGTGTAAATAGAACGACACACAAAATTATCCTTTTTGCTTGCATTGAAAATGAACACACCCAGATTATTCATTTTTTGTGTAATTGGATGAACACCCACAAATTATACATTTTTGTGCAATTAAATGAACACACCAATTATACATTTTTGTGTAATAAACTGAACACACCGACTTATACATTTCTTATGTAAATAAAATGAACAATTTAGCGAAAAAACTTTATTTACATTTTCTATGTAAATAGGATGAACACATTGATAGTGAGAACTTTCATTTCTGAACATTTTCTATGTAAATAGGATGAACACATTGATAGTGAGAACTTTCATTTATGAACATTTTCTTTTGTTAGGGAAAAATAAAGAGTTACATTTATTTACATGTAGTGTAAATAACTAGGAAATATAAAAAGGTTACATCTTTCTTAGTGTAAATAAGAATTAAGAAAAGTTATTTTTTTATGTAAATTAGATTAGATCAAAGGAAGAAATGTTATATTTTTAATGTAAGAAGAAAAGTTTACATTTTAATGTAAATAAGAATTAAATAAAAATTACATTTTATGGGATTTAGTCGATTTCCATGTATATAAGATATTTTGAAATAAGAAGCATTTTAAAATAATATTTTTAGTAGAACAATTATATGATTAATTAAAATTGTACTTGGAGACGAGGTTAGGTCACATTTGTGGTGGAAGTCTGCCCGGACCCGACCGACATATCCAGCAGCCACAAATGTTGGGCCTAATGTGAGAGGTCCAAGTGCGCAAAGACAAATTGGGCCAAGACACGAGTTTAAGCCCAACTTGTGGGATAAGTCTGCCCGGAACCGACCGGCACATCCAGCGTCCACAAGTTGTAGGCCTGATGTGAGATGTATGGCCCATATTAAAATATAAATGAATAACTTAGAAATTAACGTTATTTTCACACCGTTATGTGTTAATAATGAAATGAATATTTTTACCTCCAAGTTTGTTATAAAAGAAAGTTACATTTTTAATAAAATAAGATAAGGATTATAAAAGTTTTACATTTTCTTAATGTAAATATTAGAAAAGTTACATTTTTCTTAATGTAAATAAAAGGAAAATAGGAAGTTACATTTTTATATGTAATTGGTGTAATATAGAAACTTACATTTTTCAATGTAAATAAGGATGAAATAGGAATTATATTTTTATATCCAAATAAAAGATTTTACATTTTTCTATGTAAACAAAAGAATGATTAGGAATTTATATTTTCCAATGTAAATAGAATATGAAATAAAGGTTACATTTTCAATATAATAATATATTGAAGTATAAGTTTACATTTCTCAATGTAAATAAAATAGGAATAGAAATTTACATTTTTCAATTTAAATAATTAGATTAGAAATGTACATTTCTAAGGAATGGATTTTCATTAGAAAAATAATGAAACCAAATATACATTTGGTGTAAATTGAAAAATGGAAGAGTAAAGTATACATTGTTATGTTTAGGATGTGTATGTAAATTAAAAATAGCGATAGATCGTTATAAACTATACACAATGATGTGAAATGGTTTTCAAATTTATATATGCGAGAGTTATTTGGAAGTCCAAGTTTACCCTCAATCCAAATAATGATACGACGTTCGAAGAATTGAAGACGGCGATTGAAGACCGACGGTCTTCACATCGAATGGGTAACTAGTGTTGAGGCCCTTGACTGATTTGCTCCCAAGACGGGGCTAAAATGGTAGTTATCCGGACGTAGTGCTGATTTGTACGGATTTGGCTTTCGCTCAGACCCAGAGCATAAGGTAATAAATGGAATGTGTGTCTGACATTGTACTCCTTTATATTGTATTTATTGATTTTCTGTCGAATGTATGAATGTTTGGTGGCGGAGAATTTATTCTCTTGCTTAACACCCTTTCATATATTTCGGCAAAGGATTGGTAGTGTGATATGGAGTGACGATGTGGCATGCTAAGATGCATATGATCAAGGCTTTGTTGAAAAGCAGGCCTTGTTTGGCATGCCTGGTAATAGGATGCAGCATGATCGGGGCTTCTTGCTTCGCGGTTTGGTGGCGAACGGGAGACTCTTACCCCCACATGTCCCCTTTTAGGGTTGGTAGGCTGCGGCCGGGGGATCCCGAAAGGGTTGCCGTAAAACAAGGTGTCTGGGGTACAACTGTAAGCCACAGTGGGTTTTACCTGCTGTACTGGAGGATGAAGGGATGGTTGCAAAGCCTAACGGATTTCGCGGGGTCTTTACAGTTGGTATCAGAGCTTTGGTTAGCTCAAATCTTTGGGGTACAACTCGTTAGAACTGAACAAAAGACTCATTAGAGATTGGATTAGTAATATCCAATAAGAATACTCATTAGAAATAGGATCAGTATTATCCTAGAATGAGAAAACTCATTAGAGATGGGGTTAGTAATGCCCTAGAATGAGTTGAGAGTAGCAAGCCTATAATATACGTTTTTGTAATTATAATATATTTTAGAAAATATGATTTTTGAATATATAAAAGTTATATATTTTAAAAGTTAATCAACTAATTGATTGATGGTTGTGTAGTGTAATTTTTTGTTCAACTAAAAAAATTATAGAAACGAATTAAAGAATGAAAGATGAGATAGGATACTTAAACAACTTTAGCTTCGTTCCTTTTCGAGGACGAAAAGTTCTTAAGTGGGGGAGACTGTAACAACCGTGAATTTTGGGGCCAATTTAAAATATTATTTTTAAGTAATTTTAAAGAGTTTTTGATATTTAAAATAATTTATTTAAAATAATAATGATTAAAAATTGGTTTAAATCGAAGTTAGAATGAATAATTTAATTTTAATTATAAAGGGAATTAGAAATAGCGCGGTAGTTTGAAAAGTCAAACTTGAACTTTGACTGATCGTACAGGATGCAAAATTTAACGGATTTTAGTGAAACCAAAAATATTAGAATCTATTTAAAATTATCTTTCTAACGAATCTGAAAAATTGAAATTTCATAGCGGGAATCAAAAGTTATGCCCAAATTAAAATTTAGAAAGGTCGCTATGAAATTTACAAAGGTCAAAATGCTACTTTTTGCATACGAAGGAATTTGAACTCGAAACCACTTCCATTGAGTTCAGAATGATGTTTCTACATTGAAAAACAGTAAACACTTATATATTTCGAGTTTCGGAAATTATTTGTTTTAAAATGTATTTTTAATATTAAATATATACGCCTTGAAAATAGCCATTTTTCAAACGACCTCTGTTTTCGATGAAACCACTTTTGTTGGAACCGGAATGTCAAAATATGGGTAATTTTAGTTTTTCATAATTTTTACAATTAACATATAATTATAATTTATTTTTCAGTGTAAACGGACAATTTTTTACTTTAAAAATTCTTACGAGCTCAGAATTGAATGAAATTAATTTTCCTAGGTCCGCAGCATCAAAACATAGCTAAATATATTTTTCGGGAATTTTTGAAGTTAATTTGTGACCCCGGTGAATTTTCATGTACGGTTGAATAAAAAAATTAAAGGATTTATATTAAAAATAAATAAATAAAACGCTGTAAACTTTGAAATTGGGCCTCGAAACATGTCCCATCGCGTTCAGAAGACGTCAAAACATTAAGATAGACAGTAAGCATGTCTAATTCAGAGTTCGAGCCAAATCGGACCTTAATGGGCTAATTAGTGAATATAATAATATAAATAAACTCCTTAATCCCAACCCTAATCCTTCCCTACCAAAACTCAGCCACCACTTCAGGTTTCATGGCCTAGAATGGCCGAAACTTCCTCCCTCGATCTCTCCTTCCTCTCCATGAATTAGAAGACAAACTATATACCATTTCGAAGCTCTTCTCCTCCTCTACCATTCCATAAGGTGATGATCGGATTTAGGCAAGAGATTTGGCCGAACCCATCCCCTCAACCCACAGCCAAACAGCCCCACCGCGCCCCCCTAGGACCTACCGCACCTTACACCATCCTAGGCGCAAGATCCCCTTCCTCTCCTCTCCGACGTCCTGTCACCCGATCATCTTCAAGCCGCAAGAATCAATAGAAAATTCAAGGCCTAGGATCGAACATAGTTGAAAACGTGCGGCCTTTGTTCTGAAGTGGAAGAAAGGTTAGGAGGAGAGATTAATTAAACTAATTATTTTATTTAATAACGTATTAATTTATCCAATGTTCGAATCATCGTAACTTATTCATTTCAAATCAGAATCGAACGAAACTGAAAGCGTTGGACTTGTATGGATCAGATCTACGCTATGAAGCTGACTAGAGCTGAAACCAAACACTTTGAAAATTTCAGATCTGAATGGTTTGGTGAGAATTCTAATTTTTTAAATAACGTTATTTATTTATTTATTTCACTGCAAATTGTATATTCACCTTGTATATAATTTATGTTAATGCTATATAGATTTATTCGGTGCTGGTTGTTGTATGAATGCGATGGATGATTGAATTAATTTGTATGTCTCTTGTTTGTTAGAATAAGATAGTGGTAAAAGAAATTGCACCATGCTTGTTAAATTTAGATTAACGATAAAATTTCATTTTTATCGTTAACATGAAATTATTTGTCAAATTTAGGTTGATAATAGAATTTCACTTTTATGGTTATCACAAATCTATGTGTTGTCAAATGAAAAAGAAAGATAAAAATATACATTTTATCGAATGTAAAGAAGGACAAAAATATTAATTTTGTCAAATATAAAAGAATGACAAAAAAAATAGGCTTTAGAGATAAAAGGACATTTTTATTAGAAAATGTAAATTAAAATAAAAGGACATTTTTGTTAAGAAATGTAAATTAGAATAACAATGAACATATTAGTAGAGTCATGTCAATTTAGTAAAAATAAACGCATTTTTAGCATTATGTAAATTTAGTAAAAATGAACGCATTTTTTAGCGTTATGTAAATTTAGTAAAAATAAACACATTTTTAGCGTTATGTAAATTTAGTCAAAACGAACGCATTTTTAGCGTTATGTAAATTTAGTAAAAATGAACGCATTTTTAGCGTTATGTAAATTTAGTAAAAATGAACGCATTTTCAGCGTCATGTCAATTTGGAGAGAACAGACATCATTCTGGTTAGTGAATAAAAAGACTTCATTTAGTTGATAGTGAAAAATGACAATTTACACCGTCATTTAGTTGAATTAGAAGGAGAACATTTATTTCAGTTCCATGAAAAAAAAACATTCCATATCATTTTCGTTTGTTAAATAGAAAGACATCATTTTGTTTGTTAAAAAGAAGAATGACATTTATTTCACCCTATTTAGTTGGAATATAAAAATGACATTTTACATCGTCATTTAGTTGGATAATGAAAAATAGACATTTGTTATGTTGTCAATTAGTTAGGAATGAAAAGTAGACATTGTTTACATTGTCAATTTGCTAGAAATAAAATGGACATTATTATATTGTTGCTAGAAAAGAAATGACACAAAGTTATTCACTTTTGTGTAAATAGAACGACACACAAAATTATCCTTTTGGCTTGTATTAAAAATGAACACACCCAGATTATTCATTTTTTGTGTAATTGAATGAACACACACAAATTATACATTTTTGTGCAATTAAATGAACACACCAATTATACACTTTTGTGTAATGAACTGAACACACCGACTTATACATTTCTTATGTAAATAAAATGAACAATTTAGTGATAAAACTTTATTTACATTTTCTAAGTAAATAGGATGAACACATTGATAGTAAGAACTCGGGATGATAGGTCCTATAGGACCGGGAAACGTGTGTTCAGGAATTGCCAATCCACGAAGATGTATGTGTGGACCGGCCCTGCAGGATCCAAGGGTTAACCGCGGGGAATCCTGAGACATTAGCTAGAGTGTCTCGAATCGGTAAGGAGCTCCTTCCCAGCCTTGACTCATGATAGAAATCCAAATTTCCAATACGACCTCATGCGGATTTGATTGTATTACTAGTATGGAAGCATAGTATTATGGTATCTATGTGTCCTAGGATTGATACATTATGATTGAAATGTTTTAAAACATATACACACTAATATTAGATATTGTTTTTATCGTATCAAGCATTTTTTACCATTATAAGGTAAAACCCTATCCTCCGGTTTGCGTTGCATTGTATGATGGGACTTGGGTCTTATGATGGTTTCATTTTTCTAAAAAGCATTGCATTGTTTTAACGATTTACTTTAATTTATGCACGACAATCCATTGGAGTAAACCTGTTCCGCGTTAGCGGCGTGGTCCTTGGATTTGCTTTATTACCATTAGTTAAATTAGTTAAGAATTCTCACACCAGTCCCATGACTGACCCGTTGTTTGTTTCCACCTTTGCAAACTCGGGTGCCCTCTTTTCCGCATGGGCAGTTGAGCAGTTTGTGAAACACCCCACCTCCGTTAGGGTCACTCTCAAAGGGAATGCCCTAATTTTGGTGGAGGTTTATAAGTACAAGTCACAGATATACAAGACAGATATAAGAACACATATTTGTAAACAGCGGAAGAACAACAAACTTTTATTTCATAAAGTCAAATACGTGTTACAACAACATCCTTTCCAAAAACATAACATAACACTTTCATAATCTGTCTTGAGTACATTATTTTTAAAGAAGCATAAATAAAGCATAGATAAACTGCAAAAGCCCCATAGTGGATTGTCCAAAGCCATAGTTCAAAACAGGAAAGTCCAAGCAATACATTTCTCTTCTTCAAGCTGGATGTTGAGGCTGGTCAAGCTGCTGTGTTCCCTCCCTGAGGACCTGGGGGGGAAACGGAAGAAAGAAGACGAAAGAAAAATAGAGTCAGACATAAAGCCTGAGTAAGTCTAGTACTACTTTGTCTATGAATAAAGAACTGGGTATGATAAGCAAAACAGGAAGTGGGCAAACACTATGAACTTAGTTAAGTTATCTAGGGTCGAATATACTATCGTACCCCATGTTAATCTCTGAACCCATATAAACTAGTTACCAATTTGCACCCCATAATCAGGGTGATGTGATCCATTCTATGATGATCGGCTCCTACTCGCATAGTCACATGTGTCTTACGGCCCCCGATGTCGTAGTTACCTATGCTGGTCCCACCATGGGGTGTATCAAGTCCCATAGTGGCAACCCGACACAACCTTAGAGTGCAAAGGTATGCTACTGGTGTCCAGTGCTTTATTTTTCTGCGCCGGAGTGCGTGCACGCCCGCACACCGTTAGAACCTACACTGCTACACCACCGCCGTCGATTTGACCTCTTACAATCAGCCCAGTAATCGTGCCCCACCCCGCCTAGTTTCAGGGTATCCTGATACACCTTTTAGGGTTACTGCTGAAAAGGGTCCCCCGTTACTAGGTTTTCTATCTCTAGCCAACATGCTAAGTTGGTTAAGTGTTTCCTAACCTAACCCCACCAGTCCGTTTAGTTTAGCATGTTCCATTTTGATTAAGTCTTTTGTCCACTTAATCCTAACAATCCTGACTCAGCCTTAATTGTCTTATTAAGGCCCTGACCTCTCACATTAGACAGGTATTGTTGTGGCTGCCTGTTGCCGGTTGGTTCCGGGCAGTCTTACGCCACAACTCAGTCTAACCTCGGGTCCTTGCTGGGCTCCATGTTTAACCTCCCACATTGGATAGGTATTGTTGTGACTACTGGACAGCCGGGCGGTTCCGGGCAGGTTTACATCACAACTCAATCCAACCTCGGGTTAAACACATCGTCTTTTCTACATTTACATATCTTGTCATTCTTCTTTATTTCTTATATGTAAATATTTGCGGCCCATTATTAAGTTAATGGTGTAAAGGTTACACCAATCATGGGCCCAACCCATACTTGACTTTGGGCCCTTCTATTTTATATTTTCATTCATTAATTAATTTTAACCCAACGTTATTTTCCCCCATTTTACACGTTCGTTCATATATATTGGGCTTAGCCTTTTAAAGCCCAATTTAGCCATGCGAAAAGGGGAGGCTTATGGCGCATACACAAAGAGGGGAAGGTGAGCGCATGAACTTGCAGTACGACGTTGGAAATACAAAATAGAAATTGGTGTACTTGCATAGTGGTAACATAGGTGACATGGATAAAAGCATGTGAACTTGCATAGGTTTAACTACACATGAACCTATATTCTTATTTATGCATAATGTCAAACATGAGCATGTCGTAAATACTTCTAGCATAAGCATAGCATAATGTCAAACATAAGCATGGCATAAATACTTTTGGCATAAACATAAACATGTCATGTTCATAAGGTTTCTACATGTTTATAAGGGGATACTTTGTTACCAACACAAAAGCATAGTTCAACTTAATCATGGTTTAAGTCTAATCACATAATGATGGTACAAACATACTTATGCATAAATATTCCTAATCATGGTGTTTGCTTTAAAACTTGCAAAAAGAGGATTTTTGAGTCTAACCTAGCCATGTCTCACATATGTCCCCATATAATTCTTTTAAACAAGATGGACTTAATAACGGATTTCAATTATGCCAAATATCATTCCTAGCCATATTCATAAATTTGCAAAAGCATGACTTAATACATGGATTATGGTGTCAAAATTCCAACATAGTTTCAATTACTTGCAAAATGATTTATGCACCAAAAATATTCATCATGACGACATAATAACAAAGCCCCAAACTTGCATAAATTTCACCTAACTACATACATGTAGCTTCAACATAGATTGCATATTTTGCGCAATATTCCAAACGAATATTTGCATAGAACTACCGCATGTAGTTCTTTATAATATAACCCATAAATATCCAAACGTATATAAATTGATAAGAACGCACAAATATGAACCACTTTCATTGCCACAATTCAAGCATACACATCAACACAGTTGTTTATTTATACCAAAGTAATACTCTACTTACAATGGTTTGATGAATTCTCTAATTTAGGGATTGAAGACGCAAATTCCTTTGTTGAATTGATTAGCTTTAGGTTGCTTGAATTGCTTTAGGCCTTAGAACTTTCTCCCTAATCCTTTCTTTAGTTGGCGGCTACTCTTTGTCGTTCCTCAGCAACATGGCGGCTATGTTCTTAATTTGAATGAATAGATTAGGGTTTAGTCTAGGGTTGTTTATATAGAGGTTAGGAATTGATTAGGACCATTGATGTTGCTAGGTTAGATCATAGCCATTCATTAGGAAGAGAGACCAATAAAAACCCGCCACCTAGCCCTAATGACAAAGCAGACCACAGAAATTCGACCAAACACAGACCTGGCCAGCCAGGTTGACTGGGCTCGACCAGGTCGACACCCCTGTCGACAGGGCTGTCGACAGCCCTGTCGACATGGGTAGCCCAGGTCGACAGCCCAGTCGACCTGGGTGGCTAGGCGGGTGTTTTATCCGCCTGGCCCATTGGGCCCCATTTCAAATTATTATTTTATTCTGTTTGAATTTTAAATTTAATTCAAAACTTCCGAAGGCCATATCTTCTTCATACGGATTCCGTTTTTCGAAAACTCGGACTCTATTTCGCGTATTTTTCCGAGACGAACGCAATGGCGTATCCCGTTTCCCTTAGTTCTTTGATTTCAGATTAATTATACTTTAATTTGTTAATTTCACAGTTATAGAATTTTCGGGGTGTTACATTCTCCCCCACTTAAAAGGATTTCGTCCCCGAAATCTTCAAGTTAGGAGGAATGTATATCCTAACATCCAATCATCCATCTACTCATCCATCAAACACGAGTATCCATTGTCCTTAAAAGACTTCTAATGCTTCATGATCATATGCGAAGTGTGTGTGTTCATGAACTTATCTAATGCAAAATCAGGCGGTCTACTGATTCAGTTGACCTCCTTAATGCGAATTATGTAAGTGCCATGAATCCATTATGTATGCAAATTTTCCTATTCATGATTCTACATGAGTGCACAATCATTCAATACAAATGCAACATCCACATGGCAACACATTAAAGTTCAACCATATACGAATGCGAACATATATGCATATGCAATATGAAGTGACTGAGCCGATCTAAAACCTAGATTGTGTGTGTATATGCAACCACGAGCAACCACTAGCAATCACTTGCAACCACTTGCAACCATCATCCATAACATGTTTCAACTACATGTTTCCATCCAAAGGGTTTCTACCTAAAAGATACGGTCGAGGAATATACCTAAAAAGATAGATAAAAGCGCAACTTAAGGAAAATGAAAGATCAAGGATGTACCCTCGAACAGAAAAGGGTAGGCTGTGCGTATTCTAGCTTCAGTTTCCCAAGTCGCGTCCCCTTCGGCGTCGCTCCACTGAACTTTGACGAGCTTGACTTCGCGGTTGCGTAGCTTCTTCACTTCCGTTCCTAATATGCGGGTTGGAACTTTTCTTATGGTTGCTTCGCGTTCCACTTCGGCCTCTTCGAGGATATTTGGCTCTACCACTTCAGCAGGCTCATGTAGACATTTTCGGAGATGTGAAACGTGAAAAGCGTTGTGGACTCCAGCCAACTTCTCGGGTAGCTCTAATCTATAGGTCATTTTCCAAATTTTCTCAATGATAGGAAATGGTCCTACCTAAAGGTATAGTCGAATGATAGAAACAAGTAAAAACTTTGTGCCCATTAGGCAATGTCAAAACTGGAAATCTATGCCACATATATATTGATTAGGAGAAGAACTCTCTAAGCATCAGCCCCGAAGACCGAAATCAACATCAGGTGACACCCAAAGAATTACTCAACCCATCCAACATATATGATTCTAGGAAACTAAGCATGATGGACTCCTTTTAGGTCATAAGGGAGTCCCTTCCTAAGACCAATCTGTATCCTATAAGACCCAAAAACTTTAGTCAAACCAATGAACACCCTCGAGCCCCAACATGTGTTACTAACGGGTGAGTCATACTCCCTATGGGGTTTGCAACGGAAATTGGATTGAGAATGGGACCGAGAGGATATACTCTTAAGAAGAGATATTATGCACGAATCTAGTCTTCAATCTTCTAAGTCGCATTTCTTGAGCTTAACTCCATTATGCTTTGTCCGTTTTTTAACTTCACAATTTCGTAGTTTCTTAATTCTTGTTTCCAAAATAGGAGTTGGAACCTATGTCACTGTTGCCTCTCATTCCTCTTTCACTTATTCCCCTTCTAGTATACTTGGCTCAAGCATAACTGCGTACTCATGGTTCCATGCAAGCTCTCCAAAATTCACTAATGAATCTTGGATCTTGTTAACTTACTAGAAGGTATTCCACATAGATGAATTATCTCTAGAAAATAAACAAATGTCAACTATGTTGCCAAATGTACTTACTAAGGTGATTCTCCATAACTCATTCATAAGCGAAATGAACTTTATGCCTTAGTGGCGAACACTACTAGAGCGCCCAATTCTGAAATGCTCCTTCTAATGAACCCCTTTTCTAGAAGTTCTTTAATCTGTTTACTGAGCTCTTTCCTTTCTCGTGGAGCCATATGTCTAACGGGCAACGCAACGGGCTTTGCATTATCTACAAGATATATGCGGAAGTCTATTTCCCGCTTCGGAGGCAAGCCCTTCACCTCTTCGAAAACATCCGGATATTCCCGGACCACTCTAACTGATTGTAAATTTTCAACAGAGGCATCTAGCGATTCAAGATAACTAAGCATAACCGCATACGAGGGATTACAAGAAATTTCCAAAGTATTACCGAGCTGGGTTAGGAGCCTAACAACCCTTTTCTCACAATCAAGGATGGCCCCATTACTGGATAGCCAATCCATACCCAAAATCAAACCATACCCCGAAAAGCCCAAAACAAAGGCACTACATTGAAATTCTACACTTAGAATAGAAATTTTCAAATCCAGACAGATCATAGACAAATGAGCTGGGCCCCCAATTGGGTTTGAAACAATTAAGGGGTCCTCTACCATACTAGTTTTTAGGTGCAGAGATTCTACTAAAGCAGACGAGATAAAGGAGTGTGATGCGCCAGAATCAAATAAAGTGCGAACGGGGTGATCATAAAGATAAACTACGCTTTCTACAGAAGTATCTGTACCTCGCTGTTGCAAAGGTGGCGCTTCCAGCACATGAACATGTGCCCCTGGAGTGGATCCAGCTCCCTGCCCCTGCCCTCGTTTCTTTGGGCAGTCCTTAGCCCTATGGCCTATCTCACCGCAAGAAAAGCACCCACCATTCTCCTTGGCCTTCTTTTTCCGGCAGTCCTTTACTAAGTGCCCTACTTTGCCACAGAAATTACACGTCCTCTTCTCTTTGTTGCCTTCCCCGCTTTTCTTAAAGTCTGTCTTCTTAGGCTGCAAACCCTCTTTCTTCCCTTGAGAGCTTTCTGCCTTTGTCTCCTTCTTGCCCTTATCCTCCTCATTCAGCAATGCCATTTGCACCAATCTTTCATACGTGGCTCCCATGGGTATATGGGTCATGGCCAAACTATGTAATGGCTCATTTAACCCTTTGACGAAACGGAGAGCCTTCTTGTGCGGGGTGTTGACTAGGTCAAGCCCAAACCTAGCCAGCTCATCGAACTGATTCACATACTCTCGGACTGTCTTGTCCCCTTGCTTAAGAAATAAGAATTTTTCCAACTGCAAACTTCTTTCCGCATCTGAGAGAAACTTAGTCTCAAACCTTCCCCTAAAGCCCTCCCATGTCTCCACTGGTCTTTCAGCATTAGTGACTTCCCACCAGTAGGAAGCCTCGCCCTTCAATAGCCACACCGCCAATTGTACTTTTTGTCTATCTTCTACCTCAAAGATGATAAATAGGTCTTCAGTTTCTTTCAGCCAATTCCTAGCTGCTACGAAGGACTCAGTTCCATGGAAATCCCTTCCTCCCATGGCTTTAAAATCTTTACATATCTTAGCGAATGTGTTTCCCCGAGGAGGAGGTGGAGGAAAAGGTGCTGCTGCAGCTGGATAATTTCCTTCTGCTGGAGGAGGAGGAACGGTAGGACCTGGCTGAGTGGCCCTTGCTTCTAAGAACCGTCTAAACCAACCAGGTATTGGCACCCCTTCCGGCAAGTTAAGTTCTTGGGACATGCTGAAACAAAAAAGGATAGATTCAAAACGAAGGATAAGAGATAATACCTATGGCTTTGGGGAGTGGACTTTGCCTTTTAAAATAAAATAATATATATATCTTTTAAAAATGCTTCTTTAAATTTCCTTTTTGAAAATAAATTTTTCAAAACTTTTTATCTTATCTGGTAAACCTATGCTCTGATACCAAGTGAAACACCCCACCTCCGTTAGGGTCACTCTCAAAGGGAATGCCCTAATTTTGGTGGAGGTTTATAAGTACAAGTCACAGATATACAAGACAGATATAAGAACACATATTTGTAAACAGCGGAAGAACAACAAACTTTTATTTCATAAAGTCAAATACGTGTTACAACAACATCCTTTCCAAAAACATAACATAACACTTTCATAATCTGTCTTGAGTACATTATTTTTAAAGAAGCATAAATAAAACATAGATAAACTGCAAAAGCCCCATAGTGGATTGTCCAAAGCCATAGTTCAAAACAGGAAAGTCCAAGCAATACATCTCTCTTCTTCAAGCTGGATGTTGAGGCTGGTCAAGCTGCTGTGTTCCCTCCCTGAGGACCTGGGGGGGGGGGGGGAACCGAAGAAAGAAGACGAAAGAAAAATAGAGTCAGACATAAAGCCTGAGTAAGTCTAGTACTACTTTGTCTATGAATAAAGAACTGGGTATGATAAGCAAAACAGGAAGTGGGCAAACACTATGAACTTAGTTAAGTTATCTAGGGTCGAATATACTATCGTACCCCATGTTAATCTCTGAACCCATATAAACTAGTTACCAATTTGCACCCCATAATCAGGGTGATGTGATCCATTCTATGATGATCGGCTCCTACTCGCATAGTCACATGTGTCTTACGGCCCCCGATGTCGTAGTTACCTATGCTGGTCCCACCATGGGGTGTATCAAGTCCCATAGTGGCAACCCGACACAACCTTAGAGTGCAAAGGTATGCTACTGGTGTCCAGTGCTTTATTTTTCTGCGCCAGAGTGCGTGCACGCCCGCACACCGTTAGAACCTACACTGCTACACCACCGCCGTCGATTTGACCTCTTACAATCAGCCCAGTAATCGTGCCCCACCCCGCCTAGTTTCAGGGTATCCTGATACACCTTTTAGGGTTACTGCTGAAAAGGGTCCCCCGTTACTAGGTTTTCTATCTCTAGCCAACATGCTAAGTTGGTTAAGTGTTTCCTAACCTAACCCCACCAGTCCGTTTAGTTTAGCATGTTCCATTTTGATTAAGTCTTTTGTCCACTTAATCCTAACAATCCTGACTCAGCCTTAATTGTCTTATTAAGGCCCTGACCTCTCACATTAGACAGGTATTGTTGTGGCTGCCTGTTGCCGGTTGGTTCCGGGCAGTCTTACGCCACAACTCAGTCTAACCTCGGGTCCTTGCTGGGCTCCATGTTTAACCTCCCACATTGGATAGGTATTGTTGTGACTACTGGACAGCCGGGCGGTTCCGGGCAGGTTTACATCACAACTCAATCCAACCTCGGGTTAAACACATCGTCTTTTCTACATTTACATATCTTGTCATTCTTCTTTATTTCTTATATGTAAATATTTGCGGCCCATTATTAAGTTAATGGTGTAAAGGTTACACCAATCATGGGCCCAACCCATACTTGACTTTGGGCCCTTCTATTTTATATTTTCATTCATTAATTAATTTTAACCCAACGTTATTTTCCCCCGTTTTACACGTTCGTTCATATATATTGGGCTTAGCCTTTTAAAGCCCAATTTAGCCATGCGAAAAGGGGAGGCTTATGGCGCATACACAAAGAGGGGAAGGTGAGCGCATGAACTTGCAGTACGACGTTGGAAATACAAAATAGAAATTGGTGTACTTGCATAGTGGTAACATAGGTGACATGGATAAAAGCATGTGAACTTGCATAGGTTTAACTACACATGAACCTATATTCTTATTTATGCATAATGTCAAACATGAGCATGTCGTAAATACTTCTAGCATAAGCATAGCATAATGTCAAACATAAGCATGGCATAAATACTTTTGGCATAAACATAAACATGTCATGTTCATAAGGTTTCTACATGTTTATAAGGGGATACTTTGTTACCAACACAAAAGCATAGTTCAACTTAATCATGGTTTAAGTCTAATCACATAATGATGGTACAAACATACTTATGCATAAATATTCCTAATCATGGTGTTTGCTTTAAAACTTGCAAAAAGAGGATTTTTGAGTCTAACCTAGCCATGTCTCACATATGTCCCCATATAATTCTTTTAAACAAGATGGACTTAATAACGGATTTCAATTATGCCAAATATCATTCCTAGCCATATTCATAAATTTGCAAAAGCATGACTTAATACATGGATTATGGTGTCAAAATTCCAACATAGTTTCAATTACTTGCAAAATGATTTATGCACCAAAAATATTCATCATGACGACATAATAACAAAGCCCCAAACTTGCATAAATTTCACCTAACTACATACATGTAGCTTCAACATAGATTGCATATTTTGCGCAATATTCCAAACGAATATTTGCATAGAACTACCGCATGTAGTTCTTTATAATATAACCCATAAATATCCAAACGTATATAAATTGATAAGAACGCACAAATATGAACCACTTTCATTGCCACAATTCAAGCATACACATCAACACAGTTGTTTATTTATACCAAAGTAATACTCTACTTACAATGGTTTGATGAATTCTCTAATTTAGGGATTGAAGACGCAAATTCCTTTGTTGAATTGATTAGCTTTAGGTTGCTTGAATTGCTTTAGGCCTTAGAACTTTCTCCCTAATCCTTTCTTTAGTTGGCGGCTACTCTTTGTCGTTCCTCAGCAACATGGCGGCTATGTTCTTAATTTGAATGAATAGATTAGGGTTTAGTCTAGGGTTGTTTATATAGAGGTTAGGAATTGATTAGGACCATTGATGTTGCTAGGTTAGATCATAGCCATTCATTAGGAAGAGAGACCAATAAAAACCCGCCACCTAGCCCTAATGACAAAGCAGACCACAGAAATTCGACCAAACACAGACCTGGCCAGCCAGGTTGACTGGGCTCGACCAGGTCGACACCCCTGTCGACAGGGCTGTCGACAGCCCTGTCGACATGGGTAGCCCAGGTCGACAGCCCAGTCGACCTGGGTGGCTAGGCGGGTGTTTTATCCGCCTGGCCCATTGGGCCCCATTTCAAATTATTATTTTATTCTGTTTGAATTTTAAATTTAATTCAAAACTTCCGAAGGCCATATCTTCTTCATACGGATTCCGTTTTTCGAAAACTCGGACTCTATTTCGCGTATTTTTCCGAGACGAACGCAATGGCGTATCCCGTTTCCCTTAGTTCTTTGATTTCAGATTAATTATACTTTAATTTGTTAATTTCACAGTTATAGAATTTTCGGGGTGTTACAGTTTGTCTACAGGTCCTTATCTCGAGCAGGATTCTGGATTGAAGCTTAAAGCTGGGTCCAGAGCATAGAAAGTCTTCCGCTGTATTGTATTAAAATATTGTAATTTATCTTCCGCTGTAATTTTATTCCAATGTACTCTGATTTTCTGTACTCTGATGTAACATTATTGTAATGTAATAAAAGTCTTTTGTTGTTGTTCTAATGTATTGTATTCCCAAAGTTAAAGTATTCGTGGATTTCCAACTTTTGGGTCAGACTTGTGTGGTTTATGGTCGATCCAAAGAGCAGAAATTTACGGGTCTTTACAAATCCTCTCTAATATTATACTCAAGTTTTGAATCCATTATAAATAGAATCCTTTATAAAATTTCCTCAACATCTCTTCAAAAATATTCTTCAACTTGTTTGCAACAACTATACAATATTGGTATTTAAAATCATATATAAATGTGTTTAACAGTCTAATATAAATATCTTTAACATCTCATATATTTATCTTTTACAATTCTTATAATGACATCTCTTACGAATCCTTATATTATTTGGAACAAAACAGTTCAACTTATCATCTATAGTAAGCATTATAGATTTCATTACAAAACCTTTTATTTTCGTTATTTATACTCTTCTCAAACCATTGCGACAACTTATGCGTTGTAGAAAATCCCATAGCGATCTTTCTAAGGATCTGCAGTTATAAATCAAATAGTTTAATTTATTCAATTGTTACACATTCATTTTTCGAAACTCTTGCCTCATTTACAAATCTCATTTGTAAATTATTATCGACAGCTAACATTTCGATTACATTTCTAAAATCTTAACTTCCATTTACAAATCATTTGTAAATCATTTACAATAATCTATATTCATTGCCATTTCCAAAACCGTTTACTTAGTTAATACTCTCAACTCCACTTAACATTCCGAACTTCGAAATACTTACATTCCGAACCTCGGAATAAATCTCACTTCGTTATTTCATAACATTTCCAATTTCTCGATTTCCTTTTTCTAACTTCAAATGTTAAGTAAATATTTGATTTAAGCTACCATATTCGCTTAAAAATCCCTTTTATAACTTCGTTATAAAATCTTGGTTTTAAGATAAAACGCGTTTATACATTCCTTTCACATTTCGTTTAGATTCATTTCAACATCAATCATTTTTTCAAATGAATTTCAATTTGAAAAGTTAATCTCTTAAATTATTATTGAAACAATAGTTTACTTCCGTCACTAACTACTATAGCAGTAGTTAACTTCATAATTGACTAAAATAAATAGTAACTGCAAAAATCAATCCAGTTAAAATGGTTGACTTTGTCAATTCAAAACACGGTTATCTTGTTAGCCCGTTCCAATTGGTCCTTTATTTCAATTAATTAATAATATAATCAATTTAAATAATTCCATTTAATTGTTTCTTAAAAACAATAAATCTCAGTTATAAATCATTATATTAATCCTTGCTCACTTGCTTATTCAACTTAGTAATATAAGAATTAACTTTTTAAATCATTTACTACGTAAAATGAGGCACGTGCTTCGCACACGACTGATTTTTGGTACAACAATGGTGATTAAAACAATCAACATATATGTGTTTGGTTATTTCCCTTTTACAAACTTCATTTTAACTAATATATTTAAATTTCTATATTCAGTTATAAAATAAATTTATAACTTCATTACGGTCGATTCGTCCATCGGTAAATCCATATTACTGTAATGTCCCGTATTTATACGATATAATAATTAATTTATTTAATTATTTAATTAGTGTTTCAGAGAATTAAAGGGTTGTTTAATTAAATAATATTGAATATTTAATTAATTTAAATAATATAATAATATATTTAATTCTGAAATAGTCGGAAATCGTGAATTGACAATATAATGTGAACTGGACAATTTAAAATATTTAATTTAGTTTAGAATTTGAATTAGAATAACGAATATATTATTTAAACGAAGTTTGAACGTATAATTATATTATAATTATAATCGAGCTCGAAATGGCGCGACAGTTTGTTATTTGGCAATTTGAACTTTAATTGAATATACAGAATCCGTTTTAAATCGGATTTCTGTGAAACAAGAAACGTTCGGAGCTGGTGAAGTATATTTTTCTAATGGAAGAGAAAAATCCGGATTTCATCATGTAGATTTTGATTTATGTCCAAATCAAATTTTCAAAAAGTCATTACGGAATTCCTTTATAATTTATAACAATTTATTAATATTTTAAAAAGGATTTAAATATAAATCGAATATCGATATAACTGGAAACTTTGGAATATCGAGTTATGAATCCCGATATGGAGTTGTATGATTTTCTAGTGTGAATATATACGATAATATTTATTTATAAATATTTTATTTAATTATTTTTAAATATATTAATATTTAAATGGGGTTATTTAGAGCTTTAAAAATAGCCAGTTTTGCAAACGACCTCCATTTTCGATGAAACTAATTTTGTTGGATCCACAATATTAAATTATTGCTAGATTTCAATTTTCGTGATTTTTGGAGCCAGTGTGTGGCCGTACGGATTTTTGATGTGGAAAACAGTTAATATTTTGATGGTTAAAAATACGCTGTGTGAGCAAACGGAGTTGGAATTCAACGAAACCAGTTTCGTTGGGTCCGTAATGTCGAACTGTAGCTGGATGCCCATTTTCGTGATATTTGGGTATTGTATGTGATCACAGGGATTTTTAAACAACGCATGGAAGTAATGATTCATTAAAACTCAATAAAATAATCAATAAAAAATATTTAAATTTTCCTATAAATATCCTTACCTCCTTCTAAACCTAAAATCATTTTTGTCTGGTCAAAGGAATGCGCCGCTACGTTTCTTTCTTCCAGCAAAAGATTTTCATCTTCATAAATCCGTAGAAAACCAAATAAAATTCCATAAATTTTGAAATTTATGTATTTGAAATCCCTACAGCTTCCTTTTCTTGCTCATATAAGTTTTAAAAGGATCGAGAGTAATTATTTTCGCTGGTTTTATACAGAGTGAAGTTAGGGCTTCAGTGTACCCCCGACGTCGTGGTTTTCAGGGTGAACTGAGCGTGGCCTCATGATCGGTGCAAGGAGGAGAGCGAGTGAGCATACTATTGCAGGGTTCAGTTATAAAAGTGTTCGATATTTCAATGTAGGGGATGCGCGATATATGCCGGGCTGCGACTACGAGAAGGAGTGTAGTCTTTCCAGTGGCAATGAAGTGATGTGGTGTAGGATAAGGAGTTTTCTAGTATTTGTCGGAGGTGTTTTCCCAAAGAGTGGTGATCAATAGGTTGAAGAAAGGATCGCGGAAATCTGTGATTGCTTGGAACTTGCGTTAAATGTCTGGAAGAAGATAACTGTTCATGCGGTTTCTAATTTTTAGTGGGCCAAGGAAATATAAAGGTAAAAGGCCCATTAGAAAATAAAAATATAAGTTCAAATTAGAATTAAAATAGTATATAAGCTTGTTAATATCATAACTTTATCACACGTGATCAGAATTTCGAACGGTCAGATCCATTGGGGTCGTAAGGAACTGATTGGGAGTAGATTTGAGCTCGTTACAATTTATAGCAAAATAAATTGTCTGATCTGAATCGACAACGGTTATTGATATTTAACAATAAACCGCCAATGTGAGTAAAACTCACCAACTCTACCAGTTCATATTTTTATAACGTATATTTAGAACTGATAAATGATGATTGATTGCTGTGTGTTGATTGTCTGAATGAACTGCTGATATATTGGTTGAAATTATAGATAACAATATATAAATAAATCGTTAATCAAATATTGATTCTGTTTAGCAGAATATTTCATGTTTAAATGAAATTTGATGTGAATTATATTGTGCAACATCTGTAGATGTAGGGAGACAGGTCGGCGTTAATCAAATATTGATTTTGTTTAGCAGAATATTTCATGTTGAAATGAAATTTAATGTGAATTATATTGTGTAACATCTGTAGATGTAGGGAGACAAGTCGGAGGAATCCAACTGGATTCCTCAACATTTATTTTACCATTTTTCATATATTAATGAAATTTGATGTGAATTATAATGTGTAACATCTGTAGATGTAGGGAGACAGGTCGGAGGAATCCAACTAGATTCCTCAACATTTATTTTACTGTTTTTTATATATTGTAATATATGATGTGATATATGATCTGTTGTTGATTATGTGTGTTTGAATGATATCGATCATGGTGAATTGGTATTTTAAATACCGTAAGAAAAACTGGGATGTAGAAAAGGGGATTTTCAAAGTATATTTTGAAATGAATTATTTATATAAAATCAATGGATTTTATATTTAAAAGGAAAAGAATTTTTTAAAGAAAATTATAAAATCAAAGAAAAATATAAAAGGAAAATATTTGTGAAAACAAATAGAAAAGGAAATATTTGTGAAAACAAATAGAAAAGAAAATATTTGTGAAACAAATATAAAGAAAATATTTGTGAAACGAATATAAAGGAAATATTTGTGAAAACAAATAGAAAAGGAAATATTTGTAAAACATTTACAAATAGAATTGAAAAGGAAATAATTGTAAAACATTTATAAATAGATTATAAATGGAAATATTTATAAAGGAAATAAATAGATTATGAACAAAAATATTTATTTAGAAAATAAATAGAAGGATAAAAGAAAATATTTATTTGTTAAATAAATAGAATTGAATAGAGTTAATCCAATAGAGTTAATCAATTAGAGTTAATCGAATATAGTTTATTCGAACAGAGTTAAAAGAGTTAATCGATTATAGTTATTCGAATAGAGTTAATCCAATAGAGTTAATCGAATTAGAGTTAGTCGAATTAAAGTTATCGAATATTAGTTATTCGAATAGAGTTAAAAGGAGTTAATCAATTAGAGTTAATCGAATAGAGTTAATTGAATAGAGTTATTCGAAAAGGAGTTAATTGAATATAGTTTATTCGAAAGAAGTTATCGAATATTATTTATTCGAAAGGAGTAATCGAATATAGTTTATTCGAATAGAGTTAAAGGAATAATCGAATATAGTTTATTCAAATAGAGTTAAAGGAGTTAATCGAATATAGTTTATTCGAATAGAGTTAAAGGAGTTAATCGAATATGGTTTATTCGAATAGAGCGAAAGTAGTTAATCGAATATAGTTTATTCGAATAGAGTTAAAGGAGTTAATCGAATATAGTTTATTCGAATAGAGTTAAAGGAGTTAATTGAATATAGTTTATTCGCATAGAGCGAAAGGAGTTAATCGAATATAGATTATTCAATAGAGTTAAAGGAGTTAATCGAATATAGTTTATTCGAATAGATTTAATGGGGTTAATCGAATATAGTTTATTCGAATAGAGCAAAAGGAGCTAATCGAATATAGTTTATTCGAATAGATTTAAAGGAGTTAATCAAATATAGTTTGTTCGAATAGAGTTAAAGGAGTTAATCGAATATAGTTTATTCGAATAGCGTCAAAGGAGTTAATTGTATATAGTTTACTCGAATAGAGCAAAAGGAGTTAATCGAATATAGTTTATTCGAAAGGAGTTAATTGATGGGTGTTAATAGAATAGAGTTAATCAAATAGAGCTAACTGATAAGACTAAATCGATTAAAGTTAATCAAATAGTGTTAATTGAATAGAGTTAATCGAATATGGCTATTCGAGGAGAGATTATTTAATATAGTTTATTGAAAGGAAAGAGTTATCGAATAGAGATTATTCAAAAGAGAGTTACGTAAGGAAGTTTGTTAAAGGTTTAAAAGGTGAACCTTGTCTGTTTCGAAGTTAGAAATGTTGTTCAGTTAAGGTCTGAGAGGTAGTTATACCCCAACTTGATTGGCTTTGTTTTTAACTAAGGAATGGTCAAGGTTCGACAGTGAAGATTGGTTAAGTGAATTTAGTTAACGAGTATAATGGTTTGAGTTGGCATAGCGATGTTTGATTTAAACATCTGTTTAAATCCAATGTAGGAGTTTTGGAAATGTTTTCCAAATAAAAATCAGAAATGTTTTCTAATATAGAAAATAAGAAATGGAAATATCTTCCCTTGTTAATAACGTATATTTTTTAAATTTAGAAAATAAGAAATGGAAATGCTTTCCAATGTTAATAATGTATATTTTCTAAATTTAGAAAATAAGAAATGTTGAATATATGAAAACAGGAATACGGAAATGGATAATTGAATGACAAATTAATTTAAAGTGGATCTGTTTTGATTGATGATTTGCTCGGTAAGATTTTCATTTGGAAATACGACCGTTGTTTGTACACATGTTTTCCTTTGTTAGTTAAATCACCGAATATCAAAGATTTTGACCATTTCCATTGTCAATATGGAGAGACCGGGATCATATTCATTATATGTAAACCATTCCGTATGGGCATTAACGTTGTGAATCAAATATGATGAAGATAATTGAAGACGGAGTTATGCAAGGGCCTCTCTGGCGATCCTAGGTAGAAATTGCCTAAGATGGATTTATAGAATAGTACCTTCGGTTTGTCCAGTCCCAGGACAACCTGTATGGAAGAATGTCTGACAGAGTACATTCAATGGATCATGTAAGTTGATCTCTTCAAACGTATGTACGTTTGGTGGTGGAGACATTCGTTTCTCTTAGCTGTAACCCATTGTATTTTTGGGAAATCAATTTGTGATTTGGCGGGTATGACGATGTGACATTCAAAGTGAATAATTGTGTGATCTGTCAGAGATAAATGGGGCCTCTAGCCTCACAACCGGGCAATGAAAAAAATTGGGCAGGCAGCATGGCTAAGTGGGTTGCTTCCAGTTAGGGTGTATTATCACCTATCTAGAGATATTCATTTCATTCTTTAATTTATTCGATGCTGTCCCATTCGGGAAACGGTTGCTGATCCCAACCGTTGGTGATATACATTTGATACACTCAAGCGAAATGTGTGGTCGGTCATGTGTGGCTGGGTTGCAAGATGTTCTTGTTGAACCTAGTGTATTCCTCTCTAGAGGTACACTATCAGAAGGTGGTTCCATACCTTGTCATAGTTGGAAATCCATTACCCAATAAGTGCTCGCGGTTTTGATTGTATACTCTATATGTAGAACGTGAGATGAAAGCGTTTCTGCTAGATGATTATTATATTGTGATTGATAGACACTATTATAATATCAAAAGAGTTTTGATATAAAAGATCATTGTTTCTTTCAAAATGATTTGAAAGTTAAATCAAATGTTTTGGTTTCTCAAAAGGGAAAAACCCATTCCGTTATAGGGCGTGGTCTTATGAGATATCGTTTAATTGTTCAAACTGTTTTAAACTATTTTACTCACACCAGTCCCATGACTGACCCGAAGCTTATTTTGTTTTGAATTCCCTAAACTCTTGGGTGCCCAATTTTGTACGGTAGTCAAGTAGTCAGGATTTACAGATACACTAGATGGAGTTTGGAGCAGGAGGCTTCAGCAGCATTTTCTAGTTATTGTTTATTTCTGCTGTGATGTAAGTGTTGTACTCTAATATACAAATACAGATTTTTGTTTCAGAGTTATTTTGTATACTATATTTTATTCGTTCCGCTGTGAGATTCGTGTTTACTCTGATGTTGAATATTCTTCTTCTTCTTCTATTCTAAGTTTTTATCTTATCTATTCTCACCTTTTGTTTTCTTTCTATTAATTTTCTGGTTTCCAGTGTAATTTGGGTTGGACTTGTGTTATTTGGTCAACTCAAATTGTACCGGAATTTCGAGTCACTACAGTTGGTATCAGAGCTTAAGGTTAAGTAATTACCTTGCCTCTGCGGCATGACTCAGTAGAGATGGGGTTAGCAATACCCTAGATTGAGTTTGAGTGTATATATACGAGTGAACGTATTTGTTATTTGATATAAAATGGTTTTAAATTGTGGAGATTTATTGGTTGAGTGGTTTATGGGTTCTGGTCGATCAGTTTGATCCACTGTATCGGTAGGAGTTTATAAACACTCGAATACGATAGGTCGACACGATATGTTTTGAGAAAAGGGTAAATGAAATAATTTTACCCAAGGTATATTTTGATATAAAGAATATATATATATATATTGGAATTATAATATATTGGATATATTAGTTGTTATTATAATCGAGTAAGATTATAAATTGAAATGGTTATGTAAGTAACCAGTCATAAATCATATAAGAAAAACATATAAAATCCGATAAACTGAATCTGAATTTAAATCAGAATTGGAATTAAATAAGTGTTCGTAATTGGAACTGGGATAAATATATGAAAATTTTAAAATCCTGGGAGATTGTAAATTGTTTTTCAAGCATTGTGGATGGTATTTTGAAACGTATTTCAAAATGGAAGTGTTTAAAAATGAGTTTTGAAATGATATAGTATTGAACTCACTTTGATCGCTGGAAAATAATTTCTGATGATTAAGTCGACCATCATCGGTATTCATTTTCGAGTTTCTAAGTGACGGATTACTACCAAAGATTTTGTTTTTGTATTGTTTTAAGGAAACAAGTTGTTTAGAAATTCAAAGTTTTTGAATTGGTATTATGATTTCAAATTGATTTGAAATAAACCTAGGAATTTAAATTCTGGAATACAAATTTAACTTATAAGGTTAAGTAGAAGGAGATGGTAAAAATAAATAAATCGGAATTTAACTTGAACTAAGTTAAATAAATTTAGATTTAATTAGAGAATAAACTGGATTGGAATTTAGTTGATAAGTTAAGAGTTTGAAATTTGATGTTGGAGTTTGAATGGAATTTGGCTTGGGTATAAGCAAATGATTAGGCTCGAGGATAAAAATTGATTGGAGTGTGATTGGGATGACATTGGTATATGCTGAATTAATAGCAGATGGGAAGGATATAATAATATGCCCGACAAAAAGTTACAAGTTTATATTTGGTATAAGCATGATATTTATGAGCCGATTTGGCAAGCCGCTTGGCTGTTTGATTTTCTTTTGAGATGGAGAAGGCCCAGAGAGGCGAGTTGTAGTTGTACCTGTTGACCAGTACAAATGAGGTGCTGGCGAAATTTTTCGAAAATTTTGGGTGTTAGAAAATTTTCAGGATTTTTGAAAATTTTCGTTGATAAGAATTAACTAATATTTAATTGAAATTAAATGGGTTCAGTGAAACTGGAGTTAAGAAGTAAACGAATAATTTTTAGCCCAGTTAATAGGGTTTGCTTTCTACCTTAGCAATTTCGAAGACGAAATTATTTTAAAAGGGGAAGAATGTAATGCCCCATATTTTTATGGTATAATAATTAATTTATTTAATTATTTAATTAGTGATTTAGAGAATTAAAGGGTTGTTTAATTAAATAAAATTGAATATTTAATTAATTTATGTAAGGACCCGTAACTTCCCCGGTAAGGAAAGAGCGGATACTTTGAGTACAACACACAAAAGAACGCAGACAGAAGAACCTTTCATTGTATATTACAATAATTCCATTAGATTACAAGAATATACAGAGTATAAATCAATATTACACATTGGAGAAATATCAGAGATTACAATACATTACATAGCAGTGGAAAATAATACAATACACAACAAGAAGAGATATACAGATACAGAGCTTTCCGGATATCATTCCAACTGTAAATCAGGATCCTGTGAATATAAATCTGCAAAACCAAAACTACTAGTTGCCCGTGTCAAAATAAGGGCACCCAGAGTTTAGGTTAAAACAATAAACCCCAGGTCAGTCATGCGACTGGTGTGAGAACTAAAACAGTTATTTAAAACTTTACTTTAAATCAGCAAGGGACCACACCGTATAACACGAAACGGGTTTCCTCCCAAGAATAACAGTGCATACAACAAAATAGCGCAATGCTTTTTGGAAAAATGAAGCTATTATAAGACCCAGGTCCTATCACACAATGCAACGCAAGCCGGGAGATAGGGTTTTCCCTTATAATAGCCAAACATGCTTGGTACGTTTTAAAACAAATCATTTGATACTATTATAAGTGCATAGTGTATAAAACAACTTCAAATCATAAGTATCAATCATAGGCGGCATGGGTACCATATATCGTGTCGCCAATACTAGGCTCTACAAATCAAACTGCAAAGTCACGTATTTGGAAATTGGATTTCCATCTGTGAACCGAGGCAAAAGATAGTCCTCTACCGATTCGAGACTCTTTAGCCCGAGCCTCAGGATCAGAACGCATCAACCCTTTGGATCGTCAGGGCCGGTCCACCAATGTGGATTATTATGCCTGAACACTACGTTTCCCCGCCCTTTGGGGCGTAAATGAGCCAACGAATGACTCCATCGGTCCCGGATCGACCGATATATCTGAGGTGCCTCGCAAACCAACAACCACATAAGTCAAACTCGTCAGGGCGTGTAAAACCACTGACGCCACTTCTAACTAGAAGGAAATGCATGCCCTTCCTGATGTCCCCTCCCGTTTCTGGTTCACAACCGGGGTGTAAGGCTCGCGAATCTACGCTACACAAAGCTACGCCACAAAGGCAGTGCTTTGATCATCAACCCCAAGACTTTGCTTTTCAACAAAAGCCTTGATCATTTGCATCTTAGCATGCCACACAGGCAAACCACTCCATGCAACCGATATCCATCAATCACACAGAATGATATCCAATGTCAGACACACAGTCCATTTACAAGTCCGTTCTGGGTCGGAACGAAACCGGGGGCACCCCTTACCTCGCATATCCATCGATCTCCAAGTACGTCTGGACGACCACTAACTGATTCTCTCCTCTCGGGTGTACGGCCCAATCAAGATCATCAGTAATTATCCAAATGACGTGAAGACCTCCGGTCTTCAACCACCGTCTTCATCTTCGACTAATCATCGAATCAGTTATTCAGAATGGGATAAACCCGGTCTTTCTGAATAACACGCGTATATAATAAACAAGTGTTACACGAACACAACATACGCCTTATTCCAATTCATCAATCACTAACCGTAAATTAGTAAGAGAACAATCCCCCAAATATTAACCCCGAAGGCCAAAACCAATATCAGATCAATACCAAGGAAACCATTCATCTTAGCAAACCTACAGTTAGTTTCTAAATTTCACATTCTTAAGGAAAGGTTCCCATTAATTTTATCAAAGATAAATTCTTTTAAAAATTTTCTATAATCTTCTTTTGAATATCAATTCAAACTAGTCGGGATTAACGAACCTTACCGAAGTAATCATTTGTTTTAATTTCTCAACCCCAACCTATTCATCCCATGAAGTAAAACTGGTCATACTTCATATCTAACACCACGATGTTATCGGTAAATTCAATTATCATTTCACGTTCAAATCTAATTAAAGATTTAACTATCGCCTGGAGCAAAACTGGTGATACTCCATTCTCAATCATTTCAATCTAATTAAAGATTCATTAAAACTCCACTTAGTTTTAATCTTTAACTGGGTTAAAGAATCAATGTCATTTAAAACACGGTTCACGATAAACCCACATCACATTCCAATCTATTAGTCTCTAACCGTAAATTAGTAAGAGAACTGTTCCCTAAATATTAACCCCGAAGGCCGAAACCAACATCAGATCAATACCCAAGAAACCATTCAACTTAACTAACCTTCAGTTAGTTTCTAATTTTCTTAACTCAGTTGGGTCTAAGAACAGTATTATTGAAGATACCGTTCATGACAACCCAAAATCACATTTGATATTAAATACAAGGCTCTGAATGGAAAATATATCGGCTTATATTCAATATCAAATTCTACGACCAACAAACATCGTATTGGAAATAACGATATAAATATATCTTTCGAATTTCCATAACAATATCAGTATGATCACGAAATCCAACATCGAAATATTCCAAAGACAATTTTGATTCAATTCCATTCAAATTCAATTATTGAAAATTCCGGTTTCTTTTAAAACCATTTCAAATCCAATTTATTTATTTAAAAATAAATAAATTATTATACTAATTCAAAATTAGCTCATTTCGATAAAAATCTATTTTTTTCTTTTCAAATATGGATTTTTTCATCCCAATTCTTCCCAAATCATTTCTTATGATTTTACACAAATTATTGCTATTTTTAATAATTTTATCAAGGCCCGTACAGTCGATTTCCATCAACGGCCATCGAACTGCACTTACAGCGACCTTTTCCAGATTTGATTTGGACATAATTTCAAATCCAACCGTTAGATTTCTAATTTCTAATATTCGTTAGAAAGCTCTTTTCGATATGAACCCAACGGTTCTGGTTTTAGGAGAATCCGACGGTCGGATCTCCCACAACGTCAATTCAAAGTCAATGGTCGAAATTCGCGAACTGCCGCAGAGCGGCGCGTTCTATTCAGGCCATTATATTATATATATAATATATATACTTAGTCGATTTCCTTTTTAAAACATATTTTATAAATCGTTTTAAATTCGTTTTCAAAACTGTTTCATCTTCACATTCAATTTCTAATCAAAATTAAATTTTTCCTTATAAATTCGTTTTGAATTCATTTCAATTTGATTTCAATTCAAATCGATTTCAATTCAATTCCAGTTCGTTTTCAATTTTAATTCAATTTCCATTCGATTTGGAATTTATTTCAAATCGATTTCTATCCAATTTTAATTCAATTTGAATTCATTTCAAATTGATTTCCATTCAATTTCAATTCGATTCGAATTCATTTCAAATTGATTTCCATTCAATTTCAATTCGATTCGAATTCATTTTATTTTCAATTCAATTCGAATTCTAATTCGTTTCAATTCAATTTAATTAGAATTTCATTTCAAAATATTCGATTTTGGAATCACTTTTCAATATTCATTATAAAAACGAATATAATCGATATAAATATCGTTCGCGTCAAAATAGCGCATATCTAATCAACACGGCTTTATATATTTCTATTTCAAATATTCTATTCAAACATTTCGTTTCAAATATTTCTTCTCAAATATTCTCTTCAAATGTTCTATTTCCAAACTGGAATGAGGCCCAATCAATTACCATAGATTTTATTTCTATGGATTTCCATACAACGCATGTATATATCAACAATGACAAATAATCAACCATCATCCAAAGTGCATTCTACACTGTATAAGCATCAAATATAAATATTTAACGCTTATGATAGTTTGTCAATCAATCGATTGACATACAACTAATTATTGGGATTAGTGTATGTCATATATCATCCCAATAATCGTGTGGGGTTTCAAACAATCAAACACAGATTTTATTTGTGCAGTTGGGCGATGTGTAAAATTTATCGTCCCAATCAATATCAGTCAAATGTGTGTATATAAACAAATCGTTTGATTTGATTATATTAATTTATTTCATTTCATATACATGTTAAAATTTCTATTTTTAACTATAAAAATATATATATATTTTTTTTATTTCATTCCACATCACATAATCAACTACACATCAAAGTCAAACAAACAAACAAACAAGCCGTCCATAGTCTGTGGACGGCGGGTGTCGGGTGCTACTAAACACCATCTGCATCCTAGTATATATTTTAACCAGAAAATTAAATTAAAAGTGAGAAGTTCTCACCAATTAGCTAATCCAAACGCCACGACTCTTCTTATGCAGAAATTTTCGCCGTGCTCGCCTTTTATCAATTTCATTGCCCGTAGCCACTACATATATAAAAAACACATTTTTATATTATTGCTATGTATATAAAAATCGAATTTTTACCGCTACTTCATATTTATAAAAATCACATTTTTATTCTTCTCCTTATATAAAAATCATATTTTTACTTTGCTCCTTACATAAAAATTATAATTTCAACTTCCTACTTATATAAAAATTATATTTTTATTACACTACATGAATAAAAATTATATTTTTAATTACCGAAAATCGTATCCATCTTGAATTAAAAATCAAATCATTTGTTGTTAAAAATCGAATCTTTTCTATTAAAATTCAAATCCCTTTCCTATATAAAGTTTTCGCCTTTTTAAATATAAAGTTTTCAAGCTTTCTATTAATCAAAAATCATTTCTTTTTTTTGTCAAAAACCATATCCTTTCTTTGTAAGAGGTTCCTATATTTATACCACTAAAACCCATATTTTTATTACTCTAGCAATATAAAAATCATATTTTTACTTTCTTCATGGGTTAAAAATTATATTTTTAACAACATAAAAATCCTAACTTTATTTCATTTCATTGATAATCACATATTTAAAACAGGTTTACCTCAATAAAGACCTCATTTTTAATTACATCAACGAATAGAATGTAAATAAGAACTCACCGGCACACGGGGTGGTCGGTGGACCCTGCTGGAGACAGAGGAGGCTCGGGGAGGGCTCAGCTAGGTCGATGGTGGCGGCTACAGCATGAAAGGGGGCTGTTTTATATGGGTTTGAGGCTGTGGAGGGCTCGAGGGTCACTGCGCCTAGATGGGGTGCAAATTGGAGAAGAAGAAAGAGGACGAGGTGGCGCCCTGAAGTGGTGCGATAGGCGATGGGTGTTTTCACGTCGCGAGGGGGGCATCGGGAAGAGAGTCACGGCTCGCGCGAGGAGGAATGGGGAAAGAAGAGGGGGTCGGCGAGAGGAGGGGGGAGCGCCGTCGATCGGCGGCGGCGGTGGGTGGAGGGGTCGGCGGATCTGGTTTTGGATCTGAGCAAATGAAATGAGGGGGTTTAAGGGTATAAACGAGAATATATATTAATTTTATATAATTTTATTTAATTAATTAACTCCATAAAGTAATTTTTTATTTCGACCTCAAAACAGGACCCACCGCCTGTCGTCCATAGCTAATTACCCCCATTTCGAACACAATAGGATATGTGTCGTAAGCTGATTCGACTGTTTTAGTCAGTTTTCGTTGAAATTACAATATATATCTATATATATTCAGTTTTAACTTACATTTTAATTTACTGGGGTCACATATTAAATCTAAAAATTCCCAAAAAATATTTTCTAGCTTCGTATTGACGATACGGTCCTAACAAAACTAGTTTCGTCGAATTCTGAGACCGTTTGAAAAATAGCCATTTTCCAGTCAATTAAAATCAACTAAAACTGGTCAAACGCGTTTTCCTTTGCCACGCTCACGTATTGATTCGAAAAATTACGAATTTTGAAACCTAGCAATAATTCGACATCGCGGATCCAACAAAAGTGGTTTGGTCGAAAACCGACATCGTTTGCAAAATTCCCATTTTAAGGGCCAGAATTCCATAGCGACTATTCTGAATTTTCAACTGGGCATAACTTTTGATTCCTGCTATGAAATTTTGATTTCTCGGATTCGTTGGAAAGATATCCTCATTTAGATTCTAATATTTTTGGTTTCGCTAAAATCCGGTTTATTTTGCACCCGGTACATTCATTTGAAATTTGAAATCGAATTATCGAACTACCGCGCCATTTTCAATTCCTTTTATATTTATAAATATTTATATTCTAATGACGATCTATATAAATATATACGTTCGAATTCTATTCAAAATAAATTTTTCATCGTTATTATTTAAAATAATCATTTTAAATATTCAAAATTCGCTAAAATTGCCAAAATAAAAATTTTAAATTGGCTCGGATTTCCGGGTTATTACAATCTCCCCCACTTAAAACTTTTCGTCCCCGAAAAGGAACGAAGCCGAAAGTTGTTTAACAAATCAACTCAACTTTCATTGTTTTCTTTACGGCTTAAGTTCTTCAACTTTTCAGTTTCTAAGAACCTTTCAATTTTTTTCAAAAATTTGGCAACACCCTAAATTTTCGAAAAATTTCGCCATAACCTCCTCTGCACCGGGGACTTCGGGATATTTCATATAGCCTCCCATGGCCTTCTTCAATCCAAAAGAAAAAGAAAAAGCCAGGCGGCTAGCCAATCGGCTCATAAAATCATCATCACCCAAAAAAAAAGTAAATTATGGTAAACATGTACCTATTTGTCGGGCAAACAATTTTATTCCTCTTCTCTAGCCTCCTTGCTATGACCTGTTCAATGTAAGTACTTGTATATGCAAGCAATTGTAATCATATTTCAATACAGTTCACTATTTGGTTCAATTGGGCTAAAGGTTCAACATTTAATTAATCAAACAATAATCAAACAACACAACCATTAATCAATTAGTTGGTTATCATTTCAAACTCATAATTTTGATATATAGTCAAAAAATCAGATTTTTGATGCCAAATCACAACAACAAGCCCTATCTAATTTTGGTTCTCACACCAATCTATTGGAAATATAAAGAAATCTCACTTTCGAAACTCGAAAATAAATACTGGCGATGGTGCCCCATCACCAGAATTATCCCCGGGCAACTAGAATGTGATTCTATTACTATCCAGTACATTAAAACTTCGAATACACGTTTGCAAGGCGTATATGCAAAATCTTTATATATTGGATTATCCAAATCAATTTAAAATAAATATTCAAATACGTATAATACGATTTAAATTTCAAAACAAAAATTGTTTTCATTTTAAAAATACACTCTTCACACTCGTTCTAGGATACTACTGATCCCATCTCTAACGAGTCATTCTCATTAGATATTACTAATCCAATCTCTGATGAATTCTTTCGTTTGGTTCTAATGTGTCTTGTTCTCCGAGCTCTGTAAACCAAAGCTCTGATACCACTGTAAGGACCCTTAACTTCCCCGGTAAGGAAAGAGCGGATACTTTGAGAACAACACACAAAAGAACGCAGACAGAAGAATCTTTTTTTGTATATTACAACAATTCCATTAGATTACAAGAATATACAGAGTATAAATCAATATTACACATTCGAGAAATATCAGAGATTACAATACATTACATAGCAGTGGAAAATAATACAATACACAGCTAGAAGAGATATACGGATATAGAGCTTTCCGGATATCATTCCAGCTGTAAATCAGGATCCTGTGAATATAAATCTGCAAAACCAAAACTACTAGCTGCCCGTGTCAAAATAAGGGCACCCAGAGTTTAGGTTAAAACAATAAACCCCACGTCAGTCATGCGACTGGTGTGAGAACTAAAACAGTTATTTAAACTTTACTTTAAATCAGATATATCAAGGGACCACGTCGTATAAAACGGAACGGTTATTCTAGTTAATAACTAGTTCATTTCGATAAAAATCTGTTTTTATCTTTTCAAATATGGAGTTTTTCATCCTAATTCTTCCCAAATCATTTCTTATGATTTTACCCAAATTATTGCTATTTTTAATAATTTTATCAAGGCCCGTACAGTCGATTTCCATCAACGGCCATCGAACTGCACTTACAACGACCTTTTCCAGATTTGATTTGGACATAATTCCAAATCCAACCGTTAGATTTCTAATTTCTAATATTTGTTAGAAAGCTCTTTTCGATACGAACCCAACGGTTCCAGTTTTAGGAGAATCCGATGGACGGATCTCCTGCAACGTCAATTCGAAGTCAATGCTCAAAATTCGCGAACTGCTGCAGGGCGGCGCGTTCTATTCAGGCCATTATATTATATATATAATATATACTTCGTCGATTTCCTTTTTAAAACGTATTTTATAAATCGTTTTAAATTCGTTTTCAAAATGATTTCATCTTCACATTCAATTTCTAATCAAAATTAAATTTTTCCTTATAAATTCGTTTTGAATTCATTTCAATTTGATTTCAATTCAAATCGATTTCAATTCAATTCCAGTTCACTTTCAATTTCAGTTCAATTTCCATTCGATTTGGAATTTATTTCAAATCGATTTCTATACAATTTTAATTCAATTCGAATTCATTTCAAATTGATTTCCATTCAATTTCAATTCGATTCAAATTCATTCCAAATTGATTTCCATTCAATTTCAATTCGATTCGAATTCATTTTATTTTCAATTCGAATTCTAATTTGTTTCAATTCAATTTAATTCGAATTTCATTCAAAATATTTGATTTTGAATTCACTTTTCAATATTCATTATAAAAACGAATGCAATCGATATAAATATCGTTCGCGTCAAAATAGTGCATATCTAATCAATACGACTTTATATATTTCTATTTCAAATATTCTATTCAAACATTTCGTTTCAAATATTTCTTCTCAAGTATTCTATTCAAATATTTCTCTTCAAATATTCTATTTCAAAACTGGAATGAGGCCCAATCAATTGCCATAGATTTTATTTCTATGGATTTCCATACAACGCATGTATATATCAACAATGACAAATAATCAACCATCATCCAAAGTGCATTCTACACTGTATAAGCATCAAATATAAATATTTAATGCTTATGACAGTCTGTCAATCAATCGATCGACATAAAACTAATTATTGGGATTATTGAATGTCATATATCATCCCAATACCCGTGTGGGGTTTCAAACAATCAAACACAGATTTTATTTGTGTAGTTGGGCAATGTGTAAAATTTATCGTCCCAATCAATATCAGTCGAATGTGTGTATATAAACAAATCGTTTGATTTGTTTATATTAATTTATTTCATTTCATATACACGTTAAAACTTCTATTTTTAACTATAAAAAAAATATTTTTTTTATTTCATTCCACATCACATAATCAACTACACATCAAAGTCAAACAAACAAACAAGCCGTCCATGGTCTGTGGATGGCGGGTGTCGGGTGCTACTAAATACCGTCTGCATCCTAGTATATATTTTAACTAGAAAATTAAATTAAAAGTGAGAAGTTCTCACCAATTAGCTAATCCAAACGCCATGACTCTTCTTATGTAGAAATCTTCGTCGTGCTCGCCTTTTGTCAATTTCATTGCCCGTAGCCACTACATATATAAAAATCATATTTTTATATTGTTGCTATGTATATAAAAATCGAATATTTACCGCTACTCCATATTTACGAAAATCACATTTTTATTTTTCTCCTTATATAAAAATCATATTTTTACTTTGCTCCTTACATAAAAATTATAATTTCAACTTCCTACTTATATAAAAAATATATATTTATATTACTCTACATGAATAAAAATCATATTTTTAATTACCGAAAATCGTATCCTTCTTGAATTAAAAATCAAATCTTTTATTGTTAAAAATCGAATCTTTTCTATAAAAAATCAAATCTCTTTCCTATTTTCGCCTTTTTAAATATAAAGTTTTCAAGCTTTCTATTAATCAAAAATCATTTCTTTTCTTTGTCAAAAACCATATCCTTTCTTTGTAAGAGGTTCCTATATTTATACCACTAAAACCCATATTTTTATTACTCTAGCAATATAAAAATCATATTTTTACTTTCTTCATGGGTTAAAAATTATATTTTTAACAACATAAAAATCCTAACTTTATTTCATTTCATTGAAAATCACATATTTAAAACAAGTTTACCTCAATAAAGACCTCATTTTTAATTATATCAATGAATAGAACGTAAATAAGAACTCACCGGCACATGGGGTGGTCGGTGGACACTGCTGGAGACAGAGCAGGCTCGGGGAGGGCTCAGCTAGGTCAATGGTGGTGGCTACAGCATGAAAGGGGGTTGTTTTATATGGGTTTGAGGCTGTGGGGTGCGGATTGGAGAAGAAGGAGGAGGACGAGGTGGCAGTGGCGCCCTGAGGTGGTGCGATAGGCGATGTGGGTTTTCACGTCGCGAGGGGGGACATCGGGAAGAGAGTCGCGCCTCGTGCGAGGAGGAAGGGGGAAATAAGAGGGGGTCGGCGAGAGGAGGGGGAGCGCCGTCGATCGGCGGCGGCGGTGGGAGGGGGGTCGGCGGATCGGGTTTTGGATCTGAGCAAATGAAATGAGCGGGGGTAAGGGTATAAACGAGAATATATATTAATTTTATATAATTTTATTTAATTAATAAACTCCATAAAGTAACTTTTTTTTTCGACCTCAAAACGGGACCCACCGCTTGTCGTCCATAGCTAATTACCCCCATTCCGAACACAATGAGATATGTATCGTAAGCTGATTCGACTGTTTCAGTCAGTTTCCGTTGAATTTACAATATAAATCTATATATATTCAGTTTTAACTTACATTTTAATCTACTGGGGTCATATATTAACTCTAAAAATTCCAGAAAAATATTTTCTAGCTTCGTATTGACGATACGGTCCTAACAAAACTAGTTTCGTCGAATTCTGAGACCGTTTGAAAAATGGCCATTTTCCAGTCAATTAAAATCAACTAAAACTGGTCAAACGCGTTTTACTTTGCCATGCTCACATATTGATTCGAAAAATTACGAATTTTGAAACCTATCAATAACTTGACATCGCAGATCCAACTAAAGTGGTTTAGTCGAAAACCGATGTCGTTTGCAAAATTCCCATTTTTAAGGGCCAGAATTCCATAGCGACTATTATGAATTTTCAACTGGGCATAACTTTTGATTCCCGCTATGAAATTTTGATTTCTCGGATTCGTTGGAAAGATATCCTCATTTAGATTCTAATATTTTTGGTTTCGCTAAAATCCGGTCTATTTTGCACCCGGTGCATTCATTTGAAATTTGAAATCGAATTATCGAACTACCGCGCAATTTTCAATTCCTTTTATATTTATAAATATTTATATTCTAACGACGATCTATATAAATATATACATTCGAATTCTATTCAAAATGATTTTTTCGTCATTGTTATTTAAAATAATCATTTTAAATATTCAAAATTCGCTAAAATTGCCAAAATAATTTTTTTTAAATTGGCTCGGATTTCCAGGTTATTACAATTTAAATAATATAATAATATATTTAATTCTAAAATAGTCGGAAATAGTGAATTGACAATATAATGTGAACTGGACAATTTAAAATATTTAATTCAGTTTAGAATTTGAATTAGAATAACGAATATATTATTTAAGCGAAGTTTGAACGTTTAATTATATTATAATTATAATCGAGCTCGAAATGGTGCGGCAGTTCGTTATTTGGCAATTTGAACTTCAATTGAATATACAGAATCCGTTTTAAATCGGATTTCTGTGAAACCAGAAACGTTCGGAGCTAGTGAAGTATATTTTTCTAATGGAAGAGAAAAATCAGGATTTCATCGTGTAAATTTTGTTTTATGTCCAAATCAAATTTTCAAAAAGTCGCTATAGAATTCCTTTATAATTTATAATGATTTATTTATATTTTAAAAAGGATTTAAATATAAATCGAATATCGTTATAATTGAGAACTTTGGAATATTGAGTTATGAATCCCAATATGGAGTTGTATGATTTTCTAGTGTGAATATATACGATAATATTTATTTATAAATATTTAATTTAATTACTTTTGAATATATTAATATTTAAATGGGGTTATTTAGAGCTTTAAAAATAGCCAGTTTTGCAAACGACCCCCGTTTCGGACGAAACTAATTTTGTTGGATCCACAATATTAAATAATTGCTAGATTTCAATTTTCATGATTTTTGGAGTCAGTGTGTGGCTGTATGGATTTTTAATGTGAAAAACAGTCAGTATTTTGAGAGTTAAAAATACGCTATGTGAGCAAACGGAGTCGGAATTCGATGAAACCAGTTTCGTTGGGTCCGTAATGTCGAACTGTAGCTGCATGCCCATTTTCGTGAATTTTGGGTATTGTATGTGATCACAGGGATTTTTTAACAATGCATGGAAGTAACGATTCATTAAAACTCAATAAAGTAATCAATAAAAAAATATTTAAATTTTCCTATAAATATCCTTACCTCCTTTTAAACCTAAAATCATTTTTGTCTGGTCAAAGGAATGCACCGCTACGTTTCTTTTTTCCAGCAAAAGATTTTCATCTTCATAAAACCATAGTGAACAAAAAAAAATTCCATAAATTTCGAAATCTATGTATTTGAAATCCCTACAGCTTCCTCTTCTTGCTCATATAAGTTTTAAAAGGATCGAGAGTAATTATTTTTGCTGGTTTTATACACAGTGAAGTTAGGATTTCAGTGTACCCCTGACGCAATGGTTTTCAGAGTGGACTGGGCATGGCCTCGAGATCGGTGCAAGGAGGAGAGCGAGTGAGCAGACTATTGCAGGGTTCGGTTATAAAAGTGTTCGATATTTCACTATAGGGGATGCACGATCTATGCCAGGTCGCGACTACGAGGAGGAGCACAGTCATTCCAGTGGCGATGAAGTGATGCGGTGTAGGACAAGGAGTTTTCTGGTATTTGTCAGAGGGGTTTTCCCGAAGAGTGGTGATCAATAGGTTGAAGAAAGGATTGCAGAAATCTGTAATTGCCTGGAGCTCGCGTTAAATGTCTGGAGGAAGATAACTATTCATGCGGTTTCTAAGTTTTAGTGGGCCAAGGAAATATAAAGGTAAAAGGCCCATTAGAAAATAAAAATAAAAGTTTAAATTAGAATTAAAATAGTATATAAGCTTGTTAATATCGTAACTTTATCACACGTGATCAGAATTTCGAACAGTCGGATCCGTTAGGATCGTATGGACGATGGCTACGCAATGGAACTGACTAGGAGTGGATTGGAGCCCATTACAATTTATAGCAAAATAAATTGTCTGATCTAAATCGACAACGGTTATCGATATTTAATGATAAACTGCCAATGTGAGTAAAACTCACCAACTCTACCAGTTCATATTTTTATAATGTATATTTAGAACTAATAAATGATGACTGATTGTTGTGTGTTGACTGTCTGAATGAACTGCTTATATATTGGTTGAAATTATAGATAACGATATATATAAATCGTTAATCAAATATTGATTCTATTTAGCAGAATATTTCATGTTGAAATGAAATTTGATGTGAATTGCATTGTGTAACATTTATGGATGCAGGGAGACAGGTCGTAGGAATCCAACTGGATTCCTCAACATTTATTTTACTGCTTTTCATATATTGTAATATATGATGTGATATATAATTTGTTGTTAATTATGTGTGTTTGAATGACATTGATCATGGTAAATTGGTATTTTAAATACCGTAAGAAATACTGGGATGTAGAAAAGGGGATTTTCAAAGAGTAGTTTGAAATGAATTATTTATATAAAATCAATGGATTTTATATATAAAAGGAAAAGAATTTTTTAAAGAAAATTATAAAATCAAAGAAAAATATAAAAGGAAAATATTTGTGAAAACAAATAGAAAAGGAAATATTTGTGAAAACAAATAGAAAAGAAAATATTTGTGAAACAAAAATAAAGAAAATATTTGTGAAACAAATATAAAGGAAATATTTGTGAAAACAAATAGAAAAGGAAATATTTGTGAAAACAAATAGAAAAGAAAATATTTGTGAAAACAAATAGAGAGGAAATATTTGTGAAAACAAATTGAAAAGGGAATATTTGTGAAAACAAATTGAAAAGAAAATATTTGTAAAACATTTACAAATAGAATTGAAAAGGAAATAATTGTTAAACATTTATAAATAGATTATAAATGGAAATATTTATAAAGGAAATAAATAGATTATGAATAGAAATATTTATTTAGAAAATAAATAGAAGGATAAACAAAAATATTTATTTGTTAAATAAATAGATGTAACGAAAAGGAATTTCACTCGATCTGAATCAGTCGCTAAACCGATCTAGACCGTTCGAAACGCCTGATCGTTTTGAGAACACGACAAAATAGAACGCAGACGGGAGAACATTCCATTGTATATTACAACAATACATCAGATTACAAGAATATACAGAGTATAAATGAATAAATATTACACAGAAATATCAGAGATTACAATAAATTACATAGCAGCGGAAAATAATGCAATACACAACTGAAGGAGATATACGGATACAAAGCTTTCCGGATATCATTCCAGCTGTAAAACAGGATCCTGTGAATATAAATCTGCAAAACCAAAACTACTAGCTGCCCATGTCGAAAATAAGGGCACCCAGAGTTTAGGTCAAAACAATAAACTCCAGGACAGTCATGTGACTGGTGTGAGAACTAAAACAGTTATTAATCTTTATTTTTAAAGTTAGGTAAATCAAGGGACCACGCCATATAACACGGAACGGGTTTTCTCCCAAGAAAACCAGTGCATAAAACAAACAGCGCAATGCTAAATAAGGAAAAATGAAGCTATTATAAGACCCAGTTCCCATCACACAATGCAACGCAAGCCGGAGGATAGGGGTTTTACCTTATAATAGCCAAGAATGCTTGATACGTTTAATACAAATCATTTGATACTATCATAAGTGCATAGTGTATAAAACAATCTTCAAATCATAAGTATCAATCATAGGCGGCATGGGTACCATATATCATGTCGTCATACTAGTTCTACAATTAAAACCGCAAATGTCACGTATTTGGAAATTGGATTTCCGTCTGTGAACCGAGGCAAAAGATATTCCTCTACCGATTCGAGACTCTCTAGCCCGAGCCTCAGGATCAGAACGCATCAACCCTTTGGATCGTCAGGGCCGGTCCACCGATGTGGATTATTATGCCTGAACACTACGTTTCCCTGCCCTTTGGGGCGTAAATGAGCCAACGAATGACTCCATCGGACCCGGATCGTCCGATCAAGCCGAGGCGCCTCGCAACAGCAACAACCACATAAGTCAAACTCGTCAGGGCGTGTAAAACCACTGACGCCACTTCTAACTAGAAAGAAACGCAAGTCCTCCCTGATGTCCTCTCCCGTTTCTGGTTCACAACCGGGGGTGTGAGGCTCGCGAATTCACGTTACACAAGGCTATGCCACACAGGCGGTGCTTTGATCATCACCACAAGACTTTGCTTTTCAACAGAAGCCTTGATCAATTGCCACTTAGGCATGCCACACAGGCAATTCACTCCATGCGTTTGATATCCATCAATATATAACCCCTGAGCTCGTACATCTCAGATAAGGGCGTTAAGCAAGAGAATAAATTCTCCGCCGCCAAACAGATATATATTTAATAGAAATCAATCACACAGACTAAAATCCAATGTCAGACACACAGTCCATTTACAAGTTCGTTCTGGGTCTGAACGAAACCGGAGGCACCTAGTACCCCGCATATCCATCGATCTCCAAGTACGTCTGGACGATCACCAACTGTTTCCATCTTCTTGGGTGTACAACCCAATCAAGATCATCAGTAATTATCCAAACGACGTGAAGACTTCCGGTCTTCAACCACCGTCTTCATCTTCGACACCACGTCGAATTAGTTATTCAGAATGGGATAAACCCGGTCTTTCTGAATAACTCGCGTATATAATAAACAAGTGTTACACAAACACAACATACGCCTCATTCCAATTCAGAATATTCTTTTATTCCAATATTCTTATATTTTGGGAAAGGTTCCCATTAATTTTATCAATGATAAATTCTTTAAATTTATTCTTTAATCTTCTTTGAATATCAATTCAAACTAGTTGGGATTAGCGAACCACACCGAAGTAACCATTTATTTCCCAATCCTAACCTATTCATCCCATGAAGTAAAACTGGTAATACTTCATATCTTACACCATGGTGTTATCGGTAAATTCAATTACCATTTCACGTTCAAATCTAATTAAAGATTTAACTATCGCCTGGAGTAAAACTGGTGATACTCCATTCTAACACCTTTTCAATCTAATTAAATATTCATTAAAACTCCACTTAGTTTTAATCTTTAACTGGGTTAAAGAATCGGTGTCATTTAAAACACGGTTCACGATAAACCCATAATTATCGGGTTAAAGAACAAGTGTTATTTAAAACACTGTTCACGATAAACCCAAAAATCAATATCAATTCAATTAAATATTATTTAATTGGTACACTTCATTAAATCTAAATAAAAAAAGATTTAATCTTTTCTCAACAGGGCTTAAGAACAGTGTTAATGAAAACACCATTAACGACAAACCCAAATCACATTTGATATTAAATACAAGGCTCTGAATAGAAAATATATTGGCTTATATTCTACAACCAACAAATATCATATTGGAAATAACGATATATATATATATATATATCTTTCAAATTTCCATAACAACATCTGTATAATCACGAAATACAACATCGAAATATTCCAAAGACAATTTCGATTCAAATCCATTCCAATTCAATTATTGGAAATTCTGGTTATATTTCAAAACCATTTTAAACTCACTTTATTTATTTTAAAAATAAATAAATTACTATTCTAGTTCAAAACTAGTTTATTTCGATAAAAATCTATTTTTATCTTTTCAAATATGGAGTTTTTCATCCCAATTCTTCACAAATCATTTCTTATGATTTTACACAAATTATTACTATTTTTAATAATTTTAACAAGACCCGTACAGTCGATTTCCATCAATGGCCATCGAACTGCACTTACAGCGACCTTTTCCAAATTTGATTTGGATGTAACTCCAAATCCAACCGTTAGATTTCAAATTTCTAATATTCATCAGAAAGCTCTTTTCGATACGAACCCAACGGTTCCGGTTTTAGGAGAATCCGACGGTCGGATCTCCCGCAATATCCGTTCGAAGTCAATGGTCGAAATTCGCGAACTGGCGTGGCGCGGCGCGTTCTATTCAGGCCATTATATTATATATATAATATATATAATATATACTTCGTCGATTTCAATTCAAAACGTGTTTTATAAATCGTTTTAAATTCATTTTCAAAACGATTTCAACTTCATATTCAATTTCAAATCAAAATTGAATATTCCAATATAAATTCGTTTTAAATTCATTTCAAATCGATTTCAATTCAAATTGATTTCTAATTCAATTTCAGTTCATTTTCAATTCGATTCAATTTCAATTCGATTCTATTTATATTCAATTTAAATTCGAATTCATTTATATTCAATTTCAATTCGAATTCATTTCTATTCAATTTAATTCGAATTTCAATTCTTTTCAAAATATCAGATTTTTCAATCACTTTCGATATTCATTATAAAATGAATAAAATATATATAAATATCGTTCACGTCAAAATGGCGTCAATCTAATCAACACGGCTTCATATGTTTTCTATTTTCAAATATTCTATTTCAAATATTTCTTTTTCAAATATTGCTATTTCAAAACTGGAATGAGGCCCAATCAATTACCATATAATTTTAGTTATATGGATTTTCTACAACACATGTATACAATAACAATGATGAATAATCAACCATCATCCAAAGTGCATTCTACACTGTATAAGCATCAAATATAAATATTTAACGCTCATAACAGTCTGTCAATCAATCGATCGACATACAACTAATTATTGGGATTAGTGTACGTTAGATATCATCCCAATACCCGTGTGGAGTTTCAAACAATCAAACACAGATTTTATTTGTGCAGTTGGGCGATGTGTAAAATTTATCGTCCCAATCAATATCAGTCAAATGTGTGTATATAAAAAAATCGTCCGATCTGTTTATTTTTATTTCATTTCATATACACGTTAAAAATTCTATTTTTAACTATAAAATATTTTCCACTATAAAATATTTTATTTCAACTATTTAAATGTTTTATTTCATTTCACATCACATCACACTATCAATTTTCACCCCAACAAACAATCAAACATACAAGCCATCCATGGTCTGTGGATGACGGGTGTCGGGTCTGTCGGCTGGTGGTCGGTTTGAGGGGCTAGGGCGCGAGGTTAATGTGGAGAGGGAGGGAAGAGAAGGGGGGAGAAGACTAGAGGGGGGGCTACGGTGGCGCGGCGTTGGTGAGGGGGGGGGGCTCGCGTCGACGATCGATGGCCGGGGGGGAATGGCTGGGTGACGCGGCGGTTAGGTCTCTTCCTCTTTTTTTTCGATCAATTTCTGCTAAATGGGGAAGAGAGAGAAAGATAAAAGGGGGGGCCAATATATTTCAATTAATTTTATTTATTTTTATTTCAAAAAGTTACCTTTTTTATTCGAATTCGAAACAAGGCCCACCGCCTGTCGTCCATAGCTAATTACCCCCATTCTGAACACAATGGGATATATATCGTAGGCCCATTCGACTGTTTCTATCAGTTTCCGTCAAAATCAACATATAACTCTATATATTAAATTCGAACGCGCATTTCAATTTACTGGGGTCACATACTAACTCGAAAAATTCCAGAAAAATATTTTCTAGCTTCGTATTGACGATACGGTCCTAACAAAACTAGTTTCATCGAATTCTGAGACCGTTTGAAAAATGGCCATTTTCTAGTCGATTAAAATCAACTAAAACTGGTCAAACGCGTTTTCCTTTGCCACGCTCACATATTGTAATAACCCGAAAAATCTGAGCCAGTTTAAAATTTTTGTTTTGGCAATTTTAACGAATTTTGCATATTTAAAATAGATTATTTTAAATAATATCAACAAGAAATTTATTTTTAATATATTTTGAACGTATATATTATATACGTCGTCGTTAGAATATAAATATTTATATATAATTATAAATAGAATAGAAAATGGCGCGGTAGTTCGATAATTCGATTTCAAACTTCAATTGAATGTACCGGGTGCAAAACAATCCGGATTTTAGTGAAACCAAAAACATTAGGATCTCATTGATGATATCTTTCCAACGAATCCGAAAAATCAAAATTTCATAGCGGGGATCAAAAGATATATCCAGTTGTAAATTCTGAATAGTCGCTATGGAATTCAGGCCCTTAAAAATGGAAATTTTGCAAACGACCTCGGATTTCGACGAAACCACTTTTGTTGGGTCCGCAGTGTCAAATTATTGCTAGGTTTTAAATTTCATAATTTTTCGAATCAATATTTGAGCGTGGCAAAGGAAAACGTGTTTGACCGGTTTTAGTTGATTTTAATCGACTGGAAAATGGCCATTTTTCCAACGGTCTCAGAATTCGATGAAATTAGTTTTGTTAGGACCGTATCGTCAATACGAAGCTAGAAAATATTTTTATGGAATTTATAGAGTTGTTATGTGACCCCGGTAATTTGAAATGCGCGTTTAAAATTCAATATATAGATTTAAATGTAAATTTAACGGAAACTGATTCAAACGATCAAATCAACCTACGATACATATCCCATTGTGTTCGGAATGGGGGTAAAACGCTTGGGACGACAGGCGGTAGGCTTCGTTTCGAGGTCGATAGAAAAAGTTACTTTATGTGAATAAAATATTGAAATTAAATAATATAAAAAAAATATCTCCCTCCCCTTTAACCCGCTCTGGCCCCCCTTTTCATTTTCAATCGATTTTACAGAACAAAAAAAAATAAGAAAAAAAGGGGGAAATCGATTTCGCCGCCCCCCTAAACCACCGCGCCGCCTCACCATCGACGTAGACCCCCTCCCTCAGCTCGCCGCCCTCCCCTTCTTCTTCTCCTCCGCCACCTCGAAGCGACACACCCCCCCCCCCCCCCCTCGTCGGATCGAGAGTCCCCCCCTCCCCCGATGAGTCGCGCCGCAGCATCGAGAGCCCCCCTCCCCTTTTCCTCCACCGCCGCACACCCCCCTGCTCCTCCTCCTGCCGTTGAGCCTGGCCATCACCCCCCCCCCCCTCGCTGGTATGTTTTATTTTTATTTTATTTTATTGTATTTTATTGTATTTTCATTTTCAGTAAAATACAGATAATAATAATAAAAACAATTAGGGTTTTTTGTAATAGAAAAAAATTAGATTTTTTTTTTCTTTCCATAGCGGTTTATGAAGGAAAAAATATATTTCTTTTATAACGAAGTAGCGAAAATAAAAACATGTTCTTTACTATATTAAAGTAGTAAAAATATGATTTTTATATTTTTAAAGAATTAAAAATATGATTTTTATATTTTTAAAGAATTAAAAATATGATTTTTATATTTTTAAAGTATTGAAAAAATATAGTCTTTACTATATAGCGATTATAAAAATATGATTTTTATATTTTTAAAGTAGTAAAAATATAATCTTTTATATTGTAGAAAGATAAAAATAAGATCTTTGCATAGTAGGAACTATAAAAATATAATCTTTATGAGATATAGGTGTAAAAATATGATAAGGAGAAATTTTTAGATGTAAGAATGCGAAATCTATATTTTTGAAATGGAATTTTATCTATATGATAACGTAATAAAAATTCAATTTTTATATATTGAATAGCATAGTAAAAATTCGATTTTTATATATTGTATAGCATAGTAAAAATTCGATTTTTATATATTGTATAGCAAAGTGAAAATTCGATTTTTAATTGTATGAAGCGATTATAAAAATATGGTTTTCAAATTGAACGGGAACAAATAAAAATTTGATCTTTATTTTAAAGACATCAAAATATAAAAATATGTGATTTTTATATATGTAGTGAACACGGGAAACGAAGGTGACGAAGAGGCGAGAACGATGAAGATTTCTATCAAAGAAGAGTCAAGAAGTTGGATAGCTATCGGTGAGAACTTCTCACTCTTCAATTTCTTTTTCTAGTTATATATATATATACTAGGATGCAGACGGTGTTTAGTAGCACCCGACACAATCATCCACAGACCATGGACTTGTTTGTTTGATTGCAAAAATTAGTTAGATTATTTCATTGAAATTGAATTGTTTGGTGAGATGAATGAATTTGATTGATGTGTGAATGGCGTGGGCCTTCACTAGACCGGTGATAAGGCTAGGCCTCGTCCCGTTTCTAGTATCGTGCCGTTATGCCGCAGAAATTTTCTAACATATGTTAGAAAAATAAAAATATCATTTTTATTGTGTAAATGAACTGAATAGAAATTCATATGTTAAAATAAAATGTTTTATCGTTAAAAATATAATTTTTAAAGTGAATATGAATATAGTGAATGTGAATAAATAAATATTCATTTACAAACCGGACGGTTTGTTTATGTACACCTATTTGAAGGACATTGATTGGGTCGATAAATTTTACACATCGCCCAACTACACAACTAAAATATGTGTTTGATTGCTTGAAACCCCACACGGGTGTTGGGATGAAATTTGAAGTTCACTCATCCTGATTAATTAAATATGTCGATCGATTGATGGACAGGCTGTTATAAGCGTTAGATATCTATATTTGATGCTTATACAGTGTAGTGCACTTTGGTTGATGGTTGATTATTTTTCAATGCTATTATATACATGTGTTGTATGAAAATCCATATAATTAATTTTATATGGTGATTGATTGGGCCTCATTCCAATTTAGAAGATAAAGCATATTATAAAGTAAATGTTCATGTGTTGACTGTACTCATCCGTTGAGATTAGTCATGTGTTGAACGTAATATTTTAACAATAAATTTTATGTCTTTATCACTATAAAGTAAATGTTCATGTGTTGACTGTACTCATCCGTTGAGATTAGTCATGTGTTGAACGTAATATTTTAACAATAAATTTTATGTCTTTATCACTATAAAGTAAATGTTCATGTGTTGACTGTACTCATCCGTTGAGATTAGTCATGTGTTGAACGTAATATTTTAACAATAAACTTTATGTCTTTATCACTATAAAGTAAATGTTCATGTGTTGACTGTACTCATCCGTTGAGATTAGTCATGTGTTGAACGTAATATTTTAACAATAAATTTTATGTCTTTATCACTATAAAGTAAATGTTCATGTGTTGACTGTACTCATCCGTTGAGATTAGTCATGTGTTGAACGAAATATTTTAACCCAGTAAAAGAAGCATCTTTATCATATATGAAATTAGAAACTAACTGGAAAATAGATGAGATGAGTGGTCTCCTGAATATTGATCTGATGTTGGTTTCGGCCTTCGGGGTTAATATTCAGGGAATCCTTCTTTTACTAATTTACAGTTGGAGTCTGATTTAATATCAAACGATAGATACCTTAAATTTATAAAATATTTTAAATAGCAAAAATAGCCACATGTGGACAGTACTCATTCGTTGAGATTAGTCGTGTGTGGAGGAAAAAAAGATAAATATGCATTTGTTGAATAGAATATTTGAAAATAGAAATATATGAAGCCGTGTTGGTTAGATTGACGCCATTTTGACGTGAACGGTATTTATATCGATTTTATTCATTTCAAAATGTATATAAAACGATTTCGAATATGAATTGAATATATAACGAATTTGATTTGAATAGAAAACGAATTTGATTTCAATTGAATATATAACGAATTGAATCGAATAGAAAACTAATTTGAATTGAATCGAATAGAAAACCAATTTGAATTGATTCGAATAGAAAACCAATTTGAATTGAATCGAATAGAAAACCAATTTGAATTGAATCGAATAGAAAACCAATTTGAATTGAGTCGAATAGAAAACCAATTTGAATTGAATCGAATAGAAAACATGTGACGGCAAGGAATTTCGCTCGGTCCGAACCAGTCGCTAAACCGACCCAGACCGTTCGAAATGCCCTATCGTTTGAGAACAAGACAAAACAGAACACAAACAGAAGAACATTTCATTGTATATTACAACAATGCATCAGATTACAAGAATATACAGAGTATAAATGAATATTACACAAAAATATCAGAGATTTAAATTACATTTAAATACATAGCAGCGGAAAATAATACAATACACAACAAGAAGTAGATATACGGATACAAAGCTTTCCGGATATTGTTCCAGCTGTAAACCAGGATCCTGTGAATATAAATCTGCAAAACCAAAACTACTAGCTGCCCGTGTCGAAAATAGGGGCACCCAGAGTTTAGGTTAAAACAATAAACTCCAGGTCAGTCATGGGACTGGTGTGAGAACTAAAACAGTTATTAATCTTTATTTTAAAAGTTAGGTAAATCAAGGGACCACGCCGTATAACACGGAACGGGTTTCCTCCCAAGAATACCAGTGCATAAAACAAACAGCGCAATGCTAAATAAAGAAAAATGAAGCTGTTATAAGACCCAGGTCCCATCACACAATGCAACGCAGCCGAGGATAGGGTTTTCCCTTATAACAGCCAAAGAATGCTTGATACGTTTAAAACAAATCATTTGATACTATTATAAGTGCATAGTGTATAAAACACTTCAAATCATAAGTATCAATCATAGGCGGCATGAATGGCCCATAACACTATGTCGCCATATATAAGTTTACAATCAAAACCGCAAATGTCGTATTGGAAGTTGGGTTATCATTTATGGTATGAACCGAGGCTAGGGGAAAGATCCTCACTGATTCGAGACTGCCTAGCCCGAGTCTCAGGAACAGCCGCAACTGCCCCATGGATCGTCAGGGCCGGTCCACCGATGTGGATTATTATACCTGAGCACTACGTTTCGCCGCCCTTTGGGGCGTAAGCGAGCCAACTAAATGACTCCATCGGTTCGAGAACGACCGATCAATCTGAGGCGCCTCGCAACAGCAACAACCACATAAGTCAAACTCGTCAGGGCGTGTAAAACCACTGACGCCACTTTTAGCTAGGAGGAAACGAAGGCCCTCCCTGATGTCCGTCTCCCGTTTTTGATTCATACCGGGTGTGATACTCGCGAATCAACGTTACACAAAGCTACGCCACAAAGGCCGTGCTTCGATCATCAACCACAAGACTTTGCTTTTCAACAGAAGCCTTGATCATTTGCCACTTAGGCATGCCACACAGGCAATTCACTCCATGTGATTGATATCCATCAATATATAACCCCTGAGCTCGTACGTCTCAGAGAAGGGCGTTAAGCAAGAGAATAAATTCTCCGCCGCCAAACAGATATATATTTAATAGAGATCAATCACACGGACTAAAATCCAATGTCAGACACACAGTCCATTTACAAGTCCGTTCTGGGTCTGAACGAAACCGGAGGCACCTAGTACCCCGCATATCCATCGATCTCCAAGTACGTCTGGACGATCACTAACTGTTTCCATCTTCTTGGGTGTACAGCCCAATCAAGATCATCAGTAATTACCCAAACGACGTGAAGACCTCCGGTCTTCGACCATCGTCTTCATCTTCGACTTATCGTCGTATCAGTTATTCAGAATGGGATAAACCCGGTCTTTCCGAATAGCTCGCGTATATTTTGAATAAGTGTTACACAAACACAACATACGCCTCATTCCAATCCATCAGTCACTAACCGCAAATTAATCAAGAGAATAATTCCCCAAACATTAACCCCGAAGGCCGAAACCAACATCAGATCAATATCCAGAAAACCATTCTGCTTAGCTAACCGACAGTTAGTTTCTAAATTTCACATTCATAGGGAAAGGTTCCCATTAATTTTATCCAAGATAAATTTCTTGAATTTATTCTTTATTCTATTTTTGAATATCAATTCAAACTAGTCGAGATTAACGAACCTTACCGAAGTAATCATTGGTTTTAATTTCCCAATCCCAACCTATTCATCCCATGAAGTAAAACTGGTTATACTTCATATCTAACACCACGGTGTTATCGGTAAATTCAATTACCATTTCACGTTCAAATCTAATTAAAGATTTAACTATCGCCTGGAGCAAAACTGGTGATACTCCATTTTTCGATCATTTCAATCTAATTAAAGATTCATTAAAACTCCACTTAGTTTTAATCTTTAACTGGGTTAAAGAATCAGTGTCATTTAAAACACAGTTCACGATAAACCCCAAAATCACATTCCATTAATTATTGGGTTAAAGAACGAGTGTTATTTAAAACACTGTTCACGATAAACCCAAAAATCAATATCAATTCAATTCCAATTAAATATTATTCAATTGGTACACTTCATTAAATCTAAATAAAAAGATTTAATCTTTTCACAACTGGGTTCAAGAACAGTGTTAGTGAAGACACCATTCACGACAAACCCAAATCACATTCGATATTCAATACAATGCTCTGATAGAAAATATATCGGCTTATATTCAATATCAAATTCTACGACTAACAAATGTCGTATTGGAAATAACGATATAAATATATATCTTTCAAATTTCCATAACAACACCTGTATAATCACGAATTCCAACATCGAAATATTCCGAAGACAATTTCGATTCAAATCCCCTCCAATGCAATCATTGGATATTCTGGTTATTTTCAAAACCCTTTTTTTATTCAATTCATTTATTTAAAAATAAATAGAATTATAATTCTAGTTCAAAACTAGTTCATTTCGATAAAAATTTATTTTTATCTTTTCAAATATGGTGTTTTTCATCCCAAATCTTCACAAATCATTTCTTATGATTTTACACAAATTATTACTATTTTTAATAATTTTATCAAGGCCCGTACAGTCGATTTCCATCAATGGCCATCGAACTGCACTTACAGCGACCTTTTTCAAATTTGATATGGACGTAACTCCAAATCCAACCGTTAGATTTTGAATTTCTAATATTCGTTAGAAAGCTCTTTTCGATACGAACCCAACGGTTCCGGTTTTAGGAGAATCCGACGGTCGGATCTCCCGTAATGTCCGTTTGAAATAAATGGTCGAAATCCACGAACTGCCGCGGCGCGGCGCGTTCTATTCAGGCCATTATATTATATATATAATATATATAATATATATTTCGACGATTTCTATTTAAAACGAATTATATGAATAGTTTTAAATTCGTTTCAAAAGCAATTTCAACTTTCTTTTCAATTCAAATCAAAATTGAATTCTTCTTTATAAATTCGTTTTAAAATTCATTTCTATTCAATTCAAATTTCAATTCAATTTGAATTCATTTCAATTCGCTTTCAATTCAATTTGAATTCGTTTTCAATTCAATTCATTTCGAAATCGTTTTCAATTCAATTTATTTCGAAATCGTTTTCAATTCATTTCATTTCGAAATCGTTTTCAATTCATTTCATTTCGAAATCGTTTTCAATTCATTTCATTTCGAAATCGTTTTCAATTCAATTCATTTCGAAATCGTTTTCAATTCATTTCATTTCGAAATGAATAAAATCGATATAAATATCGTTCACGTCAAAATGGCGTCAATCTAATCAACACGGCTTCATAAATTTCTATTTTCAAATATTCTATTTCAAATATTTCTTTTTCAAAATAGTTGTTATTATCAAAATATTTCGTTCAACACATGACCAATCTCAATGAATGAGTACTGTCAACACATGAACTTTTATTTTATAATATTCTTTATTTTTCAAATTGGAATGAGGCCCAATAAATTACCATATAAAGTTAATTATATGGATTTTCATACAACACATGTATAATAGCATTGAAAATAATCAACCATCAACCAAAGTGCACTACACTGTATAAGCATCAAATATAGATATCTAACGCTTATAACAGCCTGTCAATCAATAGATCGACATATTTAATCAATCAGGATGAGTGAACTTCAAATTTCATCCCAACACCCGTGTGGGGTTTCAAACAATCAAACGCATATTTTATTTGTGCAGTTGGGCGATGTGTAAAATTTATCGACCCAATCAATGTCCTTCAAATAGGTGTACATAAACAAACCGTCTGGTTTGTAAATGAATATTTATTTATTCACATTCACGTTAAAAATTATATTTTTAACGATAAAACATTTTATTCCAACATATGAATTTCTATTCAGTTCATCCTTTAAACAAAATGATATTTTTATTTTTCTAACTTATTTTAGAAAATTTCGGCGGCATAACGGCACGATACTAGAAACGGGACGAGGCCTAGCCTTATCCCCGGACTAGTGAAGGCCCACGCCATTCACACATCAATCATATTCACCAAACAACCAAATTCAAATCAAATCATCAAACTAATCTATGCAACCAAACAAACAAGTCCATGGTCTGTGGACGATTGTGTCGGGTGCTACTAAGCACCGTCTGCATCCTAGTATATATATATATAACTAGAAAATGAAGTTGAAAGGTGAGAAATTCTCACTTATAGCTATCCTAGCTCCACGGCACTTCATATATAGAAATCTTCTTCTTCTCGCCTTTTTATCATCTTCGTTGCCCGTAGTCACTACATATATAAAAATCACACATTTTTATATTTCGATGTCTTTAAAATAAAAATCACATTTTTATTTATTCACTTTCAATTTAAAAATCATATTTTTATAATCACTTCCTATAAAAATCGAATTTTTTTATTTCGCTTCATACATTTTAAAAAAATTATATTTTTATCAAACTAAAAATCATTTCCTTATCTAAATAAAAATCCCAACTTTGATATGGTAAAAATATCAACTTTGATATGGTAAAAATATCAACTTTGAGCGAATAAAAATATAAACTTCAACAATATTAAAATATAGACTTTCTAATATCAAAAATCACATCTTTTTTTTTATTCATTAAAAATCCAAACTTTCAAAATAAAAATTCAAACTTTTATCTATATGCTGTTTTACTTAATAAAAATTTGATCTTTTTACTTTATAAAAATTTGACCTTTCCTATATAACATCATGTTCTTACAATGCTATATATATAACATGCCTTATATTTTTATAAAAACAATTTATATATATTTTTTTTTTATAAAAACGATGTCATATATATATGATAAAAACAATGTCATATATATTTTATAAAAACACATCTCTGAAATTCTTCAAAGAAATTTTATTTCATGATAAAAGAAGAAAGGAAATGCTCACTGTGTTCTTGTCACTGTCGAAAACCCATGGAACCCAAAACCCAACGCTCAAATCTAACCCTCCCAAGTCCCACTGCCGCACGTCGTTCAAGGCCATCTAAGTCCCGTCAGGCTCCGCCGTGTTGAAGCCTCCTTCCTCCCGTAGATCCGCGCCTCCATCCCCATCATCAATCGCCGTTCTCGGCTCCCCTTTGCGTCAGCCCTAGTCTTCGATAGGGCCAAATTCGAGCTCCAGGAACGTCGACCGCAACCCCTACTGTGTACTCTCGGATGAAGCTCCTCCTTATACGAGTTGAACGGATCCAACCTCGCTCGATTTCGTGGAGTGAAACTCGCGATTTAATTGAACAAAGAATTTTCAAAAGTGGCGGCCTGTTTTGACCGTGGACTAAGAGGAATGGGGTTTGAGGGCTTAAAAGGATTATTTATACCTACTTTATTTTATAATATTTAATTCTATTATTGTTTAATGTTGAAATTTCTGCATGTGAACTCCACATCAAACCCAACGACTGCTGCCCCTAGCCAATTACCCCCATTCTGAACACAATGGGATATATATCGTAGGCTGATTCGACTGTTTGAATCAGTTTCCATTAAATTTACATTTAAATCACTATATTGAATTTTAAACGTACATTTCAAATTACTGGGGTCACATACTAACTAGAAAAATTCCAGAAAAATATTTTCTAGCTTCGTATTGACGATACGGTCCTAACAAAACTAGTTTCGTCGAATTCTGAGACTGTTTGAAAAATGGCCAATTTCTAGTCGATTAAAATCAACTAAAACTGGTCAAACGCGTTTTCCTTTGCCACGCTCACATATTGATTCGAAAAATTATGAAACTTGAAACCTAGCAATAATTTGACACTGCGGATCCAACAAAACTGGTTTCGTCGAAATCCGAGGTCGTTTGCAAAATTTCCATTTTTAAGGGCCTGAATTCCATAGCGACTATTCAGAATTTTCAACTGGACATATCTTATCATTTATAGAGTGAAATCTCAGTTTGTTAACTTCGTTGGAAAGATATCGTCAATTAGATCCTAATGTTTTTGGTTTCACTAAAATCCGGATTGTTTTGCTCCCGGTACATTCAATTGAAGTTTGAAATCGAATTATCGAACTACCGCGCCATTTTCAATTCTATTTATAATTATAAATATTTATATTCTAGCGACGACGTATATAATATATACGTCGAATTCCATTCAAAATAAATTTCACGTCGATTTTATTTAAAATAATCCATTTTAAATATTCAAAATTCGTTAAAATTGCCAAAATAAAAATTTCAAACTGGCTCGCATTTTGCGGGTTATTACAATCTCCCCCACTTAAAACTTTTCGTCCCCGAAAAGGAACAAAGTTGAAAGTGGTTTGATTAATTAACTCTACGCTCGATCTGGCTTCCATTCTCCAACTTTTCAGTTTCTGAGAATTTTCAAATTTTCAAAAATTTGGCTAACACCCTAAATTTTCGAAAAATTTCGCCATAACCTCCCCTGCACCGGGAGCATCGGGGAATTTCAAATAGCTTCCCCGGTCCTTCAGATCTCAAAAAGAAAAAGAAAAAGCCAAGCGGCTAGCCAATAGGCTCACAAAATCATCATCACCCAAACAAAACAGGAAATTATGTAGTAAACATGTACCTATTTGTCGGGCAAACAAATTTTATTCTTCGGCTCTAGCCTCCTTGCTATGACCTGTTCAATGATATATATGTATATGCAAGCAGATGCAACCAATTTTCAATATAATTCAATATTCGGTTCAATTAGGCATAAAGGTTCAAAACTAGCAAACAAATGAACAAACAACATAAACATCAATCAATTAGTTGATTAGAGTTTGAAATTCATAATTTTGATACATATACAAAAATCATGTTTTTGATGTCAATTCACAACACTGTATTCTAGCTATATATAAGTTTTGGTTCTCACACCAGTCTAATGGAAATATATAGAAAATCACACCTTCGAAACTCAAACATAAATGTTGATGATGCGATCGCTATCATCAATATCATCTCCGGGCGACTAGAGTGTGATGCTATATCTATCCAGTATATTAAAACTTCGACTATACGTTCATGACGCGTATACGCGAAATCTATATATACTCGATTGTCCAAATTCAAGATAAATAAATAATCAAATACGTATAAAGAGATTTAAATTTTCAAAACAAAATTGCTTTCATTTGAAAAATATACTCTTCACACTCGTTCTAGGATACTACTGATCCCATCTCTAACGAGTCATTCTAATTGGATATTGCTAATCCAATATCTGATGAATTCTTTCGTATGGTTCTAATGTGTCTTGTTCTCGAGCTCTGTAAACCAAAGCTCTGATACCAACTGTGACGATAGGGCATTTCGAACGGTCTGGGTCGGTTTAGCGACTGGTTCGGACCGAGCGAAATTCCTTGCCGTCACAAAACAACTTTTGGATTGAATTGAATTGAAAACGAATTCAAATTGAATTGAAAGCGAATTGAAATGAATTCAAATTGAATTGAAATTTGAATTGAATAGAAATGAATTTTAAAACGAATTTATAAAGAAGAATTCAATTTTGATTTGAATTGAAATGGAGGTTGAAATTGCTTTTGAAACGAATTTAAAACTATTTATATAATTCGTTTTAAATAGAAATCGACGAAATATATATAATATATATTATATATATAACATAATGGCCTGAATATAACGCGCCGCGCCGCGGTAGTTCGTGAATTCGACCATTTATTTCAAACGGACATTACGGGAGATCCGACCGTCGGATTCTCCTAAAACCGGAACCGTTGGGTTCGTATCGAAAAGAGCTTCCTAACGAATATTAGAAATTTGAAATCTAACGGTTGGATTTGGAGTTACGTCCAAATCAAATTTGAAAAAGGTCGCCGGAAGTGCAATTCGATGGCCATTGTTGGAAATCGACTGTACGGGCCTTGATAAAATTATTAAAAATAGTAATAATTTGTGTAAAATCATAAGAAATGGTTTGGGAAAATTTGGGATGAAAAACTCCATATTTGAAAAGATAAAAATAGATTTTTATCGAAATGAACTAGATTGAACTAAATTTAAAACCCGATTTGTTTTTAAATAAATAAATTAGATTTAAAAAGGGGTTTTAAATAATCGGAATTCCTAATATATTTGAATTAAACTAAACTAGAATTGATTCATGGGTTTATCGTGAACTGTGTTTTAAATAACACTAGTTCTTTAACTCGATAATAAATAGAATGTGATTTGGGTTTGTCGTGAACTGTGTTTTAAATAACACCTAGTTCTTTAACCCAGTAAAAGGAGTTTTAACGAATCTGCAATTAGATTGAAATGTGAATCTATAATCTAAATTACCAAATTTAGAAAATGAGCGAGAATGGAGTATCGCCAGTTTTGCTCCAAAGCGATAGTTAAATCTTTAATTAGATTTGAACGTGAAATGGTAATTAATTTTACCGATAACACTATAGTATTAGATATGGAGTATTACCAGTTTTTCTTCATGGGATGAATTGGTTGGGATTGGGAAATAAAATAAATAATTACTTCGTTACGGTTCGCTAATCTCGACTAGTTTGAAAAACCATAATTTGGTTTGAAACGACATCCAAAGGAAGATTAAAGGATAAATTTTGAAGAATTTATCTTGGATAAAATTAATGGGAACCTTTCCCTAAGAATGTGATTTCGTGAATAAAAAGGATATTCTGCATTGGAATGAGGCGTATGTTGTGTTTGTGTAACATTTGTTTTAAATATACGCGGGTTGTTCGGAAAGGCCGGGTTTATACCCATTCTGAATAACCGATTCGACGATATGTCGAAGATGAAGACGGTGGTTGAAGACCGGAAGTCTTTACATCGTTTGGATAATTACTGACGATCCTGATTGGGCTGTACACCCAAGAGGATGGAAATAGTTGGTGGTCGTCCAGACGTACTTGGAGATGGATGGATATGCGAGGAAAGTGCCTCCGGTTTCGTTCAGACCCAGAACGAACTTGTAAATGGATTGTGTGTCTGACATTGGATTTTATTCTGTGTTGATTGGTCTTTATTAAATATACATCTGTTTGGCAGCATAGAATTTATTCTCTTGCTTAACGCCCTTCTCTGAGACGTACGAGCTCAGAGGTTGTATATCGATGGACATCAGTCGCATGGAGTGAATTGCCAATGTGGCATGCGTAAGTGGCAATTGATCAGGGCTTCTGTTGAAAAGCAAAGTCTTGTGGTTGATGATCAAAGTACGGCCTGTGTGGCGTAGCTTTGTGTATAACGGGAATTCGCGAGCCTCACACCTCGGTATGAGTCAAAAACGGGATAGTGACTGCAGGGAGAGCACGACGTTTCTTTCTAGCTTTGGTGGTGTCAGTGACTTACCAGCCCTGACATTTATATACTTTTCACCTATGTGGTTGTTGGAATGCGAGGCGCCTCGATTATAGGTCTGTAAGGACCGGGAAATGTGTGTTCAGGCATAATTAATCCTCTAACGTAAGTGAGGACCGGCCCTGAAGATCCGGGGTTGCCCAGAGTGCGTAACCCTGAGACATTTGCTAAAGTGTCTCGAACGCGGAGAGGAGCTTGCCCCTTGCCTCGACTCATGACGGAAATCCAATTTCCAATACGTGTATTTCGACTTTATTTGTAGAGCCTAGTATGGCGACATAGTGGGATGGGGCACTCATGCCGTCTATGATTTATATTTATGATTGAAATTGTCTTGACACTATACACTTATTATAGTATCAAATGATCTGTTTTAAACGTATCGAGCATGTTTGGCTGTTATAAGGTAAAACCCTATCCTCCGGCTTGCGTCGCATTGTGCGATGGGACCTGGGTCTTATAATAGCTTCATTTTTCGAAAAAGCATTGCGTTGTTTATTCTATGCACTGGTATTCTTGGGAATAAACCCGTTCCGTGTTATACGGCGTGGTCCCTTGAATTACTCTCTTTTAAAATAAAGTAAAGTTTAAATAACTGTTTTAGTTCTCACACCAGTCACATGACTGACCTGGAGTTTATTGTTTTAACCTAAACTCTGGGTGCCCCTATTTTCCGCACGGGCAGCTAGTAGTTTTGGTTTTGCAGATTTATATTCATAGGATCCTGGTTTACAGCTGGAATGATATCCGGAAAGCTCTGTATCCGTATATCACCTTCAGTTGTGCTTTGTATTATTTTTCCGCTGCTATGTAATTTATTGTAATCTCTGATATTTATCGAATGTAATTTATTCATTTATACTCTGTATATTCTTGTATCTGATGGAATTGTTGTAATAACAATGAAATGTTCTTCCGTCTGCGTTCTGTTTTGTCCTGTTCTCAAACGAACAGGGGTTTCGAACGGTCTAGATCGGTTTAACGACTGATTCGGATCGAGCGAAATTCCTTGCCGTCACATTTGGTATCAGAGCTTTGGTTTACAGAGCTCGAGAACAAGACACATTAGAACCATACGAAAGAATTCATCAGATATTGGATTAGTAATATCCAATTAGAATGACTCGTTAGAGATAGGATCAGTAGTATCCTAGAACGAGTGTGAAGAGTATATTTTTCAAATGAAAACAATTTTGTTTTGAAATTTAAACCATTTTAAAACGTATTTGATTATTTATTTATTTTGAATTTGGACAATCTAGTATATAAAGGTTTTGCATATACGCGTCATGAACGTATATTCGAAGTTTTAATATATTAGATAGATATAGAGTCACACTCTAGTTGCCCGGACATGGTCCTGATGATGAATTATACCATCACCAGTATTTATTTTCGAGTGACGAAGGTGTGATATCTATATATTTCCATTAGACTGGTGTGAGAACCAAAATATAGTTAGAACACATTGTTGTGAATTGGCATCAAAAACATGATTTTTGTATATATATTAAATTATGAATTTGAAACTCTAATTCACTAATTGATTGATGTTTGTGTTGTTTGTTTATTTGTTTAATAATTTTGAACCATTATGCCTAATTGAATCAAATATTGAACTATATTGAAAATTGGTCGCATTTGCTTGTATATACATATACTTACATTGAACAGGTCATAGCAAGGAGGCTAGAGCAGAGAATAAAATTTGTTTGCCCGACAAATAGGTACATGTTTACTACATAATTTACTGTTTGTTTGGGTGATGATGATTTTATGAGCCTATTGGCTAGCCGCTTGGCTTTTTCTTTTTCTTTTTGAGATCAGAAGGCCTATATGGCAATTTCGGGATTTTCCCGTGGCTCCTGGTGCAGGGGAGGTTATGGCGAAATTTTTCGAAAATTTAGGGTGTTAGCCAAATTTTTGAAAATTTGAAAATTCTCAGAAACTGAAAAGTTGGAGAATGAAAGCCAGATCGAACGTAGTGTTGATTAATCAAACCACTTTCGACTTTGTTCCTTTTCGGGGACGAAAAGTTTTAAGTGGGGGAGATTGTAATAACCCGGAAAATCTGAGCCAGTTTAAAATTTTTATTTTGGCAATTTTAACGAATTTTGCATATTTAAAATAGATTATTTTAAATAATATCGACGAGAAATTTATTTTTAATATATTTTGAACGTATATATTATATACGTCGTCGTTAGAATATAAATATTTATATATAATTATAAATAGAATAGAAAATGGCGCGGTAGTTCGATAATTCGATTTCAAACTTCAATTAATGTACCGAGTGCAAAACAATCCGGATTTTAGTGAAACCAAAAACATTAGGATCTAATTGATGATATCTTTCCAACGAATCCGAAAAATCAAAATTTCATAGCGGGGATCAAAAGATATATCCAGTTGTAAATTCTGAATAGTCGCTATGGAATTCAGGCCCTTAAAAATGGAAATTTTGCAAACGACCTCGGATTTCGACGAAATGACTTTTGTTGGGTCCGCAGTGTCAAATTATTGCTAGGTTTTAAATTTCATAATTTTTCGAATCAATATGTGAGCGTGGCAAAGGAAAACGCGTTTGACCGGTTTTAGTTGATTTTAATCGACTGGAAAATGGCCATTTTTCCAACGGTCTCAGAATTCGATGAAATTAGTTTTGTTAGGACCGTATCGTCAATACGAAGCTAGAAAATATTTTTATGGAATTTATAGAGTTGTTATGTGACCCCGGTAATTTGAAATGCGCGTTTAAAATTCAATATATAGATTTAAATGTAAATTTAACGGAAACTGATTCAAACGATCAAATCATCCTACGATACATATCCCATTGTGTTCGGAATGGGGGTAAAACGCTAGGGACGACAGGCGGTAGGCTTCGTTTCGAGGTCGATAGAAAAAGTTACTTTATGTGAATAAAATATTGAAATTAAATAATATAAAAAAAAATTCCCTCCCCTTTAACCCGCTCTGGCCCCCCCCCCCTTTTCATTTTCAATCGATTTTCAAGAACAAAAAAAAAGAAGAAGAAAAAAAGGGGGAAATCGATTTCGCCGCCACCCTAAACCACCGCGCCGCCTCACCATCGACGCAGACCCCCTCCCTCAGCTCGCCGCCCTCCCCTTCTTCTTCTCCTCTGCCACCTCGAAGCGACACCCCCCCCCCCCCCCCGTTGGATCGAGAGTCCCCCCCCCCCCGATGAGTCGCGCTGCAGCATCGAGAGCCCCCCTCCGCTTTTCCTCCACCGCCGCACACCCCCCTGCTCCTCCTCCTGCCGCTGAGCCTGGCCATCACCCCCCCCCCCCCCCCTCGCTGGTATGTTTTATTTTTATTTTATTTTCTTATTTTATTGTATTTTCATTTTCAGTAAAATACAGATAATAAAAAAAAAAACAATTAGGGTTTTTTGTAATAGAAAAAAATTAGATTTTTTTTCTTTCCATAGCGGTTTATGAAGGAAAAAATATATTTCTTTTATAACGAAGTAGCGAAAATAAAAACATGTTCTTTACTATATTAAAGTAGTAAAAATATGATTTTTATATTTTTAAAGAATTAAAAATATGATTTTTATATTTTTAAAGTATTAAAAATATAGTCTTTACTATATAGCGATTATAAAAATATGATTTTTATATTTTTAAAGTAGTAAAAATATAATCTTTTATATTGTAGAAAGATAAAAATATGATCTTTGCATAGTAGGAACTATAAAAATATAATCTTTATGAGATATAGATGTAAAAATATGATAAGGCGAAATTTTTAGATGTAAGAATGCGAAATCTATATTTTTGAAATGGAATTTTATCTATATGATAACGTAATAAAAATTCGATTTTTATATATTGAATAGCATAGTAAAAATTCGATTTTTATATATTGTATAGCATAGTAAAAATTCGATTTTTATATATTTTATAGCAAAGTGAAAATTCGATTTTTAATTGTATGAAGCGATTATAAAAATATGGTTTTCAAATTGAACGGGAACAAATAAAAATTTGATCTTTATTTTAAAGACATCAAAATATAAAAATATGTGATTTTTATATATGTAGTGAATACGGGAAACGAAGGTGACGAAGAGGCGAGAACGATGAAGATTTCTATCAAAGAAGAGTCAAGAAGTTGGATAGCTATCGGTGAGAACTTCTCACTCTTCAATTTCTTTTTCTAGTTATATATATATACTAGGATGCAGACGGTGTTTAGTAGCACCCGACACAATCGTCCACAGACCATGGACTTGTTTGTTTGATTGCAAAAATTAGTTAGATTATTTGATTGAAATTGAATTGTTTGGTGAGATGAATGAATTTGATTGATGTGTGAATGGCGTGGGCCTTCACTAGACCGGGGATAAGGCTAGGCCTCGTCCCGTTTCTAGTATCGTACCGTTATGCCGCAGAAATTTTCTAAAATATGTTAGAAAAATAAAAATATCATTTTTATTGTGTAAATGAACTGAATAGAAATTCATATGTTAAAATAAAATGTTTTATCGTTAAAAATATAATTTTTAACGTGAATATGAATATAGTGAATGTGAATAAATAAATATTCATTTACAAACCGGACGGTTTGTTTATGTACACCTATTTGAAGGACATTGATTGGGTCGATTAATTTTACACATCGCCCAACTGCACAACTAAAATCTGTGTTTGATTGCTTGAAACCCCACACGGGTGTTGGGATGAAATTTGAAGTTCACTCATGCTGATTAATTAAATATGTCGATCGATTGATGGACAGGCTGTTATAAGCGTTAGATATCTATATTTGATGCTTATACAGTGTAGTGCTCTTTGGTTGATGGTTGATTATTTTTCAATGCTATTATATACATGTGTTGTATGAAAATCCATATAATTAATTTTATATGGTGATTGATTGGGCCTCATTCCAATTTAGAAGATAAAGAATATTATAAAGTAAATGTTCATGTGTTGACTGTACTCATCCGTTGAGATTAGTCATGTGTTGAACGTAATATTTTAACAATAAATTTTATGTCTTTATCACTATAAAGTAAATGTTCATGTGTTGACTGTACTCATCTGTTGAGATTTGTCATGTGTTGAACGTAATATTTTAACAATAAATTTTATGTCTTTATCACTATAAAGTAAATGTTCATGTGTTGACTGTACTCATCCGTTGAGATTAGTTATGTGTTGAACGTAATATTTTAACAATAAATTTTATGTCTTTATCACTATAAAGTAAATGTTCATGTGTTGACTTTACTCATCCATTGAGATTAGTCATGTGTTGAACGTAATATTTTAACAATAAATTTTATGTCTTTATCACTATAAAGTAAATGTTCATGTGTTGACTGTACTCATCCGTTGAGATTAGTCATGTGTTGAACGTAATATTTTAACAATAAATTTTATGTCTTTATCACTATAAAGTAAATGTTCATGTGTTGACTGTACTCATCCGTTGAGATTAGTCATGTGTTGAACGAAATATTTTAACCCAGTAAAAGAAGCATCTTTATCATATATGAAATTAGAAACTAACTGGAAAATAGATGAGATGAGTGGTCTCCTGAATATTGATCTGATGTTGGTTTCGGCCTTCGGGGTTAATATGCAGGGAATCGTTCTCTTACTAATTTACAGTTGGAGTCTGATTTAATATCAAACGATAGATACCTTAAATTTATAAAATATTTTAAATAGCAAAAATAGCCACACGTGGACAGTACTCATTCGTTGAGATTAGTCGTGTGTGGAGGAAAAAAAGATAAATATGCATTTGTTGAATAGAATATTTGAAAATAGAAATATATGAAGCCATGTTGGTTAGATTGACGCCATTTTGACGTGAACGATATTTATATCGATTTTATTCATTTTAAAATGTATATAAAACGATTTCGAATATGAATTGAATATATAACGAATTTGATTTGAATAGAAAACGAATTTGATTTCAATTGAATATATAACGAATTGAATTGAATAGAAAACCAATTTGAATTGAATCGAATAGAAAACCAATTTGAATTGATTTGAATAGAAAACCAATTTGAATTGAATCGAATAGAAAACCAATTTGAATTGAATCGAATAGAAAACCAATTTGAATTGAATCGAATAGAAAACCAATTTGAATTGAATCAAATAGAAAACAACTTTGGGATTGAATTGAATTGAAAACGAATTCAAATTGAATTGAAAGCGAATTGAAATGAATTCAAATTGAATTGAAATTTTAATTGAATAGAAATGAATTTTAAAACGAATTTATAAAGAAGAATTCAATTTTGATTTGAATTGAAATGGAAGTTGAAATTGCTTTTGAAACGAATTTAAAACTATTTATATAATTCGTTTTAAATAGAAATCGACGAAATATATATAATATATATTATATATATAATATAATGGCCTGAATAGAACGCGCCGCGCCGCGGCAGTTCGTGAATTTCGACCATTTATTTCAAACGGACATTACGGGAGATCCGACCGTCGGATTCTCCTAAAACCGGAACCGTTGGGTTCGTATCGAAAAGAGCTTCCTAACGAATATTAGAAATTTGAAATCTAACGGTTGGATTTGGAGTTACGTCCAAATCAAATTTGAAAAAGGTCGCCGTAAGTGCAATTCGATGGCCATTGTTGGAAATCGACTGTACGGGCCTTGATAAAATTATTAAAAATAGTAATAATTTGTGTAAAATCATAAGAAATGGTTTGGGAAAATTTGGGATGAAAAACTCCATATTTGAAAAGATAAAAATAGATTTTTATCGAAATGAACTAGATTGAACTAAATTTAAAACCCGATTTGTTTTTAAATAAAAATATTAGATTTAAAAAGGGGTTTTAAATAATCGGAATTCCTAATATATTTGAATTAAACTAAACTAGAATTGATTCATGGGTTTATCGTGAACTGTGTTTTAAATAACACTAGTTCTTTAACTCGATAATAAATAGAATGTGATTTGGGTTTGTCGTGAACTGTGTTTTAAATAACACCTAGTTCTTTAACCCAGTAAAAGGAGTTTTAACGAATCTGCAATTAGATTGAAATGTGAATCTATAATCTAAATTACCAAATTTAGAAAATGAGCGAGAATGGAGTATCGCCAGTTTTGCTCCAAAGCGATAGTTAAATCTTTAATTAGATTTGAACGTGAAATGGTAATTAATTTTACCGATAACACCACAGTATTAGATATGGAGTATTACCAGTTTTGCTTCATGGGATGAATAGGTCGGGATTGGGAAATAAAATAAATAATTACTTCGTTACGGTTCGCTAATCTCGACTAGTTTGAAAAACCATAATTTGGTTTGAAACGACATCCAAAGGAAGATTAAAGGATAAATTTTAAAGAATTTATCTTGGATAAAATTAATGGGAACCTTTCCCTAAGAATGTGATTTCGTGAATAAAAAGGATATTCTGCATTGGAATGAGGCGTATGTTGTGTTTGTGTAACATTTGTTTTAAATATACGCGGGTTGTTCGGAAAGGCTGGGTTTATACCCATTCTGAATAACCGATTCGACGATATGTCGAAGATGAAGACGGTGGTTGAAGACCGGAAGTCTTTACATCGTTTGGATAATTACTGACGATCCTGATTGGGCTGTACACCCAAGAGGATGGAAATAGTTGGTGGTCGTCCAGACGTACGTGGAGATGGATGGATATGCGAGGAAAGTGCCTCCGGTTTCGTTCAGACCCAGAACGAACTTGTAAATGGATTGTGTGTCTGACATTGTATTTTATTCTGTGTTGATTGGTCTTTATTAAATATACATCTGTTTGGCGGCATAGAATTTATTCTCTTGCTTAACGCCCTTCTCTGAGACGTACGAGCTCAGAGGTTGTATATCGATGGACATCAGTCGCATGGAGTGAATTGCCAATGTGGCACGCGTAAGTGGCAATTGATCAGGGCTTCTGTTGAAAAGCAAAGTCTTGTGGTTGATGATCAAAGCACGGCCTGTGTGGCGTAGCTTTGTGTATAACGGGAATTCGCGAGCCTCACACCTCGGTATGAGTCAAAAACGGGATAGTGACTTCAGGGAGAGCACGACGTTTCTTTCTAGCTTTGGTGGTGTCAGTGACTTACCAGCCCTGACATTTATATACTTTTCACCTATGTGGTTGTTGGAATGCGAGGCGCCTTGATTATAGGTCTGTAAGGACCGGGAAACGTGTGTTCAGGCATAATTAATCCTCTAACGTAAGTGAGGACCGGCCCTGAAGATCCGGGGTTGCCCAGAGTGCGTAACCCTGAGACATTTGCTAAAGTGTCTCGAACGCGGAGAGGAGCTTGCCCCTTGCCTCGACTCATGAAGGAAATCCAATTTCCAATACGTGTATTTCGGCTTTATTTGTAGAGCCTAGTATGGCGACATAGTGGGATGGGGCACTCATGCCGTCTATGATTTATATTTATGATTGAAATTGTTTTGACACTATACACTTATTATAGTATCAAATGATCTATTTTAAACGTATCAAGCATGTTTGGCTGTTATAAGGTAAAACCCTATCCTCCGGCTTGCGTCGCATTGTGTGATGAGACCTGGGTCTTATAATAGCTTCATTTTTCGAAAAAGCATTGCGTTGTTTATTCTATGCACTGGTATTCTTGGGAGGAAACCCGTTCCGTGTTATACGGCGTTGTCCCTTGAATTACTCTCTTTTAAAATAAAGTAAAGTTTAAATAACTGTTTTAGTTCTCACACCAGTCACATGACTGATCTGGAGTTTATTGTTTTAACCTAAACTCTGGGTGCCCCTATTTTCCGCGCGGGCAGCTAGTAGTTTTGGTTTTACAGATTTATATTCACAGGATCCTGGTTTACAGCTGGAATGATATCCGGAAAGCTCTGTATCCGTATATCACCTTCAGTTGTGCTTTGTATTATTTTTCTGCTGCTATGTAATTTAATGTAATCTCTGATATTTATCGAACGTAATTTATTCATTTATACTTTGTATATTCTTGTATCTGATGGAATTGTTGTAATAACAATGAAATGTTCTTCCGTCTGCGTTCTGTTTTGTCCTGTTCTCAAACGAACAGGGGTTTCGAACGGTCTAGATCGGTTTAACGACTGATTCGGATCGAGCGAAATTCCTTGCCGTCACACATATTTATTCGAAAAATTATGAAATTTGAAATCTAGCAATAACCTTACATCGCGGATCCAACAAAAGTGGTTTCGTCGAAATCTGAGGTCATTTGCAAAATTTCCATTTTTAAGGGCCTGAATTCTACAGCGACTATTCAGAATTTTCAAATGGACATATCATTTGATTCCCGCTATGAAATTTCGATTTTTCGGACTCGTTGGAAAGATATTCCCAATTAGATTCTATTATTTTTGGTTTCACGAAAATCCGGTTTATTTTGCACCCGGTATGTTCAATTGAAGTTTGAAATTGAATTATCGAACTACCACGCCATTTTCAATTCCTTTTATAAATATAAATAAATATTTATATTCTATCGTCGATTCAAACGAATATATACGTTCGAATTATCTTCAAGATAAATTTCTCGTCGTTATTATTTAAAATAATTCATTTTAAATAATCAAAATTCGCTAAAATTGCCAAAATAAAAATTTTAAATTGGCCCAGATTTCCGGGTTATTACAATAGAACTGAATAGAGTTAATCTAATAGAGTTAATCGATTAGAGTTAATCGAATAAGAGTTAATCGAATATAGTTTATTCGAATAGAGTTAAAAGAGTTAATCGAATATAGTTATTTGAATAGAGTTAATCCAATAGAGTTAATCGAATTAGAGTTAGTCGAATTAAAGTTATCAAATATTAGTTATTCGAATAGAGTTAAAAGGAGTTAATCGATTAGAGTTAATCGAATAGAGTTAATTGAATAGAGTTATTCGGAAAGGAGTTAATCGAATATAGTTTATTAGAAAGGAGTTATCTAATATTAGTTATTCGAAAGGAGTTAATCGAATATAGTTTATTCGAATAGAGTTAAAGGAGTAATCGAATATAGTTTATTCGAATAAAATTAAAAGAGTTTATCAAATATAGTTTATTCGAATAGAGTTAAAGGAGTTAATCGAATATAGTTTATTCGAATAGAGTTAAAGGAGTTAATCGAATATAGTTTATTCGAATTGAGAGAAAGGAATTATTCAAATATAGTTTATTCAAATAGAGTTAAAGGAGTTAATTAAATACAGTTTATTCGAATAGAGTTAAAAGAGTTAATCAAATATACTTTATTCGAATAGAGCGAAAGGAGTTAATCTTTATTCGAATAGAGTTAAAGGAGTTAATCGAATATAGTTTATTCGAATAGAGTTAAAGGAGTTAATTGAATATATTCGAATAGAGCGAAAGGAGTTAATCGAATATAGTTTATTCGAATAGATTTAAAGGAGTTAATCGAATATAGTTTATTCGAATAGAGTTAAAGGAGTTAATCGAATATAGTTTATTCGAATAGAGCGAAAGGAGTTTATTGAATATAGTTTATTCGAATAGAGCGAAAGGAGTTAATTGAATATTGTTTATTTGAAAGGAGTTAATTGATGGGAGTTAATTGAATAGAGTTAATAGAATAGAGTTAATCAAATAGAGCTAACAGATAAGAGTAAATCGATTAGAGTATCGAATAATGTTAATTGAATAGAGTTAATCGAATATGGCTATTCGAGGAGAGATTATCGAATATAGTTTATTCGAAGGAAAGAGTTGCCGAATAGAGATTATTCGAAAGAGAGTTATGTAAGGAAGTTTGTTAAAGGTTTTAAAGGTGAACCTTGTCTGTTTCGAAGTTAGAAATGTTTTTTAGTTAAGGTCTGAGAGGTAGTTATACCCTAACTTGATTGGCTTCGTTTTTACCTAAGGAATGGTTAAGGTTCGACAGTGAAGATTGGTTAAGTGAATTTAATTAACGAGTATAATGTTTTGAGTTGGCATAGCAATGTTTGAATTAAACATCTGTTTAAATCTAATGTAGGAGTTTTGGAAATGTTTTCCAAATAAAAATCAGAAATGTTTTCTAATATAGAAAATAAGAATTGGAAATGTCTTCCCTTGTTAATAACGTATATTTTTTTAAATTTAGAAAATAAGAAATGGAAATGTTTTCCAATGTTAATAACGTTTATTTTCTAAATTTAGAAAATAAGAAATGTTGAATATATGAAAATAGGAATAGGGAAATGGATAATTGAATGACAAATTAAATTAAAGTGGATCAGTGTTGATTGATGATTTGCTCGGCAAGATTTTCAATTGGAAATACGACCGTTGTTTGTACACATGTTTTCCTTTGATAGTAAAATCACCGACTATCGAACATTTTGACCATTTCTGTTGTCAATACGGAGAGACCGGGATCAGATTCATTATCTGTAAACCACTCTGTATGGGCATTAACGTTGCGAATCAAATATGATGAAGATAATTGAAAAGGAGTTATGCAAGGGCTATTCTAGTGATCCTAGGTAGAAATTGCCTAAGATGGATTTACAAAATAATACCTTCGGTTTGTCCAGTCCCAGGACAACCTGTATGGAAGAATGTCTGATAGAATACATTCAATGGATCACGTAAGTTGATCTCTTCAAACGTATGTACGTTTGGTGGTAGAGGAATTCGTTTCTCTTAGTTGTATACCCGTTGTATTTTTGGGGAAATCAATTTGTGATTTGGCAGGTATGATGATGTGACATTCAAAGTGAATAATTGTGTGATCTGTCAGAGATAAGCAGGTCCTCTAGCCTCACAACCGAGAAATGACAAAAATCAGGCAGGCAGCATGGCTAAGTGGGTTGCTTCCAATTAGGGTGTATTATCACCTATCTAGATATATTCATTTCATTCTTTAATCTATTCGATGCTGTCCCATTCGGGAAACGGTTGCTGATCCCAACCGTTGGTGATATACATTCGATACTGTAACACCCCACCTCCACTAGGGTCATTCACAAAGGGAATGCCCTAGTTTTGGAGAGGTATTATCGAGATAACATCACAGAATTATCACAAGACAGAACATAAATAAATAATTAAGTAAACAGCGGAAGAATTTCTGAGCAAAACAGAACTTCATTTCATTCCAAAATAAACCATGTCTTTTACAAACATTTCAAGTAACTTCATTACAACTGTCTTGTAATAATAGCCAAAGAAGCAATAATTTAAAACAGTAAAACAGCTTATTCCCCAAGTGCAGTAAAAAGAGGCAGCCATAGCAAACCGTACATGCTGAGCCAAAGCAAGTGATATCCAAGCTAAGAGCTAATTATTCCTCCCCGAGAACCTGGGGGGGGGGGGGGGAAATGAAAGAAAAAGAGGCGGAAGGAAAAGGGTCAGTCATAAAGACTGAGTAAGTTCTAGTGACTTTCAGTGTAAAAACGGTTAAAACAACCTGTCATGTATGAACTGGAACTAGACTTAAGAATAGTGTCAAGGTGAACAAGATAGACTAAGGTGATCAGGATAAGTCAAGACAAGTCAAGTAAAGCATCACATGTTCGAGATCCGTTGCATCGACTTCACTAGTATACTAAGCCCGTGTCACAAGTTAATCACGAAATAAATCCCACGGCCCAATATCATGAAATGACCTTGAAACGGGGTCTGACCCAAGTACGGGGTCCTACGGAGCGATTATCTAGTCGATCGGCTCCCTACAAGTTCTAGCTCGTCAAGTGTCCGTGTCATACGGCTAATCACGAATGTAGTCACCTGTGCTGGGTCCACCTTCGGGTGTATCAGCCCTAGGGTGTCAACCCCTGACACGATTCAAGATGCATAGATAAATCTACGGATACCCAGTGTCTGCCCCGGATACGTGCACGATCGTAGTCCGCCGAACCTACACTGGCGTACCCCACTGCCGTCGTTCACCTCTTACAATCAGCCCAGTAATCGTGCCCCCACCCGGCCTAGCCCCAGGGTACCTTGATACATCTAGAGGGTTACTGCTGAAAGGGGTCGTGTCTAGGGTTTCGCCTAATAGATTAGGTCATGTAATTCGTGACCTAACCCGCCTAACAGATTATGTCATGTAATTCGTGACTCAATCCTTTTCTGGTCTAGTCATGTCAAGATGGTTAAGCATGTCATTTCAGTTCGCGACTTAACCCGCCTACGTGTCATGTCAAGTTGGCTAAGTGTTGTCGTTTTCAAGTTCATGACTTAGCCCTACAAATCTTGTCCCAGTTGGTTAAGTTGTCTTTTCATGTTCATGACTTAACCCTAATTGGCATTAATTGATTCGTTAATGCACCGAACCACTCACATTGGATCCTGTTGTTCATAGCCACTGGATTTGCCGGGCGGTTCCAGGCAGGTTTACGCTACGAACTCAACCCAACCTCGGGTTTCAAGCGCGATGTGACCAACTACCCATATTGGATCCTATTGTTTGTAGCAACTGGATTTGCCGGGCGGTTCCGGGCAGATTTACACTACAAACTCAACCCAACCTCGAGTTGGCCACTTTCTTGTTTTCTAAAGTCATGCCCATGTTCTTATTAGATTTTGCTATCATGTTCATATGTCAACTTCGTGTCCAAATAAGGCATGTTTTAAAGTCAAATTATGGCATGTTCAAGTCAAGTTTTCGTGCCATATTTCATGTTCTACTTATGCCAATTTTCATAATTTATGCTTATAAGTAATTCAAGTTTTGCCTATTCTACCCAATCGTATCCCCAACGTATATAAACGGACTTCGTTCACAAGTATAAACAGTTCAAGAGATAAAGGGGAATAATACCAAACATGTGATAGGCATATGTGGCAGTTACAACATTACTTGCATAATAAACAGGCTATAACATATCACATAGTTGCAATACTAGTATGGTGATAACTTGGCATAGTGATGATTCCAACTTAATTTAACATGATGTTTTCAACTTTGCATCATAGGCATAATAATCATTGCGGCATCATAATAATTTTATTATAAACATGAAACATTAAAGGCATAGTAATCCTAATAGGCATAGTGGATTCCTATTTAGCATTTTTAACATAATAATTATCATAGACATAATAATTCCAATTTATCATAATGATTCTCATCTAATATTATAAACATAATGGTTCCAACTTAGCATTTTTAACATGATTAACATGATAGACATAATGATTCCTATTTAGCGTTTTTAACCTAATGATTCTCAATTAACAAGATAGACATAATGATCCTAATTTAGCGTTTTTAACATAATTAACATGATAGACATAATGATTCCAAATTTGGCGTTTTTAACATAATTAACATGATAGACATAATGATTCCAAATTTGGCGTTTTTAACATAATTAACATGATAGACATAATGATTCCAATTTAGCATTTTAACATATCTAACATTATAAACATAATAATCCCAACTTTTTATCATAACCTAGCAATACCCTATTTTTCATAAATCATGATGGGTATAATAACACCACAGGCATAATTCCATTAATATTCATAGCCATGGTCTAATTAGCATCATAGGCATGTGTTGGCTCGCTTTTTTGACCAAGCCACCCAGGATCATTCGTAAGAGGAAAGCAGGAAACCACGATAACTAAGGACATGAAGGAATGGATCGCGCACCATCGTCTCGCCCAATATCGATTCGCGTACCATCGTCTCGACCACCATCGGATCGCGCACCATCGCCTCGCCCAATATCGGATCGCCCCATCTCATCAGCGAACGACGCAGCCGGGCGACCCAATCCAAACTTACATTGTTACCCCGAACGAACCGATCCGATCCCCTGGTGCATGGCGAACCCTCTGACCTGTTCAAGCACGAGCTAGTCTTCAGCGATCCGAATCGCACGGATCTGGCGACGCGTGTCTCTAACCGTCACTTGGACCGATTCTCCCCATCTGCACGATCCGATTTTCAAGCAAATCACGACACCTGTCCACAACGGCTAATTTGACTGTTTCTCCAACGGTGGCGATGCGATCCGATGCTCTCGGGATTCGTGCCACGTGTCCACGATCCGCCTGACAAAATCAGCTATAAATAGCCCAGAGCTTGGCATTTTTCGGGATCTTTTTGGCAATATTGAGTACTGAATCCACCATTGTTGTCAAACTACTGAAACATTGAGAGAAATCATTGTTGTATTAGCTTTTAAAGCATAATCAATAATATATAAAGTGGACGTAGGCTCGTTAACGCCGAACCACTATAAATTCTGAGTGTTATTTTCTTTTTCCTTGTTCTTCATTTGAAATTCTCTACTATTCATAATAATTTGGGTGTTAGGTCCAAATTTCGATCTAACATTTTTGGTGCTTTCACTGAGAAACTCAGTCCTAAAGTTTCACTATTCGCTTCTTTGAAGATTCCAGCGCTTCGGATATCATGGCTGGAAAGAGATCTAAAGCTTCACAGACCAACGAAACGATTGAAGAGAGTGTGCACGAACTGGGCAACGAAGAAACTCTGGATCGCGGAGCGCAGGGGGCAAACCGATCCGATGAAGACACCGCGTTCCGAGTCGATGAGAACGAGACGATCCAGGCCACTGAAGGGGTTGTTACTCGATCTCGAGGTAACGCCTCGCAACCTCTGCGTACCACGACCACGAGTCGACCCCAGGGGGCGCAGCGAGTCGCCATCCACGAACCGCATCTATCCGAACTGATGGTCAGACTACAACTCGACCTGGAAAAGAACCTATGACCCACTCCTATCGTCCTGGAACCTCTGCTCGACCCGGTGCGAGCTCTTTGCGCATAAGAGAGAGTGATGATGACCACTATGATCCTGCTGCTCATGTCTCTGAGGGGGATCTCTCTCGCTTCGCCGAAATGTGGGATAGGTTGTTTGATGAATTGGCTGCCCAAAGGCAGGAAAGTTCCATCCTACGGCAAAATTTGACGGCTATGGATAGAAGACTTGATGAGCTAGCAAGGCAAAGAGCATCGCCGGTTCGTCCACTCACCCCAGTATACTCTTCTTCGTCTGAAGAATCGTCGAGACCTCCGCGGCGACCGTATGAGAGAGCCGAAAACATAGAACAGCTTCGGTTCGGAACCCTGCCCTCACAGGAAGAAGAAGAGCTAGGGGAGGGGCCCACAAACCGTAATGTGAATGGTCAAGCAACGGCTCTCAGGACTCGAGATGTGAACAGTCCTGTGCATAACAGACCACCTCAGCCCCATCGCCGCATGTATACTCATGATAACAGGGGGCAACGAAGCCCTGCCCGAGCCCCGGATTTTGTGGCTGCTTCCCGAAGAGAGATCAGAGAACCTCGTCGGGCCAGAGGCACTGACCCTGAACCTCCTTTGACCAGTGCAAATGTTGCAGCCATGGTCCACCAGATTCTGGCCGACAGCCGTGGACAGCGGAACGAAGATTGGGGGATCGACCGCAGTCATACCCCTTTTACTGACGATATTTTGGATGCGACTTTTCCAAGGCGTTTCAACATGCCACAAATGAATCGATATGCAGGAAGATCTGATCCTGTCCAGCACCTAATGAGATACTCTTGGTCGATGACCGCTGCCGCCGCTTCTGACGCGGTTAAGTGTAAAGCGTTTCCCATATTCCTGGAGGACGTGGCTTTGTTATGGTTTACTCGCCTGCCGGCGAGATCGATTTCTAGCTTCAGGGAGCTAAGCGAGAAGTTCGTAGAACAATTCCGTATCTACGCACAGAAGACAAAAAGCGTGATCGATTTATTCCTTGTCAAACAGCGACCAGGCGAGAGTCTAAAGATGTACCTAGATCGTTTCAATTTGGCCGCCACTAAGGTTAAAGATCCTCATGAACCGACCATTGTCGCAGCACTGATTGACGGAGTGGATAAGGACACTGAATTTGGGAGGTACTTGGCAGGCAAACCGCCCCACACTAAAGAGTTATTCTATGAGAAAGCCAACGTACATCTACGCCGGGAAGAGGTATACGCAAACCGAAAGGTTAAAACAACTGATAAGGAGGAAATTCAGAGCAATGTCGCCATCAAACAGACTGGAGACAGCTCGGGGAAAGTTGAAGTTAACGTCGGAAATCAGAACCAGGGTGGTCGCCAACCAGGTAACAACAATAACAATGGTAACGGCAACAACCGGAAGAGGGGCCGAGGGAACGACTCCCAGAGAAGGACTCGTCCCAGGGCCTTTGAAAGTTATACACCCATAAGTGATACTCTGGAAAATATCTTCATGGATGCGTATGAAGTCCTCCAGAATAAGAGGCCACCTCCTAGAGAGTCGACAGAGAAAGAGCGTGAGACAGGGAAGTTTTGTCTCTTTCATCAAATCCACGGCCATTCGACGAATGAATGTCGTCACCTGAGGGATGTAGTCGAAAGGCTGCTTCGAGAAGGAAAGCTAGATGAATACAGAGTAACGCCTAGGGACAGGGGGCAAGCAGTGCAGGCCCCGAATCAGAATCAAAATCAACTTGCTGCTAGGCCGACTGCTCAGCAAAAAGGAAAGAATATTGTTATCAATACCGTGATCGGAGGACTTTATCTTGCTGGGCACAGTTCCAAAGCATTGGATCAATACGTCAATGCGGCCAAACAACACCTCGAGGTGGGGGAATGTAGCAACCCCGAGGACAGTATCCCGGTGAAACAGCAGAAGATGATGACCGATGATGTTGTTTTTCGAGAACGAGAAAGCATCGGAGTCCATGCTCCAACTGAAGATCCACTTGTAATTACGATACCCATTGGGCCAGCCACTGTTCATAAGGTTCTGGTGGACAACGGGAGTTCCGTTAATATTCTTTTCAAAAAGGCCTTTGACCAGATGAATCTTGAAATAAAAGACTTGAAGCCCTGCCAAGGATGGATCCGTGGATTCAACGGAGCATCCACCGCTCCAATGGGTTATGTAGAGTTGCCAGTTACACTTGGGGAAGGAGAACGCCAGAGAGTGAGAATCCTTCCCTTTGTGGTTTTGGATGTTGAATCGCCATACAATGCCTTCTTAGGCCGACCGGCCCTCGCAAAGTTCAGAGCCTGTATAGCCCCCTGGTGCTTGTTATTGAAATTCCCCACAGAAGCTGGCATTGGTATCGTCAGAGGGGATCAAGTTGCTGCGCGAGCGTGTTATGTTGCCGAACTAAAGTTACTTCGCAACGGAGGGGATATCGAAACTAAAGGCACCTCTCCCCCATTCGGGGGCGGAGACCTTATAGCAACCAAAGAGGATAATCGTTGGAGAGTCGCCCAGAGAGATGCCCGAGGATATAGATCCCAGAGAGGATCAAGAACCCGGGGGCAGAATGGCGACTCCCAACGAGGCAACTGTGGATGTACCAATCGATGACAGTGACCCGGAGAAGGTCCTTAAGATTGGATCCCAGTTAAGTCCGAATCTTGCTAAAGAATTGACGGATTTCTTAAAGAACAATTTGGACGTATTTGCTTGGACCCACGCGGACATGTGTGGGATATCTCCATCAATCATGAGCCATTCCTTGAGCATTAACCCCAAACATCCTCCAGTAAAGCAAAAAAGGCGAATGCTGGGCCCAGAGAGGTCCGCTGCCTTGAAAAAAGAGGTTGGAAAGCTAAAGAGTAATGGGTTTATCAGAGATTCGACCTACCCAGACTGGATTTCGAATCCAGTCCTGGTAAAGAAGGCCAACGGGAAGTGGCCAACGTGTATCGACTTCTCGGATTCGAACAAAGCCTGTCCAAAAGATAGTTTCCCGTTACCTCGGATTGACCAGTTGGTAGACTCGACGGCAGGTCACGATCTTCTCTCATTTATGGATGCTTATTCAGGATACAACCAGATTCCGATGCATATTCCAGATCAAGAGAACAGTAGTTTTATCACTGATCTGGGATTGTATTGTTATGTGGTGATGCCCTTTGGCTTGAAGAATGCGGGCGCTACATATCAACGCTTAGTCAATAGAATGTTTTATAACCAGATCGGGAAAACAATGGAACTATACGTCGACGATATGTTGGTTAAGTCTAGGCAGTCTTCTCAACACACTACTGACTTGGCAGAGATGTTCGGCATTCTTCGAAAGTATGGAATGAAACTCAATCCAACCAAGTGTACATTCGGTGTTGCTTCTGGAAAATTCTTGGGATTCATTGTCAGTTCCCGCGGTATCGAGATTAATCCAGACCAGATCGCGGCAATCAGAAACATTCAGGAACCTAGGCAAATTAGGGATGTGCAAAGCCTTGCCGGAAAAGTGGCCGCACTAAGCAGATTTATCTCCAGGGCTACGGATAAGTGCATCCCATTCTTCGAATTAATAAAGCGAGGAAAACGCCACTTTAAATGGACATCTGATTGCGTAGAAGCGTTTCAGAATTTGCTCAGGCACTTGGAGAAACCTCCGATTCTATCTAAACCAATAGATCACGAGGATTTATTCGTGTATTTGGCAGTGTCAACCCATGCGATCAGCTCAGCGTTGGTAAGGGAAGAGAATAAGGTCCAAAGACCTGTGTATTATGTGAGCAAAAAATTGACAGCAGCAGAGCGTAATTATCCACGGATAGAGAAGCTGGCGTATAGTTTATTGATTGCCTCCAAAAAACTTCGGCACTACTTTCAGGCACATCCTATCACCATATACACTGATCATCCACTCAAGCAAGTTTTACAGAGACCGGAGGCATCTGGAAGGTTACTCAAATGGAATATTGAGTTGAGTCAATTTGACTTGAACTTTCAGCCCAGACGGTCAATTCGGGGGCAAATGATAGCCGACTTCATAGCAGAGTTCACTGTTCCTGAAGAAGATATAGCAAATGAAGAAGTGGAACCTTCAGAGTTACTTTTCGATCCTAATGCCTGGAGATTGTATACTGATGGCGCTAGGATTGACGAAAGATCCGGCGCTGGAATAGTGCTTGAAACCCCCGAGAAACGATTGATAACCTATGCAATCCGAATGGAGTTTCAGGCCACTAACAACGATTTCGAATATGAAGCTCTGATAGCCGGATTGAAGATTGCAAAGGAACTAGAAGTCACAAAGCTGAACATTTTCTGCGACTCCAAGTTAGTTGTGAATCAAGTCACTGGAAGATTCCAAGCTAAAAGTGCAAGATTGATTTTATACTTAAAGAAAGTGAAAGAACTACTGAATGATTTTGATCACTACAACATATCTCACATTCCGCGGTCAGAAAATCAGCAGGCAGACAAGTTGGCAAAGATGGCTAGTTCTGACGACCCTGAAGTGACTGGGCTAGCCCCCGTTGAAGTACTCCGGTCCCCTAGCATAGATCAGATGGAAATTGACCTAGTACTAGAGACAGAACCAGAAAGGGAGTCATGGATGACCCCTATAAAGGATTTCCTAATGGATGGATCGCTTCCAACCAAGAAAAGCGAGAGGCGTAAAGTGATTCGTAAAGCCGCCCGATACGTTCTGCAAAGCGGAGTTCTTTACAGACAAGGGTTTTCAATGCCCCTCCTTCGGTGTGTAGCCCACGATGACATCAAGCGTGTGCTGCAAGAAGTCCACGAAGGCGAATGTGGCGACCACACTGGAGGGCAAACTTTGGCAAAAAAGGTATTGGGCATGGTTATTTCTGGCCTACCATAAACAAGGATGCAGTAAGATATGCACGACGATGTGATGCATGCCAAAGATTTTCGAAGATACCTAGAGCGCCTCCAAGTCAGTTGAAAACAATGATGAGTCCATGGCCTTTCGCTATGTGGGGAATTGATATCATAGGAAGTCTCCCCATAGCACGGGGCGGAGCAAAGTTCGTTATTGTAGCCGTAGATTATTTCACTAAGTGGGTCGAGGCTAAACCACTAACTACAATCACAACCAAACGAGTGATCAACTTCATCGTAAGAAACATCATCTGTCGATTTGGGATTCCAAAAATTGTAATAACAGATAACGGAACTCAGTTCGATAGTGCTGAATTCAGAAATTTCTGCCAAAAATACCACATCGAGAATCGGTACACCTCTGTGGCGCACCCACAATCGAACGGGCAAGTCGAAGCGGCAAATAAAGTAATTAAGTCCATTTTGAAAAGAAGAATGAAGCGGGCTAGAGCCATGTGGGCTGATGAATTGCCCTTGGCACTATGGGCCTACAGGACAACATATAAATCGGCAACGGGACATACCCCGTTCTCCCTTGCTTTTGGAACGGAAGCAGTCATCCCGGTTGAGATAAAGGTACCTTCTCATCGGGTGACTTATTATGATCCGATGACCAATAATGAATTGCTCCTTGAGTCCCTGGATATGATCGAATAAAAGAGGGATGAAGCAGACCTGCGTGCCTCGAGATGCAAACAGCAGGTCGCCCGATATTACAACAAGAAGGTTCGAGCCCGAACATGGAAACCCAGAGACTTGGTTCTGAAACATGTCTTCCCACCCCCAACTCATATGGGAGTGAAGTGGAGGACCGTACTCCATTCTGAGCAAGCTTGATAATGGAACCTTCAAGCTGGCAACCGTAGATGGACAGGAAATCCCCAGAGTGTGGAATGCCCAACATTTACGGCCATATTTAACATGAAAATTTCAAATCTATCCTTTTGTTTTGTTAAAAACTATGTACAGGGCATGACTTGCCTAGAACAGTCTGATTCCTTAAAGCAAGAGATTATAAAGTGGACGTAGGTCATGATTCGATCGATCCACTATAAAAATACTGTGTGTTATTTGCCTTTATTGCATCTTTATTTGCCTATTTATTTTTGTGAAAATCAATGTAAATAATGCAGGTACCCGAAGTGCGGTGCCAACCGTTCCTCCCGTAGACTAATCGGAGGAACTCAAAGCTTTGGCAAAGGCTCCAACTGCTTGTCCGACCAGCTTTAATCCACGGAGCATGGGTTAAAGTATACGCCTAGGATGAGTTTTGATGAGAATGCATGATTGCAGACTGCTTGATCCGTGACTCTAACTCTCCAGAGTAGAGAGAGTATAAAAGCGTCTCCGATTGAGCGCTGAGAAAGAGCTCCTTTCCCGCTGAAGGATCGGGGAGCGAGTGAATCGCTGAGCTCGAACTCTAACTCTCCAGAGAGAGAGAGAGAGAGTATAAAGGCGTCTCCGATTGAGCGCTGAGAAATAGCTCCTTCCCCGCTGAAGGATTGGGGAGCGAATGAATCGCCAAGCGCAAAACTCTAACTCTCCAGAGAGAGAGATAGTATAAAAGCGTCTCCGATTGAGCACTGAGAAAGAACTTATTCCCTGCTTAAGGAACAAGGGCTGACTGAACTACTGTTATCCCATGAAATCTCTTATAGCCCCGTATTCAGAAATAGGGGGCAACTTGCCGACAGTACTAATCAATCCCTAGTAAACCCCAGTCAGATGCTACGGTAACAACTGATTGGGGGGCACCAGGCACTCATATGCAAACACTAAACTCTGATACAACAGTGTAACATAGCATGAACATTCTTCTTCCTGTTGATTGACTGATTTATAATTATTAATAGTTGGCTAATGACTAAACATGGAAAGTTTCTCTGAATACAGGTACACAATGATGCAAGGAGAGATAAACCCTTGTTTATATACTGCGAATCAACAAAGTGAAAAACAACCTAGAAACAAAAGTGAGGACCAGTCTCACAATTACACTTCCTGGCCAGTGGAAGACCTAAAGACAAAATATCAACAAACAGCAAACATCCTATTTACGCTTTGACCTCTTCTCTTGCTTCTGCCTCTCCAGCCTCTCCTTGTCGGCTTCAGATGGATCCCCTTTCTTCCTCTTCCGCTTTTCTACGAGGGGAACATCCGACTCCTCTGAAGTCTCCTCTTCCACCTCTTTTCTCTTGCTTCTACTGGAGAGGGAAGCCGGGAAGTCATCGGGGTTTGCGAAGTGAAGCTGCCGGCTGATGGACTTGGGCTGGATTTTCACAATCATCCCAGTTTTGGGATCGAATTCTGCAAGAGGGACTACGTCCAAAGCCTCATCTCCCATCTTCTTTGAAGCCAACTCTTTCTCTTGTCTGGCTTTTCGGCTGGCCAGGGGTTCCTCGTCATCATCATCATCGGCCTTTTTGGCGCCGATAGTGTCTTCTTCGTCATCTACATGGCGCCCGTCCATGTCTCTTAAGGCTTCGATGGTCTCAGCATCTTTGGGCGCATCGGTGCTAGGTGCCGGGATGCTTCCTTCTACTGTTGTGACCTCGACCCGCTCTGAAACATCAATACCAGCACCTGGCAGGGCAGCCTCCTTCTCCACTTCTCTCTCTTTTTCAGCACACTTGTCGACGGGCTCGCCACCTGCATTACAAGAGACACACGTTACTAATTAATTGGTTGTTCTGCCAGACGACGACAATTCGCAATTGCTTTAGCAAATTGCGGGGAAAAGAGAGAGATACCTTCAGCAGATGCTCCTTCTTGAGTAGTTCCAGATGCTCCAACAACCACGGGAGTTAGGCCCAAAGGGATTAGCGGATCATCAGGATGGTACTCCTCAACTCCGAAGGTTTTAGGCTTCGCGGCGGAACTGGAACCTTCGTCAATTTTGCTTTTACCTTTAGCCAAGGTTCTCTCCTTTTCCATTTCCGCCAGGATTAGGCGACGACCCTCTGCCAGGTCCTCAGGCTCGTTGTCTCTTAGGATGCTCTTCATCAATTCATCCTCATTGATCTCTTCGACCCCCAGTCTATGTTTTTCGCCCTCCACAATGGCATCCCATAAGTTGGCCAAAGTAACATGGTAATCCGGGATCCACGAGATGTTGCGAGTCATGAGAACCTGGCCAAGGAAATCGAAAATCATCTCCTCAAACCCCTCGATTTCTTTCTCTCTTTCGAGGAGCTTGTTGTTAGAAGCAGTGGCCAACTCGAGGGCACTTTCAACGTTCTTTTCGGCTAGGGCTGCCCTCCTTTCCGCATCTGAGACCTGGTCGTTCAAAATCACCTTTTCATCTTTTGCCAGAGCTAAACTTTCTTTTAAACTCGCTTTTTCCGCCTCCCAAGCAGCCTTCTCAGCTTCAAAATGACCTTGTGCTGTTTTCAACTCGATATTGGCCATTTTGAGATCTTCAACCTCCTTCTTTAAAGCCATTTTTTCTTGGCTATTGGAGTCCAGCTCTGAATGAAAGCGCTGCTTGGCATTCTCTAATTCAGTCTTATAATTTTCAGCGTCCCTCCGTGCTAAAGCAAGCTGGGCCTGAGCATCTTCCAGGTCCTTCTCCAATTTTATCCTAGCCCTCTCGTTATTTTCAAGTTTTGCTTTAGACCTGTGTGCTTCTACTTCGAGTTTTCGGATGACTTCCGAAAGGTTTACTGCGTGCTTTTTCATCATCTCATATTGCCTGGCTGCGTGATGGATGTGCCCGATAACTTCATCATCCCAATTTTTAGGGACCGGTTCCAAGGCAGGAAAAAAGACCATCCTGTCAAAGAACATGCCTGGAAATTGTTCCCGTAGCTTTTCCAGCCTACCTTGGATCTCGGGACCATGGACGTAATCCCGTGATCCGGGGGCAGCTAACTCTGGTTGGCTGGTGGGGACAATGTCACTTCTCTCCTTCTCAGTTTCTTTGGATGAATCTTTGTCTCTATCTTTGGATTCGTGACGCCTTTTGGACGACCGACTGTGGGAAGGTGCACTCTTTGGAGGAGTCAACTCTTTTGGAAGTTTCTTTCCCCCGGTCGGAATTGTCGGGTGACTCGAAGGCCTGGTAGAGGTTGATTTGGGTGGAGATCGGGGTTGCGAGGAACTCGGCCTATGAGGAGGACCGCGAGGGCGCTCAGTATCCGGGCGAAGGCTGGGTGTGCCCTCGCGGAGAGAACGATATGAATAAGATTTCCTGCGGGACATCGTTCCTGCAAAAAAGAGAAGATCATATTAAAACTTTGAATATCCACAATTTAAGAGTGCAAGGTCAGATAGTGTGTGTGATGTGTGCATCCCATATAATTCCCCCTAACAGACCCGGGCCTGGAGACAGGCTCATCTGACCAGTTTCTCGTCCCCTAGTTGAAGCGATCGCCTCTTCGGAAGCAGAGAAGAAAGGCTCCTCTCCGAAGTCTTTTTCTGTATATACAATGTCGGGTAGAGGGATTTTATTTAGCTCGTCAAATAACTGCTCTTCTGTCAAGTCATCAGGAGCAGCAGTTTCAATTGGAGCAGAGATAGGAATTTCCTTGGATACGTCATCGCGGACCTCATCCCCTCTGTATATGTTCAGGTCCTCATCGTCTTGGATGACTATCGGAGAAGGGTTCTTGCGAAACTTAGTCGTTTCTGCCGTTTGCGAAGTCCCCTCTCCTTCTGTTGGGGGCACATACTTATAAGGTTTGCCGCCAGTGCCAAGTCCAAATCTTCTGTCTAGAAGACGATGCTTGTGAAGATTGTCATCTGTAATGCATTTTTTGATCCTTAGAAAGTCGGATCTGCTCTGTGAAAGGATGGATAATCGATGGTTATATAACGGACCCTCCATTTTCGGGAAGATATGATCTGTTTAAGACAAAGAAAAAGGCGGAAAAACGTTAATACTTAGACTCCTTGAGCAAGATGTTCGATTAGGAGATCGAAGTTTACTTGATTTGAGCCACCTTCGCGAGCATCCGGCCTGTTTCCTTATATAAAACCAATCAGATTTAGGATCCCCTATATTGCTATACCCATCGTACAGAATCTTTCTGTTCGCCACTGATTCGAAGAAAGAAAAGTTTGGAGTTGCCGAAGAACGGTGCTTGAAAAGAAAGAAGAATACCAGATCTCTAAATTTAAGTTCGGCATGCAGGATCTCCGCATATGCAACATATAGTGAGTATAGAGATGCGTAGGCGTTTGGATGAAGCTGCATCGGAGCAATGCCTAGTCGTCTTAAAGTTTCGATGGCAATCGGGGGAAACGGAGGGATAGCTCCTACTAGACACATTGTTCGACTAATCGCCATATACCCTTCCGGTGCTAGGTGGGGTCTATCTTCGCTTCCAGGCGTCAAGACATCGTCCCAAGGAATGCCGTGTCTTAAGCAGATTCTTTTAAGTTTTATCTCGTCAAGCTCTGACGCTAAAGAATCAGAAAATTTATCTATCCCGGGTGCGCCTGGGATCTCGTCAGGAGCTCGCTCATCAGTCTCAGAGTTGTTGCTGGATGAAGTACTTTCTGTCGGATCTGATTCTGTGGCTTCGTACTCAGATCCAGAATCTTCACCTTCCGGATTGACAGAAGGAATTTCAGGGTTGTACTGTTCAGGAATCTCGGATTCCGCTTCTGCTACAGATCTTGAAGAAGAATGATCATTCGACATTGCTGCTAGGACGAGAAAATATGAACAATAAGATTAACACTACCCGTCCCCCGTGTGTGCAAGTGCCGATGTGTGTGCTTGTGTGTGCGTATTAACAAAAAATAAAGCATGAAAGCAATCAAGGTTATCAGAAGCATTAGTCGTCATATGCAGTCAAATTATGAGGTCATTTAGTCCAGAGAGTTCCACGTCACGGCTCTAGCCTAACTGTTCAGAGTTTTATGGTGACAAGGCGTTGATTAAAGTCTGAAATTTCTTCGTATTGTCAACTATGAGTCGGATCGCAAAGTAGAGGGATCGCCCCTTTCGGATCGCATAGCAGAGGGATCGCCCCTTTCGGATCGTAGGGTACAGGAATCGCCCCCCATCGAATCGCCGGGCGAAGGGATCGCTCCTTCACGAACCGTTGCGACCCCCACGATACGTCCCTTGCTGCCACCACGATCTTTCGTCTCGCCACTCGCTTTCGTTTTCTCTTCTTGACCACGAACCGAACCGGCCTTCTTTCTTCTTCTTCTTCCTCCCTCGTTTCCCTCCTCTCCTTTCCATCCTCGAACTCCGAGCTCCACGCCAGTTCGCCATGGCGTTTTGATGATTTCGTTAGAAAAGCACAAATTTACATCGTTTCTAGTCGAGAAAGTTCATGAAAAAGCGGCGTTCACGAATAAGAATACTTTTTGTGGAGTTACCTTTCTAAAGATTGAGAGAATGCTCGGATTTTTGAAGGTTTGGAAAATTTGGGTTCGTTCTTCGATAACGCGAGACGATTCGGCGGAAAGAAAGAAGAAGGGGAATGAAGAGGAGAGGGTCGGCTTATATAGGCAAAAAAGACGACCGTTTGTCTCCCTTTCTTTGTCCTATTCGGTCCACGAAACATCATGCAGGCCACGATCCAAAGCTTGTATCGCATAGAGGCCCACGGACCGCCTTAAACGATGGCCCACCAAACTCAAAGCCTGACACGACTCGAAGGAAAGTCCGCCTCGTTTCGCACAAAGGCCTAGATACTCAGCTCGAGACGAGCACGTGACCACTCGGACCGTGGCGCTCTATGGCGATCCGATTCATGCATGCGTTGATTTGAACCAATGCGACTGTTAATTTATGTCCCTTCAAGAAAAGGGAGATTAGAATCTTCGAAGCATGTTCCATCATCAATAAAACATACTTCGAGGGGGCAAAATGTTGGCTCGCTTTTTTGACCAAGCCACCCAGGATCATTCGTAAGAGGAAAGCAGGAAACCACGATAACTAAGGACATGAAAGAATGGATCGCGCACCATCGTCTCGCCCAATATCGATTCGCGTACCATCGTCTCGACCACCGTCGGATCGCGCACCATCGTCTCGCCCAATATCGGATCGCCCCATCTCATCAGCGAACGACGCAGCCGGGCGATTCGATCCAAACTTACATTGTTACCCCCGAACGAACCGATCCGATCCCCTGGTGCATGGCGAACCCTCTGACCTGTTCAAGCACGAGCTAGTCTTCAGCGATCCGAATCGCACGGATCTGGCGACGCGTGTCTCTAACCGTCACTTGGACCGATTCTCCCCATCTGCACGATCCGATTTTCAAGCAAATCACGACACCTGTCCACAACGGCTAATTTGACTGTTTCTCCAACGGTGGCGATGCGATCCGATGCTCTCGGGATTCGTGCCACGTGTCCACGATCCGCCTGACAAAATCAGCTATAAATAGCCCAGAGCTTGGCATTTTTCGGGATCTTTTTGGCAATATTGAGTACTGAATCCACCATTGTTGTCAAACTACTGAAATATTGAAAGAAATCATTGTTGTATTAGCTTTTAAAGCATAATCAATAATATATAAAGTGGACGTAGGCTCGTTAACGCCGAACCACTATAAATTCTGAGTGTTATTTTCTTTTTCCTTGTTCTTCATTTGAAATTCTCTACTGTTCATAATAATTTGGGTGTTAGGTCCAAATTTCGATCTAACAGCATGGTTTAATCAACATGAATATTTCAATAAACATAGCGATTCCATGGACATGTATTAGTCCAACTTGCCAAACAATTAAGCCCAAGTGATTCATAACAACATCAAAATCATGACAAGTTTCACTTGCAACGTTGCCATAGCAATATCCCCAAATTATAATTCAACGATAAATAATATAAACAATGGATTAGCAATAGTTCATAAATTCGGTTTCAATTCATCGCATGTCCATATTGTTTTAGCGTTTTTGCCTAAAAAGTAACATAGAACTTACAATATGAAGCAAATAACTCAAATAAAATAGTCCCAAATTCGTTGTCTAAAGCGTCGTAGTTGTTGTAGCTTCTAGTTGTAGCCTTCAAGAATCATCCTCCATCTTCTATAATCTTATTCTTTGTATTTTAATTTACAGCTCTAGGTTTAATGGCAGCGGCCTGAGGCTAAAATGAAATAGTATGATTTAGGCTAGGTCTTAGGTTCTTTTTATAATGTTTGAGAGTTGTTTTAGACCGTCGATGGAGCTTGATTCAACAATAGCCGTTCGTTTGAAGGGGAGGCCAATCCGGAGCTGCCACCTAGCCCTAGTGACAAAGCAGGCCTCTGAAAATCGACCAAACATAGACTAGGTCAGCCAGGGTGGGCTGGGTTCGACCTGGCTCTGGGGCCAGGTCGACAGCCCAGTCGACAGCCCTGTCGACCTGGCTAGCCAGGTCGACAGCCCAGTCGACCTGGGTGCCTTAGGCGGGAATTTTCCCGCCCTGGCCAATTGGGCCCGATTTTGAATTTTAAACTTGTTTTTCTGAGCTGTTTTCTTTTGTTTGAATTTTAAACTGAATTCTGAAACTTCCGGAGGCCATATCTTCTTCATACGGACTCCGTTTTTCGAAAACTCGGACTCTATTTCACGTATTTTTCCGAGACGAACACAATGACGTATCCCGTTTCCCTTAATTCTTTGATTTGAAATTAATTATACTTTAATTTGTGAATTTCACTGTTATAGAATATACGGGGTGTTACAGATACACTCAAGCGAAATGAGTAATCGGTCATGTGTGGCCGGGTTGCAAGATGTTCTTGTTGAACCCAGTGTATTCCTCTTTAGAGGTACACTATCGTAAGGTGGTTCCATACATTGTCATAGTTGGAAATCCATTACTCAATAAGTGCTCGCGGTTTTGATTATATGTTATATATGTAGAACGTGAGATGAAAGCGTTTCTGCTAGATCATTATTATATTGTGGTTGATAGACACTATTATAATATCAAAAGAGTTTTGATATAAAAGATCATTGTTTCTTTCAAAATGATTTGAAAGTTAAATCAAATGTTTTGGATTCTCATAAGGGAAAATCATGTTCCGTTATACGGCGTGGTCTTATGAGATATCGTTTAATTGCTCAAACTGTTTTAAATTTTTTAACTCACACCAGTCCCATGATTGACCCAGAGTTTATTTTGTTTTGTTTTCCCAAAACTCTTGGGTGCCCAATTTTGTACGGTAGTCAAGTAGTCAGGATTTACATATACACTAGATGGAGTTCGAAGCAGGAGGCTTCAGCAGCATTTTCTAGCTATTGTTTATTTCCACTTTGATGTAACTGTTGTACTCTAATATACAAATACAGATTTGTGTTTCGAAGTTGTTTTGTATACTATATTTTATTTGTTCCGCTGTGAGATTCGTGTTTACTCTGATGTTGTATGTTCTTCTTCTTCTATTCTAAGTTTCTAACTTATCTGTTCTCACCCTCTGTTTTCTTTCTATTAGTTTTCTGGTTTCCAGTGTAATTTGGGTTGGACTTGTGTTATTTGGTCAGCTCAAATTATACCAGAATTTCGGGACACTACAATTACATTGATTGATTTATAGGCCATATACTGCCAATTACTCAACCAGTATCACCCATTGGTTTAAAATGGAACAAATGTTGAATTTCAGGTCAACAGTCAATAATCAAATCAATCATTTCAAAAAGATGGGTTTAAACTGTTCATATAATGATAATATGAAAATAAATGACATTAAATGTATTTGAGGAATACCGTTGGGTCCCTCCAACCTGTACTTCCCTGCATCCACATTGGTTATCTCAATGTAATGTCATTTAATTCAATTTAACTGATATTACAGTAAATAACGATTATTTAACAGCAACCAATAATCAAACAATTCAAACAATTTAACACATTTATTTTATAAACGTGACTAACATGGTAAGTTACCTTAATTGGGACCAATTGTTAAAATAACGATTTGGTGTTTCACTGAAATTAAACAACCATTTAATTTCATCGGTTCAATTAACATATGAAATATATAATTAACAATCAAACAACCAACCATTAGCAAAAATAGCACGCAATTATAAAACCCGACTTATATAAATTATAAGTTAAACCCTAATCTGATTTATTGTTGAATTGGTTTGGTTACAATTAAGTGAAACATTTGTTTAATTTAACTGTATATCCTGTAATCTCCATCACTGTGCAAATGCAGCTTCACAATGAAGTATCAGTTACCAATATCCATTGCTATTTGTTTGGTTCCATTCTGATCATAGAGAGATACAAATTATTTATTTTATAAATTCATACTAATTTAAATAATTAATTAGATTCCCAAATCATAATTAAATAAATTTAATTAGAAACATTAACGAAATCTTATACCATTGTTACATTTCCAATTAAAAACATGGATCTGATTCCTTGGTTCTCGCATCCAACCTGTCATGGATTAGACATTATACATCGATTAATAATTTAAAATATGATTAAATTAATTTAATCATAACTTAATAATACTTTAAATTACTTATAATTACTTTTTTGGTCGGATTTGCAAAACATTGTACGATAAATTCCTTTGCTCCATTTGTACATGGTCCCTATTTTTCTTTGAATTAGACCGCACCATATACCCTCAGTTTGTTTTGGAGAACAATCGCCAGCAGATGTGTTCTTCTTCATCACAAAACTCGGTTTCAGCTACAAATGTTTAAATAATTATATAAATTATCACATGTTACTTTTAATTAATCACTTAGTTAAATTATAATTAAACCTAATCGCTTTAATTTAAATTAAATAACTGGTTACTTAAAAAGGTCGGTCCAATTTGTTTTCTTTTGTTCCACCGTTTGTCTGCTCCATTCCAATTGTCTTCGCCGCATTCCAATTCCACTACCTGCCTTCGAGAATCGTTCCAGACGCATGCAAGCTTTTTCAGGCCTCCAATTATCTCCATCCCTTCGCTAAAACAACTCACCAACGTCTCCTTCAGTACACTTGTTCTCACCTCATCCTTCATGTATGTTGTTGTATCCAATTCCCAACTATTCCACCGTTCGTATAACCTTCAGCACCAAGACAAATCCATGGTAGTTCATCACCACATCGCTCCTCCACCAGACCATCTGAGGTCGATCGATCCACGTCACACCATGCCCCAGTGTGGTAGCGTCTTCCACCAAAAACCCCTTGCAACCGGAGTTCACTGTTCGCCTGCAAATTGGCTTCAAGCACCGCATCTTCGAACGGGAAAAACGGCCACCACGCTGATCTATCGCCACCGATCAAAACATGGAGCTCGATGAGCTCTTCACTTTTGCTATTGGAGGGTTGTTGAATAGTGGTGTAGATTTCGAGATACACAGGGAAGATGTAATGACCCGGGATTTTGACGACTTTGGTTATCGACATAAACACGATGACGACTAACCAAACATCGAAAAATACCGATCATAAATGAAATAAATTAGAGGATGAGGATAGATAAGATAGAAACTTAGAATAGAAGAAGAAGAAGAAGAACACAACATCAGAGTAACACGAATCTCACAGCGGAACGAACAACCTATAATAGATAACATATCCTTGAAATAAATTCATTATATGTATACAATAACATTATCATAGTACAACACTTACAACACAGCGGAAATAAATAATAGCTATATGATCCTGAAGCCTCCTGCTCCAAGCTCTTCCAGTATATCTGTAAATCCCGACTACTTGACTGCCCGTACAAGGCACCCAAGAGTTTAGGGAAACAACAAATAAACTCCGGGTCAGTCATGGGACTGGTATGAGTAAAACAGTTTAAAACAGTTCAAGCAGGTAATCGATATCTCATAAGACCATGCTGTATAACGGAACGAGTTTTTCCCTTATGAGAATCCAAATATCTTTATATCAAAAACCTTTTGATATTATAATAATGTCTATCAACACAATATAATAATCATCTAGCAGAAACGCTTTCATCTCACGTTCTACATATATAGTATACAATCAAAACCGCAAGCACGTATTGGGTAATGGATTTCCAACTATGACAAGGTATGGGACCACCTTCCGCTTGTGTACCTCTAGAGAGGAATACACTGGGTTCAACAAGAACATCTTGCAACCCGGCCACACATGACCGACCACTCATTTCGCTTGAGTGTATCGAATGTATATCACCAACGGTTGGGATCAGCAACTGTTTCCCGAATGGGACAGCATCAACAATAGATTTTTAGAAGTAAATTAAACTCTAGATCAGGTGATTATACACCCTACTTCGGTGCGACCGACTTAGCCATGTTGCCTGCCCGATTTCTGTCATTTACCGGATGTGAGGCTAGAAGTTACGCTTTATCATCACACCAGATTCACTTTGAATGCCACATCTTCAAATCCCCGATTGACGTCCTCAACCATACATTATGTGTTAGCTAAAAGAAGTTTCCTTCTCTGCTTCCACTTTTGGTACGGTTGGAGAAATCAATATACGTGATCGTCTGGAAATACTCTGTCAGACATCCGTCCATACAAGTCATCCAGGAACAGGATGAACCGAAGGCACTATTCAATAAACAGGATAGCCCTTGCATAACTCCGTCTTCAATTTTCTTTGGCATATATGATTCACAAAGCTTATGCCAATACAGAGTGGTTCTTTGGATAATAATCCAACCGGTCTCTGTAACGACCCGGAAAATCTGAACCAATTTAAAAATTTTAAATTGGCTAAAATAATGGATTTTAAATATTTAAAATAAATATTTTAAATAATAGAATGAAAACTGAGTTTGAATCGACGTTTGAAAACGAATATAATTAATTCTAATTATAAACAAGGCCTGAAATGGCGTGGTAGTTTCAAAATTTGAATTCAAACTTCAACTGACTGTACCGGGTGCAAAACAAAGCGGATTTGAGTGAAACCAAAATTATTTAAATTTGTTAGTGGATACCTTTCTAACGAATCTGAAAAATCGAAGTTTCATAGCGGAAAGCAAAAGTTATGGCCAAATGAATTTTCAGAAAGGTCGCTATGGAATTTATATAGCCCGGGAAATTGGCCATTTTGCAAACGACCTTGGCATTCGACGAAACCACTTTTGTTGGATCTGAGATGTGAAGTTATTGCTAGGTTTCAAATTTCATAATTTTTGAAGCTAGTATGTGAGTGTGGCAAAGGAAAACGTGTTTTGGTCAATTACAGTTAAATGGGATCGACCAGAAATGGGCCTTTTTGCAAATGGTCTCAGAATTCGATGAAACTAGTTTTGTTGGGACCGTATCATCAAAACATAGCTAGATTTATTTTTTTGGAATTTTTCGAATTAGTTTGTGGCCCTGGCAAATTGAAATGTACGTTCAAATCGAATATTAAATGTTATATATTTTAAATTGAATGAAAACTAACTGAAACAGTCGAATGGGCCTACGAAACATATCCCATTGTGTTCGGAATGGGGGTAAAACGCTAGGGACGACAGTCGTTGGGTCTGGATTGGAGTTCGTGGCGAGAAACCCTATTTTTTTTGAAATAAATACACTCCGGCCAATCAGATTTTATAAAAAAAAGGAAAACCCTTTTATCTCTCCTCGAACATGACGGCGGCAGCAGCTCGTAGCTTCCCTCCCCGGTTCCTCCTCCCACGCGCCACGGTAGCCAATGCCCCAGTTGGGAATTTTGAAGATCTCCCTCCCAGCTTCAGATCCATACCCGATTCAACCCCTATCGTGCCACCATCGTCGAGCACGAGCCCCTCGAAGTACGCGACTTCGAGCCGCCGATTCTCTCTCCTCCGTGCATCGATCTGAGCCGCTCCTCCACACGCGGGTGTGCCTTCCAAGCCTCTTCGAGGTGCCAAGACCCGATTACGTCCAGGTGCTACGGATTCAAAGTAATTGCAAAACCTAGATTTGAACGAAAAGTTGAGGTAACGGCTGTTGTTTTCTTTGAATTGAAAATAACACTTTTAAGTGTTGCAAAACTTTGAAAAATCATATCTTTTTAGTGTGTTAACGAAATTCGATGAAACGGGAAACATCGTGACTGTGTGGACGTCATCTACATTCTAGAAGAGACCGCATATTTTGGTGGAGTGGAACCCAATGTGAGATTTCTAATTTATAAACGATATGGAAAACGACGATGTATAAATTATATAGTCGATGTATGAGCTATATAAGCGTTGTAAACCTCTTGTATAAGCGTTGTATAAGTTGTACGTTCGATGTATAAGTTGTATATGTGTTGTAAAAATTATATATGTGTTGAAATAGAAGTGAATTGCTATATATAAACATATATATATATATATATATATATATATATATATATATATATATATATATACGCCCCTCGTCCACAAACCATGGACGATATTTATTGGTTGTGATTGGTGTGAACATTGATTGATAGCGAATGGTTGATTGGAATTGTTTGTGGTTAATATTGATTGATTGTGGTTGAAAAATACCCGTTTGTGGTTGAGAAATATTTGGTCGAAACCACATAGGATTAGTTTGTGGAAATGAAATAAATATACATGCCGCCTGCGTGCGAACTGAATGCATAATTCCCCATTGTCAAAAACCGCGAGGTTTTAAGGTAGAGCGAGGAGCCGTACTGCGGACGGTCCCGGTTTTAACTACCCTGCCGTTATACTACCGAAATTTTGAATAATATTCATGTGTTTGAATTATTTTCATTTGTTGAAACTATATTTATTCGTTGAATAGAAAACCTTCATGTGTTGAGTCGATATTCATTCGTTGGATAGAAATTCATGTGTTGAATGGTATTTGTGTTTTAAATATAAAAATCACATTTTTATCTATATATATAAACTATAGAAAACCTTCATGTGTTGAGTCGATATTCATTCGTTGGATAGAAATTCAAGTGTTGAATGGTATTCGTGTTTTAAATATAAAAATCACATTTTTATCTATATATATAAACTATAGAAAACCTTCATGTATTGAATCGATATTCATTCGTTGAATTGAAATTCATGTGTTGAATGGTATTCATATTTTAAATATAAAAATCACATTTTCATCTATATATAGACACTATAGAAAACCTTCATGTGTTGAATCGATATTCACTCGTTGAATTGAAATTCATGTGTTGAATGGTATTCGTGTTTTAAATATAAAAATCACCTTTTTATCTATATATATAAACTATAGAAAACCTTCATTTTTTGAATCAATATTCATTCGTGGAATTGAAATTCATGTGTTGAATGGTATTCATATTTTGAAATAAATTGTTTTATAATAAAAATCCCATTTTTAACATCAATATGAAATGTATAATATAATCTTGTTTTGAAATAAATTGTTTTATAATAAAAATCCTATTTTTATCACCTATACGAAATATATAAAATAGTCGAGTTTTGAAATAAATTGTTTTACATTAAAAATCACATTTTTATTATATACATGAATTGTTAAAAATAGTGAAGTGTTGAAATAGAAGACAGTTAGATAAAAACATCATTTTTATCAAATGTATGAAAAAAAAATAGTTTTGAAATCGAAGAATCGATATATATATATATAAATAGAATTGAAATATATCGAATAACGACGCTGCAGTTCGTATTTTGAGATTGTGATTTCAAATGATTATACCGGGAGATCCGATCATCGGATTTTCCCGAAATCGCAACCGTTGGGTTCGCCTTGGAAATATCTTTCCAACGGCACCAACTTTGTAAAAATCCAACAGTTGGATTGTCTGGAATGTTTAATTCAAATCTGAAGAAAAAAGCGTCAGAATCGATTATATTTATATATAATTATATTAAATCGAATAACGACGCTGCAGTTCGTATTTTGAAATCGAAACTTCAAACGATTGTACCGGGAGATCCGACCGTCGGATTTTCCCGAAACTGGAACCGTTGGATTCATTTTGAAAAGATCTTTCTAATGATGTAAATTTTGTGAAGATCCAACGGTTAGATTTTCAGATATGTGTAAATCAAAACTAAAGAAAAACAGCGCCACGGCCGCGTTATGGCCGAAGCGTCATTTTGAATGAATTGGCTATTTTAAAATAAATAAAAATAGCGATAAATCGTTATAAAATATTATAAACGATATGGATGTAAAATTTAGAAACTAACTGAAGGTTGGCTAGGTCGAATGGTTTCTTGGGTGTTGATCTGATGTTGGTTTCGGCCTTCGGGGTTAATATTTGGGAAATCGTTCTCTTACTGATTGACGGTTAGTGACTAATGAATTGAAATGACGCGTATGTATGTTAGTGTTGCACTTGTTTATTATATACGCGAGTTGCTCAGAAAGACCGGGTTTATCCCATTCTGAATAACTGAATCGACGATAATAAGTCGAAGATGAAGACTGGGGTTGAAGACCGATCCTCACCTCGTTTGGATGGTAACTGAGGTCCTGATTGGGAGGCATCCCGAAATATGGATAATGAGTGGTGATCGTCCAGACGTACGTGGGAATCGATGAATATGCGAGGTATTTAGTGCCTTCGGTTTCGTTCAGACCCAGAACGGACTTGCAAATGGACTGTGTGTCTGACATTGGATTTTATTCTATGTTGATTGATCTCTATTAAATATACATCTGTTTGGCGGCGGAGAAATTATTCTTTTGCTTAACGCCCTTCTCTGAAACGCATGAGCTCAGAGGTTGTATATCGATGGACATCAGTCGCATGGCATGAATTGCTAGTGTGGCATGCCTAAGTGGCAAATGATCAAGGCTTCTGTTGAAAAGCAAAGTCTTGTGGTGATGATCAAAGCCCCGCCTGTGTGGCGTAGCTTTGTGTATAACGTGAATTCGCGAGCCTCACACCCCCGGTATGGACCAGAAACGGGAGAAGGACCTCAGGGAGGGCATGCGTTTCTTTCTAGATAGGAGTTGTGTCGGTGTTTTTACACGGCCTGACATTTTACTTATATGGTTGTTGCTGTTGCGAGGCGCCTCGGATATACCGGTGACTATGTGAAGCCGAAGGAGCCATTCATTGGCTCGTTTACGCCCCATAGGGCGGGGAAACGCAGTGTTCAGGCATAATAATCCACATCGGTGGACCGGCCCTGACGATCCAAGGGGAAGTTGTGGCTGTTCCTGAGGGGCGGGCTAGAGCGTCTCGAATTCGGTAATGACGATCCCTTGCCTCGGTTCATGACGGAAATCCAATTTCCAAATACGTGATTGTGCGGTTTTGATTGTATACCTATATATGGCGACATAGTGGTATGGGGCATTAATGTCGTCTATGATTGATATTTATGATTTGAAATTGTTTTTGAAACATATAAACACTAGTAATAATATCAAATGCTTTTGTTTTATTCGTATCAAGCATATCTTGGCCATTATAAGGTAAAAACTCTATCCTCCGGTTTGCGTTGCATTGTGTGATGGGAACTGAGTCTTATAATGGCTTCATTTTTATAAAAAGCATTGCGATGTTTAAAAGAAAGATTTGTTTTTAAAGCACTGGCAATCCAATGGAGTAAACCCGTTCCACGAAAGTGGCGTGGTCCTGTGATTAGCCATATTATTAATGTGTCGAGTAGATTTATCATACCAGTCCCATGACTGACTCGTAGTTAGTTTCACTTTCAAACTCGGGTGCCCCTTTTTCTACACGGACAGCCTTGTATTCAGGTTTAGCTGGTTCTTTCTGGATAGCTGGAGCTGAAGATGGATTCTATTATTTATCTCTTTTTATGATGTTCAGCTCCTATTGTACATATTATGTTTGTTTTCCGCTGTAGACATTTATGTATAGCTGAACTGTATTTGTACTAAGTATGATCCTGTATACTGTGTAACTCTGATGATTATGTTTATCCAGTATTCTATTGTGCATTATCTGGTGTATTTATTTATTTTTGTTCTTCTATTATCTGTTTCTGTGTTATATTCCAAGGATTACCCTTGCCACCGTCCGTACGGGGTTTGGGGTCGTCTCAGTCTCTCCATATTAACAACGTTAAAATGGTCAAAACTTCGATAGTCTGTGATTTAACTATCGAAGAAAAACAGGTGTGCAAACAACGATATTATTTCCAAATGGAAATTTATATCGATCAACATCATTCAACATTTATCTCTTTATTTCATTAATTTACTTATTTCTTGTTTCCCTATATTCAATATTTCTTATGTTCTAAATTTGGAAAATATACGTTATTAACAATGGAAAACATTTCCATTTCTTGTTTTCTTTATTAGAAAACATTTCTGGTTTCTTATTTGGAAAACATTTCCAAAGCTTCTTCATTGGACTTAGATAGATGTTTAAACAAACCATCGCGATGCCAACTCAAACCAATTCCTTTAGTTACTAAATTCACTTAACCATCCTTTACTATCGAACCTTAACCATTCCTTAGTTAAAATGAAGTCAATCAAGTTGGGGTAATACTACCTCTCAGACCTTAACTGAACAACGTTTCTAACCTTGAAATAGACAAAGTTCACCCTTCTAATTCTTTAACAAACTTCCTTACGTAACTCTCTTTCAAATCTTTTCTATTCGATAATTCTTTCCTTCGATAAGGTATATTCGATAACTCTATTCAATTTATTCTATTCACTTAACTCTTTTGATTTAACTTTAACTCTATTCACTTAACTCCTATCGAATAAACTATATTCGATAACTCTTTTAATTCTATTTGAATAAACTATATATTCGATTAACTCCTTTTACTCTATTCGAATAAACTATATTCGATTAACTCTTTTATTCTATTTGAATAAACTATATATTCGATTAACCCCTTTATTCTATTTGAATAAACTATATATTCGATTAACTCCTTTATTCTATTTGAATAAACTATATATTCGATTAACTCCTTTTACTCTATTCGAATAAATTATATTCGATTAACTCCTTTGCTTTAACTCTAATCGATTAACTCCAACTGGTTTAACTCTAACTGGTTAACTCTAATTGATTAATTCCATCTGGTTAACTCTAACTGGTTAACTCTAACTGGTTTAACTCTAACTGGTTAACTATAATTGATTAACTCCATCCGGTTAACTCTAACTGGTTAACTCTAATTGGTTTAACTCTAACTGGTTAACTCTAATTCGAATAACAAATATTCGATTACTCTATTCAACTGACTCGACCTGACTAACCCCTTTTGAATAACTAATTCGATTTACTACTTTCGAATACCATATTCGATTTAACTCCTTTCGAATACCATATTCGATTTAACTCCTTTATTCGCTTTATAAAGATTTCATTTTTAACAACATTTATTCATTTTAAAGATTAACTTTTAGTAACGGTTCTCCACTTTAAAAATGATTTCCTTCTTATAACAGCTTCCTTTTTATAACGTTTTCCCTTTTCTTAAATATCTCATATTTATAAATATTCCAATTTATAAATATTTCTTATTTATAAATATTCCATTTATAAATATTTTATTTCAAATATCACTTTGAAAATATTCCCTCATCAACATTTCGGTATGTTACGGTATTCAACATATCAAATCATGATGATCAGTATCGTCCAAACACATATAATCGACAACAGATTATATAACACATCATATATCACAATATATGAAAAACAATAAAATAACTGTTGAGGAATCCAGTCGGATTCCTCCAACCTGTTTCCCTGCATCCACAGATGATAAACAATAAAATCAACATCACTTTCAGTTCCATATGATATATTCTGATAAACAGAATCAATTTAGAAATTTAACTAATTGACTAGCAGTTCAATCAAACAGTCAACACACAATCAATCTACCAATATCTAACAGTTCTAAAAATACAACATGAAATTATAAACTGTTCAGCATTAGTGAGATTTACTCACATTTGCGCGTTAGCCGATAAATAACGGTTTGCGTTCTTTGATTTAGTCGGACAATTTATTTCGCCATAAATTGTAACGAGCTTCAATTGACTCGCGGTCAGTTCTATTGTGTTGCTCCCGTCCATACGATCCCAACGCAACTTACGGTTCGTCAATCTGATATCGTATAACTAAGATATCGTCATTACAAGTTATAAGTGTATTTAAATTAAATTAAAAACATAAGTTTAACTTTAGTTGGCCTTTACTTCTCTTCTGGCCCATTACCTTTTTAAACCTTCCTGGCCCGCTCGTATACTTCTTCCCCAAACACCACCGTAAGCTTTCCAACCCGTTTCTCCTCCATTACACCACTTCCACTGATCCAAACCTCCTCCATCTTTTGACTAAATTCAAAACCGATTTCACCAACGATCTTCTCTTCAAACTCTCTATGTTTCCCACACCAAAGTGCCACACTCGAACCCACATTGCCCGTTCCGTCCAGGACCAGCCGCACGCTTCACAGTGGAAACCACCGAACAACTTTTGCATAGAAAAACCCCAAAAATCCACAACTCCATCCATTCTCCAACCTGAATCCAAATATCAACCTCAAACGAGCTAAAAACCCATCAATTTGGAGATTATTGAAGCCCCAGACTCTGCTGTTCATTTCAGCGAACGAGAAAGATGAAACCGAGTTCAACAAAACTCATACTAGAACGAAGAGCATCACTCAGTGAATCCAAATATATATGTAGTTGGATTTATGGATTTTCTTTGTATTTGATTTTGACTTTTAAATGTGGATCTCCTCACGTTTCCTGAACAACGGCGGAAGAATTGTTGACTAATGAATGAAGAGATTAGGGTTTAGGAATGTTAGAGGGTTATTTATAGAACTTTTTAAATAATTTAATATTCGATTATTATATTAAATTATAAGCAAACGCTGTTCTTCTGTGTCCTCTAAAATTCCTGTGATCACTTACGATACCCAAAAATCACAAACCCGTACATGCTGCTACAGTTCGACAATACGGTCCCAACGAAACTGGTTTCGTCGAATTCCGACTTCGTATGCCCACACAGCGTATTTTTAACTATCAAAATATCGAGTGTTTTTCACTCTAAAAATCCGTACGGCCACATACTGACATCAAAAATCACGGAAATTGAAATCTAGCAATAATTTAATATTGCGGATCTAACAAAATTGGTTTCGTCGAATTCTGAGGTCGTTTGCAAAACTGGTTATTTTTAAAGCTCTGGATGACCCATTTAAATATATAAATATAATTAAATATAATTAAATTTAATATTTAAAAATAAATATTATCGTATATATTCACAGTGGAATACCATACAGCTTCACAATATTCCTATATGAATTTCTAACTTGATATTCACTCTGGGGTCAACCCAATATTCGATTTATATTGAAATCCCTTTTAAAAATATAAATAATCCCTTTATAAATTATAAAGGAACTCCACAGCGACTTTTCTAAAATTTTATTTGGACGTACATCAAAATCTACATGACGAAATCCCGATTTTTCTCTTCCACTAGAAAGATATACTTCACCAGCTCTACACGTTTCTTGTTTCACAGAAATCCGGCTTAAAACGAATCATGTACATTCAGTTGAAGTTCGAATCACCAATTTACGAACTGCAGCGCCATTTCGAGCTCGATTTTAACTATAATATAATTCAATGTTCAAACTGTCGTTTATATAATATATTCGTTATTCAAATTCAATTCCAAGCTGAATTAAATATCACAGATGATCCGGTTCACACCATATCGCCATTTCAGCCAATTCTGATTATTTCAAAATTTAATATATTATTTAATTTTATTATTTTAATTAAATATTAATCATTATTTATTTCCATGACTATTTAATTCACTATATCACTATTTATAAAATTAAATAAATTAATTATAATACCTCTGCCAATGCGGGTCATTACAGAAGAAGACATGAAGTTGTGGCCCGTTCATTTGTAAAGTGGAGGCGGAAGTTAAATTGACCATGCGATTTCAAGTTGACCAAATTTAGGGTATTACATGTGTATTTATATAGGAGATGGGCATGTTTTAATATTATTTTATTATACATAACTTTGCATGAAGAAATGTGTCAAATTACCTACATAAACCCTCCGTTTTTACAAACAAATATGTAATCCTAGCATAAAAAAATATCCCGGACCCAACGGGACAGGTTTCGTCGAATTCCGAGATCATTTATGAAAAGTCCTTTATAAATATCGATGAAAAATCAAGCGTTAAAAATTCCTATAATTATCGAAAAAATAAAAAAATACGAGACCTTGACATTTTACTAGACCTCTTTCTAACGGATCCAATGAATCTTGTTTCATTAAATTTGATGTTTGTTATACCAGTCGTTTATTCGTTAAAAGTTACCACTGTCTAAATAATCTAAATAATTAAATAGAAATAGAGGCGTTTTTGGCCATCGAAGTCACATACGACATCGGTTTGGGCCACGAAATTTGATTTTCTTATAATAATTTACCGATACGGTTCCAATGAAACTAATTTCACTGAAAACGGAGACCGTTTGGCAAAATGGCTATTTTTAACGCTTATATAATATTAATAAAATATTAATTAAATTTCCAAATAATCAAATAAAATAATAATAAATTATTTTCATCATATATACCCAAATAATATATATATATACAACTTCAAATATAAATTATATAACTCAATATCGTCAATTTTGAGGTAACCGTTGTCCAAATTATATAGAAATATGTTATAAATTATTAAATAAACGTTATATTTTAATAACGATTTCCATAGCGCCTATTTTAAAAATTCATTTGGACATAACTAACAATCTATAACGTGAAATCTGGATTTTTCTCCTCCATATGAAAATTATAATCAAAAAGATTCATGCGTTTCTTGTTTCACAGAAATCCGACTTATATCGGACCCTGTATATTCAATTGAAGTTCAAAATTCAATATTACGAACTATCGTGCCATTTCGAGCTCGATTTAAATTATATATAAATTTAACGTTCAACTGTCATTTTAAATGAACGAATTCAATATTCAATCCATTAATATTTCAAATATAATATCTAAAATAATAAATTAAGTTAAATATTACACTACCAAAAATACAGGATATTACAATCTTCCCCCCTTAAATGAATTTCGTCCCCGAAATTACTAGGGTAAGAAAAATGTTACAACCCATTACCATTTAAAAAAAATCAAATTTATTTAAAATCGAAAACCAATTCATTATGGTAAAATAAAAAAATGAAAAAAATATCGAAAATTTTCTAACACTTTAAATGTAACGACCTGGGTTTTCGGCTCCGGAAATCGACATAAATACATTACCATATCTCTTGCCGATCCTCCAAAACACCGAGAACACTGGAACGATTATGGAAAGAAGTTAAAGGGTGAGATAAGAGAGAAAGAAATATTAGAATAGAAGAAGAAGAATCGACATAACACAGAGTCTCACATCGCAGCGGAACAAAATATAATATAGAAATAATTTTTTATTGAGAGCCTTTGAAAAACACTTACAATATCAGAGTACATTAACACACATGGACAATTATAATAATCTGCCCCTATATACAACACATCGGAATAACACTAATATGTCTGGACTTCCTCAGTACGCCTATTGTGGTGTCCAATAACCTGAACCTGCAAACCCAAGCTAACCCGAGCATTACAAATACCGGGTCAGTCTGGTGAACCAGAGTGAGGTAAACTCGCACAGTATTAAGGGTAAATCATCCAATCATGATTTTAAAGTTCAAAATCTTTTCAAAAGAAAAGGATAATCGTAAGACCAAATCCACACATAAACACGGACGGTTTTTACCTTACAATAACCCAAAATAGTTTTGAAACCAATATCTTTTCTGATATTATAATAAGGTCTAAATACAAGTAAATAACAATCTAGTGGAACGCTTGCATCTCACGCTCCACATATATAGTATACAATCAAAACCGCAGGCGCTTATTGGAGATTGGATTTCATCTCTGACAAGGTATTGAACCACCTGCCGATCGTGTATCTCTAGAGACGAATACAATGGGTTCAACAAGAATGTCTTGCAACCCGGCCCTCACATGACCGACCACTCATTTCGCTTGAGTATATCGAATGTATATCATCGACGGTTGGGATCGGCAACCACCTCCCGAAAAGGGACAGCATCGAAATATAGATTAAAGAAGCAAATGGAATTTCTCTAGATAGGTGATTATACACCCTAATGGGAGCGACCCACATAGCCATGCTGCCTGCCCGATTTTTGTTATTTCCCGGTTGATGAGGCTTGAGGCTAGAATTTATCTTTCGAACATCTGGTCCTCATTCACATTGAATGCCACATTGTCAGATCCGCTAGATATCACTAATTGACGTCCACAAAAATACTCTAGTGGTTAAGCTAAGAGAACCGTCGTCCTCCGCCACCAACTATGGTACGTTTGAAGAAATCAACGTACGTGATTCCTTTGGAAACACTTTGTCAGACATCCGTCCATTCAAGTCATCCAGGAACAGGATGAACCGAAGGCACCCTCCTACTGCATCCTAGGAATCACCCTACAGATCGGTAGCAAGAAGTCCTTGTAATCTGTAGATTCCAATCACGACAGAATCACTGTCGAAATATCTCCGGCCGCTAAACCAGAGTAATTCAAACTAGTAGTTCTTCCGCTCATGAAGATCAACGGTCTTCAACTGCTCCATCCTCAATAATCTTCTTTCACGTATTCGCTGGTCGGAATGGTTTTCGAATATATATTCGATCCCGGTCTTTCTGTCCCAACGATCGTATGGGTCAGGTTTGATAGTCGGTGATTTAACTATCAAATACATAATTGTGTGAATAACATGAGTTTACCAGTTCCGTACCAGCACTACATGGCTTTTCTAATTAAAACGATTAATGATAGTTAATCTTAAACTCTTAAATATTTCAATATAGCTTTTCATTTCTTATTTCACGAAAGGTTATTTTAAACTATTTTGTTTCCATACATAGGAAAATATTCACTACTCATATTCGATTTCCTATTCTACCATCGTTCAAAATATTCATTACATTATCACTCATTCTCTTTATTTGGAAAATCAACTCAATTTAGCATTCATAAATTAATATTACGAACCCGCCTTTCATTTCATTACTTGAATATGTTAATCCACTTTTATTCTTGTAAGGAATTCACCTCCAAAACTGAACTTTCCAATTTCCTTTTATCTTGAAAGTACCCTTTTAACTTCCCACCATTTCCTTTTTATTTCCTTTACTTTGGACACTTATATGCCGAATCCTCCCACTTCCATTGCTTGGGAAAAAAATCTCATTATATATTCTCGACCCCTTTTATTGACATTCTGTTATTATTTCTCATATGGAAATAATAAATTATCTTACCCTCCTTCCCATTACAAACTAATATCACGTTCAGATAATCCCGAGGTCGTTCAAGTTGGGGTATTTATTTACCTCTTAGACCTTGACCAACAACGGTCTTACCTTCAGATAACATCAGTTGTAACTCAAAACAGACATTTATTTTAATGTCAAATACACCTCCTTTCTTTTTTATAACTTCGTCATAAACCATAGTTTAATATAACCCTTTATTTATCACTTTCCTTTTTACTTGATTCAACATGAAATAAACATTAATTTAAGCCGTCGCATTTTCTTATATTTCCTTCTTCCATTTTGTTAAATTAATCTAAACAACTGATCTTATCATCAGTCCAGTTAAAAGGGTTGACTTTGTCAATCCAAAACATGATTACCAATTCTAAATAATTCTTTACTTAAATTATTTAATAATGTAATTAACTTAAATAATTTATTTTAAATATTTCTCAAAACGATTATTCAAATCTATAACATTAAGTTAATTTCTACTTATTCACTCACAAATCTGATAAATCTCAGAAATTTCATTTATAAAATCAATTATAAGCTCGATATAAATATTTTTTTCTATTTACAAGCTTTAATTCAAATAATAGAATTAAAATTTGATTTTCAGTTATAAAATAAATTTTATAACTTTAACTCGTCGGTTTACCTAATGGTAGATCGATATTTATAAAATGGTTCATTCCTAGGCTATGAACTGCCAATCCCTCAACCAATAGTGTCCACTGGTTTATACCAAACAAATGGTGAATCTCAAGTCAATATTCAACCATCTAATCAAAACAATTCGATTCAATTAATTAACGGTCCCATAACAGTTTATAACGACAATTCAATATCAACCACAACAGTCAATCAAAAACAATTCATTTATTAAAACACGTTTAAAATAAACGTGACCAATAAGGTAACTTACCTTAATTGGGACCAACCGTTAAAATAACAATTTGGGTTTCACTGAAATTAAACGACGTTTAATTTCATCAGTTCAAACGATATGTGAATATATATTATCAAGCAGTCAAAACATTAGCAACCGTAGCACACAGAAGTAAAAACCCAACTTATAAAATATAAGTGGGGAGAAACTGAGTGAGTTTAACTCACCTTGATTCTCACTGTCTCCATCTTTGTCCTGATTTTTGTTTCATATCGTTCTGCTTGTTGTCACGATCGTAACGCAAGTTGTTTGCCCCATTTCTGTCCATATATGAACGAGTTATAAAAGTTTGAATATTAACGCCTTAGTTAAATTAATTTAACCCTTAGTTATAAAATAAACTAATCCTATTTAATTAAACTAATTACCTCGTTATACAATCCCACTAATTTCTTTAATCCCTATTTTTATGTTTATGGTTTATTTAATTAAAACAATAAACGCTAATCATATTTGTTAACAACTGAATTATATTAAACAAATAATTAATTATGTTTTAAAATTTGATTAACGTAAGTAACATGACCAATTAGACCAACTAAGTAACAGCATGAAATGGTTTTAAATTTCATTAGTTAGATTTAACTTAAGTTAATTAAAATCCTTTAAGTAAATTTTAAAAACTTGGCTTACTTAAAGTAAAAAAAAAGAAGACTTAGGCTTACCTTAAGTACGTTCAGCCCATCACCAATAAAACAGGCCCGCATCCCCTTCTCTTATACCCTAAAACGATCGGTTCTCCATTCCTCTTCAAATCGTCCGCCGCCACAAGAAAAATGGGGAAAAAGGAAACCCTTCTCAGCTGAAATCCTCCTTCCATTGCTTCCTAACTTCGACCACAATAGGCCGCTTCACCAGTGCTCCGCCAGTAGCCCCCCTCCGATACAGTACTGCTGTCCAACGCCAGAGACCCCCCGCCCCTTCGATCCCCAAACCGAGGCCGAAACAACTAAGTGTTTTACTACTTTCTGTTTTTATTTCCTGCTTTGTTTTCCTTGTGGATTTGAATTCGGTTTTCCTCTTTGTTCACGGTTTGTTCTGGGAAAGAATTGTGATATGCGACCCATATTTATACTAGTGTATGATCCACTGTTAACCCTGAATTGTAACTTCCTAGTTTTAGATCCTAGCTGTTGCGTTTCTTAGGTGTTATTTCTTGTTATCTCAGTTGTATTATCAAACTATATATTTCGTGATGGACTGTGTTGCTTAGCAGTGAAGTGAGGCTTTGAAATTGGGTTTTTCATATATTGTCTAAGGTCAGAAGTACACAAAATCCTACTGTTCCCACGTAGATTAGGCGCAGCTACGAATTTGTTTATTCACATTGACAATTTGTATTGGGTTGTCGGAGTACAGTTAACAAATTGTTTAAATTTGATTTCAGATTTGAACTATGACAAGTATGTAGGTAGAATACCCCTTTGTATAGGTTTGTACATGATTCATATATATAAAAATATATATGTTAGCTGTTTTCTGATTGTTTGTAGATTTTATGGTGTAAATATATATGCACATATTTTGTTTTCTTTAGCTGTTCACTCTATAGATTGAGGTACGAATATATATACACTCATATATTTCATCCATCCATACCTTGTACTGTTTCTAGTTGTACATCACTCTGTTTTTGGTTTAGCTGTTTCAATGCTGTATAAATTTGGTCTAAAGATTTGATTCTCTTATCTGTTCATTGATATATACATAGATATATCTTTTTCGATTATGTTGCATTCATTCTTTTTTTCTTTTTTTGATTTGAAATCTTTCAACTTCATACATACCTATACATACTTTTCTAGCTACTCATAGCTGTATTTTTTTCTTTTCAGGTTGATTTTGTGGTGGGCAGTTGTGCTTTCATGGAGATGGTGACGGCTTGATGGTGTTGTGAGAAGATCTTTGACACGACCCGAACTTCCCCGTGGAGGAAAGCATGGATTGCGTTGAGGACAAGACAAAATAGAATGCAAACAGAAGAACATTTCATTGCTTATTACAACAATTCCATCAGATACAAGAACATACAGGGCATGAATAAATATTACACAGAAAAGATCAGAGATTAAATTATATTTAAATACATCGCAACGGAAAATAATACAAAAACACAACTAGAAGTAATGCACGGATACAGAGCTTTCCGAGCATCGTTCCAGCTGCAAATCAGGATCCTGTGGATATAAATCTGCAAAACCAAAACTACTAGCTGCCCGTGCGGAAAATAGGGGCACCCAGAGTTTAGGTTGAAACAATAAACTCCAGGTCAGTCATGTGACTGATATGAGAACTAATACAGTTAGTTAAAACTTTACTTTAAAAGAGAGTAATTCAAGGGACCACGCTGTATAACACGGAACGGGTTTCCTCCCAAGAACACTAGTGCATAGAATAAATAACGCAATGCTTTTTCAAAAAATGAAGCTATTATAAGACCCAGGTCCCATCACACAATGCAACACAAGCCGGAGGATAGGGTTTTCCCTTATAATAGCCAAACATGCTTGGTACGTTTAAAACAAATCACTTGATACTATTATAGATGTATAGTGTCAAAACAATTTCAATCATAAATATCAATCCTAGGCGGCATGGGTACCATCTATCATGTCGCCATACTAGGCACTACAAATAAAAGCGCAAGTCACATATTGGAATTGGATTTCCGTCATGAGTCGAGGCAAGGGGAAAGCTCCTCTCCGATTCGAGACACTCTAGCAAATGTCTCAAGACCCCACTATGATCCTTGGATCTTCAAGGCCGGTTCTCACCTAACTTTGGAGGATTGGCAATTCCTGAGCACACATTTCCCGGTCCTAACAGACCTATATCCGAGGCGCCTCGCATTCCAACAACCACATGGGTGAAAAGTATATAAATGTCAGCCAGTTTAAGTACTAACACCACCACTAGCTAGAAAGAAACGTCGTGCTCTCCCTGCAGTCACTATCCCGTTTTTGACTCATACCAAGGTGTGAGGCTCGCGAATTCACTACACAAAGCTGTGCCACACAGGCCGTGCTTTGATCATCAACCACAAGACTTTGCTTTTCAACAGAAGCCTTGATCATCTGCCACTTAGGCGTGCCACATAGGAAATTCATGCCATGCGACTAATGTCCATCGATATACAACCTCTGAGCTCGTACGTCTCAGAGAAGGGCGTTAAGCAAGAGAATAAATTCTCCGCCGCCAAACAGATGTATATTTAATAGAGATCAATCAACACAGAATAAAATCCAATGTCAGACACACGGTCCATTTACAAGTTCGTTCTGGGTCTGAACGAAACCGGAGGCACTTTCCTCGCATATCCATCGATCTCCAAGTACGTCTGGACGATCACCAACTGTTTCTCTCCTCTTGGGTGTACAGCCCAATCGAGATCATCAGTAATCACCCAAACGATGTGAAGACTTCCGGTCTTCAACCACCATCTTCATCTTCGACATCTCGTCGAATCGGTTATTCAGAATGGGTATAAACCCGGCCTTTCTGAATAACCCACGTATATAATAAACAAATGTTACACAAACACAACAAATGCCTCATTCTAATTCAGAATATTCTTTTATTCACAAAATCACATTCTTAGAGAAAGGTTCCCATTAATTTTATCAAAGATAAATTCTTCTAAATTTATTCTTTAATCTTCATTTGGATATCATTTCAAACCATTTTATGGTTTTCCAAACTAGTCGGGATTAGCGAACCACACCGAAGTAATTATTTATTTTATTTCCCAATCCCAACCTATTCATCCCATGGAGCAAAACTGGTAATACTCCATATCTAACACCACGGTGTTATCAGTAAAATTAATTACCATTTCACATTCAAATCTAATTAAAGATTTAACTATCGCTTTGGAGAAAAACTGGTGATACTCCATTCTCGATCACTTTTCAGATTTGATAATTTAAATTATCAATTCACATTTCAATTTAATTAAAGATTCATTAAAACTCCACTTAGTTTTAATCATCTCAAAAATCAATATCCTGTCTTTAACTGGGTTAAAGAACAAATGTCACCTAAAACACGATTCATGACAAACCCAAATCACATTTTATTGTTAATCGGGTCAAAGAACGGGTGTTATTCAAGACACCGCTCACGATAAACCCAAGAACCAATTTAAATTCAATTCCAATTAAATATCATTTAATTGGTACACTTCATTAAATCTAAATAGGAAGATTCAATCTTTTTTCTCAACTGGGCTTAAGAACGGTGTTAATGAAGACACCATTCACGACAAACCCAAATCACATTGGAAATTAAATACAAGACTCTGAATAGAAAATATATCGGCTTATATTCAATATCAAATTCCACGACCAACAAATATCGTATTGGAAATAACGATATAAATATATCTTTCAAATTTCCACAACCATATCTGTATAATCACGAAATCCAACATCGAAATATTCCGAAGACAAATTCGATTCAAATATATTTCCACTTCACGTATTGGAATTCTGATTATTTTTAAAACCACTTCAAATTCAATTTATTTATTTCAAAAGTAAATTGAATTTTAATTCTAGTTCAAAACTAGTTCATTTCGATAAAAATCTATTTTTATCCTTTCAAATGTGGAATTTTTCATCCCAGTTCTTTCCAATTCACATATTATGATTTTACACAAATTATTAATATTTTTAATAATTTTATCAAGGCCCGTACAGTCGATTTCCATCAACGGTCATCGAACTGCACTCACAGCAACCTTTTCCAAATTTGATTTGGACATAATTCCAAATCCAACCATTAGATTTCAAATTTCTAATATTCATTGGAAATCTCTTTCCGATACGAACCCAACAGTTCCGGTTTTAGGAGAATCCGACGGTCGGATCTTCCGCAACGTCAATTCGAAGTCAATGGCCGAAATTCACGAACTACCGCAGCGCGGCGCATTCTATTCAGGCCATTATATATAATATATATACATATTATATATATTTCGTCAATTTCCTTTCAAAACGTATTTTATAAATCAATTTAAATTCGTTTTTAAAACTATTTCAACTCTATATTCAATTTCAAATCAAAATTGAATATTTCATATCATTACTATATAAATGATAATATTTTCAAAACGTTATATTTTGAAATCGCTACCTTTTCTATATTCATTATAAAAACGAATGTAATCGATATAAATATCGTTCACGTCAAAATAGCGCAACTCTAATCAACACGGCTTTATATATGTCAATAAATTCGTTATTCTATTCAACAAATGAATATATTTTTTCTTTCAACACATGACTTATCTCAACACATGAGTACTGTCAACACCTGACTATTCTTGTTATGTAATATATTTTATAAAACTATGGTATCTATAGTTTGATTTTTAATCAGACTCCAACCATAAAGTAGATTATAATCTTAAATATGATAAAGATGTAAATTTTATTGTTAAAATATTTTACTCAACACATGAATAGTTTCAACACATGAATATCGTCAATACATGACAATTTATTATATTCTAATGTATTTTTTTCCCAATTGGAATGAGGCTCAATCAATTACCATATAATGTTAATTATATGGATTCCACCCAACACAGGTATATAATAGCAACGATAAACAATCAACCATCATCCAAAGTGCACCACACAACTGCATAAGCATCAAATATAAATAATTAACGCTTACACAGCCTGTCGACCAATCGATCGACATACAATTAAATAATTGGGATTAGTGTACGCCAAATATCATCCTAACACCCATGTGGGGTTTCAAATCAACAAACACATATTTATATTCACCCACACGTTAAAAATAATATTTTTAACGATCAAATATTTTTTTTCTATATAAATATTTTATTTCACGTCACACAATCAATTTTCATCACAACAAACAATCAAACATACAAGCCATCCATGGTCTGTGGATGACGGGTGTCGGGTGCTGCTAAGCATCGTCTGCATCCTAGTTTATATTTTAACTAGAAAAAGAAATTTAAAGTGAGAAGTTCTCACCAAAAGCTAATCCAAATTCCACGGTTCTTCATATATAGGAAATCTTCGTCGTGCTTCCAACGAGATCTGTTTCACGCGGTATATGTTAAAAAACTCATTTTTATTTCAATGTTAAAAAAATCCCATTTTTATATGATGTATATACGATAAAAATCACATTTTTATTTCGCCTTTCATATAAAAATTATATTTTTAACCTTCTAATATAATAAAAATTATATTTTGATTATCTACATTATATAAAAAATTCGCCTTTAAAAATCATTGCTTTCCTTATCAAAAATGAAAGCTTTTTACTTATCAAATTTTTTTTTTTAAATTCTCTATTATATAGAAATTTTATTTTCAATACACTACTTATATAAAAATAGTATTTTTATATCTTCTATTATATAAAGGTCGTATTTTTAATACTCTACATAAGTAAAAAATCATATTTTTGATTCACTACATATATAAAGATCAAATCTTTACTTCGTTACTCAAATAAAAATCGAATTTTATTTACTCTATCTTATAAAAATTATTCTTTTATAATCTTTACTATATAAAAATCATATTTTTATACCACTACTTCATATATGAAAATCCAAACTTTCTTTGTTAATATCACATATAAAAATTCGACCTTTCTTTGTTTATATCACATATAAAAAATTGACCTTTCTTTGTTTAAAATCTTGTCTTTATATTTGTTCTCCTTCGTCATAAAAATCATGTTTTTATACTCTCTAATCTACTTATATATATTTATAAATATAAATTTCATTCTAAAACACTGCTATCATACTCAAAATCCGATTTTTAAAGTAATTAAACTAAATTAAATAACATACAATACTCACATTTGGTTATTGAAGAGGGAGGAGGGTTTACTGTTGGAGCTACAGCCTTAGGGAGGCGGCGTTGGAGCTGTAGTACGGCGGAGGGGCACCTGAGATGGATGTGGCGGTGAATGACTTCCTTCCGGTGCTTTGAGGGTTTCGGCGAGCTCTGAATTAGAGAAGGGAGAGGAAAGAAGGGAGGCTGACGTGAGGAGGAATGGATGGCCGGGATCCGCTGATGTGGGGAGGGGGGACGGCGATGCTCCCTCTGGAGGTGGAGCGCAACGGCGATGCTCCCTCCCCCCCCCATTTTTAGTTTGACCGAGCAGCGGGTTTGACTAATAAAGGGAGAGAGAGAAGGTGTAGAGCTTATATAATAATTTTTTATTTATTATTTAATTGAGTTTTGAATTCTACAAAGTACCCTTATAATTCGGACTCGAAATCGAACCCACCAACTGTCCTCCCTAGCGTAATACCTCCATTCCGAACACAATGGGATATGTTTCGTAACCCAATTCTATTGTTTCGATTAGTTTCCGTTGAATTTAAAATATAAATCTTTATATATTCAATTTAAACGCACATTTCAATTTACCGGGGCCACATACAGACTCTAAAAATTCCAGAAAAATTATTTCTAGCTTCGTATTGACGATACGGTCCTAACAAAACTAATTTCGTCAAATTCTGAGACCGTTTAAAAATTGGCTATTTTCCAGTCGATTAAAATCAACTGAAACAGGTCAAACGCGTTTTCCTTCGCCACACTCACATACTGATTCGAAAAATTATGACATTTGGAATTTAGCAATAATTTGACATCGCAGATCCAACAAAAGTGGTTTCGTCAAAATCCGAGGTCGTTTGCAAAATTTCCATTTTTAAGGGCCTGAATTCTATAGCGACTATTCAGAATTTTCAATTGGACATATCTTTTGATTCCCGCTATGAAATTTCAATTTTTTGGATTCGTTGGAAAGATATCTTCAATTAGATTCCATTATTTTTTGTTTCGCTAAAATCCGGTTTGTTTTACACCCGGTATGTTCAATTGAAATTTGAAATCGAATTATCGAACTACTGCGCCATTTTCAATTCCTTTTATAATTTAAAATAAATACTTATATTCTAACGTCGGTCCATATAAATATATACATTCGAATTCTATTCAAAATAAATTTCTCGTCGATATTATTTAAAATAATTCATTTTAAATAATCAAAATTCATCAAAATTGCCAAAATAAAAATTTTAAACTGGCTCGCATTTCCGGGTTGTTACAATCTCCCCCACTTAAAACTTTTCGTCCCCGAAAAGGAACGAAGCCGAAAGTTGTTTTACAAATCAACTCAACTTTCTTTTGTTTCTTTACGGCTTAAGTTCTTCAACTTTTCAGTTTCTAAGAACTTTTCAATTTTTTCAAAAATATGGCTAACACCCAAAATTTTTGAAAAATTTCGCCATAACCTCCCTTGCACCGGGAGCACCGGGAAAATCCCGAAATTGCCATACAGGCCCTCTAATCTCAAAAAGAAAAAGAAAAAGCCAGGCGGCTAGCCAATCGGCTCATAAAATCATCATCACCCAAACAAAACAGTAAATTATGGTAAACATGTACCTATTTGTCGGGCAAACAATTTTATTCTATGCTCTAGCCTCCTTGCTATGACCTGTTCACACATGTATATGTACATGCATGCAATTGCAAATAATTTTCGATACAATTCAACATTTGATATAATTAGGCATAATGGTTCAAAATTATTAAACAAATAAACAACCAACACAAACATCAATCAATTAGTGGATTAACGTTTCAAATTCATAATTTTGATACATATACAGAAAATCATGTTTTGATGCCAAATCACAACAATAAATCTATCTAATTTTGGTTCTCACACCAGTCTAATGGAAATATATAGATATCACACCTTCGAAACTCGAACACCCACTACTGATGCTATATAGTCATTAGTAGAATCATCTTCGGGCCACTAGAGTATAATTCTATATCTATCTAGTATATTAAAACTTCGAATATACGTTCATGACGTGTAATAACCCGGAAAATGTGAATCAGTTAAAAATTTTTAAATTAGGTTATTACCAAAGAATTTGAATAATTTAAATAGCCTATTTCAATAAAATATAGAATTGTGTATAATATTGCAGTTTGAAATTTTGAATACAAACTTTGTCTGACTGTACCGGGTGGAGAATATAACGGATTTTAACGAAACTGAAAATATTTAAATCTGTTTATCAATACCTTTCTAACGAATCTGAAAAATCGAAGTTTCATAGCGGGAATCAAAAGTTATGGCCAAATGAATTTTCAGAAAGGTCGCTATATAGTATATATAGCCCTTGAAAATTGAGATTTTGCATACGACCTCGGAATTCGACGAAACCACTTTTGTTGGGTCCGGGATGTCAAATTATTGCTAAGTTTCAAATTTCATAATTTTTGAAGCTAGTATGTGAGCGGGGCAAAAGATAATGTGTTTGGTCAAATTCTGTTAAAATGGGTCGACCTAAAAATGGCCGTTTTGCAAACGAGCTCAGAATTCGATGAAACTGGTTTTGTTAGGACCGTATCGTCAAAACAAAGCTAGATTTATTTTTCTGGAATTTTTCGATTCAGTTTGTGGCCCTGGCAAATTGAAATGTACGTTTAAATTAAATATCGAATGTTTTATATTTTAATTTGAAAAATAACTGACTGTAACAGTCGAAATGGCCAACGAAACGTATCCTATTGTGTCCGGAATGGGGGTATATAGCTAGGGGCGACAGTCGTTGGGTTTAAAAGGGAGTCCGTTTGCAAAAACACTATTTAAAAATTTCTATAAAGCTCTAGCCAATAGGAAATTTTCATTAAAAAAATAATAATAAACTCCGAAACCCTAGCCGCCAGAGAAAGATTGGGCGATCCACGTTGCTCGAGACTTCTTCCCCTTTTTCCGACCGCCTCAGGCGATTTCACCGCCGACCCCAGTTGAAGTTTCTGATCGTCGTAGTCCCCTCTCCACATCCGACCAACCCATGTCTCCTCCCATCGACTATCGACGCCAGAAATCGAGGAGGAAGGCGCGACCTTCTGAGCGCCGCCGCGACGAGCACAGGCCACCGAACCACTCGCCACCACCGCCGTTCTGGAGGTGCTTCCTAGCTCTTCGACGCAGCGTAGCCTGATCGAAGCATAGAGGTACGGATCGACTGAAAATTGGTGACCTAGTTTCGAAGGTTTTAAAACCTTTCTGATGAAAATTCTGAAATGAAAATAACACTTTTAAGTGTTGCAAAACTTTGAAAAATAATATCTTTTTCGTTCTTTAACGATATTCGATGAAACAGGAGACACCGTGACCGCAAGGAGGCTCTCTACATTCTAGAAGAAGCCGCGGATTTTTCTGACCTTCCTACGATTTTTAGCACTGCAATAACCAATGTGAGGAATCTAAACTATTTGTGTGAATGAAATCATGTTGTATAAATTATATAAGCGAAGTGTAAATTATATACGCACTGTATACCTCATGTACATGTGTTGTATAAGTTATATTAGCGATGTATAAATTATACAAGCGTTGTTTGGAACATATATGCTTTGAATTGTGAAGAAATGCAAGTGAATTACTATATATTTTATATATATATATACTCCCCTCGTCCACAGACCATGGACGATATTTATTGCTTGTGATTGACGTGATATTATATGGTTTGACGAATGGTTGGAAATAATTGTTTGTGGTTGCTATTATGGTTGAAAAATACCTTTGTGGTTGAAAAATACCCTCTTGTGGTTGAAACAAAATAGAATAGGATTGTGGAATTGAAAATAAAACATGCCGCCTGCGTGCGAACTAGATGCATGATCCCCATTGTCAAAAACCGCGAGGTTTTAAGGTAGAGCGAGGAGCCGTACTAGGGACGGTCCCGGTTTTAACTACCCTGCCGTTATGCTGCCGAAATTTTCTGAAATATTTATGTGCTAGAATAATTTTCATTCGTTGAAATAAATTATATAAACTATATCGAATATTCATGTGTTGAGTTGCAATTCATTTGTTGAGTTGAAATTCATGTGTTGAATATTATTCGAATTTAAACAAATGGCTTTAGCGATAAAAATCACATTTTTATATATATTCAAACTATATCGAATATTCATGTGTTGAATTGCAATTCATTCGTTGAGTTGAAATTCATGTGTTGAATATTATTCGAATTTAAACAAATGGCTTTAGCGATAAAAATCACATTTTTATATGTATTCAAACTATATCGAATATTCATGTGTTGAATTGCAATTCATTCGTTGAGTTGAAATTCATGTGTTGAATATTATTCAAATTTAAACAAATGGCTTTAGCGATAAAAATCACATTTTTATATATATACAAACTATATGGAATATTCATGTGTTGAGTTGCAATTCATTCGTTGAGTTGAAGTTCATGTGTTGAATGTTATCATCTTTTAAAAATAAAATGAATCGACAATGAAAACTATATTTTTATAGTGAATAAGAAGTGTTAAAAATACACACGTGTCGAATAAATATTTTTGATGGTAAAAATATTCCTTTTATCATGTATACGCTTAGTTAAAAATACACACGTGTCGAAATAAATAATAGTTTGCTAGAAATATTATTATTAGCTTTGTTCTGCATATATATACATGTGTTGAACAGGAAAAATGGATTAGCTATAGAGTAAAGAAATTATTTGCGTGCCCGACAAATAGGTAAACCTTGATGAGTTGGCTGCGCAATTTTATTTATATATCAACTCCTGTGAATGCCATTGGATGCGGAGTGCTGGTTTCTCTGTGTGAAATAATAAATAACGCCATAGGATAGTAACAATTAATTTTGAACTACACTACATGGCATACTTCTTGATGATAGGCATACTTCATCATATTCCACATAAGCAACTGGAGCTTGTGTGACGAGGTGGAAGATTTACCATACAAGCAAGAGGCTTGTATGGCGATGACTATGTACTACAGGTTGAACTGATGACTGATATGGACTATATAAATTATAACGATAAATTGCCAGATTAATAAAAAAACCCACACGGGTCTGGAGTTGACAATAATCACGTCGCTCTAGTTATTAGATACGGCACATGGACTATTTATTTCCACACGGAAACGGGGTGACGAGAATTTATTCTCTGGAGTGATTATCAGTACATACTCCCCCGTAAACACCAGAATATATCACTATAAATATGTGAATGCTTTTTAGGATTTATTGGGTACCTAATACGGCCAAATAAATTTCCAAACCCCTCCCCGTACAAAGGAGGTAATGGAGAAATTTTTCGAAATATTAAGGCGTTAGTGAAATATTTGAAGTGAAAACGAAGTTGAAAATATAGAATGAACTATAGTTGAAATCATAGAATGAACTATATTTATATATATAAATATAAATATAATTAAAAGGAATAGAGGTCATGCAGTACGCGTTTCGGAATCGTAATTTGAAACGATTAGTACGAGAAATCCGACCATCGGATTTTCCCGAAACCGCAACCGCTGGGTTCGCCTTGGAAATATCTTTCCAACGGCACCAACCTTGTAAAAATCTATCGGTTGGATTGTCCGGAATGTTTAATTCAAATCTGAAGAAAAACAGCGCCAGAATCGTTTATATTTATATATAAATATAAATATAATTAAATTAAATCGAATAATGACGCTGCAGTTCGAATTTTGAAACTGTAACTTCAAACGACTAGTGTGGAAGATCCGACCGTCGGATTCTCACGAAACTGGAACCGTTGGGTTCGCTTTGGGAATATCTTCCCACTGATATAGACTTTGTAGAAATCCAACGGTTAGATTTTCCGATATGTGTAAACCAAATTAGGAGAAAAACAGCGCCAGTGCCACGGCACGACCTGAAACGTCGTTTAATTAAATATGGCCATTTTTAAATAAATAAAAATGGCGAATAACCGTTATAAAATATTATAAGCAACATTGATTGAAAATAAACCAATTGGGCTTGAATTGTTTGATATTTGATGGTTGTATGTGTTTGATACGAAAATAACACTAAATAACTGAAAGATGGATGTCGAATAATATAACCATATAAAGAATCGATTTAAATTCTAATGACGTGGATTATTTGAAAAGGCCGAGCTAACCCTCATTTCAAATAATTTATCGAGCGATTCGAATTGGAAAATGCAAAGACGATTCAAGACCGACGATCTTCGTATCGTTTGGATGGGCGCTATTGAGGTTCCTGACCGGAGTAGCTACCGGAAAGGGACGGAAGTAGTAGCCGTCTGAACGTATGTGTTGATTGGACGGATATACGAGGAATTGACGCCTCCGGTTTCGTTCAGACCCAGGACAGACTTGTAAATGGACTGTGTGTCAGACATTGGATTTTGTTCTATACTGATTGATCTCTGTTAAATATATATCTGTTTGGCGGAGGAGAATTTATTCTTTTGCTTAACGCCCTTCTCTGAGACGTACGAGCTCAGAGGTTATATATCGATGGAAATCAATCGTATGGAGTGGACTGCCTATGTGGCATGCCAAGATGTTGTGATCAAGGCTTCTGTTGCAAAGCAAAGTCTTGTGGAAGATGATCAAAGCAAGGTCTACGTGGCCTAGCTTTGTGTATTTCGTAGATTCGCGAGCCTCACACCCCGGTATGAGTTAAAAACGGGATACGGACTATAGGGAGAGCACGACGTTTCTTTCTAGCTATGGTGGTGTCAATGACTTACCAGCCCTGATATATATATCTACTTTTCACCTTTGTGGTTGTTGGAATGCGAGGCGCCTCGATTATAGGTCTATAAGGACCGGGAAACGTGTGTTCAGGCATAATTAATCCTCTAACGTAAGTGAGGACCGGCCCTGAAGATCCAGGATACCCAGTGTGAGTAGTCCTGAGGCATTTGCTAGAGTGTCTCGAAGCGGAGAGGAGCTTGCCCCTTGCCTCGACTCATGACAGAAATCTAATTTCCAATACGAAACAACGGACTCAATTGTAGAACTAGTATGGCGACATAGTGGTATGGGGCACTTATGCCGTCTATGATTGATATTTATGATGTTATTCGCTTTTGAAACATATATGCACTAGTAATAATATCAAATGATTTTGCTTTATACGTATCAAGCATATTTGGCTATTATAAGGTAAAACTCTATCCTTCGGCTTGCGTTGCATTGTGTGATGGGACCTGAGTCTTATAATGGCTTCATTCTTTCAAAAAGCATTGTGTTGTTTTAAAAGAATTTGCTTTGTTTTAAATGCACTAGCAATCACTGGAGTAAACCCGTTCCGCGAAAGTGGCATGGTCCTATGATTTGCTATTACTGTTGTTAAATTGTTAAATAGATTCCTCATACCAGTCCCCATGACTGACTCGTTGTTTGTTTCACTTTGCAATCGCGGGTGCCCTTATTTTCACACGGGCAGCCTAGTACACAGGTGACAGGTTGTTTTTGGCTCTGCACTGCTGCATAGGGTGCATTTTTGGCTCATGGCGAGGCTGACTTCACAGAGATGACTTTGACTTTTTCCGCCATTACTGTACTTATATTATGATTCCGCCACGGGCGATGCAGACTGATTTACTTTCCGTATTTCTTACTATATGTATATGTATTCCGCCTTCGGCGATGTAGACTGATACCCTTATTATGTCTCACTGCATGTATGTATTCCGCCTCTGGCGATGATGACTGATCACTTTCCTTTTTATTTACTAAGTTATATCCCACGCTATGCTATTCTGATACTACTACATGTTGTGATTCCGCTGTCATATCCATGTAAAATTATTCTATTTATTGTTTCTGCTATTATATGTTCTCTGCTTTGATGATTAATGTGTTATTTCCTAATGATTATCCTTAATACCGCCCCTTGGATTTTGGGATCGTCACATGATGCGTATATGCAAAATCTTTACATACTGGATTGTCCAAATTCAAAATAAATAAATATTCAAATACATATAAAACGATTTAAATTTTCAAAACAAAGTTTGATTTATTTAAAAACATACTCTTCACGCTCGTTCGAGGATACTACTGATCCTATCTCTAACGAGTCATTCCAAATGGATATTACTAATCCAATATCTGATGAATTCTTTCGTTTGGTTCTAATGTGTCTTTTTCTCGAGCTCTGTAAACCAAAGCTCTGATACCACTCTGACATAGCCCGACGAAATCCGGTAGGCTTTGCAACCATCCCTTGATCCCCCAAAGCAGCACGTAAAACCCACTGTGGCTGTCACTGGTCCCCTAGTACGCTTGTTTTACGGCGACCCTCTCGAGCCTCCCGGCCACTGCCTAACCAACCCACGCAAGGGACATGTGGGGGTAAGAGTCTCCCGTTCGCCACCAAACCGCGAAGCGAGAACCCCCCATCATGACTGCAACAAGAACTGGTGATACTCCATTCTCGATCACTTTTCAGATTTGATAATTTAAATTATCAATTCACATTTCAATTTAATTAAAGATTCATTAAAACTCCACTTAGTTTTAATCTTCTCAAAAATCAATATCCTGTCTTTAACTGGGTTAAAGAACCAATGTCACCTAAAACACGATTCACAACAAACCCAAATCACATTTTATTGTTAATCGGGTCAAAGAACGGGTGTTATTCAAGACACCGCTCACGATAAACCCAAGAACCAATTTAAATTCAATTCCAATTAAATATCATTTAATTGGTACACTTCATTAAATCTAAATAGGAAGATTCAATCATTTTCTCAACTGGGCTTAAGAACGGTGTTAATGAAGACACCATTCACGACAAACCCAAATCACATTTGAAATTAAATACAGGACTCTGAATAGAAAATATATCCGCTTATATTCAATATCAAATTCCACGACCAACAAATATCGTATTGGAAATAACGATATAAATATATCTTTCAAATTTCCACAACCATATCTGTATAATCACGAAATCCAACATCGAAATATTCCGAAGACAATTTTGATTCAAATTTATTTCCACTTCACGTATTGGAATTCTAATTATTTTTAAAACCACTTCAAATTCAATTTATTTATTTCAAAAATAAATTGAATTTTAATTCTAGTTCAAAACTAGTTCATTTCGATAAAAATCTATTTTTATCCTTTCAAATGTGGAATTTTTCATCCCAGTTCTTTCCAATTCACATATTATGATTTTACACAAATTATTAATATTTTTAATAATTTTATCAAGGCCCGTACAGTCGATTTCCATCAACGGTCATCGAACTGCACTTACAACGACCTTTTCCAAATTTGATTTGGACATAATTCCAAATCCAACCATTAGATTTCTAATTTCTAATATTCATTGGAAATCTCTTTCCGATACGAACCCAACAGTTCCGGTTTTAGGAGAATCCGACGGTCGGATCTCCTGCAACGTCAATTCGAAGTCAATGGCCGAAATTCACGAACTACCGCAGCGCGGCGCGTTCTATTCAGGCCATTATATATATAATATATATATATTATATATATTTCGTCGATTTCCTTTTAAAACGTATTTTATAAATCATTTTAAATTCGTTTTTAAAACCATTTCAACTCTATATTCAATTTCAAATCAAAATTGAATATTTCATATCATTACTATATAAATGATAATATTTTCAAAACGTTATATTTTGAAATCACTACCTTTTCTATATTCATTATAAAAATGAAAATAATCGATATAAATATCGTTCACGTCAAAATAGCGCAACTCTAATCAACACGGCTTTATATATTTCAATAAATTCGTTATTCTATTTAACAAATGAATAATTTTTTTTCTTTCAACACATGACTAATCTCAACACATGAGTACTGTCAACACCTGACTATTCTTGTTATGTAATATATTTTATAAAACTATGGTATCTATCGTTTGATTTTTAATCAGACTCCAACCGTAAAGTAGATTCTAATCTTAAATAGGACAAAGATGTAAATTTTATTGTTAAAATATTTTACTCAACACATGAATATCGTCAACACATGACTATTTATTATATTCTAATATATATATTTTTCCCAATTGGAATGAGGCCCAATCAATTACCATATAATGTTAATTTTATGGATTCCACCCAACACAGGTATATAATAGCAACGATAAACAATCAATCATCATCCAAAGTGCACCACACAACTGCATAAGCATCAAATATAAATAATTAACGCTTACACAACCTGTCGACCAATCGATCGACATACAATTAAATAATTGGGATTAGTGTACGCCAAATATCATCCCAACACCCGTGTGGGGTTTCAAATCAGCAAACACATATTTATATTCACCCACACGTTAAAAATAATATTTTTAACAATCAAATATTTTTTTCTATATAAATATTTTATTTCACGTCACACAATCAATTTTCATCACAACAAACAATCAAACATACAAGCCATCCATGGTCTGTGGATGACGGGTGTCGGGTGCTGCTAAGCACCGTCTGCATCCTAGTATATATTTTAACTAGAAAAGGAAATTTAAAGTGAGAAGTTCTCACCAAAAGCTAATCCAAATTCCACGATTCTTCATATATAGGAAATCTTCGTCGTGCTTCTAACGAGATCATACTTTTGATTCACTACATATATAAAGATCAAATCTTTACTTCGTTACTCAAATAAAAATCGAATTTTATTTACTCTATCTTATAAAAATTATTCTTTTATAATCTTTACTATATAAAAATCATATTTTTATACCACTACTTCATATATGAAAATACAAACTTTCTTTGTTAATATCACATATAAAAATTTGACCTTTCTTTGTTTATATCACATATAAAAATTCGACCTTTCTTTGTTTAAAATCTTGTCTTTATATTTGTTCTCCTTCGTCATAAAAATCATGTTTTTATACTCTCTAATCTACTTATATATATTTATAAATATAAATTTCATTCTAAAACACTGCTATCATACTCAAAATCCGATTTTTAAAGTAATTAAACTAAATTAAATAACATACAAGACTCACATTTGGTTATTGAAGAGGGAGGAGGGTTTACTGTTGGAGCTACAACCTTAAGGAGGCGGTGCTGGAGCTGTAGTACGGCGGAGGGGCACCTGAGATGGCTGTGGCGGCGACTGGCCTCCTTCCGGCGCTTTGAGGGTTTCGGGGAGCCCTGAATTAGAGAAGGGAGAGGAAAGAAGGGAGGCTGACGCGAGGAGGAGTGGATGGCCGGGAATCCGCTGATGGGGGGCGCGACGGCGATGCTCCCTCTGGAGGTGGAGCGCGACGGCGATGCTCCCTCCCCCCCTTTTTATTTTTTTCATTTTGACCTAGCAGCGGGTTTGACTAATAAAGGGAGAGAGAAGGTGTAGAGCTTATATAATAATTTTTTATTTGTTATTTAATTGAGTTTTAAATTCTACAAAGTACCCTTATAATTGGGACTCGAAATCGAACCCACCGACTATCTTCCCTAGCGTAATACCCCCATTCCGAACACAATGGGATATGTTTCGTAACCCAATTCTATCGTTTCGATCAGTTTCCGTTGAATTTAAAATATAAATCTTTATATATTCAATTTAAACGCACATTTCAATTTACCGGGGCCACATACAGACTCTAAAAATTCCAGAAAAATTATTTCTAGCTTCGTATTGACGATACGGTCCTAACAAAACTAATTTCATCAAGTTCTGAGACCGTTTGAGAAATGGCTATTTTCCAGTCGATTAAAACCAACTGAAACTGGTCAAACGCGTTTTCCTTCGCCACGCTCTCATACTGATTTGAAAAATTATGAAATTTGGAATTTAGCAATAATTTGACATCGCGGATCCAAAAAAAGTGGTTTCGTCAAAATCCGAGGTCGTTTGCAAAATTTTCATTTTTAAGGGCCTGAATTCCATAGCGACTATTCAGAATTTTCAACTGGACATATCTTTTGATTCCCGCTATGAAATTTCAATTTTTCGGATTCGTTGGAAAGATATCTTCAATTATATTCCATTATTTTTAGTTTCGCTAAAATCCGGTTTGTTTTACACCCGGTATGTTCAATTGAAATTTGAAATCGAATTATCGAACTACTGCGCCATTTTCAATTCCTTTTATAATTTAAAATAAATATTTATATTCTAACGTCGATCTATATAAATATATACGTTCGAATTCTATTCAAAATAAATTTCTCGTCGATATTATTTAAAATAATTCATTTTAAATAATTAAAATTCATCAAAATTGCCAAAAAAAAAAAAAAAAACTGGCTCGCATTTCCGGGTTGTTACAATCTTACTATAGATTTTCTTTCATTTTTATGTGTGAAAAAAGTGACTGAACATTGAGATTTTCTGTAAATTGTACATTTGCTAGTTCAATCGATGGTATTCATATATTGATTTACTTTTTCCCTGTTACTGTTTTGTTTAGCTTCAATAGTTGTTCACATTGTTATCCCTTAGCTGTACACATATCTTTCTTCTTATTTTTCTCTTTTTACTTTACTGTTGCTTTACTGTTTTCCTGAGTTCTTGGTTTACTCAAATAACAAAAGCATGATCATGATCTTTCATGCATGCATATCGGCTCATGTATCACCTTATCGGCCATGTTGTTTAGCACCCAAAATAAAATAAAATTTTATATAAATTCCAAAACAAACCTAAATAAAATAATAATAAATTATTACTATTAAAATACTTAAAGTAAAAATATCATATACCGTAATATATAAACAAATATGGATTATACGACTTGGTATCAACATTTCGAGTTAACGATATCTAAATTATATTGAAATCCTTATTAAATTCATAAAATAAACGTTATTGTTTATTAACGAAATCCGTAGCGATTATTTCAAAATTTGAATTGGACATAACTAACAAATTATAACACGAAATCTCGCTTTTTCCCTTCCATATGAAAAATATAACCAAATCGATTCAAACGTTTCTGGTTTCACAGAATTTCGACATAAAACGAATTCTGTATACTCAGTTGAAGTTCAGAACGAAATTTACGAACTACCGTGCCATTTTAATTCATTTATAATATAATTATAAATTAAACATTCAGACGTCATTTTAATAACGAATATATTTATATAATTCAATATAAACCATATTTAGACCACTTTAAATCGCTCGTCCACATTATACAGCAAATTCAACATTTTCCCAATATCCCGAAAATAAAATATTATTATATTATTAATTTAATTTAAATATTCAAATTAAAAAGGTCAAATCTCATTATTTAAATTCAAATCAATATTTTAAATAAATAAAATATTTCAAATAAATGGTCAGAAAATACGGGACATTACATTAAATTCTCGGAAAAATTCGGTAGAGTCTCCCCTGTACGGAGTGACATCTGCGATATCGCAGGAACAAATAATATATATACATCGACCCGAACGGTCGGAAAACAAAAAACAAAACCCAAAATTATATTTTTCACGTAGGTGTACCTTCTTACGAGCGTTATTGAGCAAATTTGCTCAATTTAGGTGCAATTTATGAAACTGAATCAACTCTTATAGCCATCTGGCACCTGTACTTAACTCATTTCAACATGTAAGTGATTCGATACATGAAATTCTAATTAACACTTCATTTATTAACAAATATAGCTATACAAATTTCCAAAATCAAACAGGTATGTGAATACTAGGAATAGTCATTCAATTTCAATTCATATGCGATTCCATTCCATTTTATAATACTGGAATTCATTTTCAATTCATCTTTAATCTAACCTGGTGATGAATTATACTAAACTAGTCTAACACACAATCAATAAGCAATGCACAATCAACTCAACCAAACCAATTGGATTTACATTCAATATTAATATTTACTTTAGTTTCACAATTTTGAACATCAATCAATTTATATCTGATTGATTTCTATCAATTTTTCGTTCTTTCAATTTCCACATTTCAAATCTATTTTAATTTAATTCAATATCATTCTTAATTTGGTTTTACTTAACCAGGTTTAATTCCTTATTCAAATTTTTAATTCAATTTGAATTCCAATCTAATCAATCAAACCAATCAAAATCTCAATGATTTAATAAAATTATCTCTTTTCTATACAAAAATATAATTTGGGTAAAATTATTTCATTTACCCCCTTTATAAAACAATATCGTGTCCATTTCCTTTTTAAATGCTTCTCAACATTTTGAACTGCTCAAACAACACAATACAAAATATTTGTATACAAATCTATGAATACGCTCTCATATATATATATACACACCGCACACACACTCAAACTAAATCTAGGATATTACCAATCCCATCTCTATCGAGTTACACCACAGAGCCAAGGTTATTACTAAACCAATAACTCTGATACCACTGTAACGGCCCACGGATTTCCGACCCCGAAAATCAACACAAAAACACCATGTCGAACATTCAAGTATCGAAAAAACAGGAACGTTATTGGAAAGAAATTAGAGGGTGCAACAAGGAAGAAACAAATATTAGTATAGAAGATGAAGAACCAATACAACATAGAGTCTCACATCATAGCGGAACAAAATATAATATAGAAATAAATCTTTATAGAGAGCTTTAAATAAAAACTTATAATCATCAGAGTACATCCAAACATCTGGACAGTTGCATTTATCTATCCTCATAAACAACACACAGCGGAATAAATACTAGATATCATACGCTTGAGCACCTCCATCTTGTCTCTGAACTTCGTAACATCCGAAAATCTGAACCTATACAACTCGGTCTAACCTGAGCATTACAAATGACGGGTTAGTCTGGTGAACCAGAGTGAGAAAAACACACTAAGTTTATGGGTAACATCCAACTTGATTTTAAAGTCAAAAACCTTCTAGAAAGAAAGGATAATCGTAAGACCATATCCACAGATAAATACAGATGGTTTTTACCTTACAATAACCCAAAATGTTTTTGAAATCAATATCTTCTCTGATATTATAATAGTGTCTAAATACAAATAAATATCAATCTAGCAGAACGCTTGCATCTCTCGCTCTACATATAAAGTATACAATCAAAACTGCGGACTCTTATTGGAGAATGGATTTCCTGGCAAGGTATGGGACCACCTTCCCGATAATGTACCCCTGGACATGAATACATTTGGGTTCAACAAGAACATCCTGCAACCGATGCTAAACATGACCGGCCCCTCACTATACTTTGAGAGTACCGAATATATCATTACCACGGTTAGGGGCCAGCCAACCAAACCGATAGCATACATACAGAAAAATAAAAGGGAGAACTGAAGGCATTTGATTTCATCAGATCGGGTAATGATATACCCTTTTGATGGGAGCAACCCACATAGCCATGCGACCTACCCGATTTTATGTCATTTCCCAGCTGATGAGGCTAGAGGAAATAATTTATTTATTGAGTTCTTTATTTTATGTTTTAGAACATCTGTCCACTATTCACTTTGAATGCCACAACGTCATATCCATTAAATCACTAATTGACGTTCACAAATATACTCCAGGTGTAAAAGAAGTGCGCTCTTCTTTACCACCAACTTGGTATGTTTGTAAAAATCAACGTACGTGGTTTTTAGGAAATACTCTGTCGAACACTCGTCCATACAAGTCATCTAGGAACAAGATGAACTGTAACGACCCGCATTCTTCGTATCAAAGGATCGAAGGATATTTATTTCTCTCACATACGAAGTCGTATGGTCATGTAACTTTGGGGGACGACTATTGGGGTCATTTCCCATGTTCATGATTTTTGCCGATTTTTAAATGACCATTTTTCCCCTAGCTGATCTTGTTTTTGCCATAACTTTTGATTGTTAAGGTGTTTTGACCTGAAACCACTTCCATTAGATCCGGATGATGGTTTACCTTTTCGTAAAGTGGTCACATTGGCCAAACGGACTCACCATTTGGGAGATATGGATGAATCAAGTTTCAAATGGTGAATAACAGCCTAACCAGGCCTAATTTGGGTGATTAGTGAGGGGGCCCAAAACCCATTTCAGGATTAGGGTTATGGGAAGGCTGATAGGGATAGGAAATTCAGTTTCTATCATTTTCCAGCCGCCACTTTTTGTTCCTTCAAGTTTAGACATGGCCTCCACTTTCTAAAACACCCCAAATCACCTTCTAATCGCTAATTAAGCCAAATCTACATCAAATCGAAGCGGATTAGCACAAGAATCGAGATAGAACCGCTATATAGCCTTGGGAACAGCGCCAAACAGAGAATCATTTCAGATTTGATATTTTATTTGTGGCTAAGGTGAGTGATTTGCATTGTTTTTCACTAATTATGGCTAATTAGGGTAACTAGCGAAGATTAGCGAAATTATAACTCAGAAAAATCTAAAAAAATTGTAAAATTCTAAAATATTATTTTAGGGCTCTGATAGAAATTTGGGTTGATTTGGTTAAGTTTTACTAATCTTATCATTAGTTGTTGTTAAACACGCTTAAGGGAAAATATGAGATTTTGGCTATGTTTGATCCATTTTAACTTATTAAGTTGTTGTTTTGTTGTTTATGGATGTTTATACATGTTGCTATGGCTGTATGGTATGCTTTGAGATTTTTTAGAACATTTAGATTGGTCAAAAATGCCGACGAATGGCATAAAATAGTCGCTGGAAAGAAGTGCAGGAAATTACCCGAACCGGATTGGATCGAAGGGGGAAGCACGATCTGAACCGCTCGCACTTGAAGCTCCACGATCCGAACTGAGCATGGTGGCACGACCTGAAGAGAGCACCCGATCTGAACCGCGTCACTCGACCCGAACCGATGGACCAGGGATGGACTTGAGAGGCCCGACCCGATCCGGAGTGCTTGGAAAGGAGAACTGAACTGCTTGCCTGAAGTCACGATCTGATGCTCTGGAGATGATCCGAACCGATCCGAAGCAGGGCCACGATCCGACCCATAGGGGGTATTCCGATCTGAACAGAGATGCTTGGGTTTGAGGCGTGAAGCACGATCTGAACCAGAGGAGTTAACATGGACAAACCGATCCGAAGCAAAGTGAAGAGAGAAGACCGAACCGATCCGGAGAAGACCAAAACCCGAGATGCAAAGGTAGTCCAAATAGGAAGTTTGCACTCAGGATCCAGTTGGGAACCAACGAGTTAACTTCACGATTGGACTTTGTTGCGGGACGTGTGCAAAGGGGTTGTCGGTATTCATAACTTTGGTTCACCACTGAGAGACAGATAGTGGGCTTGTATTGATAGTTGTACGGGGTTGGACTCCGTCAGGGCCCAAAGGATTAGGTGACCAAATAGTGGATATTGTATGCTTCACGCACTGAGTGAGAGATGTGAGGATGGTTGCTATGTTTGATTGTTTGCTTTCACTATGACATGCACACCCCCACCCACGTATTCTTTACACCATATGTTAGTGGCACCTTAGATTATTGAGCGGTATGTTGTGCTAACTCTTTGGTTGTAGGTCCAGGTTCACGTATGATTGGATTATACCTGTTATTGTTCTGTTTTGTTGCTTATCGACTTTTGTCTGACCTAGAGTTTTATGTCTCTTCTTATTACTCTGGGTGCTCCTAAACGAGCAGACTAGAGACAGGTTAGGTGGTATGCACGAGTAGCTGTACCAAAGACGAGCAGGAGCCTCCCACGTATGATATATAGATATTCTCCCTGTGTTGTTGAAGGTCACTGCTTGGGCATTAGTAGTGTACCTCCTTCTTTTACTTTCTTTTGCTTTAGAGACTGTTTTAAAGTTGTAATAATGATGTTGGATCATAAGCTGTATTTTGGATTTCCACTGCTATGATGACGATGGTTTTAGTTTTCAGCTTATGCACTGTCTCGCCTGTTTTATGTCAAGTATGTTACTATTATATTTTATTCCATGCGCTATGAGACATTCTATAGGTTTCTTTGTTAGTTCTTTCATCTTCTTTCCTTTCTTTGACGACCGTCCCGTGCTAGCGGACATGTGTACAGCGCACTTTTGGAGGAAATGTCGGTTAATGCAGGGCGGGCCGTCACACTTGGTATCAGAGCTCTAGGTTGCGTAGTTAACCTAGGGAACTCATTAGGGAGAGATAGTACACGTATATGAGAGCGCGTATTTGTGATTATTTTGGTTTTCAAAATCTATATATATATATACATACATACTATTAGTATAGCTAAGGATGAAGTTGCATTGCACTAACACCACTATGGAGATGGTAAATCGTTTTCTCTTTACAGACTGAACGATGAGCCGATATACGAGGGGTACTGGTAGAGGAGCCAATAATGGGAATGCTGTTGAGATGAGGACGATGTTTACTGGCCTCATGAGAGAGATGCTTAGGGATGCTCGGGGAGCCATTCATAATGTTGTTAATGGTGGTAGTGCAGCAGTGCAGGCGCCTAGGGTCAATTTCGCCAAGCTAAACAAGGATTACACTAGCCTTGGTGGGAAGCCGTTCCATGGAACGGAGTCGGCTACAGAAGTTCAAGATTGGCTAGATAGTTGTGAGCGCATTGTCGAATATTTGGGAATCGAAGACGCAATGAAGAGGAAGCTAGCATCGCGTCAACTACAAGGACGAGCTATGAATTGGTGGAATGCTATTAAGGCAGCTACTCCTGAGGATCAAGTTACTTGGAATCAGTTTAAGACTCGCTTTTGTGATAAGTATATTCCAACTGCTCATAAATCAGAATTGTTTATGAAGTTCTTGGAGCTTAAGCAGAATGGTAGAGCAGTCTCGGAGTATATCGCTGAATTCAACACTTTATCGAAATATGGATTGTCCCTTATCGATACAGTCAAAAAGAAGAACGAAATTTTCATAACTGGTTTAGATGGGTACTTGGGGGAAAGACTTATAAACCATATCGATGAGACGTTCGAGTCTATTGTAGGAAAGGCATTAAGGTCATAGAGCCTTTTCCGTAAGTCAAAGACCGAAGTTGTTATTGCATCTACAGAGGAGCCAAAGTCGCAAGCAGGCGGTAAAGGCAAGAAGAATTCTCAGAACAAGAGGAAGCAGAACCCGACCAAGGATGGTCAGAACAAGAAGAATAAGAATGGTGGCGAGTGCTTTAGTTGTGGCAAGAAGGGCCACTATGCCAGAGATTGTCGAGAAAAGCCCGGGGAAAGGAAGTGCTTTAACTGCGGCCAGGAGGGACATCACAAGGATGATTGTCCACAACACCCTAAAGAGAAGCAAATTATGAAAGGATATGCTATCAACGTTGTTCCTTCTTCGTCGAATGCTCCAACTGCGGCACAAAAGGGAAAGAGTGTCGCTATCAAAGGTATGCTTTCTATTTAAGGTGTTTCTATTCGAGTATTGTTTGACAAACTCGAGATAGTCGATAGACCTCTAGTTGTGACAAACCCGATAGGTGGTTCGACTGATCTTAGTATGATTTGTTGTAGTTTGGTCTTATCGAGTCATGGATGTATGTTTGTTTGTGATTGCTTTGTTTTGGGCTTTACTTGGTTTAGCATTATTTGGGGAGTCGATATACTCTAAAGGAATATGGTGGTATTAGGCACCGACCAAGTGATGGCGATAGTAACTGGAGTTAAGGAAGCTGAGAGGTTATCGTCGTAATAAGTTCTAGTTGTCTCTGAGAGGCACATGAATGCTCCAGTGCTTAGTTGTTTTGCTAGTATGACCTCACGTGGATTGTTCGAATTCGTAGGAGATGTTCCTTGGGAGCTTGTCTGATATTGGTTTAGGCCTTTGGGGCTTGTGCTTGGGGAATGTCGAGTTCGACTAGGATGGTTTGCGTAAGAGAAAAATAGTTGTTGTGATTCTTCATTGGATGATATCTTGGTTTACTCGAGGAGTGATGGGAAGCCGTGACATGATAAGACTGCTCAATGGTATAGACTGCCCCGAGTTAGACTCGATAGGGTTATGAGATGGCTCGACTGGGACTCGAGAAAGATGCAAAGTAATGGATTGTTTAGGACCCTATGTTGATGTTCTCTTTGGATAGTAGAACTTTGAAGAAATAGGATGTGTTCGTTGATCATGGAAGATGCAACGAAGATTAGGACGATTCAAGCTGGACTTGAACTCGTAAAAGAAAATGGATGTTCGTTGATCTTGGAGATGCAACGAATAGGGAGACGACTCACGTTGGACTAGAGTTTGTCGGTAATGGATACTCAAGACTGGGTCAGAGTTATAGATTGACTCGAGTTGGACTCGAGAAGGCTGCAAGGAATTGGATTTGGCTCGAGTTGGACTCGAGAGGGCGGCAAGATAATGGATAGACTTGGGTTGGACTCAAGTATTTTAGGCGGACTTAAAGCAGGGGTATCTGGGGACGCCCGTTACATTGGATCCATTGGACGTGATCTAGTTATCCTTAGAGGATAAAACGTACGTTGGACGTATGGTAGTACGTTTGGAGGCTGGGCTTCCATTAGTTCTTGATGTTGGTTGGACCAGACATATATGAATCGACATATTGGGATTGGTTAGACCAGTCATGTAGGTGTCGACGTGTTCATGGCTTTAGCAGGTGATAGGTAGGACTTGTTTGATGGATGTTATGGTTGCTATGTTTGTCCCTATCTTTCTTCTCTTGAGTAGACTATCACCTGTAGTGTAACAACCCGGATTTTTACAACATGCTAAGACGAGAATCAAGGCAGAATTTAATTTTAAAATCTGAATCAAGGGAAACGGGCTATGCCATTGCGTTCGTCTCGGAAAAATACACGAAATAGAGTCCGAGTTTTCGAAAAACGGAGTCCGTATGACCAAGTTATGGCCCAACGAAGTTTCAGAAAATTCCAAGTCCGAAAAACAGTTCAAAATTCAAGTCTAGAGCCGAAAAGACTGGGCGGGAAAATTTCCCGCCCAGCACCCAAGTCGACATGGGTGTCGACTTGGGTGTCGACACACCCAAGGTGGTGTCGACTTGCAAGTCGACACCCCTGTCGACCTGGGTGGTCGAGCCCAGGCCACCTGGGTGCGCTTGCTTGTGTCTCTGGTCCTGTTCTGGAAGCTTCCGACGGAATTTGATGGCTCAGATCTGATTTGGGGTTAATCCTATGGTTTAAACTACCCCTAATCTCTATAAAAAGACCCCTAGACCTAGCCTAAACCCTCATTAATTCATTCCTACAACGAAGTTATGCCAAAATGCTCCCTCACCATGGCCTCCACCTTCATATCATGGCCTCCATCTTCATCTCCAAAGGCTTGAGCATCCAAAGCTAGACCCATGAAGAAGGTGCAAGCTTTCTACACCAAATCAAGGAGGGATCAACGTTGCTACACCAATTTCATGACGATTCTTCAACAAAGGAGCCACCTTTCTTGGTCAAGACGATTCATGATCTTTCCCTAAGCCTCGCTATGTAAGTTCTAGCTACTTGTAGATTCTAACGGTGGTTCTAATGTGACATGGAATAAAATGCGATGAAACATAAGTATGCTAGCCTATGTGAACCTAACTTTTCCCCTTTTCTATGATCTATGACCTTGGGCTAAGTTTTAGCGACTTAACCATGCCACTCATGTTATGCTTAACATAGTTTATATTGCAAATTTGAATCTTTATCTATGGAATGCTAGCATGAACCTTTGGGAACCATTTGACTTGTGAAACATTGGCAAAGATTTGACTTTGGGGCTTATGCATATGAACCCAAACCCCTTATGTTATCATGCATGCTTGTGGCCAAATTCTCTTATGATATTATGCATGTTTGTGGCCAAATTCCCTTATGATACTATGCATGTTTGTGGGCAAATTCTCTTATGATACTATGCATGCTTGTGGCCAAATTCTCTTATGATGCTATGCATATTTTGAGGCCAAACCCCTTATGATACCATGCATGTTTGTGGCCAATACCTTTTTGACATCGTGCATGTTTTGAGGCCAATATGTAGCATAGTGCCCTTACTATGTTGACTCGCTTTTACTTAGGTTGGAAACCCGATTTGGGGTAGGTTAGACGTGCGTGATTATGACATGATAATTTGACATGGGATTTCATGAAAATATGGTACTTATGATACACCTAAATGTGGGCATGACATGTGGGGTAAACATGGGACTTGAAACTAGACACGTGTGGGTTGTAAGTGTAATATGACACTAGACCAAACATGAAAGTGGCCAACTCGAGGTTGGGTTGAGTTTGTAGCATAAATCTACCCGGACCCGCCCGGCTTAACTAGTGGCTACAAACAATAGGACCCAATGTGAGTAGTTGGTCATATAGCACTTAAAACCCGAGGTTAGACTAGGTTGTGGTGTAAATCTACCCGGACCCGCCCGGCTTAACTAGTAACCATAACAAAGTCTAATGTGAGAGGTTGGGGTGCATTAATTTAATTAATGCCACATGAAAAGGTTAAGTAATTTTGACTAATGACACTTAACCGATATGACACGAATGGGTAGGTTAAGTGGAACCGGACTTGATTTCTTAATGACACTTAACCAAACAAGACAATTAGGGGATGGGGTTAGGTAATTTACACTTAACTAATCCGACTTGGTAATTAGATGGGGTTAAGTAACTCAGACTTAACTAATCTAAACACGGTAATTAGATGGGGTTAAGTAACCTACACTTAACTAATCTAAACACGGTAATTAGATGGGGTTAAGTAACCTACACTTAACTAATCTAAACACGGTAATTCGATGGGGTTAAGTTAAACACTTAACCAATCTAAACTTGGTAATTCAATGTGGTTAAGTAACCAATACTTAACCAACTTAACATGATAATTTAATAGGGTTAAGTAACTTATACTTAATCAATTATACATGATGATTTGATGAGGTTAAGCAACCAAACTTAACCAATCTAATATGAGAACTTGATCGGGTTAAGTCACAAGACCGTTTAAATATACTTAACCATTCTAATACGATTAGTGGAGGGGGGTTAAGTTAACCTATGCTTAACCAATCTAATACGATAATCTGATAGGGTTAAGATAAACAAATACTTAACCAATTTGACTTGATGATTGAATAGGGTTAAGTCATGAGCTTCTTGGTATACTTAACCAACTTGTAGGGCTAGGTCTTGGACTTGAATATTTAGCCAAATATTGACATGATTCGTAGGCAGGTTAAGTCATGAACTTAAATGACAATACTTAACCCATTTGACAAAACCCTAGTTCAGGGGACTAGGTGGAAAATCGTAGTTAACAAGGATAACGGGAAAAGAGACTAAGTGGTGAACCTCAGTTAGGAAACTAAGTAATAATTCTTAGTCAAGGGATTTGGACCAGTTCACAGATAGATGAGTAACCCGATACGGTAGGTCATCGCTTAAACACACGAGGAGGAGCAATATCTGATTTAGATAAAGGCTCCAACGAACTGGGTGACGAAGCGGTAGCTTCGGGGAAACGGGAGGATACTCTTGGTATCCCTCTATGAGGTTGCGGATGGTCCATGAAACCAGGGCTCATAGAGGTTAAGGTCTGCGGTAGAAGAGCCAAGAGTATGCCTTGGTTGCTATGCGAGCGACCTAAAGACTGGGATGGATTAGCGTGGAGTTGACGATACTTGTTTTTGCCCTGGATAGCACGTCGCCGACTACCTACCATCTTTGGTCAATCGTGTACGAATGGAAAGGCAAGAGAACTCCCAACAGACTATGTTCTTGCTATCGAGTCATGGGTGAGGTTGGGCCATAGGAAAGTGGGGCTATAGTGGGGTCGGGATGTAGTTCTCATACATGATTTTTCTTGGATTGCCTTTCAGTAGTTGAGGGAGGGGTCACGTGGGACCATAGCCACGGATACAAAAACAGACCTTGATATCTGCATCAGCAGACGACTTAAAGCTCCCGACCGAGTTCCGTATTTCTTGATTTGCCCTGGCACGGAACTCGGATGGCACATTGAGGAACATGTGCGTCTAGACATGTAAAACGATTCACGATACTTACGCGGGATAGAGGGCGCGGTTGACGGGTGGCATAATCCCTAGTGGCCCTAGGTGGCTTGAACCCAAACCGAGACACGGAAACGTTCATTAGGTAGCATAATCCCTAGTGGTCCTAGGTGGCATAAATCCTAAGTGAACACGCGATAGTTCATGGTAAGAAAACCTAACAAGATCAAGGGAAGCAGTCCAAAACAACCTCAAGGATAAAATGGTACTACGTTGAGGTGGTATAGATTTACATGGGAAAGCCCGTACGGCCTACGGCAAAGGACTGAACTTATACATGGAAAGAAACATACGAGTGGGGAAAACCTACATATGCTATATATTAGGTTGACATGGACCATTACATGACATTGGGCAAGGGACATTCATAGTTAACACATGACGCGGGTTGGGATACTAGTACGAGAGGTGCAGAGCAAATATACATGATAAATACCGTGGGATGTTATACATGATAGATACCTTGGGATTGTAGACTTGATAGAAACCTGACGATGTGATACCTTGATTTATCTTGACACCGTAGTTTATCATGATACCTTAGTTTATCTTGCTACAGTAGTTCATCCAGTTATCTTGGTTTAGCTTATCTATCTTGTCGGCATCCTTATGTTTACTTTCAGTTTATGCATGTCATGTTACCTTTACCTGTTTTTATACTGGAAGTAGATAGGACTTACCAGTCTTTATGACTGACCCCGTTTTCTTTCGCCTCTTTGTCTTCCGTTTCCCCCCAGGTTTCAGGGAGGAAATGATGTTGTTTAGTTCGGACCTCTTATGCTTGAAGGTCATCATGTATAGCTTGGTCTTCTCTTGGCTATGGCTGCTTCACCGCTTTATTTTGGGGAATAATTTATGAAAAGGTTTTATGCTTCTTTATTATTGCAAGACAGGTTTTGATGTATTCTGATGTAAAAGGCTTTAGACCTTATTTTATAAGGTAATGAAATTTGTATTACTTCCACTGTTTTATATATGTTCTGTCTTGTAATATTTCTGTGCATGCTTACCTCGATAATGCTTCACCAAACCTAGTGCATTCCCTTTGTGAGTGACCCTAGCGGAGGTGGGGTGTTACATTTGGTATCAGAGCAGAAGGTTACCAGACTGGGCAAAAGTTTTTAAAACCTTCTAAAAACTATTTGAAAAACCGTTTACAAAGAAGCATTTTTCAAGAAAAAGATTTTTTAAAGGCTATTCCCCAAAAGCCATTAGCACTATCCTTTGTTTCCTTTCTTTCCTCCATCTGTAGTCACAGTAGTTTTAGCTGCGTCTAATCCTTGTCTAGCTACGTAAGTATTTTCCCGTGCGATGGAGGAAGTTCTCGAGAGACCTGTTACCGAAGTTATAAGAAGGGATAATAAGAGAAAGGATAAAGGACACGAGCTTAAGAATAAGCAACTTGTTGGTATGGCTTGATCCACAAAGGATAAGGACAAGATCAGCGAGAGGGCAATTGTATGCTCTCATTTCTAGCGTACCTAAGAGGAATGGTACCATTTCTATTAAAGGCTTAGCCTTTCTTTTCTATCGTCCCGTCTAGACCTTGTTTTGATCATCGCATCATTTAAGTCTGCCTCGATAGTTAAGTCTCTGCACCTTAGTACTAGCATGGTAGAAGATCCCACTTTTGTCCCAAAAGTCTGGTTGGAGAGTCGGTCCATAAATTCATGACTTGTTTGGAATTGAGAGTGTAAACGCCAAGTGTTGAGATTAGAAGCAATGCTCCTATTGTTGAGCTATGGATGGATCTAGGGATGAAGTGGTTATCCAGTAAGGGATGCCATTCTCGGTTTTGAAAGGAGGGTAGTTAAACTCTTAACTTGCCTTGGTAATACCCTCGAAGTCTCGTGTAACCTTATGAGTTCTGTCATGGTTAGTTACATAGAATCTCTTGGTGTATTTATCGGAAATCTCTGATCCGGTCGAGTAACGTTCGCCAATAAGGTGGATGGTTCATCTCGCTTAAGCATGAGTTATAGGAATAACCCTAGTAAGTGCACGTGGTAACATGGATTGGCATTGGTAAACGAGATCCAGAATTCACTAGTGAATTTTGGAGAGCTTGCATGAGTACGTAGATATGGTTGAGCCAAGTATACTAGGGAAAGAATAAATGAAAGTGAAACGAGAGGCGACAGTGAAAAGAGTTCCGACTCATACCTTGGAAATAGGAATCAAGGAGCTACGAAATCATGAAGTCAAAGGCAGTCAAGGCACACTGGAATTAAGCTCAAGGAAATGCAGCTTAGACGCACGCATCATGTCTCTTTTTAAGAGTATATCGTTGATCCCTGGTTCTCCCGTAGAGCTTGCTTGCATGCTATCGCTTGGTGGATATCCTCTCGGTCCTGTTTCTGTTGCAAACCCCGTAAGGAGTTTGTCTTGTTTATCTTCTCGATCCTATCTTGGGAACCTTAGATAGAACTCTATGGATGTAAACATGTATTTGAAACATGTTATGATTGATATGGTTACAAATGGTTGCAAGTGGTTGCTCGTGGATGCGCGAATACACATTAGATACTAGATTGACGCGGTCACATTTCATGTTGCATATGCACGAGTATTTATACTTGTTTATGGATGAAATTGAATGTGTTGTCATGCGGATGTTGCATATGGATGAATATTTGTGCACACATATAGTACTTATATGACTAGGACTATTTGCATACATGTTGGACTCATGGCACTAAACATATTTTGCATTAGAGAGATCATTCAGGCCTGATCATTAGCATTAGCTAAGGAGCATATACACACACGTTCTGCATATGTTCATACGGCACTAGAAATTGTCTAAGGACAATGGTTGCCTGTGAATGATGTTTTGAGTAGATGGATGATGGATGGTAGGATACGTTCTTCCTGACTTGGAGATTTCGGGGACGAAATCCTTTAAGTTGGGGCGGATGTAACAACCCGGATTTTTACAACATGCTAAGATGAGAATCAAGGCGGAATTTAATTTTAAAATTTGAATCAAGGGAAACGGGCTGTGCCATTACGTTCGTCTCGGAAAAATACACGAAATAGAGTCCGAGTTTTCGAAAAACGGAGTCCGTATGACCAAGTTATGGCCCAACGAAGTTTCAGAAAATTCCAAGTCCGAAAAACAGTTCAAAATTCAAATCTGGAGCCGAAAAGACTGGGCGGGAAAATTTCCCGCCCAGCACCCAAGTCGACATGGGTGTCGACTTGGGTGTCGACACACCCAAGGTGGTGTCGACTTGCAAGTCAACACCCCTGTCGACCTGGATGGTCGAGCCCAGGCCACCTGGGTGCGCCTGCTTGTGTCTCTGGTCCTGTTCTGGAAGCTTCCGACGGAATTTGATGGCTCAGATCTGATTTGGGGTTAATCCTATGGTTTAAACTACCCCTAATCTCTATAAAAAGACCCCTAGACCTAGCCTAAACCCTCATTAATTCATTCCTACAACGAAGTTATGCCAAAATGCTCCCTCACCATGGCCTCCACCTTCATATCATGGCCTCCATCTTCATCTCCAAAGGCTTGAGCATCCAAAGCTAGACCCATGAAGAAGGTGCAAGCTTTCAACACCAAATCAAGGAGGGATCAACGTTGCTACACCAATTTCATGACGATTCTTCAACAAAGGAGCCACCTTTCTTGGTCAAGACGATTCGTGATCTTTTCCTAAGCCTCGCTATGTAAGTTCTAGCTACTTGTAGATTCTAACGGTGGTTCTAATGTGACATGGAATAAAATGCGATGAAACATAAGTATGCTAGCCTATGTGAACCTAACTTTGCCCCTTTTCTATGATCTATGACCTTGGGCTAAGTTTTAGCGACTTAACCATGCCACTCATGTTATGCTTAACATAGTTTATCCTGCAAATTTGAATCTTTATCTATGGAATGCTAGCATGAACCTTTGGGAACCATTTGACTTGTGAAACATTGACAAAGATTTGACTTTGGGGCTTATGCATATGAACACAAACCCCTTATGTTATCATGCATGCTTGTGGCCAAATTCTCTTATGATATTATGCATGTTTGTGGCCAAATTCCCTTATGATACTATGCATGTTTGTGGCCAAATTCCCTTATGATACTATGCATGCTTGTGGCCAAATTCTCTTATGATGCTATGCATATTTTGAGGCCAAACCCCTTATGATACCATGCATGTTCGTGGCCAATCCCTTTTTGACATCGTGCATGTTTTGAGGCCAATATGTAGCATAGTGCCCTTACTATGTTGACTCGCTTTTACTTGGGTTGGAAACACGATTTGGGGTAGGTTAGACGTGCGTGATTATGACATGATAATTTGACGTGGGATTTCATGAAAATATGGTACTTATGATACACCTAAATGTGGGCATGACATGTGGGATAAACATGGGACTTGAAACTAGACACGTGTGGGTTGTAAGTGTAATATGACACTAGACCAAACATGAAAGTGGCCAACTCGAGGTTGGGTTGAGTTTGTAGCATAAATCTACCCGGACCCGCCCGGCTTAACTAGTGGCTACAAACAATAGGACCCAATGTGAGTAGTTGGTCATATAGCACTTAAAACCCGAGGTTAGACTAGGTTGTGGTGTAAATCTACCCGGACCCGCCCGGCTTAACTAGTAACCACAACAAAGTCTAATGTGAGAGGTTGGGGTGCATTAATTTAATTAATGCCACATGAAAAGGTTAAGTAATTTTGACTAATGACACTTAATCGATATGACACGAATGGGTAGGTTAAGTGGAACCGGACTTGATTTCTTAATGACACTTAACCAAACAAGACAATTAGGGGATGGGGTTAGGTAATTTACACTTAACTGATCCGACTTGGTAATTATATGGGGTTAAGTAACTCATACTTAACTAATCTAAACACGGTAATTAGATGGGGTTAAGTAACCTACACTTAACTAATCTAAACACGGTAATTAGATGGGGTTAAGTAACCTACACTTAACTAATCTAAACACGGTAATTCGATGGGGTTAAGTTAAACACTTAACCAATCTAAACTTGGTAATTCAATGTGGTTAAGTACCCAATACTTAACCAACTTAACATGATAATTTAATAGGGTTAAGTAACTTATACTTAATCAATTATACATGATGGTTTGATGAGGTTAAGCAACCAAACTTAACCAATCTAATATGAGAACTTGATCGGGTTAAGTCACAAGACCGTTTAAATATACTTAACCATTCTAATACGATTAGTGGAGGGGGGTTAAGTTAACATATGCTTAACCAATCTAATACGATAATCTGATAGGGTTAAGATAAACAAATACTTAACCAATTTGACTTGATTATTGAATAAGGTTAAGTCATGAGCTTCTTGGTATATTTAACCAACTTGTAGGGCTAGGTCTTGGACTTGAATACTTAGCCAAATATTGACATGATTCGTAGGCAGGTTAAGTCATGAACTTAAATGACAATACTTAACCCATTTGACAAAACCCTAGTTCAGGGGACTAGGTGGAAAATCGTAGTTAACAAGGATAACGGGAAAAGAGACTAAGTGGTGAACCTCAGTTAGGAAACTAAGTAATAATTCTTAGTCAAGGGATTTGGACCAGTTCACAGATAGATGAGTAACCCGATACGGTAGGTCATCGCTTAAACACACGAGTAGGAGCAATATCTGATTTAGATAAAGGCTCCAACGAACTGGGTGACGAAGCGGTAGCTTTGGGGAAACGGGAGGATACTCTTGGTATCCCTCTGTGAGGTTGCGGATGGTCCATGAAACCAGGGCTCACAGAGGTTAAGGTCTGCGGTAGAAGAGCCAAGAGTATGCCTTGGTTGCTATGCGAGCGACCTAAAGACTGGGATGGATTAGCGTGGAGTCGACGATACTTGTTTTTGCCCTAGATAGCACGTCGCCGACTACCTACCATCTTTGGTCAATCATGTACGAACGGAAAGGCAAGAGAACTCCCAACAGACCATGTTCTTGCTGTCGAGTCATGGGTGAGGTTGGGCCATAGGAAAGTGGGGCTATAGTGGGGCCGGGATGTAGTTCTCATACATGATTTTTCTTGGATTGCCTTTCAGTAGTTGAGGGAGGGGTCACGTGGGACCATAGCCACGGATACAAAAACAGACCTTGATATCTGCATCAGCAGACGACTTAAAGCTCCCGACCGAGTTCCGTATTTCTTGATTTGCCCTGGCACAGAACTCGGATGGCACATTGAGGAACATGTGCGTCTAGACATGTAAAACGATTCACGATACTTACGTGGGATAGAGGGCGCGGTTGACGGGTGGCATAATCCCTAGTGGCCCTAGGTGGCTTGAACCCAAACCGAGACACGGAAACGTTCATTAGGTAGCATAATCCCTAGTGGTCCTAGGTGGCATAAATCCTAAGTGAACACACGATAGTTCATGGTAAGAAAACCTAACAAGATCAAGGGAAGCAGTCCAAAACAACCTCAAGGATAAAATGGTACTACGTTGAGGTGGTATAGATTTACATGGGAAAGCCCGTACGGCCTACGGCAAAGGACTGAACTTATACATGGAAAGAAACATATGAGTGGGGAAAACCTACATATGCTATATATTAGGTTGACATGGACCATTACATGACATTGGGCAAGGGACATTCATAGTTAACACATGACGCGGGTTGGGATACTAGTACGAGAGGTGCAGAGCAAATATACATGATAAATACCGTGGGATTTTATACATGATAGATACCTTGGGATTGTAGACTTGATAGAAACCTGACGATGTGATACCTTGATTTATCTTGACACCGTAGTTTATCATGATACCTTAGTTTATCTTGCTACAGTAGTTCATCCAGTTATCTTGGTTTAGCTTATCTATCTTGTCGGCATCCTTATGTTTACTTTCAGTTTATGCATGTCATGTTACCTTTACCTGTTTTTATACTGGAAGTAGATAGGACTTACCAGTCTTTATGACTGACCCCGTTTTCTTTCGCCTCTTTGTCTTCCGTTTCCCCCCAGGTTTCAGGGAGGAAATGATGTTGTTTAGTTCGGACCTCTTATGCTTGAAGGTCATCATGTATAGCTTGGTCTTCTCTTGGCTATGGCTGCTTCACCGCTTTATTTTGGGGAATAATTTATGAAAAGGTTTTATGCTTCTTTATTATTGCAAGACAGGTTTTGATGTATTCTGATGTAAAAGGCTTTAGACCTTATTTTATAAGGTAATGAAATTTGTATTACTTCCGCTGTTTTATATATGTTCTGTCTTGTAATATTTCTGTGCATGCTTTCCTCGATAATGCTTCACCAAACCTAATGCATTCCCTTTGTGAGTGACCCTAGCGGAGGTGGGGTGTTACATGTAGGGTTCTAGCGATGGGGAACAAAGAGATGGTAGTATAGACACATATTAGGCTATGTATCAGTGCAGTGGGGTAGTCATTACTCCATGGGGCAGAGTGATCGTAGCAAGGCTATGAGCCAGTGCAGTGAAGTTGTCATGACTTCATGGGGCAGAGTGGACATAGCAAAGGATTTAGGTGCGGTAGCAGTTGCATTGAGTAGGAGGCATTCCAGTCTAGAGGTTATGTTTCTGGGTTGGAAGCAACTAGAGTATATCACAGGATATGATTTCAGACCCAAGAGTGAATTGGACTAAGGAACGCTAGTAAGCTTGACAATTAGATCGATTTTGATTGAGTGAATTGGTTCCAGTTAGAAGGACGATCCTAACCTATTGGAAATCATATCTAGGGTAGAGATGGGGATCGATGGAAAGGGAATGATCAAGTAAGGATTTGATCGAGAAGGATGGCTTCGAAAGAATGGGGGACTAGTTGTACCCAACGTAGACGGACTGAGGGATGAAGTGCTTAGAGCATAACGTCACTCAAAACTGACTATACATCCCAGTGGTAACAAAATGTATTGAGACATGGATCAGACCTACCACTGGGAAAGGATTAATAAGGACGTTGGGAAGTTTATGTCCAAATGCATGAATTGCCAGTTAGTTAAAGCTGAGCAAAAGAAGCCTAGTGGGTTGTTACAACCATTAGAAATTCCTAAATGGAAATGGGAATAAGTCTCAATGGATTATATTGATGGTTTACTATGGGCTAGATCAGGTCATGATGGTATTTGAGTGAATAGTATACTAGAGGATCTTTTGAGAACTTATATATTGGATTTTGGAGGGTCATGGGATGACCATTTGTATCTGGTTGAGTTATAGTTATTAGCCCAGTATTGGTATGGTTCCAATTGAAACTTTGTACGGAAGACCGTGCAAGGCACCATCATGTTGGTTGGAGAATGATGAGAAATTTGAGCTTAGACCAGAAATAATAAGAGGAACTTCAGGCAAGATCAAGGTTATCCAACAGAGAATGAAGACTACCTAAGATAGGAAGAAGACTTATGTCGATAAGAGATGAAGAGATTTGGAATTCTTTGTTAACGACTTGGTATTCGTCAAGGTCTCTCCATTGATGAATGTGATTCGTTTTGGTAGGAAAGGTAAGTTAGCACCAAGGTTTGTTGGTCCATTATCAGTTCTCGAGCAAGATGGGAATTTGGCATATAAAGTTGAATTACCAGAGAAGATGGAAGGAGTTCATAACGTATTTCATGTTTCCCAGTTAAGAAAATTCGTGCACGACCCCGATACGACTATTTCACATGACCAGTTGGTTGATATCGAAGTAGAACCCGAGGTGGTTGGGAACCGCAAGAGGATTCCTATTGTCGAGCACGTTACGAAGAAACTTCGAAGGAAGAAGTGAATCTAGTCAAGGTTCAGTGGGGCGAGAATGAGAATGACTGTACTTGGGGGACACAGGAGAGCATTAGAAAGACGTATCCAAAGCTTTTCGCCTAGTAAGATTTCAGTTTCGATTTAGTCTTTCCGCATGCTAGGATAGGCTTGTTTTGTTTGTTTTGCATGTTTGATTGTTGTAAGTAGCTGGTAGGCATGTGGGATCCTTTGTATGTTTTAGGTTAAGGAATTTCGGGGACGAAATTTCTTAAGGGGGGGAGAATGTAACGACCCGCATTCTATGTATCGAAGGATCGAAGGATCGTAGGATATTTATTTCTCTCACATACGAAGTCGTATGGTCATGAAACTTTGGGAGACGACTATTGGGATCATTTTTCATGTTCATAATTTTTGCCGATTTTTAAATGACCATTTTGCCCTTAGTTGATCTTGTTTTGGCCATAACTTTTGATTGGTAAGGAGTTTTGACCTGAAACCATTTCCATTAGATCCGGATGATGGCTTACCTTTCCGTAAAGTGGTCACATTAGCCAAATGGACTCACAGTTTGGGAGATATGGCTGAAACAAGTTTCAGATGGTGAAAAACAGCTTAACCGGGCCTAATTTAGGTGATTAGTGAGTGGGCCCATAACCCATTACGGGATTAGGGTTATGGGATGGCTGAAGGGGTTAGGAAATTCAGTTTCTATCATTTTCCAGCCGCCACTTTTTGTTCCTTCAAGTTTAGCCATGGCCTCCACTTTCTAAAACACCCCAAATCACCTTCTAATCACTAATTAGGCCAAATCTACATCAAATCAAAGAGGATTAGCACAAGAATCAAGATAGAACCGCTATATAGCCTTGGGAACAGCGCCAAACAGAGAATCATTTCAGATTTGATATTTTATTTGTGACTAAGGTGAGTGATTTGCATTATTTTTCACTAATTATGGCTAATTAGGGTAATTAGCGAAGATTAGCGAAATTATAACTCATAAAAATCTAGAAAAATTTGTAAAATTCTAAAATATTATTTTAGGGTTCTGATACAAATTTGGGTTGATTCGGTTAAGTTTTACTAATCTTATCATTAATTGTTGTTAAACACGCTTAAGGGAAAATATGAGATTTTGGCTATGTTTGATCCGTTTTAACTTATCAAGTTGTTGTTTTGCTGTTTGTGGATGTTTATACATGTTGTTATGGCTGTATGGTATGCTTGTGATTGTTTAGAACAGTTAGATTGGTCGAAAACGCCGTCAAATGGCGTAAAACAATCGTTGGAAAGAAGTGCAGGAAATTACCCGAACCGGATCGGATCGGAGGGGGAAGCACGATCTGAACTGCTCGCACTTGAAGCTTCACGATCCGACCTGAGCATGGTGGCATGACCTGAAGAGAGCACCCGATCCAAACCGCGTCACTCGACCCGAACCGATGCACCAGGGATGGACTTGAGAGGCTCGACCCGATCCAGAGTGCTTGGGAAGGAGAACCGAGCCGCTTGCCTGAAGTCACGATCTGGTGCTCTGGAGATGATCTGAACCGATCCGAAGCAGGGGCCACGATCCGACCCGTAGGGGGTATTCTGATCCGAACCGAGAGGCTTGGGTTTGAGGCGTGAACCATGATCTGAACCAGAGGAGTTAACATGGACGAACCGATCCGAAGCAAAGTGAAGAGAGAAGACTGAACCGATCCGGAGAAGACCAAAACTCGAGATGCAAAGGTAGTCCAAATGGGAAGTTTGCACTTAGGATACAGTTGGGAACCAACGAATTAACTTCACGATTGGACTTTGCTGCGGGACGTGTGCAAAGGGGTTGTCGGTATTCATAACTTTGGGTTCACCACTGAGAGACGGATAGTGGGCTTATAGTGATAGTTGTACGGGGTTGGACTCCGTCAGGTCCCAAAGGATTAGGTGACCAAATAGTGGATATTGTATGCTTTACGCACTGAGTGAGAGATGTGAGGATGGTTGTTATGTTTGATTGTTTGCTTTCACTATGACATGCACACCCGCACCACCCATATTCTTTACACCATATGTTAGTGGCACCTTAGAGTATTGAGCGGTATGTTGCGCTAACTCTTTGGTTGCAGGTTCAGGTATGATTGGATTTTACCTGTTATTGTTCTGTTTTGTTTCTTATCGCTCATACTAGACTTTTGTCTGACCCAGAGTTTTATGTCTCTTCTTATTACTCTGGGTGCTCCTAAACGAGCAGACAAGAGACAGGTTAGGTGGTAGGCACGAGTAGCTGTACCGGAGACGAGCAGGAGGCTCCCACCTATGATACATAGATATTCTCCCTATGTTGTTGAAGGTCACTGCTTGGGCATTAGTAGTGTACCTCCTTCTTTTACTTTCTTTTGCTTTAGAGACTGTTTTAAAGTTGTAATAATGATGTTGGATCATAAGCTTTATTTTGGATTTTCGCTGCTATGATGATGATGGTTTTAGTTTTCAGCTTATGCACTGTCTCGCCCGTTTTATGTCAAGTATGTTACCATTATATTTTATTCCATGCGCTGTGAGACATTCTATAGGTTTCTTTGTTGGTTCTTTCACCTTCTTTCCTTTCTTTGACGACCGTCCCGTGCTAGCGGACTTGTGTACAATGCACTTTCGGAGGAAATGTCAGTTAATGCGGGGTGGGCCGTCACATGAACCGAAGGCACCCTCCTACCACATCCTATATAGGTATCACCCCAAGGATCAGTAGCGAGTAGTTCTTACAATCCATAGATTCAAATCACGACAGAATCACTACTAAAATATCTCTAGGAGGTAACCAGAGAAATTCAACAAGTAGTTCTTCCGCTTATGAAGATCAACGGTCTTCAATGCTCCATCTTTAATCAATATCTCACACGTATTTGCTGGTCGGAATGGTTTTCGAATATAATTTGATCCCGGTCTTTCCGTACCAACAACCATATTGGCCAGATTTTATACTCGATTATTTAACTATCAATTAAATAATCATGTGAATGAAATGAGTTTACTGATTCAATACTCGGCATTACTTGGCCTCTTTAATTAAATATATGTTAATCATATTCTTTAAATACCCCAATATTAGAGTTTATCTTTTACTTCTTATTAAAAATAATAATATTCTTAAAAATCATTTCATTCGCTTATAAACTTTTCAAATACAGTTTATAGTATTATTTACGGAAATCATAACTTATATTTCCCTCAATTGCTCTCGTTCATAAACTAATACCATTCTTAGATAATCGTGAAGTCGTTCAAGTTGGGGTATTTTATTAACCTCTCAGGCCTTGACCAATCAACATTCATATCTTTAAAATAGATAGAAGTTTATTAACCACACATTTTCCTTTGAAAACCTTATTTAAATCTCAACAACGTTTACTTAATTAATAATTAAATAAACTATTATTTTACTTCTCTATTAATCATTGATAATCCTCTCTAATATTATACTCGAGTTTTGAATCCATTATGGATAGAATCCTTTATAAAATTTCCTCAACATCTCTTTAAAAATATTCTTCAACTTGTTTGCAACAACAATACTATATTGGTTTTTAAAATCATATATAACTGTCTTCAACAATCTAATATAAATATCTTTATCATCTCATATAATTATCTTTTACAACTCTTATAATGACATCTCTCACGAATCCTTATATTATTTGGAACAAAACAATTCAACTTATCATATGTAACAAACATTACAGATTTCATTACAAAACATTTTATTTTCTTTATTTATACTCTTCTCAAATCATTGCGACAACTTATGCGTTATCGAAAATCCCATAGCGATCTTTCTAAGGATCTGTAGTTATAAATCAAATAGTTTAATTTATTATTTGTTACAATTGTTACACATTCATTTTTCAAAACTCTTACCTCATTTGCAAATCTCATTTATAAATTATTATCGACAACTAATATTTTGATTACATTTCTAAAATCTTAAATTCCATTTACAAATCGTTTGTAAATCATTTACGACAACTTGTATTCATTGCCATTTCCAAAACCGTTTACTTAGTTAATACTCTCAACTCCACTTAACATTCCGAACTTCGGAACAATTACATTTCGAACCTCGGAATAAATCCCACTTCGTTATTTCATAACAATTCCAATTTCTCGATTTCCTTTTTCTAACTTCAAATATTAAGTAAATATTTGATTTAAGCTATCATATTCGCTTAAAACCCCCTTTTATAACTTCGTTATAAAATCTTGGTTTTAAGATAAAACCCGTTTATACATTCCTTTCACATTTCGATTAGATTCATTTCAACATCGATCATTTTTTTAAATAAATTTCAATTTAAAAAGTTAATCTCTTAAATTATTATTGAAACAATAGCTTACTTCCGTCACTAACTACTATAGCAGTAGTTAACTTCTTAATTGACTAAAATAAATAGTAACTGATTTAAAAATCAATCGAGTTAAAATGGTTGACTTTGTCAATTCAAAACACGGTTACCTTTTTAGCCTGTTCCAATTAGTCCTTTATTTAAATTAATTAATAATATAATTAATTTAAATAGTTCGATTTAACTGTTTTTTAAAAACAATAAGTCTCAGTTATAAATCATTATATTAATCCTTGCTCACTTACTTATTCAACTTAGTAATATAAGAATTAACTTTTTAAATCATTTACTAAGTAAAATGAGGCACGTGCTTCGCATACGACTGATTTTTGGTACAACAATGGTGGTTAAAACAATCAACATATATGTGTTTGGTTATTTCCCTTTTATAAACTTCATTTTAAATAATATATTTAAAAATCTATATTCATTTATAAAATAAATTTATAACTTCATTACGGTCGATTCATCCGATGGTAAATCCATATTACAAACTCAACCAAGTCAACTAAATTTACATTCAATATTACTCTTTAACTTAATTCACATATTCAAATATCAATTGATTGATATTCGATTGATTTCTCTTTAATTATTATTCATCAAATTTTCAAATTTTATTTAATTTCAACACCATTTCTTAACTTATTTTCAAATATCATTATTAGTGATTTAATTCGATTCACTTAACCCAGTTAAGTTCTAATTCAAAATTTTAACCAAAATTTGAATTCTATTCAAATCAGTCAACACACCATATCTAAATAATTCTGAGAAATTATTTCTCTCCAATGCAGAAATAACTTTTCGGGTAAAAAAAATTTCATTTACCACTCTTTTCAAAACAATATCGTGTTCCTTACCAGTTCAATGCTTTTCAACACTTGAACCGACCCACAACACAATACAAAACATTTGTATATATAAAATTCACAAATACGCTCTCATATATACACTCAAACTCGATCTAGGGTGTTACTAACCCCATCTCTATCAAGTTACGCCACAGAGCCAAGGTTATTACTAAACCAATAGCTCTGATACCACTGTAACGACCCAGCAGTTTTCGGCCTCGAAAATCGACATAAATACCCTTACCATGACTTATGCCGATCCTCCAGGCACCGAAAATACTGGATAGTTATTAGAAAGAATTTAGAGGGTGGGATAAGAAAGAAAGAAATATAGGAATAGAAGAAGAAGAAGATCACAACACAGAGTCTCACATCGCCGCGGAACAAAATATAATATAGAAATAAATCTTTATTGAGAGCTTTGAAAAAACACTTACAGTATCAGAGTACATCAACATCACTGGACAGTTATAATAATCTGCCCTTATATACAACACAGCGGAATAATATCATATGTCTGAATTCTTCTGGCCCGTCTCTTCACAGCACTCGATAACCTGAACCTGTACACTCCGAGCTAACCCGAGCATTTACAAAATACCGGGTCAGTCTGGTGAACCAGAGTGAGATAAACTCGCACAGTATTAAGGGTAATCATCCAATCATGATTTTAAAGTTCGAAATCTTTCAAAAGAAAATGATAATCGTAAGACCGAATCCACACATAAACACGGACGGTTTTTACCTTACGATAACCCAAAACAGTTTTGAAACCAATATCTTTTCTGATATTATAATAATGTCTAAATACAAGTAAATAACAATCTAGTGGAACGCTTGCATCTCACGCTCCACATATATAGTATACAATCAAAACCGCAGGTGCTTATTGGAGATTGGATTCCAACTCTGACAAGGTATGGGACCACCTGCCGATCGTGTATCTCTAGAGACGAATACACTGGGTTCAACAAGAACGTCTTGCAACCCGGCCCTCACATGACCGACCACTCATTTCGCTTGAGTGTATCGAATGTATATCACCGACGGTTGGGATCAGCAACCGCCTCCCGACAAGGGACAGCATCGAATATAGATTTAAGAAACAAATGGAATTCCTCTAGATAGGTGATCATACACCCTAATGGGAGCGACCCACATAGCCATGCTGCCTGCCCGATTTTTGTCATCTTCCGGTTGATGAGGCTTGAGGTCAGAATTTACCTTCAGAACATCTGGTCACTATTCACTTTGAATGCCACATCGTCAGATCCTCCGGATATCACTAATTGATATCCACAAAAATACTCTGCGGTCAGCTAAGAGAAGGTGTACGGCCTCCTCCGCCATCAACAGAAATACGTTTGAAGAAATCAACGTACGTGACTCCTTCGGAAATACTCTGTCAGACACTCATCCATACAAGTCATCCAGGAGCAGGATGAACCGAAGGCACCCTCCTACTGCATCCTAGGAATCACCCTACAGATCAGTAGCGAGAAGTCCTTGCAGTCCGTAGTCTTCACATCACGACAGAATCACTGTTGAAATATCTCCGGCCGCTAAACCAGAGAAATCCAATCAGTAGTTCTCCCGCTTATGAAGATCAACGGTCTTCAACTGCTTTATCTTCAATAATCTTCTTCCACGTATTCGCTGGTCGGAATGGTTTTCGAACATAAATTCGATCCCGGTCTTTCCGTACCCTCGATCGTATGGGTCAATTTTGATAGTCGGTGATTTAACTATCAAATAAATAAACATGTGTGCAAACAACGATATTATTTCCAGATGGAAATTCTATCGAACAATCATCATTCCATGATTATTTCTTTTTAGATTAAATTATCCTCGACTTAGTCATTTCCCATTTATATAAATATACATAAATTCTTATTTTCTACATTTAGAAAATATACTTGATTAACATTGGGACATTTCCAGAATTTACTTGTTTTGCTTATTTCTAAAAACATTTCTGATCTTTACTTTGAAAACATTTCCCAACTTCTTCATTTGATTTAAACCGATGTTTTTAAACATCACTCAGCCAATTTAATCCATTTCACCCATTGACTCAATTTACTTGGCCAATCTTCACCCTCGAACTTTGCCCATCCCTTAGTTAAAAACGAAGCCAATCAAGTTGGGGTATAATTACCTCTCAGACCTTAACTGAACAACGTGTCCAACCTCGAAATAGACAAAGTTCATCTTCGAAATCTTTAACAACTTCCTTTCGAATAACTATATTCGATTTATCATTCTTTCGAATAAAACTGTATTCGAAAATCCAATTAACTATCTCTTCGACTGACTTATATTCGATTTAATTCACTTCTCGAATAAATTATATTTAACGACTCTACTTCGAATAAGTGATATTCGTTAAATTCCATTTTACTAACTCTATTCACTTTATTACTACTCGATTAATTCAAACCTGATTAACCCCATTTGAATAACTCTAATTCGATTTAATTCCAATTGATTTACTTTATTAATCATAACTGGTTAACTCTACCTGACTAACTTCACCTGATTTTCTCTAACTGGTTACTCTAACTGATTAACTCCAACTGATTAACTTTGCTCGACTAACTTGACTTATTTAACCAAATTTGGCCAACTCGACCTAATTAACTCAACTTTGACTAACTCGATTTAATTAACCTTTATCGATTATTACTATTTGATTTAACACCATTCGCTCGACTCTAGATCGCAGCGATTACAATGGTTACGCCTGATTCCCTCAGGAAACATCTGACCGCCGTAGGCTATATGCAGCCCTGCAAATTATGCTAGCAGTCTTACGAGATGGTACTTATCTTGAATAACTAGGTTTGACTAACTCTGTCTCCATTTACTATACTCGATCAATTTAAATTTAATATCAAATATTCCAGTTAAAACCTAACTCGATTAACTGGATAATAAAAATCCTTATTTCTCTTTAAAACTGCCTTATTCAAAATAATATACTTAAACTTATTTTAATTATAAAATAAATTTATATATTACGTAATGGTCGATCCGCTTGATAAAAATTCATGATTTTCTAACACACGAAGTGATATCAATTTACTCAACCAATATTGTCACTGGTTAAACCAAATCAACGTTGAATTTCAATCCATTGTTCATCAATCAAATCAATTGCCCATCCCACTATTTCCTTTATCTGGTAATAAAGGACAACCCTCAATCAACAATCAGATCATGCAAACAATTCACATAATTTCAAACACGATTATTTTATATACGTGTAAATCAAGGAAAATTTCCTTTATTGGATTTAATCGTTAAAAATAACGATTCTATATTTCACTGAATTTAAACGACCGTTTAAATTCCATTTTTAAATCAACCAGAGATAACTAGCAGACATTCATTTCTAGCAACCAGAGTACATAAAACAAAACCCAATTTATATCAAATATAAATGGGAGGAAACTGAGTGAGGTTAACTCACCTTTGATTCTCAATGTCGCCAGCTTTGTCCTGGTTTTGTTCTTCTTGTAGTCACGATCGTAACACGAGTTGGTTTGCCCATTTCTGTTCATATATGAACGAGTTATAAATTTTTGAATATTGACGTCTTTGTTAAATTATTAAATCCTTAGTTATAAATAAACTAATCCTATTTAATTGAACTAATAACCTTGTTATACAGATCCTAACTAATTTCCTTAAATCCCTATTTTCAAGTTAAATTAATTATATTAATTAAAACGATAATCCTTAATCACATTTACTAATAACTTCATTATATTAAACAAATAACTAAATACGTTTAAACTGGTTAACGAAATTAACACGACCAATCTAGACCCGCAAGGTACCAGAATGAAAGGGTTTTTAAATTTCGTTAAGTAGATCAGCTTACTTTAAATTTAAAAACTCCTTAGTTAATACCTTAAATTAACTTTCATTTAGATTTAAACTAAACAAATAAATAAATTTTGGGCCTTACCTTAATTATCTTCAGCCCACTCGTTTCAAGCCCGCATCCCTTTTCCTTTTAAATCCAAAAACCATCGGATCCTCTCATTTCAAACCCTCAAACCATTTTTCCATCATCCGCCGCCACTCCAAAATGGAGAGAACTGAAACCCTACCACCTTAAACCCTTGCCGCCGATGCTTCATACCACCGGATCCCACACCCCTGCCCTCACCAGAGGCGTTGCCGTCCAGGCCACCTTCCAGACCCCTCGACCCGTACCCGCAGGCTCCATCACCCTCAAATTAACGGAAGTCGCTATTTCCGATTCACCTAGGCCGAAGCCTTCTCCACAAAAGCTAAGTATTTTACTCGAACTTAAATTTCTGTTTTTGATTTCTTTTGTGGATTTGAATTGGGTTTACTTTGTTGTATTGGTATGGATTTTGCTGTGGCAACTAGAACACCCTGCTAGCGTATTTATACTTGCGAATTACTACAGTGATTTATGAATTGTTCCATCCTAGTATATGCTTAGGGTTTAGGTGATGTTTCCCTTCTCATTTCAGTCCTGCTATGAACTGTGCGTGTGATGTTTACCAGTGACTATGGAGATTTGCATTAGGATTTTCCATGTATTGTCTTAGGTTACAAAAAAATTCTACTGTTCCTAGGTAGATTTGGTGAACTGTATACTGTATATTCGTAGTGTCAAAATCATATTGAAACCCAGCAGATTTTCTGCTCGTGTGGTCTTGCTTTATGTATATACAGCTATTGATCTGGTTCGTTCACATGTCCTTGTCTGCAATTATTTTAAATTCAATTTTTAAATCTGCATTGGGATATTGTAAGAGACATTATCTGTTTCGATCTTGATGGTGTAAGATTTGATTTACTTTATAGTACATGGTCTAGGAAATTGGGTTTTTTTTTTCCAGATTTATAACTGATGTATAGGATTCCATAAGCTATAACTTGGTTGTTTGATTCAGAAAATTTTAGATAATATTTTAGCTGTAAGCTATCTCTGGCAGCTACTTGAATTGCTATTTTAATTGAAGATTTGATCTACAACTGTACACCCTGCATTTTTTTGTATGGCAGAACAAATCTTAGTGTGGATTTGCTCATGAGATTTCGACCATACATACAGATGTACTCACTGTTTATTTGATGTATACCTTATTTGTTTTCTTTAGGATTGATTTGTGCACTGTTCTGTTGGATTTTTTTGTGCATTTAATGTTCCCATGTGGTGTTTTATCCTTTGCAAATCTTTCAACTTTCATATATCAAAATATATATTTTTCTTCTAGCTACTTATAGCTGTTTCGATTTTTGTAGAGATTTGATGGAACACATTTTCCCTGTTTGACTTACATGTGAATTGATATGCACATATATTTCTTTCTTGGTTATTTGTCTTGCAGATTTGATGCAAAATATACACATTTTTTTTAGTTTCCTTTTTGACTAGTCTGTGTCTTTGTTTGATCGAGTTGTTTACTGTCTACTTTGAAATTTCCTGTTTTGGAAATCTTGCAACTTTTAAATATATATATATACACCACCTATTAGCTACTCATAGCTTCCCCTTTTCCTCTTTCCTCAGGTTGATTAATGGATGGACCATGGTGCCTTGATGGAGATGTGATGCTGAGCATACACAGTGAAGATTTTGTTGGATTTTCCCTGTGCATCCTGCACAGGCCGTTCCCAAAGTAGCTTAGGTTGTACTGCCTATATGGTTTTTGTATATGATCTTCAAATTTCCTTAAGATTTGAAACAATATGGGTCGTAGATTCCATATTGGTTTTATACATGTTTTGGAAACAGTCCTGTATAAATTTTTAATTACAAACTCAATGATATAATATATGAATATATAACTATTCATTTCTGTGCCATTGGATGTGTATATATATTCATTCCTCTTTACTATTCATTTTATTGTGGATTCACTGTTCTTATTTATTCTTGTCTGTGTATGCTATTGTGTAACAATAACAAATACTAATACTTTCCATTACTCAACAATGTAACATTCAAATCAATAGACTCAAGTTTGTTTATTAATTAGTTTACTGGTTAGTTGTTGGTACCGGATTTTAAACATAAGGGATTATAAATTTAGGTACCATACCTCATTATTATTATTATAATAGTTCAGTGCTAATATATACCATATATCCCAAACCGTTGAGTTGACTAAAAATACTCGATATTGTTGGATACATTCAAAACGAAATATAACTTCAAATAGGATTAGGAGGGATTCAAAATTAATTTTTTTCTCAATATCCCAAAAATAAATATTATTATATTACCAATATGATTTAAATGTTAAAATGGCCAGATCCCCTTATTTAAACCCAAATAAATATTTTAAATGAATAAAATATTTCAAATAAACGGCCAGGAAATACGGGACATTACAGTTTTGGAGAACAATCTCCAGCAGATGTGTTCTTCTTCATCACAAAACTCGGTTTCAGCTACACGCATTTAAATAATTATATAAATTATCACATGTTACTTTTAATTAATCACTTAGTTAAATTATAACTAAACCTAATCACTTTAATTTAAATTAAATAACTGGTTACTTAAAAAGGTCGGTCCAATTTGTTTTCTTTTGTTCCACCGTTCGTCTGCTCCATTCCAATTGTCTTCACTGCATTCCAATTCGAGACGCTGCCTTCGAAAATCGTTCCAAACCCATGCAACCATTGCCAGGCCTCCAATTCTCTCCATCCCTTCGCTGAAACCACTCACCAACGTCCCCTTCAGTACACTTGTTCCCACCTCATCCTTCATGTTTGCTTTTGTATCCAACTCCCAACTATTCCACCGTTCGCATAACCTTCAGCACCAAGACAAATCCACGCCAGCTCATCACCACATCGCTCCTCCACTAGACCATCTGAGGTCGATCAATCCTCGTCACACCGTGCCCTAGTGTGGTAGCGTCTTCCGCCAAAAACCCCTTGCAACCGGAGTTCACCGTTCGCCTACAAATGGGCTTCAAGCACCGCATCTTCGAAGGGGAAAACCGGCCACCACGCTGATCTAATTACGATCGTCGTCGATCAAAACATAGAGCTCGATGAGCTCTTCACTTTTGCTGTTGGAGGGTTGTTGAATAGTGGTGTAGATTTCGAGATACATAGGGAAGAAGACATGAAGTTGTGGTCCGTTCATTTGTAAAGTGGAGGCGGAAGTTAAATTGACCACGCGATTTTAAGTTGACCAAATTTAGGGTATTACGTGTGTATTTATATAGGAGATGGGCATGTTTTAATATTATTTTATTATACATAACTTTGCATGAAGAAATGTGTAAAATTACCTACATAAACCCTCCGTTTTTGACAAACAAATATGTAATCCTAGCATAAAAACTATTCCGGACCCAATGGGACAGGTTTCGTCGAATTCCGAGGTCGTTTATGAAAAGTCCTTTATAAATATCGACGAAAAATCAAGCGTTAAAAATTCCTATAATTACAGAAAAAATCATAAAAATATGAGACCTTGACATTTTACTAGACCTCTTTCTAACGGATCCAATGGATCTTGTTTCGTTAAATTTGGAGTCTGTTTAACCAGTCATTTATTCGTTAAAAGTTACCCCTATCTAAATAATCTAAATAATTAAATAGAAACAGAGGCATTTTTGGCCACCGAAGTCACGTACGACATCGGTTTGCCACGAAATTTAATTTTCTTACAATAATTTATCGATACGGTTCCAATGAAACTAATTTCACTGAAAACAGAGACCATTTGCAAAAATAGCTATTTTTAACGCTTATATAATATTAATAAAATATTAATTAAATTTCCAAATAATCAAATAAAATAATACCAAATTATTTTCATCATATATATCCAAACAGAATATATATACAACTTCAAATATAAATTATATAACTCAATATCGTCAATTTCGAGGTAACCGTTATCCAAATTATATAGAAATTCGTTATAAATCATTAAATAAACGTTATATTTTAATAATGATTTCCATTGCGACTATTTTAAAAATTGATTTGGACATAACTAAAAATCTATAAAACGAAATTTAGACTTTTCTCTTCCATATGAAAATTATAATCAACAAGATTCACACGTTTCTTGTTTCACAGAAATCTTACTTATATCGGACCCTGTATACTCAATTGAAGTTCAAAATTCAATATTATGAACTACCGCGCCATTTCGAGCTCGATTTAAGTTATGTATAAATTTAACGTTCAACTGCCGTTCTAAATAAATGAATTCAATATTAAATCCATTAATATTTCAAATATAATATCTAAAATAATAAATTAAATTAAATATTATAACACCAAAAATACGAGACATTACAAAGCCCGTGAGGTAGAAAAAATATTTTTTGAAGTATATTAGTATAATATAGCATTGTTTTGGAAGGAATTTTAAATGAAAACCATTTTTGAATTGATTTTTAAAGTGATGAAGCATTGAACTCACTTCATTCACTGGAAAATAATTCAGATGATGATGGCCACATCATTTGTGTTCATTTTCGAGTTTCTAGGAAATGGATTGCTACCATAGTAAAAATTTCCAAAGGAAATTTATTCCAAAAGACAAATTATTTTGAAAAAAAAATCAAATGTTTTGAATTTGAGATAGAAATAAATATATGCATATACTTATGTGATTTCTAAAAGGATTTAAAATAAAAACCCGAGGGTTTGAATTTTGGAATTTAAATTTAACTTAAGTAAGTTAAATTGATTGAAATGGATAAATTGATTTGCAATCAATTTAAAAGCCAAAGATATAAGTAGTTATTTTATTAGTTAAATAATACTAGATAAGCATAGAAAAAAATTTGTTTGTCGTAAACGAAGTGAATAAATTGATTAGAATCAACTTGAATGCATATGAATGGAATATGAATTGAACCTAGATATATTGATTGTATATCATTTAGATTAAATGAACGTAAGCATACATGGTGTGCAATATGAGCAAAAACCAAAAAATTTATTAGAACTAAATTTTTATAAATATGAAGTGTTGGGTTTCAACGTAAGGGGATTTTGAGAAGTTAATGGGTTTTAAGCCTTTTTCCTACCTTAGTAATTTCGAGGACGAAATTCTTTTCAGGGGGGAAGAATGTAACGACCCGGATTTTTGGCCAATTAATTTTAGACATTTAATATTTGTTTTAAATGCTAAATTGATAATAAATGGATTTTTATATCGAGTCAATCGATTTATTAATCGAGATACGATTTAGTCTCGAGTATATCGAATTATCATAATACAAAAACGAAAATAATTGAATTCAAAGTTTGAACTGAATCGAAACGATTCAAATGATCAATATAAATTCAATTTGAGTATAAACAACAACAATAATAATTTATTATCAAGGAGTTTATTGTTTTGAATTTATATCATATTTTATCGATTTAATTTGGTACATGAAAGTGGTTAATTTTCAAGTGATCTTGGAATTCAACGAATCCAATTCTACCAGATTCGTAATATTGTATTATTACCGAGTTTCAAATTTCATAACATTTCGATTTATCGTTTGATTGTACGATCAGAAAACACATCGAAAATAATTAGATTGAATTTAATTTAATTCGCCGATTTAAATTTTTGCCTTCTCCATACGATCGAATTCGACTTCAGAATTTGCTCTAGTGTGTTCAAAATAGCAGTTAAATCCTAGAAACATCGTTCATGATGCGTCGATTAGAGTTCAAAACCGCAAGACAAGTTAATTATAAAAATTTATATATAAGCCAAATCAACTTCAAATCAATATTTAATTAGCCACCCTAAGAATTAAAAACCACAGACCTATCTCATACCCAAAGCTCACCCTAACTCATGAACGAATGCCCCCTTCCTTTCCTCCAAAGCTACCAGTGATTTAATGGCGTGCATACGTTACGTTCCCTCCCACATCTATAAATACGCGATGAACCCCCCTCCCTTATTTCTTTTTCATTTCGCCTTTTGGAAAATCTAATTCAATCGCAGGCCTTAGGAAACAAAACAACTTCCTTGTTTTAAATTTCTGAATTCAAATTCGAACCTACTAATTTCCTAAATCCAATAATCAAGGCCTCACTTTTTGTTCGATACAGCAGACGCGTATGGGTTTTTAAAGCTCGATAGCTCAAGCGACATTCTAGGGCTCCGGTTAATCTTCAATTCAGAGGGTATTGGGTGATTAGAAGTCGTGGTTTCAATTTGGATTTTGGCAGTTGGGTTCGACGTCGCTGGAAGCTCCAATTATAGGAGTTGGACATCAGAGCGCTGGTTGAGTGGCACTCGCAAAGGAAGGGAAGCGAGGGCGATCTCGGGTGGAGGCAGTGGTGAGCTAAAGTGGTTGTTAGGCTTCGTGAAAATTGGGAAAGGGACGAGAAGTAAGGCTTTGTGCAAACCCGAAAAAAGGGTGAGAAGCGAATTGTGATTTTAGCAAAAAGATATTAGGACAATATTCTTTTTAGTAAATTCAAATTCAGGATTCAAATTTGTATAAAATTTAAAAAAAAAACTATGAACTTGTTTGATTTAAGTGAGGAGGTTGGTTCAGGTTTCTTAAATCCTGAAGCTAATTCGAATTCACGATGCAAAACGATGGTTAGGTAAGTTAATAAAGTGATTAACTACAAATTAATGACATAATCATGATTTATGATATCTATTAAATTCAATTTAATTTTATCATATATATATATATATATAACGTTAACTTATAAAATGTATAACCTTCGTATACATTTCCAGAATCAAATGAAACCGATTACGTTGGATTCGAACTGGAAAAGGCTTCGCAATTACGTTGATTTGGGATGATTTAGAGGTCGTTGAAATTTTTGATTGAATTAAACATTTGTTTAATTTAATCAGAAACCAATCGCTATTTGTACAAAAAACCAAGGTGAGTAAACTCACTCCCTAGATTCGTTTATAATTTATGAACGAATGTTTATTTGATATAATGTTATATGTTGTTTGTTAGTTGTTTGGATGCATTGAAATATAATTGTGGCTATTATATATATAATTTATATTTAGGGTTGGTAGTTGGATATTTCCCACAGTACTATTAGTAGTTGATACCATACGCTCCCCACAGTATATATAGTGGATGACCTTTTATACCGTGATATTCTACCTTGAAGCAGGATTGGTATTATTTATTTCGTCTAACATCTGGATGCAGGAAAAACAAGTTAGAGGGATCCAACCGGATTCCTCAAATTAATACTGCTATGATAAACGTTTCTGGCATATGGTAATTATTCCAGTACTTTCAAACACATGCTTCAGCATAAAGATTCTGCTCGGGAGTTGATGAAACAAGTTATAAGCACTAGGGTTAGTACATCGCTCTGGTTTGACTCGTAGATTAATCATAAGTCTATGGTCGATTTACTGGGGTGACATAAAGTAAATTTGTAGGAGGAAAAGGATTTTTTGGTAAGCTGTATCCTTCAATAAGGGATTTTACATCCTAATTTTCTATAAACAATGCATGAAATTATGGCGGAAATTATTTTGGTAGATCAAGACTCAATAGTTGTTGAAGTGAAGCGACCCGAAACTTCCCCGGTCTCCGAAGAGATGAGAAAGAACGAATTACTGTGAGGACAAGACAAATCAGAACACAAATAGAAGAACATTTCACTGTATATTACAACAATGCATCAGATTACAAGAATATACAGAGTATAAATGAATATTACACAGAAATATCAGAGATTTAAATTACATTTAAATACATCGCAGCGGAAAATAATACAATCTACAACTAGAAGAGATATACGGATACGAAGCTTTCCGGATATCGTTCCAGCTGAAAACCAGGATCCTATGAATAAAAATCTGCAAAACCAAAACTACTAGCTGCCCGTGTCAAAATAAGGGCACCCAGAGTTTAGGTTAAAACAATAAACTCCAGGTCAGTCATGTGACTGGTGTGAGAACTAAAACAGTTATTAATCTTTATTTTAAATCATTAGGTAAATCAAGGGACCACGCCGTATAACACGGAACGGGTTTCCTCCCAAGAATACCAGTGCATGAAACAAACAGCGCAATGCTAAATAAAGAAAAAATGAAGCTGTTATAAGACCCAGGTCCCATCACACAATGCAACGCAGCCGAGGATAGGGTTTTCCCTTATAACAGCCAAAGAATGCTTGATACGGTTAAAACAAATCATTTGATACTATAATAAGTGTATAGTGTCAAAAACCATTTCAATCATAAATATAAATCATAGACGGCATGAGTGCCCCATCCCACTATGTCGCCATACTAGGCTCTACAAATAAAGCCGAAATACACGTATTGGAAATTGGATTTCCATCATGGTGGCTCCTGATTCGAAAGATCTATCGCGTAGTACAAATCACCGCGGCTTACGTCTCAGCGAGAGAAAACACCGCTATGCACATCCGCACTTTTGGGACTCAAGTATCACCGCGGCTTACGTCCCAGCAAGAGAAAACACCGCTTACTCTATCCCTCCGAGCACAAAGCTCAATATCGGTCGACCGAATCCACTACACTAAAAATGTATACTGATCAAACCATCAGTTTACCACCATCCCGGGCTGTGAGGCTCGCGGATTCACGTTATACACAAAGCTACGCCACACAGGCCGTGCTTTGATCATCAACCACAAGACTTTGCTTTTCAACAGAAGCCTTGATCAATTGCCACTTACGCATGCCACACTGGCAATTCACTCCATGCGACTGATGTCCATCGATATACAACCTCTGAGCTCGTACGTCTCAGAGAAGGGCGTTAAGCAAGAGAATAAATTCTCCGCCGCCAAACAGATGTATATTTAATAGAGATCAATCAACACAGAATAAAATCCAATGTCAGACACACAATCCATTTACAAGTTCGTTCTGGGTCTGAACGAAACCGGAGGCACTTTCCTCGCATATCCATCCATCTCCAGGTACGTCTGGACGATCACCAACTGATTCCCTCATCCTGGGTGTACAGCCCAATCAAGATCATCAGTAATCACCCAAACGATGTGAAGACTTCCGGTCTTCAACCACCGTCTTCATCTTCGACATCTCGTCGAATCGGTTATTCAGAATGGGTATAAACCCGGCCTTTCTGAATAACCCACGTATATAATAAACGAATGTTACACAAACACAACAAACGGCTCATTCCAATTCAGAATATTATCTTATCCACAAAATCACATTCTTAGGGAAAGGTTCCCATTAATTTTATCCAAGATAAATTCTTCTAAATTTATTCTTTAATCCTCCTATGGATATCATTTCAAACTAGTCGGGATTAACGAACCACACCGAAGTAATTATTTATTTTATTTCCCAATCCCAACCTATATATCCCATGGAGAAAACTGGTAATACTCCACATCTAACACCACGGTGTTATCGGTAAAATTAATTACCATTTCACGTTCAAATCTAATTAAAGATTTAACTATCGCTTTGGAGCAAAACTGGTGGTACTCCATTCTCGATCACTTTTCAGATTTGATAATTTAAATTATCAATTCACTTTTTAATCTAATTAAAGATTCATTAAAACTTCACTTAGTTTTAATCTTCTCAAAAATCAATATCTTGCCTTTAACTGGGTTAAAGCACCAATGTCATCTAAAACACGATCCACGGTAAACCCAAATCACATTTGATATTAAATACAAGGCTTTGAATAGAAAATATATCGGCTTATATTCAATATCAAATTCTGAAACCAACATATATCGTATTGGAAATAACGATATAAAATATATCTTTCAAATTCCCATAACAATATCTGTATAGTCACGAAATCCAACATCGAAATATCCCGAAGATAATTTCGATTCAACTCCAGTCCAATCCACGTATTGGAAATTATCGATTATTTTCAAAATCACTTTCAAATTCAATTTATTTATTTCAAAAATAAATTGATTTTAATTCTAGTTCAAAACTAGTTCATTTCGATAAAAATCTATTTTTACCTTCTAATGCGGAATTTTCCAGCCCAATTCTTTCCAATTCACATATTATAATTTTACACAAATTATCAATATTTTTAATAATTTTATCAAGGCCCGTACAGTCGATTTCCATCAACGGCTATCGAACTGCACTTACAGCGACCTTTTTCGAATTTGATTTGGACATAATTCCAAATCCAACCGTTAGATTTCAAATTTCTAATATTCATTGGAAAGCTCTTTTCGATACGAACCCAACGGTTCCGGTTTTAGGAGAATCCGGCGGTCGGATCTCCCGCAATGTCCGTTTGAAATAAATGGTCGAAATTCACGAACTGCCGCGGCGCGGCGCGTTCTATTCAGGCCATTATATATATAATATATATATATTATATATATTTCGTCGATTCCCTTTTAAAACGAATTTTATAAATAGTTCTACATTCGTTTCAAAACAATTTCAACTTCCATTTCAATTCAAATCAAAATTGAATTCTTCTTTATAAATTTGTTTTAAAATTCATTTCTATTCAATTCAATTTGAATTCATTTCGAATTCGCTTTCAATTCAATTCATTTCGAAATCGTTTTCAATTCAATTCATTTCGAAATCGTTTTCAATTCAATTTATTTCGAAATCGTTTTCAATTCAATTCATTTCGAAATCGTTTTCAATTCAATTCATTTCGAAATCGTTTTCAATTCAATTCATTTCGAAATCGTTTTCAATTCAATTCATTTCGAAATCGTTTTCAATTCAATTCATTTCGAAATCGTTTTCAATTCAATTCATTTCGAAATGAATAAAATCGATATAAATATCGTTTACGTCAAAATGGCGTCAATCTAATCAACACGGCTTTATATTTTCAAAACTTCTTTATTCTATCCAACAAATGAATATTTATCCCATTCAACACATGAACCTATATTTATTTCAACACACGACTAATCTCAACCCATGAGTACTGTCAACACATCACTATTTTTATATTCAACACATGAATTTTCTTTTATAATATTCATTACTTTCCCGATTGGAATGAGGCCCAATCAATCACCATATAACGTTAATTATATGGATTCCATACAACACATGTATATGATAGCAATAATAAACAATCAACCATCAACCAAAGTGCACTACACTGTATAAGCATCAAATATAGATATCTTACGCTTATAACAGCCTGTCAATCAATCGATCGACATATTTAATCAATCAGGATGAGTGAACTTCAAATTTCATCCCAACACCCGTGTGGGGTTTCAAACAATCAAACACAGATTTTTAGTTGTGCAGTTGGGCGATGTGTAAAATTTATCGACCCATTCAATATCAGTCTAATCAGTGTATATAAACAAATCGGCCGATTTGTTTATAAATATTTATTTATTCACTTTCACTTTAAAACTATATTTTTAATAATAATATATTTTATTTTAACACATGAATTTCTATTCATTTCATTTACACAATAAAATGATATTTTTATTTTTCTAACATATTTTAGAAAATTTCGGCGGTATAACGGCACGATACTAGAAACGGGACGAGGCCTAGCCTTATCCCCGGTCTAGTGAAGGCCCACGCCATTCACACATCAATCAATCCATTCATTTCACCAAACAATTCAATTTCAAATCACATCATCTAACTAATCTATGCAACCAAACAAACAAGTCCATGGTCTGTGGACGATTGTGTCGGGTGCTACTAAGCACCGTCTGCATCCTAGTATATAAATATAACTAGAAAAATTAAATTGAAAGGTGAGAAGTTCTCACCGATAGCTATCCAGCTCCACGACACTTCATTGATATAAATCTTCTTCGCTATCACATCTTCGTCATCTTCGTTGCCCGTAGTCACTATATATATAAAAATCACACATTTTTATATTCTGATGTTTTTTTAAAATAAAAATCACATTTTTATTCATTCACTTTTAATTTAAAAGTCATACTTTTATAATCACTTCATATATTACAAATCGGATTTTTACTATGCTATCATATAGATAAAAATTATATTTTTTCCATATAAAGATTTCCCTTTTCTAAAATAAAGATTCCACCTTTATAAAAATATAGACTCCGCCTTTTCAAATTTAAAGATTTCATCTTTATAAAAATCATCACTTGATTTCAACGTATATAAAATAAAAATCAGATTTTTATTCTGCTACATATACAAAGATGATATTTTTATAGTTCCTACTATGCAAAGATCATATTTTTATAATCGCTATATAGTAAAGACTATATTTTTAAAACTTTAAAAATATAAAAATCATATTTTGATTATCTTCCTTATATAAAAATTATATTTTTAATTCGAAGTTCAACATATAAAAATCATATTTTTACTATCTTAAACATATAGTAAAAATCGGGTCTTTCTAAGTTAAAACACATATTAAAAATCGGGTTTTCTTTTAAACTAAAACCTATGTGAAATATCAGATTTCCTATATACAAGTAAATAAGACTTACTTTCTTATCGGCTGAAAAAAGGCTTCCTACGCAGCATCGAAGGTGGAAGGGGTGCTGAGGAGCGGTGCCGGGACATGGTCAGTCCACGGCGGAGGTCTCAATGACCGGAGGCGGCGCTGATTAATGGTGGATGCGGGTTTCAATCGGCCTCAGGCCAGCATCGAGGGGGGATTCAGTCGCGAGGGAGGGGAAAGGAGGATCGGTGGCCAGTGGGGCCAACCATGGTGGCGGCGCTGAACTGGTGGCGTCAGCGTGCTCTGGTGGATTGATTTGGGGGTTCTGGGGCTACGGCCTAACCCTGAGGAGGAAGGAGAGGAGGTTCGGAGGGACTGGGGAGGATCGGCATTAGGAGGAGGTGGCGGCCGTCGACGTGAGGGGCGCGAGGTCGAGCAATAACGGGAGCTTTTCTTCTTTCTTTCTTTTTTTTTATCTTCTGAATGAAAACGAGAGGAGGGGGGGTTATATGAAAAATATATATATTTAATTATTTAATTTTATTTTATTTTATTTTATCCCAAGGAGTTGACTTTTTATTCGACTTCGAAACGAGGCCCACCGACTGTCGCCCATAGCGTTTTACCCCCATTCCGAACACAATGGGATATGTTTCGTAGTTTGATTTGATCGTTTGAATCAGTTTCCGTTGAATTTACCCTTAAATCACTATACTGAATTTTAAACGTACATTTCAAATTACCGGGGCCACATACTAACTAGAAAAATTCCAGAAAAATATTTTCTAGCTTCGTATTGACGATACGGTCCTAACAAAACTAGTTTCGCCGAATTCTGAGACCGTTTGAAAAATGGCCATTTTCCAGTCGATTAAAATCAACTGAAACTGGTCAAACGCGTTTTCCTTTGCCACGCTCACATATTGATTCGAAAAATTATGAAATTTGGAATCTAGCAATAACTTAACATCACGGACCCAACAAAACTGGTTTCGTCGAAATCCGAGGTCGTTTGCAAAATGTCCATTTTTAAGGGCCTGAATTCCATAGCGACTATTCAGAATTTTCAACTGGACATATCTTTTGATTCCCGCTACGAACTCTTGATTTTTCGGATTCGTTAGAAAGATATTATCAATTAGATCCTACTGTTTTTGGTTTCACTAAAATCCGGATTGTTTTGCACCCGGTACATTCAATTGAAGTTTGAAATCGAATTATCGAACTACCGCGCCATTTTCAATTCTATTTATAATTATATATAATTATTTATATTCTAACGACGACGCGTATAAATATATTCGTTCGAATTATATTCAAAATAAATTTCTCGTTATTTTTATTTAAAATAATTCATTTTAAACAATCAAAATTCGCTAAAATTGCCAAAATAAAAATTTTAAACTGGCCCAGATTTTCCGGGTTGTTACATGAAGACTACAAGATAATCATCGATTCCCCTCATTTTCAGTTTTCACGTGTCTGGGATGCAACTCGACGTATTAATCCTATTATTGACTGGGCTAAAATGTTCTAGCATCGTTATACAACTAAGAAATTTTGCTACACAACGTACAAAGCATGTTTGGGCATATTAACTACAAAAGATAGACTTCGATCTTGGGGGATTTCTACTGCTACTACATGTGTGTTGTGTAATCAAGACGAAGAAAATCATGGACATCTATTTTTTACCTGTCCCTATAGCTCCTCGTTGATAAATCACCTTCGTTCCCTTCTTGGTTTTATCCTATCCAATTTCCCTCTTCTGCTCTCTCAGATCCACGAATTCTCTCAGCTACAAAATCTAAGATCGATTTGTTTTAGCTTCAGCTACGTTGGATTTCCAACCATTATTCATCATATATGGAGTGTGCTCAACCGTAGATTATTTGAAGGAAAGAAGTTAGAGTAGTGATCTAGATGTAAGTTGATTGAGGCGGATTTGTGGTGCCAGCTTTATGGACGATTTCATGGTGATGGTGAAGAAAAAGATTCTCTTCGTTCGATTCTTCAATTTGACCCTGGTTAAATTTTCTCGTTAGGTTCGGGTGTTTTATTGTTTTCATGTTTGGGCTGGCCTGATTGGTATATTGACTGACTTGGAGGTGTATTTATTTTTGTAGTGTGTGTTGTATATAGTTCGAAAATATTTAAGTATTGTTGTGCTCTTTTTCCTTACTACGCTGGTAAGGTTCTTTAAGGAGGTAGGATACTTAGTGTTCTTTTTCGTTATTAATAAAGAACCCATTTTCAAAAAAAAGTTATGTAAGAAAACCTGTAATTGATGATTGTGTGTTTTGGATGTTTTACTAGCACTGGCCCTAGGTATTGGTATTAAAAATACCGTAAAAATATATTCAAATGAAAAGTAAAGAATTTGAGTTTAAAAAGGAAAATCATTTTTTTTAAATATAGAATTCGAATTTTGAATGGGCTAGGAATTATTAACTTGTTTTTAATAATAGAAACAATGGTTGAACTCATAAATGATGTTTATAAATGAAGAGAAATAATTATCCTTGGATAATTTGGGAATGTAAATTCAGATGTGAATTTAAAAAGGGAATTTATTTTCCCGAAGTAGAAATTGGGTTTCAAATGGATTTTTAAATAGAGATTTATTTTAATATATAAAACAAGAAGTATAATTTATAAACAACGTTTAAAATGAGTGAAATTTTATCATTTGGATAATTTATAAATTTAAATCCAATGTATGAATTTAAAAAGAGAGTCGGGATCGTTTCGAAAACGAAATGATGAAATTTATTCTGATATTCGAAATGCAAATTTGATTGGATAATTTCGTATTGATTTATGATTTGAATTCGACTATGTTGAATTTATGGAAATAAATTATTTCTAGTAAAGTTATTGGAATTGTATTAGATAGAAACTAGAATTAAATATGAAAAAATATTATGTGTTATATATATATAAGTTATAATAAATAATATATTCCAAAATAGGATTTCGGTTTTAGATAGATTTTGGAATGGAACTTGTTTTTATGTATAAAACAAGGAAGTAAAATTATAAACGATGTTTATAAATAAAGTTGGACAATTACCAGGGTATAATTTGGAATTATAAATTCAAGTATGAATTTTAAAGTTAATTGGAAACCGTTTTGAAAAGGAACGATGGATTTTATTCTGGAATTCGGAATATAACTAAAATTAGATATATCCAAAGGATTTTAATTATAATTCGATTATATCGAATTTTATCAAATAATTTATTTCCAAGAAAATTGGAATTCAACATAGAAGATTATGTTGTAAATAAATTTATAACAGAGTTATGAAATAATCGACGATTAGGGATAATAATAAATATTAATTTGGATTTAGAAAACTTGCTAAATTTATATTAAATTATTGAAGAATAGAGTTGGAATGTAGTAATAAATGAAGTTTAAATGTTTATATTTAAATTTAATTAATACGAGCTCGCTGCAGCGCGGTAGTTCGTAATTTGACGATTTGAACTTCAATTGAGAATGTAGACTTAATATAAATCGGATTTCTTTGAAACAGGAATCGTTTGGACCTATTGTGTGATAGTTTCTAATGGAAGAGAAAAACCTAGATTTCGTCTTATAGATTTCGAGTTACATCAATATCAAAATTCTAGAAAACAGCGGTATAATAGTTTAAAAACCATAATGATTTATTTAGATAGAATTTAAGGATTTTAGGCTAATAATACTTGAATTTCAATTAGTAAAGTTCATACTTGACCTATAAAATAAATATGAACTCAAGTAGAGTAAATGAGTTTTTTTTGTAACGTCCCGTATTTTTGGCAGTCGAATATTTAATTTATTATTTTAAATATTTTATTTGAGATATTAATGGGTTTAAATATTTAATTCATTATTCAAAATGAAGTTTTAACGTTAATTTTATTTATAATATAAATCGAGCTCGAAATCGCGCCTTAGTTTGAAATATTGAGTTTTGAAGTTCAACTGAATATACAGGATCCGATATAAGTCGGATTTCTATAAAACGAGAAACGCTGAAACCGTATCGATCATTAATTTCATACGAAAGAGAAAAATTCAGATTTCGTATTTTAGTTTCTTAGTTATGGATAATTTAAATTTTAAAATAGTCGCTATGAAATCGTTTTTAATTTTAACGTTTTATTTATATAAAAGGATTTTTATATAGATAGAATATCGTTTTAAAACCCAGAACGTTAATTGTTGAGTTTTAAATTTTATACAGCTGGAATTGAAGCCGTTTGTTTTAGTACAATGGTATAAATTTATTATCGATAAGTTAGCGGTTTAAAAACTAATCTAAATTGTATCGAGATCATATGAGATTTAAAATATTAAACCCATCTTAACACAATTCATAGTTTAACACCGTGCCTTGATGCATATCTATTTATATTCATATATACATACCATCCACATCTCTCTTGGTTCGGCTAAGAGGAAACGAAAGGAAATATGAATACATAAAAGTCGCTACATATAACATGAATGCATAAAAATGTGAAACTGAGATTTTGTTAATGTAGAAGAATAAACAACATATTTATCGATATTATTGTTGTACAAAGGAGAATACAAAAGAAAAGCAAAGTGTTCATACATAAATGTGAATACAAAGGATAAACAAGATAATAATGTACATAACAGATTGGTACATTGCAAATTAGTATAAAAAAAATCTGTCTAACACAAAGTCGAATGGACACCACGTGCAGCAAAATATTTCTTGTATGTCTTCCACTTGTTCATCCCTTTCCTGAAACAGCAAGAAGATTTCCAATCAGGAAAAGCTAACTAGGTACATAAAGGAACAAAAAAAAATAGAGAAAGAAAGAACAGTAAAAATTGAACAGCTAAAGGTGACAAGAAAATACATGTAGCAAAAGGAAAGCCTATACATTTGTGTACAATGCAAAACAGTGAAGATAAGACAATTCATCTTTCTGCCAAGCAAATCAAAACAACTAAAATCAAGACAGTTAAAATATATGTGCACATTACAAATTCATGTACATAGAACTGCACAGCTAATATAGCTAAACAGCTAAGCCTAGATAGGATCTAAAAAGAAGAAAGAGGAAACAGTACATTTTAAAAACATGGTTGCATGACTTGTTTCATCAATGAAACAGTAAATTGAAATTTTTCCAAGCATAGACCATGAATAATTAAATAGCTAGAAGCATTTTTACAACAGCTATGAAAACAGGAAGTCAACAGCTAAAGGAAACAGTAACAGCTAAAGAATTAGCTGATCAGTTAAAGAGAACAAATCTTGAATAACTAAAGATATATATATATACACACACACACACACATCAATCCTAAGTACAAGAACAGCTAAGATCTCAAATTTATGTATATATTCAATATCAAATCCATGCAGACAAGTCGAAAGAATGGATCTCATGTACCAATTCACTGCGACCATATCTTTTTATGTGACACAGAATCTAGATTGTAAACTAATAGACATATTCATCTACATAGCCTAGATGTAATTTTTATGTACAAATTGCAGATCTGAACACAAGATTTAATGAAGATTCAAATCTCTATATTGAATAAACATGTCATAAACCTAGCCTCATCTAATCTATATATCTAAACCACTATCCCATTTCAACAGATCAAAAGTATTGAAATTTCAATACGAATTCACAAGATTTTCTATTGAACCGTCAATGTCCATCACTGTTTCAAATCAGAGAAAACCCCAATGGCCTAAACCTAATAGCCAGCCTATCTAAAATAAATTATGATAGACAGTGAACTTATCTCAATCTACTGTTATAAATACGTGTATCGCACAAAGAGATTGCATCAATTCAAAAACGGTTTGAACAACACCAGTAAACAAGAAAAAAATGGTTCGAACAATAGAAATCAAAACAAAAATATTAATTCAAAATACTTAGCTTTGTTGTAATTTCACTTGCTCAGATCCGCAGATTTTCTGATGGATTTCCTGGTGGTTTGGTTCGAGACCGAAGGTTAGGGTTTGAAACAACTTCGGGGAATAGCTTCGATTTGTTGTCGATAGTCTGAAGTGGGTTTCAAGGCTCGGAGATGGATCGTTGAGGGTGCGGTCACGTTGGGTGCTGAGGGTATTATTTTTAGGGTTTATCAGCATCGATTCAGAGAGAAGGTGGAAGAAGAGGGTGGCGTAGGGGAGATGCGAGGCGACTGGCTTTAGTTTTGCTGAAGAAAGAAGGGGGCGACAGGAATCGGTTCGGCCATGGATGGAATTTTTGTGGAGGCAGGTGTTTGTGGAGGCAGTGGATAAATGAAACGAGAATAGGTTGGGAGTAGGGTTTTGACGTTGGGAACGGGCTGGTGAGATGCGGGCCAAACGAAGGTAAAAGGTCCAAATTTTTTTAAAAATTTAAGTTGATTTATAATTATTTACAACTGTTTTGATACCGTATGTCGCACATCCGTTGTCAGATTTTCGAACCATTGGTTCCGTTGAAACAGTAAAGACGAGGGCTACGAGATGGAGCTGGTCTGGACGAGATAGAAAGCACCAGTAATTTTTAATTAAATTAAACGGCTGTTTAATTTAATTAAAAATAGAGCATTTAATCGACGGATCAAAATCAAAGGTGAGTTTAACTCACTCAGTAATCCCATTTATAATTTTTATAAATTGGGTTTATTATTTGTGTGCCATGTTTTGCTAAGTATTGATTGATCTGATGATTGGTTGGATGTTGATATATATTGTTATATCATTTATATAAATTAAACGTGGTTTAATTTAAATAAAATAACATCGTTATTTTTAACGATGATTTCCAATAAAGGTAACTAACCTTGTTGGTTACATAAACGTGTTTGAATTAGATTGGACACTTGAATCATTATTGATTGACCACTATGAGTATACTGATTATTGTTTATTTTCATATGATTGTTGAATCGTGATGAATGGATTTTGAGTTGGTTATCGATTGTTGAATCTATATTCAACGGTGGTTTTTTATTAACCAATAGACTGTATTAGTTAAGAAACTGGCCGTGGATGGCCTAAATATACATTTTCTTATAAAAAGAAGATTTACCGTAAATAAATAGAATTAAAGGTGTTAAATCTATTTTTAAATATATTATTTTAATTGGGTTATAAACAGAGAATAGACCGACCATACCTACATCGATTATTTTAACCATTTTTAAATGTTCATATTTGTTGAATAAAGTGACATCTTGGGATTTAAAAGTTGTAAACAAAGGGTTATAAAGTTTTAAACCATTGTTATAGTAAAGTGAGGGTTTAAAACAAGCTTATGTAAACGATGGTAAGTTAAGTTTAAATTCTAAGTTTAAAATTTAATCCTTATTGAGGTCTTATTTCCATGTTAGACGGAGTTATAAAGATGCAATAGTTTTGCCATATATAAAAGAAATGATGTTTCGTCAATATATAAGTAAAAGAGGATTTGTTTGGATATTGAGAATGAATATCGGTTGTTATTTCAACTGATATTATCTTAAGGTAAGAGCGTTGTTAATCAAGATCTGAGAGGTAATTTAAATACCCCAACTTGAACGACTTCAGGATTACCAAAGGATGTTATTGGTCGTAATAAGTGGTGATGTTAAAACTTTGGGAAATAATAATTTAGCGTTATTTGAGGATTTTGAGAATATATATATTGGGATTTCAAAATAAAAAGGGGATTTAAAAGGGGCTGGAGAGTTTGAATGGTAACTCCATGGCGAAAGAAATAGGAAGGAGATCGATGGGAAATAACTATATTTCTAAAGGTAAGAAGATAAGATTTGGGAATAGGTTTATCCCAATAATATAAGTGGTAATTATGATTTCCCAAATGGAAATAAAAAGGGAGGTTTCGTAAAAATGATATTACGAAGGATAAATTTAATCGATTAACAAATAATGAGTACCAAAGGATTAAATGATCTTTTAAAGGAAGAATTTGTTATGGTTTTAAGATATATTTTAAATGATTTGATAATAAATATATTTTAAATGGCCAAGTGATGCTGTATAGCCGAACAATGAATTTATTTATTTTATGCTTGTTTATTTGATAGTTAAATCACCGAATATCAAATCTAACCTACACGATTGTCGGTAAGGAAAGACCGGGATTGGACTTAGGTTCGAAAACCATTCCGACCAACAAATACGTGAAGATATTAGAAGACGGTCGAGATGGAGCATTGAAGACCGTGGATCTTCATAAGCGGAAGGATTACTTATAATCTCTGGCTTAGCGGCCCGAGATACACTGTGATTCTGTCGTGGTTGGAATCTGCGGGTTGCAAGGACTTCTCGCTACTAATCCATGGGGTGATTCCTAAATTGGATGCAGTAGGAGAGTACCTTCGGTTCATCCTGTTCCTGGATGACTTGTATGGACGGATGTCTAACAGAGTATTTCCAAAGGGATCGCGTACGTTGATTTTTACAAACGTATTTCTGTTAATGGCGGAGAAGGGCACTTCTCTTAGACGAGCAGAGGATTTTTGTGGACGTCAATTAGTGATATCTGGCGGATCTGACGATGTGGCATTCAAAGTGAATGGAGATCGGATGTTTCAAAGAAATTCTAGCCTCAAGACTCACAACCGGTGAATGACAGAAATCGGGCAGGTAGCATGGCTATGTGGGTCGCTCCCATTAGGATGTATGATCACCTATCTAGAGAAATTCCTTTTGCTTCTTTAATCTATAGATGCTATCCTTTTCGGGAAGACGGTGGGTCGCGCCCAACCGTTGGTGATATACATTCGATACACTCAAGCGAAATGAGTGGTCGGTCATGTGAGGGCCGGGTTGCAAGACGTTCTTGTTGAACCCAGTGTATTCGCCTCTAGAGATACATGATCGGCGGGTGGTCCCATACCTTGTCAAGGTCGGAATCCAATCTCCAATAAGTGCCCGCGGTTTTGTTTGTATACTATATATATAGAGCGTGAGATGCAAGCGTTCTACTAGATTGATATTGACTTGTATTTAGACACTATTATAATAGCAGATCAAGGTATTGATTTCAAACTGATTTGGGTTATCGTAAGGTAAAAACCGTCCGTATTTATGCATGGATTTGGTCTTACGATTATCTTTTTCTTTCGAAAGATTTTTGAACTTAAAACCAAGTTGTGTGATACCCTTAAACTGTGCGAGTTTTTCTCACTTTGGTTCACCAGACTGACTCGGTATTTTGTAAATGCTCGGGTTGGCCGAGGGTGTACAGGTTCAGATTATCGAATGTTGTGAAGAGACGAGCTGGAAGGGTCCAGACGTATGATTCTATTCCGCCGTGTGTTGTATATAACAGGTTATTATAACTGTCCCATTTGTGATGTACTCTGATATTGTAAGTATTTTGAAGCTCTCATTAAAGATTTATTTCTGTATTATATTTTGTTCCGCTGCGATGTGAGACTCTATGTGCGTTGTTCCTTCTTCTTCTTCTATTCTAATATTTCTTTCTTTCTTATCTCACCCTCTAATTTCTTTCTAATAACGTCCAGTGTTTTCGGTGTTGGAAGGTCGGCACGAGTTACCGTAAAGGTATTTATGTCGATTTTCGAGGCCGAAAATCTTTGGGTCGTTACAGTGGTATCAGAGCAATGGTTTAGTAATAACCTTGGCTCTGTGGCGTATCTCAATGGAGATGGGGTTAGTAACACCCTAGACTGAGTTCGAGTGTATATATATGAGAGCGTATTTGTAAATTTTATATAAAAATGTTTTGTATTGTGTTATTGATCAGTTCAAGTGTTAAGAAGCATTGAACTGACAATTGATACAATATTGTTTTGTAAAGAGGGTAAATGAAATAATTTTGCCCAAATTATATTTCTGTATAGAAAGGAAATGATTTTATTAAATTATTGAGATATTACCGTGATTTATTGATTTGAATGATATTCAAAATTGGATTGGAAATTTGAATTGACACTTAATCTGGTTAAGTGAAAATTATATTGAAATGAATAAATTGGAACTTGATGAATAAATAATTAAGCAGAAATCAATCGGGTATTAAAAGACTGATGTTCAAATATGTGAAATCAAAGTAAAATATTAATATTGAATATAAATTTAGTTGGTTTGATTGATGTTGTTGTGTGTTGATGGCTGATCGTGATTTGCTTGTTATTGGATAATAATTGTTTGAAACTTGAATAAGAATAATCAACAATTGACTTTGCAATTGGTGTAGTTTTACCAGTTGATTAGTGAAATATTATTACTCATATATGAATGGAGTAAGTATAGGAGCCAGATGACTTCTGAGGACGGATTTTAATTGAGTAGATCGCGATAAATTAAGTAGCGCTCGAAAAAGGTACGCTTACGTGAAAATAAAAATTTACGGGGTTTTGATTTTTGATTTTCGACCGTGCTGGCCGATGTATATACTTTCCTGCGATATCGAAAATGTCACTCCGTGCTGGGGAGACTCTGCCGGATTTTTGGGAGAATTTAATGTGTTAGAAATTTTTCGATATTTTTGAAAATATTTATATATGGTATTAAATTATTCTCGATTTTGAAATAAACTGGATTTGGAAATTTACGAGTTTGTAATGTTCTTTCCTACCTTAGCAATTTCGAGGACGAAATTATTTTAAGGGGGAGAATGTAACGTCCCGTATTTTTGGCAGTCGAATATTTAATTTAATTTATTATTTTAAATATTTTATTGTAAATATTAATGGGTTTTAACATTTAATTCATTATTTAAAATGAAGTTTTAACGTTAATTTTATTTATAATATAAATCGAGCTCGAAATCGCGTGGTAGTTCGAAATATTGAGTTTTGAAGTTCAACTGAATATACAGGATCCGATATAAGTCGGAGTTCTGTAAAACGAGAAACGCTAAAACCGTATCGATTATTAATTTCATACGAAAGAGAAAAATTCAGATTTCGTATTTTAGTTTGTTAGTTATGGCTAATTTAAATTTTAAAATAGTCGCTATGAAATCGTTTTGAATTTTAACGTTTTATTTATATAAAAGGATTTCTATGTAGATAGAATATCGTTTTAAAACCCAGAACGTTAATTGTTGAGTTTTAAATTTTATACTGTTGGAATTGAAGCCGTTTGTTTTAATACAATGGTATAAATTTATTATAGATAAGTTAGCGGTTTAAAAACTAATCTAAATTGTATCGAGATCATATGAGATTTAAAATATTAAACCCATCTTAACACAATTCATAGTTTAACACCATGCCTCGATGCATATCTATTTATATTCATATATACATACCATCCACATCACTCTTGGTTCGGCTAAGAGGAAACGAAAGGAAACATGAATACATAAAAGTCGCTACATATAACATGAATGCATAAAAATGTGAAACTGAGATTTTGTTAATGTAGAAGAAAAAACAACATATTTATCCATATTATTGTTGTACAAAGAATAATACAAAAGAAAAGCAAAGTGTTCATACATAAATGTGAATACAAAGGATAAACAAGATAATAATGTACATAACAGATTGGTACATTGCAAATTATATATAAAAAAAATTCTAACACAAAGCCGAATGGACACCACGTGCAGCAAAAAATTTCTTGTATGTCTTCCACTTGTTCATCCCTTTCCTGAAACAGTAAGAAGATTTCCAATCAGGAAAAGCTAACTAGGTACATAAATGAACAAAAAAAAAGAGAAAGAAAGAACAGTAAAAATTGAACAGCTAAAGGTGACAAGAAAATACATGTAGCAAAAGGAAATCCTATACATTTGTGTACAATGCAAAACAGTGAAGATAAGACAATTCATCTTTCTGCCAAGCAAATAAAAACAACTAAAATCAAGACAGTTAATATATATATGCACATTACAAATTCATGTACATAGAACTGCACAGCTAATATAGCTAAACAGCTAAGCCTAGATAGGATCTAAAAAGAAGAAAGAGGAAACAGTACATTTTAAAAACATGGTTGCATGACTTGTTTCATCAATGAAACAATAAATTGAAATTTTTCCAAGCATAGACCATGAATAATTAAATAACTAGAAGCATTTTTACAACAGCTATGAAAATAGGAAGTCAACAGCTAAAGGAAAGAGTAACAGCTAAAGAATTAGCTGATCAGTTAAAGAGAACAAATCTTGAGTAACTAAAGATATAGATATATATATATATATATATATATATATATTTACATCAATCCTAAGTACAAGAACAGCTAAGATCTCAAATTTATGTATATATTCAATATCAAATCCATGCAGACAAGTCGAAAGAGTGGATCTCATGTACCAATTCACTGCGGCCATATCTTTTTATGTGACACAGAATCTAGATTGTAAACTAATAGACATATTCATCTACGTAGCCTAGATGTAATTTTTATGTACAAATGCAGATCTGAACACAAGATTTAATGAAGATTCAAATCTCTATATTGAATAAACATGTCATAAACCTAGCCTCATCTAATCTATATATCTAAACCACTGTCCCATTTCAACAGATCAAAAGTATTGAAATTTCAATACGAATTCACAAGATTTTCTATTGAACCGTCAATATCCATCACTATTTCAAATCATAGAAAACCCCAATGGCCTAAACCTAATAGCCAGCCTATCTAAAATAAATTATGATAGACAGTGAACTTATCTCAATCTACTGTTATAAATACGTGTATCGCACAAAGAGATTGCATCAATTCAAAAACGGTTTGAACAACACCAGTAAACAAGAAAAAAATGGTTCGAACCATAGAAATCAAAACAAAAATATTAATTCAAAATACTTAGCTTCGTTGTAATTTCACTTGCTCAGATCCGCAGATTTTCTGATGGATTTCCTGGTGGTTTGGTTCGAGACCGAAGGTTAGGGTTTGAATCAACTTCGGGGAATAGCTTCGATTTGTTGTCGATAGTCTGAAGTGGGTTTCAAGGCTCAAAGATGGATTGTTGAGGGTGCGGTCACATTGGGTGCTGAGGGTATTATTTTTAGTGTTTATCAGCATCGATTCAGAGAGAAGGTGGAAGAAGAGGGTGGCGTAGGGGAGATGCGAGGCGACTGGCTTTAGTTTTGCTGAAGAAAGAAGGGGGCGACGGGAATCGGTTCGGCCATGGATGGAATTTTTGTGGAGGCAGGTGTTTGTGGAGGCAGTGGATAAATGAAACGAGAATAGGTTGGGAGTAGGGTTTTGACGTTGGGAATGGGCTGGTGAGATGCAGGCCAAACGAAGGTAAAAGGCCCAATTTTTTTAAAAAATTTAAGTTAATTTATTTTAATTATACTACAACCGTTTTATTACCGTATATCGCACATACGTTGTCAGATTTTCGAACCGTTGGTTCCGTTGAAACAGTAAAGGAGAGGGCTACGAGATGGAGCTGGTCTGGATGAGATAGAAAGCACCAGTAATTTCTAATTAAATTAAACGGCTGTTTAATTTAATTAAAAACAGAGCGTTTAATCGACGGATCAAAATCAAAGGTGAGTTTAACTTACTCAGTAATCCCATTTATAATTTTTATAAATTGGGTTTATTATTTGTGTGCCATGTTTTGCTAAGTATTGATTGATCTGATGATTAGTTGGATGTTGATATATATTGTTATATCATTTATTTAAATTAAATGTGGTTTAATTTAAATAAAATAACATCGTTATTTTTAACGATGATTTCCAATAAAGGTAATTTACCTTGTTTGTTACATAAACGTGTTTGAATTAGATTGGACACTTGAAACATTATTGATTGACCACTATGAGTGTATTGATTATTGTTTATTTTCATATGATTGTTGAATCGTGATGAATGGATTTTGAGTTGGTTATCGAGTGTTGAATCTATATTCAACGGTGGTTTTTTATTAAACAATAGACTGTATTGGTTAAGAAACTGGCAGTGGATGGCCTAAATATACATTTTCTTATAAAAAGAAGATTTACCGTAAATAAATAGAATTAAAGGTGTTAAATCTATTTTTAAATATATTATTTTAATTGGGTTATAAACAGAGAATAGACCGACCATACCTACATCGATTATTTTAACCATTTTTAAATGTTGATATTTGTTGAATAAAGTGACATCTTGGGATTTAAAAGTTGTAAACAAAGGGTTATAAAGTTTTAAACCATTGTTATAGTAAAGTGAGGATTTGAAACAAGCTTATGTAAACGATGGTAAGTTAAGTTTAAATTCGAAGTTTAAAATTTAATCCTTATTGAGGTCTTATTTCCATGTTAGATGGAGTTATAAAGATGCAATAGTTTTGCCATATATAAAAGAAATGATGTTTCGGCAATATATAAGTAAAAGAGGATTTGTTTGGATATTGAGAATGAATATCGGTTTTTATTACAACTGATATTATCTTAAGGTAAGAACATTGTTGATCAAAGTCTGAGAGGTAATTTAAATACCCCAACTTGAACGACTTCAGGATTACCAAAGGATGTTATTGGTCGTAATAAGTGGTGATGTTAAAACTTTGTGAAATAATAATTTACCGTTATTTGAGGATTTTGAGAATATATATATATATATATATTGGGATTTCAAAATATAAAGGGGGTTTAAAAGGGGCTGGAGAATTTGCATGGTAACTCCATAGTGAAAGTAATAGGAAGGAGATCGATGGGAAATAACTATATTTCTAAAGGTAAGAAGATAAGATTTGGGAATAGGTTTATCCCAATAATATAAGTGGTAATTATGATTTCCCAAATGGAAATAAAAAGGGAGGTTTGGTAAAAATGATATTACGAAGGATAAATTTAATCGATTAATAAATAATGAGTACCAAAGGATTAAATGATCTTTTAAAGGAAGAATTTGTTATGGTTTTAAGATATATTTTAAATGATTTGAGAATAAATATATTTTAAATGGCCAAGTGATGCTGTACAGCCGAACAATGAATTTATTTATTTTATGCTTGTTTATTTGATAGTTAAATCACCGAATATCAAATCTGACCCACACGATTGTTGGTAAGGAAAGACCGGGATTGGACTTAGGTTCGAAAACCATTCCGACCAACAAATACGTGAAGATATTAGAAGACGGTCGAGATGGAGCATTGAAGACCATGGATCTTCATAAGCGGAAGGATTACTTATAATCTCTGGCTTAGCGGCCCGAGATACACTGTGATTCTGTCGTGGTTGGAATCTGCGGGTTGCAAGGACTTCTCGCTACTGATCCATGGGGTGATTCCTATATTGGATGCAGTAGGAGAGTACCTTCGGTTCATCCTGTTTCTGGATGACTTGTATGGACGGGTGTCTGACAGAGTATTTCCAAAGGGATCGCGTACGTTGATTTTTACAAACGTATTTCTGTTAGTGGCGGAGAAGGGCACTTCTCTTAGCTTAAAGAGCAGAGGATTTTTGTGGACGTCAATTAGTGATATCTGGCGGATCTGACGATGTGGCATTCAAAGTGAATGGAGATCAGATGTTTCAAAGAAAATTCTGGCCTCAAGCCTCACAACTGGTGAATGACAGAAATCAGGCAGGCAACATGGCTATGTGGGTCGCTCCCATTAGGATGTATGATCACCTATCTAGAGAAATTCCTTTTGCTTCTTTAATCTATCGATGCTGTCCCTTTTCGGGAAGACAGTGGGTCACACCCAACCGTTGGTGATATACATTCGATACACTCAAGCAAAATGAGCGGTCGGTCATGTGGGGGCCGGGTTGCAAGACGTTCTTGTTGAACCCGGTGTATTCGCCTCTATAGATACATGATCGGCGGGTGGTCCCATACCTTGTCAAGGTCGGAATCCAATCTCCAATAAGTGCCTGCGGTTTTGTTTGTATACTATATATATAGAGCGTGAGATGCAAGCGTTCTACTAGATTGATATTTACTTGTATTTAGACACTATTATAATAGCAGATCAAGGTATTGATTTCAAACTGATTTGGGTTATCGTAAGGTAAAAACCGTCCGTATTTATGTATGGATTTGGTCTTACGATTATCTTTTTCTTTCAAAAGATTTTTGAACTTAAAACCAAGTTGTGTGATACCCTTAAACTATGCGAGTTTTTCTCACTCTGGTTCACCAGACTGACCCGGTATTTTGTAAATGCTCGGGTTAGCCCGGGGTGTACAGGTTCAGGTTATCGAATGCTGTGAAGAGACGAGCTGGAAGGGTCCAGACGTATGATACTATTCCGCCGTGTGTTGTATATAACTGTCCCGTTTTTGATGTACTCTGATATTGTAAGTATTTTGAAGCTCTCAATAAAGATTTATTTCTGTATTATATTTTGTTCCGCTGCGATGTGAGACTCTATGTGCGTTGTTCCTTCTTCTTCTTCTATTCTAATATTTCTTTCTTTCTTATCTCACCCTCTAATTTCTTTCTAATAACGTCTAGTGTTTTCGGTGTTGGAAGGTCGGCATGAGTTACAGTAAAGGTATTTATGTCGATTTTCGAGGCCGAAAATCTTTAGGTCATTACATTTTTTTTCTTTTGAAATGAAATCAGTTTTTGATTAGTGAATAAAGTTAAGTAATTAGAAATGAATTACTAAATGGGGTTTTATGATCAAAATTAACTTTAGTTAAGTAAATTTTAGTTGTGAATTTATATTCAAAATTGATTATGAAAATTGAGTTGAAAATGGAATCTGATTGGTTTATAAAAAAACAAAAATTATATTTGAATGTGATATGTTTAAATAAAATTGGTATTAGGCAAAAGAGCTAATTAAAGAATGAAACAGTCGATTGAGTTAAAAATGATTGTATTGAGTTGGAATAAATTGGAAATGGTTGGATAGGTTATGCCGGTATGGAATGAAGCTAATGGAAGAATATAAACTGAATGCCCGATATACGAGGTACATATTTAATTCCATATGAGATTTTATGAGCCTATTTGGCAAGTCGCTTGGCTTTTTGGTTTTCTTTTTGAATGGAAAGGGCCTGGAGGCAATTTGTAGTTGTACCAATTGAGCCGTATAAAGGAGACGTTGGTGAATTTTACGGGAAATTTAAAAAGATTGAAAATTTTAAGAAAATTTGATAACTAAAATCGATTTATCGATTATATATAGAATTTGGTACCAAATTGGTTAATAAAATTCAAAGTGTTGTAATAGACATTTATCGTTAAAATAGAAATGTATAGTAAATGACTTTTGAAAAGAAAACGATTAAGATTTAACATGAAATTTAAATATTGTCAGTTAAATGCAGTATTTTGGTTGTTGTAATGATGTTTTTACGCACCACTTGTTTTAACCCAAGTAAATGTGATTTGGAAACGTTTTCCAAATAAAATGAAGAATAATTTCTAAGTATAGAAAATGAATGAGTTCGTGGGAAAAACAGTTCGAAAATATATCGATAAGGATATTTGAGATGAATTGGGAAATGATTTAATTAATTAAATATTAATTAAAAAGGCTAAGTGATTATTTGGCGCTAATCAATGGTATTTCCTTTTGGAATAGGATCTTTGGATGAATGTTTGTTCTTCGATAGTTAAATAACCGACTATTGAATATTAGCCAATGTAATACCATGGTTGTCAGTACAGAGAGACCAGTTGACTTTATTATTTGAAAACCACTCTGTATAGACATAAACGTTGCAAATCAGATTATATTGAAGATAATCGAAGACAGAGAAAGTTCAATGGCTTTTTCTAGTTAATCCAAGGTAGAAATTGCCTAGGATGGATTAATGCAAATAATGTCTTCGGTTTGTCTAGTCCCAGGACAACTTGTATGGACGAATATCTAGCAGAGTATGCCTAACAGATCATCTACGTTAATCTCTTCAAACGTATTTACATTATTGGCCTAGGAATTTGTTTTACTTAGCTTTATACCCGTGATATTTTTGGGGAAATCAATAAATGATTTGGAGGGTTTGATAATGTGGCATTCAAAATGAATGATTATTGTGGAATTAATAAGCTAAGTCATAGCCTCAAGTCTCACAACCGGGAAATGGTATAAAATAGAGTAGGTTGCTTGGCTATGTGGATCGTTCCCAGTAGAGTGTATTGTCACTTGATCTAGAGGAAATCCATTTGCTTCTTTAATCTATTGGTATTGTATCTTCAGTAACGGTTGTTGATCCCAACCGTTGGTGATAATACATTCGGAACACTGAAGCGAAGTGAGTGGTCGGTCATGTTTAGCCTGGGTTGCAAGATGTTCTTATTGAACCCAGTGTATTCCTCCCTAGAGATACATTATCGGAAGGTGGTCTCATACCTTGCCAGTTGGAATTCATTATCCAATAAGTGCCCATGTTTTTGATTGTATACTATGTATGTGGAGCGCGAGATGCAAGCGTTCTGCTAGATTGTTATTTACTTGATTTGGACACTATAATAATATCAGAATGGTATGGATTAAAAAAATGTTTTGGGTTATCGCAAGGTAAAAACCATCCGTATTTATGTGTAGATCGGTCTTATGATTATTCTTTCTTTTAAAAAGATTTTTAAAAGTCAAACCAAGTGGTTGGAGTTTACTCACACCAGTCCCATAACTGACCCAGAGTTTATTTTGTTTTGTTTTACCCGAAACTCTTCGGTGTCCAAATTTGTATGGGCAGTCAAGTAGTCAGGATTTTACAAATACACTTGGAGGAGCTTGGAGCATGAGGCTTCAGCATTATATAGTTGTTTTTATTTCCACTGTGTTGGAAGTGTTGTACTCTGACAATTATATGTTTATACAGTTAAAATTTTGTATTCCAAAAGCTATTATATGTTTTATATTTTATTCCACAGTGATATGAGATTCTGGGTTGTTATTTATGTTCTTCTTCTATTTTTTTGGTCTTTAACCCATAATGATTCATATTTATGTGCAATTTGGGTTCTACATGTGGTGCATTTAGTCAACCCAGATAGTATGGATTTGCGGGCCATTACACCTCCTTTTGAAGAAGAGATGGATCTACATCGAATGAGGCTTTGGCCAGAATGAGAGCCTCTTCTGCCATGCGGACTATGTCAAAAATATTCTTGAAAACTTTCACGTTCCAAGCCTTAAGACATACTTTGAGGAACTTGAGTTTGGCTGAGAAAACCGCAATCGGACTAATAGAGTTGGAATAGACCTAGATTCCTCCACCGTCAGAGTGAAGGAATGATGGGACTTTCACATGGACTGAAAGCGAATGATGAGGGTCCAGAGAAGGAAAAAGGGACACCTGAGAACCATAGATGCGTCATCTGAATTTGTGCAATGAAGATGTTCCCCCAAGAAAGCGAAGGGAAATCCAAACCATCTCTCGGACCCGAAAACCCGATCCAGATGAAGAGGATCCTACAGAGGCCCTCTTGGTTATTACACCGGGTAAAGGCCAAATCCATGAAGGAGACCTCAAACAATCCCAATTGGATTATAAAGGAATTGAAATCCTCTACTGCAGCGTAGTTGATAGAGGCACCCCTTTTTCCTCCACTTGGTAAGACATAACATTGAAATCGCACTTAAGATAGAAGCCCCAGAGCCGATTATCGGAAGAGATAACACATCTTGCTACTAATGCAGATGCTCGACGCTATCACATATGGCGTAGATGACAGAAAAAATAAAAGAAGGAAGAAGAAGAAAGCGAGCACTCGACGTACAAGAGATAAAACAAGTCGAAAACAAACCTAACAGAGACATTTTTTGTCCAAAGGATCCAAATTTTGTTTGATTCATTGGAGATGCCACCCCCGTAGGTAAGTCATATAATGACATCAGAAAGCACATCAAATCCCATGAGAGATTCCTGAAAAGCCACCAAGAAAATAGAGTGCTTCTTGATGATGTGCTGTAAACGCAAAAAGGAGGTTTCATTACCAATGCCTCGAATGATCCAGAACAAACAACTCGCCATTCTGCGAGAATTGAGAGAAAACAAAACAGAACGCTAAGGACAAGGTCACATAGAAAAAACCAGATCAAAGAAAAATAGGAGTTTGAGAGTAGACCTAACAATCTACTCTGCCACTATGGGAGAACGGGTATGGATAGTGCAAGGGTACACGACAAAGATCGGGTACTACTTCGAGCAAATCAGGAAATTTGACGGGTCTGGCAACCTGACACGGTACCTACTACTGACAAGGGTGGAACAAAACAGTTCACTTCTAACGAGCTAACCTCTCATCCAAAAGTAACAAAATAATCTATATGACACTAGTAAGAGTTCCTTGCTAGCAAGACTAATCGATCATTAATGATCCTAATTTCGGCCGGCCTAAGATGGGAAAGCGAATGAGAAACACGAGACGAAGAAAAATAAAAAGAAGACGAAGATGAGGGAATGTTCTAACATCTCCATCAAACGTCACCAAATGTTGTGCGTTCTCGAGAAAAACAGGACCATTATTAAATTGATGATCCTATACTGAAGGGAAGAACTGATAGCCTATCGAACCCGAGAAAGAAACAACAAGTAGGTGAAGGCGTTATCGAACCTGAGAAAGAAACAAGAAGAAAGAAACATCAACTAAAAAGGCAACATTCCCAAATGATCTCCGCATACACCCAAACCAAATGAGACAGAAGCACATCGTTAGTAACCGTATATCATTCGGTAGGAGTGACAACTATACGCCTACTTCCAATGCCTGAACCCACTATCGGCATAAAAAGGCGAAAGCCAACCTCACCAACAAACCACGGACAAAAATGGCATCCCTCATCCACAAACATTCCATTGGCTGGTATGATGAGAAAAAATAGCCCGACGTGAAAACAAAGCATGTAGGGATTCAATACATTGAGGCTCACAAATAACCAATTCAAAATTGCGAAACCTTTAGAAAAAAGGCAACAAAAGCCTGGTCGAGCCTGGCCAACCATCAAAAACTAGAATGACCAGCAAAGTTACGAGCTTATCTACATCGAACCAAATAGGGAAAATCCCCATAATGAATAGGGACAAAGCACAAGTCCCTATGCTTTGAAAGGAAAATCACACGAAAACTAAAACACAGCGACTGCTCTACAACACGATCAAGAGGTTAAACATAAAACTGAGGTATCGAAACCATACCGTTGGATGCTACACACAACACATCTGAACCAACAAACAAAGGGTAATATAACAAATCAAGATACGGAAAGAACAATACCTGTTGGGAAACCCATAATGCAAACCATGGTCGATAGATCCCTGCCTCCAAGAACACATCAACTGCCAACGATGGTATCTCAGATGTCCCGCCAGCTATGGACCAGATTGGTTGCATCTGGATACTAAAAACATCGCATCTCCCCTCCATTCCATAGTCTTGAGATGCAAGCCACCTTCTGCACCTGCAGTCCCTTAGCTAGTGGTATAAAGTTGTATGATAGAATAACAAATAACTTGTTAAGTCATAACTTTGACCAAAATGCCCTTCTCCTTCTTCGTTGAGTTAATGTAATGACCCAGATTTCCATAACATCAGAGTTGACTATATACATCATACGTCCAACCCAAATATCACGAAAATACGGAACATTTTTTTTTAGAAGAAAAAGATAGAAGCAGAACAGAAACAACAACACAGAATCTCACATCGCAGCGGAACAAAATATAATATATCATATCTTTGAAATACAAAATCTTAACTGTATAACATACACTTATCAGAGTACAACACTTACAACATAGCGGAACAACACAATAACTAGATAATGCTGAAGCCTCCTGCTCCAAGCTCCTTTAGATAGATCTGTAAAATCCTGAACTACTTGACTGCCCGTACAAATTTAGGCACCCAAGAGTTTAGGTAGAACAAAACAAATAAACTCCGGGTCAGTCATGGGACTGGTATGAGTAAACAGTTTAAAACAGTTCAGAAAACTAAATGATATCTCATAAGACCACGCCGTATAACACGGAATGGGTTTTTCCCTTATGAAAATCCAAACACTTGATTTATCTTTATATCAAAACTCTTTTGATATTATAATAATGTCTAAATCAAGTAAATAACAATCTAGTGGAACGTTTGCATCTCACGTTCCACATATATATACAATCAAAACCGCAAGCACGTATTGGGTAATGGATTTCCAACTATGACAAGGTATGGAACCACCTTCCGCTGGTATATCTCTAGAGGAGAATACACCGAGTTCAACAAGAACATCTTGCAACTCAGCCACACATGACCGACCACTCATTTCGCTTGAGTGTATCGAATGTATATCACCAACGATTGGGATCAGCAACCGTTTCCTGAATGGGACAGCATCGACAATAGATTTTTAGAAATAAATGAAACTCTAGATCAGGTGATTATACACCCTAATAGGTGCGACCTACATAGCCATGCTGCTTGCCCTATTTCTGTCATTTACCGGATGATGAGGCTAGAAGCTACGCTTTATCATCACACCAGATTCACTTCGAATGTCACATCGTCAAATCCATCAAATCACCGATTGACGTCCTCAACAGTACATTACGTGTTAGCTAAAAGAAGTTTCCTTCTCCGCTTCCACTCTTGGTACGGTTGAAGAAATCAATGTACGTGACCTTTCTGGAAATACTCTGTCAGACATTCATCCATATAGGTCACCCAGGAACAGGATGAATCGAAGGTACTATTTCTATTAATAGAAAAAGTCCTTGCACTCTACTCCGTCTTCGATTATCTTTATATATTCTGATTCGCACGCAACTGCCAATACGGAGTGGTTCTTCGGATAATAATCCAACCGGTCTCTCCATATTGACAACGATGGTCAAAACTCCGATAGTCTGTGATTTAACTATTGAATAAAAACAAGTGTTTCGATAGTCGATGATTTAACTATCGAATAAAAACAAGTGTTCATCCAATTATCAACCAATTACTAAGCCCTAAATTAATATTCCATTAATTAAATCTCTTCTCTATTTCTTATCAATATTTGTTAACCAAATATTTTCAATAACCATATTGGCCTTATACGTTCTTTGGAAAACATTTCCATATATCGCCTTCTTTTATTTTCTAAACTTTAGAAAATATATGTTATTTATAATTGGAAAATATTCCAATTACTTATCTCTTTTCCAATCTCGTTTATTCCTATACTTAGGAAATATTTATTTTTCTATTTCCCAACTTGCACTTATTTGGGTTAAAACGGATGTTGTGTAAAACATCGTTACGATAACCCAAATACTATATTCAACTAACTCTTATCTAACATTGATCTTCGAGCCTGAATCTTACTGTTCATTTGTTAATAATGCAATCAATCAAGTTGGGATATAACTACCTCTCAGACCTTGACTGAATAACATTTATAACGTCAAAACAGATATGACTACTTACTCGAAAAATCAATACCATACAACTACTTCTTCACTTTTAAACACATATATACTTTCTCTTTCTATTCTTACTAGATTTTATTCCTAGTCTTCGTTTTTGATTATACTATTCTATTTCTAAGTTCGTTTTCTTATCGACTTCTATATATTTTGATATGTTAATTTCTAACTATCAAATTATCTTAAAAATATTCTATCTCCTTAAATTCCCGGAAAAATTCGCCATAACCTCCTTTGTACCGGGAGCATCGGGAAATTTCAAATAGCTTTCCCGGTCCTTCTCATCTTAAAAAGAAAAAGAAAAAGCAAAGCGGCTTGCCGATACGGCGCATAAAATCTCATATATGAATTAAATACGTACCTTTTTGTCGGGCATTCTATTTATTTCACTTCTATACTTTATTCCATACCTGTCTCCTGTATATTTATGCCTGTCCAATCTATTTTAACTATACCAATCATTTTAACTCAATTTGTTAATTAAATCTGTCACTTAACTTTTCAGTCTATTTCACCTTCATATTTGAACATGACATGTTCAAATATATTTTAACTGCATATTAACAAATTCTAATTATACTCATACTCTCGTTTCCTTATCGACTTCTCTATTCAAATTCCAATTCCATTCTATTTGAATTCTCTTTATTTAAACTTCATTTGAATTCTATTTGCATCCCTATATTTAAAACTTCATTTGAATTCTATATTCAAATTCTATAGTTAAACTCCATTTGAATTCTATTATTCAAATCTATTCAAATTCTATTGTTTAAATTCCATTTGAATCCTATATTCAAATCATTTAAAGTCCATTTGAATTCTGTTATTCAAATTCTATATTCAAAGTCTATTTGAATTCTCTGCATTATTTATAAACAACGTTTATAACTTCAATTCAAATCCCATATTTTCATTTATAAACAACGTTTATAAATTCGATTCAAATCCCATCTTCCATTTATAAACAACGTTTATAAATTCGATTCAAATCCCATCTTCCATTTATAAACAAAGTTTATAAATTCGATTCAAATCCCATCTTCCATTTATAAACAACGTTTATAAATTTAATTACTTGTTTTATATACCTTCAAAACAAGTTAATATTTTCTATAGTTTATTTAAAATTCAAATTCTATTTACAAAAATAGAATTTCCTTTTTAAATATCAAATACCCTTTCCGATATTTTTATGAATCAATATTCAAGCCCTAGGGATATTTTAAATAATCAAATCAACCAATTTTCAATCATTTGATTTTTAACACATCATATATGAATATATATGAAATCAAACAAACAACAGATAATATATTTTTGAGGAATCCAGTTGGATTCCTCCAACCTGTTTTCCTGCATCCACAGATGTTAGTCAACATAGTAATACCCATCCTGCTTCGAGGCAGGATATCGCGGTATAGAAGGTCATCCACTAATCATAGCGTGCGGCGTATAGGGTAATCATCCGCTATGAAACTGCGGGCATCCGCTAATGAAACTGCGGGAATCCAACCAATCATCAACCCAATATATATACAATAGTCAACCAATCCTAAATAATTATATATATATTTTAAAACAATCAGACTAAACAACATTCAAACAAGCAACAACAATTATTTTTAACGATGTAAAAATAATTCTAAACAAACAGGTGAGTGAGATTTACTCACCTTATTTTCGTTTGCCGAGTATCCAATAAATTCCAAACCATTTCTCACCCGAATAAATTCGTAGCTATGGACCAACCCTGTCTCGTTTTCAAGATTTATGAACCTTGAATAAATTAAATACACATTGTTAAATCAACAATATTTTTATTTATTTTAAATGATCAAAATAAAAATCTATCCTTTATTTAATTCATTCTCAAGTGATTAGTTTACCAAATTTATTCACTAGCTAAATATATTGTTTTGTACAAATTTTATTAAATCAGCTTGTCAAATTATACGAATTTCGATATAATTTATGTAAGTGTCGATTTATAATATCATTAACCTTAAACCTAATTATTAAAATAAACAAACTATTGTTTAAATATTAAATCAATACCTTAATCCAATTCAAAACATGTTGCACCATTCCTGCAACCGAACCCTTTTCACACCATCAATCTGCCCGGATCCGTGTTCTTCAAGTTGAGGTCCATCCTCTGATTGAAATCCTCAAAATCATGAGTTAACTACCTTGTTACATTTCCGTTCGACTGTCTCAGATCCCCAACACCGTCTTCCATTTCAGATTGAAAACTAACCACACGACACCCCCAAATTGAAATCGAACAGTGCCACAACCGAGCCTCCTCCTGACAGCGATAATCCTTTGCTTTCATCTTTGTCAATATCAGTCTCGCACTGCTGCAGATCCTAGCTCCAAAATCGAGCTACAGTACATCGCAGCCTCTTCCCCGAGATCGCATCTTCTTCCAGTCGCATCTCCTCAGAACTCCTAAACATCCATAGTCGCAGTCCTTAATTTGGTCCATCCTTCTGTAAACCGCATCATCTCCAATTCGCACCATTCAAAGATCGATGTCTGGCCCTACGCGATTCCAACTCGCGGTTTCGATTTGAGGAACTGGGTTTGATTTTAATTTCTGAAAGAGGAAATGGTGATATTCTTGCTTCGGCGTTTTCAGAGGAAATGAAATGGAGAAACCCAATTAAAAGAGGAAGGAGTGTCGTGATTTATAGTTGAGAAGGAACAGACGTGCCACCATCTTTCTCCTATTGTTTTTTTAGTGGTGAGGAAAGGGACACACGGCGTGAACGGTGGAGAAATCTAATTCACAAATGAAAAGATATTTTCCCTAAGATATTTTTTTGTTTTATTTTATATTAATTTAAACTGGTATTCTTTAATTAAAATACACCCTAATTTCGAACTCCTTTCTAAACCCAACAACTGACAGTCCTAAGGTAAAACCGCTATTCTGAACACACTGGGATAAGTCACGAAGTCCAGTTCGATCGTCTGTGGAAGATATTTATTTAAATTGATATAAATCAAATTTTAAAACAATAAATTTTGCGAAAATAAATTAATATTATTATTCGAATTCAAACAGAAGTATGAACTGTATTTAATTCAGTTTTAAATCTCGAACTCAATTATATTTCGTATTACGATGGTTTAATATATTCGATATTAAATCGAAATTGATTATTAAATTAATAACTTAATATAAAAATTCACTTATATTACCAAATCAATATTTAAATTAAATATCCAATATTCAAAAATTAACCCATAAGGATCCGGGTCATTACAATCTTCCCCACTTAAAATAATTTCGTCCTCGAAATTGCTAAGGTAGAAAAAGTGCTACAAACCCATTTATCTTGATACTCAACATTTCAAACTTCAATACGTAACTCTCTTTCGAATAAATCCCTATTCGATAACTCCTCCCTTCGAATAACTATATTCGATAATCTTTCTTTCGAATAACTAGATTCGAAAACCTTCCTTCAAATAAACTATATTCGATTTACTCTATTCAATTTACTCTTATCAATTAACCCTATTGGATTTCACTCTTTTCGATTAACTCCATCGAATAACTAAATTCGATAACTCCTTCGTATAACCAATATTCTATAACTCACTTCGATTAAACTAATCGATAACTCTTTTCGATTAAACTATAATCGATAACTCATTTCGATTAACAAATAATCGATAACTCCTCCGATTTACTAAAAATCGATAAATCCTTCGATTAACTAATAATCGATAACTCCTTCGATTAACTAATAATCGATAATTCCTTTCGAATAAAACTATATTCGATAACTCCTTTCGAATAAAACTATATTCGATAACTCCTTCGAATAACCAATATTCTATAACTCACTTTAATTCTATTCGAATAACTCGTATTTGATTTAACTCCATTCGCTTGACGCTAGATCGCAGCGATCACAATGGTTACGCCTGATTCCCCCAGGAAACATCCGACCGTCCTAGGCTATCTGCAGCCCTACGAATTACGCTAGCAGTCGTACGAAATGGCAACTTATCCTGAGTAACTATGTTTGGCTAACTCTATCTCAATAACTATATTCGATCAACTTTAATTGAATAACTATCATTCAGTTAAATTCTAATTCGATTAACTATGTTCAATTAACTCTATCTGGTTAACTCTTTCTCTAATCGATTCATTCTAACTCTAATCGATTATTTCTAACTCCAGTCGACTTCTCCTATTCGAATAACTCCTATTCGATAGCGTTTATTCATTTATAAAGATTTACTTTTAGTAACGGTTCTTCATTTTATAAATGTTCTCTTTACTAATGTTACTTTACTTATACAAGTGTTGTATATCCCTTATATTTAAAACTATCGGTGTTAAAAACCAATATCTCTTCTCTATATAAGTTCAGACTTGTATATTCCATTTATCGAATGATAAATATTTAAATTAATTTATAAACTGTTATTTAAAAATTAATCCTTCCTATTTATCTATTATAAACAGATTTCCATTTTCTATTCATCTTCTAAATATTCATTTGATTAAATTTTATTTATTTAACAAATAAATATCTCATTTATAACATTCTATTTATTTTCTATAAATAAATATTTCCATTTCATCTATTTGTAAATGTTTTACAGATATTCCCCTTTTAAATTCTATTTGTAAATGTTTTTACAAATATTTCTCCTTCTATTTGTTTACACATAACTTCCTTTGTATTTGTGTTACAAATATATTTCCTTTAACTCTTTTGGTTTCTCCTTTATTCAAACCCAAATCATATTTCATTCACATGATTTTACTCAATTTATTCGTTTCGATCCATTTAACTTACTTAAGTTAAATTTAATTTCAACCATTCAAATTCCCATTAACTAGTTGCTAATTAACCGTTTTGCCTATTTCATCCTTTTTATTGGAATATCACTTGTTCAAATATATGTCAACTTAATTATAAACTAATCTAATTATATTTTCAACTCGAGTTATATATTCGATTTCGAATATAAAATCTCAATTTCTTTCAATTAACCAAAAACCCAATTTCGATTCAAATTTTATTTAACTAATTATTTTCCCATTTAGTTAATTCTATTTAACCATTTAAAATATGATTTTTGTCTTAAAAATCATTTCACTTATTTCACTGGAGTTCATATTTATTTTATATCTCCAGTCTGGATTTTTCTAATGCCAATTCGGATTTTATTTCCTAAAAATCCTTTTATTTATTTAATTAAACCGTTATGGTTTTATAACGGTTCTGGCGCTGCTTTTCTAAAAATTTGATTTTGACATAACTAAAAATCTATACGACGAAATCCAGATTTTTCTCTTTCATTAGAAAACTATTATTCAACCGGTCCCGACGATTCTTGTTTCAAAGAATTCCGACTTCAATTGAGTTCTGTATACTAAATTGAAGTTCGAATCGCCAATTTACGAACTGCCGCGCTACGGTGAGCTCGTTTTAATTATATTTATAAATATAAACGTTTTAACTTTGTTTATACTAAATTCAACTCCATTCTGATATATATATATATCAAATCCATTTTTCCATTTCAACATAATATTCCCGATCTATTTCACTTCTAATATTCAAGTCCTCTTGTGACGGCCCGCCCCGCACCAGCCTGCATTTCCTCCGAAAGTGCGTTGTACACATGCCCGACTAGCACGGGACGGTCGTCAGAAGAAAGGAAAGAAGGAAGTTAACTAACGAGAAACCTGTAGAATGTCTCACAGCGCATGGAATAAAATATAATAATGATAACATACTTGACATAAAACAGGTGAGACAGTGCATAAGCTGATAACTAAAATCAACATCAACATCAGACCAGCGGAAATCCAAATACAGCTTATTACAACTTTTCAAAATCTACTGTCTCTAAACAAAAGAAAGTCAAAGTAGAAGATACACCACCAATGCCCAAGCAGTGATCTTCAACAACACAGGGAGAATACTATGTATATGTATTACGTGGAAGCCTCCTGCTCGTCTCCGGATCATCTACCCGTGCATCACTAGCTAACCTGTCTCTAGTCTGCTCGTGTGAGCACCCAGAGTAATAAGAGGAGACATAAAACTCTGGGTCAGACATAAAGCCTGGTATGAGCGATAAGCATCTAAACAAAATAATAACAGGTATACTAAACCATACCTGAACCTGGACCTGCAACCAAAGAGTTAGTACCACATACCGTACAGTACTCTAAGGTGCCATAATAAATAGTGTAAAGAATACGAGGGTGGGGTGTGCATGTCATAATGATAGCAAACAAATCATCCATAGCAACCATCCTCACATTTCTCACTCAGTGCGTAAAGCGTACGACATCTACCACTTTGGAACACTAGACAAACTGAGGTAACGACGAATCCTGACTTGTAGAAACCCTGCTATGACCAAGCTAAACATATGGAGTCATGACCAAACATCTCAATGACCCATTTCATTGGTTGTAGCCCTTGGTTCTACCTATGCCAAAATGGCCCTGAATCCGCCTTCGTACCTCCTACCATAGTGGTCCAAAGCTATAGACGTCGATAACTCCTTGGCACGCGTCCCGCAGCAAAGCCCAACCATGAAGCGAACTCGTTGATTCCCATCTGAATCTTGAGCTCTAACTTCTCATTTGGGCTTCCTTTGCATCTCGGGTTTCTGTCATCACCGGATCGGTTCGGATCCCCTCTTTGCCATCGATTCGGTTCGGTCTTTAGCTCCCCATCATCAACGCGGTGCGGTTCGTGGCATCCATCTGGTAGCGGTTCGGATCGGCCTCCCCCAAGCACACCGGCTCGGGTTGCACTTTATGATCACGAATGGTTCGAATCGTGGTCACCTCACTGGATCGGTTCGGGCTCCTCTTCTTGAAGCAACACGGATCGCCTCGCGAAGTCTTGGTCGGATCGTATCGCTCCGTCGGATCGGGGTCTCCCACAAGAGCAGGTCAGATCGGAGTCTTCACGCATCGACGGATCGGAGTCTTTAAGCATCGACGGATCGGATCGGATCGCACCATCGGATCGGGGTCTACAGCCATCGGCGGATCGGGTCGCGCCATCGGATCGGATCGCCCTCACTCCAACCGATCCGGTTCGGATGATTTCCTACAGTTCTTCCAGCGAGCAGTTTACGCCATTCGACGGCGTTTTTGACAAATCTAACACTTCTAATCAATCATAAAACACACCATAGAGTCATAGCAACATGTAATAGCAACCACAACAGCAAACAACCATTCAAATGAATCAAAATGGATCAAAAGTGGCCAAAACTCCTTATTTTCCCTTAAGCATGTTTAAGTAAAACTGATCATAGGGTTAACAAAACTTAATCAAATCGAACCAAATTTCAACCAGAGGCATAAAACATTATTTAAGAATTTCTAAACATTTTTCCAGAATTTATTAGTGTATAAATTCGCTAATCTTCACTAATTACCCTTAATTACCGTAATTAGTGCAAAAACTATGCAAATCACTCACCTTGGCCACAAACAAAATTCTCAGAACTGAAACTCCTCTGATTTGGGCGAATACTGATGTCCAACAGCAGCTCTAACCTTGCTTTGGTGCTTTTTCTTCTTAATTTGATGCCTCTAAGCCTTAATCCTTGATTAGGAAGTGATTTTGGGTGTTTTGAGAGAGATTTAGAGAGTGGAGGCCATGGCTAGGTTAAGAGGAATGAAAGTGGCGGCTGGAAAATGTCTAAAGAAATGTTTTCTAACCCTAATCAGCCCCTATATACCCCTAATCCCGAAATTCCCCTTGGGCCTAGCTGTTAATCACCCGGTTAAGCCCAATTAAGCTGTTTTTCACCATCTGAAACTTGTTTCAGCCATATCTCCCAAACGGTGAGTCCGTTTGGCTAATGTGACCACTCTACGGAAAGAGAAACCATCATCCGAAGCCAATGGAAGTGATTTCAAGTCAAAATTCATTTCCAGTCAAAAGTTATGGCCAAAACAGTGCCAACTAGGGGTAAAATGGTCATTTAAAAATCGGGAAAAATCATGAACATAGGAAATGACCCCAATAGTCGTCTCCCAAAGTTACATGACCATACGACTTCGTATGTGAAAGAAATAAATATCCTACGATCCTATGATGCGTAGAATGCGGGTCGTTACACTCTCCCCCCCTTAAGAAATTTCGTCCCCGAAATTCCTTAACCCAAAACTTACAAGGGATACCGCATGCCTAACAAACACATACAATAATCAATCATGCAAAACAAGCAAACAAGCCTATCCTAGCATGCGGAAAAACTAGATCGAAGCCAAAATCTTACCAGGCAAAGAGTTCTGGGTGTGACTTCCTAATGTTCTCCTCTGTCTCCCAAGTACAATCATTCTCGTCCTCGCCCCACTGAACCTTGACTAGCTTCACCGCCTTTCTTCGAAGTTGCTTCATGTCGTGCTCGACAATACGGGCCGGCTTGCGGTTCCCAACCGCCTCGGGTTCTACTTCGAAGTCCTCTAGCTGATCAGGTGAAATAGTCGTATCTGAGTCGTGAACGAACTTCCTTAGTTGGGAAACATGAAATACGTTGTGAACTCCCGCCATCTTCTCTGGTAAGTCAATTCTATATGCCAAATTCTCGACTAGTTCGAGAACAGGGAATGGGCCAACGAATCTTGGTGCCAACTTGCCTTTCCTGCCAAATCGTATTACGCTCTTCAACGGAGAAATCTTGACAAACACCAAGTCACCCACGGAGAATTTTAAGTCTCTTCTTCTCTTATCAGCACAACTTTTCTGCCTATCTTGGGCAGCCTTCATTCGTTGTTGAATGGTCTTGATTTTATCCGAAGTTTCCCTCACCACCTCTGGTCCAAGCATAAACTTCTCTCCAGTCTCTATCCAACATGATGGTGAGTTGCACGGTCTTCCGTACAAAGCTTCAAATGGAGCCATACCGATACTGGATTGGTAACTATTATTATATGCAAACTCTACTAGATGCAAATGGTCATCCCATGATCCACCAAAATCCAATATACATGCTCTCAAGAGATCTTCCAAAATACGATTCACCCTCTCCGTCTGACCGTCGGTCTGAGGATGATATGCGGTACTGAGATGCAATCCTGACCCTAGAGCCTCTTGCAAGCTTTTCCAAAACCCACTAGTGAACAACGGGTCTCGGTCACTCACAATGCTTTTGGGTACTCCATGAAATCTCACTACCCACTTCATATACAATTCTGCCAACTTGGCTGCTGTTCTGGTCGATTTGACTGGTATAAATCTTGCACTTTTAGTCAATTGATCCACAATTACCCAAATACTATCATATCCCGATCTAGTCCTTGGTAACCCATCGATGAAATCCATCGAGACTTGCTCCCATTTCCATTTGGGAATTTCTAAGGTCTGTAACAACCCACTAGGCTTCTTTTGCTCGGCTTTAACTAGCTGGCAATTCATGCACTTGGATATAAACTTCCCAACGTCTCTTTTCATCCCTTCCCAGTAGTAGGTCTGCGTCATATCTCGATACATCTTATTACCACCGGGGTGTATAGTCAGCTTTGAGTGATGACATTCTCTAAGCACCTCATCTCTCAATCCATTGACATTGGGTACAACAAGCTTTCCATTCTTTCTAAGCCATCCATCTCGATCAAGCCCATACTTGTTTATCTCCTCATCGATACCCATCTCTAACTTGGAGATGATTTCCAATAGGTTAGGATCGTCCCTCTGACTAGAGCCGATCCGTTCAATCAAAGTGGGTCTGATCGTCAAACTTGCTAACATTTCTGGATCCAATTCGCACTTTGGTCTGAAATCAAACCCCGCGATAAACTCCAGTTGCTTCCATTCAAGGAACATAGCCCCTAAGCTGGCATGTCTTCTACTCAATGCATCAGCCACCGCATTACCCTTTCCCGGTGTGTATGTGATGTCAAAATCATAGGAAGCTAAGAACTCTAACCATCTCTGCTGACGGAGATTCAGATCTTTCTGAGAGAAGAGATACTTTAACGACTTATGATCTGTAAACAGCTCAAATCTTTCTCCCAAGAGATAGTGTCTCCACATCTTTAACGCGAACACGATCGCTGCCAATTCTAAATCATGGGTAGGGTATCTTCTCTCATGCGGTTTTAATTGCCGACTTGCGTAAGCTACAACCCTACCGCCTTGCATTAATACAGCACCCAGTCCGGTACCACAGGCATCCGTGTATACCGTCATCTCTTCATCCCCCTTAGGAATGACTAACACTGGTGCGCTTGTCAACTTGTCCTTTAGATTTTTAAATGCATTCACGCACCTTTCATCCCAGACAAAAGCTTGATTCTTCTTGGTCAACTGGGTCAATGGTGCTGCTATCTTGGAGAAACCTTGGATAAACTTACGATAATATCCAGCCAATCCCAAGAAACTTCTTACATCTGTTGCATTCTTGGGTGTAGGCCAATCTTGTACCGTAGCCACCTTTGTTGGGTCCACGGCAATACCATTCTCTGATACAACATGGCCCAAGAACCTCACTTCCCTCTTCCAGAAGTGACACTTAGAAAACTTTGCTTTCAATTGGTGTTTTCTCAACACCTCCATCGCTACTCTTAAATGTTCCTTGTGTTCTTCCTCTGTCCTCGAATAGACTAAAATATCATCAACAAACACAAGGACAGACTTATTCAACTGATCTCTGAATACCCTATTCATAAGATCCACAAAATATGCTGGGGCATTGGTCAGCCCGAATGGCATGACCAACCACTCATAAAATCCAGACGGCGTTCGAAATGCCGTTTTAGCTATACTCTCAGCTTCCACTCTAAGCTGATGAAAACCTGTCGCGAGATCCAACTGAGAAAATACTCTCGCACCACTCAACTGATCGAACAAATCATCTATCCGCGGTAGAGGATACTTGTTCTTCCTCGTCACTTTATTCAACTCGCGGTAGTCTACACACAAACGAAGGGAACCATCTGCCTTGGTAGCAAACACAACTGGTGCTCCCCATTCAGAAACACTCCTTCTGATAAATCCCTTCTTCAAAAGATCGTTGACTTGCACCTCGAGCTCTCGCTGCTCCCTTGGTGCCATACGACGAAGTGGCATCACTATAGGCCTGGCATCCTTTACCAAATCAATACGAAACTCAATCTCTCGGTGTGGTGGAAGTCCGGTCACTTCTTCGAAAACATCCGGATACTGGCCAACCACGGGCAAACCTGACAACTCACTATGCGGAATGTCAAGGGAGTTTAGAAAACTAGCCAATACCCCCTTACTGGGTAGACCACCAAACACTATCCTCCGCCCATCATCCGCTCTAGCTGTCACTAAAAAGCCCTCACAGTCTACCACCACCCCGTACCTTCGGAGCCAATCTACTCCCAAAATAATGCCAAACCCAGTAAAGCCCAAAACAAAGCAATCACAAACAAACATGCATCCATGACTCGATAAGACCACATTACGACAAATCATGCTAAGGCTAGTCGAACCACCAATCGGGTTCGTCACTACTAAAGGTCTATCGACAATCTCGGGTTCCAATCCCAACCTATCTACCAGGTCACTAGATATGAAAGAACTGGAAGCTCCGGTATCAAAAAAAACTCTAACAGGAACATCATAAACAGAAAGCATACCTTGAATGACGACATTCTTTCCCTTTTCCGCCGCAGTTGGGGCATTCGACGAAGAAGGAATAGCATTAAGAGCATATGCTTTCACCATTTGCTTTTCCTTAGGGGGCTGTGGACACTTGTCCTTGTGATGTCCCATTTGGCCACAGTTGAAGCACTTCCTATCTGCTGGCTTGGCCCGACAATTACTAGCATAATGGCCCTTCTTACCACAGCTGAAGCACTCCACCTCTTGCTTATTCTTTTTCTTCTGGCCATCCTTAGCCTGATTCTGTTTTCTCTTATTCTGGGAACCACCTTTGCCTCCACCACTTGCTTGTGGCTTTGGCTCATCTGCGGATGCAACCTCAGTCTTCGGCTTAGGGTAGAGACTTTCTGATCTTAATGCTTTCCCCACAATCGATTCAAACGTCTCATCGATGTGGTTAATAAGTTTTTCCCCCAAGTATTGATCCAAACCAGTTATGAATTTCTCATTCTTTTTCTCGGCAGTATCAATAAGAGATAACCCATATTTTGACAAAGTGTCAAATTCAGCAATATACTCCGAGACAGCTCTGCCATTCTGCTTGAGCTCCAAGAACTTCTTAAACAGCACCGACTTTTGAGCAGCTGGAATGAACTTCTCGCTAAAGCGAGTTTTAAACTGCTCCCAAGTAATCTGATCTTCGGGAGCAGCTGCCTTTATAGCATTCCACCAATTCATTGCCCGCCCTTGCAGCTGACGGGACGCTAGCTTTCTCTTCATCGCATCCTCGATACCCAAATCCTCGAAGATACGTTCGCAGCTATCCAACCAATCTTGAACATCCGTAGCCGACTCCGTTCCGTGGAACGGCTTCCCACCAAGGCTAGTATAATCCTTATTCAGCTTGGCGAAGTCGACTCTTGGCGCCTGCACTATTGGACCACCACCATTTCCACCATTGGGAGCTGCCCTCTGTACATCTCTAAGCATCTCTCTCATGAGGTCAGTAAACATCGTCCTCATGTCAGCAGCATTCCCATTGTTGGCTCCCCTACCAGCACCTCTAGTATATCGGCTCATCGTCAATCTGAAAAAGGAAACGATTAACGACTCCATAGTGGTGCTAGTGCAGTACGACTTCATTCTTATACTACCAATAGTATATATATAGCTTTTAAAAACCAAAGTAATCACAAATACGCTCTCTCGTATACGTATATTATCTCTCCCTGATAACTTCCCTAGGTTAACTACGCAACCTAGAGCTCTGATACCAAGTGTGACGGCCCGCCCCGCACCAGCCTGCATTTCCTCCGAAAGTGCGCTGTACACATGCCCGACTAGCACGGGACGGTCGTCAGAAGAAAGGAAAGAAGGAAGTTAACTAACGAGAAACCTGTAGAATGTCTCACAGCGCATGGAATAAAATATAATAATGATAACATACTTGACATAAAACAGGTGAGACAGTGCATAAGCTGATAACTAAAATCAACATCAACATCAGACCAGCGGAAATCCAAATACAGCTTATTACAACTTTTCAAAATCTACCGTCTCTAAACAAAAGAAAGTCAAAGTAGAAGATACACCACCAATGCCCAAGCAGTGATCTTCAACAACACAGGGAGAATACTATGTATATGTATTACGTGGAAGCCTCCTGCTCGTCTCCGGATCATCTACCCGTGCATCACTAGCTAACCTGTCTCTAGTCTGCTCGTGTGAGCACCCAGAGTAATAAGAGGAGACATAAAACTCTGGGTCAGACATAAAGCCTGGTATGAGCGATAAGCATCTAAACAAAATAATAACAGGTATACTAAACCATACCTGAACCTGGACCTGCAACCAAAGAGTTAGTACCACATACCGTACAGTACTCTAAGGTGCCATAATAAATAGTGTAAAGAATACGGGGGTGGGGTGTGCATGTCATAATGATAGCAAAGAAATCATCCATAGCAACCATCCTCACATTTCTCACTCAGTGCGTAAAGCGTACGACATCTACCACTTTGGAACACTAGACAAACTGAGGTAACGACGAATCCCGACTTGTAGAAACCCTGCTATGACCAAGCTAAACATATGGAGTCATGACCAAACATCTCAATGACCCATTTCATTGGTTGTAGCCCTTGGTTCTACCTATGCCAAAATGGCCCTGAATCCGCCTTCGTACCTCCTACCATAGTGGTCCAAAGCTATAGACGTCGATAACTCCTTGGCACGCGTCCCGCAGCAAAGCCCAACCATGAAGCGAACTCGTTGATTCCCATCTGAATCTTGAGCTCTAACTTCTCATTTGGGCTTCCTTTGCATCTTGGGTTTCTGTCATCACCGGATCGGTTCGGATCCCCTCTTTGCCATCGATTCGGTTCGGTCTTTAGCTCCCCATCATCAACGCGGTGCGGTTCGTGGCATCCATCTGGTAGCGGTTCGGATCGGCCTCCCCCAAGCACACCGGCTCGGGTTGCACTTTCTGATCACGAATGGTTCGAATCGTGGTCACCTCACTGGATCGGTTCGGGCTCCTCTTCTTGAAGCAACACGGATCGCCTCGCGAAGTCTTGGTCGGATCGTATCGCGCCGTCGGATCGGGGTCTCCCACAAGAGCAGGTCAGATCGGAGTCTTCACGCATCGACGGATCGGAGTCTTTAAGTATCGACGGATCGGATCGGATCGCACCATCGGATCGGGGTTTTCAGCCATCGGCGGATCGGGTTGCGCCATCGGATCGGATCGCCCTCACTCCAACCGATCCGGTTCGGATGATTTCCTACAGTTCTTCCAGCGAGCAGTTTACGCCATTCGACGGCGTTTTTGACAAATCTAACACTTCTAATCAATCATAAAACACACCATAGAGTCATAGCAACATGTAATAGCAACCACAACAGCAAACAACCATTCAAATGAATCAAAATGGATCAAAAGTGGCCAAAACTCCTTATTTTCCCTTAAGCATGTTTAAGTAAAACTGATCATAGGGTTAACAAAACTTAATCAAATCGAACCAAATTTCAACCAGAGGCATAAAACATTATTTAAGAATTTCTAAACATTTTTCCAGAATTTATTAGTGTATAAATTCGCTAATCTTCACTAATTACCCTTAATTACCGTAATTAGTGCAAAAACTATGCAAATCACTCACCTTGGCCACAAACAAAATTCTCAGAACTGAAACTCCTCTGATTTGGGCGAATACTGATGTCCAACAGCAGCTCTAACCTTGCTTTGGTGCTTTTTCTTCTTAATTTGATGCCTCTAAGCCTTAATCCTTGATTAGGAAGTGATTTTGGGTGTTTTGAGAGAGATTTAGAGAGTGGAGGCCATGGCTAGGTTAAGAGGAATGAAAGTGGCGGCTGGAAAATGTCTAAAGAAATGTTTTCTAACCCTAATAAGCCCCTATATACCCCTAATCCCGAAATTCCCCTTGGGCCTAGCTGTTAATCACCCGGTTAAGCCCAATTAAGCTGTTTTTCACCATCTGAAACTTGTTTCAGCCATATCTCCCAAACGGTGAGTCCGTTTGGCTAATGTGACCACTCTACGGAAAGAGAAACCATCATCCGAAGCCAATGGAAGTGGTTTCAGGTCAAAATTCATTTCCAGTCAAAAGTTATGGCCAAAACAGTGCCAACTAGGGGTAAAATGGTCATTTAAAAATCGGGAAAAATCATGAACATAGGAAATGACCCCAATAGTCGTCTCCCAAAGTTACATGACCATACGACTTCGTATGTGAAAGAAATAAATATCCTACGATCCTATGATGCGTAGAATGCGGGTCGTTACACCTCTACATTTACAATATTCAAATTCCATTTGAATTTCTTTATTCAAACTCTATATTTGAATTTCCTTCTATTCAATTTCTATTTGAATTTCTTCTATTCAAATTCCATTTTAATTCCTTATCTTCAAATTCTATATGAATTTCTTATCTTCAATTTCTTTTTAAATTCCTTTGTTCCATTTCTATTTGAAATCCTTTGAATTTAAATTCTATTTCAAACTCTATATTTTCTTGAATTCTAATATTCAACCTCCACTTTATATTCTCTTTGAAATTCTATTTAACCAAATTCCATTTGAATTCTAATATTCAAATCTCTATTTGACTTTTCTTTATTCAAATCAATTTGAATTCTTTTGAATTCAAATTCCATTTCAATTTTTCTTATACAATTTCTATATTTGAATTCCCTTATATTTGCAGTATTCAAATTCCATTTGAATTTCTTTATTCAAACTCATTTGAATTCCTTTGAATTCAAATTCTATTTCACTTCTATTTGAAATCTATATTCCAATTCCCATTTCAAAATTCCTTTGAAGTAATATAAATATATACATATATTTATATCTATCCCAAATTCAAAACATTTGAATTTTCAAACATCTTTTTTCTTTTCAAACAAATTTTCGTCAAAACTTTTCTAAGGCAGCAATTCATCACTTAGAAACTCGAAAATGAACACTGATGATGTTGCGACCATCATCAGAATTATTTCCCAGCTACTGAATGAGTCCAGTGCTATATTTCTTTCAAAACCCATTTAGAAAAAATATTTTCCAAACTCCCAGGATTTTATATTCTGAATTCTGGTTGGAATTCAATTTCAATTTATCACATTTGTATATTTGATTTCATATACAAATTTCATTGGTTATATATATAACAATTTCTGTTTTAATATCTCATTCGATTATAATTCTAACAATCAACTTAACTATTTAAAAACAATATCGTGTCCAATCTCCTGTTCAAGTGTTTATAAACTCCTATCGACATCGTGGCGTCCCACGATTCGACCAAAATTTATAATCCACTCAACAGAATAGTCAACACAATATAAAACAGTTTTTATATCAAATAACAAATACGCTCTCTCGTATATATATACACTCAACGCATTCTAGGATACTACTGATCCTATCTCTAATGAGCACATTCCAACAAGCCTAGGTATTCGCTCAACCTAAGCTCTGATACCAAGTGTAATGACCCAGATTTCCATAACATCAGAGTTGACTATATACATCATACGTCCAACCCAAATATCACGAAAATACGGAACATTTTTTTTTTAGAAGAAAAAGATAGAAGCAGAACAGAAACAACAACACAGAATCTCACATCGCAGCGGAACAAAATATAATATATCATATCTTTGAAATACAAAATCTTAACTGTATAACATACACTTATCAGAGTACAACACTTACAACATAGCGGAACAACACAATAACTAGATAATGCTGAAGCCTCCTGCTCCAAGCTCCTTTAGATAGATCTGTAAAATCCTGAACTACTTGACTGCCCGTACAAATTTAGGCACCCAAGAGTTTAGGTAGAACAAAACAAATAAACTCCGGGTCAGTCATGGGACTGGTATGAGTAAACAGTTTAAAACAGTTCAGAAAACTAAATGATATCTCATAAGACCACGCCGTATAACACGGAACGGGTTTTTCCCTTATGAAAATCCAAACACTTGACTTATCTTTATATCAAAACTCTTTTGATATTATAATAATGTCTAAATCAAGTAAATAACAATCTAGTGGAACGTTTCCATCTCACGTTCCACATATATATACAATCAAAACCGCAAGCACGTATTGGGTAATGGATTTCCAACTATGACAAGGTATGGAACCACCTTCCGCTGGTATATCTCTAGAGGAGAATACACCGAGTTCAACAAGAACATCTTGCAACTCAGCCACACATGACCGACCACTCATTTCGCTTGAGTGTATCGAATGTATATCACCAACGATTGGGATCAGCAACCGTTTCCTGAATGGGACAGCATCGACAATAGATTTTTAGAAATAAATGAAACTCTAGATCAGGTGATTATACACCCTAATAGGTGCGACCTACATAGCCATGCTGCTTGCCCGATTTCTGTCATTTACCGGATGATGAGGCTAGAAGCTACGCTTTATCATCACACCAGATTCACTTCGAATGTCACATCGTCAAATCCATCAAATCACCGATTGACGTCCTCAACAGTACATTACGTGTTAGCTAAAAGAAGTTTCCTTCTCCGCTTCCACTCTTGGTACGGTTGAAGAAATCAATGTACGTGACCTTTCTGGAAATACTCTGTCAGACATTCATCCATACAGGTCACCCAGGAACAGGATGAATCGAAGGTACTATTTCTATTAATAGAAAAAGTCCTTGCACTCTACTCCGTCTTCGATTATCTTTATATAATCTGATTCGCACGCTACTGGCAATACGGAGTGGTTCTTCGGATAATAATCCAACCGGTCTCTCCATATTGACAACGATGGTCAAAACTCCGATAGTCTGTGATTTAACTATCGAATAAAAACAAGTGTTTCGATAGTCGATGATTTAACTATCGAATAAAAACAAGTGTTCATCCAATTATCAACCAATTACTAAGCCCTAAATTAATATTCCATTAATTAAATCTCTTCTCTATTTCTTATCAATATTTGTTAACCAAATATTTTCAATAACCATATTGGCCTTATACGTTCTTTGGAAAACATTTCCATATATCGCCTTCTTTTATTTTCTAAACTTTAGAAAATATATGTTATTTATAATTGGAAAATATTCCAATTACTTATCTCTTTTCCAATCTCGTTATTCCTATACTTAGGAAATATTTATTTTTCTATTTCCCAACTAGCACTTATTTGGGTTAAAACGGATGTTGTGTAAAACATCGTTACGACAACCCAAATACTATATTCAACTAACTCTTATCTAACATTGATCTTCGAGCCTGAATCTTACTGTTCATTTGTTAATAATGCAATCAATCAAGTTGGGGTATAACTACCTCTCAGACCTTGACTGAATAACATTTATAACGTCAAAACAGATATGACTACTTACTCGAAAAATCAATACCATACAACTACTTCTTCACTTTTAAACACATATATACTTTCTCTTTCTATTCTTACTAGATTTTATTCCTAGTCTTCCTTTTTGATTATACTATTCTATTTCTAAGTTCGTTTTCTTATCGACTTCTATATATTTTGATATGTTAATTTCTAACTATCAAATTATCTTAAAAATATTCTATCTCCTTAAATTCCCGGAAAAATTCGCCATAACCTCCTTTGTACCGGGAGCATCGGGAAATTTCAAATAGCTTTCCCGGTCCTTCTCATCTTAAAAAGAAAAAGAAAAAGCCAAGCGGCTTGCCGATACGGCGCATAAAATCTCATATATGAATTAAATACGTACCTTTTTGTCGGACATTCTATTTATTTCACTTCTATACTTTATTCCATACCTGTCTCCTGTATATTTATGCCTGTCCAATCTATTTTAACTATACCAATCATTTTAACTCAATTTGTTAATTAAATCTGTCACTTAACTTTTCAGTCTATTTCACCTTCATATTTGAACATGACATGTTCAAATATATTTTAACTGCATATTAACAAATTCTAATTATACTCATACTCTCGTTTCCTTATCGACTTCTCTATTCAAATTCCAATTCCATTCTATTTGAATTCTCTTTATTTAAACTTCATTTGAATTCTATTTGCATCCCTATATTTAAAACTTCATTTGAATTCTATATTCAAATTCTATAGTTAAACTCCATTTGAATTCTATTATTCAAATCTATTCAAATTCTATTGTTTAAATTCCATTTGAATCCTATATTCAAATCATTTAAAGTCCATTTGAATTCTGTTATTCAAATTCTATATTCAAAGTCTATTTGAATTCTCTGCATTATTTATAAACAACGTTTATAACTTCAATTCAAATCCCATATTTTCATTTATAAACAACGTTTATAAATTCGATTCAAATCCCATCTTCCATTTATAAACAACGTTTATAAATTCGATTCAAATCCCATCTTCCATTTATAAACAAAGTTTATAAATTCGATTCAAATCCCATCTTCCATTTATAAACAACGTTTATAAATTTAATTACTTGTTTTATATACCTTCAAAACAAGTTAATATTTTCTATAGTTTATTTAAAATTCAAATTCTATTTACAAAAATAGAATTTCCTTTTTAAATATCAAATACCCTTTCCGATATTTTTATGAATCAATATTCAAGCCCTAGGGATATTTTAAATAATCAAATCAACCAATTTTCAATCATTTGATTTTTAACACATCATATATGAATATATATGAAATCAAACAAACAACAGATAATATATTTTTGAGGAATCCAGTTGGATTCCTCTAACCTGTTTTCCTGCATCCACAGATGTTAGTCAACATAGTAATACCCATCCTGCTTCGAGGCAGGATATCGCGGTATAGAAGGTCATCCACTAATCATAGCGTGCGGCGTATAGGGTAATCATCCGCTATGAAACTGCGGGCATCCGCTAATGAAACTGCGGGAATCCAACCAATCATCAACCCAATATATATACAATAGTCAACCAATCCTAAATAATTATATATATATTTTAAAACAATCAGACTAAACAACATTCAAACAAGCAACAACAATTATTTTTAACGATGTAAAAATAATTCTAAACAAACAGGTGAGTGAGATTTACTCACCTTATTTTCGTTTGCCGAGTATCCAATAAATTCCAAACCATTTCTCACCCGAATAAATTCGTAGCTATGGACCAACCCTGTCTCGTTTTCAAGATTTATGAACCTTGAATAAATTAAATACACATTGTTAAATCAACAATATTTTTATTTATTTTAAATGATCAAAATAAAAATCTATCCTTTATTTAATTCATTCTCAAGTGATTAGTTTACCAAATTTATTCACTAGCTAAATATATTGTTTTGTACAAATTTTATTAAATCAGCTTGTCAAATTATACGAATTTCGATATAATTTATGTAAGTGTCGATTTATAATATCATTAACCTTAAACCTAATTATTAAAATAAACAAACTATTGTTTAAATATTAAATCCATACCTTAATCCAATTCAAAACATGTTGCACCATTCCTGCAACCGAACCCTTTTCACACCATCAATCTGCCCGGATCCGTGTTCTTCAAGTTGAGGTCCATCCTCTGATTGAAATCCTCAAAATCATGAGTTAACTACCCTGTTACATTTCCGTTCGACTGTCTCAGATCCCCAACACCGTCTTCCATTTCAGATTGAAAACTAACCACACGACACCCCCAAATTGAAATCGAACAGTGCCACAACCGAGCCTCCTCCTGACAGCGATAATCCTTTGCTTTCATCTTTGTCAATATCAGTCTCGCACTGCTGCAGATCCTAGCTCCAAAATCGAGCTACAGTACATCGCAGCCTCTTCCCCGAGATCGCATCTTCTTCCAGTCGCATCTCCTCAGAACTCCTAAACATCCATAGTCGCCGTCCTTAATTTGGTCCATCCTTCTGTAAACCGCATCATCTCCAATTCGCACCATTCAAAGATCGATGTCTGGCCCTACGCGATTCCAACTCGCGGTTTCGATTTGAGGAACTGGGTTTGATTTTAATTTCTGAAAGAGGAAATGGTGATATTCTTGCTTCGGCGTTTTCAGAGGAAATGAAATGGAGAAACCCAATTAAAAGAGGAAGGAGTGTCGTGATTTATAGTTGAGAAGGAACAGACGTGCCACCATCTTTCTCCTATTGTTTTTTTAGTGGTGAGGAAAGGGACACACGGCGTGAACGGTGGAGAAATCTAATTCACAAATGAAAAGATATTTTCCTTAAGATATTTTTTTGTTTTATTTTATATTAATTTAAACTGGTATTCTTTAATTAAAATACACCCTAATTTCGAACTCCTTTCTAAACCCAACAACTGACAGTCCTAAGGGAAAACCGCTATTCTGAACACACTGGGATAAGTCACGAAGTCCAGTTCGATCGTCTGTGGAAGATATTTATTTAAATTGATATAAATCAATTTTTAAAACAATAAATTTTACGAAAATAAATTAATATTATTATTCGAATTCAAACAGAAGTATGAACTGTATTTAATTCAGTTTTAAATCTCGAACTGAATTATATTTCGTATTACGATGGTTTAATATATTCGATATTAAATCGAAATAGATTATTAAATTAATAACTTAATATAAAAATTCACTTATATTACCAAATCAATATTTAAATTAAATATCCAATATTCAAAAATTAACCCATAAGGATCCGGGTCATTACAGTTAAAGTGGTATCAATGTCCAAAAATAGCTTCAATGTCAAAGAGCATGCATGAATGTCCAAAAGTCCAAGTGAACGCCAACAAGTTATAGACAAATGTAATGTTTAGAAGTCCAAGGAATGTCCAAAATCCATGAAGATGATGATGGCAGCCAATAATGGTGTCTCGGAGCTCTAATCCCGTAGCCCAAGGTGTAGACAAAGTCCAAAAATGCCACCCCCTTAGAATGTCAATCAAGGGGTATTTATAGGTGAAGTTTGGAGGCATCAACCTGAATTTGTGTTCCGAGGGGGTGCGAAATTCGCACCATGAAAAGATAGCCAAAAAAACAAGTTGTTTGTGAAATTTCGCATCCCGAATCCAAGAAGTTTCGCATCCTAGAAAAAACGTGATCCGGCTGTTTTACTCAAGCCAAATCAGTGGGTCCACACGTTTTTTTGCCAAATCCCTTTGCCACTTACCGGAAAATCGCATCCCATGCTGAGCCAAATTTTCATATCTGCTCCATCAAGTTGCACTTTAGGAATTCGCATCACGATGCGTTGCAATCACGCGATTTCACATCCCGATTCTTGGACCAGATTTTGCATTCGCTCCCTTACCTTGCCATTTACCAATTTTTGTATCCCAAAACCATCGATGCGCACATGGATGATTCACATCACCTCCCAAGCCGATCCACTATTTTCGAGTTACCAGATCCGCTTGGCAAAATTTGCATCCGTGCTAAGCCTCAGTTTTCGTATCACATCCCTTGGGTTGATCACATGAAACTGAGTGATCAACACGTGATTTCACATCCGGTCAGGGATGCGAAATCCCCATGAAGTCGTGCTAAATATGAAGCCTGATCAGCCCGGTGTGCACTCATGGAAACAAGTGATTTTCTCATGTCGATCACACCATTTTGACATGCCAAATCGAAAATTTGCTAAGTGACGGATCTTTGCCAAACCAAGTCGCGCAGCCGTGTTTCCTTGATCGTGCCATGTTGTTCAGCTGTTTTTGAGTGTGCAAAACCCAAATTTACCAGAATCCAAATAATTTCCTTCGACGAGTTTTGCCACGTGATCGGACCGACATGCTCAAGCATTTTGAGATGATCGGACCGAGGCGATCACGTATTTTTACCAAGTCGTTTCCAAGTTTATTAACGACTTTTCCAATTCAATAACGACAATACTTCCATCCTTTTCCAAACACGTCGCGACTTCGACATAATCATTTTTTTTCGACGACATTCTCAAGACTTGAGTGTGTTGTTAACCATAATCTTAATGTGAGACTGCTTTGCTAAAAAGCTGGTCAACATAATGCAAAAGCAATTGTAACGAGCCGATCAATTCCCGATCACGATCATCGACACAAATACCATGTCAACTAACCAAGCACATAAATTTATCAGATTATTAATAGAAATAAGTTAGAGGATGAGAAACAGAAAGAAAATTTAGAATAAATGAAAACGAAGAGCAATATCACGATATCAGAGCAGATACAAATCTCACAGCAAAACGAATAAAATATATTATATAACATAACTTTTAAAATACAAATATGCACTATATATACATACCATCATCATAGTATAACACAACATCACAATGGAAATAAACAGTAGTTATATAATACTGAAGCCTCTTGCTCCAAGCTCCTCCAAGTATATTTGTAAAATCCCAGTTACTTGACTGCCCGTACAAATTTGGGCATCCAAGATTTTAGGGTAAAACAAAATAAAATAAATTTTGGGTCAGTCATGAGACTAGTGTAAGTAAACTCTAACCACTTGATTTAACTTTTGAAATCCTTTTAAAATAAAGGATTATCGTAAGACCTATCCACACATAAATACGGATGGTTTTTACCTTATGATAAACCAAAACAATCTTTATATCAACACTATTCTGATATTATAATAGTGTCTAATCAAATCAAAAACAATCTAGTAGAATGCTTGCATCTCACGCTCCACATACATAGTATACAATCAAAAACCACAGGCGCTTATTGGAGAATGGATTTCCAACTATGACAAGGTATGGAACCACCTTCCGATAGTGTATCTCTGAAGAGGAATACACTGGGTTCAACAAGAACATCTTGTAACCCAATCACACATGTTGGCCACTCATTTCGCTTGAGTGTACTGAATGTATTAACACCAATGGTTGTGATCAGCAACCATTACGGAAAGCATACAGCAACAATAAAATAAGAAGCAATTGAATTTTCTCTAGATCGGGTGATAATACACCTTAATGGGTGCGACCCACATAGCCATGTTGCCTGCACAATTTTTGTCATATTTCCGGTTGATAAGGATTGAGGCTACATCTTACCTTTATAACACCACAACATCATTCACTTTGAATGCCATATCGTCAGATCTTTCAAATCACTAATTGACGTCCTAAAAAATACTCTAGGTGTTGAGCTAAGAGAAGTTTCCTTCTCCACCACCAACTATGGTACGTTTGAAGAAACCAATGTAGGCGACCATCTAGAAATACTTTGTCAAACATCCATCCATAAACGTTTTCCTGGGACTGGACAAACTGAAGGCACCATCACATCAATCCATCTTACGCAGTTTCTACCTTGGATTAACAGAACAACCCATGCACTTTACTCTGTCTTCAATCATCTTCAACATGATTTGATTCGCAACGCTTATGCCCATACGTAATGGTTTTCAAATAATAAACCTGATACCGGTCTCCCCGTATTGGCAACGGAAAAATAAAATAGGCCAAACTTTGATAGCTGGTTATTTAACTATCAAAGGAACATCCATACAACCAACGATACTATCTACAAATGGAAATTCTACTAACCAAGCATCAAGTAACACTTTTCCAATTTCATGTTTTTCCATTTTCCATATCTTTCCCTAGATATTTCTCAAAACCCATTGGCCTCTCACTATTCTTGGAAAATATTCCAAATATCATAAACTATTTATTTTCCATATTCGAGAAAATATCTCATATCAAGTTGGGAAACATTTCCATATATTCACAAATTATTATTTTATATATTTAGAAAATATACGTTATTAATATCGGAAAACATTTCCATATATTCACATTTCTTATTTTCTGATCAATGAAATCATTTCATTTTATATACTTAGAAAACATCTCTGATCATGTTTGGAAAACGTTTTCAAAACTCATTTACTTGGATTTAACAAATGTCATATAAACCATCGCTTCGACAGTTCCAACATTTACACGAATTAACTCACCACACTTAATCCAACTCCCGCTATCGAAACTATAACCATTCTTTAGTCAACAATTAAGTTAATCAAGTTGGCGTATAATTACCTCTCAGACCTTAACTGAACAACATTTTTAACTTCGAAATGAACAATGCTCACAACTCAAATCTTTAACTAACATTTCTTAGGGAACCCTCGAATTTAGTTTAAGAATCCACTTCTTTTACGGAAATCATCGATTATAACAATAACATTACAATCCACGTTTCTGAAATATTTAATTTTAAAATATAACTACTATTTATTAATTTGAGCAAATAATAATTAATTAAATGAATAATTAATTAATCGTTATCGAAACAAAACGTAAATGGTACTTTCCTGAATTTGACATAATCGAATTTCAATATATAACTCTCTTTCGAATAATTTCTATTCGATTAACATTCCGAATTTCAAAACAAATTTACTATTTCAGGTCAACTAAAATTTCACTTTTCATCCTAAATTCATCTTTGAATTTATCGCTTCCAAACCTTACCAATTTCCCTTATAACCATTCCAATCTGCAAAACATTTGCTTTTAAACCATTATCCACTTTATAATGTGAATATTATTCCGTTATAGAAACCTGGACTTGTTTTACCAAATCAGTCTTGATTTTATTTGAAAATACCATTATAGGTTCAAATCCTGTCTATTGAGTCACTTTACAAATCCACATCATATTCCACTTCATTCATAAATCTTTTTCTCAAGTTAACTTCCTGTTGATTATCTATCAAGTTTATAACTTAATCTCGACTTCGTACTCGATTATGAATTATTGGTACAAAACCAAATATTAATTATCTTGTCAAGTTCCGAATTATATAATACATAATTCTTGAAAATAAATTATTTTTATAAAATTCGACATAGTCGAATTCCAATTATAAATCCTTATGGATTTATTTCATTTCCATTCACATTCTGAACGTCGGGATAAATTACATCATTTCCTTTTAAAATGATTTTCAGTTTCCTTCTAAATTCACTCCTGATTTACATTCCCAAATTATCCAATGATAATTATTTCACTTCATTTATAAACATCATTTATAAATTAAACTATTTGTTTTTGTTATTAAAAACAAGTTAATATTTCCTAGCGCGTGCAAAATTCAATTTCTATTTTGAAAATAATAATAATAGATTTCCCTTAAAATATCAAAATCCCTTCTTATGATATTTTAAATATCAATATTTAGGGCTAGTTCTATCCAAACATCCAAACACAACAAAATCTATCATAGAACATTTAACACATCATATACCACGATATATATGAAAACAAACAGTAATAATTTTGAGAAATCCAGTTGGATCCCTCCAATCTGTTTTCATGCATCCATAGAGGTTAGACAACATAATGGATACCAATCTCACTTCGAGACGGAATATCGCGATATAGAAGGTCATCCACTATTATATGGGGCGCATAGGGTCTCATCCGCTAAAATGTGCGACAACATCCAACTATCAACCTTAAATATAACTAATATATAATAGCAACAATTGATAATAATATATCAAATCATCCAGATAATCATCACACAACATTCAACCATCATTTATCAACTCTAAAATACGTTTATAAAATTATAAACTGGACCGAATTGGTGAGTTTACTAACTTTGGTTATTAATCGTCAAATAATGATTAATTTCTGATTAAAAGAATCAAGCATTTTATTTCCTCTGATACTCTCACGAGTTCCAAATCACTCCAAACCAGTTTCATTGCATAGCACACATCCATACGATCCCAATACTTCAAACGACGTTCAATTCTGATAATGTATGAACAAGTTATAATCGTTACAATATTATCTTTAATTAAATTAAATTAATTATTCAACTTATAACATCATTATATTAATTAGCATTTTTAAATTCCCTAATCACGCCGTTACCCTCTTCCACATCTCCAGAAATAAAAAATCCTACTACCTTCACCATTACCATATTCTTCGATCCCCTTTCTCCCTCATCTTCCCACCATTAATCCTCAAACCACCTCCATTCTTATTTTCATCAAAATCTTCATCCTTCTAACCCCCTTTTGCTAAACTCGATCATCACCCTACAGTCGCGGTTTCAGGCCGAGCTCATGCAGCCTATAGTGAAAACAACTAACAAGTTTGATACTAAATTCCATCAAAAATTCCCATGATGTGCTAAAATCCATCATGAACAAAAACCTACCCTCCAAATCTCACATCGATGACCCAAATTCACGAATACACCTAACCCTAGAATCTGCGTCATATTTGCAGCGAACAACATGTTTACCAAACCCAACAAAAAGCACACTGGATTGTAGAGCATCACGACAGAAATCCAAAGATATAAGATTTGGAATTTAAGGAGTTTTATCCTATTTGTTTTATATTTTTAAAGATCACGATTTGGTCTTTGTTTGTGGCGGCCATAAACGAGCACTGACCACAGAAAAGAATTAGGGTTATAAGGGTTAGGGTGGTGGTATATTTATTAGGTAGGAATATAATATTTTATTAATTTATGAAACTCACACCGGAAGTAACACATTTGAAAATCCATATGTGAGCTCCAATCATGATGAAACTTGTAATATTACAGTAACTTAATATTTTGGACACGATGGAACGGATTTCATCAAATTTCGAGATAGTTTGTAAAACTTCCATTTTAATTACACAATGTGAATCGATATGCGTTTAAATTGCGCACAATCGCAAAATAAATCCAATTGATATGAAACTAAAAATCTTATAATAATTAATTATTACGAATTTAATAAAATTAGTTTCGTTGAAATCCGAGATTGTTGAAAATTGGTTATTCTTAAATTCCATATTAACTTGGTAATATATAATTGAATTTAAAATAAAAAATATATAATTATCATATATACTCAAATAGAATTTATATATCTTCAAATTATAAACTTAACTTGACTTGAAACTCAAGATTTTAAATTTCAAGTTAAAACGATATTCGTTTATTTAAAATCCATTTTATTTTATATAATAAATCGTTATGGTTTATAAACGATTCCATAGTGACTTTCTAAAAATTTGATTTGGACATAACTCACAATCTACAAGATGAAATCTCGATTTTTCACTTTCATTAGAAAACTATAGTTCAATAGATTAGAACGTTTTTTGTTCAAGAAATCCAACTTATACCTAATCATGTATATTCATTTAAGGTTCAAAACGTAAAACTACGAACTACTACGATGTTACGAGCTCGTTTTAAATTTAATTATAAATTATACATTCAAACTTTGTTTAATTAATAAATTCTATATAACAATTCATTTATATTACCAATTCAACATTTAAAACTAATTTAAATGTTCGAACTGTTACGCTTAAAAATCCGGGTCGTTACAGCAATACTTTCGTGGCCCAATTCCCAATCATTCAAAGCTCCATTTTTCAGCCTATTAATTTATTACTGATTATTATCATTTATTTTGAAGTAAATCACCTTATGTCTATTTTAGATTTATTTCATGGGGTATTACAATTTACTAGCATGATTAAGCAAGATAAAAGAAATAGACTTAGTAATAATTCTAATGTCATAAAGTAATGTGTACATGCACAAATTAAAATGGATTTTGAGGAAATAAGGTTATTTGTCTAGTTCAAGCTGAAATAGTTATTCGATTGTTTGCACTTGTCTACCATTTTGAAAATTTGAACAGGAAAAGTTTGCCTAATTCTACCCATCAATCGACTCTTCCTACTTTCCACGTCGTTGCATCATGTCACTAGTAAGCCTGCACCTACCAGCAAAAGACACGAACTAGCACATGGACGCAATAGAAAATGATGTATCCTCATCGATGACCCACACGCATGGTTATCGCTAGCACACACTATCTTAACACCCCTCTTTGACCACTTATTTACCTCAATTCCGCATAAGTGTAGTTGGTCTTCCTAGGACCGTCAGTCCTCGATAGAAAGGGAATGCGTCTGGTATGTGTCATAACAAACAATATCTAATTTGCGCCCTACCCATTCTTGTTAAACTATTTTTTTGACCTCTTATTAATCTCTATTCCGCATGAACATGTCTGATCTTCCTGATATCATCAGTCCTCGATTAAAAAGGAATGTGGTTGGTAAAAATCCTATCTGATAATCAACATTTTTTTCTTAGCCCACTCCTAGATCAAAGCCCAACCTATTGACATGTTTCCTACCTGAGCCTAGGATATTCTTCTTTTGTCATAATATTTTTTATTCTTCCTTTTGTTATGATTTTCTAACATGTCAATACAGTTCTTAATTATCATAATAATCTGTTTATTTTTCTCTGGTTTTTTAAATTACAGCACTCATCATAATTTTACTGTAAATTTCTACATATTTGCCTAATTTAGTATGATTCCTTTTTATTACAGATTTACAATTTATACATATGTTTACTGTAAATTTAGTTCTTCTTTTATTTGTGTTTGCGAAGTATACACTTTTTATTCAATTTTCATGCGTACAAGGAGGATTAAATTTGCATTTGTTAACAAACATTTACAAATCTAGACATTTTTAAGAACAACGTAAATAATTGCAGAAAACTATAAATAACTAACGGAAATAAAATAATTATCGATGGAAAAGGACTGAAAAACAAACTTACAAAATTTAACTAAAAAAACTACATAAAAAGGCTGAAAAATACTTATAGAAAATAACATGTAGAAAAACTACTAAAAACTGTAAGAAAAACTATAAGAAAACTGTAAAAAAAACCTATAACTAAAAAGCCCTATTTCGTTAAATTACTTAAAAATCTAAATTACAACACTCGCCTATGGTCGTTAGACCTTGGACGCGCACAACCTTCCCAAATCTTGTCCCTGGGTTGGTTATAAATATTTTTATTTTTAGATCTTCCTTAAGAAAGTACTTAAGTTTTAGGTCCACCTCAGTTAAGAGATGGGTTGTGAATGAATAGTTATCTATACTATATTATAATATAAGTGAGTTTAAAATCCTGCACTCTCAGCCATTCTCAACCTAAAAACCAAAAGTCACGAAATCCAAGAACCATCAAAACTTTGACGGTTCACTACGCTTTTTGTACAGGTTTCCCCCTAATGACCCTCTTTAATTACAGTTTATTTCCATACCTGTCCAAATCTTCCTTCTAGAATCCGACCATTTTCTGCTGAATAACGCTATTTTACTTCCAAATCAAGCTCGGCTAGCTCGATGTCGGTAAGTCTATATACAAAGACGATCCATCTGAGGTCGATTGCCATGTCATTGCTTAAACGACGTTCAACCCGCCTATGGTTTGCAGTTTGCTGCGAAGATTTGAACCACCTCCTTTCTACAATTTAATCAGTAAAGGTACTATTTGTCTTTCTAAGAAATTGATATGAAGACATTTCAACTACTGAACAGGAATGGTACTTCTCAAAACAACCCTTCAGCAATTTTCCCCTTTTCTCCGGTTAGTTTTATTTTACTGGTTTTTTTCTTCGATTTATTTGTTATCTGTAACAACCCGAATTTTAATAACGTGTTAAGACAAGAATCGAGGCAGAATTAAATTTTAAAATACGAATCAAGAGAAATGGGTTGCGCCATTGCGTTCGTCTCGGAATTCTGGTTGGAAATGAGTCCGAAATTTCGTAAATCGGAGTCCGTATGACCGAGATATGGCCTCTAGAAGTTTCACGGAAAATCAGAAAACGAAAATAGATTTTCAAATTTCGAATTTAGCCCCAAACAGACTGGGCGGGAAAATTTCCCGCCCAGCCCCAGGTCGACTGGGGAGTCGACCCCACAGGGACCAGGTCGACTGGGCAGTCGACCTGGGTGTCGACCTGGGGGTCGACCTCCCTGGTCGAGCCAGGTTGGCCTTTTGCACCTGCTTGCTCCTTTGGGTCTGTTCTTTTGGCCTGTGACGAGATTGGATGGTTCAGATCTAAACTAGGGTTAATCTAAGGGCCTAAACTAGTCCTAACTTCTATAAAAACACCCTAAGACCTAGCCTAATTCACTACAAACCATCCTAACAACAAAGTGCTGCCCAAATGTCTCTTGATCATGGCCTCCATCTTCAACTTCAAAGGCTTAAGCATGCAAACTTGATTCAAGTCAAAGGAGCAAGCTTTCTACATCAAATCAAGGAAGTAAAGCATCATCTCAACACCGTTCTATGACAAATGCTTGCTCATAAATCTCTAGCCACGCTTTGTAAGTTCTAGCTACTTTTAGATCTAAACGGTAGTTCTAATGTTGACATGGAATAAAATGAGATGAAACCTAAGTATGTTAGTCTATGTGAACCTAGTCTTGCCCCTCTCTTGAACCTATGACTTTGGGCTATTCCTTAGTGATAAAATCATGCCACTCATGTTGTGTTTTACCTAGTTTATCATGCAAGATTGAACCTTGACTTGTGGAATGTTGGCATGAACCCCTAGAACAATTTGACTTGTGGAACATTCATATGAACTTGACTTGGGGCTTATGCATGTAAAAGAACCTAAACCCCTCATGACCATTTACATGCCTATGATGATGAACCTAGCGTTATGCTATCATACATGTTTGAGGCCAATCCCTTTATGATATCATACATGTTTGAGGCCAATCCCTTTATGCTATCATACATGTTTGAGGCAAATATGTTGTCATATTATTCCTACTATGTTGACTCGCTTCCACTTGCGTTGGGAATACGCCTTGGGTAGTTTAGGCAAACTTGAGATGGGCTATGAAACTTAACATGAATTAAGTAATGGGACAATGGGCATAAGTGGAAAACGTGGACTTTGTCGCGACCTAAATTTGACATGAACATGACAAGTAGGAAAACATGAAAGTGGCCAACTCGAGGTTGGGTTGAGTTTGTAGCATAAATCTGCCCGGAACCGCCCGGAAAATCCAGTAGCTACAGACAATAAGACCCAATGTGAGTAGTTGGTTATATCGTGCTTAAAACCAGAGGTTAGACTAGGTTGTGGTGTAAAGCTTCCCGGACCCGCCCGACATAACCAGTAACCACAACAAAGTCTAATGTGAGAGGTTGGGGTGCATTAATTTACTTAATGCCACATGATTAGGTTAAGTTAGTTTGACTAATGGCACTTAACCGATATGACATGAATGGGTAGGTTAAGTAAGACCGGACTTGATTACTTAAAGACACTTAACCATATAACACGATTAGCGGATGGGTTAGTTTAACCTAAATGGGTTGATAACACCCGACTGGGATAACGCGATGCGTGGTATGGTTAAGTAAACCCACAAGAATGATACTTAACCATTATAAATACGACTAGTGGATGGGGTTAAGTTAACCTACACTTAACCAATCCAACTCGGTAATTTGATGGGGTTAAGTTAACTTACACTTAACCAATCTGAATTGATAATTTGATAGGGTTAAGTCACGAACCTCTTAAATATGCTTAACCAATCCGACTCGATAATTTAATGGGGTTAAGTTAACCTATACTTAACCAATCCGACTCGATAATTTAATGGGGTTAAGTTAACTTACACTTAACTAATCTGACTTGATAATTTGATAGGGTTAAGTCACGAACCTCTTAAATATGCTTAATCAATCCGACTCGATAATTTAATGGGGTTAAGTTAACCTATACTTAACCAATCCGACTCGATAATTTAATGGGGTTAAGTTAACCTACACTTAACCAATTTTACTCGATGATTAGATGAGGTTAAGACAACCTATACTTAACTAATCTGACGCGGTAGCTTGATGAGGTTAAGATAACCTATACTTAACCAATCTGACACGATAATTTGATAGGGTTAAGTTAACCTATACTTAACAAATCTGACACGATAATCTAGGGTTAAGTCACGAACTTCTTGATATACTTAACCAACTTGATACATGGTTTGTAGGGCTAAGTCTTGAACTTGAATACTTAGCCAATTTTGACATAATTCGTAGGCGGGGTAAGTCATGAACTCGAATGGCAACACTTAACCCATTAGACAAAACCCTAGTTCAGGGGACTAAGTGGAAAATCGTAGTTAATAAGGATAACGGGAAGGGAAACTAAGTGATAAACCTTAGTTAAGGAAAACTAAGTAATAATTCTTAGTCAAGAGAATTGGACCAGTTCACAAATAGATGAGTAACCTGATACGGTAGGTCATCGTTTAAACAAACACACGAGGAGGAGCGAATGTCTATCGGACTTAGATAAAGGCTCCAACGAACTGGGTGACGAAGCGGTAGCTTCGGGGGACGTGAGGGTACTCTTGGTATCCCTCTGTGAGGTTGCAGATGATCCGCCTGGGCTCACAGAGGTTAAGGTCTGCTGTAGAAGAACCAAGGGTATGCCTTGGTTGCTGTGCGAGCAACCTAAAGACTGGGGTGGATTAGCGTGGAGTCGGCGATACTTAGTTTAGCCCTGTGATAGCACGTCGTCGACTACCTACCATCTTTAGTCAATCGTGTACGTATGCGGAAATGCAGAGAACTCCCAACAGACCATATACTTGCTATCTAGTTATGGGTGAGGTTGGCCAATAGGAAAGTGGGGCATGGATGGCCGGAGTATAGTTCTCGTGCATGATTTTCTTGGATTGCCTTTCAGTAGTTGAGGGAGGGGTCACGTGGGACCATAACCACCGGTAGAAAAATAGACCTTAATATCTGCATCGGCAGATAACCTAAAGCTCCCGACCGAGTCCTGTATTTCTTGATTAGCCCTGTCACGGGACTCGGATGGCACATTGAGATACATGTGCATCCAGACATGGAAAAACGATTCACGATACATACGGGGGAAAAAGGGCGTGGTTGACGGGTAGCGTAATCCCTAGCGGTCCTAGGTGGCTTAAACCCAAACCGAGTTACGAAAACGTTTAGTAGGTAGCGTAATCCCTAGTGGTCCTAGGTGGCATAAATCCTAGCCGAACATTCAAGAATTCATGGTAAGAAAATACAGCTAGATAAGGGTGATAGTTCAAACGATTTCAAGGATAATGGAACTACGTTGAAGTATTATAGAACTACGTGAGGAAGCCCGTAGGATTTACGGCAAAGGACTAAACATATACATGGAAAGAAACATACGAGTTGGGAAAACCTACATTAGGTTGACATGGACCATTTCATGACAATGGGCAAGGGACATTTTGTAGCTAACACATGACACGGGTTGGGATACTAGTACGGAAGGTGCAGGGCAAATATACTTGATAGAACCTTGGGGTGTTATGCTTGATAGAAACCTTGGGGTGTTATACTTGATAGAACCTTAGGGTGTTATACTTGATAGAACCTTGGGGTGTTATACTCGATAGAACCTTGGGATGTTATACTCGATAGAACCTTGGGATCTTATACTTGATTCATAGTGACCGTAGTTTATCTTGATACAGTAGTTCATCCTGTTACCTTGGTTCAGCTTGTCTATCTTGGCATCATCCTTATGTTTACTTTCAGTTTATGCATGTCATGTTACCTTTACCTGTTTTTATGCTGGAAGTAGATAGGACTTACCAGTCTTTATGACTGACCCCGTTTCTTTCGCCTCTTTGTCTTCCGTTCCCCCCCCCCCCCTCCCCCGGTTTTCAGGGAGGAAATACTGTTATTTAGCTCGGACTTCCTCTGCTTCAAGGTCATCATGTATGGCTTGGATTTTTCTTGGCTATGGCTGCTTTACCGTTTTACTTGGGGAATATTTTATGACTGTGGCTTTATGCTTCTTTAACTATTGCAAGACAGGTTTCCAATGTAATGGCTTTTAAAGGCATTTTGATGTAAAAGGCTTTAGACCTTATAATTTTATGAGGTAATGAAATTTGGTTTTTCTTCCGCTGTTTTTATATGTTCTGTCTTGTAATATTTCTGTGCATGTTTACCTAGACAACGCCCCTCCAAAGCTAGTGCATTCTCTTGTGAGTGACCCTGGCGGAGGTGGGGTGTTACATTATCCGAATGTAATAGGCATTTTACCATATTACATCTTTTTGTTCCTTGCAAGTTTGTTTGTTCTGCAACAAATTGATATTCCATGCTTCCTAAGATGAATGACCATTTCAGGGCATATAACAATTGTTTGGGTTATACATTTCTATTTATATATAAACTATGGCATTTTTAAGCATTCTATTTAATGAGTTTGAATCAAAAATTAATTTACACCTCTATTCATACCTTTATCATTTTATATTATATTAGTAGCTGTGTAATTCATTACATGCAACAAAAAAAATTCTCTAAAGAACATCATATATATGCTTTTACTATCTTTAAAAATTAGTTTTAAACAATGTATTTTTGATATTAAAATTTAGTGTATATTTTTAGGAAGCTTCTTACTGCTGAAACTGCTGATTTAACCAATCCTATCTAAGTGAAGGGTTACAGTTTATACGAGTATGACTCATTTGATGTTTGTTGTTTGGTTACAGGGGCATTGGGCTTATTTTTGGGTCCAACTAATGGAATAACTACAAGTCCGAAAAATGCTTGAATCAATGGGGATAATAATGGATCTATCAATGAGCCCAAGGAAAATGATATATTTTGATTTCTTTCAACATAGGGGAGGTCTATTCGAAGAAGGTCCATTGTACTTTCACCACCATGTGACGTGTAGGTTTTATAGTAAAACCATACTATGACTTTATATAAATTGCCAATTATATTTAGAGGTTGTAATACGTTCACTGTGTTGTCAACTGCTGCTCTTTATTCAATGAAACAAAAATGTGTTCTTTAGTGTTACAGTTTGGGTGTACATAGACTGATGATAACCTTTTATGGTAGGTCTAATCTCCATGAGCGACAACTTGGAATAAATAACAAATTTCAAATATAGCTCAACTCCTTATTTGTTGAGTTTTTAGAGGAGTAGTGTGTTTGGCATTTGCGATTTCTTCATGGAAAAAAATGATTTGTAACTCACACCCGTCCACTACATGTAATTCAACTCTTAAGCTTCTTTTACTATCACTGTCCTACTCCGCTTTTGCTGGGTATACTTATACTCATAACACTTAGATAACTTTCCAAACAACTTAAGCTATGTTAATTAAAAATTTTATGGGATTCATTTTCTTTACCCTTAACTATTGATTTCTAAATATATGGAATAGGTGAGGCGAGTCTTTAAAATCAGTAGATGTTTCATTTGCTTCATCCTTTCTCAATATACTTTGTCTAATGCTTCCTTTTATTACTCTACCATCCCATTAAGCTTCTTTTACGATCGCTGTCCTACTCTGCTTTTTCTGAGTATACTTATACTCATAATAATTGGATAACTTTCCAAAAAGCTTAAGCTATGTTAATTAAAATTTGTATGGGATTCATTTGCTTTACCCTTTATTATTGATTTATAAATATATGGAATAGGCGAGGCAAGTCTTTGAAGTCAGTAGATGTTTCATTTGCTTCAGCCTTTCTCAATATACTTTGTCTAATGCTTCCTTTTATTACTCTACCATCCCATTATCAGGGAGTTGATGCAGTTGCCAGTTGACCAAGATGTAAAGAATGGCTATTTTCGGTATACATATCTTAGAATAATTCTTTGATCTTTCATCTTATACTATTTTTTATTAAATTTTGTTCATTTTTGGATGCAGAATGCTATATTGTTGGCATTGCTGAGGTTTTCGAATATAGTTCAGTCTACTTAACCAAAAGTAAGATCATATCCCATCAATTGTTGAAGTCAATAGACTGCTACTTTAGGGGAAAACATAAGAGCAGTTTGGCTGTGTATGAAGAAAAGGATTAATCATGCATTGGATGTTGATTTTTTTTCTTCTTCTAGTGGTTTGATTTGCCTCTAATTTTATGCTTAAATGTTCTTAGTAACTGTGTTATGAATATTTAAAGCATTGTAGCATCGGGAGGAAAAACAGATCAATTAATTTTATTGTATTGAACAGAAGTAGCATTAGTACTGTCAGTGGTGGTGGGCAAATTGATTTGATACAAATAACTTGCTGAGTCGTTATCATTATAATATATAACTCTATTTCCCATTTTAAACAAATTACTTATAAGAATAATTTGATTTCACATATTCCCTTAACTGTTATTATCAAATAGATAAATGGGTGATGGTACATGTCATTGAACTACATTTTTTATTTGATTTTAGGTTTTTATCGTTTTGTATTTGTCATCACATTAGATTTTTACATGATCAAATTTCATTTTCTAATTGATATTTTTGATTGATGTAACATGATATATAAGAAAAATTATTGATTCGTGCTTAAAAAAGAATTGGCGGTAAACCAGTGTTACATAGTGAAATATTAGTGATAGCTTTAAACAACGATAGTCAAATTTTGGAAAATACCACAAAAAATCAGAATCTAAGTTACATATCAGAAATGTGAATTTGTAGAAACAGGTACATATCAAAAATATCAAAACTCCTATTTTGATATATTTTTTCTACTGCGGTTGTTACTTGCAAATGTACATTTCAAGTTTATATTACTAAGTTGGGAATGGAATTAGATTATTGAAAAGTTTTTATTTCAGTTATATGTAGATGCACATGTTCAGTTCAACTTAAAATGAAGATGCGTATGTTTAGTTCAACTTAAAATGAGTTTAGAGTAAGAAATTTAGTAAGGATTCAAACAAACTATGGATTTTGAGTTCTTTCTTATGATTTTATTTGGGGGGAGGGAACCCATTTTCTACAGGATCTAAAGGTACCATAAGAAAAAAAAAATATTATTATAAACTGCTAAATTCTATAGTGAACAACGTAAATGTATTTTCGTTTCCATTATTTCATAGGAGTTAGTAGTAAATCTTGAATCAAATGATTTTCATTTTAAACGCACGTTTTCTCTATATATTTGGCTTTAATATCTTTGAATGTTAAAAATATCAGTTGTGGATTTTTACCAATTCAATCATTTTTACATTATATCATATAAGAAAACTGTCATATTTGATCAACAATTTTCGTTTTCTTGCTTTTCTTTCATTTTATACATTTTATTACTTTACCAAATCTATATGTTTGACCTACAATATTATTGTCATATGTAGTTTTGTATGTTACAATTGCATAAGATGGCTTCATCTCCAGTTCACTAATACATGACGTGTTGTTTACAGCATACCATGTATTATAAGTGAATGGTGTCCCATGGTGGTTGGTTTATAAAAAGGTAGCCATTATCTTTTACTTTTTGTTTCCCAAGCCAAAAGGTCTTACTTTTGTGTTGCGTCTTTGTTAGTCCATTTTTCGAAATATTCCCACTACCTCTCAAAACTATAAAGGATTATTTTGTGATCATACCTTTTTTTAACTTTACTCTAGAGAAAAGAGCTGAGGAACTCCAGCCACACCGGTCCTCTTTTAAGCTAGCCCAGCGTTAGTACAATGCCCCACCCTGTTTATCGGCTTTAAAAGGGATGCCACTTCCGCGTTAAGGGATGTAAAGTTCAGGTGGCTAGGACTCAAAACCTGAAGGATCTTTTATCAATGGTCACTAGGCTGCTCTTACCAACGGAGCTAGGCACGCGGGCTAAGTGGTTATACTTCGCATAATCTAATTTGGATTTTTTATTTTTTTTAAATGCTAGGGATTAAGCTAAGAGTCTGGTTTTTGAATTATTATTCAAGGTTTTTTAATTGTTTAAACTTAAGCATCATTATCTACTTCAGTGACCTGGAATGGTATGTGCACTGCATTTATGTTAAAGTCGAAAAACAGGCAATTATTATCCCTAGGTGCAGGAAACATACTACTAGAAGTTGTAGTATTGTATGCTTATTCAATTATTATATCTGCTTTACTATCATGCTTTTTTACATTAGTTATGGGCAATTTCTCGGCGACATTGCCTCACGGTTTACAAAGATATATATAATCATCTTCTATTACATTTTAAAATATTTAGGAAAAGTAGCCTGACCGTGTTTTCGTAAGTTGCTCCAACTTCAAGGACTAATTTCCTATCGAGACATTTTATAAATCTGTAATTCATAACATTTCTAATATCTTCTTCAATGCATTCACATTGCTTTGTTATCAGTCTTAATGTGGTAGTTGGAAAGACCAAGAATATTTACGGGGTGAAGAAGTATCCTTTTTAAATTTTAATGCTTATTTTTTTTATAGTGGATATTGAAGTCACAAATAGTTTTTTTGGGGACTTTGAAGGTACAGTTCATTAAAGCTGATATATTTATTAATTTACATTCCTTCCCTACAATTGCAACACTATCTTCTGATACTAATATATGATAGAAGATTTATCATCAAAAAAAATGCTCAAAATCTAGAAAGTACATAAAAGATGGACTGAGTTCTCTATCATACTGTGATTTTTAATTTAGAGGATTTTTTATGGTGTAGTAATTCCGCAAAGTATTTCTTTTGCAGAATAAGTTTATAATCTACAATTCACAAGGATGTGTCACTGGAAGATAAGGTTATACTATACGATGGTTATGTATTTTTTTGGCCTGTCTCCATGATAAATAGAAATTTAATGATGTTTCATCCGAAATTGCTTCACCTAATATAAAAGATGCAATCGTTATTTGCTACCACTTTATGTGCTTTACTATCAGTGAAGTATTCATCTATATATGTTCCAATATTTGCTACTACTTTTCAAAATAAACATACACTACGACATCGACTTCACCATCCTTCATGCATTATCAAATTAATTTTGGTTCTGACAGTTTCCAAGCAAGTGATATTTCTTAATCATCCAAGAAAATCTACTCAACGAACTCTGTAAGTATACCTGTTATTTCCATAAAATTTGCCAGTTTTTGCCATATGTCAAATTTTATGCATTTTTATGCCAAAATCCATTGAAGCCTTTTCTTTCAATCTCTACATTGTATTATGTTTCGCCGTTAAGATTATAACATCTGTTGCATTACTTTTTATGTGTGTCTGGATAGTTGTATTATAATTGAAAATGATACCTTTTGTACAAACAAATTATGAAACAAATTTTCTAAAAAAACTGCAAAATAGTCGAAGAATAAGGAAAGGTACAACTATATAAGAAATCATGAGTTTTCAAACAAAAATACAAGCATACCATTATTAATCCGTCGGTCATCATGTTGTAACCTCAATTTCTTACATCATATTTATCTCGATATTAATTTCACATCTAATTATATTTGGAAACATAGAGCTTAAAGTAATGGATAATGATAATCAAAATTATGTAGGCTATAATGATATTCAAAATTCTTAACTTAAACTTGGAGTTAAGTAGTCGAAGTTTTAACTCATCAACTCACCTATTGAGAGCTAGGATGTAATATTCAGTAAAGTTGACATCATGATGATGTAGTCTGAAATTTTTCACTAAGGTATTTTGTATTCTTTTCTGCGAAGAAACTACTACCAGCTGTTTCATATAAATATATGTAAAATTCTATTTATTTAAAATATAATCTTTCATATTTTACAGAACTTAATTATTCCAACTTTTCCATTGTAAATGTTTATAAATTGTTGATTAAACTACTACACCCTCATTATAAGATGGGAAAAAAATCTTTCATGAATAACGTCTTACCAACTTCATTTAAGATTAATGGACGCCTGTTAATGTAAATACTACATTTTCCTCTTAATATGAATGTTTACTTCATAGAATCGATTGCTATACATGAATTATTATACACATACTTATTATTTGTTTATCTTTTTAATTGGTATTCATTAAAAAAACCTATAAGAATGACCATTAGTTCTTTTTTTAACCATTTTACTTATCATCCATATGTACAAAACATCAAATATTGATTTAAAGAAATATTTATTGCTGACGGTATCTTCATTGAAGAATAATTATAATCACACTTCATTGAGTTGTCAAAGCATAATTTTAATCTATTACGTGAGAATCAAACTTGATGATAGTGTTCCCTTCTTGAAGGATAATTACTTTGCAGGCAACTAAGAGATCAACAAAGAGCAGAGTAGCATCTTTCAGGTATTGACGTACATAAAATTGATTATCCTATTACACATATTATAATTGCTGATCATTCTGTACCGCGTCCATGCTACTGATTGGAAGTTAATTAGGAGACGATCACCGAGTATTTGACAAATATAAAAGAGACATGGAGCCAAATCAAGGGGTAGTTTTTTGTTTCCATATATTTAACTTTGTATCTTCAAATTATGATAAGTCTTGTATAACTAATTAGGTTTCTTTTGATTCAACTTCCATATTTCTCGGGTTAATTTTAGGCAGTTTCATTCTCGTAGGAAACTTGATTTATTTATATTTCATTCATTCAGGAAGTCCTAGTGTTATCCTTAAATATTTCTGAAAAATTGAACTATGGTGATCTTATTACTTAAATTTTGAAAAGCGTGATGGTGATACTGTCTTCGAATACCTTTACGGCTTTACCTACATATTATTTATACCATATTGACATATCCTCTTTTCCTCATGACCATCTATAGGTATAGGGAGTAAGACCATCTAGCTTAATGGAAAGTATGCTATGTAAGAAATTATAGTTTACTATCGTAAATTGAAAATAGTTTTCCATAATTCAGGCATGCACAACGTATCATTTCATTTTGTTTGTAGTTTGCATTTTTCACCTCTTCCTAAAGTGTTTAGAAGTTCTCACCCACTCATAAATTAGATATGTTCCTATGTGTTCACTTGCATTTCATTTTAGTAAAATAATATTATCTATGAATATTTTAATGAATTGTAAACATCAAATATTTTGTTTGTAAATAATTGTAACTTAACTGTAAATGTCAACGATTAAGTTTATAAATATCTCTAATAAATTATATATGTCAAAGGTTCCAAAATGTTTGCAACATACTTTTTGAAGACAAGGATATTGCAAAATTTCAGAATGCAAGTCATCACATCACAAAATTATTTGGCGTGGTGGTTACTTTTGACCGTTAGTTTACTCCTGTATAGATTAAAATGTCATGAAGTTTCAGTATTGTGTAATTTATAATATGTGTTATGTTGTATCAGGGAAAATAAGAGGGTATGTGTTAAGGAGGAAAATAAACAAGGATACAAGCATGGGTTGCTGCGACAAATGCTCCCATAGGTATGGTATGAATAAAAAATGATAATGTAAGAATAAATAATGATAATCTAGGGGAAACTAAAGCGTTATTTGTAATTTGTACCATTGAAACCTACAATTAAATCATTAAATAGGTTTCTGATGAACCAAAGCAGTGCAGCCTACCAATGTAAAGTGCATTTGCTATTCATATGTATATTTGTCGATACTCTTAATGGATTTGTCACATATTTTGATGGTGGTTGCTCTTCAAGGTTGGTTGCCCTATTTGGCTGCCTTACAAGCCTAACCATAAAATTGGAGCTAAGCATGGTGTATCGATCAAATAAAGAGCTGCTTTTGTCATGTAAATTGACATGTGAAGACCGTTTTTGTTGAACAGTTTTTTTTAGTGTTGTGTTAAGTGGAAAGAAAGGCTCACGTTGTGGATGATGAGTCTTTTTTGTGTCAGTTATTGATTACTTCATATAGGCATTCTATTGTTAATAAACATTAAAAAAAATAGCACATCTGACTGTTCTTTTATGACAGTGTGTACATGTACGATGACTTCAACACGTAGTGTATTTGGTATATTTTTCATTTATTTATGTAATAACTGAATAATGCTTCTGCATATTATTGTAAAGCAAAATTTGTTTTTCGTATATTAAGAGATCGACGGTGATTTTAAGTTCAGTTTAACATCATTTGAAGCATCTCCATGGACGTATCAAATGGACAGTGATTTTAAGTTCAGTAACTTTTTAAATGAATTTTAGTTAAAAATAATCAAATCAAACATCTATTGAATGGACGTATCAATTTCAATGCGTTTGTTTAACATGTGTCTACTAAACGAATTGTAATCTTTTCATGCCTAATTTCTTTGTAAGATAGTGTGAAAATTTTCATTATCAAATCAAGCGCTCAACAGGCGTTTGAGGTTTCATATGTGGTTGGAGATGCTGTAAGGATGATGAACTTGAGTTTAACAGGTATGAACAATTTAAGTGTATGTTTTGCTGATGAATGTAGAAAGTTTCTATATCTACTACCGATTAACACGACTTCGATGATTCTCATTATGCTTTCACTTTTGCACAATGTAAATATATCCAACAACTAATGTTCTTTGTATTGTTACTTAAATAAAAAGCATCAAAAGCATTATTTATATAATGGCAAGCTTTCCGTTGCACCCAAAAATGGAGCACTCCAAAAACCCTCTGATTTCCACCTCTCATTTATATTAAAAAAAAGTGAGTGGGAAGTGAGAGAGTTAGTGGAAGGAGAGAGAAGAGGAGTTAGTGACAAATGAGTGGTGGAATAGTGGTAGGCTAATGGAGTGCTCACTATTTGAGGTGTCATTGAACCTGCCTCTTATATAATACATCCATGTCATTCATCAATTATGAAATGATTTAATTGCATACGCTTTGCAAGGTTAACTATTTATCAATGTGCCATTTCCATGCGGGTTGAACTAAAAGAAGAGTATTAAGAAATTAAATTACTAATGGTGAATGCAAAAACACAAAGTTGCAACCCATATGTTGTGCGTCTTCCCACCATTAACAAAACTATACTTTATGCGACACCCGTGTGCGAAGCACGGGTTCACACTTGTGTTTTATTTATAGTGGAGCTAAGGAATCTCAAGCCGTTAGACCAGTTTATTTAATTTGGACCAACTACATCACTAAACAAATCTAATTCATCATATCTTGCAAATAATGTCTTAGATTTAAGTTAAAAATATCTTTTTAATCTTCGGCTCGTACTTGGACGTAATCTCATCTAGGACAAATGGCGGTTCGCCCCGCATGACTTGGGGGGTCAACCTATAGGTCGACCCGGACAAGGTCAGATCGACCTTAGTACGTATTTTTTTTCTTTTAGATTTTGGACTTTTATTTCTTATGTATTTTCTAAATCTTATTCCTTTAATAACTTTCTTACACGAACGCGTAATTTGACAAATTATATATGTAATCGCTCAAAAAATTGCCATGGACTAAATAGTACAACTCACACAGCTAAATTCTAACAAAATAATTTTATTATTTAATTATTGCTTTAATTAGTTACTATATAACTTCCTATAAATTCCATTTATACCTGACTTAAATCTTGTTTATGACACACATTAGTTTTTCAAGTCGAAATGCGCATGTTAACATTCGTAAATTAATTCATATATAAACTTTAATAGTTATGCTTATATGTTAGTTTTTAATCAACTTTCATTTGTTCTTTTATAATGTTAATGTCAACATTTTAATTAATTTTATTTTTTACTCTACAACGTTATGTTTGCATAACGTTAACTTTCAATATTCAAATTTTTGAAAAATCTTAATTAACTATTATTTCTTAAAATTTTGAGTTGTTACAAAGTTCTTCTACAAACTAAAATCGTTAATCTATAACTACAATCAAATCATCAAATCTTAATATTACTTAAAAACACGATCTATCAAATATACTAATAACTAAAAACATAAATAAAAATTCAAAATAAAAACCGTTGTGACTTAAAAATAAATTTAAACTGAAAAAAATAATTTAAACGTAAAAATATGGCTTAATATTTGAACAAGTTATCTTAAATGTGCTAAACACATACACTTTTTTGGTGTAAATGTGAACTACTGAAAATAATCTTTTATGTTGCAAATAATTTCAATGTATAAATATGGCTAAATATCCCAACAAGTTATTTTCTCTTAAATGTTCTAAAATTAACTACTACGCTCATATTAATAGTTGTGGTGTTTTTTTTGTCACATTTTTTTGGTGTAAATGTGAACTACTGAAAATGTTCTTTTATATATTACAGCTATTAATATAACTTGAAAATATGATATAAAAATTAAACTTCCTATACAAATTTAAAACGTCTATAAATATTAATAATTTAAAAATATAATGTAACAATGAACTTTTTCTTAATGCTAAATATTAATATAAAAATGTTATCAAATTTTATCATCAAAAAAGATCTAACAAATAAACTTTCTTTGTAAATGTATTTTCACCAGTCAACATCAAAAATAAAAGAATTGAACAAACAAAAGTCAAAAGTTGTAACGTAGAACTAAACTTTCAAACAAGTTACGTATGATTTTAACATGAAAACATGGTTAAACAGTTACACACATCATTTTCTATCAAAAGTGAAGCATATGTAATTTGTAAATAAAAACAATTTATATGCGAAAAGCTTGTCATTATCACACACAGGAAGGCATGTCATCACACTTGTTTAAATAATTGGGTTTAACCCAACCCAATTATGACCTACTTAGGGTGCGTTTGCGGTAAATGATAACAGAGCATTTAAACAGTGTTGAAAATTAAACGAGCTATGTGTTGATGTCAAAAGTTGGTTACTAGTGACGATCAACCCCCAATCGCGTGATCAACACATGAATAAAGATTAAAAATGCAATAAAAAGTAAAAGAACGGGGAGCACACACAGAGTTTTTATAGTGGTTCGGCAAAGACGATGCCTACATCCACTTTATATATTATTTCTCTTTTTTTTAATTACAAGTACAATGTTTTTTCTGTTTGAAGAAGAGAAAGAAAATGACTATCTTCCCTTCTTCTTTCTTTTAGAGAGATTGAAGTTAAGGAGAAGCGTAGAGATGAAAAGCTTGGAGAAAGTCGTCTGCACAAAAGTCCCTAAAAGTCCCCTTTTCTCTTTAAGCTTAGGGGTATTTATATGTGGAGAATGCAGCTTGGGTTGTTGCGGTATGGTCCGGCCATTTCGGGAAAGCCTGGACACATGGAATCCATCTATTGGCTTGAATTGCGGCTGAAGGACTGATTCCAGTGTTCATAAATAGTATCCTCAGAAGTTGTGGCTGACGTGGCATCCACGGAGAGGTTCATTAAAAGTAGAGCTTTATCTGTATATGGTTTGACCGCCTTTATTGCCTTGAAAGTCGGGATATTATTTGGACTAGCTTTGCAGAAATCTTCTACGCTGGCCTGAGATAATCTACCAACGAGTTCTTTCTGGAGGCGGAAAACTCGGTCGTCATGATGAGCGATTCTTCCGGTAACGCACAGTCAATCTGACTGAGTTGGACTTGGGCCGATGTGCCATTGCTTTAGGTTGCGCCCCTACTGGGCCTCCTGAAGCGTGACTTGCATATAATTTGCACGTTTGGACTTCGGTCCTACTCGTTGAGACTCTTGCCAAAAAGAGGGTTAACACTTTGCCCCTTAGAATGCATCTTCATCGACAGAGGGAGGTGTGTTCTGAAATCCGAACCGAAGCACAAACGCTTGAACTGCTATGGTCGCGCCGGACCATATTGAGGCCAGAAAACCAACGGTCCGATGTTGTATTAAGGCCGGAATCCCGACGACCATGCCAGGTCGTATTAAGGCCAGAAAACCTACAACCATCTGGAACCATATTAAGGCCGAGATGATGATTGCCATTTGTACGAGAGTTGGTTCCTGCAAATAAAAAACAAACTATCCTCGTTTTGAAGGAGGGCGATGGGTCGAGCATTTTATCCTACTTGGCTTTAGACGGTGGCGAGCATCAACCATGCTCGGCTTAGGGGCGAGCATAAACCATGCTCGGCTTAGGGGCGAGCATAAACCATGCTCGGCTTAGGGGCGAGCATAAACCATGCTCGGCTTAGAGAGGACGAGTATTAACCATACTCGGCTTAGGGGTGAGCATAAACCATGCTCGGCTTAGAGAGGGCGAGTATTAACCATACTCGGCTTAGGGGCGAGCATAAACCATGCTCGGCTTAGAGAGGGCGAGTATTAACCATACTCGGCTTAGGGGCGAGCATAAACCATGCTCGGCTTAGAGAGGGCGAGCATAAACCATACTCGGTTTAGGGGCGAGCATAAACCGTGCTCAGCTTAGAGAGGGCGAGTATTAACCATACTCGGCTTAGGGGCGAGCATAAACCATGCTCGGCTTAGGGAGGGCGAGTATTAACCATACTCGGCTTAGGGGCGAGCATAAACCATGCTCGGCTTAGGGCAAGTGTTTCTTATGCTCGACTCATGCTAGGTTGGTTAGTTTAGCGAGCTATGCATGCTCGTGGTGTAAAGAAGAGAGAGTTTTCCACACTAGTATTTAGAAAATATGACCTCACTCACTTGAAGGAGTAGGTGTCTAAAATTGTAATAACCCGTAAAATGCGAGCCAGTTTGAAATTTTTGTTTTGGCAATTTTAATGAATTTTGAATATTTAAAATAGATTATTTTAAATAAAATCGACGAGAAATTTATTTTGAATAGAATTCGACGTATATATTATATACGTCGTCGTTAGAATATAAATATTTATATATAATTATAAATAGAATTGAAAATGGCGCGGTAGTTCGATAATTCGATTTCAAACTTCAATTGAATGTACCGGGTGCAAAACAATCCGGATTTTAGTGAAACCAAAAACGTTAGGATCTATTTGATAATATCTTTCCAACGAATCCGACAAATCAAAATTTCGTAGCGAGAATCAAAAGATATGTCCAGTTGAAAATTCTGAATAGTCGCTATGGAATTCAGGCCCTTAAAAATGGACATTTTGCAAATGACCTCGGATTTCGACGAAACCACTTTTGTTGGATCCGCAGTGTCAAATTAATGCTAGGTTTCAAATTTCATAATTTTTCGAATCAATATGCGAGCGTGGCATAGGAAAACGTGTTTTGACCATTTCAGTTGATTTTAATCGACTGGAAATTGGCCATTTTTCCAACGGTCTCAGAATTCGACGAAACTAGTTTCGTTAGGACCGTATCGTCAATACGAAGCTAGAAAATATTTTTCTAGAATTTTTCTAGTTAGTATGTGACCCCGGCAATTTGAAATGTACGTTTAAAATTCAATATAGAGATTTAAATGTAAATTTAACGGAAACTGATTATAATGGCCGAATCATCTTGCGATACATATCTCATTGTGTTCGGAACGGGGGTAAAACGTTAGGAACAACAGTCGTTGGGCTAGATTAGAGATCCATATGAAAAGTCAACTTTCAAAGGAATTAAAAATTAAATAAAATAATAAAAATATCTCTTTGCACTTAACCCCCCCCCCCCCCCCCCCGATCTTCCCTCTTCTCCAATCAGAACTCGAAAAAAAAAAATGGCGGGCCTCCCGCTCTTCTCCACCGCGCCCTTCGCCTCGACAGCCGCCCGCCCACTGTCCCCCTGGCGCCACCGCCGTATCCCCCTTCTCTGGCCAAATCGTGCGCCCCTTGCTTCACCGCCCTCCTCCACAAGACCAGAAACCCCAAGCCCTGGGACTCGACGCAACCGCCAGACCCCCCAGGCCCACCTGCGCACCTCCGACGTCGAGCACCTCGCCTGACGATCCCCCCCCCCTCTCGCGACAGTACCCACGAGCCCCACGCCCTAAAACCCGACGCCACCAGACCTGGAACCCACCACAACCGCCAACCCTCGCCTCCGAACGGACCACCAGAGCCGAGCGTCCTCCACCCTTCGAAGAGGTGATTTCTATTTTATTTTATTTTGTTTTATTTTGTTTATTTAGTTCAAATGGATTTTAGTAAGTAAATAAAACCAGTTTACACATATATTATTAGGACATAAAAATATAATTTTTATTTATGGCAAGTTGTAATTTTTAGTATATATAAAGTATGGTTTTCATGAATGTAAAAATGGGATTTCATAAGTGTAAGGAATCGTTTTTTTCACCATGTAAAGATAAGATTTTTCACTAAAGTAAAAATACGATTTTTACATGTATTATTTTGAAACAAAGGAACTATTTTTACATATATGATTTTGACATGAAGCTAGGAATGGTGTAATGAATCGATATTTTTATATTATAGGAGTATTAAAAATATGATTTTTATATTTTTAAAGTATTAAAAATATAGTCTTTACTATATAGAAATATTAAAAATATGACTTTTATATTTTTAAAGTGTTAAAAATATGATCTTTATAGGATAGAGAATATAAAAATATCATCTTTGTGTATGTAGCAAAATAAAAATCTGATTTTTATTTTCTATACGTCGAAATAAAATGCTGATTTTTATAAAGATGAAATCTTTATAGTTAAAAAGGCGAGATCTTTATATATAGAATAACGATGTAAAAATAGAATTTTTATCTATATAGTAGCGGTGTAAAAATAGCATTTTTATCCATATAGCGTGAAAGTAAAAATTCAATTTTTATATATTGAATAGCATAGTAAAAATTCGATTTTTAAATATATGAAGTGATTATATAAATATGATTTTTTTAAATTGAAAGTGAACAAATAAAAATGTGATTTTTATTTTAAAGACATCAAAATATAAAAATGTGTGATTTTTGTGTATATAGTGACTACGGGCAACGAAGTGACAAAAGGCGATAGCGATGAAGATTTCTATCAATGAAGTGCCGTGGAGCTAGGATAGCTATAGGTGAGAACTTCTCACTCAAATTCTCTTTTTCTAGTTATATATATATACTAGGATGCAGACGGTGCTTAGTAGCACCCGACACCCGTCATCCACAGACCATGGATGGCTTGTTTGTTAAATTGTTTGGTTGAGTAGTTGGTTAGAATATTTGATTGAATGGAAATGGTTTGGTGAAATGAAATTGATTTGATTGATGTGTGAATGGCGTGGGCCTTCACTAGACCGGGGATAAGGCTAGGCCTTGTCCCGTTTCTAGTATCGTGCCGTTATGCCGCCGAAATTTTCTAAAATATGTTAGAAAAATAAAAATATCATTTTTATTTTGTAAATGAAATGAATAGAAATTCAAGTGTTGAAATAAATATTTTTGTCGTTAAAAATATAATTTTTAACGTGAAAGTGAATAAATGAATATTTATAAACAAATCGGCCGATTTGTTTATATACACTGATTTGACTGATATTGATTGGGTCGATAAATTTTACACATCGCCCAACTACACAAATAAAATCTGTGTTTGATTGTTTGAAACCCCACACGGGTGTTGGGATGAAATTTGAAGTTCACTCATCCTGATTGATTAAATATGTCGATCGATTGATTGACAGGCTGTTATAAGCGTTAGATATCTATATTTGATGCTTATACAGCGTAGTGCACTTTGGTTGATGGTTGATTGTTTATTAATGCTATTAAATACATGTGTTGTATGGAATCCATATAATTAACGTTATATGGTGATTGATTGGGCCTCATTCCAATCGGGAAAATAATGAATATTATAAAAGAAAATTCATGTGTTGAATATAAAAATAGTCATGTGTTGACGATTGTTCATGTATTGAGTGGGATATTTTAAATAAAATAAATTACATCTTTATCATATTTAAAATTAGAACTACTTCCTAGTAGAAGTCTAATTAAAATCAAACGATAGATACCATAGTTTTATAAAATATTTTACATAACAAAAATAGTGATGTGCTGACAGTACTCATGTGTTGAGATTAGTCGTGTGTTGAAAGAAATATAGATTCATGTGTTGAATGGGATAAATATTCATTTGTTGAATAGAATAAAGAAGTTGTGAAATATATAAAGCCGTGTTGATTAGAGATGCGTTATTTCGACGTGAACGATATTTATATCGATTTTATTCGATTTCGAAATGAATTGAATTGAAAACGATTTCGAAATGAATTGAATTGAAAACGATTTCGAAATGAATTGAATTGAAAACGATTTCGAAATGAATTGAATTGAAAACGATTTCGAAATGAATTGAATAGAAAACGATTTCGAAATGAATTGAATAGAAAACGATTTCGAAATGAATTGAATTGAAAACGATTTCGAAATGAATTGAATTGAAAACGATTTCGAAATGAATTGAATTGAAAACGATTTCGAAATGAATTGAATTGAAAACGATTTCGAAATGAATTGAATTGAAAACGATTTCGAAATGAATTGAATTGAAAACGAATTCAAATTGAATTGAAAGTGAATTGAAATGAATTCAAATTGAATTAAAATTTGAATTGAATAGAAATGAATTTTAAAACGAATTTATAAAGAAGAATTCAATTTTGGCTTTGAATGGAAATAGTGTTGAAATGGTTTTGAAACGAAGTTAAAACGATTTATAAAATTCGTTTTAAAAGGAAATCGACGAAATATATATAATATATATATATATATTATATATATAATGGCCTGAATAGAACGCGCCGCGCCGCGGTAGTTCGTGAATTTCGACCATTTAATTCAAACGGACATTGCGGGAGATCCGACCGTCGGATTCTCCTAAAACCGGAACCGTTGGGTTCGTATCGAAAAGAGCTTTCCAATGAATATGATAAATTTGAAATCTAACGGTTGGATTTGGAATTATGTCCAAATCAAATTGGAAAAAGGTCGCTGTAAGTGCAGTTCGATGGCCGTTGTTGGAAATCGACTGTACGGGCCTTGATAAAATTATTAAAAATATCTATAATTTGTGTAAAATTATAATATGTGAATTGGAAAGATTTGGCTGGAAAATTCCACATTTGAAAAGATAAAAATAGATTTTTATCGAAATGAACTAGTTTTGAACTAGAATTGAAATCAATTTATTTTTAAAATAAATAGGTTGAATTTGGAAGTGATTTTAAAAATAATCGATAATTTCCAATACGTGGATTGGAATGGAGTTGAATCGAAATTATCTTCGGGATATTTCGATGTTGGATTTCGTGACTATACAGATATTGTTATGGGAATTTGAAAGATATATTTTATATCGTTATTTCCAATACGATATTTGTTGGTTTCAGAATTTGGTATTGAATATAAGTCGATATATTTTCTATTCAGAGCCTTGTATTTAATATCAAATGTGATTTGGGTTTGTCGTGAATCGTGTTTTGATGACATTGGTTCTTTAACCCAGTTAAAGGCAAGATATTGATTTTTGAAAAGATTAAAACTAAGTGGAGTTTTAATGAATCTTTAATTAGATTAAAATGTGAATTGATAATTTAAATTATCAAATCTGAAAGATGATCGAGAGTGGAGTATCACCAGTTTTGCTCCAAAGCGATAGTTAAATCTTTAATTAGATTTGAACGTGAAATGGTAATTAATTTTACCGATAACACCGTGGTGTTAGATGTGGAGTATTACCAGTTTTCTCCATGGGATATATAGGTTGGGATTGGGAAATAAAATAAATAATTACTTCGGTGTGGTTCGTTAATCCCGACTAGTTGAAATGATATCCAAAGGAGGATTAAAGAATAAATTTAGAAGAATTTATCTTGGATAAAATTAGTGGGAACCTTTCCCTAAGAATGTGATTTTGTGAATAAAAGAATATTCTGAATTGGAATGAGGCGTTTGTTGTGTTTGTGTAACATTCGTTTATTATATACGTGGGTTATTCAGAAAGGCCGGGTTTATACCCATTCTGAATAACCGATTCGACGAGATGTCGAAGATGAAGACAGTGGTTGAAGACCGGAAGTCTTCACATCGTTTGGGTGATTACTGATGATCTTGATTGGGCTGTACACCCAGGATGAGGGAATCAGTTGGTGATCGTCCAGACGTACTTGGAGATGGATGGATATGCGAGGAAAGTGCCTCCGGTTTCGTTCAGACCCAGAACGAACTTGTAAATGGATTGTGTGTCTGACATTGGATTTTATTCTGTGTTGATTGATCTCTATTAAATATACATCTGTTTGGCGGCGGAGAATTTATTCTCTTGCTTAACGCCCTTCTCTGAGACGTACGAGCTCAGAGGTTGTATATCGATGGACATCAGTCGCATGGAATGAATTGCCAGTGTGGCATGCGTAAGTGGCAGTTGATCAAGGCTTCTGTTGAAAAGCAAAGTCTTGTGGTGGATGATCAAAGCACGGCATGTGTGGCGTAGCTTTGTGTATAACGTGAATTCGCGAGCCTCACACCTCGGTATGAGTCAAAAACGGGAGACGGACCGCTGGGAGAGCACGACGTTTCTTTCTAGCTAGGGTGGTGTCAGTGACCTACCAGCCCTGACATTTATATACTTTTCACCTGTGTGGTTGTTGGAATGCGAGGCGCCTCGGATATAGATCTGTAAGGACCGGGAAACGTGTGTTCAGGAATTGCCAATCCTCAAAAGTAAGAGAGGACCGGCCCAGCCGATTCCAAGGATCAAAGTGGGGTCCTGGGACATTTGCTAGAGTGTCTCGAACGCGGAGAGGAGCTTGCCCCTGGCCTCGGCTCATGACGGAATCCAATTTCCAATACGTGTATTGCGGTTTTAATTGTAGAACTAGTATGACGACATGATAGATGGTACCCATGCCGCCTATGATTGATATTTATGATGTGAAATTGTTTTGACACTATACACATATAGTAATATCAAAATAATGTGTTTTAAACGTATTAAGCATGCTTTGGCTGTTATAAGGGAAAACCCTATCCTCCGGCTTGCGTTGCATTGTGTGATGGGACCTGGGTCTTATAACAGCTTCATTTTTCTTTATTTAGCATTGCGCTGTTTGTCCTATGCACTGGTATTCTTGGGAGGAAACCCGTTCCGTGTTATACGGCGTGGTCCCTTGATTTACCTAACTTTAAAAATAAAGAATAATAACTGTTTTAGTTCTCACACCAGTCCCATGACTGACCTGGAGTTTATTGTTTTAACCTAAACTCTGGGTGCCCCTATTTTCCGCACGGGCAGCTAGTAGTTTTGGTTTTGCAGATTTATATTCACAGGGTCCTGATTTACAGCTGGAACGATGCTCGGAAAGCTCTGTATCCGTGTATCACTTTCAGTTGTGTTTTGTATATTTTTCCGCTGCTATGTAACTTATTGTAATCTCTGATATTTATCGAATGTAATTTATTCATTTATACTCTGTATATTCTTGTATCTGATGGAATTGTTGTAATAACAATGAAATGTTCTTCCGTATGCGTCCTTTTGTGTGTTGTTCTCAAAGTATCCGCGCTTTCCTTCACGGGGAAGTTACGGGTTCTTACAGTGGTATCAGAGCTTTGGTTTACAGAGCTCGAGAACAAGACACATTAGAACCATACGAAAGAATTCATCAGATATTGGATTAGTAATATCCAATTAGAATGACTCGTTAGAGATAGGATCAGTAGTATCCTAGAACGAGTGTGAAGAGTATATTTTTCAAATGAAAACAATTTTGTTTTGAAAATTTAAATCGTCTTACACGTATTTGAATATTTGTTTATTTTGAATATGGACAATCGAGTATATATAGATTTCGCGTATACGCGTCATGAACGTATAGTCGAAGTTTTAATATACTAGATAGATATAGAATCACATTCTAGACACCCGGAGATGGTTCTGATGATTGATATATCATCATCAGAATTTATATTCGTGTTTCGAAGGTGTGATTTTCTATATATTTCCATTAGACTGGTGTGAGAACCAAAACTAATATAGCTAGAACACATTGTTGTGAATTGGCATCAAAAACAAGATTTTCTGTATATATATCAAAATTATGAATTTGAAACTCTAATTCACTAATTGATTGATGTTTTGTGTTGGTTGTTTATCTGTTTGCTAATTTTTGAACCATTTATGCCTAATTGTACCAAATATTGAACTGTATTGAAAATCGGTTGCATTTGTTTGCATATACATGTATATCATTGAACAGGTCATAGCAAGGAGGCTAGAGCCGAAGAATAAAATTTGTTTGCCCGACAAATAGGTACATGTTTATTACATAATTTCCTGTTTTGTTTGGGTGATGATGATTTTGTGAGCCTATTGGCTAGCCGCTTGGCTTTTTCTTTTTCTTTTTGAGATCTGAAGGACCGGGGAAGCTATTTGAAATTCCCCGATGCTCCCGGTGCAGGGGAGGTTATGGCGAAATTTTTCGAAAATTTAGGGTGTTAGCCAAATTTTTGAAAATTTGAAAATTTCTCAGAAACTGAAAAGTTGGAGAATGGAAGCCCAATCGAATGTAGAGCTTAATAATCAAACCACTTTCGACTTTGTTCCTTTTCGGGGACGAAAAGTTTTAAGTGGAGGAGATTGTAATAACCCGTAAAATGCGAGCCAGTTTGAAATTTTTGTTTTGGCAATTTTAATGAATTTTGAATATTTAAAATAGATTATTTTAAATAAAATCGACGAGAAATTTATTTTGAATAGAATTCGACGTATATATTATATACGTCGTCGTTAGAATATAAATATTTATATATAATTATAAATAGAATTGAAAATGGCGCGGTAGTTCGATAATTCGATTTCAAACTTCAATTGAATGTACCGGGTGCAAAACAATCCGGATTTTAGTGAAACCAAAAACGTTAGGATCTATTTGATAATATCTTTCCAACGAATCCGACAAATCAAAATTTCGTAGCGAGAATCAAAAGATATGTCCAGTTGAAAATTCTGAATAGTCGCTATGGAATTCAGGCCCTTAAAAATGGACATTTTGCAAATGACCTCGGATTTCGACGAAACCACTTTTGTTGGATCCGCAGTGTCAAATTAATGCTAGGTTTCAAATTTCATAATTTTTCGAATCAATATGTGAGCGTGGCATAGGAAAACGTGTTTTGACCATTTCAGTTGATTTTAATCGACTGGAAATTGGCCATTTTTCCAACGGTCTCAGAATTCGACGAAACTAGTTTCGTTAGGACCGTATCGTCAATACGAAGCTAGAAAATATTTTTCTAGAATTTTTCTAGTTAGTATGTGACCCCGGCAATTTGAAATGTACGTTTAAAATTCAATATAGAGATTTAAATGTAAATTTAACGGAAACTGATTATAATGGCCGAATCAGCTTGCGATACATATCCCATTGTGTTCGGAACGGGGGTAAAACGTTAGGAACAACAGTCGTTGGGCTAGATTAGAGATCCATATGAAAAGTCAACTTTCAAAGGAATTAAAAATTAAATAAAATAATAAAAATATCTCTTTGCACTTAACCCCCCCGATCTTCCCTCTTCTCCAATCAGAACTCGAAAAAAAAAAAAAAAAAAATGGCGGGCCTCCCGCTCTTCTCCACCGCGCCCTTCGCCTCGACAGCCGCCCGCCCACTGTCCCCCTGGCGCCACCGCCGTATCCCCCTTCTCTGGCCAAATCGTGCGCCCCTTGCTTCACCGCCCTCCTCCACAAGACCAGAAACCCCAAGCCCTGGGACTCGACGCAACCGCCAGACCCCCCAGGCCCACCTGCGCACCTCCGACGTCGAGCACCTCGCCTGACGATCCCCCCCCCCTCTCGCGACAGTACCCACGAGCCCCACGCCCTAAAACCCGACGCCACCAGACCCGGAACCCACCACAACCGCCAACCCTCGCCTCCGAACGGACCACCAGAGCCGAGCGTCCTCCACCCTTCGAAGAGGTGATTTCTATTTTATTTTATTTTGTTTTATTTTGTTTATTTAGTTCAAATGGATTTTAGTAAGTAAATAAAACCAGTTTACACATATATTATTAGGACATAAAAATATAATTTTTATTTATGGCAAGTTGTAATTTTTAGTATATATAAAGTATGGTTTTCATGAATGTAAAAATGGGATTTCATAAGTGTAAGGAATCGTTTTTTTCACCATGTAAAGATAAGATTTTTCACTAAAGTAAAAATACGATTTTTACATGTATTATTTTGAAACAAAGGAACTATTTTTACATATATGATTTTGACATGAAGCTAGGAATGGTGTAATGAATCGATATTTTTATATTATAGGAGTATTAAAAATATGATTTTTATATTTTTAAAGTATTAAAAATATAGTCTTTACTATATAGAAATATTAAAAATATGACTTTTATATTTTTAAAGTGTTAAAAATATGATCTTTATAGGATAGAGAATATAAAAATATCATCTTTGTGTATGTAGCAAAATAAAAATCTGATTTTTATTTTCTATACGTCGAAATAAAATGCTGATTTTTATAAAGATGAAATCTTTATAGTTAAAAAGGCGAGATCTTTATATATAGAATAACGATGTAAAAATAGAATTTTTATCTATATAGTAGCGGTGTAAAAATAGCATTTTTATCCATATAGCGTGAAAGTAAAAATTCAATTTTTATATATTGAATAGCATAGTAAAAATTCGATTTTTAAATATATGAAGTGATTATATAAATATGACTTTTTTAAATTGAAAGTGAACAAATAAAAATGTGATTTTTATTTTAAAGACATCAAAATATAAAAATGTGTGATTTTTGTGTATATAGTGACTACGGGCAACGAAGTGACAAAAGGCGATAGCGATGAAGATTTCTATCAATGAAGTGCCGTGGAGCTAGGATAGCTATAGGTGAGAACTTCTCACTCAAATTCTCTTTTTCTAGTTATATATATATACTAGGATGCAGACGGTGCTTAGTAGCACCCGACACCCGTCATCCACAGACCATGGATGGCTTGTTTGTTAAATTGTTTGGTTGAGTAGTTGGTTAGAATATTTGATTGAACGGAAATGGTTTGGTGAAATGAAATTGATTTGATTGATGTGTGAATGGCGTGGGCCTTCACTAGACCGGGGATAAGGCTAGGCCTTGTCCCGTTTCTAGTATCGTGCCGTTATGCCGCCGAAATTTTCTAAAATATGTTAGAAAAATAAAAATATCATTTTTATTTTGTAAATGAAATGAATAGAAATTCAAGTGTTGAAATAAATATTTTTGTCGTTAAAAATATAATTTTTAACGTGAAAGTGAATAAATGAATATTTATAAACAAATCGGCCGATTTGTTTATATACACTGATTTGACTGATATTGATTGGGTCGATAAATTTTACACATCGCCCAACTACACAAATAAAATCTGTGTTTGATTGTTTGAAACCCCACACGGGTGTTGGGATGAAATTTGAAGTTCACTCATCCTGATTGATTAAATATGTCGATCGATTGATTGACAGGCTGTTATAAGCGTTAGATATCTATATTTGATGCTTATACAGCGTAGTGCACTTTGGTTGATGGTTGATTGTTTATTAATGCTATTAAATACATGTGTTGTATGGAATCCATATAATTAACGTTATATGGTGATTGATTGGGCCTCATTCCAATCGGGAAAATAATGAATATTATAAAAGAAAATTCATGTGTTGAATATAAAAATAGTCATGTGTTGACGATTGTTCATGTATTGAGTGGGATATTTTAAATAAAATAAATTACATCTTTATCATATTTAAAATTAGAACTACTTCCTAGTAGAAGTCTAATTAAAATCAAACGATAGATACCATAGTTTTATAAAATATTTTACATAACAAAAATAGTGATGTGCTGACAGTACTCATGTGTTGAGATTAGTCGTGTGTTGAAAGAAATATAGATTCATGTGTTGAATGGGATAAATATTCATTTGTTGAATAGAATAAAGAAGTTGTGAAATATATAAAGCCGTGTTGATTAGAGATGCGTTATTTCGACGTGAACGATATTTATATCGATTTTATTCGATTTCGAAATGAATTGAATTGAAAACGATTTCGAAATGAATTGAATTGAAAACGATTTCGAAATGAATTGAATTGAAAACGATTTCGAAATGAATTGAATTGAAAACGATTTCGAAATGAATTGAATAGAAAACGATTTCGAAATGAATTGAATAGAAAACGATTTCGAAATGAATTGAATTGAAAACGATTTCGAAATGAATTGAATTGAAAACGATTTCGAAATGAATTGAATTGAAAACGATTTCGAAATGAATTGAATTGAAAACGATTTCGAAATGAATTGAATTGAAAACGATTTCGAAATGAATTGAATTGAAAACGAATTCAAATTGAATTGAAAGTGAATTGAAATGAATTCAAATTGAATTAAAATTTGAATTGAATAGAAATGAATTTTAAAACGAATTTATAAAGAAGAATTCAATTTTGGCTTTGAATGGAAATAGTGTTGAAATGGTTTTGAAACGAAGTTAAAACGATTTATAAAATTCGTTTTAAAAGGAAATCGACGAAATATATATAATATATATATATATATTATATATATAATGGCCTGAATAGAACGCGCCGCGCCGCGGTAGTTCGTGAATTTCGACCATTTAATTCAAACGGACATTGCGGGAGATCCGACCGTCGGATTCTCCTAAAACCGGAACCGTTGGGTTCGTATCGAAAAGAGCTTTCCAATGAATATGAGAAATTTGAAATCTAACGGTTGGATTTGGAATTATGTCCAAATCAAATTGGAAAAAGGTCGCTGTAAGTGCAGTTCGATGGCCGTTGTTGGAAATCGACTGTACGGGCCTTGATAAAATTATTAAAAATATCTATAATTTGTGTAAAATTATAATATGTGAATTGGAAAGATTTGGCTGGAAAATTCCACATTTGAAAAGATAAAAATAGATTTTTATCGAAATGAACTAGTTTTGAACTAGAATTGAAATCAATTTATTTTTAAAATAAATAGGTTGAATTTGGAAGTGATTTTAAAAATAATCGATAATTTCCAATACGTGGATTGGAATGGAGTTGAATCGAAATTATCTTCGGGATATTTCGATGTTGGATTTCGTGACTATACAGATATTGTTATGGGAATTTGAAAGATATATTTTATATCGTTATTTCCAATACGATATTTGTTGGTTTCAGAATTTGGTATTGAATATAAGTCGATATATTTTCTATTCAGAGCCTTGTATTTAATATCAAATGTGATTTGGGTTTGTCGTGAATCGTGTTTTGATGACATTGGTTCTTTAACCTAGTTAAAGGCAAGATATTGATTTTTGAAAAGATTAAAACTAAGTGGAGTTTTAATGAATCTTTAATTAGATTAAAATGTGAATTGATAATTTAAATTATCAAATCTGAAAGATGATCGAGAGTGGAGTATCACCAGTTTTGCTCCAAAGCGATAGTTAAATCTTTAATTAGATTTGAACGTGAAATGGTAATTAATTTTACCGATAACACCGTGGTGTTAGATGTGGAGTATTACCAGTTTTCTCCATGGGATATATAGGTTGGGATTGGGAAATAAAATAAATAATTACTTCGGTGTGGTTCGTTAATCCCGACTAGTTGAAATGATATCCAAAGGAGGATTAAAGAATAAATTTAGAAGAATTTATCTTGGATAAAATTAATGGGAACCTTTCCCTAAGAATGTGATTTTGTGAATAAAAGAATATTCTGAATTGGAATGAGGCGTTTGTTGTGTTTGTGTAACATTCGTTTATTATATACGTGGGTTATTCAGAAAGGCCGGGTTTATACCCATTCTGAATAACCGATTCGACGAGATGTCGAAGATGAAGACGGTGGTTGAAGACCGGAAGTCTTCACATCGTTTGGGTGATTACTGATGATCTTGATTGGGCTGTACACCCAGGATGAGGGAATCAGTTGGTGATCGTCCAGACGTACTTGGAGATGGATGGATATGCGAGGAAAGTGCCTCCGGTTTCGTTCAGACCCAGAACGAACTTGTAAATGGATTGTGTGTCTGACATTGGATTTTATTCTGTGTTGATTGATCTCTATTAAATATACATCTGTTTGGCGGCGGAGAATTTATTCTCTTGCTTAACGCCCTTCTCTGAGACGTACGAGCTCAGAGGTTGTATATCGATGGACATCAGTCGCATGGAATGAATTGCCAGTGTGGCATGCGTAAGTGGCAGTTGATCAAGGCTTCTGTTGAAAAGCAAAGTCTTGTGGTGGATGATCAAAGCACGGCCTGTGTGGCGTAGCTTTGTGTATAACGTGAATTCGCGAGCCTCACACCTCGGTATGAGTCAAAAACGGGAGACGGACCGCTGGGAGAGCACGACGTTTCTTTCTAGCTAGGGTGGTGTCAGTGACCTACCAGCCCTGACATTTATATACTTTTCACCTGTGTGGTTGTTGGAATGCGAGGCGCCTCGGATATAGGTCTGTAAGGACCGGGAAACGTGTGTTCAGGAATTGCCAATCCTCAAAAGTAAGAGAGGAGCGGCCCAGCCGATTCCAAGGATCAAAGTGGGGTCCTGGGACATTTGCTAGAGTGTCTCGAACGCGGAGAGGAGCTTGCCCCTGGCCTCGGCTCATGACGGAATCCAATTTCCAATACGTGTATTGCGGTTTTAATTGTAGAACTAGTATGACGACATGATAGATGGTACCCATGCCGCCTATGATTGATATTTATGATGTGAAATTGTTTTGACACTATACACATATAGTAATATCAAAATAATGTGTTTTAAACGTATCAAGCATGCTTTGGCTGTTATAAGGGAAAACCCTATCCTCCGGCTTGCGTTGCATTGTGTGATGGGACCTGGGTCTTATAACAGCTTCATTTTTCTTTATTTAGCATTGCGCTGTTTGTCCTATGCACTGGTATTCTTGGGAGGAAACCCGTTCCGTGTTATACGGCGTGGTCCCTTGATTTACCTAACTTTAAAAATAAAGAATAATAACTGTTTTAGTTCTCACACCAGTCCCATGACTGACCTGGAGTTTATTGTTTTAACCTAAACTCTGGGTGCCCCTATTTTCCGCACGGGCAGCTAGTAGTTTTGGTTTTGCAGATTTATATTCACAGGGTCCTGATTTACAGCTGGAACGATGCTCGGAAAGCTCTGTATCCGTGTATCACTTTCAGTTGTGTTTTGTATATTTTTCCGCTGCTATGTAACTTATTGTAATCTCTGATATTTATCGAATGTAATTTATTCATTTATACTCTGTATATTCTTGTATCTGATGGAATTGTTGTAATAACAATGAAATGTTCTTCCGTATGCGTCCTTTTGTGTGTTGTTCTCAAAGTATCCGCGCTTTCCTTCACGGGGAAGTTACGGGTTCTTACAAAAATGGTGGTGGGCTTTCGCGCTGACCACACAAAAAAGGGGGGCGAGCATTATCCATGCTTGGCTTAAAGATTTCACAACATGATCTACTTTTACAAAAAGTAAAAATCATAATTGCTAAGTAACTAAAGAAAAGAAATTCTACGAGGACAACGATTGATTACAAAGCATTCTCAAGAGCTAAAATCAAGGCGTCCTTGTTATTGAAAGAAATACATCGAAAGAAAAGATAAAAAAATATAATTAATGATAATGCCGCAAGTGCTAGTCTCAGGGTCCTTTTCGTTTCTAGGAGCTCGCGGACCAGCCTGAGGAGTTTGAGCAAAGGGTCGCGGCGGCATGGTCGGGGCATGATCTTTGACATATTCAGCGAGTTCCCCTTTTCTGACTCGTCCTTCGATGAGATCGCGCAGATGTCGGCAATCATTTTTATTATGTCCAGCTACGTTGTGGAATATACAATGCTTGCCAGAATCGAGTTCCATCCGGGTCGGTTCTCGTCGAGGTGGTCTTGGAGTAGGCAAGGACTCACGTATATCGAGGTAGATATCGAGCAAAGAAGAATTGAGCTTGGTGTATCGATCATATTTGTTTTCATTTTGAGGTCGCACATTGCGTTCATCCTTTTCCGGGGCCTTACCTCCTCCTTTATTCTGGCCATTGCTGTTGAGTAGACCTTGATGTTTGGCTACTAAAACTTCAAGGCTCTCCATTTCAAGGCTAGCATCCTCTTGTCGGAGGAATCTCTCGGCCTCAGAGTAAAAATCATTAATATCTTTGGGGGGAGTCTGTGGTTAAGGAGTTTGAGAATTCTGCTCTCTTCTGAACTCCCGTGATGGTTGCCATCAGCACCATCGATGGCTCGGGCCGATCGACAGATGATACAACTGCGTTGAATCTTTCGAGAAAGGATCTTAGCGTCTCTCCGGATCGCTGCTCGATGGTAGACAAAAACATGAAATTTTTCGGTCGAGAGATATGCACTCGAAACTGTTCGATGAAGCGGGTGACCAGAGTATTCGAACTACTGATCGACTCCGTTGTTAGCTGCCGAAACCACATACCGGCTATATCTGTGAGAAAGAGAGGAAACCACTTAGCCATGAAGCTGGTCGATGCACCAAGTACTTCCATATGTCGTATGTATCGCATGAGGTGAATGGTCGGGTTAGTGTGACCGTTGTATGGCTCGATGGCTGGGAACCTGAAGTCCGGAGGATTTCGAGAATTTCTGATTTCTCTAGTGAAGGGACTGTGATTGACATTGTCTATGTCTTGCTGCGAAGAGTTGCTCCGAGTGAAGCGTTGGACGATGCTTGCAAGCTGGCTCCCATCTCCGAGGAGTCGTTGCCATGAACTTAGTTCTGCATCCTGAGAGGGTTCTGCACGAGGATCCGGCAAAAGCATGTTCGGAAGGGAGGCCGTTGGCTGGGATCAACCTCCGAGATTTGAGTGAAGGTGTGAGGAAAGGTGAGATCTGGCGGGTGGTTCTGGGAAGAATAGCCCCTCTTGAACCTGATAAGTCGTGGGTCGAGCCATGCCTGTAACAAAGGGTCTGGGCTGATCCAGCATAGCATGTGATGTTTGGAGGCCAGGGTTGCCCCCGCTTGAAGTGAGGTTAGGAGGGTTTACGGTAGCGTTTTCTTCTGCTACGGTGAGGGACGACATGGTAGGCTGGCTTCCCTCGTTCGAAGGGAAGGTTACTCCAACTCTTCGTTGAAAAGGAAGAAAGGTTAGACTGGCATGTGGCAAGATCCCGGGTTGTAATGGGAATGGCGTTGATTCTGAGGGACCTAGTGGTAGCTCGACCAATTCGACAAGTCGAGATGTTCCAAAGAGCGGAGGCATATTTTCCAAACGACCTAGATCTTGATCGTCCGTCTCCTGATGTTCTGTGGCCACAACCGCGCTGGTCGCTGGAAGCGATACTCCTGGCTGGGCTTGATTGGTTGGTGGGACCAAATCAGGATGAAATAAAGGTGTAGCCCGATCGGTGGCCTGATTTCGAGTAAACTGAGGGAAGCTGTTGTCCCAATCTCGGCCTGTGGAGGAATTGATGTTGAAGCATTCAACTCTGTTTCCAATCGACCAAGAAGGTGATCCATCAACTGCTGCTGTCGTTCGAGGATTTTACCCTGAGATGTCATATGGTCTCTGAGTTCGACCATGATTTTATCCATGTCGTCCCGGGTAAGGAATCGAGACATGTCGTCATGAGAGAAAACCTCGTGGCTTACTTCTGCAGCATCGGTGTCGGCTGCATCGGCGTTTGCGGGACGAGAGGATGTTGCATCTTTCTTTCGTTTGTTTGCCATGACCTGAGATAAGCAGGAGTTCGATGGCGATGTCGGTGCGCTGCCCCTACCTGGTGCGCTGCCCCTACCTGGTGCGCCAAAGTGTTGACGTCAAAAGTTGGTTACTAGTGACGGTCAACCCCCCATCGCGTGATCAACACACGAATAAAGATTAAAAATGCAATAAAAAGTAAAAGAACGGGGAGCACACACAGAGTTTTTATAGTGGTTCGGCAAAGACGATGCCTACGTCCACTTTATATATTATTTCTCTTTTTTTAATTACAAGTACAATGTTTTTTCTGTTTGAAGAAGAGAAAGAAAATGACTGTCTTCCCTTCTTCTTTCTTTTAGAGAGATTGAAGTTAAGGAGAAGCGTAGAGATGAAAAGCTTGGAGAAAGTCGTCTGGCCAAAAGTCCCCAAAAGTCCCATTTCCTCTTTAAGCTTAGGGGTATTTATAGGTGGAGAATGCAGCTTGGGTTGTTGCGGTATGGTCCGGCCATTTCGGGAAAGCCTGGACACGTGGAATCTATCTATTGGCTTGAATTGCGGCTGAAGAACTGATTCCACTGTTCATAAATAGTATCCTCGGAAGTTGTGGCTGACGTGGCATCCATGGAGAGGTTCATTAAAAGTAGAGCTTTATTCGTATATGGTTTGACCGTCTTTATTGCCTTGAAAGTCGGGATATTATTTGGACTAGCTCTGCAGAAATCTTCTACGCTGGCCCGAGATAATCGGTCGACGAGTTCTTTCTGGAAGCGGAAAACTGGTCGTCCCGGTGAGCGATTCTTCCGGTAATGCACAGTCAATCTGGCTGAGTTGGACTTGGGCCGATGTGCCATTGCTTTAGGTTGCGCCCCTGCTGGGCCTCCTGGAGCGTGACTTGCATATGATTTGCGCGTTTGGACTTCGACCCTGCTCGTTGAGACTCTTGTCAAAAAGAGGGTTAACACTATGCATTTGCCGTGTCAAACAGAATATTTGAACGAGGTAATTAAAGTGTAGTATGAGGATTAGAAATGAAGGGGATGAGTCCTACATGGGACAAGCGCTAAAAATCTGAATTCAGAAGGTTGATTAAGGTACGAATTCGGATCTTAACATCAGACGCGTCGGACGTGTAAATAGCCAAAAGTGGGCATTTGGCCAGGCAGACGGCCCCATTGGTTAGGGGAAATCGGTGATCCATTTTGATGCCCTACCCCTGTCGCATAGGTAATCGCTTTCGAAGATTAATCGACATAAAAAGACAAATTGATTACGCGTTTATGTTATACTCTCACCTTAACAATAAACTAACGGATAAAACACACTGTCTAACCCAACAACTAATCCAAATCTAATTCCAAATTTGGGGGCTGATTAATTTCCGTTTCAATCAAATGGAGGTTCGTAACGTCGACAACGACCCAGCTGTATCGCCATCACCTTCGCCATCAGCGAAGCAGCCGAAGCCGTCTTCCAACGCCGTTGATTCCTCATCCGTTACGCAGAGGTCTTGTAGATATTCATTTAATTTGCTTTCATATGAAACTTTTGAATTTACCAATTCGTTTGTTTCTTTTGTAGGTTGCAGAAGGAGCTGATGGCTCTCATGGTATAAATCTTATTTATGGAACTTGAGTAATTATATTATTGATTGATTTATTCTGAATATTTTTGTTAAGCTTTTGTTATTTCGGATGATATTGTTATCAGTTGGCGTTTGGAATTACCTTTTATGACTAATGCGTACCAAAATGGTGCGTGGTGGGATTTCGTATTGTAATAGTGCTAACTGCTACAGTCAAATAACTTTTTGAAGGCAATACATGTTTAAAAGAACTGCCATATAGCTCTTTTTGTAAGAAAATAATGGACTTTCTAAATTCTACTTTTCAGGGATTATATATTGATATAATTACGGACAGTCTGTTTGTGGATAACAAGAAAGAACGAAATTTGGTGAATATGCATGTTTTTACCTCTCATTTGTAAACTCTTCTATTTGCAATGTCTGTGAAATCAAATAATTAAGTTTCTTTTTATATACAACTTTGTTCAAAAAAATTATGCGATTTGAATTTGAGCTTGTGACTACTTATGGAGTCCATTAGGCAACAACAATGCTATTTGATTTATGTGCTTGTAAAGGAGTAAAATATGTCGTTCAGATGGTGGTGGAAGATTGATTGATGGAAGGGAAAATATGTATGTGGCTAAATAGATCCTGAATCTCCAAAATGTCAAAACTGTAGCCAATAAAATCGCAGATAGGATGAGTTGTTTATTCACGAAAGGAGTAATTAATCCATATAGGATATAACTGAAATAGTAGTATTAACAGGAGTTTGAGGTCCAAAGGTGTTTTTTCATAGAAGTTCTTTCTAATATATAGCTAAGGTTTTAGCCTGTGTTCTTTGAGACTTTCACTCATAGTTAATTTATCGTCCCTTGGATTATAGCTCAAAAAACCAGAGAAATATCGTTGCACTATGTATTACTACTAATTAATTGTTGAAGCGTGCAAGGTAGAAGATTATTTTTCTTTATCTATCCACTTCAGTAATACCTATCAACATTTTCTAAAATACTGGTACAATCATGTTTGCAATGAGCAATTATTATTAAATTTTCCTGTATTTGTTTGTAAGTGATTTTATTTTGTTTTTTCGTATTGCACATTTCACATTTTGATCAAAGACCAATTTGAATCGTTTGTCATAGTTCTAAAGGATGCTTCATGCACTTGCATGATTCGACATTATCACCTTATGTCATTGTTTGCACCAAAAATGGAACAAACGCCCAATCAAGCAACTTACAGAAATTACACGGAAATAAAAAAATAATAAAAAGCGAAGAACACACAACTTCTGCGATGATTTAGCAATTTCTTCGACCTATGTTCAGTGCATCCTTTTTTTTTTATTGATTTTATTTGCTCTTACAAAGTAGTTCTTACAACTTGATATCATATAGCTCGGTTTAAGTTCTACATAATCAGATAACAAAGCTTGGATTAGACTAGAGGATGAAAAGAAGTCTCTTTTTTAGTGCACCTCCTCACCTATTTACAGGTGAAAGTCATCTCCAAAATCGTCGAAAAATGCTCAGTCATGTTCTCCACTTTGACCGCGATGTTTTAGTGAAAGACCATAGGAGAAACATGAACTTGGATTACTTAGTACCGAGTTGTGATAACTCAGAACAAGTTATATGATCTTTATCTGACTTTTTTTATTCTTTGTCTTCCATTTAATTAAGCTTTCTAGCTCATCTTGTATCATAGATAAATCGGTTTATCCTTTCAATGGATATTTTCAGATGCGGATAATATCATATTCACATATGAAATCATTTTTGAATACTAAATATCCATAGATACGGATGAACATTAGATAATTATCTTATCCGCTAGAAGTCGATAAATCAAGAAGCGTAAATAGTAAATTTTGGTCTATCTTAAATATTTTCCACCCCTAGTGATTATAAAAGTATGTAAAATCAATAAATATGATGATAATAAATACTTTGGGCAGTTAATAAGCATTAGATGCATATGTTAAAAACTATTAACTTAATAAATAAATAATAAATACATTTTTTATTGTATGTCATACACACACATAAAATAAATGTAATCCTAGCAAAAGCCTCATGAATAATTTTCGGATGTAGATGTTTCGTATTCACTTCTTTGTATATCGGGTTTTTATCCGCTTTTCAGGTACGGTGTGGACGGACTTTGAATTTTTGCGGTATCTATTAACAACCTTAAATTGGGTATTGAGTTTTGAAGGTCGACATCGGGTTATTTAGCCAAATTTCGGTCATTTTCTTAGTATCTCTTTGTTTCTAGAGCCATTGCTTTATCTTTCTTTAGCTCAGTTCATCAATTTGTGTTTGTTATAAGGTTGGAAATTTTACGGGTAACATTTGCTCTTCAAAAGTACGCCTTTTGAATATAAAACGTGTTTTGTTCAAGAACAAATATCGATATTGATAAATTTTCAACAATTGAATTCAGAGGCTATATTACTAGATAATCATGATTTATCTTTCGATTTCATTGGATTCACTGGTAAATCAAATGCAATTCTAGAACCATCATAGCTACAAACTTATGTTCTCTTTAAGCGTTACTTTGAAATCACAATCATTATGCATTCACTGGGAATTTAACATACCACATACCAAATAGTTCTGTGCTCTTCCAGGATTAACTATCAAAAATTAAGAATTCATGTTGTCATGCTTTATAAATCATAACTGTGCATTGCCACCTATTGGAACATTGCTTTCGAAATGTCCAGTACTGCATAGCATCTCATCATAAGTAGATCCAATGGATTTATGATGATGGCCTTCATTAATCATCCAGTATTTAATACCAAATCATATCAAATTAATAAATGTTCGTGTCCTAAATTTTAGTTTTGATCTCTTCGGATCATATATCAATGAATCCAGATTAAAGTCTGATTCACTTGCTCTTTGATGGGTTACCAAACGAATCCATCCACTCACTCTCTGATGTATACAAGTCCAATCACTGACTCTCCGATAAACGGATTCATGCTTCATAGTCATCTCTTCAGTCGGGATAACCATTATCCAGTGTTAGCATGGCGAGTGCTATAGCACGTTATAGCGACATATAGCGTGTAGCTTACACTATTTTACTTATAATAGCACAAGGGTTTCCTTAGTGCAAATATAGCTCTAAATAGAGCGCTATTTTGTTTTTAAAGGTTTGAACATTGATTAAAGTCATATGGCCAATTTGGAGCTGAATTGTTATGCAACAAGACCATTTTGTTTTCCAATTCAGTTCACGGTTCACGTAATCTAGCAACTTCTCATTTAGAGCAAAAAAAAAAAAATCTCTTTCACAATTCGATATCAACTATTGAAAAGATGAAGCCGACTCAATTAAATAAACATGTATGTTTATTCATTTAATTCCTTAATTGGTATTTTCTATTGATCACTCTTCTCAAATTTGAATTTCTGAACCATCCATCATTATTTAAGTACTGATTTCTGAGATAATTTTTTCCTTTATTCAGAATCAGACTTCGATATAGTTTCCACTTTCTAATAACACTAGGAATAAAGATGGAATCAAGAATTTAAATCAAATTTAATGTTATTTATGTAGTAAAATATATTTATTTTTTCTGCTAAGTGAAGAAGCAAATTGTTTTGCCAAGTATTTTGAAAGTCTTTACCGTTTACCTTAATCAGCTTCTTCATTTTATTTTCCTAATTTCGCTTTCAGTAAATTAATAATTTGTAAGTGTTAACTACTTTAAATTAGTTTTGATGAATCTTTGCTAAGTTAAAAAAATAGTAAAAAAATCTACAAAAAAACAAAGTTAAATTCCAATTAGACCTAATATACTTAATTAATTGAAAAAATGCAAAAAAATAAATAAACAAATAGCGTGCGCTATAGCATATGACGCACACAGGATTTGCTATTTACTATTGACTATACCACAGTTATCTCTTTGTTTATTTATTAAACACAAGGGATAAATATTTTTCAATACCATTCAAAATAGTATTGAAATCAAATATCACACCTAATTAGTGTATGCTAATCAATTATTCATAGCATCTAAATCAAAATGCATCAAGTAAGAAATCAAAATACCTAATCCAACCAGGGATTGCTCTCGGACCTTAATGCATAACATGCCTATGCAACCGTTTAGGATCTTATGTATGTGTCGGTGACTTGGTAGTAATCATTTATTCAGTTAAAGCAAAAAGGTGCAAAAAGTAAATCTTATGGTTTTCCATCTGATCACGGGGTTACGATACCCAACCTAAATCCTGGATCGCAATAGGGTATATCTTCCATAAATGATGGCCGTTTCTGCCGACCCATGCTTCTTTGTCTAGTCACGTAAACGTGTGCACTCATTGGTCTTGTGCCCATCCAATTCATGGCATATGCAATATTTTTCAGACTTTCTTTTTCAATCTGTGGGATCTCTCATTACTGGTTTGGGTATGTAATCTTTCCCTTATATCCAGTCCTAAGTCCAAATTTTTGAATTGAGACCAAAATTTAAACTAGGAGGCCCTGAGTATGACAGAGAAAATGAAGAAGATAAAATAATAGGCAGAAGCCAGATTCGAACCGGGAGGCATATGCAGTATTCTACAACCCAGCCAATATGCCAAACACAATTCAAAAATCATTGAGTGACATAACATGTGTATATGTATATGCATATATAAGGTTTGAGGTTTCGATCGAAATTTCAATTTCAAATATGTAAATATTCAAAATCTAAAATTTTAACTTAGAAAACTAACAAATTCATATGTATAAACGATAGATGATTTAACTAAAAAAAGTTGAAAATGAAGTAATAAATAAACATTTTTAGTGTTTTAGATATTTATAATTAATCATTGTTGTTCGTGTATATATTATTTTTTAGTTAAGTTTAAATTATGCATTTAGTTTCAACATGGTTATTACAACGGCAAGTCAAGTCGAGTTGATAGAGGTCCAACCAGTCGACTAGTCGGACTTGTCATAGACTAGTCAATAAATAAATGAACATATATATATTAATACATATTATAAAGCAAATTAATAAATGAATATATATTAATGCACTATTCAGAAAAAGAAATGCATGAAATAGATTCCGTTTCGGTAGAAGGATCTGCTGCCATCTACAGTTTATAATAAACGACAGTTAATACATATTATAGTAAACGACAATTAATGCTTATGCTGCCATCTGCAATTAATGGCAAGTTCGACTACGAGTTAGGGTTTAGGGTTCGACTTCGAGTTAGGGTTACAACCTCGATTTCGAGCTAGGGTTTCAAGTTCGAGTTCGAGTTAGGGTTCAAGACTTCATGATTTGAGTTCAATCTCGACTAATGGCAAGTTGACTCTTCCAGTCGATAATCCAATCTCGACTAGTCGAGCGCCGTAATAACACTGAGTTTCAATAAACTAAACAAACGTATGTATAATTATATGAAAATAGATAATGAAATATAAAACCGAAACTGAAGCCGAAATTTTTGAGATTTAGGAAGTAGGTCGGAACTCCTAAAATAACAAAAAAACTGAAACCGAGATCTTGAGAACACACACACACACACTCACACACTCACTCACACACACACACACACACACACACACACACACACACACACACACACAGACAGAAGAAGAATAGAAATATTTTTGGAGGTCCTTAGAAAACAGAGGCTCTCCCCACCCTCTAGTGGGCTTAGGTCCAGGGATGGGCCTTCTCGTATCTAAGTAGATTCTCTTCAGGGTCTCCATTAATCTGGTGTAAGCAATTTTTTGGCTCTTTCTTCATTTGCTTTGATCAATCAAAGCCATCGCTGACCTATCTTTTCCTTGTATTCTTTTCATGTCCTGTCTTGGATGGTCCTTTGTTCTCCAGTGTTAACTTCAGCATTTACTACTGCAACGTTATATTGACTTAGATGTCTTTCAGTTTGCTAATAGAAATTCACAGAATCTACTGGTGGATCTTTCTCTAAAGTAATGTTCAAATTAATTCTATTGACAAATTCAGAAAGTACAACCATCAGGACTATTGATGGGTTTGGTTTTTGTACTACAGCAATTGCTGCGTTGAGCTAAGTAAATCCAAAAAGTCTTGTTAACTCTCTGCTTCACACTCAAAAGTGTCATCACATTCCTTGGTCACGCCATATGTACTCTGAATTGGTTCAGACTTTCAACGGTAATTCGGTCCACGTGTTGATGGATCATTCTCAAGCTGACACAACCACAGTAGCTACAAACCCGTCGAATACAATGAGAAACACCGTTCTGTTATTTTGTCTGAAGTATCCAACACCCATAGGTTGGATATATCTCATTAAAATGCACTATCGGATCCGTCCTTTCGTTATATAGCTTCAGGATTGGTGTGATTTGAAGACTGGTGGAATTCTAGCATATTAAATGTTTGGGATGGAAAAGTTTCTGTTCACATCCTCCAAACTTCGATGTAGAGCTCCAACCGTCGACGCTTGTCTTATCATATCTACGATTTTGTCTTTATTATGTAGTTGGAATCTCCAAGTTCCACGCATCTTAGGTTCAAATCTTTGGCATGCCCCTGTTTCCTATAGGAAGCCACCGGCTCTAATCTGTGTTACTATACAATTGTGTTTCGAGCTTCATTCTGTGGCTTAACATCATCTCTCTAATGCACTCAATCTTGCCTGATCTCCAACAAGGATGGGTACCAAGTCGTCTCGTCAAGTCAGTAATGAATTTTGGTGTCCTGAGGGGTTTAGTTTAATTTGTTATGTTGTATTTCTCGGGTGCACCTGCATCGTCTTTCGGTCTTTGATTTTTATTTTCAGTTGCTCCAGGTATCTTTTGTTGTTCCATTCATCTGAAGAACCCAATTCATCATCTCATCTTGTTGAGCCCCTACCTTGCATCTCTGTCATTATTCTTTCGATTTCCTCTTTAGTCACGTAGATTGAAGGAGATCCAAATTTGAGGACGCCTCATGGCTACCTCTGTGCTTCGGTTGGCTTGATTTTTCTTGTAGATTGCATTTTCGAATTTTTCAAATCTTGTATGCAAGTCTTTTCGGTGAAATCATCAGAATATTTGTATCAAAAATGTAACAATTACCCAATTAGACAACAAACGAGAAAAAAAGAGAAGATAGATTTTTGATAGTGGTTTGGCAAATTCTCTGGCCTACGTCCACTTAATCTTTTTTAATTGATTTAACTTTGCATTTACAGAGTACTTTTTACGACTCGATATCATATAACTCGTGTATGAGTTATATATAAAATCTAATGATTAGATTAAATGAAGAAAAGAAAGTTCCTTTTCCGTTGCATATTCTCATCCATTTATAGACGAATTTCATTGCCAAAACTGTTGGAAAATGCTTAATCATGTTCTATACTTTGACTTTGAAGCATAACAAAAGATCATGGGAAAATAATCTTGGATAACTTGGTATCAAGTTGGGATATCTGAGAACCGAGTTATATGATCTTTATCTGATTTTGTTTTATTTGTTTTCTTCCGTCTTTGATTAAACTTGCTAACTCACCACGTATCATAGATGTATCGAGTTGTAAAGATCGACAGTAAGTTATTTTATTTGCTCAAATTTTGGTCATTTTCAATGCACCTCTTTGTTTTGTCATTTCATGACGTTTTCCAAGTCTCTGCATTCATTCATGTATCATTTTTTAGTCAAGTTCGTCCGTTCGAGTCTGTTCTGAGGGTGTGGAAATTTGGCTGTAAACGTTGCTGTAAGATGACAAACATGGAGGAAAAAAAATTTGACGTAGATGGTGGTGCACTGCTGTTTAGTTTGGACTATTTTTTCAATATTTTGTTTGTTCTCTTTTTCATAAGACATAAATTAGTATTTGTTTTTTCAATATATTTTATTTAATTTTTCATCACAAAAATCATTTTTTGATTATTATTACTGAATTCTCTACATCTTATGACTAATGCATATAGTAATTAACTTTGAAAAACTCATATGTTTCATGCAAGGTTATGTACGCTACTGTTTATCATGTAATATAATCTTTTAAAAGACTCGTTATGATTTCATGCACGTTGAAGGTCTAGATGAACTAACTGTAATTTTTTACAAACCATTTATACTCTTTATTTACGAAACTCAGCTACACGAGGTAGAAATATAATATTCGTGAATTGTACAATTTGAATTAATTATTCATATTTGATGACATCATTTTCTCGTTTCAATATGATTATATAGATTGTCATCTAGTTCTTATTTTAATATTTTATAGCTTGATGTATGTTAAATCACTATAATAAAACACGAAGTGCAAAATAACATATCTTATATTGTATGAACTTTTGTTCCATTACTCTGTAATTAATAACAGAGTTATTTCTGATAGAAGTATGGTATTTTGAAAAGGCACACACCATTCTTCATGATGTGCATCAAAGCGGTAGAAAGGTTTTGTGCATTTGTACGCCATATAACATAAATAGCACATTCCGTAATTTTATCTGCTATATCATTAGTTCATAATGTGGTAGTGTGATCCAGAATATCATGGAATTGATCTGTATATTGACCGCCATGCTTATAAAATAAAAATAAAGAATCATTTACTTGTCTCCAAACATAAGGATTGTATACATAAAAATACCAACATAAACTGGTAATACGGTTAACCTGGTACATTTGAAAAGAGGAGTGATAAATGTGTACTGCTATAACACTTTCACTCACAATTATCATAAATCTTTAAAACTTATGATTTAAATCCCGATTCAGATTGAATCCCTTCCTTTCTGATTCAATTTACATTCGAATAGAACTTAGTTAAAACCGCTATAAAAGAAGCATTCAACTCATGCTAACATATTTAATACACTTAATTAGATTCACAGTTCTCATTGTAATATTTTTAAAACAAATTAAAATGGAATTAGAGAGAAAATTGAGTTTTAATATTTAGTTGTATTAGTTCGAACATCTAAATCTATTTGAAGTGGGTAGAGACCTTAAAATGTGGAATATATGATTTCCGATTTAAAATTTAAACCTTGCGTTTTACAATTCACATCTCAGTTTGAAACCTTCGCTCTCAGTCATGTTTGACAACTGATGTTTCAAATTAATATAGAGCGGGTGTCCATATAAAATGCAAATGAAGAGAGTCTTGCTAAATAAATTGTCAAGAATAAAATATAGAATTATGTAACTTTGATATTATTGCAATTTTTCTTGTACTTTCTATTATATCATACTCTCTGATGGATAAGCAAGACAACATTTTCAATAATTAGTTGTCAAATGTGATTTCTAAATATTCTGGATGTGTACATTTTTTGCTATTAAATTCTTTATGTTGATAATTAGAATTTGTGAAAACAACTCATATAGGATGAAACCGACAAATGGAAGTTTGTTTAAATTTAATGTTGACAGTCCCTGATAGCAAAGAAATTCTTGGATCATCACCAATGACAGCGCTATCATACAGAATTTTTTACAGATAGGCTATGAATTGCCTTGCTGCACATTAAATTTAAACTGTGTTTTAAAGGAGTTGTATGTTTTGTTAGCAGCTTGTTTGATTTCCTTTATATTGTATTACTGTCAAACTTGGCCGCAAGCTCTGATTACCATCATTTGTATGTTAGCTTTTACGTAAGTTTACTTTCTAAATGCATTCCTAAATTACTGGAAATCTTTCCACACTGTGGCAGTATTGCATGTACAGCATTGCTTTTACGTAGGTACATTTTATCTGTATTCTAATAACAGAGCATTTTACTTGCCCAGATAATGCAGTACCTATCTCTAAGTCTACTATTAATAAAGAGAATTCAATGAACATGATTTCCACGACATCCTTTTGAAATTCAGAAAAATACCCTCATCTATCAACGGAACCTCACCATCGATTTGTAACCTTCGCCATGATCCCCTTCTCGACTACCATCAATGGAATTTTACTATCAATTTATCATCAATACTACCAGTAAAACAATTTGATATAATAGCATTCCGACTATCAAACCCTTTACACTTATTACACAAATTTGTCCACTCGTTTTTTTTTTTTTTTTTTTTGATTAAATATAAAGTAATTTCTTTGAATATTAGATGCTTATACGTTCGTTTTATACTGATAGGAAAATGTCAATATTTATGTTGATTTTGGGTTGCCTCTTTATTTGACTTAATAAGTAACAAATTTTGACGTTCCACACCCAAGTTTCTTATTTGGCAGAACATTTATGACATTTTGAAGTAATTGGAAGTTTTAATGTTGGTCTGAGTGAGTTCCTATATCGTTAGGAACTTACATTTATAACCTTGACTGCCTGACTGCCTTTACTTTTATGCTCTGATGAATACATCAGGTCCTCTATCCACAAAATAGAATGTTTTATTAATTGGATGCATACTTAATGGGCTTTAGCAAATGAAATAAGATTGTGTTTCTGCTTTATTTTAGCATAAAGTTATTGCCAAGCTGCAAATCGGCACTACACTAGGCAATATGGTGTACGAACCAAGTGCTGTCTTTCTTAATAATATACAACTGACTTGATCATCTTACCTATGCTTATAGATGAGTGAAAATCAAGGAATTTCAGCATTTCCCGAGGGTGAAAATATTTTCTTTTGGATTGGCACTATTGTTGGAGGCAAAGGAACTCCTTACGATGGCTTATCATATAAGCTCTCCTTAAAATTCCCACTCGACTATCCTTTCAAGCCTCCTGTCGTTAAATTTGAGACCCCATGCTTTCACCCCAATGTTGACCAATACGGTAACATATGCCTTGACATTCTTCAGGTACTTCTAAAAATGAAATACTGCATGACTATACCTATATTAAGGAGCAAGGAATAATTCGTTTTTATTCTTTTTACTGTAGGACATGTGGTCTTCAGCTTACGACTGTAGAACGGTTCTCCTGTCAATTCAAAGCTTGTTAGGAGGCGAGTTTTCTTTTAAAGGTGCATTTCCCCTTTATGTATATAAGTTTGTGTTTGCTAATTATGTTAGTTGATACAGAACCCAATGTTGATAGTCCTCTAAACAACTACGCGGCAACCATGTGGAGCAATCAAGAAGGTGCCTGCCATTTTCAGTCTCTTTCTTGCAGTGCATTTTCTTTATATTTTCGGTTTTATTTGTCAATCTATTTTGTTACCTTCTCTCTTAATTAAGCTTATAGCCTACAGGTGTGAATATCTTTTGCATTATCATTCTGTTACAGTCCCATCTTTAAACCAAGAACAATATATTTTTTTGGTTAAAACTCGGAATTCAGGTTTACATTTAGGCTTGTGATTGCGTGTATACTGTCATAACTCAAAGTTGACATGTATATTTCTCAGAGTACAAGAAGACGCTTCATAAGCACTACGCGCAGGGTACTGATGCCACCGAGAGCTAAACTGGGTGCTCTTCTTGGCTTTTGGCCTCTTCCATGTGGTATATCTGGCTGACCAAGCAAAAGTTCTTTTTAGCTGTTTGTGACATAAGTCAGTTGTTAATTCTCTCAAATGCCGTGATCTTTTAATAATACAACTCTTCTCCTTTGTAATACAAGTAAATATTGTGTTTGTTGTACTGTTATTATTTCCTTAATATTGTTATTCTTTGATATGGCACATTGACTAGTATTTTTTGTTGGCCTTAAAGATAGCTGGTTGGTGTTTACATGGGGCATTCAACTTTGACAGAAATACTCCAGTTTCGAATGAAACCCATGTATCCAGTCGGCAGTCAGGCATCAACAAATGTCATTAGCAGCCGTTTGATGTGATAATATCCGCAGGTAGTGAATTTGAGATGTATTGGAAAAACACAGATCTTTATATCCCTAAAAAAGGAAAGATTATGAGTATTACTATATGTTTTTTTCCTCTATTTTCATTAACTTAATTAATTATAAATGAAAAACCTAAAATGAGTGTTAAAAAATGGAATGCCACGGAGGGAGGGAGGAAGAGAGTGCGCGTGTGCGTGTGCGTCTTTGTGTGGAGCTGACCCTAGCCCAATGCCAACTGGGCCATTGCACGACAGCGACATTAATAACATGGCAATGCGTGAAGCAAAGAAGAAAAAACTACGCATATTAAGAGGTGGGGAAAAAAAGCAGAATTGAGGAGCAGAAAACGAGTTTGATTTGTACAGCACAGAAGAAGTTGCATGAAATTGAAAAGAAATCGCGTAAAAAAAAGAAAAAGTAGAGCGACCGCGGAAAACCCAAACGAAGAAGGCGTTAAGGTGAGAAGAAATAGAATTCATTCTCATATCTGATCTACTTAAGGTAACCATAATTTCTTTTTTTTTAATTGTCTTGCTTTAGTATAATCTTTAGCCCATTAATAAAATTAGGGCTTTTATTTCAACATGATCATAGTAGGCCAACTTTAGGAAAAAGAAAATGATTGTTTTTCTCACATTAGTATTTGAAGGAGAATTTGAATTTCTAAACGTGGGATATGTTTAAAAAAAAGAAAAATTGTTTCTAAGTTTGACGACCAAAAGTTTCATAACAAATAATATGATTTTGCCTTACTGTAAATATTGATTTTTTTGCAGGAACCTATTTTCAGATTGAAAAATTAAAATATAGTTGAAATGTTTCCATGAAAACAACCAATTGGAATATCTAATAGAAAAAAAAATGAAGAGATAACAACGTTATTTTTTGTCTATTATTTATTATAAAAGCAAGGTGGTGTCTGGCGCAACGGTAAGGTTACCCGGTTGGTAATCTGAAGCACGCAAGTTTGAGTCCCGGCCTCTTCGCATATGTGAAGGAAAGGCTGTGCGCACTTATCGACCACCCCCAAAGCCCAAAAAGCCGTGAGAATAGTAACAGGATGGGAGACTGACCTGAGAAGTCCTCTCGCGCTTGAGTACGGGAGCCTTTAGCACTGGGTATCCACGTATTTATTATAAAAGCAAAGTTATTTTTAATATATTATTTTATAGTTATATTTTTTGCAAATGACTGTTATATCAGAATTTGCGGACATATGGAGCACTAGCTTTTTAATGGTACAAAGGAAGCAAACTGTGATTTTCAGTAGTTGAAATAGTTCATGTCCTGTAGTATAACTTGTTCATATTTAGACTTATTATTTATGAATTTTTACACTATAACCATGTCATATTTTTTGTTATTTTTTGCACTGTTAACCCATTATAGTAGCATTGAATTTTCAAATATTAGCATGTCTTATAAATATGAATATTGTTTAATATCACTATGCAAAATTATATTGAGGGCATCATTTAGAAAATCACACCGGGCATTATAAGTCTCAGGAACGACTTTCTCTTTCTCTCTCTCTCTCTCTCTCTCTCTCTCTCTCTATATATATATATATATATATATATATATATATATATATATATATATATATATATATATAGTGTGATGCTAAGGGCACCCGGAAACATGCTGGGGGTACCACCATAATCGTCGAACGTGTTTTTTCCTGTTTTGCCGCGTTCGGAGGACAACCACCGGCCGAACACTGTTCGGTTGGTAGTACCCCTAGCATGTTTCGGGGTGCCCTTAACAGTACTATATATATATATATATATATATACACACACATGCACACTCCCTCCCTCTCTTTCCTCTCTGAGTGAGAGAGAGAGGAGCGTTCCGGTGCACCTCTATTTTATAGCACTTATTTAGCATTCCTATACGTTCATGAGCTACACTAATCCAAATTCAACAAGAATTTGTAAATGTTCAATCCACAAGGGCAGTATGTCAGCACGTAGTTTAAAAATACTTCTCCATGTCCAACTAAGTTTTTGAAGCTAATTTATAGTCCAAAAATGCTTGTTCTTGATTATATGTTTCATAGACCAACCAACCCACACTCTCTCTTTTGCACAGGAAACTATCAATATGATTTATAAATGCAACTTTATTCCATTTCTACATATTCACAATTCCTAATCCACCTTTGATTATTGGCTTTTCAATTTCTTTGAATGCTACGGGAGCATGATATCTTCCCAACAGATTTCCTTTCCATAAAAATGCATGAAGGTAGTCCTCAACATACTAATCAGTTTAGATGGTAGAATAAATGATCGGACCCAGTACACCTGCATTGAAAAAACAACAGACTTGATCAACATTAACCTGCCTGCTTGACTCAACAGTCTAGAAGTCCAGTAGTTCATTCTTGTAGTAATTCTGTTGTAAAGTGGCAAACATTGGGAGGTAGTAATTTTTGCAGTCGTAAGTGGTATAACCCCATATAAGAGATAGCTCCACTATTACTAGATAATCCAAATCTAACATTAAGGACACATAAGGTGGAAGCTGATAATCCAGCAGTCTTCATATCAGACTTCTCTCAAACCAGTCATTTTATAAAAAACAATTCAGGGTATGGAAATAACATCAATGGTTCCAACATCAGGGGTTCAAAATATGACTAAATCATCAGCAAACATCAGGGAAGAGATTCTGGGTTAAAGACGCATTGGATGCAATTTAAATTAACCACAATCTATTTTGGTATTCAGCATTTGAGTTAACATTTCCATGACGATAATAAATATGTAGGCTGACAGTGGATCACCTTGTCTGATTCCTTGTTTACCACTAAAAAAGCCAACTGTTGAGCCACTCAGGAGGATAGAAGACTTAGGTGTTGAGATGCATGAATACATCCATCTAATGAAATGAGGTTGAAAATTCATGAATCCCATAACCCTAACTATAGTGTCCCGTTGTAGTAGATTAAAAGCTTTCATGATATCAATTTTAAACATAGCTCTGGGGGATATATTGTTGTTAGAGTATCCATTCAATAACTCATGTGATAAGACAACGTTATCAAGTATATTCCTGTTAGGGAAGAAAGTAGCTTGATTGGTGGAGATAATTTTAGGCAACACTAACTTGAGTGTAGTTGTTATGATCTTAGAGATACATTTATATATTGTATTACAGCAAGAAATTGGACTAAATCAGTAACTTTCGAAGCATTTTTCAACTTAGGAATTAGATCAATATTGGTTGTGTTGAAAGAAAAATTCATACTACCCGTTTTGAAGAAATGCTTGACTGCACTACACACATTCAGTTATATACTATCCCAGCATTTATGGAAGAAATAGGCATTGAAACCATCAGGTCCCTCAGTAGAATTTATATTCAATGAAAACATAGCTTTCTTCACTTCTTCATAGGTCACTTCTGCACTTAGAGATAAATAGTGAATGTTTGTAATTTAATGTAAACTGAAAGGATCTATCATCTCAATTTTAGGTTTAAAGCTCTCTTTGTTTCCTAATAAATCAATGAAGTGTGTAATAAAGGCATTCTCTATTTCCTCTCGGGTATTAGCAGAATTACCATAGTTATCAATAATTGTTACCATGTTTTCCCTGCATTGTTTATCTTTTAGAGTAGCATGAAAGAAAGAACTGTTTCTATCTCCCTCTAGTTTCCATTTAAGTCTAGCTTTCTTCTTGATCATAGAATCTTCAATCTCCAAAGCTCCTTGATATTCTCCAGAAATGTAGCTCTCCATGTTTAAGTGCACACTGCTGGTAGGATCCTGCATCATCTTTATTTGTATGTCCTCTAGCTTTGTCCTCCAGAAATAGCTTTTTGATTTTTTCCATCACCATACTTCTCTTTATCCCAGTCTCTCAAAGGAAATTTAGTAGCCTTCAGCTTAGCCTGCAAAACAAACATAGGATTACCAAAAGTAGGTCTCCCTCAAACTTCTTTGACATCATCTAAAAATTCAGGTTCATTGACCTAATCGTTAAAAAATATAAAACTTGAGAAACCTTTCTTATCAAGCCCACCAAGGTAAAGGATAAGGGGGGAGTGGTCAGATAAGAGAGGAGGGGGTTTATTGTATGTCATGGCAGGCCATAAAGTGATGGAAGTGGGACTACAGAAGGCATGATCAATATGAGATAAAGTTCTTGGTCCAGATTTTTTCTTATTGTTCCATGTGAAAGGAAGGTCAGTACGTCTGATAGGAACAAGGTTTGCAGCTTCAATGGATATCTTAAGAGGCTGTATTTCAGTTAGGGAGAGAGGGTTTCTACCTGACCTTTGTGAGACGTCATACCAGCAGTTGAAATCCCCCATTACAATCCAGGGTTGGGTGGTAAGATTAATAGTAGGTAATTCATCAAGAAACACATGCCTGGTATTAACAGAATTAGCAGCATAAATAATGGTAAGCAAGAAAAGTGTTTGATCTGAAATGTATGAGGCTGGACAATGTATCATATGTGATGTGGATTATATTTGGTTTATTTGTATAAAAGAGGGACTAAAGAGAAATAAAACTCTTCCATAAGGAGTAGCAGCAAGATTGTGAATAAAATGCCATGTGGGATTAATGCGTCTTGATGCTCTAAGTGTTAACTCATGATCAAGTTTGGTTTCGAGAATGGCAAGGAAACATAGCTTATTTTCAACGATTAATATTTTACATTGATCTAATTTTGTATCACTGTGGCAACTACGAATGTTCCACACATCAATAGTTTTCTTCATATATCAAACTGTAGGGGTATGTTCTCATTATCTTTCATACTCCTTTGCTTGTACGTATGAGGCACAGAGCAGGAGTGGTCTTCTTCTTGGCTTTGTTTTGCTTGTAATTCACAGGGGTAAATGATTCTGGAGGTGGTGCTTTGTAGGATAAAGGTGGTTGGATGTTTGAGTATGGGTTAGATTTGGGTAATGTCATATTGGTAGTTTGTGGAAAAGGAGGTAACTCTGTTATATCTGGATCTAAAGGTGGTGAAATGGACGTCGGAATCTGCATGTGGAGTTTATCTTGTTGTTCATTAGTTAACCGTTCTTTTGCATGTGATGTAAATTCATTAATAGCCGTAAAGCCTTCCTCACTGCTGTTCACATTTCCAACAACTTTTGCTTTGCTAACTTTCCTGCTTTTTAACACATTACATTTATTGTTGTTGCCACACTGTTGCTCATTATTGCTTTCATCCCTACCTTCTTTCAACACTAAATCCTTGATCATTTCATATATCCTCTCACCCTCTCTTGCTTCTTCATTCTCCTCTATTACATTTTGTTCTTCATTTCTTCCCACTAAAGGAATGCAGTTTCTCATTTGTGTCCCCTGCTTTAGTAGCTCCTCCAGAGTAGGCATCACGTAATCATCAATTCCTTCCATGTCAATATTTTCATACACATCAATGCCATTTTGGTCTTTAGTTTCATTGTTTGTCTCTTACTCACATTCTCCCTCTTCCAAAACCGCAAAACTATTTCTTTCTTTAAGTACCCATTCCTTTCCTATATCTTTTTTTCCACTTGTTGTATTCCTTCTATCTACCTCTCCATTGCTTTTTGTATTATCTATATTCTTGTTTTTTTAGCAACAACACGCCACTTCTTATTATTGCTCTTAACTTCTACATATGGTTTGTATTTCACTTGTTCTCTCATCTCCTCACCTTTATAAGCTGGTTCCTCCCCTTTATTCAATTGTTTCCTTCTTCTTGCACTTTGAAAGTGTCACACATATCAGCCACATGACCAAAAGATTTGCATTTTACACAAATATCATGCTTCCATAAGTATTCTTCATAGATTCTCTGCACTCCACCTTCAACTATTTGCACTAAGAAATCATTAATTAGCTCTTTATCAGGCTTAACCTCTATCAAACACTTTGTGTTTTGTAGCCTCTGCCTATTCTTTGTCATTTGGTCCATACACAACAGTTTACTCGACATACAACTGATCCAGTTAGTTCCAAAATTAGACCACGCAAATATATGTATGTTTTATAATCTAACCAAAATAGGCACTGAACCTATGTTGCCACAAACATTACTAATGGTAGGGTCATAGGGTTTTAGAATGAATAATTTGTTGTTCATGATGATTGGGTCAGATTGTAGAATTCTTTCCTTATCGTCAGCACATGAGAATTGAAATTTAAAAGCACACCATCCGATCTCACCTTGACAGATCCCTTAAGCTTCCATAAAGATTGCAACCTGGTAACTATGGATGTGTAAGAAAGTGGCTTATCGAGGAAAAAACCAACGATGAAGTCATTCCAAACATTTGTTCCAGCTTCAGGGACTCCTTTTACTAAATGGAGCATGCCGTCAACGATGACTGGTGAGAGGTCAACAGCTTGTACTTCCCAGCGTTAAGAGGATTATGCTGAAACATGAAAGTCCATGGTTGTTGACATCCTGGGTTATTAACTAGGTTTACAGGAGGTAGATTCAGTTAGGTTGGGGTGTTGGATGTCGATGGGTCAAGTGGCAGAGGCAACGGATTGAGAAGAGGGGGTACGGTAGGTGGTTGGCTCGAGGGACTAGACAGGTTGGTGATTGGAATGGGCGGGAGAGTATTAATGACGGTTATGATAAGAAAAATTAAAAAAGTCCGAAACATAATGTGTTATTAAAATTATATATTATCGTCGTATTTATTTATTTTTAGTACTTTAGAGCATCGTATTTATTTATTTTTAGTACTTTATACGCCGATAAATTCGATGTCCGACCAAATCGTTAACCAACGTTCGTAGGTAGTATGAACTGCTATTTTATAGTACAGTAACCGACACCAAAAATAGTTTTACTGGACGAGCTATATTTGCGTTTGTGGAAGTTGGGTGAAGTTTATTACACGTACCTTTGACGTACTCCCTATTGGTATTCGAAAGAGGCTCCCGGCTAGTCCGTTTGGTCGTTTCTTACAGATTATACCACCCAGTCCTTCGATCGACCGTTGCTAGGGGCCTTATTTGAGAGATGGTAGCCTACGACACATACTTTTCACTTTCCTGATTTTGAGCTAGGTATCACCCCATCCGATTTTTATATGCTTACGGGGATTGAGATAAGCGTCACCCCACCTCCGTTAGGGTCACTCTCAAAAGGAATGCCCTAATTTTGGTGGAGGTTTATAAGTACAAGTCACAGATATACAAGACAGATATAAGAACACATATTTGTAAACAGCGGAAGAACAACAAACTTTTATTTCATAAAGTCAAATACGTGTTACAACAACATCCTTTCCAAAAACATAACATAACACTTTCATAATCTGTCTTGAGTACATTATTTAAAGAAGCATAAATAAAACATAGATAAACTGCAAAAGCCCCATAGTGGATTGTCCAAAGCCATAGTTCAAAACAGGAAAGTCCAAGCAATACATTTCTCTTCTTCAAGCTGGATGCTAAGGTTGGTCAAGCTGCTGTGTTCCCTCCCTGAGGACCTGGGGGGGAAACGGAAGAAAGAAGACGAAATAAAAGTAGAGTCAGACATAAAGCCTGAGTAAGTCTAGTACTATTTTGTCTATGAATAAAGAACTGGGTATGATAAGTATAAACAAGAAGTGGGCAAGCACAATAAACTTGGTTAAGTTGTCTAGGGTCGAATATACTATCGTACCCTATGTTAATCTCTGAACCCATATAAACTAGTTTCCAATTTGCACCCCATAATCAGGGTGATGTGATCCATTCTACGATGATCGGCTCCTACTCGCATAGTTACATGTGTCTTACGGCCCCCGATGTTGTAGTTACCTATGCTGGTCCCACCATGGGGTGTATCAAGTCCCATAGTGGCAACCCGACACAACCTTAGAGTGCACAGGTATGCTACTGGTGTCCAGTGCCTTATTTTTCTGCGCCGGAGTGTGTGCACGCCCGCACTCCGTTAGAACCTACACTGCTACACCACCGCCGTCGCTTTGACCTCTTACAATCAGCCCAGTAATCGTGCCCCACCCTGCCTAGTTTCAGGGTATCCTGATACACCTTCTAGGGTTACTGCTGAAAAGGGTCCCTCGTTACTAGGTTTTCTATCTCTAGCCAACATGCTAAGTTGGTTAAGTGTTTCCTAACCTAACCCCACCAGTCCGTTTAGTTTAGCATGTTCCATTTTGATTAAGTCTTTAGTTCACTTAATCCTAACAATCCTGACTCAGCCTTAATTGTCTTATTAAGGCCCTGACCTCTCACATTAGACAGGTATTGTTGTGGCTGCCTGTTGCCGGTTGGTTCCGGGCAGTCTTACGCCACAACTCAGTCTAACCTCGGGTCCTTGCTGGGCTCCATGTTTAACCACCCACATTGGATAGGTATTGTTGTGACTACTGGACAGCCGGTCGGTTCCGGGCAGGTTTACATCACAACTCAATCCAACCTCGGGTTAAACACATCGTATGTTCTACATTTACATATTTTGTCATTCCTCTTTATTTCTTATATGTAAATATTTGCGGCCCATTATTAAGTTAATGGTGTAAAGGTTACACCAATCATGGGCCCAACCCATACTTGAATTTGGGCCCTTCTATTTTATATTTTCATTCATTAATTAATTTTAACCCAACGTTATTTTCCCCCGTTTTACACGTCCGTTTATATATATTGGGCTTAGCCTTTTAAAGCCCAATTTAGCCATGCGAAAAGGGGAGGCTTATGGTGTAATTACATACACAAAAAGGGGAAGGTGAGCGTATGAACTTGCAATATGACGTTGGGAATACAAAATAGAAACTGGTGTACTTGCATAGTAGTGACATATACTTTGGTCATAAAACATAGGTGACATGAATCAAAGCATGTGAACTTGTAATTGAGATATCATTATTGACACATGAACCTATATTTTTATTTAAGCATAATGTCGAACATAAGCATGGCATAAATATTTCTAGCATAAGCATAGCATAATGTCAAACATAAGCATGGCATAAATATTTCTAGCATAAGCATAGCATAATGTCAAACATAAGCATGGCATATGTATAGTTAAATTTGTTCATGGCATAAATATTTCTAACATGAAATCATGATTCTTACTTTAGTCATGTAAACTTACAAAAGGGACTTTTTGAACCTAACCTAGCCATGTACCACATATGTCATCATATAATTCTTGTAAACAAGATAGACTTAATCATGGATTTCAATTATGCCAAATATCATTCATAGCCTAGCCATATTCATAAGTTTGCAAAAGCATGACTTAATACATGGATTATGGTGTCAAAATTCCAACATAGTTTCTTATGAACTATAACAACCAAACTTGTTTCAATTACTTGCAAAACGATTTATGCACAAAAATATACATCATGATGGCATAATAACAAAGCCCCAAACTTGCATGAATTTCAATCAACTACATACATGTAGCTTCAACATAGATTACATAATTTGCGAAATATTCCAAACGCATACTTGCATAGAACTACCGCATGTAGTTCTTTATAATGAATAACATAATTTTGCACAAATATGAACTACTTTATTTTCCCAATTCAAGCATACAAATCAATACAGTTGTTTATTCATACCAAAGTAATACTCTACTTACAATGGTTGCGGCGAATTCTCTAATTAAGAGATATGATTCCTTTGTTGAATTGATTGGCTTTAGGTTGCTTGAATTGCTTTAGGCTTTAGAACTTTCTTCCTAATTCTCTCTTTAGTTGGCGGCTACTCTTAGTCGTTCCTCAGCAACATGGCGGCTATGTTCTTAATTTTGAATGAATAGATTAGGGTTTAGTCTAGGGTTGTTTATATAGAGGTTAGGAACTGATTAGGACCATTGATGTTGCTAGGTTAGATCGTAGCCATTCATTAGATAGAGAGACCAATTAGAACTTGCCACCTAGCCCTAATGACAAAGCAAACCACAGAAAATCGGCCAAACACAGACCTGGCCAGCCAGGTTGACTGGGCTCGACCAGGTCGACACCCCTGTCGACAGGGCTGTCGACAGCCCTGTCGACATGGGTAGCCCAGGTCGACAGCCCAGTCGACCTGGGTGGCCCAGGCGGGTGTTCTTCCACCCTGGCCCATTGGGCCCCACTTCGGAATATTTAATTATTTAATTCTGTTTGAATTTTAAATTTAATTCAAAACTTCCGAAGGCCATATCTTCTTCATACGGACTCCGTTTTTCGAAAACTCGGACTCTATTTCGCGTATTTTTCCGAGACGAACGCAATGGCGTATCCCGTTTCCCTTAGTTCTTTGATTTCAAATTAATTATGCTTTAATTTTGTTAATTTCACAGTTATAGAATTTTCGGGGTGTTACATTCTCCCCCACTTAAAAGGATTTCGTCCCCGAAATCTTCAAGTTAGGAGGAATGTAAATCCTAACATTCAATCATCCATCTATTCATCCATCAAACACGAGCATCCATTGTCCTTAAAAGACTTCTAATGCTTCATGATCATGTGCGAAGTGTGTGTGTACATGTACTTATCTAATGCAAAATCAGGCGGTCTACTGATTCAGTTGACCTCCTTAATGCGAATTATGTAAGTGCCATGAATCCATTATGTATGCAAATTTTCCTATTCTTGATTCTACATGAGTGCACAATCATTCATTACAAATGCAACATCCATATGACAACATATTAATGTTCAACCATAGACGAAAGCAAACATATATGCATATGCAATATGAAGTGACTGAGCCGATCTAAAACCTAGATTGTGTGTGTATATGCAACCACGAGCAACCACTGGCAATCACTTGCAACCACTTGCAACCATCATCCATAACATGTTTCAATTACATGTTTCCATCCAAAGGGTTTCTACCTAAAAGATAAGGTCGAGGAAATATACCTAAAAAGATAGATAAAACGCAACTTAAGGAAAAGGAAAGATCAAGGATGTACCCTCGAACAGAAAAGGGTAGGCTGTACGGATTCTAGCTTCAGTTTCCCAAGTCGCGTCTCCCTCGGCGTCGCTCCACTGGACTTTGACGAGCTTGACTTCGCGGTTGCGTAGCTTCTTCACTTCCGTTCCTAAGATGCGGGTTGGAACTCTCCTTATGGTTGCTTCGCGTTCCACTTCGGCCTCTTCGAGGATATTTGGCTCTACCACTTCAGCTGACTCATGCAGACATTTTCGAAGGTGTGAAACGTGAAAAACGTTGTGGACTCCGGCCAACTTCTCGGGTAGCTCTAATCTATAGGCCATTTTCCCAATCTTCTCGATGATAGGGAATGGCCCTACGAACCTTGGTGCTAGCTTTCCTGTGGTTCCAAAACGAACAACGTTCCTTAGCGGTGATACCTTGAGAAAAAATCTGTCTCCAACCTCGAATTCAAGGTCGGTTCTTCTCTTGTCGGCGTAGGACTTTTGTCTGTCTTGGGCCGTCTTCATCCTTCTTCGTATTAAGTCTACTTTCTCTGAAGTCTCTCGGATCATATCCGGTCCAAGTATGAGCTTATCAGTAGACTCCCACCAACAAGTGGGCGATCGGCACGGTCTTCCATATAAAGCTTCGAAGGGCGCCATTCCGATGGTTGCTTGATAGCTGTTGTTGTAGGCAAATTCCACCAAAGGAAGGTGGTCTTCCCATGTCCCTCCGAAGTCAAGGACGCATAGTCTTAGAAGGTCTTCCAAAACTCTGTTCACTCTCTCTGTTTGGCCGTCGGTTTGGGGATGATAGGCTGTGCTCAAGCATAACTGCGTTCCTACTGCTTCTTGCAGACTCCGCCAAAACTCATTGGTGAAGATGGGGTCTCGGTCACTAACAATGCTAGATGGTATTCCATGGAGTCGAACGATTTCCTTAAGGTAAAGTGATGCTAGGGATGAGGCAGTTCTTTTACTTTTGACAGGTAAAAAGTGGGCGCTTTTAGTAAGCCTATCCACTATTACCCAAATGCTAGTGTTGCCTCTCCTAGACCTAGGCAGCCCATCGATGAAGTCCATTGAGATGCTATCCCACTTCCACTGCGGGACCTCCAGAGGATGTAGCAGTCCGCCAGGCTTTTTCTGTTCCGCCTTAACCTGTTGGCACACCATACACTTAGAAACGAACTCTGCCACGTCCTTTTTCATGCCGTTCCAGAAGAAAGTCCTTTTTATGTCTTTGTACATTTTATCTCCGCCTGGGTGTATCGTCATCTTGGAGTGATGTGCTTCCTCGAGAACCTTCCTTATTAAATCTTTTGTCTGGGGGACGCATAGTCTTCCGTCTCACCTTAGGAAACCCTTATCGTCGATGGAGTATCTGTTGAGGTGACTTGAAGTCTCACCCCTAATTAGCATATCAATTATTTCTACAAGCTGAGGGTCTTCGCGTTGTGCTGTCCCTACTGAATCCACTAAAGTTGGGCGTACTTCGAGAGATGCTAGCAAGCCCGGTACGAAATCGGAGGAGGGCCTAAAGTCGAAGCTGGCTATAAACTCTAGGCTTTGTCTTTCAACAAACAACGGGCTTAGGGTCAATTTCTTTCGGCTCAACGCATCTGCTACTACGTTGCCTTTGCCCGGAGTGTAGGAGATTTCGAAATCGTACGAGGCAAGAAACTCCATCCATCTTTGTTGCCTCAAGTTAAGATCTTTCTGCGAGAAAAGATATTTCAACGATTTATGGTCAGTGTAAAGTTCGAACTTCTCACCTAGGAGATAGTGTCGCCAAGACTTGAGTGCAAAGACGATGGCGGCTAACTCAAGATCGTGGGTTGGGTAGTTCTTTTCGTGCACTTTCAACTGCCTCCCGCCATAAGCTACTACCCTTCCTTCTTGCATTAAGACGGCGCCTAGACCTGTCCCACATGCATCCGTATAAACAGTGAACATCTTGCTCCCATCTGGCAGCGTCAAAACTGGGGCTGTTGTAAGAGCCCTTTTCAGTCGTTGGAAAGCAAACTCGCAATCCAAGTCCCAATTGAACACTAGATTCTTCTTGGTTAATTTCGTGAGCGGAGCTGAGATTTTCGCAAAATCCCTTATAAACTTTCGATAGAAACCTGCTAGTCCTAGAAAGCTTCGGACCTCAGTTGCATTCCTTGGTGTCTTCCAATCTTGTACCGCCACTACCTTCGCAGGGTCCACTGCTAGCCCTTGTTTGGATACTATGTGCCCAAGGAACCTCACCTCTTCTCTCCAAAAGTGGCATTTGGAGAATTTGGCTTTTAGTTGATGGACTCGCAAAGTTTCCATGATTGCCCTTAAGTGTTGAGCATGTTCCTCTTCACTCTTTGAGAAGATAAGGATATCATCTACGAAGACCACTACGAATTTGTTGAGGAAATCTCTAAATACCCTACTCATCAGGTCCACGAAGTAAGCAGGTGCATTTGTCAAGCCGAAAGGCATGACAAGCCATTCAAAGAAGCCGTCTGGGGTTCTGAACGCCGTTTTATCGATGCTATCTTCAGCCACCCTTAGCTGATGAAAACCGGTTGCTAAATCGAGTTGGGAGAAAACAGACGCTCCTACAAGCTGGTCAAATAAATCGTCAATTCTAGGGAGAGGGTGCCTATTCTTTTTCGTAAGCTTGTTGAGCTCCCTATAGTCAACACATAGACGGAGTGAACCATCCGCCTTTGTAGCGAACACCACTGGAGCGCCCCATTCTGAAATGCTCCTCCTAATGAACCCCTTTTCTAGAAGCTCTTTAATCTGTTTACTGAGCTCTTTCCTTTCTCGTGGAGCCATGTGTCTAACGGGCAACGCAACGAGCTTTGCATTATCTACAAGATATATGCGGAAGTCTATTTCCCGCTTCGGAGGCAAGCCCTTCACCTCTTCGAAGACATCCGGATATTCCCGGACCACTCTAACTGATTTCAAATTTTCAACAGAGGCATCTAGCGATTCAAGATAACTAAGCATAACCGCATACGAGGGATTACAAGAAATTTCCAAAGTATTACCGAGCTGGGTTAGGAGCCTAACAACCCTTTTCTCACAATCAAGGATGGCCCCATTACTGGATAGCCAATCCATACCCAAAATCAAACCATACCCCGAAAAGCCCAAAACAAAGGCACTACATCGAAATTCAACACTTAGGATAGAAATTTTCAAATCCAAACAGATCATAGACAAATGAGCTGGGCCCCCAATTGGGTTTGAAACAATTAAGGGGTCCTCTACCATACTAGTTTTTAGGTGCAGAGATTCTACTAAAGCAGACGAGATAAAGGAGTGTGATGCGCCAGAATCAAATAAAGTGTGAACGGGGTGATCATAAAGATAAACTACACTTTCTACAGAAGTATTTATACCTCGCTGTTGCAAAGGTGGCGCTTCTAGCACATGAACCTGTGCCCCTGGGGTGGATCCAGCGCCCTGCCCCTGTCCTCGTTTCTTTGGGCAGTCCTTAGCCCTGTGGCCTGTCTGACCGCACGAAAAGCACCCACCATTCTCCTTGGCCTTCTTTTTCCGGCAGTCCTTTACTAAGTGCCCCACTTTGCCACAGAAATTGCACTTCCTCTTCTCTTTATTGCCTTTCCCGCCTTTCTTAAAGTCCGTCTTCTTAGGCTGCAAACCCTCTTTCTTACCTTGAGAGCTTTCTGCCTTTGTCTCCTTCTTGCCCTTATCCTCTTCATTCAGCAATGCCATTTGCACCAATCTTTCATACGTGGCTCCCATGGGTATATGGGTCATGGCCAAACTGTGTAATGGCTCATTTAACCCTTTGACGAAACGGAGAGCCTTCTTGTGCGGGGTGTTGACTAGGTCAAGTCCAAACCTAGCCAGCTCATCGAACTGATTCACATACTCTCTGACAGTCTTGTCTCCTTGCTTAAGAAATAAGAATTTTTACAACTGCAAACTTCTTTCCGCATCTGAGAGAAATTTAGTCTCGAACCTTGCCCTAAAGTCCTCCCATGTCTCCACTGGTCTTTCAACATTAGTGACTTCCCACCAGTAGGAAGCCTCGCCCTTCAATAGCCACACTGCCAATTGTACTTTTTGTCTATCCTCTACCTCAAAGATGATGAATAGGTCCTCCGTTTCTTTCAGCCAATTTCTAGCTGCCACGAAGGACTCAGTTCCATGGAAATCCCTTCCTCCCATAGCTTTAAAATCTTTACATATCTTAGCAAAAGTGTTTCCCCGTGGAGGAGGTGGAGGAAAAGGTGCTGCTGCAGCTGGATGATTTCCTTCAGCTGGGGGAGGAGGAACGGTAGGACCTGGCTGAGTGGCCCTTGCTTCTAAGAACCGTCTAAACCAACCAGGTATTGGCAACCCTTCCGGCAAGTTAAGTTCTTGGGACATGCTGAAACAAAAAGGATAGATTCAAAACGAAGGATAAGAGATAGTTCCTATGGCTTTGGGGAGTGGACTTTGCTTTTTTTTTAAAAAAATAAAATAATATTCTTATCTTTTAAAAATGCTTCTTTAAATTTCCTTTTTGAAAATAATTTTTCAAAACTTTTTATCTTATCTGGTAAACCTATGCTCTGATACCAAGTGAAACACCCCACCTCCGTTAGGGTCACTCTCAAAAGGAATGCCCTAATTTTGGTGGAGGTTTATAAGTACAAGTCACAGATATACAAGACAGATATAAGAACACATATTTGTAAACAGCGGAAGAACAACAAACTTTTATTTCATAAAGTCAAATACGTGTTACAACAACATCCTTTCCAAAAACATAACATAACACTTTCATAATCTGTCTTGAGTACATTATTTAAAGAAGCATAAATAAAACATAGATAAACTGCAAAAGCCCCATAGTGGATTGTCCAAAGCCATAGTTCAAAACAGGAAAGTCCAAGCAATACATTTCTCTTCTTCAAGCTGGATGCTAAGGTTGGTCAAGCTGCTGTGTTCCCTCCCTGAGGACCTGGGGGGAAACGGAAGAAAGAAGACGAAAGAAAAGTAGAGTCAGACATAAAGCCTGAGTAAGTCTAGTACTATTTTGTCTATGAATAAAGAACTGGGTATGATAAGTATAAACAAGAAGTGGGCAAGCACAATAAACTTGGTTAAGTTGTCTAGGGTCGAATATACTATCGTACCCTATGTTAATCTCTGAACCCATATAAACTAGTTTCCAATTTGCACCCCATAATCAGGGTGATGTGATCCATTCTACGATGATCGGCTCCTACTCGCATAGTTACATGTGTCTTACGGCCCCCGATGTTGTAGTTACCTATGCTGGTCCCACCATGGGGTGTATCAAGTCCCATAGTGGCAACCCGACACAACCTTAGAGTGCACAGGTATGCTACTGGTGTCCAGTGCCTTATTTTTCTGCGCCGGAGTGTGTGCACGCCCGCACTCCGTTAGAACCTACACTGCTACACCACCGCCGTCGCTTTGACCTCTTACAATCAGCCCAGTAATCGTGCCCCACCCTGCCTAGTTTCAGGGTATCCTGATACACCTTCTAGGGTTACTGCTGAAAAGGGTCCCTCGTTACTAGGTTTTCTATCTCTAGCCAACATGCTAAGTTGGTTAAGTGTTTCCTAACCTAACCCCACCAGTCCGTTTAGTTTAGCATGTTCCATTTTGATTAAGTCTTTTGTTCACTTAATCCTAACAATCCTGACTCAGCCTTAATTGTCTTATTAAGGCCCTGACCTCTCACATTAGACAGGTATTGTTGTGGCTGCCTGTTGCCGGTTGGTTCCGGGCAGTCTTACGCCACAACTCAGTCTAACCTCGGATCCTTGCTGGGCTCCATGTTTAACCACCCACATTGGATAGGTATTGTTGTGACTACTGGACAGCCGGTCGGTTCCGGGCAGGTTTACATCACAACTCAATCCAACCTCGGGTTAAACACATCGTATGTTCTACATTTACATATTTTGTCATTCCTCTTTATTTCTTATATGTAAATATTTGCGGCCCATTATTAAGTTAATGGTGTAAAGGTTACACCAATCATGGGCCCAACCCATACTTGAATTTGGGCCCTTCTATTTTATATTTTCATTCATTAATTAATTTTAACCCAACGTTATTTTCCCCCGTTTTACACGTCCGTTTATATATATTGGGCTTAGCCTTTTAAAGCCCAATTTAGCCATGCGAAAAGGGGAGGCTTATGGTGTAATTACATACACAAAAAGGGGAAGGTGAGCGTATGAACTTGCAATATGACGTTGGGAATACAAAATAGAAACTGGTGTACTTGCATAGTAGTGACATATACTTTGGTCATAAAACATAGGTGACATGAATCAAAGCATGTGAACTTGTAATTGAGATATCATTATTGACACATGAACCTATATTTTTATTTAAGCATAATGTCGAACATAAGCATGGCATAAATATTTCTAGCATAAGCATAGCATAATGTCAAACATAAGCATGGCATAAATATTTCTAGCATAAGCATAGCATAATGTCAAACATAAGCATGGCATATGTATAGTTAAATTTGTTCATGGCATAAATATTTCTAACATGAAATCATGATTCTTACTTTAGTCATGTAAACTTACAAAAGGGACTTTTTGAACCTAACCTAGCCATGTACCACATATGTCATCATATAATTCTTGTAAACAAGATAGACTTAATCATGGATTTCAATTATGCCAAATATCATTCATAGCCTAGCCATATTCATAAGTTTGCAAAAGCATGACTTAATACATGGATTATGGTGTCAAAATTCCAACATAGTTTCTTATGAACTATAACAACCAAACTTGTTTCAATTACTTGCAAAACGATTTATGCACAAAAATATACATCATGATGGCATAATAACAAAGCCCCAAACTTGCATGAATTTCAATCAACTACATACATGTAGCTTCAACATAGATTACATAATTTGCGAAATATTCCAAACGCATACTTGCATAGAACTACCGCATGTAGTTCTTTATAATGAATAACATAATTTTGCACAAATATGAACTACTTTATTTTCCCAATTCAAGCATACAAATCAATACAGTTGTTTATTCATACCAAAGTAATACTCTACTTACAATGGTTGCGGCGAATTCTCTAATTAAGAGATATGATTCCTTTGTTGAATTGATTGGCTTTAGGTTGCTTGAATTGCTTTAGGCTTTAGAACTTTCTTCCTAATTCTCTCTTTAGTTGGCGGCTACTCTTAGTCGTTCCTCAGCAACATGGCGGCTATGTTCTTAATTTTGAATGAATAGATTAGGGTTTAGTCTAGGGTTGTTTATATAGAGGTTAGGAACTGATTAGGACCATTGATGTTGCTAGGTTAGATCGTAGCCATTCATTAGATAGAGAGACCAATTAGAACTTGCCACCTAGCCCTAATGACAAAGCAAACCACAGAAAATCGGCCAAACACAGACCTGGCCAGCCAGGTTGACTGGGCTCGACCAGGTCGACACCCCTGTCGACAGGGCTGTCGACAGCCCTGTCGACATGGGTAGCCCAGGTCGACAGCCCAGTCGACCTGGGTGGCCCAGGCGGGTGTTCTTCCACCCTGGCCCATTGGGCCCCACTTCGGAATATTTAATTATTTAATTCTGTTTGAATTTTAAATTTAATTCAAAACTTCCGAAGGCCATATCTTCTTCATACGGACTCCGTTTTTCGAAAACTCGGACTCTATTTCGCGTATTTTTCCGAGACGAACGCAATGGCGTATCCCGTTTCCCTTAGTTCTTTGATTTCAAATTAATTATGCTTTAATTTTGTTAATTTCACAGTTATAGAATTTTCGGGGTGTTACAGACTCCATACTCTGTTGACTCTACCTATGAGTCACCCGAGTCTTACTTGCTGTATTTTCCCGATTTCGTCGCCGATCATATATCCTCTGGAGTTGTTACCCTTGCATATTTACATGAGTATATTCTAGCACATATGGATACAAAAGCTATGCAGGATTCTGTATTCCGGGTTCCCTTTTATATCTCTTTGGTTCGACATTCTTTTTGAACCAAAAGAGTACAATTCGATTGGGCAATCTAGCAGCACTAGTCGATTTAGAGCATCTCCATATGATTGATTGGGGCTCAGCTATTTTTTGATGTTTATACACCGCACTGGACTCATACGCTTTTGGAGAGGATCAACATATGTTTACTTTTCGGTACATGTTGCCGTGTTGGTACTACGAGTACACGGCCAACATGCATCACCACATTATTCCGGCCTCCGGTCATGCCATCGAGCCTTATTCCCCACACATGCGTCGATGAGAGAGTAGTCACGCAGTCCAGCGTATTCCTACTAGTGTTATACATAACTTGATGGAGGCCGATCAACGATTGATCTGGGGTCTAGGGCAACATTTTACGGGCACTATGGGCGTCTTATTGGATTTCTCTGACATAGGTTGGTTAGCTAGGTGATGGACACCCTTTAGTCATTGCATATCGTTTATCTCTACGACATGTCGTTTTACTCTCACTAGCCTACCTTCCTATCTGGTGCATGGGAGACCGTTGTTATTTTCAGGGGTCGGGTGAGTTGCATGTACCCAGAGATCCACTTTATGCTGATGATATGTTCGGGTTGCGGCGTACTATTGGCAGACAATACATACTGGATCTTAGACAGGCCGGGTGGGATAATACATAGGCTTTTTTTAATTATTAGGAGCAAATTTTGTTACTTATTGGCATAGAGTTGCTCCTCGGCGGTACATGTTGCTAGTTTACAGTCGGGTTATAAACTCCGATCACATAGGACCACAAGTGGCTATGGGTAGAGCTCATCTACCACCATTTCCTTTTGATCTGGCCCCATCATACTACTCCGATCAGCCTATGGATTTTTCTCTTGATGACTCATTCAGAGCATATGATCTTAGTGGTACATTGATAGCAACCCAGTGTGTTGTTTATCCACATGATCACATGGTTGCTGGTATCCCCACGACTGGATTGTATCTTGCACATGAGGTAGTATTCGTACTTGTAAATTTATTAGCTTATGTGTTTTAAGACAAACAAATTGATTTTAAATGTTATTCCATTACAGTGTACACCAAGTCTATACCAACGTAGACGACATATAGCCACTAATCGGCAGACGACACTACTACGTTCTCAGTCATTGTATCAGGAGCACCAGTCGATAGTGCACGGTTTGTAGAGCCAGATTGACGACCTACAGGCCCAACTGGCGGCGTTAGGTAGTGATGGTGGTGTTGAAGGAGGATCAGGTGATGCGGGAGGATCAGGTGGTGCAGAGGCTCAGGTGGTGCATGAGGATTAGATAGTGGAGGATCAGGAGGTGATGGTGATGAGGATGACGATTTTCCATATGTTGACGATGTTGACATGGACGAGGACGGTGAGGAGTCCGAGCACGACGATGACGTCATGGATTTATGATGACGTTAATAAGGATCACGATGGTAACGTTGTAGATTTTTTCTCATGGTGTATATATGTATCTGCCTTGTTGTACCGGACTATGTGTTCTTCTGTCATGTTTACTCGTGTTTAGATGTCATGTTTATTCATGTTGTAATGGATTATACGTTCTATCTGTTATGTTTATTCATGTTGATAGCTATATTTATGATGTTCTGTGTTATGGATCGCTGTATGCTACATGTTGTTTGTAAGTACATAAGGAATTCAATTTATTAAATTTTCCTTTTGATTTATTAAATGAATTGTTATATTTCATAAACAATTATACAGCAGCCTTTTGAAAATTTGAGTTTGACATAACTCGAAATCTACAATACGGAAAAATGAGTTTTCTTTTTCATTAGAATTTAATAATCAAATAGATCCAAATGATTATATTTTCAAAGAATTCCGACCTATATTGAACCCTGTAGATTCGATTGAAGTTCAAAGCATATAACTACGAACTACCGCGACGTTACGAGCTTGTTTTAATATAATTTATAAATTATACGTTCAAACGTCGATTAATTAATAAATTCCTTTAAAATTTTCCTTTCGATTTATTAAATAAATCATTATATTTCATAAACGATTATATAACGACCTTTTGAAAATTTGAGTTTGACATTACTCGAAATCTACAATACAAAAACCCGAGTTTTCTTTTTAATTAGAATTCAATAATCAAATAGATTTGGATGATGGTATTTTCAAAGAATTCCGACCTATAGACCCTGTAGATTCGATTGAAGTTCAAAAGGTATAACTACGAACTACCGCGACATTATGAGCTTGTTTTTATATAATTTAAAAATTATACGTTCAAATGTCGATTAATTAATAAATTCCTGTTAAATTTCTTATACATATTCCTTAGCTCTAATAACTCTTTAGCTCTAATAGGAGACAACCCTAATCGTTTAACTCCTTTGCTATAATAGGGGACGACCCTAATCGTTTAACTTCTTAGCTGTAATAGGGGATGACCCTAATCATTTAACTCCTTAGCTTTAATTGGAGATGACACTAATCGTTTAACTCCTTAGCTATAATAAGGGACAACCGTATAAAGCCGATCACTACAATTATCCAGTTATCGACAAAGGGATACTCGTACCAATAAAGCTGCAAACTGAACACAACAACTATAGAGTTATCAACAAAGGTACACTCTAACCAATAAAGTTGATCACTACAATTACACAATTATCGATAAAGGGACACTCGTACCAATAAAGCTGCACACTAAACACAACAAGTACACCCAATAAAGCTGATCACTGCAATTACACAGGTATCGAAAAATGGACATTCGTACAAATAAAGCTGCACACTGACACAACAACTACACAGTTATCGACAAAGGTACACTCTAACCAGTAAAGTTGATCATTGCAATTACGCAGTTATCGACAAAGGAACACTAGTACCAATAAAGCTGCACACTAAACACATCAACTACACAGTTATCGACAAAGGTACACTCTAACCAGTAAAGTTGATCACTGCAATTACACGGTTATCGACAAAGGGACACTCGTACCAATAAAGCTGCACACTAAACACAGCAACTATACAGTTATCGACAAAGGTACACTCTAACCAGTAAAGTTGATCACTACAATTACACGGTTATCGACAAAGGGACATTCGTACAAATAAAGCTACACACTAAACACTGCAACTACATAGTTATCGACAAAGGTACACTCTAACCAGTTGATCACTGCAATTACACGGTTATCGACAAAGGGACACTTGCACCAATAAAGCTGCACACTAAACACAACAACTACACAGTTATCGACAAAGGTACACAATAACCAATACCTTATATCTTATAAACAACAACAACATTGTAAATCATATCTCATACCCAAACAAATTTACACACAAAATTGGACTCCTATTTTATGCAATGCATGGTAGCTTTTGACAGTGATTCTGAGGAAGAAGAAATCCTTGAAGAGCAAGTCGAAGAAATATAAGAAATTGTCGACATATACCATGAAGTCTACGGTTCATCATCCACAACTAGAAGTGGATCGGTTCCTAGAAGGAAGTTTATAAATCGAAATCCAGCTGCACACCATGAATTTCTGATGTAAGATTACTTCAATGACAATGCACTTACGGGATTGATATGTTTCATAAAAGGTATAGGATACAGAAAGATTTATTTTTATGAATATTGGAAGGTATACAAGGTAACAATGAATACTTTAACTACAAACAAAATGCATCAAAGACACAAGGGCTCACGGTGAACAGAAAATGAATGTCGCTATGATATTGTTAGCTTATGGAACTCTTGTGGATGCATTAGGAGACGCATACCGAATTGCAGAGAACACGACACTTGAAAAAATTAAAAATTTCTGTTAGCCTGTGGTGGACATCTATAGAAGGGAGTACTTAAGGTCCCGGAACGAAGCCGATATAGTGTGCACCAGAGAGATGAAAGCAGGGGATAGCCAGGCATGTTGGGAAGTCTGGACTGTATGCATTGGAATGGAAGAATTGCCCTAAGGCATTACAAGCTTCGTACAATGGCAAGGAAAGGCGACCAACCATCATTTTAGAAGCCGTAGCATCCTATGACTTATGGAAATGGCATGCTTTCTTCGGAATTCCCGGTTCGAATAATGACTTAAATGGTATAGAAAGATCACATCTGTCCAATGATCTTGCTCAAGGCCAGGTACCTCCCTTAACATTTACCATTAGGAAAAATGCTTACAACTATGGCTATTACATAGGTGATGACATTTACCTGAAATGGAGAACCAATGTTAAAACATGTCCAAATCCATTGAATCCTAAACAAGCAAAATTTATGGCGATGCAGGTGGGACAAAGAAAAGATGTAAAACAAGCATTTGGTGTTTTATAGTCTAGATTTGCAATGATCAGTAATCTATGTCATTTGTGGTCTAGGAAAAAGATGTCTACAATCATGTTTGCCTGCATTGTTCTACATAACATGATCATTGAAGATGAAAGAGATATGGATGACGGGAAAGGCCACTAGGAACACGAAGGTGCTTCGCAACCACCTAATGTATTCAGACACAAAACACAAATAATATAAGAAGAATTCAACATTCATTTAGACCATCAGTTTTCGTTTAGAGATGCACAACTCCATAATAAGCTGCAGAAAGATCTTATGAATCATTTAGGGAACCACTATGACAATAATTAGTAAACTTAATGCCTTTATTTTGATGTATGCTTGTCCAAGGTTGTGTTTTATTTTATGATTGTATGAAATTATGCAGTAATGACGGTTTAGGTCTTTATTTAAACATAAGCATTATATTGTATTATTACGTGCTATTAACCAGCTATTATTAACATCTTAAGCAATCATATTTTGGAAAAGGTAAGAAAATAAATAAAATACCCATTCCTGTCTAAGTAAATATAGCATTTGTAGCTGTATTTTGACCATTGTATAACGTTGTACAAAAAAATGAATGGTTTATATTTGTTGGACTAAAATATGATCGTTGCATAGTCGTTCAAATCATAAAAACAACCATATTTGAAGTGTTGTAGGGTGAGGAGGGATAGTGCAGAATTTATTGGCACTTTATGTACAACGTCGATTAATTCGATGCACGCCGAAAAAATTGACACGCTTTGTAGAGCACCGATAAATTCGGTATCTGGGCCCAATTCTAAATTCAAGACTGATCCCTCAATATTACACATCTTATTCAACTCATTTCCTTTGTTGGGGACGGTTTTAGCCTCAAATTCAGTATTAAGGAGAAGAATAAGCAACTATTGGAGTTTCTCCTAGTAAACAAGTGGGTTAAAAAAACTTTATATTAAACTAAAATAATCATTTATGTTCATTAATTTATCGATCGTTGGCGGAGCGGATAGTTATCTGATATCTGCCTATATCCGTGGAAGCAGATTTCCAAAAATAATTTTGGAAGTGAATGCGGATATGGCACTATTCACATATGAAAGCATCGGTTGATAGCCCTACTCCGAATCATAATCATAGTATATATAAAAAAAATGTATAATGATTGATGTTCTTCTGTGAACATATAAAGTAGAAAACGAAAATTGTTGAAATATGAAAAGAGTTTCTTCCAAGTGAATATTCAACACTGTGAATATAGTTTTTATAATTTATATAGTTCATCCAGTTCAAATATATCTTACATAGAAGATTAAATTACAATATTAATAACATGATATTTTTCAGTATATTTATAAAATTGTAATTTTATTTTCACGATTAAATTATAAATCTTATTATTTACTATTAATATTCATAAGTTTTACGTTTTTTTTACTTTACGAAGGTGGATGTTTATCCATCAAATATTTGTTTGGGAGCTACCATTTGCATCTTGGATAGAAATCCTTGTGGGTAAATATTTGCCTGCAGCAAGTTCGTCAAAAAACTCTGCTGCATCCATCCACTCCACTATTTGGATGATATAATAATTAAGTTATGATAAATATAATTAACGATAGGCTTAGATGTCTTAAATATATATGGAGTAGCAGTATTGTGTTTCTCTATAAAAGAACCTCGCTCTTAATCATATATATGTAGAGTTTTATTTGACTTTAAGAAGCAATATGCGTGGAGCTTTCGTTTTGTACATATATGTACTTGTTCTCATTATGTATGGATCAGGATGGGTTAAAATATGCTTGTATTCGTGTAAAATGTCGTTGATAGTGTTTATCCATATCTTATTCTCCAATGAAATCAACATATATTCTGAAAATCAATCATATTGCTTCGCATGTTCTACTTTTGGTTGTGAACGTAGAACAACCTCATAGTAGTAGCAAGTATCAACTATCTAATATTACATGCACATTGTTAAAGCACTGGTATAACGAACCCAACACTATTAAGATATTCATGTTGATTGTGCATTCTACCAGTTAATGGACATCCAAAGTAGTGTATGAATAGGATATATGGTGTTACGTAACCAGTTAATGGTCAAATATTTATCTAGAAATACCTTGAAGGTAATCTAAGTTAAGAAAATATTTATAAATATTTGTTTGGGGGTCAACATTAACTTTCTCAAACAAATAATGAAATGTCAAATCTTGACGGGTTGTACATCTAATTACCTTTTAAGAGAACGATGTAAGACAGAAGTTTCTTATTGATTTTGTAATTTAGTCTTGTATCCTTGGTGTATAAAATAAAATACTATAACCTCCTCTACTAGTGTGTGGATTTGCAACCATGTTGGTTTATCTCTAATTTGCTAGTGTCTTGTTCCTCTTCTGCTAGTCCGTCTTTTGGACGTTTTGAGGTCCAATGTCAGGATTTTAGGGCCGTTAAGCCTTTGGTTTTGACGGTGGTGGATCGGTTAATTTTTCCGGTGCCACCAATTAGGTTTTTAACAAATTTTATCATAGGGCATCCTTTAGCTGATTGGCTTGCTCTAGTGGATCCTTCTAGTGTTTGATCCATGGCCAAGGTTATTGCAAGCCTAGCTGTTCCGCTGTTTCTTCTTTGGTAAGGCCTTCTACGTTGCCCCTTTGTTCGCCGCAAGCATCGGCCCGGGTGGTACTGGAAAAGGAGGTTCAGCCTCGAATCCAACCACCTTTACCCACGTATAATACTTTTTCCCCTTTGTTGTTGGATGTTGAGGAAGTTGCTTCATCCTCTCTCTTGGAGCCAATAGCTACTTGTTCGGTCTTTCTCTTATTCAGACATGAAATGGGTTAAAGGTAGTGTTTTCCGGCACTGAGCTGTCGCTGCCCGTTCAAGATATGGTGATGTGAAGGTCTTATCTCCGCCCCAGTTGCAGCCAATTATTCTCCCTCTTGGCAAGGAAACTGATGGGTGTTTTGTTTGTGTTTTTCCGAGCTTAGATGAGGCAGTTTTATCTCCCCTTTTTCAGATGCATCGCCAAAGCCAGGTTTAGTTTTTGCCTCCTTCTTTTAATAGCATTGATGTTTTCGCATTATTTGGATTGTGGTAGTGTTATTGACTGTGTTGGTCATTGTGTTATGCTCCATTGTTTGGTTTTGGGGCATGCGATTGTGAGGAACGATGCTCTTTCCAGGCTTCAGGACCTAACATAAGAGGTGGGGGTTGACCACCCACCTTAGTCTTTGTCGGTTTCATCAGCGCATGAAGGTTGGATATGTATTTCAAGTGCTTTTTTATAGTCGCAGGTTTCACTTTCTCTTGGTTGGTTGGCTGGTCGTTCTTTTACTGTATGTTGGCCCTTCTTTTTTTAGTGTTTGGAAATTTTTTGCCTTGCCTAATAAGGCAAGTCCTACTGGACATGTTTCATTGTGGTTCTTGGCTGGTGCAGCCTAGCTTTGTGCGTCCCAGTTCAGCTTGTTTGAGTGTTGCCTCTTGTGGCATTTGTTTACATGGCTATGCTATCTTTGGTTGTTGGCACACCGGGTCAATTTATGACTTTGGGGTGTTGTTGCAGATTATTGGGTTGTTTCGTGTTATCTTTTGGTTTGGCCAGATTGATCCTTGTTATTTTGAGTCCTTTGGTGCTGGTCTTCGATGCTTGTTAGCACCCTCGTTGACCTCGTTGTTTTCGGTCTCTTTCCCAAGAGATTTTCCTCTCCTTCGTCTAGTTACCTTTTTTGGCTCAACGGGAATGGAGCATTGCCCCTCGCGTCGTTCCTTCCATCTGTAGGATCTCCACAAACATAAGACATACAGACTAGTCAATTTGATGGCGATTCTATCTACGTGAAGTCCGCTTAGCTATTAGGGACGTCATTTGTTGGCATTTCAACATCTTATGTTTTTACTTCGTCTCCGTCCCCTTCTTCCCATTCTGTCATCTCCTCGGTCTAAACTAGATTAGGTTAACTAATTCTCATTTGGACCGTCTTTCATGGAATGTCCACTCTTGCAGGTTAGATCTTCTCTCCTCAGGGGACCATGTGGTTTCTTCAGTGGACACTAGCAGGCCGGTTTCTTTTGCGCGAGACGCAAGGATCCCTCCTAGGTTTCTTCGCGATCCATCTCTTGTTTCTTCCCGTCCTTTTAGGAGGGGTTCTCGATCTTCGTCTCATACTCCTCGCACCATTTGTACTCGCGCTTTTGCTGCATCTGAGCCGATAGTTCAGTCTACTAAGCACACTATTTATCGTATTCAAGTTTCGTTTCCCTTTCCTCTTTGGGTTGCATGTCTCAATTTGTCCTTCTTTTGCTGCAATGGAGAATTGTTTATTCTAGAATATTCGAGGTGTTGGGAACGATGCCTCTCTTGCGCGCTTAAAGTGCATAATCTCGAAGCACTCTATTGTTTTAGTCGCACTTCAAGAACCTTTTATAGGATCGAAAGTGCTTGTACAGATTGTCCTTCTTCTTGGTTTTGGGGGTGGTATTGTTAATGTCTTAGGCAAGATTTAGAACCTATTGTTAAAAGAGGTGTGTACGCGCCTCTCTCGCGACTTGTCTCAACTGTTAATAGTTGAGGTGTCTCTTTACATATTCCCTTTCCCCTTCCTCTTCTCTGTGGTCTACGCCAGATGCGACCGCGTCGAGCTCCAGTGTTTATGGAAGAACATTTTATCCTTCTCCATGCTTGGTCATGCAACCTCTGTTGTTGGAGGGAATTTCAATATGGTGGATTGATAGGTGGAGAAGAGAGGGTTCCTCTATCAACCCTGCTGCGATTGAGGATTTCAAAGCTTTCGTCATCTAGTCGGGTTTAGCTAAGGTTTCCTTGTCGGTTCGGCTTTTACTTGGTGTAACAACCAGGACGGACCGAATATGATCCTATCCAGACTTGACCAAGTGTTTGAATCATAAGGTTGGTTTAGGATTCCTTTTTATTTTTTCGTTGAGCATCTCCATCGCTCTAATTTGGATCACGCCCCTATGATGTTGAAGTGAACTCCTTCCTTCTTGACGTGCCCTTCTTCATTATGTTTTCAGGTCATGTGGAAATCTTATTACTCCTTTCTTCCTTTACTGGAAGAATCCTGGTCTGTTTCTACAATAGGGAGAACTATAGCTGCTTTCTCTCTGAAATTCAAGCATCTCAAGTCCTTTCTTAAGGTTTGGAACACTTAGGTATTCAAAAATATTTTCGAATTAGGGGTCGGTCGACAAAAAAGGCTCTTGTTCTGGTGGAATCCTCTTTAGATGCTGAACCATCGATTTCTAACAAGCCGAAGTGGGTGAATGTCCAACTCACATTTAACTCAGAGTTAAGCATTGAGAATGCTTTCCTCCGTCAGAAAGCACAGATCAAGTGGGCCGTCAAAGGCGAATGCAATTCTGAATTCTTTCATTTCTCTATTCGAACGAAGAATAATATCCTTTTGATACGTAGATCTTGCATGCGGATCTTTCTTTATCTTTCTTCCCCCCTGAGGTTAAAGAGACCATCTTGCCCCACTTCTAAACTTTTCAATAGTGTCATACTGAGGACCCATTCAGATCCTTTGCTCTTGTCTTTTGTCCTTCTAGTTGTCCTGTTAGTGGACTATCCTTCTTTGTGTTGTACCCCGTTCGAGGGGGAGATCCATTCGTTTGTCTTTTCACTTATTCAGGATTGTTCGAGCGGACCCGATGGTTTCAACAAGGTCTTTTATCATTGTGCCTGGGAGGTCATTTATCATGACTTTATCCTAACTATCCAGTCTTTCTTCTCCGATGGTATGCTACCCAAAGGATGGACTTCCACCAACCTTGTGCTCATCCCTAAGTGTGAGAATCCTCGGTCTTTCTTGTATTTTAGGCCAACTAGTCTTTGTAACTTACCAAACAAGGTCATCTCTAAAATCTTGTCTTCTCATCTTGCTCCTATTATTTATCATATTATCTCCTCGTCCCATGCTAGTTTTGTTCAGGGTCGCCTTATCACCGACAACTTCCTCCTAGCATAGGAACTTATCTTCCAAATTAATCGTTAAATTCTTGGTTCCAATGTGGTGATTAAGCTCGAAATGGCCAAAGCTTATGATCGCATGTCTTTTTTTTTCATTATTCGGGTGCTACGATCTTTTGGGTTCCCAGAGCCTCTCATTAATTTGATATGGAGGCTCATATTGAATTTTTTGTTCTCTATTCTTATTAGTGGAGTTGCCAGAGGTTTCTTCGCTTCGAGGAGAGGACTGCGCTATGGCAAGCCTCTCTCCCATTCTATTTTGTCATTACAACTGAGGCTCTCGTCCGAGGGTTGCACTCTCTCACCATAGCAGGTCAAATCTAGCAGTTTGGAACACCGAGTGGTTGCCTTGTTATATCCTCCTTGTCTTTTGCTGCTGATATCATTATCCTTACCAATAGGAATTGGTGATCCATTCGCCGACTTCTTGCTCTTCTCCATCTTTACGAACAATTCTTGGGGCAACTGACTAATACCTCGAAGAGTTGCTTTGTTCATGCCAGGCTAATAGACCTAGTAGGATAGCTTGGGTTGAATCCTCTACGGGATTTCGAGTTGCTTCTCTTCCTCTGCCTTATCTCGACATCATGCTTTATCGTGGCTGCAAACTCTACTCGATTTTTGATCCCCTAAACGATAAGGCTAAGGGAAAGATTATTAGGTGGAATTCGACTCTTATCTTCTAGGCGGGTGGACTTGTTCTAATAAAAGTCTGTTCTTGATTCTCTTGGTTCTTACGCCTTTGCAGCCATGACACCTACATCATCTTTCTTTTGCTCATACCATTCTTTAGCCTCGTATTTCTTTTGGGGTAAAAAAAAGGATGATCAAAGGCGCCACTAGGTGTTTTAGGATGTCATTTTTGTTTCAAGCATGAGGGGGTCCTTGGTCTTCGAAACCCAATGGATGTCTGCGAGGCGTATGTTTGTAAATCCTGGGCTTGGTTCTGAGCTAATGACTCTCTTTGGGATTCGTTTTTTCATGTCAAGTACCATTGCCTTTTACCGTCTAAATTCTCTAGTACCCATCTTACATAAGTGAGACGTAGAAACGTATGCTGTCATTGAAGGTTTTCACTGATCTCCATGGTTGTGGACATGGGTGGAAAGGAAGCCCTTCCTTCCTTAGGGCTGCTTGGAATTCTTCTCGACTTCCTGTGCCTTGGGTTCTTGAGTTTTCTTTCATTTGGGATAAGTGTATCCCTCCTAAGGTTTCCATTCTAATGTGGAAGACACTTCACGAAGGTCTTTTTCTGTATGTTATTCTTATGAGGATAGGCATTCCATTTGTGTCCCGTTCCCGGTGCTAATTGTTGGATATATGATTTTTTGTTTGATGATAACAAATAGATTTTTGTTGATGTGTTTGATAGTGAAACAATAAGTATTATTGCTTAATAATGCTGTACACAGAATACAGGAAGTTTACACAAGCATTCGTTATTCAATAATATTTATTTTTATTTCACAAAACAATTATATACAAATTTCTCTTGGAACACTCAAATGACTTTACAAATCTCTTTACATTTCATACACAAATCCTGCTCTACACACTCTTACTGTCCCAGTATCTGTTTCTGCCTTTGTTGCATCATCCTGAAAACCTGTCACACAAGAAGATACACATAGTACACTGGAACTAAAATGAAAACCGAACAAACATAATTGTATAACTTTTGGTGCTCTATTTGTCTCAGTTTTCTGTGTGTTTTTTCTCATCATTTTTCAGACTTGAACAGCCACGCCATAACCATACTGGTTTGCTGATCAGAACCAGTTGATTCTAACCAGCCTCAACACAGTACAGTTTGACTGCTGTTTTTTTTTTCTAGAGAATCAAGACAAGACAGAGATCAAAAAAAGGGGGAAATGAAATTTTCAGCAAAATCAGAAAACTGTATACATAATCAAAGTATGCATATGGATGCATGGTGTAATGATCAACACAACATATAGATGAAGTGATGCAAGGTGCATGCTACAAGCAGCATCAAGTATAAGCAGAAATGCAAATGCAGGGTAACAACATATCATGGGAAAGCTGAAAACATGCACAGTGGATGGATACATGAGAATGATAGAGCTACTACATGATCATGATCAACACAAATTTCAGATACATATATACAAGTCTGGATGGAGCAAATGATAAAAGTGCACAAGCAAGTGCAGAACAGAAATGATCAAACTCATGTATGCAAATACAACAAGTAAATGTGTATAACAAGGCTGAGTAACATACATGCATGGAATCAGCAAGTTGTTGTTCAAGCAATCAAATTTTTTTTGGATTCCCATAAATGCATATCTGAACAAAGATAATTTTTTTTAAAATCAAAGATTTCCAGAATTGATTTTTTTAAGCAAGGAATGTTTTCTCTGAATGACAAGGATTTAATTACCTGTTTGTACAAATCTTCGCAAGCAAATATTGTGACAAGTGCATGAACATATATGACCAACAGTACATGGCATCAACACAAGAATGGGTGAGACTCATACATGGCAGGTGACGACATTAATAACACAGCAGCAAGTTCAAGTGCAACTACAAAATGGTCGAGTAGCAATGCAAAGTGAAGACTGCTCAGTCAAGTGAAATTATGTACATTACAACACAAGCAGCATGGTGGTAGTGCACAGGTTAATGCACAACTTGGTGTACACAAATGAATGACTCAAGCTCAAGCCAATGGAAAATTATCAAGGGAAAATGATCAAACCAGTTTTCAACATTGCAAGGTTCAAGTGCACAAAACAGTAAAGGAAATAGCATGAGAATGAATGGCTCAAGTGGTTCATGAATGCACCAGTCAGTACGGTGCAAGGCAACAAGTGCATCAGGATGGTTCAGCACATATAAAACAGCAAAACTTCCAAATTGTTCAGCATGCATCTTGTGCAAGAAGAAATCAGTTTATGGAAAAGGGAAAGTATTTGATTGTTTTCAAAAATCACATATTTCCTCTGGAAAAAAAGTGCTCATGTTTTTGGCAAGTTATATACAATTTTTTCCAGAAAATACAGTGGTCAAAGCATGGCAAGATATCACATTTATGTTCCAGAAATCATCAATCAATTTCAGCATTAAATCAAATTATATATGGTATGATGATTTGGCAGAATAAAGCTCAGCAAGCATATTTTTTTTAACTATGGAAATTGACTCAAAACAAACAAGGATTATCTCCAGAAATTATTCAGTCAATAAGGCAGAACAGAATTTCAATCAAAGAATCCATTTTTGGCAATTTTTTTATGGCAAGAAATTTTTCCAGAAATCACAGAATCTTTCTTTTTGGCAAGAGTTTATTCGGCGGAAAATTACTCAAATCTTTTTAAATCAAAACCGAAATCTGCTGAGGTTCAGTCAATCAAGTTTTTCAAAAGAGGAAATCTTTTTCAAATCAGATCCGAATATACCAAAATCAAAAGGGGAAAGCTTTCATTGTGAAATCAGAGATTAGGGATTGTAAAAACCCTATAAATACACACACTTCATCATCGATAGAGTATCAATAAAAAAATACACAGAATTTCAGAGAACAGAAAGCGATTCAAATCAGAAATTACCCATTTGTTTTTCGGTTGCAACCACTGCCAAATCAATCGACGAGAGTGCATCAAAGAATTCAAGCTTCAGAGTTTTTTTTGTTAAAACTATCAATTTGCAATCCGATTTGGGAACCACAGAGGAAACCCTAGTTTCCTTTGAGAGCCGCCATTTTTCTAATTTCCAGAAGAAGGAGTTCGGACTAAAAGGTTAAACAAATACAAAAGGAGCCGGCCCGGTTTACTTGGTCAAGCCAAGTTCTTTTATAAAGGGGGGTGTTTAATTATTATTTTTAATTTCTCTTGTAATTGTTGGTGTAATTTGTTCTTGTTAAAGTTTTTTTTTAGTTTCTTGTAAAACTAGGAGTACAAATCGCTGGTTTGTGGTCTGGGAAAATCTGGTCTAGGATACACAGGCCAGTCTAGGATTTTAAGCTTAGGGCCAGACAGGAGCAGGAGTTGCAAGTTTACATAGGATTGTAAGCGGGATCTGTTTGTATCTCCTAGTAGAAATCTTAGAAAGGCAGCAGTAGGCACAGTTTGCCGAAGCTGGGTATCTTTGCGTGTGATTTTCTTTCTGCATTGATTTTTATTTCTGAATTTATTTTTATTTAGTGTTAAAACCCTATTCACCCCCCCCTCTAGGGTTATTATTGATCCTACACTACTTGTCTGGATCCATGGAGTCGTTTGCACGTCTATTCCTTGCGGGTGATTATGCAACTTTTGTTTGGCTCTATTTCGATAGCTTGATTAGGATTGCTGGGGCCCAATCTTCTCTACTTCTGTAATTTCATGCTTGGTGGGCAAGGGGGAAGGGTAAGGATCTTAGATCTATGTTATCAGATTACATCATCCGAAAATTTTCTAATGACATCTTTTTTGCTTCCAGAGGTAGGCCCTTTACGGGAAACCTTAGCCTTAAGCCTCATGCTTTGGCATGTGTTTTCTCTGTGACCCGGGACTCCCGCCCTCGTGCTAGCTTGCTGGAGGTGGTCGTTTGTCTTTCTTTAGATAGCCAGTTTTCTGGTTCCAACATTGATGAAGGATCTTGGTGGTTTTGGATGTTACTTGCTGAGATTGTTGTTCAGTGGTTTGGGACCTTTGGTTCAGTCGACTGCTTTTTGTTGTCATTTTCTTTTGTTGGCACCGGTACGGTAATTATTTTGGGTTGTTTTGTTAGTTTGTGGTCTGTATGTCTTTCTGTAGTCTTGCCTCTTCTGTAGTAATTGTGTTTCACATGTGTGGTTGCGTTGTAGGTGCGTCATGTTATTGTGAGCCTCCGGAGAAAAGCAGAAAAGGTCATCCATGTCACTCTTCAATATCCAACAAAAAAGATAAGGCTTTCCGCTTTTAAATAGATGGGATTCGAGTATAGGCAACATCCACGTCGCTTCTCCTCAACAGACTAAAATAAAGAAAAGAATAATTATCAACCATTAGATAAATGACATCAATTATGAGCGATAATCAGATCACTGTTGATCCTTTACCCAATGAATATAGACAAACATTTGGAGTCGATACGGTTTAAACTAATTTTAAAACGGGTGATATTGTCTCGATTCGACCAAAAAGCTACTGATTCAAAATTCGTTTTCCTCTTGTCTCCCCTAGTCGATGCGCTTCATACCAATCTTAATTGGAATCATACATTTTTATAATGAGGGCAACACGATGTGATGTGTAACAATCCTTCTTTTAACGTCGAAATTATATGCATATTTAATCAAATAAAAAGGGATTTAAATTGAACTATGACCTATTACAGACAATGTCCTTTTAGCTTAAGAGCTTACCTCCCAGCTCGATCATAAGTCAGAGGATCCAGTGTGGTTATCAAGCTTGATATGATGAAATCCATTGATCGCATGTTTTGGTTTTCATCATTAGGGTCCTTTGGGCTTTCGGTTTCCACGAGTCTCTTATTGATATAGTTTGGAGACTTATCTCGAACTGCTAGTTTTGCATTCTTATTAATGGATCGGCTAATGGTTTATTCATGTCGAGGAGGAGACTATGTTAAGGAGATTCCTTATCGTTGACGCCTTTTATCATCATCGCGGAGGCTTTCGTTTGTGGTATTCATTCTCTTACGATGGAGGGACAGATCCATCGTTTCAGTATTCTTAGCGGTTGCCCAATTATCTCATCCTTATCCTTTGTTGAAGACATTATTCTTTTCTCTAATGAGAAACGACGTTCTATGTGTCGCGCCTCATTGATTTCATCCATCTGTACAATAGATATTCGGACTAACTCGTCAATTTTTTGAAGAGTTGTTTCATTCCTGCCAAGTCTATGTCTCAGAATAGGGTTTCTTAGATTGAACCCTATTCGAGCTTTCAAGTTGCTTCTCTGCCTCTGCCTTACCTTGGCAATGTTCTGTATAGAGGTCACAAGCTGAATGAGATCTTCGATCCCCTAGTTAATAAAGCTAAGGGGAAATTATTCGTTGGAACTCTACGCTCCTCTCCCAGGTAGGTAGGTTGGTACTCATTAAGTTGGTGCTTGATTCTATTGAGTCTCATGTTTTTGCTGCCATGATCCCCACTTGTCTTTCTTTTGGTCTTATCGGTCTCTGGCATCGTCCTTTTTCTGGGGGAATAAGGACAATGCTAGGAGCTACCATTGGGTTTTCTGGGATGTCATCTGTCGACCCAAACGCGAGGGTGGGCTGGTCTTCGCAATCTGGAGGATATCTGCAAATCTTACACTTGTAAGATTTAGGTATTGTTATGATCCCTTTATTCTCCTTAGGCATCATTCCTTCATGCTAAGTACCGTCGTCTCTTGGCCGGGATTTCACCGGAATCCCGTCTTATGCAAGTGAGATGTGGATATGTATGCAATCTGTCAAGGCCTTCTCCAACTCCTACGGGAGTGGCGTAGGTTAAAATGGTGGCTCTTTCTCTTTGAGGGAAGCTTTAAATTCTGGTCAAACTCCAATGCCTAGATCCCTATGTTTTCGTTCATATGACGCTCGCATCCGTCCCAAAGTTTCCATTCTTTTGTGGAAGGCTCTTCATAATGGTTTACCCTTGGATGGGAATCTTATGAGGATAGGCATCCCTTTGGTGTTTCGTTGCAAGTGTTGTAGAGAAAGAGATGTGGAATCGATTGCTCACTTGTTCTTTGCGGGTGTGTGCGCTTGCCCTGTCTGGTCGTTATTCGGTAGTTAGTGGGTGTTCTTGGCAGCATCTTTTCCTTTTTCGATTTGTTTCTTCTTTGGTGGGAAGGCAGGATCAGAAAGTATATTTAGTCTATTTTTTCTATCTTACTCCTTGTCCGATTTGTTGGCTTATCTGGTGCTCTCGTAATAAGAAGGTTTACGATGAGGTTCGATGGCGGTTCCTTCCATCATCTGCAATGTAAAGGATGGCGTCCTTCTGGCATTTTGTTGTCATCCTTTCATGGGAGTGCTTGTAACACCCTGTATTTTAACAACACTAAAAGAGGATAAATTAAATAATAATTAATTTAATACTCGGAATTAAGGGAAACGGACTGCACCATTGCGTCCGTCTCGAAATTCTGGTCATGATAGACATTTGGTTTGCTTAAAACAGACACCGTATGAAGAAGTTATGAGGGTTTAAAGTTTGTATACGTGTAAGGTAATATTATATATATATATATGGTCCAAGAATTCAAAATCAGGTCGAGAAAGTTGAAAATAGTTCAAATTCCAGAATTTGCATTGAGCGGGAAAATTCTCGCCTGGGGGAGTCGACTCCTATAGGGGGTGTCGACCCCAGGTTCGACCCCCTTAAGGGGTGGGTCGACCCCCTTAGGGCTAACGTGGCTAAGTCGGTTCTGGGGATGGAAGCTATAAATACATGCTCATTTCACTTGTTTTCTTCACTAAAAATCAACGGAGGCCTAAATGATGTCGGTGCCTGAACTGAATCAAATCTCTTTCTTCTTATACAATCAAAGTTTAAAGATTCAAGTGTAGATCTGAGATTCATCAACTATTTTTCACCTTCTATTGTTCTAGATCCAAACGATGTGAGTTTCAGTTGCCTTTAGATTTAAATAATTAAAAGTAAACATGATATGACTGTATTGGATCTATATCTATTGTAATTTGTGAATCCATGATATTTTAATTTGGATCTATGTCTGTGATTGAGTCATATCATATCTATTGTAATTTGCGAATCTATGACATTTTGAATTGAATATGACTTGGATCTCAACCCTTATCATGTTAAATCTACTTTTAATTACGGATCTAATTTGTTATTTGGATCATCTTATGATTATCATGTTGTGGTCAATTTAGATCTGACATTAGTTGGACATCTAAATCCTTATTTAGATCTAGTCATGCCTATTATGACATCCCTACTATGTTAGAACCTGTTTTATTTTCACAGGTTCACCGATCTGTTCTTATATGTCCATCCTATCATTATGCCATCATATGCTTATGTCATTTTGTTAGAATAAACATCTCTGTCATCTTCCCTTCACCCTTTCCCTTTTTATTTTATATAACCAAGCTACTTTCAAGCGTAGGCATGCCGCTAAATCATGCGAATGCGTTAGTTTGGGAACAAAGGGAAAAACATTGAAATTGGGCATATCTTGTGAATTGGGAATTTGGGCATAATGGGTAAAAAGGTGGATATTGGCATAACCTGAATAATGATTGTGTATATGAATTTGGATATATAGTTCACTATAAGCGTAATTGGGGAAAAAGGGGCATGAAACCTATAACCTATAACGACATAGGAAAAATTGGCTAATAATGGAATGCCTAGGATTACAGTAATTAGAAACTATAATTGCTCCTACGACATGAGGTTAGATTACACTTGTGGTGGAAGTCTGCCCGGAACCACCCGGCATATCCAACGACTACAAGTGGTGAATCTAATGTGGGAGGTCTAGGTGCACAAATACGAGACGTGCTAAGACATAAGGTTAAGCCCAATTTGTGGAATAAGTCTGCCCGAACCCGCCCGGCATGTCCAGCATCCACAAATGGTAGGCTTAATGTGGGAGGTCTAGCATACCATAACCATAAATGAAAATATGGTAATAAACCTTGAATGCTGAACCTAGTTGAATCCATAGGGATTGTATGAATATAAACTTAAGTTGGGGTTAAGTAAAACATGGTTGAACAGTGGGTGGGGTAAGTAAATCTGAGGGGGTGGGTAATATTTACATATAGGCCTACTGTAATAACCCGAAAATCTGAGCCAGTTTAAAATTTTTATTTTGGCAATTTTAGCGAATTTTGAATATTTAAAATGAGTTATTTTAAATAATATCGACGTGAAATTTATTTTGAATATAATTCGAACGTATATATTATATACGTCGTCGTTAGAATATAAATAATTATATATAATTATAAATATAATTGAAAATGGCGCGGTAGTTCGATAATTCGATTTCAAACTTCAATTGGATGTACCGGGTGCAAAACAATCCGGATTTTAGTGAAACCAAAAACAATAGGATCTAATTGATAATAACTTTCCAACGAATCCGAAAAATCAAGATTTCATAGCGGGAATCAAAAGATATGTCCAGTTGAAAATTCTGAATAGTCGCTATGGAATTCAGGCCCTTAAAAATGGAAATTTTGCAAACGACCTCGGATTTCGACGAAACAAGTTTTGTTGGATTCGCAGTGTTAAATTATTGCTAGATTCCAAATTTCATAATTTTTCGAATCAATATGTGAGCGTGGCAAAGGAAAACGCGTTTGACCAGTTTCAGTTGATTCTAATCGACTGGAAAATGGCCATTTTTCAAACGATCTCAGAATTCGACGAAATTAGTTTTGTTAGGACTGTATCGTCAATACGAAGCTAGAAAACATTTTTCTGGAATTTTTCGGGTTCGTATGTGATCCCGGTAATTTGAAATGTACGTTCAAATTGAATATACATAGATTTATAATTTAATTTGAACGGAAGCTGATCGTAACGGCCGAATTGGCTAGCAAAACATATCCCATTGTGTTCGGAAGAGGGGTTATTAGCTAGGGGCGACAGTCGTTGGGTCTCGGTTGGAGTTCAGAGCGTTAAACAGTTAAGGGTTGAATTAAATAATATTTAAAATATAATATATATATATCCATCTCCTAACTAACCTAGGTCAAAAAAACAAAAAAATCCACGGTCAAAGCCCCCCCCCCTCTTCCAAAAATCAAATCGCGATTTCCCTCCAGCCTCCCAGCCACCATCATCGTCGCGCCCCAGGTGGCGACCGCCGCTGGCGAACTCCCCCACGCCCCTCTTCTCCTCAGTCCCTTCTCCCTCTAATAAGGATCCCGCACCTAAAATCGAAGAAGGCTGTCGTCGAACCACCTTTCTGGGCGCTTAGAGGCACCGAATGTGCCACGTCAGCTGGCGGAGGAAGAGGAGGCTCTGGCCTACCTCGTGGCTGTCGTCGATTGGATTCTGGTAGCTCCAGTCAAGTGCGCCGACGACAGATTAGGTTGAACGGCGGGGTTCTCTTATCTGAGGAAGACGATGGGTTTAACAATGAAAGGTAGCCTTTTTTTTTCTTTCCTTTTTTATATATTTACAATGGAATTGTTTAAAGAAAATTAATTAAATACATTGATTTAAAATCAGTTTTTTTTTTTACATATAAAGCTTTGAATTTTAATTTCAGATTTTAATAGCATAGTTTTATAAAATATAAATAGCATGATTTTGTTTATATAAAAGATACGATTTTGTTTTTATAGATTGTTTTTTTTTCGTGAAAGAGAAAAGAAAAATGTAATCTTTACTAGAAGAAGAACGATATAAAAATATAATTTTTATTAATGTAGAATAGTAAAAATATAATTTTTATAATATAGGAAAGTTAAAGATATAATTTTTATACTAATGGCATTAAAAAATATAATTTTTATATTATAGAAAGAATAAAAATTCGATTTTTATATATTGAATAGCATAGGAAAAATTCGATTTTTATATATTGAATAGCATAGGAAAAATTCGATTTTTATATATTGAATAGCATAGTAAAAATTCGATTTTTATATATTGAATAGCATAGGAAAAATATGATTTTTATATATTGAATAGCGAAGTAAAAATATGATTTTTATATATTGAATAGCGAAGTAAAAATGCGATTTTTATATATTGAATAGCAAAGTAAAAATTCGATTTTTACATATGTAGTGGCTGCGGGCAAAGAAAGTGACAAGAGGCAAGAACATCGAAGATTTCTGCATAAGAAGAGCCGAGGGATTGGATAGCTATCTGTGAGAACTTCTCACCTTTCAATTTAAGTTTTCTAGTTAAAAATATATACTAGGATGCAGACGGTGCTTAGTAGCACCCGACACAATCGTCCACAGACCATGGACTTGTTTGTTTGGTTGCATAGATTAGTTAGATGATTTGATTTGAATTTGGTTGGTTGGTGAATTTGATTGATGTGTGAATGGCGTGGGCCTTCACTAGACCAGGGATAAGGCTAGGCCTTGTCCCGTTTCTAGTATCGTGCCGTTATGCCGCCGAAATTTTCTAAAATAAGTTAGAAGAATAAAAATATCATTTTATTTAAAAAATGAACTGAATAGGAATTCATATGTCAAAATAAAATATTTTATCGTTAAAAATATAATTTTTAACGTGAAGTGAATAAATAAATATTCATTTACAAACCGGACGGTTTGTTTATGTACACCTATTTGAATGACATTGGTTGGGACGATAAATTTTACACATCGCCCAACTGCACAAATAAAATATGTGTTTGATGGTTTGAAACCCCACACGGGTGTTGGGATGAAATTTGAAGTTCACTCATCCTGATTGATTAAATATGTCGATCGTTTGATTGACAGGCTGTTATGAGCGTTAGATATCTATATTTGATGCTTATACAGTGTAGTGCACTTTGGTTGATGGTTGATTATTTTTCAATGCTATCATATACGTGTGATGTATGAAAATCCATATAATTAACTTTATATGGTAATTGATTGGGCCTCATTCGAATTTAGAAGATAAAGAATATTATAAAGTAAAGGTTCATGTGTTGACTGTACTCATCCGTTGAGATTAGTCATGTGTTGAACGAAATATTTTAACAATAAAATTTATATCTTTATCAATATAAAATAAAGGTTCATGTGTTGACTGTACTCATCCGTTGAGATTAGTCATGTGTTGAACGAAATAAATTTAACAAAAATAGTCACACGTGGAAAGTACTCATTCGTTGAGATTAGTCGTGTGTTGACAAAAATAAATATTCATTTGTTGAATAGAATAAAGGAATATATGAAGCCGTGTTGAGTAGATTGACGCCATTTTGACGTGAACGATATTTATAGTGATTTTATCCATTTTAAAATGAATATTGAAAGGTGATTTCGAAATCGAATATTTCGAAATGAAATTTGAATAGAATAGATAACGAATTAAAAATGATTTGAATAAATAACGAATTCAAAATGATTTGAATAAATAACGAATTCAAAATGATTTGAATAGATAACGAATTCGAAATGATTTGAATAGATAACGAATTCGAAATGATTTGAATAGATAACGAATTCGAAATGATTTGAATATAAAACGATTTCGAAAGGAATTGAATATAAAACGATTTCGAAAGGAATTGAATATAAAACGATTTCGAATTGAATTGAATATAAAACGATTTCAAATTGAATTGAATTAAATTAGAACTGAAATTGAATTAGAAATCAATTTGAATTAAAATCGATTTGAAATGAATTTAAAACAAAATTAGATTGGAATATTCAATTTTGATTTGAAATTGAATATGAAGTTAAAACCGCTTTGAAAATGAATTGAAAACGATTTATAAAGCACATTTTAAATTGAAATCGACGAAGTATATATAATATATATTATATATATAATATAATGGCCTGAATAGAACGCGCCGCGCCGCGGCAGTTCGTGAATTTCGACCATTTATTTCAAACGGACATTACGGGAGATCCGATAGTCGGATTCTCCTAAAACCAGAACCGTTGGGTTCGTATCGAAAAGAGCTTTCTAATGAATATTAGAAATTTGAAATCTAACGGTTGGATTTGGAATTATGTCCAAATCAAATTCGAAAAAGGTCGTTGTAAGTGCAGTTCGATGGCCGTTGATGGAAATCGACTGTACGGGCCTTGATAAAATTATTAAAAATAGTAATAATTTGTGTAAAATCATAAGAAATGATTTAGAAAGAATTGGGATGAAAAACTCCATATTTGAAAAGATAAAATTAGATTTTTATCGAAATTAACTAGTTTTGAACTAGAATTATAATTCTATTTATTTTTAAAATAAATAAACTGGATTAGAAATGGTTTTGAAAATAACCAGAATTTCCAATAACTGGATTGGAATGGATTTGAATCGAAATTGTCTCCGGAATATTTCGATGTTGTATTTCGTGATTATACAGGTGTTGTTATGGAAATTTGAAAGATATTTATATATCGTTATTTCTAATACGATATCCGTTGGTCGCAGAATTTGATATTGAATATAAGCCGATATATTTTCTATTCAGAGCCTTATGTTTAATATCAAATGTGATTTGGGTTTGTCGTGAATGGTGTCTTCATTAGCACTGTTCTTGAACCCAGTTGAGAAAAGATTAAATCTTTTTATTTAGATTTAATGAAGTGTACCAATTAAACAATATTTAATTGGAATTGAATTGATATTGATTTTTGGGTTTATCGTGAACAGTGTTTTAAATAACACTTGTTCTTTAACCCGATAATTAATGGAATGTGATTTTGGGTTAATCGTGAATCGTGTCTTAAATGACACTGATTCTTTAACCCAGTTAACGATTAAAACTAAGTGGAGTTTTAATGAATCTTTAATTAGATTGGAAAGATCGAGAATGGAGTATCACCAGTTTTACTCCAGGCGATAGTTAAATCTTTAATTAGATTTGAACGTGAAATGGTAATTGAATTTACCGATAACACCGTGGTGTTAGATATGAAGTATAACCAATTTTACTTCATGGGATGAATAGGTTGGGATTGGGAAATTAAAACAAATGATTACTTCGGTAAGGTTCGCTAATCCCGACTAGTTTGAATTGATATTCAAAAATAGATTAAAGAATAAATTCAAGAAATTTATCTTGGATAAAATTAATGGGAACCTTTCCCTATGAATGTGAAATTCAGAAACTAACTGTCGGTTAGCTAAGCGGAATGGTTTCCTGGATATTGATCTGATGTTGGTTTCGGCCTTCGGGGTTAATATTTGGGGAGTTATTCTCTTGATTAATTTACGGTTAGTGACTGATTAATTGGAATGAGGCGTATGTTGTGTTTGTGTAACACTTATTTAAAGTATACACGAGTTATTCGGAAAGACCGGGTTTATCCCATTCTGAATAACTGATACGACGATAAGTCGAAGATGAAGACGGTGGTCGAAGACCGGAAGTCTTCACGTCGTTTGGGTGATTACTGATGATCTTGATTGGGCTGTACACCCAAGAAGATGGAAACAGTTGGTGATCGTCCAGACGTACTTGGAGATGGATGGATATGCGAGGAAAGTGCCTCCGGTTTCGTTCAGACCCAGAACGGACTTGTAAATGGATAGTGTGTCTGACGTTGTATTCCTTTATACTGTATTGGTGATCTCTGCTAAATATATATCTGTTTGGTGGCAGAGAATTTATTCTCTTGCTATACACCCTTCTCTGAGACGTACGAGCCTAGAGGTTATATATTGGCAGAAATCAGTGGTACAGTATGGACTGACAATGTGGCATGCTGAGTTGCATGGATCAAGGCTTTTGTTGAAAAGCAAAGTCTTGTGGTTGATGATCAAAGCACGGCCTTGTGTGGCGTAGCTTTGTGTAACGTTGATTCGCGAGTATCACACCCGGTATGAACTAAAAACGGGAGACGGACCTCAGGGAGGACATGCGTTTCTTTCTAGTTAGGAGTGGCGTCAGTGCTTGAACTGGCTGACGAGTTTGACTCATGTGGATGTTGCTTATTATTACTTGCTGAAAAGCGAGGCGCCTCGTGATATCGGTTTCGGCCGATGCTTCTGGTCGGCTGACGGGCCAGGCTTACGCCCCAAAGGGCGGAGAAACGTAGTGTTCAGGCATAATAATCCACATCGGTGGACCGACCCTGACGATCCAAGGCTTGTCTGCGCGCTTGCCTGAGACTCGGACTAGACAGTCTCGAATCGGTGAGGATCTTGCCCCTAGCCTCGGTTCATACCATAAATGATAACCCAACTTCCAATACGACGTCTTGCGATTTTAATTGTAAACTTATATATGGCGACATAGTGGTATGGGGCATTCATGCCGCCTACGATTGATACTTATGATTTGAAGTTGTTTTATACACTATGCACTTATAATAGTATCAAATGATTTGTTTTAAACGTATCAAGCATTCTTTGGCTGTTATAAGGGAAAACCCTATCCCCCGGCTTGCGTTGCATTGTGTGATAGGACCTGGGTCTTATAACAGCTTCATTTTTCTTTATTTAGCACTGCGCTGTTTGTTTTATGCACTGGTATTCTTGGGAGGAAACCCGTTCCGTGTTATACGGCGTGGTCCCTTGATTTACCTAACTTTAAAAACAAAGATTAATAACTGTTTTAGTTCTCACACCAGTCACATGACTGACCTGGAGTTTATTGTTTTAACCTAAACTCTGGGTGCCCTTATTTTGACACGGGCAGCTAGTAGTTTTGGTTTTGCAGATTTATATTCACAGGATCCTGGTTTACAGCTGGAATGATATCCGGAAAGCTTTGTATCCGTATATCTCTTCTAGTTGTGTATTGTATTATTTTACGCTGCTATGTATTTAAATGTAATTTAAATCTCTGATATTTCTGTGTAATATTCATTAATACTCTGTATATTCATGTATTTGATGGAATTGTTGTAATATACAATGAAATGTTCTTTTGTATGTATTCTGTTGTGGCTTGTTCTCGAACTATCCGACACTTTCCTTTACGGGGAAGTTACGGGTTTTTACAGTTGGTATCAGATCTTTGGTTTACAAAGCTAGAGAACAAGGCACATTAGAACCATACGAAAGAATTCATCAGATATTGGATTAGTAATATCCAATTAGAATGACTCGTTAGAGATGGGATCAGTAGAATCCTAGAACGAGTGTGAAGAGTATATTTTTAAAGTGAAAACAAATTTAGTTTTGAAAATCTAAATCAAATATTCGTATTTGATTATTTATCTGTATTGATTTGGACAGTCCAGTATATAAAGAATTTGCATATACGCCTTGCAAACGTATATTCAAAGTTTTAATATATTGGATAGATATAGCATCACACTCTAGTCGCCCGGAGATGATATTGATGATAGTGATCGCATCATCAACATTTATGTTCGAGTTTCGAAGGTGGATACCTATATATTTCCTATTGACTGGTGTGAGAACCAAAGCTGTATAGGATTTATTGTTGTGATTTGGCCTCAAAAATCTGATTTTTGACTATGTATTAAAGTTATGAATTTCAAAATCTAATCAACTAATTGATTGATGGTTGTGTTGTTGATTATTGGTTGAATCATTAAAATTTGTATTATATAGCCAATTTGATCAAATATTGAATTGTATTGAAATTTGGTCGCATTTTCTTGCATATACATGTACTTACATTGAACAGGTCATAGCAAGGAGGCTAGAGCAGAGAATAAAATTTGTTTGCCCGACAAATAGGTACATGTTTACTATAATTTACTGTTTTGTTTGGGTGATGATGATTTTATGAGCCTATTGGCTAGCCGCTTGGCTTTTTCTTTTTCTTTTTGAGATCAGAAGGCCTATATGGCAATTTCGGGATTTTCCCGTGGCTCCCGGTGCAGGGGAGGTTATGGCAAAAATTTTCGAAAATTTAGGGTGTTAGCCAAATTTTTGAAAATTTGAAAATTCTCAGAAACTGAAAAGTTGGAGAATGGAAGCCAGATCGAACGTAGAGTTGATTAATCAAACCACTTTCGACTTTGTTCCTTTTCGGGGACGAAAAGTTTTAAGTGGGGGAGATTGTAATAACCCGAAAATCTGAGCCAGTTTAAAAATTTTATTTTGGCAATTTTAGCGAATTTTGAATATTTAAAATGAGTTATTTTAAATAATATCGACGTGAAATTTATTTTGAATATAATTCGAACGTATATATTATATACGTCGTCGTTAGAATATAAATAATTATATATAATTATAAATATAATTGAAAATGGCGCGGTAGTTCGATAATTCGATTTCAAACTTCAATTGGATGTACCGGGTGCAAAACAATCCGGATTTTAGTGAAACCAAAAACAATAGGATCTAATTGATAATAACTTTCCAACGAATCCGAAAAATCAAGATTTCATAGCGGGAATCAAAAGATATGTCCAGTTGAAAATTCTGAATAGTCGCTATGGAATTCAGACCCTTAAAAATGGAAATTTTGCAAACGACCTCGGATTTCGACGAAACCAGTTTTGTTGGATTCGCAGTGTTAAATTATTGCTAGATTCCAAATTTCATAATTTTTCGAATCAATATGTGAGCGTGGCAAAGGAAAACGCGTTTGACCAGTTTCAGTTGATTCTAATCGACTGGAAAATGGCCATTTTTCAAACGATCTCAGAATTCGACGAAATTAGTTTTGTTAGGACTGTACCGTCAATACGAAGCTAGAAAACATTTTTCTAGAATTTTTCGGGTTCGTATGTGATCCCGGTAATTTGAAATGTACGTTCAAATTGAATATATATAGATTTATAATTTAATTTGAACGGAAGCTGATCGTAACGACCGAATTGGCTAGCGAAACATATCCCATTGTGTTCGGAAGAGGGGTTATTAGCTAGGGGCGACAGTCGTTGGGTCTCGGTTGGAGTTCAGAGCGTTAAACAGTTAAGGGTTGAATTAAATAATATTTAAAATATAATATATATATATATATCCATCTCCTAACTAACCTAGGTCAAAAAAAAAAAAATCCACGGTCAAAGGCCGCCCCCCCCTCTTCCAAAAATCAAATCGCGATTTCCCTCCAGCCTCCCAGCCACCATCATCGTCGCGCCCCAGGTGGCGACCGCCGCTGGCGAACTCCCCCACGCCCCTCTTCTCCTCAGTCCCTTCTCCCTCTAATAAGGATCCCGCACCCAAAATCGAAGAAGGCTGTCGTCGAACCACCTTTCTGGGCGCTTAGAGGCACCGAATGTGCCACGTCAGCTGGCGGAGGAAGAGGAGGCTCTGGCCTACCTCGTGGCTGTCGTCGATTGGATTCTGGTAGCTCCAGCCAAGTGCGCCGACGACAGATTAGGTTGAACGGCGGGGTTCTCTTATCTGAGGAAGACGATGGGTTTAACAATGAAAGGTAGCCTTTTTTTTCTTTCCTTTTTTATATATTTACAATGGAATTGTTTAAAGAAAATTAATTAAATACATTGATTTAAAATCAGTTTTTTTTTTTACATATAAAGCTTTGAATTTTAATTTCAGATTTTAATAGCATAGTTTTATAAAATATAAATAGCATGATTTTGTTTATATAAAAGATACGATTTTGTTTTTATAAAAAGATTGTTTTTTTTTCGTGAAAGAGAAAAGAAAATTGTAATCTTTACTAGAAGAAGAACGATATAAAAATATAATTTTTATTAATGTAGAATAGTAAAAATATAATTTTTATAATATAGGAAAGTTAAAGATATAATTTTTATACTAATGGCATTAAAAAATATAATTTTTATATTATAGAAAGAATAAAAATTCGATTTTTATATATTGAATAGCATAGGAAAAATTCGATTTTTATATATTGAATAGCATAGGAAAAATTCGATTTTTATATATTGAATAGCATAGTAAAAATTCGATTTTTATATATTGAATAGCATAGGAAAAATATGATTTTTATATATTGAATAGCGAAGTAAAAATATGATTTTTATATATTGAATAGCGAAGTAAAAATGCGATTTTTATATATTGAATAGCAAAGTAAAAATTCGATTTTTACATATGTAGTGGCTGCGGGCAAAGAAAGTGACAAGAGGCAAGAACATCGAAGATTTCTGCATAAGAAGAGCCGAGGGATTGGATAGCTATCTGTGAGAACTTCTCACCTTTCAATTTAAGTTTTCTTGTTAAAAATATATACTAGGATGCAGACGGTGCTTAGTAGCACCCGACACAATCGTCCACAGACCATGGACTTGTTTGTTTGGTTGCATAGATTAGTTAGATGATTTGATTTGAATTTGGTTGGTTGGTGAATTTGATTGATGTGTGAATGGCGTGGGCCTTTACTAGACCGGGGATAAGGCTAGGCCTTGTCCCGTTTCTAGTATCGTGCCGTTATGCCGCCGAAATTTTCTAAAATAAGTTAGAAGAATAAAAATATCATTTTATTTAAAAATTGAACTGAATAGGAATTCATATGTCAAAATAAAATATTTTATCGTTAAAAATATAATTTTTAACGTGAAGTGAATAAATAAATATTCATTTACAAACCGGACGGTTTGTTTATGTACACCTATTTGAATGAAATTGGTTGGGACGATAAATTTTACACATCGCCCAACTGCACAAATAAAATATGTGTTTGATGGTTTGAAACCCCACACGGGTGTTGGGATGAAATTTGAAGTTCACTCATCCTGATTGATTAAATATGTCGATCGTTTGATTGACAGGGTGTTATGAGCGTTAGATATCTATATTTGATGCTTATACAGTGTAGTGCACTTTGGTTGATGGTTGATTATTTTTCAATGCTATCATATACGTGTGATGTATGAAAATCCATATAATTAACTTTATATGGTAATTGATTGGGCCTCATTCGAATTTAGAAGATAAAGAATATTATAAAGTAAAGGTTCATGTGTTGACTGTACTCATCCGTTGAGATTAGTCATGTGTTGAACGAAATATTTTAACAATAAAATTTATATCTTTATCAATATAAAATAAAGGTTCATGTGTTGACTGTACTCATCCGTTGAGATTAGTCATGTGTTGAACGAAATAAATTTAACAAAAATAGTCACACGTGGACAGTACTCATTCGTTGAGATTAGTCGTGTGTTGACAAAAATAAATATTCATTTGTTGAATAGAATAAAGGAATATATGAAGCCGTGTTGAGTAGATTGACGCCATTTTGACGTGAACGATATTTATAGCGATTTTATCCATTTTAAAATGAATATTGAAAGGTGATTTCGAAATCGAATATTTCGAAATCGAATATTTCGAAATGAAATCTGAATTTGAATAGAATAAATAATGAATTAAAAATGATTTGAATAAATAACGAATTCAAATGATTTGAATAAATAACGAATTCAAAATGATTTGAATAGATAATGATTTCGAAATGATTTGAATAGATAACGAATTCGAAATGATTTGAATAGATAACGAATTCGAAATGATTTGAATATAAAACGATTTCGAAAGGAATTGAATATAAAACGATTTCGAAAGGAATTGAATATAAAACGATTTCGAATTGAATTGAATATAAAACGATTTCAAATTGAATTGAATTAAATTAGAACTGAAATTGAATTAGAAATCAATTTGAATTAAAATCGATTTGAAATGAATTTAAAACAAATTTAGATTGGAATATTCAATTTTGATTTGAAATTGAATATGAAGTTAAAACCGCTTTGAAAATGAATTGAAAACGATTTATAAAGCACGTTTTAAATTGAAATCGACGAAGTATATATAATATATATTATATATATAATATAATGGCCTGAATAGAACGCGCCGCGCCGCGGCAGTTCGTGAATTTCGACCATTTATTTCAAACGGACATTACGGGAGATCCGATAGTCGGATTCTCCTAAAACCGGAACCGTTGGGTTCGTATCGAAAAGAGCTTTCTAATGAATATTAGAAATTTGAAATCTAACGGTTGGATTTGGAATTATGTCCAAATCAAATTCGAAAAAGGTCGCTGTAAGTGCAGTTCGATGGCCGTTGATGGAAATCGACTGTACGGGCCTTGATAAAATTATTAAAAATAGTAATAATTTGTGTAAAATCATAGAAAGAATTGGGATGAAAAACTCCATATTTGAAAAGATAAAAATAGATTTTTATCGAAATTAACTAGTTTGAACTAGAATTATAATTCTATTTATTTTTAAAATAAATAAACTGGATTAGAAATGGTTTTGAAAATAACCAGAATTTCCAATAACTGGATTGGAATGGATTTGAATCGAAATTGTCTTCGGAATATTTCGATGTTGGATTTCGTGATTATACAGGTGTTGTTATGGAAATTTGAAAGATATTTATATATCGTTATTTCTAATACGATATCTGTTGGTCGCAGAATTTGATATTGAATATAAGCCGATATATTTTCTATTCAGAGCCTTATGTTTAATATCAAATGTGATTTGGGTTTGTCGTGAATGGTGTCTTCATTAGCACTGTTCTTGAACCCAGTTGAGAAAAGATTAAATCTTTTTATTTAGATTTAATGAAGTGTACCAATTAAACAATATTTAATTGGAATTGAATTGATATTGATTTTTGGGTTTATCGTGAACAGTGTTTTAAATAACACTTGTTCTTTAACCCGATAATTAATGGAATGTGATTTTGGGTTTATCGTGAATCGTGTCTTAAATGACACTGATTCTTTAACCCAGTTAACGATTAAAACTAAGTGGAGTTTTAATGAATCTTTAATTAGATTGGAAAGATCGAGAATGGAGTATCACCAGTTTTACTCCAGGCGATAGTTAAATCTTTAATTAGATTTGAACGTGAAATGGTAATTGAATTTACCGATAACACCGTGGTGTTAGAAATGAAGTATAACCAGTTTTACTTCATGGGATGAATAGGTTGGGATTGGGAAATTAAAACAAATGATTACTTCGGTAAGGTTCGCTAATCCCGACTAGTTTGAATTGATATTCAAAAATAGATTAAAGAATAAATTCAAGAAATTTATCTTGGATAAAATTAATGGGAACCTTTCCCTATGAATGTGAAATTCAGAAACTAACTGTCGGTTAGCTAAGCGGAATGGTTTCCTGGATATTGATCTGATGTTGGTTTCGGCCTTCGGGGTTAATATTTGGGGAATTATTCTCTTGATTAATTTACGGTTAGTGACTGATGAATTGGAATGAGGCGTATGTTGTGTTTGTGTAACACTTATTTAAAGTATACGCGAGTTATTCGGAAAGACCGGGTTTATCCCATTCTGAATAACTGATACGACGATAAGTCGAAGATGAAGACGGTGGTCGAAGACCGGAAGTCTTCACGTCGTTTGGGTGATTACTGATGATCTTGATTGGGCTGTACACCCAAGAAGATGGAAACAGTTGGTGATCGTCCAGACGTACTTGGAGATGGATGGATATGCGAGGAAAGTGCCTCCGGTTTCGTTCAGACCCAGAACGGACTTGTAAATGGATAGTGTGTCTGACGTTGTATTCCTTTATATTGTATTGGTGATCTCTGCTAAATATATATCTGTTTGGTGGCAGAGAATTTATTCTCTTGCTATACACCCTTCTCTGAGACGTACGAGCCTAGAGGTTATATATTGGCAGAAATCAGTGGTACAGTATGGACTGACAATGTGGCATGCTGAGTTGCATGGATCAAGGCTTTTGTTGAAAAGCAAAGTCTTGTGGTTGATGATCAAATCACGGCCTTGTGTGGCGTAGCTTTATGTAACGTTGATTCGCGAGTATCACACCCGGTATGAACTAAAAACGGGAGACGGACCTCAGGGAGGACATGCGTTTCTTTCTAGTTAGGAGTGGCGTCAGTGCTTGAACTGGCTGACGAGTTTGACTCATGTGGATGTTGCTTATTATTACTTGCTGAAAAGCGAGGCGCCTCGTGATATCGGTTTCGGCCGATGCTTCTGGTCGGCTGACGGGCCAGGCTTATGCCCCAAAGGGCGGAGAAACGTAGTGTTCAGGCATAATAATCCACATCGGTGGACCGACCCTGACGATCCAAGGCTTGTCTGCGCGCTTGCCTGAGACTCGGACTAGACAGTCTCGAATCGGTGAGGATCTTGCCCCTAGCCTCGGTTCATACCATAAATGATAACCCAACTTCCAATACGACGTCTTGCGATTTTAATTGTAAACTTATATATGGTGACATAGTGGTATGGGGCATTCATGCCGCCTACGATTGATACTTATGATTTGAAGTTGTTTTATACACTATGCACTTATAATAGTATCAAATGATTTGTTTTAAACGTATCAAGCATTCTTTGGCTGTTATAAGGGAAAACCCTATCCCCCGGCTTGCGTTGCATTGTGTGATAGGACCTGGGTCTTATAAGAGCTTCATTTTTCTTTATTTAGCATTGCGCTGTTTGTTTTATGCACTGGTATTCTTGGGAGGAAACCCGTTCCGTGTTATACGGCGTGGTCCCTTGATTTACCTAACTTTAAAAACAAAGATTAATAACTGTTTTAGTTCTCACACCAGTCACATGACTGACCTGGAGTTTATTGTTTTAACCTAAACTCTGGGTGCCCTTATTTTGACACGGGCAGCTAGTAGTTTTGGTTTTGCAGATTTATATTCACAGGATCCTGGTTTACAGCTGGAATGATACCCGGAAAGCTTTGTATCCGTATATCTCTTCTAGTTGTGTATTGTATTATTTTCCGCTGCTATGTATTTAAATGTAATTTAAATCTCTGATATTTCTGTGTAATATTCATTAATACTATGTATATTCATGTATTTGATGGAATTGTTGTAATATACAATGAAATGTTCTTTTGTTTGTATTCTGTTGTGGCTTGTTCTCGAACTATCCGACACTTTCCTTTACGGGGAAGTTATGGGTTTTTACACCTACAAACTTAACCTGATAGGGTTATGTAATTAAAGACACCTAGTGGTATACATAACCTATGGAAATATTAGGGTTATGTAATTAAAGACACCTTTTTAGGGTAAGCATAACTTGTAGAAATGATAGGGTTGTGCAATTAAAGACACCTAGTGGTATACACAACCGATGAAAATCCTAGTGGGGATACAAGACAAGGGGTAGAGCTTGTATCATATTCGGTGGGACCCATTTTAGTCAGTAACCCTTAATAGGTATCAAATGAGTACTTCGAACTAGGTCGGAGTTGGGGCACGCTTACTGGGCTGAATGTAAGAGATCCAAGCAAGGAGCATAGTGTGGGCGGCGCAAACCGACCGGGGACATATGCGTGCATAGGCCGGGTAAAGGGGGCTAAGATGACCGTGACACCTGTAGATATGGCTGTGCATATCTGCGAAGGGTTGCCACTATAGGACGTGATACATCCTATGGCGGGGCCGGCACAGAGTATCCACACGGAGTAGGGAGCCGATCGATTAGAGTAGTGGTTAGGATACATCTGGACGTATTCTTATCCTAGCTACTATGGCTATATTTTATTTGGGGAATTTTGCTTCTTTTATGTACTCTGATGTTTTAAAGTACAAGACAGTAGTTTTTATGATGTAATGGTTTTGTGTATTTCATATATGTATTGTTTTTGAACCACGATGCTTTATGACTAATAAAGTTTTTAATTCCGCTGTCATTTATATCTGTCTTGTAATATTTCTGATTTTGTTTACCTATAATGCTTCACGAAACTTAATGCATTCCCTTTGTGAGTGACATTAACGGACGTGGAGTGTCACAGTGCTTCAGTCTCAGTCTCTTGCATTCTCCCACGCTTTTGATGTATCCTTATGTCCTCTTCCCTATGCGGGAGTTAGTTGATTGAGTTTCACGTGGTCTAATGGTGTTCTTTTTTTACTCCCCTTCCCGCCTCCGTAGGCAAACCTTTTTTTCTAGGTTTGTGATTCAACATGGGTTCAGGCTTGGAAAATTGATCTGACGGGAGCTTGGGAGAAGAGACTGTTGTTTTAGATCCTTCTTCTTACAAGGAGTTGGTTAACATGCCGGGGTTCGTTAGTTTGCCTGCTCTGCTGCTTTTCTGCGGTGGGCTTTGCTTATGGACTTTTTGGAGCTGACAATTTTCTTTCATCTTGGAGCTTGCGGGTTGATTGCAGCTTTGGTCTGTCACTCAGTTTTGGAATGTCGTTCCTGCTTCGTATTTTTCACTACCTTGGAGCTGTTTGTTTGTATGTTTCTTCGGTTGAGTCGGTTGTCTGTATTTCCATTTTTCTTTAGAGCTCTAATGGTATTCTTTGTACTACTAGATTGCTTTGGTAAAAAAATGAACTACGATAAATAATTAATTAGTTAAAGTGAATATAAAATAATTTGAAGTAAATCAAAAATTATTTGTAATAGTGTGCTAAATTATTAAATAAATTAGTGAACAATAAACTGAATAAAATTTTCTTGTTACAGCATAATTTATTGAATGAGGTGTTAATTAACTTATAATAGACTGAAATTTATTTTAAGAATTTGAATTTATCTTAAATGCATTGTGTAACGACCCGAGGAATTTGACTCTCAAATTTCGACAATAATACATAAACCCGTATTACTTTCCAAAACCCAAGTATTAAAAACGTCAGATAGTTAATAGAAAGAAATTAGAGGGTGAGAAAGGAAAGAAAGAAATATTAGAATAGAAGAAAGAAGAAGAATAACAACATAACAGAATACAGAGTCTTACATCGCAGCGGAACAAAATACAATATAGAAATAAGTCTTTATTGAGACCTTGAAATAATACTTACATCATCAGAGTACAACGGACATTCAATGCATCTGTACAATTATAACAGTTTGTCTCATATAACAAACATCAAAATAAATACTAGATACGAATCATACGTCTGGACTCTCCAACTTATCTATGGACTTCACAACATCTAATAACCTGAACCTATACAACTCGGTCTGAGCCGAGCATTGCAAACGCCACCGATTAGTCTGGTGAACCAAGGTAAGAAAATTCATTTTATATTTACCATGTAACTTGATTTAGATTAAAAATTTCCTTTCGAAAGAAAAGGATAATCGTAAGACCAACCCACACATAAATACGGACGGTTTTTACCTTACAATAACCGAAAACATTTTTAAATCATATCTTATTTTGATATTATAATAGTGCCAAAAAAATAATAACCATGTAGCAGAACTCTTGCATCTCACGCTCTACATACATATTATATAATAAAAAACCACGGGCTCTTATTGGGGCTATGGATTCCAACTATGACAAGGTATCGAACCACCTTCCAATAGTGTATCTCTAGAGAGGAATACACTTAGTTCAACAAGAACATCTTGCAAGCCAGGCACACATGACCGGCCTCTCATTCCTTTGTGTGTTCTGAATGTATGTCACCAACGATTGGGCTCAAACCTCCATTTACAAAGCATATAATAGCGATAAAATAAAGAAGCAAGTGATTTTTTCTCTAGATCAGGTGATAATACACCCTAATGGAAGCGACCCACATCACCATGCTGCATGCCCGATTTTTGTCATTTCTCGGTTGATGAAACTTGAGGTTACTATTACCTTTTTAAGAACATCACATTAACTTTGAATGCCTCATTGTCAGATCCGCCAAATCACTAATTGACGTCCACAAAAATACCCTGGGTGTTTATGCTAAGAGAAGGTGTATTCTCCGCTACCAGACAGAAGTACATTTGAGGAAACCAATGTACGTGATCCTTTGGAAATACTCTGTCAAATATTCGTCTATATAAGTCATCCAGGAACAGGAAGAATCGAAGATACCCTCCTACCGATTCCTTATATAGGAATCAACTAATGGATTAGTAGCGAGTAGTCCTTTCATTCCACAGATCTCAGCCACGACAAAATCAGAAATCAAATAACTCCGGTTGCAAGCCAGAGAAATTCGACAAGTCGTTCTTCCGCTTATGAAGATCGACGGTTGTTAATTTTTCCATCTTCATCAGCATATTCCCTGTTTACGTATTCATTAGTTCGGAATGGTTTTCAAATATAAATTCGATCTCGCCCTTTCCATATTGACAATCGTATATGCCAGATTCTAATAGTCGGTTATTTAGCTATCAAATAAACAACTTATTTAACCATAAAAATAGAATGGATTCACTGGTCAATACATAGTGTCACATGGCCTTTTAATTTACCATTTGTTAATTTAAAACTTCTAAATCTTTAAATATCAGGAATAACACCTTTTTACTCCTTATTATAAAATATAATAATATTCTCAAATCATTTTATTTAACTTATAAACTTGAAATTTAATGATTATAATGATCATTGATGTAAATAATAGATTTAATACTCTCATCTACCCTCGTTACCCAAACTAGTATTATCCTTTGGATAATTATGAAGTCATTCAAGTTGGGGTATTTTATTTACGTCTCAGGCCTTGATTCGACAACACTCTCATCTTCAGAATAAAAGTTTGTCAACGAAAACCCAACATTTAGTAAATACCACAAAAATTCGCATATATTAATCGATTTAAATATAGGTTTCAAAATCCAACTCTTTTTTTGAAAATCCTTATTATTAGTCTTAAATATGTTTACTCAATTTAAAACCATATCTATTATCATTAAACAACCTTTCAATATTATATACGAGTCCTGATTTTATTATAAATAATATCCTCCATAAAACTCCTTATAGGTTTATTTCAAACTTATCTCAGTCTTATTTCGATAAAACTTCCTTTCATATTTAACTTATCTGAATTATTTAAACTTAACTTGCATTCCCAATTTCAATTCATTTCAAGTTCTTATTTCGACTCCACCTCATACTTTTTCACCTTTAGGCATTTATATTCCATTTAGTCATCCTTAAGTTTATAAATTATAAACTCGTAATAGTAACTCATTTATAAACATAGCTATGTACTTTGCCCAATTTGGATTTATAAAAATCCAATTAATAGAGTTCTTAATAAGAATTCATTTTAAATCTAACTTTTATGGATATTAATAAATTTTACTTAAATTTTCCTTTTTACTATACACAGGGTCTTAAAACTCCATAACTCCAATGATTCAATCCTAATCCTAACATTTTACTACGATTATTATTAAATAATAATCCATTTCAATATCATAAAACAGTTTACTTCAACATTAATTATAATTTAATAATTAATCTTTCTTAAAAGTTAATATAATAATAATGATTAACTTCATTAAATAATTGATAATTAAAGACTGTATTTAAAATCAATTAATTAAACGATCGTTCAATCTCTTGAGATATCATATTAACTATTTATCATAACTATCATTTATTAATTTAATTGTCAATATATCAATTTAATAATCAAATCCAGTTAAAATAGTTGACATGGTTAACTAGAAACTATGGTTAACTTGTTAACCAATTCCAATTAGTCTTCCCATTTATATTAATTAACAATTAATTTAAATAATCCACTTAATCGTTTCTTAAAAACAATCAATCCCAACTATTAACCCTTAGGTTAATTCCAAATTTATTTGCTTATAAAACTTGTTTAAACACAAGAATTTCCCTTAAAGAATTTAATTAAAATTACATACAGATAGTAAAAGAATTTATTTCCTTTTTATGAACCTAATATTCAAAATAACTTATATACATAGATTTCAAAATCTATTTTCAGTTATAAAATAAATTTATAACTTCAAATTTGTCAATTTACCTGACGGTAAATCAATTTTTATACAATAATGGATTTTTAGGCTATCTGCTGCTAATTTACTTAACCAATACTACTCGTTAGTTAAACAAAATAAACGTTGAATTTCAAGTTAACGGTCAATAACCAAATCAATCATTCAATCAGAGCATTTCATATACTGATAATATGAAAATAAATAACATTTAATATATATGAGAAATCCAGTAGGATCTCTCCAACCTGTTTCCCCTCCATCCAAATAGGTTACCTCAAATAATACCATTCAATTCAATAGTTATATCACAATAGACGGAAATAATCAATTCAACTAATAAATTTTAATAATCAATTAATAACAGCAATCCAAACATCCAACTATTAATTTTATATGTTTATATTATTATAAACGTGACCAATAAGGTAAGTTACCTCAATTGGTTACAATCGTTAAAAATAAAAATAACGATTGATTTCAACAAAATTAAACAAATGTTTAATTTAATCAGTTCAGTCAATATAAAATAATGTATTCAGCGATCATCCAAAAATAAACAACCATAGCACACAAATAATAAACCCAACTTATATGAAATATTAGTGGGACAAACTAAGAAAACTCACCTTGGGTTTCCATTCATTGTTTAAACGGATTATTTTAATTAAATTAAATGGACATTTACTTTAATTAAAAATTCCAATAGCTACCAACTCTGACCAAACCAGCTCCATAATGTCGTGCTTTCTAATACGTCCCAACGCAACTGATTTGGTCGAATTTTTATGACATAGGAGCATGTTACAAAATTTAATATGTATTGGTTTAAATTAAAATTTATTAAACATTAACTAAATCTTAAATAACGTTAATAACGTTATTATATAATTAGGCCATGTTTAAATAAATGATTAGGCACATTATATCTTCTCCTACCTGCTCTATTTACTGTTCCGTTCGAATGCTAACTTCACCATACCCATGCAACTTCATTATCACACCTCCCCTTCTCCATCCACTGGCCTGCTTTCCGTCATCAGAGCAATCGTGCCAGCCTTCTCCCTCTCCGGTCTGACCCGCCTAACCACTATCCGTGGTTGAAACTCATCATCCAGATCCATAATACACACACACATAAACACCAGAAAATTAACGCCACTCCTCACCATGAACTACACCGTCGCCAGAGCCCCCGCGGAAACTTCTCCCATCTCGAACCACCAGTGCCAACCATCTCAAACCCATCTTTCCAAATCAGAAAAACACACACCACCACCATTAAAATGACCTCAACTTCCTCTATGCAACCACCTACCACAACCACTATCAACGATTTAGGGAGATTTAAATTCTATTAGTGGAATGGAGTTTCAGTTCTTCTACCTTTTCCTGGAACAAAATGAAATGGAAGAGGAGATTCGAATTAATATATGTGGAGAGGGGTTTGGTTTTGATCTTATTGAAATGAAGAAATGAAAGAGAACGAGAGTATGCAACATGTATATATATATATATATATAGTTGGGGAAGTTTGGTGAACAAAAACAACGTATTATCAATGGTACAGGGTAGGGAGAACATAGGCATGTGCATTTCATTAGGGTTTGCAGAAAAATTTTAGGGTAAGAAAATTTAACAATGCGGTCGGCTTGGAAATAAATAAATAAGGTAGCTGTAATTTTTTTTAGGGTAGGCTAGCACGTGATTTAAGTTTTTAGGGTAGTTGCACATTGACTACATTCCTTAGGGCTTAAGTAATATTAAGGAAGGCATGTATAGTTGTAATTTACTTAGGGTGGAAGCAATTTATATGTTATATTATCATACGGTTATTTAAATTATACTGCTATTTACAAGGCACATTAAATATACGCATCGCCACACACGAAGTCCAAATATAACGAAAATAGACGCACTACTATACGTTGACGTTTCAGATCCAATGGAAAATATTTCATCGAAATCCGACAACATTTGCAAAAACATAGTTAATTTAATTTCAATTTATTTATCGGTACACATTTAGATTTCGCACACTCATGAAATAATTCTTACTGGCTTCAAACTGGAAACCTAGCAATAACTAACTATACGTATTCCAATAAAATTTGTTCCGTCGTAAATGGAGGTCATTTGAAAAATAACTATTTATAAGGCTTATATAATATCGATAAAATATAATTAAATCCAAAACAATTCAATATTAATAAATTATTATTATTATTATCATATATCTCCAAATGAAATCTTATATAGCTTCAAAATAAACCAATATGGAATTACAACTCAATATTCAAAATTTCGAGTTAAAAGATATCCAAATTATGTTAAAATCCTTTTTAAATATATTAAATAAACGTTATGGTTTATAAACGATTCCATGGAGACTATTTGAAAATTTTATTTGGACATAATAAACAATTTGTTATATGATAATCTTAATTTTCCTCTTTCATTCGAAAATTATAATCAAATAGATTCGAACGATTCTTGTTTCAAAGAATTCCGACTTATATTGGATTATATATATTCAACCGAAGTTCAAACTCAATATTACGAACTACCGTGCTATTGTAGCTCTTTTTAAAAATAAATATAAATTTATATGTTTAAACTTCATTTATTAATATTTTAACTCGTATTTTCATATATATGAACAAACATTCGTCCCTTCTTTATTTCCCCTATTTTCCTCCCAGCTCACCCAAAAGCAATTGAACTTAGCTCCTTCGCCTCCCTCTTTAGCCAAAATCTATCCCAAACTCCGCTAATCTAATTCAAAAAAATTTCCGGAGTGAATAGTGCCTTTTGATCTATCCATTTCCTTATTTTGTTTTTTGAAATCCAATGGATTCTTGTTGTGACTTCAAAGGGATCCATGAGTTCCCTTTTCCAGACATGACACCCCAAAAGATAGCTTGATGTTAGAATAAGAGGAGCATTATCACGTCTTACTGGGAGACATCGCCTATCATATTCCATAAGGCAGGGCGGTAAGCTTTGGATATTTTGCCACGATACCGCCAGAGTAACCTTTTATGAACGTGGGGCTGACCCAGATTCTTCGACATGATGCTTTTGAGCGGTATGCCTAACCCTCACTGGCACGCCTTTTTGATGTCAATTTACAATATGATTTTGCACCCCATGCAGCGTCATTTATGTCAAAAGTTAAGGGGATTAAGATAGACTTTACCAATGTGTTCAGGTAGGAGGACGCTAGGTATCTAGGGATAAGGAGCGGATCTGTATGATGTTCAGACGACAGACAAAGCCATTTTATTCCAGATTTTTATTGACCTTCGACATACAACATGGTGCATTGCACATTTATTCCCTAGAGCCAGGTTGGTTGTACACATCCTGCAATACAATCTCAACCCCAAGGCTGTGAGTTACGGTCATATCTATCCAGCAATACAGAGACCTACCTATGCTCTTTTCAGAGGCATTAAGGTGAAATTGTTCAAGTATATTATAACTCATTATGCAGGAGTGACCAATACTCATAGGACTTCGTGCATTCCTATGGCTAGCTTTGGACCATAGTATTTAAGCAAGCGAGAGTTATTTTCACTTGAGAAGCCCTAGTAGAAGTTAGTCACCTATCGATTGGTGCCTCCTCCTTAAGGATGATTATAGAGTTAGAGGAAGAACATCCTCCATAATAGCCTCAACAACAGCCTCAGCGATAACTTTTCATATAGTATGAGCAACCATAATATACCACTATTTAGGGGAGACATAAAACTAGAGTCGTGGGCCTTCTAGCCGGCGGAACCGGAGCCGTATATGCCTTGGCGGCATGGATCACTAGAAGAGTGATCCTCTCAATTAGTAGAGCATGAGGATGTTAGTAAGCAGATATGGGCAACATTTCACCAACCGTGAGCACCTAGTGCTCATTCATGTACGGATTGGGTTATTAGAGGGCCAAAGGAGGTAGGACCAGCAGTTCGGCTGCATTGATTATATGCCTAGGACTTAACTCTATAGAGGATGATCTTGCTCCAGACATTAGTTATATATTTAGTACAATACGATATAGTAAGATTTATGTTTTTCTTTTCATCCGATAGTATGTATTATGTATTGATTACTATAAAATCAGTGCTTACTAGTGAATGTTCTTTTTATGTGTTTCTGTGATGATCACTCTAGAGAATATAGGTACATAACTTGACCAATAAGAGAAAAATAAAAGTAAAAGAAAAATTGTAGGCTTAAATAAGAACTATAAAAGATGATTATAGTAATAAAGAAAAGACAAAATTAAAAGAGTGGATTCTTACAGACAAAGATTTGTGTAATTTGAAAAGTGAATACATTTTATTTAAACTATACTTAGAAATGATAGAACCGTAACTAGATCATTAAGAAAATTCCAAGTACAGACAAAAATGGTACATAAAAGAGTAATGGAAAATATAGAATTTTCCATTTATACCCTTTTCTAACATGAGAAACAAAGTTCAAAAAATAAATTTTGTCTAAATTTGAGCATTAGAAATGGCGTTTTAGAGTTTTGATGAACGAATTAGATGCAAAATTGATTGAATAACGCTTCTATTCAGGAGAATAACGCTTTTATTCAGGAGAAGCTTGAGAAAAATTGGATGAAAAGTTGTTTTTAACTTTTAGAGATTGCGTTTGTATAGAACTGTTAGTATATTTAGAGTATTTGCATCATGTTTTAAACCATGTTTTTAAGAGAAAAGCATTCATATAGGAGGCCTCGCTTAGATATAAATGTTTATTCATGTCATTTATAATGCGACACTACAACAAAATATGATATTAATAACGCAATATAATAACACGTTATTCTGAAGTGTTATTATTTATACTTAACTTGGACCTTATCACCTGGCTCCCCTTATAGAAATAATTCAGCGTTCTCCATAACTCATGTACGTGTAACTAGGGATGAGGAAAAAACCGAAATCGAACCGAAACCGATATAAGCTGAACCGAAAAAACCGAAATTTAAAAAAACCGGAACCGAAAATAAAAAAACCGAACCATATTAATATTTCGTTTTCGGTTTTATGTCCAAACCGAACCGAAAAAACCTGAACTGAACCGAATTATAAAATGTTGCACATTGTCTCTTGTTGCATGTTGTTTCGTGTTATATAGTATATACACACTGGTCACTGCTTCACTCATTTGGTTTAGCTGAATACAGGATTAGAGGTAGACTATAAAATGTCCATTTCTTGTTTTTGTAGATTCTTGGATGTTTTGAATTGAAAATTAAAGTTGAGCTACTTGTAGACTATTTTCTAGAATTCCAAGTTGTTGTTGGTCTACAGTAGTGTGTTTCACTGAATTGCTCATACTCATTTCCTTTTTTTCTTGTTGTCTTTGGCTTAGAGCTAGCTAGCTAGCTTAGCTTTGTACTACTACTTATAGTCTATTAGTCTACCGTGTGTCTCAATACACTCGGTTGAAACAATTTATTTTAATTTTTTTAATGGTTGTTTAAAGTTATAATATTTTTTGTTTAAATCGGTTTTAATACCGAAATCGAACCGATAAAAACCGAAATTGAGGTTTTGAAATCGAACCGATGCTTCGGTTAGGTTATCAAATTGAGGTTTTGAAATTGAGGTTTTGAATTATTTTGGTTTTACCCCCAAAACGGAACAGAACTGGGTGTGCTCACCCATATGTGTAATGCTCCGCCACAAAATTTTCCCCGTCTGCCTCCAACTTCACAAAATTTCATCTCTGCCCCTCCAAAACCGATTCCCCTCCCTCCAAAATCATTTTGCCTCACAAAGAAGTAGGTTATTTGGCTTCAATCTCCTCCCCGATCGAAGACAGCAAATTCCTTCTACCTCCAATATCCCCAACCGATCTGTCGAAGCTAGGCGTGCGTTTTGGGTCTAATATTGGATTTGGATTATGGTATGTGAATCCATATTAATTTAACGAATAACAGCTGTAAATTTCTAATTTTTATGTTTTGGGTATGTATCTTATACCATCTTTTACCTATTTGAATATTTATTTCGAATAATTTTATAATTTTATCTATATATTATTCAGCTTTTTTTGGCAATCGCATTTTGATGTGTAATTGAGACAAGCCAAGCCTTAATTCGTTTTCAAATCTGTTGTAACCAAATAAAATAAGGTGAGTGAACTCACTTCATGTGCTAATGTTAATTGCTGTGTGAATTTAGTAGTGGGGTCATTATTGATGAAACTGGTGTTATTGTTGTTTATACTTGTTCAGAAGCTTACTGTAGTTAAATTGGTTGCCTTAACCTTGTGCGTTTTCTGTTATTTGCATTCTCCATTGCAATATTGTTTGCAAATCATTTACATACTACACTTCAATTTTCAAGTTATTTTCACACATTCATGTCTGTTGTTTTAGTGTGTAAAGTTAGTCCATTTTTACGAAATCCCCAGTATTGGAGTTGAAGTTGTCGGTTCTCTCTGTTTAGGTGAAAGTGATGTAAGGATTATCAGTGGGAGCTGGAATTTGTTGATTGTTTATTGGTTGAAGGTGCAGTTTTGTGTTTATGTTCGCAGCAATTATAATTAGGGAATGTTGATGGTTGGCTTTGGGTTGTATTAAACCGTAGGGAGATGACTGAATTTGAGGAGATGGAGCTGTGATGCTGTAGATGTACGACAGTATTCAAGTTATAGGTGGATGCAAGAAAATGGTGGTTGGAGGTTTGATGTTGAGTGATGAAGGCAATTGCTGGTGAGGATGTTCAGGTGATCGATTGTTTGATGTGCTGCAAGATTCGGTATTGAGTTCAGGTTGTAGGAGATGGTGGAAGGCTAATGATGAGGGATTGGTGATTGTAGCAGGTTGAATGATTATTGTTGTTTTATAAGGTCTGAGCAGTGGTGGTTGAAATGGTTGCGAGAGGAGAGAATGTTTTTTATTATTGTTGGAATTTGGTTGAGGTGCTGATGGTGGAAGGAGTGGGTGGTTGCAATTGAGTTTGACTGTAGAGGAGTGAAGTGAAATTGGTTGGAGTGGGAGATGGATGGTGAAGCTTTCTGTCCACTATTTTAAAATGTTTGGTACTAAAGAACATAAACTAAAAACTCAAATAAACTTGACCCAATAACATACGGGCATTGAGCCAACTAAAAAAACACCACTTCATTAACCATGCTTTATATCCAGTAAACAAAATTCGCAAATCAAACTTCCAAAATGTTTTTTTTCAACTTCTCAAATCTTAGAAATTTAATTCAATTCAATTCTGGAGTTAGGTCATGGGTCTGGCTGTTCGTTGATGTAGCAGTGTAGGAGTTTTAGGTGGCGGTGTTCTATCTTTGTGGTTGTTTCTTGTTCATGATTAGTAGTTTAAGGTAGATGGCTTTTGTGAAGTTTGGTGATTGAGGCGCTCGCGATTAGATTTTGCTGGTTCGTGAATTGCAGTTAATGGGGTGAAGACAATTTGCGGTGGTCAGTGGACGAAGAGGAGTAGAATGTTGGAGTTGTGTGATAACTGTGAAGTTAAATGGTGAATGATAGCTGATGTAGAAGGATGTAGGTGATGATTTTGTGGTTTGCACTGTTAGTTCAAGTGAAAAGGAAAAGTTAGTTGAAGTGGAGCAAATTGCATATACATAAAACACTATTCCATATTCTTATATTACATCCTATTGTAATTTAACTCTTTCTTTGAAAATGATTAATTAATGCTCTGCATGACTGTGAGATTGAGAGAGGAAGAAAATTATAATAACAACATTGTGTGCTTGCTATACACTCATCGGAAGGATAGTAACATTTTGTAAATACAGTGAATTTACAATAGGATTGAAAATCAAAATTGATGAGTCTTTCTAAGCGTCGACGATGTGATATGCGATAAGTTATAGCTTCATATCATATGCATGGATCATTTTCTTTTTTAAGTTCAACTCTCAGATTGCATTCTATTAAAGATACTTCATAACTTGTACCTTTATTGCTATTTTTACCTAAACCTATGATTCGTGGAATTGGACATTGAATACATTGAATTTCGGCCGGCTGTAAAGATATTATCATGCGAATGAGATTTACATTTCCACGGTTTAAATGCCAGACATATGATAATGATTGGGGACTAGGGCCAAAATTAAATTTCCACAGCAGTTGGAAATTCTAAAAACTTCACTGGTTCAACATGTGCAGTTATGTGTGCATTCATAATTATGGGTACGTACATGACAATCGTATATAGGAGCAGAACGTAACCCGGTTTAATATTTTTCAAATGTGGATCTTTGGGTTTAGATGAGAAAGTAAAAATGACGAGAAACAATTCTAGATGGTAAGCAAGTGAGTAGCTGTTAGGGAAACGCAAGGTTGATATTTCTTGCTAATTCAGAAACTCATCATCAAGTTGGGTTGATTTGCTTATGATCGTTGATTATTTGGTTAGATAAGTTCACAGTATTGAACTGAATAGCATTGAATCAATTGAATTGGCTCGGTATTAATTTGGAAATTATATGTATATTAGAGATATCTTGTTGGATGTTAAAAATGTAAAGGAAATGTTATCCATTTGTATTTTAAAATTTATAACTTATTTTTGAAATATACGATTAACTCAAATTTCTTAGCTTATTATATTTATGGATATTTGATTGACTTTATGATTTTAAATGAGTATTTTCTTTTAAATGACAAACTTTGGAACTTTTTGAGTGAAATATATGGAAAATTTCAAAGTTAGGGAGAATGACACATTTCTAAATGTGGAATTCAGGGGATCCACTAACATTTTTCCATTTACACTGAAATTTGGCCTTCTTACTAAATTTTAAACTTTCCATACTTTTCACCAATTTTTTTGTTAAGTTTATCTTTCTCTCTATTTTCCACTTCTATAAATTGTTTTGGTGTATTAAATTTTAAATAAAGTATATTTTGTTTATTTAAGTGTTGATTGAAAATTAAAAATGGAGTAATAGATATTGTTTTAATTACATTTTCAAGTTAGTTCCACGATTCCAACTTATACGAAAATCATTAGAAATTCTCTTATGACTTGAATTATAAATGGTTTGAAATTAATTATATATTTAAAGTTGGTAGCAACGTTGTGTTAGATCCTTGATTTTGATGACGACACACTATATACAAACAAATATGTATACATTCATGTAGGAATCAACTCAAGGAGAAGAACTCAGGATGACATGACTGCTTGAAAATTTTCATATTTATAGTATTATATGTTATGTAAAATCTCCTTGACTAAATATGAGAAAAACATCTACATATCATAGTGTCTGTGCAAGTTTCAGACGTTTGTCATATAATACAATAGACGTTTGTCACTACAGCAGGAAAAACATTCCTCACTCAGCACAGACGTCTGTCATATATAAGACAGACGTCTGTTGAAAGCCTCGGGCTAATTTTCCTACACACACAGACGTCTGTTGACCTAAGGACATACATCTGTCTATGTATCTGAGTAATATCAGATTACAAAGACAGACGTCTGATCAAAGTTGATAGGCGTCTGTCCTGGCATACGACCTATGTTTTCCAGGCAACATCTCTTCAGTTTGAACAGTCGTAACTTTATCTGTTCTTTTTCAATACGATTTTTCAAAAGAGATACCTTTTTTAAATAAAGGGTTTTATTCAGAAATCACAACCTTTCATGAAAACTTTTAGTTTTCTATAAATAGATCAAAGATTCAAGTTTTCTAATCACCTATTCTTTCTCGATCTATTCTATATTCTCTAAAACTTTTTATTCTCAAACTCTCTAGATTTCAATCAAGCACTAAATACTTTTATTCTCTCTAAGTGATTCAATTCTCATATCAACTCAAGGAGATTATAGGAGTAACTTGTATGATTCAGTCAATATCAGTGTTGTAAAGAACACAAGATTGTCAAAATTTCAATTCATCTGTAAACCTATTCCTCCAGGTGGAGTGAAGACAGTTTTTGATAGCTGAAAGGACGACGGGGAAGCTTCGGGACTGGACGTAGGACGGGAGGTCCGAACCAGGATAAAATATCAGTGTGATTATCTTTTATTTTACCTTTACTGCTTACTATTGCATTATCCTAATATTTGCTACTGTTTAGACACATAGACGATCCTATCATAGACTTTCAATTGGTATCAGAGCAAGGTTAAAACAAATAATAGTAACTTGTATTTGTTTATTTAGTTTAGAATGACAAATAATAGTATTAGTAGCATTTTTCAAGGACAATCTACACAAAGATCGTCATTGTTTAATGGATCTAATTATGCTTATTGGTCAACATGTATGAGAAATTTTTATGAAAGCTAATGGCTTAGAAATATGGGCTGCTACTCAAAAGAAATATGAACCACCAACCACTGAATTAAGTGCTTAGACCGATGTTAAAAAACAGCAGCATCAAATAATTCAAAAGCCATGAATGTATTATTTTGTGCATTAGATAAAAATGAGTTTTCATGTATGTGTACTACTGCTTACGACATATGGAGAACTCTACAAATCACTCATGAAGGTACTACAAAAGTCAAACAAACCAAAATATCAATTTTACAAAATCAATTTTCATCTTTTAAAATGAAAACAGGTGAAACTATTAGTGATATGTATACTAGATTTCAAATTATTCAACATGATTTGATGGCTCTTGGAGTTAAGTTTACTGATTTTGATCTAGTTACACGTATCTTAAAATCATTGACTAATGAGTGGGAAAGAAAAGGCTTAGCCATAGAAGAGGCAAGCGACCTTTCTCAACTCAAAGTTGAAGAATTGATAGGAAATCTTTTGTTCTATGAAGCTAACTTGCAGGTTAGGAAAGAACAAAATGTTGAAAAGAAAAATATAGCTTTCCAAGCAAATAATGAGGATTCAGACTTGGATGAAGAAGAGATAGTATTCATAACAAAGAATTACAACAAATTCAAGAAGTTCAGAAAAATGGCAAAGTTTCAAAAGAGTGAAACAAAATTCAACAAATCAGACCTTGGTCAAATGTTTTAATTGTGATGAGTATGGACACATAAAGAAGGATTGCCTAAAGAATGATAAGAAGAAACAAAAGGTCGAGAAGTTTAGAAAGAAAAAAAGAGCATTTCAAGTTACATGGGATGATTCAGATTAATCCTCGTCAGAAAGTGATAGTGACAACGACTCAGAACAAGCAAACGTATGCTTTGTGGCTGATGTTGATGAGGTATGTCCTGAACTCACTTATAATGAAATCTTAGAAATCAGTATGGAACTAGACGATAAATTTAAAGAACAAAAAAAGCTAAATAAGGAGCTTATTTCTAAGACAAATAGAATGGAAATTGAGATTGGACTATTAAAAGATGAGAAAATCATTCTAGAAGAAGAATTAGAAAATGCACAATTTAAAGATAACAAATTATCTTTAGAAAAAGATTCTTTATCTAGCAAGTTAAGAAAAATTGAATTAGAAAATGAAGATATTTCAGAAAAATATAATAAACTAAGTAGTGATTTAGAAAATTCACTATCTGAAAATCTAAAACTCAAAAGTGAATTAGAAAAAAATCACTGCAAATGTTTCAAAGTTCAACAAGGACAAGCAAAATTTAGAAAATTTAATTAAAACTTCAAAACCATCAGGAAATAGAAATGGCTTAGGCTTTAAAAAAGATAGTAATTCCAAAAATCATAGTTTTCTATATAGAAAGGTTAAGAAAAAGAATGTTCATAAAAAAGAAGAAATACATGAGGAAGAAAAAATAAGTTCTAAAAGGACTAAGATAACAAAAGAAGTAAAAATATGGATTTCCTAAAACTAATAACAAGCTTATTAGGCAAAAACATATTAAAAATTTCTTTCAAAGTGTTATATACAATTCAAATTATGTTTTTAAAGGTCCCAAACCCACATGGGTATGGCTACCTTCTCCACCTAACATTTAGGACCCTAACGGAGGAAGTGGGTACCAATAAATTCTTTCTATCTTGCAGGTACCCAAATCAAGATAAAAAGATAAATGGATCTTGGATAGTGGCTGCTCCAAGAACATGACAGGAAATGTGAACATGCTATCAAATATAAAATACATGGATGGTGGCACTGTTACTTTCGGGGACAATTCAAAAGGCTATGTCATTGGCATTGGTGAAGTCATAAACACTGGTATATCTGACTCTCCTACTATTTCTAATGTGCTATTAGTCAAAAATCTGAAACATAATCTTTTAAGTATTAGTCAGCTTTGTGATAAAGGTTTTCGAATAAGTTTTGAAAAAGATAAATGTAACATTTTTTATGAACATAAAACTTGATGATTATCAAATTGGTAAACTTAAAAAGAGTTCCTTCAAGTCTAAAAATAAAATTTCTACAAAACAACCTCTAGAATTATTACATTTAGATTTATTTGGTCCTACCCAAACTCGTTCATTAAACCATAATAAATACGTCTTCGTTGTTGTAGATGATTTTTCTAGATATACATGGGCTCTATTTTTAAAACATAAAAGTGATACCTTTGGATTATTTAAATTTTTTGCTAAACGTATAATGAATCTACTAGATTTAAAAATTAAAAAGATTCGAAGCGGTCATAGAGAAGAATTTGAAAATGAACTATTTAATGATTTTTGTAACAAAAAAGGTATTAGTCATAACTTTCCAACACCACGAACACCACAACAAAATGGTGTTGTAGATAGAAAGAATCGTACTTTACAAGAATGTGCCAGGACTTTTTTAAATAGCAGTGGCTTACCAAAATCATTTTGGGTTGAAGCAATAGCTACAACTTGTTATGTTTTAAATAGAGTAACTCTTCGGCCATTAACTAAAAATACTTGTTATGAAATGCTCTATTGTAAGAAACCAAATGTATCATACTTTAAGACATTCGGGTCAAAATGTTTATATTAAACACAAAAGATAATCTTGAAAATTTTGATCCAAAAGCTGATAAAGGAATTTTTATTGGATGTTCTGATAGAAGTAAGGCTTACAGAATTTTTAATAAAAGAACTAATTCTATTGAGGAAAGTTTACATGTTTCTTTTGATGAAAACTTTCAAAGTATTAAAATTTCTGATGAAGACGAAAATGAGTTACAAAATAACACTAACATTAATGAACCAAAAACTAATACTATTCTAAGATCACCTCCTCGTATTCTAAAGGATCATCCCACAAATAATATTATTGAAGACATAAACTCAAGAGTTTCTACTGGGCATCAACTTAATCAAATGAGTCATGTGGCTTTTATTTCATCATCAGAACCTAAAAATTATAAGGAAGCAGCTAATGATGAATCATGGATTTTAGCCATGCAAGAAGAACTTAAGCAATTCGAAAGAAATGAAGTTTGGGAGTTAGTCCCTAGACCAACAAAACAATCAGTAATTGGAACAAAATGGATCTATAAAAATAAATCTGATGAAAATGGAAATATAATTCACAATAAAGCTCGATTGGTTGCACAAGGATACAACCAAGAAGAATGAATTGATTATGAAGAGACCTTTGCCCCAGTAGCACGTCTTGAAGCAATTCGTATTTTATTAGCTTTTGCCGTACATCATAATATAAAACTATTTCAAATGAATGTTAAAAATACATTTTTAAATGGTTACATAAAAGGACAAGTTTATATTGAACAACCTCCACTTTTTATATACGAACAATTCCCTAACCATGTTTACAAATTAAAAAAGGCCTTATACGGTCTAAGACAAGCACCCCGTGCTTGGTATGAACGTTTAAAGTCACATTTAATTAACTCTGGTTTTGAAATCGAAAAAGTAGATACTACACTCTTTATAAAAAGAATACAAAATGATATTTTAGTTGTTCAAATATATGTTGATGACATTATCTTCGGATCTATGGGGTTACTTCACGGATGCTTAGTTTTATTTTATCTTATCCTATCCATTAGTATGCTTGTATGGTCTGTAACTATAACTTTTATCGTATGCTACTCTGTTAGTACTGTTTTAGACTATGTATGCTTGACATCTTTGGCGATTGCTTTATATATATATTTTTTGCCTTGCTCTATTATTTTAGATAATGCCAAAGTGGGAGGAACATTAAGGGATCATTAACTCGGGGGAGGGGGGGGGGGGGTTAAAATAGTATAGCTGTCATCATCAAAAAAGGGGAGAATGTTAGATCCTTGATTTTGATGACGACACACTATATACAATATACAAACATGTATGTATACATTCGTGCAGGAATCAACTCAAGAAGAAGAACTCAGGATGGCATGACTGCTCGAAGAATTTCATATTTATAGTATTAGATGTTATGTAAAATCTCCTTGACTAAATATGAGAAAAACATCTACATATCATAGTGTCTGTGCAAGTGTCAGACGTCTATCATATAATACAATAGACGTCTGTCACAATAGCAGGAAAAATATTCCTCACTCAGCACAGACGTCGGTCATATATAAGACAGACGTCTGTTGAAAGCCTCGGGCTAATTTTCCTGCACACACAGACGTCTGTTGACCTAAGGATAGACGTATGTCAATGTATCTGAGTAATACCAAATTACAAAGATAGACGTCTGATCAAAGTTGACAGACGTCTGTCTTGGCATACGACCTATGTTTTCAGGCAACATCTCTTCAGTTTGAGCAGTCATAATTTTATCTCTTCTTCTTCAATACGATTTTTCAAAAGAGATATCTTTTTAAACAAATGGCTTTATTCAGAAATCACAACCTTTCATGAAAACTCTTAGTTTTCTATAAATAGATCAAAGATTCAAGTCTTCTAATCACCTATTCTTTCTCGATCTACTCTATATTCTTTAAAGCTCTTTATTCTCAAACTCTCTAGATTTCAATCAAGCACTAAATACGTCTATTCTCTCTAAGTGATTCAATTCTCATATCAACTCAAGGAGATTATAAGAGTAACTTGTACGATTCAGTCAATACCAGTGTTGTAAATAACACAAGATTGTCAAGATTTCTATTCATCTGTAAGCCTATTCCTCCGGATGAAGTGAGGACAGTTTTTGATAGTTGAAAGGCCGAAGGTGAAGCTTCAGGACTGGACGTAGGACGGGAGGTCCGAACCAGGATAAAATATCGGTGCTTTTATTTTACCTTTACTGCTTACTGTTGCATTATCCTAATATTTGCTAATGTTTAGACATATAGACGATCCTATCTTAGACTTTCACGTTGTAATATTTATTTTGATAACAATATGTATAAAATTATTTTATTTGATTTATAAAATTTCCATAAAGTCTATTTGTCAATACGGAAAGTAATACATTTGAAATAGTATAGTTTTTGATAGTAATACATTTAAAATAGTATAGCTGTCATCATCAAAAAGGGGGAGAATGTTAGATCCTTGATTTTGATGACGACACACTATATACGATATACAAACATGTATGTATACATTCATGCAGGAATCAACTCAAGAAGAAGTACTCAGGATGGCATGACTGCTCGAAGAATTTCATATTTATAGTATTAGATATTATGTAAAATTTCCTTGACTAAATATGAGAAAAACATCTGCATATCATAGTGTCTGTGCAAGTATCAGACGTCTATCATATAATACAATAGACGTCTGTCACAATAGCAGGAAAAATATTCCTCACTCAGCACAGACGTCGGTCATATATAAGACAAACGTCTGTTGAAAGCCTCGGGCTAATTTTCCTGCACACACAGACGTCTGTTGACCTAAGGACAGACGTCTGTCTATGTATCTGAGTAATACCAGATTACAAAGATAGACGTCTGATCAGAGTTGACAGACGTCTGTTCTGGCATACGACCTATGTTTTCCAGGCAACATCTCTTCAGTTTGAACAGTCGTTACTTTATCTCTTCTTCTTCAATACAATTTTTCAAAAGAGATATCTTTTTAAACAAATGACTTTATTCAGAAATCACAACGTTTCATGAAAACTCTTAGTTTTCTATAAATAGATCAAAGATTCAAGTCTTCTAATCACCTATTCTTTCTCGATCTATTCTTTAAAGCTCTTTAATCTCAAACTCTCTAGATTTCAATCAAGCGCTAAATACTTCTATTCTCTCTAAGTGATTCAATTCTCATATCAACTCAAGGTGATTATAAGAGTAACTTGTACGATTCAGTCAATACCAGTGTTGTAAAGAACACAAGATTGTCAAGATTTCCATTCATCTGTAAGCCTATTCCTCCGGATGAAGTGAGGACAGTTTTTTATAGTTGAAAGGCCGAAGGGGAAGCGTCGGGATTGGACGTAGGACGGGAGGTCCGAACCAAGATAAAATATCGGTGTGATTATCTTTTATTTTACCTTTACTGTTTACTATTGCATTATCCTAATATTTGCTAATGTTTAGACACATAGACGATCCTATCTTAGACTTTCACGTTGTAATATTTATTTTGATAACAATATGTATAAAATTCTTTTATTTGATTTATAAATTTTCCATAAAGTCTATTTGTAAATACGGAAAGTAATACATTTGAAAAGTTTTATATACGTTCATGACAACCTGACAACCTTATGTAGGAGCAGAACATAACCCAGTTTAATATTTTCATCATTTGCTTCATCCTTCAATGTCTTCACAATTCCAAACCTTTCCAAATACCCGAGTCCCTTTGCAAGTTTCAAACTATGGGCGTGAGTAACAAATATTTCTTGTATTTCTCCCTCCAGTTTTATGATTTAATATGCATGTATATGCAGTAATTTGAGCCCTAAGCATAACTTTGATTCTGAAATTTGGCACTACCTTTCTTTGAACTGAGCTCAGTTATACAGGAAAGAATAGATACTTGTTGCGTCATGTTCTGTTTCTGAACATGGGTTTTCACATGGGGAAAATTATATTGTTTGTTTGCCGTAATGAGAATTCGATTATTTTTGCACTGTTTAAAAATATACGGTTTTTCATTTATTTTTACTAGTTCAGCAGGTGGGTCATGGAGTTATCTTTTGTGGGTAGTACTAGAATGTGTGTGAGCGTATAAAATATGGTGATTTGGGGAGCTGCCAATGTTTAATATGTCACAGAAATTGCTAACTTGGCAAGTCAAGCGTTTTCCAAGAGACCTGTAAATCTTGGAGCAACTGCAGGTTGTACATTCAAAAACAAAAACTGGTAATTAGTTAGTTGTCAAATGAAGTTTTATGCAGGAAAAGAATGATTGGGATTTTGTAACACCCACCTCCGCTAGGGTCACTCACAAAGGGAATACCCTAGTTTTGGAGGGGTATTATCTAGTAAACAGGCACAGAGATAACACAAGACAGAACATAGATAAAATAGAGTATATAAAGCAGCGGATATAAACTTTAAAACCAAATCTCATTACTGAAAAATAGAGTCAAAACCTCTTACATCAAAATGCCAAGTCATTATTTCATTACATCAAGTTCTAAAGAAGCAAAGTACTTAAAACAACATAAGTAAAATATTATTCCCCAAAAAGTGCATGAGTGCAGCCATAGCATAGCTCAAGACCAAACCGTACATGAGCTGTCAGAAAGTAAGCAAAGTCCAAGCTAAGAGCTAGAGTTTCCTCCCTGAGAACCTGGGGGGGGGGGGGGGGGGACGAAAGACAAAGAGGCGGAAGAAAACGGGTCAGTCAAAAAGACTGGTAAGCCCTAGTGACTATCAGCATAGAAACTAGTAAAGTTAACAAGACATGAATAAACTGGAATTAAACATAGGAATGATGATAAGTCTGACATGATAACTAAGCTAACAAGATAACTCAAGTCTAACATTGCGTATTCAAGGTTCGTCATACCAAATATACTGGTATACTAATCCCGTGTCAACTATAAATCAAGAAATAATCCCTTGGCCCAATATCGTGAAGTGACCCAATTCGGGGTCCAACGGTATGATTTAATCGATCGGCTGCCTACAAGTCTAGCTCGTCGTGTGTCTGTGTCATACGGCCCTATCACGAATGTAGTCACCTGTGCTAGGTCCACCATAGGGTGTATCAAGCCCTAGGGTGCCAACCACCGACACGAATCAAGAATGCACAGATAATCCTACTGATGCCCAATGCCTGCTTTTTCAACTCCGGACTAAGTGCACGACCCTAGTCCGCTTGAACCTACAATGGCGCACCAACTCAGCCATCGTTCTGGTCGCTTACAATCAGCCCAGCAATCGTGCCCCACCCTGCCTAGTCCTATGGTACCGTGATACATCTAGTGGGTTACTGCTGAAAAGGACCGTGTAACTAGGGTTTCGTTCAGCAGGTTAAGTTGTCATTTAAAATCGAGACTTAACCCCATCTACGTGTCATGTCAAATTGACCAAGTGTGTCGTTCTAGTTCAAGACTTAGTCCTACGAATCATGTGTCAGGTTGGTTAAGTGTGTTCAAGCGGTTCATGACTTAATCCTATCAAATCAACGTGTCAAATTAGTTAAGTATATTCAAGTGGTCCATGACTTAACCCTATCCAGTGACATTAATTTACTTAATGCACCCCTAACCTCTCACATTAGACTTAGTTATGGTTACTGGATGTGCCGGGCGGGTCCGGACAGTTTTACACCATAACCTAGTCTAACTTCGGGTTTTGAGTGCGATATGACCAACTACTCACATTGGGTCCTATTGTTTGCAGTTACTGGATTCGCCGGGCGGTTCCGGGCAGATTTATACTGCAAACTCAACCCAACCTCGAGTTGGCCACGTTCAAGTTATCTAAGTGTCATGTCCCAAATTCATATTTTCAAGTATAATTTCATGTCAAGTTCATGTTCCTATCCAAGCTCAAGTTATAACGATATTCATGTTTTCAAGTTCATACTAAATTCAGGTTTTCATAAACTACCCAAATCGCATCCCCAACGCTCGTGAATTCGAATCAAGGCAATAGATGTAACTAGGGAATAACTTAACAAGGATGGGTATAAAGTGGCAAAGGTGATTTCAAGGCAAGCATGGTGTAACTTGAGATATGATCATAACATCACTGGCATATGAAATAGGGTGATAAACATAGCAATAAATGACATAAGATGATAATCCTAAACTTGTGACTAGAAATAGTTTCAACATCACAACATCACAGGCATGTTAAAATAATGATAGGGTTTAGGTTATGACATGAACAGGCCCCTAAATCAAGTTCTTATCAGTATTCCACAAATCAAGGTTCAATATGAATGGTACTAGGTTCAAGGTGAATAGATCTAGGGTGAACAAGAGTAGATCTAAAATAATAGATCAAAAAGGAATAGTCATAGATCAAAGATATACAAGAGTAGGTCTCAAGTAGTTATCATGTTTATGTTCAACTTCAATTTACACATGTCCATATTAAGTTTAGAGTTTAGATCTAAGAGTAACTGGGGCTTACCGATCGTGGTTTTTGAGAACTAAGAACATAAATTGTCGTAGGATCGTTGTTGAGATGTTGATCTATTCCCTTGAATTGTTGTAGAAACGTTGGCCTTCGATTTGGATCTAGTTTGAATGTTTAAGCTTCAAGTTGGAGGCGGCGGCCATGGTTCAAGAGGAGACTTAGCAACATAATGGTGTTAGAAAGATTTGTTGTGGATTAGCCTAGGTCTTAGGGTGTTTTTATAGTTGCAACAACTAGTTTAGGCCATAGGATAAACCCTAGAATCGATCTGAACCGCCAAAAATTGTCACAGGCCCTCAAACAAGCCAACAGGGTCAAGCCGGAGCAACCAGGCCCAAACCCGGTTCGGGGACCAGGTCGACACCCAAGTCGACTGCGCAGTCGACCTGGTCCTGGGGGTGTCGACTGCCCAGTCGACTCCCCAGTTGACCTGGGGGTGCTGGGCGGGAAATTTCCCACCCAGTCTGTCTGGGTTTTGAAATTCGAATTTGAACTCGAATTCGAACTGTTTTGAACTCTGAAAATTTCTGAAACTTTGGGGAGCCATAACTTGGTCATACGGACTCCGATTTTCGAAAACTCGGACTCGATTTCATGCAGAATTCCGAGATGAACGCAATGGCGCAACCCGTTTCCCTTGGTTCTTATTTTAAAATTTAATTCTGCCTAGATTTATGGTTATAACACGTTATCAAAATACGGGTTGTTACATATTTAATATGAATATTGTTGCTTCATCAGCAGTTTCGAGTGCAATTAACGGTTGCAGCATGTGTGCTCGAGCTGGCAATCACATATCGATCCTTTGTTGCTACATAAAATGATAAAAATAAGGTAGTTCTTTTTCTAAAATTTGTTTTGTTTCACATTTAATAATTAGGGATGAAAACAGTTACTAGGTTGGTTTTGATACATTACCATAATGTCTTTTTTTTATTTTGGATACTAATGCTCCTTGAATTTAAAATACACCATGGGATGGTGGTACGTCTAGCTTTAAAATCATTGTTTTCTCCATCAGTTTTTGTTTAAAACAATTTATGTATGAATTTATCGTAGGATATGTATTACTCTTCATTTTAGTTATTTTTCTTACTTGTACTACTTTCAACTAGTTACTGATTAGTATTTTGTTATGCTTCCAGTGGAATGGAGCTACTATTTCAAGTGTTCATCATCCAAGTCTTATGTTGAGATGAAACATAATGGAGCATATTTTTCAAACATAATTAGGAGATTCTATTCTGCATGTTTCACCATATTTCACATTACTATGATATCTCAACATAATGGAGCTATTATTTTCAATTATTGGCATGTATACCTAGTCTTTGTATATAGACAACCTTATATATGTGAAAATTATATTATGTGTGCTGATGGTGAGGCTCTGGAGGCGTATTTTACTCTTTGGGTTTCATGGGAATCGTGTTGTGTGCATTACAGGTTTACTAGGTTAATGTGAAAGAGGTGAGCATGAACCGCAAGATTAGAACAATAATTGCTAGCAAAAAGGTACGCATTAGAAATATGACTACAGGTTGTTTTTATCTGGTCTGACTACTGTTGGTTGTTTGGCTGTTCAGTTTTAAAATAATATGATAAACAATGCTACAAATTGAGTTACTTGACAAAATTTGGTGGGCTCAGATAATATGTCACATGCTTTCTTATGATAGTAGTCAATTATGATATTTTCAAAGTGCTAACATATCCCACTACGTGTGCTTTTTCTTGGTCAAGTTTCCTCCATTATTCATTGTAACTGCAAGATTGACGGGTATGGTAATGTGTTTATTATGTTGTTTGTTGGTTTGCTATTTCGAATAACATGGACATGGGTCTTTATTCTACTTGGATTTAGTGGTATTTAACCTTGTACTTCAGTCCAAAAGGTAGAAGTTAAGGAGAATTATTAACTTGAGCACCAGCATATTCATCTTCAGCACCGGTGCCAGCGCTAGACTACACAACCGATCTTCTGAATCTGTCTTCCTGTTTGACCTACGTTGAGAAAGGAAGCAATCTGACCGTCCCATACAAAGGCTGCTGCCCTAGTCTCTCCAGTTTGTTTGACAATAACCGTATTTGTTTTTGTTAGTTGCTCTCCAGTGGAGGCAATCCTTTGGAGCTGGAGATCGATGCTACCAAGGCTCTTACATTTCCCACAGCTTGTAAAGTTGATACTCCTGATGTTAGTTTATGTTTAGGTTTGTAGTTTATTTTTACTTCTTATAACATGTTTATAAGGAACTTGCAAAAATTTGAATTTGATCTACTTTTGTGTTGATGTTATATTCAGCTATTGGTATCCCGATAGGTGTTTCACCTGGTAGTGCAGGCCCAGGTTAGTTCAAATTTTAATTTTATGACTATGGTACGTTCATGTCACAATTCCAGCTCTTACTTCCAAGAAATAAACAATGTGTGAACTACTGATCTATCGCAGTTTGATTTTTTTTTGAATTGAATAGTTTGTGCAAATGTACAATACTTTGAATCGTACCTAAAGATCTGAACATCTATAGCGGACATTTAAGTGATGTAAGTAAAATCTTTGTTCGCAAATTTGGATCTACATTCAATAACGAAGGAATTATAACCACATTGATATAGGCAAACCGTGTTCTATGTTATATGTTCTATTCTGCTTGAATTATGCATAGCTTGTAACAGGTTAAATATGCTTTCAGATCATATATAGATGTACATGCAATGAGACTTTCAGATCATATATAGATGTACTGTGACGGCCCGCCCCGCACTAGTCGGCATTTCCTCCGAAAATGCGCTGTACACATGCCCGAATAACCCGGAACGGTCGCCAAAGAAAGGAAGGAAGAGAATGAACTAATCAAGACCCTGTAGAATGTCTCTCAGCGCATGGGATAAAATATAATAACAACATACTTGACATAAAACAGGCGAGACAGTGCATAAGCTGAAAACTAAACACCATAGCAGCGGAAAATCCAAATACAGCTTATGTTCCACATCATCATTATTACAACCTTAAAACTGTCTCTAAAGTAAAAGAAAGGAAGGGTACACTACTAATTCCCAAAGTAGTGACCAGCACCGACACAGGGAGAATATCTATATATCATAAGTGGAAGCTACCTGCTCGTCTCCGGTACAGCTACTCGTGCATACCACCTAACTTGTCTCTAGTCTGCTCGTGAGAGCACCCAGAGTAATAAGAAGAGACATAAAACTCTGGGTCTGACAAAAAGTCTGGTATGATCGATAAGCAACAAAACAGAACAATAACAGGTATACTAAACCATACCTGAACCTGGACCTGCAACCAAAGAGTTGGCACTACATACCGTACAACTCTAAGGTGCCACTAACACATGGTATAAAGAATACGGGGACGGGGGTGTGCATGTAATAGTGATGGCAAACAAATCAAGCATAACAACCATCCTCACATCTCTCACTCAGTGCGTAAAGCATACGATATCCACCACTTTGATCACTAGATTCATCGAGGTAATGACGGAGTTCGACTTGTACAACTACTGCTACCACCAAGCTTATCCCATGCGATCATGACCAAACCTTTTCAAATGATCCCACTTCATTGGTCTGTAGCCCACTAGTCGTACCTAGGCCACCGTGGCCTTGAATCCGTTCACGTACCTCCCGTACATAGTGATCCAAAGTCATAGACATCGACAACCCCTTAGCACACGTCCCGCAGCAAAGCCCAACCATGAAGTTAACTCGTTGGCTCCCAACTGGATCCTGAGTTCTACTTCCTATTTGGACTTCCTTTGCATCTCGGGTTTTGGTCGAATTGGAGTTGGTCTTCAAAAGAGTCGTCGCGTAATAGTAATAGCACTCGTCCGGCTCGGTTCAGATATGCATAGTGCTCCAGTCCTCATCGGTTCGGTTCGGATGCCTCTGCCTGGGTTCGGCTCGGTGGTTGCTCCCTCCTAGATGTCCCGATCCGATCCCCCTCCCCTTCATAAACCCGATCTGGTCTAATCCTTCTCCATTCGCCCGATCCGATTCGGTGCTTCACTCCAACTCCAGCTCCAAGCTTGGTCCTCCGATCCGATCCCGCTCCCTAGCTCTAGTCCGATCCGATCTCCACGCCCTTGCTTCCGATCCGATCCCCTTTTGGTCTCTCCGATCCCCTTTTGGTCTCTCCGATCCGATCCCCAGCCCAACTCCAACTCTAAGCAAATGGCCTTCCTTCTCGCCAAGCCCCTTATGCTAAGTTCCAATCCAAATCAAGTCCACTTTCCTGGTTCTCCTATCCTATCCGAGCCCAATAATCCGATCCGATCCAGGTTGAAACCCTGCAAATTTCCTGCAACTTTCCAACGACTGTTTTACACCATACGACGGCGTTTTAGACCATTCTAACAGTTCTAATCAATCATGAAACACGCCATACATTCATAGCAACATGTATAACCAACCACAAACATCAAAACAACAATATGATGTATTAAAATGGATCAAACATAACCAAAAATCTACATTCTCCCTTAATCATGTTTAGGCATAACTAATGATATGATTAACAAAACTTAACCAAATTATCCAAACTTTCTAACAGAGGCTTAAAACATCATTTCAAACTTTATAAGTATTTTTCCAGATTTTTAACATGTATAAATTCGCTAATTATCACTAATTACTCTTAATTATCCATAATTAGTGAGGAACTATGCAAATCACTCACCTTGGCCACAAATTAACTTTAGATCTGAAATAAATCTTTGTTATGGCGCTGTTCCCAAAGCTATACAGTAGTTCTACCTCGATTCTTGTGCTAATCCTCCTTTGTTTGATGTTGATTTGGCTTAATTGGCGATTAGAGGGTGATTTGGGGTGTTTTAGATGTTGGAGGCCATTACTAGGGTTCTAAGAATGAAAGTGGCAGCTGTGAAAGTGAGAAAATGGGTGTTCTCTAAACCCTAACAGTCCTTAAATACTCCAAATCCCGAAATTCCCGTTTGGACCTAGCTGTTAATCACCCGGTTAAGCCCAATTAAGCTGTTTTTCACCTTCTGAAACTTGATTCAGCCATATCTCCCAAACGGTGAGTCCGTTTGGCTAATGTGACCACTCTACGGAATTGTAAACCATCATCCGAATCTAGTGGAAGTGGTTTTAGTTCAAAATTCCTTTTCAATCAAAGTTATGGCCGAAATAAGATCAGCTAGGGGCAAAACGGTTATTTAAAAATTAGCAAAAATCATGAACATGGGAAATGACTCCAATAGTCGTCTCCCAAAGTTACATGTCTATATGACTTCGTATGTGAAAGAAATAAATATTCTACGATCCTGTGATGTGTAGAATGCGGGTCGTTACACTCTCCTGCCCTTAAGAAATTTCGTCCCTGAAATTCCTTAACCCAAAACATACAAAGGATCCCGCATGCCTACCAGCCACTTACAACAATCAAACATGCAAAACAAACAAAATAAGCCTATCCTAGCTTGCGGAAAGACTAAATCGAAACTGAAATCTTACCGGGCGAAGAGTTCTGGATACGTCTTCCTAATGCTCTCCTCTGTCTCCTAAGTACAGTCATTCTCATTCTCGTCCCACTGAACTTTGACTAGATTCACCGCTTTCCTTTGAAGTTGCTTCGTATCATTCCCAACAATACACATAGGCTTGCGGTTCCCAACCGCCTCAGGTTCAACTTCGATATCATCCAACTGATCAGGTGAAATAGCCACATCTGGGTTGTGTACGAACTTCTTTAACTAGGAAACATGAAACACGTTGTGAACTCCTGCCATCTTCTCTGGTAATTCAACTTTGTATGCCAAATTCGCAATTTGCTCAAGAACTGTGAATGGACCAACAAATCTTGGTGCTAACTTGCCTCTCCTGCCAAATCGTATCACACTCTTCAACGGAGAAATCTTGACAAACATCAAGTCGCCAATGGAGAACTTTAATTCTCTTCTCCTCTTGTCAGCATAACTTTTCTGCCTATCTTGGGCAGCCTTCATTCGTTGTTGGACAACCTTAATCTTAGCTGAAATTTCTCTTATCACATTTGGTCCAAGCACAAACTTCTCACCAGTTTCTAACCAACATGACGACGAGTTGCACTGTCTTCCGTACAAAGCTTCAAATGGAGCCATACCAATACTGGATTGATAAATATTATTATATGCAAACTCTACTTGATGCAAATGGTCATCCCATGATCCACCAAAATCCAATACACAGGCTCTCAAGAGGTCTTCTAATATACGATTCACCCTCTCTGTTTGACCGTCGGTTTGAGGATGATACGCGGTACTGAGATGTAATTCTGATCCTAACGCCTCTTGTAAGCTCTTCCAAAATCCACTAGTGAACAACAGATCTCGGTCACTCATAATGCCCTTGGGTATTCCATGAAATCTCACTACCCACTTACATATAGTACAGCTAACTTAGCTGCCGTCCTGTTCGACTTGATGGGTATAAATCTTGCACTCTTGGTCAATCGGTCCACAATCACCCAAATGCTATCGTGGCCTGACCTAGTCCTTGGTAACCCATCAATGAAATCCATTGAGACTTGTTCCTATTTCCATTCTGGAATTTCTAATAGTTGCAATAAACCACTAGGCTTCTTTTGCTCAGCTTTAACTAGCTGGCAATTCATGCATTTAGATATAAATGTCCCAACGTCTCTTTTCATCCCTTCCCAGTAGTAGGTCTACTTCATGTCTCGGTACATCTTGTTACCACCGGGCTGTATAGTCAATTTTGAGTGATGACATTCTCTAAGCACTTCATCTCTCAATCCATTGACATTGGGTACAACAATTCTTCCGTTCTTTCTAAGCCATCTATCTCGATCAAGCCCATACTTGCTCATCTCTTCGTCGATTCTCATCTCTAACTTTGAGATGATTTCCAATAGGTTAGGATCGTTCCTCTGGCTGGAACCAATCCGCTCAATCAAAGTGGGTCTGATCGTCAAACTTGCTAACATTTCTGGATCCAATTCGCACTTCGGTCTGAAATCATACCCAGCGATGTACTCCAGTTGCTTCCATTCTAGAAACATTGCCCCTAAACTGGCATGTCTTCTACTCAATGCATCAGCTACCGCATTGCCCTTTCCTGGTGTGTATGCGATATCGAAATCATAGGAAGCTAAAAATTCTAACCACCTCTGCTATCGGCGATTCATATCCTTCTGAGAGAAGAGATACTTTAACGATTTATGATCGGTAAATAACTCGAATCTTTCTCCCAAGAGATAGAGTCTCCAAATCTTCAATGCGAATACGATCGCTGCTAATTCCAAATCATGGGTAGGGTATCTTCTCGCGTGAGGTTTCAATTGCCGACTTGCATAAGCTACAACCCTACCTCCTTTCATCAATACAACACCTAGCCCGGTACCACATGCATCCGTGTATACCGTCATCTCTTCATTCCCCTTAGGAATGACTAACACTAGTGCGCATGTCAACTTGTCCTTTAGACTCTTGAATGCATTCTCACACTTTTCGTCCCACACGAAAGCTTGATTCTTCTTGGTTAACTGAGTCAACGGTGCTGCTATCTTGGAGAAGTCTTGGATAAACTTACGATAATATCCAGCTAACCCCAAGAAACTTCCTATGTCTGTTGCATTCTTGGGCGTAGACCAATCTTGTACCGTAGCCACCTTCGCAGGATTCATGACAATACCATTTTCTGAAACAACATGGCCCAAGAATCTCACTTCCCTCCTCCAGAAGTGACACTTAGAAAACTTTGCTTTCAATTGGTGTTTTCTCAACACCTCCATCACTATCCTCAAGTGTTCCTTGTGCTCTTCCTCTGTCCTCGAATAAATAAGTATATCGCCCATGAACACAAGAACAAACTTATTCAACTGATCTCTGAATACTCTATTCATAAGGTCCACAAAATATGTTGGTGCCTTGGTCAACCCGAATGGCACGACCAACCACTCATAAAATCCAGACGGCGTCCGAAATGCCGTTTTAGCTATACTCTCAACTTCCACTCTAAGCTGATGAAAACCTGTCGCGAGATCCAACTGGGAGAATACTCTCGCGCCACTTAACTGATCAAACAAATCATCTATCCGCGGTAGGGGATACTTATTCTTCCTCGTCACCTTATTCAGCTCGCGGTAATCCACACACAATTGAAGGGAACCATCTGCCTTGGTAGCAAACACAACTGGTGCTCCCCACTCAGAAACACTTCTCCTGATAAATCCCTTCTTCAAAAGATCGCTTACTTGCACCCCGAGCTCTCGCTACTCCCTTGGCGCCAAACGACGAAGTGGCATCACTATAGGTCTGGCATCTTTCACTAAATCAATACAGAACTCAATCTCTCGGTGTGGTGGAAGCCTGGTCACTTTTTCGAAGACGTCCGGATACTGACCAACCACCGGAAAACCTGACAACTCACTATGCGGGATGTCGAGGGAATTTAGAAAACTAGCCATTACCCCATCACTAGGAAAACCACCAAAAACTACCCTCTGCCCATCATCCGCTCTTGCTGTCACCAAAAAGCCCTCACAGTCTACCACCACCCCGTATCTTTGGAGCCAATCGACTCCCAAAATAATGCCAAACCCAGTAAAGCCCAAAACAAAGCAATCACAAACAAACATGCATCCATGACTCGATAAGACCACGTTACGACAAATCATGATAAGGCTAGTCGAACCACCAATCGGGTTTGTCACTACTAAAGGTCGATCGACAATCTCGGGCTCCAATCCCAACCTATCCACCAGGTCACTAGATATGAAAGAACTGGAAGCTCCGGTATCAAACAAAACTCTAACAAGAACATCATAAACAGAAAGCATACCTTGAATAACGACATTCTTTCCCTTCTCCGCCGCAGTTGGGGCATTCAACGAAGAAGGAGCAGCATTAAGGCATATGCTTTCACCATCTATTTTTCTTTAGGGGGCTGTGGACACTTGTCCTTGTGATGTCCCACTTGGCCACAGTTGAAGCACTTCCTATCCGCTGGCTTGGCCCGACAATTACTAGCATAATGGCCCATTCTTACCACAACTAAAGCACTCAACATTTTTCTTCTTCTTCTGGCCATCCTTATTCTTGTTCTGCTTCCTCTTATTTTGAGAACCATTCTTTCCTCCACCGCTTACTTGCGACTTTGGCTCCTCTGCAGATGCAACCTCAGTCTTCGACTTAGAGTAAAAACTCTCTGACCTCAATGCTTTCCCCACAATCGATACAAATGTCTCATCGATGTGGTTAATAAGCCTTTCCCCCAAGTACTGATCCAAGCCAGTTATGAACTTCTCGTTCTTCTTCTCGGCAGTATCTATTAGGGATAACCCATATTTCGACAAAGTGTCGAATTCGGCAATATACTCCGAGACAGCTCTGCCATTCTGCTTGAATTCCAAGAATTTCTTAAACAGCACTGACTTCTGAGCAGCTAGAATGAACTTATCGCTAAAGCGAACCCTAAACTGATCCCAAGTAATCTGATCCTTGGGAATAGCTGCCTTTATAGCATTCCACCAATTCATTGCCCGTCCTTGCAGCTGACGGGATGCTAGCTTTCTGTAACGAACCAGAATTTTCTAAATTTAAATATGAATTTCCATAACACATTTTGAGATTTTCTGAATACATATTTCTGGAATTAATAGGATTTAATATTTGAAATTCCCTTTTTATTAGTTTAAATAAATAATTTTATTTTGTATAAGACTTATTTTAAAGATTTTGTATAAAAATGATTTTTGTAATTTTACATAATGGTTTTTATATTTATAGATAGTAATATTTTGTATTTATATATATATAAATGTTTTATAATATGAATTTTATAATTTGAAGATTTATTTTGAGGAAATATTTAATATATAAAGATTTAAACAATTTTATATATAGATTTATATGGATTTTTAATTTTTACAAAGTAGTTTGACTTGAAAATAAATTATAGATAAATATCGGTTTAAAATATTCATCTGATTTCTGTACGCGTAATTTTAAAATAATTTTTAGAATTTTCCTGTAATTTTTATTTTGAAAAATAAGCAGATAATTTTTCAACGTATTTTGGGTATAAATGTGGTCCTTTAGACGCTTTACAAAATTGATCAATCAGACCGGTTTTATTGCTGTTTTCAAATCAGAGCGTGTTGTTGTTTACGATGATGGTCTTATTTCAGTACAAATCGCGGTAAATAACTCTAAAAATCAAAAATTGGAAGTGGAACAAATGAATATACTATGTATGGACTTAAAAATATGGATGGATGTGTTCATGAAAAGGTGGAACGCATGGATGGTTCTCACAGCTATGAGGTGGCAAGTGTCCTTGAGGTGGCTTTATGCATGCATGAGTTTTGTTTAGGGAAGACACGTTTGCACATATGTGTAGGAATGCATGCATATTGTTTTGTTTTATGGACGTGTGTCCTTTTTCCCAAAAATGCCCTCAACCGCCCTTTTGATAGCATGCACGCACACATGTTTTCCCACTCCACTCTCACGGGCAAAAACTTCTCCCTTCTCTCGCATCTTCCATTTTTGCATCCTCACCACCTCTCTTCCTAAAGACATCCGCCTCCCCCTTGCGTGCTCACAGCCCTCCCCTTGCATTAATCTTTGTCGCGCACCCTTCGCGTCTTTCACCCCATCTTCTTGTTCTGTCGCCACACTCATCTCCCAGTCCACTCTCGTTCTCACTACTCTTAAGGTACTGTCGGCCTCCTCTCTCTACACTTCAAAACAGTTCGCACCAACCATTCTATCTCTCCAAGTATCTCGTCCACTTATGCCCTCAAGAGCGTCCGCATGCAGACCCCTCCGCATGGCCATCTCCCCTCAGTCCACTCAGCTCGCGTCCGCAACCTAGGGGTTCACCATGCGTAACCCGGTCCCTTTCCTGTAGTTCTGTCCGTCCGCTTTTTATATATATATATATATATAAAAAAAAAATAGTCTGTTCGAGAACAGTGGTCCATGTTGGATGCACGTATGAAGCACATCTGAGTTGAAGTTGTCCGTTGATTCTACAGTTCGTTGCGAAGGAGTGTGAGCGTGCGGATAGCACGTCCATGAAGTTGAACGCGGTTGTCCGGAGTTTCATTTGCGGAGGATACGGAGTACGCAGTGTCCGTGAACAACCGGATTTCTTTCACAGTTGATACGGAATGATTACGGTGAAAGAACTGGATGGCAACGCAGGTGAGAACTTCACTTTAATCGTTTTATTTTGGTAGAATTAGTTAGTATAATTTATTTATATTATAATTAGTTGATTTAAAAAAAAAAAAAATTAGTGGTTGTGGATGTTTGAACTGATATGGATGATTTTCACTGATTGATCGATGAATGTGTAGGTTGTTGTAAACACCACAAAACACCGAGCGTTACCGACAATAACGCTCCGCACAGTTGATTTATTTTGTGGTTGTCATGGATGAATGATGTCTGTTATTGGTCAAGCTATTGTATTGTTCTGGTTGAATGAAGTCACACACTCGCCGTAGTTGCAGATCTTACGGTTGACCGATTTAAATACTTCTTCCGATTAAATGAATATTTTATTTTAATAATGATTTGAGAATTTGTTGAATTTAAATTTGAAAACCATTTGGAAGATAAATCTAGATGAACAAATATTATATATATACCGACATTGGGAAAATTTCAGTTCTTTATTTATTCTTTGACCGGGTTTTAAGTTAAATTGAAAAGGATCGGAAATTCAGTATCGATTTTTTTATTTGATAATACTTTTTGAAAAAATGATGATGGTTCAAATATAAGAAAATATTTAATTTAATTTGAAGTGATTAAACAATTTATATTTTAAATCGATACTAGGCGTATAAGTATAGTTTGAATATTTGAACTATTGAAAGTTGGAACAAATTGGTATTTTAATTTTATAAGCATCAAGTGATATACATTTTCGAATATAAGTTGTTAATTTTCAAGAAAGGTATTTGAAAATAAATTTTCCGTTTCCATGAATTGTTTAAGTATGAAATAAGTTGAAATTAATCGAAGAAGACATTCCAAATTGATTTTGTCGAGAATTGGACCACCCTAGAGATCCGTAATTTCATGTGAAATGAAGATCGATAATGTGAAATGATTTTTGAATCAAAAGCGAAATATGTTACGAATATATTCTCAAGTTGTTTGTCTCATAATACTATGTCACATTTGAAATAAACTAGCATAGTAATTAAAAATGTTAAATCCATCGTATGCAAGTAGATTTGGAAAACGAATGTATACTTGAGAATTTGGTTTCAAAGAATTTGAAATACATTCGGTTTGCTAATATTGAAACAATATTAGTTGGGATTGGGACACGCCAAATCAGAGTATGTAATGGAAGTGTGGTGATATTATTGAAAAGGAGAGCTACAAGAAATTGTCCCGTCAATAGAAATATGATAAATCATATGTTATGGTTTAAGAGTAGTTTATGATTTAAATTTTGAATTTGGGAGGATTTGGATTCGTTTTCCACAAACGCTTCAGTAACGCTTTAACGTTATTTGAATTGGTTAAATTTGAAGATTTCAGAACATGAATCATTATGGAATGGGTTTGATTTTTAAACATAGGATATGGAATTGAAATTTATTAATGGAAATTTAAATCCAAATAAAATTTGGTCGTCTCGAGATAACGATGAAACAATGAAGTTGCTTTGAACTATAAGGTTGGGAAATGAATGTTGAATTTTAACGAATTTCCGGGAAATTAAATCCAACATTTAATTCAAAGTAAATGGGAAATATTTGGAAAGGAGATTTGAATTGGGAAACCCGTGTGATTTGTAACTATTGTTTAAGATACGTTGTTACTTGGGAAGTCCGAGATCGGATATAGGTCCGAAAACCATTCCAAGTAATATTACGACGTTATGATGAAATTCAGGACTTGGAATTGATAAATGAAGACCGGAAATATCCAGATTATTTGGATCGATTGCTGGTATCTCGGATCGGGCCGTACACCCGATACGAGGGTGGCAGGAGATCTGAGTATATTTGGAAATTTTCGGATTATGTTCCGTTCAGACCCAGAACGGACTTGTATGGATGGTGTGTCTGACATTTGTAATTGACCACGTAGCACTGATTCGTGTGAATGTATATATATGATTTGTGGCAATTGAATATCTCTGTCTCTAAGTTACGTTCTTAGAGAATATGTATTAATTCGAATCAGTGATATGTGGAGATATTGACGATGTGGCATACCCAAGTATGATATGAGCTAATGATGATCAAAGCATGGCTTATCGAAGCGTAGCTTTGTGTATGACGTGACATCGACAAACCTCACACACCGGATGATGAGAAACTGGCGGTTTGGTCCGTATATATATATAATTTGATGAGTGCTGCAGCAGTGGGAAACCACTTGTGAACTGGGGATGGGGTATGTTCGGGGGGCCGCGTCTGGTCGAAAACCGTAGATACTGCCCTGGCGATTTGTTGCGTTACACTTCGCTCAAGTCCCTGATTGATCTTTCGTGCCAGGAATCATCAAGTTGGAAATCCAAATCTCCAATACGAGCCTTGCGATTTTGATTGTATTTATATATGGCGACATAGTGGTATGGGACACTCATGCCGTCTAGGATTAATACATTTAAGTGCGAATTTGTTTCCACACTATATGATAATATTAAAGAGGATTTTCACGTATGAAATCATGTTTGGTTATCATAAGACAAAACTCGCCCATCTGGTGTGCGCTTGCATTGTGTGATATGGGACGAGCTTATGATAGCTTCATTTTTCGAAAGTCATTGCGTATTTCTATGCACGGGAATTCATATGGAGTAAAACCCGTTCCGCATTAGCGGCGTGGTCCGTTGAATTACCCAACTTTAAAATGAAACCTAAACGATAACTGTTTTGAGTTCTCACACCAGTCCCACGACTGACCTGGAGTTTATTGTTCCTTCCTAAACTCTGGGTGCCCACTAATTTCCACACGGGCAGCTAGTGTTTAGTTTGCAGTTATGGATTGTGGAGAAGATTCAGAGTGCTTCCGGAGTTAGAGTTCACGCTAGAGTTGGAGCTTCCGCTGTATCAGATAATGTTCTTCCGCTGAGAGTTTTATTTCTTCCGCTGTGCATATTTATGTGTAACTCTGATATTCATGTAACTCTGATGTAATATTGAATTATTCAATGAAAAGTTCTGTTGTTTTTGTTCAATGTATGTAAGTACCCATAACAATTCGTCTTTATGAATGATTTGAGTCGGTTTAATTACCGGCGAGGGTCGGGCAAAAAGGCGGGTCGTTACAGTTGGTATCAGAGCTTTGGTTATACAAAGCTATTGGATACGTACATATTTGGACAAAAGAATAGGACTCCTCAGAGTTATATTATCTTATTAGAGATAGGGTTAGAAATACCCTAGAATGAGATCTCGGAATATTATGACGAGAGAGCGTATATTTTTGAAACCTATATAAGGTATTTTTGAAAAATTAAATCAATTTGAAGCAATGATTATTTGAAATATAATTTGAAATAAGGATTTCGAGTGTTTTATTCGACGTCATGATTGGACTATCGAGTATGTAAGAATTTTGAATCTACGTCTGATCAACGTATATACGAAGTTCGGTATATATTAGATAGATATAGGATTCCATTCTAGTCGCTGGAGGATAATTCTGTTGATGATCCGGACATCGTCAGTGATTATTCTCGAGTTTCGAAAATGGGATGACCATATGATTCCGATTTAAACGTCGAGAATACTTGAAACCATTTTCATAAGTGTTTGAAATTGTTGATGAATTAAAGTGAGAGTCGATATAGTAACTTGAAATAGGAATGAAATATAGATTATATCTTCTTAAATAAAGAATATAAATGTAGTTCGCAAATGAACCAAGATGAGTAGGGAATATTTATGAATCTAGAAATTGGATGAATAACTTAAGTATAAAACTCTTTAAATAATAGTTAAGGAAGTGTTGGAATTGCATGGAAACTTAAGTAAAGTTATCAACCATTTGATTTCTGGATTGGTTTAGTAGGAATTAGGATGCCCGATTTGGACCCTTGACCATTTGTTGATCTTGGTAAACCCCTTTGAAAATTTTAAGAACCTTAAAAGGAGAAATTTTGGGTACAAGCACTTAATGTGAATCGTTCTGGTTAAGTTATTGATGAATAGATTTGGATGACCCGTAAGCCTTAAAGTTTTAATTTTAAGGTAGTAAATCTTGCTTAGTCCAGCCTAAGGGTAGCGGTAATCGAGATTTCAATCATTTCTTGTAACTAGCGTAACCATAGGATAATTGAGATCCCATCAAATTCCAACCTGATTTAGGATCAGACTAAGTGCCCCAGCAGTAACATGAACTGTAGACCTGATCATTATCCTGTCATGTTAGGAATAAGGCCCAACCCTGCAGTAGGACGACCCTGTAAGAATATATGAGTATGTGCTAGGACCCGTGATTATTAACTTGATGATATGGGATAAGGCAGCAACCTACTTTGGATTCAATGACCCCCCAAAGGATTAATAATGATACATTAGAGTTTTGTGGTCACAGATCCTAGACCAGAGGGATCAGCAGTTGTTAGGAGGTGCCGAACTAGCGCAGGATGCACCAGAGGACATTAAGTGGCCTATAGACCCTGTATTTGTTGAGCGGTTTAGAAATGTTGATGCATGAAATGGGATAACCAGTAGTTATAGCTGAGGACGACCCGCTCCCAGAAACGGGAAATGGTGGATTTGACGATGTTATAGAAAAGGTGGAGAAACCCCAACATGATGATGATGTCATAGTAGACAATAATGATGTTGTAGCAAATGAGGGTGATTTTGAATAACCTACATTCGAGGATGACCCGCTTCCAGATATGGGAGATGATGAGATTGGTGAGAAAATAGAGAATATATACCAGCCCTTAGACAAGGCTGATGAAGATGGATTTATGGGTAATGAGCACGATGGATTTATCGTGGGAGTAGATGATGATGGCTGCATGGCAGACGATGAAGAGCCATTAGCTGATGAAGAACCCGAGGAGATTGGCTTGACCGATCCACCAGATGATGGGTCGACAGATGATTAGTTGCGATGAGTCTGGATCTTGTATATATAGTGTTTATATGTTATCTTAAGTACCAGATGCATTAAGATGTTTTGGGCAAGTATGGTTTTGAGGACTAGTAACAGATAGCTAGGTACACCTTTGATGACTGTATTTTTGACTGCCCAAGTGCGTAGTATGTGCTCAGGAAAGGTTAGATACGTTTTGTATGCTGACTTGAGAGATCGATATGACATGATATGTTGGATTGACTATGATATGTGTGTCCCACTATTTAATTTAAATCTGTTTGTTTTGCATATTTATAAAACCTGTTCCAAATCATATAAAAAGTTTGATTTATAGTTTAAAATTTACTATCTTCCTTTTCGAGGACGAAAAGTCTTAAGGGGGGAAGAATGTAACGAACCAGAATTTTCTAAATTTAAATATGAATTTCCATAGCACATTTTGAGATTTTCTGAATACATATTTCTGGAATTAATAGGATTTAATATTTGAAATTCCCTTTTTATTAGTTTAAATAAATAATTTTATTTTGTATAAGACTTATTTTAAAGATTTTGTATAAAAATGATTTTTGTAATTTTACATAATGGTTTTTATATTTATAGATAGTAATATTTTGTATTTATATATATATAAATGTTTTATAATATGAATATTATAATTTGAAGATTTATTTTGAGGAAATATTTAATATATAAAGATTTAAACAATTTTATATATAGATTTATATGGATTTTTAATTTTTACAAAGTAGTTTGACTTGAAAATAAATTATAGATAAATATCGGTTTAAAATATTCATCTGATTTCTGTACGCGTAATTTTAAAATAATTTTTAGAATTTTCCTGTAATTTTTATTTTGAAAAATAAGCAGATAATTTTTCAACGTATTTTGGGTATAAATGTGGTCCTTTAGACGCTTTACAAAATTGATCAATCAGACCGGTTTTATTGCTGTTTTCAAATCAGAGCGTGTTGTTGTTTACGATGATGGTCTTATTTCAGTACAACTCGCGGTAAATAACTCTAAAAATCAAAAATTGGAAGTGGAACAAATGAATATACTATGTATGGACTTAAAAATATGGATGGATGTGTTCATGAAAAGGTGGAACGCATGGATGGTTCTCACAGCTATGAGGTAGCAAGTGTCCTTGAGGTGGCTTTATGCATGCATGAGTTTTGTTTAGGGAAGACACGTTTGCACATATGTGTAGGAATGCATGCATATTGTTTTGTTTTATGGACGTGTGTCCTTTTTCCCAAAAATGCCCTCAACCGCCCTTTTGATAGCATGCACGCACACATGTTTTCCCACTCCACTCTCACGGGCAAAAACTTCTCCCTTCTCTCGCATCTTCCATTTTTGCATCCTCACCACCTCTCTTCCCAAAGACATCCGCCTCCCCCTTGCGTGCTCACAGCCCTCCCCTTGCATTAATCTTTGTCGCGCACCCTTCGCGTCTTTCACCCCATCTTCTTGTTCTGTCGCCACACTCATCTCCCAGTCCACTCTCGTTCTCACTACTCTTAAGGTACTGTCGGCCTCCTCTCTCTACACTTCAAAACAGTTCGCACCAACCATTCTATCTCTCCAAGTATCTCGTCCACTTATGCCCTCAAGAGCGTCCGCATGCAGACCCCTCCGCATGGCCATCTCCCCTCAGTCCACTCAGCTCGCGTCCGCAACCTAGGGGTTCACCATGCGTAACCCGGTCCCTTTCCTGTAGTTCTGTCCGTCCGCTTTTTATATATATATATATATATAAAAAAAAAATAGTCTGTTCGAGAACAGTGGTCCATGTTGGATGCACGTATGAAGCACATCTGAGTTGAAGTTGTCCGTTGATTCTACAGTTCGTTGCGAAGGAGTGTGAGCGTGCGGATAGCACGTCCATGAAGTTGAACGCGGTTGTCCGGAGTTTCATTTGCGGAGGATACGGAGTACGCAGTGTCCGTGAACAACCGGATTTCTTTCACAGTTGATACGGAATGATTACGGTGAAAGAACTGGATGGCAACGCAGGTGAGAACTTCACTTTAATCGTTTTATTTTGGTAGAATTAGTTAGTATAATTTATTTATATTATAATTAGTTGATTTAAAAAAAAAAAAATTAGTGGTTGTGGATGTTTGAACTGATATGGATGATTTTCACTGATTGATCGATGAATGTGTAGGTTGTTGTAAACACCACAAAACACCGAGCGTTACCGACAATAACGCTCCGCACAGTTGATTTATTTTGTGGTTGTCATGGATGAATGATGTCTGTTATTGGTCAAGCTATTGTATTGTTCTGGTTGAATGAAGTCACACACTCGCCGTAGTTGCAGATCTTACGGTTGACCGATTTAAATACTTCTTCCGATTAAATGAATATTTTATTTTAATAATGATTTGAGAATTTGTTGAATTTAAATTTGAAAACCATTTGGAAGATAAATCTAGATGAACAAATATTATATATATACCGACATTGGGAAAATTTCAGTTCTTTATTTATTCTTTGACCGGGTTTTAAGTTAAATTGAAAAGGATCGGAAATTCAGTATCGATTTTTTTATTTGATAATACTTTTTGAAAAAATGATGATGGTTCAAATATAAGAAAATATTTAATTTAATTTGAAGTGATTAAACAATTTATATTTTAAATCGATACTAGGCGTATAAGTATAGTTTGAATATTTGAACTATTGAAAGTTGGAACAAATTGGTATTTTAATTTTATAAGCATCAAGTGATATACATTTTCGAATATAAGTTGTTAATTTTCAAGAAAGGTATTTGAAAATAAATTTTCCGTTTCCATGAATTGTTTAAGTATGAAATAAGTTGAAATTAATCGAAGAAGACATTCCAAATTGATTTTGTCGAGAATTGGACCACCCTAGAGATCCGTAATTTCATGTGAAATGAAGATCGATAATGTGAAATGATTTTTGAATCAAAAGCGAAATATGTTACGAATATATTCTCAAGTTGTTTGTCTCATAATACTATGTCACATTTGAAATAAACTAGCATAGTAATTAAAAATGTTAAATCCATCGTATGCAAGTAGATTTGGAAAACGAATGTATACTTGAGAATTTGGTTTCAAAGAATTTGAAATACATTCGGTTTGCTAATATTGAAACAATATTAGTTGGGATTGGGACACGCCAAATCAGAGTATGTAATGGAAGTGTGGTGATATTATTGAAAAGGAGAGCTACAAGAAATTGTCCCGTCAATAGAAATATGATAAATCATATGTTATGGTTTAAGAGTAGTTTATGATTTAAATTTTGAATTTGGGAGGATTTGGATTCGTTTTCCACAAACGCTTCAGTAACGCTTTAACGTTATTTGAATTGGTTAAATTTGAAGATTTCAGAACATGAATCATTATGGAATGGGTTTGATTTTTAAACATAGGATATGGAATTGAAATTTATTAATGGAAATTTAAATCCAAATAAAATTTGGTCGTCTCGAGATAACGATGAAACAATGAAGTTGCTTTGAACTATAAGGTTGGGAAATGAATGTTGAATTTTAACGAATTTCCGGGAAATTAAATCCAACATTTAATTCAAAGTAAATGGGAAATATTTGGAAAGGAGATTTGAATTGGGAAACCCGTGTGATTTGTAACTATTGTTTAAGATACGTTGTTACTTGGGAAGTCCGAGATCGGATATAGGTCCGAAAACCATTCCAAGTAATATTACGACGTTATGATGAAATTCAGGACTTGGAATTGATAAATGAAGACCGGAAATATCCAGATTATTTGGATCGATTGCTGGTATCTCGGATCGGGCCGTACACCCGATACGAGGGTGGCAGGAGATCTGAGTATATTTGGAAATTTTCGGATTATGTTCCGTTCAGACCCAGAACGGACTTGTATGGATGGTGTGTCTGACATTTGTAATTGACCACGTAGCACTGATTCGTGTGAATGTATATATATGATTTGTGGCAATTGAATATCTCTGTCTCTAAGTTACGTTCTTAGAGAATATGTATTAATTCGAATCAGTGATATGTGGAGATATTGACGATGTGGCATACCCAAGTATGATATGAGCTAATGATGATCAAAGCATGGCTTATCGAAGCGTAGCTTTGTGTATGACGTGACATCGACAAACCTCACACACCGGATGATGAGAAACTGGCGGTTTGGTCCGTATATATATATAATTTGATGAGTGCTGCAGCAGTGGGAAACCACTTGTGAACTGGGGATGGGGTATGTTCGGGGGGCCGCGTCTGGTCGAAAACCGTAGATACTGCCCTGGCGATTTGTTGCGTTACACTTCGCTCAAGTCCCTGATTGATCTTTCGTGCCAGGAATCATCAAGTTGGAAATCCAAATCTCCAATACGAGCCTTGCGATTTTGATTGTATTTATATATGGCGACATAGTGGTATGGGACACTCATGCCGTCTAGGATTAATACATTTAAGTGCGAATTTGTTTCCACACTATATGATAATATTAAAGAGGATTTTCACGTATGAAATCATGTTTGGTTATCATAAGACAAAACTCGCCCATCTGGTGTGCGCTTGCATTGTGTGATATGGGACGAGCTTATGATAGCTTCATTTTTCGAAAGTCATTGCGTATTTCTATGCACGGGAATTCATATGGAGTAAAACCCGTTCCGCATTAGCGGCGTGGTCCGTTGAATTACCCAACTTTAAAATGAAACCTAAACGATAACTGTTTTGAGTTCTCACACCAGTCCCACGACTGACCTGGAGTTTATTGTTCCTTCCTAAACTCTGGGTGCCCACTAATTTCCACACGGGCAGCTAGTGTTTAGTTTGCAGTTATGGATTGTGGAGAAGATTCAGAGTGCTTCCGGAGTTAGAGTTCACGCTAGAGTTGGAGCTTCCGCTGTATCAGATAATGTTCTTCCGCTGAGAGTTTTATTTCTTCCGCTGTGCATATTTATGTGTAACTCTGATATTCATGTAACTCTGATGTAATATTGAATTATTCAATGAAAAGTTCTGTTGTTTTTGTTCAATGTATGTAAGTACCCATAACAATTCGTCTTTATGAACGATTTGAGTCGGTTTAATTACCGGCGAGGGTCGGGCAAAAAGGCGGGTCGTTACAGTTTCTTTTCATCGCATCCTCGATACCCAAGTCTTCAAAGATACGCTCAGAGCTATCCAACCAATCTTGAACATCCGTGGCCGATTCCGTTCCTTGGAACGACTTTCCACCAAAACTAGTGTAATCCTTGCATAGCTTGGCAAAATTGGCTCTAGGCGCCTGCACCACCACCATTACCAGCATTAGGAGCTGCCCCCTGAACATCTCTAATCATCTCCCTTATGAGGTCAGTAAACATCGTCCTCATATCAGCAACATTCCCATTATTGGCTCCTTTACCGGCACCTCTTGCGTATCGGCTCATCGTTCAATCTGAAAAGAGAAAACGATTAACCATCTCCATAGTGGTCCCAGTGCAGTGCAACTTCATCCTTAGATATACTAATAGTATATATATAGCTTTTGAAAACCAAAATAATCATAAATACGCGCCCTCATATACGTATTATCTCTCCCTGGTGTCTTTCCCTAGGTTAACTACGCAACCTAGAGCTCTGATACCAAGTGTGACGGCCTGCCCCGCACCAGTCGGCATTTCTTCCGAAAATGCGCTGTACACATGCCCGAGTAGCCCGGAATGGTCGCGAAAGAAAGGAAGGAAGAGAATGAACTAATCAAGACCCTGTATAATGTCTCTAGCGCATTGGATAAAATATAATAACAACATACTTAACATAAAACAGGCGAGACAGTGCATAAGCTGAAAACTAAACATCATAGCAGCGAAAAATCCAAATACAACTTATGTTCCACATTATCATTATTACAACTTTAAAACTGTCTCTAAAGTAAAAGAAAGGAAGGGTACACTACTAATGCCCAAAGTAGTGACCAGCAGCGACATAGGGAGAATATCCATATATCATACGTGGAAGCCTCCTGCTCGTCTCCGGTACCGCTACTCGTGCATACCACCTAACCTGTCTCTAGTCTGCTCGTGAGAGCACCCAGAGTAATAAGAAGAGATATAAAACTCTGGGTCAAACAAAAAGTCTGGTATGAGCGATAAGCAGCAAAACAGAACAATAACAGGTATACTAAACCATACCTGAACCTGGATCTGCAACCAAAGAGTTAGCACTACATACCGTACAATACTCTAAGGTGTCACTAACTCATGGTATAAAGAATACGGGGATGGGGGTGTGCATGTAATAGTAATTGCAAACAAATCAAGCATAGCAACCATCCTCACATCTCTCACACAGTGCGTAAAGCATACGATATCCACCACTTTGATCACTAGATTCATCGAGGTAATGACGGAGTTCGACTTGTACAACTACTGCTACCACCAAGCTTATCCCATGGGATCATGACCAAACCTTTTCAAATGACCCCACTTCATTGTTCTATAGCCCACTAGTCGTACTTAGGCCACTGTGGCCCTGAATCCGTTCACGTACCTCCTATACATAGTGATCCAAAGTCATAGACATTGACAACCCCTTAGCACACGTCCCGCATCAAAGCCCAACCATGAAGTTAACTCGTTGGCTCCCAACTGGATCCTGACCTATTTGGACTTCCTTTGCATCTCGGGTTTTGGTCGAATTGGAGTTGGTCTTCAAAAGAGTCGTCGTGTAGTAGTAATAGCACTCGTCCAGCTCGGTTCAGATATGCATAGTGCACCAGTCCTCATCGGTTTGGTTTGGTTCGGATGCCTCTGCCTGGGTTCGGCTCGGTGGTTGCTCCCTCCTAGATGTCCCGATCTGATCCCCCTCCCCTTCATAAACCCGATCCGGTCTCATCCTTCTCCATTCGCCCGATCCGATTCGGTGCTTCACTCCAACTCCAGCTCCAAGCTTGGTCCTCCGATCTGATCCCGCTCCCTAGCTCTAGTCCGATCCGATCTCCACGCCCTTGCTTCCAATCCGATCCCCTTTTGGTCTCTCCGATCCGATCCCCTGCCCAACTCCAACTCTAAGCAAATGGCCTTCTTTCTCACTAAGCCCCTTATGCTAAGTTTCAATCCGAATCAAGTCCACTTGCCCGGTTCTCCTATTCGATCCGAGCCCAATAATCCGATCCGATCCGGGTTGAAACCCTGCACATTTCCTGCAACTTTCCAGCAATTGTTTTACACCATACGACGGCGTTTAAGACCATTCTAACAGTTCTAATCAATCACGAAACACACCATACAGTCATAGCAACATGTATAACCAACCACAAACATCAAAACAACAATATGGTATATTAAAATGGATCAAACATAGCCAAAAATCTACATTCTCCCTTAATCATGTTTAGGCATAACTAATGATATGATTAACAAAACTTAACCAAATTATCCAAACTTTCTAACAGAGGCTTAAAACATCATTTCGAATTTTATAAGTATTTTTCAAGATTTTAACATGTATAAATTCGCTAATTATCACTAATTACTCTTAATTATCCATAATTAGCGAGGAACTATGCAAATCACTCACCTTGGCCACAAATTAACTTCATATCTGAAATAAATCTCTGTTATGGCGTTGTTCCCAAGGCTATACAGTAGTTCTACCTCGATTCTTGTGCTAATCCTCCTTGATTTGATGTAGATTTGGCTTAATTAGCGATTAGAGGGTGATTTGGGGTGTTTTAGATGTTGGAGGCTATTACTAGGGTTCTAAGATTGAAAGTGGCGGCTGTGAAAGTGAGAAAAAGGTGGTTTTTAAACCCTAACAGCCCTTAAATACTCCAAATACCGAAGTTCCCCTTTGGGCCTAGCTGTTAATCACCCGGTTAAGCCCAATTAAGCTATTTTTCATCATCTGAAACTTGATTCAGCCATATCTCCCAAACGGTGAGTCCGTTTGGCTAATGTGACCACTCTACGGAATTGTAAACCATCATTCGGATCCAATGGATGTAGTTTTAGTTCAAAATTCCTTTTCAATCAAAAGTTATGGCTGAAACAAGATCATCTAGGGGCAAAATGGTCATTTAAAAATTAGCAAAAATCATGAACTTGGGAAATAACTCCAATAGTCATTTCCCAAATTTACATGACCATACGACTTCGTATGTGAAAGAAATAAATATTATACGATCCGGCGATGCATAGAATGCGGGTCGTTACATGTACATGCAATGATAATGCAACGGTGATGGCCTTCGATTTGTTTGTTTGGACAGTGAATGTGTGGAGTAGAGATTGGATGGATAACATGGTTGTGAAAATTTGATGGAGGAGAACGGTTAGTTGGGGTTTTATTGTAGACTTTAAATTTGAACTTTGTTCTATTTTTTGTTATCTCAAATTGATATCAATATGAAATTGAAAACATATGTGTTGAACTTATTTTTTGTTAGTTGATCCTTTATCTTGCTATCATTAATATTTGTTACATTTGTTGAGTATTATAGTTTTTTGGGTCATGTACTGCTTTTGAAATTCTTACGAAGATTCATTTGATTGTTATTATCATAATATATTGAAAAGCATTATAAAAGATAATGTAATACAGGAGCTTGTTGGCAAAGATATTAGGTGTTATATCTACATATTTTATAGCGGCATAGACAGGATGTAAAAGGATTTAGAAATGCTATCCTGTTGGTTTATATCATGATAAACCTGCTATTGAATTAATATTTTATAGCAGCTATACAGTGTTATAGAAATTCATTATTTTCATGAAGAATGACATGTTTTATAGCGGCAATAGCGAGCTACTATCTTTACATACCACAGCGGCGTATAACCACTATAAAATCATACACCTTCATAGCGGTAGTTTCTATGTTATAATTATTCAACTGTTTTTTATAACATGTCGATATATAGCGCTTTTCGAGCCACTACAATATTGTTTAATAGCGACTATAAGTCGCTATAAAAGACTATTTCTATTGTAGTGTGAGTACTACACATTATGACACGAATGGTTGCAAAATTGGATGTACACTTGGTGTATGCTGGTATATAACTGATATGCGAAGGATTACATTATTTTATCTTTATTGAATTTCTGGGACGAAATTCCTAAAATGTGAGAGAATGTAACACCTTATGCTTTAATAAAAAATTAATATACTTTCAATATCAAATTAAGAAAGTAAACAATATTTGAATTGTTGGAATCTAGCCATGAAACTTATACCATTGCGTTCATGACGATTTTCTAACAATTTACATATATAATGCCCCTCGAACGGAAAAGTAATTGATGTCTGAATTTGGTGTCAAGAAATAATTATATACGTAAACATGTGCGTGCATACATAATTTTATGTGTATATGTGCATACAAGAATTCCAAAAATTAAAGTACATTCGAATTTGAAATCCAAACTGCGATAAAATGGGGAAGAGATCAATAATAATAAAATGTTATGTAAATTTAATACAGTGTGAATAATGTTATAAGTAACATTTAAATTTATTAATACTCATTAATAAATTACGTGTAAAATACACGTGTTTTGGACCAATCAGGTCGATTACCCTTGCGCACAGTCGATCATGGCAATTAATCGCCTAAGGAGTTGGTTTGACCCATACTAGTCCAAAACCTTGTGTTGGTAGCCATTTGAATGAATGGATTTTGTAAAAATTACATTGTATGGATCACATTGATCTGAACCCCTACAAAAAAAGTATAGAGCTATCTTTCAAACTCATTTCATTTTTAATGGGAGTGGAAGCCCTGACACTTTTCTTTCTTCTCCAAACTTCAAAAATTATAAAATATAGATTTAGGTTTTCTATTATCAGTTGGAGGTAGTAGATCATAGAAATCTAGGATGTGGTTTGTATTAGAACTTCATTCGAATGAGGTAAGATTTCAGATCTTATTTACTATTTATTTTTATTTGTTTATCAGATCTGAAATCATATATTTATATGTATTTCGATTTGTGGCTCCAAATTGGAATTATAGAGAAAATGATATAGATAATAGGGATGAATTTGGGTTGGATACAAAGATTTGAAGTGCTTTAAAGACAAGTCGATTAAATTATATATCATTTACTATAATGATATATGGTACGTTTGAATTCCCATTTAGTATTTGATAAGAATTGTTTTGTTTTAAGTTAATTGTAGATAAATAGTTCATTTGAAGTTATTTAGGCTAAATTATAAATTAAAGGATACCGATACTTTTGTGCAAAATTAATAAAGTAAAGATAAGTGAATCTATAAGAAAATATGAACTTAAATAGAAAAGGCTGCCAATTTTAATGAGAAATCGAGAAGGGAATTTACATTACTGATGTTTGGATTTATAAAATGAACCAAGTAACATACTTATAAAAGATCTTGGTAAGTTTACAATATTTTAGTTAGTTAGGAAAATAAATTTCCATATTCCAGTTTAAGAAGAATGCGGTAAACGTAATTACAAGAAAGGAAATAAAACTTAGAAAGAGAAAGGATAAGTACAAAATAGAGTTAGTTACTCTATTTTGTACTACCCACCCAAGAGAAAAAAAAGATATTTTGTAATTACGGGTAATTGCGTAAGAAGTTATTATTATATTTAAAATGAAAGTAGACCACAGAAACCCCAATTTCCATCTTATTAGAATATGAATAGTCATAAAAAGAGAATATACAGAGAATGGAAAACATGATAAACATGAAATTGATATGGAGAAAATATAATAACCAAGCTTAATACTTGGCTAACTAAAAAAAGGCAAAGTTGGAATAGAAAAGGCAATAACAGTGAAAAAAATTTAGATAAAGAGCAGAGAAAGAAATAAATATCTATCTTTGTGGAAAAAAAGAGACTATCATGGTAAGTAAAAGTTAAGTAGACACTTTCATGGTAAATAGCAGATAAAGACTATCTTTATGGTAGATAAAGACCAAAAATAGTAAATAAAGGCTATCTTTATAATAGACTGGGTCCTACTTAAAAGATAATAATATAACAAAGAAATAAAGAAAGTAAAAAGGAGTAAGGGAAAGATAAATTAAATGCATAAAGAAAAAGAGCTAGACATAGGGTCTAACAAAGAACGAGATTACAATAGTAACCTCATAAGATGCGTTTAGGAGCAGCTTTAAGGAACCTGGACGTAGGCAGTCATGTGCAGGCCATCACAAATCCTCTAGGATATTAGGAAGCTCGTCTTAACGAATTTCTGGACAATATTATAGAAGGAAATAATTGACCTTAACAGGGTGGGCCATCCTAATGGGATCGTTCGACAAATACCAAAGCAGTAAATAAGTGACTTCGTACAAGACGTACAAATATTGGAAGCTTGTCCTAAAGAATCGACAGACAATACCGATGCATGGAATAATTGACCACAACGGGGTAACCCATCCTGATGGGATCGTTCAAACAGTATTGGAGTGGGAAACATGTGATTCCAAACGAGATATAGTGCGGGACACCCCGGGATGACCCTAAGATGTAGGCATAGAGAAGCGGTCCAGCAGAGGCAAGGTCTATAAGTGTTTATCAAAAAGGTATTTCCTTGACTGCTTTAGGCAGTCTAAAGGGTCGATGGATGGCTAGGCAATCATGCGACCTACGATCAGATGCATCTAGTAGTAGGGAGACCCAAAAGGATAGTAATAGTATGAGTACAGGCCATATCATCAATCAAGCAGCGAGTACAAAGAAGGACATGGGTTACACCTCTATAGGCCAGGCCATCCTTCGCTATCGGGACACCTGAGTGGGGGTTATACAACACCACATGATTAACTTAAATTATTTTGGGCAAGGATTTATCCCATCAGAGATACCTTCCAAGTTCCAACTAGAAAAAGGTGGTTGTGCGGAGCCTAGCCGTGTTGGAGGAGACATACCATAGTATATAGTAAATTTCCGATTGAGTTCTGTACAGCGTGGACATCAAGGCACTTTGTGCGCGTAATTCAGAAGTATAGACAGAATGGTCACTTGCATATCCATAATGTAGGCATAGAGAGATAGTCTATTACGGAAGCGATTCACACGTTTTCAAAGCAAACAAAACATTTGTGTTCTAGCCAATTATGTATAGTCCACGATAGGTGTAGTTTCACACTCTCATAGTGAGATGTTGGAATACTAACAAGGATGATATGAAAGAAAATATGGATAGTATCTCGGAATGTGGTAGTCTAATGGTATACTACTGCATATACAAATGAATATTGTTTATTAGGTTAAATCTACTAGAGAGTAGATGAGTACAATTTACGTGTAAAGTAGAGAGTATAACAACATTGATAAACTTAATATAACAAAGATAGTAATAGAATAATATATGTTGTATCTTATTTAAAAATATATAATTTACCGGTCACTAGAACGTTAGTTCTAAACTTCTCTTAAAAAAACCACAGTTTCGGTAGATGGTAAAAGTTCAATTTAGAGACACTTGATTGAAAGTGTTAGTATCTTGTGAGTTTTTATTTATGATCATATTTTAGATTATTTCCGCTCTGAGTTATTTTCTTAAGCTCAAATATTTATATCTTTGTCTATTTGCAGGATACCAAACAAACTATTCACTGTTTAGTGGACTCGAGTTTCAATTTTTTGCAAAAATCCAAACCTGTTGAAGCGTAGGATATTAAAAATAATAATAACAATTAATGAGTAAATTAGACAATCACTTGATTGCATGTTGATGGCAATAAATTATATGGAAAATGATTTAATCATCATAAAAATAAAAATAAAAACATTAAAGAATAAACCTGTGATTGTGATTTTTACCTTTCGAATAAAAATTTAGAATTTTATTTTAGTGTTAATTTGTCCATTTGGTATTTTAAATTTTTTATCAATGCGGCCGACCAATGTTATCTATAGTAATCCCTAAATAGTGGAACGAGACTTTTTGGCACAATAATTTGATAAGTATGTACTATATATAAAAAATGATATAAGTATACATCTATAATTATATACACATATATGCATATACATATACACGCACATACATCCAAAAACAATATGATTCAAGGTTCAAAACAAAATAATAAATCAAATTATTCATAGCAGAAGGTTTAAACGAAAAGATATATACACACATAGCCCATTTTAATTTTAAATGTTCACCTACAACACTCACTAGTAAGAGATTAATCATATTATAATTTACCGCCATCTTATGCAACTATGGTATCATTTCAAAAGTCACTTTATGAGTGATTTTTTTTAAACTACTTCTATTAATAACTATACTCAAGAAATAAATATATTCTAATGTAATCAGATCTATATATGTATACCCACATATTTATTTTTGACAGTAGAATAAAGTATAATTCCAACTATAGTTATTAATATATTCAAAGTATAACGTATTAAAAGAATTATACTTGTGATTTATTTTGATTTACCGCCCTGCCACTATGGCTTCCCAATCTTTATATGTGCCAAAATCTTATGAAAACAAATCGTATGGTCTTAAAAGTTCCATGTTTCGTCTTAGTAAATGCCACACATGTTTCTTTTAGAAGATTCAGGTTATAATGTTAATCAGTGTCATTGTTGCTCCTTTTTTTGTGCCACTCATTAAAAATAATGATCAAAATTTTATCACTAAATTATTGTTATGCCCATGTTCAATTTACTAAAATAGTTTGTATCATTAGCAGAGATTCAATCTGTTATACAACATGTGGTCCTCATTTGAGTTTAATATCTTATGATAGATTGAAACTATACTACATAAGATTGCACAAATCCGAACTAACGTGCGGTGCACTTAGGCACACTTATTTAGTTTTGTATTGCACTGTGGTCTTCTTGATTGTGCTTGTCACGACTTCACTTGCACCGGTTCAAGTTGCATTTAATCATGTGTTGTTTGGCTATTCGCTTGAATTGTATGCATATTTTTTTTTAGAACTAACAAGGGTACTTGATTACAGAAAAAGAGTTACAGACATTTTTAATTGGCCAAAAATATTACAACACACGCAACGAATACATTACAAAATAAAATAAAAAGACATCTCAAACAAAATAAAACACATAACAATCAACACCAATGACAAAACAAAAGAACCACACAACAGAAACCCCAGAACATCCCTCATGCTAATACACTATAGATCACCAAAACCAACTCTGAGCTCCAGAAGACAATGAAACAGCACCAAGAATAATTCTCCAAAGTCTTTAAACAACTGGATGCCAGACCCAAAGAACAAGATAAACCCGACTTCTGACATGAAACACTATAAGAATACGAAGAGCAACATCAATAAAGTACCTAAACAATCTTTGCAGCATTCTTTACAACAACAGTGACTCCAGGAAAATGAAAATCATCACACGCCAGAGAGGCATCTAAAACCAACAACTCCAAAAAGATCAATAGTTAGCAAGAAATTACTTCTTATAAATGCCTCCATTCATCATCCACCTGTGCTATCTCCTTTCACTCTCATTTTATTTGATTTAGACTTAGTTTTGAATTGCGACACAAGCTTCACCCACCCAGGATTCGTTTCAAGCAAGGGTTCATTACCGATAACTACATCACCTTTTAATTTACCACCATTGAATTTATTTCTTCTTCTTCTTTTAATACTACTGGTAGAGGAACAGTCTTAATCATCTAACATACAATCTTGACTAGCAGTATTATCTACCTGATACTGACTATTTAAAGGGGAAATGTAGACCTTAGTTTGAAAAGAAGAATCCTCATGATTTCCAGCAACTATTTGAGGCTTTTCTATATTCTTATAAGTGCCAACTTTATTTTCTTTATCAACAACTTTAATAGTTTCATCCAAACCATCTTTCTCAGCCTTGTCCACAATCTTATTATCTTCAGTAATCATAACTTCATCATTACCTACTTCAATGGTCATTCCATCTTTATCCTGCATGAAGTCATTAGAAGTAGCTAACACATTGAAAGGATTAGATTTAAATACATTGTCTCCCTCAATAATCTTGCTAATTGTCCTTACATCACCATTCCTCTATGTAGAACCATTCTCAGTAAACTTATTCACATTGGGATTCAAAGTTTTCTTTGAGATATTAGTATAAGTATCATCTTGAGATTCCAATCTTTTATCAATATCTATTTCTTTAACCGGACTTGGATTAACCTTTGGAGCCCATACGTTGCAAGCTTTACAAGTATTAGTTGAGTGTACAAAATATTTACAATTATAACACTTCATAGGAACCCATTCATACACAACATTCTGCCATACGATATCCCCGTTATAACACTGTATGGGAATTTCTTCTGGAAAATTAAATTCAGAGCTAACTTCTACCAAAATTCTTGCATAAGAAATTTGAATAAAACCCTCAGTTACACTATCCAGTTTGAGAGGGTGCCCTAAAATAGGTGCAATTCTGCTAATGGCTTCTACAAACCAAAAATCTAAATCCAAGTTAGGTAGCCTAATCCAAATAAGGATGGAATGAAGAAAATCTCTAATTAATTTTAACCCAGGCTGCCATTTTTTGGAAAAATCAACCTTTTGTTATAATAATACGGCCCATGAGCTAAAATATTCTCACAGTCATCAGCATTTTCCCATTTTATGATAAAATACCCATTTCCCCCTGAAAAAAGCTGATAAAATACACATTTTCTTCCAGTTTCTATCTATGTATTGCTTCAGAAAATTATAGTAAGGTCTATTCCCAAATACATAAAAGACAATAGAGTTAAACCATTTTTCTCTAGCTTTATTGGTCAATTCCTCACTGATAACTACTAATTTAACATTATTCTTAAACTCCGGCTGAAAGAATTTCAATTGGATAGACTTTTGATGGGATTTATTTTCAGAAACTACATCTATCCAAGCTCTCGATTATTTAAAATTAGCCGTACTTGCAAGTTCTTGATCTTTTATTACATGATCTGGCAATTCCAACTCTGATTTAAGATCGGGAAAAACAGAAATACCTTTGTTAGAAGAAACCCTACGCTCTTCATGTTGCGAAGATGGATGAGAATCTGGAGGAATTAGAATTCGGTGGTCGGAATCAGAAAGGGAAGTGATTTTAGATTGAGATTTTGGAAGAGAAGAAATTGAAGTCACCATTTCTCCAGTTTCTTTCCTCTGAGTTTTCTATTCAGCATGTTGGTGTGTTCAGGTCTATATATACATTTTGTGCTTGTCTTCTAAATCCGGCATGTTTGTGTGCATCTTATCTAAGATCTTCCATTACCTTTCATTCTTGTGTTTCTTGCTGCACCTGTCCGATGAGATTATACACAGCTGCTTCATGTTGATCTGTCATGTACACACACACACACACACACACACACATATATATATATATATATATAGGTATATATATATCCGAGGTCTGGTTGCACTTTGGCTGGCCTGTAAGTTGCAGTGCTCAACTTGTTTTGAAATGCTGCATGAGCCTATCAGTCCACATTTGTATACCCAGTGCTGATTCTCTATACCTGTTGTCACAACCTAATTACTACACTGACTACATGTGTGCGACTTGTGCATTGAATTTTAATTTACATGTATATATCTTTACTTTAAGGTTTGCACTGGTGCTTTAGCCTACGTATTTATTCCTTTTGTTGGCGCAATCACTCTGTACTGTATCAATTTGTTACTTAACTTACATATGCCTTGAGTTGCACCAATTTTCACCTATGGCGTGGCTTTACCATTATACATTATTGTTATATATATATACACACACGTTGAATGTATGTGTATCAGTGTATGTATGTGTGTGTATGTATATATTCTTGCCAATATTGCTTGGTTGTACATCTGTGTTTTGGCATTTGATTTTGTGCTTATTGTTGTTTTGATTTTGAGTTGCTGCCTATGCTTATTTGTACACTGTTGTGTTCTTTTCTATGTCGTTTGCGCTTGTTGTTTCATTTGTTTTTGTTTTCTGTTTTCGAGGATGCTTGTTTCTTTTGCTAAATGCCTGCGCCATTCTTATTTGCTTGAACACATTACACTGCCATATACATACATACATACATACATACATACATATATATATATATATATATATATATATATATGCGAGCATTTCGTTGCACCCCAAAATGGAGCACCCCTGCTAGCCCTTTGAATTCCACCACGAATTTATATTTAAATATGTTGAGTGGAAAGAGAGAGAATGAGTGAAAGCGGAGAGAATGTGAATTTCTGGTGGAAAATAGGGAGGCTAACAGGGGTGCTCCATTTTGGGATGCTGTAGAACCTAGCTCATATATATATATATATATATATATATATGTGTGTGTGTGTGTGTGCGCGCGCGTGCGCGCATGTAACAATATGAAAATTTTAGCTTTTAAATGTGAACATAATTTTAAAATTTGACATTAAAATAATGTTTATGCTCAAGAATTTACCTAGAAATTTAAATCTAATTTATTTGAACTTGGGTTTTGAATAAAATCTTTTAAGTATAAATTAAATTGCGATATTTAATTATATATGGTTTAGTCAAAATCAAGCGTTTATTAACATTATAACTAATTGGAGACAAATTTGTTTAAATATTTGAAACTTGATTTCAAAATATAAATTTGATATTTTGTTTAAGAATTAAAAACTAATATATACATAAGCGTGAAATAGAATTTCTATTCAACTTTGACTCTTGAATTCGAATGATTATTGAAAATCTAATATTATCGAAATTCAAGAAAATTTAAACTAAAATTACTAGATGACATTGTGAGATAAATGTTTTTTTTTTCATTTTGTAAAATTTGAATGTTTGTTGTAACAAGTCCTTAATTCTATGTCAAAACGTGCAGTATAAAACATCGTTTGTTTGGAATCAATGGCTGAGTCATGTACTTCGTCGCTTTCTTGAGGGCGATTCGGCGATCTGGTCAGAGGTGCAAACCAGTTTGTACTTTCGCCGCCGCATCTAGGATAAAACAACCTCTGAAAGACAATAACTGATTTGCGTGCACAACAAATCAGTGCAGATTTGTACTTTCGAAAATAAATACTGCTCGAAAATTTTTGGAAGAAAATTTTAATGGCGGAGGCAAGAAAAAAATATGTAATGCGGTGTATATTCTCGTCTATAGATGAAGACTATATATAGAACAAGAATTTGGGTTTTACTGACTAGTGGAAGAAAAAATCGGATCTGCTGAAATTACGAGACACGATTTTTTTACCGTTACAAAAACAGAAAATTTATCGAGGCAGAAATATTTTTTTCATAAAAAACGACTCGAAAAAAGCAATGTTTTATGGTCCAAATATATAAGTGTCTACACCACAAAGTCAAGGTCCAAGCCCAAGCCGACCCGAACCGAACCGGACCGGGCCGGATCGTCGGTCGATCGCGCGTGTGTGGTGGTCATGATGCATTGTCTCCCTCCGCACATCAAAGCATGTATTGAGAGCCCCAAGGCCCCAACATGACTTCTTAGAAACAAGTATAAATACTTGCGTCTTCCATATAGTTCCATGATGTGGGACAATTCATATGTAGGATCCATTCATACACTTATTCCAACATTTTTAATAATTCACTTAATGTTAATAAAAACATTTCTAACAATCCCCCACTTGAATTTTTAAAAATATTTTCGAGCAATTTCTAAAAATTATAAGATTGTGCATAAACAAATGTGTCATCCGACTTGAACCTTTGCATAGTGAATAAGATCCAGTTGTTACTAGAGTGACACGTAGTCTTGAACTCTATTCCTGACATCAAACCACACACAACCTTTTCTATAGTGCAATCAAATGAGCCCGTGCATTTATGGCCATGCACATCTATCCTAGTTTAGTGAACTCTCTAGAAGTTTTGCCCAAAACTCCATAGGAAACGACAACATTTCCACATTCACAAAGGTGAGTCTATCAAGAGCACTCCTAAAGGTAGGTAATCCACTCCAAATAGAGTATAGATCTCATTAAGAGTTTCTATTAACTCATCCTCTAATCACTTCAGGAGTACATGCTTCTTGGTTTATTAAATAACAGGTTCAACTCCTATCAATACACAACTTGTTTTTACCTATTGAACCTAGTTCTTGGGATCTCCAATCATTTAGGTCGGGTTACCATTGTGTGTGACTCAACAACCTAAGGGCAATAATCCCATTCTTTTAGAAGAATTAAGGACTTTCTCTCTTGACAGTCGTTTCTTCAAAGGATCTGCCAAATTTTCATCACTACGTACGTAACCCACTTTAACGGTACCTATGGAAAGTAGTTCTCTAATAGTGTTGTGCTTACGACGTATTTGTCGTCTCTTACCATTATAATAACGATTCTGAACTTTTGCAATAGCCGCGGTACTATCACAATGTATCAACACAGCTGGTATCGGTTTTTCCTATAAGGGAATCTTAGCTAGCAGATTTCTCAAATACTCTGTTTTTTCACAAGCTATAGCTAGTGCTATCATCTCAGACTCTATAGTAGACGGAGCCAAAATAGTCTGTTTCTTGGATTTTCAAGAAATAGCTCCTCCAGCAATGCTAAATATGTAGTCACTGGTCGCTTTAGAATCATCATATAAGGTATTCCATTCCGCATCAGAATATCCTTCAAGCACAGCTGGAAACCTTTCATAATGTAATCCAAGGTTCATAGTTCGTTTAAGGTATCTCATAACCCTTTTAATAGCATGCCAGTGCTCTGTACTAGGTCTACTGGTAAACCTGCACAATAATCCCATGACATAGGCAATGTTGGGTCCAGTACAATCAGTGGCATATCGAAGGCTGGCAATGATGCTCGCATAATTAGACTGTCTTACACCTTCACCAGTGTTCTTAAATAACTTTTCACTTGGATCATATGGTGTACATGCAGGTTTACAGTCAAAGTAATTGTATTTCTTTAGTATCTTCTCAATGTAATGAGATTGATCCAAAGAAATTCCCTTTTCTGACCTAGTAATTTTAATACCAAGGATTACACTCGCCTCACCTAGATCTTTCATATCAAAATTGGCACTTAATAAGGATTTGACTGAGTTTACGACATGAATGTTTGACCCAAAGATGAGAAGGTCATCTACATAAAGGCATATAATAGTGCAAATGTCATTCTCCAATTTGTAAAAAATACATTTGTCACTTTCATTAACTTTAAAACCATTTTAAGTGATTAAGTTATCAAATTTTTCATGCCATTGTTTAGGCGCTTATTTTAAACCATATAATGATTTATCTAATTTATATACTTTATGTTCTTGACCATGTATTACAAACCCTCTGGCTGGTCGTGAACACTTCACGTTTACTTAATAAACGAACTTTTCAATGACTATCATTCATGACTTCAGTATTTAGTTACGATTGTTTCGATTATGATTATTTTTAAATTTTTGTGATTCAGGATAATAAACTCTGCAAACATGGTAAACTTGCAGGTACACAATGGTGTAAAAGAAATAGATTTTCATTCACTAAAAGTAGGTTTACAAGAACAAGAAGCTAAACAAAAGTGAGGGCCACTCTCACCACTACATTTTTTGGCCAGTGAAAAGCCTAAAAGCAAAAATATGAGCCAATAAGTGCATTCTATTTACGCTTGGGAGACGACTTTGACTTCTTTTCCTTCTTCTGTTTCTCCAACTCCTCTTTTCCAGCATCAGAGCGGTCACTCTTCTTCCTCTTTCTCTTATCAACAAGAGACTTCGTGGGAGAACTAGAAGGCTGGGAGCCAAGCTGAGTAGTTATTGATTTGGAAGAGAATCTTATAACTAACCCAGTTTTGGGGTCGACTTCAGAGATAGGGGCACGTATACAGGGTCCAGTTACCCCTTCTTAAGAACCAACTGCTTTTCTTTCCTAGCCTGTATGTCAGCTAAGGTTTCACTATCATCATCCTTAGCCTCATCTGTGATGACAACTTCCTCTTCCTCATCCCCGTGACCACCATCCGTGTCTTGCAAAGCCGCAATAACCTCAGCGTTCGCAGGAGCGCCAGTGCCGGATTCCACGGGTGCTACAGTGACTTTCTCACTTGTTCTACCCTCGGTTTGCTTTGGAATCTCAGAAACTTCAACATCAGTACCCGAGGGGACGTCAACTTTCTCTTCCACTATCTTCTCCTCCGCATCTTTTTCGACCGGTTTGATACCTACACCATGAGAAGCAAATGTTAGTGAATCGGGAGAAGATGTGGCCATATCAGTTGTTTGTCCCGTGAGATGATGACAAGCTACGACTGCTTTGACGAACTTTGGAGAGAATATGGAGATACCTTCAGCCGACTCATCGCCCATATTTGTAATAGTGGCTCCGACAACTGGAGGGGTTGGAGATAAGGGAATCAACGGATCATCAGGGTTATATTCCTCAACTTCGGAGGTTTTGGGCTCCACCAATGAGTTCGAGCCTTCGTCAACCTTATCCCTGCCCTTGAGCTTAATCTTTTCCCTCTCGATCTCTTCATGGATTAGGCGTCTGCTTTTCTCCAAAGCCTCAGGTTCTTCACCTCTGAGAAAGGTTTGCATCAGCTGATTTTCATCAATCTCGTCGACCATCAATCGCCGCTTCTCGCCTTCGGAAATTGCATCCCATACATTAGCCAGAGTAACATGATAGTCTGGAATCCAAGAGATGTCTCGAGTCTTGATGACTTGACCAAAAAAGTCGAACAACAGTTCCTCAAAACCAACTATCTCTTTCTCTTTTTCAGCTAGCTTATCAGCCGCAGCGGTGGTCGATTCAAGAGCATTATTGGTGTTACTTTCGGCGAGAGCTGCCCGCTCCTCATCTTGGACAAGTTGATCATTTAAAACTCCTTTTTCTTTTTTGGCAAGAGCGAGGTCGTCTTTTAAGCTCGCCCTCTCTTTCTCCTAGGCAGCTTTCTCATCAGCAAAGTATTCCTGTGCTGTTTTCAGTTCATCGTTAATTGCCCTAAGATCTTTCACTTCCTTCCTCAGAGCCACCCATTCCTGGCTATTTGAGTCAAGCTCACTGCGAAAACGCTCCCTAGCACTTTCTAGCACAGACTTGTAATTCTCTGCATCTCGCTGAGCTAAAGCCAGTTGGGCCTATGCATCCTCTAGTTCTTTTTCCATTTTGTTCCTAGCCTTAGCATCATTATCAATTTTCACTCTGGCTCTGGCTGCTTCCGTCTCCAGGTGGCGGATGGCAGTAGAAAGTTTGGCAGCATGCTTCTTCATTACCCCGTATTGTTTAGCCACATGGCATACGTACCCTATCACCTCTGTGTCCCAATCCTCGGGGACCGATTCAAGATCCGGGACGAACATCATCCTCTCAAAGAAAATATTAGGGAATCGCTTTCACAAGCGCTCCAGCCTGGCCTGAATTTCAGAATTGGGAGCAATATTCTATGCAGCGGTGGTATCCAAGTCGTGCTCACTAGAGGAAACATGAGATGTCTTTCTCTTCTCCACGATCTTGCCCTCATCTTTGTTTTTGCCCTCTGGCTCGTGGTGTTTTTTAGAAGACTGGATATGAGAAGGCATACTTTTCGGAGGGGCAAATCTCCAGGAAGTTGCTTACCCCCAGCCGGTAGCGGTGGACGACTGTGAGGCTTTCCAGAACCTTTCTTTAATGGAGATCGAGATCGTGTAGAATAAGATTGATGAGAATCCCGAGGCCGATGACTATCTCTTCCCCGACTATCACTACGGACATGCTCGGGATTTGGAAGGAGGCTTGGCATGTCCTCACGAAGGGAACAATAAGAATAAGACCATTTACGAGACATTTCCCCTGCAAAAGAAACATGTGCATGTTAAAACTATGAATGACAATGGCATAAGAGTGTTATGATAAATGGTGCATGTGATTTGTGCATCCCATGAAATCCCCCTTTAACGGACCAGGGACCAGAATTAGGCTCATTTGTGTGACTCCTTTTTCTCCAACTGGGGCATTTGTCTCCTCAGAGATAGGAAAAATTGGTTCCCCTCCGAAGTCTTCCTGAGTATAGATATCGTCTGGTAAAGGAATCTTATTTAATTCCCCGAGTATATGTTCCTCCGTTAACTCATCCTGAGCGACAGACTCAACCGGTGATGAAGTTTTTAAGGGAGACTGCCCCTTAGAGGTCGGGACCTCCTTTGGCTCATCAGCTTGCCCCTCGTCTCCTCTGTATATGTTTAAATCTTCATCATCCTGATTGATCATCGGCGATGGACTCTTGCGAAGGTTGGTTGTCTCTATGGCTTGAGAAGTTCCTTCTCCCTCAGTCGGAGGCAAATACTTGTAAGGTTTGCCACCCGCTCCAAGTCCGAATCTTATATCTAAAAGACGGTGTTTGTGAAGGTTCTCGTTGGTAATACATTTCTTAATCCTTAAGAAATCTGAGTTACTTTTGAGAAGGCGGGACATTCGGTCTTCATATATCGATCCCTCCGTTCTCTCAAAGTTGTGATCTGTATGGAACAAAATGACTCATTAGCACTGAAATTATGCATTCGAAGTAAACGCGGGAAGTTGAAACATACTTGCTTGTAGCCACTTCCTCGCACATCCAGCTTGATGTTTTATATAGAACCAGTCAGATTTGATATTCCCTATATTACTATAACCATCCGTCACAACTTTTCTATTGGCAACTGATTCGAAGAAAGAAAAATTGGGAGCCCCTGCGGAACGATGCTTGAAATGGTAATAGAATTTCAGGTCTTTAAGGGTAAGTTCGGTCTGTAGAATCTCCATATAAGCAATATACATAGTATACAGAGCCGCATAGGCATTCAAATGGAGTTGCATAGGGGCAATGTGTAATTGTCTTAAGAGATCGACAACAAGTGGAGGGAAGGGAGGAATAACTCCTACCCAGCACATGAGTCGACTAACAGTCATGTACCCCTCTGGGGCAGAATGAGGTCTATCTCCGCTTTATGAAGTTTTCACATTGTCCCAGGGGATTCCGTGTCTTAAGCATATCTTTTTAAGTTTTATATCGTCTAATTTGGAAGGTAGAGAATCAGTGAGCTTCTCAATCTCCTTAACACCCGGAATCTCGTCAGGAGCTCGATCATTCTCATCTTTAAGAGATGTGCTCTCAGAAGACATTGACTCTATATCGGTATCCGTCTCGTAATTAGGGTCGAATTTCCCCCATCTGAATCTGAGGTGAGCACATCAGGGCCGTGATGTACTGATGTCTCTGATTCGGTACCTTCGTTTGGCATCTCAGTCACTTGTTTATCAGACATAGCTGTGTTGGCGAGTAAAAATTAGAACACAGTTACCCGATCCCCCATGTGTGTCCATGTGCATACAATAAGAAAATCATGAAGTTAGTTAGATAAACGGAATAATAGCCATTATATGCTATCAAGTTATGCCGCTGATTAGTCCAGGAAGTTCATCGCGAAGGTTCCAGCCTAACTGTCCATTGTCATATATTGCATTGCTTAAGTTAATATGTGTCTGAGATCGTCAACAAAGATGGTTCGTTGGAGTCTTGTGGATCGGATTGCGGCATAAATGTCAATGCGTGGAAGTTATGCTAGCAAGGCAGCATTGCCTCGTGATGTAGGCTACGGATCGCAGAACGATCCAGTCCATGACCACTCCCCCGATCCGTTTCACTCCATGTCTCCATCAGCCAGTATTCCCCCAACATATGGCGATCCGATCCGTTGCTGCATTAAACACCAGGTCCATCTCGCTTTCCTCCATGCCGCTGCTATCGTGACCCAAACCCGAACCTCACTTACGATCCAACCTGGCCTGCTCTTCCTCCTCTCTTGTTTCTCCTCTCCATTCGTGAACTCATGAAACTGAACCCATCTATTACTATTTCTAGACCTGGCGCCTTCATTGTTCACTATCGCTGCTTGGTGAAAAGGGAATAAAGAGGTGCGTAAAAGAAATCAAACAAAAGAAGAAGAACCCAACGCCATTACCTTTTTATTATTGAAAGGAAATATCGATTTTGGTTGAAAGTCAAATTAGGGTTTTGAAGGTAAAAGGTAGGAAAAGCAGCGACTGTAAAAGTAAGAGAAAGGAAGAAGGAGAAGAGAGAAGGGATCGGCTTATATAAGAAATTCAAAGACCCTTTGTATCCCCTTTTTTGTTTTACTCGGAGATGATGGGCCATGAGCAAAATCCTGTAATGGCTCGTGATACGGCCCGCTCCACCTGAACTTTTGGATCGAAATCAGAAGGTCCATCGCAGCTTAAGGGGAGGCCCACTCCATCATTGATTCGTAACGGACGCCATGTGTGCGAATTGCAACGAGGTTTAATGACCTGAATTCAAGAATAGCAACCAGAAGGAAACCATGAAAATGTTTGAAAAGGTGTAAAGACTTACCTTACTGATTGTAAGCAACACACTTTGAAGTTAAGAAGACGAGATTCGAATCAGCCAAAAAATGAAGAACTGATCGAAGGATTCAACTTGATATTTATACCCGTTAAAGGAAACAATTCTCTGAAGCAATATGGCATTTCAAACAAACACGACCACTGATTCACATCGCTTTGTGAAAAGATAGCGCAGTGCTTTTGAAGCATGTTCCATCCGTGATAAAGCACACTTCGAGGGGGCAAAATATTGGCTAGCTTTTGGATCAAGCCACCAAGATTCACACATATGGAGTTTTACTCATAAAAGCCATGAAACCCCGATCGTGGTCACCAAGCCCTTGCCGGATCGTGACACTACTGCTACGCCACCTCGATCACGGTTCCCTACAGCGATCTGATCCATCCACACCTGAGTCATTACCACGATCCAATCCCTGAAGTTGAAAGATGAAGGCCACGACCAAGTCATTCACGATCCGAAGATAAAGGATCTTGTGACATCTGTCCATAATTGCCATTTTGACCATTTCTCCATCAGGCTACGAACCCATCCGAGATCATCGGGATTTGTGACACGTATGACCACGATCCTCCTGAAGAAATCAGCTATAAATAGTCCCAGATTTGGTATTTTTGAGGATCTTTTGGCAATTCGGAGCTATGATTCCACCATTATCATATCTCCATTGTTTCTACTCAGAGTTATCTTGAATTTACTGAATGAATAAATATTGTAAAAGTGAGGTTGAGAGATAAATCATTGGTTGTACTCGAATCTTAAGTATAATCATTGATATAAAGTGGACGTAGGCTCATTAATGCCGAACCACTATAATACTTGTGTCTTTTCTGCTTTTTCTTGCATTTTTCTGATATTAATCTCCCCAAATTAGAACAATTCAGGTGTTAGACCCAATTTTGGATCTAAAACAATTGTAACTAAATACTAAAGTCATGAATGATAGTCATTGAAAAGTTCGTGTACTAAGTAAACATGTAGTGTTCACGAATGCAAAGTGTCGTATGCGCATGCCCCCAATCAATCATTAATATAGTGTCGGGCCAGGGCTTATTGAGGATTGATTAGAGTCATATATGCGCTGCCCCCCATTCCCGTAAATGAGGGGTTCGGGCCCCCTTTTTCATTCTTGTCCCCACTCGTGTGGTGGGATGGGAGCCCTTGAGTGGCATATGTCACTGTGCCTTTATGCACTCCCGATTCTGCAGCAGGGTAAGATTTCTTGTGGAGCCCTCGGAGGGGAAGAACCACCTTTTGTTTCTACATCTCTCCCTTTGCGGAGCAATTTTAACTCTGCAATGTAGCATTCTCGTGCAACAACTTGAACTCCTCTGACTATGCCTATGCCGGCATCCGTCGGGAACTTCAACAATAGGCACCAAGGTGCAATGCAGGCCCTGAATTTGGCTAGGGTTGGCCAACCCAGAAAGGCATTGTACGACGACTCAATGTCCAGGACTACAAAGGGGAGAATTCTCACTCTCTGGCGTTCTCCTTCCCCAAGGGTTACTGACAATTCCACGTATCCCATTGGAGCGGTCGAGGCCTCATTAAATCCACGTATACAACCCTCGCATGGTTTCAAATCCTTTGGCTCGAGTTTCATTTGGTCGAATGTTTTCTTGAATAGAATGTTAACCGAACTCCCGTTATCCACTAAAACTTTATGAACTACAGCTGGACCGATGGTGACGATGATCACTAATGGGTCTTCAGTTGGGCAGTGAAGCCCAATACTCTCTCTCTTGCGAAATATAATGTCATCAGACATCGTCTTTTGTTGCTTAACCGGAGCGTTATCCTTGGGGTTGCTACATTCCCCTACTTCTAAATGCTGTTTAGCTGCATTCACGTACTGATCCATAGCTCTGAAACTGTGCCCTGCCAGGTGAAGCCCACCAACTATGGTATTGATAACGATATTTTTTCCTTTTTGCTGAGCCGTTGGTTTGGCAGCAGGTTGGCTTTGGTTCAGGGCTTGCACGGCTTGCCCGCTGTCCCTAGAAGTCACCTTATATTCATCAAGTTTTCCTTCTCGGAGCAGTTTTTCAATCACATCTCTCAAATGATGACATTTGTTTGTGGAATGGCCATGAACCTGATGAAAAAGACAGAATTTCCCAGTTTTACGCTCTTTTTCCGTAGAATCTCTCGGAGGAGGCCTTTTGTATTGGAGGACATTATATGTATCCAGAAAGATGTTTTCCAGCATATCATTTAACAGTGTGAAGCTCTCAAATGGTCTGGGCCGGGATCTTCTCTGAGAGTCATTTCCTCAATTTCTCTTTCGATTATTGTTATTACTATTCCCCGATTGGCGACCATTGCCTTGATTCTTGTTCCCGACATTAACTTCAACTTTTCCTGATCTATCTCCCGTTTGCTTAATGGCCACATTACTTGGGATATCCTCCTTATCAGCAGCCTTCCTCTTTCGGTTGGCGTAAATTTCCTCTCGACGCATGCGGACGTTGGCCTTTTCGTAAAATATCTCTCTGGTCAACAGTGGTTTACCAACCAGGTATCTTCCAAACTCACTATCCTTATCCACTCCGTCAATCAGAGCCATCAAAACAGTTTGTTCATGGGGATCTCTAACTTCCGTGACCGCTAAATTGAAGTGATCTAAATAGGACCTCAAAGATTCGTCCGGACGCTACTTAATGAGGGACAACTCAATGACATTCTTAGATCTCTGGGTATGTAATCAGAACTGATTTGCAAACTGTTCACTTAGTTCCCTGAAACTGGAGATCGATCGCGCTGGAAAACGAGTGTACCACATTAACGCCATATCCTCCAGGAATATCGGGAACGCCTTACACTTCACGGCATTGGAAGCGGCGGCTGCATTCATGTACCATGAATATCTCATCAGGTGCTGAACTGGACCAACCTTTCCCGCATAACGGTTCATGGATGGCATGTTAAATTTCCTTGGGAATCGAATCTCTAAAATATCATCTGTAAAAGGCGAATGACTATGGCATATACCCCAATCTTCGGTTCTATGTCCGCGACTTTCCACCATCATTTGCCTGATCATGGCTTCGACATCCGCATGGGTCAAAGTGGATTCGGGATCGACACTTCTTACCTGGCGAGCCCCTCCATCATTTCTTTGACGTGTTGCTGCAAGGTCTGGGTCCTGGACAGAACTCACTTGGCCCTTATTGCCGCGATCAGTCGCACGACGAGCAGGAGGAACAAATCGATTCTGATTAGGATCAATAACGCCTCCATTCCTAGGTGGCAGAATGGGCTCATTTAAGTTACGGTTATTGGTTTCCTGATTAAGCACTTCTATATTCTCAGCCCTTTCCAATGGAGGCCATCGCCGGTTTCTCTGAGGTTCTTCAAACGAAGATGTATGTTCCAAGGATAAAGGGTAAGCTGGAGGTGGCGAAACCTGCCTTTGAATATCATCAATTCGTCTGCCTAAGGCAGTAATATTCTGACGCAGCAACGAGCTCTCCTTCCTTTGAGCGACCAATTCATCAGTTTGTCTGTCCAATGCTTGAAGTATTCGAGTCAGATGTCCTTCGGTAACTGGAGCAGAAGGGTTGAACTGGTCATCTTCATCTTCTCTTATATGCAAGGAACTTGAACTGGGTTGAGCAGAAGTACCAGCACGAGCGGAGCGAGCCATAATTTCCTTTCCAGGTCATGTCAGTTCGGATCGTGGTCCTCCTAGGATGGTGGCTCGTGGTACCCCCTTGACGTCGGTTCGTGGTGATAGATGCAGTAGGGATCGCAGCGTGGTCCCGCGATCAGTTAGTGACTCCTTCAGCTGTCTGTTTCGTTACACCATCTGTTTCGTTACACCATCACTGGATCAGATCACCCCAACATTACCACGATCCGAGAGCTCTTCTTTGACTTGTTCATGCACGCTTTCTTCAATTGCTTCGTTTGCAGCTTCATTCGTCTGCGAAGTTCGTACTTCCTTAGACTTCTTTCCAACCATGATATCTGAGCTTTACTGAAATCTTCGAAAATCGAAATAGTGGAGTCTTGGACTTTTTTCTTTGGACTTTACTATTCAAACAATAGAACTACAATCCAATACGCTGAGACTTCGTTTCTCAGTGAAAGCACCAAAATGATAGATCCAAAATTGGGTCTAACACCCGAATTGTTCTAATTTGGGGGAGATTAATATAAAAAAATGCAAGAAAAAGCAGAAAAGACACAAGGTTTATAGTGGTTCGGCGTTAATGAGCCTACGTCCACTTTATATCAATGATTATACTTAAGATTCGAGTTCAACCAATGATTTATCTCTCAACCTCACTTTTACAATATTGATTCACTCAGTAAATTCAAGATAACACTGAGTAGAAACAATGGAGATATGATAATGGTGGAATCAGAGCTCTAAATTGCCGAAAGATCCTCAAAAATGCCAAATCTGGGACTATTTATAGCTGATTTCTTCAGGCGGATCGTGGTCATACATGTCACAAATCCCGATGATCTCGGACTAGTTCGTAGCCTGATGGAGAAATGGTCAAAATGGCAGTTATGGACAGGTGTCGCAAGATCCTTCATCTTCGGATCGTGAATGACTTGGTCGTGGCCTTTATCTCTCAGCTTCAGGGATCAGATCGTGGTAATGACTCAGGTGTGGATGGATCGGATCGCTGTAGGGAACCGCGATCGAGGTGGCTAGCAGTAATGTCACGATCTGGTAAGGGCTTGGTGACCACGATTGAGGTTTCATGGCTTTTATGAGTAAAACTCCATATGTGTGAATGTTGGTGGCTTGATCCAAAAGCTAGCCAACAACCATGTATTACAAATCCTCCAGGCTGGTCGTCCATATAAATTTCTTCATCTAATGCACCGTTTAAAAAGGCAGTTTTAACATCCATTTGGTGTATAATTAAATTATGAATGGCAGCAAGTGAGATTATTACCCGAATTGATGTTATTCTAGTTACAGGTGAAAAAGTGTCGAAGAAATCTATATTTTCTTTTTGTTTAAAACCTTTAGCTACTAGCCGTGCTTTATATTTATCAATAGTGCCGTCAGGTTTTAATTTCTTTTTAATTACCAATTTACAGCCTATAGACTTACAACCGGGGGGTAAATCTACCAAGCGCCAAGTCTTATTGGGTTCCAAAGAATCCATCTCATCATTTATAGCCTCTTGCCAAAAATCAGCATCTAAAGAAGATAAGGCCTCTTAGAGGTTTATGGGATCCTCCTCAATAGTAAAAGCACAAAAATCTGAACCAAAATCTTTTATGGTTCTTGCTCTTTTACTTCTTCTAGGTTCAGGTTCAGAATTTTCATTAAGCTCTATTCTAATAGGCATGCTTGAAGTGCCCCCACTATTCCTTAATTTAAAAGGAAATTTAGTTTCATAAAAATCGACATCATTTGATTCAGTTATATTATGTGCATTTAGGTCATAAAATTGGTATGCATTGCTATTAATAGCATAGCCTATAAATGCACATTCGTATGCTCTACTTGCCAATTTTATTCACTTAGGGTCTGGAATGCGAACATATGCTAAACAACCCAAAGTTCTAAAGTATGAGAAATTGGGTTTATGATTCTTTAAAATTTCATAAGGTGAAATTTTATTCTTAGATTTGGGGATCCTATCCAGAACATAGCATACAGTTAATAAAATTTCTCCCCCACCAATGTTTTGCTGCACCAGAATTTAGTAATATGGAAACTAGTAGTTCGGTAAAGGTCATATTTTTCCTTTCATCTTTACCGTTCATTTCAGGAGAATAGGGCGCAGTTCTCTCATGTACTATACCATGTAGTTTATAGAAATCCACAATTGAAGTAGATTCATATTCTGTTCCTCTATCACTACGAAGTCTCTTAATTTTCCTATTTGCTTGATTCTCAATTTCAGTTTTGAATGTTTTAAACATGTCAAATGCATCACTTTTATTTTTCATAAGATATACATAGGTGAAATCAGAGCAGTCATCAACAAAAGCGATAAAATAACGATGTCCATGTCTAGTCCAAGTGCCATCAAGCTCACATATACCAGAATGAATCAAGTCTAAGGGTTCAGAAACTCTATTAACAGATTTATGAGGTTTCTTTGTGATTTATTCTTGTGTCAGAATTCACATTTACCAGGTTCAGATTCTGTCATTTTAGGAATCATATCTAGGGTGCTCATGTTATGAATTATTCATTTATTAACATAACATAATCTAGAGTGCCAAATATTAAAATCACACAACATATAAGCAGAAGTAGTTACTTTATTAGTTTCAATGTTCAATTTAAACATACCCTCACAAGCATAACCCCTTCCCACAAAAGCCCCCTTTAAGGTATACAAATCAGCCCCAATAACTTCAGTAAAGCCAGCCTTATTAAGGAGAAAGCCAGAAACCAGATTCTTTCTTATCTCTGGAGTATGCATAACATCTTTCAGAGTTACAGTCTTCCTAGAGATAAACTTGATTTCCATATTGCCAATCCCTGCAACTTTGGTGGTGTGAAAATCTCCCAACAACACTTTCTGATTTTCTGCAGCCGTGTATGTAGAGAACAAGTCACGATCATATATGACATGGCGAGAAGCACCAGTGTCTACCCACCAACCCTTTGATCCACCAACAAGGTGAATCTCAGTAATCATAGCCGTAAGAGGCTCCTCAGTCAGTTTAGCCTGTGGTGCAGAGCTTGGCCTGTTCCGACACTTTCGTGCCATATGACCTAGTTTTCCACAGTTGTAACATAGAAACAACTGTCCAGAATCATTCATTTGGGCTGGTTTCTGCTGCCCTTTTGGGTTTCCTTGTGGATTCCCATTCTGTTTGTTGCATCTGTTCTGATTCTTAAATGATTTGTGGTTCAGTTTCAGAACAGCGGGTTTGGTCTTCTTAGTGTTATTGACAATCAATACCTCTTCTTTCTGGTTCTGCTTGCGTGCCTCCTCCTCAATACGGAGGCACGTGATCAAGCTCTCTAAGGAAAATTCCTTAGTCTTATGTCGTAAGACGTTCTTAAAATCATTCCAACCTGGGGGTAATTTGTCAATGATAACAACAATTTGAAATTGTTCGTCCAACGCCATACCTTCGGAGATAATCTCATGAGCTATTTTTTGAAGCTCATGAGACTGCATCTCTACTGATCTGTCATCTGGTACTTTAGGTAGCAACTTATAGCATATTGCTTTGCCCTTTCCTCCTCTGCATCATACTTCTTCTTCAGTGCTTTCCAGATCTCCTTTGCTGTCTTTTCATCTAAGTTGTAGTAATCATACAGGTCATCAATCAGTCCATTCAGAATAAAATTCTTGCATAGGTATTCCTGTACAGTCCAGGTCTGCAGTTGCTTTGATTGTTCAGTCCATGATGTCAGCTTTGCTGCATCAGCCTCATCACGTCTGTCTGGTAGCTGCGGTTTGTTAGTAGTCAGCGCAACCACCACCTTTCTCGTCGTAAGGAAGAACTCCATCTTATGACACCATCGCTTGAAATGCAAGCCTTCGAATCTGAATGGAGCAGCAGTCACGAGAGGGATCTGGAAGGTAGAGGGTGGAGCAGCATCGTCTAGGGTTGTGTTCAAAGCCATTGTTTCAGATCGCCTTCAAATTTTTGGGAAACAATGGCTGAGTCACGTACTTCATCACTTTTTTGAAGACGATTTGGCATATAGTTCCAAGGCCCCAACATGACTTCTTAGAAACAAGTATAAATATTTTCCTCTTCCATATAGTTCCATGATGTAGGATTATTCACATGTAGGAGCTATTTATACACTTATTCCAACATTTTAAATAATTCACCTAATGTTAATAAAAACATTTTCAACATCGTTCGTTGCACATCTTAATTTCTATTTCATATGGAGTCTCTTATGTATATTGACATAAATCTGTATATATACATCTTTAGAATTTTTTAAGTAATTACACTTGTCTTCTTTAAAATATGGAAATAAACACTTGTGAAAACTATGAACCCATTAAATACTACTTGTCCGAATCTCTGAGAAACAAACACGTTACCTTCATCCTTTCTCTATTTTATTTCCCCGCTAAAGTTTTTCCCTAAATATCAGCTTCTCCTCCCTTGTTAATGGCAACTGCACCGATCTCCACCACCTTCTCTAATGATCGATTCGGCTTTCCTTTTTCGTCTTCGATGCCTTGTTATTCCCTAGTATGAAAATTAGGATTTTGAATCCCCATGAAATCGACTTCTGCCTGCTTAATCAATCGAATTTTAGTCTGCTTCTTTCTAATACTTGATCATTTACTTGCTTCTATGCTCGTTGCGACTTGATTAGGGTTATGATGATGGATTGTAATCAAGGAAACTTGGCAAGAAACTCGAAGCCACCGTCTCCAGCACCATCGAAGTTCCACTTAGCAAGAGTAACAACGAATGCGACCCACCTGAAAACCGACAGAGCCAAACATCCTTCCTTCGTTGTAAAAAGTGAGTTTCGGCTCACGATTAACCTTGTTCCAAGTGTTTCAACGTCAATAAAATATTTAATACAATAGGGGAAGCTTTATTGGTTAATTTGCACTTGTGATTTTGACTGCCTTGATGCCTTATACTCTTTTGCAGCATTTTTTTCACTTTGCTGACATGAATTTGAAGTTGCATGCCACAAACTGATACAATTAGCAAAATTTGACCTTCACTTAAAACTAAGCACTTGATCATGCTATGCTTTGTTGCTGCTTCTAGTATTTGTTGTTCTTGGTTATTTTGCTTGAGCCATGCTTGAGTCATTTAGTAAATTCTTGGTCACTTACAAGTATTTAATTTTGCATGCTGTTTGAGTGTTACTTCTTTTTGGCTTGCTTGTTCATGAGAAATTTCTAGTTCCTATTGCACTTATGTGTATTGTTGGCTAGCTTTTTGATCAAGCCACCAAGGTTCACACATAGGAAGAAAATATGAAGTTCCACCCCTCTAGTCTATGAAAGTTCAATCGCGATCATACCATCCTCTTCGGACCGTGATACCCCTTCAGTTCGCTGCGCCCATGCCCGATCCAATCCGCTTCAACGCGATGCGATCCGAATTCCAGAAGCCAGAAAATGATGGCCACGGACTGAGTCATCCCACGATCCGAGATGCATGGATCTCACGACACCTGTCCACAACGGCTAATTTGACAATTTCTTCATCAAGCTACGAACCAGTACGAGATCCTCGGGATGTGTGCCACGTATGACCGCGATCCGTCTGTAGAAATCATCTATAAATAGCCCAGAACTTGACATTTTTGAGGATCTTTTGGCAATTGAGAGATCTGACTCCACCATTATCATATCTCCATTGTTTCTACTTAGAGTTTTCCTGAAATTATTGAGAGAATCATAATTGCAAGAGTGAGATCGAGTGAAATTATCGATTGTACTTGCATTCAGCATATAATCAACTACATATAAAGCGGACGTAGGCTTGTTAACGCCGAACCACTATAAATCTCGTGAGTTTTCTGTTTTTTCTTCATATTTTAGTTATAATTCTTCGTAGATCAGAATAACTCGGGTGTTAGACCCAATTTTGGATCTAACATTTTGGTGCTTTCACTGAGAACGAATTTTTAGTACATTGGATTCGTTGTTTGGATACTCAAGTCCAAAGAGAACAGTCCAAAACTCCACTGTTTCAGTTTTTGAAGATTCCAGCGAAATTCAGATATCATGGCTGGAAAGAAGTCTAAGGAAGTACGAGCTTCGCAGGCGAACGAAGCTGAAAATGAAGCAATTGAAGAAAGTGTGCATGAGCAACCCGAGGAGGAGGTCACGGATCGCCGAGAGGAGGGGGCGAACCGATCCGTTGAGGGGATCACGACCCAACCAGCTGAAGGAGTTGCCACATGCTCCCATGACCTCGTCGCGAACCATCCCCATTACACTTCCGTGATCCGATCCCCGGGGGTGCTCCGAGCCATCGAGGTAAGGATCCTGCGATCCAAAAAGACAAGCAGACTACGACCCGACCCGGAAAGGAGGTTATGGCTCGATCCTCCCATGCCGGTACATCTGCTCGACCTGGCACAAGCTCTTTACGTATAAGAGAGAATGTTGGCGACCAATTTGACCCTTCTGCCCCGGCTACTGAAGGGGATCTCTCTCGCATTATTGACATGTAGGAAAGATTATTTGACGAGTTAGCTGCTCAGAGGCAAGAGAGTTCAGTATTGCGACAGAATCTGACTGCTATGGATATGCGAATTGACGACCTCATAAGGCAGAGGGTTTCCTCACCAACCCGTCTTCCTTCCCCGGAACACACATCCTCGTCTGAGGATCCCCTAAGAAACTGACGTTGGCCTCCGCTAGAAAGAGCTGAGAACATAGAGCAACTTCGATCTCGGGAAGAAGAAGTGCTTAACCAAGGAACTAGCAATCGTAACTTGAATGAACCTGCTTTACCACTGAGGAATGGAAACGTGGTTGACCCTGCTCAGAATCGACCCAATCCCCCCGCTCGTCGCTTAGTTGACCTCGGTAACAGGGGCAAGGAAGCTCCGCTCGAATCCCAGACTTTGTAGCTGCACGTCAAAGAAATGCTGAAGAAGCCCATCGGGCAAGAAGTGCCGATCCTGAGTCCACCTTGACCCGGAAAGATGTTGAAGCAATGATCAAGGAAAACATGATAGCTAGCCGAGGGTATAAGGATGAAGATTGGGGCATAGATCACAGTCATACGCCTTTAACCGATGATATATTGGAGGTCACATTCCCGAGACGTTTTAATATGCCGACAATGAATCGCTATGCGGGCAAATCTGACCCAATCCATCATCTGATGCGATATTCCTGGTCCATGAATGCCGCCGCAGCTACAGACGAGATAAAGTGTAAGGCATTCCCTATATTTCTGGAAGATATGGCATTTGTGTGGTTTACCCGCTTGCCAGCCCGGTCGATATCCAGTTTCAGGGAATTGAGTGAGAAGTTTGTGAACCAATTCCGCCTTCACGCTCAGAGATCTAAGAATGTGATTGAGCTGTATCTTATTAAGCAGCGACCGGACGAAAGCCTAAGGTCGTACTTGGATCGTTTTAATTTAGCGGTCACAGAAGTTAAAGATCCGCATGAGCAAACTGTGTTGATGGCCTTAATTGACGGTGTCGATAAGGATACCGAGTTTGGAAGATATCTGGCCGGCAAACCACCTCCGACCAGAGAAATATTTTATGAAAAAGCTAACGTTCGTTTACGACAAGAAGAGATATATGCTAATCGAAAAAGGAAGGCTACTGATAAGGAAGATATCCAGAGCAATGTGGCCATCAAGCAAGCAGGAGATAGCTCAGGAAAGGTTGAAGTCAATGTTGGGAATAAAAATCAAGGAAATGGTCGCCAACCGGGAAACAATAATAGCAATAATCGGAAGAGAAACCGAGGAAATGATTCTCAGAGAAGATCTCGACCCAGGCCATTTGAGAGTTTTACACCGTTAAATGATACATTGGAGAATATCTTCTTGGATACCTATAATGTCCTTCCATACAAAAGGCCTCCCCCGAGAGAGTCGTCAGACAGAGAGCGCGAAAACCGGAAAGTTCTGTCTATTTCACCAAATCCATGGTCATTCCATAAATGAACGCCGTCATCTGAGAGACTTGGTCGAGAGGCTACTCCGAGAAGGAAAACTCGATGAGTACAGGGTCACACCCAGAGACAAGGGGGCAAGCCGCATCTGCCCCAAACCAAAATAAAAACCAGAATCAGAATCAGAGCCAGCCTACTCCCCGGCTGACTGCTTAGCAAAAAGGGAAGAACATTGTCATTAACACCATAGTAGGAGGGCTTCATCTGGCTGGGCATAGCTTTAGGGCAATGGACCAGTATGTCAATGCAGCTAAACAACCCCTCATGGCAGGAGAAGGCAATAACCCTGAGGACATTGCTCCAGTCAAACAATAGAAGACAATGACTGATGACATCATCTTTCACGACAGAGATAGCATTGGCGTTCACTCCCCAACCGAAGATCCACTAGTAATCACAACCGCAATTGGTACGGCCATAGTCCATAAAGTTCTGGTAGATAACGGAAGCTCGGTCAACATTTTGTTCAAGAAAACGTTCGACCAAATGAAACTTGAGCCGAAGGATTTAAAACCATGCGAAGGGTGGATACGTGGATTCAATGGAGCCTCAACTGCTCCAATGGGATATGTAGAGTTGTCGGTAACCCTTGGGGAAGGGGAGCGCCAGAGAGTAAGAATCCTTCCTTTTGTGGTTCTGCACGTTGAATCCCCATACAACGCATTTTTAGGCCGACCGGCCCTAGCAAAGTTCAGAGCTTGTATAGCCCCTTGGTGTTTATTAATGAAGTTCCCGACTGAAGCCGGTATAGGTACAATAAGAGGAGATCAAGTCGTGACCCGAGCTTGCTACATTGCAGAGTTGAAGATGCTCCGCAAAGGAAAAGATGTAGAGACCAATGGCGCTTCCTCCTCGGCAAGGGAGGAAACGTTATAGCAACTAAAGAAAATAACTATGGGAGAGTTGCCCAGAGAACTGCCGAAGGACATAGATCCCAAAGAGGATGAAGAGCCTGGGGGCAGAATGGCGACTCCCAAAGAAACAACTGTGGATATTCCAATCGATGATGGAGATCCAGAGAAGGTCCTGAAGATTGGATCCCAGTTAGACCCTATTCGAGCCGGAGAGCTAACGGATTTCTTGAAAGCCAATTTAGATGTATTCGCTTGGACCCACTCGGATATGTGTGGGATATCTCCTTCGATCATAAGTCATCCGCTAAGCATCAACCCGAAGCATCCTCCTATCAAACAGAAAAGGCGAATGCTTGGCCCGGAGAGGTCAGCTGCTTTGAAAGAGGAAGTTGAGAAATTGAGAAGTAATGGGTTCATTAGAGACTCAACATATCCAGATTGGATTTCCAACCCGGTCTTGGTAAAAAAGGGCAATGGAAAGTGGCGCACCTGTATTGACTTCTCGGACCTGAATAAAGCCTGCCCAAAGGACAGTTTTCCGTTGCCAAGAATTGACCAGCTGGTGGGTTCGACAGCTGGCCACGAACTCCTCTCTTTCATGGATGCTTATTCGGGGTACAATCGGATCCCTATGCACATCCCAGACCAAGAACACACAAGCTTCATTACAGATTTGGGATTGTATTGCTATGTAGTGATGTCTTTTGGCTTGAAGAACGCCGGTGCTACATATCAGCGATTGGTCAATAGGTTGTTTTACAACCAGATTGGGAAGACGATGGAGGTATACGTCGATGACATGTTAGTGAAGTCCAAACAATCATCCAACCATACTGCCGATTTAGCAGAAATGTTTGAAATTCTCCGGAAGTATGGAATGAAATTAAACCCTTTGAAAAGTTCATTTGGGGTAGCATCGGGATTTTTTTTAGGATTTATCGTCAATTCGCGTGGGATCGAGATTAATCCATACCAGATCGCAGCAATCCGGAATATTCAGAAACCTAGACAGATTAAAGACGTGCAAAGCCTCGCGGGGAAAGTAGCGGCATTGAGTAGATTTATCTCCAAAGCTACAGATAAATGTATCCATTCTTCGAATTAATAAAGCGAGGAAAACGCAACTTCAAATGGACCCCTGATTGTATTGAAGCATTCCAGAATCTCTTGAATCATTTGGTAAAACCCCCGATTTTGTCTAAACCCGTAGATCATGAAGAATTATTCTTATATTTAGCGGTGTCATCCAATGCGATTAGTTTGGCTTTGGTTAGGAGAAGAAGATAAGGTGCAAAGACCAGTATATTATGTGAGTAAGAAGTTGGCGGCAACTGAGCGAAATTATCCCAGGATAGAAAAGCTTGCGCACGGTTTGTTGATTGCATCAAGGAAGCTTCGCCACTATTTTCAAGCTCACCCGATTACTATATACACTGATCACCCATTAAAACAAGTTCTTCAAAGGCCAGAGGCTTCGGGAAGATTACTTAAGTGGAACATTGAACTAAGTCAGATCGATCTGAATTTTCAACCTCGACGATCAATAAGGGGGCAAGTGCTAGCAGACTTCATAGCAGAGTTTACCATCCCAGAAGATGACACAATAAGCAAAGAAGTCGATCCGCCAAGGCTACTCCTCGATCCCAGTGCATGGAAGTTGTTCACTGACGGAGCAAAGAATGGTAGACGATCTGGTGCCGTAGTGATGCTCGAAACTCCAGAAAAACGACCGATATACTATGCTCTTAGATTGGAGTTCCGCGCCACTAACAACGACTCAGAATACGAAGCCCTAATTGCTGGTTTGAAACTCGCAAAGGAGTTGAAGATTCCGAAGTTAGACATCTTTTGAGACTCCAAAATAGTTGTGAACCAGGTCATAGGAAAATTCCAGGCCAAAAGTCCTAGGCTGATATCATATTTAGAAAAAGTGAAAAAGTTGCTGGATGGTTTTGACCATCACACCATATCCCACATTCCTCGAGCAAAGAACCAAAAAGCAGATAAATTGGAGAAAATGGCCAGTTCTGATAGTCCTGAAAATACAGAACTGGTCCCGATGGAAGTCTTACAGTCACCTAGTATAGATCAGATGGAAGTTGATCCGGTACTAGATGTTGAACCTGAAAGGGAGTCGTGGATGACTCCTTTGAAGAATTTCCTAATGTATGGAACGCTCCCTACGAAGAAAAGTGAGAGGCATGCAATAATTCAGAAGGCCTCTCGGTATGTTTTGCAAGAGGGAGTCCTGTATAGACAAGGATTTTCAATGCCCCTCCTCCAGTGTATTGCCCACAGCGTTATTCAGAGCGTATTGCAAGAAGTACATGAAGGCGAATGTGGAGATCACACGGGAGGCTAAACGTTGGCGAAGAAAATAATACAATATGGTTATTTCTGGCCAACCGTAAATAAGGATGCGGCCAAATACGCGCGACGTTGTGACGCCTGCCAGAGATTTTCTAAGATCCATAGGGCCCCATTAAGCCAACTGAAGATGGTGACGAGTCCGTGTCCCTTCGCTATGTGTGGAATTGATATCATTGGAAGCCTCCCCATAGCAAAGAGCGGAGCAAAATTCGCTATCATAGCCATGGATTATTTTACCAAATGGGTAGAAGCCGAGCCATTAACCACAATAACAACCAAGCGAGTAATCAGCTTCGTTGTTAGAAACATCATATGCCGATTTGGGATCCCAAGAATCATCATAACGGATAATGGAACTCAATTTGATAGCACCGAGTTTAGAGATTTTTGCCGGAAATACCACATCGAGAAAAGGTACACCTCTGTGGCACATCCGCAAGCGAACGGCCAAGTGGAGGCAGCAAATAAAGCGATTAAATCCATCTTGAAGAAGAGATTGAAGCGTGCCAAGGCCATGTGGGTCGATGAATTGCCCTTGGCACTATGGGCCTACAGAACGACCTATAAATCGGCAATGGGCCATACACCATTTTCTCTCGCCTTTGGAACTGAAGCGGTCATCCCGGTCGAGTTAGAAGTACCTTCTCACCGAGTCACCTATTACGACCCGATGACCAACAATGAGTTGCTCCTTGAATCCTTGGACACGATCGAAGAGAAGAGGGACGAAGCCGATTTACATGCCTTAAGATATAAGCAGCAGATAGCTCGATATTATAACAAGAAAGTCCGAGCACGAACCTTTGAACCCGGAGACTTGGTTCTAAAACGTGTCTTCCCATACTCAGTGCATCTGGGTCCGAAATGGGAAGGACCATATTCCATCCTGCGAAGATTTGATAATGGAACCTTCAAACTAGCAACCTTAGATGGAGACGAAATCCCCAGAGTGTGGAACGCCCAGCATTTGCGGCCTTACCTGACGTGAAATCGTCAGTTTCATTCTTTTGTTTTTAGGACCATGTAAAAAGGCACGACTTGCCTAGAATAGTCTAGTTACTTGAACAAAAGATTATAAAGTGGACGTAGGTCATGATTCGACCGAACCACTATAAAAATATCGTGTGTCATTTACCTTTACTGCACCATTACCTATTTGCTTTATCTCGATTAATATAAATTATTGTTGTTTTTTGAGTTTGTCACAGATTATGCAGCAATATTGGAACACCCAATGCACTGTGCCACAAGGTGAAAGAGGAACCATAATCAAGGACCATAAGGTGCGGCAAAGTAAATCACCCCACGATCAAACTCTAACTCCCCAGAATCAGGAGAGAGTATAAAGGACGCGAAGATGACGTCCGCAAGGCGTGAAGGTGCACCATGATAAAACCGCCTTGCCACCACTCTAACCCGCTGAAGGATCGAGAGAGTATGAAGGCGCCAGAGATTTAGCGCCCCCATAATTTCTGCTCTGCTGAAGGATCGGAGAGCAGACCTGAAACGAGCTCGAACTCTAACCCGCTGAAGGATCGGGAGAGTATAAAATTGTTAGAAATTTAGCGCTAAAAGAATCCTTCCCCCCACCTCTCATAATAGTGGGCAACACACATGACTCTAATCAATCATTAATAAGCCCTGGCCAGGCATCATATTAAATGATTGATTGGGGGCATATACACACACATCACATTTCTGCACAGAAATTTTAAAATTTTGCTAATGCGATACATGATTTAATTTTCGATTAATTATGGTTTAAATATTTGTGGCTAATGCGATAAATTAAAATTGCAGGTTCGCAGGTTTAGTTCCCCTTTCTTATGTGACTGATCTGTCTTGAAGGGAAACTCCTGTTCATATCACGACAAGGATTAAAGTCAAGGTCGACCAAGACGAATCGTCCCCTCATGCCGTTATTTTGGCTACTCAGGAAGTTGCACAAAGATGCAAGGAACTTGGAATCACTACATTGCATATTAAATTAAAGGCAACAAAAATCAATTTTCATTTTTCTAAGATGCAGGGATAGAAGATAAGATAGCTAAACAAAAGTGAGGGCCATTCTCACAATTACATTTTCTGGCCAGTGGAAAGTCTAAAAATCCTAAGAACAAAATATGAACTAATATCTGCATCCTACTCATGCTTGGGGGGCTATTTCGGCTTCTTGCTCTTCTTCTGCTTCCCCGACTCCTCCTTGTCAACATCCGAACGATCACCTTTTTTCCTCTTCCTCTTATCAACAAGACGCTCTGGCGAAGAACTAGAAGAGTGAGAGGCGAGTTGTGAAGTTATTGATCGGGAGGAGAATCTTATGACCAACCCAGTTTTGGGATCGATTTCAGAGATAGGGGGCACATATACTGGGTCATGTTCCCCTTTCATAAGAAGCAACTGTTTCTCTTCCTTAGCCTGTTTATCAACCAAGGTTTCATCACCATCTCCCTTGACTTCATCCGTAATGACAACGTCATCCTCCTCATCAGACCACCATCTGTGTCCTTCAAAGCAGCAATAACCTCGGCATCCGCAGGAACATCAGTACTGGTACCACAGGTGCCATGGTGACCTTGTTACCACCCTCATCTCACATTGGAATCTCATAAATTTCAGCATCCGTGCCTGAAGGGACATCAACTTTCTCCGCCTCTGCCTTCTCTTCTGCATCTTTCTCAATCAGCTTGTCACCTGTATTATGAGAAGCACAAGTTATTAACTAGGATGAAAATGTGGTCTCCTCATTGGACTGTTCCGCAAGGCGACAAGTTATAACTACTTTGACAAATTGCAGGGAAAATTTGGAGATACCTTCAGCTGACTTTTCATCCAGGTTTACAGCAGAAGATCTGACAGCTGGAGGAGTTGGGAGCAAAGGAATCAACGGATCGTCAGGATTATACTCCTGTACTTCAGAGGCTTTGGGTTCCGCCACTGAACCTGAGCCTTCGTCAAGTTTGTTTATGCCTTTGGCCTTAGTCTTCTCCCTTTCCACCTCTTCTTGGATTAGGCGTCTCCCCTCCTCCAAATCCTCGGGCTCTTTTCCTTTGAGGAGTCTCTGCATTAGCTGGCCTTCATCAATCTCATTGACCTTCAATCGCTGCTTCTCATCCTCGACAATTGCATCCCATATGTTGGCAAGAGTAACATGATAATCTGGGATCCAAGAAATGTCCCGAGTTTTGATGACTTGGCCTAATAAGTCGAATATCAACTCCCCAAAACCTTCTAACCTTCTATTTCTTTTTCAGCTTCGGCAAGCTTGTCAACAGTAGTGGAAGCCGATTCAAGAATGCTGTTAGCATTAGTCTCAGCAAGAACCGCTCGCCCCTCAGCCTGAACAAGTTGGTCACTCAAGACCTCCTTTTCTTTCTCTGCAGCCGCAAGACTGTTTTTCAAATCCGCTCTTTCCTTCTCCCAAGCAGCCTTCTCAGCATCAAAATGACTCTGCGCTGTCCACAAATCAGCATTGGCCATTCTAAGATCCTCTATTTCCTTTTTGAAAGATAATCGTTCTTGGCTGTTAGAATCTAGCTCGCTACGAAAATGCTTCCTAGCTTCCTCCAATTATGTCTTGTAGTTTTCTGCGTCTCGCTGAGCTAAAGCCAGACAGGCCTGCACATCTTCCAAGTCTTTTTCCATTTTGCTCCTGGCCCTGTCATTATTCTCAATTCTCACCTTGGATCTGGCCGCGTCCGTTTCTAGGCGACGGATGGCATTTGAAAGGTTAACGGCGTGCTTCTTCATTACCTCGTACTGTTTGGCTACGTGGCACACATATCCTATCACCTCAGTATCCCAGTCCCTGGGAACCGGCTCAAGGTCCGGTACAAACATCATCCTCTTAAAGAAAATATCGGGGAATTCCTTGCGCAAGCGCGCCAATTTAGCCTGATTTTCGGGACTATGTATGGCATCTCGTGTAATGAGACCGTCAGAGTCGTGATCGTCAGGGGAGACCAGAGCTTCTTTTTCTTTCTTCACGATCTTGCCCTCGTCTTTATTTTTGTCCTCTGACTCGCGCTGTTTCTTGGAAGATTGGACGTGAGAAGGCGTACTTTTTGGAGGGGTTAAGTCCCTAGGAAGCTGCTTACCCTCAGCCGGTGGCAGTGGACGACTGTATGGTTTCCCGGAACCATGCCTAGAAGGAGATCGGGATCGTGTAGAATAGGTTTAAGTAGGTTGCGAGGCCGATAACTATCCCTTCCCCGACTATCACTGCGAGCAGGATTTGGATTTGAATGAAGACTAGGTGTGCCTTCACGAAGGGAGCGATGAGAATAAGATCGTTTGTAAGTCATCTTACCTACAAAAGAAACAAGTACACATTAAAACCTTGAATACTGTTGGTATAAAAGTGTTGGGTCAGACAGTGCATGTGATTTGTGCATCCCATATAACTCCCCCTAACAGACCAGGGCCCGAAGTTAGGCTCGTCTGGGTGGTTTCTCGTTCTTCAACTGGAGCATTTGTTTCCTCAGAGATAGGATAAAATGGTCCCCTTTGAAATCTTCCTGTGTATATACATCGTAGGGTATAGGAACCTTGTTCAATTCTTTGAATAACTGCTCCTCTGTTAAATCATCGGGAGCGGCAGGCTCAACTGGTAGAGAGGCTCTTGAGGGGGAATCCCTCGAAGAGGCTGGGATTTCCTTAAGCTCATCAGCACGGGCCTCATCTCCTCTATATACATTTGAATCTTCATCGTCCTGGTTAATCATCGGTGAAGGACTCTTATGAAGTTTAGTTGTCTCTGCTGCCTATGACGTTCCTTCTCCCTCGGCCGGGGGCATATATTTGTAAGGTTTGCCACCCGCGCCAAGTCCAAATATTATATCCAGAAGGTGGTGCCTGTGAAGATTCTCGTCAGTAATACATTTCTTGATCCTTAGGAAGTCAGATTTTCTTTTGAGAAGAAGGGATAGTCGATTACTATACACCGAGCCTTCCGTCTTTGGAAAGATGTGATCTGCATAGAGAAAAGAAGCATGTTAGCGCTTCGATTTCTTAAACAGGTTATTCATTCAAAGGTTTAAAATTTACTTGATTTAAGCTATCTTCTCGCACACCCAGCCTGTCGCTTTATATAGAACCAATCGGCCTTGGGATCCCCTATGTTGCTTTAACCATCAGACAAGACCTTCCTATTGACTACCGACTCAAAGAAAGAAAAATTTGGGGTTGCTGTAGAACGATGCTTGAAAAGGTAATAGAACTTCAAGTCTTTAAACGTGAGCTCAGTTTGCAGGATTTCCGCATACGCAATGTATAAAGTGTATAGGGCTGCGTAGGCATTGGGATGAAGCTGCATCGGAGCAATACCCAATCGTTTTAAGGTTTCAATTGCGATTGGAGGAAACAGAGGAATAGCGCCTACTCCGCACATGAGTCGGCTGACTGTCATATACCCTTCTGGAGCTAGATGAGGTCTATCTTCGCTTCCAGGTGTTCTCATGTCATCCCAGGGGATCCCGTGTTTCGAGCAGATTTTCTTAAGTTGTGTCGTCTAGTTTGGAAGCTAAAGAGTCATTGAGTTTCTCAATTTCTAGTGCACCAGGAATCTCATCAGGAGCTCGGTCATCCACTTCGGACTCCTCATCAAGCGAGGTTCTCTCAGATGAATCCGATTCTGTTTCTGCCTCATATTCGGATTCAGAGTCCTCATCCTCTGGATCAATTGGAAGAACCTCGGGGCTGTGGTGCTCAGACATCTAGGGGTCCATCTCTGTTTCAGACCTTGAAGGAGAACGATTATCCGACATTACTGTTTAGGCGAGTAAACATGAGAAATTATAATATAATTACCCGTCCCCCGTGTGTGCAAGTGCAAGTGTGTGTTTGTGCATGCATAGGAAGAAAGCATAGAAGTTAACAAGAACATCGAGATATTAATAGTTGTCCGTTGTTAAGTTATGCTGCTGATCAGTCCAGAAAGTTCGTCTTAAAGGCTCTAACCTAACTGTCCATTGATATATCAGAGTTGAGTTGTAGTGTTTATTTAACAAGTTCACGGGATCGTTCAGTATTTGGATCATGGTACATCATTGGATCGCGTATGGGGGTTCAGATCGTGGTATGTTTGCGGATCGTGAAGCAGGTATGGACTCGCGGCAGAAGCGTTAATTCATGAAAGTGCATCGCATCGGATCGGGAACCGGATCGGGTTGCTATAACATCCGCAGCTTACCACCACGATCTGATCCGCTCTCCAACTCCTACTCCTTCCATTTACTCCCACCACGATCCGCTCCCTTGCCATTGCCACGATCCGTTGCCTCACCATTCTCCTTCATCTTCCTCCTCACCCACGATCCGTACCCAAACCTCACTCATGGCCCGATCTGCTCAGCACTTTTCTCCTCTTCTTCTTCCTCTCCTCTTCTCCTATCCATTGCTGAGCTCGAGCGTTGGAAATCAATGGCGTCCGAACAACCTCTAAAAAACCACGAACACCACAAATTACTCTGCTCTCTCCTCTCTCCTCTCAAACCAGTGAAAACCCAAGGAAAACGAGAGAGATCATACGAAAGCGCTTTTAATAAGATTACCTTTCTTAAACTAGGGGGAAATTGGGTTTTTGGAGAGTTAGAAGCTAGGGTTTTACTCAACAAAGAGCTGGCGGCGTAACAGTAAAGAAAGAAGAAAGAGAGAAGGAGGAAGAAGGGTTTGGCTTATATAGGCAAAACCGTGACCATTGGTATCCTTTTTTTGTCTTATTCGGATCGTGGACCTTAGTGGGTCGCGAACCAAGCCCAGCGGAGAAAAAGGGGGCTGATCCCTTAATTAGCTCGTGATGAGGGCTGGCCCATCGTGCTTAAAGCCCACATGGAAATCGAACCGAAATGAGCGCCTCATCCTGCGGACCGTGGGATGTCTGGGCGGACCGATCCGACAAACAATTGTTAAAAAATGAAAATTCGGAAATACTTGTAGAAATTCATAAGTTCACCTGTCGATTTGACAGTGAAGTCTTTGAAAACTCCAGGGATGAGGATTGCCCAATGAACGAAGAAATAATGGATGAGTTAACTTGATATTTATACTCGCCAAGCGACATGACTTCCTGGGGTGGTACGACTATTCAAAAAGACACGACCGTTAATTTGCATCCTTCTATGAAAAGATGTTTCTGCAATTTCGAAGCATGTTCCATCCTCAATAGAACATACTTCGAGGGGGAAAAATGTTGGCTAGCTTTTTGACCAAGCCACCAAGGTTCACACACAGGAAGAAAATATGAAGTTCCACTCCTCTAGTCCATGAAAGTTCAATTGTGATCATACCATCCTCTCCGGACCGTGATACCCCTTCGGTTCGCTGCGCCCATGCTCGATTCGATCCGCTTCAGCGCGATGCGATCCGAATTCCTGAAGCCAGAAAATGATGGCCACAGACTGAGTCATCCCACTCTCCGAGATGCATGGATCTCGCGACACCTATCCACAACGTCTAATTTGACAATTTCTTCATCAAGCTACGAACCAGTACGAGATCCTCGGGATGTGTGCCACGTATGACCGCGATCCGTCTGTAGAAATCAGCTATAAATAGCCCTTAACTTGGCATTTTTGAGGATCTTTTGGCAATTGAGAGATCTGACTCCACCATTATCATATCTCCATTGTTTCTACTTAGAGTTATCCTGAAATTATTGAGAGAATCATAATTGCAAGAGTGAGGTCGAGTGAAATTATTAATTGTACTTGCATTCAACATATAATCAACTACATATAAAGTGGACGTAGGCTCGTTAACGCCGAACCACTATAAATCTCGTGTGTTTTCTGCATTTTCTTCATATTTTAGTTATAATTCTTCGTAGATCAGAACAACTCCGGTGTTAGACCCAATTTTGGATCTAACATGTATCCTCACTACCATGTTCTAAAATCACATTTTGTGCACTTATTTAACCTTAAAGCTTTGATGTTATATATTGGGTATTTTGCACTAGTTTTGAATTTGCTTAATGCCACACGCATTTGTACTTTGGCCCGACTTGAGTTCTTGATTTTGAAATATTGCACATGACCTTGGCATTGTTGTGATCATTGACCTATTTCACTTTTTTTTGTAAAGATGGAATCGATGTGATCATGTATTCTTCATTGACCTATTGCACATGCTGCAAGATGGAATCGATGTGATCATGTATTCTTCGTTGACCTATTGCACATGCTGAACTTGTGCACTGCCATTTGCACTTGTACACTATCATAATCATTTTGCATTGTTCTTGTGTTACTACACCTGTGTATCTCTCATAACCTTGTTACACTTGTGTGTTGATGCTGTTTTTTTTGGCATGGCCGACTAGTTTTTATAGTGGACCGACCACTGTTTATTAGAAAGAAAGATTAGAAAGAGACCCTGTACAGGCATAGAGTCTCAAGCTGGTTTGAAGTGCCAGCGCACTGAATAGTTACAAAACAAATGAAAAGCTATCACTACCATATAACTGTGTCATGCAACAAACAAAAAACCACCCTCAATAAGGAACAAAGGCAGCATACCTAAGCAGCAGAACTCTCATCAACTTCAAATGGATCTGCCAGATCAAGAAAATCCATAAACAATTTGAGAAGACCAGGAACATAGACAACAGACTCATTGGAGAAAATGTAGGATCTATCCCAAGAATCGTCGTCAAGCACATTCCTATTAAGCTCACCATATGGCCCATCAATAGCAACATAAAGCTCATTATCCAAAGCGAGGTAATATAAGAATCGAAGGTCATCATTATTGTCTGCAACGAAGCGGTAGAAATTTTCGTTTTTAGTGTCATATCTCATGTCAGACGGTACATGAATCCAGGTTGCTTCAGCTGGAACGAGTAAAAAAGGGGAAACATTTCTGACGGAGTGTTGAGTTCAGTTGGGGGGTGTTCAAGGTTTCAGTGACAAGAGGAGGATCATCAAAAGTTTCTGTTACAACAGCCACCGGAGAAGTGGGAGCAGCAACAGAAGGAACAACCTTCTTGACCCAATGACAAACAGGAAGTTTAGGGAGAGGTATCTTGGCAGGAGGCGGAGCAGTAGGGGGAAGCTTGCAATCAGTGGAAATGTAACCAAAGGAATGACATGTGGTACAAATATATGGGTCCATCCATAACGAACCCTGACAACAACAACAATTCCAGGAGCTAGCTGAACTTAAATAGAAGTACGCAATGGTCTGTCAGGGGAGATCTCAATTATGGCTTTCGCATATACGATTTTCTCACGGGCCGTAGTGTTAGCAACAAAACATCTTAACTTACATATATGACATGCGAGCCAGTTCAAACCAATCAAAGGTTGAAGAATGGATGGGAATTGTGAAAAATATGTCCAGATAGGAATGGAGAGCACCTACTCTCTAACACTAGAAATAGAAAGGGACCATTTGGAAACAATGAAAGGCTTACCTTTAAATAAAACAGGCTCAAACTGCAAAACACGGAGACGTTCCTCAGAGCTAGAGAACTTGAAATAGTACGTCGTGTCTAGATAAATTATTTTGACGTCACCTCTCAGCTTCTATAACCTACTACAAACGGACTTAGGATCATTTATGAGTTGCATGGGATCTAAGAAAAACCCAACGACATAACTTGACCAAAAGTTGGCACCAGCATCAATGGGATCAGGGGAGAGCTGCGACACACCATCAACCACGGTAGGGACAAAGTCGACAGGGCAGTAGTCCCCAGAATTACCAAGGAGAGTTGCAAAAAGGGATGTCCAATCTTTGTTTGCGGAAGCAGGCTGAGACTGAACGAGTATGGAATTTTGTCGAACACTTTGCGTGCCAAGCATTGGTTCAGGCAAGACACCACAGTCCGCACCTGAACTAGCCAAACCACTAACCGCAGCAAGATTTCTATCACCCCAGTTACCAACATTAGCAGAAACTTGCTCTAACAGTTTTCCATAATAACCAAAATAATTAGGGTTTTGCGAATTACCAATCAACGCTGTAGAAGCTGCATTATGCGATAGAGGAGGAGCTATCGGGGCATGGGGAAGGGCAGGGAAAACCACCGGGGAAGCGATGGCAGGAGGCAGACCAGACCCGTTCTCAAAACTAACATCGCGATTTGGAGATGACGCAGGTGATACGCGATTTAGATTGAGAGGAGAGAACCTTGTCTTGCTGGTCATGAGGATGTGTGAAGAGCGGCACGAGATGGGGAATGAAATTGCATTTCATACGTGCGAGGTCACCATTAGGGTTCTTTCGTTTCATACGTTGTGATTGTTGATGTTGTTATATTGCCATGAACCTTGTTCACATACATTTATACTAACCTGAAAATGAATATTTAACCTACCTGTTTAAAACTTTCCCAAACTAAGCTGTTCACCTTTAAACTTTGACGTTGTACTATTTCCACTGATGTACTTATTGCATGTCATTCCTTGCTAAGTCCATACCATCGAATTTGTAGGTTAGAATGTGTATATTTGTGAATATCAAGACGTTTGTGTGTGTATATGTGTGTGTGTGTTTCATGTATGTATATATACACCAACATTGTCGCACATGTATACTCAGATCTAAGTCACTATTGCCTTAAATCACATTGGATCACATGTATGGTAGCCTGGTCTTGACAACCTGAAAATACATTAATTTTTCACTCTTTATTTGTATTATAAGAAAAATGTTGCTTCCATGCTGTTACACTTGGATCGTGTAACCTTTTAGCAACTTTTCACTTAGGTTGAACTCTGTTTCTGTTCATTTGTGTATGTTCCTTAACATTTGTGCCATTTTTTTGTTGCTTGACACATTTTCATGCCTTGTTGAAAAACTGAAGTAGCCAATGCCTTGATTTGTAAACTTGAAATATATTTCTGGCACATGTTTCGCCTTGAGAACCTAAAATGTACTATACCATTACTAATTGTCCTTCCATAAAATAAATAGGTTGATTTCCTATCTTCATATAATTATGCTGGACATACTCGTACACATCTCTGATGTGGTTGATTTCCTATCTTCATATAATTATGCTGGACTTACCCGTACACATCTCTGATGTACTTGGTAGGCATTTCATGTGCACTACTGCATATCTTGGGTCACATGTCCTTACCACATTAGAAATCTGAGTGTGTGTGTGTATGGGTACATGTACCCTTGCTAAGTTGATAAACCTGCATCAAAATTGTTCTGATTATTGACTAAGTTTAGGATAACCGAGACTGTATGGCATATGAATATATTTGAAATTTAGCAACTTACTATGAATTTTGGCATTTAATATATTATATTCTAAAATTCTAGAAACTGCATAAAAATTTAGGATTAGCTACTGTATTTTAGTACTTTATTGTAGTTTTTTACTTAAATAAAGTTAATCTTGACTCAAGCATTTTGTGTTTTGCATAATGCCTGAGTTAGACTAAGTACTACAGCTAAGGAACTATAGCTGTCAAAGTAGGCGATTCGAGAAGACATCCACACTGGTTTGATGATTTCTGTAATTTCTTTAAAAATCTTGTACTTAAGATTCCGCTACATAAATTGTATAAATCTAATAAAATCAGCAGTCATGACTATCTATAATATTGACGAGACGTACTACTTTCTTGCTAAATCAGCTTAGGAATTCATTAAATAAGGCTTCTTAATTCAATTCTTTGATGGGAGGGAAAAGAACCCCCATTGGGAAGTGAAATAGAACATGAATTTTGTAAATTTGTTTCATTATGAGACATTATTTTATTATGTATTTGTGATTCTGTGTATTGATTCTGTTAAACCTCATAAACAATAACAATCTGTCGTTTCAACGGATCGAGTTGGTTTTTGACTTGAAGCGATCGAAAAAAGAGGTTATTACGTCTTGGTATCGGAGGTTGGGTTTAATGAAAACCTTAGCTCATAGGGTTAAACTCATTAGAGATAGGGTAGTAACATCTTGGACCGAGTAGAATCATCACTAGAATCACTTTTGGGAGAGCGTATTTAGAAATAGAAATTATTTTGAAAAATAGTATTTTGAAAAAATTAAATTTGTTTTTGAAATCCACACTCTTCGAATCTATTCCATTTGTAGCTTCTCTTCAATAAGGTTCCTTAAGTCTGGTTTTCACTTTTGTTTGAAATTCATCTTGGTCCAAGATTTAATCGAGGAAATATCTTACTTGTACTATTTTGTCATATAATTTGGAAATAGTATAATTAGGATTTCGAGTATTTTATTGGCTAAAATTGGACTATCAAGTATGTAAAGATTTTGAATATATACCTGGCTAACGTATGTACAAAGTCCTATATGTAATAGATAGATAGGAAATCATACTCTATTAGCTGAAAATAAATATCGATGATGTCGCGATCTTCTCTAGAATTATTTTTGAGTTTCGAAAGTGAGATAAATATATGATTCCAGTTGAGACGCCAAGAAATACTTAGATTATTAGATAAATATTATGGAGGTTTAATAAATGTTCTTTTGGTAAATTAGAGTGCACTTAGGTAAGGAAACAAATTCAATAAAATTTATCAAGAAAATATAAATACAAGAATAAGTGAATTAACGAATTGGTTTATTTAATTTGAATCAAGTATTTGATATCTTTTTTAAAAAGAAAAAAATGGTTATGTAAGAAAATCTGTTAAAACCTGGAAATGTTAACTAACAAAGTATGTATGTTAAGTGGGTTAATAAGTTGAGATGTTAAACCATTAAATAAGAAATTTGTATTTTATTTAGCCGAAAGAAGCCGAATTATGGAATAAAATGACATACCAATATAGTTTTTACTAAAAGGGATCATTTGACTAAAAATTTGAGAATTTGATTCTGGAAATTGATTTCTAAGGTATTGAAAAAATATTGATAGTGTATACAAGTATTTTCGAATAGAAATGTTTCAAGTGATTTTCCAAAAGAAAAATCAAAAAGGAAATATATGAATGAAGAACATACTTTTTTCACTAGAAAATAATTTCGATGACAATTTTTCATCATTGGAATTCATTCTTGAGTTTCAAAGTGGGGGGAGACCACTATGATAGCTTTGCTATTTTTTTATCTTGATCGAACGAATTTCATTTGTGAAGCATGGTTTAATGTACAGATACGTATATATTTTCCGAATGGTTGAAATAAATTCTAGAGTTGATTCTTGCATTTTGGTTTGAATGATATAATCCTATGTATTAGGATAATCTAATTTGTACATCTTAAAGAGATGTCTCAAAGAAATGATTGAATTTAATTTCCAATAATTGAATAAAAAGTTAATTTTTCTAACTACTTGAAAAATCTAACCTTTACTAACGAGATTTGAGTTTTAAGTTGAGTACAATCTAAATAAGCTTAAAGCAACTAAAATATTGAAAATGGAAATGAAGGGAATTTTATAAGTATGAAATGTTCTAACAAAATTTGTTAATAAATATTTTAGTAAAGTGATATCTTGAAAGTAAATTTATTTTATGCAAATTTGACCTTATGAATCCAACTATTTTGATATTTAATTTATGTTTCAAGCTTAAATCAACGTTTAAAATATTTAAGTTTGAAAGGCTCCTACCATATTTATTAATGAAAAAGATCCATACTCTATACAACTACATAATCAATGTATACTGCTTGTAATAGATCGGACCAATAAATGTTTAAGCGCATTGACACCGTCAAACACTCTATTGTTCCATTCCATCCACAATAGATAATTCGACTTCTTCAACACTTGCAAAAGTAATACACGGTTAATAGTCTTCCACTGTAACAACCCGAAAATCTGGGCCAGTTTAAAATTTTTATTTTGGCAATTTTGGCGAATTTTGCATATTTAAAATAGATTATTTTAAATACTATCGACGAGAAAATTTATTTTGAATATAATAGAACGTATATATTATATACGTCGTCGTTAGAATATAAATAATTATATATAATTATAAATAGAATTGAAAATGGCGCGGTAGTTCGAAAATTCGATTTCAAACTTCAATTGAATGTACCGGGTGCAAAACAATCCGAATTTTAGTGAAACCAAAAATAATGGAATCTAATTGAGAATATCTTTCCAACGAATCTGAAAAATCAAAATTTCATAGCGGGAATCAAAAGATATGTCCAGTTGAAAATTCTGAATAGTCGCTATGGAATTCAGGCCCTTAAAAATGGGAATTTTGCAAACGACCTCGGATTTCGACGAAACCACTTTTTTTGGGTCCGTGATGTCAAATTATTGCTAGGTTTCAAATTTCATAATTTTTCGATTCAATATGTGAGCGTGGCAAAGGAAAACGCGTTTGACCGGTTTTAGTTGATTTTAATCGACTGGAAAATGGCCATTTTCCCAACGGTCTCAGAATTCGACGAAACTAGTTTTGTTAGGACTGTATCGTCAATACGAAGCTAGAAAATATTTTTCGGGAATTTTTAGAGTTAGTATGTGACCCCAGTAAATTGAAATGCGCGTTCAAATTCAATATATAGAGTTATATGTTGATTTTGACGAAAACTGATTGAAACGATCGAATCGGCCTACGAAACATATCCCATGGTGTTCGGAATGAGGGTAATACGCTATGGACGACAGTCGGTGGGCCTCGTTTCGGGGTCGAAATAAAAAAGTCAACTTTTTAAAATAAAAATAATAATATAATTAAATTATATTTATACTTAAACCCCCCCTTTCCTCTTCATTCAGAAAAGTAAATAAAGAAAAAACCCGATCCCCTTTTCCCGCTTACCCCCCCCTCGTGCGATCAACGCCGCCACCACCCTTCGGAGCTCCCCACCACCGTCGCCGCCCTCTCCAGCTCGACCTCCGCTCCACCCTCCGATCCCGCTTCTCTCCACCTCGACGCAGCCGAACCCCGATGCCCTAGCCCCCCTGCCGTCGCTCGCTTCACCCCCCTTTTCTCCTGGAAACCCAAACCCCCTCCCTGACCTATTCCGCATAGCCACTCAACCCCGACGCCGCCAGTCACTATTCCGACCACCGCTCCCACCCCGAGCCACCCCTTGCTCCGACAGCACCCCCCTGCAAGCGAAAACAGCGAAAGAGAAAGGTGAGTTTTCCTCTTTCAAAATTTGATTTTTTTTTATTTAAGTATAAAGCTTTATTTAAATCAGTTTTTGATTTCTAAATTCAGCTTTTATAAAATCAGTTTTTGTATATGTTTTGATTTGAAAGATAAGATTTTTATTAAGTTAAAGTTAGGATTTTTGTGATAGAGAAAGATTAGATTTTTAGTGTAAAAAGATTTGATTTTTAATTTATAAAAAGGAATGGTTTTTAAAAATATAAAAACATGATTTTATTTTAAAGCAAAGCTATGATTTTTATCGAAGTAAAAGAAAGATTTTTATTCGTTCATTAGCTAGGAAAAAGAAGTGATTTTTAATGATAAAAATATGATTTTTATATAAGGCGGGTAATAAAAATGTGATTTTTATATTATAGAAGAAATAAAAATATAATCTTTATATTAGAAAAGGCGAAGTCTTTATATAGAGAATATCGATGTAAAAATAGAATTTTTATCTATATAAAAGCGAAGTAAAAATTCGATTTTTATATATTGAAAAGCGAAGTAAAAATTCGATTTTTTATATATTGAAAAGCGAAGTAAAAATTCGATTTTTATATATTGAATAGCAAAGTAAAAATTTGATTTTCATATATTGGATAGCAAAGTAAAAATTCGATTTTTACATATGTAGAGAATACGGGCAACGAAGATGACAAAAAGGCGAGAACGACGAAGATTTCTATAAATGAAGTGTCGTGGAGTTGGAATAGCTATTGGTGAGAATTTCTCACTCTTTAATTTAATTTTCTAGTTGAAATATATACTAGGATGCAGACGGTGTTTAGTAGCACCCGACACCCGTCGTCCACAGACCATGGACGGCTTGTATGCTTGTTTGTTTGATTTTGATGTGTAGTTGATTGTGTGATGTGATGTGAAATGAAATAAAATATTTTATAGTGGGAAATATTTTATAGTTAAAATTAGAATTTTAACGTATATATGAAATGAAATAAAAATAAACAAATCAGACGATTTGTTTGTATACACACATTTGACTGATATTGATTGGGACGATAAATTTTACACATCGCCCAACTGCACAAATAAAATCTATGTTTGATTGTTTGAAACCCCACACGGGTATTGGGATGATATTTGACGTACACTAATCCCGATTGTTTAGTTGTATGTCGATGATTGATTGACAGACTGTTATAAGCGTTGAATATTTATATTTGATGCTTATACAGTGTAGAATGCACTTTGGATGATGGTTGATTATTCATCGTTGTTATTGTATACATGTGTTGTAGAAAATCCATATAATTAACATTATATGGTGATTGATTGGGCCTCATTCCAGTTTTAAAATAGAAATATTTGAAAAGAGAAATATTTGAAAATAGGAATATATGAAGCCGTATTGATTAGATTGACGCCATTTTGACGTGAACGATATTTATATCGATTTTATTCATTTTATAATGAATATCGAAAGTGATTTCAAAATCTGATTTTTCGAAAAGAATTGAATTTGAATAAAAATGAATTCGAATTGAAATTGAAAATAAATGAATTCGAATTGAAATCGAATAGAGATGAATTCGAATTGAAATTGAATAGAGATGAATTTGAATTGAAATTGAATAGAAATGAATTCGAATTGAATAAAAATGAATTCGAATTGAAATTGAAAATAAATGAATTCGAATTGAAATTGAAAATAAATGAATTCGAATTGAATTCGAATAAAAATGAATTCGAATTGAAATTGAAAATAAATGAATTCGAATTGAAATCGAATAGAGATGAATTCGAATTGAAATTGAATAGAAATGAATTCGAATTGAAATTGAATATAAATGAATTCGAATTGAAATTGAATATAAATGAATTCGAATTGGAATTGAATTGAAAAGGAACTGAAATTGAATTAGAAATCAATTTGAATTGAAATCGATTTGAAATGAATTTAAAACGAATGTATATTGGAATATTCAATTTTGATTTGAAATTGAATATGAAGTTGAAACCGTTTTGAAAATGAATTTAAAACGATTTATAAAGCATGTTTTGAATAGAAATCGACGAAGTATATATTATATATATATATATATATATATATATATATATAATATAATGGCCTGAATAGAACGCGCCGCGCCGCGGTAGTTCGCGAATTTCGACCATTGACTTCGAATGGATATTGCGGGAGATCCGACCGTCGGATTCTCCTGAAACCGGAACCGTTGGGTTCGTATCGAAAAGAGCTTTCTAACGAATGTGAGAAATTAGAAATATAACGGTTGGATTTGGAATTATGTCCAAATCAAATTTGAAAAAGGTCGCTGTAAGTGCAGTTCGATGGCCATTGATGGAAATCGACTGTACGGGCCTTGATAAAATCATTAAAAATATCAATAATTTGTGTAAAATCATAAGAAATGATTTGGGAAGAATTGGGATGAAAAACTCCATATTTGAAAAGATAAAAATAGACTTCTATCGAAATGAACTAGTTTTGAACTAGAATTAAAATTCTATTTGTTTTTAAATAAATAAATTGAATTTGAAAAGGGTTTTAAAAATAACTTGAATTTCCAATGATTGCATTGGAGTGGATTTGAATCGAAATTGTCTTCAGAATATTTCGATGTTGGAATTCGTGATTATACAGATGTTGTTATGGAAATTTGAAAGATATATATTTATATCGTTATTTCCAATACGACATTTGTTAATCGTAGAATTTGATATTGAATATAAGCCGATATATTTTCTATTCAGAGCCTTGTATTGAATATCAAATGTGATTTGGGTTTGTCGTGAATGGTGTCTTCATTAACACTGTTCTTGAACCAAGTTGAGAAAAGATTAAATCTTTTTATTTAGATTTAATGAAGTGTACCAATTAAATAATATTTAATTGGAATTGAATTGATATTGATTTTTGGGTTTATCGTGGACAGTGTTTTAAATAACACTCGTTCTTTAACCCGATAATTAATGGAATGTGATTTTGGGTTTATCGTGAACTGTGTTTTAAATGACACTGATTCTTTAACCCAGTTAACGATTAAAACTAAGTGGAGTTTTAATGAATCTTTAAATAGATTGAAAAGATCGAGAATGGAGTATCACCAGTTTTACTCCAAGCGATAGTTAAATCTTTAATTAGATTTGAACGTGAAATGGTAATTGAATTTACCGATAACACTGTGGTGTTAGATATGAAGTATTACCAGTTTTACTTCATGGGATGAATAGGTTGGGATTGGGAAATAAAATAAATGATTACTTCGGTGTGGTTCGCTACTCCCGACTAGTTTGAATTGATATTCAAAGGAGATTAAAGAATAAATTTAAAGAATTTATCTTGGATAAAATTAATGGGAACTTTTCCCAAAGTATAGGAATATTTGAATAAAAGAATATTCTGAATTGGAATGAGGCATATGTTGTGTTTGTGTAACACTTTTATAATATATACGCGAGTTATTCAGAAAGACCGGGTTTATCCCATTCTGAATAACTGATTCGACGTGGTGTCGAAGATGAAGACGGTGGTCGAAGACCGGAAGTCTTCACGTCGTTTGGGTGATTACTGATGATCTTGATTGGGCTGTACACCCAAGAAGACGGAAATAGTTGGTGATCGTCCAGATGTACTTGGAGATCGATGGATATGCGGGGTACTAGGTGCCTCCGGTTTCGTTCAGACCCAGAACGGACTTGTAAATGGACTGTGTGTCTGACATTGGATTTCATTCTGTGTGACTGATATCGGTTGCATAGAGTGGTTTGCCTGTGTGGCATGCTAAGATGCAATTGATCGAGGCTTCTGTTGAAAAGTAAAGTCTTGTGGTGATGATCAAAGCACAGCCTGTGTGGCACAGCTTTGTGTAACGTGAATTCGCGAGCCTCACACCCCGGTTGTGAACCAAAAACGGGAGAGGACCTCAGGGAGGGCATGCGTTTCTTTCTAGCTAGGGTGGTGTCAGTGACCTACCAGCCCTGATATTTATATACTTTTCACCTATGTGGTTGTTGCTGTTGCGAGGCGCCTCGGTTAGATCGGACGATCCGGGTCCGATGGAGCCATTCGTTGGCTCATTTACGCCCCAAAGGGCGGGGAAACGCATGTTCAGGCATTTAAATCCACATCGGTGGACCGGCCCTAACGATCCAAGGGTCACTCGAGCTCTGATCCTGAGGCTCGGGCTAGAGAGTCTCGAATCGGTTGAGGACTATCTTTTGCCTCGGTTCATAAACGGAAATCCAATTTCCAAATACATGACATTTGCGGTTTTAATTGTAGAACTAGTATGGCGACATGATATATGGTACCCATGCCATCTATGATTGATACTTATGATTTGAAGTTGTTTTATACACTATGCACTTATAGTAGTATCAAATGATTTGTTTTAAAACGTATCAAGCATTCTTTGGCTGTTATAAGGGAAAACCCTATCCCCCGGCTTGCGTTGCATTGTGTGATAGGACCTGGGTCTTATAACAGCTTCATTTTTCTTTATTTAGCATTGCGCTGTTTGTTTTATGCACTGGTATTCTTGGGAGAAAACCCGTTCCGTGTTATACGGCGTGGTCCCTTGATTTATCTAACTTCAGAAATAAAGATTAATAACTGTTTTAGTTCTCACACCAGTCCCATGACTGACCTGGAGTTTATTGTTTTAACCTAAACTCTGGGTGCCCCTATTTTGACACGGGCAACTAGTAGTTTTGGTTTTGCAGATTTATATTCACAGGATCCTGGTTTACAGCTGGAATGATATCCGGAAAGCTTTCCGTATATCTCCTCTAGTTGTGTATTGTATTATTTTCCGATGCCATGTATTTAAATGTAATCTAAATCTCTGATATTTCTGTGTAATATTTATTTGTTTATACTCTGTATATTCTTGTAATCTGATGCATTGTTGTAATATACAATGAAATGTTCTTTCGTCTGCGTTTTTCTGTGTGTTGTTCCCAAACTATCCGCGCTTTCCCTTCTCTTCGGAGACCGGGGGAGTTCGGGGCGTCTCAGTTGGTATCAGAGCTTTGGTTTACAAAGCTCAGAGAACAAGACGCATTAGAACCATACGAAAGAATTCATCAGATATTGGATTAGTAATATCCAATGAGAATGACTCGTTAGAGATAGGATCAGTAGTATCCTAGAACGAGTGTGAAGAGTATATTTTTAAAGTGAAAACAATTTTTGTTTTGAAAATTTAAATCAACTATTCGTATTTGATTATTTATTCTATATTGATCGGGGCAATCCGATATATAAAGATTTTGCATATATGTCTTGTAAACGTGTATTCGAAGTTTTAATGTACTGGATAGTTATAGAATCGTACTCTAGTGCCCGGGGATAATTCTGGTGATGGGGCACCGTCGCCAGTATTTATTTTTGAGTTTCAAAAGTGAGATTTCTATATATTTCCAATTGACTGGTGTGAGAACCGAAACTAGATAGGGCTTATTGTTGTGATTTGACATCAAAAATCTGATTTTTGACTATATATCAAAGTTATGCATTTGAAATGATAATCAACTAATTGATTGCTGATTGTGTTGTTTGATTATAGTTTGATTAATTAAAAATGTTGAACCTTTAACCAAATTGGTCAAATATTGAATTGTATTGAAATTTGGTCACATTTTCTTGCATATACATGTACTTACATTGAACAGATCATAGCAAGGAGGCTAGAGCAGAAGAATAAAATTGTTTGCCCGACAAATAGGTACATGTTTAACATAATTTACTGTTTTGTTTGGGTGATGATGATTTTATGAGCCGATTGGCTAGCCGCTTGGCTTTTTCTTTTTCTTTTTGAGATCAGAAGGCCTATATGGCAATTTCGGGATTTTTCCGTGGCTCCCGGTGCAGGGGAGGTTATGGCGAAATTTTTCGAAAATTTAGGGTGTTAGCCAAATTTTTGAAGAATTTGAAAATTCTCAGAAACTGAAAAGTTGGAGAATGGAAGCCAGATCGAACGTAGAGTTGATTAATCAAACCACTTTCGACTTTGTTCCTTTTCGGGGCCGAAAAGTTTTAAGTGGGGGAGATTGTAACAACCCGAAAATCTGGGCCAGTTTAAAATTTTTATTTTGGCAATTTTGGCGAATTTTGAATATTTAAAATAGATTATTTTAAATACTATCGACGAGAAAATTTATTTTGAATATAATAGAACGTATATATTATATACGTCGTCGTTAGAATATAAATAATTATATATAATTATAAATAGAATTGAAAATGGCGCGGTAGTTCGAAAATTCGATTTCAAACTTCAATTGAATGTACCGGGTGCAAAACAATCCGGATTTTAGTGAAACCAAAAATAATGGAATCTAATTGAGAATATCTTTCCAACGAATCTGAAAAATCGAAATTTCATAGCAAGAATCAAAAGATATGTCCAGTTGAAAATTCTGAATAGTCGCTATGGAATTCAGGCTCTTAAAAATGGGAATTTTGCAAACGACCTCGGATTTCAACGAAACCTCTTTTGTTGGGTCCGTGATGTCAAATTATTGCTAGGTTTCAAATTTCATAATTTTTCGATTCAATATGTGAGCGTGGCAAAGGAAAACGCGTTTGACCAGTTTCAGTTGATTTTAATCGACTGGAAAATGGCCATTTTTCCAACGGTCTCAGAATTCGACGAAATTAGTTTTGTTAGGACCGTGTCGTCAATACGAAGCTAGAAAATATTTTTTGGGAATTTTTAGAGTTAGTATGTGACCCCAGTAAATTTAAATGCGCGTTCAAATTCAATATATAGAGTTATATGTTGATTTTGACGAAAACTAATCGAAACGATCGAATCAGCCTAAGAAACATATCCCATTGTGTTCGGAATGGGGGTAATACGCTATGGACGACAGTCGGTGGGCCTCGTTTCGGGGTCGAAATAAAAAGTCAACTTTTTAAAATTAAAATAATAATATAATTAAATTATATTTATACTTAAACCCCCCCTTTCCTCTTCATTCAGAAAAGTAAATAAAGAAAAAACCCCGATACCCTTTTCCCGCTTACCCCCCCCTCGCGCGATCAACGCCGCCACCGCCCTTCGGAACTCCCCACCACCGTCGCCGCCCTCTCCAGCTCGACCTCCGCTCCACCCTCCGATCCAGCTTCTCTCCACCTCGACGCAGCCGAACCCCGATGCCCTTGCCCCCCTGCCGTCGCTTGCTTCACCCCCCTTTTCTCCTGGTAACCCGAACCCCCTCCCCGACCTATTCCGCATAGCCACTCAACCCCGACGCCGCCAGTCACTATTCCGACCACCGCTCCCACCCCGAGCCACCCCTTGCTCCGACAGCACCCCCCTACAAGCGAAAACAGCGAGAGAGAAAGGCGAGTTTTCCTCTTTCAAAATCTAATTTTTTTTATTTAAGTATAAAGCTTTATTTAAATCAGTTTTTGATTTCTAAATTCAGCTTTTATAAAATCAGTTTTTGTATATGTTTTGATTTAAAAGATAAGATTTTTATTAAGTTAAAGTTAGGATTTTTGTGATAGAGAAAGATTAGATTTTTAGTGTAAAAAGATTTGATTTTTAATTTATAAAAAGGAATGGTTTTTAAAAATATAAAAACATGATTTTATTTTAAAGCAAAGCTATGATTTTTATCGAAGTAAAAGAAAGATTTTTATTCGTTCATTAGCTAGGAAAAAGAAGTGATTTTTAATGATAAAATTATGATTTTTATATAAGGCGGGTAATAAAAATGTGATTTTTATATTATAGAAGAAATAAAAATATAATCTTTATATTAGAAAAGGCGAAGTCTTTATATAGAGAATATCGATGTAAAAATAGAATTTTTATCTATATAAAAGCGAAGTAAAAATTCGATTTTTATATATTGAAAAGCGAAGTAAAAATTCGATTTTTTATATATTGAAAAGCGAAGTAAAAATTCAATTTTTATATATTGAATAGCAAAGTAAAAATTCGATTTTCATATATATGGATAGCAAAGTAAAAATTCGATTTTTACATATGTAGAGAATACGGGCAACGAAGATGACAAAAAGGCGAGAACGACGAAGATTTCTATAAATGAAGTGTCGTGGAGTTGGAATAGCTATTGGTGAGAATTTCTCACTCTTTAATTTAATTTTCTAGTTGAAATATATACTAGGATGCAGACGGTGTTTAGTAGCACCCGACACCCGTCGTCCACAGACCATGGACGGCTCGTATGCTTGTTTGTTTGATTTTGATGTGTAGTTGATTGTGTGATGTGATCTGAAATGAAATAAAATATTTTATAGTGGGAAATATTTTATAGTTAAAATTAGAATTTTAACGTATATATGAAATGAAATAAAAATAAACAAATCGGACGATTTGTTTGTATACACACATTTGACTGATATTGATTGGGACGATAAATTTTACACATCGCCCAACTGCACAAATAAAATCTGTGTTTGATTGTTTGAAACCCCACACGGGTATTGGGATGATATTTGACGTACACTAATCCCGATTGTTTAGTTGTATGTCGATCGATTGATTGACAGACTGTTATAAGCGTTGAATATTTATATTTGATGCTTATACAGTGTAGAATGCACTTTGGATGATGGTTGATTATTCATCGTTGTTATTGTATACATGTGTTGTAGAAAATCCATATAATTAACATTATATGGTGATTGATTGGGCCTCATTCTAGTTTTAAAATAGAAATATTTGAAAAGAGAAATATTTGAAAATAGGAATATATGAAGCCGTATTGATTAGATTGACGCCATTTTGACGTGAACAATATTTATATTGATTTTATTCATTTTATAATGAATATCGAAAGTGATTTCAAAATCTGATTTTTCGAAAAGAATTGAAATTCGAATTGAAATTGAATAAAAATGAATTCGAATTGAAATTGAAAATAAATGAATTCGAATAGAGATGAATTCGAATTGAAATTGAATAGAGATGAATTCGAATTGAAATTGAATAGAAATGAATTCGAATTGAAATTGAATAAAAATGAATTCGAATTGAAATTGAAAATAAATGAATTCGAATTGAATTCGAATAAAAATGAATTCGAATTGAAATTGAAAATAAATGAATTCGAATTGAAACCGAATAGAGATGAATTCGAATTGAAATTGAATAGAAATGAATTCGAATTGAAATTGAATATAAATGAATTCGAATTGAAATTGAATATAAATGAATTCGAATTGGAATTGAATTGAATTGAAAAGGAACTGAAATTGAATTAGAAATCAATTTGAATTGAAATCGATTTGAAATGAATTTAAAACGAATGTATATTGGAATATTCAATTTTGATTTGAAATTGAATATGAAGTTGAAACCGTTTTGAAAATGAATTTAAAACGATTTATAAAGCATGTTTTGAATAGAAATCGACGAAGTATATATTATATATATAATATAATGGCCTGAATAGAACGCGCCGCGCCGCGGCAGTTCGCGAATTTCGACCATTGACTTCGAATGGATATTGCGGGAGATCCGACCGTCGGATTCTCCTGAAATTGGAACCGTTGGGTTCGTATCGAAAAGAGCTTTCTAACGAATGTGAGAAATTAGAAATCTAATGGTTGGATTAGGAATTATGTCCAAATCAAATTTGAAAAAGGTCGCTGTAAATGCAGTTCGATGGCCATTGATGGAAATCGACTGTACGGGCCTTGATAAAATCATTAAAAATATCAATAATTTGTGTAAAATCATAAGAAATGATTTGGGAAGAATTGGGATGAAAAACTCCATATTTGAAAAGATAAAAATAGACTTCTATCGAAATGAACTAGTTTTGAACTAGAATTAAAATTCTATTTGTTTTTAAATAAATAAATTGAATTTGAAAAGGGTTTTAAAAATAACCAGAATTTCCAATGATTGCATTGGAGTGGATTTGAATCGAAATTGTCTTCGGAATATTTCGATGTTGGAATTCGTGATTATACAGATGTTGTTATGGAAATTCGAAAGATATATATTTATATCGTTATTTCCAATACGACATTTGTTAATCGTAGAATTTGATATTGAATATAAGCCGATATATTTTCTATTCAGAGCCTTGTATTGAATATCAAATGTGATTTGGGTTTGTCGTGAATGGTGTCTTCATTAGCACTGTTCTTGAACCCAGTTGAGAAAAGATTAAATCTTTTTATTTAGATTTAATGAAGTGTACCAATTAAATAATATTTAATAGGAATTGAATTGATATTGATTTTTGGGTTTATCGTGGACAGTGTTTTAAATAACACTCATTCTTTAACCCGATAATTAATGGAATGTGATTTTGGGTTTATCGTGAACTGTGTTTTAAATGACACTGATTCTTTAACCCAGTTAAAGATTCAAACTAAGTGGAGTTTTAATGAATCTTTAAATAGATTGAAAAGATCGAGAATGGAGTATCACCAGTTTTACTCCAAGCGATAGTTAAATCTTTAATTAGATTTGAACGTGAAATGGTAATTGAATTTACCGATAACACTGTGGTGTTAGATATGAAGTATTACCAGTTTTACTTCATGGGATGAATAGGTTGGGATTGGGAAATAAAATAAATGATTACTTCGGTGTGGTTCGCTAATCCCGACTAGTTTGAATTGATATTCAAAGGAGATTAAAGAATAAATTTAAAGAATTTATCTTGGATAAAATTAATGGGAACTTTTCCCAAAGTATAGGAATATTTGAATAAAAGAATATTCTGAATTGGAATGAGGCGTATGTTGTGTTTGTGTAACACTTTTATAATATATACGCGAGTTATTCAGAAAGACCGGGTTTATCCCATTCTGAATAACTGATTCGACGTGGTGTCGAAGATGAAGACGGTGGTCGAAGACCGGAAGTCTTCACGTCGTTTGGGTGATTACTGATGATCTTGATTGGGCTGTACACCCAAGAAGATGGAAACAGTTGGTGATCGTCCAGACGTACTTGGAGATCGATGGATATGCGGGGTACTAGGTGCCTCCGGTTTCGTTCAGACCCAGAACGGACTTGTAAATGGACTGTGTGTCTGACATTGGATTTCATTCTGTGTGACTGATATCGGTTGCATAAAGTGGTTTGCCTGTGTGGCATGCTAAGATGCAATTGATCGAGGCTTCTGTTGAAAAGCAAAGTCTTGTGGTGATGATCAAAGCACAGCCTGTGTGGCACAGCTTTGTGTAACGTGAATTCGCGAGCCTCACACCCCGGTTGTGAACCAAAAACAGGAGAGGACCTCAGGGAGGGCATGCGTTTCTTTCTAGCTAGGGTGGTGTCAGTGACCTACCAACCCTGACATTTATATACTTTTCACCTGTGTGGTTGTTGCTGTTGCGAGGCGCCTCGGTTAGATCGGACGATCCGAGTCCGATGGAGCCATTCATTGGCTCATATACGCCCCAAAGGGCGGGGAAACGCATGTTCAGGCATTTAAATCCACATCGGTGGACCGGCCCTGACGATCCAAGGGTCACTCGAGCTCTGATCCTGAGGCTCGGGCTAGAGAGTCTCGAATCGGTTGAGGACTATCTTTTGGCTCGGTTCATAGACGGAAATCCAATTTCCAAATACGTGACATTTGCGGTTTTAATTGTAGAACTAGTATGGCAACATGATATATGGTACCCATGCCGTCTATGATTGATACTTATGATTTGAAGTTGTTTTATACACTATGCACTTATAGTAGTATCAAATGATTTGTTTTAAAACGTATCAAGCATTCTTTGGCCGTTATAAGGGAAAACCCTATCCCCCGGCTTGCGTTGCATTGTGTGATAGGACCTGGGTCTTATAACAGCTTCATTTTTCTTTATTTAGCATTGCGCTGTTTGTTTTATGCACTGGTATTCTTGGGAGAAAACCCGTTCCGTGTTATACGGCGTGGTCCCTTGATTTATCTAACTTCAGAAATAAAGATTAATAACTGTTTTAGTTCTCACACCAGTCCCATGACTGACCTGGAGTTTATTGTTTTAACCTAAACTCTGGGTGCCCCTATTTTGACATGGGCAGCTAGTAGTTTTGGTTTTGCAGATTTATATTCACAGGATCCTGGTTTACGGCTGGAACGATATCCGGAAAGCTTTGTATCCGTATATCTCCTCTAGTTGTGTATTATATTATTTTCCGCTGCGATGTATTTAAATGTAATCTAAATATCTGATATTTCTGTGTAATATTTATTTGTTTATACTCTGTATATTCTTGTAATCTGATGCATTGTTGTAATATACAATGAAATGTTCTTCCGTCTGCGTTTTTCTGTGTGTTGTTCTCGAACTATCCGCGCTTTCCCTTCTCTTCGGAGACCGGGGGAGTTCGGGGCGTCTCATCCACCTTGATGATTTAAAAATGATGTACCATTCTTCAGATGAGCTCCTACTTGGCTTATGAAGACCAAAATAGTGAAGAACCCGCTGCCACACATAATAGGTAAATTCACATTTAAAAAAAATGACAAACAGTTTCCGAATGCATGCCACAAAAAAAAACAGAAATCAACACCAATGATTCCCATGTCCTTAAGCTTCTTCCTGGTATGAATTTCATTCAATAATATTCTCCACAATAATAAATTTTCCTTTGGGACTGAGCTAGAGAACCAAATTCTTGTGTGCTATGGAAACGGAGAAACTTCATTATGCTGCATTAAGGCTTTATACACCCTTTCAATGGAAATAGAGATACCATTCCATAAAGCATGTCTATCAGAGGATGCAAGAACATAATTTAAAAGAGAAGTCCAAACATTAGTAGTGATCAGAGAGATAGTATGAGGAAGGACTAATGCATCATTCACAAGCACACTAGCAAGGGAAGCCTTTTCATTAATACCAGATAGAACTCTACCATTGTAGTCAATCAATGTAGCAAGCATTTGACCTTTAGCAGACCAAGGATCATACCAAAAAGAGATTTGCTGTTTAAACTTAAGTCCATATTGAAATAAAGGAAGGAACAAACCCCTATGTTTTAGCATATTCTTCCAAGACCAGCTACAATCAAGAGGAATATCCATCATCCAAAAGTTCTTTTCTAATATTAGATAATCTCGACACCACTTGGCCCATAAATTGCCAGCATTATTATGAATCTTGTCAATCTTAGATGCCAAAGCACTTTTGTTCCAAACTTTAAGGTTCATTATCCCCAAGCCCCCTTCAGCAAATGACATACTCACTTTTTTGAAAGAAACAAGCACTAATTTCTTTGAGTAAGGGTTATCGTGTCAAAGAAAGTGATTCAAAGCAGAATTAATCATGCTAATTATTTTGCAAGGCAAAATAAAAATCCTAGCATAATAGAAACACATCGAAAGAGCAATAGATTTAACAACGATCAGCCTACCAACCATTGATAATTTATTATTAGGCCAACTTGCAAGTTTAGATAAGACCTTTTCTAGAAAAGGTAGGCATTGAGATGAATTTAATCTGGAAGAACAGAGAGGAATCCCAAGGTAAGATTCATCATCATCAAAAGGGGAAAGACCAGTTGGCACATGAATGTCAGTCCTAATCAAATCATCGAAACCTCCAATTTAGTCTTTGACTCCCCTCTATTGATAGACATGCCAGTTAACTCCTTAAATTTTTTAAGAATGTCAAGAATTCCACTAATTGACTTTGTATTAGTCTTTGAGAAAAGCAGAAGGTCATCAGCAAATAATAGCGAAGAGATATTAGACCTTTTACATCTTGGATGGAAATCAATCTGCTTATTTAAAACTGCACGACCATTAATAATAGTAAACGCTTCTATTGCACAAACAAATAAATAAGGTGAAATAGGAACGCCTTGTCTAATCCCACATTTAGCACCAAAGAATCCAAAAGAAGACCCATTTAAACTTAGAGAATAGTGCACAGTAGAGATACATGTATATATCCAGCAGAGAAAGGGCATAGGGAAGTTCATTCGGAAAAGGATATAAATAATAGAATCCCATCTAACTGTGTCACATGCTTTTTGAATGTCCAATTTCAGAACACATCTTAGAGAAATAGCAGATCTACTGTAACCTTTTAACAGTTCAAAGGCTAATAAAATGTTATCAGAAATATCCCTGTTAGGTATAAAGGCACACTGGTTCGGTGAAATCAGACAGGGCAAGACAATTTTCATCCTCTAAGTAATAATCTTAGAAATGCACTTATAAATGACATTAAAACAGGCAATTAGGTGAAATTAGGTGTTGATCCCTAAAAAATCCATACACACATTGAGTAAAGGATACGGAATGAGCACCATCAGGGTCGGTCGCGCATAATCATATCCGAAGCACTTAAATGGCTCGCAATGGATAGGACGAAACTACACGGAGCAAAACCCAAGACAAATCAAATCGACCAGTACGACCGAAGAAGATAGCACAATATGCTATGAGAAATGCGGCTCAATAAAGATAAGGATCATACATTATGTAAAGCCTCTCAAAACAACGAAGCACGCTTGATCTAATATCAAAGTTCGGTTGCACGCATCAAGGCAGGAGTCAAGGTCATACATATATTTAACAGCTGCCCATGAATTGCAACTCCTATCACTCAACACTCGAATTAGAAACCTATTAGTAGGTCATATAACAACTCCTAGAAAGAGCATATTCACATTTCAAAGTCACAAATCTCAGTCGGTCGCCTCTAGACTAATGAAGATTGTCGCCTCGCTCGCTCAAATCAGACACAACCACATTAAGGAACTATGAACAATTGTTCCTTCATTTCGCCGTCAAGTAAGTCAGGTATCTACTCGTCAAATGCCAGAAATAGCCACAACCGAAGGACATCAACCAAAGTCACCTGCACAACTATTCAAGACGCTCGCTTCATGGAGTCGCTCGCGCATGACAACCGAATACAGCTCTAGACAGCTGGCTACAGCTAGTCGATGGCATGATTTTAATTAATAGAATGAGTGATCTGTAGCCTGAATAAACGGATTTTAGGTCATTTTCCGAAGGGATCTCACCTATAAATACACCATGGCTTCTAACATAAAGGGGATCAAATCCTTGAAATCACGAAGTGCTGCTAAATTCTATCCTCAACTACTGATTCAGCCATGGCGTCAAATACAATCTTGTGATGAAGGAAAACGAAGGCATCCTCCTTCTCAATCCTTCATCCGTCCTTCTTCTCCTCAAATTCTACCATTCTCTTATGTAATTACAAGATTGAAATATATAAATGAGGGTATATTGAGTGAATACAGAGATGTATGAAAAGAGTGAATTGATGTATCTTGTAATTCTGATAACCAGTGACTTCCCTGGTAAGGAAAGCACAGATCGCTTTGAGGACAAGACGAATCGGAATGCAAGCAGAAGAACATTTCATTGTTTATTACAACAATTCCATCAGAATACAAGAATATACAGAGTATGAATAAATATTACACATTCGATAAATATCAGAGATTACAATAAATTACATAGCAGCGGAAAATAATACAAAACCCAACTGAAGGTGATACATGGATACAGAGCTTTCCGGATATCATTCCAGCTGCAGACCAGGTTCCTGTGAATATAAATCTACAAAACTAAAACTACTAGCTGCTCGTGTCGAAAATAGGGGCACCCAAAGTTTAGGTTAAAACAATAAACTCCAGGTCAGTCATGTGACTGGTGTGAGAACTAAAACAATTATTTAAAACTTTACTTTAAAAGAGAGTAATTCAAGGGACCACGCCGTATGACACAGAACGGGTTTCCTCCCTAGAATACTAGTGCATATAACAAAACAACGCAATGCTTTTTGGAAAAATGAAGCTATTATAAGACCCAGGTCCCATCACACAATGCAACGCAAGTCGGAGGATAGGGTTTTCCCTTATAATAGCCAAACATGCTTGGTACGTTTAAAACAAATCATTTTGATATTACTATAAGTGTATAGTTTCAAAACAATTTCAATCATAAATATCAATCATAGAAGGCATGGGTACCATATATCATGTCGCCATACTGGGCTTTACAAATAAAACCGCAATATCACGTATTGGAAATTGGATTTCCGCTATGAGTCGAGGCAAAGGGCAAGCTCCTCTCCGTTCGAGACACTTTAGCAAATGTCTCAGGACCACACACAACGATCCTTGGATCTTCAGGGCCGGTCCTCTCTTATTTTTGAGGATTAGTTATTCCTGAACACACATTTCCCGGTCCTATAGGACCTATATAATAATGGTCTGTACGTCACATAGTGCCAGTTATCGACCATATATTCGAGGCGCCTCGCATTCCAACAACCAAGAAGGTGAAAAGTATATAAATGTCAGCCCGTTCAAGCACTGACACCACCACTAGCTAGAAAGAAACGTCGTGCTCTCCCTGTAGTCACTATCCCTTTTTTGACTCATACCGAGGTGTGAGGCTCGCGAATTAACGCCATACACAAAGCTGTGCCACACAGGCCGTGCTTTGATCATCAACCACAAGACTTTGCTTTTCAACAGAAGCCTTGATCATTTGCCACTTAGGCGTGCCACAGAGGCAATTCACTCCATGCGACTGATGTCCATCGATATACAACCTCTGAGCTCATACATCTCAGAGAAGGGCGTTAAGCAAGAGAATAAATTCTCCGCCGCCAAACAGATGTATATTTAATAGAGATCAATCAACATAGAATAAAATCCAATGTCAGACACACAGTCCATTTACAAGTTCATTCTGGGTCTGAACGAAACCGGAGGCACTTTCCTCGCATATCCATCGATCTCCAAGTACGTCTGGACGATCACCGACGGATTCCCTCCTCTTGGGTGTACAACCCAATCAAGATCATCAATAATCATCCAAACGATGTGAAGACTTCCGGTCTTCAACCACCATCTTCATCTTCGACATATCTTCAAATCGGTTATTCAGAATGGGTATAAACCCGGACTTTTCGAATAACCCGCGTATATAATAAACACGTGTTACACAAACACAACATACGCCTCATTCTAATTCAGAATATTCTTTTATTCAAATTTTAACACTCTTAGGGAAAGGTTCCCATAAATTTTATCAAAGATAAATTCTTCTAAATTTATTCTTTAATCTTCCTTTGGATATCATTTCAAACCGCATTATGGTTTTCCAAACTAGTCGGGATTAGCGAACCACACCGAAGTAATTATTTATTTTATTTCCCAATCCCAACCTATTCATCCCATGGAGAAAACAGGTAATACTCCATATCTAACACGACGGTGTTATCGGTAAGTATTAATTAACATTTCATGTTCAAATCTAATTAAAGATTTAACTATCGCCTCGGTGCAAAACTGGTGATACTCCATTCTCGATCACTTTCCAAATTTGATAATTTAAATTATCGATTCACATTTAAATCTAATTAAAGATTCATTAAAACTACACTTAGTTTTAATCTTTCCACAAATCATTCCTGTCTTTAACTGGGTTAAAGAACCAATGTCATCTTAAACACGGTTCATGATAAACCCAAAATCACATTCAAATTCGATTCCAATTAAATATTATTTAATTGGACAATTCCACTAAATCTTAGTTAAAAGATTTATTCTTTTCTACACTAGGTCCAAGTACAGTGTTAATGAAGACACCATTCACGACAAACCCCAAATCACATTTGATATTAAATACAAGGCTCTGAATAGAAAATATACCGGCTTATATTCAATATCAAATTCTGAAATCAACAAATATCGTATTGGAAATAACGCTATAAAATATATCTTTCAAATTTCCACAACCATCTCTGTATAATCATGAAATCCGACATCGAAATATTCGGAAGATAATTTCGATTCAAATCAATTCCAAATTTATATATTGAAAATTCTGATTATTTTTAAAACCACTTTCAAGTTCAATTTATTTATTTCAAAAATAAATTGATTTTAATTCTAGTTCAAAACTAGTTCATTTCGATAAAAATCTATTTTTATCTTTTCAAATATGGAATTTTTCATCCCAGTTTTTCACAAATCATTCCTTATGATTTTACACAAATTATTGGTATTTTTAATAATTTTACCAAGGCCCGTACAGTCGATTTCCATCAACGGCCATCGAACTGCACTTACAACGACCTTTTCCAAATTTGATTTGGACATAATTCCAAATCCAACTGTTAGATTTCAAATTTCTAATATTCATTGGAAAACTCTTTTCGATACGAACCCAACGGTTCCAGTTTTAGGAGAATCCGACGGTCGGATCTCCCTCAACGTCAATTCGAAGTCAATGGTCGAAATTCACGAACTGCCGCGGTGCGGCGCGTTCTATTCAGGCCATTATATATATAATATATACATGTTATATATATTTCATCGATTTCCTTTTAAAACGTATTTTATATATCATTTTAAATTCGTTTTCGAAACGATTTTAACTTCATATTCAAGTTCGAATCAAAATTGAATATTTCACATCATCGATATACAATTGATAATATTTTCAAAACGTTATATTTTGAAATCACTTCTTTTTCTATATTAATTATAAAAATGAATATAATCGATATAAATATTGTTCACGTCCAAAATAGCGCAACTCTAATCAACACGGCTTTATATATTTTAATACCTTTGTTATTCTATTCAACAAATGAATATTTATTCTATTCAACACATGAATCTATATTTCTTTCAACGCATGAATATTCTCAACACATGAGCATCGTCAACACATGACTATTTTATTATTTAATATATTTTATAAAATTATGGTATCTATCGTTTGATTTTTAATCAGACTCCAACCGTAAAGTAGTAAGAGAATGATTCCCTAAGTATTAACCCCGAAGGCCGAAACCACTCATCTTATCTAGTTTCCAGTTAGTTTCTAATCTTAAATATGATAAAGATGTAAATTTTATTGTTAAAATATTTTACTCAACACATGATAAGTTTCAACACATGAATACTCTCAACATATGAGCATCGTCAATACATGACTATTTATTTTATCCAACACATGATAATATATTTTATTCTATTCTTTATTTTCCCAATTGGAATGAGGCTCAATCAATTACCATATAATGTTAATTATATGGATTCCATACAACACATGTATATAATAACAACGATAAATAATAAACCATCATCCAAAGTGCACCACACAACTGCATAAGCATTGAATATAAATAATTAACGCTTACACAATCTGTCGACCAATCAATCGACATACAACTAGATAATTGGGATTAGTGTGCGCTAAATATCATCCCAACACCCGTATGGGGTTTCAATCCACAAACACTGAATATTATTTGTGCAGTTGGGCGATGTGTAAAATTTATCGTCCCAATCAATATCCTTCAAATAGGTGTACATAAACAAACCGTCCGGTTTGTAAATGAATATTTATTTATTCACATTCACGTTAAAAATTATATTTTTAACGATAATTTATTTATTTCAACATATGAACATTTATTATCCATTTCACATCAACGTCACAAACAAACTTCACAACACATCAAACAAGCATACAAGTCGTCCATGGTCTGTGGACGACGGATGTCGGGTGCTGCTAAGCACCGTCTGCATCCTAGTATATATTTTTAACTAGAAAAGAAAATTTAAAGTGAGAAGTTCTCACCGACTAGCTAAACCAAATGCCATGACTCTTCTTTGTATAAATCTTCGTCGTGCTCGCCTTTTGTCACTTTCGTTGTCCGTAGCCACTACATATATAAAAATCACATTTTTATATTGTTGTTATGTATATAAAAATCACATTTTTATATACATGCTATATGGATAAAAATTCTATTTTTATACCGGTGTTCATATAATAAAGATTATATTTTTATCACGCTATTCTCTATATAAAAATTATATTTTTATATATCTACCTCTAATATAAAGATCGAATTTTTATCTTCACTTCATATATATAAAAATCTAAGCTTTACATAAATAAAAATCAAATCTTTTTCCTAAACAAAGATCTAATCTTTCACTTATAAAAATTTAATCTTTTCTATTTCAAAAATCCCATCTTTTATATCCTAAAAATTTCGTCTTTACTTCATTAAAAATCATGTCTTTACTTCACTAAAAATCATGTCTTTACTTCATTTTAAAAATTACTTCTTTTTCATTTCTAAAAATTGAATCTTTTCCTTGTTAAAAATATGGTCCTTCCTTTAACAAAAATACGATCTTTCCTATAATAAAAATACGATCTTTCTATTATAAAAATACAATCTTTCTATTTCTCTTTCTAGATGATAAAAATCACATTTTCATGTAGATAAAAATTGCATCTTTATGTTTTCAAAAACTCTAATCTTTTCTATTCAAAACTTCTAATCTTTTCATAATAAAAATCATATATTTTTATAACTAAAAACCCTAAATAGAAAATAAAACAAAACAAAATAAATAAAGTAAAGAAAAACTCACTGGTTTTGGGGTGTCTCGATTTGGGCGCTGAAGTGGGGGGAGTAGTCGGAGGTAGGGTTTCAGACGAGGTGCGAGAAGAAGAGGCGGAGGAGCAGGGGCGGTGATGGTCGTAGGCGGTTAGGGCTAGGGTTTGGCCAGGGGCACGGGTTGGGCGCGGCGTCGGTTTACTGGAGGAAAGGGGAGAGAAGGGAGCGGAGGTGCGATGGGGGGTGGGGCCAGCCTGGACGACGGCGCGGTGGTGGCGCACGCCCCTGGGGCGGCGGTGAAGGCTCCGTCGATCACCCCCTTCTTCTCTTTTTTTTTTTAATTTTAAAATCGATTGACTGAGTGGAGAGAAAAGGTGGGGGGAGGGGTTTAAACGAAAATTATATATATAAATATATTTATTTAATTAATTTCAAAAAACAACTTTTTATTTCGACCTCCAAACGGGACCCATCGCCTATCGTCCATAGCTAATTACCCCCATTCTGAACACAATGGGATATATATCGTAAGCTGATTCGATCGTTTCGATCAGTTTTCGTCAAAATCAACATACAACTCTATATATTGAATTTGAACGCACATTTCAATTTACCGGGGCCACACACTAACTCTAAAAATTGCTGAAAAATATTTTCTAGTTCGTATTGACGATACAGTCCTAACAAAACTAATTTCGTCAAATTTCGAGACCGTTTGAAAAATGACCATTTTCCAGTTGATTAAAATCAACTAAAACTGGTCAAACGCGTTTTCCTTTGCTACGCTCCCATATTGATTCGAAAAATTATGAATTTTGAAACCTAGCCATAACTTGACATCCCGGATCCAACAAAAGTGGTTTCGTTGAAAACCGAGGTCGTTTGCAAAATTTCCATTTTAAGGGCCAGAATTCCATAGCTACTATTCTGAATTTTCAACTGGGCATAACTTTTTATCCCCGCTATGAAATTTCAATTTTTCGGTTTCGTTGGAAAGATATCCTCAATTAGATTCTAATATTTTTGGTTTCACAAATCCGGTTTATTTTGCACTCGGTACATTCATTTGAACTTTGAAATCGAATTATTGAACTACCGCGTCATTTTCAATTCCTTTTATAATTAAAATAAAATATTTATATTCTAACGACGATCTATAAATATATACGTTCGAATTTTATTAAAACTAAATTTCTCATCGTTATTATTTAAAATATTACATTTTAAATAATCAAAATTCATTAAAATTGCCAAAATAAAAATTTTAAATTGGCTTGGATTTTCCGGGTTATTACAATCTCCCCCACTTAAAACTTTTCATCCCCGAAAAGGAATGAAGCTGAAAGTTGTTTAACTAATCAACTCAACTTTCATTATTTTCTTTACGGCTTAAGTTCTTCAACTTTTTAGTTTCTAAGAACTTTTCAAATTTTATAGAAATTTGGCTAACACCCGAAATTTCCGAAAAATTTCGCCACAGCCTCCCCTGCACCGTGGACTTCGGGATATTTCATATAGCCTCCCATGGCCTTCTTCAATCCAAAAGAAAAAGAAAAAGAAAAAGCCAAGCGGCTAGTCAATCAGCTCATAAAATCATCAAAACCCAATAAATTTGTAAACATGTACCTATTTGTCGGGCAAACAATTTTATTCTTCTGCTCTAGCCTCCTTGCTATGACCTGTTCAATGTAAGTACATGTATATGCATGCATTTGTAATCATTTTTCAATATAGTTCAATATTCGGTTCAATTTGGCATAATGGTTCAAAATTTTTATTAATGAAACCAATAATCAAACAACACAATCAACAATCAATTAGTGAATTAGAATTTCAAATTCATAATTTTGATATATATACAGAAAATCATGTTTTTGATGCCAATTCACAACAATGTATTCTAGCTATATTTTGGTTCTCACACCAGTCTAATGGAAATATATAGATATTGCACCTTCGTCACTCGAAAATAAATGCTGATGATGTTTCGAACCACCATCAGAACATCTCCGGGCTACTAGAGTGTGGTTCTATATTTATCCAATATATTAAAACTTCGACTATACGTTCATGACGCATATACACGAAATCTTTATATACTCGATTGTCCAAATTCAAAATAAATAGACATTCAAATACGTATAAAACGATTTAAATTTCAAAACAAAATTTGTTTTCATTCGAAAAATATGCTCTTCACGCTCGTTATAGGATACTACTGATCCCATCTCTAACGAGTCATTCTCATTGGATATTACTAATCCAATCTCTGATGAATTCTTTCATATGGTTCTAATGTGTCTTGTTCTCGAGCTCTGTAAACCAGAGCTCTGATACCACTCTGATAACTCGTGATTTCCCCGGTAAGGAAAGCACAGATCGCTTTGAGGACAAGATGAATCGGAACGCAAGCAGAAGAACATTTCATTGTTTATTACAACAATTCCATCAGAATACAAGAATATACAGAGTATGAATAAATATTACACATTCGATAAATATCAAAGATTACAATAAATTACATAGCAGCGGAAAATAATACAAAACCCAACTGAAGGTGATACACGGATACAGAGCTTTCCGGATATCATTCCAGCTGTAGACCAGGTTCCTGTGAATATAAATCTACAAAACCAAAACTACTAGCTGCCCGTGTTGAAAATAGAGGCACCCAGAGTTTAGGTTAAAACAATAAACTCCAGGTCAGTCATGTGACTAGTGTGAGAACTAAAACAGTTATTTAAAACTTTACTTTAAAAGCGAATAATTCAAGGGACCACGCCGTATGACACGGAACGGGTTTCCTCCCAAGAATACTAGTGCATATAACAAAACAACGCAATTGTTTTTGGAAAAATGAAGCTATTATAAGACCTAGGTCCCATCACACAATGCAACGCAAGCCGGAGGATAGGGTTTTCCCTTATAATAGCCAAACATGCTTGGTACATTTAAAACAAATCATTTTGATATTACTATAAGTGTACAGTTTCAAAACAATTTCAATCATAAATATCAATCATAGACGGCATGGGTGCCATATATCATGTCGCCGTACTAGGCTCTATAAATAAAACCGCAATATCACGTATTGGAAATTGGATTTCCGTCATGAGTCGAGGCAAGGGGCAAGCTTCTCTCCGTTCGAGACACTATAGCAAATGTCTCAGGACCACACACAGCGATCCTTGGATCTTCAGGGCCGGTCCTCTCTTATTTTTGAGGATTAGTTATTCCTGAACACACGTTTCTCGGTCCTATATGACCTATATAATAATGGTCTGTACGTCGGCTCACATAGTGCCAGTTATCAACCATATATTCGAGGCGCCTCGCATTCCAACAACCACACAAGTGAAAAGTATATAAATGTCAGCCATTTTAAGCACTGACACCACCACTGGCTAGAAAGAAACGCCGTGCTCTCCCTGCAGTCACTATCCCGTTTTTGACTCATACCGAGGTGTGAGGCTTGCGAATTAACGCCGTACACAAAGCTGCGCCACACAGGCCGTGCTTTGATCATCAACCACAAGACTTTGCTTTTCAACAGAAGCCTTGATCATTTGCCACTTAGGCGTGCCACACAGGCAATTCACTCCATGCGACTTATGTCCATCGATATACAACCTCTGAGCTCGTACGTCTCAGAGAAGGGCGCTAAGCAAGAGAATAAATTCTCCATCGCCAAACAAATGTATATTTAATAGAGATAAATCAACACAGAATAAAATCCAATGTCAGACATACAGTCCATTTACAAGTTCGTTCTGGGTCTGAACGAAACCAAAGGCACTTTCCTCGCATATCCATCGATCTCTAAGTACGTCTGGACGATTACCGATTGATTCCCTCCTCTTGGGTGTACAGCCCAATCAAGATCATCAATAATCATCCAAATGATGTGAAGACTTCCGGTCTTCAACCATCGTCTTCATCTTCGACATATCGTCGAATCGGTTATTCAGAATGGGTATAAACCCGGACTTCCCGAATAACCCGCGTATATAATAAACACGTGTTACACAAACACAACATACGCCTCATTCCAATTTAGAATATTCTTTTATTCGAATTTTCACACTCTTAGGGAAAGGTTCCCATAAATTTTATCAAAGATAAATTCTTCTAAATTTATTCTTTAATCTTCCTTTGGATATCATTTCAAACCGTATTATGGTTTTCCAAACTAGTCGGAATTAGCGAACCACACCGAAGTAATTATTTATTTTATTTCCCAATCCCAACCTGTTCATCCCATGGAGAAAACTGGTAATACTCCATATCTAACACCACGGTGTTATCGGTAAGTATTAATTACCATTTCACGTTCAAATCTAATTAAAGATTTAATTATCGCTTCGGAGCAAAACTGGTAATACTCCATTCTCGATCACTTTCCAAATTTGATAATTTAAATTATCAATTCACATTTTAATCTAATTAAAGATTAATTAAAACTCCACTTAGTTTTAATCTTTCCACAAATCAATCCTGTCTTTAACTGGGTTAAAGAACCAACGTCATCTAAAACACGGTTCACGATAAACCCAAAATCACATTCAAATTCGATTCCAATTAAATATTATTTAATTGGACAATTCCACTAAATCTTAGTTAAAATATTTATTCTTTTCTACACTGGGTCCAAGAACAGTGTTAATGATGACACCGTTCACGACAAACCCCAAATTACATTTGATATTAAATACAAGGCTCTGAATAGAAAATATACTGGCTTATATTCAATATCAAATTCTGAAATCAACAAATATCGTATTGGAAATAACGATATAAAATATATCTTTCAAATTTCCATAACCATCTCTGTATAGTCACGAAATCCGACATCGAAATATTCCGAAGATAATTTTGATTCAAAGCCATTCCAACTTTATATATTGGAAATTCTGATTATTTTTAAAACCACTTTCAAGTTCAATTTATTTATTTCAAAAATAAATTGATTTTAATTCTAGTTCAAAACTAGTTCATTTCAATAAAAATATATTTTTATCTTTTCAAATATGGAAATTTTCATCCCAGTTCTTCACAAATCATTCCTTATGATTTTACTCAAATTATTGGTATTTTTAATAATTTTATCAAGGCCCGTACAGTCGATTTCCATCAACGACCATCGAACTGCATTTACAGCGACCTTTTCCAAATTTGATTTGGACATAATTCCAAATCTAACCTTTAGATTTCAAATTTCTAATATTCATTGGAAAGCTCTTCTCGATATGAAACCAACGGTTCCGGTTTTAGGAGAATCCGACGGTCGGATCTCCAGCAACGTCAATTCAAAGTCAATGGTCGAAATTCACGAACTGCCGCGGCGCGGCGCTTTCGATTCATGCCATAATATATATAATATATATTATATATATTTCGTCAATTTCCTTATAAAACGTATTTTATAAATCATTTTAAATTCGTTTTCGAAACGATTTCAACTTCATATTCAATTTCGAATCAAAATTGAATATTTCACATCATCGATATACAATTGATAATATTTTCAAAACATTATATTTTGAAATCACTTCTTTTTCTATATTCATTATAAAAACGAATATAATCGATATAAATATCGTTCACGTCCAAAATAGCGCAACTCTAATCAACATGGCTTTATATATTTTAATAACTTTGTTATTCTATTCAACAAATGAATATTTATTCTATTCAACACATGAATCTATATTTCTTTCAACACATGAATATTCTCAACTGAAACGACCTGAACTTCCCCGGTCTCCGAAGAGAAGAGAAAGAACGAATTGTTTTGAGAACACGACAGAATAGAATGCAGACGGAAGAACATTTCGTTCTTTCTCTTCTCTTCGGAGACCGGGGAAGTTCGGGTCGTTTCATCAACACATGAGCATCGTCAACACATGACTATTTTATTATTTAATATATTTTATGAAATTATGGTATCTATCATTTGATTTTTAATCAGACTCCAACCGTAAAGTAGTAAGAGAATGATTCCCTAAGTATTAACCCCGAAGGCCGAAACCAACATCAGATCAATACCCAAGAACCACACATCTTATCTAGTTTCCAGTTAGTTTCAAATCTTAAATATGATAAAGATGTAAATTTTATTGTTAAAATATTTTACTCAACACATGATAAGTTTCAACACATGAGTACTCTCAACACATGAGCATCGTCAATACATGACTATTTATTCTATCCAACACATGATAATATATTTTATTCTATTCTTTATTTTCCCAATTGGAATGAGGCCCAATCAATTACCATATATTGTTAATTATATGGATTTTCCACAACACATGTATATAATAGCAACTATAAATAATCAACCATCATCCAGAGTGCACCATACAACTACATAAGCATTAAATATAAATAGTTAACGCTTACACAGTCTGTCGACCAATCGATCGACATACAACTAGATAATTGGGATTAGTGTACGCCAAATATCATCCCAAACCCTTGTGGGGTTTCAATCCACAAACACTTAATATTATTTGTGTTGTTGGGCGATGTGTAAAATTTATCGTCCCAATCAATATCCTTCAAATAGGTGTACATAAACAAACCGTCCGGTTTGTAAACGAATATTTATTTATTCACATTCACGTTAAAAACTATATTTTCAACGTTAATTAATTTATTTCAACACATGAACGTTTATTATCCATTTCACATCAATGTCACAAACAAACTTCACAACACATCAAACAAGCATATAAGTCGTCCATGGTCTATGGACGATGGGTGTCGGGTGCTGCTAAGCACCGTCTGCATCCTAGTATATATTTTTAACTAGAAAAGAAAATTTAAAGTGAGAAGTTCTCACCGACTAGCTAACCCAAACGCCACGACTCTTCTTTGTAGAAATCTTCGTCATGCTCGCCTTTTGTCACTTTCGTTGTCCGTAGCCACTACCTATATAAAAATCACATTTTTATATTGTTGTTATGTAAAATCAAAATTTTATAACTACGCTATATGGATAAAAATTCTATTTTTATACCGGTGTTCATATAATAAAGATTATATTTTTATCATGCTATTCTCTATATAAAAATTATATTTTTATATATCTACCTCTAATATAAAGGTCGAATTTATCTCTTCACTTCATATATATAAAAATCTAAGCTTTACTTAAATAAAAATCAAATCTTTTTCTTAAACAAAGATCTAATCTTTCACTTATAAAAATTTAATCTTTTCTATTTCAAAAATCCCATCTTTTATATGCTAAAAATCTCGTCTTTACTTCATTAAAAATCATGTCTTTACTTTACTAAAAAGCATGTCTTTACTTCATTTTAAAAATCACTTCTTTTTCATTTCTAAAAATTGATTCTTTTCCTTGTTAAAAATACGGTCTTTCCTTTAACAAAAATACGATCTTTCCTATAATAAAAATACGATCTTTCTATTATAAAAATACGATCTTTCTATTTCTCTTTCTAAATGATAAAAATCACATTTTCATGTAGATAAAAATTGCATCTTTATGTTTTCAAAAACTCTAATCTTTTCTATTTAAAACTTCTAATCTTTTCATAACAAAAATCATATATTTTTATAACTAAAAACCCTAAATAGAAAATAAAACAAAACAAAATAAATAAAGTAAAGAAAAACTAACTGGTTTTGGGGTGTCTCGATTTGGGCGCTGAAGTGGAGGGAGTGGTCGGAGGTAGGGTTTCAGACGAGGTGCGAGAAGAAGAGGCGGAGGAGCAGGAGCGCTGAAGGTCGGAGGCGGTTAGGGCTAGGGTTTGTCCAGGGGGCACGTATTGGGCACGGCGTCGGTTTACTGGAGGAAAGGGGAGAGAAGGGAGCGGAGGTGCGATGGGGGGTGGGGCCAGCCTGGACGGCAGCGCGGTGGTGGCGCGCGCCCCTGGGGCGGCGGTGAAGGCTCCGTCGATCACCCACCCTTCTTCTATTTTTTTTTATTTTAAAATCGATTGACTCAGTGGAGAGAAAAGGTGGGGGGAGGGGTTTAAACGAAAATTATATATATATAAATTTATTTATTTAATTAATTTCAAAAAGCAACTTTTTATTTCGACCTCCAAACGGGACCCACCGCCTGTCGTCCATAGCTAATTACCCCCATTCCGAACACAATGGGATATGTATCGTAAGCTGATATGATCGTTTCGATCAGTTTTTGTCAAAATTAACATATAACTCTATATATTGAATTTGAACGCACATTTCAATTTACCGGGGCCACACACTAACTCTAAAAATTCCTGAAAAATATTTTCTAGCTTCGTATTGACGATACAGTCCTAACAAAACTAATTTCGTCAAATTCCGAGACCGTTTGAAAAATGGTCATTCTCCAGTCGATTAAAATCAACTGAAACTGGTCAAACGCGTTTTCCTTTCCCACGCTCACATATTGATTCGAAAAATTATGAATTTTTAAACCTAGCCATAACTTGACATCCCGAATCCAACAAAAGTGGTCTCGTCGAAAACCGAGGTCGTTTGCAAAATTTCCATTTTTAAGGGATAGAATTCCATAGCGACTATTCTGAATTTTCAACTGGGCATAACTTTTTATCCCCGCTATGACATTTCAATTTTTCGGTTTCGTTGGAAAGATATCCTTAATTAGATTCTAATATTTTTGGTTTCGCAAAAATCCTGTTTATTTTTCACCCGGTACATTCATTTGAACTTTGAAATCGAATTATCGAACTACCGCGCCATTTTCAATCCTTTGGTAATTAAAATAAAATATTTATATTCTAACGACGATCTATAAATATACACGTTCGAATTCTATTAAAACTAAATTTCTCGTCGTTATTACTTAAAATATTCCATTTTAAATAATCAAAATTCATTAAAATTGCCAAAATAAAAATTTTAAATTGGCTCGGATTTTCCGTGATATTACAGTATTCCTCAATATAAGATTGGAAATCACCTTCACAGTGGACGTAGGCCTAATTAACGGCTGAACTACTTTAAATCTTGTTTCTACTTTACTTTTTCGCATTTTTCATTTTCAATTGTTGATTAAACACGGTTCCACTTATTTCTTACGTATTAGTGAAGTACAATTTTAGTACCTTGGGTGTTTAGACCAATTTTGGTGTAAACATTAGGAAACATTATTTGGTTGCGAAGACTTTGGAATTAAAGTCAGGCAAGTAGCATTTATTCCAATTAACATCTTGTTGTGACTGAAAAAGTTTTTAATAGCTTTAATGACATCAAGACCAACAACAAACCAACAAGTTTTGAAAAAGTGCGCATTAAATCCATCTGGCCCAGGGGAGCTGGTCGAATTCATAGCAAAAATTGCTGTTTTTAATATCCTCATCCGAGATTTCAGAAATTAAACCAAGTTTCATATCTTCAGAAATCTTAGGGAAAGTTAAATGAGAAAATGAGTTTAACAAAAGAGGAGAAGTAGGAGAATTACCAAGCAAGGAAGTGAAGTAATCAAGAAAAGTAGTCTGAATTATTTAAGGAGAAGTACATTGCTTATTATCCATGTCTTCTATGGAAGTTATATTAGTTGTCGTCTAATGGATCTTCAAAGATTTATGAAAAGTTGCAGAATTCTTATCTCCACACTTGTCCAATTGTTTTTCACCTTTTGTTTAGCCATTTCAAATTCCTTAACAATTGCTTTAGCCAAAACCATCTATTTATTCAAACCTTTGTTGTTTGAAAGTTAAAGATAAATACAATTTAGGATTTTATTAAGTTTGAATGGTTTAATGGATTCAATTTAACTTATAAAGAATCGATTTGAGTGATAAAACTTAATGGTGGAATATATTCAAATTTCAAATCAAATTGAAGTTAAGGATTTAAATGAGAAATTCGACTAATAATTTAACTTGAATACTTGGTTCAACTTGATATTTTACCAATTGAATCTTAAGTTAGGTTGAATTTAGCTTAGACGCGACATCGAACGCAACGATAAGTTGAAACTTTGAATTTCAGGTAATTGATTCAAATTGGATTATTTCTTAAGATTAGTATTATTTATTTTACAACTAATACTATACATAACTTACCACTATTTTATTTAAACTATAGCATTATATTTATCTAAACTACTTTATTTACAAGCTTAGTTATATTATTTTATACCAAACCTATTTTTGATTTTCGAATAATTTATTTAAATTTATTTTAAACCAGAACATTTATTTATTCAAACCCATTTTTTGGCAAGGCCGATCGGTTTTTAAAGTGCTCTGTAACACTTTTTATTATAACAAATAATAAGTACATTATTAAAGGAGATAGACAAATCGCCTAGCAACTATTATTAGTTTTTAAGGTGGACTGTCTACGATAACTGATTTTTAAAGTGAATCGACCACTTCTTCTAAACTAACAAAAAAATTAGGATCTACTCAAACTGACGACTCTAAGTTGCCTAAACAACAAACTCGAATATGCACCTCACATGGTACAACATAACATTACATAATACAAATTTTTGAACTGCTGCCAAAAGGAAAATAGTGACATAGTGGCATACACCAAACTAGGTGTGCAATTTACATAACAAAAAAATTAACATCCTAAGTATCCAAAACAGCAGCACAAGCCCATGAATCTGAAGCAAACATCAGCAGCATAGAGCCAGTCATTGGGAACAAAGCAGGATAATGGGTAGTTTGCCAACAATGATCTTAACATAGGGTTACGACCAAGAAGAAAATCTCTCCAAAGCCAGGAAAAACTACATTGAGAAGCGCATACACCACTTGGAATCATGACATTTCATCTTACAACAAAGTAAGTCATTAGCACTGAAACTTACTCTAACTTCTAGCAACCAAGGTAAATAGTGGACAAAGTACAAAGCCAGCAAACAAAAACCGAAATAACCCACTGACCACCAAAGTAGAAAGTTTTCACCGTGTTTGATGGATTACAATGGAGGTGAGTAGCAAATGAAATGAAAATCACGTCACAAGACCAAGCCACCTCAGATAAACCCCAAGACAAATGGAAACTCAGATCCACAACAAGCAAGAGACAAATCTACACGTACACAAGTCAAAACACCAAAATTACAAACAACACTCAGCTACAAAAAAAACATACACAAGCCGCAAACCATAAGCAAAACCCAGAAACTACTAAGAACACAAATCATGAAGCCACCAGTTATTGAGATAGCTCACATCATGCGACGGCTTGTGACTAGTAGCGATTATCGGAAATCAGGAGGAAAGGAAAGGCCATCACCAAAGTCACGATAGTACTACCAGTGTAGAAAAATCGAATAGTGAGGAGTCATCTCATGGGAACATCGTGTTTACGAATTTATGGATCTCGAATAAATGCTGATATGGAAGAGAAGAATGAAGCAAGGAAGCTTGTATGTGGCACAAACAACTTAATGCCGAAAGGGGGAAAGCTAGGTCAAGAAGAGAAGGATCGAATGACATCAAAGTGGGAGAGAGAAGGGGTGAATGTGATAAACATGGCATAAGAAAAAGAAGAAAAAAAAGGATGCCGTGAAGGAAGACATAGTCCCCGTTAAACAAAAAGAGTTGCGTTTGACTTATAATTTCAAACCCATTTTTATACCAAGCTTACTATTTTACCTAAATTATTTTGTATTTAACTTAACTATTTTATTTGAACTATAGTATAAAATTTCTCTATCTTATTTAATCTACTTTGTAATAAAGCTTAACAATCTTATTTAAATTATTTATAACAAAACTTATCTATTTTATTTTAACCTATTTTATATTAAGCTTACTATTTTACTCAAACTATTTAACTTAATTTTTTTGATAAAGGTATATATTTCCGATCCAAGCAATTTAAGATCCGAAATGATTGAATACAAAGATTCTGTTGAATAACGATATTTATGACATATAATCCGAATTGAATGTGAAGCTTTGATAATGAATTGATTTGAAAAAATGAATAGGAATTTGAAATGATATCGAATATTTAAATTGATTTAGAAATCAAAATTTAATTGGTATTGAAATGGAAATTCCAACGATCTTCGATTTTACGAATATTTGATATGGGTGTCTTTGAAACTTATATGTGAAAAAATATATAGGAATGCGACTAATTCATAACTTTTGATTTAGAAAAGAAAACTAAATTGGGAAAAATGTGATACTGCAATTGAATTTCAAAAACTTTGGAAAGTTTGAAAGATTTGGATAGTACTTGATTGAGCAGATTATATTTCGAAGATAAAAAAAATGAAATTTTGGAAATTTTTATGATGGAAATCAAGGTTTTGAACTTATGAATATGGTTTGTAAGAAGTTAATACGAAAACTAAATATTTGAAGGGTACTCATTATGGAAACCAAATTCTCATATAATGGAATTTATGTGAAAATGATATTCGAAACTAGAACACATGTATGTTTTTCCCTAAAATTTTAAGATAATGGGAAGTACCTTCCTACAAAATGGCAGACTTATTCAGTAGGTGCTTCATTCGATGATTGGTTATCTGAACGTAATACTCATGAGTTTTCCTTGAACTCGGCTGTGTTGCGAAACTCGCAGGGCTGCGAAGGCCTACAGCGATGGATGTTTCCTGGGTAAGCTAAGTGTAACCATTATGTTTGTTGCGATCTATAGTCGGTTTATGATGGCAAAATCCACAGGGCTACGAAGGCCTACGGGTAAAGATGTTTCATGGGGATCCAAGTGTAATCATTGTGAATCTGTGGTCCACTTGGCATAATTCGAGAGCAGCAGTTGCCTGAGGTCTACTGCGAAAGAGATGTAACCACACGAGTTACTAGATGTAGACTGTGATCCATGCGAATGTGTTAGTTATTATGGAAAAATGCATATAACAGTGATTTCTTAGCCACTTTTGGCCGCGACACTTTGTCCTCTCGACCTAGTGATAGAGCAACTCTAAGGGCTGCACATCATGATGATCTCAGGTTTTCTACTCTCCTTTAAATGCTTTTTCATTGATTTTCTCATGATGAAATTCACAGGGAAGCGATTTCTTACGGATACGGATGCTTCCTGGGGGATCCACGTGGTGTATCTCCGATTCATGAATAGTTTTAGCGGTTGGCATTGGCTGGAACTTTCCTTATATATTATTTTCAAAGAATTTTTAAGTATTTTCACTAGGAGTTGAAACAAGTATATTGAGTATTTTCTATAAGAACAAAAGTAGACTTGTTAAACTTCGAGTTATCAAGTATTTTCAACTTTATATAGCAAATCATTAATCTAAAATTAAATTTATATAAATTCAACATAATAAATTAAGAAAGAGGTTTTACTAGTAAACATCATTCGTTGCATATCTTAATTTCCATTTCATATGGAATCTCTAGTGTATGTTGGCATAAATTTGTGTATACACATCTTTTAATTTTTTAAGTAACTACACTTGTCCTATTTAAAAATGAAAATATACACTTATTAAAATTTTGAACCCATTAAACACAACTTGTCCAGATCTCTGAGAAATAAACACAATGTCTTCTCTTTTTCTTCTTTTCCTTCATCCCAAAAACTATTTCATCCCTTTCTCTTTTTTTCACCCCATAAAGCCTCCATTTTCCCTAAAAAGTCATCTTCTTCACTCTCATTAATGGCAACCGCACCGATCTCTACCACTTCTCCGACAATCGGATCAGCCTCCCTTTTCTTCTTTGATGTCGAATTATTCTCTGATATGCAAATTAGGTTTTGAATTCCTATCAAATCTGCTTCTATATTCTTAATCAATCGAACTTCAATCTTGTCCTCTTTGGTTCTTGATCGATTGCTTGCTGCTATACTCCTTGCGGCTTGATTAAGGTTATGGTAGATTTGCAATCGAGGAAACTTGGTGAGAAACTCGAAGTTATCACCTCCAGCACCATTGAAGCTCCACGCAGCAGCAACAATAGCGAATGCAGCCAACCTAAAAACTGACAGAGCCAAACATCCTTCCTTGGTTGTAAGAGGTGAATTTTAGCTCAGATTTACCTTGTTTCAAGTGTTTTAACGTCAATAAAATACTTAATGTAATAGTAGAGGCTTTGTTGGTTAATTTACACTTGTGATTTTGACTGCCTTGATGCCTTATGCTTTTTTACTGCATTTTTTTCACTTTACAACATGGTTTAGAAATTGCATGTCACGACCTGATACATGTACTAAATTTTGCCCTTCACCTAAAAATGGGTACTTGATCAAGCCATGCTTTGTTATTGCTGCTAGTATTTGTTGTTCTTGGTTATTTTTTCTTGATTCATGCTTAGGTCATTTGGTAAATTCTTTGTCACTTGCTAGTATTTAATTTGCACGCCCATAAACATGCGGCCTTGAGTGCTACTTCTTTATGGCTTGCTTGTTCATGAGCAATTTATATTACCTATTGCACTTGTGTGTATCCTTACTGCCATGTGTTGAAATCTCCACTTGTGCAAATGTTCAACTTTAAAGCTTTAATGCTATATAATGGGTATTTTGTATCAGTTTTGAATTTCCTTGATGCTTTGAGCATTTGTACTTTTGCCTGACTTGAGCTTTTGACTTCGAAATATTACACTTGACCTTGGCATTTCTGGGATCATTGACATATTGCACTTGTTTGGCAAAGATGGCATTGTTGTGATCATGTATTCTTCATTGACCTATTGCACATGTTGCATTTGTACATTCCCATTTGCGCTTGCACACTACTACGATCATTTTGCAATATTATTCTTGTGTCGTTGCACTTGTGTATCTCTCAACCTTGTTCATCTGCATTTATACTGACTTGAAAAAGCGTATTTCACGTACCTATTTCACACTTTCCCAAACAAAATTGTTTACCCTCAAATCTGTAACGCTTACCTGTTTCCACTATTGTGCTCGCTGCATATCACACCTTGCCAAGTCCATGTCTGATGACCCGCCTTTTTGGCTGATTCAAATCAGTCTAAACCGACTTGAACCGATCAACAAAACATATTGCTTGGGATTATGACTAATAAGAACTGAACAAAACAATTTTTTTCATTATAATTGCAATAACTTCTACGTCAGTGTGCATCTTACATCAGAGTACATAAATAAATACAACACACAGTGGAAATAATTATTAGAATAAACGGAAATCATAAACTCAGCGGAAGAAATAAAACGCTCTGGATACAGCTTTAGCTTCAATCCAGCACATTCTCTATAAAATATCTGCAAACCCAAACTACTAGAATGCCCGTGTGGAAAATATAGGCACCCAAAGGTTAAGTGGGAAATGATAAACTCCGAGTTAATCATGGGAGGGGTGTGAGAACTAAAACAATTATTTACTTTTAATTTAAAGTTGGGTAAATCACAGGATCACGCCGTATAACATGGAACAACTTTTCTCCACATGAATACCAATCATAAATAACTCGTAATGCTTTTTGAAAATGAAGCTATTATAAAACTCAGGTCCCATCACACAACGCAACGCAAACCGGAGGAAAGAGTTTTATCTTATAATAACCAAATATGTTTTATACATGAAATTCTCTTTTATTATTACTTGTACATAGCATCAAAATCAAATTCAGAAGTAATTGTATAAATCTTAACTCGCATAATGCCTTATCCCATTATGTTGGCAATCAGGTTACATCTGAAAACGCAAAACTTGTACTGGAGATTAGATTCCATCAATGGCCAAGGCAAAGGATCTTCCTTAACCGTTTGGATTATCTCTATTAAGATGTCCAGGACTCACACGCATGTGATCCTTCAGATCAACAGAGTCGACCCATCAATTCCCGGTGAGTTCGATTACTCCTGGACATAACATTCCCATAGTTGTTTTTTACTGTCGTCTTGGTCGTATTTGACCATCATCTGAGAAGCTTTGATCGACTCAGCACTTAACATGCCACATTGTCAGTTCACAACATATAATCGGTGTCTATTATTATATAACCCTTAGAGTACATAAGTCTCGGAGGAGGGTGTTAAGATAAGAGAACAAATTCCCTACCACTAACTGATATAACAATAGAAACCAATCAATTACATTGTATAATACAACGTCAAACATTCATCTATTTACAAGGACGTCTGAGCAAAACCGAAGGCACTTCATTCCTTGTCCAATTAAGGAGAAAGACCCTTGCATATCCACACAATCTCCAAGTACGTCTGGACGACTACCACTTGTAACATCATCTTGGGTCTACTTCCCAATCGAGACATCAACAATAATCCAAATGATGTGAAGATCCTGGTCTTCAACCATCATCTTCAGTATTTTCAATACTCATCGTATAGTTATTTAGAAACTCGGTCTTACTGAAATAATTAGCGCATATTTTCAATCATTTTATATATAAATATTTCATGAGTCTCATTCCGTTTTGGAATATTCGTTTACTCAAATCATTCTTCACATTGGGAATTACCTCCCTAAATCTTATCAAAGATTTACATTCATTAAACTTCTTGTTTAAATCTTTCCTTGAAAGTCATTTTAAAAGGTTATATAATCTCATTTCACAAACCCAACTCAAATTGAGTTTCCATGCCAAATCGTACTTACGATTTCTTATTCTTAACAAAGTTCATATTTGAAAACTTGTTAAATCCAAAGTCCATTTCTTTAAACCTTTCTGTTAAGGAAAACTCATTTGTCTTCAAACAACCTTTAAACTTGGTTCCCATTATCGTTTATTGGAGAAAACTCTTTCATTCAATCTTTATATTCAATTTTAATAAAGATTTCTTTTCAATTAATCTTGAGAAATCATCTTCTCCTTTTACTGGGTTAAAGAACAAATGTTATTTAAAACGTCATTTACGATAAAACCAAAATCATACTTCCAGTTTAACTTATTAATTGGAAAACTTCACTTTGGAAAACTTCGTTAAATCTTAATCAAAAGAATTATCGTTCTACTCCAAACCATATCTTCGTCATAGTTGGGTTAAAAGAATAACGTTATTTAAGACGTCATTCAAAACAAACCGAAAATCCAATTGATATCAAGTATAAGATTTAATCGGAATTTTCATCAATTTATTTAACACCAATTATCGTAATCAACGAATACTATAAGTGGAATAGCAATGTAAAACATCTTCCAAATTCCTTAAAATAGTAAACGTCTACACAATGGTAATCAATACCAAATATCCGAAGATCAATTCTATCCAAATCCAGTTTATTCAAATTGATTTGCACTTATTTCAAGATCTAACCGTTTGATATTTTAAATTAGTTTTTCATTTTAAAACTCTTTTCATTACGAACTAAATGCTTCTCGTTTCAGGAAAATATGATGATATGATCTCCCGGTACGTCAATTTGAAGTTAACGGTCGACATTCGCAAATTGTCGCAGTGCGTCTAGTCCTATTCAGAACAAACTCTACGTATATTTTTATATTAAGTCAAATTACTTTCCAAATGATTTATTAATTATATAAACTATATATAATACTTTTTAAAACTGCATATTCCATATTCAACTTTAAACGTCAAAAATAGCATTTACCATATTCAGCAAGTTTGGCTGGAAACACCAAAAATCAAAATATAGTTCTGAACTTCATACTTATTTTCCAATATCTTTAAAATCACAAATTATGTTTTATCATAATTTTTCCATATTTTTAATAATTTTTACATGGCTCATTTCATCAAAGTCCAGTTTCGGGCAATTTACGGCGCTAGCGCTGCCTTTCTTCATATTTTGTTTGAACTTATCCCAAAACCTAACAGTTGGATTTTATAAATTTACATATTTTCATCATATAAATTCCAACCCAATGTTTTTCGTTTTGGGAAAATTCTATGGTCGGATCTCCCGGTACGTCAATTTGAAGTCAATGGTCGAAATTCGCAAACTATTGCTACGTGACACATCATATTCAAACCATATTATTATTTAAAATAAAATTCATCAATTCAATTCAAATATATTGTATAACACATTTATAAATTCATTTAAAAATGGTTCAAACTTCAAATTCAATTATATAACAAAATCGAATATTTTATATTAATATAATATTGAATAATAATATTTGTCAAAATATAATATTTTGAAATTCGAACTTTTTTGACATTCATTTTAAAAATAATAAGATCATCAGAAAAATTAGTTCGAGTTAAAAACGTAATTACATACCTAATTCGCACTCACTTTTTGAACTTACTATTCAAATTCTAATTTGAATTAAATAAGTCATTTTTAATTCAAATATCTTTCAAAATCTTTTCAAATGTTGTTTGACATATTAACTTCATTTCCAAATCATTTCGGATTTAAGAATCCAGTTTCTATTTTCACGTTAAAATTCATTTAAATGAATATAAATTCATTTAAAATACCAATGGAACTCGACTCAATCAATTCCCAAATAATTTCACATTCGTGATGTCAGCGTATGGGGATATTTACAATAACACCAATAACAGTTATCAACCATCAATCAATAGTCATAAGATAAGCGCTTATAATTTTTAATGTTTAAATGTACACAAATAGTATATATAAAACTGTACATAAACGTCCATCATCCACAAAGCAATCATTGCAACCACAAGCAGTCAATATATAATCAGATAAGATTATAATATAACGAACCTGGAATTTTGGAAATTAAATTTTTAAAATTAAATTTAATTCAGTGTCGGAAATTTGTGTTTATACTTGACGTTTGATTTTTATTTTAAATCTAGTCCATTTTTAAACTTGGTTTTGAATTTATTTTTATATGTGTAAATTTAAATTTTATATTTGAATTTAAATTGTTTGCCAACTTTAAATGATATTACTATTTTTAAATTAATTGAAATCTATTATTCGAAGAATTTTAGATTTGACTTTAAATTTGAACTTGAGATTTGGTTATATTTTATTTTATTTTGGTCGGGATTTGATTTTATTTAACTTGAATGATTATTTAAAATTTAATGTTAGTAATATTTTAAACTAATTAAATTATATGGTTTGAGAAATTTAAAATTTTGATTTTTCATTTAATTTTAGTTCATTTATAATTTATTTTAGATTGTGTAAGAACCCGTAACTTTCCCGTGAAGGAAAGAGCGGAAACTTTGAGAACAACACACAACAGAACGCAGACGGAAGGACATTTCATTGTTATTACAACAATTCCATCAGATACAAGAATAAACAGAGTATAACTGAATAAATTACATTTGATAAATATCAGAGATTACAATAAATTACATAGCAGCGGAAAATAATACATAGCACAACTGAAGGTGATATACGGATACAGAGCTTTCCGAATATCATTCCAGCTGTAAACCAGGATCCTGTGAATATAAATCTGCAAAACCAAAACTACTAGCTGCCCGTGCGGAAAATAAGGGCACCCAGAGTTTAGGTTAAAACAATAAACTCCAGGTCAGTCATGTGACTGGTGTGAGAACTAAAACAGTTATTTAAAGCTTTACTTTAAAAGTGAGTGATTCAAGGGACCACGCCGTATAACACGGAACGGGTTTCCTCCCAAGAATACCAGTGCATAGAATAAACAACGCAATGCTTTTCGAAAAATGAAGCTATTATAAGACCCAGGTCCCATCACACAATGCAACGCAAGCCGGAGGATAGGGTTTTACCTTATAACAGCCAAACATGCTTGGTACATTTAAAACAAATCATTTGATACTATAATAAGTGTATAGTGTCAAAACAATTTCAATCATAAATATAAATCATAGACGGCATGAGTGCCCCATCCCACTATGTCGCCATACTAGGCTCTACAAATAAAACCGAAATACACGTATTGGAAATTGGATTTCCGTCATGAGTCGAGGCAAGGGGCAAGATCCTCTCCGCGCTCGAGACACTCTAGCAAATGCCTCAGGGCTACGCACTCTGGGCAACCCTGGATTCGGCTGGGCCGGTCCTCACTTACGTTAGAGGATTAGTTATTCCTGAACACACGTTTCCCGGTCCTTACAGACCTATAATCGAGGCGCCTCGCATTCCAACAACCACATAGGTGAAAAGTATATAAATGTCAGGGCTGGTAAGTCACTGACACCACCAAAGCTAGAAAGAAACGTCGTGCTCTCCCAGCGGTCCGTATCCCGTTTTTAACTCATACCGAGGTGTGAGGCTCGCGAATTCACGTTGTACACAAAGCTATGCCACAAAGGCCGTGCTTTGATCATCAACCACAAGACTTTGCTTTTCAACAGAAGCCTTGATCATTGCATCTTAGCGTGCCACACAGGCAGTTCATGCCATGCGACTGATGTCCATCGATATACAACCTCTGAGCTCGTACGTCTCAGAGAAGGGCGTTAAGCAAGAGAATAATTCTCCGCCGCCAAATAGATATATATTTAACAGAAATCAATCAACACAGAATAAAATCCAATGTCAGACACACAATCCATTTACAAGTTCGTTCTGGGTCTGAACGAAACCGGAGGCACTTTCCTCGCATATCCATCCATCTCCAAGTACGTCTGGACGACCACCAACTATTTCCATCCTCTTGGGTGTACAGCCCAATCAGGATCGTCAGTAATTACCCAAACGATGTGAAGACTTCCGGTCTTCGACCACCGTCTTCATCTTCGACTTATCGTCGAATCGGTTATTCAGAATGGGTGTAAACCCGGACTTTCCGAACAACCCGCGAATATAAAAAACAAATGTTACACAAACACAACATACGCCTCATTCCAATTCATTAGTCACTAACCGCAAATTAGCAAGAGAACAATTTCCCAAACATTAACCCCGAAGGCCGAAACCAACATCAGATCAATACCCAGGAAACCATTCTTCTTAGCCAACCTACAGCTAGTTTCTAAATTCCACATTCTTAGGGAAAGGTTCCCATTAATTTTATCCAAGATAAATTCTTTAAAATTTATCCTGTAATCTTCCTTTGGATGTCGTTTCAAACCAAATTATGGTTTTCCAAACTAGTCGAGATTAGCGAACCACACCGAAGTAATTTTTTTATTTTATTTCCCAATCCCAACCTATTCATCCCATGAAGCAAAACTGGTAATACTCCATATCTAATACTATGGTGTTATCGGTAAAATAAATCACCATTTCACGTTCAAATCTAATTAAAGATTTAACTATCGCTTTGGAGCAAAATTGGTGATACTCCATTCTCGCTCGTTTTCTAAATTTGATAATTTAGATTGTAAATTCACATTTCAATCTAATTTCAGATTCGTTAAAACTCCTTTTACTGGGTTAAAGAACTAGGTGTTATTTAAAACACAGTTCACGACAAACCCAAATCACATTCTATTTGTTATCGGGTTAAAGAACTAGTGTTATTTAAAACACCGTTCACGATAAACCCATTTCAAATCCAATCAAATATATTAGAAATTCCGATTATTTAAAACCCCTTTTTAAACCTAATTTATTTATTTAAAAATAATTGGGTTTTAAATTTAGTTCAAACTAGTTCATTTCGATAAAAAACCATTTTATCTTTTCAAATATGGAGTTTTTCACCCCAATTTTTCCCAAATCATTTCTTATGATTTTACATGAATTATTGAAATTTTTAATAATTTTATCAAGGCCCGTACAGTCGATTTCCATCAATGGCCATCGAACTGCACTTACAGCGACCTTTCTCAAATTTGATTTGGACGTATCTCCAAATCCAACCGTTAGATTTTGAATTTCTAATATTCGTTAGAAAGCTCTTTTCGATACGAACCCAACGGTTCCGGTTTTTGGAGAATCCGACGGTCGGACCTCCCGTAATGTCCGTTTGAAATAAATGGTCGAAATTCACGAACTGCCGCGGCGCGTTCTATTCAGGCCATTATATTATATATATATAATATATATAATATATATTTCGTCGATTTCTATTTAAAACGAATTATATAAATAGTTTTAAATTCGTTTCAAAAGCAATTTCAACTTCCATCTCAATTCAAAGCAAAATTGAATTCTTCTTTATAAATTCGTTTTAAAATTTATTTCTATTCAATTCAAATTTCAATTCAATTTGAATTCATTCCAATTCGCTTTCAATTCAATTTGAATTCGTTTTCAATACAATTCAATTCCAAAGTCGTTTTCTATTCGATTCAATTCAAATTGGTTTTCTATTCGATTTCATTCAAATTGGTTTTCTATTCGATTTAATTCAAATTGGTTTTCTATTCAAATCAAATTCGTTATATATTCAATTGAAATCAAATTCGTTATATATTCAATTCATTTCGAAATCATTTTCTATTCAATTCATATTTCATTCCAAAATATTCGATTTCGAAGTCACTTTTCAATATTCATTTTAAAATGAATAAAATCGATATAAGTATCGTTCACATCAAAATGGCGTCAATCTAATCAACACGGCTTCATATATTTCTATTTTCAAATATTCTATTTCAAATATTTTTCAAATATTTCCCTTTCAAATATTTTTATTTCAAATATTTCCATTTCAAATATTTTTATTTCAAATATTTCCATTATTAAAATATTTTGTTCAACACATGACTAATCTCAACGGATGAGTACAGTCAACACATGAACCTTATATTATATAATATTGATAAAGATGTAAATTTTATTATTAAAATATTTCGTTCAACACATGACTAATCTCAACGGATGAGTGCAGTCAACACATGAACCTTATATTATATAATATTGATAAAGATATAAATTTTATTATTAAAATATTTCGTTCAACACATGACTAATCTCAACGGATGAGTGCAGTCAACACATGAACCTTATATTATATAATATTGATAAAGATGTAAATTTTATTATTAAAATATTTCGTTCAACACATGACTAATCTCAACGGATGAGTGCAGTCAACACATGAACCTTTACTTTATATTGATAAAGATGTAAATTTTATTATTAAAATATTTCGTTCAACACATGACTAATCTCAACGGATGAGTACAGTCAACACATGAACCTTTACTTTATATTATTCTTTATCATCTAAATTGGAATGAGGCCCAATCAATCACCATATAAAGCTAATTATATGGATTCCATACAACACATGCATATAATAGCAACGAAAAATAATCAACCATCAACCAAAGTGCACTACACTGTATAAGCATCAAATATAGATCTCTAACGCTTATAACAACCTGTCAATCAATCGATCGACATATTTAATCAATCAGGATGAGTGAACTTCAAATTTCATCCCAACACCCGTGTGGGGTTTCAAACAATCAAACACAGATTTTATTTGTGCAGTTGGGCGATGTGTAAAAATTATCGTCCCAATCAATGTCAGTCAAATCGGTGTACATAAACAAACCGTTCGGTTTGTAAATGAATATTTATTTATTCACATTCACTATATTCATATTCACGTTAAAAATTATATTTTTAACGATAAAACATTTTATTTTAACATATGAATTTTTATTCAGTTCATTCTTTAAAAAAAATGATATTTTTATTTTTCTAACATATTTTAGAAAATTTCGGCGGCATAACGGCACGATACTAGAAACGGGACGAGGCCTAGCCTTATCCCCGGTCTAGTGAAGGCCCACGCCATTCACAAATCAATCCAATCAATTTCATTTCACCAAACAATCAATTTCAATCAAATAATCTAACTAATTTTTGAAATCAAACAAACAAGTCCATGGTCTGTGGACGATTGTGTCGGGTGCTACTAAACACCGTCTGCATCCTAGTATATATATATTACTAGAAAAATAAATTGAAAGGTGAGAAATTCTAACCGATAGCTATCCAATCATCTTGACTCTTCTTTGATAGAAATCTTCGTCGTTATCGCATCTTTTTCATCTTCGTTGCTGTAGCCACTAGATATGTAAAAATCGAATTTTTACTTCGTTATTCCATATATAAAAATCGAATTTTTACTTTGCTATTCAATATATAAAAATCAAATTTTTACTTTGCTATTCAATATATAAAAATCGAATTTTTACTTTGCTATTCAATATATAAAAATCGAATTTTTACTTTGCTATTCAATATATAAAAATCGAATTTTTACTTTGCTATTCAATATATAAAAATCGAATTTTTACTTTGCTATTCAATATATAAAAATCGAATTTTTACTTTGCTATTCAATATATAAAAATCGAATTTTTACTTTGCTATTCAATATATAAAAATCGAATTTTTACTTCTTTGTTTTCATAACAAAAATCGTATTTTTATTCTCCTTTCAAACAAAGAAAAATCGTATTTTCACTAAGTAAAAATTATACTTTTATCACGCCATTCTTCATATAAAGATTTCGCCTTTTCTAAAATAAAGATTTCACCTTTTCAAATAGAAAGATTTCACCTTTTAAAATAGATCATTATAAAAATCACATTTCATTTCAACGTATATAAAATAAAAATCAGATTTTTATTTTGCTACATATACAAAGATGATATTTTTAATATTACTATCATGTAAAAATTTATATTTTTAATTCTTTACATAAACAAAAATCATATTTTTACGCCTTCTATATAGTAAAGATTATATTTTTAATACTTTAAAAAATATCAAAATCATATTTTTAATTCTTTAAAAATATAAAAATCATATTTTTTACTGAATAAAATCTTTTCTATTTTCAAATATCTCTATATTTCTGAAAATAAAAATATTTATTATTTTAAAACTGATTTAACTATGTTAAATAAATAAAATAAAATAAAACAGCAAAGGAGAACTCACGTTCAAGGGGAAGGAGGGGGTTTCTACTGGTCTGGAGCTCGTCGGCCTCGGAGCTGCTCGCGGCGGCTGAGAAAATGGCGGAGGTGGTGACTTCGGTCTGGAGGGTGTGGCTGGAGGCTGCGGCAGGGCGGTGGTCGGCTGGGCTGCGTCGAGGTGGGTGGGTCGATGCAGGCGGTTGCGGGTTCGGGTCTAGGGGCACGAGGCTCGATAGAAGAGGAGGAAGAAGGAAGATGGGGCAAAAGCTAGAGAAGGGAGGGTGGTGGCGTACCCACGACGGTGACGATGGGGGAGCGACAGGGTGTAGGCGCGTTAGAGGCCCGCCATTTTTGATTTAGGGTTCACCCTTCTGATTTGAGAAGAAAAGAATACAGGGGTGTTTAAGTGTAAATTTTATTTTATTATTATTTTATTTTAAATTTCAAAAAGGGTTGACTTTGTTTTTGAACTCCAATCAAGACCCAACGATTGTCGCCCCAACCTAATTACCCCCATTCCGAACACAATGGGATATGTATCGTGATCTGATTTGATCGTCTCGATCAGTTTTCGTCAAAATCAACATATAACTCTATATATTGAATTTGAACGCGCATTTCAATTTACCGGGGTCACATACTAACCCTAAAAATTCTCGAAAAATATTTTCTAGCTTTGTATTGACGATATGGTCCTAACAAAACTAGTTTCGCCGAATTCTGAGACCGTTAGAAAAATGGCCAATTTCCAGTCGATTAAAATCAACTGAAACTGGTCAAACGCGTTTTCCTTTGCCACGCTCACATATTGATTCGAAAAATTATGAAATTTGGAATCTAGCAATAATTTGACATCACGGACCCAACGAAACAGGTTTCGTCGAAATCCGAGGTCATTTGCAAAATGTCCATTTTTAAGGGCCTGAATTCCATAGCGACTATTTAGAATTTTCAACTAGACATATCTTTTGATTTCCGCTATGAAATTTTGATTTGTCGGATACGTTGGAAAGATATTACCAATTAGATCCTAATGTTTTTGGTTTCACTAAAATCCGGATTGTTTTGCACCCGGTACATTCAATTGAAGTTTGAAATCGAATTATCGAACTACCGCGCCATTTTCAATTCTATTTATAATTATATAATTATTTATATTCTAACGACGACGTATATAATATATACGTTCGAATTATATTCAAAATAAATTTCTCGTCGATATTATTTAAAATAATCTATTTTAAATATTCAAAATTCGCTAAAATTGCCAAAATAAAATTTTTAAACTGGTTCGGATTTTCGGGTTATTACAATCTCCCCCACTTAAAACTTTTCGTCCCCGAAAAGGAACAAAGTCGAAAGTGGTTTGATTAATCAACTCTACGTTCGATCTGGTTTCCATTCTCCAACTTTTCAGTTTCTGAGAATTTTCAAAATTTCAAAAATTTGGCTAACACCCTAAATTTTCGAAAAATTTCGCCATAACCTCCCCTGCACCGGGAGCATCGGGGAATTTCAAATAGCTTCCCCGGTCCTTCTAATCTCAAAAAGAAAAAGAAAAAGCCAAGCGGCTAGCCAATAGGCTCATAAAATCATCATCACCCAAACAAAAAAGTAAATTATGTAGTAAACATGTACCTATTTGTCGGGCAAACAAATTTTATTCTTCGGCTTTAGCCTCCTTGCTATGACCTGTTCAATGTAAGTATATGTATATGCAAGCAAATGCGACCAATTTTCAATATAATTCAATATTTGATTCAATTAGGCTAAATGGTTCAAATTCAATTAGGCAACAATAATCAAACAACACAATCATCAATCAATTAGTGGATTAACGTTTTAAATTCATAATTTTGATATATATACAAAAATCATGTTTTTGATGCCAATTCACAACAATGTGTTCTAACTATATAAGTTTTGGTTCTCACACCAGCCTAATGGAAATATATAGATATCACACCTTCGTCACTCGAAAATAAATGCTGGTGATGGTATACTTCATCATCAGGACCATGTCCGGGCGACTAGAGTGTGACTCTATATCTATCTAATATATTAAAACTTCGAATATACGTTCATGACGCGTATATGCAAAACCTTTATATACTAGATTGTCCAAATTTAAAATAAATAAATATTCAAATACGTTTAAAATGGTTTAAATTTTCAAAACAAAATTGTTTTCATTTGAAAAATATACTCTTCACACTCGTTTTAGGGTATTACTGATCCTATCTCTAACGAGTCATTCTAATTGGATATTACTAATCCAATATCTGATGAATTCTTTCGTATGGTTCTAATGTGTCTTGTTCTCGAGCTCTGTAAACCAAAGCTCTGATACCACTGTAAGAACCCGTAACTTCCCCGTGAAGGAAAGAGAGGAAACTTTGAGAACAACACACAACAAAACGCAGACGGAAGGACATTTCATTGTTATTACAACAATTCCATCAGATACAAGAATAAACAGAGTATAACTGAATAAATTACATTTGATAAATATCAGAGATTACAATAAATTACATAGCAGCGGAAAATAATACATAGCACAACTGAAGGTGATATACGGATACAGAGCTTTCCGAATATCATTCCAGCTGTAAACCAGGATCCTGTGAATATAAATCTGCAAAACCAAAACTACTAGCTGCCCGTGCGGAAAATAAGGGCACCCAGAGTTTAGGTTAAAACAATAAACTCCAGGTCAGTCATGTGACTGGTGTGAGAACTAAAACAGTTATTTAAAGCTTTACTTTAAAAGTGAGTGATTCAAGGGACCACGCCGTATAACACGGAACGGGTTTCCTCCCAAGAATACCAGTGCATAGAATAAACAACGCAATGCTTTTTCGAAAAATGAAGCTATTATAAGACCCAGGTCCCATCACACAATGCAACGCAAGCCGGAGGATAGGGTTTTACCTTATAACAGCCAAACATGCTTGGTACGTTTAAAACAAATCATTTGATACTATAATAAGTGTATAGTGTCAAAACAATTTCAATCATAAATATAAATCATAGACGGCATGAGTGCCCCATCCCACTATGTCGCCATACTAGGCTCTACAAATAAAACCGAAATACACGTATTGGAAATTGGATTTCCGTCATGAGTCGAGGCAAGGGGCAAGATCCTCTCCGCGCTCGAGACACTCTAGCAAATGCCTCAGGGCTACACACTCTGGGCAACCCTGGATTCGGCTGGGCCGGTCCTCACTTACGTTAGAGGATTAGTTATTCCTGAACACACGTTTCCCGGTCCTTACAGACCTATAATCGAGGCGCCTCGCATTCCAACAACCACATAGGTGAAAAGTATATAAATGTCAGGGCTGGTAAGTCACTGACACCACCAAAGCTAGAAAGAAACGTCGTGCTCTCCCAGCGGTCCGTATCCCGTTTTTAACTCATACCGAGGTGTGAGGCTCGCGAATTCACGTTGTACACAAAGCTATGCCACAAAGGCCGTGCTTTGATCATCAACCACAAGACTTTGCTTTTCAACAGAAGCCTTGATCATTGCATCTTAGCGTGCCACACAGGCAATTCATGCCATGCGACTGATGTCCATCGATATACAACCTCTGAGCTCGTACGTCTCAGAGAAGGGAGTTAAGCAAGAGAATAAATTCTCCGCCGCCAAACAGATATATATTTAACAGAAATCAATCAACACAGAATAAAATCCAATGTCAGACACACAATCCATTTACAAGTTCGTTCTGGGTCTGAACGAAACCGGAGGCACTTTCCTCGCATATCCATCCATCTCCAAGTACGTCTGGACGACCACCAACTATTCCCATCCTCTTGGGTATACAGCCCAATCAGGATCGTCAGTAATTACCCAAACGATGTGAAGACTTCCGGTCTTCGACCACCGTCTTCATCTTCGACTTATCGTCGAATCGGTTATTCAGAATGGGTGTAAACCCGGACTTTCCGAACAACCCGCGTATATTAAAAACAAATGTTACACAAACACAACATATGCCTCATTCCAATTCATTAGTCACTAACCGCAAATTAGCAAGAGAACAATTTCCCAAACATTAACCCCGAAGGCCGAAACCAACATCAGATCAATACCCAGGAAACCATTCTTCTTAGCCAACCTACAGCTAGTTTCTAAATTCCACATTCTTAGGGAAAGGTTCCCATTAATTTTATCCAAGATAAATTCTTTAAAATTTATCCTGTAATCTCCCTTTGGATGTCGTTTCAAACCAAATTATGGTTTTCCAAACTAGTCGAGATTAGCGAACCACACCGAAGTAATATTTTTATTTTATTTCCCAATCCCAACCTATTCATCCCATGAAGCAAAACAGGTAATACTCCATATCTAATACTATGGTGTTATCGGTAAAATAAATTACCATTTCACGTTCAAATCTAATTAAAGATTTAACTATCGCTTTGGAGCAAAACTGGTGATACTCCATTCTCGCTCGTTTTCTAAATTTGATAATTTAGATTGTAAATTCACATTTCAATCTAATTTCAGATTCGTTAAAACTTCTTTTACTGGGTTAAAGAATTATGTGTTATTTAAAACACAGTTCACGACAAACCCAAATCACATTCTATTTGTTATCGGGTTAAAGAACTAGTGTTATTTAAAACACCGTTCACGATAAACCCATTTCAAATCCAATCAAATATATTAGAAATTCCGATTATTTAAAACCCCTTTTTAAACCTAATTTATTTATTTAAAAATAATTGGGTTTTAAATTTAGTTCAAACTAGTTCATTTCGATAAAAAACCATTTTATCTTTTCAAATATGGAGTTTTTCACCCCAATTTTTCCCAAATCATTTCTTATGATTTTACACGAATTATTGAAATTTTTAATAATTTTATCAAGGCCCGTACAGTCGATTTCCATCAATGGCCATCGAACTGCACTTACAGCGACCTTTCTCAAATTTGATTTGGACGTATCTCCAAATCCAACCGTTAGAATTTGAATTTCTAATATTCGTTAGAAAGCTCTTTTCGATACGAACCCAACGGTTCCGGTTTTTGGAGAATCCGACGGTCGGACCTCCCGTAATGTCCGTTTGAAATAAATGGTCGAAATTCACGAACTGCCGCGGCGCGGCGCGTTCTATTCAGGCCATTATATTATATATATAATATATATTTCATCGATTTCTATTTAAAACGAATTATATAAATAGTTTTAAATTCGTTTCAAAAGCAATTTCAACTTCCATCTCAATTCAAAGCAAAATTGAATTCTTCTTTATAAATTCGTTTTAAAATTTATTTCTATTCAATTCAAATTTCAATTCAATTTGAATTCATTCCAATTCGCTTTCAATTCAATTTGAATTCGTTTTCAATTCAATTCAATTCCAAAGTCGTTTTCTATTCGATTCAATTCAAATTGGTTTTCTATTCGATTTCATTCAAATTGGTTTTCTATTCGATTTAATTCAAATTGGTTTTCTATTCGAATCAAATTCGTTATATATTCAATTGAAATCAAATTCGTTATATATTCAATTCATTTCGAAATCGTTTTCTATTCAATTCATATTTCATTTCAAAATATTCGATTTCGAAGTCACTTTTCAATATTCATTTTAAAATGAATAAAATCGATATAAGTATCGTTCACATCAAAATGACGTCAATCTAATCAACACGGCTTCATATATTTCTATTTTCAAATATTCTATTTCAAATATTTTTCAAATATTTCCCTTTCAAATATTTTTATTTCAAATATTTCCATTTCAAATATTTTTATTTCAAATATTTCCATTATTAAAATATTTTGTTCAACACATGACTAATCTCAACGGATGAGTACAGTCAACACATGAACCTTATATTATATAATATTGATAAAGATGTAAATTTTATTATTAAAATATTTCGTTCAACACATGACTAATCTCAACGGATGAGTGCAGTCAACACATGAACCTTATATTATATAATATTGATAAAGATGTAAATTTTATTATTAAAATATTTCGTTCAACACATGACTAATCTCAACGGATGAGTGCAGTCAACACATGAACCTTATATTATATAATATTGATAAAGATGTAAATTTTATTATTAAAATATTTCGTTCAACACATGACTAATCTCAACGGATGAGTGCAGTCAACACATGAACCTTTACTTTATATTGATAAAGATGTAAATTTTATTATTAAAATATTTCGTTCAACACATGACTAATCTCAACGGATGAGTACAGTCAACACATGAACCTTTACTTTATATTATTCTTTATCTTCTAAATTGAAATGAGGCCCAATCAATCACCATATAAAGCTAATTATATGGATTCCATACAACACATGCATATAATAGCAACGAAAAATAATCAACCATCAACCAAAGTGCACTACACTGTATAAGCATCAAATATAGATCTCTAACGCTTATAACAGCCTGTCAATCAATCGATCGACATATTTAATCAATCAGGATGAGTGAACTTCATATTTCATCCCAACACCCGTGTGGGGTTTCAAACAATCAAACACAGATTTTATTTGTGCAGTTGGGCGATGTGTAAAATTTATCGTCCCAATCAATGTCAGTCAAATAGGTGTACATAAACAAACCGTTCGGTTTGTAAATGAATATTTATTTATTCACATTCACTATATTCATATTCACGTTAAAAATTATATTTTTAACGATAAAACATTTTATTTTAACATATGAATTTCTATTCAGTTCATTCTTTAAAAAAAATGATATTTTTATTTTTCTAACATATTTTAGAAAATTTCGACGGCATAACGACACGATACTAGAAACGGGACGAGGCCTAGCCTTATCCCCGGTCCAGTGAAGGCCCACGCCATTCACAAATCAATCCAATCAATTTCATTTCACCAAACAATCAATTTCAATCAAATAATCTAACTAAATTTTGAAATCAAACAAACAAGTCCACGGTCTGTGGACGATTGTGTCGGGTGCTACTAAACACCGTCTACATCCTAGTATATATATATATTACTAGAAAAATAAATTGAAATGTGAGAAATTCTCACCGATAGCTATCCAATCATCTTGACTCTTCTTTGATAGAAATATTCGTCGTTATCGCATCTTTGTCATCTTCGTTGCTGTAGCCATTACATATGTAAAAATCGAATTTTTACTTCGTTATTCCATATATAAAAATCGAATTTTTACTTTGCTATTCAATATATAAAAATCGAATTTTTACTTTGCTATTCAATATATAAAAATCGAATTTTTACTTTGCTATTCAATATATAATAATCGAATTTTTACTTTGCTATTCAATATATAAAAATCGAATTTTTACTTTGCTATTCAATATATAAAAATCGAATTTTTACTTTGCTACTCAATATATAAAAATCGAATTTTTACTTTGCTATTCAATATATAAAAATCAAATTTTTACTTTGCTATTCAATATATAAAAATCGAATTTTTACTTCTTTGTTTTCATAACAAAAATCGTATTTTTATTCTCCTTTCAAACAAAGAAAAATCGTATTTTCACTAAGTAAAAATTATACTTTTATCACGCCATTCTTCATATAAAGATTTCTCCTTTTCTAAAATAAAGATTTCACCTTTTCAAATAGAAAGATTTCACCTTTTCAAATAGATCATTATAAAAATCACATTTCATTTCAACGTATATAAAATAAAAATCAGATTTTTATTTTGCTACATATACAAAGATGATATTTTTAATATTACTATCATGTAAAAATTTATATTTTTAATTCTTTACATAAACAAAAATCATATTTTTACGCCTTCTATATAGTAAAGATTATATTTTTAATACTTTAAAAAATATCAAAATCATATTTTTAATTCTTTAAAAATATAAAAATCATATTTTTAACTGAATAAAATCTTTTCTATTTTCAAATATCTCTATATTTCTGAAAATAAAAATATTTATTATTTTAAAACTGATTTAACTATGTTAAATAAATAAAATAAAATAAAACAGCAAAGGAGAACTCACGTTCAAGGGGAAGGAGGGGGTTTCTACTGGTCTGGAGCTCGTCGGCCTCGGAGCTGCTCGCGGCGGCTGAGAAAATGGCGGAGGTGGCGACTTCGGTCTGGAGGGTGTGGCTGGGGGCTACGGCAGGGCGGTGGTCGGCTGGGCTGCGTCGAGGTGGGTGGGTCGATGCAGGCGGTTGCGGGTTCGGGTCTAGGGGCGCGAGGCTCGATAGAAGAGGAGGAAGAAGGAAGATGGGGCAGAAGCTAGAGAAGGGAGGGTGGTGGCGTACCCACGACGGTGGCGATGGGGGAGCGACAGGGTGTAGGCACGTTAGAGGCCCGCCATTTTTGATTTAGGGTTCACCCTTCTGATTTGAGAAGAAAAGAATACAGGGGTGTTTAAGTGTAAATTTTATTTTATTATTATTTTATTTTAAATTTCAAAAAGGGTTGACTTTGTTTTTGAACTCCAATCAAGACCCAACGATTGTCACCCCTAGCTAATCACCCCCATTCCGAACATAATGGGATATGTATCGTGATCTGATTTGATCATCTCGATCAGTTTTCGTCAAAATCAACATATAACTCTATATATTGAATTTGAACGCGCATTTCAATTTACCGGGGTCACATACTAACCCTAAAAATTCTCGAAAAATATTTTCTAGCTTCGTATTGACGATACGGTCCTAACAAAACTAGTTTCGCCGAATTCTAAGACCGTTAGAAAAATGGCCAATTTCCAGTCGATTAAAATCAACTGAAACTGGTCAAACGCGTTTACCTTTGCCACGCTCACATATTGATTCGAAAATTTATGAAATTTGGAATCTAGCAATAATTTAACATCACGGACCCAACGAAACAGGTTTCGTCGAAATCCGAGGTCATTTGCAAAATGTCCATTTTTAAGGGCCTGAATTCCATAGCGACTATTTAGAATTTTCAACTGGACATATCTTTTGATTTCCGCTATGAAATTTTGATTTGTCGGATACGTTGGAAAGATATTACCAATTAGATCCTAATGTTTTTGGTTTCACTAAAATCCGGATTGTTTTGCACCCGGTACATTCAATTGAAGTTTGAAATCGAATTATCGAACTACCGCGCCATTTTCAATTCTATTTATAATTATATAATTATTTATATTCTAACGACGACGTATATAATATATACGTTTGAATTCTATTCAAAATAAATTTCTCGTCGATATTATTTAAAATAATCTATTTTAAATATTCAAAATTCGCTAAAATTGCCAAAATAAAAATTTTAAACTGGTTCGGATTTTCGGGTTATTACAGATTGTTTTCGGGTTTTTAAAAATAAATTTACTTTGATTTGAATTTTATGTAAAATAATAATGATATGAGATGGTATTTGAAATGTATTGGATACCCAATTGTGCTGTATACATATGGTATATACTCCTTTAATTTAATTTTTAGTTGGAATGAGTTGCCACTTGTTTAAATTGGAAAAAAGGTTTGGACACTTGTTCATTTTCTTCAACATTGTAAACACGTGTTTAGGTATTGGAAAATCAACATCGCATGTCTCTACTATCGTTTTCTTTTATAACGAAAATAACCCATTTTATTATCTTTTTATTTTTCCTGTCAGTCGTTCCTTTATCCCTAAATCATTTTTTTACCTTCCCAAAATGAAATCCAAGGCAGCGAAAATCATCTTTTCCCCAAAGATCGAAGCCACCACTAACCTCGCCTCCTCCCTCGATGACACCTGAAAACCTTGTTGCAATGTTAGCCTGTCGCCACCAGCATCCATCGCAGGTTGCTCCTCCGCACTCTTCCCATCCGCACAGTGTCTTCTTGCTTCTCCACCGCCCGAGTTACCATCGGGAGTCGTACCATGGCATGCATTAGCCATTGGTCAGTGCTCCACCACCGCAAATTTCCTGCACCCCGCCTCTGTGTCACGTGAACAAACTGCCACTTCCAGCGCAACCGCCACTCGAAACCTGCACCCAGTCATCATCCCTTACCTTCGTTGCGATTAAATGTAAGTTTTCTTGCGATTAAACCTTTTCAAGTCCGCCACTTTGGCTTCACCTGCATGATTTGTTAAAGTATGTTGTTTGCTACCATTTCATGGCCGCCTTGGTGTGATTACATCATGTAGATATTATGGGTTAATTGATATAAATGATTGCACACAAACAACTTTGAGTCACTTTGTAGATGTGTGTATTCTCGTTTTTTCTGCCTTAATGCTTGAAAGCATGTAACTCATATTTTTTCGGTCTGCATCTTTTCTGCAAAATGAAAATTTCTCTTTCTCTTTGTGATGCAAAAGTGCGTGTGTGTGCGTATATAGTTATCGGTGTGTGTAGCGTTTTGGTGAGTGAACTATTGTAACGTCCTGGTTTTTGATTGAATTTATAATACAATTTATTATGGATTATTTCAGTAATTTATTTATTTAAACAAACTAGAATAATTATTTAAAAGCCCTATATGTATATTTTTAACTTATTATATTATACGAACAAGTGAATGGTCATTTTAACTTCAATTTGCATCTAAAGTCTTGTTTAAGCTTGTTTACATCATTTTTGTATAACTTGACTTGTTTATATACTTAGCAAATATCTATGTATACTCGAAATGTTTCAACATTTTTGTTTGCCTTCATACTTGTTTCTAATATGGGTAAAAATAAAATTTCTTAAGTAAAATTTGTTTACTTCATAGAAAAGGAAATAAAAAATATATATGCATATTTAGCACCTAATTACAAATAATCAAATATATTTAATAATTTAAGGTACTTGACTACTAAGTGTTTCTAAAAATATGCACAGGGCAATTTGTACATTAATGTTGCAGCATAGACTTGCAACATAGACTGGCTTTGCCTAGGCCTGAAAAGAATTCAATATGATAAGCTTCAACATAATATTCCATTTCTCTCAATCAAAATCAAAGTGCAGCTACAACAAATTGGCAACACTTAGTAGCTTGGCAACAAAGTAACTTTCAAATATCAATTTGTACATAGCTGTGTACACTAATTTGTGCCTCAAACCAAAACGTGGTCGTGCATCTCTAGGGTAGCAAATAGAATTAGCTTAGAACCTAGCTTTCTTTTCAATCAAACCACACACGCATAGATAAACTGAGCTATTCCTTTCAATTAAAAAGAAACAGAGCACAACTATATGGACATAGCTCATTTTTCCAATAAAAACAATATGCACAATAGCTGATACAACCTAGCTTCCTCTTTCAATCAACTATACCACTTCTTTTCAATCAAAGAGTTAGTAGCAGCTATCCCTTCCATCTACTCATGTCTACACTAGAAAGCTACAAGTGCAAGGCTTATATGTCATGTATAAATATCCCTGTACACTTCCATATCCACACACACAAAGCTGAAACAAAATGGTAGCCGAAATATGAAGAAGTAAAACCCTGAACCAGTGAATGGAGAAACCATAGAACAGAGGAAAACCTGGAAACTGTAATGCGAAAAATAGGGGACCGAACTTTTGTGCGTACAACTTTTTCCATTTAAACCATCTCTGTTTCATACAGTAGGGTATATATGTTGGCATGTATGTTTTGGTTGTCAACCCGAGAACTTTGAAATGCATAAATGGGAAACTGTGTATCACTATGCCTTTGTTTGCATTTGAATGTATTGGCAAGTTTTATACATACATGCATTTGAATACTCATGCTTCAATATATATAGATCGTGAAAAGAGTGGCAACCTTCTTTGTTTTTGTTTTGTATGTGACCCCCTATTAAAAAGGATAGCACAACCGATTTGAAGTAAAGTTCTAGTGTCAAATATGTCAAATAAAAAAAATAGATAAACACCAGGTCCTTAACCAACTCGCAGGCTTCGAATTCTTAATCTGTTTCCCTTTCCCTACGTACTTGTTTTTGGTACTTTCTCGAATAAGTGTTTCCCTACTCCGGTTGCTTGCTTGTTTGTGCAGGAGGATGAATTTCATGTATAGTTTAAATTGTACTGACCATTGGAATACTATAATACATCATTGAGTTTTTATGCTACTGCTGAAATATAGTACTGCGAGTTTAACACTAATAAATGGCAAAACCAATGGTGCTCGAGGGCTGTTATAACAAACAACAAAATCATTTGATTTTTGGTACCGTTCATCGGTATCTCCAACAACAAGTATAATATCTTTATCATCTTGACAAATTGATTTTCATATGAAATACAAAGAAAACATGGAAGATGGTTTGTCCATCACGTGCTGCTGGTGGGAAGCGCATGTTGTATGTAGGAGAAGGAAGCAGACCTGACAAAATAAGTAAAATAGGAAATGTGTTTTATAAATGTAAATAAACCAAAAGAAACAAAAGAAGAAAAACAGTGAGGAAAAGAAAAGAGAGTAGCAGAAAGATGGTGCAGGCGGATATATTGTCTGCATCGGGGAAACGGTGAACTGGCTTGGCCATTCATTTGTAAAAAAAAAATCAAGGGAAGTTTGAGAACGAAAGAAGAACAGGAGAGCATGAAGGTAAGAAGGAAGGCATGGGATGGAAGGAAACAAAGTGAGAACAATGAATAGAAGAGCAAAGCAAAAAAGAAACAGAGAAAAGAAGAATTGGGAAATATTCGGTGCAAAATTCTAGACTATGGCTTTGGCTAGTTTTGAATAATAAAAAAAGAAAAAAAAAACAAACCGTAAAGAAAGAAAAGAGGAAGCAACAAGTTTATGTAAAATGGAAAATGGACTCAGTATTTTGGATTATACCTGGAAAGTTTAAATATATAATAGTGGAGATGGTTGCAGTATTTTAATGTGCAGGCGGATTCGTGTTACATGTACGGTGACAGGTGTATTGGCCTAGGCCATGCCCATTGTTTGAAAAAAAAAAGAAGAAATAGGAGAAGTGCGACAGAAGTAGTAGGAGGCAGTAGAAAGAAATAGAAGAGATGGTAGAAATAGTAGGCAAAGGAGCTTCGAAGTATTTGATGTAACAAGGCGTGTAGAAGATGGTCGTGCGTGTATACGGTAATGGCTTGGTCCGGTTTACTAAAAAGAAAAGAAAAGCGCATGAGCAGGTCAAAGACAGTGAAGAAAGAAAAATGGAGAGAGTAAGGGAGTAGTAGAAGCAAAACAGCAAAAAGAAGTTAAGGAAAAAATAAGAGGAAAGAAGAAATGGAAGCATATAACAAAGAGGAACAGCAGAAAGGTTAAACAGAATAATGTATGTAAAGAAAATGGAGGGTGCATAGGAATTAATAGGCTATGGGCTGGGCCTGGTATTTTAAGAAAAAGATTATATATATAATAAGAAAGGGAGAGTGCCTTAAGTTAAATTCAAATGAAATTGAAATATATTTATATGTTTAATTATACACATTAAGGTATATACATATATACAAGTTAGACCGAGAATATAGGATTGAATAGTTTTAGTTCATGTGTGTGTAGTTGAATCAATTGATGGTGCATATAAGCAACTTAATGTAAGTTATCGAATTTAAACAATTCGATTTAAAATGAATTGGTTTATTTAATAATTAAAACAGCTTTAATACTAAATATCAATTGAAATTATCAACTGTAAATTTAGTATTTGAAATAAATTAACATGTAAACTGTTATTAATTGATCAGCAATGATTTGTAATTCAGTAAACTCTGAATTGGTTACTCAATTAATTGATTTATTAATTCTGTTGAGTTTAATTTCGTTAATCGTAATTATATATTTTTATTGACCCTGTTAGCAGAAATAAACGCCATTCTGCTATTATAATAGTTTGACATATTTCACCAGTTAATATATGATGCTAAGAAATTTTATTATCTGTTGATAATATTTAATTGTATTTATATGATTGTTTGTGCAAATTGAGTTAACGACTTGAATCTAGTTTGAACTGTTATATACCGTTGGAACTGCTAAGCCATTTTCTGTAAAGTAACTCAGAAAAATACTCAAGTTTTGATAATTGGATTTAAATTGTTTTTAAGAAACAATTAAATGGATTATTTTAAATTAATAATTAACTTAATTTAAAAGGGAAGATTATTTGTAATCATTTTAAACTATCAGTTTCTTTAATGAATGGTGAGAAGTTAATCATAGATTTTGGTAAAATAATGGTGTAATTAAATAGCTGTTTAAATTTAGATAAATGATATAAGAATGATGTTATAAACTTAATTATATCTTAATAAGTAAGTTTTAAAAGATAATTTGACTATATAAAGAAATAGGAAATCAAGTCGATCCTTTGGATTAAATTCCCCTTTAATATCAATTTAAATTGCTGAATGGTTCAAAACAACAATGTTGTTTGAAATGGTTTATGATTTGGAAACCAATTGGATTTACAAATGCTAGTTTATCGAATATTTCAGTATCGAACTTCTATGAATTTTGATGATTAGAATGGTGTCGATTCAAGGTCTAAGAGGTAATTAAAACACCCCAACTTGAACGATTTCACTATTATCCGATAGATCATATTAGTTTGTGTTCGAAATGAGTGTTAGAATTTGATATCGTTTTCAGTTATGAAATGGATATTCGACAGTGAGATTACCACGTAGGATTGAAAATAAGGGTTTTGTTATTAATTATGTTTTCAAATAAATATACATACAAAGTTAATATTTGTATTTTAAATAAATAAAGTTTTATTCAAATTAAGCTTAGCAGATCCAACGAAGTTAAATTTATTTCTTTATTTTATATTTGATAGTAAAACCACCGACTATCAAATCTGGACCTTTTCGTTATCGTTTTCAAAGATATTGAAATCTGAATTCCACTTTGATTCGATCTACATTTCGTGTCAGAGATTATTGAATACCATTGAAGACGGGGTTATGCAAGGGCTATTCTGTCCATCCTAGGTAGAAATTGCCTAAGATGGATTTATTGAATAGTGCCTTTAGTTTGTCTAGTCCCAGGGCAACTTGTACGGATGAGTGTCTGACAGAGTATGCCTAATAAATTATGTGAATTGATCTCTTTAAACGTATTCCCGTTTGGTGGCGGAGGAATTCATTTCTCTTAGATTTATACCCAGGATATTTTTGGGGAAATCAATTTGTGATTTGGCGGGTTTGACGATGTGGCATTCAAAGTGAATGAAGACATGTTATATCCAAAGGTAAGCTCAGCCTTGAGCCTCACAACCGGAAATGACAAAAATTGGGCAGGCAACATGGCTATGTGGGTCGTTCCCATTAGGGTGTATTATCACCTATCTAGAGAAATTTCATTTTGCTTCTTTATTCTTTCGATGTTGTCTCTTTCAGGAAACAGTTGGTAGCTCACATCCTTTGGTGACAATATATTCGTTACATTCAAGCGAAATGAGTGGTCGATCATGTATGGGCCGAGTTGGAAGACGTTCTTGTTGAACTCAGTGTATTCCCCTCTAGAGATACACTATTGGCAGGTGGTTCCATACCATGTCATACTCGGAATCCAATCTCCAATAAGCGCCCGTGGTTTTGATTGTATACTATATATGTGGAGCGTGAGATGCAAGCATTCTGCTAGATTGATATTTATTTGTATTTAGACACTATTATAATTTCAGAATATGATATTGATTTCAAAATGCTTTAGGTTATCATAAGGTAAAAACCATCCATGTTTATGTGTGGATCGGTCTTACGATTATCTTTTCTTTCAAAACTTTTTTTTTTAAAGTTAAACCAATTGTTCTGGATTCTCACAAGGGAAAAACCCGTTCCATTGTACGACGGGGTCTTATGAGACATCCTTTATTAACCAAGCTGTTTTAAATTCGTTTACTCACACCAGTCCTATGACTGACCCAAAGTTTATTTTTCTATGTTTTCCTAAACTCTTGGGTGCCCAAATTAGTACGGGCAGTCCAATAGTTCAGGATTTTACAGATATTCTGAGGGAGCTTGGAGCAGGAGGCTTCAACGTTAGACATATAGAGTTAATTCCGTTGTGTCTTATATATCATGTAATCTAATGATGTATGTAAGTTCAAATACAGTTTATAATTCAAAAGTGATTATTTATATATTATTTTTATCCCGTTGCGATTGTGAGATTATGTGTTGTTGTTCAGTTCAATCTTCTATCCATTTTCTCTAATTCTAATTTTCTATCTCTCTATTTCTCTTCCTCTAACTTCTTTCTACTAATGATTCGTATTTTCGTGCAATTTGGGTTAGATGTTTGTTGTATTCAGTTGACACAAATGGTACGGATTTGCGGGTTGTTACATTTATTATCAGAGCTTAAGGTTAAGTAGTAACCTTGGCTTTGTGGCGTAACTCGATAGAGATGGGATTAGTAATATCCTAGATAGAGTTTGAGTGTATATATATGAGCATGTATTTGTTAATTGATATAAAAAGTGTTTTATATTGTGATGATTGGTTTGTTGAGCGGTTTATGAATTCTAGTCGATGCAGGGTGTACAGCTGTACTGATAGGTGTTTCTAAACTCTCGAGCAGAACAATTCGACACAGTATTGCTTTAAGATGGGTAAATAAAATAATTTTGCCCAAATTTATTTTTTGTTATAAGAATAATTTTTAGAAATTATTATCATATATAGAAGTGTCGATTGTTGTTGTTATAGTCAAACAGGATTATAAACATTAAAATGGTTATATATTGAACCAGATAAGTTTGTATAAGAATTATATATGCAAATGAGACAAACTGGGAAAAAGGTTGTTTGGTAGAAGAAAGTGTTTAGGAAAAAAAATCAAAGGTTTTAATTAACAATGCGATTATGTATGTGATTTCAAATTGGTTTGGAATTAAAATCGTAAATTTGGATTCTAGAATTGGAAATTTAACTGGAGTTAAAAAATTGGAACTTAACTAGAGGTGGTTGAGTTAAAATAGTTTTTGAGTGTTGACCTGATGTTGATTTCAGTCTTCATGGTTGATACGTAGAGGATTAGTTTCCTACCAATTTACAGTCAGGGACCGATGAATGTTGAAGAATCGCAACAAATGAAAAATGTTTTCCAACCAAAAAAATAGTTATTTCTAGTTATGAAAATGACTGGGATCAATAGCCAATTGCCGATGTAGGTATTGAGTGTTTTGATTACTGTTAAATGTATGGTATATAACCTGTGTGATTTGGATGTTGTGTTCGCTATGATGGTTTGTATACGGCTTATACATATATTTTGTGTATAAGTCTATGAATACAGTTATAACTAGAATCTCCTCGTTACTCTTTAATTTCGGGGACAGAATTCTTTTAAGGTGGGTAGATTGTAACGTCCCGGTTTTTGATTGAATATGGAATACAATTTATTATCGATTATTTCGGTAATTTATTTAACTAAACAAATTAAATAATTATTTAAAAGTCCTATATGTATATTTTTAACTTATTATATTATATGAACAAGTGAATGGTCGTTTTAACTTCAGTTTGCATCTAAATTCTTGTTTAAGCTTGTTTACATCATTTTTGTATAACTTAACTTGGTTATATCTTTAGCAAATATATATATATATATATATATACTCGAAATGTTTCAACATTTTTGTTTGCCTTCATACTTGTTTCTAATTTGGGTAAAAATAGAATTTTCGAAGTAATATTTGTTTACTTCATAGAAAAAAAAACATATTCATATTTAGCACCTATGTACAAATAATCAAATATATTTAATAATTTAAGGTGCTTGACTACTAAGTGTTTCTAAAAATATGCACATGGCAATTTGTACATTAATGTCGCAGCATAGACTTGCAACATAGACTGGCTTTGCCTAGGTCTGTGAAGAATTCAATATGATAAGCTTTAACATAATATTCCATTTCTCTCAATCAAAATCAAAGTGCAGCTACAAAAATTTGACAACACTAAGTAGATTGGCAACAAAGTAACTTTCAAATATCAATTTGTACATAGCTGTTGTAACACCCCGCATTTTCTGTTAACATAAAAGTAACAAAACAAAGTATAATTAATTTTTAAAAGAAGAATTAAGGAAAACGGGTTATGCCATTGCGTTCGCCTCGGAATTCCGCTTGAGATAGAGTCCGAGTTTGTGTAAATCAGACTCCGTATGAAGAAGTTATGGCACTTAGAAGTATCAGGGATTTAGAATAAAAACCAGCCCGAATTCAAAATTCAAAGTTCGAAATTCAAAACACATATCCGGGCTGGGTGGGAAAATTCCCGCCTAGGACCCAGGTCGACCATGGGGGTCGACCTGGGTAGAACAGGTCGACCTGGGGGTCGATCTCCCCCCTTTTCCAGATCCATGGACGAATTCGTTTTTCTGTATTTAGACGCCCATTTTGACCAGATTCGTTGCTCCTAAGCAATTTAAACACCCCCGAACCTCACTTTCTCTCCACACGATTTCATTACGCCTATACTCTGCCCTAATTCATATTAAAATAAATCAATGGCGTCGCTACTCTGCTGAAACCTAAGCTAGAACAAGTGCTCCTTCTTCTTCCAATCTGAATAGGATTAAAAGAGAACAACTACAACCCTTTTTCTTTTAGAATCCAACCAAGGTGAGTACAATTATTTTCAGATATGAAAATTTAATTGTGATTTTGACATGGTCATAAATCTGAATTGGAGATTATATATTCTTGTTATTAGATCTGTTTTTCTGTGTAGATCTATCTTATTCCTGTTTATCAGATCTGTTTTTCCGTGTAGATCTGTCTTATTCCTGTTTATCAGATCTATTTTTCTGTGTAGATCTATCTTATTAATATTATTGTAACTATTATGTATTTCTTCCTTCCTTCCTTCTGTTCTATAGCCAGGCTACCACGAGCCTGAGCCAAATCTCATAAGAGATCGACGCACAAACGCTAAATTTGGGGAAAGTTGTGAATAGTTGGATATGACTGATTTGTGACTAATTTGAGAAAAGAATGTATGTTGTAATTTAAGATCTAGATCTGGGCATACTATATATGATAATCTGTGATTTGGAAGAAGGAGAATTATTTTGTATGTGACTTAGGCACAAAGATCTATATTAAAATAGGATAACTATTAATTGTGAATATGCCTAAGTGGGGATTTCAAATATTTGGCATACGCTGAAATCAAAGGCTATAATTTGGCATAATTCATATTGTATATTATGATGTGGCGTTTTTGGAGAATATTCTATACTATGTAAATTTAACTAAAAATTTGGGGAATATGTTATATTGTGAATTATGACCATAATTTAGGCATGTAAAATTAGGCTTAATTTTATGATTAAGCGAAGTATGTCAATAGAATTTTAAGGGATGATTAAATCTGTTAAATTGCCTAATCTGTTGAAACTGAATAAGGTAATTTGGGGTATGAAAATCTATAGGCTCGATCTAAAAATTGAGCAAAACATGTTAATAGAACTTTGGATAATTTGCTGTAACTTGTAAAGAAGTTAATTTGTTGAATTGGCATAATTAGTCTGATATTGGCATAATCTGTGAAAGAATACTTTAGCTAAAAATAAGAATGCTGAGACACGAGGTTAGACTCTGTTTGTGGTAGAGGCCTGCCCGGACCCAACCGGCTTAACCAACAACCGCAAACTGCCAGTCTAATGTGAGAGGTCGTAGGCATAAAGATGCTTAGACACGAGGTTAGGTCTGGCTTGTGGCAGAAGTCTACCCGGAACCGCCCGGCACATCCAGCGCACAAGCTACCGACATAATGTGAGAGGTCTGTGCATTAATATTTAATTAATGCAAATCTAGGATAAATATAATGCCTAAAATGTGTTCGGTGGATAGGGTTAAAACAACTGGACTGATGAATCTAATAAACCCGTTTCGTAAATCTGTAGGCCCAATACAAGGTTAGGTGAAACAATCTGTAAGTCTGTTAATCTATATATCTGGTCCATTAGTCTGAAAACTTGTTAATCTGTATATCTGATCCGTTAGTCTAAAAACTTGTTAACCTGTATGTCCGATCTGATAACTGGTTAATCTGACCTTTGTACATCTGAAATCTATAAGCAAGTTAATCTGAAATCTGTTAGTATGGGGACACAAGGTTAGGAGGGGTAATTACTTGTGTCATCTGTTGTTTGGGACCCATATTACTCAGTAACCCTTTCTGGTATCAAAACTTTGACCCAACACTAGGTAGGGGTCCAGGGCACGCTTACTGAACTAATTATAAGAGGTTCATTCTGATAATGGCGAGGGGTGTTGATGGTGCATTCCAACCGAGTGATGTGCGTGCATGGATCCGGTCTGCTCTGAGGATGTAAGACGCCGTGACATCTGTAAATAGGTCTGTGTCTTTCTGTAGGTTGCCACTTTAGGGAGTGATACACCCTTCTGTGGGGCCGGCACAGGGTATTTATGTATTAGGGAGTCGATCGCTTGAGGTAGAATTTAGGGTACACTTAGTTCTATCTGTTTCTGTTGGGGTACCATCTGTTTCTGTTGAGGTGGTAACACCTGTCTGTTTCTGTGTGGTACCGTCTGTTGGGGTGTTAAAGGCCCATTACTAGCGTACACCTAATTTTAATATTCTGTTTCTGTCTCTGATTTCGTTCCTGCTTCTGTTTCTGTACGTCTGTCTTTGTTAGGGTGGTAAAGGCCCATTACTAGCATTCTGTTTCTGTACGTCTGTCTTTGTTAGGGTGCTATAGGCCCATTACTAGCATTCTGTTTCTGAACATCTGTCTCTGTTAGGGTGGAAAAGGCCCATTTCTAGCATCGTGTTTCTGAAGAGATCGTTCTATTTTCTGTTTAGACATTAGGACAACACCTAATTCTGTTATACTAGTATTAGTGCAGAGAAGTGAAAACCAAGTAAGAAGCTTAGTTTAGCCTATATCATTCCGTCTCTTCTGTTAACCTGCTACTCCTGCTATGGTTATCTCTCATCCAGTTTTATTTACATGTCAAGATACTATTATCTGTTTATATGCTGAAAGTCACTGGACTCACCAGACTTATGTCTGACCTACTTTGTTTCGCCTCTTTTCTTCTGTTCCCCCTCCGTTCTCAGGGTGGAAACATAGGAGCTTGATTCAGGTTCCATCTGCTTGAAGTGCTAGAAGTTCTTGAAATATTGCTTGGCTTTGATTCTAACTATTTATGGCATTCTCTGTTGGGGATTATGGCTTTAAAAATATGCATTCTGAAGGCTTTTGTATAAGAATGATATTTGTGTACTTGGGTTTTGGTATTATGTTGTAACCAAACTTATTTCTGTTTCTACTGTTATAAAGTTATAAAAATTTTCAAGTACTACTTTACATATCTGTCTTGTAAATTTCTGTTCTGTTTACTTATAAATTTCCACTGAAGTTAAGGCATTCCCTTTGTGAGTGACCTTAACGGAGGTGGGGTGTTACAGCTGTGTATACTAATTTGTGCCTCAAACCAAAATGTGGTCATGCATCTTTAGGGTAACAAATAGAATTAGCCTAGAACCTAGCTTTCTTTTCAATCAAACCACACATGCATAGCTAAACTGAGCTATTCCTTTCAATTAAAAAGAAACAGAGCAAAGCTACATGGATATAGCTCAGTTTCCCAATAAAAACAATATGCACAACAGCTGATACAACCTAGCTTCCTCTTTCAATCAACTATACCACTTCTTTTCAATCAAAGAGTTAGTAGCATCTATCCCTTCCATCTATTCATGTCTACACAAGAAAGCTTCAAGTGCAAGGCTTATATGTCATCTATAAATAGCCCTGTACACTTCCATATCCACACACACAAAGCTGAAAAAAATGGTAGCCGAAATATGAAGAAGTAAAGCCCTGAACCAGTGAATGGAGAGACCATAAAATAGAGGAAAACCTGGAAACTGGAATGCTAAAAACAGGGGACCGAAATTTCGTAAGTACAACTTTTTCCATTTAAACCATCTCTGTTGCATATAGTAGGGTATAATGTACGCATGTATGTTTTGATTGTCAACCCGAGAACCTGAACATGCATAAACGGGAAACTGTGTATCCGTAAGCCTTTTTTTGCATTTCATTGTATTGCCAAGTGATATACACACATGCGTTTGAATACTCGTGCTTCAGTATATATAGATTGTGAAAAGAGTGGAAAACTTTTTTATTTTTGTTTTGTCTGTGACCCCCTATTAAAAAGGATAGCACAACTGATTTGAAGTAAAGTTCCAGTGTCAAATATGTCAAATAAAACAAATAGATAAACACCGGGTCCTTAACCAACTCGCAGGCTTCGAATTCTTAATCTGTTTCCCTTTCCCTACGTACTTGTTTTTGGTACTTTCTCGAATAAATGTTTCCCTACTCCGGTTGCTTGCTTGTTTGTGCAGGAGGATGAATTTCATGTGTAGTTTAAATTGTACTAACCATTGGAATACTATAATACATCATTGAGTTTTTATGCTACTGCTGAAATATAGTATTGCGAGTTTATCACTAATAAATGGAAAACCAATGGTGCTCGAGGACTGTTATAACAAACAGCAAAATCATTTGCTTTTTGGTATCGCACAACGATATCTCCAACAACAAGTATAATATCTTTATCATCTTGACAAATTGATTTTCATATGAAATACAATGAAAACATGGAAGATGGTTTGTCCATCACATGCTGCTGGGGGGAAGCGCATGTTGTATGTAGAAGAAGGAAGCAAACCTGACAAAAGAAGTAGACTAGGAAATGTGTTTTATAAATGTAAATAACCGAAAGAAACAAAAGAAGAAAAACAGCGAGGAAAAGAAAAGAGAGTAGCAAAAAGATGGTGCAGGTGGATATATTGTCTGCATCGGCGAAACGGAGAGCTGGCTTGGCCATTCATTTGTAAAAAAAAATAAAAAAAATCAAGAGAAGTTTGCGAACGAAAGAAGAACAGGAGAGCATGAAGGTAAGAAGGAAGGCATGGGATGGAAGGAAACAAAGTACGAATAATGAATAGAAGAGCAAAGCAGAAAAGAAACAGAGTGTAAGAACCCGTAACTTCCCCGTGAAGGAAAGTGCGGATACTTTGAGAACAATACACAAAAGAACACAGACAGAAGAACATTTTATTGTTAATTACAACGATTCATCATAATACAAGAATATACAGAGTATAAATAAATATTATACAACAAAAAAAGTATCAGAGATTACAATAATTACATTTAAATACAACCCAGCGGAAAATAATACAAAACACAACTAGAAGTAATACACGGATACAGAGCTTTCCGAGTATCATTCCAGCTATAAATCAGGATCCTGTGAATATAAATCTGCAAAACCAAAACTACTAGCTGTCCGTGTCAAAATAAGGGCACCCAGAGTTTAGGTGAAAACAATAAACTCCAGGTCAGTCATGTGACTGGTGTGAGAACCAAAACAGTTATTAGTCTTTATTTTAAATCATATATATCAAGGGACCACGCCGTATAACACGGAACGGGTTTCCTCCCAAGAATACCAGTGCATATAGCAAAACATCGCAACGCTTTTTGGAAAAATGAAGCTATTATAAGACCCAGGTCCTATCACACAATGCAACGCAAGCCGGGGGATAGGGTTTTCCCTTATAATAGCCAAACATGTTTGGTACGTTTAAAACAAATCATTTGATACTATTATAAGTGCATAGTGTATAAAACAACTTAAATCATAAGTATCAATCATAGACGGCATGGGTACCATATATCTTGTCGCCATACTAGGCTCTACAATCAAAACCGCAAAGTCACGTATTTGGATTTCCATCTGTGAACCGAGGCAAAAGATAGTCCTCTACCGATTCGAGACTGTCTAGTCCGAGCCTCAGGAACAGAACGCATCGTCCCTTGGAGCGACAGGGCCGGGCCACCGATGTGGATTAAACTTAAATCCTGAACACTGTGTTTCCCCACCCTTTGGGGCGTAAATGAGCCAACGAATGACTCCAACGGCTTCACATAGTCACCGATATATCCGAGGCGCCTTGCAATAGCAACAACCACATAAGTCAAATTCGTCAGGGCGTGTAAAACCACTGGCGCCACTTCTGACTAGAAAGAAACGCATGTCCTCCCTGGGGTCCTCTCCCGTTTTTGGTTAACACCGGGGTGTGAGGCTCGCGAATCAACGCTACACAAAGCTATGCCACATAGGCGGTGCTTTGATCATCAACCACAAGACTTTGCTTTTCAACAGAAGCCTTGATCAATTGCTACTTAGGCATGCCACACAGGCAATTCACTCCATGCGATGGATATCCATCAATATATAATCCCTGAGCTCTTACGTCTCAGAGAAGGGCGTTACGCAAGAGAATAAATCCTCCGCCGCCAAACAGATATATATTTAATAGAAATCAATCACATATACTGAAATCCAATGTAAGACACACAGGCCATTTACAAGTTCGTTCTGGGTCTGAACGAAAGCGGAGGCACCTAGTACCCCGCATATCCATCGATCTCCAAGTACGTCTGGACGATCACTAACTGATTCCCTCCTCTTGGGTGTACAGCCCAATCAAGATCATCAGTAATTATCCAAACGACGCAAAGACCTCCGGTCTTCAACCACCGTCTTCACCTTCGACTTATCGTCGTATCAGTTATTCAGAATGGGATAAACCCGGTCTTTCCGAATAACTCACGTATATAATAAACAAGTGTTACACAAACACAACATACGCCTCATTCCAATAAATCAGTCACTAACCGTAAATTAGCAAGAGAACAATTCCCCAAATATTAACCCCGAAGGCCGAAACCAACATCAGATCAATACCCATGAAACCATTCATCTCAGCCAACCTACAGTTAGTTTCTAAATTTCATATTCTTAGGGAAAGGTTCCCATTAATTTTATCAAAGATAAATTCTTTTAAATTTATTCTTTAATCTTCCTTTGAATATCAATTCAAACTAGTCAAGATTAGCGAACCAAACCGAAGTAATCATTTATTCTATTTCCCAATCCCAACCTATTTATCCCATGAAGTAAAACTGGTCATACTTCAAATCTAACACCACAGTGTTATCGGTAAATTCAATTACCATTTCACGTTCAAATCTAATTAAAGATTTAACTATCGCCTGGAGTAAAACTGGTGATACTCCATTCTGGATCTTTTCAATCTAATTAAAGATTCATTAAAACTCCACTTAGTTTTGATCTTCAACTCGGTTAAAGAATCAGTGTCATTTAAAACATGGTTCACGATAAGCCCCAAAATCACATCACATTTCAGTCAGTCCCTAACCGTAAATTAGCAAGTGAGCAATTCCCTAAGTATTAACCTCGAAGGCCGAAACCAACATCAGATCAATACACAGGAAACCATTCATCTTAACTTATCTTCAGCTAGTTTCTGATTTTCTTAACTCTGTTGGGTCTAAGAACAGTATTATTGAAGATACCGTTCACGACAACCCAAAATCACATTCCATTAATTATCGGGTTAAAGAACAAGTGTTATTTAAAACACTGTTCACGATAAACCCAAAAATCAATACCAATTCAATTCAAATTAAATATTATTTAATTGGCACACTTCATTAAATCTAAATAAAAAGATTTAATCTTTTTCTCAACTGGGTTTAAGGACAGTGTTAATGAAGGTACCATTCATGACAAACCCAAACCCATTTGATATTAAATACAAGGCTCTGAATAGAAAATATACCGGCTTATATTCAATATCAAATTCTACGACCAACAAATATCGTATTGGAAATAACGATATTAATATATCTTTCAAATTCCCATAACAATATCTGTATCATCACGAAATCCAACATCGGAATATTCCGAAGACAATTTCGATTCAAATCAATTCCAATTTAATTATTGGAAATTCTGATTATTTTCAAAACCATTTCAAATCCAATTTATTTATTTTAAAAATAAATAAATTATTATTCTAGTTCAAAACTAGTTTATTTCGATAAAATCTACTTTTATCATTTCAAATATGGAGTTTTTCATCCTAATTCTTCCCAAATCATTTCTTATGATTTTACACAAATTATTACTATTTTTAATAATTTTATCAAGGCCCGTACAGTCGATTTCCATCAACGGCCATCAAACTGCACTTACAGCGACCTTTTCCAAATTTTCTTTGGACATAATTCCAAATCCAACCATTAGATTTCAAATCTCTAATATTCATTAGAAAGATCTTTTCGATACAAACCCAACGGTTCTGGTTTTAGGAGAATCCGATGGTCGGATCTCCCGTAATGTCTGTTCGAAGTCAATGGTCGAAATTCACGAACTACCGCAGCGCGGCGCATTCTATTCAGGCCATTATATTATATATATAATATATATTATATATACTTCGTCGATTTCCTTTTAAAACGTATTATATAAATCGTTTTAAATTCGTTTTCAAAACGATTTCCACTTCTTATTCGATTTCAAATCAAAATTGAATTTTCCTTTATAAATTCCTTTTTACATCCATTTCTATTTGATTTCAATTCAATTTCAATTCGATTTGAATTCCTATTCAAGTCGATTTCAATTCGATTTGAATTCTACTCAATTCAATTTCAATTCGATTTGAATTCTATTTCTATTCAATTTAATTCGAATTCATTTTCTATTCAATTCAATTCGAATTCATTTTCTATTCAATTTCAATTCGAATTCAATTCTATTCAATTTGAATTTGAATTCAATTCTATTCAATTCAATTCGAATTCATTTTCAATTCGAATTCATTTCAAATTGATTTCCATTCAATTTCAATTCGATTCAAATTCATTTTATTTTCAATTCAATTCGAATTCTAATTCGTTTCAATTCAATTCGAATTCTAATTCGTTTCAATTCAATTCAAATTCTAATTCGTTTCAATTCAATTCGAATTCTAATTCGTTTCAATTCAATTTAATCGAATTTCATTTCAAAATATTCGATTTTGAAATCACTTTTCAATATTCATTATAAAAACGAATATAATCAATATAAATATCATTCGCGTCAAAATAGCACATATCTAATCAACACGGCTTTATATTTTTCTATTCCAAATATTCTATTCAAATATTTCATTTCAAATATTTCTTCTCAAATATTTTATTCAAATATTTCTCTTCAAATATTCTATTTCAAAACTGGAATGAGGCCCAATCAATTACCATAGATTTTATCTCTATGGATTTCCATACAACGCATGTGTATATCAACAATGACAAATAATCAACCACCATCTAAAGTGCATTCTACACTGTATAAGCATCAAATATAAATATTTAACGCTCATTATAGTCTGTCAATCAATCGATCGACATACAACTAATTATTGGGATTAGTGTATGTCATATATCATCCCAATACCCATGTGGGGTTTCAAACAATCAAACATAGATTTTATTTGTGCAGTTGGGCGATGTGTAAAATTATCGTCCCAATCAATATCAGTTGAATGTGTGTATATAAACAAATCATTCGATTTGTTTATATTTATTTCATTTTAAGTACACGTTAAAAATTCTATTTTCAACTATAAAATATTTTTAACTATATAAATATTTTATTTCATTTCACATCACATCACACAATCAACTACACATCAAAATCAAACAAACAAGCATACAAGCCGTCCATGGTCTGTGGACGATGGGTGTCGGGTGCTACTAAACACCGTCTGCATCCTAGTATATATTTCAACTAGAAATTAAAATAAAAGTGAGTTCTCACCGACTAGCTAAACCAAACACCTCGACTCTTCATATGTAGAAAATCTCCGCCGTTTCTTTTTTCGTCACTTTCGTCATCCGTATTCACTACATATATAAAAATCGAATTTTTACTTCGCTATTCAATATATAAAAATCGAATTTTTATTTTGTTATTCAATATATAAAAATTGAATTTTTATATCGTTATTCAATATATAAAAATCGAATTTTTATTTCGTTATTCAATATATAAAAATCTAATTTTTATTTCGTTATTCAATATATAAAAATCAGATTTTTATTTCGTTATTCAATATATAAAAATCAAAATTTTATATTCTTTACCTTATATAAATTATATTTTTAATACTCTTCATAAATAAAGATCATATTTTTATTATACCAAAACTATAAAATCATATTTTTATTACTCTAGTATATGTATAAGAACCACTTCTTTAATCATATAAAAAAAATCTAATTTTTACAGTAACGCTACATTCAAAAAAATCATATTTTTTTTCTAGCGAAGTTCATCTCATCAAAATCGTATTTTAACCACTTTATTTTCATATAAAAAAACAGATTTTTTTAAATAAGTTATATATAATAAAAAGGAAATAAATTGAATGTAAATAAAATAAAATAAAATAAAACAAAGTAGAAGACTCACAAATTTTTTTTTGGTGCTCGGAGGGTTGAGGGGGGGGGGTTCACCGTCCGTCGAAGGGGTAAGGGGGGCTGCGGTGGTGTAACACCCCACCTCCGTCAGTACCACTCTTGCAAGGGCACTGACTTTGGAGGGGCGTTTGAATCAGGTAAACATGCATAATGATATATCAAGGCAGAACAAGAACAGATGTATATATGTAAACAGAGTAAATAACATAGATAAAACAGCGGAAGATTTAAACCATCTCAAAGCAAGTCTGGTACAACATAATATCAATTTTCCAAATAAACAAGTCTAGATAAAACAACATCGTCTGAAAACTGAAATACATAAATGTTATCCCCAAAATACGTGAGAACCATAGCTAGCTTCATGTAGAAAGCGTACATGAGCTGGAATCCCACAAGCAAGCAATCCAAAATCCAAGCTAAGCTCCTGTATTCCCTCCCTGAGAACCTAGGGGGGGGGGGGAACGGAAGAAAAGAGGCGAAAGAAAACAGGTCAGTCAAAAAGACTGAGTAAGCCCTACTACAATCAATGTAAACTGATAAAGCTAACTGGTATGAGCAGTGTGGATGAACATAAGGATAACAACATACTAGCATGATGATTAACTATCAAGGTAGATAAAGGTGTCATCGCATAATCAAGATTAAGGTTTTGCACCACTGGTGTACTAGCAGACTAACATGACTTGAATAACTATCTATGTTATTTACTCTGTTTACATATATACATATGTTCTTGTTCTGCCTTGATATATCATTATGCATGTTTACTTGATTCAAACGCCCCTCCAAAGTCAGAGTGCTTGCAAGAGTCACCCTGGCGGAGGTGGGGTGTTACATTTGGTATCAGAGCTGTATTTTCAATAACCTGTAATAATGTAAATCGAGGCAGAATTTAATTCTAAAATCTTAATCAAGGGAAACGGGCTATGCCATTGCGTTCGTCTTGGAAAAATACGCGAAATAGAGTCCGAGTTTTCGAAAATCGGAGTCCGTATGACCCGATTAAGGCCCAACGAAGTTTTCCGAAAATTTCTAAGTAAAAAACAGATTTCAAATTCAAACTTGAATTTGGAAAATTGGGCCAGTTTGGGCCAGGCGGGAAAAGTCCCGCCACAGTACCCAAGTCGACAGGGCTGTCGACTTGGGTACTGTGGCGGGACTTTTCCCGCCTGGCCCAAACTGGCCCAATTTTCCAAATTCAAGTTTGAATTTGAAATCTGTTTTTTACTTAGAAATTTTCGGAAAACTTCGTTGGGCCTTAATCGGGTCATACGGACTCCGATTTTCGAAAACTCGAACTCTATTTCGCGTATTTTTCCGAGACAAACGCAATGGCATAGCCCGTTTCCCTTGATTCATATTTTAGAATTAAATTCTGCCTCGATTTACATTATTACAGGTTATTGAAAATACAGGTTGTTACATTCCCCCCTCCTTAAAGGATTTCGTCCCCGAAATCTTCAAGTTAGGAAGAACGTATCCTACCATCCAATCATCCATCTACTCAAAACATCATCCACGAGCAATCATTGTCCTTACAAGATTCTAAATGCTGTATGAACATATGCAAAGGTGTGTGTATATGTACTTATCTAATGCAAATATCATCAATGCAATGTATGTCAGTGAAATGAATCCATATGTATGCAATTCCTAACATAATGTATAACATCTATATGTGTGCACATAACATACATCCATATGCAACATCCATGTGATAACACAAAAATTTTCATTCATGTATAAGCATAAACACTCATGCATATGCAATATGAGGAGTGTGTGAGCCGATCTAGTGCCTAACGTGTATAATGCATCCACGAGTAACCACTTGCAAACACTTGCAACCACTTGCAACCATCAAGCATAACATGTTTCAAACACATGTTTCATCCAAAGGGTTTCTACCTAAGGTTCTCATGACAAGATTAACACGATAGACTAGATAAACATGGGTAGCAAAGAGAAAGATATGCTAAGAAAAGAGTTTGAGAGTGTACCCTCAAAAAGGAATGGATAAAGCCCACGCATCTTCTCCTCGGTTTCCCAAGTTGCGTCTTCTTCGGCTTCACCCCATTGAACCTTCACCAACTTGACCTCACGATTCCTTAGCTTCTTGGTCTCCGTCCCCAAGATACGAATCGGAGCTCTCCTTAAAGTAGCTTCTTTCTCCACTTCCACATCTTCCAGAACACTTGGCTCAACAACCTCTGCTGATTCATGTAAACACTTCCGGAGATGCGAGACATGAAAAACATCGTGTACTCCGACAAGCTTCTCGGGCAACTTTACTCTATAAGCCATCTGCCCGATCCTCTCTATAATAGGGAATGGTCCAACAAACCTCGGTGCTAACTTCCCTTCTCTAAAGTGACACTTGGAGAACTTGGCCTTCAACTGATGCGCTCTAAGGGTATCCATCACCTCCACGAGGTGCCTTGCGTGCTCTTCCTCATCCTTAGAGAAGATCAGAATATCATCTACGAAGACCACGACAAACTTGTTCAAGAACTCCCTGAACACCCTACTCATCAAGTCTACGAAATATGCGGGTGCATTAGTCAAGCCGAACGGCATGACAAGCCATTCGAAGAATCCATCTGGAGTTCTGAACGCAGTCTTGTCTATACTATCCTCAGCTACCCTGAGCTGATGGAATCCAGTAGCAAGATCAAGCTGAGAGAAAACAGAAGCACCGACAAGCTGGTCAAAGAGATCATCAATCCTCGGTAACGGGTGTCTGTTCTTCTTAGTCAGCTTATTCAACTCTCGATAGTCAACACAAAGTCGGAGAGAACCATCTGCCTTGGTAGCAAATACCACAGGCGCTCCCCATTCAGATATACTTCGTCTAATGAAGTTCTTCTCAAGCAACTCCTTCACTTGCTTACTTAGCTCCCGCCTTTCCCGCGGAGCCATGTGCCGAACGGGCAAAGAAACCGGCTTTGCATTATCCACCAGATAAATGCGGAAATCAATCTCTCGCTTAGGGGGCAACCCCCTAACTTCATCAAAAACATCCGGATACTCTCGAACCACTCTCACAGACTGAAGAGTCTCTATTGACGAGTCGAGTGATTCAAGATAGCACAACATGACGGGACCTCTCGGATCACAAGAAATCTCTAGGGTGTTCCCGAGGTGAGTCACGAGCCTCACAACCCTATGCTCACAATCAAGAATGGCTCCATATCTGGACAGCCAATCCATGCCCAATATCAATCCGTATCCCCTGAAACCAAGAACATAAGCACTGCACAAGAACTCTACACTCAGTATAGAGATCCTCAAATCCCCACATATCATAGAAAAATGGGCGAAACCCCCAATAGGATTTGAGACACAAACGGGATCATCTACCAAGCTAGTACTAAGGTGCAAACTATCAACAAGATCAGATGAGATAAAGCTATGCGATGCACCAGAATCAAACAAGGTACGAACTGGAAAATCAGAAATATATACAAGGCTCTCAACAGAAATACTACCTCGATCGGGAACTGGAGCGGTATTGAGAGCATGAACTTGCCCTCCTGAAGGTCCAGCACGCTGAGTCTGACCCTGGCCTTGCCCTCGCTTCTTCGGGCAATCCTTGCTGAAATGTCCAGTCTCACCGCAGAAAAAGCATTCACCATTCTTCCTTTTTCTCTTCCTACAATCCTTAATAAGATGCCCAACTGAACCGCAATAATGGCACTTCCCCTTGACGTTCTTGCCCTTGTTGTTGTTTCCCTTGTTGCCTTGACCCTTGTTCTTGTTCTGGTTGCCTTGACTGCTTTGACCACTTGGATTACCCTGATTTCCTTTTCCCTGGGAATCAGTCTTCTTGGCTTGAGTATCATTCACCTTGATCTCTTTCTTGCCATCTCCTTGAAGTAATGCCATATCAACCAAACTCTCAAACGTGGCCCCATGGGGAATATGTGACATAGCCAATCCCTACAATGGCTCATTCAATCCTCTAGCAAAACGAAGAGCCTTCTTCTGAGGAGTATTCACCATATCCAAGCCAAAACGAGCTAACTGATTGAACTTATTCACATACTCTTTGACAGACATATCTCCTTGCTTCAAAGTTATGAACCTTTCCATTTGCAGATTCTCCTCAGCAGAAGATAAAAACTTAAGCATGAACCTTGCCCTGAAATCGGCCCAAGTCTCAACAGGCCTAGTACCATTGGTGACTTCCCACCAATAAGCGGCTTCATCCTTCATAAGCCAAACTGCCAACAAGAGCTTCCTCTGATCGTCTAACCCAAAGATAGCAAACAAATCCTCGGTCTCTTTCAACCAATTTCTGGCCTCTACAAAAGTCTCAGTGCCTTGAAAATTCCTGCCACCCATTGCTTTGAAATCTTTGCAAGTCTTTGCGAAGTCAGCCTGAGGATGCTGAGGGGGAGGAGGAAGAGGAACCTCAGCGACAGGAGGAGGAGGAACATTAGCGACAGGAGGAGGAATATTGACTACCGGAGGAGGAGGAGGGACATCTACGGGGCCGGCTTCGGTCGCCCTAGCCTCCAAAAGTCTCCTATACCAAACAGGTACGTGAACTCCCTCCGGAATAGCAAAGTTATCGGCCATACTGAAAAAGAAAAAGACAGATTCAGAATAGAGAAAAACGAAGGGATTTTGCTAATGGCTTTTTGGGGAATAGCCTTTAAAATAAACTAGACTTTTCTTTGGAAAATACTTTATACTTGATTTTGAAAATAGTTTTTCAAAAGTTTTCTAAAAACCTTTTTGTTCCTTCTCGTAAACCATATGCTCTGATACCAAATGTAACACCCCACCTCCGTCAGTACCACTCTTGCAAGGGCACTGACTTTGGAGGGGCGTTTGAATCAGGTAAACATGCATAATGATATATCAAGGTAGAACAAGAACATATGTATATATGTAAACAGAGTAAATAACATAGATAAAACAGCGGAAGATTTAAACCATCTCAAAGCAAGTCTGGTACAACATAATATCAATTTTCCAAATAAACAAGTCTAGATAAAACAACATCGTCTGAAAACTGAAATACATAAATGCTATCTCCAAAATACGTGAGAACCATAGCTAGCTTCATGTAGAAAGAGTACATGAGCTGGAATCCCACAAGCAAGCAATCCAAAATCCAAGCTAAGCTCCTGTATTCCCTCCCTGAGAACCTGGGGGGGGGGGGAACGGAAGAAAAGAGGCGAAAGAAAACAGGTCAGTCAAAAAGACTGAGTAAGCCCTACTACAATCAATGTAAACTGATAAAGCTAACTGGTATGAGCAGCGTGGATGAACATAAGGATAACAACATACTAGCATGATGATTAACTATCAAGGTAGATAAAGGTGTCATCGCATAATCAAGATTAAGGTTTTGCACCACTGGTGTACTAGCAGACTAACATGACTTGAATAAACAAGTATTGATCCCATGGCCCAAGCTTTGGCCCAATAACATGAAGTGACCCTAACACGAGGTCCAATCCAAACGGTCTAGTCGATCGGCTCCCTAAGCCTAACTCGTCACGTGTTGGTGTCAATACGGCCCAAACATGATTGTAGTCGAACTGTGCCGGGTCCACCCTTCGGGTGTATCAAGCCCTAGGGTGTCAACCCCTGGACACCATGAACATGAGTGCACAGTCCCGATCTACTGGTACCCGTGCATGTTTTCTCCGGCTACGGACTATGTGCACGACCAGAGTCCGCCCGGAACTACACCGGCGTACCACCCTGCCGTCGTTTATTGGTCGCTTATCTCCAGTCCAGTAATCGTGCCCCCACCCTAGCCTAGTCCCTAGGGTCATGATGATACAAACTAGGGATTACTGCTGGAGTGGACCCCCATTGCTAGGATTTCTCTAGTGGGTTAAGTACGGTTTAACCCCTTCACTAATCATGGATTAACTTGGTTAAGTGTAACGGTGAGTTCACGACTTAACCCCGATTAATCTACCAAGCCCAAATTGGTTAAGTATTAAATGGACCATGACTTAACCCTAATCATGAGGCATTAATTAATTAATGCGCCTTAACCTCTCACATTAGACCTTGTTGTGGTTACTAGTTAAGCCGGGCGGGTCCGGGTAGCTTTACACCACAACTTGGTCTAACCTCGGGTCCAAGGTACAACATGACCAACTTCTCACATTGGGTCCTATTGTTTGTAGCAACTAGTTAGGCCGGTCGGTTCCGGGTAGGTTTACGCTACAAACTCAACCCAACCTCGAGTTGGCCACACTTATCTTTTCTAAGTGTCATGTCCACCATGTTTCCAAAACATGTTACAAATTTTCAAGCAATTGGGTAGACCTAACTTAATAGGTAAATTCCCAATGGGTAGACCTAACTTAATAGGTAAATTCCCAAGCTTATATTTTTATGTCTTTTAAGTTTACCCAACCCCAAACGCAATCCCATCGCTTACATATCGCAATAGCGCATAAAGGATAGAAAGAGGGAACTTGGCATAATCATGACATAAAAGTGTTGAAGCCACAAGTTCAACATGGTGGCATATGAAATGTACATATGTTCATATACTTGCATTAGGCCTCAAAAAGCATGCATAACATGATAGCATGAACAAAATGTTCAACCCAAACTTGCATAACATACTTGCATATAAACTTGCATATTACAACATGACATACTTGCATATAAACTTGCATATCATAACTTGCATATCATATGACAACTTGCATATTAAACTTGCATAACATAACTTGATGAACTTGCATATCACATCATAGTAAACTTGCATATCACATCATAGTAAACTTGCATATCACATCATAGTAAACTTGCATATCACATCATAGTAAAGTTGCATATAACATCATAGTAAACTTGCATATAAACTCGCATATCATACATTTAACTTTAAAGTTTAAGTATGAGAGTAGAATAGGGCTTACTATGCTTATGCGGACTCAAATGAGTATAGCAAATGTAAGAAAACCCCTATGCAACCAATTAAACCCCAAAAATGCAAGCAAAATTGACCAAAACTCTTTCTTTATGGTGCAAATGTAAAGACTTGACTTGAATGCAAGCTAAAGAGGCTCATACAAGTCTAAAAACACTTGTATGCATGGAAATCTCATAAGAATTTGATTTAGGAATTTTATGAAGAGAGTGGAGGCCATGAGAGGTAAAATTTTGCCATAGTTTAGTTGCTAGAATGAATAATGATGATTTAGGGTAGGTTAGGGTCTTATTTATAGATTAGGCAAGTGATTTAGGCCATAGGATTAAACCCTAGTTCCAATCTCAGCCCTCAAAACCGAATCTGGCCCCCAAGCTCAACACAAAACCAAAGTTGTGCACCAGGCTAAAGAGCCCGTCTGAGTCAAGTCGACAGCCCAGTCGACAGGGCTGTCGACTTGGTCAGACCAAGTCGACTCCCAAGTCGACAGGGCTGTCGACTTGGGTACTGTGGCGGGACTTTTCCCGCCTGGCCCAAACTGGCCCAATTTTCCAAATTCAAGTTTGAATTTGAAATCTGTTTTTTTACTTAGAAATTTTCTGAAAACTTCATTGGGCCTTAATCGGGTCATACGGACTCCGATTTTCGAAAACTCAGACTCTATTTCGCGTATTTTTCCGAGACGAACGCAATGGCATAGCCCGTTTCCCTTGATTCAGATTTTAGAATTAAATTCTGCCTCGATTTACATTATTACAGGTTATTGAAAATACAGGTTGTTACAGGTGGTGCACTCGAGGGGGGGGGGGGGGGGAGAGGGGTTGTAGTGGCGCGCTCGAGGTGGGGGGGAGGGGGGTCGCGACTGTGCTTGACGTTGAGGGGGGTGCGGGTTTCGTGGATCGAGAAAGGGAGCGGATTGAGAGGAGAAAGGGAAGGAGGAAGAGGGAGGGTGCGGACATGGGGGAAGGCAGTGGTGGCCCATCCCCTGGCGGCGCGGTTGCCTCCCCATTCGATCCCCCATTTTTTTTCAAAACTGGAATGAACTAACCGGGGGGGAGGGGCTGAGGGTATAGGAGAGAGGAAGGGAGATATTTTTTTATATTTAATTTAATTATTTAATTTCAAAAAAACAACTTTTAATTTCGACCTCGAAATCGAACCCACCGACTGTCGTCCATAGCTAATTACCTCCATTTCGAACACAATGGGATATGTATCGTAGGCTGATTCGATCGTTTCGATCAGTTTTCGTGAAAATCCAAATATAACTCTATATATTGAATTTGAACGCACATTTCAATTTACCGGGGCCACATACCAACTAGAAAAATTCCCGAAAAATATTTTCTAGGTTCGTATTAACGATACGGTCCTAACAAAACTGATTTCATCAAATTCCGAGACCATTTGAAAAATGGCCATTTTCCAGTCGATTAAAATTAACTAAAACTGGTCAAACACGTTTTCCTTTGCCACGCTCACATATTGATTCAAAAAATTACGAATTTTTGAATCTAGCAATAACTTGACATCGCGGATCCAACAAAAGTGGTTTCGTCGAAAACCGAGGTCGTTTGCAAAATGGCTATTTTCAAGGTCTTTATATATATTAAAAAAAAATTCCACAGCGACTTTTCTGAATTTTAAACTGGACATATCTTTCAACTTCTAATGTGAAATCTCAGTTTCTTACATCCGTTAGAAAGATATCATCAAACAGATTCAAATATTTCTTTTTTCGTCCAATTCTGACTTAAAACGAATTCTGTATATTCATTTGAAATTCGAAATCGAAATTTCAAACTACCGCGCCATTTCAGGCTCGTTGTATAATTAAAATAAAATATTCGTTTTAACTTCATCGAAAATAATTTTTTCGCCGTTATTATTTAAAATAATTCATTTTAAATAATCAAAATTCATTAAAATAACCAAAATAAAAATTTTAAATTGGCTCGGATTTCCGGGTTATTACAATCTCCCCCACTTAGAACTTTTCGTTCCCGAAAAGGAACGAAGCCGAAAGTTGTTTAACAAATCAACTCAACTTTCATTATTTTCTTTACGGCTTAAGTTCTTCAACTTTTCAGTTTCTAAAAACTTTTCAAATTTTTCAAAAATTTGGCTAACACCTTAAATTTTCGAAATTTTTTGCCATAACCTCCCCTGCACCAGGGACTTCGGGATATTTCATATAGCCTCCCATGGCCTTCTTCAATCCAAAAGAAAAAGAAAAAGCCAATCGGCTCATAAAATCATCATCACCCAAACAAAACAGTAAATTATGGTAAACATGTACCTATTTGTCGGGAAAACAATTTTATTCTGCTGCTCTAGTCTCCTTTCTATGGCCTGTTCAATGTAAGTACATATACATGCATGCAAATGCGATAAATTTCCAATACAATTCACTATCTGATTCAATTTGGTTATAGGTTCAACATTTAATTAATCAAACAATAATCAAACAACACAATCAGCAATCAATTAGTGAATTATCATTTCAAATTCATAGCTTTGATATACAGTCAAAAAATCATATTTTTGATGCCAAATCACAACAATAAGCCCTATCTAATTATGGTTCTCACACCAGTCAATTGGAATCATATAGAAATCCCACTTTTGAAACTCGAATATAGAATCTGATGATGTACGTACTATAGCGATCATCAGAACCATCTCCGGGCGACTAGAGTGTGATTCTATATCTATCCAGTATATTAAAACTTCAAATACACGCGGATCAGACGTATACGTAAAATCTTTATATACTGGACTGTCCAAATCCAATACAAATAAATATTCAAATACGTATAAAATGATTTAAGTTTCAAAACAAAATTTGTTTTCAAGTTCAAAAATATACTCTTCACACTCGTTCTAGGATACTATTGATCCCATCTCTAATGAGTCTTCCCATTGGATATTACTAATCCAATATCTGATGAATTCTTTCGTATGGTTCTAATATGTCCTGTTCTCTTAGCTTTGTAAACCAAAGCTCTGATACCACTGTAAGCACCCGTAACTTCCCCGTGAAGGAAAGAGCGGATACTTTGAGAACAACACACAATAGAACGCAGACATAAGAATATTTCATTGTTAATTATAATAATTCATCAGAATACAAGAATATACAGAGTATAAATAAATATTATACAATAGAAAAAGTAACAGAGATTACAATAATTACATTTAAATATAACGCAGCGGAAAATAATACAAAACACAACTAGAAGTAATACACGGATACAGAGCTTTCCGAGTATCGTTCCAGCTGTAAATCAGGATCCTGTGAATATAAATCTGCAAAACCAAAACTACTAGCTTCCCGTGTCAAAATAAGGGCACCCAGAGTTTAGGTGAAAATAATAAACTCCAGGTTAGTCATGTGACTGGTGTGAGAACCAAAACAGTTATTAATCTTTATTTTAAATCATATATATCAAGGGACCACGCCGTATAACATGAAACGGGTTTCCTCCCAAGAATACCAGTGCATATAACAAAACATCGCAATGCTTTTTGGAAAAATGAAGCTATTATAAGACCCAGGTCCTATCACACAATGCAACGCAAGCCGGGGGATAGGGTTTTCCCTTATAATAGCCAAACATGTTTGGTACGTTTAAAACAAATCATTTGATACTATTATAAGTGCATAGTGTATAAAACAACTTAAATCATAAGTATCAATCATAGACGGCATGGGTACCATATATCATGTCGCTATACTAGGCTCTACAATCAAAACCGCAAAGTCACGTATTTGGAAATTGGATTTCCATCTGTGAACCGAGGCAAAAGATAGTCATCTAACGATTCGAGACTGTCTAGTCCGAGCCTCAGGAACAGAACGCATCGTCCCTTGGAGCGACAGGGCCGGGCCACCGATGTGGATTAAACTTAAATCTTGAACACTGCGTTTCCCCGCCCTTTGGGGCGTAAATGAGCCAACGAATGACTCCATCGGTTTCACATAGCCACCGATATATCCGAGGCGCCTCACAACAGCAACAACCACATAAGTCAAACTAGTCAGGGCGTGTAAAACCACTGACGCCACTTCTAACTAGAAAGAAACGCATGTCCTCCCTGAGGTCATCTCCCGTTTTTGGTTCACACCGGGGTGTGAGGCTCGTGAATCAACGCTACACAAAGCTATGCCATACAGGCGGTGCTTTGATCATCAACCACAAGACATTGTTTTTCAACAGAAGCCTTAATCAATTGCCACTTAGGCATGCCACACAGGCAATTCACTCCATGCGATGGATATCCATCAATATATAACCCCTGAGCTCGTACGTCTCAGAGAGTGGCGTTAAGCAAGAGAATAAATCCTCCGCCGCCAAACAGATATATATTTAATAGAAATAAATCACATAGACTGAAATCCAATGTCAGACACATAGTCCATTTACAAGTTCGTTATGGGTCTGAACGAAAGCGGAGGCACCTAGTACTCCGCATATCCACCGATCTCCAAGTACGTCTGGACGATCACTAACTGATTCCCTCCTCTTGGGTGTATGGCCCAATCAAGATCATTAGTAATTATCCAAACGACGCGAAGACCTCCGGTCCTCAACCACCGTCTTCACCTTTGACTTATCGTCGTATCAGTTATTCAGAATGGGATAAACCCGGGCTTTCTGAATAACTCGAGTATATAATAAACAAGTGTTACACAAACACAACATACGCCTCATTCCAATTCATCAGTCACTAACCGTAAATTAGTAAGAGAACAATTCCCCAAATATTAACCCCGAAGGACGAAGCCAACATCAGATCAATACCCATGAAACCATTCATCTTAGCCAACCTACAGTTAGTTTCTAAATTTCACATTCTTAGGGAAAGGTTCCCATTAATTTTATGAAAGATAAATTCTTTTAAATTTATTCTTTAATCTTCCTATGAATATCAATTCAAACTAGTCGGGATTAGCGAACCACACCGAAGTAATAATTTATTCTATTTCCCAATCCCAACCTATTTATCCCATGAAGTAAAACTGGTCATACTTCATATCTAACACCACGGTGTTATCGGTAAATTCAATTACCATTCCACGTTCAAATCTAATTAAAGATTTAACTATCGCTTGGAGTAAAACTGGTGATACTCCATTCTCGATCTTTTCAATCTAATTAAAGATTCATTAAAACTCCACTTAGTTTTAATCTTCAACTGGGTTAAAGAATCAGTGTCATTTAAAACACGGTTCACGATAAGCCCCAAAATCACATCACATTTCAATCAGTCCCTAACCGTAAATTAGCAAGTGAGCAATTCCCTAAGTTTTAACCCCACAGGAAACCATTCGTCTTAACTAATCTTTAGCTAGTTTCTGATTTTCTTAACTCCATTGGGTCTAAGAATAGTATTATTGAAGATACCGTTCACGACAACCCAAAATCACATTCCATTAATTATCGGGTTAAAGAACAAGTGTTATTTAAAACACTTTTCACGATAAACCCAAAAAACCAATTCAATTCCAATTAAATATTATTTAATTGGCACACTTCATTAAATCTAAATAAAAAGATTTAATCTTTTTCTCAACTGATCGTATTGGAAATAACGATATTAATATATCTTTCAAATTCCCATAACAATATCTGTATCATCACGAAATCCAACATCGGAATATTCCGAAGACAATTTCGATTCAAATCCATTCCAATTTAATTATTGGAAATTCTGGTTATTTTCAAAACCATTTCAAATCCAATTTATTTATTTTAAAAATAAATAAATTATTATTCTAGTTCAAAACTAGTTCATTTCGATAAAAATCTACTTTTATCATTTCAAATATGGAGTTTTTCATCCCAAATCTTCCCAAATCATTTCTTATGATTTTACACAAATTATTACTATTTTTAATAATTTTATCAAGGCCTGTACAGTCGATTTCCATCAACGGCCATCGAACTGCACTTAGAGTGACCTTTTCCAAATTTGATTTGGACATAATTCCAAATCCAGCCGTTAGATTTCAAATCTCTAATGTTCATTAGAAAGCTCTTTTCGATACAAACCCAACAGTTCCAGTTTTTGGAGAATCCGACGGTCGGATCTACCGTAATGTCTAATCGAAGTCAATGGTCGAAATTCACAAACTACCGCAGCGCGGCGCGTTCTATTCAGGCCATTATATTTTATATATATAATATATATTATATATACTTCATCGATTTCCTTTTAAAACGTATTATATAAATCATTTTAAATTCGTTTTCAAAACGATTTCCACTTCTTATTCGATTTCAAATCAAAATTGAAATTTCCTTGATAAATTCCTTTTTACATCCATTTCTATTTGATTTCAATTCAATTTCAATTCGATTCAATTCGATTTGAATTCCTATTCAAGTCAATTTCAATTCGATTTGAATTCTATTCAATTCAATTTCAATTCGATTTGGATTCTATTTCTATTCAATTTAATTCGAATTCATTTTCTATTCAATTCAATTCGAATTCATTTTCTATTCAATTTCAATTCGAATTCAATTCTATTCAATTTCAATTCGAATTAAATTCTATTCAATTCAATTCGAATTCATTTCAAATTGATTTCCATTCAATTTCAATTCGATTCGAATTCATTTTATTTTCAATTCAATTCGAATTTGAATTCGTTTCAATTCAACTCGAATTCTAATTCGTTTCAATTCGAATTCTAATTCGTTTCAATTCAATTCGAATTCTAGTTCGTTTCAATTCAATTCGAATTCTAATTCGATTCAATTCAATTTAATTCGAATTTCATTTCAAAATATTCGATTTTGAAATCACTTTTCAATATTCATTATAAAAACGAATATAATCGATATAAATATCGTTCGTGTCAAAATAGCGCATATCTAATCAACACGGCTTTATATATTTCTATTTCAAATATTCTATTCAAATATTTCGTTTCAAATATTTCTTCTCAAATATTTTATTCAAATATTTCTCTTCAAATATTCTGTTTCAAAACTGGAATGAGGCCCAATCAATTACCATAGATTTTATCTCTGTGGATTTCCATACAACGCATGTATATATCAACAATGACAAATAATCAACCACCATCCAAAGTTCATTCTACATTGTATAAGCATCAAATATAAATATTTAATGCTCATAACAGTCTGTCAATCAATCGGTCGACATACAAATAATTATTGGGATTAGTGTATGTCATATATCATCCCAATACCCGTGTGGGGTTTCAAACAATCAAACACAAATTTTATTTGTGTAGTTGGGCGATGTGTAAAATTTATCGTCCCAATCAATATCAGTCAAATGTGTGTATATAAACAAATCGTCCAGTTTGTTTATATTTATTTTATTTTAAATACACGTTAAAAATTCTGTTTTCAACTATAAAATATTTTTAACTATATAAATATTTTATTTCATTTCACATCACATCACACAATCAACTACACATCAAAATCAAACAAACAAGCAAACAAGCCGTCCATGTTCTGTGGACGACGGGTGTCGGGTGCTACTAAACACCGTCTGCATCGTAGTATATATTTCAACTAGAAATTAAAATAAAAGTGAGAAGTTCTCACCGACTAGCTAAACCAAATGCCTCGACTCTTCATATGTAGAAAATCTCCGTCGTTTCTTCTTTGGTCATCCGTACTCACTACATATATAAAAATCGAATTTTTACTTCGCTATTCAATATATAAAAATCGAATTTTTATTTCGTTATTCAATATATAAAAATCGAATTTTTATTTCGTTATTCAATATATAAAAATCGAATTTTTATTTCGTTATTCAGTATATAAAAATCGATTTTTTATTTCGTTATTCAATATATAAAAATCGAATTTTTATTTTCTCTACCTTATAAAAATTATATTTTTAATACTCTTCATAAATAAAGATCATAGTTTTATTATACCAAAACTATAAAAATCATAATTTTATTACTCTAGTATATGTATTAGAACCACTTCTTTTATCGTATAAAAAAAATCAATTTTTTACACAAACGCTACATTCACAAAAATCATATTTTTTTTCTAGTGAAGTTCATCTCGCCAAAATCGTATTTTTAACCACTTTATTTTCATATAAAAAAAACAGATTTTTTTAAATCAGTTATATATAATAAAAAGGAAATAAATTGAATGTAAATAAAATAAAATAAAATGAAACAAAGTAGAAGACTCACATTTTTTTTCAGGTGGTCGGAGGGTTGAGAGGAGGGGGTTTCACCGTCTATCGAAGGGGGTAGGGGGCTGCGGTGGCGCGCTCGAGGTGGGGGCTGTGGTGGCGCGCTCGAGGTGGGGAAGGGGTTCGCTGTTGTGCTTGACGTCGAGGGGGGTGCGGGTTTCGTGGATCGAGAAAGTGAGCGGATCGAGAGGAGAAAGGGAAGGAGGAAGGGGGGTGCGGACTTGGGGGAAGGCGGTGGTGGCCCACCCCCTGGCGGCACAGCTGCCTCCCCATTCGATCCCCCGTTTTTTTCTTTTTTTAATTTTAAAACTGGAATGAACTAACGGGGGGGGGGGGGGCTGAGGGTATAGGAGAGAGGAAGGGAGATTTTTTAATTTAATTTCAAAAAAACAACTTTTAATTTCGACCTCGAAATTGAACCCACCGACTGTCGTCCATAGCTAATTACTCCTATTCTGAACACAATGGGATATGTATCGTAGGCTAATTCGATCGGTTTTCGTCAAAATCCAAATATAACTCTATATATTCATATAGGCATATACTCATATATATGTGTAAGTTACTGATGATTTTGTTTCAGTTTTTCAGATTACAGGTTGTAGATGTAACTGTGGAGTTCATGGGATTCTTCTTGGGATTGCTGTTTGGATTGACTATTTTTGGATTTGCTTTGGTCACATTGGTGTACGAGGAGTAGTAGTGTTTGTATTTTCTGGTGATTTGTTACATCACTTGGTTGTGTACATAGTTGTTATATGTATGGATATAGATATATACTTCTTATCGGGTGGTTGCCTTGCCGGAATTCGATAATGAAGTATGATGGGTGGTGGCCTTGCCGGAACTCATCTATCTATTATCCCTTACGTTACTATGGGAAACTCCTGTTTTGGATCTGTATGTGGATATTTGCACCACTTTATTATTATTATATATATGTGTGCTCTCTTCCCTTTGGAAGACCATACATCTTTTGCTCAAAAAACTCTATATATTGAAATTGAACGCACATTTCAAATTACCGGGGCCACTTACTTACTAGAAAAATTCCCGAAAAATATTTTCTAGCTTCGTATTGACGATACGATCCTAACAAAACTGATTTCATCAAATTCTGAGATCGTTTGAAAAATGGCCATTTTTCAGTCGATTAAAATCAACTGAAATTGGTCAAACGCGTTTTCCTTTTCCACGCTCACATATTGATTCAAAAAATTACGAATTTTGGAATCTAGCAATAACTTGACATCGCGGATCCAACAAAAGTGGTTTCGTCGAAAATCGAGGTCGTTTACAAAATGGCTATTTTCAAGGCCTTTATATATATTAAAATATATATAAATTCCACAGCAACTTTTCTGAATTTTAAACTGGACATATCTTTCAACTTCTAATGTGAAATCTTATTTTCTTACATCCGTTAGAAAGATATCGTCAAACAGATTCAAATATTTCTTGTTTTGTCCAATTCCGACTTAAAACGAATTCTATATATTCATTTGAAATTCGAAATCGAAATTTCAAACTACCGCGCCATTTCAGGCTCGTTATATAATTAAAATAAAATATTCATTTTAACTTCGTCGAAAATAAATTTTTCGCCATTATTATTTAAAATAATTCATTTTAAATAATCAAAATTCATTAAAATAGCCGAAATAAAAAATTTAAATTGGCTCGGATTTCCGGGTTATTACACAGAGAAAAAAAGAATTGGGAAATATTCGGTGCAAAATTCTAGACTATGGCTTTGGCCAGTTTTAAATAATAATAAAAACTAACCGTAAAGAAAGAAAAGAGGAAGCAACAAGTTTATGTAAAATGGGAAATGGACTCGGTATTTTAGATTATACCTGGAAAGTTTAAATATTTAATAGTGGAGATGGGTGTAGTATTTTAAGGAGCAGGCGGGTTCGTGTTACATGTATGGTAACGGGTGTATTGGCCTGGACTATGCCCATTGTTTGAAAAAAAAATATAGAAGAAATAGGAGAAGTGATATAAATACATGCATTGGCCTGTGTATCACTATGCCTCTGTTTTCATTTGAATGTATTGGCAAGTGATATACATACATGCATTTGAATACTCATGCTTCAATATATATAGATCATGAAAAGAGTGGCAAGTTTCTTTATTTTTGTTTTGTATGTGACCGCCTGTTAAAAAGGATAGCACAGCTGATTTGAAGTAAAGTACCAGTGTCAAATATGTCAAATAAAACAAATAGATAAACACCGGGTCCTTAACCAACTCGCAGGCGTCGAATTCTTAATTTGTTTCTCTTTCCCTACGTACTTGTTTTTGGTACTTTCTCAAATACAAGTTTCCCTACTCCGGTTGCTTGCTTGTTTGTGCAGGACGATGAATTTCATGTATAGTTTAAATTGTACTGACCATTTGAATACTATAATACATTATTGAGTTTTTATGCTACTGCTGAAATATAGTACTGCGAGTTTAGCACTAATAAATGATGAAACCAACAGTGCTCGAGGACTGTTATAACAAATAGCAAAATCATTTTCTTTTTGGTACCGCACGTTCTTTATCATCTTGACAAATTGATATTCATCTTAAATACAAAGAAAACATGGAAGATGGTTTGTCCATTATGTGATGCTAGGGAGGAAATGCATGTTGTATGCAGGAGAAGGAAGCAGACCTAACAAAAGAAGTAAAATAGGAAATGTGTTTTATAAATGTAAATAAACCGAAAGAAACAAAAGAAGAAAAACAGTGAGTAAAAGAAAAGAGAGTAGCAGAAATATGGTGCAGGCGGATATATTGTCTGCATGGGAGAAATAGTGAACTAGCTTGGCCACTCATTTGTAAAATATATATATGTATGTGTGTGTGTGTGTATATATATATATATATATATATATATAAACAAGAGAAGTTTGAGAACGAAAGAAGAACAGGAGAGCATGAACGTAAGAAGGCAGGCAAGGGATGGAAGGGAACCAAGTGGGAACAAGGAATAGAAAAGCATTGCATAAAAGAAACAGAGAAAAAAAGAACTAGAAAATATTCGGTGCAAAATTCTAGACTATGGCTTCGGCCAGTTTTAAATAATAAATAAATAAAAAAGAACAAACCGTAAAGAAAGAAAAGAGGAAACAACAGGTTTATGTAATATGGGAAATGGACTTGGTAATTTGGATTATACCGGGAATGTTTAAATATTTAATAGTGGATACGGGTGCAGTATTTTTGGGTGCAGGCGGTTTCGTGTTACATGTATGGTGACGGATGTATTGGCCTGGGCTACGCCCATTTTTAGAAAAAAATATATATAGAAGAAATAGGAGAAGTGTGACATAATTAGTAGGAGACAACAGAAAGAAAGAGAAGAGGAGAGGTGGTAGAAATACTAGGCAAAAGATCTTCGAAGTATTTGTTGTGACAAGGCGTGCAGAAGATGATCGTGCGTGTAGATGGTAATGGCTCGGTCCAGTTTAGTAAAAAGAAAAGAAAAGTGCGTGAGCAGATTAAAGAAAGTGAAGAAAGAAAAAATGGAGAGAGTAGGGGAGTAGCAGAAGCAAAACAACAAATAGAAGTTAAGGAACAGATAATAGGAAAGAAGAAATGGAAGCATCTAACAAAGAGGAACAACAGAAAGGTTAAAAAGAATAATGTATGGGAAGAAAATGGAGGGTGCATAGGAATTATTGGGCTAGGCCCAGTATTTAAAGAAGAGGATAATATATATATATATAATAAGAAAAGGAAAGTGTCTTAAGTTAAATTCAAATGAATTTGAAATACATTTATATGTTGAATTATACACATTAAGGCATATACATATATACAAGTTAGATCGAGAATACAGGATTGTATAGTTTTGGCTCGTGTGTGTGCAGCTGAATCAATCGATGGTGCATATAAGCAACTCAACGTAAGTTATCGAATTTAAACAATTCGATTTAAAATGAATTGGTTTATTTAATAATTAAAAGCAGCTTTAATACTAAATATCAATTAAAATTATCAAACGTAAATTTAGCAATTGAAATAAATTAACGTGTAAACTAATATTAATTGATCAGCAATGATTTGTAATTCAGTAAACTCTTAATTGGTTACTCAATTAATTGATTTATTATTTCTGTTGAGTTTAATTTCATTAATCTTAATTGTATATTTTTATTGACCCTGTTAGCAGAAATAAACACCGTTCTGCTTTTATAACAGTTTGACATATTTTACCAGTTAATATATGATGTTGATATATTTTATTATCAGTTGATAATATTTAATTATATTTGTATGATTGTTTGTGCAAATTGGGTTATCACTTGAATCTAGTTTGAACTGTTATATACCGTTGGAACTGCTAAGCCATTTTCTGTAAAGTGACTCAGAAAAATACCAGTGTTTTGATAATTGGATTTAAATTGTTTTAAGAAACAATTAAATGGATTATTTTAAATTAATTATTAATTTAATTTAAAAGGAAGGGTTATTTGTAATCATTTTAAACTATATGTTTCTTAAATGATTGGTGAGAAGTTAATTAAAAATATTGGTAAAATAATAATCTAATTAAATAGTAGATTAAATTTAGATAAATGATATAATAATGATGTTTTAAACTTAATTAATATCTTAATTAAGTAAGTTTTAAAAGATAATTTGACTATCTATAGAAATAGGAAATCAAGTCGATCATTTGGATTAAATTCCCCTGTTTTAATATCAAGTTAAATCGCTGAATGGTTCCAAACAACAACGTTGTTTGAAATTGTTTAAGATTTGGAAATCAATTGGATTTATAAATGCTAGTTCATCGAATATTTCGATACCGAACTTCTACGAATTTTGACAGTAAGATTGGTATCCACTCAAGGTCTAAGAGGTAATTAAAATACTCCAACTTGAACGATTTCACTATTATCCGATAGATCATATTAGTTTGTGTTCGAAATGAGTGTTAGAATTTGATATCGTTTTCAGTTATGAAACGGATATTCGACAGTGAGATTATTATGTAGGATTGAAAATAAGGGTTTTGTTATTAATTATGTTTTCAAATAAATATACATACAAAGTTAATATTTTTATTTTAAATCAATAAAGTTTTATTTAAATTAAGCTTAGCAGATCCAATGAAGTTAAATCTATTTCTTTATTTTATATTTGATGGCAAAACCACCGACTATCAAATCTGGACCTTTCCATTATCGTTTTCAAAGAGATCGGAATCTGAATTCCACTTTGATTCGATATACATTTCGTGTCAGATATTATTGAAGACCATTGAAGATGGAGTTATGCAAGGGCTATTCTATCGACCTTAGGTAGAAATTTCCTAAGTTGGATTTATAGAATAGTGCCTTCGGTTTGTCTAGTCCCAGGAAAACTTGTATGGATGAGTGTTTGACAGAGTATGCCTAATGTTGACACATTTTTTGGCAAAAGCTGTCACACATGGAATTCCTGAATGATAACATGCTCGAGCGATAGAAACGACGTCAGAAGACATTAAGAGATTTGGTCAAAATCACATCCTCAACATAAACAGGCCCGAAACTCCTATCAGACGACCTCTTTTGGGCCCGAAAACAACGATTACGGAGCTGAGCTCGGTAACATTTGTAGATCTCTGAGTTAGCTTCAGTTTGAGCTTCGGTTTGGCTCAATCGGACTTACGGTTTGAAAGTTATGCTCGTTTTCGTAAACTGGTGTAAACTGGCAATTTTCTGGATAAAGCAACGAAGCAGCACACGATCGAAGTATGGATCACGCACCCTCGGATCGCCCCTCATCGGATCGCCCTCCTCAGACCACGAACCGTCCGTGGTACATCTCACGATCCGACCCGATCGCCAGCACTTCACTCCAGCTTCACTATGCCGTTCACAACCAGACTCGGCTCGTGATAGCCATACCACGATCCGACCCATGACCACGATCCGACCCACGACCACGATCCGACCCCATGATCGCGATCCGAACTTCCGTCCTGCAGATACGCTCCCTGTTTTGACCTATTCTCATGCCACATCATGCTCCTATTACCCTGGATCGTGTGCCACGTACCCCACCACGATCCGATCCCCGCACCTGCTCCTGTGCAGCTTGTTCTGACCTATTCTCAAGGCTATTTTCACTCCAACTTGCATGGATCTAATTACACATGTCACATGACGATTTGGAGATGATGTCTGGATGTTTTCCACCACATTTCGAGATTTTTGGGATGCGTGCCATGTGTCCCATGAACCGCCATCAGGAAACAGCTATAAATACACCATTTGAAGGCATTTTCAAGGATCTTTTGGCCATTCTTCTTCACTGCTTCCACCATTACTGAAGTGCAAGGACTTTGCACCTTCATACACTCAAATTCTTCTCTTTTCAATACAATTAACACACGGATTGTGTGTCTACATGTAACTGATTCTTGTAATCTGTCAGTATAACAATAAGATTATGAAGTGGGCGTAGGCTACATCTATAGCCGAACCACTATAAAAACCTTGTGTGTCTCCTCTTTATTTACTCTTTTCTGCATTTTGTGATCTGCGATCTGCATTTGGGTGTTAGGCCCAATTTTTGGTCTAACATTTTGGCGCGCCAGGAAGGGGGGCACACAAAAAACTTCAACTTCTAGCTTGAAAGGGAACTCAATGGCGAACAAAAGGAAGAAGACTGGAACTTCTTCTCATGCCGATGATGTTGATGCTGAAGGCACAAGGAACGAGGCAAGCCAGGAAGCTTCCTCTCATGAAGACCCATCAACATACCTGACTAGAGACGAGATGGATGGAGTTCTCGCTGAATTGAGGACCCAGATGGGAAGGCAGGACGATCTCCTCCAGAAACAACAGGAAATGATCAACCAATTCTTCGCTCGGATGGATGGAAGACCGGGCAACATTCAGCTCGCTGGAAACAATGCAGAAGTTGCTCCAGCAATTGACCAGAATCGGGTCGGATCGCCCTCTTTACGAAACCCTCAGATCGGGCTCACCACGACTCGCGTCATAGATGGACTCGGGGGCAACCCCCCATTCAACAACAGAACTCGTCTCGTGATACACCTCTGCACCGCGACCCGGATCGTGGAACACTACTAGGCTCACGAACCGATCCCAACAACTCGCTCCCGCCTGCTCAACAACAACCAGTTCGTGACCTACCTCCTGGACCCAGTCGGATCGCCCCCCTACTCCACGATCCGGCCTCACGAGCTGGACTTCACGAACCTACCTCACGAACCGTCCCCCTCGAACCGGGTCGGGTCGCTCCCCTCGATCCACGATCCGCGAGCCGCGATCCGCAGACGATAGCTCACCAACTTCCATCTTCTCCTGCATTCAACGCTGGGGGCACCAGCTCTGATTTTGGTAGTTTATAACAGCTTTTTGAAGGAAATCGACTAGCAGACCTCATTCAACGCCTCTCGAGAGGCCGCACCTATCAGAATGACGTGGACGACGTCAATCACAATCTGTTCACTCAGGAAATTAGAAATTCTCGCAATCCACCAGATTTCAAACTTCCACAACTGGAGCCTTACAATGGCAGGACAGATCCTACCGTGCATCTTATGCGTTACAAACGGCATATGGAAGTTCAATCGGCATCGGAAAACGTCATGGCTAAATGTTTCCCCTCTTTCTAACTGATATAGAAGCCATGTGGATTCGGCAGTTGGAAACAGAATCGATCAGCAGTTGGAACATGTTGGTCGCACGCTTCCTTAAACAGTTTCGGGTCCACATCGCTCGACCCAAGAACGTCATGTCACTCACTACAATCAAGCAGAGGCCCAGAGAAACTCTGCGTTCTTTCCTAGAAAGATTCAACGTTGCAGCAGCATCAGTGGATCGCCCTGAGCAATCAATGGTACTGATGGCTGCGGTATCCGGCGTTCTGGATAACACGGAATTCAAGAAATCTTTGTACCGAGATCCACCACGAAATCTCGGCGAATTCTACCTTGAAGCAGATAGATTTCTGCGGGAAGAAGATGCAACTTCTGAGAAGAAAACCCTCGAAGTCAACATGCTCGGTGATGGAGAACCTCCCAATCCTGGAAAAGGCAATGACAAGGGTAAAGGAAAAACCCCTGCTACCAATGATCGTAATGCTCCACCCCGGAGAGGGTCCAGATACGACAAATACACTGAACTGAATGATACTCTGAGCAACATATACATGGATACAGGAGGTGCTGCCTCCTATCCAAGACCTCCCAAGAGGGAGCCGACGCTAGCACAACGCAATTCTGGCAGACATTGCATATTTCACGACATAGACGGTCACAACACTGATGACTGTAGACATCTGCGAGATCTTATTGAGGATCGGGTCAGACGAGGAGAGCAACCCGAATATGTCACTCGACCAACAACGCCTACACCTGCGTTGCCACCACCTATTCCCCAGAGAGGGAACGATCCTGGATCGAGCAATCGCGGGATTATCATTCGCTGATCCCACTCAGCGGATCTCTTCAGTTTGCTGAACTCCGGTTCACAGTTCATGTTTTTAGGTTTTTAGGCGACTTCTCGCCCTCCTTTGTTTTCCCTGCATGTAATAAGAGCCGTCACATCAGCCCACACGCACGGAACCTACTTGTGGTCTTCAGTCGTGTCCGGCAAACGACCGCTGCGTTTTCATGAATTAGCAATAAGCATTGAGCTCCGGCTCCTAACTGGATCCGTCCAGTATAAACAAACAATCATGTGCTTTTCCTTGGTCGTCTTACTCCGGTAAGGCCGTCTTGGAGCATTCATGTGCATTTCCTTGGTCGTCTTACTCCGGTAAGGCCGTCTTGGAACTTTCATGGCATTTCCTTGGTTGTCTTACTCCGGTAAGGCCGTCTTGGAACCTTCGTTGCTTTTCCTTGGTCGTCTTACTCCGGTAAGGCCGTCTTGGAACCCCTCTAACGTCTCCTCGGATGGTTTACTCCGGTAAGGCCATCTAGGAAATATTCTTGCATTGTTTGTTTTATCTTCTTGCAGGTACAAACTCCTGGTCTTCTTGGATTTCTCTGGCCTTAATACGATCCCGTGTGATCGTCGGTTTTCTGGCCTTAATACGATCCGGCGTGATCGTCGCATTCTGAATTTGGATTTCTCAGATTATCCAGAACACATCTTCCTTCAACCAGCAAGATATGTTCTGGGGGGCAAACATGTTGACACATTTTTTGGCAAAAGCTGTCACACATGGAATTCCTGAATGATAACATGCTCGAGCGATAGAAACAACGTCAGAAGACATTGAGAGATTTGGTCAAAATCACATCCTCAACATAAACAGGCCCGAAACTCCTATCAGACGACCTCTTTTGGGCCCGAAAACAGCGATTACAGAGCTGAGCTTTATAACATTTGTAGATCTCTGAGTTAGCTTCAGTTTGAGCTTTGGTTTGGCTCAATCGGACTTACGGTTTGAAAGTTATGCCCGTTGTCGTAAACTGGTTTAAACTGGCAATTTCCTGGATAAAGCAACGAAGCAGCACACGATCGAAGTATGGATCACGCACCCTCAGATCGCCCCTCATCGGATCGCCCCTCATCGGATCTCCCCTCATCGGATCGCCCTCCTCAGACCACGAACCGTCTGTGGTACATCTCACGATCCGACCCGATCGCCAGCACTTCACTCCAGCTTCACTATGCCGTTCACAACCAGACTCGGCTCGTGATAGCCATACCACGATCCGACCCATGACCACGATCCGACCCATGACCACGATCCGACCCCATGATCGCGATCCGAACTTCCGACCTGCAGATACGCTCCCTGTTTTGACCTATTCTCATGCCACATCTTGCTCCTATTACCCTGGATCGTGTGCCACGTACCCCACCACGATCCGATCCCCGCACCTGCTCCTGTGCAGCTTGTTCTGACCTATTCTCAAGGCTATTTTCACTCCAACTTGCATGGATCTAATTACACATGTCACATGACGATTTGGAGATGATGTCTGGATGTTTTCCACCACATTTCGAGATTTTTGGGATGCGTGCCATGTGTCCCATGAACCGCCATCAGGAAACAGCTATAAATACACCATTTGAAGGCATTTTCAAGGATCTTTTGGCCATTCTTCTTCACTGCTTCCACCATTACTGAAGTGCAAGGACTTTGCACCTTCATACACTCAAATTCTTCTTTTTTCAATACAATTAACACACGGATTGTGTGTCTACATGTAACTGATTCTTGTAATCTGTCAGTATAACAATAAGATTATGAAGTGGACGTAGGCTACATCTACAGCCGAACCACTATAAAAACCTTGTGTGTCTCCTCTTTATTTACTCTTTTCTGCATTTTGTGATCTGCGATCTGCATTTGGGTGTTAGGCCCAATTTTTGGTCTAACACCTAATAATTTATGTGAATTGATATCTTCAAACGTATTCCCGTTTAGTGGCAGAGGAAGTCATTTCTCTTAGATTTATACCCGGGATATTTTTGGGGAAATCAATTTGTTATTTGGAAGGTTTTACGATGTGGCATTCAAAGTAAATGAAGACGTGTTATATCCAAAGGTAAGCTCAGCCTCAAGCCTCACAACCGGGAAATGACAAAAATCAGACAGGCAGCATGGCTATGTGGTTCGTTCCCATTAGGGTGTATTGTCTCCTATCTAGAGAAATTTCATTTTGCTTCTTTATTCTTTCGATGTTTTCCTTTTTAGGGAACGGTGAGTAGCTCCCAACCATTGGTGACAATATATTCGATACACTCAAGTGAAATGAGTGGTCGATCATAAGTTGGCGGGGTTGCAAGACATTGTTGTTGAACCCATTGTATTCCCCTCTAGAGATACACTATTGGCAGGTGGTTCCTTACCTTTTGGAATCCAATCTCCGTTAAGCGCTCGCGGTTTTAATAGTATACTATATATGTGGAACGTGAGATGCAAGCGTTTTGCTAGATTGATATTTATTTGTATTTGGACACTATCATAACACCAGAATAAAATATTGATTTCAAAATGCTTTGGGCTATCGTAAGGTAAAACCATCCATGTTTATGTGTGGATCGGTCCTATGATTATCTTTTCTTTCAAAACGTTTTTTTGAAAAGTTAAACCAATTATTCTGGATTCTCATAATGGAAAACCCATTCCTTTATAAGGCATGGTCTTACGAGACATCTTTTATTAACCAAGCTGTTTTAAAATCGTTTACTCACACCAGTCCCATGACTGACTCGGGGTTTATTTTTCTTTGTTTTCCTAAACTGTTGGGTGCTCAAATTTTATGGGCAGTCCAATAGTTCAGGATTTTACAAATATTTTGATAGAGCTTGGAGCAAGAGGCTTCAACGCTAGACATATAGAGTTTATTCCGCTGTGTCGTATATATAATGTACTCTGATGATGTATATAAGTTCAAATACAGTTTGTAATTCAGAAGTGATTATTTATATATTATATTTATCCCATTACGATTGTGACATTATGTGTTGTTTTCAGTTTGATCTTCTATCCATTTTCTCCTATTCTAATTTTCTATCTCTCTATTTCTCATCTTCTAACTTCTTTCTACTAATGATTTTTATTTTCGTGCAATTTGGGTTAGACATGTGTTGTGTTCATTCGACTCAAATGGTACGGATTTGCGGGTCGTTACAACTGTATTGTGTGGTGTGGGTTTAGCTTGCATGCGTGTGTGTTACATGATCAATATGTTTACTGTTATTCCATGGAAGCCGTTTAATAGTTGATACCATGCCCATCACAGTACCATTTATTCTTCTTTTAAAGTATGACTCATAATCTAGCACTGTTTAAAAATCTCCTAGTCCAATGTGCTTTTAATTTATCCCTTTTAGAAGTATACACCTACTGCTTTTCTCTTTTGCATCCATTGTTCGCATTCTTCCTTTTGGGTGTGCATATAATTATGTATTTCACTTAGAATTTGCTACTCCTTTAGTTGATTTACTTGGGACCAATGCATGCGTTTTGGTCCACTTCATTAAGTTGTACATTAAGTATATTTTTCTTTGATACCACTGCCAGTAGTACAAATGAGGAGTATAGGGCTGATATAGTATTAGCCTACTATGTCTAAAACCTGACACCATATGCATATACGATTATGACTATATTTGTGCATTTATGATATATCCTCTTTTTTTACAAAAAGAAATGCTAGTCAGTTGCCATGACTTGCGCATTCCCGCTGATACTTTGCCTCTTAGTCTGGTTTTCCTATTTATGTTCTGCTTCACATGAATGAGCTCTTCAATTTTTTTTTCATATCTGGTTGTTTATGGTAAACATTGTTGTTTGGGGAATCTAGCCGACATAGTTCGTTTTAATTTGTGGTCTCAAAAAAATAATAGGATCCATCCATTTTAGGCGTATGGGTTGTCCATATATTCGTTGCACATCCTCTTCGTCTTGTGTCAGCTTGTACCCTGGACTTGAATGTTCCATGTACCTACATTGCTTACATACATGCCTGCTATATATATATAATTACCTTTTTCTTGCATGCACTTTTCTTTCTATATTGTTGATGATACATTTTGGCATATCCTAGCAGTCATGGATGGGTATACTCGAACCATTTAAATAAATTATGGGATTAAACTAATCATATTTGGTGTTTGTCAAAGTTTACTGACTTGAAATAAGTTTAATCCTGGCTCGAGTGTTTTACGTTTTGACAACCCCAAACCCCGAACTGACGGCGGCAAGGGTAATCTTTGGAATATAACACAGAAACAGATAATAGCATAAAAGAATTAAATAAATACACCAGATAATGCATAATAGAATATACTGGATAAACATAATCATCAGAGTTACACAGTATACAGGATCATACTTAGTACAAATACAGTTCAGCTATACATAAATGTCTACAGCGGAAATAAACATAATGTACAATAGGAGCTGAACAGCATAAAAAGAGATAAATGATAGAATCCATCTTCAGCTCTAGCTATCCGAATAAAGCCTGCTAAACCTGAATACAAGGCTGCCCGTGTAGAAAAAGGAGCACCCGAGTTTGAAAGTGAAACAAACTACGAGTCAGTCATGGGACTGGTATGAGAAATCTACTCAACACATTTGAAATATGGCAAATCACAGGACCACGCCACTTTTGTGGAACGGGTTTACTCCATTGGATTGCCAGTGCTTTAAAAACAAATCATTCTTTTAAACATCGCAATGCTTTTTATAAAAATGAAGCCATTATAAGACTCAGTTCCCATCACACAATGCAACGCAAACCGGAGGATAGAGTTTTACCTTATAATGGCCAAAATATGCTTGATACGAATAAAACAAAAGCATTTGATATTATTACTAGTGTTTATATGTTTCAAAAACAATTTCAAATCATAACTATCAATCATAGATGACATGAGCGTCCCATGCCACTATGTCGCCAAATAAAAGTATACAATCAAAACCGCACAGTCATGTATTTGGAAATTTGATTTCCGTCATGAACCAAGGCAAAAGATAGTCCTTACCGACTTCGCGACTCTCTAGCCCGAGCCACAGGCAAGCGCGTAGGCAAGCCTTGGAGCGACAGAGCCGGTCCACCGATGTGGATTATTATGCCTGAACAATACGTTTCCCCACCGTTTGGGGGCGTAAACGAGCCAACGAATGACTCCATCGGACCCGGATCGTCCGATCTAACCGAGGCGCCTCGCAACAGCAACAACCACATAAGTCAAACTCGTCTGGGCGTGTAAAACCACTGACGCCACTTCTAACTAGAAAGAAACGCATGTCCTCCTTGAGGTCCTCTCCCGTTTCTGGTTCATACCGGGGTGTGAGGCTCACGATTTCACGTTATACAAAAAGCTACGCCACACAGGCGGTGCTTTGATCATCACCACAAGACTTTGCTTTTCAACAGAAGCCCTGATCACTGCATCTTAGCATGCCACACAGGCAATTCACACCGCGCAACTGATGGCTATCAATCACACAGAATAAATTCCAATGTCAGACACACTGTCCATTTGCAAGTCTGTTCTGGGTCTGAACGAAACCGGAGGCACTATATACCTCGCAAACCCATTGATCACCACGTACGTCTGGACGATCACCACTCATTATCCATATTTCGGGATGCCTCCCAATCAGGACCTCGGTTACCATCCAAACGAGGTGAAGATCTCCGATCTTCGACCACCGTCTTCATCTTCGATTTTTATCGTCAATTCAGTTATTCAGAATAAGATAAACCCGGTCTTTCTGAGCAACTTGCGTATATAATAAACAAGTGCTACCCGAACACTACTACGCATCATTTCAATTCATTAGTCACTAACCGTAAATCAGTAAGAGAACGATTTCCCAAATATTAACCCCGAAGGCCGAAACCAACATCAGATCAATACCCAAGAAACCATTAGAATTAGCCAACCTTCAGTTAGTTTCTAAATTTCACATCCATATTGTTTATAATATTTTATAACGATTTATCGTTGTTTTTATTTATTTTAAAATAGCCAATTTATTCAAAACGACGCTTCAGGCCATAACGCGGTCGTGGCGCTGTTTTTCTTCAAATTTGATTTACACATATCTGAAAATCTAACCGTTGGATCTTCACAAAATTTACATCATTAGAAAGATCTTTTCAAAACGAATCTAACGGTTCCAGTTTCGGGAAAATCCGACGGTCGGATCTCCCGGTATAATCGTTTGAAGTTTCGATTTCAAAATACGAACTACAGCGTCGTTATTCGATTAAATATAACTATATTTATATATATATATATAAATATAATCGATTCTGGCACTGTTTTTCTTTAGATTTGAATTAAACATTCCAGACAATCCAACCGTTGGATTTTTACAAAGTTGGTGCCGTTGGAAAGACTTTTCCAAAGCGAACCCAACAGTTGCGATTTCAGGAAAATCCGATGGTCGGATCTCTCGCACTAATCGTTTGAAATCACGGTTTCAAAATACGAACTGCAGCTTCGTTATTCGATATATTTTAATTCTATTTATATATATATATATATATATATCGATTCTTCGATTTCAAAGCTATATTCTTTTCATACATTTGATAAAAATTATATTTCTATCTAACTGTCTTCTATTTCAACACTTCACTATTTTTAACAATTCATGTGTATAATAAAAATGTGATTTTTAATGTAAAACAATTTATTTCAAAACTCGACTATTTTATATAGTTAATATAGGTGATAAAAATAGGATTTTTATTATAAAACAATTTCTTTCAAAACAAGATTATTTTATACATTTCATATTGATGTTAAAAATGGGATTTGTATTATAAAACAATTTATTTCAAAATATGAATACCATTCAACACATGAATTTCAATTCAACGAATGAATTTGGATTCAACACATGAAGGTTTTCTATAGTTTATATAAATAGATAAAAAGGTGATTTTTATATTTAAAACACGATACCATTCAACACATGAATTTCAATTCAACGAATGAATATCGATTCAACACATGAAGGTTTTCTATAGTTTGTATATATCAATAAAAAGGTGGTTTTTATATTTAAAACACGAATACCGTTCGACACATGAATTTCAATTCAATGAATGAATATCGATTCAACACATGAAGGTTTTCTATAGTTTATATAAATCGATAAAAAGGTGATTTTTATATTTAAATCACGAATACCATTCAACACATGAATATGATTCAAAGAATGAATTTCTATTCAACACATGAAGGTTTTCTATTCAACAGACGAATATAATTTCAACACAGGAATATAATTCTAACACATGAATATTATTCAAAATTTCGGCAGCATAACGGCAGGGTAGATAAAACCGGGACCGTCCCGAGTACGGCTCCTCGCTCTACCTTAAAGCCTCGCAGCTTTTGACAATGGGGAATCATGCATCTAGTTCGGACGCAGGCGGCATGTATATTTTTTTCATTTCCACAAACTAATCCTATGTGGTTTCAACCAAATATTTCTCAACCACAAACGGGTATTTTTCAACCACAATCAATCAATTTCAACCACAAAAAATTCCAATCAACCATTCGCTATCAATCAATTTTCACACCAATCACAACCAATAAATATCGTCCATGGTTTGTGGACGAGGGGCGTATATATATATATAGAGCATTTCACTACTATTTCAACACATATATAATTTTTACAACGCATATACAACTTATACATCGAACGTACAACTTATACAACGCTTATACAAGAGGTGTACAACGCTTATATAACTCATACATCGACTATATAATTTATACATCGTTGTTTTCCACATTGTTTATAAATTAGAAACCTCACATTGGGTTCCACTCCACCAAAAATAGCAGAAGGCTCAGAAAAATATGCGGTCTCTTCTAGAAGGTAGAAGACGTCCGCACGAGTCCACTGTCTCTTGTTTCACTGAATTTCGTCAACACACGAAAAAGATATGATTTTTCAAAGTTTGCAACGGTTTAAAAGTGTTAAAACAGTTGAAAATAAACAAGGCCGTACCTCAGTTGTTTCGTTCAAAACTAGGTTTGGATTTTTCTTCGAATTCGTGTAGCTATTCGTCGATCAGCCTTCGCAGCGTCGAAGAGGGAGGAGAGGCGCGCCTACGCCTGAAGGGGGGAGGCGTTCGATCGCCTGAGGCAGGCGGGGTGGCGGCGAAAATGTCTGAACTTCCCGAGCTCGATTCTCACTCCACAGGCCACGAAAAATTCCAAACTTTATATGGATTTGAAGATCTCGAGGAGCTCTACAAAATCTTCAACTGGAGGATGGGATAATTTTGCGTGGATTGATCAGAAAATGAACGGGAAGTGATGAGCACCTTTCCGTCGTCGATCGCGATATTTTCGGGGAGAGAGAAAAATATCTGAGCCAATGATATTTTTTTTATATTTATAAATTTTTAAAATCCAAAAATACCCTCTTTCACCCGCGAACACCAATTCAAACCCAACGACTGTCGTCCCTAGCGTTTTACCCCCATTCCGAACACAACGGGATATGTTTCGTAGGCCCATTCGACTGTTTCAGCCAGTTTTCCTTCAAATTAAAGTATAAAACATTCAATATTCGATTTGAACGTACATTTCAATTTGCCAGGGCCACAAACTGATTCGAAAAATTCCAAAAAATAAATCTAGCTATGTTTTGACGATACGGTCCCAACAAAACTAGTTTCGTCGAATTCTGAGACTGTTTGCAAAAAGGCCCATTTCTGGTCGATCCAATTTAACTGTAATTGACCAAAACACGTTTTCCTTTGCCACGCTCACATACTAGCTTCAAAAATTATGAAATTTGAAACCTAGCAATAACTTCACATCCCGGATCCAACAAAAGTGGTTTCGTTGAATTCCGAGGTCGTTTGCAAAATGGCCAATTTCACGGGCTATATAAATTCCATAGCGACCTTTCTGAAAATTCATTTGGCCATAACTTTTGCTTCCCGCTATGAAACTTCGATTTTTCAGATTCGTTAGAAAGGTATTCACTAACAGATTTAAATATTTTTGGTTTCACTCAAATCCGTTTTTTTTCCACTCGGTACAGTTTGTCGAAGTTTGAATTCAAATTTTGAAACTACCGCGCCTTTTCAGGCCTTGTTTATAATTCAAAGTAATTATATTCGTTTTCAAACATCGATTCAAACTCACTTTTCATTGTTATTATTTAAAATATTTATTTTAAGTATTTAAAATCCACTATTTTAGCCAATTCAAAAATTTTAAATTGGTTCAGATTTTCCAGGTCGTTACAATCTCCGCCACTTAAACTTTTCGTCCCCGAAGAGGAACAAAGTCGAAAGTGGTTTGATTAATCAACTCTACGTTCAATCTGGCTTCCATTCTCCAACTTTTCAGTTTCTGAGAATTTTCAAATTCTTCACAAATTTGGCTAACACCCGGAATTTTCGAAAAATTTCGCCATAACCTCCTTTGTACGGGGAGAGGTTTGGAAATTTATTGGGCCGTATTAGGTACCCAATAAATCCTAATAAGCACACACATATTTATAGTGATATATTTTGGTGTTTACAGGGGAGCGTGTATTGATAATAACTCCAGAGAATAAATTCTCGTAACCCTGTCAAAGCCTGAGGGAGTGTGTATTTTAATTGCTCCAGAGGATAAATCCTCGTCACCTCGTCCCGTGTGGGAAATAAATAGTCCATGTGTCGTATCTAATGACTAGAGAGACGTGATTATTGTCAACTCCAGACCCGTGTGGGGTTTTTATTAATCTGGCAATTTTATCGTTACAATTTAAATAGTCCATATCAGTCATCAGTTCAACCTGTAAAATATAATCATCGCCATACAAGCCTCTCGCTCGTATGGTAAATCTTCCACCTTGTCACACAAGCTCCAAATGCTTATGTGGTATATGATGAAGTATGCCTATCTTCCAGAAGTATGCCATGTAGTGTAGTTCAAAATTAATTGTTACTATCCTATGGCGACATTTATTATTACACACAGAATAACCAGCACTCCGCATCCAATGGCACTCACAGGAGTTGATATAGTAATAAAATTGCACATCCAACTCATTAAGGTTTACCTATTTGTCGGGGATGCAAATAAATTCTTTACTCAACAGCTATCCAATTACTTGTTCAAACATATACAATGCACATGTATATATTTCTATCTATTTTTAAATTGTTTCAATGTGTGATATAATCGAATAAATTCTACCATTCATTCTATTATTGATTAAATTAACTATCGTTTTAATAATTTAATTAGTCAAATCTACTATCACACAACACAAACAACAATCAAATTGTTTTTAACTTTTCAAAAATATACTAATCAATTTCTATACTCTTTTAAAATCATTCAGACTATAGAATTAAAAGTGCACATCCATGGAAAGAAAATAACAACAAAGTAGAGAACTAATTGGTAATGCAAAGTATGGTAAATGTACCTTGCACCGGAGTCAATCAGAGATATCCACTCGGCATCTAGGATAGGCTTTCTGAATGCTCTCCTTAGTTTCCCAAGTACAATCTCGCGGATCTCCACTCCATTGCACTTTGACTAAGTGAAACTTCTTGTTCCTCAGCTCTTTGGTTTCTTTGCCGATGATCTTTAGCGGCTCTCTTCTCATAGCTAATTCTGTATTAATTTCAATATCTTGTTGAGCTGCTTCTTTCACGATCAAGTCTGGATCATGAACGTGCTTTCAAAGTTAAGATATATGAAATACATCATGCACCCCAGGCAACCATTCTGGCAGTTTAACCCTATAAGCGAGAGTTCTGATCCGTTCCAGAATAGGAAACGGACCAATAAATTTGGGCGCTAACTTTCCAGTTTTACCGAACCGGATAACTCCTGTCATCGGCGATACTTTCAAATATACATAGTCGCTAACAACAAATGATATATCCCTTCTTCTCCTATCGGCAAAACTCTTTTGTCGGCTTTGAGCAGCCAGTAATCGTTTCTTGATAAAATCGACTTTGTCGGCAGCTTCGCGGATCATATCGGGTCCTAATACAAGTCTATTACCGGGTTCGACCCAACAAGCAGGAGATCGGCACGGTCTACCATACAACGCTTCGAATGTCGACATTGTCTGGCTCGCCTGGTAGCTGTTATTATACGAGAATTCAGCCAAATGCAGATGGTCTTCCCATGATCCACCAAAATCTAGAACACAAGCCCGCAATAGATCTTCTAGTATACGGTTCACCCTCTCAGTTTGACCATCTGTCTGAGGATGATAAGCGGTGCTCAAGTTCAACTTCGTTCCCAGCTCTACTTGGAACGCCTCCCAGAATTTGCTAGTAAATATTGTATCTCTATCACTGACTATACTGAGTGGCACTCTGTGTAGTCTAACAATTTCCTTGAAGTATATCTGCGCCAGACTCTGAGCAGTTCTGTTTGATCTGACAGGTAAGAAATGGGCGGTCTTCGTGAAGCGATCTACGATCACCCAAATACTGTCATTCCCTTTTCTGGTTCTGGGAAAACCATCTATGAAGTCCATGGAAATATGTTCCCACTTCCAACCAGGAACGTCTAGCGGTTGCAATAATCCAGCCAGTTTCTGTTGGTCGCTTTTGACTAGCTGGCAAGTAGGGCATCGACTAACATATACCGAGATGTCTCTCTTTAACGACTTCCACCAGAATGTTCGCTTGATATCGTTATACATTTTACTCACACCCGGATGGATACTGAGCTTAGATTTGTGGCATTCATCAAGCACATCTCATCTGGAACACAAATTCGTCCTTGTAACCTCAGAATCCCTTCGTTGTCAAGCTGGAAATCCGAAGCATTGCCTTCACGAATTCGCTGACTCATTCCTTTAATAAATTGGTCGTCCTTTTGGAGAGCCGATATCTTGTCAATTAAAGAAGTCGCAATGATAAAAATGGCGATGATTTCATTCTTTTGGCTTAACGCATCGGCCACGACATTGGCTTTCCCTGGAGTGTATATAATCTCAAAATCGTATGCTGCAAGAAACTCTAGCCAACGTTGCTGCCTCAGATTCAGGTCTTTCTGAGTGAACAGATACTTTATAAACTGATGGTCTGTATACAGTTCGAATTTCTCACCCAGAAGATAGTGTCTCCAGATTTTCAAAGAGAATACAATAGCCAACAACTCAAGATCATGAGTTATATAGTTTTTCTCGCGCGACTTCAGTTGACGGCTAGCATAAGCAATCACTTGGCCCCTTTGCATTAACACTGCGCCAAGGCCTTCTCTAGAAGCATCAGTCCAGACTTTCAAATCCTAATTGCCATCTATGATGGTTAACACTGGAGCTATCGTTAATCTTAACTTTAGCTGTTCAAAAGCCTCCTCACTTTCTGGAGTCCATTTGAATTTAGAGTGCTTCTTTGTAAGCTTCGTTAAGTGACCAGATATCTTCGAAAAGTTTTTAATGAACTTCCGGTAATAACTAGCCAATCCGAGGAAACTGCGGACTTCTGTAGGAGTAGTGGGCTGTTTCCAATTCTGAATAGCTGTGATTTTACTTAGATCCACAGCAATTCCTTCTTTTGATACGACATGGCCCAGAAATTTTACTTCATCTTGCCAGAATATACATTTGGATAGTTTGGCTTTTAATACATTCCTTCTGAGGATTTCCAGAACCTATTCCAAATGCTTTTCATGTTCGGTTTTTGATTTAGAGAAGATTAGAATATCGTCAATGAAAACCAGAACAAATTTATTCAAAACCGCTCTGAACACTCTATTCATCAGATCGACGAAGTAAGCTGGAGCGTTACATAAGCCGAACGGCATTACTAACCACTCATAGAATAAGTCGGGACCTCCGAATGCTGTCAAAGGAACACACTCCTCGGCGATGCGAAGTTGATGGAAGCCTGTAGCTAGGTCCATTCGTGAAAATACTTGTGCGCCATTTAATCGATCCAACAAATCATCAATCCGCGGCAATGGATATTTGTTCTTTATAGTCTGCTTGTTCAAATCACGATAATCCACACATAGCCGTAGAGTACCGTCAGATTTTGGGACAAATACCGCTGCTACTCCCCAATCAGAGAAACTAGGCCTTATCAGACCCTTCCATACGAGCTGTCGTGTTTGATTGTCTAATTCCTCTTTCTCTTTTAAGGACATTCTTCGAATAGCGTGAACTACCAGCCTTGCATTCGGAATTAAAGCAATTTTGAAATCTATTTCTCTCTGTGGAGGTAAGCGAACAACTTCTTCCAACACATCCGCATAGTTCTTGACGACAAGAATGTCTTTGATGAGGTCAGGAACATTCTCTGTGACTTCAGGGATATTTTCTATTTGAACAGGAGAAACATCCAAAGTTGCCCAGAAGTCTTTTCTATTAGCATTCTGACCTTCACTGGGAATGGTTATATACTCACCTGATTTTATCTTTGCCTTAACGACTCTGTCGGCGCATTTAACCTCAGCTTCATACTTGGTCAACCTGTCTAACCCCAAGATAAGATCAAACTCTGTAAAATTCATGACGAACGCGATGGTAGGGAACCGATAACGAGAAAAAGAAACCGGCACTCCACAAACCCAACTGAGATTGATGGAACCCCCGACCGAATTTTGGACAGTCATTGGCTCTTTGAGCTTCTTCAAATTCAAATCCAGTTTCTTAACTACATTCTTGGCAATGAAGCTTCGTGACGCGCCTGTGTCAAACAGTACTTTAACTGGAATATCTTTGACAGTAAGCGTGCCTTCTAAAACATCTGGCCTTTCCTGAGCAGACGAAGATGCAGGCACTTCCGCCACTTCATTTACATGTACTGCTTCAGGTTTTCTGAATAGCGGGTAGGCCTTTAAAAGATGACCGACCTGTTGGCATTGACTGCACTTTCTATTCTCTTGAAATTTCTTCCTGGATTTAGACCCATCACCCTTTCGTCTGTACGAAGATCTACAGTTTCTCATTGAATGCCCTTGCTGATCACACTTTAGACATACAACTGTCTTTACCTTTTTCTGATTGATCTTTGGCCTCTTTATGACTTCAGCCTTCGTACTGGCCTCAGGCTGCACACTTGTCTCTAGGCTATCAGCTTTAAATTTTCTTTTGCTGCTAGAACTGATTTCTTCTTTGTCTCGCAACATGCCTTTCTTATGGAGATCTTCATACTGATAAGCCATATAAATCATTTCTGAAAAAGGAAGCTTCACATGCCCCATTACTTTATTCTGGTATTTCCTTTGAAGCCCGTTAATAAATCTTAGATTCTTTCTCTTCGTATTTTGAATTAGATGGGGAGCAAAGTGAGAAAGTTCGTTGAATTTCTTATGATATTCTGGAATGGTCATATCTCCTTGTATCAGATAAGTAAATTCATCACATAATCGCTCAGTCGCTTCGGGAGGAGTAAATCTTTCCAGGAAAATCACTTTGAATCTATCCCAGGTGATATCACCTTCTGGATTATCCTTAATAACTGAATCCCACCAGAACAAAGCTTCGTCTTTGAGTGCCCACGAAGCCAGTAATCTTTTCTAGTCATCCCTCAGCTTTAATCCTTTAAAGACTTTCTTAGCCTAACGAATCCATGCTTGTGTTCTCATAATAGATTCTTTGCCCGAGAAGGGTTTTCCACCCAGATTTCTATATTTCATAAATAGAGCTTCTATATCGGGGTCAGTATTACTTCTTCTGTTTCTGGCACTCATTTTCTAGTACTTCTGCAAATAGCAGATCAAGTGTCAGGTCACAGAAAAGATATTTTTATAACATAGAAACATATACTTCAAATGTAAATGTGTCTACTGGGGTGTATTTCATTCTGCTCTACTTATACTAGAATATTACTGATCCTATCTATATGGAGTTACACGTCCTAGAACACTACTGGTTCTATTTCTGACGAGTTCGTTAATATGTTATATTCCAGAACTAAGCTTAACCAAAGCTCTGATACCACATTTTGACAACCCCAAACCCCGAACTGACGGTGGCAAGGGTAATCTTTGGAATATAACACAAAAACAGATAATAGCAGAACAGAATTAAATAAATACACCAGATAATGCACAATAGAATATACTGGATAAACATAATCATCAGAGTTACACAGTATACAGGATCATACTTAGTACAAATACAGTTCAGCTATACATAAATGTCTACATTGGAAATAAACATAATGTACAATAGGAGTTGAACAGCATAAAAAGAGATAAATGATAGAATCCATCTTCAGCTCCAGCTATCCGGATAAAGCCAGCTAAACCTGAATACAAGGGTGCACGTGTAGAAAAAGGTGCACCCGAGTTTGAAAGTGAAACAAACTACGTGTCAGTGTACGTGTCAGTCATGGGACTGGTATGAGAAATCTACTCAACGCATTTGAAATATGGCAAATCACAGGACACGCCACTTTCATGGAACGGGTTTACTCCATTGGATTGCCAGTGCTTTAAAAACAAATCATTCTTTTAAACATCGCAATGATTTTTATAAAAATGAAGCCATTATAAGACTCAGTTCCCATCACACAATGCAACGCAAACCGGAGGATAGAGTTTTACCTTATAATGGCCAAAAGATGCTTACACGAATAAAACTAAAGCATTTGATATTATTACTAGTGTTTATATGTTTCAAAAACAATTTCATATCATAACTATCAATCATAGATGACATGAGCGTCCCATGCCACTATGTCACCAAATATGGGTATACAATTAAAAACGCACAGTCACGTATTTGGAAATTGGATTTCCGTCATGAACCAAAGCAAAAGATAGTCCTTACCGACTTCGCAACTCTCTAGCCCGAGCCACAAGCAAGCGCGCAGGCAAGTCTTGGAGCGACAGGGCCGGTCCACCGATGAGGATTATTATGCCTGAACAATACGTTTCCCCGCCCTTTGGGGCTTAAACGAGCCAACGAATGACTCCATCAGACCCGGATCGTCCGATCTAACCGAGGCGCCTCGCAACAGCAACAACCACATAAGTCAAACTCGTCAGGGCGTGTAAAACCACTGACGCCACTTCTAACTAGAAAGAAACGCATGTCCTCCCTGAGGTCCTCTCCCATTTCTGGTTCATACCGGGGTGTGAGGCTCGCGATTTCACGTTATACACAAAGCTACACCACACAGGCGGTGCTTTGATCATCACCACAAGACTTTTCTTTTCAACAGAAGCCCTGATCACTGCATCTTAGCATGCCACACAGGCAATTCACACCGTGCAACTGATGGCTATCAATCACACAGAATAAATTCCAATGTCAGACACACTGTCCATTTGCAAGTCCGTTCTGGGTCTGAACGAAACCGGAGGCACTATATACCTCGCAAACCCATTGATCACCACATACGTCTGGACGATCACCACTCATTATCCATATTTCGGGATGCCTCCCAATCAGGACCTCGGTTACCATCCAAACGAGGTGAAGATCTCCGGTCTTCGACCACCGTCTTCATCTTCGATTTCTTATCGTCGATTCAGTTATTCAGAATGGGATAAACCCATTCTTTCTGAGCAACTCGCGTATATAATAAACAAGTGCTACCCGAACACTACTACGCATCATTTCAATTCATTAGTCACTAACCGTCAATCAGTAAGAGAACGATTTCCCAAATATTAACCCCGAAGGCCGAAACCAACATCAGATCAATACCCAAGAAACCATTCGACTTAGCCAACCTTCAGTTAGTTTCTAAATTTCACATCCATATTGTTTATAATATTTTATAACAATTTATCCCTATTTTTATTTATTTTAAAATAGCTAATTTATTCAAAACGACGCTTCAGGCCATAATGCGGCCGTGGTGCTGTTTTTCTTCAGATTTGATTTACACATATCTGAAAAATCTAACCGTTGGATCTTCACAAAATTTACATCATTAGAAAGATCTTCTGAAAACGAATCCAACGGTTCCAGTTTTGGGAAAATCCGACGGTCGGATCTCCCGCTATAATCGTTTGAAGTTTCGATTACAAAATACGAACTACAGCGTCGTTATTCGATTAAATATAATTATATATATATATATAAATATAATCGAATCTGGCGCTGTTTTTCTTCAGATTTGAATTAAACATTCCAGACAATCCAACCGTTGTATTTTTACAAAGTTGGTGCCGTTGGAAAGATATTTCCAAAGCGAACCCAACAGTTGCGATTTCAGGGAAATCCGATGGTCGGATCTCCCGCACTAATCGTTTGAAATCACGGTTTCAAAATACGAAATGCAGCTTCGTTATTCGATATATTTTAATTCTATTTATATATATATATCGATTCTTCGATTTCAAAGTTATATTCTTTTCATACATTTGATAAAAATTATATTTTTATCTAACTGTCTTCTATTTCAACACTTCACTATTTTTAACAATTCATGTGTATAATAAAAATGTGATTTTTAATGTAAAACAATTTATTTCAAAACTCGACTATTTTATATAGTTAATATAGGTGATAAAAATAGGATTTTTATTATAGAACAATTTCTTTCAAAACAAGATTATTTTATACATTTCATATTGATGTTAAAAATGGGATTTTTATTATAAAACAATTTATTTCAAAATATGAATACCATTTAACACATGAATTTCAATTCAACGAATGAATTTCGATTCAACACATGAAGGTTTTCTATAGTTTATATAAATAGATAAAAAGGTGATTTTTATATTTAAAACACGAATACCATTCAACACATGAATTTCAATTCAACGAATGATTATCGATTCAACACATGAAGGTTTTCTATAGTTTGTATATATCGATAAAAAGGTGATTTTTATATTTAAAACACGAATACCATTCAACACATGAATTTCAATTCAACGAATGAATATCGATTCAACACATGAAGGTTTTCTATAGTTTATATAAATCGATAAAAAGGTGATTTTTATTTTTAAAACATGAATACCATTCAACACATGAATATGATTCAACGAATGAATTTCTATTCAACACATGAAGGTTTTCTATTCAACAGATGAATATAATTTCAACACAGGAAAATAATTCTAACACATGAATATTATTCAAAATTTCAGCAGCATAACGACAGGGTAGTTAAAACCGGGACCATCCCTAGTACGGCTCCTCGCTCTACCTTAAAGCCTCGCAGCTTTTGACAATGGGGAATCATGCATCTAGTTCACACGCAGGCGGCATGTATATTTTTTTCAATTCCACAAACTAATCCTATGTGGTTTCAACCAAATATTTCTCAACCACAAATGGGTATTTTTCAACCACAATCAATCAATTTCAACCACAAACAATTCCAATCAACCATTCGCTATCAATCAATTTTCACACCAATCACAACCAATAAATATCGTCCATGGTTTGTGGACAAGGGGCGTATATATATATATATATATATATATATATATATAGCATTTCACTTCTATTTCAGCACATATATAATTTTTACAATGCATATACAACTTATACATCGAACGTACAACTTATACAACGCTTATACAAGAGGTGTACAACGCTTATATAACTCATACATCGACTATATAATTTATACATCGTCGTTTTCCATATTGTTTATAAATTAGAAATCTCACATTGGGTTCCACTCCACCAAAAATAGCAGAAGGCTCAAAAAAATATGCGGTCTCTTCTAGAAGGTAGAAGACGTCAACACGAGTCCACTATCTCTTGTTTCACTGAATTTCGTCAACACACGAAAAAGTTATGATTTTTCAAAGTTTACAACGGTTTAAAGGTGTTAAAACAGTTGAAAATAAACAAGGCCGTACCTCAGCTGTTTCGTTCAAAACTAGGTTTGGATTTTTCTTCGAATCCGTGTAGCTATTCGTCGATCAGCCTTCGCAGCGTCGAAGGGGGAGGAGAGGCGCGCCTACGCCTGAAGGGGGGAGGCGTTCGATCGCCTGAGGCAGGCGGGGCCGCGGCGAAAACGTCTGAACTTCCCGAGCTCGATTCTCACTCCACAGGCCATGAAAAATTCCAAACTTTATATGGATTTGAAGATCTCGAGGAGCTCTACAAAATCTTCAACTAGAGGAGGGGCTAATTTTGCGTGGATTGATCATAAAATGACGGGAAGTGATGAACACCTTTCCGTCGTCGATCGCGATATTTTTGGGGAGAGAGAAAAATATCTGGGCCAATGATATTTTTTTATATTTATAAATTTTTAAAATCCAAAAATACCCTCTTTCACCCACGAACACCAATTCAAACCCAACGACTGTCATCCCTAGCGTTTTACCCCCATTCTGAACACAATGGGATATGTTTCGTAGGCCCATTCGACTGTTTCAGTCAGTTTTCCTTCAAATTAAAGTATAAAACATTCAATATTCGATATGAACGTACATTTCCATTTGCCAGGGCCACAAACTGATTCGAAAAATTCCAGAAAAATAAATCTAGCTATGTTTTGACGATACGGTCCCAACAAAACTAGTTTCGTCGAATTCTCAGACTGTTTGCAAAAAGGCCCATTTCTGGTCGATCCAATTTAACTGTAATTGACCAAAACACGTTTTCCTTTGCCACGCTCACATACTAGCTTCAAAAATTTTGAAATTTGAAACCAAACAATAACTTCACATCTCGGATCCAACAAAAGTGGTTTCGTCGAATTCTGAGGTCATTTGCAAAATGGCCAATTTCACGGGCTATATAAGTTCCATAGCGACCTTTCTGAAAATTCATTTGGCCATAACTTTTGCTTCCCGCTATGAAACTTCGATTTTTCAGATTCGTTAGAAAGGTATTCACTAACAGATTTAAATATTTTTTGTTTCACTCAAATCCGTTTTGTTTTGCACCCGGTACAGTCTGTCGAAGTTTGAATTCAAATTTTGAAACTACCTCGCCTTTTCAGGCCTTGTTTATAATTCAAAGTAATTATATTCGTTTTCAAACGTCGATTCAAACTCACTTTTCATTGTTATTATTTAAAATACTTATTTTAAATATTTAAAATCCACTATTTTAGCCAATTCAAAAATTTTAAATTGGTTCAGATTTTCTGGGTCGTTACATATGTTTTGCATTGGAATGCTCAGGTCAGGTCCTAAGTGTTCCAGATTTTGAAGTTTTCGGTTAGAAAAAATGGAGAGGAACGCGAAGACGCAAGACGCTCATGCACACGCAATGCCTGACTGAACCGTAAACTTTTATTCTTTTAAAAATTCATGTACACGTTATTTTGTTTCTTCCGCGTATAAAAATGATTTGCAAAACTCTATTATTTGTATAAAATTTATTACCACTGCAAACTGTTGTCTTCTGTGATTTTGTGTGTTTATTTCTGTTAAACCGGTGAGTTAAATAACGATTCGCCATTTTAAGCATCTGGAGTCGGTTTAATTACCGATCTGAGATGGTCAAAAAGGCTAATCTTTACAGTTGGTATAGGAGCTTTAGTTCGACAAAGCTTAGCTTATCGGGTTTAAAAACCCATTTGAGATAGGATATTAATATCCTAGAATCAGTGGAACTGACACAAGAATTGTTGTAGAGGGAGCGTATTATGAAAAATAAAGTATTTTGAAATTATAAATTGTTTTGAAGAATAAGGTATTATAATTTTTGAAATACTTCGAATATAACTTAATTTAAAAGAAAAATATTTTGAATTGAAAATAAAGAATTTTAAAATTAATTTAAAGAAATAAAATATTGTAAAAATAAATTAATTTGGGAATACATAGTGTTTTGAAATATAAATTTATTTTGAAAAATGGAGTAATATGAAATAAATAAAATTTGGAATTGGTGTGTTGTGAATAAAAATTAATTGAATATAATGTATGTTGAAACTTTGAACTATATAATAAGAAATAGTTTAATTAGTGAACCAACTGAAACCGAATAAATTTTTGGAAATAAATGAGGCTTAAATAAATTGGGATATTATATAATATATAACTTGAACATAGTAAAGGATTTGGTTTGCATAAGTAAGATTGTGTTGTATATTGTTCGAAATATAACATATGTGTAATAATTGATTAAACATTTAATTAGATTCAGTATATTTGTAATTTTCTAGGTAATATAAGTATGTGAACCATTAATAAATTCGATATTTAACTCGAAATAAGATAATAAATTATTCTGAACATAATTCGATATTCTAAGGTCTCCACTCTTCGAATCTGCATCTTTGATAGCTTCTATTCGATAGGTTTCCTCAACTTTCATCATGAATCAGTTGTAGATGTAACCAAAGAAAAATAGGGAAAGTTATAAATTTGTACAAATCAGATTTCATCTTCGATTATTGTGTACTTAAAACATAATAATGAATGACAACTAAAAGTTGATAAATAAATGGAAGACGGTAAACCATTGAGAAAATATGAAATGTATACCGATCGATATATTGATTTAGTTATGACTAAAAGAAACTGTTCGCCTGAAACTAGAGAATTTGATTCCAGAATGTTGAAATTGGTTTCAAGTGTTTTGAAATGAAAATTGTTCCAAGCAATTTAAATCAACTGGTAAATATTATAAGTATTTTCAAAATGAAAATATTTCGAATGATTTTTAAAAATGTTTTGGAAATATACATTCGAATGGAGAACCCGCTTTGTCACTAGATAAAAATTTCGATGATAATTTTACATTATCGAGATTTATTATCAAGTCTTAGAATGGGGGAGACCATTATAGTAGCATTGCTACTAGTTTGTTTTGATAAAACAAGTATTTGATTCTGAAATATTATTGAATATAAAAATATGTATATATTTGGAATGATTGAAAAAAAATAGTCCGGAATTGATTCTCGTGTATGAGTTGAATAATATAATTCTATTGTATTAGGATAATAGAATATGTATACTTCGAATGAATATCTCCAAGAAAATGGCTGAATTTAAATTTCCAATGAAGTGAGTAGAAGTTTGTTTTTCGACTAGTTGAATAAATTATTTCAAGTGAAATTTAAAAATTTTGAGTTATATATTTGTAAGCTTAAAGGAATTGAAATATGAATGTGAATTTGAATAATTAGCTCAATTTGGAATAAAATTTAAATTAACATTTAAGTTCGAATTTAATTGAAATTTAAAATGTAAAGGGGAAACTCAAGTAATGAGCAAATGTGAACCTTTGGTTCAATTTAAAATGTAACTGAATTGAATCTGAAGTTAAAGTTAGTTTAACCTTGAAATAAGAACTGACTAAAACAAAAAATTTGAGATTTGGATAATTTATTTGGATTGGGTTATTCGAAAATTTGTATTGTTATTTTATAATTATTTTATGTGAAATTATGGTGTTAGATTTGTCTCTATATTTTTTTTTGTCTATGAGCATAATTTATCTTTGCTTTCAGATAATTTTTCCTAAAATTATTTTTCCAAAACCTATTTTATGTATCCAAGCTTATTTTTCAAACTAGTTTATTTTATCAAATTCATTTACATCACATTTGTTATCTTAAAAAAACCCATTTATTTTACTTAAACCATTTTTAAACCCATGTAACTATTTAACTTATTTTTCCAAGGTTTTATTTATTTAAATATACTATATATCAAGTTGGTTATTTTACAAAGCATATCTATTTATTTCAAACCTATTTTTCAAAACCTATTTATTTATTAAGTAAATTTCATATTAAGCTATAATTTTCCCAAAAATAGTTTTTGAAATTTAGTTATTTTGATAAATATATACATACATACATATATATATATATATCCAGTTCGAACAAATTAAGTGTCAAAGTGATTGAATGTAAACTCAATTGAATATGAATGTCGACAATAACTCCATTTGCAATTACAAACTTAAAATTTGAAATTCTATTGAATACTTGGATCGTTTGAAATCAATTTAATTTGATCTTGAAATGGAAATTTTGAAGATCATCGATACATGAATATTGTGATATGAAATTTGAAACTTATATATGAATTATATAAGTATGAGATTTGAAAACTGATGATTTGAAATATAATTGACGTGAAATCGATAATCTTATATAATGGATTTATATGAGGATGATGCATTTGAAATAAGATTTGGAAAATTTATGTAAATGTATATTTAAATAAATGAGATTCAAAATGAAGTACTATATGCATAGCATATATGTTTGGAAATAAGGATATGGAAGTACATTCTGCTTTATATCCGCATTGTGGCCACATCGTGGATTCATTCTATTGATTCATCTTATCTAGATTAGGTTTTCCGGAAATAATACTCGAGTAGTCCTTTGAAGTCCGTGGCGTAACCCATGGTGTTATGGACTCGACTACATAGCGAAATTCGTAGGGCTATGATAGCTTACAGTTACAGATGTTCCTTGGGGGATCCAAGCGGAACCATTGTGTAACAGCGATCTATGGTCATTTTATGGCGTAATCCGCCTGGCTAGTGATTACCCTGAGGTATGGATGTTTACTGGGGGATCCAGGCATAAACCATTGTGTATCTGCGGTCCACATGGCGTAATTCGAGAGGCAGTGATTGCTTAAGGTTTATATGTGATAGCGATGTAACCTCCAGTGTTACTATAAGTAAACTTCGATCCATGAGCTGAGTTGGCATAGCGTAGTTCGTAGAGAAGTGATTGCTTAAAGGTACAGATGTTTTCTCGGGGATCCAGACGAAACCATTGGGTATCTACGATCTATGGTTGTGTTGTGTGTCATGGCATAATTCGTAGGGCAGTGGTTGCTCAAGGGTACAGATGTTATCTAGGGGAACCAGACGTAACCATTGTGTATCCGCGATCGATGATTTGATTTGTTTGGATTGTACTTGCCATATCCATTGCAAATTTAGAGGAAAATGTTTTAAGAATTTCACTGGGTGTTGAAGCAAGTATATTGCGTATTTAGATATAATTTGGTCGTGCGTCGGTACCACGCATGTTTAAAACTTCTATGAGAACAAAAATAGACTTGTCAAACTACGAGTGATTGTGTATTTTCAAACTTGAAATAACCAATCAATAATTCGAAATTAAATTTATACAACTTCAACATAATGAACTAAGAAATAAAAATTTTAATTGTTTTAGCATAACCACAATTTTGAATTTAAATATATGTCTGATTTTAGAATCATATTTTCAAATTTAAGTATTGTATAGTAATTAAAGTTTTAATGAAAAGAAAAATTAATTTATTACTGACTAGAGAAAAAAAAAGAAAATTAGTAACTACATCAGAAATAAATTAATTAAATGGAAAAGAGATGGAAAGTATACGAATTATAATGGAATTCATGAGCTAAATTAATTTAAATAAAAAGTTGATGAAAAAAATGAACGTTGAATAAAAATAAATAGAAATGAATGAATTGCGAGCAATGTAAGCATATTAAATACGAAAAAAATTGAGATAAACGAATTATGTATGTATAATAAATGGGATACATGAATTGAAAATAAATAAATTAAAATGGATTTTTTTTGCTAACGTGAGGAAACACGTACATAGTATAACAAAATTAATACTTATAGAGGACGTGTGCATGGATTTAATGTAGAATCAAAGTAAAGTAAATTTGTATAACATAAAAGACAAGTAAAATTGAATGTGAATAAGAAAATTTGTTTATTTGTATGCAATCTCTAATTTTGTGAATGGATTTAGCTTGATACATTCTTTTGTTACCTCAGGACAAGTTTGCATTATTTGTTTGTCATCATGCCGTGTATTTGTTACTTATGTTATATAAGTTAAGTATGATGCATATATACTCATTCTCATGTGTTCGTTAAGTATTTTAGTTGGTTGCAAAGTCATGCGCTTCAGTTTGGAGCTTACTTTTGCTCTCATTCTGTAAATCATAGGAAAATATGCTTAAAATGCTAATAAAAGGTACATATTTCAGATTTAATATCGTAGTTGGGTTTATATTTGTTGTTTCCCCTGATTAGGGATGCCTCATCGTATAGATGAGATGTATATTTTGTGTTTTTGCGTATGGGAAAATTTTCCCAATCGAACCGTGCAGTGGAGGTGCTGCTGAAATTTTCTGTAAATCAGGGTGTTAGAAAATTTTTCAAGTCCTAAAACTCTGTAACTTATTTTTATTCTAATAAGTTACAATAAGGAATAATTGGAATACAATTTGAATAGAAATAAATATTTTGAAATAAAATAATAACCCTTCCCTTGTTGATACATTTTGTTTTCCTTAACTCATACTCATCTTTTCTTATCTATTCGTTGGTCGTGCTCGAATTCCAAACCGTCAAACCTTGCTCCCGAACCCTTCCCTTTTGTTTTATGTCAATAAATCGATGGACAAATTGGATTTTTCAATAGGAATGTTTATTTGAGAATATAGTTCCCGAAATTTTGTAATCGATTTTTGATTAATGTTTCGGAACAAACTTGATATGACTTATAATTTAAATTGTTTATAGGGTGGTTTTAACAGAGGAAGTTCGACGACTTGAAACCCAAGATTTTGAGATATTTGGAAAAAAATAACATATGATTCGGAAATTATTATTTCGAAATGATTTATAACTTTGGGATATGAAATAAAATGATTTATCGCTAAGATTCGAGTAACTCGGGACTAAAGAAAGGTATATACTTCGCGCTATATACTCGGTGTCCGAGTCTGGATGTTAGCCGGGAGATACTTAGTGTTATATCTATGACACCCCATGTCCGTTAATGTCACTCGCAAAGAGAATGCATTAAGTTTTGAGAAGCGTTTAGGTAAACAGACACAGAATATTACAAGACATATATAAATTTTTTTGTAGTGGAAATAAACTACTTTATTAATCATCAGAATACCGTGGTTCAAAGCATCATTTGTCTGAAATATAAAAACCCATTACAACATAAAAACCACTGTCTTGTACTTCAGAAATATCAGAGTACATAAAGGAAAGAAAATTCCCCAAGAACAAAATATGGCCATAGCAACAAGGATAGGAGCTTGATCCACCCAATAAGCAGGTCCAATAAAGTAAGCAAAATCACGATCAAGCCTGTGTGTTTCCTCCCTGAGCACCTGGGGTGAGGGAAATGAAAGAAAGAAGGGGAAACAAAAAGGGTCAGACATAAAGTCTAGCGAGTCTAGTTTCTTTTAGCCAGTAAATAAATAAAGGTAACATGATAGACATATAAAGTGGATAAGAGAGATTAATACATAAATGGCAGGCATAACAAGGTAAACAGGACAAAAGTAGGGGTGGGCGCAGTCGGTTAACTGAGCCGATCGGTTAATTTGACTGGTTAACTGCGAAATTTTCATGGTTCAGTTAACCGGTCATCGGTTAATCGCACTAACCAACAACGGCCGAACCGCGAATTCCTAACCGCGGTTAACCGGTTAAATTTGTCGGTTCGGTTAACCGTTCGAACTGAATGGTTAACCGTAGATTTAACAACCTAAAAATGCTAAAAGTCTGAAATAGCTATGAGCACAGCATAGATTCAAACTCAAAACATATTGTTCATAACATTAAACAGTTTACCAAACGTTGAAACATGCAAACACTGAAACACAATTGTTCAACCTAATTCCACAGTCCACAGGACTTACAGTCCGCTAGTAATTCATAAATACAACATAACATAATAGCTTACAATAGTAACACAAAATCAAATAGCTAATAGTAATACAATAAAAAACAACATAGATAAGTTCTTCTAGAATCGTAAGACCAAGCTTGAAGCCTTCAAGTCCATCTACCGTTGACTGTAAAACAAAAACATATCACAAACTTGAAGGTATACATGTAACATGATAAATATATAGGGTGGACAAACTAAAATAAGTTTAAGTAGCTATTATGTGGTGCAATACAGTGGTGTAAGTAATGAACAACAAATTAAATATAGGCTGGACAAACTGAAATAATGCTAGCTAAAACAACAACTGTGTATTCAACCCAAACAAAACATCAAGGTATGATACGATTTCAGACTGAGTACATAATGATTGATTCTTATATTCTTATTATAGTACATTGTTATTCTGAATGTGGTTTGGTAATCCAACTCAAATATTAAAGAATGACAAAGAGCTTTTGCATGTAAATACAGTTACTTCATAGACCAGTTTTATCCTTTTATATCATTAATGTCTACCTCATAACATATGTTATATGCTACATCCACTGATAACTATTACATTCCTTTAACTAACAATTTATTTTTCAAACTTCAGTGGGCAATCATGAGGTAAGTGCTCAAGGAAAGAGGACTGTTTTACATGGTGTAGATGACCTCGATGACAATTTTACAGTAGTAGTTGAAGAAGATAAAAAGAACACATTTGACCAATTATCAAACATAGCATCAACTACTAAATAGGTCACCGTCCAAAAAGAGGCTACTACAAAATCGAAGAAGAATCAGGGTCCTAAAGTTGTGAACTTTTTTGTCTGATTGCATCTTTTTGTTCCTACATAAGTTACGTTCACAAATATCATGTAATGACATTAAAGAAGTTTTGAAACATGCCTCAGAAGTGTAGCTACAGCGTGAATCATACTGTTAAAAAAGTTGTATGAATAAGCATTTAAGCTTGCAATTTTTTTGTAAAAGTTTATTAACAAACATAGGAACTAAGGAATACATGAAATATTTTACAGTATGCAAGTTCAGTAAATTCATCTTTATAAAAAAATTGCTTTGTGACATATCCTTGTAGTCAACTTGAACTATGTATTCAAGTTGAACTTGAACTGTGTATTCGGTCTTAGTGAATCAGAACTGTTATTCACTATCCAGTTTGAAACTTGAACTCAACATAAGTAAACATGAACTTGAGCTATGTAAGTGTGTACTCAGTCTAAAACTAAAAAATATGCTTTGTTTGCATGCTTTCTGAAACATAACTGCGTATCCAGTCTGAAACTTGAACTTAACACAAGTAAACTTGAACTTAACAGAACGGTGTATTCAAATTATCAAAAATGGCATAGCCTTCTAGTCAAGACAACAAGAACACTAATTAACTGAAATGATATATCTGAGAAGGTAAGCTTATGACAAAAGACAAAAACAAATAAATGATGCAATTTAGAAACAACTGACAGTCTAGGAATATTAAATGATATCTTATCATCAATAATAATAAGTATTCAGGCAAAAAACATGAGGGGTAAGACTTTGATGGCAGAAATTTAGGTTTATTATAGAAAAACCTCAAAAAGGAACATGTAAATATGACAACTACTCACTTAGATGGACTGTCCATGTTAAGAATGCAAGAAGATGGCGATTCACTTTGACGTCCATGTACAAATTCTACGTAGCAAACAAGATAACTAGAGTGAGTGGTGTATGTAAAATCAAATAAACGTGAAAGCGGCGAAATTATTTTACAAATACTAAAATCACCTGAAAAGGCATCATCATAGAAGTAAACATCATCGAAAGGAACCTAAATCCGATGATCTACAAAAATTGGTTTGGACCTTAACCAATTTTGAGTACAAACTAATGCCTCAACCATTCGTGGACTCAACGAACTAGGAAAAGGATCTATAATCCGCCCTTGGTGCTAAATGCGGATTCAGAAGCAATCGTGGAAACCAGAATAGCTAGAGATCTCGCGCGACTAAAGATAAAACACGATATTTGGTAGAATTTACCTTCTACCATAACAAAATATCAAATGTAGCAACCCGAATTCCGACAGACCGAATTTTTTTCAAAAACCCAATCTATCGAAACCCGAGTTGGGCGCTCTGGTATCCTGCAGAAAAAGACAGAGATAAAGAAAACATGTCAGAATTCGTAAGCATCTTACAGCGGAAGGAATTCAAAGTATAATATACTTTAAATATAGCTTTACCTTATAAAACATACTGGCTAACCAGTATCCAAAGCTTATACCATCTCTGTCATGAACCTAACCTGGAAGTATGTAATGAGGAGGGGGTCAGAACATAAGTTCTATGTGAGTGGACTTAGAATAAACTTCTGTATAATCCTACATATACCGTTCAGTTATATTTTCTTGCTTATTAGGTTATTCGCGATATTAGTTCTCTAGGCTATACTTATGTCCCATAAGTAGATTAACCTAATACAACGTATATGTAGATTCTCCCAACTCATATAATCCTTTCTATGTATATATACAATCCCTTGTCGTATGTCGTACGGGCTTCATCATGTAAATCTATACTACTTTAGTGTAGTGCCACCATTCTCGAAATCGTTTGGACTACCACCCTTAATCTTGCTAGATTCCGTTTATTACCTAGATCTAATCTAGGGTTTTCTATCCAACGCTTCCTAGATTCAATCAGGGTTTATGCTACCCAGGGCCATTGGGGTTTATGCTACCTATTGAACGCTTTCTTGATCCGACTAAGGTTTATGCTACCTAGGGCCACTAGGGTTTATGCTACCTATCGAACAATGCCCCCTAGTCTAGGTCACACTGCCCAGAGCGATATATGTTCCTAGACTTTACGTCGCAATCATGTCGTTAAACGTGCTAGATATCTAGTTGCACATGTCCTCTATATGTGTAGCCCAAGTCCCGTGGCAGGGCTAATCAAGAAACATGGAACTCGGTCGGGAGATTTAAGTTATCTTCCGATGCAGATGCTAAGGTCTGTTTTATCTGTATGTGGCTATGGTCCCACTTGAACCCTCCTTCAACTAATGAAAGGCACCCAAGAAAATCAAGAATGAGAACTATACGCAGGCCCTCTATGCCTCCACAAACCTATTGGCCACCCTCACCCATAACTAGACTGCAAAGTATATGGTTTTTTGGAGTTCTCCGCCTTTCCGCTTGCGTACCACGATTGACTCAAGATGGTAGGTGGACGACGACATGCTATCACAGGGCTAAACAAGATATCGTCGCCTCACGCTGACCCATCCTAGTCTTTAGGTTGCTTATATTGCAACCAAGGCATACCCTTGGCTCTTCTAACGCAGACCTTAACCTCTGTGAACCCAAGAGGATCATCTGCAACCTCACAGAGGGATACCAAGAGTACCCTCACGCCCCCTCGAAGCCGCGTGCTTCGTAACCCAGTTCGCTGAAGCCTTCTTCATGATCAGATGGACGTTCTCTTCTTCTCGTGTTCTACTTGGCTTTCTTGACTATGGTTTACTACTTAGTTCTCTTAACTAAGGTTTACTACTTAGTTTCCTGAATCGTTAGCTTTCTAACTAAGGTTCACTACTTAGTTTCCTGAATCGTTAGCTTTCTTAACTAAGGTTTACTACTTAGTCCTCTTAACTAAGGTTTACTACTTAGTCCTCTTAACTAAGGTTTACTACTTAGTTCTCTTAATCATTCGTTTTCTTAACTAAGGTTTACAACTTAGTCCTCTAAACTAAGGTTTACTACTTGGTTCTCTTAACCAAGGTTTGATACTTAGTTTTTGTTACTTAGTTCTCTTTAACTAAGATTTGTTACTTATTTCCTTTTAACGAAGGTTTACTAATGAATTCAAGCATGACTTAAGTTCTCTTTATCAAATGATAGCGTACGGGTGTTTTCCCACATTTTCAGCTTAGATTAACTTATTTCATGGTATATGTCGTCCCACCCTTCGAGTCTTGTATTACATCTTAAGTCATATTCATTTCTTATCCCTAGGATAAGTTTAACTATTATTTAATCTTATCATTCCCCACTTTTCCTTGCTTTGATACTGTTATATTGGTTAAGTTTTCCCATGTGTCCAAGTTGACTTAACCCCCAATCACGTATTTAATTCAACCCACGTACCATGATAAATTGGTTAAATGTTCTCTATCAGTTCATGTTGACTTAACCCGCCCATACATCATGTCAAATTGGTTAAGTGTTATCTGGCGGTTCATGTTGACTTAACCCACCCATATATCATGTCAAATTGGTTAAGTGTTGTCTAGTGTTTCATGTTGACTAAACCTTACCATACTAGCATGTGTCATTAGCATTAATTAATTATTAATGACCAACCTCTCACATTAGACCTATTCTTGCGGTCACTGGATGTGCCGGCTGGTTCCGGGAAGGATTACACCACAACTCAATATGACCTTGGGTTTCAAGCACGTTATGACTAACTTCTCACATTAGAACCTATTGTTTGCGGTCACTGGATATGCCGGGCGGTTCCGGGCAGGATTACACCGGAAACTCATTCTAACCTCGAGTTAGCCCTGTTTCATGTTTATCCAATTAACAATTCATGTATATTCTTTGTGTCATAGGCCAATTATAAATTTACAAGCATGTTCATGTTCATTCTTGATATCAAATGTCAATTACCAATTCACAAGCATGTTCAGGTTCAAGTTATGCCACTATTGTCAATTTCATGTTATGTGTCGAGTTCCATAGTTACATAAAAACATGGTTTGTCCAACATAATCCATTTTTAATTATGTTTCCAGGATCTTAACGGCATATCCAATTTTCAAGTCTCAAATTCAAGCTTTACCGAAAAACCCCAATTTATGTTCATGCTTATAATCCCGTTAATAGGCTATACCTATTATTCCAGTTTCCCGTACATGTGTTCCTAACAGGTTGCTATCATTCCTTATATGTTGGTTAAGCTTATTCATATGTCAAGTGCTACTTAACCCCTTTCTACTTTGCTTACACAACCATTCGTGTAATAATCTTTTTACCCAAATTTCCTAATTCATCGATTAAATCTCAAGCTCTTCCCAAATAACTATAATTTACGTGCTGTTGACCTTGGCTCGAAGGTGGCCAAAGTTTCAAAAATAAAAAGGAAGAATAGGGAAGAGGAATATATTAAGCATACAAAGATTATTTTAAATTGCAACATGAATTTTAACTGAGGAATGACGAACGATAATAATACTATTATGCATGAAGTGTATTGTAATCCCATCACTGATATAAGAACGGATCTTGAATTCTGGGATCTGATTTCTGAAACTGAAAAGCTATCCCTTGACGTAGATTATCGATCCTCTAATTTAGATTTGATTCTTAGAAAATAGTTGTTGAAGTCATTGAAGCCTTTGATTATCTAGTTGAATTCTAACGAAAAACTTGAGCATCATAACCCCGTCTTTGATTTATTTTGATATGAATTAAGGCAAGGTATAGGCATAATGAAGATGTGTAGAGAAAACTATTGCCTTAGGGGTGTTTATATAGGTGCTCAAGACCTTACCGTACACGCAGCCCTGAGTCAGCATCAAACCCAGTTAAGAAAATAGTCCAGATTCGCAGATGAATCTAGCCACATCTTATCGTACACGCATCGCTGAGTCAGCATTGGGCTCGTTTTGGCGTAGAAATTTAAATTTCGAATGTTTGAATTGTTTTGGCGTAGAAATTTGATTTTTGAACTTTTGAATTTCAGGAATTTATTTAACTGTTTTATTCACATGAAATATTCTTATATGTATAAAATTACTCTATCGACCATTTTACGCGTATATATATACGCACAATTTTCGTTTTATTTCCAAAATCCAAACGATGTTGCACCGTTTTTTTATTCTTGCCATATTTCATTGACTATAGCCTTATCTTGAATTTTATCTTTTGTGTACATATATTTATGCATATATATATATTCTCATATATATACATATATTTTCATTATTTCCTTATATGTACATTCTTATCCTTTCAAATTTTGAATTTGTATACGTACATATATCTGCATGTTCAGTGGCCCTCTCTAAAAAAAAGATAAAAATTACGCCGCCGCTGGGGATCGAACCCCCGACCTGCATGTTACAAATCCAATGTCTTAACCAACTGAGCTATGAAGTCTTTTGCTAATAAGTCTTAGAACAATGATAATTATTGTTCTCTCCTTACTTCTCTTTTTCATATTAGTTACAATACTTAAATTAAACCATTGCATGAATCTTTTTCTTTTAATAATGCATTATGTTTGCAAATCAGTGCATGCAACATATTTACATTGCATGCAACCAATCCTTTCTTTCTTTTAATGCATGCATTACATTTTTTTTCAGTGCATGTATTTATTACATGCAATCCTTATTTTATTCTTTATTTTATATTTTAATTTGTTTGCGTGTATATATATATATATTTTTTTTTTCTCTTGTGCGTATACAAACTTCTAGGCTTAATAACTTCTTCATATGATGTCCGTTTTACGCAAACCAGGTTTCTATCATGACCAGAATTCCAAGACGGATACAATGGTGATGTCCATTTTACTTAATTCCTGATATTTAAATGAAGTATTTTTATTTTCTTTTCTCTTCGATTACACACATTGTTATCACATTAATTTCCTCACTCTTCAATGTATGAATTAATTTCTCATTATATATCACCATTATTTACCTATCTATGCATATATACATATTTGTACATTTTTAATTATATTAAAAATATGGGGTGTTACATTCTCCCACCCTTAAAGAATTTCGTCCCCGAAATTCGATAAGAGTAAAATAGATAATCCCTCGCAATATCCATCCATCCAATGTGGATCCAATTGTTGCAAACATTGTGCACATATGCAAAGTGAGATACATCATAGTAAAGTATGTACGCCTAATTTGGATCCACCTATATGTACGTAAATTTTAAAAACCCTTTCAAAACGTGATGCTCACGTCCTAAATATACTTGTAGTTCTATATGAATGCAATATTCTTGAAAAATCAAAATATTTTTCATCCAAGTTTTCCCATACTCTTATAGAATAAGAGCATGGTTCACCAATTGTCGCATCCAAAACCCTACCAACCATCATTAAATTCGAAATTAGAAAAATCTAGTTTTCTAAATTCGATTTCTTATGTTACAAAAAGATATAAAACAGAAGAATTTACATTTTCCGCTATACCTTTTATAATTGCACTCGGATTTTTATATAACTATTCTATAAAAACTTCCTACTTTCCTATTCAAGCACGACCACATAAGAAAACTTTCCTTTCTCTTTCATCTTATCTTGGAATAATTTCATATTTATTCATCTTTTTCTTAAGATTTCCATTTTATTTTCCCTTCACATTTGTTGCCTTACTGAATTTATTTTCTCTTGTTAGCTTAGGCTTTTCTCTTTCATAGCTTATTTGACTTAATCTAATTACTTAAGTTTATTTTTTCAAATAAGCTTTTTCTGTTTTCAACTCAAACAGCATCCTACACAGCTACTACTATGGGCCAAGAATCTTAGGGCTTTGTCATCTCAGACAATTGCGAGTCCACACAACAGGATCTACCCACTTACTTGCCCTTTACTACTTAGTAGTCACTACTAGTCCTTGCTGTGCATTACTAGCCTATACTTTTTCTCTCTTTCTCAAGCAACAAACCTAGGTTTCTCAACGCTTATGCATTCTACGGGAATTTTCCATTAGTTTAATATTAGCTAATCCCTGACTGTAAATTGGCAAGAGTGTAACTCCCTAAATGTCAACCTCGAAGACCGAAATCAACATCAGATTGACACTCAGAGAATCACTCAACTCAACCAATCTCTAGTTGGTTCCAATTGTTTAATTCATAGCTTTAACTTTCTCTCGTCCTTTTCTAGCCATTAATCCTTACCTACTCCTTTCTTTTTTAAACATGGTTTGGCCTTCTTTCTTTTCATTACATTTTTCTTTCAAAAATTAAAAGTTTTAAAACTTTGTTTTCTTCTCCAAAACTTGTTTTCGCCAAACCATAAAAATATGCTGCAGAATAAAATGCAAAACATTTTTTTTTTCAAATCACAAAACTGGGGTAGACAAGGACAACTATCAGGCTTACATTGTTTCTAATTACAATGTTAATTTAACTACTCGCTATAAGGTGCAGACATCTATTCTATTCCTACAACTTATTTTGTCCACCCAACAAAATTTCTTCGTAAATCAATAATAAAAATTTATTGTTAACAGAATAGAATTTTCTTTTACAAAACGCAACACTTTCTTTTCAATCCTTTCATATATTATAATATGAAAACTAGCGAGCTATATATGCTCTATATTATGCACTTTTTAATGAGAGAGTTCTTTTAAAACAAGAAATCATTGTTTTACCAAAGAATACACCACTTTACTTTAAAAACCCAACATGCACTGAATATGTCCTTTACGTATTTTTCTTAAACATCAAAAAAACTTTTAAGATTAAAACTTGAAAAACACCACAAACTCTTTTACAAATTCAAGTTCTTAAAAGTTTATTATTGGGTTAGACTCAAGTCTGTCTTTCAACTCAACTAGGCTTTCCTAAGCACTTTCCAAACCAATTCTCTCAGCTATATGTACTCCTAATCCATTTTCCACATTTTAACCTTTTTCTAACTTATAAGGTTTCACTTCTAAACCCACTACTCTGAAATAACAACATTTCAGTTTTAATTCTTATGGGATACTTTCTTTCTCCAATACCAAATTATATTATACACTTTCCAACCAAACCACCTAAGGGTCTTAAATTTTTTAGGTTCATTCCTTTATTGTACAAAATAGCTATCCCAACTCTTTCCATTCCTAGTGGGCTACTTTACGAATTTAGGTTTATATACATAATATATTTATATTTTAGAAAATACAAATACGTTCACTCATTATCTCCCTAAGATCACTAAACCGAAGCTCTGATACCAGATGTAACAACCCGAATTCCGACAGACCGAATTTTTTTCAAAAACCAAATCTATCGAAACCCGAGTTGAGCGCTCTGGTATCCTGTAGAAAAAGACAGAGATAAAGAAAACATGTCAGAATTCGTAAGCATCTTACAGCGAAAGGAATTCAAAGTATAATATACTTTAAATATAGCTTTACCTTATAAAACATACTGCCTAACCAGTATCCAAAGCTTATACCATCTCTGTCATGAACCAAACCTGGAAGTATGTAATGAGGAGGGGGTCAGAACATAAGTTCTGTGTGAGTGGACATAGAATAAACTTCTGTATAATCTTACATATACCGTTCAGTTATATTTTCTTGCGTATTAGGTTATTCGCGATATTAGCTCTCTAGGTTATACTCATGTCCCACTAGTAGATTAACCTAATACAACGTATATGTAGATACTCCCAACTTGTATAATCCTTTCCATGTATATATACAGTCCCTTGTCGTATGTCATACGGGCTTCATGATGTAAATCTATACTACTTTAGTGTAATGCCACCATTCTCGAAATCGTTTGGACTACCATTCTTGATCTTGTTAGATTCCGTTTATTACCTAGATCTAATATAGGGTTTTCTATCCAGCGCTTCCTAGATTCAACCAGTGTTTATGCTACCCAGGGCCACTGGAGTTTATGCTACCTATTGAACGCTTTCTAGATCTGACCAGGGTTTATGATACCTAAGGCCACTAGGGTTTATGCTACCTATCGAACAATGCCCCCTAGTCTAGGACACACTACCCAGAGCGATATATGTTCCTAGACTTTACGTCCCAATCGTGTCGTTAAACATGTTAGATATTTAGTTGCACATGTCCTCTATATGTGCGGCTCGAGTCCCGTGGCAGGGCTAATCAAGAAACACAGAACTCGGTAGGGAGCTTCAAGTTATCTGCCGATGCAGATGCTAAGGTCTGTTTTATCTGAATGTGGCTATGGTCCCACTTGACCCATCCCTCAACTAATGAAAGGCACCCAAGAAAATCAAGAATGAGAACTATATGCAGGCCCTCTATGCCCCCACAAACCTGTTGGCAATCCTCACCCATAACTAGATAGCAAAGTATATGGTCTATTGGAGTTCTCCGCCTTTCCGCTTGCGTACCACGATTGACTCAAGATGTTAGGTAGACGACGACGTGCTATCACAGGGCTAAACAAGATATCGCCGCCTCACGCTGACCCATCCTAGTCTTTAGGTTGCTTATATTGCAATCAAGGCATACCCTTGGCACTTCTAACACAGACCTTAACCTCTGTCAACCCAAGAGGATCATCTTCAACCTCGCAGAGGGATACCAAGAGTACCCTCACGCCCCCTCGAAGCCGCGTGCTTTGTAACCCAGTTCGCTAGAGCCTTCCTCATGATCAGATGGACGTTCGCTCCTCCTCGTGTTCTACTTGGCTTCCTTGACTAAGGTTTACTACTTAGTTCTCTTAACTAAGGTTTACTACTTAGTTTCCTGAATCGTTAGCTTTCTAGCTAAGGTTCACTACTTAGTTTCCTGAATCGTTAGCTTTCTTAACTAAGGTTTACTACTTAGTCCTCTTAACTAAGGTTTACTACTTAGTTCTCTTAATCGTTCGTTTTCTTAACTATGGTTTACAACTTAGTCCTCTTAACTATGGTTTATTACTTGGTTCTCTTAACCAAGGTTTGATACTTAGTTTTTGTTACTTAGTTCTCTTTAACTAAGGTTTGTTACTTAGTTCCTTTTAACTAAGGTTTACCAATGAATTCATGCATGACTTAAGTTCTCTTTATCAAATGATAGCGTACGGGTGTTTTCCCACATTTTCAGCTTAGATTAACTTATTTCATGGTATAAGTCGTCCCATCCTTCGAGTCTTGTATTACATCTAAAGTCATATTCATTTCTTATCCTTAGGATAAGTTTATCTATTATTTAATCTTATCATTCCCCACTTTTCCTTGCTTTGATACTGTTATATCGGTTAAGTTTGCCCATGTGTCCAAGTTGACTTAACCCCCAATAATGTATTTAATTCAACCCACGTACCATGATAAATTGGTTAAGTGTTCTCTACCAGTTCATGTTGAATTATCCCGCCCATATATCATGTCAAAGTGGTTAAGTGTTATCTAGTGGTTCACGTTGACTTAACCCACCCATATATCATGTCAAATTGGTTAAGTGTTGTCTAATGTTTCATGTTGACTAAACCTTACCATACTAGCATATGTCATTATAATTAATTAATTATTAATGCCCAACCTCTCACATTAGACCTATTGTTGCAGTCACTGGATGTGCCGGTTGGTTCCAGGCAGGATTACACCACAACTCAATCTAACCTCGGGTTTCAAGCACGTTATGACTAACTTCTCACATTAGAACCTATTGTTTGCGGTCATTGGATATGCCGGGCGGTTTCGGGCAGGATTACACCGGAAACTCATTCTAACCTCGAGTTAGCCATGTTTCATGTTTATCCAACTAATAATTCATGTCTATTCTAGGTGTCATAGGCCAATTATAAATTTACAAGCATGTTTATGTTCATTCTAGATATCAAATGTCAATTACCAATTCACAAGCATGTTCATGTTCAAGTTATGCCACTATTTTCAATTTCATGTTATGTGTCGAGTTCCATAATTACATAAAAACATGGTTTGTCCAACATATTCGATTTTTAATTATGTTTCTAGGATCTTAACGGCATATCAAATTTTCAAGTCTCAAATTCAAGCTTTACGAAAAAAAACCCAATTTATGTTCATGCTTATAATCCCATTAATAGGCTATACCTATTATTCCAGTTTCCCATACATGTGTTCCTAACAGGTTGCTATCATTCCTTATATGTTGGTAAAGCTTATTCATATGTTAAGTGCCACTTAACCCATTTCTACTTTGCTTACACAACCATTCGTGTAATAATCTTTTTACCCAAATTGCCTAATTCATCGATTAAATCTCAAGCTCTTCCAAAATAACTATAATTTACGCGCTGTTGACCTTGGCTCGAAGGTAGCCAAAGTTTCAAAAATAAAAAGGAAGAATAGGGAAGAGGAATATATTAAGCATACAAAGATTACTTTAAATTGCAACATGAATTTTAACCGTGGAATGACGAACGATAATAATACTATTATGCATGAAGTGTATTGTAATCCCACTCACTGATTTAAGAACGGATCTTGAATTCTGGAATCTAATTTCTGAAACTGAAAAGCTATCCCTTGTCGTAGATTATCGATCCTCTAATTTAGATTTGATTCAAAGAAAATAGTTGTTGAAGTCGTTGAATTAGCCTTTGATTCTCTACTTGAATTTTAACGAAGAACTTAAGCAGCATAACCTCGTCTTTGATTTATTTTGATACGAATTAGGGCAGAGTATAAGCATAATGAAGATGTGTAGAGAAAACTGTAGCCTTAGGGGTGTTTATATAGGTGCTCAAGACCTTATCATACACATAGCGCTGAGTCAGCATTGAACCTAGTTAAGAAAATATTCCAGGTTCGCAGATGAATCTAGCCAAATCTTATCATACACGCAGCGCTGAGTCAGCATTGGGTCCCGCAAGCTGTTTTGGCGCAGAAATTCGAATTTCGAATGTTTGAATTGTTTTGGCGTAGAAATTTGATTTTTGAACTTTTAAATTTCAGGAATTTATTTAACTGTTTTATTCACATGAAATATTCTTATATGTATACAATTACTCTACCGACCATTTTACGTGTATATATATATATACGCACAATTTTCGTTTTGTTTTCAAAATTCAAAAGATGTTGCACCGTTATTTGATTCTTTCCATATTTCATTGACTGTAGCCTTATCTTGAATTTTATCTTTTGTATACATATATTTATGCATTATATATATATATGTTCTCACATATATATATACATATATTTTCTTTATTTCCTTATATGTACATTCTTATCCTTTCAAATTTTGAATTTGTATGCGTACATATATCTGCATGTTCAGTTGGCCCTCTCTAAAACAAAGATAAAAATTATGCCGCTGCCGAGGTTCGAACCCCCGACCTCCATGTTACAAATTCAATGTCTCAACCAACTGAGCTATGAAGTCTTTTGTTAATAAGTCTTAGAACAATGATAATTATTGTTCTCTCCTTACTTCTCTTTTTCATGTTAGTTATAATACTTAAATTAAACCATTGCATGAATCTTTTTCTTTTAATGTTAATGCATTATGTTTGCAAATCAGTGCATGCAACATATTTACATTGCATGCAACCAATCCTTACTTTCTTTTAACGCATGCATTACATTTTTTTCAGTGCCTGTATTTATTACATGCAATCCTTATTTTATTCTTTTTTTATATTTTAATTTTTTTGTGTATATATATACATATATATATATATTTCTCTTGTGCATATACAAACTTCTAGGCTTAATAACTTCTTCATATGATGTCCATTTTACGTAAACCAGGTGTCTATCTTGACCAGAATTCCAAGACGGACACAATGGTGATGTCCGTTTTACTTAATTCATGATATTTGAATTAGGTATCTCTATTTTCTCATCTCTTCGATTACACACATTGTTATCGCATTAATTTCCTTACTCTTCAATGTATGAGTTAATTTTTCATTATACATCACCATTATTTACCTATTTATGCATATATACGTATTTGTGCATTTTTAATTATATTAAAAATGTGGGGTGTTACATCAAAATTATTCGGCGCATCCTCAATCGGTGCATCTAAGTACTTTTCTAGTTCGTTGCCTTCATTATCTTGTTCTCGAACTCCTTTTAGAAAAATATACCTTTTTTCAGCAAAGACTCGAATCATCATCATTCACATCATGATCATCAATACCAACGGACGTTTGAGGTTGTGATTCCCTACGTGTTTGTGTTCCAAATGTTGAATTGTATACATAAAAGCTGAACAATCTTTTCAAAATATCTTTCACCCATTTTAATATGTCCACCGCAACTATTTTTCCATACATATCTTCAACAAATAACTTCAAAAACTGGAATTTATATCTTGGATCAAGTACACATGCAACAAGTAAAATTTTGTTCAAATTGCCTATACTTCCCCAATATTTGTCAAACTTAGCTTTCATATTGTGTGCCATCTTTCCAAGAAATGGATTTGTTTCCTTCGTCAATTTTCGAAGTTGTTATTGAACTACGGATAGCTCGGCATAACATTCGTTTGCGGTAACGGACAAAGTTTTGCTAAATTTTAAAGTAATATTATAAAAATACTTTAAGAATTTAACAAAGAGTCCGACATTTCTCCAATCTATAGAATCGGGAGGGTCAATATCATCATCAAAGTATGCAACAAAAATACCTTTATTTTCTTTCATATCATCAAAAACCCTTTTATATTTTAACGCCGCTTCAAGCATCAAATACGTTGAATTCCACCTAGTAGGCACATCTAAAACAAGCATAGATTTATCTTCGATTTCCAATTTTCGACCCAACTCTCTAAATTTAGTAAATCGTGATGGAGATGATCTTACAAATCTAACCGCGGTACGGATTCCAGCTATGGTACTACCAATCTCCTTTAGTCTGTCGCTAACAATTAAATTGACTATATGAGCACAACAACGTAAATGAATGTATCACCATTCAAGACACAACCACCATCAAAATCATTCAATTTAGCTATCACATAATTAATTGCCACTTCATTTGCACCAGCATTATCAACCGTGATAGACACTATTCTTTTAAGCTCCCATTTTTTGATACACTGAACTATGAGTTTTCCAATATTTTCTCCTTTATGACTAGTAATCACACAAAAGTTTATAATCCTCTTATGTAAATTCCAATTTCCATCAATAAAGTGTGCGGTTAAAAACATATAATTCACATTTTGAATAGAAGTCCATGTATCAGTAGTTAGAGAAACACCATGCAATGATTCAGAGAACAACTTTTTAAGAGATTTCATCGAGTCCCAATATAATTAAAGTACATCTCTACAAATTTTTCTACGTGATAGAACTTCAAAACAAGGAGACAACTGTTGACAAAATTCAAGAAAACCTTCACCCTCCACAAAACTAAAAGGGAGTTCATCAATAATTAGCATTCGAGCTAATGCTTGTCTACATAGCTCTTTGTTAAATGACCATGCTATGAGACTGTTGCTACCATCATTATCGCCTTCAAAAGCTAACGTTTTTTGTCTTTTATCACTATCACGTGGAATTGACCTACATGATGTTTTTATGTGATAATTCAAATGTGTAGTGCCATTCATATGTGAATCACATGCAAAATCTTGACCACGGTAGTTGCAAGCACATTTAGGAACATTAGGATTCTTATTTTTAGTAAAATGTAACCATACCGCTGAAGGCTTTCTACCATAAGTCTTGCGACCGGGAGGTAGAGGCGGTTTTGCACATCCAACGGTGAATTGTTCATCACCAGTCTCCTCATCATCCGCTTCTTCCAAATGCTCAACATCTCTTGTTTCTCTAGACGATCCCTCTACTAGTGCCTGTTATACAATTTAATATTATATTAGTAAATTTGCAATAGTTGTATACATCTAAACCAAATGGCATAAACATTAAACAAGGGTGTAAACATTAAAAAAGATTGTGCAGCAAAAGCCAGCAACAAGTTCAGACTTCAATGTGTACACATGGGAATGGGACAGGAACAAGATTGAACAAACTAAATGCTCAAATAATAGTTCCACATCATGTTGGCAAGTGTTTCTGCTCAAGTGTTATTTTCTACAAGAAAAAAGAAAGAAAAACTTTTATATTTATTTAATTCGTTAATGGTCCAAGTAACGGTGGTTAGACTTTTTCTTTTTATTTTCTAATAATGTAAATCTTGGGTCTTTTAAGCCAGCAAATAAAGTGTGTCCTACTAATTGATCAAGAATATCAACGTGACATATGTGCAGAAGGACCCAAGCCACTTTAAAATATATATAAATAGAGGTGTTCCTGACTTTAAAATATATATAAACAAAGGTGTTCCTGACTAGAAGAAGCTTCTGCTTTTCATAAAACAAGGTTTTTTTATCAACATGTATATAAGTATATATTTGCTTCATAAAGTAGATTTTCGTTTAGAAGCTTGTTGTTGTTGTACATACAAATATTGTCGTAAGGTGAGAAAATAATGAACCCGGTGACTTTGAAATATAGCAAAACAAAGAGTATAAAATAAACTATATACTCCAAATTAAATCGTCGAACATGCATTGATTAAAAACAAAGAGTATAAAATAAACTATATACTCCAAATTAAAGAGTAGAAAATAGCGTGAATGCAGAACAAACACTAGCTATTATATTATCATTTGAAAATCATTAAAATAAGGGTGGGCAGCTACCATTTTGCACGTCAAAAGCAACAACAAACCAACTACTACTCCATGTTAGGAAAGAAATGAAAAACAGTCATGTACTACTTGCTTTATTAACAGTAGTCAGTAATACAATAAACTAAATTACTACAAAAAACGAAGTATATATCAACCTATTATCATTACAATTGCAGTGAGAATAACATATAGATTTGATGGGTTTTAATGATATAGATGTACATATGGTTGTAGTTGGTACACCTAAATATTCTAGAATTATCTTATCCTAAGTTTATTGACACAAAACTGAAGCCAGTATGATCATTAAAAACAATGGTAATTGTTAACAGTATGAAAAATCTACAGCATTTAGAGCTTGGTTTTTTTTCTAAGATCCAAATAAACTACTTACATTCAGACTTCGGCATAATGATATAGATAGTTTCAATTATTAGACTAGAACAACATCAAAAGGCTAAAAGACTAAGTGTATTTATTACCCAGAAACACAAACATGTAGATGGTAGCCAACTAAAACATGTGGATTGTAAATCATATTTGCCAGACTCGATAACACTAAAGCATCAGAAATCGGTAAAAATGGGAATCAAGCAACAAATAACACTCACATTTTTCTCTTCCTCTTAACAATCACCATTTCCTTGAATCCACGTATTGGGCAGTGGCTGATAAGCGAAAAATAATAAGGGTTTAGGATTTGGATCGAGGAATTTTCGCTTTTTGGAAAGTTAAAGAAAAGCGGCTGTGATAAAATTCAGTTGGAACGAAATAAAAAGGCTGCTAGGGTTTTGAAAATTTTAGGTGGATCGGGTATCGGGTTGTGAAGGGCCGATTATTTAAATTTAAAATATGTTATTAAAATATATGCGGTTAACAGTTAACCAATGTAAAACCGCGGTTAACCATTAACCGAACCGCTTTTGGTCGGTTAATTGTGATCGGTTAACCGCAAGTTCGGTTAACTGATTTTGTCGGTTAATGCGGTTCGGTTGAGATCGGTTCAGTCGGTTAACCGCAAAAAACACCCACCCCTAGACAAAAGGATAGAACAGATAGCACTTCTTAATACTTTCCTTGCTCTACACCAATACTAGTATAACAGATATGTAATAGGATTACATATTCCCCAATTGCTTAACAAAAACAGGATGATCCCAACAGAAACATAATGGTAGTTTTTGGTGTACTCTAGTAACGGGTTTTAACCCAAACAGAACTGGTACTTAAACAGAAATAACGGGTGTTAGCCCAAACAGAAAAATAGGTACCCCATAGAAACAGACAGGATTAGATGTACCCTATTTACTGCCCCAAATCGATTGGCTCCCTATTCCGTAGACCCTGCGCTAGCCCCAAAGTAGGGTGTATCACTCCCTAAAGTGGCAACCCTTCGTTTTCCGAATGTGCACAACCATATCTACTGATGTCACAGCGTCTTATCTTCCCCAACAGGCGGAGTCATGCACGCACAAAACCCTGTTGGAACGTGTAACAACCCGTATTTTTATAACATATTAAAACAAGAAATCAAGGAAGAATTAAATTCTAAAATCAGAATCAGGGGAAACGGGTTACGACATTGCGTTCGTCTCGAAATTTTACATGAAATAGAGTCCGAGTTTTCAAAAATCGGAGTCCGGATGAAGAAGTTATGGCCTGTACAAGTTTCAGCAGTTTTCAGGCAGCACTGGACCAGGGGTCGACCATAGGGTCGACCTACCCCCCCCCCCCCCCAGGTCGACCATAGGGTCGACCTACCCCCCCAGCTCAACCATAATGTCGACCTCCCCCCCCTTACAGGTCGACCTGGTCGGCCTGTTTTGACCTAGAACTCATTTTTGAAGCCTGAGACATGTTTTGATGGTCCGGATTGATTCTAGGGTTAATCTAAGGGCCTAAACTAGTTCCTACACCTATATAAACATCCTAAGGCCTAACCTAATTCATACAAGAATTCATATGACACCAAAATACTGCTGGACTTCCTCTTGATCATGGTCGCCGCTCTCTAAACTTTTCTCTTAACCTCTAAACTAGATTCAAACTAGAGATTAAAGCTTCGACAACAATTCAAGAAGATAAATCAATGTCTCTGCAACTTTCTACGACAATTTTAGTTCTTAATTCATTAGTCATGCTCTGTAAGTTCTAGTTATTTTCAGATTAAAATAATTAAATTTAATATGGACATGTGATGAAGTGAAATTGGACTTTTGATTCAAGTCTATTCTTGTTTCTTCTTGGATCTCGATCTTGAGAACTTTTCTATCTTTATTTGCATGACAAGTTTATCGTCTATTCAGCCTGTTGTAAATCAATTTTTCTTGGTTCATGTTGATATTATTATCAAGATCTATTCTTTATGCCTGAGATGATGCTTTTATGTCATTTTCTCTGTGATCTTGTTTTTATTGCAACTTCTTCCTCCCCCTATTTATTTTCTTTTGATGAACCTAGGTCAATTTCAGACCTAGGCCTAAACTACGATATACGTGCGATGGTATACGGGGGAAATATTGGAATATTGCCTAGTGGAATATATTTGTTTGGTGGAATCGAAGGCATAATATGATGTTGGCTCGTTTTTTGACCAAGCCACCCAGGATCATTCGTAAGAGGAAAGCAGGAAACCACGTTCCCCAAGAATATGAAGGAACGGATCGCACTCTATCGAATCACCCACGAAGGATCGCGTCTCAACGGATCGCCCACCGAGGATCGCGTCTCAACGGATCGCCCACGAAGGATCGCGTCTCGACGGATCGCCCCCATCTCATCAGCGAACGACACATCCAGGCGATCCGATCCAAACTTATATTGTTGCCCAGAGCGAACCGATCCGAGCCCATGGTGCATGGCGAACCTTCTGACCCATTCAAGCGCGAGCTAGTCTTCAGCGATCCGAATCGTACGGATCTGGCGACACGTGTCCCTAATTGTCATCTGGACCAATTCTCCCCATCTACACGATCTGATTTTCAAGCAGATCACGACACCTGTCCACAACGGCTAGTTTGACTGTTTCTCCAACGGTGGCGATGCGATCCGATGTTCTCGGGATTCGTGCCACGTGTCCACGATCCGCCTGACAAAATCAGCTATAAATAGCCCGGAGCTTGGCATTTTTAGGATCTTTTTGGCAATATTGAGTACTGAATCCGCCATTGTTGTCAAACTACTGAAATTTTGAAAGAAATCCTTGTTGTATTAGCTTTCAAAGCATAACCAATAATATATAAAGTGGACGTAGGCTCGTTAACGCTGAACCACTATAAATTCTGAGTGTTATTTTCTTTTTCCTCGTTCTTCATTTGAAATTCTATAGCATTCATAACAATTTGGGTGTTAGGTCCAAATTTCGATCTAACATTTTTGGTGTTTTCACTGAGAACTCAGTCCTAAAGTTCCACTATTCGCTTCTTTGAAGATTCCAGCGATTCGGATATCATGGCTGGAAAAAGATCTAAAGCTTCACAGACCAACGAAACGATTGAAGAGAGTGTGCACGAACTGGGCAACGAGGAAACTCTGGATCGCGGAGCGCAGGGGGCGAACCGATCCGATGAAGACACCGCGTTCCGAGTCGATGAGAACGAGACGATCCAGGCCACTGAAGGGGTCGTTACTCGATCCCGAGGTAACGCCTCACAGCCTCCGCGTACCACGACCACGAGTCGACCTCAGGGGGGCGCAGCGAGTCGCCATCCACGAACCGCAGCTATCCGAATTGTTGATCAAACTACAACTCGACCTGGAAAGGAACCTATGACCCGCTCCTATCGTCCTGGAACCTCTGCTCGACCCGGTTCGAGCTCTTTGCGCATAAGAGAGAGTGATGATGACCAATATGATCCTGCTGCTCCTGTCACTGAGGGGGATCTCTCTCGCTTCGTCGAAATGTGGGATAGGTTGTTTGATGAGTTGGCTGCCCAAAGGCAGGAAAGTTCCATCCTGCGGCAAAATTTGACGGCTATGGATAGAAGACTTGATGAGCTAGCAAGGCAAAGAACATCGTCGGTTCGTCCACTCACCCCAGTATATTCTTCTTCGTCTGAAGAATCGCCGAGACCTCCGCGGCGACCGTATGAGAGAGTCGAAAACATAGAACAGCTTCGGTTCGGAACCCTGCCCTCACAGGAAGAAGAAGCGCTAGGGGAGGGGCCCTCAAACCGTAATGTTAATGGTCAAGCAACGACTCTCAGGACTCGAGATGTGAACAGTCCTGTGCATAACAGACCACCTCAGCCCCGTCGCCGCACGCATACTCATGATAACAGGGGGCAGCGAAGCCCTATCCGAGCCCCGGATTTTGTGACTGCTTCCCGAAGAGAGATCAGAGAACCTCGTCGGGCCAGAGGCACTGACCCTGAACCTCCTTTGACCAGTGCAAATGTTGCAGCCATGGTCCACCAGATTCTGGCAGACAGCCGTGGACAGCGGAACGAAGATTGGGGGATCGACCACAGTCATACTCCTTTTACTGACGATATTTTGGATGCGACTTTTCCAAGGCGTTTCAACATGCCACAAATGAACCGATATGCGGGTAGATCTGATCCTGTCCAGCACCTGATGAGATACTCTTGGTCAATGACCGCTGCCGCAGCCTCTGACGCTGTTAAGTGCAAAGCGTTTCCCATATTTCTGGAGGACGTGGCTTTGTTATGGTTTACTCGCTTGCCGGCGAGATCGATTTCTAGCTTCAGGGAGCTGAGTGAGAAGTTCGTAGAACAATTCCGTATCTACGCACAGAAGACAAAAAGTGTGATCGATCTGTTCCTTGTCAAGCAGCGACCAGGAGAGAGTTTAAGGGTATATCTGGATCGTTTCAATTTGGCCGCTACTGAGGTTAAAGATCCTCATGAACCGACCGTTGTCGCAGCACTGATTGACGGGGTAGATAAGGACACTGAATTCGGGAGGTACCTGGCAGGCAAACCGCCCCATACTAGAGAGTTATTCTATGAGAAAGCCAACGTACATTTACGCCGGGAGGAGGTATATGCTAACCGAAAGGCTAAAACAACTGATAAGGAGGAAATTCAGAGCAATGTCGCCATCAAACAGACGGGAGACAGCTCGGGGAAAGTTGAAGTTAACGTTGGAAATCAGAATCAGGGTGGTCGTCAGCCAGGCAACAACAATAATAATGGTAACGGCAGCAACCGGAAGAGGAGCCGAGGGAACGACTCCCAGAGAAGGACTCGTCCCAGGGCCTTTGAAAGTTATACACCAATAAGTGATACTCTGGAGAATATCTTCATGGATGCGTACGAAGTCCTCCAGAATAAGAGGCCACCTCCCAGAGAGTCGACGGAAAAAGAGCGTGAAACAGGGAAGTTTTGCCTCTTTCATCAGATTCACGGCCATTCAACGAATGAATGCCGTCACCTAAGGGATGTATTCGAAAGGTTGCTTCGAGAAGGAAAGCTAGATGAATACAGAGTAACGCCCAGGGATAGGGGGCAAGCAGTGCAGGCCCAGAATCAAAACCAAAATCAACTTGCTGCTAGGCCGACTGCCCAGCAAAAAGGAAAGAATATTGTTATTAATACCGTGATCGGAGGACTTTATCTTGCCGGGCACAGTTCCAAAGCATTAGATCAATTCGTCAATGCGGCCAAACAACACCTCGAAGTAGGGGAGTGTAGCAACCCCGAGGACAGTACCCCGGTGAAGCAGCATAAGATGATGACCGATGATGTTGTTTTCCGAGAACGAGAAAGCATCGGAGTCCATGCTCCAACTGAAGATCCACTTGTAATTACAGTACCCATTGGGCCAGCCACTGTTCATAAGGTTCTGGTGGACAACGGGAGTTCCGTCAATATTCTTTTCAAAAAGGCCTTTGACCAGATGAATCTCGAAATAAAAGACTTGAAGCCCTGCCAAGGATGGATCCGTGGATTCAACGGAGCGTCCACCGCTCCAATGGGTTATGTAGAGTTACCAGTTACACTTGGGGAAGGAGAACGCCAGAGAGTGAGAATCCTTCCCTTTGTTGTTTTGGATGTTGAATCGCCCTACAATGCCTTCTTGGGCCGACCGGCCCTCGCAAAGTTCAGGGCCTGTATAGCCCCCTGGTGCTTGTTATTGAAATTTCCCACAGAAGCTGGCATTGGTATCGTCAGAGGGGATCAAGTTGCTGCGCGAGCGTGTTACGTTGCCGAACTAAAGTTACTTCGCAATGGAGGGGATATCGAAACTAAAGGCAACTCTCCCCCTTCGGGGGCGGAGACCTTATAGCAACCAAAGAGGATAGGCGTTGGAGAGTCGCCCAGAGAGATGCCCGAGGAAATAGATCCCAGAGAGGATCAAGAACCCGGAGGCAGAATGGCGACTCCCAACGAGACAACTGTGGATGTACCAATCGATGACAGTGACCCGGAGAAGGTCCTTAAGATTGGATCCCAGTTAAGTCCGAATCTTGCTAAAGAATTTACGGATTTCTTAAAAAACAATTTGGATGTATTTGCTTGGACCCACGCGGACATGTGTGGGATATCCCCATCAATCATGAGCCATTCGTTAAGCATTAACCCTAAACATCCACCTGTGAAGCAAAAAAGGCGAATGTTGGGCCCGGAGAGGTCTGCTGCCTTGAAAGAAGAAGTTGGAAAGCTAAAGAGTAATGGATTTATCTGAGACTCGACCTACCCAGACTGGATTTCGAATCCAGTCCTGGTAAAGAAGGCCAACGGGAAGTGGCGAACGTGTATCGACTTCTCAGATCTGAACAAAGCCTGTCCAAAGGATAGTTTCCCGTTGCCCCGGATTGACCAGCTGGTAGACTCAACGGTAGGTCATGAGCTTCTCTCATTTATGGATGCTTATTCAGGATACAATCAGATTCTGATGCATGTTCCAGATCAAGAGCACACTAGTTTTATCACTGATCTGGGATTATATTGTTATGTGGTGATGCCCTTTGGCTTGAAGAATGCGGGCGCTACATATCAACGCTTAGTCAACAGAATGTTTTATAACCAGATCGGGAAAACAATGGAAGTATACGTCGACGATATGTTGGTTAAGTCCAGGCAGTCTTCTCAACACACTACTGACTTGGCAGAGATGTTCGGCATTCTTCGAAAGTATGGAATGAAACTCAATCCAACCAAATGTTCATTTGGTGTTGCTTCTGGAAAATTCTTAGGATTCATTGTCAGTTCCCGTGGTATCGAGATTAATCCAGACCAGATCGCGGCAATCAGAAATATTCAGGAACCTAGGCAAATTAGGGATGTGCAAAGCCTTGCTGGAAAAGTGGCCGCACTAAGCAGATTTATCTCCAGGGCTAGGGATAAGTGCATCCCATTCTTCGAATTAATAAAGCGAGGAAAACGCAACTTTAAATGGACACCTGACTGCGTTGAAGCGTTTCAAAATTTGCTCAGGCATTTGGAGAAACCTCCGATTTTATCTAAGCCAATAGATCACGAGGATTTATTCGTGTATTTGGCGGTGTCATCCCATGCGATCAGCTCAGCATTGGTAAGGGAAGAGGACAAGGTCCAAAGACCTGTGTATTATGTGAGCAAAAAATTGACAGCAGCAGAGCGTAATTATCCACGAATAGAAAAGTTGGCGTATAGTTTACTGATTGCCTCTAGAAAACTTCGGCACTATTTTCAAGCACATCCTATCACCATATACACCGATCATCCACTCAAGCAAGTTCTACAGAGACCAGAGGCATCTGGAAGGTTACTCAAATGGAATATTGAGTTAAGTCAATTTGATTTGAACTTTCAGCCCAGACGGTCAATTCGGGGGCAAGTGATAGCCGACTTCATAGCAGAGTTCACTGTCCCTGAGGAAGATATAGCAAACGAAGAAGTTGATCCTTCAAAGTTACTTTTCGATCCCAATGCCTGGAGATTGTATACTGATGGCGCTAGGAACGACGAAAGATCCGGCGCTGGAATAGTGCTTGAAACCCCCGAGAAACGATTGATAACCTATGCAATCCGAATGGAGTTTCATGCCACTAACAACGATTCCGAATATGAAGCTCTGATAGCCGGATTAAAGATTGCAAAGGAACTGGAAGTCACAAAGCTGAACATCTTCTGCGACTCCAAGTTAGTTGTGAATCAAGTCACTGGAAGATTCCAAGCTAAAAGTGCAAGGTTGATTTTATACTTAAAGAAAGTGAAAGAAATGCTGAATGATTTTGATCACTACAGCATATCTCATATTCCGCGGTCAGAGAATCAGCAGGCAGACAAGTTGGCAAAGATGGCTAGTTCTGACGATCCTGAAGTGACTGGGCTAGCCCCCGTTGAAGTACCTCGGTCCCCTAGCATAGATCAGATGGAAATCGACCTAGTACTAGAGACGGAACCAGAAAGGGAGTCCTGGATGACCCCTCTAAAGAATTTCCTGATGGATGGAACGCTTCCGACCAAGAAAAGCGAGAGGCGTAAAGTGATTCGTAAAGCCGCCCGATACGTTCTGCAAGGCGGAGTTCTTTATAGACAAGGGTTTTCAATGCCCCTCCTTCGGTGTATAGCCCACGATGACATCAAACGTGTGCTGCAAGAAGTCCACGAAGGCGAATGTGGCGACCACACTGGAGGGCAAACTTTGGAAAGAAAGGTATTGCGGCATGGTTATTTCTGGCCTACCATAAACAAGGATGCAGTAAGATATGCACGACGATGTGATGCGTGCCAGAGATTTTCAAAGATACCTAGAGCGCCTCCAAGTCAGTTAAAAACAATGATGAGTCCATGGCCTTTCGCTATGTGGGGAATTGATATCATAGGAAGTCTCCCCATAGCAAGGGGCGGAGCAAAGTTCGCTATTGTGGCCGTAGATTATTTCACTAAGTGGGTCGAGCTGAACCACTAACTACAATCACAACCAAACGAGTGATCAACTTCATCGTGAGAAACATCATCTGTCGGTTTGGGATTCCAAAGATTGTAATAACAGACAATGGAACTCAGTTCGATAGTGCTGAATTCAGAAACTTCTGCCAAAAATACCACATCGAGAATCGTTACACCTCTGTGGCGCACCCACAATCGAACGGACAAGTCGAAGCAGCAAATAAAGTAATTAAGTCCATTCTGAAAAGAAGAATGAAGCGGGCTAGAGCCATGTGGGCTGATGAATTGCCCTTAGCACTTTGGGCCTACAGGACAACATATAAATCGGCAACAGGACACACCCCGTTCTCCCTTGTTTTTGGAACGGAAGCAGTCATCCCAGTTGAGATAAAGGTACCTTATCATCGGGTGACTTATTATGACCCAATGACCAATAATGAATTGCTCCTTGAGTCCCTGGATATGATCGAAGAAAAGAGGGATGAAGCAGACCTGCGTGCCTTGAGATGCAAACAGCAGGTCGCCCGATATTACAACAAAAAGGTTCGAGCCCGAACATGGGAACCCGGAGACTTGGTTCTGAAACGTGTCTTCCCACCCCCAACTCATATGGGAGCAAAGTGGGAAGGACCGTACTCCATTCTGAGCAAGCTTGATAATGGAACCTTCAAGCTAGCAACCGTAGATGGACAGGAAATCCCCAGAGTGTGGAATGCCCAACATTTACGGCCATATTTAACATGAAAGTTTCAAATTTACTCTTTTGCTTTGTTAAAAAAACTATGTACAGGGCATGACTTGCCTAGAATAGTCTGATTCCTTAAAGCAAGAGATTATAAAGTGGACGTAGGTCATGATTCGACCGAACCACTATAAAATATTGTGTGTCGTTTACCTTTATTGCATCTTTACTTATCTGCCTATTTATTTTTGTGAAAATCGATATAATGATGCAGGCACCCGAAGTCTGTTGCCAACCATTCCTCCCATAGACTGTTCGGAGGAACTCAAAGCCCTGGCAAATGCTCCAACTGCTTGTCCGACTAGTTTTAATCCTCGGAGCTTGGGTTAAAATGTAAACCTAGAACGGGATTGATGAGCGTGCATGATTGCAGGCCGCTTGATCCGTAACTCTAGCTCTCCAGAGCTGAGAGAGAGTATAAAGGACGCAAAGATGATAAGGTAGGGCGGTGTACCATGATCGGAGCCGCCTGAGCAATAGTCTAACCTTGGCAACCGCCAGGGGAATATAAAAGCGTCCATGACTTGGCGCTAAGAAAGGACTCTTACCTCGCTAAAGGATCGGGGAGCGATGGAACGGCTGAGCCCCAACTCTAACTCTCCAGAGAGAGAGAGAGAGAGAGAGTATAAAAGCGTCTCCGATTGAGCGTTGAGAAAGAGCTCCTTCCCCGCTGAAGGATCGGGGAGCGAACGAATCGCTAAGCTCGAACTCTAACTCTCCAGAGAGAGAGAGAGAGTATAAAAGCGTCTCCGATTGAGCGCTGAGAAAGAGCTCCTTCCCCGCTGAAGGATCGGGGAGCGAACGAATCGCTGAGCTCGAACTCTAACTCTCCAGAGAGAGAGAGAGTATAAAAGCGTCTCCGATTGAGCGCTGAGAAAGAGCTCCTTCCCCGCTGAAGGATCGGGGAGCGAACGAATCGCTGAGCTCGAACTCTAACTCTCCAGAGAGAGAGAGTATAAAAGCGTCTCCGATTGAGCGCTGAGAAAGATCTCCTTCCCCGCTAAAGGATCGGGGACCGACTGAACTATTGAATTTAAACTCTAACATTGACAACCGTCAGGAGAGTACAAAGAAGTCTATAATTAAGCACTGAGAAAGGTGTCAGCAATTCGGTCCCACAAGGACAATTATCCTATGAAATCTTCTAAGTCCCCCATATTCAGAAATAGGGGGCAACCTGCCGACAGGGCTATCCGATTCTTAGTAAACCCCCGTCAGTCGCTATGATAACAACCGATTGGGGGCACATATACTCATATACATATACTGAACTTTGATACAGCAGTGTAACATAGCATGAAAATTCTTCTTCCTGTTGATTGACTGATTTGTAGTTATTATTAATTAGCTAATGACTAAGCATGGAAAGTTTATCTGGATACAGGTACACAATGATGCAAGGAGAGATAAACTTTTGTTTATATACTGCGAATCAACATAGTAAAAAAAAACAACCTAGAAACAAAAGTGAGGACCAGTCTCACAATTACACTTCCTGGCCAGTGGAAAACCTAAAGACAAAATATCAACAAGCAACAAATATCCTATTTACGCTTTGACCTCTTCTCTTGCTTCTGCCTCTCCAGCTTCGCCTTCTCGGTATCAGACGGATCCCCTTTCTTCCTCTTCCTTTTGTCGATAAGAGGAACGTCCGACTCCTCTGAAGATTCCTCTTCCACCTCTTTTCTCTTCCTCCTATCAGAAAGAGAAGCCGGGAAGTCATCGGGGTTTGCAAAGTGAAGCTGTCGACTGATGGATTTGGGCTGAATCTTCACGATCATCCCAGTTTTGGGATCGAATTCTGCAAGAGGGACTACATCCAAAGCCTCATCTCCCACCTTCTTCGAAGCCGACTCTTTTTCCTGCCTGGCTTTTCGGCTGGCCAAGGTTTCCTCGTCATCATCATCGGCCTTTTTGGCGCCGATAGTGTCTTCTTCGTCATCTACATGGCGCCCATCCATGTCTCTTAAGGCTTCGATGGTCTCAGCATCTTTGGGCGCATCAGTGCTAGGTGCCGGGATGCTTTTTTCTGCTGTTGTGACCTCTGCCTGCTTTGGTACATCAATACCAACACCTAGCAAGACAGCCTCCTTCTCCACTTCCTTTTCTTTTTCAGTACCCATGCCGACGGGCTCACAACCTGTATTACGAGGAACACATGTTACTAATTCAATTGGTTGTTCTATCAGACGACGACAATTCACGATTGCTTTAACAAATTGTGGGGAAAAGAGAGAGATACCTTCAGCAGATGCACCCTCTTGAGTAATTGCAGAGGCTCCAATGACTAAGGGAGTTCGACCCAAAGGGATTAATGGATCATCAGGATGGTATTCCTCAACCCCGGAGGTCTTGGGCTCCACAGCCGAACTCGAGCATTCATCAGCTTTGCTTTTACCCTTAGCCAGGGCTCTCTCCTTTTCCATCTCCGCCAGAATCAGGCGACGACCCTCTGCCAGGTCCTCAGGCTCATTGTCTCTTAGGATGCTCTTCATCAATTCATCCTCGTCGATTTCTTCGACCCCCAACCTATGCTTTTCGCCCTCCACGATGGCATCCCATAGATTGGCCAAAGTAACATGGTAATCCGGGATCCACGAGATGTTGCGAGTCTTGAGAACCTGGCCAAGGAAATCGAAAATCATCTCTTCAAACCCCTCGATCTCTTTCTCTCTTTCGAGGAGCTTGTTGTTAGAAGCAGTGGCCAATTCAATGGCACTTTCAACGTTCTTTTCGGCAAGAGCTGCCCTTCTCTCCGCATCCGAGACCTGGTCATTCAAAATCACCTTTTCTGCCTTAGCCAGAGCCAAACTTTCTTTTAAACTCGCTTTTTCTGCCTCCCAAGTAACCTTCTCAGCTTCGAAATGGCCTTGTGCTGTTTTCAATTCGATGTTGGCCATTTTGAGATCCTCAACCTCCTTCTTTAAGGCCATTTTCTCTTGGCTATTAGAATCCAGTTCTGAATGAAAGCGCTGCTTGGCATTCTCTAATTCATTCTTATAATTTTCAGCGTCCCTCCGTGCTAAAGCAAGTTGGGACTGAGCATCTTCCAGGTCTTTCTCCAATTTTGTCCTAGCCCTTTCGTTATTTTCAAGCTTCGCTTTAGATCTGTGTGCTTCTATTTCGAGCGTTCGGATCACTTCTGAAAGATTAACTGCGTGCTTTTTCATCATTTCGTATTGCCTGGCCACGTGGCGGATGTGGCCGATAACTTCATTATCCCAATTTTTAGGAACCGGTTCCAAGGCAGGAACAAATACCATCCTATCAAAGAATATGCCTGGAAATTGTTCCCGCAGGTTTTCCAGCCTACCTTGGATCTCGGGACCATGGACGTAATCCCGTGACCCGGGGGCAGCTAACTCTGGTTGGCTGGTGGGGACAATGTCACTTCTCTCCTTCTCAGTCTCTTTGGATGAATCTTTGTCCCTATCTTTAGATTCGTGATGCCTTTTGGACGACCGACTGTGGGAAGGTGCACTCTTTGGAGGAGTCAACTCTTTTGGAAGTTTCTTTCCCCCTGTCGGAATTGTCGGATGATTTGAAGGCCTGGTAGAGGTTGATTTTGGTGGAGACCGAGGTTGCAAGGAAGTCGGCCTATGAGAAGGACCACGAGAGCGCTCAGTATCCGGACGAAGGCTGGGTGTGCCCTCGCGAAGAGAACGATAAGAGTAAGATTTCCTATGGGACATCGTTCCTGCAAAAAAGAAAAGAGTATATTAAAACTTTGAATACCCACGATATAAGAGTGCAGGGTCAGACAGCGTGTGTGATGTGTGCATCCCATATAATTCCCCCTAACAGACCCGGGCCTGAAGACAGGCTCATCTGACCCGTTCCTCGTCCTCTAGTTGAAGCGATTGCCTCTTAAGAAGCAGGGAAGAAAGGCCCCTCTCCGAAGTCTTTCTCCGTATATACATCATCGGGTAGAGGGATTTTATTCAGCTCATCAAATAACTGCTCTTCTGTCAAGTCATCGTCAGCAACAGTTTCTATTGGAGCAGAGATAGGAATTTCCTTCGACACGTCACCGCGGGCCTCATCCCCTCTGTATATGTTCAAGTCTTCATCGTCTTGGATGACTATCGGAGATGGACTCTTGCGAAATTTAGTTGTTTCTACCGCTTGTGAAGTTCCCTCTCCCTCTGTTGGGGGCACATACTTATAAGGTTTGCCGCCGGTGCCAAGTCCAAATCTTCTGTCTAGAAGGCGATGCTTATGAAGATTGTCGTCAGTAATGCATTTTTTGATCCTTAGAAAGTCGGATCTACTCTGTGAAAGAATGGATAACCGATTGCTGTATAATGGACCCTCCGTTTTCTGGAAGACATGATCTGTTTGAGATAAAGGGAAAATGTTAAGGCTTAAACTTCTTGAACAAGATATTCGATTAGAAGCTTAAAGTTTACTTGATTTGAGCCATCTACGCGAGCATCCAGCCTGTTTCCTTATATAAAACCAATCGGACTTAGGATCCCCAATGTTGGTGTATCCGTCGTACAAAACCTTCCTATTCGCCACCGATTCAAAGAAGGAGAAGTTTGGAGTTGCCGAAGAACGGTGCTTGAAAAGAAAGAAGAATGTCAAATCTATGAATTTAAGTTCGGCGTGTAGGATCTCCGCGTACGCAACATATAGGGCGTATAGGGATGCGTAAGCATTAGGATGGAGCTGCATCGGAGCAATACCCAGTTTCTTTAAAGTTTCGATAGCAATCGAAGAAAACGGAGGAATAGCTCCTACCAAGCACATGGTCCGACTAATTGCCATATATCCTTCCGGAGCTAGGTGGGGTCTATCTTCGCTACCGGGTGTCAAGACGTCATCCCAAGGAATTCCGTGTCTCAAGCAGATTCTCTTAAGTTTTATATCGTCGAGCTTAGACGCCAGAGAATCGGAGAATTTATCTATCCCGAGTGCGCCTGGGATCTCGTTAGGAGCTCGCTCATCAGTCTCAGAGTCGTTGCTGGATGAAGTACTTTCTGTCGGATCTGATTCTGTGGCTTCGTACTCAGATCCAGAATCTTCACCTGCCGGATTGATTGGAGGAATTTCAGGGTTGTACTGTTCAGGAATCTCGGATTCCACTTCTGTCACGGATCTTGAAGAAGAGTGATCATTCGACATTGCTGCTAGGACGAGAAAATATGAACAATAAGATTAACACTACCCGTCCCCCGTGTGTGCAAGTACTGGTGTGTGTACTCGTGTGTGCATTAAAAATGGAGCGAGAAAGCAATCAAGATCATCAAAACATTAGTCATTGTATGCAGTCAAATTATGAGGTCATTTAGTCCAGAAAGTCCAACGTCAAGGCCCTATCCTAACTGTTCAGAGTTTTATGGTGGCAAGGCGTTGATTAAAGTCTGAAATTTCTTCGTATCGTCAGCTATGAGTCAGATCGCAAAGCAGAGGGATCGCCCCTTTCGGATCGCAGGGCAGAGGAATCGCCCCCCATCGAATCGCCGGGTGAAGGGATCGCTCCTTCACGAACCGTTGCGACCCCCACGATACGTCCCTTTGCTGCCACCACGATCTTTCGTCTCGCCACTCGCTTTCGTCTTTTCTTCCTGACCACGACCCGAACCGGCCTTCCCTCTTCTTCTTCTTCCTCCTTCGTTTTCCTCCTCTCCTTTCCATCCTCGAACTCCGAGCTCTACGTCAGTTAGCCATGGCGTTTTGATGATTTCGTCAGAAAAGCACAAATTTCCATCGTTTCCAGTCGAGAAAGTTCATAAAGAGCGGCGTTCGCTAATAAGAATACTTTTTGTGGAGTTACCTTTCTAAAGATTGAGAGAATGCTCGGATTTTCGAAGGTTTGAAAAACTTGGGTTCGTTCTTCGATAGTGCAGGCGAAACGATTCGGCAGAAAGAAAGAAGAAGGAGAATGAAGAGGAGAGGGTCGGCTTATATAGGCAAAGAGGGCGACCGTTTGTCTCCCTTTCTTTGTCCTATTGGGTCCACGAAACACCATACAGGCCACGATCCAAAGCTTGTGTCGCATAGAAGCCCACGGACCGCCTCAAACGATGGCCCACCAAGCTCGAAGCCCGACACGGCTCGAAGAAAAGCCCGCCACGTCTCGCACAAAAGCCTAGATACTCAGCTCGAGACGAGCACGTGACCATTCGGACCGTGGCGCTCTATGACGATCCGATTCATGCATATGTTGATTTGAACCAATGCGACTGTTGATTTGCGTCCCTTCAGGAAAAAGTAGATCAGAATCTTCGAAGCATGTTCCATCATCGATAAAACATACTTCGAGGGGGCAAAATGTTGGCTCGTTTTTTGACCAAGCCACGCAGAATCATTCGTAAGAGGAAAGCAGGAAACCACGTTCCCCAAGAATACGAAGGAACGGATCGCACTCTATCGAATCGCCCACGAAGGATCGCGTCTCAACGGATCGCCCACCGAGGATCGCGTCTCAACGGATCGCCCACGAAGGATCGCGTCTCGACGGATCGCCCCCATCTCATCAGCGAACGACACATCCAGGCGATCCGATCCAAACTTATATTGTTGCCCAGAGCGAACCGATCCGAGCCCATGGTGCATGGTGAACCTTCTGACCCATTCAAGTGCGAGCTAGTCTTCAGCGATCCGAATCGTACGGATCTGGCGACACGTGTCCCTAACTGTCATCTGGACCAATTCTCCCCATCTGCACGATCCGATTTTCAAGCAGATCACGACACCTGTCCACAACGGCTAGTTTGACTGTTTCTCCAACGGTGGCGATGCGATCCGATGTTCTCGGGATTCGTGCCACGTGTCCACGATCCGCCTGACAAAATCAGCTATAAATAGCCCGGAGCTTGGCATTTTTTAGGATCTTTTTGGAAATATTGAGTACTGAATCCGCCATTGTTGTCAAACTACTGAAATTTTGAAAGAAATCCTTGTTGTATTAGCTTTCAAAGCATAACCAATAATATATAAAGTGGACGTAGGCTCGTTAACGCCGAACCACTATAAATTCTGAGTGTTATTTTCTTTTTCCTCGTTCTTCATTTGAAATTCTATAGCATTCATAACAATTTGGGTGTTAGGTCCAAATTTCGATCTAACATAAATTGGATGTTTGGGGATAATTTACCATTAACATGAAACTTGATATTTGGGTATTGTCATTATATTGGTAATTGCAAGAATGGGGATTGGCATATATAATTTGACATGGATCTTGATATATGTAATTTGATATGGATCTTGATATATATATATATATATATATATATAATTTGACATGGATCTTGATATATGTAATTTGGCTAGAACTTGTTATGAGTAAATTGGTGTAAACGTAGTATACATATAATTTTGGGTATAAAACTTGATTTATGTAAATTGGGCATAGCTTTGTAAGCATGTAAATCATGAATCTTGACATATGTAAAGCGGCATGAAACTTGGTATATGTGTAAATTGGCATAAAGTTGGCATACATGTAAAACGACATGAATTGAACATATGTAAATTTGGTAGGAATTGGGCATATGTAAAATTGACATGTAATCTAGAACTTGGGCATATGTTAATTATGTAAAATTTGGAGTAGAAACATATATGATAATTTATGACTTGGAGAAAGTTTAGTATGAACGCGCCTAAGTTGGGTTTTGGGTAATTGGCATGTATTGTAAATAAAAGGCTATAACTTGGCATAACCTTATAGTGAATTATGATAATAATTTGGGAATACATTTTGGGCAAAAACTTGAATCATGAACATTTCTATATGTTAAACACATGAACTGATATTGGGGTTTTGGGTGGAATACGACCATTAATGATCCTTTGACACGAGGTTAGACTCAGTTTGTGGTGTAAATCTGCCCGGAACCGCCCGGCAAATCCAGTAGCCACAAAGTGTCAGTCTAATGTGAGAGGTCGAAGGCCAAATTGTAGGCGCAACGATTTATGACACGAGGTTAGACACAGTTTGTGGTGTAAATCTGCCCGGAACCGCCCGGCAAATCCAGTGGCCACAAAGTGCACGATCTAATGTGAGAGGTCATGATTCGTTTGTCATAATGAATGAATTAAGGAATACTAACCATAATAAGACATGGGTATGGTTAGAGGGTTAGGTGGGATGACATGGAAATTTGACATGTACATGTGGACCTAACCGGTATGAGTTAAGAACATGTAAGACTTATAAATGTGGGCTTAACCAACATAACTGTTAATCAGACCAATGGGTGGGCTAAGTAATATGACTAGACTAATGACACTTAACCAATTTGACACGATGATTTGATAAGGTTAAGTCATGAACCGCTTGAATATACTTAACCAATTTGACACAATGATTTGGTAGGGTTAATTCATGAACCGCTTGAATATACTTAACCAATTTGACACGATGATTTGATAAGGTTAAATCATGAACCGCTTGAATATACTTAACCAATTTGACACAATGATTTGGTAGGGTTAAGTCATGAACCTCTTGAATATACTTAACCAATTTGACACGATGATTTGACAGGGTTATGTCATGAACCGCTTGAATATACTTAACCAATTTAACACAATGATTTGGTAGGGTTAAGTCATGAACCGCTTGAACATACTTAACCAACTTAACACATTATTCTTAGGGCTAAGTCATGAACTTGAACAACAACACTTAGCCAATTTGAGATGACACTTAGGCGGGTTAAGTCATGAACTTGAATGTAAGAACCCGTTACTTCCCCGTGAAGGAAAGAGCGGATACTTTGAGAACAACACACAATAGAACGCAGACGGAAGAACATTTCATTGTTATTACAACAATTCCATCAGATACAAGAATATACAGAGTATAAATGAATAAATTACATTCGATAAATATCAGAGATTACAATAAATTACATAGCAGCGGAAAATAATACAAAGCACAACTGAAGGTGATATACGGATACAGAGCTTTCCGGATATCATTCCAGCTGTAAACCAGGATCCTGTGAATATAAATCTGCAAAACCAAAACTACTAGCTGCCCGTGCGGAAAATAGGGGCACCCAGAGTTTAGGTTAAAACAATAAACTCCAGGTCAGTCATGTGACTGGTGTGAGAACTAAAACAGTTATTTAAAGTTTCACTTTAAAAGAGAGTAATTCAAGGGACCACGCCGTATAACACGGAACAGGTTTCCTCCTAAGAATACCAGTGCATATCAATAAACAACGCAATGCTTTTTCGAAAAATGAGGCTATTATAAGACCCAGGTCCCATCACACAATGCAACGCGAGCCGGAGGATAGGGTTTTCCATTATAATAGCCAAACATGCTTGGTACGTTTAAAACAAATCATTTGATACTATAATAAGTTTATAGTGTCAAAACAATTTCAATCATAAATATCAATCATAGGCGGCATGGGTACCATATATCATGTCGTCATACTAGTTCTACAATTAAAACCGCAATACACGTATTGGAAATTGGATTTCCGTCATGAGTCGAGGCAAGGGGCAAGCTCCTCTCCGCGTTCGAGACACTCTAGCAAATGCCTCAGGGTTACGCACTCTGGGCAACCCCGGATCCTCCAAGGCCGGTCCTCACTTACGTTAGAGGATTGGCAATTCCTGAACACACGTTTCCCGGTCCTTACAGACATATAATCGAGGCGCCTCGCATTTCAACAACCACATAGGTGAAAAGTATATAAATGTCAGGGCTGGTAAGTCACTGACACCACCATAGCTAGAAAGAAACGTCATGCACTCCTTGGGTCCTTATCCCGTTTTTGACTCATACCGAGGTGTGAGGCTCGCGAATCCACGCTATACACAAAGCTACGCCACGTAGGCCGTGCTTTGATCATCAACCACAAAACTTTGCTTTTCAACAGAAGCCTTGATCCATGCAACTCAGCATGCCACACAGGCAATTCATGCCATGCGATTGATATCTATCGATATATAACCTCTAAGCTCGTACGTCTCAGAAAAGGGCGTTAAGCAAGAGAATAAATTCTCCGCCGCCAAACAGATATATATTTAATAGAAATCAATCAACACGGAATAAAATCCAATGTCAGACACACAATCCATTTACAAGTCCGTTCTGGGTCTGAACGGAACCGGAGGCACTTTCCTCGCATATCCATCCATCTCCAAGTACGTCTGGACGACCACCAACTATTTCCATCCTCTTGGGTGTACAGCCCAATCAGGATCGTCAGTAATAATCCAAATGATGTGAAGACTTCCAGTCTTCAACCACCGTCTTCATCTTCGACGTATCGTCGAATCGGTTATTTAGAATGGGTGTAAACCCGGACTTTCCGAACAACCCGCGTATATTAAAAACAAATGTTACACAAACACAACATACGCCTCATTCCAATTCATTAGTCACTAACCGTAAATTAGCAAGAGAACAATTTCCCAAACATTAACCCCAAAGGCCGAAACCAACATCAGATCAATACCCAGGAAACCATTCTTCTTAGCCAACCTACAGCTAGTTTCTAAATTCCACATTCTTAGGGAAAGGTTCCCATTAATTTTATCCAAGATAAATTCTTTAAAATTTATCCTGTAATCTTCCTTTGGATGTCGTTTCAAACCAAATTATGGTTTTTCTAAACTAGTCGAGATTAGCGAACCACACCGAAGTAATTATTTATTTTATTTCCCAATCCCAACCTATTCATCCCATGAAGCAAAACTGGTAACACTCCATATCTAACACCACGGTGTTATCGGTAAAATTAATTACCATTTCACGTTCAAATCTAATTAAAGATTTAACTATCGCTTTGGAGCAAAACTGGTAATACTCCATTCTCGTTCATTTTCTAAATTTGGAAATTTAGATTACGAATTCACATTTCAATCTAATTGCAGATTCGTTAAAACTCCTTTTACTGGGTTAAAGAACTAGGTATTATTTAAAACACAGTTCACGACAAACCCAAATCACATTCTATTTATTATCGGGTTAAAGAACTAGTGTTATTTAAAACACAGTTCACGATAAACCCATTTCAAATCCAATCAAATATATTAGGAATTCCGATTATTTAAAACCCATTTTTAAATCTAATTTATTTATTTAAAAATAAAAACCCGGGTTTTAAATTGAGTTCAAACTAGTTCGTTTCGATAAAAATCTATTTTTATCTTTTCAAATATGGAGTTTTTCACCCCAATTTTTCTCAAATCATTTCTTATGATTTTACACTAATTATTACCATTTTTAATAATTTTATCAAGGCCCGTACAGTTGATTTCCATCAACGGCCATCGAACTGCACTTACAGCGACCTTTTCTAAATTTGATTTGGACGTATCTCCAAATCCAACCGGTAGATTTTGAATTTCCAATATTCGTTAGAAAGCTCTTTTCGATACGAACCCAACGGTTCCGGTTTTAGGAGAATCCGACGGTCGGATCTCCCGTAATGTTCGTTTGAAATAAATGGTCGAAATTCACGAACTGCCGCGGCGCGGCGCGTTCTATTCAGGCCATTATATTATATATATAATATATATAATATATATTTCGTCGATTTCTATTTAGAACGAATTATATAAATAGTTTTAAATTCGTTTCAAAAGCAATTTCAACTTCCATATCTATTCAAATCAAAATTGAATTCTCCTTTATAAATTCGTTTTAAAATTCATTTCTATTCAATTTCAATTCAATTTGAATTCATTTCAATTCGCTTTCAATTCAATTTGAACTCGTTTTCAATTCGATTCAATTCAATTTATTTCGAAATCGTTTTCAATTCAATTCATTTCCGTTTTCTATTTGAATCAAATTCATTATATATTCAATTGAAATCAAATTCGTTTTATATTCAATTCGAATTCAATTCCTTTTCATTTCAGAATATTCGATTTCGAAATCACTTTTCAATATCATTTTAAAATGAATAAAATCGATATAAATATTGTTCACGTCAAAGTGGCGTCAATCTAATCAACATGGCTTCATATATTTCTATTTTCAAATATTCTATTTCAAATATTTCTATCTCAAATATTTCTATTTCCAAAATATTTCTATTTCAATATACGACTCTATCTCTTTGTCAACACACGACTAATCTCAACGAATGAGTACCGTCCACGTGTGACTATTTTGTTATTTAATATATTTTATGAAAATTAAGGTATCTATCTTTTGATATTAAATCAGACTCCAACCGTAAATTAGTAAGAGAACGATTCCCTGAATATTAACCCCGAAGGCCGAAACCAACATCAGATTAATATCCAGGAGACCACTCATCTTATCTATTTTCCAGTCAGTTTCTAATTTTATATATGATATAGATGAAGATTTTATTGTTAAAATATTTCGTTCAATACATGACTAATCTCAACGGATGAGTACAGTCAACCCATGAACATTTATATTATAATATTGATAAAGAAGTAAATTTTATTATTAAAATATTTCGTTCAACACATGACTAATCTCAACGGATGAGTACAGTCAACACATGAACATTTATATTATAATATTGATAAAGAAGTAAATTTTATTATAAAAATATTTCGTTCAACACATGACTAATCTCAACGGACGAGTACAGTCAACACATGAACATTTACTTTATAATATTGATAAAGATGTAAATTTTATTATAAAAATATTTCGTTCAACACAGACTAATCTCAACGGATGAGTACAATCAACACATGAACATTTACTTTATAATATTCTTTATCTTCTAAATTGGAATGAGGCCCAATCAATCACCATATAAAATTAATTATATGGATTTTCATACAACACATGTATATAATAGCATTGAAAAATAATCAACCATCAACCAAAGTGCACTACACTGTATAAGCATCAAATATAGATATCTAACGCTTATAACAACCTGTCAATCAATCGATCGACATATTTAATCAATCAGGATGAGTGAACTTCAAATTTCATCCCAACACCCGTGTGGGGTTTCAAATCAACAAACACAGATTTTATTTGTGCAGTTGGAAGATGTGTAAAATTTATCGTCCCAATCAATGTCCTTCAAATAGGTGTACATAAACAAACCGTCCGGTTTGTAAATGAATATTTTATTTTATTCACATTCACGTTAAAAATTATATTTTTAACAATAAAACATTTTATTTTAACATATGAATTTCTATTCAGTTCATTCTTTAAATAAAATGATATTTTTATTTTTCTAACATATTTTAGAAAATTTCGGCGGCATAACGGCACGATACTAGAAACGGGACAAGGCCTAGCCTTATCCCCGGTCTAGTGAAGGCCCACGCCATTCACACATCAATCAAATCCATTCATTTCACCAAACACTTCAATTTCAATCAAATAATCTAACTGATTTTTGCAATCAAACAAACAAGTCCATGGTCTGTGGACGATTGTGTCGGGTGCTACTAAACACCGTCTGCATCCTAGTATATATATAACTAGAAAAAGAAATTGAAAGGTGAGAAATTCTCACCAAAAGCTATCCAATCATCTTGACTCTTCATTTATAGAAATCTTCATCTTTCACGCCTTTTTATCACCTTCGTTGCCCGTAGTCACTACATATGTAAAAATCGGATTTTTACTTCGCTATCATATAGATAAAAATGGAATTTTTACTTTGTTGTTCAATATATAAAAATCGAATTTTTACTTTGTTGTTCAATATATAAAAATTCCATTTTAAAAATATAGATTTCGCCTTTATAAAAATATCGTTATAAAAATCACCTCTTTATTTCAATGTATACATAATAAAAATCAGATTTTTATTTCGCCACATATACAAAGATCATATTTTTAATTCTTTAAAAATATAAAAATCATATTTTTAATTCTTCAAAAAATCATACCTTTTTCTACAAACGAAATCTAATTTTTATCCTTCTGAATCTCATATAAAAGCATAACCTTTTCGCTATAAAAATATATGAACTTTTCACTATATAAATATATAAAATTTTCACAATATAAATATATAAACTTCCTACTTATAAAAATATTCTTTCTCTTATAAAAATTCAAACTTTTCGTTATTGAACATAAATAAAAATAGAATCTTTATACGTTCACTTTCACAATACGAATCGCATCTTTACTTAAATGAAATTCATACTTTTATATAAATAAAATGGGATGAAACCCATGCTTTCATATGAAATAAAAGAAAAGGGCTTACTGTTTTTGGTTTCTCAGAGGATTGAGTGGTTTTTTGCTCGCGGTGGCGGCACGTCAGAGCTGGCAGAGGGTGTTAGGGGCACGACGGCGTCCACCTGGAGGCTCGAGGGGGCTGTGGTATTCAGGAGGAGGCTGATCGGTGGATTTCGGGGTACTCCATCTCGCGGCTGTGGGGTTTTCGAACGAGGGGGGGGCCACGGAGGATCGGAGGAGGTGGGCGATGGAGGAGGGGATCGCTTGGAGGCCGGCGGTGGCGAGCGACAGGGGTTTCCCCCTTTCCGTTGATGTTTTTTTTTCTTCTTCGATCGAACTGAAGTGAAAAAGGGGGGGCAGCGGTTTATAAGGAGAAGAGGGATTTTTTTATTTATTTATTTAATTAATTTTCAAAAAGTTGACTTTTACATACGACCTCGAAACGAGGCCCACCGCCTGTCGTCCATAGCGTTTTACCCCCACTCCAAATACAATGGGATATGTATCGTAGGCTGGTTCGGCTGTTACAATCAGTTTCCGTTAAATTTACATTTAAATCACTATTTTGAATTTTAAACGTACATTTCAAATTACCGGGGTCGCAAACGAACTCTAAAAATTGCAGAAAAATATTTTCTAGCTTCGTATTAATGATACGGTCCTAACAAAACTAGTTTCGTCGAATTCGGAGACCGTTGGAAAAATGGCCAATTTCCAGTTGATAAAAATCAACTGAAACTGGTCAAACACGTTTTCTTTTGCCACGCTCACATATTGATTCAGAAAATTATGAAATTTGGAATCTAGCAATAACTTAACATCACGGACCCAACAAAAGTGGTTTCGTCGAAATCCGAGGTCGTATGCAAAATTCCCATTTTTAAGGGCCTGAATTCCATAGAGACTATTCAGAATTTTCAACTGGACATATCTTTTGATTCCCGCTATGAAATATTTATTTTTTGGATTCGTTGGAAAGATATTATCAATTAGATCCTATTGTTTTTGGTCTCACTAAAATCCGGATTGTTTTGCACCCGGTACATTCAATTGAAGTTTGAAATCGAATTATCGAACTACCACGCCATTTTCAATTCTATTTATAATTATTTATAAATATTTATATTCTAACGAAGACGTATATAATATATACGTTCGAATTATATTCAAAATAAATTTCTCGTCGATACTATTTAAAATAATTTATTTTAAATATTCAAAATTCGCTAAAATTGCCAAAATAAAAATTTTAAACTGGTTCAGAATTTCCGGGTTATTACAATCTCCCCCACTTAAAACTTTTCGTCCCCGAAAAGGAACAAAGTCGAAAGTGGTTTGATTAATCAGCTCTACGTTCAATCTGGCTTCCATTCTCCAACTTTTCAGTTTCTGAGAATTTTCAAATTTTCAAAAATTTGGCTAACACCCTAAATTTTCGAAAAATTTCGCCATAACCTCCCCTGCACCGGGAGCCACGGGAAAATCCCGAAATTGCCATATAGGCCTTCTGATCTCAAAAAGAAAAAGAAAAAGCCAAGCGGCTAGCCAATAGGCTCATAAAATCATCATCACCCAAACAAAACAGTAAATTATGTAGTAAACATGTACCTATTTGTCGGGCAAACAAATTTTATTCTTTGGCTCTAGCCTCCTTGCTATGACCTGTTCAATGTAAGTATATGTATATGCAAGCAAATACGACCAATTTTCAATATAGTTCAATATTTGATTCAATTAGGCATAATGGTTCCAAATTATCAAACAAATAAACAAACAACACAAACATCAATCAATTAGTGAATTAACGTTTCAAATTCATAATTTTGATATATATACAGAAAATCATGTTTTTGATGCCAATTCACAACAATGTGTTCTAACTATATTAGTTTTGGTTCTCACACCAGTCTAATGGAAATATATAGAAAATCACACCTTCATCACTCGAATATAAATTCTGACGACGAGTACTCAACCATCAGAATCATCTTCGGGCCACTAGAGTATGATTCTATATCTATCCAATATATTAAAACTTCGAATATACGTTCATGACGCGTATATGCAAAATCTTTATATACTCGATTGTCCATATTCAAAATAAATAAATAATCAAATACGTAGAATTGATTTAAATTTCAAAACAAAAATTGTTTTCATTTGAAAAATATACTCTTCACACTCGTTCTAGGATACTACTGATCCTATCTCTAACGAGTCATTCTAATTGGATATTACTAATCCAATATCTGATGAATTCTTTCGTATGGTTCTAATGTGTCTTGTTCTCGAGCTCTGTAAACCAAAGCTCTGATACCACTGTAAGAACCCGTTACTTCCCCGTGAAGGAAAGAGCGGATACTTTGAGAACAACACACAATAGAACGCAGACGGAAGAACATTTCATTGTTATTACAAAAATTCCATCAGATACAAGAATATACAGAGTATAAATGAATAAATTACATTCGATAAATATCAGAGATTACAATAAATTACATAGCAGCGGAAAATAATACAAACACAACTGAAGGTGATATACGGATACAGAGCTTTCCGGATATCATTCCAGCTGTAAACCAGGATCCTGTGAATATAAATCTGCAAAACCAAAACTACTAGCTGCCCGTGCGGAAAATAGGGGCACCCAGAGTTTAGGTTAAAACAATAAACTCCAGGTCAGTCATGTGACTGGTGTGAGAACTAAAACAATTATTTAATGCTTTACTTTAAAAGAGAGTAATTCAAGGGACCACGCCGTATAACACGGAACGGGTTTCCTCCTAAGAATACCAGTGCATATCAATAAACAACGCAATGCTTTTTCGAAAAATGAGGCTATTATAAGACCCAGGTCCCATCACACAATGCAACGCGAGCCGGAGGATAGGGTTTTCCCTTATAATAGCCAAACATGATTGGTACGTTTAAAACAAATCATTTGATACTATAATAAGTGTATAGTGTCAAAACAGTTTCAATCATAAATATCAATCATAGGCGGCATGGGTACCATATATCATGTCGTCATACTAGTTCTACAATTAAAACCGCAATACACGTATTGGAAATTGGATTTCCGTCATGAGTCGAGGCAAGGGGCAAGCTCCTCTCCGCGTTCGAGACACTCTAGCAAATGCCTCAGGGTTACGCACTCTGGGCAACCCCGGATCCTCCAAGGCCGGTCCTCACTTACGTTAGAGGATTGGCAATTCCTGAACACACGTTTCCCGGTCCTTACAGACCTATAATCAAGGCGCCTCGCATTCCAACAACCACATAGGTGAAAAGTATATAAATGTCAGGGCTGGTAAGTCACTGACACCACCATAGCTAGAAAGAAACGTCATGCACTCCTTGGGTCCTTATCCCGTTTTTGACTCATACCGAGGTGTGAGGCTCGCGAATCCACGCTATACACAAAGCTACGCCACGTAGGCCGTGCTTTGATCATCAACCACAAGACTTTGCTTTTCAACAGAAGCCTTGATCCATGCAACTCAGCATGCCACACAGGCAATTCATGCCATGCGATTGATATCTATCGATATATAACCTCTAAGCTCGTACGTCTCAGAGATGGGCGTTAAGCAAGAGAATAAATTCTCCGCCGCCAAACAGATATATATTTAATAGAAATCAATCAACACGGAATAAAATCCAATGTCAGACACACAATCCATTTACAAGTCCGTTCTGGGTCTGAACGGAACCGGAGGCACTTTCCTCGCATATCCATCCATCTCCAAGTACGTCTGGACGACCACCAACTATTTCCATCCTCTTGGGTGTACAGCCCAATCAGGATCGTCAGTAATAATCCAAACGATGTGAAGACTTCCAGTCTTCAACCACCGTCTTCATCTTCGACGTATCGTCGAATTGGTTATTCAGAATGGGTGTAAACCCGGACTTTCCGAACAACCCGCGTATATTAAAAACAAATGTTACACAAATACAACATACGCCTCATTCCAATTCATTAGTCACTAACCGTAAATTAGCAAGAGAACAATTTCCCAAACATTAACCCCGAAGGCCGAAACCAACATCAGATCAATACCCAGGAAACCATTCTTCTTAGCCAACCTACAGCTAGTTTCTAAATTCCACATTCTTAGGGAAAGGTTCCCATTAATTTTATCCAAGATAAATTCTTTAAAATTTATCCTGTAATCTTCCTTTGGATGTCGTTTCAAACCAAATTATGGTTTTTCTAAACTAGTCGAGATTAGCGAACCACACCGAAGTAATTATTTATTTTATTTCCCAATCCCAACCTATTCATCCCATGAAGCAAAACTGGTAACACTCCATATCTAACACCACGGTGTTATCGGTAAAATTAATTACCATTTCACGTTCAAATCTAATTAAAGATTTAACTATCGCTTTGGAGCAAAACTGGTAATACTCCATTCTCGTTCATTTTCTAAATTTGGAAATTTAGATTACGAATTCACATTTCAATCTAATTGCAGATTCGTTAAAACTCCTTTTACTGGGTTAAAGAACTAGGTATTATTTAAAACACAGTTCACGACAAACCCAAATCACATTCTATTTATTATCGGGTTAAAGAACTAGTGTTATTTAAAACACAGTTCACGATAAACCCATTTCAAATCCAATCAAATATATTAGGAATTCCGATTATTTAAAACCCCTTTTTAAATCTAATTTATTTAATTAAAAATAAAAACCCGGGTTTTAAATTGAGTTCAAACTAGTTCGTTTCGATAAAAATCTATTTTTATCTTTTCAAATATGGAGTTTTTCACCCCAATTTTTCTCAAATCATTTCTTATGATTTAACACTAATTATTACCATTTTTAATAATTTTATCAAGGCCCGTACAGTCGATTTCCATCAACGGCCATCGAACTGCACTTACAGCGACCTTTTCTAAATTTGATTTGGACGTATCTCCAAATCCAACCGTTAGATTTTGAATTTCCCATATTCGTTAGAAAGCTCTTTTCGATACGAACCCAACGGTTCCGGTTTTAGGAGAATCCGACGGTCGGATCTCCCGTAATGTTCGTTTGAAATAAATGGTCGAAATTAGCGAACTGTCGCGGCGCGGCGCGTTCTATTCAGGCCATTATATTATATATATAATATATATTTCGTCGATTTCTATTTAGAACGAATTATATAAATAGTTTTAAATTCGTTTCAAAAGCAATTTCAACTTCCATTTCTATTCAAATCAAAATTGAATTCTCCTTTATAAATTCGTTTTAAAATTCATTTCTATTCAATTCAAATTTCAATTCAATTTGAATTCATTTCAATTCGCTTTCAATTCAATTTGAATTCGTTTTCAATTCGATTCAATTCAATTCATTTCCGTTTTCTATTTGAATCAAATTCATTATATATTCAATTGAAATCAAATTCGTTTTATATTCAATTCGAATTCAATTCCTTATATATTTAATTCGAATTCATTTTCTATTCAATTTGATTCAAATTTCATTTCAAAATATTCGATTTCGAAATCACTTTTCAATATCATTTTAAAATGAATAAAATCGATATAAATATTGTTCACGTCAAAATGGCGTCAATCTAATCAACACGGCTTCATATATTTCTATTTTCAAATATTCTATTTCAAATATTTCTATCTCAAATATTTCTATTTCCGAAATATTTCTATTTCAATATACGACTCTATCTCTTTGTCAACACACGACTAATCTCAACGAATGAGTACCGTCCACGTGTGACTATTTTGTTATTTAATATATTTTATGAAAATTAAGGTATCTATCTTTTGATATTAAATCAGACTCCAACCGTAAATTAGTAAGAGAACGATTCCCTAAATATTAACCCCGAAGGCCGAAACCAACATCAGATTAATATCCAGGAGACCACTCATCTTATCTATTTTCCAGTCAGTTTCTAATTTTATATATGATATAGATGTAGATTTTATTGTTAAAATATTTCGTTCAACACATGACTAATCTCAACGGATGAGTACAGTCAACCCATGAACATTTATATTATAATATTGATAAAGAAGTAAATTTTATTATTAAAATATTTCGTTCAACACATGACTAATCTCAACGGATGAGTACAGTCAACACATGAACATTTATATTATAATATTGATAAAGAAGTAAATTTTATTATAAAAATATTTCGTTCAACACATGACTAATCTCAACGGATGAGTACAGTCAACACATGAACATTTACTTTATAATATTGATAAAGATGTAAATTTTATTATAAAAATATTTCGTTCAACACATGACTAATCTCAACGGATGAGTACAGTCAACACATGAACATTTACTTTATAATATTCTTTATCTTCTAAATTGGAATGAGGCCCAATCAATCACCATATAAAATTAATTATATGGATTTTCATACAACACATGTATATAATAGCATTGAAAAATAATCAACCATCAACCAAAGTGCACTACACTGTATAAGCATCAAATATAGATATCTAACGCTTATAACAGCCTGTCAATCAATCGATCGACATATTTAATCAATCAGGATGAGTGAACTTCAAATTTCATCCCAACACCCGTGTGGGGTTTCAAATCAACAAACACAAATTTTATTTGTGCAGTTGGGAGATGTGTAAAATTTATCGTCCCAATCAATGTCCTTCAAATAGGTGTACATAAACAAACCGTCCGGTTTGTAAATGAATATTTTATTTTATTCACGTTCACGTTAAAAATTATATTTTTAACGATAAAACATTTTATTTTAACATATGAATTTCTATTCAGTTCATTCTTTAAATAAAATGATATTTTTATTTTTCTAACATATTTTAGAAAATTTCGGCGGCATAACGGCACGATACTAGAAACGGGACAAGGCCTAGCCTTATCCCCGGTCTAGTGAAGGCCCACGCCATTCACACATCAATCAAATCCATTCATTTCACCAAACACTTCAATTTCAATCAAATAATCTAACTGATTTTTGCAATCAAACAAACAAGTCCATGGTCTGTGGACGATTGTGTCGGGTGCTACTAAACACCGTCTGCATCCTAGTATATATATATAACTAGAAAAAGAAATTGAAAGGTGAGAAATTCTCACCAAAAGCTATCCAATCATCTTGACTCTTCATTTATTGAAATCTTCATCTTTCACGCCTTTTTATCACCTTCGTTGCCCGTAGTCACTACATATGTAAAAATCGGATTTATACTTCGCTATCATATAGATAAAAATGGAATTTTTACTTTGTTGTTCAATATATAAAAATCGAGTTTTTACTTTGTTGTTCAATATATAAAAATTCCATTTTAAAAATATCGATTTTGCCTTTATAAAAATATCGTTATAAAAATCACCTCTTTATTTCAATGTATACATAATAAAAATCAGATTTTTATTTCGCCACATATACAAAGATCATATTTTTAATTCTTTAAAAATATAAAAGTCATATTTTTAATTCTTTAAAAAATCATACCTTTTTCTACAAACGAAATCTAATTTTTATCCTTCTGAATCTCATATAAAAGCATAACCTTTTCGCTATAAAAATATATGAACTTTTCACTATATAAATATATAAAATTTTCACAATATAAATATATAAACTTCCTACTTATAAAAATATTCTTTCTCTTATAAAAATTCAAACTTTTCGTTATTGAACATAAATAAAAATCGAATCTTTATACGTTCACTTTCACAATACGAATCGCATCTTTACTTAAATGAAATTTATACTTTTATATAAATAAAATGGGATGAAACCCATGCTTTCATATGAAATAAAAGAAAAGGGCTTACTGTTTTTGGTTTCTTAGAGGAGGGAGGGGTTTTTTGCTCGCGGTGGCGGCACGTCAGAGCTGGCAGAGGGTGTTAGGGGCACGGCGGCATCCACCTGGAGGCTCGAGGGGGCTGTGGTATTCAGGAGGAGGCTGATCGGTGGATTTCGGGGTACTCCATCTCGCGGCTGTGGGGGTTTCGAACGAGGGGGGGGCACGGAGGATCGGAGGAGGTGGGCGATGGAGGAGGGGGTCGCTTGGAGGCCGGCGGTGGCGAGCGACAGAGGTTTCCCCCTTTCCGTCGATGTTTTTTTTCTTTTTTTTTCTTTTTCTTCGATCGAACTGAAGTGAAAAGGGGGGGGCAGCGGTTTATAAGGGGAAGAGTTTTTTTTTATTATTTATTTAATTAATTAATTTTCAAAAAGTTGACTTTAACATACGACCTCGAAACGAGGCCCACCGCCTGTCGTCCATAGCGTTTTACCCCCACTCCGAACACAATGGGATATGTATCGTAGGCTGGTTCGGCTGTTACAATCAGTTTCCGCTAAATTTACATTTAAATCACTATTTTGAATTTTAAACGTACATTTCAAATTACCGGGGTCGCATACGAACTCTAAAAATTGCAGAAAAATATTTTCTAGCTTCGTATTAATGATACGGTCCTAACAAAACTAGTTTCGTCGAATTCGGAGACCGTTGGAAAAATGGCCAATTTCCAGTCGATAAAAATCAACTGAAACTGGTCAAACACGTTTTCTTTTGCCACGCTCACATATTGATTCAGAAAATTATGAAATTTGGAATCTAGCAATAACTTAACATCACGGACCCAACAAAAGTGGTTTCGTCGAAATCCGAGGTCGTTTGCAAAATTCCCATTTTTAAGGGCTTGAATTCCATAGCGACTATTCAGAATTTTCAACTGGACATATCTTTTGATTCCCGCTATGAAATTTCGATTTTTTTGGATTCGTTGGAAAGATATTATCAATTAGATCCTAATGTTTTTGGTCTCACTAAAATCCGGATTGTTTTGCACCCGGTACATTCAATTGAAGTTTGAAATCGAATTATCGAACTACCACGCCATTTTCAATTCTATTTATAATTATTTATAAATATTTATATTCTAACGACGACGTATATAATATATACGTTCGAATTATATTCAAAATAAATTTCTCGTCGATACTATTTAAAATAATTTATTTTAAATATTCAAAATTCGCTAAAATTGCCAAAATAAAAATTTTAAACTGGTTCAGAATTTCCGGGTTATTACATTGAATGACAACACTTAACCAACTTGACATGCTAGACTAATGGGGTTAAGTCTCGAATTTAAATGACAACACTAAACCTACTGGACGGAAACCATAATTACGAGGTCCTTTTCAGCAGTAACCCACTTGATGTATCACGGTACCCTGGAACTAGGCAGGGTGGGGCACGATTACTGGGTTGATTGTAAGCGACCAGAACGACGGCTGAGTTGGTGCGCCATTGTAGGTTCAGGAGGACTATGGTCGTGCACATAGTCCGGAGTTGAAAAATCAGGCATTGGGCACCAGTAGGTTTACACTGTGCGTGCTTGATTCGTGTCGATGGTTGGCACCCTAAGGCTTGATACACCCTATGGTGGCCTAGCACAGGTGACTACATTTCGTGATTGGGCCGTATGGCACAGACACAAGAACGAGATAGGACTTGTAAGGAGCCGATCGATTAATAGATCATTTCGTGGGACCAAGTAATGAGTCATTTCATGACATTGGGCAAGGGATCATTTTATAGTCAACACATGACACGGGTTGGGATACTAGTACGGGTGGTGCAGAGCAAATAGATATCATAGAAATATTTTAACAGTGAAGCAAAGAAATCTTGCGATCTTGCGAAATTATACTTAGTTCGTCTTGAATGTGAACCTCGCAATGTTATACATGACAAAAGTCATATGATGTTATTCTTAGTTATCGTGCCTGTAGCTTATCTTGTCATCATGCTTATGTTTATTTTCAGTTTATTCATGCCATGTTATCTTTACCTATTTTTATGCTGAAAGTCACTAGGACTTACTTAGTCTTTATGACTGACCCGTTTTGTTTCGCCTCTTTTTCTTCTGTTTCCCCTCGAGGTTCGCAGGGTGGGAATACATCTTAGTTCGGATCTTACCAAGATCCAAGGCTCTTTCATGTATGGCTTGGATTTCCCTTGGCGATGGCTTGCTTTACTTTATTGGGGAATACTACAATTTATTTTCATGCTTCTTTGTTTTTGAGCAAGACAGATATTTTAGCTATGTAATTGGGTATTTGAAAGTGATGGGATTGTACTGTAAACAATTATATTTAATAAATGATTTGAAGACCTTCCGCTGTTTTATATATGTCTGTCTTGGATTATTTCTATTCCAGTACCCATAATGCTCCACTGATGTTAAGGCATTCCCTTTGTGAGTGACCTTAAACGATGTGGGGTGTTACATTTGGTATCAGAGCAGAAGGTTACCAGACTGGGCAAAAGTTTTTAAAACCTTTTGAAATTATTTTCAAAACCATTTACAAAGAAGCATTTTTCAAGAAAAGTTTTATTTTTGAAGGCTATTCCCCAGAGGCCATTGGCATTATCCTTTTTTTCCTTGTTCGAATCCCTTTTCCTTTCTTTCCTCCCTCTGTAGTCACATTAGTTCCATCTGTGACTAATCTTATTTCAAGCTTTGTAGGGTTGTCGTGCGATGGAGGTAGTTCTCGAGAGACCTGTTAACACGTTATATAAGAGGGGATAAGAGTGGTTATGGCGAATGAGGATCAGAACAAGAAGGTAGAAATGTTTCTGTAGGAAAGTCTAGTTTATATTTCTATCCTGTTCGTACCCTTTTTGATTATGGTACATCGCATCCTTTTTATTTCTGCTTCGATAGTTGAGTCTCTGCACCTTAGTACTATCGTAGTAGAGGATCCCGTTTTTGTCTCAAATCCGGTGGGGAATCGACTCATTTATTCATGACTTGTTTGGATTTGAGAATGTCTATGCTAAGTGTTGAGTTTAGAAGTAAAGCTTATGTTTTTGGGCTATGGGTTGATTCTAGGGATGGAGTGGTTGTCCAGAAATGGTACCATTCTCGAGTATGAAAAGAGGGTAGTTAGACGCTCGACTTGCCTTGGTAATGCCCTCGAAGTCTAGTGTAATCCTTAGGGTTCTCCATGTTTAGTTACCTAGAATCTCTTGATACATTTATAGATCCGAGATTCACTAGTGAATTTTGGAGAGCTTGCATGAAATCATGATTACGCAGTTATGTTTGAGTTGAGTATACTAGAAAAAGAATAATTGAAAATGGGACGAGAGGCAACAGTGAAATGAGTTCCAACTCATATTTTGGAAACAAGAATTAAGAAGCTACGAAATTATGAAGTTAAATACGGACAAAACATAATGGAGTTAAGCTCAAGGAAATGTGACTTAGAAGATTGAAGACTAGATACGCGCATCAGATCTCTTTTTAAGAGTATATCCTTGATCCCTCTTTTCTGTAGAGCTTACTTGCATGCTATCTTTTATGTATATCCTCTCGGTCCTATTCCCAATCTTATTTCTGCTGCAAACCCCATAAGGAGTATGACTCATCCGGTTGTGATATATGTTGGGGTTTGAGGGTGTCCGTTGGGTTGACTAAACTTTTTGGGCTTTATAGGATATGGGTTGGTTTTAGGAAGGGATTTCTTGCGACCTAAAAGGAGTTTATCATGCTTGGTTTCCTAGAATCATATATATTGGTTTTGGGCTGGTGGTTAGGGTACAAAGTTTTCTTTACTTGCTTCTATCATTCAGTTTTACCTTTAGGTAGGAACTGATGGATGTAAACATGTGTTTGAGACATGTTATGATTGATGGTTGCAAGTGGTTGCAAGTGGCTGCTAGTGGTTGCTCGTGGATGCATGAACACACATTAGGCACTAGATCGGCTCAGTCACATTTTCATATTGCATATGCATGAGTGTTTATACTTGTTTATGGATGGAATTGAATGTGTTATCATGTGGATGTTGCATATGGATGGATGTTTGTGCACACATATAGTGTTTATATAACTAGGACTATTTGCATACATGTTGGATTCATGGCACTAAACATATTTTGCATTTAAAAATATCAATCAGGCCTGATCATTTGCATTAGACAAGGAACATATACACACACTTTCCGCATATGTTCATACAGCATTAGAAATCTCTTAAGGACAATGGATGCCTGTGATTGATGATTGAGTAGATGGATGATTGGATGGTAGGACACATTCTTCTTAACTTGAAGATTTCGGGGACGAAATCCTTTAAGGATGGGAGAATGTAACAACCCGTATTTTTATAACTTATTAAAACAAGAAATCAAGGCAAAATTAAATTCTAAATTCAAAATCAGGGGAAACGGATTACGCCATTGCGTTCGTCTCGAAATTTTTCATGAAATAGAGTCTGAGTTTTCGAAAATCGGAGTCCAGATGAAGAAGTTATGGCCTGTACAAGTTTCAGCAGTTTCCAGGCAGCACTGGACCAGGGGGTCGACCATAGGGTCGACCTACCCCCCCCCCCCCAGGTCGACCATAGGGTCGACGTACCCCCCAGGTTGACCATAGTGTCGACCTCCCCCCCTTGCAGGTCGACCTGGTTGGCCTGTTTTGACCTAGAACTCATTTTTGAAGCCTGAGACATGTTTTGATGGTCCGGATTGATTCTAGGGTTAATCTAAGGGCCTAAACTAGTTCCTACACCTATATAAACATCCTAAGGCCTAACCTAATTCATACAAGAACTCATATGACACCAAAATACTGTTGGACTTCCTCTTGATCATGGCCGCCGCTCTCTAAACTTTTCTCTTAGCCTCCAAACTAGATTCAAACTAGAGATTAAAGCTTCTACAGCAATTCTACAACAATTCAAGAAGATAAATCAATGTCTCTGCAACGTTCTACGACAATTTTAGTTCTTAATTCATTAGCCATGCTCTGTAAGTTCTAGTTATTTTCAGATTAAAATAATTAAATTTAATATGGACATGTGATGAAGTGAAATTGGACTTTTGATTCAAGTCTATTCTTGTTTCTTCTTGGATCTCGATCTTGAGAACTTTTCTATCTTTATTCGCATGACAAGTTTATGGTCTATTCAGCCTGTTGTAAATCAATTTTTCTCGGTTCATGTTGATATTATTATCAAGATCTATACTTTATGCCTGAGATGATGCTTTTATGTCGTTTTCTCTCTGATCTTGTTTTTATTGCAACTTCTACCTCACCCTATTTATTTTCTTTTGATGAACCTAGGTCAATTTCGGACCTAGGCCTAAACTACAATATACATGCGATGGTATACGTGGGAAATATTGGAATATTGCCTAGTGGAATATATGTGTTTGGTGGAATCGAAGGCATAATATGAAAATTGGATGTTTGGGGATAATTTACCAATAACATGAAACTTGATATTTGGGTATTGTCATTATAATGGTAATTGCAAGAATGGGGATTGGCATATATAATTTGACATGGATCTTGATATATATAATTTGATATGGATCTTGATATATATATATATATATATATATATATATACATATATATATAATTTGACATGGATCTTGGTATATGTAATTTGGCTAGAACTTGTTATGAGTAAATTGGTGTAAACATAGTATACATGTAATTTTGGGTATAAAACTTGATCTATGTAAATTGGGCATAGCTTTGTAAGCATGTAAATCATGAATCTTGACATATGTAAAGCGGCATGAAACTTGGTATATGTGTAAATTGGCATAAAGTTGGCATACATGTAAAACGGCATGAATTGAACATATGTAAATTTGGTAGGAATTGGGCATATGTAAAATTGACATGTAATCTAGAACTTGGGCATATGATAATTATGTAAAATTTGGAGTAGAAACATATATGATAATTTATGACTTGGAGAAAGTTTAATATGAACGCGTCTAAGTTGGGTTTTGGGTGATTGGCATGTATTGTAAATAAAAGGCTATAACTTGGCATAACCTTATAGTGAATTATGATAATAATTTGGGAATACGTTTTGGGCAAAAACGTGAATCATGAACATTTCTATATGTTAAACACATGAACTAATATTGAGGTTTTGGTTGGAATACGACCATTAATGAACCTTTGACATGAGGTTAGACTCAGTTTGTGGTGTAAATCTGCTCGGAACCGCCCGGCAAATCCAGTAGCCACAAAGTGTCAGTCTAATGTGAGAGGTCGAAGGCCAAATTGTAGGCGCAATGGTTTATGACACGAGGTTAGACCCAGTTTGTGGTGTAAATCTGCCCGGACCCGCCCGGCAAATCCAGTGGCCACAAAGTGCACGATCAAATGTGAGAGGTCATGATTCGTTCGTCATAATGAATGAATTAAGGAATACTAACCATAATAAGACATGGGTATGGTTAGAGGGTTAGGTGGGATGACATGGAAATTTGGAATGTAAATGTGGGCCTAACCGGTATGAGTTAAGAACATGTAAGACTTATAAATGTGGGCTTAACCAACATAACTGTTAATCAGACCAATGGGTGGGTTAAGTAATATGACTAGACTAATGACACTTAACCAATTTGAAACGATGATTTGATAAGGTTAAGTCATGAACCGCTTGAATATACTTAACCAATTTGACACAATGATTTGGTAGGGTTAAGTCATGAACCGCTTGAATATACTTAACCAATTTGACACGATGATTTGATAAGGTTAAGTCATGAACCACTTGAATATACTTAACCAATTTGACACAATGATTTGGTAGGGTTAAGTCATAAACCGCTTGAATATACTTAACCAATTTGACACGATGATTTGATAGGGTTAAGTCATGAACCGCTTGAATATACTTAACCAATTTGACACAATGATTTGGTAGGGTTAAGTCATGAACCGCTTGAACATACTTAACCAACTTGACACATGATTCGTAGGGCTAAGTCATGAACTTGAACGACAACATTTAGCTAATTTGACATGACATGTAGGCGGGTTAAGTCACGAAATTGAATGACAACACTTAACCAACTTGACATGCTAGACTGATGGGGTTAAGTCTCCAATTTAAATAACAACACTTAACCTACTGGACGGAAACCCTAGTTACGCGGTCCTTTTCTGCAATAACCCACTTGATGTATCACGGTACCCTGGAACTTGGCAGGATGGGGCACGATTACTGGGCTGATTGTAAGCGACCAGAACGACGGCTGAGTTGGTGCGCCGTTGTAGGTTCAGGCGGACTATGGTCGTGCATGTAGTCCGGAGTTAAAAAAGCAGGCATTGGGCACCAGTAGGTTTACACTGTGCGTGCTTGATTCATGTCGATGGTTGGCACCCTAGGGCTTGATACACCCTATGGTGGACCTAGCACAGGTGACTACATTTCGTGATTGGGTCGTATGACACAGACACATGAAAGAGATAGGACTTGTAAGGAGCCGATCGATTAATAGATCATTTCGTGGGACCAAGTAATGAGTCATTTCATGACATTGGGCAAGGGATCATTTTATAGTCAACACATGACACGGGTTGGGATACTAGTACGGGTGGTGCAGAGCAAATAGATATCATAGAAATATTTTAACGGTGAAGCAGAGAAATCTTGCGATCTTGCGAAATTATACTTAGTTCATCTTGAATGGGAACCTCGCAATGTTATACATGACAAAAGTCATATGATGTTATTCTTAGTTATCGTGCCTGTAGCTTATCTTGTCATCATGCTTATGTTTATTTTCAGTTTATTCATGCCATGTTATCTTTACCTATTTTTATGCTGAAAGTCACTAGGACTTACTCAGTCTTTATGACTGACCCGTTTTGTTTCACCTCTTTTTCTTCCGTTTCCCCCCCAGGTTCGCAGGGTGGGAATACAGCTTTGTTCGGATCTTACCAAGCTCCAAGGCTCTTTCATGTACGGCTTGGATTTCCCTTGGCGATGGCTTGCTTTGCTTTATTGGGGAATACTACAATTTATTTTCATGCTTCTTTGTTTTTGAGAAAGACAGATATTTTAGCTATGTAATTGGGTATTTGAAAATGATGGGATTGTATTGTAAACAATTATATTTAATAATTGATTTGAAGACCTTCTGCTGTTTTATATATGTCTGTCTTGTAATATTTCTGTTCCAGTACCCATAATGCTCCACTGAAGTTAAGGCATTCCCTTTGTGAGTGACCTTAAACGATGTGGGGTGTTACAGAACGCGCCGTCAACACCGCCTCTACATTCGGATCTCTTACAATCAGTTCAGTAAGCGTGCCCCACTCCAACCTAGTTCGAAGTACCCGTATGATACCTATTTAAGGGTTACTGACTGAAATGGGTCCCACACAAGATGATGCAAGCTCTCCCCTTTGTCTTGCATCCCCACTACTAGGTTTTCCACTGGTTATGTTTTACCTAATGATGTATTTAGTTACATAACCCCGATAGGTTAAGTTTGTGGGCCTATATATACAAATATTACCCACCAACCCAAGTTGTACTTAACCCTCCTACTGATTCAAGCATGTTTATTTAACGGTTAAGTTTGTAGGCCTATATATATTAATATTACCCACCTACCCAAGATGTACTTAACCCTCCCACTGATCCAAGCATGTTTTACTTAACCCTATCTTTAGTTCATATTCATATAATCCCTTATGGATTAGATTAATTTAAGTAGTCTAATTCACTACCATGACCATTTATGGTTTATAATGGACTAGACCTCCCACATTAGGCCTACAACATGTGGATGCTGGATATGCCAGTCGGGTCTGGGCAGTCTTATTCCACAGTTGTGCCTAACCTCGTGTCTTAGGCCGATTCGTATTCGCATACTTAGACCTCCCACATTAGGTTCAACATTAGTGGCTGCTGGATATGCCGGTCGGGTCCGGGTAGACTTCCAGCACTAATGTAACCTAACCTCATGTCATAAGTACAATTAAAATTCCTAATTGTAATTACTAAACATTTCAATTTTAATTAATTAATTAATTAAACCTTTCCCTTTTTGGGTGTCAATACATATTTTGCCCAATAATTTGAACTACATGCCCATAAATGTTCATATTCAAATTATGCCATTTTTAATTAATTTACCAATTAATTAATCCTTTCCTTTTATAGGTGTCAATACCTATTTTACCCAATAATTTGAATTACATATCAATTCATTTAAAGATTACATGCCAATTATAAATCCCTTTTCCCCCGTTTCCTTCACTAACATATTCGCCCGTATTTTGGCGGCATTAAGGCTAATAAGTAGTCTAGCCATAACAATGAAAAAAGGAATATGATAAAGGTGATAGTTTCAACATATATTGGCATAAACATACTGGTATGATAACAAAGTGTATGGACATGTAATTAATATCATATCAAGGTGAACATACATATTGTCATGAACATGTAATCATCATCATAACAGGATCTAACATAAATATTACTTTAGATCAACATAAAATGTCCACATGCTCTAGATCTAATAGAACAAGAATAACATACTAGGACAGTCACAATTGAATTGGATCTCGAGAGATAGATCTATCATAGCATAAGATATGATCATAAAATAGATCTAGGATAAAACATGATCATAAAGTGGATCTAGCATAAAACATGATCATAAAGTGGATCTAAATATGTCCAACTTACAACATATCTTAGTTGATTACAACATGAAAGGTGATTTACATACAAAATTAGATCTAAGCAATATTACAACTGTCAAGATTAATAGATTTACATTTACCGCAAAGTAGTTATGTAATAACCCGGAAATCCGAGCCAATTTAAAAATTTTATTTTGGTTATTTTAATGGATTTTGACTATTTAAAATGAATTATTTTAAATAATAACGACGAAAAATTTAATTTTGACGAAGTTAAAACGAATAAGTTTATTTTAATTCTATAACGAGCCTGAAACGGCGCGGTAGTTCGAAAATTCGATTTCAAATTTCAAATGTAATATACAGAATTCGTTTTAAGTTGGAATTGGACGAAACAAGAAATATTCGAATCTGTTTAATCATATCTTTCTAACGGATGTAAGAAACTGAGATTTCGTTTTAAAAGTTGAGAGTTACGTCCAGTTTAAAATTCAGAAAAGTCACTGTGGAATTTATATATATTTTAATATATATAAAGGCCATGAAAATAGCCGTTTTGCAAACGACCTCGGATTTCGACAAAACCACTTTTGTTGGATCCGTGATGTCTAGTTATTGCTAGATTCCAAAATTCGTAATTTTCTGAATCAGTATGTCAGCGTGGCAAAGGAAAACGTGTTTGACCAGTTTCAGTTGATTTTAATCGACTGGAAAATGGCCATTTTTCAAACGATCTCAGAATTTGATGAAATTAGTTTTGTTAGGACCGTATCGTCAATACGAAGCTAGAAAATATTTTTCTGGAATTTTTAGATTCGGTATGTGACCCCGGTAAATTAAAATGTACGTTCAAATTGAATATTAAATGAATATATAATAAATTTGAATGAAAACTGATCGTAACTACTGGGATGGCTTACGAAACATAGACTATTGTGTTCGGAATGGGGGTAATTAGCTAGAGGCGACAGTCGTTGGAATTCGTTTGGAGTTCGTCACGATGTTGAGTTTTAAAGAAAATTAAATATTAAAATAATATATAAAATATATATATATTGGCCTTTTTTCTCTCTCTCAATCAAAACCTACTTTCCTAAATCGAGAAAGCCACCTATCGCCCATCGTTTTCACCGCCGCTGGCCTCTCAAGCGCCGCCCCCCTTGGCACTCCGGCCATCCACCATCGGCCGCACCCCCCCGACCGCCGATCCTCTCTCTCCTCCATACCCTCTGTAAATCCGAGAGCTTCCCCCCTTTTTAACCCAAATCGCGAAGAATCCACCGCCATTGCCACGATGGCCCACTGCCTCGCCCACCACCACCTCGATCAGACCACCGTCGGTCAATGCAACTCCGACACCAAGTTCCCTCTCTCCCCTTCCCTCGAATTTGAATACCCAGCGAACCCTAGCCAAAAACACGCTGCTCTTGCCGCTCCCTCCGCCTGCGCCGACCACCGGCAGCCACCCCAACCGCAGTCGACCACCTCAGCGCGCAACCAATTCCCTTCCCTCGTTGTAAGTTTTTTTTATTTACTTTTATTTCTTTATTTTATTTATATAGGGTAATCAGTTAAATAGAAGAAAATAAAAACAAAATTTAGTTTTTACCTATGATGTAAAAGGTTAAAAATATAATTTTTACATTATAGAAAGGTTAAAAATATGAGTTTTATTTTATAGGAACAATAAAAATATGATTTTTATGTTAGATAGATAGTAAAAATCCGATCTTTATTATGTAGGCGATATAAAAATATAATTTTTATTATATTACTAGCAAGACAAAAATATAATTTTTATATAGTGAGCAGAATAAAAATAGAATTTTTATCTATACAGTAGAAATGTAAAAATAGAATTTTTATCTATATAGCAATAATATAAAAATGTGATTTTTATATATGTAGTGGCTACGGGCAATGAAATTGACAAAAAGCGAGCACGACGAAGATTTCTACATATGAAGAGTCGTGGCGTTTGGTTTAGCTTTCGGTGAGAACTACTCACTTTTATTTTTATTTTGAAATATATACTAGGATGTAGACGGTGCTTAGTAGCACTTGACACCCGTCGTCCACAGACCATGGATGACTTGTTTGTTTGTTTTATGTGTGGTGAAATTTGATTGTGTGATGTGGAATGAAATAAAATATTTTATAGTGGAAAATATTTTATAGTTAAAAATATAATTTTTAACGTGTATATAAAATAAATATTTATAAACAAATCGACGATTTGTTTATATACACTGATTTGACTGATATTGATTGGGATGATAAATTTTACACATCGCCCAACCGCACAAATAAAATATGTGTTTGTTGATTTGAAATCCCACACGGGTATTGGGATGATATTTGACGTACACTAATCCCGATTGTTTAGTTCTGTGTCAATCGATGGGTTGACAGACTGTGTAAGCTTTAAATATTTATATTTAATGCTTATGCAGTTGTGTGGTGCACTCTGGATGATGGTTGATTATTTATCGTTGTTATTTTATACATGTGTTGTAGAAAATCCATAACATTATATGGTAATTGATTGGGCCTCATTCCAGTTTTGAAAAAGAAATATCTGAATAGGAATATTTGAAATAGAATATTTGAAATAGAATATTTGAAAATAGAAATGCGAAGCCATGTTAAGTAATTACACTCCATTTTAACACGAACGGGAATTTTGTCGATTTTATAATGAATATTGAAAGTGATTTCAAAATCGAATATTTAGAATTGAATTGAATAGAAAACGAATTCAAATCGAACTGAAATTGAATTAAATAGGAATTCAAATTGAATTGAAATTGAATTAAATAGGAATTCAAATCGAATTGAAATCGAGTTGAATTCGAATTGAATTGAATAGAATTGAATTCAAATTGAATTGAATTGAAATTGGATTCGAATTGAATAAAAAATGAATTCGAATTGAATTGAATAGAAAATGAATTCGAATTCAATTGAATAGAAAATGAATTCAAATTGAATAGAAAATGAATTCGAATTGAATTGAATAGAAAATGAATTCGAATTGAATTGAATAGAGAATGAATTCGAATTGAATTAAATAGAAAATGAATTCGAATTGAATTGAATAGAAAATGAATTCGAATTGAATTAAATAAAAATGGAATCGAATTGAAATTGAATAGAAAACGAATTCAAATCGAATTGAAATTGAATAGAAAACGAATTCAAATCGAATTGAAATTGAATAGAATCGAATTCAAATCAAATTGAAATTGAATTGAATCGAATTGAAATCGAATTGAAATCAAATTGAAATAAAATAGAAATGAATTTAAAAAGGAATTTATATTGGAAAATTCCATTTTGATTTGAATTTGAGATGGAAGTTGAAATCATTTTGAAAACGAATTTAAAACGATCTATAAAATACGTTTTAAAAGGAAATCGACGAAGTATATATTATATATATTATATATATAATATAATGGTCTGAATAGAACGCGCCGCACTGCGGTAGTTCGTGAATTTCGACCATTGACTTCGAATGGATATTACGGGAGATTCGATCGTCGGATTCTCTTAAAACCGGTACCGTTGGGTTCGTATCAAAAAGAGCTTTCTAACGAATATTAGAAATCTAACGGTTGGATTTGGAATTATGTCCAAATCAAATTTGGAAAAGGTCGTTGTAAGTGCAGTTCGATGGCCATTGATGGAAATCGTCTGAAGGAGCCTTGATAAAATTATTAAAAAAAGTAATAATTTGTGTAAAATCATAAGAAATGATTTGTGAAGAATTGGGATGAAAAACTCCATATTTGAAAAGATAAAAATAGATTTTTATCGAAATGAACTAGTTTTGAACTAGAATTATAATTCTATTTATTTTTAAAATAAATAAATTGGATTTGAAATGGTTTTGAAAATAACCAGAATTTCCAACAAGTGAAATGGAATGGATTTGAATCGAAATTGTCTTTGGAATATTTCGATGTTGGATTTCGTGATGATGCAGATATTGTTATGGGAATTTGAAAGATATATTTATATCGTTATTTCCAATACAATATTAGTTGGTCGTATAATTTGATATTGAATATAACCCGATATATTCAGAGCCTTGTATCTAATATCAAATGTGATTTGGGTTTGTCGTGAATGGTGTCTTCATTAACGCTGTTCTTAAACCCAGTTAAGAAAAAGATTAAATCTTTTTATTTAGATTTAATGAAGTGTACTAATTAAGTGGTATTTAATTGGAATTGAATTTGAATTGATTCTTGGGTTTATCGTGAACGGTGTTTTTAAATAACACTTGTTCTTTAACCCGATAATTAATAGAATGTAATTTTGGGTTGTCGTGAACGGTATCTTCAATAATACTGTTCTTAGACCCAACAGAGTTAAGAAAATCAGAAACTAACTAGAGATTAGTTAAGTTGAATGGTTTCTTGGGTATTGATCTGATGTTGGTTTCGGCCTTCGGGGTTAATACTTAGGGAATTGCTCACTTGCTAATTTACGGTTAAAAGCTGATAGTATGGAATGTGATTTTGGGTTTATCGTGAACCATTTTTTAAATGACATTGATTCTTTAACCCAGTTAAAGATTAAAACTAAGTGGGGTTTTAATGAATCTTTAATTAGATTGATAAGATCGAGAATGGAGTATCACCAGTTTTACTCCAAGCGGTAGTTAAATTTTTAATTAGATTTGAACGTGAAATGGTAATTGAATTTACCGATAACACCGTGGTGTTAGATATGGAGTATTGCCAATTTTACTTCATGGGATAAATAGGTTGGAAATGAGAAATAAAATAAATGATTACTTCGGCGTGGTTCGCTAATCCCGACTAGTTTGATTTGATATTCAAAGGAAGATTAAAGAATAAATTTAAAAGAATATATCTTTGATAAAATTAATAGGAACCTATCCCTAAGAATATGAAATTTAGAAACTAACTGTAGGTCAGCTAAGTTGAATGGTTTTTTGGATATTGATCTGATGTTGGTTTCGGCCTTCGGGGTTAATATTTGGGGAATTATTCTCTTGCTAATTTACGGTTAGTGACTGATGAATTGGAGTGAGGCGCATGTTGTGTTTGTGTAACACTTGTTTATTATATACGCGAGTTATTCAGAAAGACCGGGTTTACCCCATTCTGAATAACTGATTCGACGATTAGTCGAAGATGAAGACGGTGGTTGAAGACCGGAGGTCTTCACGTCGATTGGATAATTACTGATGATCTTGACTGGGCCGTACAACCAAGAGGAGGGAATCAGTTAGTGGGCGTCCAGACGTACTTGGAGATCGATGGATATGCGAAGTACAATGTGCCTCTGGTTTCGTTCAGACCCAGAACGGACTTGTAAATGGACTGTGTGTCTGACATTGGATATCATTCTGTGTGATTGATGGATATCGGTTGCATGGAGTGGTTTGCCTGTGTGGCATGCTAAGATGCAAATGATCAAGGCTTTTGTTGAAAAGCAGAGTCTTGTGGTTGATGATCAAAGCACAGCCTGTGTGGCATAGCTTTGTGTAACATTGATTCGCGAGCCTCACACCCCGGTTGTGAACCAGAAACGGGAGAGGACATCAGGGAGGGCATGCGTTTCAATCTAGTTAGAAGCGGCGTCAGTGGTTTTACACGCCCTGACGAGTTTGACTTATGTGGTTGTTGCTGTTGCGAGGCGCCTCGGATATATCGGTGACTATGTGAAGCCGATGGAGTCATTTGTTGACTCATTGACACCCCAAATGGTGGGGAAACGCAGTGTTCAGGCATTTTAATCCACATCGGTGGACCGGCCCTGACGATCCAAAGGTCACTCGAGCTCTGACCTAAGACACGGGCTAAAGCGTCTCGAATCGGTAGAGGACTATCTTTTGCCTCGGTTCACAGATGGAAATTCAACTTCCAATACGTGACATGTGCGGTTTTGATTGTAAACCTATATATGGCGACATAGTGGCACGGGACGCTCATGTCGCCTATGATTGATATTTATGATTGTATATAAAATCAGAATCTAACTGGAAACGAGCTAAGATTGGTGGTTTCCTGGGTATTAGTCTGATGTTGGTTTCGGCCTTCGGGGTTAATACTTAGGGAATCGTTCTCTTACTAATTTATGGTTGGAGTCTGATTAAGAATTAAAACATGAAATTTAGCATATCAAGCATTCTTTGGCTATTATAAGGTAAAAACCCTATCCTCCGGCTTGCGTTGAATTATGTGATGGGACCTGGGTCTTATAATAGCTTCATTGTTCTTTATTTAGCATTGCGCTGTTTTTTTATGCACTGGTGTTCTTGGGAGGAAAACCGTTCCGTGTTATACGGCGTGGTCCCTTGATTTACCTAACTTTAAAATAAAGATTAATAACTATTTTAGTTCTCACACCCGTCACATGACTGACCTGGGGTTTATTGTTTTAACCTAAACTCTAGGTGCCCCTATTTTGACACGGGCAGCTAGTAGTTTTGGTTTTGCAGATTTATATTCACAGGATCCTGATTTACAGCTGGAACGATACTCGGAAAGCTCTGTGTCCGTGTATTACTTCTAGTTGTGTATTGTATTATTTTCCGCTGCTATGTAATGTATTGTAATCTCTGATATTTTTCTATGTAATATTTATTTATACTCTGTATATTTTTGTATTCTGATGGAATTTTTGTAATAAACAATGAAATGTTCTTCTGTCTGCGTTCTGATTCGTCTTGTCCTTAAAGTAATTCGTTCTTTCTCTTCTCTTCAGAGACCGGGGAAGTTCGGGTCTCTTCAAGTTACAAATCAAGATCCATAAAGGAAACATCATAGTATAGCCACAATTGCATCAGATATAGAGAATCAGATCTATCATGATTTACGTGGTATAAGATTTAATACTGTCATAGATTCATACTTTACAACATATCCAATTCATAGTCATTCACAATTTACGGTTATTTATTTAAACCTAAAAGTGACTAGAAACTCACAGCGTTAGGTTCATAAAATTTAGAGAGAGAGAGAGATCTAAATTTTGAATAGCTAAACTGATTGTAGTAGACTTTGATTCTGTTTCAATTTGCAACCCGACAACATATGGCCTCTATGATCTCCAATGGAAAAAAAATAAGAGAATAGGGGGCCATATTTATAGCCTAGAACCAATGAACCAGACCCAGAATCAAGTCCAAGTACGTAAAACGAATTATGCCCAGATCTGTCGGGGGGTCGACAACCCTATAGGGGGGTCGACACCTATGTCGACACCCCCTAGGGAGGTCGACACCCACGAGCGGGAATTTTCCCGCTCAGCCCGCTTTGGCCCGATTTATATTTTTGAATTGTTTTTGAAGGTTCTGGACTTTATTTTATACATATATATTTATCTTGTGCATAAACAAACTTCGAACCCTCATAACTTTTTCATACGATGTCTGTTTTACACAAACTCAGACTCTATCTCAAGCAGAATTCCGAGACAAACATAATGGCGTAACCCATTTCACTTAATTCTCAATATTAAATTAATTATTCTTTAATTTATCCTCTTTAATGTCGTTAAAAATTCGGAGTGTTACATTCTCCCCTACTCCAAGGATTTCGTTCCCGAAATCTCCAAGTTGAGAAGAATGCATATCCTACCATCCATCATCTATCTACTCATCCATCAATCATAGGCATCCATAGTCCTTAAAACTTCTAATACTTATTTGAATATATGCAAAGGTGTGCGTATATATCCCAATACTAATGCGAAGATCGGGCGGTCTACTGATTCAGTTGACCTCCTTAATGTGATATATGATTAGTGCCATGAATCCAATATGTATGCAAATAAGCCTATTATAACATACAAGCTCTACATGTGTGCACACTCATTCGTCCAAATGCAACATCCATATGTTAGTTCATCCACTTCCATCCATAAAAGAAAAGAAAATGCACATACATCCATATGCAGTATGAGAGTGATTGAGCCGATCTAGTGCCTAATGTGTGTGTGTGTATATGCGTCCACAGGCAACCACCTGCAAACACTTGCATCCACTTGCATCCATCAAACATTACATGTCTCAAACACATGTTTACAATCATGGGATTTCCTACCTAAAGGTCGAAGATTCGATTGATAGGATATACTCAGATGATAGAAGCAAATGCGAATAAAAGCTTTCGGAAGAGAAGTTAAGAACATTGCCTTGAAAAGGAAAGGGTACGAAGCGTAAAAATCTTGTCTTCGGTCTCCCAAGTTGCATCTTCTTGATTGTCTCCGCACTGGACCTTCACCAACTTGACTTCTCGTTTGCGTAGCTTCTTAACCTCCGATCCAAGTATGAAAGTCGGAACTCATCCAATCATTGCTTCCTTCTTTATTTTCACTTCCTTTCACAAGTTTGGCCCCACTACCTCGAACTCTATACATTTTATCTCCACTTGGATGAATAGTCATCTTGGAATGATGGGCTTCCTCAAGGACTGTCTTCAATAGGTTTCCCATCCTGATATGATTCACCTATCAAACCTATTCTCAAGTAGCCCCACCACTTGCTTATCAAGTTCCCTCTTTTCTTTTAGGAGCCATATGGCGCACAGGTAATGCAACTGGCTTTGCATTGTCCACCAGGTATATACGGAAATCAATCTCAAGCCTCGGGGGTAATCCCTGAACCTCGTCTAAGACATCAGGATACTCACGGACTACTGGTGTCGATCGCAGATCATCAATAGACGCCTCAAGAGACTCTAGGAAACTAAGCATGACAGACCCTTGTGGTTCACAAGAAATTTCGAGGGTGCTTAACGACCCTCCTCTCACCACCCCGAATGGCACCATATGTGGTAAACCAACCTATCCCTAGAATCAACCCATAGCCCATGAACCCGAGTACATATGTGTCGCATTCAAATTTGATGCCTAACACAGACATTCTCAAACCCCTACAAATCATAGATAAATGAGTCGAATCACCAATGGGGTTTGAGACAACTACTGGATCTAATACATACTAGTAACTAAGTGCAGAGATTCAACAACAGAACTAGATATAAATGAGTGTGAAGTGCTGAAATTAAAATGTGTCCTAACTGGATGATTTGAAAGAGAAACTAAACTTTTTACAGAAATTTTTCTACCTCTTTCAGGAGCACTAATCGCGAGAGCATGCACCTGCCCTCCAGAAGTTCCTTCCCTTTGACCTTATCCCTGTTTCTTCAGGCAATCCTTAATAAGATGCCCGACCTCTCCACAAGCGAAGCAAGCATTCTTCCTTTTCCTGCAGTCCTTGGCTAAGTGACCCTCTCGCCCCCAACTATGGCACTTCATCTTATCCTTAGCCTTGTCATTCTTTTCTCCTTTATTCTGTTGTTGTCCCTTCTTGGGCCACACCTTCTAATTTTTCGTTGCTTCCTCAGCCTTTACTTCCTTCATTTCTCCTTTGTCTTCCCCGTGCATTAGGGCCATATCAAATAGTTTTTCAAAAGTGGATCCCATTGGGATATGGGACATGGCTAACCCATGAAGGGGTTCATTCATCCCTTTAGCAAACCGCAGAGCCTTTTTTTGCGGCGTATCCACCAATTCTAACCCGAACCTTGCTAGTTGGTTGAATTTGTTCACATATTCTTTCACCGTCAAGTTTCCTTGTTTGAGTGCTAAGAACCTTTCCATCTGGGTGCTTTTCTCGGCTTGGAAAAGAAATTTCATTTCAAATCTTTGCCTAAAATCTTCCCAAGTTTCCACCGGACGTTCAGCTTGGGTGACTTCCCACCAAAATAAGGCTCCGTCCTTTAATAGCCAAGAAGCTAACTGAGTCTTCCTCCTATCCTCTACTTCAAAGATTACGAGCAAGTCCTAGGTCACTTAAGCCAATTTCAAGCTTCAACGAATGTCCCATTCCCATGGAATGGCTTCCAACCCATAGCTTGGAAGTCTTTGCAGATCTTGGCAAAATATTTGCTCTTGGAAGGGGAGGAGGAGGAAAGGGAAGGATGAGGAATGATTGGCGCAGCTGTGGGAGGAACATCTCTTTGGCCTTCGGCAGGCGCCGTGGCCTCCAAATACCTATGGAACCATCCGGGTATTGTGACTCCCATTGGGTATTAGGAATGTTTTGTTCCCCAGGCATGCTAAAAAAAGGAAATAGGAAGAAATTTAGATAAAGGACCGAAGGATATTACATATGGCTTCTTGGGGGAATATTTTCAAAACAGACTTTTCTTTTCGAAAATACTTTCTTTGAAAACCATTTTAAAAAATAATTTTCAATTTTTTAATCTAATATGGTAACCTTCAGCTCTGATACAAAGTGTGATACCCCACGTCCGTTAATGTCACTCACAAAGGGAATGCATTAAGTTTCGTGAAGCGTTTAGGTAAACAGGCATAGAATATTACAAGATAGATATAAAAAAAATTGCAGTGGAAATAAACAACTTTATTAATCATCAAAATACCGTGGTCCAAAGCATCATTTGTCTGAAATATAAAAACCCGTTACAACATAAAAACCACTGTCTTGTACTTCAGAAATATCAGAGTACATAAAAGAAAGAAAATTCCCCAAGAACAAAATATGGCCATAGCAACAAGGATAGGAGCTTGATCCATACATATAAGCAGCTCTAGTAAAATAAGCAGAATAACGATCAAGCCTGTGTGTTTCCTCCTTGAGAACCTTGGAAGGGTGAGGGGAAGGGGGAACGAAAGAAAGAAGGAAAAAAAGGGTCAGACATAAAGTCTGGCGAGTTTAGTTATGTGACAACCCAAACTTCCCAGTAAAGGAAAGCTCGGATGGTTTTGAGAACAACACACATCAGAACACAAACAGAAAGACATTTTATTGCTGTTACAACAATTACATCAGAGTACAAGAATATTCAAGAGTATGAATGAATAATATATATTGGAAATGCAATATCAAAGTTTAAATTACATTTAAATAGCAGCGGAAAAATAATACAAAATACAACCGAAAGGAATACACGGATACAGAGCTTCCCGAATACCGCTTCAGCTGTAAACTAGGATCCTGTGAATATAATATCTGCAACACCAAAACTACTAGCTGCCCGTGTGGAAAATATGGGCACCCAGAGTTTATGTTAAAATAATAAACTCCAGATCAATCATGGGACTGGTGTGAGAACTCAAAAACAGTTATTTTAAATTGATTTTAAAGTTAGGTAATTCAAGGGACCACGCCGTTAAGACGAAATGCGTTTACCCCCAAAAATACCAGTGCATAGATAAACATCGCAATGCTTTTCAGAAAAAATGAAGCTATTATAAGACTCAGGTCCCATCACACAATGCAACGCAAGCCGGAGGATAGAGTTTTTCCTTATAATAGCCAAATATGCTTGATACACGAAATTTCATCTTTTACAATTAATATAAGTGTATAGTGTCAAAACAACTTCAAATATAAATGTGTAACGACCCGCATTCTATGCATCGCAGGATCATAGAATATTTATTTCATTCACATACGAAATCGTATGGTCATGTAACTTTGGGAGACGACTTTTGGAGTCATTTCCCATGTTCATGATTTTTGCCGATTTTTAAATGATTATTTTGCCCCTAGCTGATCTCGTTTTGGCCATAATTTTTGATTGGAAAGGAGTTTTGACTTGAAACTACTTCCATTGGATCCAGATGATGGTTTACAATTCCGTAGAGTGGTCATATTAGCCAGCCGGACTCAACATTTGGGAGATATGGCTGAAACAAGTTTCAGATGGTGAAAAACAGCTTAATTGGACTTAACCGGGTGATTAATAGCTAGGCCCAAAGGGAAATTTCGGGATTAGAAGTTTAAAAGGGCTGTTAGGGTTTGGAGAATACCCTTTTCTCATTTTTCAGCCGTCACTATTCATTCCTCTTGACCTAGCCATGGCCTCCAACATCTAAAACATCCCCAAACCACTTTCTAATTGAAGATTAGCCTAATCAACATCAAATTAAGGAGGAATAGCACCAAAGCAAGGTTAGAGCTGATGTGTTGCATTGGGAACAGCGCCAAACAAAGAGTCATTTCAGATTTGGTATTTTATTTGTAGCCAAGGTGAGTGATTTGCATAGTTTTGCACTAATTACAGTTAATTAAGGGTAACTAGTGAAGATTAACGAAATTAGACATGATAAAATTTTGGAAAAATATTTATAAATTCGAAAATAATGTTTTAGACCTCTGTTAGAAATTTGTTTTGATTTGGTTAAGTTTTACTAATCTTACCATTAGATTTTGCCTAAACATGTTTAAGGGAAAATATGGGGTTTTGGGAATGTTTGATCCATTTATGATTGTTGTTTTGCTGTTTGTGGATGATTATACATGTTGCTATGACTGTATAGTACGCTTTGTGGTTGTCTAGAAGTGTTAGATTGGTCGAAAACTCCGTCGAATGGCATAAACAGTCGCTGGAAGAAGTTGCAGGAAAATATGCAGGGACCAGATCGGATCGCCCCTACCCGAACTGACCCGATCGTGGAGTATCTTCTCCGAACCGATCCACCGGTGGTGATGGAGCCCGACCCGAACCGCCTGGAAGCTCGTGAACTGATGGCCATGGAGGATCACAAACCGGAGTGCCCTACCCGAACCGAACCGCTCACACCATCCGACCCGATCCGCCCTCGTGAGCATGAGCTACCCCGACCCGAAGGCGCGATCCGAGCCGCTTAGTGGACTCCGGACCAATGGCGTTGCATCACGAGTAGGACCTGACGATGAGTCCTGAGCTGGAGGAGCACGACCCGACCCGTATGGGGTATCCCGATCCGAACCGAGGAGCTGGTGACCACGACCTGAAGATGAGACGTGAAGAAATGAAGACCGATCCGGAGAAGAAGGTAACGACCAAAACCCGAGATGCAAAGGTAGTCCAAGTGGGAAGTTTGTACTCAGGATCCAGCTGGTAACCAAAGAGTTAACTTCATGAGTTGGGCTTTGCTGCAGGACGTGTGCTAAGGGGTTGTCGATGTCTGTAACTTTGGATCACTATGTGTTGAAGGTACGTGAACGGATTCAGGGCCACAGTGGCCTAGGTACGACTAAAGAGCTATAGACCAATGAAGTGGGGTCATTTGTAAAGATTGGGTCATGACTCCATGGGGAAAGCTTGGTAGTAGCAGTAGTTGTACAAGTCGAACTCTGTCGCTACTTCGATGGGTCTAGTGATCGACAGTGGTGGACATCGTATGCTTTACGCACTGAGTGTGAGATGTGAGGATGTTTGCTATGGTTGATTTGTTTGCCATCATTATGACATGCAGACCCCACCCCCGTTATCTTTACACCATCTGTTCAGTGGCACCTTAGAGTATTGTACGGTATGTAGTGTTAACTCTTTGGTTGCAGGTCCAGGTTCAGGTATGGTTTCGTATACCTGTTATTGTTCTGTTTAGTTGCTTATCGCTTATACCAGACTTTTTGTCTGACCCAGAGTTTTATGTCTTTTCTTATTACTCTGGGTGCTCTCACGAGTAGACTAGAGACAGGTTAGGTGGCATGCACGAGTAGTTGTACCCAAGACGAGCAGGAGGCTTCCACGTATGATACATATATATAGATATTCTCCCTGTGTTGCTGCGGTCACTACTTTGGGCATTAGTGGTGTACCTTTCTTTCTTTTGTTTAGAGACATTAATTTGGAAAGTTGTAATAAGCTGTATTTGGATTTCCGCTACTCTGATGATGATGTTGATGTTGGTTTTAATTATCAGCTTACGCACTGTCTCGCCTGTTTTATGTCAAGTATATTATTATTATATTTTGTTTCATGCGCTGTGAGACATTCTACAGGTCTTCAATTAGTTCATTCTCTTATTTCCTTTCTTTGGCGACGTTCCGTGCTAGTCGTATATGTGTACAGCGCACTTTCGGAGGAAATGTCGGCTGGTGCTGGACGGGCCGTCACACTTGGTATCAGAACTCTAGGTTGCGTAGTTAACCTAGGGAAAGACACCAGGGAGAGATAATACATATATGAGAGCGCGTATTTGTGATTATTTTGGTTTTCAAAAGCTATATATATATATATATTATTAGTATAGTTGAGGATGAAGTCGCACTGCACTGGCACCACTATGTAGATGGTTAATCGTTTTCTCTTTACAAATTGAACGATGAGCCGATATGCAAGGGGTACCGGTACAGGAGCCAATAATGGGAATGCTGCTGATATGAGGATGATGTTTACTGACCTCATGAGAGAGATGCTTAGGGATGTGCAGAGAGCAGCTCCCAATGCTGGTAATGGTGGTGGTCCAATAGTGCAAGAGCCTAGGGCCGATTTCACCAAGCTGAACAAGGATTATACTAGTCTTGGTGGAAAGCTGTTCCATGGAACGGAGTCGGCTACGGATGTTCAGGATTGGTTGGATAGCTGCGAGCATATCTTCGAAGATTTGGGTATCGAGGATGCGATGAAAAGAAGGTTAGCATCCCGTCAGCTGCAAGGACGGGCAATGAATTGGTGGAATGCTATAAAGGCAACTACTCCCGAGGATCAAATTACCTGGGATCAGTTTAAGGCTCGCTTTAGCGATAAGTTCAATCCAGCTGCTTAGAAGTCAGTGTTGTTTAAGAAATTATTGGAACTCAAGCAGAATGGCAGAGCTGTCTCGGAGTATATTGCCGAATTCGACACTTTGTCGAAATATGGGTTATCCCAAATAGATACTGCCAAGAAGAAGAAAGAGAAGTTCATAACTGGCTTGGATCAGTACTTGGGGGAAAGGCTTATTAACCACATCGATGAGACGTTTGAATTGATTGTGGGGAAAGCATTGAGGTCAGAGATTCTTTACCCTAAGTCAAAGACTGAGGTTGCTTCTGCAGAGGAGCCAAAGCCGCAAGCAAGTGGTGGAGGAAAGAATGGTTCTCAGAATAAGAGGAAGCAGAACCAGAATAAGGATGGCCAGAAGAAGAAGAAAGATGTTGAGTGCTTTAGCTGTGGTAAGAAGGGCCATTATGCTAGTAATTGTCGGGCCAAGCCAGCGGATAGGAAGTGCTTCAACTGTGGCCAAGTGGGACATCACAAGGACAAGTGTTCGCAACCCCCTAAAGAAAAGCAGATGGTGAAAGCATATGCCCTTAATGCTATTCCTTCTTCGTCGAATGCCCCAACTGTGGCGGAGAAGGGGAAAAATTTCGTCATTTAAGGTATGCTTTCTGTTTATGATGTTCCTGTTAGAGTTTTGTTTGATACCGAAGCTTCCAGTTCTTTCACATCTAGTGACCTGGTAGATAGGTTGGGATTGGAGCTCGAAATTGTCGGTCAACCTTTAATAGTGACAAACCCGATTGGTGGTTCGACTAACCTTAGCATGATTTGTCGTAATGTGGTCTTATCGAGTCATGGATGCATGTTTGTTTGTGATTGCTTTGTTTTGGGATTTACTGGGTTTGGCATTATTTTGGGAGTCGATTGGCTCCAAAGATACGGGGTGGTGGACTGTGAGGGCTTTTTGGTGACAGCTAGAGCAGATGATGGGCGGAGGGTAGTGTTTGGTGGTCTATCTAGTGATGGGATAATGGCTAGTTTTCTAAATTCCCTCGACATCCCGCATAGTGAGTTGTCAGGTTTGCCCGTGGTTGGCCAGTATCCGGATGTCTTCGAGGAAGTGACCGGGCTTCCACCACACGGAGAGATTGAGTTCCGTATTGATTTAGTGAAATATGCCAGACCTATAGTGATGCCACTTCGTCGTATGGCACCAAGGGAGCAGCGAGAACTTGGGGTGCAAGTCAGCGATATTTTGAAGAAGGGATTTATCACGAGGAGTGTTTCTGAATGGGGAGCACCAGTTGTATTTGCTACCAAGGCGGATGGTTCCCTTCGTTTGTGTGTAGACTACCACGAGTTGAATAAAGTGACGAGGAAGAACAAGTATCCTCTACCGCGGATAGATGATTTTTTTGATCAGTTGAGTGGCGCGAGGGTAGTCTCTCAGTTGGATCTCGTGACAGTTTTTCATCAGCTTAGAGTGGAAGCTGAGATTATAGCTAAAACGGCATTTTGGACGCCGTCTGGATTTTATGAGTGGTTGGTCATGCCATTCGGGTTGACCAATGCCCCAGCATATTTTGTGGATCTTATGAATAGAGTATTTAGGGATCAATTGAATAAGTTTGTTCTTGTGTTCGTGGATGATATTTTGTTTTACTCAAGGACAGAGGAAGAACACAAGGAACATCTAAGGATAGTGATGGAGGTGTTGAGAAAACACCAATTGAAAGCAAAGTTTTCTAAGTGCCACTTCTGGAGGAGGGAAGTGAGATTCTTGGGCCATGTTGTTTCAGAAAATGGTATCGCCGTGGATCCTACGAAGGTGGCTACGGTACAAGATTGGTCTACGCCCAAGAATGCAACAGACATAAGAAGTTTCTTGGGGTTAGCTGGATATTATCGTAAGTTTATCCAAGACTTCTCCAAGATAGCAGCGTCGTTGACTCAGTTGACCAAGAAGAATCAAGCTTTCATCTAGGACGAAAAGTGCGAGAATGCATTCAAGAGTCTAAAGGAAAAGTTGACATGTGCACCATTGTTAGTCATTCCTAAGGGGAATGAAGAGATGACGGTATATACGGATACATGTGGTACCGGACTAGGTGTTGTGTTGATGCAAGGAGGTAGGGTTGTAGCTTATGCAAGTTGGCGACTAAAAACGCATGAGAAAAGATACCCTACCCATGTTTGGAATTGGCAGCGATCGTGTTTGCATTGAAGATGTGGAGACAATATCTCTTGGGAGAAAGATTCGAGTTGTTTACCGATCATAAATCGTTAAAGTATCTTTTCTCTCAAAGGCATCTAAATCTCCGACAACAAAGGTGTTTAGAATTCTTAGCTTCCTATGATTTCGATATCGCATACACACCAGGAAAGGGCAATGCGGTAGCTGATGCATTGAGTAGAAGACATGCCAGTTTAGGGGCTATGTTTCTTGAATGGAAGCAACTGGAGTACATCGCTGGGTATGATTTCAGACCAAAGTGCGAGTTGGATCCAGAAATGTTAGCAAGTTTGATGATCAGACCCACTTTGATTGAGAGGATTGGTTCCAATCAAAGGGACGATACTAACCTATTGGAAATCATCTCAAAGTTAGAGATGGGAATCGACGAAGAGATGAATAAGTATGGGCTTGATCGAGATGGATGGCTTAGGAAGAATGGAAAACTAGTTGTACCCAATGTCAATGGATTGAGAGATGAAGTGCTTAGAGAATGTCATCACTCAAAACTGACTATACACCCCGGTGGCAACAAGATGTATCGAGACATGAAGCATACCTACTACTGGGAAGGGATGAAAAGAGATGTTGGGACGATTATAACCAAATGCATGAATTGCCAGCTAGTTAAAGCTGAGCAAAAGAAGCCTAGTGGTTTGTTCCAACCATTAGAAATTCCAAAATGGAAATGGGAACAAGTGTCAATGGATTTCACTGATGGGTTACCAAGGACTAGATCGAGCCATGATAGCATTTGGGTGATTGTGGACCGATTGACTAAGAGTGCAAGGTTTATGCCCGTTAAGTCAAACAGGACGGCAGCTAAATTAACGGAACTATATATAAAGTGGGTAGTGAGATTTCATGGAATACCCAAAGGCATTGTGAGTGACCGAGATCCGTTGTTCACTAGTGAATTTTCGAAGAGCTTACAAGAGGCGTTAGGATCAGAACTACATCTCAGTACCGCGTATCATCCTCAAACCGATGGTCAAACAGAGAGGGTGAATCGTATATTAGAAGACCTCTTGAGAGCCTGTGTATTGGATTTTGGTGGATCATGGGATGACAATTTGCATCTAGTAGAGTTTGCATATAATAAAAGTTATCAATCCAGTATTGGTATGACTCCATTTGAAGCTTTGTACGGAAGACCGTGCAACTCACCGTCCTGTTGGTTAGAGACCGGTGAGAAATATGTGCTTGGACCAGAAGTAATAAGAGAAACATTAGACAAGATTAAGATTATCCAACAGCGAATGAAAGCATCCCAGGATAGGCAGAAGAGTTATGCCGATAAGAGGAGAAGAGATTTAAAGCTCTCCATTGGCGACTTGGTGTTTGTCAAGATATCTTCGTTGAAGAGCGTGATACGATTTGGCAAGAGAGGCAAGTTAGCACCAAGATTTATTGGCCCATTCCCAGTTCTTGAGAAAATTGGGAATTTGGCATACAAAGTTGAATTACCAGAAAAGATGGCAGGAGTTCACGACGTATTTCATGTTTCCCAGTTAAGGAAGTTCGTACACGACCCAAATGTGACTATTTCACCTGATCAATTGGATGATATCGAAGTTGAACCCTAGGCGGTTGGGAACCGCAAGCCTATGCGTATTGTTGGGAACGATACGAAGCAACTTCGAAGGAAAGCGGTGAGTCTAGTCAAAGTTCAGTGGGGCGAGAATGAGAATGACTGTACTTGGGAGACGAAGGAGAGCATTAGGAAGACGTATCCAGAACTCTTCGCCTGGTAAGATTTCAGTTTCGATTTAGTCTTTCCGCATGCTAGGATAGGTTTGTTTTATCTGTTTAGAATGTTTGATTGTTGTATGTGATTGGTAGGAATGCGGGGTCCTTTGTATGTTTTGGCTAGAGAAATTTCGGGGACGAAATTTCTTAAGGGGGGAGAGTGTAACGACCCGCATTCTATGCATCGCAGGATCGTAGAATACTTATTTCTTTCACATACGAAATCGTATGGTCATGTAACTTTGGGAGACGACTATTGGAGTCATTTCCCATGTTCATGATTTTTGCCGATTTTTAAATGACTATTTTGCCCTTAGCTGATCTTGTTTTGGCCATAACTTTTGATTGGAAAGGAGTTTTGACCTGATACCTCTTCCACTGGATTCAGATGATGGTTTACAATTCCGTAGAGTGGTCACATTAGCCAAACGGACTCACCGTTTGTGAGATATGGCTGAAACAAGTTTCAGATGGTGAGAAACAACTTAATTGGGCTAACCGGGTGATTAACAGCTAGGCCCAATGCAGAATTTCGGGATTAGAAGTTTAAAAGGGCTGTTAGGGTTTGGAGAATACCTTTTTCTCATTTTTCAGCCGTCACTATTCATTCCTCTTGACCTAGCCATGGCCTCCAACATCTAAAACATCCCCAAACCACTTTCTAATTGAAGATTAGCCTAATCAACACCAAATTAAGGAGGAATTGCATCAAAGCAAGGTTAGAGCTGCTGTGTTGCATTGGGAACAACGCCAAACAGAGAGTCACTTCAGATTTGGTATTTTATTTGTAGCCAAGATGAGTGATTTGCATAGTTTTGCACTAATTACGGTTAATTAAGGGTAATTAGTGAAGATTAATGAAATTAGACATGATAAAATTTTGGAAAAATATTTATAAATTCGAAAATAATGTTTTAGACCTCTGTTAGAAATTTGGTTTGATCTGGTTAAGTTTTACTAATCATATCATTAGATTTTGTCTAAACATGTTTAAGGGAAAATATTGGGTTTTAGGTATGTTTGATCCATTTTACATGCTATGATTGTTGTTTTGCAGTTTGTGGATGATTATACATGTTGCTATGACTGTATAGTATGCTTTGTGGTTGTCTAGAAGTGTTAGATTGGTTGAAAACGCTGTCGAATGGTGTAAACAGTCGTTGGAAGAAGTTGCAGGAAAATATGCAGGGATCGGATCAGATCGCCCCTACCCGAACCGACCCGATCGTGGAGTATCTTCTCCGAACCGATCCGCTTGTGGTGACGGAGCCCGACCCGAACCGCCTGTAACCTCGTGAACTGATGGCCATGGAGGATCACAAACCGGAGTGCCCTACCCGAACCGAACCGCTCACACTATCCGACCCGATCCGCCCTCGTGAGCATGAGCTACCCCAACCCGAACCACTCTAAGGGGCGCGATCCACGCCGCTTAGTGGACTCCGAACCAATGGCGTTGCATCACGAGTAGGGCCCGACGATGAGTCACGAGCTGGAGGAGCACGACCCGACCCGTATGGGGTATTCCGATCCGAACCGAGGAGCTGGTGACCACGACCTGAAGCAGAGACGTGAAGAAATGAAGACTGATTTGGAGAAGAAGGCGACGACCAAAACCCGAGATGCAAAGGTAGTCCAAGTGGGAAGTTTGTACTCAGGATTCAGCTGGGAACCAAAGAGTTAACTTCATGAGTTGGGCTTTGCTGCGGGACGTGTGCTAAGGGGTTGTCGATGTCTGTAACTTTGGATCACTATGTGTAGGGGGTACGTGAACGGATTCAAGGCCACAGTGGCCTAGGTACGACTAAAGAGCTATAGACCAATGAAGTGGGCTCATTTGTAAAGATTGGGTCATGACTCCATGGGGAAAGCTTGGTGTAGCAGTAGTTGTACAATTCGAACTCCGTCACTACTTCGATGGGTCTAGTGATCAACAGTGGTGGACATCGTATGCTTTACGCACTGAGTGAGAGATGTGAGGATGTTTGCTATGGTTGATTTGTTTTCCATCATTATGACATGCACACCCCACCCCCGTTATCTTTACACCATCTGTTCAGTGGCACCTCAGAGTATTGTACGGTATGTAGTGCAAACTCTTTGGTTGCAGGTCCAGGTTCAGGTATGGTTTAGTATACATGTTATTGTTCTGTTTAGCTGCTTATCGCTCATACCAGACTTTTTGTCTGACACAGATTTTTATGTCTCTTCTTATTACTTTGGGTGCTCTCACGAGCAGACTAGAGACAGGTTAGGTGGTATGCACGTGTAGTTGTACCAAAGAAGAGCAGGAGGCTTCCACATATGATACATACATATAGATATTCTCCCTGTGTTGTTGCGGTCACTACTTTGGGCATTAGTGGTGTACCTTTCTTTCTTTTGTTTAGAGACAGTAATTTGGAAAGTTGTAATAAGCTATATTTGGATTTCTGCTACTCAGAGGATGATGTTGATGTTGGTTTTAATTATCAGCTTACGCACTGTCTCGCCTGTTTTATGTCAAGTATATTATTATTATATTTTGTTCCATGCGCTGTGAGACATTTTACAGGTCTTCGATTAGTTCATTCTTTTCTTTCCTTTCTTTGGCGATCGTTCCATGCTAGTCGGATATGTGTGCAGCGCACTTTTGGAGGAAATGTCGGCTGGTGCGGGACGGGCCATCACAAAATGTATCAATCATAGACGGCATGGGTACTATATATCATGTCGCCATACTAGTTCTACAATCAAAACCGCATGATATCGTATTGGATGTTGGGTTTCCATCATGAGCCAAGGCTAGGGAGGAGCTCCTTACCGATTCGAGACACTCTAGCAAATGCCTCAGGATCACACCTATGGGCAACCCTTGGATATCTGCAGGGCCGGTCCACACCTAACGTTAGTGGATCGACAATTCCTGAACAAACGTTTCCCGATCCCTTGGGACCTCAATATGGTCACTAACAACCTATAAAACCGAGGTACCTCATAATATATCACCCACATAAGTAAAAATGTCAGGGCTGGTAGGTCGCTGACATCACTCTAGCTAGAAATAAACGTGTGCACTCCCTGCGTTCCCTTCTCCTGTTTTAGACTCCAATCGGGGTGTGAGGCTCGCGAAGTAACGCTATACACAAGGCTATGCTAATCAAAGTGGTGCTTTGGTCATCAACCACAAGGCTCTGCTTTTCAACAAAAGCCTTGATCATTTGCATTTTAGCATGCCACATTGTCAGTCCATACTATACCATTGATTTCTACCAATATATAACCTCTAAGCTCGTACGTCTCAGAGAAGGGTGTTAAGCAAGAGAATAAATTCTCCGACACCAAACAGATATATATTTAGCAGAGATCAACGAATACAATATAAAGGAATACAATGTCAGACACGCAATCCATTTACCAGTCCGTTCTGGGTCTGAACAAAACCATATCTGGTAGATCTCCAAATACGTTTGAATGATCACTATTTTTCCCCTCATCTTTGGTGTACGGTCCATTCAAGATATCAATAATCATCCATTCGATATGGAAATTTCCTAGTCTTCAATAACTGTCTTCATCATCTATCTTCAATCGTCGTATGAATTATTCAGAATGGGTTAAACCCGGTCTTTCTCAATAATTTGCGTAATTTAAAATCATGTGCCTTAAAACACAACAAACGCCTCATTCCAATCAAGAATATTCTTTGATTTTAATTTAAACCAAATTAAGGTTTATTCAACTAGTCGGGATTAACACCTTACCGAAGTAATCATTTATTAATACCCCATTCCCAATCTATACAACCCATGGAGTAAAACTGGTGGTACCCCATATTTAACACCCAATGTGTTACGGTAAACTTAATTACCGTTTTATCGTTCAAATCTAATTAAAGATTTAACTATCGCTTGGAGTAAAACTGGTGGTACTCCATTGTCGTTCGTTTCTTGAATTAAGTAAATTTAATTACTTTTATCCTCATTCAATCAAATTAAAGATTTACTAAAACTATATTTAGTTTTAATCTTCAAGAATCATTATTTAATGATTATTTATCCTTCAAGAAATAATCTTGCCGTTAACTAGGTTAAAGAACAAATGTCGCTTAAAACCTCATTCACAATGAACCCAAAATCATATTCCAGTTTAATAAACTAAATTGAAAACTTCTCTTTGAAATATTTCGTCAAATCTTAATTAAAAGATTTATGAATTACCAATCTAAATTTCACTGTCAATCGGGTTTTAAGAACTAATGTCATTTAAAAACATTATTCACAATCAACCCAAAAGTCGGTTTCAATTAATCTTCAATTAGGTTTAATAATTGGAAATCTTATTTAAATCTTAATTAAAAGATTTATTATTTCTCAAATGGGTTTAAGAACAGTGTTATTTAAGACACTATTCATGACAAACCCAAATTCTAATCAGATATTAAATACCGTGCTTTGAATAGAAAATTATATCGATTTATGTTCAATATCATATTCTGAAAACTAACGTATACCAAATCGGGAGTAACAATATTAATATCTTCCAAATTACCCCAATAATATCCGTATAATCACAGAATCCAATACTAAAATAATCCGAAGATTATTTCCATTCAAATCCATTCCAATATATATATTGGAAAATCTTGGTTTTTTAGAACCATTTAAATCCTTTTAATTATTTTAATTAATTTATTAAAATAAATAAACCACTAATTCTAATAAAGATATCTTTTATCTTTATAAACTTGGAATTTTCATCAAAAACCCCTTTAAAACATTTATTATGATTTTACATAATTTCTTTCTATTTTCAATAATTTTATTTTCACTCGTACAGTCGGTTTCCAATAACGGCCACCGAACTGCACTTACAACCACCTATTCTAAAATTGATTTGGACATATCTCTAAATCTAACTGTTAGATTTCAAATCTCTTATATCCATTGGAAAGCTCTTTTCGATACAAAGCCAAAGGTTCCGGTTTTAGGAGAATCCGACGGTCGGATCTCCCTTTATGTCAATTTAAAGTTAATGGTCAAAATTCGTGAACGGTCGCTGTGCGGTGCGTTCTATTCAGGCCATTACATATATAATATATATATATATATATTATATATTTCATCGATTTCTTTTCTAAACATATTCTAAAATGGTTATAAATTCGTTTATAAAATGATTCCAACTTTTATTTCAATTTTAAATCCAAATTGAATATTCTATCTATTATAATATTAAAACAATATTATTTCCAAAATATTAATTTTGAAATTAGCTCTTTTCATATTAATTATAAAATGGATAAAATAAATCGATAAACATGTTCGGGTTAAAATGGCGTTGCTATTTATAACAGATTAGATAACCCAATTCATTATCTTATTCATTTTATACTGGGTCAGACCTCCCACATTAAACCTACGACTTGTGGATGCTGGATATGCCGGTTGGTTCCGGGCAGACTTATCCCACAAGTTGCGCTTAACCTCGTGTCATGACCCATTTTGTATTTGCACACTTGGACCCCTCACATTAGGCCTAACATTTGTCGCTGCTGGATATGCCGGTTGGGTCCGGGCAGACTTATACCACAAATGTAACCTAACCTCGTGTCCAAGTACAATTATAATTAATAATTATAATTAATTTACTGAAAATATTATTTTAAAACATCCTTTTAAAGTAAAGATATGATCTTTACATTAAATTGTTACTAATTTTATAAAATCCTTTGTTTATGAATATCCTAGCTGACATTTCATTTTTTAATGAAAAATTGAACTTTCTATATTATTATATTATTATAATAATAATAATAATAATCTTTTCAAAATGTTCATATTTTGAAATCAAACCTTCTTATCTTAACATACTGACCCTAAAGATGTAATCTTTTCAATTGGATCCTTTTTATTATAACTTCTAAACAATAAAAATATAATCTTTCTAATTCATACGTCAATTAATTCCATTATCTGAATATTAAATTAAAATATTACTTTAATTCAAAATTGGAATGAGACCCAATCCATTACCATATAATTTTAATTATATGGATTTCATAATTCCACAATAATGATAAAACATTCAATAACAGCCAAAGTGCATTTTAAACTAATCACAAGGGCGATGTGTAGTCAGAATATCAACCCAAGACCCGTGAGGGGTTTCAACCAACACAAATTCAAATAATATATTATTTATTGTGCTTTTGGACGATGTGTGAGAATTTACCGTCCAATCAACATAAACAAGTCAGGCAACTTGTAAATGGCAATGTAAACTTGTTTTAAATATCATAAATGTCATAACAACATGTTACATATTTCAAATTTCAAACAATTCACAACAGTCATCCAAATCAACATTAATCCAAAAACCAATATTTCCAACACAGATAATTAATTAATATTTAATAATAAAAATAATTATTCAGAAATTTGGGTAAGATAAAAGTTCTCACCTTTGTCGGGCTTTAATTGATGGTTCGGGCCCAATTTTGGCCCAAAATCCAACATGCTCTAAAATTGACGAATTTGGTGTCTACGCGAAGCTTATGACTCAACAATCATGGCAAATCCTTTCACGCCGTTTCGAGTTTGTTACAAAAAGATATGAATTTTCGAAGTTTGTAACAATTTAATAATTGATTTAAAATATGGAAATTACCGAAATTTTCAATTTGCTCATAATAGGACAAAATTACTACTCGCTCGAAGCCCTCGACATAACGAACTCAGCGGAATCAGTTCCATGCAATTTCGATGACGTGACAAAGAGTTATGCACTTGCGAAGTTAACAAATCGATTTAAATAATATTTGAATTTGTAAAAAATTACCCAAAATTTCAACTTCCTCCAAATTGGACGAAATTGGTGTCCACTCGAAGGTCTTGTCACCACGATCGCGGTGGATCCAGTTTTGCGTGATTCTGAGTTCGTGGCAGAAAGATATTAATATACGAACATGGAATATTATTTATATAATAAAATCACTATTCACCTTCTTCTCCAAACGACACCCTCAACTTAAAATGCTCGCCACGGCCAAACTGTAAGTCGGAATTGCACGAAACCAATGCCTTTCTCTCCGTCTTCTCCCCCTCTTTCCACGCTGGGTGGTCCCTCCCTCCAATTTTCCACGTGGGGTCCATGATCTGTAGATGAACGGGAAAGTGCAGTTTCCGTTCATCTTATTGCTGCGGCCGCCTCGGTGCTCCAAATGCCACCATTTTTTGTCAGTACCTAGATCTCGACCTCTCGAATAACTTTCGTTCAGGTCACTTTCTCTTGAAAATGCATAGGATAGATGGGAAAAAAATCGTTTTTGTTTTCAGTTTCGAAATTGTTGTTTTGCTGTTTTCGTAATTTTCTTGCCAAACCATACACTTTCAGACCAAACTTCCTTCGACAAACTTGTGTATCTATCTCCCCTCTACAACTTCCCCATCTGGGCCATCACCTAATTCTTCACGGATTGACCAGAAAACCCAAATTTCCAATAGTACCTTTCTGTCATTGACCTCAGATCCCAGTGAATCCGTGCGACGTTAGGCCATGGATTTCTCATGGGAGGTAGAGACGATAGAGATGCACAAAACCCAGAAAGGGTTTGGTCTGGTTTGGTTCGTTTGAGAGATATAAATTTTTGAAGAATCAGGGTCTTATTTGCAAAGAAATTTTTAGTGGAGAAGTGAGCCGCCATGAGAGAAATGAAGAAGGGGACTAGAATTAGGTTTAGAGAAATGGTTAGGGTGGGATTACGAGATATTATATAGAGGTTGTTAATTTTTAAATTAAGTCCATGTGTAATACAACCCATTTAATTAATAACCCATATATTATTTTAAGTTCTTTTTAGCGTTTTAAAATCCGTACGAATACATACGTTATTAAATTTTGCTGAACTGGAAGATAACTATTTATCGACGATACGAATCCAAAGAAACTAGTGTTGTTGAATTCTGAGTCCGTATGAATTATCAATGAATTTTTAAAGTCTAAAAATTGACCGTTTTCAATGAAAAATTAATAACGCCCACATACTGACTACAAAAATTACAGAAAAATTATTTCTAGCTTCGTTTTGACGATACGGTCCCAACAAAACTAATTTCGTCGAATTTGAAGACCGTTTGAAAAATGTCTATTTTTTAGGCGTATATATATTATATTAAAAATACATATAAAAATAAATAAATTCCGAATCTCGAAATGTATCAGTGTTTATACTTTTTCAATGCAGAAACATCATTTTGAACTCAATGGAAGTGGTTTTGTGTCCCAATTCATTCGTATGTAAAATTAGCGTTTTGGGTATTATATATATAAACTTTCCCGTATTTTTCTGATATCTTGATTTGGACATAACTTTTGATTCCCACTATGAAATTTCAATTTTTCGGATTCCATGGAAAGATATTTTTAAATAGATTCTAATATTTTTGGTTTCGCTAAAATCCGATTTATTTCGCATCCTGTATAGTCAATCAAAGTTAAAATTCAAATTTTCAAACTGTCGCACTATTTCTAACGCCTTTTGTAATTTAAATAAAATTTATTTTTTTTAACTTCAATTAAAATAAATTTCTAGTTGTTATTAAATAAAATAAATTATTTTAAATATTAAAAACCCATTAAAATAATTAAAATAAAATGTAACGACCCGCAAATCCGTGCTACCTGAGTTGACTAAAAACACCACACGTCCAACCCAAATTGCACAGAAATACGAATCATTTTTAGAAAGAAGTTAGAGGATGAGTAATAGAAAGAAAGAAATATTAGAATAGAAGAAAAACGAAGATCACAAACTCACAGCGGAACGAATAAAATATATTATATAACATAACTTTTGAAATACAAATCAGTAACTTTACATACATACCATCATCAGAGCACAACAGCCATTCCTGGAACAGTTATAAACACCTATTTCCAGATACAACCATAGTACACAGCGGAATATATGATAGTCTATATCTAACTGGTGAAGCCTCCTGCTTCCAGCTCCTCCAAACGAATCTGTAAAATCCCGACTACTTGACTGCCCGTACAAATTTGGGCACCCAAGAGTTTAGGGAAAACAAACAAAATAAACTCTGGGTCAGTCATGGGACTGGTGTGAGTAAACTCCAATCATTTGTTTAACTTTTAAAATCCTTTCAAAAGAAAGGATAATAGTAAGACCAGCCCACACACAAACACGGACGATTTTTACCTTATTATAACCCAAAACACTTTGATATCAAATCCAGTGATATTATAATAATGTCTACATCAAGTAAATAACCAAATAGCAGAACGCTTGCATCTCACGCTCCACATACATAGTATAAAATCAAAAACCGCATGGCGCTTATTGGAGATTGGATTTCCAACATGACAAGGTATGGAACCACCTTCCGCTAGTGTATCTCTAGAGAGGAATACACTGGGTTCAACAAGAACATCTTGCAATCCGGCCCACACATGACCGACCACTCATTTCGCTTGAGTGTATCGAATGTATATCACCAACGGTTGGGATCAGCAACCGCCTCCCGACTGGGACAGCATCGAATAGAATAAGAAATTAAATGAACCTCTAGATAGGTGATTATACATCCTAATGGTTGCGACCCACATAGCCATGCTGCCTGCCCGATTTTTGTCCTTTCCCGGTTGTTGAGGCCTGAGGCTACGAATACTTACCATTCATTGATAGCCCAATCACTTTGAATGCCACATTGTCAGATCCGTTAATCACTAGTTGAGTTTGCACAAATATTCTGGATGTTATGCTAAGGGAATAAATCCGTTGCAACCATATATATTTATACAGACCAACCCATTTGATCAATGGAAATACTCTGTCAGACATTCGTCCATTTACGTTCGTTCTGGGATTGAACGAAACTGAAGGCACTATTTCTATTTAATAGAAAGAGTCCTTGCACTTTACTCCATCTTCGATTATCTTCATATAATCTGATTCGCAACGCTACTGCCAATACAGAGTGGTTCACGGATAATAATCAAACCGGTCTCTCCATATTGACAACGATGGTAAAAACTTCGATAGTCTGTGATTTAACTATCGAATAAAAACAAGAGTTCATCCAACATATCAAACAAATCACTGGGCTCTTTAATTAATATTCATTAATTAAATCACTTCTCCATTTTCTCTATCAATATTTGTTAACCAAATATTTTCAATAACCATATTGGCCCTTTACGCTATTTGGAAAGCATTTCCCAATATCAACTTCTTTTATTTTCTATATATTAGAAAATATCTCTACTTGCAATTGGAAACACTTCCAATCACTTATCTCTATCCCGACTATTTTAATTATACTCAGGAAATATTTACTTGTTATATTTCCAAAATTCCATCACTTGGGTTTAAAACGGATGTTGTGTAAAACATCGTTACAACAACCCAAAATATTTTATTCAACCAACTCTTTTTCAAACACTTCTCTTCGAGACTGGATCTTGCTATTTATCCATTAAAAATGAAATCAATCAAGTTGGGGTAAAATTACCTCTCAGACCTTAACTGAAAACATCCTCAACTTCAAAACGGCAAAACCACTTACCTCGAATAAACACACTATACAATCCAATTATTCATTTTTAAAAACATGTATAAAGTTCGCTTTCTATTTCTAATTTATAGATTTCCCTTTTTGTTTACAATATTCGATTTTTATATTCACTTACCTATCGAATTCTATACGTCGATACAATGATTTCTAACTATCAAAATATCTTAAAAATATTCTAACTCCTTAAATTTACGGAAAATTTCGCCATAACCTCCCCTGTATCGGGAGCATCGGGAAATTTCAAATAGCTTCCCGGTAACTTCTCATCTCAAAAAGAAAAGAAAAAAAGCCAAGCGGCTTGCCGATACGGCGCATAAAATCTCATATATGAATTAAACATGTACCTTATTGTCGAGCACATAAATTTAAATCTTCATATACTTCATCCCATACCTGTCTCCGGTATATCTATACCTGTCCAATTTATTTCAACTTCATACACTCGTTTGACTCAATTCGTTAAAGTATCTCTTTAACTAACTCTCTGCCTATCTCGCTTGTATATTTGAATATAACACGTTTCAAATATATTTCCACTTACTTATCAACTAATTGAATTCAAATTTCAATTTAAGTTCTATATTCGATTTCGAATATATATTTACAATTCCAAATTCACTTTTCAAAGTTCGACTTCAATTCACCACTCGATTAACTAATTCTTCTTTGACTTAGTTAATTCTATTCAATAATCAAAAATATGATTATTGTTTCAAAAATCACTTTTCTTACTTCACTTGAGTTCACATTTATGTTCTAACTCAAGACCAGGTTTTTAAATGGAAATTCGGATTTTTATTTGCTTAAAAATCCCTATATTTATTATATAAAATCCATTATGGTTTTAATGGTTTCTGGCGCTGCACTTTTAAAAATTTGATTTTGACATAACTCAAAATCTATTCGACGAAATCCAGATTTTTCTCTTTCATTAGAAAACTATTATTCAATCGGTCCTAACGATTCTTGTTTCAAAGAATTCCGACTTAATTTGACTCTGATATACTCAAATGAAGTTCGAGTCGCCAATTTTCGAACTGCATCTCTGCGACGAGTTCGTTTTAATTTTATATATATATATATATATATATATATATAAAAACTTTTAAACTTCGTTTGAATGAAATTCAACTCCATTCTGATATATTTTAATATATTCAAATCCATAGATTCAATTCCATTTGAATTCCATATTCAAATCCCATAGTTAATTCTATTTCGAGTTCTATTTGAAATTCTATTTTCAAAATTTTATTTCAAGTTCTACTTTAAAATTCTACATTTGAATTTCCCTTATTCAAATCCCATTTTCAATTTCCATTTAAATTTCTATATTCAAATCTATTTGAAATCCTAATATTTAAACTCCATTTTCTCTTATTTGAAATTCCAAATATTTCAAATTACATTTTCTTTTATTTGAAATTCCATTTTTGAATTTCCTTAATTTCAATCCCATTTAAATTTCTACGTTCGAATTCTATATTTGAATCTCCTTTAAATTTCATATATTCAAACTCCATTTGAATTTCTACATTCAAATTCCCTTTGAATCTTCTATTCAAATTCCATATTTTAAATTCCATTTGAATTCTCTATTCAAATCCCATATTTAAATCCCATTTGAATTTCTATATTCAATTTCTATACTTGAAATTCCATTTGAATTCTATTATTCAATTTCTATTCTTGAAATTCCATTTGAATTCTATTATTCAATTTCAATTTCAATTCTTCTTTGAAATTCTATATTTCAAATTCAATTCAATTCTTCTTTGAAATTCAATATTTCAAATTCATTTATTCAAATTCCTTTATTCCTCTATTCACATTCCTTTATTCACATTCCTTTATGAATTTCTATATTCAAATTCCATATTCAATTCTTTTTGAATTCTCGATTCAAATTCTATATTCAATTCTGTTTGAATTCTCTATATTCAAATTTCTATATTCAATTCTGTTTGAATTCTCGATTCAAATTATATATTCAATTCTGTTTGAATTCTCTATATTCAAATTCCTTTATTAAGTTTCCATTTGAATTTCTATATTCAAAATTCTATTTCAAATTCTTTTATTCAAACCCCTTTTGAATTCCTCTTTGAATTTTCTTTATTCAAATTCTATATTTGAATTTCATTATTCAATTTCATTTTCAATTCTATTTGGATCTATTTGAATTTTCTATATTCAAATTTCAAATTCAATTCTATTTGAATCTTCTATATTCAAATTTCAAATTTCAATTCTATTTGAATCTTCTATATTCAAATTTCAAAATTTCAATTCTATTTTAGAAAAATATAATTTCCTTTCTAATTCTCAAATATCCTTTTTCATGATATTTTTAAATATCATTACTTAAGCCCAGTGATATTTAAACACACAAAGCAACCAATTATTTATTTTTCTAACACATCATATATAACAATATATGTGCAAACAAATAAACAAACAGATAATATATTTTTGAGGAATCCAGTTGGATTCCTCCAACCTGTTTTCCTGTATCCACAGATGTTAGCACATAAATAATACCCATTCTGCTTTGTGGCAGAATATCGTGGTATAGAAGGTCATCCACTAATCATAGCATGGGGCGTATAGGGTAATCATCCGCTATGAACCTGCGGGCATCCGCTAATGAGACTGCGGGAATCCAACCAATCAATCAACCCAATATATATAATAGCCTAAATAACTAATATATAAAACAAGCAGAAAAATCCAAACAAGCAACAACAATTATTTTTACGAAGTAAAAATAATTATAAATAAAAGGTGAGTGAGATTTACTCACCGAGATTTTCATTTGGCGAATATTTATTTAGAATTCCTTATCGTCTTAGCTTTGAATCCATTTACATGACATCTTTGCATCTCCGAATCGACTTGAATGAAGATTACTTTTCACCTATGATATTTGATTTTAATTATCGATTTTGCTATTATACAATTTGATTAACTACTTACACAAATAATTAAACTAATTCTAAGTGTTTAAATTTCTAAAAAAAAACGTATACCTTATTTCTTGAACACCACGAAGCATACTTAAATATCACCAATCAAATTTTGCTGCACATCAGCCTTGAAACCTGCCTAACCACTTTGACATTTAATCGAACAACTCGTTGACAAACTCCATCTTCAATTACCATAGCCGCTGCCCTCACCTTCTTAGCTTCATCACCATCCCTAACAAACGACCTCCGCTATACTGTCCTACAACCGACAGTCACTTTCCACTTCTCGAGCTTCATATTTTCATTTTCGCACTCTCAAATCTCCTCACTGTTGTCGCTAAAAAAAAAGAACTCCAGTTCAACTCAACACATTCCAACTTCACGCCCTTCCCACTGTCGCACCCAAACCCCGTCCATCCATCTGCTGAGTCCCCTCATATTTCCACTATCGCACCACCATTCCATTCCGACATCATACCATTAACACCACAGATCAACATCCCCTCCTAAACTTAGCTAATCCCCACCATCGCACCAATTTAATCATATCGCAGTGACCCCCAAATCAAGTAAGTTCGAACCTTTATCTTCCCCCACAAATCGCGAGCTCCTCCACTGTATTGAGATTCAGATTTCACTGCGGTTTGACTTAACTCGAGAGCACTCGAGGTGCCGGGCTTCAGCAGACCTTTGGTCTCCATCTCGATTCGCGATTCCTATTTTTTTTCTTTTCGTGAAAGCGATTTTGAGGATTTGAGAGGAAAAGAACGAACTGGGTTGGTTTGAGGATGAGAAGTATACGAAGGCCATGGGTTTATTTATAACTGCGAACAAAGGAAAAATGTACTGCTGCCATTAATTTTTGTTTCCTGGATTCTGAAACTTGGAGACAAAGTTGTTGTCTCGAGGAAGCTATAGTTCTGCGAAATGAAATGCTTAGGGTGGCTGTGGTACTTTGGTTGGCTTGATATCCAACACTTAGCTGCCCTATATTTTTATTTTTTATTTAATTATAATTAATATGAATTTATTTGATTTAAAATTCCCGTTGATTACGAACTCTATTTTTAGCGTAGTAACTGACACCCATAGGGTTATACTACTATTCTGAAAACACTAGAACAGATTCCATGGCCTAATTTGAACGTCCGGAAAAAAATATCAATTTAAACTAACTTTTTAAATTAAATTCAGTTGCTTAAAATATAAATAGATTTCAAAAAATTAAATTCATCGAAATTAAATAATTAACTATTGTTCCAATTCAAATGAAATTTATATTAATTGACTGAACTGTTTAAATTCAGATTTTAACTGTGAATTCAATTATTACCATTTCATATTACGATAATTAAATATATTCTGTGATAAATTCAATATAAAGTCTATTTATATATCCAATTCAACATTTAAAATAAATTTAAATATCCAATATTAAATAGCTGAAAATCTGGGACGTTACATAAAAATTTTAAATTCGGCCCAAAATTCTGGGTCGTTACAATCTCCCCTACTTAAAATCTTTTCGTCCTCGAAAAGGAACAGAGCTGGAAGTCATTTAATTAACCAACTCAACTTTCAGTTCTAATCGATTTCCAATTCAGTTCAATGTTAAATTTGATTTAGCTAAATTTATCATTCTATTATATATTGGTTTTGTTAATTATCATTCCAATAGTTTAATTAGTTCAATTAATTATCAAACATCACAACCAACACTCAATTAGGTGATTTACTTTTCAAACATATATAATTTCTATATATAATCAAAAATCATGTTTTTAGTGCAAATCTCAACAATAGACCCTATGTATTTTTGGTTTTCACACTAGTCAATGGAAATATATAGATATACCACTTTCGAAACTCGAACATAAATACTGATGATGATCGATCAATCACCAAAATTATCCCCGGGCGACTAGAGTGTGATTCTATATCTATCCAGTATATTAAACTTCGAATATCCGTTAATTACTCGTATATTCAAAATATTTATATACTCGATTGTCCAAATCGAAAAAATATAATATCCAAATACGAATAATAAGGTTTAAATTTTCAAAGCAATTTTTTTTTATAAATGTTACTCTTCGGACTCATTCTAGGACACTACTGATCCTATCTCTAACGAGTCATTCTTATTGGATATTATAAATCCAATCTCTGATGAATTCTTTCGTTCGGTTCTAATGTGTCTTGTTCTCGAGCTCTGTAAACCAAAGCTCTGATACCAGATGTGACGACCCAAACTTCCCAGTAAAGGAAAGCCCGGATTGTTTTGAGAACAACATACATCAGAACACAAACAGAAGAATATTTTATTGCTGTTACAACAATTACATCAGAGTACAAGAATATTCCAGAGTATGAATGAATAATATATATTGGAAATACAATATCAGAGTTTACATTACATTTAAATAGCAGCGGAAAAATAATACAAACTACAACCGAAAGCAATACACGGATACAGAGCTTTCCGAATATCGCTTCAGCTGTAAACCAGGATCCTGTGAATATAATATCTGCAAAACCAAAAATACTAGCTGCTCGTGTGGAAAATATGGGCACCCAGAGTTTAGGTCAAAACAATAAACTCCACGTCAGTCATGGTATTGGTGTGAGAACTCAAAAACAGTTATTTTAAATTGATTTTAAAGTTAGGTAATTCAAGGGACCACGCCGTTAAGACGGAACCCCAAGAATACCAGTGCATAGATAAACAACGCAATGCTTTTGGGAAAAAATGAAGCTATTATAAGACTCAGGTCCCATCACACAATGCAACGCAAGCCGGAGGATAGAGTTTTCCCTTATAATAGCCAAATATGCTTGATACGCGAAATTTCATCTTTTACTATTACTATAAGTGTATAGTGTCAAAACAACTTCAAATATAAATGTATCAATCATAGACGGCATGGGTACCATATATCATGTCGCCATATTAGTTCACCAATCAAAACCGCATGATGTCATATTCGAAGTTGGGTTTCCATCATGAGTCAAGGCTAGGGTGGAGATCCTTACCGATTTGAGACACTCTAGAAATGCCTTAGGACCACACCTATGGGCAACCCTTGGATATCTACAGGGCCGGTCCACACCTAAAGTTAGTGGATTGGCAATTCCTGAACACACGTTTCCCAGTCCCTTTGGACCTCAATATGGACACTAACAACCTATAGAACCGAGGTACCTCATAATCCATCATCCACATAAGTAAAAATGTCAGGGCTGGTAGGTTGCTGACATCACTCTAGCTAGAAAGAAACGTGTGCACTCCCTGCGTTCCCTTCTCCCGTTTTAGACTCTAGTCGGGGTGTGAGGCTCGCGAAGTAACGCTATACACAAAGCTATGCTAATCAAAGCGGTGCTTTGATCATCAACCACAAGGCTCTACTTTTCAACAAAAGCCTTGATCATTTGCATCTTAGCATGCCACATTGTCAGTCCATACTATACCATTGATTTCTACCAATATATAACCTCTAAGCTCGTACGTCTCAGAGAAGGGTGTTAAGTAAGAGAATAAATTCTCCAACACCAAACAGATATATATTTAGCAGAGATCAATGAATACAATATAAAGGAATACAATGTCAGACACACAATCCATTTACCAGTATGTTCTGGGTCTGAACGAAACCATATCCGGTAGATCTCCAAATACGTCTGAATGATCACCAATTTTTCCCTCATCTTGGGTGTACGGTCCAATCAAGATATCAATAATCATCAATTCAATATGGAAATTTTCCGGTCTTCAATAACCGTCTTCATCATCTATCTTCAATCGTCGTATGAATTATTCAGAATGGGTTAAACCCGGTCTTTCTCAATAATTTGCGCAGTTTAAAATCATGTGCTTTAAAATACAACCAACGCCTCATTCCAATCAAGAATATTCTTTGATTTTAATTTAAATCAAATTAAGGTTTATTCAACTAGTCGGGATTAATACCTTACCGAAGTAATCATTTATTAATACCCCATTCCCAACGTATACAACCCATGGAGTAAAACTGGTGGTACACCATATTTAACACCTAATGTGTTACGGTAAACTTAATTACCGTTTTATCGTTCAAATCTAATTAAAGATTTAACTATCGCTTGGAGTAAAACTGGTGGTACTCCATTATCGTTCGTTTCTTGAATGAAGTAAATTTAATTACTTTTATCCTCATTCAATCCAATTAAAGATTTATTAAAAAAAATTAGTTTTAATCTTCCAGAATCATTATTTAATGATTATTTATCTTTCAAGAAATAATCTTGCCTTTAACTGGGTTAAAGAACAAATGTCGCCTAAAACATCGTTCACAATGAACCCAAAATCATATTCCAATTTAATATACTAAATTGAAAACTTCTCTTTAGAATATTTCGTCAAATCTTAATTAAAAGATTTATGAGTTACCAATCTAAATTTCACTGTCAATCGGGTTTTAAAAACTAATGTCATTCAAATACATTGTTCACAATCAACCCAAAAGTCAGTTTCACTTAATTTTCAACTAAGTTTAATAATTGGAAATCTTATTTAAAACTTAATTAAAAGATTTATTATTTCTCAAAAGGGTTTAAGAACAGTGTTATTTAAGACACTATTCACGAAAAACCCAAATTCTAATCAGATATTAAATACTGTGCTTTGAATAGAAAATTATATCGATTTATGTTCAATATCAAATTCTGAAAACTAACGTATACCAAATCGGGAATAACGATATTAATATCTTCCAAACACAATAATATCCGTATAATTACAGAATCCAATACTGAAATAATCTGAAGATTATTTCCATTCAAATCCATTCCAATATATGTATTGGAAAATCTTGGTTTTATTAAAACCATTTAAATCCTTTTATTTATTTTAATTAATTTATTAAAATAAATAAATCACTAATTTTGATAAAGATATCTTTTATCTTTATAAACTTGAAATTTTCGTCAAAAACCCCTTTAAAACATTTATTATGATTTTACATAATTTCTCCCTATTTTTAATAATTTTATTTTCACTCGTACATTCGGTGTCCAATAACGGTCACCGAACTTACAACCACCTTTTCTAAAATTGATTTGGACATATCTCTAAATCTAACTGTTAGATTTCAAATCTTTTATACCCATTGGAAAGCTCTTTTAGATATGAAGCGAACGGTTCCGGTTTTAGGAGAATCCGACGGTCGGATCTCCCTTTACGTCAATTTAAAGTTAATGGTCGAAATTCGCGAATGGCTGCTGCGCGACACGTTCTATTCAGGCCATTATATACATAATATGTATATATATTATATATATTTCATCGATTTCTTTTCTAAACATATTCTAAAATGTTTATAAATTAGTTTATAAAATGATTCCAACTTTTATTTCAATTTTAGATCCAAATTGAATATTCTATCTATTATTATAATTAATTTACTAAAAATATTATTTTAAAACATCCGTTTAAAGTAAAAATATGATCTTTACATTAAATTGTTACTAATTTTATACAACCCTTTGTTTCCGAATATCCTAACTGACATTTCAATTTTCAATGAAAAATTGAACTTTCTATATTATTATATTATAATAACAATAATCTTTTCAAAATGTTCAAATTTTGAAATCAAACCTTCTTATCTTAACATACTGACCCTAAAGATGTAATCTTTTCAGTTGAATCATTTTTAGTATAACTTTTAAACAATAAAAATATAATCTTTCTAATTCATACGTTAATTAGTTCCATTAACTGAATATTAAATTAAAATATTCCTTTAATTCAAAATTTGAATGAGACCCAATCCATTACCATATAATTTTAATTATATGGATTTCAAACATCACATTAATTCCACAATAATGATAAAACATTCAATAACAGCCAAAGTTGTAAAGACTCGCAACTTCCCTGGTAAGGAATGAGCGGATAGTTCGAGAACAAGCCATAAAGGAACGCAGACAGAAGAACATTTCATTGTATATTACAACAATTCCATCAGAATACAAGAATATACAGAGTATAAATGAATATTATACAGAAATATCAGATATTTAAATTACATTTAAATACATAGCAGCGGAGATATATGGATACAAAGCTTTCCGGATATCATTCCAGCTGTAAACCAGGATCCTGTGAATATAAATCTGCAAAACCAAAACTACTAGCTGCCCGTGTCAAAATAGGGGCACCCAGAGTTTACGTTAAACCAATAAACTCCAGGTCAGTCATGGGACTAGTGTAAGAACAAAAACATTTATTAATCTTTATTTTTAAAGTTAGGTAAATCAAGGGACCACGCCGTATAACACGGAACGGGTTTCCTCCCAAGAATACCAGTGCATAAAACAAACAGCGCAATGCTAAATAAAGAAAAATGAAGCTATTATAAGACCCAGGTCCCATCACACAATGCAACGCAAGCCGGAGGATAGGGTTTTTACCTTATAATAGCCAAGAATGCTTGATACGTTTAAAACAAATCATTTGATACTATTATAAGTGCATAGTGTATAAAACAACTTCAAATCATAAGTATCAATCATAGGCGACATGAGCGTCCCATGCCACTATGTCGCCATATATAGGTTTACAAGTAAAACCGCAAAGTCACGTATTTGGTAATTGGATTTCCATCTATGAACCGAGGCCAGGGATCGTCCTCTACCGATTCGAGACAATCTAGCCCATGTCTCAGGACCCAGACTCAGGTGGGCCCTTGGAGCGACAGGGCCGGTCCACCGATGTGGATTAAAATGCCTGAACAATACGTCTCTCCGCCCTATGGGGCGTAAACGAGTCAACGAATGACTCGATCGGACCCGGATCGTCCGATCAAACTGAGGCGCCTCGTAACACCAACAACCACATAAGTCAAACTCGTCAGGGCATGTAAAACCACTGACGCCACTTCTAGCTAGAAAGAAACGCATGCCCTCCCTAAGGTCCTCTCCCGTTTTTGGTTCATACCGGGTGTGAAACTCGCGAAGTAAACGTTACACAAAGCTACGCCACAAAGGCCGTGCTTCGATCATCAACCACAAGACTTTGCTTTTCAACAGAAGCCTTAATCATTTGCCACTTAGGCATGCCATACAGGCAATTCACTCTATGCGTTTGATATCCATCAGTATATAACCCCTGAGCTCGTACGTCTCAGAGAGGGGCGTTAAGCAAGAGAATAAATTCTCCGCCGCCAAACAGATATATATTTAATTGAAATCAATCACACAGACTGAAATCCAATGTCAGACACACAGTCCATTTACAAGTCCGTTCTGGGTCTGAAAGAAACCGGAGGCACCTAGTACCCCGCATATCCATCGATCTCCAAGTACGTCTGGACGATCACCAGCTGTTTCCATCTTCTTGGGTGTACATCCCAATCAAGATCATTAGTAATCACCCAAACGACGTGAAGACCTCCGGTCTTCGACCACCGTCTTCATCTTCGACTTATCGTCGTACCAGTTATTCAGAATGGGAAAAACCTGGTCTTTCCGAATAACTCGCATATATAATAAACATGTGTTACACAAACACAACATACGCCTCATTCCAATTCATCAGTCACTAACCATAAATTAACAAGAGAATAATTCACTAAATATTAACCCTGAAGGCCGAAACCAACATCAGATCAATATCCAGAAAACCATTCTGCTTAGCTAACCGACAGTTAGTTTCTAAATTTCACATTCTTAGGGAAAGGTTCCCATTAATTTTATCAAAGATAAATCCTTTAAATTTATTCTTTAATCTACTTTTGAATATCAATTCAAACTAGTCGGGATTAACGAACCTTACCGAAGTAATTGTTTGTTTTAATTTCCCAATCCTAACCTATTCATCCCATGAAGTAAAACGGGTCTTACTTCATATCTAACACCACGGTGTTATCGGTAAATTTAATTACCATTTCACGTTTAAATCTAATTAAAGATTTAACTATCGCCTGGAGAAAAACTAGTGATACTCCATTCTCAATCATTTCAATCTAATTAAAGATTCATTAAAACTCCACTTAGTTTTAATCTGTGACTGGTTAAAGAATCAGTGTCATTTAAAACACGGTTCAGGATAAACCCCAAAATCACATCACATTTCAATCAGTCCCTAACCATAAATTAGCAAGTGAGCAATTCCCAAAATATTAACCCGAAGGCCGAAACCAACATCAGGTCAATACCCCAGAAACCATTCAACTTAACTAATCTCCAGTTAGTTTCTGATTTTCTTAACTTCTTTGGGTCTAAGAACAGTATTATTGAAGATACCGTTCACGACAACCCAAAATCACATTTCATTAATTATCGGGTTAAAGAACAAGTGTTATATAAAACACTGTTCACGATAAACCCAAAAATCAATACCAATTCAATTCCAATTAAATATTATTTAACTGGTACACTTCATTAAATCTAAATAAAAAGATTTAATCTTTTCTCAACTGGGTTCAAGAACAGTGTTAATGAAGACACCATTCACGACAAACCCAAATCACATTTGATATTAAATACAAGGCTCTGAATAGAAAATATATCGGCTTATATTCAATATCAAATTCTACGACCAACAAATATCGTATTGGAAATAGCGATATATAAATATCTTTCAAATTTCCATAACAACATCTGTATAATCACGAAATCCAACATTGAAATATTCCAAAGACAATTTCGATTCAAATCCATTTCAATTCAATCACTGGAAATTCTGGTTACTTTTACAACCCTTTTCAAATTCAATTTATTTATTTAAAAATAAATATAATTATAATTCTAGTTCAAAACTAGTTCATTTCGATAAAAATCTATTTTTATCTTTTCAAATATGGAGTTTTTCATCCCAATTCTTCACAAATCATTTCTTATGATTTTACACAAATTATTACTATTTTTAATAATTTTATTAAGGCCCGTACAATCGATTTCCATCAACGGCCATCGAACTACACTTACAGCGACCTTTTCCAAATTTGATTTGGACATAATTCCAAATTCCACCGTTTGATTTCAAATTTCTAATATTCGTTAGAAAGCTCTTTTCAATACGAACCCAACGGTTCCGGTTTTAGGAGAATCCGACGGTCGGATCTCCTGCAATATCTGTTCGAAGTCAATGGTCGAAATTCGCGAACTACCGCGGCACGGCGCGTTCTATTCAGGCCATTATATTATATATAATATATATAATATATACTTCGTCGATTTCCTTTTAAAAACATATTTTATAAATCATTTTAAATTCGTTTTCAAAACGATTTCAACTTCTTTTCAAATTCAAATCAAAATTGAATTTTTCCTTATGAATTCGTTTTAAATTCATTTCAAATTGATTTCAATTCAAAATCGATTTTTGAATTCAACTTCAGTTCGTTTTCAATTCAATTCAATTTCAATTCGAATTCCTTTCTATTCAATTTCAATTCGAATTCATTTCTATTCAGTTTAAGTCGAATTCATTTCTATTCAGTTTAATTCGAATTTCAATTCTTTTCAAAATATCAGATTTTGAAATCACTTTCAATATTCATTATAAAATGAATAAAATCGATATAAAAATCGTTCACGTCAAAATGGCGTCAATCTAATCAACACGGCTTAATATATTTCTATTTTCAAATATTCTATTTCAAATATTTCTTTTTCAAATATTTCTATTCAAATATTTCTTTTTCAAAACTGGAATGAGGCCCAATCAATTACCATATAATGTTAATTATATGGATTTTCTACAACACATGTATACAATAACAACGATGAATAATCAACCATCATCCAAAGTGCATTCTACACTGTATAAGCATCGAATATGAATATTTAACGCTTATAACAGTCTGTCAATCAATCGATCGACATACAACTAAATAATCGGGATTAGTGTATGTCAAATATCATCCCAATACCCGTGTGGGGTTTCAAACAATCAAACACAGATTTTATTTGTGCAGTTGGGCGATGTGTAAAATTTATCATCCCAATCAATATCAGTCAAATGTGTGTGTATAAACAAATCGTCCGATTTGTTTATTTTTGTTTCCTCTCATATACACGTTAAAAATTCTATTTTTAACTATAAAATATTTTCCACTATAAAATATTTTATTTCAACTATATAAATGTTTTATTTCATTTCACATCACATCACACAATCAACTACACATCAAAATCTAATAAACAAGCATACAAGCCGTCCATGGTCTGTGGACGACGGGTGTCGGGTGCTACTAAACACCGTCTGCATCCTAGTATATATTTTAACTAGAAAAACAAAATTAAAAGGTGAGAAGTTCTCACTGAGGGTTCCACTCTGTCGCGCTTTGCTTTTGAACTGCTGAACCGTCTGGATCGGTTTGAAATTCCAATGCAGTCCTTGTCCCGCTGTTCAAATAAAAATTATATTTTTAAACCGCTACTTTCTGTATAAAGATTATATTTTTAATCTCTAAAAATATCATCTTTTTCAAATCAAAAACCTTGTTTAAAAATCTAAACTTTTCGCTATTCATATATAATAAAAATCGAATTTTTATCAGCTAACACATAAAATAGAAATTGAATTTTTATTTCAAATCTAGATCTATAACAATCGAATTTTTCCTATGAATAAAAACCAACTTTTTAATCAATGAAAGAAGAATAAAAATAAAAATCATATCTTCCAATACATAAAAAAAATATCCTACTTTAACATTCATAAAAATCCTATTTTTCAATTCGAGAAATCATATTTTTCAATCGAAGAAATCATGTAATTTTTTTTAGAATTAAAATCAAAACAAGGAAAATAAAACTTACATTCATATTTTTAGGGTTTCATTGCCGGAGGGGGACTCGCTGCCGGAGTTGGTGGCGGGGTAGGTCGACTTCAGGCCGTTGGTGGCCTGAGGCGGGGGCGGAGGCTCCATGGTGGTGCTGCAACGTTGGTGGGGCCATGCGTTTAGGGTTCGGAAGGGAAGAGGAGCGTGAGGCTAGGGCAGCTGCACCTGGGCGGCGGTGGGAGGAGCTTCATCGATGGCGGCGGGCATCAGAAAGGGCGACGCGGCTTTGTTCATGGATCGAGGAAAGAGGAGAAGGAAGGGGGTACGAGGGGGGAAGGGTCTCGATCGGATGGGGCTCGCCTGGAGCCGACGACGACGGGGGGTGGCGACTGATAGGGAGCGACGACGAGTTTCCGCCTGGGAGGGAGGGCAATCGAGATTTTAAAATTTTGGGTATTTTAATTAGGTTTAGAAATTAACCGGGGGGGGGGGGGGGGCGCTGGGGTATATAAGGGTTGACCTTTTATAAATTTAATTTATATTATTATTTTTAATTTCAAAAAGATGACTTTTTCATCCGACCTCTAAACGAGGCCTACCGCCTGTCTTCCATAGCTAATTACCCTCATTCCGAACACTATGGGATATGTATCGTAGGCTGATTCGATCGTTACGGTCAGTTTTCGTCAAGTTCAACATATAACTCCATATATTGAATTTGAACGCGCATTTCTATTTACTGGGGTCACATACTCACTCGAAAAATTCCAGAAAAATATTTTCTAGCTTCGTATTGACGATACGGTCATAACAAAACTAGTTTCGTCAAATTCCGAGACCGTTTGAAAAATGGCCATTTTCCAATCGATTTAAAATCAACTAAAACTGGTCAAACGCGTTTCCCTTGCCACGCTTACATATTGAATCAAAAAATTACGAAATTTTAAACCTAGCAATAATTTGACATCACGGATCCAACAAAAGTGGTCTCATCGAGATCCGAGGTCGTTTGCAAAATTCCCATTTTTAAGGGTCTGAATTTCATAGCGACTATTCAGAATTTTCAACTGGACATAACTTTTGATTCCCGCTATGAAATCTTGATTTTTCGGATTCGTTGGAAATATATTCACAAATAGATTCAAATATTTTTGGTTTCGTTAAAATCCGGTTTATTTTGCACCCGGTATGTTCATTTGAATTTTGAAATCGAATTATCGAACTACCGCGCCATTTTCAATTCCTTATATATATATAAATAATATTTATATTCTATCGTCGATTCAAACGAATATATACGTTCGAATTATATTCAAAATAAATTTCTCATGGATATTATTTAAAATAATTCATTTTAAATAATCAAAATTCGCTAAAATTGCCAAAATAAAAATTTTAAACTGGCCCAGATTTCTGGGTTATTACAATCTCCCCCACTTAAAACTTTTTGTCCCCGAAAAGGAACGAAGCCGAAAGTTGTTTAACTAATCAACTCAACTTTCATTATTTTGACTACGGCTTAAGTTCTTCAACTTTTCAGTTTCTAAGAACTTTTCAAAATTTTCAAAAATTTGGCTAACACCCTAAATTTTCGAAAATTTTCGCCATAACCTCCCCTGCACCGGGAGCATCGGGAAAATCCCGAAACTGCCATACAGACCCTATGATCTCAAAAAGAAAAAGAAAAAGAAAAAGCCAAGCGGCTAGCCAATCGGCTCATAAAATCATCATCACCCAAACAAAACAGTAAATTATGGTAAACATGTACCTATTTGTCGGGCAAACAAATTTTATTCTTCTGCTCTAGCCTCTTTGCTAAGACCTGTTCAATGTAAGTACATGTATATGCAAGCAAATGCGACCAATTTTCAATATAACTCACAATTTGTTGGTTATATGGTACAAATTTTAATTAATCAACCAATAATCACACAACACAACCATCAATCAATTAGTTGATTAGCTTTTCAAATTCATAACTTTGATACATAGTCAAAAAATCAGATTTTTGATGTCAAATCACAACAATAGGCCCTATCTAGTTTCGGTTCTCACACCAGTCAATTGGAAATATATAGAAATCTCACTTTTGAAACTCGAAAATAAATACTGGCGATGGTGCCCCGTCACCAGAATTATTCCCGGGCACTAGAGTGCGACTCTATAACTATCCAATACATTAAAACTTCGAATACACGTTTGCAAGACATATATGCAAAATCTTTATATATTGGATTGTCCAAATTCAATATAAAATAAATATTCAAATACGTATACAACGATTTAAATTTTCAAAACAAAATTTGTTTTCATTTTTAAAAATATACTCTTCACACTCATTCTAGGGTACTACTGATCCCATCTCTAACGAGTCATTCCAATTGGATATTACTAATCCAATATCTGATGAATTCTTTCTTATGGTTCTAATGTGTCTTGTTCTCTGAGCTTTGTAAACCAAAGCTCTGATACCAACTGTAAAGACCCACAACTTCCCCGGTAAGGAAAGAGCGGATAGTTCGAGAACAAGCCACAAAGGAACGCAGACAGAAGAACATTTCATTGTATATTACAACAATTCCATCAGAATACAAGAATATACAGAGTATAAATGAATATTACACAGAAATATCAGAGATTTAAATTACATTTAAATACATGGCAGCGGAGATATACGGATACAAAGCTTTCCAAATATCATTCCAGCTGTAAACCAGGATCCTGTGAATATAAATCTGCAAAACCAAAACTACTAGCTGCCCGTGTCAAAATAGGGGCACCCAGAGTTTAGGTTAAAACAATAAACTCCAGGTCAGTCATGGGACTGGTGTGAGAACAAAAACAGTTATTAATCTTTATTTTCAAAGTTAGGTAAATCAAGGGACCACGCCGTATAACACGGAACGGGTTTCCTCCCAAGAATACCAGTGCATAAAACAAACAGCGCATTGCTAAATAAAGAAAAATGAAGCTATTATAAGACCCACGTCCCATCACACAATGCAACGCAAGCCGGAGGATAGGGTTTTTACCTTATAATAGCCAAGAATGCTTGATACATTTAAAACAAATCATTTGATACTATTATAAGTGCATAGTGTATAAAACAACTTCAAATCATAAGTATCAATCATAGGCGACATGAGCGTCCCATGCCACTATGTCGCCATATATAGGTTTACAAATAAAACCGCAAAGTCACGTATTTGGAAATTGGATTTCCATCTATGAACCGAGGCCAGGGATCGTCCTCTACCGATTCGAGACAATCTAGCCCATGTCTCAGGACCCAAACTCAGGTGGGCCCTTGGAGCGACAGGGCCGGTCCACCGATGTGGATTAAAATGCCTGAACAATACGTCTCTCCGCCCTATGGGGCGTAAACGAGTCAACGAATGACTCCATCGGACCCGGATCGTCCGATCAAACTGAGGTGCCTCGTAACACCAACAACCACATAAGTCAAACTCGTCAGGGCATGTAAAACCACTGACGCCACTTTTAGCTAGAAAGAAACGCATGCCCTCCCTGAGGTCCTCTCCCGTTTTTGGTTCATACTGGGTGTGAAACTCGCGAAGTAAACGTTACACAAAGCTACGCCACAAAGGTCGTGCTTCGATCATCAACCACAAGACTTTTCTTTTCAACAGAAGACTTGATCATTTGCCACACATAGGCAATTCACTCTATGCGTTTGATATCCATCAGTATATACCCCTGAGTTCGTACGTCTCAGAGAGGGGCGTTAAGCAAGAGAATAAATTCTCCGCTGCCAAACAGATATATATTTAATAGAAATCAATCACACAGACTGAAATCCAATGTCAGACACACAGTCCATTTACAAGTCCGTTCTGGATCTGAACGAAACCGGAGGCACCTAGTACCCCGCATATCCATCGATCTCCAAGTACGTCTGGACGATCACCAACTGTTTCCATCTTCTTGGGTGTACATCCCAATCAAGATCATCAGTAATCATCCAAACTACGTGAAGACCTCCGGTCTTCGACCACCGTCTTCATCTTCGACTTATCGTCGTATCAGTTATTCAGAATGGGATAAACCCGGTCTTTCCGAATAACTCGCGTATATAATAAACATGTGTTACACAAACACAACATACGCCTCATTCCAATTCATCAGTCACTAACCGTAAATTAACAAGAGAATAATTCCCTAAATATTAACCCCGAAGGCCGAAACCAACATCAGATCAATATCCAGAAAACCATTCTGCTTAGCTAACCGACAGTTAGTTTCTAAATTTCACATTCTTAGGGAAAGGTTCCCATTAATTTTATCAAAGATAAATCCTTTAAATTTATTCTTTAATCTACTTTTGAATATCAATTCAAACTAGTCGGGATTAACGAACCTTACCGAAGTAATCGTTTGTTTTAATTTCCCAATCCCAACTTATTCATCCCATGAAGTAAAACGGGTCTTACTTCATATCTAACACCACGGTGTTATCGTTAAATTTAATTACGATTTCACGTTTAAATCTAATTAAATATTTAACTATTGCCTGGAGCAAAACTGGTGATACTCCATTCTCGATCATTTCAATCTAAATAAAGATTCATTAAAACTCCACTTAGTTTTAATCTGTGACTGGGTTAAAGAATCAGTGTCATTTAAAACACGGTTCAGGATAAACCCCAAAATCACATCACATTTCAACCAGTCCCTAACCATAAATTAGCAAGTGAGCAATTCCCAAAATATTAACCCCGAAGGCCGAAACCAACATCAGATCAATACCCCAGAAACCATTCAACTTAACTAATCTCCAGTTAGTTTCTGATTTTCTTAACTCCTTTGGGTCTAAGAACAATATTATTGAAGATACCGTTCACGACAACCCAAAATAACATTTCATTAATTATCGGGTTAAAGAACAAGTGTTATATAAAACACTGTTCACGATAAACCCAAAAATCAATACCAATTCAATTCCAATTAAATATTATTTAATTGGTACACTTCATTAAATCTAAATAAAAAGATTTAATCTTTTCTCATCTGGGTTCAAGAACAGTGTCAATGAAGACACCATTCACGACAAACCCAAATCACATTTGATATTAAATACAAGGCTCTGAATAGAAAATATATCGGCTTATATTCAATATCAAATTCTACGACCAACAAATATCGTATTGGAAATAGCGATATATAAATATCTTTCAAATTTCCAAAACAACATCTGTATAATCACGAAATCCAACATCGAAATATTCCGAAAACAATTTCAATTCAAATCCATTTCAATTCAATTACTGGAAATTCTGGTTACTTTTACAACCCTTTTCAAATTCAATTTATTTATTTAAAAATAAATAGAATTATAATTCTAGTTCAAAACTAGTTCATTTCGATAAAAATCTATTTTTATCTTTTCGAATATGGAGATTTTCATCCCAATTCTTCACAAATCTTTTCTTATGATTTTACACAAATTATTACTATTTTTAATAATTTTATTAAGGTCCGTACAGTCGATTTCCATCAACGGCCATTGAACTGCACTTACAACGACCTTTTCCAAATTTGATTTGGACATAATTCCAAATCCAACCGTTAGATTTCAAATTTCTAATATTCGTTAGAAGGCTCTTTTCGATACGAACCCAACGGTTCCGGTTTTCGGAGAATCCGACGGTCGGATCTCCCGCAATATCCGTTTGAAGTCAATGGTCGAAATTCGCGAACTACCGCGGCGCGACGCGTTCTATTCAGGCCATTATATTATATATATAATATATATAATATATACTTCGCCAATTTCCTTTTAAAAACGTATTTACAAATCGTTTTAAATTCGTTTTCAAAACGATTTCAACTTCTTTTTAAATTCAAATCAAAATTGAATTTTTCCTTATGAATTCGTTTTAAATTCATTTCAAATTGATTTCAATTCAAAATCGATTTTTGAATTCAATTTCAGTTCGTTTTCAATTCAATTCGAATTCCTTTCTATTCAATTTCAATTCGAATTCATTTCTATTCAGTTTAATTCGAAATCATTTCTATTCACTTTAATTAGAATTTCAATTCTTTTCAAAATATCAGATTTTGAAATCACTTTCGGTATTCATTATAAAATGAATAAAATCGATATAAAAATCGTTCACGTCAAAATGGCGTCAATCTAATCAACACGGCTTCATATATTTCTATTTTCAAATATTCTATTTCAAATATTTCTTTTTCAAATATTTCTATTCAAATATTTCTTTTTCAAAACTGGAATGAGGCCCAATCATTTACCATATAATGTTAATTATATGGATTTTCTACAACACATGTATACAATAACAACGATGAATAATCAACCATCATCCAAAGTGCATTCTACACTGTATAAGCATCGAATATAAATATTTAACGCTTATAACAGTCTGTCAATCAATCGATCGACATACAACTAAACAATCGGGATTAGTGTACGTCAAATATCATCCCAATACCCGTGCGGGGTTTCAAACAATCAAACACAGATTTTATTTGTGCAGTTGGGCGATGTGTAAAATTTATCATCCCAATCAATATCAGTCAAATGTGTGTATATAAACAAATCGTCCGATTTGTTTATTTTTGTTTCCTCTCATATACAAGTTAAAAATTTTATTTTTAACTATAAAATATTTTCCACTATAAAATATTTTATTTCAACTATATAAATGTTTTATTTCATTTCACATCACATCACACAATCAACTACACATCAAAATCAAACAAACAAGCATACAAGCCGTCCATGGTCTGTGGACGACGGGTGTCGGGTGCTACTAAACACCGTCTGCATCCTAGTATATATTTTAACTAGAAAAACAAAATTAAAAGGTGAGAAGTTCTCACAGAGGGTTCCACTCCGCCGTGCTTTGCTTTTGAACTGCTGAACCGTCTGGATCAGTTTGAAATTCCAATGCAGTCCTTGTCCCGCTGTTCAAATAAAAATTATATTTTTAAACCGCTACTTTCTGTATAAAGATTATATTTTTAATCTCTAAAAATATCATCTTTTTCAAATCAAAAACCTTGTTTAAAAATCCAAACATTTCGCTATTCATATATAATAAAAATCAAATTTTTATCAGCTAACACATAAAATAGGAATTGAATTTTTATTTCAAATCTAGATCTATAACAATCGAATTTTTCCTATGAATAAAAACCAACTTTTTAATCAATGAAAGAAGAATAAAAATAAAAATAAAAATAAAAATCATATCTTCCAATACATAAAAAAAATCCTACTTTAACATTCTTAAAAATCCTATTTTTCAATTCGAGAAATCATATTTTTCAATCGAAGAAATCATGTAATTTTTTTTAGAATAAAAATCAAAACAAGGAAAATAAAACTTACATTCATATTTTTAGGGTTTCATTGCCGGAGGGGGACTCGCTGCCGGAGTTGGTGGGGGGGGGGGGTAGGTCGACTGCAGGTCGTTGGTGGCCTGAGGCGGGGGCGGAGGATCCATGGTGGCGCTGCAACGTTGGTGGGGCCAGGCGTTTAGGGTTCGGAAGGGAAGAGGAGCGTGAGGCTAGGGCAGCTGCACCTGGGCGGCGGTGGGAGGAGCTTCATTGATGGCGGCGGGCATCAGAAAGGGCGACGCGGCTTTGTTCGTGGAAAGAGGAGAAGGAAGGGGTACGAGGGGGGAAGGGTCTCGATCGGATGGGGCTCGCCTGGAGCCGACGACGATGGGGGGTGGCGACTGGTAGGGAGCGATGGCGCATTTCCTCCTAGGAGGGAGGGCAATCGAGATTTTAAAAATTTGGGTATTTTAATTAGGTTTAGAAATTAACGGGGGGGGGGGGGGGTCGCTGGGGTATATAAGGGTTGACCTTTTATAAATTTAATTTATATTATTATTTTTGGTTTCAAAAAGATGACTTTTTCATTCGACCTCTAAACGAGGCCTACCACCTGTCGTCCATAGCTAATTACCCTCATTCCGAACACAATGGGATATGTATCATAGGCTGATTCGATCGTTACGGTCAGTTTTCGTCAAATTCAACATATAACTCTATATATTGAATTTGAACGCGCATTTCTATTTACTGGGGTCACATACTCACTCGAAAAATTCCAGAAAAATATTTTCTAGCTTCGTATTGACGATACGGTCCTAACAAAACTAGTTTCGTCAAATTCCGAGACCGTTTGAAAAATGGCCATTTTCCAGTCGATTTAAAATCAACTGAAACTGGTCAAACGCGATTTCCCTTGCCACGCTTACATATTGAATCGAAAAATTACGAAATTTGAAACCTAGCAATAATTTGACATCACGGATCCAACAAAAGTTGTTTCGTCGCGATCCGAGGTCGTTTGCAAAATTCCCATTTTTAAGGGCCTGAATTTCATAGCGACTATTCAGAATTTTCAACTGGACATAACTTTTGCTTCCCGCTATGAAATCTTGATTTTTCGGATTCGTTGGAAAGATATTCACAAATAGATTCTAATATTTTTGGTTTCGTTAAAATCCGGTTTATTTTGCACCCAGTATGTTCATTTGAATTTTGAAATCGAATTATCGAACTACCACGCCATTTTCAATTCCTTTTATATATATAAATAATATTTATATTATATCGTCGATTCAAACGAATATATACGTTCGAATTATATTCAAAATAAATTTCTCGTCAATATTATTTAAAATAATTCATTTTAAATTGTGACAACAAGGAATTTCGCTCGATCCGAATCAGTCGCTAAACCGACCCAGACCGTTCGAAACCGACCCAGACCGTTTGAGAACAAGACAAAATAGAACGCAGACGGAAGAACATTTCATTGTATATTACAACAATGCATCAGAATACAAGAATATACAGAGTATAAATGAATATTACACAGAAATATCAGAGATTTAAATTACATTTAAATACATAGCAGCGGAAAATAATACAATACACAACTAGAAGAGACATACGGATACAAAGCTTTCCAGATATCATTCCAGCTGTAAACCAGGATCCTGTGAATATAAATCTGCAAAACCAAAACTACTAGCTGCCCGTGTCCAAATAAGGGCACCCAGAGTTTAGGTTAAAATAATAAACTCCAGGTCAGTCATGGGACTGGTGTGAGAACTAAAACAGTTATTAATCTTTATTTAAAGTTAGGGAAATCAAGGGACCACGCCGTATAACATGGAACGGGTTTCCTCCCATGAATACCAGTGCATAAAACAAACAGCGCAATGCTAAATAAAGAAAAATGAAGCTGTTATAAGACCCAGGTCCTATCACACAATGCAACGCAAGCCGGGGGATAGGGTTTTCCCTTATAACAGCCAAAGAATGCTTGATACGTTTAAAACGAATCCTTTGATACTATAATAAGTGTATAGTGTTTAAAACAATTTCAATCATAAATATCAATCATAGACGGCATGGGTACCATATATCATGTCGCCATACTAGGCTCTACAATCAAAACCACAAATGTAACGTATTTGGAAATTGGATTTCCATCTATGAACCGAGGCTAGGGATCGTCCTCTACCGATTCGAGACGCTCTAGCCTGCCCCTCAGGAACAGCCGCAACTGCCCCTTGGATCGTCAGGGCCGGTCCACCGATGTGGATTATTATGCCTGAACACTGCGTTTCCCCACCCTTTGGGGTGAAGATGAGCCAACGAATGACTCCATCGGACCCGGATCGTCCGATCTAACCGAGGTGCCTCGCAACAGCAACAACCACACAGGTGAAAAGTATATAAATGTCAGGGCTGGTAGGTCACTGACACCACCCTAGCTAGAAAGAAACGCATGCCCTCCCTGATGTCCTCTCCCATTTCTGGTTCACAACCGGGGTGTGAGGCTCGCGAATTAATGCTACACAAAGCTACGCCACAAAGGTCGTGCTTTGATCATCAACCACAAGACTCTGCTTTTCAATAGAAGCCCTGATCATTTGCATCTTAGCATGCCACACAGGCAAACCACTCTATGCAACTGATATCAGTCACACAGAATGAAATCCGATGTCAGACACACAGTCCATTTACAAGTCCGTTCTGGGTCTGAACGAAACCGGAGGCACCTAGTACCCCGCATATCCATCAATCTCCAAGTACGTCTGGACGATCACCAACTGTTTCCATCTTCTTGGGTGTACAGCCTGTAACGACCCGTGTTTTTGCTCGTCGAATATTTAATTTAATTATTATTTTAAATATTATATATTGGGAATATAATGGTTTTTAAATATTTAATTCGTTAGTAAAACGAAGTTGAACGTTATAATTTATATATAATATAAATCGAGCTTGAAAATGGAGTGCAGTTCGTAATATGGAGTTTTGAACTTCAACTGAGAATACAGAGTCCGATATAAGTCGGATTTCTGTGAAACAAGAAACGCTGGAAGCGTGTTGACGATAATTTTCATATGAAAGAGAAAAATTCAGATTTCGTGTTATAGATTGTAAGTTATGGCCAAATCAAAATTGGAAAAAAAACGCTGTGGAAATCGTTATTTAAAATATCGACCTTTAAAATGGCCATTTTGCAAACGGATTCAGATTTCGACGAAATCAGTTTCATTGGAACCGTATCGTCAAATTATTGGACGGTGTCAAATGGCGTAGAAAACCGGTGTCGTATGTGACCACGGTAGCCGTAAACGCCCAATCAAATTATATAGCGCTTAATTAAATTAATAGAGAGATATTTGAGTGTAACTTGAGCAGACGATCGAATTAGGCCGCGAAACCAGTTCCGTTGAGTTCGTATCGTCGATTAGGGTCAGGATAGGTATATAGTTTGTTATTTTTAGAGACCGGATAATTTGGCATCAAAAAGGGCAGTGCGGTACGCGTTAAAAACAGCCTACCGGGGAAACAATCTCAGAATGCGACGAAACTAGTGCCGTTGGGTTCGTATCGAAAAGTTATTTTAGGATTTCAAGGTTTCAAGTTGATCGGGTTTATCTGGTAACCATGGAAAAATTAAACGCGTGTTTATTTCTGGTTTTATAAGGGAATTTTCTTCAATCGACCTCAGATTGCGACGGAACCTGTTCCATTGGATCCGGAATATCGTTTTATATCAAGAACAGCCTTTTTATCAGTAGACGGAGGTCGTATGTAGCGGATTTTTGAATTACTTCACAACGAAGTTTCATATAATATTTTAATATAAATTCCCTACCATATAAATTTCATTTCGGTTACTTCAAACTGAAGGAAATTAGGCTTTACTTGCGAGCCACACAATTGACCGTGTTCCCCACGTTTTTGTTTCAATATAAATAAGCTGGATGTAACCCTAAACTTGAAGTCAAACGAGAATGCGTGGTCAACGCAAGTGAAGCGCCTCCACTTCATGAATTAACGGCCAGAAAAGCTCTCCCTTCCCTCCTTCCAAATTTCCTAATCCAATCATCATTTCAAAACCTTCCTACAGCAAAACGTTGAGCTCCATGTGGCCTTAAACCTGACCGGCGGTGATCAGATCGGGAGGTCCGTAGTGGCGGGAATTGGAGCCGAAAGCTGCTGACTTTCGATGGGTTTCGAGAGCGATTGGAGGGACGGAACCTCTTGGTGGTGGGGGCTTGAGTCGCCGGAGTCAAGGGGGGTCTTCGATGGGGGTCCGCTCGTCTGAGGAGCAGGCGATGGCTTGATGTTGGGGCGGTGATGGGTTATACGAAGAGAACGAAGGGATTGGTATGGTAATCAGTTGAAATTAAGGGATACGTAGTTAATATAACTATAATAATGATGATACTCAATTCCATTTGTTCCAAGTGTTTGGGTTTTCGGAAGGACCAAGGAACCACAACGAAAGGGAATGGGGTTGTTTTCTTCAAATCGAAAGTCCACGGGTTATCAACATCCTTTATAACAGTGTAATAATATAATTTAAATTAAGTGTTTAAGTTAAACTAATCCCTGATTAATAGTGGGAACAAATTATATTATATGGTTAAGCCATTTATTAAGGAATTAAGTTTTAGTTTATAAACAAAACATATTCATGATAACTTTTAAATGGACGCGCTGTAGGGTTTCAAACAGGAAGTTGATGACCAAGGACAGGAGGACCATGTCTATTTGAAACAAAGTAATTAAAGTTATCATTAAGGTTACGATTAAACTAAGTAACCCTATTATACATTTTTTTAAATGATTTGCTGGTTTAATCCGGGACAAGTCTGAACTCTAAAAAAGGAAAAAATGTGAGCTGGGAACAAATATTGGGAATGAATGAAAATTGAAGGGTGTCGGCCCGGTATCTTGCAATCAAAGTGTAAGTGGACTGTAACGTTAACTTAAATTGAAGTAATTAACTTTTTTATAAACTAGGATTTAGAAAATAAGTTATTAAATAATATTAACTTATATAAAAAAAAATTTGATGATTCAGTTATATATCATCGGAAATCGGCAAACCGAGATGCAGTGGACACGAATCAATGAGCGCTACATTATGGATCTGACATAGACGGAATCAGAGACTGATGGAATCTATAGTTAAATTAAACACTCGTTTAATTTAACTGGAAACTGATCAGCAAATCAAAACAAGGTGAGTTAAACTCACTCAGTATTTTTCCCATTTATATTTTATATAAATTGGGTATTTTTATTTTGTGTGCTCTGTTTGCTGATGGTTGCCTGTTTGCTAGTTATACATCCGTTTGTTGATGAAATTAAACTGTGTTTAATTTCGGTGAAGTACCAAATCGTTATTTAACGATTGGTTCCAACAAAGGTAACTCACCTGGGTTGGTCACGTTTATAAAATAAACGTGTTTAATGATTTGAATTGTTTGATCTGTTTGAAGTGTTTGATCTGTTTGAATTGAATAAATCTGTTTGAGATAACCGTTGTGATTTCAGGGAAGAACAGGTTGGAGGGACCCAACCGGATCCCTCAGATATATTATTTGCATATTATCATATATGAACTGCCCTGTTTGTAGTTTTTGGTTTGATTGTTGATTTTGAATATTCAACATCTGTTTGGTTTAAACCAATGGGCGATATTGGTTAAGTGTTTGGCAGAGTATGGCCTTTAAAATCAATCGGGTTATAGATATTGATTCACCGTCAGGTGAATCGATAGAGCGGAAGTTATAAATTTTATTTTATAACTGAAGTCAGATTTTGAAATATATTATTTTGAATAAAAGTTATCAAAGAGAAATAGATAAATATTTTATTTATCTAAGATTTTGATTTGTTAATAATTTATTTATTTTATAAAGAAAATGCTGATGTTAATCAGATCTACAAATATGAGAATAAGGAATAAATTGAATGATTTAAACTTTGATCATTGTTGTGTAAAGAGAACAATTAGTGGAATTTATTTAAATTAATTATATTCTTGATTAATTTAAACGAGGATTAGTTGGAATCGGTTAATGGAATAACCACGGTTTAAAGTGAATTTAATCGACCGTTTTAAATTGGAATTGATTATCAAATCAATGGGTTTTGAAGAATATTTGTTTTTATTTAATAATATTTTAAAAAGGATTTACTATTTATTTTAGTAAATAAAGGAATTAACTACTGAAGTAGTTAATAATTGAAGGAAATTATTGTTTAATAAGAAATTAGAAAAATTACTTTTCAAAAGTAACCGAGGTTGAAATGGAATCCAGTGAAAGGGTGAAAGGAATATATGAATGGGTTTTATACTTTAAACCCAAATTTTTATAACGGAGTTATAACTAGGATTTTAAGCGAATATGACAGCTTAAAAGAAAGGTTACTTAATCATTTGAATCAAGTGAAAGAAGATTACGATGAAAAGGGTTTAAGATAAACCAGAGTATATAAACGAGGTTTAAAAGAGTAAAAGCGTTAATATGGAGTTAACGTTATTTGGAAAATGGGATCAAGTTAAAAAGGGAAGCTTGGAATGAGATTTCAAAGTGAAGAAATAATCGAATAGATTTGAAAGGAGATTGGGAATAAGGGAATTTGGTTAAAGAGTGAGTCATAGGATTGTATAACCAAATCAGAATTAAATGGAATTTGTTTTGACTGGGATGGAATATTGGGTTTTGATTACAACTTATATTGATCTGAGCATATGAACGTTGTTGATCAAGGTCTGAGAGGTAATTAAAATACCCCAACTTGAACAACATCAGGATTATCCGAAGATGGTATTCGTTGGTAATCGAAAAAAGGATTAGTGCTAATTTATTATTTCCATTAGCGAAATAATGATGCAGCGTTTGCGGAAAATTTAGAGAATGTGTAACGAGAGATCCAAAGTAAAGGAGAATTAAGTGGAATTGGCAGATGAATATTAGTTATTTTTATAAGTACTATAATGAGATGATTTTAAGAACATTAGTATATAAGAAAAAAAATGTCGTACTTTTTAAATATTTAAAAGAGTTAGAAGTTTTTATTTAAACAGAAGTGAATAAATCGTTAAATAAAAGGCCAAGTGATGCTGAATGCTTAACCAGTGAACTCATTGGAGTGTCATGATTGAAACACTGTATATTTTGATAGTTAAAACACCGACTATCAAACCTGTCCAATACGATTGTTGGTATGGAAAGACCGGGATCGAATTTATATTCGAAAACCATTCCAACCAACAAATACGTGAAGATATCATAAGATGATCGAGATGGTGCTGTGAAGACTGTGGAATTTCACAAACGGAAGAACCACTAATATTCTCTGCCTGGCAAGCAGAGATAAGCTGTGATTCTGTCGTAGTTGGAATCTACGGGTTGCAAGGACTTCTCGCTACTGATCCATGGGGTGATTCCTATATTGGACGCAGTAGGAGAGTACCTTCGGTTCATCCTGTTCCTGGATGAATTGTATGAACGGATGTCTGACAGAGTATTTCCAAAGGGTCACGTACGTTGATTTCTTCAAACGTGCTATGGTTGTTGGCGGAGAATTGCCGTTCTCTTAGCTTCTAACTAGAGTATTTTTTTTGTGGACGTCAATTAGTGATATCTGACGGATCTGACGATGTGGCATTCAAAGTAAATGGCGACCAGATGTCAAGAGTTAATTCTGGCCTCAAGCCTCATCGACCGGGAAATGACAAAAATCGAGCAGGCAGCATGGCTATGGGGGTCGCTCCCATTAGGGTGTATAATCACCTATCTAGAGAAATTCCTATTTGCTTCTTAAATCTATGTTTCGATGCTGTCCCTTTTCGGGAGACGGTTGCTGATCCCAACCGTCGGTGATATACATTCGATACACTTAAGCGAAATGAGTGGTCGGTCATGTGAGGGCCGGGTTGCAAGACGTTCTTGTTGAACACAGTGTATTCGTCTCTAGAGATACACTATCGGCAGGTGGTCCCATACCTGGTCATAGTTGGAATCCAATCTCCAATAATCACCCGCGGTTTTTCGTTTGTATACTATATATGTAGAGCGTGAGATGCAAGCGTTCTACTAGATTTCTATTTACTTGTATTTAGACATTATTATAATATCAGACAAGATATTGGTTTCAAAAAATGTTTTGGGTTATCGTAAGGTAAAAACCGTCCGTGTTTATGTGTGGATTTGGTCTTACGATTATCCTTTCCTTTTGAAAAGATTATGAACTTTAAAATCATGGTTGGATGATTTATCGTAAATACTGTGCGAGTTTTTCTCACTCTGGTTCACCAGACTGACCCGGTGTTTGTAAATGCTCGGGTTAGCCCGAAGCGTACAGGTTCAGGTTATCGAGTGCTGTGAAGTCCAGAGACGAGTTGAAGATGTTCAGACGTATGATATGATATAGCTACTATTCCGCTGTGTGTTGGATATGGGAACAGGTTATTATAACTGTTCCCATTGTGTGATATACTCTGATATTTGTAAGTATTTTTTTTATCTCTCGATAAAGATTTATTTCAGTATTATATGTTATTCCGCTGCGATGTGAGACTCTGTGTTGTGTTCTTCTTCTTCTTCTATTCTAATATTTCTATCTTATCTATTCTCACCCCCTAACTTCTTTCTATTAATGATCTGGAATGTTCGATGTCTGAATGGTCAACATGATAGTTTGATGTTGATTTTCAGAGTCGAAAATCTCAGTTCGTTACAGTGGTATCAAAGCTGAAGGTTAAGTGATTACCTTGGCTCTGTGGCGTGACTCAGTAGAGATGGGGTTAGCAGTACCCTAGATTGAGTTGAGTATATACGAGTGAACGTATTTGTAGATTTTATAAAAAAAAATTGTTTTATATTGTGATGATTTATTGGTTGACTTATTTATGAATTCTGGTCGATCAGTTTGATCCACTGTATCGATAGGAGTTTCTAAACACTCAAGTACGATAAACCGACACAATATGTTTTGAATGAGGGTAAATGAAATAATTTTACCCAAAGTATATTTTGATATAAAGAAATATATATATATATATATATTGAAATTATTATAGTATGTTGGATGTGTTGGTTGTTATTATAATCGAATAAAATTATAAAATGTAAAAGGTTATGTAAATAACTCATCAGAATTCATATAAGTGAAATATATGAAATCAGATGAATTAAATCTGAATTTAAATCAGAAATGAAATCAAAATGGTGGAAATGTGAAAAAGTGTGTGTAAATGAATCTGGGTTAAATAATACGTGAATTTTAAAATCCTGGGAGATTTTAATTTGTTTACGAGCATTATGTTTGGTATTCTGAAATAATTTCAAAATAGAAGTGTTTAAATATGATTTTGAAAAGTGATTTAGTATTGAACTCACTTCGATTGCTGGGAAATAACTCTAAGGATGTTGGCCACATTATCAGTGTTCATTTTCGAGTTGTAAGTGACGGATTACTACCAAAGATTTTGTTTCCAAATTGCTTTGAGAAAAACAAGTTGTTTTGAATCATAGAAAGGAATATTTGATTTTTGAAAGAGTTGAACTTTTTAAAAAACTCCTTGGGAAATTGTTTGAACAAAGGCCAAATTTAAATAGATACTTGTGAAAGCAAATATGAATCGAATTGGAACCAATTAACTGGAAATTGAATCGAGATATATTATATCGAGCAGAACCAGATTTTGAATTGCGAGACAGGAATCTGAAATGGTGTTGGACTGGTAAGTTAAGAGTTGGAATTGATAATGGATGGAAATTGAGTTAAGAATGGTATTTGGCTTGGATGCGTGAAGGATTTGGTTATGAGGATAAAGTTGGAATTTCGTTGGGAATGCATTTGTATAAGCTGACAGGGTAGCAGATGGGAAGGATATAATGATATGCCCGTCAAAAAGGTACACGTTTATTTTTATACGGGTTTGGAGATTTGTGAGCCGATTTGGCAAGCCACTTGGCTGTTTTATTTTCTTTTGAAGTGGAGAAGGCCCAGAGAGGCGAGTTGTGGTTGTACTGATTGAGCCGTACAGAGGAGGTGCTGGCGAAATTTTTCGGAAATTTAAAGTGTTAGAAAATTTTCGATATTTTTGAAAATATTTATTTACAGTATTGAATTGGTTTCTAATTTAATATAAAATTAGATTTGAAATTAATGAGTTTATAACATTCTTTCTTACCTTAGCAATTTCGAGGACGAAATTATTTTAAGGGGGGAAGAATGTAACGACCCGTGTTTTTGCCCGTCGAATATTTAATTTAATTATTATTTTAAATATTATATAATGGGAATATAATGGTTTTTAAATATTTAATTCGTTATTAAAACGAAGTTGAACGTTATAATTTATATATAATATAAATCGAGCTTGAAAATGGCGTGCAGTTCGTAATATGGAGTTTTGAACTTCAACTGAGAATACAGAGTCCGATATAAGTCGGATTTCTGTGAAACAAGAAACGCTGGAAGCGTGTTGACGATAATTTTCATATGAAAGAGAAAAATTCAGATTTCGTGTTATAGATTGTAAGTTATGGCCAAATCAAAATTGGAAAAAAAACGCTGTGGAAATCGTTATTTAAAATATTGACCTTTAAAATGGCCATTTTGCAAACGGATTCAGATTTCGACGAAATCAGTTTCATTGGAACTGTATCGTCAAATTATTGGACGGTGTCAAATGGCGTAGAAAACCGGTGTCGTATGTGACCACGGTAGTCGTAAACGCCCAATCAAATTATATAGCGCGTAATTAAATTAATAGAGGGATATTTGAGTGTAACTTGAGCAGACGATCGAATTAGGCCGCGAAACCAGTTGCGTTGAGTTCGTATCGTTGATTAGGGTCAGGATAGGTATATAGTTTGTTATTTTTAGAGACCGGATAATTTGGCGTCAAAAAGGGCAGTGCGGTACGCGTTAAAAACAGCCTACCGGGGAAACAATCTCAGAATGCGACGAAACTAGTGTCGTTGGGTTCGTATCGAAAAGTCATTTTAGGATTTCAAGGTTTCAAGTTGATCGGGTTTATCTGGTAACCGTGGAAAAATTAAACGCGTGATTATTTCTGGTTTTATAAGGGAATTTTCTTCAAACGACCTCAGATTGCGACGGAACCTGTTCCATTGGATCCGGAATATCGTTTTATATCAAGAACAGCCTTTTTATCAGTAGACGGAGGTCGTATGTAGCGGATTTTTGAATTACTTCACAACGAAGTTTCATATAATATTTTAATATAAATTCCCTAGCATATAAATTTCATTTCGGTTACTTCAAACTGAAGGAAATTAGGCTTTACTTGCTAGCCACACAATTGACCGTGTTCCCCACGTTTTTGTTTCAATATAAATAAGCTGGATGTAACCCTAAACTTGAAGTCAAACGAGAATGTGTGGTCAACGCAAGTGAAGCGCCTCCACTTCATGAATTAACGGCCAGAAAAGCTCTCCCTTCCCTCCTTCCAAATTTCCTAATCCAATCATCATTTCAAAACCTTCCTACAGCAAAACGTTGAGCTCCATGTGGCCTTAAACCTGACCGGCGGTGATCAGATCGGGAGGTCCGTAGTGGCGGGAATTGGAGCCGAAAGCTGCTGACTTTCGATGGGTTTCGAGAGCGACTGGAGGGACGGAACCTCTTGGTGGTGGGGGCGTGAGTCGCCGGAGTCAAGGGGGGTCTTCGATGGGTGTCCGCTCGTCTGAGGAGCAGGCGATGGCTTGATGTTGGGGCGGTGATGGGTTATACGAAGAGAACGGTGGGATTGGTATGGTAATCAGTTGAAATTAAGGGATACGTAGTTAATATAACTATAATAATGATGATACTCAATTCCATTTGTTCCAGGTGTTTGGGTTTTCGGAAGGACCAAGGAACCACAACGAAAGGGAATGGGGCTGTTTTCTTCAAATCGAAAGTCCACGGGTTATCAACATCCTTTATAACAGTGTAATAATATAATTTAAATTAAGTGTTTAAGTTAAACTAATCCCTGATTAATAGTGGGAGCAAATTATATTATATGGTTAAGCCATTTATTAAGGAATTAAGTTTTAGTTTATAAACAAAACATATTCATGATAACTTTTAAATGGACGCGCTGTAGGGTTTCAAACAGGAAGTTGATGACCAAGGACAGGAGGACCATGTCTATTTGAAACAAAGTAATTAAAGTTATCATTAAGGTTACGATTAAACTAAGTAACCCTATTATACTTTTTTTTAAATGATTTGCTGGTTTAATCCGGGACAGGTCTGAACTCGAAAAAAGGAAAAAATGTGAGCTGGGAACAAATATTGGGAATGAATGAAAATTGAAGGGTGTCGGCCCGGTATCTTGCAATCAAAGTGTAAGTGGACTGTAACGTTAACTTAAATTGAAGTAATTAACTTTTTTATAAACTAGGATTTAGAAAATAAGTTATTAAATAATATTAACTTATAAAAAAAAATATTGATGATTCAGTTATATATCATCGGAAATCGGCAAACCGAGATGCAGTGGACTCGAATCAATGAGCGCTACATTATGGATCTGACATAGACGGAATCAGAGACTGATGGAATCTATAGTTAAATTAAACACTCGTTTAATTTAACTGGAAACTGATAAGCAAATCAAAACAAGGTGAGTTAAACTCACTCAGTATTTTTCCCATTTATATTTTATATAAATTGGGTATTTTTATTTTGTGTGCTCTGTTTGCTGATGGTTGCCTGTTTGCTAGTTATACATCTGTTTGTTGATGAAATTAAACTGTGTTTAATTTCGGTGAAGTACCAAATCGTTATTTAACGATTGGTTCCAACAAAGGTAACTCACCTGGGTTGGTCACGTTTATAAAATAAACGTGTTTAATGATTTGAATTGTTTGATCTGTTTGAAGTGTTTGATCTGTTTGAATTGAATAAATCTGTTTGAGATAACCGTTGTGATTTCAGGGAAGAACAGGTTGGAGGGACCCAACCGGATCCCTCAAATATATTATTTGTTTGCATATTATCATATATGAACTGCCCTGTTTGTAGTGTTTGGTTTGATTGTTGATTTTGAATATTCAACATCTGTTTGGTTTAAACCAGTGGGCGATATTGGTTAAGTGTTTGGCAGAGTATGGCCTTTAAAATCAATCGGGTTATAGATATTGATTCACCGTCAGGTGAATCGATAGAGCGGAAGTTATAAATTTTATTTTATAACTGAAGTCAGATTTTGAAATATATTATTTTGAATAAAAGTTATCAAAGAGAAATAGATAAATATTTTATTTATCTAAGATTTTGATTTGTTAATAATTTATTTATTTTATAAAGAAAATGCTGATGTTAATCAGATCTACAAATATGAGAATAAGGAATAAATTGAATGGTTTAAACTTTGATCATTGTTGTGTAAAGAGAACAATTAATGGAATTTATTTAAATTAATTATATTCTTGATTAATTTAAACGAGGATTAGTTGGAATCGGTTAATGGAATAACCACGGTTTAAAGTGAATTTAATCGACCGTTTTAAATTGGAATTGATTATCAAATCAATGGGTTTTGAAGAATATTTGTTTTTATTTAATAATATTTTAAAAAGGATTTACTATTTATTTTAGTAAATAAAGGAATTAACTACTGAAGTAGTTAATAATTGAAGGAAATTATTGTTTAATAAGAAATTAGAAAAATTACTTTTCAAAAGTAACCGATGTTGAAATGGAATCCAGTGAAAGGGTGAAAGGAATATATGAATGGGTTTTATACTTTAAACCCAAATTTTTATAACGGAGTTATAACTAGGATTTTAAGCGAATATGACAGCTTAAAAGAAAGGTTACTTAATCATTTGAATCAAGTGAAAGAAGATTACGATGAAAAGGGTTTAAGATAAACCAGAGTATATAAACGAGGTTTAAAAGAGTAAAAGCGTTAATATGGAGTTAACGTTATTTGGAAAATGGGATCAAGTTAAAAAGGGAAGCTTGGAATGAGATTTCAAAGTGAAGAAATAATCGAATAGATTTGAAAGGAGATTGGGAATAAGGGAATTTGGTTAAAGAGTGAGTCATAGGATTGTATAACCAAATCAGAATCAAATGGAATTTGTTTTGACTGGGATGGAATATTGGGTTTTGATTACAACTTATATTGATCTGAGCATATGAACGTTGTTGATCAAGGTCTGAGAGGTAATTAAAATACCCCAACTTGAACAACATCAGGATTATCCGAAGATGGTATTCGTTGGTAATCGAAAAAAGGATTAGTGCTAATTTATTATTTCCATTAGCGAAATAATGATGCAGCGTTTGCGGAAAATTTAGAGAATGTGTAACGAGAGATCCAAAGTAAAGGAGAATTAAGTGGAATTGGCAGATGAATATTAGTTATTTTTATAAGTACTATAATGAGATGATTTTAAGAACATTAGTATATAAGAAAACAAATATCGTACTTTTTAAATATTTAAAAGAGTTAGAAGTTTTTATTTAAACAGAAGTGAATAAATCGTTAAATAAAAGGCCAAGTGATGCTGAATGCTTAACCAGTGAACTCATTGGAGTGTCATGATTGAAACACTGTATATTTTGATAGTTAAAACACCGACTATCAAACCTGTCCAATACGATTGTTGGTATGGAAAGACCGGGATCGAATTTATATTCGAAAACAATTCCAACCAACAAATACGTGAAGATATCAGAAGATGATCGAGATGGTGCTGTGAAGACTGTGGAATTTCACAAACGGAAGAACCACTAATATTCTCTGCCTGGCAAGCAGAGATAAGATGTGATTCTGTCGTAGTTGGAATCTACGGGTTGCAAGGACTTCTCGCTACTGATCCATGTGGTGATTCCTATATTGGACGCAGTAGGAGAGTACCTTCGGTTCATCCTGTTCCTGGATGAATTGTATGGACGGATGTCTGACAGAGTATTTCCAAAGGGTCACGTACGTTGATTTCTTCAAACGTGCTATGGTTGTTGGCGGAGAATTGCCGTTCTCTTAGCTTCTAACTAGAGTATTTTTTTTGTGGACGTCAATTAGTGATATCTGACGGATCTGACGATGTGGCATTCAAAGTAAATGGCGACCAGATGTCAAGAGTTAATTCTGGCCTCAAGCCTCATCGACCGGGAAATGACAAAAATCGGGCAGGCAGCATGGCTATGTGGGTCGCTCCCATTAGGGTGTATAATCACCTATCTAGAGAAATTCCTATTTGCTTCTTAAATCTATGTTTCGATGCTGTCCCTTTTCGGGAGACGGTTGCTGATCCCAACCGCCGGTGATATACATTCGATACACTCAAGCGAAATGAGTGGTCGGTCATGTGAGGGCCGGGTTGCAAGACGTTCTTGTTGAACCCAGTGTATTCGTCTCTAGAGATACACTATCGGCAGGTGGTCCCATACCTGGTCATAGTTGGAATCCAATCTCCAATAAGCACCCGCGGTTTTTCGTTTGTATACTATATATGTAGAGCGTGAAATGCAAGCGTTCTACTAGATTTCTATTTACTTGTATTTAGACATTATTATAATATCAGACAAGATATTGGTTTCAAAAAATGTTTTGGGTTATCGTAAGGTAAAAACCGTCCGTGTTTATGTGTGGATTTGGTCTTACGATTATCCTTTCCTTTTGAAAAGATTATGAACTTTAAAATCATGGTTGGATGATTTATCGTAAATACTGTGCGAGTTTTTCTCACTCTGGTTCACCAGACTGACCCGGTGTTTGTAAATGCTCGGGTTAGCCCGAAGCGTACAGGTTCAGGTTATCGGGTGCTGTGAAGTCCAGAGACGAGTTGAAGATGTTCAGACGTATGATATGATATAGCTACTATTCCGCTGTGTGTTGGATATGGGAACAGGTTATTATAACTGTTCCCATTGTGTGATATACTCTGATATTTGTAAGTATTTTTTTTATCTCTCGATAAAGATTTATTTCAGTATTATATGTTATTCCGCTGCGATGTGAGACTCTGTGTTGTGTTCTTCTTCTTCTTCTATTCTAATATTTCTATCTTATCTATTCTCACCCCCTAACTTCTTTCTATTAATGATCTGGAATGTTCGATGTCTGAATGGTCAACATGATAGTTTGATGATGATTTTCGGAGTCGAAAATCTTAGTTCGTTACACAGCCCAATCAAGATCATCAGTAATCACCCAAACGACGTGAAGACTTCCGGTCTTCGACCACCGTCTTCATCTTCGACTTATCATCGTATCAGTTATTCAGAATGGGATAAACCCGGTCTTTCCGAATAACTCGCGTATATTTTAAACAAGTGTTACACAAACACAACCTACGCCTCATTCCAATTCATCAGTCACTAACCGTAAATTAATCAAGAGAATAATTCCCCAAATATTAACCCCGAAGGTCGAAACCAACATCAGGTCAATATCCAGAAAACCATTCTGCTTAGCTAACCGACAGTTAGTTTCTAAATTTCACATTCATAGGGAAAGGTTCACATTAATTTTATCAAAGATAAATCCCTTGAATTTATTCTCTAATCTTCTTTCGAATTTCGATTCAACTAGTCGGGATTAACGAACCTTACCGAAGTAATCATTTGTTTTAATTTCCCAATCCCAACCTATTCATCCCATGAAGTAAAACCGGTAATACTTCGTATCTAACACCACGGTGTTATCGGTAAATTCAATTACCATTTCACGTTCAAATCTAATTGAAGATTTAACTAACGCCTGGAGCAAAACTGGTGATACTCCATTTCGATTATTTCAATCTAATTAAATATTCATTAAAACTCCACTTAGTTTTAATCTTTGACTGGGTTAAAGAATCAGTGTCATTTAAAACACGGTTCACGGTAAACCCAAAATCACCTTCCATTAATTATCGGGTTAAAGAACAAGTGTTATTTAAAACACTGTTCACGATAAACCCAAAATCACATTCCATTAATTATCGGGTTAAAGAACGAGTGTTATTTAAAACACTGTCCACGATAAACCCAAAAATCAATATCAATTCAATTCCGATTAAATATTATTTAATTGGTACACTTCATTAAATCTAAATAAAAAGATTTAATCTTTTCTCAACTGGGTTCAAGAACAGTGTTAATGAAGACACCATTCACGACAAACCCAAATCACATTTGATATTCGATACAAGGTTCTGATTAGAAAATATATCGGCTTATATTCAATATCAAATTCTACGATTAACAAATGTCGTATTGGAAATAACGATATAAATATATATCTTTCAAATTTCCATAACAACATCTGTATAATCACGAATTCCAACATCGAAATATTCCGAAGACAATTTCGATTCAAATCCACTCCAATGCAATCATTGGAAATTCTGGTTATTTTTAAAACCCTTTTCAAATTCAATTTATTTATTTAAAAACAAATAGAATTTTAATTCTAGTTCAAAACTAGTTCATTTCGATAGAAATCTATTTTTATCTTTTCAAATATGGAGTTTTTCATCCCAATTCTTTCTAAATCATTTCTTATGATTTTACACAAATTATTACTATTTTTAATAATTTTATCAAGGCCCGTACAGTCGATTTCCATCAATGGCCATCGAACTGCACTTACAGCGACCTTTTTCAAATTTGATTTGGACATAATTCCAAATCCAACCGTTAGATTTCAAATTTCTAATATTCATTTGAAAGCTCTTTTCGATACGAACCCAACGGTTCCGGTTTTAGGAGAATCCGACGGTCGAATCTCCCGCAATGTCCATTCGAAGTCAATGGTCGAAATTCACGAACGACCGTGGCGCGGCGCGTTCTATTCAGGCCATTATATTATATATATTATATATATAATATATATAATATATACTTCGTCGATTTCCTTTCAAAACGTGCTTTATAAATCGTTTTAAATTCATTTTCAAAACGGTTTCAACTTCATATTCAATTTCAAATCAAAATTGAATATTCCAATTTAAATTCATTTTAAATTCATTTCAAATTGATTTCTAATTCAATTTCAGTTCGTTTTCAATTCAATTCAATTTCAATTCGAATTCATTTCTATTCCATTTCAATTCGAATTCATTTATATTCAATTTCAATTCGAATTCATTAATATTCATTTTAAATTCGAATTCATTTCTATTCAATTTCAATTCGAAATTATTTATATTCAATTTCAATTTGGATTCGTTTATATTCATTTTCAATTCGAATTTATTTATATTCAATTTCAATTCGGATTTATTTATATTCAATTCTTTTCAAAATATCATATTTTGAAATCACTTTCGATATTCATTATAAAATGAATAAAATCGATATAAATATCGTTCACGTCAAAATGGCGTCAATCTAATCAATACGGCTTCATATATTCCTATTTTCAAATATTCTATTTCAAATAATTCTTTTTCAAATATTTCTATTTTAAAACTGGAATGAGGCCCAATCAATTACCATATAATGTTAATTATATGGATTTTCTACAACACATGTATATATCAACAACGATGAATAATCAACCATCATCCAAAGTGCATTCTACACTGTATAAGCATCAAATATAAATATTCAACGCTTATAACAGCCTGTCAATCAATCGATCGACATAGAACTAAACAATCGGGATTAGTGTACGTCAAATATCATCCTAATACCCGTGTGTGGTTTCAAGCAATCAAACACAGATTTTTATTTGTGCAGTTGGGCGATGTGTAAAATTTATCGTCCCAATCAATGTCCTTCAAATAGGTGTACATAAACAAACCGTCCGGTTTGTAAATGAATATTTATTTATTCACATTCACGTTAAAAATTATATTTTTAACGATCAAACTATTTTATTCAACCTATGAATATTCTATTCGGTTCATTTATTAAATAAAATGTTATCTTTATTTTTCTAACTTATTTTTAGAAAATTTCGGCGGCATAACGGCACGATACTAGAAACGGGACAAGGCCTAGCCTTATCCCCGGTCTAGTGAAGGCCCACGCCATTCACACATCAATCAAATCAATTTCATTTCACCAAACAATTCAGTTCAAACTAAATAATCTAACCAACTACACAACCAAACAATTAAACAAACAAGCCATCCATGGTCTGTGGATGACGGGTGTCGGGTGCTGCTAAGCACCGTCTGCATCCTAGTATATATATAACTAGAAAAAGAAATTAAAGAGTGAGGAGTTCTCACCGAAAAGCTAATCCAACACGCCACGACTCTTTTTATGCAGAAATCTTCGTTGTTCTGCCTCTTGTCACTTTCTTCGCCCGTATTCTCTACATATGTAAAAATCACATTTTTACTTCGCTATTCAATATATAAAAATCGAATTTTTACTATGCTATTCAATATATAAAAATCGAATTTTTACTATGCTATTCAATATATAAAAATCGAATTTTTACTATGCTATTCAATATATAAAAATCGAAACTTACATACATTAAAAATCCGGTCTTTTATAATTTAAAAATCCTGTCTTTTATATATGATAAAAATAAAATCTTTGATACATTAAAAATATAATCTTTCTAAGTTAGAACTAAATTCTCTTCTACGCTAAATATATATACTTTCCTATAACAAAAAAATTCAGTTTTCCATAACTAAAATTTCAGTTTTCAAGAAGCAAGTTTAAACATAAATAAAAATAAAAAGAAAAAGGGAAGGGGAGGACTTATGGCGCTGACCTGAGGGGAAGGAGTTGCTGGTGCCGCTGCTCGAGGTGGTGGGGGGTCTGATGTGCGGTGGCGCGCCCACAGTTGGTCGGAGGAGCTGAATTAAGGAGATTGGGGTGTGGGTTCGAACTGAGGAAAGAGGGAGGCGGGGAGAGATGGCTAGAGGCAGCGCATTGGGATCGGGGGGTGCCTGGGGGTGGCGGCAGGCCAGTCGTCGCGGCGGAAGGGGGAAAAGGGGTTCGTCTTCGTGGTCGTCGAGGGGGATGGGTTCGAGTAGGGGGTAGAAGGCGGAGAGAGGAGGGAAGGTCGGGGGTCTCGTCGGCGCTAGGCGCGACTGGGGGGGGGGATCCGATGTTAGCGGCGGCAGATGGAGCTTAGGGTTTCTGCGCGTTTTTTTTATATTTAATTCGATCAGGAGAAGTAACTGGGGGGCCTGACCTTGGATATAGGAGAGGATTGGTTGACTTTATTTTGTATATAAATATTTTATTATTTTTTATTTCAAAAAGGTAAATTTTTAATTGAACTCAAAATCAAACCCACCGACTGTCGTCCCTAGCGTTTTACCCCCATTCCGAACACAATGGGATATGTATCGCAAGCTGATTCGACTGTTTCGAACGGTTTTCTTCAAAATCAACATATAACTCTATATATTGAATTTGAACGCGTATTTCAATTTACTGGGGTCACATACGAACTCTAAAAATTCCAGAAAAATATTTTCTAGCTTCGTATTGACTATACGGTCCTAACAAAACTAATTTCGTCGAATTCTGAGACTGTTTGAAAAATGGCCATTTTCCAGTCGATTAAAATCAACTGAAACTGGTCAAACGTGTTTTCCTTTGGGATGCTCACATATTGATTCGAAAAATTATGAAATTTGAAACCTAGCAATAACTTTAAATCACGGACCCAACAAAAGTGGTTTCGTCGAAATCCGAGGTCGTTTGCAAAATCTCCATTTTTAAGGGCCTGAATTCCATAGCGACTATTCTGAAATTTCAACTGGACATATCTTTTGATCCCCGCTATGAAATTTTGATTTTTCGGATTCGTTGGAAAGATAGTCACAATCAGTTTCCATTATTTTTTGTTTCACTAAAATCCGGTTTATTTTGCACCCGGTACATCCAATTGAAGTTTGAAATCGAATTATCGAACTACCGCGCCATTTTCAATTCATTTTATAATTATATATAATTATTTATATTCTAACGTCGATCTATATAACTATATACGATTGAATTTTATTCAAAAGAAATTTTCTCGTCGATATTATTTAAAATAATTCATTTTAAATAATCAAAATTCGCAAAAATTGCCAAAATAAAAATTTTAAACTGGCCCAGATTTTCGGGTTGTTACAGAAATAATCAAAATTCGCTAAAATTGTCAAAATAAAAATTTTAAACTGGCCCAGATTTCCGGGTTATTACAAAAGTGCATTTCAAACTAATCACAAGGGCGATGTGTAATCAGAATATCAACCCAAGACCCGTGTGGGGTTTCAACCAACACAAATTCAAATAATATATTATTAATTGTGCTTTTGGACGATGTATGAAAATTTACCGTCCAATCAACATAAACAAGTCAGGCAACTTGTAAATGGCAGTGTAAACATGTTTTAAATATCATAAATGTCATAACAACATGTTACATATTTCAAATTTCAAATAATTCACGCCAGTCATCCAAATCAACATTAATCCAACAAACAATAATTCCAACACAGAGAATTAATTAATATTTAATAATAAAAACAATTATTCAGAAATTTGAGTGAGATAAAATTTCTCACCTTTGTCGAGCTTTAATTGACGGTTCGTGCCCAATTTTGGCTCAAAATCCAACATGCTCTAAAATTGACGAATTTGGTGTCTACGCAAAGCTTATGACTCAACGATCATGGCAAATCCTGTTTCGCACAGTTTCGAGTTCGTTACAAAAAGATATGAACTTTCGAGGTTTATAACAATTTAATAATTAATTTAAAATATGGAAATTACGGAAATTTTCAACTTGCTCAGAATTCGACAAAATTATTGCTCTCTCGAAGCACTCGACATAACAAACTCAGCGGATTCAGTTCCATGTAATTTCGATGACGTGACAAAGAGTTATGCACTTGCGAATTTAACAAATCGATTTAAATAATATTTGAATTTGTAAAAAATTACCCAAAATTTCAACTTCCTCTAAATTGGAAAAAATTGGTATCCCCTCGAAAGATATTAATATACAAACATGGAATATTATTTATATAATAAAATCACTATTCACCTTCTTCTCCAAACGACACCCTCAACTTAAAATGCTCGTCACGGCCAAATCGTAAGTCGGAATTGCACGAAACCAGCGCCATTCTCTCCGGCTTCACCCCCTCTTTCCACGCTGGGTGGTCCCTCCCTCCAATTCGCCACATAGGGCCCACGATCTGTAGATGAACGAAAAAGTGTATTTTCCGTTCATCTTAGTGCAGCAGCCGCCTCGGTGCTCCAAATGCCACCATTTTTTGTCAGTACCTAGATCTCGACCTCTCGAACAACTTTCGTTCAGGTCACTTTGCCTGAAAATGCAAGGATCGACGGGAAAAAAAATCATTTTTGTTTTCAGTTTCGAAATTGCTGTTTTCGTCATTTTCTCGCCAAACCATACACTTTCGGAACAAACTTTGTTTGACAAAGTTGTGCATATATCTCCCCTCTACGACTTCCCCAACTGGGCCATCGCCTAATTCTTCACGGATTGGCCAAAAAACCCAAATTTCCAACAGTAGTTTTCTGCCGTTGAACTCAGATCCCGGCGAATCTGTGCGACGTTAGGCCATGTATTTTTCATGGGAGGTAGAGACGATATAGATGCACAAAACCCAGAAAGGGTTTGGTCTGATTTTGTTTCGTTTGAGAGATATAAATTTTTGAAGAATCAGGGTCTTGTTTGCAAAGAAATTTTTAGTGGAGAAATGAGCCGCCATGAGAGAAATGAAGAAGGTGACTAGAATTAGGTTTAGAGAAATGGTTCGGGTGGGATTATGAGATATTATATAGAGGTTGTTAATTTTTAAATTAAGTCCATGTGTAATACAACCCATTTTATTAATAACTCATATATTATTTTAAGTCCTTTTTAGCGTTTTAAAATCCGTACGAATACATACGTTATTAAATTTTGCTGAAAACTAGAACATGACTATTTCTTGACGATAAGAATCCAATGAAACTGATTTCTTTGAATTTTGAGTCCGTATGAAATATCAATGAATTTTTAAAGTCTATAAATTCACCGTTTTCAATGAAAAATTAATAATGCCCACATACTGACTCCAAAAATTACAGAAAAAATATTTCTAGCTTTGTTTTGACGATACGGTCCCAACAAAGATAATTTCGTCGAATTTGAAGACCATTTGAAAAATGGCTATTTTTAAGGCATATATATTATATTAAAAATACATATATAAATAAATAAATTTCGAATCTCGAAATATATCAGTGTTTATAGTTTTTCAATGTAGAAACATCATTTTGAACTCAATGGAAGTGGTTTTGAGTCCCAATTCATTCGTATGTAAAAAGTAGCGTTTTGGGTATTATATATATAAACTTTCCCGTATTTTTCTGATATCTTGATTTGGACATAACTTTTGATTCCCACTATGAAATTTCAATCATAGACGGCATGGGTACTATATATCATGTCGCCATACTAGTTCTACAATCAAAACCGCATGATGTCGTATTGGAAGTTGGGTTTCCATCATGAGCCAAGGCTAGGGAGGAGCTCCTTACCGATTCGAGACACTCTAGCAAATGCCTCAGGATCACACCTATGGGCAACCCTTGGATATCAGCAGGACCGGTCCATACCTAACGTTAGTGGATCGAAAATTCCCGAACACATGTTTCTTGGTCCCTTTGGACCTAAACATGGCCACTAACAACCTATAAAACCGAGGTACCTCATAATCTATCATCCACATAAATAAAAATGTCAGGGCTGGTAGGTCGCTGACATCACTCTAACTAGAAAGAAACGTGTGCACTCCCTGCGTTCCCTTCTCCTGTTTTAGACTCCAATCGGGGTGTGAGGCTCGCGAAGTAATGCTATATACAAGGCTATGCTAATCAAAGTGGTGCTTTGGTCATCAACCACAAGGCTCTGCTTTTCAACAAAAGCCTTGATCATTTGCATCTTAGCATGCCACATTGTCAGTCCATACTATACCATTGATTTCTGCCAATATATAACCTCTAAGCTCGTATGTCTCAGAGAAGGGTGTTAAGCAAGAGAATAAATTATCCGACACCAAACAGATATATATTTACCAGAGATCAACGAATACAATATAAAGGAATACAATGTCAGACACGCAATCCATTTACCAGTCCGTTCTGGGTCTGAACGAAACCATATCCGGTAGATCTCAAATACGTTTGAATGATCACCAATTTTTCCCTCATCTTGGGTGTACGGTCCAATCAAGATATCAATAATCATCCATTCGATATGGAAATTTCCTAGTCTTCAATAACTGTCTTCATCATCTATCTTCAATCGTCGTTTGAATTATTCAGAATGGGTTAAACCCGGTCATTCTCAATAATTTGCGCAATTTAAAATCATGTGCCTTAAAACACAACCAACGCCTCATTCCAATCAAGAATATTCTTTGATTTTAATTTAAACCAAATTAAGGTTTATTCAACTAGTCGGGATTAACACCTTACCGAAGTAATCATTTATTAATACCCCATTCCCAATCTATACAACCCATGGAGTAAAACTAGTGGTACCCCATATTTAACACCCAATGTGTTACGGTAAACTTGATTACCGTTTTATCGTTCAAATCTAATTAAAGATTTAACTATCGCTTGGAGTAAAACTGGTGGTACTCCATTATCGTTCGTTTCTTGAATTAAGTAAATTTAATTACATTTATCCTCATTCAATCCAATTAAAGATTTACTAAAACTATATTTAGTTTTAATCTTCAAGAATCATTATTTAATGATTACTTATCTTTCAAGAAATAATCTTCCCTTTAACTAGGTTAAAGAACAAATGTCGCTTAAAACATAATTCACAATGAACCCAAAATCATATTCCAATTTAATAAACTAAATTGAAAACTTCTCTTTGAAATATTTCGTCAAATCTTAATTAAAAAATTTATGAATTACCAATCTAAATTTCACTGTCAATCGGGTTTTAAGAACTAATGTCATTTAAAAACATTATTCACAATCAACCCAAAAGTCAATTTCAGTTAATTTTCAATTAGGTTTGATAATTGGAAATCTTATTTAAATCTTAATTAAAAGATTTATTATTTCTCAAATGGGTTTAAGAATAGTGTTTTTTAAGACACTATTCATGACAAACCCAAATTCTAATCAGATATTAAATACAGTGCTTTGAATAGAAAATTATATCGATTTATGTTCAATATCATATTCTGAAAACTAACGTATACCAAATCAGGAGTAACGATATTAATATCTTCCAAATTGCCACAATAATATCTGTATAATCACAAAATCCAATACTAAAATAATCCGAAGATTATTTCCATTCAAATCCATTCCAATATATGTATTGGAAAATCTTGGTTTTATTAAAACCATTAAAATCCTTTTATTTATTTTAATTAATTTATTAAAATAAATAAACCACTAATTCTGATAAAGATATCTTTTATCCTTATAAACTTGGAATTTTCATCAAAAACCCCTTTAAAACATTTATTATGATTTTGCATAATTTCTTTCTATTTTTAATAATTTTATTTTCACTCGTACAGTCGGTTTCCAATAACGGCCACCGAACTACACTTACAACCACCTATTCTAAAATTGATTTGGACATATCTCTAAATCTAACTATTAGATTTCAAATCTCTTATATCCATTGGAAAGCACTTTTCGATACGAAGCCAACGGTTCCGGTTTTAGGAAAATCCGACAGTCGGATCTCCCGTTATGTCAATTTAAAGTTAATGGTCGAAATTCGCGAACAGTCGCTGCGCGGCGCGTTCTGTTCAGTCCATTACATATATAATATTTATATATATATTATATATATTTCATCGATTTCTTTTCTAAACATATTCTAAAATATTTATAAATACGTTTATAAAATGATTCCAACTTTTATTTCAATTTTAAATCCAAATTGAATATTCTATCTATTATCATATTAAAACAATATTATTTCCAAAATATTAATTCTGAAATTAGCTCTTTTCAGATTCATTATAAAATGGATAAAATAAATTGAAAAACATGTTCGGGTTAAAATGGCGTTGTTATTTATAACAGATTAGATAACCCAATTCATTATCTTATTCATTTTATACTGGGTCAGACCTCCCACATTAAACCTACGACTTGTGGATGCTGGATATGCCGGTTGGTTCCGGGCAGACTTATCCCACAAGTTGGGCTTAACCTCGTGTCATGGCCCATTTTGTATTTGCACACTTGGACCCCTCACATTAGGCCTAACATTTGTCGCTGCTGGATATGCCGGTTGGGTCCGGGCAGACTTATACCACAAATGTAACCTAACCTCGTGTCCAAGTACAATTATAATTAATAATTATAATTAATTTAATGAAAATATTATTTTAAAACATCCTTTTAAAGTAAAGATATGATCTTTACATTAAATTGTTACTAATTTTATAAAACCCTTTGTTTATGAATATCCTAGCTGACATTTCATTTTTTAATGAAAAATTGAACTTTCTATATTATTATATTATTATAATAATAATAATAATAATCTTTTCAAAATGTTCATATTTTGAAATCAAACCTTCTTATCATAACATACTGACCCTAAAGATGTAATCTTTTCAATTGGATCCTTTTTATTATAACTTTTAAACAATAAAAATATAATCTTTCTAATTCATGTGTCAATTAATTCCATTAACTGAATATTAAATTAAAATATTCCTTTAATTCAAAATTGGAATGAGACCCAATCCATTACCATATAATTTTAATTATATGGATTTCATAATTCCACAATAATGATAAAACATTCAATAATAGCCAAAGTGCATTTTAAACTAATCACAAGGGCGACGTGTAGTCAGAATATCAACCCAAGACCCGTATGGGGTTTCAACCAACACAAATTCAAATAATATATTATTAATTGTGCTTTTGGACGATGTGTGAAAATTTACCGTCCAATCAACATAAACAAGTCAGGCAACTTGTAAATGGCAGTGTAAACTTGTTTTAAATATCATAAATGTCATAACAACATGTTACATATTTCAAATTTCAAACAATTCACAACAATCATCCAAATCAACATTAATCCAAAAACCAATAATTCCAAAACAGATTATTAATTAATATTTAATAATAAAAAGTAATTATTCAGAAATTTGGGTGAGATAAAAGTTCTCACCTTTGCCGGGCTTTAATTGACGGTTGGGGCCCAATTTTGGCCCAAAATCCAACATGCTCTAAAATTGACGAATTTGGTGTCTACGCGATGCTTATGTCTCAACAATCATGGCAAATCCTTTTTCACGCCATTTCGAGTTTGTTACAAAAAGATATGAATTTTCAAAGTTTGTAACAATTTAATAATTGATTTAAAATATGGAAATTACCGAAATTTTCAATTTGCTCAGAATTGGACAAAATTACTGCTCGCTCGAAGCCCCCGACATAACGAACTCAGCGGATTCAGTTCCATGCAATTTCGATGACGTGACAAAGAGTTATGCACTTGCGAAGTAAACAAATCGATTTAAATAATATTTGAATTTGTAAAAAATTACCCAAAATTTCAACTTCCTCCAAATTGGATGAAATTGGTGTCCACTCGAAGGTCTTGTCACCACGATCGCGGTGGATCCAGTTTTGCATGATTCTGAGTTCGTGGCAGAAAGATATTAATATACGAACATGGAATATTATTTATATAATAAAATCACTATTCACCTTCTTCTCCAAACGACACCCTCAACTTAAAATGCTCGCCACGGCCAAACTGTAAGTCGGAATTGCACGAAACCAATGCCATTCTCTCCGGCTTCTCCCCCTCTTTCCACGCTGGGTGGTCCCTCCCTCCAATTCGCCACGTGGGGTCCATGATCTGTAGATGAACGGAAAAGTGCAGTTTCCGTTCATCTTATTGCTGCGGCCGCCTCGGTGCTCCAAATGCCACCATTTTTTGTCAGTACCTAGATCTCGACCTCTCGAACAACTTTCGTTCAGGTCACTTTCGCTTGAAAATGCATAGGATTGATGGGAAAAAAATCATGTTTGTTTTCAGTTTCGAAATTGTTGTTTTGCTATTTTCGTCATTTTCTCGCCAAGCCGTACACTTTCAGACCAAACTTCCTTCGACAAACTTGTGCATCTATTTCCCCTCTACAACTTCCCCAACTGGGCCATCACTTAATTCTTCACGGATTGGCCAGAAAACCAAAATTTCCAATAGTACCTTTCTGCCGTTGACCTCAGATCCCGGTGAATCCGTGCGACGTTAGGCCATGGATTTCTCATGGGAGGTAGAGACGACAGAGATGCTCAAAACCCAGAAAGGGTTTGGTCTGATTTTGTTTCGTTTGAGAGATATAAATTTTTGAAGAATCACGGTCTTATTTTCAAAGAAATTTTTAGTGGAGAAGTGAGCCGCCATGAGAGAAATGAAGAAGGAGACTAGAATTAGGTTTAGAGAAATGGTTAGGGTGGGATTACGAGATATTATATAGAGGTTGTTAATTTTTAAATTAAGTCCATGTGTAATACAACCAATTTAATTAATAACCCTTATATTATTTTAAGTCCTTTTTAGCATTTTAAAATCCGTACGAATACATACGTTATTAAATTTTGCTGAAAACTGGAAGATAACTATTTATCGACGATACGAATCCAAAGAAACTGGTTTCGTTGAATTCTGAGTCCGTATGAATTATCAATGAATTTTTAAAGTCTAAAAATTGACCGTTTTCAATGAAAAATTGATAACACCCACATACTGACTACAAAAATTACAGAAAAATTATTTCTAGCTTCGTTTTGACGATACGGTCCCAACAAAACTAATTTCGTCGAATTTGAAGACTGTATTTTTCTGAATCTCGAAATATATCAGTGTTTATACTTTTTCAATGCAGAAACATCATTTTGAATTCAATGGAAGTGGTTTTGAGTCCCAATTCATTCGTATGTAAAATTAGCGTTTTGGGTATTATGTATATATAAACTTTCCCGTATTTTTCTAATATCTTGATTTGGACATAACTTTTGATTCCCACAATGAAATTTCAATTTTTCGGATTCATTGGAAAGATATTTTTAAATAGACTCTAATATTTTTGGTTTCGCTAAAATACCATTTATTTCGCATCCTGTACAATAGTCAAAGTTAAAATTCAAAATTTCAAACTTCCGCGCTATTTCTAGCTCCTTTCATAATTTAAATAAAATTTATTTGGTTTAACTTTGATTAAAATAAATTGTAGTTGTTATTATATAAAATGAATTATTTTAAATATTAAAAACCCATTAAAATAATTAAAATAAAAATTTTAAATTCGGCCCAAATTTCCGGGTCGTTACAATTTCTTTTAGCCAGTAAATAAATAAAAGTAACATGATAGGCATACAAAGTGGATAAGAGAGATCAATACATAAATGGCAGGCATAACAAGGTAAACAGGACAATAGGATATAATAGATGGCGCTTCTCAATACTTTCCTTGCTCTGCACCAATACTAGTATAACAGATATGTAATAGGATTACATATTCCCCAATTGCTTAACAAAAACAGTATGATCGCAACAGAAACATAATGGCAGTTTTAGATGTACTCTAGTAATGGGTTTTAACCCAAACATAACTGGTACCTAAACAGAAATAACGGGTGTTAGGCCAGACAGAAAAACAGGTACCCCACAGAAATAGACAGGACCGGATGTACCATATTTACTACCCCCAATCGATCGGTTCCCCATTCTGTAGATACCCTATGTTGGCCCTACAGTAGGGTTTATCACTCCCTAAAGTGGCAACCCTTCATTTTTTTGAATGTGCACAACCATATCTACTGATGTCACAACGTCTTATCTTCCCCAGCAGGCGGAGTCATGCACGCACATGACCCCGTTGGAACACGCCATCAACACTGCCTCCACGTTTGGATCTCTTACAATCAGCTCAGTAAGCGTGCCCCACTCCGACCTAGTTCGGAGTACCCGTTTGATACCTATTTAAGGGTTACTGACTGAAATATGTCCCACACAATATGATGCAAACTCTCCCCTTTGTCTTGCATCCCCACTACTAGGTTTTCCACTGGTTATGTTTTACCTAACGATGTTTTTAATTACATAACCCCGACATGTTAAATTTGTGGGCCTATATATACAAATATTACCCACCAACTCAAGATGTACTTAACCCTCCTACTGATTCAAGCATGTTTATTTAACGGTTAAGTTTGTGGGCCTATGTATATTAATATTACCCACCTACCCAAGATGTAATTAACCCTCCCACTGATCCAAGCATGTTTTACTTAACCCTATCTTTAGTTCATATTCATACAATCCCTTATGGATTAGATTAGATTAAGTATTCTGATTCACTACCATGTCCATTTATGGTTTATAATAGACTAGACCTCCCACATTAGGCCTACAACATGTAGATGTTGGATATGTCGGTCGGGTCTGGGCAATCTTATTCCACATTTGGGTCTAACCTCGTGTCTTAGCCCGATTCGTATTCGCGTACTTAGACCTCCCACATTAGGTTCAACACTAGTGGCTACTAGATATGTCGGTCGGGTCCGGGCAGACTTCCACTACTAGTGTAACCTAACCTCGTGTCATAAGTACAATTACAATTCCTAATTGTAATTACTAAACATTCCACTTTTAATTAATTAATTAAACTTTCCCTTTTTGGGTGTCAATACATATTTTGCCCAATATTTTGAATTACATGCCCATAAATGTTCATATTCAAATTATTCCATTTTTAATTAATTTACCAATTAATTAATCCTTTCCTTTTATAGGTGTCAATATCTATTTTACCCAATAATTTACATATCAATTCATTTAAAGATTACATGCCAATTATAAATCCCTTTTCCCCTGTTTCCTTCACTAACATATTCGCACGTATTTTGGTGGCATCAAGGCTAATAAGTAGTCTAGCCATAACAATGAGAAAGGGAATATGATAGAGGTGATAGTTTCAACATATATTGGCATAAACATACTAGTGTGATAACAAAGTGAATGGACATGTAATTAACATGGTGAACATACATATTGTCATGAACATGTAATCATCATCATAACGGGATCTAACATAAATATTGCTTTAGATCTACGTAAAATGTCCACATGCTCTAGATCTAATAGATTAAATTAGATCTAATCATAGATAAAGGTTTAGATCTATAGGTTTATAAATAGATCTATCTAAATCCACATCATAGAGGTTACAATTAAGATAAAGGTGTGGACCAAGTCCTAATCAATTCAAGATGGCATATGTTCATGGTTCACATAAATGATTTGATCTATCCAAATGAAACAAGAATAACATACTAGGACAATCACAATTGAATTGGACCTCGAGAGATAGATCTACCAAAATGTAAGATATGATCATAAAATAGATCTAGAATAAAATATGATCATAAAGTGGACCTAGCATAAAACATGAATATAAAGTGGATCTAAATATGTCCAACTTACAACATATCTAAGTTGATTGCAACATGAAAGGTGATTTACATACAAAATTAGATCTAAGCAATGTTACAACTGTCAAGGTTAATAGATTTACATTTACCACAACGTAGTTACAAATCAAGATCCATAAAGGCAACATCATTGTATAGCCACAATTGCATCAGATCTAGAGAATTAGATCTATCATGATCTATACAGTATAAGATTTAATACTGGCATAGATTCATACTTTACAACATATCCAATTCATAGTCTTTCACAATTTACTGTTATTTATTTAAACCTAAAAGTGACTAGAAACTCATAGCGTTAGGTTCAGAAAATTTAGAGATAGAGATCTGAATTCTGAATAGCTAAACTGATTGTAGTAGACTTTGATTCTGTTTCAATTTGCATCCCGACAGCATATGGTCTCTATGATCTCCAATGGAGAAAATAAGAGAATAGGGGACCATATTTATAGCCTAGAACCAATGAAACAGACCCAAAATCAAGTCCAGGCACGTAAAATGAATTATGCCCAGATCTGTCCCGGGGGGGAGGGGGGGAGGCGACACCCCTATAGGGGGGTCGACACCTATGTCGACACCCCCTAGGGGGTTCGACACCCACGAGCGAGAAATTTTCCGCTCAACCCGCTTTGGCCCGATTTTGACTTTTGAATTGTTTTTGAAGGTTCTGGAATTTATTTTATACATATATATTTATCTTGTGCATAAACAAACTTCAAACCCTCATAAGTTTTTCATACGGTGTCCGTTTTATGCAAACTCGGACTCTATCTCAAGTAGAATTGCAAGACGAACACAATGGCGTAACCCATTTCACTTAATTATGAATATTAAATTAATTATTCTTTAATTTATCCTCTTTAATGTCGTTAAAAATTTGGGGTGTTACACCATCGATACTTGCGTAGGCCGTGCCTAGTGGCCTTGTCACTAGGAGAAACCTCTCGACATGGGACATAAATTTTTTATGTCGTCTATCGTAAAATATTTGAATTTTCGAAATGATTTTAGTTTTGGAAATCCCGAAGAAAGTATGATCCGATTTGAAGAAAATGTAATATTTCGAATGATTTGAATACAAATCGTGATTTAAGTCGAAGAAGTTATACCATGCTTTGATTTTCAAACTTTAAATTCTATTGTTTATTTTGTTTTAAAATATATCTGGCATTGGTAGATATTTTATTATATATATGTATGGTTTTAACAGTGTCTCCTTTTCGAGGATGAAAAGCCTTAGCGGAGGGAGATTGTAACGAACCAGGAATTTTGGCAGTTAAATTTTTAATAGTTAATTTAACTCAGTGTCCGAAATTTATGTTTATACTTGATGTTCGATTTTTATTTTGAATCTAGTCTATTTTTAAAGTTTGTTTTGAGTTTATTTTTGTATGTGTAAATTTAAATTTTATCTTTGAATTTAAATTGTTTGCCAACTTTAAATGATATTACTATTTTTAAATTAATTGAAATCTATTATTCGAAGAATTTTAGATTTGACTTTAAAATTAAACTTGAGATTTGGTTATAATTTATTTTATTTTGGTTAGAATTAGATTTTATTTAACTTGAATGATTATTTAAAATTTAGTATTAGTAATATTTTAAACTAATTAAATTATATGGTTTGAGAAATTTAAAATTTTAATTTTCAATTAATTTGAGCTCATTTATAATTTATTTTAGATTGTTTTTAGGGTTTAAACATAAATTTATTTTGATTTGAATTTGATGTAAAATGATAATAATAATAATAATATGAGATGGTATTTGAAATATATTGGATACCCAATTGTGTTGTATACATGTGGTATATACTCCTTTAATTTGATCTTTAGTTGGAATGAGTTGCCACTTGTTTAAATTGGAAAAAAAGGTTTTGACGCTTATTCATTTTCTTCGTTAACATGGGTTTTGGTTCTGAAAAATCAACATCGCGTGTCTCTAATATCTTTTTCTTTTATAATGGCAAACAAATCTTTTCATTATCTTTTTATTTTTCCTATCAGCCATTCTTTATCCCCAAATCATTTTTTCACCTTCCCAAAATGGAATCCATGGCAGCGAAAATCATTTTTTCTCCAAAGATCGAAGCCACCACTAACCTCGCCTTCTCCTTCAATGACACCTGAAAACCTTGCTGCAATGCTAGCCTGTCGCCACCAGCATCCATCGTAGGTTGCTCCTCCGCGCTCTTCCCATCCACGCAACATCTTTCTACTTCTCCACCGCTCGAGTTACCATCGGGAGTTGTACCTTGGCATGCAACTTCCACTGGTCGGAGGTCCACCACCGCAAATTGCCTACACCTCGCCTCTATGTCACGCAACCAGACCACCACTTCCAGCCCAAGCACCACTCGAAACTCGTGCCCAGTCACCATCCCTCGCCTTCATCGCGATTAAATGTAATATTTCTTATGATTAGACCTACTCAAGTCCTCCACTTCGTCTTCACCAGTATGATTTGTTAAAGTCTGTTGTTTGCTACCATTTCATGGGGCCTTGGTGTGATTGCAGCATGTAGATATTATGGGTTAATTGATATAAATGATTGCACACATACAACTTTGAGTCACTTTGTAGATGTGTGTATTCTCGTTTTTTCTGCCTTAATAATTGTAAGCACATAACTCATACTTTCTTGTCTCCATCTTTTCTACAAAATGAAAATTTCTCTTTCTCTTTGTGTGTATATATGCGAGAGTGTGTTTATGTGTATGTGTGTGTATATATATGGTTATAGTTATAGGTGTGTGTAGCGTTTTGGTGAGTGAATTGTGTAGTGTAGTGTGTGTTTAGCTTGCATGTGTGTGTGTTACATGATGAATATGTTTACTGTTATTCCATGGAAGTCGTTTAATAGTTGATACCATGCCCGTCACAGTACCATTTATTCTTTTTTTCAAGTATGACTCATAATCTAGCACTGTTTAAAAATCTCCTAGTCCATTGTGCTTTTTAATTTATCCCTTTTAGAAGTATACATCTACAACTTTTCTGATTTGCATCCATTATTTGCATGCTTCCTTTTGGTCGTGCATGTAGTTATGTTGTTCCCATAGAATTTGCTACTCCTTTAGTTGATTTACTTGGGACCAATGCATGCATTTTGGTCCTCTTTATTTAGTTGTACATTAAGTATATTTTTCTTTAATACCACTGTCAGTAGTACAAATGAGGTGTATAGGACCGATATATTATTAGCCTACTATGTCTAAAACCTGACACCACATGTGTACATGATTATGTCCATGTTTGTGCATCTATGTTATACCCTCTTTGTTTACAAAAAGAAATGTTGGTCAGTGGCCATGACTTGCGCATTCCCGGTGACACTTTGCCTCTTAGTCTGGTTTTCCAGTTTATGTTCTACTTAACATGAATGAGCTCTTCAATTTTTATTTTTATTTTCATATCTGGAGTTGGGCTTCCCTTGTTTATGGTAAATATTTTTATTTGGGGAATCTAGCCGACATAGTTTGTTTTAATTTGTGGTCTCAAAAAAAATAGGATCCATCCATTTTAGGTTTATGGGTTATCCATATATTCGTTGAACATCCTCTTCGTCTTGTGTCAGCTTGTACACTGGACTTGAATTATTCATGTACCTAAATTGCTTAAATACATGCTTGCTATATAAATATAAATATAAATATATAAAGTTGCCTTTTTCTTGCATGTACTTTTCTTGCTATATTGTTGATGATACATTTCGGCATATCTTAGCAGTCATAGATGGGTACACTCGAACCATTTATGTAAATTGTGGGATTAAACTAATCATATTTAGTGTCTGTCAAAATTTACTGACTTGAAAAAAGTTTAATCTTGACTCGAGTGTTTTGTGTTTTTCATGGAACGCTCGGGTCAGGTCCTAAGTGTTCCAGATTTTAAAGTTTTTGGCTAGCAAAGCTGGAGAGGAACGCGAAGACGTAAGACGCTCATGCGTGCGCAACGCCCGACTGAACCATAAACTTTTATTCTTTTAAAAAATCATGTACACATTATTTTGTTTTCTTCCGCTATATAAAAATGATTTGTAAAACTATGTTATTTGTATAAAATTTATTACTGCTACAAATTGTTGTCTTCTGTGATTCTGTGTGTTTATTTCTGTTAAATCCGGTGAGTTAAATAACGATTGCCATTTTGAGCATCTGGAGTCGATTTAATTACGGATTCGAGATGGTCAAAAAGGCTAGTCGTTACATATAATAACTTATAAAATAGTTTAGGGAGCGCTTAGACTGATTTTTGATCGTTAAAATAACAATCACTTTCTTGATTAAATTAAACATGGGTTCAATTTAACCTTGAATTCCAACTTGCTCCAAATCGAACCAAATAAGTTTTGTTGTGAAGCTATCGACTTCACTATTCCAACAGATCCAATTTCATTTAATTTTTAGTTCGTATGAATAAGATATGGTTGTTTAAAATTAAAACAATTAATAACATCTCAAGCTTAAATTAATCATACAATTTAAACTACACAATTTAAACACTCACCATTATCCCTCACGCAATGCTACCTACCCTTCTTCTTCGAAAACAAATTCACGTTCCCTCCAGCAAACTCGAACCATGGCTGCACATTTGCAACCATCTTCCCATCCCATTTCTCCACGAAATCATGTACAACTTCCATCAATCCCCTTCTCTTCTCCTCCTCTTCGCATTTATCACTAACCGAAAACTCCTTGCCACCCCATGAAAAACGCGTTCTTCAACTTCCTCTGCACCCTGATCCCTAGAATGCGACCCCAATGTGAACGGAAGTTCACCAAATAATCACACGAGATACCAAACCTCCCCCAAAAATATGAATTCAAACTACAAAAGCCCAGATCCTCTCCATTTTCTCAAAAATTCGAAGCCTAGCTATCCTCTATTAACGACATCAACTATCGACTTACCCAGGGTATGGTCGCACCACCCTTTCCACCCGCCAAGATGAGGCACTCTTCACAACAAATACAAGGATGCTTGTTTTGAGATTTAAAGAGGAGTAGATAAATTTATTTTGAATTTTGGTTTAGGAGACATTTCTAATAGTTACGACATAATTTTATTTTAGCAAAAAAATGGCGGCTAGAATTTTGGTTTAGGGTTTGGGCTTAGAAATGATGTTATATAGGGGTTTTTAATTTTTATTTTATTAATTTCTTTATTCAATGTCTACTTATAGTTGTCATTTAAAAATTCGCATGGGCATATACGAACTCCATTTGGGGTGAAAATAGATGCCTAGATATGGATTTTCATTGCGATCCTAATAAAACTTATTTTGTCGAATTCCGAGTTCGTTTGCTCAAATAGCACTAGTTTGAGCTCAAATTATTGATTGGTTATCTACATTGAACATTTATATCTCGCACAACCACATACTAACTTCGATTGGGCCAAAATTTGGAATCCTACAATAATTTACTATTTTGAATCCAATAAAATTGGTTTCGTCGAAAATGGAGGTTGTTTGCAAAATGGCTATTTTTCAGACTTCTGTAATATTGTTATAATATCATTTAATTCCAAAACTATTTGATTTAAAATTAAACTAATTATTATTATCATGTATATATACTCATATATCCAAGTAGAATATCATATAGCTTCAAAATAAACATACCTGGGTTTATATCTCAATACTTCCATTTTCTAGTTAAATCGATATTCAATATATTATAAAATTCTTTTATTTTATTTAATAAATCGTTATGGTCAATAACGATTCCATAGCTACTTTTTGGAAATTTGATTTGGACATAACTTACAATCTATATGACAAAATCTTGATTTTTCACCTTTGTTAGAAAAATATAGTTAAATAGATTCTAACATTTCTTGTTTCAACGAATCCTGGCTTACATTACATCTTGTACATTCATTTAAAGTTCAAAACATTATATTACGAACTACCGCGCCACTGCAAGCGCGTTTTTAATTATATTATAAATTTTACATTCAAACTCTTTTTAATTTGAGTTATATAAAGTCCAAGTTGTTATTTCTTAAAATAATTTTTTAAATATTTAAAGACGTTTAAATATTCTTAACAAAATCTGGGTCGTTACATTCTCCCCCACTTAAAAAGATTTCATCCTCGAAATCGAAGACGGAACTAAAGTCGTTTACTTAACCAACTTAGTTTTTGTTCTAGCAACTCAAGTTCTTCAACTTTTCAATTTCTAAGAACTTTCTATTTTCTCAAAATTTGGCTAATGCCTTTAGTTTTGGAAAAAAATTGCTATAACCTCCTTTCTACAACCGTATCGGTAAAACTACAAATCGCCTCTCTAGGCCCTCATCAATCCAAACGAATGTTCAAAAGCCAAACGGCTTACCAATCGGCTCATAAAATCACCAAACCCAATCAATACATTAAATATGTACCTTTGTGTCGGACATTCAATTTTACTTCTTGTGACACCCCACTTCCGTTAATGTAACACCCCACGTCCGCTAAGGTCACTCATACCAGGGGAATGCCTTAGTTTCGGTGAAGTATTTTGAGTGAATATAGAACAGTAAAATTACAGCAAGACAGATATAAGTAATACTTGAAAATTTAAATCATCATTTCATTGCAACGGAAAGTAATACATGTTTGGTTACATCACAAAACCATAAACCAGAGTCAAGTACATAATATCCATCTTGATAAAATAGAAGTACATAATCCCACTACATAACTAATAGCCATAAAAGGAAAGATAAGCTCGGCTTCACTTCAGAGGTCCAAGCTCCATAGGATAGATACAGCAATCAGATCAAAGCCCACTAGCACCAGGCCCACTCTAATAACCTGGGGTTGGGGGAAAAAAGATAAAAACAACGGGGTCAGACATAAGTCTGAGTGAGTCCTATAACCCTAACAATACAATCATTAAAATAACCAGAGAAGACATAAGTTGATATACGGTAACGACTGGGGATGAATGGCTACACTAAGCAGCTTGGTAAACTTAGGATAAACTAAGATCACCGTAAAGACGCATTTACCCACCCAAGGATAATTACTAAATTACACCGCCCCAGACCTACTCAAAGATAATTCCTACACTGCACCACACCAGTTTTACCTACCTAAGATTAATTCCTACTTAAAGGTTGATCCCACCCAAGGACTTATAAAATTTACTAATTAGTACCTGCGTACCCCTAGGTGACCAAGTAGGCGCCACGGGGCCCTACAATCCACTAGGTGTACACACTACTTCCCATTCGATCGGCTCCCTAACGTAGATACCCGTGCTGGCCCCACCGTGGGATGTATCATTCCCCAATGTGGCAACCTGATGGAACTAAAGGTGCACGGCTTATATCTACTCGATGCAACAACGGCTTACCTACCAGCCCGGGCCCACTCACGCATATGAAGCCCGTTGGACTTGCGTTGCCACCGCTAACCCGTTTGCCTCTTACAGTCAAGCCCAGTATGCGTGTCCCGTCCTCGACATGGGTCGAGCCCACAAAGATACGTATGGGTTACTGGTTGAAATGGGCCTCCACAAGCTACCCACCTAAGCTTGTCCCTTTTTCTAGTATATCCCACTTAACCCTTTAATCATGTTTTAATTACATGTTCCATTTTGGTTAAGTATTCTAATCGTATTTTCTATTGCCACCCAAGGCAACCACTAGATTTTCTCATGCCACCCGAGGCACCCACTTAACCCCTCATGTCCCTCTACATGCTAATGTGGTTAAGTGTTTCTTAATTAATTAATTAAGAACGTAACCTTTGTAAAGACCTCTCACATTAGACTGTCTTTTATGACCGCTGGTTAAGCCGGTTGGGTCCGGGCAGCCTTATGTCATAACAGAGTCTAACCTCGTGTCTTTACATTAATTACGTATTTAGTTTGTGCCTAAGACCTCTCACATTGGGCTAACATTTGTAGCAACTGGTTAAGCCGGTTGGGTCCGGGCAGTTTTACGCTACAACTGAGTCCAACCTCGTGTCTTAGTCAATTAATTACACCTAATTAATCACCCTCATAATTTTATATTAATTATCCCTAATTAATCAAGTTTTCTTAACATGGGTAGACCTAACTTAATAGGTAAATTCCCATGGGGTAGACCTAACTCAATAGGTAAATTCCCAACACATAGTATGGGTACACCTAACCAAATAGGCAAATTCCCATACTATGTTTATTTATTTTGTGTTATGCATAATTATATTAATTTCACACAATCTTATTAACTTATGCATTTAATTACCCCATCGTTCCCACGTAATTTCGCTCATGATATAACACATATAAAAGGTGTCAACTTGCATATGAATGAACATGTTTCAAAGGTGCCATCTTGCATATTAACAAACACATAACTTGCATATGAACTTGCATAATATGTCACATAACTTGCATATAATCTTGTATAACATGTCACATAACTTGCATATAATATGTCACATAACTTACATATTCACTTGCATAATATACTTGCATATTAACCCATAGACTTGCATAATGTGTCATCATGAACTTGCATATTAACAAACATGTAACTTGCATATTGACAAACATGTAACTTGCATATTAACAAACATGTAACTTGCATATTAACAAACATGTAACTTGCATATTAACAAACATGTAACTTGCATAGCATATCTTGCATATTAACATACATGTAACTTGCATATTAACAAACATGTAACTTGCATAGCATATCTTGCATATTAACATACATGTAACTTGCATATTAACAAACATGTAACTTGCATAGCATATCTTGCATATTAACATACATGTAACTTGCATATTAACAAACATGTAACTTGCATAGCATATCTTGCATATTAACATACATGTAACTTGCATATTAACAAACATGTAACTTGCATAGCATATCTTGCATATTAACATACATGTAACTTGCATATTAACAAACATGTAACTTGCATAGCATATCTTGCATATTAACATACATGTAACTTGCATATTAACAAACATGTAACTTGCATAGCATATCTTGCATATTAACATACATGTAACTTGCATATTAACAAACATGTAACTTGCATAGCATATCTTGCATATTAACATACATGTAACTTGCATATTAACAAACATGTAACTTGCATAGCATATCTTGCATATTAACATACATGTAACTTGCATATTAACAAACATACTCAACATGCATAAACATAAGATTAATGCTAACATCATATCATATGATTCAAGACTCATTAATCCACATACAAAACCATAAATCTCATCATATCTCATCTACTTAGTTTAACAAAAGATCATCAAAGTGATAGAAACTCACAACTAGCAACTTTGAACACCAAATGAAGAAGATTAAGATGCTAAGAAGGGATTAGAAGTTGATTAGAGAGTGATTAGTATGCAACCCTCTTCATAAAATTAGTGGAGGCCATGAGAGCTAGCATTTTGCCATAGTTTAGTCACTAGGTTTAATTATGAATGAATTAGGGTAGGTTAGGGTCTTATTTATAGATTAGGCAAGTGTTTTAGGCCATAGGATTAACCCTAGATTCAATCCAAGCCATCAAAGCATGTCTTGGGGAAGAAGTCAAGTGTAGGAACCATCTAGGGCCTTTAGATTAAAGATGGACCATGAGAGCCATTCAAATGCAAAATCTGCACTTGAGCGAATCGGCCCACGGGTTGACAGCCAAACTCCCTGGATTAACCCCTAGTCGACCCAGCGGGCTCGGGTCGACTTCAAAAATCGGCCGGTTCGGTTATTCCCCTCTCCCAATTCGCTGTTTTGAGCATTTTTGCATATTTATTTATTAAATTTTCAATTATATATATATATATATATCAATATATATATATATATATATATCTACACAACCCATTTCACTTAATTAAGTATACTTTAATTTGGGAATTTTCGTGAAACTTCGCGAGGCCATATCTTGGTCATACGGACTCCGATTTTCGAAAACTCGGACTCTATTTCGCGTATTTTTCCGAGACGAACGCAATGGCATAGCCCGTTTCCCTTGATTCCCATTTTAGAATTAAATTCTGCCTCGATTTATGTTATTACAGGTTATTGAAAATACGGGTTGTTACATTCTCCCCTCCTTAAAGGATTTCGTCCCCGAAATCTTCAAGTTAGGAAGAACGTATCCTACCATCCAATCATCCATCTACTCAAAGCATCATCCACGAGCAATCATTGTCCTTACAAGATTCTAAATGCTGGATGGATATATGCAAAAGTGTGTGTATATGTACTTACCTAATGCGAAAATCAGGCGGTTACTGATACAGTAAACCTCCTTAATGCAAACCATGATAGTGCCATGCATCCAATATGTATGCGAAACCCTATTGACACATACAAATTTCTACATGCGTGCACAACCATACACAAAAATGCATCATCCATATGATAACACAGCCATGATACATCCATCAATCTAACTACCACATCCATTTATGCGATATGCAACATGAAGTGACTGAGCCGATCTAGTGCCTAATGTGTGTATATATGCATCCACGAGCAACCACTAGCAAACACTTGCATCCACTTGCATCCATCAACCATAACATGTCTCAAACACATGTTTCAACCATAGGTTTTCCCTATCTAAAGGTCAAACAGGACTAACGAGAGGACCTACTAAAGATAAGATAAGTACTAGGCAAGCGATAAAGGAGAAGTTAAAAGACATACTCTCCAAAAGAAATGGATACAAAGAACGCATCTTCGCTTCCGTCTCCCAAGTAGCATTCTAACTAGCTGAACTTCTCTGTTCCTCAACTTCCTAGTCTCTGGCCCAATGATGCGAGTAGGAGCTCGTCGAATCGTCTCATCGTGCTCTAACTCTACTTCTTTAAGCAAACTCGGCTCTACCACCTCAGCGGTCTCATGTAAGCACTTCCTCAAATGGGACACATGAAATACATCCGGTACACCACTAAGTCTGTCAGGCAACTCCACTCTATATGCCATCCCTCCAATTCTTTCCTTAATGGGAAATGGCCCTACAAACCTTGGTACTTACTTCCTAACAGATCCAAAGTGAACCACATTCCGTAACGGAGACACCTTGATAAAAAGCATGTCCTAATATCAAACTCAAGCTCTGTTCTCCTCTTGTCCGCATAAGATTCCGCCGCTTTCATCCTTCTTCGAATCCAACCCATCTTCTCTGAAGTCTCTCTAACCATATCTGGCCCAAGCAAGATCTTATCCGTAGATTCCCACCAACATGTAGGAGATCGACAAGGCCTTCCATAAAGAGCTTTGAAATGAGCCATACCAATACTGGACTGAAAGCTGCTATTATATGCGAACTCCACCAACGGAAGATGCTCTTCCCATGTACCTCCAAAATCCAAAATACATAACCTCAAAAGATGTTCTAGATACGGTTCACCCTCTTGGTCTGACCGTCCGTCTGAGGATGAGATGCGGTGCTCAAACACAACTGAGTCCCTACCGCCCTCTTGCAAAATCTTCCAAAACTCACTAGTGAAGATAGGATCTTGATCACTCACAATGCTGGAAGGTACACCATGAAATCTAATAATCCCTTGAAGGTAAACTGAAGCTAGACATGGAATAGTCCTCTTGCTCTTCACGGGTATGAAATGGGCACACTTAGTAAGTCTATCTACCATAAGCCCAATCCCCGTATTACCCTTCCTTGATTTCGGTTATCCAACGAGGCACTATCCTACTTCCTATTTCGGAACTTCCAACGGGTGAAGCAACCCTCCGGGTTTCTTCTGTTCCACTTTCACTTGTTAGCATACCAAGCATCTAGCGACATACTTGGCCGCATCTTTCTTCAGATTGGCAAAAAGGAAAACTCGCTTTATGTCTTGGTACATCTTGTCCCTACCGGGATGAATGGTCATCTTCGACCGATGTGTATAATCAAGTATAGCCTTCCTCAAACCCTCGTCTTGCGGTACACAAAGTCTACCGTCTCTACGCAACCACCCCTTACTATCTAGGGTGTACCTACTCAAATGGCTGGACGACTCCTCCCCCTTATGAGCTTCTCTCATAGCTCAACCTACTGTGGGTCGTCTTGCTGTGCCTCGCCACCCCGTCCCAAAAGAGTAGGCCTAACCTCCAAGGAGGCTAGCAAACCGGGTACAAAGTCAACGGAAGGTCTAAAGTCAAACATAGAAATAAACCCTAAGCTCCGTCGTTTAATCGATCAATGAACTCAAGGACAACCTTTTTCTTCTTAAGGCGTCTGCTACCATGCTTCCCTTGTTAGGGGTATACGCTATCTCAACTCATAAGATGCTAAGAATCCTATCAAAAATCGTCACAACTGTCCATCTCTCACGCAGACCACCCTAGTCGAATTCGACATCCCCCAAATGCAAGCCCCAAAGGCCGAAACCAATATCAGACAAACACCCAAGGGATATCTCCTTCGAGTTCAGGCAACCTACGTGAGATGATACTAAAAATAATAATAATAATGGCTAAACAATTAAGCCTTTGACCAACTTTGGATGTCCTTGCCAGTCTCGCTCCAAAACCACTGTTTTATCCCATAACTGGCTTTGCTCAACCTATTGAGCACATATGAAAACTTATTTCGCTCCTAGAAAAGACCAAGATGTCATCCACAAAGACCATCACAAACTTATTTAGGTACTCTCTGAACACCCTTCTCTTCCAATCAACAAAGTATGCGGGGGCGTTCGTCAAACCAAATAGCATCACCAGCCACTCATAAAACCATCCGGAGTCCTAAAGGCAATCTTCTCTATACTATCGTCAGCCACTCTCAACTGACGAAACCATGTGGCTTAGTCCAACTGCGAAAATACTGAGGCGCCAACCAACTGATCAAAGAGATCATCAATCTTTGGCAATGGGTGTCTATTCTTCTTTGTGAGTTTATTTAGTTCTCTTTAGCCTACACAAGGTCTGAGGGACCCATCCGCCTTCATGGAAAAAACTACTAGAGCGCCCCACTCCGATATACTTCTTCTTATGAACCCCTTCTCAAGCAATCGCCTACTTACTTATGGAGTTCCCTCCTCTCACGAGGAGCCTTGTGGCACACTGGCCAAGTCACTGGTTTGGCATTGTTTACCAGATATATTCGGAAGTCAATCTCCCGCTCCGGAGGTAAGCCCTTCACCTTCTCAAACACATCCGAGTATTCCCGGACCACTTCTAACAGATCGCAAACTCTCGACCGACGTGTCCAGCGATTCTAGATAACTTAGCATAACAGTCTCTATGGGATTACAAGAGATCTCGAGAGTGTTACCCAAGCGGGTCATAAGCCTAACAACTCTCTTTTCAAAATCAAGAATGGCATCCCTACTGGATAACCAGTCCATGCCCAAACTAACCCATAGCTCGTGAAGCCCAACAAGCATCACATCCAAACTCAATGCTAAGTATAGAAACTTTCAAACCCAAACACATCATGGAGCCCAATTGGGTTTGAAACAACTAAGGGATCATCTACTAAACTGGTGTCTAAGTGCAGTGACTCACTAACAATGATGAGATAAACGAACTTAATGCATCCAAATCAAATAAAGTTCGAATCGGATAATAAAGAAATCCAAATTCCAACCTAGACGGTCTTATCCCCATACGGCACCCTAGTCGTGAGGGAATACAACTACCCTCCAGAAGATTCCATACCTTGTCCTTGCTTCTTTGGTCAATCCTAATAAGGTGTCCTATTCCTCCCAAAAGGATAACTACTAGCCTTCTCCTTCCCATTCTCCACTCGTAACCTCCCATCAATGAGGCTTCGTCCTTTATTAACCAAACAACTATTAGAGCCTTCCTCCCATCGTCCATCCAATAAGTACTTACAAGTCCTCCTCCTTCTTGAACCAACTTCTAATCTGATTTACGTCTAATTCCCTTGAAGCGGTTTTCCATTCTTATCTATCTTAGAAAGATCATCTACACATGGAGGGGAAACTCAAAACGAGAGAGAAAGAGATTCAAACGGAGAATTCGAAAGATAAAGATATGGCTATCGGGGATTATGCTTTTCTCAAAAACTTTTCTCTTAAAAGACATGTTTTTGAAAACATTCCTTCAAAAATTTTCTTAGAAAAATAGTTTTTCTAAAAATTTTATCTGTTCTGGTAACCTTAAGCTCTGATACCACGTGTAACACCCCACGTCCGCTAAGGTCACTCATACCAGGGGAATGCCTTAGTTTCGGTGAAGTATTTTGAGTGAATATAGAACAGTAAAATTACAGCAAGACAGATATAAGTAATACTTGAAAATTTAAATCATCATTTCATTGCAACGGAAAGTAATACATGTTTGGTTACATCACAAAACCATAAACCAGAGTCAAGTACATAATATCCATCTTGATAAAATAGAAGTACATAATCCCACTACATAACTAATAGCCATAAAAGGAAAGATAAGCTCGGCTTCACTTCAGAGGTCCAAGCTCCATAGGATAGATACAGCAATCAGATCAAAGCCCACTAGCACCAGGCCCACTCTAATAACCTGGGGTTGGGGGAAAAAAGATAAAAACAACGGGGTCAGACATAAGTCTGAGTGAGTCCTATAACCCTAACAATACAATCATTAAAATAACCAGAGAAGACATAAGTTGATATACGGTAACGACTGGGGATGAATGGCTACACTAAGCAGCTTGGTAAACTTAGGATAAACTAAGATCACCGTAAAGACGCATTTACCCACCCAAGGATAATTACTAAATTACACCGCCCCAGACCTACTCAAAGATAATTCCTACACTGCACCACACCAGTTTTACCTACCTAAGATTAATTCCTACTTAAAGGTTGATCCCACCCAAGGACTTATAAAATTTACTAATTAGTACCTGCGTACCCCTAGGTGACCAAGTAGGCGCCACGGGGCCCTACAATCCACTAGGTGTACACACTACTTCCCATTCGATCGGCTCCCTAACGTAGATACCCGTGCTGGCCCCACCGTGGGATGTATCATTCCCCAATGTGGCAACCTGATGGAACTAAAGGTGCACGGCTTATATCTACTCGATGCAACAACGGCTTACCTACCAGCCCGGGCCCACTCACGCATATGAAGCCCGTTGGACTTGCGTTGCCACCGCTAACCCGTTTGCCTCTTACAGTCAAGCCCAGTATGCGTGTCCCGTCCTCGACATGGGTCGAGCCCACAAAGATACGTATGGGTTACTGGTTGAAATGGGCCTCCACAAGCTACCCACCTAAGCTTGTCCCTTTTTCTAGTATATCCCACTTAACCCTTTAATCATGTTTTAATTACATGTTCCATTTTGGTTAAGTATTCTAATCGTATTTTCTATTGCCACCCAAGGCAACCACTAGATTTTCTCATGCCACCCGAGGCACCCACTTAACCCCTCATGTCCCTCTACATGCTAATGTGGTTAAGTGTTTCTTAATTAATTAATTAAGAACGTAACCTTTGTAAAGACCTCTCACATTAGACTGTCTTTTATGACCGCTGGTTAAGCCGGTTGGGTCCGGGCAGCCTTATGTCATAACAGAGTCTAACCTCGTGTCTTTACATTAATTACGTATTTAGTTTGTGCCTAAGACCTCTCACATTGGGCTAACATTTGTAGCAACTGGTTAAGCCGGTTGGGTCCGGGCAGTTTTACGCTACAACTGAGTCCAACCTCGTGTCTTAGTCAATTAATTACACCTAATTAATCACCCTCATAATTTTATATTAATTATCCCTAATTAATCAAGTTTTCTTAACATGGGTAGACCTAACTTAATAGGTAAATTCCCATGGGGTAGACCTAACTCAATAGGTAAATTCCCAACACATAGTATGGGTACACCTAACCAAATAGGCAAATTCCCATACTATGTTTATTTATTTTGTGTTATGCATAATTATATTAATTTCACACAATCTTATTAACTTATGCATTTAATTACCCCATCGTTCCCACGTAATTTCGTTCATGATATAACACATATAAAAGGTGTCAACTTGCATATGAATGAACATGTTTCAAAGGTGCCATCTTGCATATTAACAAACACATAACTTGCATATGAACTTGCATAATATGTCACATAACTTGCATATAATCTTGTATAACATGTCACATAACTTGCATATAATATGTCACATAACTTACATATTCACTTGCATAATATACTTGCATATTAACCCATAGACTTGCATAATGTGTCATCATGAACTTGCATATTAACAAACATGTAACTTGCATATTGACAAACATGTAACTTGCATATTAACAAACATGTAACTTGCATATTAACAAACATGTAACTTGCATATTAACAAACATGTAACTTGCATAGCATATCTTGCATATTAACATACATGTAACTTGCATATTAACAAACATGTAACTTGCATAGCATATCTTGCATATTAACATACATGTAACTTGCATATTAACAAACATGTAACTTGCATAGCATATCTTGCATATTAACATACATGTAACTTGCATATTAACAAACATGTAACTTGCATAGCATATCTTGCATATTAACATACATGTAACTTGCATATTAACAAACATGTAACTTGCATAGCATATCTTGCATATTAACATACATGTAACTTGCATATTAACAAACATGTAACTTGCATAGCATATCTTGCATATTAACATACATGTAACTTGCATATTAACAAACATGTAACTTGCATAGCATATCTTGCATATTAACATACATGTAACTTGCATATTAACAAACATGTAACTTGCATAGCATATCTTGCATATTAACATACATGTAACTTGCATATTAACAAACATACTCAACATGCATAAACATAAGATTAATGCTAACATCATATCATATGATTCAAGACTCATTAATCCACATACAAAACCATAAATCTCATCATATCTCATCTACTTAGTTTAACAAAAGATCATCAAAGTGATAGAAACTCACAACTAGCAACTTTGAACACCAAATGAAGAAGATTAAGATGCTAAGAAGGGATTAGAAGTTGATTAGAGAGTGATTAGTATGCAACCCTCTTCATAAAATTAGTGGAGGCCATGAGAGCTAGCATTTTGCCATAGTTTAGTCACTAGGTTTAATTATGAATGAATTAGGGTAGGTTAGGGTCTTATTTATAGATTAGGCAAGTGTTTTAGGCCATAGGATTAACCCTAGATTCAATCCAAGCCATCAAAGCATGTCTTGGGGAAGAAGTCAAGTGTAGGAACCATCTAGGGCCTTTAGATTAAAGATGGACCATGAGAGCCATTCAAATGCAAAATCTGCACTTGAGCGAATCGGCCCACGGGTTGACAGCCAAACTCCCTGGATTAACCCCTAGTCGACCCAGCGGGCTCGGGTCGACTTCAAAAATCGGCCGGTTCGGTTATTCCCCTCTCCCAATTCGCTGTTTTGAGCATTTTTGCATATTTATTTATTAAATTTTCAATTATATATATATATATATATCAATATATATATATATATATATCTACACAACCCATTTCACTTAATTAAGTATACTTTAATTTGGGAATTTTCGTGAAACTTCGCGAGGCCATATCTTGGTCATACGGACTCCGATTTTCGAAAACTCGGACTCTATTTCGCGTATTTTTCCGAGACGAACGCAATGGCATAGCCCGTTTCCCTTGATTCCCATTTTAGAATTAAATTCTGCCTCGATTTATGTTATTACAGGTTATTGAAAATACGGGTTGTTACAGTTAATGTCACCCATTAATAGAATGCATTAAGTTTCGTGAAGCGTTATATGTAAACAAAAACATTACAAGGCAGATATAAAATAACAACGGAATAAAAAACTTTATTAATCATAAAGCATCATGGTTCAAAACATCATATGTTTGAAATATACAAACCCAGTACATCATCAAAATTTCTGTCTTGTACTTAAAACAACAGAATACAATAGTAAAAGATGCATAATCCCCAATAGAAACATAGCCACAGTAGCAAAGACAAGAACTTGAGCAATACATCTAAGCAGCTCCAAGCAAGATGATAGCAGAATCCTGATCAAGCTTGAGTATTCCCACCCAGAGAACCTAGGGGAAACGGAAGAGGAAGAAGCAGAAACAAAATGGGTCAGACATAAAGTCTGGCGAGTCCAGTTACTTTTAGGAAATAAATAAGTAAACGTATCATGACGGGCATATAAAGTGGATAAGAAAGATAACATCATAAAAGGCAGGTATGGCAAGGTAAACAGGATAAAACTGATAGAATGTATATGCTTCCCTAATGATTACTCTGCACCAATACTAGTGTCTTATTAACAAGATGATCCCCAACCAGTATAAGACGGTAGACTTAGGTGTACTTCCAGTGAGAGGTTTTCACCCCATCCAATTAATAAGCAGCTCAAAATTTACCCCTAAGGGCATTAACGGGCTCCCAACATACAGGTATCTAAGTGTAACCCAAATACTACCCTAATTGATCGGCTCCCTACTCCGTAGACACCCTGTGCTGGCCCCACAGTAAGGTGTATCACTCCCTAAAGTGACAACCCTTAGTTTTCAGGATGCGCAACCATATCTACAGGTGTCATGACATATTATCCTCCTCTACCGGACCCATGCACGCATATGAATCTGTCGGTCTGCGCCACCCACACCGGCCCTTCTGTTTAGATCTCTTACAATCAGTCCAGTAAGCGTGCCCCGACTCCGACCTAGTTCGGAGTACTCGTTTGATACCAAAATATGGGTTACTGACTGAAATGGGTCCCATACATAAGATGATGCAAGCTCTCCCCTTTGTATTGCATCCCCACTACTAGGTTTTCTATAGGTTATGCCTACCTACCGGTGTCATAAAATTGCATAAACCCACAGGTTAAGTTTGTGGGCCTATATCTATAAATATCAACCACCCACCCAAGATTTACTTAACCCTCTCATTGATTCAAGCAAGTTCACTTAACTTCTACTCTAGTTAACAAATTCATGTAATCCATGTTAAGTATTACAATTTAACAGGTTTTCCTATTCACATTGACTTCTCCTCGAGTTGCCAAGTTCCCCTTGCTTATTAATTTCATATATATACAGCTTAATCCATTTTAGTCTGTTAATAAGTCCATCACATGTTATTCTCTAGATTGTGATTAATGAAAGTAATATACAATCACTTTTATACTATTCATTGCCTGATTCTATAGTCACAATAACATGTTTTTACTTAATATGTAATTAAGTATACTTCATCTCAATTCACCTGTTTTCCATTTAACATATCACCACAACTTATCATTGTTTACTTATTGACTTAGTTCTCTTAACTAAGGTTTACTAATAAGCCGCCTTTCCTTTTATTATAACTTACATTATAATTTCCACTTGTCCTTACAACAAGCCTACTTATTATATAACATTCTCATTAAAGTAATTAATTATAACAGGTTACTATCATTCCTCGTTTACTCCAATTCATTTCCATTAATCAAAATTTGTGCCATTTATTTCTATCCTTTTATATATATATATTCATATATATATGTTTATGCACTAGAACTATCACATTAAGTCTACAACTTGTGGAAGCTGGATACGCTAGTTGAATCCGGGCAATCTTCTTCCATAAGTCGGAATTAACCTCGTGTCTTAGCACGTTACATGTTTATGCACTTAAACCCCTCACATTAGATTCACCACTTGTGGTTGTTGGATATGCCGGGTGGGTCCGGGAAAACTTCTACCACAAGTGTATTCTAACCTCATGCTTAAGCGAGGTTACAATTTCAAATTATTGTAATTCTAGGCATTTCCATTCTTAACCAATTATTCCTATGTCATTACAGGTTTTCGTGCCCCTTTCCCAGGTCATGTTCGTAATGAACCATATGCCCCAAATTAAGGTCTTTTAATCACAATTTTGGTTCATGCCCAAATCCACATTTTGATTCAAGTTATGCCCAAATTTCCCAATACAAGTTATGCCCCACTTTTAATGGATTAAACAGGCTTCACATATTCTTTACAGTTCCATCAAAGTGTTTCACTTAATCTTAAATTAAGCCTTTAGATTTATATGTCCCAAACTACAAGTCATAATTTATCGTATAAATCATGCCCCAAATTTTTAGTCAAATTTCACAACATAGTTTATGCCCCTAGATTCCAATCGTGATTCAAAGTATAGGTTATGCCCCTAAATTACCATTCCCAATCATTCCCAATTTAACATAATTTCGTTCGTACGCATATTTCAGCAATATTGGCCTAGGCTCGAAGGTAGCCTGGCCTTCAAAATAAAAAGGGAATGAGAGAGAGAAGAGCAGAACTGGCATAAAACCAAAAGTAACAGAAATGGGCATATGATAGCAAAAACAGGCATATGTGAACTGATTTGATGAGCAGAAATAGGCATATAAAACAGATATGATGAACATGTGATAACAAACTGATTAGGCATAGTGACATGATCATAAACAGGCATGATGAGATCTAATCAACAAATAATGGCAGATCTGACATGATAAATAGGTATAGGTTCAAATCTAGTTCATAGTCATGTTAGAATAACATAGATAAATAGGTTATAGCAGATCTGATATGATTCACATTGTCACAGGCATAGATCCAAATTATAGTCTTGTCAAGTTTTACTTTTTAAATATTTTGATCTAAAATTAACATAGACTCACAGTGTTTAGATCTTGAAAAATAGAAGAAGAATTGCTGATGTTGAATCACGGATCTAAACTTGAATGACTTAATTGTTGAAGAAGAAAAGGGCTTGATTCAATTTGGGCCAAGACAGCATCTAGTCCTCCATTATTTTTGGTGTGCAAAAATATGAGAAATAAGCCATATAGATAGTCGCCAGCACCAAACCCTAATCTGCCACGTCTGCCCTAGGGGGTCGACCCCCCTTTGAGGGGCCGACACCCCTGAGCGGGAAATTTCCCGCTTCCCCAATTCTACTGATTTTGAATTTATGGACCTGATTTTGAATTTATGGACTTAATATATATTCCTATATATTCTCCTTATGCGTATTCAAATTTCAAATCTTAATAACTTCTTCGTACGGTGTCCGTTTTACGCGAATCAGGTGTCTATTTTGACCAGAATTCCGAGATGAACGCAATGGCGTAGTCTGTTTCCCCTTGTTCTGAATATTAAATTAATCATTCTTTAATTTATCCTCTTTATGGTTGTTAAATTTACGGGGTGTTACACTTCTCTTCTTAGCTTCCATACAATAACTTGTCCTATATATATATGTCCAATTCCAACTAATTTCCAATTCAATTCAACATTAACGTTAAGTTTGACTTATATCAACTTGTTTTCCATTCTTATATTGGTTTTATCATTCCAACTTTATTTAACTTTACTAAAGTTTAATTTTAATTCATTTGATTCACTTTTATCATTTCAATCTATTTAACTTGTATAAGTTAAAATTAAAGCTTAAATTATTTTAATAGGTTTAAGCATATTTTGACATTTCAATTGGAATCATATAGTCATCCCACTTTCAAAACCCAAAAATAACTGCTGATGTTGTGTAGTGATCAATAGGATCATCCTCAAGCGACTAGAATGTGATTCTATACATATCAAGTATATTTGAGACTTCGAATATACGTTTGCAAGGCGTGTATTAAAAATCTTCTTATACTCGATAGTCCAACCTCAACGTCAAATAAAACGCTCAAATTCTTATTATAAAATATAATCTTTCAAAACCAATTAATTCATATATATATATATATATATGTTTGTGTGTGTGTGTGCGCGCAAATTCAGTCACTTTTATATATAATACTCTTCAAACTCATTCTAGGGCATTAGTAACCCTATCTCCAATGAGTCACTCTTATAGGATATTACCAAACCTTTCTTTGATGAATCATTTCCTTCTGTTCAAACGAGTCTTACCCCCAAAGCTTTGAATAAATCGCACTCATACCAACTGTAGTGACCCGTCTTTTTGGCCAATTCAAATCGATCGTCAAACCGACCTTAACTGATGAGCAAGACGTATCACTTGGGATTAAGACAAATAAGAACCGAACAAAACAACTTTTTTCATTAACTTTATAATAACTTCTACATCATAGTACAACTTACATCAAAGCACAAAAATAAATACAATACACAGTGGAAATAACTATCAGAATATAACATGTACACAATGGAAATCATAAACTTAGCAGAAGAAATAAAATGATGTGTACATAGCTTTAGCTTCAATCCAGCATCTGTTCTATAAAATATCTGCAAACCCAAACTACTAGACTGCCCATGTAGAAAACATGAGCACCTAGAGTTTAGGTGGGAAAAATAAACTCCGAGTCAGTCATAGGACTGGTGTGAGAACTAAAATAGTTATTTACTTTTAATTTAAAGTTGGGTAAATCATAGGACCATGCTGTATAAGATGGAACGGGTTTTCTCCACATGAATACCGATCATAAACAACTCGGTACGATTTTAGAAAATGAAGCTATTTGTAATAACCCAAAGAATCAGAACCAATATAGAAATTTTATTTTAAGAAATTTTGTTAGAAAAATGTGCCAGAATTTAAAAATTCCATTTTTAAATAATATTAAAGCTACTAAAAATAGTCATTTTACAAATGACCTCCGTTTTCGAGAAGCCATTTTTGTTGGATCCGGAATGTCAAATTAGCAATCGACCGTTAAAAGGGACATTTTTCAAACGATCTCCAAATTCGACGAAATTAATTTTGTTAGGACCGTATCGTCAAAACATAGCTATATTTATTTTTCGGGAATTTTTGGAGTCCGTATGTGGCCCGGTAAATTTAAATGTACGATTAAATTAAATAAATAAATGATTTATATTTTAATTTGAAGAAGACAAGCTGAAAATGATCGAATGGGCTGATGAGACCTAAACCATTATGTCCGAAAGGGGGATATTTGGCTAAGGGCAACTCTCGTTTGGATGAATTTGGAGTTGTTAAGGGTTAACGAGCTTAAACTAATAGTTAGGGGATTTAAATATTATTTTATTATAAATATACAAGAAAATCAAAACCCTAATAATACAGGAAGCTGCCGTCACCCTTCTGTTCTTGGCTGATATTGCTTCTCCCTTCTGCCACTAATTTACTTCGATCCACACAATAAAACTTCCCACTTCTTTTGACAATTTTTTAGAGGTAGCTCCCCTCTTCAGATCCATACGGATTGTGTGAACTGTAGTCGCATATTGTAGGAGAACCGTGCACCCGAAGTGTCGCCGCAACAAACGCCGCACAACCCCTACCCACGATCGAGTTCACCGTGAGTGGGACCCCCCATGCGCGTCGCTTGCTCCTCTCCGGCGTGCCACCATCTGATCATCCTCCAACGCATCGGATTGTGTAAAAACTGTAACCCTAGAATCGAACGAATTAGGAAAATCGCTGTCATGTTCTGATTGTATAAGAAGAAGGTTATTTTCTATTTTAAATTAATTAATTAATTAAAATATTATTCACACAAATAAATTCATATCTTATTCATATGAATACAAAATTGGACAATTTCAGAACCGTTGGGATCGTGAATCCGAGATCTATATTTCAGAATAGACTAGAACGAATTTGGAGCAAATCAGATTTTGGGACAAATTCAATTCTGAATTATACAAAATTAAAAATCACTATGAGAATTCTATTTTTTTTATTAATTAAAATTAATTGATTATGATTGTGTTTGTACCAATCCGCTGTTAAATTCAATTGTTGTTATATGTGATTTGATTTGGGATAGATTGATGTTGTTATGTAGATCTGTTGACTTGGTGGATTATTGTGTTGAAACAAAATTTTCATTTTTATCAAAATATTATAGTTGAAACAAAATTTACATTTTTGTCAAAATAAAATAGTTGAAACAAAATATACATTTTTTTCAAAATAAAATAGTTGAAAGAAAATTTACATTTTTGTCAAAACAAAATAGTTAAAACAAAATTTACATTTTTGTCAAAATATAATAGTTGAAACAAAATTAATTTTTTGTCAAAATAAAATAGTTGAAACAAAATTTACATTTTTTTCAAATAAAATAGTTAAAACAAAATTTACATTTTTGTCAAAATATAATAGTTGAAACAAAATTTACATTTTTGTCAAAATAATATAGTTGAAACAAAATTTACATTTTTGTCAAAATAAAATAGTTGAGACAAAATTTACATTTTTGTCAAAATAAAATGGTTGAGACAAAATGAACATTTTTGTTGAAATAAAATTGTTGGAACAAAATGAACATTTTTGTTGAAATAAAATTATTAAAACAAAAATGACATTTCTGTTAAATAGATTTGTGTTAAAACAAAAATAACATTTTCATTAAATAGATTTGTGTTAAAACCAAAAATAATATTTTTGTTAAATAGATTTGTGTTAAAACAAAAATAACATTTTTGTTAAATAGATTTGCGTTAAAATAAAAATAACATTTTTGTTAAGTAGATTTGCGTTAAAACAAAAATAACAATTTTGTTAAATAGATTTGTGTTAAAACAAAAATAACATTTTTGTTAAAACAAAATTAACATTTTTGTTAAATAGATTTGTGTTAAACCAAAAATAAAATTTTTGTTAGATAGATTTGTGTTAAAACAAAAATAACATTTTTGTTTTTGTTAAATAGATTTGTGTTTAAAACAAAAATAACATTTTTGTTAAATAGATTTGTGTTAAAACAAAAATATCAACTTTATTGAATTAGATAATTGTAAACAAAATGAAGTTACCACTTTTATTCATTTTGTTAAAATAGAATTGTTAACAATATGAAGACCATTTTCAATCATTTTGTTGAAATAGAATTGTAAACAAAAAAGAAAGAATCACTTTTAATCATTTTATTGAAATAAAATTGTCAACAAAAATGAAAGAATCATTTTTATTCATTTTGTTGAAATAGAATTGTTAACAAAAATGAAAAGACCTTTTAATAATTTTGTTGAAATAGAATTGCAACAAAATTGAAAAGACCATTTTCAATCATTTTTTTGAATTGGAATTGTAAACAAAAATGAAATAAGCACTTTTAATCATTTTGTTGAAATAGAATTGTCAACAAAAATGAATGAATCACTTTTTATGCATTTTGTTGAAATAGAATTATCAACAAAAATGGGAGAACCATTTTTAATCATTTTGTTGAAAGGAAATTGTCAACAAAATAGAAATATCATTTTTATTTGTGTTGTTGAAATAGAATGGTCGATAAAATAAAAATATCAATTATAGCTAGAATTAGATTATGCAAATGAAAATGACATTTTTATCGTTATGTTATATATTAGATTTGTATGCAAATTTAAAGAGACATTTTATTGCCAAATTATACATCAGAATTTGTATACAAATTAAAGAGACATTTTTATTGTCAAATTATATGTTAGAATTTGTATACAAATTAAAGAGACATTTTTTTATTGTCAAATTATACATTAGAATTTGTATGCAAATTAAAGAGACATTCTTATATGTTAAGTTATACATTAGAATTTGTATGCAAAGTAAAATAAACATTTTTATGTGTCATGTTATACATTGAAAATTTATACAAATATTTTTTTTTATTTGTTAAAGTTAAAAATAGAAATTGCATACAAATAATGAAAATAAAAATTATCTTTTTATTTGTCATTAGCAAAAATGTCATGTAAATAAATTACCTTTATTTTGACATTAGAGACATGTAGAGAATGAATGCAAATAAAATACATTTTTATTTGACATTATAAACATGTAGATATGTTATACAAATAAAACATTCTTTTATTTGGCATGTTAAACACGTTAGTGGAATCATCAAATGATTTATATATATATATATATAAATTAAAATTAAACGAATCGCGCACGGTGGTTCGCGTTTCAGAATCGTAACTTTAAGCAATTATACCGAAAGATCCGACCGTCGGATTTTCCCAAAATTGGAACTGTTAGGTCCGGTTTGGGAAGATCTTTCCAACATATAAAATTTATTTAAATCCAATGGTTAGATTTCAAGAAATGTGTAAATCAAATTTGGGTAAATACAGCGTCAGGGCCGCCTATTGACTCGAAGCGTCGTTAAATTAAATTGGGCTATTCTTATATAAATAAAAATAGCGATAAATCGTTATAATATAATATTGACGATATGAAATGATTTAAATTATATATATGCGAGAATTATTTGAAAAGACCGAATTCGGTTTCATTTCAAATAATTACACGACGATTTAAATCGAAGATACTGAAGACGGTGATTGAAGAGCGGCGATCTTCACATCGAATGGACGACTACTGTTGCCCGACATTGGGTAGATCCCAGTAAACGGTCAAAGTGGTAGTTGTTCGGATGTACTTGTTGATTGTCCAGATAAGTGAACACCTCTCTTCCGTATTGGACACACGGGACGAGAAATAAGGTGTCTCCGGTTTCATTCAGACCCAGAATGGACTTGTAAAAGGATGTGTGTCTGACATTGGATTTCATTCCATGTAAATTGATTTCTATTTAATATATATCTATTTGGTGGCGGAGAATTTATTCTCTTGCTTAACACCCTTCTCTGAGACGCACGAGCTTAGAGGTTATATATTGATAGTTATTGATCGCATGACATGGATTGTCAATGTGGCATGCCAAGACGCAAATGATCAAGGCTTTTATTGAAAAGTAGAGGCATGGGGTTAATGATCAAAGCACAGCCCATTTAGGCATAGCTATGTATATATCATTACTTCGCGAGCCTCACACCCCGGTATGAGTCAAAAACGAGATAACGGAATGTAGGGAGTGCACATGTTTCTTTCTAGCTAGAAGTGGTGTCATGGTATGGAGCCCAAACATTTTTACTTATGTGGATGATGGATTACGAGACCTCGGATATATTGGTCGATAGTGGCCAATTGATAGGTCCAATAGGACCAGGAAGCTTGTGTTCAAGAATTGTCAATCCACTAAAGTATTTATAGACCGGCCCTATTGGATCCAACGGTTTCCCGTAGGTGTGATCCTAAGACATCTGCTAGAGTGTCTTGAATCGGTAAGGAGATCATCCCTAGCCTTGACTTGTGATAAAAACCCAATTTCCAATACAACATTACGGTTTTGATTGTAAACCTACATATGGCGACATATTATATGCTAGCTATGCCGTCTAGGATTGATATATTTACTTTGAAAGTATTTTAAAACGGATTAGACACTAATAATAATATTAAATATTATTTTATACGCATCAAGCATGTTTGATCATTATAAGGTAAAACTCTATCCTTCGGTTAGCATTGCATTGTGTGATGGGACTTGAGTCTTATATCGATTTCATTTTCTATAAAGCATTGCGTTGTTTTGAACAAAAATTTATTTAATTTATGCACTGGCAATCCAATGGAGTAAATCTGTTCCGCGTTAGCGGCGTGGTCCTATGATTAGCCATATTGTTAGATAAGTTAGAAAGATTTCTCATACCAGTCCCATGACTGACTCGTAGTTTGTTTCACTTGCAAACTCGGGTGCTCTTATTTTTACATGGGCAGCCAAGCGACAGGTTCAGGTTATTTTGGACGTATATTGGATTGGAGTATGCTTATGGACGGAAGATGAAGATCATTTCTATCTTTTATTTCCATTTGAGACATTTAGACATCATTTATCCATATTGTACTTGATGGTGTTTAGACTTATTTTCTATTCACTGAGACTTTCTATATGATAAGTTGTATCCTGTAACTATGCCACTCTGGTGTTCTGATGTTGTAATGTTGATCACATTTCTATTTTTGCTGCTATGATTTATGTGTTATGCTGTTATCTGAGATCTGTTGTCTTTGTAAATATGTATATTCCAATGATTATCCTTGCTTTCGTACTACGAAAGTTTGGGGTTATCACAGTTGGTATCAGAGCTAATGGTTAACCTTAGCTTCGGAGTATAACATATTTAAAACAATTCGCTTAGATAGAATCAGCAGTATTCTAAGGCGAGTAGCTCATTAGAGATAGAATTAGTAATGTCCTAGAATGAGCACAGTAGAATAGTACATTAAAACCAGTCATTACATCATCAACTTTCCTTATGTCCTTTACTTTTACCTTTTCTTTAAAATTGTCATTTTTGTTGGTCTGACTCTTTCCTTGATGGTACAGAATTAACTGAAAACGAGCACAAGAGCGAGAGCCAGAGTGAGAGGCAGAGCCAGAGGACCGGGAAGGAGTGAAACCCCCACTGCTTTGGATCAGCCCAATTCGGGGAAGTAGCACCACCACCTCTACCACCACAGCCTTTTGACCTGGACAAAGTAGCTAAGAAGTTCAGGAATTTGGGTGGCGTGCCATTCACGGGCCATGATATAGTGATGGAAGCTCAGGCATGGCTCAAGACATGTGAGAAGATATTCAGAGGCTTGGAACTTGAAGACCACCGTAAGCGATTCATGGCATCGTTGCTACTGAAGGATGAGACTCAGAATTGGTGAGAGACTGTTACGATTGGAGGTACTGATGCCAACATGTCTTGGACAAAATTCAAGGAGCTCTTTAACGAGAAATTCATTCTTCGGCAAGAAGTTGAGCATCTTCATGATCAGTTTGCAAACTTGCAACAAGGAGACAAGACTGTTTCTGAGTATGTGTGGAAATTTGAAGAGCTTTCACGATATGCTCCGGAATTAATTCTGGACCCATTCCAGAAGAATAAGAGATTCATTAATGGCCTTTCAAGAAAGTATCTTAATAGAGTGACAACACATATTAAGCTTCCATTTAATGAGGTGGTCAAGATGGCTTGTCGATATGAAGAAAATGAAAAGAATTATCAGCAAGATAGGGAGAAGAATCAAAATAACAACAAGAGAAAGCAGTCTGACAAGAAGCCGGAGGCGAACAACTCTTCAGCCGCCAAGCCTCACGGAAGTAAAAAAAGACAAAGTCAGGTGCTTTAACTGCCAGAAGATGGGACACTTTGATTACGAATGTAGAGCTCTAAAAAGGTTAAAGGAAACCAGTTAGGACCCAATCACAATCCCGGTCAGAATCCTCGAAATGCTAAGGAGTTCTTTAACTGCCATAAGATGGGGCATTTTATCAGAAATTGTCCATTGCTGAAGAAATCCTAGGTGGCTCATGTATACGATGGAGCGGCTGCACCAGCTTCTTCCGAGGGAGCAGGTAAACCTGATGTTTTTGGAGGTACACTTACTGTTAAAAACATTCCTGTTACGGTATTATTTGACACTAGTGCATCATGGAGTTTCATTTCTAGTGACATAATTAAAAAGTTAAAAATGAAACCAAGAAATTTTAAAGAATTGATTAGTGTCCATAATCTGATAGGAGGCTCTCTTCTTCTCGGTCTATATTGTAGAGTGCCTATTTCTTATTCCTATTTCTAGTTCCCTTTTGACTTGATCGTTATGAATTTTTCCAGATATGATATCATACTTGGACTGGATTGGCTAACGAAATATGAGGCTGAGGTATTATGCGCTGAATGAATAGTCAAAATTAAAACCAAATTCGGAGATATTGTTGCTATACCATGCCACGGATCAACAACTGATAATAAAGAATTCTGGTTTTCTCTAGAAGTTACTCCTACTTCCATTGAGAATATTCCTCTTGTCAAAGATTATGTGGATGTGTTTGAAGAAGTCGATAGCTTACCTCTGCTAAGAGAAATTGACTTCAGGATTGACTTAGTTCTGAATGCAAGGCCAGTGGTGCAAGCTATTCGGAAGATAACGCTGAAAGAAAACAACAGAGCAATCAAACTAAACAGCTTTTGTGGAAAGGCCTGATTAGGCCTAGCTTCTCAAATTGGGGTGCAGTGGTGTTTTTCCTAAAGTCAGACAGTACTCTCAGACTATGTGTAGATTACCGTGACCTCAATAAGCAAATGCTGAAAAACAAATACCCATTGCCACGTATTGATGATGTATTAGACCGCTTGAATGGAGCGCAAGTATTCTCTGGAATGGACCTAGCTACAGGTTTCTGTCATTTGCGCATTGCCGAAGAATGTGTTCCTTTGATAGCTTTCAAAGGGCCAGACTTATTCTATGAGTGGCTAGTAATGTCATTCGGCTTATGTAAAACTCCTGCTTACTTTGTCGATATGATGAATAGAGTATTCCGCGACGTCTTGAATAAATTTGTGCTGGTTTTCATTGACGACATCTTAATCTTCTCTAAATCCACTACTGAGCACGAAAAGCATATGAAAGAAGTTTTGGAAATTCTGAGAAAGAATGTGTTGAAAGCCAAATTCTCTAGATGGATATTCTGGCAAGAAGAAGTAAAGATCCTCGACCATGTTGTATCGAAGAAAGGCATTTCAGTAGACCCAGGTAAGATCTCAGCCATTCAAGATTGGAAGCAGCCTAGCACTCCTATAGAAGTAAGAAGTTTCCTAGGATTGGCTAGCTATTATCGGAATTTCGTTAAAGATTTTTCAAAGCTATCTTGTCCATTGACGAATCTGACCAATAAGCATACAAAGTTTATTTGGACACCCGAATGTGAGGCAGCTTTCCAAGAACTGAAATTGAGGTTGACCACTGCTCCCGTGTTGACCATTATTGATGGGAACCAAGATTTGACAGTCTATACTGATGCTTCTATTGAAGGTATTAGTGCGGTTTTAATGCAAAGAGGCAAAGTAGTTGCTTGTGCTAGCCGTCAGTTGAAGCCGCATGAGAAGAGATACTCCACCCATGATCTTGAGTTGTTGGCCATCGTGTTTGGTTTAAACATATGGAGGCACTATCTTTTGGGTGAGAAGTTCGAATTATATACAGATCATAAATCCTTGAAGTATCTGTTTACCCAAAGGGACTTGAATTTGAGATAGCAACGTTGGTTAGAATTTCTTGCGGCCTATGTTCTGGACATCTTGTATACTCCAAGAAAAGCCAATGTTGTGGCGGATGCACTTAGCAGAAATAATGCGGTCATCGCCAATCTCATCATTACACCTTCCTTGATTGATAAGACCTCTTCTCTTCATAAGAATGATGAATTTATTCATAGAATTAGCAAAAGATTTCAGGAAGGCGAACCCATGAGTTTCCAGATTGACAACAAAAGGGTTCTGAGGTTGTTAGGCCGAACTTGTGTTCCGAACATTCCTGAGCTCAGAAAGGAAGTTATGGATGAATGTCACAAATCTAAGCTTAGTATACATCCAAGGGTGAGCAAGATGTATCATGACCTCAAACACACGTTCTGGTGGAGATCTATGAAAAGGGACATCTTCATATATGCTACAGATGTACCACTTGCCAACAAGTCAAAAGCGATCAATAGAAGCTCGCAGGATTGTTGCCACTGCTAGAGGTTCCAAGTTTGGAAGTGGGACCAAATTTCTATGGATTTCATTGATGGCTTGCCCCGAACCAGAAAAGGGAATGATAGTATATGGGTGATTTTAGATCATTTCACGAAGACCGCCCATTTTATTCCTGTTCGATCTAATAGAACATCTTGAAGTCTGACACAGCTTTATTTCAGAGAGATTGTCAGACTACATGGAGTTCCCAGTAGCATTGTCAGTGATCGTGATCCGATATTTTCTAGTAAATTCTGGGAAGCATTCCAAGAAGAGCAAGGGAGAAAGTTGAATCTGCACACCACTTATCATCCTCAGACAGATGGCCAGACTAAGAGGGTGAACCATATACTGGAAGACTTGTTGCGGGCATGCATTCTTGATTTTGGCGGGTCATGGGAAGATCACTTGCATTTGGTTGAGTTCTCTTATAATAACAGTTACCAAACAAGCTTGCAGATGTTGCCATTTGAAGCATTATATGGTAAGCCATGCAGAACTCTCGCATGTTGGGTGGAATCAGGCAATCGGTTAATATTGGGTCCCAACATGATTCGTGAAGCATCGGATAAAGATAATTGCTTTAAGAAGCAACTAATGACTGCTCAGAGCTAATAGAAGAGCTATGTAGACTCACGAAGAAGGGATTTAGAATTCTCCGTTGGTGATTATGTGTACTTGAGGGTTTCCTCATTAAGAGGTATAGTTCATTTTGGGAAGACTGGGAAGTTGGCGTCGAGATTCATTGTTCCATCTCCTATTCTCGAAAGAATTGGAACTCTCGCTTATAGGGTTCAACTGCCTGACTAGTTGCCAGGGTGCATGATGTATTCCATGTGTCTCAACTCCAGAAGAAGGTACATGATCTAGACTTGATTGTGGAGGAATTAGCACAACAAGATTTGGAGATTAACCCGAGCTTAGCAGTAAGAAGGGAGCCAGTAAAAATTGTTGGCAAAGAAATCAGAATTCTGAGGAACAAGAGGATCCACCTAGTCAAAGTGCAGTGGAGCGGGGATCCTAGAGATTGTACATGGGAGACTGAGGATAGCATCAAATAGGCTTACCCCAAGTACAGAGTGGACATCTCTAAGTAACTCTTGTGTAGAGGTACGTTTACAATATTTTGCATTTTCCGTTTTGTTTCCTACTTTACTATTGTTTCCCTTTCGGGGACAAAAAGTTTTTAAGTGGGGGAGATTGTAACAACTCGAAAAATCAGAACCAATTTAAAAAATTTATTTTAAGAAATTTTGTTAGAAAAGTGTGCCAGAATTTAAAAATTCCATTTTTAAATAATACTAAAGCAATTAAAAACAGTCATTTTACAAACGACCTTCGTTTTCGACGAAACCATTTTTGTCGGATCCGGAATGTCAAATTATTGATAAGTTTAATTTTCCATAATTTTAGGAATTAATATGTGAGCGTGGTAAATTAAACTGTGTTCGATAATTTCTATTGAATTTAATCAACCGTTAAAAGGGCCATTTTTTAAACGGTCTCCAAATTCGAAATAATTAATTTTGTTAGGACTTTATCGTCAAAACATAGCTAGATTTATTTTTCGGGAATTTTTGGAGTTCATATGTGGCCCCGGTAAATTTAAATGTAGGATCAAATTAAATAAATAAGTGATTTATATTTAATTTGAAGAAACAAGCTAAAAATGATCGAATGGGCTGACGAGACCTAGCTCATTGTGTTCGGAAGCAGGATATTTGTTTGGGGGCACCTCCCGTTAGGCTGAATTTGGAGCTGTTAAGGGTTAACAGGCTTAAACTAATAATTAAGAGATTTAAATATTATTTTATTATAAATATACAAGAAAATCAAAACCCTAATACTACAGGAAGTCCCCGCCACCCTTCCGTTCATGGTCGATATTGCTCCTCCCTTCCACCACTAATTTCCTTCGATCCACATAATAAAACTTCCCACTCCTTTCGACAATGTTGTAGAGGTAGCTTCCCTCTTTAGATCCATACGAATTGTGTGAGCTGTAGTTGCGTATTAGAGGGGAACCGTGCACTCGAAGTGCCGCCCTAACAACCGACTCACCGCCCCCTACCCACGATCGAGTTCGTCGTTGGTTGGAACCCCCCATGCGCGCTGCTTGCTCCTCTCTGACCTTCCACCATCTGATCGTCCTCTAGCGCATCGGATTGTGTGAAAACTGGAACTCTAGAATCGAACGAATTAGGAAAATCGCAGTCGTGTTCTGATTATAGAAGAAGAAGGTTCTATTTTAAATTATTAATTTAATTAATTAAAATATAATTAAAATAAATAAATTCATATCTTATTCATACGAATACATAATTGGATAATTTTAGAACCGTTGGGATCGTGAATCTGAGATCTATATTTCAGAACAGACTAGAATGAATTTAGAGCAAATCAGATTTTGGGACAAATTCAATTTTGAATTATATAGAATTAAAAATCACTATGAGAATTCTATTTTTTTTAATAACTAAAATTAATTAATTATGATTGTGTTTGTACCAATCCGTTGTTAAATTCAATTATTGATATACGTGATTTGATTTGGGATTGATTGATGTTGTTACGTAGATCTGTTGATTTGGTGGATTATTGTGTTGAAACAAAATTTACATTTTTGTCAAAATATAATAGTTGAAACAAAATTTACATTTTTATCAAAATAAAATAGTTGAAACAAAATTTACATTTTTTGTCAAAATAAAATAGTTGAACAAAATTTACATTTTTGTCAAAATAAAATAATTGAAACAAAATTTACATTTTTTTCAAAATATATTAGTTGAGATAAAATTTACATTTTTGTCAAAATAAAATAGTTCAGACAAAATTTACATTTTTGTCAAAATAAAATGGTTGAGACAAAATGAACATTTTTGTTAAAATAAAATTATTGGAACAAAATGAACATTTTTATTGAAATAAAATTGTTAAAACAAAAATGACGTTTCTGCTAAATAGATTTGTGTTAAAACAAAATTAACATTTTTGTTAAATAGATGTGTTAAAACCAAAAATAATATTTTTGTCAAATAGATTTGCGTTAAAACAAAAATAACCTTTTTGTTAAATAGATTTGCATTAAAACGAAAATAACATTTTTGTTAAATATATTTGTGTTAAAACCAAAAACAACATTTTTGTTAAATAGATTTGTGTTAAAACAAAAATAACATTTTTGTTTTTGTTAAATAGATTTGTGTTAAAAACAAAAATAACATTTTTGTTAGATAGATTTGTGTTAAAACAAAAATATCAATTTTGTTGAATTAGATAATTGTAAACAAAATGAAGTTACCACTTTTATTCATTTGTTAAAATAGAAGTGTTAACAATATGAGGACCATTTTCAATCATTTTGTTGAAATAGAATTGTAAACAAAAATGAAAGAATCACTTTTAATCATTTTGTTGAAATAGAATTGTAAACAAAAATGAAAGAGTCATTTTTATTCATTTTGTTGAAATAGAATTGTCAACAAAAATGAAAAGACCATTTTTAATCATTTTGTTGAAATAGAATTGTCAACAAAAATGAAAAGACCATTTTCAATCATTTTGTTGAAATAGAATTGTAAACAAAAATGAAAAAAATCAATTTTAATCATTTTTTTGAAGTAGAATTGTCAACAAAAATGAATGAATCGTTTTTTATGCATTTGGTTGAAATAGAATTTTCAACAAAAATGAGAAAATCATTTTTAATCATTTTGTTGAAAGGAAATTGTCAACAAAATAGAAATATCATTTTTATTTGTGTTGTTGAAATAGAATGGTCGACAAGCTAAAAAAATCAATTATTGTTATAATTAGATTTGTATGCAAATAAAAATGACATTTTTATCGTTTGTCATATATTAGATTTGTATGCAAATTTAAAGAGACAGTTTTATTCTCAAATTATACATTAGAATTTGTATACAAATTAAAGAGACATTTTTATTCTCAAATTATACATTAGAATTTGTATACAAATTAAAGAGACATTTTTATTGTCAAATTATACATTAGAATTTGTATATAATTTAAAAAGATATTTTTTTATTGTCAAATTATACATTAGAATTTGTATGCAAATTAAAGAGACATTCTTTTATGTTAAGTTATACATTAGAATTTGTATGCAAAGTAAAATAAACATTTTTATGTGTCATGTTATACATTGAAACTTTAGACAAATAAAAATATTACTTTTTATTTGTAAAAGTTAAAAATAGAAATTGCATACAAATAATGAAAATAAAAATTATCTTTTTATTTGTCATTAGCAAAAATTTCATGTAAATAAATTACTTTTATTTTGACATTAGAGACATGTAGAGAATTAATGCAAATAAAATACACTATTATTTGACATTCTAAACATGTAGATATGTTAGGCAAATAAAACATTCTTTTATTTGGAATGTTAAACACGTTAGTGGAATCATCAAATGATTTATATTTATATATAAATATATATATATATATATATAAATTAAAATTAAACGAATCACGCGCTGTAGTCCGCGTTTCGGAATTGTTACTTTAAACGATTATACCGAAAGATCCGGCCATCGGATTTTCCTAAAATTGGAACCGTTAGGTCCGCTTTGTGAAGTTCTTTCCATCGATATAAAATTTATTAAAATCCAACGGTTAGATTTCGAGAAATGTGTAAATCAAATTTGGGTAAAAACAGTGTCAGGGCTGCCTATTGACCCGAAGCGTTGTTAAATTAAATTGGGCTATTCTTATATAAATAAAAATAGCGATAAATCGTTATAAAATAATATTGAAAATATGAAATGATTTAAATGATATATTTGCGAGAATTATTTGAAAAGACCGAATCAATCTCATTTCAAATAATTACACGACGAATTAAATCGAAGATATTGAAGACGGTGATTGAAGACTGACGATCTTCACATCGAATGGACGACTACTGATGCCCGACATTGGGTAGCTCCTAGTAAAGGGTTAAAGTGGTAGTTGTCCGGATGTACTTGTTGATTGTCCGGATAAGCGAGCATCTCTCTTCCATATTGGACATACAGGACGAGGAATAAGGTGTCTTCGGTTTCTTTCAGACCCAGAACGGACTTGTAAATGGATGTGTGTCTGACATTGGATTTCATTCCATGTAAATTGATTTCTATTTAATATATATCTATTTGGTGGCGAGAATTTATTCTCTTGCTTAACACCCTTCTCTGAGACACACAAGCTCAGAGGTTATATATTGATAGTTATTGATCGCATGGCGTGGATTGTCAATGTGGCATGCCAAGATGCAAATGATCAAGGCTTTTGTTGAAAAGCAGAGCCTTATTGTTAAAGATCAAAGCACAACCTATTTAGGCATAGCTTTGTGTATAGCGTTACTTCGCGAGCCTCACACCCCGGTATGAGTCAAAAACGGGATAAGGGAACGCAAGGAGTGCACACATTTCTTTCTAGCTAGAAGTGGTGTCATGGTATGGAGCCCAGAAATTTTTACTTATGTGGATGATGGATTACGAGGCCTCGGATATATTGGTCGATAGTGGTCAATTGTTAGGTCCAAGAGGACCAGGAAGCGTGTGTTCAGGAATTGCCAATCCACTAAAGTATTTGTGAACCGGCCCTGCAGGATCCAAGGGTTGCTCGTAAGTGTGATCCTGAGACATTTGCTAAAGTGTCTCGAAACAGTAAGGAGATCATCTCTAGCCTTGACTCATGATGGAAACCAAATTTCCAATACGACATTATGGTTTTGATTGTAAACCTATATATGGCGACATAGTATATGGTAGTTATGCCGTCTAGGATTGATACATTTACTTTGAAAGTATTTTAAAACTGATTAGACACTAATAATAATATTAAATATTATTTTATTCGTATCAAGCATTTTTGATTATTATAAGGTAAAACTTTATCCTCTGTTTGTGTTGCATTGTGTGATGGGACTTGAGTCTTATAATGATTTCATTTTCTAAAAAGCATTGCGTTATTTTGAACAAAAACTTATTTAATTTATGCACTGGCAATCCAATGGGGTAAACCCGTTCCGCGTTAGCGGCGTGGTCCTGTGATTAGCCATATTGTTAGATAAGTTAGGAAAGATTTCTCATACCAGTCCCATGGCTGACTCGTAGTTTGTTTCACTTGCAAACTCGGGTGCCCTTATTTTTACACGGGCAGCCAAGTGACAGGTTCAGGTTATTTTGGACATGCGCTTGATTGGAGTATGCTTATGTACGGAATACGAAGATCATTTCTATCTTTTATTTTCATTTGAGACATTTAGACATCATTTATCCATATTGTACTTGGTGGTGTTTAGACTTAATTTCTATTCGCTGAGACTTTCTATATGCTAAGTTATATCCTGTAACTATGCCACTCTGATGTTGATGACATTTCTATTTTCCGCTGCTATGATTTATGTGTTATGTTGTTATCTGAGATCTGCTGTTGTTGTAAAAATGTATATTCTAATGATTATCCTTGCTTTCGTACTACGGAAGTTTGGGGTTATCACACTATTATAAGACTCAAGTCCCATCACACAATGCAATGCAAACCGGAGGAATGAGCTTTACCTTATACTAACCAAACATGCATGATACGTGAAATTCTGTTTTATTATTACTAGTGCATAGTGTCGAATTCAATTTCGAAAGTAAATGTATAAATCTTAGCTCGGATAATGCCCTCATCCCGTTGTGTTGGCTATTAGGTTACATCTGAAAACGTAAAGCTCGTATTAGAAGTTGGAATCCATCAATGACCTTGCAAATAATCTTCCTTAACCATTCTGATCGTATCAAGCAAGATGTGCAGGACTCACATGCATGTGATCCTTTGGATCAGCAGAGTCGGCCCATTTATTCCCGGTGAGTTTGGGTTACTCCTGAAAATAACGTTCCACGGTCGTATTTTACCATCGTCCTGGTAGTATTTGACCATTATCCGAGGCGCTTTAATCCATCATCCACATAATTAAATTGCTTGGGCTCCATACCATGACATCAACATTCAGCTAGTAGAAAATGTTAGTCCTTACTCTGCTATCCATCATCTTATTTTCGGCCATTCACGGGTTGAAAGGCTTTACAGTCACATTTCAACACAAGGCTACGTGTAACATCCCAAAATTTCTGTTAACTGTAAATTAACAAATTAAAGTATAATTAATTCTAAATGAAAGAATTAAGGGAAACGGGTTACGACATTGCGCTCATCTCGGAATTCTGCCTGAGATAGAGTCCGAGTTTGCGTGAATCGGACTCCGTATGAAGGAGTTATAACCTCCGGAGGTTTCAGAATTCAATTTAAAATTCAAACGGTTCAAAATATGTTCGAAATTCGAAAAACAGACCCAAACTGGGTTGGGCAGGAAAATTCCCGCCCAGGCACCATGTCGACCAGGGGGTCGACATGGGTAACCAGGTCGACCATAGGGTCGACCTGGGGGTCGACCTGCCCAGTCGACCTGGTTTGGACCTGGCTGGCCTGGTCGGTTTCTGGTCGAATTTCTGAGCGTGGCTATGTCACTAGGGCTGAGTTGTCACTGTCTAATTGGCTTCTCTTGGTGTGTATGGTCTGGATTCACTCTAGGATCATCTGACGGCTCAAATCAATCTGAAATTCTATAAATACAACTCAATACTCAACCTAAATACACACAAATAATATAGAACTAGAGCCGTCATGCTGCTGGGAGGAAACTAAGAGTAGCTGTTAGTTAGAGAAAGCTTAGAGACGATCCAAAACAAAAGTTAAAACAAGATTCAAACAACGTTTATCTTCCCAAAGGAAAGCATTGTAATTTCAGAACTCAGAATCCAAAAAACAAGACCGTCGTTTGTTGTAAGTATAGTGATTTTTCCGATGGGAATAAAATTAAGACTTGATTCGATGTAAATTGGAAGTGGAATTGTGCTATTGTATAACGATGATGTTAATTCATATCTATGTATTGAAATGGTTGTATTGTGAATGGTTGGAATGTTTGTGGTTAAATTTACTTGGTGTTGGATCCATTCAAATGAAAACAAATCACATGCAAGTTGTATAGTTCATGTTATAATCTACACCTATATGTTTATGTGATTATATAAGTTGTATGTGATATGTCCAAGTTAAGATCTCATGTATATACTTTATGCTAAAAACCTCTATGCCTAAGTTCATATACATGCTCATATGTTTATATAAAAGTTGCAAAGTTCATAATTGGATCCATGCCAAGATCCATTTTAATACAAGTTTCATGTTATAGTAGTAAACATGATTGGATCTAGTTCACACATGCGATGAAATTATACATACTTTATGGACATGTTATATTCTTGTCATACGCTAGTGATGCTCGATGTTATGCCTAGATCTAAACATGTTTAGGCTTATGTTGTCTAAATCATATGTTAATTCTTGTGACACCTATTTGGTTAGACCCTATTTCAATGCAAGTTCACATGTATGTAAGTTGATTTAGCATATGTTGCAAATTCACATATATATGTATGCTGATTTAGTCGATGTTGCAAGTTCACACCTATGATATTCATGTTGACTATTTTGCAAGTTCACACCTATGATGTTCATATTGACTATGTCGATAATGCCAAGTTTACACCTATGTCATGTTTATGAATTTCTTTATGCCAATTTTGTGTACGCTAAATTAGGCTAAGTTTTTAGCCTAATATTATATGTTAAAAATTATGCGGACGAAAAATTAGGCTAAGATTGTTAGCTTAATATTTAGACGGGGTAACGTTGGGATAAATTGGTAATTATAGGAAACTTGACATAAATTGGTGAAAATATATGAAATTGGCATGTTTGTCACATGCCAAAATTGGTGGCACTTGAATCTTATACCAAAGATGTTAAACTTGGAAAGTGGGTCGTAACATTTAATTGTTAGCCAATTTACATATAACAAGTAATAGAGACAAATATGTAAATTTAGAAAATACGAGTATGCTTAACACGAGGTTGGATTGAGTTGTGATGTAAACCCGCCTGGACCAACCCGGCTGTCCAGTAGTCACAACAATACCTATCCAATGTGGGTGGTTAAGCATTGAGCCCAATAAGGACCCGAGGTTAGACTGAGTTACGGTGTAAATCTTCCCAGAACCGACCGGCACATCCAGTAACTGTAACAATACCTGCCTAATGTGAGTCATCGGTGCTTTAAAAAGCTAAGGACAGACAAGTCAGGATGGTAGGGTTAAGTTAACTAAAACACTTAACCAATTCAGTGTGTTAATTAAACTGATGGGTGGGGTTAGGTAAATACAGACACTTAACCACTTAACATGTTTGACTAGAAAACCCTAATAACGGGGACCCATTTCAGTAGTAACCCAATTAGGTATCATGGTACCCTGAAACTAGGCAGGGTGGGGCACGATTACTGGGTTGATTGTAAGCGGTCAAAAGCGATGGCGGTGGGTGCAACAATGTGGGTTCTAACGGAGTGCGGGCGTGCACACACTTTGGAGCAGACAAACAGGGCACTGGGGGCACCAATAGTATACCCTTTGCATTCTAGGATTATGTCGGGCCGCCACCATGGGACTCGATACACCCCATGGTGGGACCAGCATAGGTATCTACAATCTTTGGGGGCCGTAAGACACAGATGATTATGCGAGTAGAAGCCGATATTTAGAAAAAGGGGATCACTTCACCCTGATCATGGGGTGCCAGTTGAGACAATGCAAGCAGGTGCCGAGATATAGTGTGGGCTCTATGTCTGACCCTATTTTTCTTTCGTTTTCTTTTCTTCCGCCCCCCCCCCCCCCCAGGTCCACATGGAGGAAACAACCCAGCTTAGTCAGACTCTTTGCAAGCCTTAAGATAATAGATGTATGGTTTGGACTCTCTTTCCTTAGCTATGGCTTTTGGACACATTGTATGGGGATTTATGCAGCTTTTATTATGTTTTATGCTTCTTTGTTTAATAATCAAGGAAGAAATGATGATGTAATGTTTTGGAAGTTATTATGAGACAATTATGGAAATGTTTTGTACGAACACATATTCTATGAAATAATAGTCCGTTTGTTTTCCGCTAATTATATATCTGTGTTTATATATCTATCTTGTGTTTATCTATAACTTTTACTTATAAACCTCCACTGAAGTTAAGGCATTCCCTTTGTGAGTGACCTTAATGGAGGTGGGGTTTTTCACTTGGTATCAGAGCACAGTTTTACCAGATTAGATAAAGGTTTTTGAAACTATTTTCAAAAAGAAGTTTAAAGAATCATTTTGTTTTCAAGAAAAAGCGTTGTTTTTAAAAGGCATAATTCCCCAAAATCCATATGCACTATCTCTCTATCCTTTGTCTTGAATACTTTCCTTTTTGTTCCAGCATGTCTGGAGATCTTAACCTTCCAAAAGAAGTACCGATCCCTGGCTGGTTCCGAAGGTACCTAGAGGCTAGGGCCAATGGTGCGGGCCTAGCAGTCATTCCTCCTCCGACAGTGGCAGCGGTTCCTCCTCCTCCTCCTCGAGGAAATACTTTCGCTAAGACATGTAGAGACTTCAAGGCTATGGGAGGAAAGGACTTTTATGGAACTGAATCTTTTGTGGTAGCAAGGAACTGGCTGAAGGAGACCAAAGATTTGTTCGTCATCTTCGAAGTTGACGACAGGCAAAAGATACAGCTAGCAGTATGGTTGCTTAAAGACAAAGCTTCTTATTAGTGGGAAGTAACCCATGTTGAGAGGCCAGTGGAGACTTGGGAAGATTTCAGGATGAGGTTTGAGATGAAATTCCTCTCCCAAGCTGAAAGAAGCCTGCAAATGGATAAGTTCTTAACTCTTAAACAAGGAAGTATGACGATCAAGGAGTATGTCAATCAGTTTAACCAGCTGGCCAGATTTGGGCTGGATTTAGTAAACACCCAACACAAGAAGGCCCTTCGCGTCGTCAAAGGTCTGAATGAGCCTCTACACAGCCTTGCAATGACCCATATACCCATGGGAGTGACTTATGAAAGCTTGGTGGACATGGCGCTGCTACACGAAGAAGATAAAGGCAAGAAAGAGGCAAAGGTGGAAGTGCCTCAAGAAAAGAAAGAGGATTTACAGGCTAAGAAAACAGACTTCAAGAAAGGTGGGAAGAACAACAAATCCCGTGAAAAGAGAAGGTGTAATTTCTGTGGCATTGTTGGACATATATCGAAAGACTGCAGGAAGAAGAAGGCAAAGGTGAATGTTAGTTGTTTCTATTATGGAGAGACTGGACACTTGGCTAAGGACTGCCCAAAGAAGCGGGGGCAGGGACAGAGGACTGGATCAACCTCAGGGGGATAGGTTCACGCGCTGGTGGCACCTCCATAGGAACGAGGTAGAAATATTTCTGTAGGAAGCTTAATTTATCTCTATGATCACCCAGTTCGCACTCTCTTTGATTCTGGTGCATCACACTCCTTTATTTCATCTTCTTTAGTAGAATCTTTGCACCTAGGCACTAGTATGGTAGAAGATACCTTGGTTGTTTCAAATCCAATTGGGGGCTCGGCTTATTTGTCGATGGTTTGCTTGGATTTGAAAATCTCTATTCTAAGTGTTGAATTTAGATGTAGTGCCTTTGTTTTTGGCTTCTCAGGATATGGATTGATCTTAGGCATGGACTGGTTATCCAGTAATGGTGTTATTCTTGATTGTGAGAAAAGAGTGGTTAGACTCTTGACTCGGCTCGGTAACACTCCAAAAATTTCTTGTAATCCCTTGAATGCTGTTATGCTTAGTTATCTAGAGTCGCTTGACGCTTCTGTTGAGAATTTGCAGTCGGTTAGAGTGGTCCGGGAATATCCGGATGTCTTTGAAGAGGTGAAAGGCTTGCCTCCGAAGCGGGAAATAGACTTCCGCATATATCTTGTTGATAATGCAAAGCCCGTAGCTCTGCCTGTTAGGCACAGGGCCCCAAAGGAGAGAAAGGAGCTCAATAAGCAAGTTAAGGAGCTTCTCGAGAAGGGGTTTATAAGGAGGAGTATCTCGGAATGGGGCGCTCCAGTGGTGTTCGCCACCAAAGCAAATGGTTCACTACGACTTTGTGTGGACTATAGGGAGCTAAACAAGCTGACTAAAAAGAATAGACACCCGATTCCTAGAATAGACGATTTATTTGATCAGCTTGTAGGTGCGTCGGTCTTCTCCCAACTTGATCTGACTACTGGGTTCCATCAGCTAAGGGTAGCTGAAGATAGTACTGATAAAACAGCGTTCAGAACCCCAGACGGTTTCTTCGAGTGGCTTGTCATGCCTTTCGGCTTGACAAACGCACCCGCTTATTTCGTGGACCTAATGAGTAGGGTGTTCAGAGAATTCCTAAACAAGTTTGTGGTTGTCTTCATAGACGATATTTTGATCTTCTCAAAGAATGAGGAAGAACATGCTCAGCATCTAAAGGAGATCACGGAAACTCTTCGAGTTCATCAGCTAAAAGCCAAATTCCCCAAGTGCCACTTTTGGAGAGAAGAAGTTAGATTTCATGGACATATAGTGTCCAAAGAGGGGTTAGCTGTAGACCCCGCGAAAGTGGTGGCAGTGCAAGATTGGAAGACACCATGAAATGCAACCGAAGTCCGAAGCTTTCTTAGGCTAGCCGGTTTTTACCGAAAGTTCATTAGGGATTTCGCGAAAATCTCAGCTCCACTCACAAGGCTAACAAAGAAGAATCTAGCATTCGCGTGGGATTTGGACTGTGATATTGCTTTCCAATGCCTAAAAAGGGCTCTTACAACAGCCCCAGTTCTAACTTTGTCGAGTGGAAGCAAGATGTTCACAGTATACACGGATGCTTGTGGTACGGGGCTAGGCATTGTTCTGATGCAAGAAGGGAGGTTAGTAGCTTATGGTGGAAGACAATTGAAAGTTCATGAAAAGAACTACCCAACCCACGACCTTGAGTTGGCCGCCATCGTATTTGCGCTTAAGTCTTGGTGCCATTATCTCCTAGGTGAGAAGTTCGATTTATATACTGACCATAAATCGTTGAAGTATCTTTTCTTGCAGACGGATCTTAACTTGAGGCAACAAAGGTGGATGGAGTTCCTTGCCTCGTATGATTTTGAGATTTCCTATACTCCTGGAAAAGGCAACGTAGTAGCAGACGCGTTGAGCAGAAAGAAGCTGACCCTAAGCCCTCTCTTTGTAGAAAGGCAAAGCTTGGAGTATATAGACAGTTTTGACTTTAGGCCCTCTGATTTTATACCTAGTTTATTGGCATCCCTAGAAGTACGGCCCACTCTTTTAGACTCAATAGGGGCCGCACAACTCTAAGACCCTTAGCTTGTGGATGTGATTGATAAACTAATTGGGGGTGAAACTTCCAGTCACCTCGATAGGTACTCCATCGATGATAAGGGTTGGCTAAGGCGAGATGGAAGACTATGCGTCCCACAAGCAAGGGATTTAATAAAGATGGTTCTCGAGGAAGCACATCATTCCAAGATGACAATACACCTAGGTGGGGATAAGATGTACAAGGACTTAAAGAGAGTTTTCTATTGGAGCGGCATGAAGAAAGATGTGGCAGATTTCGTTTCTAAGTGCGTGACATGCCAACAGGTCAAGGCAGAACAAAAGAAGCCTGGAGGACTGCTTCATCCTTTAGAAATCCCGCAATGGAATGGGATACCATTTCAATGGACTTCATTGATGGGTTGCCTAGGTCAAGAAGAGGCAATACTAGCATTTGGGTAATAGTGGACAGGCTTACTAAAAGCGCCCACTTTATACCTATCAAGAGTAGAAGGACTGCCTCGTCTCTAGCTTCTCTTTATCTCAAGGAAATAGTTCGACTCCATGGAATACCCTCCAGCATAGTGAGTGACAGAGATCCCATCTTTACGAACGAATTTTCGCGGAGTCTGCAAGAAGCCGTAGGCACACAGTTATGCTTGAGCATGGCCTATCACCCCCAAACCGATGGTTAGACGAAAAGGGTCAATAGAGTATTAGAAGATCTTCTAAGACTGTGCATTCTTGACTTTGGAGGGACATGGGAGGATCATCTTCCTTTAGTGGAATTCGCCTATAACAACAGCTACCAAGCCACCATCGGCATGGCGCCCTTCGAAGCTCTATATGGAAGACCGTGCCGATCACCAACTTGTTGGCGGGAGTCTACTGATAAGATTATACTTGGGCCAGACATGATCAGAGAGACTTCAGAAAAAGGGGACTTGATACGAAGGAGAATGAAGACTACCCAAGATGGACAAAAATCCTACGCAGACAAAAGAAGGACCGACCTTGAGTTTGAGGTTGGGGACAGGGTTTTCCTCAAGGTATCTCCTTTAGGGAACGTCATTCGCTTTTGATCCGCAGGAAATCTAGCACCAAGATTTGTAGGACGTTCCCTATCATCGAGAAGATTTGGAAAATGGCTTATAGAGTAGAGCTACCCGAAAGGTTAGCTGGAATTCACAACGTCTTTCACGTTTCTCATCTCCGAAAATGTCTACATGAATCTGCAGAAGTGGTGGAGCCAAGCATTCTAGAAGAAGTCGAAGTGGAACGCAAAGCAATTGTGAGGAGAGTTCCAACTCGAATCGTAGGAACTGAAATCAAGAAGCTACACAACCGCGAAGTCAAGATTGTCAAAGTTCAGTGGAGCGACGCCGAGGAAGACGCGAGTTGGGAAACTGAGGACAGAATACGAACAGCTTACCCTTATCTTTTTTAGGGTACATCTTTGATCTCTCTTTTTCCTTAAGTTGTGCTTGTACCTATCTTTTTAGGAATATCTCTTCGATATTATCCTTTATCCTTAGGTAGAAACCCCATTGGATGTAAACATGTAATTGAAACATGTTATGGATGATGGTTGCTAGTGGTTGCTAGTGTTTGCTCGTGGATGCATATACACACACAACCTAGATTTTAGATCGGCTCAGTCACTTCATACTGCATATGCATATATGTATTCATACTTGTATGTGGTTGAAACTTGATATGTTGTTATATGGATGTCGCATTTGTATGAATGGTTGCGCACTCATGTAGAATTATGAGTAGGGAAAAATTTGCATACATAATGGATTCATGGCACTTACATGATTCGCATTAAGGAGGTCAACTGAATCAGTAGACTGCCTAATTTTTGCATTAGATAAGGACATGTACACACACTATGCATATGATCACGAAGCATTAGAAGTCTTTTAAGGACAATGGACGCCAGTGTTTGTTGGTTGAGTAGATGGACGATTGGATGTTAGGATATACATTCTTTCAGACTTGAAGATTTCGGGGACGAAATCCTTTAAGGAGGGGAGAATGTAACACCCCGAAATTTTCTGTTAACTATAAATTAACAAATTAAAGTATAATTAATTCTAAATGAAAGAATTAAGGGAAACGGATTACGCCATTGCGCTCGTCTCGGAATTCTACCTGAGATAGAGTCCGAGTTTGCGTGAATCGGACTCCGTATGAAGGAGTTATGACATCCGGAAGTTTCAGAATTTAATTTAAAATTCAAACGGCTCAAATTCTGTTCGAAATTCGAAAAACAGACCCAGACTGGGCTGGGTGGGAAAATTCCCTCCCAGGCACCAGGTCGACCTGGGGGTCGACCTGGGTAACCAGGTCAATCATAGGGTCGACCTGCCCAGTCGACCTGGTTTGGCCCTGGATGGCATGGTTGGTTTCTGGTCGAATTTCTGAGCTTGGTTGTGTCACTAGGGCTTAGTTGTCACTGTCTGATTGGCTTCTCTTGGTGTGTATGGTCTAGATTCACTCTATGATCAGCTGACGGCTCAAATCAATCTGAAAGTCTATAAATACAACTCAACACTCAACCTAAATTCACACAAATAATATAGAACTAGAGCCGTCATGCTGCTGGGAGGAAACTAAGAGTAGCCGTCAGTTAGAGAAAGCTTAGAGATGAGCCAAAACTAAAGTTAAAACAAGATTCAAACAACATTTATCATCCCAAAGGAAAGCATTGCAAATTCAGGACTCAGAATCCAGAAAACAAGACCGTGTTTGTTGTAAGTATAGTGATTTTTCCGATGGGAATAAAATTAATACTAGATTCGATGTAAATAGGAAGTGGAATTGTGCTATTGTATAACAATGATGTTAATTCATATCTATGTATTGAAATGGTTGTATTGTGAATGGTTGGAATGTTTGTGGTTAAATTTACTTGGTGTTGGATCCATTCAAATGAAAACAACGTCACGTGCAAGTTGTATAGTTCATGTTATAATCTACACATATATGTTTATGTGATTATATAAGTTGTATGTGATATGTCCAAGTTAAGATCTCATGTATATACTTTATGCTAAAAACCTCTATGCCTAAGTTCATATACATGCTCATATGTTTATACAAAAGTTGCAAAGTTCATAATTAGATCCATGCCAAGATCCATTTTAATACAAGTTTCATGTTATAGTAGTAAACATGATTAGATCTAGTTCACACATGCGATGAAATTATACATACTTTATGGACATGTTATATTCTTGTCATATGCTAATGATGCTCGATGTTATGCCTAGATGTAAACATGTTTAGGCTTATGTTGTCTAAATCATATGTTAATTCATGTGACACCTATTTGGTTAGACCCCTATTTCAATGCAAGTTCACATATATGTAAGTTGATTTAGCCTATGTTGCAAATTCACATATATATGTATGCTGATTTAGTCTACGTTGCAAGTTCACACCTATGATATTCATGTTGACTATTTTGCAAGTTCACACCTATGATGTTCATATTGACTATGTCGATAATGCCAAGTTTACACCTATGTCATGTTTATGAATTTCTTTATCCCAATTTTGTGTACGCTAAATTAGGCTAAGTTTTTAGCCTAATATTATATGTTAAAAATTATGCAGATGAAAAATTAGGCTAAGATTGTTAGCCTAATATTTATACGGGGTAACGTTGGGATAAATTGGTAATTATAGGAAACTTGACAAAAATTGGTGAAAATATATGAAATTGGCATGTTTGTCATATGCAAAATTGGTGGCACTTGAATCTTATACCAAAAATGTTAAACTTGGAAAGTGGGCCATAACATTTAATTGTTAGCCAATTTACATATAACAAGTAATACAGACAAATATGTGAATTTAAAAAATATGAGTATGCTTAACACGAGGTTGGATTGAGTTGTGATGTAAACCTGCCCGGACTCGCCCGGCTGTCCAGTAGTCACAACAATACCTATCCAATGTGGGTGGTTAAGCAATGAGCCCAATAAGGACCCGAGGTTAGACTAAGCTATGGTGTAAATCTTCCCAGAACCGACCGGCACATCCAGTAACCGTAACAATACCTATCTAATGTGAGTGGTCGGTGCTTTAAAAAGCTAAGGACAGAAAGTCAGGATGGTAGGGTTAAGTTAACTAAAACATTTAACCAATTCAGTTTGTTAATTAAACTGATGGGTTGGGTTAGGTAAATACAGACACTTAACCACTTAACATGTTTGACTAGAAAACCCTAGTAACGGGGACCCATTTCAGCAGTAACCCAATTAGGTATCATGGTACCCTGAAACTAGGCAAGGTAGGGCACGATTACTGGGCTGATTGTAAGCGATCAAAAGCGACGGCGGTGGGTGCAACAGTGTTGGTTCTAACGGAGTGCAGGCGTGCACACACTTCGGAGCAGACAAACAGGGCACTGGGGGCACCAATAGTATACCCTATGCATTCTAGGATTGTGTCGGGCCGCCACCATGGGACTTGATACACCCCAATGGTGGGACCAGCATAGGTATCTACAATCTTTGGGGGCCGTAAGACACAGATGATTATGCGAGTAGGAGCAGATTTTTTGAAAAAGGGGATCACTTCACCCTGATCATGGGGTGCCAGTTGAGACATGCAAGCAGGTGCAGAGATATAGTGTCGGGTGCGATAGTATATTCGATTCAAACTGCTTTATCTTAGTTTATGATACTTCTTCTTTCCAGTTTATACCTATCATGCCCTTTTTCTTATTCTCATACTGAAGACTCACTAGACTTACCAGGCTTTATGTCTGACCCTATTTTTCTTTCGTCTTCTTTTCTTCCGTCCCCCCCCCCCTCAGGTCCACAGGGAGGAAACAATCCAGCTTAGCCAGACTCTTTGCAACCCTCAAGATAGTAGATGTATGGTTTGGACTCTCTTTCCTTGGCTATGGCTTTTGGACACGTTCTATGGGGATTCATGCAGCTTTTATTATGTTTTATGCTTCTTTGTTTAATAATCAAGGGAGAAATGATGATGTAATGTTTTGGAAGTTATTATGAGACAATTATGGAAATGTTTTATATGAACACATATTTTATGAAATAAAAGTCTGTTTGTTTTCCGCTGCTTATATATATGTGTTTATATATCTGTCTTGTGTTTATCTGTGACTTCTACTTATAAACATCCACCGTAGTTAAGGCATTCCCTTTGTGAGTGACCTTAATGGAGGTGGGGTGTTTCACTACGCTATACCATCCATGTTTTGATCATCATCCACAAAGCTCTATTTTTCAACAAGAAGCTTTGATTGGCTCAGCATTTAGCATGCCACATTATTAATTCACAACAGATAGTCGTTGTCTACTAATATATAATCATCTGAGTATATAAGTCTCAAATGATGGTGTTAAGACAAGAGAAATTCTCCGCCACTAACTGATATAACAATGAAAACCAATCGGTTACATTGTAAAATACAACATAAGACATACTTCCATTTAAAAGTTCGTTCTTGGTCTAAACGAAACTGAAGGCCATTTATTCCTCGTCCAATTAAGGAGAGAGGCCCTTATATATCCGAACAATCTCCAAGTACGTCTGGGCGACTATCACTTACAACCTCGTCTTAGGTGTACCTCATACTCGAGACATTAGCAATAATCCAAACGATGTGAAGATCCCTGGTTTTCAACCATCGTCTTCAGTATTTTCAATTCTCGTCGTATAGTTATTCAGAATGGACCGAAACTCAGTCTTACTAAAATTAGTGGCGCATCTTTTCAATCACTTGATATATAAACATTTCATGAGTCTCGTTCCATTTCGGAATATTCATTTACTCAAATAGTTCTTTACATTGCGAATTACCTCCCTAGGTCTTATCAAAGATTTATATTCATTAAACTTCTTGTTTAAATCTTTCCATGGAAATTATTTCAAAAGGTTATATAATCACATTTCACAAACTCAAATCAAACTGAGTTTCTATGCCAAATCATAATTATGATTTCTTAGTCTTAACAAAGTTCATATTTGAAAACTTGTTAAATCCAAAATCCAATTCTTTAAACCTTTCGGTTAAGGAAAACTCGTTTATCATTAAATGATCTTTAAACTTGGTTCCCATTATCGTTTGTTAGGTAATACTCATTCATTCATTCTTTATATTCAAATTTAAAAAAGATTTTTTTCAACTAATCTTGGTAAATCATCTTCTCATTTTACCGGGTAAACAAACAAATGTTATTTAAAACATCGTCCGTGATAAACCCAAAATCATACTTCCAATTTAACTTATCAATTGGAAAACTTCATTTTGGGAAACTTCATTAAGTCTTAATTAAAAGACTTATCATTATATTCTGAACCATATTTTTGGCATAGTTGGGTTAAAAGAATAACTTCGTCTAAGATGTCATTCACAACAAACCCAAAACCCACTTGATATAAAATAAAATATTTAAACAGAATTTTCATCAACTTATATTCAACACCAATTCTTGAAATAAACGAATACTATAAGTGGAATAATGATGTAATACATCTTCCAAATTCCTCAAAATAGTAAACGTCTACACAGTTGTAATCAATACCAAATATCCGAAGACTAATTCTATCCATATCCAATTTATTCAAATTGATTTGCTGTTAATTCAAGATCTAACCATTGCATCTTTTAACTTTCTTTTTAAATTGAAAACTCTTTTTACTACAAATTAAATGCTTCTTGTTTCAGGAAAATCTGATGGTCGGATCTCCAGGTACATCAATTTGAAGTTAACAGTCGATGTTCGCGAACTATCGCCGTGTGACTAGTCCTTTTCAGACCAAACTCGGCTTATATTTTAAAACCAATCAAAATTACTTTTGAACTGATTTACTAACTATGTAAACCATATATAATAGCTTTTCAAACTACATATTCCATATTCAACTTTGAACGTCAAAAATAGTGTATACCAAATTCAGCCTATGTAACGACCCGCATTCTACGTATCGAAGGATCGTAGAATATTTATTTCTTTTTCATACGAAGTTGTATAGTCGTGTAACTTTGGGGAACGACTATTGGGGTCATTTCCCATGTTCACGATTTTTGCCGATTTTTAAATGACTGTTTTACCCCTAGCTGATCTTTTTTCGACCATAACTTTTGATTGGTAAGGAATTTTGACCTGAAACCACTTCCATTAGATCCGAATGATGGTTTTCCTTTCTATAGATTGGTCACATTAGGCAAACGGACTCCACGTTTGGGAGATATGGCTGAATTAAGGTTTAGAAGGTGAAAAACAGCTTAATCGGACCTAATTAGGGTGATTAGCAAGAGGACCCATAACCCATTCCGGGATTAGGGTTATGAGGAGGCTGAGAACAATTAGGAAATGATTTTTATTTCATTTTTCAGTCGCCTAAAACATTTCTCTAACCTTAGCTATGGCCTTTACCTTCTAATTTCATCCCAAATCGCTCTCTAATCAAGGATTAAGCTAATCCACGTCAAATCAAGGAGAAATAGCACCAAATCAGAGTTGGAGCTACTGTGTTGCATAGAGATTCGACCCAAATCAGAGGTAGTTTCAGATCTAAGATTTATTTGTGGCTAAGTGAGTGATTTGCAATCTTTTTCACTAATTACAGTTAATTAGGGTGATTAGTGTTAATTAACGAAATTATGCATGTTAAAAATCTGGAAAAATGTTTATAAATTCTAAAATATTATTTTAGGTCTCTGATAGAAATTTGGGCTAATTTGGATAAGTTTTGCAAATTGTATGCTTAAACATTATTAAGGGGGATTAAGGGGAAAATATGGGTTTTGGGTATGTTTGATCAATTTTAACACATCATATTGTTATTTTGGTGTTTGTGGTTGATTATACATATTGCTATGACTGTACGGTATGCTTTGTGATTGATTAGAAAAGTTAGAATGGTCGAAAACGCCGTCGTATGGTGTAAAACAGTCGTTGGACAGTTGTAGGAAATATGCAGAGGAAGGGATCGGATCGCCCCAGCCGAACCGACTTATTTGTGACCCTTAAACCGACCCAGACCCACTCGCCTAGATGTATCATGAACTGCTTGTTAGGGCCAGGAGGCTTAACCCTGAACCGCTCGTGCTTCGCATACCCTGAACCATTCTGAAGTGGAAATCACGAAACGATGCTTCGAAGAGAACATCACGAATTGAGGAGCCCGACCCGAACCCAGTGGGTGCACACGATCCGAACCGGAAGCCACGAACGAGTAGGACCGAACCGAGGGAGGAATTTCATGCTCGAACTGCGAAGCTTGGCCGAGCCGACCTGGAGAACCGATCACGAACCGATGGGACGACCGAACCGAACCGAGGGAAGAAAGAAGAAGACCGATCCGGTGATGACCCAAAACCCGAGATGCCAAGGTAGTCCAAATAGGAAGCTTGTACTCAGGATCCAGTTGGGAACCAACGAGTTATCTTCATGAGTTGGGCTTTGCTGTGGGACATGTGCAAAGGGGTTATCGACATTTATAGCTTTGATTCACCACCAAGACGGATGTTCGGCTACGTATCAGTGCAGTGGGGTAGTTATTACTCCATGGGGAAGAGTGATTGTAGCATGGCGATGAGCTAGTGCAGTGAAGGCATCATGACTTCATGGGGTAGAGTGGACATAGCAAGGATTAGTGGCTATGGATCAGTGCAGTGGAGTCGCCATGACTCCATGGGGTAGAGTGATCATAGCAAGGATTTGGGTGATCAAAGCGGTGGATATCGTATGCTTTACGCACTGAGTGAGAGATGTGAGGATGGTTGCCTTGCTTGATTGTTTGATATTACTATGACATGCACACCCCTCCCTCGTATTTTTACACCATATGTTAGCGTCACCTTAGAGTATTGTACATCCTGTTGTGCTAATAACTCTTTGGTTGCAGGTCCAGGTTCAGGTATGGTTTAGTATACCTGTTATTGTTCTGTTTTGCTGCTTATCGCTCATACCAGACTTTTGTCTGACCCAGATTTTTATGTCTCTTCTTATTACTATGGGTGCTCTTAAACGGGAAGACTAGAGACAGGTTAGGTGGTATGCACGAGTAGCTGTACCGGAGACGAACATGAGGCTTCCATGTATGATATATATAGATATTCTCCCTATGTCGCTGTCGGTCACTACTGTCGGCATTAGTAGTGTACTTTTCTTATTTTGCTTTAAATACAGTTCTCCAAAGTTGTAATAATGATGATGTGGAACACAAGTTGTATTTTGAATTTCCGCTGCTATGATAATTATGGTTTAGTTCTCAGCTTATGCACTGTCGCACCTGTTTTATGTCAAGTATGTTATTATTATATTTTATTCCATGCGCTGTGAGACATTCTACAGGTTCCTTGTTAGTTCATATTCCCTTCTTTCCTTTCTTTGATGACCGTCCTGTGCTAGTCAGGCATAGGCACAGTGCACTTTCATTGGAAATGTCGGCTGGTGCGGGGCGGGCCGTCACAACCTATTAGGCTAACAAACCCCAAAAATCGAAGTATAGTTTGAAACTTCATATTTCTTTTCCAAATCTCTTTCAAATTACTTATTATGGTTTACCATAGTTTTCCATATTTTTAATAATTTTTATATGGCTCGTTTCAATAAAATCCAGTTTCGGGCCACTAAAGGCACTAGCGCTGTTTTACCTCAAATTTGATTTGAACTTATCTCAAAATCTAACCGTTGGATTGTAAAAATTTATATATCATTTGAAAGCACTTTTCATTCCGAACTCAATATTTTTCGTTTTGGGAAAATCCACGGTCAGATCTCCTAATACGTCAATTTGAAGTCAATGATCGAAATTTGTGAACTATCGTTGCGCGACACGTCCTATTCAAATCATATTGTTATTTAAAGTAAATTTCGTCGATTCACTTAAAATTTATTTTATAAATTTGTTCAAAAAAGATTCAAACTTCAAATTCAATTATATAACAAAATCGAATATTCTATATCAATATAATATTAAAATAATAATATTTTTTAAAATATAATATTTTGAAATCCAAACTTTTCTGACATTCATTATAAAAATAAATAAGATAATCGGAAAAATCCGTTCGAGTTAAAAATGTCATTTATCTGCCAAACTCGTATTCATTTTTTTAATTTTAATATTCAAATTCTAATTTGAATTAAAACAAGCCATTTTTAATTCAAATCTCTTTCAAAATCATTTCAACCTTTTGAAAAGTTGTTTGAAATCATATTAACTTCATTTTCAAATCATTTAGAATTTATGAATCCAATTTCCATTTTCACGTCAAAGTTCACTTAAATGAATATAAAATTCATTTAAAATCCTAGTTGAACTCGACTCAATCAATTCCCATATAATTTCACATTCGTGGTGTCAATGTCTGTGAACATTTATAATAACACCCATAACAGTGATCAACCATCAATCAATAGTCATAAGATAAGCAGTTATATTTTTTAACACTTAAATGTACATAAATAGTATATATAAAACTATAAATAAACGTCCATCATCCACGAAGCAATTATAGCAACCACAACCAATCAATATACAATCAGATAAGATTATAATAACTTTAAAATAGTTCAGGAAGTTCTCACATTGATTTTTGATCGTTATAATAACAATCGCATTATGGATTAAATTAAAAGTGGGTTTAATTTAACCCAAAATTTCAACTTGCTCCAAATCGAACCAAATCAGTTTTGTTGTGAAGCTCTAGACTTCATGATTATAACTGATCTAGTTTCGTCCAATTCTGAGTTCGTATGATTAAGATATAGTAGTTTAAACTTAATTCGTGGTGTTAAATTTTAAGTTCGTCTAATTCTGAGTTCGTATAAATAACGTCTCTAGCTTTAATTAAACAATTTTAATTACACAATTTAAACACCTCACGCACGTGTTGCCTACCCTTCTTCTCTAAAAACAAATTCAGGTTTCCCTACATCAAACTCAAACCATGGCCGCACCTTTGCAACCGTCTTCCCACTCCATTTCTCCGCGAAATCGTGTATAACTTCCACTAATCCTTTTCTCTTCTCCTCCTCTTTGCATTCATCATCAACCGAAAACTCCTTGGAAACCCATGAAAAACACATGCTTCAAATTCCTCCGCACCCTAGCCCTCAGGTCACGACCCAAATGTGAATGGAATTTGAACAAATAATCACGCGAGATGCCAAACCTCCTAAAAACGTGAATCCAAACTCCAAAGCCCAAGCTCCCCTCCATTTTCTCAAAAAATCTAAACCCTAGTTATCCTCCACTCACGACATCAACTATCGACTAACCCAGGGTGTTGTCGCATCACCCTTGCCACCCACCGAGATGAAGCACTCCTCACAACAAATAAAATGATGCTTGTTTCAAAATTTATAGAAGAGTAAATGAATTTATTTTTAATTTTGATTTAGGATACATTCCTAAAAGTCACGACATTTTCTTATTTTAGCAAAGAAATGGCGGCTTGAATTTAGGTTTAGGGTTTTGGCTTGGAAATGATGTTATATTTTTAATTATTATTTTATTAATTTCTTTATTCAATCATTACTTGTAGTAATTTAAAAATTCAAACAGGCACATATGAACTCTGTTTTGTATGAAAATTGATATATAGCTATGATTTGTCATTACAGTCCTAATGAAACTATTTCATCAAAGAATTCGTTTGTTCAAATAGCGCTAGTTCGAGTTCAAATATTTGATCGATAATCTACGTTGAACATTTATATCTCGCAAGACCACATACTAACTTCGATTAGCCCGAAATTTGGAATCTTACAATAATTTACTATTTCAGATCCAACAAAATTAGTTTCGTCGAAAACAGAAGTCATTTGCAAAAAGGCTATTTTTAAGGCTTATGTAAGATTATTATAATGTTATTTAATTCCAAAACTATTCAATTTAAAAATAAACAAATTATTATTATCGTGTATATGTATCCAAATGGAATATCATATTTAGAATAAACATACTTGGGTTTTTATCTCAGTACTTCTATTTTCTAGTTAAATCGATATTTAGTATATTACAAAATCCTTTTATTTTATCCAATAAATCGTAATGGTCAATAAACGATTCCATATCAACTTTTCAGAAATTTGATTTGGAAATAACTTACAATCTATATGATGACATCTCAATTTTTCACCTTTGTTAGAACGATATAGTTAAATAGATTCTAAGTTTCTTGATTCAACTAATTCTGACTTATATTGCATCTTGTACATTCATTTAGAGTTCAAAACGTAATATTACGAACTACTACGCCGCTGCGAGCTCATTTTTAATTATATTATAAATTATACTTTCATACTCGTTTTAATTCGAGTTATATTCCAAGTCGTTATTTCTTAAAATAAATCTTTTTAAATACGATTAAATATTTATTAATAAAATACAGGTCATTACATCATGTCATCAAAATTGTAGGTTAGACAGACTATATATGTGAATATCGAGACACGTATGTATACACACACATATAATATATATATATATATATATTATGTATGTATATATACACCAACAATATCATACATGTATACTCAGGTATGAATAACTATTGCATTAATCACATTGGCTCACATGTAGGGTCACCTGGTCTTGAAAACTTGAAAATACATAAGTTTTTCATTCTTGCTTTGTCTTATAAAAATAATGTTGTTGCCATGCTGTTACACTTGGATTGTGTAACCTTCAACACGTGTTCACTTGGGTTGAACTCTATTTTGCTTCATTTGTGCATGTTCCTTGACATTTGTGCCACTTCTATGCTACTTGACTTTTTGTACACTATTGATAAATTGAAGTAGCAACTGCCTTGATTTGTAAACTTGAAATACATTTCTTGCACATGTTTTGCCTTCAGAACCTGAGCTATACCATTACTAATTGTCCTGCAATAAAATAAATAAGTTGATTTCCTATATTTTTATAATTATGTTGGACTTACTCATACAGATCTCTGATGTACTTGGTGGGCATTACACATACACTACTGCACATCTTGGTTCACATGTCCTTACCACATTAGAAATATGAATATATATATATATATATATATATATATATATATATATATGTATGGGTACATGTACCCTTGCTAATTTGATAAACATGCATCACATGCTTTTCTGATTATTGACCAAGTTTAGGCTAACCGAGACTATATGGCATATGGATATATTTGAAATTTTATTAACTGCTTGTCCTGGAAATGCCCTAGATGGGATATAACTATGAATTTTGGCATTTGATATATATTCTAACATTCTAGAAACTGCATAAAAAGTAAGAATTAACTATTGTGTATTATTATTTTATTGAAGCTGATTTACTTGAATAAAGTTAATCCCGACTCGAATGTTTTGTTTTTTGCATAACATTCGGGTCAGACCGAGTATTATGGCTTAGGATCTATAACTGTCGAAGTAGGATATCCGAGAAGACGCTCTAACTGGTTTGATGATTTCCGTTAAAAAAGTATGTACTAAAGATTTATGGGTACTCACAAAGGGAATGACTTAACTTCAATGGAGCATTATGGGTACTGGAACGGAAATATTATAAGACAGACATATATAAAACAACGGAAAGTAAAGTAGAAGTACTCCAAATCATTTATTAAATATAATTGTTTACAATAAAAGCCCATCAACTTCCAATACCCAATTTCATAGCTAAATATCTGTCTTGCTCAAAAACAAAGAAGCTTAAAAATAAATTGTAGTATTCCCCAATAAAGCAAAGCAAGCCATATCCAAGAGAGATCCAAGCCGTACATGAATGAGCCTGGGAGCTTGGTAACATCCGAACTAAGCTGTATTCCCACCCTGCGAACCTGGGGGGGAACAGAAGAAAAAGAGGCAAAACAAAACGGGTCAGTCATAAAGACTGAGTAAGTCCTAATGACTTTCAGCATAAAAACAGGTAAAGATAACATGGCATGAATAAACTGAAAGTAAACATAAGGATGATGACAAGATGGGCAAGATAGACTAAGATAACATGATAAATCAAGTATAACATCGCATGTTCAAGACTCGCTGCTCCAACTGTACTAGTATCCCAAACCCATGTTATATGTTGACCATAAAATGATCCCTTGTCCAATGTCATGAAATGACCCATTACTTGGTCCCACGAAACGATCTATTAATCGATCGGCTCCTTACAAGTCCTAGCTCGTTCATGTGTCTGTGTCATACAGCCCTATCATGAATGTAGTTACATGTGGTAGGTCCACCATAGGGTGTATCAAGCCCTAAGGTGCCAACCACCAACATGAATCAAGCATGCACAGTGTAAACCTAATGATGCCCAATGCCTGCTTTTTCAACTCCGGACTATGTGCACGACCATAGTCCGCCTGAACCTACACTGGCGCACCAACTCAGCCGTCGTTCTGGTCGCTTACAATCAGCCCAGTAATCGTGCCCCACCCTGCCTAGTTCCAGGGTACCATGATACATCTAGTGGGTTACTGCTGAAATGGACCGCGTAACTAGGGTTTCCGTCCAACAGGTTAAGTGTTGTCATTTAAATTCGTGACTTAACCCTTATCAGTCTAGCATGTCAAGTTGGTTAAGTGTTGTCATTCAAGTTTGTGACTTAACCCGCCTATGTGTCATGTAAAATTGGCTAAGTGTTGTCGTTCAAGTTCATGACTTAGCCCTACGAATCGTGTGTCAAGTTGGTTAAGTATATTCAAGCGGTTCATGACTTAACCCTACCAAATCATCGTGTCAAATTGGTTAAGTAGATTCAAATGGTTCATGACTTAACCCTACCAAATCATCGTGTCAAAATGGTTAAGTAGATTCAAGCGGCTCATGTCTTAACCCCACTAATCATGTGTCAATTTGGTTAAGTGTTGTCTTTCATGTTCATGACTTAACCCTATCATGTGGCATTAATTCATTAATGCACCCCAACCTCTCACATCAGACTTGTTGTTGTGGTCATTGGATATGCCGGGCGGTTCCGGGCAGATTTACACCACAACTTAGTCTGACCTCGGGTTTCAAGCGCGATATGACCAACTACCCACATTGGATCCTATTGTTTGCAGTCACTGGATTTGCCGGGCGGTTCCCGGTAGAATTACACTGCAAACTCAACCCAACCTCGAGTTGGCCATTTTCGAGTTCATTCTAGTGTCATGTCCATGTTCAATTTTCATGTCAAGTTCGTGTCTAGTTTCAAGGCAAGTTTCATGTCCATATCCAGATTCAAGTTATAACAATGTTCATGTTTCATGTTCATAACCAATTCATGTTTTACCTAATCTACCAAAATAGTATTCCCATTGCACGTAAACGTGAATCGATCTAGATTACAAGTAATTCCAAATCCAAAATGAGGGAATGACATCAAAACTATGATAGGCAAAAGAACGAGCACAAGGTGATAAATCTAGCATGATATAGCTTGAGATAATTGGTTATAACATCACTGGCATATAGAATAATAGTCCCAAAACATTAGGATTATAGATCTAGCATAATAAGGTGATAGTCGTGATTAAGATGATAATCCGAACTTGTGAATAATAACTAATTCAACATCACAGGCATGTTAATATTATGGACATGAAAGGATTTGATTTACAACATGAATAGGCCCAAATTAATTTCATAGAAATATTCCCAAAAGTCAAGATCCAAGATGAACAAGAATAGATATGAATCAATTATCATACATAGGTTGTAATAACCCGGAAATGCGAGCCAGTTTAAAAATTTTACTTCGGCAATTTTAGCGGATTTTGAATATTTAAAATGAATTATTTTAAATAATATCGACGAGAAATTTATTTTGAAATGAATTCGACGTATATATTATATACGTCGTCGTTAGAATATAAATAATTATATATAATTATAAAAGGAATTGAAAATGGCGCAGTAGTTCGATAATTCGATTTCAAATTTCAATTGAACGTACTAGGTGCAAAACAATCCGGATTTTAGCGAAACCAAAAGTATTAGAATCTAATTGAGAATATCTTTCGAACGAATCTGAAAAATCGAAATTTCATAGCGGGGATAAAAAGATATGTCCAGTTGAAAATTCTGAATAGTCACTATGGAATTCAGGCCCTTAAAAATGGAAATCTTGCAAACGACCTCGAATTTCGACCAAACCACTTTTGTTGGGTCTGTGATGTCAAGTTATTGCTAGATTTCAAATTTCATAATTTTTCGAATCAATATGTGAGCGTGGCAAAGGAAAACGTGTTTGACCAGTTTCAGTTGATTTTAATCGACTGGAAAATGGTCATTTTTCCAATGGTCTCAGAATTCGACGAAATTAGTTTTGTTAGGACCGTATCGTCAATACGAAGCTAGAAAATATTTTTCGGGAATTTTTCGAGTTAGTATGTGACCCCAGTAAATTGAAATGCGCGTTCAAATTCAATGTATAGAGTTATATGTTGATTTTGACGGAAACTGATCGAAACAATCGAATCAGCCTACGGGACATATCCCATTGTGTTCGGAATGGGGGTAATTAGCTAGGGACGGCAGTCGGCGGGTTCGTTTTCGAGTTCGAATGGAGATGGTACTTTATGGAATTCAAAATTAAAAATAAATAAATTAATAAATATATAAACCTAACTCCCTCACTATTCTCGGTCAAACCATTCCCTCGAAGTCAAAACTTCAGAAACCCGTAACCCTAAATCGGCCGTCGCCCTTCATCGCAGCACCACCACCGCAGCTCAGGGCCCGCCGACGTCGCGCCTCCGCATCCCGCCGCCTCTCCAGCCCATCCCATTCCCTCGCCTCTCTCCTCTCACCCTATTGTGAACCACCGCCCTCGAATCCACCAATACCCATCGCCCCTGACCCTTAACCGCCACCACAGACCCGCCGCCACCCTCCACTGCCTAGTCGAGCCTCCTGCCACCTTCCCCGATCACTATCGACGCCTGAAACTCCCTAGACCCGCCACAACCCGACCCTCCCCGCCACCTCGGCAACCCTTGTAAGCATTTATATTTATTTTCTTCAGTCATGATGTTAAAACTTTGATTTTTAACATAGGTAATGCTCGGATTTTTAATTAAGAAAAGCTTCAATTCTTAGGTTAGAAAATATAAGATATATAAATGTAGAAGGATATGATTTTTAATCTATGAAAGGAGAGATTTTTATTTATAAAAAGACGAGATCTTTATGAGAGTAAAAATATAATTTTTATTATATAGAAAGGAGAAAAATCTAATTTTTATTTTATAGAAAGGATAAAAATATAATTTTTATTATATAGAAAGGATAAAAATATAATTTTTATTATATAGGAAGGTTAGGGAAGTTAAAAATATGATTTTGACGACAAGGAAGATATTGTTTTGACGATTATGAAGTAGGTTAAATATAGATATGGAATTTTACATATAGAAAAGATTCGATTTTTATATAGTGGCAGTAATAAAAATATGATTTTTATCCAGTGTTGATAATAAAAATATAATTTTTATATGAGAGGAATGTTAAAAATATAATTTTTATATAAGGTAGAGTATAAAAATATGATTTTTATCAATGTGAGAGATTAAAAATATGATCTTTATTATTTGAAGAGTGAAGAGAAAATATGATTTTTATTATATACTTGAGATTATAAAAACACGGCCTTTATATGTGTTGTAGCGAATTAACAATATAAAGAAGTGATTTTGTTTAAAATATAAGTTGAGATTTTTATATAAATAAAAATTCGATTTATATATATGAAGCGTTATAAAAATATAATCTCTATGATGTTAAAGGCGAAATTTACATATATATGAAGTGGGAATAAAAATCTCAACTTTATTTTTATCGTGAAGTAGAGAGAATATAAAAATGTGATTTTTATATATGTAGTGAATACAGGCAACGAAAGTGACAAAAGGAGGGAACGATGAAGATTTCCTACATATGAAGAGTCGTGGAGTTTGGATTAGCTTTCGGTGAGAACTTCTCACTTTGAATTTCTTTTCCTAGTTAGAAATATATACTAGGATGCAGACGGTGTTTAGTAGCACCCGACACCCGTCATCCACAGACCATGGATGACTTGTTTGTTTGATTGATGTGTTGTGAAAATTGTTTGTGATGTTGATGTGAAATAGATAATAAAATATATTCATATGTTGAATAAAATAATTTGGTCATTAAAAATATAATTTTTAACGTGAATGTGAATAAATAAATATTCATTTACAAACCGGACGGTTTGTTTATGTACACCTATTTGAAAGACATTGATTGGGACGATAAATTTTACACATCGCCCAACTGCACAAATAAAAATATGTGTTTGTTTATTTGAAACCCCACACGGGTATTAGGATAAAATACGACATACACTAATCCCAATAATTAGTTGTATGTCGATCGATTGATTGACAGGCTGTTATAAGCGTTAGATATCTGTATTTGATGCTTATACAGTGTAGTGCACTTTGGATGATGGTTGATTGTGTATCGTTGCTATTATATACATGTGTTGTATGGAATCCATATAATTAATTTTGTATGGTAATTGATTGGGCCTCATTCCAATTTAGAAAATTGAAGAATATTATAAACTAAAGGTTCATGTGTTGACCGTACTCATCCGTTGAGATTAGTCATGTGTTGAACGAAATATTTTAACAATAAAATTTACATCTTTATCATATATAAAATTAGAAACTAACTGGAAAATAGATAAGAAGAGTGGTCTCCTGGATATTGATCTAATGTTGGTTTCGGCTTTCGGGGTTGATATTCAGGGAATCGTTCTCTTACTAGTTTACGGTTGGAGTCTGATTTTAAATCAAACGATATATACCATAATTTTTATAAAATATATTAAATAACAAAAATAGTCACACGTGGATAGTACTCATTCGTTGAGATTAGTCGTGTGTTGACAAAAATATAGATTCACATATTGAATAGAATAAATATTCATTTGTTGAATAGAATAACGGGATTATTGAAATATATAAAGCCGTGTTGATTAGAGATGCGCTATTTTGATGCGAACGATATTTATATCGATTATATTCGTTCTGAAATGAATATTGAAAAGAGATTTAAAAATCGAATATATAGAAAACGAATTCGAATTGAATAGAAAACGAATTTGAAATAAAATTGAAATCGATTTGAATTTGAAATGAATATTGAAAAGAGATTTAAAAATCGAATATATAGAAAACGAATTTGATTTGAATAGAAAACGAATTGAATTCGAATTGAGTAGAAAACGAATTCGAATTGAATAGAAAACGAATTTGAATTGAATTGAATAGAAAACGAATTTGAAATAGAATTGAAATCGATTTGAATTTTAAATGAATGTTGAAATTGTTTTGAAAACGAATTTAAAACGATTTATAAAATTCGTTTTAAATAGAAATCGACGAAATATATATTATATATATTATATATATAATATAATGGCCTGAATAGAACGCGCCGCGCCGTGGCAGTTCGTGAATTTCGACCATTGACTTCGAACGGACATTACGGGATATCCGACCGTCGGATTCTCCTAAAACCGGAACCGTTGGGTTCGTATCGAAAAGAGCTTTCTAACGAATATTAGAAATTTGAAATCTAATGGTTGGATTTGGAGATACGTCCAAATCAAATTTGAAAAAGGTCGCTGTAAGTGCAGTTCGATGGCCGTTGATGGAAATCGACTGTACGGGCCTTGATAAAATTATTAAAAATCGTAATAATTTGTGTAAAATCATAAGAAATGATTTGGGAAAAATTGGGATGAAAAACTCCATATTTGAAAAGATAAAAATAGATTTTTATCGAAATGAACTAGTTTTGAATTAAAATTAAACCCGTTTATTTTTAAATGAATAAATTGGATTTGAAATGGGTTTTAAATAGAATTGATTTGTGGGTTTATCGTGAACGGTGTTTTAAATAACACTGGTTCTTTAACCCGATAAGAAATAGAGTGTGATTTGGGTTTATCGTGAACTGTGTTTTAAATGACATTAGTTCTTTAACCCAGAAAAGGGAGTTTTGATGAATCTGCAATTAGATTGAAATGTGAATTGATAATTTAAATTATCAAATTTGGCAAATGAGCGAGAATGGAGTATTACCAGTTTTGCTCCAAAGCGATAGGTAAATCTTTAATTAGATTTGAACGTGAAATGGTAATTAATTTTACCGATAACACCGTGGTGTTAGATATGGAGTATTACCAGTTTTTCTTCATGGGATGAATAGGTTGGGATTGGGAATTAAAATAAATAATTACTTCAGTACGGTTCGCTAATCTCGACTAGTTTGGAAAAACCATAATTTGGTTTGAAATGACATCCAAAGGAAGATTAAAGAATAAATTCAAAGAATTTATCTTGGATAAAATTAATGGGAACCTTTCCCTAAGAATATGAAATTTAGAAACTAGCTGTAGGTTAGCTAAGAAGAATGGTTTCCTGGGTATTGATCTGATGTTGGTTTCGGCCTTCGGGGTTAATATTTGGGAAATTGTTCTCTTGTTGATTTACGGTTAGTGGCTGCTAAATTGGAATGAGGTGTATGTTGTGTGTTTGTGTAACATTCGTTTTAATATACGCGGGTTGTTCGGAATGGCCGGGTTTATACCCATTCTGAATAACCAATTCGACGTTATGTCGAAGACGAAGACGGTGGTTGAAGACCGGAAGTCTTCACATCGTTTGGGTGATTACTGATGATCTTGATTGGGCTGTACACCGAAGATGAGGGAATCAGTTGGTGGTCGTCCAGACGTACTTGGAGATCGATGGATATGCGAGGAAAGTGCCTCCGGTTTCGTTCAGACCCAGAACGAACTTGTAAATGGATTGTGTGTCTGAAATTGGATTTTATTCTGTGTTGATTGATTTCTGTTAAATATATATCTGTTTGGCGGCGGAGAATTTATTCTCTTGCTTAACGCCCTTCTCTGAGACGTACGAGCATAGAGGTTATATATCGATAGATATCAATCGCATGGCATGAATTGCCTGTGTGGCACGCTGAGTTGCATGGATAAAGGCTTCTGTTGAAAAGCAAAGTCTTGTGGTTGATGATCAAAGCACGGCCTACGTGGTAGCTTTGTGTATAACGTGAATTCGCGAGCCTCACACCTCGGTATGAGTTAAAAACGGGATAAGGACTGCAGGGAGAGCACGACGTTTCTTTCTAGCTTTGGTGGTGTCAGTGACTTACCAGCCCTGACATTTGTATACTTTTCACCTATGTGGTTATTGGATGAGGCGCCTCGATTTTAGGTCTGTTTGGACCGGGAAACGTGTGTTCAGGAATAATTAATCCTCAAACGTAAGAGAGGACCGGCCCTGAAGCATCCAGGGGTTACCCAGAGTGTGTAGTCCCGAGGCATTTGCTAGAGTGTCTCGAAGCGGAGAGGAGCTTGCCCCTTGCCTCGACTCATGACGGAAATCCAATTTCCAATACGTGTATTTCGGCTTTATTTGTAGAGCCTAGTATGGCGACATAGTGGGATGGGGCACTCATGCCGTCTATGATTTATATTTATGATTGAAATTGTTTTGACACTATACACTTATTATAGTATCAAATGATTTGTTTTAAACGTACCAAGCATGTTTGGCTGTTATAAGGTAAATCCCTATCCTCCGGCTTGCGTTGCATTGTGTGATGGGACCTGGGTCTTATAATAGCTTCATTTTTCGAAAAAGCATTGCGTTGTTTATTCTATGCACTGGTATTCTTGGGAGGAAACCCGTTCCGTGTTATACGGCGTGGTCCCTTGAATTACTCTCTTTTAAAGTAAAGTTTTAAATAACTGTTTTAGTTCTCACACCAGTCACATGACTGACTTGGAGTTTATTGTTTTAACCTAAACTCTGGGTGCCCTTATTTTCGACACGGGCAGCTAGTAGTTTTGGTTTTGCAGATTTATATTCGCAGGATCCTGGTTTACAGCTGGAACGATGCTTGGAAAGCTCTGTATCCGTGTATCACTTTCAGTTGTGTTTTGTATATTTTTCCGCTGCTATGTAATTTTTTGTAATCTCTGATATTTATCGAATGTAATTTATTCAATTATACTCTGTATATTCTTGTATTTGATGGAATTGTTGTAATAGCAATGCAATGTTCTTCCGTCTGCATTCTATTGTGTGTTGTTCTCAAAGTATCCGCTCTTTCCTTCATGGGGAAGTAACGGGTTCTCACAGTGGTATCAGAGCTTTGGTTTACAGAGCTCGAGAACAAGACACATTAGAACCATACGAAAGAATTCATCAGATATTGGATTAGAAATATCCAATTAGAATGACTCGTTAGTGATAGGATCGGTAGTATCCTAGAACGAGTGTGAAGAGTATATTTTTCAAATGAAAACAATTTTGTTCTGAAATTTAATTCGTTTTATATACGTATTTGATTATTTATTTATTTTGAATTTGGACAATCGAGTATATAAAGATTTCGCGTATACGCGTCATGAACGTATATTCGAAGTTTTAATATACTAGATAGATATAGAATTACACTCTAGTCGCCCGAAGATGATGTTAATAATGACCATGGCATCATCAATATTTATATTCGTGTTTCGAAGGTGTGATATCTATATATTTCCATTTAGACTGGTGTGAGAACCAAAACTTCTATAGGATTTATTTGTTGTGATTTGGCATCAAAAACATGATTTTTTGTATATATATCAAAATTATGAATTTGAAACTCTAATTCACTAATTGATTGATGTTTGTGTTGTTTGTTTATTTGTTTGATAATTTTGAACCATTATGCCTAATTGCATCAAATATTGAATTGTATTGAAAATTAGACGCATTTGCTTGCATATACATGTACTTACATTGAACAGGTCATAGCAAGGAGGCTAGAGCAGAGAATAAAATTTGTTTGCCCGACAAATAGGTACATATTTACTATAATTTACTGTTTTGTTTGGGTGATGATGATTTTATGAGCCGATTGGCTAGCCGCTTGGCTTTTTCTTTTTCTTTTTGAGATCAGAAGGCCTGTATGGCAATTTCGGGATTTTCCCGTGGCTCCCGGTGCAGGGGACGTTATGGCGACAATTTTCGAAAATTTAGGGTGTTAGCCAAATTTTTGAAGAATTTGAAAATTCTCAGAAGCTGAAAAGTTGGAGAACGGAAGCCGGATCGAACGTAGAGTTGATTAATCAAACCACTTTCGACTTTGTTCCTTTTCGGGGACGAAAAGTTTTAAGTGGGGGAGATTGTAATAACCCGGAAATGCGAGCCAGTTTAAAAATTTTATTTCGGCAATTTTAGCGGATTTTGAATATTTAAAATGAATTATTTTAAATAATATCGACGAGAAATTTATTTTGAAATGAATTCGACGTATATATTATATACGTCGTCGTTAGAATATAAATAATTATATATAATTATAAAAGGAATTGAAAATGGCGCGGTAGTTCGATAATTCGATTTCAAACTTCAATTGAACGTACCGGGTGCAAAACAATCCGGATTTTAGCGAAACCAAAAGTATTAGAATCTAATTGAGAATATCTTTCCAACGAATCTGAAAAATCGAAATTTCAAAGCGGGGATAAAAAGATATGTCCATTTGAAAATTCTGAATAGTCACTATAGAATTCAGGCCCTTAAAATGGAAATTTTGCAAACGACCTCGGATTTCGACCAAACCACTTTTGTTGGGTCCGTGATGTCAAGTTATTGCTAGATTTCAAATTTCATAATTTTTCGAATCAATATGTGAGCGTGACAAAGGAAAACGCATTTGACCAGTTTCAATTGATTTTAATCGACTGGAAAATGGCCATTTTTCCAACGGTCTCAGAATTCGACGAAATTAGTTTTGTTAGGACCGTATCGTCAATACGAAGCTAGAAAATATTTTTTGGGAATTTTTCGAGTTAGTATGTGACCCCAGTAAATTGAAATGCGCGTTCAAATTCAATGTATAGAGTTATATTTTGATTTTGACGGAAACTGATCGAAACAATCGAATCAGCCTACGGGACATATCCCATTGTGTTCAGAATGGGGGTAATTAGCTAGGGACGACAGTCGGCGGGTTCGTTTTCGAGTTCGAATGGAGATGGTACTTTATGGAATTCAAAATTAAAAATAAATTAATAAATAAATATATAAACCTAACTCCCTCACTATTCTCGGTCAAACCATTCCCTCGAAGTCAAAACTTCAGAAACCCGTAACCCTAAATCGGCCGTCGCCCTTCATCGCAGCGCCACCACCGCCGCTCAGGGCCCGCTGACGTCGCGCCTCCGCATCATGCCGCCACTCCAGCCCCTCCCCTTCCCTCGCCTCTCTCCTCTCACCCTATTGCGAACCACCGCCCTCGAATCCCCCAATACCCGTCGCCCCTGACCCTTAACCGCCACCACAGACCCGCCGCCACCCTCCACCGCCTAGCCGAGCCTCCTGCCACCTTCCCCGATCACTATCGACGCCTGAAACTCCCTAGACCCGCCACAACCCGACCCTCGCCGCCACCTCGACAACCCTTGTAAGCATTTATATTTATTTTCTTTAGTCATGATGTTAAAACATTGATTTTTAACATAGGTAATGCTAGAATTTTTAATTAAGAAAAGCTTCAATTTTTAGGTTAGAAAATATAAGATATATAAATGTGGAAGGATATGATTTTTTATCTATGAAAGGAGAGATTTTTATTTATAAAAAGATGAGATCTTTATGAGAGTAAAAATATAATTTTTATTATATAGAAAGGATAAAAATATAATTTTTATTATATAGGAAGGTTAGGGAAGTTAAAAATATTATTTTGACGACAAGGAAGATATGGTTTTGACGATTATGAAGTAGGTTAAATATAGATATGGAATTTTACATATAGAAAAGATTCGATTTTTATATAGTGGCAGTAATAAAAATATGATTTTTATCCAGTGGCGATAATAAAAATATAATTTTATATGAGAGGAATGTTAAAAATATAATTTTTATATAAGGTAGAGTATAAAAATATGATTTTTATCAATGTGAGAGATTAAAAATATGATCTTTATTATTTGAAGAGTGAAGAGAAAATATGATTTTTATTATATACTTGAGATTATAAAAACACGGCCTTTATATGTGTTGTAGCGAATTAACAATATAAAGAAGTGATTTTGTTTAAAATATAAGTTGAGATTTTTATATAAATAAAAATTCGATTTATATATATGAAGCGTTATAAAAATATAATCTCTATGATGTTAAAGGCGAAATTTACATATATATGAAGTGGGAATAAAAATCTCAACTTTATTTTTATCGTGAAGTAGAGAAAATATAAAAATGTGATTTTTATATATGTAGTGAATACGGGCAACGAAAGTGACAAATGGCGGGAACGATGAAGATTTCCTACATATGAAGAGTCGTGGAGTTTGGATTAGCTTTCGGTGAGAACTTCTCACTTTGAATTTCTTTTCCTAGTTAGAAATACATACTAGGATGCAGACGGTGTTTAGTAGCACCCAACACCCGTCATCCACAGACCATGGATGGCTTGTTTGTTTGATTGATGTGTTGTGAAAATTGTTTGTGATGTTGATGTGAAATAGATAATAAAATATATTCATATGTTGAATAAAATAATTTGGTCGTTAAAAATATAATTTTTAACGTGAATGTGAATAAATAAATATTCATTTACAAACCAGACGGTTTGTTTATGTACACCTATTTGAAAGACATTGATTGGGACGATAAATTTTACACATCGCCCAACTACACAAATAAAAATCTGTGTTTGTTGATTTGAAACCCCACACGGGTATTGGGATAAAATACGACATACACTAATCCCAATAATTAGTTGTATGTAGATCGATTGATTGACAGGCTGTTATAAGCGTTAGATATCTATATTTGATGCTTATACAGTGTAGTGCACTTTGGATGATGGTTGATTGTGTATCGTTGCTATTATATATATGTGTTGTATGGAATCCATATAATTAACTTTGTATGGTAATTGATTGGGCCTCATTCCAATTTAGAAAATTGAAGAATATTATAAAATAAAGGTTCATGTGTTGACCGTACTCATCCGTTGAGATTAGTCATGTGTTGAACGAAATATTTTAACAATAAAATTTACATCTTTATCATATATAAAATTAGAAACTAACTGGAAAATAGATAAGAATAGTGGTCTCGTGGATATTGATCTAATGTTGGTTTCGGCCTTCGGGGTTGATATTCAGGGAATCGTTCTCTTACTAGTTTACGGTTGGAGTCTGATTTTAAATCAAACGATAGATACCATAATTTTTATAAAATATATTAAATAACAAAAATAGTCACACGTGGACAATACTCATTCGTTGAGATTAGTCGTGTGTTGACAAAAATATAGATTCACATATTGAATAGAATAAATATTCATTTGTTGAATAGAATAACGGGATTATTGAAATATATAAAGCCGTGTTGATTAGAGATGCGCTATTTTGATGTGAACGATATTTATATCGATTATATTCGTTTTGAAATGAATATTGAAAAGAGATTTAAAAATCGAATATATAGAAAACGAATTCGAATTGAATAGAAAACGAATTTGAAATAAAATTGAAATCGATTTGAATTTGAAATGAATATTGAAAAGAGATTTAAAAATCGAATATATAGAAAACGAATTTGATTTGAATAGAAAACGAATTGAATTCGAATTGAATAGAAAACGAATTCGAATTGAATAGAAAACGAATTTGAATTGAATTGAATAGAAAACGAATTTGAAATAAAATTGAAATCGATTTGAATTTTAAATGAATGTTGAAATTGTTTTGAAAACGAATTTAAAACGATTTATAAAATTCGTTTTAAATAGAAATCGACGAAATATATATTATATATATATAATATAATGGCCTGAATAGAACGCGCCGTGCCGCGGCAGTTCGTGAATTTCGACCACTAACTTCGAACGGACATTACGGGAGATCCGACCGTCAGATTCTCCTAAAACCGGAACCGTTGGGTTCGTATCGAAAAGAGCTTTCTAACGAATATTAGAAATTTGAAATCTAACGGTTGGATTTGGAGATACGTCCAAATCAAATTTGAAAAAGGTCGTTGTAAGTGCAGTTCGATGGCCGTTGATGGAAATCGACTGTACGGGCCTTGATAAAATTATTAAAAATAGTAATAATTTGTGTAAAATCATAAGAAATGATTTGGGAAAAATTGGGATGAAAAACTCCATATTTGAAAAGATAAAAATAGATTTTTATCGAAATGAACTAGTTTTGAATTAAAATTAAACCCGTTTATTTTTAAATGAATAAATTCGATTTGAAATGGGTTTTAAATAGAATTGATTTGTGGGTTTATCGTGAACGGTGTTTTAAATAACACTGGTTCTTTAACCCGATAAGAAATAGAGTGTGATTTGGGTTTATCGTGAACTTTGTTTTAAATGACATTAGTTCTTTAACCCAGAAAAGGGAGTTTTGATGAATCTGCAATTAGATTGAAATGTGAATTGATAATTTAAATTATCAAATTTGGCAAATGAGCGAGAATGGAGTATTACCAGTTTTGCTCCAAAGTGATAGGTAAATCTTTAATTAGATTTGAACGTGAAATGGTAATTAATTTTACCGATAACACTGTGGTGTTAGATATGGAGTATTACCAGTTTTTCTTCATGGGATGAATAGGTTGGGATTGGGAATTAAAATAAATAATTACTTATGTACGGTTTGCTAATCTCGACTAGTTTGGAAAAACCATAATTTGGTTTGAAATGACATCCAAAGGAAGATTAAAGAATAAATTCAAAGAATTTATCTTGGATAAAATTAATGGGAACCTTTCCCTAAGAATATGAAATTTAGAAACTAGCTGTAGGTTAGCTAAGAAGAATGGTTTCCTGGGTATTGATCTGATGTTGGTTTCGGCCTTCGGGGTTAATATTTGGGAAATTGTTCTCTTGTTGATTTACGGTTAGTGGCTGCTAAATTGGAATGAGGCGTATGTTGTGTTTGTGTAACATTCGTTTTAATATACGCGGGTTGTTCGGAAAGGCCGGGTTTATTCCCATTCTGAATAACAGATTCGACGTTATGTCGAAGAAGAAGACGGTGGTTGAAGACCGGAAGTCTTCACATCATTTGGGTGATTACTGATGATCTTGATTGGGCTGTACACCTATGATGAGGGAATCAGTTGGTGGTCGTCCAGACGTACTTGGAGATCGATGGATATGCGAGGAAAGTGCCTCCGGTTTCGTTCAGACCCAGAACGAACTTGTAAATGGATTGTGTGTCTGACATTGGATTTTATTCTGTGTTGATTGATTTCTGTTAAATATATATTTGTTTGGCGGCGGAGAATTTATTCTCTTGCTTAACGCCCTTCTCTGAGACGTACGAGCTTAGAGGTTATATATCGATAGATATCAATCGCATGGCATGAATTGCCTGTGTGGCACGCTGAGTTGCATGGATCAAGGCTTCTGTTGAAAAGCAAAGTCTTGTGGTTGATGATCAAAGCACGGCCTACGTGGCAGCTTTGTGTATAACGTGAATTCGCGAGCCTCACACCTCGGTATGAGTTAAAAACGGGATAAGGACTGCAGGGAGAGCACGACGTTTCTTTCTAGCTTTGGTGGTGTCAGTGACTTACCAGCCCTGACATTTATATACTTTTCACCTATGTGGTTGTTGGATGAGGCGCCTCGATTTTAGGTCTGTTAGGACCGGGAAACGTGTGTTCAGGAATAATTAATCCTCAAACGTAAGAGAGGACCGGCCCTGAAGCATCCAGGGGTTACCCAGAGTGTGTAGTCCCGAGGTATTTGCTAGAGTGTCTCGAAGCGGAGAGGAGCTTGCCCCTTGCCTCGACTCATGATGGAAATTGTAACAACCCGTATTTTCATTAACCTGTAATAATGTAAATCGAGGCAGAATTTAATTCTAAAATCTGAATCAAGGGAAATGGGCTATGCCATTGCGTTCGTCTCGGAAAAATACGCGAAATTGAGTCCGAGTTTTCGAAAATCGGAGTCCGTATGACCCGATTAAGGCCCAATGAAGTTTTCAGAAAATTTCAAAGTAAAAACAGATTTCAAATTAAAGTTTGAATTTGAAAAATTAGGTTAGATTGGGCCAGGCGGGAAAATTCCCGCCAGAGCACCCAAGTCGACAGCCCTGTCGACTTGGGAGTCGACTTGGTTGGACCCAAGTCGACAGCCCTGTCGACTTGGCTGTCGACTTGGTCCAGCCGGGCTGTTTAGCCTGGTGCACCATTTTGAGATTAGGTTGAGCTTGGGGGCCAGATTCGGTTTTAAGGGCTGAGATTGGAACTAGGGTTTAATCCTAAGGCTAGAACTAATCCTAATCTCTATAAATAAGCCCCTAACCTAACCCTAAATCATCATTATTCATTCAAGTAACTAAACTATGGCAAAATCATTCCTCTCATGGCCTCCACTCTCTTCATAAAATTCCTAAATAAATTTCTATGAGAGATTTTCCATGCATACAAGTGTTTTCAAGCTTGTATGAGTGTCATTAGCTTGCATTCAAGTCAAGTTTCCATATTTACATCATAAAGCAAGGGTTTTGATCATTTTGGCTCAAGGGATTTTCTATTAGAGCTTGCATTTTGGGTCTATTTGATTGCATAAGGGCTTTGTCATATTTTTGTGTCTTCATAAGCTTTGTAAGCCCTATTCTACTTTCATATTTAAACTCTAAAGTGAAATGTATGATATGCAAGTTTGATATGTTATGATATGCAAGTTTATTATGTCATGATATGCAAGTTTGATATGTTATGATATGCAAGTTTATTATGTCATGATATGCAAGTTTGATATGTTATGATATGCAAGTTTGATATGTCATGATATGCAAGTTTGATATGTTATGATATGCAAGTTTATTATGTCATGCTATGCAAGTTTGATATGTTATGATATGAAAGTTTGCCATGTTATGATATGCAAGTTTATCATGTTATGTTATGCAAGTTTGATATGCAAGTTCGTCACATGATATGCAAGTATGTTATGCAAGTTTGGGTTGATGATTTGGTTCATGTTATCATGTTATGCAAGCTTATCTTGAGTATATGAACATAAAGCTCCAAGCTTTATGCTAAAGGTTGCATTTTGGCAACATGTAAGTTATCATATCTCTTATGATAACTTGCATGTGAGGCTAAATGCGAACTTATGGCCATGTCTACATGTCATTTAGCACCATGTATCACCAATATGCCAAGTTTGGTTTTATGCATGCTTTTGAGGCCTAAAAATGTAATATGCAAGTATATGAACATATGTACATTTCTTATGCCACCATGTTGAACTTGTGGCTTCAACACCTTTATGTCATGATTATGCCAAGTTCCCTCTTTCTATCCTTTGTGCGCTATGGCGATATGTAAGCGATGGGATTGCGTTTGGGGTTGGGTAAACTTAAAAGACATAAAAACATAAGCTTGGGAATTTACCTATTAAGTTAGGTCTACCCATTGGGAATTTACCTATTAAGTTAGGTCTACCCAATTGCTTGAAAACTTGTAATGTGTTTTGGAAACATGATGGACATGACACTTAGAAAATATAAGTGTGACCAACTCGAGGTTGGGTTGAGTTTGTAGCGTAAACCTACCCGGAACCGACCGGCTTAACTAGTTGCTACAAACAATAGGACCCAATGTGAGAAGTTGGTCATGTTGTACCTTGAACCCGAGGTTAGACCAAGTTGAGGTGTAAAGCTACCCGGAACCGACCGGCTTAACTAGTAACCGCAACAAAGTCTAATGTGAGAGGTTAAGGCGCATTAATTAATTAATGCCTCATGATTAGGGTTAAGTCATGGACCGCTTGAATACTTAACCAATTAAACACGATGGGTTGGTAGGGTTAAGTCATGAACCTTGGGTACACTTAACCAACTTGGTACTTGAATGGGTTGGGTTAACCACGTTTAGCCCATTAAGGAAACCCTAGTTACGTGGTCCTTTGCACCAGTAACCCTCTTAGTTGTATCATGATACCCTAGGGACTAGGCTAGGGAGGGGCACGATTACTGGGATGCCATGTAAGCGACCAAAACGACGGCTGAGTAGGTGCGCCGGTGTAGGTTCAGGCGGGCCATGGTCGTGCACATGGTCCGGAGTTGAAAAAGCAGGCACGGGCACCAGTAGGTTTAGACTGTGCGTGCTTGATTTGTGCCAGTGGTTGACACCCTAGGACTTGATACACCCTAGGGTGGACCTAGCACAGTTTAGCTACACTTCGTAGTTGGGCCGTATGACACCGACACTTGACGAGTTAGGCTTATAGGGAGCCGATCGACTAGACCGTTTGGTTGGACCTCGTATTGGGGTCACTTCATGTTATTGGGCCAAAGCTTGGGCCAAGGGATCAATACTTGTTTATTCAAGTCATGTTAGTTTGCTAGTACACCTGTGGTGCAAAACCTTAGTCCTGATTATGCGATGACACCTTTATCTACCTTGTTAGTTAATCATCATGCTAGTATGTTGTTATCCTTATGTTCATCCCTGCTGCTCATGCCAGTTAACTTTACCAGTTTACATTGATTGTAGTAGGGCTTACTCAGTCTTTTTGACTGACCTGTTTTCTTTCGCCTCTTTTCTTCCGTTTCCCCCCCCCCCCCCCCCCCAGGTTCTCAGGGTGGGAATATTGGAGCTTAGCTTGGATTTCTGATCGCTTGCTTGTGGGATTTAGCTCATGTACGGTCTGGACATGAAGCTAGCTATGGTTATCACTTATTTTGGGGATAGTACTTATGTATTTCAGTTTTTCAGTAATGTTGTTTTTATCTAGACTTGTGTATTTGGAAAGTTGACATTATGTTGTACCAGACTTGTTTTTGAAATAGTTTGAAATCTTCCGCTGTTTTACTTATCTTATTTACTCTGCTTACATATATACATATGTTCTTGTTCTGCCTTGATATATCATTATGCATGTTTACCTGATTCAAACGCCCCTCCAAAGTCAGAGTGCTTGCAAGAGTCACCCTGGCGGAGGTGGGGTGTTACATTTGGTATCAGAGCATATGGTTTACGAGAAGGAACAAAAAGGGTTTTAGAAAACTTTTTGAAAACTATTTTCAAAACCAAGTATAAAGTATTTTCCAAAGAAAAGTCTAGTTTATTTTAAAGGCTATTCCCCAAAAGGCCATTAGCAAAATTCCTTCGTTTTTCTCCATTCTGAATCTGTCCTTTTCTTCGTCTTCAGTATGGCTGATAATTTTGCTATTCCGGAGGGAGTACACGTACCTGTTTGGTATAGGAGACTTTTAGTGGCTAGGGCGACCGAAGCCGACCCCGCAGATGTTCCTCCTCCTCCTCCGGTAGTTAATGTTCCTCTTCCTCCTGTCGCTGATATTCCTCTTCCTCCTCCCCCTCAGCATCCTCAAGCTGACTTCGCAGAGATTTGCAAAGACTTTAAGGCGATGGGTGGCAAGAATTTCTTGGGAACCGAGACTTATGTAGAGGCAAGGAATTGGTTGAAAGAAACCGAAGATCTTTTTTGCCTTCTTTGATATAGATGACCGTAGGAAGGTTTTATTAGCAGTGTGGTTGCTAAAGGAAGAAGCTGCACGTTGGTGGGTGGTCACCACCGCTACTAGGCCAATTGAGACTTGGGATGACTTTCGGGGAAAGTTTGGACTAAGGTTCCTATCACTGAAGCAAGGGGACATGACTATTAGGGAATACATAGATAAGTTTAATCAACTGGCTCGGGTCGGTTTAGACTTGGTTAACACAGCTCAGAAGAAGGCTCTATACTTTGCTCTAGGATTAAACGAGCCATTACATGGTTTAGCCATGACTCATATACCCTTGGGGGCAACTTTCGAGAGTTTGGTAAATATGGCCCTACTCAATGAAGAGAATAGGAGTGACAAGAAGGAGATCAAGATGAATGATACTCAAGTCTAGAAGACTGATTCCCAGTGGGAAGGAAATCAGGGTGATCCAAGCGGTCAGAGCAGTCAAGGCAATAAGAACAAGAACAAGAGTCAAGGCAACAAGGGGAACAACAACAAGGGCAATAACGACAAGAAGAAGTGCTTTACTTGTGGAAGCTCGACTCATCTAAACAAGGATTGCAGGAAAAGGAAGGGCACTTGCTTTAACTGTGGAGAAATGGGGCACTTCACTAGGGATTGCCCGAAGAAGCAAGGGCAAGGCCAGGGTCAGACCCAGCGTGCTGGACCTTCAAGAGGGCAAGTTCATGCTCTCAATGCCGCTCCAGTTCCCGATCAAGGTAGTATTTCTGTTGAGAGCCTTGTATATATTTCTGATTTTCCCGTTCGTACCTTGTTTGATTCTGGTGCATCGCATAGCTTTATTTCATCTGGTTTAGTTGGAAGTTTGCACCTAAGTACTAGTCTAGTAATGATCCCGTGTGTGTTTCAAATCCAATTGGGGGTTCCGCCCATTTGTCTATTATCTACGTGGATTTGAAAATCTCTATCTTTGGTGTAGAGTTCTCGTGTGATGCTTATATTCTCGGTTTCATGGGGTATGGGTTGATTTTGGGCATGGATGGGTTGTCCAGTTTTGGAGCCATCCTTGATTTTCTTTTGAGCATAGGGTTGTGAGGCTCATGACTCGCCTCGGTAATACCCTAAAAATTTCTAGTAACCCTATGGGTCCCGTCATGTTGTGTTATCTTGAATCCCTCAACTCGTCTATCGATAGTTTGAAATCGGTGAGGGTGGTCCGAGAATATCCTGATATCTTGGGTGAAGTGAAGGGGGTTACCCCCTAAACGCGAGTTTAATTTCTGCATTTATCTGGTGGATAATGCAAAGCTAGTTTCTTTGCCCGTTCGGCACATGTCTCCGCGTGAAAGACGGGAGCTAAGTAAGCAAGTGAAGGAGTTGCTTGAGAAGAACTTCATTCGATGAAGCATTTCCGAGGAAGGTGTTTTAGTAGTATTCGCTACTAATGTGGACAGTTCGCTTCGTCCGTGTGTTGATTATCGTGAGTTAAACAAAGAGAATAGACAACCATTGCCAAGGATCGATGATCTGTTTGATCATCTTGTAGGAACATCTGTTCTCTCTTGATCTTGCTACTGGATTCCATCAGCTCAGGGTAGCTGAGGATAGTATAGTCAAGACTGCGTTCAGAACTCCAGATGGATTCTTCGAAGGGCTTGTCATGCCGTTCGGCTTGACTAATGCACCCGCATACTTCGTGGACTTGATGAGTAGGGTGTTCAGGGAGTTCTTGAACAAGTTTGTCGTGGTCTTCGTAGATGATATTCTGATCTTCTCTAAGGATGAGGAAGAGCACGCAAGGCATCTCGTGGAGGTGATGGATACGCTCGGAGCGCATCAGTTGAAAGCCAAGTCCTCCAAATGTCATTTTGGAGAAAAAGGAGTTAGATTTCTTGGGCACATAGTTTCTAAGCAAGGCTTAGCGGTGGATCCCGCTAAAATGGTCGCGGTTCAAGACCGGAAAGCTCCGACGAGGACAATTGAAGTAAGAAGTTCTCTCAGTTTAATTAGTTAGTTAGCGTCCCTTTAGCTTAGACCTACCCTTCTGGATCAAGTAGGGACTTCACAGAAGGAGGACCCGCAGTTAAGTCGAGATCATGGACAAGTTGATTCGAGGCGAGATAGTAGTCACCTCGCTATAGATGACAAGGGATGGCTAAGACGCGATGAGAGAAAGAGGTTCTTGATGATGCACATCACTCGAGGAGGTGGCCGAGTTGGTCCCAAGGTGCATGTTGTGCCAACAGGTTAAAGGCCAAGTCATAAAAAGCCCGGTGGGCTATTACATCCATTGGAGGTCCCCGCAATGGAAGTAGTAAAGCGTCACGAAGGATTTCGTGGATGGACAGCCTAGATCAAGGAAAGGGAATACGAGCATGTGGGTCATAGTAGGTAGACTCACGAAGAGTGCTCATTTCACTCCGGTAAAGAGCGAAAGGATTGCATCATAGCTAGCGACAGTTTATTTTCAAAAAATAAAGCGGTTGCACGGGGTTCCCTAAAGGATAGTTAGTAACCATGACTCAATCTTCACTAGCCAGTTTTTGGATAGTCTACGGGAATTCATGGGCAAGCAACTGAATCTAAGTACGGCCTATCATTCGCAGGCGGATGGTTCATTTCGTTCAAGCATGAGTTATAGAAAATCACGTTAGTAAGAGCAATTGGCAACGTGGATTGGTATTTTCAAGAAAAGTTCTGCTGCGTGGAATACTTTATAGTAAGTAAACGAAATCCAGGATTCACTAGTGAATTTTGGATAGCTTGCATGAAACCATGAGGTCATAGTTATGTTTAAGCCAAGTATGATAGAAGAGTAAGTGAAAAAGGAAGACGAGAGGCGACAATGAAATGGGTTCCAGCTCATATTTAAGAGTTAAGAAGCCAAGAAAACATGAGGTAAAAGACGGTCAAATCACAGTGGAGTTAAACTCAAGGAAACGTGACTTAGAAGATTGGAGGCTAGATACGCGCATCATATCTCTTTTTAAGAGTATATCCTTGATCCTTGTTTTCCGGTGGAACTTACTCGTATGTTATCTTTTACATATATCCTCTCGGTCCCGTTCTCGATCCCATTTCTGTTGTAAACTCCATAAGGGGTCCGTTAGGATGACTAAACCTTTTGGGCTTTTATAGGATTGGGTTGGGTTAGGAAGGGATTTCTTGTAATCCAAAAGGAGTATATCTTGCTTATCTTCCCGATCTCTTTGTAGCATATCTTCTGCTATCCATGTTTGTCTTGATTATCTAGTTTATCGTGTTAATCTTGCCATGAGAACCTTAGGTAGAAACCCTTTGGATGAAACATGTGTTTGAAACATGTTATGCTTGATGGTTGCAAGTGGTTGCAAGTGTTTGCAAGTGGCTACTCGTGGATGCATTATACACGTTAGGCACTAGATCGGCTCACACACTCCTCATATTGCATATGCATGAGTGTTTACGCTTATTCATGGATGAAATTTTCGGTGTTATCACATGGATGTTGCATATGGATGTATGTTATGTGCACACATATAGATGTTATACATTATGTTAGGAATTGCATACATATGGATTCATTTCACTAACATAATTTGCATTGATGATATTTGCATTAGATAAGTACATATACACACACCTTTGCATATGTTCATACAACATTTAGAATCTTGTAAGGACAATGATTGCTCGTGGATGATGTTTTGAGTAGATGGATGTTGGATGGTAGGATATGTTCTTCCTAACTTAGAGATTTCGGGGACGAAATCCTTTAAGGAGGGGAGAATGTAACAACCCGTATTTTCAATAACCTATAATAATGTAAATCGAGGCAGAATTTAATTCTAAAATCTGAATCAAGGGAAACGGGCTATGCCATTGCGTTCGTCTCGGAAAAATATGCGAAATAGAGTCCGAGTTTTCGAAAATCGGAGTCCGTATGACCCGATTAAGGCCCAATGAAGTTTTCAGAAAATTTCAAAGTAAAAACAGATTTCAAATTCAAGTTTGAATTTGAAAAATTAGGTTAGATTGGGCCAGGCGGGAAAATTCCTGCCAGAGCACCCAAGTCGACAGCCCTGTCGACTTGGGAGTTGACTTGGTTGGACCCAAGTCGACAGCCCTGTCGACTTGGCTGTCGACTTGGTCCAGCCGGGCTGTTTAGCCTGGTGCACCATTTTGAGATTGGGTTGAGCTTGGGGGCCAGATTCGGTTTTAAGGGCTGAGATTGGAACAAGGGTTTAATCCTAAGGCTAGAACTAATCCTAATCTCTATAAATAAGCCCCTAACCTAACCCTAAATCATCATTATTCATTCAAGTAACTAAACTATGGCAAAATCATTCCTCCCATGGCCTCCACTCTCTTCATAAAATTCCTAAATAAATTTCTATGAGAGATTTTCCATGCATACAAGTGTTTTCAAGCTTGTATGAGTGTCATTAGCTTGCATTCAAGTCAAGTTTCCATATTTACATCATAAAGCAAGGGTTTTGATCATTTTGGCTCAAGGGATTTTCTATTAGAGCTTGCATTTTGGGTCTATTTGATTGCATAAGGGCTTTGTCATATTTTTGTGTCTTCATAAGCTTTGTAAGCCCTATTCTACTTTCATATTTAAACTCTAAAGTTAAATGTATGATATGCAAGTTTGATATGTTATGATATGCAAGTTTATTATGTCATGATATGCAAGTTTGATATGTTATGATATGCAAGTTTATTATGTCATGATATGCAAGTTTGATATGTTCTGATATGCAAGTTTATTATGTCATGATATGCAAGTTTGATATGTTATGATATGCAAGTTTATTATGTCATGCTATGCAAGTTTGATATGTTATGATATGCAAGTTTGCCATGTTATGATATGCAAGTTTATCATGTTATGTTATGCAAGTTTGATATGCAAGTTCGTCACATGATATGCAAGTATGTTATGCAAGTTTGGGTTGATCATTTGGTTCATGTTATCATGTTATGCAAGCTTATCTTGAGTATATGAACATAAAGCTCCAAGCTTTATGCTAAAGGTTGCATTTTGGCAACATGTAAGTTATCATATCTCTTATGATAACTTGCATGTGAGGCTAAATGCGAACTTATGGCCATGTCTACATGTCATTTAGCACCATGTATCACCAATATGCCAAGTTTGGTTTTATGCATGCTTTTGAGGCCTAAAAATGTAATATGCAAGTATATGAACATATGTACATTTCTTATGCCACCATGTTGAACTTGTGGCTTCAACACCTTTATGTCATGATTATGCCAAGTTCCCTCTTTCTATCCTTTATGCGCTATGGCGATATGTAAGCGATGGGATTGCATTTGGGGTTGGGTAAACTTAAAAGACATAAAAACATAAGCTTGGGAATTTACCTATTAAGTTAGGTCTACCCATTGGGAATTTACCTATTAAGTTAGGTCTAACCAATTGCTTGAAAACTTGTAATGTGTTTTGGAAACATGATGGACATGACACTTAGAAAATATAAGTGTGACCAACTCGAGGTTGGGTTGAGTTTGTAGCGTAAACCTACCCGGAACCGACCGGCTTAACTAGTTGCTACAAACAATAGGACCCAATGTGAGAAGTTGGTCATGTTGTACCTTGAACCCGAGGTTAGACCAAGTTGTGGTGTAAAGCTACCCGGAACCGACCGTCTTAACTAGTAACCGCAACAAAGTCTAATGTGAGAGGTTAAGGCGCATTAAATTAATTAATGCCTCATGATTAGGGTTAAGTCATGGACCGCTTGAATACTTAACCAATTAAACACGATGGGTTGGTAGGGTTAAGTCATGAACCTTGGGTACACTTAACCAACTTGGTACTTCAATGGGTTGGGTTAACCACGTTTAACCCATTAAGGAAACCCTAGTTACGTGGTCCTTTGCACCAGTAACCCTCTTAGTTGTATCATGATACCCTAGGGACTAGGCTAGGGAGGGGCACGATTACTGGGATGCCATGTAAGCGACCAAAACGACGGCTGAGTAGTTGCGCCGGTGTAGGTTCAGGCGGGCCATGGTCGTGCACATGGTCCGGAGTTGAAAAAGCAGGCACGGGCACCAGTAGGTTTAGACTGTGCGTGCTTGATTTGTGTCAGTGGTTGACACCCTAGGACTTGATACACCCTAGGGTGGACCTAGCACAGTTTAGCTACACTTCGTAGTTGGGCCGTATGACACCGACACTTGATGAGTTAGGCTTATAGGGAGCCGATCGACTAGACCGTTTGGTTGGACCTCGTATTGGGGTCACTTCATGTTATTGGGCCAAAGCTTGGGCCAAGGGATCAATACTTGTTTATTCAAGTCATGTTAGTTTGCTAGTACACCTGTGGTGCAAAACCTTAGTCCTGATTATGCGATGACACCTTTATCTACCTTGTTAGTTAATCATCATGCTAGTATGTTGTTATCCTTATGTTCATCCCTGCTGCTCATGCCAGTTAACTTTACCAGTTTACATTGATTGTAGTAGGGCTTACTCAGTCTTTTTGACTGACCTGTTTTCTTTCGCCTCTTTTCTTCCGTTTCCCCCCCCCCCCCCCAGGTTCTCAGGGTGGGAATATTGGAGCTTAGCTTGGATTTCTGATCGCTTGCTTGTGGGATTTAGCTCATGTACGGTCTGGACATGAAGCTAGCTATGGTTATCACTTATTTTGGGGATAGTACTTATGTATTTCAGTTTTTCAGTAATGTTGTTTTTATCTAGACTTGTGTATTTGGAAAGTTGACATTATGTTGTACCAGACTTGTTTTTGAAATAGTTTGAAATCTTCCGCTGTTTTACTTATCTTATTTACTCTGCTTACATATATACATATGTTCTTGTTCTGCCTTGATATATCATTATGCATGTTTACCTGATTCAAACGCCCCTCCAAAGTCAGAGTGCTTGCAAGAGTCACCCTGGCGGAGGTGGGGTGTTACAGAAATCCAATTTCCAATACGTGTATTTCGGCTTTATTTGTAGAGCCTAGTATTGCGACATAGTGGGATGGGGCACTCATGTCGTCTATGATTTATATTTATGATTGAAATTGTTTTGACACTATACACTTATTATAGTATCAAATGATTTGTTTTAAACGTACCAAGCATGTTTGGCTGTTATAAGGTAAAACCCTATCCTCTGGCTTGCGTTGCATTATGTGATGGGACCTGGGTCTTATAATAGCTTCATTTTTCGAAAAAGCATTGCGTTGTTTATTCTATGCACTGGTATTCTTGGGAGGAAACCTGTTCCGTGTTATACGGTGTGGTCCCTTGAATTACTCTCTTTTAAAGTAAAGTTTTAAATAACTGTTTTAGTTCTCACACTAGTCACATGACTGACCTGGAGTTTATTGTTTTAACCTAAACTCTGGGTGCCCTTATTTTCGACACGGGCAGCTAGTAGTTTTGGTTTTGCAGATTTATATTCACAGGATCCTGGTTTACAGCTGGAACGATGCTCGGAAAGCTCTGTATCCGTGTATCACTTTCAGTTGTGTTTTGTATATTTTTCCGCTGCAATGTAATTTATTGTAATCTCTGATATTTATCGAATGTAATTCATTCAATTATACTCTGTATATTCTTGTATCTGATGGAATTGTTGTAATAGCAATGAAATGTTCTTCCGTCTGCATTCTATTGTGTGTTGTTCTCAAAGTATCCGCTCTTTCCTTCACGAGGAAGTAACGGGTTCTCACATAGGTCCAATTCCAATTTATAACATGTCCATATTAAGTTTATAGTTTTAATCTAAAAGTAACTTGAACTTACAGTGCGCGGATCAAGAGTTAGAAAGCAGAAGTTGATGTTGAATCTCTATTTGATTAATCGTGTTCTAAATGAAAACCCCCAATTTGCAAATCTATATGCGTAGTCTTGATGGAGAAGAAGTAGTCCTTTAACTAGAATTTGAGCAGAATAAGGCTAGAGAGAATTGGTGTAGAGAGAATGGGGATTAGGTGGGTTTATATAGGATTAGGCGAACGAATCTAGACTGAAAACGAGACCAAAAACATCAGAACGCACCCAGTTCAAAAACTGGGTTTTGGCACCAGGTCGACCATAGTGTCGACTTGACCCCTGGGAGGTCGACCATAGTGTCGATGTGACGAAAAGGAATTTCGCTCGGTCCGAACCAGTCGCTAAACCGACCCAGACCGTTCGAAACGCCCTATCGTTTTGAGAACACGACAAAATAGAACGCAGACGGAAGAACATTTCATTGTATATTACAACAATGCATCAGATTACAAGAATATACAGAGTATAAATGAATATTACACAGAAATATCAGAGATTTAAATTACATTTAAATACATCGCAGCGGAAAATAATACAATACACAACTAGAAGTAGATATACGGATACAAAGCTTTCCGGATATCATTCCAGCTTTAAACCAGGATCCTGTGAATATAAATCTGCAAAACCAAAACTACTAGTTGCCCGTGTCAAAATAGAGGCACCCAGAGTTTAGGTTAAAACAATAAACTCCAGGTCAGTCATGTGACTGGTGTGAGAACTAAAACAGTTATTAATCTTTATTTTAAAGTTAGGTAAATCAAGGGACCACGCCGTATAACACGGAACGGGTTTCCTCCCAAGAATACCAGTGCATAAAACAAACAACGCAATGCTAAATAAAGAAAAATGAAGCTGTTATAAGACCCAGGTCCTATCACATAATGCAACGCAAGCCGGGGGATAGGGTTTTCCCTTATAACAGCCAAAGAATGCTTAATACGTTTTAAAACACATCATTTGATACTATTATAAGTGCATAGTGTATAAAACAACTTCAAATCATAAGTATCAATCATAGGCGGCATGGGTACCATATATCATGTCGCCATACTAGGCTCTATAAATAAAATCGCAAATGTCACATATTTGGAAATTGGATTTCCATCTGTGAACCGAGGCAAAAGATAGTCCTCAACCGATTCGAGACTGTCTAGCCCGAGTCTCAGGAACAGCCGCAACTGCCCCTTGGATCGTCAGGCCCGGTCCACCGATGTGGATTATAATGCCTGAACACTACGTTTCTCCGCCCTTTGGGGCGTAAGTGAGCCAACGAATGACTCCATCGGACCCGGATCGTCCGATCAAACCGAGGCGCCTCGCAACAGCAACAACCACACAGGTGAAAAGTATATAAATGTCAGGGCTGGTAGGTCACTGACACCACCCTAGCTAGAAAGAAAACGCATGTCCCCCCTGAGGTCCGTCTCCCGTTTTTGGTTCACCACCGGGGTGTGAGGCTCACGAATTCACGTTACAGAAAGCTGTTCCACACAGGTTGTGCTTTGATCATCACCACAAGACTTTGCTTTTCAACAGAAGCCTTGATCATTTGCATCTTAGCATGTCACACAGGCAAACCACTCTATGCAACCTATATCAGTCACACAGAATGAAATCCAATGTCAGACACACAGTCCATTTACAAGTTCGTTCTGGGTCTGAACGAAACCGGAGGCACTTTCCTCGCATATCCATCAATCTCCAAGTACATCTGGACGATCACCAACTGTTTCCATCTTCTTGGGTGTACATACCAATCAAGATCATCAGTAATTACCCAAACGACGTGAAGACTTCCGGTCTTCAACCACCGTCTTCATCTTCGACTTATCGTCGTATCAGTTATTCAGAATGGGATAAACCCGGTCTTTCCGAATAACTCGCGTATATTTTAAATAAGTGTTACACAACACAACATACGCCTCATTCCAATTCATCAGTCACTAACCGTAAATTAACAAGAGAATAATTTCCTAAATATTAACCCCGAAGGCCGAAACCAACATCAGATCAATATCCAGAAAACCATTCTGCTTGGCTAACCGACAGTTAGTTTCTAAATTTTATATTCATAGGGAAAGGTTCCCATTAATTTTATCCAAGATAAATTCCTTGGATTTATTCTTTAATCTACTTTTGAATATCCATTCAAACTAGTCGGGATTAACGAACTTTACCGAAGTAATCATTTGTTTTAATTTCCCAATCCCAACCTATTCATCCCATGAAGTAAAACTGGTAATTCTTCATATCTAACACCACGGTGTTATCGGTAAATTCAATTACCATTTCACGTTCAAATGTAATTAAAGATTTAACTATCGCCTGGAGCAAAATTGGTGATACTCCATCCTCGATCTTTTCAATCTAATTAAAGATTCATTAAAACTCCACTTAGTTTTAATCGTTAACAGGGTTAAAGAATTAGTGTCATTTAAAACACGGTTCACGATAAACCCAAAACCAAATTCCATTAATTATCGGGTTGAAGAACGAGTGTTATTTAAAACACTGTCCACGATAAACCCAAAAATCAATATCAATTCAATTTCAATTAAATATTATTTAATTGGTACACTTCATTAAATCTAAATAAAAAGATTTAATCTTTTCTCAACTGGGTTCAAGAACAGTGTTAGTCAAGACACCATTCACGACAAACCCAAATCACATTTGATATTAAATACAAGGCTCTGAATAGAAAATATATCGGCTTATATTCAATATCAAATTCTACGACTAACAGATATCGTATTGGAAATAACGATATATATATCTATATCTTTCAAATTTCCATAACAACATCTGTATAATCACGAAACCCAACATCGAAATATTCCGAAGACGATTTCGATTCAAATCCATTCCAATGCAATTATTGGAAATTCTGGTTATTTTCAAAACCATTTCAAATTCAATTTATTTATTTGAAAATAAATAGAATTATAATTCTAGTTCAAAACTAGTTCATTTCGATAAAAATCTATTCTTATCTTTTCAAATATGGATTTTTTCATCCCAATTCTTTCTAAATCATTTCTTATGATTTTACACAAATTATTACTATTTTTAATAATTTTATCAAGGCCCGTACAGTCGATTTCCATCAACGGCCATCGAACTGCACTTACAACGACCTTTTTCAAATTTGATTTGGACATAATTCCAAATCCAACCGTTAGATTTCAAATTTCTAATATTCATTAGAAAGCTCTTTTCGATACGAACCCAACGGTTCCAGTTTTAGGAGAATTCGACGGTCGGATCTCCCGCAATATCCGTTCGAAGTCAATGGTCGAAATTCGCGAATTGCCGCGGCGCGGCGCGTTCTATTCAGGCCATTATATTATATATATAATATATACTTCGTCGATTTCAATTCAAAACGTGCTTTATAAATCGTTTTAAATTTATTTTCAAAACAGTTTCAACTTCATATTCAATTTCAAATCAAAATTGAATATTCCAATTTAAATTCATTTTAAATTCATTTCAAATTGATTTCAATTCAAATTGATTTCTAATTCAATTTCAGTTCGTTTTCAATTCAATTCAATTTCAATTCGAATTCATTTATATTCAATTTCAATTCGAATTTATTTATATTCAATTTCCATTCGAATTTATTTATATTCAATTTCAATTCGAATTTATTTATATTCAATTTCAATTCGAATTTATTTATATTCAATTTCAATTCGAAATTATTTCTATTCAATTTCAATTCGAATTTATTTATATTCAATTTCAATTCGAATTTATTTCTATTCAATTTCAATTCGAATTTATTTATATTAAATTTCAATTCGAATTTATTTCTATTCCATTTCAATTTCTTTTCAAAATATGGATTTTGAAATCACTTTCGATATTCATTATAAAATGAATAAAATCGATATAAATATCGTTCACGTCAAAATGGCGTCAATCTAATCAATACGGCTTCATATATTCCTATTTTCAAATATTCTATTTCAAATATTTCCCTTTTCAAATATTTCTATTTTAAAACTGGAATGAGGCCCAATCAATTACCATATAATGTTAATTATATGGATTTTCTACAACACATGTATATATCAACAACGATGAATAATCAACCATCATCCAAAGTGCATTCTACACTGTATAAGCATCAAATATAAATATCCAACGCTTATAACAGTCTGTCAATCAATCGATCGACATACAACTAAACAATCGGGATTAGTGTACGTCAAATATCATCCCAATACCCGTGTGGGGTTTCAAGCAATCAAACACAGATTTTTATTTGTGCAGTTGGGCGATGTGTAAAATTTATCATCCCAATCAATGTCCTTCAAATAGGTGTACATAAACAAACCGTCCGGTTTGTAAATGAATATTTGTTTATTCACATTCACGTTTAAAATTTTATTTTTAACGATCAACTATTTTATTCAACCTATGAATATTCTATTCGGTTCATTTATTAAATAAAATGTTATCTTTATTTTTCTAACTTATTTTTAGAAAATTTTGGCGGCATAACGACACGATACTAGAAACGGGACAAGGCCTAGCCTTATCCCTGGTCTAGTGAAGGCCCACGCCATTCACACATCAATCAAATCAATTTCATTTCACCAAACAATTCAATTCAAACCAAATAATCTAACCAACTACACAACCAAACAATTAAACAAACAAGCCATCCATGGTCTGTGGACGATTGTGTCGGGTGCTACTAAGCACCGTCTGCATCCTAGTATATATATATATATAACTAGAAAAGAAATTGAAGAGTGAGAAATTCTAACCGATAGCTATCCCAACTCTACGACACTTCTTAGTTAGAAATCTTCGCCGTTCTTGCCTCTTGTCACTTTCTTTGCCCGTATTCTCTACATATGTAAAAATCACATTTTAACTTCGCTATTCAATATATAAAAATCAGATTTTTACTTCGCTATTCAATATATAAAAATCGAATTTTTACTTCGCTATTCAATATATAAAAATCGAATTTTTACTATGCTATTCAATTTATAAAAATCGAATTTTTACTTCGCTATTCAATATATAAAAATCGAATTTTTTCTTCGCTATTCAATATATAAAAATCGAATTTTTACTATACTATTCTATATATAAAAATTTCGCCTTTTCAAATATAAAGATTTCGCCTTATCAAATATAAAGATTTCTCCTTTTCCATTTCAAAAATCTAATCTTTTCTATTTTAAAAAAAATCATATCTTTTCTATTTTAAAAATCATATCTTTTCTATTTTAAAAATCATATCTTTCTATTTTAAAAATCTAATCTTTATATTTTAAAAATCTAATCTTTCTATTTAAAAAATCTAATCTTTCTATTTTAAAAATCTAATCTTTTCTATTTTAAAAATCAAATCTTTTCTTAACAAAGTATATATATTTTTCCAAACAAAGTTTATATTTTTCATATAAACTCTGATTTTTCCTTTAATGTTTTTCATATAAAAAGTCTGATTTTTCCTTTAATGTTTTTCATATAATAATAATAATAATTACAGCTTTAAACAAGGTTATTTAAACTAATTACTAAATAAAAATAAACAAAAAGCTTACTGTTATCTTCTCAGTATCGCTCCAGGTAATGAATTAGAGACCCGTCGTCGACATTGATCGCCTCTTCGCGATTAAACATAGCAGCTCCATTCGAATGGTGCTCAAGGACTAGGGTTGGATTTCACCGCTGCCTCGATGACTGGACCTCCGATCTGAGAGCGCCACGCCAGAGCCGCCAACGCCTCCTTCAACCACCCTCAGCCCCGACCACCTCGACAGTCCCTGGCCTCCCCAATTCACGTGCGACGCCGGCGCCTTGGAGCTCCAGAATCGACGTCGATGGTGAACGATAATTGATCAAAGCGGATCAATTTGAAGAGCACACGATGCTGAAGATCGTTGGAGTGGGTGCTTTGCAATTCGGTGAGGAGGTTGAACGCAATTTATGGAAGAATGAGAGAAGAGATCGTCCGTTCTTTAATTGAAGGGAGGCGCTGAAGCTAAAAGGGTTGACCACGGTTTCTAGTTTGACCAACCTAACCTAGGGTTTGACTAGGTCTAATGCCTTATATACTAAAATATTTGAATAATATTTAATTTCATTATTGTCTGGCTTATCGTTTTTACATTCGAACTCCAATCTGTAACCAACGACTGTCGTCCCTAGCTAATTACCCTCATTCCGAACACAATGGGATATGTATCGTAGGCCAATTCGATCATTTTCGATAAGTTTTCGTCAAAATCAACATATAACTCTATATATTGAATTTGAACGCGCATTTCAATTTACTGGGGTCCCATACGAACTCTAAAAATTCCAGAAAAATATTTTCTAGCTTCGTATTAACGGTACGGTCCTAATAAAACTAGTTTCGTCAAATTCTGAGACCGTTTGAAAAATGGCCAATTTCCAGTCGATTAAAATCAACTAAAACTGGTCAAACGCGTTTTCCTTTGCCACGCTCACATATTGATTCGAAAAATTATGAAATTTGAAACCTAGCAATAATTTAACATCACGGACCCAACAAAAGTGGTTTCGTCAAAATCCGAGGTCGTTTGCAAAAATTCCATTTTTAAGGGCCTGAATTCCATAGCGACTATTCAGAATTTTCATCTGGACATATCTTTTGATCCCGGCTATGAAATTTTGATTTTTTGGATTCATTGGAAAGATAGTCACAATTAGATCCCATTATTTTTGGTTTCACTAAAATTCGGATTGTTTTGCACCCGGTACATTCAATTGAAGTTTGAAATCGAATTATCGAACTACCGCACAGTTTTCAATTCCTTATATAATTTAAAATAAATATTTATATTCTAACGACGATCTATATAACTATATACGATTGGATTTTATTCAAAATAAATTTCTCGTTGATATTATTTAAAATAATTCATTTTAAATAATCAAAATTCGCTAAAATTGTCAAAATAAAAATTTTAAACTGGCCCAGATTTTCGGGTTGTTACAATCTCCCCCACTTAAAACTTTTCGTCCCGGAAAAGGAATAAAGTCGAAAGTGGTTTGATTAATCAACTCTACGTTCGATCTGTCTTCCATTCTCCAACTTTTCAGTTTCTAAGAATTTTCAAATTCTTCAAAAATTTGGCTAACACCCTAAATTTTCGAAAAATTTCGCCATAACCTCCCCTGCACCGGGAGCCACGGGAAAATCCCGAAATTGCCATATAGGCCTTCTGATCTCAAAAAGAAAAAGAAAAAGCCAAGCGGCTAGCCAATAGGCTCATAAAATCATCATCACCCAAACAAAACGGTAAATTATGTAGTAAACATGTACTTATTTGTCGGGCAAACAAATTTTATTCTCTGCTCTAGTCTCCTTGCTATGACCTGTTCAATGTAAGTACAAGTATATGCAAGGAAATGCGACCAAATTTTCAATACAATTCAATATTTGATACAATTAGGCGTAATGGTTCAAAATTATAAAACAAAGAAACAAACAACACAAACATAAATCAATTAGTTGTTTAGCTTTTGAAATTCATAACTTTGATACATAGTCAAAAATCTGATTTTTGATGCCAAATCACACAATAAGCCCTATCTAGTTTCGGTTCTCACACCAGTCAATTGGAAATTTATAGAAATCTCACTTTCGTCGCTCGAATATAAATACTGGCGATGGTGCCCCATCACCAGAATTATCCCCGGGCAACTAGAGTATGATTCTATAACTATCCAGTATATTACAACTTCGAATACACGTTTGCAAGACATATATGCAAAATCTTTATATATCGGATTGTCCCGATCAATATAGAATAAATAATCAAATACGAATGATTGATTTAAATTTTCAAAACAAATTTCGTTTTCATTTTAAAAATATACTCTTCACACTCGTTCTATGATACTACTGATCCCATCTCTAACGAGTCATTCCATTGGATATTGCTAATCCAATATCTGATGAATTCTTTCGTATGGTTCTAATGTGTCATGTTCTCTGAGCTTTGTAAACCAAAGCTCTGATACCAACTGTGACGAAAAGGAATTTCGCTCGGTCCGAACCAGTCGCAAAACCGACCTAGACCGTTCGAAACGCCCTATCGTTTTGAGAACACGACAAAATAGAACGCAGACGGAAGAACATTTCATTGTATATTACAACAATGCATCAGATTACAAGAATATACAGAGTATAAATGAATATTACACAGAAATATCAGAGATTTAAATTACATTTAAATACATCGCAGCGGAAAATAATACAATACACAACTAGAAGTAGATATACGGATACAAAGCTTTCCGGATATCATTCCAGCTGTAAACCAGGATCCTGTGAATATAAATCTGCAAAACCAAAACTACTAGCTGTCCGTGTCAAAATAGGGGCACCCAGAGTTTAGGTTAAAACAATAAACTCCAGGTCAGTCATGTGACTGGTGTGAGAACTAAAACAGTTATTAATCTTTATTTTAAAGTTAGGTAAATCAAGGGACCACGCCGTATAACACGGAACAGGTTTCCTCCCAAGAATACCGGTGCATAAAACAAACAACGCAATGCTAAATAAAGAAAAATGAAGCTGTTATAAGACCCAGGTCCTATCACACAATGCAACGCAAGCCGGGGGATAGGGTTTTCCCTTATAACAGCCAAAGAATGCTTAATACGTTTTAAAACACATCATTTGATACTATTATAAGTGCATAGTGTATAAAACAACTTCAAATCATAAGTATCAATCATAGGCGGCATGGGTACCATATATCATGTCGCCATACTAGGCTCTACAAATAAAATCGCAAATGTCACGTATTTGGAAATTGGATTTCCATCTGTGAACCGAGGCAAAAGATAGTCCTCAACCGATTCGAGACTGTCTAGCCCGAGTCTCAGGAACAGCCGCAACTGCCCCTTGGATCGTCAGGCCCGGTCCACCGATGTGGATTATAATGCCTGAACACTACGTTTCTCCGCCCTTTGGGGCGTAAGTGAGCCAACGAATGACTCCATCGGACCCGGATCGTCCGATCAAACCGAGGCGCCTCGCAACAGCAACAACCACACAGGTGAAAAGTATATAAATGTTAGGGCTGGTAGGTCACTGACACCACCCTAGCTAGAAAGAAAACGCATGTCCCCCCTGAGGTCCGTCTCCCGTTTTTGGTTCACCACCGGGGTGTGAGGCTCGCGAATTCACGTTACACAAAGCTGTTCCACACAGGCTGTGCTTTGATCATCACCACAAGACTTTGCTTTTCAACAGAAGCCTTGATCATTTGCATCTTAGCATGTCACATAGGCAAACCACTCTATGCAACCTATATCAGTCACACAGAATGAAATCCAATGTCAGACACACAGTCCATTTACAAGTTCGTTCTGGGTCTGAACGAAACCGGAGGCACTTTCCCCGCATATCCAGCGATTTCCAAGTACATCTGGACGATCACCAACTGTTTCCATCTTCTTGGGTGTACATCCCAATCAAGATCATCAGTAATTACCCAAACGACGTGAAGACTTCCGGTCTTCAACCACCGTCTTCATCTTCGACTTATCGTCGTATCAGTTATTCAGAATGGGATAAACCCGGTCTTTCCGAATAACTCGCGTATATTTTAAATAAGTGTTACACAACACAACATACGCCTCATTCCAATTTATCAGTCACTAACCGTAAATTAACAAGAGAATAATTTCCTAAATATTAACCCCGAAGGCCGAAACCAACATCAGATCAATATCCAGAAAACCATTCTGCTTGGCTAACCGACAGTTAGTTTCTAAATTTTATATTCATAGGGAAAGGTTCCCATTAATTTTATCCAAGATAAATTCCTTGGATTTATTCTTTAATCTACTTTTGAATATCCATTCAAACTAGTCGGGATTAACGAACTTTACCGAAGTAATCATTTGTTTTAATTTCCCAATCCCAACCTATTCATCCCATGAAGTAAAACTGGTAATACTTCATATCTAACACCACGGTGTTATCGGTAAATTCAATTACCATTTCACATTCAAATCTAATTAAAGATTTAACTATCGCCTGGAGCAAAATTGGTGATACTCCATCCTCGATCTTTTCAATCTAATTAAAGATTCATTAAAACTCCACTTAGTTTTAATCGTTAACAGGGTTAGAGAATTACTGTCATTTAAAACACGGTTCACGATAAACCCAAAACCAAATTCCATTAATTATCGGGTTGAAGAACGAGTGTTATTTAAAACACTGTCCACGATAAACCCAAAAATCAATATCAATTCAATTTCAATTAAATATTATTTAATTGGTACACTTCATTAAATCTAAATAAAAAGATTTAATCTTTTCTCAACTGGGTTCAAGAACAGTGTTAGTCAAGACACCATTAACGACAAACCCAAATCACATTTGATATTAAATACAAGGCTCTGAATAGAAAATATATCGGCTTATATTCAATATCAAATTCTACGACCAATAGATATCGTATTGGAAATAACGATATATATATCTATATCTTTTTAATTTCCATAACAACATCTGTATAATCACGAAACCCAACATCGAAATATTCCGAAGACGATTTCGATTCAAATCCATTCCAATGCAATTATTGGAAATTCTGGTTATTTTCAAAACCATTTCAAATTCAATTTATTTATTTGAAAATAAATAGAATTATAATTCTAGTTCAAAACTAGTTCATTTCGATAAAAATCTATTCTTATCTTTTCAAATATGGAGTTTTTCATCCCAATTCTTTCTAAATCATTTCTTATGATTTTACACAAATTATTACTATTTTTAATAATTTTATCAAGGCCCGTACAGTCGATTTCCATCAACGGCCATCGAACTGCACTTACAGCGACCTTTTTCAAATTTGATTTGGACATAATTCCAAATCCAACCGTCAGATTTCAAATTTCTAATATTCATTAGAAAGCTCTTTTCGATACGAACCCAACGGTTCCGGTTTTAGGAGAATCCGACGGTCGGATCTTCCGCAATTTCCGTTCGAAGTCAATGGTCGAAATTCGCGAATTGCCGCGGCGCGGCGCGTTCTATTCAGGCCATTATATTATATATATAATATATACTTCGTCGATTTCAATTCAAAATGTGCCTTATAAATCGTTTTAAATTTATTTTCAAAACGGTTTCAACTTCATATTCAATTTCAAATCAAAATTGAATATTCCAATTTAAATTCATTTTAAATTCATTTCAAATTGATTTTAATTCAAATTGATTTTTAATTCAATTTCAGTTCGTTTTCAATTCAATTCAATTTCAATTCGAATTCATTTATATTCAATTTCAATTCGAATTTATTTATATTCAATTTCAATTCGAATTTATTTATATTCAATTTCAATTCGAATTTATTTATATTCAATTTCAATTCGAATTTATTTATATTCAATTTCAATTCGAATTTATTTCTATTCAATTTCAATTCGAATTTATTTATATTCAATTTCAATTCGAATTTATTTCTATTCAATTTCAATTCGAATTTATTTATATTCAATTTCAATTCGAATTTATTTCTATTCCATTTCAATTTCTTTTCAAAATATGGATTTTGAAATCACTTTCGATATTCATTATAAAATGAATAAAATCGATATAAATATCGTTCACGTCAAAATGGCGTCAATCTAATCAATACGGCTTCATATATTCCTATTTTCAAATATTATATTTCAAATATTTCTCTTTTCAAATATTTCTATTTTAAAACTGGAATGAGGCCCAATCAATTACCATATAATGTTAATTATATGGATTTTCTACAACACATGTATATATCAACAACGATAAATAATCAACCATCATCCAAAGTGCATTCTACACTGTATAAGCATCAAATATAAATACCCAACGCTTATAACAGCCTGTCAATCAATCGATCGACATACAACTAAACAATCGGGATTAGTGTACGTCAAATATCATCCCAATACCCGTGTGGGGTTTCAAGCAATCAAACACAGATTTTTATTTGTGCAGTTGGGCGATGTGTAAAATTTATCGTCCCAATCAATGTCCTTCAAATAGGTGTACATAAACAAACCGTCCGGTTTGTAAATGAATATTTGTTTATTCACATTCACGTTAAAAATTATATTTTTAACGATCAACTATTTTATTCAACCTATGAATATTCTATTCGGTTCATTTATTAAATAAAATGTTATCTTTATTTTTCTAACTTATTTTTAGGAAATTTCGGCAGCATAACGACACGATACTAGAAACGGGACAAGGCCTAGCCTTATCCCCGGTCTAGTGAAGGCCCACGCCATTCACACATCAATCAAATCAATTTCATTTCACCAAACAATTCAATTCAAACCAAATAATCTAACCAACTACACAACCAAACAATTAAACAAACAAGCCATCCATGGTCTGTGGACGATTGTGTCGGGTGCTACTAGGCACCGTCTGCATCCTAGTATATATATATATATATAACTAGAAAAGAAATTAAAGAGTGAGAAATTCTCACCGATAGCTATCCCAACTCTACGACACTTCTTAGTTAGAAATCTTCGCCGTTCTTGCCTCTTGTCACTTTCTTTGCCCGTACTCTCTACATATGTAAAAATCACATTTTTACTTCGCTATTCAATATATAAAAATCGGATTTTTACTTCGCTATTCAATATATAAAAATCAAATTTTTACTTCGCTATTCAATATATAAAAATCGAATTTTTACTATGCTATTCAATTTATAAAAATCGAATTTTTACTTCGCTATTCAATATATAAAAATCGAATTTTTACTTCGCTATTCAATATATAAAAATCGAATTTTTACTATACTATTCTATATATAAAAATTTCGCCTTTTCAAATATAAAGATTTCGCCTTTTCAAATATAAAGATTTCGCCTTTTCCATTTCAAAAATCTAATCTTTTCTATTTTAAAAAAAATCATATCTTTTCTATTTTAAAAATCATATCTTTTCTATTTTAAAAATCATATCTTTCTATTTTAAAATTTTAATCTTTCTATTTTAAAAATCTAATCTTTCTATTTTAAAAATCTAATCTTTCTATTTTAAAAATCTAATCTTTCTATTTTAAAAATCTAATCTTTTCTATTTTAAAAATCAAATCTTTTCTTAACAAAGTATATATATTTTTCCAAACAAAGTTTATATTTTTCATATAAACTCTGATTTTTCCTTTAATGTTTTTCATATAAAAAGTCTGATTTTTCCTTTAATGTTTTTCATATAATAATAACAATAATTACAGCTTTAAACAAGGTTATTTAAACTAATTACTAAATAAAAATAAACAAAAAGCTTACTGTTATCTTCTCAGTATCGCTCCAGGTAATGAATTAGAGACCCGTCGTCGACATTGATCGCCTCTTCGCGATTAAGCATAGCAGCTCCATTCGAATGGTGCTCAAGGACTAGGGTTGGATTTCACCGCTGCCTCGATGACTGGACCTCCGATCTGAGAGCGCCACGCCAGAGCCGCCAACGCCTCCTTCAACCACCCTCTGCCCCGACCACCTCGACAGTCCCTGGCCTCCCCAATTCACGTGCGACGCCGGCGCCTTGGAACTCCAGAATCAACGTCGATGGTGCACGATAATTGATCAAAGCGGATCAATTTGAAGAGCACACGATGCTGAAGATCGTTGGAGTGGGGGCTTTGCAATTCGGTGAGGAGGTTGAACGCAATTTATGGAAGAATGAGAGAAGAGATCGTCCGTTCTTTAATTGAAGGGAGGCGCTGAAACTAAAAGGGTTGACCACGGTTTCTAGTTTGACCAACCTAATCTAGGGTTTGACTAGGTCTAATGCCTTATATACTAATATATTTGAATAATATTTAATTTCATTATTGTCTGGCTTATCGTTTTTACATTCGAACTCCAATCTGTACCCAACGACTGTCGTCCCTAGCTAATTACCCCCATTCCGAACACAATGGGATATGTATCGTAGGCCAATTCGATCATTTTCGATCAGTTTTCGTCAAAATAAACATATAACTCTATATATTGAATTTGAACGCGCATTTCAATTTACTGGGGTCCCATACGAACTCTAAAAATTCCAAAAAAAAATATTTTCTAGCTTCGTATTAACGGTACGGTCCTAATAAAACTAGTTTCGTCAAATTCTGAGACCGTTTGAAAAATGGCCAATTTCCAGTCGATTAAAATCAACTAAAACTGGTCAAACGCGTTTTCCTTTGCCACGCTCACATATTGATTCGAAAAATTATGAAATTTGAAACCTAGCAATAATTTAACATCACGGACCCAACAAAAGTGGTTTCGTCGAAATCCGAGGTCGTTTGCAAAAATTCCATTTTTAAGGGCCTGAATTCCATAGCGACTATTCAGAATTTTCATCTGGACATATCTTTTGATCCCCGCTATGAAATTTTGATTTTTTGGATTCATTGGAAAGATAGTCACAATTAGATCCCATTATTTTTGGTTTCACTAAAATTCGGATTGTTTTGCACCCGGTACATTCAATTGAAGTTTGAAATCGAATTATCGAACTGCCGCGCCATTTTCAATTCCTTATATAATTTAAAATAAATATTTATATTCTAACGACGATCTATATAACTATATACGATTGAATTTTATTCAAAATAAATTTCTCGTCGATATTATTTAAAATAATTCATTTTAAATAATCAAAGTTCGCTAAAATTGTCAAAATAAAATTTTTAAACTGGCCCAGATTTTCGGGTTGTTACAGTCGACCCCCAGGTTGACCTGGTCCTGGGTGGGAAAATTCCCGCCTAGTCTGCGCTGGGGTTTGAATTCGAATTTCGAATTCGAATTTCGAGCTGTTTTTTATTCTGAAAATTCCTGAAATTTCGGAGGGTCATATCTTCCTCATACGTACTCCGTTTTTCGAAAACTCGGACTTAATTTCATGCAGAATTTCGAGACGAATGCAATAGCGTAACCCGTTTTCCCTGATTCTTATTTTAAAATTTAATTCTGCCTTGATTTCTTCTTTCAACATGTTATTAAAATTCGGGTTGTTACAGCAACGCTAATGCCCATATGGAGTGGTTTTCAGATAATGAATCTGATCCCGATCTCTCTGTATTGACGACGGAAATGGTCAAAACTTTGATAGTCGGTGATTTAACTATCAAAGGAATACATGTGTACAAACAATGATCTTATTTGTAAATGGAAATTTAATCGATCAATCATCAATCAACATTTATCCCTTTAAATTAATTTATATTTATTCATTTACTCATTTTTCATTTTCTATATATTTCTTAAATCCCATTTAGTCACACAGCTTTTATATCTAGAAACTATACGTTATTAACATTTGAAACATTTCCATATTTGCTCCCATTTCTTATTTTTTTTATATTAGAAAACATTTCTGATTCTTATTTGGAAAACATTCCCAAAACTCCTTCATTGGATTTAAGTAGATGTTTAAATAAAACATCGCTATGCCAACTGAAACCATTACCCTCATTAACTATATTCACTTAACCAAATTTTACTATTAAACCTTAGCCATTCCTTAGTTAAAAATGAAGTCAATCAAGTTGGGGTATAACTACCTCTCAGACCTTAATTGAACAATATTTCTAACTTTGAAATAGACAAAATTTACCTTCTAAATCTTTAACAAACTTCCCTTTGTAACTCTCGGATCCTATTTACGAATCCACTAATTTTACAGTAATCATTTGATTATATCAATAGTGTTATTATCCCATGCTTCCGAAATATAATAACTTAAGTATAACTTTTATTTATTAATTTGGATAAATAAATAAACGACTAATTTATTAATAAATACTAAATCTTGATTAAAAATGGAAAGTGAAAGTACTTTCCCGAATTCGATAAAATCAAATTTCAATGTATAATTCTCTCTCGAATAATCTCTATTCAATAACTCTATTTCGAATAAACTCTATTCGACAACTCTTTTCTTCGAATAAACTATATTCGATAATCTCTCTTCTTCGAATAAACTATATTCAATAATCTCTCTTCGAATAACTATATTTGATTAACTCTAATTCGATTAACTCAATTCGAATAACTAATATTCGATTAACTCTATGCGATTCGATTAACTCTAACTCGATTAACTCTAACTTGATTAACTTTATTAAGTTTGACTTCGTATTTCAATATAATATCCCATTTCCAAATTCTATCTATACTTCTATTTATAGAATTACTCATATGAAATCTCCTTTATATTTCTAACACTTAAATCTCATTTAAATTCCCTTTATAAATGCTGACTTCACATTCTATTTAAAATATCGGCATCAAAACCGATTTCTACTTCTCTATATAAGTTCAGACTTATATATTCATTTTATCAAATGATAAATATTTTGTTTAATTTATAAAAACATTATTTATAAATTAATCTTCTTAATTTATCTGTTAAAAACAGATTCTATTTAATATCTACTTTAAATACATCTTCTCGTAATTCTTTTATATCTAGTCAATTTCTTTTTATAAATCTATTTATTTTCTAAATACTCCTTTTATAACTCTATTTACTTTCTAAATAAATATTCCTTTTATACTTCTATTTATTTTCTAAATAAATAATCCTTTTATAAAATTCTTGGATTTTATAAACATTTTCTTATAAAATTATTTGATTTTATAAATATTTCTATTATAAAATTCTTTGATTTATAAATATTTTCTTTTATAAAATCCTTTGATTTTATAAATAATTTCTTTTATAAAATCCTTTGACTTATAACTATTTTATTTTATAAAATCCTTTGATTTTATAAATAATTTCTTTTCAATATACACTTTGAAAATTCCCTTTTCACATTCCGGTATTTCTTATGGTATTTAAAATACCAAATAACATGACCAGTGTCACCATAATCAATCACAGATTATATATCACATCATATATCACAATATATGAAAATAAATAGTAATAATATTTTAGGAATCAAGTCGGATCCCTCCAATCTGTTTCCCTACATCCACAGATGTTAAATAATATAATTAACATTACTTTCATTTCAATATGAAACATTCTGATCAATAGAATCAATATTTAATTAACGATATATATATATATATAGATATTTTCAACCAATCCATTAGTAGTTCAACCAACCAATCAACACACAGCAATCAACCAATATTTATCAGTTCTCAAAATACATTATGAAAGTATAAACTGAGTAGAGTTAGTGAGAATTACCCACATTGGAAGATCATCGTTAAATAATGATAAATGTCAGTTGATTCAGACAGACAATTTATTTCCCTATAAATTGTAACGAGCTCCAATTCACTCTAATTCAGTTCCATTGTATAGCTCTCGTCCATACGGTCCCAATGGATCTTGTTTCATTAATTTCAGATAGCGTACGCACAAGATATGAATATTACAAGTTGTGCATATATTTTAATTTAAAATAAAGCTTCATTTCAATACTTGGGCCTCCCCAACGTTCAATGGCCCATCCTCTCCATGTTGAAGCCCAGAACCGCACACTCTTCGTCCCCGATTTCCTTCAATACGTCCGGTCCTCATTCTTTTGCCATGACCGCAAATTAACTCCCATTTTCCTCCAATTTTCTTCAACTAAAAATCCAACAAAAATATCCCAACTTCATCCCTTCCAACTCCTCTTCCATCCATACCCTTTTCACTTCTTTCGAACACCTGAACCGATTTTCGTTTTCTCCGGTATTCAACGCAAGCAAGGACCGAGTTCAACATTTTCTTATTTGGAAAAATCCAGTAAATTCAAACCAGGCTCTACTCGATGCCGTGATCACCATTAACATGACCAATTCGTGAATCGAAACCTCTACTTCCCAAAATCTAAAGCCCTAGCTCCACAAACCCGACGCTGTACATTTCGCAATCACCCAAACAGACGGCAAACACCCTAAATAAGATATTAGGTTGTAGAGATTAATCATGGGAACCCATATATATATATACATATCACAATTTATAGAATTTTCATGGATTTGTTTTGATTTATAAATCTCACGATTTGCTCTCGTTTTTACTTTCAAGTGGCGAATCATTATTTTGACTATGGAAGAAATAGAAATTAGGTTTAAGGGTAAAGTAGGATGTATATATAGGGAGTAGATTGCTTATAGGATAAGCCACATATTTTATTTTATTAATTTATATAATTACCATAATTCTATTTATCTTATAAAAATTCCTATGACCACACGTGATTTCCAAAAATTACAAAAATGGTCATGCAGCTACAGTTCGACATTACGGACCTAACGAAACTGGTTTCGTCAAATTCCCACTTCGTTTGCTCATACAACCTATTTTAAAAGTCAAATTATTGACTATTTTTAAATTAAAATCCCGCATGGCCGCATACTGATTCCAAAAATTATGAAAATGGGAATCTAACCATAGTTTAATATTCCAGATCCAACAAAATTAGTTTCGTCGAAAATGGAGGTCGTTCGCAAAACTGGCTATTTTTAAAGCTCTAAATTAACCCATTTATATATAAATATATTTAAAAATAATTAAATTAAATATTTATAAATTAATATTATCGTATATATTCACACAGAATAAAATACAGCTCCAAAATATTCCTATCTGAATTTATAACTCGACATTTCAAATCCAGATTTAATCAGTATTCAATTTATATATATAAATCCATTTATAATATAAATAAATCATTATAAATTACAAAGGAATTCCATAGCGACTTTTCGAAAATTTGATTTGGACATAACTCAAAATCTACACAATGAAATCTCGATTTTTCTCTTCCATTAGAAAAATATACTTCACCAGCTTCGAACGTTTCTTGTTTCATAGAAATCCGATTTAGAATGGATTCTGTATATACGTTTAAAGTTCGAATCGCCAAATTACGAACTGTCACGCCATTTCGAGGCCAATTATAATTATAATATAATTATACGTTCAACTATCATTTATATAATATATTCGTTAATATAATTCAACTCTAAACTGAATTATTTATTCTAAATGATCCAATTCACACAATATTGTGAATTCCACTATTTCCGACTATTTCGGAAATTAAATATATTATTCTATTATTTATATTAATTAAATATTCAATATTATTTAATTAAACAACTATTTAAATCTCTCAATCACTATTTAAATAATTAAATAATTTAATTATTCAACCGTAAAAATACGGGACATTACATTCTTCCCCCTTTAAAATAATTTCGTCCTAAAAATTGCTAAGGTAGAAAACAAACCCTATCAACTGGGTTAAAAATTATTATTTTTTATCTATTATCTTTAGTTTCACAGTACCAATTAATTTCAATTTAAATATTAATTCATTCTATTAACAAAAAAATTCAAATATTATGAAAAATTTCTAACACCTTAAATTTTCGAAAAATTTCGCCAGCACCTCCTTTTTACAGCTTAATCGGTACAAATACAATTCGCCTCTCTAGGATTTCTCCAATCCAAAAGAAAAAACAGCCAAGCGGCTTGCCAAATCGGCTCGTAAAATTTCCAAACTCATATAAAAATAAACTTGTACCTTTTTGTCGGGAATATCATTATATATTTTTCAACTGCTACCACATCAGCATATACCAATGTCATCCTAATCAAACTTCAATCAGTTTTTATCCTCAACACAATTATTCGTTTATAACCAAGCCAAAATTTATTCCCAATTCGAGTTCCATTCTCGATCCCAAACCTTTAACTTATCAATTTGACAAATTCCAGATCCCTATCTCACTATCCAATTTCATTCTAATCTAATTCAACTTAAATTAGCTTTTGCAAATTTCAATTCAATTTCTACTTAATTGGTTTCAGTTCAATTCTAGTTTGCTTTCGTAAATTTCTATTTAAATTTGTTTTGTCTCTTCCCGGGAGTTTTAAACAATTTACTCTTTTCAAAAATCAAAATATTCATTTTGGAGTATCAAAAAAACTTGTTTTTCTGAAAACAGTTCAAAAAACAAAATCTTTGGTAGTAATCCGTCACTTAGAACCTCGAAAATGAACACTGATGATGTCCAGATCATCATCGAAATTATTTTCCAGCGACTTTAGTGAGTTCAATACTATATTACTTTTCTAAATCCATATTTAAACATTTCAACTTTGAAATATATTTCAAAATACCATCAACAATGCTCATAAAACAATTTAAAATCTCCTAGGATTTTAAAATGTGAAAATTAGGCTCACATCCTTAAAAATAAACTTAATTAGGCTTTTAGAAAAATATAAATTTCATCCCTATTTTCAAACATAGGCTCTCTATTTTATAGAACTGCCTCTTTCCCTTAATTAACGCCGTGATTTATGTAATACGAAACACGTATTACGGTTTTATTTTTTTCCAGAATCATATAATTCTGTTTCATAGCGGCGCGACGTTGTTCTCAATTTTTGCATTTCATCAATCTAAAATTTATGGCGCTCGCGATTCTTTCAGTGATTTATTTAGATCCACCCTTGATTTATACACTGAATGTTTATTCTTTGAGGTAAATTATAATTTTTTTTTATTTTTATTTTGTACGGGTATCATTTTTTGATCGGTCTTTGTTATTTGCTTAATCTGATCTTCTTTAATATTATAGACTGTCGATTAACAATATTGTATTTATTTTTAATGTTATTATAGATCGTACAGGTTTATTTGTTTAGTTTGGCAATACATTTGTTTTTATATTCATAATATGTGTATATAAATATGCATAATTTGGTAATATTTGCATAAAAATATGCAACTATTGTTATAACTGGTGTATAGGGCTTTGCATATATTCACCAGTTTTAAATCTTTACTTCGTATAACAGTTTTCCTGCTGATAATGGTGTATTGGTGCTGTTGATATTTGGTAATGATAGATGTGGATAAGGATGTTTAATAGCTGCTATCGGAAAAAATGGAATTGAAGGTTTGTAGTGTTACAGTTTATTTTTCACGTATAAAGTTATTTATTGTGTTTTTAATCATACATGTATGCTATTTCTCTGAGTATCTGCATGTGTTCAGGAATTTAATCTGAACAGTATAATATTCTTTTGTATATATGCTTTTAATTATGCACATTTTGGTTTATATAGCATGCAATAATGCAGAAATTTAAAACAAATGCATACAATTGATCGAAATTTTGAATTAAATGCATAATGGTATGCATTTAATCTGGATACATGCATACTTGAATGCAAGTATTATATCTGTACAGATTGTTTTCATCTGTTATAGTTCTGTGCATTCATGTATGCAAATTTTAGTTGAATTTGAATGCATGTGTGCAAATTTGATTAAATATTAAAAAATAAAACATAAATGTATGTATGAATATGATTTTATTGCAAATTTGCGCTGTAGTATATTAATTATTTGTTCCACTTTTACTTATTTTTTGTACTATTTGTTTATGTAGTTTATTTTATTCTTTTAATATTTTTTATTTATTTTTTTCATAGGGTTTTTCCATGTATCAATTGCTATTGTGTCCGGAGAAGATGAAGACAATTGGATTTGGTTTTGTCATCAGCTCAAAAATTTCTGAAAGATGATCATAGAAGATGACGTGTTCTTCAAAAGACTATTACATGTTTTTTTTTGTAGTTTTTTTTTAACAAATTTATACTGTATAGTGTTGTGAGCATTTACATTTTGGTTTAAATTTAGCTCAGTATTTTAATGTTAAATTCTGTGATTTTTATAGTTATTTCTTTAGCCTTATATATATGCAATTATTCAGCATAGTTGCATACATGTATGCAATTATGCAGAATATTTGTATCATCTTTTCCTGCTATTTTACATTGTTGTGTAAATGTATGAAAGAGTTCGTGGTAGTTACATACAGATACGAAAGTATGTTTATAACTGGCTAATTTATATGAGTATTCTCAAATGTTGCATACAAGTATGCAATTATTCTTATTAAGTGCATGCAAGTATTCAAGTGTTCAGCGTGTATGCGTATTTTCTTTTATCGTTGAATATTTGTTCCCTTTGTTTATTATGAATTTTTTTAACCTGCATATTTTCTAGATTAAAATTTCATATAAAAAAACTAAGACGACATCGACTATTGGAATGATTCTGCAAATACTTGCACTTGTGTAAGCAATTATATGGAAAAAATGCATAAATGTATGCAAGTATTCAAATTATGCTCAGAATACAAAAATAATTAAAGCATTCTCATTTACGTTTACAACTAATAACAATATTTTCATATAACTATGACATTAACCTGATTATTAAGACAATACAAATATGCATAACATTTAACAATACTTGATTTTAAGCATGCTAGTATTATGAACAACTGAATATAGGAAAGCAGCAATTCATAATTTCATTTAAGATCAGAAGAATTTGTTTAGGTACATAAATTTCATCTGTAATTCAGCAATGGAACTACATAGTCATGTCGTAGTAATTTATTATTTTAAGCTATCAATTTCTCGACCAAATCTACACATGATTTCAAGCTTTCTCCTGCTAGCTTTCAACTGCATCATTTTCTTTTACATTAGGTCTCTGCAAAACAAGGAAAACATTTTTAAATAACCATGTTTAAATGCATACAAGTATGAAACAAATATTGGATATTGCACATTTGTATGAAACAGTTATTACTACATCAACAAAATCATGCAACAATCATTATATAAGTGCACACTTGCATTGTAAAATTTTGGATTTACTGCACAGAATTTATGAACATATTTGTTGAATTCAGAGATTTTTTGATAAATCAACCAATAATTTCATAACTATGTTCAACATTTGTTATTAGATGCATATAATTTTGTAACAAACATGAGCTAAATCTATATTTGTATGCTATACATCTAAATAGCTGCATATAATCATGCAGATATCTTCTGATAGTTGCACATTTGCGTGCAACATTTCCTATCTAATTAATATACTATTGGACGAATCATGTAATAAATGCACACTTGTACTCATTAATTTTGAAAAATTGCATAGAGGAATGCCATATTTTTGTTTAAATTCATTAATTTATGCAAGTAAAATGCCAAAATTTTTGAATATACGCATCTTTGATGAACATTATATCCATATAACCAACTGTTTTTAATATGTGATTATATGTTTTCATACGTAACAAATATATGCATACATCTATGAAAATAATGTAAATACATGCATATTTCCACTCGGAATTTCATTATATACTCATTTATGTAAATCAAATAATTTTGCAACATTCACGATAAAAATCACAACATCAACAAACATTTATGGCTAAAAACATTCAATCATGTTACTATTTTTGCATATTTCATAAGAAAGTCTTTTAACAACGTTTCAAATCTTAAAACAAACGATAGTATGAAAAAAAATTGCAACCTAAAACATTTTTTCAAACAAATTTGCATGAATAATTGTATGTAATCATATAATCATGCAACAACTCCAAGTTAATCCATATTTTAACTTGAAATATGACAATATTAGAAGTTAAATGACAGAAAAAATAAAAAAATAAAAATTTAACCTTCGTTCTCCCTATGTTGATAATATTTTCTAATCAAATCGGGAAATATTTTGTGCATCTTCACTTGATCGAGATTGAAAAAACCAAAATTGACTGAAAGTTTTTAATATTCTTCTTCCATCGGCTGACCTAATTATGCGGCGCGAAAATTGAAGCCAAAACGTGTTGAACGAAGACTTTTAGGGTTTAAAAGGGTATAATTGGAATTTTTTCAGTGGAAATTCAAAAATAGGGATGTTTTATATATTCTTTTTATCAGCGGGTTTTTTTCTATTTTGAAACTTAATAGGGACCTGTAAAAAACGCACCCTTTTAAAATTCTCATATATTAAGTCCAAGTCCATTTTCAAACACTTATTCAAATTTCCAGAGTTTTAATTTCAATTCTGATTTAAATTCAGATTTAATTCGTCGGGTTTCATATATTTCGCTTATATGAATTCTGATTAGTTATTTATAACCATTTCAATTATAATCTTATCTGATTATATCACAACCAACACATCCAATATATGATAATATTTCAAATATTAATCATCTTTTTATATCAAAATATAATATGGGTAGAATTATTTCATTTACCCTCTTTTCAAAACTTACTGTGTCGGTTCATCGTATTCGAGTGTTTATAAACTCCTACCGATACAGTGGATCAAACTAATCGACTAGAACACATAAATAACTCGACAAATAAATCCCCACAATATAAAACAATTTTATATTGAATAAAAATACACGCTCATATATATACACTCAACTCAATCTAGGGCATTACTAACCCCATCTCTACTGAGTCATGCCACAGAGCCAAGGTAATTACTTAACCTTCAGCTCTGATACCACTGTAAAGACCCTGGTTTTCGCAATCCTAAGTAATCGACATAAACTCAATGTCGACTATTCAAGCGTCGGAAATACCAGATAGTTAATGAAAGAAAATAGAGGGTGAGAATAGATAAGATAGAAAGTTAGAATAGAAGAAGAAGAACATATAACATCATCAGAGTAACACGAATCTCACAGCGGAACGAACAATATACAATAGATACATAACTTTGAAATAAAAACTAGTATATGTATACAATAACATTATCAGAGTACAACACTTACAACATAGCGGAATAAACGATAGCTATATAATCCTGAAGCCTCCTGCTCCAAGCTCTCCAAGTATATCTGTAAAATCCTGACTACTTGACTGCCCGTACAAATTTAGGCACTCAAGATTTTAGGGTAAAACAAAACAAAATAAAATCCGGGTCAGTCATGGGACCGTTGTGAGTAAAACAATTTAAAACAGTTTAAGAAAATAAAAGATATCTCATAAGACCAAAGTCTATGATACACAGCCTCAAAAGATCCTCAAGTTCTCTATTCACCCTCTCAGTCTGCCCATCGATCTGAGGGTGATACGCGGTGCTCAAACATAACTGTGTACCTAGTGCCTCTTGTAAGCTCTTCCAGAACTCACTAGTGAAGATGGTGTCACGATAGAGAACGTGTGACGCTGGGTCGGGGTTTGGTGAACCAACAGGTCTCTCCTATAGTTGAAGTTCGGGCCCCGTTTTCGTTGCCTAGGTTACATCTTCGGAACACCCCAGATGGGGATTTCGCTCTACTCCCCCAATCTTCACTAGCCATATAACACGTAACGGGTTTTTCCCTTATGAGAATCCAAAACACTTGATTCAACATTTCAAAATATTTTTGAACGAAATGATAAAGTTTATATCAAAAATTCTTTTGATATTATAATAGTGTCTATCAACCACAATATAATAATCATCTAGTAGAACGCTTTCATCTCACGTTCCACAAACATAATACATAATCAACAACCCTGGGCGCTTATTGAATAATGAATTCTAACTAGTAAGGTATGGGACTACCTTTCGACGGTGTATCTCTAGAGAGGAATACACCGGGTTCAACAAGAACATCTTATAACCTAGGCTAAACATGATCGGTCACTCATTTCGCTTGAGTGTACCGAATGTATTATCACCAACGGTTGGGATCAGCAACCGTTTTCCCGAAAGGGACAGCATCGAAATAGATTATAGAAGTAAATGGAATTTCTCTAGATCAGGTGATAATACACCCTATTTGGCAGCTAACCACTTAGCCATGCGACCTACCCAATTTTATACCATTCCAGTTTGTATGGCTTGAGGACAAATCGTACAGATCACACCTTTACTTACTTTGAATGTCACATCGTCATACCCGCCAAATCACAAATTGATTTCCTCAAAAATACAACGGGTATACAGCTAAAAGAAACGAATTCCTCTGCCACCAAACATAAATACATTTGAAGAGATCAACTTACACGATCTATTAAATATACTCTATTGGACATTCTTCCATACAGGTCTCCTGGGATTGGACAAACCGAAGGTACTATTCTGTAAATCCATCTTAGGCAATTTCTACCTAGGTTTACTGAACAGCCCTTGCATAACTCCGTCTTCAATTATCTTCATCATATTTGATTCGCAACGCTAATGCCCATACGGTGTGGTTTTCAGATAATGAATCTGATTCCGGTCTCTCCGTATTGACGATGGAAATGGTCAAAACTTTGATAGTCAGTGATTTAACTATCAAAGGAAAACATGTGTACAAACAATGATCTTATTTCCAAATGGAAATTTAATCGATCAATCATCAATCAACATTTATCCCTTTAAATTAATTTATCATTAATTTATTCATTTCCCCATTTTTCGTTTTCCATATATTTCTTAAATCCCGTTTAGTCACACAGCTTCTATATCTAGAAACTATATGTTATTAACATTGGATACATTTCCATATTTACTCCCATTTCTTATTTTCTATATTAGAAAACTTTTATGATTCTTATTTGGAAAACATTCCCGAAACTCCTTCATTTGATTTAAGTAGATGTTTAAATAAAACATCGCTATGCCAACTCAAACCGTTACCGTCATTAACTATATTCACTTAACCAAACTTTACTATCAAATCTTAACCATTCCTTAGTTAAAAACAAAGTCAATCAGGTGGGCGTATAACTACCTCTTAGACCTTAACTGAACAACATTTCTAACTTCGAAATAGACAAAGTTCACCTTCTAAATCTTTAACAAACTTCCCTTCCTAACTCTCAGATTCTATTTACGAATCCACTTATTTTACAGAAATCATTTGATTATATCAATAGTATTATAATTCCATGCTTCCGAAATATAATAACTTAAATATAACATTTATTTATTAATTTGGATAAATAAACAAACAACTATTTTATTAATAAATAAATAAATAAATCTAGATTAAAAATGGAATGTGAATAGTACTTTCTTGAATTCGATAAAATCGAATTTCAGTGTATAATTCTCTCTCGAATAATCTCTATTCGATATCTCTCTTTCGAATAATCTCTACTCGATAACTCTTTTCATCGAATAAACTATATTCGATAATCTCTCTTCTTCGAATAAACTATATTCGATAATCTCTTTTTGAATAACTATATTCGATTAACTCTGATTCGATTAACTCTATTCGAATAACTAATATTCGATTAACTCTATGCGATTAACTAATACTCGATTAACTCTAACTCGATTAACTTTATTCGATTAACTCTAACTTGATTAACTTTATTAAGTTTGATTTCATATTTCAAAATAATATCCCATTTCCAAATTCTATCTATACTTCTATTTATAGAATTATTCATACAAAATCTCCTTTTTATTTCTAACACTTAAATCTCATTTAAATTCCCTTTATAAATGTTGATTTCACATTCTATTTAAAATGTCGGTGTCAAAACCAATTTATACTTCTCTATATAAGTTCAGACTTATATATTTCATTTATCAAATGATAAATATTTTGTTTGATTTATAAAATCATTATTTATAAATTAATCTTCTCAATTTATCTGTTAAAAACATATTCTATTTAATATCTACTTTAAATACATCTTCTCGTAATTCTTTTATATCTTGTCAATTTCTTTTTATAATTCTATTTATTTTCTAAATATTCCTTCTATAATTCTATTTACTTTCTAAATAAATATTCCTTTTATACTTTTATTTAATTTCTAAATAAATAATCCTTTTATAAAATTCTTGGATTTTATAAATATTTCTATTATAAAATTCTTCGATTTTATAAATATTTCTATTATAAAATTCTTTGATTTATAAATATTTTCTTTTATAAAATCCTTTAGTTTTATAAATAATTTCTTTTATAAAATCCTTTGATTTATAAATATTTTCTTTTATAAAATCCTCTGATTTTATAAATAATTTCTTTTCAATATACAATTTGAAAATTCCCTTTTCACATTCCGGTATTTCTTATGGTATTTAAAATACCAAATAAAATGATCAGTGTCATCATAATCAATCACCGATTATATATCACATCATTTATCACCATATATGAAAATAAACAGTAATAATATTTGAGGAATCCAGTTGGATCCCTCCAATCTGTTTCACTGCATCCACAGATGTTAAACAATATAATTAACATTACTTTCATTTCAATATGAAATATTATGATCAACAGAATCAATATTTAAGAAACGATATATATATAACTATGTAGATATTTTCAACCAATCCATTAGCAGTTCAACCAAACAATCAACACACAGCAGTCAACCAATATTTATCAGTTCTAAAAATATGTTATGAAAGTATAAACTAAGCAGAGTTAGTGAGATTTACTCACATTGGATGATCATCGTTAAATAACGATAATTGTCGGTTGGTTCAGACAGACAATTTATCTCCCTATAAATTGTAACGAGCTCCAATTCACTCCTAGTTAGTTGCATTGTATAGTTCTCATCCATATGGTCCCAACGGATCTTGTTTAGTTAATTTCTGATAGCGTACACACAAGATATGAATATTACAAGTTTTGTTTATATTTTTATTTAAAATAAAGCTACATTTCAATACTTGGGCCTCACCAATGTTCAATGGCCCATCCTCTCCACGTTGAAGCCCAGAACCGCACACTCTTCTTCCCCGATTTCCTTCAATACGTCTGCTCCTCATTCTTCAACTAAAAATCCAACAAAAATATCCCAACTTCATCTCTTCCAACTCCCCTTCCATCCATACCCTTTTCACTTCTTTAGAACACCAGAACCGATTTCCGTTTTCTCCAGTATTCAACGCAAGAAAAGACCGAGTTCGACATTTTTTTATTTGGAAAAGTCCCACAAATTCAAACCAGGCTCTACTCGATGTCATGATCACCATTAACACAACCAATTCGTGAATCGAAACCTCTTCTTCCCAAAATCTAAAGCCCTAGCTCCACAAACCCGACGATGTACATTTCGCAATCACCCAAACAGACGGCAAACACCCTAAATTAGATATTAGGTTATAGAGATTTATCATGGGAACTCATATACATACATATCGCGATTTATAGAATTTTCATGGATTTGTTTTGATTTATAAATCTCACGATTTGCTCTCGTTTTTACTTTCAAGTGGCGGCTCATTATTTTGACCGTGGAAGAAATGGAAATTAGGTTTAAGAGTAAAGTAGGATGTATATATAGGGGGTAGATAGCTTATAGGATAAGCCACATATTTTATTTTATTAATTTATATAATTACCGTAATTCTATTTGTCTTCTAAAAATTCCTATGATCACACGTGATATCCAAAAATTACGAAAATGGTCATGTAGCTACAGTTCGACATTACGGAACTAACAAAATTGGTTTTATCGAATTTTGACCTCATTTTCTCACACAGCGTATTTTTAAAGTCAAATTATTGACTATTTTTCAGAATAAAATCCCGCACGGCCACATACTGACTCCAAAAATCATGAAAACTCGAATCTTACCATAATTTAATATTCCAAATCCAACAATATTAGTTTCATCGAAAACGGAGGTCGTTTGCAAAACTAGCTATTTTTAAAGCTCTAAATAAACCCATTTATATATAAATATATTTAAAAATAATTAAATTAAATATTTATAAATTAATATTATCGTATATATTCACATAGAATAAAATACAGCTCCAAAATATTCCTATCTGAATTTATAACTCGACATTTCAAAACCAGATTAAATCAGTATTCAATTTATATATATAAATCCATTTATAATATGAATAAATCATTATAAATTACAAAGGAATTCCATAGCGACTTTTCAAAAATTTGATTTGGACATAACTCAAAATCTACACAATGAAATCTTGATTTTTCTCTTCCATTAGAAAAATATACTTCACCAACTCCGAACATTTCTTGTTTCACAGAAATCCGATTTAAAATGGATTATGTATATACGTTTCAAGTTCGAATCGCCAAATTACGAACTGCCACGCCATTTCGAGCTCGATTATAATAATAATATAATTATATGTTCAACTTTGTTTATATAATATATTCGTTAATATAATTCAACTCTAAACTGAATTATATATTCTAATTGATCCAATTCACACAATATTGTGAATTCCACTATTTCCGACTATTTCGGAAATTAAGTATATTATTCTATTATTTATATTAATTAAATATTCAGTATTATTTAATCAAACAACTATTTAAATCTCTCAATCACTATTTAAATAATTAAATTAATTAATTATTCAACCGTAAAAATACGGGACGTTACAAACTGGTACTGATATTGGAGACTAATAAGTCTGATGGATGTTAATAATATAAAGGACATACTGTTCGTTTTATTTTAGATGGTGTGATTTATTTTGAATTTTGAAATTTATTTTGAATTGCCTATTCATAACTTTGAACGTTTAAATTGATTCTTAGATTTTAAAATACAAGTGAATGTTCGATGAACTATTATAATCGGTTTATATTTTGAGATTTAATAAACAAAGAGAATATTTTTATTTTATATTCATAAATCAGTTAAAGATAATATTTGATTCAAAACACAAATCGGATTATGAAGTTTGATTACTTTTTACCATTATATTCACATTTCTTAATTTTAGCATAATAATATGGAAGTCTAAGTATGTTTGTAGTATAAATAATTTAAATTCATTATACATATGCAATTGTATTTAATCCTTATTGCAATTTAGGAATATAAGTATAATTTGCTTGGATTTGTACAGATTTTATTTTGTCCAACCATTGTTATAGAAATACTATACGTCAATAGCTTTTATGTATAATTTTAAATATTGAAAAATAGCATGTAATTAGCTTTAGATGGTTATTTGAGAAAATTAATATTTTTACTAGAATATGTGGAATTTATTAATATATTATTATTTTACTTTGATATTATATTAGGATTTTATTTATGATTTGTAATTTTTTTCTAAATTCTATGTGAATTCTGACATTGTGAATAATTCACTATTGATATTGATTTTACTAATGGTTTATATATGATACAATGATGACAACTTTCATGTGATTTTATATCATTTATGTTATGTGTAACAAGGAGTTGAATAATCGGTTTTGTAACACCGTTTGGTATGGGTTTTTCGATAACTCTTCCTTGGTCATACACTGAACTTGTTATATAGAGTGCTGAAGTGTAAGTATAATACGTAAGCACTAAATAAACAAATTAGTAAGTGCAGTGGTAATAGACACCGATTTGTTGTTTACCTGGTTTTCTTTTGCTATTGTTTGACACTTAATATGGGAATAAGAAGTACAGTATTCATTGCATGAATATATATATATATATGCATGTATATATATGTATATGTATGTATGTATGTACGTATGTATGAAAATTGGTGCCTTGATGATCATACCTAGCCGTTTGTCGGTGATATATTAAGCCATATATCGGTATATATATTTTACAACAGGTCATTATTTGCGTAGTTTAGTGTGTTGGGATAGATCTATATGTAACAACCCAAAATTTCTGAACCAAATTAAATTTTTAATTTTAGTTATTTTAATGGTTTTGATTATTTAAAATGATTTACTTTAAATAATAACGATTTAAATTTTATTTAAATTGAAGTTAGAACGTACAAAATTAAAATTTAATTAAAACGAACTCGAAATGGCGTGGTAGTTTGATAATTCGATTTCTAATTTCAAATGAATGTACATAATTCAAAATAAATCGGATTTCAGTAAAACAAGAAACGTTAGAATCTATTTAATTATAACTTTCTAATGAATGTGAAAAATTCAGATTTCATAATATAAATTGTAAGGTATGTCCCGATTAAAATTAGAATAGTTGCTATAGAATTTATATTATTTTTTTAATATAATATATAGCCCTTAAAATAGCCATTTTGCAAATGAGCTCCGTTTTCGATGAAACCACTTTTGCTAGATCAGAAATGTCAAATTATTGTTAGGTTTCAAATTTAATAATTTTTGGAATTAATATGTGAGCACAGTAAATTTAAAGGTGTTTTCAATTTCATTTTAAATTTAATCGACTAGAAAAGGGCCATTTTTCAGATGGTCTCCAAATTTGATGAAATTAGTTTTGTTAGGACTGTATCGTCAAAACATAGCTAGACTCAATTTTTCTGTAATTTTTGGAGTTAGTATGTGGCCCCGATAAATTAAAATGTACGTTGAAACTCAATATTAAACTTATATTAATTTATATTTTAATTTTAATGAAAACTGATTGAAATAGTCGAATTGGCTTACGAAACATATCCCACTGTGTCCAGAATGTGTGTATTTGGCTAGGGGTTATAGTCGTTGGGCTTAATTTGGAATTCGGAGCATTAAACAAACAACGTTGGAATTAAATAATATATAAGTAACCCTTATCCATCCTAAAACCGTATCCTCATTAGGATTAAACGCAACCACGGGTTAAAACGAATGGGTAGAAAACTACGATTTTTGTCCCTAAAATTCTCCAAATTAAAAAACTAATTTAAAAATGTTTCAGCATGAATATTGAAGAGATTCGTGTGCACTACGATTCTTCTTCATACGAGGTCCAAATTCGACGATTTCAATCGCGTTGGAATCATGGGATCGAACTCTACAATATGGAACTGACCAAAACAGAAACGGAGCCAATGGAATTTTTTCAGCTAAATTAAATGCATGTTTAATTTAGTTTAAAAACAGTAATCCTTCAGTAAAGACTGACGGAGTGGAAACCAAAGTGAGAGTTCTCTCACTAAAATATTTGTACAGTCATTTATTTTATAACTGAAAGTATATAAATTATCGTTGTTGACTTTATCTGTTGTATGTGACATTGGTTGAGTTCAACACATGAACTATTCACGACTCATTTGAACAAGATGCGTTGTTTGAATATATGACACTCGTATTTCAAACATTCTAGATAGACACTTTGCGGTTGTTCAAATGAGGTATAAATATCTACTTATAATTTAAATAGTGAAAAATTGGTTAAGTAGAAAAATAATTTAAACCGAATTTGAATTGGTTAAATTTATTAATCAATTATTTATTTAAATCGACTGTTGTTGTTTGAAAACCCCACACGGGTATTGGGATGATATTTGACAAACACTAATCCCAATATTTAGTTGTATGTCAATCGATGGGTTGACAGACTGTGATGAGCATTATTTAATTATTTTAATGCTTATACAGTTGTAGAATGCACACTGGATGATGTTTGAATGTTCAGTGAATATTTATCATTATTGTTGAATACATGCAATGTATTAAATCCATATAACCGAAATTATATGGTAATTTATTGAGTCGCATTCCAATTTAGAATATGAACAAACATTTTAAAATAATATTCAGTGAAGGATTAAATTAAGATTTTGATGCCCGATTTAGGATGGACACAAAAATATTGAAATATATGAAGCCGAGTTAAGTTATTAAACTCCATTTTAACTTCAACGGGTTTCTCAATCGATTTTACTCATTTTATAATAAATACGAAGAGGAAGTGGATTTCAAAATCTGATATTTTGAAAATATTATAATTTTAATATTATAATGATATAGAACATTCAATTTTGATTTAAAGTTGAAACTGAAGTGAAATCATTTTAAGATGAATTTATAAACGATTTATAAAATATGTTTTAAATGGAAATTGATGATATTATATATATATATATGTAATGGCTTAAATAGAACGTGCAGTGCAGCGACCGTTCAGGAATTTCAACCATTAACTTCAAATTGATGTATCGGGAAATCCGACCATCGGATTCTCCTAAAACTTGAACTGTTGGGTTTGTATCGAAAAAATCTTTCCAATGAATATAAGAGATTTAAATTTGAGCGGTTGGATTTTAAATTATGTCCAAATCAATTTCAGAAAAGGTCGCTATGGTTGCAGTTCGGTGGCCGTTATTGGAAACCGACTGTAAGGGGCTAAATAAAATTATTAAAAATATGGAAAAATTATGTAAAATTGTAATAACTCCTTCAGAAAGATTTTGGATGAAAAATTCCAAGTATGAAAAGAAAAAATATATTTTCATCGAAATGAACTAGTTATTTACTAGAATAGTAATCCAATGATTTTTAGAAATAATAAATTGGATCGAAAATGGTTTTAATATAACCAGAATTTTCCAACGTATGAATTAATATGGATTTGAATGGAGATAATCTTCGGAATATTTTGATATTGGATTCCATGGTTATACGGATATTGTTGAGGAATTTAGAAGATACAGATATCGTTATTCCCAATACAATATCTGTTAATTTCAGAATTTGATATTGAATATAAGCCAGTATGATTTCTATTCAGAGCTTTGTATTTAATATCAAATTGGATTATGGGTTTGTCGTGAATGGTGTCTTTATTGACACTTTTCATAAACCGGTTGAGGAAAGAATAAATCTTTTAACCAAGATTTAATGAAGTATTCCAATTAATTAATATAATTCGAACTAAATGGTAGTTGATTACTGGTTCACTGTAAACGATGTTTTAAATGACATTAGTTCTTAAAACCCAATTAACAGTGAAGATACGATTTGGAATTTACAATCTTTTGAATAACATTAATGGAATCTTCCAAAGAAAAGTTTTCCAATTTAATATACTAAATTAGAGTTGAATGGAATTCAATTTGGTAATAATCGAGATGAGCTTCTGTGAAGGAAGACCATTACAATTTATTGAATTTAAAAGGCCTTGTCATTATTCCACTTATGCTATTAGTCTGATATGGAAATTTATATTGATTATAAACTGTTATGATTTCTGTGAAGATTCCATAGTTAATGGAAGTTGATTTGGGTTTATTGTGAACTGTATTTTTAATAACATTGGTTCTTTAACCCAGCTAAAGAAAATATTAATTTCTTATAGTTAAATAATCATAAAGTAATGATCTTTGAGATTAAAACCAAGATGGATTTTTAACGAATCTTTAAGTAGATTAAAATGAGAATGAGATAATTAAAATTTTCAAATTCATAAATGATCGAGAATGGTGTACCACCAGTTTTACTCCATGCGATAGTTAAATCTTTAATTAGATTTGAACATGAAATGGTAATCAGATTTATCAATATCACTGCGGGTGTTAGAAATGGGGTACTACTAGTTTTGCTCCATGGGATGAATAGGTTGGGATTGGGATTAATAAAATAAAGGATTGCTTCAGTATGGCTCGATAATCCTGACTAGTTTTGTAAACCTTAATTTGGTTTAAAATTGCTAAAAGATAAAATGAAATCTTTTGCAAATGATATCCAATGGAAGATTAAACTATATGTTTAAAAGAAATTATCTTTGATAAAATTAACGGGAACCTTTTCCCAAGGATATGAATATTTAAATAAAACAATATTATGAATTGGAATGAGGTCTATGATGTGTTTTAATAGCACTTTATTATTAATTATAAATTACACGAGTTATTCGGAAAGAACGAGGTTTTCCCATTTGGAATAACTGATACAATGTAATAACCCGCAAATTCTGAACCAATTTAAAAAAAATTAGAAAATTTTAATGAATTTTGAGGTTATAATATAATTTATTATTAATAATAATGGCTAGAATTTATTTTTTGTCGAAGTTAGAACGAATAAATTTAATTTTAAATATAAATGGAGTTAGGAATAACGCAGTAGTTTGAAAAGTCAAACTTGAACTTTGACTGACCGTACAGGATGCAAAATTTAACGAATTTTAGTGAAACCAAAAATATTAGAATCTATTTAAAAATATCTTTCTAACAAATCTGAAAAATTGAAATTTCATAGCGGGAATCAAAAGTTATGACCAATTCAATTTTTAGAAAGGTCGTTGTAGAATTTATATATATACATATATTATATATGGCCTGAAAGGCTACTTTTCACATATGAAGGAATTTCGACTCGAAAACACTTCCATTGAGTTCGGAAAGATGTTTCTGCATTGAGAAAGTATAAACACTTATATATTTTGAGTTTCGGAAATTATTCGTTTAAAAATGTATTTTTAATATTAAATATATTGCCCTTAAAAATAGTCATTTTTCAAACGACCTCGGTTTTCGACGAAACCACTTTTGTTGGAACCGGGATTTAAATTATAGCTAGGTTTCAATTTTCAGAATTTTTCGAATTAATATGTGTTTTGACTATTTTAGTTAAATTTAAACGCCTTAAAAATAGCCATTTTTCAAAAAGTCTCAGAATTCGACGAAAATAATTTTGTTGGATTCGTATCGTCATAAGAAAGCTAAAAATATTTTTTTTGAATTTTCTGAGGTCATATGTGGCCCCGACATATTTATATGTACGGTCAATATTTAATTAATTATTATTTTTAATGCAATTTTAAATAAAAATCGTACAGATTTCGGAATTGGACCCCGAGACCCATCCCATTGCGTTCAGAAGGCCTTAAAATGTTAAGATCGACAGTAAGCAAGCCCAATTCGGAGACAACCCGCATTTTCACCTTTTTAACACATTTTTAATAATAAAATAATAAAAAAATCCGAAAATTTAACCCTAACCCTAATTCTTAGCCGCCGCCTACTGTAACAACCCGAAAATCTGGGCCAGTTTAAAATTTTTATTTTGGCAATTTTAGCGAATTTTGATTATTTAAAATAAATTATTTTAAATAATATCGACGAGGAATTTATTTTGAATATAATTCGAACGTATATATTTATACGCGTCGTCGTTAGAATATAAATAATTATATATAATTATAAATAAAATTGAAAATGGCGCGGTAGTTCGATAATTCGATTTCAAACTTCAATTGAATGTACCGGGTGCAAAACAATCCGGATTTTAGCGAAACCAAAAACATTAGGATCTAATTGATGATATCTTTCCAACGAATCCGAAAAATCAAGATTTCATAGCGGGAATCAAAAGATAAGTCCAGTTGAAAATTCTGAATAGTCGCTATGGAATTCAGGCCCTTAAAAATGGGAATTTTGCAAACGACCTCGGATTTCGACGAAACCAGTTTTGTTGGGTCCGGGATGTTAAATTATTGCTAGGTTCCAAATTTCATAATTTTTCGAATCAATATGTGAGCGTGGCAAAGGAAAACGCGTTTGACCAGTTTCGGTTGATTTTAATCGACTGGGAAATGGCCATTTTTCAAACGGTCTCAGAATTTGACGAAACTAGTTTTGTTAGGACCGTATCGTCAATACGAAGCTAGAAAATATTTTTCGAGAATTTTTAGAGTTAGTATGCGACCCCAGTAAATAGAAATTTGCGTTTAAATTGAATATATAAAGAATTATACTTTAAATTCAACGGAAAATGATCGAAACAATCGAATCAGCCTACGATACATATCCCATTGTGTTCGGAATGGGGGTAAAACGCTATGGACGACAGGCGGTGGGCCTCGTTTTGAGGTCATATGTAAAAGTCAACTTTTTCATAATTAAAATAAATTAAAAATTAAATTTCTCTCTCCCTCCCGTTAAATCCTTCTGGCCCTCCCCCCCATTCGATTTTAAAATCAGAAAAAAAAAGAGAACGCTGCGCGAAATCGAAGGCGCCCCCTCCAGCCGCCGTCGGAGGCCCTCAGCCCACCGCCGCCTGGCCGAATCCGCCTCCCCGCGCACCCATCTCCTTCCTCTCTCCTTCTAATCGAACCCGATACCCCCAAAAAGCCTCGCCCCTCTCCTCGAATCGCGCCACCCCCTTTTGCCGCACCACCACCTGAAACTGAGCCGCCCACCTGCTTCATCTCCGACCCTCCACCAAGCGGCGCTGCGGCCAAGGCCACCTCCTCCTGGAAGTTAAAAACCGTGAGTTCTATTGCTTCTAAACCCTGTTTTTTTTAGTTATTCAAATCAGTTTTTGTAAAAATAACGCTGTGGTTAAATCTCAGTTCATTTATAAATAAATACGGCATTCTTTATTTTATTTTTATTTTTACAAAAGAAAAACCTAGGACTTTTACAAAAGAAAATAGAGTTTGTTTATATATAATATATGGTTAATTTTATTAAATAGAGAAAATAAAAATCAGTTTTTTTATATATACGAATAACAATAGAAAGTTTATACTTTTATTTAAAAGGAAAAGGCAAAAAGGAATGATTTTTATTCGTATGATAAGGCGAAAACTTTATTTTTGAAAAGGCGAAAACTTTATTTTTGAAAAGGCGAAAACTTTATTTTTGAAAAGGCGAAAACTTTATTTTTGAAAAGGCGAAATCTATATTTTTGAAATAGAATTTTTATCTATATAGCGAAATAAAAATTCGATTTTTATATATGGAATAACGAGGTAAAAATTCGATTTTTATATATTGAACAACAAAGAAAAAATTCGATTTTTATATATTGAACAACGAAGTAAAAATTCGATTTTTATATATTGAATAGCGAAGTAAAAAATTCGATTTTTATATATGTAGTGGCTACGGTCAATGAAAGTGACAAGAGGCAAGAACGACGAAGATTTCTACCAAAGAAGAGTCAAGATGATTGGATAGCTATTGGTGAGAATTTCTCACCTTTCAATTGCTTTTTCTAGTTATATATATATACTAGGATGCAGACGGTGCTTAGTAGCACCCGACACAATCGTCCACAGACCATGGACTTGTTTGTTTGATTGCAAAAATTAGTTAGATTATTTGGTTTGAATTGAATGGTTTGGTGAAATGAAATTGATTTGATTGATGTGTGAATGGCGTGGGCCTTCACTAGACCGGGGATAAGGCTAGGCCTCGTCCCGTTTCTAGTATCGTGCCGTTATGCCGCCGAAATTTTCTAAAATAAGTTAGAAAAATAAAAATATCATTTTCATTGTGTAAATGAACTGAATAAAAATTCATAGGTTGAATAAAATGTTTTATCGTTAAAAATATAATTTTTAACGTGAATGTGAATAAATAAATATTCATTTACAAACCGGACGGTTTGTTTATGTACACTGATTTGACTGACATTGATTGGGACGATAAATTTTACACATCGCCCGACAGCACAAATAAAATATGTGTTTGATTGTTTGAAACCCCACACGGGTGTTGGGATGAAATTTGAAGTTCACTCATCCTGATTGATTAAATATGTCGATCGATTGATTGAAAGGCTGTTATAAGCGTTAGATATCTATATTTGATGCTTATACAGTGTAGTGCACTTTGGTTGATGGTTGATTATTTTTCAATGCTATTATACATGTGTTGTATGAAAATCCATATAATTAACTTTATATGGTGATTGATTGGGCCTCATTCCAATTTAGAAAATAAAGAATATTATAAAATAAAGGTTCATGTGTTGACTGTACTCATCCGTTGAGAATAGTCATGTGTTGAACGAAATATTTTAATAATAAATTTTATGTCTTTATCACTATAAAATAAAGGTTCATGTGTTGACTGTACTCATCCGTTGAGATTAGTCATGTGTTGAACGAAATAATTTAACAAAAATAGTCACACGTGGACAGTACTCATTCGTTGAGATTAGTCGTGTGTTGACAAAAATAAATATTCATTTGTTGAATAGAATAAAGGAATATATGAAGCCGTGTTGATTAGATTGACGCCATTTTGACGTGAACGATATTTATATCGATATTAAACGATTTCGAAATGAATTGAATTGAAAACGATTTCGAAATGAATTGAATTGAAAACGATTTCGAAATGTATTGAATTGAAAACGATTTCGAAATGAATTGAATTGAAAACGATTTCGAAATGAATTGAATTGAAAACGATTTCGAAATGAATTGAATTGAAAACGATTTCGAAATGAATTGAAAACGAATTCAAATTTGAATTGAAATGAAATGAATTCAAATTGAATTGAAATTTGAATTGAATAGAAATGAATTTTAAAACGAATTTATAAAGAAGAATTCAATTTTGATTTGAATTGAAATGGAAGTTGAAATTGCTTTTGAAACGAATTTAAAACTATTTATATAATTCGTTTTAAATAGAAATCGACGAAATATATATTATATATTATATATATAATATAATGGCCTGAATAGAACGCGCCGCGCCGCGGCAGTTCGTGAATTTCGACCATTTATTTCAAACGGACATTACGGGAGATCCGACCGTCGGATTCTCCTAAAACCGGAACCGTTGGGTTCGTATCGAAAAGAGCTTTCTAACGAATATTAGAAATTCAAAATCTAACGGTTGGATTTGGAGTTACGTCCAAATCAAATTTGAAAAAGGTCGCTGTAAGTGCAGTTCGATGGCCATTGATGGAAATCGACTGTACGGGCCTTGATAAAATTATTAAAAATAGTAATAATTTGTGTAAAATCATAAGAAATGATTTGTGAAGATTTGGGATGAAAAACTCCATGTTTGAAAAGATAAAAATAGATTTTTATCGAAATGAACTAGTTTTGAACTAGAATTATAATTCTATTTATTTTTAAATAAATAAATTGGATTTGAAATGGTTTTGAAAATAACCAGATTTTCCAGTGATTGCATTGGAATGGGTTTGAATCGAAATTGTCTTCGGAATATTTCGATGTTGGATTTCGTGATTATACAGATGTTGTTATGGAAATTTGAAAGATATAGATATATATATCGTTATTTCCAATACGATATCTGTTGGTCGTAGAATTTGGTATTGAATATAAGCCGATATATTTTCTATTCAGAGCCTTGTATTTAATATCGAATGTGATTTGGGTTTGTCGTGAATGGTGTCTTCATTAACATTGTTCTTGAACCCAGTTGAGAAAAGATTAAATCTTTTTATTTAGATTTAATGAAGTGTACCAATTAAATAATATTTAATTGGAATTGAATTGATATTGATTTTTGGGTTTATCGTGGACAGTGTTTTAAATAACACTCGTTCTTTAACCCGATAATTAATGGAATGTGATTTTGGGTTTATCGTGAACCGTGTTTTAAATGACACTGATTCTTTATCCCGGTTAGCGATTAAAACTAAGTGGAGTTTTAATGAATCTTTAATTAGATTGAAAAGATCGGGAATGGAGTATCACCAGTTCTTGTTGCAGTCGTGATGGGGGGTTCTCGCTTCGCGGTTTGGTGGCGAACGGGAGACTCTTACCCCCACATGTCCCTTGTGGTGGGGGTTGGTTAGGCAGTGGCCGGGAGACTCGAGAGGGTCGTCGTAAAACAAGTAACTGGGGGACCATGTGAAAGCCACGGTGGGTTTTACCTGCTGCTTGGGGGATGAAGGGATGGTTGCAAAGCCTACCGGATTTCGTCGGCTATTTCACATTTGGTATCAGAGCTTTGGTTTACAAAGCTCAGAGAACAAGACACATTAGAACCGTACGAAAGAATTCATCAGATATTGGATTAGTAATATCCAATGGAATGACTCGTTAGAGATGGGATCAGTAGTATCCTAGAACGAGTGTGAAGAGTATATTTTTGAAAATGAAAACAAATCTTGTTTTGAAATATAAATCAATTATTCGTATTTGGTTATTTATTTATATTGATGTGGACAATCCAGTATATATATATTTTGCGTATACGTCTGATCCGCGTGTATTCGAAGTTTTGATATATTGGGTAGATATAGAATCACATTCTAGTCGCCCGGGAGTGATTCTGATGATTGATATATCATCATCAGAATTTATATTCGAGTGACGAACGTGTAATATCTATATATTTCCATTAGACTGGTGTGAGAACCAAAATTAGATAGAGCTTATTGTTGTGATTTGGGATCAAAAATCTGATTTTTGTATATGTATCAAAATTATGAATTTGAAACTATAATTCACTAATTGATTGATGGTTTTACTGTTTGAATAATTAAAATTTGAACCATTTAGTTCATTTGAATCAAATATCGAATTATATTGAAAATTGGTCGCATTTGCTTGCATATACATGTACTTACATTGAACAGGTCATAGCAAAGAGGCTAGAGCAGAGAATAAAATTTGTTTGCCCGACAAATAGGTACATGTTTACTACATAATTTACTGTTTTGTTTGGGTGATGATGATTTTATGAGCCTATTGGCTAGCCGCTTGGCCTTTTCTTTTTCTTTTTGAGATATGAAGGACCGGGGAAGCTATTTGAAATTCCCCGATGCTCCCGGTGCAGGGGAGGTTATGGCGAAAAATTTTCGAAAATTTAGGGTGTTATCCAAATTTTTGAAGAATTTGAAAATTCTCAGAAACTGAAAAGTTGGAGAATGGAAGCCAGATCGAACGTAGAGTTGATTAATCAAACCACTTTCGACTTTGTTCCTTTTCGGGGACGAAAAGTTTTAAGTGGGGGAGATTGTAACAACCCGAAAATCTGGGCCAGTTTAAAATTTTTATTTTGGCAATTTTAGCGAATTTTGATTATTTAAAATGAATTATTTTAAATAATATCGACGAGGAATTTATTTTGAATATAATTCGAACGTATATATTTATACGCATCGTCGTTAGAATATAAATAATTATATATAATTATAAATAAAATTGAAAATGGCGCGGTAGTTCGATAATTCGATTTCAAACTTCAATTGAATGTACCGGGTGCAAAACAATCCGGATTTTAGCGAAACCAAAAACATTAGGATCTAATTGATGATATCTTTCCAACGAATCCGAAAAATCAAGATTTCATAGCGGGAATCAAAAGATAAGTCCAGTTGAAAATTCTGAATAGTCGCTATGGAATTCAGGCCCTTAAAAATGGGAATTTTGCAAACGACCTCGGATTTCGACGAAACCAGTTTTGTTGGGTCCGTGATGTTAAATTATTGCTAGGTTCCAAATTTCATAATTTTTCGAATCAATATGTGAGCGTGGCAAAGGAAAACGCGTTTGACCGGTTTCGGTTGATTTTAATCGACTGGGAAATGGCCATTTTTCAAACGGTCTCAGAATTTGACGAAACTAGTTTTGTTAGGACCGTATCGTCAATACGAAGCTAGAAAATATTTTTCGAGAATTTTTAGAGTTAGTATGCGACCCCAGTAAATAGAAATTTGCGTTTAAATTGAATATATAAAGAATTATACTTTAAATTCAACGGAAAATGATCGAAACAATCGAATCAGCCTACGATACATATCCCATTGTGTTCGGAATGGGGGTGAAACGCTATGGACGACAGGCGGTGGGCCTCGTTTTGAGGTCATATGTAAAAGTCAACTTTTTCATAATTAAAATAAATTAAAAATTAAATTTCTCTCTCCCTCCCGTTAAATCCTTCTGGCCCTCCCCCCCATTCGATTTTAAAATCAGAAAAAAAGAGAACGCTGCGCGAAATCGAAGGCGCCCCCTCCAGCCGCCGTCGGAGGCCCTCAGCCCACCGCCGCCTGGCCGAATCCGCCTCCCCGCGCACCCATCTCCTTCCTCTCTCCTTCTAATCGAACCCGATACCCCCAAAAAGCCTCGCCCCTCTCCTCGAATCGCGCCACCCCCTTTTGCCGCACCACCACCTGAAACTGAGCCGCCCACCTGCTTCATCTCCGACCCTCCACCAAGCGGCGCTGCGGCCAAGGCCACCTCCTCCTGGAAGTTAAAAACCGTGAGTTCTATTGCTTCTAAACCCTGTTTTTTTTAGTTATTCAAATCAGTTTTTGTAAAAATAACGCTGTGGTTAAATCTCAGTTCATTTATAAATAAATACGGCATTCTTTATTTTATTTTTATTTTTACAAAAGAAAAACCTAGGACTTTTACAAAAGAAAATAGAGTTTGTTTATATATAATATATGGTTAATTTTATTAAATAGAGAAAATAAAAATCAGTTTTTTTATATATACGAATAACAATAGAAAGTTTATACTTTTATTTAAAAGGAAAAGGCAAAAAGGAATGATTTTTATTCGTATGATAAGGCGAAAACTTTATTTTTGAAAAGGCGAAAACTTTATTTTTGAAAAGGCGAAAACTTTATTTTTGAAAAGGCGAAAACTTTATTTTTGAAAAGGCGAAATCTATATTTTTGAAATAGAATTTTTATCTATATAGCGAAATAAAAATTCGATTTTTATATATGGAATAACGAGGTAAAAATTCGATTTTTATATATTGAACAACAAAGAAAAAATTCGATTTTTATATATTGAACAACGAAGTAAAAATTCGATTTTTATATATTGAATAGCGAAGTAAAAAATTCGATTTTTATATATGTAGTGGCTACGGTCAACGAAAGTGACAAGAGGCAAGAACGACGAAGATTTCTACCAAAGAAGAGTCAAGATGATTGGATAGCTATTGGTGAGAATTTCTCACCTTTTAATTGCTTTTTCTAGTTATATATATATACTAGGATGCAGACGGTGCTTAGTAGCACCCGACACAATCGTCCACAGACCATGGACTTGTTTGTTTGATTGCAAAAATTAGTTAGATTATTTGGTTTGAATTGAATGGTTTGGTGAAATGAAATTGATTTGATTGATGTGTGAATGGCGTGGGCCTTCACTAGACCGGGGATAAGGCTAGGCCTCGTCCCGTTTCTAGTATCGTGCCGTTATGCCGCCGAAATTTTCTAAAATAAGTTAGAAAAATAAAAATATCATTTTCATTGTGTAAATGAACTGAATAAAAATTCATAGGTTGAATAAAATGTTTTATCGTTAAAAATATAATTTTTAACGTGAATGTGAATAAATAAATATTCATTTACAAACCGGACGGTTTGTTTATGTACACTGATTTGACTGACATTGATTGGGACGATAAATTTTACACATCGCCCGACAGCACAAATAAAATATGTGTTTGATTGTTTGAAACCCCACACGGGTGTTGGGATGAAATTTGAAGTTCACTCATCCTGATTGATTAAATATGTCGATCGATTGATTGACAGGCTGTTATAAGCGTTAGATATCTATATTTGATGCTTATACAGTGTAGTGCACTTTGGTTGATGGTTGATTATTTTTCAATGCTATTATACATGTGTTGTATGAAAATCCATATAATTAACTTTATATGGTGATTGATTGGGCCTCATTCCAATTTAGAAAATAAAGAATATTATAAAATAAAGGTTCATGTGTTGACTGTACTCATCCGTTGAGAATAGTCATGTGTTGAACGAAATATTTTAATAATAAATTTTATGTCTTTATCACTATAAAATAAAGGTTCATGTGTTGACTGTACTCATCCGTTGAGATTAGTCATGTGTTGAACGAAATAATTTAACAAAAATAGTCACACGTGGACAGTACTCATTCGTTGAGATTAGTCGTGTGTTGACAAAAATAAATATTCATTTGTTGAATAGAATAAAGGAATATATGAAGCCGTGTTGATTAGATTGACGCCATTTTGACGTGAACGATATTTATATCGATATTAAACGATTTCGAAATGAATTGAATTGAAAACGATTTCGAAATGAATTGAATTGAAAACGATTTCGAAATGTATTGAATTGAAAACGATTTCGAAATGAATTGAATTGAAAACGATTTCGAAATGAATTGAATTGAAAACGATTTCGAAATGAATTGAATTGAAAACGATTTCGAAATGAATTGAAAACGAATTCAAATTTGAATTGAAATGAAATGAATTCAAATTGAATTGAAATTTGAATTGAATAGAAATGAATTTTAAAACGAATTTATAAAGAAGAATTCAATTTTGATTTGAATTGAAATGGAAGTTGAAATTGCTTTTGAAACGAATTTAAAACTATTTATATAATTCGTTTTAAATAGAAATCGACGAAATATATATTATATATATAATATAATGGCCTGAATAGAACGCGCCGCGCCGCGGCAGTTCGTGAATTTCGACCATTTATTTCAAACGGACATTACGGGAGATCCGACCGTCGGATTCTCCTAAAACCGGAACCGTTGGGTTCGTATCGAAAAGAGCTTTCTAACGAATATTAGAAATTCAAAATCTAACGGTTGGATTTGGAGTCACGTCCAAATCAAATTTGAAAAAGGTCGCTGTAAGTGCAGTTCGATGGCCATTGATGGAAATCGACTGTACGGGCCTTGATAAAATTATTAAAAATAGTAATAATTTGTGTAAAATCATAAGAAATGATTTGTGAAGATTTGGGATGAAAAACTCCATATTTGAAAAGATAAAAATAGATTTTTATCGAAATGAACTAGTTTTGAACTAGAATTATAATTCTATTTATTTTTAAATAAATAAATTGGATTTGAAATGGTTTTGAAAATAACCAGATTTTCCAGTGATTGCATTGGAATGGGTTTGAATCGAAATTGTCTTCGGAATATTTCGATGTTGGATTTCGTGATTATACAGATGTTGTTATGGAAATTTGAAAGATATAGATATATATATCGTTATTTCCAATACGATATCTGTTGGTCGTAGAATTTGGTATTGAATATAAGCCGATATATTTTCTATTCGGAGCCTTGTATTTAATATCGAATGTGATTTGGGTTTGTCGTGAATGGTGTCTTCATTAACATTGTTCTTGAACCCAGTTGAGAAAAGATTAAATCTTTTTATTTAGATTTAATGAAGTGTACCAATTAAATAATATTTAATTGGAATTGTATTGATATTGATTTTTGGGTTTATCGTGGGCAGTGTTTTAAATAACACTCGTTCTTTAACCCGATAATTAATGGAATGTGATTTTGGGTTTATCGTGAACCGTGTTTTAAATGACACTGATTCTTTAACCCGGTTAGCGATTAAAACTACGTGGAGTTTTAATGAATCTTTAATTAGATTGAAAAGATCGGGAATGGAGTATCACCAGTTTTACTCCAGGCGATAGTTAAATCTTTAATTAGATTTAAACGTGAAATGGTAATTGAATTTACCGATAACACCGTGGTGTTAGATATGAAGTATAACCGGTTTTACTTCATGGGATGAATAGGTCGGGGTTGGGAAATTGAAACAAATGATTACTTCGGTAAGGTTCGTTAATCCCGACTAGTTGAATCGAAATTCAAAAGAAGATTAAAGAATAAATTCAAGGAATTTATCTTGGATAAAATTAATGGGAACCTTTCCCTATGAATGTGAAATTTAGAAACTAACTGTCGGTTAGCTAAGCAGAATGGTTTCCTGGATATTGATCTGATGTTGGTTTCGGCCTTCGGGGTTAATATTTGGGAAATTATTCTCTTGATTAATTTACGGTTAGTGACTGATGAATTGGAATGAGGCGTATGTTGTGTTTGTCTAACACTTATTTAAAATATACGCGAGTTATTCGGAAAGACCGGGTTTATCCCATTCTGAATAACCGATACGACGATAAGTCGAAGATGAAGACGATGGTCGAAGACCGGAGGTCTTCACGTCGTTTGGGTGATAACTGATGATCTTGATTGGGCTGTACACCCAAGAAGATGGAAACAGTTGGTGATCGTCCAGACGTGCTTGGAGATCGATGGATATGCGGGGTACTAGGTGCCTCCGGTTTCGTTCAGACCCAGAACGGACTTGTAAATGGACTGTGTGTCTGACATTGGATTTTAGTCCGTGTGATTGATCTCTATTAAATATATATCTGTTTGGCGGCGGAGAATTTATTCTCTTGCTTAACGCCCTTCTCTGAGACGTACGAGCTCAGAGGTTATATATTGATCGATATCAAACGCATGGAGTGAATTGCCTGTGTGGCATGCCTAAGTGGCAATTGATCGAGGCTTCTGTTGAAAAGCAAAGTCTTGTGGTGATGATCAAAGCACGGCCTTTGTGGCGTAGCTTTGTGTAACGTTTACTTCGCGAGTTTCGCACCCCGGTTGTGAACCAAAAACGGGAGAGGACCTCAGGGAGGGCATGCGTTTCCTTCTAGCTAGGGTGGTGTCAGTGACCTACCAGCCCTGACATTTATATATTTTTCACCTGTGTGGTTGTTGCTGTTGCGAGGCGCCTCGGTTTGATCGGACGATCCGGGTCCGATGGAGTCATTCGTTGGCTCATTTACGCCCCAAAGGGCGGGGAAACGTAGTGTTCAGGAATTTTAATCCACATCGGTGGACCGGCCCTGTCGCTCCAAGGGTCACTCGAGCTCTGATCCTGAGACATGGGCTAGATTGTCTCGAATCGGTTGAGGACTATCTTTTGCCTCGGTTCATAGATGGAAATCCAATTTCCAAATACGTGACTTTGCGGTTTTATTTGTAAACCTATATATGGCGACATAGTGGCATGGGACGCTCATGCCGCCTATGATTGATACTTATGATTTGAAGTTGTTTTATACACTTATAATAGTATCAAATGATTTGTTTTAAACGTATCAAGCATCCTTTGGCTGTTATAAGGGAAAACCCTATCCCCCGGCTTGCGTTGCATTGTGTGATAGGACCTGGGTCTTATAACAGCTTCATTTTTCTTTATTTAGCATTGCGCTGTTTGTTTTATGCACTGGTGTTCTTGGGAGGAAACCCGTTCCGTGTTATACGGCGTGGTCCCTTGATTAACCTAGCTTTAAAAATAAAGATTAACAAGTGTTTTAGTTCTCACACCAGTCACATGACTGACCTGGAGTTTATTGTTTTAACCTAAACTCTGGGTGCCCTTATTTTGACACGGGCAGCTAGTAGTTTTGGTTTTGCAGATTTATATTCACAGGATCCTGGTTTACAGCTGGAACGATATCCGGAAAGCTTTGTATCCGTATATCTCCTTCTAGTTGTGTATTGTATTATTTTCCGCTGCTATGTAATTTAAATCTCTGATATTTCTGTGTAATATTTATTCATTTATATTCTGTATATTCTTGTAATCTGATGCATTGTGGTAATATACAATGAAATGTTCTTCTGTATGCATTCTGTTGTGGCTTGTTCTCGAACTATCCGACGCTTTCCTTTACGGGGAAGTTGCGGGTCTTCACACCTACCCTTTCAACAATGGCCAGAAACATCCGAAATTAAAACACTAATTTCTCTCAATCCGTTCAACGAAAATCTACAAATTATATACCAAATCGAAGAGAATTCAGAGAGCTTCGAATCTATACGGTTAAGATCGGGTTTTGGTGCACGGATTTCGCGAATTCTGGCGAGGAAGTGGGCGCGTTCGGGGGCGGATTTTGAGATGAGGTGGAGGCCGAGTTGGGTGGCCTTTTGGCCGACGGTGGAGCTCGGCTTGGGCGTCGGAGTGGTGAGGTCTGAACAGCGGTCGGGTGATCCTAGGGGGGGCGCGCAGAAGGGGGTTCGAGATGGATATTGGGTTCGGCGTGTTCAGTAGCGAATGAAGAAGAAAGGTCTTTTTTTATTATTATTTTATTAATTTAATATTTAATTTATACAATCTTTAAAAATCAATAACTCTCTCATACGAGGTCTGATTGACGAACCGTAAGTTGCGTTTGACTCGTCTTTTCGAGAGCTTCGCGATGGCGCAGACCAGAACTGATTCTGAGACAGTCAAATTTTCAGCAAAAATCAATGTGAGAATTCTGAATTTATTATTTAATTAATTATAAATTATTTTTCTTGCGTTAAAAATAATTGTATAATGATGTAAATTCAGATCTGAAATGTTCTGTGATTGATGAATGGTTGATTGTTGTTGGTGGTTTGTTTTGTTGTTCATGATAGGTTGGATCTTCATTGAATTGAATATATTGTTGAATGTATTTGTGGTTAGAGGATTAGATCTAAATCATTTTGTATTCAGATTTAAATCGTAATATAGTTGCTCTAATTTATTTAATGTATTAAATTATTTATTCTATCATTTTAGTGAATAATGAAATGTGAACAACAAATAAAAGTTTATTTTTATTTGTCGATGTTACAATGAAATTTGAACGACAAATAAAACCTTATTTTTATTTGTTTACTTTGCAATAAGATTTGAACGACAAATAATATATTATTTTTATTTGTTTATCTACAATAGAATATGAACAACGAATAGAATATATTTTCATTTATTTCATTTGTTTCATTAAAACAGAATTTTGGTTAACAAATAAAATCTTACTTTTATTTATTTACATTAAGATCAAATTTGTGAATTACAGAAAAAAAAAGAATTCTTTTTACTGTCACTTTAAACATAGGATGTTATAGAGTTAGAATCGTTATAAAATATTAAAATTCATTGTTGATATTAAAAACATGTTTTTAAAACAAAACTTTATTTACGTTGTATTTGTAAATTAAGAGTAATATTTGGAGAAAAACACATAAGTGTTTACATTTTATTTGAGAAAAAGAAACCATTCTTTTATCTGTGTTTTTCGTCACAAATAATAACATAGGAAAAGAACCATTCTTTATTTGTGTTTTTCAACATAAATATATACACTGAAATGAATTATTATTTTTATTTGTGTTTTTCAACACAAATATAACTCAGCAAAAAAATCATCTTTTTATTTGTGCTTACTAACACAAATAAAACTTAGAATATGAATTATTTATTTATTTGCATTTTACAATGCAAATATTACATAGAAACAATGTAATAACCCGGAAATTCTGAGCCAGTTTAAAAATATTATTTTTGGCAATTTTAATGAATTTTGCATATTTAAAATGAATTATTTTAAATAATATCGACGAGAAATTTATTTTGAATAGAATTAGAACGTATATATTATATACGTCGTCGTTAGAATATAAATATTTATTTTAAATTATAAAAGGAATTGAAAATGGCGCGGTAGTTCGATAATTCGATTTCAAACTTCAATTGAATGTACCGGGTGCAAAATAAACCTGATTTTAGTGAAACCAAAAATAATAGGATCTATTTGATCATATGTTTCCAACGAATCCGAAAAATCAAAATTTCATAGCGGGAATCAAAAGATATGTCCAGTTGAAAATTCTGAATAGTCGCTATGGAATTCAGGCCCTTAAAAATGGAAATTTTGCAAACGACCTCGGATTTCGATGAAACCACTTTTGTTGGGTCCGTGATGTAAAGTTATTGCTAGATTCCAAATTTCATAATTTTTCGAATCGATATGTGAGCGTGGTAAAGGAAAACGCGTTTGACCAGTTTCAGTTGATTTTAATCAACTGGGAAATGGCCATTTTTCCAACGGTCTCAGAATTCAATGAAATTAGTTTTGTTAGGACCGTATCGTCAATACGAAGCTAGAAATAATTCTTCTGGAATTTTTCGAGTTAGTATGTGGCCCCGGTAAATTGAAATGTGCGTTTAAATTAAATTTATGAAGATTTATATTTTAAATCCAACGGAAACTGATTCAAACAGTCGAATTGTCCTACGATACATATCCCGTTGTGTTCGGAACGGGGGTAAAACGCTAGGGACGACAGTCGGCGGGTTCGATTTCGAGTCCGAAATTTAAAGTAGCTTTTAGGAGATAAATAAATTAAATAATATAAAATTTTATAAACCCCCCCCCCCCCTTATATTCTCTCTCCCTTCTCATTTGAGGTCAACGCAGATAAATGATAAAAAAAAAACGCTCGACCCCAGGCGATCGCCACCGCGCCCCACCACCGCTCGACCGCCACACCTTCGACAATCCCCCTTTTCCCTCCGGCCACCTGAACGAGAACCGAAACCTCCCCCAACCAATCCCGTCGATGCAAGCCCCAAACCCCACCGCGAGACCCAAATCCGCGCTGCACCACTCCGTCGATCACCGCGAAAACCACCACCTCCCTGATAGGCCGCGACCACCACCACCCCCGTCAGAACCCTCCCCTCCTCTTCGATTTACACGCAAGCCCTCCCCTTTGCTAAAAATCGATGTAAGTTATTTATTTATTTTTGTTTTGTTTTAAATTATTTTAATGTTGAGTTTATTTTCAGTCCTATATACGATAGCTTAGTAAAATAAAATCTGATTTTTATTCTTATGTATGAGAGTTAAGTATTGATTTTTATTTATAATAAAGACATGATTTTTAATAATAAAAAGGGAGGATTTTTATATGATGAAAAATATGATTTTTGTGTAAAGGAGTATATAATTTTTATAGGAAATGCTAGAATATTAAAAAGATCATATTTTAAGATATGAAATAAAAAGAGAAAAAGGCGAGGTTTTTAAAAATAGAAGGGATAAGATTTTCGAAAATATAAATTTTTTTATTTTTAAATATGATAGCATATGAAAGATATGATCTTTAAACGATGAAAGATACAATTTTTATAAAGTAGAAAGTTGAATTTTTATATTATAGGGAGGTTCAAAATATAATTTTTATATTATACAAAGGTTAAAAATATAAATTTTACATTATACAAAGGTTAAAAATATAATTTTTATACTAGTGGCATATTAAAAATATGATTTTTAATATGAACAGCGTGAAAAGAAGGAAGATGGAACGGATTGAAATCAAAAGGGAATTCAGACAGTTCAGGAATGGAATGGAGGAGTGGAACCCTCGGTGAGAACTTCTCACCTTTTAAAATCTCTTTTTCTAGTTATATATATATATATACTAGGATGCAGACGGTGCTTAGTAGCACCTGACACCCGTCATCCACAGACCATGGATGGCTTGTTTGTTTGATTGATGTGTTGTGAAATTTGTTTGTGTTGTTGATGTGAAATCGATAATATTAATTAATGTGTTGAAAGGAAATAAAATATTTATATAGTTAAAAATATTTTATCGTTAAAAATATAAATTTTAACATGAAAGTGAATAAATAAATATTTATAAACGAATCGGCCGATTTGTTTATATACACTGATTTGACTGATATTGATTGGGTCGATAAATTTTACACATCGCCCAACTGCACAAATAAAATCTGTGTTTGATTATTTGAAACCCCATACGGGTATTGGGATAATATATGACATACACTAATCCCAATAATTAGTTGTATGTCGATCGATGGATCGACAGGCGGTTATAAGCGTTAGATATCTATATTTGATGCTTATACAGTGTAGTGCACTTTAGATGATGGTTGATTATTTATCGTTGCTATTATATACATGTGTTGTATGGAATCCATATAATTAACTTTATATGGTAATTGATTGGGCCTCATTCCAATTTAGAAAATAAAGAATATTATAAAGTAAAGGTTCATGTGTTGACAGTACTCATCCGTTGAGATTAGTCATGTGTTGAACGAAATATTTTAACAATAAAATTTACATCTTTATCTTTATAAAATAAAGGTTCATGTGTTGACAGTACTCATCTGTTAAGATTAGTCATGTGTTGAACGAAATATTTTAACAATAAAATTTACATCTTTATCATATAAAATTAGAAACTAACTGGAAAATAGATAAGATGAGTGGTCTCCTGGATATTGATCTGATGTTGGTTTCGGCCTTCGGGGTTAATATTCAGGGAATCGTTCTCTTACTAATTTACAGTTGGAGTCTGATTTGAAATCAAACGATAGATACCATAATTTTTATAAAATATATTGAATAACAAAAATAGTCACACGTGGACAGTACTCATTCGTTGAGATTAGTCATGTGTTGACAGAAGTATAGATTCACGTATTGAATAAAATAAATATTGATTTGTTGAATAGAATAACGGAATTATTGAAATATATAAAGCCGTATTAATTAGAGATGCGCTATTTTGACGCGAACGATATTTATATTGATTATATTCGTTTTTATAATTTGAATTGAATCGAATAGAAAACCAATTTGAATTGAATTGAATAGAAAATGAATTGAATTTGAATAGAATAGAAAATGAATTGAATTTGAATAGAATAGAAAATGAATTGAATTTGAATAGAATAGAAAATGATTTGAATTTGAATAGAATAGAAAATGAATTGAATTTGAATAGAATAGAAAATGAAATGAATTTGAATTGAATAGAAAACGAACGGAATTTGAATAGAATAGAAAATGAATTTGATTTGAATAGAAAACCAATTTGAATTGAATCAAATAGAAAACCAATTTGAATTGAATATATAACGAATTTGAATTGAATTGAAATAGAATAAAAATCGATTTGAAATGAATTCAAATTGAATTGGAATTTGAATTGAATTGAAATGAAATTTAAAAAAAGAATTTATGAGGGAAAATTCAATTTTGATTTGAATTTGAAAGAAAGGTTGAAATTATTTTTGAAACAAATTTGAAATGATTTATAAAATTCGTTTTAAAAAGGAAATCGACGAAATATATATAATATATATGTATATTATATATGATGGCCTGAATAGAACGCGCCGCGGCAGTTCGTAAATTTCGACCATTGACTTCGAACGGACATTACGGGAGATCCGACTGTCGGATTCTCCTAAAACTGGAACCATTGGGTTCGTATCGAAAAGAGATTTCTAACGAATATTAGAAATTTGAAATCTAACGGTTGGATTTGGAGATACGTCCAAATCAAATTTGGAAAAGCTCGCTGTAAGTGCAGTTCGATGGCCGTTGTTGGAAATCGACTGTACGGGCCTTGATAAAATTATTAAAAATATCAATAATTTGTGTAAAATCATAAGAAATGATTTGTGAGAAACTGGGATGAGAAACTCCATATTTGAAAAGATAAAAATAGATTTTTATCGAAATGAACTAGTTTTGAACTAAAATTAAAACCCGACTATTTTTCAATAAATAAATTGGAATTGAATTAGAATTGATTTGTGGGTTTATCGTGAACGGTGTTTTAAATAACACTTGTTCTTTAACCCGATAAAGAATAGGATGTGATTTGGGTTTATCGTGAACTGTGTTTTAAATGACATTAGTTCTTTAACCCAGAAAAAGGGAGTTTTAATGAATCTGCAATTAGATTGAAATGTGAATTGATAATTTAAATTGTCAAAATTGGCAAATGAGCGAGAATGGAGTATCACCAGTTTTCCTCCAAGCGATAGTTAAATCTTTAATTAGATTTGAACGTGAAATGGTAATTAATTTTACCGATAACACCGTGGTGTTAGATATGGAGTATGACCAGTTTTGCTTCATGTGATGAATAGGTTGGGATTGGGAATTAAAACAAATAATTACTTCGGTGTTGTTCGCTAATCTCGACTAGTTTAGAAAACCATAATTTGGTTTGATAAGACACCCAATGGAAGATTAAAGAATAAATTTTAAAGAATTTATCTTTGATAAAATTAATGGGAACCTTTCCCTAAGAATTGAAATTTAGAAACTAGCTGTAGGTTAGTTAAGAAGAATGGTTTCCTGGGTATTGATCTGATGTTGGTTTCGGCCTTCAGGGTTAATATTTGGGGAATTGCTCTCTTACTGATTTACGGTTAGTGACTAATGAATTGGAATGAGGCGTATGTTGTGTTTGTGTAACATTTGTTTTTAATATACGCGGGTTGTTCGGAAAGGCCGGGTCTATACCCATTCTGAATAACCGATTCGACGATAAGTCGAAGATGAGGACGGTGGTTGAAGACCGGAAGTCTTCACATCGTTTGGGTGATTACTGATGATCTTGATTGGGCTGTACACCCAAGATGAGGGAATCGGTTGGTGGTCGTCCAGACGTACTTGGAGATCGATGGATATGCGAGGAAAGAGCCTCCGGTTTCGTTCAGACCCAGAACGAACTTGTAAATGGATTGTGTGTCTGACATTGGACTTTATTCTGTGTTGATTGATCTCTATTAAATATACATCTGTTTGGCGGCGGAGAATTTATTCTCTTGCTTAACGCCCTTATCTGAGACGTACAAGCTCAGAGGTTGTATATCGATGGACATCAGTCGCATGGCATGAATTGCCTGTGTGGCATACTGAGTTGCATGGATCAAGGATTCTGTTGAAAAGCAAAGTCTTGTGGTTGATGATCAAAGCACGGCCTTTGAGGCGTAGCTTTGTGTATAGCGTGGATTCGCGAGCCTCACACCTTGGTATGAATCAAAAACGGGATACAGACCGTTGGGAGAACACGACGTTTCTTTCTAGCTTCGGTGGTGTCAGTGACTTACCAGCCCTGACATTTATATACTTTTCACCTATGTGGTTGTTGGATGCGAGGCACCTCGATTATAGGTCTGTAAGGACCGGGAAACGTGTGTTCAGGAATTGCCAATCCTCAAACGTAAGAGAGGACCGGCCCAACCGATCCAAGGGTTACCCAGAGTGTGTAGTCCTGGGACATTTGCTAGAGTGTCTCGAAGCGGAGAGGAGCTTGCCCCTTGCCTCGACTCATGATGGAAATCCAATTTCCAATACGTGTATTGCGGTTTTAATTGTAGAACTAGTATGGCGACATGATATATGGTACCCATGCCGTCTATGATTGATATTTATGATTGAAATTGTTTTGACACTATACACTTATAATAGTATCAAATGATTTGTTTTAAACGTACCAAGCATGTTTGGCTATTATAAGGGAAAACCCTATCCTTCGGCTTGCGTTGCATTGTGTGATGGGACCTGGGTCTTATAATAGCTTCATTTTTCGAAAAAGTATTGCGTTGTTTATCCTATGCACTGGTATTCTTGGGAGGAAACCCGTTTCGTGTTATACGGCGTGGTCCCTTGAATTACTCTCTTCTAAAGTAAAGTTTTAAATAACTGTTTTAGTTCTCACACCAGTCACATGACTGACCTGGAGTTTATTGTTTTAACCTAAACTCTGGGTGTCCCTATTTTCTACACGGGCAGCTAGTAGTTTTGGTTTTGCAGATTTATATTTACAGGATCCTGATTTACAGCTGGAACGATGCTCGGAAATCTCTGTATCCGTGCATTACTTTCAGTTTGTGCTTTGTATTATTTTCCGTTGCTATGTAATTTATTGTAATCTCTGATATTTATCGAATGTAATTCATTCATTTATACTCTGTATATTCTTGTATCTGATGGAATTGTTGTAATAGCAATGAAATGTTCTTCCGTCTGCGTTCATTTGTGTGTTGTTCTCAAAGTATCCGCTCTTTCCTTCCCGGGGAAGTTACGGGTCCTTTCATTTGGTATCAGAGCTCTGGTTTACAGAGCTCGAGAAGAAGACACATTAGAACCATACGAAAGAATTCATCAGATATTGGATTAGTAATATCCAATTAGAATGACTCATTAGAGATGGGATCAGTAGTATCCTAGAACGGGTGTGAAGAGTATATTTTTCTAATGAAAAAAAATTTTGTTTTGAAATTTAAATCGTTTTATACGTATTTGAATATTTTATTTGTATTGAATTTGGACAATCCAATATATAAAGATTTTGCATATACGCGTCATGAACGTATATTCGAAATTTTAATATACTGGATAGATATAGAATCACATTCTAGTCGCCCGGAGATGGTACTGATAATTGTCATGACATCATCAGTATTTATGTTCATGTTTCGAAGGTGTGATATCTATATATTTCCATTAGACTGGTGTGAGAACCAAAACTTACATAGATACATTGTTGTGATTTGGCATCAAAACATGATTTTTGGCTATATATCAAATTTATGAATTTGAAACGATAATTCACTAATTGATTGATGTTTGTGTTGTTTGTTTATTTGTTTGATAATTTTGAACCATTTAGCCTAATTGAATCAAATATTAAGTTGTATTGAAATTGGTCACATTTGCTTGCATATACATGTACTTACATTGAACAGGTCATAACAAGGAGGCTAGAGCAGAGAATAAAATTTGTTTGCTCGACAAATAGGTACATGTTTACTGTATAATTTACTGTTTCATTTGGGTGGTGATGATTTTAGGAGCCAATTGGCTAGCCGCTTGGCTTTTTCTTTTTCTTTTTGAGATCAGAAGGCCTGCATGGCAATTTCGGGATTTTCCCGTGGCTCCCGGTGCAGGGGAGGTTATGGCGAAATTTTTCGAAAATTTAGGGTGTTAGCCAAATTTTTGAAAATTTGAAAATTCTCAGAAACTGAAAAGTTGGAGAATGGAAGCCAGATCGAACGTAGAGTTGATTAATCAAACCACTTTCGACTTTATTCCTTTTCGGGGATGAAAAGTTTTAAGTGGGGGATATTGTAATAACCCGAAAATTCTGAGCCAGTTTAAAAATTTTATTTTTGGCAATTTTAATGAATTTTGCATATTTAAAATGAATTATTTTAAATAATATCGGCGAGAAATTTATTTTGAATAGAATTAGAACGTATATATTATATACGTCGTCGTTAGAATATAAATATTTATTTTAAATTATAAAAGGAATTGAAAATGGCGCGGTAGTTCGATAATTCGATTTCAAACTTCAATTGAATGTACCGGGTGCAAAATAAACCGGATTTTAGTGAAACCAAAAATAATAGGACCTATTTGATCATATGTTTCCAACGAATCCGAAAAATCGAAATTTCATAGCAGGAATCAAAAGATATGTCCAGTTGAAAATTCTGAATAGTCGCTATGGAATTCAGGCCCTTAAAAATGGAAATTTTGCAAAAGACCTCGGATTTCGACGAAACCACTTTTGTTGGGTCCGTGATGTAAAGTTATTGCTATATTCCAAATTTCATAATTTTTCGAATCGATATGTGAGCGTGGCAAAGGAAAACGCGTTTGACCATAATCAACTGGGAAATGGCCATTTTTCCAACAGTCTCAGAATTCAATGAAATTAGTTTTGTTAGGACCGTATCGTCAATACGAAGCTAGAAATAATTCTTCTGGAATTTTTCGAGTTAGTATGCGGCCCCGGTAAATTGAAATGTGCGTTTAAATTAAATTTATAAAGATTTATATTTTAAATCCAACGGAAACTGATTCAAACAGTCGAATTGTCCTACGATACATATCCCGTTGTGTTCGGAACGGGGGTAAAACGCTAGGGACGACAGTCGGCGGGTTCGATTTCGAGTCCGAAATTTAAAGTAGCTTTTAGGAGATAAATAAATTAAATAATATAAAATTTTATAAACCCCCCCCCCTTTATATTCTCTCTCCCTTCTCATTTGAGGTCAACGCAGATAAATGATAAAAAAAAACGCTCGACCCCAGGCGATCGCCACCGCGCCCCACCACCGCTCGACCGCCACACCTTCGACAATCCCCCTTTTCCCTCCGGCCACCTGAACGAGAACCGAAACCTCCCCCAACCAATCCCGTCGATGCAAGCCCCAAACCCCACCGCGAGACCCAAATCCACGCTGCACCACTCCGTCGATCACCGCGAAAACCACCACCTCCCTGATAGGCCGCGACCACCACCACCCCCGTCAGAACCCTCCCCTCCTCTTCGATTTACACGCAAGCCCTCCCCTTTGCTAAAAATCGATGTAAGTTATTTATTTATTTTTGTTTTGTTTTAAATTATTTTAATGTTGAGTTTATTTTCAGTCCTATATACGATAGCTTAGTAAAATAAAATCTGATTTTTATTCTTATGTATGAGAGTTAAGTATTGATTTTTATTTATAATAAAGACATGATTTTTAATAATAAAAAGGGAGGATTTTTATATGATGAAAAATATGATTTTTGTGTAAAGGAGTATATAATTTTTATAGGAAATGCTAGAATATTAAAAAGATCATATTTTAAGATATGAAATAAAAAGAGAAAAAGGCGAGGTTTTTAAAAATAGAAGGGATAAGATTTTCGAAAATATAATTTTTTTTATTTTTAAATATGATAGCATATGAAAGATATGATCTTTAAACGATGAAAGATACAATTTTTATAAATTAGAAAGTTGAATTTTTATATTATAGGGAGGTTCAAAATATAATTTTTATATTATACAAAGGTTAAAAATATAATTTTTATATTATACAAAGGTTAAAAATATAATTTTTATACTAGTGGCATATTAAAAATATGATTTTTAATATGAATAGTGTGAAAAGAAGGAAGATGGAACGGATTGAAATCAAAAGGGAATTCAGACAATTCAGGAATGGAATGGAGGAGTGGAACCCTCGGTGAGAACTTCTCACCTTTTAAAATCTCTTTTTCTAGTTATATATATATATATATACTAGGATGCAGACGGTGCTTAGTAGCACCTGACACCCGTCATCCACAGACCATGGATGGCTTGTTTGTTTGATTGATGTGTTGTGAAATTTGTTTGTGTTGTTGATGTGAAATCGATAATATTAATTAATGTGTTGAAAGGAAATAAAATATTTATATAGTTAAAAATATTTTATCGTTAAAATATAAATTTTAACGTGAAAGTGAATAAATAAATATTTATAAACGAATCGGTCGATTTGTTTATATACACTGATTTGACTGATATTGATTGGGTCGATAAATTTTACACATCGCCCAACTGCACAAATAAAATCTGTGTTTGATTATTTGAAATCCCACACGGGTATTGGGATAATATATGACATACACTAATCCCAATAATTAGTTGTATGTCGATCGATGGATCGACAGGCTGTTATAAGCGTTAGATATCTATATTTGATGCTTATACAGTGTAGTGCACTTTGGATGATGGTTGATTATTTATCGTTGCTATTATATACATGTGTTGTATGGAATCCATATAATTAACTTTATATGGTAATTGATTGGGCCTCATTCCAATTTAGAAAATAAAGAATATTATAAAATAAAGGTTCATGTGTTGACAGTACTCATCCGTTGAGATTAGTCATGTGTTGAACGAAATATTTTAACAATAAAATTTACATCTTTATCTTTATAAAATAAAGGTTCATGTGTTGACAGTACTCATCCGTTGAGATTAGTCATGTGTTGAACGAAATATTTTAACAATAAAATTTACATCTTTATCATATAAAATTAGAAACTAACTGGAAAATAGATAAGATGAGTGGTCTCCTGGATATTGATCTGATGTTGGTTTCGGCCTTCGAGGTTAATATTCAGAGAATCGTTCTCTTACTAATTTACAGTTGGAGTCTGATTTGAAATCAAACGATAGATACCATAATTTTTATAAAATATATTGAATAACAAAAATAGTCACACGTGGACAGTACTCATTCGTTGAGATTAGTCATGTGTTGACAGAAGTATAGATTCACGTATTGAATAAAATAAATATTCATTTGTTGAATAGAATAACGGAATTATTGAAATATATAAAGCCGTATTAATTAGAGATGCGCTATTTTGACGCGAACGATATTTATATCGATTATATTCGTTTTTATAATTTGAATTGAATCGAATAGAAAACCAATTTGAATTGAATTGAATAGAAAATGAATTGAATTTGAATAGAATAGAAAATGAATTGAATTTGAATAGAATAGAAAATGAATTGAATTTGAATAGAATAGAAAATGAATTGAATTTGAACTGAATAGAAAACGAATGGAATTTGAATAGAATAGAAAATGAATTTGATCTGAATAGAAAACCAATTTGAATTGAATCAAATAGAAAACCAATTTGAATTGAATTGAATATATAACGAATTTGAATTGAATTGAAATAGAATAAAAATCGATTTGAAATGAATTCAAATTGAATTGGAATTTGAATTGAATTGAAATGAAATTTAAAAAAAGAATTTATGAGGGAAAATTCAATTTTGATTTGAATTTGAAAGAAAGGTTGAAATTGTTTTTGAAACAAATTTGAAATAATTTATAAAATTCGTTTTAAAAAGGAAATCGACGAAATATATATAATATATATGTATATTATATATGATGGCCTAAATAGAACGCGCCGCGCCGCGGCAATTCGTAAATTTCGACCATTGACTTCGAACGGACATTACGGGAGATCCGACCGTCGGATTCTCCTAAAACTGGAACCATTGGGTTCGTATTGAAAAGAGCTTTCTAACGAATATTAGAAATTTGAAATCTAACGGTTGGATTTGGAGATACGTCCAAATCAAATTTGGAAAAGATCGCTGTAAGTGCAGTTCGATGGCCGTTGTTGGAAATCGACTGTAAGGGCCTTGATAAAATTATTAAAAATATCAATAATTTGTGTAAAATCATAAGAAATGATTTGTGAGAAACTGGGATGAGAAACTCCATATTTGAAAAGATAAAAATAGATTTTTATTGAAATGAACTAGTTTTGAACTAAAATTAAAACCCGACTATTTTTAAATAAATAAATTGGAATTGAATTAGAATTGATTTGTGGGTTTATCGTGAATGGTGTTTTAAATAACACTTGTTCTTTAACCCGATAAAGAATAGGATGTGATTTGGGTTTATCGTGAACTGTGTTTTAAATGACATTAGTTCTTTAACCCAGAAAAAGGGAGTTTTAATGAATCTGCAATTAGATTGAAATCTGAATTGATAATTTAAATTGTCAAAATTGGCAAATGAGTGAGAATGGAGTATCACCAGTTTTGCTCGAAGCGATAGTTAAATCTTTAATTAGATTTGAACGTGAAATGGTAATTAATTTTACCGATAACACCGTGGTGTTAGATATGGAGTATGTAAAAACCCGTAACTTCCCCGTAAAGGAAAGCGCGGATAGTTCGAGAACAAGCCACAACAGAACGCAGACAAAAGAACATTTCACTGTTATTACAACAATGCATCAGATTACAAGAATATATAGAGTATAAATGAATATTACACAGAAATATCAGAGATTTAAATTAAATTTAAATACATCGCAGCGGAAAATAATACAATACACAACTAGAATGAGATATACGGATACAAAGCTTTCCGGATATCGTTCCAGCTGTAAACCAGGATCCTGTGAATATAAATCTGCAAAACCAAAACTACTAGCTGCCCGTGTCAAAATAAGGGCACCCAGAGTTTAGGTCAAAACAATAAACTCCAGGTCAGTCATGGGACTGGTGTGAGAACTAAAACAGTTATTGATCTTTATTTTTAAAGTTAGGTAAATCAAGGGACCACGCCGTATAACACGGAACGAGTTTCCTCCCAAGAATACCAGTGCATAAAACAAACAGCGCAATGCTAAATAAAGAAAAATGAAGCTGTTATAAGACCCAGGTCCTATCACACAATGCAACGCAAGCCGGGGGATAGGGTTTTCCCTTATAACAGCCAAAGAATGCTTGATACGTTTAAAAACAAATCATTTGATACTATTATAAGTGCATAGTGTATAAAACAACTTCAAATCATAAGTATCAATCATAGGCGGCATGAATGCCCCATAACGCTATGTCGCCATATATAAGTTTACAATCAAAACCGCAAATGTCGTATTGGAAGTTGGGTTATCATTTATGGTATGAACCGAGGCTAGGGGCAAGATCCTCAACCGATTCGAGACTGTCTAGTCCGAGCCTCAGGAACAGCCGCAACTGCCCCATGGATCGTCAGGGCCGGTCCACCGATGTGGATTATTATGCCTGAACACTGCGTTTCCCCGCCCTTTGGGGCGTAAGCCTGGCCCGTCAGCCGACCAGAAGCATCGGCCGAAACCGATATCACGAGGCGCCTCGCTTTTCAGCAAGTAATAATAAGCAACATCCACATGAGTCAAACTCGTCAGCCAGTTCAAGCACTGACGCCACTCCTAACTAGAAAGAAACGCATGTCCTCCCTGAGGTCCGTCTCCCGTTTTTGGTTCACAACCGAGGTGCGAAACTCGCGAAGTAAACGTTACACAAAGCTACGCCACAAAGGCCGTGCTTTGATCATCACCACAAGGCTTTGCTTTTCAACAGAAGCCTTGATCATTTGCATCTTAGCATGCCACACAGGCAAACCACTCTATGCAACCGATATCAGTCACACAGAATGAAATCCAATGTCAGACACACAGTCCATTTACAAGTCCGTTCTGGGTCTGAACGAAACCGGAGGCACCTAGTACCCCGCATATCCATCGATCTCCAAGTACGTCTGGACGATCACCAACTGTTTCCATCTTCTTGGGTGTACAGCCCAATCAAGATCATCAGTAATCACCCAAACAACGTGAAGACTTCTGGTCTTCGACCACCGTCTTCATCTTCGACTTATCGTCGTATCAGTTATTCAGAATGGGATAAACCCGGTCTTTCCGAATAACTCGCGTATATTTTAAATAAGTGTTACACAAACACAACATACGCCTCATTCCAATTCATCAGTCACTAACCGTAAATTAATCAAGAGAATAATTCCCCAAATATTAACCCCGAAGGCCGAAACCAACATCAGATCAAATATCCAGAAAACCATTCTGCTTAGCTAACCGACAGTTAGTTTCTAAATTTCACATTCATAGGGAAAGGTTCCCATTAATTTTATCCAAGATAAATCATTAAAATTTATTCTCAAATCTTCTTTTGAATTTCGATTCAACTAGTCAGGGTTAACGAACCTTACCGAAGTAATCATTTGTTTTAATTTCCCAACCCCAACCTATTCATCCCATGAAGTAAAACTGGTAATACTTCATATCTAACACCACGGTGTTATCGGTAAATTCAATTACCATTTCACGTTCAAATCTAATTAAAGATTTAACTATCGCCTGGAGCCAAACTGGTGATACTCCATTCTCGATTATTTCAATCTAATTAAAGATTCATTAAAACTCCACTTAGTTTTAATCTGTGACTGGGTTAAAGAATCAGTGTCATTTAAAACACGGTTCACGATAAACCCAAAGTCACATTCCATTAATTATCGGGTTAAAGAACGAGTGTTATTTAAAACACTGTCCACGATAAACCCAAAAATCAATATCAATTCAATTCCAATTAAATATCATTTAATTGGTACACTTCATTAAATCTAAATAAAAAGATTTAATCTTTTCTCAACTGGGTTCAAGAACAGTGTTAGTGAAGACACCATTCACGACAAACCCAAATCACATTTGATATTCAATACAAGGCTCTGAATAGAAAATATATCGGCTTATATTCAATATCAAATTCTACGACTAACAAATGTCGTATTGGAAATAACGATATAAATATATATCTTTCAAATTTCCATAACAACACCTGTATAATCACGAATTCCAACATCGAAATATTCCGAAGACAATTTCGATTCAAATCCACTCCAATGCAATCATTGGATATTCTGGTTATTTTTAAAACCCTTTTTAAATTCAATTTATTTATTTAAAAATAAATAGAATTATAATTCTAGTTCAAAACTAGTTCATTTCGATAAAAATCTATTTTTATCTTTTCAAATATGGAGTTTTTCATCCCAATCCTTTCTAAATCATTTCTTATGATTTTACACAAATTATTACTATTTTTAATAATTTTATCGAGGTCTGTACAGTCGATTTCCATCAACGGTCATCGAACTGCACTTACAGCGACCTTTTTCAAATTTGATTTGGACATAATTCCAAATCCAACCGTTAGATTTCAAATTTCTAATATTCGTTAGAAAGCTCTTTTCGATACGAACCCAACGGTTCTGGTTTTAGGAGAATCCGACGGTCGGATCTCCCGTTTTGTCCGTTTGAAATAAATGGTCGAAATTCACGAACTGCCGCGGCGCGGCGCGTTCTATTCAGGCCATTATATTATATATATAATATATATAATATATATTTCGTCGATTTCTATTTAAAACGAATTATATAAATAGTTTTAAATTCGTTTCAAAAGCAATTTCAACTTCCTTTTCAATTCAAATCAAAATTGAATTCTTCTTTATAAATTCGTTTTAAAATTCATTTCTATTCAATTCAAATTTCAAATCAATTTGAATTCATTTCAATTCGCTTTCAATTCAATTTGAATTCGTTTTCAATTCAATTCGTTTCGAAATTGTTTTCAATTCAATTTATTTCGAAATCGTTTTCAATCCAATTCATTTCGAAATCGTTTTCAATTCAATTCATTTCGAAATCGTTTTCAATTCAATTCATTTCGAAATCATTTTCAATTCAATTCATTTCGAAATCGTTTTCAATTCATTTCGAAATCGTTTTCAATTCAATTTATTTCGAAATCGTTTTCAATTCAATTCATTTCGAAATCGTTTTCAATTCAATTCATTTCGAAATCGTTTTCAATTCAATTCATTTCGAAATCGTTTTCAATTCAATTCATTTTGAAATCGTTTTCAATTCAATTCATTTCGAAATCGTTTTCAATTCAATTCATTTCGAAATCGTTTTCAATTCAATTCATTTCAAAATGAATAAAATCGATATAAATATCGTTCACGTCAAAATGGCGTCAATCTAATCAACACGGCTTCATAAATTTCTATTTTCAAATATTCTATTTCAAATATTTCTTTTTCAAAATAGTTGTTATTATCAAAATATTTCGTTCAACACATGACCAATCTCAATGGATGAGTACTGTCAACACATGAACCTTTATTTTATTTTGATAAAGATGTAAAGTTTATTACTAAAATATTTCGTTCAACACATGACCAATCTCAAGGGATGAGTACTGTCAACACATGAACCTTTATTTTATATTGATAAAGATGTAAATTTTATTACTAAAATATTTCGTTCAACACATGACCAATCTCAATGGATGAGTACTGTCAACACATGAACCTTTATTTTATATTATTCTTTATTTTCTAAATTGGAATGAGGCCCAATCAATCACCATATAATGTTAATTATATGGATTTTCATACATTACACACATATAATAGCATTGCAAAATAATCAACCATCAACCAAAGTGCACTACACTGTATAAGCATCAAATATAGATATCTAACGCTTATAACAGCCTGTCAATCAATCGATTGACATATTTAATCAATCAGGATGAGTGAACTTCAAATTTCATCCCAACACCCGTGTGGGGTTTTCAAACAATCAAACACAGATTTTAGTTGTGCAGTTGGACGATGTGTAAAATTTATCGACCCAATCAATATCAGTCAAATCAGTGTATATAAACAAATCGGCCGATTTGTTTATAAATATTTATTTATTCACTTTCACGTTAAAAATTATATTTTTAACGATAAAACATTTTATTCAACCTATGAATATTCTATTCGGTTCATTTATTCAATAAAATGATATTTTTATTTTTCTAACATTTTTTTTAGAAAATTTCGGTGGCATAACGGCACGATACTAGAAACGGGACAAGGCCTAGCCTTATCCCCGGTCTAGTGAAGGCCCACGCCATTCACACATCAATCAAATCCATTCATTTCACCAAACAATTCAATTTCAATCAAATAATCTAACTAATTTTTGCAATCAAACAAACAAGTCCATGGTCTGTGGACGATTGTGTCGGGTGCTACTAAACACCGTCTGCATCCTAGTATATATATATAACTAGAAAATGAAATTGAAAGGTGAGAAATTCTCACAAATAGCTATCCTAGCTCCACGGCACTTCATTGATAGAAATCTTCACTGTTCTCGTCTCTTCGTCATCTTCGTTGCCCGTAGCCACTACATATATAAAAATCACATTTTTACTTCGCTATTCAATATATAAAAATCGAATTTTTACTTCGTTGTTCAATATATAAAAATCGAATTTTTACTTCGTTGTTCAATATATAAAAATCGAATTTTTACTTCGTTGTTCAATATATAAAAATCGAATTTTTACTTCGCTGTTCAATATATAAAAATCGAATTTTTACTTCGTTGTTCAATATATAAAAATCGAATTTTTTACTTCGTTGTTCAATATATAAAAATCAAATTTTTACTTCGTTGTTCAATATATAAAAATCGAATTTTTACTTCGCTGTTCAATCTATAAATATCGAATTTTTACTTCGTTGTTCAATATATAAAAATCGAATTTTTACTTCGTTGTTCAATATATAAAAATCGAATTTTTACTTCGTTGTTCAATATATAAAAATCGAATTTTTACTTCGTTGTTCAATATATAAAAATCGAATTTTTACTTTGCTATCATATAGATAAAAATTCCATTTTAAAAATATAGATTTCGCCTTTCTTCTTTTTCCCTTCAAAATCAAATCTTTATAACTCGTTATGGATAATAAAAATTATAACTTCCTTGTTGCAAAAATCTATATTTTTCCCCGAAGTAAAAATCATATTTTTACTTCACTACTCATCTCAAAATATCGTCCTTTCTATTTCATCACTATAAAAATCACATTTTTATTATGCTACCTATATAAAGATGATATTTTTAATATTCCTATCATGTAAAAATTATATTTTTTTATTCTCTACCTAAACAAAAATCATATTTTTATATCATCTAGATAGTAAAAACTATATTTTTAATACTTTAAAAATATAAAAATCATATTTTTATTTCTTCTATATAGTAAAGACTATATTTTTAATACTTTAAAAATATAAAAATCATATCTTCTATTTTAAAAACATCTCCTTTCTATTTTTAAAATTCAGATCTTTCTATCATACAAATCCAAGTTTTATCAAATTAAAAATCTAAGCTTTTTCAATTTTGAAAAACAATGTACACTCTTATTCACTCAAAAGAAATCAGATTTTTAAACTGATTAAACTAAACTAAATATTTAAAATCAATTATAACAGACAATCAGAAAAGAAAACTTACACTGCATCGCTAAGGGGGGGGTCTGGTGGGTCTTGGGGTGCTGGGGGCATTCGATTCAGCTAGAGGAGGGGAGAGAAGAGGAGCAGGCGGTGGAGGCTAGGGGGTGGAGCTTCTGGAGGGGCGGTGGTGGGTTTCGGGTTCAGGGGGGGTGCACGATCGGACAGGGAGGAGGGTTCGTCGGGCTTCAGGGGGGGCTCTCGATCCGACGAGGGGGGGGGGGCGGGTCTTCTCGAGGCGGCGGTGGTCCTCCGAGGGTGGCGGCGGGTTTTCGCAGTCGCTTTTCTTTTTTTTCTTTTTTTCTTTTTTATCTTCTGAATCGATTAAAAGGAGAGAGGGGGGGGGCAGAGCGGGTTAACGGGGGAGAAAGGTATTTTTTATTTATTTTATTATTTAATTTTCCACAAAAAGCAACTTTTATTTTCGACTTCAAATCGAGGCCCACCGCCTGACGTCCATAGCGTATTAGCCACATTCCGAACACAATGGGATATGTATCATAAGCTGATTTGATCGTTTGAATCAGTTTCCGTTAAATTTACATTTAAATCGCTATATTGAATTTTAAACGTACATTTCAAATTACCGGGGTCACATACTAACTAGAAAAATTCCTGAAAAATATTTTCTAGCTTCGTATTGACGATACGGTCCTAACAAAACTAGTTTCGTCGAATTCTGAGACCGTTTGAAAAATGGCCATTTTCCAGTCGATTAAAATCAACTGAAACCGGTCAAACGCGTTTTCCTTTGCCACGTTCACATATTGATTCGAAAAATTATGAAATTTGGAATCTAGCAATAATTTGACATCACGGACCCAACAAAACTGGTTTCGTCGAAATCCGAGGTCGCTTGCAAAATTTCCATTTTTAAGGGCCTGAATTCTATAGCGACTATTCAGAATTTTCAACTGGACATATCTTTTGATTCCCGCTATGAAATCTTGATTTTTCGGATTCGTTGGAAAGATATCCTCAAATAGATCCTATCATTTTTGGTTTCACTAAAATCCGGATTGTTTTGCACCCGGTACATTCAATTGAAGTTTGAAATCGAATTATCGAACTACCGCGCCATTTTCAATTCCTTTTATAAATATAAATAAATATTTATATTCTAACGACGACGTATATAATATATACGTTCTAATTCTATTCAAAATAAATTTCACGTTGTTTTTATTTAAAATAATTCATTTTAAATAATCAAAATTCGCTAAAATTGCCAAAATAAAAATTTTAAACTGGCTCAGATTTTCGGGTTGTTACAATCTCCCCCACTTAAAACTTTTCGTCCCCGAAAAGGAACAAAGTCGAAAGTGGTTTGATTAATCAACTCTACGTTCGATCTGGCTTCCCTTCTCCAACTTTTCAGTTTCTGAGAATTTTCAAAAATTTCAAAAATTTGGCTAACACCCTAAATTTTCGAAAAATTTCGCCATAACCTCCCCTGCACCGGGAGCATCGGGGAATTTCAAATAACTTCCCCGGTCCTTCTAATCTCAAAAAGAAAAAGAAAAAGCCAATAGGCTCATAAAATCATCATCACCCAAACAAAACAGTAAATTATGTAGTAAACATGTACCTATTTGTCGGGCAAACAAATTTTATTCTCTGGCTCTAGCCTCCTTGCTATGACCTGTTCAATGTAAGCACAAGTATATGCAAGCAAATGCGACCAATTTCAATACAATTCAATATTTGATGCAATTAGGCATAATGGTTCAAAATTATCATACAATTAAACAAACAACACAAACATCAATTAATTAATTGATTAGAGTTTCAAATTCATAATTTTGATATATATACAAAAATCATGTTTTTGATGCCAATTCACAACAATGTGTTCTAGTTATATAAGTTTTGGTTCTCACACCAACCTAATGGAAATATATCGATATCACACCTTCGTTACTCGAACATGAATACTAATGACAACTAGTCAATCATCAGAATCATCTTCGGGCCACTAGAGTATGATTCTATATCTATCCAGTATATTAAAACTTCGAATATACGTTCATGACGCGTATACGCAAAATCTATATATACTCGATCGTCCATATTCAAAATAACTAAATAATCAAATACGTATAAAATGGTTTAAATTTTCAAAACAAAATAGTTTTCATTTGAAAAATATACTCTTCACACTCGTTCTAGGATACTACTGATCCTATCTCTAACGAGTCATTCTAATTGGATATTACTAATCCAATATCTGATGAATTCTTTCGTATGGTTCCAATGTGTCTTGTTCTCGAGCTCTGTAAACCAAAGCTCTGATACCAACTGTAAAAACCCGTAACTTCCCCGTAAAGGAAAGCGCGGATAGTTCGAGAACAAGCCACAACAGAACGCAGACAAAAGAACATTTCACTGTTATTACAACAATGCATCAGATTACAAGAATATATAGAGTATAAATGAATATTACACAGAAATATCAGAGATTTAAATTACATTTAAATACATCGCAGCGGAAAATAATACAATACACAACTAGAATGAGATATACGGATACAAAGCTTTCCGGATATCGTTCCAGCTGTAAACCAGGATCCTGTGAATATAAATCTGCAAAACCAAAACTACTAGCTGCCCGTGTCAAAATAAGGGCACCCAGAGTTTAGGTCAAAACAATAAACTCCAGGTCAGTCATGGGACTGGTGTGAGAACTAAAACAGTTATTGATTTTTATTTTTAAAGTTAGGTAAATCAAGGGACCACGCCGTATAACACGGAACGGGTTTCCTCCCAAGAATACCAGTGCATAAATTAAACAGCGCAATGCTAAATAAAGAAAAATGAAGCTGTTATAAGACCCAGGTCCTATCACACAATGCAACGCAAGCCGGGGGATAGGGTTTTCCCTTATAACAGCCAAAGAATGCTTGATACGTTTAAAAACAAATCATTTGATACTATTATAAGTGCATAGTGTATAAAACAACTTCAAATCATAAGTATCAATCATAGGCGGCATGAATGCCCCATAACACTATGTCGCCATATATAAGTTTACAATCAAAACCGCAAATGTCGTATTGGAAGTTGGGTTATCATTTATGGTATGAACCGAGGCTAGGGGCAAGATCCTCAACCGATTCGAGACTGTCTAGTCCGAGCCTCAGGAACAGCCGCAATTGCCCCATGGATCGTCAGGGCCGGTCCACCGATGTGGATTATTATGCCTGAACACTGCGTTTCCCCGCCCTTTGGGGCGTAAGCCTGGCCCGTCAGCCGACCAGAAGCATCGGCTGAAACCGATATCACGAGGCGCCTCCCTTTTCAGCAAGTAATAATAAGCAACATCCACATGAGTCAAACTCGTCAGCCAGTTCAAGCACTGACGCCACTCCTAACTAGAAAGAAACGCATGTCCTCCCTGAGGTCCGTCTCCCGTTTTTGGTTCACAACCGGGGTGCGAAACTCGCGAAGTAAACGTTACACAAAGCTACGCCACAAAGGCCGTGCTTTGATCATCACCACAAGACTTTGCTTTTCAACAGAAGCCTTGATCATTTGCATCTTAGCATGCCACACAGGCAAACCACTCTATGCAACCGATATCAGTCACACAGAATGAAATCCAATGTCAGACACACAGTCCATTTACAAGTCCGTTCTGGATCTGAACAAAACCGGAGGCACCTAGTACCCCGCATATCCATCGATCTCCAAGTACGTCTGGACGATCACCAACTGTTTCCATCTTCTTGGGTGTACAGCCCAATCAAGATCATCAGTAATCACCCAAACAACGTGAAGACTTCTGGTCTTCGACCACCGTCTTCATCTTCGACTTATCGTCGTATCAGTTATTCAGAATGGGATAAACCCGGTCTTTCCGAATAACTCGCGTATATTTTAAATAAGTGTTACACAAACACAACATACGCCTCATTCCAATTCATCAGTCACTAACCGTAAATTAATCAAGAGAATAATTCCCCAAATATTAACCCCGAAGGCCGAAACCAACATCAGATCAAATATCCAGAAAACCATTCTGCTTAGCTAACCGACAGTTAGTTTCTAAATTTCACATTCATAGGGAAAGGTTCCCATTAATTTTATCCAAGATAAATCATTAAAATTTATTCTCAAATCTTCTTTTGAATTTCGATTCAACTAGTCGGGGTTAACGAACCTTACCGAAGTAATCATTTGTTTTAATTTCCCAACCCCAACCTATTCATCCCATGAAGTAAAACTGGTAATACTTCATATCTAACACCACGGTGTTATCGGTAAATTCAATTACCATTTCACGTTCAAATCTAATTAAAGATTTAACTATCGCCTGGAGCCAAACTGGTGATACTCCATTCTCGATTATTTCAATCTAATTAAAGATTCATTAAAACTCCACTTAGTTTTAATCTGTGACTGGGTTAAAGAATCAGTGTCATTTAAAACACGGTTCACGATAAACCCAAAGTCACATTCCATTAATTATCGGGTTAAAGAACGAGTGTTATTTAAAACACTGTCCACGATAAACCCAAAAATCAATATCAATTCAATTCCAATTAAATATCATTTAATTGGTACACTTCATTAAATCTAAATAAAAAGATTTAATCTTTTCTCAACTGGGTTCAAGAACAGTGTTAGTGAAGACACCATTCACGACAAACCCAAATCACATTTGATATTCAATACAAGGCTCTGAATAGAAAATATATCGGCTTATATTCAATATCAAATTCTACGACTAACAAATGTCGTATTGGAAATAACGATATAAATATATATCTTTCAAATTTCCATAACAACACCTGTATAATCACGAATTCCAACATCGAAATATTCCGAAGACAATTTCGATTCAAATCCACTCCAATGCAATCATTGGATATTCTGGTTATTTTTAAAACCCTTTTTAAATTCAATTTATTTATTTAAAAATAAATAGAATTATAATTCTAGTTCAAAACTAGTTCATTTCGATAAAAATCTATTTTTATCTTTTCAAATATGGAGTTTTTCATCCCAATCCTTTCTAAATCATTTCTTATGATTTTACACAAATTATTACTATTTTTAATAATTTTATCGAGGCCTGTACAGTCGATTTCCATCAACGGTCATCGAACTGCACTTACAGCGACCTTTTTCAAATTTGATTTGGACATAATTCCAAATCCAACCGTTAGATTTCAAATTTCTAATATTCGTTAGAAAGCTCTTTTCGATACGAACCCAACGGTTCCGGTTTTAGGAGAATCCGACGGTCGGATCTCCCGTTTTGTCCGTTTGAAATAAATGGTCGAAATTCACGAACTGCCGCGGCGCGGCGCGTTCTATTCAGGCCATTATATTATATATATTTCGTCGATTTCTATTTAAAACGAATTATATAAATAGTTTTAAATTCGTTTCAAAAGTAATTTCAACTTCCTTTTCAATTCAAATCAAAATTGAATTCTTCTTTATAAATTCGTTTTAAAATTCATTTCTATTCAATTCAAATTTCAAATCAATTTGAATTCATTTAATTCGCTTTCAATTCAATTCGAATTCGTTTTCAATTCAATTCATTTCGAAATCGTTTTCAATTCAATTCATTTCGAAATCGTTTTCAATTCAATTCATTTCGAAATCGTTTTCAATTCAATTCATTTCGAAATCGTTTTCAATTCAATTCATTTCGAAATCGTTTTCAATTCAATTCATTTCGAAATCGTTTTCAATTCAATTCATTTCGAAATCTTTTTCAATTCAATTCATTTCGAAATCGTTTTCAATTCAATTCATTTCGAAATCGTTTTCAATTCAATTCATTTCGAAATCGTTTTCAATTCAATTCATTTCAAAATGAATAAAATCGATATAAATATCGTTCACGTCAAAATGGCGTCAATCTAATCAACACGGCTTCATAAATTTCTATTTTCAAATATTCTATTTCAAATATTTCTTTTTCAAAATAGTTGTTATTATCAAAATATTTCGTTCAACACATGACCAATCTCAATGGATGAGTACTGTCAACACATGAACCTTTATTTTATATTGATAAAGATGTAAATTTTATTACTAAAATATTTCGTTCAACACATGACCAATCTCAAGGGATGAGTACTGTCAACACATGAACCTTTATTTTATATTGATAAAGATGTAAATTTTATTACTAAAATATTTCGTTCAACACATGACCAATCTCAATGGATGAGTACTGTCAACACATGAACCTTTATTTTATATTATTCTTTATTTTCTAAATTGGAATGAGGCCCAATCAATCACCATATAATGTTAATTATATGGATTTTCATACATTACACACATATAATAGCATTGCAAAATAATCTACCATCAACCAAAGTGCACTACACTGTATAAGCATCAAATATAGATATCTAACGCTTATAACAGCCTGTCAATCAATCGATCGACATATTTAATCAATCAGGATGAGTGAACTTCAAATTTCATCCCAACACCCGTGTGGGGTTTTCAAACAATCAAACACAGATTTTAGTTGTGCAGTTGGGCGATGTGTAAAATTTATCGACCCAATCAATATCAGTCAAATCAGTGTATATAAACAAATCGGCCGATTTGTTTATAAATATTTATTTATTCACTTTCACGTTAAAAATTATATTTTTAACGATAAAACATTTTATTCAACCTATGAATATTCTATTCGGTTCATTTATTCAATAAAATGATATTTTTATTTTTCTAACATTTTTTTTAGAAAATTTCGGTGGCATAACGGCACGATACTAGAAACGGGACAAGGCCTAGCCTTATCCCCGGTCTAGTGAAGGCCCACGCCATTCACACATCAATCAAATCCATTCATTTCACCAAACAATTCAATTTCAATCAAATAATCTAACTAATTTTTGCAATCAAACAAACAAGTCCATGGTCTGTGGACGATTGTGTCGGGTGCTACTAAACACCGTCTGCATCCTAGTATATATATATAACTAGAAAATGAAATTGAAAGGTGAGAAATTCTCACAAATAGCTATCCTAGCTCCACGGCACTTCATTGATAGAAATCTTCACTGTTCTCGTCTCTTCGTCATCTTCGTTGCCCGTAGCCACTACATATATAAAAATCACATTTTTACTTCGCTATTCAATATATAAAAATCGAATTTTTACTTCGTTGTTCAATATATAAAAATCGAATTTTTACTTCGTTGTTCAATATATAAAAATCGAATTTTTACTTCGTTGTTCAATATATAAAAATCGAATTTTTACTTCGCTGTTCAATATATAAAAATCGAATTTTTACTTCGTTGTTCAATATATAAAAATCGAATTTTTTACTTCGTTGTTCAATATATAAAAATCAAATTTTTACTTCGTTGTTCAATATATAAAAATCGAATTTTTACTTCGCTGTTCAATCTATAAATATCGAATTTTTACTTCGTTGTTCAATATATAAAAATCGAATTTTTACTTCGTTGTTCAATATATAAAAATCGAATTTTTACTTCGTTGTTCAATATATAAAAATCGAATTTTTACTTCGTTGTTCAATATATAAAAATCGAATTTTTACTTTGCTATCATATAGATAAAAATTCCATTTTAAAAATATAGATTTCGCCTTTCTTCTTTTTCCCTTCAAAATCAAATCTTTATAACTCGTTATGGATAATAAAAATTATAACTTCCTTGTTGCAAAAATCTATATTTTTCCCCGAAGTAAAAATCATATTTTTACTTCACTACTCATCTCAAAATATCGTCCTTTCTATTTCATCACTATAAAAATCACATTTTTATTATGCTACCTATATAAAGATGATATTTTTAATATTCCTATCATGTAAAAATTATATTTTTTTATTCTCTACCTAAACAAAAATCATATTTTTATATCATCTAGATAGTAAAAACTATATTTTTAATACTTTAAAAATATAAAAATCATATTTTTATTTCTTCTATATAGTAAAGACTATATTTTTAATACTTTAAAAATATAAAAATCATATCTTCTATTTTAAAAACATCTCCTTTCTATTTTTAAAATTCAGATCTTTCTATCATACAAATCCAAGTTTTATCAAATTAAAAATCTAAGCTTTTTCAATTTTGAAAAACAATGTACACTCTTATTCACTCAAAAGAAATCAGATTTTTAAACTGATTAAACTAAACTAAATATTTAAAATCAATTATAACAGACAATCAGAAAAGAAAACTTACACTGCATCGCTAAGGGGGGGGTCTGGTGGGTCTTGGGGTGCTGGCGGCATTCGATTCAGCTAGAGGAGGGGAGAGAAGAGGAGCAGGCGGTGGAGGCTAGGGGGTGGAGCTTCTGGAGGGGCGGTGGTGGGTTTCGGGTTCAGGGGGGGTGCACGATCGGACAGGGAGGAGGGTTCGTCGGGCTTCAGGGGGGGCTGTCGATCCGACGAGGGGGGGTCTTTTCGAGGCGGCGGTGGTCCTCCGAGGGTGGCGGCGGGTTTTCGCAGTCGCTTTTTTTTTAATCTTCTGAATCGATTAAAAGGAGAGAGGGGGGGGGGGGCAGAGCGGGTTAACGGGGGAGAAAGGTAATTTTTTTTATTTTATTATTTAATTTTCCACAAAAAGCAACTTTTATTTTCGACTTCAAATCGAGGCCCACCGCCTGACGTCCATAGCGTATTAGCCCCATTCCGAACACAATGGGATATGTATCATAAGCTGATTTGATCGTTTGAATCAGTTTCCGTTAAATTTACATTTAAATCGCTATATTGAATTTTAAACGTACATTTCAAATTACCGGGGTCACATACTAACTAGAAAAATTCCTGAAAAATATTTTTTAGCTTCGTATTGACGATACGGTCCTAACAAAACTAGTTTCGTCGAATTCTGAGACCGTTTGAAAAATGGCCATTTTCCAGTCGATTAAAATCAACTGAAACCGGTCAAACGCGTTTTCCTTTGCCACGTTCACATATTGATTCGAAAAATTATGAAATTTGGAATCTAGCAATAATTTGACATCACGAACCCAACAAAACTGGTTTCGTCGAAATCCGAGGTCGCTTGCAAAATTTCCATTTTTAAGGGCCTGAATTCTATAGCGACTATTCAGAATTTTCAACTGGACATATCTTTTGATTCCCGCTATGAAATCTTGATTTTTCGGATTCGTTGGAAAGATATCCTCAAATAGATCCTATCATTTTTGGTTTCACTAAAATCCAGATTGTTTTGCACCCGGTACATTCAATTGAAGTTTGAAATCGAATTATCGAACTACCGCGCCATTTTCAATTCCTTTTATAAATATAAATAAATATTTATATTCTAACGACGACGTATATAATATATACGTTCTAATTCTATTCAAAATAAATTTCACGTTGTTTTTATTTAAAATAATTCATTTTAAATAATCAAAATTCGCTAAAATTGCCAAAATAAAAATTTTAAACTGGCTCAGATTTTCGGGTTGTTACAGAGTATGACCAGTTTTGCTTCATGGGATGAACAGGTTGGGATTGGGAAATAAAATAAATAATTACTTCGGTGTGGTTCGCTAATCTCGACTAGTTTAGAAAACCATAATTTTGTTTGATAAGACATCCAATGGAAGATTAAAGAATAAATTTTAAAGAATTTATCTTTGATAAAATTAATGGGAACCTTTCCCTAAGAATTGAAATTTAGAAACTAGCTGTAGGTTAGTTAAGAAGAATGGTTTCCTGGGTATTGATCTGATGTTGGTTTCGGCCTTCGGAGTTAATATTTGGGGAATTGCTCTCTTACTGATTTACGGTTAGTGACTAATGAATTGGAATGAGGCGTATGTTGTGTTTGTGTAACATTTGTTTTTAATATACGTGGGTTGTTCGGAAAGGCCGGGTCTATACCCATTCTGAATAACCGATTCGACGATAAGTTGAAGATGAAGACGGTGGTTGAAGACCGGAAGTCTTCACATCGTTTGGGTGATTACTAATGATCTTGATTGGGTTGTACACCCAAGATGAGGGAATCAGTTGGTGGTCGTCCAGACGTACTTGGAGATCGATGGATATGCGAGGAAAGTGCCTCCGGTTTCGTTCAGACCCGGAACGAACTTGTAAATGGATTGTGTGTCTAACATTGGACTTTATTCTGTGTTGATTGATCTCTATTAAATATACATCTGTTTGGCGGCGGAGAATTTATTCTCTTGCTTAACGCCCTTCTCTGAGACATACGAGCTCAGAGGTTGTATATCGATGGACATCATTCGCATGGCATGAATTGCCCATGTGGCATACTGAGTTGCATGGATCAAGGCTTCTGTTGAAAAGCAAAGTCTTGTGGTTGATGATCAAAGCACGGCCTTTGAGGCGTAGCTTTGTGTATAGTGTGGATTCGCGAGCCTCACACCTTGGTATGAGTCAAAAACGGGATACGGACCGTTGGGAGAACACGATGTTTCTTTCTAGCTTCGGTGGTGTCAGTGACTTACCAGCCCTGACATTTATATACTTTTCACCTATGTGGTTGTTGGATGCGAGGCGCCTCGATTATAGGTCTGTAAGGACCGGGAAACGTGTGTTCAGGAATTGCCAATCCTCAAACGTAAGAGAGGACCGACCCAACCAATCCAAGGGTTACCCAGAGTGTGTAGTCCTGGGACATTTGCTAGAGTGTCTCGAAGCGGAGAGGAGCTTGCCCCTTGCCTCGACTCATGACGGAAATCCAATTTCCAATACGTGTATTGCGGTTTTAATTGTAGAACTAGTATGGCGACATGATATATGGTACTCATGCCGTCTATGATTGATATTTATGATTGAAATTGTTTTGACACTATACACTTATAATAGTATCAAATGATTTGTTTTAAACGTACCAAGCATGTTTGGCTATTATAAGGGAAAACCCAATCCTCCGGCTTGCGTTGCATTGTGTGATGGGACCTGGGTCTTATAATAGCTTCATTTTTCGAAAAAGCTTTGCGTTGTTTATCCTATGCACTGGTATTCTTGGGAGGAAATCCGTTCCGTGTTATACGGCGTGGTCCCTTGAATTACTCTCTTCTAAAGTAAAGTTTTAAATAACTGTTTTAGTTCTCACACCAGTCACATGACTGACCTGGAGTTTATTGTTTTAACCTAAACTCTGGGTGCCCCTATTTTCTACACAGGCAGCTAGTAGTTTTGGTTTTGCAGATTTATATTCACAGGATCCTGATTTACAGCTGGAACGATGCTCGGAAAGCTCTGTATCCGTGCATTACTTTCAGTTTGTGCTTTGTATTATTTTCCGCTGCTATGTAATTTATTGTAATCTCTGATATTTATCGAATGTAATTCATTCATTTATACTCTGTATATTCTTGTATCTGATGGAATTGTTGTAATAGCAATGAAATGTTCTTCCGTCTGCGTTCATTTGTGTGTTGTTCTCAAAGTATCCGCTCTTTCCTTCCCGGGGAAGTTACGGCTCCTTTCAAATAAAGTTCATCTTTTTATATGCATTTTTCTATACAAACATAGCATAGAAATTAAGTTCATCTTTTTATTTGTATTTTTCCATACAAATATGACATAGAAATAAAGTCCATCTTTTTATATTCATGCTACAACACAAATATATACTTAGAATTTATTGCACAAATAAAATTCACCTTTAATTGTCATTTGAAACTCAAAATTTGTTAATCTACTTTTTACTTGTCATTTACAAATTAGAATTTATTATACAAATAAAATTCACTTTTATTTGACATTAGAATACATAGAAAAATGTTTACATAAAATATTCCTTTATATGTTATTAAATGTATAGAAAAGTATAAACGAATAAAAGGATTCTTTTAATTGTTATTAGAACACATAGGAAAGTGTAAAATAATGAAATACCTTTTTATGTTATTCTAGAATTGAAATTTTGAGTTCAATCTTTTATTTGCATTCACTGATGCAAACATACATTGAAAATAAAATTTACCCTCTTATTTGCATTCACCAATACAAATATATGTTGAAACCAAAAATTTATTCTTTTATTTACATTCATCAATGTAAAATTCATTGAAAATGAAATTAGTTCTGTGATTTGCACTCATTAAGGCAAATATATTTTGAAAGGAAAATTGTTCTTTTATTTGGAATCACTAATGAAAATATACATGGAAATTAAAGTTTAATCTTTTATTTGCATTCTCTAATGCAAATATACATTAAAATATAAATTGTTCTTTTATTTGCTTTCCCTAATGCAAATATATTTTGAAAATAGAGTTTGCCCTTTTATTTGCATTCATAAATGCAAATATATTCTGAAAATAAAATTTGTTCTTTTATTTGCATTCTTCAATGCAAATATACATTGAAAATAAAATTCTTCCTTTATTTGCATTCACGAATGCAAATATACATTGAAAATAAAATTTGCTCTTTTTACATTCACAAATGTAAATATACTTTGAAAATCAAGTTTGTTCTTTTATTTGCATTCCACAATGCAATATAACATCTAAAATAAAAGTTACACTTTTATTTGCAAACATAAAAATGAAATATGCATTTTTGTCAAATTGATTAGTTAAAATAAAATAATTATTTTTGTCAATTTATACTTGTTGAAATGAAATAATCACTTTTATCAATTTATACTAGTGGAAACAAAATATGCATTTTTGTCAAATTGATTAGTTAAAATGAAATATACACCTTTGTCAATTTATACTAGTTAATAACAACATATTCACTTTTATCAATTTACATTTGTTGAAAATAATTATTTATTTTAGTCAATTTATATTAGTTAAACCAAATAGACATTTTGTCAAAAATATTCATTTTTGTCAAAATGAATTAGTTAAAGCAATTTACATTTAGATATATATATATATATATATATATCTTATGTTTGGCAAAACTTATACTCATCCATTCATTGCAATAGAGATATTTTGTTGTCATCATTATATATATATATATATATATATATATATATATTGTGAATTACACTTCCATTCACAAGTTACCCGACTTGTGTATGTGATTGGGACGATTATTTTCACACATCGCCCAAGTGCACAAATTAGTTTATTATTTGTTTGTTGGTTGAAACCCCACACGGGTGTTGGGATGAAAATTTACATACACTAATCCCAATATTCAGTTGTATGTTGATCATTAGATCGACAGGCTGCGATGAGCGTTATTATTTAATTTTAACGCTTACACAGTGGAAATTACACTTTGGATGTAGATGGATGATTTGATGATTATATTGATGTGTGTGAAATCCATATAATCCAAATTATATGGTAAATGTTTGAGTCGCATTTCAGTTCAGGTATTCTTTTAAATAAGAGTATTTTTACATTAGAAATCCTTTTTATATAAAGTATATATGTTTTCATAAAATATATTGTTAATCAAGTAAATTTGTAATATAAAGAAACTTCCCATTTAGAATCTTTTATACAAAGATTTTTTTTTTATGATTATCTAAAAATATGTTTTTAAAGATTATTAGGATTTGCAATTATAGTTTTTGATATGAAATAAATTGAGATGTGAGGTGGATTTATCGTGGACAATGTTTTAAATGACATTTGTCCTTTAATCCAATTTACATTGATATTATTATTTGGAATTTATAAATCTATTTTATAGATTTGAAATAAGTGATCTTGTAATAATGATTTTTAATATTAAATCAAAACTGGAGTTTTAATAAATCTTTTAAGGAAGATTTAAGATTTTATTTTCAGAGTTTATCTTTGATAAAAATTAATGAGAATCCTTTAAAATGAGTATCTTATTAAAAGAATACTCGGAGTTGGAATGTGGCGAATGTGTGACTTTCCAATATTTGCTTTTTAATCACAAAATACGCGAGTTATTCTGAAAGACCGGGTTTAACCCATTCTGAATAATCGTCACGACGATCAAGAGTCGAAGATGAAGACGGTGATTGAAGACCGAAGGTTTTCACATCGTTGGGATGAGGATGACTGGTATCTTGAATTGGGATTGGCCTTCCAAGGCAAGGTATTTAGTAATGGTCGTCCAAACGCATTTGGAGATCGACGGACACGATTATTTCGCTCAGACCCAGAGCGGACTTGTAAATGGATTGTGTGTCTGACATTGTATTCCTTTCTACTGTATTTTTTGAACGCTACTGATTATATATTTCTGTTTAGTGGTGAAGAATTTATTCTTTACTTATCACCCTTCTCTAAGACGTATGAGCTTAGAGGTTATATATATATTGGTAGATGATCAATAATATGGTAGGGTCTGACAATGTGACATGCTAAGATGCAAATGATCAAGGCTTTGTTGAAAAGCAGGCCTTGTGGTTGATGATCAAAGCACAGTCTCTTTAGGCATAGCTTTGTGTATATCGTGACTTCGCGAGCCTCACACACCGGTTGAGTCTAAAACAGGAGAAGGGAATGCAGGGAGTGCACACATTTCTTTCTTGCTAGAAGGGGTGATTGGGCTTTAACACGGCCCGACATTTGCTTATGTGGTTGATGGAATTTTTGCGAGGCCTCGGTTTATTCTTATCGGTCGCCCTCGGCTGATTTGTAGGTCCAATAGGATCGGGGAGCGTGGTTCAGGCATAACTAATCCACTAAAGTATTTGTGGACCGGCCCTGCTGTATCCAAGGGTTCACCAGCATCCGAATCCTGAGGCATTGCTAGAGTGTCTCGAATCGGACAGGAGCTCCTCCCTAGCCTTGACTCATGATGGAAACCCAATTTCCAATACGCCTTTGTGGTTTTGATTGTATTACTAGTATGGCGATATAGTAGATGGTATCTATGCCGTCTAGGATTGATATTATATTTGAAATGTTTTAAATATATATTTACACACTAATAATAATATCGTATTTTGCGTATCAAGCATCTTTTGACCATTATAAGGTGAAACCCTATACACTGGTGTGTGTTGCATTGTGTGATGGGACCTGGGTCTTATAATGGTTTCATTTTTCTAAAAAGCATTGCTTTATTTGACGATTTACTTTATTTATGCACTGGCAATCCAATGGAGTAAACCCGTTCCGCGTTAGCGGCGTGGTCCTGTGATTAGCCTACTTATTAGATAAGTTAAGTATAGAATTCTCACACCAGTCCCACGACTGACCTGTAGTTTGTTTCACTTTGCAAACTCGGGTGCCCTCTTTCCACACGGGCAGTCGAGTAGCTTTTTGCAGATATAGTTAAGCAGGATTCTGGATTGAAGCTTGAAGCTGTGTCCAGAATATTGATGGCCTTCCACTGAGATTAGTTCCGCTGCAATGTATTTAATTTCTTGTAAATGTATCTTCCGCTGTATTATTTATCGATGTACTCTGATATATTATGTACTCTGATGTAACATTTATTATTGATGTTATAAAAGTCTATGTTGTTGTTCTGATGTTTTGTATGCCCAAAGTTAACGTACGCGGGTTTCAAACGGTCTTGAATCGATCTTGCAATCGATTGGGGTCGGGCGAAATCGGGGTCGTTACAGCTTGTATCAGAGCTCAGGTTAGCTCAAATCTTTGGGGTACAATTCATTAGAACTAAACAGAAGACTCATCAGAGGTTGGATTAGTAATATCCAATAAGAATACTCATTAGAGATAGGATCAGCAGTATCCTAGAATGAGAATACTCATTAGAGATAGGGTTAGCAACGCCCTAGAATGAGTCAGAGTGGAAAATTTATAATTAACGTACTTGTTATTATATATGATTTGATTTTAGAAAATATGATTTTTGAATATATAAAAGTTATATATTTTTGAAAATTTAATCAACTAATTGATTGATGATTATGTTGTGTGAATATGAATTCAACTAATAAAATGATTAAATAGCTAAAGAATGAAAATTAAATTAGTTAAATAAACAACTTTAGCTTCATTTCCTTTTCGAGGACGAAAAGATTTTAAGTGGGGGAGATTGTAACAACCCACAAATTCTGAACCAATTTAAAAATTTTATTTTAGAAAATTTTAATGAATTTTGAGGTTATAATATAATTTATTATTAATAATAATGGCTAGAATTTATTTTTGTCGAAGTTAGATCGAATAAATTTAATTTTAAATATAAATGGAGTTAGGAATAACGCAGTAGTTTGAAAAGTCAAACTTGAACTTTGGCTGACCGTACAAGATGCAAAATTTAACGGATTTTAGTGAAACAAAAAACTTTAGAATCTATTTAAAAATATCTTTCTAACGAATCTGAAAATTTGAAATTTCATAGCGGGAATCAAAAGTTACGGCCAATTCAATTTTTAGAAAGGTCGTTGTAGAATTTATATATAAATTATATATGGCCCGAAAGGCTACTTTTCACATATGAAGGAATTTCGACTCGAAACCACTTCCATTGAGTTCGGAATGATGTTTCTGCATTGAAAAAGTATAAACACTTATATATTTTGAGTTTCGGAAATTATTCGTTTAAAAATGTATTTTTAATATTAAATATATTGCCCTTAAAAATAGTCATTTTTCAAACGACCTCGGTTTTCGACGAAACCACTTTTGTTGGAATCGGGATGTTAAATTATAGCTAGGTTTCAATTTTCAGAATTTTTCGAATTAATATGTGAGCGTGGAGAAAGAAATTGTGTTTTGACTATTTCAGTTAAATTTAAACGCCTTAAAAATAGCCATTTTACAAACAGTCTCAGAATTCAACGAAAATAATTTTGTTGGATTCATATCGTCATAAGAAGCTAAAAATATTTTTTTTAGAATTTTCTGAGGTGATATGTGGCCCCGGCATATTTATATGTACGGTCAATATTTAATTAATTAATTTTTTTAATGCAATTTTAAATGAAAATCGTACAGATTTCGGAATTGGACCCTGTAACACCCCACGTCCATTAATGTCACTCACAATGGGAATGCATTAACTTCCATGGAGGTTATAAGTGAATATAGAACAGAAAAATTACAACAAGACAGATAATAAGTAGTACTTGGAAATCTAAAACTTCACTTTATTGCAGCGGAAATTTAACATGTTTGTTACATCATCAAACCATAAATCATAGTCAAGTACACTATCCATCTTGCTAAAACAAAATTACATAATCCCATTACACAAATAGCCATTAAAGAAGATAACAAGCTGGACTTTACTTCAACGGTCCAAGCTTTCCAAAGAGAGATGAAGCAATCCAATCAAACTCCACTAGAGCTGGGTCCAACCTGAGGACCTGGAGGGGGAAAAAGGATAGAAATGGAGGGGGTCAGACATAAAGTCTGGCGAGTATGATAATTCTAACAATATTATTATCAAAATAACTAGACTAAGGCATAAGCTGGAAGACAAGTAAATGTCTATGAACTATTAGGAAGATAAAGATAGCGTTTAAGATAACGTTAAAGATAACGGTAAAGGCACACCTAATTACTAACGAACAATTGCTACACTGCACCGCACATTGCTACACTACACCGCACATTACTACACTGCACCTCACATTACTACACTGCACCTCACCAGTCACCCTAATGGTTGATCCCACTTGCTTCACACAGAAACATATAAATAGCCTTACGTACCCCTAGCTGACTACATAGGTGCCGTCTGCTCCTATCTCCACTAGGTGTACCACACTACCCACTTTCGATCGGCTCCCTACTCGTAGATACCCGTGCTGGCCCCACAGTGGGGTGTATCACTCCCCTAAAGTGGCAACCCGATACAACTTGAGAATGCACGGCTTATACCTACACGATGCAACGTCTTACCTACCAGCCTGGGTCCACACACGCATATGAAACCCGTTGGACTTGCGTTGCCACCGCTCCCCGTTTTGGCCTCTTATAGTCAAACCTAGTATGCGTGTCCCGTCCTCGACTTGGGTCGAGCCCACAAAGATACGTTTGGGATACTGGTTGAAATGGGCCCCCACAAGCTACCCACCTAAGCTTGTCACTAGTATATCCCACTTAACCCTCTTAGTCATGTTCATTTACATGTGTGTCTGGTTAAGTCTTACTAATCGTATTTCACCTGCCACTAAGGGCACCCACTAGATTCCTCATGCCACCCAAGGCACCTACTTAACCCCCATGTCCCACTTTACATGTTTATCTGGTTAAGTATTTCTTAATTCATTCAGGCCATAACCTCGTAAAGACCTCTCACATTAGACTGGCATTTATGGCAGCTGGATTTGCCGGGCGGGTCCGGGCAGTCTTACACCATAAAAGAGTCTAACCTCGTGTCTTTACAACTGTTATGCTTTAGTTTAGGCCTAGGACCTCTCACATTGGGCTGACATTTGTGACCACTGGATTTGCCGGGCGGGTCCGGGCAGGTTTACGTCACAAACGAGTCCAACCTCGTGTCCTAATCATTGATTATCACTTATAATCTTTTACCCCAGTTTTAATAATTCACTATCCAAATTATTAATTAAGTCCACTTTTTATTGATGTCCATAATTGACTCAATTATGGTCATCCACTCATGGCATGCAAAATCATATCAATTGCACCCCAACTTCTTATTATTAAATTCTTAATATTACCCCTACCCCACGTTTATACGTTCGCTTATTCAACGCATAATATAGGCTAGACTTGAATAGTCTAACACATAGCTCAAAGATAAATTATCACAACATATAGACAATTAAAATAAATCTAATCATAATAGGGGTGAAACTTGCATAAACTACACATGTTAAGGATCAAAAGGTGTCAACTTGTTAAATGTCACAATTTACATGATATGGTCATAGCCCAAATCTATACATAAACTTGCATATGGGTTTTTTTGGCAACATAATGATGGTGTGAACTAGCATAGGATATCACATATGTCATAGCATAATTCTAGATGTCATAATAGATGTCATGGCATATGTTCATAACTTTTCAAATCATTCTAACTTGCATATGTGACTAGTCATATAGATCAACATAGCCCAAACATGATGATTTAATTAACATGAACTAACTAGCATAGATAGTAGCATTATGGCTTTTTAACATGTATGATTCATCACAACTTAGCATAGAAACTTTCAACATACATAACATCATCATAGCATGATTTACAACATATAGGATATCATCACCACATAGCATAGGATTAATAACATACATGATAACATATACGACAATTCAAATCATCTACTCATAATCCATTCATGACTTAACCTAATTAAAATGATAATAATCTTGTTAAGACTATCATACTCACAATTTAGAGAAGAAAAGAGAGTTTTTCTTTGCTTTAGAGTTGAATAGAGTTAGGATTTTGCTAAGCTTTTCTTCCGTCTTAGTTGGCGGCGGCTACACTGAGTTCCATGGCGGCGGTATGACGGTAGCTATTCTGTTTTTCTTATGAATTAGGGTGAGAGACTACCTAGGTATTTATAGAGTTTAGAATTCATTTAGACCGTCAGATCAACTCAGAACTAATCCCAGCCAACCAGATTAGGTCAAAACCCTAATGGGTCATCTCTCAGTCAAAAACAGGATCAGTCAAAAACCCTAGCCGCCAGACCCAGGTCGACACCCAGGTCGACACTATAGTTGACCTGGGGGGGGGCAGGTCGACACTAGTGTCTACCCCCCAGTCGACCTGCCTGGGCGGGAAAATTCCCGCCCAGCCCGCTTCTGCACTTTCAGTTTGAATTTTGAATTTCCTGCGAGTTGTTTTGAATTTTCTAAAACTTCCGATGGCCATAACTTCTTCATACGAAGTCCAATTCACGTAAACTCGGACTCTATTTCGACCAGAATTCCGAGACGAACACAATGGCGCAACCCGTTTCCCACAATTCTCACGTCTGAGATTAGTTATTCTTTAATTTGTGAATATTAATATTAACAAAATTACGAGGTGTTACATTCTCCCCTCCTTAAAGGATTTCGTCCCCGAAATCTTCAAGTTACGAAGAATGTATATCCTAACATCCAAACAACCATCTACTCAACCATCAAACATAGGCATCCATTGTCCTTATAGACTTCTAATGCTTTCATGTTTAAATGCACAGTGTGTGTATATGTCCATATCTAATGCAAAATCAGGCGGTCCACTGATTCAGTTGACCTCCTTAATGCAAACCATGATAGTGCCATGCGTCCATTATGTATGCAAAAGTTCCTTAATGCTACATATTATTTCTACATGCGTGCACAATCATCACCTGAATGCAGCATCCATATGATAATACAATCGTTATACATCCGTTTTACTAAATACAGCCATTTATATGCAATATGCAGTATGAAGTGACTGAGCCGATCTAGTTCCTAATAGTGTGTGTATATGCGTCCACGAGCAACCACTAGCAAACACTTGCATCCACTTTGCATCCATCATACATAACATGTCTCAAACACATGTTTCAACCATAGGATTATCCTAGCTAAAGGTCAAGAATAGTAGCGAGAGGATACTCTAAAGGTAAGATAAGTACAAGATAAGCGATAAAGGAGAAAATAAAGGACATACCCTCGAAAAGGAAAGGGTATCGTGAACGCATCTTCTCTTCTGTCTCCCAAGTAGCGTTGCTATCATCATCTCCCCATTGTACTTTGACTAGTTTGACCTCCCGATTTCTCAACTTCTTAATCTCTGACCCAAGAATGCGCGTAGGAGCTCGTCGAATCGTCGCGTCACGCTCGATCTCCACCTCTCTAAGCAAGCTCGGCTCTACCACTTCTGCAGTCTCGTGCAAGCACTTCCTCAAATGTGACACATGGAATACGTCGTGTACACCACTGAGTCTCTCAGGCAACTCCACTCTATATGCCATCTGTCCAATCTTTTCCTTAATAGGAAACGGCCCTACGAACCTTGGTGCTAACTTCCCAACGGACCCAAAGCGAACAACGTTTCGTAATGGAGACACTTTGATAAAGACCATGTCCCCAACTTCAAACTCGAGATCTGTCCTCCTCTTATCCGCATAAGCTTTCTGCCTATCTTGCGCTGCTTTCATCCTCCTTCGAATCAAGTCGATCTTCTCCGAAGTCTCCCTAATCATATCGGGCCCAAGTAAGATCTTATCCGTAGATTCCCACCAACATGTAGGTGAACGACAAGGTCGTCCATAAAGAGCTTCGAAAGGTTCCATGCTAATGTTGGACTGAAAGCTGTTATTATATGCGAACTCCACCAATGGAAGGTGCTCTTCCCATGTACCCCCAAAGTCTAGGATACATAGTCTCAAAAGATCCTCTAGAATGCGATTCACCCTCTTGGTTTGGCCGTCCATCTGAGGATGATATGCGGTGCTCAAACATAACTGAGTCCCTACCGCCTCTTATAAGCTTCTCCAAAATTCGCTAGTGAAAATAGGATCGCGGTCGCTCACTATGCTAGAAGGAACACCGCGCAAACGAACTATTTCTCGGACGTATACAGAAGCTAACCATGGAGCAGTCCTCTTACTCTTCACGGGAATGAAATGGCGCTCTTAGTAAATCTATCTACTATAACCCAAATCCCCGTATTACCCTTCCTCGATCGCGGTAATCCATCCACAAAATCCATCGAGACACTCTCCCACTTCCATAGTGGAACCTCCAATGGGTGGAGCAATCCACCAGGTTTCTTTTGCTCCGCTTTTACTTGCTGGCACACCAAGCATCTAGCGACATACTCGGCCACATCTTTCTTCATACCGGCCCAAAAGTAAACTCGTTTCATATCCATGTACATCTTGTCCCCGCCGGGATGGATGGTCGTCTTCGAACGATGTACATCATCAAGAATGGTCTTCCTTAGGTCATCGTCTTTTGGTACACAAAGTCTACCGTCCCTACGTAACCAACCCTTATCATCTAGGGTATACCTACGGAGATGGCTTGATGACTCCCCTCCTTTGAGCTTTTCTACTAACTCAACCAACTGCGGGTCGTCTCGCTGTGCCTCACCAATCCGTCCCAAAAGCGTAGGTCTGACCTCCAAGGATGCTAGCAAACCGGGTACAAAGTCAATGGAAGGTCTAAAGTCAAACATCGAAATGAATTCTAAGCTTCGCCGCTCAACAAACAAAGGACTTAAAGATAACCTTTTTCTACTTAAGGCATCGGCCACTACGTTACCCTTGCCAGGGGTATATGCTATCTCGAAGTCGTAGGATGCTAAGAACTCCATCCACCTTTGCTGCCTTAAGTTCAAGTCCTTCTGAGAGAATAAGTATTTTAAAGATTTGTGGTCAGTGAATAATTCGAATCTCTCGCCAAGAAGATAATGACGCCAAGACTTAAGCGCGAAAACAATAGCGGCCAACTCTAGGTCATGCGTGGGGTAATTCTTCTCATGCGCTCTCAACTGCCTTCCACCATAGGCTATTACCCTACCCTCTTGCATTAAGACCGCGCCTAGTCCTGTCCCACAAGCGTCAGTATATACGGTAAATGGCTTACTCCCGTCTGGCAGCACTAAGACTGGGGCTGAGGTCAAAGCTCTCTTCAAACGTTGGAACGCATCATCACAATCTATGTCCCATGTGAAAACTAGGTTCTTCTTCGTCAAGCGTGTCAATGGAGCTGATATCTTTGCGAAGTCTTTGACAAACTTCCTATAGTAGCCAACCAACCCCAAGAAACTTCTCACTTCGGTAGCATTTTTAGGGACCTTCCAATCTTGGATGGCCACCACCTTCGCGGGATCCACAGCTATCCCTTCCTTGGAAACGACGTGCCCTAAGAATCGTACTTCCTTCCTCCAGAAGTGACACTTAGAAAATTTAGCTTTAATTTTATGCGCTCGTAGGGTCTCCAACACTTCCCTAAGATGTAGGGCATGCTCTTCTTCATCCTTAGAAAAGATCAGGATATCGTCTACAAAGACTACCACGAATTTGTTAAGGTACTCCCTAAACACCCTACTCATCAAATCAACAAAGTATGCGGGGGCGTTTGTCAAACCGAAGGGCATCACTAGCCATTCATAGAAACCGTCCGGAGTCCTAAAGGCAGCCTTGTCTATGCTATCCTCAGCCACTCTCAACTGATGGAAACCGGTGGCTAAGTCCAACTGCGAAAACACTGAGGCGCCAACTAACTGATCGAAGAGATCGTCAATCCTCGGTAGTGGATGTCTGTTTTTCTTAATAAGCTTATTAAGTTCTTTATAGTCCACACAAAGTCTAAGGGAACCATCCGCCTTCGTGGAAAATACTACTGGAGCACCCCACTCCGATATACTTCGTCTTATGAACCCCTTCTCAAGCAACTCCTTCACTTGCTTATCGAGTTCCCTCCTTTCACGTGGGGCCATGTGGCGCACTGGCAAAGACACTGGTTTTGCATTATTCACAAGATATATTCGAAAATCTATCTCCTGCTTCGGAGGCAAGCCCTTCACCTCCTCAAACACATCCGAGTATTCTCAGACCACTCTAACAGATTGAAGATTTTCCTCAGACGCGTCAAGCGATTCTAAATAACTTAGCATAACGGAATTTATGGGATTACAAAAGATTTCGAGAGTGTTGCCAAGGTGAGTCATGAGCCTAACTACTCTCCTTTCACAATCAAGAACGGCCCCATTTCTGGATAACCAATCCATTCCTAAAATTAGCCCATAGCCCGTGAAGCCCAACACCTAATGTAACAACCCGAAAATCTGGGCCAGTTTAAAATTTTTATTTTGGCAATTTTAGCGAATTTTGAACATTTAAAATGGATTATTTTAAATAATATCGACGAGAAATTTAATTTGAATAGAATTCGACGTATATATTATATACGTCGTCGTTAGAATATAAATAATTATATACAATTATAAATAGAATTGAAAATGGCGCGGTAGTTCGATAATTCGATTTCAAAATTCAATTGAATGTACCGGATTTTAGTGAAACCAAAAACATTAGGATCTATTTGAGAATATCTTTCCAACAAATCCGAAAAATCGAGATTTCATAGCGGGAATCAAAAGATATGTCCAGTTGAAAATTCTGAATAGTCGCTATGGAATTCAGGCCCTTAAAAATAGCCATTTTGCAAACGACCTCGGATTTCGACGAAACCACTTTTGTTGGATCCGTGATGTCAAGTTATTGCTAGATTCCAAATTTCATAATTTTTCGAATCAATATGCGAGCGTGGCAAAGGAAAACGCGTTTGACCAGTTTCAGTTGATTTTAATCGACTGGAAAATGGCCATTTTTCCAACGGTCTCAGAATTCGACGAAATTAGTTTTACTAGGACCGTATCGTCAATACGAAGCTAGAAAATATTTTCTGGGATTTATAGAGTTAGTATGTGACCCCAGTAAATTGAAATGCGCGTTCAAATTCAATATATAGAGTTATATGTTGATTTTAACGGAAACTGATCGAAACGATCAAATCAGCCTACGATACATATCCCATTGTGTTCGGAATGGGGGTAATTAGCTATGGACGACAGGCGGTGGGTCTCGTTTAGAGGTCAAAATAAAAAGTTGCTTTTAAGGAGTTTAAAATAATAAAATTAAAAATATAAAACCTATATCCCCCCCTCAGTCTTCTCTCTCCCCGATTTGATTTTAAAAAAAAAACGAACGCGATGCCCTCCGATCCACCCATCGCCGCCTCTCAGGAGCCCGCCGCCGCACCTCCTCAGAAGCGCCGGACCCCCCCCCCGTTCTCGCAGCTGCCACCACCGCCTGGCCCATCTCCTCTCCGGAAAAATCGAGAGCCCCTAACCCAACCGCGAGCCCTAACCCGCCGGAGCCAGCGCCGCCAGCGCCCTACCCCATTCCCTCTGTGCAGACCAGCAAACCCCTCCCCCCTGCTTTCGAACGGCGAGAAACCCCACCCCCCTTCGATCGAGCATCGACGCTTCTCGCTCCACGGATTTGATTTTCTTCGGCGGGCCTTCTAGCGAAAAAAAACCCTAGAACAGTGGTAAGTTTTTATGATTTTAATCGTATGATATTTATGATTTTCACTAGGATTTTTCATATAAAAAAAGTAGATTTTTCATTATTGAAAGATTATAATTTTAAATCAGTTCTTATCTATATTAATTAGAGGTGATAAATAGGATTTGTTTAAAAAAAAATGTATAGCTAGAATTTTTGAACAATAAAGATATGATCTTTACGTTGGTAAAGATAGGATTTTTAACATTATAAAAATTTGATTTTTATACTTGTAAAGATATGATTTTTTACTTGTGTAGAGTATTAAAAATATGACCTTTATATAGTAGAAGATATAAAAAACTATTTTTATATAAGTAGTGTATTGAAAATAAAATTTCTATATAATAGAGAATATAAAAATTCGATTTTTATATATTGAATAGCGAAGTAAAAATTCGATTTTTATATATTGAATAGCGAAGTAAAAATTCGATTTTTATATATTGAATAGCGAAGTAAAAATATAAAAATAGCGAAGTAAAAATACGATTTTTATATATTGAATAGCGAAGTAAAAATACGATTTTTATATATTGAATAGCAAAGTAAAAATTCGATTTTTACATATGTAGTGGCTACGGGCATCGAAAGTGACAAAAGGCGAGAACAGCGATGACTTCTACATAAGAAGAGTTGTGGCATTGGATTAGCTTCTGTGAGAACTTCTCACTCTAAATTTCTTTTTCTATTTATATATATATACTAGGATGCAGACGGTGCTTAGTAGCACCGGACACCCGTCATCCACAGACCATGGATGGCTTGTTTGTTTAATTGATGTGTTGTGAAATTTGTTTGTGTTGTTGATGTGAAATCGATAATAAAAGTAGATGGTTGAAATAAATTAATTATCGTTAAAAATATAATTTTTAACATGAAAGTGAATAAATAAATATTTATAAACAAATCGACCGATTTGTTTATATACACTAATTTGACTGATATTGATTAGGATGATAAATTTTACACATCGCCCAACTGCACAAATAATATGCAGTGTTTGTTGATTTGAAACCCCACACGGGTGTTGGTATGATATTTGGTACACTAATCCCAATTATTTAATTGTATGTCGATCGATTGGTCGACAGACTGTGTAAGCGTCGATTATTTATATTTGATACTTATGCAGTTGTGTGGCGCACTTTGGATGATGGTTGATTGTTTATCGTTGCTATTATATACATGTGTTGTATGGAATCCATATAATTAATGTTATATGGTAATTGATTGGGCCTCATTCCAATCGGGAAAACAATGAATATTATAAAAGAAGATTCATGTGTTGAGTAAAATATTTTAACAATAAAATTTACATCTTTATCATATTTAAAATTAGAACTACTTCCTAGTAGAAGTCTAATTAAAAATCAAACGATAGATACCATAGTTTTATAAAATATTTTAAATAACAAAAATAGTGATGTGTTGACAGTACTCGTGTGTTGAGATTAGTCGTGTGTTGAAAGAAATATAGATTCATGTGTAGAATAGAATAAATATTCATTTGTTGAATTGAATAACGAATTATTGAAATATAAAGCCGTGTTGATTAGAGATGCGTTATTTTGACGCGAACGATATTTATATCGATTTTATTCGTTTTATAATGAATATTGAAAAGTGATTTCAAAATATAATATTTTGAAATGAAATTCAAATTAAATTAGATTAAAAATTCAAATTGAAATTTTATTGAATCAATTTGAAATGAATTCGAATTGAATAGAAATGAATTCAAATAGAATTAAATTGAAATGGAGTTAAAAACGAATTGAAATCGTTTTGAATGAAATTTAAAACGAACTGAAATTGAATTGAAATCAAATTGAAATGAATTCGAATTGAAGTAAATAGAAGGTAAATTCAAATTGAATTGAATTAAAACGAATCAGAATTGAATTGAATTGAAACGAATTTGAATTCGAATTAAATAAAATTGAAATGAATTCGAATTGAATTGAAATCAAATCGATTTGAAATTGAATATAGTGTTGAAATGGTTTTGAAAACGAATTTAAAACGATTTATAAAATACGTTTTAAAAAGGAAATCGATGAAATATATATAATATATATTTAATGGCCTGAATAGAACGCGCTGCACCGCGGTAGTTCGTGAATTTCGACCATTGACTTCGAATTGACGTTGCGGGAGATCCGACCTTCGGATTCTCCTAAATCCGGAACCGTTGGGTTCGTATCGGAAGAAGCTTTCCAATGAATATTAGAAATTTGAAGTCTAACGGTTGGATTTGGAATTATGTCCAAATCAAATTTGAAAGATCGCTGTAAGTGCAGTTCGATAGCCGTTGATGGAAATCGACTGTACGGGCCTTGATAAAATTATTAAAAATATCTATAATTTGTGTAAAATCATAAGAAAGGATTTGGGAAAAATTGGGCTGAAAAATTCCATATTCGAAAAGATAAAAATAGATTTTTATCAAAATGAACTAGTTTTGAACTAGAATTAAAATCAATTTATTTTTGAAATAAATAAATTGAATTTGAAAGTGATTTTAAAAATAATCAATATTCCCAATACGTGGATTGGACTGGAGTTGAGTCGAAATTATCTTCGAAATATTTCGATGTTGGATTTCGTGACTATACAGATATTGTTATGGGAATTTGAAAGATATATTTTATATCGTTATTTCCAATACGATATATGTTGGTTTCAGAATTTGATATTGAATATAAGCCGGTATATTTTCTATTCAAAGCCTTGTATTTAATATCAAATATGATTTGGGTTTATCGTCAATCGTGTTTTAGATGAAATTGGTTCTTTAACCCAGTTAAAGACAGGATATTGATTTCTGAAAAGATTAAAACTAAGTGGAGTTTTAATGAATCTTTAATTAGATTGAAATGTGAATTGATAATTTAAATTATCAAATTTGGAAAGTGATCGAGAATGGAGTGTCACCAGTTTTGCTCCAAGGCGATAGTTAAATCTTTAGTTAGATTTGAACGTGAAATGGTAATTAATTTTACCGATAACACCGTGGTGTTAGGAATGGAGTATCACCAGTTTTGCTCCATGGGATATATAGGTTGGGATTGGGAAATAAAATAAATAATTACTTCGGTGTGGTTCGCTAATCCCGACTAGTTAGAAATGATATCCAAAGGAAGATTAAAGAACAAATTTAGAAGAATTTATCTTGGATAAAATTAATGGGAACCTATTCCCTAAGAATGTGATTTTGTGAATAAAAGAATATTCTGAATTGGAATGAGGCGTTTGTTGTGTTTGTGTAACATTTGTTTATCATATACGTGGGTTATTCAGAAACGCCGGGTTTATACCCATTCTGAATAACCGATTCGACGAGATGTCGAAGATGAAGACGGTGGTTGAAGACCGGAAGTCTTCACATCGTTTGGGTGATTACCGATGATCTTGATTGGGCTGTACACCCAAGATGAGGGAATCAGTTGGTGATCTTCCAGACGTACTTGGAGATGGATGGATATGCGAGGAAAGTGCCTCCGGTTTCGTTCAGACCCAGAACGGACTTGTAAATGGATTGTGTGTCTGACATTGGATTTTATTCTGTGTTGATTGATCTCTATTAAATATACATCTTTTTGGCAGCGGAGAATTTATTCTCTTGCTTAACGCCCTTCTCTGAGACGTACGAGCTCAGAGGTTGTATATCGATAGACATCAGTCGCATGGAGTGAATTGCCAGTGTGGCACGCGTAAGTGGCAATTGATCAAGGCATCTGTTGAAAAGCAAAGTCTTGTGGTTGATGATCAAAGCACGGCCTGTGTGGCGCAGCTTTGTGTATAACGTGAATTCGCGAGCCTCGCACCTCGGTATGAGTCAAAAACGGGATAGTGACTGCAGGGAGAGCACGACGTTTCTTTCTAGCTAGGGTGGTGTCAGTGACCTACCAGCCCTGGCATTTATATACTTTTCATCTGTGTGGTTGTTGGATACGAGGCGCCTCGGATATAGGTCTGTAAGGACCGGGAAACGTGTGTTCAGGAATTGCCAATCCTCAAAAGCAAGAGAGGACCGGCCCTGAAGATCCAAGGATCATAGTGGGGTCCTGGGACATTTGCTAGATTGTCTCGAATCGGAGAGGAGCTTGCCCCTTGCCTCGGCTCATGACGGAAATCCAATTTCCAATACGTGATATTGCGGTTTTAATTGTAGAACTAGTATGGCGACATGATATATGGTACCCATGCCGTCTATGATTGATATTTATGATTGAAAATTGTTTTGACACTATACACTAATAATAGTATCAAATGATTTGTTTTAAACGTACCAAGCATGTTTGGCTATTATAAGGGAAAACCCTATCCTCCGGCTTGCGTTCCATTGTGTGATGGGACCTGGGTCTTAAAATAGCTTCATTTTTCCAAAGAGCATTGCGCTGTTTTGTTATATGCACTAGTATTCTTGGGAGGAAACCCGTTCCATGTTATACGGCGTGGTCCCTTGAATTACTATCTTTAAAGTAAAGTTTTAAATAACTGTTTTAGTTCTCACACCAGTCACATGACTGACCTGGAGTTTATTGTTTTAACCTAAACTCTGGGTGCACCTATTTTCCACACGGGCAGCTAGTAGTTTTGGTTTTGCAGATTTATATTCACTGGATCCTGATTTACAGCTGGAACGATACTCGGAAAGCTCTGTATCCGTGTATTATTTCTAGTTGTGTATTGTATTATTTTCCGCTGCTATGTAATTTATTGTAATCTCTGATATTTATCGAATGTAATTTATTCATTTATACTCTGTATATTCTTGTATCTGATGGAATTGTTGTAATAACAATGAAATGTTCTTCCGTCTGCGTTCTTTTGTGTGTTGTTCTCAAAGTATCTGCTCTTTCCTTCACGGGGAAGTTACGGGTCGAGTGTGAAGAGTATATTTTTCAAATGAAAACAATTTTGTTTTGAGAATTTAAATCGCTTTATACGTATTTGATTATTTATTTATTTTGAATTTGGACAATCGAGTATATATAGATTTCGCGTATACGCGTCATGAACGTATATTCGAAGTTTTAATATACTGGATAGATATAGAACCACATTCTAGACATCCGGGGATAATTCTGGTGATGTGGCCACATCATCAGTATTTATATTCGAGTGACAAAGGTGTGATATCTATATATTTCCATTAGACTGGTATGAGAACCAAAACTAATATAGCTAGAATACATTGTTGTGAATTGGCATCAAAAACATGATTTTCTGTATATGTATCAAAATTATGAATTTGAAACTCTAATTCACTAATTGATTGATGTTTGTGTTGTTTGTTTATTTGTTTGATAATTTTGAACCATTTAGCCTAATTGAATCACATATTGAATTGTATTGAAAATTGGTCGCATTTTCTTGCATATACCTGTACTTACATTGAACAGGTCATAGCAAGGAGGCTAGAGCAGAGAATAAAATTTGTTTGCCCGACAAATAGGTACATGTTTACTATAATTTACTGTTTTGTTTGGGTGATGATGATTTTATGAGCCGATTGGCTAGCCACTTGGCTTTTTCTTTTTCTTTTTGGGATCAGAAGGCCTATATGGCAATTTCAGGATTTTCCCGTGGCTCCCGGTGCAGGGGAGGTTATGGCGAAATTTTTCGAAAATTCCGGGTGTTAGCCAAATTTTTGAAGAATTTGAAAATTCTCAAAAACTGAAAAGTTGGAGAATGGAAGCCAGATCGAACGTAGAGTTGATTAATTAAACCACTTTCGACTTTGTTCCTTTTCGGGGACGAAAAGTTTTAAGTGGGGGAGATTGTAACAACCCGAAAATCTGGGCCAGTTTAAAATTTTTATTTTGGCAATTTTAGCGAATTTTGAACATTTAAAATGGATTATTTTAAATAATATCGACGAGAAATTTAATTTGAATAGAATTCGACGTATATATTATATATGTCGTCGTTAGAATACAAATAATTATATATAATTATAAATAGAATTGAAAATGGCGCGGTAGTTCGATAATTCGATTTCAAAATTCAATTGAATGTACCGGGTGCAAATCAAACCGGATTTTAGTGAAACCAAAAACATTAGGATCTATTTGAGAATATCTTTCCAACGAATCCGAAAAATCGAGATTTCATAGCGGGAATCAAAAGATATGTCCAGTTGAAAATTCTGAATAGTCGCTATGGAATTCAGGCCCTTAAAAATAGCCATTTTGCAAACGACCTCGGATTTCGACGAAACCACTTTTGTTGGATCCGTGATGTCAAGTTATTGCTAGATTCCAAATTTCATAATTTTTCGAATCAATATGCGAGGGTGGCAAAGGAAAACGCGTTTGACCAGTTTCAGTTGATTTTATTCGACTGGAAAATGGCCATTTTTCCAACGGTCTCAGAATTCGACGAAATTAGTTTTGTTAGGACCGTATCGTCAATACGAAGCTAGAAAATATTTTCTGGGATTTATAGAGTTAGTATGTGACCCCAGTAAATTGAAATGCGCGTTCAAATTCAATATATAGAGTTATATGTTGATTTTAACGGAAACTGATCGAAACGATCAAATCAGCCTACGATACATATCCCATTGTGTTCGGAATGGGGGTAATTAGTTATGGACGACAGGCGGTGGGTCTCGTTTAGAGGTCAAAATAAAAAGTTGCTTTTAAGGAGTTTAAAATAATAAATTTAAAAATATAAAACCTATATCCCCCCCTCAGTCTTCTCTCTCCCCGATCTGATTTAAAAGAAAAAAAAACGAACGCGATGCCCTCCGATCCACCCATCGCCGCCTCTCAGGAGCCCGCCGCCACACCTCCTCAAATGTGCCGGACCCCCCCCCTTTCTCGCAGCTGCCACCACCACCGCCTGGCCCATCTCCTCTCCGGAAAAATCGAGAGCCCCTAACCCAACCGCGAGCCCTAACCCGCCGGAGCCAGCGCCGCCAGCGCCCTACCCCATTCCCTCTGTGCAGACCAGCGAACCCCTCCCCTTGCTTTCGAACGGCGAGAAACCCCACCCCCCCCTTCGATCGAGCATCGACGCTTCTCGCTCCACGGATTTGATTTTCTTCGGCAGGCTTTCTAGCGAAAAAAACCCTAGAACAGTGGTAAGTTTTTATGATTTTAATCGTATGATATTTATGATTTTCACTAGGATTTTTCATATAAAAAAAGTAGATTTTTCATTATTGAAAGATTATAATTTTAAATCAGTTCTTATCTATATTAATTAGAGGTGATAGATAGGATTTGTTTTAAAAAAAAATGTATAGCTAGAATTTTTAAACAATAAAGATATGATCTTTACGTTGGTAAAGATAGGATTTTTAACATTATAAAAATTTGATTTTTATACTTGTAAAGATATGATTTTTACTTGTGTAGAGTATTAAAAATATGACCTTTATATAGTGGAAGATATAAAAATACTATTTTTATATAAGTAGTGTATTGAAAATAAAATTTCTATATAATAGAGAATATAAAAATTCGATTTTTATATATTGAATAGCGAAGTAAAAATTCGATTTTTATATATTGAATAGCGAAGTAAAAATTCGATTTTTATATATTGAATAGCAAAATAAAAATACGATTTTTATATATTGAATAGCGAAGTAAAAATACGATTTTTATATATTGAATAGCAAAGTAAAAAATTCGATTTTTACATATGTAGTGGCTACGGGCAGCGAAAGTGACAAAAGGCGAGAACAACGATGACTTCTACATAAGAAGAGTCGTGGCATTGGATTAGCTTCTGTGAGAACTTCTCACTCTAAATTTCTTTTTCTAGTTATATATATATACTAGGATGCAGACGGTGCTTAGTAGCACCCGACACCCGTCATCCACAGACCATGGATGGCTTGTTTGTTTACTTGATGTGTTGTGAAATTTGTTTGTGTTGTTGATGTGAAATCGATAATAAAAGTAGATGGTTGAAATAAATTAATTATCGTTAAAAATATAATTTTTAACATGAAAGTGAATAAATAAATATTTATAAACAAATCGACCGATTTGTTTATATACACTAATTTGACTGATATTGATTGGGATGATAAATTTTACACATCGCCCAACTGCACAAATAATATGAGTGTTTGTTGATTTGAAACCCCACACGGGTGTTGGGATGATATTTGGGTACACTAATCCCAATTATTTAATTGTATGTCGATCGATTGGTCGACAGACTGTGTAAGCGTCGATTATTTATATTTGATACTTATGCAGTTATGTGGTGCACTTTGGATGATGGTTGATTGTTTATCGTTGCTATTATATACATGTGTTGTATGGAATCCATATAATTAACGTTATATGGTAATTGATTGGGCCTCACTCCAATCGGGAAAACAATGAATATTATAAAAGAAGATTCATGTGTTGAGTAAAATATTTTAACAATAAAATTTACATCTTTATCATATTTAAAATTAGAACTACTTCCCAGTAGAAGTCTAATTAAAAATCAAACGATAGATACCATAGTTTTATAAAATATTTTAAATAACAAAAATAGTGATGTGTTGACAGTACTCGTGTGTTGAGATTAGTCGTGTGTTGAAAGAAATATAGATTCATGTGTAGAATAGAATAAATATTCATTTGTTGAATAGAATAACGAATTATTGAAATATAAAGCCGTGTTGATTAGAGATGCGTTATTTTGACGCGAACGATATTTATATCGATTTTATTCGTTTTATAATGAATATTGAAAAGTGATTTCAAAATTTAAATTTTGAAATGAAATTCAAATTAAATTAGATTAAAAATTAAAATTGAAATTTTATTGAATCAATTTGAAATGAATTCGAATTGAATAGAAATGAATTCAAATTGAATTAAATTGAAATGGAGTTAAAAACAAATTGAAATCGTTTTGAATGAAATTTAAAACGAACTGAAATTGAATTGAAATCAAATTGAAATGAATTCGAATTGAAGTAAATAGAAGGTAAATTCAAATTGAATTGAATTAAAACGAATTAGAATTGAATTGAATTGAAACGAATTTGAATTCGAATTAAATAAAATTGAAATGAATTCGAATTGAATTGAAATCAAATCGATTTGAAATTGAATATAGTGTTGAAATGGTTTTGAAAATGAATTTAAAACGATTTATAAAATACGTTTTAAAAAGGAAATCGACGAAATATATAATATATATATATATTATATATATAATGACCTGAATAGAACGCGCTGCGCCGCGGTAGTTCGTGAATTTCGACCATTGACTTCGAATTGACGTTGCGGGAGATCCGACCGTCGGATTCTCCTAATACCGGAACCGTTGGGTTCGTATCGGAAGAAGCTTTCCAATGAATATTAGAAATTTGAAATCTAACGGTTGGATTTGGAATTATGTCCAAATCAAATTTGAAAGATCGCTGTAAGTGCAGTTCGATAGCCGTTGATGGAAATCGACTGTACGGGCCTTGATAAAATTATTAAAAATATCTATAATTTGTGTAAAATCATAAGAAAGGATTTGGGAAAAATTGGGCTGAAAAATTCCATATTCGAAAAGATAAAAATAGATTTTTATCAAAATGAACTAGTTTTGAACTAGAATTAAAATCAATTTATTTTTGAAATAAATAAATTGAATTTGAAAGTGATTTTAAAAATAATCAATATTCCCAATACGTGGATTGGACTGGAGTTGAGTCGAAATTATCTTTGAAATATTTCGATGTTGGATTTCGTGACTATACAGATATTGTTATGGGAATTTGAAAGATATATTATATATCGTTATTTCCAATACGATATATGTTGGTTTCAGAATTTGATATTGAATATAAGTCGGTATATTTTCTATTCAAAGCCTTGTATTTAATATCAAATATGATTTGGGTTTATCGTTAATCGTGTTTTAGATGACATTGGTTCTTTAACCCAGTTAAAGACAGGATATTGATTTCTGAAAAGATTAAAACTAAGTGGAGTTTTAATGAATCTTTAATTAGATTGAAATGTGAATTGATAATTTAAATTATCAAATTTGGAAAGTGATCGAGAATGGAGTGTCACCAGTTTTGCTCCAAGGCGATAGCTAAATCTTTAGTTAGATTTGAACGTGAAATGGTAATTAATTTTACCGATAACACCGTGGTGTTAGGAATGGAGTATCACCAGTTTTGCTCCATGGGATATATAGGTTGGGATTGGGAAATAAAATAAATAATTACTTCGGTGTGGTTCGCTAATCCCGACTAGTTAGAAATGATATCCAAAGGAAGATTAAAGAATAAATTTAGAAGAATTTATCTTGGATAAAATTAATGGGAACCTATTCCCTAAGAATGTGATTTTGTGAATAAAAGAATATTCTGAATTGGAATGAGGCGTTTGTTGTGTTTGTGTAACATTTGTTTATCATATACGTGGGTTATTCAGAAACGCCGGGTTTATACCCATTCTGAATAACCGATTCGACGAGATGTCGAAGATGAAGACGGTGGTTGAAGACCGGAAGTCTTCACATCGTTTGGGTGATTACTGATGATCTTGATTGGGCTGTACACCCAAGATGAGGGAATCAGTTGGTGATCTTCCAGACGTACTTGGAGATGGATGGATATGCGAGGAAAGTGCCTCCGGTTTCGTTCAGACCCAGAACGGACTTGTAAATGGATTGTGTGTCTGACATTGGATTTTATTCTGTGTTGATTGATCTCTATTAAATATACATCTTTTTGGCGGCAGAGAATTTATTCTCTTGCTTAACGCCCTTCTCTGAGACGTACGAGCTCTGAGGTTGTATATCGATAGACATCAGTCGCATGGAGTGAATTGCCAGTGTGGCACGCGTAAGTGGCAATTGATCAAGGCTTCTGTTGAAAAGCAAAGTCTTGTGGTTGATGATCAAAGCACGGCCTGTGTGGCGTAGCTTTGTGTATAACGTGAATTCGCGAGCCTCACACCTCGGTATGAGTCAAAAACGGGATAGTGACTGCAGGGAGAGCACGACGTTTCTTTCTAGCTAGGGTGGTGTCAGTGACCTACCAGCCCTGGCATTTATATACTTTTCATCTGTGTGGTTGTTGGATACGAGGCGCCTCGGATATAGGTCTGTAAGGATCGGGAAACGTGTGTTCAGGAATTGCCAATCCTCAAAAGCAAGAGAGGACCGGCCCTGAAGATCCAAGGATCATAGTGGGGTCCGGGGACATTTGCTAGAGTGTCTCGAATCGGAGAGGAGCTTGCCCCTTGCCTCGGCTCATGACGGAAATCCAATTTCCAATACGTGATATTGCGGTTTTAATTGTAGAACTAGTATGGCGACATGATATATGGTACCCATGCCGTCTATGATTGATATTTATGATTGAAAATTGTTTTGACACTATACACTTATAATAGTATCAAATGATTTGTTTTAAACGTACCAAGCATGTTTGGCTATTATAAGGGAAAACCCTATCCTCCGGCTTGCGTTGCATTGTGTGATGGGACCTGGGTCTTATAATAGCTTCATTTTTCCAAAGAGCATTGCGCTGTTTTGTTATATGCACTAGTATTCTTGGGAGGAAACCCGTTCCGTGTTATACGGCGTGGTCCCTTGAATTACTATCTTTAAAGTAAAGTTTTAAATAAATGTTTTAGTTCTCACACCAGTCACATGACTGACCTGGAGTTTATTGTTTTAACCTAAACTCTGGGTGCCCCTATTTTCCACACGGGTAGCTAGTAGTTTTGGTTTTGCAGATTTATATTCACAGGATCCTGATTTACAGCTGGAACGATACTCGGAAAGCTCTGTATCCGTATATTATTTCTAGTTGTGTATTGTATTATTTTTCGCTGCTATGTAATTTATTGTAATCTCTGATATTTATCGAATGTAATTTATTCATTTATACTCTGTATATTCTTGTATCTGATGGAATTGTTGTAATAACAATGAAATGTTCTTCCGTCTGCGTTCTTTTGTGTGTTGTTCTCAAAGTATCCGCTCTTTCCTTCACGGGGAAGTTACGGGTCCTTACACCTAAGCATCACATCTAAACTCAACGCTAAGTATAGTAATTTTCAAATCTAAACACATCATAGACAAATAAGCTGAGCCCGCAATTGGATTCGAAACAACTAAGGGATCCTCTACTAAACTGGTGTTTAAGTGCAGTGATTCAACTAATGACGTAGAGATAAACGAATACGATGCGCCCGAATCGAATAAGGTACGGACAGGATGATCAAACAGAAAAACTAAGCTTTCAACAAAAATGGTTCTACTTCGTTCTTGCAGCGGTGGGATCGCGAGAGCCTGAACTTGTCCCCTTGCCTTCCCTGGTGCCATAAGAGCCTGCACCTGTCCTCCCGAGGTAGCTCCTGCCCTCTGCCCCTTCTTTGGGCAGTCCTTCACTAGATGTCCTGCTTCGCCACAGTGAAAACAACCAGTCTTCTTTTTCTTTCGGCAATCCTTGCTGAGATGGCCTGGTGTACCACAGTTAAAACATTTCTTCTTTCCCTTGCCGTTATTGTCTTTGCCACCCTTCTTGTTTTGCTGTTGGGGTTTCTTCTGATCCCCCTTCTTCTCGGGTGCCTTATCCACTTTAGCGCTCTTCTCCTCGTGCATGAGTGCCATGTCTACAAGCTTCTCAAAGGTGGCCCCCATAGGGATGTGGGTCATAGCCAACCCTTGCAACGGTTCATTCAATCCATTAACGAACCTCAGTGCCTTCTTCTCCGGCGTGTTCACTAAGTCTAAGCCACACCTTGCTAATTGATTTAATTTGTTGACATATTCTTTTACTGATGAGCTTCCTTGCTTCAATGTCATGAACTTTTCCATATATAGATTCTCTTCTGCCCTTGAGAAAAACTTCGCCTCAAACCTACGCCTAAAATCTGCCCAAGAATCAATAGGACGCTCCCCATTAGTGACCTCCCACCAGAATGAGGCCTCTCCCTTCATCAACCAAGCTGCTAATTTAACTCTCCTCCCTTCTTCCACTTCAAAGATTTCTAGCAATTCTTCCACCTCCCTAAGCCAATCCCTACCTTCCACGAACGTTTCTGACCCTTGAAAGGGTTTTCCACCCATAGCCTTAAATTCCTTGCACGTCTTTGCAAAAGTATCTACGCGAGGAGGAGGAACGGGTGCAACTGGTGGTGGAGGAACATTGGCCGGACCTGTGGCGGCCCTAGCCTCTAATAGCCTCCTATACCATCCTGGTATCGTTACACCGTCAGGTAGGTTAAGATCTTTAGCCATGCTGAAACGAAAAAGGAAAGATTCAAAATGGAGAATTCGAAAGATAAAGATATGGCTATTAGGGATTATGTTTTTCTTAAAAACTTTCCTCTTTAAATTACTCTTTAAAACATGTTTTTGAAAGCACTTCTTCCAAAAATACTTTAGAAAAATAGTTTTTCTAAAAGTTTTATCTGTTCTGGTAACCTTAAGCTCTGATACCACGTGTAACACCCCACGTCCATTAATGTCACTCACAATGGGAATGCATTAACTTCCATGGAGGTTATAAGTGAATATAGAACAGAAAAATTACAACAAGACAGATAATAAGTAGTACTTGGAAATCTAAAACTTCACTTTATTGCAGCGGAAATTTAACATGTTTGTTACATCATCAAACCATAAATCATAGTCAAGTACATTATCCATCTTGCTAAAACAAAATTACATAATCCCATTACACAAATAGCCATTAAAGAAGATAACAAGCTGGACTTTACTTCAACGGTCCAAGCTTTCCAAAGAGAGATGAAGCAATCCAATCAAACTCCACTAGAGCTGGGTCAAACCTGAGGACCTGGAGGGGGAAAAAGGATAGAAATGGAGGGGGTCAGACATAAAGTCTGGCGAGTATGATAATTCTAACAATACTATTATCAAAATAACTAGACTAAGGCATAAGCTGGAAGACAAGTAAATGTCTATGAACTATTAGGAAGATAAAGATAGCGTTTAAGATAATGTTAAAGATAACGGTAAAGGCACACCTAATTACTAACGAACAATTGCTACACTGCACCGCACATTACTACACTGCATCGCACATTACTACACTGCACCTCACATTACTACACTGCACCTCACCAGTCACCCTAAAGGTTGATCCCACTTGCTTCACACAGAAACATATAAATAGCCTTACGTACCCCTAGCTTACTACATATGTGTCGTCTGCCCCTATCTCCACTAGGTGTACCCCACTACCCACTTTCGATCGGCTCCCTACTCGTAGATACCCGTGCTGGCCCCACAGTGGGGTGTATCACTCCCCTAAAATGGCAACCCAATACAACTTGAGAATGCACGGCTTATACCTACACGATGCAACAACGTCTTACCTACCAGCCCGAGTCCACACACGCATATGAAACCCGTTGGACTTGCGTTGCCACCGCTCCCCGTTTTGGCCTCTTATAGTCAAACCTAGTATGCGTGTCCCGTCCTCGACTTGGGTCGAGCCCACAAAGATACGTTTGGGATACTGGTTGAAATGGGCCCCCACAAGCTACCCACCTAAGCTTGTCACTAGTATATCCCACTTAACCCTCTTAGTCATGTTCATTTACATGTGTGTCTGGTTAAGTCTTACTAATCGTATTTCACCTGCCACTAAGGGCACCCACTAGATTCCTCATGCCACCCAAGGCACCTACTTAACCCCCATGTCCCACTTTACATGTTTATCTGGTTAAGTATTTCTTAATTCATTCAGGCCATAACCTCGTAAAGACCTCTCACATTAGACTGGCATTTATGGCAGCTGGATTTGCCGGGCGGGTCCGGGCAGTCTTACACCATAAAAGAGTCTAACCTCGTGTCTTTACAACTGTTATGCTTTAGTTTAGGCCTAGGACCTCTCACATTGGGCTGACATTTGTGACCACTGGATTTGCCGGGCAGGTCCGGGCAGGTTTACGTCACAAACGAGTCCAACCTCGTGTCCTAAGCATTGATTATCACTTATAATCTTTTACCCCAGTTTTAATAATTCCCTATCCAAATTATTAATTAAGTCCACTTTTTATTGATGTCCATAATTGACTCAATTATGGTCATCCACTCATGGCATGCAAAATCATATCAATTGCACCCCAACTTCTTATTATTAAATTCTTAATATTACCCCTACCCCACGTTTATACGTTCGCTTATTCAACGCATAATATAGGCTAGACTTGAATAGTCTAACACATAGCTCAAAGATAAATTATCACAACATATAGACAATTAAAATAAATCTAATCATAATAGGGGTGAAACTTGCATAAACTACACATGTTAAGGATCAAAAGGTGTCAACTTGTTAAATGTCACAATTTACATGATATGGTCATAGCCCAAATCTATACATAAACTTGCATATGGGTTTTTTTGGCAACATAATGATGGTGTGAACTAGCATAGGATATCACATATGTCATAGCATAATTCTAGATGTCATAATAGATGTCATGGCATATGTTCATAACTTTTCAAATCATTCTAACTTGCATATGTGACTAGTCATATAGATCAACATAGCCCAAACATGATGATTTAATTAACATGAACTAACTAGCATAGATTGTAACATCGTGGCTTTTTAACATGTATGATTCATCACAACTTAGCATAGAAACTTTCAACATACATAACATCATCATAGCATGATTTACAACATATAGGATATCATCACCACATAGCATAGGATTAATAACATACATGATAACATATACGACAATTCACATCATCTACTCATAATCCATTCATGACTTAACCTAATTAAAATGATAATAATCTTGTTAAGACTATCATTCTCACAATTTAGAGAAGAAAAGAGAGTTTTGCTTTGCTTTAGAGTTGAATAGAGTTAGGATTTTGCTAAGCTTTTCTTCCTTCTTAGTTGGCGGCGGCTCCACTGAGTTCCATGGCGGCGGTATGACAGTAGCTATTCTATTTTTCTTATGAATTAGGGTGAGAGACTACCTAGGTATTTATAGAGTTTAGAATTCATTTAGACCGTCAGATCAACTCAGAACTAATCCCAGCCAACCAGATTAGGTCAAAACCCTAATGGGTCATCACTCAGTCAAAAACAGGTCAGTCAAAAACCCTTGCCGCCAGACCTAGGTCGACACCCAGGTCGACACTATAGTCGACCTGGGGGTGGCAGGTCGACACTAGGGTCGACCCCCCAGTCGACCTGCCTGGGCGGGAAAATTCCCGCCCAGCCCGCTTCTGCATTTTCAGTTTGAATTTTGAATTTCCTGCAAGCTGTTTTGAATTTTCTGAAACTTCTGATGGCCATAACTTCTTCATACGAAGTCCAATTCACGCAAACTCGGACTCTATTTCGACCAGAATTCCGAGACGAACACAATGGCGCAACCCGTTTCCCACAATTCTCACGTTTGAGATTAGTTATTCTTTAATTTGTGAATATTAATATTAACAGAATTACGGGGTGTTACAGACCCCGAGACCCATCCCATTGCGTTCAGAAGGCCTCAAAACGTTAAGATCGACAGTAAGCAAGCCCAATTCGGAGACAGTCCGCATTTTCACCTTTTTAACACATTTTTAATAATAAAATAATAAAAAAATCCGAAAATTTAACCCTAACCCTAATTCTTAGCCGCCGCCTACCCTTTCAACAATGGCCAAAAACATCCGAAATTAAAACACTAATTTCTCTCAATCCGTTCAACGAAAATCTAAAAATTATATACCAAATCGAAGAGAATTCAGAGAGCTTCGAATCTATACGATTAAGATCGGGTTTTGGTGCACGGATTTCGCGAATTATGGCGAGGAAGTGGGCGCTTCGGGGGCGGATTTTAAGACGAGATGGAGGCCGAGTTGGGTGGCCTTTTGGCCGAAGGTGGAGCTCGGCTAGGGCGCCGGAGTTGCGAGGTCTGATCATCGGTCGGGTGATCCTAGGGAGGGCGCAGAAGGGGGTTCGAGATGGATATTGGGTTCGGCGTGTTCAATAGCGAACGAAGAAGAAAGGTCTTTTTTATTATTATTTTATTAGTTTAATATTTAATTTATGCAATCTTTAAAAATCAATAACTCTCTCATACGAGGTCCGATTGACGAACCGTAAGTTGCGTTGGACTCGTCTTTCCGAGAGCTTCGCGATGGCGCGGACTAGAACTGATTCTGAGACAGTCAAATTTTCAGCAAAAATCAATGTGAGAATTCTGAATTTATTATTTAATTAATTATAAATTATTTTTCTTGCGTTAAAAATAATTGTATAATGATGTAAATTCAGATCTGAAATATTCTGTGATTGATGAATGGTTGATTGTTGTTGGTGGTTTGTTTTGTTGTTCATGATAGGTTGGATCTTCATTGAATTGAATATATTGTTGAATGTATTTGTGGTTAGAGGATTAGATCTAAATCATTTTGTATTCAGATTTAAATCGTAATATAGTTGCTCTAATTTATTTAAAGTATTAAATTATTTATTCTATCATTTTAATGAACAATGAAATGTGAACGACAAATAAAAGTTTATTTTTATTTGTCGATGTTACAATGAAATTTGAATGACAAATAAAACCTTATTTTTATTTGTTTACTTTGCAATAAGATTTGAACGACAAATAATATATTATTTTTATTTGTTTATCTACAATAGAATATGAACAACGAATAGAATATATTTTCATTTGTTTCATTACAACAGAATTTTGGTTAACAAATAAAATCTTACTTTTATTTGTTTACATTAAGAACAAATTTGTGAATTACAGAAAAAAAAAGAATTCTTTTTACTGTCACTTTAAACATAGGATGTTATAGAGTTAGAATCGTTATAAAATAATAAAATTCATTGTTGATATTAAAAACATGTTTTTAAAACAAAACTTTATTTACATTGTATTTGTAAATTAAGAGTAATATTTGGAGAAAAACACACAAGTGTTTACATTTTATTTGAGAAAAAGAAACCATTCTTTTATCTGTGTTTTTCGTCACAAATAATAACATAGGAAAAGAACCATTCTTTATTTGTGTTTTTCAACATAAATATATACATAGAAATGAATTATTATTTTTATTTGTGTTTTTCAATACAAATATAATTCAGCAAAAGAATCATCTTTTTATTTGTGCTTACTAACACAAATAAAACTTAGAATATGAATTATTTATTTATTTGCATTTTACAATGCAAATATTACATAGAAATAAAGTTCATCTTTTTTATATGCATTTTTCAATACAAACATAGCATAGAAATTAAGTTCATCTTTTTATTTGTATTTTTTCATACAAATATGACATAGAAATAAAGTCCATCTTTTTATATTCATGCTACAACACAAATATATACTTAGAATTTGTTGCACAAATAAAATTCACTTTTAATTGTCATTTGAAACTCAGAATTTGTTAATCTACTTTTTACTTGTCATTTACAAATTAGAATAAAATTTGGAAATACACCAAATGGATGTGAAAACTGCGTTTTTGAATGGTGAACTGGAAGAAGAAATATATATGCAGCAACCAGAAGGGTTTCTAAGCCCAGGAAATGAAAACAAGGTGTGCAAATTAGTAAAATCTCTTTATGGCCTTAAACAAGCACCAAAACAATGGCATGAGAAATTTGATGAAACAATGTTATCAAATGGATTCAAAATAAATGAATCAGATAAATGCGTCTATATAAAATGTATAGATGCTGGATATGTCATTGTTTGTCTCTACGTTGATGATTTACTGATCCTAGGAAATAATAAGGTCATAATAAAATCTACGAAGGACATGCTATCCTCTAGATTTGATATGAAGGACCTAGGAGTGGCCGATGTAATTTTGGGTGTAAAAATTATAAAGACACCACAGGGATATGCGTTATCTCAATCACATTACATTGCTAAAATTCTTGAAAAATTCAAGCAAGATAATATAACTACTGCAAAATCACCAGTAGATATGAACCAAAATTGGGTAAAGAACACTGGTGATGGTATATATCAGCTGGAATACTCTCATATACTGGGAAGTGTTATGCATGTCATGAATTGCACTAGACCTGATATTGCGTACGCTGTAAGCAAGCTAAGTAGATATACCAGCAATCCTGGTAAAAATCATTGGAAAGCAATAATCAGAGTCCTAGGATATCTAAAGTATACACAAAACTCTGTGTTGCAATATGATAAGTATCCTTCAGTAGTAGAAGGATATAGTGATGCCAATTGGATAACGGGCTCAAATGACACAAAATCCACAAGTGGATATGTGTTTACATTAGGAAATGGAGCAATTTCGTGGAAATCATCCAAACAGACTTGCATAGCAAGGTCAACAATTGAATCTGAGTTCATTGCTCTGGATAAAGCCGCGGAAGAAGCAGACTGGCTTAGGGGGTTTTTAGAGGACATTCCAAATTAGGAAAAACCTATACCTCCAATATGTATACATTGTGATAGTCAATCTGCTATAGGATGGGCTAACAGTACATTGTATAATGGTAAATCTCGACATATTCGTCGTAGACATAAAACCATAAGACAACTTCTCTCTAATGGAGTTATCACTATAGACTATGTAAGGTCAAAGGATAACATAGCGGATCCACTAACAAAAGGCTTGCCAAGAGAGAAAGTTCAAACCTTATCGATGGGAATGGGCTTAAGACATATGAACTAAAAGTTTTCTAAAACGGGAACCCCACCTAGTTGTCTGGAGATCCCAAGATCTAGGTTCAAAGGGACAACTAAGTTTAAGATAAACTTGACGGCACTGTAAATTAAAAACCATTCCAATGATAAGTCAGTGCACAACCCGTTGGAGAATAGGATAAGCTTGGCTTTTAATGATGTCTATACTGTGGTGTTACAAAGAACCAAGTGGGGTATTACGGGATACTCTTCTTAGAATCACCTATGTGAGTGCGAAGGCGCCGCTTCAAGAAGAATTGTAAGGTCGAATTCTTTAAGAACTCATGAAACCAAGGCGGTGTTCATGGCAAAAACGAACACAAACAGAGAACCAAGGGGTTAAAGAGCATTTATCATGTGTTATCTTTATAGACTTACATAAACGGCTTACAGTTCAAAGACAGTCCAGTCCATGGATTCGCCAGTTAGTTATAATGATAAAACACTAGGAAAAGTTCAAGGCCTCTGTGCTACTTTTACCGATATGATAAATGTTACACAAAATTGCAGAATAGATTAAATAATACTCATTCATGTGGGGGATTGTTGGAAATGAATGAGTAGGTTTGGCAAAATTCATTTAGTCCCACATCGGGAAAAATTAACACATTTGCCACTACTTATACTAAAGCTTGAGATGTTATTACAAAAGAAAGAGGAGATGGAAGAAAGAGGCTATGTAGGCATGAACACATATTTCATGATTAATATTAAGGGTCAAAGATAGGGCCTTGGGCCTTGGGGCTCTTGGGGTATCATGATAGACCGGGCCTTCGTTCGAATGCTGATGGGCTTGCCGCGCCGCTAAACTGTCATATTTTTAAATTCGACGCGCAAATACCAACGGATATGTCTGTTGGTAAAGGGTCGCAACCTTTCCAACAGTCACAGCCGTGGCAATTCAAATAGGCGCGCCTGTTCCTAAAGGATGCCTCTTCGCTGCCTATATAAAGGCTTGCGAAAATCAAAACAAAGCACGAATTTTTCATCCTCTTCTTCTCCATCCTCCACTGCTTTATTCTGCAAATAAATACCTATCTTGCGTTCGTCGTCGCTCCACGGTTGTAACGCAACATCGCAGAGCAAGGTCCGTTTAACCTTGGGAGGCAAATTGCTGATCATCTCCTCTGCGTCAGCGGGAGAGCAATATTGCTTTAAGAGAACAGTTTTCACTACTGGACTCGGACATAGTGCAAGCAGGCGGACTGTAATCAAACGGTACTGCCTACCTTCTTCTTCTCCTGTCATATACTACTGTATACTATACTGAATTGTAATTACTTGAATAGTAATTGCTGTTGGTTCTGAATTACTTGGAATAACAATCTTAAAGCAATCTTAAAGCAATATTCCTATTTTTCTAAGTAAATTCTTTTGCTTTCAGACATTGGCGAACGAAAGCAAAGTTTCGGCAAGTAAAACTGTTGTGACCGCACCACCAACAGGACCTTTGGTTGCTCCGACTGTCACTTTCTCGCATGGAGAACGACCAGAAAAATTCACCGGTGTTGACTTCAAACGATGGCAGCAAAAAATGTTGTTCTACCTAACCACTTTGGGATTGGCTAATTTCCTTACAGAGGATCCTCCCAAAGTCGATGAATTGGAGCCTGACGCTACAAAAGTCGAGGCACTCAATGCTTGGAAAAGTTCTGACTTCATATGCAAAAATTACATACTAAACGGACTCGATAACAGTCTGTACAATGTGTATTGTACAGTGAAGACATCGAAGGAACTTTGGATGTCTCTGGACAAAAAGTACAAGACGGAAGATGCTGGCATGAAGAAATTCATCGTCGGTAAATTTCTGGACTTTAAAATGATAGACTCCAAGACAGTGATTAGCCAAATTCAAGAGTTGCAGGTTATTATACATGAAATACATGATGAAGGAATGTCTCTAAGCGAATCATTTCAAGTGGCTGCCGCAATAGAGAAATTGCCTCCATTATGGAAAGACTTCAAGAATTATCTGAAGCACAAACGAAAGGAGATGACAATGGAAGATTTGATTGTTCGACTCAGAATTGAAGAGGACAACCGAAAATCTGAAAAGAAAGCAACTAATACTATTGTGGCAAAGGCAAATGTGGTCGAGTCTGAAAAGAACAACAAAAGAAAGAGGGAAAACAACCCAAACGCAAAGAAGGCAAAGAAGTTCAAGGGAAACTGCCATAATTGCGGGAAGAAAGGACATAAGGCAAGCGAGTGTCGAGGTCCAAAGAATCAGAACAAGAAGAAAGACGAAGCCAATGTTACTGAATGTGATAGGCTCTCGGATGATGTTTCAGAAATGAACTTATCTGCTGTAATCTCCGAATGCAACTTGATTGGCAACACGAAGGAATGGTTTGTGGACACTGGTGCCACAAAACATATTTGCGCCAACAAGTGGATGTTCTCCAACTACAAGCCTGCGACACAAGAAGAGCAACTCTTTATGGGAAACCCTTCCACGTCAAAGGTTGAAGGTAAGGGAAAAGTGGTTCTCAAAATGACTTCTGGAAAAGAACTCACTTTGAATGACGTGCTCCACGTTCCAGACATTCGGAAGAACTTGGTCTCGGGATCACTACTGAGCAAGAATGGATTCAAGTTGGTCTTTGTTTCTGATAATTTTGTATTGTCTAAAAATGGAGTGTATGTGGGGAAAGGGTATGTGAGTGATGGTCTGTTCAAAATGAATGTAATGACTATTGTACCAAAAGATATGAATAAAGTGGAACCTTCTATTTATATCGCTGAGTCATTTAATATATGGCATAATCGATTAGGACATGTTAACTTTGATACTTTGCGAAAAATGATAAACTTAGAATTTATACCTAAGTTTACCATAGACTTAAATTACAAATGTGAAACATGTGCCGAATCAAAACTAACTAGAACTTCCTTTCATCAAGTTGAAAGGAATACAGAACCTCTAGAGACACAGATGTGTGCGATTTAAAAATGTGTCAAACTAGAGGAGGAAAACGGTATTTCATTACCTTTATTGACGACTGTACGAGATACTGTTATGTATATCTACTTAAAAGCAAGGACGAGGCATTCGACGTATTTAAACAATACAAAGAAGAAGTTGAAAATCAACTTAATAAAAAGATAAAATCACTAAGAAGTGATAGAGGAGGAGAGTACGAATTTCCTTTTGAGGAGTTCTGCGCTGAACATGGTATTATACATCAGACAACGGCACCATATTCCCCTCAATCAAACGGGATAGCAGAACGTAAAAACCGTACACTAAAAGAAATGATGAATGCTCTACTCATTAGTTCTGGTTTACCAGATAACTTCTGGGGAGAAGTTATACTTTCTGCTAATCACATTCTTAATAAAGTGCCTCGAAAGAAGACTTCTAAATCACCACATGAATTGTGGAAAGGCAGACCACCATCCTACAAATACTTGAGAGTGTGGGGGTGTCTTGCCAAAGTAGAAATACCGAAACCAAAGAAGGTTAAAATTGGACCAAAGACTATAGATTGCATATTTATAGGATATGCTCATAATAGTGCTGCTTATCGATTTTTGGTGTACAAATCTGAAATTGATGACATTCATGAAAACACCATTATCGAATCTCGAAATGCAAGATTCTTTGAACACATTTATCCTATAAAAACCTCTATTGAAACAAGTGTTCAAAATAGGCCAAGAGATCCAGATACTCCCGAAGATAATGCTGAGCAAAGGAAAATGAATGATGAAACTGAGATAGAGGAACCGAGAAGGAGCAAGCGACAAAGGACCTCTAAATCCTCTGGACCTGATTTCTATGCATATATGATAGAAAATGAACCTCTAACTTACCAACAAGCAATGTCATCTCCTGATGCTCCTTATTGGAAAGAAGCAGTCAATAGTGAAATAGAATCCATTCTACAAAACCATACGTGGGAACTAGTGGATCTCCCCAAAGGATCAAAACCACTAGGATATAAATGGATATTTAAGAAGAAACTAAAGGCTGACGGCTCAATAGACAAGTATAAAGCAAGACTTGTAATAAAAGGATTCAGACAGAAGCAAGATCTGGATTACTTTGACACATACTCTCCAGTTAACAGAATAACATCAATTAGGATGCTTATTGCAATCGCATCTATATTAAATTTGGAAATACACCAAATGGATGTGAAAACTGCGTTTTTGAATGGTGAACTGGAAGAAGAAATATATATATGCAGCAACCAGAAGGGTTTCTAAGCCCAGGAAATGAAAACAAGGTGTGCAAATTAGTAAAATCTCTTTATGGCCTTAAACAAGCACCAAAACAATGGCATGAGAAATTTGATGAAACAATGTTATCAAATGGATTCAAAATAAATGAATCAGATAAATGCGTCTATATAAACTGTATAGATGTTGGATATGTCATTGTTTGTCTCTACATTGATGATTTACTGATCCTAGGAAATAATAAGGTCATAATAAAATCTACGAAGAACATGCTATCCTCTAGATTTGATATGAAGGACCTAGGAGTGGCAGATGTAATTTTGGGTGTAAAAATTATAAAAACACCACAGGGATATGCGTTATCTCAGTCACATTACATTGCTAAAATTCTTGAAAAATTCAAGCAGCATAATTTAACTACTGCAAAATCACCAGTAGATATGAACCAAAATTGGGTAAAGAACACTGGTGATGGTATATATCAGCTGGAATACTCTCGTATACTGGGAAGTGTTATGTATTTCATGAATTGCACTAGACCTGATATTGCGTACGCTGTAAGCAAGCTAAGTAGATATACCAGCAATCATGGTAAAAATCATTGGAAAGCAATAATCAGAGTCCTAGGATATCTAAAGTATACACAAAACTATGTGTTGCAATATGATAAGTATCCTTCAGTAGTAGAAGGATATAGTGATGCCAACTGGATAACGGGCTCAAATGACACAAAATCCACAAGTGGATATGTGTTTACATTAGGAAATGGAGCAATTTCGTGGAAATCATCCAAACAGACTTGCATAGCAAGGTCAACAATGGAATCTGAGTTCATTGCTCTGGATAAAGCCGCGGAAGAAGCAGACTGGCTTAGGGGGTTTTCAGAGGACATTCCAAATTGGGAAAAACCTGTACCTCCAATATGTATACATTGTGATAGTCAATCTGCTATAGGAAGGGCTAACAGAACATTGTATAATGGTAAATCTCGACATATTCGTCATAGACATAAAACCATAAGACAACTTCTCTCTAATGGAGTTATCACTATAGACTATGTAAGGTCAAAGGATAACATAGCGGATCCACTAACAAAAGGCTTGCCAAGAGAGAAAGCTCAAACCTTATCGATGGGAATGGTCTTAAGACCTATGAACTAAAAGTATTCTAAAACGGAAACCCCACCTAGTTGACTGCAGATCCCAAGATCTAGGTTCAAAGGGACAACTAAGTTTAAGATAAACTTGAGGCACTGTAAATTAAAAACCATTCCTATGATAAGTCGGTGCACAACCCGTTGGAGAATAGGATAAGCTTGGCTTTTAATGATGTCTATACTGTGGTGTTACAAAGAACCAAGTGGGGTATTACGGGATACTCTTTTTAGAATCACCTATGTGAGTGCAAAGGCGCCGCTTCAAGAAGAATTGTAAGGTCGAATTCTTCAAGCACTCATGAAACCAAGGCGGTGTTCATGACAAAAACGAACACAAACGGAGAACCAAGGGGTTAAAGAGCATTTATCATGTGTTATCTTTATAGACTTACATAAACGGCTTACAGTTCAAAGACGGTCTAGTCCACTGATTCGCCAGTTAGTTATGATGATAAAACACTAGGAAAAGTTCAAGGCCTCTATGCTACTTTTACCGATATAATAAATGTTACACAAAATTGCAGAATAGATTAAATAATACTCATTCATGTGGGGGATTGTTGGAAATGAATGAGTAGGTTTGGCAAAATTCATTTAGTCCCACATCGGGAAAAATTAACACATTTGCCACTACTTATACTAAAGCTTGAGATGTTATTACAAAAGAAAGAGGAGATGGAAGAAAGAGGCTATGTAGGCATGAACACATATTTCGTGATTAATATTAAGGGTCAAAGATAGGGCCTTGGGCCTCTTGGGGTCTCGTGATAGACCGGGCCTTCATTCGAATGCTGATGGGCTTGTTGCACCGCTAAACTGTCATATTTTTAAATTTGGCACGCAAATACCAACGGATATGTCTGTTGGTAAAGGGTCGCAACCTTTCCAACAGTCACAGCCGTGGCAATTCAAACAGGCGCACCTGTTCCTAAAGGATACCTCTTCGCTGCCTATATAAAGGCTTGCGAAAATCAAAACAAAGCGCGAATTTTTCATCCTCTTCTTCTCCATCCTCCACTGCTTTATTCTGCAAATAAATACCTATCTTGCGTTCGTCGTCGCTCCGCGGTTGTAACGCAACATCGCAGAGCAAGGTCCGTTTAACCTTGGGAGGCAAATTGCTGATCATCTCCTCTGCGTCAGTGGGAGAGCAATATTGCTTTAAGGGAACAGTTTTCACTACTGGACTCGGACATACTGCAAGCAGGCGAACTGTAATCAAACGGTACTGCCTACCTTCTTCTTCTCCTGTCATATACTACTGTATACTATACTGAATTGTAATTACTCGAATAGTAATTGCTGTTGGTTCTGAATTACTTAGAATAACAATCTTAAAGCAATCTTAAAGCAATATTCCTATTTTTCTAAGTAAATTCTTTTGCTTTCAGACAATGGCGAACGAAAGCAAAGTTTCGGCAAGTAAAACTGTTGTGACCGCACCACCAACAGGACCTTTGGTTGCTCCGACAGTCACTTTCTCGCATGGAGAACGGCCGGAAAAATTCATCGGTGTTGACTTCAAACGATGGCAGCAAAAAATGTTGTTCTACCTGACCACTTTGGGATTGGCTAATTTCCTTACAGAGGGTCCTCCCAAAGTCGATGAATTGGAGCCTAACGCTACAAAAGTCGAGGCACTCAATGCTTGGAAAAGTTCTGACTTCATATGCAAAAATTACATACTGAACGGACTCGATAACAGTCTGTACAATGTGTATTGTACAGTGAAGACATCGAAGGAACTTTGGATGTCTCAGGACAAAAAGTACAAGACGGAAGATGCTGGCATGAAGAAATTCATCGTCGGTAAATTTCTGGACTTTAAAATGATAGACTCCAAGACAGTGATTAGCCAAATTCAAGAGTTGCAGGTTATTATACATGAAATACATGATGAAGGAATGTCTCTAAGCGAATCATTTCAAGTGGCTGCCACAATAGAGAAATTGCTTCCATTATTGAAAGACTTCAAGAATTATCTGAAGTACAAACGAAAGGAGATGACAATGGAAGATTTGATTGTTCGACTCAGAATTGAAGAGGACAACCGAAAATCTGAAAAGAAAGCAACTAATACAATTGTGGCAAATGAAAATGTGGTCGAGTCTGAAAAGAACAACAAAAGAAAGAGGGAAAACAACCCAAACGCAAAGAAGGCAAAGAAGTTCAAGGGAAACTGCCATAATTGCGGGAAGAAAGGACATAAGGCAAGCGAGTGTCGAGGTCCAAAGAATCAGAACAAGAAGAAAGACGAAGCCAATGTTACTGAATGTGATAGGCTCTCGGATGATGTTTCAGAAATGAACTTATCTGCTGTAATCTCCGAATGCAACTTGATTGGCAACACGAAGGAATGGTTTGTGGACACTGGTGCCACAAAACATATTTGCGCCAACAAGTGGATGTTCTCCAACTACAAGCCTGCGACACAAGAAGAGCAACTCTTTATGGGAAACTCTTCCACGTCAAAGGTTGAAGGTAAGGGAAAAGTGGTTCTCAAAATGACTTCTGGAAAAGAACTCACTTTGAATGACGTGCTCCAAGTTCCAGACATTCGGAAGAACTTGGTCTCGGGATCACTACTGAGCAAGAATGGATTCAAGTTGGTCTTTGTTTCTGATAATTTTGTATTATCTAAAATGGAGTGTATGTGGGGAAAGGGTATGTGAGTGATGGTCTGTTCAAAATGAATGTAATGACTATTGTACCAAAAGATATGAATAAAGTGGAACCTTCTATTTATATCGCTGAGTCATTTAATATATGGCATAATCGATTAGGACATGTTAACTTTGATACTTTGCGAAAAATGATAAACTTAGAATTTATACCTAAGTTTACCATAGACTCAAATTACAAATGTGAAACATGTGCCAAATCAAAACTAACTAGAACTTCCTTTCATCAAGTTGAAAGGAATACGGAACCTCTAGAGTTAATTCACACAGATGTGTACGATTTAAAAATGTGTCAAACTAGAGGAGGAAAACGGTATTTCATTACCTTTATTGACGACTATACGAGATACTGTTATGTATATCTACTTAGAAGCAAGGACGAGGCATTCGACGTATTTAAACAATACAAAGCAGAAGTTGAAAATCAACTTAATAAAAAGATAAAATCACTAAGAAGTGATAGAGGAGGAGAGTACGAATTTCCTTTTGAGGAGTTCTGCGCTGAACATGGTATTATACATCAGACAACGGCACCATATTCCCCTCAATCAAACGGGATAGCAGAACGTAAAAACCGTACACTAAAAGAAATGATGAATGCTCTACTCATTAGTTCTGGTTTACCAGATAACTTCTGGGGAGAAGCTATACTTTCTTCTAATCACATTCTTAATAAAGTGCCTCGACAGAAGACTTCTAAATCACCACATGAATTGTGGAAAGGCAGACCACCATCCTACAAATACTTGAGAGTGTGGGGGTGTCTTGCCAAAGTAGAAATACCGAAACCAAAGAAGGTCAAAATTGGACCAAAGACTATAGATTGCATATTTATAGGATATGCTCATAATAGTGCTGCTTATCGATTTTTGGTGTACAAATCTGAAATTGATGACATTCATGAAAACTCCATTATCGAATCTCGAAATGCAAGATTCTTTGAACACATTTATCCTCTAAAAACCTCTATTGAAACAAGTGTTCAAAAGAGGCCAAGAGATCCAGATACTCCCGAAGATAATGCTGAGCAAAGGAAAATGAATGATGAAACTGAGATAGAGGAACCGAGAAGGAGCAAGCGACAAAGGACCTCTAAATCCTTTGGACCTGATTTCTATGCATATATGATAGAAAATGAACCTCTAACTTACCAACAAGCAATGTCATCTCCCGATGCTCCTTATTGGAAAGAAGCAGTCAATAGTGAAATAGAATCCATTCTACAAAACCATACGTGGGAACTAGTGGATCTCCCCAAAGGATCAAAACCACTAGGATATAAATGGATATTTAAGAAGAAACTAAAGGCTGACGGCTTAATAGACAAGTATAAAGCAAGACTTGTAATAAAAGGATTCAGACAGAAGCAAGATCTGGATTACTTTGATACATACTCTCCAGTTACCAAAATAACATCAATTAGGATGCTTATTGCAATCGCATCTATATTAAATTTGGAAATACACCAAATGGATGTGAAAACTGCGTTTTTGGATGGTGAACTGGAAGAAGAAATATATATGCAGCAACCAGAAGGGTTTCTAAGCCCAGGAAATGAAAACAAGGTGTGCAAATTAGTAAAATATCTTTATGGCCTTAAACAAGCACCAAAACAATGGCATGAGAAATTTGATGAAACAATGTTATCAAATGGATTCAAAATAAATGAATCCGATAAATGTGTCTATATAAAATGTATAGATGCTGGATATGTCATTGTTTGTCTCTACGTTGATGATTTACTAATCCTAGGAAATAATAAGGTCATAATAAAATCTACGAAGGACATGCTATCCTTTAGATTTGATATGAAGGACCTAGGAGTGGCCGATGTAATTTTGGGTGTAAAAATTATAAAGACACCACATAGATATGCGTTATCTCAGTCACATTACATTGCTAAAATTCTTGAAAAATTCAAGCAGCATAATATAACTACTGCAAAATCACTAGTAGATATGAACCAAAATTGGGTAAAGAACACTGGTGATGGTATATATCAGCTGGAATACTCTTGTATACTGGGAAGTGTTATGTATGTCATGAATTGCACTAGACCTGATATTGCGTACGCTGTAAGCAAGCTAAGTAGATATACCAGCAATCCTGGTAAAAATCATTGGAAAGCAATAATCAGAGTCCTAGGATATCTAAAGTATACACAAAACTATGTGTTGCAATATGATAAGTATCCTTCAGTAGTAGAAGGATATAGTGATGCCAACTGGATAACGGGCTCAAATGACACAAAATCCACAAGTGGATATGTGTTTACATTAGGAAATGGAGCAATTTCGTGGAAATCATCCAAACAAATTTGCATAGCAAGGTCAACAATGGAATCTGAGTTCATTGCTCTGGATAAAGCCGCGGAAGAAGCAGACTGGCTTAAGGGGTTTTTAGAAGACATTCCAAATTAGGAAAAACCTGTACCTCCAATATGTATACATTGTGATAGTCAATCTTCTATAGGAAGGGATAACAGTACATTGTATAATGGTAAATCTCGACATATTCGTCGTAGACATAAAACCATAAGACAACTTCTCTCTAATGGAGTTATCACTATAGACTATGTAAGGTCAAAGGATAACATAGCGGATCCACTAACAAAAGGCTTGCCAAGACAGAAAGTTCAAACCTTATCGATGGGAATGGGCTTAAGACCTATGAACTAAAAGTTTTCTAAAACGGAAACCCCACCTAGTTGATTGGAGATCCCAAGATCTAGGTTCAAAGGGACAACTAAGTTTAAGATAAACTTGACGGCACTGTAAATTAAAAACCATTCCTATGATAAGTCAGTGCACAACCCGTTGGAGAATAGGATAAGCTTGGCTTTTAATGATGTCTATACTGTGGTGTTACAAAGAACCAAGTGGGATATTACGGGACACTCTTTTTAGAATCACCTATGTGAGTGCGTAGGCGCCGCTTCAAGAAGAATTGTAAGGTCGAATTCTTCAAGCACTCATGAAACCAAGGCGGTGTTCATGGAAAAAACGAACACAAACAGAGAACCAATGGATTAAAGAGCATTTATCATGTGTTATCTCTATAGACTTACACAAACGGCCTACAGTTCAAAGACAGTCCAGTCCACGGATTCGCCAGTTAGTTATAATGATAAAACACTAGGAAAGTTCAAGGCCTCTGTGCTACTTTTACCGATATGATAAATGTTACACAAAATTGCAGAATAGATTAAATAATACTCATTCATGTGGGGGATTATTGGAAATGAATGAGTAGGTTTGGCAAAATACATTTAGTCCCACATCGGGAAAAATTAACACATTTGCCACTACTTATACTAAAGCTTGAGATGTTATTACAAAAGAAAGAGGAGATGGAAGAAAGAGGCTATGTAGGCATGAACACATATTTCATGATTAATATTAAGGGTCAAAGATAGGGCCTTGGGCCTAGGGGCTCTTGGGGTCTCGTGATAGACCGGGCCTTCGTTCGAATGCTGATGGGCTTGCCGCGCCGCTAAACTGTCATATTTTTAAATTCGGCGCGCAAATACCAACGGATATGTCTTTTGGTAAAGGGTCGCAACCTTTCCAACAGTCACAGCCGTGGCAATTCAAACAGGCGCGCCTGTTCCTAAAGGATGCCTCTTCGCTGCCTATATAAAGGCTTGCGAAATTCAAAACAAAGCACGAATTTTTCATCCTCTTCTTCTCCATCCTCCACTGCTTTATTCTGCAAATAAATACCTATCTTGCGTTCGTCGTCGCTCCGCGGTTGTAACGCAACATCGCAGAGCAAGGTCCGTTTAACCTTGGGAGGCAAATTGCTGATCATCTCCTCTGCGTCAATGGGAGAGCAATATTGCTTTAAGGGAACAGTTTTCACTACTGGACTCGGACATACTACAAGCAGGCGGACTGTAATCAAACGGTACGGCCTACCTTCTTCTTCTCCTGTCATATACTACTGTATACTATACTGAATTGTAATTACTCGAATAGTAATTGCTGTTGGTTCTGAATTACTTGGAATAACAATCTTAAAGCAATATTCCTATTTTTCTAAGTAAATTCTTTTGCTTTCAGACAATGGCGAATGAAAGCAAAGTTTCGGCAAGTAAAACTGTTGTGACCGCACCACCAACAGGACCTTTGGTTGCTCCGACTGTCACTTTCTCGCATGGAGAACGGCCGGAAAAATTCACCGGTGTTGACTTCAAACGATGGCAGCAAAAAATGTTGTTCTACTTGACCACTTTGGGATTGGCTAATTTCCTTACAGAGGATCCTCCCAAAGTCGATGAATTGGAGCCTGACGCTACAAAAGTCGAGGCACTCAATGCTTGGAAAAGTTCTGCCTTCACATGCAAAAATTACATACTGAACGGACTTGATAACAGTCTGTACAATGTGTATTGTACAGTGAAGACATCGAAGGAACGCAGGATGTCTCTGGACAAAAAGTACAAGACGGAAGATGCTGGCATGAAGAAATTCATCGTCGGTAAATTTCTGGACTTTAAAATGATAGACTCCAAGATAGTGATTAGCCAAATTCAAGAGTTGCCGGTTATTATACATGAAATACATGATGAAGGAATGTCTCTAAGCGAATCATTTCAAGTGGCTGCCGCAATAGAGAAATTGCCTCCATTATGGAAAGACTTCAAGAATTATCTGAAGCACAAACGAAAGGAGATGACAATGTAAGATTTGATTGTTCGACTCAGAATTGAAGAGGACAACCGAAAATCTGAAAAGAAAGCAACTAATACTATTGTGGCAAAGGCAAATGTGGTCGAGTCTGAAAAGAACAACAAAAGAAAGAGGGAAAACAACCCAAACGCAAAGAAGGCAAAGAAGTTCAAGGGAAACTGCCATAATTGCGGGAAGAAAGGACATAAGGCAAGCGAGTGTCGAGGTCCAAAGAATCAGAACAAGAAGAAAGACGAAGCCAATGTTACTGAATGTGATAGGCTCTCGGATGATGTTTCAGAAATGAACTTATCTGCTGTAATCTCCGAATGCAACTTGATTGGCAACACGAAGGAATGGTTTGTGGACACTGGTGCCACAAAACATATTTGCGTCAACAAGTGGATGTTCTCCAACTACAAGCCTGCGACATAAGAAGAGCAACTCTTTATGGGAAACTCTTCCACGTCAAAGGTTGAAGGTAAGGGAAAAGTGGTTCTCAAAATGACTTCTGGAAAAGAACTCACTTTGAATGACGTGCTCCACGTTCCAGACATTCGGAAGAACTTGGTCTCGGGATCACTACTGAGCAAGAATGGATTCAAGTTGGTCTTTGTTTCTGATAATTTTGTATTGTCTAAAAATGGAGTGTATGTGGGGAAAGGGTATGTGAGTGATGGTCTGTTCAAAATGAATGTAATGACTATTGTACGAAAAGATATGAATAAAGTGGAACCTTCTATTTATATCGTTGAGTCATTTAATATATGGCATAATCGATTAGGACATGTTAACTTTGATACTTTGCGAAAAATGATAAACTTAGAATTTATACCTAAGTTTACCATAGACTCAAATTACAAATGTGAAACATGTGCCGAATCAAAACTAACTAGAACTTCCTTTCATCAAGTTGAAAGGAATACGGAACCTCTAGAGTTAATTCGCACAGATGTGTACGATTTAAAAATGTGTCAAACTAGAGGAGGAAAACGGTATTTCATTACCTTTATTGACGACTATACGAGATACTGTTATGTATATCTACTTAGAAGCAAGGACGAGGCATTCGACGTATTTAAACAATACAAAGCAGAAGTTGAAAATCAACTTAATAAAAAGATAAAATCACTAAGAAGTGATAGAGGAGGAGAGTACGAATTTCCTTTTGAGGAGTTCTGCGCTGAACATGGTATTATACATCAGACAACGGCACCATATTCCCCTCAATCAAACGGGATAGCAGAACGTAAAAACCGTACACTAAAAGAAATGATGAATGCTCTACTCATTAGTTCTGGTTTACCAGATAACTTCTGGGGAGAAGCTATACTTTCTTCTAATCACATTCTTAATAAAGTGCCTCGACAGAAGACTTCTAAATCACCACATGAATTGTGGAAAGGCAGACCACCATCCTACAAATACTTGAGAGTGTGGGGGTGTCTTGCCAAAGTAGGAATACCGAAACCAAAGAAGGTCAAAATTGGACCAAAGACTATAGATTGCATATTTATAGGATATGCTCATAATAGTGCTCCTTATCGATTTTTGGTGTACAAATCTGAAATTGATGACATTCATGAAAACTCCATTATCGAATCTCGAAATGCAAGATTCTTTGAACACGTTTATCCTCTAAAAACCTCTATTGAAACAAGTGTTCAAAAGAGGCCAAGAGATCCAGATACTCCCGAAGATAATGCTGATCAAAGGAAAATGAATGATGAAACTGAGATAGAGGAACCGAGAAGGAGCAAGCGACAAAGGACCTCTAAATCCTTTGGACCTGATTTCTATGCATATATGATAGAAAATGAACCTCTAACTTACCAACAAGCAATGTCATCTCCCGATGCTCCTTATTGGAAAGAAGCAGTCAATAGTGAAATAGAATCCATTCTACAAAACCATACGTGGGAACTAGTGGATCTCCCCAAAGGATCAAAACCACTAGGATATAAATGGATATTTAAGAAGAAACTAAAGGCTGACGGCTCAATAGACAAGTATAAAGCAAGACTTGTAATAAAAGGATTCAGACAGAAGCAAGATCTGGATTACTTTGATACATACTCTCCAGTTACCAAAATAACATCAATTAGGATGCTTATTGCAATCGCATCTATATTAAATTTGGAAATACACCAAATGGATGTGAAAACTGCATTTTTGGATGGTGAACTGGAAGAAGAAATATATATGCAGCAACCAGAAGGGTTTCTAAGCCCAGGAAATGAAAACAAGGTGTGCAAATTAGTAAAATCTCTTTATGGCCTTAAACAAGCACCAAAACAATGGCATGAGAAATTTGATGAAACAATGTTATCAAATGGATTCAAAATAAATGAATCAGATAAATGCGTCTATATAAAATGTATAGATGCTGGATATGTCATTGTTTGTCTCTACGTTGATGATTTACTGATCCTAGGAAATAATAAGATCATAATAAAATCTACGAAGGACATGCTATCCTTTAGATTTGATATGAAGGACCTAGGAGTGGCCGATGTAATTTTGGGTGTAAAAATTATAAAGACACCACATAGATATGCGTTATCTCAGTCACATTACATTGCTAAAATTCTTGAAAAATTCAAGCAGCATAATATAACTACTGCAAAATCACTAGTAGATATGAACCAAAATTGGGTAAAGAACACTGGTGATGGTATATATCAGCTGGAATACTCTCGTATACTGGGAAGTGTTATGTATGTCATGAATTGCGCTAGACCTGATATTGCGTACGCTGTAAGCAAGCTAAGTAGATATACCAGCAATCCTGGTAAAAATCATTGGAAAGCAATAATCAGAGTCCTAGGATATCTAAAGTATACACAAAACTATGTGTTGCAATATGATAAGTATCCTTCAGTAGTAGAAGGATATAGTGATGCCAACTGGATAACGGGCTCAAATGACACAAAATCCACAAGTGGATATGTGTTTACATTAGGAAATGGAGCAATTTCGTGGAAATCATCCAAACAGACTTGCATAGCAAGGTCAACAATGGAATCTGAGTTCATTGCTCTGGATAAAGCCGCGGAAGAAGCAGACTGGCTTAAGGGGTTTTTAGAGGACATTCCAAATTGGGAAAAACCTGTACCTCCAATATGTATACATTGTGATAGTCAATCTGCTATAGGAAGGGCTAACAGTACATTGTATAATGGTAAATCTCGACATATTCGTCGTAGACATAAAACCATAAGACAACTTCTCTCTAATGTAGTTATCACTATAGACTGTGTAAGGTCAAAGGATAACATAGCGGATCCACTAACAAAAGGCTTGCCAAGAGAGAAAGTTCAATCCTTATCGATGGGAATGGGCTTAAGACCTATGAACTAAAAGTTTTCTACAACGGAAACCCCACCTAGTTGATTGGAGATCCCAAGATCTAGGTTCAAAGGGACAACTAAGTTTAAGATAAACTTGACGGCACTGTAAATTAAAAACCATTCCTATGATAAGTCAGTGCACAACCCGTTGGAGAATAGGATAAGCTTGGCTTTTAATGATGTCTATACTGTGGTGTTACAAAGAACCAAGTGGGGTATTACGGGATACTCTTTTTAGAATCACCTATGTGAGTGCGAAGGCGCCGCTTCAAGAAGAATTGTAAGGTCGAATTCTTCAAGCACTCATGAAACCAAGGCGGTGTTCATGGCAAAAACGAACACAAACAGAGAACCAAGGGGTTAAAGAGCATTTATCATGTGTTATCTCTATAGACTTACATAAACGGCTTACAGTTCAAAGACAGTCCAGTCCACGGATTCGCCAGTTAGTTATAATGATAAAACACTAGGAAAGTTCAAGGCCTCTGTGCTACTTTTACCGATATGATAAATGTTACACAAAATTGCAGAATAGATTAAATAATACTCATTCATGTGGGGGATTGTTGGAAATGAATGAGTAGGTTTGGCAAAATTCATTTAGTCCCACATCGGGAAAAATTAACACATTTGCCACTACTTATACTAAAGCTTGAGATGTTATTACAAAAGAAAGAGGAGATGGAAGAAAGAGGCTATGTAGGCATGAACACATATTTCATGATTAATATTAAGGGTCAAAGATAGGGCCTTGGGCCTAGGGGCTCGTGGGGTCTCGTGATAGACCGGGCCTTCGTTCGAATGCTGATGGGCTTGCCGCGCTGCTAAACTGTCATATTTTTAAATTCGGCACGCAAATACCAACGGATATGTCTGTTGGTAAAGGGTCGCAACCTTTCCAACAGTCACAGCCGTGGCAATTCAAACAGGCGCGCCTGTTCCTAAAGGATGCCTCTTCGCTGCCTATATAAAGGCTTGCGAAATTCAAAACAAAGCACGAATTTTTCATCCTCTTCTTCTCCATCCTCCACTGCTTTATTCTGCAAATAAATACCTATCTTGCGTTCGTCGTCGCTCCGCGGTTGTAACGCAACATCGCAGAGCAAGGTCCGTTTAACCTTGGGAGGCAAATTGCTGATCATCTCCTCTGCGTCAATGGGAGAGCAATATTGCTTTAAGGGAACAGTTTTCACTACTAGACTCGGACATACTGCAAGCATGCGGACTGTAATCAAACGGTACGGCCTACCTTCTTCTTCTCCTGTCATATACTACTGTATACTATACTGAATTGTAATTACTCGAATAGTAATTGCTGTTGGTTCTGAATTACTTGGAATAACAATCTTAAAGCAATATTCCTATTTTTCTAAGTAAATTCTTTTGCTTTCAGACAATGGCGAACGAAAGCAAAGTTTCGGCAAGTAAAACTGTTGTGACCGCACCACCAACAGGACCTTTGGTTGCTCCGACTGTCACTTTCTCGCATGGAGAACGGCCGGAAAAATTCACCGGTGTTGACTTCAAACGGTGGCAGCAAAAAATGTTGTTCTACTTGACCACTTTGGGATTGGCTAATTTCCTTACAGAGGATCCTCCCAAAGTCGATGAATTGGAGCCTGACGCTACAAAAGTCGAGGCACTCAATGCTTGGAAAAGTTCTGACTTCACATGCAAAAATTACATACTGAACGGACTCGATAACAGTCTGTACAATGTGTATTGTACAGTGAAGACATCGAAGGAACGTAGGATGTCTCTGGACAAAAAGTACAAGACGGAAGATGCTGGCATGAAGAAATTCATCGTCGGTAAATTTCTGGACTTTAAAATGATAGACTCCAAGACAGTGATTAGCCAAATTCAAGAGTTGCAGGTTATTATACATGAAATACATGATGAAGGAATGTCTCTAAGCGAATCATTTCAAGTGGCTGCCGCAATAGAGAAATTGCCTCCATTATGGAAAGACTTCAAGAATTATCTGAAGCACAAACGAAAGGAGATGACAATGGAAGATTTGATTGTTCGACTCAGAATTGAAGAGGACAACCGAAAATCTGAAAAGAAAGCAACTAATACTATTGTGGCAAAGGCAAATGTGGTCGAGTCTGAAAAGAACAACAAAAGAAAGAGGGAAAACAACCCAAACGCAAAGAAGGCAAAGAAGTTCAAGGGAAACTGCCATAATTGCGGGAAGAAAGGACATAAGGCAAGCGAGTGTCGAGGTCCAAAGAATCAGAACAAGAAGAAAGACGAAGCCAATGTTACTGAATGTGATAGGCTCTCGGATGATGTTTCAGAAATGAACTTATCTGCTGTAATCTCCGAATGCAACTTGATTGGCAACACGAAGGAATGGTTTGTGGACACTGGTGCCACAAAACATATTTGCGCTAACAAGTGGATGTTCTCCAACTACAAGCCTGCGACATAAGAAGAGCAACTCTTTATGGGAAACTCTTCCACGTCAAAGGTTGAAGGTAAGGGAAAAGTGGTTCTCAAAATGACTTCTGGAAAAGAACTCACTTTGAATGACGTGCTCCACGTTCCAGACATTCGGAAGAACTTGGTCTCGGGATCACTACTGAGCAAGAATGGATTCAAGTTGGTCTTTGTTTCTGATAATTTTGTATTATCTAAAAATGGAGTGTATGTGGGGAAAGGGTATGTGAGTGATGGTCTGTTCAAAATGAATGTAATGACTATTGTACCAAAAGATATGAATAAAGTGGAACCTTCTATTTATATCGTTGAGTCATTTAATATATGGCATAATCGATTAGGACATGTTAACTTTGATACTTTACGAAAAATGATAAACTTAGAATTTATACCTAAGTTTACCATAGACTCAAATTACAAATGTGAAACATGTGCCGAATCAAAACTAACTAGAACTTCCTTTCATCAAGTTGAAAGGAATACGGAACCTCTAGAGTTAATTCACACAGATGTGTGCGATTTAAAAATGTGTCAAACTAGAGGAGGAAAACGGTATTTCATTACCTTTATTGACGACTGTACGAGATACTGTTATGTATATCTCCTTAGAAGTAAGGACGAGGCATTCGACGTATTTAAACAATACAAAGCAGAAGTTGAAAATCAACTTAATAAAAAGATAAAATCACTAAGAAGTGATAGAGGAGGAGAGTACGAATTTCCTTTTGAGGAGTTCTGCGCTGAACATGGTATTATACATCAGACAACGGCACCATATTCCCCTCAATCAAACGGGATAGCAGAACGTAAAAACATTACACTAAAAGAAATGATGAATGCTCTACTCATTAGTTCTGGTTTACCAGATAACTTCTGGGGAGAAGCTATACTTTCTGCTAATCACATTCTTAATAAAGTGCCTCGAAAGAAGACTTCTAAATCACCACATGAATTGTGGAAAGGCAGACCACCATCCTACAAATACTTGAGAGTGTGGGGGTGTCCTGCCAAAGTAGAAATACCGAAACCAAAGAAGGTCAAAATTGGACCAAAGACTATAGATTGCATATTTATAGGATATGCTCATAATAGTGCTGCTTATCGATTTTTGGTGTACAAATCTGAAATTGATGACATTCATGAAAACACCATTATCGAATCTCGAAATGCAAGATTCTTTGAACACATTTATCCTCTAAAAACCTCTATTGAAACAAGTGTTCAAAAGAGGCCAAGAGATCCATATACTCCCGAAGATAATGCTGATCAAAGGAAAATGAATGATGAAACTGAGATAGAGGAACCGAGAAGGAGCAAGCGACAAAGGACCTCTAAATCCTTTGGACCTGATTTCTATGCATATATGATAGAAAATGAACCTCTAACTTACCAACAAGCAATGTCATCTCCCGATGCTCCTTATTGGAAATAAGCAGTCAATAGTGAAATAGAATCCATTCTACAAAACCATACGTGGGAACTAGTGGATCTCCCCAAAGGATCAAAACCACTAGTATATAAATGGATATTTAAGAAGAAACTAAAGGCTGACGGCTCAATAGACAAGTATAAAGCAAGACTTGTAATAAAAGGATTCAGACAGAAGCAAGATCTGGATTACTTTGATACATACTCTCCAGTTACCAGAATAACATCAATTAGGATGCTTATTGCAATCGCATCTATATTAAATTTGGAAATACACCAAATGGATGTGAAAACTGCGTTTTTGAATGGTGAACTGGAAGAAGAAATATATATGCAGCAACCAGAAGGGTTTCTAAGCCCAGGAAATGAAAACAAGATGTGCAAATTAGTAAAATCTCTTTATGGCCTTAAACAAGCTCCAAAACAGTGGAATGAGAAATTTGATGAAACAATGTTATCAAATGGATTCAAAATAAATGAATCAGATAAATGCGTCTATATAAAATGTATAGATGCTGGATATGTCATTGTTTGTCTCTACGTTGATGATTTACTGATCCTAGGAAATAATAAGGTCATAATAAAATCTACGAAGGACATGCTATCCTCTAGATTTGATATGAAGGACCTAGGAGTGGCCGATGTAATTTTGGGTGTAAAAATTATAAAGACACCACAGGGATATGCGTTATCTCAGTCACATTACATTGCTAAAATTCTTGAAAAATTCAAGCAGCATAATATAACTACTGCAAAATCACCAGTAGATAAGAACCAAAATTGGGTAAAGAACACTGGTGATGGTATATATCAGGTGGAATACTCTCGTATACTGGGAAGTGTTATGTATGTTATGAATTGCACTAGACCTGATATTGCGTACGCTGTAAGCAAGCTAAGTAGATATACCAGCAATCCTGGTAAAAATCATTTGAAAGCAATAATCAGAGTCCTAGGATATCTAAAGTATACACAAAACTATGTGTTGCAATATGATAAGTATCCTTCAGTAGTAGAAGGATATAGTGATGCCAATTGGATAATGGGCTCAAATGACACAAAATCCACAAGTGGATATGTGTTTACATTAGGAAATGGAGCAATTTCGTGGAAATCATCCAAACAGACTTGCATAGCAAGGTCAACAATGGAATCTGAGTTCATTGCTCTGGATAAAGCCGCGGAAGAAGCAGACTGGCTTAGGGGGTTTTTAGAGGACATTCCAAATTGGGAAAAACCTGTACCTCCAATATGTATACATTGTGATAGTCAATCTGCTATATGAATGGCTAACAGTACATTGTATAATGGTAAATCTCGACATATTCGTCATAGACATAAAACCATACGACAACTTCTCTCTAATGGAGTTATCACTATAGACTATGTAAGGTCAAAGGATAACATAGCGGATCCACTAACAAAAGGCTTGCCAAGAGAGAAAGTTCAAACCTTATCGATGGGAATGGGCTTAAGACCTATGAACTAAAAGTTTTCTAAAACGGAAACCCCACCTAGTTGACTGGAGATCCCAAGATCTAGGTTCAAAGGGAGAACTAAGTTTAAGATAAACTTGACGGCACTGTAAATTAAAAACCATTCCTATGATAAGTCAGTGCACAACCCGTTGGAGAATAGGATAAGCTTGGCTTTTAATGATGTCTATACTGTGGTGCTACAAAGAACCAAGTGGGGTATTACGGGATACTCTTTTTAGAACCACCTATGTGAGTGCGAAGGCACCGCTTCAAGAAGAATTGTAAGGTCGAATTCTTCAAGCACTCGTGAAACCAAGGCGGTGTTCATGGCAAAAACGAACACAAACAGAGAACCAAGGGGTTAAAGAGCATTTATCATGTGTTATCTTTATAGACTTACATAAACGGCTTACAGTTCAAAGACAGTCCAGTCCACTGATTCGCCAATTAGTTATAATGATAAAACACTAGGAAAAGTTCAAGGCCTCTATGCTACTTTTACCGATATGATAAATGTTACACAAAATTGCAGAATAGATTAAATAATACTCATTCATGTGGGGGATTGTTGGAAATGAATGAGTAGGTTTGGCAAAATTAATTTAGTCCCACATCGGGAAAACTTAACACATTTGCCACTACTTATACTAAAGCTTGAGATGTTATTACAAAAGAAAGAGGAGATGGAAGAAAGAGGCTATGTAGGCATGAACACATACTTCATGATTAATATTAAGGGTCGAAGATAGGGCCTTGGGCCTTGGGGCTCTTGGGGTCTCGTGATAGACCGGGCCTTCGTTCGAATGCCGATGGGCTTGCCGCGCCGCTAAACTGTCATATTTTTAAATTCGGCGCGCAAATACCAACGGATATGTCTGTTGGTAAAGGGTCGCAACCTTTTCAACAGTCACAGCCGTGGCAATTCAAACAGGCGCGCCTGTTCCTAAAGGATGCCTCTTCGCTGCCTATATAAAGGCTTGCGAAAATCAAAACAAAGCACGAATTTTTCATCCTCTTCTTCTCCATCCTCCACTGCTTTATTCTACAAATAAATACCTATCTTGCGTTCGTCGTCGCTCCGCGGTTGCAACGCAACATCGCAGAGCAAGGTCCGTTTAACCTTGGGAGGCAAATTGCTGATCATCTCCTCTGCGTCAGTGGGAGAGCAATATTGCTTTAAGAGAACAGTTTTCACTACTGGACTCGGACATACTGCAAGCAGGCGGACTGTAATCAAACGGTACTGCCAACCTTCTTCTTCTCATGTCAAATACTACTGTATACTATACTGAATTGTAATTACTCGAATAGTAATTGTTGTTGGTTCTGAATTACTTTGAATAACAATCTTAAAGCAATCTTAAAGCAATATTCCTATTTTTCTAAGTAAATTCTTTTGCTTTCAGACAATGGCGAACGAAAGCAAAGTTTCGGCAAGTAAAACTGTTGTGACCGCACCACCAACAGGACCTTTGGTTGCTCCGACGGTCACTTTCTCGCATGGAGAACGACCGGAAAAATTCACCGGTGTTGACTTCAAACGATGGTAGCAAAAAATGTTGTTCTACTTGACCACTTTGGGATTGGCTAATTTCCTTACAGAGGATCCTCCCAAAGTCGATGAATTGGAGCCTGACGCTACAAAAGTCGAGGCACTCAATGCTTGGAAAAGTTCTGACTTCATATGCAAAAATTACATACTGAACGGACTCGATAACAGTCTGTACAATGTGTATTGTACAGTGAAGACATCGAAGGAACTTTGAATGTCTCTGGACAAAAAGTACAAGACGGAAGATGCTGGCATGAAGAAATTCATCGTCGGTAAATTTCTGGACTTTAAAATGATAGACTCCAAGACAGTGATTAGCCAAATTCAAGAGTTGCAGGTTATTATACATGAAATACATGATGAAGGAATGTCTCTAAGGGAATCATTTCAAGTGGCTGCCGCAATAAAGAAATTGCCTCCATTATGGAAAGACTTCAAGAATTATCTGAAGCACAAACGAAAGGAGATGACAATGGAAGATTTGATTGTTCGACTCAGAATTGAAGAGGACAACCGAAAATCTGAAAAGAAAGCAACTAATACTATTGTGGCAAAGGCAAATGTGGTTGAGTCTGAAAAGAACAACAAAAGAAAGAGGGAAAACAACCCAAATGCAAAGAAGGCAAAGAAGTTCAAGGGAAACTGCCATAGTTGCGGGAAGAAAGGACATAAGGCAAGCGAGTGTCGAGGTCCAAAGAATCAGAACAAGAAGAAAGACGAAGCCAATGTTACTGATTGTGATAGGCTCTCGGATGATGTTTCAGAAATGAACTTATCTGCTGTAATCTCCGAATGCAACTTGATTGGCAACACGAAGGAATGGTTTGTGGACACTGGTGCCACAAAACATATTTGCGCCAACAAGTGGATGTTCTCCAACTACAAGCCTACGACACAAGAAGAGCAACTCTTTATGGGAAACTCTTCCACATCAAAGGTTGAAGGTAAGGGAAAAGTGGTTCTCAAAATGACTTCTTGAAAAGAACTCACTTTAAATGACGTGCTCCACGTTCCAGACATTCGGAAGAACTTGGTCTCGGGGTCACTACTGAGCAAGAATGGATTCAAGTTGGTCTTTGTTTCTGATAATTTTGTATTGTCTAAAAATGGAGTGTATGTGGGGAAAGGGTATGTGAGTGATGGTCTGTTCAAAATGAATGTAATGACTATTGTACCAAAAGATATGAATAAAGTGGAACCTTCTATTTATATCGCTGAGTCATTTAATATATGGCATAATCGATTAGGACATGTTAACTTTGATACTTTGCGAAAAATGATAAACTTAGAATTTATACCTAAGTTTACCATAGACTCAAATTACAAATGTGAAACATGTGCCGAATCAAAACTAACTAGAACTTCCTTTCATCAAGTTGAAAGGAATAAGGAACCTCTAGAGTTAATTCACACAGATGTGTGCGATTTAAAAATGTGTCAAACTAGAGGAGGAAAACGGTATTTCATTACCTTTATTGACGACTGTACGAGATACTGTTATGTATATCTCCTTAGAAGCAAGGACGAGGCATTCGACGTATTTAAACAATACAAAGCAGAAGTTGAAAATCAACTTAATAAAAAGATAAAATCACTAAGAAGTGATAGAGGAGGAGAGTACGAATTTCCTTTTGAGGAGTTCTGCGCTGAACATGGTATTATACATCAGACAACGGCACCATATTCCCCTCAATCAAACGGGATAGCAGAACGTAAAAACCGTACACTAAAAGAAATGATGAATGCTCTACTCATTAGTTCTGGTTTACCAGATAACTTCTGGGGAGAAGCTATACTTTCTGCTAATCACATTCTTAATAAAGTGCCTCGAAAGAAGACTTCTAAATCACCACATGAATTGTGGAAAGGCAGACCACCATCCTACAAATACTTGAGAGTGTGGGGGTGTCTTGCCAAAGTAGAAATACCGAAACCAAAGAAGGTCAAAATTGGACCAAAGACTATAGATTGCATATTTATAGGATATGCTCATAATAGTGCTGCTTATCGAATTTTGGTGTACAAATCTGAAATTGATGACATTCATGAAAACACCATTATCGAATCTCGAAATGCAAGATTCTTTGAACACATTTATCCTCTAAAAACCTCTATTGAAACAAGTGTTCAAAAGAGGCCAAGAGATCCAGATACTCCCGAAGATAATGCTGATCAAAGGAAAATGAATGATGAAACTGAGATAGAGGAACCGAGAAGGAGCAAGCGACAAAGGACCTCTAAATCCTTTGGACCTGATTTCTATGCATATATGATAGAAAATGAACCTCTAACTTACCAACAAGCAATGTCATCTCCCGATGCTCCTTATTGGAAAGAAGCAGTCAATAGTGAAATAGAATCCATTCTACAAAACCATACGTGGGAACTAGTGGATCTCCCCAAAGGATCAAAACCACTAGGATATAAATGGATATTTAAGAAGAAACTAAAGGCTGACGGCTTAATAGACAAGTATAAAGCAAGACTTGTAATAAAAGGATTCAGACAGAAGCAAGATCTGGATTACTTTGATACATACTCTCCAGTTACCAGAATAACATCAATTAGGATGCTTATTGCAATCGCATCTATATTAAATTTGGAAATACACCAAATGGATGTGAAAACTGCGTTTTTGAATGGTGAACTAGAAGAAGAAATATATATGCAGCAACGAGAAGGGTTTCTAAGCCCAGGAAATGAAAACAAGGTGTGCAAATTAGAAAAATCTCTTTATGGCCTTAAACAAGCACCAAAACAATGGCATGAGAAATTTGATGAAACAATGTTATCAAATGGATTCAAAATAAATGAATCAGATAAATGCGTCTATATAAAATGTATAGATGCTGGATATGTCATTGTTTGTCTCTACGTTGATGATTTACTGATCCTAGGAAATAATAAGGTCATAATAAAATCTACGAAGGACATGCTATCCTCTAGATTTGATATGAAGGACCTAGGAGTGGCCGATGTAATTTTGGGTGTAAAAATTATAAAGACACCACAGGGATATGCGTTATCTCAGTCACATTACATTGCAAAAATTCTTGAAAAATTCAAGCAGCATAATATAACTACTGCAAAATCACCAGTAGATTTGAACCAAAATTGGGTAAAGAACACTGGTGATGGTATATATCAGCCGGAATACTCTCGTATACTGGGAAGTGTTATGTATGTCATGAATTGCACTAGACCTGATATTGCGTACGCTGTAAGCAAGCTAAGTAGATATACCAGCAATCCTGGTAAAAATCATTGGAAAGCAATAATCAGAGTCCTAGGATATCTAAAGTATACACAAAACTATGTGTTGCAATATGATAAGTATCCTTCAGTAGTAGAAGGATATAGTGATGCCAATTGGATAACGGGCTCAAATGACACAAAATCCATAAGTGGATATGTGTTTACATTAGGAAATGGAGCAATTTCGTGGAAATCATCCAAACAGACTTGCATAGCAAGGTCAACAATGGAATCTGAGTTCATTGATCTGGATAAAGCCGCGGAAGAAGCAGACTGGCTTAGGGGGTTTTTAGAGGACATTCCAAATTGGGAAAAACCTGTACCTCCAATATGTATACATTGTGATAGTCAATCTGCTATAGGAAGGGCTAACAGTACATTGTATAATGGTAAATCTCGACATATTCGTCGTAGACATAAAACCATAAGACAACTTCTCTCTAATGGAGTTATCACTATAGACTATGTAAGGTCAAAGGATAACATAGCGGATCCACTAACAAAAGGCTTGCCAAGAGAGAAAGTTCAAACCTTATCGATGGGAATGGGCTTAAGACCTATGAACTAAAAGTTTTCTAAAACGGAAACCCCACCTAGTTGACTGGAGATCCCAAGATATAGGTTCAAAGGGACAACTAAGTTTAAGGTAAACTTGACGACACTGTAAATTAAAAACCATTCCTATGATAAGTCAGTGCACAACCCGTTGGAGAATAGGATAAGCTTGGCTTTTAATGATGTCTATACTGTGGTGTTACAAAGAACCAAGTGGGGGTATTACGGGATACTCTTTTTAGAATCACCTATGTGAGTGCGAAGGCGCCGCTTCAAGAAGAATTGTAAGGTCGAATTCTTCAAGCACTCATGAAACCAAGGCGGTGTTCATGGAAAAAACGAACACAAACAGAGAACCAAGGGGTTAAAGAGCATTTATCATGTGTTATCTTTATAGACTTACATAAACGGCTTACAGTTCAAAGGCAGTCCAGTCCACTGATTCGCCAGTTAGTTATAATGATAAAACACTAGGAAAAGTTCAAGGCCTCTGTGCTACTTTTACGATATGATAAATGTTACACAAAATTGCAGAATAGATTAAATAATACTCATTCATGTGGGGGATTGTTGGAAATGAATGAGTAGGTTTCGCAAAATTCATTTAGTCCCACATCGGTAAAAATTAATACATTTGCCACTACTTATAATAAAGCTTGAGATGTTATTACAAAAGAAAGAGGAGATGGAAGAAAGAGGCTATGTAGGCATGAACACATATTTCATGATTAATATTAAGGGTCAAAGATAGGGCCTTGGGCCTTGGGGCTCTTGGGGTCTCGTGATAGACCGGGCCTTCGTTCGAATGCTGATGGGCTTGCCGCGCCGCTAAACTGTCATATTTTTAAATTCGGCGTGCAAATACCAACGGATATGTCTGTTGGTAAAGGGTCGCAACCTTTCCAACAGTCACAGCCGTGGCAATTCAAATAGGCGCGCCTGTTCCTGAAGGATGCCTCTTCGCTACCTATATAAAGGCTTGCGAAAATCAAAACAAAGCACGAATTTTTTATCCTCTTCTTCTCCATCCTCCACTGCTTTATTCTGCAAATAAATACCTATCTTGCGTTCGTCGTCGCTCCGCGGTTGTAACGCAACATCGCAGAGCAAGGTCCGTTTAACCTTGGGAGGCAAATTGCTGATCATCTCCTCTGCGTCAGTGGGAGAGCAATATTACTTTACGGGAACAGTTTTCACTACTGGACTCGGACATACTGCAAGCAGGCGGACTGTAATCAAACGGTACTGCCTACCTTCTTCTCCTGTCATATACTACTGTATACTATACTGAATTGTAATTACTCGAATAGTAATTGCTGTTGGTTCTGAATTACTTGGAATAACAATCTTAAAGCAATATTCCTATTTTTCTAAGTAAATTCTTTTGCTTTCAGACAATGGCGAACGAAAGCAAAGTTTCGGCAAGTAAAACTGTTGTGACCGCACCACCAACAGGACCTTTGGTTGCTCCGACTGTCACTTTCTTGCATGGAGAACGGCCGGAAAAATTCACCGGTGTTGACTTCAAACGATGGCAGCAAAAAATGTTGTTCTACCTGACCACTTTGGGATTGGCTAATTTCCTTACAGAGGATCCTCCCAAAGTCGATGAATTGGAGCCTGACGCTAAAAAGTCGAGGCACTCAATGCTTGGAAAAGTTCTGACTTCATATGCAAAAATTACATACTGAACGGACTCGATAACAGTCTGTACAATGTGTATTGTACAGTGAAGACATCGAAGGAACTTTGGATGTCTCTGGACAAAAAGTACAAGACGGAAGATGCTGGCATGAAGAAATTCATCGTCGGTAAATTTCTGGACTTTAAAATGATAGACTCCAAGACAGTGATTAGCCAAATTCAAGAGTTGCAGGTTATTATACATGAAATACATGATGAAGGAATGTCTCTAAGCGAATCATTTCAAGTGGCTGCCGCAATAGAGAAATTGCCTCCATTATGGAAAGACTTCAAGAATTATCTGAAGCACAAACGAAAGGAGATGACAATGGAAGATTTGATTGTTCGACTCAGAATTGAAGAGGACAACCGAAAATCTGAAAAGAAAGCAACTAATACTATTGTGGCAAAGGCAAATGTGGTCGAGTCTGAAAAGAACAACAAAAGAAAGAGGGAAAACAACCCAAACGCAAAGAAGGCAAAGAAGTTCAAGGGAAACTGCCATAATTGCGGGAAGAAAGGACATAAGGCAAGCGAGTGTCGAGGTCCAAAGAATCAGAACAAGAAGAAAGACAAAGCCAATGTTACTGAATGTGATAGGCTCTCGGATGATGTTTCAGAAATGAACTTATCTGCTGTAATCTCCGAATGCAACTTGATTGGCTACACGAAGGAATGGTTTGTGGACACTGGTGCCACAAAACATATTTGCGCCAACAAGTGGATGTTCTCCAACTACAAGCCTGCGACACAAGAAGAGCAACTCTTTATGGGAAACTCTTCCACGACAAAGGTTGAAGGTAAGGGAAAAGTGGTTCTCAAAATGACTTCTGGAAAAGAACTCACTTTGAATGACGTGCTCCACGTTCCAGACATTCGGAAGAACTTGGTCTCGGGATCACTACTGAGCAAGAATGGATTCAAGTTGGTCTTTGTTTCTGATAATTTTGTATTGTCTAAAAATTGAGTGTATGTGGGGAAAGGGTATGTGAGTGATGGTCTGTTCAAAATGAATGTAATGACTATTGTACCAAAAGATATGAATAAAGTGGAACCTTCTATTTATATCGCTGAGTCATTTAATATATGGCATAATCGATTAGGACATGTTAACTTTGATACTTTGCGAAAAATGATAAACTTAGAATTTATACCAAAGTTTACCATAGACTCAAATTACAAATGTGAAACATGTGCCGAATCAAATCTAACTAGAACTTCCTTTCATCAAGTTGAAAGGAATACGGAACCTCTAGAGTTAATCCACATAGATGTGTGCGATTTAAAAATGTGTCAAACTAGAGGAGGAAAACGGTATTTCATTACCTTTATTGACGACTGTACGAGATACTGTTATGTATATCTCCTTAGAAGCAAGGACGAGGTATTCGACGTATTTAAACAATACAAAGCAGAAGTTGAAAATCAACTTAATAAAAATATAAAATCACTAAGAAGTGATAGAGGAGGAGAGTACGAATTTCCTTTTGAGGAGTTCTGCGCTGAACATGGTATTATACATCAGACAACGGCACCATATTCCCCTCAATCAAACGAGATAGCAGAACGTAAAAACCATACACTAAAAGAAATGATGAATGCTCTACTCATTAGTTCTGGTTTACCAGATAACTTCTGGGGAGAAGCTATACTTTCTGCTAATCACATTCTTAATAAAGTGCCTCGAAAGAAGACTTCTAAATCACCACATGAATTGTGGAAAGACAGACCACCATCCTACAAATACTTGAGAGTGTGGGGGTGTCTTGCCAAAGTAGAAATACCGAAACCAAAGAAGGTCAAAATTGGACCAAAGACTATAGATTGCATATTTATAGGATATGCTCATAATAGTGCTGCTTATCGATTTTTGGTGTACAAATCTGAAATTGATGACATTCATGAAAACACCATTATCGAATCTCGAAATGCAAGCTTCTTTGAACACATTTATCCTCTAAAAACCTCTATTGAAACAAGTGTTCAAAAGAGGCCAAGAGATCCAGATACTCCCGAAGATAATGCTGATCAAAGGAAAATGAATGATGAAACTGAGATAGAGGAACCGAGAAGGAGCAAGCGACAAAGGACCTCTAAATCCTTTGGACCTGATTTCTATGCATATATGATAGAAAATGAACCTCTAACTTACCAACAAGCAATGTCATCTCCCGATGCTCCTTATTGGAAAGAAGCAGTCAATAGTGAAATAGAATCCATTCTACAAAACCATACGTGGGAACTAGTGGATCTCCCCAAAGGATCAAAACCACTAGGATATAAATGGATATTTAAGAAGAAACTAAAGGCTGGCGGCTCAATAGACAAGTATAAAGCAAGACTTGTAATAAAAGGATTCAGACAGAAGCAAGATCTGGATTACTTTGATACATACTCTCCAGTTACCAGAATAACATCAATTAGGATGCTTATTGCAATCGCATCTATATTAAATTTGGAAATACACCAAATGGATGTGAAAACTGCGTTTTTGAATGGTGAACTAGAAGAAGAAATATATATGCAGCAACCAGAAGGGTTTCTAAGCCCAGGAAATGAAAACAAGGTGTGCAAATTAGAAAAATCTCTTTATGGCCTTAAACAAGCACCAAAACAATGGCATGAGAAATTTGATGAAACAATGTTATCAAATGGATTCAAAATAAATGAATCAGATAAATACGTCTATATAAAATGTATAGATGCTGGATATGTCATTGTTTGTCTCTACGTTGATGATTTACTGATCCTAGGAAATAATAAGGTCATAATAAAATCTACGAAGGACATGCTATCCTCTAGATTTGATATGAAGGACCTAGGAGTGGCCGATGTAATTTTGGGTGTAAAAATTATAAAGACACCACAGGGATATGCGTTATCTCAGTCACATTACATTGCTAAAATTCTTGAAAAATTCAAGCAGCATAATATAACTACTGCAAAATCACCAGTAGATATGAACTAAAATTGGGTAAAGAACACTGGTGATGGTATATATCAGCTGGAATACTCTCGTATACTGGGAAGTGTTATGTATGTCATGAATTGCACTAGACCTGATATTGCGTACGCTGTAAGCAAGCTAAGTAGATATACCAGCAATCCTGGTAAAAATCATTGGAAAGCAATAATCAGAGTCCTAGGATATCTAAAGTATACACAAAACTATGTGTTGCAATATGATAAGTATCCTTCAGTAGTAGAAGGATATAGTGATGCCAACTGGATAACGGGCTCAAATGACACAAAATCCACAAGTGGATATGTGTTTACATTAGGAAATGGAGCAATTTCGTGGAAATCATCCAAACAGACTTGCATAGCAAGGTCAACAATGGAATCTGAGTTCATTGCTCTGGATAAAGCCGCGGAAGAAGCAGACTGACTTAGGGGGTTTTTAGAGGACATTCCAAATTGGGAAAAACATGTACCTCCAATATGTATACATTGTGATAGTCAATCTGCTATAGGAAGGGCTAACAATACATTGTATAATGGTAAATCTCGACATATTCGTCGTAGACATAAAACCATAAGACAACTTCTCTCTAATGGAGTTATCACTATAGACTATGTAAGGTCAAAGGATAACATAGCGGATCCACTAACAAAAGGCTTGCCAAGAGAGAAAGTTCAAACCTTATCGATGGGAATGGGCTTAAGACCTATGAACTAAAAGTTTTCTAAAACGGAACCCCGCCTAGTTGACTAGAGATCCCAAGATCTAGGTTCAAAGGGACAACTAAGTTTAAGATAAACTTGACGGCACTGTAAATTAAAAACCATTCCTATGATAAGTCAGTGCACAACCCATTGGAGAATAGGATAAGCTTGGCTTTTAATGATGTCTATACTGTGGTGTTACAAAGAACCAAGTGGGGTATTACGGGATACTCTTTTTAGAATCACCTATGTGAGTGCGAAGGCGCCGCTTCAAGAAGAATTGTAAGGTCGAATTCTTCAAGCACTCATGAAACCAAGGCGGTGTTCATTGCAAAAACGAACACAAACAGAGAACCAATGGGTTAAAGAGCATTTATCATGTGTTATCTTTATAGACTTACATAAACGGCTTACAGTTCAAAGACAGTCCAGTCCACTGATTCGCCAGTTAGTTATAATGATAAAACACTAGGAATAGTTCAAGGCCTCTATGCTACTTTTACCGATATGATAAATGTTACACAAAATTGCAGAATAGGTTAAATAATACTCATTCATGTGGGGGATTGTTGGAAATGAATGAGTAGGTTTGGCAAAATTCATTTAGTCCCACATCGAGAAAAATTAACACATTTGCCACTACTTATACTAAAGCTTGAGATGTTATTACAAAAGAAAGAGGAGATGGAAGAAAGAGGCTATGTAGGCATGAACACATATTTCATGATTAATATTAAGGGTCAAAGATAGGGCCTTGGGGCTCTTGGGGTCTCGTGATAGACCGGGCCTTCGTTCGAGTGCTTATGGGCTTGCCGCGCCTCTAAACTGTCATATTTTTAAATTCGGCGCGCAAATACCAACAGATTTGTCTGTTGGTAAAGGGTCGCAACCTTTCCAACAGTCACAGCCGTGGCAATTCAAACAGACGCGCCTGTTCCTAAAGGATGCCTCTTCGCTGCCTATATAAAGGCTTGCGAAAATCAAAACAAAGCACGAATTTTTCATCGTCTTCTTCTCCATCCTCCACTGCTTTATTCTGCAAATAAATACCTATCTTGCGTTCGTCGTCGCTCCGCGGTTGTAACGCAACATCGCAGAGCAAGGTCCGTTTAACCTTGGGAGGCAAATTGCTGATCATCTCCTCTGCGTCAGTGGGAGAGCAATATTGCTTTAAGGGAACAGTTTTCACTACTGGACTCGGACATACTGCAAGCAGGCAGACTGTAATCAAACGGTACTGCCTACCTTCTTCTTCTCCTGTCATATACTATTGTATACTATACTGAATTGTAATTACTCGAATAGTAATTGTTGTTGGTTCTGAATTACTTGGAATAACAATCTTAAAGCATAATTACCTCTATAAGACGGATATCACATACGCAAACTTAAAATTACACCTCTTTCAATCATATAATAATCGGAAAATAAAGAAGAATCAAATATCATTTACTCATCTCGTGATATATAATTGAGCAATAATAGAGCATTCTAACATTTCTCAAACTACATTTAAATTTTTACCACTTAAAATTAAATATATATGTTTTATAAATGCTATTGGTATAATAATTTCTCATGTAAAATTCTCCAAACTTCTCAAGAAGCAAACTTAAGGATCTACAGCAAACAAATTCCATGCATGAACAAAATACAAATGATATTATTGATTAAGCCAAGCAGAGTGAAATCAATGAAAAATAAAGACAAGAAAATGTAGGAGTGATATTCTGTTGAATATAAGCTGGTAAATTAACCCTATTGACTTGTTAAAATAAATGCAAAAATAAGAAATGTAAACAAATGCTTTGTAGGATGATTCATGCAAATAAAATGTTTCCAATTTCGATGTGTTGATCAGCAGAAGGTCAGTTGAAGCCAGAAAAATCTCATTGGAGTTTATAAAGCTACAATTTTAGAAAACATTAGTAAAGAGAGGTAAATAAGAAATTACCGAACACGGCTCAGCTGAGCAAAGAAAGAATTTTGGCATTGACATTGATAGCATGAAATCAAGTATTAGGAAATGAGCATGCTTCACTTGCCAATTTTAGTTTCTCAATATAAGAAGATCTCTTGCAAAATTCCATGAGAAGACTATGTTAGACCTGCCCACTTTAGTTGAAAAGAATCAAAGCCAATGTGAAGATTTTTGCTAGATATAGTAAATTCGGTCATAAATTAAATAAAGAAGGGAACTAATTATAAATAGATCAATTAGAAGCAAATTAGTTAGCAAATTTAGTGGAAAACTTTGAAAAAATAATCTGACAGTAGTGGGAAATTAAAAAAAAAACATTGCAAGTGGAATATACTTTTGGTAACGTTAGAAAATACTTTAATTGTGCCAAATATTTTTTTTGTGATTAAATCTATCTAGAATATTGGCCATAAAGCATTATTACTTATATACATTAAAATTCAAAAGTAATATAGTGCATACAAAAAATACTTGCAGCATGACCTACTTATGAATCAAATGTTATGTTTATAACTCCGCTTGAAAAAGCTACAATGGAAAAAGAACCATGTTACTATATGATTTATGCCAGAAGTAAGAATCATGCAGCATGCATTGCAATCGAATATAGAAGGGGATTTTTGCCACAAGGACAAAAAGATCAAAAAGTTTGCTCAAAAGGACAAAATCCAAAAAATTTGCCCAAAAGGACATTTTGTAGTGGAATTCAGGAGACCCCTTGTTTTTCCACTTTACACTAAAAGTTGGCCTTTTGAGCAAATTTTTTGGCTCTTGTTCTTTTGGGCAAACTTTTTGTTTTTTTTGTCCTTCACGTAAGTTTCCTGTATAATAGTATAGAATATTGGAACAATGCCATGTATTTTTTTAGAGTAATTCAAATATCTAATTTTAACAAAAGCGTAAAAGATAATAATGAGGTGAGGAAAAATGATAATGCCTACTGTATACTACACAAATTGCATATCCAAAATTATTATTCACTGGCGTTCTTTAAATATCTCAAGCTTAGTTATTTTTGCAATTTTTATTTTCTCCTGACTGTGCAATGAAGGTTAAAAATTCAAAAATCCATGAATACAAATTTCACAACTAAGTTCATCCTACAAAGTCATCCAGTTAAACAACATCCATACTGTATGATCAAAATACCATTTGCAAAATCAAAATTACATGAAAGTAAATAAAAGATTTGTTGCTGAAACACTGTTAACGGGTTTTCATATATTGATGTTAAGCATTATCGCAATAAATGACCTAAGAATAGAATAGAATAAAAATTCATGAAGCATTAACTCAATTAATAAAAGTTAGAAAATATCATACTGGTGGAATTTTTTGTTTTTAGTTACATGTTGCACAAATTGCAATATAAATAATTGTTGTTATCATTATCAGTGCAATATGACATGAATCCAAAAACTTTTTTTGATTTATCCAATAAATACTATCATATCAAAATCTGGGAAAATATGATAATGTACAACATACCAAAAGCTGAAAGTTCAAAACAACATCCTTATATGATGAAGGCTTGGGCCTAACTTATGATGATCAACATCCTTTAACTGTCCTTAAACTTTGAGTGATAGTATACAATTATGAAAACTTCCATTGCATTAGGGTAAGGTTATTAATTCAAATATACAATTTTACCAAATCAATTTTATATTGCGCAAGCTAGTGTACATTTTGTGAAGTTTGATGGATATGCGAATAAATTTTAAGAACACATTTCGATACTAACATAGATCGGTATGTATGATACAGATACAATTTATATGCCCTGTGAAAACAATTTGCAGTGTGCACTAAAACAAAATCAATACTAACCAAACAAATAAATTGCTAGGTAAAAGCGAAAAAAAATATACAAATCAGTTACACCAAGCATTATGCTGTCTATTTGGTGAAATGTATATTTGTCATATTCCACAAACATAAAATAAAGTTTCAACATTTATTTTTCAACTTACTCGTTACCTCAATAGTTTTTCCTAGTTTTAGCACAAAGGTTACGCTTTATTTATCAAACAGACTTCAGTTTTTTAGAAGGAAAAGATCTTTGCCCTGTATTAATGATTTAGCCGCCTATTGTTAGTACTATAAATATGATCAGATATCAGTTAAATTAATAACTAACTTTTACAGTCATTGTGAGAATCATGTCTTATATCATTTATCATTTTAACATTTCACCATATGTTTCAAATTTTAGTGCGGAACAGGTTTCGAAAGTAGTAATCAAGCAAAACATAAGAAATGCGGACGTAACGCTTACCATGCATCAAAAAATTTAAAAAAATGTATGGCAGGTCACCAAATAGCCAAATCAAAAACCACCATCCTTACATGGTGTTAATTACCGATGATATAGTATTCATTCATTATAAATTTTCCTGCCAGGTGAATGAAAAGTTACATAGAAAATGATGGTCTTTACTGAAAATTTTCCTTTAGCTTTAGCGAACTGAGAAACTAATTAAAACACATTATTCAACTTATTTTTCAATTAAAACATTCAAGCAATGTATTTTTCATCTATAGTAGACGCAACACCATCGATGTATAACATCCATTTTATCCCCTAACCTTTTACGTGCTCTGTAGACCGTTAAAACCAAATTCGGTGCTTCATCGGAGAAGACCTACAAATTAAGGATGCAAAACATTGATAAAAAGGTTAATTTTCATGCATATTAAGCAGTTTAAGATAACAGATCAGTTGTATAAATAAGAAATCTCCTTCATAAATTAATAGTTTACTCCTAATAATATATACATAAAATAACTTTGATTTATATATATAATTAAATTTGTTGAATGCTCACAACACTTAGATTTGACTTAGAGATTTTGAAAATTAAATTTAAAATAAAAAATGGGTTAGCAAGTACACATTATGAATTTGATATTTGAAACAAAGCCAAGATTTTAAAACCTTCATTTTAAAGCTTAATCTAGCAATGACTATAATCAACTTTTACCAATGAATGAGTCCAATGAACTCCTGTAGAAAAAATTCCATAGCACGTACATGTTAAGTCATATATAGACAAAAAGTAAAGGTCTACGTTTTAATTTTTCATTGCACCAGCAGACTGAGAAACTAATTGTGAATAAATTACTTCACTTTGTATGCATAATTAAATTGGATAAATCGATAAACGGTGTGTCAAAGAGTACACAATTCAAATTTCATTTCGAAAGAAGTCAGAATTGTACAAACCTTTGAAATTTGATATTTCAGATAGAACAGTAGTATAGTAGCAAGTCCAGATTTTGATTTCGATATTTAACACGAAGAAAAGCATCTAATAAGACCTTCATTTTCAAGTTCAAGCCAGCGGCGACTATAATATTGTTTCTCCAATGAATGATGCATGCAAATTATCTTGGAAAAAATTAGAACATATATGTATTACTTCATGTGTTCACAAAAAAGTAAAATTTTTATAATTTTTTATGTAGTACTGGCAAGTTGTACTGCTAATTTAAATGCGTAATTCTAATTTTTAGTGAATAAAAATAATAATACAATGTACTTGTCATGTGGAGCAGATTTAACACCATGAGTGCGTAAAATCTATTTTATCCTACAACCATTTTTGTAAATCACTAACCCTTAAAACCAAATGGAGGGAATAATTGCAAAAGAATTAGAAAGAAAAGATGCAAAGCTTTAAAAGATTGCTTTCCAACATATTATATAATCTAAAATAAAAACCAACAGTCATAAGAGTATGAAAATATCTTTTATATAAGTTGGATTTTATTCCTAACAAACTATAAATAAAATCAAGAGTTAAAATTTGCTAGAAAACCGATTACAACAAATGAATAAGAATATGAATGTAACTGCAAAAATTGTAGAACATTTGCTTGATACTCTATAGATGAAGCTTCGTTTGCTCAATTATTCGATCAAAGTAATCAAATTTACTTCAAATTCAATGAACCTATCATTTTCTTTTTTAATGACGACCAAAGAAATTGCGTGAAATATGAGAAATTTTAATCAACAAATGAACAATAATACATTTATGAAAATATAAGAAAAGATCCTTAGAGCCACATGGAAATAAACAAAGGTGTATTTAGTAAATAATATGTTATTACCTTGTACAATCATCAAACAATTCCATCAATCAGATAATAATTGAATGACAATTCAACTATAAAAAAATTATCAACTAACCAAAAGTTCCTTGCTTGCTTATATAAACGTAGATAAAAACAAATGTCACTTGCATAAAGGAAGAAAATTTGCAATGAAACCATGGTATTTAAAACGAACGGTCATAAAACTATGACGAATAAGGATACAACTTAAATTCCATACAAATGAATAGTAAGTTTAGTAAATATTATTTGATATATGTAGTTAAGTATATATTAGTTATGTGCATCTTATATTATTAATAAATGGAAAACAATTATATCAACCATATATTTATTTTTCTAGTCTAACAACCGAATTTATATTATGCAGGTAAACATCTTTGAAATAGTGGCATGTGCTCACAAATATTATTATTTTTAAGACCAATGTAGCATTCAGCACTGCATTACTTTAGACATCAATACTGTAAGCAAGCTACCAAAATCGTTTTAATTTTTCAACTTAAAAGCAGATAAAGCCAATTCAACGAGCGCTACATAGTTAAGAGATTCTTAGATGCAAAACCACAATAAAACAGTAGATAAACCAAGCTACTAACTTTCTATAGAAACATTTACATTCCATCTCAATCGGTCCACTTTGTAGTCGCTCATTGTTCAATTTAAGGGCCACATAGATAAATAAAAGCCTAACGAACTCAATCGAAGAAAAAAAAACTGATAATGGAAAAATATTCTTGAAGAAATGAAGCAGAATCATAAGAACTGAAAAGCAAAATACTTTAATGGCAGGACCAATCCACGCTGATGGAGTTTCGAATTTCTTGGAGATGCTTAGATGTAATGGAGCAAACTCAGATGCAACCATGACCACTGCTTTTATTGATGGACTGTTGGTAGACAGTGCCGGTTTCAAGGGTTTGGACGAATAGAAGAATTAAAGGAGCAAGTTAAGGTGACAGCAGGAGGTAGGGGATTAGATGAAGGAGGTTTAAGGGGCCGAACAAGGGGGGAAACAGACGAGATGTTCACCTGAAATGGTGATGGACGGGAGTAGGAAGTGAACAAGATACAAGAAACATAAAGAGTAATTGAAGACAGAATAGATTTGTTTTATTTCTCCACATATCGCAATTACATGCTTGCTACCCTTATATAGGGTTGTTTACAACGGCTAGTTGCCATGTCAGAACTCAACAAAAATGAGATAAAAACAATACTGTAAAATATTTACACTTGTAGCAAACAGTCCTCTCTTGCACTGATTACTGACACATGCATATATACCCCATATATACCCAATATCATGTGGAGTTGTTACACTCCCTTCCCCTTCAAAAAAAACCTTGCCCTCAAGGTTGAGTGGTAGCAAAGGAGGTGGCCATGGTGGCTTGTACGGGGTCTCATTGAAAGTGACAGCTGCAAACGCAGAAGTTCCTCTATCTTTCTCAATACAAATTGTGTTCGCTGCCTCATTCCAAAACTCTAGCACCCTTCTACATTCCAATAAATCACCGCCAGGGTCAAATACAAACATAGTTCCTTTATTGCGCTGCTTTCCTGAGCATGTAAACATGCTCGAATTTTTCATTTCTACACCACGTCTTAGTTGCAAAGCAACCCATGTTTCATGGTTAGCATACTACAAACATAGGGCTTCATAAATGGATGGTAAGGCAAACATTTTGTAGTTGCAGCTTTCTGAAATTTAATGCCTACAGGATATTCTAGCGGTGTGTCTACCATTTGAGTCACCGTTTCTCTATTCTTCCTTATCTTTTCTTTTGGTCTTTCATCATCTATAGCGTGCTCATCCAATTCTTCATTCTTAAGTTAGTTCTCATTTGATTCACAACTGATTTTTAGGACAATTTGCTTGTCTTCTACATTAAACTTACTCTCATTATTGTCTATGCCAAACTGAATGTCACCTTCTTCAACTATATTATGCCCAACATTCAAATCCGAATTACTACTTCCGTCACGTAGTTTAGTTGCTAGAGGAGGTTGGGGAGGTGCAGCGGTCTCCTTCTTAATTTGCGGGGAATCTTGGACATAAGTTGACACATGTCTGACATTAGCATCACAAGAAGTACCCGTTGTAGATTTCTCAGAAAAATCAACAATATTTGAATTCTTTAAGATTTCATCCAAGATTATAGCAAGGAATCCAAATTCATCGATTTCCAGATCATAACCTATAGGGGATAATGATTTGTCAATTCAATGCAAATATTCCAAATCTTATAAGGAAGCTTGGCGATTCTTTCTTTCTCTAACTCCGTAAGATTCGCTGCTAATAGTTTGTTTTGAAGGGAAATGGCAGTTTTAGAAATCAGTTTGTTAATTGATTGAATGAACATGATTATGGTGCTTAACTCCATTGATTCCAAGACTTTGACTGAATGCTCTAATTCATATATCATCCATGTCGACGATTCAAAATCTTCGGTTTGAGGGATGTTGAGGGTAGTGTTAGGAGCAGTTTTTGATTTTGGAAGCTTGTTTTTGGAATTACGGGCTCACACTTGTGAAGGTTCTTGATTGTTTATGGGTACTTGTCGATGTTCTTGAGAGTATAAAGAGGAATTCATGTAACATGGAGCATTTCTTGGCTGTGGAAAGGAAGGTCTTGCCGTAATTTTTGGAGTTCTTGGATATAGGGTTGGGGCTACTGTTGCAGGGGAATAGGTGGAGGCAAAGTTCGGATTGGACTGGTTGTCGAAGGTTAACCCAGTCGAATGCTCTGATACCATTTGTAATGGAGCAAACTCAGATGCAGCCATGGCCACTGCTTTTATTGATGAACGTCGGTAGACAATGCCAGTTTCAAGGGTTTGGACGAATAGAAGAATTAAAGGAGCAAGTTAAGGTGACATCAGGAGGTAGGGGATTAGATGATGGAGGTTTAAGGGGCCGAACAAGTGAGGAAACAGATGAGATGTTCACCTGAAATGGCGATGAATAGGAGTAGGAAGTGAACAAGATACAAGAAACATAATGAGTAATTGAAGAAAGAATAGATTTGTTTTATTTCTCCATATATCCTAATTACATGCTTGCTACCCTTATATAGGATTGTTTACAACAGCTTGTTGCCATGTCAGAACTCAACAAAAATGAGATAAAAACAATAATGTAAAATATTTACACTTGTAGCAAAAAGTCCTCTCTTGCACTGATTACTGACACATGCATATATTACCCCATATATACCCAATAGCATGTGGAGTTGTTAAATTAGACTGACGGAGAAGCACGGATTCGATTGAAGATTGGAGTTAAAAGAGGATGGCGATGACGGTGGGAGGGGGTTCATCATCGCTGCATGACATGCGGATGTGGATGTTAATATATAGGACAAATTTAGGATAAAGTAGGAAGTGGAGTCGGGCACGAAAAAGGAAGGAATAATAATAAACGTGGCGATTGAAACATGGGAAATAGAATGTATGAGAAGCAGGAGAACAGAGACGAAAAAAGACCTTTCAGTTCCCAAATTAGAAGGAGGCTTGTGCGCCCTTGAAATTCAACTCAGTAATAATATATTAGTGTTAGATCCAACATTGGCTCTAACACCCAAACTAGTAATGATTCTAATGAAATGAAAGCTAAAACGAAGAGAACACACAATTTATAGTGGTTCGGAGTTAAGTAGCCTACTTCCACTTTCTACTCTTTGAATTGATAATTCAAATGCCAGTACAAGGATGATCTTCACTCTCTTCTATTTTTACAATACATTAATTCACTAAGATTCTCTCAAATATTGTTTGAAAGATGATTATAGTCTGAAAAATGATAGAATTCAGACATCAAAGAAGTTTGAGTTCTCAATGTGCCAAAAGATCCTTCCAAATGCCTCTTGATGTTGTATTTATAGGTGGAAAATCCCCCTGGAGTAGGATCGGTTCGGATCCACGTGGCATCAATCCCGCCACAATCGGGTTCGGATGGAATCTGATGATGACAGCACAACAGGTTAGTGGCAAACGTGGGTAGATCGTGCGCGTAACCGTCTCGAGTATTAAGGAAAACGTGCGGTGGAAGCTGTTATGACTATGGGATCGGATCGGATATGTTTGTATATGGGGTTCGGATCGGCTCCATTCCTTCTGATCCGGTCCGGCTTGTTTTCCTTCCCTTTCTGCTTTGTGCTGATCTGTCTCTGCCAAAGGAGAACCCAATCCGATCCGATTATCTGGCAGGGTGCTCTTCATTATTTGAGTCTTTAACTTTGTGTAGCCTAGTTCACAAAGTAGGCTAACATTTTGCCCCTCAAGGGATGCATTTATCGAAGATGGAGCGTGCCATGACATCGTCTGTTCATTGGTCTTTGAATTTGAATCGTTAAATAGTCACCTCCATTCGTTCACAAGGACGTGTTGCTTCATAAAACCGTGTCTCTTGCCGTCTATATATACACCATAACGCATATGAATTACCCTCCTCATTTTTAAACAAATTTAAGAACTCTTCTTGATGTCCAGCAGTTCCTCCAGGTAAACTTTTCTTTATTTTCCTTCGGATTTGATTTACATGCCACTTCGATGTGTAGGATTCCATTCGGTTTGAATTCCGACCCGAACAGCTTCTGTCTTCTATTTTGCTTGGTATCAGATCAATGGGCCAGAGCACATTCGTGGGCCTAAAATCCGGTCCAAAACGGGTTGAAAGGCTGGGAATACAAAGGGCCACGATATATATATATAAACTCGCTACCTCTTCTCTTTCTTTCTTTTATCTCTTTTATTGCCTTCACTTACCATATTTTAGACCGAAACCCTAACTCTTAAAAACTCCAAAAATCCTTCTCGTTAATCTTCAAATCAAACTCGTAAGTAGGTTTAAAACTTCGATTATCCTTGTAATAATCAATTTTAGTTATTGTTTGTGGTCAATTTGAATGGTTTGATTATGGCTTTTGCTCGGCTTCGGCGCCGTGGCCTCTCCCTCCCTCGCCGTCGTAGTTGGTGATTCCATTATCACCTCGAGGCATCGGGAGATGGGATTAGGATCCATTATTGAATATTTGGGCACATGAGTGCTTGGTTTCAATTGGGGTTTTTGAGATGGAGTTGGGTTCGGTGTTGGTTGAGCGAGATGGAAAATGGAGAAAAAAGAAAGAAAGAGAGGAGCTGGGATCGGTTCGGGTGGAGAAAGGTTAGAGTGAAGGGAAAGGGAAGAGGTTCCTATGACCGGATCGGGTCAGAGTAAGAAACAAAGAGGAAGAGAGGCATGGACACTCAAGTCAACCCGGACCGCTCCGAAAGTCTACTTCCGAAATGATCCGGTTTTGCTGGCTGGTTGCGAACGTTTGCTTTAGACCAAAACATGGCTCTCCCCCGATCCGATCCCAACACTTACATATGAACCAAACCGAAGCAGTCCTACTCAATGCACGAGAATTTGTTCAACTGGCCAAATCAATACTTGACATAACCTTCAACTTAAAGAACAGTTAGGATAGCGCCTTACGAACATTAAGAACTATTCCGAACATTACTGCTTTATCGAACCTTTACATTACACTCTCATGTGTTTACTTTGCATCCTTTGCACACATATCACACACTTTAGTTCACACATGTACACGGGGGGATACGGGCTATCTTACTCTAACTTATGTTATTGCTTCTTCAGTAGTTTAGCGATCATGGTAGAGAGACGTTCATCTAGATTAGCAGAGAAGAGAGAAGTTGCAGAAACTTCCAATAAATTCACTCTTGATGACATATCCTCTCCCTCAGACCCTGAATGGGACGATGTGGGCCCAGATTATGAATTAGAAGCACACAGTAGTGAAATACCTTCTAATAGTGAAATTTCTCTTGGCGATAAAGAGGAAGGAGGAATAGGAGATAATCGTGCTCCTGATGAGTTTGAATTTGCCACTATATTGGAGTTACCCAAAGATTCTGTTGAATCGTTGATTGATGACGACAGACTCGTTCGAATATGTCTAAAGCATGGAATACTAAAAAGAGACACCCTGGTGCCATAGAAAACAGATCGCCCCCACAATCCTCCGGAAGGATTTATGGCAGTTACCCGATTGATGTATATGGTTGGGGCTATTCCACCGTTTTCGCCTTTTGTTGTTGATTTTCTGAGACAGATGCGGATTGCCCCCATGCATTTACATCCCAACTCTTATGGTTATTTATACATCTTGTATATAGCATACAAAGAGGTTTTAGGTATATAGCCCACCTTCGATGACGTCCATTTTTTTTATAATTTCAAGCATCGGACTCAAGAGACTCCTTCCTTCTCATATTTTGAATCAGTCCCAAAAAGAAAAATTATTACAGTTCCATTTAGCAGCAAGGCTGGCGATTCTAAACTCGAATGGTTTTATATCAGGCAGCAGCTGGGGTGCGCCAGGAGATGGACCAAATCAAGTAAAGCACCGACTTTCTAGATCTCACTTTTAAATGCTCATGCCAACACATTAACTTGCTTTCTTTTTCATTTGCAGTTGATAACCTAAAGCAAATATCTGATCAATTGTATTTTGATCGTTTGCATTGGCTTCTCAATGATGATCAAAAGTTTCTAACCATCGATGAAGTTCTTAAGGATGAGTATCTCCATCATCACGGGTTACTATCTATTACCTATAGTATAGGTCATGGGACGGGTCCATATGTGTACATGCCCCCAGTAGACATTATTCCTGAGACGGCCGAGGGCTCGAAATGTCCAACAATACCTCTTCGGACTTCGCCTTCTCCATCTTCAACTCAGGACGACGAGTTAGCCAACATAGCTGAAAAGCACAGAGAAGGGTATACCGTCCCCGATGACGCTATTTCTTCTGAGAGGTCAACATCTCCTAAAGAGCTGCCAACAGATGCTTCTCAAGGAGATGCTCCTACTACCGATGATTCCATATTTAAGGGTTTAGGAAACCTTCCCCTGCTTGAAACCATCTATACTTCAGAGGACTTTGGCACGAATCCTTTAACTTTCACTTCTTCAGAGGAGACTACTCCCGTGAAGACCAAAGAGCCCGTTCGTGCTAGTCTGGCTTCAAACTCGGGTTTGTTGGGGGGAACACCACTTAGGATGCACTCAACACATTAGCACCACACATCACAACACTCATGTCTTGTGTGAACACTGATTCTAAATTCCACTTATATTGTTGCGCAGGTACAATGTCTCGCCCTTACTACGATGTCAGAAAAATGCGTCGTAGCATGTCTAGACCTGTAACACCCCACCTCCGCCAGGGTCACTCTTGCAAGTACACTGGCTTTGGAGGGGCGTTAAACGAGGTAAACATGCATGCAGATATCATAAGACAGAACATATAAGTAAAAGCAGAGTAAATAAAGCAGCGGGTAAAAACTAACATTTCAAAACCATAGTCAAGTTACATCAAAGTACTTGGTCATTATTTTCCCTCAAACAAAGTCTAGAAACATAAACTGAAAACTGGAAAAAAACATAAAGTAACTATCCCCAAAGTAGATGTGGTAAGCCATAGCGAGCTCAAGTCCAAACCGTACATGAGCTATCCAGTAAGCAAGCTAAAGATCCAGCTAGGTGCTAGTGTTCCCATCCTGAGAACCTGGGGGGGGGGAACGGAAGAAAAGAGGCGAAAGAAAACGGGTCAGTCAAAAAGACTGGTAAGTCCTACCTACTATTAGTATAAAAACTAATAAAGTTAACTGGACATGTAAAACAGAGATGAAACATTGGGTAATAACTGGCATGGTGAAAAGTTAACAAGATAGATCAAGTGTGGCATCGCATATACAAGGTTAAGTTGCACCAGCTGTACTAGTATTCTAATCCATGTCAAGTATAAACAAGAAATGATCCCTTGGCCCAAAGTTGGCCCAACATCATGAGATGACCTAAATCAAGGTCCAACTACTCGGTCTAGTCGATCGGCTCCCTATAAGCCTAACTCGTCGTGTATCGGTGTCATACGGCTTAATCATCGAATGTAGTTATGTAACAACCCGTAAAATCTGGGCCAGTTTGAAATTTTTATTTTTGCAATTTTAGCGAATTTTGATTATTTAAAATGAATTATTTTAAATAATATCGTCGTGAAATTTATTTTCAATATAGAATTCGACGTATATATTATGTACGTCGTCGTTAGAATATAAATAATTATATATAATTATAAATAGAATTGAAAATGGCGCGGTAGTTCGATAAATCGATTTCAAACTTCAATTGAATGTACCGGGTGCAAAACAATCCGGATTTTAGTGAAACCAAAAATAATGGAATCTAATAGTGAATATCTTTCTAACGAAGTTAACAAACCGAGATTTCACTTTAGAAATGATAAGATATGTCCAGTTGAAAATTCAGAATAGTCGCTATGGAATTCAGGCCCTTAAAAATGGACATTTTGCAAACGACCTCGGATTTCGACGAAACCAGTTTTGTTGGGTCCGGGATGTAAAGTTATTGCAAGATTCCAAATTTCATAATTTTTCGAATCAATATGTGAGCGTGGCAAAGGAAAACGCGTTTGACCAGTTTCAGTTGATTTTAATCGACTGGAAAATGGCCATTTTTCCAACGGTCTCAGAATTCGACGAAACTAGTTTTATTAGGACCGTATCGTCAATACGAAACTAGAAAATATTTTTCTGGAATTTTTCTAGTTAGTATGTGACCCCGGTAATTTGAAATGTACGTTTAAAATTCAATATAGTGATTTAAATGTAATTCAAACGGGAACTGATTCAAACGGTCGATTCAGCTTGCGGAACATAGCCTATTGTGTTCGGAATGGGGGTAATTAGCTAGGGACGACAGTCGGTGGGTTCGGTTTGGGATTCGAATTTAAAAGTTACCTTTTCCAAATAAAAATAAATTAAATATATATATTCATAGTTAGTCAAACCTTATTCATTTCTCAACCCCCCCAGTCAAACCCGTTATCCACTTCCCCCAAATCGATGTCACCCAGCCCTAGGCCGCCTCTCCACGACGCGCCCCCCCCTGACGATCACCGTCGCTGGCGCCAGGCCCCTCCCACCTCCGGCCATTGGCCACTTCCTCCCTCCTCTCGAATCTGCTCATCCGAAGAAACCCATGCTCGTCGCCCCCTTTTCATCACTGCCTCCTGGTGATCGCAGCCACCGCCACCGGTGGTCAGCGCCCTCCCTCAGCCGACGAACCCTCCGACCAGCCCCCTCGACATGGACAACGAACCCCCCCTCGGTAAGTTCACTGTTGATTTTTTTTTTTTATTTATTTAAGTTTAAAAACTGCTTTATTTTATTTAAGTTTAAAAACTGTTTTATTTTATTTAAGTTTAAAAACTGTTTTATTTAAGTTTAAAAACTGTTTTATTTTATTTAAGTTTAAAAACTGATTTTATTTTATGCTAGAAAAGTTTCGATTTTTAAACTAGAAAAGTTTCGATTTTTAAACTAGAAAAGTTTCGATTTTTAAACTAGAAAAGATTCGATTTTTAAACTAATAAAAATTTGATTTTTATATATTGAACTTCGATAGAAAAATAGAATTTTTATATATTGAACTTCGATAGAAAAATAGAATTTTTATATATTGAACTTCGATAGAAAAATTGAATTTTTATATATTGAACTTCGATAGAAAAATAGAATTTTTATATATTGAACTTCGATAGAAAAATAGAATTTTTATATATTGAACTTCGATAGAAAAATAGAATTTTTATATATTGAACTTTGAAATAAAAGTTCGATTTTTATATATTGAATAGCGAACTAAAAATTCGATTTTTATATATTGAATAGCGAACTAAAAATTCGATTTTTATATATTGAACTTCGATAGAAAAATAGAATTTTTATATATTGAACTTCGATAGAAAAATATGATTTTTATATATTGAACATCGAAATAAAAATATGATTTTTATATATGTAGTGAATACGGGCAACGAAAGCAACAAAAGGCGATAACGACGAAGACTTCTGCAAAAGGAGAGTCAAGATGATTGGATAGCTTTCGGTGAGAATTTCTCACCTTTCAATTTATTTTTCTAGTTATATATATATACTAGGATGCAGACGGTGCTTAGTAGCACCCGACACCCGTCCACAGACCATGGACTTGTTTGTTTAGTTGAATGATTGGGTGATTGATTTATTCGTTTGGTTGAATTGGAAATTGATTGAAATTGATTTGTGAATGGCGTGGGCCTTCACTAGACCGGGGATAAGGCTAGGCCTCGTCCCGTTTCTAGTATCGTGCCGTTATGCCGCCGAAATTTTCCAAAATAAGTTAGAAAAATAAAAATATCATTTTATTTAAAGAATGAACTGAATAGAAATTCATATGTTGAAATAAAATGTTTTATCGTTAAAAATATAATTTTTAACGTGAATGCGAGAAAAAAATAAAATATTCATTTACAAACCAGACGGTTTGTTTATGTACACCTATTTGAATGACGTTGATTGGGTCGATAAATTTTACACATCGCCCAACTGCACAAATAAAATCTGTGTTTGATTGTTTGAAACCCTACACGGGTGTTGGGATGATATTTGACGTACACTAATCCCGATTGTTTAGTTGTGTGTCGATCGATTGATTGACAGACTGTTATAAGCGTTGAATATTTATATTTGATGCTTATACAGTGTAGAATGCACTTTGGATGATGGTTGATTATTCATCGTTGTTGATATATGCATGTGTTGTAGAAAATCCATATAATTAACATTATATGGTAATTGATTGGGCCTCATTCCAGTATTTGAAAAAGAAATATTTGAAAAAGAAATATTTGAAATAGAATATTTGAAAATAAAGGAATATATGAAGCCGTGTTGATTAGATTGACGCCATTTTGACGTGAACGATATTTATATCGATTTTAAAACGATTTCGAAATGAATTAAATTGAAAACGATTTCGAAATGAATTAAATTGAAAACGATTTCGAAATGAATTGAATATATAACGATTTCGAAATGAATTGAATTGAAAACGAATTCGAATTGAATTGAAAACAAATTGAAATGAATTCAAATTGAGTTGAAATTTGAATTGAATAGAAATGAATTTTGAAACGAATTTATAAAGAAGAATTCAATTTTGCTTTGAATTGAAATGGAAGTTGAAATAGCTTTTGAAACGATTTTAAAACTATTTATATAATTCGTTTTAAATAGAAATCGACGAAATATATATTATATATATTATATATATAATATAATGGCCTGAATAGAACGCGCCGCGCCGCGGCAGTTCGCGAATTTCGACCATTTATTTCAAACGGACATTACGGGAGATCCGACCGTCGGATTCTCCTAAAACCGGAACCGTTGGGTTCGTATCGAAAAGAGCTTTCTAACGGATGTTAGAAATTAGAAATCTAACGGTTGGATTTGGAATTATGTCCAAATCAAATTTGAAAAAGGTCGCTGTAAGTGCAGTTCGATGGCCATTGGTGGAAATCGACTGTACAGGCCTTGATAAAATTATTAAAAATAGTAATAATTTGTGTAAAATCATAAGAAATGATTTAGAAAGAATTGGGATGAAAAACTCCATATTTGAAAAGATAAAAATAGATTTTTATCGAAATGAACTAGTTTTGAACTAGAATTATAATTCTATTTATTTTTAAATAAATAAATTGAATTTGAAAAGGGTTTTGAAAATAACCAAAATTTCCAATGATTGCATTGGAGTGGATTTGAATCGAAATTGTCTTCGGAATATTTCGAGGTTGGAATTTGTGATTATACGGATGTTGTTACGGAAATTTGAAAGATATATATTTATATCGTTATTTCCAATACGACATTTGTTAATCGTAGAATTTGATATTGAATATAAGCCGATATATTTTCTATTCAGAGCCTTATATTGAATATCAAATGTGATTTGGGTTTGTCGTGAATGGTGTCTTCACTAACACTGTTCTTGAACCCAGTTGAGGAAAGATTAAATCTTTTTATTTAGATTTAATGAAGTGTACCAATTAAATAATATTTAATTGGAATTGAATTGATATTGATTTTTGGGTTTATCGTGAACAGTGTTTTAAATAACACTTGTTCTTTAACCCGATAATTAATGAATGTGATTTGGGTTTGTCGTGAATGGTGTCTTCACTAACACTGTTCTTGAACCCAGTTGAGGAAAGATTAAATCTTTTTATTTAGATTTAATGAAGTGTACCAATTAAATAATATTTAATTGGAATTGAATTGATATTGATTTTTGGGTTTATCGTGAACAGTGTTTTAAATAACACTTGTTCTTTAACCCGATAATTAATGAATGTGATTTGGGTTTGTCGTGAATGGTGTCTTCACTAACACTGTTCTTGAACCCAGTTGAGGAAAGATTAAATCTTTTTATTTAGATTTAATGAAGTGTACCAATTAAATAATATTTAATTGGAATTGAATTGATATTGATTTTTGGGTTTATCGTGAACAGTGTTTTAAATAACACTTGTTCTTTAACCCGATAATTAATGAATGTGATTTGGGTTTGTCGTGAATGGTGTCTTCACTAACACTGTTCTTGAACCCAGTTGAGGAAGATTAAATCTTTTTATTTAGATTTAATGAAGTGTACCAATTAAATAATATTTAATTGGAATTGAATTGATATTGATTTTTGGGTTTATCGTGAACAGTGTTTTAAATAACACTTGTTCTTTAACCCGATAATTGATGAATGTGATTTTGGGTTTATCGTGAACCGTGTTTTAAATGACACTGATTCTTTAACCCAGTTAACGATTAAAACTAAGTGGGGTTTTAATGAATCTTTAATTAGATTGAAATGATCGAAAATGGAGTATCACCAGTTTTGCTCCAGGCGATAGTTAAATCTTTAATTAGATTTGAACGTGAAATGGTAATTGAATTTACCGATAACACTGTGGTGTTAGATATGAAGTATTACCAGTTTTACTTCATGGGATGAATAGGTTGGGATTGGGGAATTAAAACAAGTGATTACTTCGGTAAGTTTCGTTAATCCCGACTAGTTTGAATTGATATTCAAAAATAGATTTAAGAATAAATTCAAGGAATTTATCTTGGATAAAATTAATGGGAACCTTTCCCTATGAATGTGAAATTTAGAAACTAACTGTCGGTTAGCCAAGCAGAAGGGTTTTCTGGATATTGATCTGATGTTGGTTTCGGCCTTCGGGGTTAATATTTAGGGAATTATTCTCTTGATTAATTTACGGTTAGTGACTAATGAATTGGAATGAGGCGTATGTTGTGTTTGTGTAACACTTTTATAAAATATACGCGAGTTATTCGGGAAGACCGGGTTTATCCCATTCTGAATAACTGATACGACGATAAGTCGAAGATGAAGACGACGGTCGAAGACCGGAGGTCTTCACGTCGTTTGGGTGATAACTGATGATCTTGATTGGGCTGTACACCCAAGAAGATGGAAACAGTTAGTGATCGTCCAGACGTACTTGGAGATCGATGGATATGCGGGGTACTAGGTGCCTCCGGTTTCGTTCAGACCCAGGACGGACTTGTAAATGGACTGTGTGTCTGACATCGGATTTCATTCTGTGTGACTGATATCGGTTGCATAGGATGGTTTGCCTGTGTGGCATGCTAAGATGCAAATGATCAAGGCTTCTGTTGAAAAGCAAAGTCTTGTGGTGATGATCAAAGCACGGCCTTTGTGGCGTAGCTTTGTGTAACGTTTACTTCGCGAGTTTCACACCCGGTATGAACCAAAAACGGGAGGGACATCAGGGAGGACTTGCGTTTCTTTCTAGCTAGAAGTGGCGTCAGTGGTTTTACACGCCCTGACGAGTTTGACTTATGTGGTTGTTGCAGTTGCGAGGCGCCTCGGTTATATCGGTTTCGGCCGAATGCATTCTGGTCGGCTGACGGACCAGACTTACACCCCATAGGGTGGGGAGACGTATTGTTCAGGCATAATAATCCACTCCGTGTGGACCGGCCCTGACGATCTAAAGGGTTGATGCGTTCTGATCCTGTGGCTCGGGCTAGAGAGTCACGAATCGGTAGAGGATCTTGCCCCTAGCCTCGGTTCATAGACGGAAATCCAATTTCCAAATACGAGACTTTGCGATTTTGATTGTATAACCTATATATGGCGACATAGTGGTATGGGGCATTCATGCCGCCTATGATTGATACTTATGATTTGAAGTTGTTTTATACACTATGCACTTATTATAGTATCAAATGATTTGTTTTAAAACGTATCAAGCATTCTTTGGCTGTTATAAGGGAAAACCCTATCCCCCGGCTTGCGTTGCATTGTGTGATAGGACCTGGGTCTTATAACAGCTTCATTTTTCTTTATTTAGCATTGCGCTGTTTGTTTTATGCACTGGTATTCTTGGGAGGAAACCCGTTCCGTGTTATACGGCGTGGTCCCTTGATTTACCTTTGAAAATAAAGATTAACTGTTTTAGTTCTCACACCAGTCACATGACTGACCTGGAGTTTATTGTTTTAACCTAAACTCTGGGTGCCCCTATTTTGACACGGGCAGCTAGTAGTTTCGGTTTTGCAGATTTATATTCACAGGATCCTGGTTTACAGCTGGAACGATATCCGGAAAGCTTTGTATCCGTATATCTACTTCTAGTTGTGTATTGTATTATTTTTCCGCTGCTATGTATTTAAATGTAATTTAAATCTCTGATATTTCTGTGTAATATTTATTTATTCATACTCTGTATATTCTTGTAATCTGATGCACTGTTGTAATATATAGTGAAATGTTCTTCTGTATGTGTTCTGTTGTGGCTTGTTCTCGAACTATCCGTCGCTTTCCTAAACGGGGAAGTTACGGGTCTTCACAGTTGGTATCAGAGCTTTGGTTTACAAAGCTCAGAGAACAAGGCACATTGGAAACATACGAAAGAATTCATCAGATATTGGATTAGTAATATCCAATTAGAATGACTCGTTAGAGATGGGATCAGTAGTATCCTAGAACGAGTGTGAAGAGTATATTTTTGAAAATGAAAACAAATTTTTGGTTTTGAAGATTTAAATCAATTATTCGTATTGGATTATCTATTTATATTGAGTTGGACAATCCAGTATATATAGATTTTGCGTATACGTCTGATCCGCGTGTATTCGAAGTTTTAATATACTGGATAGATATAGAATCATACTCTAGTGGCCCGAAGGTGATTCTGATGATTGACTAGTCGTCATTAGTATTCATGTTCGAGTAACGAAGGTGTGATATCTATATATTTCCATTAGACTGGTGTGAGAACCAAAAATTAGATAGGGCCTATTGTTGTGATTGACATCAAAAACATGATTTTTGTATATGTATCAAAATTATGAATTTGAAACTCTAATTCGCTAATTGATTGATGTTTGTGTTGTTTGTTCATTTGTTTGCTAATTTTGAACCATTTAGCCTAATAGAACCAAATATTGAATTATATTGAAAATTGGTCGCATTTGCTTGCATATACATGTATATCATTGAACAGGTCATAGCAAGGAGGCTAGAGCAGAGAATAAAATTTGTTTGCCCGACAAATAGGTACATGTTTACTACATAATTTCCTGTTTTGTTTGGGTGATGATGATTTTGTGAGCCTATTGGCTAGCCGCTTGGCTTTTTCTTTTTCTTTTTGAGATCTGAAGGACCGGGGAAGCTATTTGAAATTCCCCGATGCTCCCGGTGCAGGGGAGGTTATGGCGAAATTTTTCAAAAATTTAGGGTGTTAGCCAAATTTTTGAAATTTTAAAAATTCTCAGAAACTAAAGAGTTGGAGAATGGAAGCCAGATCGAGCGTAGAGCTGAATAATCAAACCACTTTCGACTTTGTTCCTTTTCGGGGACGAAAAGTTTTAAGTGGGGGAGATTGTAACAACCCGTAAAATCTGGGCCAGTTTGAAATTTTTATTTTTGCAATTTTAGCGAATTTTGATTATTTAAAATGAATTATTTTAAATAATATCGTCGTGAAATTTATTTTCAATATAGAATTCGACGTATATATTATGTACGTCGTCGTTAGAATATAAATAATTATATATAATTATAAATAGAATTGAAAATGGCGCGGTAGTTCGATAAATCGATTTCAAACTTCAATTGAATGTACCGGGTGCAAAACAATCCGGATTTTAGTGAAACCAAAAATAATGGAATCTAATAGTGAATATCTTTCTAACGAAGTTAACAAACCGAGATTTCACTTTAGAAATGATAAGATATGTCCAGTTGAAAATTCAGAATAGTCGCTATGGAATTCAGGCCCTTAAAAATGGACATTTTGCAAACGACCTCGGATTTCGACGAAACCAGTTTTGTTGGGTCCGGGATGTAAAGTTATTGCAAGATTCCAAATTTCATAATTTTTCGAATCAATATGTGAGCGTGGCAAAGGAAAACGCGTTTGACCAGTTTCAGTTGATTTTAATCGACTGGAAAATGGCCATTTTTCCAACGGTCTCAGAATTCGACGAAACTAGTTTTATTAGGACCGTATCGTCAATACGAAACTAGAAAATATTTTTCTGGAATTTTTCTAGTTAGTATGTGACCCCGGTAATTTGAAATGTACGTTTAAAATTCAATATAGTGATTTAAATGTAATTCAAACGGGAACTGATTCAAACGGTCGATTCAGCTTGCGGAACATAGCCTATTGTGTTCGGAATGGGGGTAATTAGCTAGGGACGACAGTCGGTGGGTTCGGTTTGGGATTCGAATTTAAAAGTTACCTTTTCCAAATAAAAATAAATTAAATATATATATTCATAGTTAGTCAAACCTTATTCATTTCTCAACCCCCCCAGTCAAACCCGTTATCCACTTCCCCCAAATCGATGTCACCCAGCCCTAGGCCGCCTCTCCACGACGCGCCCCCCCCTGACGATCACCGTCGCTGGCGCCAGGCCCCTCCCACCTCCGGCCATTGGCCACTTCCTCCCTCCTCTCGAATCTGCTCATCCGAAGAAACCCATGCTCGTCGCCCCCTTTTCATCACTGCCTCCTGGTGATCGCAGCCACCGCCACCGGTGGTCAGCGCCCTCCCTCAGCCGACGAACCCTCCGACCAGCCCCCTCGACATGGACAACGAACCCCCCCTCGGTAAGTTCACTGTTGATTTTTTTTTTTTTATTTATTTAAGTTTAAAAACTGTTTTATTTTATTTAAGTTTAAAAACTGTTTTATTTTATTTAAGTTTAAAAACTGTTTTATTTAAGTTTAAAAACTGTTTTATTTTATTTAAGTTTAAAAACTGATTTTATTTTATGCTAGAAAAGTTTCGATTTTTAAACTAGAAAAGTTTCGATTTTTAAACTAGAAAAGTTTCGATTTTTAAACTAGAAAAGATTCGATTTTTAAACTAATAAAAATTTGATTTTTATATATTGAACTTCGATAGAAAAATAGAATTTTTATATATTGAACTTCGATAGAAAAATAGAATTTTTATATATTGAACTTCGATAGAAAAATTGAATTTTTATATATTGAACTTCGATAGAAAAATAGAATTTTTATATATTGAACTTCGATAGAAAAATAGAATTTTTATATATTGAACTTCGATAGAAAAATAGAATTTTTATATATTGAACTTTGAAATAAAAGTTCGATTTTTATATATTGAATAGCGAACTAAAAATTCGATTTTTATATATTGAATAGCGAACTAAAAATTCGATTTTTATATATTGAACTTCGATAGAAAAATAGAATTTTTATATATTGAACTTCGATAGAAAAATATGATTTTTATATATTGAACATCGAAATAAAAATATGATTTTTATATATGTAGTGAATACGGGCAACGAAAGCAACAAAAGGCGATAACGACGAAGACTTCTGCAAAAGGAGAGTCAAGATGATTGGATAGCTTTCGGTGAGAATTTCTCACCTTTCAATTTATTTTTCTAGTTATATATATATACTAGGATGCAGACGGTGCTTAGTAGCACCCGACACCCGTCCACAGACCATGGACTTGTTTGTTTAGTTGAATGATTGGGTGATTGATTTATTCGTTTGGTTGAATTGGAAATTGATTGAAATTGATTTGTGAATGGCGTGGGCCTTCACTAGACCGGGGATAAGGCTAGGCCTCGTCCCGTTTCTAGTATCGTGCCGTTATGCCGCCGAAATTTTCCAAAATAAGTTAGAAAAATAAAAATATCATTTTATTTAAAGAATGAACTGAATAGAAATTCATATGTTGAAATAAAATGTTTTATCGTTAAAAATATAATTTTTAACGTGAATGCGAGAAAAAAATAAAATATTCATTTACAAACCAGACGGTTTGTTTATGTACACCTATTTGAATGACGTTGATTGGGTCGATAAATTTTACACATCGCCCAACTGCACAAATAAAATCTGTGTTTGATTGTTTGAAACCCTACACGGGTGTTGGGATGATATTTGACGTACACTAATCCCGATTGTTTAGTTGTGTGTCGATCGATTGATTGACAGACTGTTATAAGCGTTGAATATTTATATTTGATGCTTATACAGTGTAGAATGCACTTTGGATGATGGTTGATTATTCATCGTTGTTGATATATGCATGTGTTGTAGAAAATCCATATAATTAACATTATATGGTAATTGATTGGGCCTCATTCCAGTATTTGAAAAAGAAATATTTGAAAAAGAAATATTTGAAATAGAATATTTGAAAATAAAGGAATATATGAAGCCGTGTTGATTAGATTGACGCCATTTTGACGTGAACGATATTTATATCGATTTTAAAACGATTTCGAAATGAATTAAATTGAAAACGATTTCGAAATGAATTAAATTGAAAACGATTTCGAAATGAATTGAATATATAACGATTTCGAAATGAATTGAATTGAAAACGAATTCGAATTGAATTGAAAACAAATTGAAATGAATTCAAATTGAGTTGAAATTTGAATTGAATAGAAATGAATTTTGAAACGAATTTATAAAGAAGAATTCAATTTTGCTTTGAATTGAAATGGAAGTTGAAATAGCTTTTGAAACGATTTTAAAACTATTTATATAATTCGTTTTAAATAGAAATCGACGAAATATATATTATATATATTATATATATAATATAATGGCCTGAATAGAACGCGCCGCGCCGCGGCAGTTCGCGAATTTCGACCATTTATTTCAAACGGACATTACGGGAGATCCGACCGTCGGATTCTCCTAAAACCGGAACCGTTGGGTTCGTATCGAAAAGAGCTTTCTAACGGATGTTAGAAATTAGAAATCTAACGGTTGGATTTGGAATTATGTCCAAATCAAATTTGAAAAAGGTCGCTGTAAGTGCAGTTCGATGGCCATTGGTGGAAATCGACTGTACAGGCCTTGATAAAATTATTAAAAATAGTAATAATTTGTGTAAAATCATAAGAAATGATTTAGAAAGAATTGGGATGAAAAACTCCATATTTGAAAAGATAAAAATAGATTTTTATCGAAATGAACTAGTTTTGAACTAGAATTATAATTCTATTTATTTTTAAATAAATAAATTGAATTTGAAAAGGGTTTTGAAAATAACCAAAATTTCCAATGATTGCATTGGAGTGGATTTGAATCGAAATTGTCTTCGGAATATTTCGAGGTTGGAATTTGTGATTATACGGATGTTGTTACGGAAATTTGAAAGATATATATTTATATCGTTATTTCCAATACGACATTTGTTAATCGTAGAATTTGATATTGAATATAAGCCGATATATTTTCTATTCAGAGCCTTATATTGAATATCAAATGTGATTTGGGTTTGTCGTGAATGGTGTCTTCACTAACACTGTTCTTGAACCCAGTTGAGGAAAGATTAAATCTTTTTATTTAGATTTAATGAAGTGTACCAATTAAATAATATTTAATTGGAATTGAATTGATATTGATTTTTGGGTTTATCGTGAACAGTGTTTTAAATAACACTTGTTCTTTAACCCGATAATTAATGAATGTGATTTGGGTTTGTCGTGAATGGTGTCTTCACTAACACTGTTCTTGAACCCAGTTGAGGAAAGATTAAATCTTTTTATTTAGATTTAATGAAGTGTACCAATTAAATAATATTTAATTGGAATTGAATTGATATTGATTTTTGGGTTTATCGTGAACAGTGTTTTAAATAACACTTGTTCTTTAACCCGATAATTAATGAATGTGATTTGGGTTTGTCGTGAATGGTGTCTTCACTAACACTGTTCTTGAACCCAGTTGAGGAAAGATTAAATCTTTTTATTTAGATTTAATGAAGTGTACCAATTAAATAATATTTAATTGGAATTGAATTGATATTGATTTTTGGGTTTATCGTGAACAGTGTTTTAAATAACACTTGTTCTTTAACCCGATAATTAATGAATGTGATTTGGGTTTGTCGTGAATGGTGTCTTCACTAACACTGTTCTTGAACCCAGTTGAGGAAGATTAAATCTTTTTATTTAGATTTAATGAAGTGTACCAATTAAATAATATTTAATTGGAATTGAATTGATATTGATTTTTGGGTTTATCGTGAACAGTGTTTTAAATAACACTTGTTCTTTAACCCGATAATTGATGAATGTGATTTTGGGTTTATCGTGAACCGTGTTTTAAATGACACTGATTCTTTAACCCAGTTAACGATTAAAACTAAGTGGGGTTTTAATGAATCTTTAATTAGATTGAAATGATCGAAAATGGAGTATCACCAGTTTTGCTCCAGGCGATAGTTAAATCTTTAATTAGATTTGAACGTGAAATGGTAATTGAATTTACCGATAACACTGTGGTGTTAGATATGAAGTATTACCAGTTTTACTTCATGGGATGAATAGGTTGGGATTGGGGAATTAAAACAAGTGATTACTTCGGTAAGTTTCGTTAATCCCGACTAGTTTGAATTGATATTCAAAAATAGATTTAAGAATAAATTCAAGGAATTTATCTTGGATAAAATTAATGGGAACCTTTCCCTATGAATGTGAAATTTAGAAACTAACTGTCGGTTAGCCAAGCAGAAGGGTTTTCTGGATATTGATCTGATGTTGGTTTCGGCCTTCGGGGTTAATATTTGGGGAATTATTCTCTTGATTAATTTACGGTTAGTGACTAATGAATTGGAATGAGGCGTATGTTGTGTTTGTGTAACACTTTTATAAAATATACGCGAGTTATTCGGGAAGACCGGGTTTATCCCATTCTGAATAACTGATACGACGATAAGTCGAAGATGAAGACGACGGTCGAAGACCGGAGGTCTTCACGTCGTTTGGGTGATAACTGATGATCTTGATTGGGCTGTACACCCAAGAAGATGGAAACAGTTAGTGATCGTCCAGACGTACTTGGAGATCGATGGATATGCGGGGTACTAGGTGCCTCCGGTTTCGTTCAGACCCAGGACGGACTTGTAAATGGACTGTGTGTCTGACATCGGATTTCATTCTGTGTGACTGATATCGGTTGCATAGGATGGTTTGCCTGTGTGGCATGCTAAGATGCAAATGATCAAGGCTTCTGTTGAAAAGCAAAGTCTTGTGGTGATGATCAAAGCACGGCCTTTGTGGCGTAGCTTTGTGTAACGTTTACTTCGCGAGTTTCACACCCGGTATGAACCAAAAACGGGAGGGACATCAGGGAGGACTTGCGTTTCTTTCTAGCTAGAAGTGGCGTCAGTGGTTTTACACGCCCTGACGAGTTTGACTTATGTGGTTGTTGCAGTTGCGAGGCGCCTCGGTTATATCGGTTTCGGCCGAATGCATTCTGGTCGGCTGACGGACCAGACTTACACCCCATAGGGTGGGGAGACGTATTGTTCAGGCATAATAATCCACTCCGTGTGGACCGGCCCTGACGATCTAAAGGGTTGATGCGTTCTGATCCTGTGGCTCGGGCTAGAGAGTCACGAATCGGTAGAGGATCTTGCCCCTAGCCTCGGTTCATAGACGGAAATCCAATTTCCAAATACGAGACTTTGCGATTTTGATTGTATAACCTATATATGGCGACATAGTGGTATGGGGCATTCATGCCGCCTATGATTGATACTTATGATTTGAAGTTGTTTTATACACTATGCACTTATTATAGTATCAAATGATTTGTTTTAAAACGTATCAAGCATTCTTTGGCTGTTATAAGGGAAAACCCTATCCCCCGGCTTGCGTTGCATTGTGTGATAGGACCTGGGTCTTATAACAGCTTCATTTTTCTTTATTTAGCATTGCGCTGTTTGTTTTATGCACTGGTATTCTTGGGAGGAAACCCGTTCCGTGTTATACGGCGTGGTCCCTTGATTTACCTTTGAAAATAAAGATTAACTGTTTTAGTTCTCACACCAGTCACATGACTGACCTGGAGTTTATTGTTTTAACCTAAACTCTGGGTGCCCCTATTTTGACACGGGCAGCTAGTAGTTTCGGTTTTGCAGATTTATATTCACAGGATCCTGGTTTACAGCTGGAACGATATCCGGAAAGCTTTGTATCCGTATATCTACTTCTAGTTGTGTATTGTATTATTTTTCCGCTGCTATGTATTTAAATGTAATTTAAATCTCTGATATTTCTGTGTAATATTTATTTATTCATACTCTGTATATTCTTGTAATCTGATGCACTGTTGTAATATATAGTGAAATGTTCTTCTGTATGTGTTCTGTTGTGGCTTGTTCTCGAACTATCCGTCGCTTTCCTAAACGGGGAAGTTACGGGTCTTCACAAGTTAACTGTGCAAGGTCCACCCTAGGGTGTATCCAGCCCTAAGGTGTAAACCACAGACACAATTCAAGCACGCACAGTCTAAACCTACTGGTGCCCATGTTCAACTCCGGACTTAATGTGCACGACCATGGTCCGCCTGAACAACCGGTGCACCATTCAGCCGTCTCTTTTGGCCTCTTACAATCAGTCCAGTAATCGTGCCCCACCCTAGCCTAGTCCAGGGTATCCAGATACTCCCAAGTGGGTTACTGCTGAAAAGGACCTCGTAACTAGGATTTCAAGCCGGTTAAGTGTGGTTAACCCTATCCTAACCATGTATTGAGTCGGTCAAGTGTATCCAAGCAGTTCATGACTTAACCCTATCAATACATCGTGTTTAATTGGTTAAGTATTCAAGTAGTCCATGACTTAACCCTACCAACCCATCGTGTTTAATTGGTTAAGTATTCAAGTGGTCCATGACTTAACCCTACCATGTGGCATTAATTAACTTAATGCTCTCCAACCTCTCACATTAGACTTTGTTGTGGTTACTAGTTAAGCCGGGCGGGTCCGGGTAGCTTTACACCACAACCTAGTCTAACCTCGGGTTTCAAGCGCGATGTGACCAACTACTCACATTGGGTCCTATTGTTTGTAGCCACTAGTTAAGCCGGTCGGTTCCGGGTAGATTTATGCTACAAACTCAACCCAACCTCGAGTTGGCCACTTTCATGTTTTCTACATGTCATGTCCACGTTCATGTTTTCAAGCATAATCACATGTCATATTTTCAAGGCATGTTTCATGTCATTAAAGTTTATCCATAACGTAACCCCATCGCACGTAAGTTCGCATCAACGCAAATAGATCAAAAGGGGGAACATAAGAATATGACAAGGCGGGCATAAGATGGCAAAGTCTATCACGCGTTAAACATGGTGATATTTGAGGCAAAAGGGGGTTCAACATACTAGCATATGGCCTCACATGTATGATAGCATAAAAGGTGACTTGGCCTCAAACATATCAAATGACATAAGGGTGATTTGGCCACAAGCATGCACAATAGCATAAGGGTGATTTGGCCACAAGCATGCATAATAACATAAGGGTGATTTGGCCACAAGCATGCATAATAGCATAAGGGTGATTTGGCCACAAGCATGCATAATAGCATAAGGGTGATTTGGCCACAAGCATGCATAATAGCATAAGGGTGATTTGGCCACAAGCATGCATAATAGCATAAGGGTGATTTGGCCACAAGCATGCATAGTAGCATAAGGGTGATTTGGCCATAAGCATGCATAATAACATAAGGGTGATTTGGCCACAACATGCATAATAGCGTAAGGGTGATTTGGCCACAAGCATGCATAATAGCATAAGGGCGATTTGGCCACAAGCATGCATAATAACATAAGGGTGATTTGGCCACAAGCATGCATAATAGCATAAGGGTGATTTGGCCACAAGCATGCATAATAGCATAAGAGTGATTTGGCCACAAGCATGCATAATAGCATAAGGGTGATTTGGCCACAAGTTAAACATGGTGGCATATGAGGCAAATGTGTTCATAAACTTGCATATTACATTATAAGCCTCAAAACATGCATGATATCAAACTTTAGCAAAATAGGTGAAACATGGTCATAAATGACATAGGATAATAGCTAGTGATTCGCATATAACATCATATGCAAGATAACATAAGGGTTATGAGAGTTTCTATGTTGCTTTATGCAACATTTCAAATCAAAGCTCATAGCTTTCTATGCACAAAGTCAAGGTGATAGCTTTACAAACATGCATAGAATAAATCTATGCATAACATGATAGAATCAAAGCACAAATCATACTTAGGCCCAAACTCAAACTTGCAACATGTCATATTTAACTTCATAGTTAGAATCTAAGAGTAGAATAGGGCTTACAATGCTATGAAGACTTATAAAATAAAATAAGATTGAGACGAAGCCACTAGCAACTCTAAAAAACCCCAATCGAATATAAGCTCCAAGTTGTCTTGAGAAACAAGAAGCTCCTTTGATTTGTATGAAGAAAGATCCTTGTTTTGATGAAGAAAGATGGCTCTTTTACTAGCTTAGGACACTCAAACTTTCATGAAGAGGATGGAGGCCATGATATGAAGGTGGAGGCCATTATTAGGAAGCATTTTGGCATAGTTTAGTTGTAGGAATGATTTGTGTTGATTTAGACTAGGTATTAGGGTCTTTTTATAGAAGACTAGGTTAGTTTAGGCCATAGAATTAACCCTAGTTCAGATCTGAGCCTTTAAAATCCGTCACAAGCCTCCAAACATGTCTTGAGGAACAAGTCAGGTGCACCCAGGCCAAACTGGCCGACCACCCAAGTCGACAGGGGTGTCGACTGCGCAGTCGACACCACCTGGGGTGTGTCGACTCCCAAGTCGACTTGAGGGTGGCGGGAATTTTTCCCGCCTGTTCTGCTTGGCTGAATTTGAATTCTGAATTCAAATTTGAACTGTTTTTGAACTTGAAATTTTCTGAAAACTTTGACGGGCCATAACTTGGTCATACGGACTCCGATTTTCGAAAACTCGGACTCTGTTTCGCGTATTTTTCCGAGACGAACGCAATGGCACAGCCCGTTTCCCTTGATTCAGATTTTATCATTTAATTCTGCCTTGGTTTATGTTATACATGTTATTTAAAAATACGGGTTGTTACATTCTCCCCTCCTTAAAGGATTTCGTCCCCGAAATCTTCAAGTTAGGAAGAACATATCCTACCATCCATCATCCATCTACTAAAAACATCATCCACAAGCAGTCATTGTCCTTAAAGGATTCTAAATGTTGTATGATCATATGCAAAGGTGTGTGTATATGTACTTATCTAATGTGAAAATCAGGCGGTAACTGATTCAGTAAACCTCCTTAATGCAAGGTATGTTAGTGAAATGAGTCCATATGTATGCAAATTCCTAACATAATTCATAATCTCTACATGAGTGCACATAACATCCATCCATATGCAACATCCATGTGATAGCATACAAGTTTCATCCATGAATAAGTATAAGCACTCATGCATATGCAATATGAAAGTGTGTGAGCCGATCTTAGTGCCTAATGTGTATCATGCATCCACGAGTATCCACTTGCAAACACTTGCAACCACTTGCAAACATCAAGCATAACATGTTTCAAATACATGTTTCATCCAAAGGGTTTCTACCTAAGGTTCTCATGACAAGGTTAACGAGATAACAAGATAAACATGGATAGCAAAGGAAAGATATGCTAACTAGGAAAAGAGATTGAGAACATACCCTCAAAAAGAAATGGATAAAGCCCACGCATCTTCTCCTCGGTTTCCCAAGTTGCATCCTCTTCGGCCTCACTCCACTGAACCTTCACCGATTTGACTTCTCGATTCCTTAGCTTCTTGATCTCCGTTCCCAAGATACGAATCGGAGCTCGCCTCAAGGTCGCCTCTTTCTCTACCTCCATGTCTTCAAGAATACTTGGTTCAACCACTTCGGCTGACTCATGTGGGCACTTTCGGAGATGCGAGTCATGAAAAACATTGTGCACTCCGTCTAGCTTCTTGGGCAATTCCACCTTATAAGCCATCTTCCCAACTCTCTCTATGATAGGGAAGGGTCCTACGAACCTTGGTGCTAGATTCCCAACTTCTCCAAAACGAACTACGTTTCGCAAAGAAGACACCTTCATGAAAACCATATCTCCAGCTTCGAATTCCAAATCTGTCCTTCGCTTGTCAGCATAGGATTTCTGTCTATCTTGGGCCGTTTTCATCCGTCTTCGGATCAACTCTACCTTCTCGGATGTGCCCCATATCATGTCGGGCCTGAGTATAAGCTCATCCGTCGTCTCCCACCAACATGTTGGTGACTTGCACAGCCTCCCATACAAAGCTTCGAATGGTGTCATTCCTATGCTTGCCTGATAGCTGTTATTATAAGAAAACTCCACTAGGGGAAGATGATCTTCCCAAGTACCACCAAAGTCATTCTCAACAGATCTTCTAGTACCCTATTCACCCTTTCGGTTTGGCCATCCGTCTGGGGGTGATAGGCTGTACTTAGATTCAATCGCGTACCCATCGCTTCTTGCAAACTATTCCAGAATTGGCTAGCGAGAATTGGGTCACGATCGCTAACTATGTTAGAAGGAACTACATGCAATCGCACTATCTCTCGAAGATAAACAGATGCTAGACCTGATGCGGTCCTCTTGCTCTTTACTGGAATAGAATGGGCGCTCTTCGTGAGTCTATCCACTATGACCCATATCCCATAAAGCCCAAATAGCAACTTGACGGACATCTTCACCCCAACTATATATCACAAACAGGCGAGTCATACTCCTTATGGGGTTTGCGACAGAAATAGGACCGAGAGGATATACTTAAAAGATAGCATGCGAGTAAGCTCTACAGAATAATAGGGATCAAGGATATACTCTTAGAAAGAGATATAATGCGCGTATCTAGTCTTCAATCTTCTAAGCCGCATTTTTTTGAGCTTAATCCTATCGTGCCTTGATCGTCTTTTAACTTCACAATTTCGTAGCACTTAATTCTTATTTCCAAAATATGAGTTAGAACTCATTTCACCGTTGCCTCTCGTTCACTTCCACTTATTCTTTCCCTAGAATACTTGGCTTAAACATAACTGCGTGCTCATGGTTTCATGCAAGCTTTCCAAAATTCGTTAGTGAATCCTGGATCTCGTTTACACCTTATACGGTATTCCATGCAGAAGAACTGTCTCTTGAAAACAAATGCCAATCCACGTTGCCAAAGGTACTTACTAGGGTGATTTCTCTAACCCATGCTTAAGTGAAATGGACTATCCGCCTTAGTGGCGAACACTACTCGATTGGATTACAAATTTCCAATAAAAGTGCCAAGGGATTCTAGATAACTAATCATGACGGAACCCTAAAGGTCACACGAGATTTCGAGGGTATTACCGAGGCGAGTCATGAGCCTCGCAACCCTATGTTCCAAAATCAAGAATGGCTCCATAATTGGACAACCAATCCATACCCAAAATCAACCTGTATCCCATAAACCCGAGAACATAAGCATTACACATGAATTCTACGCTCAAGATAGATATTTTCAAATCCATACAAATCGCAGATAGATGGGCGGAACCCCCAATCGGATTTGAAATACTAACGGGATTTTCAACTAGACTAGTACTTAGGTGCAAACTTTCAACAAGATCAGAAATAAAACTATGCGATGCGCCAGAATCAAATAAGGTACGAACAGGGAAATCAGAAATGTAAACATGACTTTCTATAGAAACACTACCTCGATCAAAAGCTGGAAGAGCGAAGGGAGCCTGCAACTGCCCTCCAGAGGGTCCTGCTCGCTGAGTTTGCCTTTTTCCCTTGTCCTCGCTTTTCGGGCAATCCTTGCTATAGTGTCCAGACTCTCAACAATGAAAGCATTTGTCCAACTTCCTCTTCTTCTTCCTATAGTCTTTGACTATGTGCCCAGTGATCCTACAGAAGTTGCACTTTCTTGTGTCCTTTGCCTTGTTGTTGTTGGCCTTGTTTCCCTTCTTGTTGTTCTTGTCTCCTTTCTCGGAATCTTCCTTCTTGCCTTGAGACTCATTTTCCTTGACCTCCTTCTTGCCACTTTTATCTTCCTCTTGAAGCAGGGCCATATTCACCAAACTCTCGAAGGTCGCCCCATGGGTATGTGAGACGTGGCCAAACCGTGCAATGGCTCATTCAATCCTAGGGCAAAGTGTAGGGCCTTCTTCTAAGCTGTGTTAACCAAGTCTAGACCGAACCGAGTGTAACGGCTGGAAATTTTCGACTCCTCGAGAGTCGGAAATTCCGAGACGTTAGTGAAAGAATTTAGAAGGTGAGAAAGAAAAGATAGAACTAATAGAATAGAAGAAGAAGAAGAACATCAGAATCATCAGAGTAACACGAATCTCACAGCGGAACGAATAACATATAATATATAACATAACTTTGAGGTAAACAGTTATATATATACAATAGCACTTATCAGAGTACAACACTTACAACACAGCGGAAATAACTATAGCTATAAAATCTTGCAGCCTCCTGCTCCAAGCTCTCCAAGTATATCTGTAAATCCCGACTACTTGACTGCCCGTACAAATTTAGGCACCCAAGAGTTTAGGGAAAACAACAAAGTAAACTCCGGGTCAGTCATGGGACTGGTGTGAGTAAAATAGTTTAAACACAGGTATAGGATATCTCATAAGACCACGCCGTGAATACGGAACGGGTTTTTCCTTATGAGTATCTAAAACAACTTTGACAAGCAATATCATTCTGATATTATAATAATGTCTAAGTACAAATAGGTATCAATCTAGCAGAAACGCTTGCATCTCACGTTCTACATACATAGTATAAAATCATAAACCGCAGGGCGCTTATCGGAGAATGGATTCCAACAGACAAGGTATGGGAGCACCTTCTGAATAGTGTACTCTAGAGGTGATACACTCAGGTTCAACAAGAACGTCTTGCAACCCGGCCACACATGACCGCTCACTCATTTAGCTTGAGTGTCGCGAATATATTGCCACCACGGTTATAGGCCATCAAACCGTCATCCGAAGATACAGAATCAAAAAGAAGTATAAATATGAATATTCCCTAGATCGGTGACAATACACCCTGCTTGGGGATGACCCAACTAGCCATGTTGCCTGGCCCAACTTTTGTTACTTCCCGGTGTGAGGCTAGAAGCTACGTCTATCTTCAGAACATCTGATCATCATTCACTTTGAATGCCACATCGTCATACCCGCCAAATCACAAATTGACTTATCCAAAAATAACACGGGTATATAGCTAAGAGAAACGAATTCCTCCGCCACCAAACGTGAATACGTTTGAACAGATCAACTTACGCGATCCATTGGATATACTCTGTCAGACCTTCTTCCATATACGTTGTCCTGGGACTGGACAAATCGAAGGCACTATTCAGTATATCCATCTTAGTCACTGTTATCTAAGACTTATACAACAACCCTTGCGCTTTACTCCGTCTTCAATTTATCTTTGGCAGATATTGCTCGCAACGCTTATGCCAATACAGAGTGGTTCTTTGGATAATAATCCAACCGGTCTCTCCATATTAACAACGTTAAAATGGTAAAAACTTTGATAGTCTGTGATTCAACTATCAAATGAAAACATGTCGGTGTACAAACAACGATCTTATTTCCAAATGGAAATTCGATCGATCAATCATCATATGTTCATATTTCCTTATTTCATATATTTAGAAAATATATGTTATTAATCATTGGAAAACATTTCCATAGCTTATTTTCACATCACTATTATTTCGCAACTATCAGTCCCTAACTGTAACTAGTATGAGAACAATTCTCTAAGTGTCAATCCGGAAGGTCGAAACCAACATCAGATCGTCACTTAGAAAACCGTTCAACTTACCCTCTCCAGTTAGTTTCTGAATTTGCTTAACTCTATTTCTTAAATTCTTATCATGAAAACATTTCATTTTCTATGTTTAGAAAACATATCTGACTATATTTGGAAAACGTTTCCAAAACTCATTTACGGATTTCCAATGAACATTGTATAAAACATCGTTACGCTTAATCCATTAATCGCTTATTACCTAACTATATTTCAAATCAACCTTTTCTATCGAACCACAACTATTCCTTTGTCAATTCTGAAGTCAATCAAGTTGGGGTATAATTACCTCTCAGACCTTAATTGAACAACGTCCTTTACTGTGAAATAGATGAAGCTCATCACTCACTTTTTACAATCATCTGTTTACGCAAATTCTCGGATTCAGGTTACGAATCCACTTCTTATATGACAGCGTTTGATTATAACTATAACGTTATAATTCCTACTTCTGCAATATCAAATCTTAATTATAACTTTATCTCCTAACTCGAATAATTTAACAGACACCTAATTTCTAAATCAATAACTAAATCTTGATTTAAACCCTGGAAAGTAAATAGTACTTTCCCGAATTCGCTATAATCGAATTCGACGTATAACTCTCTTTCGAGAAATCTCTATTTGATTAACTCTTCTTCGAATAACCTATATTCGATTATCTCTCTTCGAATAACTCATATTCGAAATCTCTCTCTTTCGAATAAACAATATTCGATCTCTTTCTTTCGAATATGTTATATTCGAAAATCTCCTTTCGATTTACTAATCGATAACTCCTTTCGATCAAACTAAAATCGATAACTCCTTTAACTCTATTCGAATAACTAATATTCGACTAACTCCTTTGGATCAACTCATTTGATTAACTCCTTCGAATAACTAATTCGAATAACTCTAATTGAATAACTAATATTCAATTAACTCTTACGTGTTTAACTCTATTTGAATAAGTAATTCAAATCACTCTAATGTGTTTAACTCTATTCAAATATCTAATTCGAATAACTCATTTCGAATAACTAAATTCGATTAACTCTTTTAACTTTACTCGAATAACTATATTCGATTAACACCTTCTTTCGAATAACTATATTCGATTAACTCTTCGACTAACTCCTTTGGATTAACTAACTTCGAATAACTCCTTTGGATTAGCTAACTTTGAATAACTCATTTGGATTAACTAACTTCGAATAACTCCTTTGGATTAACTAACTTCGAATAACTCCTTTGGATTAACTAACTTCGAATAACTCCTTTGGATTAACTAACTTCGAATAACCAATATTCGATAACTACTCTTTGAATAAATAATATTCGGTAACTCTTCTCAAATGAATAACATTTGATTTCTCCACTCGAATAAACTATATTCGATTACTCTTCCCTCGAATACACTATATTCGATAACTCTACTTCGAATAAGTGATATTCGGCAACTCTACTTGATTAACTCCACTTGGATAACTCTAACTGGTCAACTCTAACTGGTCACTCTAACTGAGTAACTCTAACTGATCAACTCTAACTGGTCAACTTTAACTGGTCAACTTTAACTGGTCAACTTTAACTGGTCAATTCTAACTGTTTATCTTTAACTGGTTAACTCAAATGGTTTAACCTAACTTGATTTACTTGTCTCGATTAACTGAACAAATCCACTTAGTTTAACTTAGTTAATTCACTTTGATTAACTCTAACTGATTTACTTAGTTTAACTCAGCTAATTCACTTTATTAACCCAACTAATTTACTTCGATTTACCAATTAGTTTAACTTGACTAATTCACTTAGTTTGACGCAACTAATTCACTTTGATTTACAAATTAGTTTAACTTAACTAAGTCACTTAGTTTGACGCAACTAATTCACTTTGATTTACCAATTAGTTTAACTTAACTAATTCACTTCGATTAACCGCTTAGTTTATCTTAACTAATTTACTTTGGTTAACCTAACAAATTACTTTGTGTAACTCTATTCGAATAAGTAATTCGAATCACTCTAATGTGTTTAACTCTATTCAAATATCTAATTCGAATAACTCATTTCGAATAACTAAATTCGATTAACTCCTTTTATTAACGTTTATTCATTTCAAAAGATTTCCTTTTTACAACGTTTATCCATTGATAAAGATTTACTTTTTACAACGTTTATCCATTTATAAAGGTTTACTTTTAGTAACGGTTCTTCACTTTATAAATGTCCTTTTAATAACGTTTCTACTTCTCTATATAAGTCCAGACTCATATATATTCCATTTATCAATGATAAAAATTTATTTAATTTATAAAACATTATTTATAAATTAATCTACTTCAATTTATCTGTTTAAAACAGATTTCCTATTTAATATCTCATTTAAATCTATATCGTGTTATACCGTGTGCGAAGCACGTGTTTAAATCTATCCTTGTATAATTCTATTTATTTTCCGAACAAGTGTTCCTTTATTTATTCCCTAAATAAATATTCCTTTATTCCATTTATTTATAATCTAAATAAATGTTCCTTTATTTATTTCCTAAATAAATAAATGTTTTCATTTTATAAAATCCTATCGATTTTATAAATAAGATTTATTTTCAATATAAACATTGAAAATTCCCTTTTTACATTCTAGTATCACCTACGGTGTTTACCGTGTCGTATAACAATGATTGGTATCATTCAAACATATGAAATCAATAACAGATTTCATAACACATCATATATCACAATATATGAAAAACGGTAAAATAAATGTTGAGGAATCCAGTCGGATTCCTCCAACCTGTTTCCCTGCATCACAGATGTTAGACAATATAGATAACATCACTTTCAGTTCCATATGATGTATTCTGTTAAACAGAATCAATATAGAAATTTAACTAACTGACTAGCAGTTCAATCAAACAATCAACGCACAGTCAAACAGACAATTTTAACAGTTCTAACAATACGACATGAAATTATAAACCGTTCAGAGTTAGTGAGATTTACTCACCTTGCGCGTTAACCGTTGAATAACGGTTTGCGTTATTTTGACTTCGACGGACAATTTATTTCTCCATAAATTGTAACGAGCTCGGATTCACTCCCCGTCAGTCCCATTGTGTAGTGTCCGTCCATATGATCCCAACGGATCTTGTTTTGCTGAATTCCGACAACGTATGATCATGTTATTGAATTGTTTAGTCAATACGCTACTTTCCTTTAATTTAAACTAAATAAAATACTTGGTTGGGCCTTACCATTTTAATTAATACGGCCCATCTTTCTTTTGACAAAGCCCATACCCGTATACATCTTATTTGCTGCTACAGTTGTCTTCCGTCTTCCACTTGTATACGCCTCTAGAAGCTCCCGAAATGGCTACCTTGCACAAAGCAGAAGACTCCATCTTTTTCTCCTTCAACGTCTCCATCCCTCCTCACACATAAATATCAACTCGACTTCCTATTCAGTTTTTCTACCCTCCTCAAACAATTAGTATGTCCCTGGCCTCACGTTATTCAAACTCCAGGCAAAATCCACCCGTTCCTTTGTTAGAAGCCGAGACCGCATCTATATACCTCTCCATTCTTTCACGTCCTGCTACCCTTATATGTAAGCCCCTCCCCCCTTCAAACATGTTGGTCACCTCACGTATGTCCTACCATTTACACACCACCATTTAAAACTCCAACCAAATCCGTACTCTTCCCTGTTTTACACAAACACCCGGCGTCCTATGCATTCCACCGTGCTCTTCTTGTATCCTTGTTGTTGAACGATCCCCTCTACACTTTTTACTCATGCCGTGACCTTCTAGTCACCTAACCCACTTCATTTCCAGCGAAGAACCATGCTCCCCCGTACTGACAAGGGATCTCGCTCCTCAAAACACTCCCATCCTTCACCACTCTTCTCTCTTCTTTCATTTTACTTCTGCTCCCGTTCTTCTCATGACAGTACCCGACGCGAGCTCCTCAACATCACATTCTTTCCCCAGCACCCATCACAACAGATATGGGAATGATGAGTGAGGGACAAGGCTTCGTATATAAGAGTTTTGAGGGCTTCATGGAGGAGTACAAGTCTTGTTTCGATTTATTTCTTTTCGTGGAGAGCAAGGTTCCACGTTAAATGAAAATCTGTGTGATCGAGAGAGAATAAGTGGTGCGTGGTCTTGAAAAATGACACAGACTACTGGTGGATAGAAAAGAAGCGGGCGTGCATGCTTAAAGTCCAAGAACTTAATATCTTCAACTATATATGTATATATGTTTACGTTACAAACTATGTGTGCTCTGTTATTTCAATTTTCGTTCATATCGGTCCGCTATAGACAGAAGTGAGAGTACAGTCGCGCTCAGTGAGGTGTCACGATTCGAGAAATATAATAATATCGGTAGATTAACTCATATTTTGAAACTTCAAAATGTTGATTACAGGGTGTAAAATACTCCAAATAAAAAGTTGCTTATTTAATTAATTAAAAATTACCATAAAATTCTAAAAATTAAATTAACTCTACGCCTCAAAAGAACCACGTCTAAATTCAAACCCCATATCTAGTTATATTGAAAAACCCTTTTTATAACGTAAATAAAGCGTCGCAAATTATAAAGGAATTCTACAGCGACTTTTTCTGAAATTTGATTTGGACATAACTCAAAATCTACACGACGAAATCTCGATTTTTCTCTTCCACTAGAAAGATATACTCTACCAGCTCCACACGTTTCTTGTTTCACAGAAATCCGATTAAAAACGGACCCTGTATATTCAGTTGAAGTTCGAATCGCCAAATAGCGAACTGCCGCGACGTTTCAGGTTCGTTTTAATTATAATTATAAATTATAAGTTCGAACGTTGTACTTTAAGTTATCGATATCGCCAAATCGATATATAAATCATTAAATAAATTAATTATTCGACAGCTAACAAAACGCGCCATTACAGACTTCCCCCCTTAAAATAATTTCGTCCCCGAAATTGCTAAGTTGGAGGACGACCCTATCTATTGGAATTCCTCAGATTTGTTTACCCCTTATTTCTGATTTCAACTGAACCAATTAATATCGATTAAAATATTAATTCCTTTCGACTAACTAAAATTTCCAAAAATTTTGAAAATTCTCTAACACTTTATATTTTTACAAAATTTCACCATAACCTCCTTTGTACGCATCAATACGTCAAACCACAACTCGCCTCTCTAGGCCTTCTCCAACCCAAAAGAAAATCAAACAGCCAAGCGGCTTGCCAATTCGGCTCATAAAATCCAAACTCATATATGATATAAACTTGTACCTTTTTGTCGGGAATTTAACTCTATCCCTTTCATCTTCTACCACTTCAACATATACCAATGTTATTCATTCCAACTGATCTCCAATCAGTTTATATCCTCAAATCCAAATCGAATTTCATTCGAACTCTAATATCAAATTCCAAATTATTGACTTATCAATTTGGTTCTATTCTAGATTATCTCTAATCCAATTCAATTTTATTTAACTCGGTTCAAGTTAAATTTCAATTTATTTTTACCATCTCATTTTATTTAACTTCATTAGTTAAATTTTAATTCTAGAACTTAAGTTCCTGGGTTTCTTTCAAATCAATTTGAAATCATAATGCCAATTCAAAACCTTTGAATTTCTAAACAACTTGTTTTCTCAAAACAATTCAAAAACAAAACCTTTGGTAGTAATCCGTCACTTAGAACTCGAAAATGAACACTGATGATGTCTAGATTCATCATCAGAATCTATTTTCCAGCTATCGAAGTGAGTTTAATACTATATCGTTTTAAATTTGAAAAATATTCTCAAATCTCCCAGGAACTTAAAATTTCCTTATTTTAAATTCCAAATTCTGATTTAAATTCATATTTAATTCAAACTATTTCACATATTACATTCATATGAATTCTGATTGGTCATTTATAACCATTTCACCCTTTTATAATCTTATTCGATTATAATAACAACCAACACAATCAATATACTATAATAATTTCAAGATGTATATTTCTTCTATAAACAAATATATTTTGGAAAAAATTATTTCATTTACCCTCTTTCAAAACATACCATGTCGGTTCATCGTATTCGAGTGTTTAGTAACCCTTATCGATACAGTGGATCAACTGATCGACCAGAATTCATAAGCCACTCAACCAATGAGTCTCCACAATATAAAACCATTTTATATTGAATAACAATTACGCGCTCAAATATATACACTCAAACTCAATCTAGGATATTACTAATCCCATCTCTATCGAGTTATGCCACAGAGCCAAGGTAATCACTTAACTTAAGCTCTGATACCAACTGTAACGGCTGGAAATTTTCGACTCCTCGAGAGTCGGAAATTCCGAGACGTTAGTGAAAGAATTTAGAAGGTGAGAAAGAAAAGATATAACTAATAGAATAGAAGAAGAAGAAGAACATCAGAATCATCAGAGTAACACGAATCTCACAGCGGAACGAATAACATATAATATATAACATAACTTTGAGGTAAACAGTTATATATATACAATAGCACTTATCAGAGTACAACACTTACAACACAGCGGAAATAACTATAGCTATAAAATCTTGCAGCCTCCTGCTCCAAGCTCTCCAAGTATATCTGTAAATCCCGACTACTTGACTGCCCGTACAAATTTAGGCACCCAAGAGTTTAGGGAAAACAACAAAGTAAACTCCGGGTCAGTCATGGGACTGGTGTGAGTAAAATAGTTTAAACACAGGTATAGGATATCTCATAAGACCACGCCGTGAATACGGAACGGGTTTTTCCTTATGAGTATCTAAAACAACTTTGACAAGCAATATCATTCTGATATTATAATAATGTCTAAGTACAAATAGGTATCAATCTAGCAGAAACGCTTGCATCTCACGTTCTACATACATAGTATAAAATCATAAACCGCAGGGCGCTTATCGGAGAATGGATTCCAACAGACAAGGTATGGGAGCACCTTCTGAATAGTGTACTCTAGAGGTGATACACTCAGGTTCAACAAGAACGTCTTGCAACCCGGCCACACATGACCGCTCACTCATTTAGCTTGAGTGTCGCGAATATATTGCCACCACGGTTATAGGCCATCAAACCGTCATCCGAAGATACAGAATCAAAAAGAAGTATAAATATGAATATTCCCTAGATCGGTGACAATACACCCTGCTTGGGGATGACCCAACTAGCCATGTTGCCTGGCCCAACTTTTGTTACTTCCCGGTGTGAGGCTAGAAGCTACGTCTATCTTCAGAACATCTGATCATCATTCACTTTGAATGCCACATCGTCATACCCGCCAAATCACAAATTGACTTATCCAAAAATAACACGGGTATATAGCTAAGAGAAACGAATTCCTCCGCCACCAAACGTGAATACGTTTGAACAGATCAACTTACGCGATCCATTGGATATACTCTGTCAGACCTTCTTCCATATACGTTGTCCTGGGACTGGACAAATCGAAGGCACTATTCAGTATATCCATCTTAGTCACTGTTATCTAAGACTTATACAACAACCCTTGCGCTTTACTCCGTCTTCAATTTATCTTTGGCAGATATTGCTCGCAACGCTTATGCCAATACAGAGTGGTTCTTTGGATAATAATCCAACCGGTCTCTCCATATTAACAACGTTAAAATGGTAAAAACTTTGATAGTCTGTGATTCAACTATCAAATGAAAACATGTCGGTGTACAAACAACGATCTTATTTCCAAATGGAAATTCGATCGATCAATCATCATATGTTCATATTTCCTTATTTCATATATTTAGAAAATATATGTTATTAATCATTGGAAAACATTTCCATAGCTTATTTTCACATCACTATTATTTCGCAACTATCAGTCCCTAACTGTAACTAGTATGAGAACAATTCTCTAAGTGTCAATCCGGAAGGTCGAAACCAACATCAGATCGTCACTTAGAAAACCGTTCAACTTACCCTCTCCAGTTAGTTTCTGAATTTGCTTAACTCTATTTCTTAAATTCTTATCATGAAAACATTTCATTTTCTATGTTTAGAAAACATATCTGACTATATTTGGAAAACGTTTCCAAAACTCATTTACGGATTTCCAATGAACATTGTATAAAACATCGTTACGCTTAATCCATTAATCGCTTATTACCTAACTATATTTCAAATCAACCTTTTCTATCGAACCACAACTATTCCTTTGTCAATTCTGAAGTCAATCAAGTTGGGGTATAATTACCTCTCAGACCTTAATTGAACAACGTCCTTTACTGTGAAATAGATGAAGCTCATCACTCACTTTTTACAATCATCTGTTTACGCAAATTCTCGGATTCAGGTTACGAATCCACTTCTTATATGACAGCGTTTGATTATAACTATAACGTTATAATTCCTACTTCTGCAATATCAAATCTTAATTATAACTTTATCTCCTAACTCGAATAATTTAACAGACACCTAATTTCTAAATCAATAACTAAATCTTGATTTAAACCCTGGAAAGTAAATAGTACTTTCCCGAATTCGCTATAATCGAATTCGACGTATAACTCTCTTTCGAGAAATCTCTATTTGATTAACTCTTCTTCGAATAACCTATATTCGATTATCTCTCTTCGAATAACTCATATTCGAAATCTCTCTCTTTCGAATAAACAATATTCGATCTCTTTCTTTCGAATATGTTATATTCGAAAATCTCCTTTCGATTTACTAATCGATAACTCCTTTCGATCAAACTAAAATCGATAACTCCTTTAACTCTATTCGAATAACTAATATTCGACTAACTCCTTTGGATCAACTCATTTGATTAACTCCTTCGAATAACTAATTCGAATAACTCTAATTGAATAACTAATATTCAATTAACTCTTACGTGTTTAACTCTATTTGAATAAGTAATTCAAATCACTCTAATGTGTTTAACTCTATTCAAATATCTAATTCGAATAACTCATTTCGAATAACTAAATTCGATTAACTCTTTTAACTTTACTCGAATAACTATATTCGATTAACACCTTCTTTCGAATAACTATATTCGATTAACTCTTCGACTAACTCCTTTGGATTAACTAACTTCGAATAACTCCTTTGGATTAGCTAACTTTGAATAACTCATTTGGATTAACTAACTTCGAATAACTCCTTTGGATTAACTAACTTCGAATAACTCCTTTGGATTAACTAACTTCGAATAACTCCTTTGGATTAACTAACTTCGAATAACCAATATTCGATAACTACTCTTTGAATAAATAATATTCGGTAACTCTTCTCAAATGAATAACATTTGATTTCTCCACTCGAATAAACTATATTCGATTACTCTTCCCTCGAATACACTATATTCGATAACTCTACTTCGAATAAGTGATATTCGGCAACTCTACTTGATTAACTCCACTTGGATAACTCTAACTGGTCAACTCTAACTGGTCACTCTAACTGAGTAACTCTAACTGATCAACTCTAACTGGTCAACTTTAACTGGTCAACTTTAACTGGTCAACTTTAACTGGTCAATTCTAACTGTTTATCTTTAACTGGTTAACTCAAATGGTTTAACCTAACTTGATTTACTTGTCTCGATTAACTGAACAAATCCACTTAGTTTAACTTAGTTAATTCACTTTGATTAACTCTAACTGATTTACTTAGTTTAACTCAGCTAATTCACTTTGATTAACCCAACTAATTTACTTCGATTTACCAATTAGTTTAACTTGACTAATTCACTTAGTTTGACGCAACTAATTCACTTTGATTTACAAATTAGTTTAACTTAACTAAGTCACTTAGTTTGACGCAACTAATTCACTTTGATTTACCAATTAGTTTAACTTAACTAATTCACTTCGATTAACCGCTTAGTTTATCTTAACTAATTTACTTTGGTTAACCTAACAAATTACTTTGTGTAACTCTATTCGAATAAGTAATTCGAATCACTCTAATGTGTTTAACTCTATTCAAATATCTAATTCGAATAACTCATTTCGAATAACTAAATTCGATTAACTCCTTTTATTAACGTTTATTCATTTCAAAAGATTTCCTTTTTACAATGTTTATCCATTGATAAAGATTTACTTTTTACAACGTTTATCCATTTATAAAGGTTTACTTTTAGTAACGGTTCTTCACTTTATAAATGTCCTTCTAATAACGTTTCTACTTCTCTATATAAGTCCAGACTCATATATATTCCATTTATCAATGATAAAAATTTATTTAATTTATAAAACATTATTTATAAATTAATCTACTTCAATTTATCTGTTTAAAACAGATTTCCTATTTAATATCTCATTTAAATCTATATCGTGTTATACCGTGTGCGAAGCACGTGTTTAAATCTATCCTTGTATAATTCTATTTATTTTCCGAACAAGTGTTCCTTTATTTATTCCCTAAATAAATATTCCTTTATTCCATTTATTTATAATCTAAATAAATGTTCCTTTATTTATTTCCTAAATAAATAAATGTTTTCATTTTATAAAATCCTATCGATTTTATAAATAAGATTTATTTTCAATATAAACATTGAAAATTCCCTTTTTACATTCTAGTATCACCTACGGTGTTTACCGTGTCGTATAACAATGATTGGTATCATTCAAACATATGAAATCAATAACAGATTTCATAACACATCATATATCACAATATATGAAAAACGGTAAAATAAATGTTGAGGAATCCAGTCGGATTCCTCCAACCTGTTTCCCTGCATCACAGATGTTAGACAATATAGATAACATCACTTTCAGTTCCATATGATGTATTCTGTTAAACAGAATCAATATAGAAATTTAACTAACTGACTAGCAGTTCAATCAAACAATCAACGCACAGTCAAATAGACAATTTTAACAGTTCTAACAATACGACATGAAATTATAAACCGTTCAGAGTTAGTGAGATTTACTCACCTTGCGCGTTAACCGTTGAATAACGGTTTGCGTTATTTTGACTTCGACGGACAATTTATTTCTCCATAAATTGTAACGAGCTCGGATTCACTCCCCGTCAGTCCCATTGTGTAGTGTCCGTCCATATGATCCCAACGGATCTTGTTTTGCTGAATTCCGACAACGTATGATCATGTTATTGAATTGTTTAGTCAATACGCTACTTTCCTTTAATTTAAACTAAATAAAATACATGGTTGGGCCTTACCATTTTAATTAATACGGCCCATCTTTCTTTTGACAAAGCCCATACCCGTATACATCTTATTTGCTGCTACAGTTGTCTTCCGTCTTCCACTTGTATACGCCTCTAGAAGCTCCCGAAATGGCTACCTTGCACAAACGTTAAGTCCCATTTCTTTTCGCCTACTCAACAAAATCCAAAGCAGAAGACTCCATCTTTTTCTCCTTCAACGTCTCCATCCCTCCTCACACATAAATATCAACTCGACTTCCTATTCAGTTTTTCTACCCTCCTCAAACAATTAGTATGTCCCTGGCCTCACGTTATTCAAACTCCAGGCAAAATCCACCCGTCCCTTTGTTAGAAGCCGAGACCGCATCTATATACCTCTCCATTCTTTCACGTCCTGCTACCCTTATATGTAAGCCCCTCCCCCCTTCAAACATGTTGGTCACCTCACGTATGTCCTACCATTTACACACCACCATTTAAAACTCCAACCAAATCCGTACTCTTCCCTATTTTACACAAACACCCGGCGTCCTATGCATTCCACCGTGCTCTTCTTGTATCCTTGTTGTTGAACGATCCCCTCTACACTTTTTACTCATGCCGTGACCTTCTAGTCACCTAACCCACTTCATTTCCAGCGAAGAGCCATGCTTCCCCGTACTGACAAGGGATCTCGCTCCTCAAAACACTCCCATCCTTCACCACTCTTCTCTCTTCTTTCATTTTACTTCTGCTCCCGTTCTTCTCATGACAGTACCCGACGCGAGCTCCTCAACATCACATTCTTTCCCCAGCACCCATCACAACAGATATGGGAATGATGAGCGAGGGACAAGGCTTCGTATATAAGAGTTTTGAGGGCTTCATGGAGGAGTACAAGGCTTGTTTCGATTTATTTCTTTTCGTGGAGAGCAAGGTTCCACGTTAAATGAAAATCTGTGTGATCGAGAGAGAATAAGTGGTGCGTGGTCTTGAAAAATGACACAGACTACTGGTGGATAGAAAAGAAGCGGGCGTGCATGCTTAAAGTCCAAGAACTTAATATCTTCAACTATATATGTATATATGTTTACGTTACAAACTATGTGTGCTCTGTTATTTCAATTTTCGTTTATATCGGTCCGCTATAGACAGAAGTGAGAGTACAGTCGCGCTCAGTGAGGTGTCACGATCCGAGAAATATAATAATATCGGTAGATTAACTCATATTTTGAAACTTCAAAATGTTGATTACAGGGTGTAAAATACTCAAAATAAAAAGTTGCTTATTTAATTAATTAAAAATTACCATAAAATTCTAAAAATTAAATTAACTCTACGCCTCAAAAGAACCACGTCTAAATTCAAACCCCATATCTAGTTATATTGAAAAACCCTTTTTATAACGTAAATAAAGCGTCGCAAATTATAAAGGAATTCTACAGCGACTTTTTCTGAAATTTGATTTGGACATAACTCAAAATCTACACGACGAAATCTCGATTTTTCTCTTCCACTAGAAAGATATACTCTACCAGCTCCACACGTTTCTTGTTTCACAGAAATCCGATTAAAAACGGACCCTGTATATTCAGTTGAAGTTCGAATCGCCAAATAGCGAACTGCCGCGACGTTTCAGGTTCGTTTTAATTATAATTATAAATTATAAGTTCGAACGTTGTACTTTAAGTTATCGATATCGCCAAATCGATATATAAATCATTAAATAAATTAATTATTCGACAGCTAACAAAACGCGCCATTACACCGAGCAAGTTGATTAAACGTATCCACGTATTCCCTAACTGTCATGTCCCCTTGCTTTAGAGATAGGAACCTCTCCATCTGAAGGTTCTCTTCTGTCGATGATAGAAACCTCAGTCCAAACCTTCTCCTAAAGTCATCCCAAGTTTGAATTGGCCTAGTAGTGGTGGTGACTACCCACCAATATGCAGCTTCCTCTTTTAATAACCATACTGCCAACAGAACTTTTCTACGGTCTTCCACATCAAAGATGGCAAAGAGGTCTTTAGTTTCTTTTAACCAGTTTCTTGCCTCATCAAAAGTCTCCGTCCTAATAAAGTTCTTGCCACCCATCGCCTTAAAGTCCTTGCAAATCTTCGCGAAATCCGCTGGTGGATGCGGAGGAGGAGGAACCTCAGCTACGGGAGGAGGAGGAATGTTATCCACGGGGGAAGGAGGAGGAATGTTCGCAGGGCCGGCTTCATTCGCCCTTGCCTCCATGTACCTTCTAAACCAAATAGGTACTGTTACGCCCTCCAGAATGGCAAAATTATCGGTCATACTGAAACGAAGAAAAAGATAGATTGAGAACGAGGAAACAAAGGATAGTGCTAATGGCTTTTGGGGAATAGCCTTTTAAAATAAACTAGACTTTTCTTGGAAAATACTTAATTGGTTTTGAAAATAGTTTTTCAAAAGGTAAGTTTTAAAAACCTTTTGCTCAAATCTTGTAAACCTTATGCTCTGATACCAAATGTAACACCCCACCTCCGCCAGGGTCACTCTTGCAAGTACACTGGCTTTGGAGGGGTGTTAAACGAGGTAAACATGCATGCAGATATCACAAGACAGAACATATAAGTAAAAGCAGAGTAAATAAAGCAGCGGGTAAAAACTAACATTTCAAAACCATAGTCAAGTTACATCAAAGTACTTGGTCATTATTTTCCCACAAACAAAGTCTAGAAACATAAACTGAAAACTGGAAAAAAAAACATAAAGTAACTATCCCCAAAGTAGATGTGGTAAGCCATAGTGAGCTTAAGTCCAAACCGTACATGAGCTATCCAGTAAGCAAGCTAAAGATCCAGCTAGGTGCTAGTGTTCCCACCCTGAGAACATGGGGGGAAACGGAAGAAAAGAGGCAAAAGAAAACGGGTCAGTCAAAAAGACTGGTAAGTCCTACCTACTATTAGTATAAAAACTAATAAAGTTAACTGGACATGTAAAACAGAGATGAAACATAGGGTGATAACTGGCATGGTGAAAAGTTAACAAGATAGATCAAGTTTGGCATCGCATATACAAGGTTAAGTTGCACCAGGTGTACTAGTATTCTAATCCATGTCAAGTATAAACAAGAAATGATTGTAGGATCTAGATTAACCCTAGAGGGGGGGTGAATAGGGTTTATCACAGTTTTAAACTGAATTTAAAAATTGACAGGATATTAAAATAAAAACAGATCACAGAATGCAGCAGAAATAAAAGTGCAGAAAATAAGTCACACACAGATATACCCAGCTTCGGCAAAACCCTGCCTACTGCTGCATTCCTAAGGTTTCTACTAGATGATAGAACAGATCCCGCATACAAGACCTTGTACACTCGCGACTCTCGCTCCTATTCTAACTCTACGCTCAAAACCCTAGACTGATTCAAACCCCTGAATCAGAATTTCCCCTAGTTTTACACAGACTAGTCAACTGCCAGTTAAACCCCTAACTGGTTCCCCCTAGATTTTACAGAATCTATAAAATGTTCGGTTTACAAAGAAATTAAAACTGAAACAATACAAAATAAAAGAAACTAAAGCAAAAACCCTAGGAGATAAATAACAAGGGTCATCCCCTTTTAGCCTTTAAACAAAAACGTGGCCGGCCCAATCTCATTTTCTTTTCACCCGATCTCTTTGCTATGTGGAAAAAAAAAATGGCGGCGGCTCTAGGGTTTCTTCTTTGAGTTCCAAATCGAAGTCGATGTTGTTAATTTTTGGCTCTGGAAATGATTTCTGGTGCTCGAATCTCCGATTGCTTCTCTGTCTTGCTCGATTGTTGTGTGGCTATGTGATTCTTCACTCTGGCGATCGAAACCTTAATGAAATTGTGAGTGTTCTTTGATTAAAAAATATTGCTCTCTGATTTAGTTGTTGTTGGTTTCGATTTCGATGTCCTTCTCTGCATATGATGTAACTGGTGTTCAATAGGATTATATAATCCTATACCATGCTCTGATTTCACGCAAATGACTTGAACTGATTTTGCACGATTTCCCTTTTCTGATTTAATCACCTCGACTTTTATTGTTGTTGCATGTGAATGCCTCTTTTGAATTCTCGGCTTTAATTGAATTTCTCTGCGTGTATTTCTTCTGATAATTTGCGAGATTGAATCTTGAATTTATTGATGGGTTTTGGATAAATTTATTATTTGTTGTCCCTTCTGAAATTATGTCGTGACTCATTTCTTGATTTCTTGCCAAAAATTGATGCATGTAAATTTCTGAAATAAATCAAGCAGTTTCTTCATCCCTTGTTTGAATTCCTTTGCTCTGATTGTTCCCATGACTATTGTGAATTTAATCGATGAACCTGGACACGAATTTTCAAACAGATTTTCCCTTTTGAGTTATAAACACTTTGGCTTTGTTTGAATACGTCAATTCAAAATGTTTACTGATTTTAGTAAACATATCTAAACAGAATTCATGGCCCCTTGAAATTTCCTTTGCGTCACCTGATTCATGAATGGATTGTTGCCTTAAAAAAAACTAAATTTCTGGACTGATTCTTGCCGATATTTGTTTGTGCCAAACTGGAGACAGATTAGAAAACATTCCCAAAAATGAAATACCGATTTAATGCTTTCCCAAAATCTGGAAAAAATAAATCTTGCCAAACTGATTCGATTGTAATTGTTTTCCAAGTTTGAAAAAACAAATTAACTTGCTGAGTCTTGTTTAAGCTTGAACATGATACTTTGCATTCGGCATGCTTGTGATGTTTTCTGGTACACAAAGAAAACTGATATGAACTGATACTGTCTTGATCACTTGGTTGCTTGCATGTAGTTGCACCATCCATTTATACTCCTTTCTTTCCGAACAGCTTGTGACACTGAAACTGCTGCCTTATTTGCATGTACACCATGCTGAACTGAACTTGTGCACACCATGAACACTGTTGCTATGAATTTGAGCCACTCTGTTGTTTGCCATGATTATTTTCCTGTTTGCTAATTCATGCATGTATGTTGATGCTGCTTCATGCTTTTAAGCTTGCTGTCATGTTTTTTTTTTTATCTTGTGGCACATTGTTTTATGTTTGAGTCTGAATTGATGTGCCTCGGCCATGTTGACCATCCCCTTTGAAATCATTTTCACATTATGTTGTGTAATTTCCATTGCTATCCCTTGTCCATTTTTGTGTTCCACCTGGTTGTGTTTACTGTCTCGAGAGTTTATCACCTGTACTTGCCGTGGTTGTTTCGTTTGTGTTGGCTGTTTACATCTTTGAGTTGCTATCTTTTTGAAAAAAGTTTGATCATTGTGCACTTCTTGTTCCACCATGCTTGCTAGTTTGTTTTGAAATTGCCTAGCTCGACACATGAGCTTGTATGTTGACTTTGCATTCATTATGCTGTAGCATCCACTAGTATTTTACTGTATGTATGCATCACCTTTACTATACTTGCTGAACTCCATGACCATGCTGCATTGTTTTGGACCTTGGCTCGACACATGAACAATGAGACTCGACCACTTGACCTGTCCATTCTGATCCTTGCTGCATTGCCCTGTCTTGATCCATGCACCACTTGATCATTGCTGCCATGTCTTTGTTTCATGTTGACATTGAGTTTTAGCTTTCCTGTATATGTGCCATGACTTTTCTTGACTATGATTCGACCCCTTTTCATTGCCGTTTTGATTTGAACCATGCAATCTGTGTCTAGACAGCTTGTGATATTCACAGTGATACACTGTAAATACCACAAGGCAGACAGTATGTATATACAATGCAGGGACAGGAAAATATGTCTGATGGCTGCATATACACACATGTATAAATATACATATGTGCACTGCCTCGCCAATCAGAATATAGTGTATGCAACTGAGGAGGAGCCACGTGGACCATCTCGACTCAGTGCTACAACAAACATTCAAGTGAAAGTTCAACATAGGACAGATCAAGTCAAGAAAAATGATGAGAAACACACCAGAAATCTGAGGCAAATAAAATTTTAAAAATAAAATTTATATTTGCATATATTCAGTATTATTTCTATTGCAGTATACTGTGTGTTTCTGTTTCATGTGTGACAGGTAAGCGGGGATGACTGGACTGAACTGACAGAAGACTGAAGAATGAAGTCAAGAACAGTGTTAGTTAAAGAGTGTTTATAACAGTGTATGTATAGATGAAAAATGTACAACTGAGTGTAAAGTGTGTATGAGTGTTGAATGAGAAACTGTGAGTGTGAAACGTATTGCAATGCTGAGATGTACAAATAGTGGAGTATAAAATTTGTACTGTTTGAATATTGAAATAAAATATTCTATTTAAATAAAATACTGTGTTAATATTTGAATTTCTGTACAGGCGTATTTTATTTAAATATAAATATTATATTCATTGCTGTGATGTATATATATATAACAGTACAGTACCAAACACATTTATAATAGAAATATATTTGGTTGTTATCATCAAACAAAAATCATATAATTGTGTATACAACACCGTTATATACAACAATCTCCCCCTTTTGATGATGACAAACAAACATGAAGATTTTGAATATAATAAATGTGTTTGACAGTGAATATTGAACTTCCCCTTTTTATTAGCTCCCCCTACAACAGACAACTACCCCTATAACTGTGCACGAGTGAAGTGAATTGAATGATAATGAATTTTTCAAAGGTAAAACTATTTATACAATATTCACTCATAAATCAAAATCTAATCCATTCTCCCCCTTTTGTTATCATCAAAAGGATACAGATTTTAAAATACAGATGAAAATTGACTAAAAGTATAATTCAGCATAAGAGGAAGAATGATCATCATAAATTTCAATCAGTCAAACAAAAATCATAATATTCAAAGAACAGGTGGCATATTTCACATTGTAGAAAATGACGGATATACGATGAATTTTATAAAAATGAGGAGAGTTATAAAAAATATGAATATTTCCCAATTATTTTCAAAAAAAAATTATAAAATTAAAGCACCAAAAACGGTGATGGATTTGGATTATAATTAAAAATTCAATTCAAGTGAGAAAATCGAATAATCTCAAATCTCAATATCTATCAATCAACAAATCATAATACGTCATAATATTTTCAACACATTCCACAGATTAGAGAGATGGATTGATAGGTTGATTTTTACACACCAAGGAGAATTTCAATTTTATTTCAGTTTTTAGCACATTTTTTTTTATTTATTTATTTAAGAGCACACTGACCACGCATAACCAGAGCTTGGATTTTTAAATGAGGTCAGTCGCAGCTTAAATTATAAGTTGTCTCTTAACCATGCATGACCAGAGCTTGGATTTTTAAATGAGGTTAGAGACACACTTATATATTTATTATATATATATTTATCATTTCAGCTTTTTAAAAAAGTAAAACTCCTTGGTATAAAACCAATATATGGATGATAGAAAATGTGGTAGGTACAGAAATGGACTGTGAAATAAATTTCTAAATTAATTATATTATGAGATATGACCAACTGTACCTGGATTATTGAAAATTTTCAATTATCACTAATTCTGAATAATAATATAACCACAATTCCATCACAAATATTTTCACTGTTTATTTAAAATGATTTCTCCACATTTATATAAAATCATAACGGATGGCAGAAGGATGATAAATAATGAAGATTGCCGTGAAATAATTGCTAGTTCAAAGATATTATAATAAATATTTAACCATCATGAAAATCTAAATAAAATTCTCCTCTTGTTGTGAAATATACTGCAGTCACAATTCATCACAATTTCTAAATCTGATTATAATTTTGATGAATTATAAATACAGTTTAATTTGGATATTGATTTCACTTTCTGAAAGAATAATCAATAAATAATTTTAAAATTGAAAATCAATTACAAGAGTAATATGCTGATCTATACATGACAAGAGGGAAAAAATATATATATACAGCAAAAAAAAAATATGCAGCACTTTTAAACTGATACCACATGGTGTCTCTACAAAGTGAAAAATCAGAACAGATGGATGAGACAAATATAAGGCGCTTCTGATACCAAATGTTCTCGCTTTCTCGAGGATTTTAATGACACCCCGGTGGCAAACAAATGGTACCTCAGTCAACAGAAAATACTTAATTACAAAGCAAGCAACTCAAGCACACAAATTTCTCGTAAATCGAGCAGTCCTCAAAGATATTTACAATTCAATTTCTTATAATCATTGCAGCATGATTCCAAAACAAACATTTTTCAAAAAACAGTATCAGAGCAGCATAGAAAACAATCGCACATCAGACTTGCCAGAGGATGATGGTCATGTAAAAATGATTCATGGTCCAAGATTAAAAATACAGTTTATTTGAAATCATTTGAGGAATATGAAAAACTCTAGATTTAATGAATCAATCACACCAGGTTATATTTCAGATTCAAGATATGTCTGAGATTCAATAAATAAATAGTTTCAAATGATTTTAAACAAACATATATTCAAATCAAATAATCATAAAATAACAGTGATATTTATGACCATCTTTTCAAAGGAATTTTCAAAAATGTCTCAGCCAAGTCCCAAAGAGACTTCAGATCATTTACATCAAGTATGAGATATATTCATGATCAAATGAAATTAAGTTAATTTATTTGAAATCACTTGAATCAATAACAAGTTTGAGATATAATGTAATATTCACACAAGATTGATAATTTCAAATATAAGAGGTGTGTGATATTCAAAATATTAAGAATTTCATATGATTTCAAACAAACAGATTCCAAGATGTATCACTGATTCAAGCCAATCTGAAAAAACAATGAAATTATCACAACTGATAAATAACAGAGTGTTGTAATGAGTATAATATTTTGAGCTTTTCTAAAATGAATTAGAATAAACTCAGAACAGCAAAGGTGTGTGAAATTTCATTAAATATTCAGATCTTCAAAAAAAAATTAGAATTCAAAATAACAGTGTTCAAGGTATACTATGAATGCTTTAGCACTGTTAAGAATTCAGAAAAGAAATAAAACTTCAAAACAATTGCAGATATTTACAAACTTAAATTCAAGTTCTGGAAATAAATATAAACATGTGAGTTTTACCCAAATAGAGTAAATTTCCAAACAAATATGAATACTGCAACTGGAAGTTTCAGAAGCACAGAAAAGAAAAAACAACGAGATAATGCAGTGACAAATCAAATAAAAACAAACAGAAGAAAATAACATAGAAAGGGGTAGAGGAAGGAGAAATAAACAAAAAAAAATTTACAAAGATGAGGTTAGAAATCATACCTGATTCACAGAAGATGTTGTGGATCTCTAACTCATCAAGCTTTGGCTAAGGAACTCTGAATGATACAGACAAGTGGAACAACTTGAATATCAATCTCCTTTGCATAGCAGTTCCTCAGCCACTTCTGGTACCTAACCGTTGAGATGATCAAGTGGTCGAACAAAATTAGTAAAACCACTCACAGTTGTATTCATTTGTTTTGGTACCCAAACTCGTTTATATAACAAACCATTCGAATCTACCTTTGTACCTTTCGGGACCCAAATCTGTTTGAATTTAGTCGAAGCCGTTTTATTTTTATTTGGGGTCCAAGATTGTTTAAATGATTTGTTATCAATCAAAATCACATCACGTTTTTGATTTAAGAATCCTTTGAGAATGTTAGAGTTCAAATTTTCAAAACAAACATTTCCAAAATGATTTGAAGGATTTTTAAAACCAATTGAATTCCGTTTTTCAAACTCATTTGTTTTTCCAAGAACATCATTTTTTCCAAAGCCAAGACCCGATTTATTTCCAATAGAAACTTGGTTTTGTAACAACATATTCAATGATTTTTCCCCATTAGAAAATTTATTCAAAGTAGATTCTAATCGTTGAATTTTGGATTTTAGATCGTCATTTTCTTTTAATAAATTTGAGCAATTATTTATAGCGATCATCTGTTCAGCATTGGTCTGCTTTAAAACCAGATTCTCATTTTCAAGCAATCTAATTTTGGCTTGAGATTCCGAGATTTCAAATTCAAATCGTTTTTGTTTTTCAAACTCAAAAATCTTGAATTTTTCAATCTCATTTTCAAGTTCTTTCAAAATCAAATCACTTCTCACCAAATTTTCATTTTCAGCAATCTCAAATTTGGAACTTATATCAGTCTTAAAAACTTCAAATTCCTTTTGTAGAAGATTGTTCAAATTTGATAACTCAATCTTGTTTTCTTTTAAGATCAGAATTTCCTTTTCAAACTTTTGAATATTTTTATTGAGATGAACAAGATTGGTTTTCAATTTTTGCAATTAGAATTTGAAGAATTCTTAACGTTTTTGAGTTTTGATTCCAAAACATTATTTTTGCAGATCAACTCAAGCTTCTCAGATTTCAGAAGTTTATTTTTAGATTTTAACTTCTCAACAGATTCAGTTAAACCATTTAAACGGTAAATCAAAGAAATATTTCCTGTTGAGTCTCCATCTGGATTTCCATCTGTGCAACCTGTCAAGCACAAATCTGAAGCCGAGTTATCTTTCTGGGATTTTGAGCATTTGTCAATTTTTCCATATAGCGCGTTGAGAGTCTGCCAGATCTCCTGCGCAGTCAAACAATGGGAAATAAGGCTATATTGAATATCATCAATATAAGAATATAAAATATGAGTAGCATGTAAATTAAATTCAATATCAACCCTACTTACAATATCATACCCATTTTTAATACTATTCCAACATTTAATATCAACAGATTTTAAATAAGATTTCATTTCTGATTTCCAATTTAAAAAATCTGTACCATTGAAAATAGATGGAATATGACTGGACTGACTCTCTATGGACTGACAACTAGGATTCACCATTTTTCTAGAGTTAACCGAAACCTTGCTCTGATACCAAATGTAGGATCTAGATTAACCCTAGAGGGGGGATGAATAGGGTTTATCACAGTTTTAAACTGAATTTAAAAATTGACAGGATATTAAAATAAAAACAGATCACAGAATGCAGCAGAAATAAAAGTGCAGAAAATAAGTCACACACAGATATACCCAGCTTCGGCAAAACCCTGCCTACTGCTGCATTCCTAAGGTTTCTACTAGATGATAGAACAGATCCCGCATACAAGACCTTGTACACTCGCGACTCTCGCTCCTATTCTAACTCTACGCTCAAAACCCTAGACTGATTCAAACCCCTGAATCAGAATTTCCCCTAGTTTTACACAGACTAGTCAACTGCCAGTTAAACCCCTAACTGGTTCCCCCTAGATTTTACAGAATCTATAAACTGTTCGGTTTACAAAGAAATTAAAACTGAAACAATACAAAATAAAAGAAACTAAAGCAAAAACCCTAGGAGATAAATAACAAGGGTCATCCCCTTTTAGCCTTTAAACAAAAACGTGGCCGGCCCAATCTCATTTTCTTTTCACCCGATCTCTTTGCTATGTGGAAAAAAAAAATGGCGGCGGCTCTAGGGTTTCTTCTTTGAGTTCCAAATCGAAGTCGATGTTGTTAATTTTTGGCTCTGGAAATGATTTCTGGTGCTCGAATCTCCGATTGCTTCTCTGTCTTGCTCGATTGTTGTGTGGCTATGTGATTCTTCACTCTGGCGATCGAAACCTTAATGAAATTGTGAGTGTTCTTTGATTAAAAAATGTTGCTCTCTGATTTAGTTGTTGTTGGTTTCGATTTCGATGTCCTTCTCTGCATATGATGTAACTGGTGTTCAATAGGATTATATAATCCTATACCATGCTCTGATTTCACGCAAATGACTTGAACTGATTTTGCACGATTTCCCTTTTCTGATTTAATCACCTCGACTTTTATTGTTGTTGCATGTGAATGCCTCTTTTGAATTCTCGGCTTTAATTGAATTTCTCTGCGTGTATTTCTTCTGATAATTTGCGAGATTGAATCTTGAATTTATTGATGGGTTTTGGATAAATTTATTATTTGTTGTCCCTTCTGAAATTATGTCGTGACTCATTTCTTGATTTCTTGCCAAAAATTGATGCATGTAAATTTCTGAAATAAATCAAGCAGTTTCTTCATCCCTTGTTTGAATTCCTTTGCTCTGATTGTTCCCATGACTATTGTGAATTTAATCGATGAACCTGGACACGAATTTTCAAACAGAATTTCCCTTTTGAGTTATAAACACTTTGGCTTTGTTTGAATACGTCAATTCAAAATGTTTACTGATTTTAGTAAACATATCTAAACAGAATTCATGGCCCCTTGAAATTTCCTTTGCGTCACCTGATTCATGAATGGATTGTTGCCTTAAAAAAAACTAAATTTCTGGACTGATTCTTGCCGATATTTGTTTGTGCCAAACTGGAGACAGATTAGAAAACATTCCCAAAAATGAAATACCGATTTAATGCTTTCCCAAAATCTGGAAAAAATAAATCTTGCCAAACTGATTCGATTGTAATTGTTTTCCAAGTTTGAAAAAACAAATTAACTTGCTGAGTCTTGTTTAAGCTTGAACATGATACTTTGCATTCGGCATGCTTGTGATGTTTTCTGGTACACAAAGAAAACTGATATGAACTGATACTGTCTTGATCACTTGGTTGCTTGCATGTAGTTGCACCATCCATTTATACTCCTTTCTTTCCGAACAGCTTGTGACACTGAAACTGCTGCCTTATTTGCATGTACACCATGCTGAACTGAACTTGTGCACACCATGAACACTGTTGCTATGAATTTGAGCCACTCTGCTGTTTGCCATGATTATTTTCCTGTTTGCTAATTCATGCATGTATGTTGATGCTGCTTCATGCTTTTAAGCTTGTTGTCATGTTTTTTTTTGTTTTATCTTGTGGCACATTGTTTTATGTTTGAGTCTGAATTGATGTGCCTCGGCCATGTTGACCATCCCCTTTGAAATCATTTTCACATTATGTTGTGTAATTTCCATTGCTATCCCTTGTCCATTTTTGTGTTCCACCTGGTTGTGTTTACTGTCTCGAGAGTTTATCACCTGTACTTGCCGTGGTTGTTTCGTTTGTGTTGGCTGTTTACATCTTTGAGTTGCTATCTTTTTGAAAAAAGTTTGATCATTGTGCACTTCTTGTTCCACCATGCTTGCTAGTTTGTTTTGAAATTGCCTAGCTCGACACATGAGCTTGTATGTTGACTTTGCATTCATTATGCTGTAGCATCCACTAGTATTTTACTGTATGTATGCATCACCCTTACTATACTTGCTGAACTCCATGACCATGCTGCATTGTTTTGGACCTTGGCTCGACACATGAACAATGAGACTCGACCACTTGACCTGTCCATTCTGATCCTTGCTGCATTGCCCTGTCTTGATCCATGCACCACTTGATCATTGCTGCCATGTCTTTGTTTCATGTTGACATTGAGTTTTAGCTTTCCTGTATATGTGCCATGACTTTTCTTGACTATGATTCGACCCCTTTTCATTGCCGTTTTGATTTGAACCATGTTTGACCTATGTTGAACTTTCACTTGAATGTTTGTTGTAGCACTGAGTCGAGATGGTCCACGTGGCTCCTCCTCAGTTGCATACACTATATTCTGATTGGCGAGGCAGTGCACATATGTATATTTATACATGTGTGTATATGCAGCCATCAGACATATTTTCCTGTCCCTGCATTGTATATACATACTGTCTGCCTTGTGGTATTTACAGTGTATCACTGTGAATATCACAAGTTGTCTAGACACAGATTGATGGTTTTTATAAAACAGATCAAGTCAAGAAAAATGATGAGAAACACACCAGAAATCTGAGGCAAATAAAATTTTAAAAATAAAATTTATATTTGCATATATTCAGTATTATTTCTATTGCAGTATACTGTGTGTTTCTGTTTCATGTGTGACAGGTAAGCGGGGATGACTGGACTGAACTGACAGAAGACTGAAGAATGAAGTCAAGAACAGTGTTAGTTAAAGAGTGTTTGTAACAGTGTATGTATAGATGAAAAATGTACAACTGAGTGTAAAGTGTGTATGAGTGTTGAATGAGAAACTGTGAGTGTGAAACGTATTGCAATGCTGAGATGTACAAATAGTGGAGTATAAAATTTGTACTGTTTGAATATTGAAATAAAATATTCTATTTAAATAAAATACTGTGTTAATATTTGAATTTCTGTACAGGCGTATTTTATTTAAATATAAATATTATATTCATTGCTGTGATGTATATATATATAACAGTACAGTACCAAACACATTTATAATAGAAATATATTTGGTTGTTATCATCAAACAAAAATCATATAATTGTGTATACAACACCGTTATATACAACAATGATCCCTTGGCCCAAAGTTGGCTCAACATCATGAGATGACCTAAATCAAGGTCCAACTACTCGGTCTAGCCGATCGGCTCCCTATAAGCCTAACTCGTCGTGTATCGGTGTCATACGGCTTAATCATCGAATGTAGTTAACTGTGCAAGGTCCACCCTAGGGTGTATCCAGCCCTAAGGTGTAAACCACAGACACAATTCAAGCACGCACAGTCTAAACCTACTGGTGCCCATGTTCAACTCCGGACTTAATGTGCACGACCATGGTCCGCCTGAACAACCGGTGCACCATTCAGCCGTCTCTTTTGGCCTCTTACAATCAGTCCAGTAATCGTGCCCCACCCTAGCCTAGTCCAGGGTATCCAGATACTCCCAAGAGGGTTACTGCTGAAAAGGACCTCGTAACTAGGATTTCAAGCGGGTTAAGTGTGGTTAACCCTATCCTAACCATGTATTGAGTCGGTCAAGTGTATCCAAGCAGTTCATGACTTAACCCTATCAATTCATCGTGTTTAATTGGTTAAGTATTCAAGTAGTCATGACTTAACCCTACCAACCCATCGTGTTTAATTGGTTAAGTATTCAAGTGGTCCATGACTTAACCCTACCATGTGACATTAATTAACTTAATGCTCTCCAACCTCTCACATTAGACTTTGTTGTGGTTACTAGTTAAGCCGGGCGGGTCCGGGTAGCTTTACACCACAACCTAATCTAACCTCGGGTTTCAAGCGCGATGTGACCAACTACTCACATTGGGTCCTATTGTTTGTAGCCACTAGTTAAGTCGGTCGGTTCCGGGTAGATTTATGCTACAAACTCAACCCAACCTCGAGTTGGCCACTTTCATGTTTTCTACATGTCATGTCCACGTTCATGTTTTCAAGTATAATCACATGTCATATTTTCAAGGCATGTTTCATGTCATTAAAGTTTACCCATAACGTAACCCCATCGCACGTAAGTTCGCATCAACGCAAATAGATCAAAAGGGGGAACATAAGAATATGACAAGGCGGGCATAAGATGGCAAAGTCTATCACGCGTTAAACATGGTGATATTTGAGGCAAAAGGGGGTTCAACATACTAGCATATGGCCTCACATGTATGATAGCATAAAAGGTGACTTGGCCTCAAACATATCAAATGACATAAGGGTGATTTGGCCACAAGCATGCATAATAGCATAAGGGTGATTTGGCCACAAGCATGCATAATAGCATAAGGGTGATTTGGCCACAAGCATGCATAATAGCATAAGGGTGATTTGGCCACAAGCATGCATAATAGCATAAGGGTGATTTGGCCACAAGCATGCATAATAGCATAAGGGTGATTTGGCCACAAGCATGCATAATAACATAAGGGTGATTTGGCCACAAGCATGCATAATAACATAAGGGTGATTTGGCCACAAGCATGCATAATAGCATAAGGGTGATTTGGCCACAAGCATGCATAATAGCATAAGGGTGATTTGGCCACAAGTTAAACATGGTGGCATATGAGGCAAATGTGTTCATAAACTTTCATATTACATTATAAGCCTCAAAACATGCATGATATCAAACTTTAGCAAAATAGGTGAAACATGGTCATAAATGACATAGGATGATAGCTAGTGATTCGCATATAACATCATATGCAAGATAACATAAGGGTTATGAGAGTTTCTATGTTGCTTTATGCAACATTTCAAATCAAAGCTCATAGCTTTCTATGCACAAAGTCAAGGTGATAGCTTTACAAACATGCATAGAATAAATCTATGCATAACATGATAGAATCAAAGCACAAATCATACTTAGGCCCAAACTCAAACTTGCAACATGTCATATTTAACTTCATAGTTAGAATCTAAGAGTAGAATAGGGCTTACAATGCTATGAAGACTTATAAAATAAAATAAGATTGAGACGAAGCCATTAGCAACTCTAAAAACCCCCAATCGAATATAAGCTCCAAGTTATCTTGAGAAACAAGAAGCTCCTTTGATTTGTATGAAGAAAGATCCTTGTTTTGATGAAGAAAGATGGCTCTTTTACTAGCTTAGGACACTCAAACTTTCATGAAGAGGTTGGAGGCCATGATATGAAGGTGGAGGCCATGATTAGGAAGCATTTTGGCATAGTTTAGTTGTAGGAATGATTTGTGTTGATTTAGACTAGGTATTAGGGTCTTTTTATAGAAGACTAGGTTAGTTTAGGCCATAGGATTAACCCTAGTTCAGATCTGAGCCTTTAAAATCCGTCACAAGCCTCCAAACATGTCTTGAGGAACAAGTCAAGTGCACCCAGGCCAAACTGGCCGACCACCCAAGTCGACAGGGGTGTCGACTGGGCAGTCGACACCACCTGGGGTGTGTCGACTCCCAAGTCGACTCCCCAGTCGACTTGGGGGTGGCGGGAATTTTTCCCGCCTGTTCTGCTTGGCTGAATTTGAATTCTGAATTCAAATTTGAACTGTTTTTGAACTTGAAATTTTCTGAAAACTTTGACGGGCCATAACTTGGTCATACGGACTCCGATTTTCGAAAACTCGGATTCTATTTCGCGTATTTTTCCGAGACGAACGCAATGGAACAGCCCGTTTCCCTTGATTCAGATTTTATCATTTAATTCTGCCTTGGTTTATGTTATACATGTTATTTAAAAATACGGGTTGTTACAAGACCTCCTTCCGATATCGAGCATGATCGCCATGAGAGCCGGGGCAGAGATGACAGAAGGCCTCATGATTCTCATCGACCACACACCTTGCGCTCTCATTCCCCCGTTCGGTTGGATCCAGACAGGTATAAGAGCCACCAAAGTCGTCGAGGAGAAGATACGTCGCAATCCAAAGATCGAACTTCTCCTTAAGACAAATATAGTCGGGAAAAAAGTCCACCGAAACATACCGATTCATGAGACAAACACAAAGTTTCTGAGAAACGATCTGGAAAGGGTGATGCAGCCATCGTCCCGGCTAAGCGAAAACATGTTGAACTAACATACTACAAGCCTCCACCACTAGATGCTGATTCCAAAGTTAAGCTGGCATATCTGGAGAAGTAGTTCTCAGATCACTACTTTGAGAATCTAACTTTTTTACCCACACTTGAGCCTATTTATTCAAAGTGGGCAGATGAGACTGAAGCAAAGATTGACGCAGTTGAGAAGCAATACTCGGAGGTGTACAAATATTCACGCAATCTCTCCAGAATTATTCGGACTTTAATTACAGACGTTGATTCAATGAAAAAGGCTGCGGATTCTGATGAGAATGCCATGAAAAAATTGGAGAGGGACCTAGAAGACACACAGCTCAACTCGTCATTGCTCAACGGGATGCCAACAACTTTAAACAGCAATTTGAGGAATTACAGAAGCGTTATCATGACTTGCTGGAATCTCATAGTCAAGAGCATTTGGAGTTAAAGAAACAAGCAGAAACGCTAAGTCAGACAGTGTCAAAATGCAACTGGCTTACAATACTCTTGAGCAAGATAAGGCCGAGTTAGCGAGAAAAAATGCTGAACTGGAGAAACGAAACGCTGACTTGGAGTCCAAGTTAATGGAAGCCGAGAATTGGACTGCCCTAGCTGAGGGGAATGTGGATAATGCCATTAACTCTGCTGAAGAAACCCATAGACAGCTGTCAGAGGCTCAGGAAGAAGTGCACGGTTTTGGCAAACTATTGATTGAATTCTTTGCACACATCATTCGTCTCCGAAACATCTCTTGTATTGAAGATTATCCGACTACCTTAGTTCACGTATTGATTCAAATCATCAAATGGGAGAAAGAGGAACTTAAGGTAGACTTTGTTGATGAAGACAAACTTATGGAAAAGTATATGAGAGATGATGAACCGGCACGCCTGGCCAAGGGGCGTCGCCTCATTGCCGCTGCTATGGAGGAGGAGAAACGCCTGGCCAAACAAAAGAATATCCCTGAAGTTGGTTCTTCTTTTGCTACCGCTGGAACTACTGAAGTTGAGGGATATGATCCCGAGAATCCGGGAATTCCTAAAGCGTCTCTTTTATCTCCTATACCCGAATCAGCATCAGAGACGGTAGCTGCCCCAATTGAGAAATCATCAGAAGGTATTTCCACCTTTTCACCTCAATTTGCCAAGGCAGTCTCCACCTTTCGTCACATAATTGGGCAATCGATCGAGGATCCTTTATTTTCTCCTAAGTTGATAATTGTTGCTTCTCATTCTATAGGTGATGGACCAGCCAAGAAGACTGACAAGCATCAGGGAACCACCGTTGGGGAGAAATCTGTGGAAGAGACTTAGGGAGAACAGGATAAGGCTACCATCGTTGAGTCGGGACGGGGAGCTGAACTGTCTAAGGCCGACACTTCTCATGATGACGAGATGATAGATGCCTTAAAATACGAGGTGGTAATGAGGGCATGAAGAAGATCCTGATGTGGCTATAATTGGGGATTCAAAAAGTGCCGATGACGTTACTTTGGCTGAAATGAAAGCCAAACAAGACAAGCGCATGCAGCTGAAAGTTGAGGACTTGAACCCCGAAAGCCTTAAGCCCCTTGCAGTGGTGGATCCTGGATCAAGGTTAGTTGTTAAGCTTTCATCTAGGTCTATTACAGAAGAGCTTGCTAAAAAATCTACTCTTGATTCCAGTGTTCCAATTCCTAGGATGAAATCCACCGATTCTGGTACTTCAACTACAAAGAAGAAAAGGCCAAAGGGTCTCATGTCTGATGCTGAAAAGGAGGCTAGAAATGCTCTTAAGGCTGCCAAAAAATCTAAGTCTACTCCGAAGCCGAAGTGATGATGTGCATTGTTTTATTTTATTTTGATATTCCACTGGTCCGCTGTTGTTATAGCGAGTGCGGCCCTTGCGTCTTTTGCTTAGTCTTGCTGTATAAACTCACATATTTGTGAATAAAATTGTTTGTTCTCTGCAATGTCTGATATCCGTTAATTTTAACATTTAGGTAAAGATGCACACAAACATCATGTCAAATCGTAGTTATATATTAAAGTCGTTATTAAGGGAAATATGTGTACATATATATGCCCCCAATCAATCATGGATAACTGATTAAGACTTATTCAAGATCGATTAAATTCAAAATTCAGCTATCCCCGGTTCTCTGACGGGGCCATATTCCTTTTCTCATTGATGCCTATTCTTCCTAGCATCTTTATACTCTCCTGTCTGATAACCAGGTTAGAGTATTACTGAGGCGGTCTCTTATCGGGGTGCACCTTCACGCCTCAAGGGACGTCGTCTTCCCATCCTTTATACTCTCTCTCTCGTCTCATGAGAGTTAGAGTAAGGAATGTCATCTTCCCATTCTTTTGCATTTTATAATGCAAACGGTCATTTTGTTCGTTCTTGAACATAGGTCATCTCCAATTTTCCAGATTTAATTTAGTGTTTCGTGTTTCATGGTCATGATAAATAATTGTCGAAGATATAAATAATGTAGGAAAGTATATGACACATGATATTTTATAGTTGTTCAGCTAAGTCGTAGCCTACATACACTTCATAATCCTTTGTTCATATAAACAGACTTTTTCTAAGGCAAGTCGTGCCTTTTTACACAGCTTATAAAAACAAAAAGGAAGACATTTTATATTTAGCTCAGGTATCGTCGTAACTGCTGAGCGTTCCAAGCTCTGGGAATCTCTTCACCATCCACAGTCGTTAGCTTGAGTGCTACTGTATCAAGCTTCCGTCGGATGGTGTATGGCCCTTCCCATTTTGGACCCAATTGGGTCGAAGGCGGGAAGACTCGTTTCAGTACTATGTCTCCTGGTTCAAAGGTTTTGAAGCGAACTTTCCTGTCATAATAACGTGTTACTTGATGTCGATGTCTTAAGGCACGCAAGTCTGCTTCGTCTCTTTTTTCTTCAACCATATCAAGAGACTCTAGGAGGATTGTTCTATTTGTCATCGGGTCATAGTACACGACTCGATGAGAAAGGACTTCCAATTCTACCGGGATTACTGCTTCTGACCCAAAGGAAAGTGAGTAGGGTGTATGGCCGGTGGCCGTCTTAAAGGTTGTCCTGTAGGCCCATAAAGCTAGTGGCAACTCATCTACCCATATGGCTTTGGCCCGCTCCAACTGCTTCTTAAGAATAGATTTAATCACCTTGTTTATTGCTTCGACTTGGACATTTGACTGCGAGTGAGCTACAGCAGTGTACCGTTTATCACTCTTGTACTTCTGGCCGAAGTTTCTGAATTCGATGCTGTCAAACTGTGTCCCATTATCAGTTATCATGGTCTTCGGTATCACAAATCGACAAATAATGTTTCTGACCACAAAACTGATCACCTTTCTTGCCGTGATCGTTGTTAAAGGTTCAGCTTCCACCCATTTCGTGAAATAGTCCACGGCGATGATCGCATGCTTGGCTCCTCCTCCGGCAAAAGGTAACATTCCAATAATGTCAATCCCCCACATGGCCAACAGCCATGGGCTTACCATCGACTTGAGCTGAGTCGGAGGCGCTCTGGGAATCTTGGCAAATCTTTGACATCCGTCGCAGCGTCGTGAATAATCAGCCGCGTCTTTATTCACGGTAGGCCAGAAATATCCATACCGTAATACTTTCTTTGCTAGGGTTTGGCCCCGGGTGTGGTCCCCACACTCACCTTCATGTACTTCTTGCAGTACACGTTTAATGTCGTCGTGTGCGATACACCGTAATAGGGGCATTGAAAATCCTTGGCGATAAAGGACGTTGTCCTGTAAAATGTATCTTGCAGCCTTGCGTCTTACAGCTTGTCTTTCGCTCTTTTTCAACGAGAGGGTACCATTCTTGAGAAAATTCTTGATCGATGTCATCCATGATTCTCTCTCTGGGTCGACTTCCAAGGCTAGTTCCTCTTCCATCAGGTCAAAACTCGGTGATTCCAAAACCTCTATCGGAACCATTTCAGTTTCTTTGGGATTGTCAGAACTTGCTAGCTTTGCCAACCGATCTGCTTTCTGATTTTCAATTCTTGGATCATGCATTATGTTGTACGCTTCAAACTTCCCAGCAACTCCTTTACCTTTTTGAGATAAGTAACAAGTCGAGGTCCTTTAGCAATAAATTCCTCCCGGACCTGGCATACAACTATCTTGGAATCACAATATATATCTAGTGTCTTCACTCCCAATTCTTTGGCGAGTTTCAACCGGGCAATCAGGGCTTCATACTCGGAACCGTTATTGGTAGCAGCAAACTCCAATCGCAATGCATATTAAATAAATCATCCTTCGGGAGTTATTAAAACAACTCCGGCGCCGGACCTTTGATCATTTTTGGCTCCGTCCGTATATAGCTTCCACGGACTAAGATCTAACTCTTGGTCTAAAGTAACTACCTTGTCACCCACCATTTCCTCTTCAGGAATTGTGAATTCAGCTATAAAGTCGGCCAATGCCTGCCCTCTTATTGATTTCCACGGTTGAAAATTTAAATCAAATTGACTCAGCTCAATGTTCCATTTAAGTAACCGCCCCGATGCTTCGGGTTTTTGCAACACTTGTCTTAAAGGTTGATCGGTGTATACAATTATTGGGTGAGCCTGAAAGTAGTGACGAAGCTTGCGGGAAGCAATCAGGAGGCTATAAGCAAGCTTTTCTATCTTCAGATAATTACGTTCTGCAGCAGCTAGCTTTTTGCTCACGTAGTATACAGGCATCTGGACTTTATCCTCTTCACGTACCAATGCTGTACTGACGGCGTTAGATGATACCGCTAGGTAGACAAACAAATCCTCATGTTCCACGGGTTTTGATAATATTGGAGGCTTTTCTAGTAAGTCTAATAAATTCTGGAACGCCTCCACATAGTCGGGGGCCCACTCAAAATTTTGCTTTCCTCGTTTTATTAGATCGAAGACAGGTACACACCTATCGGTAGCTTTGGAGATAAACCTGCTCAATGCAGCAACTTTTCCGGCCAAGATTTGAACATCTTTGATCTTTCATGGTTCTTCAATATCCCTTATTGCTGCTATTTGGATAGGATTTATCTCAATTCCTCAAGAACTCATGATAAACCCAAGGAATTTTCCAGATGCAAGCCCAAACGAGCATTTTAGGGCGTTTAACTTCATTCCATACCTTCGAATAATATCAAACATTTCAGCAAAATCCCTTGTATGGTCGGAAGATTGTTTAGACTTCACAAGCATGTCATCCACGTAAACCTCCATGGTTTTCCCAATTTGATTATAGAACATGCGGTTGACCAAGCGCTGATATGTGGCTCCTGCATTCTTTAACCCAAATGGCATTACCACATAACAATATAACCCCAAGTCTATGATGAAACTTGTATGCTCTTGATCTGAAATGTGTATGGGAATTTGTAACACCCCGTATGTTAAATAACTTGTTATAACATAAATCAAAGCAGAATTAAATTTAATATTCTGAATCAGGGGAAACGGGCTGTGCCATTGCGTTCGTCTCGGAAAAATACGCGAAATAGAGTCCGAGTTTTCGTAAATCGGAGTCCGTATGACCAAGTTATGGCCCGTCAAAGTTTCACGAAAAATCAAAAACGAAAACTGCTCATGTTTTGAGGCCCGGGATGAGTTTTGGGCTGTTTTTTTGGGCCCTAAATGGTTCCTACACTTGACTTCTTCCCCAAGACATGCTTTAAAGGCTAGGATTGGTTCTAGGGTATATCCTATGGTCCTAAAACATCTAACTAATCTATATATACACCCTAATACCCCCCTTTATCCTTACCAAAAATAGATCTAAGGCCATTATGCCACCACTTAGAAAATTGGAGAGCCTCCACTAAAAATCCTAAGAGGGTTTGCAAGCTAATCTACATCTTCTTCTACTTAATCATGGGGATTTGCTTCATTTAACTTGCTAATCTTGTTTTGGTGAGCTTCTATCCCCTTAATAATCAATTATTGAATTGATTATGATAAGATGTGATAAAGTATGGCTATGTTTGTGGATCCATATATTTATGCAAGCTTGATGTAGTGAATATTATGTGTTTTGCAAGTTATATGCCTTATGTCATGCAAGTTTCATAATATGTAATCATGATATTTTTATGCAAGTTGTTTCATGATGTTTATGATGCAAAACACTAAGTGAATATGGATCCATTATGCAAACATGTTATGCAAGTATGTGAGTACTTATGCAAGTCATGTATATGCTTATATGCATGTTTAACATCTTATGCAAGTATATGAATGTTTATGCAAGTTATGTATATGTTGAAATGCAAGTTTAACATAATATGCAAGCCTATGCAAGTATGTGAATGTTTATGCAAGTTATGTATATGTTGAAATGCAAGTTTAACATAATATGCAAGCCTATGCAAGTATGTGAATGTTTATGCAAGTTATGTATATGTTGAAATGCAAGTTTAACATAATATGCAAGCCTATGCAAGTATGTGAATGTTTATGCAAGTTATGTATATGTTGAAATGCAAGTTTAACATAATATGCAAGCCTATGCAAGTATGTGAATGTTTATGCAAGTTATGTATATGTTGAAATGCAAGTTTAACATAATATGCAAGCCTATGCAAGTATGTGAATGTTTATGCAAGTTATGTATATGTTGAAATGCAAGTTTAACATAATATGCAAGCCTATGCAAGTATGTGAATGTTTATGCAAGTTATGTATATGTTGAAATGCAAGTTTAACATGATATGCAAGCTTATGCAAGTATATGAATGCTTATGCAAGTATGTGAGTGCTTATGCAAGTTAAGTATATGCTAAAATGCAAGTTCTACATGTTATGCAAATCACATGTTTGATGATATGTAAGTTCATATGCAACATGTTATGTAAGACACATGTTTGATAATATGCAAGTTTGGGTTAAATGTAGTTGGGTTAATATATGCTCATATATGCAAGTTGACATCCTCTTAACCCATGACAAAGTTGTATGCTAAACCCATGATATTTGTAATGATCTTCCCCTTATTTATGTCATGAAATGAGAACGATTTACGTGGGGAACGATGGGGTTGGTAAATATGTTAATAAAAATATGATTGGGTATGATTAAGCATACAATAAAAATAAATTACCATAAGTGGGAATTTACCTATTAAGTTAGGTCTACCCCATGGGAATTTACCTATTGAGTTAGGTCTACCCATGTTATGGAAAATTTGATATTAATTAGGGATAATTAATATGGGGGTGATTAATTAGGATTAATTAATCAACTAAGACACGAGGTTGGACCCTTTTGTAGCGGAAGTCTGCCCGGAACCGACCGGCCATCCAGCGGCTACAAATGATTGGCCCAATGTGAGAGGTCTTAGTCATAAATTAAATACATGATTAAAGTAAAGACACGAGGTTAGGCCCTTTTTATGACAGAAGTCTGCCCGGAACCAACCGGCATATCCAGCAGTCATAAAAGACGGTCTAATGTGGGAGGTCTTTATGAGGTCATGATCTTAATTAATGAATTAAGAAACACTTAACCATATTAGCATGTAGTGGGACATGAGGGGTTAAGTGGGTGCCTTGGGGTGGCATGATGAGACTAGTGGGTTGCCTTGGGTGGCAATAGAAAAATACGATTAGAATACTTAACCAAGGTGGAACATGTAATTAAACATGATTAAGGGGTTAAGTAAGTGCCATGGGTGGCATGTGGGAATCTAGTGAGTGCCCTAAGTGGCAATTGAAATATGATTAAAGGACTTAGCCAAGATTTATAACATGTAAGGGGACATGGTTAAAGGGTTAAGTGGGATGCACTAGATTAAACGACAAGCTTAAGTAGTAGCTTGTGGGGGCCCATTTCAACCAATATCCCAACGTATCTTTGTAGGCTCGACCCTTGTCGGGTGACGGGACACGCATATTGGGCTTGACTGTAAGAGACCAAAACGGGTTAGCGGTGGCAACGCGGGATCAACGGGTTTCATATGCGTGTGTGGACCCGGGCTGGTTGGTAAGTCGTTGTTGCATCGGGTAGATATAAAGCCGTGCACAGTGATATTATATGGTAGCCACTTTGGGAAATGATACACCCCCTTTTGTGGGACCAGCACGGGTATCTACGGTAGGGAGCCGATCGCTTGGGGGTAGTGGGTACACCTAGTAAAAATAGGGGCAGACGGCACCTGTGTAGGGGTACAAGAAACTACCGGGTGAAAAATTACTAAGTACACTTAGTGGGATCAACCTTTAAGTAGGAATTACTCTTGGTGGGTAGAACTGGTGTGGTGCAGTTAGTAATTATCCTTGGGTGGGTAGATGCGTCTTTACGGTTATCTTAGTTCGTCCTGTGTTCGTGGGCAACTTAGTGTAGTCATTATCCCCAAAGATACCATACCGAGTTCATATCATACCCTAATTACTTTAATAATTGTATTATTAAGGAGATAGGGTTCACTCAGGCTTATGTCTGACCCCCGTTGTTTTTATCTTTTTCCTTCAGGTCCTCAGGTTGGGCCTAGTGCTAGTGGGTTTTGATCAGTTTGCTTTATCTATCTCTTGGAGCTTGGACCGTAGATGTAGAGCTCAGCTTATCTTATCTTTTCTGTTATGGCTATTTGTTATGAGTAGTGGGATTATGTACTTATTTTATTCAGGATGGATATTTTGTACTTGACTCTTGTTATGGTTTTATGATGTAACCAAACATGTTTTACTTTCCGCTGCTATGAGATGATGTTTTAAAATTTTCAAGTATTACATTATATCTGTCTTGTTGTAATTTTACTGTTCTATACTCACTAAAAATACTCCACCGATGCTATGGCATTCCCTTAGTGAGTGACTATAGCGGGTGTGGGGTGTTACACGTGGTATCAGAGCAAAGGTTACCAGAACAGATAAAAGTTTTAGAAAACTATTTTTCTAAAAACATTTTTGGAAGAAATATTTTCAAAAACATGTCTTTTAAAAGAAAAGTTTTTGAAAGAAAAGCATAATCCCCGATAGCCATACCTTTATCTCTCAAATTCTCCGTTTTGAATCTTTCCCTTTTTCGTCTCAGCATGGCTGAAGATCTTTATCTTCCGGATAGTGTAGCGGTACCAGTATGGTATAGGAGGTTGTTAGAGGCTAGGGCCGCCGCTGCAGGTCCAGCAAATGTTCCTCCTCCACCCGTTGCACTCGTTTCTCCTCGCGCGGATACTTTTGCTATGACTTGTAGGAAGTTTAAGGCTATGGGAGGAAAACCTTTTGTGGGAGCTAGGGATTGGCTTAATGAGACGGAAGAATTGATGGAAATCTTGGAAGTAGAAGAGGGAAAGAAAGTCGGGTTGGCCGCTTGGTTAATGGAAGGAGAGGCCTCGTTCTGGTGGGAGGTCACTAATGGAGAACGCCCGATTGACTCTTGGGTGGATTTCAGGCATAGGTTTGAGGCAAGGTTTCTCTCAAAAGCAGAAGAAAATATGCATAAGGAAGAGAAGGGTCCCAATGCTAGTAAAGCACCCGAGAAGAAAGGAGATCAGAAGAGACCTCAACAGCAGCAGCAAAACAAAGGTGGGAAGGGCAACGGTGGCAAGGGAAAGAAGAGGTGCTTCAATTGTGGGACACTAGGCCACCTAAACAAAGATTGTCGCAAGAAGACTAAGACTGGCTGCTTCCACTGTGGCGAAGCAGGGCATCTGATGAAAAACTGTCCAAAGAAGGAGCAAGGGACGGGGTCTACCTCAGGAGGACTGGTGCAAGCTCATGTGGCACCAGGTCAGGCTAGGGGGCAAGTACAGGCTCTCGCGATTCGGGAAAGAGGTAGAACTACTTCTATTGAAAGTCTAGTTTTTCTGATCAATCATCCTGTCCGTACTTTGTATGATTTTGACACATTGAGTTCGTTTATCTCATCATTACTAGTAGAGTCACTGCACTGAGACACCAGTTGGTAGATGATCCCTTAGTTGTTTCAAACCCAATTGGGCTCCATGATGTGTTTGGGTTTGAAAGTTCCTATACTTAGCGTTGGGTTTAGATGTGATGCTTGTTGGGCTTCACGGGCTATGGGTTAGTGGGCATGGACTGGTTATCCAGTAGGGGTGCCGTTCTTGATTTGGGGGGGGGGAGAGTTGTTAGGCTTATGGGCCGCTTGGGTGACACTCTTGAGATCTCTTGTAATCCCATAGAATCTGTTATGCTAAGGTATCTAGAATCGCTTGACACGTTGGTCTAGAGTCTGCGATCTGTTAGAGTGGTCCAGGAATACCCGGATGTGTTTGAGGAGGTGAAGGGCTTACCTCCGAAGCGGGAGATTGACTTCCGAATATATCTGGTGGATAATGCTAAACCAGTATCTTGGCCAGTGTGCCACATGGCTCCTAGTGGGAGGAGGGAACTCCATAAGTAAGTAGGCGATTTGCTTAAAAAGGGGTCCATAAGACGAAGTATATCGGAGTGGGGCGCTCCAGTAGTTTTGTTATGAAGGCGGATGGGTCCCTCAGACTTTGTGTAGGCTAAAGAGAACTAAAGAAACTCACAAAGAAGAATAGACACCCATTGCCAAGGATTGATGATCTCTTTGATCGGTTGGCTGGTGCCTCAGTATTTTTGTAGTAAGACTTAGCCACGGGATTTCATCAGTCGAGAGTGGCTGAGGATAGCATAGAAAAGACTGCCTTTAGGACTCCGGATGATTTCTTTTATGAGTGGCTGGTGATGCCATTTGGTTTGACATACGCCCCGCATGTTTGGTTAATTTGATGAGAAGGGTGTACAAGGAGTACCTAAATAAGTTGTGATGGTCTTTATGGATGACATTTTGGTCTTTTCTAGGAACGAAATAAGTTTTCGTATGTGCTCAATAGGCTGAGCAGAGCCAGTATAGAATAAACGACGGTTTTGGAACGAGACTGGCGAGAACATCCAGAATTGGTCAAGGGCGGAATTAATTAGCCATTTTTATTTGTATCATCTCACGTAGGTCGTCTGAATCCGAAGGAGGTATCCCTTGGGTGTTTGTCTGATATTGGTTTAGGCCTTTGGGGCTTGCATTTGGGGGATGCCGAATTCGACTAGGGTGGTCTGCATGGGAGACGGTTATGATGATTTTGGATGATATCCTGGTGGAGAAGAGCATGCCCTACATCTTAGGGAAGTGTTGGAGACTCTTCGAGTGCATAGTCTTAGGACAACAAAAGTGGATGGGATCCTTAGCATCCTATGAGTAAGGGTAACATGGTAGCAGACGCCTTAAGAAGAAAAAGGTTGTCCTTGAGTTCATTGTTCGTTGAACGATGGAGCTTAGAGTTTATTTCTAAGTTTGACTTTAGACCTTCCATTGACTTTGTACCCGGTTTGCTAGCCTCCTTGGTTAGACCTACTCTTTTGGGGTGGATTGGAAGAGCACAGAGGGACGACCCACAGTTGGTTGAGTTGATAGAGAAGCTCATAAGGGGGGAGTCGTCCAGCCATTTGAGTAGGAACACCCTAGACGATAGAGGTGTTTGCGTAGAGACGGTAGACTTGGTGTACCGCAAGACGAGGGTTTGAGGAAAGCTATTCTTGATGACGCACACCGTTCTAGGATGACCATTCATCCCGGTGGGGATAAGATGTACCAAGACATGAAGAGGGTTTTCTTCTGGGCTGGTATGAAGAAAGATGTGGCCGAGTATGTCGCTCTATGTTAGGTGTGCCAGCAAGTGAAGGCGGAGCAAAGGAAACCAGGTGGGTTGCTTCACCCATTGGAGGTTCCGCAATGGAAGTGGGATAGCATCTCGATGGATTTTATTGACGGGTTACCCAGGTCGAGGAAGGGTAATACAGGAATTTGGGTGGGGGTAGATAGACTTACTGAGAGCACCCATTTCATACCTATGAAGAGCAAGAGGACTGCTCCATGGCTAGCTTCAGTATATCTTCGAGAGATAGTTCGATTACATGGGGTACCCTCTAGCATAGTGAGTGATCGAGATCCTATCTTCACTAGAGAGTTTTTGAAGAATTCGCAAGAGGCGGTAGGGACTCAGTTGGGTATGAGTACCGCATATCATCCTCAGACGGATAGCCAGACTGAGAGGGTGAATCATGTTTTAGAAGACCTTTATGAGGCTATGTATCTTGGATTTTGGAGGTACATGGGAGGAGCATCTTCCATTGGCGGAGTTGCCCGACAGACTTAGTGATGTATTCTATGGGAGGAAGTGCCTACATGAGACCGCAGAGGTGGTAGAGACGAGTTTGCTTAGAGAAGTGGAAGCAGAGCGTGATGCGACGATTCGACGAGCTCCTACTTGCATCCTTGGGTCAGAGATTTGGAAGCTGAGAAACAGAGAGGTTCAACTAGTCAAAGTACAAAGGGGAGATGAAGAGAGTGACGCTACCTGGGAGACGGAAGCGAAGATGCGTTCGAGGTACCCTTTTTCTTTCGGAGGGTATATCCTTTTGCTTCTCCTTCATCACATATCTTGTGCTTATCTTATTCTTAGTATGTCCTCTCGTTAGTACTTTTGACCTTTAGATAGGGTAAACCTATGGTTGAAACATGTGTTTGAGACATGTTATGGTTGATGGATGCAAGTGGATGCAAGTGTTTGCTAATGGTTGCTCGTGGATGCATATACACACACTCTAGGCACTAGATCGGCTCAGTCACTTCATATTGCATATTGCATAAAATTGTGTGTAGGAAGATATATTTATGGATGTATAATGGTTGTGTTATCACATGGATGATGCATTTTGGTGAATGATTGTGCACTCATGTAGATATTGTATGTGTCGATAGGGTTCGCTCGCATACATAATGGATGCATGGCACTATCATGGTTTGCATATGTTCATACATTAGATAGGGAACATATACACACACTTTTTGCATATGCTCATACATCATTAGAAACTGTTTAAGGACAATGGATGCCAGTGTTTGATGGTTGAGTAGATGGTTGTTTGGTTGGTAGGATACGTTCTTCTTGACTTAGAGATTTCGGGGACGAAATCCTTTAAGTAGGGGAGAATGTAACACCCCGTATGTTAAATAACTTGTTATAACATAAATCAGAGCAGAATTAAATTTAATATTCTGAATCAGGGGAAACGGGCTGTGCCATTGCGTTCGTCTCGGAAAAATACGCGAAATAGAGTCCGAGTTTTCGTAAATCGGAGTCCGTATGACCAAGTTATGGCCCGTCAAAGTTTCACGAAAAATCAAAAACGAAAACTGCTCATGTTTTGAGGCCCGGGATGAGTTTTGGGCTGTTTTTTTGGGCCCTAAATGGTTCCTACACTTGACTTCTTCCCCAAAACATGCTTTAAAGGCTAGGATTGGTTCTAGGGTATATCCTATGGTCCTAAAACATCTAACTAATCTATATATACACCCTAATACCCCCCTTTATCCTTACCAAAAATAGATCTAAGGCCATTATGCCACCACTTAGAAAATTGGAGAGCCTCCACTAAAAATCCTAAGAGGGTTTGCAAGCTAATCTACATCTTCTTCTACTTAATCATGGGGATTTGCTTCATTTAACTTGCTAATCTTGTTTTGGTGAGCTTCTATCCCCTTAATAATCAATTATTGAATTGATTATGATAAGATGTGATAAAGTATGGCTATGTTTGTGGATCCATATATTTATGCAAGCTTGATGTAGTGAATATTATGTGTTTTGCAAGTTATATGTCTTATGTCATGCAAGTTTCATAATATGTAATCATGATATTTTTATGCAAGTTGTTTCATGATGTTTATGATGCAAAACACTAAGTGAATATGGATCCATTATGCAAACATGTTATGCAAGTATGTGAGTACTTATGCAAGTCATGTATATGCTTATATGCATGTTTAACATCTTATGCAAGTATATGAATGTTTATGCAAGTTATGTATATGTTGAAATGCAAGTTTAACATAATATGCAAGCCTATGCAAGTATGTGAATGTTTATGCAAGTTATGTATATGTTGAAATGCAAGTTTAACATAATATGCAAGCCTATGCAAGTATGTGAATGTTTATGCAAGTTATGTATATGTTGAAATGCAAGTTTAACATAATATGCAAGCCTATGCAAGTATGTGAATGTTTATGCAAGTTATGTATATGTTGAAATGCAAGTTTAACATAATATGCAAGCCTATGCAAGTATGTGAATGTTTATGCAAGTTATGTATATGTTGAAATGCAAGTTTAACATAATATGCAAGCCTATGCAAGTATGTGAATGTTTATGCAAGTTATGTATATGTTGAAATGCAAGTTTAACATAATATGCAAGCCTATGCAAGTATGTGAATGTTTATGCAAGTTATGTATATGTTGAAATGCAAGTTTAACATAATATGCAAGCCTATGCAAGTATGTGAATGTTTATGCAAGTTATGTATATGTTGAAATGCAAGTTTAACATGATATGCAAGCTTATGCAAGTATATGAATGCTTATGCAAGTATGTGAGTGCTTATGCAAGTTAAGTATATGCTAAAATGCAAGTTCTACATGTTATGCAAATCACATGTTTGATGATATGTAAGTTCATATGCAACATGTTATGTAAGACACATGTTTGATAATATGCAAGTTTGGGTTAAATGTAGTTGGGTTAATATATGCTCATATATGCAAGTTGACATCCTCTTAACCCATGACAAAGTTGTATGCTAAACCCATGATATTTGTAATGATCTTCCCCTTATTTATGTCATGAAATGAGAACGATTTACGTGGGGAACGATGGGGTTGGTAAATATGTTAATAAAAATATGATTGGGTATGATTAAGCATACAATAAAAATAAATTACCATAAGTGGGAATTTACCTATTAAGTTAGGTCTACCCCATGGGAATTTACCTATTGAGTTAGGTCTACCCATGTTATGGAAAATTTGATATTAATTAGGGATAATTAATATGGGGGTGATTAATTAGGATTAATTAATCAACTAAGACACGAGGTTGGACCCTTTTGTAGCGGAAGTCTGCCCGGAACCGACCGGCCATCCAGCGGCTACAAATGATTGGCCCAATGTGAGAGGTCTTAGTCATAAATTAAATACATGATTAAAGTAAAGACACGAGGTTAGGCCCTTTTTATGACAGAAGTCTGCCCGGAACCAACCGGCATATCCAGCAGTCATAAAAGACGGTCTAATGTGGGAGGTCTTTATGAGGTCATGATCTTAATTAATGAATTAAGAAACACTTAACCATATTAGCATGTAGTGGGACATGAGGGGTTAAGTGGGTGCCTTGGGGTGGCATGATGAGACTAGTGGGTTGCCTTGGGTGGCAATAGAAAAATACGATTAGAATACTTAACCAAGGTGGAACATGTAATTAAACATGATTAAGGGGTTAAGTAAGTGCCATGGGTGGCATGTGGGAATCTAGTGAGTGCCCTAAGTGGCAATTGAAATATGATTAAAGGACTTAGCCAAGATTTATAACATGTAAGGGGACATGGTTAAAGGGTTAAGTGGGATGCACTAGATTAAACGACAAGCTTAAGTAGTAGCTTGTGGGGGCCCATTTCAACCAATATCCCAACGTATCTTTGTAGGCTCGACCCTTGTCGGGTGACGGGACACGCATATTGGGCTTGACTGTAAGAGACCAAAACGGGTTAGCGGTGGCAACGCGGGATCAACGGGTTTCATATGCGTGTGTGGACCCGGGCTGGTTGGTAAGTCGTTGTTGCATCGGGTAGATATAAAGCCGTGCACAGTGATATTATATGGTAGCCACTTTGGGAAATGATACACCCCCTTTTGTGGGACCAGCACGGGTATCTACGGTAGGGAGCCGATCGCTTGGGGGTAGTGGGTACACCTAGTAAAAATAGGGGCAGACGGCACCTGTGTAGGGGTACAAGAAACTACCGGGTGAAAAATTACTAAGTACACTTAGTGGGATCAACCTTTAAGTAGGAATTACTCTTGGTGGGTAGAACTGGTGTGGTGCAGTTAGTAATTATCCTTGGGTGGGTAGATGCGTCTTTACGGTTATCTTAGTTCGTCCTGTGTTCGTGGGCAACTTAGTGTAGTCATTATCCCCAAAGATACCATACCGAGTTCATATCATACCCTAATTACTTTAATAATTGTATTATTAAGGAGATAGGGTTCACTCAGGCTTATGTCTGACCCCCGTTGTTTTTATCTTTTTCCTTCAGGTCCTCAGGTTGGGCCTAGTGCTAGTGGGTTTTGATCAGTTTGCTTTATCTATCTCTTGGAGCTTGGACCGTAGATGTAGAGCTCAGCTTATCTTATCTTTTCTGTTATGGCTATTTGTTATGAGTAGTGGGATTATGTACTTATTTTATTCAGGATGGATATTTTGTACTTGACTCTTGTTATGGTTTTATGATGTAACCAAACATGTTTTACTTTCCGCTGCTATGAGATGATGTTTTAAAATTTTCAAGTATTACATTATATCTGTCTTGTTGTAATTTTACTGTTCTATACTCACTAAAAATACTCCACCGATGCTATGGCATTCCCTTAGTGAGTGACTATAGCGGGTGTGGGGTGTTACAGAATTTGATTGTACCCAGAATAGGCATCCATAAAGGATAAGAGCTCGTGCCCAACCGTCGAATCTACTAGCTGATCAATTCTGGGGAGAGGAAGGCTATCCTTCGAGCAGGCCTTGTTCATATCAGAAAAGTTGATACATGTACGCCACTTCCCGTTAGACATTTTGACCAAGACATGATTCGATATCCAGTCGGGATATTTCAAATCCTTAATGAATCCATTATCTTTTAATTTCTTTACCTCTTCTTTCAAAGCTGCTGACCGCTCTGGGCCTAACATCCGTCTTTTCTGTTTGACTAGTGGGTGCTTTGGATTAATATACAAAGAATGGCTCATAATGGCAGGCGAAATCCCACACATGTCAGCGTGAGTCTAGGCAAACACATCCAGATTTTCCCTTAAAAAATCAGCCAACTCTTTCGCTCGAACTGGATCTAGTTGCGAGCCAATCTTTAGTACTTTTGTCGAATTTGTCTCATCAATAGGTATGTCTACTGTTATCTCATTGGGAGTCGCCTTCCTATCCTCGGGTTCTCTATCCTCTCTGGGACCTATATCCTCGAGCACATCTGAGGGCGACTCTCTTGGGGCTGGACCACTTAATTGCTATGCTGAGTTCTCCTTCGGAGGGGCAGAATCGTCCTTAGTTTCTATGCTCAACCCCTTCATTAGCATCTTCAAATCCGTCATGTAACAAGCTCGACCCGTAGCTTGGTCGCCCCTCATCACCCCAATTCCTGCGTCAGTCGGGAATTTAAGCAGCAAGCACCAAGGTGCAATACATGCCCTAAACTTGGCAAGGGCCGGTCGGCCTAGGAAGGTATTGTAGGGCGACTCCACATCCAAAACTACAAACAGCAGGATGCTCACTCTCTGGTGATCTCCCTACCCTAATGTCACTGGTAATTCCACGTAGCCCATCGGAGCCGTCGACGCACCATTGAAACAACGTATCCATCCTTCGCATGGCTTTAGATCTTTTGGTTTAAGTCTCATTTGTTCGAAAGCTTTCTTGAAGAGGATATTGACCGAGCTCCCGTTGTCCACTAATACTTTATGGAGTAAAGTAGGGCCAATTGTCGTGGTAATTACTGGTGGATCTTCAGTTGGGGATTGAACTCCGGAATCATCTCTACTGCGGAATATGACGTCGTCTGACATCGTCTTTTGTTGTTTTACTGGAGTAATGTCTTCGAGCTTACTGCATTCTCCTACCTCAAAATGCTTAGCGGCGTTGACATACTGATCCATCGCCTTGAAACTACGACTAGCTAGGTGGGGTCCGCCTATAATGGTATTAATAACGATCCTCTTACCTTTCTGCTGGGCTGTGGGTTTTGAAGTAGGCTGGTTTTGGTCCAGGGCTTGCCCCCTGTCCCTTGGGGTTAACTTGTACTCATCCAACTTCCCTTCCCGCAGCAATCTTTCAACTATATCTCTCAAATGATGGCATTCATTGGTGGAATGACCGTGGGTACCATGGAACAAATAAAACTTTCCCGTTGCGATCTCTTTCTCAGTGGAGTCTCTGGATGGTGGTTTTTTGTACTACAATATGCTATATGTATCCAAGTAAATATTCTCGAATGTATCATTTAACGGCGTATAGTTTTCAAAAGTATGGAATTTGGGTCTTTTACTAGAGTTATTCCCTCGGTTTTTGTTCCTTCTACTGCCATTCCCATTCCTATTGCTATTACTCCCGCTCTGGTTGCCAACATTTACTTCAACCTTCCCTGAACTATCACCAGATTGTTTCACAGCAACATTACTTTGGACACCTTCCCCCGAGGCCCCTTCGGACTTTCTTTTCCTATTTGCATGAGCTTCTTCTCGCCTTAAGCGGATATTATCTTTTTCATAGAACAATTCTCTGGTAGGAGGCGGTTTCCCAGAAAAGTAATCCCCGAATTCTGTGTCGGGGTCAACCCCTTCTATCAAGGCCATCAGAATAGTGGGCTCATGAGGATCACTAACTTTGGTGACAGTCAGGTTGAAGCGATCTAAATATGACTTCAAAGATTCTCCTGGGGCCTTTTTAATCCGTGACAACTCTATGACGCTCTTGGACTTTCGGGCATGAAGTCGAAACTGGTCCATGAAGCGCTCACTCAATTATGTGAAATTTGATATCGACCGGGGAGGGAGCCGGCTGAACCACATTAAAGCTACGTCTTCAAGATAAATTGGAAAGGCTTTGCATTTTACAGCAACTGGAGCTGTTGCAGCATTAATGAACCATGCATACCTCATCAGATGTTGACCTGGGTCCGTTCTTCCTGAATACCGATCCATCTGAGGCAAGTTGAACCACCGAGGGAACTGAAAATCCAATATATCATCTGTGAAGGGGTATGACTTCGCTCAATACCCCGGTCCTCATTAGTGTACCGCCGACTTTCGGACATAATCTGACGCACCATCGCCCATACGTCGACATTTGTTAATGTCTGCACCGGTTCTCTAGGTCTAATATTCGGATTACCCCTAGGCTCCTGATTAGGGGACAACCTGCTGTTTCTAGCTTCGGCTGCTCTGCATTGCTCCCTATGCTCCCGGTCAATCTCAGAAGGGAGGGGATGAAGAAGTTGTTGTTGTGTAGGATTAGTAATGTTAGTATCCCTAGGTAGAACGCGGGATCCACGCATGGGAAACAGCATAGGCTCTTTCAAGCTTGGGTCATCAGGCCCTAACACACGAGAATAGTCTTTGCGGGATCCTAAAGATCCAAAAGTTAGCTGATCAAGGTTCTAAGGTCACTCTAGCGATCTTCTTTCATGAGGACGTCCCTCATCTGAAGAAGATGAATCGTCTACAGCAAGGCGGCGCGTTGGGGAAGGTGTCTTTTGTCTCCGGAGCTCTTGGAGTTCCCTACTCATAGTGATCATGTTTTCTTGCATGCGAAGACTGTCACGCCTATGGGCTTCCAATGCCTCCTTAGTACTCTGGAACATGTCAAGGAAGCGAGAAAAATCTCCTTGGGTGACGGGTGCAGACGGGTCAAGCTAATCATTGGTCATAGCGGCTGGAATTGGAGCATTGGAGAGAGCTCGATTAGAAGTTCTAGCTTCATTCTGGTGCGGATCAGATCGGAGCAAGATACTAGGACCGGACCAGTTCAAATGGGGGGAGCGAGTGACTTCAATGTCTTCTGATCGGCTCGGATCAGAGTCACCTGCTCGGATCGGACCTTCCTGACCGGAGCAGCCTGCTCCAGAGTCTTGTCCACGCGACCTCGTCAATACCATGGCTTGTTGATTCTCTCTAGCATCGTTCTCCCTAGCGCCTTGCACTTCTTTTCCTTTCGTTTTGGCCATAGTGTTCAATTTCTCAATGGTTCACCAAAGGTACTTAAAGATGTCAAAAACGGAGGATTAACTTCTTTGAACTTTGAAGGTTCAAATGGTAGAATGATAATCCCAAAAAGCGAAGAATTTGAAGAATTCGAAGTGAAAGCACCAAAATGTTAGATCCAAAATTGGCTCTAAAACCCAAACTAGTTATGATTCTAATGAAATGAAAGCTAAAACGAAGAGAACACACAATTTATAGTGGTTCGGCGTTAAGTAGCCTACGTCCACTTTCCACTCTTCGAATTGATAATTCAAATGCTAGTACAATGACGATCTTCACTCTCTTCTATTTTTACAATACATTAATTCACTCAAGATTATCTCAAATATTGTTTGAAAGATGATTGTAATCTGAAAAAGATGATAAAATTCGGATAGCAAAGAAGTATGAGTTCTCAATGTGCCAAAAGATCCTTCTAAATGCCTCTTGATGTTGTATTTATAGGTGGAAAATCCCCCTGGAGTGGGATCGGTTCGGATCCACGTGGCATCAATCCCGCCACAACCGGGTTCGGATGGAATCTGATGATGACAGCACAACAGGTTAGTGGCAAACGTGGGTAGATCGTGTGCGTAACCGTCTCGAGTATTAAGGAAAATGTGGGGTGGAAGCTGCTATGACTATGGGATCAGATCGGATCGGATCGGATATGTTTGTATATGGGGTTCGGATCGGCTCCATTCCTTCCGATCCGGTCCGGCTTGTTTTCCTTCCCTTTCTGCTTTGTGCTGATCTGTCTTTGCCCAAGGAGAACCCGATCCAATATGATTATCTGGCAGGGTGCTCTTCATTGTTTGAGTCTTTAACTTTCTGTAGTCTAGTTCACAAAGTAGGCTAACAATTAGTATAGATTAATATTTTGTATCATATGGACTCTTAATATTGATGTGAGGTATATCAAACATGGGTTGTATATTATATATACACTACTAGAATAGGTTCTTATTCCAACGTCCACTTTCCAACGGCTGCTAACGGTTTTTTAGAAGCTGTTGGAAACCAATGAAACAATTATTGTTGGCGACCGTTGGAAGCCGTTGCAAATTTACGTGATATTGCCTGCTTCAGCAAACCGAAAGCTTCATTTCTTCCTTCTCCACTAATTAATCCTATCCACCAACCATTCCTCTCCTTCCAAATTTGCTGCCAAAGCTTCCTCCACCATTCCAACCTCTTTGGTTCCCATCCAAGAGCTTCTCCGACCCATCTCCACACTTCTCGTTCTCCAAATTAGGTAATTTCATTAAACCTAATTTTTAGGGATTAATTGATTTCGTGTTTAATTTGTAATTTGCTTAATTCCTACTTGTTTGTATGTGTATATTACATTATGTTACCCTCTAATTGCTATTTGTAACACCATAATGATCAAATAGTTTAGGGTTAAATTGATTTAGGGTTTAATTGTGTTTGTTTAGGTAACTTTGGTTAGTGAATGTTATATGTGTGTAATAGAGTTTGCTAATAATATAATTTATGCAAACACGAAGACTATATTATGTTGACAAATAAGAAGTAAATTACAAAAATATATAATCTATGCAAACACGAAGTAAATACTATAATTTATGCAAACACGAAGTAAATTACAAAAATATATAATTTAGTACACATGTACTAAAATGGTAAAATATTTACAAATTGTATACTTAAATTTAAGATAGATAAATATTTAAACCCTTAGTTATTATTTGGCCTCGTCTGACAAGTGTTGTATATGACCATTATATGGATATTCGTTCTTTTACAAAATGAACATCTATATATATCTGGTACAACATTTGTCGAATTTTTCCTTGTATTGGACAAGTTACAAACAATATAAAGTAATTATATTTCATAGATCATATCACTTTAAACAGTTCACAAAATTTCGATGGTATTTCCTTTACATTCCTTGCGTACATGCATGTGTGTACAATATAAGGAACACGGGGGAGATGCTGCCGAAATTTTGTGAAGTCATTCAAAGTGATGTGATTTATGAAATATAATTACTATTGCATTTGTAATGGGAAGAATGATGACCAACCATCAAAGAAGACACATAAGCATCAGTGAACCAATAGTTATTTATTTTAAAATAAAATTTGTAGAAAAATATAAAATTAACGATTACTTTTTTATTTCATTATATGTTTTAAAGTAGGAAAAATGGCCAATTACTTTAATGATCGGAGATGGATGTATCAAACAAGGGAAATTAGTGGTGCAATAAGTGAACATTTTTAAAATAGGGTAAAAGGGTTCCTTGAATTTGCGACAAGGAATATCAGAAACAGTAGAGAAATTCGTTGTCCATGTAGCAGGCGAAAATTGTTGAACTATTTGATACCGAGTATGGTTATGATTCATTTGCGCCAATACGGTTTCCTACCCAATTATTTGTTGTGGGATCGTCATTGAGAAATTATAGCCACTAATACTCAAGAACAGTCAACGAAGATCAATAGTGTTGAAGTTAGCACGAATCTCGTAGAAAATATAGTTGAAGATGATGCACGATCAATGTTCCCTACCATTCAAATTGGCAGCGACGATGATAACGTCGAAGAGGAGCCAAATGTTGAAGCTAAAAAAAATATGATTTATTGAATAATGCTAAAAAAAACCTTTGGAATGGATGTTAAAGTGGCACTCAATTATCGGTAACTGCAGAATACATTGCAATGAAATCAAAATACAACCTTGCATAAGTTGGATTTACAGCTGTTGTTCAAGCGGCTAAACGCCATATACCATCCGATAATTTAATGTGTGAAAATTATTATAAAGTCAAAAAACTTATGTCATATTTTGGTTTGCAGTATCAGAAAATAGATACATATTTAAAGGGTTGCATATTGTATTGGAAAGAAGACAACAATCTTAGAAAATGTAAGTTTTGTAATCAAGAAAGATACAAACCAAGAAAAAAGAAGGGAAAAGAAGTTTCGTACAAGCGTATGCATTATTTACCCATTACCTCTAGACTTCAAAGATTATATGCATCATTGGTAATAGCGCAACATATGAGATGACACAGTGTGAGAACACCTCAAGAAGGTACGTTGATACACCCATCGGATGGAGAAGCATAGAAACATTTTGACAAGAAATATCCACATTTTGCAGTGGAGAGCCGCAATGTTAAACTAAGTTTATGTGCAGATGACTTCGCACCGTTTTCTCAGTTTGGTTATAAAATTCATCTTGACTTATAATAATCACAACTTACAATCTACCCCCTTGGATGTGTATGAAAACTCCATACATGTTTCTCACAATTGTCGTCCTTGGTCCTAATGATCCGACACAGGGTATTGATGTTTACTTACAACCGCTAATCGAAGAATTGAAAATATTATGGAATAAAGGAGTTCAAATATACGATGTATCAAAAAAGAAAAGATTTCGGATGTTCGCTTCTTCTTTATGGACTATTAGTGATTTTCCTGCATATGCAATGCTTTCGGGTTGGAGTACGGCCGGTTGTCTTGCTTGTCCATAGTGCATGGAAGAAACACAAGCATTTTCGTTACTGTATGGAAAGAAAATTTTATGGTTTGATTGTCATCGATGCCTTCTTCATATTAATCATACTTTTAGAAGAGACAATTTTTTTTTACGTCTAATAGACATGAGGCTCTACGGTCACCGACGGTTTGGTCAAGCGAGGAAATATATGAACTTGTAAAAGATTATCCAAAGATACATGAAACAGGAAAATAAATTGATATTCAAGGTAAATCGATGATTCATAATTGGTGCAAACAGAGTATATTCTGGGAATTGCCTTATTGGAAACATCTCTTAATCCGTCATAACATTGACGTGATGCATAATGAGAAAAACGTATTTGATAATGTGTTTAATACAGTTCTGAATATAAATGATAAGACTAAGGACGATCTGAAATCCAGACGTGATATAGAGGAAATATGTAATCATCCTGAACTTCATATTAAGCCCAATGATAGTAAAAAAAAACCAAAGCATGCTATGAACTATACAACAACCGAGTTAAAGTACTGTTAACATGGGTGGAAGAGTTACGTTTTCCCGATGGAATTTCCTCTAATCTTCGTAGATGTGTCGACTATAAAAACGGAAGGCTAAGTGGAATGAAAAGGCATGATTGTCACATAATGATGGAAAATTTGTTACCTATCACATTAAAAAGAATTGTTACCTGGAAAAATTTGGAATGTAATAACAGAACTTAGCTTATTTTACAAGGAGCTTTGTTCAACTACGTTAAAAGTTGACCGTCTACTTAAACTTGAAGAAGAAATCCCTATACTACTCTGCAAACTGGAGAAAATATTTCCTTCGGGTTTCTTTAATGTAATGGAGCATTTACCTGTTTATCTTCCAAAAGAAGCACGTCTTCGAGGTCCTGTGCAATATGGATGGATGTATACATTCGAACAGTATGTTATTATACTAAGTATTCAAATGTTAATTTAATTATAAATAGAACTTAATATTGAACTGAACTATTTTTTATTAGGTACTTAAATCATTTTAAAAAAAGTGAGACAAAAAGCCCAGGCGAAGGTTCTATTTGCAAATCATATATCGAAGAAGAAGCTTCTTTTTTTCCTTTCATTATTTTAATGATTATGTGAACATATCATTTGCAAGCGTCCCGCGTAATGATGAGAGGGTTAAACAAGATTCTTCTTCTAAATCAACATTATCTATTTTTAAACAACATGGCGACATGCTGGAAAATGTGTGGAAATATGGCTAAATGATAAAGATTGTCAAGTAGCACACACATATATTCTTAACTGTCCGGAAATTGCTCCGTTTGTCAGGTAATTTTTTTTTTTTTTTTACTAAATTTATGTTAAACTTGTTAATAATAATGTAACATATAATGTTTGTGTTGTAATATTTATGAATCACAAAATCCAAGCGGCGATTTAAGGAAAAATTTCAGTAGTTGGTTTAGAAACTACGTTTTTGATCCCACAAATCATGTGCTTGATGAAGGACTAAAACATTTAGCTTTTGGACTGGAAAGAAAAGTCAAAACTCAAAACATGTCCAATATTTTTTGTTAATGGGTATGAATTCAACATCAAAGAGTACGGTGCTGAAAAATTAACAAATAATACTGGTGTGTTTGTTAAAGGCAGCGAAGATCCTAATAATCATATATATGATTTTTATGGCGAGTTCACTCAGATTTTGCAATTGACATATTTTACAAGGCCCGTAAAGGTTTTTTATTTGTTTAGATGCAACTGGTTCAGCAATGTTTCGGATTCTGCTATTAACGTGCATCCAAAGTATAATCTTGTAGAAATTAAACATACCTCATATTATCAAAAGTGCGACCCTTTCGTACTAGCCAAACAAGCCCTACAAGCTTATTATGCCCCTTATCCGTCTCTAAAAAAGGATAAAACAGATTAGTCTGAGGTTTTTAAAACCAAGACAAGATTTACGTTCGATGGACAGAATATTCCTGAAGAACAAGCCTATCAAGCAGATCTAGAGGAAAATGTTGAAATAACAATTGCAGACGATCAAACTGATTTTGGACCTTTAAATGATGAGGCAAATGTATTAGTCGATGCATTTGAGATTATAGAGAAAAATGACATAGAACCCGAAACCGAGTCTGAATTAGAAAACGACGAAGAAATTGACGAAGACTGAGTAAAAATTGGTAATTTTCACAACTATTCACATTACATTTACCTATGTTTAATATTTCATTTCACAACTATTCACGTTACAATTACCTATGATTTGAATATGTATTAATGTGGCAGGTATATTATGTCTGGCTCTCAACGACGTGGTGGTGAGAATAGTGGCTTCAGGAATCTGACGGTAATGAATCCTTTTGTATACATACAATAAATTAACGTTTAAATATATAGTGTTATAATATTTTATATGCTGAAATAACATTTTTACTATTCATTGTACTTGCAGAAACGACAACCTAAATGGCCCAATACAAAGAAGAAATTAAAGAGCTTAGAATCATGTTTGAGCAACTATGTGACCAGAGCCGTCTTCAGACTATGCAGTTGGAACAACTAAATCATAAGTTTGCGAGGTATGTGCATATTCATGATAGTCGTCTTTGTCGTCTGCTGATTCCGGAAGTGATGCTTGAGGTATGCTGTATATTTTGGCATGGAGTGGGTGAGAATGATACTTCTGATATGTTTAGATGCTTTGTGGACATGTAACTTTGATGTATTTGGTTTATGAACATGTATATGTTGATTTTTGGATGTTTTGTTTTGTTTTGTTTATATTGATGTTTCTTTGATATATTTTTCTTGTTTATATTGTTATTGGTATATATGTGTTGTATATATCTGGAGTTGATTGTAATTAGATTGGAAATAGATTGAAATTGGATTGGATTGGAAATGTGGTGGCAGGAAGGTTATATGCTTGCTGGTATAAAAAAAATAACCTAGTTTTTCCAATGGTTTCCAATGGCTATCTAGTCAATGTTTTGTAACGGTTATCAATGCACTAAGCCGTTTGAAGCCGTTGGAAATATTCCGTTGGAACCGTTGGAAGTTGTGAATGCTACTCTAACGGCTGTTCCAACGGCCCCCAATGGCTAGTAGCCGTTGGAATAGCCATGTATTCTAGTATTGATATTATCATTGTGATTTACTCTGTGGTCTCTGTTATTATTGTATATTATGCATTATTCAATGCTTGAGGCGCATGTTATATTTGTTACTGATACCGTGTACATACAACTGAGTAATAATTTAAATATCTTAATACGTACCAGTATTAGTAAAAAATAATTCACGTATGTACCATATACAACCCCATTCTCTGTGGGTCTAAAGGTGTGAGTTTCACGATACAAAGGGAGACGACAAGATTAGAGGGGCGGAATGGCACTTTCAGAACAGTTATTTACATTAGTATTGCTATTTCACTTGTTAAAGCAATTTTTTTATACCAACTCCAGTAGTTTGTCAAGGTCATAATGGCTGAAATCAAAATATTATATTTTCTTTCAGAAATCACCGAAACCACGTTTTCTTTCCCAATATCACTTGTGAAGTAAATTAATTAACAAACTTAACTAATTATGAGTCCATATATCTATTGAGCATAAATAATCCATAAAAATTCATATTTTCATGTGACAAATCCCCAAAAATTATAAAAATTTGACAACATTTTTCTCTTTATAATATTAAAATTACAGATCCAAATTTGTTATTTAATTATGTTAAATAATTAAAACACAAAATGGCTTACGATCCATTTTAGTTAATTTATAAAATATTCTTAATAGTCAGTAAAATTATAAAATTTAAAATCCATTACCAAATCAATGTAAGCATGATATATCAAATTTCAAAGCATAAAGACTTAAATCGTACGTTTTCGATGAAAACCGACTCAAATAAATTCAAAACACATTTTATAAATCTTTATCATACCCAAAAAATGATAATACTACTATGATTTAGCAAATTAGTCATCAAATAATTCGGATACTACCTAAAACTGAACTCAAATATAGTTAAAAGAGAAGTTTTGAGCGTTATTCACCTTAAAGAGATTTCATCTGACTTTAATTTCGATAATCTTCATTCTCTTATTTTCCTTTAGATCTCCTCTTTCTTAAATGTTTTAATGGTCGATCTCCTTTTCTTAGATTGTTGATGAGTGAAAAATGAGAGAATGAATGAAAAGGTAAAAAAATAAGTGATAAAAAGTAAAATTATTACTACCTAACCTTTCTCGTATGTCCTTTTTTATGATAAGCTTTAAACAGTCTTAAAGATTATCTAATTAAGACCCAATCATAAAAAACGTGAGAATTTATCTCATAATCTCTCTATATTATTCAATTTTATCTATCAAACTAAATTTTCTAAATAATGTTATACTAAAAATTAAGGGTATTATACATCGACTCTTTGTTCTAGAGCTAACTCATATTTTCTTAACGCTACTCGTCAATTCTTGGCTTTTGTATTTCATGATGTCTTTGCCTTTCTATTTCCTTCTTAAACCTTTTCTCTTCTTTTACTTCCGTGTACAATTTAATTGCATCTCCAGCAATCACCAGTACGTTCATTTCGTGCGGTGTAATCCTTGGTAGTTTTATTCTTCCCCTTGTGCTTTCCTAGAGGCCTACCACTTGTACTAGCAGTGACGGTGGTGCCTTTATATACATCAGAACTTCCAAGGTTCGATTCATCGCTCATCTTTGCAGGGAGAAACTACAATATATACCTAGTGTTTTTGTCGCACTCGACTCCACATTCTCCCAATTGAGGGTAAGTCATAGCAGTGGTCACGTTTAGCAATGGTGCTTACTGAACGTTAATTATTATGTTCAGCCATATACAATGCATTTGCTTGATTAAACTGTAGACCATGAAGTACTATTAAAACACAAAACAAGATAATTTGATCTATGAAATTAAAATCTTTACTAAATGCATGTCGTTTGCCCCTACTTTATTGTTTCGAATATAATCAGGATATTAATTTCTTCCAACGTTGGCAAGTGAACTTTTTCCATCAACGACCTTTGAAAGATTATTCGGACGTTGATTTATTAACAAATTAAAGACAGAATTCTAAAAAAAGCTTTCAGATTTGGCCATACCTTTTTTGCTATCTTTAGAACATTCAACACAACAGGATATTAATTCAAATTGTTCGTCCAATGGCAATTTCCATGGTTTTAGGCCATGGTAGCAAATTAACAGTTTTTGTATTACGAGATTCACTAAAACTGGTTCTTGTTGTTTGGTTTTTCTCCTCGCTTGAGCAGTAGATGAATATGATTCCTATAAACATCTTCTTCGATAGTTTCATTGCCCTCGAACTGCGAGGGGTTCCTTATTAGTTATCTCTAAATTGATCATTCAGATTTCTTTTCAAATTTTGAGACTGACAACATGTGATGTTTATCATAGTTATAATTTTGTTGAAATGTGGCATTTCGAAAATGATTCGAATTTCATGAATTTTTGCAACGATTCGAATTTTGTTTGAAATGAAAGGAATTTTAAATTCATGGAGAACGATACAATTTAGGAACTTTGGAAAAACAAAATTTTGAATTTTGATCTTGTTGTTGAGAATTTGGCAAATGTTATTGTGTTTGACGGTCCTGATAATTGAATTTATTCTGGCTGAATAGAAGCAGATTTTGATTATCGGGTCAATATTGTGGTGCAAAATCGAAGTATGAATATTTTTCCGCAATTGAAATTGCACATAGATAATGTTTGTAGATAGCAAGAAATATTAAAAAATTTGATGTAAATAAATATAGCAAATTATGATATTATATAAAGGAGGCAGAGAGGCAACTCTTAAAATAAAAGATTATTACCTTCAGTCAGCTTTATTGAAGCTGCCCAAGTAAAAATAACTATTTGTTTGACCGTTGTCATGTAGTGGTTTTAGCCGGTTTTTATAAAACCACCTTAGCTTAGTCGACTTCATGGAAGTCTGCTAAGCAGGTGATCTTTTGAAATCAAGACAACAAAAAAGAAAGCAACTGACTCATTTTTCAACCGTGATCTCAAGAACTCCGAAGCATCTAACTACCATTCATGTTTTCACCCTTCAGTTAAAAGTTAAATAAAATTTTCAGCAATGTTATGTTTAAAAGTTTTGTACTTCTAAGTGAAACTTACATATATTGCAACTTTCTATGTTTTATCTGTAATTTGATGCATATACCGCACATTTGCGACTTGTAATTGTAATATACAAAACTTCAAAGCATATAACAAATAAATTTTCTTAAGAAAAGCACATGCACAACTTCTGCGAATTGACCTGAAACAACCTTTTTTTTATAGTTATTCTAGAAGAAGATACGTAAATTGGTTAGTTAAACACGATAGCAAGTCTAACAGCATGATATGTAAACATATGGATTTCGGGTCCCTTCACATATACATAATACATATACACGCAACGTTCACATATCCACCAACTTTGCATTTACACTTGCTTGAAACTAAATAAGAAACAGAAAGAAAAGAAGAAAACAGTTTCACGCAACTATTACACCAAAGAAAGTCTGAAACCTAAAATACACCACTTTTACACCAAATATGAAATTTCTATCCGACATAGAGCACCCAATCCAAATAAGATATTGACAAAACTCAAACAACTGTTGGTGAAGAAGTTGTTTTACACCAAATTCACATGTAACATTAACTCACTGCAGAATTGTCTGAGTTGTCGGACGTTGGCTGCAGTGCTTTGATTCTTATATTATACTTCTTTGAAACACCAACGCTACTTCCGGAGCTCGTGTCCGAGTTATCCAAAGCACTTGACAATGTTCTCTCCTCATAAGCCTTGCCAATGTAGTTCCCACATTTTCTGCATAAAAGTTTGCTTCTTTTTCTAAAAAGACCCCATGGGTCTTTGAAAATGAACTGTGGGATGCAATTCAGTTCATCAGTCTGAGAAAATCGGCTTTCGTCTACACTGTAAAAAGTTATGACTCCCTTCTTCATCGACTTTCTTCTGTATTTTGATGCTAAGTTTGTTGTATCTCGGTTTGACGAGTTGAGATTTAGTGCATAGCCACAGGATCCACAACTGCATAATCAAGACTGTCATGATCAAGTCGTAATAAACAATTGGTATCTTGTACACATGATTAAGACATTTAAAAGAAAATTATAGTCAGTAATTCCATGATCTTACGTAAACAAGTTTGAAATTCAGATATGGATTTGGTAAGCTTTAATTACAATTTTCTTAGTTGGAGTTGTTAAAAGTAAGAGATTAGAGTATTTCATAAATGAATCAGTTTAGCCTTTTCGCCAAGGAGGCAACAAATACACAATAGATAATGATGTAGAGAATAAAGATGCTTTACAGCTTATTCTGTATATTATAGTTTTTTATATAATCAAATATTCATAAAGCTATCGAATCCTTTAAAAAGAAGGTGATAAACACACTGTCAACGTCCCCCTTCCCTTTCCAATTCCTTTCAAATAATAGAAATAAGATAGGAAGAAAGTGAGATATAAGAGCTAGAGAAACTGCGCGGTATATTTATAATTTTCTTTCTAACAAATATTTTAATCCAATTTTATATTAGCTGCAATCTAGCAATATTTTTTTTTCCCTTTCAGGTTCTTTCTATCTTTTACCTAAGTAAGATATAAATACTGGCCTCTTTCTTATATAGACAGATAAGCCTAACCAAAATTCAAATACCGCACAGTGTCATTATCACAAGGTTAGGTATGCATTAATATAGCACATTCAATAACATAACATGCAACTTGTACATATACAAATTGGATTTATACAATGTTCAGGTCACTTGTCATGATTTCAAGGACACAAGCGTTGAATGAACGTTTTTCTGAAACAAAGGCTTTAAAATTTCACCATGTAAATGGAATTAAAAGTTGCACTACCAACTGTCAAAGTGAAAATAATATAAAAAATAATATGTATTATGTGATCATAATGGGTTTAAGAGATGTTGTACTATGTGAATTAGTTCACTTAACTTGTCGGGCTTACTGTTCCATTTCATTTTAAAATCAAACTACTGGCCAGAAATAACACGCCGGTGATTTTAACCTTTTAGAAACTTGAAATTTTGTGGAAAACGTGACAAAAAAACAAGGAATACGTAAATGGATGCTCATAGAATACAAGAACCTAGCATCAAACAGCTTGCAATGTCACATCACAAACCAGTAGTTTGTAACATATCAGGTTAGTTTGTCTGACAAGGAAATTTGTATTTGCTTGATAGTTCGAAAAACACGACGTTTAATAGAAGGAGCAACAATCAACTATCACACTTAGGTCACCATAACTTATAAACTCCTTGAAAGAAAAAAGGAAAAAGAAAAGCCTCTTATAAATTATAATATGTTGGTAGCTCAAATTCCAAGGGGTGATCAACACACCAAGACAAGAGGCAAGCATTTTGAATGCTTATGAACACTAAACTCTTGGATTATATTAACTTTAACTATCCAGACCCCAGAGTATTTGCCTTGAAATAGATGCTATAAGTAAAACGTTTACTGTATTGCCAAAGGTCGATGTTCTAGCAAATATTGCTGCAAAAGAGTTTGTCAGCGCTAAGCAATGTACAGGCTCGGTTATCTACTTTGACATCCAGTGCTAGACAATGTCTTTGTCATCATAGTCTATTGACACCTTGCATTTTCATAAACATAAATGTATTTCGCTTTACACTAACAAGTCATTGTTTCAAAAAGGAAGTATAACGAAATATAAGGGTCAATTTCCCTTCTTTCTCATATAAGTTTTGCGGATACCAAACACCAATTTTCAGAACACACTGCGGTCATAAGGCAGACGGAACGGTCTCATTTTTCATTATTTCTTAATGAATATTTATCAGTTTACAAGTATTAAAAGGCAATTTTATCCTGTTTTCAGAATCATGCTTCAAATTTAGCTTCTATATAACGGACCTTATTCAATTTATCATCTTTCATCTAGTTCATGCATCAATTCACAAAAATTGTAGCCATGTAATGCAAAACAGGTAAAAGAACGATTCTTTGCACAATCAAATGAAAATAATTGAATTCGATAAAGGGTTATCAAAAATTTTTACCTATAGAGAACATCTTTTTGAGAAGAAAAATGATCGAGGATTGCGGAATTTCCACTTCCGTAGCCATCTTCAAGAAACAGCATAATTGAGAGATCGCGTGAGAGGAACAGAATCAAAGAAGAGAGAATTAAACCCTGAAGGGAATTGAAACTTGAAGATCGAGTGGAGAACGAAGAGAAATTTCAGTCGTCGAGAAATGGCAAAATGATTAAAACCCTCGTGTTTATAGAATTTTGTTACGGTTCTATGTTAAACATCCCGGTTTTATCATTCATCGTCTACTGGCTGTTCTACTTCCAAAAGCGTGTCGTAGTTGCATTGAAATAAGCCGATTCTCGTTGTCATTCCAAATATTGTGGGTCAATTTTTTAAAAAAGAAAGAATTTGTTAAGGGGAATACCAACAGAGGAAATATTTTTTAAGGACAAATTAGTGTAATATTTTATCCATAAGGACACCACTATTATATTTTATCCTAAAGGACAACATTTAGCCCAGCCCAAAGAAACCACCGTCCGCTGCTTTCTTCTTCTCCCTCTCTCACGTCTTTGTCGATTTCATCGTTTATCACGAAATCACCAAATTCACGAAATCATAAATCGCTTAAATCACAAATTTGATAATACATTAGAATCGAAATTCGAATTCAAAGACAAAATTCACGAATCAAAATCACCACCATAAATCAACCGAAATAAAAACCCTAAAAAAAAAATAGATCGAACATCAAAAATCCGTTCGAAATGACGATTGAATGGAATAAAAATATTTTTCAAACGATGGAAAACACAATTGAAGAAGTCGAAATTGTTGAAACAATTTTTTCGTGATTAGAAATGTTTTTTTTTATCGTTAATAGTATAGCAGTTCGTAGGTATCATTTTTGTATTTTTGTAGTTATCATTTTTTTTTTTAACTTTAAAGCATAGCAGCAGTTTTTAGTTATCATTTTTCTATTTTTTAGTTATCATTTTTCATGTTTTAACTTTAAGAACATAGCAGCAGTTTTTAGTTATCATTTTTCTATTTCTGTAGTTATCATTTTTACCGTTTTAACTGTGTTATATGTTTTTTCTATGAAATTTTGTTGTTGTGTTAATTTTGAAGTTATATTGTTGTATCAGCTAAGAAACTAAGTCGAACTTATTTCAATTTAATCAATCAAACTGTGATATTTTTTTTTCATTATTTTATCTTCAAAAGCATTGCATCAGAATTTAGTTATCATTTTCCTACTATTTTAGGTATCATTTTTACTGTTTTAGCTATGTTATGTGTTGTTTTCATGTGTTTTTATTGCTGTGTTAATTTTGAAACTGTTTTTTTGCATCAACTTTGTCACTCAGTCGAACATATTCTATTTTATTCAATCAAACTGTGATGTAAACAATTTTTGCATCAATTATAATTAATGTTGTGTATAAAAAAAAATCAATTACCAAAGCAAACAACACAAATCTACTGTTAGCCTACTTTGTGAACTAGGCAACACAAAGTCAAGAAACCAGACATTGAAGGGCATTTTTAATTAGAAGACTTCGATTCGGATTGGAGAAGACACTACAATCTAGATTGGATAGCTGCAGTTGTTCGGGTCGGGTCAGAGCAACATATCGGTTCGGGCCGGATAGAGCTTTCTGTTCGGATCGGTGAACTGCTGATGAAGAAATTGGTAAGGTGTATCTAATCGGATCGGAAGACAACACAATTTCAATTGGATCGGAAAGCCACCTGTTTGCCACGAAAATGGATCGGAGCGGAGCAGATTAGAGAAGAAGAGAGCGTAGCATCCAAGCCAATCCGGGTCGGATCGGATATCCCGATCCGAACCCCTTGTCTGTGCGTCTCCGATCCGATCCCATATTCCATGTTATTCTCCTGCAAAAGCGCCTGGATATCCGGACCGGTTGTGACCAGTTCCTACTTGTAACGTCCGTTCCTTTGATGCGTTGTCAACATAATAATTCATCCGAACCCGAAGATAGTGGGATGAACGACATGTGGCCCCGACCCGGATCAAGTTTCAAGCAAATTCACACCTATAAATACCCCGTCTGGAGACAAAGAGAAGGATCTTTTTTCAGCACTTTAAGAATTCAACCACCCCCATAATCCGAACTCCATTGCTCCCGGAGAATCCAAACCTTCTTTTATTATTTGTTTCAATCTATTGAGTGACTATAAGTGAGTTGTGAGTGAAATCAAGTGATCATTACATTGTATTTACAACTGAATCAGTGAATATAGTGAAAGATAAGTGGACGTAGGCATTTCTTCGCCGAACCACTATAAATCTTGTGTGTTCATTTTTATTTTTATCTCATCTTATTTGCTTTTAATCAATTTGGGTGTTAGAACCACTTTTGGGTCTAACATTTTGGTGCTTCCACTGAGAATCCTCATCTAAATTCTCTATTTTCCGGGATCTCTTTCTACTTTTTGGACCGTTGAGTTCAAAGAAGTGAATCCTTAAGTTTCTCTGCTTTTTTACATTCGTTGAAGTGATTGTCAAAGACTCATGGCCAAAGGAAAAGGCAAGGAAGTTCAGTCTATTCGAGGAAATGGAGCTGGCGAAGATCAGCAAAATGCTGTAGTAACAAGGTCTCGGGGGCAGAGTTCAGCGGCAGGAAGAACCAATGCAGGAAATCCGAGCCGACAGCAGGGGGAGAGCTCCGATCCGATCCGGGTAGGAGACTCTGAAGCAGTGCATTCCCCCAATCTGAACCGACCCGAGCTGCTTGCCACGTACCGATCCGACCAGGCTCCCCAGCTCCGATCCGATCCGACCTCCTACCGCCGATCCGACCCGATCCTTGGTGAAGCTGGAACCTCTACTCGAGTCCCTACGAATGCTCCGATTCCAGCCACCAGGGTTGGTGATCAGGTCAATCCATCTGCGCCCATCACTCAAGGAGATTTCTCGTGCTTGCTTGACATGCTTGAGAGCACAAGGGAAGCTATGAAAGTTCACGAGCGCACTAATCTCATGATGCAGGAAAATATGAGGCTCATGAGTCGGGAGATTAGTGAACTCCGTCGACAGAGAACTCCATCGCCGGTTCGTCACACACCAGTGGATCAATCTTCATCTTCCGAGGAAGAGAGGCCCCGTGAACGAAGGCCACTCGAACGACCTCAGAACGTGGAGCAGTTGACATTTGGATCTTTGGGATCTCGTGAGGATATTGCACGAGCATTAGGAAACAATGACCCCACTCGGGGGCAAAGACTCCAGTCCCCTCCTCCCGAGATCGACCGGGAGCGCAGGGAACGGAATCGAGCAGAGGCAGCACGAAGAAGAAGGGCATCTCCTGAACAAGAGCCCAGAAGGAACTCGGATGCTAGGGCCAAGGAACCTGAGCGGCCCCTAACTAATGCTGATGTACAGGCAATGGTTCGCCAGATCATGTCTGAGAGCCGGAACTATACAAATGAAGACTATGGCATTGAGCGAAGCCATACTCCCTTCACCGATGATATCCTCGACTTCCAATTTCCCCGACGCTTTAACTTGCCACAAATGGACAAATACAACGGAAGGACTGATCTGGGACAACATTTAATGCGGTACTCATGGCTCATGAATGTTGCTGCTGCCCCCGATGAAGTGAAGTGCAAAGCGTTCCCAATCTACTTAAAAGATGTGGCATTGTTCTGCTTTACCCGACTTCCTCCTCGTTCGATTTCAAATTACAAGGAACTAAGTGAGCGTTTCATGAACCAGTTCCGTCTCCATGCCCGAAAGTCCAAAAGTGTTATTGAATTGTCCAGAATTAAGCAGGCTCCAGGAGAATCTTTAAGGGCATATCTTGATCGTTTTAACCAAGCCGTAACTGAGGTCAGTGACCCGCACGAGCCCACTATTCTGATGGCATTGAAGGAAGGAGTCGATCCTGAATCTGATTTTGGAGACTACCTTTCTGGGAAAACACCCTCCACAAGGGAGATTTTCTACGAAAAAGCCGATATTTATCTAAGACGAGAGGAGGCTAGGGCGAACCGAAAGAGAAAGTCTGAGACGGCTTCAAAGGAGAATGTGCAGAGTAATATCGCCGTGAAGCAGTCGGGGGAAAGTTCTGGCAAGGTTGAAGTAAATGTAGGAAGCAAGGGTGGAAACAACAATGCTGGAAGCGGGGGTAACAACAACAATAACCGTAATCCAAACGGTAACAGAAGGAACAGAAATAGGGGAAGTGACCCTAACAAAAGACCCCGATTCCAGAACTACGAGAATTATACACCATTGAACGACACCCTGGAAAATATTTACCTGGATACGTATAATGTGTTACAATACAAAAGACCGCCACCTCGTGATTCGACCGAGAAAGAAATGGCGACAGGGAAATTTTGCTTGTTTCATGGAACTCATGGGCATTCGACCAATGAATGCCGGCATTTGAGGGATGTGATTGAGAAGCTGCTGCGTGAAGGAAAGTTGGATGAGTACAAGGTTGCCCCGAGGGACAGGGGGCAAGAAGAGCAGGCTCCAAAACAGATCCTACCTGCTCCCAAGCCTACAGCGCAGCAGAAAGGAAAAGGAATTGTCATCAACTCCATAGTAGGCGGACCTCACCCGGCAATCCGAAGTTTCAGATCAATGGATCAATATGTGAATGCTGCCAAGCATCTAGACGTGAATGAAGGTGATGATTTGGAAGATGTCACCCCCATAAAACAACAAAAGACCATGTTTGACGATGTGGTATTTCGAAGCCGAGACAATACTGGGATACAATCTCCCACCAATGATCCGTTGGTTATTACTACCACCATTGGGCCGGCCTTGGTCCATAAGGTATTAGTAGACAACGGAAGTTCCGTTAATATTTTGTTCAAGAAGTCATTTGATCAGATGAAGCTTGAGTCCGAAGATCTGAAGCCTTGTGAAGGATGGATCAGAGGCTTCAACGGGGCGTCGACAGCTCCCATGTGATACATAGAGTTACCCGTGACCCTGGGGCAAGGAGAACGTAGAAGAGTGCGAATGCTTCAGTTTGTAGTATTGGACGTAGATTCGCCTTATAACGCATTTTTGGGGAGACCTGCCCTCGCTGAATTTAGAGTTTGTATCGCCCCTTGGTGCCTGTTACTTAAGTTCCCGACCGAAGCCGGAACTGGAGTAATGAGAGGGGATCAGGTTTCCGGACGGGCCTGCTATGTGGCCGAGTTAAAGATGTTGATGAAAGGACTTAACGTTGAGAATAAGGATGCCTCGTCTCCCTCGAAGGGGGACTCGGCATAGCAATTAGAGAGATTGACCCCAAAGGAGTTGCCCAAAGGAACACCTGAAGACCTGGATCCCAGAAAAGACGAGGAACCAGAAGCTAGGAATGCAACTCCTAATGAAGCGACAGTGGAAATTCCCATTGATGAAGCTGATCCGACAAAAGTTTTGAAAATTGGTTCTCAATTGGATCCACGTCGAGCCAAAGAACTAACGGACTTCTTGAAGACAAACCTAGACGTGTTTGCCTGGACCCATGCTGACATGTGTGGGATATCGCCATCCATTATAAGTCACAAATTGAATGTAAATCCGAAGCATCCACCTGTGAAGCAAAAGAGACGCATGCTGGGCCCAGAGAGGTCGGCTGCTCTCAAAGAGGAAGTAGAGAAGTTGAAGCAGAATGGATTTATTCGAGATTCGACATATCCCGACTGGATATCGAATCCCGTCTTAGTAAAGAAGCCAAACGGAAAGTGGCGGACTTGCATTGACTTTTCAGATTTAAATAAAGCTTGCCCGAAAGACAGTTTCCCACTTCCCAGGATTGACCAGCTTGTAGACTCGACAGCAGGTCATGAACTTCTCTCTTTCATGGACGCATATTCTGGATACAACCAAATTCCTATGCACGTACCAGACCAAGAACATACGAGCTTCATTACGAATTTGGGGTTATATTGTTATGTTGTAATGCCATTCGGATTAAAAAACGCTGGAGCTACTTATCAGCGCTTGGTAAACAGGATGTTTTATGATCAAATAGGAAAAACTATGGAAGTTTATGTGGGTGATATGCTTGTCAAATCAAAGCAGTCTTCCAGCCATACGCAAGACTTGGCGGAAATGTTTGGTATCTTGCGAAAGTACCGGATGAAATTGAATCCTCTGAAATGCTCGTTTGGAGTGGCATCGGGAAAGTTCCTTGGCTTCATTGTGAGTTCCCGAGGAATCGAAATCAATCCTAGCCAGATAGCAGCAATTAGAAATATCGAAGAACCAAGGAGAATTAAGGACGTCCAAAGTCTTGCAGGGAAAGTAGCGGCGCTGAGTAGATTCATCTCCAAAGCCACAGATAAATGTGTTCCGTTTTTTGATTTGATTAAAAGGGGAAAGAAGAACTTCGAGTGGACTCCGGATTGTGTTGAGGCCTTTCGAAATCTGTTGGAACTGTTAGAGAAACCGCCGATTTTATCAAAGCCCATAGATCATGAAGAATTGTTTGTTTACTTGGCTGTCTCGGCTAACGCTGTCAGCACAGCCCTGGTTCGAGAAGAAAACAAAGTACAAAGGCCGGTGTATTATGTAAGCAAGAAATTAGCAGCGGCAGAGCGCAACTACCCAAAGATTGAGAAGCTTGCTTACAGCCTCCTGATCGCATCCCGAAAACTTCGTCACTATTTCCAAGCCCATCCAATAACCATATACACCGACCAGCCGTTAAGGCAGGTATTACAGAGGCCTGAGGCATCGGGAAGGTTGATCAAATGGAACATAGAACTAAGTCAGTTTGATTTGAATTTTCAACCACGAATGTCAATCAGGGGGCAAGCTCTAGCAGACTTTATTGCGGAATTCACCATTCCAGAGGAGGAAATAATCAATGACAGAGTGGTTAAATCCGAGGATGAACTAAAGATGAATCCGTGGAAACTATATACAGATGGAGCCAAGAATGATCGAAGGTCCGGAGCTGGAATTGTCTTAGTCACTCCCGAGGGACGGTCGTTATATTACGCCCTGCGATTAGAATTTTCGGCAACTAACAATGACTCAGAATATGAAGCCCTGATTGCCGGGCTGAAGCTTGCTAAAGACCTCGGAGTAAAAATGATGGACATATTTTGTGACTCTAAAATTGTTGTTTGTCAGGTGCGAGAGGAATTCGTGGCTCGAGGACCTCGACTTATCGCCTATCTCAAGAAAGTGAAAGAGCTATTGAATAGCTTAGATCGGTACAACATAACACATATTCCCAGAGTTGAAAACCAGAAAGCGGATAGACTGGCAAAGCTGGCTAGTTCCGACAGTCTAGAAGAGACTGAAGTAATTCCAATTGAAACGTTGGAGTTGCCAAGCTTTGAGTCAATGGAAGTTGAGTTCGCTTTTGAAGCAGAACCAGAGAAGGAGTCATGGATGACTCCAATTAAGAATTTCCTTAAAGATGGGACACTCCCATCAAAGAAAAGTGAGAAAAGAGCTGTAGTTCGCAAAGCTACCAGATATGTCATGCAAGATGATACTCACTATCGGCAAGGATTTTCTATGCCCCTGTTACGATGTATCGCACACGACGACATCAAGCGTGTACTAAGAGAAGTACACGAAGGTGAGTGTGGAGATCATACAGGAGGTCAAACTTTAGCAAAGAAAATATTGCGATACGGATATTTCTGGCCTACGATCAATAAAGATGCAGCTGATTATTCACGACGCTGCGATAAGTGCCAGAGATTCGCCAAAATCCCCAGGGCACCGTCGACCCAACTTAAATCAATGGTGAGTCCTTGGCCATTTGCCACATGGGGAATTGATATCATTGGAGTTCTACCAATTGCTAAAGGAGGAGCTAAATATGCAATAGTGGCCGTGGACTATTTTACGAAGTGGGTGGAAGCTGAGCCCTTGACCAAGATCACAGCAAGAAAGGTGATAAGTTTTGTGGTCAGAAATATTATATGCCGGTTCGGGATTCCAAGGACGATTATAACTGACAACGGAACCCAGTTTGATAGTACTGAATTCAGAAATTTCTGTCAGAAGTATAAGATAGACAAGCGATATACTGCAGTTGCCTATCCGCAGTCAAATGGGCAAGTAGAGGCAATAAACAACGTAATAAAATCCATCCTCAAGAAACGGTTAGAGCGTGCAAAGGCGAGATGGGTTGACGAATTGCCTCTAGCTTTGTGGGCATATCGAACAACATTTAAAACGGCCACCGGTCATACCCCTTTCTCTCTCTCCTTTGGCTCAGAAGCTGTAATTCCAGTTGAACTAGAAGTTCCTTCCCACAGGGTGACATATTATGACCCGATGACGAATCGGGCGCTCTTACTTGAGTCTCTTGATGAAGTCGAAGAGAAAAGGGACGAAGCAGATTTGCGTGCAGCAAGACATCGGCGTCAGATGGCACGCTATTATGACAAAAAAGTTTGCCTCAGAACTTTTGAACCAGGAGATTTGGTGCTAAAGAGAGTTTTTCCATCCCTTCCTCACCTCGGCCCAAAATGGGAAGGACCCTTTGTCATCCAACGGAAACTTGAAAAAGGAACCTTCAAGTTAACGACCGTTGATGGCGAAGAAGTCCCTCGAGCATGGAATGCCCAACACTTAATGCGATATTTGGATTAGAAATGCTGTACTTTTTGTTATTTTTCCTGTGAACTCTGTAATAAGGCACGACTTGCCTTGGGAAAATCTGACGATATGAATAAAGGACTATAAAGTGGATGTAGGCTACGACTTAGCTGAACCACTATAAAAATATTGTGTGTTATTTACCTTTATGCACTATGTGTATATACGTTTGTTAATTATTCTGTTGCTGGTATGAAGTACAGGGTGACTCACAGCCTAAAAAGGTTGAAAACGGTTTAGACATAAAAAGAAGCACAACGACTGTTTGTGCGATAAGATATAAAAGAACGAGAAAACGATATTCTTAACTCTAACTCTCCAGAGAGAGAGAGAGTATAAAAGCGTCTCCGACTGAGCGCTGAAAAGAAATTCTTCTTGTAACTCTAACTCTCCAGAGGGAGAGAGAGTATAAAAGCGTCTCCGACTGAGCGCTGAAAAAGAGATTCTTCTTGTAACTCTAACTCTCCAGAGAGAGAGAGAGTATAAAAGCGTCTCCGACTGAGCGCTGAAAAAGAAATCTTTCCCCGTTGAAAGACCGGGGAATGAATAGATGACTGAACTCAAACTCTAACTCTCAAGAGAAAGAGAGAGAGTATAAAAGAAATGCTAGAAAAAACGACAGGTACTGACAGCACATGAAGTGCTATCCCCTCAGAAAATCGGGAGCATTCGGATTGCCTGGTTAAGCATTAAATAACTTGTGGAAATTGACTGGGGACACTTATGTACACGCATGTTTCCCCCCTCCACAACTTCGTTTCACAACTGTAAACATGCATAAATGCAGAACTACTAACAAACAAACATTGTAAAAAGTGAATTATTTTTATTTACAGATGAATAAATTTGTACAGGGAAATAGCTGAAAAAGAAAGTGCAGGAGCTGCTTTTGCAGCAGCAATTATTGGTTCACAAAGATGCTAACAAGATACAGGGGAACCCACTATTTAGGTTTGGAATGAGCCTTAGATTTCTTGGCGGCTTTCTCCGCATCCTTTGCTTCCTTCTCGGCTTCAGTCAAGATTCGTTTTGATTTCTTTTTCCCTGAAGATGCGGTACTGGAGCCAGTTGACTTCTTCCCGGAGGGCGGAACACTGGAATCAAGAGAAGATTTTTTAGCAAGTTCTTCGGTAATAGATCTAGTTGAGAGCTTAACAACTAACCTTGAACCCGCATCCACAACTGCGAGGGGCTTGAGGACCTCAGGGTCTAGTTCTTCGGCCTTTAATTGCAAACGCTTGTCTTGGTCAGCCTTCATTGCAGCCAAGGTAACGTCATCAGCACTTTTTGATTCCCCGTTTATTGCGACTTCTGGTTCCTCATCATGCCCCCCGTCTCCGTCATCGTCCTTTAAAGCCGCTATCATTTCTTCATCACGGGGAGTGGAGACCTTAGTTGGCTCATTTCCTTCTCCCAAGTCTATAGAAGCAGCCTTGTCTTCCCCTTTTTTGGCCCCATCTGCGGGCTTTGTCCCAGCGGTAGCTCCTTGAGCTACATCTGTCTTTTCGGATGATCCGACACCTACAGAATGAGAAGCAACAGTTATCAACTCAGGCGAAAACAATGGGTCTCTCATCGAATGTTCAATCACGTAGCGAAAGGTAGTAATAGCTTTGGCAAATTGAGGAGAAAAGATAGGGATACCTTCCGAAGACTTTTCAGCGGGGGTGACTACTACCTCTGGGGCTATTTCAGGAATGGGAGATAGCAAAGTTGTTCGGGGAATTCCCGGATTTTCGGGATCATATCCTTCTACTTCGGGAGTTTCAGGAGCAGAAGAAGAGGAACCAGCTTCGAGAATGGTTTTTTGTTTAGACTTCCGTCTCTCTTCTTCCATGGCTTCAGCAATAAGGCGGCGCCCTTCGGCTAGGCGCTCCGGCTCATCGTCTCTCAAATATTTCTCCATCAGTTTATCTTCATCAAGGGAATCGACCTTAAGTTCCTCTTTTTCCCACTCGACGATCTGATTCCATACTTGAACTAGAGTGGATGGGTAGTCCTCGATCCAAGAAATGTTTCGACGACGAATAATGTGGGCGAAGAATTCAATCATTAGCTCACCGAAGCCCTGAATATCAGCCTCCGCTTCTGATAGTTGCTTGCGGGCTTCCTCCGCGGATTTAATAGCACATTCTACATTGCCCTCGGCCAGGGCAGCCCTATTCTCTACTTCCAACAGCTTTGAAGCCAAGTCGGCATTCTTCTTTTCTAATTCAGCACTCCTCTCTGCTAGTTCGGCGTTTTTCCGTTCAAGCTCAGCATAAGCAAGGTGTGTTTTAGCAGCTTCTGACTTGGCCTCGTCAGCTTGCTTTTTTAGTTCAGAGCGCTCTTGAGTGTGAGACTCAAGCAAGTCATGATAACGCTTTTGCATGTCCTCGAATTGTTGTTTGAAGTTAGAAGCGTTCCTTTGAGCGACAACTAACTGAGCTTGAGTGTCTTCTAGATCTTTTCCTAGAGTTTTTAAGGCCTTAGCGTCCTCCTCTGCGGTCTTTTGCATTGAATTAGCATTTGTCATTAGAGTGCGGATGATTCTAGAAAGATTGCGTGAATACTTGAACATCTCGGTATATTGTTTTTCCACCAAATCTATCTTTGCTTTGGCCTCATCTGCCCAATTAGAAGAAATAGGTTCAAGGGTAGGTAGAAAGGTCAAAGTTTCGAAGTAGTGCTCAGGAAATTGCTCCTCCAAATACGCCAGCTTGACTGCAGTTCCCGCATCTAGTGGGGGAGGAGCGGGAATTGATAATTCAGTGTCCCTATGAGAAGAGAATTCAGTAGTCTCTTTGTCCGTTCTAGGTCTTTTAGTGGCGGGGACCTTGTTCTTACTTCGAGACCCGGTTTCTTTCGGAGGATTTCTCTCTCTACTCCGCTTTTCATGGGAGTAAGTGGAGTCTTTGGATGGTGGTCTGTCCTCCTCCCTGCGGCTTTGATAGCTCTTATATTTCTCTTGTTCCGGTCGAACCGGTGAGCGGGAACGTGAGGGTCGAGAACGATAGGGATCATAAGGTCTTCTCTCCTCCCTACCACGGTCATCCCGGCGATCATACTCGATATCCTGAGGAGGATTGGACATGCTGCGACGAAGTTTTCTTATATCATAGTAGGATCGAGACATTGTACCTGCGCGATAAAATAAACGAAGTTTAGAATTAATGGATTCATGGAGAAAGAAGTGCAATGAATGCTAATGCTGTGGTGTAAAGTGTATCCTAAGTGGTGTGTTTCCCCCCCAACCAACCCGAGTCTGAAGCTAGACTAGTGCGGGCAGGCTCTTTGGCCTTAGCGGGAGTGGTTTCTTCAGAAGAGGTGAAGACTAAAGGATCCTTCCTGAAATCCTCTGAAGTATATATAGTCTCAGGTAAGGGGAGATCCCCCAAACCCTGAAATATGTGCTCATCAGTACTAGGAACACCCCCTTCGGAAGCATGAAGTGGCGACTCTTGGGAGGATTTTGACTTGTCTAGAGAAGTAGTTTCCTCGGGGGCAATATACCCCTCACGATGCTTTTCGGCCAGATTAGCCAATTCATCATCTTGTGTGGAAGACGGAGAAGGTGAAGTTTGAAGAGGCACTGTGGGAATTCCCGAGCATTCTCCTGTCTCTGGAACTATCTCCACTGGAGGAATGTATGCGTAAGGGACCGTCCCATGACCGATGCTACGAAAAACGGATAGCAGCCCATGAAAGTGAAGGTATTCATCTTTAAGGACCTCGTCGATAGTCAAGAATTTTTGATCGCCATTAAGAAGTCGGTGCATCCGATCAAAGAACACCTGATCTGATATCTGTTTGGGATTGTCGACTGCACACAAAAAGGAAAACAGGTCAGGGTGATGATTCAACTGTATAGAGTCCGGATTTAGAAAATCAACGCTTTACTTGATTTTGTCCATCTCCTGGCGCATCCAGGCTTTTGCTTCACGTAGAACCATTCTAGTCTGGAATCTCCAGCTTTACTGCTGAATGGTGTAGAGATTATCTTTCTTTTTGGGACTGATTCAAAGTAGCAGAAGGATGGAGTTTCTCGAGTCCGATGCTTGAAATTATAGAAGAAGTGAACGTCATCGAACGTAAGCTCTACGCCTAGGATTTCACGATATGCTATGTACAAGGTGTGCAGATAGGCATATGAATTGGGGTGCAATTGCATGGGGGCAATCCGCATTTGTCTTAAAAAATCAACAATGAATGGAGAAAATGGAGGAATGGCGCCGACCATGCACATTAAGCGAGTGATCGTCATATATCCTTCTGGAGGGTTGTGGGGACGGTCAGAGCGTGAGGGCACTAGGGTGTACCTTTTCATTATTCCATACTTTAAGCAAATTCGAACGAGTCGGTCGTTGTCGATTGTTGATTCTACGGAATCTGGAGGTGACTCCAATATAATGGCTGAGTCAAATTCGTCAGGGGCTCGATCCTCACCGATCCCTCCTTCCTCCTCAAAACCCAGAGAAACCTCGTTCTCCGAAGATGCCTCATTGCTTTCTCGATCTCCAACTCCGTAATCTGGACCCTCACTGTCCCATTCTGGATCAGACGAAGAAGATATATCCTCAAGGGTGATTTTGTTAGAAGTTTCCGGGGCTTCTTTCATCTCAGCTAGTCGGGAAGAGCGTCTGGGCCTCATTGTCATAGAACTATTGAAGAAGCAATAGCACGGATTAGAGTAAATTATCCCGTGCCCCCCTATGTATGTGTGTGAACTAAAATGTGTGCAGCAAATGTGAGAAATGCAAAATAAAAGTACAACAATGTAAGACGGAGCTGTGAAGAGAAAGTGATAGTCGGAGTTGTTCTTAATGTTCGTTTACGTCCGCAAGGCACTACCCTAACTGTTCATTAAGTTGAAGATTATGTCAAGCATTGATTAACCCTGGTTGGATAAAGTCTTGTGCTTTGAGTTGGAATATGCATATCATTCAGTTCGGGTAGGATATGCTTATTGTTGGGTTCGGATCGGATGTGCATATAGCTGGGATCGGCTCGGGTCTGCGTATTGTTTGGTTCGGAGAAGACACTCATATTTGGCCGTTTAAAACCGGATCGGAATAAGCATTCGGAGTGGTTCAGCAAACAAAAGGATCCATACGTCCTTTTCCTTTCTCTATCTTTTCCTCTAATCCGACCTGGTCGGGCAAGCATGGCTTTCTCCACATCGCATTTCATTCCGACCCGATCCTAACATATGAACTTGTCCTCCCCTCCGTTGCTTCAGCACTTCCTTACCCGAACCGAACCCAGTTCTTATTCTTCCCTTTCTCGTCTTCAAATTTCACTAGACCCAAATGAAGTTAAGCGTTTATGTGCTTGAATGTTAAACGCTGGATCCGTATGACCCCCGTTGCTACCTCGAGACGGCGAAGACGCCATCAACGACGATGACAAACGGTGGAGGAGATCCAGGCGTCGGAGTTCAGCAAACACCACACTCCAGTCGCTCGATTTAACCGCAAATTCTAGCTGAAATCAGTTATTACATAAATAATCGGAGATTTAAAATACCTAGATGTTTTATTCGAAGATTGAAACGAGAAGTTTTGGAGTTTTTGGATTTATTAGGAAATAGGGTTTCGGTTTAAAGCTGGGAGAACAAGAATTGTGGGAGTAAGAAAGGTAGAAGAGTTTGGATGGTTGGGTTTATATAAGACGTGAGATGGCTCTTTGTATTCCCCGTATTTTACTCCGTTCGGACCGAGTCCAAACCAGCCCACACCTTCCAGCCCATCAACCCAGTGCAAGGCGAAACAGGAAGAAAAGGTGCTCGAGTCGGACACCGAACCGGGTAGAAATCTGTGCATTCCTCTAGCATTCGAACTGGACTTAAAAGAAAAACTAGGAAAGAACATACCTGAGAAGAATACTATATGTCGAGAAGAACCTCTGGACTTGACTCAAAAATGAAGAAAATGAATCAAGTATTTCACGACATATGTATGAGCGATAAGAGACATGTCTTCATGAAGCAACGCATCTTCACAAACGAACAGAAGTGACTTTCTGACTGTTCTGATTCAAGGACTAGCATTCAAACGACATCAAAGCACGCTTCGTATACAACAGAAGCATCCTTTGAGGGGGCAAAATGTTAGCCTACTTTGTGAACTAGGCAACACAAAGTCAAGAAACCAGACGTTGAAGGGCATTTTTAATTAGAAGACTTCGATTCGGATTGGAGAAGACACTACAATCTAGATTGGATAGCTGCAGTTGTTCGGGTCGGGTCAGAGCAACATATCGGTTCGGGCCGGATAGAGCTTTCTGTTCGGATCGGTGAACTGCTGATGAGGAAATTGGTAAGGTGTATCTAATCGGATCGGAAGACAACACAATTTCAATTGGATCGGAAAGCCACCTGTTTGCCACGAAAATGGATCGGAGCGGAGAAGATTAGAGAAGAAGAGAGCGTAGCATCCAAGCCAATCCGGGTCGGATCGGATATCCCGATCCGAACCCCTTGTATGTGCGTCTCCGATCCGAGCCCATATTCCATGTTATTCTCCTGCAAAAGCGCCTGGATATCCGGACCGGTTGTGACCAGTTCCTACTTGTAACGTCCGTTCCTTTGATGCGTTGTCAACATAATAATTCATCCGAACCCGAAGATAGTGGGATGGACGACATGTGGCCCCGACCCGGATCAAGTTTCAAGCAAATTCACACCTATAAATACCCCGTCTGGAGACAAAGAGAATGATCTTTTTTCAGCACTTTAAGAATTCAACCACCCCCATAATCCGAACTCCATTGCTCCCGGAGAATCCAAACCTTCTTTTATTATTTGTTTCAATCTATTGAGTGACTATAAGTGAGTTGTGAGTGAAATCAAGTGATCATTACATTGTATTTACAACTGAATCAGTGAATATAGTGAAAGATAAGTGGACATAGGCATTTCTTCGCCGAACCACTATAAATCTTGTGTGTTCATTTTTATTTTTATCTCATCTTATTTGCTTTTAATCAATTTGGGTGTTAGAACCACTTTTGGGTCTAACATCTACCTAAAAGCTGCTATGATGTAAATTCAACTAGAAATATATAAAACTGATAACTAAAAAAATATAAAAATGATACCTAAAAACTGCTACGATGTAAATTCAACTAGTAAATATAAAAATGATAACTAAAAAAAAATAAAAAAATGATACCTTAAAACTGCTTTACTATTTTAACAACAAAATGTAATACAAAAAATGTTCGAATCACAATTTAATTGTTTAAAATGAAATAAATTTGTTTGGGTAGCAAAACTGATGCATCAGTACAAGAATAAAAGTAAAATAGCACCAAAATTTGATGTAAACATTTTTTCCATTACTTTTACTTCAAAACATTGAATCAGGTTTTAGGTATAAGTTTCCTATTTTCTTACGTATCAGTATTACTATTTTAACTATGTTAATTGTTTTTTCATGTGATTTTTTATTCTGTTATCAGTTTTATAAGTTGGTAGGGCTAAGCTAAAGTTTTTCTCATATTCACAGTTCATGGATATCAGTTTTTTAATATTGTAGGTAAAAAAAAGATGCATATAAACATAACACAGAAATTACACTAAAAATGATACCTTAAAAAATATAAAAAGGATACCTTAAAACTGCTATGATGTTTAACATAACACATAAAATAGAGTAAAAATGATACCTTAAAAAATATAAAAATGATACCTTAAAACTGCAGTAATGTTTAACATAACAGAGCAGTTCCACTAAAAATGATAACCAGAAAAATAGAAAAATGATAACTAAAAACTGCTGCTATGTTTTTAAAGTTAAAACAGGAAAAATGATAACTAAAAAAATAGAAAAATGATAACTAAAACCTGCTGCTACGTTGTAAAGTTAAAAACAGGAAAAATGATAACTACAAAAATACAAAAATGATAACCACGCACTGAAAGGTTAAACATCAAATTTGCCGAACGAGAAAAAAATCACGAATCACCTTTCGAAATAACCTTAAAACTAATCGGTAGAAATCATCATTAAAGTATAATGATTATAGCAACAAATAAAAATCCATTCGAGGTTGATTTTTGAAATCGATTTCGTGCCCTAATTTTTGTTGTTTCGATTTTGATTTGATTGATATTAAAAATGATTTCAGCAAAAATGATTTCCTGATAGAAAATCGTTCGGGATGATGAACGACGAGGTGATGAACGGGATAATTAGCGACGAAATGATGGATGACGATGCGGTTGATTTTTTCCATGAGAGAGAATGGAGGAAGTAGATGGAATTCATGGTCGCGAGAGAGAATTGAGGAAGATGACGGATTTCACGGCCGAAATACTTCTGAGTAAAAAATATACAGTATATTGTCCTTTAGGATAAAATTTTGATGGGCTGTCCTTATGGTTAAAAAAGCCCTACGTTTTGTCCTTGTCAGTAGTTTCCTGATACCAATACAGAGAGCACCCCCCTTAACAAATAAAATTTATTTTACCAAATTATCCCTCTTTGCAATAATCTCTGTTTTAGTTGTTTATCAATTAAAAAATTATACGGTATATTGGTCGAACTGCACCAGATTTTATACCAAATTATCAATAATTTCATTTGTCGATATGTATTAGATCAGATGAAAATATATCATTCATAGGAAATCGATATACATATATCAAACAATTTATTTATACATTATCCCACCGCCAAATTTGTCGGTACACCCAATTTTCTTCACTTCGACAACCCAACAACTAATGCAAAATTCAAAAACGATGAACAATGAAACAAAAATATATAGTACGACAGACCTACGTCGTTCATACCAGTATGCAGTAATTGACCTATTTTGGCAATGACAAATTGAAAAATAAACGACCATCTCCACTGAATAAAATATGACACTACAACGTTTCGCTCTCGAGACTGACAAAATAAAAATCTTAATCTCTATCGTTTCCGGCATTATACAATCGATTTCACATACCTTATCAATAGCTTCTCCACAATCTTAGCATCTTAGAAAAAGCGTTACACATTCGTCTTTTACACCATTATTTCTTCTCAAACAATCGATTTTTTTGTTTGCAAATAATTTAAAGATTTGTTTTGGTTTGAGATTAATTGGGATTTGAGATGGTAAGGGTAAAAAGAGAACGTAAAAAATTAAGTACGTGACCCCCCCTTAACATTTTTATTATGATTGGAGTGTTTTTAAATTTTGACCTCCCCTTAACAATAATCGGAGTGTCAATAACAACACCCTAAAATAATAAGTAGAAGGGATAGTTAAGGCTCTTCAATCTTTTCTTATGAGCAATTTTAAGGGGACCTCCGTCGTAGTTTTCATTTATTAGGGGTTTTCATTTTTAAAAAAATATAGACAAAAGCAACCCTGCTTCGTACAAAACTTTCCTTAAAATCTATCGTTCTAAATTCATTTCAGTTCGATCAAAACAAGCTGCGCAGTTGTAAGAAAAAACGAAAATTGAAACCCTACTTTCTTATGCCACCATTATATTATCATTTTCTATTTTAATTTCGATACATCGTTGAAATTATTATTGCACGTTAATAAGATAGAGTTTAGTGTTTAAGTTTTATATTAAAGAAGATCAGGAGGTTAGTATTGAAATTTTTATTAATACATTTAAGGAGGGATGAATTATTTTATACCCCATAATAATTATAGAATTAATTGAAATACTAACCCACCCCCAAACTCTATCTTAGTTAAAGTCTTTTTAACAATCCCTTAAATAAAAAACGGTGAACGAATAGAAAACGGTAATAGGGGCATCTTATCTGTTTTCCGACCATAATCTTTCCCAATGACAACTTTACGACCATAATCTTTCTCCGTATATAAAAATCAATTTTCTTTCATTTTCCATTGTTTCCCTCCGCAATTCTTGTTTTTAATTTTTGTTTAAATTTAAAAATTAAGCGAAATGTGAATGTCTTCAACTAAGATAGGTAAAAGAGCAATTCATAAGCATCATCATGAAGAACGGTAAATAGACATTGATAGGAGCAAGTTGAATCATTACATGTTCCTTCAACATCCGGGATTTCATCTGATGATCTTCGCATATTGCATGAGCATCCAAATGGTTATCGCACATGGTTGAAATCACAGTGCATGCATAGTGTAGATGTAAATTTGTTAGATTAGTATATATATATTAATCTCGTATTCGTATTAAATAACCGCTAACATAACTAAAGTTATTCATACTTAAAGTACGTATACGATCGGTACATTCATTGTTGTGATAGTTGGTGAGACGACCTAGACTTCCCCGATCCCCGAAGAGACAGAGGAGCCCGGATTGTTTTGAGAACACGATGCATCAGAACACAAACATGAGAAAATTTCACTGCTATTACAACAATTTACATCAGAGTACAAGAATATATCAAAGTTCAGATAAATAATAATATACAACGGAAAAATAGATATCAGAAATTTACAAATTACAAAACAGTGGAAATATATATACATAAATATAATGCAGCGGAACAATCATCAACTAGCACAACTGAAAGAAATACGCGGATACAAAGCTTTCTGAATATAAATCCAGCCGTAATCCAGGATCATACGAAAAGAAATATCTGCAAATCAAAACTACTAGCTGCCCGTATGGAAAAAATGGACATCCAGAGTTTAGGTAGAAACAATAAACTCCTATCAGTCATGGGACTGGTGTGAGAACTAAAACAGTTATTAAACTTTTACTCTAAAATTGGGTAAATCAAGGGACCACGCCCTATAACACGTAATGGGTTTTCTCCCAAGAATACCCTAAAAACAGCAGCGCAATGCTAAAAGGAAAAATGAAGCCATTATAAGAGTCAGGTCCCATCACACAATGCAAACACAAACCAGATGATAGAGTTTTACCTTAAAATGGCCAAACATGCTTGATACGCGAAATTTATCTGTAAGTGAAGAAATCAACTTCAAATATAAATGTATCAATCATAGACGATATAGTACCCCATTCTACTATGTCACCATATTGGTTTACAACTAAAACCGAAAAATCGCGTATTAAAAATTGGATTCCATCTATGAGTCGAGGCAAGGGATCTTCCTCACCGATTCGAGACACTCTAGCAAATGCCTCAGGATCGCATCTACGGGCAACCCTTGGATCTTCAGGGCTGGTCCACGCTTACTTTAGTGGATTGGTTATTCCTGAACACACGTTTCCCGGTCCTATCGGACCTATCTCTGAGCCATTAGAGACTCAATATCCGAGGCGCCTCATTCCACTATCCACATAAGTAAAAATGTCTGGGCTCCATACCATGACACCACTTCTAGCTAGAAAGAAACGTCGTGCACTCCTGCAGTCACTATCCCGTTTTTGACTCATATCGGGTGTGAGGCTCGCGAATTAACGTTACACATAAAGCTATGCTAACTAAAGTCGTGCTTTGATCATCAACCACAAGACTCTGCTTTTCAACAGAAGCCTTGATCATTTGTATCTTAGCTTGCCACACTGACAATCCATACCGTACCACTGAATTCGACCAATATATAACATCTAAGCTCATACATCTTAAAGAAGGGCGTTAAGCAAGAGAATAAATTCTTCGTCAGCAAAAATAAATATATTTAGCAGAGATCAACGAATATAGTATAAAGGAATATAATGTCAGACAAACCATCCATTTGCAAGTCCGTTCTGGGTTTGAACAAAACCGGAGGCACCTTATTCCTCGTCCTATGTGTCCAATACATGAGAGAGGTCCTCGCATATCCGATCGATCTCCAAGTACTCTGGACGATCACCACTTATTACCTTGTTTTGGGTGTACATCCTAATCAATACATCAGTAATCATCCAAACGATGTGAAGATCTCCGGTCTTCAACCACCGTCTTCTTCGACTTTTAGTCGTCGTATCAGTTATTCAGAATGGGATAAACCCGGTCTTTCCGAATAACTCGCGTATTTTATAATCAATAATCAAGTGCTATAAAAACACATCAAATGCCTCATTCCAATTCAGAATATTCTTTTATTCAAATATTCACATCTAAGGGGAAAGGTTCCCATTAATTTTATCAAAGATAGGTTCTTTTAAACGTATTCTTTAATCTTCCTTTGGATATCAATTTTAAAAGATTTTATTTTATCTTTCCACAATCTAAACCAATACTAGGTTTATTATCTAGTCGGGATTATCGAATCTTACCGAAGTAATCATTTATTATTTTATTATCCCAATCCCAACATATTTATCCCATGGAGCAAAACTGGTGGTACTCCATATCTAACACCCACTGTGTTATCGGTAAATTTAATTACCACATCACGTTTTAAATCTATTTAAATATTTAACTATCGCATGGAATAAAAATGGTGGTACTCCATTCTCGATCATTTCTTGAATTCGGTAAATTTAATTACCTCATTCACATTCCAATCTAATTAAATATTCATTAAAACTCCAACTTGGTTTTAATATCAAAAATCGTTACTTTAAGATTATTCAAATTTAAGAAATTAATCTTGTCTTTACCTGGGTTAAAGAACCAATGTTATTAAAAACATAGTTCGCAATAAACCCAATTCAACTTCCATTAAATATGGAATCTTCTGGGAAAACAGATCAATATATAATTGATATAAATTTCTGTAACAGACTAATAATATAAATGGAATAACGGAAAAGCCTTTTAAATTCCATATATAGTAACAGTCTTCCTTTACAGAAGCTCATCTCGATTATAACCAAATCGAATTCCTTTCAACTCCAATTGTATTAAATTGGAGAACTTTACTTTGGGAAATTTCCATTAAACCTTAATGAAAAGATTTATAAATCCCAAATCATAACTTCACTATTAATCGGGTTTAAGAACGAATGTCATTTAAACATCGTTCATAATGAACCCGTAATCAACTACCATTTGATTCCAATTATATTAACTAATTGGAAAACTTTATTTTTCTTGATTAAAAGATTTATTCTATTCTCAACTGGGTTTAAGAACAATGTTATTGAAGACAACATTCACGACGAGCCCAAAATCCCATTCAATATTAAATACAAGGCTCTGAATAGAAATTATACCGTCTTATATTGAATATCAAATTCTCAAACTAACGGACATCGTGTTGGGAATAACGATATCTATATCTTCCAAATTCCTCAACAATATCCGTACAATCAAGGAATCCAATATCGAAATACTCCGAAGATTATTTCCATTTAAATCCTTTCCAATTCATACGCTAGAAAATTCTGGTTATTTCAAAAACCATTTACAAATCCAATTTATTTATTTAAAAACATTGGATTATTATTCTAGTTAATAACTAGTTTTTTCAATAAAAATATATTTTTATCTTTTCAAACTTGGAATTTTTCATCCAAAACCTTCCAAATCATTTATTATGATTTTACACAATTTTTCGATATTTTTAATAATTTTATTAAGGCCATTACAGTCGGTTTCCGATAACGGCCACCGAAGTGCATTCATAACGACCTTTTCCGAAATTTATTTGGACATAATTTAAAATACAACTATTCAAATTTAAATCACTTATATTTATTTTAAAGCTCTTTTCGATACGAACTCAACGATTTCAGTTTTAGGAGAATCCGACGGTCGGATCTCCCGTTACATCATTTTGAAGTCAATGGTTAAAATTCGTGAACAATCGCTGTGCGGCGCGTTCTATTCAAACCATTTATATATATATATATATAATATATTTTGTCGAATTCCATTCAAAACGTACTCTATAAATCGTTTATAAATTCATTTTAAAACGATTTCAACTTCATTTTCAATTTTAAATCAAAACTGAATGTTTTATATCATTATAATATTAAAATGATAATCTTTTCAAAATATCATATTTTGAAATCAAATCTTTTCGATATTCAATATAAATTGAATAAAATCAATAAAAATCCCTTCTGGGACTAAACGAAATAGAAGGCACAATTTCTATTAATAGAAAAAGTCCTTGCACTTTACTCCATCTTCGATTATCTTCATATAATCTGATTCGCAATGCTACTGCCAATACAGAGTGGTTCTCAGATACTAATCCAACCGGTCTCTCCATATTGACAACGATATTGGCAAATACTTCGATAGTCGGTTATTTAACTATCGAAGAAAAACAAACATCCATTCAAAACATCAAACAATCACTGGGGCCCTTTTGATTAATATTTCATTAATTAAAACACTTCTCCATTTCCTTATCAATATTTGTTAGCACAATATTTTCAATATTTCTCTTGGCCTCTTACGCTATTTGGAAAACGTTTCCATATCTCGCCTTCTTTTATTTTCTACTTAGAAAATATTTTCTATTTATAATTGGAGAACATTCCAATTATTTATTTCTTTACCGACTCCTTTAATTCTATACTCGGGAAATATTTACTTTTATATTTCCAAAATTCCACTTATTTGGGTTAAAACGAATGTTGTGTAAAACATTGTAACGACAGCCCAAAATACTATATTCAACTAAATCTTATTCAAATATTGATCATCGAGATTGGATCTTGCTATTTATCAGTTAGTAATGAAAACAATCGAGTTGGAGTGAAATTACCTCTCAGACCTTGACAGAAAACATCTTTAACTTCAAAACAGACAAAACCATTATTCCCGGAAAATCAACACCATACAAACCAATTATTCATTTTTTAAACGTATATATGTTTCTCTTTCTATTACCAGATTATCGATTTCCTTTTTGTTTATAATATTCTATTTTAATTCGTTTCCTTATCGAGTTCAATATATATTGATATATTGATTTTCTAGTTATCCAATTTTCTTAAAAATATTCTAGCTCCTTAAATTTCTTGAAAATTTCGCCATAACCTTCTTTGTACCAGTCGATAGTTCAAACCTCAACTCGCCTCTCTAGGCCCTTTCCATTCAAAAAGAAAATCAAAAAGCCAAGTGGCTTGCCGATTCGGCGCATAAAATCTCATATGGAATTTAAACGTGTACCTTTTTGTCGGGCACACAAATTATAAACTTCATACACTTCTTTTCCATACCTGTTTAACACATCCAAATATTTCTATTTGGTTGAACTCAATCCATTCGTCTTAACCCATTTCGCTTATTTATTTTCTAGTTAGCTATTTTGCCTATTTCACTTCTTTGTTTGAACATAACATGTTCAAATATAATATTTACTTTCTTATAAACGAATTGAATTCCATTTTCAAACTTAGGTTTCCTTTTTGATTTTGAATATAATTTCTCAAATCACCTATGCTTATTCAAAGCCCAATTTTGTGTCAACTTTCGATTAACTATCTATTATTCAAATTAGTCAGTTCTACTCAATAACAAAAATCTGATTTTTGTTTCAAAAATCATTTCACTTCACTGAAGTTCATATTATTTTATAACTCAAATCCGAAATTTTCCTAAATGAAATTCGGATTTTATTTACTTAAAATCCTTTTATTTATTTGAATAAACCGTTATAGTTTTATAATGGTTATGGTGCTGTTTTTCTGGAAAATAGATTTTTGACATAAGTCAAAATCTATAAGACGAAATCCAGATTTTTCCCTTCCATTCGAAAACTATTATTCAGTTGGTCCTGACGGTTCTTGTTTCAAAGAATTCCGACTTAAATTGAGTTATATATACTCAATTGAAGTTCGAAACTCCAATTTACGAACTACCGTGCTGCGGCGAGTTCGTTTTAATTATATTTATATATAAACATTTAAACTTCGTTTATAATAAATTCAACTCCATTCTGATATATTTTTAATATATATCAAATTAGTTTCCTAATTCAACATAATATTTTTGATTATCTATAATTGTCAATTTTCCCTTACTCAGTAATATATTTATTTATACTTCGATCTTCTATATTTATTTCCAATTCCTTTTATAAATAAATTATTTATAAAATTCGATATAATCGAATTTCAATTATAAACCCGTTGAATTCTTCTCAATTCAGCTTATATTCCGAATTCCGAAATATAATCAGTCGTTTTGTTTCAAAACACTTCCCAGTCTACTTTTAAATTCCTATTTGAATTTAAATGGTTTAAATTATCCAAATAATAATTTATTTCACCAAATTTATAACACTATTTATAAATTCAACTTCCTTGTTTCATATATTTAAACAAGTTCCCTTTCAAATTTCTATTTGAAACTCCATCCATTTGATATTCCGAATTGCGGAATAAAACCGTTGTTCCATTTCGAATGATTTCAAATTCTATTTTTAAATTCATATTTGAATTTAAATATTCAAATTATCTCTTGATAATTAATTCATTATATTTATAAACATCATTTTATAAATTTACTTGTTTTATATTTAAACAAAGTCTATTTTGAAATCTATTTAAAACCAAAATATTGTTTTGGAAATTTCTATTTGTAATAACTTATATATATAACACCTAATTTATTTTCATATTCGATTTAAATTCTATTTAAATAAATTCGAATAAATCGAATTCAAATCATAAATCCCTATGGATTTATTTTAGTTCAATTTATATTCTGAACATCAGAATAAATCCCATCGTTTATTTCTTTAAAACAATTTCCCCATTTCTTTTTTAAAATTCACATTTGAATATAAATATTCAAATTATCAAATGATAATTTTTTCCACTACATTTCTAAACCCCGTTTATAAATTCAATTCATTTCAATTCCCTGATTATCCAATGAAAATCATTTCATTTCATTTATAAACACCGTTTATAAATTTACTTAAATTTCCATTGTTATGTAATTTATAAATATCATTTATGAATTAAATACTTGTTTTATTTATTTAAAACAAGTTAATATCCTTATAGTCCACTCGAAATTCAAATTCTATTTTAGAAAATAGAATTTCCCTTTTTCAATCTCAAAACCCTATTTACGATATTTTTTATAAATTACCATTTAGGCCCAATGATATTTTAAACACTCAAAACATCCAATTATAATTGACAGGTTTTCTAACACATCATATATGATAATATATATGAAAAACAAACAATAATATTTTTGAGGAATCCAGTTGGATCCCTCCAACCTGTTTATCCTGCATCCACAGATGTTAGCCAATATAAATAATACCCATCCTGCTTTGAGGTAGGATCGCGGTATAGAAGATCATCCACTATCATAGCGTGGGGCGCATAGGGTCATCCGCTAATGATACTGCAGGCATCCGCTAATGGTACTGCGACTATCCAACCACTAATATATATATAATAACCACAAACACCAATCCTAAATAACTAATATATATATATATATATTTAATAATAGCCATAGTAATATTTTAATGCAACCAAACAACCATCAAACAATTATTTTTAACTGATAAAAATAATTTGAGTGAGATTTACTCACTGGGGTTTTCTTTCGTTATCCATGTTGATTTCAATTTGTTCTTCTCTTGTATCGCAGCTACAAATGCACATGATTGCTTCCGATAGATTTACCCTTGTATTACAAGTTTATTTCTTTTAATGTTTCCTACTATAACGAGTTTAAATAAATTATAAATTGATAAATAAATCACTGTTATTAAATTATAAATAAAAATTCTGATTTAAATTTTGAATTCAACTAAATTCATTATCGTATTACGATGATTATATGTATTCAAAATAAATTGTATATCGATTATAAATCGATAATTCAATATAAAAATTCTTTTATATTATTAATTCAATATTTAAAATAAACTGTTCGAAAATTCGGGTCGTTACATTCTTCGCCCCTTAAAAAAATTTCATCCCCGAAATTACTAAGGTAGAAAAGTGCTTCAAACCCATTAACTTTTCAAAACTCATTTAGTTGAACTCAACTTTTCATATTTTCAACAAAGTTTAATTCCTACAAAAATTTTTGTTTTCATTCGTTTAATCTGAATGATTTACATCCAATATATTACCATCCAATTCATATTCATTCAAATTCATTTTAATCAATTTATTCACTTCAATCCATTTAACTTGCTTAAGTTAATTTAAATTTCAGAATTCAAATTCCCTGTTTTTTTTTCAAATTCTTTTGAAATCCCATAAATATATACATATGTTTATAACCATCTAAAATTCAACCATTGAATTTCTCAAACCAAGTTGTTTTCTTCGAAACAAATTTCCTTCAAAAACATTTCTAAGGTTGCAATCCATTACTTAGAAACTCGAAAATGAACACTAATGATGCTGCAGTCATTATCAGAATTATTTTCCAGCCACTGAAGTGAGTTCAGTGCTTTATCACTTTCAAAATCCATTAAAAATGGTTTTTATTCAAAAATCCTTTCAAAACAAAGCTATATATTCTAATATACTTTAAAAATATTTTCCAACTTCCCAGGATTTAAATTCCAAAGTCTGTTTTAAATCCAATTCCAGTTCATCTCATTTGTATATTTCATTTATGTACAAATTTTATTTGGTTATAGATAACTAATCCAATTTAATAATCTTATTTGATTATAATTTTAACATCCAACACATCCATACATTATAGCAATTTCAGAAATTTATTCCTTTTCTATCAAAATAGAATTTTGAGTAAAATTATTTCATTTACCCACTTAAAACAATATCGTGTTTAATCTGTTGTTCAAGTATTTACAAAGTCTTATCGATATCGTGGCGTCCCACGATTCGATCAGAATTCATAAACTACTCACCAAACAAGTCAACAAATAAAACAAATTTTTATATCAATTAACAAATACGCTCTCTCGTATATATACTCAACTCATTCTATGGTACTACTGACCCTATCTCTAATGAGAACAACACCACCAAAGCCTAGGTATTCGCTCAACCTAAGCTCTGATAACAACTATAACGGCTCGTAAATCCGTACTATCTGAGTTGACTAATAACACCACATGTCCAACCCAAATTGCATAGAAATACGAATCATTATTAGAAAGAAGTTAGAGGATGATAAATAGAAAGAAAGAAATGTTAGAATAGAAGAAAACAAAGAAGACAAATCTCACAGCGGAACGAATAAAATATATTATATAACATAACTTTTGAAGTACAAATCAGTAACTTTATATACATACCATCATCAGAGCACAACAGTTATTTCTGGAACAGTTATAAACACCTGTTTCCAAATACCACATAGCACATAATGGAAATATGATAGTCTATAGCTAATAGGTGAAGCCTCATGCTTCAAGCTCCTTCAAGTGAATCTGTAAAATCCCGACTACTTGACTGCCCATACAAATTTGGGCACCCAAGCGTTTAGGGAAAACAAGCAAAATAAACTCTGGGTCATTCATGGAACTGGTGTGAGTAAACTCCAACCATTTATTTAACTTTCAAAATCCTTTCGAAAGAAAGGATAATAGTAAGACCAGCCCACACATCAACATGGACGGTTTTTACCTTACTATAACCCAAAACACTTTGATACGAAAATCCAGTGATATTATAATAGTGTCTAAATCAAATAAATAACAATCTAGCGGAACGCTTGCATCTCACGCTCCATATATAATATAAAATCAAAAACCACAGGGCGCTCATTAGAGATTGGGTTCTAACTATGACAAGGCATGCAACCACCTACCGGTAGTCCATCTCTAGAGGGGAATACACTGGGTTCAACAAGAACATCTTGCAACCCGGCCCACACATGACCAACCACTCATTTCGCTTGAGTGTATCTAATGTATATCACCAACGGTTGGGATCAACAACCGTTTCACGAATGGGACAACATCGAATAGAATAAGCAATTAAATGAATTTATCTAGATAGGTGATAATACACCCTAATAGGAGTGACCCACATAGCCATGCTGCCTGCCCGATTTTTTTCATTTTCCGGTTGTTGAGGCCTGAGGCTACGACTGCTATCCGTTCATTGATAGCACAATCACTTTGAATGCCACATGGTCAGATCCGTTAATCACTAATTGATTTTCATAAATATAATCTGGATATTATGCTAAGAGAATAAATTCTCCGCCACCATATATATATATATATATATATATATATACAGACCAACATATGCGATCACTGGAAATACTCTGTCAGACACTCGTCCATACACATTCATTCTGGGACTGAACGAAACCGAAGGCACAATTTCTATTAATAGAAAAAGTCCTTGCACTTTACTCCATCTTCGATTATCTTCATATAATCTGATTCGCAATGCTACAGTCAATACGGAGTGGTTCTCGGATAATAATCCAACCGGTCTCTCCATATTGACAACGATATTGGCAAATACTTCGATAGTCGGTTATTTAACTATCGAAGAAAAACAAACATCCATTCAAAACATCAAACAATCACTGGGCCCCTTTTGATTAATATTTCATTAATTAAAACACTTCTCCATTTCCTTATCAATATTTGTTAGCACAATATTTTCAATATTTCTCTTGGCCTCTTACGCTATTTGGAAAACGTTTCCATATCTCGCCTTCTTTTATTTTCTACTTAGAAAATATTTTCTATTTATAATTGGAGAACATTCCAATTATTTATTTCTTTACCGACTCCTTTAATTCTATACTCGGGAAATATTTACTTTTATATTTCCAAAATTCCACTTATTTGGGTTAAAACGAATGTTGTGTAAAACATTGTTACGACAGCCCAAAATACTGTATTTAGCTAAATCTTATTCAAATATTGATCATCGAGATTGAATCTTGCTATTTATCACTTAGTAATGAAAACAATTGAGTTAGGGTAAAATTACCTCTCAGACCTTGACTGAAAACATCTTTAACTTCAAAACAGACAACCATTATTCCTAAAAAATCAACACCATACAAACCAATTATTCATTTTTAAATGTATATATGTTTCTCTTTCTATTACTAGATTATCGATTTCCTTTTTGTTTATAATATTCTATTTTAATTCGTTTCCTTATTGAATTCAATATATATTGATATATTGATTTTCTAGTTATCCAATTTTCTTAAACATATTCTAACTACTTAAATTTTCAGAAAATTTCGCCATAACCTCCTTTGTACCAGTCGATAGTTCAAACCTCAACTCGCCTCTCTAGGCCCTTTCCATTCAAAAAGAAAATCAAAAAGCCAGGTGGCTTGCCGATTCGGCGCATAAAATCTCATATGGAATTTAAACGTATACCTTTTTGTTGGGCACACAAATTATAAACTTCATACACTTCATTTCCATACCTGCTTAACACATCCAAATGTTCCTATTTGGTTTCACTCAATCCATTCGTCTTAACCCAATTCGCTAATTTATTTTGTAATTAGCTATTTTGCCTATTTCACTTCTTTGTTTGAACATAACATGTTCAAATATAATATTTATTTTCTTATAAACGAATTGAATTCCATTTTCAAACACAAGTTTCCTTTTCGATTTTGAATATAATTTCTCAAATCAACTTTACTTATTCAAAGGCCAATTTTGTATCAATTTTCAATTAACTATCTATTATTCAAATTAGTCAGTTCTATTCAATAACAAAAATTTGATTTTTATTTCAAAAATCATTACACTTACTTCACTGAAGTTCGCATTATTTTATAACTCAAATCTGGATTTTTCCTAAATGAAATTCGGATTTTATTTACTTAAAATCCTTTTATTTATTTGAATAAACCGTTATGGTTTTATAATGGTTATGGCACTGTTTTTTTGGAAAATAGATTTTTGACATAACTCAAAATCTATAAGACGAAATCCATATTTTTCTCTTCCATTAGAAAACTATTATTCAGTCGGTCCTGACGGTTCTTGTTTCAAAGAATTCCGACTTAAATTGAGTTCTATATACTCAATTGAAGTTCAAAAATCCAATTTACGAACAGCCGCGCTGCGGTGAGTTCGTTTTAATTATATTTATATATATAAACGTTTAAACTTCGTTTATAATAAATTCAACTCCATTCTGATATATTTTTAATATAAATCAAATTAGTTTCCCAATTCAACATAATATTTTTGATTATCTATAATTGTCGATTTTTTCTTACTCGGTAATATATTTATTTATACTTCGATCTTCTATATTTAATTCCAATTTCTTTTATAAATAAATTATTTATAAAATTCGATATAATCAAATTTCAATTATATACCCGTTGAATTCTTCTCAATTCAGCTTATATTCCGAATGTTTTGACACTTCCCAATCTACTTTTAAATTCCTATTTGAATTTAAATGGTTTAAATTATCCAAATGATAACTTATTTCACCAAATTTATAACACTATTTATAAATTCAACTTCCTTGTTTCATATATTTAAACAAGTTCCCTTTCAAATTTCTATTTGAAACTCCATCCCTTTGATATTCTTAATTGCGGAATAAAACCATTATGCCCTTTCGAATGATTTCAAATTCTATTTTTAGATTCATATTTGAATTTAAATATTCAAATTATCTCTTGATAATTAATTCATTATATTTATAAACATAATTTTATAAATTTACTTCTTTTATATTTAAACAAAGTCTATTTCGAAATCTATTTAAAACCAAAATCTTATTTTGGAAATTTCTATTTATAATAACTTGTATATATAAAACCCAATTTAATTTCATATTCAATTTAACTTCTATTTAAATAAATTTGAATTAATCGAATTCAAAACATAAATCCTTATGGATTTATTTTAGTCCAATTTATATTCTGAACATCAGAATAAATCCCCTCGTTTATTTCATTAAAACGATTTTCCCATTTCTATTTTTATATTCACATTTGAATTTAAATATTCAAATTATCAAATGATAATTTTTCCACTACATTTCTAAACCCCGTTTATAATTTCAGTTCAATTCAATTCCCTGATTATCTAATGAAAATCGTTCCATTTCATTTATAAATTCTGTTTATAAATTTACTTAAATTTCCTGTGTTATTTAATTTATAAATATCATTTATAAATTAAATACTTTTTTTATTTATTTAAAACAGGTTAATATCTTTATAGTCCACTTGAAATTCAAATTCTATTTTAGAAAAATAGAATTTCCCTTTTTAAATCTCAAAACCCTATTTACGATATTTTTTATAAATTACCATTTAGGCCCAATGATATTTTAAACACTCAAAACATCCAATTATAATTAACAGGTTTTCTAACACATCATATATGATAATATATATATGAAAAACAAACAATAATATTTTTGAGGAATCCAGTTGGATCCCTCCAACCTGTTTATCCTGCATCCACAGACGTTAGCCAACATAAATGATACCCATCCGGCTTCGAGGTAGGATATCGCGGTATAGAAGGTCATCTACTATCATAGCGTGGGACGCATAGGGTCATCCGCTAATGATACTGCGGGCATCTGCTAATGGTACTGGGGGAATCCAATCACCAATATATATATAATAACCACGAACACCAATCCTAAATAACTAATATATATATTTAATAATAGCCATAGTAATATTTTAATGCAACCAAACAACCATCAAACAATTATTTTTAACTGATAAAAATAATTCTAAATAAAATTTGAGTGAGATTTACTCACTGGGGTTTTTATTCGTTATCCATGTTGATTTCAATTTGTTCTTCTCTTGTATTGCAGCTACAAATGCACGTGATTGCTTCCGATAGATTTACCCTTGTATAACAAGATTACAAGTTTATTTCTTTTAATGTTTCCTACTATAACGAATTTAAATAAATTATAAATTGATAAATAAATCACTGTTATTAAATTATAAATAAAAATTCAGTTTCATATTTTGAATTCAACTAAATTCATTTTTGTATTACGATGATTATATGTATTCAAAATAAAATGTATATCGATTATAAATCGATAATTCAATATAAAAATTCTTTTATATTATTAATTCAATATTTAAAACATTATTAAATATTTAAAATAAATTGTTCGAAAATCCGGGTCGTTACAAGTAGACGCTCCGAAAGTAGATTCTAGGTGGCCTCCCCGTCCTTTCGGTTTAGGGCCTTCGATGCCTTCGTCTTCAGGTGTATCGGGATTTGGGTAGGCCATTATTGAAGATTCCTTTGGGCTTTGTCCGTCGGGTTTATCATTTCCGGCTTACTTGATTTCGGACTAGTTTAGCTTCTTTTTTTGGGAACTTCTACCAGGTTGGGGCAATCGGAAAGATCTTTCCAGGTTGACCCTGGCGGATTAATCCCACCGGTCACATCTTGTAGCTTTCACGGTTCTTTCCCCTAGAAGGGTTCCAGTTAATGTAGTATCTTGGGTGATTTGATACCCCTTCACTGCCAGCCTACTTCGACGTTAATTTTGGTAGTAACAAAAACATTTCTGAAATATTCAAGAATATGATCTATTTTTTTTGGCTAAATTACAAATCATATTTTGCATTATTTTAGTTTTTGGATAAGAGATGAGTAAGGAAGATGATAACGATGTTTTTGGTCGAAATTATGGTTGAAAAGGGATAATATATATATGTTTAAAACAGGTTGAACTGAAAGGGCACGAGTTAGTCATTAAAATTTCAAATTAAAAAATAAGAACCTTCTTTGTCGATATGGTCAATATGGTTATGTCAATGTATATAGTATAATATCTAATTTTGATTATTTTTGAAATTTTTAGGTGTCTTGAATGATTTTATTGATTTTCAGAGACTATATTGATGCAATACACATAATATACTAGGAAATTTTGTTCATAATCAATAAAGATTACATTCAAATTTGAAACAAAAGATACAATGCATGAAAACTATAAATAACACTTAGAAACTACTAATTGATAATATGAAAACCCTAGAAAGTGATAGATAAAGAGGATGATATTGAGACACCAAGTTTTCAACTAATCTTCCAAAATAATTTGTCCATTTTGCATGAATTTTTTTTGAACTTCTTGCTTATGGACCTCTTAAGCGTCTTTTGATTCTCAACTATTTTCTTTTGATTTCTAAGGAGAGATTTGTTGTTTGGATTTAGTAGGAACTCAATACTCTCCAAAAGATGTATCCTCATCTTCCTTTTCCTCTTTCTCCTTTTACATTTTCATACCTTCTTCTTCTTTCATTTCCTCCTACCTTAATTTTGCCTCTTTTTCGGTAAGTGTTTCATAAGGAATGAAGATTAAAGAAATTTGCATTAAAGCGATGTTGGCTTAAGTGAAAAGTTTTCTTTGAACAAATTATTCTTTCTTGAAATTGACTCCAAAGCAAGTAAAGATTTTTGTAAGATAAAAGCCATGAGAAAGAGAGTTTTTAAAACATGTTTAGGGTAAAATTCATTTAAAATGACTTATGCTCAATTGATGTTATATTGACCAAAAAGATCAAAAAGAGCTTTACACATTTAATATGTCGGGTTATCGTAATTTATAAATCTAGGTGTGATGGTTTTTTGTAAAAGAAGATTAACATTCTCGCCTTTGTACGAAAATAGCAATTGGTAAAATTTCGGTGTTCGTCATTTTTGAAAAGATGGTGGAGAGTTTCTTTGTCACATTTATCAATTTAAAATGTATAGAGATCCAAACCGATAAATTTTCAATTAAGAATAGCATCCAAAATTTCACAATTCGAAACGATGTGTGTCCCTTTGACACTACTCCAAGTTTCACCTTCATTTCCTACATAAAACTTTCCTTGTAAATTTGCATAAATTTTTTAACAAGTTTTGGATAACAAACAAAATTACTTTAAAGAGAATCAACTAAGTTAAGGGCATCATATTTATAAAAAAGAGAACTGATTTCATAAGAAGGAAAATCGTAGAAAACCACAAGTCTTCCCAGATGAACTTTGCCAAAGTTCAAATAAGTGGTACAAGCTTGTATAGCTTCTTTATTATGAAAGAGGAAGGCTTTTGTGGGATTGGATAGCCTCACAGTTTTTGGAGTTGTTAATGATGAAGCCGTTGATGATAGTTTTGAAGATATAAGAGTGTATAAAGATAGTTTTGAAATATTAAATAAAGTTAAATGAATGTACGGATATGAAGTAAATATATAGAGATTGAATAGATGGATTCTGATTAAAAAAAGAGTTTATTAATGTCATAGAAGATGGTGAAAAGTTAGTGGGGAAACATTGGAATTTGAATTCATTTATTTGTACACACTATGTCGACATGATGAAAGGACATATGTTGACATACCTATTGGTACTAGGGAACATAACTTTTTGATTTTATCTATTTGTCTACCTAATTGTTTACACACATGATTGTTTTACTGTTCCTAGATTCTATAGAAGTTATATGCATATATATATATATATAATGTAAATTCAAAATTTTAAAGAATAAATAATATTATATTACTATTTTTAATAATCAAAATTCAAAAACTTATTTATCTTAAAAAGAAGGATTTTTTCAATTTGGGTCGGTTTTGAAGATTAATAACAAAATATGCCACTTTTTAAACTAATTAAAAAAATCGACCACTTTTCCTTACGTAGCGTATCGACGGCCTCTCAAGGTTACCCTACATCCAGTCCTACACCAAAGATTGTATGGATTTTTATTATCTTTAAAATATTTTACACTTCTTGATTTCAAGGTCACAAGGTGACACCCTCTAGAATTTTTCTTCTAGGCACAAAATTCCTGTATTTCCAAGCCAAAATGACACACAATTGCTTTTTTGGTATAACGAAATCCAATTGATTTATGGGATAATAAGTCATAACTTATAGAGCATATTTGAGTAGATTTTATAACGAAATTTGGAATTGACCTTGAGATCTTGATTACAACAACCTTGTAACTCTGATTTTCACTTTGATCTTGAGAGATTATGGAGAGAATGACGAAGAATCACAAATTAAGAAGAAATAGTTTGATTCGCTTGAAAATTTAGAAGAATGTAAGTAAGATTTTGATTAGAAATGGTGGAGAAGAAGGGAGTGAAGAAGTTGACGAAAATGTGATTAAAATGCACTTAAAACTTCTACTGTTTATATAGAAACAATGGTCATATCCATTCGCGAAAGGATATGACGAATAAATACTTCTTTTGAAATTTGAAAATTGAAAATTGAATTTGAAAGTGAATGGACATTATCTCGACATATTGTGTTTGTCTATATCGACGTACTATTAGCGCAGATTTAAAATACTTATTTTGAAATTATAAAACTATATAATTAAACCTGAATTTTTAGAAACTATTATACATAGTAAAAGGAGAGTTTTAAAAATGAGCACTTAAGAAAAATTATCAAACTAATTTTAAATGATTTAAACTTAAATATATATTATGTATTCAAAATCAATATATAGTAAATTCAAATCCAAAACAAAATACTTATTTCAAAATAGATATATATATATAATGTAAATAATATATACTATATCAACTAAAAATATAAAGTACATATTAATGAAGATTAAAGTATAATATCAAATATGTTAAAAATAGTATAAATATAATATTAAATATCAAATAGATTTGTAACTTAAAACATAGAATATCAAAATTTAAATCTTAAAAATAATTAAACTTTGAAAAATACTTTGGAAAATCTATTTTGAAATTCATTTCAAAAGTATTTAGATGAGTGCAATCGAGTTTTAACATATATTACTAAGACTCTAATACATATCTTCATTATTCTTGAATTCTTGAACTCTTGGTAACTCATGATTCTTGATGATCTTGATCAACATCTCTAAAACACCACTGACAATCATTTTACTACATAGCTTTGATTATCAACACTTGTTATAAAGCATGTACTGTACACTATAAATATATTTTATATCAATAATTGTTATACCTGCTGTTGTTCTTATCAAAACATCCTTCATGAAACGACCCTAACTTCCCCTATCGGGAAAGCCCAGATTGCTTTGAGAACGTGATGCATCAGAACACAAACAATAGAACATTTCCTTGCTATTACAATAATTACATCAGAGTACAAGAATATTTCAGAGCACGAGTAAATATTACACAGCGGAAAAATAATATTAGAGATTAAAATACATAGCAGTGGAAATAAAATGTATAAATGCAATGCGTAGCGGAAAATACATCAACAACACAACTGAAAGAAATACATGGATACAAAGCTTTCCGAATATAGCTCTAACTATAATCCAGGATCCTGGGAAAAGAAATATCTACGAAAACCAAAACTACTAGCTTCCCGTGTGGAAAATATGGGCACCTAGAGTTTAGGTTAAAACAATAAACTCCAGGTCAGTCATAGGACTGGTGTAAGAATTAGAACAGTTATTAAATCTTTACTTTAAAGGTTGGGAAATTATGGGACCACGCCGTATAACACAGAACGAGTTTACTCTACATGGATCTCAGTTTAAAATAGAACAATGCAATGCTTATTAACAAAATGAAGCTATTATAAGGCTCAGGTCCCATCACACAATGCAACACAAGCCGGAGGATAGAGTTTGTAACGCCCCGTAATTTTAAAAATTAAAGTTAAAAAATTAAAGGATACTTAATTTCAAATGTGGGAATTAAGGGAAACGGTTGCGCCATTGCATTCGTCTCGAAATTCTGCTTCAAACAGAGTCCGAGTTTGCGTAAAACGGACACCGTATGAAGGAAATATGGATGAACGAAGCTGGGCAGAAAAATCGGAAAAGAAAAACCAGAATGCACTGGTGCACTTGTGAAGTGCGCCAGAACAAAAAAGCACTGGCGCACCTTCCAAGTGCACCCAGGTCAGGCTAAAAGCCTGCACAGATTTCTGGAGTGTTCTGATCCGAACAGTGAGTCATTGCTGAGTCACTAGGGCTTAGGTGGCTATCTGAATGGTTCTGGTTATTCCTAGGTTAATCCGACGGCTCTTAATTAATTAATTAATCTTCTATAAAAACACCCTAAACCCCTAAGACTAATCACACAAATTCATACCAAGAGCCGCCATGCCGTCAATGGAGAACCTAGAGTAGCCGCCGCCATACACTTTCAACCCTAAAGCAAGATAGAGGCTTGAATCAAAAACCAAATCAAATCTAAATAACAATTAAGTCTACATCAAAGGCGAGCAATTCAATTTCAGAATACAGATTCCAGAAAGACAAGACTATTCTTTTTTATTGTGATTATGGTAGCTTTCACAAAATAATTTGTTAATTTAATTATGATAAGATATAATTGGGATCATAAGAATATGATTTTCAATCATATGATGTAAATTATATGTATGTTTGTGGTGTTGAATCATATGTTAGTTCTTATGTGAATTTTATGCAAGTTGGATCATATGTTAGTTCTTATGCTAATCCTATGCAAGTTGAATCATATATCTTATGCAAATTTGTGGTGATTGGATCATATATTCTTATATGAATCTTATGCAAGTTTGGGTTGTTAGAATATATGTGAAACATGTATATGCATATGCTAGTTTATGTAAAATTAATCTATATGTTTAGATCCATATGCAAGTTCACACCTTTATGATTAGATCCATAAGAAAGATTATATCTTTATGTTTAGATCTATATGCAAGATTACATCTTTATATCCATATGCAAGTTCACACCTTTATGGTTAGATCCATATGCAAGTTCACACCTTTATGTTTGGATCTATAGCAGTACATAAGTTATGCAAGTTTTTGCCCATCACCTATGCTAGTTTTGTATCATATGCTAGTTTGCATGAAATTCATATGCAAGTTATTGGCTATGTAATCTTATGTCATGATCCTTAGATCTATTTTATGTGTTATGTAATGTTGTTTTTCTTTTTTATAAGTTAGACTATCTGCGAGTCTAACATATGTCATATGAAAACGTACGAATAGCATGGGGATGATGGGATAATATTGAATATACATAAATTGTGAATTGGCATAAAATGACCTTAAAAGGCATATAATTAATTTTAGACATTAATTGGCATAATTGGAATTTATGGACATAATTTTAAGAGACAATTATGGACATAAATAAATTTGGAATTTATTGACAAATTTGAATAGGGATATTAATCCAATTTGGGGTTAAATAAAGATGTGTAATAATTAACTGCCTAAGACACGAGGTTAGACTCTTTTGTGTTGTAAGACAACCCGGACCCGCCCGGCAAATCCAGCAGCCTCAAATGCCAGTCTAATGTGAGAGGTCAAAGGCACGAATTAAATGCGTAACAATTGTAAAGACACGAGGTAAGGCTCGTTTGCAGTATAAGTCTGCCCGGACCCTCTCGGCAAATCAAACAACTGCAAATGTCAGCCTAATGTGGTAGGTCTTTACCAGGTTACGGTTCTAATGAATTAAGTAACACTTAACGAGATAAACATGTGGTGGGACATGGGGGGTTAAGTGGGTGCCTTGGGTGGCATGTGAAATTAAGTGGGTGCCTTGGGTGGCATGTGAAATACGATTAGATGCACTTAACTAAGATTGAAACATGTAAGAAGACATGAATAAGAATGGGGTTAAGTGGGGAAACCTTAGTGGGGACGAAGCATATGTGGAAGGCTTGTGTCAAGCATGGGGGCCCTTTTCGAACCAATAACCCATTAAGTATCTTTGTGAGCTCTACCCAAGTCGAGGACGGGACACAGTTATTGGATTTGACTGTTAGAGGTCATAACGGTTCAGCTGTGGCAACGCAAGTCCAATAGGGTCATGTGCGTTCGTGGGCCCGGGCTGGTAGTTAAGACATTGTTGCACCGTGTAGATATAAGTTGTGCATCTTTGGTGGTATCGTTGCCACTTTGGGGAGTGATACACCCCACTGTCGGACCAGCATGGGTATCTACGAGTTAGGGAGCCGATCGAATGGGGGTAGTGGGTACAACTAGTGGAGATAGGTGCAGACGACACCTATGATGGCAGTTAGGGGTACACGAAACTACCGTTATCATTATTTAGTTCTGTAGGCGGGATCAACTTTCAGGGTGACTAGTGGTGGTGCAGTTAGTAATTATCCTATAGTGATTAGGAACTAGATTAACGCCAGAATATTCCTCTTATTTGCTTTGTAATGCCCACTTGTTTCATGGTCATATCTTATCTTACCAGTTTATGCCTTATCCTAGTTACTTTAATAATTATATTGTTAATGTTATTATACTCGCCAGACTTTATGTCTGACCCCCTTGTTTTCGCCTCTTTTCTTCCTCCCCCCCAGGTTCTCAGGGTGGGATTAGTACTAGTAGAGCTTGATCTCGGATCTCTTTCCCTCTTTTTTGGAAGTTCTTGGATTGCTGAAAGTAAAGTTCAGCTCATCTCTTTTATGGCTACTTGTGTTGGGGTTTATGCTTTTTATTTTATGTACTCTGAAACAATTTATCAAGATGGATATTAAGTGTACTTGGTTTATGAAGTTGTTGTAATCAAACTATTTTTCCGCTGCAATAAAAGTTGTTTAAAATTTTTCAAGTACCATTATTTATACCTATCTTGTTATATTCTGTTCTATACACTAAATACGCTCCATGGAAGTTAATGCATTCCCTTTGTGAGTGACATTAATGGACGTGGGGTGTTACACGTGGTATCAGAGCTGAAGGTTACCAGACCGGATATGAATTTTGAAAAACTATTTTTCAAAAATCTTTTTGTAAAGAAATACTTCCTAAAGTATGATTTAAGGAAAGTATTTTCAAGAGAAAAGTTTGTTTTGAAAGCATAACCTCCAAGAGCCATATATCTTTCTTTCGAATTCTTCGTTTTGAATCTCTTCATTTTCTTTTCAGCATGTCTGGAATTCCCGAGATACCCTAGGGGATACCGATACTAGGATGGTTTAGAAGGTATCTGGAAGCTAGGGCCAATGTTGCAGGCCCAGCAAATGCTCCTCCTCCTCCTCCCCGTGTTGATACTTTTGCGAAGATATGCAAAGATTTTAGGGCAATGAGCGAGAAACCTTTTCACGGATCAGAGACGTTTGTTGAAGCTTGAAATTGGCTTAAGGAGGTGGAAGATCTATTTGGTATTTTCGAAGTAGAAGATGGAAGGAAGGTCCAATTGGCTGCTTGGTTAATGAAAGACGAAGCCTCGTTTTGGTGGGAGGTCACGAATGGAGAGCGTCTGTGGAGATATGGATGGATTTCAAGCGTAGGTTCGAAATGAAGTTTCTCTCATGAGTAGAAGAGAATTTATATATGGAAAGATTCTTGGCATTGAAGCAAGGGGATTTATCTATAAAGGAGTACGTCAACAAGTTCAATCAGTTGGCGAGATTTGGCTTGGAATTGGTAAACACACCTGAGAAGAAGGCCCTAAGGTTCGTTAAGGGTTTGAATGAGCCACTACATGGGTTAGCCATGACCCACATTCCTATGGGGGCTACCTTTGAGAAATTGGTTGACATGGAGCTTATGCATGAGGAAGAGAATGGTGCTAATGCTAATAAGGCACCAGAGAAGAAAGGGGACCAAAAGAAACCACAACAACAAAATAAGAAAGGCGGGAAGAACAATAATGGCAAAGGAAAGAAGAAGTGCTTTAATTGTGGGACCCCAGGCCATCTGAGTAAAGACTGTAGGAAAAATAAGAAGACTGGCTGTTTCCACTGTGGAGAAGCAGGTCGTCTAGTTAAGGACTGCTCAAGGAAACAGGGGCAAGGGCAAAGAACTTCTGGAGGGCAGCTTCAGGCTCTCATGGCTCCAAGGCAGGCGAGAGGGAAGATTCAGGCTCTCATGGCACCAGGACAGGAGAGAGGTAGAAACATTTCCGTTGAAAGTTTAGTTTTTCTGTTTGATCATCCTGTTCGTACTTTGTTTGACTATGGCGCTTCACACTCATTTGTATCTGCTTCGTTAGTTGAAACACTGCACCTAAATACTAGTCTAGTTATGGATCCCATAGTAGTCTCAAATCCTATTGGTGGTTCGTCTCATCTTTCTATGATTTGTCGGGATTTGAGAGTGTCTATCTTGGGCATTGGGTTTGAATGCAATGCCTTTGTTCTTGGCTTCATGGGCTATGGTTTGATTCTAGGTATGGATTGGCTAACTAGATACGGTGTCGTCCTAGATTGTGAAAGAAGGGTAGTTAGATTTTTGACTCGTTGTGGAATGACCCTTGATATTTCTTGTGATCCTAGAGGTCCGGTAATGCTTAGCTACCTAGAATCCCTAGACGCATCCGATGATGATTTGAAAATCTGTTCGTGTGGTCCGTGAATATAGTGACATCTTCGATGAAGTTCGAGGTTTACCCCCAAGGCGTGAGATAGACTTTCGAATATATCTAGTAGATAATGCAAAGCCAGTTGCATTACCATTGCGCTACATGGCTCCGAGAGAGAGAAGAGAACTCAGTAAGCAAGTGAAAGAATTGCTTGAGAAGGGGTTCATAGGAAGAAGTATTTCAGAGTGGGGTGCTCCAGTCGTTTTTGCTACAAAAGCTGATGGTTCACTTAGATTGTGCATGGACTATAGAGAGCTGAATAAGCTAACAAAGAAGAACATGCACCCATTGCCGAGGATAGACGATTTATTCGATTAATTGGTGGGTGCTTTAGTTTTCTCGCAACTGGATTTAGCTACAGGGTTTCATCAGCTAAGGGTGGCTGAAGATAGCATCGATAAGACTGCCTTTAGAATTCCTGACGGTTTCTTTGAGTGGCTCGTCATGCCTTTTGGTTTGATGAATGCACCCGCATACTTTGTTGACTTAATGAGTCCGGTGTTTAGGGAGTTTCTAAACAAGTTTGTTGTAGTCTTTGTAGATGATATTCTGGTTTTCTCTAAAAATGAAGAAGAGCATGCCCTACATCTTAGGAAAATCTTAGAGACCCTACGAGCGCATCAGCTAAAAGCTAAGTTCTCTGAGTGCCATTTTTGCAGAAAAGAAGTGAGGTTCTTAGGACACGTGGCCTCTAAGGAAGGGATAGCTATGGATCCCGCCAAGGTGGTGGCAATCCAAGATTGGAAAACTCCAAAGAACGCAACAGAAGTAAGAACCTTTTTAGAGCTGGCTGGCTATTATAGGAAGTTCATTAAGGACTTCACGAAGATATCATCCCCTCTCACTCGATTAACGAAGAAGAATTTGACTTTTACTTGGGACGTTGACTGTGACGATGCTTTCCAATATCTGAAGAGGGCTTTGACGACAGCTCCAGTTTTAGTTTTGCCAGACGGGAGTAAGACATTCGCTGTATATACCGATGCTTGCAGGACAGGGCTTGGTGCAGTTTTAATGCAAGAGGGAAGGGTGATATGCTATGGTGGAAGACAGTTGAAAGCCCACGAGAAAAATTACCCTACCCAAGACTTAGAGTTGATGGCCATAGTTTTTGCGCTTAATTCATGGTGTCATTATTTTCTTGGTGAGAGGTTTGAGTTGTATATAGACCATAAGTGGCTAAAGTACTTATTCTCTCAGAAGGACCTAAACTTGAGGCAACAGAGATGGATGGAGTTTTTGGCATCCTACGATTTTGAGATCGCATATACCCCTGGCAAGGGTAACGTTGTAGTCGACGCCTTAATTAACTTTAAGTCCTTTGTTCGTAGAGCGGCAGAGTTTGGAGTATATATCTTCCTTTGACTTCAGACCCTCTGTCGATTATGTACCCGGATTACTGGCATCGTTAGAGGTGCAACCTACACTTTTGGGTCGAGTTGGAGAGGCACAGTGAAATGACCCACAGTTGGTTGAGATAGTAGGCAAGCTTATAGGAGGGGAGTCCTTGAGTCATCTTGATAGATATGCTATAGATAAGAGAGGTTGGCTGCGTAGAGATGGAAGACTTTGCGTACCACAAGACGAGAGTTTGAAGAAGGCAATTCTTGAAGACTCACATCGCTCTAAGATGACCATACATCCCAGTGGTGATAAGATGTATAGGGATATGAAGCGAGTTTTCTTTTGGGCCGGGATGAAGAAGGATGTGGCCGAGTTCGTTGCTAGATGCTTAGTGTGCCAACAAGTCAAGATGGAGCAAAAGAAGCTTGGAGGTTTGCTCCATCCCTTAGAGATTCCGCTTTGGAAATGGGAAAGCGTTTCTATGGATTTTGTAGATGGATTACCAAGATCAAGGAAGGGTAATACTGGGATTTGGGTAATTGTAGACAGACTTACCAAAAGTGCCCATTTTATTCCCGTTAAAAGTAGAAGGACCGCTGCGTGGTTAGCATCTGTTTATCTTTGAGAGATAGTCCGTTTGCATGGCATACCCTCTATCATTGTGAGCGATAGAGATCCCATTTTCATGAGCGAATTTTGGAAAAGCTTACAAGAGGCGGTTGGAACGCAATTATGCTTAAGTACCGCTTATCATCCTCAGACATACGACCAGACCGAGTGAGTAAATCGGATTCTAGAAGACCTTCTAAGGCTATGCATCCTAGACTTTGGAGGAACATGATAAGAACATCTTCCACTAGTGGAGTTCGCCTATAATAATAGTTTTCAGGCTAGCATTGGCATGGCACCTTTTGAGGCTCTTTATGGACGACCGTGCCGATCACCTACTTGTTGGTGGGAATCCACGGACAAGGTTTTACTTGGACCCGACATGATTAGGGAGATTTCAGAGAAGATAGACCTGATTCGATGACGAATGAAGATCGCGCAGGACCGACAAAAGTCATATGCTGATAGGAGACGAACCGATCTTGAGTTCAATGTTGGCGACATGGTTTTTGTTAAGGTGTCATCGTTGAGAAACGTAGTCCGCTTTGGATCAGTAGGGAAGTGGTCACCAAGGTTCGTAGGACCCTTTCCAATTAAAGAGAGGATTGGGCAAATGGCGTATAGATTAGAATTACCAGAGAGGCTCAGCGGAGTTCATGACGTGTTTCATGTTTCACATTTGCATAAGTGTTTACATGATACGGCGGAAGTGGTAGAGCGAGCACGCTCAAAGAAGTGGAAGTAGAGCGCAATGCCACGATCATACGAGCTCCTACACACATTCACGGATCAGAGGTCAAAAAGCTTCGTAACAAAGAGGTCAAGTTGGTCAAAGTGCAATGGGGAGATAATCAAAGAGACGCGACTGGGAGACGAAAGATAAGATGCGTACGCTGTACCCTTTCCTTTTTGAGGGTATGTTTTATTTTCTCCTTTTTCTACCGCTTTGTTGATACTTGTCCTATCTTTTAGTATTATCTTTGCGATGACATCTTTGATCTTTAGTTAGGAAGAATGCAATGGATGCAAACATGTGTTTGAGACATATTATATTTGATGGATGCAAATGGATGCAAGTGGTTGCTAGTGGTTGCTCGTGGATGCATGTACACACACCTTAGGCACTAGATCAGCTCAATCACCTTCATATTGCATATAAATGTGTGTGCATATTTAAATTAATGGATGTACAATGGTTGTGTTATTATATGGATGTTGCATTTTGATGAATGGTTGTGCACACATGTAGAAACAATATGTATTGATAGGATTCTTTCGCATACATAATGGATGCATGGCACTATCATGATTTGCATTAAGGAGGTCAACTGAATCAGTAGACCGCCTGATTTTACATTAGATAAGGAATATATACACACACTTCTTGCATATGTTCATACAACATTAGAAATCTTGTAAGGACAATGGATTCCTGTGTTGGATGGTTTAGTAGATGGATGATTGGATGTTAGGATATGCATTCTCCTTAACTTGGAGATTTCAGGGACGAAATCCTTTAAGGAGTGGAGAATGTAACACCCCGAAATTTTAAAAATTAAAGTTAACAAATTAAAGGATACTTAATTTCAAATGTGGAAATTGAGGGAAACGGGTCGCGCCATTGCGTTCGTCTCGGAATTGTGCTTGAGATAGAGTCTGAGTTTGCGTAAAACGGACACCGTATGAAGGAGATATGGACGAACGAAGTTGGGTAGAAAAATCGAAAAAAAAACAGAATGCATTGGCGCACTTGTGAAGTGCGCCAGTACAAAAATGCACTGGCGCACCTGCCAAGTGCGCCCAGGTCGGGCTAAAAGCCTGCACAGATTTCTGGAGTGTTCTGATCCGAATAGTGAGTCATTGCTGAGTCACTAGGGCTTAGGTGGCTATCTTAATGGTTCTGGTTATTCCTAGGTTAATCTGACAACTCTTAATTAATTAACCTTCTATAAAAACACCCTAAACCCCTAACCCTAATCACACAAATTCATACCAAGAGCCGCCATGTCGTCAATGGAGAACCTAGGGTACGCCATATACTTTCAACCCTAAATCAAGATAGAGGCTTGAATCAAAAATCAAATCAAATCTAAATAACAACTAAGTCTACATCAAAGGCGAGCAATTCAATTTCAGAATACAGATTCCAGAAAGACAAGACTATTTTTTTATTGTGAGTATGATAGCTTTCACAAAATAATTCGTTAATTTAATTATGATAAGATATAATTGGGATCATAAGAATATGATTTTCAATCATGTGATGTAAATTATATGTATGTTTGTGGTGTTGAATCATATGTTAGTTCTTATGTGAATTTTATGCAAGTTGGATCATATGTTAGTTCTTATGTTAATCCTATGCAAGTTGAATCATATATCTTATGCAAGTTTGTGGTGATTGGATCATATATTCTTATATGAATCTTACGCAAGTTTGGGTTGTTAAAATATATGTGAAACATGTATATGCATATGCTAGTTTATGTGACATTAATCTATATGTTTAGATCCATATGCAAGTTCACACCTTTATGATTAGATCCATAAGCAAGGTTATATCTTTATGTTTAGATCTATATGCAAGATTACATCTTTATATCCATATGCAAGTTCTCACCTTTATGGTTAGATACATATGCAAGTTCACACCTTTATGTTTGGATCTATAGAAGTACATAAGTTATGCAAGTTTTTGCCGATCACCTATGCTAGTTTTGTATCATATGCTAGTTTGCATGAAATACATATGCAAGTTATTGGCTATGTAATCTTATGTCATGATCCTTAGATCTATTTTATTTGTTATGTAATGTTGTTTTTCTTTTTTATAAGTTAGTCTATTTGTGATTCTAATATATGTCATATGAAAACGTACGAATAGCTTGGGGATGATGGGATAATATTGAATACACATAAATTGTGAACTGGCATAAAATGGCCTTAAAAGGCATATAATTAATTTGAAACATTAATTGGCATAATTGGTATTTATGGACATAATTTTAAGAGACAATTATGGACATAAATAAATTTGGAATTGATTGACAAATTTGAATAGGGATATTAATCCAATTTGGGGTTAAATAAAGATGTGTAATAATTAACCGCCTAAGACATGAGGTTAGACTCTTTCGTGGTGTAAGACTGCCCGGACCAGCCTGACAAATCCAGCAGCCACAAATGCCAGTCTAATGTGAGAGGTCAAAGGCACAAATTAAATGTGTAACAATTGTAAAGACACGAGGTTAGGCTCGTTTGCGGTATAAGACTGCCCGGACCCGCCCGGCAAATCCAGCAACCGCAAATGTCAGCCTAATGTGGGAGGTCTTTACAAGGTTACGGTTCTAATGAATTAAGTAACAATTAACCAGATAAACATGTGGTGGGACATGGGGGGTTAAGTGGGTGCCTTGGGTGACATGTGAAATTAAGTGGGTGCCTTGGGTGGCATGTGAAATACGATTAGATGCACTTAACCAAGATTGAAACATGTAAGAAGACATGAATAAGAATGAGGTTAAGTGGGGAAATCTTAGTGGGGACCAAGCATAGGTGGAAGGTTTGTGTCAAGCATGAGGGCCCTTTTCAAACCAGTAACCCATTAAGTATCTTTGTGAGCTCGACCCAAGTCGAGGACGGGACACATTTACTGGATTTGACTGTAAGAGGTCAAAACGGGTTAGCGGTGGCAACGCAAGTCCAATGGGGTCATGTGCCTACGTGGGCCCGGGTTGGTAGGTAAGACGTTGTTGCATCGTGTAGATATAAGCCGTGCATCTTTGGTGGTATCGGGTTGCCACTTTGGGGAGTTATACATCCCACTATGGGACCAGCACGGGTATCTACGAGTTAGGGGGCCGATCGAATGGGGGTAGTGGGTACAACTAGTGGAGATAGGGGCAGATGACACCTATGAAGGCAGTTAGGGGTACACGAAACTACCATTATCATTATTAAGTTCTGTAGGCGGGATCAACTTTTAGGGTGACTAGTGGTGGTGCAGTTAGTAATTATCCTATAATGATTAGGAACGAGATTAACGCCAGAATATTCCTCTTATTTGCTTTGTCATACCCACTTGTTTCATGGTCATATCTTATCTTACTAGTTTATGCCTTATCCAAGTTACTTTAATAATTATATTGTTAAAGTTATTATACTCGCCAGACTTCATGTCTGACCCCCTTGTTTTCGCCTCTTTTCTTCCTTTCCCGCCAAGTTCTCAGGGTGGGACTAGTACTAGTGGAGCTTGATCTCGGATCTCCTTCTCTCTCTTTTGGAAGCGCTTGGATTGCTGAAAGTAAAGTTCAACTCATCTCTTTTATGGTACATGTGTTGGGGTTTATGCTTTTTATTTTATGTACTCTGAAACAATTTATCAAGATGGGTATTAAGTGTACTTGGTTTATGAAGTTGTTGTAATCAAACTATTTCTCCATTGCAATAAAAGTGGTTTTAAAATTTTCAAGTACCATTATTTATATCTGTCTTGTTATATTCTGTTCTATACACTAAATACGCTCCATGGAAGTTAATGTATTCCCTTTGTGAGTGACATTAATGGACGTGGGGTTTTACAAATTTTTACCTTATAATAGCCAAACATGCTTGGTACGTTTAAAACAAATCATTTTTGTTATTACTATAAGTGTATAGTGTCAAAACAACTTCAAATATAAATGTATCAATTATAGACGGCATAGTACCCCATCCTACTATGTCGCCATACTAGTTTTACAACTAAAACCAAAAAGTCACGTATTGGAAATTGGATTCCATCTATGTGTCGAGGCAAGGGATAGCAGCTCACCGATTCGAGACACTCTAGCAAATGCCTTAGGATTACACACCGCGGGAAACCCTGGGAATGGAAGGGTTGGTCCACACTAACTTTAGTGGATTAATTATTCCTGAACACACGTTTCCCTGTCCTATATGACCTATCTATGAGCCACTAGGGACTCAATATCCGAGGTGCCTCGCAATCCATTATCCACATAAATAAAACGTTTAGGATCCATACCATGACACCACTTGTAATGGCCTGCAAATCCGTACTATCTGAGTTGACTAATAACACCACACATCCAACCCAAATTGCACAGAAATACGAATAATTATTAGAAAGAAGTTAGAGGATGAGAAATAGAAAGAAAGAAATATCAGAATAGCAGAGAAACGAAGAACACAAATCTCACAGTGGAACGAATAAAATATATTATATAACATAACTTTGAAATACAAATCAGTAACATTATATACATACCATCATCTGAGCACAACTGTTATTCCTGGAACAGTTATAAACACCTGTTTCCAGATACAACATAGTACACAGAAGAGATATGATAGTCTATAGCTGACTGGTGAAGCCTCCTGCTTCCAGCTCTTCCAAGAGAATCTGAAAAATCCCGACTACTTGACTGCCTATACAAATTTGGGCACCCAAGAGTTTAGGGAAAATAAAAACAAAATAAACTCTGGGTCAGTCATTTGACTGGTGTGAGTAAACTCCAACCATTTGTTTAACTTTCAAAATTCTTTCGAAAGAAATGATAATCATAAGACCGATCCACACATAAACACGGATGTTTTTACCTTACGATAACCCAAAATATTTTTGATATCAAATCCAGTGATATTATAGTAGTGTCTAAATCAAATAAATAACAATCTAGCGTAACGCTTACATCCCACGCTCCATATATAATATAAAATCAAAAACCGCATGGCACTTATTGGAGATTGGATTTCCAACATGACAAGGTATGGAACCACCTTCCGATCAGTTTACTCTAGAGGCGATACACTGGAGTTCAACAAGAACATCTTGCAACCTGGCCCACACATGACCGACCACTCATTTCGCTTGAGTGTATCGAATGTATATCACCAACGGTTGGGATCAGCAACCGTTTCCCGAATGGGACAGCATCGAATAGAATAAGGAATTAAATGAATCTCTAGATAGGTGATTATACATCCTAATGGGAGCGACCCACATAGCCATGTTGCCTGCCCGATTTTTGTCATTTCCTGGTTGTTGAGGCCTGAGGCTACGATTACTTTCTATTCATTGATAGCACACTCACTTTGAATGCCACATCGTCAGATCCGTTAATCACTAATTGATTGCATGAATATTCTGGATATTATGCTAAGGTAATAAATCTGTTGCCACCATATATATTTGTACAGATCAACATATTCGATCATTGGAAATACATTGTCAGACATTCGTCCATATACGTTCGTTCTGGGACTGAACGAAACCGAAGGTACTATTCAGTATATCCATCCTAGGCAATCTCTACCTAGGACTTATACAACAGCCCTTGCACTTTACTCCGTCTTCAATATATTCAGCATGCTTGTATGGCAACGCTTATGCCAATACGGAGTGGTTCTTTGGATAATAATCCAACCGGTCTCTCCATATTGACAACAATGGTCAAAAACTTCGATAGTCTGTGATTTAACTATCGAATAAAAACAAGTGTGCCGATAGTCGATGACTTAACTATCGAAGGAAACAAGTGTTCATTCAACATATCAAACAAATCACTAGGCTCTTTAATTAATATTTCATTAATTAAATCTCTTCTCCATTTCCTTATCAATATTTGTTAACCAAATATTTTCAATACCCATATTGGCCTTATACGTTATTTGGAAAAACATTTCCATGTATCGCCTTCTTTTATTTTCTATACTTAGAAAATTCTTTACTTATAATTAGAAAATATTCCAATTTCTTATCTCTTTTCCGATCTCGTTTATTTCCATACTTAGGAAATACTTATTTCTATATTTCCAAAATTCCACTTATCTGGGTCAAAAAGAATGTTATGTAAAACATCGTTACAACAACCCAAGATACTTCATTCGATTAAATCTCTTTTAAACGTTTCTCTTCGAGACTGGATCTCGCTATTTCTCAGCTAATAATGAAATCAATCGAGTTGGGGTATAACTACCTCTCAGACCTTGACTGAAAATATTATTAACTTCAAAACAGACAAGAACGCTCACTCGAATAATCAACATCATATTAAACAAATTTCCCATTTCTAAAACGTATATACTTTCCTCTTCCTATTCTTACTCGATTTAAATTCACAGATTTTCTTTTTGTTTATAATATTCTATTTTTAATTCGTTTCCTTATCGAATTCTATATATCGATACATTGATTTCTAACTATCAAATTTTCTTAAAAATATTCTAACTCCTTAAATTTCCGGAAAATTTCGCCATAACCTCCTTTGTACCGGGAGCATCGGGATATTTCAAATAGCCTTCCATGGCCCTCACCAATCCAAAAGAAAAATAAAAAGCCAAGCGGCTTGCCGATACGGTACATAAAATCTCATATATGAATTTAAACATGTACCTTTTTGTCGGACACATAAATTAAAATCTTCATATACTTCATCCCATACCTATCTAACACATGCTCACCTGTTTTCAATTCAATTCAACACTATCCAATCGTTTGAATTCAGTTTCGTTCATTTATTCTTTAATTAGCTATTTTGCCTATTTCACTTCTTTGTTTGAACATAATATGTTCAAACAAAATACTTAACTTGCTCATAACCAAATTGAATTTCAATTCCAATTCTAGTTTCCTTTTCGATTTCGAATATAAATTTCCAAGTCGAATTCACTTATTCAAAGCCCAATATCAATTCAAAATCTCATTAACTAATTACTATTCAAATTAGTTAATTCTATTCAATAAATCAAAAATCTGATTTAGTTTCAAAATCAATTCTTTACTCCCCCTGAGTTCACATATAATCCACAACTCAAATATGAAATTTTCTAAATAGAAATTCGGATTTTATTCGCTTAAAATCCTTTTATAAAATTAAATAAACCGTTATGGTTTTTAAATGGTTATGGCGGTGTTTTTTTGAAAATTTGATTTTGACCTAACTCAAAATATATATGACGAAATTAAGATTTTCTCTTTCATTATAAAACTATTATCAAATCGGTCTTGGCGTTTCTTGTTTCAAAGAATTCTGACTTCAATTGAGTTCTGTATACTCAATTGAAGTTCGAAACGACAATTTTCGAACTCCAGCACTGCGGCGAGTTCGTTTTAATTATATTTATAAATAAAAACGTTTTAAACTTCGTCTATAATAAATTCAACTCCATTCTGATATATTTTTAATATATATCAAATCAAATTTTCCCAATTCAACATAATATTTCCAATTCTCTAAAATTGTCAATTTTTTCTTATTCAGTAATAAATTCATTTATACTTCGATCTTCTATATTTAATTTCAATTCCTTTTATAAATTACAAATCCTTTGGATTTATTTCCATTCTGTTTTAAAAATCCACATTTTGAAATATATTTCGTCGTTCCCGTTTCGAAATGATTTCCAATATTCTATTTCAAATTATCTTTTCAATTCTCTTTGAAATTTCTATATTCAAATTCTATTTGAATTCCCTATATTCAAATTCTATTTTTCAATTCTATTTGAATTTCTATTTTCAATTCTATTCAAATTCTATATATTCAAATTCCCCTTTCAACTCTATTTGAATTTCAAACTGAAATTCTATTTCAATTCTATTTCAAATTCTCTATATTCAAACTCCATTTGAATTTCTATATTCGAATTCTATATTTAAAATTCCTTTATTCAAATTCCATTTCACTTTCGATATTCAAATTCTATATTTGAATTCCTATATATTTTCTATATTCAAACTCCATTTCACTTTTTTATTCAAATCCATTTGAATTCCTTGAATTCAAATTCTATTTGAATTCCTTTAAATTCAAATTCTATTTCAATGCCTTTGAATTCAAATTCTTTTTCAATTCCTTTGAATTCAAATCCCATATTTAAATTCCTTTTAATTCAAATATTCAAATTATCTCTTGATGATTTATTCATTATATTTATAAACACTATTTTATAAATTTCCTTGTTTTATTTAAACAAGCCTATTTCGAAATCTATTTAAAACCAAAAATCTTATTTTGGTAATTCTCTTTGCATTTTCTATATTCAAATTCCATTGAATTTCTCATATTCAAATTCAATTTGAATTTCTCATATTCAAATTCTATTTGAATTCCTCATTTGAAATTTCAAAATCTATTTTAGAAAAAAATAGAATTTCCTCTTAAATCTGCGAAATTCCTTTTCATGATAATTTTAAATATCAACATTTTGGCCCAGTGATATTTAAACACCAAAACAACCAATTATTTATTTCAGGTTTTCTAACACATCATGTAAGATAACATATATGAAACCAAACAAACAACAGATAATATATTTTTGAGGAATCCTGTTGGATCCCTCCAACCTGTTTTTCCTGCATCCACATACGTTAGTCAATAGAAATAATACCCATCCTGCTTCGAGGCAGGATATCGTGGTATAGAAGGTCATCCACTATCATAGTGTGGGGCGTATAGGGAAACCATCCGCTAATGGTACCGCAGGCATCCGCTAATGATACTGCGGGAATCAATCCAATCACCAAACCAATATATATATAATAGTCAACCCTAAATAACTAATATATTTAAATCAACCAGAAAGCATTCAAACAAGCATCAAACAATTATTTTTAACGAATAAAAATAATTCTAAATAAAAGGTGAGTGAGATCTACTCACCGATTTTTTCCTATTGCCGAATTTCCATTTAATATTATATATCGTCTCGCCTTTCCATCTACTCGAATGAATTTATCTTTTTCCTTACGTTGGTTCATTTTTATTTAATGATTAAGTTATTTTCATTTACCTTAACTAAACTAAAAATTAATAAATGAATTATTCTTAGTAAATAAATTTTTAGAGGAAACTATACCTCGATGTCTTGCCAAACAACGAACTCAACGAATCGCTGTCCTCAACCAGTGCAATCAGCCCAAAACTTTAATCAGCTCCAAACACTAATTTATGGCACTTTCGCATTTCATCAAGCACCTGCTACCTCTCCACTGTTGACGAGCAATCACCCGACCAAAGCCTGCTTTTTTTCATCATGACATCAGTTCCTCTTCTCATCTTCACCATCAATACAGTTGACTCCCTCAACCTGCCTCCACCAACCATTCAAGATTTCAGCGCAACCCTCCAAGCCATCGTGCTTTGCTTCCAAACATAGACCCCCTTTTGACCTCGACTTCGAACACCCAGATCCTATCGCGATCGCTTCGAGGTCGAGCTCGACCTCGAGATGCCCTCCACCATTTCGCTGAACATCATACCACTGCAAAACCTTCGAACATCATCTCCAGTACCATCGCTCTACCGAATTCGAGAACCCCCTTCACAGTCGTGATCTCTAACAGTACCCCAAGGACCAGCGCATCATCTAGAAGCCAACATCGTGCCCTGCGATTTCCACTCCCAATCAAAGAACTCGACCTCACAAATCAATCACTCTCATTTAAAGGAATTTAGGGATTTTGATTTTGATTTTATACTGAAAAGGAGTTCGGCCATTATCTTTATTTTGTTTGAAGCTCTGGACTTTGTTTTCAACAGAAGAATTAATAAGGAAGAGAGTTGCGATTTATAGATGATGATACTTAGTCCTTAAGAAATCAGTCTATGCGAGGTACATTATAGGGTATAGGCTAAGTACATACAATATTAAATACGATTTGAAATAAAGGGATTTTTATTCTTTTAAGATGGATATCGATTTGATTTCGATTCTATCCACAATAAAATATCTCGGGGTCCATTAATTTAAATCATGAACTGCTATTTTAATGTACTAACCGATGTTTTCAATGTTATTGTGTTATCCTAAACTGAACTGAATATATTCTGATATTTAATTTGAACATAAATATAAATAACCAATATAAATTAATATAATATAATTTAAATTCAAAAACAAATAAATTCCTTGATAATAAATTATTATTATCATCGTTTAAATTCAAATAAAAATTCATATAAATCATTTTGACTCCATTTCAAATTGAATTACTTAAGATCCTCGTATTACGATAATTATATCGATAATTAAATATAAAAATCAATGTATATTATCAGCTCAATATTTAGAATAATATTAAATATTCAAAATAAATCGACCAGAAAATCTGGGTCGTTACATTCTTCCCCCCTTAAAATAATTTCATCCTCGAAATTGCTAAGGTAGGAAAAGTGCAACAAACCCATTTATCTTTTCAAAACTTATTTATGTTGATACTCAACATTTCATTTTCCATTCATATGCAACCCAATTTTATTCAAATTGATTATGATCAATTTTATTCACTTCGATCCATTTAACTTACTCAAGTTAAATTTAATTTCAAAATTCAAATTCCTGGGTCTTTATTTCAAGTCCTCCTGAAATCACATAAATATGTATAAATATATTTATTTCTTTTCCTTTCAAATTCAAAACATTTGAATTTTCAAACCACTTGTTTTGTTTTCAAAACAAATTTCCATCAAAACTTTTCTAAGGTAGCAATCCATCACATAGAAACTCGAAAATGAACACTGATGATGCTGCAGTCATCATCAGAATTATTTCCCAGCCACTGAAGTGAGTTCACTGCTTTGACACTTTCAGAATCCATTCAAAATGATTTTTAATCAAAAACCCCTACAAATACAAAGCTATATTGTACTAATATACTTTAGAAAATATTTTCAAACTTCCCAGGATTTAAATTCCAAATTCTGGTTTTGAATTAGATTTTAATTCATCTCATTTGTATATTCCATTCTTACACAAATTATATTTGATTTTATATAACCATTTCAAATTTATAATCTCGTTTGATTATATTAGTAACAACCAACGCATCCATATATTATAATAATTTCAGAAATTATTCTTTCTATGTCAAAATAGAATTTTGGGTAAAATAATTTCATTCGCCCACTTTAAAACAATATCGTGTTCAATCTTTTGTTCAAGTGTTTAGAAATTCCTATCGACTTTGTGGCGTCCCACTATTCAACCAAAATTTATAATCCACTCAACAGAGTAGCCAACACAATATAAAATAACTTTTATATCAATTAACAAATACACTCTCTCGTATATATATACTCAACTCATTCTAGGGTTCTACCGACCCTATCTCTAATGAGCACATCCCACCAAAGCCTAGGTATTCGCTCAACCTAAGCTCTGATACCAACTATAATGGCCCGCAAATCCGTACTATCTGAGTTGACTAATAACACCACACGTCCAACCCAAATTGCACAGAAATATGAATCATTATTAGAAACAAGTTAGAGGATGAGAAATAGAAAGAAAGAAATATCAGAATAGCAGAAAAACAAAGAACACGAATCTCACAGCCGAACGAATAAAATATATTATATAACATAACTTTGAAATACAAATCAGTAACTTTATATACATACCATCATCAGAGCACAACAGTTATTCCAGGAACAGTTATAAACACCTGTTTCCAGATACAACATAGTACACAGTTGAAATATGATAGTCTATAGCTAACTAGTAAAGCCTCCTGCTTTTAGCTCTTCCAAGTGAATCTGAAAAATCGCGACTACTTGACTGCCCGTACAAATTTGGGCACCCAAGAGTTTAGGAAACAAAAAACAAAATAAACTCTGGGTCATTCATGGGACTGGTGTGAGTAAACTCCAACCATTTGTTTAACTTTCAAAATTCTTTCGAAAGAAATGATAATCGTAAGACCGATCCGCACATAAACACGGACGGTTTTTACCTTACGATAGCCCAAAATATTTTTGACATCAAATCCAGTGATATTATAGTAGTGTCCAAATCAAATAAATAACATTTTAGCGGAACGCTTACATCTCACGCTCCATATATAATATAAAATCAAAAACCGCATGGTGCTTATTGGAGATTGGATTTCCAACATGACAAGGTATGGAACCACCTTCCGATCAGTGTACTCTAGAGGCGATACACTGGGGGTTCAATAAGAACATCTTGCAACCCGGCCCACCATGACCGATCGCTCATTTCGCTTGAGTGTATTGAATGTATATCACCAACGGTTTGGATCAGCAACCGTTTCCTGAATGGGACAACATCGAATAGAATAAGAAATTAAATGAATCTCTAGATAGGTGATTATACATCCTAATGGGAGCGACCCCCATAGCCATGCTGCCTGCCCGGTTTTTGTCATTTCCCGGTTGTTGAGGCCTGAGGCTACGATTACTTTCTATTCATTGATAGCGCAGTCACATTGAATGCCACATCGTCAGATCCATTAATCACTAATTGATTGCACGAATATTTTGGATATTATGCTAAGGGAAAAATCCGTTGCCACCATATATATTTGTACAGATCAACATATTTGATCATTGGAAATACTTTGTCAGACATTCGTCCATATACGTTCGTTCTGGGACTGAACGAAACCGAAGGTACTATTCAGTATATCCATCCTAGGCAATCTCTACCTAGGACTTACACAACAGCCCTTGCACTTTACTCCGTCTTCAATATATTCAGCATACTTGTTTCGCAATGCTTATGCCAATACGGAGTGGTTCTTTGGATAATAATCCAACCGGTCTCTCCATATTGACAACGATGGTCAAAAACTTCGATAGTCTATGATTTAACTATCGAATAAAAACAAGTGTGTCGATAGTCGATGACTTAACTATCGAAGGAAACAAATGTTCATTCAACATATCAAACCAATCACTGGGCTCTTTAATTAATATTTCATTAATTAAATCTCTTCTCCATTTCCTTATCAATATTTGTTAACATAATATTTTCAATACCCATATTGGCCTTATACGTTATTTGAAAAAACATTTCCATGTATCGCCTTCTTTTATTTTCTGTATTTAGAAAATCCTTTACTTATAATTGGAAAATATTCCAATTTCTTATCTCTTTTCTGATCTCGTTTATTTCCATACTCAGGAAATACTTATTTCTATATTTCCAAAATTCCACTTATCTGGGTCAAAATGAATGTTATGTAAAACATCGTTACAACAACCCAAGATACTTCATTCGATTAAATCTCTTTTAAACATTTCTCTTCGAGACTGGATCTCGCTATTTCTCTGCTAATAATGAAATCAATCGATTTGGGGTATATCTACCTCTCAGACCTTGACTGAAAATATTATTAACTTCAAAACAGACAAGAACGCTCACTCGAATAATCAACATCATATTAAACAAATTTCCCATTTCTAAAACATATATACTTTTCTCTTCCGATTCTTACTCAATTTAAATTCACAGATTTTCTTTTTGTTTATAATATTCTATTTTTAATTCGTTTCCTTATCGAATTCTATATATCGATACATTGATTTCTAACTATCAAATTTTCTTAAAAATATTCTAACTCCTTAAATTTCCGGAAAATTTCGCCATAACCTCCATTTTACTGGGAGCATCGGGATATTTCAAATAGCCTCCCATGGCCCTCATCAATCCAAAAGAAAAAGAAAAAGCCAAGCGGCTTGCCGATACGGCGCATAAAATCTCATATATGAATTTAAACATGTACCTTTTTGTCGGGCACATAAATTAAAATCTTCATATACTTCATCCCATATCTTTCTAACACATGCTCACCTGTTTTCAATTCAATTTAACACTATCCAATCGTTTGAATTCAGTTTCGTTCATTTATTCTTTAATTAGCTATTTTGCCTATTTCACTTCTTTGTTTGAAAAAAACATGTTCAAACAAAATATTTAACTTGCACATAACCAAATTGAATTTCAATTTTAATTCTAGTTTCCTTTTCGATTTCGAATATAAATTTTCAAATCGAATTCACTTATTCAAAGCCCAATATCAATTCAAAATCTCATTAACTAGTTACTATTCAAATTAGTTAATTCTATTCAATAAATCAAAAATATGATTTCTGTTTCAAAAATCAATTCATTACTCCCCCTGAGTTCACATATAATTTACAACTCAAATCTGAAATTTTCTAAATAGAAATTCGGATTTTATTCGCTTAAAATCCTTTTATAAAATTAAATAAACCGTTATGGTTTTTAAATGGTTATAGCGCTGTTTTTCTGAAAATTTAATTTTGACATAACTCAAAATATATACGACGAAATTTAGAATTTTCTCTTTCATTAGAAAACTATTATCAAATCTGTCCTGGCGTTTCTTGTTTCAAAGAATTCCGACTTCAATTGAGTTCTGTATACTCAATTTAAGTTCGAAACGAAAATTTACGAACTGCAGCGCTGCGGCGAGTTCGTTTTAATTATATTTATAAATATAAACATTTAAACTTCTCTATAATAAATTTAACTCCATTCTGATATATTTTTTATATATATCAAATCAATTTTTCCCAATTCGACATGCTATTTCCAATTCTCTAAAATTGTCGATTTCTCCTTATTCAGTAATAAATTCATTTATACTTCGATCTTCTATATTTAATTTCAATTCCTTTTATAAATTACAAATCCTTTGGATTTATTTCTATTCTGTTTTAAAAATCCACATTTTGAAATATATTTCGTCGTTCCCATTTCGAAATGATTTCCAATTTTCTATTTCAAATTCTCTTTTCAATTCTCTTTGAAATTTCTATATTCAAATTCTATTTGAATTCTCTATATTGAAATTCTATTTTTCAATTCTATTTGAATTTCTATTTTCAATTCTATTCAAATTCTATATATTCAAATTCCCCTTTCAACTCTATTTGAATTTCATATTGAAATTCTATTTCAATTCTATTTCAAATTCTCTATATTCAATCTCCATTTGAATTTCTATATTCGAATTCTATAATTAAATTTCCTTTATTCAAATTCCATTTCACTTTCTATATTCAAATTCTATATTTGAATTCCTATATATTTTCTATATTCAAACTCCATTTCACTTTCTTTATTCAAATCCATTTGAATTCAAATTCTATTTGAATTCCTTTAAATTCAAATTCTATTTCAATGCCTTTGAATTCAAATTCTATTTCAATTCCTTTGAATTTAAATCCCATATTTAAATTCCTTTGAATTCAAATATTCAAATTATCTCTTGATGATTTATTCATTATATTTATAAACACTATTTTATAAATTTCCTTGTTTTATTTAAACAAGCCTATTTCGAAATCTATTTAAAACCAAAATCTTATTTTGTAAATTCTCTTTGCATTTTCTATATTCAAATTCCATTGGATTTCTCATATTCAAAATTCTATTTGAATTTCTCGTATTCAAATTCTATTTGAATTCCTCATTTGAAATTTCAAATTCTATTTTAGAAAAAAAATAGAATTTCCTTTTAAATCCGCGAAATTCCTTTTCATGATATTTTTAAATATCAACATTTTGGCCCAGTGATATTTAAACACCAAAACAACCAATTATTTGTTTCAGGTTTTCTAACACATCATGTAAGATGACATATATGAAAACAAACAAACAACAGATAATATATTTTTGAGGAATCCTGTTGGATCCCTCCAACCTGTTTTTCCTGCATCCACATACGTTAGTCAATAGAAATAATACCCATCCTGCTTCGAGGCAGGATATCGCGGTATAAAAGGTCATCCACTATCATAGCGTGGGGCGTATAGGGAAATCATCTGCTAATGGTACCGCGGGCATCCTCTAATGATACTGCGGGAATCAATCCAATCACCAAACCAATATATATATATATATATATAATAGTCAACCCTAAATAACTAATATATTTAAATCAACCAGAAAGCATTCAAACAAGCATCAAACAATTATTTTTAACGAATAAAAATAATTCTAAATAAAAGGTGAGTGAGATTTACTCACCGATTTTTCCCTATTGCCGAATTTCCATTTAATATTCTCTATCGTCTCGCCTTTCCATCTACTCAAATGAATTTACCTTTTTCGCTACGATGGATCATTTTTATTTAAGGATTAAGTTATTTTCATTTACCTTAACTAAGCTAAAAATTAATAAATGAGTTATTCTTAGTAAATAAATTTTTAGAGGAAAGTATATCTCGATGTCTCGCCAAACAATGAACTCAACGAATCGCTTTCCTCAACCATTGCAATCCGCCCAGAACTTTAATCAGCTCCAAACACTGATTTATGGAACTTTGGCATTTCATCAAGCACCTGCTGCCTCTCCACTGTTGACGAGCAATCACCTCTCCGCTTCTCATCTTCACCATCAATACAGTCGACTCCCTCAACCTGCCTTCACCAACCATTCACGGTTTCAGCGCAACCCTCCAAGCCATCGTGCTTTGCTTCCAAACACAGACCCCCTTTTTGACCTCGACTTCGAACACCCAGATCCTATCGCGATCGCTTCGAGGTCGAGCTCGACCTAGAGATTCCCTCCACCATTTCGCTGAACATCATACCACCGCAAAACCTTCAAACATCATCTCCAGTACCATCACGCTACTGAATTCGAGAACCCCCTTCACAGTCGCGATCTCTAACAGTACCCCAAAGACCAGCGCATCAACTAGAAGCCAACATCGTGCCCTGCGATTTCCACTCCCAATCGAAGAACTCGACCTTACGAATCAATCGGTCTCAGTTTAAGGAGTTTAGGGATTTCGATTTTGATTTTATACTGAAAAGGAGTTCGGCCATTATCTTTATTTTGTTTGAAGCTCTCGACTTTGTTTTCAATAGAAGAATTAATAAGGAAGAGAGTTGCGATTTATAGATGATGATACATAGTCCTTAAGGAAATCATTCTACGCGAGGTACATTATAGGGTATAGGCTAAGTACATACAATATTAAATATGATTTGAAATAAAGGGATTTTTATTCTTTTAAGATGGATATCGATTTGATTTCGAATCTATCCACAATAAAATATCTTGGGGTCCATTAATTTAAATCATGAACCGCTATTTTAACGTACTAAACGGTGTTTTCAATGTTATTTTGTTATCCTGAACTGAACTTAATATATTTTGATATTTAATTTGAACGTAAATATAAATAACCAAAATAAATTAATATAATATAATTTAAATTCAAAAACAAATAAATTCCTTGATAATAAATTATTATTATCATCATCGTTTAAATTCAAATAAAAATTCATATAAGTCATTTTGACTCCATTTCAAATTGAATTACTTAAGATCCTCGTATTACGATAATTATATCGATAATTCAATATAAAAATCGATTTATATTATCAGCTCAATATTTAAAATAATATTAAATATTCAATATAAATTGACTAGAAAATCTGGGTCATTACACCACTCCTAGCTAGAAAGAAACGTCGCGCACTCCCAATGGTCCCTCAACCTGTTTTTGACTCATACCAGGGTGAAGCTCGCGAATTAACGCTATACACAAAGCTATGCTAATTAAAGCCGTGCTTTGATCATCATCCACAAAACTCTGCTTTTCAACAAAATCCTTGATCATTTGCGTCTCAGCATGCCACACTGACAATCCATACCACTGATTTCCACCAATTTACAACCTCTGAGTTCGTATGTCTCAGAGAAGGGTGTCAAGCAAGAGAATAAATTCTCCACCACCAAACAAATATATGTTTAGCAGAGATCAACGAATACAGTATAAAGCAATACAATGTCAGACATATCATCCAGTTGCAAGTCCGTTCTGGGTCTGAACGAAATCGGAAGCACCTTATTCCTCGTCCTATATGTCCAATACAGGAGAGAGGTCCACGCATACCTGGTCGATCTACAAGTACGTCTGGACGATCACCACTTATTACCTAGTCTTGGGTGTACAACCCAATCTAGACATCACTAATCATCCATACGATGTGAAGATCTCCGTTCTTCAACCACCGTCTCCATCGTCGACTTTTAGCCATCGTATTAATTATTCAGAATTGGTTAAACCCGGTCTTTCCGAATAATTCACGTATCTTATAATCAAGTGCTATAAAAACACGTCATACGCCTCATTCCAATCTAGAATATTCTTTTAGTCAAATATTAACATTTTTAGGGAAAGGTTCCCATTAATTTTATCAAATAAGTTCATTTAAACTATTTCTTTAATCTTCTTTTGGATATCCATTTCAAAAGATACTATTTTATCTTTTCACAATTCTAAACTAAATTAAGGTTTATCAACTAGTCGGGATTAGCAAACTTTACCAAGGTAATCATTTATTTATTAATCCCAATCCCAACCTATTCATCCCATGGAGCAAAACGGTCGTACTCCATATCTAGCACCCACAGTGTTATCGGTAAATTTAATTAACATTTCCCATTCAAATCTAATTAAAGATTTAACTATCACTTGGAGTAAAATTGGAAGTACTCCATTCTCGATCATTTCTTGAATTTGGTAAATTTAGTTACCCCATTTCCATCTAATTAAAGGTTCATTAAAACTCTAATTCGGTTTTAATCTGAAAAGTCATTACTTAGTGATTATTCAACTTTAGCAAAATAAATCATGTCTTTAACTGGGTTAAAGAACCAATGTCATTTAAAACACCGTTCACGATAAACCCAATCCTCTTCCATTAACTATTGAATCTTCACGGAAAACAAGTCAATATATAATCGATATAAATTTTTGTATCAGACTAATAGTATAAATGGAATAACGACCAAGCCTTTTAAATTCCATATATAGTGATAGCCTTCCTTCATAGAAGCTCATCTCGATTATTACCAAATCGAGTTCCATTCAATTCCGATTTAATATATTAAATTGGAAAGCTTTACTTCGGAAAATTTCTACTAAATCTTAATAAAAAGATATATAAATTCCAAATCATATTTTCACTGTTAATTGGGTTAAAGAACAAATGTCGTTTAAAACACAGTCCACGATATACCCACGGTCAACTTTCATTTCAATTCCAATTAAATATTAATTAATTGGTAAACTTCTCTAAAATCTTAATTAAAGGATTTATTCTTCAATCAACTGGGTTTAAGCACAGTGTTTTTTAGGACACCGTTAACGACAAACCCAAAATCCAATTTGATGTTAAATACAAGGCTCTGAATCGAAAATAATACTGGCTTATATTCAATATCAAATTCTGAAACCAACAAATATCGTATTAGGAATAACGATATATATATTTTCCAAATTCCTCAACAATATATAAACAATCACGAAATCCAATATCGAAATATTCCAAAAATTATTTCCATTCCAACTCATATGTTGGAAAATTCTGTTTATATCAAAAGCATTTCAAATCCAGTTTATTTATTCAAAAACATTGGATTATTATTCTAGTTATTAACTAGTTCATTTCGATAAAAATATATTTTTATCTTTCAAACTTGGAATTTTTCATCCAAAATCTTTCCAAATCAGTTATTATAATTTTATCTAATTTTCCCATATTTTTAATAATTTTATTAAGGCCTTTACAGTCGGTTTCCAATAACGGCCACCAAATTACATCCATAGCGACCTTTTCCAAAATTGATTTGGACAAATTTCAAAATCTAGCCGTTAGATTTCAAATCTCTTATATACATTGGAAAGCTCTTTTCAATATAAACCCAACGGTTCCGGTTTTAGTAGAATCCGACGGACGGATCTCCCGTTACATCAATTTGAAGTTAATGGCCGAAATTCGCAAACGGTCGCTGCGCGTTCTATTCAAGCCATTAAGTATAAATATATATATATATATATATAATATCATCGATTTCCATTAAAATGTATTTTACAAATCGTTTATAAATTCGTTTTGAAACAATTCCAACTTCTATTTCAATTTTAAATCAAAATTTAACATTCCATATCATTACAATATTAAAATGCCAGATTTTAAAATTAATTCTTTTCGATATTCATTAAAAACTGAATAAAATCGATCGATAAACCCGTTCGGGTCAAAAGGGCGTTCTATACTTAACCTGACTTCATATTTTTATATATTTTCGTGTCATCCAAAATCGGACATCAGAATCATATTTTGATTATTCACTGAATATTATTTTAAACTATCGTTATTTCTGAATCGGAATGCGACTCAATCAATAACATATAATTTCAGTTATATGGAATTAAAACATCGCACGTATTCAACAATAATGATAAATAATCATTACACATTCAAACATCATCCAGAGTGCAATTTTCTACTGTATAAGCATTAAATAATTAAATAATGCTTATCACAGTCTGTCGATCCATCGATTGACATATAATTAAATTAAGGGGAAATGTGGATAAATTATCGTCCCCAGACCCGCGTGGGGTTTCCAAACAACAACAATCGATTCAAAATAATCACTGGTTAATAAATTTAACCAGTTCTAATTAGATTTGAATTAATTTTCTAACTAGCCAATTTTCACTGTTTAAGTTATAAATAGATATTTACAATTAAATTTCAGCTACCACAAAATAATATTAAATTATTTTTAATATTTCAAACATTTCAACACCCTAGTCAACAAACAATATAGTCAATTTAAATCGTCCGTGGTCTATGGATGAGGGAAGTGAGCTGACAGGCACGGTATACAATTTATAGTGATTAAAACTGCTAAAAACCTACACTGGCAATAATATATATTTTATACATAAATACAATAACATGATAAAATATAATTTAGTGAGGAGGTGTTCTCACATTGGGTACCACTCCGTCATTCTTTATTTGAAGATTTTGTTTTGGTTCAGATTTGAATTTGCCTCAAATTCAAATTTGCTCCATTTCCATTCTGGTCAGTTCCATTGCGTAGTGTTCATTGTGACAATTCCAACGTACTTCTGTTTGCAATTTTCTGAGCTCGTATGACAAAGTTATTAAAATCTAAACATCGGATACTATTTAAAATGAATTAACATAATTAATTAGCTAATTAATTAAAACTAACCACGTTTAAAAGCGTTGCTATTCCTCTAATCCTTCTTCCTGTTCAAAACCTCCTGGAACCCATCCTTCGATTTGAAATTCCGGACGCTGCACCTCCTACACTCGCCGTGACCACCATCGGACACTCCTACGACCAACGCCTACATGCCGCCGCTCAACTCCACCAACCACAACCTACTCGAACCCCCCATCAACCATGAAATCGCGATCGAAGCCGACTCTTTTGAGCCCAAAATTCAACTCGAATGCTTTACTAAATATAATCAAACCCGTATAGATTTGGAGTGCTCGAAAATCTCTATAATTTTCGTTTTGGATTCATGTGTTAATCGAATTATTTAAGGAGAATTTATTGGACAAAATTGGGATGATTTCTGCTGTTAAAAACTATGTGGTGGCGCATTTTTTTGGGTTGCTGGACTATGGTTTTGACCTCTTTTATAATAACTATTTTATTAATTATTTAATTCTAATTATTTCTTAAAAATGGAATTTTGCATTGGAACTCCAAATCAAACCCAACGACTGTTGTTCCTACCTAAACACCCCTATTTCGAACACAATGGGATATGTTTCGTAAGCCAATTCTACTGTGTCAATTAGTTTTTGTCAAAATTAAAATATAAATCAATATATATTGAATTTAAACGTACATTTTAATATACTAGGGCCACATACTAACTCAAAAAATTACACAAAAATAAATCCAGCTATGTTTTGATGATACGGTCCTAACAAAACTAATTTCATTGAATTCTGAGTCCGTTTGAAAAATGACCTTTTTCTGGTTCATTAAATTCAAACTGAAATTACCAAACACATTTAAATTCACCAAGCTCACATATTAATTCCAAAAATTATGAAATTTGAAACCTAACAATAATTTGACATTCCGAATCCAACAAAAGTGGTCACGTCGAAAACGGAGGTCATTTGCAAAATGACTATTTTTAAGGGCTATATATAATATTAATATATATATAAATTCCATAATGACTATTTTAAATTTTAAATTGGACATAACTTACAATTTATAAAGTGAAATATCAGTTTCTTACATACGTTAGAAAGATATTATTAAACAGATTCAAATATTTCTTGTTTTACTGAAATCCGATTTATTTTGAATCCTATACATTCAATTGAAATTTAAAATCGAATTATTAAGCATTCGCGCCATTTCCGGTTCGTTTTATAATTAAAATAATTTTTTACGTTCTAACTTCAATTAAAATAAATTTTTAGTCGTTATTATTTAAAATAAATCATTTTAAATATCCAACACCTATTAAAATTGCTAAAATAAAAAAAATTAATTGGTTCAAAAATTTCGGGTTGTTACAATCTCCCCCACTTAAAATCTTTTCGCCCTCGAAAAGGGACGGAGCTGAAAGTTGTTTAACTAACCAACTCAACTTTCATTCTAGTTTTCGTTCTTTAACTTTTTAGTTTCTAAGAATTTTCTAATTTCTGAAAAATTTGGCTAATGCCTCAACTTTCATTCTAGCTTTCATTCTTCAACTTTTTAGTTTCTAAGAATTTTCTAATTTCTGAAAAATTTGGCTAATGCCTTAAATTTTTGAAAAATTTCGCCATAACCTCCTTTGTACAACCCTATTGGTAAAACCACAACTTGTCGCACATGGCCCTCATCAATCCAAAAGAAAAAGAAAAAGCCATATGGCTAGCCAATCGACTCGTAAAATCATCAAAACCCCAATAGTTACAGTAAATACGTACCTATTTGTCGGGCGTACAATTTTATTCCTCTTCTTAGCTTCCATGCTATGACATGTTCACTATATACACATGTACATATATGCAATTCCAATAAATTTTCAATTTAATTCAATATTTGATTCGATTTGGCTAAATTCACCTTTCATTTTCTTAACGGCTTTATCATTCCAATATTTTTATTAGTTAAACTAATAATCACATATCACAACCACTAATCAATTAGTTGATTAGCTTTTCAATCATATAACTTTTGTATATAGTCAAAAATCATATTTTTAGTGCAAACCATAGCTATAAACTATAACTAAGTTTTGGTTCTCACACGAGTCAATTGGAAATATACAAATATCCCAGTTACAAAACTCGAACATAAATACTGATGATGACTGATCAATCACCAGAATTTTCCCTAGGCGACTAGAGTGTGATTCTATATCAACCCAGTATATTTAAGACTTCGTATATATGCTCATGACGCATATATGAAAAATCTTCATATACTAGATTGTCTGAATTTTAATATAAAATAAATACTCAAATACGTATAATAAGATATAATTTTCAAGAGTAAATTTGTTTTTAGAAATAACACTCTTTAAACTCAATCTAGGATGCTACCGATCCTATCTCTAACGATTTATTCTTATAGGATGTTACTAATCCTATCTCTGATGAATTCTTTCGTTTGGTTCTAACGTGCCATGTTCTCGAGCTTTGTAAACCAAAACTATGATACCACGATGAAACGACTGAAACTTCCCATATCGGGAAATCCCGGATTGCTTTGAGAATGTGACGCATCAGAACACAAACAATAAAACATTTCCTTATTATTACAACAATTACATCAGAGTACGGAGCACAAATATATATTACACAGTAGAAAAATAATATCAGTGATTAAAATACATAGCAGTGGAAATAAAATGTATAAATGCAATGCATAGCGGAAAATACATTAACAACAAAGATGAAAGAAATACATGGATTAAGGCTTTCCGAATATAGCTCCAGCTATAATCCAGGATCTTGGGAAAAGAAATATTTGCGAAAACCAAAACTACTGGTTGCCTGTGTGGAAAATATGAGCACACAGAGTTTAGGTTAAAACAATAAACTCCGAGTCAGTCATGGGACTGGTGTGAGAACTAAAACAATTATTAAATTTTTACTTTAAAGGTTAGGAAATCATGGGACCATGCCATATGACACGAAACGGATTTACTCCACACGAGTCTCAGTTTAAACTAAAACAACGCATTGCTTTTTGAAAAAATGTAAAAACCCGTAACTTCCCCGTAAAGGAAAGTGTCGGATAGTTCGAGAACAAACCACAACAGAACGCATACAGAAGAACATTTCATTGTATATTACAACAATGCATCAGATTACAAGAATATACAGAGTATAAAAGAATATTACACAGAAATATCAGAGATTTAAATTACATTTAAATACATAGCAGCGGAAAAATAATACAATACACAACTAGAAGAAGATATACGGATACAAAGCTTTCCGGATATCGTTCCAGCTGTAAACCAGGATCCTGTGAATATAAATCTGCAAAACCGAAACTACTAGCTGCCCGTGTCAAAATAAGGGCACCCAGAGTTTAGGTTAAAACAATAAACCCCAGGTCAGTCATGTGACTGGTGTGAGAACTAAAACAGTTAATCTTTATTTTTAAAGCTAGGTGAATCAAGGGACCACGCCGTATAACACGGAACGGGTTTCCTCCCAAGAATACCAGTGCATAAAACAAATAGCGCAATGCTAAATAAAGAAAATGAAGCTGTTATAAGACCCAGGTCCTATCACACAATGCAACGCAAGCCGGGGGATAGGGTTTTCCCTTATAACAGCCAAAGAATGCTTGATACGTTTAAAACAAATCATTTGATACTATAATAAGTGCATAGTGTATAAAACAACTTCAAATCATAAGTATCAATCATAGGCGGCATGGGTACCATATATCATGTCGCCATACTAGTTTTACAATTTAAAACCGCAAATGTCCCGTATTTGGAAATTGGATTTCCGTCTATGAACCGAGGCCAGGGATCGTCCTCTACCGATTCGTGACTCTCTAGCCCGAGCCATAGGAACAGCCGCAACTGCCCCATGGAGCGACAGGGCCGGTCCACCGATGTGGATTATAGTGCCTGAACAATACGTTTCCCCGCCCTTTGGGGCGTAAATGAGCCAACTAAATGACTCCATCGGTTCGAGAACGACCGATCAATCCGAGGCGCCTCGCAACAGCAACAACCACATAAGTCAAACTCGTCAGGGCGTGTAAAACCACTGACGCCACTTCTAACTAGAAAGAAACGCATGCCCTCCCTGAGGTCCTCTCCCGTTTTTGGTTCACAACCGGGGTGCGAAACTCGCGAAGCAAACGTTACACAAAGCTACGCCACAAAGGCCGTGCTTTGATCATCACCACAAGACTTTGCTTTTCAACAGAAGCCTCGATCAATTGCCACTTAGGCATGCCACACAGGCAATTCACTCCATGCGTTTGATATCCATCAATATATAACCCCTGAGCTCGTACGTCTCAGAGAAGGGCGTTAAGCAAGAGAATAAATTCTCCGCCGCCAAACAGATATATATTTAATAGAAATCAATCACACAGACTAAAATCCAATGTCAGACACACAGTCCATTTACAAGTCCGTTCTGGGTCTGAACGAAACCGGAGGCACCTAGTACCCCGCATATCCATCGATCTCCAAGTACGTCTGGACGATCACCAACTGTTTCCATCTTCTTGGGTGTACAGCCCAATCAAGATCATCAGTTATCACCCAAACGACGTGAAGACCTCCGGTCTTCGACCATCGTCTTCATCTTCGACTTATCGTCGTACCAGTTATTCAGAATGGGATAAACCCGGTCTTTCCGAATAATTCGCGTATATTTTAAATAAGTGTTACACAAACACAACATACGCCTCATTCCAATTCATTAGTCACTAACCGTAAATTAATCAAGAGAATAATCCCCCAAATATTAACCCCGAAGGCCGAAACCAACATCAGATCAATATCCAGAAAACCCTTCTGCTTGGCTAACCGACAGTTAGTTTCTAAATTTCACATTCATAGAAAAAGGTTCCCATTAATTTTATCCAAGATAAATTCCTTGAATTTATTCTTTATTCTATCTTTGAATCACAATTCAAACTAGTCGGGATTAGCGAACCTTACCGAAGTAATCATTTGTTTTAATTTCCCCATCCCAACCTATTTATCCCATGAAGTAAAACTGGTAATACTTCATATCTAACACCACAGTGTTATTGGTAAATTCAATTACCATTTCACGTTCAAATCTAATTAAAGATTTAACTATCGCCTGGAGCAAAACTGGTGGTACTCCATTTCGATTATTTCAATCTAATTAAAGATTCATTAAAACTCCACTTAGGTTTAATCTTTGACTGGGTTAAAGAATCAGTGTCATTTAAAAACACGGTTCACGATAAACCCAAAATCACATTCATTAATCATCGGGTTAAAGAACGAGTGTTATTTAAAACACTGTCCACGATAAACCCAAAAATCAATATCGATTCAATTCCAATTAAATGTTATTTAATTGGTACACTTCATTAAATCTAAATAAAAAGATTTAATCTTTTCTCAACTGGGTTCAAGAACAGTGTTAGCGAAGACACCATTCACGACAAACCCAAATCACATTTGATATTCAATATAAGGCTCTAAATAGAAAATATATCGGCTTATATTCAATATCAAATTCTATGATTAACAAATGTCGTATTGGGAATAACGATATAAATATATATCTTTCAAATTTCCATAACAACATCTGTATAATCACGAATTCCAACATCGAAATATTCCGAAGACAATTTCGATTCAAATCCACTCCAATGCAATCATTGGAAATTCTGGTTATTTTTAAAACCCTTTTCAAATTCAATTTATTTATTTAAAAATAAATAGAATTATAATTCTAGTTCAAAACTAGTTCATTTCGATAAAAATCTATTTTTATCTTTTCAAATATGGAGTTTTTCATCCCAAATCTTCACAAATCATTTCTTATGATTTTACACAAATTATTGCTATTTTTAATAATTTTATCAAGGCCCGTACAGTCGATTTCCATCAATGGTCATCGAACTGCACTTACAGCGACCTTTTTCGAATTTGATTTGGACATAATTCCAAATCCAACCGTTAGATTTCTAATTTCTAATATTCTTTAGAAAGCTCTTTTCGATACGAACCCAACGGTTCCGGTTTTAGGAGAATCCGACGGTCGGATCTCCCGTAATATCCGTTTGAAATAAATGGTCGAAATTCGCGAACTGCCGCGGCGCGGCGCGTTCTATTCAGGCCATTATATTATATATATAATATATATAATATATACTTCGTTGATTTCTATTTAAAACGAATTATATAAATAGTTTTAAAATCGTTTCAAAAGCTGTTTCAACTTTCTTTTCAATTCAAATCAAAATTGAATTCTTCTTTATAAATTCGTTTTAAAATTCATTTCTATTCAATTCAAATTTCAATTCAATTTGAATTCGTTTTCAATTAAATTCGATTTCGAATTCGTTTTCAATTCAATTCATTTCGAAATCGTTTTCAATTCAATTCATTTCGAAATCGTTTTCAATTAAATTCATTTCGAAATCGTTTTCAATTCATTTCATTTCGAAATCGTTTTCAATTCAATTCATTTCGAAATCGTTTTCAATTCAATTCATTTCGAAATCGTTTTCAATTCAATTCATTTCGAAATCGTTTTCAATTCATTTCATTTCGAAATCGTTTTCAATTCATTTCATTTCGAAATCATTATATGTTCAATTCATTTCGAAATCGTTATATATTCAATTCATTTCGAAATCGTTATATATTCAATTCATTTCGAAATCGTTATATATTCAATTCATTTCGAAATCGAATAAAATCGATATAAATATCGTTCACGTCGAAATGGCGTCAATCTAATCAACACGGCTTCATATATTCCTTTATTTTCAAATATTCTATTTCAAATATTTCTTTTTCAAAATAGTTGTTATTATCAAAATATTTCGTTCAACACATGACCAATCTCAATGAATGAGTACTGTCAACACATGAACTTTTATTTTATATCGATAAAGGTGCAATTTTTATTACTAAAATATTTCGTTCAACACATGACCAATCTCAATGAATGAGTACTGTCAACACATGAACTTTTATTTTATAATATTCTTGATTTTCTAAATTGGAATGAGGCCCAATCAATCACCATATAAAATTAATTATATGGATTTTCATACAACACATGTATAATAGCATTGAAAAATCATCAACCATCAACCAAAGTGCACTACACTGTATAAGCATCAAATATAGATATTCAACACTTATAACAGCCTGTCAATCAATCGATCGACATGTTTAATCAATCAGGATGAGTGAACTTCAAATTTCATCCTAACACCCGTGTGGGGTTTCAAACAATCAAACACATATTTTATTTATGTAGTTGGGCGATGTGTAAAATTTATCGTCCCAATCACTGTCATTCAAATAGGTGTACATAAACAAACCGTTCGGTTTATAAATGAATATTTTATTTTATTCACTTCACGTTAAAAATTATATTTTTAACGATAAAACATTTTATTCCAACCTATGAATTTCTATTCAATTCAGTTATCCAATAAAATGATATTTTTATTTTTCTAACTTATTTTAGAAAATTTCGGCGGCATAACGGCACGATACTAGAAACGGGACGAGGCCTAGCCTTATCCCCGGTCTAGTGAAGGCCCACGCCATTCACACATCAATCAAATCAATTCGTTATGCAAACCACAAAATTTGGAGTAAGAGTCTAACCTAGCCTTACTCCTTCGCCTTATAACGGCGCACGTCTAATCCTAACCAATTTATCGATTTGATTATTTTTTTTCACCACAAACCACATTCAAACCAATATCGCAATCAATCACCAAACAGCCAAACAAACAAGTCCATGGTCTGTGGACGATTGTGTCGGGTGCTACTAAACACCGTCTGCATCCTAGTATATATATATAACTAGAAAAGAAATTGAAAGGTGAGAAATTCTCACTTATAGCTATCCTAGCTCCACGGCTCTTCATTTGCAGAAGTCTTCGTCGTTTCGCCTTTTTGTCACCTTCGTTGACCGCTTTCACTACATATGTAAAAATCGAATTTTACTTCGCTATTCAATATATAAAAATCGAATTTTTTTACTTGATTAAAAATCCTTTCTTCGTTTTGATAAAAATCAGATTTTTATTATCTCTACTATATATAAAGATTATATTTTCATTCTTCACACCATACAAAAATTATATTTTCATATGATGAAAAATCATATCTTTTCCCTCTCCAAAAATCGTATCTTTATATATATATATATTTTTTTTTTAAAAAACCATATTCTAATTTTCATTTCTAAATCAAAGGCTATTTTAATATTTAAAACAAAGATATTTATTTTTACATAACTAGTGCTAATTTATTTTTACAAATCAATACTAATTTATTTTTACCTAACTAAAACAATATTCTTATATTATGCAAACAATGCTTTATCGATATTTATTTTGAAAACTGATTATGAACAATGTGATATTTAAAACTAATTACTGCTTAATCAATAAAATAATTAATGAAAATAACCTTACTTTTTCACTGTGTTAACAGGAACCCATCACTGACCCTAAAACCCTCGTCCCCGTGCCATATTCCGACCCCCAGAGCAGAATCGCCACCCATCATCGCCACCGCGGTCCCTCGTTTCCCCCTCCTCACCGACTGTTGGCAGCCTCGCACCAGACCTCGCGTCGATGTACCCAAAAATCGAACACCCCATATGCCCGTCGCTCCCATAAGTAAAGGTACCCGCTTGAAGCCCTAGGATCCGCGAGTTGAACGGATCCGACCTCCGCTAGTTTCGTGAAGATTCGAGCTCGTTTTAATTTCATGAAGATTTGAGCTGTGGCGGCTTGGATTTACAGAAGAGTATAAGGATTAGGTTATAAGGAGAAGGGGGTTATTTTATATATATTTATAATAATATTATTAATTTCCTAAAAATCAATTTTTGTAAACGGACTTCAGATTGAACCCAACGAATGTCACCTCTAGCGTAATACCCCTATTCCGAACACAATGGGATATGTACCGCAAGCTGAATCGACAGTTTCGATCAGTTTCCGTTTCATTTACATTTAAATCATTATATTGAATTTTAAACGTACCTTTCAAATTACCGGGGCCACATACGAACTTTAAAAATTCCCGAAAAATATTTTCTAGCTTCGTATTGACGATACGGTCCTAACAAAACTAGTTTCGTCGAATTCTGAGACCGTTTGAAAAATGACCAATTTCCAGTCGATTAAAATCAACTAAAACCGGTCAAACGCGTTTTCCTTTACCACGCTCACATATTGATTCGAAAAATTATGAAATTTGAAACCTAGCAACAACTTGACACCACGGACCCAACAAAACTGGTTTCGTCGAAATCCGAGGTCGTTTGCAAAATGTCCATTTTTAAGGGCCTGAATTCTACAACGACTATTCAGAATTTTCAACTGGACATATCTTTTGATTCCCACTATGAAATCTCGATTATTCAGATTCGTTGGAAAGATATTCTCAAATAGATCCTAATGTTTTTGGTTTCACTAAAATCCGGATTGTTCTGCACCCGGTACATTCAATTGAAGTTTGAAATTGAATTATCGAACTACCGCGCCATTTTCAATTCCTTTTATAATTATATATAATTATTATTATTCTAACGACGACGCGTATAATATATACTTTCGAATTATATTCAAAATAAATTTCCGTCTATTTTATTTAAAATAATCTATTTTAAATATTCAAAATTCGCTGATATTGCCAAAATAAAAATTTTAAACTGGCCCAGATTTTCGGGTTGTTACAATCTCCCCCACTTAAAACTTTTCGTCCCCGAAAAGGAACAAAGTCGAAAGTGGTTTGATTAATCAACTCTACGCTCGATCTGGCTTCCATTCTCCAACTCTTTAGTTTCTGAGAATTTTCAAAATTTCAAAAATTTGGCTAACTCCCTAAATTTTTGAAAAATTTCGCCATAACCTCCCCTGCACCGGGAGCATCGGGGAATTTCAAATAGCTTCCCCGGTCCTTCAGATCTCAAAAAGAAAAAGAAAACGCCAAGCGGCTAGCCAATAGGCTCATAAAATCATCATCACCCAAACAAAACAGTAAATTATGTAGTAAATATGTACCTATTTGTCGGGCAAACAAATTTTATTCTCTGGCTCTAGCCTCCTTGCTATGACCTGTTCAATGATATACATGTATATGCAAGCAGATGCGACCAATTTTCAATACAGTTCAATATTTGGTTCAATTAGGCTGAATGGCTAAAAATTAGCAAACAAATAAACAAACAACACAAACATCAATCAATTAGTGAATTTAACGTTTCAAATTCATAATTTTGATACCTATACAAAAATCATGTTTTTGATGCCAAATCACAACAATAGGCCCTATCTAATTTTTGGTTCTCACACCAGTCAATAGGAAATATATAGAAATCTCACTTTCGTCACTCGAATATAAATACTGATAATGTGATCACAATTATCAGCATCATCCCCGGGCGACTAGAGTGTGATTCTATATCTACCCAGTATATTAAAATTTCGAATACACGCGGATCAGACGTATACGCAAAATATATATATACTGGATTGTCCACATCTATATAAATAAATAATCAACTACGAATAATTGATTTAAATTTTCAAAACAAAATTTTGTTTTCACCTTAAAAAATATACTCTTCACACTCGTTCTAGGATTCTACTGATCCCATCTCTAACGAGTCATTCCCATTGGATATTACTAATCCAATATCTGATGAATTCTTTCGTATGGTCCTAATGTGCCTTGTTCTCTAAGCTTTGTAAACCAAAGCTCTGATACCAACTGTAAAAACCCGTAACTTCCCCGTAAAGGAAAGTGTCGGATAGTACGAGAACAAACCACAACAGAACGCATACAGAAGAACATTTCATTGTATATTACAACAATGCATCAGATTACAAGAATATACAGAGTATAAAAGAATATTACACAGAAATATCAGAGATTTAAATTACATTTAAATACATAGCAGCGGAAAAATAATACAATACACAACTAGAAGAAGATATACGGATACAAAGCTTTCCGGATATCGTTCCAGCTGTAAACCAGGATCCTGTGAATATAAATCTGCAAAACCGAAACTACTAGCTGCCCATGTCAAAATAAGGGCACCCAGAGTTTAGGTTAAAACAATAAACCCCAGGTCAGTCATGTGACTGGTGTGAGAACTAAAACAGTTAATCTTTATTTTTAAAGCTAGGTGAATCAAGGGACCACGTCGTATAACACGGAACGGGTTTCCTCCCAAGAATACCAGTGCATAAAACAAACAGCGCAATGCTAAATAAAGAAAATGAAGCTGTTATAAGACCCAGGTCCTATCACACAATGCAACGCAAGCCGGGGGATAGGGTTTTCCCTTATAACAGCCAAAGAATGCTTGATACGTTTAAAACAAATCATTTGATACTATAATAAGTGCATAGTGTATAAAACAACTTCAAATCATAAGTATCAATCATAGGCGGCATGGGTACCATATATCATGTCGCCATACTAGTTTTACAATTTAAAACCGCAAATGTCCCGTATTTGGAAATTGGATTTCCGTCTATGAACCGAGGCCAGGGATCGTCCTTTACCGATTCGTGACTCTCTAGCCCGAGCCACAGGAACAGCCGCAACTGCCCCATGGAGCGACAGGGCCGGTCCACCGATGTGGATTATAGTGCCTGAACAATACGTTTCCCCGCCCTTTGGGGCGTAAATGAGCCAACTAAATGACTCCATCGGTTCGAGAACGACCGATCAATCCGAGGCGCCTCGCAACAGCAACAACCACATAAGTCAAACTCGTCAGGGCGTGTAAAACCACTGACGCCACTTCTAACTAGAAAGAAACGCATGCCCTCCCTGAGGTCCTCTCCCGATTTTGGTTCACAACCGGGGTGCGAAACTCGCGAAGCAAACGTTACACAAAGCTACGCCACAAAGGCCGTGCTTTGATCATCACCACAAGACTTTGCTTTTCAACAGAAGCCTCGATCAATTGCCACTTAGGCATGCCACACAGGCAATTCACTCCATGCGTTTGATATCCATCAATATATAACCCCTGAGCTCGTACGTCTCAGAGAAGGGCGTTAAGCAAGAGAATAAATTCTCCGCCGCCAAACAGATATATATTTAATAGAAATCAATCACATAGACTAAAATCCAATGTCAGACACACAGTCCATTTACAAGTCCGTTCTGGGTCTGAACGAAACCGGAGGCACCTAGTACCCCGCATATCCATCGATCTCCAAGTACGTCTGGACGATCACCAACTGTTTCCATCTTCTTGGGTGTACAGCCCAATCAAGATCATCAGTTATCACCCAAACGACGTGAAGACCTCCGGTCTTCGACCATCGTCTTCATCTTCGACTTATCGTCGTACCAGTTATTCAGAATGGGATAAACCCGGTCTTTCCGAATAATTCGCGTATATTTTAAATAAGTGTTACACAAACACAACATACGCCTCATTCCAATTCATTAGTCACTAACCGTAAATTAATCAAGAGAATAATCCCCCAAATATTAACCCCGAAGGCCGAAACCAACATCAGATCAATATCCAGAAAACCCTTCTGCTTGGCTAACCGACAGTTAGTTTCTAAATTTCACATTCATAGAAAAAGGTTCCCATTAATTTTATCCAAGATAAATTCCTTGAATTTATTCTTTATTCTATCTTTGAATCACAATTCAAACTAGTCGGGATTAGCGAACCTTACCGAAGTAATCATTTGTTTTAATTTCCCCATCCCAACCTATTTATCCCATGAAGTAAAACTGGTAATACTTCATATCTAACACCACAGTGTTATTGGTAAATTCAATTACCATTTCACGTTCAAATCTAATTAAAGATTTAACTATCGCCTGGAGCAAAACTGGTGGTACTCCATTTCGATTATTTCAATCTAATTAAAGATTCATTAAAACTCCACTTAGGTTTAATCTTTGACTGGGTTAAAGAATCAGTGTCATTTAAAAACACGGTTCACGATAAACCCAAAATCACATTCATTAATCATCGGGTTAAAGAACGAGTGTTATTTAAAACACTGTCCACGATAAACCCAAAAATCAATATCGATTCAATTCCAATTAAATGTTATTTAATTGGTACACTTCATTAAATCTAAATAAAAAGATTTAATCTTTTCTCAACTGGGTTCAAGAACAGTGTTAGCGAAGACACCATTCACGACAAACCCAAATCACATTTGATATTCAATATAAGGCTCTGAATAGAAAATATATCGGCTTATATTCAATATCAAATTCTACGATTAACAAATGTCGTATTGGGAATAACGATATAAATATATATCTTTCAAATTTCCATAACAACATCTGTATAATCACGAATTCCAACATCGAAATATTCCGAAGACAATTTCGATTCAAATCCACTCCAATGCAATCATTGGAAATTCTGGTTATTTTTAAAACCCTTTTCAAATTCAATTTATTTATTTAAAAATAAATAGAATTATAATTCTAGTTCAAAACTAGTTCATTTCGATAAAAATCTATTTTTATCTTTTCAAATATGGAGTTTTTCATCCCAAATCTTCACAAATCATTTCTTATGATTTTACACAAATTATTGCTATTTTTAATAATTTTATCAAGGCCCGTACAGTCGATTTCCATCAATGGTCATCGAACTGCACTTACAGCGACCTTTTTCGAATTTGATTTGGACATAATTCCAAATCCAACCGTTAGATTTCTAATTTCTAATATTCTTTAGAAAGCTCTTTTCGATACGAACCCAACGGTTCCGGTTTTAGGAGAATCCGACGGTCGGATCTCCCGTAATATCCGTTTGAAATAAATGGTCGAAATTCGCGAACTGCCGCGGCGCGGCGCGTTCTATTCAGGCCATTATATTATATATATAATATATACTTCGTTGATTTCTATTTAAAACGAATTATATAAATAGTTTTAAAATCGTTTCAAAAGCTGTTTCAACTTTCTTTTCAATTCAAATCAAAATTGAATTCTTCTTTATAAATTCGTTTTAAAATTCATTTCTATTCAATTCAAATTTCAATTCAATTTGAATTCGTTTTCAATTAAATTCGATTTCGAATTCGTTTTCAATTCAATTCATTTCGAAATCGTTTTCAATTCAATTCATTTCGAAATCGTTTTCAATTAAATTCATTTCGAAATCGTTTTCAATTCATTTCATTTCGAAATCGTTTTCAATTCAATTCATTTCGAAATCGTTTTCAATTCAATTCATTTCGAAATCGTTTTCAATTCAATTCATTTCGAAATCGTTTTCAATTCATTTCATTTCGAAATCGTTTTCAATTCATTTCATTTCGAAATCATTATATGTTCAATTCATTTCGAAATCGTTATATATTCAATTCATTTCGAAATCGTTATATATTCAATTCATTTCGAAATCGTTATATATTCAATTCATTTCGAAATCGAATAAAATCGATATAAATATCGTTCACGTCGAAATGGCGTCAATCTAATCAACACGGCTTCATATATTCCTTTATTTTCAAATATTCTATTTCAAATATTTCTTTTTCAAAATAGTTGTTATTATCAAAATATTTCGTTCAACACATGACCAATCTCAATGAATGAGTACTGTCAACACATGAACTTTTATTTTATATCGATAAAGGTGCAATTTTTATTACTAAAATATTTCGTTCAACACATGACCAATCTCAATGAATGAGTACTGTCAACACATGAACTTTTATTTTATAATATTCTTGATTTTCTAAATTGGAATGAGGCCCAATCAATCACCATATAAAATTAATTATATGGATTTTCATATAACACATGTATAATAGCATTGAAAAATCATCAACCATCAACCAAAGTGCACTACACTGTATAAGCATCAAATATAGATATTCAACGCTTATAACAGCCTGTCAATCAATCGATCGACATGTTTAATCAATCAGGATGAGTGAACTTCAAATTTCATCCTAACACCCGTGTGGGGTTTCAAACAATCAAACACATATTTTATTTATGCAGTTGGGCGATGTGTAAAATTTATCGTCCCAATCACTGTCATTCAAATAGGTGTACATAAACAAACCGTTCGGTTTATAAATGAATATTTTATTTTATTCACTTCACGTTAAAAATTATATTTTTAACGATAAAACATTTTATTCCAACCTATGAATTTCTATTCAATTCAGTTATCCAATAAAATGATATTTTTATTTTTCTAACTTATTTTAGAAAATTTCGGCGGCATAACGGCACGATACTAGAAACGGGACGAGGCCTAGCCTTATCCCCGGTCTAGTGAAGGCCCACGCCATTCACACATCAATCAAATCAATTCGTTATGCAAACCACAAAATTTGGAGTAAGAGTCTAACCTAGCCTTACTCCTTCGCCTTATAACGGCGCACGTCTAATCCTAACCAATTTATCGATTTGATTATTTTTTTTCACCACAAACCACATTCAAACCAATATCGCAATCAATCACCAAACAGCCAAACAAACAAGTCCATGGTCTGTGGACGATTGTGTCGGGTGCTACTAAACACCGTCTGCATCCTAGTATATATATATAACTAGAAAAGAAATTGAAAGGTGAGAAATTCTCACTTATAGCTATCCTAGCTCCACGGCTCTTCATTTGCAGAAGTCTTCGTCGTTTCGCCTTTTTGTCACCTTCGTTGACCGCTTTCACTACATATGTAAAAATCGAATTTTACTTCGCTATTCAATATATAAAAATCGAATTTTTTTACTTGATTAAAAATCCTTTCTTCGTTTTGATAAAAATCAGATTTTTATTATCTCTACTATATATAAAGATTATATTTTCATTCTTCACACCATACAAAAATTATATTTTCATATGATGAAAAATCATATCTTTTCCCTCTCCAAAAATCGTATCTTTATATATATATATATATATTTTTTTTAAAAAACCATATTCTAATTTTCATTTCTAAATCAAAGGCTATTTTAATATTTAAAACAAAGATATTTATTTTTACATAACTAGTGCTAATTTATTTTTACAAATCAATACTAATTTATTTTTACCTAACTAAAACAATATTCTTATATTATGCAAACAATGCTTTATCGATATTTATTTTGAAAACTGATTATGAACAATGTGATATTTAAAACTAATTACTGCTTAATCAATAAAATAATTAATGAAAATAACCTTACTTTTTCACTGTGTTAACAGGAACCCATCACTGACCCTAAAACCCTCGTCCCCGTGCCATATTCCGACCCCCAGAGCAGAATCGCCACCCATCATCGCCACCGCGGTCCCTCGTTTCCCCCTCCTCACCGACTGTTGGCAGCCTCGCACCAGACCTCGCGTCGATGTACCCAAAAATCGAACACCCCATATGCCCGTCGCTCCCATAAGTAAAGGTACCCGCTTGAAGCCCTAGGATCCGCGAGTTGAACGGATCCGACCTCCGCTAGTTTCGTGAAGATTCGAGCTCGTTTTAATTTCATGAAGATTTGAGCTGTGGCGGCTTGGATTTACAGAAGAGTATAAGGATTAGGTTATAAGGAGAAGGGGGTTATTTTATATATATTTATAATAATATTATTAATTTCCTAAAAATCAATTTTTGTAAACGGACTTCAGATTGAACCCAACGAATGTCACCTCTAGCGTAATACCCCTATTCCGAACACAATGGGATATGTACCGCAAGCTGAATCGACAGTTTCGATCAGTTTCCGTTTCATTTACATTTAAATCATTATATTGAATTTTAAACGTACCTTTCAAATTACCGGGGCCACATACGAACTTTAAAAATTCCCGAAAAATATTTTCTAGCTTCGTATTGACGATACGGTCCTAACAAAACTAGTTTCGTCGAATTCTGAGACCGTTTGAAAAATGACCAATTTCCAGTCGATTAAAATCAACTGAAACCGGTCAAACGCGTTTTCCTTTACCACGCTCACATATTGATTCGAAAAATTATGAAATTTGAAACCTAGCAACAACTTGACACCACGGACCCAACAAAACTGGTTTCGTCGAAATCCGAGGTCGTTTGCAAAATGTCCATTTTTAAGGGCCTGAATTCTACAGCGACTATTCAGAATTTTCAACTGGACATATCTTTTGATTCCCACTATGAAATCTCGATTATTCAGATTCGTTGGAAAGATTTTCTCAAATAGATCCTAATGTTTTTGGTTTCACTAAAATCCGGATTGTTCTGCACCCGGTACATTCAATTGAAGTTTGAAATCGAATTATCGAACTACCGCGCCATTTTCAATTCCTTTTATAATTATATATAATTATTATTATTCTAACGACGACGCGTATAATATATACGTTCGAATTATATTCAAAATAAATTTCCGTCTATTTTATTTAAAATAATCTATTTTAAATATTCAAAATTCGCTGATATTGCCAAAATAAAAATTTTAAACTGGCCAAGATTTTCGGGTTGTTACAAAAAATGAGGCTATTATAAGACTTAGGTCCCATCACACAATGTAACGCAAGCCAGAGGATATAGTTTTACCTTATATTAGCCAAACATGCTTGGTATGTTTAAAATAAATCATTTTTGTTATTACTATAAGTGTATAGTGTCAAAACAACTTCAAATATAAATGTATCAATCATAGACGACATAGTTACCCATACTACTATGTCGCCATATTAGTTTTACAACTAAAACTAAAAAGTCATGCATTGGAAATTGGATTCCATCTATGAGTCGAGGCAAGGGATGGCTCCTCACCGATTCGAGACACTCTAGCAAATGCCTCAGTATTACACACTGTGGGGAAACCGTAGGAACGGAAGGGCCGGTCCACACTTACTTTATTGGATTAATTATTCCTAAACACACATTTCCCGGTCATATAGAACCTATCTCTGAGCCACTAGGGACTCAATATCTGAGGCGCCTCGCAATACATCATCCATATAAGTAAAAATGTCTGGACTCTATACCATGAAACCACTCCTAGCTAGAAAGAAACGTCGTGCACTCCTAACCGTCCCTCAACTCATTTTTGACTCATACCGGGTGTGTAGCTCGTTAACACACGCTATACACAAAGCTATGCTAATTAAAGCAATGCTTTGATCATCATCCAAAAGACTCTACTTTACAACAAAAGCCTTAATCATTTGCATCTCAGCATGACACACTAACAATCCATACCGTACCATCGATTTCCACCAATATATAACCTCTAAGATCATATGTCTTAGAGAAGGGTGTTAAGCAAGAGAATAAATTCTCCGCCACCAAACAAATATATATTTAGCAGAGATCAACGAACAAAATATAAAGAAATACAATGTCAGACATACCATCCATTTGCAAGTCCGTTCTAGGTCTAAACGAACCAGAGGCACCTTATTCCTCGTCCCATGTGTCCAATACAGGAGAGAGGTCCCTGCATATCCGGTCGATCTCCAAGTACGTCTGGACGATCACCACTTATTACCTTGTCTTGGTGTATAGTCCAATCAAGACATCAGTAATCATCCATACGATGTGAAGATCTATGTTCTTCAACCACCATCTTAATCGTCGACTTTTAGTCATCGTATTAATTATTAAGAACATGTTAAACCCTGTCTTTCCGAATAATTCACGTATCTTATAATCAAGTGCTATAAAAACACATCATACGCCTCATTCCAACCTAGAATATACTTTAGCCAAATATTCATATTTTTAGGGAAAGGTTCCCATTAATTTTATCAAAGATAAGTTCATTTAAACTATTTCTTTAATCTTCCTTTGGATATCCATTTCAAAAGATTCTATTTTATCTTTTCACAATTCTAAACCAAATTAAGGTTTATCAACTAGTTGGGATTAGCGAAATTTATGGTAGTAATCATTTATTTATTAATCCCAATTCCAACCTAGTCATCCCATGGAACAAAACTGGTCGTACTCCATATCTAACACCTATGATGTTATCGGTAAATTTAACTACCATTTCCCATTCAAATCTAATTAAAGATTTAACTATCGCTGGGAGAAAAACTGGCGGTACTCCATTCTCGATCATTTCTTGAATTTGGTAAATTTAGTTACCCCATTTCCATCTAATTAAAGATTCATAAAAACTCTAGTTCAGTTTTAATCTCAAAAATCATTACTTAATGATTATTCAACTTTAGGAAAATAAATCATGTCTTTAGCTGGGTTAAAGAACCAATGTCATTTAAAACACCTTTCACGATAAACCCAAATCCTCTTCCATTAACTATGGAATCTTCACGGAAAATAGGTCAATATATAATGGATATAAATTTCCGTATTAGACTAATAATATAAATGGAATAACGGCCAAGTCATTTAAATTCAATATATAGTAACGACCTTCCTTCATAGAAGCTCATCTGGATTATTACCAAATCGAATTCCATTCAATTATGATTTAATATATTAAATTAGAAAGCTTTACTTTGGAAAATTTCCATTAAATCTTAAAAAATAGATTTACAAATTCCAAAATCATATTTTCACTTTTAATTGGGTTAAAGAACAAATGTCGTTTAAAACATAGTTAACGATAAACCAACGATCAACTTTCATATCAATTCCAATTAAATATTAATTAATTGGTAAACTTCTCTAAATCTTAATTAAAAGATTTATTCTTTTCTCAACTGGGTTTAATAACAGTGTTATTTAAGACATTGTTCACGAAAAACCCAATTTTATATTAAATACAAGGCTCTGAATAGTAAATAATATCGGCTTATATTCAATATCAAATTCTACAACAAACAAATCTCGAAATAACGATATATCTTCCGAATTCCTCAATAATATCCGAATAATCCCGGAATCCAATATCGAAATATTCTGAAGATTATTCCCTTTCCAAACCATTCAAATTCATATGTTGGAAAATTCTGTTTGTATCAAAACCATTTCAAATCCAATTTATTTATTTAAAAACATTGGATTATTCTTTTAGTTAATAACTAGTTCATTTCGATAAAAATATATCTTTATCTTTTCAAATTTGGAAATTTTCATCCAAAATCTTTCCAAATCAGCTATTATGATTTTACCTAATTTTCCTATATTTTTAATAATTTTATTAAGGCCTTTACACTCGGTTTCCAATAACGGCTACCGAACTGCATCCATAGCGACCTTTTCCAAAATTGATTTGGATATATTTCCAAATCTAACCATTAAATTTCAAATCTCTTATATTCACTGGAAAGCAGTTTTCGATACGAACCCAACGATTTCGGTTTTAGGAGAATCCGAAAGTCAGATATCCCGTTACATCAATTTGAAGTTAATGGTCGAAGTTCGCAAACGATCGCTGCGCGGCGCGCTCTATTCAAGCCATTAAATATATATATTATGATATATATCATCAATTTCCATTTTAAATGTATTTTATAAATCGTTTATAAATTCATTTTATAACGATTCCAACTTCTATTTCAATTTTAAATCAAAATTGAATATTCCATATCATTATAATATTAAAATGATAATATTTTCAAAATATCATATTTTGAACTTAATTCTTTTCGATATTCAGTATAAACTGAATAAAATTGATCGATAAACCCGTTCGGGTTAAAACGGAGTTTCTATACTTTACCCGGCTTCATATTTTTATATATTTTTGTGTCCATCTAAAATCGGACATCACAATCATATTTTGACTATTCAATGAATATTATTTTAAAATATTCGTTATTTTAAAATATCCTTATATTCAAAATATTCGTTATTTTTGAATTGGAATGCTATTCAATCAATTACCATATAATTTCAGTTATATGGATTTCATACATCGCATGCATTCAACAATAATGATAAGTAATCATTACACATTTAAATATCATCCAAAGTGCAATTTTCTACTGCATAAGCGTTAAATAAGTAAATAATGCTTATCACGGTCTGTCGAACCATCGATTGACATATAATTAAATTCAAGGGGGATGTAGATAAATTATCGACCCAGACCCATGTGGGGTTTCCAAACAACAACAGTCGATTCAAAATAATCATTGGTTAATAAATTTAACCAGTTCTAATTCGATTTGAATTATTTTTCTAATTAGCCATTTTTCACTATTTAAATTATAAATAGATATTTGTAATTAAATTTCAGCTACCACAAAATAATATTAAATTATTTTTAATATTTCAAACATTTCGGCACCACAATCAACATACAATATAGTCAATTTAAATCGTTCATGATCTATGGGTGAGGGAGGTGAGCTAACAGGCACCATATACAATTTATAGTGATTAAAAATGATAAAAATCTACACTGGCAATTCTATATATTTTATACATGAATACAATAACATGATAGAATATAATTTAGTGAGATGGAGTTATCACATTGGGTTTCACTCCATTATTCTTTATTTGAAGATTTTATTTCAGTTCGGATTTGAATTTGCCTCAAATTCAAATTTGCTCCCTTTCCGTTCTAGTTGGTTCCATTGTGTAATGTTCGTTGAGACGATTCCAACGTACTTCAGTTTGTAATTTTCTGAACTTGTATGACAAAGTTATTGAAATTTAAACATCGGATACTATTTAAAATGGATTAACATAATTAATTAGCTAATTAATTAAAACTAACCACATTTAAAAACATTATTATTCCTCTAATCCTTCTTCCCATTTAAAACCGCCTGGAACCCATCTTACGATTTGAAACTCCGGCCGCCGCACCTCCTACACTCGCCGTGACCACCATCAAACACTCCCACGGCCTCTGCCCACACGATACCGCTCAGCTTCACAACCACAGCCTACTCGAACCCCCCATCAACCATGAAATCACGATCGAAGCTGGCACTTTTGAGAGAAAAATTCAACTCAAATGCTTCACTAAATATAATCAAACCTGTATAGAATTGGAGTGCTTGAAAATCTCTATAATTTTCATTTTGGATTCATGTGTTAATTTGAATTATTTATGGAGAATTTGGTGGATAAAATCGGGATGATTTCTGTCGTTAAAAATAATGTGGCAGCGCATTTTTCTGGGTTGCTGGACTAGGGTTTTGATCCCTTTTATAATGATTATTTTATTAATTATTTAATTCTAATTATTTCTTAAAAAGGGAATTTCGCATCCGAACCCCGAATCAAACCCAACGACGGTTGTTTCTGGCTAAATACCCCATTCCAAACACAATCGGATATGTTTCGTAAGCCAATTTTATTGTTTTGATCAGTTTTTATCAAAATTAAAATATAAATCAATATATATTGAATTTAAACGTACATTTTAATTTACTGGGGCCACATACTTACTCCAAAAATTACAGAAAAATAAATCTACCTATGTTTTGACGATATGGTCCTAAAAAACTAATTTCATCGAATCTGAGTCCGTTTGAAAAATGGCCTTTTTCTGGTCGACTAAATTCAAACTGAAATTACGAAAAATTATGAGATTTGAAACTTAACAATAATTTGACATTTCGAATCTAACAAAAGTGGTTTTGTCGAAAACGGAGATCATTTGCAAAATGGCTATATATAATATTAAAAAAATAATAATCAATAGCGAATATTTTAAATTTTAAACTAGACATAACTTACAATTTATAAAGTGAAATCTCAGTTGCTTACATCCGTTAGAAAGATATTATTAAAGAGATTCAAATGTTTCTTGTTTTACTGAAATTCGATTTATTTTGAATCCTATACATTCAATTGAAATTTAAAATCAAATTTTCAAACTACCATGCCATTTCAAGCTCGTTTTATAATTAAAATAAATTTATATGTTGTAACTTCAATTAAAATAAATTTTTAGTCACCCGACACTCCTAGCTCAGTTGCTTAGAGGTGGGAGAATTGGGATGAGACATAGGTCTCAGGTTCGAGGGTCACCTCTGACAATTTTTAGGGGTGACTACCTAGGTACTATGAAGGCGTTGAAAAATCGGGGTATATCACTACCCGTGGGGTTTACTAAGACCGACAAGCAATGGCTTCAGTGAAGTCTTAGGTTCCATACATAAATAATAATAAAATAGTCGTTATTACTTAAAAAGAATCATTTTAAATATTCAAAACCCATTAAAATTGTTAGAATAATTTTTTTTAAATTGGTTTAGAAATTTCGAGTTGTTACACTTCACCAACATTACTTTTGTAGGACGAGACAGCGGGAGACTATTCAGTATGTGCATCGTGGTTCTTTAGGTATTCGACATGAACTTATGGAGTTTTGGTTGCAACTAAACATCTGCAGTTGGAGCAATCTTTTATAGATTCCTTAGGCCTCCTATGGACCTATCTAACAAATATAGACTTTTGGTAGATGATCTTCCCTTGATGGTGGCATATTCATCAACTAGACATAGGATATTTTTCTTACACTTGTGTTCATGACTACATGGTTGAAACACCCCACCTCCGTTAAGGTCACTCACAAAGGGAGTGCCTTAACTTCGGCGGAGCATTTTAGGTAAAAGATGCAGATAAATTACAAGACAGACAAATAAAGCAGCGGAAAATAAAGTCATTTTATAAACAATGTGGTTTAGTCAAGCTTTTACAATAGTTGTCTCAATCATACTTAAAATTAATACACAGAACTTCTGTCTTGATTTAAAAACTTCCAAATATAAAAGAAGCATAAAAATAACAATGATATTCCCCAATAAAGCATGAACCAACCATAGCATTGGAAGTGAGAGTCCAAAACAATACATCGACTATCTTCGAGCTTGGAAATGTGACGATCCCAAAACCCCGTGCTACGGTGTTAAGGATAATCATTGGAATATAACACATTAATCGTCATTAGCAGAGTACATATAATAGCATAAGCAGGAAATAGAATAATTTACACAAATATGATAGCGGAATCATATACATATCACAACATCAGAGAGCACAATGCAGGATACTACTTAGTGCATAAAGATACATGATCAGTCTACATCACTAGAGGCGGAATCATATACATAGAGAGTACATAAAGAAACATCAGTCTACATCGCCTGAGGCGGAATCATATACATATACAGTAATGGCGGAAAAATCAATAGTACACACTGTGTAGTCAAGCCTCGCCATGAGCCAAAAGGTGCACCTCTGCTGCGGTGCAAAGCCAAAATATGCCAACTACCTGTTACTGGGCTGCCCGTGTGAAAATAAGGGCACCCGAGTTTGCAAGGTGAAACAAACTATGAGTCAGTCATGGGGCTGGTATGAGAAATCTACTTAACTAATTAAACAAAAATAATAAGGCAAATCAAAGGACCACGCCACTTTCGCAATGAAATTAGTTTTTACCTTATAATGGCCAAGAGATGCTTCATACGTATAAACAAAAGTGTTTGATATTATTACTAGTTCATATATGTTTCAAAAGCGAATTCAATCATAAATATCAATCATAGACGACATAAGTGACCCATACCACTATGTCGCCATACTAGTAATACAATCAAATCCGCAATTTCGTATTGGAAATTGGATTCCATCATGAGTCGAGGCAAGGGGCAAGCTCCTCTCCATTCAAAACACTCTAGCAAATGCCTCAGGATCGCACATAGCGGTCCTTGGAATCGGTTGGGCCAGTCCTCTCTTACTTTTGAGGATTAGTCATTTCTGAACATACGTTTCTCGGTCCTTGCAGACCTATAATCGAGGCGCCTCGCATTCCAACAACCACATAGGTGAAAAGTATATATACATATGTCAGGGCTGGTAAGTCACTGACACCACCATAGCTAGAAAGAAACGTCGTGTTCTCCTAGCGGTCACTATCCCGCTTTTGACTCATACCGAGGTGTGAGGCTCGCGAATCAACGCTATACACAAAGTTACGCCACACCGGCTATGCTTTGATCATCAACCACAAGACTTTGTTTTCAACAGAAGCCTTGATCATATGCCACTTAGGCATGCCACACAGGCAATTCACTCCATGCGACTGATTTCTATCGATATATAACCTCTGAGCTCGTACATCTCAGAGAAGGGCGTTAAGCAAGAGAATAAATTCTCCCCCGCCGAACAGATATATATTTAATAGAGATCAATCAGCACAGAACAAAATCCAATGCTAGACACACAGTCCATTTACAAGTTCGTTCTAGGTTTGAACGAAGCTAGAGGCACCAAAGTCCTCGCATATCCGTAGAATCAACAATATGTCTGGACTGCTACCACTTCAGCTCCTTCAAGGTAGCTACTCCAATCATGAGCATCAGTAGCACCCATCCATCCAATGTGAAGATCGTCAGTCTTGAATCGTCTTCAACTCTTCGACTTCTAACCGTCGATCGATTATTTGAAATGAGAATTAACTCGGCCTTTTCATATAATCCACGTATATTTAGATTTTCAAATCAATTCTTCACATGGTTAAATCATTCGACATTCACATTTCAGTTCTTTAGTATAATTTTCATGTCAAACACATTCAACCACCAAATATCAAGCAAACCAAGCAGAGTCGGTTTATTTCCATTCTATATCGTCTATAATATTTTATAACGATATATCGCCATTTTTATTTATTTAAAAACGGCCCTATTTAATTAAACGACGTTTCAGGTCGTGCCGAGGCGCTGGCGCTGTTTTTCCCAAAATTTGTTTTACACATATCTGAAAATCTAATCGTTGGATTTCAACAAAGTTTATATCATTGGGAAGATATTCCCAAAGCGGACCCAACGGTTCCCGTTTCGTGAAAATCCGACGGTCGGATCTTTCGATATAATCGTTTGAAGTTACGATTTCAAAATGCGAACTGCACATCCTCGATTCATTTTAATTGAATTCATATTTATATATATATATATATAAATATAATTCATTCGATGATTTCAATATCGTTTTCACTTCAAATATTCCACTAACACCTTTATATTTCGAAAAATATAGCCATAACCTCCTTTCTACGGGAAGGGGTTTGGAAATTTATTAGGCTGTATTAGGTACACAATAAATCCTAATAAGCATGCACATATTTATAGTGATATATTCCGGTGTCCACAGGGGAGTGTGTATAGATCATAACTCCAGAGAATAAATCCCATCACCCTATAAATGGTTTTTGTGCCTTAATGACCACAGAGACGTATTTATTGTCATCCCCAGACCCGTGTGGTTTTTTTATTAATCTTGCAATTTACAATTACAATTTATATAGTCCAGATCAGTCATCAGTTCAACCTGTAATATATAGTGATCGCCATACAAGCCTCTCGCTCGTATGGTAAATCTTCAACCTCGTCACACAAGCTCCAAATGCTTATGTGGTATATGATGAAGTATGCCTATTGTCAAGAAGTATGCCATATAGTGTAGTTCAAAATTAATTCTTACTATCCAATGGCGATGTTTATTACTACACACAGAACAACTAGCACTCCGCATCCAATGGCATTCATAGGAGTTGATATAATAATAAAATTTGCACATCCAACTCATTAAGGTTTACCTCTTTGTCGGGCATGCAAATAAATTCTTTACTCCACAGCTAATCCATTTCCTATTCAGCACATGTATATATATGTGCAAAACCAAGCTAAAAATTATATTTCTAGTGAACAAAGGTCTATTTCCACTTATGGTTATTTTTAACACTTCCTACACATGTTAAAAATAATATTTCCAACCCATACATATTTATTTGAACAAGTGGTTATTTTTAACACTTCACGTTTCGCATAAAAATGTATTTTTTTGGCTGTAACGACCAGGGATTTTCGACCCCGAAAATCAACATAAAATAGCATGTTGACATTCAAGCATCGGAAAACCTGAACATTATGAGAAAGAAATTAGAGGATGAGATAAGAAAGAAAGAAATATTAGAATAGAAGAAAAGAAGAAGAACATCAGAATCTCACAGCGGGACGAATAAGTATAATATCAAATCTCTTTATACAAAAAGAACTGTATATATATATATACCAATCATCAGAGTACATCATATATCAAACACAGCGGAAACAAACTTTGAATAACAAATGATGAAGTCTTCTTCTTCCAGCTCTCGAATCTCCAGCGATACTTAACCTGCTAATATACTCGGTTTGACCCGAGCACATTTGATTTAAAACAAAATACACCGGGTCAGTCTGGAATACTATCAGTGGTAAATTCATAGCACAACAACTTGTTTAACTTTGAAAACCCTTTTTCAAGAAAGGGTAATAGTAAGACCAGTCCACACATAAACACGGACGATTTTTACCTTACTATAAGCCAAAACACTTTTGAAATCAATATCTTTTCTGATATTATGATAGTGTCTATCAAATCACAAATAAATATCAATCTAGTAGAACGCTTGCATCTCACGCTCTACCTATATAGTATACAAACAAAACCGCAGGCGCTTATTGGAGATTGGATTCCGACTATGACAAGGTATGGGACCACCTGCCGATAGTGTGTCTCTAGAGACAAATACACTGGTTTCAACAAGAACGTCTTGCAACCCGGCCCACACATGACCGACCACTCATTTCCCTTGAGTGTATCGAATATATTGTCACCCCACGGTTGCGCAACTACCATTTTTCCCGGGAGATACAGAAACGAAAAGAAGTAACAAATATGAATATTCTCTAGATGGTGACAATACACCCTAATGGGTGCGACCCACATAGCCATGCTGCCTGCCCGATTTTTGTCATTTCCCGGTTGATGAGGCTTGAGGTTATAATCGACTTTTGAACCATATGGCCACCATTCACTTTGAATTCCATATCGTCACGTCATCCAGGAACAGGATGAACCGAAGGCACTCTCCTACTACGTCCTTGTATAGGAATCACCCCAAGGATCAGTAGCGAGAAGTCCTTGCAATCCATAGATTCCAACTACGAAAGAACCACAGTGTATCTCTGGGAGCTAACCAGAGATTATAAGTAGTTCTTCCGCTTCATGAAGATCTATGGTCTTCAATGCTCTATCTTCATTTGTTGCCAGTTAGTTTCGTATGTAACATTGGATCGAAGTGGTTTTGGGTCTAGTTCCCATCCCGGTCTCTTCAAAACAACACGTCAAAAAGGTCCAATAATATATTTATTGATAGTTGAGTTTTTAACTATCAATTCACACAACACGGTATATTGGCAGCTTTAATCCTTAAATTCATTTATTAAAACTCTTCTTATCGATCCTTATAATCGATTTCATATCCTCTAGTCACAAATCCATTATTTGTTATATTGAAAATGATAACATATCTTTATTTACCAATCTCCCTTTCATTTCCTTATTTCAAAAACATTACTATATATTTGCCGAATCTCTTTTATTTTCTCTTCGCCTTGCGAAAATCATCTTATATTCTTAACTCAATGTTAACGAAAAATTTTCACAATCCAAACTTGAGTTAAACATCCATTAGTTCACTGACATTTCAAAATCTTGTTAACGACGTCGCGATATTTCTCTTGTAGAAATAATAACCAAATTTCAACACTCCTATCGTTTCAAACTAATATCATTCCTCGATAATAGTGAAGTCGTTCAAGTTGGGGTATTTTAGTTACCTCTCAGTCTTGATCGACAACGTTCTTATCTCAGAATAGATAAAGGTTTGAACACAAAACTTATCACTTCTATTACCATCGATTCAGTTTAGTGGTTTATTCAAAACATCGTTTTAATAACCATCCCTTGATTTGGCATATTACTATCAACTAGAATTTCTTTTACTTTTAATTCAAGCAAAATACTAAATGTGAATTTCCTTTCCTTTAACCCTTTTAACATAATTTATTAACACTTAGTTTTTGTTCAAAAATCTGCTTACTAAGTCCTTCCACTAATCTCCTTACTTTCGCAAACTAGAATGATTTTTGTTTAACCCAACCCCTTTAGTAAATGCTTATTTAAAAATCATTTCCCAAGTTTAAACTTCTTTATAAACTTTGTTTCAAAACTCGGATTAATTCTAACATCTCCTTATATACCTGTCTTATATAAATTTGTCAATCTTCTTTATTTTGTAAATCACTTTCACTTTCCTTTGTTTACTAATTCTATAAATTTAGTAAACAAAAATCTTATTTAAATCTTTTACGACAACCCATTTCACCTCCTTACTACTTTAATAATCAAGTCTTATATTTACTTTAGTACAATATAGTTTCCAGCATAATTTGATTTAAGCTTATTTCACTCTTGAAATAACTATGCGTATAACTATCTTATAAAATCCCTCATCATTATCAAATTTTAAACTTTTGTTTTAAATAAAATAAAATTTAAAACTTTTACTTCAGTTATAACAATAGAATTATAACTGAAAATACGTCGCTTTGCCTAATGGCGAATTAATGTCATGAAACGGGGTTTAAAATTATTTGCTGCCAATAACTAAATCAATATCGTCGATTGATTAAGAATATCACACCAACATTGAATTTCAATTCAACGCTCAGTATATAATCATCCATCAACATTTAAAACAGGGTATAACGTTGTTTGGGGTGAACAGTTCATTTTTGAATAACAAGAAGAAATAAACAACATATAAAGTATTTTGAGGAATCCGGTCGGATCACTCCAACTTGTTCGTCCCTGCATCACCGATACTACTTGATAATAATTCATGAAATAATTATCAAAATCATCTAATACGACAATTATAATTTGTCGACAACCATTCAACCAGCAACCAATGCATTCAATCATCCAATGGTGATCATTAACGGTGAATTATATTTTATATGAATTTAACACATAATAGAATTCCAGAAATTGTGAGAAATTAACTCACCTTGTCTTCTAGTTGGCGATTCGCGCGTTGCTTTTGTTGATTTTAATCTGACGGTTAAAATTAGACGCATACCCGATAGCCTCCAATCTATCCGAATTTTCACAGCAATGTAGAGCTCTTCTCTGCAATTCCAATCAGCCCAACTTTGCGTAATTCTATCGATATACGGATACGTTATCGTCATTAAAATATTTATCTTAAATTAAAAATGGCTTTAAATCTAAATTAGAATTAATTAACTGGTTAAACCCTTAATCACCTTCATTAACAACTGACACGTCATCAGTCCAACCTAATCCCATGCGGTTTCTCACGACTGTCTCCCTGGAACCCGATAATGCTTCTTCCCTTCGAAACCATCCTTCCAGAGAAAAATACAATCCAAACAATCTCCTCAATAATTATTTAAACCTTAATAATAATAACCGAATTGACTTAATGATAATTACTATCACCTTTAAATCCCACGTCAGCTTGTATTTACTTGTTTCCTTCAGCAAACACCATATGCTAAAACCGATCCCACCACTGTCATCCTACCAATGCTTAGAACGATACCCCTCCTCTCCCATTGACTTTGATCCCACCTCCAAACTTCACGATCAACACATCGTTCCCAAACACCGAACCCTGGCCATCCATACACCGTGTACACCCATGCGCATCTCCACCAAATACCCCTACTGACACAGCGCCATACTTCTCCTATACACGAACTAGCACAACACTTTTTCCACTTGCCAACCTCTTCCTTGCTTAAAAACGTGAACAACTCCCTTGCTCACCAAAGTATACACGCACCTTCTTCAATTTCAATTCCTTCATTGTATCCCTCCCCACTCCACAATACTTTAAACGCCTCCTCTCCAGGACATCACGTCCTATACATACCCATTGCCACTTCATCATGCCATGCGTGAATACATTGATTCATAAAATGGACGTGGATTGTTTTGTTTATATAATAGTTTGCGGTATATTTTTTTACTTTAGACTTTCTATTTCAATTTTTAAGCTGTAGGAATTAACGGAGTGCCGACGTATTTATATACGAGAGTTCCTTCATGTCCAAGGAAATGAGGTGTAGGGATGCAGCATATAGATTTACAGAGTAGGAGTTGATGCTTCTCTGTGCGTCTGGTGGGATAAAATTTTCAGTGTATTATCATTTCAAAGGATATCTGAGTGAGTAGGTGAGGGTAGAAAAATAGTGTACAGACGAGAAACAGAAAGGAGTTCAGTGTATTTTCATTTCAAAGGATATCTTCGTTAGTAGGCATGTTGGAAAATAAGGTAGGCCTGGACGTAGAGTTATAGTTATACAGTGTGTTTTCTTTTCATTTTTTTCTAGTCTTGTTACTGTGCTACGAGTTGAAAGGGTACGACACTTGGTGGCCAAGCTTTGTGAAAATACACATGTACGTTTCCCTTTGTTTGTTAATTATCACCTGATGGGTTTGTCTTCAAAAATGCAGTTGCTAGCTTTATTTGTTTTGTTTTATTTGATTAAATGTTTTGTTCTGTTATGATAAAATTTTGTAGGGTGCCCGTTACATAAAATTTCGTTCATTTATGAAAGACTATAGACAGAAATAAAAATACCACTGTGACGAGCAATGCCCCACGACCCCAAAAATATAATAATATCGGTAGGTTAACTCATATTGTGGAACTCCAAAATGCTGATATAGGGTGCAAAATATTCCAAATAAAAAGTTGCGTATTTAATTAATTAAAAATTACAGTAAAATTCTAAATATTAAATTAACACTATGTCTCAAAAGAACCTTGTCTAAATTCGAAACCAGTATGCAGTTATTTCAAATAAACTGTTACGGTCGATGAACGATTCTATAGCGACTATCTGAAAATTTGATTTGGACATATCTTGCAATATATAAGACGAAATCTCGAATTTTCTTTTCCACTAAAAATTTATAATCATGGATTCAAGCGGTTCTTGTTTTACTGAAATCCGATTTATATCGAATCTCGTATATTCAATTAAAGTTTGAAATTCAATATTAAGAACTGCCGCGTCGTTTCGAGCTCGTTTTAATTATATTATAATTTATATATATTCGAACTCCATTTATAAAATAAATTCGATATAAAATCTATTATATTTCCAATATAATATATAAACAGATTTAAATGTTCCCATTTAAATGATCGAAAATCTGGGACGTTACATTTTTGGCGAACAAAATATATTTCAACACATGACTATTTTATTTAGCTCGCCCACATGTTAAAAATAATATTCATAGCAAACAAATATTTGTTTCAACACTCATATATTTTTAGCGAATCGTTTATGTGATAAAAATGATATTTTTATTGTCTAAAATTTTCATTCAACACATGAACATTTTGAGCACTTCATATTCACAATAAAATGTAAATTTTATTGTTCAATCTATATATTCAACCCATGAATACTTCACCCATACGATAAAAATACGATTTTTATCGTTCTAATCCTTTATTCAACACATGAACAATTTCTATAGTTTATATATATAATAAAAATGCGATTTTTAATGTTAAAACAATTTATTTAAAACTCGAATAGTTTATGTAGTTTAGATATGTGATAAAATGTTATTTTTATTTTTCAAAGAATTTTATTCATCATATGAATTTCTATTCAACATTTGAATTTCTATTCAACACATGAATATAGTTTCAACACATGAATTTCTATTCAACACATGAATATATTTTCAACACATGAATATAGTTTCAACATATGAAAATAATTCTAACACATAAATATTATTGAAAATTTCGGTAGCATAACGGCAGGGTATTTAAAACCGGCACGTCCCGAGTATGGCTCCTCGCTCTACCTTAAAACCTCGTGGTTTTTGACAACGGGAATTTCATACATCTAATTCGCACGCAGGCGAGTATGTTTTTCTTTTCCACAATTTATTCAAAAAAATTTCAATCTATTTTTCAACCACAATGGTATTTTTCAACCACATCCAAACAATATCAACCACAAACAATCCTATCAACCATTCGCATTATTCACCAAAATTTTCACAATAATTCACAATGAATATATATTGCCCATGGTTTGTGGACGAGGGGAGTATATATATTCGTATATAAATATATTTTATTTCCATTCTAACACACATATCATTTATACAATGCATGTATAATTCATACTTCGCTCATACAACTTATACAACGCGTGTACATGAGGTATACAACACGTATACAATTTATATTTCGCTTATATAACTTATACAACACAAGTCCATTCACTTTTTCAGTTTAGAAATCTCACATTGGTTTGTTGCTTTTCTAAAAATCCTTGCAAGCTCAGAAAAATCCCCGGACACTTCTAGACTGTAGGAAGCGTCGACACGGTCTCGATGTTTCCTGTTTCATCGAATTTCGTTAACACACGATAAAGATACGATTTTTCAAATTTTGCAACGCTTAAAAGTGTTATTTTTCAATTCAGAAAATCCAAGCCGTTACCTTCAACATTTGCTCAAAACTAGGTTTTGATTTCTAGCAAAATCCGTAGCACTTCGTTCAAATCAGATTACCACCCCGAAGGCCTCCGTGAGGCGCTCAAATCGATGGCAGCCTCGTCGGGTTCGGTGGTCTGAGTTGCGCGTGGCGTCGGTGGGAAGTTCGGCACTTTGGGGAGGTGATTCGTGAAGCACAAGCGACGTGGGAGGACGAGGTTGGGGTTGATTTGAAGAGGAGGAGGAGGGATTTGAAAATCGGGTGGTGGCGGAGGCGTCAGGTGGCTATGGCGGTCGGAAAATGGTCGGGAAGGTGGGAAAACCGTATCCGTCGATAGTGAGGGAGGCGGGGGAGGGGGGTTTGAATTTTTTATTTTATTTTAAATTGTGATGGAATTTGTTTATTGGTCGAGGATTTATTAAAATTTTAAAATAGCGTTTCTTCGTACGAACACCAATCCAAACCCAATGACTGTCGTCACTAGCTAAATACCCCCATCCCGGACACAATGGGATATGTTTGTAGGCCAATTCGACTGTTACAGTCAGTTATTCTTCAAATTAAAACATAAAACATTCAATATTCTTTTTGAACGTACATTTCAATTTGCCAGGGCCACAAATTGATTCGAAAAATTCAAGAAAAATAAATCTAGCGATGTTTTGATGCTACGGTCCCAACAAAACTAGTTTCATCGAATTCTGAGATCATTTGAAAAATGGCCATTTTTTGGTTGATCAAATTTAACAGAAATTGACCAAACACATTTTCTTTTGCTACGCTCACATACTAGCTTCAAAAATTATGAAATTTAAAAACTAGCAATAATTTGACATCCCGGATCCAACAAAAGTGGTTTCGTCGAATTCCGAGGTCATTTGCAAAATGTCTATTTTCAAGTGCTATATATTCTCTATAGCGACCTTTCTGAAAATTCAGTTGGCCATAACTTTTGATTCCCGCTATGAAACTTCGATTTTTCAGATTCGTTAGAAAGATATTCATAAACAGATTTAAATATTTTTGGTTTCACTGAAATCCGTATTTTGCACCTGGTACAGTCAGTCAAAGTTTGAATTCAAAATTTTAAACTGCCACACCATTTCTAATTCATTATTTTATTGAAATATTTTATTTCAATTGTTTAAATTTCTTTAAAATAACCAATTTAAAAATTTTAAATTGGCTCGTATTTTCTGGGTTGTTACAATCTCCCCCACTTAAAACTTTTTGTCCCCGAAAAGGAAACAGCAGTACAGTAGGAAACATAAATGGAAATGCAAAGTATTGTAAAGGTACCTTGCACCGGAGTTAGTCAGAGATGTCCACTCTGCATTTGGGGTAAGCTTGCTTAATGCTTTCCTCAGTCTCCCAAGTATAGTCTCCAGGATCACTACTCCATTGCACTTTAACTAAATGAACCTTCTTGCTCCTTAGCTCTTTAGTTTCTTTGAAAACAATTTTTAATGGCTCTCTTCTGACTGCTAATTCTGGAGTAATTTCCAAGTCCTATTGCGCTGCTACTTCTACAAAAAGATCTGGGTCATGCACATGTCTTCTAAGTTGAGATACGTGAAATACATTATGCACTCCAGGTAACCAATCAGGTAATGAAACCCTATAAGCAAGAGTTGCAATTCGTTCAAGTATAGGAAAGGGGCCAATAAATCTGGGTGCCAACTTCCCAGTTTTACCGAATCGGATTACTCCTCTCATCGGAGAAACTTTCAAATAAACATAATCACCAACAGCGAATGCCACATCTCTTCTTCTAGAATCCGCGTAACTTTTCTGTCGGCTTTGCGCGGTTTTCAATCGTTTCTTGATGGAATCGACTTTATCAGATGCTTCTCGAATCATATCGGGTCCCAACACAAGTTTGTTGCCAGGTTCTACCCAATATGTGGGAGATCTGCACGGTCTACCATATAATGCTTCAAATGGCGACATTTTCAAAATTGCTTGATAGCTGTTGTTATTAGAGAATTCTACCAAATGCAAGTGATCTTCCCATGACCTGCCAAAATCAATAATAATACAAGCCCGCAGTAAATCTTCTAGAATTCTATTCACCCTCTCAGTTTGGCCATCTGTCTGAGGGTGATATGCGGTGCTCAGATTCAGTTTTGTTCCCAATTCTGTCTGGAATGCCTCCCAGAATTTGCTAGAAAAAATTGGGTCTCTATCACTGACTATGCTGATGGGAATTCCATGCAGCTTAACAATTTCTTTGAAATATATCTGTGCTAGACTTTGGGCAGTTCTATTGGATCTGACAGGTATGAAATGGGCGGTCTTTATGAAGTGATCTACGATCACCCAAATACTGTCATTACCTTTCTTGTTTTGGGGAAAACCATCTATGAAATCCATGGAAATCTGTTCCCACTTCCAACCTGGGACTTCCAACGGTTGCAACAATCCGTCCAGCTTTTGTTGGTTGCTCTTGACTAGTTGACAAGTAGGACATCTGCTAACATATAAAGAAATGTCCCTCTTCATCGCCTTCCACCAGAAAGTGCGCTTGATATCGTTGTACATTTTACTTACTCCAGGATGAATGCAAAGCTTTGACTTATGGCATTCATCGAGCACCTCTCTTTTGAGCTCAGGGATGTCGGGAACACAAATTCTCCCATTTAATCTCAGAACTCCCTCACTATCCACTTGGAAACTGGAGCTTTCGCCTTTTTGAATTCTTTTGATCATCTCTTTAACAAAATTGTCGTTTTTCTGAAGAACAGAGATCTTGTCATTCAATAAAGACGTAACGATAAAACTGGGGATGATTTCATTCTTTCTACTGAGCGCATCAGCTACTACATTAGCCTTTCTCGGCGTATACAGGATATCCAGTTCATATGCTAAGAGAAATTCTAGCCAACACTGTTGTCTCATGTTTAGATCTTTTTGGGTGAACAAATACTTCAATGATTGATGATCTGTAAACAATTCGAATTTCTCACCCAATAAGTAATGCCTCCAGATTTTCAAAGAAAAAACGATGGCTAGCAACTCAAGATCATGAGTTACATAATTCTTCTCATGCGGTTTCAGCTGGCGGCTTGCATAAGCGACTACTTGGCCTCTTTGCATTAACACTGCACCAAGACCTCTAATAGAAGCATCCGTCCAAACCGTCAAATCCTGATTGCCTTCGATAATGGTTAATACTGGAGAGGTTGTCAATTTCGATTTCAATTCCTGGAAAGCTTCCTCACAGTCGGAAGTCCACTTAAATTTCTCATGCTTCTTTGTGAGCGTTGTTAATGGACCGGATATCTTCGAAAAATCCTTAACGAATTTTCAATAATAACTAGCCAATCCCATAAAACTTCTGACCTCGGTGGGTGTAGTAGGCTGTTTCCAGTCTTGAATTGCTATAATTTTGCTCGGATCTATAGAAATTCCTTCCTTTTACATGACATGGCCAAGGAACTTCCCCTCTTCTTTCCAGAAGACACATTTAGAGAATTTGGCTTTGAAGACGTTCTTTCTCAGAATCCCCAATACTTGTTCTAGATGTCTTTCATGCTCGGCTTCTGACTTGGAGTAGATTAAAATATCATCGATGAACACCAGGACAAATTTATTTAGAACTTCCTTGAACACTCTATTCATTAGATCCATGAAGTAGGCTGGAGCGTTTCATAAGCCGAACGACAATACTACCCATTCATAAAATATGTCTGGACCTCTGAAAGCTGTCAAAGGAACACACTCTTCGGCAATTCTCAGTTGATGGAAACCTATAGCTAGGTTCATTCTGTAAAATACTCTCGCCCCATTTAATTGGTCTAACAGATCATCGATGCGAGGTAACGGGTATTTGTTTTTGAGCGTCTGTTTGTTAAGGTCTTGGTAATCAACGCACAATCGGAGAGTACCATCTGACTTAGGGACAAACACTACAGCTGCACCCCAACTAGAAAAGCTAGGTCTGATCAGACCCTTCCATAGCAGTTGACGAGTTTGATCGCCTAATTCTTCTTTTTCTTTGGGAGTCATTCTTCAAATTGGATGTACCACTGGTCTGGCATTCGGAATTAGATCGATTCTGAATTCAATTTCTCTTTGCGGAGGTAAGTTTTTGACTTCTTCAAAGACATCCGCATAGTTTTTAACAACAAGAATCTTTTCTAAGGAAGTGTTTCAAGCGCAGACCAAAATTCCTTTCTATCTGGATTTGAACCATGATATGGTACAGTAATATATCCAAGCTTTGTTTTAATGTTTACCATCCTTTCCGCACAATTTACTTTGGCTTCGTATTGCGTTAACCAATCTAGCCCGAGAATGATATCGAACTCAGGAAAATCCATAACGACTAGATTAAAAGGAAACCGGTATCGAGAAAAAGAAGCAGATACTTTACAATATAAACTGAGGATAATAGAACCCCCTATTGGATTATGAACCCTAACCGATTCTGTAAACTTTTTCTGATTTAACTTTAACTTATTAACAGTGTTACTTGCAATAAAACTACGTGATGCACCTGTATCAAATAATACAGAAACAAGAATATTTTTAATTGTAAGGGTACCTCCCAAAACATCGGGTTTACCTGCTCCATCAGAAGCAGCCGGTGGTTTCACCCCGTCGTACACATGAGCAACCTTGGCCTTCTTAAGCAAGGGACAATCTTTGACAAGATGTCCTATTCTGCGGTAGTTAAAGCATGAACGAGGGTTCTGAGAGCTCTGGCTTGATCTATGAGAGTTGGTCTTCTGCCGTTTCGGGGCTGTGCACACATTAGAGTAGTGCCCCACCTTGCCATAATTATAGCAGCTTCCCTTTGGCGGCTTGCTAGTCTACTGATTTTTGGACGCCGCGTTGCTTGATTTTGGCTGGTTTGTAGAGAGCTTGCGTTTATTCCCCGCTTGGCTCTTAGCACGGTCCAGATCAAGGTTTCTTTGGTCCAAGCCCTCATAATTACAAGCCATCTCCACTAAGTCTGAGAATGCTAGCTTGATGTGGCTCATTGCCCTGTCTTGGTACTTACGCTTTAGCCCGTGAATGAACCTCTTGTTCTTGGACTTAGCAAACGCGATGAGCTCTGGGGCGTTGCGATATAACTGTGTAAACTTGTTTAGGTAGTCTTACACAGAGAGATCTCCTTGCTGGAGGTTTGCAAATTTGTCATGCATGCGCTCAATCGCCTGCTCTGGGATGAATTTTTCTTTGAACTAGTCTTTGAACTCATCCCATGTTCTACCTGCATTTCTGTTCTCTGCAGTGATGGCTTCCCACCATAATTCGGCTTCGTCTTGCAAAAGCCAGGCACCCATGAATGCTTTGTCTTGATCTCCGAGCCTCAGGCCTCCCAAGATCTTTTTGCATGTCTTTAACCATGTTAGGGCCTCAATCACCGTGCCGGTTCCGGAAAAAGGTTTTGCCTCCTAGATTCTTATATCTTTTGGCCACTCGGTCGAGCTCGAATGGCTGGGCGGCTGGTGGTTGTATTAATGGTCCTTCTGCAGCGGGGTTATCTTCTTGGCCTTTGCCTCGGCCTCCACGGCCCCCTCTTGCTGCTGCAGCTTTGGTAGCCATTTCTCAAGTTCTGTATGAGCAAGGAAAGAGTCAGCTCTCAGAAACGATAATTTTATTATATGGTACCGTAAAAGGACTTAAGGAAAGACAATGATGTACTGATCAAATTAATTTTTCTATTCTGCTTAGCTCATTCTAGGACATTACTAGTCCTATTTCTAATGAGCTACTCGCCTTAGAATACTACTGATTTTATTCTGACGAGGTGTTTAATGTGTTAAATTCCAGAACTAAGGTTAACCAAAGCTCCGATACCAGCTGTGACGATCCCAAACCCCCGCGCTACGGTGTTAAGGATAATCATTGGAATATAACACATTAATCATCATTAGCAGAGTACAGATGATAGCATAAGTAGGAAATAGAATAATTTACACAAATATGACAGCGGAATCATATACATATAACATCATCAGAGAGCACAGTGTAGGATACTACTTAGTGCATAAAGATACATGATCAGTCTACATCGCCAGAGGTGGAATCATATACATAGAGAGTACATAAAGAAACATCAGTCTACATCGCCTGAGGCGGAATCATATACATGTACAGTAATGGCGGAAAAATCAATAGTGCACACTGTATAGTCAAGCCTCGCCATGAGCCAAAAGGTGCACCTCTGTTGCGGTGCAAAGCCAAAATACGCCAGCTACCTGTTACTGGGCTGGCCGTGTGAAAATAAGGGGCACCCGAGTTTGCAAGGTGAAACAAACTACGAGTCAATCATGGGACTGGTATGAAAAATCTACTTAACTAATTAAACAACAGTAATAAGGCAAATCAAAGGACCACGCTACTTTCGCGTAACGGGTTTACTCCAAAGATTGCTAGTGCATGAAATAAAGTAAATTATTAAATCATCGCAATGCTTTTTATAAAAATGAAGCCATTATAAGACTCAGGTCCCATCACACAATGCAACGCAAGACGGAGGATAAAGTATTTACCTTATAATGGCCAAGAGATGCTTCATACGTATAAACAAAAGTGTTTGATATTATTACTAGTGCAAATATGTTTTAAAAGCGAATTCAATCATAAATTTCAATCATAGACGGCATAAGTGACCCATACCACTATGTCTCTATACTAGTAATACAATCAAATCCGTAATTTCGTATTGGAAATTGGATTCCATCATGAGTCGAGGCAAGGGGCAAGCTCCCCTTCGTTCGAGACACTCTAGCAAATGCCTCAGGATCGCACACAGCGTTCCTTGGAATCGGCTGGGCCGGTCCTCTCTTACTTTTGAGGATTAGTCATTCCTGAACATACGTTTACCGGTCCTTGCAGACCTATAATCGAGGCGCCTCGCATTCCAACAACCACACAGGTGAAAAGTGTATATATATATATGTCAGGGCTGGTAAGTCACTAACACCACCATAGCTAGAAAGAAACGTCGTGTTCTCCCAGCGGTCACTATCCCGTTTTTGACTCCTACCGAGGTGTGAGGCTCGCGAATCAACGCTATACACAAAGCTACGCCACACCGGCTATGCTTTGATCATCAACCACAAGACTTTGCTTTTTAACAGAAGCCTTGATCATATGCCACTTAGGCGTGCCACATAGGTAATTCACTCTGTGCGACTGATTTCTATCGATATATAACCTCTGAGCTCGTACATCTCAGAGAAGGGCGTTAAGCAAGAGAATAAATTCTCCATCGCCAAGCAGATATATATTTAATAGAGATCAATCAGCACATAACAAAATCCAATGTCAGACACACAGTCCATTTAAAAGTTCGTTCTGGGTTTGAACGAAGTCGGAGGCACCAAATTCCTCGCATATCCGTACAATCAACAATACGTCCGGACGGCTACCACTTCAGCTCCTTCAAGGAAGCTACTCCAATCATGAGCATCAGTAGTGCCTATCCATCCAATGTGAAGATCGTCGGTCTTGAACCGTCTTCAACTCTTCGACTTCTAACCGTCGATCGATTATTTGAAATGAGAATTAACTCGGCCTTTTCAAATAATCCACGTATATTTAGTTTTTCAAATCAATTCTTCACATGGTTAAATCATTCGACATTCACATTTCGGTTCTTTAGTATAATTTTCATGTCAAACACATTCAACCACCAAATATCAAGCAAACCAAGCAGAGTCGGTTTATTTCTATTCTATATCGTCGATAATATTTTGTAACGATATATCGCCATTTTTATTTATTTAAAAATGGCCCTATTTAATTAAACGACGTTTCGGTTCGTGCCAAGGCACTAGCGCTATTTTTCCCAATATTTGTTTTACACATATCCGAAAATCTAACCATTGGATTTCAACAAAGTTTATATCATTGGGAAGATATTCCCAAAGCGAACCCAATGGTTCCCGTTTCGTAAAAATCCGACGGTCGGATCTTTTGGTATAATCGTTTGAAGTTACGGTTTCAAAACGGGAACTGCACGGCCTCGATTCGTTTTAATTTAATTTATATTTATATATATATATATACAAATATAATTCATTCGACGATTTCAATATCGTTTTCACTTCAAATATACCACTAACACCTTTACATTTCGAAAAATTTCGCCGTAACCTCCTTTGTACATGAAGGGTTTTGGAAATTTATTGGGTCGTATTAGGTACCCAATAAATCCTTATAAGCATGCACATATTTATAGAGATATATTCCGGTGTCCACAGGGGAGTGTGTATAGATCATAACTCTAGAGAATAAATTCTCCTCACCCTATAGATGGTTTTTGTGCCTTAATGACCAAAGAGACGTGTTTATTTTCATCACCAGACCTGTGTGGGGTTTTTATTAATCTTACAATTTACCGTTACAATTTATATAGTCCAGATCAGTCATCAGTTGAACCAGTAATATATAGTCATCGCCATACAAGCCTCTCACTCGTATAGTAAATCTTCAACCTCGTCACACAAGCTCCAAATGCTTATGTGCTATATGATGAAGTATGACTATCGTCAAGAAGTATGCCATATAGTGTAGTTCAAAATTAATTGTTACTATCTTATGGCCATGTTTATTATTACACATAGAACAACTAGCACTCTGCACCCAATGGCATTCACAGGAGTTGATATAATAATAAAATTTGCACATCCAACTCATTAAGGTTTACCTATTTGTCGGGCATGCAAATAAATTCTTTACTCAACAGCTAATCCATTTCCTGTTCAACACATGTATATATATATATATGTGCAAAACCAAGCTAAAAATTATATTTCTAGTGAACAAAGGTTTATTTCCACTTATGGTTATTTTTAACACTTCCTACACATGTTAAAAATAATATTTCCAACCCACACATATTTATTTGAACAAGTGGTTATTTTTAACACTTCACGTTTCGCATAAAAATGATATTTTTGGCGAACAAAAATATATTTCAACACATGACTATTTTATTTAGATCGCCCACCTGTTAAAAATAATATTCATAGCAAACAAATATTTGTTTCAACACTTATATATTTTTAGCGAATCGTTTATATGATAAAAATGATATTTTTATCGTCTAAAATATTTATTCAACACATGAACATTTTGAGCACTTCATATTCACAATAAAATGTAAATTTTATTGTTCAATCTATATATTCAACCCATGAATATTATACACGTCACCCATACGATAAAAATACGATTTTTATCGTTCTAATCCTTTATTCAACACATGAACAATTTCTATAGTTTATATATATAATAAAAATGTGATTTTTAATGTTAAAACAATTTATTTAAAACTCAAATAGTTTATAAAGTTTAGATATGTGATAAAATGTTATTTTTATTTTACAAAGAATTTTATTCATCCCATGAATTTCTATTCAACACATGAATTTCTATTCAACACATGAATACAGTTTCAACACATGAATTTCTATTCAACACATGAATATATTTTCAACACATGAATATAGTTTCAACATATGAAAATAATTCTAACACATAAATATTATTGAAAATTTCGGCAGCATAACGGCAGGGTATTTGAAACCGGCACCGTCCCGAGTACGGCTCCTCGCTCTACCTTAAAACCTCGCGATTTTTGACAATGGGGATTTCATACATCTAAATCGCACGCAGGCGAGTATGTTTTTCTTTTCCACAATTTATTCAATTTTTTTTTCAATCACAAATGGGTATTTTTCAACCACAATGGTAGTTTTCAACGACATCCAAACAATATCAACCACAAACAATCCTATCAACCATTCACATTGTTCACCAAATTTTTCACAACAATTCACAATCAATAAATATCGCCCGTGGTTTGTGGGCGAGGGGAGTATATATATATATATATATTCGTATATAAATATATTTATTTCCATTCTAACAAACATATCATTTATACAATGCATGTATAATTCATACTTCGCTCATACAACTTATACAACGCGTGTACATGAGGTATACAACACATATACAATTTATATTTCGCTTATATAATATATACAACACATGTCCATTCACTTTTCAGTTTAGAAATCTCACATTGGTTTGTTGCTTTTCAAAAAATCCTAGCAAGCTCAGAAAATTCCCTGGACACTTCTAGACTGTAGGGAGCGTCGACACGGTCTCGATGTTTCCTATTTCATCGAATTTCGTTAACACACGATAAAGATCCGGTTTTTCAAAGTTTGCAATGCTTAAAAGTGTTATTTTTCAATTTAGAAAATCCAAGTCGTTACCTTCAACGTTTGCTCAAAACTAGGTTTTGATTTCTAGCAAAATCCGTAGCACTTCGTTCAAATCAGATTATACCACCCCGAAGGCCTCCGTGAGGCGCACAAATCAATGGCAGCCTCGCTGGCTTCGGTGGTATGAGTTGTGCGTGGCGGCGGTTGGAAGTTCGGCACTTTGGGGAGGTGATTCGCGAAGCACAAGCGACGAGGGAGGTCGAGGTTGATTTGAAGAGGAGGAGGAGGGCTTCGAAGATCGGGTGGTGGCGGAGGCGTTAGGTGGCTGTGGCGGTCGGAAAATGGTCGGTAAGGTGGGAAAACCGTATCCGTTGAGACCAAGGGAGGCGGGGGGGAGGGAGGGAGAGGGGTTTCTGAAGTTTTTATTTTCATTTTATTTTAAATTATGATGGAATTTTTTTTATTGGCCGGGGATTTATTAAATTTTTAAAATAGCGTTTCTTCATACGAACACCAATCCAAACCCAACAACTGTCATCCCTAGCTAAATACCCCCATCCCGGACACAATGGGATATGTTTCGTAGGCCAGTTCGACTGTTACTGTCGGTTATTTTTCAAATTAAAACATTCAATATTCGTTTTGAATGAACATTTCAATTTGTCAGGGCCACAAACTGATTCGAAAAATTCTAGAAAAATAAATCTAGCTATGTTTTGACGCTACAGTCCCTACAAAACTAGTTTCATCAAATTCTGAAATCATTTGAAAAATGGTCATTTTCTGGTCGATCAAATTTAGCAGAAATTGGCAATACACATTTTCTTTAGCCACGCTCATATACTAGCTTCAAAAATTATGAAATTTGAAACTTAGCAATAATTTGACATCTTGGATCCAACAAAAGTGGTTTCGTCGAATTCCGAGGTCGTTTGCAAAATGTCTATTTTCAAGGGCTATATATTCCCTATAGTGACCTTTCTGAAAATTCATTTGGCCATAATTTTGATTCCCGCTATGAAACTTCGATTTTTCAGATTCATTAGAAAGATATTCATAAACAGATTTAAATATTTTTGGTTTCACTGAAATCCGTTTTATTTTGCACCTGTTACAGTCTGTCAAATTTTGAATTCAAATTTTCAAACTGCCGCACCATATCAAATTCATTATTTTATTGAAATATTTTATTTCAGTTGTTTAAATTTATTTAAAATAACCAATTTAAAATTTTTAAATTAGCTCGTATTTTCCGGGTTGTTACAGGAAAGAAAACTGATTGTAATAACCCAAAAAATACGAGCCAATTTAAAATTTTTAAATTGGTTATTTTATTGAAATTGGAGAAATTGAAATAGAATATTTCAACAAAATAATGAGTTAGAAATGGTGCGGCAGTTTGAAAATTTGAATTCAAACTTTGACTGACTGTACCGGATGCAAAATAAAACGGATTTTAGTGAAACCAAAAATATTTAAATCTGTTTATGAATATCTTTCTAACGAATCTGAAAAATCGAATTTCATAGCGGGAATCAAAAGTTATGGCCAAATGAATTTTCAGAAAGGTCGCTATAGAGAATATATTGCCCTTGAAAATAGACATTTTGCAAACGACCTCAGAATTCGACGAAACCACTTTTGTTGGATCCGGGATGTCAAATTATTGCTAGGTTTCAAATTCCATAATTTTTGAAGTTAATATGTGAGCGTGGCAAAGGGAAACGTGTTTGGTTGATTTTAGTTAAATTGAATCGACCAGAAAAGGGCCATTTATCAAACGGTCTCAGATTTCGACGAAATCAGTTTTGTTGGGACCGTATCGTCCTAATATAGCTAGATAAATTTTTTGGGAATTTTTAGAATCAGTATGTGGCCGCGGCAAATTAAGATGTACGTTCAAATCAAATATTGAATGTTTTATACTTTAATTTGAAGAATAACTGACTGTAACAGTCGAATTGGCTTACGAAACATATCCCATTGCGTTCGAAAGGGGCGTATTTAGCTAGGAATGACAGTCGTTGGGTTTGAATTGGTGTTCGTATGTAAAGAGGGTATTTTCGAAAATTAAATAAATTAAATATAATTATAAACCCTTGGGCCAATAGGAATTCAGCCTCACTTCATCGTTGCTTTTCAAAACCTGTTGACCACCTGCTCTCGACGACGCACAGTGCTTCGCCCTTCCCCTCCACTTTCTGGTCGCTACGATCGTCGATAGCCCCTGCCACAGTTCAACTTTTTGAAGCCCTCCTCCTCTTCAAATCAATACCAACCACGCCCCCTATCACCTCGTATTCATCGCACAACACCTCCGGGAAGTCTCGAACTTCGAGCCGCCATACCCCCCTGCCGAGTTCGAGTTCGCCAACCAGGGGTGGCGCCAGTGCGCCTCTCGACCCTCTTTCATGTGGTGCTGACGGATTTTGATTTCGTGCGACGGATTTTGCTGGAAATCGAAACCTAGTTTCGAAGAAATAAGGAAGGTAACGACTTTGGCTATTATGAACCGATTTTAACAGTTTAAAGGTGTTGCAAAACATAACTAACTTCTAAAAATCGTATCTTTAACATGTGTTAACGAAATTCGATGAAACAGGAGACATCGGGACCGTAAGGATGCTCTCTATATTCTAGAAGAGTCCGGGGATTTTTCTGAGCTCGCTACTATTTTTAGCAAAGGGACAAACCAATGTGAGATTTCTAAACTGAAATGTGAATGGAAATGCAATGTATAAGTTATATAAGCGAAGTATAAATTATATACGCGTTGTATACCTCATATACATGTGTTGTATAAGTTATATGAGCGATGTATAAATTATACATGCATTGAATAAATCATATGTGCGTTGGAATGGAAATAAAATATACTTATATATATATATATACACACTCCCCTCATCCACAAACCATGGACGATAATTATTGATTGTGAATTGGCGTGAAAATTTGGTGAATAATGCGAATGGTTGATATAATTGTTGTGGTTGATATTGTTGGATTGTGGTTGAAAAATACCCGTTTGTGGTTGAAACAAAATTAGAATAGGTTGTGGAAAAGAAAAACATACTCCTTTGCGTACGAACTAGATGTATGAAATCCCCATTGTCAAAAACCGCGAGGTTTTAAGGTAGAGCGAGGAGCCGTACTCGGGACGGTGCCGGTTTTAAATACCTTGTCGTTATGCTGCCAAAATTTTCAATAATATTCATGTGTTAGAATTATATTCATGTGTTGAAACCATATATTCATGTGTTGAATAGAAATTCATGTGTTGAATAGAAATTCATGTGCTGAATAAATTCTTTAAAAGATAAAAATAACGTTTTATCACATATATAGACTATATAAAATATTCATGTTTTAAATAAATTGTTTTAACAATAAAAATCACATTTTTATTATATATATAAACTATAGAAAACATTCATGTGTTGAATAAAGGACTAGAACGATAAAAATCATATTTTTATCGTATGTGTGAAGTCGAAAACATTCATGTGTTGAATATATGAATTAAACAATAAAATTTACATTTTTATTGTGAATATGAAGTGCTAAAAACATTCATGTGTTGAATAAATATTCTTGATGATAAAATATCATTTTTACCATGTATACGACTCGCTAAAAATATACAAGTGTTGAAATAAATATTTGTTTGCTATGAATATTATTTTTAACATGTATATGAACTAAATAAAATAGTCATGCGTTGAAATATATTTTTGTTTGCTAAAAATATCATTTTTATACGAAATATGAAGTGTTAAAAATAACCACTTGTTCAAATAAACATTTGTGGGTTGACAATATTATTTTTAACATGTGTTGGAAGTGTTAAAAATAACCATGTATAGAAATAAACCTTTGTTCACTAGAAATATTATTTTTAGCTTAGTTTTGCGCATATATATATATATATATACACACACACACATGTGTTGAACAGGAAAATGGATTAGCTGTTGAGCAAAGAATTTATTTGTGTGTCCGACAAATAGGTAAACCTTAATGAGTTGGCTGCGCAATTTTATTATTATATCAACTCCTGTGAATGCCATTGGATGCAGAGTGCTGGTTGTTCTGTGTGTAATAATAAACGTCACCATAGGATAGTAACAATTAATTTTGAACTACACTACATGGCATACTTCTTGAAGATAGGCATACTTCATCATATACCACATAAGAATATGGAGCTTGTGTGACGAGGTTGAAGATTTACCATACGAGCGAGAGGCTTGTATGGCGATGACTATATATTACAGGTTGAACTGATGACAGATCTGGACTGTATAAAATGTAATGGTAAATTGCAAAATTAATAAAAAACCACACGGGTCTGGAGATGACAATAAACACGTCTCTCTGGTCATTAAGGCACAAAAACCATTTATAGGGTGATGAGAATTTATTCTTTGGAGTTATGATGTATACACACTTCCCTGTGGACACCGGAATATATCACTATAAATATGCGCATGCTTTTTAGGATTTATTGGGTGCCTGATACAGCCCAATAAATTTCCAAACCCCTTCCCATACAAAGGAGGTTATGGCGAAATTTTCTGAAATTTAAAGGCGTTAGTGAAATATTTGAAGTGGAAACGATATTGAAATCGTCGAAAAATTTATATATATATATATATATATAAATTAAATAAAACGAATCGAGCCCCTGTAGTTCGCGTTTAGAAACCGTAACTTTAAATGATTATACCGAAAGATCCGACCATCAAATTTTTACGAAACTGGAACCGTTGGGTTCGCTTTGGAAATATCTTTCCAACGATATAAACTTTGTTGGGATCCAACAGTTAGATTTTCAGATATGTGTAAAACAAATTTGAAGAAAAACAGTGCCAGTGCCACGACACGACCTGAAATATCGTTTAATTAAATAGGGCCATTTTTAAATAAATAAAAATGGCGATAGATCGTTATAAAATATTATAGACGATATGGAAAGGAAATAAACCGATTATACTTGGTTTGCTTGTCAATGGATGGTTGAATGTGTTTGACATGAAAATTATGCTAAAGAACTGAAATGTGAATGTCGAATAATTTAACCATGGAAAGAATTGATTTGAAATCTAAATATACGTGAATTATTTGGAAAGGCCGAGTTAATTCTCATTTCAAATAATTGATCGACGATTAGAAGTCGAAGAGATGAAGACGGTTCAAGACCGACGATCTTCACATCGGATGGATGGGCGCTACTGATGCTCATGATTGGAGTAGCCACCTTGAAGGGCTGAAGTGGTAGCCGTCCGGACGTATTTGTTGATTATACGGATATGTGAGGAATATGGTGCCTCCGGTTTCGTTTAGACCCAGAACGAGCTTGTAAATGGACTGTGTGTCTGACATTGGATTTTGTTCTATGCCGATTGATCTCTATTAAATATATATCTATTTGGCGGTGGAGAATTTATTCTCTTGCTTAACGCCCTTCTCTGAGAAGTAAGAGCTCAGAGGTTATATATCGATAGAAATCACTCGCATGGAGTGAATTGCTTGTGTGGCATGCCTAAGTGGCGGATGATCAAGGCTTCTGTTGAAAAACAAAGTCTTGTGGTTGATGATCAAAGCACGGCCTACGTGGCATAGTTTTGTGTATAGCGTTGATTCGCGAGCCTCACACCTCGGTATGAGTCAAAAACGGGATAAGGACCCAAGGAGTGCACGGCGTTTCTTTCTAACTATGGGTGATGTCAGTGACCTACCAGCCCTGACATTTATATACTTTTACCTGTGTGGTTGTTGGAATGCGAGGCGCCTCGATTATAGGTGCTATAGGACCGGAAAACATGTGTTCAGGAATAATTAATCCTCAAAAGTAAGAGAGGACTGACCTTGGAGGATCCAAGAATCGTTGTGTGTGGTCCTAAGACATTTGCTAGAGTGTCTCGAATCGAAGAGTAGCTTGCCCCTTTCCTCGACTCATGATGGAATCTAATTTCCAATGCGAAATTATGGATTTGATTGTATTACTAGTATGGCGACATACTAGATGGTAGTTATGCCGTCTAGGATTGATATTTATGATTGAATTTTCTTTTGAAACATATATGCACTAGTAATAATATCAAACACTTTTGTTTTATATGTAACAAGCATTTCTTGGCTATTATAAGGTAAAATTCTATCCTTCGACTTGCGTTGCATTGTGTGATGGGACTTGAGTCTTATAATGGCTTCATTTTTACAAAAAGCATTGCGATGATTTGATAATTTATTTTATTTCATGCACTGGCAATCACTGGAGTAAACCTGTTCCGCGAAAGTGGCGTGATCCTATGATTTGCTTTATTATTGCTGTTTAATCAGTTAAGTAGATTTGTCATACTAGTCCCATGACTGACTCGTAGATTGTTTCACGTTGTAAACTCAGGTGCCCTTATTTTCACCCGGGCAGCCAGGTAGCAGGACATATTTTGGCTTTTGCACTACAGTAGGGAGTGCATCTTTTGGCTTATATGGTGAGGCTTGACTTCTCAGTGTTTTGGCTATTGATATTCCGCCATTATTATCTATGTATATGATTCCTCTCATGGCGATGTAGACTGATATTTCTTTTGTGTACTCTCTTATGTATATGTACCGCATATGGCGATGTAGACTGATCACTTACTTTCATGCACTAAGTTGTATCCTACACTGTGCTCTCTGATATTGTGATATATTATGATTCCGCTGTCATATTTATGTAAATTATTGTATTTGCTGCTTATGCTATTATCTATACTCTGCTAATGATTATTAATGTGTTATATTCCTATGATTATCCTTAACACCGTCGTACGGGGTTTTGGGATCGTCACACTGAGCTAAGTGGTAACATTTCCTCCCTATGAACCTAGGGGGGGAAGAAAAGAGGCGAAACAAACTAGGTCAGACATAAGTCTAGTAAGTCCAGTGACTTTCGACATATAAACATGCAAAAGCATCATGACATGAATAAACTGAATATAAGACAATACTGTGATAACAAGGATAACAAGATAACATCTGATTAGTATAGATATGATAAGGCAAGATAAACTGAATGTGCTTCTACTCTTTCTATGCGTCACTACTGCCATGTTATTCTGGTTTTTATATCTATGCACCCCTAACTAGTGTCCCAACTAGTAGTCTATATAAAATGATCATATTGTAATGTGATCCCAATCCCCGCAATTGTGGTAGCCTTCAGGTGTACATCTATCGTGAGGATTCCACCTCAATCTGCCTAATTGCCATGAACATGTTAGATGTACCCTTACTACCCTATCGATCGGCTCCCTACTTGTATTAATTTCTTGTGTCTGTGTCAATCGGCCCTCCCTTGCATGTAGATACCCTGTGCTGGTCCCCGATAAGGTGTGTCAATCCTTACGATAGCAACCCGACACGATTCAAGATGCACAGTGTATAAATAACGGTACCCAGTGCCTGCTTTTTCCCACTCCGGAGTACGTGCACGCCCGTAAACCGTTGGAACCTACACTGACGTACCCCTGTCGCTGTTTTGACCACTTATAATCAGCCCAGTAATCGTGCCCCACCCTGCCTAGTTCAGGGTGCAATGATACATCTATGTGGGGTTACTGTTGAAATGTGTCCTCGTTACTAAGGTTTCCTACTGGTTAAGTTTGCGGGCCTATATTTACTAATATTACCCACCAACCCGATATGTACTTAACCCTCCTACTGATTCAAGCATGTTTATTCAATGGTTAAGTTTTGTGGGCCTATATTTACTAATACCCACCAACCCGATATGTACTTAATCCTCCTACTGATTCAAGCATGTTTATTTAATGGTTAAGTTTTATGGGCCTATATTTACTAATATTACCCACCAACGCGATATGTACTTAACCCTCCCGCACATTATGTCATATTGATTAAGTATTGTCCATTCATGTTAACTTAACCCATCCATTCATCATGTCATGTTAGTTAAGTGTTTCTTATTAACTTAACCCTCCTCACTTATCATGTTGGATTGGTTAAGTGTTTCCTATTAACTTAACCCCGTTCGTCCATCAAGTTATATTGGTCAAGTGTTTCTTGTTAACTTAACCCCCTGTGTTTATCCTATTGTATTGATTAAGTGTCATCAATCAATTCAAGTTACTTAAACCACCTACTTTTCATGTTACTTTGGTTAAGTGTTGCCTACTTGTGTCAACTTAACCCAACCACAAATCAAGTTATATTGGTTAAGTGTTTCCCTCTTGTTTTAACTTAACCTTACCACAAACCAAGTCATATTGGTTAATTGTTGCCCTCTTGTTTTAACTTAACCTTACCACAAATCAAGTCATATTGGTTAAGTGTTGCCCTCTTGTTTTAACTTAACCTTACCACAAATCAAGTCATATTAGTTAAGTGTTGCCCTCTTGTTTAACTTAACCTTACCACAAATCAGGTTATATTGGTTAAGTGTTTCTTATTACTTAACCCTACCCATTCATCATGTTGTACTTGTTAAGTGTTTCCTATTAACTTAACCATAGTCATTCATCTTGTTATATTGGTAAAGTGTTCCTCATTAACTTAACCCTAGTCATTCATGTTATATTGGTTATGTGTCCCTATGAACTTAACCCTAGTCATTCATGTTATATTGGTTAAGTGTTCCTATGAACTTAACCCGAGTCATTCATCTTGTTCATTAGAATTAATTGATTTATTAATGCACCAACCTCTCACATTAGATATGTGTTGTTGCGGTTACTGGATGTGCCGGGAGGTTCCGGGAAGTTTTACACCACAACTCAATCTAATCTCGGGTTTTTCATGGGCATGATGCACTAAGCTCTCACATTATATAGGTGTTGTTGTGGTTACTAGATGTGCCGGGCGGTTTCGGGCAGTTTTACACCACAACTCAATGTAACCTCAGGTTAGGTATGTTCATCTTTAATTTACACATTTACTATATATACCCAAATCTAGATTTTACATGCTAATTACCAAATTCACCAAAACTAGTCATGTTCCAATTCCCAAGTTATGCCCAACAAATTCCAATTTCAGGTTATTAATCAAAATTGGCTATCCCCAATCTCCCCTAAATTTGCAATAATAGTCATGCCTAAAATCACTATGCATTATGTTTGGCGTCCCAAATCAATAGTTAAGCCCAAGCTAAATTTGATATTCTAATTTACAGTTTATGCCCAAAATTAGGTTTTTCATGCCAAATTTCATACTTTGTCGTTCATGCCAATTCTAGGTTCAATATGTCAAATTACATATTCCATAATTCATGTCAAATTACCCCAAATTGCATCTTAACAGTCATGCCATAATATAAGTTCCAAATTATGCCAAATAAATGTCAATTTCATGTTATACCCAATTATCCCCGCATTCATAATGTACGTATTTTGAGATTCAACTCAAGATTCATAAAATAAGCGGAGAAACAATATGGAACATAAGAGGCATAAGAATAGGCATATGACGATAAGAACTATTGGTCCAATAAATTTGATATTGACAAGTTTTGCATTGAATACATTGTAGGCATATAGATATGATATGAATATCATCGTGAACCGTCACAGACAAATAGGTTTGACAAGAGTTATATCATGAACTTAAACAAGATTATGATTCCGATAAACAACAAGGATAGATATGATTGGACCAATTCCATAGTCAACAATGGTTCCCAAAGGCATATACAAGCACAGATTCAATTGAAATGTTTACTTACATCAGGCATAAATCTAATGGATTAGATTTGTATAACATCGCGGGAATAAATCTAATAGATTAGATTTGATAAATCTGAAAGGATTATCTCATAATCAAGTATAGCTTAGATCCAGATTATCACATGCCAAGAATTTCAATTAAGAATTCACATATGAAAGTAACTTGAACTTACAAAAAGAAAATGATTCTTGCATTTCTGGAATCTGTTTTCTAAAACTGAAAAGCTATCCCTTGACGTAGATTATCGATTCTCTACTTTAGATTTGATTCTTAGAAAATAGTTGTTGAAGTCGTTGAATTAGCCTTTGAATCTCTACTTGAATTCTAAACTTGATTTCTTGAAGAACAGGAGTAGCATAAGGATGTATTTAATTTATTTTGATATGAATTAGGGTAGAGTATAGGCGTAATGAAGTTGTGTAGAGAAAACTGTAGCCTTAGGGGTGTTTATATAGCATAGGGATCGACGAATTTGGTCAGAACGGGTGTCCAAATGCAAAAAAACGAACCAGTCCTCGGATCTGGAAATAGGGGGAGGTGACCCCCCGGTCGACCCCCTGGTCGACCTACGTCGACCCAGGTCGAACCTCAGGTCGACCCCCTGGTCGACCTGGGTCCTGGGCGGGTAATTTGCTGCCCAGTCTAGGTGTGTGATTTGAATTTCGAACCTAAATCTGAGCTGTTTTAATTTATTTAAATTCCTGAAACTTCTGAGGGCTATAACTTCCTCATACAGAGTCCGATTTATGAAAACTTGGATTCTATTCCACGCAGAATTTTGAGACGAACGCAATGGCATAACCCGTTTCCCTTAATTCTTCTTTTAAAAATTAATCATATTTTAATTTGTTACTTTGAAGTTTACAGAAAATATGGGGTGTTACATTCTCCCCTCCTTAAAGGATTTCGTCCCCGAAATCTTCGAGTCAAGAAGAATGTATATGCTACCATTCAATCGTCCATCTACTCAACCATCAAATACAGGCATCTATTGTCCTTAAAAGGTTTCTAATGCCGTATGAATATATGCAGAGTGTGTGTTTATGTTTCTTATCCAATGCAAAATCAGGCGGTCTACAGATCCGGTTGACCTCCTTAATGCGAATCATGAGAGTGTCATGCGTCCAATATGTATGCAAATATCCCTAATCATATAAATACTATATGTGTGTGTATTCACTCATCCATATGCAACATCCATATGATAACCCATCAAGTTTCAATCCATATACAAGTACATTCATATGCATATGCAATATGAAAGTGACCGATCCAATCTAGTGCCTAATGTGTGTGTGTGTGTGTGTATGCATCCACTAGCAACCACTTGCAACCACTTGCAACCACCAATCATAACATGTTTCAAACACATGTTTATATCCATTGGTTTCTACCTAAGGATAAGGAATAGGATCGAGGAGATATACTTAAAAGGTAGATACGAGCATGCATAAACATAAGGAAAAAGAGATCAAGGGTGTACCCTCAAAAAGAAAAGGGTAGGCTGTGCGTATCTAGTCTTCAGTCTTCTAAGTCGCATCTTGTTGAGCTTCACTCCACTGTACCTTAACTAATTTAACTTCATGATTGCGAAGCTTCTTGACCTCCGTTTCCAAAACCCGCTAGTAAAGATAGGACCTCGATCACTTACTATGCTAGAGGGTATCCAATGCAGTTGAACTATCTTTCCAAGATAAACAGGTGTTAACCATCATACCAAGTGTATATACTAAGATGATTAGAGGTCTCTCCTATACTTAGCTTATCCATCATGTCATAAATTTGAGGTTCGAAAGCTAAAGGTTGTTATGTACTTTATACCGCTCTTAAAGTCAGCCTTACTTAGGGCGCCTGCCACAACCATTTATTTTCTCATGCAAACCATCCTAGTCGAACTCGACATCCCTCAAGTATAAGCCCCAAAGGCCTAAACCAATATTAGACAAGCACCCAAGGAATACCTCCTCCGAATTTGGATGATTTATGTGAGATGATACTAGCAAAACAACCAAACAATTGAGCACTTAACCGACTCTGGCTATCCTCACCAATCTTGCTCCAAAACTATAGTTGATCGCATAGTTGGCTTTGCATTGTCAGCTAGATATATGCAGAAGTCTATCTCGAGTTTTAGGAGGAAAACACCCCTAACCTAATCAAAAACATCTGCGTATTCATGGACTACTCTAACGGATCATAGATCGTCGATAGATGCATCAAGTGATTCCAGGTAGCTAAGCCTAACTGATCCCTTAAGATCGCATGAAATCTCGAGGGTATTCCCGATGCAAGTCAAAAGTCTAACTACCCTCCTTTCACAATTACTAGCTGACCAATACATGCCTAGAATCAACCCATAGCCCATGAAACCCGAAAACATAAGCATTGCACTTAAACTCAATACTCATTATAGCTATTCCCAAATCCTCACAAACCAAAGATAAATGAGCCGAACCACCAATTGGATTTGAGACAATAATGGGATCTTCTACTATACAAGCACTAAGGTGCAGAGACTCAACTATGGAAGCAGATATAAACGAATGTGAAGCACTAAAATAAAAAAGAGTACTAATAGGATGATCAAAAAGAAAAACCAGACTTTTTCAATAGAAACTCTACTACCTCTCTCTCAGGTATGCTGGCAGTGAGAGCATGCACTTGCCCTCCTGAAAATCCTGTTCTTTGTTCTTGCCTTTGTCCTTATATGGCCCATTATATATGGCCCATTATACCATAATAAAGACATTTCCTCTTGTTTTAGGTTTTACTATTCTTTCCTTCCTTCTTGTCCTGTGATTCCTCCACTTACACCTCTTTCTTTTTGCCTCCTTTGTGAACCAAGTCCGTATCCATGAGTTTCTCATCCTTGGGTTGTGCTCCTTAGACAAACTCCCTCATTCTCATCTTTGCCATCCTTGTGTAACTTGTTGACAAGTCTCTTGAAAGATGCCTCCATCGCATGGAAAACCCTACAAATCTTGAAAGAAAATTAGCCGTAGGTGAAACCACTACGACTATAGATGGAAGTTGGGTGCTTATTTTCCCTTTGACAAGTGTCGTAGTCTCATCAAGCCTACGGAACCATGCCACGATGAGGTTACCTCTCAGAAAGCCAAGAGCCCCGGAGACTCAGGAAAGAAGGAAACAAGGATTCAAACAGAGGATCAAAAGATAGTGCATATGGATTTAGGGAATATTCCTTTAAACAAAACCTTTCTTTTGAAAATGCTTCTTTTAAAACCGTTTTGAAAATAATTTTTCAAATCCTTTATCTAATCCGGTAACCTTCAGCTCTGATACCAATTGAAACACCCCACCTCTGTAAGGTCACTCACAAAGGGAAAGCCTTAACTTCGGTAGAGCATTTTGGGTAAAAGATGTAGATAAATTACAAGACGGATAAATAAAGCAGCGGAAAATATAGTCATTTTATAAACAATGTGGTTCAGTCAAGCTTTTATAATAGTTATCTCAATCATACTTAAAAGTAACACATAGAACTTCTGTCTTGATTTAAAAACTTCCAAATATAAAAGAAGCATAAAAATAACAATGATATTCCCCAATAAAGCATGAACCAGCCATAGCATCGGAAGAGAGAGTCCAAAGCAATACATCGAATATCTTCGAGCTTGGAAAGAAAACTGAGCTAAGTGGTAACATTTCCTCCCTGTGAACCTAGGGGGGAAACAGAAGAAAAGAGGCAAAACAAACTAGGTCAGACATAAGTTTGGTAAGTCTAGTGACTTTCAGCATATAAACAGGCAAAAGCTTCATGACATGAATAAACTGAATATAAGACAATACCGTGAGAACAAGGATAACAAGATAACATACGATTAGTATAGATATGATAAGGCAAGATAAACTGAATATGCTTCTACTCTTTCTCTGCTCCGCTACTGCTTGTTATTCTGGTTTTTATATCTCTGCACCCCTTAACTAGTGTCCCAACTAGTAATCTATATAAAATGATCATATTTTAATGTGATCCCAAACCCCGCAATTGTGGTAGCCTTCAGGTGTACATCTATCGTGAGGATTCCACCTCAATCTGCATAATGTCCATGAACATGTTAGATGTACCCTTACTACCCTATCGATCGGCTCCCTACTTGTATTAATTTCTTGTGTCTGTGTCAATCGGCCCTCTCTTGCATGTAGAAACCCTGTGCTGGTCCCACCATAAGGTGTATCAATCCTTATGATAGCAACCCGACATGATTCACGATGCACAATGTATAACTACTGGTACCCAGTGCCTGCTTTTTCCCACTCCGAAGTACGTGTACGCCCGTAAACTGTCGGAACCAACACTAACGTATCCCCTGCCGCAATTTTGACTGCTTATAATCAGCCCAGTAATCGTGCCCTACCCTTCCTAGTTCAGGGTGCCATGATACATCAATGTGGATTACTGCTGAAATGGGTCCCCGTTACTAGGATTTCCTACTGGTTAAGTTTGTGGGCCTATATTTACTTATATTACCCACCAACCCGATATGTACTTAACCCTTCCACTGATTCAAGCATGTTTATTTAATGGTTAAGTTTTGAGGGCCTATATTTACTAATATTACCCACCAACCCGACATGTAGTTAACCCTCCTACTGATTCAAGTATGTTTATTTAATGGTTAAGTTTTGTGGGCCTATATTTACTAATATTACCCACTAACCCGATACATACTTAACCCTCCCGCACATTATGTCATATTGGTTAAGTGTTGCCCATTCATGTTAACTTAACCCACCCATTCACCGTGTCATGTTGGTTAAGTGTTTCTTATTAACTTAACCCTCCTCACTTATCATGTTGGATTGGTTAAGTGTTTCCTATTAACTTAACCCCGTTCGTCCATCAAGTTATATTGGTCAAGTGTTTCTTGTTAACTTAACCCCACATGTTCATAATGTTGCATTGGTTAAGTGTCATCAATCAATTCAAGTTACTTAACCCACCTACTTGTCATGTTACTTTGGCTAAGTGTTGCCTTCTTGTGTCAACTTAACCATACCACAAATCAAGTTATATTGGTTAAGTGTTGCCCTCTTGTTTTAACTTAACCTTACCACAAATAAAGTCATATTGGTTAAGTGTTGCCCTCTTGTTTTAACTTAACCTTACCACAAATCAAGCTATATTGGTTAATTGTTTCCCTCTTGTTTTAACTTAACCTTACCACAAATCAAGTCATATTGGTTAAGTGTTGCCCTCTTGTTTTAACTTAACCTTACCACAAATCAAGTTATATTGGTTAAGTGTTTGTTATTACTTAACCTTACCCATTCATCATGCTATACTGGTTAAGTGTTTCCTATTAACTTAACCCTAGTCATTCATCTTGTTATATTGGTTAAGTGTTTCTCATTAACTTAACCTTAGTCATTCATGTTATATTGGTTAAGTGTTCCTATGAACTTAACCCTAGTCATTCTTGTTATATTGATAAAGTGTTCCTATGAACTTGTTCCTATGAACTTAAACCTAGTCATTCATCTTGTTCATTAGCGTTAATTGATTTATTAATGCACCAACCTCTCACATTAGATATATGTTATTGCAGTTACTGGATGTGCTGGGCGGTTTCGGGCAGTTTTACACCACAACTAAATCTAACCTCGGGTTTTACTTTGGCATGATGCACTAATCTCTCACATTAGATAGGTGTTGTTATGGTTACTGGATGTGCCGGGCGGTTCCGGACAGTTTTACACTACAACTCAATCTAACCTCGGGTTAGGCATGTTCATCTTTAATTTACACATTTACCATATATACCCAAATCTAGATTTTACATGCTAATTACCAAATTCACCAAAACTAGTCATGTTCCAATTCCCAAGTTATGCCCAACAAATTCCCATTTCAAGTTATTAATCAAAATTGGCTATACCCAATCTCCCCTAAATTGGCAATAATAGTCATGCCCAAAATCACTATGCATTATGTTTGGCGTCCCAAATCAATAGTTAAGCCCAAGCTAAATTTAATATTCCAATTTACAGTTTATGCCCAAAACTAGGTTTTTCATGCCAAATTTCATACTTTGTCGTTCATGCCAATTCTAGGTTCAATATGTCAAATTATATATTCCATAATTCATGTCAAATTACCCAAATTGCATCTTAACAGTCATGCCATAATATAAGTTCCAAATTATGCCAAATAAATGTCAATTTCATGTTATACCCAATTACCCCCGCATTCATAATGTACGTATTTTGAGATTCAACTCAAGATTCATAAAATAAGTGGAGAAACAATATGAGCATAAGAAGCATAAGAATATGCATACGACGATAAGAACTATTGGTCCAATAAATTTGATATTGACAAGTTTTGCATTGAATACATTGTAGGCATATAGATATGATATGAATATCATCGTGAACCATCACAGACAAATAGGTTTGACAAGAGTTATATCATGAACTTAAACAAGATTATGATTCTGATAAACAACAAGGATAGATATGATTGGACCAATTCCATAGTCAACAATGGTTCCCAAAGGCATATACAAGCACGGATTCAATTGAAATGTTTACTTACATCAGGCATAAATCTAATGGATTAAATTTGTATAACATCGCAGGCATAAATCTAATAGATTAGATTTGATAAATCTGAAAGGATTATCTCATAATCAAGTATAGCTTAGTTCCAGATTATCACAAGCCAAGAATTTCAATTAAGAATTCACATCTGAAAGTAACTTGAACTTACAAAAAGAGAATGATTCTTGTATTTCTAGAATCTTTTTTATGAAACTGAAAAGCTATCCCTTGACATAGATTATCGATTCTCTAATTTAGATTTGATTCTTAGAAAATAGTTGTTGAAGTCATTGAATTAGCCTTTGAATCTCTACTTGAATTCTAAACTTGATTTCTTTAAGAACTATAGCAGCATAAGGAAGTCTTTAATTTATTTTGATGTGAATTAGGGTAAAGTATAGGCATAATGAAGTTGTGTAGAGAGAATTATAGCCTTAGGGATGTTTATATAGCATATGGATCAACGAATCTGATCAGAACGGGCATCCAAATGCAGAAAAACGAACCAGACCTCGGATCTGGAAATGAGGGGGGAGGTCGACCCCCTGGTCGACCTATTTTAACCCAGGTCGACCCCCTGGTCGACCTGAGTCCTGGGCGGGAAATTCCCCGCCCAGCTCGGGTGTGATTTGAATTTCGAACTTAAATCTGAGCTGTTTTAATTTTTTTAATTTCCTGAAACTTCTAAGGGCCATAACTTCCTCATACGAAGTTCGATTTATGGAAACTTGGACTCTATTCCAAGAAGAATTTCGAGACGAACGCAATGGCATAACTCGTTTCCCTTATATCTTCTTTTAAAAATTAAGTATATTTTAATTTGTTACTTTGACATTCACAAAAAATACGGGGTGTTACAATGGTATTAGGGAGAGATGTTTTTATCAGGCCAAAGACGATCGTCATATCCCAATTAATCCATTATCATGTGAGGACATGTTTGGTAGATGTAGATTTATTGAAGATCAATATTTGCGTAAAAACCCTGGCTTTATTATTACCATGTAAGAAAATTATAACAGTGTTTATAATTTTTTAATGGAGAAATAAATATAAATTAGGAGAAGATAACACGTATAATCCTTTAAGTTAAACTGACAATGGTTTCAGAGTAAAGACATGTGCTATAATATTTAATCTGCCGAAATGCAATAATTTCATAAATTATTACTAAGGATTAATTTTTACTATAAAAGTGTGTTTTTAAATTTAACTAAGTAGCCAATAAAAGTACAAAAAGTGAATATTGATTAAAAATCAATATTAAAATGTCTTAATATTTTATATGGTTGTACATTTATTTTTGACATAATAATGAATCTTGTGTTAATTAGATGTTAAAAACGTAAGTTTTAAACAAATAAATATGTAAAACAAGTTTTTAATAAAAAATATAAATTTTATTGTGCCTGTATTTATAAGTAATGATTAAATTGCTTTAAATGATTTTTAAACATGATTGTCGCAAATTTTGTAAAGTTTAAATTTGAGAAATGGTAAATAATTTAATGTAATTTGTGTAAATAGGTGTTAAATAATGTAAAAGGGTGTTTTTTTCTAAAGTCAGTTACATAATTAACTAAACATTATACACTTAGCCTAATTCGGTTGATTTTTAGCCAAAACCCAAAAGACTAATTTTGTAGGTAGAAGGAAAGATCTTGAGAAGAAGCTTCTCAAATTTTCTTCCTTCTTCTTTGTAAAATGACATGCTAAAAGAAAATCAACAACCCTTTTCTTCAAACTTACAGATCCAAGTCCTCTACTAAATTAAAATCTGAAAGAAAGCTTGCTAATTGAAATAGTAAGGTAATCACTCCAAACCAAAATAATATTTCATCAAGATTCGCAAATTTGAGAAAAACATTGTTGTAGATTTCATTTTACTTTGCTTGTCTATATTTTGAGATCTACAGGCCCTTGGAGATATTCTCAAGCTCAAAAGCTCCAATTTTTCTCTCAAATACACTAAAATTCACTATTAAAAATTTTAAGGTGAGTCGCCACTCACCCATTTTGTTCAATTCAAGATTGAATGCCTATAAATCAAGATTTTCCGTATGTTCTCTATTTACTGTAAGCAAAGTTTGTACTTCTGGTAATTACAATAATCATGTATTATGTTGTGCAACCCGACACTCCTAGCTCAGTTGGTTAGAGGTGGGCGAATTGGGATGAGACATAGGTCTCAGGTTCGAGGGCCACCTCTGCCAATTTCTAGGGGTGACTACCTAGGTAGTGTGAAGGCGTTGAAAAATCGGGGTATATCACTACCCGTGGGGTTTACTAAGACCGACAAGAAATGGCTTGAGTGAAGTCTTAGGTTCCACACGTAAATAAAAAAAATGTATTATGTTGTGCAGTTGAAGCCCTCAGCGGATCCAATGCGGTGGAGGCGCAAAATGTTATAGCGGGGATTAAGTGAGGAAATAGCAGGATATAGCGGATGAGTCCATAAAAGCATATAAAGCTTGTATTTGATGCTTTTACAAATATTTAAATGATATAAATGGAAAATTAACATTCAACTTAATTTTAATTAGTACTTTCTTGATTTTAAATAAAAGCATAAGCGAATATATGTAAATAGTGCAAAATTTTATTTAGCTCGACTAAATTTAATAGAATATGATAGCTTCTGAAAAATATGTGTTAAAAAATTATATTAAAAAATAATTTTATAATGCATAAATGTCAATTTTAATTCATTTCTCTTATAGAAGATATAACAGAATATAGCTAAAATAATGGGATATATCAGGAATATCGGAATATGGTGGAGCTTAAAGTGGAAAGGCTATTTCAGAGGCTATTTAGAAATAACATAGTGTTAAAAACTGGCTACACGATATAGCAAGCGTATGGCGGGGTAATTGCGGGGCATAAAACGCCCATATTATATGTTGCTTTTTGAAAGCTTATAGATCATTCATTTTTCCTCGAACTCATGTTAAGAATTTTCTAGACTATTTTTCGAATGTTGATCTAAATGCAGACTTGAAATCATGGTCTAATTCAATCCGAAACCCCATCTATTGACACCAAAAATTGGTACAGTACTCAAAGAATGAAATTTGTAGAGAATAATTGAAGACAAGTAAATGTAAAAATGAAAAATATAGCGATCGCACACATGTTAATAGTGATTTGGCATTAACAAACCTACGTCCACTTTAATATCTCTTATATACTTAAAGAACAATCACATTGACAATATAATAAGAAATTGGCAAAAATCAAAGGATGAAAAACTCAAAGATGCCAAAAGTCCTTTTTTTAGAGTCTAGAAGGTGTATTTATAGGTTATACAGTTCTTGAATTGGTTGGAATACGTGTAGTCTGATCCAAGATTACCAGGAACCATGAAGAGGCGTTCTTCTCCTAGAGAATCGATATTCGTAATAATAGGTGGTAGTTGACCCGGTCTAAATGGGTGGCAAGGAACAATTAATCAGGAGTGTGTGCCACTCTTTAGGTGGATATTTTGTTCATGGCTAGGCTCCACTTGGCTTGGTAAATCTGATTGTTATAGGTTCCATCTGGCTGGCATATTAGGCTCCTATACCGAACCGAACCCTCTGGATCGAGCTGAATATCCTTTGGGTCGGGATTGTCCAGCTTTAAATGTTAGTTTGGTAGAAGCCTATGTAATCGACGAACCTTGATGGCCTTACCAAAAGTCCTCTCAACACTTTCCCCCCAAAGTATGTTGTGTTGGGAAGTGGGCATGCTTTGTATTTATTCTTCTAGATCGCCTTCTAGAAAACCACGTTTGCACCGAATCAAACATCTTTTCAAGATTCATGTGTACCAAAGTTGACCGACCGAACGTCTTGGGAACTGACATTGGTTCAAGAAATGATAAGATTATGCAGTTACACATGTATTTGGCAAACCTGGCCCATTGTGGGGTCGGCACATCAGCCCAGGATCAAATCTAACGGTCATATCAAAAGGACACGAAGAGTCATTCCTTTGCAGTATAAAAGGCTATCCCGCCTTCCTTTTTTACTTCTATTCTTACCATTGCTAGATTCACCGCTCTTCGAAAAAACCGAGAAAACTTTCTTTATCAAAAATCAAGACTAATCCTCCCATTTTTTTCACAGTATGAATTGATTTTCTTTTCTTATCTTCCAAGCAAATTTTAATACGATTTCGTGCATAAATCTTCTCCTTTTTACTTCTCCATCACAGTTTATGTCCCATGCAGTCCATGACCAGAATTGCCAATGGTGAGTCACCCGAGTCGGTGGCGATGCAACGGCCAATTTTACATCTAGTACCTTGTGGTGGAAATAGTAATATCATTTCGTGATGGTGTAAATATAAAGAGGTATTCCCTTTCTTCACAACATTTTGAATTTCGAGGTATTGTTAAACCCTAGGACGCGTGCCGGTGTGTGAGAGGATGGTGATCGGTGTAACACCCCGTATATTAACAACACTGAAAGAGAGTAAATTAATTAATAATTAATTTAATTATCTAAATTAAGGGAAATAGACCGTGCCATTGTGTTCGTCTTGAAATTATGGTCAAGATGGACATTTGGTTTGCGTAAAATTGACATCATATGAAGAAGTTATGAAGGTTTGAAGTTTGTATATGAGCAAGAGAATTATATATATATATGTATATATATATATATAATAAATCAGAAAATAAGAAAATAGTTCAAAATTCAAAATTTGAGTGAGCAGCAAAAAGTCCCGCCTAGGGGTGTCAACCCCTGGGTCGACCCCCCTAGGCTGAGGTGGCAGGTCGAATTCTGGGGGCTAGCAGCTATAAATACAGACTCATTTTTCTTGTTTTCTTCACTAAAAATTAATGGAGGCCTAAATGCCATCGGTGCCTGGACTTAATCAAATCTCTTTCTTCTTCTGCAATCAAATTTTAGAGATTCAAGTATAGATCTGTGATTCATCAACTGCTTTTCTCCTTATATTGTTCTAGATCTGAACACTGTGAGTTTTCAGTTTCTTTTAGATTTAAATATCTAAAAGTAAAACATGATATGACTATAATTTGGATTTATGCCTGTAACTGAATCATATCAGATCTATTGTCATTTGTGAATCTATAACTGTAACTTGGATCTCAACCTTTATCATGTCAGATCTACTTTTGATTATGGATCTAACTTGCTATTTGGATCATTTTATGCCTATCATGTTGTGATTAATTTGGATCTGTCATTAATTAGACATCTAAACCCTTATTTAGATCTAATCAAGCCTATTATGACATCCCTACTATGTTAGAACCTGCTTTATTATCACAAGTTCATCGATCTGTTCTTATATTTTCATCTTAACATTATGCCATCATATGCTTATGTCAGTTTTGTTAGAATAATCATCTCTGTCATCTTCCCTTCGTCTTTCCCTTTTATTTTATACAGCCAAGCTATTCTCGAGCCTAGGTATGCCGCTAAAATTATGCGAATATGTTAGTTTGGGAACGAGGGAAAAACATAGAATTGGACATAACTTGAAAGAGGGAAATGTGGCATAACTTGAATAATGTCTATGAACATGAATTTGCTATGAACATAATTGGGGAAAAAGGGGCATGAAACCTATAACGACATAGGTAAAAATTGGCTAATAATGAAATGCCTAGGATTACAGTAATTAGAAATTGTGATTGCGCCTAGACACGAGGTTAGATTACAGTTGTGGTGGAAGTCTGCCCGGAACCGCCCGGCATATCCTGCGACCACAGGTGGTGAATCTAATGTGGGAGGTCTAGGTGCATAAATATGAGATGTGCTAAGACACGAGGTTAAGCCCGACTTGTGGAAGAAGTCTACCCGGAACCGACTGGCATATCCAGCGTCCACAAGTGGTAGGCTTAATGAGGAAGGTTTAGCATAATGTAACCATAAATGAAAATATGGTAATAAACCTTGAATACTTAACCTAGTTGAATCCATAGGGATTGTATGAACATAAACTTAAATTGGGGTTAAGTAAATTTGGTTGAACACTGGGTAGGTTAAGTAAATCTGAGAGCGTGGGTAATATTTACATATAGGCCCACAAGCTTAACCTGATAGGGTTATGTAATTAAAGACAACTAGTGTTAAGCATAACCTATGAAAATGTTGAAGTTATGTAATTAAAGACACCTTTTTAAGGTAAGCATAACTTGTAGAATTGATAGGGTAATGTAATTAAGGACACCTAGTGGTATACATAACCGATGGAAATCCTAGAGGGGATACAAGACAAAAGGGAGAGCTTGTATCATATTGTGTGGGGCTAATTTTAGTCAGTAACCCTTAATAGGTATCAAATGAGTACTCTGAACTAGGTTGGAGTTGGGGCACGCTTACTGGGCTGATTATAAGAGATCCAAACGAGGAGGACGGTGGGGGCGGCGCAAACCGACCGGGGGCATGTGTGTGCATGGGCCGGGTAGTGGGGGCTAAGACGATTGTGACACTAGTAGGTATAGCTTTGCACATCAACAAAGGGTTTTCACTTTATGAAGTGATATCTCCTACCGTGGGGCCGACACAGGGTATCTATGGAGTAGGGAGCCGATCGATTAGGGTAGTAGTTAGGGTACATTTGGACTTATGCCTAAGTCTACTATTTGATAGTTGTTGGGATCATCTCATTCTGGTTATACTAGTATTAGTGCAGAGAGTCAGAGTAATCATTAGAGGAGCGTACACACTCCGTCATGTTTATCTTGTCATATTTACCTTTTATGGTGTTACGTTTCTTATCTACCTTATATGCCTGTCATGATACTTTTATTTATTTACTTTCTAAATGTAACTAGACTCGCCAGACTTTATGTATAACCCTTTTTATTTCCTCTTCTCTCTTCCGTTCCCCCCAGGTTCTCAGGTTGGGAATACTCAGGCTTAATCAGGACTCGGTTATCATCTTGCTAGAAGCTGCTTTTGAAGTATTGCTCAAGTTCTCTTCTTTACTACTATGGCTTTGTCTTTTTTAGGGAAATTATGTTTTTTTATATATTTATGTACTCTGATGGTACGAGACAGAATTTATGTTATTGTAGTAATGGTTTTTATGTAGTCTCAGAGTTGTGATATTTTGGACCACGATGTTATGAATTATGTTTGAAATAAAATTTTAAAATTCTGTTGCTATCGTTTATATATGTATTGCAATATTATGTGTCTGTTTACCTATAACGATTCATGAAACTTAATGCATTCTCTTAATGAGTGACATTAAAGGACGTGGGGTGTCACACTAGGTACCAGAGCTGAAGGTTACCAGATTAGATAAAAGTTTTTGAAAATTACTTTCAAAAATGTTTTAAAGAAAGAATTTTTCAAAAAGAAAAATCTGTTTTGAAAAACATATTCCTTAAAGCCATATGTAATACCCTTTGATCCGTTGTCAAAATCTCTTTCCCTTTCTCTTCAGCATGTCTGGGGAACCTAATATCCCAAAGGGCGTTACGATACCAGGCTGGTTTCATAGGTATCTATAGGCCATGGCGCCTGCCGGAGGTCAAGCTAACATTCCTCCCCCAGTTGCACCCATCGTTCCTCCTCCTCCTCCTCCTCCAAGAGCTGATAATTTCGCTAAGATCTGCAAAGATTTCTATGCCATGTGAGAGAAGCTGTTCCGTGGAACTAAAACATTCGTAGAGGCAAGGAATTGGCTCAAGGAGACCGATGACTTGTTTGTAATCTTTGAAGTGGAAGATCGACGGAATATTCAGTTAGCTTCCTGGAAATTGAAAGATGAAGCTTCTTTCTGGTGGCAAGTTACCCAAGCTGGATGCCCGATGGAAATATGGGATGATTTTGGGCAGAGGTTTGAAATGAAGCTACTTTCTCAAGCTGAGAAAAACATGCAAATGGAGTGGTTCTTGGTGCTCAAACAAGGAAACATGACTATTAACAAATATGTGAACAAATTCAACCAGCTGGCGAGATTTGGATTGGAACTGGTGGACACTTTGCATAAGAAAGCTTTGCAGTTTGCTAAAGGGTTGAATGAACCCCTTTATGGGTTAGCTTTGTCCCATATTCCAATTGGAGCAACTTTTGAAAAGATTGTTGATATGACCTTGATGCATGAGGAAGACCGAGGAGGGAAGAAGGAAGTTAAAGTTGAGGAAACAACACAAAACAAGAAGGTATGGCCCAAAAAAAGACAACAACAACAAATAAAAAGCAAAGGCAGAAAGATTGACAAGGCTAAGTATAAGAGGAAGTGTCACAGTTGTGGACGAGAGGGTCACTTGGCCAAAGACTGTAAAAGAAGGAAGGATACTTTCTTCAATTATGGAGAGATCAGACACTTTGTTAGGGAGTGCCCGAAGAAACAGGAACCACAGGGATAAGGTCAAAAGGCAAGAGCTTCTGGAGGGCAGGTGCATGCTCTTGCGACCAATTCAACGGATAGAGGTAGGAAAATTTCCGTGGAAGGTTTCATTTCTCTTTCCAGTCATCCTATCAGAACTCTTTTTGATTCTGGCACTTCACATTCATTTATATCTAGTTCTGCGGTTGAATCTTTACACTTAAATACTAGTATGGTAGTGGATCCCATTGTTGTCTCAAACCCCATTGGTGGCTCGGCTCATTTATCCATGATTTGTCGAGGTTTGAGAATATTCGTGTTAGGTGTTGGGTTTAAATGCGACGTGTATGTGCTTGAGTTTATGGGCTATGGGTTGATTCTAGGGATAGATTGGCTAACCATGTATGGTGCCATTTTGGATTGTGAGAGGAGGGTCGTTAGGCTTCTGACTTGTCATGGGAAGACCCTCGAGATTTCTTGTGACCCGCAAGGGTCTGTCATGCTTAGTTTCCTTGAGTTTCTTGATGCGTCTATTGATGATTTGCGATCGATACCAGTAGTCCATGAATATTCTGATGTCTTTGATGAGGTTCGGGGTTTACACCGAAGGCACAAGATCGATTTTCGCATATATCCAGTAGAGTTGAATATACTCACCAAGAACAACAGGCACCCACTTTCGAGGATAAATGACTTGTTTGACCAGCTTGTTGGTGCCTCGGTATTTTCTCAGTTAGACTTGGCCATGGGGTTTCATTAGTTGAGGGTGGCTGAGGACAGTATAGATAAGACGGCTTTTAGGAATCCATATGGTTTCTTTGAATGGCCCGTGATGTCTTTTGGGTTGAAGAATGCACCAGCCTATTTTGTTGACCTAATGAGTAGGGTGTTTCAGGAGTTTCTATATAAACTTGTCATGGTCTTTGTTGATGATATCTTGATCTTCTCAAAGACCGAAGAAGAGCATGCCCAACATTTGAGGGAAGTGTTGAAAACCCTCCATGCACATCAGCTTAAGGCAAAGTTCTCCAAATACCATTTTTGGAGAAGAGGTGAGATTTCTAGGGCATGTGGTTTCCGAAGATGGGATAGCAGTGGATCCTGCATAGGTGGTTGCAGTTCAGGACTGGAAGATTCCAAAAAATGCAATGGAGGTGAGAAGCTTTTTGGGGGTTAGCAGGCTATTATAGGAAGTTCATTAAGGACTTCACCAAGATATGAACCCCACTCACCAGGCTGATGAAGAAGAACTTGGCCTTTTGTGGGATATAGATTACGATGTTGCTTTCTAACGACTGAAGAGGGCTCTGACAATAGTCCGACTCTCAACCTTGTCCGATGGAAACAAAGTGTTTACAGTATACACTGATGCATGTGGTACAAGACTTGGTGCGGTTCTAATGCAAGAGGGATGGGTAGTATGTTATGGGGGAAGACAACTGAGGGTTCATGAGAAGAACTACCCTACCCATGATTTAGAACTAGCTGCCATAGTATTCGCACTTAAGATGTGGCGTCATTATTTTCTTGGAGAGAAACTCGAGATGTACACTGATCATAAATCTCTCAAGTACTTGTTTTTGCAAAAGGATCTTAATCTGAGGCAGTTAAGGTGGATGGAGTTTTTAGAATCTTATGACTTTGAGATTGCTTATACCGCTGGCAAGGGTATTGTGGTGGCAGATGCACTGAGTAGATAGAGGATGTTCTTATGTCCTTTGTTTGTAGAAAGGAAAAGCTTGGAATTTATATCGGCTTTTGACTTTAGACCTTCAACCAAGCTTTTACCTGATTTGTCTGCATCGCTGGAAATATGACCTACTCGTACGGATCAGATAGGAGCTTCGCAGCGAAATGATACATAGATTTTAGACATCTTGGATAGGCTCAATAAAGGGGAGACTTCTAATCACCTCAGTAGATACTCCACGGACGATAAAGGGTGGTTACGACGAGATGGAAGGCTCTGTGTTCCCCGAATTGGGAGTGTGATAAAGACAGTCCTAGAAGAAGCCCATCATTCTAAGATGACTATTCACCCAGGTGGCGATAAGATGTATAAGGATATGAAGCGGGTTTTCTTTTAGACTGGGATAAAGAGAGATGTGGCTTAATTTGTTTCTCAGTGTCTGATTAGCCAGCAAGTTAAAGCTGAGCAAAAGAAGCCCGGTGGTCTAGTTCATCCTTTGGATGTTTCGCAGTGGAAATGGGAGAGCGTCTCTATGGATTTCATAGACGGATTTCCTAGCTCGAAGAAAGGCAACACCAGTATTTACGTTGCAGTGGATAGACTTACAAAGAGCACTCATTTCATTCCGGTTAAGAGCAAGAGGATGACAACATGGTTGGCAGCAGTTTATGTCTAAGAGTTAGTCCGTCTTCATGGAGTACCTTCCAATATCGTAAGCGATCGTGACCCCATCTTCACTAGTGAATTTTGGAGAAGCTTGCAAGAAGCATTAGGTACACATTTACATTCAAGCACCGCTTATCATCCTCAGACCGTTAGACAGGCAAAGATGGTGAAGTGTGACACCCCACGTCCGTTAATGTCACTCACTAAGGGAATGCATTAAGTTTCATGAAGCGTTATAGGTAAACAGATACAGAATAATTACAAGACAGATATAAATAAGATAGCAGCGGAAATTTATAAATTTTTATTTCAAACTTAAATCATAATGTCGTGGTCCATAATATCATAAGTCACAAAAACCATTACAATAAAACAGCTTCTGCCTTGCATCATCAGAGTAGCCTTGCATCATCAGAGTACATAAGAATATGAAAAACATAATTCCCCAATTAAAAGAGTTAGGCCATAGTAGAGACCAAAACTTGAGCCATACTTCAAAAGTCGCTCCTAGCAAGATGATATCTGAGTCCTAACTAAGCCTGAGTGTTTCCTCCCTGAGAACCTGGGGGGGGGGGGGGAGGGGGGAGGGAACGGAAGAAAGAAGGAGAAACAAAAAGAGTTAGACATAAAGTCTGGAGAGTCTAGTTACTTTTAGCTTGTAAATAAATAAAAGTAACATGATAGGCATATAACGTGGATAAGAGAGATCACTACATAAATGGTAGGTGTGACAAGGTAGACAGGGTAAGGTGTATGTGCTTCACTAATGATTACTCCACACTATTACTAGTATAACTAAAATGAGATGATTCCTTCCACTATAAGTTGGTAGACTTAGGGCATACGTCCGAATGTACCCTAAGAACTACCCTAATCGATCGACTCTCTACTCCGTAGATATTTTGTGCTGGCCTCACAGTAGGAGGTATCACTTCCTAAAGTGGCAACCTTTAAGGTGCGCACAACCATATCTACTGGTGTCACGGTCGTCTTATTCCCCTCTGCCCGACTCATGCACGCACATGGTCCGGTCGGTTTGCGCCGCCCACACCGTTCGTCTCGTTTGGATCTCTTATAATCAATCAGTTAGCGTGCACCTCCGCCTAGTACGGAGTTCTTTATTTGATACCTACTTCGGGTTACTGACTAAAATGGATCCCACACAATATGATACAAGCTCTCCCCTTTGTCTTGTATCCCAGCTAGGTTTTTCACTGACTATGTATACCTTAAGTGTCTTTAATTACATAGCCCTATATTAGTTATGCTTACCCTAAAGGGTGTCTTTAATTACATAACTTTATTATATTTCCCTGCTGGTTATGCATACCACTAGGTGTCTTTTATTACATAAACTTATTGGGTTAAGTTCGCGGGCCTATATGTAAATATTGCCCACCCCCTCTAATTTACTTTACCCACCCACTACCCATCCAGTTTTACTTAACCCTAACTTAAGTTCATAATCATACAACCCTTATGGATTAAATTAGGTAAAGTAGTCCAATTTATTATCATGTCCAATTATGGTCATAATGGGCTAGACCTCCCACATTAGGCCTACAACGTGTGGATGCTGGATATGCCGGCCGGGTCCTGGCAGTCTTATTCCACAGTTGGGTCTAACCTCGTGTCTTAGCCCGATTCGTATTTACGTACTTAGTCCTTCCATATTAGGTTCAACATTAATGGCTGCTGGATATGCCGGTCTGGTCCGGGCAGACTTCCACCACAATGTAACCTAACCTCGTGTCATAAGTACAATTCCTAATTGTAATTACTAAACATTCCATTTTTATCCAAATCTACCTATGTCATTATAGGTGATTATTTCTATGTTTCCCCATTTGAATTGTGTGTCAAATTCATATAAAATATTACATAAATTATGCCAATTACAAATCCCTTTTCCCCGTTTCCTAACTAATGTATTTGCACATATTTTGGCGGCATCTAGGCTATAAAGTAGCCTAGCCATAACAATGAAAAAGGGAATATGACAAAGTTGACAGTTTCAACATATCTTGGCATAAACTAGCATGATAACAAGGTTAATAGTCATGTAATTAACATCATAACAAGGTGGACATAAAACTGATGAACTTGTGGCAACTACGATGTCAAAGAAAGCATAATGAGATCTAAATTGACCATTTAGCAGTCCAACTATTTAGATCTAGCATAATTAGGGTGTCATGGTAACATGTTTAGATCTAAAGATGGCTTCACATGTCAAGTTTCCAACATGTCTAGATTGATCACAATATGAAAAGAGAAAAAGGGGATTTACATAAAGAACTAGATCTAGCTAATGTTACAACTGTCCAATTTAATAGACGTACATTCACCAAAATATAGTTACAAGTCAAGATCCACATACACAACATAATAGGATAACCACAATTATATTAGATCTAGGGAAATATATCTATCATGACATAGTATATGATTTAATACAAGCACGGAATCATGCTTTACAACATATCCAATTCACAATCTTTCAAATTTTACTTTTATTTATCTAAACCTAAAAGAAATATAGAAACTCAAAGCGTTAGGTTTAGAGAATTTAGAAAGAATGGATCTTGAATTTATGAATTTGACTTGCTAAGTATGTTGTTGTAGAAAATGGTTCTATCTCAGTTTGTATCCCAGCAGCATATGGCTCCCATAATTTCCAATGAAGAAATAGGAGATTCGAGCACATATTTATAGCTGCAGAACCCTCTGAAACCGACTGCCACCTCAGCCCTAGTGGTGTCGACAACCTTGTAGGTGGGTCGACCCATAGGTCGACACCCCTTAAGGGGGGTCGACCCCCTAGAGCGGGAATTTTTCCGCTCTGATGAATTTTTCAAATTTAAACTGTTCTGGATAAAATTTTGACTCACCTCTGACTCATATGAGTATACATAATATTTCTGCGCATATACAAATTAAAAACCCTCATAACTTCTCCATACAGTGTCCGTTTTACACAAACCAAATGTCTATCTTGACTAGAATTTCGAGACGGATGCAATGGTGTAGTCTGTTTCCTCTGATTCTGTATATTAAATTAATTATTATTTAATTTATCCTCTTTTATGTTGTTAAAAATTCAGTGTGTTACATTCTCCCCTACTCAATGGATTTCGTCCCCGAAATCTCTAATTTGAGAAGAATGCATATCCTACCATCCATCATCCATCGACTCATCCACCAATCACTGGCATCCATTGTCCTTAAAGATTTCTAATGCTTATATGAATATATGCAAAGGTGTGTGTATATTTCCCAATACTAATGCGAAGATCAGGCGGTCTAATGATTCAGTTGACCACCTTAATGCGATGTATGTTAGTGCCATGAATCCATTATGTATGCAAATTATCTTATTATAACATGTAAGCTCTATATGTGTGCGCACTTATTCATCCAAATGCAACATCCAATTCCATCCATAAAAGAAAAGAAAATGCACACACATCCATATGCAGTATGAAAGTGATTGAGCCGATCTTAGTGCCTAATGTGTGTGTATATGCGTCCGTAGGCAAGCACTAGCAAACATTAGCGTCCATCAAACATTACATGTTTCAAACACATGTTCACATCCATAAGATTCTTATCTAAAGGCCGAAAAATACTATGGATAAGATATACTCAATTGACAGAAAAAAGTACTGATAAAACTTTGAAAAATGAGTTAAGAACATACCCTCGAAAAGAAAAGGGAACGAAGCACAAATCTTGTCTTTGGTCTCCTAAGTCACATCCTATGGGTTATTTCCCCGTTGAACCTTTAGCAACTTGATCTCCTTATTGCACAACTTTTTAACTTCTGACCCAAGAATATCGAGTAGGGACTCGTCTGACTGTCGCCTCCCGTTCCACTTCTACTTCTTCCGACATACTCGGTTCAACAACTTCTATGGTGTCATGCAGGCACTTCCGCAGATGAGAGACGTGAAAATCATCATGAACACCGGATAGTTTTTCTGGGAGTTTCACTATATAGGCTATTTGGCCAATTTTCTCGATTATGGGAAATGGTCCCACAAACCTAGGTGCCAACTACCCTACTGATCTGAAGCGAACCACATTCCTCAGAGGTGATACATTAATAAAAACTAAGTCTCCTACGTCAGTTCTTCTCTTGTCCGCATAGGGCTTCTGCCTATATTGAGATGTCTTCATCCGTCGTCGAATAAGGTTAATCTTTTCGGACGTTTCCCTAATCATATCTGGTCTAAATAATAATGTTTCTATAGATTCCCACCAACAAGTTGGTGATCTACAGGGTCGTTCGTACAATGCTTCGAAGGGTGCCATGCCGATGCCAGCTTGATAACTGTTATTATAGGCAAACTCTACTAAAGGAAGATGCTCTTCCTAAGTCCCTCCGAAGTCTAGGATACACAGTCTTAAAAGATCTTCAAGAATTCTGTTTACCCTCTCCGTTTGTCCATCGGTCTGAGGATAATAAGTGGTGCTCAATCACAACTGTGTACCTAATGCTTCTTGCAAACCCCTCCATAATTCGCTAGTAAAGATGGGGTCCCGATCGCTCACGATGTTGGAAGGTACTCCACAAAGACGAACTATCTCTGAACATAAATTGCTACCAACCATGATGTCGTCCTCTTACTCTTAACTGGAATAAAGTGAGCGCTCTTAGTGAATCTATCTACCACTACACAAATACTGGTATTGCCTTTCTTTGACCTAGGCAAACCATCTATGAAATCCATAGAGGCACTTTCCCATTTCCACTGCGGAACCTCCAACGAATGAAGTAATCCTCCGGGCTTCTTTTGCGAAGCTTTGACTTGCTGGAAAACCAAACATTGAGAAACAAATTCGGCCACATCTTTCTTCATCCCATCCCAAAAGAAAACCCTCTTCATGTCTCTATACATCTTGTCACCCCCTGGATGAATAGTCATCTTAGAATGGTGGGCTTCTTCTTGGACTGCCTTTATTAAGTTTTCAGTTTGAGGAACACAAAGCCTTTCATCTTGTCGCAATCACCCCTTTTCATCTATGGCATATCTACTGAGGTTACTAGAAGTCTTCCCTCTTCTGAGCTTATCCATGATGTCTAGAATTTGTGGGTCACCTTGTTGCGAAGCTCCTATCTAGTCCATAAGGGTCGGTCGTATCTCCAAGGATGTAAACAAATCAGGCAGAACCTCAATGGAGGGTCTAAAATCAAAAACTGATATGAACTCCAAGTTCTTTCTTTCCACAAACAGAGGACTTAGGGCCATCCTAAGCCTACTTAGTGCGTCTACCACCACATTACCCTTGCCAGGGGTATAAGCAATCTCAAAATCATATGAAGATAAGAACTCCATCCACCGTTGTTGCCTTAAGTTGAGATCCTTCTGTGAGAATAGATACTTTAGAGATTTATGATTGGTGTACAGCTCGAACTTCTCTCCAAGTAAATATTGACGCCATGTCTTTAATGCGAACACTATGGCAGCTAGCTCTAGATCATGGGTGGGGTACCTTTTATGAACTCTCAACTGTCTATCCCCATAACATATTACTTTCCCTTCTTGCATCAGAACCACACCAAGCCCTGTACTGCACGCATCAGTGTAAACAGTAAACACTTTACTTCCATCAGGCAAGGTCAAGACTGGGGCTGTTGTCAGAGCCCTCTTCAGTCGTTGGAAAGCAACGCCACAGTCTATGTCCCATGAAAATGATAAATTCTTCTTTGTCAGCCTGGTGAGAGGGGCTGATATCTTTGCGAAGTCCTTAATGAACTTCCTATAGTAACATACCATCCCAAGAAAGCTTCTCACCTCAGTTGCATTTTTAGGAATCTGCCAATCTTGCAGTGCAACCACCTTGGTGGGATCTACAACTATCCCTTCTTTGGAGACCACACGCCCTAAGAATCTCACATCTTTTCTCCAAAAATGGCATTTGGAGAACTCTGCCTTAAGCTGATGGTTATGGAGAGTTTTCAAAACTTCTCTCAAATGTTGGACATGCTCTTCCTCGATTTTGGAGAAGATCAAAATTTCATCAACAAAGACTACAAATTTTTTTTTAGGAACTCTCGAAACACCGTACTCATCAGATTGACAAAATAGGCGGGTGCATTCGTCAACCCAAAAGGCATCACTAACCATTCAAAGAAACCGTCTGGAGTTCTAAAAGCAATCTTATCTATGCTATCCTCAGCCACTCTCAACTGATGGAACCCCGTAGCCAAGTTCAACTGAGAAAATACCGAGGCACGAACAAGCTGATCAACTAAATCATGCGGGTGCCTATTGTTTTTGGTGATCTTATTCAACTCTCTATATTCAACACACAAACAAAGCGAACCATCCGCCTTAGTTGTGAATAGTACTGGAGCACCCCATTCAGATATGCTTCGTCTGATTTACCCTTTCTCAAGTGGCTCCCCTACTTGCTTACTTAGCTCCTTCCTTTGCCTTGGAGCCATGTAGCATACTAGTAATGCAACTGGCCTTGCAGTGTCTCCAGATATATACGGAATTCGATCTTGCGCCTTGGAGGTAAACCCCGTACCTCATCAAAAACATCGGAATAATCCCAAACCACAGGAACAAATTGCAAATTATCTATGGATGCATCTAGAGACTATAGAAAGCTAAGCATAACAGACCTTGGGGGTCACAACAAACTTATAGGGTCTTCCCATGACAAGTCAGGAGCCTAACAACCCTCCTCTCACAATCCAGAATGGCCCCATACATGGTAAGCCAATCCGTTCCTAAAATCAACCCATAGCACATAAACCCAAGCACATATGCGTTGCATTCAAATTCGGCGCCTAACACAGATATTTTCAAACCCTGACAAATCATCGATAAATGATCCGAACCACTAACGGGGTTTGAAACAAGTAGGGGATCTACTACCATACTAGTAATTAAGTGCAAAGATTCAACCACATAACTAGATATAAACGAGTGTGAAGCGCCAGAGTCAAAAAGTGTTCTAACTGGTTGGTTTGAAAGAGAAAATAAACTTTCTATGGAAATTTTTCTACCTCTTTTAGGAGCACTGATCACGGGAGCATGCACCTACCCTCCCGAAGTTATGCTCTTTGACCTTGTCCCTGCGATCCCTGTTTCTTTGGGGATTCCTTGGAGAAGTGGTCGACCTCTCAGCAATTGAAGCAATTGCTCTTCCTTCCCTTATAGTCTTTGATCAAATGACCCTCCTTTTCACAATTATGACATTTTCTCTTATCCTTGCCTTTATCATCTTTCCCTCCTTTCTTCGGCTGTTGTTGTTTCCCCTTCTTGGGCCACACCTTCTTATTATGCGATGTCCCATCAGCTTTTGTTTCCTTCTTTTCTCCCTTGTCCTCCTCATACATTAGGGCCATATCAACAAGCTTTTCAAAAGTGGCCCCCATTGAAATATGGGACATGGCTAAACCATGCAGAGGCTCATTCAGCCCTTTAGCAAACCGCAAAGCCCTTTTGTGCGGTGTATCCACCAACTCTAACCCGAACCTTGCCAGCTGGTTGAACTTGTTCACATACTCCTTCACCGTCAATTTTCCTTGTTTGAGTGCTAAGAACCACTCCATCTGTATGCTTCTCTCATCTTAGGAGAGAAATTTCATTTCGAATCTCTATCTAAAATCTTCTTAAGTTTCCATCGGACGTCCCGCTTAGGTGATTTCCCACCAAAATAAGGCTTCGTCCTTCAATGGCCAGGTGGCTAACTGAACCTTCCTTCTATCCTCTACTTCAAAGATTTTGAATAAGTCCTCGGTCTCCTTAATCCAATTCCTAGCTTCTACGAATATCTTGTTCCAATGGAATGGCTTCCGTCCTATAGCACGGAAGTCCTTGCAGATCTTGGCAAAGTTATCTGCTCTTAGAGGGCGAGGAGGAGGAATAACTGGTGCAGCTGGGGGAGGAACATCTCTTTGGCCTTCGGCAGGCGTCGTGGCCTCTAAATACCTACGGAACCATCCGGGTATTGTGATGCCTTCTGGGATATTAGGGTTGTTTTGTCTCCATACATGCTTAAAAAAAAAAAAGGAAGAGATTTAGATAAAGGACCGAAGGATATTACATATGGCTTCTTGGGTCATGTTTTCAAAGCAGACTTTTCTTTTTGTAAATACTTCCTTTCAAAACCCATTTTGAAAATGTTTTTCAAAAACTTTTATCTAATCTGGTAAACTTCAGCTCTGGTACCAAGTGTGACACCCCACGTCCGTTAATGTCACTCACTAAGGAAATGCATTAAGTTTCGTGAAGCGTTATAGGTAAACAGGCACAGAATAATTACAAGACAAATATAAATAAGATAGCAGCGGAAATTTTAAAATTTTTATTTCAAACATAAATCATAATGTCGTGGTCCATAATATCATAAGTCACAAAAACCATTACAACAAAACAACTTCTGTCTTGCATCATCAGAGTACATAAGAATATGAAAAACATAATTCCCCAATTAAAAGAGTTAAGCTAAAGTAGAGACAAGAACTTGAGACATACTTCAGAAGTAGCTCCTAGCAAGATGATATCTGAGTCCTGACAAAGCCTGAGTGTTTCTTCCTTGAGAACCTGGGGTGGAAGGGGAGAACGGAAGAAAGAAGGAGAAACAAAAAGGGTCAGACATAAAGTCTGGCGAGTCAAGTTACTTTTAGCCAATAAATAAATAAAAGTAATATGATAGGCATATAAAGTGGATAAGAGAGATCACCACATAAATGGCAGGTGTGACAAGGTAGATAGGGTAAGGCGTATGTGCTTCACTAATGATTACTCTGCACTATTACTAGTATAACTAAAATAAGATGATCCCTTCCACTATAAGTTTGTAGACTTAGGTCATACGTCCGAGTGTACCCTAACCACTACCCTAATCGATCGACTCCCTACTCCGTAGATATCCTGTGTTGGCCCCACAGTAGGAGGTATCACTTCCTAGCAAACCTTAAAGTGTGCACAACCATACCTACTGGTGTCACGGTCGTCTTATCCCCTTCTGCCCGGCTTATGCACGCACATGGCCCGGTCAGTTTGCGCCGCCTACACCGTCCATCTTGTTTGGATCACTTACAATCAATCAGTAAGTGTTCCCCTTCTCCGCCTAGTACGGAGTTCTTTATTTGATACCTACTCCGGGTTACTGACTGAAATGGATCCCAGACAATATGATACAAGCTCTCCCCTTTGTCTTGTATCCCTACTAGGTTTTTCACTGACTGTTATACCATTAGGTGTCTTTAATTACATAGCCCTATATCCGTTATGCTTACTCTAAAGTGTGTATTTAATTACATAACTTTATTATATTTTTCCACTGGTTATGTATACCACTAGGTGTCTTTAATTACATAAGCTTTTTGGGTTAAGTTCGTAGGCCGATATGTAAATATTGGCCACCCCCTCTAATTTACTTAACCTGCCCACTACTGATTCAAGTTTACTTAACCCTAACTTAAGTTCATAATCATACAACCCATATGGATTAAATTAGGTTAAGTAGCCCAATTCATTATCATATCCAATTATGGTTATAATGGGCTAGACCTCCCACATTAGGCCTACAATGTGTGGATGTTGGATATGCCGGCTGGGTCCGGAAAGTCTTATTCCATAGTTGGGTCTAACCTTGTGTCTTAGCCCGATTCGTATTTACGTACTTAGACCTCCCACATTAGGTTCAACATTAGCGACTGTCGGATATGCCGGTCGGGTCCGAGCGGACTTCCACCACTAATGCAACCTAACCTCGTGTCATAAGTACAATTACAATTCCTAACTAGTGTTTGGCCCATGCTTCGCACACGGGAAGTGTTTGGAGAATAATATGTATTTATGCATGCAACCTCGAGTATGTACAGGATGTGTTATATGGATAAGTAGTAAGTTATCAATGTTGCAGCATATGGTGTAATGATACTGCATAATATGGAGTGAAGTAAAAAAAATGGATAGTATTATGTTTTAGTGTTGTGTAAACATGATGACGTTGAGGGTGACATAAATGTAATTAACGTACGTCACACCCTTGTGGCGGACGGAAGGGTAAAAAGAGATGGAATAAGAACTGTATATTGTCAGATAGAAATAATGCAGCTATATAGTGCAAGAAAAAGTTAAAAGAACAGCAACGAATAATAGCCAATGTCGTGTTTAGAATTATAATACATGGTTGTAGGTGATAATGGTAAATTAAGCAAGTAGGTTGTACATGATTAAATGTGGAAAGCAAGATTAAGAAAAATAACCAATGGTATTAGGGTAATATTAAAAATTTCTCATCAAATATTTAGCATTTGTCCTGTAAATAGGATCGCTTATTTCAATCCCAATCGTTACCATCTCATGCGTGCCTTTATACTCAGTATAAAAACTCAATTTAGACCAAAATATACATATATATGCTACTAATACCAAGTTCACTTACATAGCTACTATTTATTCATTTTTCAAAGATATATCTAGTATATTTGTTTATTAATAGAGGAATACCATACGCATTTATAACTTAACATTGTAAAACATGCACAAATTTAATTCACTACAAAGATAGAAATTTGACTATTTCTTTGATTCATTTATATAAATACAGTATTGACTTTTATACATTTGAAAACTATTCATACATTTGTGAATATTGCCAAGTGCTAAATGATGATAGATTACTCTAAACTTGGAACGATTTTTGTAGGACTGGACCCAAATATATGAGCAGTTGAAGCATCAGGGATCTTCCGTTATTTTCTCATTTAGATATGCAAGAGTTTTCTTAAAGTCAGATGTGCGTTCATCATACATGAAGACCTCTATCAGCTGGAAAAACAAAAGAAACTATATCATCATTTAACACAGACATGTATGTATATACATATGTACAAAGCTGCAATCTTACTTTGTTTACCTAACTTTTTCAACAAACTGTCATTTTCACTGTTATGAATATAAATAAGAAATCACTTTCGCTGTTACGAATATAAATAAGAAATCATTTTCGTTGTTACGAATATAAATAAGAAAAGGACTCAATGATTATACATAACGTGATAAAAAAAAATTCATATAGACATTCCCATTTTTGCATGGTGCATTACATCTCCAAATAATGTAAAACAAAGGAGCATGCAGAACAATAATTCTTCATGTAATGCATTTTTTAACTTGGAACCTAGACCGTCATTCAATTGTATGCATAAACATCCATTGGGTAAGTTTACATTTTCATGGATTTGAATGCGTAGCATGAACTTATGAAAGCAATTTCATGGTTCAATGACTTTCTTATCAAACAATGAAACTGTAACACCCCACCTTCGTTAAGGTCACTCACAAAGGGAATGCCTTAACTTTGGTGGAGCATTTTAGTAAACAGAAACAGAATACTACAAGACAGATAAACAGTACTTGAAAAATTATAACTTTATTTCAAACAGAAGCTTGGTTACATCCTTTCAAATCACAATATCAGAATTCAAGTACAAAATATCAGTCTTGTACAAAAGCCTTCAGAATGCATAGTTTAAAATCATAATCCCCACAGAAGAAGACAAGCCATACTTTAAGCACTGCAAGCGAAAGAAATCTGGATCAAGCTAGAGTATTCCCTTCTACAAAACCTGGGGGAAACGGAAGAAAGGAGGCGAAACAACAAGGGTCAGACAAAAGTCTGGCAAGTCCAGTGATTTTCAGTTATGAACAGGTAATAATAACATGACATGAAAATAAAACTGGATGAGAGATAACTGTAACAGACGTAGCAGATATAACAGAAGAAAAGAATGATATAAGCTATTGCTTTACACTTCTCTACACTAATACTAATATAACGGGATTATGTGTTACCTTAATGTCTTAACTAAAATAGAAAGGAAACAGAATGATTTCCACAGAACAGAATGCTAGTAATGGGCTTTTACCACCCGACAGAAGGTACAGAAACAGATTAATCCCTATGGAAACAGAATGTAGAATTAGGTATACACTAATAAATAGGCCTTTACCACCCCAACAGACGGTACCACGCTGGAACAGACAGGTGTTACCACCCAACAGAAACAGACGATATCCCACAGAAATAGGTAGAGCTAAGTGTACCCTAAGTTCTACCCCACGCGATCGGCTCCCTAATACATAAATACCCTGTGCCAGCCCCACTGAAGGGTGTATCATTCCCTAAAGTGGCAACCTTTGAATGACACAAACCTATTTACAGATGTCACGGCGTCTTACATCCTCAGAGACAGACCGGGATCCATGCACGCACATGACCCGGTTGGAACGCACCATCAGCACCCCTCGCCATTATCAGAATGAACCGCTTATAATTAGTTCAATAAGCGTGCCCGGACCTTACCTACTGTTGGGTCAAAGTTTTGATACTAGAAAGGGTTACTCACTAATATGGGTCCCAAACAACAGATGACACAAGTAATTCCCCTCCTATCCTTGTGTCCCCAGACTAACAAATTTCTAATTAACAAGTTCAGACATACAGAATTCAGATCAACTAGTTCATAGATCAGACAAGTTTTAGACTAACGGATCAGATATATGGATTTAACAGATTTACAGATTTGTCTAACTTTGTAATTGGGCCTACCGATTCACGGAACAGATTTATTAAACTCATCAGTCTAGTGGGTTCAACCCTATCCGCCCAACACGTTTTAGACATTATATTTATCTCAGATTTTCATTAATTAAATATTAATGGCCAGACCTCTCACATTAGACTGACAGTTTGCGGCTATTGGTTAGGCCGGTTGGTTCCGGGCAGATTTCTGCCGCAAACTGAGTCTAACCTCGGGTTTCAAGCATGTTATGACTAACTTCTCACATTAGAACCTATTGTTTGCGGCCACTGGATGTGCCGGGCGGTTCCGGGTAGGATTACGCCGCAAACTCATTCTAACCTCGAGTCAGCCATGTTTATCTTTGCGGCCAATTAATTATTAATTTACCATTTATGCCCACGCCTAATATACATGTCAATTTTCATAACTATAGCCAATTCAGATTATGTCAATAACAGACTAAATATATCAACTCAACATATATGGCAGATAACAGATTTAGCAGATTAGGCGACTTAACGGATTTAGCAGATTAAGCAGTTTAGCAGATTTAGCATATAACAGTTTAGGCATCTTCAGCAGACTTAGCAGATGACAGATTTGGTATATGAATAGATATAGCAGATTATAGCAGAACTAGCAGATTAGGCAATATAACAGAACTAGCAAATTAGGCAATATAACAGATTTAATCATTCCTTAAAGTTTCATAAACATATCTTGCCTAATTATAAATTTGGCCTAAGTTTGCATGCATAAATAGTTGTCATGATTCACATTATGATCATATACCCCATGTTTGCATTGAATTTACATGGCACAGATTATGGTCATAATTTACCATATAACACACGTCTCAAATTTAGTTAAACTTGCCTAGTACAAAAGATTCACATAAAAATTATACCAAATATAGCCATCGATTTCAATGCATGTCATATATTCAAAAATCTCCCACTTAGGTGTTATTCACATTTAATAGTTATCAAATCTTAACATAAATCTTCACACCTAAGTCATATTCCCTTTTAATCCCAAATCATGAATTTCTATATAAACAATATGCCCAACAATCTAGAACTTTAAATTATAACAGATCTTTAATTCAAAAATATGCGTTATGTCCAATGTCTCAAGTCACATGTTAATATACAATGGTTCCTCTTCTTCCAATTCACAGAATATGCACAGATCTAAATCTAGTTTACAACCTATGTCCTTTTAGTCATAGATTAGCCATGTCCAATTATGCCATCATTCATTATTTATCCCAAAGTTTAACGTTCGTGCATTAATCTCTTATGAGATTTGGCGCAGGCTCGGGGTAGCCTGGCTATAGAACAGAAAGAAGAAAGAGATATTGAATAAAATAGATCAGGACAGAACATACGCAATCTCAAATTCAGATTTACAATCATGTCACAATTATAATTAAAGTTTATATCGGAAAATAACTGCACTTGCCTTGGTTGGATTCTAAAAGAAAAAGGTGTTGTAGTTGTTCTCTTTTAATCCTAATTAGAATTGGAGGAAGAAGAAGCACAAGTCCTAGCTTAGGTTTCAGCAGAGTAGAGACGCCATTGATTTATTTATTTTTAGAGAGGAAGAGAGCAATGGAGGCTAGAGAATTGTATATGAGATTTAGGTTTAGGTTAGGGATGTATATATAGGTGTAGGAAGTTATTTAGGACCATTAGATTAACCCTGAATCATGAGAACCATTCAAATGCAAAATCTGCATTTGAGCGAATCGGCCCACGGGATGACAACCAAACACCCTGGATTAACCCCTAGTCGACCCAGCAGTGCTTAGGTTGACCTCAAAAATGGGCCGGTTCGGTTATTCCCCCTCCCAATTCGCTGTTTTGAACCTTTTTTGCATGTTTATTTATTTAATTTTTATATATATCTATACATATTTCTCTCATATGCATATAAACTTCAAGGCTTAATAACTTCTTCATAATTAACCATTTTTTTATATATTCTCAGAAAATACGGGGTGTTACAGAAACATTCACTAGTACTCTATTAACCAGTCTGGTTATTCTTCGTGTGACATAATACCCAGAACTATATACCATATTGATTCTGAAAATTTTCACTAAGTAGATAATTCATATCATATTTAAAACATAGAATTAGCCGATCAAATTGCTGTAGTGCGAATAAAAAAGTTAGGTTACAATAAGAAGATTTAAGTGCAAAGATAGAAAATAATTCTTTATTGTTTTAGAAAAAACTTATTTATGCAATTATCTTCAACAAATACAAAGATTGAACATAAATTATAGCATCAGCCTTCTTCCAGTTTCTATTAAAATTAATCGCTTATTTCAATCAAAGTAGTGAAGAGGAAAGAAAGAAAATAAAACATTGCATACCATAAAATTAGATGAAACCAGCAAAATATGTTTAATATTGAAAAACAGGGTATGTGTTTGGTATGCATTAAGACCACATTATGTGCAACACATGTTTTTAATTTCTTATTCCATACCATAAATTTTCTGATATGCTTCGAGTAATATCATCTACGCTATAAATGAATCCAACTCACATAAATGTTATAAAAATATATAATGCTTCCAATTAGTAAAGAAGAAAAGGTTAGCACTTATAACAGATTAATAGCACCTCATTACTGAGATAAAAGGGGAATAATGTGCATTGGAATCAAATCAAATGTACCTACCAAAATGCTATGAACAGATGATTTTGAGTGTGATCAAGCATAAATTGTTTAATACATGAAATTAAAGAAGCCAGTAAAAGAAGAATCAATTGTGCAATGAAACCAAATTATTAGCTCATAAACAGTATAAGCGTATAACTAATAAGACAGATGTTATATGTAGTACAAGTAATTAATTTCTTCCCACAAACGTTAAATTTAGGTAAAGGTCCAAAGAAATATTGCGTAAATAAAAAAATTAATGATTGGTCCATAAATGGTATAAACAAAGGATTTTATGACAATAATAAGCAGTAAAGGTTAATTATCACGTATATCAGATTAACAAATAGTAATTACGTATATATTGCTATAATGAAAAATTACTTGTATACTGCTATAATGAGAACAAAAGTAATGTGGAATGCAATGAAACCAATTGCAGGAAAACACAATCAACCCATGATTTATCAAGTTTCATAGCGCAAATGGTTGCGAATTAAAATTAAGGTAATAAGTTTCAACTATGCAGTGAAAAACTACCATTGATGGAAAAATAACATACAATTTTACAATGTGGGTAATATTTAAGTAAATAAAAACACCAATAACATCTTTTTCAAAATGAATATTAAGTAATTGAATAACCAGGGATATCATTGGAGTAAAATTAGTGAAGACAGTGGTAAACAAATTGAGTAAGAAAAAAGTAGTAAAACAATAAAATACATAAACAAAAAAAATCAATTGGTACATACAGTAAATTTTAGTTTTGTTTTAAGATTAAAGCAGTAGAAAAGCACAAGCAACTAATTCCTTTGCATACACTTTAAATTTCAATAATTGTCCATAAATCATTTGATATTGTGCATAGTTTAAATCAAATTACAGAAATATGAGAAACATATTTCGTTGACATAAGATTTATCAACTATGCAAGCAGAAGATACCAACACATGTAGCAAACAAAAATAATGATTGCTACAGTAAGACAACATAATCAAATTAGTTTTCAAAAAATGTGATAATATTTTTTTCAATCTTTTGATCAATAATTGTTTACAACTTTGAGTTATGGCCATGTAGGGAAAGGAGAGTTAATTTTGCAGTAAAATCAGATAATTGACACTAATTTTAAATTGGCATATGGTAAACAACTTGTGTAAGACATGATTTAAATAAATAAAGTAGTAAATTAGAAAGTCCATGTAATTAGTTTATTTCTACACAGTTTTAATTTCATTAAATGTCTGTAATTTTATAATTTAACAACATTTTTTTTTGATAATTATGTAATTATCCACTGTTTAAATCAGATACATGCACATAATTAGCATGAAAAATTAAAATACCAACTACAGGAGGAAAACTTGATACCAAATATGCAAGACTTTGATTGTTAGAAAGAATAACCAATGCAATAAATATTAAGATAAAGTGAAAGCACTGTCAATTGGTATTAGCTCAGTAACACAAATTTAGTATAAAAGCATAAATAGCAATCTGACAGAAATGAAAAACTATGTTAGGAATTAATCATTGTACAAAATCAACTCATAAGAATCGAAATAGTTAAAATATATGTACATATTGAATGAATACAACTGGTTAGTAAATATACCCAATTTGGAAATTATGTAGAAATAATTATGTGAAGGAATAAGAGGAGATTAGCATACCTTCCACAAAATGTTGCTCTATTTATGACTTCAAGCCAGAGTAACTTAGTGGGTATGGCAAAATCAGGGTCATGTGAAAGAAAGACTGACAATTACGTCTATAATTCTTTCCCTTTATGACTTCAAGCCTGACTGTTGTAGTCAATAATTGTTGATTTCATCTGATTTAAATGTTTCTGGTATGAAGCTGCCTTAACTGTTGTGATAATACTTTCTTAGATTATGGACGTAATTGCAGTAAGTCACACTATTTCAAATTGAGAATTTTAAAATGAGAAACAACAGTTTAGACATCAACATTGAAAGTTAAAATTACTTTAAAGTTTGTAATATGTAATAGGCCAAATATTTGAATGCTTACCTGGGTTATACTTCAATACAAACTTCAAACCTTGTTTGTTAACATGGAATAACATTAGGTAGAACAGATGATTTTCCCATTTCCTGTCAATAAATATAAAACCATAAAAATGGAGAACATCATTGAGTATGAAGTAAAGACATAAAAATCAAGAATTTAGCTGGATTCACATGCTAGCACGTGGGAATATCTATTAATGTTTTCCGTTAGCATATTAACAGGGCAATGTATTGATCAAGAACTATGCAAAAGTAAAAACCGTAAAATGTTAAAGTATAGATATTCAAACCTGACTGCAATTACTGAAATAGTGTGAATGGCTTTTACAGGGCGTAGGATCTATCATTTGCTATGCTAACATATCCATCTGCAATCCAAAACACATTATATAAGGTTTCAGCTTGTGAAGTTTAAAGTTGGATACATGAAAAATCCTAATGTTGTAAAAGTAGTTTGACTTAGTCATGCGAAAATGATCAGTGTTCAAAACTGTATGTCATAATTGAAAACTATCTAAAGCTTGAATCACTGTTGATCAAAATACTATGGGACCACAGATCGAGTAAAGTAGTGACAATAGCAGATTATATTAGAATCCCTAATTTTTTGAGAAATAAATAATCAAAAGAATAATAAATTAGAAATTCGAAAACTAAAATATGTAGTTATCTCACATCAAAAGCGATGTTCATTTGTGTAGTTTCCTCTGCTTCTCTCGTTTTTATTGAGGAAAGCACCGTGTACAAACCGGAAGAGTAGAGGTAAATTAGTTAGATAATTATTAAATTCAAAGGCCATGGAAATTGCTGGAAATAAAATCAAATCAAGGACATACCTAGTCAACCCATACATAGTAGGTTATGATTTTCACACAGTTGGATCTAAGTTGTACATTGTAAAAGGGAAACAGGAGAAAAAAAATTAGTTACACACAGTGAATAAATTTGTATAGAGAAAGGGGAAAAAATTGACATGAGATTTACTTGAAATCGATCTCATTGGATGAGGGTAGCCACTGAATGTCGAGGATCATAATTCCAGATTAAAAGTGGGATAAAAGTCAAACTTCGAGCGGCAAATTTTAGAGTTTTTGAATGGAGAATTGTAAAGTTTTTTAGCATCGCTTGAGGAAGGACCAGTATTTTAGGAAGGAGAAGGTAGAACGCAGTGGGGGTAGCGGGTTTGATTGAGGAAGAAGAAAGGATAAAATGGCAGATAGTAAGAAAGTGGTTAGGCTATGCGCAACGGTTTCAAGGAGAAAAAGAAAAACTGTGGAAGGGCACATGTTCGGATTGAAAAAAAAAAAGATTTTCGGAATAAAGCAGGTACCTGTATCTTGAAATGAAAGCGTATAGTGTGTCCACATCAGCAATGCTTAGTTCCTGCCTTTAGGTTTAAGTAATAGATTGTAATCACTAAACATTCCATTTTTATCCAAATCTACCTATGTCATTATAAGTGATTATTTCTACCTCCATTTGAATTATGTGTCTGATTCATATAAAATATTACATAAATTATGCCAATTATAAATCCCTTTTCCTCGTTTCCTAACTAATGTATTCGCACGTATTTTGGCAGCTTCTAAGCTATAAAGTAGCCTAGCCATAACATGGAAAAGGGAATATGAAAAAGGTGATAGTTTCAACATATCTTGGCATAAACTAGCATGATAACAAGGTGAATGGTCATGTGATTAACATCATAACAAGGTGGACATAAAACTGATGAACTTGTGGCAATTACGATGTCAAAGAAAGCATAATGCGATCTGAATTGACCATTTAGCTGTCCAACTATTTAGATCTAGCATAATTAGGGTGTCCCGGTAACACATTTAGATCTAAAGATGGCTTCACATGTCAAGTTTACAACATATCTAGATTGATCACAATATGACAAGTGAAAAAGGGGATTTACATAAAGAACTAGATCTAGCCAATGTTACAACTGTCCAATTTAATAGACGTACATTCACCAAAATATAGTTACAAGTCAAGATCCACATACACAACATAATAGGATAACCACAATTATGTTAGATCTTGCGAAATAGATCTATCATGACATAGTATAGGATTTAATACTAGCATAAATCATGCTTTACAACATATCTAATTCACAGCCTTTCACAATTTACTTTTATTTATCTAAACCTAAAAGCAATCTAGAAACTCACAGCGTTATGTTTAGAGAATTGGGAAAGAACGGATCTTGGATTTCTGAATTTGATTTGCAAAGTATGTTGTTGTAGAAAATGGTTATGTCTCAATTTGTATCCCGGCAGCATATGGCTCTCATAATTTCCAAAGAAGAAGTAGGAGATTTGAGCATATATTTATAGCTGCAGAACCCTCTGAAACAGACTGCCACCTCAGCCCTAGGGGTATCGACACCCCTGTAGGTGGGTCGACCCATAGGTCGACACCCATTAAGGGGGGTAACCCCCTAAAGCTAGAATTTTGCCGCTTTGACGAGTTTTTCAAATTTGAGCTGTTCTGGATAAAATTCTGACTCACCTCTGACTCATATGTGTATATATAATAATTCTGTGCGTATACAAGCTTAAAACCCTCATAACTTCTTCATACGTTGTCTGTTTTATGCAAACCAAATGTCTATCTTGACCATGATTTCGAGACGGACGCATTGGTGCAGTTCGTTTCCTCTAATTTTGTATATTAAATTAATTATTATTTAATTTATCGTCTTTAATGTTGTTAAAAATTCGGGGTGTTACGTGAATAGAGTTCTAGAGGCTGTGTATCCTAGACTTTGTAGGTACTTGGGAAGAACATCTCCCTTTAGTAGAATTCGCCTACAACAACAGTTTTCAAGCAAGCATTGGCATGGCACCTCTTGAAGCCTTATAAGGACGACCCCATAGATCACCGACTTGTTGGTGGGAATCTACAGAAAGACTATTATTGGACCAGATATGTTTAGAGAAACGTCCGAGAAGATTGATCTTATTAGACGATGAATGAAGACCGCTCAAAATAGGCAGAAATCCTATACAAACAGGAGAAGGACTGACATTGAATTTGAAGTAGTAGATATGGTTTTCATTAGGGTATCTCCATTAAGAAATGTGGTTTGGTTTGGACCTGTAGGGAAACTGACACCAACATTTGAAGGGCCATTTCCCATAACAGAAAGGATTAGCCAAATGGCATATAGAGTAAAGCTACTCGAGAGACTATCCGGCATTCACGACGTTTTCCATGTTTCTCATCTGCGGAAGTGCTTACATTATACCGCAGAAGTTGTTTGAGCTAAGTATATTAGAGGAAGTGGAACAGGAGGTAATAATCAAACGAGTTCCTTCCCGTATTCTTGGATCGGAAGTTAAGAAGCTACACAACAAAGAAATCAAGTTGGTGAAGGTTCAATGGGGAGATAACCCAGAGGATGCGACTCGGGAGACTGAAGACAAGATTCGTGCTTCATACCCTTTTCTTTGTGAGGGTATGTTCATAACTCCTTTTCCAAAGCTTTTATTTATGCTTATTTCTATCATCTAAGTATGTCCTATCGATTGAATCTTCGATCTTTAGGTAGGAGTCCCATGATTGTAAACATGTGTTTGAAATATGTTATGTTTGATGGATGCAAGTGTTTGCTAGTGGTTTCTTATGGATCTATATACACACACATTAGGCACTAGATCGGCTCAATCATTCTTATACTGCATATGGATGTGTGCGCATTTTTTCTTCTTTTAATGGATGGAAATGGATGTATCATCATATGGATGATGCATTTGGACGGATGATTGTGCACCCATATAGAGCATACAAGATATAATAGGATTGTTGCATACATGCTGGATTCATGACTAACATACATTGCATTAAGGAGGTCGACTGAATCAGTAGATCACCTGATCTCCTCATTAGTATTGGGATACATACGCACACCTTTTCATATGTTCATTTAAGCATTAGTAGTCTTTAAGGACAATGCATGCCTGTGATTGATGGATGAGTAGATGGATGTTGGATGGTAGGATGAACATTCTTCTTAACTTGGAGATTTCGGGGACGAAATCCTTTGAGTAGGGGAGAATGTAACACCCCATATGTTAACAACACTAATATAGGATAAATTAAACAATATCAGAATTAAGGGAAATGGACTGTGCCATTGCGTCCGTCTTGAAATTCTGGCCAAGATAGACATTTGGTTTTCGTAAAACGGACACCGTATGAACATGTTATGAAGGTTTGAAATTTGTATATGCGCAAGAGAATTATATGTATATATATATAATCAAAAATTCAGAAAACAGTTCAAAATTTGAAATTATAGTGAGCGGCAAAAATCTGGCCTAGGGGTGTCGGCCCCTTAAGGGGGTATCGACCCCTCAAGGGGGTGTCGACCTCAGGGTCGACCCCCTAGGGATGAGGTGGCAGGTCGAATTCTGGGGGCTGGCAACAATAAATACAAGCTCATTTTTGTTGTTTTCTTCACTGAAAATCAATGGAGGCCTAAATGCTATCGGTGCCTAGACTGAAACAAATCTCTTTCTACTTCTACAACCAAAGTTTAGAGATTCAAGTGTAGACCTATGATTCATCAACCGCTTTTTTCCTTCTACTGTTCTAGATCCGAACACTGTGAGTTTTAAGTTACTTTTAGATTTAAATAACTAAAAGTAAAATATGATATGACTATAATTTGGATCTATGCATGTGACTGAATCATATCAGATCTATTGTAATTTGTGAATCTATAATTGTAACTTGGAACTCAACCTTTATATTGTCAGATCTACTTTTGATTATGGATCTATTTTTCCATTTGGATCGTCTTATTCTATCATGTTATAATTAATTTGGATACGTCATTAGTTAGACATCTAAATCCTTATTTAGAACTAATAATGCCTGTTATGACATCGCTACTATGTTAGGACCTGTTTTATTATCACAAGTTCACCGATTTGTTCTTATATGTTCATCTTAACATTATGCCATCATATGCTTATGTCAATTTTATTAGAATAATCATCTCTGTCATCTTCCCTTCGCCTTTCCCTTTTATTTTGTATAACCAGGCTATTCTGGAGCCTAGGCATGTCGGTAAATTATGCGAATACGTTAGTTTGGGAATGGGGGGGGGGGAATGTAGAATTGGACATAACTTGAAAGAGGGAAATGTGGCATAACTTGAATAACGTCTATGAACGTGAATTTGGACATATAATTTACTATGAACATAATTGGGGAAAAAGGGCATGAAACCTATAATGACATAGATACAAATGGCTAATAATGAAATGCCTAGGATTACAGTAATTAGAAACTAAAATTGCACCTAGACTCGAGGTTAGATTACACTTGTAGTAGAAGTCTGCCCGGAAACGCCCAACATATCCAGCAACCACTGGTAGTGAATCTAATGTGGGAGGTCTAGGTGCACAAATATGAGATGTGATAAGACATGAGGTTAAGCCAGACTTGTGGAAGAAGTCTGCCCGGAACCGACCGACATATCCTGCATCACAAGTGGTAGGCATGATGTGGAAGGTTTAGCATACTGTAACCATGAATGAAAATATGGTAATAAACCTTGAATACTTAACCTAGTTGAATCCATAGGGATTGTATGAACATAAACTTAAATTGGAGTTAATTAAATTTGGTCGAACAGTGGGTGGGTTAAGTAAATCAATGTGGGTGGGTAATATTCACATATAGACCCACACACTTAACCTGATAGGTTTATGTAATTAAAGACACCTAGTGGTAAGCATAATCTGTGAAAATGTTGAAGTTATGTAGTTAAAGACACCTTTTTAGGGTAAGCATAACTTGTGGAAATGATAGGGCTATGTAATTAAAGACACCTAGTGGTATACCTAACCAGTGGAAATCCTAGAGGGGATACAAGATAAAGGGGAGAGGTTGTATCATATTGTGAGGGACCCATTTCATTCAGTAACCCTTAAAAGGTATCAAACGTGTACTCCGAACTAGGTCAGAGTTGGGGCACACTTACTGAGCTGATTGTAAGAGATCCAAACGAGGAGGACGGTGTGGGCGGCACAAACCGACCGGGGACATGTGCGTGCATGGGCCGGGAAAAGAGGGCTAAGACGACCGTGACACCAATAGGTATGGCTATGCACATCAACGAAGGGTTTCCACTTTAGGAAGTGATACCTTCTACTATGGGGCTAGCACAGGGTATATACGGAGCAGGGAGCCGATAGATTAGGGTAGTAGTCAGGGTACATCTGGACGTATGCCTAAGTCTATCATTTGACAGTTGTTGGGATCATCTCATTCTGGTTGTACTAGTATTAGTGCAGAGAGTTAGAGTAATCATTAGAGGAGTGTACACACTCCATCATGTTTACCTTGTCATATTTACCTTCCATGGTGTTACCTTTCTTATCCACCTTATATGCCTATCACGATACTTTTATTTATTTACTTGCTAAAAATAACTAGATTCGCCAGACTTTATGTCTGACCCTTTTTGTTTCCTCTCCTCCCTTCCGTTTTCCCCCCAAGTTGTCAGGGTGGGAATACACAGGCTTAATCAGGACTCGGTTATCATCTTTCTTGGAGCTGCTTTTGAAGTATTGCACAAGTTCTCTTCTTTACTACTATGGCTTTGTCTCTTTTGGGGAAATTATATTTTTTTATGTATTTATGTGCTCCAATGGTACAATATAGAATTTGTGTTATTGTAATGGTTTTTATGTAGTCTCAGACTTGTGATATTTTGGACCATGATGTTATGAATTATGTTTGAAATAAAAAAATTAAAATTATGTTGCTTACTTTTATATCTGTCTCGTAATATTCTGTGTCTGTTTACCTATAATGCTTCATGAAACTTAATGCATTCTCTTGATGAGTGACATTAATGGACGTGGGGTGTCACAATCTGGGTATTGGTTGTAGGATAAAATGAATGTCTTTACAACATATTAAAACAATTCTTTATCATGGGTCGATAGAACATTTGGTCGATTCCTCAACACCGGCCAGGATGCAAATGGGTACCCAAGAAGTGGTCGATCATTATCAAATCTTTCATTTCTTTGTTTTTAATCTTTAATTAGAGTTGTGGCTTCATCATCCACCTTTACATCAGCGCGTATTTTGATAGGTTATGGTTTTTCCATTCTGACAGATGGCTTCTTGTGAGGAAGACAACTTACAATGGTCGGTAAACGAGCTGCTCGGAAACAGGGAGCTGGTAAGGGAAAGGTATTATCCATCCCTATAACATTGGAAAGTACTCCCAAATCTTCTGCTAATTCTAAATCTGATCCCGACATCAACAATCAAGATCGATTGGCAGATGCAAGACATCCCCTTGTGGTAATCGGTGCATCGAGTGGGATAGCTGCTACAACGGTGGCACTCGATACACTTTCACATGCGGCAATCCTGAGAAACCCCGGGATGCTTTGGAGGGCGTAATGACCCTGAAGCAATTGCAGAATATAACAACCAGGTAAAACATTCCCTGGGGAGATATCCTTTTTCCCAAAGAGCATGATCACCCTCACAACCTCCCAAAAGGCTACATGGCGTTGACTCGTCCCATGTGTATTGGCAGAGCCATTCCTCCTTTTTCTCCACTCATCATCAACTTCCTTGGATGGATGAAATTGGCTACTATGCAACTTCATTTGATCGCTTATGGAAACTTGATGTCGTTATACGTTCTGTACCTGAAATATTTAGGCCAACATCCGACATTCGATGGTATAATCTCCTTTTTCAGTTTTAAGCATAACAAGAAATATTCCTCTTCTTTCGAGCCTGCTCGGAGACGAAAAATCACAGTTAGGAACACAAGTCTTTTATACTCTTCCTTTAGTCTTTAAGGGTTAGAGTTCTTTGGGATCGAGTGGTATTTAGTCAGGTGCACCTTTCATGCTCATCCATGATTTTGTACTCATTCTAAAGTCAAGAGAATCATATTTGTTCTCAAATAGACAGTCATGCTATTTGCAATGGTGTCATCCTCACTTCGAGTCAACAAAGTGGGACTCGTTGTTTTGAGCAGCAATATCAAGCTTAAATGTAGTCTTCCCAGATTCCCTATTGTGCCCAGGACGAGGTCGATTCGTTATGAAACGGATCAACAGGCCGAGATGTTACCATTCGACTTAGTGTCGATCTAATCGCAATGTTGAGTCATTATGTAATCAAGTTAGAAAAGGAAAGGAGTTTTATTCATGAACTATTACTGGTGATAAAACACACCTTGTTACAATGCTAAATCAGATAAGATAATAAGGAAACAAAAATTCTAAGAAAGATAAGGTCATAAGTGCTTCGCATTTCATGCTCTCTGAAAAGGCTCTTCATCAACAATCGATAGCCTGAATGTTCCATTGTCAAGTTTATGTTGGATGACGTAGGGTCCTTCCCATTTGGGCCTCATATGTACAGGAGTTGGGAAGTTCCGCTTTAGGACAAGATCACCAACATCGAAGGTATTTGGTCGAACCTTCTAGTTGTAATATCGAGCAATCCTCCCGCGGTGAGCTTTGGCACATAGGTTCGCCTCATCTCTGTTTTCATCAATTATTTCTACTGATTGCAAGAGAAGGGCTTTGTTTTATAATAGATCACAGTACGTAACTCTATAGGAAGGATCTTCGAGTTCGATGGGAATGGAAGTTTCTGATCTGTAAGACAGGGCGAAGGGAGTATGTCTGGTGGTAGTCATATGGATGGTCCCATATGCCCAGAGGGATTGAGGGAGCTCATCGACCCATTTTCCTTTAGCTCGTTCCAATCGATTCTTCAAAATAGACTTGATGATTTTGTTGATCGCTTCGACTTGTCCATTGGATTGTGGATGTTCAACCGCGGTGTACTTCTTCTCTATATGATATCGTTCATAAAAGTATCTGAATTCTGAGCTTTCGAGCTGGATCCCGTTATCTCTGATAATAATCTGAGGTATCCCATACTGACATATGATATTTTTGACAATAAAGTTAATAACTCGCTTTGTTGTGATCATGGTCATCTGCTCGGTTTCTGCCCACTTTGTAAAATAGTCTACTGCCATGAATGCATACTTTGCACCTCCTTTTGAAATTGGCAGGCTCCAAATGATGTCTATCCCCCAAATAGCGAATGGCTAAGGGTTGTACGTTTGAGTAAGCTCGGTTGGTGGGGCTCATGGAATCTGTGCAAACCTCTAGCATTTATCACACATTCTTGAATAATTAGTTGCACCCTTGCTGACAGTCGGCTAAAAGTAACCATATCGCATCACTTTCTTAGCCAGAGTTTGCCCTCCTGTATGCACGCTACATTCTCCTTTATGCACTTCTCTCAATATCCTTTTAATATCATCATTGGCCACACATCGAAACATAGGCACGGAAAAACCCCTTCTATATAGTTAGTCTTGCTAAATGATGTACCTAGAAGCCTACCGCACGATAGCTCGTCTTTCATTTCTTTTTTTTGGAATAGTTCCATGTAAAAGAAAAATCTTAATGGGAGTCATCCAAACTCTCTTTCAGGCTCGTCTTCTGCTTGGTAGACCTCCATCTGATCGATGCTCGGAACGCCCAGAGTCTCTATAAGAACTAACCCTATTTCACTTGGGTTGTCAGAACTAGCGATTTTCGCCAATATATCTACCTTTTGGTTTTCCTCTCTCAGAATGTGGGAGATACCATATTGATCGAAGACATGTAACAATCTTTCGACCTGCTTGAGATAGGTAGAAAGTCGTACTACTTTGGTCTAATATTCTTTCCGAACCTGAAATACAATAAGTTGTGAATCACATAAAATATCAAGCCATGATATTTTCAAGTCCTTTATAAGTTTGATCCTAGCAATCAAGGCTTCATACTCGGAGTCGTTATTTGTTTCCAAGAAATTTAATCTCAGAGTATTATAGATCGAACGCCCCTCAGGAGGTAGCAACGCTATGCCAGCACCAAAGCGTTGGTTATTATGAACCCCATCCGTGTACAGTTTCTAGGTGTCTCCTCTCGATTCTCTATCAAGGGGCTCGGTACTATATTCCAAGTTGTAATTTTCTAGAGTAGTAAATTCGGCTATGAAATCAGCTAGTGCTCATCCCCGGATTTGCGGAAAAAAAGTTAGGTCGAACAGACTCAACTCAATGTTCCATTTAAACAGTCTCCCGCTTGCCTCGGGTCATTGCAAAACTTGGCGAAGAGGTTGGTCGGTGAACACTTTGATTAGGTGAGCCGGGAAATAATGCCGAAGCTTTCGTGACGCAATTAGCAGACTATACGAGAGCTTCTCAATCTTTGGATAGTTTCGTTCAACCCATGTCAACTTCTTGCTCACATAATAAACTAGTCATTATATCTGGTCTTCTTCGCGGATTAGGACCGAGCAGATTGCATGCACAGATACTACCAAGTACACAAATAGGTATTCATGATCGATTGGTTTGGATAAGATGGGAGGTTTCTCTAAGTGGTCGAGCATGTTCTGAAAGGCCTCGACACAATCGGGTGTCCAAGTGAAGTTTTGTTTCCCTCTTTGATCAATTCAAAGAAAGGTAGGCACTTATCGATCGCCCTGGATATGAACCGACCCATTGCTATGACCTTGCATGCCAAGCTCTGCACATCTTTGATTCCTCTGGGTTCCTAGATTCTTTTGATAGCCAAAATCTGATCGATATTGATTTCGATCCCTCGAGAGCTGACTGTGAAGCCTAGAAACTTTCCCAACGCTACTCCAAAAGAACACTTCAAGGGATTTAGTTTCATTCCACACCTTCGTAGAATGCCGAACATATCTGAAAAGTCTTTAACATGGTCAGATGATTATCTCGACTTTACCAACATATCATCTACATATACCTCCATCATTCTCCGTATCTGATCGTGAAACATTCGGTTGACCAAACGCCGATACGTCGCTCCAACATTCTTCAAGCCGAAAGCCATGACTACATAATAGTATAGCCTGAGATCTGTTATGAAGGTGGTATGCTCTTGGTCTTGGACTTCCATTGCAATTTGACTGTAACTTGAGTAAGCGTCCATAAATGAAAGGAGTTCATGTCCTGCGGTTGAGTCAACCGGCTGATCAATCCTGGGTAATCGAAAACTGTCCTTAGGGCAGGCCATATTCAAGTTGGAGAAGTCGATGCAAGTTCGCCACTTCCTGTTATCTCTTTTTACATCCACAGGTTGGCCATCCATTCGTGATAAGTCGCGTCTCGAATAAGCCCATTGGCTCATAGCTTTCCAATTCCTTCCTTTAGGGTCGTAGATCTCTCTGGACTGAGCATCCTCCTCTTCTGCTTTATATGGGTATACTTCAGATTGATACTGAGAAAATGAGTTATGATGGAGGGTGAAATATCATACATGTCAGCTTGGGTCCATGCAAACACATCAAGGTTAGCACGGAGAATTTCGGTTAGCGCCCTCATACGTAGGGGGTCGAGATGGGATCAAAATCTCCAAAACCCTTGTCGGGTCATCATCATCGCTCGAGATATCCACAGTAATTTCATTTGGGGATGCCTTTCTACATCCCGATTCTTTGTCCTCTCTTGAATCGATATCCTCAAGTTGGCAGATCGACGGTCCTGGCCCAAGTTTTCTGTAATTTCTATGCTTCCTTCCCCTCCACTGTATCTTCAGATTCCTTACTACTTTTTCTTTGTATCTCTTTCCATTTTGCCAAGTAGCAGCCTCGCCCTATTACTTGATCTCCTCGTACTGTCCCGATTCCACCGTCAGTCGGGAATTTCAAAAGCAAACACTAATGAGTAATACAGGCTCTAAACTCGGCTAGGGCCTGTCGCCCTAGAAATGCATTATACTAGGAGTTTATATTCATTAAAACAAATGGTAGAATATGTACCCTTCTACGGTCTCTCAATTCTACAGATTGTTTGATCTGGCCGACAGGTTCGGTGGATTCTCCATTGAAATAATGTATCTGACCGGTACATGGCTCCAAGTCCTTTAATTCTAGGCTCATCTGATCATAGGCTTGTTTGAATAATATATTCACTAAGCTTCCATTGTCGATTAGAACCTTTCATACAGTAGCTAGGCCCACAATGGCTATTATTAATAGTGGATCGACGGTCGAGGTCTCTATACCAATCGACTCCCGATCACGGAAGATGATATCATCGTTCATCATCCTTCTTTTCTTGACGGGAATTGCAGCTTTAGGGGTGCTTGTCTCCGCAACATCCAGATGCTTTGCAAAATTTACATAATGCTCCATAGCTCAAATGTTATGTCCTAATGGGTGTTGTCCTCTAACAATGGCGTTGATCACTATCCCCTTTCCTTTTTCTTGGATGTGTCTTTAGGCGTCGCCTGGCTTTGTTTAGGTGTTGAAGTCCATTGCCCCTTGTCTCTCGCGGAAACTTTGTATTCATCCAGTTCCCCCTCTCGAATTAACTTCTTAATGATGTCCCGAAGGTGACGAAATTTGTTAATTGTATGCCCATAGATGTCATAGAACAAACAAAACTTCCTAGTCGCCCGCTCTTTCTTAATATGCTCACACATGGGCGGCTTCTTGTACTGAACCGTGCTGCATGTATCGAGATAAATGTTCTCCAGCGTGTCATCCAATGCTATATAAGTTTCAAAAACTTGGAATCATGGTCGCTTCTTGGAATTCCCTCTTTGTCCATGTTTCCATTGGCTTCCTTCGGCCCGTCACCGTTTCGCTTGCCACGGTTTCCAACATTCACTTTTACCTTCCCTTAATTATCCCTTACTGCTTAACTACTACATTGCTCTAAATGGGTTTGGTAGATACATCCTTCGGCCCACCCTCTTCATCTAACTGTGCATCCTCCTGCCTTAGCCGGATATTAGCCTTTTCATAAAACATTTCCATTGACGTAGGTGGCTTCTCGATTAGGTACTTTCTATAACACCCTGTATTTTCTGTGAACGTATAAGTAACAAATTAAAGTATAATTAATTTGTGGAGAAGAATTAAGGGAAATGGGTTACGCCATTGTGTTCGTATCGAAATTCTGCTTGAGATAGAGTCTGAGTTTGCGTAAAAGGATATCGTATGAAGAAGATATGGATGAACGAAGTTAGGCAGAAAAACCGGAAACAAGCCAGAATACACTGGCGCACTTGTGAAGTGCGCCAGTACAAAAATACACTGGCGCACCTACCAAGTGCGCCTATACCGATCCAGCACAGAATTCTAGAGTGTTTTATGATGACGTGTCTTCTTCTGTGTGGCTGGATGACCTGTCTTCGAGCTGGGTGGTTCTGATGACTTCTGGACTGATCTAAAGGCTCTAAATCACCCTATTCTCCTATAAAAACACCCCCCAAACCTCACTTTCTCTCCACACAATTTCATTCTTCCTATACTCTTCCTCTATTCTAATTAAAATCAAATAATGGCGTCGCTGCTCTGCTGAAATCTAAGCTAGAACTAGTGCATCTTCTTCCAATCTGAATAGAATTAAAAGAGAACAAATATTTTCTAATCTAATCGATAGTCTAAGCCAAAGGAGAGCTATTCAGTGTCAGAATACAGATTCCATAATACAAGAATCGTCCCCTTTTTGTGTGTACGGTTATTTTCAGATATAAACTTTAATTATGATCTTGACATGGCTATAAATCTGAATCTGAGGTTATGCATATTCTTTTTTGTCAGATCTGTTTTTCTGTGACTATTCTCTTTCTTTTTTCTGTTCTATAGTCAGGCTACTACGAGCCTGCGCCAAATCTCATAAGAGATTAACGCACGAACACTAAATTTTGGAGTAAATAATGAATAATGCATAATTGGACATGACCGATCTGTGACTGATTTGAGAAAAGGACATATATTGTATATTAGATCTAGATCTGTGCATACTCAGTGATTTGGAAGAAGAGGAATCATTGAATGATAACATATGACTTGAAACTTGGGGACATAATGCATATAAAAATTAAGATCTGATTTTGAGAGGATATAATTTAAAGATCTAGATTTTTGGGTATATTTTACATAATGATTCATGACTTGAAAAAGGAATATGAAACTTAGCCATAAGGACCTGTATTGAAATTGGATAACTATTAATGTGAATGCGCCTAAATATGGATTTTTGGATATTGACATTAAAGGCTATGATTTGGCATAATTCATATCATGATTTGGGGCTTTTAGAGAGTGCTCTGTACTGTGCAAAGTTTAACGAAAATTTGGGGCATATATTGTATTATGAATTATGACCATGATTTGAGCATGTAAGTTTAGGCTTAATTTATGACTAGGCAAGATATGTAAATAGAATTTTTAAGAAACATTAAATCTGTTAGTCTGCTGAATTGCCTAATCTGCTAAATCTTTTGAATTGCTAATCTGCTAAATTTCCTAATTTGCTAGATCTGTTATCTACTAAATCTGCTGAATTGCTTAATATGTTAAAAGCTGATTAATTGTAATTTGGAGGCTCAATCTAAGATTGAGAAAAACATGTTAATAGAAATTTGGATAATCTACCGTAACTTGTAAAGAAGTTAAATCTACTAAATGGACATAATTAGTTTGATATTTTCTGTAATGGAATAAAGTGGCTATGACACGAGGTTAGACTCCGTTTACGGTAGAAGCCTTCCCGGAACCAACCGGCTTAACCAGCGACCACAAACTTTCAGTCTAATGTGAGAGGTCGTAGGCATAACTAAAATATGCTTAGATACGAGGTTAGGTCTGGCTTGTGGTAGAAGTCTTCCCGGAACCGCCCGGCATATCCAGCGGCCACAAGCTACCGATCTAATGTGAGAGGTCTGTGCATTAATATTTAATTAATGCAAATCTGAGATAAATATGATGTCTAAAACGTGTTGGGTGGATAGGGTTAAACCAACTGGACTGATGAATTTAATAAACCCGTTTCATGAATCTGTAGGCCCAATACAAAGTTAGACAAACTGTAAGTCTGTTAAAACTGTACATCTGATCTGTTAGTCTGAAAACTTGTTAGCTTGATTGTCTGATCTGTGAACTAGTAAATCTGAACTCTGTATGTCTGAAACTTGTAAACAAGTTAATCTGAAATATGTTAGTCTGGGGACACAAGGTTAGGAGGGGAAATACTTGTGTCATCTGTTTTTTGGGACCCATATTAGTCAGTACCACTTTTTGGTATCAAAAACTTTGACCCCACGCTATGTAGGGGTCCGAGCACGCTTACTGAACTAATTATAAGCGGTTCGTTCTGATAATGGCGAGGGGTGTTGATGTGTGTTCCAAACGGGTCATGTACATGCATGGATTCGGTCTGCTCTGAGGATGTAAGACACCGTGACATATGTAAATAGGTTTGTTCCATAGGTTGCCACTTTAGGGAGTGATACACCCTGCTGTGGGACCGACACAGGGTATTTATGTATTAGGGAGCCGATCGCTTGGGGTAGGACTTAGGGTACACTTAGTTCTGTCTATTTCTGTTGGTACCGTCTGTTTCTATTGGGTCCTAACACCTGTCAGTTTCTGCGTGGTACCGTCTGTTGGAGTGGTAAAGGCCCATTACTAGTGTACACCTAATTCTAACATTCTGTTTCCGTAGGGATTATTCTGTTTTCGTCTTTGATTTCGTTTCCAATTCTATTTTTGTACCTTCTGTCTGTTGGGGTGGTAAAGGCCCATTAGTTAGGTGGTAAAGGCCCATTATTAGTATTATGTTTCTGTACCTTCTGTCTGTTGGGGTGGTAAAGGCCCATTATTAGTATTCTGCTTTTGTACCTTCTGTCTGTTGGGGTGGTGAAGGACCATTACTGGCATTCTGTTTCCGTAGGGATTATCCTGTTTCGATTCTGTTTCAGTTTAGACATTTAGGTAACACCTAACCCTGTTACACTAGTATTAGTGCAGAGAAGTAAGATGTAAGTAAGGAACATAACTTGGTTTACATCATTTTGTTTCATCTGTTAACTTAAAGTATATCTGGTATTCCTATTGATGTAATCTCTCATCCAACTTTACTTACATGTCATGATAATATTATTATTTTATATGCTGGAAGTCACTGGACTCGCCAGACTTTATGTCTGACCTCGTTTGTTTTTGCACCTTTTGTTTCTGTCCCCCCCGGGTGCTTAGGGTGGAAACATAGGATCTTGATTCTGATTCTCTCTGCTTGAAGTGCTTGGAGTATTGCTTGCCTTTGACTCTATCTTTTCATGGAAGTTTATGTTGGGGATTATGGCTTTGAAACTTTACATTCTGAAGGATTTTGTATAAGACTGATAATTGTGTACTTGAGTTTTGGTATTGTGATTTAGAAAGATGTAACCAAACTTATTTCTGCTTCTGCTGTAATAAAGTTATATTTTTTCAAGTACTACTTATCTGTCTTGTAATATTTTGTTCTGTCTACTAAAACGCTCCATCAAAGTTAAGGCATTCCCTTTGTGAGTGACCTTAACGGAGGTGGGGTGTTACACTTTCTGAACTCCGTCTGTTTATCAATGCCATCGACCATTACCATCAAAACGGTCTCATGATTAGGGTTGCTTACTTCAGTGGTGTCTTGGTTGAATCGACTAAGATAGTTCCTCAGAGATTCACTCCTTCCTTGCTTTACCGCAGAAAGAGCCATGACATGCTTCGACTTAGAAGCATGAAGGCGGAATTGGTTCAATAATTTCTCACTTAAGTCTTTAAAGCTTGGGACTAACCTTGGGGGATGGCGGGTGAAACACATGAGCTCTACTCCACTCAGAAAGATCGGGAACACCTTGCATTTGATGGTGTCTAGAGCTACAACCACTTTCATATGACATAAATATCTCATCAAATTTTTTTGTGGGTTAGTGATTCCATCATAATGGTTCATCTGGGGTATATTTAACCTTCTGGGAAATTGTGCTTGTAGAATGTCATCCATAAAAGGTGTATTGCTTCGATCAATCCCCCAGTCTTCATTTTTGTAGCCCTTACCATCATTCATAATCTGGCGTACCATTGCGGTTAGATTTGGAGGAATAATTGAACGTTGGTTGGCCTCTTCAACCAAACGACCTCCCCATGCCCCTCATCTAGGAAATGTTTCTTGAGTCACCATCTGGTCAATTCCTCCTCTTTCCCAGGCATTTTGGTCAATCACAAGTTGTCGAGGAGGAAGGACAAGAGCTTGGGTTGTTTGAGCGTTGGTTTGGAGAACTGTGGGAGAGATACTACGATCCTATCGAGCCATGATTTCGATTGCCCCCACACTGGTCAGATCGACCAGTGTCTGACCCACCGTTCCTTGTCGGCCCGATCTCCCTTCCGGATGAAATTGTCGTATAACTTCTGGTCTCTTCAACGGGTGTCGTGGTTGACGTTGGCCTCTGCTTCTCCCGGGTGATGATGATTTTTCCGAGTCCTGATCTAGTCGACGAGGGGAAGAATGATGATTCCTGAACTCTTCCCATTGTCTCGACATACGATTTATATCATGAAAATTAGGCATACATCCTTAAAAAAACTTAATTAGGCTCACATCCGGTGCTAAACTTATTGTAAATTAGGTCCCTGTTTTTTGAAAATTCATTAAAAAAATTAAATAAAATATAAAAAATCACGAAAATTCATTATTAAATAAAACGCATACACACCCAAAAATTCATGCGTTAAAACAATCTAAAACCACATCAAAACCTAAAATAACACAAAAACAACGAAACAACAGGTTTTTGCATCAAAAGGTGCACCTATCTGTAAACAGTTGCATACATTCATGCTTATATTTCAGCGTTGCATCCAACTGTAGTATAAATGCATACACGTATGACCTAAACAACATTATATGCATCCTTTTATGCATATATTCAAATTTGACCTGTTTTTTCAAGCATTCGCCATTTTTAGACATTGTTGCACACATTTATGCTCTTGTACAGAATACATGCATGCATTCATGCGCATATTCCGAAGCCGTCGTCCCTTTTAAATTTGTTGCACAAATGCATGCATATATACATAATAGTTGCATTCATGTATGCAACTATTCGTAACACATGAATCTCAGTTCAACTTTGTATGCATACATGTATGCGACTATTGGTAGTAGTTGCGTACATGTATGCGTAGGTCCAGATTTTCAACATAAAAGCACTATATGAATATCTGCATGTATGTATGCTACTATTGGCAATAGTTGCACAAAAGTATGCAACTTTTTTTTTTGTTTTTTTACGAATGCTATTGGTAATATTTCCTATTTTTTTCAATTTTGTTTAGTTAGTGGCGCATTTTTTGTGTCAAAATGGGTAAAAGGCGGAAGTGGTTGGACGAGAAGGATGAAGGGAGGGAAAAAAAGAGAATGGTAGCTAATTCTAGGGACTGGGTTTACATTTAAAATTTGGGGGGGGGACATGGATTTAATTTTAAACTTAAACAAGGACATGAGACAAAAGCACCCTTAGTATCTTGCTGCATTGCAATATTCTCCCGAGCATGGGCATTTAAGGCATCTGTTGTTTCCGGAGTTGATCTAACACGGTCACAAACTCATCAAGGGTGGCAAAATATGAGGAGTAAGCTGGCTCTTTTGTGGATGGTTGCACTAGAGGTGGTAATGCAGGTTGGCCCGAAGTAGGTCCTAGAGCAATCGATCCACCAGCTGCATCTGCAGATGTCCCGGCTTGCGATTACTTCCCAGTATTGCGGGCCAATGATTTAGCAACCATGATTCAGCAATATGTAGAAAGTCGTGGGATCTCATCTCGGACTTGGTGATCCGAAAGTAGAACAAAATCCCTCAAATGCTAAGAATATCAAGTTCTCAGTGAAAGCACCAAAGAGTTGACACCAAAAATTGGTACAACGCACAAAGAATGAGTTTTGTAGAGAATAATTGAAGACAAGTAAATGAAAAAAACGAAAAATAGAGCGATCGCACACAGGCTTATAGTGGACAACCTTAGGGTCGACCTGGACCATAGTGTAGGTCGACCTAGCTTGCGCCAGGCCGAGCTATTTTTCTTGTGTGTTTGCTCCTTTGTTTCTAATTTCTAATGCATTTTTTATGGTTTTGCTTCAATGTTTTGAGCCAATCTAAAATATTTATTCCCAAATATAGAGGATATGGTATTATCATCATTTCTTATCTTGGATGATGTGTTTTCGTCTAAATTTTGATAGGCTGAATTTGTTGAATTTCTGTTGAATCTAACTGATTTGTGATTATGTCTTATAAACTAGTTTCTAAAGAATTTTCGACTCAAAATCTAATTTCATAAGTTATTTTATAAATGTATAATTCTTTCTAAAGCTATTTTATATGTGTGTAATCTCTATTGAAAAGAGATTTTAAAGCAAATAATTTCCAAATATTTTCAAGCAACATTTTAAAACTCCTTTTCTTAGGATATGCATTTTCATATAAAATCACACTTTTTTGCACTCTTTGAGAGAATGAAGAAGAAACTTAAATGATATACTAAATCATATAGCATGAAACACATAGGTTTATTATATCGGTCAATTCTGCACTTGTTTTATTCAAGCTCTACGCATATGTGAAATTGACCGACTTGTTGTAAACCGATAAGAGAGAACGTGTTGGTATGGACATATTATCCTTTTTCGGTTTACCAGTTGGAAGTTTGTGACCTATTATGTTGGTGTTGCTAGTACTAGGTAGGTGGGCCATTTATTGGCTAGTGGGCATTTTATCAGACCGGTGGGCCATTTATTAAACTGGTGGGTCATTCGTTAAAGTGGTAGGTCATTTATTAAATAGAACTTGGTAGGCTTCGGTCATTTTTTTATTGCATGTGCAACATAGCTTATTCTCGCCAACAGCAATATGGATCCATTTTTATATTACTTCTAGAATTTGTGATTTATAAATGTTTTCACCATTTCTTTGGTGTTCGTGTTATATACATAACATATAAGCTATTTAGTTATGGTGATTACATTTTGATGCTTTGAACTCTCCTATATGGTAAAATTTTGGTGATTTCCATCTTTTTTTATGCTGTGTGAGATTTCATATAGCTTTGTTGATGTAATTATATGTGTTGTTGCTATTACTTTATGCATGGGCCCCTTATATTTTGATTTAGTTGAACTATACTCATGTATATTATGTTGTTATGAGCTTAAGTTGTTACTTCTTTATTGAGAAGAATTACCATTTGTGTCATGTAATCCTTTACTTATCATGCACTAATCATCTTGTTTAAGCTAGACTGACCCGTATATTTTATGTACTTGGGTCAGGCTGAGTTGTTATAGATTATTCAATTTTAATAGATTTCTGCTTTCCTATGCTTCTGACTTGGACTAGTCTGTCATCATTTGTGCTACTAGTGCATGTTTTGTGTAGTTTTATATGTGTATTCTGATGTATATATTGTTTTGTGGGAACTCGCTTGCATATATGGTTCATAAGAACCAATCACTGATGTGACTCTAGTATGTTGTACTTGTATCTGTGCATATATGTACTTGCTATTCTATGAATTATATGATGTGATATTGTCATATTGTGTTTTATGGATAGATCCTTAACCCTTGTAGTTTTGCGTTAAACTTAGATTGGGTATGTCGATCCATGATAGGTAAGAAAAAAACTAAATCACCAAATCATTGTACTCGATACTCGTTTAAGGCAAAGCTTATGAATGGTCACTCATAAACAACTATGACCTCTGCATACCAGATGGTATTGCTCTATAATACTTTTTGTGTACGTGGATTTCTGGGTTAGGTGTCACAACTTGGTATCAAAGCTGAATTCAGAACAAAGTATGTAACACCCCATAATTTTAAATATTAAATTTAACAAATTAAAGAATACTTAATTTCAAATGTGGGAATTAAGGGAAATGTGTTGCGCCAGTGGGTTCGTCTCGGAATTCTACTTGAAATAGAGTCTGAGTTTGTGTGAATTGGACTTCGTATGAAGAAGTTATGGCCTTCCGAAGTTTCAGAAATTGATTAATTTAAAAACAGCTCAGGTTCAAGGAAAAAATATATATAACAGGGACCAGGTCGACCAGGGGTCGACCCTAGTGTTGACCTTCCCCTATACAGGTCGACCTTATTGTCGACCTGGCCCCTCCGGGCAGATTTGAAAGATGACGATTTTGTGACTCAGTGCTGAGTCATTTGGGCTGAGGTGTCACTCTATCTTGACTGGATGGTCTTGATTGATTCTAGGTTGATCGGATGGCCTAAATTAATCCTAATCTCTATATAAACACATGTAGACTCAAACCCTACAACCTAATCAAAATTAGAACCACGACCGTCATGCTATTACCTGGCAACCTAGAGTAGCCGCCACCAACTAGAAGAAGCTTAGCAACAATTCAATTCAACTCAAGTCTAATCTAAATCAAAATTTGTCTACATCAAGGGAATGCTAATCAATTACAGAATACAGATCCCAAACTCGAGACTTTCTTTTTGTTTGTGAGTACAATTTCATTCACAAAGTAATTGTTGGTTTAATTGGGATAAGTATAATATGGATTTCAAGAACATGCCTATTATATCATGTGAGGTTACTTATATTTTGTTTATGAACATATGATAGTCTTGTTAATTCATGTTGTGGATCTATTTTATATGACCAATCACATATGTCTTGATTCATTTTTATGACATCAATTTATACACAAGTTTGTGGTTGTGAATCATTGACTGCTATGATATTACCTATGTTGTAAATCTATGTTAGTTGCTGGCTTATGTACAATCGATTCATAATTATGCCTCATATGCTAGTTTTGTTATGTTAGTGGATCTAATTCATATGTTAAATCATATGTATGTTTAACTTGAGATGCAAGTTTGGATATGTTAGTTTATACATGAATCATATGCAAGTTTAATGAGAATCATATGCAACTTTGTACGTTTAATTTGATTCATGACATCTATTTTATATGTAAGTTTGGATCTAAAATATATGCTAAGACATATGTGAGTTATATGCAAGTATGTATGTGGATTATACACAAGCTTTCATGCTAGTTACATGTAGATCTTAATTAACATGTTTAGATTCATATGCAAGTTTACATCATCACATATGCAAGTAAATATACATATTTGGGATATGAATCATATGCTAGTTTAAATGTAAGTTTGAGATTCATATGCAATTTCACACCTTTATGTTAGATCTATGTTTAGATCCATAATAATAGATAAGTTATGCAAATATGTGTGTTACACATCCATTGTCTATGCAAGTTTAGATGAAAACCATAGTCACACATGAAAGTTCACCTCTTTATGTTTAGATCTATATATTTGACTTTGCAAATTTTACAATTAGATCTAATTTATGTGCTAGGCATGTTGTGATGTTTCCTTTCTTAGACTATAGAGAGTCTAACATATATTTCACGTTAAATGAACAAACGTACAACGTGGGGCAATGGGATAATATTACAATATTTAATATTGTGATTTAGCATAAATGCCTTAAAAGACATATAATTAGTTTGTGATGTTAATTGGTATAATTTATATACCATAAATAGATGGACATAATTAAGGTGATAATTATGGACATAAATAAATATGGAAATGATTGAAAAATTTGAATAGGGATATTAATCCACTTTGGGGTTGAATAAAGATGTGTAATAACAAACCGCCTAAGGCACGAGGTTAGACTCTTTTGTGGTGTAAGACTGCGCGGACCCGCCCGGCAAATCCAGCAGCCACAAATGCCAGTCTAATGTGAGGGGTCAAAGGCATGAATTAAATGCGTAACAGTTGTAAATACACGAGGTTAGGCTCGATTGTGGTATAAGACTGCCCGGACCCGCCCGACAAATCCAGCTGCCACAAATGTCAGTCTAATGTGGGAGGCCTTTACAAAGTTACAGTGTTAATGAATTAAGAAACACTTAACCAGATATACATGTGATGGGACATGGGGGTTAAGTGTGTGCCTTGGGTGGCATGTGAAATTAAGTGGGTGCCTTGGGTGGCATGTGAAATACGATTAGGTGCCTTTATAATTAATTAATGCTGATTTAAGACATATATGAATGACAAACAGAAGTTTGGTTGAGTGAGTGATTCTCTGAGTAATAATCTGATGTTGATTTCTGTCTTCGGGGTTGGTACTTAGGGAGTTATTCTCTTAACCAACGTATCTGTGAACAAAGATGTAGTTATCATAAACTAAGTAAAACGTGATAAGTGGATACAGTTAAGACCGGCTTAACCAATAATATATAAGTGGGTAGGGTTAAGACCAGCTTAACCAATAATTTGATAAGTAGGAAGGGTTAAGACGAGCTTAACTAATAATATATATATATATATATTAATATGATAAGTGGATAGGGTTAAGACAAACTTAACCAATAATAATATATTGATCGGATAAGCGGATAGGGTTAAGACCAACTTAACCAACAAGATATAAGTGGATGGGGTTAAGACCAGCTTAACCAATAATATATCGATCTGATAAGCGGGTAGGGTTAAGACAGGCTTAACCAATAACACATGTTGATTTGTTAAGTGGATAACATGTGGGACATGTGGGATATAATTTAACACTTAACCAAGTTGAAAACCTGTAAGAAGACATGAATAAGAAGGGGTTAAGTGGGGAATCTTAGTGGGGACCAAGCATAGGTGGAAAGCTTGTGTGGGGAACCTTTTCAAACCAGTAACCCATTAAGTATCTTTGTGGACTCGACCCAAGTCGAGGACGGGACACGCGTACTGGGTTTGATTGTAAGAGGTCAAAATGGGTTAGCGATGGCAACGCAAGTCCAACGGGGTCATGTGCGTGTGTGGCCCTGGGCTGGTAGGTAAGACGTTGTTGCATCATGTAGATTTAAGCCGTGCATTTTAGGTAGTATCGGGTTGCCACTTTGGGGAGTGATACACCCCATTGTGGGGCCAGCACGGGTATCTACGAGTTAGGGAGCCGATCGAATGGGAAAGGTAGTGGGCACGACTAGTGGAGATAGGAGCAGGCGGCACCTATGAATACAGCTAGGGGTACACGAAAACTACCATTATTATTATTATGTTCAGTAGGCGGGATCAACTTTTAGGGTGACCAATTTTGGTGCAGTATGGTAATTATCCTCTAGAGTTGGAGGCGCAATTAACATTATCTTATTCCTCTTGTTTGCCTTGCCATGCCCATTTTGTTCGCAGTCATTCCTTGTTTTGCTAGCTTATGCCTTACCCTACTTACTTTAATAATTACATTGTTAAAGTTATTGTACTCGCCAGACTTTATGTCTGGCCCCCTTTGTTTTCGCCTCTTTTCTTCCTTCCCCCTCCCCCAGGTTCTCAGGGTGGGACTAATGCTAGTGGATCTTGATTTGGATCGCTTTATTTCTCTCTCTTTTGGAAAGCTTGAATTGCTGAAAGTAAAGTTTCAACTCATCTTCTTTATGGCTATCTACTTTGGTGTTTATGCTTTTTATTTTATGTACTCTGATTTTGTCAAGATGGATATTATGTACTTGACTCTAGTGTTTGGTTTTTGATGATGTAACCAAACTTATTTGTTTACCGCTGCAATGAATGAAGTTTTAAATTTTTAAGTATTGTTTTATATCTGTCTTGTTATTAAGTTTATGTTCTATACACACTTAAAACGCCCCATAGAAGTTAATGCATTCCCTTTGTGAGTGACATTAATGAACGTGGGGTGTTACATGCGGTATCAGAGCTGAAGGTTACCAGAACAGATATGAGATTTTGAAAGAAAAAAAAACTATTTTTCAAAAGCTTTTTAATAAAGAAATACTTTTAGAAATATGTTTTAAGGGGAGTATTTTAAGAAGAAAAGTTTATTTTGAAAAACATAACCCCCAAAGCCATATACCTTTCTTTCGATTCTTTGCTTCGAATCTCTTCCCCTTTCCCTTTTTAGTTTCTTCCTCCACGTATAGACGCTTTTTCTAAGATATGTAAGAACTTCCGTACGATGAGCAGAAAACCGCTTCATGGGACTGGGACATTTGTCAAAGCTAGGAGGAAGTGGAGGACTTGTTGGTACCTTTAAGATAGACGATGGGAGGAAGGTTCAACCAGCTACTTGGTTAATGAAGGACGAAGCCTCATTTTGGTGGGAGGTCACGTATGGAGAATGTGTAGGAGATACATGGATAGGACACAATAAGGAAGTAGATCCAAAGGAAGGGTGTAAGGATAACAAGGGGCCAAGAGAAAAGGAAGGGCCACACTTGTGAAATACCTGACTACTTAAATAAAGACGTTGGAACGAAGAAAAAGACTACTTGTTATCGTTAAGGGAAACATGACATCTTATTAGGATTGTCCAAAGAAGCAAAAGGCAAAGGTAAGGACAAAGTACAGGATCTTCTGGAGGGCAAACGCGTACCCTCACAGCTGGCATATCTGATAGAGCTAGAAATGTCTTGGTTGAAAGTTTGGTTTTTCTTTTTGATCATCTTGTTCAAACTTTGTTGATTCTAGCGCTTCACACTCGTTTGTATCTGCTTCGTTAGTTGAAACGCTGCACCTAAATACTAGTCTAGTTACATATCCCATTGTAGTCTCAAATCCTATTGGTGGTTCGGCTCATCTTTCAGTGATTTGTCGGGATTTGAGAGTGTCTATCTTGGGCGTTGGGTTTGAATGCAACGCCTTTGTTCTTGGCTTCATGGGCTACGGCTTGATTCTAGGTATGGATTGGCTAACTAGATATAGCGCCATCCTAGATTGTGAAAGAAGGGTAGTTAGATTGTTGACTCATTGAAGAAAGACCCATGATATTTCTTGTGACCCTAGAGGTCCGGTAATGCTTAGCTACCTAGAATCCCTTGACGCATCCAATGATGATTTGAAATCTGTTCGTGTGGTCTGTGAATATAGTGACATCTTCGACGAGGTTCGAGGTTTACCCCGAGGCGCGAGATAGACTTTCGAATATATCTAGTAGATAATGCAAAGCCAGTTGCAATACCAGTGCGCAACATGGCTCCGAGAGAGAGAAGAGAACTCAGTAAGCAAGTGAAAGAGTAGCTTGAGAAAGAGTTCATAAGAAGAAGTATTTCGGAGTGGGGTGCTCCAGTCGATTTTGCTACGAAAGCTAATGGTCCACTTAGATTGTGCGTGGACTATAAAGATCTGAATATGCTAACAAAGAAGAACAGACACCCGTTGCCGAGGATAGATGATTTATTCGATCAGTTGCTGGGTGCTTCAGTTTTCTCGCTACTGGATTTAGCTACAGGGTTTTATCAGCTAAGGGTGGCTGAAGACAACATAGATAAGACCGCATTTAGAACTCCTGACGGTTTCTTCGAGCGGCTCGTCATGCCTTTTGGTTTGACGAATGCACCCGCATATTTCGTTAACTTAATGAGTAGGGTGTTTAGGGAGTTTCTAAACAGATTTGTGGTTGTCTTTGTGGATGGTATCTTGATTTTCTCTAAAAGCGAGGAAGAGCATGTTGTACGTCTTGGAAAAGTCTTAGAGACCCTACGAACGCATCAACTCGAAGCTAAGTTCTCCAAATGTCATTTTTTGGGGAAGGAGGCAAGGTTCTTAGGACACATGGTCTCTAAGGAAGAAATCGCAATGGACCCTGTAACGGTGGTGGCAATCTAAGATTGGAAGGTTCCTAGAAAAGCAACGGAATTAAGGAGTTTTCTAGGGAAGGTGGGCTGCTATAGGAAGTTCGTTAAGGACTTTGCAAAAATATCGGCCCCAGTTTTAACTTCGCTAGATGAGAGCAAACCATTCACAATATATACCGGTGCTTGCGGGACGAGGTTTGGTGCAGTTTTCGATGCAAGAGGAAAAGGTGATAGGCAGAAGGCTATAAGTACGAGTATCGCTTATCGTCCACAAACAGGTGGATGGATAGAAAGGGCTGAATAGAATCCTTGAAGATCTTTTGAGGTTATGTATCCTAGATTTTGGAAGGACATGAGAAGAGGCAACTAGCTTAGGGGTGTTCATGACGTGTTTTCACGTGTCACATTTGCATAAGAGTTTACATGATATGGCGGAGGTAGTGGAGCGTAGCATACTTAGAGAAGTGGAAGTGGAGTGAGATGCCACAATTAGACGAGCTCCTACATGCATCCTTGGATCGGAGGTCATAAAGCTACGCAATAGAGAGGTCAAGTTGGTTAAAATCCAATGGGGAGCTGATCAAGAAGACACAACTTGAGGGATGAAAAGCAAGATGCATACGTTGTACCCTTTCCTTTTTGAGGATATGTTTTTAACTTCTCCTTCTTCTATCGCTTTGTTCTATCGTTTAGTGTGTCCTCTCGATTATATCTTCGATCTTTAGTTAGGAAAAAACCCAATGGTTGCAAACATGTGTTTGAGGCATGTTATGTTTGGTGGATGCAAATAGATGCAAGTGGTTGCTAGTGGTTGCTCATGGATGCATGTACGCACACCTTAGGCACTAGATCGGCTCAATCACCTTCATATTGCATATAAATGTGTGTGCATATTTAAATTAATGGATGTATAATGGTTGTGTTATCATATGGATGCTGCATTTTGATGAATGGTTGTGCACACATGTAGAAATAATGTGTATCAATAGGATTCTTTTACATACATAATGGACGCATGGCACTATCATGGTTTGCATTAAGGAGGCCAACTGAATCAGTAGACCGCCTGATTTTGCATTATGTAAGTAATATATACACACACTTCTTGCATATGTTCTTACAACATTAGAAATCTTGTAAGGACAATGGATGCCTGTGTTTAATGGTTGAGTAAATGGACGATTGAATGTTAGGATATGCATTCTCCTTAACTTGGAGATTTCGGGGACGAAATCCTTTAAGGAGGGGGGAATGTAACACCCCGTAATTTTAAATATTAAAATTAAAAAATTAAAGAATACTTAATTTCAAATGTGGGAATTAAGGTTAATGGGTTGCGCCATTGCGCTCGTCTCAGAATTCGGCTTGAAATAGAGTCCGAGTTTGTGTGAATTAGACTTCGTATGAAGAAGTTATGGCCTTCCGAAGTTTCAAAAATTAATTAATTTAAAAACAGCTCCGGTTCAGGGAAAAAATATATATAACAGGGACCAGGTCGACCAGGGGGTCGACCCTAGTATCGACCTCCCCCTATACATGTCGAACTTAGTGTCGACCTGGGGGTCGACCAGCACCTTCCGGGAAGATCTGAAAGATGACGATTTTGTGACTCAGTGCTAAGTCATTAAGGCTGAGTTGTCACTCTATCTTGACTGGATGGTCTTGATTGATTCTAGGTTGATCGGATGGCCTAAATTAATCCTAATCTCTATATAAACACATGTTGATTCAAACCGTAAAACCTAATCAAAATTAGAAACATGGTTGTCATGCTATTATCCCGCAACCTAGAGTAGCCACCACAACTAGAAGAAGCTTAGCAATAATTCAATTCAACTTAAGTCTAATCTAAATCAAAATTTGCCCACATCAAGGGAATGCCAATCAATTACAGAATACAGATCCCAGAACTCGAGACTTTCATTATGTTTGTGAGTACAATTTCATTCACAAAGTAATTGTTAATTTAATTGGGATAAGTTTATAATACGGATTTCAAGAACATGCCTGTTGAATCATGTGACGTTACTCATATTTTGTTTATGAACATATGATAGTCTTGTTAATTCATGTTGTGGATCTATTTTATATGACCAATCACATATGTCTTGATTCATTTTTATGACATCAATTTATACACAAGTTTGTGGTTGTGAATCATTGACTGCTATGATATTACCTATGTTGTAAATCTATGTTAGTTGCTGGCTTATGTACAATCGATTCATAATTATGCCTCATATGCTAGTTTTGTTATGTTAGTGGATCTAATTCATATGTTAAATCATATGTATGTTTAACTTGAGATGCAAGTTTGGATATGTTAGTTTATACATGAATCATATGCAAGTTTAATGAGAATCATATGCAACTTTGTACGTTTAATTTGATTCATGACATCTATTTTATATGTAAGTTTGGATCTAAAGTATATGCTAAGACATATGTGAGTTGTATGCAAGTATGTATGCGGATTATACACAAGCTTTCATGCTAGTTACATGTAGATCTTAATTTACATGCTTAGAATTCATATGCAAGTTTACATCATCACATATGCAAGTAAATTTACATATTTGGGATATGAATCATATGCTAGTTTAAATGTAAGTTTGAGATTCATATGCAATTTCACACCTTTATGTTAGATCTATGTTTAGATCCATAATAATAGATAAGTTATGCAAATATGTGTGTTACACATCCATTGTCTATGCAAGTTTAGATGAAAACCATAGTCACACATGAAAGTTCACCTCTTTATGTTTAGATCTATATATTTGACTTTGCAAATTTTACAATTAGATCTAATTTATGTGCTAGGCATGTTGTGATGTTTCCTTTCTTAGACTATAGAGAGTCTAACATATATTTCACGTTAAATGAACAAACGTACAACGTGGGGCAATGGGATAATATTACAATATTTAATATTGTGATTTAGCATAAATGCCTTAAAAGACATATAATTAGTTTGTGATGTTAATTGGTATAATTTATATACCATAAATAGATGGACATAATTAAGGTGATAATTATGGACATAAATAAATATGGAAATGATTGAAAAATTTGAATAGGGATATTAATCCACTTTGGGGTTGAATAAAGATGTGTAATAACAAACCGCCTAAGGCACGAGGTTAGACTCTTTTGTGGTGTAAGAATGCCCGGACCTGCCCGGCAAATCCAGCAGCCACAAATGCCAGTCTAATGTGAGGGGTCAAAGGCATGAATTAAATGCGTAACAGTTGTAAAGACACGAGGTTAGGCTCGTTTGTGGTGTAAGACTGCCCGGACCCGCCCGGCAAATCCAGCTGCCACAAATGCCAGTCATATGTGGGAGACCTTTACAAGGTTACAGTGTTAATGAATTAAGAAACATTTAACCAGATAAACATGTGGTGGGACATGGGGGGTTAAGTGGGCGCCTTGGGTGGCAAGAGAAATTAAGTGGGTGCCTTTAGTGGCATCTGAAATAGGATTAGGTGCCTTAATAATTAATTAATGCTGATTTTAGACAAATATGAATGACAAACAGAAGTTTGGTTGAGTGAGTGATTCTCCGAGTAACAATCTGATGTTGATTTCGGTCTTCGGGGTTGGTACTTAGGGAGTTATTCTCTTAACCAATGTATTTGTGAACTAAGATGTAATTAATCATAAACTAAGTAAAACGTGATAAGTGGATACAGTTAAGAACGGCTTAACCAATAATATATGTGACGACCGCCCATAACCCCCACACTAAACAGGAGGACTAATATGCTAAAGGTGTGCCAGGATGCTATGGACGATCATCAGAGTAGGTAAACACATCGAAACCTGTCGTAGAACTCACAGCGCATGGATAAAATATAGTAGAACATATACAACAGGTAATAGTAATGAGGTATCATATAGCAAACTTTTGAAACTTTCTCAACATCCAGAAAGATTATCCAACTGATATCAAAGTTTGTACATAAGGCCTCACTACAGCTCTCAAGCAACTCAAACAGCGGAAACAGAAATACTGGATAGTAATAAAACTGGTACGCCAGCCTCCTGCTCGTCATCGCTCAGCTTCCTCGTATCACTAAGCTCCATTACCTGTAACCTGCTACTTAGTCTGCCCATCCACAACCGGATGAACAGCCCAAGGTAATAAGAGGAGACATAAAACCTTGAGTCAGACAATAGTCTTAGTGAGCGATAATACAGCTAACAAACTTCAACAAGAAAGTATATGAGAATGGGTAAATGAACAACTTATCTACCCACATCACCAGAGAGGAACTCAACCTTATCTTCCCCACATCGGATAGTGATAGCCTTTACACCAAGCATTTCAACCATTCATCCATAGAAACCAGAACACCCATTCAATCATACATAACACACATAACATCCAGATTATATAGGTCTCACACAGACAACCCTAATCGAGTTTAACATTCCTCAAGTACTCTCGCCAGAGGCCTAGACCAATATCACTTAAGCACTCAAAGAACATCCCCCTCGACTTTGGATAATCTATGTGACATAGTACAAACAGAACAACCAATCATCCATGACTGACTCTGGCTATTACCGCCAATCCTGCTTCGAAACCATCGTTATCGTATGACTAGCCCATATTGCCATCCGTCAAGGGCCATACTCGAAACCCCGGTTCTAGCGAAACTCCAAACACCATACAACGAAATGTATTCTAGGCCATACAACGAAACCCAGGGTATTCGACCATACAACGAAATCGTATAACCCTTGCTCTGAGCCCGCTAGAACCCATGATAACGATAATCTCTCGGCCTTCGCATCTCCAATCGCTATCAATCGCGACTGTTCACCAACTCAGGACACTTTAGAGTTGTCATGCTCAGAACACCATAGAGCAATCCTCATCACCCAACTCAAGACACTTTAGAGTTGTCACTACGTTCGTTGATCCACCTTGATCAACGAACACATTCACCACTTCGAGCCTTCCTACTTGAACCACCTCGAAGTTAGCACTACCTTTGATCCAAAGTACGCATCAATCATAAGGATCAAAACAATCCATAGCATCATATCAACTTGCTAGAGAAAGCAAACGACATCACATAGGCCATTCACCACAGCATTAAAAAGCGCTGCTGAAATCCCCTCCATTTTTAACCAACCAGGGTAGGACCGACCCGACCAACTCCAGGACCGACCCGCCTCCCTGTATCCTTGGACCGACCCACCCCCTTGGGACCGACCAGAATATGCCTCCACCTGACCGACCAAGATTTACCCCATCTGACCGACCAGCTCCTCTAGAGCGACCAGCTCCAGAGCGACCAAGATTCCAGAGCCACCAGGATTCCAGAGCGACCAGGATTCCAGAGCAACCATAATTCCAGAACGACCAGGATTCTAGAGCGACCAGCTTCTCCAGAGCGACCCGCCTCCATGCAGCTTTGGATCGACTCGACCTCCTTGCAGCTTTGGGACGACTCGACCTCCTTGGGACCGGCCAACTTTGGATCGACCCCGTCAAGACCGACCAGATTTTGCTCCACCTGACCGACCAGCTCCTTCAGAGCGACCAGGATTTGCTTCCAGTAAAAACCAACCAGAATGCCACCATCTGAAACCGACCAGAAACACTTCTGCTCCTTCTGGACTGACCAGCTTAAACCGACCAGCTCCCTGACTTGCTTCCCAAGCCATACTATGACCGACCACCTCATTCCAGACTGACCCGACCAAATCCAGGACGACCAGAAACCTGCACATCACCAATTCGACTCCGATTTCGACCAAAACTTCACCAAACGACGAATCCGACGAAACCAGCTTATCTGATTCATCCAAACGCAACCACAAACATGTTATGCAACCAACACTATCATCAATCCAACAATTTCCATCAAAACACATAAATTTCCCAAAAACATGATAAGTGAATCATATGAACATAAAAATGGATCTAACTTGCATAAACTTTTGAAAAATCATGAAATTAGCCATTTAAACTATTTAGATCAGATCCTAAGGTGATTCAAATGGAAAATAAACTTAGCATGGTGTAGATCTAAGGAAAACAACATAAAAATGATGAAATTAACATCCTATGACTCACATACTTCCATGAATCCGAATGAGAGATGCAAATCACTCACCGATTCTTCAAATCGATGCAAAAACAATGAAAAAGCAATCCGGACAGCGAACACTTCGAATCAAACTCCTCAATCCAATGAATTCGCCCTTGAAACGATGTAGATCTAGCCTCTTATGGTGTAGATCTTCGATTTCCCTCCTTGGATTTTGGAATTTTAATGGTGGAAAGATGTTAGAGGAAGAAGGAGATCAAAGCCTCCCCATAAGAGAATGGAAAATGTCCCTTTCTCCATATCCCTTACCCCCTATTTATAGCCTGCACCAACCCCCTAATGGGCCTTCTTCAAATCAGCCCATTAGCCTTCCAAAACCTAAACAGCCAACTGAAAAACCTTAAAACAGCGATTTCTCCCAAACCGCTGAACCAAATCCTTAATGTAACCACTCTACGGAAAGAGAATCATTAATTCCTTTCCAACGGCACAGGTCTCACCCTCTGATTCGACCTGAGTCAAAAATTATGCCCTGTACAAGACTGACAGGGGCAAAATGGTCACAAACAAAATCGGTAAAATTTATGGATATGTCTCACATCTCCATGAGCAACATACTAAAAGATGAGAATGATCCAACCCTCAGGGAATAAAATAAAATTATTTTATGATCTTCCGATACATAAAATGCGGGCTGTTACATTCTTCCCCCCTTAAGAATTTTGCCCCCGAAATTCCAAGCAAACACAAGCAACCACAACAATTCCGCATGCCTATCATCCATGTGAAGCCAATTCTATCATCCAAACTAGCAACCATCAATCCATGCATCCATAGCCTTATCCTAGCACGCGGAATTCTATCAACAACATGACCGTATACCTCCTAAGCTATTTCGTGTTGTTCCTCTCAAACACGAAGCAGCTTACGAGGTCTCGTAACTACGGACTCAACTTCTAGGTTTTATACTATCCTGGAGAAACCACCCCATTCGGAAATACTCCTCCGAATGAATCCTTTCTCCAAAAGATTGCGAACTCGCACCTCTAACTCTTGCTATTCCTTAGGCGCCATCTGCCTAAGAGGTAAAACGATAGACCTAGCCCCCTCGATCAAAACGATCCTAAACTCATCTCACGATGCGGCGGCAACATTTTGACCTTGTCAAAGACATCTACATACTCATTAGCGATCAGCACTGATGATGGGTCTTCCTGTGAAATCCCAAGCGAATATAGATAACTCACGAAGACCCCGTCTTCGTGCTTATATCTAATCAACACCTTTCGCCCTTCCACATCCCCGACCCTCACCTCTAGCTTCTCACAATTCACCCTTGCCGCATACTTCTTGAGCCAAACTATGCCTAATATGATCCCAAATCCAGCGGAGATCATCGCAAAGACAACCATGACTCGACAAAGCAAGAGCATGCCAAACATACACAAACTAGACGAACCCTCAGCTGGATTGGCCTATTACGCATCTCGGGTTTCAAACCCAAGCGACACACATGCTCATAACGAACAAATGAGCGCAAAGCTGCAGTGTCGAACAACACTCGAACTGAAACACTTTTAATAGAAAGAGTACCTTGCACTACGATAACCTTTCCTTTCTCTTCAACAGTCGGACCCCTCGAAGAAGACGGCACGGCTTCCAAAGCATAAGCCTTCACGATCTGGTTTCCCTTAGCTACTTCCGGACAATCTTTCTTCTCATGTCCAGACTTTCCACACTTGAAGCACTTCTTCTCAGCCTTGGGATTCTTGCACTCGTTAGCAAAATGGCCTTTCTGCCAGCAGTTATAGCAAGTCACTTCACCCTTTTGCTTCTTCTGTCCACTTTCCCCTTCCTGTTGTTGCTGCCTCTTCTTCTTATTGTTATCACCACCCGGCTGTGGTTTCTGATCTCCTTTAGTTGCAGCTGAACATTTGCTTCCTTGGGAAACAAGCTTTCATGGCGAGTAGCTTTTTCCACAATCTTCTCAAATGAATCATCAAGATGGTCCACCAGTGGCTTCCCAATATAAGCATCCAAACCCAAGACAAACTTCTCGTTCTTTTGATAGGGTGTATCAATGTATGAACGAGCATATCTAGATAAAGCTTCAAAATCAGAAATGTAGTCAAGCACTGATCTGCCATTCTGCTTCAACTCTACGAACTTCTTGAAGAGAACGGACTTTTGAGCAGTGGAGATAAACTTTGCTTCAAACTTAGCTTGGAATTGCTCCCATGAAATCTCCTCTTCCGGAGTCTCGAGTATAACGGAATTCCACCATTCCATGGCTCTACTCTGAAGCTGCCTTGATGCAAGCTTTCTCTTCATTGCATTCTCAGTACCCAAGTCTCCAAAGATTCGAACACATGAATCCATCCACCTCTGAACCTCTTCAGCTGGCTCAGTTCCCTTGAATGGTTTCCCTCCTAGAGATGTAAAGTCCTTGCACATCTTTGCAAAATCTACCCTAGGAACTCGCACACCTACATCTACCGTAGCCGCCACTGGAGCGGGTACCCTTCGCATAATTGCTTCTGCCATGGCTTCAAACATGGCCGGGTAATCTGGTTCATCACCATTTCCCCTCCAGTATTAGCTCTCCTAGCAGCGTGTCTTGATGGCCGTCTACTCATTCTAAGTCTGCAATTTAGAATAGTTAGCCACTTCCAAGAAAACTGCTAAAAGAATACAACCGCTACTACCATAATGCTAATATATATAGTAAACATACAACTGAAATCTACAAATACGCCTCTCATACGTAATTACGTTTTCGAACTTTGGCCAAAATCGTTGACCAGAGCTCTGATACCAAACGTGACGACCGCCCATAACCCCCGCACTAAACAGGAGGACTAATATGCTAAAGGTGTGCCAGGCTGCTATGGACGATCATCAGAGTAGGTAAACACATCGAAACCTGTCGTAGAACTCACAGCGCATGGATAAAATATAGTAGAACATATACAACAGGTAATAGTAATGAGGTATCATATAGCAAACTTTTGAAACTTTCTCAACATCCAGAAAGATTATCCAACTGATATCAAAGTTTGTACATAAGGCCTCACTATAGCTCTCAAGCAACTCAAACAGCGGAAACAGAAATACTGGATAGTAATAAAACTGGTACGCCAGCCTCCTGCTCGTCATCGCTCAGCTTCCTCGTATCACTAAGCTCCATTACCTGTAACCTGCTAGTTAGTCTGCCCATCCACAACCGGATGAACAGCCCAAGGTAATAAGAGGAGACATAAAACCTTGAGTCAGACAATAGTCTTAGTGAGCGATAATACAGCTAACAAACTTCAACAATAAAGTATATGAGAATGGGTAAATGAACAACTTATCTACCCACATCACCAGAGAGGAACTCAACCTTATCTTCCCCACATCGGATAGTGATAGCCTTTACACCAAGCATTTCAACCATTCATCCATAGAAACCAGAACACCCATTCAATCATACATAACACACATAACATCCAGATTATATAGGTCTCACACAGACAACCCTAATCGAGTTTAACATTCCTCAAGTACTCTCGCCAGAGGCCTAGACCAATATCACTTAAGCACTCAAAGAACATCTCCCTCGACTTTGGATAATCTATGTGAGATAGTACAAACAGAACAACCAATCATCCATGACTGACTCTGGCTATCACCGCCAATCCTGCTTCGAAACCATCGTTATCGTATGACTAGCCCATATTGCCATCCGTCAAGGGCCATACTCGAAACCCCGGTTCTAGCGAAACTCCATACACCATACAACGAAATGTATTCTAGACCATACAACGATACCCAGGGTATTCGACCATACAACGAAATCGTATAACCCTTGCTCTGAGCCCGCTAGAACCCATGATAACGATAATCTCTCGGCCTTCGCATCTCCAATCGCTATCAATCGCGACTGTTCACCAACTCAGGACACTTTAGAGTTGTCATGCTCAGAACACCATAGAGCAATCCTCATCACCCAACTAAAGACACTTTAGAGTTGTCACTACATTCGTTGATCCACCTTGGTCAACGAACACATTCACCACTTCGAGCCTTCCTACTTGAACTACCTCGAAGTTAGCACTACCTTTGATCCGAAGTATGCATCAATCATAAGGATCAAAACAATCCATAGCATCATATCAACTTGCTAGAGAAAGAAAACGACAACACATAGGCCATTCACCACAGCATTAAAAAGCGCTGCTGAAATCCCCTCCATTTTTAACCAACCAGGGTAGGACTGACGCGACCAACTCCAGGACCGACCCGCCTCCCTGTATCCTTGGACCGACCCACCCCCTTGGGACCGACCAGAATATGCCTCCACCTGACCGACCAAGATTCACCCCATCTGACCGACCAGCTCCTCTAGAGCGACCAGCTCCAGAGCGACCAAGATTCCAGAGCCACCAGGATTCCAGAGCGACCAGGATTCCAGAGCAACCATAATTCCAGAACAACCAGGATTCTAGAGCGACCAGCTTCTCCAGAGCGACCCGCCTCCATGCAGCTTTGGATCGACTCGACCTCCTTGCAGCTTTGGGTCGACTCGACCTCCTTGGGACCGACCAGCTTTGGATCGACCCCGTCAAGACCGACCAGATTTTGCTCCACCTGACCGACCAGCTCCTTCAGAGCGACCAGGATTTGCTTCCAGTAAAAACCAACCAGAATGCCATCATCTGAAACCGACCAGAAACACTTCTGCTCCTTCTGGACCGACCAGCTTAAACCGACCAGCTCCTTGACTTGCTTCCCAAGCCATACTATGACTGACCACCTCATTCCAGACCGACCCGACCAACTCCAGGACGACCAGAAACCTGCACGTCACCAATTCGACTCCGATTTCGACCAAAACTTCGCCAAACGACGAATCTGACGAAACCAGCTTATCCGATTCATCCAAACGCAACCACAAACATGTTATGCAACCAACACTATCATCAATCCAACAATTTCCATCAAAACACATAAATTTCCCAAAAACATGATAAGTGAATCATATGAACATAAAAATGGATCTAACTTGCATAAACTTGTGAAAAATCATGAAATTAGCCATTTAAACTATTTAGATCAGATCCTAAGGTGATTCATATGTAAAATAAACTTAGCATGGTGTAGATCTAAGGAAAACAACATAAAAATGATGAAATTAACATCCTATGACTCACATACTTCCATGAATCCGAATGAGAGATGCAAATCACTCACCAATTCTTCAAATCGATGCAAAAACAATGAAAAAGCAATCCGGACAGCGAACACTTCGAATCAAACTCCTCAATCCAATGAATTCGCCCTTGAAACGATGTAGATCTAGCCTCTTATGGTGTAGATCTTCGATTTCCCTCCTTGGATTTTGGAATTTTAATGGTGGAAAGATGTTAGAGGAAGAAGGAGATCAAAGCCTCCCCATAAGAGAATGGAAAATGTCCCTTTCTCCATATCCCTTACCCCTTATTTATAGCCTCCACCAACCCCCTAATGGGCCTTCTTCAAATCAGCCCATTAGCCTTCCAAAACCTGAACAGCCAACTGAAAAACCTTAAAACAGCGATTTCTCCCAAACCGCTGAACCAAATCCTTAATGTAACCACTCTACGGAAAGAGAATCATTAATTCCTTTCCAATGGCACAAGTCTCACCCTCTGATTCGACCTGAGTCAAAAATTATGCCCTGTACAAGACTGACAGGGGCAAAATGGTCACAAACAAAATCGGTAAAATTTATGGGCATGTCTCACATCCCCATGAGCGACATACTAAAAGATGAGAATGATCCAACCCTCAGGGAATAAAATAAAATTATTTTAAGATCTTCCGATACATAAAATGCGGGCTGTTACAATATATAAGTGGGTAGGGTTAAGACCAGCTTAACCAATAATTTGATAAGTGGGAATGGTTAAGACCAGCTTAACCAATAATATATATTTATATATATATATATATTAATCTGATAAGTTGATGGGGTTAAGACAAACTTAACCAATAATAATATATTGATCGGATAAGAAGATAGGGTTAAGACCAACTTAACCAACAAGAAATAAGTGGATGGGGTTAGGACCAGCTTAACTAATAATATATCGATCTGATAAGCGGGTAGGGTTAAGACAGGCTTAACCAATAACACATGTTAATTTGTTAAGTGGATAACATGGGGGACATGTGGGATATAATTTTGAACACTTAACTAAGTTGAAAACATGTAAGAAGACATGAATAAGAAGGGGTTAAGTGGGGAATCTTAGTGGGGACCAAGCATAGGTGGAAAGCTTGTGTGGGGACCCTTTTCAAACCAGTAACCCATTAAGTATCTTTGTGGGCTCGACCCAAGTCGAGGACGGGACACGCGTACTGGGTTTGATTGTAAGAGGTCAAAACGGGTTAGTGGTGGCATCGCAAGTCCAACGGGGTCATGTGCGTGTGTGGCCCTGGGCTGGTTGGTAAGACGTTGTTGCATCATGTAGATATAAGCCGTGCATTTTTGGTAGTATCGGGTTTCCACTTTGGGGAGTGATACACCCCACTGTGGGACCAACACGGGTATCTACGAGTTAGGGATCCGATCGAATGGGAAAGGTAGTGGGTACGACTAGCGGAGATAGGAGCAGGCGGCACCTATAACGGCAGCTAGGAGTGCAACTACCATATTATAAACATTGTGATTAGGAAAGTTGAGGGTAGCGGGTATAACTAGTGGAGATAGGAGCAGGCGGCACCTATGAAGACAACTAGGGGTACACGAAAACTACCATTATGATTATTATGTTCAGTAGGCGGGATCAACTTTTAGGGTGACTAGTTTTGGTGCAGTATGGTAATTATCCTATAGTGTTGGAGGCGCAATTAACGTTATGTTATTCCTCTTGTTGGCCTTGTCATGTCCATTTTGTTCGCAGTCATTCCTTGTTTTTCCAGCTTATGCCTTACCCTAGTTACTTTAATAATTACACTGTTAAAGTTATTGTACTCGCCAGACTTTATGTCTGACCCCCTTTGTTTTCGCCTCTTTTCTTCCTTTCCCCCCAGGTTCTCAGGGTAGGACTAATGCTAGTGGAGCTTGATTTGGATCGCTTTATTTCTCTCTCTTTTGGAAAAGCTTGGATTGCTGAAAGTAAAGTTCCATCTCATCTTCTTTATGGCTATCTACTTGGGGTTTATGCTTTTTATTTTATGTACTCTGATTTTGTCAAGATGGATATTATGTACTTGACTCTAGTCTTTGGTTTTGGATGATATAACCAAACTTATTTGTTTACCACTGCAATGAATGAAGTTTTAAATTTTTAAGTACTGTTTTATATCTATCTTGTTGTTAAGTTTCTGTTCTATACACATTTAAAATGCTCCATAGAAGTTAATGCATTCCCTTTGTGAGTGACATTAATGGACGTGAGGTGTTACAAAGTATGATAGACCCAAAAAAAAAACACTTATTATTGTACATTGAAGGATAATATTTGAGTCAGCTTAACCCCTAATTATCTTTTTCCTTAATCATGTATTTAATTATTTTGTGTCCTTGGGGGTAAATAGAAGTTGGGAATACATCTGGTAATGCATTTAATTTTGTATTATCCCACACATTGAATTCAATTAATAAGGTCATACCTCTGAGAATAATATATATGTCTTATCATATCCTTTCATCTATGGCTGAAAAAGGCAGTGATGACAATTCTTGTGCTAGACAGTCCAGTGGCTCATATCTAAGTGGCGTCTATACCACCCCAAATTTGGCATTAATTAATTTAGTTATTTATTTAGGTCCCAAAAATGGAATTTGAACATGAAACTTGCACGTTTGCATTCGTGATGGAATTCTGGTTAACTTTCATGTTTGGAACTTCATGAATAGATTTCGTATGAAAAATACAAATGAAAAACGAATACGGATGAAAAGTAATTAAGTTAATAAATGATAATTAACTATACCTTAATTACTTCACCCCCACGAAGGGCATGTCGATCAGAGTGGCGACTGCTAGGTATGACTTGCTAATTGTTGTTTCTAGTGGTTGCTAGGTTTTTGGCTAATAAAATCATATATTTACGGACGACTCTTAATCTAATTAAAACTAACGGTTATGGGCAATTTGAGCATATATAAATAAATTCCTAGACCCCTATTCTTTGCTCATATTTTATGGAGATAGCTATGTAGCTCTGCCATTTTTATTTCTCCAATATATTTCAAGCTTTCTAAAGTAAGTTGGTTTCCAAATCAAACAACAAGAATTAGAGAGAATGAATCTAGATCTATGAACAAGGTTGGCTCTGCATATTAGGTAAATTCCATTCTTTTTTCTTTCCTTTTTTAGTTCTTTTCCAGATCTAAAAATTTAATATGTATACATATCCCCTTTTTATACATATTATAGATCTGTAGGGATTTTGGAATAAAGACCTAAAAGTTGTAATTCAGATATGGGATTTTGGAATAGTTTTTCAAGTGAATGGGAAATTTATACATGGTTTTTGATCTTAGATCTATTTTGTTGGTGTAAATTTGAATTCATATGACTAAATCTGATATTGGTTTATAGGCTTTTTCAGTTATAATATTCTTATCTTGCCTACAATTCTTTCTGGAATCTTGTGATTGTTGTTTAAATCGTAAATTTGGAAATCAATCCCTAAATATTATTGAGGTTTATGTAGTTGCCAATTCCAAATTTGTAGAATAGGGTGTAATTGTAAGATTTGTGCAAGTTACCATTATTGGTTTGTAAATCTATTTGTATTTTGGATTGTTTAAGGTTTTGCTTGATTTTGTAAATTACCCCTTTTTCCTTTTTTTACATTAAAAGACAGTATTTGAAATTACAAGGGTTGTGAATAAAACATATTAGAAGAGATGGGTAAATTACAATATTTTGTGCATAGTTTATACTGCCTATTCAAAATAAAAATATTACTTATTCCCTATGGTTTTGAATATGTTAGTATTTCCTCTTTTTAAATGTTTGGGAAATTGTAGCAAATAACCTTTTAACGGGATTTTGAATCTCAGCAAGTCATAATATATGAAGATTGTTCTAATCATTAGTTGGAGTGGAATGCAAAATAATTAGAACTTAAAAGAATTATAATCTACATAAATATCGTGCTAATATATGTTTATATAATTTATCCATCCAAAAAAATTGCTTGAATTAACATAAATTAGTAAAAGCTAAAATAAATTTGGATTTAAATGTTCTTTATTAATGAAGGGTATATGGTAATGTTTCCCTTAATAAATGCAGAACAAATGTTTGTAACCTTTGAATCGTTAGCATTAAATGTGGAATTAATTTTAGTAATTTCAAAGCTAACAATTAACTTAAATAATAATTAAGATTGTAACCATGAAATTTGTGGGGAAATTAATGTGACAATAAATGTCAAATGGTTACAGTTAAATTAAATAGAAAGTAAATATTTTAAATCCAATTTAGGGAAACTAATACAATAAACTTGCATATGTTATATATACATACATATATATATACATATTAAATAATATAATAAACACCAATTAGTGTAATAAATTGGTGTTGTAAGAAACAAAATGAAATTAAATGGGATTAATATAAATGATATTTATTTGAATGTTTATTAACTTAGGCATAGTCACTGCCGTAGTTATTAATGGCATATTACAGTTATGGTAATTTAATTAAACGGAGATTTTGATAGAAATTTCCATAATAAATACTAAATCCTATTAATCATCTTAGATCTTAAATCTTAAGTTATAGGAATATCAATTCTATCTTACCTTTATTTTAATTCTAGGAATAATATCTCTAAATAATAAAGGAATTGGACTTAGTAGGTTGATGATATGAGGTTAGCTGATTTATCCGACAAAAGTCCACACTTTCCAGTAGTCAGCTATACATATAACTGATGTGAGACATCATTAATCATAGGAACCCATGACAATTATTTCTGCGTAGCGTGGAATGCTCCTAGTGGTTTACTTCAAGTGTTGAGGTATTCGTGATTATAGGGTCCGCTTCCATTTCGAATGAAGAAACCTAAAGGAACAATTTAATAACGTAGCCTACTTCAAAATTCAGGTCTTAAGTAGTTGGATCCACCTATCGGGGTACTAAGTCATTGAATTCTCTCTTCCCTTTTTGAGGAGTAAATTCAAAGTCGTAGGGTCCACCCTTGTAAGGTATTAAGTGATAAGATAACTCGCCTTTTTCCAATATGAGTATTAAATGGATAATTAGGTATGAGTTCAGAAATCTTTGAAAGGGTCCGCTTCCTTTAGGTAGTAAGTGATGGGGGTAAGGCCTGCCTTGGAATACGGTATTAAATGACAGCTATAAAAGCACAGAAGGTCTACCGATCCCGTGGGAAGTGACACATGAATTATCCAAAAAGTTCAGCTAATTAGTAACCTAAGGATCCGATGGGGGAAGATCTTAAGTGTCGAGTTGTCATCTACCAATCCTTTAGGTAATAAGTGACTGCTTACTATCTCTTACCTTACGCGGGGTTAGGACATGCTAATGTCAGAATCCTATCTATGAGTTAGGCATCATAGTAACTAGTGTCCTCTAATTTGAAATAGTGTGTTTGTAAATCACCTAGGTATTAAGTGATCGTAGGGGATCCGACTTATATATTATATTGTGAGTGAGGACATAATAGCTATAAAAACCTCCTCTTTGTTAGTATGGTATTAAGTGGTTAGAAAGCCAACCTCTTAGTTATTGGTTATTGGTTTGTAGGTTTGTTTAAAGGCTTCATTTATGTGTAAAGGTTCTATCTCAGTACAAAATAATAGCCTATATTTGGGAGGTGCTACGTTGGATATGGTAGTTAATCATAGTATGTAATCTTTGCTTGGTTAAATTAGAATCGCTAACCCTATTAGACATATAGTTTGGGTGAAACCAAATAGGATGCATTTTTGTATTATGGACTATGTTATACATTTTCTACTCATTAGGACTTTTTGTTCTAACCCCTTCCTCATATCAACTCTCAGGTTTACCTTAGGGAAGACAAGTCCTTGGAAGTGTTCGAGTTTTATTTTCCATTCTTGTTCTCTCATGCTCGATATTCTTATCGAGATTTACTATTATAGTTTTTTCCTTAGTCGATACTTGTCATCCTATCTTGATTTTGCTGTAAACTTGCTTTAATTGTACTTTGATTATGATCACACTCAATTATTGTAAGTACCAAATTCACATGATCTGTGCTAGGTTGGGTTTGAGTTTGGGTTTTTATCAAAATTTGAACTTAGAAAAGTATAGGTTGTTAATTTGGTATTATACTTAGGTTTAGAAGATCAAAGGAATTAATAAATTAGGATTTAGTGAGGGAACCTATTCGAGATTTATTTCTATTTTTTTGTGGAACTTTGCGCTTGGCTCTAAACAATTTTGACGATGAACAAGTCACAATCCTATTTAGAAGAATGGATTTAAGCGATTATGAGTTAGACATATTTTGAAATTTGAGTTTTTTGCCAACCCCAATTTACAATATGGTGCGCCTAGCAATTTTCTTGAGGAGCATAAAGACGACATATGGTAAATCAAGTGGACTTGAGTTTTATGACTGGACGAAAAGCTAGTTACAACTGAGATAAGCGCTATTTTTGGCTTTGTTTAAGAGTTAGAGTCGAAGATCTTTTCTAGGTTTGAGTGAACGAAAAATTCTTGCTAATATATCAAGTTAATCTAGAAGCTTAGTATGAGGTGCGTTCACTTAATACCTTGTTATGGAATTGCCGATATTCTTTGTTTGAAATAACTTCTTTTGAGTTTTTAGTCTTATCATTGAGAAAAATTCAATTTTTAAACTAGTTTTGAAAAGTGAGGATTTTAAAAAAATTAACTATTTTTCTAGAATGTTACATTAAAAAAAAAGACAAGACCTGATTATGAGTTTTTCATAAAAAAGTACTAATATAAATATATATAGTGTGAGAACCTTGATTTATAAACAATGCTAAATTTCAAAACGAATTTCTAAACTTTTCTTTCTCGAGAACTAAGGAAATTTTTCGCTTAATCTAGGGTATTTGCTTTTTAAGTCTTTATTTTAACCCATCAGCTAGAAAAGGGGATAAATTCGTATTAAATTTAATATGGAATACCAGTTGAAGCATTTTCGGGTATTCCTAAGATGTTGTGTAGTCACAGCCTTTAGTTGAGACTATTGTGAATCTTGGAAAATTGGTTTAGAAATTGGTGGTAATCTACAAACACGGCGAGAACATTAATTTTTTGAATTACATCAAATCTTAAGAGACGATAGAAGATAATTGATATTTTAATCTGTCCCTAATAGGTCAAGATTCAAGCTATGCCCAAAGCTCATTTAACAGTTGATCGTTTAGCGTTAAAACCTAGAGTGGTCAACTAATCGAAAGAGTTTTGATACAACTTGAATTTAGGACTCAACTACAACAGTTGCATCCAAATTACCTTACTTAAACTTCTTTCCTTTACCTCTCCTTCCCTATCTAATTGAACCGTTTCTTTATCCTTTTTCTCTTTCTTTGCAGCTGCCTCGCCTTCTCCCTTTCTGCACTAGTTTACACACTAGGTCTCGCTCCACTATTACTCAAAGATCTAAAGCTAATTTCTTTTCTTCGACCATTTATTAGCCTACAACACCAACTTGCACTATCCAATCTTCCTTGTGCCATATAGTTTGCACACTAGGTCTCGCTCCACTATTACTCAAAGATCTAAAGCTAATTTCTTATCTCTGACCATTTATTAGCCTATAACACCAACTTGCACTATCCAATCTTCCTTGTGCCATATAGGTCTCATATCTGGAAAGACCACTCAGAATGAGCATAAGATTCCATTGCTTCAGGGACAAAAGAATTAGTCATGGTAGTAGGATTTGCATCATTCCTTTGCTTTAAGATTTGTGAATAGGATTGTTTCCCATGATGCATCCGCTTTTACATTATGTTATATGAAATAGATTTTGATGAAGGAAACTATTATTTCATAGGTAAAGATTGAGCTATCTTCTGATAGTCTTTCCAAGCAGATTCTCTTAGAGATTTTAGAGGCATCTGTTTTATATGTGGACTTGAATGATCTTTTATTTGATCAGCTTTGAGATTTTGGAATAGAACTCTCTTCCTTAGACGTTAGTTTTTGAACGCGATAATCGTTGTCTGAACTGCACATGTCAATGTATGACTCAGTTAAAACATTATTCCGAAAATGAGAAGTTACGACTAGGTTTGCCCTATGAGCGAAAATCAAGCTTTACTTTGATCAATGGCGTAGACATCATTTTCTATCACATCATCTTTGATTCGGCTTGTTGTTCTTGTATGTTGTTTCACGGAGTTACTTTCTATATTTCCATTATCTAGTTTTGTTTTTTGGGTAGTATTAGGTGAATCTTTATGGAAAACAAATTTGTGGCAGATTTCTTTTGTCATCGTAAATTCTCTCTTAGGAGAGGACGTGATATGGAAACCTCCTACAATAGCAGTAGTGCCTACAACACGAGATTGAGCATTTAGCTACCATGAGAGGACTTGCCAGAGGTCATGGAAATGATTCAAGCTCGAGACGTAGAGAAAGACGTCTTGTTGTTTGGTAACATTTTGGAGTTTAGATATTATTATTTTTATTCCTTCAACATTAGTCCTTTTTCCTTCTCAGCATTTGTTTCTGGACTTTATGGTAGTTATTGTTTGCGATTGTTAGTATCAACGGTCCTTGTTAAATCGCATAACGACACTATAGGATTTCTGTCTTTCGAAAATATTGTGTATGTCATTTTTATTGATTTATGATTTGAACTGGAAGTGAAATCTCATATTCTTTATCTGACTAACAATTATACTAAAGCTGGAAGGAATAATGTTTATGGCTACTAAAGTTTAGCGGAGGACAGGTTACATGTTGTTTTATCACGAGCATTAATATTTTTGGGTTGACATTTTTCTATAAATATCCAATTTTTGAGAGCTATGTGATTACAGTTTGCACATTTTTCCATGTAACCAACTTCCATCAATGTTGTACTGTGACCTGAGTTGTTTTCGGCAAAATAATTTTTGGAACTTTTCTAATGTCATTGAAGAGAAAAGAAGAGGATTATTAAACTTAAAATTTTCAAATTGTTTGTAAAACAATGCGCGTTTGCACGTTTTGAGCAAAAAATTTAAAGTAGACATGCAATTTTAAGAAGTGAAAGTTTATTTTTTATGGAAATTCGTGTTTTTTAGGGCCAAATGTGAAGCATAAGAAAGATATTGGATAGTCAGTTTTGCGGTTTTAAATGTGCATAAGAAGCGGCGATGCATCAAAAAAGTTATCGTAAGAAGGGAAAATCTATTTTAGCTTTTAAAATAATTGATATAATAAATTATAATTAACCATATAATAATTATCCTACCCTACGGAAGGTAAGCCAGGTCGATCACTTGGTGCGATCTATTGTCATAGTTTCCAGTGGCGGTTAGGATTTTGGCTAATAAAGTTATTTATTTATGGAAGGGTCCTAATCTAATTAAGCCTAATAGTTACGAGTCATTTGAATGCCTATAAATATAGGCATAGACCCCCTATTCATTGCTCATATTTTCTAGATGTTGCAGCGAACATCTGTCATTTTCATTTCTTTAATTCTTCCCAAATTCCTAAAATTAGTTAGTTTTCAAATTAAGCAACAAGAATTGGAGAGAATGAAACCAGATTTGTTTCTTTTGCTTTTTACAATTCTTTTCTAGATCTATGAATTTTAATAGGTATACATATCCCTTATATGTATACATATGTTATAAATCTGCAGGAATTTGAGATTAGAAACCTAAATGCTGCAATTCAAATCTGGGATTTTGGAATGGCTTTATAGGTAAGTGGAAAATTTATACATTATTTTTGAAATCGTATATATTTCATGAGTGTAAATTTTAATTCATATGCCTAAATAATATATTTGTTTATAGGCCTTTCAATTATAACATTCATCTTGCCTATAATTCTTTTTTGAATCTTGCGATTATTGTTTACACCTTAAGTATGGAAATCAGTCCCGAATATTATTGAAGTTTATGTAGTTATTTATTCCAGATTTATAGAATTAGGTGCAATTGTAAGATTTGTGCAAATTACCATTATTGGTTTGTAAATTTATCTTTGTTTTGGATTGTTTAAGATTAGCTTAATTTTTTAAATTATCCCTTTTTTCCTTTTAATATAGAAAGACGGTGTTAAAATTATAAGAAACATGAACAAAACTTATAGGAAGAGATATAAATTCACAAATTTTGTATGTAGAGTTTACTGTTTATTCCAAATAAAAATATTACCTATTCCTTGTGATTTTGAATATGTCAATATTTCCTTTTTCAAATATTTGGGAAAAATTTACTAGAATTATGACAAATAACCCTTTAATGGAATTTTGAGTCTCTATAGGTCAGGACATAAGTAGATGGTTCTAGTCATTAATTTGGATAAGAATGTATAATAAAAATAATTTAAAAGATTCAGTAACTACGTAAATATTGTGCTATATATATATATATATATAATTTATCCATCCAAAAATAAATATAAATAACATTATTATTATTATTATTATAAGTTAGGTAAATGCTAAAATAGGTTTGGATTTGACTATTCTCCCTTAGTGATGGGTATACGGTAATGTTTCCTTTAATGAATGAAGAATAAGCGGTCGCAACCTTCGAATTGTTAGCTATAAATGTGGAATTAATCACAGCAATTGTAAAAGTCACTACCAACTTAAATAAGGATTAAGATTGTAACCATGAATTTTGTCGAGAGATGAATGTAACAATAAATGTCTAAAGTTTACAATTAAAATAAATAGGAAGCTAATATTATAACTCTAATTTAGGGAAATTAATATAATAAACATGAATATATTACATATATGCATAAAAACTAACATAGTAAACAGTAATTAATGTAATAAATGGGAGTTACAATATATAGAATTAGTGAAACTAAATGTGACTGATATAAATGGTATCAATTTGAATGTCTATCACCATAGGAAACAGACCCTTGTAGTTATTAATGGCATACGTCAATTATGTAATTTAATTAGATAGGGATTTAGGTAGAAAATATGATAATAAATACTAAGGCCAATAAATCATCTTAGAGCTTAAATATTATCTTATAGGAATATGAATTCTATCATATCTTTAGTTTAATTCTAGGAATAAAATCTCTAATTAATAAGGGTATTGGACTTAGTAGGTTGCTTACACGAGGTCAGTGAAGTTATCCAACATAAGTCTGCACTTTACAACAATCATATGTACATACAACTGATGTGAGATATCACTGATCGTAGCAACCTACAAAGAGTATTTATGTGCAACGTAAAATGCTCCTAGCAGTTTACTTCAATTGTTAAAGTCTTAAGTGGTTGTAGGGTCCGCCTCCCTTTAGTAAAAAGAACCCTAAAAGGATAATTTAGTAGCATAGCCTGCTTGGAAATTATGGTCTTCAGTAGATGGGTCCTCCTGTTGTGGTTACTAGGTGATTAGATTGTTCCTCCCCTTTTTGAGGAGTAAGGGTAGAGTCGTTGGGGTCTGCACTTATAAGGTATTAAGTAATCGAATAACTCAGATTTTTCTAATAAGAAGTATTAAATTACTAATTGGGTATAAGTTTGGAATTCCCTAAAGGGGTCTGTTTCTTTAAGTAGTAAGTTACGGGGTAGGTCCGCCTCGGGATATGGTATTGATTCTATTGAATGACCGCTACAAAAGTACCAAAGGTATGTCCGTCACGTGGGAAGTATTAAGTGACTCGGGGATTATCCAATTAGGTCAGCTAGATAGCAATGTAGGGGTCCGCCAAGGGAAGTTCCTAAATGATTAGTAGTCGTCTACCTTATAGGTAATAAGTGACTTCTTACTATCTCTTGGATTATGCGGGGTTAGGATATGCAAATGTTGGAAGCCTTATTTATGAGTTAAGAGACTTAGTAACTAGTGTTCTCTAATTTGAATTAGTATGTTTGTAAACCACGTAGTTATTAAGCGATCATAGGAGATCCACCTTATATATTATATTGTGAGTGAGGATGTATGTGGCTATAAACCCGCCACATTTGTTAGTAAGGTATTAAGTGGTCAGAAAGCCCGCCACTTAGTTATTGGTTTGTAAAGTAGTTTTATGGCTTTATTTATGCATAAAGGCTATAACTTACTATAAAATAATAACTTATATTTTGGAGATGCTATCTTGGGTATCGGAGTTGATCATTGTGCATAATCTTTGCAGGAGTATGTTAGACTCACTAACCTTTTTTAACATATAGTTTGGGTGAAACTAAATGGAATGCATTTGCATATAGTGTTATACATTTTTCTACTCACTAGGACTTGTTGTTCTGACCCCTTCCTTATAACAACTCTTAGGGTTAACTTGGGGAAAATAGGTATTTGGAAGTGTTCAAGTTTCGATTTCCATTCTTCTTCTCTCATGCTCGATATTGATGTGGTGATTCACTATTAAGGTAGTTACCTTAATCAATACTTGTTATCCTATTTTGTTTCCACTTTGAATTGATGTTAGTTGTAGTCTGATGGTGCTCATGCTCAATTGTTTGTAAGTACCATATTTACACAATTTGTTCTTGGATCGGTTTGAGTTTCGATTTTTGCAGAAATTCAAGTCAGAAAAGTATGGGTTCTACAGTTTTGTATAGGAGATAAGCAAATATCAAAGTACTACAGAAGTCGTAACTGTACATGGAACAGAGGGTATATAGAATCATAACTAACATGCCCCTTCTTCCTCTGAGACAAGATATATACTACTTTATGATAATCATCATGGGTGCATCTACATCAAAGTTATAGGGGTATCTGGATAACTACATTGTACGATATATCAAAAGCATCAAATGATAAAGAACCAGGTTATACAACCTAAATTCCCCATGGTAAGGACCCAACTTGGCCCAAGTATTTCCAAACTTGGAAATAATCTCCAGCTTGGAGATAAGGAGAACCCAACTTGATCCAGATAGACGTCACACCCACTACTCCTTCCTCTCGAGTACCCGTTGAACCATCGTGTATCAATGATCCCATTCATACCTTCTCGATAACACAATCTATCTTTGGAACAACCGTCGTGTCTCCCATGAAAAGTCGCCATGATTGGCACCTACCTAGACTACCAACTTGTCTTCGAATTCGCTCGTCTATCCCTTATCCGCATCGACCAGTTCCCTTGTCTCATTATTACTTACATTGCGTCTCGGAGTACAGCGAAGCCATTGCTTCCCATTATAGAATCACCATCATTAAATGACGAAATCATCACTTCAAGGTACCAGATCATTGCCTCACCGCCAAAACCACAGATTGAAGAGCCACACGTCGAAATCACCATCGGACGAATTGCCTTATTCTTCTCCTCGAAGCCTCATTATCGTCTACATCAAAATTGCCAAAGTGACCATTAACAATAGTAGTTGATCATTCTACATTAGCAAATTACGGATGTCTTGATTATGTACTTAACCAAAGGTGGTTAAAGTCATGTCAGAAGAAAACTTCCAACATTAGACTCGAAATCCAAGCACATCGTCAAGTACATCCTTCGTTTTTAGTTCAGTCTCCCAGCTCCAATGCTCCTCCATCTTTTAGTCGGACCACACATTTCAATGCAACTTCATCTTCGGATCAATTGTTGCGCTCTAATAGTCTACGCGTATTAATGCTCCATCATGAATTTATATCATATGTTTGAGTCTATCATTACTTATGCGCTCAAATAATATATACCAACTTATTCGTTCGATCGGTATACACCAAAACTCTGGCAAACGAGATTTTATCAATATTACGTTTCCCCATGAATGAATTTTTTTGACCAAACTTAGTAAACCGTCAATTATTCTACTAACAATCATACAAAAGTCTAAACAAGCGTACAACATTTATAGTAGCATCAATAAAACATATAGAACCTATATAAAGTGAATAGTGTGGCATTAATGTCAGAAAAACCTATATATAGCAGTAGTATCAAATTAGCATGCAAAAGGAAAAAATGTGATATTTAAATTAAAACTATTCAAATCGCTTTTTTAGTTCTTTTATATAATATGGTCTAAATTTAACTATTCTATAAATTGCACTTTAAAGTTACGTCTCAGTTAGAAACATCAATTCTATGATATATTAACAAATACAATTAATTAAAAGAAAATATCACTCATCTTAGTCAAATCAATCCAAACCAGTCTAGTTCAATGCCAGAAACAATGTCCAAAATGGACCTCTTATGCAAAAGTTACGCGAGTTAAAAGATTTGAATTTGAATGGAAAATAAAACAATGCACCAACCTATAAAAACCTTCCATCTTAGCATTTCTTCTTGTCCATCTCCTCTTATGCGCACATGATTCACCTTCCAAATCAAGCCCAAAACGAGACCTCTCCTCCACATGCATACTCACCTCGGGCCACCATTCTGACGATTCGATACCATGTATGTGAACCGCCTCATTGTGCTCCACCTCCGTCTGAAGTATTGTCACCTAGTATGTACGCTGCCACCATTTTCGTTGCTTCTTATTAATGTCTAGAGATGTTTAACCTCCAATTAACAATCCAACCTTACATCTTATAGACCTCATTGAGCTCTACAATTTCCTTTTGATGTAATAACATTTCGATGAATGGATTGAGAGAAATCACGTAGGTAAGTTGAGATAATTTCAACCATTAATTAAGTGGGTGCCCAGAACGAGGATTCGGATTTCAAGTTGAATCAAATAATATTATTACTTGAAATGTGTGCCAATAATTGTAGTTGTGAAGACCCAAAATGAGTCGAGTTGACATGAACTCCAAAATGGAACATGTTGTTAGATGATGTATATGTAAAAAGGCCTTCTGAGAAAACTGAGATATGTCTCGAAGTACAATTCCATCATGTGTGTTTTTTAACACTTTTCGGACATTCATTTTTGCAAACTAATCCTTGAATTTTCAGCTAAAAATCCACGATGAAAAGTACATCAATGCTTACGCTTTTTCTTAGTATAACGAACATTCAGACTAAACGGAAATGATCTTGAGTCGTAATTCGACCATATGTTAAAGGTCATATTTTCAGGGCTTTCATGTAATTAACGATTAATATCTAAATAGAATACTTAAATACCCAACCACTAAAAATACGAGTCGTTAGACTCTCCACTACTTAAAGGATCTTGTCTCTTAATCCTCAAGGAAAGCATAAGACAACCTAACACATTAGTTAAGTAACAAAATAAGAAAATCATCATAACTCATAATAACTATTGAATGTTACCAAGACAAAGGAAATAGACTTCAGACAGCACAAGGCCATAATTCTCATTCCTTATGTACAGTAACCATCAATTTCGAATCATTATTGCTAAACTAAATGTGTAACTTGTGTACTGCTCTCCAAATGGACGGTAATGATAAAAAAAGTGACAACTAACTAAATGGAATTCAATTTGTTAAACGATATTTTTCGTCAACGCTGGAGATAGGTCAATGGGAATGGACCTAAGGGAAAAATAGGTTGTTTAGCCTTCGCAGGTTTAGATTGATCACCGTTCCTAGGTATCAAGGCCTAGAATTCGAAATAATAGTTACACTTCCCTCGATGGGTTGAATATCACGCTTAAACAATTCAAGAACCAACAGTTACTTTAGGGAGAAGGATCATTAAACAAAACATTCGATAAAGGAATTAACGGATGGTAGAAAGGGGTTATACACCAAGCTCACTAAAAGATCTAAGCTTGTAGAAGGGCCTAGGCTTGCAGGAAGGTTCTGAGCTTGTAGGAAGGGTTTAAGCTTGTTGGAAGGGGTATTTCACCTAATTTGTGGAAAGGTTTGGGTAAGGACCCATGCACATGTAAGAAGCAAGCAATAAGCTGTAGCAGTGATCACTAAGAAATAACATGATAAACTCATAAGAAAATATCATAAGTATCAATTCACTCTTTATTGATCTTGATTTAGAATACATTAATAGAATAGGAGAAATCCTAAATCAATCAAAGAATTAGGGTTTACTCTACGAAGAATGAGTACAAGAATTAGAATGTGAAAATCCATCCTCAACATATGACCCTTGGGGTCTTATTTATAGAGATTTTGGGGGCCCTTCTATTGTTGGGTCGTTGGGCATGTAGGTACTTCTGTCGGTCGCTTTTCTTCTTGGTTTTGGTTGTTTTAGCTCCCGGTCACTTTGCGGTGCGGATTATAGCTTCCGAAGGGAAGGTCCCGGTTAGTTTAGGCTTCTTCGAGAGTGATATGGGCTTGTTGATGTAGTAGCTTTCCGTAAGGTATTTGAGCTTTTGGTTGTATGTTCCTGGTTATAAGCTTCCAGATGTAGGCTTCCAATTTTCTTATGAATACTTAGAGGAGCTTGTCCTTAAGATGTACGTAGATAGCTGCCGGTTCGGAACCAATGTTAGTGTCTGTACTAAGTGGACTGGTATGGATAGCCTGTATCTTTTCTAGGATTCTGGTTTGCCGTCCGGTGGAATCTCCGAGTATAGCCTAATCTTCCGGAAGGTAGCTCCGGGTGACCTGCCTATTGTCTATCAATATGACCTTTCGGTGTTTATGCAGTACATGTTTCGAAAGTTGGTTCCGGATAATCTTTATACACCTTTGGCTTGATACTCTTGACGTTTTCATCTCTTGGTGTATCGTTATTAAGCAGTTTAATACTGACAACCCTTCCGCCCTTTCGGGTTTCTATTAGTGGAGCTCTTTTTTCTTTCTTTCTTAGATTCTGACTTAGGTGACCCTTCTCTATAGAACCCCCTTTCGTGTGTGCCATGCCGGATAGACTTTGTCGGCATTCTGTAGATTTCTGAACTCCTTTCCCCTAAGTAGGTGTCAGTTTGTGTAGCTCTCGGATCATTCCTTTGTGCTTGTATTCACTGGATACCCCTTATCGTTAGCTGGTTTTGTAGTTAATTTTGGTAGTGACATTTCCCTTTCCCTTTTAGTGAAGGGGTGTTTTCGACTTTTCAAGTCAAGCCTTTTACGCAAACCTGCTGTCTCGCTTCTCTAATATATATATATATTCCTCTTTACTGACTTCTTTCTTTCCTTTATCATTTCCTAAAAGATTATCTCAAAGAAGAATTAGGTATTTAAATAATCATATCGGTAAGATATCAATATTTTAAGCTTCTTTGTTATCAGTTCCAGACAAATAATTCCACATACGATAGCTTAAATTTGTGTCTTAACTTTGCTCTTATATTTTTGGTGATAGCATTTGAAAACAAAACATCTTGAAACCGATGAGTTTTGGGTAGATTAATAGTGTTCATATCCTCGCGGATATTGATCTCACCTTATTGTGTAAAATTTAGCAGGTCATACCTGGTGTTATGGGAAAGAAGCACATTGCTTTTAAACCTGATAGAAATGGCCCTCTACCCATCAATTCTTCCACTGCTAGGAAAGTTAGCGCTATTGGGAAGCATTCTTTGATTTCGTCTTAGGAACAAGTAGATGTTATCCTCCAGGATTTCAAGATTTTGGGGGTTGACTCCATTCCTCCCTTTGGAAAGGACACCATTTCCTCTCCTCCGGAGGGTTACTTTTATTTTTCTACAGTCCATATTTGGCATGAAGGTTTTATTCCTTTTCCGGAATTCCTTTATCATTACTTACAGCACTTGGAGGTCACTCCTATTCAATTTTTCGCCAATACCTACACCTACTGTTGGGCTTAGAACTTTAGTCTTTAGAATCCGGTAATGGTTCTCTGAGTTACCTCTGAGTCCCTCCACTCTTGACTATTTGGTTCGTCCTTCCAAACTTGGTGACGCCAATCCTAAGATTTTTCATGCAAATCCTACAAAGAAATTGTTATCTGAGGGAATAACGAGGTTCAAAGATTGGGAGAATCAATTCTTCTTTATCTGATGCCCTCCGGGGAATACTGGTGGTTTTTGCATCCTAAGCATGCTCACCCGAAAGTTCTGTCTTTTTTTATGTCATGTTTTCCTCTTCGCAGATGATGTTCTCAAATTGCCAAGTTCCACAGATAAGGAACTAATCGATGCTCTTGGTGTAGCCTTTGGGAAGTTCGGTAACTGATATTTGCCGCTTACCTCTTATATCCTTCAGAGGCATTCTTTGTTGCCAGCTGGACAATTCATCATTAGGCAACCACCTTTGGTTCTATTGAGTAAGGGGTTCCATTTTTTGTCATTGGGAAGAGATATTCCTTTCTCTTCTAACTCTCCCTTATCCCTTGACAACCCAGGTATAATTTTTTTTATCTTTAAGACGGAGCTGTATTTTGTCTTTCTTATCGTTCTTCTCACTATGTGTCTTTGAAGCTGCTTGCACTGAGTCTAGTAAGACCACTTCCGTTTCCTTGACTCCGGGAGTTGGGGTTTCTTACCTTAAGGATGCATTATTAAAATCTAGGGAAAATGTAGAGTGGAAACTTTTGGAGAAATATTCTGAAGACTCTTGACCGAAAAAACCTAAAGGTGTGAGGAACCTAGCTACTCATTCTGGTGTGGTTCTTGATACCCTGGAGATTACCTCTCCAATGAAGGTTCCTGGACCAAACCCTCGTTGTGTTGGGTCTTCCGAAGTCTCCAGTGAGTTAGAGATGGGCTTCTCTTCTTCCCCGAAGGAGATTACCCCTCGTGATTCTATCAACTTTACTAATGGTGGTAAATTCGATGAATAAGTTAGCCAGATTATTTCCTCCTCTTTTTTCGTTGTCGACTTTCCATTTGATTCACCTCGATGTTGTCAAGCATTGTTTGAGCAACTACTTATGTATTTTGTTTTCCTCTTCCTCATTTTCTTATCTTTCTCAAAACATTTTGTTTTCGACTGTTATGTTCTTTATAGGCAATTAAGCGGTGGTTTGTGATGCAAGACAATGCTCCATATCCTAGTTATGATCTACTGAAGCTTAAAAGAGAGATCGTGATATTGAAGAAGGAAAAATATGTTCTGGCCCTTGAGAAAGAGGGGCTAGCTATGGATTAAAGAAGGTTGGAGCATGCTTTATCGGAAGTTAAGAGTTCCGTTACCTTGGAAAAAGAATCCTACATATCCATGGTCGAAGAAAATAGTGCTTTGCAGGGGAGCCTGGAGAGATCCAAAGAGGATATCAGCCTGCTCAATTCTCATTATTCTTCTTTCCATGATCAGAATCTCCTTCTGGGAAAAGAGAACAGTTACTTAAGATCGAACTTGGTAAGAAGGAAGCATTGTTGGCCCGGTTCTCTATATAGTCAACGATGCTAAACGGAGAATTTCCTGTTTCCTTCTGTCCACTTTGGATGAGATCATGGTCAATTCCTTCGAGGATGCTTTCCTCCTTATTTATGCAAATAACATGAATAAATGTTTAGACTTAAATTTCCCTTTTCTTGACCTGTCTTTAGTGAAAAGGTTTATGTCTAAGATATCTCGTATGAGGAAGAGGGAAGAAGTTTCCACTAGGAGGGAGATTAACGTACCTAAACTTTTGTTTATTGAGAATGTTCCTCTCGAGGAGCCGTGTGCCGATGTTGAAGGAGACTTTTTGAGGGTGTCATAGGTTGTTCGTACTGATGATGGAAACTTTAAGCAAATCAAAGTCATTGCCAGTGAAGAGGAAAATAAAGGCGATAGTTCCACAGGCGCTAGTGGTACTTTTTCGATTTTTGATGCTTTAGACAAAGTATGTAGTGGAGATACCAAATTCGTTGGATAAGATCACATCCCAGTTGGCCTTTCTAACCTTCCAGTAGCACATAGGACGGGGGAAATCCCAAATTCCCCAAGTTCCCTTCCTGTTGGAAATTCACAAGTTTCTGTTCCCACTGCTGAGGTATGATATCTTCTCTTATATGTGAATTCTTTTGCTTTTTCTTGGACAGTAAATCAGTATTTCATTTCGTCCAAACGGGAAGATAACAGTTAAGTTTTAGGGATTCCACCCTTAGAAAAGCTCGACTGGAAGCGATTCGCCTTGCCAGGGAACTGGACAAATAGATGGATGTGTATGACACATTGTCCTACAAATATCATATCCTTGATAAGAGTGCTGCGAAGTCATTGTTTTTTAAATAGAAGGAAGCGACTCCTAGGCTTCGAATGGCCCACTGCGATGTGAAAGGATCTTAAAAGAAAATTTCGAGCTTGTGACTTTTTTTTGGATGTTAATCGAAGACAGAGATACATTAGTAAACTTTTTGTACCAAATTTATCGTAGATATGAAACCACATATTTCTCCTTTTTAAGTAATCATAGCGGGGGCCTGCTTAGACATCTTCATAGAAGGTACCTAGATGAACATGGCATGGATCTACACCCAAGAAAATTATGGTGGAAACTTCCACGAGTTACTTTTGTTCCCAGAAAGTTTCCTTTAGATAAACTTAAATTTAACAAGCATCGATTTGTAATTGAGACTTTGAAAAGATCAATTTTGTATGAGCAAGAGGAATATCCATGATGAATGTACTTGTTTGGTTTGTAATATAATGATTTAACCCCTTTCTAATTTTCTCTGATGTTTTCTTTTAGAACTTGTCTTCTGCCTCACATTTACTCTTTAGGGCCTTCCTAGAAGATTATGTTAAGTTGAAGAGAGATTACCAGAGAAATTTCCTCTTATTAAATCCTCTTCCTTGGCACGATATTGTTTTTAAGGGATATTGGGAAAGTTTATACTTGTTATCCTTGAATTCGCCTCGATTTCCTAGTTGAGAACAAGGATCAATTTTTAATAGTGATCTACATATATCAGTCACAGTTAGTTCGTGGTTATGACAGCCCACCCGTTGGAAAGTGGGACTATTAGAACTGTCCTCCGGTTTATACACCCAATGGATTCGAAGTTTCCTTTGATTTGTCACTTGATCTTATGGCTGACATCCTAGATAAAGTGAGGAAGGATGCCTCCTTACCCTGATACTCATGGAAAACACTTGTAACATTACTTTATTGAGAGTTAGGTCATGCTCATACGGAAGCTTTAGTATCAGGATATGAGTGTTTTCTCCTCTGAAGGTGTGTTTATCTTACAATCTTTCTTGTAAGTAATTATGTAAGATATGAATTACTTAGCATACCATTTATTGCACATAATATCTTACAATAATGGTTTTTACGAACATAGGTAAGACCTATAATAGTGTTACTTAACACTCGATTATACATTTCAACGTTAAACGTTTTTCTTTCATTATGGCTTTGTTATGGCATGGTGTACGTCTTCGGCACACTTCGTTATAATTCGTCTTATAGATCTTCGTAGAGCATCATTAGCTCTCAGTAAGGTTAATGGTATCGAGGTGTGTTAGACATGAAATGTCTATGGTGCTTACATGTGTCTTATGCATTAGTGCAAACATTTGATATACTTAGATTATAAACGGATGAATGTATAAATTAAATACACTTCCCGGAGCAAGTGAGAAGGCCATAACTTTATCCGTAGCAATAACGAAAGTGTAGTTCTGAACCATATTTGAATTACCAAGAAGGTCGGACGACTCTTTCTTGTTTGGATTTAAGAGTCTGAGCTCATCCTGGTTTGGGTATTTGTGGCGAGACAGGAACCCTATATCCGGTTGTAGTTTTCTCCTGGATCACCCCAGATTTGGGTATTAAGATATGAGACCGAGATCCCGCTTCTGGTTTTTGTTGAGAACCGAGCCAACACAGACTCAGGTATTGAGGTAAGACCGGGACCCCCATCCGGTACGTGTGTGGATTTGATCCTACCCAGATTCGGGTTATTTAAAGTAAGAGACTTGAAGTCTGCTTCTGGTCTTCACAAAGAATCGAATCAACCTGGATTTGGGTATTGATATAGAAGACCTGAAACAACCTTTGTTCAGGAAATTAGAGATTAAAGACCAGGAATCCCTTTCCGGTATTTGTAAAGAATTAAATCAACCCAGATTCGGGTATTAATATGGAAGACCTGAACCAATCCTTGTTAATATGTGTAGCAGAGGTTGTATGTGCTTCTTGAGCCACTCTCAGGGCTTTTGATGTCAAAGCACAGGATGTACGTGCTTTGTTGGCCACTCTCTAGGCCTGTGCGTCCGGTGCGCTTAGCCAGCTTACCAACAAGCAGGGCCCAAGGACTTACCTAACCTCCCTCCAGGAGGCACCTTATCCTGACCATCGTAGGTGATGATAAGGTCTTAGAAACTTAGATGGGGCCACTGTAGAAGCAGAACTAAGGTTTACTCTTTTGATGCTCTATACTGACCAATGTAGGTACTAATAGAGGCTTACACACCACCCTCCTCCGAGGGGTGCCCCATCCTGACCATTGTAGGAAATGATAGGTTGGCGTTCCCTTCTGCGGGTAATGAGGAAAATAAGCGGAGGTAGGATATGCTCTTCCGCGAGCAGAGGTAGGATGTGCTTAGTTCTAGCATAGGCAAGGCATACTCTTCTACGAGTAGAGGCAGGGTGTGCTAACTTTAGATGCACTGACACGACCATTTTTGTGTGAAATGGAGGCTTACGTTTTTGGTGCTTTATTTGGGCATGTAGAAAGACTAACACAACATCCCCCTCCCGGGGATGCCTTGTCCTGACCAATTTGGTGATGACAAGGGATTGGATCCATTTATGGTTTGACCCCTTTTGGGTTTCTTTAAGCTTCGAAAGGAGGGTTTTCCATACCCTCGGACATGTTTAATAATCCTTTTCCTATGGACTTTTACTGAACTTAATCTGATCTTCTCGTAAACTCTCGTAATTGGCCTTGATTGATGAATTTGATGATTGTTTCCTTAAGGATTCTACAGTGGTAAGTTTCATGTCCATTCGTCATGTGGTAATGACAATAGGGTCCTCCTGTTTTCCTTTCGTATTTAGGGTTTTTCTTTGTGATTGGCCAATAGTAGAGTTCGTGCTTGGTTTGGAAGTGGATATTTTCCGTCGAAGTGGCGAGTTAGTATCCCTTAGGTAATCCTGGCGTAAGCCCCTCTCCTTGCCATTTGGACTTAACCACTTTGTGACCCAGTCTCGTTGTTTTACCTATATTTTTGTTTCTAGTTTACGGAATATTCCAAGGTAGAGGTGTCATCTCTTCGGGCCATTTTATGGTGAGGTGACCAAAATCATTCATTATTTCCTGCTCACCGCTCCTCTGATTCGCTTGTGGAGAGCTCTTCTTATGTAGGAGAAAATGTTTATATCCTTTGATGTAGAACCACTTGGAGGAGGTGTTAAGGTTTGTCCTATGTGGGAAAGACTGTTATCCCAAGTGTTGGAAGCATATTGTCCTTTTTTTATTTTTCGCATTATTATCCACAAGGCTTCCGCTCTCAGTATTTGTTCTTCTATTACTCTTGGGTCAGTGATTTCGGACTTATCCATTTGAGATTCATAAGACTTCTATTGGGATCTCTTACCCATAACATTGCTTCTTTAAATACTTAGTCCGATCTGGGGCGGAATAACACAGGTAGATTTGTGGCTGTTAACCACAAGGTCGGAGGTTCAACCCCTCCCTCTAGCGCCAAAATGTTAACGATATTTTCGTCAACACCAGAGATAGGTCAATGGAAATGAACCTAAGGGAAAAATCGGTTGTTTAGCATTCATAAGTTTGGATTAGATCACAATTCCTAGGTATCAAGGCCTAGAATATGAAAGAATAGTTACTCTTCCCTTGATGCGGTGAGTATCACACTTGATTCAGGAACCAACAGTTACCTTGGGGAGAAGGATCACTAAACACAACCCTTGATAAAGGACTTAACGGTTGATAGAAAGGGGTTATGCACCAAGCTCGCTGAAAGGTCTAAGCTTGTAGGAAGGGTCTAAGCTTGTAGGAAGGGTCTAAGCTTGTAGGTAGGGTTTAAGCTTGTAGGAAGGGGTATTTCACCTGATTCATGGAAAGGTTTCGGTAAGGAACCATGCACATGTAGGAAGCAAACAGTAAGCTGTAGTAGCGATCACTAAGAAATAGCATGATAAACTCATAAGAAAATATAATAAGTATCGATTCACTCTTTATTGATCTTTGATTTAGAATACATTAACAGAATAGGAGAAATCCCCAAATCAATCTAAGAATTAGGGTTTACTCTAGGGAGAAAGAGTATAAGAATAGGAAAGAGAAAATCCACCCTTAAAATATGACCCCTGGGGTCTTATTTATAGAGATTTCGGGTCCCCATCTGCTGTTGGGCAGTTGGGCCTGTAGGTAATTCTGTTGGCCGGTTTTCTCCTTGGTTTCGGTTGTTTTAGCTCCCGGCCACTTTGCGGTGCAGATTATAGCTTCCGGAGGGAAGATCCCAGTCAGTTGAGGCTTCTTTGAGAGTGATATAGGCTTGTTGATGTAGTAGCTTTCCGGAAGGTATTTGAGCCTTTGGTTGTATGTTCTTGATTATAAGCTTCCGGATGTAGCTTCTAGTTTTCATATAAATACTTAGAGGATCTTGTCCTCAAGATGTACATAGATAGCTACCAGTTCCGAACCACTGTCGGTGACTGTACTAAATGGACTAGTATAGATAGCCTGTATCCTTTTTAGGGTTCTAGTTTGCCTTCCGGTGGAATCTCCGGGTATAGCCAAATCTTCCGAAAGGTAGCTATGGGTGACTTGCCTGTTGTCTATAAATTTGACCATTCGGTGTTTACATAGTAGATGTTTCGGAAGTTTGTTACGGATAATCTTTACGCATATTTGGCTTGATACTCTTGACGTCATCATCTCCTGGTGTATCGATATTAAGAAGGTTAATACCGACAACCTTTCACCCTTCCGGGTTTCCATTAGCGGAGCCCTTATCTCTTTCTTTCTTAGCTTTTGACTTAGGTGACCTTTCGCTATAGAACCCTGTAACACCCCGTATTTTTTTAACAACAATAAAAGTGGATAAATTAAATAATAATTAATATAATATTCATAATTAAGGGAAACAGACTGCGCCATTGCGTTCATCTCAAAATTCTGGTCAAGATAGACATTTGGTGTGCATAAAAAAGACACCGTATGAAGAAGTTATGAGGATTTTAATTTTATATACGCGTGGAAGAATTATATATATACATATGAGTCAGATATGAGTCCGAACCTTATCCAAAATCGTTCAAAAATCAAAATGGCGTGTAACAACCCGTATTTTTATAACTTGTTAAAACAAGAAATCAAGGCAGAATTAAATTTTAAAATTATAATCAGGGGAAACGGGTTATGCCATTGCGTTTGTCTCAGAATTTTACATGAAATAGAGTCGGAGTTTTCGAAAATCGGAGTCCGGATTAAGAAGTTTTGGCCTGTACAAGTTTCAGCAGTTTTCAGGCAGCACTGGACCAAGGGGTCGACCATAGGGTCGAACTACCCCCCCCCCCCCCCCTCGACATAGGTTCGACCATAGGGTCGACCTACCCCCCAGGTCGACCATAGTGTCTCCCTCCACCCTTACAGGTCGACCTGGTCGGCCTGGTTTGACCTACAACTCATTTTTGAAGCCTGAGATGTGTTTTGATGGTCCGGATTGATTCTAGGGTTAATCTAAGGGCCTAAACTAGTTGCTACACCTATAAAAACACCCTTAGACCTAACCTAATTCATATCAAATCATTCTTACACTATTATGCTGCTGAACTCCCTCTTGAACCATGGTCGCCGCCTCCAAATCAAAGTACAAGCATTCAAACTCAAATCAATTCGAAGAACAAAGCTTCAACAATGATTCAAACAATTAATCAACACTACTACAATGTTCTATGACAATTTCAGTTCTTAATTCGTTAGCCATGCCCTGTAAGTTCTAGTTATTTTCAGATTAAAATATTTAAATGTAATATGGGCATATGATGAAGTGAAATTGGATTTAAGTATGTTTATCAATCTATTTCTATTGCTTCTTGGATCTTGAGTTTTGAGACTTGTCTATCTTTATTCCCATGTCTAGTTTATGATCTATTCATCTTGTTGTAAATCAGTTTTCTTGATTCATTACCAAGTTGTAATCTTCAAGCATGTGATGATGTTTTCTCTCTGATCTTATTTTTATGCAAAATTCTACCTTCCCCTATTTATTTTCTTTTGATGAACCTAGGTAAATTTCGGACCTAGGCCTAAACTACGATATGCGTGCGAGGTTATACGGGGGAAATATTGGAATATTGCCTAGTGGAATATATGTGTTTGGTGGAATCGAAGGCATAATATGAAAATTGGATGTTTGGGGATAATTTACCATTAACATGAAACTTGATATTTGGGTATTGTCATTATAATGGTAATTGCAAGAATGGGGATGGACATATATAATTTGACATGGATCTTGATATATATATTATTTGATATGGATCTTGATATATATATATATATATATATATATATATATATATATAATTTTGTATGGATCTTGATATATGTAATTTGGCTAGAACTTGTTATGAGTAAATTGGCGTAAACGTAGTACACATGTAATTTGGGGATAAAACATGATCTTTGTAAATTGGGCATAGCTTTGTAAACATGTAAATCATGAATCTTGACATATGTAAAGCGGCATGAAACTTGGTATATGTGTAAATTTGCATAAAGTTGGCATACATGTAAAATGGCATGAACTGAACATATGTAAATTTGGTAGGAATTGGGCATATGTAAAATTTACATGTAATCTAGAACTTGGGCATATGTTAATTATGTAAAATTTGGAGTTGAAACATATATGATAGTTTATGACTTAGTAGAGGTTTAATATGAACGCGCCTAAGTTGGGTTTTGGGTAATTGACATGTATTGTAAATAAAGGGCTATAACTTGGCATAACCTTATAGTGAATTATGATAATAATTTGGGAACACATTTTTGGGTAAAAACGTGAATCATGAACATTTCTATATGTTAAACACATGAACTGATATTGGGGTTTTGGGTGGAATACGACCATTAATGAACCTTTGACACGATGTTAGACTCGGTTTGTGGTGTAAATCTGCCCGGAACCGCCCGACAAATCCAGTAGCCACAAAGTGTCAGTCTAATGTGAGAGGTCGAAGGCCAAATTGTAGGCGTAACGATTTATGACACGAGGTTAAACCTAGTTTGTGGTATAAATCTGCCCGGAACCGCCCGGCAAATCCAGTGGCCACAAAATGCACGGTCTAATGTGAGAGGTCATGATTCGTTCGTCATAATGAATGAATTAAGGAATACTAACCATAATAAGACGTGGGTATGGTTAGAGGGATAGGTGGGATGACATGGAAATTTGACATGTAAATGTGGACCTAACCGGTATGAGTTAAGAACATGTAAAACTTATAAATGTAGGCTCAACCAGTATGATATGAATGGGTGGGTTAAGTAACGTGGCTAGGCTAATGACACTTAACCGTTATAACATGACTAGCGGATGGGTTGGGCTAACTTGAATAGGTTGATAACACCCAATCGATATAACCTGATACGTGGTAGGGTTAAGTCAACTTGAACATATAGATAATACTTAACCAACTTAGCATGATACGTGGGCGGGTTAAGCCATGAATTATTTGAATATACTTAACCAATTGGACACGATGATTTGATAGGGTTAAGTCATGAACCACTTGAATATACTTAACCGATTGGACACGATGATTTGATAGGGTTAAGTCATGGACCGCTTGAATATACTTAACAAATTGGACACAATGATTTGATAGGGTTAAGTCATGAACCGCTTGAATATACTTAACCAATTTAACACGATGATTTGATAGGGTTAAGTCATGAATCGCTTGAATATACTTAACCAACTTGACAGATGATTCGTAGGGCTAAGTCATGAAATTGAACGACAACACTTAGCCAATTTGACATGACACGTAGGCGGGTTAAGTCACGAACTTGAATGACAACACTTAACCAACTTGGCATGCTAGACTGATGGGGTTAAGTCTCGAATTTAAATGACAACACTTAACCTACTGAACGGAAACCCTAGTTGCGCGGTCCTTTTCAGCAGTAACCCACTAGATGTATCACGGTACCCTGGAACTAGGCAGGGTGGGGCATGATTATTGGGCTGATTGTAAGCGACCAGAACGACGGCTGAGTTGGTGCGCCATTATAGGTTAAGGCGGACTATGGTCGTGCACGTAGTCCGGAGTTGAAAAAGCAGGCATTGGGCACCAGTAGGTTTACACTGTGCGTGCTTGATTCGTGTCGGTGGTTGGAACCCTAGGGCTTGATACACCCTATGGTGGACCTAGCACAGTTGACTACATTTCGTGATTGGGCCGTATGACACAGACACATGAACGAGCTAGGACTTGTAAGGAGCAGATCGATTAATAGATCGTTACGTGGAATTCGTTAGGTCGCATAATCCCTAGTGGTCCTAGGTGGCATAAACCCTAATCGAATCTAGAAAACGTTCAATAGGTAGCATAATCCCTAGTGGTCCTAGGTGGCATAAATCCTAGTTGAACACACGATAGTTCATGATAAGGAAACCTAGCCAGAACAAGGGTGGTGGTCCAAACGATTTCCAGAATGGTGGCACTACGTTGAAGTAGTATAGAAATACGTGATGAAACCCGTACGATATACGCCAAGGGACTGTACATATACCTGGAAAGGATGATACGGGTTGGGGTACTAGTACAGTTGGTGCAGAGAATATAGGAAATCAAAGAAAATAGTGGAATGGTGAAGCTTAGAAATCTTGCGATGTTATACTTAATAGAAACCTTGCAATGTTATACTTGATTCATCGTGCCTGTAGCTTACCTTGTTATCATGCTTATGTTTACTTTCAGTTTATTAATGCCATATTATCTTCACCTGTTTTTATGCTGAAAGCCACTAGGACTTACTCAGTCTTTATGACTGACCCAGTTTGTTTCGTCTCTTTTTCTTTCGTTTTCCCCCTAGGTTCGCAGGGTGGGAATACAGCTTAGTTCGGATCTTACCAAGCTCCAAGGCTCTTTCATGTACTGCTTGGATTTCTCTTGGCTATGGCTTGCTTTGCTGCTTTATTTGGGAATACTACAATTTATTTTCATGCTTCTTTGTTTTTGAGCAAGACAGATTTCGATGTAATGAATTGAGTAGCATTTTGATGTAAAAGGTTTTAGACCTTTCTAGATTTTAAAGCAATGAAATTTGGTTCTTCTTCCGCTGTTTTATATGTTCTTTCTTGTAATATTTCTGTGTATGTTTACCTAGATAATGCTCCACCAAAGCTAGTGCATTCCCTTTGTGAGTGACCCTAGCGGAGGTGGGGTGTTACATTTGGTATCATAGCAGAAGGTTATCAGACTGGGAAAAATTTTCTTAAAACCTTTTGAAATTATTTTCAAAAACCATTTACAAAGAAGCATATTTCAAGAAAAGTTTTATTTTTAAAGGCTATTCCCCAAAGGCAATTAGCATTATCCTTTGTTTCCTTGTTTGAATCCCTTTTCCTTTTCTTTCCTCCTTCTGTAGTCACATTAGTTCCATCTGCGACTAACCTTATTTCAAGCTTTGAAGGGTTGCTGTGCGATGGAGGTAGTTCGCGAGGGACCTATTAACACGTTTAATAAGAGGGGATAAGGGTGGTTAAGGCGAAAGAGGCTCAGAACAAGAGGGTAGAAATGTTTCTATAAGAAAGCCTAGTTTATCTTCCTATCTTGTCCGTACCCTTTTGATTATGGTACATCGCATCCTTTTTATTTCTGCTTTGATAGTTGAGTCTCTGCACCTTAGTACTAGCGTAGTAGAGGATCCCATTTTTGTCTTAAATCCTGTTGGGGAATCGGCTCATTTATTCATGACTTGTTTCGATCTGAGAATGTCTATGCTAAGAGTTGGGCTATGGGTTGATTCTAGGGATGGAGTGGTTGTCCAGAAATGATACCATTCTTGAGTATGAAAGGAGGGTAGTTAGACTCTTGACTTGCCCCGGTAATGCCCTCGAAGTCTAGTGTAACCCTTAGGGTCCTGCCATGCTTAGTTACTTGGAATCTCTTGATACATCTATTGATCTCGAGTAGTGTTCGCCACTAAGGCGGATGATTCATTTCGCTTATGCATGAGTTATAGAAAATCACCTTAGTAAGTACACTTGGCAACATGGTTGGCATTTGTTTATTTTCAAGAGATAATTCATTTATGTGGAATACCTTCTAGTAAGTGAATGAGATCCAAGATTCACTAGTGAATTTTGGAGAGCTTGCACGAAACCATGAGTACACAGTTATGTTTGAATCAGGTATACTAGAAAGAGAATAAGCGAAAGTGGAACGAGAGGCGACAGTGGAATGAGTTCCAACTCATATTCTGGGAAAAAGAATTAAGGAACTACGAAATTGTGAAGTTAAAGATGGACAAAGCACAATGGAGTTAAGCTCAAGGAAATACGACTTAGAATATTGAAGACTAGATACGCGCATCATATCTCTTTTTAAGAGTATATCCTTGATCCCTCTTTTCCTATAGAGCTTATTTGCATGCCATCTTTCAAGTATATCCTCTTGGTTCTATTCTCAGTCCCATTTATGTTAGAAACCCCATAGGTGTTGACGTAAAAAGTTGGCCACTAATGACGGCCAACCCCCAATCGCGTGAGCAACACACGATATAAGATAAAAAATGCAGAAAGTAATAAAAAAGAGGAAGAGCACACACAGAATTTTTATAGTGGTTCGGCAAAGTCAGTGCTACGTCCACTTTATATGTCATATATTTTTTTGGATTACAAATACAATGCTTTTTCTAATTGAATAAGAGAAAGAGAATGATGATGGAGAAGAGTAATGGTGAAAAGCTTATGGAAGCTATCTTTGCCAAAGAAAACCCCTTTTTCTTCCTCTTTAGGTTTAGAGGTATTTATAGGTGAAAATAATGGCTTAGGCTGCTGCAATATTATCCGGCCATTTCGGGAAAGCTCGGACACGTGGCTTCCGATGGTTGGCTGGACTTTTGGTTGTTGATGGATTCAAATGTTCATAAATAGTGCCTTCGAATTCTGTGGCAGACATGGCGTCCACTGGAAGGCATATCAAAAGTTGAGCTTTGTCCGGATATGGTTTGACCGTATCCATTTCCTCAAAAGTTGGGATATTCGGTAACGGTAGGCGGTTTTCAAACTATTCCGAGATAATCGGCCAAGGCGAGATAATCGGTCAAGGCGAGATAATCGGTCAAGGTAAGATATCTGGAAGGAAGATATTCAGCTTGAGAGTGCGACCCTTTGAAGGAGCGGGCCTTCTTCTGTTCGTGCGGGAGATAGGTCGACTAGTGACTTAGTCGACCATATTATCTTGTGGTGCTTTCTGTAGCTCGGTTAGTCGTGCTTTGGGCTTCGGTTCAGCCCGTTGGGACTCTTGCCAAAAAGAGGGCTAACACTTTGCCCCTCAAAATATATCTTCATCGGTAGAGGGAGGTGTATTCTGAAACCTGAGCCGGAGCACAAACGCTCGATTTGCGATGGTTATGCCAAACCATATTGAGGCCAGAAAACCGACGGTCCCGATACTATATTAAAGCCAGAAATCCGACGACCGTTCTAGGTTGTATTAAGGCTAGAAAACCGACAGTTATTGGGGATCCGTATTAAGGCCGATGTGGTAACTATCTTGTGCATAAGGGTTCCTGTGAATACAAAACAAAACAGAGTTTGGGTTGAGCATTTTAGTTCACTTAGCTTAGAGGATGGCAGACATTATCCATGTCTGGCTTGGTGGCGAGTATTAACCATACTCGGCTTGGTGGCGAACGCTAATCTGGTTCGGCTTACGAAAGTGGCGAGCATTAACCATACTCGGCTTGGTGGCGAACGCTAACCTGGTTCGGCTTACGAAAGTGGCGAGCATTAACCATACTCGGCTTAGTGCAAGTGTTTTTTATGCTCAACTCATATTAGGTTAGTATTTTTTGTGAGTTATAAGTGCTCATGAGAAAGAGTATGCTTAAAACAGAGTCTCCCTTGTCTAAAGAGGTTTAAGCGGATGGTAAGCGTTCGTGCTAACCATATAGTATAAAGAAGGGGCGGGCAATTCCCATGCCCGACTTAGAGATCTTTAAATAATTCATGTATGCTAAAGGAAATTCATAACTAATTATTACAAAGAACAAAGAAATTCAAAGAGGGCCACCATCAATCCCGGATCATGCCCTAGAGCTTAGTCCTAACTCTGTACACGGGTACATTTAGGTGCCTTTGTTACTAAAAGAAACGCATTAAGACAAAAAAAACAAATTCTAATTTATAATGATGCCGCGGATGCTAGTCTCAGGGTCCTTTCCATTTCGAGGAGCTCGAGGACCAGGAGCTTGGGCAGAGGATCGCGGCGGCATGGCCGAGGCGCGATTTTTAACATATTCAGCGAGTTCCCCTTTTTTGATCCGTCCTTCGATGAGATCACGCAGATGTCGGCATTCATTTGTATTGTGTCCAGCAATTTCGTGGAATATACAATGTTTGCCTGAGTCGAGTTCCATCTGAGTTGGCTCTCGTCGAGGTGGTCTCGGGGTAGGCAGAGATTTGCGGATGTCAAGATAGATGTCGAGCAAAGAGGTGTTGAGCTTGGTGTACCGGTCATATCGGTATTCATTCCGAGGACGAACATGACGCTTGTTGTTCTCTGGAGCTTTTCCTCTTCCTTTATTCTGGCCGTTGCCCTCGAATGGACCTTGTTGTTTGGTTACCAGAACTTCAAGGCTCTCCATTTTCAGGCTGGCATCTTCTTGTCGGAGGAATCGCTCGGCTTCAGAATAAAAGTCATCAATGTCCTTGGGAAGATCTCGAGTTAGAGAGATGGAGAATTCCGATTGATTTTGAACTCCTGCGATGGCGGCCATAAGTACCATTGATGGCTCGGGCCGATCAACTGATGCTACGGCCACGTTGAATCTTTCGAGGAAGGATCTTAGCGTCTCTCCGGATCGCTGTTTGATGGTAGACAGGAACATGACACTTTTCGGTCGAGAGATGTGCACTCGGAATTGCTCGATGAAACGGGTGACCAGGGTGTTCCAGCTGCTGATCGACTCTGTTGTGAGCTGCCGAAACCACAAATCGGCTATATCTGTGAGAAAGAGAGGGAAGCGCTTAGCCATGAAACCGGTCGATGCGCCAAGTACTTCCATATGTCGCATGTATCGCATGAGATGAATGGTCGGGTCAGTGCGACCGTTGTATGGCTCGATAGCCGGAAACCTGAAGTTTGGAGGATTCCGAGAATTTCTGATTTCTCTGGTGAAGGGGCTGCGATTGACATTGTCTATGTCTTGCTGCGAAGAATTGCCCCGAGTGAAGCGTCGGACGATGCTTGCGAGCTGACTCCTATCTCCGAGGAGTCGTTGCCATGAACTCATTTCCGCATTCTGAGGGAGTTCTGCTTGAGGATCCGACAAAAGCATGATCGGAAGGGTGGCCGCTGGCTGGGCTCGACCGCCGAGACTTGAGTGAAGGTGTGAGGGAGGGTGAGCTCGTCCTGGATGATCTAGCATAGCATGTGATGTTCGGAGCCCAGGATTGCCCCCGTTTGAAGCGAGGTTAGGAGGGTCTAAGGTAACATTCTCTTCCGCTGTTGCGAGGGTCGGTGCAGCGGGTTGGTTGTCTTCGTTTGAAGGGAAGGCTACACCAGCTCTTGGTTGAAGGGGAAGAGTGGTTAGACTAGTCTGTGGTAAGATCCCGGGTTGTAATGGGCGTGGCATTGATGCCGAGGGACCCTGTGGTAGCTCGATTGATCTGACAGGTCGAGATGTTCCAAGGAGCGGAGGAATATTTGCCAGATGACCTAGATCATGATCGCCCGCCTCCTGAGATTCTGCTGCCATAACTGCGCTGGTCACTGGAAGCGATACTCCTGGCTGTGAAGCATTGGCTGGTGGGACTAAACTAGGATGAAATAAAGGTGTAGGCCGATCAGTGGCCTGATTCTGTGCAGACCGAAGATTAGTCATCACTCCAGCTTCGTTTGGTGGAGGAAGTGATGTTGAAGCGTTCAACCCCGCACCCAGTCGATCGAGAAGGTGCTCCATCGACTGTTGTTGTTGTTCGAGGAGTTTGCCCTGAGATGCCATGCGATCCCGGAACTCGATCATAATTTTATCCAGGTCTTCCCGGGTAATAAATTGAGGCCGATCGTCATGAGAGGAAGCTTCGTGACTTACTTACGCAGCATCTGTCTCGGCTGCGTTGGTGCCCGAGGGACGAGAGGATGTTGCATCTTTCTTTCATTTGTTCACCATGATCTGAAACAAGCAGAGGCTCGATGGTCGTATCGGTGCGCTTTCCCCCTTCCTGGCGCGCCAAAGTGTTGACGTCAAAAGTTGGTCACTTAATGACGGCCAACCCCCAATCGCGTGAGCAACACACGATATAAGATAAAAAATGCAGAAAGTAATAAAAAAGAGGAAGAGCACACATAGAATTTTTATAGTGGTTCGGCAAAGTCAGTGCCTACGTCCACTTTATATGTCATATACCTTTTTTGGATTACAAGTACAATGCTTTTTCTAATTGAAGAAGAGAAAGAGAATGATGATGGAGAAGAGTAATGGTGAAAAGCTTATGGAAGCTATCTTTTCCAAAGAAAAACCCTTTTTCTTCCTCTTTAGGTTTAGAGGTATTTATACGTGAAAATAATGGCTTGGGCTGCTGCAATATTATCCGGCCATTTCGGGAAAGCTCGGACACGTGGCTTCTGATGGTTTGCTGGACTTTTGTTTGCTGATGGATTCAAATGTTCATAAATAGTGCCCTTGAATTCTGTGGCAGACGTGGCATCCACTGGAAGGCATATCAAAAGTTGAGCTTTGTCCGGATATGGTTTGACCGTATCCATTGCCTCAAAAGTAGGGATATTCGGTGATGGTAGGCTGTTTTCAAACTATTCCGAGATAATCGGCCAAGGCGAGATAATCCGTCAAGGCGAGATAATCGGTCAAGGCGAGATAATCGGTCAAGGCGAGATATATGGAAGGAAGATCTTCAGCTTGAGAGTGCGACCCTTTGAAGGAGCGGGCCTTCTTCTGTTCGTGCGGCAGATAGGTCGACTGGTGACCTAGTCGACCTTATTATCTTGTGGTGCTTTCTGTAGCTCGATTAGTCGCGCTTTGGGCTTCGGTTCAGCCCGTTGGGACTCTTGCCAAAAAGAGGGCTAACAATAGGGAACATGACTCGTCTGCTAGTAATACATTTTGGGGCTTGAGGGTGTCCGTTGGGTTGACTAAACTCCTTGAATTTTATAAGATACGAGTTGGTTTTAGGAAGGGATTTCCTTGTTACCTAAAAGGAGTCCATCATGCTTGGTTTCCTAGAATCATATATATTGGTTTTGGGCTGGTATTTAGGATACAAAGTTTTTTTTTACTTGCTTCTATCATTCGGTTATACCTTTAGGTAGGAAATAATGGATGTAAACATGTGTTTGAGACATATTATGGTTGATGGTTGCAAGTGGTTGCTAGTTGTTGCTCGTGGATGCATGAACACACATTAGGCACTAGATCGGCTCAGTCACATCTCATATTGCATATGCATGAGTGTTTATACTTGTTTATGGATGAAATGGGATGTTTTATCATATGGACGATGCATATGGATGGATGTTTGTGCACACATATAGTATTTATGTGACTAGGACTATTTGCATACATGTTGGACTCATTGCACTAAACATATTTTGCATTAAGAAGATCAATCAGGCCTGATCATTTGCATTAGATAAGGAACATATACACACACTTTCTGCATATGTTCATACAACATTAGAAATCTCTTAAGAACAATGGATGCCCGTGATTGATGATTGAGTAGATGGATGATTGGATGGTAGGACACATTCTTCTTAACTTGAAGATTTCGGGGACGAAATCCTTTAAGGAGGGGAGAATGTAACAACCCGTATTTTTATAACATGTTAAAACAAGAAATCAAGGCAGAATTAAATTTTAAAATTATAATCAGGGGAAATGGGTTATGCCATTGCGTTCGTCCCGAAATTTTACATGAAATAGAGTCCGAGTTTTTGAAAATCGGAGTCCGGATGAAAAAGTTATGGCATGTACAAGTTTCAGCAGTTTTCAGGCAGCACTGGACCAGGGGGTCGACCATAGAGTCGACCTACCCCCTCCCCCAGGTCGACCATAGGGTCGACCTACCCCCCAAGTCGACCATAGTGTTGACCTCCCCCCCTTACAGGTCGACCTGGTCGGCCTGGTTTGACCCAGAATTCATTTTTGAAGCCGTAGACGTGTTTTGATGGTCCGGATTGATTCTAGGGTTAATCTAAGGGCCTAAACTAGTTGCTACACCTATAAAAACACCCTTAGACCTAACCTAATTCATATCAAATCATTCTTACACTATTATGCTGCTGAACTCCCTCTTGAACCATGGTCACCGCCTCCAAATCAAAGGACAAGCATTCAAACTCAAATCAATTCAAAGAACAAAGCTTCAACAATGGTTCAAACAATAAATCAACACTACTACAACGTTTTATGACAATTTCAGTTCTTAATTCGTTAGCCATGCCCTGTAAGTTCTAGTTATTTTTAGATTAAAATATTTAAATATAATATGGGCATATGATGAAGTGAAATTGGATTTAAGTATGTTTATCGATCTATTTTTGTTGCTTCTTGGATCTTGAGTTTTGAGACTTGACTATCTTTATTCCCATGTCTAGTTTATGATCTATTCAGCTTGTTGTAAATCAGTTTTCTTGATTCATTACCAAGTTGTAATCTTCATGCCTGTGATGGTGTTTTCTCCCTGATCTTATTTTTATGCAAAATTCTACCTTCCCCTATTTATTTTCTTTTGATGAACCTAGGTCAATTTCGGACCTAGGCCTAAACTACGATATGCGTGCGAGGGTATACGGGGGAAATTTTGGAATATTGCCTAGTGGAATATATGTGTTTGGTGGAATCAAAGGCATAATATGAAAATTGGATGTTTGGGGATAATTTACCATTAACATGAAACTTGATATTTGGGTATTGTCATTATAATGGTAATTGCAAGAATGGGGATTGACATATATAATTTGATATGGATCTTGATATATATATATATATATATATTATTTGATATGGATCTTGATATATATATATATATATATGTATAATTTAGTATGGATCTTGATATATGTAATTTGGCTAGAACTTGTTATGAGTAAATTGGTGTAAACGTAGTATACACTTAATTTTGGGGATAAAACTTGATCTATGTAAATTGGGCATAACTTTGTAAACATGTAAATCATGAATCTTGACATATGTAAAGCGGCATGGAACTTGGTATATGTGTAAATTGGCATAAAGTTGGCATACATGTAAAACGGCATGAATTGAACATATGTAAATTTGGTAGGAATTGGGCATATGTAAAATTTACATGTAATCTAGAACTTGGGCATATGTTAATTATGTAAAATTTGGAGTTGAAACATATATGATAATTTATGACTTAGTAGAGGTTTAATATGAACGCGCCTAAGTTGGGTTTTGGGTAATTGGCATGTATTGTAAATAAAAGGCTATAACTTGGCATAACCTTATAGTGAATTATGATAATAATTTGGGAACACGATTTGGGGCAAAAACGTGAATCATGAACATTTCTATATGCTAAACACATGAACTGATATTGGGGTTTTGGGTGGAATACGACCATTAATGAACCTTTGACACGAGGTTAGACTCAGTTTGTGGTGTAAATCTGCCCAGAACCGCCCGACAAATCCAGTAGCCACAAAGTGTCAGTCTAATGTGAGAGGTCGAAGGCCAAATTGTAGGCGTAACGATTTATGACACGAGGTTAGACCAAGTTTGTGGTATAAATCCGCCCAGAACCCCCCAGCAAATCCAGTGGCTACAAAATGCACGGTCTAATGTGAGAGGTCATGATTCGTTCGTCATAATGAATGAATTAAGGAATACTAACCATAAAAAGACGTGGGTATGGTTAGAGGGTTAGGTGGGATGACATGGAAATTTGACATGTAAATGTATACCTAACCGGTATGAGTTAAGAACATGTAAAACTTATAAATGTAGGCTCAACCAATATGATATGAATGGGTGGGTTAAGTAACGTGGCTAGGCTAATGACACTTAACCGTTATAACATGACTAGCGGATGGGTTGGGCTAACTTGAATTGGTTGATAACACCCAATCGATATAACCTGACACGTGGCAGGGTTAAGTCAACTTGAACATATATATAATACTTAACCAATTTAGCATGATACGTGGGCGGGTTACGCCATGAATTATTTGAATATACTTAACCAATTGGACACGATGATTTGATACGGTTAAGTCATGAACCGCTTGAATATACTTAACCAATTGGACACGATGATTTGATAGGGTTAAGTCATGGACCGCTTGAATATACTTAACCAATTGGACAAGATGATTTGATAGGGTTAAGTCATGAGCCGCTTGAATATACTTAACCAATTTAACACGGTGATTTGATAGGGTTAAGTCATGAATCGCTTGAATATACTTAACCAACTTGACAGATGATTCGTAGGGCTAAGTCATGGAATTGAACGACAACACTTAGCCAATTTGACATGACACGTAGGCGGGTTAAGTCACGAACTTGAATGACAACACTTAACCAACTTGGCATGCTAGACTGATGGGGTTAAGTCTCGAATTTAAATGACAACACTTAACCTACTGAACGGAAACCCTAGTTGCGCGGTCCTTTTCAGCAGTAACCCACTAGATGTATCACGGTACCCTGGAACTAGGCAGGGTGGGGCACGATTATTGGGCTGATTGTAAGCGACCAGAACGACGGCTGAGTTAGTGCGCCATTATAGGTTAAGGCGGACTATGGTCGTGCACGTAGTCCGGAGTTGAAAAAGCAGGCATTGGGCACCAGTAGGTTTACACTGTGCGTGCTTGATTCGTGTCGATGGTTGGAACACTAGGGCTTGATACACCCTATAGTGGACCTAGCACAGTTGACTACATTTCGTGATTGGGTTGTATGACACAGACACATGAACGGGCTAGGACTTGTAAGGAGCCGATCGATTAATAGATCGTTACGTGGAATTCGTTAGGTACCATAATCCCTAGTGGTCCTAGGTGGCATAAACCCTAATCGAATGTAGAAAACGTTCAATAGGTAGCATAATCCCTAGTGGTCCTAGGTGGCATAAATCCTAGTTGAACACGCGATAGTTCATGATAAGGAAACCTAGCCAGAACAAGGGTGGTAGTCCAAACGATTTCAAGAATGGTGGCACTACGTTGAAGTAGTATAGAAATATGTGATGAAACCCGTACGATATACGGCAAGGGACTGTATATATACATGGAAAGGATGATACAGGTTAGGGTACTAGTACAGTTGGTGCAGAGAATATAGGAAATCAAAGAAAACAGTGGAATGGTGAAGCTTAGAAATCTTGCGATGTTATACTTAATAGAAACATTGCAATGTTATACTTGATTCATCGTGCCTGTAGCTTACCTTGTCATCATGCTTATGTTTACTTTCAGTTTATTAATGCCATATTATCTTCACCTATTTTTATGCTGAAAGCCACTATGTCTTACTCAGTCTTTATGACTGACCTAGTTTGTTTCGCCTCTTTTTCTTTCGTTCCCCCCCCCCCAGGTTTGCAGGGTAGGAATACAGCTTAGTTCGGATCTTACCAAGCTCCAAGGCTCTTTCACGTACTGCTTGGATTTCTCTTGGCTATGGCTTGCTTTGCTGCTTCATTGGGGAATACTACAATTTATTTTCATGCTTCTTTGTTTTTGAGCAAGACAGATTTCGATGTAATGGATTTTGTAGCATTTTGATGTAAAAGGCTTTAGACCTTTTTAGATTTTAAAGCAATGAAATTTGGTTCTTCTTCCGTTGTTTTATATGTTCTGTCTAGTAATATTTCTGTGTATGTTTACCTAGATAATGCTCCACCAAAGCTAGTGCATTCCCTTTGTGAGTAACCCTAGCGGAGGTGGGGTGTTACATGGTGGAAGGTAGAAAATTCCCACTCTAAGGGGTCGACCCCCCTAGGAGGTGTCAACCCCGGGGTCGACCCCCCTACAGGGGTATTGACACCCCCATGGCTGATGTAGCAGCCAGTTTTAAAGGGACTGACAGCTATAAATATGTGTCCATTTCTCCTGTTCTCTCCATTGGAAACCATGGAGTCCATGCTGCCGGTGTTTGAACTGAGATGGATCCTTTCTTCGACAACAATCAACTTTGTAAATCAAGCTTAGTGATTCGAGTGTAGATCCAACCTCAGATGTTTACTACCTTTTCTTTTAATCCAAACATTGTGAGTTCTAGGATACTTTTAGATTTAAATGATTAAAAGTAAAACATGATAGTACTGTGATTTGGATCTGTCTTGAATCATGAATCTATATTATTCTTGGATCTCAAACTTTATTCTGCTATATATATTTTTATAGATCTAATTCACCTGTGATTAATTTATCATGTCACCTTTGTGGATCTGCACCTTAGTCAAGTTTTGGTTAATTTGGGATTATCATTATATGGACAATTGAACCTTTGTTGAGATCTAGATCATCATATTGTGATTAATTAAGATCTGTCATTATTGGACATATGAATTCTTATTTGGTTCTGTTCATCCTAAGTATATTGGATCTAGTTTTATCATTACCCTTTTTACTAGATCTATTTTTATGTCAACCTTATTATGCCTATTACTTGTCTATGCTGGTATATATGTTTATGTCACTTTTAGAATGATCACTATTGTCATTTTTCCCATCACCTTTCCCTTTTATTGTTTATGACTAGTGTAACAACCCGTGTTTTTATAACGTGTAATAACCATAAATCAAGGCAGAAATAATTTTTAAAATAAAAATCAAGGGAAACGGGTTACACCATTGCGTTCGTCTCGAAATTCTGCTTGGAAACGAGTCTGAGTTTTCAAAAATCGGAGTCCGTTTGACCAAGTTATGACCATTCGAAGTTTTCAGAAGTTTTCAAGTTCAAAAACCGTTCAATTCGAATTCAAAATTCGAATTTCAAACCTCAGAATGGACTGGGCGGGAAATTTCCCGCCCAGGACCAGGTCGACCTGGGGGTCGACTATGTAGTCGACCTACCCAGGACCAGGTCGACCATAGTGTCGACCTGGGGGTCGACCTGGTGCCCGAGCCCATTTCTGAAGCTGGATTCACGTTGATGTATTTGGCCTCATTTCTGTCCACATTCATTGACCTGACCCTATAAATACAGCCCCTAACACCAGTCTCTCTACACAAAATTCTTTCTGACTTTATGCTGCTCTAATTCTGGTTGAAAAGCTTGAGAGAGGGACTGCTTCTTCTACATTGAGACTGCGTTAAGAGAATTGCTGATTTGTGGATTTCTATTAGGACTTGACTAAGCATATAAAGATTCAACATCGACTCTCTTTTTCTAATTCTCGAACCACGATCTGTAAGCTCCAGTTATTTTCAGATTTAAACTGTAAATGTATTATGAATATGATGTAAATTGAAATTGGACCTATGTATGATGACTGTTTACATTCATTCTTGTTCATCTTGGATCTTGACTCTTGAGTATTACTATGACATTGATTTGGGGCCTATTCATGTTGTAAATCAAAAAGAGAAACCCCTCATATTATCATGTTGAATCTGCCATTATTCACAAGTTTATGACTATCACTTTATGTCAATCGTTACCATGACTATACTATTATGACTATCACTTTATGTCAATCGTTACCATGACTATACTATCACCTTATGAGAGTCGTTACCATGACTATACTATCACCTTATGACAGTCGTTACCATGACTATACTATCACCTTATGACAACTGTTATCTCGACTAGTACCTTATTTTGCTAGAATTGGAATCCTTATGTTTGAGGCCAATATTCCATATGCCAGTAATGTTTTAATCTTTTATTTCAAGTCATACTATGCTACGCTAGTAATCACTTTTGCCACCTTATACTCGTTCCTTTTTATGTTATTCCCTAATTAGATTTATTTGTATCGATTCGAGCTTACGTGCGATGGGAATACGATTTGGGTAGACTAGGTAAAACATAAATTAGCTTTAAACTTGAACATGAACGTTGTTATGACTTGAACCTGAATATGGACATGAACTTGACACGATTTGACACGAAACATGACCTGAAAACTTGACATGAATCTAGACATAAAAACTTGAACGTGGGCATGACAATTAGATAACTTGAAAATGGCCAACTCGAGGTTGGTTTGAGTTTGCAGTGTAAATCTGCCCGGAACCGCCCGGCAAATCCAGTAGCTGCAAACAATAGGATCCAATGTGGGTAGTTGGTCATATCGCACGTAAAAACCCGAGGTTAGACCATGTTGTGGTGTAAATCTTCCCGGAACCGCCCGACAAATCCAATAACCACAACAGTTAGTCTAATGTGAGAGGTTGGCATGCACTAATGAATTAAGGCCACATGATAGGGTTAAGTCATGAACCACTTGAATATACTTAACCAACTTGGCACAATGATTTGATAGGGTTAAGTCATGAACTGCTTGAACACACTTAACCAACTTGATACATGATCTGGATAGGGTTAAGTCACGAATTTGAATGACAACACTTAACCCATTAGAAACCCTAGTTACGCGGTCCTTTTCAGCAGTAACCCACTTAGATGTATCACGATACCCTGGAACTAGGCAGGGTGGGGCACGATTACTGGGCTGATTGTAAGAGACCAGAACGATGGCTGAGCAGGTGCGCCATTGTAGGTTCAGGCGGGCTATGGTCGTGCACGTAGTCCGGAGTTGAAAAAGAAGGCATTGGGCACCCGTAGATTTACACTGTGCGTGCTTGATTCGTGTCGGTGGTTGGCACCATTGGACTTGATACACCCTATGGTGGACCTAGCACAGGTAACCACATTTTTGGATAGGGCCGTATGACACAGACACATGACGAGCTAGGACTTGCAGGGAGCCGATCGATTAGTAGATCGTACCGTAGAACCCCGTAATGGGTCACTTCATGACGCTGGGCTAAGGGATCATTTCATGTTTAATACTTGACATGGGTTAGAATACTAGTACAGTTGGTGCAGCGAAGCTTGAACATGCGATGCCATACTTGACTTATCTTGTTATCTTAATTATCCTACTAGTTCTGTTATCATCCTTTTGTTTAATTCCAGTTTTCACGTATCATGTTACCTTTACTAGTTTTCATACTGAAAGTCACTAGGGCTTACCAGTCTTTATGACTGACCCGTTTTCTTTCGCCTCTTTTTCTTTCGTTTCTTCCCCCCAGCTTCTCAGGGAGGAAACACTAGCTCTTAGCTTGGATTTAGCTTGCTTTCTGACAGCTCATGTACGGTTTGGTCTTGGGCTATGCTATGGCTGCTCCTGTTATTTGTGGGGAATAATTTACTTTTGTTTTAAGTTTATGCTTCTTTATTATGAACTTGATGTAAGGGAATAATTTGTATCTTGGATATACGAGTTTTTGACTCTTTTCTGGAAAATAATAAAAAGTTGGTTTTTAATTCCTACCGCTGCTTTATTTATGTTCTGCCTTGTGATATCTCTGTGCATGTTTACCTAGATAATACTCCACCAAAACTAGTTCATTCCCTTTGTGAGTGACCCTAGCGGAGGTGGGGTGTTACAATTTGGTATCAGAGCAGAAGGTTACCAGGCTGGGCAAAAAGTTTTAAAAACCTTCTGAAACTATTTTCAAAACTATTTATAAAGAAGCATTTTTCAAGAAAAGTTTTATGTTTAAAAAGGTTATTCCCCAAGAAGCCATTAGCACTTCCCTTTGTTTCCACGTTTGAATCTTTTCTTTTCGTTTTTCAGCATGGCATATCTTAACCTTCCTGAGGGAATACCCGTGCCTAGATGGTTCCGAAGGTACTTAGAAGCCAGGGCCAACGACGCGGGCATGGCAGACATCCCTCCTCCTCCTCCCCCAGTGGTCGCGGTTCCTCCTCCTCCTGGTACTGCCTTTGCCAAAATATGCAAAGAATTTAAAGCAATGGGCGGCAAGAACTTCGTTGGAACTGAAACCTTTGTTGAGGCACGAAACTGGCTAAAGGAAACAGAAGACTTGTTCATTATCTTTGATATGGAGGACCATAGGAAAGTTTAGTTGGCAGCATGGTTGTTGAAAGAGGAAGCTGCATTTTGGTGGGAAGTCACCAACGCTACCAGGCCAGTTGAGACTTGGGCAGACTTTAGAGAGAGGTTTGGGCTTAAATTCCTATCGTCAGCAGAGGAGAACCTTCAGATGGAGAGGTTCTAGCACTCAAGCAAGGGGATATGTCTGTGAGGGAGTACATGAATAAGTTTAATCAGCTTGCTCGGTTCGGTTTGGATTTGGTCAACACAGCCCAGAAAAAGGATGTACGCTTTGCTCGAGGATTGAACGAGCCACTACACAGCTTGGCCCTAACTCATATACCCATGGGGGCGACCTTTGAAAGCTTGGTGGATATGGCTCTACTTCATGAGGAAGACAAGAATAGCAAGAAGGAGGTTAAGCCTAATGAGACTCAGAATAAGAAAGCTGACTTCATGAAGGGGAACAACAAGAATAACAAGGGAAACAACAAACCACATGAGACGAGGAAGTGCAACTTCTGTGGTATTACTGGACATCTAGCTAAAGACTATAGAAAGAAGAAGAGGAAGTTGGGTGAATGCTTTCATTGTGGAGATACTGGACACATCAGCAAGGATTGCCCTAAGAAGCAAGGACAGGGGTAAGGGAAGACCCAGCGAGCAGGACCTTCTGGAGGGCAGTTATGCTCTCAACACCACTCCGCTCTTGACCAAGGTAGTAATATTTCCGTAGAAAGCCTTGTTTACATTTCTGACTTTCCTGTTCGAACCTTATTTGACTCTGGCGCATCGCATACTTTTATTTCTTCTGATATTGTTGAAAATCTGCACCTAAGTACTAGTCTAGTTGAGGATCCCGTTATAGTTTCTAATCCAATTGGGGGCTCCGCCCATTTATCTATGATGTGTGTGGAATTGAGGATCTCTATCTTAAGCGTAGAATTCACGTGTAATGCTTATGTTCTCGGATTCATGGGATACAGTTTGATCCTAGGTATGGATTGGCTGTCCGATTATGGAGCCATTCTTGATTGTGAACGAAGGGTAGTGAGGCTCATGACTCGCCTTGGTAATACCCTTGAAATTTCTTGTAACCCTAAGGGTCCGGTCATGTTAAGTTATCTTGAATCCCTTGACTTGTCCGACGATAATTTGCAATCTGTAAGAGTGGTCTGAGAATATCCAGATGTCTTTGATGAAGTGAGGGGATTACCTCCTAAACTCGAGATAGAGTTCCGAATTTATCTTGTTGATAATGCCAAGCTAGTTTCATTGCCCGTTAGGAACATGGCCCCGCGAGAAAGAAGAGAGCTCAGTAAACAAATTAACGAGTTGCTTGAGAAAAATTTCATAAGACGAAGCATTTCTGAATGGGGTGCTCCGGTGGTATTCGCTACTAAGGCGGATGGATCGCATCGTCTGTGCGTAGATTTCGTGAGTTAAACAAGCTGACAAAGAAGAATAGGCACCCACTACCAAGAATCGACAATTTGTTTGACCAGCTTGTGGGAGCATCTGCTTTCTCTCAACTCGACCTAGCCACATGATTCCATCAGCTTAGAGTGGCTGAGGATAGCATTGACAAAACTGCGTTTAGGACTCCAGATGGGTTGTTCGAATGGCTCGTCATGCCGTTTGGGTTAACGAATGCACCCGCGTACTTGTAGATTTTATGAGCAGGGTGTTTCGGGAGTTCCTTAACAAGTTTGTGGTAGTTTTCGTGGATGATATTTTGATCTTCTCAAAAGATGAAGAAGAGCATGCTAGACATCTCAAGGAAGTCATGGAAACGCTTAAAGCACACCAGTTAAAGGCTAAGTTCTCCAAATGCCATTTTTGGAGGAAGGAAGTTCGGTTCCTTGGACATGTAGTTTCTAAGCAAGGCATAGCCGTGGACCCTACAAAGGTAGTTGCGGTACAGGACTGGAAAATTCCTAAGAATGCAATGGAGGTGAGAAGCTTTCTCGGTTTGGCGGGCTACTACAGGAAGTTCATTGAGGACTTCTCTAAGATTTCAGCACCTCTTACTAAGTTAACAAAGAAGAGCCTATCTTTTACATGGGACATAGAATGTGACGCTACTTTTCAGAGACTTAAGAGAGCCCTCACCACAGCTCCAGTTTTGGCATTACCCGATGGAGGTAAGATATTTACGGTGTACACTGATGCATGCGGCACGGGGTTAGGCGTTGTCCTAATGCAAGAAGGAAGTGTAATATGCTACGGGGGCAGACAACTTAAAGTTCATGAGAAAAACTATCCCACGCATGACTTGGAGTTGGTTGCGATTGTCTTTGCACTTAAAGCGTAGTGTCATTATCTTCTAGGGGAGAGGTTCGAGCTGTATACCGACCACAAATCGCTTAAGTACCTCTTCTCACAGAAAGATTTAAATCTGAGACAACACTGGTGGATGGAATTCTTGGCATCATATGACTTCGATATAGGTTATACCCTTTGCAAGGGTAATGTGGTGGCAGACGCACTAAGTAGAAAAAGGTTGACTTTGAGCCCTTTGTTTGTTGAAATGAAAAGCCTTGAGCTTATAGCAATCTTTGATTCTACACCTGCTGTTGAGTCATTGACTACTACGTTTGCATCTCTTGAGCTAAGACCTACACTTCTAGATCAAGTAGGGACTTCACAGAAGGAAGACCCACAGATAGTTGAAATCATGGACAAGCTGTGTAACACCCCGCTTCCACTAGGGTCACTCGCAAATGAATGCACTAGCTTTAGAGGGGCATTATTGGTAAACATGCACAGAAATATCACAAGACAGAACATATAAAATAGCGGAAGTAAAATTGAACTTTCATAAACATTAATAATTAAGGTCTAAAGCCTTTTACATCAGAGTACATCAAAACCTGTCTTGTAATAATAAAGAAGCATAAAGACTTTTTCATAAATTATTCCCCAAGAAAAAGCAGTAAAGTAGCCATAGCCAAGAAAATTCCAAGCCATCCATGATGACCTTCAAGCAGAAGAAGTCCAAACTAAACAACAGTATTTCCTCCCTGCAACCTGGGGGGGAAACAGAAGAAAAGAGGCGAAACAAAATGGGTCAGTCAAAAAGACTGAGTAAGCCCTATCTACTATTAGTATAAAAACTAGTAAAGTTAACTGCCATGAGAAACTGAGATGAACATAAGCATGATGACAAGATAGATAAGCTAAATCAAAATAACAGGATGAACTACTGAACTCAAGTAAACTAAGGTGTCATGATAAATTACGATGTCAAGATAGAACAAGGCATCACATCGTCAGGTTTCTATCCAGTATAATATCCCAAGGTATCTATCCTGTATAACATCCCCCGGTTTCTATCATGTATATCTCTCCTGGTTCTAACATGTATATTTGCTCTACACCTCTCGTACTAGTATCCCAACCCGCGTCATGTGTTAACCATGAATGTCACTTGCCCAACGTCATGTAATGGTCCATGTCAACCTAATATATAGCATATGTAGGTTTTCCCAACTCGTATGTTTATTTCCATGTATTAGTTCAGTCCCTTGCCATAGGCCGTACGGGCTTTCCCATGTAAACGTTTTTATCCTTGAAGTTGTTTTGGACTGCAACCCTTGATCTAGTTGTGTTTCCTTACCATGAACTAACGCGCGTCCACTTAGGATTTATGCCACCTAGGACCGCTAGGGATTATGCTTACCTATCTCACGTTTTCGTATTTCGGTTTGGGTTCAACCACCTAGGGATACTAGGGATTACGCTAACCCTCAACCACGCCCTTTTTCCCACGCATTCATCGTCAATCGTTTTTCTATGACTGTATGCACATGTATCACTATGTGCTACCCGAGTCCTGTCACAGGGCTAATCAAGAAGTACAGGACTCGGTCGGGAGCTTTCAATTTATCTGCCGATGCAGATGCTAAGGTCTGCTTTTCTACACGTGGCTATGGTCCCACGAGACCCCTCCCTCAACTAGCGAAAGGCAACACAAGAGAAAATCTTGCATAACATGATAGCATGCATCATTCTCAATGATCAAACCCAAACTTTCAACATGAACTTTTAACTTCATAGTTAATACCTAAGAGTAGGGAAGGGCTTACCTTGCTATGAAGGCCTAAATCGATTAAACCAAAGCTTATGATGAAGCCTATGGATGCCATCACCCAAAAACCCAAAGATGGATGCACCAAATCACTAAAAACACCATCTTTATGAACAAAGATCATAGCTTTTGCCTTGAAATCAACTTGAGAAGCTCTCATACTAACATAGGGACTCTCTAACACTCTCATGATCATGAAACCTTTCATAGAAATGAAGTGGAGGCTAGGATAGTTGAGTGGAGGCCATGAGAGTAGAAATTTTGCCATAGTTTAGTTACATGAGTGAATAATGAGGGTTTAGGATAGGTTAGGGTCTTATTTATAGATTAGGCAAGTGTTTTAGGCCATAGGATTAAACCTAGATTCAATCCAAGCCATCAAAGCATGTCTTGGGGAAGAAGTCAAGTGTAGGAACCATCTAGGGCCTTTAGATTAAAGATGAACCATGAGAACCATCCAAATGCAAAATCTGCATTTGAGCGAATCGGCCCACGGGTTGACAGCCAAACACCCTGGATTAACCCCTAGTCGACCCAGCGGGCTCGGGTCGACCTCAAAAATCGGCCAGTTCGGTTATTCCCCTCTCCCAATTCGCTGTTTTGAGCATTTTTGCATATTTATTTATTAAATTTTCAATTATATATATATATATTTCTCTGCGCAACCCATTTCACTTAATTAAGTATACTTTAATTTGGGAATTTTTCGTGAAACTTCGCGAGGCCATATCTTGCTCATACGGACTCCGATTTTCGAAAACTCGGACTCTATTTCGCGTATTTTTCCGAGACGAACGCAATGGCATAGCCCGTTTCCCTTGATTCAGATTTTACAGTTTAATTCTGCCTCCATTTATGTTATAATAGGTTATTGAAAATACGGGTTGTTACATTCTCCCCTGCTTTTAGGATTTCGTCCCCGAAATCTCCAAGTTAGGAAGAACATATCCTACCATCCATCATCCATCTACTCAAAACATCATCCACAAGCAACCATTGTCCTTAGATGATTTCTAATGCTGTATGAATATATGCAAAACGTGTGTGTACATGTTCCTTAGCTAATGCTAATGATCAGGCCTGAATAATCTTTCTAATGCAAAAATATGTATAGTGCCATGAATCCAACATGGATGCAAATAGTCCTAGTCATATAGATACTATATGCGTGCACAATCATTCATTCATATGCAACAACCGCATGATAATACATTCGATTTCATCCATAAACAAGTATAAATACTCGTGCATATGCAATATGAAGTGTGACCGAGTCGAGCTAGTATCTAATGTGTATTCGCGCATCCACGAGCAACCACTTGCAACCATTTGCAACCATATCAATCATAACATGTTTCAAATACATGTTTACATCCATAGGGTTCTACCTAGGATTCCCTGAAATAGGGTCGAGAAGATAAACAAAACAAACTCCGTACGGGGTTTGTAACAGAGACAGGACCGAGAGGATATCCATAAAAGATAGCCTACAAGCAAGCTCAACAGAAAAAACAGGGATCGAGGATATATTCCCAAAAGAGATATCATGCACGTATTTAGTCTTCAGTCTCCTGAGTCGCATTGCCTTGAGCTTAGTTCCATCGTGCCTTGACCGCCCCTTTTACTTCACGATTTCGCAGCTTCTTATTTCCTGTTTCCATAACATGAGTTGGAACTCATTTCCTCGTCGCCTCTCGTTCCACTTGCACTTATTCTCCTTCTAGAATACTTGGCGCAAACAGGACTGCGTACACATTATTCCATGCGAGCCCTCAAAATTCACTAGTGAATCCTGGACCTTGTACCATAAGGTATTCCACGTAGAAAAACTTTCTTTTGAAAGTAAACAAGTTACCGTTCGCACTTTCTAGGGTAATTCCCATAACCCATACATAATCGAAGTAAACCATCCGTCTTATTAGCGAACACCATTCGATCGGGTTTCTAATTTCCAACAAAGGCATCTAGGGATTCTAAGTAACTAATCATGACAGAACCCAAAAGGTTACGCGATACTTCAAGGGTATTACCAAAGCAAGCCAAGAGTCTAACTACCCTCCTTCTAAAACCGAGAGTGGCACCCCTTATTGGATAACCACTTCACCCCTAGAATCCATCCACAACTTATAAACATAAGCATTATTTCCAAGCTCAACACTTGATATAGACATTCTCAAATCCAAACAAGCCATGAGTAGATGGACCGATCTTCCAATAGGACTTGGGACAAAAACGGGATCCTCTACTACGCTAGTACTAAGGTGCAGAGACTCAACTATCGAAGCGGACTTAATAGATGCGGTGATCAAAACAAAGTCCCGACAGGATGATAGAGAAGAAAAGCTAGACCTTTAACAAGATCGTTACCCTCCTTCTGAGGTACCCTAGAAATGAGAGCATACTATTGCCCTCCGAATGATCTTGTCCCTGTTCCATGATACTTAACTATCCGTCCCGTTTCACTATGCCAAAGGTACTCTCTCGTCATGGGTTTCATTGTTCATCTTTCTCCCTCCTTTTAGGACTCAGCCATACCAACATGTTGCTTATTCCTGAGCTCGTATCCTTTATCCTTGTTCGTAATATCCTTTCATGCATAACTCTGCAACGGTCTCTCGAGAACCACCTCCATCGTACGGGAAACACTTACGCAGCTAGAAAGACTAGTCGCAGTCAAAACCACTGTGACTACAGATGGAGGAAAGAAAGGAAAAGGGATTCAATCAAGCAAACAAGGATAATGCTAATGGCCTTTGGGGAATAGCCTTTTTCCTTTTTAAAAGAAAATTTTCTTGAAAAATGCTTCTTTGTAAACGGTTTTTCAAATAATTTTCAGAAGGTCTTTAAATTTTTTGCCCAGTCTAGTAACCTTCTGCTCTGATACCAAATGTAACACCCCGCTTCCACTAGGGTCACTCGCAAAGGAATGCACTAGCTTTAGAGGGGCATTATTGGTAAACATGCACAGAAATATCACAAGACAGAACATATAAAATAGCGGAAGTAAAATTGAACTTTCATAAACATTAATAATTAAGGTCTAAAGCCTTTTACATCAGAGTACATCAAAACCTGTCTTGTAATAATAAAGAAGCATAAAGACTTTTTCATAAATTATTCCCCAAGAAAAAGCAGTAAAGTAGCCATAGCCAAGAAAAGTCCAAGCCATCCATGATGACCTTCAAGCAGAAGAAGTCCAAACTAAACAACAGTATTTCCTCCCTGCAACCTGGGGGGAAACGGAAGAAAAGAGGCGAAACAAAATGGGTCAGTCAAAAAGACTGAGTAAGCCCTATCTACTATTAGTATAAAAACTAGTAAAGTTAACTGCCATGAGAAACTGAGATGAACATAAGCATGATGACAAGATAGATAAGCTAAATCAAAATAACAGGATGAACTACTGAACTCAAGTAAACTAAGGTGTCATGATAAATTACGATGTCAAGATAGAACAAGGCATCACATCGTCAGGTTTCTATCCAGTATAATATCCCAAGGTATCTATCCTGTATAACATCCCCCGGTTTCTATCATGTATATCTCTCCTGGTTCTAACATGTATATTTGCTCTACACCTCTCGTACTAGTATCCCAACCCGCGTCATGTGTTAACCATGAATGTCACTTGCCCAACGTCATGTAATGGTCCATGTCAACCTAATATATAGCATATGTAGGTTTTCCCAACTCGTATGTTTATTTCCATGTATTAGTTCAGTCCCTTGCCATAGGCCGTACGGGCTTTCCCATGTAAACGTTTTTATCCTTGAAGTTGTTTTGGACTGCAACCCTTGATCTAGTTGTGTTTCCTTACCATGAACTAACGCGCGTCCACTTAGGATTTATGCCACCTAGGACCGCTAGGGATTATGCTTACCTATCTCACGTTTTCGTATTTCGGTTTGGGTTCAACCACCTAGGGATACTAGGGATTACGCTAACCCTCAACCACGCCCTTTTTCCCACGCATTCATCGTCAATCGTTTTTCTATGACTGTATGCACATGTATCACTATGTGCTACCCGAGTCCTGTCACAGGGCTAATCAAGAAGTACAGGACTCGGTCGGGAGCTTTCAATTTATCTGCCGATGCAGATGCTAAGGTCTGCTTTTCTACACGTGGCTATGGTCCCACGAGACCCCTCCCTCAACTTGCGAAAGGCAACACAAGAGAAAATCTTGCATAACATGATAGCATGCATCATTCTCAATGATCAAACCCAAACTTTCAACATGAACTTTTAACTTCATAGTTAATACCTAAGAGTAGGGAAGGGCTTACCTTGCTATGAAGGCCTAAATCGATTAAACCAAAGCTTATGATGAAGCCTATGGATGCCATCACCCAAAAACCCAAAGATGGATGCACCAAATCACTAAAAACACCATCTTTATGAACAAAGATCATAGCTTTTGCCTTGAAATCAACTTGAGAAGCTCTCATACTAACATAGGGACTCTCTAACACTCTCATGATCATGAAACCTTTCATAGAAATGAAGTGGAGGCTAGGATAGTTGAGTGGAGGCCATGAGAGTAGAAATTTTGCCATAGTTTAGTTACATGAGTGAATAATGAGGGTTTAGGATAGGTTAGGGTCTTATTTATAGATTAGGCAAGTGTTTTAGGCCATAGGATTAAACCTAGATTCAATCCAAGCCATCAAAGCATGTCTTGGGGAAGAAGTCAAGTGTAGGAACCATCTAGGGCCTTTAGATTAAAGATGAACCATGAGAACCATCCAAATGCAAAATCTGTATTTGAGCGAATCGGCCCACGGGTTGACAGCCAAACACCCTGGATTAACCCCTAGTCGACCCAGCGGGCTCGGGTCGACCTCAAAAATCGGCCGGTTCGGTTATTCCCCTCTCCCAATTCGCTGTTTTGAGCATTTTTGCATATTTATTTATTAAATTTTCAATTATATATATATATATATATTTCTCTGCGCAACCCATTTCACTTAATTAAGTATACTTTAATTTGGGAATTTTTCGTGAAACTTCGCGAGGCCATATCTTGCTCATACGGACTCCGATTTTCGAAAACTCGGACTCTATTTCGCGTATTTTTCCGAGACGAACGCAATGGCATAGCCCGTTTCCCTTGATTCAGATTTTACAGTTTAATTCTGCCTCCATTTATGTTATAACAGGTTATTGAAAATACGGGTTGTTACAAGCTGATTAGGGGTGAGACGTCAAGTCACCTCAGTAGGTATGCCATAGATGACAAGGGATGGCTAAGACGCGATGGAAGGCTATGTGTCCCACAAGTGGGAGACCTAGAAAGGAAATTTCTCGAAGAAGCGCACCACTCGAAGATGACTATACATCCCGGAGGGGATAAGATGTACAGGGATATGAAACGCATTTTCTTTTGGGCTAGAATGAAAAAGGACGTGGCAGAGTTCGTTTCGAAGTGCATGGTGTGCCAACAAGTGAAGACCGAGTCGAAGAAGCCTGGTGGGCTATTACATCCTTTGGAGGTTCCGCAATGGAAATGGGAGAGTATCTCGATGGATTTCGTGGATGGGCTGCCTAGGTCTAGGAAGGGAAATACTAGCATATGGGTCATAGTTGATAGACTCACGAAAAGTGCTCACTTCATTCCACCGAAGAGCAAGAGGACCGCATCAGGGCCAGCGTCTATTTACCTTCGAGAGATAGTGCAGTTGCACGGAGTTCCTTCTAGTATAGTTAGTGATCGTGACCCGATTTTCACTAGCCAGTTTTGGAATAGTCTGCAAGAAGCAATGGGAACACGACTGAACTTAAGCACGGCCTATCACCCACAGACGGATGGACAAACTGAAAGGGTAAATAGGGTACTAGAAGATCTCCTGAGGCTATGCATTCTTAACTTTGGTGGTCCTTGGGAAGTCCGTCTTCCTCTCGTGGAGTTTGCATATAATAACATTTACCAAGCTAGCATCGGAATAGCACCGTTCGAAGCCCTGTATGGAAGACCGTGCAAGTCGCCAACTTGTTGGTGGAAGACGACAGACAGGCTTATACTTGGCCCTGATATGATAAGGGACATTTCTGAGAAGATTGAGTTGATATGAAGATGGATGAAAACAGCCCAAGATAGACAGAAATCTTATGCGGGCCAGAGAAGGACAGATCTAGAGTTCGAAGTAGGAGATATGGTCTTTATAAAAGTTTCTCCGTTACGCAATGTAGTTCGTTTTGGAGCAGTTGGAAAGCTAGCACCAAGGTTTGTAGGACCGTTCCCCATCACTGAGAGGATTGGACGGATGGCCTATAAGGTAGACTTACCCGAGAAGCTGGCTGGGGTGCACAACGTTTTTCACGTCTCGCATCTCCGGAAGTGTTTGCATGAGTCAGCCGAAATGGTTAGGACAAGCATCCTTGAAGACGTAGAAGTGGAAAAAGAAGCGACATTAAGGCGAGTTCCGATTCGTATCTTAGGAACGGAGATTAAGAAGCTAAGGAATCGAGAAGTCAAGCTAGTGAAAGTGCAGTGGAGTGAAACCCAAGAAGACGCAACTTGGGAAACCGAAGAGAAGATACGCGCGCTTTACCCATTTCTTTTTTAGGGTACATTCTCGATGTCTTTTTCCTATAAACTTGAAAACCTTTTCGTATCATGCTTCTAATATCTATGTTTGTCTTGTTATCTTCTCGATCTTATCTTGAAAAACTTAGGTAGAACCATATGGATGTAAACATGTGATTGAAACATGTTATGGGTGATGTTTGCAAATGGTTGCAAGTGGTTGCTAGTGGATGCATGACACACATTAGGCACTAGATCGGCTCAGTCACATTTTCATGTTGCACATGCATGAGTGCTAATACTTGTACATGGATGGAACTTGTTATGTTATCACTTGGATGTTGCATATGGATGAATGTTTTTGCACTCATGTAGAGATTATAAACTATATTAGGAATTTGCATACATGTTGGATTCATGACACTAACATATTTTGCATTAAGGAGGTTTACTAAATCAGTAACCGCCAGATCTTTTGCATTAGATAAGTACATATACACACACTTTCTGCATATGTTCATACAGCACTAGAAGTCTTTTAAGGACAATGGTTGCCTGTGGATGATGCTTTGAGTACATGGATGATTGGATGGTAGGACACATCCTCCCTAACCTAGAAATTTCGGGGACGAAATCCTTTAAGGGGGGAGAATGTAACAACCCGTGTTTTTATAACGTGTAATAACCATAAATCAAGACAGAATTAATTTTTAAAATAAGAATCAAGGGAAATGGGTAACGCCAATGCGTTCGTCACGAAATTCTGCTTGGAAACGAGTCCGAGTTTTCGAAAATCGGAGTCCGTACGACCAAGTTATGACCATTCAAAGTTTTCAGAAGTTTTCAAGTTCAAAAACAGTTCAGTTCGAATTCAAAATTCGAATTTCAAACCTCAGAGTGGACTGGGCGGGAAATTTCCCGCCCAGGACCAGGTCGACCTGGGGGTCGACTATGTAGTCGACGTACCCAGGACCAGGTCGACCATAGTCTCGACCTGGGGGTCGACCTGATGCCCGAGCCCATTTCTGAAGCTGGATTCACTCTGATGTATTTGGCCTCATTTCTGCCCACATTCGTTGACCTGACCCTATAAATACAGCCCCTAACACCAGTCTCTCTACACAAAATTCTTTCTGACTTTATGTTGCTCTAATTCTGGTTGAAAAGCTTGAGAGAGGGACTGCTTCTTCTATGTTGAGACTGCGTTAAGAGAATTGCTGATTTGGGGATTTCTATTAGGACTTGACTAAGCATATAAAGATTCAACATCGACTTTCTTTTTCTAATTATCGAACCACGATCAGTATGCCCTAGTTAATTTCAGATTTAAACTGTAAATGTATTATGAATATGATGTAAATTGAAATTGGACCTATGTATGATGACTGTTTACATTCATTCTTGTTCATCATTGATCTTGACTCTTGAATATTACTATGACATTGATTTGGGGCCTATTCATGTTGTAAATCAAAAAGAGAAACCCCTCATATTATCATGTTAAATCTGCCATTAGTCACAAGTTTATGACTATCACTTTATGTCAAACGTTACCATGACTATACTATCGCCTTATGACAGCCGTTACCATGACTATACTATCACCTTATGATAGTCGTTACCATGACTATACTATCACCTTATGACAACTGTTATCTCGACTTGTCCTTATTTTGCTAGAATTGGAATCCTTATGCTTGAGGCCAATATTCCATATGCCAGTAATGTTTTAATCTATTATTTCAAGTCATACTATGCTATGCTAGTAATCACTTTTGCCACCTTATACCCGTTCCTTTTTATGTTATTCCCTAATTAAATTTATTTGTATCGATTCAAGCATACGTGCGATGGGAATACGATTTGGCTAGACTAGGTAAAACATAAATTAGCTTTAAACTTGAACATGAACGTTGTTATGACTTGAACCTGAATATGGACATGAACTTGACACGATTTGACACGAAACATGACCTGAAAACTTGACATGAATCTAGACATGAAAACTTGAATGTGGGCATGACAATTAGATAACTTGAAAATGGCCAACTCGAGGTTGGTTTGAGTTTGCAGTGTAAATCTGCCCGGAACCGCCCGGCAAATCTAGTGGCTGCAAACAATAGGATCCAATGTGGGTAGTTGGTCATATCGCACGTAAAAACCCGAGGTTAGACTATGTTGTGGTGTAACTCTGCCCGGAACCTCCCGGCAAATCTAGTAAGCACAACAGTTACTCTAATGTGAGAGGTTGGCGTGCACTAATGAATTAAGGCCACATGATAGGGTTAAGTCATGAACCACTTGAATATACTTAACCAACTTGGCACAATGATTTGATAGGGTTAAGTCATGAACTGCTTGAACACACTTAACCAACTTGATACATGATCTGGATAGGGTTAAGTCACGAATTTGAATGACAACACTTAACCCATTAGAAACCCTAGTTACGCAGTCCTTTTCAGCAGTAACCCACTTAGATGTATCACGATACCCTTGAACTAGGCAGGGTGGGGCACGATTACTGGGCTGATTGTAAGCGACCAGAACGACGGCTGAGTATGTGCGCCATTGTAGGTTCAGGCGGGCTATTGTCGTGCACGTAGTCCGAAGTTGAAAAAGCAGGCATTGGGCACCCGTAGATTTACACTGTGCGTGCTTGATTCGTGTCGGTGGTTGGCACCATAGGACTTGATACACCCTATGGTGGACCTGGCACAGGTAACTACATTTCTGGATAGGGCCGTATGACACTGACACATGACGAGCTAGGACTTGTAGGGAGCCGATCGATTAGTAGATCGTACCGTAGGACCCCGTAATGTGTCACTTCATGACGCTGGGCTAAGGGATCATTTCATGGTTAATACTTGACATGGGTTAGAATACTAGTGCAGTTGGTGCAGCGAACCTTGAACATGCGATGCCAGACTTGGCTTATCTTGTTATCTTAATTATCCTACTAGTTCTGTTATCATCCTTATGTTTAATTCCAGTTTTCACGTATCATGTTACCTTTACTAGTTTTCATACTGAAAGTCACTAGGGCTTACCAGTCTTTATGACTGACCCTTTTTCTTTCGCCCCTTTTTCTTTCGTTTCTTCCCCCCAGGTTCTCAGGGAGGAAACACTAGCTCTTAGCTTGGATTTAGCTTGCTTTCTAACAGCTCATGTACTGTTTGGTCTTGGGCTATGCTATGGCTGCTTCTACTATTTATGGAGAATAATTTACTTTTGTTTTAAGTTTATGCTTATTTATTATGAACTTGATGTAATGGAATAATTTGTATCTTGGATATATGAGCTTTTGACTCTTCTCTGGAAAATAATAAAAAGTTGGTTTTTAATTTCTACCGCTGCTTTATTTATGTTTTGCCTTGTGATATCTCTGTGCATGTTTACCTAGATAATACTCCACCAAGACTAGTGCATTCCCTTTGTGAGTGACCCTAGAAGAGGTGGGGTGTTACAACTAGGCTACTTTCTAGCCTAGATGTCGCCAAATATATGTGAATGCATTAGTTAGGGGACGGGGGAAAAAGGTTAGAATGGGCATAATTTAAATAATGTTTATTTGAATTGAACATATAATTCAAAATGGGGAAAAAGGGACTATAATCACCTATAAAGACATTGGTAAGAGTTGGATAAGAATAAAATGTCTAATAATTACAATTAGAAATTGTAATTTCACTTATGACATGAGGTTAGGCTGCATTAGTGGTGGAAGTCTACCCGAACCCGACCGGCATATCCAGCAACCACAAATGTTGGACCTAATATGAGAGGTCTAAGAGCGTAAATACGAGACAGGCTATGACATGAGGTTAGGCCCGACTTATGGAAGAAGTCTACCCGGACCCGACCGGCATATTCAACATCCACAAGTTGTAGGCCTAATGTGGGTGGTCTAGCCTATTATAAACCATAAATGGACATGGTAATAAATTGGACTACTTCACCTAATCTAATCCATAGGGATTGTATGATTATGAGCTATAGCTAGGGTTAAGTAAAATTGGTTGGACCGTTGGTGGGTTAAGCAAAACTGAGGAGGTGGATAATATTTAAATATAGGCCCACAAAGTTTACCCGATAAGGTTATGTAATTAAAGACACCTAATGGTATACATGACCGGTGCGAATAATAGATTTATGTAATTAAAGACACCTAATGGTATACATGACCGGTGGGGATAATAAATTTATGTAATTAAAGACACGTTTTAAGGTAAACATAACTAGTGGAAATTATATGGTTATGTAATTAAAGACACCTAGTGGTATACAAAGCCAATGAAAACCTAGTGGGGGATACAATCTAACACCCTAAATTTTTAACGAAATTAAAGAAGATAAATTAAAGAATAATTAATTTAATATCCAAAATTAAGTGAAACGGATTAGTCATTGCGTCCGTCTTGAAATTATGGTCAAGATAAACACCTGGTTTGCGTAAAACAGATAATGTATGAAGAAGTCACAGATGATAAAAAGTCGAAAATCAAACTCGGTTATAACTGGCGCACTTGCAAAGTGCCCCAAGGCAATTTTGCACTGGCGCACCTGTAAAGTGCACCCAGAATTGTTTTTCGGTATTCGGGCCTTTTCCCAAAGCGTGAGGCGACCCGTGAGCTGATTGACCCTAGGGCCTATGTGGTAGTCGGCTCTAGATGGTTCCGCAACTATAAATATATGGCCATTTCACATATTTCTTCATTAGAAACCATGGCGGCCAAACTATGTAGGATTCTGAACCGAACTAGGGTCTCCCATCTTCTTTTAAAGCATATCAAATTCTGAGATCCAAGCATAGACTCAGCACCTTTCCTATCTTCTTAGCAATCCAATCACAGTGAGTTCTAGTTGCTTTTAGGTTTAGATAAATAATGGTGAATTATGAAAGACTGTGATTTGGATACGTTGCAAAGCATGAATCTATGTTATTGTTAGATCTTATGCTATGTCATGATAGTTCTATTTCTTTGGATCCAATTCAATTGTTTTACTATGTTAATATTATGGATCTTGGTTTGCAACTTTTATGATATGCTATGATGCAGACGTATGTATATCTATTCTATGTGATCTAAAATTATCACCTTAGATCTATTCTTTATGATCTAAAATTGTCACCTTATGATTCATGTTAGATCTATTCTATGTGATCTAAAATTGTCACCTTATGATTCATGTTAGATCTATTCTATGTGATCTAGAATTGTCACCTTATGATTCATGTTAGATCTATTCTATGTGATCTAAAATTGTCACCATATGATTCATGTTAGATTTATTTTATGTGATTTAAATTGTCACCTTATGATTCATGTTAGAACTATTTTATGTGATCTAGATCATCATGTTATGTTAACATGTTAGATCTATTTTATGTGATCTAAGTTGTCACCTTATGTTAACATGTTAGATCTATTTTATGTGATCTAAATTATCACCTTATGTTATCATGTTAGATCTAAACTGATTGGACATCTAAATTGCTAATTTAGATACTGTGACATCATAGTTCATCAGTTTTATGTCCACCTTGTTATGATGACAATTTCATACCCATGCTAGTATATATGTTCACCTTATTATCATACAAGTTTATGTTTATGCCAAGATGATCATTTTAGTTATATTCCCATTATTTTCCCCATTATCATTTATGACTAGGCTATTGTCTAGCCTAGGCATGTTGCCAATTTTGTGAGGGCGCTAGTTAAGAAACGGGGGAAAAAGGGTTTAAAATGGCATAATTTGACTATGAACATTTGTGGACATGTAATTCAAATTATTTGGTAAAATAGGTACTAAAACGTATGAAAGGAAAGGATTAATAATTGATTAATTAATTAAAATGGAATTTCTAGTAATTACAATTAGGAATTGTAATTCTAATTATGACATGAGGTTAGGTTGCATTAGTGGTGGAAGTCCGCCCGGACCCGACCGGCATATCCAAGAGCCACTAATGGTAAACCTAATGTGGGAGGTCAAAGTACGTAAATACGAATTGGGCTATGACACGAGGTTAGGCCCAACTGTGGAATAAGTCTGCCCAGACCCGACCGGCATATCCAGCATGCACATGTTGTAGGCCTAATGTGGGAGGTCTGGCCTATTATGAAACCATAGATGGACATGGTAAAGAATTGGACTACTTAACCTAAGTTAATCCATAGGGATTGTATGAACTTAACTTTAAGTTGGGGGTTAAGTTAACATGGTTGAGGGGTGGGTTAAAGAAATATGAAGAGGAGATGGGTAATATTCACATATAAGCCCACAAACTTAACCCGATAAGGTTATGTAATTAAAGACACCTAGTGGTATGCATAATCAGTGGAAATGATAAGGTTATGTGACACCTAGTGGTATACATAATCGGTGGAAATAATAAAGTTATGCAATTAAAGACACCTTTTAGGTTAAACATAACTTGTAGAAGTGATAGGGTTATGTAATTATAGACATCTATAGGTAAGCATAACCAGTTGGAAGATTGGGGTTATGTATTAAAGACACCTGTAGGTAAGCATAACTAGTAGACATAAACAAGGCTTTGTAATTAAAGACACCTAGTGGTATACATAGTAAATGAAAACCTAGTGGGGGATACAAGACAAAGGGGAGAGCTTGTATCATATTTTGTAGGACCCATTTCAGTCAGTAACCCGGGGTAGGTATTAAATTACTGTATACTAGGAGGAGAAGGGGCACGCTCACTGATTGATTGTAAGAGATCCAAACATGGAGGACGGTGTGGGCGGCGCAAACCGACCGGGCCATGTGCGTGCATGAGCTGGGAGAAGGGGATATGATAACCGCGACACCTGTAGATATGGTTGTGCACATTGTTACGATGAGGGGTTGCCAAATTAGGAAGTGATACCTCCTACTATGGGGCCAACACAAGGTTTCTATGAGGGTTAGGGAGCCGATCGATCAGGGTAGTAGTTAGGATACATTTGGACGTATACCTAAGTCTACCACCTTATAGTCGAAGGGATCATCTCTTTCTAGATATATTAGTAACAGTGCAGAGTAATCACTAGTGAGGCATGTACACTTATCTTGCTTACCTTGTCACACCCGCCATTTATGTAGGGATCTCTCTCTCTTATCCAGTTTATATGCCTATCATGTTACTTTTATTTATCTACTGGCTAAAAGTAACTAGGCTCACCAGACCTTATGTCTGACCCTTTTGTTTCTCCTTCTTTCTTTCATTCCCTCCTAAGGTTTTCAGGGAGGAAACACCCCAGGCTTAGTTAGGATTCAGATATTACCTTGCTAGGAGCTACTTCTGAAGTATGGCTCAAGTTCTTGTCTCTACTATGGCTTAACTCTTTTAACTGGGGAATTATGTTTTTATACTATGTACTCTGATGATGCAAGACAGAAGTTATTTTATTGTAATGGTTTTGTGACTTATGGTATTGTGGGCCACAGTATTTTATGTTGAAATAAAAATTTAAATTTTCAGTGCTATCTTATTTATATCTTTCTTGTAATTATTATGTATCTGATTACCTATAACGCTTCATAGAACTTAATGCATTCCCTTAGTGAGTGAGATTAACGGATGTGGGGTGTCACACTTGGTATTAGAGCTGAAGGTTACCATATTAGATAAAAGAATTGAAAATTATTTTCAAAAAGGTTTTAAAAGAAAGCATTTTCAAAAAGAAAAGTCTGTTTTGAAAAACATTCCCTAAAAAGCCATATGTGGTAACCTTCGGTCCTTTATCTTAATTTCTTCCTTTTCCCTTTTTCAGCATGTCTGGGGGAAAAACATCCCAAATATCCCAAAGGGCGTCACAATACCTGTAACACCCCATGAATTATATAACGTTAAGCTTCACAAATTAAAGTGTAATTAATTCTAAATGAAAGAATTAAGGGAAATGAGTTACGCCATTGCGTTCGTCTCGGAATTCTGCTTGAGATAGAGTCCGAGTTTGCGGGAATCGGACTCCATATGAAGGAGTTATGACCTTCAGAAGTTTCAGAATAAAATTTAAATTCAAACAGCTCAGTTTAAAAATCAAAATTCGAATTTCAGGTTCAAACTGGGCTGGGCGGGAAAATTCCCGCCCAGAGACTAGGTCGGCCATAGGGTCGACCATGGTGTCGACCTGGCCTCCCCAGGTCGACAACAGTGTCGACCTGGCCACCCCAGGTCGACCATAGTGTCGACCTGGGTGTCGACCTGCCTGGTCGACCTGGCTGGCTAGGTCTGGCTCTGGCTCGAATTTCTGTGGCTCTGTGTGTCACTAGGGCTGACGTGTCACCTCTTGATTGGCTCTCTTAACTTTGTATGGCCTAGATTCCTCCTGTCTTCATCTGACGACTCAAAACAATTCAATAATCTATAAATACACCCTAAGTCTCAACTGAAAATTCACACAAAAAAATAAGAAAGGAGTCGTCATGCTGCCAGGTAGGAATTGAACATAGCCGTCAAGAGAGAAAAGCCTAGAGACGAATCAAATTAAGAAGAAGATTGAAGTTTAATCAAATTAATCAACGCAACGTTAGTCTACCCAAAGGAGCGCATCTCAATTTCAGAATTCAGAATCCAGAATTCAAGATTCTGCATTCGTTGTAAGTATAGTGACCTTTCAGAATATGAATAAAAACTATGATGTGATTCGATGTAAATGAAAATAGAATTGCGTTATTGTATGAATATGATATAAATTCTATGTATTGTAATGATTCTATCATGACTTGTGTATTGATGTTTGCGGCATAAATTTGATTGATGCTAGCCTATTGAACAATTGTACATGAAAACAATGGCACTTGCAAGTTTGTGGCAAAAACTAGAATTTGATCCCTTTATGTTTATGCCTACGACATGGACCTTATACATTCACTAAGTCTAAATTAAGGCTTTTGTAAACATGTTTTAGATTTGAAACCTTTTATGCCTACATGACCCAAAACCTATGATATCATTTCCATGTTTATTTGCAAGTATAATTGGATCTATGTTAAGTATCGTTTGGGTTTCATAAACTATGCAAGTTCATGTTTATTTGCAAGTGTAATTGGATCTATGTTAAGTATCGTTTGGGTTTCAAAAACTATGCAAGTTCATGTTGAAATAGGCTATGTGATTAGATGTTATAATTGGACATTTTGGTGAATATACAACATGCTAGTTTTGTGGTTGACATTATGCCAAGTTAAACATGTTTAAACTCAAGGTTGTATCAGCCTAAACTATGCCATTTCATACGTCACCTACTTAGTTATACTTTGATTTGAATGTAAGTTCACATGACCCATAGTTTATGTTGAATCGCTAAATTGCAAGTTCATGCGCCACACGCCCTTATATGTTGTAAAATATTACATGTTCTTGATTTCCCCTTTTCTCACGCTTATAAAGTTGGGCTGAATTGTGTCAAGCCCAACATTTGTTATAATGTTGCGAACGTATAAACAGGGGTAATAACGTTGGGTGTAAAACATGAAAATATATGTTGGCATGTTTGGCACATGCCAACGACAATGACATTTAAAGCGGTGTGAATTGTTATACCCAAGAATAAAAGACATGACATTTACATATATAATTGAGAATTAATAAAATATTGTAAATTTAGAAAACACGATATGCTTAACCCGAGGTTGGATTGAGTTGTGATGTAAACCTGCCCGGAACCGCCCGGCTGTCCAGTAGTCACAACAATACCTATCCAATGTGGGTGGTTAAGCATTGAGCCCAATAAGGGCCCGAGGTTAGACTGAGCTACGATGTAAACCTGCCCGGAACCGACACGCATATCCAGTAACCGTAGCAATACCTATCTAATGTGAGTTGTCAGTTGCTCCTAAGAGGCTAAGGACAGATGGTTGGGGTAAGTCAACTATAACACTTAACCAAATTCAACATGTTAACAAGAATTGATGGGTGGGGGTTAGGTAAATACAGACACTTAACCACTTAATATGTTTGACTAGAAAATCCTGGTATCGAGGGACCCGTTTCAGCAGTAACCCAAGTTAGGTATCAACGGTACCCTGAAACTAGGAAGGGTGGGGCACGATTACTGGGCTGATTGTAAGCGGTCAAAACGACAGCGGTGGGTGCATAGTGTAGGTCTAACGGGGTGCGGGCGTGCACACACTTCGGAGCAGACAACCAGGGCACTGGGGACACCAGTAGTATAACCTATGCCTTCTAGAATTTGTGTCAGGGCCGCCACCATGGGTCTTGATACACCCCATGATGGGACCAGCATATGTATCTACAATTCTTGGGGGTCGTATGACACATGTTAACACGAGTAGGAGCCGATCTTTAGAAAATGGGGATCACTTCACCCTCAACATGGGGTGCCAGTTGGAATAAACTCAAGTAGGTGCAGAGATATAGTATGGGTGCGATTGTACATTCGACACTTCCTTAGCTTGTGACACTTTCCTATTTTCAGTAATATCTATCATGCCCTTTTCTTATTCATATACTGAAGAGTTACTAGATTTACTCAGGCTTTATGTCTGACTCTATTTTCCTTTCGTCTTCTTTTCTTTCGCCCCCCAAGGTCCACAGGGAGGAAACAGCTCGGCTCAGTCAGACTCTTTACAAGCTCCGAGACCGTAGATGTATGATTTGGATCTCTTTTGCTCGGACTATGGCTTTGGATATCACTATAGGGATTTTTATCACTTTATTTATGTTTTTTACTTCTTTAATAATCAAGACAGTAATGAGGTTGTAATGTTGGAAGTATTTTGAGACAATTGTGGAAATGTTGTGTTTGAACACGTTTTGATGAAATAAAAGTCTGTTTGGTTTCCGCTGTTTAAAATATGTGTATTTATATCTGTCTTGAGTTTATCTGTGGCTTTTACTTATAAACCTCCACCAAAGGTAAGGCATTCCCTTTGTGAGTGACCTTAACGGAGGTGGGGTGTTTCACTTGGTATCAAAGCATTGGTTTACCAGATAAGATAAAAGTTTTTGAAATTGTTTTCAAAAGAAAGTTTAAAGAAGCATTTTTCAAGAAAAAGTGTTATGTTTATAAAAAGACAAAATCCCCCAAAGCCATGTGCCCTATCTACCTCTCTCTATCCTTCGTTTTGAATTTTTCCTTTTTGTTTCAGCATGTCTGGAGATCTTAACCTCCCGGAAGGAGTGCCGATTCCCGGCTGGTTTAGGAGGTACTTAGAAGCATGGGCCAATGGCGCGGGCCCAGCAGACATCCCTCTTCCAGTGGCCGCGGTTCCTCCTCCTCCTCGTGGAAATGCCTTCGCAAAAACATGTAGAGACTTTAAGGCTATGGGTGGAAAATACATTTATGGAACAGAGTCCTTTGTACGAGCAAGAAACTAGCTAAAGGAGACTGAGGATCTGTTTGTCATCTTTGGAGTTGATGACAGGCAAAAGATACAACTAGCGGTATGGTTACTTAAGGATGAAGCTTCCTATTGGTGGGAAATTACCAATGCTCAGAGGGCGGTGGAAACATGGGAAGACTTTAGGACAAGGTTTGAGATGAAATTTCTCTCCCAAGCTGAAAGAAGCCTGCAAATGGAGAAGTTTCTAACTCTGAAACAGGGAAGCATGACGATCAGGGAATATGTTAATCAGTTTAATCAGCTGGCCAGATTTGGGCTAGACTTAGTAAAGACCTAACACAAGAAGGCGCTTCGCTTCATCAAAGGTTTGAATGAGCCTCTACACAGCCTTACTATGGCCTATGTATCCACGGGAGCGACTTATGAAAGCTTGGTGGACATGGTGTTGTTACACGAGGAAGACCACGGCAAGAAAGAAACTAAGGGAGGAGAGAAGAAAGAGGTTCCACAAGCAAAGAAAACAGACTTCAAGAAAGGAGGGAAGAACAATAAGCCCCGTGAGAAGAGAAGGTACAATTTCTGTGGCATTGTGGGACATATATCAAAAGACCCCCGAAAAATGAAGGCGAAGATGGGTGGTTGCTTCCATTGTGGAGAGACTGGGCACCAAGCTAAGGAGTGCCCAAAGAAGAAAGGGCAGGGACAGAAAGACGGATCCACTTCAGGGGGTCAGGTTCATGCGCTAGTGGCACCTCAGCAGGAACGAGGTAGTAATATTTCTGTAGAAAGTGTAGTCTATCTTAATGATCATCCAGTTCGTACACTTTTTGACTCTGGCGCATCACACTCTTTTATTTCATCTGCCTTAGTAGAATCTCTGCATCTAGACACTAGTATGGTAGGAGATCCCTTAGTAGTTTCAAATCCAATTGGGGGCTCCGCTTACTTGTAAATGGTTTGTTTGGGTTTGAAAATCTCTATTCGTAGCGTTGAGTTTAGTTGTAATGCCTTTGTCTTGGGCTTCTCGGGATATGGTTTGATCTTAGGCATGGACTGGTTATCCTGTAATAGTGCCATTCTTGATTGTGAGAAAAGAGTAGTAAGACTCTTAACTCGGCTTGGTATCACTCTAGAAATTTCTTGTAATCCCTTGAATGCTGTTATGCTTAGTTATCTAGAGTCGCTTGATGCTTCTGACGAGAATTTTCAATCAGTAAGAGTAGTCCAGGAATATCCGGATGTCTTTGAGGAGGTGAAAGGCTTACCTCCGAGTCGGGAAATAGACTTCCGAATATATCTTGTGGATAACGCAAAGCCTGTAGCTTTACCTATCAGACACATGGCTCCAAGGGAGAGAAAGGAGCTCAGAAAGCAGATTAAAGAACTTCTCGAAAAGGGGTTCATTAGACAGAGCATTTCGGAATGGGGTGCTCCAGTGGTGTTCGCAACCAAAGCGGACGGTTCGCTTCGCCTTTGCGTCGACTATAGGGAGTTAAACAACTTGGCCAAGAAAAATAGGCACCCTCTTCCCCGAATCGACGATTTGTTTGATTTGCTTGTTGGTGCGACGGTCTTCTCCCAACATGACCTGACAATTGGGTTCCATCAGCTAAGAGTAGCTGAAGATAGTATTGATAAAATGGCATTCAGAACCCCAGACGGTTTCTTCGAGTGGCTTGTCATGCCTTTCGGCTTGACAAACGCACCCGCTTATTTCGTAGACCTAGGGTGTTCAGAGAATTCCTCAACAAATTTGTGGTTGTCTTCGTAGATGATATCTTAATCTTCTCAAAGGGTGAGGAAGAGCATGCTCAGCATCCGAAAGAAATCATGGAAACTCCTCGAGCTCATCAACTAAAAGCCAAATTCTCCAAGTGTCACTTCTGAAGAAAAGAAGTAAGATTTCTGGGGCATATAGTGTCCAAAGATGGGTTGGCCGTGGACCCCACGAAAGTGGTGGCAGTGCAAGATTGGGAGACACCAAGAATTGCAACCGAAGTTCGAAGCTTTCTTGGGCTAGCCGGTTTTTACCAAAAGTTTATTTGGGATTTCGCGAAAATCTCAGCCCCACTCACAAGGCTAAGAAAGAAGAATCTGGCGTTCACTTGGGATTTGGATTGCGAGTTTGCTTTCCAACGATTAAAAAGGACTCTCACAACAGCCCCAGTTATGACTTTGCCAGATGGAAGAAAAATGTTCACAATATACACGGATGCATGTGGAACGGGACTAGGCGCTGTTCTAATGCAAGAAGGAAGGGTAGTAGCGTATGGTGGAAGACAATTGAAAGTTCATGAAAAGAACTACCCAACCCACAATCTTGAGTTAGCCGCCATCGTCTTTGCGGTTAAGTCTTGGCACCATTATCTTCTAGGTGAGAAGTTTGAATTATACACTGACCATAAATCGGTGAAATATCTCTTCTCGCAGAAGGATCTTAACTTGAGGCAGTAAAGATGGATGGAGTTTCTTTCCTCGTATGACTTTGAAATTTCCTATACTCCCGGCAAAGGCAACGTAGTAGCAGACGCGTTGAGCCGAAAGAAACTGACCTTAAGCCCACTCTTCGTAGAGCGGCAAAGCTTGGAGTATATAGCCAGTTTTAACTTTAGGCCCTCCTCGGATTTTGTACCGGGTTTGTTAGCGTCTCTCGAAGTACGCCCTACTCTCTTAGACTCAATAGGGGCTGCACAACGTGAAGACCCTCAGCTTGTGGAAGTGATTGATAAACTTATTAGGGGTGAAACTTCTAGTCACCTCAGTAGATACGCCATCGATGATAAGGGTTGGCTGAGGCAAGATGGAAGATTATGTGTCCCACAAGCAAGGGAGTTGACAAAGAAGGTTCTCGAGGAAACGCATCATTCCGAGATGACTATACACCCTGGCGGTGATAAGATGTACAAGGATATAAAAAGGACTTTCTTTTGGAGCGGCATGAACCAAGACGTGGTAGATTTCGTTTCTAAGTGCATGATCTGCCAACAGGTTAAAGAGGAACAGAAGAAGCCTAGAGGACTACTTCATCCTTTAGAGGTCCCACAGTGGAAGTGGGAGAGCATTTCAATGGACTTCATTGATGGACTACCTAGGTCAAGAAGAGGCAATACTAGCATTTGGGTAATAGTGGATAGGCTTACTAAGAGCTCCCATTTCATACCTATCAAGTGTAGAAGGACTGCCTCATCTCTAGCATCTCTTTATCTCAAGGAAATAGTTCGACTCCGTGGGATACCCTCCAGCATTGTTAGTGACCGAGACCCTATCTTCACAAGCGAGTTTTGGCGGAATCTGCAAGAAGCTGTAGGCACACAGTTATGTTTGAGCACGGCCTATCACCCCCAAACCGATGGCCAGACGGAAAGGGTGAATAGAATTTTAGAGGATCTTTTGAGACTTTGCGTTCTTCACTTTGGAGGGACGTGGGAGGATCACCTTCCTTCAGTGGAATTTTCCTACAACAACAGCTACCAAGCTACCATCGGTATGGCGCCCTTCGAAGCCTTGTATGGAAGACCGTGCAAATCACCAACTTGTTAGTGGGAGTCTACAGATAAGCTTATACTAGGGCCAGATATGATTCGAGAGACTTCAGAGAAAGTGGACTTGATACGGAGAAGGATGAAGACAGCCCAAGACAGACAAAAATCCTACGCCGACAAAAGAAGGACCGACCTTGAGTTTGAGGTTGGGGAAATGGTTTTCCTTAAGGTATCACCTTTAAGGAACGTCGTTCGTTTTGGATCCGTAGGAAAGCTTGCACCAAGATTTGCAGCACCGTTTCCTATCATCGAGAAGGTTGGAAATATGGCCTATAGATTAGAGCTACCCGGGAGACTGGCCGGAGTTCACAACATCTTTCATGTTTCCCACCTCCGGAAGTGTTTGCATGAGTCTGCGGAAGTGGTGGAACCTAGCATTCTAGAAGAAGCCAAAGTGGAACGTGAAGTAACTATAAGGAGAGTTCCAACCTGCATCTTAGGAACTGAAGTGAAAAAGCTACGCAACCGCGAAGTCAAACTCGTTAAAGTTCAGTGGAGCGACACCGAGGAAGACGCGACTTGGGAAACTGAGGACAGAATACGCGCTGCCTACCCTCTTCTTTTTGAGGGTACATCTTTGATCTCTCTTTATCCTTAAGTTATGCTTTATCTATCTTTTTAGGTATATCTCCTCAGTCCTTTTCCTAATTCCTTAGGTAGAAAACAAATGGATGCAAACATGTATTTGAAAACATGTTATGGATGATGGCTGCAAATGGTTGCTAGTGGTTGCTCGTGGATGCATATACACACACCCTAGGTTATAAATCGGCTCAGTCACTTCATATTGCATATGCATATATGTGTTCTTATTTGTATATAGTTGAAACTTGATATGTTGTCATATGGTTGTCGCATTTGTATGAATAAGTTGTGCACTCATGTAGAATTATGAGTAGGAAAATTTTGCATACATAATGGATTCATGACACTTACATGATTCGCATTAAGGGGGTCAACTAAATCAGTAGACCGCCGGATTTCTGCATTAGATAAGGACATATACACACACTATGCATATGATCACGAAGCATTAGAAGTCTTTAAGGATAGTGGATGCCTGTGTTTGTTGGTTGAGTAGATGGACTGTTGGATGGTAGGATATACATTCTTCCTAACTTGAAGATTTCGGGGATGAAATCCTTTTAGGGGGAGAGAATGTAACAACCCATGAATTCTATAATGTTAAGCTTCACAAATTAAAGTGTAATTAATTCTAAATGAAAGAATTAAGGGAAATGGGTTACGCCATTGCGTTCATCTCGGAATTCTGCTTGAGATAGAGTCCGAGTTTGCGCGAATCGGACTCCGTATTAAGGAGTTATGACCTTTGGAAGTTTCAGAATAAAATTTAAATTCAAACAGCTCAGTTTAAAATTCAAAATTCGAATTTCAGGTTAAAACTGGGCTGGGCGGGAAAATTCCCGCCCAGAGACCAGGTCGACGGGTCGACCATGGTGTCGACCTGGCCTCCCCAGGTCGACAACAGTGTCGACCTGGCCACCCCAGGTCGACCATAGTGTCGACCTGCCAGTCGACCTGCCTGGTCGACCTGGCTGGCTAGGTCTGGCTCTGGCTGGAATTTCTGTGGCTCTATGTGTCACTAGGGCTGACGTGTCACTTCTTGATTGGCTCTTTGAACTTTGTATGGCCTAGATTCCTCCTGTCTTCATCTGACGGATCAAAACAATTAAAAACTCTATAAATACACCCTAAGTCTCAATTGAAAATTCACAAAAAAATAAAATAAGAAACGAGTCGTCATGCAGCCAGGGAGGAATTGAACATAGTCGTCAAGAGAGAAAAGCCTGGAGACGAATCAAATTAAGAAGAAGATTGAAGTTTAGTCAAATTAATCAACGCAACATTAGTCTACCCAAAGGAGCGCATCTCAATTTCAGAATTCAAAATCCAGAATTCAAGATTCAGCATTCGTTGTAAGTATAGTGACCTTTCAGAATATCAATAAAAACTGTGATGTGATTCGATGTAAATGAAAATAGAATTGTGTTATTGTATGAATATAACATAAATTCTATGTATTGTAATGATTCTATCATGACTTGTGTATTGATGTTTGTGGCATAAATTTGATTGATGCAAGCCTATTGAACAATTGTATATGAAAACAATGGCACTTGCAAGTTTGTGGCAAAAACTAGAATTTTATCCCTTTATGTTTATGCCTATGACATGGAACTTAAACATTCACTAAGTCTAAATTAAGGCTTATTTAAACATGTTTTAGATTTGAAACCTTTTATGCCTACATGACCCAAAACCTATGATATCATTTCCATGTTTATTTGCAAGTGTAATTGGATCTATGTTAAGTATCGTTTGGGTTTCAAAAACTATGCAAGTTCGTGTTGAAATAGGCTATGTGATTAGATGTTATAATTAGACATTTTGGTGAATATACAACATGCTAGTTTTGTGGTTGACATTATGCCAAGTTAAACATGTTTAAACACATGGTCGTATTAGCCTAAACTATGCCATTTCATATATCACCTACTTAGTTATACTTTGATTCGAATGCAAGTTCACATGACCCATAGTTTATGTTGAATCGCTAAATTGCAAGTTCATGCGCCACACGCCCTTATATGTTGTAAAATATTACATGTTCTTGATTTTCCCTTTTCTCACGCTTATAAAGTTGGGTTGAATTGTGTCAAGCCCAACATTTGTTATAATGTTGCGAACGTATAAACGGGGGTAATAACGTTGGGTGTAAAACATGAAAATGTATGTTGGCATGTTTGGCACATGCCAACGACAATGACATTTAAAGCGGTGTGAATTGTTATACCCAATAATAAAAGAAATGACATTTACATATATAATTGAGAAGTAATAAAATGTTGTAAATTTAGAAAACACAATATTCTTAACCCGAGGTTGGATTGAGTTGTGATGTAAACCTGCCCGGAACCGCCCGGCGGTCCAGCAGTCACAACAACACCTATCCAATGTGGGTGGTTAAGCATTGAGCCCAATAAGGACCCGACGTTAGACTGAGCTATGGTGTAAACCTGCCCGGAACCGACCGGCATATCCAGTAACCGTAGCAATACCTATCTAATGTGAGTGGTCAGGTGCTCCTAAGAGGCTAAGGACAGATGGTAGGGTTAAGTCAACTATAACACTTAACCAAATTCAACATGTTAACAAGAATTGATGGGTGGGGGTTAGGTAAATATAGACACTTAACCACTTAACATGTTTGACTAGAAAATCCTGGTAACGACGGACCCGTTTCAGCAGTAACCCAAGTTAGGTATCAACGGTACCCTGAAACTAGGCAGGGTGGGGAACGATTACTGGGCTGATTGTAAGCGGTCAAAACGACAACTGTGGGTGCACAGTGTAGGTCTAACGGGGTGCGGGCGTGCACACACTCCGGAGCAGAAAACCAGGGCACTGGGGACATCAGTAGTATAACATATGCCTCTAGAATTTGTGTCGAGGCCGCCACCATGGGTCTTGATACACCCCATGGTGGGACCAGCATAGGTATCTACAATTCTTGGGGGCCGTATGACACATGTTAACACGAGTAGGAGTCGATCTTTAGAAAATGGGGATCACTTCACCCTCAACATGGGGTGCCATTTGGAATAAACTCAAGTAGGTGCAGAGATATAGTATGGGTGCGATAGTACATTCGACACTTCCTTAGCTTGTGACACTTTCCTATTTTCAGTATATATCTATCATGCCCTTTTCTTATTCATATACTGAAGAGTTACTAGATTTACTCAGGCTTTATGTCTGACTCTATTTTCTTTTCGTCTTCTTTTCTTTCGTCCCCCCCAAGGTCCACAGGGAGGAAACAACTCAGCTCAGTCAGACTCTTTACAAGCTCCAAGACCGTAGATGTATGATTTGGATCTCTTTTGCTCGGACTATGGCTTTGGATATCACTATGGGGATTTTTGTCACTTTATTTATGTTTTATGCTTCTTTAATAATCAAGACAATAATGAGGTTGTAATGTTGGAAGTATTTTGAGACAATTGTGGAAATGTTGTGTTTGAACACGTTTTAATGAAATAAAAGTCTGTTTGGTTTCCGCTGTTTAAAATATGTGTATTTATATCTGTCTTGAGTTTATCTGTGGCTTTTACTTATAAACCTCCACCAAAGTTAAGGCATTCCCTTTGTGAGTGACCTTAACGGAGGTGGGTTGTTTGAATACCGGGTTAGTTCCGTAGGTATTTGGAGGCCACGGCGCCAGCCGAAGGCCAAAGAGACGTTCCTTCCCCAGTTGCACCAGCCATTCCTCCTCCTCCTCTCCCTCCAAAAGAAGATAACTTTGCCAAGATCTGCAAGGACTTCCATGCTATGGGAGGGAAGCCATTCCATGGGAACGAGATATTCTTGGAAGCTCAGAATTGGCTTAAGGAGACTGAGGACTTATTCATAATCTTTGAAGTGGATGACCGAAGAAAGATTCAGTTAGCCGCTTGGCTATTAAAGGACGAAGCCTCATTTTGTTAGGAAGTCACCCAAGCTAAACGTCCGGTGGAAACTTGGGAAGATTTTAGATAGAGGTTTGAAATGAAATTTCTTTCCCAAGCTGAAAGCTGCATGCAATTGGAGAGATTCTTAGCACTCAAACAAGGAAACTTGACGGTGAAAGAATATGTGAACAAATTCAACCAGCTTGTAAGGTTCGGGTTAGAGTTGGAGGATACACCACACAAAAAGGCTTTATGGTTTGCTAAAGGGCCGAATGAACCCTTTCATGGGTTAGTCATGTCCCATATTCCAATGGGAGCCACCTTTAAAAAACTTGTCGATATGGCCCTGATGCATGAGGAGGACAAGGGAGAGAAGAAGGAGGTAAAGGCTGAGGGAACATCGCAAAATAGGAAGGGGTGGCCCAGGAAGGGGCAACAGCAAATGCAGCAACAACATAAGAAAGGAGGGAAAAATGATAAAGGCAAGGATAAGAGAAAATGTCACCATTATGGGAAGGAAGGTCATCTAGTTAAAGAATGTACGCGAAGGAAAAAATCTTACTTCCACTGTGGGGAGGCCGGACATTTTGGTAAAGAGTGCCCGAAGAAACGGGTATCACATTGACAAGGCCAAAGGACAGGAAATTCTGGAGGGCAGGTGCATGCTCTCGCGACCAGTGCTCCTGATAGACGTAGAAAAATTTCTGTGGAAGGTTTAATTTCTCTTTCAAACCATCCTATTAGAACACTTTTTGATTCTGGTGCCTCGCATTCATTTATATCAAGTTTTGTAGTTGAATCCCTGCACTTAATTAGTAGTATGATAGTAGATCCCATAGTTGTTTCAAACCCCATTGGTAGTTTGGCTCATTTATCTATGATTTTTTGGGGTTTGAAAATATCTGTGTTAGGCGTCGAGTTTGAATGTGACGTGTATGTGCTCGGGTTTATGGGCTATGGGTTGATTCTAGGAATGGATTGGCTTACCACGTATGGTGCCATTCTGGATTGTGAGAATAGGGTTGTTAGGCTTCTAACTTGTCATGGGAAGACCCTCGAGATTTCATGTGACCCACAAGGGTCGGTTATCCTTAGTTTCCTAGAGTCTCCCGATGCATCTATCGACGATCTATAATCTGTTCCAGTAGTTCGAGATTTTTCCAATGTTTTTGATGAGGTTTAGGGTTAACCTCCGAGGCGCGAATCGATTTTCGTACACATCTGGTGGACAATGCAAAGGCAGTTGCATTACCAGTGCGCCATATGGCTCCAAGGGAAAGGAAAGAGCTGAGTAAGCAAGTAGGGGAGCTACTTGAGAATGGGTTTATCAGACGAAGCATATCTGAATGGGGTGCTCCAGTAGTATTCGCAACTAAGGAGGATGGTTCACTTCATTTGTGTGTTGATTACAGGGAGCTGAATAAACTCACTGAGAAGAATAGGTACCCACCTCCGAGGATTGATGATTTATTTGATCAGCTTGTTGGTGCCTTGGTATTTTCCCAGTTAGACTTGGCCACAGGGTTCCATCAGTTGAGGGTGGCTGAGGACAGCATAGATAAGACTGCCTTTTCTGGACGATTTTTTTGAATGGCTAATTATGCCTTTTGGGCTGACGAATGCACCTGCCTATTTTGTCGATCTGATGAGTAGGGTGTTTCGGGAGTTCCTAAATAAGTTTGTGGTAGTCTTTGTCGATGATATTTTGGTCTTCTACGAAAGCGAAGAAGAGAATGCCCAACATTTGAGAGAAGTTTAGAAAACTCTCTGTGACCATCAGCTTAAAGGGAAATTCTCCAAATGCCATTTTTGAAGAAAAGAGGTGAGATTCTTAGGGCATGTGGTCTCCAAAGAAAGGATAGCTGTAGATCCCTCGAAGGTGGTGGCAGTGCAAGATTGGCAAGTTCCTAAAAATGCAACCGGGTGAGAAGCTTTCTTGGGTTAGCAGGTTACTATAGGAAGTTCATTAAGGACTTCGCAAAGATATCAGCCCCACTCACCAGGCTGACGGAGAAGAACTTGGCATTCTCATGGGATATAGACCGTGACATTGCTTTCCAACGACTAAAGTGGGCTCTGACAACAGCCCCTGTCCTGGCCTTGCCTGACGGGAATAAGGTGTTTACTGTTTACACTGATACGTGTGGTACATGGCTTAGTGCGGTTCAATGCAAGAAAGGAAAGTAGTGTGTTATTGGGGTAGACAGTTGAGAGTTCACAAAAAGTACTACCCCACCCATGATCTAGAGCTATCTTCCATAGTGTTTGCGTTAAAGACGTGACATCATTATTTTCTCGGAGAGAAGTTCGAGTTATACGCCGATCATAAATCTCTCAAAAATTTGTTCTCGCGGAAGGATCTCAACTTAAGGCAACAGCGGTGGATGGAGTTTCTAGCTTCTTATGATTTTGAGATTTCTTATACTCCTGGCAAGGGTAATGTGGTAGCAGACGCACTAAGTAGGCAGAGGGTGGCCCTGAGTCCTCTGTTTGTGGACAGAAAGAACTTGGAGTTCATATCAGCTTTTGATTTTAGACCCTCCATCGAGATTTTGCCTTATTTATTTGCATTCTTGGAGATACGATTGACTCTTATAGAATAGATAGGAGCTTCGCAACAAGGTGACCCACAGATTCTAGACATCATTGATAAGCTCAAAAGAGGGGAAACTTCTAGTCACCTCAGCAGATATGCCATAGATGAAAAGGGGTGGTTGCGACGAGATAGAAGGCTTTGTGTTCCTCAAATGGAAGCTTGATAAAGGCAGTCCTAGAAGAAGCCCACCATTCTAAGATGACCATTCATCCATGCGGTGATAAGATGTACAGAGACATGAAGAGGGTTTTCTTTTGGGTTGGGATGAAGAAAGATGTGGCTGAATTTGTTTTTCAATGTTTAGTTTGCCAGCAGGTAAAAGCTTAGCAAAAGAAGCCCGGTGGTTTACTTCATCCTTTGGAGGTTCCACAGTGGAAATGGGAGAGCATCTCTATGGATTTCATAGATGGCTTGCCTAGATCAAAGAAAGGCAACATCAGTATCTGGTGGTGGTAGATAGACTCACTAAGAGCGCTTACTTTATTCCAGTTAAGAGTAAGAGGAAGGCATCATAGTTAGCAGCAATTTATACTCGAGAGATAGTTCGTCTTCATGGAGTTCCTTCCAGCATCGTGAGCGATCGCGGCACTATTTTTACCAGCGAATTTTGGAGGAGCTTGCAAGAAGCATTAGGTACACAGTTACGTTTGAGAATGCTTATCATCCTTAGACAGATGGGCAAACGGAGAGGGAGAACAGAATTCTAGAAGATCTTTTAAGGTTGTGTCCTAGACTTCAGAGGGACTTGGGAAGAGCATCTTCCTTTAGTAGAGTTTGCCTATAATAACAGTTATCAGGCCAACAACGGCATGGCTCCCTTCGAAGAATTGTATAGACGACCCTGTAGATCACCAACATGTTGGTGGGAATCTAAAGAAAGATTACTACTTGGACCAGATATATTTGGAGAAACATCTAAATAGATTGACCTTATTCAATGGTGGATGAAGACAACTCAAATTAGGCAGAAATCCTATGCAGACAAGAGAAGGAATGACCTCGAATTTGAAGTAGGAGACTTGGTTTCTATCAAAGTGTCACCTCTGAGGAATGTGGTTCGCTTCGGATCAGTAGGGAAGTTGGCACCTAGGTTTGTGGGACCATTTTCCATAATCGAGAGGAATGGCTGAATGGCCTATAGAGTAAAGCTTCTTGAAAACCTATTTGGTGTTCATGATGTTTTCCATGTTTCTCATCTGTGGAAGTGCTTGCGTGGCACCGCGGAAATTATTGAGCCGAATTTATTGGAAGAGGTAGAAGTGGAACGGGAGGCGACAGTCAGGCGAGTTCCTTCCGGTATTCTGGGATCGGAAGCTAAGAAGCTACGCAATAAAGAGATCAAGTTGCTGAAGGTTTAATGGGGAGATAAACCAGAGGATGCGACTTGGGAGGCCGAAGACAAGATTCGTGCTTCGTACACTTTTCTCTTCGAGGGTATATTCTTAACTCCTTTTTCCAAAAGCTTCACCAGTACTTGTTTCGGACATGTTATGATATACGGATGCAAGTGGACGCAAGTGTTTGCTAGTGATTGCCTGTGGATGCATATACACACACATTAGGCACTAACATCAGCTCAATCACTCTCATAATGCATATGGATATGTGTGCATTTTCTTTTCTTTTATGGATGGAAATGGACGAACTGGCATATGGATGTTCCATTTGGATGAATGAGTATGCATACATATAGAGCTTATATGTTATAATAGGCTTATTTGCATACATACTGGAGTCATGACACTAACATACATTGCATTAAGGAGGTCAACGGAATCAGTAGACCGCCTGATCTTCGCATTAGTGTTGGGACATATACCAACACCTTTGCATATATTCATGAAAGCATTAGAAATACTTAAGGACAATGGATGCCAGTGATTGATGGATGAGTACATGGATGATGGATGGAAGGATATGCATTCTTCTCAAATTCGAGATTTCAGGGACGAAATCCTTTTAGTAGGGGAGAATGTAACACTCCAAATTTTTAATGACATTAAAGAAGATAAATTAAAGAATAATTAATTTAATATCCAGAATTTAGGGAAACAAATTATGTCATTGCGTCCGTCTCGAAATTCTGGTCAAGATAGACATTGGTTTACGTAAAATGGATAACGTATGAAGAAGTTACTGTCGATAAAAAGTAGAAAATCAAAACCGAGTATAACTGGCGCACTTGCCAAGTGCGCCAAGGCAATTTTGCACTAGCGCACCTATAAAGTGCGCCCATAATTGTTTTTGGGTATTCGGGCCTTTTCCCAAAGTGGGAGGCGATCCGCGACCTGATTGACCCTAGGGCTTATGTGGCAGTCGGTTCCAGATGGTTCTGCAGCTATAAATATAAAGCCATTTCACGTATTTCTTCATTAGAAGTCATGGCGGCCAAATTATGCCTGATTCTGAACTGAGCTAGGGTCTCTCATCTTCTTCCAAAGCATATCAAATTCTAAGATCCAAGAATAGACTCAGCACCTTTTCTATCATCTTAGCAATCCAATCACAGTGAGTTCTAGTTGCTTTTAGGTTTAGATAAAAAATAGTGAATTATGAAAGACTGTGATTTGGATACGTTGCAAAACATGAATCTATGTTATTGTTAGATCTTGTGCTATGTCATGATAGATCTATTTCTTTGGATCCAATTCAATTGTTCTACTATGTTAATATTATGGATATTGGTTTGCAACTTTTATGATATGCTATGATGCGGACGTATGTAGATCTATTCTATGTGATCTAAAATTATCACCTTAGATCTATTATTTGTGATTAAAAATTGTCACCTTATGATTCATGTTAGATCTATTCTATGTGATCTAAAATTGTCACCTTATGATTCATGTAAGATTTATTCTATGTGATCTAGAATTGTCACCTTATGATTCATGTTAGATCTATTCTATGTGGTCTAAAATTGTTACCATATGATTCACGTTAGATCTATTTTATGTGATCTAAATTTTCACCTTTTGATTCATGTTAGATCTATTTTATATGATCTGAATCATCATCTTATGTTAACATGTTAGATCTATTTTATGTGATCTAAGTTGTCATCTTATGTTAACATGTTAGATCTCTTTTATGTGATCTAAATTATCACCTTATGTTATCATGTTAGATCTAAACAGATTGGACATCTAAATTGCTAATTTAGATATTGTGACATCATAGTTCATCAGTTTTATGTCCACCTTGTTATGATGACCATTTCATGTCCATGCTAGTATATATATTCACCTTATTATCATACAAGTTTATGTTTATGCCAAGATGATCATTTTAGTTATATTCCCATTATTTTCCCTATTATCATGACTAGGCTATTGTCTAGCCTAGGAATGTTGCCAATTTTGTGAGGGCGCTAGTTAAGGAACGGGGGAAAAAGGGTTTAAAATGGCATAATTTGAGTATGAACATTTATGGACATGTAATTCAAATTATTTGGAAAAATAGGTACTGAAATGTATGAAAGGAAAGGATTAATAATTGATTAATTAATTAAAAATGGAATGTCAAGTAGTTACAATTAGGAATTGTAATTGTACTTATGACACGAGGTTAGGTTGCATTAGTGGTGGAAGTCTGCCTGGACCCGACCGGCATATCCAGCAGCCACTAATGGTAAACTTAATGTGGGAGGTCTGAGTACATAAATACGAATCGGGCTATGACACGAGGTTAGGCCCAACTGTGGAATAAGTCTGCTCGGAACCGACCGACATATCCAGCATCCACATGTTGTAGGCCTAATGTGGGAGGCTGGCCCATTATGAAACCATAAATAGACATGGTAAAGAAAAGGACTACTGACCTAAGTAAATCCATAAAGATTTATGAACTTAAATTTAAGTTGGGGGTTAAGTAAACAAGGTTAAGGGCGGTTAAGTAAATCTGAAAAGGGGATGGGTAATATTCACATTCGGCGCACAAACTTAACCCGTTAAGGTTATGTAATTAAAGACACCTAGTGGTATACATAATCGGTGGAAATAATAAGGTTTTGTAATTAAAGACACCTAATGGTATACATAATCGGTGGAAATAATAAAGTTATGCAATTAATGACACCTTTTAGGGTAAACATAACTTGTAGAAGTGATAGGGTTATGTAATTAAAGACACCTATAGGTAAACATAACTGGTTGGAAGATTAGGGGATATGTATTAAAGACACCTGTATGTGAGCATAATCAGTAGACCTAAACAAGGATATGTAATTAAAGACACCTAGTGGTATACATATTCAGTGAAAACCTAGTGGGGGATACAAGACAAAGGGGAGAGCTTGTATCATATTTTATGGGACCCATTTCAATCAGTAACACGGAGTAGGTATCAAATAAAGTGCTCCGTACTAGGCGGAGAAGGGGCACACTTACTGACTAACTGTAAAAGATCCAAACATGGAGGACGGTGTGGGTGGCACAAACCGACCGGGCCATGTGCGTGCATGAGCCGGGCAAAAGGGGATAAGGCGACCGTGACACCTGTAGACAAGGTTGTACACATTGTTACGACGAGGGGTTGCCACTTTAGGAAGTGATACCTCCTACTGTGGGGCCTGCACAAGGTATCTAAGAGGGTTAGGGAGCTGATCGATCAGGGTAGTAGTTAGGATACATTTGGACATATACCTAAGTCTACCACCTTATATTTGAAGGGATCATCTCTTTTTGGATATACTAGTAACAGTGCAGAGTAATCACTAGTGAGGCATGTACACCTTATCTTGCTTACCTTGTTACACCTGCCATTTATGTAGGGACCTCTCTCTTATCCATTTTATATGCCTATCATGTTACTTTTATTTATCTACTGGCTAAAAGTAACTAGGCTCGCTAGACTTTATGTCTGACCCTTTTGTTTCTCCTTCTTTCTTCGTCCCCCCCCCCCCAGGTTCTCAGGGAGGAAACACCTAGACTTAGTCAGGATCCAGATATCACCTTGCTAGGAGCTGCTTCTGAAGTATGGCTCAAGTTCTTGTCTCTACTGTGGCTTAATTCTTTTAATTGGGGAATTATGTTTTTTTTATTATGTACTCTGATGATGCAAGACAGAAGTTATTTATTGTAATAGTTTTTGTGACTTATGGTATTGTGGACCGCGGTATTTTAATTTATGTTGAAATAAAAATTCAAATTTCCGCTGTTATCTTATTTATATCTATCTTGTAGTTATTCTGTGCCTGATTACCTATAACGCTTGTTGGAACTTAATGCATTCCCTTAGTGAGTGACATTAACAGACGTGGGTTGTCACATACAAGACAAAGGGGAGAGCTTGTATCATATTGTGTGGGACCCGTTTCATCTAGTAACCCGAAGTAGGTATCAAAACATGTACCCTGTGCTAGGTCGGAGAAGGGGCACGCTTACTAGACTGATTGTAAGAGATCTAAATGTGGAGGACGGTGTGGGCGGCGCAAACCGATCGAGCCATGTGCGTGCATGAGCCAGGCTGAAGGGGATAAGACGACCGTGACACCTGTAGATATATCAGCGAGGGCTTGCAACTTTAGGACGTGATATATCCTACGATGGGGCCGACATGGGGTATTTACGCGGATTAAGGAGTCGATCGATTAGGGTAGTAGTTAGGGTACACTTGGATGTATGCCTAAGTCTACCACCTTATAGTGGAAGTGATCATCTCATTCTGGTTATACTAGTAATAGTAGAGAGTAATCATTAGGGAAGCGTATACACCTTACCCCGTCTACCTCGTCATACCTGTCTTTTATGTAGTAATCTCTCTTATCCACTTTACATGCCTATCATGCTACTTTTATTTATTTACTTGCTAAAAGTAACTAGACTCGCCAGGCTTTATGTCTTACCCTATTTGTTTCTCCTTCTTTCTTCCATTTCCCCCTCCCCCCTAGGTCCTCCGGGAGGAAACACTCAGTCTTGATCGTGATTCTGCTTACTTTTACTGGAGCTGCTGATATGTATGACTCAAGCTCCTATCCTTGTTGCTATGGCTATATTTTGTTTTTGGGGAATTTTATCTCTTTTATGTACTCTGCTATTTTTGAAGTACAAGACAGTAGCTTTTATGTTGTAATGGGCTTTTGTGTTTCAAACATGTGATGTTTTTTGGACCACGGTACCTTATGATAAATAAAGTTTTAATTCCACTATTATTATATATGTTTGTCTTGTGATATTTCCATTATGTTTACTATAACACTCCACGAAACTTAATGCATTCCCTTTGTAAGTGACATTAATGGACGTGGGGTGTCACACTTGGTATCGAAGCTGAAGGTTACCAGATTAGATAAAAGTTTTTGAAAGCTATTTTCAAAAAGCTTTTAAAAGAAAGAATTAAAAAAAAAGTCTGTTTTGAAAAACATTTCCCAAAAATCCATAAGTAATATCTTTCGATCCCTTGTCTGAATATCTTTCCTTTTCTTTTTCAGCATGTCTGGCAAACCCAACATTCCAGAGGGCGTTACGATATTAGGATGGTTCCGTAGGTATCTAAAGGCCATAGTGCCTACCGAAGGCCAAGGAAACGTTCCACCACCAACTGTACATGTTATTCCTCCTCCTCCTCCTCCTCCGCATGCAGACAAGTTCTCAAAGATCTGCAAAGATTTCCGTGCTATAGGAGGGAAGCCGTTCCATGGAACCGAGACATTTGTGGAAGCTAGGAACTGGCTCAAGGAGACCGAGGACTTGTTTGTAATCTTTGAAATAAAGGATCGAAGAAAGATTCAGTTAGCTGCTTGGCTATTGAAGGATGAAGCTTCATTTTGGTGGGAGATAACCCAAGCAGGCCATCCGGTGGAAACTTGGGATGATTTTAACAGAGGTTTGAGATGAAATTCCTTTCCGAAGTTGAGAAGAGTATGCAGATGGAGAGGTTCTTGGCACTCAAACAAGGGAACTTGATGGTTAAAGAGTATGTGAACAAATTTAACCACCTAGAAAGATTTGAACTGGAACTTATAGACATGCCACATAAGAAGGCTTTACTGTTTGCTAAAGGGCTGAATGAACCCCTTTATGGGTTAGCCATGTCCCACATCCCGATGGGAGTCACCTTTGAAAGACTTGTTGATATGTCCTTGATGTATGAGGAAGAGAAAGGGGAGAAGAAGGAGGTTAAAGCTGAGGAAACAACGCAAAACAAGAAAACATGGAACAAGAAAAGAGGACAACAACAACAGAAGAAAGGAGGAAAGAATGACAAGGTTAAGGAGAAAAGGAAGTGTCACAGTTGTGGGAAAGAAGGTCACTTGATCAAAGACTGTAAAAGAAGGAAGAACACTTGCTTTAATTGTGGAGAAGTCGGACATTTTGCTAAAGAGTGCCCGAAGAAACAGGGATCGCAGGGATAAGGTCAAAGGGTAGGAACTTCTAGAGGGAAGGTGCATGCTCTCGCGGTCAGTGCTCCTGATAGTGGTAGAAAAATTTCTGTGGAAGGTTTAATTTCTCTTTCAAACCATCCTAATACTTTATGATTCTGGCGCTTCACATTCATTTATATCTACTTCTATGGTTGAATCTCTGCATTAGTTACTAGGATGGTAGTGGATTCTGTAGTTGTTTCAAACCCCATTGGTGGTACGACTCATTTATTTATGATTTGTCAGGGTTTGAAAATATCTGTGTTATGTATCGAGTTTGAGTGCGACGCGTATGTGCTCGGGTTTATGGGATATGGGTTGATTCTAAGAATGGATTGGCTTACCACGTATGGTGCTATTCTGGATTGTGAGAAGAGAGTTGTTAGGCTTCTGACTTGTCATTGGAGGACCCTCGATATTTATTGTGACCCCAAGGGTCTGTTATGCTTAGCTTCCTAGAGTCTCTTGATGCATCCATGGATAATTTTCAATCTATTCCAGTAGTCCGAGATTATTCTGATGTTTTTGAGGTGGTTTGCGGCTTACCTCCAAGGCGCGAGATTGACTTTCGTATATATCTGGTGGACAATGCAAAGCCAGTTGCATTACCAGTGCGCTATATGGCTCCAAGGGAAAGGAGGGAGCTGAGTAAGAAAGTGGAGGAGCTACTTGAGAAAGGATTTATCAGACGAAGCTTATTAGAATGGGGTGCTTGTATTCACAACTAAGGCAGATGGTTCGCTTCGTTTGTGTGTGGACCATAGAGAATTGAACAAACTCACAAAGAAGAATAGGCACCCACTTCCGAGGATAGACGACTTATTTGACCAGCTTGTCGGGGCCTCAATATTTTCTCTATTAGACTTGGCCACGAGGTTTCATCAGTTGGGGGTGGTTGAGGATAATATAGACAAGACTGCTTTTAGGACTCCGGATGGTTTCTTTGAATGGATAGTTATGCCTTTTGGGCTGAGGAATGCACCCGCCAATTTCGTTGATCTGATGAGTAGGGTGTTTCGGGAGTTCCTAAATAAATTTGTAGTAGTCTTTGTTGATGACATTTTGATCTTCTCCAAGAGAGAAGAAGAGCATGCCCAACATTTGGGAGAAGTTTTGAAAACTTTCCGTGACCATCAGCTTAAGGCAAAGTTCTCCAAAAGCCACTTTTGGAGGAAGGAGGTAAGATTCTTAGGGCATGCAGTCTCCAAGGAAGGGATAGCTGTGGATCCCGCGAAAATAGTTACGGTGCAAGATTGGCAGATTCCTAAAGATGCAACAGAGGTGAGGAGCTTTCTTGGATTGGCAGGTTATTATAAGAAGTTCATTAAGGACTTCGCAAAGATATCAGCCCCACTCACCAGGCTGACAAAGAAGAACTTGGAATTTTCATGGGATATAGATTGTGAAGTTGCTTTCCAACATTTGAAGAGGGCTCTTACAACAGCCCCAGTCTTGACTTTGCCCTATCGGAACAAAGTGTTTACAGTTTACATGATGCATGTGGTACTAGGCTTGGTGCGGTTCTGATGCAAGAAGGGAAAGTAGTGTATTATAGGGGTAGACAGCTGAGAGTTCATGAAAAGAACTACCCCACCCATGATCTAGAGCCAGCTGCCATAGTATTCGTGATAAAAACGCGGCATCATCATTTACTTGGAGAGAAGTTCGAGTTATACATCGATCATAAATCTCTCAAGTGTCTGTTCTCAAAGAAGGATCTTAATTTAAGGCAATAAATGTGGATTGATTTCTTAGCTTCTTATGATTTTGAAATCGCTTATACCCTTGGCAAGGGTAACGTAGTGGTTGATGCACTAAGTAGGCAAAGGATGGCCTTAAGTCCTCTGTTTGTGGAGAGGAAAAGCCTGGAGTTCATATCAACCATTGATTTTAAACCCTCCATCAAGATTTTTCCTGACTTGTTCGCATCTTTGGAAATATGACCAACTCTTATGGATCAGATAGGAGCTTTGCAGCAAGGTGACCTACAGATTTTAGACATCATGGATAAGCTCTGAAATGGGGAGACTTCTAGTCACCCCAGTCGATATACCATATATGAAAAGGGGTGGTTGCGACGAGATGGAAGGCTTTGTGTTTCTCAAACTGGAACCTTGGTAAGGCCGGTCCTAGAAGAAGTGTAACACCCCACGTCCATTAATGTCACTCACAAAGGGAATGCATTAACTTCCATGGAGGTTTTAAGTGAATATAGAACAGTAAAATTACAACAAGACAGATATAAAATAGTACTTGGAAATTCAAAAACTTTATTTCATTGTAGCAGAAGTCAAAACATGTTTGATTACATCATAACACCATATTCAATGTCAAGTACAATATCTATCTTGATAAAACAAGTACATAATCCCATTACATGAATAGCCATTAAAAAGAAAGATAACAAGCTGGACTTTACTTCAGCAGTCCAAGCTTTCCAGAAGATAAGCGATCCAACTAGACTCCACTAGAACGTGGCCCAACCTGCGGACCTGAAGGGAGAAAAAGGATGGAAAAGAGGTGGTCAGACATAAAGTCTGGTGAATATGATAATTCTACAATACTATTACCAAAATAACTGGACTAAGGCATAAGCCGGAAAACAAGAAAATGTCTATGAAGAGCAGATTAAGGACATAGACAATCGCTAAAGACAACGTTATAGGCGCTCCTAAATACTAAAGGATAAACACTATACTGCACCACACCAGTCACCCTAAAGATTCATCCCACTTAGCTTCACTTAGAAACTTTCCCAATGGCTTTACGTACCCCTAGCTGACTACATAGGTGCCGCCTGCCCCTATCTCCACTAGGTGTACCCTACTTCACATTATTCGATCGGCTCCCTAACTCGTAGATACCCGTGCTGGCCCCACAGTGGGGTGTATCACTCCCCTAAAGTGGCAACCTGATACAACGGACATGCACGGCTTATACCTACACGATGCAACAACGTCTTACCTACCAGCCCGGGTCCACACACGCATATGAAACCCGTTGGACTTGCGTTGCCACCGCTCCCTGTTTTGGCCTCTTATAGTCAAACCCAGTATGCGTGTCCCGTCCTCGACTTGGGTCGAGCCCACAAAGATACGTTTTGGGATACTGGTTGAAATGGGCCCCCACTATTTACCACAAGCATTCCACCTAAGCTTGTCCCCATTAGTCCATCCCACTTAACCCACTTAGTCATGTTCATTTACATGTGTGTTTGGTTAAGTCTAATCGTATTTCAAATGCCTCTAAAGGCAACCACCAGATTCCTCATGCCACCCAAGGCACCTACTTAACCCCCATGTCCCACCTTACATGATTATCTGGTTAAGTATTTCTTAGTTCATTAAGGCCATAACCTCATAAAGACCTCTCACATTAGACTGGCATTTATGGCAGCTGGATTTGCCGGGCGGGTCCGGGCAGTCTTACACCATAAAAGAGTCTAACCTCGTGTCTTTACAACTGTTATGCTTTAGTTTGGGCCTAGGACCTCTCACATTGGGCCGACATTTATGACTACTGGATTTGCCGGGCGGGTCCGGGCAGGTTTACATCACAAACGGGTCCAACCTTGTGTCCTAAGCATTGATTATTAATAATAATCCACTTTCCCCCAATTTTAATAATTCCCTACTTGAATTATTAATTACTTCCAATTTTTAACAATGTCCATAATTGACTCAATTATGGACATTCATTCATGGTATGCAATATCTTACAAAATTGCACCCAATTTATTAATTCCTAATATTACCCCTACCCCACGTTTGAACGTTTATTCGCAAAATATATGTTAGACTCGAATAGCCTAACTCATAGCATAAAAGAGATTATCATAATAACAACATGTATATGTGACCAAATGAATCATAATAAGGGGTGAAACTTGCATAGGTCCAACTTGCATAGATTATACATGTCATGGATCTAAAGGTGTCAACTTGTTCAAAATTCACCTAATATGATCTCAATCAATTTTCATAAACTTACATATGAACATGTGTGAATCAACATCATCTAATTTTTTAACAACATGGTTTTATATGGGTACACCTAACTCAATAGGCAAATTCCCATAATCAAGTTTTATTTAATTATAGTTTCAAGTTTATGGGTACACCTAACCTAATAGGCAAATTCCCATAAACAAGATCCATTTAAATTAAGAAAAAAAACATAACTTTAAGCATGATCCAACAACATCATGATTTTTCAACATAATATAGCATGATTTGTAACATGGCATAGTATGATAGTATAACATAGCTTGACATGATTCTCAACATAGCACGACATAGCATAAGAGAATTTACAACATAGCATGACATAGCATATATAATTTACATCATACGACAACATAATAACATAATAAGAGATCCACAATATATAGAATTTACAATTACAAATCACATCACTTTCTTGTGATCCATTCATAACTGAGTCAAATTAGTTTGTAATAGTCTTGTGAGAATCATCATACTCACCAACAAAAGAAAAGAATTAGAGAAAGAGAGATCTTTTGATTTGATTTGTGTAGATTTATTTGTAGATGATTAGGCTTCCTCTTCTTAGTTTGTGACGGCTATGCTGAACTCCATGGCAGCAGCATGACGGTAGCTTCTCTAATATTACAAGTGATTTAGGTCTAGGGTCTACCCACTTATTTATAGATTTTAGAATTCATTTAGGCCATTAGATTTAACCTAGAAATAACCGCAGCCGTTCAGACAAGATGGGGTTTATCTTGTTGACTCAGCAATGAGTCAGAAGTGACTTAGCAAACACTCAGCAAATTAATAAACTTCTATTCATGTTTGCATTAACTGCCCATGTATATATATATATATATATATATATATATATATATATATTCTACAATGTACACATTAGATACATCCCCCCCTTTTACACACTTATTATTGTTTTTATATACATATTAGATACATCCCCTCTCTTACACACTTATTAATATTTTTATATTCATATTAGATACATCCCCTCTCTTACACACTTATTAATATTTTTATATTCATATTAGATACATCCCCTCTCTTACACACTTATTAATATTTTTATGTTCATATTAGATACATCCCCTCTCTTACACACTTATTAATATTTTAGCAACTTTAGTGTTAATAGAAAATTCGGGGTGTTACATTCTCCCCTCCTTTTAGGATTTCGTCCCTGAAATCTTCAAGTCTGGAAGAATGTATATCCTACCATCCAAACGTCCATCTACTCATCCATCATACACAGGCATCCATTGTCCTTAAAAGACTTCTAATGCTTTATGATCATATGCAAGTGTGTGTACATGTCCTTACCTAATGCGAAATCAGGCGGTCTACTCATTCAGTTGACCTCCTTAATGCAAATTATGTAAGTGTCATGAATCCATTATGTATGCAAAAGATCCTAATTGCTTACATACTACTTCTATATGCGTGCACACCCATTCAACCGAATGCAGCATCCATATGATGGTACAACCATTATACATCCATTATACTAAATACATCCATATATATGCAATATGCAATATGAAGTGACTGAGCCGATCTAGTGCCTAAAGTGTGTGTATATATGCATCCACGAGCAACCACTAGCAAACACTTGCATCCATTTTGCATCCATCATACATAACATGTCTCAAACACATGTTTCAACCATAGGATTATCCTAACTAAAGGTCAAAGATACTAATGAGAGGACATACTAAAGATAAGATAAGATAAGATAAGCGATAAAGGAGAAATTAAAAGACATACCCTAAAAAAGAAAAGGGTACAACGAACGCATCTTCTCTTCTGTCTCCCAAGTTGCGTTGCTCTCATCATCTCCCCATTGCACTTTAACCAGTCTGACCTCTCGATTCCTCAACTTTTTGATCTCCGACCCAAGAATGCATGTAGGAGCTCGTCTAATTGTTGCATCACGCTCTATTTCCACCTCTTTAAGCAAGCTCGGCTCTACCACCTCCGCGGTCTTGTGCAAACACTTCCTCAAATGTGATACATGGAATACGTCGTGTACTCCACTAAGTTTCTCAGGCAACTCCACCCTATATGCCATCTTCCCAATCCTGTTTTTTACAGGAAACGGCCCTACAAACCTTGGTGCTAATTTCCCCACGGACCCAAAGCGAACAACATTCTGTAACGGAGATACTTTGATAAAAACCATGTCCCCAATGTCAAACTCAAGATCTGTCCTCCTCTTATCAGCATACAATTTTTGCCTATCTTGTGCTGCTTTCATCCTCCTTCGAATCAACTCAATCTTCTCCGAGGTTTCCCTAACCATATCGGGCCCAAGTAGGATTTTATCGGTAGATTCCCACCAACATGTAGGCGAACGGCAAGGCCTTCCATAAAGAGCTTCGAAAGGTGCCATGCCAATACTAGACTGAAAGATATTATTATATGCGAATTCTACTAACGGAAGTTGCTCTTCCCATGTACCCCCAAAGTCTAGGATACAAAGCCTTAAAAGATCCTCTAGAATGCGATTCACCCTCTCGGTCTGGCCGTCTGTCTGAGGATGATATGCGGTGCTCAAACATAGCTGAGTCCCTACCACCTCTTGTAAACTCTTCCAAAATTCGCTAGTAAAGATGGGGTCACGGTCGCTTACTATACTAGAAGGAATACCGTGCAAACGAACTATCTCCTTAATGTATACAGAAGCCAACCACAGAGCAGTCCTCTTACTTTTCACGGGAATAAAATGGGCGCTTTTAGTAAGTCTATCTACTATAACCCAAATCCCCGTGTTACCCTTCCTTGATCTTGGTAATCCATCCACAAAATCCATTGAGATGCTTTCCCATTTCCATAGTGGAACTTCTAATGGGTGAAGCAACCCACCGGGTTTCTTTTGTTCTGCTTTAACTCGTTGGCACACCAAGCATCTAGCGACGTACTCGGCCACATCCTTTTTCATACCGGCCCAAAAGAAAACCCGCTTCATATCTTTGTACATCTTATCCCCGCCAGGATGAATGGTCATTTTTGAGCGATGAGCATCATCAAGAATGGCCTTCCTTAAGTCTTCGTCTTGTGGTACACAAAGTCTATTATCCCTTCGTAACCAACCCTTATCGTCTAGGGTATACCTACGAAGATGGCTTGAAGACTCCCCCCCTTTGAGCTTTTCTACTATCTCAACCAACTGTGGGTCGTCTCGCTGTGCCTCACCAACCCGTCCTAGAAGTGTAGGTCTAACCTCCAAGGATGCTAACAGACCGGGTACTAAGTTAACGGAGGGTCTAAAGTCAAACATAGAGATGAATTCTAAGCTTTGTCGTTCAACAAACAACGAACTCAAGGACAACCTTTTCCTACTTAAGGCGTCTGCCACCACGTTACCCTTGCCCGGGGTATATGCTATTTCAAAATCGTAGGAGGCTAAGAATTCCATCCACCGTTGCTGCCTTAAATTCAAATCCTTCTGAGAGAATAAGTATTTTAATGATTTGTGGTCAGTGAACAGTTCGAATTTCTCACCAAGAAGATAGTGACGCCAAGACTTAAGCGCGAAAACAATTGCGGCTAGCTCTAAGTCATGCGTGGGGTAATTCTTTTCATGAACCCTCAACTGCCTTCCACCATAGGCTATTACTCTTCCCTCTTGCATGAGGACCGCGCCAAGTCCCGTCCCACAAGCATCAGTATAGATGGTAAACGGTTTATTCCCGTCTGGCAGCACTAAGACTGGGGCTGAAGTTAAGGCTCTCTTTAAACGTTGGAACGCATCATCGCAATCTTTGTCCCACGTAAAAACCAGGTTCTTCTTCGTTAACCGTGTTAATGGAGCTGATATTTTTGCGAAGTCTTTGATAAACTTCCTATGATAGCCAGCCAACCCCAAGAAACTTCTTACTTCGGTTGCATTTTTAGGGACCTTCCAATCTTGGATGGCCACCACCTTTGCGGGATCCACTGCTATCCCTTCTTTGGAAACCACGTGCCCTAAGAACCGTACTTCCTTTCTCCAGAAGTGACACTTAGAAAATTTTGCCTTAAGGTTATGCGATCGAAGGGTTTCCAACACTTCCCTAAGATGTAGGGAGTGCTCTTCTTTATTCTTAGAAAAGACTAAGATGTCATCCACAAAGACTACCACGAATTTGTTAAGGTATTCCCTAAACACCCTACTCATCAAATCAACAAAATATGCAGGGGCGTTTGTCAAACCAAAGGGCATCACTAGCCATTCATAGAATCCGTCAGGAGTCCTAAAAGCAGTCTTATCTATACTATCCTCAGCCACTCTCAGTTGATGAAAGCCAGTGGCTAAGTCCAACTGCGAAAACACTGAGGCGCCAACTAACTGATCAAAGAGATCGTCAATCCTCGGCAGTGGGTGTTGGTTCTTTTTAGTAAGCTTGTTTAGTTCTCTATAGTCCATACAAAGTCTAAGAGACCCATCCGCCTTTGTGGCAAAAACTACTGGAGCACCCCACTCCGATATACTACGTCTTATGAACCCCTTCTCAAGCAACTCCTTTACTTGCTTATTGAGTTCCCTCCTTTCACGAGGAGCCATGTGGCGCACTGGCAAAGATACGGGTTTAGCATTATCCACAAGATAAATTCGAAAGTCTATCTCCCGCTTTGGAGGTAAGCCCTTCACCTCCTCAAACACATCCGGATATTCCCGGACCACTTCTACCGATCGCAGGTTCTCTACAGACGCGTCAAGCGATTCAAGATAACTTAGCATAACAGAATTTATGGGATTACAAAAGATGTCGAGAGCATTACCAAGGCGAGTCACAAGCCTAACTACTCTCCTTTCACAATCAAGAATGGCCCTATTTCTAGACAACCAATCCATTCCTAAAATTAGCCCATAGCCCGTGAAGCCCAATACATAAGCATCACATCTAAATTCAACGCTAAGTATAGAGATTTTCAAATCCAAACATATCATGGTCAAATGAGCCGAACCCCCAATTGGATTTGAAACGACCAAGGGATCCTCTACTAAACTGGTGTTCAAGTGCAGTGATTCAACTAATGATGCAGAGATAAACGAATGAGATGCGCCAGAATCAAATAAGGTACGGACAGGATGATCAAATAGAAAAACTAAGCTTTCAACAGAAATTGTTCTACCTCTTTCTTGCAGCGGTGGGGCCGCAATAGCCTGAACTTGCCCCCTTGCCTGCCCTGGTGCCATAAGAGCCTGCACCTGTCCTCCCGAGGTAGACCCTGCCCTCTGCCCCTTCTTTGGACAGTCCTTCACTAAATGTCCCGCATCTCCACAATGAAAACAACCAGTCTTCTTTTTCTTTCTACAATCTTTGCTGAGATGGCCAGGCGTCCCACAATTGAAGCATTTCTTCTTCCCTTTGCCATTATTGCTTTTACCACCCTTCTTATTTTGCTGTTGGGGTTTCTTCTGATCCCCTTTCTTTTCAACTGCCTTATCCTCATGCATAAGTTCCATTTCTACTAGCTTTTCAAAGCTGGCTCCCATAGGGATGTGGGTCATAGCCAACCCTTGCAACGGTTCATTCAAGCCTCTAACGAACCTCAAAGCTTTCTTCTCTGGCGTGTTCACCAACTCCAAGCCAAACCTTGCTAACTGATTAAATTTATTGACATATTCCTTTACTGATGAGCTCCCTTGCTTTAGTGCCAGGAATTTTTCCATATTTAAGTTCTCCTCTGCCCTTGAAAGAAACTTTGCCTCAAACCTTCGTCTGAAATCCGCCCATGAATCAACTGGACGTTCCCCGTTAGTGACCTCCCACCAAAACGAGGCCTCTCCCTTCATTAACCAAGCAGCTAAACGGACTTTCCTCCCATCTTCCACTTCAAAGATATCCAACAATTCCTCAGTCTCCTTAAGCCAATCTATGGCCTCCACAAACGTCTCAGTCTCTTGAAAAGTTTTTCCTCCCATAGCCTTGAATTCCTTGCACGTCTTTGCAAAAGTGTCAACACGAGGAGGAGGAGGAGGAATGGGTGCAACTAGGGGTGAGGAGTATCCGCTGGGCCTGCAGTGGTGGCCCTAGCCTCCAAGTATCTCCTAAACCACCCTGGAATCGTCACACCTTCTGGGAGATTAAGATCTTCAGCCATGCTGAAACGAAAAAGGAAAGATTCAAAATGGAGAATTCGAAAGATAAAGTTAAGGATGTGGCTATTTGGGATTATAAAAATTCTCTTTAAATAACATGTTTTTTTTTAAAGCACTTCTTCCAAAAATACTTTAGAAAAAAAATATTTTTCTAAAAAAAAAATTTATCTGTTCTGGTAACCTTATGCTCTGATACCACGTGTAACACCCCACGTCCATTAATGTCACTCACAAAGGGAATGCATTAACTTCCATGGAGGTTTTAAGTGAATATAGAACAGTAAAATTACAACAAGACAGATATAAAATAGTACTTGGAAATTCAAAAACTTTATTTCATTGTAGCAGAAGTCAAAACATGTTTGATTACATCATAACACCATATTCAATGTCAAGTACAATATCTATCTTGATAAAACAAGTACATAATCCCATTACATGAATAGCCATTAAAAAGAAAGATAACAAGCTGGACTTTACTTCAGCAGTCCAAGCTTTCCAGAAGATAAGCGATCCAACTAGACTCCACTAGAACTTGGCCCAACCCGCGGACCTGAAGGGAGAAAAAGGATGGAAAAGAGGGGGTCAGACATAAAGTCTGGTGAATATGATAATTCTACAATACTATTACCAAAATAACTGGACTAAGGCATAAGCTGGAAAACAAGAAAATGTCTATGAAGAGAAGATTAAGGACATAGACAATCGCTAAAGGCAACGTTATAGGCGCTCCTAAATACTAAAGGATAAACACTATACTGCACCACACCAGTCACCCTAAAGATTCATCCCACTTAGCTTCACTTAGAAACTTTCCCAATGGCTTTACGTACCCCTAGCTGACTACATAGGTGCCGCCTGCCCCTATCTCCACTAGGTGTACCCTACTTCCCATTATTCGATCGGCTCCCTAACTCGTAGATACCCGTGCTGGCCCCACAGTGGGGTGTATCACTCCCCTAAAGTTGCAACCTGATACAACGGACATGCACGGCTTATACCTACACGATGCAACAACGTCTTACCTACCAGCCCGGGTCCACACACGCATATGAAACCCGTTGGACTTGCGTTGCCACCGCTCCCTGTTTTGGCCTCTTATAGTCAAACCCAGTATGCGTGTCCCGTCCTCGACTTGGGTCGAGCCCACAAAGATACGTTTTGGGATACTGGTTGAAATGGGCCCCCACTATTTACCACAAGCATTCCACCTAAGCTTGTCCCCATTAGTCCATCCCACTTAACCCACTTAGTCATGTTCATTTACATGTGTGTTTGGTTAAGTCTAATCGTATTTCAAATGCCTCTAAAGGCAACCACCAGATTCCTCATGCCACCCAAGGCACCTACTTAACCCCCATGTCCCACCTTACATGATTATCTGGTTAAGTATTTCTTAGTTCATTAAGGCCATAACCTCATAAAGACCTCTCACATTAGACTGGCATTTATGGCAGCTGGATTTGCCGGGCGGGTCCGGGCAGTCTTACACCATAAAAGAGTCTAACCTCGTGTCTTTACAACTGTTATGCTTTAGTTTGGGCCTAGGACCTCTCACATTGGGCCGACATTTGTGACTACTAGATTTGTCGGGCGGGTCCGAGCAGGTTTACATCACAAACGGGTCCAACCTCGTGTCCTAAGCATTGATTATTAATAATAATCCACTTTCCCCCAATTTTAATAATTCCCTACTTGAATTATTAATTACTTCCAATTTTTAACAATGTCCATAATTGACTCAATTATGGACATTCATTCATGGTATGCAACATCTTACAAAATTGCACCCAATTTATTAATTCCTAATATTACCCCTACCCCACGTTTGAACGTTTATTCGCAAAATATATGTTAGACTCGAATAGCCTAACTCATAGCATAAAAGAGATTATCATAATAACAACATGTATATGTGACCAAATGAATCATAATAAGGGGTGAAACTTGCATATGTCCAACTTGCATAGATTATACATGTCATGGATCTAAAGGTGTCAACTTGTTCAAAATTCACCTAATATGATCTCAATCAATTTTCATAAACTTACATATGAACATGTGTGAATCAACATCATCTAATTTTTTTAACAACATGGTTTTATATGGGTACACCTAACTCAATAGGCAAATTCCCATAATCAAGTTTTATTTAATTATAGTTTCAAGTTTATGGGTACACCTAACCTAATAGGCAAATTCCCATAAACAAGATCCATTTAAATTAAGAAAAAAAAACATAACTTTAAGCATGATCCAACAACATCATGATTTTTCAACATAATATAGCATGATTTGTAACATGGCATAGTATGATAGTATAACATAGCTTGACATGATTCTCAACATAGCATGACATAGCATAAGAGAATTTACAACATAGCATGACATAGCATATATAATTTACATCATACGACAACATAATAACATAATAAGAGATCCACAATATATAGAATTTACAATTACAAATCACATCACTTTCTTGTGATCCATTCATAACTGAGTCAAATTAGTTTGTAATAGTCTTGTGAGAATCATCATACTCACCAACAAAAGAAAAGAATTAGAGAAAAAGAGATCTTTTGATTTGATTTGTGTAGATTTAGTTGTAGATGATTAGGCTTCCTCTTCTTAGTTTGTGACGGCTATGCTGAACTCCATGGCAGCAGCATGACGGTAGCTTCTCTAATTTTACAAGTGATTTAGGTCTAGGGTCTACCCACTTATTTATAGATTTTAGAATTCATTTAGGCCATTAGATTTAACCTAGAAATAACCGCAGCCGTTCAGACAAGATGGGGTTTATCTTGTTGACTCAGCAATGAGTCAGAAGTGACTTAGCAAACACTCAGCAAATTAATAAACTTCTATTCATGTTTGCATTAACTGCCCATATATATATATATATATATATTCTACAATGTACACATTAGATACATCCCCCCTTTTACAGACTTATTATTGTTTTTATATACATATTAGATACATCCCCTCTCTTACACACTTATTAATATTTTTATATTCATATTAGATACATCCCCTCTCTTACACACTTATTAATATTTTTATATTCATATTAGATACATCCCCTCTCTTACACACTTATTAATATTTTTATGTTCATATTAGATACATCCCCTCTCTTACACACTTATTAATATTTTAGCAACTTTAGTGTTAATAGAAAATTCGGGGTGTTACAAGAAGCCCGTCATTCTAAGATGACTATTCATCCAGGCGGTGATAAGATGTACAGAGACATGAAAAGGGTTTTCTTTTGGGTTGGGATGAAGAAAGATATGGCCGAATTTGTTTCTTAAAATTTAGTCTGCCAGCAAGTCAAAGTTGAGAAAAAAAAGCCCGGTGATTTACTTCATTATTTGGAGGTTCCACAGTGGAAATGGGAGAGCGTCTCTATGGATTTCATAGATGGTTTGTCTAGATCGAATAAAGGCAACACCAGTATCTTGGTTGTGGTAGATAAACTCGCTAAGAGCGCTCACTTTATTCCAGTTAAGAGTAAGAGGACGTCATCATGGTTGGAAGCAATCTATGTCCGAGAGATAGTTCGTCTTCATGGGGTACCTTCCGGTATCGTGAGCAATCGTGACCCCATCATTACCGGTGAATTTTGGAGAGGCTTGCAAGAAGCATTAGGTACACAGTTGTGTTTGAGCACCGCTTATCATCCTCAGACCGATGGGCAGACGTAGAGGGTGAACAGAATTCTTGAAGATCTTTTAAGGCTATGTATCCTAGACTTCGGGCGGACTTGGGAAGAGCACCTTCCTTTAGTAGAATTTGCCTATAACAACAGCTATCAAGCCATCATCGGCACAGCACCCTTCGAAGCATTGTACAGAAGACCCTGTAGATTAACAACTTGTTGGTGGGAATCTACAGAAAGAATATTACTTGGACCAAATATGGTTAGGGAAATGTTCAACAAGATTGAACTTATTCGAGGCGGATGAAGACAGCCAAGGATAGGCAGAAATCCTATGCGAACAAGAGAAGAACTAATATCAAATTCGAAGTGGGAGATTTAGTTTTTATCAAAGTGTCACCTCTAAGGAGTGTAGTTCGCTTCGAATCGGTCGGGAAGTTAGCACCTAGGTTTGTGGGACCATTTCCCATAACCAAGAGGATTGGCCAAATGGCCTATAGAGTAAAGCTTCCAGAAAATTTATCCAGTGTTCATGATGTATTCTATGTTTCTCATCTGTGGAAGTGTTTGCATGACACCGCGAAAGTTGTTGAGCCAAAGATATTGGAAGAAGTGGAAGTAGAGCGGGAGGCGATAGTCAGACGAGTCCCTACCCGTATTCTTGGATTAGAATTTAAGAAGCTACGCAATAAAGAGATCAAGCTGATAAAGGCTCAATGGGGAGATAACCTAGAGGATGCGAATTGGGAGACCGAATACACGATTCCGGCTTCGTACCCTTTTCATTTTAAGGGTATGTTCTTAACTCCTTTTTCAAAATTTTACCTGTGCTTGTTTCTATCATTTGAATATATCCTATCCATTATATTTTCAACCTTTAGATAGGAACCCTATGGATGTAAACATATGCTTGAAACATGTTATGTTTGACGGATGCAAGTGGATGCAAATGTTTGCTAGTGGTTGCTTGTTGATGCATATACACGAACATTAGGCACTAGATCGGCTCAATCACTTTAATACTGCATATGGATGTGTGTGCATATTCTTTTCTTTTATGGATGGAGATGGATGTATTAGCTTATGGATGTTGCATTTGGACGAATGAGTGTGCACACATGTAGAACTCACATGTTATAATAGGATTATTTGCATACATATTGGATACATAGCACTAGCATACATTGCATTAAGGAGGTCAACTGAATCAATAAACCTCCTAATCTTTGCATTAGTATAGGGACATATACACACCTTTGCATATGTTCATATAAGTAATAGAAATCTTTAAGGACAATGGATGCTAGTGATTGATGGATGAGTGGATGGATGATGGATGGTAGGATATGCATTCTTCTCAACTTAGAGATTTTGGGGACGAAATCCTTTGAGTAAGGGGAATGTAACACCCCGTATTTTTTAACAACACTAAAAGAGGATAAATTAAATAATAATTAATTTAATATTCAGAACAAAGGGAAACGGATTGCACCATTGCGTCCGTCTCGAAATTTTGGTCAAGATGGACATTTGGATTGTGTAAAACAGACACCGTATGAAGAAGTTATGAGGGTTTTAAGTTTGTATACGCGTAGAAGAATTATATATATATACATATAAGTCAGATATGAGTCTGAACCTTACCCAAAATTGTTCAAAAATCAAAATGGCAGAAGTCGGCAAATTTCCCACTCTAGGGGGTCGACCCCCCTAGGGGTGTGTTGGCACCTAGGTCGACCCCTTATAGGGGTGTCGGCACCAGGGTCGACCCCGCTACATGGGTGTTGACACACCTAAGGCTGACGTTGCAGTGGGTTTCAGATGGGCTAGCAGCTATAAATATGTGTCCATTTCTCTTGTTTTCTTCATTGGAAATCATTGAGGCCAAATGGTGCCTGTGTTCGAACTGAAACAGATCCTTTCTTCAACAACGATCAACTTTGCAAATCAAACTTAGAGATTCAAGTGTGGATCCAACCTCAGCTATTTTCTACCTTTTCTTTTAATCCAAACACCATGAGTTGTAGGTTAATTTTAGTTTTAAATGATTAAAAGTAAAACGTGATTGTACTGTGACTTGGATCTATCTTGAATCATGAATCTATATTATTCTTGACTCTCAAACTTTATTATGCTAGATCTATTTTTATAGATCTAATTAACTTGTGATTAGTTTATCATGTCACCTTTATGGATCTGAACCTTTTTCAAGTTTATGGTTAATTTGGGATTATCGTTATATGGACAACTGAACCTTTGTTTAGATCTAGATCATCATATTGCGATTAATTGAGATCTTTCATTATTGGACATATGAATTCTTATTTGGATCTGTTCATTCTAAGTATATTAGATCTAGTTTTATCATTACCCTTTTTACTAGATCTGTCTTTATGTCTACCTTATTATGCCTATTACTTGTCTATGCCAGTATATATGTTTATGTCACTTTTAGAATGATCACTATTGTCATGTTTCCCATCACCTTTCCCTTTTTTTGTTTATGACTAGGCTACTTTCTAGCCTAGATGCCACCAAATATATGTGAATGCGTTAGTTAGGGAACGGGGGAAGGAGGTTAGAATTGGCATAATTTAAATAATGTTTATATGAATTGGACATATAATTCAAAATGGGGAAAAGGAGGCATAATCACCTGTAAAGACATACGTAAGACTTGAATAAGAAAGAAATGTCTAATAATTACAATTAGAAATTGTAATTGCACTTATGACATGAGGTTAGGTTGCATTAGTGGTAGAAGTCTGCCCGGACCCGAACAGCATATCCAGCAACCACTAACATTGAACCTAATGTGAGAGATCGAAGAGCGTAAATAGGAGATGGGCTATGACACAAGGTTAGGTCCAACTTATGGAAGAAGTCTGCTTGGACCCGATCGGCATATCCAGCATCCACAAGTTGTGCGCCTAATGTGGGAGGTCTAGCCCATTGTAAACCATAAATGGACATGGTAATAAATTGGACTACTTAACCTAATCTAATCCATAGGGATAGTATGATTATGAACTAAAATTAGGGTTAAGTAAAATTGGTTGGACCGTGGGTGGGTTAAGCAAATCTGAGGGAGTGGGTAATATTTACACATAGTCCCACAAACTTAACCCAATAAGGTTATGTAATTAAAGACACCTAGTGGTATACATGACCAGTGGGAATAATAAAGTTATGTAACTAAAGACACCTTTTAGGGTAAACATAACTAGTGGAAATGATAGGGTTATGAAATTAAAGACACCTAGTGGTATACATAGCCAATGAAAACCTAGTGGGGGATACAAGACAAAGGGGAGAGCTTGTATCATATTGTGTGAGACCTATTTCATCCAGTAACCCGGAGTAGTTCTCAAAACATGTACTTCGTACTAAGTTGGAGAAGGGCACGATTACTGGAATGATTGTAAGAGATCCAAACGTGGAGGACGGTGTGGGCGACGCAAACCGACCGGGCTATGTGCGTGCATGAGCCGGGCAGAAGGGGATAAGATGACCGTGACATCGTAGATATAGGGTTATGCATATCAACAAGGGGTTGCCAATTTAGGACATGATATATCCTATGGTGGGGCCGACATAGAGTATCTACGCAGATTAGGGAGCCGATCGATTAGGGTAGAAGTTAGGGTATACTTGGACGTATGCCTAAGTCTACCACCATATAGTGGGCTGGATCATCTCATTCTAGATATACTTGTAATAGTGTAGAGTAATAATTAGGGAAATGTATACACCTTATCCTATCTACCTTGTTATGCCTATCTTTTATGTAGTAATCTCTGTTATCCACTTTATATGTCTGTCATGTTACTTTTATTTATTTACTTGCTAAAAGTAACTAGACTCTCCAGGCATTATGTTTGATCCTTTTTGTTTCTCCTTCTTTCTTCCGTTCCCCTTCCCCCCCCCCCAGGTCCTCAGGGAGGAAACACTCGGGCTTGACCGTGATTCTTCTTACTTTTGCTGGAGCTACTGATATGTATGGCTTATTCTCCTATCCTTGTTACTATGGCTACATTTTGTTTTTGGGGAATTTTATTTCTTTTATGTACTCTGATATTTTTGAAGAACAAGACAGTAACTTTTATGTTGTAATGGGCTTTTGTGTTTCGGACATGTGATGTTTTTTTGGACCATGGTATCTTATGGTAAATAAAGTTTTTATTCCGCTGTTATTACATATGGTTGTCTTGTGATATTTCCGTTCTGTTTACTACAATGCTCCACGAAATTTAATGCATTCCCTTTGTGAGTGACATTAACGGATGTGGGGTGTCACAAACCCCTTGTCGGGGGTGTCCTGTTGGATAGATTGTGTCGGCATTTTGTAGATTTTTAGCTCCTTTCCCCTAAGAAGGTGTCGGTTTATGTAAATCTCGGATCATTCCTTCGTGCTTGTGTTCACTGGATACCTCTTCACCTTTATCTAGTTTCAGAGTTAATTTTGGTAGTAACACAATTCAACTAAACACCTAACATATTAATTTTCTTTCAACATTGGCTTAATTCACAAAAAAATTCGGTAGCACATTCTTTGCAGGGATCGATTCAGAAGAATTACATCTCTCCATAAAGCAATCATAAAAAATCAAATGCCCAAAAGTTGCCTCCATATATGGGGCATAAAATACTTTAAAATGCACTAAAGACATAAACCATAGATCTAATCTATTACATACCCCTTTTATTGCAAGCTTAATATGTAGCCTTCATTAAAATCGGATAAACATTCATATAACCAAGACTTGTTTTATTTTATTTGAATAAGTACTCAACGAAGATGATCAAGCAAAGCAATAATAAAATAAGAGTGTTAAACAAATGAAAATTTTCAAATAAAATTATGTTAAGGCATGTATGGAATTCACCGTAAATAAATGTGCTATACTGAAACACTATTATCCCACATGCCTAACAACCATATAAGCATATGTAGTCATACCAAGCATCAACAATCAAATATCCATAAGTAATATAAGAGCAACAACAAAAAATAATATCCATGCCTAACCTAGCATGCAAGATACTAGTCCACCTAGCATAAGACATCGATTATGATATCCAACTTGTACATTGATTTTACAAAAGAAATTGCTAAGTTTTTCTTTGATGCCACCTCCACATTCAGGAGCAGCTATATTTGGAAAGGTTTCAAGTTTGTTAATCAAATGGAATATTGTGAACAAATTATTTGCATGTACACTTGATAATGCATCGTCAAATGATAAGTTTATTGAGTTACTAGGATCACATCTTGACTTTAGAAAAGCATTGGTTGCAAATGGAATTTTTTTACATGTTCGTTGCACTGCACATATAATAAACTTAATGGTACAAGATGGTTTCAAATGTATTGGGCCATTTTTAACAAATATTACAGAGATTATAAAATATGTCAAAGGCTCCCAGTCAAGGAAAAAATTATTTGTCCAATGTGTAGTTGATCTCTATATGGATTGTACTAGAAAAATATTACAGCAAGATGTTCCAACGCGTTGGAATTCAACTTTTTTGATGCTTAAAAGTGCCGTTCATTTCCAACATGCATTATGTCGTTTAGAAATGGTCGATCAAAGCTATTCTTATTGTCCAACTCCCAATGAATGGGAAAAAGCAAAGAAAATTTCGGATTTTTTTGGAAATATTTTACAAGGTTACTTGCTTATTCTCCAGTTCTAATTATCCAACCTCAAATCTATTTTTCCCAAAGATTGTAATGATTCTTTTTACCCTACAACATCATATGAAGGACGACGATTTTATGTCACCTATGGCTAATGAAATGTATAAGAAATTTGAGAAGTATTGGAGAAAATTTAGTGTGTTACTTTCTATTGCTTGCATTTTTGACCCACGACATAAAATTGAATTTGTTAAATATTGTTATGAGAAAATTTATGGAGTCGATTGTTATGAGTTTAATGAGGTTGAGAGTAGATTGGAAAATCTATACAATGAGTATGCAAGTAAAATAGAAAAAGAATTAGTTAATGAGGCGAGTGTTTCAGACAACAAGGAATCCGTAGATGCTGAAGTTGGTCCATATTCACAAGAGTGTGAAGATATGTTGGAAGAATTTTATAGTTATCGTAGCCAAGATTTAGTTGTTAGTTCTCGTAAGTCGAAACTTAAGTCATATCTTGAAGATAAACTACTAGATCCCAAAGCGTCATTTGACATCCTTTCATTTTAGAAGTCCCAACAATACAAATATTCGATTCTTTCTTCTATGGCAAAAGATATATTAGCAGTTCCGATTACTACAGTGGCATCCGAAAGTGCATTTAGTGTTGGAGGTAGAGTTCTTGATGATTATAGATCTTCTCTTAAGGAAGATATTGTTCAAGCATTTCTTTGCTCTCGCGATTGGCTGCATGGAAATGATTCATCACTCGTACAACAATTAAATGAAGATATTTCTGTTTTGCAAATGGATGAGGAGCCGATAATTTAATTTTAAGTGCATTTATGCTCAGTTGGCTCTATAAACTTCTGCTTTTAACCTGTCGTGCCTTACAAAAGAAATTGATTAACTAGTCTGAAGAGGTCTTTTGATCACTACTGTAATGAGTCTACTGTGAATGTTTTCAATGTTTTCAATTTCAAAGCATTACTAACTCCTCGCCTGTTGATTTCTAATCAGTTATGTATTACTACGATTTAAAAAATAGAATCATGTTGTGATTTTTATCATTTTCTAATAACTTTGTCGATGTAATCTTCAGGTGAATTTCTACATTTACTCTGTATGCATCCTTGCGGTCTTGGTCTGAAGGAGATATGCTTTATTCTCTATAACACTGGGTTGTCCTGAACAGATTAACTGAAATTAGGTATGAATGATAAACTATTGTCTTTATATATTTTTAATTTTGGATTTTAGTTTAACTAGCTCCATTTCATTTTAGAGTTTTAGTTGTTCCATGACCACGAAAGTTAATCAGTCTATCATCAACGGTGTAACTGTTATCCTCTGAACAACTCATGCAATTACTCTATATATGCAGTTTATAATTAGTGTTAATTCGACCTATAAAGAAACATGAATTAACTGCAGAAAATAACTCATATACTTTACTGTACTAATTTGTGTTGTAGATTTTATAGAAATAAAATAATGAGTACATTTATAGGCTCATTGGACCCCAATTGGATAATTCAGTACTCTTAACTTGTAACTTTTAGTTTCTTTTTTGAATTCTGTTTCCTATTGTGATGTTTAAATTTGCACAATTAGTTTAGGGAAGTTGAAAATGAAGAACTGCACATAACCAGCTGATTTTGTTTAAGAATCGCATGATTCAAACGAAGTCGAATTCTCATGAATAACAATATTAGAGACCATCTGTCTAATTAGACATGGAGAGTAAACATCTGAACATACGTAAATGTCCATCATGTTTTTATATCCATTTAAGTTCTAAAGAAAAACGTGCAAAATTCGACCATGCTGATGGTATAAAATACATTCTTTGAAAACTTGAATATATGTTAAGGGTAGACAAATACCTCGGGAAGTTTATTCTTGGATCAGTTATGCCATTTAAGTTTGATTATCCTGTTATGAAAATGATTCATCATGTTTATGTTTGTGAAAATCATGAGTGATAATTTTGATAGGTTATTAACCTACGTGAAAGTTTTTTCATAACTTTTACTTAGTTCCAAATATTTGCATTGGTACATACTACATAGTATCTATGATGCGAGTATAATTTTCTATTTGGTGAGAATATCATATTGTATGGCTATAATTACGTGTGCATTTTACAATTGTAATGGCATAATTCTGAAAGCATTTATAAACCATTTTCAGTTGCAGAAAGTTTGAAGCTTTGTTTTTGATCTGGAAGTTTGGTCCAAATTAACTTATGTAAAATTAGTTTTTGTTGCAGGCATAGAACAGATATGGTCTTTCAGATTTGAATTCAAATTGTTGAAAAGGGTTCAAGAAGTCCTCACTGCGCAACATATTTCTTTCTTCTTCTTCTGCTATTTAGTTTTGAATTATATGTTGGAAAATGTTGTATTGAATTATGTAACCATTTAGTTTGGATTATATGTTTTTATGTAGATTTGTCCATAATGGATTAAATGGGTAGTCCCATTAAATTTGTGGGTTGGGTTGGGTTCACTAGTACAAAATATGCCCGTTGCTTCGCCTCATTTGCTTCAGTTGTCTTTACAACTGATGCTAAAGGTGTTATTTGCATCGATTTTTATGCAACCGATGCAAATACACAGAAGCAAATAATAGTATTTGCATCGATTTTCCTCATAACTGATGCAAATAGCATAATTTGCATCGGTTCCTCAGGAAGTGATGCAAATGCTCCGAAGCAAATAATAGTATTTGCATCGGCTTCTGAGGAACTAATGCAAAAGCAACGAAGCAAATAGTATTATTTGCATCAGTTGTCCCCACAACCGATGAAAGTAGTGTCATTTGCATCGACTTATGAGAAACCGATGCAAATGCATAGCAGCAAATAGTGTTGTTTGCATTAGTTCTTTAAAAATCGAAGCAATTGTTGATTATTTAATTGAAGCAAGTACGCATATCAGTAGTCATAAATAGTCCTTCACATATGTTATTATCTATAATTTATTATAATTAACGATCATCAACAAAAAATTATTATAGGATGAATAATTTTTTGTTTGATAATTTATTATAGTTAGTTATCATAATTACCCGTTATTGTTAATATTTTTTAATTATAATAAATATTTAAATAATTAATAATCAATACTTAATAATTAATATTTAATTAATGAGTAATATTTAATAATTAAAAAGTCATGTTTAATAACGAACAACTATTATTTATGATTCTTTTTATTATTAATGATTAATATGTAATATTAATAATTATTATAGAATGAGTAATATTTAACAATTAAAAATTATTATTCAATTACACCATTAAATAATTAATAGTTAATAAGTAATAATTGATTATTAATTTTTAATAAGTACTATTAAGTAATTAGGTGATATTTAAACAAGTAATTATTAATTAATCAATAATATGTAATTGCTAACTATTATAAATTATCAATAATTTTTATTCAATAAGCTTAATATTAATCACTAATGTAATTATAGTTAAACTTTACCAACTATATTAAATAATTAATATTTGCTAGTTAATATCAAATAAATAATACTAAATATTAAATATTTAATACGCAAGATTAATGTTTGAAAAATAATTTATATTAATAGGTAGTATTTAGTTTTAAATTACAATTAATTTTCAATAATCATTAATTAATAATTACTAATAAAAAAATTACTTAAATAATTATTCAACAATTTAGACTAATGATTAATAATAAATTTTAGTGCATACGAAGTGATAGCTAGTATTTAATTATTTATTTTAAAAAATTATTAGCTGATAAAGATTATTTAAAATTAATAATTTATGGTCAAATAATCAGATTGGTAATTTTTATGATTAACGAAAAAGGATTATTTAAAAATAATCTATAAATACTAATCATTATCTATAATTAATAAATATAATTAATAAAAATTAAATAGTAACTTATTAAATGATTTATATTGAAAAGTCAATAATTAATTTTAATTAATAAGTAATATCTAATAATTAAAAGTCTATAAATAAGAATTAATAATTAATAATTAACTTCAAATAGTTAACAATATAAAGTAATATTTTTATAAAATTTGAAATGCTATTGTAAAACTAAAAAAATTCAATAAAAAGATTTTAGTTTTTTTATAAAATTCAAATGTGAAATAGAATTAGTAATTTTATAAAATTTGAAATTTAACAAGATTTAATAAAAAAAATTGTTAATTATTAATAATTAATAAGTTATAATTTATATTTACTAATTATATCTAATCAGTAAAATATATAATTAACAATTGTTTATGAATAAACTCAAAATAAATAAGTATTAATTGATAACTATATTTTATTTTTTATCATTAACAAGTAATAGGTTATAAAATAATTAATTAATAAGATATATGAAAATAAGTAATAATTGGTAAACATAATTAATTGTTAATGCGTAATTAACTATTTCTCTTTGCTTGTGGTGTCCCATCCAAAAATTAACACTCGTACCAAATGTGGAAACTATAAAGGTTAACGTGATGTAGCATCTTTTCGATAGGGGTGAGAAAATGGCTGGTTCGGTTCGGTTTTACATAAAAATTGTAGAACCAAATTGAAACCAAGTAATTCATTAACCAAACCAAACCAATCCAATTCGAATTGGAACCGAACTTGAACCAAATCGAATTAAATTGGTTCGGTTTAGTCGGTTAATTCGGTTATTTTATTTTAACTAGTTAAATATAATTTGTCGTGACCATAAAACAAACTAACACAATGTTAACATGCTTTAACAAAAAATTAAGCTACAGGGTATTGTACGAATATAACAAAACATTTAGTGGACCATGCAAAAACATATTCATTTTGCAGTTACTGACCAAAATTCACCATTCAAAATAACTAGAATTGTAAAATCATTGCATGCAAACAACCAAAATGATACACCCAATAAACTGTACACAGAAAATCATATGCTGGAACTGGAAGAGGAAAATCTTCAACATTCTTAGCCCCAATCGCATGCGGCAGCATTCATAAATAATATTTGACCTGTTAGAACAAAACAAGAGAAGTTAATCTTGTAACAATTGACTACTGTATACAAAATGTATACATGGTGACCTGACCAAAAACTGTTCTCAGGAAACAAGTTAAAAAGAAAACTAATAGTGTCTAATTTTGATATAAAAACAAGATAAAAAACTATTTTGAGGAAACAATATGTGTTTCTTTTCCTTGCAGACAACACCTAAAAAGGAATGTTATAATTTAAACAATATATGATATTCCAACTTACAAATTACCATATAGCTGCCTTCTACTCGGTTGTTCAGTTCTTTTCAAGAATTGTTCAAATTTTCAGAAAAAGCGCAGCAGTAACTGGTTATCAAAAAAGATTAAATTGAAATGATCTTTTCGTTATACAGTACTCAATTCAAAATCAAGCATACTGACAATGAATCCTTGGCAAATTAACATAATTCACAACAGAGAATTGATACTTTATTGATTCCAGAATATATTATACTGACCGTACAACAAAATTTCTTACCTATGGTGATAGCAGGCAGCAGTCGCACCACAACTTGGTGCTGCTTGAACTAAAAATTTGTCAGAGTTCGATCTTTGATGAGAAGAGGAAAGCGGCTCCAGGCTCCAACCCGGGAGGGCACAGGCGACGCAGATCTGGAATATCGACCAAAGAGCAAACCCTAATCCAATCTCCGAAGACATGGCGTGAATGATTGCTGAATCGTTGACAAGAAAAAAGAGTATTGTTTGTATTGAATTTGAAGAGAAGATGAGAAAATATAAAAGCGATTCAACGAAGAAAAGACGTGATTTTCCATTGAACGTGTGCTTCGTATTCTTCACCTTGAGTAATTTTGAGGTATGGAAATCAGAATATCTGAAAAGTTTGCTCAACAAACGAAAAACTAATAATGCCAGCTTAGATAACAATGAGGTTGAAAATGAATTGCATGCATATCCGGTTATTTCAGTCCAACCGAATTTTGTTGTTTTAAATCCAAAACCAATCCATAAACCAAACTCAATTAAAAATAAAAATCAAATCCTGCCTAACAGCAAAGGCAGTCGAACCGAACAGGCCAAACTAATTTAGTTTGGCCGGTTAATTCGGTTTGAACCAAAAAATGCTCACCCCTACTTTTCAACCATCAATTCCAATCCTAGCTTTTTTCATTTCGTATTAGCAATTATTGTTCATATTTACTAATTATAGTAAATTTTTAACTAATTAATAAAAATCAATACTTGATAATTAATATTTAACAATTAATATTTAATTAATGATTAACTATTTATCTCTGCTTGTGCTCCATTCGGGAATTAATACTCGAAACAAATCAAATGTGAAAACAATTAAAGCGGTCACTTGATGTCGCACCTTTTCAACCGTTAAATCCAATCCCAACATTTTTTGGTTTTGCACGTACGCATTCTGTCCCCCCCCCCCCCTCCCCCTCAACTTTTCGTTTCCCGCGTCAATATTTCATTTCCCTCTAAATTTTCAATTCTTTCACATCTCCATTTCGTTCCCTACTTTCTTTCTATTGTTTCACCATTCCTCTCATACTCTCGAATCTGAAAAAGCATCGTTCTCTAACTTTTGTGATTTCATTTTCTAATTTCTTCCTACCCTTTACTGTTGTTAAACACGGAAGAAACAATGGGAAAGACAATTGTGTGATTTTCATTTGGGTGGAGGAGCTATCGACGATTGATGCAGTGGTGAATTTGGGTTAGGATTTGGGGATTTGATTGCAGTTCTTAACATGGAAGATTGGTCGCAGCTTGAAGTTTTCCATCTGAGTTTCAAGAGATTGGGTTGGTTGAGGAATTAGTTGAAGGCAGTGGTTTCGATAACGAGATGGGGTTGTTATTCGAAGCGGTTGTGGATTTGGTTTGTTCGAATTTTTGGATTGAGGAGAGACATTGCCAATTGGTATTACGTGAATTGGTTTACAGGAGATGCTGCTGAATTCATTTTGAGTGGCGATTAGGGGTTATTGCGAGTTTGAGTGCGTTCGAAGCGCTGGTGGCTTCTGTTATTACGAACAAGCATTATTACGCGGTATGATTTACAACTTAATTTAACTGATTCTTTGACATGTTTTGTTTGTGAATGAAACGATTTTCTTATTTTCTCTTAGTCTGCAGCATTTAAAGGATTTTATTTGTTCGCTTTGGTGGGACTATGGATGGTTGGAGTGTTTTTTGTCCTGGTTATTTGTTTGGTTTTCACAAAAAGAATCAGAAGTTTCACATACATAAAATCGAAACATTGTGGCATTGCGATGACTGTAGTGATTTTATTTGGTCATATTATATTTTTCTTTGGTTTTTTCCTACGGTAGTGATTAATAGGATAGTGGCATTTTAGTCTAAAAGCTTTGCTGCTCTTTTCTATGCTGTTGCTTATCCTCCTGTTTGTCTGAGTTCCCCTTCATTATTTCTAGTTCTCTTCTTCCCTATCCATCTGGCCTTGTTCTTACATCATTTATATAGTATATCAGGCTTCTCCTGCACATAACTAATTTTTTGAGTTTGGTCCTTGGTTCTTTGTACGAGCTCAGTTCGATGTTGCTTTGGTGTTTGTATGGTTCATTTACGACTGATGTTTTTTGGGTGAAGGCAGGTTTCTGGGTGTATCATCTTGTAGTTGGAAGAATATCGGCTAGTTTGATTTTGATACCTTCTTTTTGCATTTTTTGCCTTCTTTTGGTGTCTTCTGTGTTTGGTTTAGAAGTTACAAAAGCCTTAGTTGATTTGGAATCAGTAGCCTGATTTTTGTTTGAAACGGGGTCATTGTGGTTTGCTTTGTAATGTATTTGTATGCTCTTGTAGCTTGCATAATTCAAAGTTACATTGTTCTTGGTTTTTTTCTAGAAAAAAAAAATCATTACCTGTAGTTAATATAGGTTCTGCAATTCAATGCATGATAGGAAAAATCAAAATGATACAGCGTCAGTACTTAAAAATATAATCAATAAATCTTTACTTTGGTCCCCTTGAACTTTCGATAGAGCGAGTGTCCTGGTTTTGTTACTTTCGTAAATGATTCTTACAAATAAAGTCTGCTGCTATATTTCACATGAGAGATTTTGTAAATGTGCCATGTCATTGAAGATAATTTTGCTTAAACAATCATATTTTACTATAAAAATTAAAAATAATACAACATGGTAATTTGAGAAAATGGCGTGACTGTGTGTACACACGTAAGTTCAGTCAAATTTTGACACAATATATATTGTGTTATTCAATGAAGCGGTTGATCAACTTTTAACTATATCCATTTGTACATATCAAATATTTTTTCCATAAGGTAATTACTCAAAGTTTGTTCCAAGTTACTTTCTGAGTTTCCAGCTTTGGCTCATGTTTGTAGATTTTGATATTTACTATTGTAGTAATGGATAATTTACCTAACTGATTATCTCAAATGTAATTACAGAAATAAACTAACTACGTGGTTAAATGCTTAAACCTGACATAATGATCATTTATTTTGTCGTTAATACAACCGATATTAGCTATGGAAAGTATTGAAGATTTTCTTCAGGTTTCACTCTTGTTTCAAGCCATATGGTTCGATATTGAGCAAGTAAGCTGATCAAAACATTGGTTGGTGCTAGCGGAGCAACTTGTCATGCAATTCAAAGAGTTATGAATGTAATAGATGAGATGCATCAAGTTTTGTGCCCATAGAGAATCCATTTGCCAACATGTAAGCTCATTAAGAATGAATCTTAAAATTAAATTGATGGACATACGAGCTTTCATGCACACTGCTACTCGCATGTTTGATGCTGCATTTCAACTTATGTACATATTTATTAATTCATTTAACCCTGTTTTTGTTCCTTTGTTTAAATTCTTCTGATTTGCAGTAAATATTTTATTCACTTATACTATATGTTACGCCAGACTGTCTCTTTGCATTGCAATGGCCACTGTAGCTGTAGGTATTCTAGTCATTCTTAGCTGTTGTATATGTGTATATAACTATATATACAAATATTAATAGAATTGCTTTGGTGCAGTTCTATTGTTGCTTCACATGCACCATGTACTGTTTATGTAAGTCATCCAGTAAGAAAACAATAATGCATTTATAGTCAAATTTTAGAATACTCATGAAATTTCAATATTTTTACAGAGTAATTTGGATTTGCTGGATTTTGACTACTGCATGGTGGCTGCTCGTTGGGTTCCATTTGTTTCTTCACATGTGATTATCGATAATTTCCGATATAGGCTGATGTGTATACGTTCAAGAGATAGGATGTAGTTGATCTTTTATTATGTATACGTTCAAGAGTATGTATATTTTCTTGGTTGTACACATGAACTATGTAGATTGATAATACAATTATATTTTTTGATTCATCAGATTGGTGTTATTAATGCATCTGTAGAATTTTAAATTCGATTTAATATTGTTTTAGGTTTAAAAATTCGTAAATGGTGGATTTTATTTTTAATTCACTTAATTTGCATCAGTTGTAATAGCATAAGCGATTGATGCAATACATTAACGGTCATAACAAATGTCTTTTTGGCATCTGTTCATTAACATCAGTTGTTTTAAAAATCTGATGCAATAGCCAAGACTTCGAAAGAAAATGCAGACATTTGCATCTGCTCTATAGCATCAGTTGTGTTAAACAACTGATGCAAGTGATTGTCATTTGCATCAGTTCTTTAACTGATGCAACAGAAATTTGTCTGTTGCATCATCTTCACTTGTATCAGTTTAACAACTGATGCAACAGGGGTTTAATAACTGATGCAAATGACCTGTTTTGTAGTAGTGGTTGAACCATTTATTAGATGGGTCTAATGGGTTGGGTCAATTTTTATTTAAATGGGTTGGGTAAAATTTTGAACCAACCCGTTTATACCCAACCCAGCCCATTTGACACCCCTACTCAAGTCACTCGATAAAATTTGGTTATTGCTATACTGGAATTAATTAAGGTCCATAAATCAAGCATCCCTCATTAACGAATCGGCTATTACCTATATTCTATCATATCATCCTCATATCCTTTGCAATCCATCGATGACTATACCTACACCCACTTAAGAATCCCAAGTAGTTATGGGAACCACTTGACTCCTCCTTATCTAGCATTAGTTAGCTGGTAATCATTCATCTTGAAAAGAAATACTCAACCCTCCTCACCCAATTGCATCAAGAACAAATAACTCCTCTTCTTTAAGGAGCAAACGATCGCTATTGAATTTGCACTTATCTCCTTAAGTTTTAGATTTATAACCAGTGTTAAATGCAACCAACGCACGCTCCAGGAATATCCCTTCCAAACTAGTACATCTCCAACTCAAACATCAATAACCACACTAGGTGGTTAGGAACTCTAATAGTCACTGTAGAAAAAGGTCAAGATCCCTTTTGGTGTGGAGATAATCTAATGATGTGGCATCAATGAACAAATCTAACTCTTTTACTATTAGGTAGTGCCTTCAAATTCCCAAAGAAAATTTATTGCCATCAACTCTAAGTCAAGAATTAGGTACTTCCGATATTTCAGTTTTGGTTATCGACTAACATGTGACAACCTCCCCTCATGGTACTAGTACCGCGTCTAATTCTGTACCATAAATAGGTGTGTACTATCAACTATTCCTTTCATATAGAAATGAGTGATGTCGATGCACTCGTCAACCTCTCATTTAAAATCACTAACATGTGTCTGCACCTCGCATCTCAAATAGAAGTATGATTTCACAAATAACTTATTGGTCCATGATGCTGCTACCTTAGAGTAGTCCCTAGTAGAGCATATATAACTCTCATCAATGCAAGGAGAACTTTTGATTTAATACCACTAGGTCAAATCACATTCCAAACGTTTGTAACATTCGTAGGGTCCACTGCAACATCCTAGTACAAACCAATATGACCCAAGATCTCACTTCCCTCCTCTAAAAGTGATACTTCTAAGATCCCAACATCATTCTGTATTTTCTCAATACATGGAACAAAACCATCAATCATGCCTTGTATTTTCCTCTCATCCATGAGCAGACAAAATTACTCTTAAATAACACAAGCTTAACTGACCTAAGTAATCTCCCGAAACATGGTCCAAGAGACCAATGAAATAAGTCGAATCGTTAGTTAACCTAAATGACTTAACTAACCAATTAAACTCAAAGTGGCATTTGAAACATTATAATCAAAGAATACCCCTTGAATATTTTCTCAGTTGATAAAATTCCCTTGAAAAGTTTGATTATCCTCTATTGTTTAGGTACCATTTGCCCTAAAACATAATACTAGTCTAATATCTATATTGGATTGATATGAAACTCAATTCCTAAATTGTGATGATCTGCTTGCCTCATTGGATATTTCTAAATGCTCTCAAGCTACAGGCTTAGATAATGTAGGGAACTCAATATCTTGACTCTTTGTCAACCAATCATATTGACTTGTTATTGAAGATAAAGGTGTCTCATCCCACTTTTTCTAAATTGTGGATTACTGACGGCTGAGGATCTCAATGTCCTAATCCACTATCATCACCAATTGTTTCCCACATTACACTACCATTCTGTATCCCTAACAAGCTAATTCCTATATTCTAAATTAAGTTTGATTAAATCTATAATAAAAATAGTAAAAAAAGAATAAACAAACAAGAAGCCTTGACTCGATATGATAAGGTTTTGACAAACCTTTTATAATGCAAAGTGTAGATAGATCATGTTGCAACGTTTCCCCACTTCGAAGTCCAAAATATAATGCTACGAATGCTGCAATCGTCTATTATATTAATCCCAAGAGGCAAAAAATAGGATGTTACACATATGTAGTTTAATTGAGCCCCTAACATAATACATCATAATCAAAAAGTCTAATTAGTTATTTTGAGTCCCAATCCATATTCCATCCATCAAATCAGATGATAAAATGGTTCAATGAAATATCAATGTTAAAATAAAATATGTATGGAAACACCATTAGTGGAAAGAACATCCCAAGCAATTATGTGATTTCTCTTCTGTTTCATCAAGGGAGCAATCGACGGAAAGGAAAAAAATCAATGAATTTGCCTTTGTGATATATTCTTATGTAAAATGACCACCTTTATACACTGGGTACAAGTTCAAACATCACGAGCCTTCCTAATCAATTTTTTATAGCCCTCATCTCTCAAATAAGAAATCAATTACTTACCTAGTCAATCACTCAAGCTAACGATAAACTTCCAACCTTCCAACGTGAAGTGATATAAACTGTACTTCGATTGCATATTGAATTCAGTCACATACTTTAATAAAGATACACTGCCTTTCTTAAATTAGTGGAGTACTTAATCAATTCTAACTTCTAAGAAGTTGAAACAAATTCCCTGAAATTGAATCGTGATTTGATCTTGGGCAAGCCGATCTTTTGGAAAGTCAAAGCTTTAATGAATCTTAATAATGTAGGTTCATCCATAGAGTTTTCTAGAAATAAATTTCTACCTCATTACACTATCTAACTCCAAGTCATTTAAGAACTTGTTACAAGAAATAAAACTATCCTACACTATAATAGTCGACCCTATTTCAATTAATGGTTTGCCTCACAGACAACTTAAGTCCGTATATAGTTCATCATAGTCACTATAGGGTAACCCATATAGTAACTTACACCACTATTAAAAACATATTTTAAAATCTACAGCTGATGGTCTTTGATCTTGCCTAGCTTTTAACCCCAAAGATGGAGTTTACAGCATTATTTCTCGTTTTCAAGATTATCCTGGATTAGTGGTAAGGATGACCAATCGCTCATAGAGAAAAACTATATCAATGACACTTATGTGCAAAGTAACTTATACAATGTGTACTCTCTTGTTTATATTCTCTCGATATCGGTACCTTTTAGGTTAAACAATGCAACTTAAGCCTTAAAAACAAACGTAATGGTCGCCCTACTCCACATGTCCTTATATGACCAAATAGTGTACTGCACAAGCATTGTTAAGGGAATGAAATATAGGAAAAGACAAATGGGAAAAGGAGAGAAGGGAATAAATACCAAAGAAGTCGTAAAACCTATCATATATCTCACAATGCATTGAATAAAATATAGCATAAATCGCATATATAAAACATATGAGATAGTAATAACAATATATACCATGTAATCACTGTACACATGCTCATATAGTTATATATAATGGAAATGGAGTTTACACAAGTGATAAATAAACTCAACCAGTAGATTTCTTCTCATAATAGCAAGTCACAAATGTCAAGGCACCATGTGATCACAAAGAGGAATAAACAATAATAATACAAGTATAAATATAACCTCTTGCTTATCCATAATTGTTGCTTAGTTAGCTTCCAGACATGTTACCTAGTCTAGTCATTCAAGAGAACTGAAGATAACAAAGCATAAAACCTCAACTTAGATAATAATTCGGTGTAAGCCATAAACAATCTCAAGTACTAAAAAATCAAAACAGTACATGAAATAGAGGGTATATGGAATTACATTTGGTTTGTTCCTGCATCCATAAATTGAGCATATATAAAGATATATACAACTCTATGATAGTCAGCATGGGTGCACTCTACATCAAAGTAATAGGAGCATCTTGGTACCTACATGGTAAGATATCCTAAAAGTGATAAATGATTAAGCAAGCATGACATCCATCCTCACATTCACTCACTATACCCATTGAATATACGATAAGGCCTTGTTCTTATGCACTTGAATCTGTGCCGCTAAGTGAACCAAGAACTAGATTGTACCAAATTGTTTTCCCTAAGGTAAGGACCTAAGTTGGCCCAAGTGAATGCTATAAGTTTCCTAACTTGGAAACAATCTCCCTATTTCGAGAAAAGGAGGACCCGATGGACATCACACCCATTCACCCTGCTTCTTGACTGCCCGTCAAACTCTTTTATATCTATGATCCATTCGCATATTCCCTTCGTAGCAGAGCCTACCTGTGAAGACCCCCCGTAAATATACTCAAAAAGTCATCTTGGTCGGGACAAACCTAGATAACGAAATAGTCTACGATCACGCTCGTGTGTCCCTAACCCTCATTTATAAGTTCTTAATACTCATCATTCCTACTCGACTCTCATACTACAACTATCCATCCTTTAAGTCACTACTTCCAAGCTTGGAATCACCATCGTCGACTAATAAAATCACCATGTTGAAGTACCAAATTCTTACTTTAACACCAAAATCACATGTCAAAGAGCTATTAAATAGAAAGCGCTGTCAAATGAATCATTGGTCCATCTCCTCAATGTATCATCCACATCAAAATGGGTCAAATCATTGGCAGTAGTAGTCAATATTGATCACTTTACGGTAGTCGATAATGGCTATCTTGGTTGTGTATTTAACCAACGGTGGTAAAATACACATCAAATGAAAATTCCTATTTTTATCTAAAAATCCAAACATGTCATTAAGTCCATCTTCCCGCTTTAATCAAATTGCCAAACTCCAATGCTCCATTTTCTAGTTAATTCGCATGATCCATGATACTCCACCTTCGGATCACTCGGTAATCTAGTGCTTCTCTATCTATAGATAAATCTGCGTGCTTTGATGTTACTTCATGAATTCATCTTATTCACTCGAATCAATCAGTACACAAAAACTTGTGCATCCGATTGGTATACCCCAAATTCTAGCAAATGAGATTTTCCTAGTATCATGTCGATTATGAACAAGATTTTAAACCAAACTAAAAAAAATGGCAAACCATGAAGCAACAATCATAACGTATTTAAACTAGCATACAAAAATCCATATAAACATCAATAAAATATAAAACCTATATAAAATGACAGTGTGGGATTAATGTGTTAGAATTGCTTATATCTAGTACTAGTGTAAAAATAACAAGTAAAGGAAAAATGTTATATTTAATTTAAAAATGTTAAAATAACTTTTTAATTCTTTTACATAATATGCTCTACATTTAGCTATTTTACAGATTTCATTTTAAGGTTAGAAATCACTTTAAAATGTATATTTTATACTATACCAACAATTACAGTAAAATGAGAGACAATATCACTTTTCTTAGCCAAATTAACCAAAGCTGATATAGAATCGTAGGATCTCCATCATGAGTCAAGCAAAAAAAATCGTGTCCAAAATGGACCTTATATGCAAAAGTTTTGTTAGCTCAAAGATTTGAATTTGAATGCTAAATAAAACAACAAATCAATCTACAGAAACTTGCAATGTTACCATTTCATATGCATATCTCCTCTCACATTTATAAGAATCACTCTCCCAATCTAACCCAAAATGTAGCCTCTCCTTTATGTGCATACTCCCCACTTGTCACCATGCCAATGATCGAAGATCGTGCGAACCGTCTCGCCATGCTCCACTTTTACTTGAAGTATTTCCGCCTAAACGGCCTCCTAGAGCCCACACCACCACAATTTCTGCTATTGTTTCATCATCAAATTCTGGCGACCTCTAACCCCCATTCATTGATTCAAACTACAAAACTTACAGATCTCGTCGAGCTCCATAACTGTCATTTTAGTGTAACTACGTTTCGATGAATGGATGGAGAGAAGCCATAGGATGATGTTTAGCCAATTTCATCCATTAGTTTAGTGGCATATTAGAATTAAGGTTAGAATTTCCACTAAATAAAATAGTATTATTCCTCTAAATTCATGGAAATATTTATAGTTATCAGTACAAAATGGTCTGAAGTGACATGAACTCCAATTTAGATGCGCCACCAGGCGATCTATATGTAAAAAGGTTTTCAAATGCAATGAGATATGTCTCGAGGCCCAATTCCATCATCTACGACACAATACCCTTTTTCAACTTCCAAAATTTTAAACTAAACCTCGAATTTCCCACTGAAAGTCCATCGATCGAAATTTATAGACGTTTATACTTTTTCTTCACATATTAGATCAATTAGACTAAATGGAAGTGGTTTCGAGTCATGATTCAACCGCATGTGAAAAATTGTACTTTAGTGCATGTAATTAATTAACGACTAATATTTAATTTTTAACCATCAATACGCTAATTACAAGCCACCGCCTCTAAGCATAATCCTTTGCAACCCTACCATCATCTTTGTAGTTTGCACTCAACACAGAGCCCTTTTGACTTGATACCTATCCAAGCCCTAGGCGTAGGTATCGACTTAACTACATACCCGATTTAGACTAAATTTTCTTTTACCCTTTTTATCCATCCCTTATGCAACTAACTTTGACTCATCCTTTATAGCCTCCCAGTTTCTCTTTTATGCACCAATGTCGAACTCATTAGAGATAACTTATCTGCCTTTCAACACTTGGTTTATCTATCAACCCAAAACATCATGAGTCATGACAACTTAGAGAATACATGCTTTGTTCAACCTTATGAGTCATTCCCACATTAAGCGACCATTTAGACTTGGTACTGACCTGACACACATGAGTTGGCACCGACTCTATTTTTTAATGCATATTCTGGTTTGACTCACATGTTGTCCCCCGACTTAGCTCTTGAGTATATCCTCTAAATTTTGTGAGATTTTGACCAACATTGGTCCTTTTGTGCTCCGATCTCCAATTTAACTCATAAAACGTGCACAGCACAAACAAACAAATTAAGCATAACGTCCATCAAATCGTAGCAATGATTTAAAAAATAATACACATGAAATTTATGCAATTACATATCTTAACCGGTTGTGTAGTCTCACACTAAACAACCGTCGCACTCTATAATTACATACATTTAGTCATTCAAATTCAACACTTAGTCACTTCTAAGCATGCATACATGAATAATGTTAGATCTAGCATACCACCGATTATATGAATAACTAGATTAATCTAAGGTATCAAAATTTAAAATTGTACTCAAATTTAGTCCTCTTGGGTTTAATTTTATAATTCTTGCATAAAATACCTATTATAGCTTATAATCCATCACACACCAATGAGAGATTATAACCACTAGCCACTTTGACAAAATTGAACAAATCTAGGTGAAATCCGATTTAGACAATAAGAAATTAGATGCAACCACGATAAGGAGATCTTGATTTTAATAGAAGATCTAGCATCTAATTTGTGAAGATATGATTGACATGACATCCATCGAAAAATGATGAATTGGAAGGATAATTAGCACACACACATATAGAGTTTGGAGTAGATATGAAATAAGAAAGAAACTTTCAAATGGCTCATCTCATGCTATATTATAGCAAAACCTGATTAGACTAATGGGCTTACTTATTCATCTAATTAATCTCTCTCAATTTTAGTCAGTAAACTTTAAAGCTGAAGACTACCAAAATTTCCTAAGCACCAATCAAATTTCTTATATGACCATTATAGGAATAGGAAACCACAATTCCATGGCAATGAAAAAGGGTTGAGTTCAATTTGGTCCATATCAAAACTTATAGTCGAATTAACATTTTCAAGGGCAAAATTATCACATGGAAATTAAAGGAAAATTATGGATGCGTTAAACATCACTAATAACCATATACTGAAATATTAGAATAATATGATCTCAAATGAACTATATAAAATTAATATAAATTCTTAGAATGCGTAAAATACTAGTTATTGATATAATAGTGTTATCAAATAGTGGATCTGATTCAATCTCCAGCATATTACGCTATACCGCTAAGTCAATTTTTTTAATACATTCTTTAACAACATTAATATGAAAATGTTGATTTGACAAGTTCTCCTATAACATCCATGATTTTGTGATAAATTATAAGTGATTAAAAATGGATTTTTCTTTGGATTCATGACAATTTTCTAATTAATTTTCATACGTAAATTTTCTCGATCAAAATTAAAATGTTAGATTCTAATATATTATATATGTAATTACGAAGTAATCACTAATAAATTTAATAATGAATTAACCGTTAAGTGACTTAATTAGGGAATTAGGTAATATTAATTTAATGAAAGTGGAGACTACTCAACTAAATCAAATGACATTCAAAATGTGCCAACCTTACAAATCTCATGTCAACCAAACATTTCCTAGGCTGACCAGTAGCTACTGACTTATAGCTATAACGGTTGATCCGAGTTAGTGCAAATGGTGGATTTTGAGATGGTCTTGATTCAGTCCAATGATTAGCACTAGTTTGAACCATTATAAATATAGATTTATACCACCATTTAGATCTTATATTAGATGACACAAACTTCCCCTTATGGGAAAGCCTAGATTAAATTGAGAACATGACAAATCAGAACACAAACATAATAACATTTCATTGCTTATTACAACAATTACATCAACAAGAATATATCATAGTATGAATAAATATACAATAGAAAAATATCAGAGATTTAAAATACAAAGCAGCGAAAATTTAAATGTATAAATACAATTTACTAACACAACTGAAGGGAATACACGGATACAAAGCTTTCCGAATATAGCTCCAGCTGTAATCCAGGATCCTGGGAAAAGAAATATCTGCAAAAACAAAAACTACTAGCTGCCCATATGGAAAATATGGGCACCCAGAGTTTAGGTTAAAACAATAAACTCTGAATCAGTCATGGGATCGGTGTGAGAACTAAAATAGGTATTAACTTGATTTTAAAGTTAGCTAAATCAAGGGACCACGACATATAACATGGAATGGGTCCCAAGAATACTAGTGCATAAAAATAACAGCGCAATGCCAAAGAGAAAAATGAAGCTATTATAAGAATCAGGTTCCATCACACAATTAACGCAGTCGAGGATAGAGTTTACCCTTATAATAGCCAAATATGATTGATATGCGAAATTTATCTTTTATTATTACTATAAGTGAAGAAATCAACTTCAAATATAAATGTATCAATCATAGTCAACATGATTGTCCAATACCACTATGCCGCCAATAGTATATAACTAAAACCGAAAAATGTCGTATTGGAAGTTTAGATTTCCATCATGATGGCCACTGATCCGAAAGATCGATCACGTAGTGCAATACACAACGGCTAACGTCCCGTGCATGAGACAACACCATAATGCACATGCGCACTATATCCAGGATATCAAGTATCTCAACGACTTACATCATGTGCATGAGAAAACGTCGTATACTCTATCCTTCTGGGAATCGGAGGGTGTGTCGTATCCCTAGAAGGTGCATAGCGACCGCACCTAGCCTATCTCGATCGACCAATCCATCCTCATCTCGAAAGTATACTGATCTAACCATCAGTTCACCATCATACCAATGTGTGAGGCTCGCGAATTAACGCTACACAAAGCTATGCTAATTAAAGCTATTCTTTGATCATCATCCACCAAGCTTTGCTTTTCAACAAAAGCTTGGATCACTGTAACTCAACATGTCACATTGTCAATCCATACCATATCATTGATCTCAACCAATATATAACCTCTAAGCTCGTACGTCTCAGAGAAGGGTGTTAAGCAAGATAATAAATTCTTCACCACCAAACATATATGTATTTAGCAGAGATCGACAAATACAACACAAAGGAATACAACGTCAGACATACCATCCATTTGCAAGTCCATTCTGGGTCTGAACGAAATCGAAGGCACCTTATTCCTTGTCCCGTTTGTCCAATACAGGAGAGAGGCCCTCGCATATCCAAACAATCAACAAATATGTCCGAACGGCTACCACCATAGCCCCTTCAAGGTCGCTACTCCAATCATGGGCATCAGTAGCAACCCATCCATTCGATGTGAAGATCGTCGGTCTTGCACCGTCTTCAATCTCTTCGACAGTTAGTCGTTGTAACAATTATTTAGAATGGGTTAAACTCGGTCTTTCCAAATTATTCGCATATCTTATAATCAATTGCTATAACAACACATCATACACCTCATTCCAATCCAGAATATTCTTTTATTCTTATTTATTTATTCTGAAAAGGTTCTCATTAATCTTATCAAAGAATATCACTTTTAACACACTGTTTAATCCATTTCTTTGGACATCAATTCAAAAGATTTTATAGTATCTTTTCACAGTTTAATCCAAATTAAGGTTTGTCAAACTAGTCAGAATTAACGCCATACCAAAAAATCATTCATTTTATTATCCCATCCCAACCTATTCATCCCATGGAGCAAAACTGGTAGTACTCCATATCTGATACCACTATGTTATCGGTAAATTCAATTACCATTTCACATTCAAATCTAATTAAAGATTTAACTATCTCCTAGAGTAAAACTAGTGGTACTCCATTCTCGATCACTTTCTTGAATTTGATAACTTTAATTATCCCATTCCCATTTCAATATGATTAGAGAATCATTAAAACTCCAATTAGTTTTAATCCCCAAAAAACATTATTTAATGATTGTTTAACTTTGGGAAATCAATCGTGCCACATTGACAATCTATACTATACCATTGATTTCTGCCAATATATAATCTCTAAACTCGTACGTCTCAGAGAAGGGTGTTAAGAAAGAGAATAAATTCTCCACCACCAAACATATATATATTAGTAGAGTTCTACAAATATAGCTCGAAATACAACGCCAGACATGAAAACCTGTCTTTAATAGGGTTAAAGAACCAATGCCATTTAAAACACAGTCCACGATAAACCAAAAATCATATTCCTTCAAACTAGAACTTTCACGGAAATCATAACAGTATATAATTGATATAAATTCCCAAATCAGGCTAATAATATGAATGGAATAATGACAAATCCTTTTAAATTCCATATATAGTAATGATCTTCCTTCACAGAAGCTCATCTCGATTATTACCAAATCGAATTCCATTCAATTCCAATTTAATATATTAAATTAGAAAACTTTATTTTGGAAAATTCCATTAATCTTAATTAAAAGATTATAAATTCCAAATCATATCCTTCACTGTTAATAGGGTTAAAGAACCAATGTTATTTAAAACATCGTTCACGATAAACCCAAAATTCCAATTCTTTTATTCAATTCCAATTAAATATTAATTAATTGGAAAACTTCACTAAATCTTAATTTTAAGATTTATTCTTTTCTCAACTGGGTTTAAGAAAAGTGTTAATAAAGAAACCATTCACGACAAACCCAAAATCTAATTTGATATTAAATACAAGGCTCTGAATAAAAATTATATCGGCTTATATTCAATATCAAATTCTGAAACCAACAAATATCGCATTAGGAATAACGATATATATATATATATATATATATATATATATCTTTCAAATTTCTCAATAATATCCTTATTGAAACACCCCACCTCCGTTAAGTTCACTCACAAAGGGAATGCCTTAACTTTGGTGGAGGGTTATAGGTACAAGACACAGAAAACTTTACAAGACAGATAAATAAAAGTAGCGAAATTCAATTATTTATTTCATACGTGGTTTAATACAAAAGCATTACATCAAATTGTCTCAAAATAACTTCCAAAACATTACAACATAATTTTTGTCTTGATTACTTAATAAAGAAGCATAAACCATAAATAAAACTCCATAAATCCCCAAGGATAATGTCCAAGAGCCATATCCAAGGTGAGAGAGAGTCCAAATCATACATATACTTTCTTGAAGCTTGTAAAGAGTCTGACTAAGCTGCAGTATTCCCTCCCTGTGGACCTGGGGGAAACGTAAGAAAAGAGGACGAAGGAAAATGGATCAGACAATAAGTCTGGTAAGTTCGGTGATTACTAGTATTTAAATAAGGAAAGGGATCATGACAGTAATAACAGAACATAGGACAATACCCTAATATAAGATAAGAGGAACATATGATCGCACCCATTTCTATAGTCTCTGCACTTAAACATTGGTTAAACCAGCCCTACATGTTCATAACAAACGATCCCCTTAATGATCGGCTCCTACTCGTATGCATTCATATCATGTGTCATTCGGCCCCGCTTGACTGTAGATACCTGTGCTTGTCCCACCATGGGGTGTATCAGTCCCTCTGGTGGCAACCCGACACGATTCAAGATGCACAGTGTATACTACTGATGCACAGTGCCTGATTTTTCCACTCTGGAGTACGTGCGCGCCCATACTCCGTCGGAACCTACATTGGCCGACCAACCGCCGACGTTTTGACCGCTTATAATCGGCCCAGTAATCGTGCCCCACCCTGCCTAGTTTCAAGGTACCATGATACATCTATGTGGGTTACTACTGAAATGGGTCCCCGCTACTAGAGTTTTCTAATCAATATGTTATTTGTTTAAGTGTCCAAGTTTACCTAACCCCACCCATTCGTTTAGTTAACATGTTGAATCGGTTAAGTGTTTCCGTAATTGACTTAACCCTACCAATCCTTACTTAGCTTTAATTTATTAAAGCACCAACCACTCACATTAGACAGGTACTGTTGTGGTCACTGGATCTGCCGATCGGTTCCGGGCAGATTCGCACCACAACTCAGTCTAACCTCGGGTTCTTTTTGGGCTTGATGCACTAACCACCCACATTAGACAGGTCTTGTTGTGGTCACTGGATATGTCGGTCGGTTTCGAGCAGATTTACACCATAACTCAGTCTAACCTCGGGTTAGGCATATTCATCTTATTCTAAAGTCACATTTTTCTATATATGTCTAATTTCTTTATGTAAATTAAATTAAATTTAATCATACCATAATTATCCTTTGATTATGCTCACCCCAAATGGTAAATCAAATATACCATTTTATGAACAAATCCATTCCATGAATTTTCATATTTTCCCATCGCTACCCCTGTGGAACGTACGCATGAATCATATACAATGTTGGGCTAGTAAATTAGCCCAAACCCATAAACAAAAAGGGTAATAAACAAGGGACATGAAATAAACATAAAATAGCATCCATTTCAACTTGTCATGTGTAATTTGGCATAGAAGTATCATTAACTTTAATTAAATGGGTAAAGGTGAACTTGTGACTAAGTTGGGTCTAATTGTCATGTAAACTTGACAAAGGTCTAGCATGGAGGTTTAACATATAATCACAATTTCAACCCACAACTTAGCATATTAACTTATGCTTGTCAAAACATAAGAAAGCTACTATAATCATTTTTAAATCGCAACTTAGGATATTAACTTATGTATGTCAAAACATAAGAAAGCCACTATAATCATTTTTAAATCGCAACTTAGCATATTGACTTATGTGTGTTAAACATAAGAGAACTATTATCAACATATTCGAATCACAACTTAGCATGATACTTATGTGTTAAAACATAAGAGGACTACAATTCCAAATTTCGCAACATAAATAGATTCAACGTAACATGAATGTACATGAGTGTTGATCTAACATATAAGCATGTGTTTTAGATCACAAACTTGCAATTAACCACCAATTTATAACATGACATGTTTCACCATTTAATTAGCAAAATAAATCCATTACCCAATCATAATAGATTCCAATAACATACAATATGTTCATCCCCACAAGCATATAGATATGATTCATATCTAATATGTTCGTCACCACAAGCATATAGACCTGATTAATTGCAACGATACTTTAAGATAAACGAAAATCAAATCTTATAAATAAGCATCATTCAATATTCAAATTACAACATGTCATGATTCATTTGAAAGAACGTTTAAATCTGCGTAATAACCAACTTACAAACTAAAAAGGAATTCTTTCTCTCTGAAATCTGAATTCTAAAGTTGGTAAGCTCGCCTTTGATGTAGATCGATGAATTTGATTACTTTTAATTTGATTTTTGATTCAGGTTCTTATCTTGTCTTTGAATTGGTGACGGCTACTCCAAATTTTCTATTGACAGCATGATAGTTCTAGGATTATTTTTGTGTGATTTTTAGGTTTGAGCATTGGGTTGTTTATATAGAATTTCAATTCAATTTGAGCCGTCTGATGATCCTAGAGTTAACCACAACCATTCAATCAAGATAGGGTGACACCTCTGCCCTAGTGACTCAGCACTGAGTCTCAAAATTGTCACCTTTCAGATCTGCCCAGGGGGGCAGGTTGACCCCCAGGTCGAACTGTAGTGGGGAGGTCGACACTAGGGTCGACCCCCTGGTCGACCTGGGTCCTGGGCGGGAATTTTCCCGCCCAGCCCGCTTATGACTTTTGTTTTGAATTTGAATTTGTTTTCGAGCTGTTTGAATTTATTTGAATTTTCTGGAATCTTCCGACAACCATAACTTTTTCATACGAAGTCTAATTTACGCAAACTCGGACTTTATCTCAACCAAAATTCCAAGATGAACACAATGGCGTAATCCGTTTCCCTTAATTCTCACATTTTAAATTAAGTATTGTTTAATTCGTTACTATACCGTTAACAGAAAATACGGGGTGTTACATTCTCCCTTCCTTTTAGGATTTCGTCCCCGAAATCTTCAAGTCGAGAAGAACTTATATCCTACCATCCAATCACCCATCTACTCAACCATCAAACACAGGCATCCATTGCCCTTAAAAGATTTTTAATGCTTCATGATCATATGCATTGTGTGTGTACATGTCCTTATCTAATGCAAAATCAGGCGGTCTACTGATTCAGTTGACGTCCTTAATGCAAATTATGTCAGTGCCATGAGTCCATTATAAATGCAATTTTTCCTACTCAACATTTTCTACATGAGTGCACAATCATTCATACAAATGCAACGTCCATATGATAACACATCAAGTTTCAATCCATATACCAATACATATATACATATGCAATATGGAAGTGACTGAGCCGATCTAATACCTAATGTGTGTGTATATGCATCCACTAGCAACCACAAGCAACCACTTGCAACCATCAATCATAACATGTTTCAATTACATGTTTACATCCAAATGGGTTCCTACCTAAGGATAAAGGATAGGATCAAGGAGATATACCTAAAAAGATAGATACGAGAATAAACTTAAGGAAAAAGAGATTAAGGATGTACCCTTAAAAAGAAAAGGGTAGGTTGCGCGTATTCTGTCCTCAGTTTCCCAAGTCGCATCTTCCTCGATGTCGCTCCATTGAACTTTGACGAGCTTAACTTCACGGTTGCGTAGCTTTTTGACTTCTGTTCCCAAGATACGGGTTGGAACTCTCCTCATAGTTGCTTCTCGTTCAACTTCAACTTCCTCTAGCATACTTGGTTCTACCACTTCTGCAGACTCGTGCAGGCATTTCCGGAGGTGAGAGACATGAAAGACATTATGAACCCCGGCCAACCTTTCGGGGAGCTGTACCCAATAAGCCATCTTCCCAATCTTCTCGATGATAGGGAATGGCCCTATAAATCTTGGTGCTAATTTTCCTGCGAATCCAAAGTGAACAACGTTCCTCAAAGGAGATACTTTAAGCAACACCTTGTCTCCAACTTCGAACTCAAGGTCAGTTCTTCTTTTGTCTGCGTAGGACATCTGTCTATCTTGGGCAGTCTTCATTCTTCTTCATATCAAGTCTACTTTCTCTGAAGTTTCCCTAATCATGTCTGGTCCAAGTATGAGCATGTCTAATCATGTCTGGTCCAGAGCTTTTCTGTGTACTCCCACCAGCAAGTTGGTGACCTGGACTGTCTTCCATATAAAGCTTCGAAAGGCGCCATGCTTATGGTGGCTTGGTAGCTATTGTTGTAAGCGAATTCCACCAAAGGTAGATGATCCTCCCATGGACCTCCGAAGTCAATAATGCATAATCTCAAGAGGTCTTCTAATACTCTGTTGAATCTTTCCGTCTGGCCATCAGTTTGAGGGTAATAGGCCATGCTTAAGCATATCTGTGTGCCTATAGCCTCTTGTAAACTCTTCCAAAACTCGCTCGTGAAGATAAGGTCTTGATCACTTACTATGCTAGAGGGTATCCCATGGAGTCGAACTATCTCTTTAAGATATATGGATGCTAGAGATGAAGCAGTCCTTCTACTCTTGATGGGTATAAAGTGGGTGCTTTTTGTGAGCATGTCCACTATTACCCAAATGCTGGTATTGCCCCTTCTTCACCTAGGAAACCCATCTATAAAGTCCATCGAGATGCTATCCCATTTCCACTGTGGGACCTCTAGAGGATGGAGCAGACCACCAGGCTTCTTCTGCTCCGCTTTGACTTGTTGGCATATTAAACACTTAGAAACAAATTTAGCTACGTCTTGCTTCATTCCATTCCAAAAGAAAACTCTCTTGATGTCTTTATACATTTTGTCTCTGCCTGGGTGTATGGTCAGCTTGGAATGGTGTGCCTCTTCTAGAACCGCCTTTTCCAAATCCCGTACTTGTGGGACACATAGTCTTCCATCTCGTCTCAACCAGCCCTTCGCATCAATGGAGTATCTATTGAGGTGACTGGAAGTCTCACCCCTAATTAACTTGTCCATCACATCGGCTAGCTGAGGGTCTTCTCTTTGCGTGGCTCCGATTGAGTCTAATAGAGTTGGCCGCACTTCTAATGTTGCTAGCAAGCCAGGTACAAAATCAGAGGAGGGTCTGAAGTTAAAGATTGCTACGAACTTCAAGCTTTGCCTTTCCACAAAGAGAGGGATTAAGGCCAGCATCTTTCTACTTAAGGCATCTCCTATTGCATTGCCCTTGCCAGGAGTGTAGGAAATCTCAAAATCGAACATGGCAAGAAACTCCATCCATCTTTGCTGCCTCAAATTGAGATCTTTCTGTGAGAAAAGGTATTTCAACGATTTATGGTCAGTATACAGTACAAATTTCTCTCTTAGGAGATAATGGTGCCAAGACTTAAGCGCAAAAACAATGGCTGCCAACTCTAGGTCATGGGTTGGGTAGTTTTTCTCGTGTACTTTCAACTGTCTTCCACCATAAGCCACTACCTTCCCTTCTTGCATCAAAACAGCGCCTAGTCCCGTTCCGCAAGCATCCGTGTATACTGTAAACATCTTGCTTCAATCAGGCAATGTCAGACTGGGGCTGTTGTTAGAGCCCTTTTCAAACGTTGGAAAGCAATATCGAATCCAAATCCCAATTGAAAGCTAGGTTCTTCTTTGTTAATCTTGTCAGTGGAGCTGAGATTTTTGCAAAATTTTCGATAAAAGCCTGCTAGCCCGAGAAAGCTTCGGACTTCGGTTGTGTTTCGAGGAACCTTCCAATCTTGCACAGCAACCACATTCGCCAGGTCCACAGCTATCCCCTCTTTGGACACCACGTCTCCAAGAACCTAACTTCTTTCCTCCAGAAATGGCAATTGGGGAATTTCACCTTCAACTAATGTGCACGGAGAGTATCCATGACTTCTTTTAGATGTTGAACATGCTCTTCCTCATTCTTTGAGAAGATCAAAATATAGTCTATGAAGACAACCACAAACTTATTAAGGAACTCTCGGAACACCCTGCTCATTAAATCAACGAAGTATGTGCATTTGTCAAGCCGAAAGGCATGACAAGCCACTCGAAGAAACCACTTGGAGTTCTGAACGCGGTCTTATCAATGTTGTCTTCAGCCACTCTTAGCTGATGAAACCTGGTAGCTAAATCTAATTGGGAGAAAACCGATGCACCTACAAGCTTATCAAACAAATCATCTATTCTCGGGAGTGGGTGCCTATTCCTCTTGGTCAGCTTGTTTAGCTCCCTATAATCAACGCACAGGCAAAGCGAACCGTCTGCTTTAGTTGCGAACATTACTGGAGCACCCCATTAAGAAATACTACGCCTTATAAACCCCTTCTCAAGCAATTCTTTAACTTGCTTGTTGATTTCTTTCCTCTCCCTCGGAGCCATGTGTCTAACGGGTAAAGCAACGGGTTTTGCGTTGTCCACGAGGTATATGCGGAAGTCTATCTCCCGCTTCGGAGGTAAGCCTTTTACCTCTTCAAACACATCCTAGTATTCATGGACTACCCTTACAGACTTCATGTTCTCAACGGACGCATCAAGAGATTCTAGATAACTAAGCATAACGGAGTTCATAGGATTACAAGAAATTTCGACAGTGTTACTGAGGCGAGTCATGAGTCTAACCACTCTCTTTTCACAATCGAGGACAACACCATTACTGGATAGCCAGTCCATGACTAGAATCAACCCATAGCCCATGAAGCCCAAAACAAAGGCATTACATCTAAACCCAACGCTTAGTATAGATATTTTCAAATCCAAATAAACCATTGACAAATAAGCTGAGCCCCCAATTGGACTTGAAACAACCAAGGGATCCTCTACTATATTGGTGTCTAGGTGCAGAGATTCCACAAAAGCAGTCGATATAAAAGAGTGCGATGCGCCAGAATCAAATAGTGTACGAACAGGATGATCAAAAAGATAGACTAAACTTTCGACAGAAATATCTCTACCTCGTTCTTGCGGAGGTGCCGTGAGAGCGTGAACTTGTCCTCTAGAAGAAGGTCCAGCTCCCTACCCTTGCTTCCTTGGGAAGGCCCTAGCCATGTGTCCTGTCTCACCACAGTGGAAACAGCCACCCATCTTCCTTTTCTTCTTCTTGCAGTCTTTGATCAGATGTCCGGGAATGCCTCAAAAATTACACTTTCTCTTGTCACGGGATTTGTTGTTCTTCCAGCCTTTCTTTGAATCAGCCTTCTTGTTCTGCGACCCCTCCCCCTTCTTATCTTGAGGCACTTCCGCTTTTGCATCTTTATTGCCCTTGTCTTCCTCACGTAAGTGTGCCATGTCCATTAACCTCTCGTAAATAGCCCCCATAGGTATATGGGTCGTAGCCAAGCCGTGAAGTGGCTCATTCAATCTCTTGACAAAACGGAGAGCCTTCTTATGAGGAGTATTCACTAAGTCCAGTCCAAATCGGGAAGCTGATTGAATTGATTGACGTACTCCTTGACCATTATACTTCCTTGCTTAAGAGATAAGAACTTTTCCAGCTGTAAACTTCGTTCAGCCTGTGAGAGGAATTTCATCTCAAACCTTATTCTGAAATCCATCCATGAGTCAACTGGTCTTTTAGCGTTAGTGACTTCCCACCAATAGGAAGCTTCGTCTTTGAGAAACCATACAGCTAACTATATCTTCTGCCTATCACCCACCTCGAAGATAACGAACAGATCCTCGGTTTCTTTGAGCCAGTTCCTTGCTTCTACGAATGATTCAGTTCCCTTGAAATCCTTTCCACCCATGGACCTAAAGTCTCTAAAAATCTTTGAGAAAGAATTTGCACGAGGAGGAGGAGGAACCGCTACAACTAGAGGAGGAGGAATATCTACTGGGCCTGTGTCATTGGCCCTAGCCTCTAAGTACGTCCCGAACCAGCCAGGTATCAGTACATCCTCTGGAAGGTTAAGATTCCCAGACATGCTGAAACGAAAAAGAAAAGATTCAAAACGAAGGATAGAAAGATAGTGCATATGGCTTTTGGGATTATGCCTTTTTAAATTTAAAACAACACGCTTTCTTGTAAAATGCTTCTTTATATTCCTTTTTGAAAATAATTTTCAAAAACTCTTATCTGATCTGTTAAACCTTTGCTCTGATACCAAGTGAAACACCCCACCTCCGTTAAGGTCACTCACAAAGGGAATGCCTTAACTTTGGTGGAGGGTTATAGGTACAAGACATAGAAAACTTGACAAGACAGATAAATATAAGTAGCGAAATTCAATTATTTATTTCATACGTGGTTCAATACAAAAGAATTATATCAAATTGTCTCAAAATAACTTCCAAAACATTACAACATAATTTCTGTCTTGATTATTTAATAAAGAAGCATAAACCATAAATAAAACTGCATAAATCCCCAAGGATAATGTCCAAGAGCCATAGCCAAGGTGAGAGAGAGTCCAAATCATACATCTACTTTCTTGAAGCTTGCAAAGAGTCTGACTAAGCTGCAGTATTCCCTCCCTGTGGACCTGGGGAGGGGGGACGGAAGAAAAGAGGACGAAGGAAAACAGGTCAGACAATAAGTCTGGTAAGTTTGGTGATTACTAGTATTTAAATAAGGAAAGGGATCATAACAGTAATAATAGAACATAGGACAATACCCAAATATAAGATAAGAGGAACATGTGATCACACCCATTTCTATAGTCTCTGCACTTAACCATTGGTTCAACCAGCCCTACGTGTTCATAACAAACGATCCCCTTAATGATCGGCTCCTACTCGTATGCATTCATATCCTATGTCATTTGGCCCCGCTTGACTGTAGATACCTGTGCTGGTCACACCATGTCCCTCTGGTGGCAACCTAACACGATTCAAGATGCACAGTGTATACTATTGATGCCCAGTGCCTGATTATTCCACTCCGGAGTACGTGCACGCCCATACTCTGTCGAAACCTACACTGGCCTACCAACCGAGGACGTTTTGACCGCTTATAATCGGCCCAGTAATCGTGCCCCACCCTGCCTAGTTTCAAGGTACCATGATACATCTATGTGGGTTACTACTGAAATGGGTCCCCGCTACTATGGTTTTCTAATCAACATGTTTATTTGGTTAAATGTCCAAGTTTACCTAACCCCACCCATTCGTTTAGTTAACATGTTGAATCAGTTAAGTGTTTCCCTAATTGACTTAACCCTACCAACCCTGACTTAGCTTTAATTTATTAAAGCACCAACCACTCACATTAGACATGTATTGTTGTGGTCACTGGATGTGTCGGTCGGTTCCGGGCAGATTTACACCACAACTCAGTCTAACCTCGGGTTCTTTTCGGGCTTGATGCACTAACCACCCACATTAGACAGGTCTTGTTGTGGTCACTGGATATGCTGGTCGGTTCCGGGAAGATTTACACCACAACTCAGTCTAACCTCGGGTTTGGAATATTCGTCTTTTTCTAAATTCACATTTTTCTATATATGTCTAATTTCTTTATGTAAATTTAATTTAATTTAATCATGCCATAATTATCCTTTGATTATGCTCACCCCAAATGGTATATCAAATATACCATTTTATGAACAAATCCTTGCCACGAATTTTCATATTTTCCCATCGCTACCCCCGTGGAACGTACGCATGAATCACATACAATGTTGGGCTAGTAAATTAGCCCAAACCCATAAATAAAAAGGGTAATAAACAAGGGACATGAAATAAACATAAAATAGCATACATTTCAACTTGTCATGTGTAACTTGGCATGGAAGTATCATTAACTTTAATTAAATGGGTAAAGGTGAACTTGTGACTAAGTTGGGTCTAATTGTCATGTAAACTTGACAAAGGCCTAGCATGGAGGTTTAACATATAACCACAGCTCAACCCATAACTGAGCATATTAACTTATGTATGTCAAAACATAAGAAAGCTACTATAATCATTTTTAAATCGCAACTTAGCATATTCACTTATGTATGTCAAAACATAAGAAAGCTACTATAATCATTTTTAAATCACAACTTAGCATATTAACTTATTTGTGTTAAATATAAGAGAACTATTATCAACATATTGGAATCACAACTTAGCATGATACTTATGTGTTAAAACATAAGAGGACTACAATTCCAAATTTCTCAACATAAATAGATTCAACCTAACATGAATATACATGAGTGTTGATCTAACATATAAGCATGTGTTTTAGATCATGAACTTGCAAGTAACCACCAATTTATAACATGACATGTTACACCATTTAATTAGCAAAATAAATCCATTACCCAATCATAATAGATTCCAGTAACATACAATATGTTCATCCCCATAAGCATATAGACACGATTAATATCTAATATGTTCATCACCACAAGCATATAGACATGATTAATTGCAACGATACTTTAAGATAAACGAGAATCAAATCTTATACAAAAGCATCATTCAATATTCAAATTACAACATGTCATGATTCATTTGAAAGAACGTTTAAATCTGCGTAATATCCAACTTACAAACTAAAAAGGAATTCTTGCTTTCTGAAATCTGAATTCTAAAATTGGTAAGCTCGCCTTTGATGTAGATCGTTGAATTTGATTACTTTTAATTTGATTTTTGATTTAGATTCTTATCTTGTCTTTGAATTGGTGACAGCTACTCCAAGTTTTCTATTGACAGCATGATAGTTCTAGGATTATTTTTGTGTGATTTTTAGGTTTGAGCATTGGGTTGTTTATATAGAATTTCAATTCAATTGGAGCCATAGGATGATCCTAAAGCTAACCACAACCACTCAATCAAGATAGGGTGACACCTCAGCCCTAGTGTCTCAGCACTGAGTCACAAAATCGTCACCTTTCAGATCTGCCCAGGGGGGTAGGTCGACCCCCAGGTCGACCTGTGGGGGGAGGTCGACACTAGGGTCGACCCCCTGGTCGACCTGGGTCCTGGGCGGGAATTTTCCCACCCAGCCCGCTTCTGACTTTTGTTTTGAATTTGAATTTGCTTTGAGCTATTTGACTTTATTTGAATTTTCTGGAAACTTCCGACAACCAGAACTTTTTCATACGAAGTCCAATTTACGCAAACTCAGACTCTGTCTCAACCAGAATTCCGAGACGAACATAATGGCATAAACCATTTCCCTTAATTCTCACATTTTAAATTAAGTATTATTTAATTCGTTACTATATCGTTAACAGAAAATATGGGGTGTTACACTTATAGTCACGGAATCCCATATCGAAATATTCCAAAGATTATTTCCATTCCAAATTTATTCCAACTTATTCATCGAAAATTTATGGTTATTTTAAAAAGACTTTAAAATCCAATTTATTTATTTTTAAAAATAGTTGGATTATTATTCTAGTTATTAACTAGTTCATTTCGATAAGAATATATTTTTATCTTTTTAAAACTAGAATTTTTAATCCAAAATCTTTTCATAACCCTTATTATGATTTTACATAATTTTTCCATATTTTTAATAATTTTATTAAGGCCTTTACAGTTGGTTTCCAATAACAGCCACTGAACTGCATTCAAAGCGACCTTTTCTGAAATTGTTTTGGATATAATTCCAAATCTAACCATTCAAATTTAAATCTCTTATATTCGTTGGAAAGTACTTTTCGATAAGAACCCAACGGTTCCAGTTTTAGGAGAATCCGACGGTCGGATCTCCCATTACGTCCATTTGAAGTTAATGGTCGAAATTCGCGAACGATCGCTGCATGACGCGTTCTATTCAGGCCATTAAATATATGTATATATATATATATATATTCGATTTCCATTCAAAACATATTTTATAAATTCGTTTTAAAACGATTCCAACTTCATTTTCAATTTTTAATCAAAATTGAATATTCTATATCATTATAATATTAAAATGATAATATTTTCAAAATATCAAATTTTGAAATAACTTTTCGATATTCATTATAAAATGAATAAAATCGACAGAAAATCCCGTTCGTGTCAAAATGGCGTTTAATTACTTAATGCAGCTTCACATTTCAATATTTTTGTGTCCATCCCAAATCGGACATCAAAATCATATTTTGATTATTCACTGAATATTATTTTAAAATATTCGTTAATTCTGAACTGGAATCAGACTCAATCAATTACCATATAATTTTAGTTATTTGGATTTTATACATCGCATGTATACAACAATATTGATAAACAATCATTAAAAATTCATACAACATCCATAGTGCATTTTACAACTATACAAGCACTAAAATAAATAAATAATGCTTATATAGTCTGTCAAACCATCGATTGACGTACCACTAATTATTGGGATGAGAGTAGGTTAAATATCATCCCAATACCCGTGTGGGGTTTTCAAACAACAAGTATTGATTATTATTGGTGTAGTTGGGAAACGTGTAAAAATTATCGCCCCAATCAATATCAGTAAAATGGGTGCACATAAACAAACCGTCCGATTTGTAAATGAATATTTATTTTATTTTCATGATAATTTTTATATACATTTTATATAAATAATTTTCACATACAACCATTAATCAACGACAATCCCAATCACAATCCAAATAAACAATCAACCATGGTTTGTACAAAAAAGTAATGTCATGAGCTACTAAGCCCCGTCTTCAACCTATTATATAATAACTGTAAAATAATTTGAATGAGAGAGAGTTCTCACACTCGGTTTCCACTCCGTCATTCTTTATTGGATGATCGCTTTTTAAAAAATTAAATAGTGTGTTTAATTTTACTAAAATCTATAACTAGCTCCAATCATGTCCCAGTCTGCTCCATCGCGTAGATCTCGATTTTTTGGTTCCAATGCAACTGAAATCATCTGATTCTGATATCGTTCGAGCTAGATATGAAATTATAAACGTTAATCACATTTTTTAATTTAACTGAAAATAATTAAGCTATTAAATTAATTAATTACTTTGACTAGTTCCTTCCCCATCGCTCTTTCATTTTGCCTAGAACCGTTTACGGAAAAAAGCTCATCTCCGATTCCTCAAATCGCACATCACCAGACGACCTTTGGCAACGATCCACTCCCTCCACCTCATGCGCTCACGTGTCGTGCCCCCACGCCAGCAGCCACCTCGAGATCGACGCCCCCCAGCGCATGCAGATCGAAGTCAAACTCCGCCTCTTTGAGGGCTAAGATCTCGCAAAACCCTCAATGAGAATTGATCAAACACCAGATGGGTTTAAAGATCATAAACTCCTCTTTTCTGTTTGTTTTGATTTCATAGGTTAATTTGAGATAGGATTATTGTAATTTGGGATTAAAATCCGGTTGATTCTGTGCGTGAAGTTTAGGGGCTCCTGCTGTTTCGATTGTGAAGAGTTAGGGTTACGGATTTATAACGTTTTTATATATTTTTTATTTAATTATTTCTTAAAAATGAAATTTTAATCCGAACTCGAAACGAACCCCAACGACTGCCGCCCCTAGCCAAATATCCCCATTCCAGACACAACGGAATATGTTTCGTAAGCCAATTCGACTGTTTCAGTCAGTTTTTCTTCAAAATTAAAATATAAATCAATATATATTAAATTTAAACATATTTTAATTTATCGTGCCACATACTGACTCCAAGAATTCCAAAAAACTAAATCTAGCTATGTTTTGACGATACGGTCCTAACAAGACTAATTTCGTCGAATTTGGAGATAGTTTTAAAACTGGTCATTTATGGTCGATCAAACTCAAACTAAAACTATCAAAACACATTTAAATTCACCACACTCACATATTGATTCCAAAAATTATGAAATTTGAAAAATAACAATAATTTGACATCTCGGATCCAACAAAAGTTGTTTGGTCAAAAACGGAGGTCGTTTGCAAAATGGCAATTTTTAAAGGCTATATATTATATTAAAATATATATAAGTTCCATAGCGACTATTTTAAATTTTAAGCTGGACATAACTTTCAATTTACAAAGTGAAAAATCAATTTCTTACATTCGTTAGTAAGATATTATTAAATAGATTCAAATATTTCTTCCTTTACTAAAATCCGATTTATTTTGATTTCTGTACATTCAATTGAAATTTAAAATCAAAATTTCAAACTACCGCGCCATTTCAGGCTCGTTTTATAATTAAAATAAATGTATATGTTCTAACTTCGATTAAAATAAATTTTTAGTCATTATTATTTAAAATAAATCATTTTAAATATTCAAAATCCATTAAAATAGCTAATTTAATTTTTTTAAATTGGTTTGGAATTTTCAGATTGTTACATTATAATTTTCCAATAAGTGTAGAATCTTTATCATTTACTCTTCTTCTTCAGAGCTTAAAATTCATGGAAGTAGTTCTACTTTACATGTACACAATACGAAGGATTGTAGAAGAGTTAGAAACTAGTAAATGAGCTTAATACAAATCGCTACAACTAAGACAAACTATAAACTTGGTTTTGAATTAATAAAATAATCTAAGTCTTTTTAGATAATGGAAATTCAAATAAATTTGCACATATATATTATATGTAAATCCAAATAGAGAGTCAAGGTGGGTAATACAGATAACATGGATTTTATCAAGATCTTTGGGAATGTTAAATGGAGAATGGGACTATTATATGCTTTTGTATAATATTTTCTTGTTTCATTGCAAATTTATTCTTATATGCCCAAGAAAATACAATTTTATTTATAAGTCAATTATTATTAAATGAAGTGATGAGATTTATATCAGCCTTTATATTCCATATGATTGACGAATCAAATACTTTCTTCATATGAAAACTGGGAATTTCATATGAAAATGATATTGTATTGCATGATGACTAAGAAGGACAGCGCTAATCACCGCCATTGGATCTCATAGGACATCATTTGTCGTCCCAAAAGTGAAGGGGGTTAGGCGTCCATAATCCAAAGGATACATGTACTATCTCTGGTTGCAAGCTGTGGGCTCAGTTTTGTGCGAACGACTACTTATGGGCGACGTTCCTTCGCGCCAAGTACCAAAGACTTTAGGCCGTGAATTTCTCTGGTGTCCGATCCTACGCTAGTGAGACATCGAAACAGATGCACTCAGTGAAGGGCTTTTCTGTTTCACATGGTGGTGGATTAGAATGGGATGGCGGTCCTTTTTCGATAACGACATCTCCACGCCCCCATTTCCATGCCATCTCCACGTCTCCTTCTCTTTTCCCTCTCTTTTCCTTCATCTGGGATGTCCTTATTCCCCCGAAGGTTTCTCTGTTTTTGTGGCGGCCCCTTAATGATGGGGTTCTGATAGACAGGAATCTCCATAGGATTGGCATCCCACTTGTGTCCCGTTGTCGATGCTATTGGTCTGTTGATACGAAATCCATAGCTCACTTGTTTTTCTTCGGCTTTTTTGCCAGAGCTATTTGGATTTACTTTAAGAACTTGGTTCGTCTTCGAGGTAATGCGTCTTCTATAAATGATTTACTGAGATACTGCTAGGCCATAATCTCAGGTAAATCTATTTGCTCGATCCTTTTTTAGTTAATTCCTTTCTTATCTGCTTGCACATCTGGTGCTCGCAGAATAAGGTAATTTTTGATGAAGTGTCTATGTACCCTGCTTCCACCATCGGAAAGGGCCTGGTCTTACAGGTTCTTTTGGGATCATCCGTCTTTGGGTTTTCTTGTTCCTAGAGCATCTATTTTTGACCTAGAGCTTTTACGTGGATGGGATTGCTCATCTTTTATGCTTTGGTGTATCATTTCTTTTTCAAGGTTTCTCACCCTTGTGTTTTTCAGATCTGACGCTTTGGCGGCTTCGTCGACTTGACAGTCATTAGATTTCTTAGCACCGACCTTTGGCTTCATTGGTTAAATGCATTTTATTGTTTATAGTTTGTGTTTGTGCTTCGTCTTCTTTGGTTGGTGTTATGTTGCTCTTATTTTGTGAGTGCATAGATTCTGTAGCCTTTTCAACAGATCTGTTGTTACAACCTGGAAAATGGGAACCAATTTAAAAAATTTATTTTAGCTATTCTAATGAATTTTGAATATTTAAAATGATTTATTTTAAATAGTAACAACTAAAAATTTATTTAAATCGAAGTTAGTACGAATAAATTTATTTTAATTATAAAACGAACTTGAAATGGCGCGGTAGTTTGAAAATGCAATTTTAAATTTCAATTGAATGTACAGGATTCAAAATAAATCGGATTTCAGTAAAACCTAATATATTTGAATCCATTTAAAAATAACTTTCTAACGAATGTGAAAACTCCTAATTTCATAACGGGAATAAAAGGTTATGTCCAGTTTAAAATTCAGAATAGTCGTTATGGAACTTATATATATTTTATATAATATATAACCCTTAAAAATAGCCATTTTGCAAACGAACTCCATTTTTGATGAAACCACTTTTGCTGGATCCGGAATATCAAATTATTGCTATATTCCAATTTTCATAATTTTCAGAATTAATATCTAAGTGCAGTGAATTAAAACACGTTTGGTAATTTCAGTTTGATTTTCATCGATTGGAAATTGACCATTTTTCAAATGGTCTCCAAATTCGACGAAATTAGTTTTGTTAGGACCGTATCGTCAAAACATAGCTAGATTTATTTTTCTGGAATTTTTGGAGTCAGTATGTTGCCCCGGTAAATTAAAATGTACGTTGAAACCAATTTTGAACGTTATATTAATTTATATTTTAATATTGATGAAAACTGATCGAAACGATAGAACTGGCTTACGGGACATATCCCATTATGTCCGGAATGTGGGTATTTAGCTAGTGGCAATAGTCGTTGGGTTCGATTTGGAGTTCAAATGAAAAAGTTACGTTTTGGATTTAAATCAAATATATATATTTATATACTTGGTCAACACACCTTTATCTCTCCCCCATCGTTCAAAATTGAAGAAAGAAAAAAAACGCACGATCGCTCCCCCCTCTTGCAGTGCCACCACCTACATCGCACCCCCCATCTTCCTCCTCCTCCTCTCCTCTCTCTCCTCCTCTTTCCCTCTTTGAGTTTCAAACCCCTAAACACGAAGTCACCACCAACCACCTCCTCCGGCCTCCCGGCTGCACCACCATTGCCACCCGCTGCCTCCGTAACCCCAGTCAGATCCGGCGACGCCTCTGGCCACCCTCCCCTTAGCTGTGGGCCCCCTCGATCCCCAAAAACCCATTTTCTCCAAAATTCCCGTTTTGCAAATAATACCCTGTCACTATTTTGCCAATAACTCTCACACAGTGCGTTTGTATCCAAAACCCCGCGGTACCAAAGTCGAAGATCTCGTTTTTCTCTTCAATTTGAGTATATGGATGTCCTATTGTGGATTGCGGAGCTATCAGGAAAACGCGTCCGAAGATCGCGGATTTACTGCTATTTTTCGCGATTTCCGGTGAATTGGTGTAGTTTTGGAAGAAAGTCCTCTAGCCAAAAGTTGTCCGCAATGGCGCATTTGGGTTAGTGATAAAGTCTAGTGAAGATTGGAGGCCGTATGCAAATTCTAGAGCCAAAGAGGTGAATTCAATGTAATAACCCGGAAATCTGGGCCAGTTTAAATTTTTATTTTGGCAATTTTAGCGAATTTTGATTATTTAAAATGAATTATTTCAAATAATAATGACGAGAAATTTATTTTGAATATAATTCGAACGTATATATTATATAGATCGTCGTTAGAATATAAATAATTATATATAATTATAAATAGAATTGAAAATAGCGCGGTAGTTCGATAATTCGATTTCAAACTTCAATTAAATGTACCGGGTGCAAAATAAACCGGATTTTAGTGAAACCAAAAATAATAGGATCCAATTGTGAATATCTTTCTAACGAACCCGATAAATTGAAATTTCATAACGGGAAACAAAAGATATGTCCAGTTGAAAATTCTGAATAGTCGCTATGAAATTCAGGCCCTTAAAAATGGAAATTTTGCAAATAAACTCGGATTTCGACGAAACCACTTTTGTTGGGTCCGTGATGTCAAATTATTGCTAGATTCCAAATTTAATAATTTTCCGAATCAATATGTGAGCGTGGCAAAGGAAAACGTGTTTGGCCAGTTTTAGTTGATTTTAATCGACTGGAAAATGGTCATTTTTCCAACGATCTCAGAATTCGACGAAACTCATTTTGTTAGGACCGTATCATCAATACGAAGCTAGAAAATATTTTTCTGGAATTTTTAGAGTTCGTATGTGACCCCGGTAAATTGAAATGCGCGTTCAAATTCAATATATAGAGTTATATGTTGATTTTAACGAAAACTGATCGAAACGGTCGAATCAGCTTACGGTACATATCCCATTGTGTTCGGAATGGAGGTAATTAGCTATAGACGACAGGCGGTGGGCCTCGTTTAGAGGTTGTATGAAAAAGTCAACTTTTTTGTAAATTAAATAAATAAATAAAATAATAATATCCCCCCTTTCTCTCCTACACCCTCGATCAGGAACCCCCGATTTAATTCAGAAATCAAATAAAAAAAACCCTAGCCTAAACCCGTCGACGCCACACTCCAGCCGCCAACCTCGCCCTTCGCGCCGCCTGCTCCACGTCGGAGCGCCTCCTATCTGCCCCTCCCCCTCTTCTTCTCCACCTCGCACACTCTCTCTCCACCTCCTGCGAGCGAACCTGAATCCCCAACCCCCAAAACCTGACGCAGTGCCTCCTCCGCCCCTCTAAACCCTAACGCCGCCGTGAGTCACCTGTTCCGCACCCCTCACCGATGAATGCAGCACACCCTCGCGTGCCTCCTTCTCCAATCCAACTCCAACGCCATCAAAACCCCTCCACCTGAACGAACGCCGAGCCACCGTCCCCATCGCCAGCGCCTGGCCCACGCCCCACCGCGCCTCCTTCTCCGACGAGCAGCCCCACCCTTCCGGCCGATGTCCAAACAAATAAAAGGTGATTTTTAATCTTTTTATTCAGTTTTAATTATTTATTTGTGTAATGAAAAATACGATTTTTCTTATGTAATTTAGCTTGAAAAATACGATTCTTCTTATGTGATTTAGCATAGAAAAAAAAAAACTGATTTTTCATATGTTTTTAAGCATTAAAAATCCGAGATTTTTACTTAACGAAAGGAGAGATTTTTACTTAAGGAAAGGAGAGATTTTTACTTAAGTAAAGAAGCGGATTTGATTAGTATGAAGAAGCGAATATGATATTTATAAAGAAGTGATTTTTATACATATACTAGGGAAATAAAAATATGATTTTTATAATTTTAAAAGAATAAAAATATAGTTTTTGTATGAACAACGCGAAAAGACTGAATTGGGATTTCAACCGATCCAGGCGGTTCAGCAGTCAAAAGCAAAGCACGGCGGAGTGGAACCCTCTGTGAGAACTTCTCACCTTTAATTTATTTTTCTAGTTGAAATATATATACTAGGATGCAGACGGTGTTTAGTAGCACCCGACACCCGTCGTCCACAGACCATGGACGGCTTGTATGCTTGTTTGTTTGATTTTGATGTGTAGTTGATTGTGTGATGTGATGTGAAATGAAATAAAATATTTATATAGTTAAAAATATTTTATAGTTAGAAATAAAAATTTTAACGTGCATATGAAATGAAATAAAAATAAACAAATCGGACGATTGGTTTATATACACACATTTGACTGATATTGATTGGGACGATAAATTTTACACATCGCCCAACTGCACAAATAAAATCTGTGTTTGATTGTTTGAAACCCCACACGGGTATTGGGATGATATATGACATACACTAATCCCAATAACTAGTTGTATGTCGATCGATTGATAGACAGACTGTTATAAGCGTTAAATATTTATATTCGATGCTTATACAGTGTAGAATGCACTTTGGATGATGGTTGATTATTCATCGTTGTTATTGTATACATGTGTTGTAGAAAATCCATATAATTAACATTATATGGTAATTGATTGGGCCTCATTCCATATTTGAAAAAGAAATATTTGAAAAAGAAATATTTGAATAGAAATATTTGAAATAAAAATATTCGAAATAGAATATTTGAAAATATGAATATATGAAGCCGTGTTGATTAGATTTACGCCATTTTGACGTGAACGATATTTATAACGATTTTACTCATTTTCTAATGAATATCGAAAGTGATTTCAAAATCTGATTTTTCGAAAAGAATTGAAATTCGAATTAAATTGAATTGAAATGAACTCGAATTAAATCGAATAAATGAATTCGAATTGAAATTGAATATAAATGAATTCGAATTGAAATTGAATTGAATTGAAAACGAACTGAATTTGAATTAGAAATCAATTTGAATTGAAATCAATTTGAATTGAAATCAATTTGAAATGAATTTAAAACGAATTTATAAGGAAAAATTCAATTTTGATTTGAATTAGAAATGAATTTGAAATCGTTTTGAAAACGAATTTAAAACGAATTATAAAAATACGTTTTAAAAGGAAATCGACGAAGTATATATTATATAGATTATATATATAATATAATGTCCTGAATAGAACGCGCCGCGCCGCGGCAGTTCGCGAATTTCGACCATTGACTTCGAACGGATATTACGGGAGATCCGACCGTTGGATTCTCCTAAAACCGGAACCGTTTGGTTCGTATCGAAAAGAGCTTTCTAACGAATATTAGAAATCAGAAATCTAACGGTTGGATTTGGAATTATGTCCAAATCAAATTTGGAAAAGGTCGCTGTAAGTGCAGTTCGATGACCGTTGATGGAAATCGACTGTACGGGCCTTGATAAAATTATTAAAAATAGTAATAATTTTCGTAAAATCATAAGAAATGATTTAGAAAGAATTGGGATGAGAAACTCCATATTTGAAAAGATAAAAATAGATTTTTATCGAAATGAACTAGTTTTGAACTAGAATTATAATTCTATTTATTTTTAAATAAATAAATTGAATTTGAAATGGTTTTGAAAATAACCAGAATTTCCAATGATTGCATTGGAATGGATTTGAATCGAAATTGTCTTCGGAATATTTCGATGTTTGATTTCGTGATTATACAGATGTTGTTATGGAAATTTGAAAGATATATATATCGTTATTTCCAATACGATATTTGTTTGTCGTAGAATTTGATATTAAGCCGATATATTTTCTATTCAGAGCCTTGTATTTAATATCAAATGTGATTTTGGTTTGTCGTGAATGGTGTCTTCATTAACACTGTTCTTAAGCCCAGTTGAGAAAAAGATTAAATCTTTTATTTAGATTTAATGAAGTGTACCAATTAAATAATATTTAATTGGAAATTGAATTCGAATTGATTCTTGGGTTTATCGTGAACAGTGTTTTATATAACACTTGTTCTTTAACCCGATAATTAATGAAATGTGATTTTGGGTTGTCGTGAACGGTATCTTCAATAATAATGTTCTTAGACCCAAAGAAGTTAAGAAAATCAGAAACTAACTGAAGGTTAGTTAAGTTGAATGGTTTCTGAGGTATTGATCTGATGTTGGTTTCGGCCTTCGGGGTTAATACTTAGGGAACTGCTCACTTGCTAATTTACGGTTAGGGACTGATTGAAATGTATTATGATTTTGGGTTTATCGTGAACCGTGTTTTAAATGACACTGATTCTTTAACCCAGTCACAGATTAAAACTAAGTGGAGTTTTATTGAATCTTCAATTAGATTGAAATGATTGAGAATGGAGTATCACCAGTTTTGCTCCAGGCGATTGTTAAATCTTTAATTAGATTTGAACGTGAAATGGTAATTGAATTTACCGATAACACCCTGGTGTTAGATATGAAGTATTACCAGTTTTACTTCATGGGATGAATAGGTTGGGATTGGGAAATTAAAACAAATGATTACTTCGGTAAGGTTCGTTAATCCCGACTAGTTGAATCGAAATTCAAAAGAAGATTAAAGAATAAATTCAAGGAATTTATCTTTGATAAAATTAATGGGAACCTTTCCCTAGGAATGTGAAATTTAGAAACTAACTGTCGGTTAGCTAAGCAGAATGGTTTTCTGGATATGTTGGTTTCGGCCTTCGAGGTTAATACTTGGGGAATTATTCTCTTGATTAATTTACGGTTAGTGACTGATGAATTGGAATGAGGCGTATGTTGTGTTTGTGTAACACTTATTAAAATATACGCGAGTTATTCGGAAAGACCGGGTTTATCCCATTCTGAATAACTGATACGACGATAAGTCGAAGATGAAGACGGTGGTCGAAGACCGGAGGTCTTCACGTCATTTGGGTGATTACTGATGATCTTGATTGGGATGTACACCAAGAAGGTGGAAACAGTTGGTGATCGTCCAGAAGTATTTGGAGATCGATGGATATGCGGGGTACTAGGTGCCTCCGGTTTCGTTCAGACCCAGAACGGACTTGTAAATGGACTGTGTGTCCGACATTGGATTTCATTCTATGTGACTGATACCGGTTGCATAGAGTGTTTGCCTGTGTGGCATGCTAAGATGCAAATGATCAAGGCTTCTGTTGAAAAGCAGAGTCTTGTGGTTGATGACCAAAGCACGACCTTTGTGGCGTAGCTTTGTGTAACGTTGAATCGCGAGCCTCACACCCCGGTGGTGAACCAAAAACGGGAGAAGGACCTCAGGGAGGACCTGCGTTTCTTTCTAGCTAGAAGTGGCGTCAGTGGTTTTACACGCCCTGACGAGTTTGACTTATGTGGTTGTTGCTGTTGCGAGGTGCCTCGGATATATCGGTCGGTCCGGGACTGATGGAGTCATTTGTTGGCTCATTTGCGCCCCATAGGGCGGGGAGACGCAGTGTTCAGGATTTCGTATAATCCACATCGGTGGACCGGCCCTGTCGCTCAAAGGGTCGATGCGTTCTGATCCTGAGACATGGTAGGCTATATTGTCTTGAATCGGTTGAGGACTTTCTTTTGCCTCGGTTCATAGATGGAAATCCAATTTCCAAATACATGACATTTGCGGTTTTTATTGTAGAACCTAGTATGGCGACATGATATATGGTACCCATGCCGTCTATGATTGATACTTATGATTTGAAGTTGTTTTATACACTATACACTGATAATAGTATCAAATGATTTGTTTTAAAACGTATCAAGCATTCTTTGGCTGTTATAAGGGAAAACCCTATCCCCCGGCTTGCATTGCATTGTGTGATAGGACCTGGGTCTTATAACAGCTTCATTTTTCTCTATTTAGCATTGCGTTGTTGTTATATGCACTGGTATTCTTGGGAGGAAACCCGTTCCGTGTTATACGGCGTGGTCCCTTGATATATCTGATTTAAAGTAAAGTTTTAAATAACTGTTTTAGTTCTCACACCAGTCCCATGACTGACCTGGAGTTTATTGTTTTGGCCTAAACTCTGGGTGCCCCTATTTTGACATGGGCAGCTAGTAGTTTTGGTTTTGCAGATTTATATTCACAGGATCCTGGTTTACAACTGGAACGATATCCGGAAAGCTTTGTATCCGAATATCTCCTTCTAGTTGTGTTTTGTACTATTTCCGCCGCGATGTATTTAAATGTAATTTAAATCTCTGATATTTCTGTGTAATATTCATTTATACTCTGTATATTCTTGTATTCGGATGGAATTGTTGTAATTAACAATGAAATGTTCTCCCATCTGCGTTCTGATGTGGCTTGTTCTCGACTCAATCCGCTCTTTACCATCTCTTCGGAGACCGGGGAAGTTCGGGTCGTTTCAGCGAGGTATCGGAGCTTTGGTTTACAAAGCTTAGAGAACAAGGCACATTAGAACCATACGAAAGAATTCATCAGATATTGGATTAGTAATATCCAATGGGAATGACTCGTTAGAGATGGGATCAGTAGTATCCTAGAACGAGTGTGAAGAGTATATTTTTAAAATGAAATCCAATTTTGTTTTGAAATTTAAACCATTTCATACGTATTTGAATATTTACTCTATATAGATTTGGACAATCCGATATATAAAGATTTTGCATATATGTCTTGCAAACGTGTATTCGAATTTTTAATATACTGGATAGTTATAGAATCATACTCTAGTGCCCGGGGATAATTCTGGTAACGGGACACCGTCGCCAGTATTTATCTTTGAGTTTCGAAAGTGAGATTTCTATAAATTTCCAATTGACTGGTGTGAGAACCGAAACTAGATAAGGCTTATCGTTGTGAATTGGCATCAAAAACATGATTTTCTGTATATGTATATGTATCAAAATTATGAATTTGAAACGTTAATCCACTAATTGATTGATGTTTGTGTTGTTTGTTTATTTGTTTGATAAATTTGAACCATGTAGCCAAATTGTATCAAATAGTGAATTGTATTGAAAATTTGTCACATTTGCATGCATATACATGTACTTACATTGAACAGGTCATAGCAAGGAGGCTAGAGCAGAGAATAAAATTTGTTTGCCCGGCAAATAGGTACATGTTTACTACAATTTACTGTTTTATTTGGGTGATGATGATTTTATGAGCCTATTGGCTAGCCGCTTGGCTTTTTCTTTTTCTTTTTGGGATCAGAAGGCCTATATGGCAATTTTGGGATTTTCCCGTGGCTCCCGGTGCAGGGGAGGTTATGGCGAAATTTTTTGAAAATTTGGGGTGTTAGCCAAATTTTTGAAAAGTTCTTAGAAACTGAAAAGTTGAAGAACTTAAGCCATAATAATAAAGATAATGAAAGTTGAGTTGATTTGTGAAATAACTTTCGGCTTCGTTCCTTTTCGGGGACGAAAAGTTTTAAGTGGGGGAGATTATAATAACCCGGAAATCTGGGCCAGTTTAAAATTTTTATTTTGGTAATTTTAGCGAATTTTGATTATTTAAAATGAATTATTTTAAATAATAACGACGAGAAATTTATTTTGAATATAATTCGAACGTATATATTATATAGATCGTCGTTAGAATATAAATAATTATATATAATTATAAATAGAATTGAAAATAGCGCGGTAGTTCGATAATTCGATTTCAAACTTCAATTGAATGTACCGGGTGCAAAATAAACCGGATTTTAGTGAAACCAAAAATAATAGGATCCAATTGTGAATATCTTTCTAACAAACCCGAAAAATTGAAATTTCATAACGGGAATCAAAAGATATGTCCAGTTGAAAATTCTGAATAGTCGCTATGAAATTCAGGCCCTTAAAAATGGAAATTTTGCAAATGACCTCAGATTTCGTCGAAACCACTTTTGTTGGGTCCGAGATGTCAAATTATTGCTAGATTCCAAATTTCATAATTTTCCGAATCAATATGTGAGCGTGGCAAAGGAAAACGTGTTTGGCCAGTTTCAGTTGATTTTAATCGACTGGAAAATGATCATTTTTCCAACGATCTCAGAATTCGACAAAACTAGTTTTGTTAGGACCGTATCGTCAATACGAAGCTAGAAAATATTTTTCTGGAATTTTTAGAGTTCGTATGTGAGCCCGGTAAATTTAAATGCGCGTTCAAATTCAATATATAGAGTTATATGTTGATTTTAACGGAAACTGATCGAAACGGTCGAATCAGTCCCATTGTGTTCGGAATGGGGGTAATTAGCTATAGACGACAGGCGGTGGGCCTCGTTTAGAGGTCGTATGAAAAAGTCGACTTTTTTGTAAATTAAATAAATAAAAAAAATAATAATATCCCCCCTTTCTCTCCTACACCCTCGATCAGGCCCCCCCTGATTTAATTCAGAAATCAAATAAAAAAAACCCTAGCCTAAACCCGTCGACGCCACACTCCAGCCACCACCCTCGCCCTTCGCGCCGCCTGCTCCACGTCGGAGCACCTCCGATATGCCCCTCCCCCTCTTCTTCTCCACCTCGCACACTCTCTCTCCACCTCCTGCGAGCGAACTTGAATCCCCAACCCCCAAAACCTGACGCAGTGCTTCCTCCGCCCCTCTAAACCCTAACGCCGCGGGTCACCTGTTCCGCACCCCCCACCGATGAATGCAGCACCCCCTCGCGCGCCTCCTTCTCCAATCCAACTCCAACGCCATCAAAACCCCTCCACCTGAACGAACGCCAAACCACAATCCCCATCGCCAGCGCCTGGCCCACGCCCCACCGTGCCTCCATCTCCGACGAGCAGCCCCACCCTTTCGGCCGACGTCCAAACAAATAAAAGGTGATTTTTAATCTTTTTATTCAGTTTTAATTATTTATATGTGTAATGAAAAATACGATTTTTCTTATGTAATTTAGCTTGAAAAATATGATTCTTCTTATGTGATTTACCATAGAAAAAAAAAATGATTTTTCATATGTTTTTAAGCATTAAAAATCCGAGATATTTACTTAAGGAAAGGACAGATTTTTACTTAAGGAAACGAGAGATTTTTACTTAAGCAAAGAAGCGGTTTTGATTAGTATGAAGAAGCGAATATGATATTATAAAGAAGTGGTTTTTATACATATACTAGGGAAATAAAAATATGATTTTTATAATTTTAAAAGAATAAAAATATACTTTTTATATGAACAGCGTGAAAAGACTGAATTGGGATTTCAACCGATCCAGGCGGTTCAGCAGTCAAAAGCAAAGCACGACGGAGTGGAACCCTCTGTGAGAACTTCTCACCTTTAATTTATTTTTCTAGTTGAAATATATATACTAGGATGCAGACGGTGTTTAGTAGCACCCGACACCCGTCGTCCACAGACCATGGACGGCTTGTATGCTTGTTTGTTTGATTTTGATGTGCAGTTGATTGTGTGTTGTGATGTGAAATGAAATAAAATATTTATATAGTTAAAAATATTTTGTAGTTAAAAATAGAATTTTTAACGTGCATATGAAATGAAATAAAAATAAACAAATCGGACGATTTGTTTGTATACACACATTTGACTGATACTGATTGGGACGATAAATTTTACACATCGCCCAACTGCACAAATAAAATCTGTGTTTGATTGTTTGAAACCCCACACGGGTATTGGGATGATATATGACATACACTAATCCCAATAATTAGTTGTATGTCGATCGATTGATAGACAGACTGTTATAAGCATTAAATATTTATATTCGATGCTTATACAGTGTAGAATGCACTTTGGATGATGGTTGATTATTCATCATTGTTATTGTATACATGTGTTGTAGAAAATCCATATAATTAACATTATATGGTAATTGATTGGGCCTCATTCCATATTTGAAAAAGAAATATTTGAAAAAGAAATATTTGAATAAAAATATTTGAAATAGAAATATTCGAAATAGAATATTTGAAAATATGAACATATGAAGCCGTGTTGATTAGATTTACGCCATTTTGACGTGAACGATATTTATATCGATTTTACTCATTTTCTAATGAATATCGAAAGTGATTTCAAAATCTGATTTTTCGAAAAGAATTGAAATTCGAATTAAATTGAGTTGAAATGAATTCGAATTAAATCGAATAAATGAATTCGAATTGAAATTGAATATAAATGAATTCAAATTGAAATTGAATTGAATTGAAAACGAACTGAAATTGAATTAGAAAACAATTTGAATTGAAATCAATTTGAAATGAATTTAAAACGAATTTATAAGGAAAAATTCAATTTTGATTTGAATTAGGAATGAAGTTGAAATCGCTTTGAAAATGAATTTAAAACGAATTATAAAAATACGTTTTAAAAGGAAATCGACGAAGTATATATTATATATATATATATCATAATGTCCTGAATAGAACTCGTCGCGCCGCGGCAGTTCGCGAATTTCAACCATTGACTTCGAACGGATATTATGGGAGATCCGACCGTCGGATTCTCCTAAAACCGGAACCGTTGGGTTCGTATCGAAAAGAGCTTTCTAACGAATATTAGAAATCAGAAATCTAATGGTTGGATTTGGAATTATGTCCAAATCAAATTTGGAAAAGGTCGCTGTAAGTGCAGTTCGATGGCCGTTGATGGAAATCGACTGTACGGGCCTTGATAAAATTATTAAAAATAGTAATAATTTGTGTAAAATCATAAGAAATGATTTAGAAAGAATTGGGATGAAAAACTCCATATTTGAAAAGATAAAAATAGATTTTTATCGAAATGAACTAGTTTTGAACTAGAATTACAATTCTATTTATTTTTAAATAAATAAATTGAATTTGAAATGGTTTTGAAAATAACCAGAACTTCCAATGATTGCATTGGAATGGATTTGAATCGAAATTGTCTTCGGAATATTTCGATGTTGGATTTCGTGATTATACTGATGTTCTTATGGAAATTTGAAAGATATAGATATATATATATCGTTATTTCCAATACAATATTTGTCGGTCGTAGAATTTGATATTGAATGTAAGCCGATATATTTTCTATTCAGAGCCTTGTATTTAATATCAAATGTGATTTGGTTTGTCGTGAATGGTGTCTTCATTAACACTGTTCTTAAGCCCAGTTGAGAAAAAGATTAAATCTTTTATTTAGATTTAATGAAGTGTACCAATTAAATAATATTTAATTGGAAATTGAATTCGAATTGATTCTTGGGTTTATCGTGAACAGTGTTTTATATAACACTTGTTCTTTAACCCGATAATTAATGAAATGTGATTTTGGGTGGTCGTGAACGGTATCTTCAATAATATTGTTCTTAGACCAAAGAAGTTAAGAAAATCAGAAACTAACTGAAGGTTAGTTAAGTTGAATGGTTTCTGAGGTATTGATCTGATGTTGGTTTCGGCCTTCGGGGTTAATACTTAGGGAACTGCTCACTTGCTAATTTACGATTAGGGACTGATTGAAATGTGTTGTGATTTTGGGTTTATCGTGAACCGTGTTTTAAATGACATTGATTCTTTAACCCAGTCACAGATTAAAACTAAGTGGAGTTTTATTGAATCTTCAATTAGATTGAAATGATCGAGAATCGAGTATCACCAGTTTTGCTCCAGACAATTGTTAAATCTTTTATTAGATTTGAACGTGAAATGGTAATTGAATTTACCGATAACACCGTGGTGTTAGATATGAAGTATTACCAGTTTTACTTCATGGGATGAATAGGTTGGGATTGGGAAATTAAAACAAATGATTACTTCGGTAAGGTTCGTTAATCCCGACTAGTTGAATCGAAATTCAAAATAAGATTAAAGAATAAATTCAAGGAATTTATCTTTGATAAAATTAATGGGAACCTTTCCCTAGGAATGTGAAATTTAGAAACTAACTGTCGGATAGCTAAGTAGAATGGTTTTCTGGATATTGATCTGATGTTGGTTTCGGCCTTCGGGGTTAATACTTGGGGAATTATTCTCTTGATTAATTTACGGTTAGTGACAGATGAATTGGAATGAGGCGTATGTTGTATTTGTGTAACACTTATTTAAAATATATGCGAGTTATTCGGAAAGACCGGGTTTATCCCATTCTGAATAACTGATACGATGATAAGTCGAAGATGAAGACGGTGGTCGAAGACCGGAGGTCTTCACGTCGTTTGGGTGATTACTGATGATCTTGATTGGGATGTAAACCCAAGAAGATGGAAACAGTTGGTGATCGTCCATACGTACTTGGAGATCGATGGATATGCGGGGTACTAGGTGCCTTCGGTTTCGTTCAGACCTAGAACGGACTTGTAAATGGACTGTGTGTGTGACATTGGATTTCATTCTATGTGACTGATACCGGTTGCATAGAGTGTTTGCCTGTGTGGCATGCTAAGATGCAAATGATCATGGCTTCTGTTGAAAAGCAGAGTCTTGTGGTTGATGACCAAAGCACGGCCTTTGTGGCGTAGCTTTGTGTAACGTTGAATCGCGAGCCTCACACCCCGGTGGTGAACCAAAAACGGGAGAAGGACCTCAGGGAGGACCTGCGTTTCTTTCTAGCTAGAAGTGGCGTCAGTGGTTTTACACGCCCTGACGAGTTTGACTTATGTGGTTGTTGCTGTTGCGAGGCGCCTCGGATATATCGGTCGATCCGGGACCGATGGAGTCATTTGTTGGCTCATTTGCGCCCCATAGGGCGGGGAGACGCAGTGTTCAGGATTTCGTCTAATCCACATCGGTGGACCGGCCCAGTCGCTCCAAGGGTCGATGCATTCTGATCGTGAGACATGGTAGGCTAGATTGTCTCGAATCGGTTGAGGACTATCTTTTGCCTCCGTTCATAGATGGAAATTCAATTTCCAAATACGTGACATTTGCGGTTTTGATTGTAGAACCTAGTATGGCAACATGATATATGGTACCCATGCCGTCTGTAATGACCCGCATTTTTAGAGATATATAATTAATTTATTTATTTATATAATTGGTGATTTAGAGAAGTTAATGATCGTTTAATTAAATAATATTGAATATTTAATAAATAATTATAATATAATAATATATTTTAATGTCGAAATAGTCGGAAATAGTGAAATTCACAATATCATGTGAATTGAATAGCATACGAGATTTGGTGGAGTTTCGATTCGAAATATAATAACGGTTATATTGAATCGACGACAGTTGAACGTATAGTTTATAATATATTTATAAACGAGCTCGAAATGGCACGGCAGTTCGCTATTTGGCGATTTGAACTTCAACTGAATGTACAGGATTCGTTTAAAGCCGAATTTCTGTGAAACAAGAAACGTGTGGAGCTGGTGGAGTATATCTTTCTAGTAGAAGAGAAAGATCGGGATTTCGTCGTGTAGATTTTGATTTACGTCCAAATCAAATTTCAGAAAAGTCGCTGTAGAGTTCCTTTATAATTTGCAACGCTTTATATACGATATAAAAGAGATTTTTCGATATAAACTGAATATCGATAAATCTAAAATCTGAAATATCAAACTATAAATTCTGTTATGATATTCTGGAGATGTACGATATCATATGTGGAGATATACGATAATATAAATTTATTTATATTTAATTTAATAATATTTAAATATATTTATATATTTAAATGGGTCATCTAGAGCTTTAAAAATAGTCGGTTTTGCAAACGAAGTCGGAATTCGACGAAACCAATTTTGTTGGATCCGCAATGTCAAATAGTTGTTAGATTTCCAGTTTCGTGATTTTTAGAGTCACTGTGTGGCCGTACAGATTTTTAGAGTGAAAAACAGTCAGTATTTCAACGGTTAAAAATACGCTATGTGAGCAAACGGAGTCGGAATTTGACGAAACCAGTTTCGTTGGGACCGTAATGTCAAACTCTAGCGGTATGTCCAGTTTGGTGATTTTTGGGTATCGTGTGTGCTCACACCGATTTTTAGAAGATAGATACACTATATAAAATCAATAAAATAAATAAATAAAAATATATAATATTTTGTCTGATCTAAAAACAAGCCTAGTCCCTCCCTTCTCAGCCACGAACGAAACCAACCACCACACAGCCTATATATACCATATGAATCAAACACAACAAAGGAAAATGCAAGAAATAAAATCAATACAATTCCCAAACAAATCGATAAATCCTTATCCAAATGTATTTAAAGTCAGCATGCAGAAAGCTTCGATCTGATACCGGTTTGGTGGGGTGCGACGCCACCTGGTGTTGTTCGAATTTTGGAGCAGCAATTAGGGTTCAGGATATTTGGAAATTGGGGCCATCGATTCGAGAATGGAGTGTTGTTTTGGGATGAGGAGGTAGAAACGCACTCGGTTAGGGTATTTTTGGGAAGCTCGGTCGCCAGAAGCGGTCGCGAGAAATCCCTGTGCACCGTGATTGGACTGAAGTCGCAAGTGGGAAATGGGTGCGAGTTCATGATTTCGGGGTCCTGGGTGAACGGATTTTCGAGAGCAGAGTAATGGTACTCGTTTGAGGTTGAACGGTGATGTAGGAACGGAGATAAAGGAGGTGGAATTGGCGATAATGGTGACTGGAAGTAACGGCATCGTGGTATGTTTGGGGAAGATGTATTATGAGCGGATCTTGGGCTTTTGAGGATGGTGGGCCGATTAAATAAAGGGGGTGAGGCCATTTAAAATAAAGGTCCATGTTTATTTAATTTAAAATATTTATACCAACTTCTAATTATCGTAACTTAGCCATACGTAATCGAAATCAGACGAAACAAGTCGCGTTGGGATCGTATGGACGAGAGCAACACAATGAGACTGACTGGGAGTGGAGTGGAGCTCGTTTGGATTTGTGGCGAGATAAATTGTTTGATTCAAATCAAATAACAGTTTATCGTTCTTTAGCGATGAACTGCAAATGTGAGTAAATCTCACTAACTCTGAACAGTTTATAATTTCATGTTGTATTTTTAGAACTGTTAGATATTGGCTGATTGACTGTATGTTGACTGTTTGATTGAACTACTAGTCAGTTAGTTGAATTTTCTATATCGATTCTGTTTAACAGAATATATCATATAGAACTGAAAGTGATGATAATCATATTGTGTAACATCTGTGGATGCAGGGAGACAGGTTGGAGGAATCCGACTGGATTCCTTAACAGTTATTTTATTGTTTTTCATATATTGTTGTATGATGTGATATAAAATCTGTGGGCGATTATATGTGCTTGGACGATATTGAACATCGTGATTTGATATGATTGAATACCATAACATACCGGAATGTAGATAAGGGAATTTTCAAAGTGATATTGAAAATAGCATATTTATAAAATGGGATATTTATAAATAAGAGATATTTATAAAGTGGAATATTTATAAATAAGAAATGTTTATAAATTGGAATATTTATAAATAGGAGATATTTGAAAAGGAAATAAATTCAAAGCATTTCTTTTTTGAATGGAAAGGCCTGTGTGGCGAGTTTGGGGATTTTCCCGATGCTCCCGTTACAAAGGAGGTTATAGCGAATTTTTCCGGAAATTTAAGGAAGAATATTTTTAAGAATAAATTTGAAAAGGAAATATTTAGAAAATAAATAGAGTTATAAAAAGAAAATTTGTTTATAACTGAATAGGATGTTATAAAAAGGAAAACGTTATAAAAAGGAAATCATTTGTAAAGTGAAGAACCGTTACTAAAAGTAAATCTTTATAAATGAATAGTTTAACCAGTTAGAGTTAAACAGTTAGAGTTAAACAGTTAGAGTTAAACAGTTAGTGTTAACCAGTTAGAGTTAAACAGTTAGAGTTAAATAGTTAAAGTTAAAACAAACATAGTTATTCAGGATGAGTTTCCATTTAGCACAACTGCTAGCGTAATTCGCAGGGTTGTAAATAGCCTACGGCGGTCGGATGTTTCCTGAGGGAATCAGGCGTAACCATTGTGATCACTGCAATCTAGAGTTGAGCGAATGGAGTTAAAGAATATAGAGTTAAGCAAAATTTGAAACTGACTAGAGATTAATAAGTTGAATGGTTTCCTGATTATCGATCTGATGTTGGTTTTGGCCTTCGGGGTTTATACTTAGGAAGTTGTTCTCTTGTTAGTTTATAGTTAGAGTCTGATAGTTGTGGAACGATAGTGATACGTAAATAAACAATGGAAATGTTTTCTAACGTTGATAACGAATATTTTCTAAATATAGAAAATAAGGAAATATGAATATATATAAATATATATATATATATATATGTTTCATGATTGGGTCGATAATTCCATTTGGAATTTAGATCGTTGTTTGTACACGGACATGTTTTCATTTGATAGTTAAATCACAGGCTATCAAAGTTTGACCATTTTACGTTGTAAATATGGAGAGACCGGTTGGATTATTATCCGAAGAACCACTCCGTATTGGCATAAGCGTTGCGAATCAAGTATGCTGAATATATTGAAGACGGAGTAAAGTGCAAGGGCTATTGTATAAGTCTTAGATAACAGTGCCTAAGATGGATGTACTGAATAGTGCCTTCGGTTTGTCCAGTCCCAGGATGTGAAAACCCGTAACTTCCCCGTAAAGGAAAGTGGCGGATAGTTCGAGAACAAGCCACAACAGAACACATATAAAAGAACATTTCATTGTATATTACAACAATGCATCAGATTACAAGAATATACAGAGTATAAATGAATATTACCCAGAAATATCAGAGATTTAAATTACATTTAAATACATCGCAGCGGAAAATAATACAATACACAACTAGAAGAGATATACGGATACAAAGCTTTCCGGATATCATTCCAGCTGTAAACCAGGATCCTGTGAATATAAATCTGCAAAACCAAAACTACTAGCTGCCTGTGTCAAAATAAGGGCACCCAGAGTTTAGGTTAAAACAATAAACTCCAGGTCAGTCATGGGACTGGTGTGAGAACTAAAACAGTTATAAATCTTTATTTTAAAGTTAGGTAAATCAAGGGACCACGCCGTATAACACGGAACGGGTTTCCTCCCAAGAATACCAGTGCATAAAACAACAGCGTAATGCTAAATAAAGAAAAATGAAGCTGTTATAAGACCCAGGTCCTATCACACAATGCAACGCAAGCCGGGGGATATGGTTTTCCCTTATAACAGCCAAAGGATGCTTGATACGTTTTAAAACAAATCATTTGATACTATTATAAGTGCATAGTGTATAAAACAACTTCAAATCATAAGTATCAATCATAGGCGGCATGGGTACCATATATCATGTCGCCATACTAGTTCTACAATTAAAACCGCAAATGTCACGTATTTGGAAGTTGAATTTCGATCTATGGACCGAGGCAAAAGATAGTCCTCAACCGATTCGAGACTGTCTAGCCCGAGCCTCAGGAACAGCCGCAACTGCCCCTTGGAGCGACAGGGCCGGTCCACCGATGTGGATTATTATGCATGAACACTACGTTTCCCCACCCTATGGGGTGCAAGTCTGGTCCGTCTGCCGACCAGAATGCATCGGCCGAAACCGATATAACCGAGGCGCCTCGCAACAGCAACAACCACATAAGTCAAACTCGTCAGGGCGTGTAAAACCACTGACGCCACTTCTAGCTAGAAAGAAACGCAAGTCCTCCCTGAGGTCCGTCTCCCGTTTTTGGTTCATACCGGGTGTGAAACTCGCGAAGTAAACGTTACACAAAGCTACGCCATAAAGGCCGTGCTTCGATCATCAACCACAAGACTTTGCTTTTCAACAGAAGCCTTGATCATCTGCCACTTAGGCATGCCACACAGGCAATTCACTCCATGCGTTTGATATCCATCAATATATAACCCCTGAGCTCGTACGTCTCAGAGAAGGGCGTTAAGCAAGAGAATAAATTCTCCGCCGCCAAACAGATATGTATTTAATAGAGATCAATCACACGGACTAAAATCCAATGTCAGACACACAGTCCATTTACCAGTCCGTTCTGGGTCTGAACGAGACCGGAGGCACCTAGTACCCCGCATATCCATCGATCTCCAAGTACGTCTGGACGATCACCAACTATTTCCATCTTCTTGGGTGTACAGCCCAATCAAGATCATCAGTAATCACCCAAACGACGTGAAGACTTCCGGTCTTCGACCACCGTCTTCATCTTCGACTTATCGTCGTATCAGTTATTCAGAATGGGATAAACCCGGTCTTTCCGAATTACTCGCGTATATTTTAAATAAGTGTTACACAAACACAACATACGCCTCATTCCAATTCATTAGTCACTAACAGTAAATTAATCAAGAGAATAATTTCCCAAATATTAACCCCAAGGCCGAAACCAACATCAGATCAATATCCAGAAAACCATTCTGCTTGGCAAACCGACAGTTTGTTTCTAAATTTCATATTCGTAGGGAAAGGTTCCCATTAATTTTATCCAGGATAAATTCTTTGAATTATTTCTTTAATCTTCTTTTGAATTTTGATTCAACTAGTCGGGATTAACGATCCTTACCGAAGTAATCCTTTGTTTTAATTTCCCAATCCCAACCTATTCATCCCATGAAGTAAAACTGGTAATACTTCATATCTAACACCACGGTGTTATTGGTAAATCCAATTACCATTTCACGTTCAAATCTAATTAAAGATTTAACTATCGCCTGGAGTAAAACTGGTGATACTCCATTCTCGATTATTTCAATCTAATTAAAGATTCATTAAAACTCCACTTATTTTTAATCGCTAACTGGGTTAAAGAATCAGTGTCATTTAAAACATGGTTCAAGATAAACCCAAAATCACATTCCATTAATTATTGGGTTAAAGAACGAGTGTTATTTAAAACACTGTTCACGATAAACCCAAAAATCAATATCAATACAATTAAATATTATTTAATTGGTACACTTCATTAAATCTAAATAAAAAGATTCAATCTTTTCTCAACTGGGTTCAAGAACAGTGTTAATGAAGACACCATTCACGACAAACCCAAATCACATTTGATATTAAATACAAGGCTCTGAATAGAAAATATATCGGCTTATATTCAATATCAAATTCTACGATTAACAAATGTCGTATTGGAAATAACGATATAAATATATATCTTTCAAATTTCCATAACAACATCCGTATAATCACGAATTCCAACATCGAAATATTCCGAAGACAATTTCGATTCAAATCCACTCCAATGCAATCATTGGAAATTCTGGTTATTTTTAAAACCCTTTTTCAAATTCAATTTAATTACTTAAAAATAAATAGAATTATAATTCTAGTTCAAAACTAGTTTATTTCGATAAAAATCTATTTTTATCTTTTCAAATATGGAGTTTTTCATCCCAATTCATCCCAAATCATTTCTTATGATTTTACACAAATTATTACTATTTTTAATAATTTTATCAAGGCCCGTACAGTCGATTTCCATCAATGGTCATCGAACTGCACTTACAGCGACCTTTTTCAAATTTGATTTGGACATAATTCCAAATCCAACAGTTAGATTTCAAATTTCTAATATTCGTTAGAAAGCTCTTTTCGATACGAACCCAACGGTTCCGGTTTCAGGAGAATCCGACGGTCGGATCTCCCGTAATGTCCGTTTGAAATAAATGGTCGAAATTCACGAACTGCCGCGGCGCGGCGCGTTCTATTCAGGCCATTATATTATATCTAATATATATAATATATATATAGTCGATTTCTATTTAAAACAAATTTTATAAATAGTTTTGAATTCGCTTCAAAAACGATTTCAACTTCCATTTCAATTCAAATCAAAATTGAATTCTTCTTTAAAAATTCGTTTTAAAATTCATTTCTATTCAATTCAAATTTCAATTCAATTTGAATTCGTTTTCAATTCATTTCATTTCGAAATCGTTTTCAATTCATTTCATTTCGAAATCGTTTTCAATTCATTTCATTTCGAAATCGTTTTCAATTCATTTCATTTCGAAATCGTTTTCAATTCATTTCATTTCGAAATCGTTTTCAATTCATTTCATTTCGAAATCGTTTGATTTCAAAATTACGTTTCAATATTCATTTTAAAATGAATAAAATCGATATAAATATCGTTCCCGTCAAAATGGCGTTAATCTAATCAACACGGCTTCATATATTCCTTTATTCTATTCAACAAATGAATATTTATTTTTGTCAACACACGACTAATCTCAACGAATGAGTACTGTCCACGTGTGACTATTTTTGTTAAATTATTTCGTTCAACACATGACTAATCTCAACGGATGAGTACAGTCAACACATGAACCTTTATTTTATATTGATAAAGATGTAAATTTTATTATTATAATATTTCGTTCAACACATGACTAATCTCAACGGATGAGTACAGTCAACACATGAACCTTTATTTTATATTGTTCTTTATTCTCTAAATTGGAATGAGGCCCAATCAATCACCATATAAAATTAATTATATGGATTTTCATACAACACATGTATATAATAGCATTGAAAAATAATCAACCATCACCCAAAGTGCACTACACTGTATAAGCATCAAATATAGATATCTAACGCTTATAACAGCCTGTCAATCAATCGATCGACATACAACTAACTATTGGGATTAGTGTACGTCATATATCATCCCAATACCCGTGTGGGGTTTCAAACAATCAAACACATATTTTATTTGTGCAGTTGGGCGAGGTGTAAAATTTATCGTCCCAATCAATGTCCTTCAAATAGGTGTACATAAACAAACCGTCTGGTTTGTAAATGAATATTTATTTATTCACATTCACTATATTCATATTCACGTTAAAAATTATATATTTTTAACGATAAAACATTTTATTTTAACATATGAATTTCTATTCAGTTCATTCTTTAAATAAAATGATATTTTTATTTTCTAACTTATTTTAGAAAATTTCGGCGGCATAACGGCACGATACTAGAAACGGGACAAGGCCTAGCCTTATCCCCGGTTTAGTGAAGGCCCACGCCATTCACACATCAATCAATCCAATTTCATTTCATCAAACAAACAAATTTCAATCAAATACTCTAACTAATTTTTGCAATCAAACAAACAAGTCCATGGTCTGTGGACGATTGTGTCGGGTGCTACTAAACACCGTCTGCATCCTAGTATATATATATATAACTAGAAAATAAATTGAAGAGTGAGAAATTCTCACCGATAGCTATCCTAACTCCACGGCACTTCATTTGCAGAAACCTTCGTCGCTCTCGCCTTTTTGTCATCTTCGTTGCCCGTATTCACTACATAAGTAAAAATCGAATTTTTACTTTGCTATTCAATATATAAAAATCGAACTTTTACTATGCTATCTAATATATAAAAATCGAATTTTTACTATGCTATTTTCTATATAAAAATCTCGCCTTTTCAACTGTAAAGATTTCGCCTTTTTAAATATAAAGATTTCGCCTTTTTAAATATAAAGATTTCGCCTTTTTAAATATAAAGATTTCTAATTCACTACATAAACAAAAATCATATTTTTATAGTCGCTATATAGTAAAGACTATATTTTTAATACTTTAAAAATATAAAAATCATATTTTTAATACTTTAAAAATATAAAAATTATATCTTTAACCTTTCTATATAATAAACATTATATTTCAAACTTCTCTATATAAAGATAAAAATCAGTTTTTTTTACTTGTGCTAATTTTAATTAAAACTGAAAATAAAATTAGGTTAGCAATTAAAACTTACAGGGTTTTCTTCGTAGAAGGGGAGGTTTGTGGCTGCTGGAGGTGGAGAGCTGTCGCGGCGGACCTAGGGGTTTAGGGCAGACGGCGGGCTTCGTGGTGGAGGGTCGGATCGGAGGAAGAAAAGAAGGGGGAGGGAAGAAGAACGGAACGGGAAGGAGGAACAGAAGGGGGCGGCGGCGCTTTCGGAGATCGGGGAGGAGAGAGAGGGGGTGGATGGTCGGCGGCGCGACAACGCCTGGAGGGGCGTGGTGACAGGGAATCGCGATTTGAAGAGAGCGGTCTTTTTTTTTATTTGATTGAATCGAACGGCGGCGGGGGGGGGGGGGGGGGGGGGGGGGCAGGGTATAGAGATAAGGGTTTTACCTTCTTTTTTTTTATTTAAATATTTTATTTTTCGCCAAAAAGCAACTATTATTTTCGACCTCAAAACGAGGCCCACCGCCTGTCGTCCACAGCTAATTACCCCCATTCCGAACACAATGGGATATGTATCGCAAGCTGATTCGATCGCTTGAATCAGTTTCTGTCAAAATCTACATATAACTCTATATATTGAATTTGAACGCGCATTTCAATTTACCGGGGTCACATACTAACTAGAAAAATTCCCAAAAAATATTTTCTAGCTTCGTATTGACGATACGGTCCTAACAAAACTAGTTTCATCGAATTCTAAGACCGTTGGAAAAATGGCCAATTTCCAGTCGATTAAAATCAACTAAAAATGGTCAATCGCGTTTTCCTTTGCCACGCTCACATATTGATTCGAAAAATTATGAAATTTGAAACCTAGTAATAACTTTACATCCCGGACCCAACAAAACTGGTTTCGTCGAAATCCGAGGTCGTTTGCAAAATGTCCATTTTTAAGGGCCTGAATTCCATAGCGACTATTCAGAATTTTCAACTGGACATATCTTTTGATTCCCGCTACGAAATTTTGATTTTTCGGATTCGTTGGAAAGATATTATCAAATAGATCCTATGATCTTTGGTTTCACTAAAATCCGGATTGGTTTGCACCCGGTACGTTCAATTGAAGTTTGAAATCGAATTATTGAACTACCGCGCCATTTTCAATTCTATTTATAATTATATATATAATTATTTATATTCTAACGAAGACGTATATAATATATACGTTCGAATTCTATTCAAAATAAATTTCTCGTTGATATTATTTAAAATAATCTATTTTAAATATTCAAAATTCGCTAAAATTGCCAAAATAAAAATTTTAAACTGGCCCAGATTTTCGGGTTGTTACAATCTCCCCCACTTAAAACTTTTCGTCCCCGAAAAGGAACAAAGTCGAAAGTGGTTTGATTAATCCACTCTACGTTCGATCCGGCTTCCATTCTCCAACTTTTCAGTTTCTGAGAATTTTCAAATTCTTCAAAAATTTGGCTAACACCCTAAATTTTCGAAAAATTTCGCCATAACCTCCCCTGCACCGGGAGCCACGGGAAAATCCCGAAATTGCCATACAGGCCTTCTGATCTCAAAAAGAAAAAGAAAAAGCCAAGCGGCTAGCCAATAGGCTCATAAAATCATCATCACCCAAACAAAACAGTAAATTATGTAATAAACATGTACCTATTTGTCGGGCAAACAAATTTTATTCTTCGGCTCTAGCCTCCTTGCTATGACCTGTTCAATATAAGTATATGTATATGCAAGCAATGCGACCAATTTTCAATACAATTCAATATTTGATACAATTAGGCATAATGGTTCAAAATTATCAAATAAATAAACAAACAACACAATCAATTAGTGGATTAGAGTTTCAAATTCATAATTTGATATATATTCAAAAATCATATTTTTGATGCCAATTCACAACAATAAGCCCTATCTAATTTCGGTTCTCACACCAGTCAATTGGAAATTTATAGAAATCTCACTTTCGTTACCCGAAGATACATACTGGCGACGGTGCCCCGTTACCAGAATTATCCCCGGGCACTAGAGTATGATTCTATAACTATCCAGTATATTAAAACTTCGAATACACGTTTGCAAGACATATATGCAAAATCTTTATATATCGGATTGTCCAAATCTATATAGATAAATAATCAAATACGTATAATTGATTTAAATTTCAAAACAAAAATTTGTTTTCATTTTTAAAAATATACTCTTCACACTCATTCTAGGATACTACTGATCCCATCTCTAACGAGTCATTCCCATTGGATATTACTAATCTAATATCTGATGAATTCTTTCGTATGGTTCTAATGTGTCTTGTTCTCTGAGCTTTGTAAACCAAAGCTCTGATACCAACTGTGAAATAGCCGACGAAATCCGGTAGGCTTTGCAACCATCCCTTCATCCCCCAAGCAGCAGGTAATACCCACCGTGGCTCCCACATGGTCCCCCAGTTCCTTATTTTACGGCGACCCTCTCGAGTCTCGCGCCTATTGGCGAACCAACGCCCTCCCCAGCGACATGTAGGGGTAAGAGTCTCCCGTTCGCCACCAAACCGCGAAGCGAGAACCCCCTATCATGCGTACCCGGCCTACTCAGGGCCAGCAACAAGAACTGGTGATACTCCATTCTCGATTATTTCAATCTAATTAAAGATTCATTAAAACTCCACTTAGTTTTAATCGCTAACTGGGTTAAAGAATTAGTGTCATTTAAAACACGGTTCACGATAAACCCAAAATCACATTCCATTAATTATTGGGTTAAAGAACGAGTGTTATTTAAAACACTGTTCACGATAAACCCAAAAATCAATATCAATACAATTAAATATTATTTAATTGGTACACTTCATTAAATCTAAATAAAAAGATTCAATCTTTTCTCAACTGGGTTCAAGAACAGTGTTAATGAAGACACCATTCACGACAAACCCAAATCACATTTGATATTAAATACAAGGCTCTGAATAGAAAATATATCAGCTTATATTCAATATCAAATTCTACGATTAACAAATGTCGTATTGGAAATAACGATATAAATATATATCTTTCAAATTTCCATAACAACATCCGTATAATCACGAATTCCAACATCGAAATATTCCGAAGACAATTTCGATTCAAATCCACTCCAATGCAATCATTGGAAATTCTGGTTATTTTTAAAACCCTTTTTCAAATTCAATTTATTTACTTAAAAATAAATAGAATTATAATTCTAGTTCAAAACTAGTTTATTTCGATAAAAATCTATTTTTATCTTTTCAAATATGGAGTTTTTCATCCCAATTCATCCCAAATCATTTCTTATGATTTTACACAAATTATTACTATTTTTAATAATTTTATCAAGGCCCGTACAGTCGATTTCCATCAATGGTCATCGAACTGCACTTACAACGACCTTTTTCAAATTTGATTTGGACATAATTCCAAATCCAACAGTTAGATTTCAAATTTCTAATATTCGTTAGAAAGCTCTTTTCGATACGAACCCAACGGTTCCGATTTCAGGAGAATCCGACGGTCGGATCTCCCGTAATGTCCGTTTGAAATGAATGGTCGAAATTCACGAACTGCCGCGGCGCGACGCATTCTATTCAGGCCATTATATTATATATAATATATATAATATATATATAGTCGATTTCTGTTTAAAACGAATTTTATAAGTAGTTTTGAATTCGTTCCAAAAACGATTTCAACTTCCATTTCAATTCAAATCAAAATTGAATTCTTCTTTAAAAATTCGTTTTAAAATTCATTTCTATTCAATCCAAATTTTAATTCAATTTGAATTCGTTTTCAATTCATTTAATTTCGAAATCGTTTTCAATTCATTTCATTTCGAAATCGTTTTCAATTCATTCCATTTCGAAATCGTTTTCAATTCATTTCATTTCGAAATCGTTTTCAATTCATTTCATTTCGAAATCGTTTTCAATTCATTTCATTTCGAAATATTTGATTTCAAAATTACTTTTCAATATTCATTTTAAAATGAATAAAATCGATATAAATATCGTTCCCGTCAAAATGGCGTCAATCTAATCAACACGGCTTCATATATTCCTTTATTCTATTCAACAAATGAATATTTATTTTTGTCAACACACGACTAATCTCAACGAATGAGTACTGTCCACGTGTGACTATTTTTGTTAAATTATTTCGTTCAACACATGACTAATCTCAATGGATGAGTACAGTCAACACATGAACCTTTATTTTATATTGATAAAGATGTAAATTTTATTATTATAATATTTCGTTCAACACATGACTAATCTCAACGGATGAGTACAGTCAACACATGAACCTTTATTTTATATTGTTCTTTATTCTCTAAATTGGAATGAGGCCCAATCAATCACCATATAAAATTAATTATATGGATTTTCATACAACACATGTATATAATAGCATTGAAAAATAATCAACCATCACCCAAAGTGCACTACACTGTATAAGCATCAAATATAGATATCTAACGCTTATAACAGCCTGTCAATCAATCGATCGACATACAACTAACTATTGGGATTAGTGTACGTCATATATCATCCCAATACCCGTGTGGGGTTTCAAACAATCAAACACAGATTTTATTTGTGCAGTTGGGCGAGGTGTAAAATTTATCGTCCCAATCAATGTCCTTCAAATAGGTGTACATAAACAAACCGTCCGGTTTGTAAATGAATATTTATTTATTCACATTCTCTATATTCATATTCACGTTAAAAATTATATATTTTTAACGATAAAACATTTTATTTTAACATATGAATTTCTATTTAGTTCATTCTTTAAATAAAATGATATTTTTATTTTCTAACTTATTTTAGAAAATTTCGGCGGCATAACGACACGATACTAGAAACGGGACAAGGCCTAGCCTTATCCCCGGTCTAGTGAAGGCCCACGCCATTCACACATCAATCAATCCAATTTCATTTCATCAAACAAACAAATTTCAATCAAATACTCTAACTAATTTTTGCAATCAAACAAACAAGTCCATGGTCTGTGGACGATTGTGTCGGGTGCTACTAAACACCGTCTGCATCCTAGTATATATATATAACTAGAAAATAAATTGAAGAGTGAGAAATTCTCACCGATAGCTATCCTAACTCCACGGCACTTCATTTGCAGAAACCTTCGTCGCTCTCGCCTTTTTGTCATCTTCGTTGCCCGTATTCACTACATATGTAAAAATCGAATTTTTACTTTGCTATTCAATATATAAAAATCGAATTTTTACTATGCTATCTAATATATAAAAATCGAATTTTTACTATGCTATTTTCTATATAAAAATCTCGCCTTTTCAACTATAAAGATTTCGCCTTTTTAAATATAAAGATTTCGCCTTTTTAAATATAAAGATTTCTAATTCACTACATAAACAAAAATCATATTTTTATAGTCGCTATATAGTAAAGACTATATTTTTAATACTTTAAAAATATAAAAATCATATTTTTAATACTTTAAAAATATAAAAATTATATCTTTAACCTTTCTATATAATAAACATTATATTTCAAACTTCTCTATATAAAGATAAAAATCAGTTTTTTTTACTTGTGCTAATTTTAATTAAAACTGAAAATAAAATTAGGTTAGCAATTAAAACTTACAGGGTTTTCTTCGTAGAAGGGGAGGTTTGTGGCTGCTGGAGGTGGAGATCTGTCGCGGCGGACCTAGGGGGTTAGGGCAGACGGTGGGCTTCGTGGTGGAGGGTCAGATCGGAGGAAGAAAAGAAGGGGGAGGGAAGAAGAACGGAACGGGAAGGAGGAACAGAAGGGGGGCGGCGGCGCTTTCGGAGATGGGGGAGGAGAGAGAGGGGGTGGATGGTCGGCGGCGCGTCAACGCCTGGAGGGGCGTGGTGACAGGGAATCGCGATTTGAAGAGAGCGGTCTTTTTTTTATCTAATTGAATCGAACGGGGGGGGGGGGGGGGGGGCAGGGTATACAGATAAGGGTTTTACCTTCTTTTTTTTTAAATATTTTATTTTTCGCCAAAAAGCAACTTTTATTTTCGACCTCAAAACGAGGCCCACCGCCTGTCGTCCATAGCTAATTACCCCCATTCCGAACACAATGGGATATGTATCGCAAGCTGATTCGATCGCTTGAATCAGTTTCCATCAAAATCTACATATAACTCTATATATTGAATTTGAACGCGCATTTCAATTTACCGGGGTCACATACTAACTAGAAAAATTCCTAAAAAATATTTTCTAGCTTCGTATTGACGATACGGTCCTAACAAAACTAGTTTCATCGAATTCTGAGACCGTTGGAAAAATGGCCAATTTCCAGTCGATTAAAATCAACTGAAAATGGTCAATCGCGTTTTCCTTTGTCACGCTCACATATTGATTCGAAAAATTATGAAATTTGAAACCTAGCAATAACTTTACATCCTGGACCCAACAAAACTAGTTTCGTCGAAATCCGAGGTCGTTTGCAAAATGTCCATTTTTAAGGGCCTGAATTCCATAGCGACTATTCAGAATTTTCAACTGGACATATCTTTCGATTCCCGCTATGAAATTTTGATTTTCCGGATTCGTTGGAAAGATATTATCAAATAGATCCTATGATTTTTGGTTTCACTAAAATCCGGATTGTTTTGCACCCGGTACGTTCAATTGAAGTTTGAAATCGAATTATCGAACTACCGCGCCATTTTTAATTCTATTTATAATTATATATATAATTATTTATATTCTAACGACGACGTATATAATATATACGTTCGAATTCTATTCAAAATAAATTTCTCGTTGATATTATTTAAAATAATCTATTTTAAATATTCAAAATTCGCTAAAATAAAAATTTTAAACTGGCCCAGATTTTCGGGTTGTTACACAGGACAACTTGTATGGACGAAGGTCTGACAGAGTATATCCAATGGATCATGTAAGTTGATCTGTTCAAACGTATTCACGTTTGGTGGCGGAGGAATTCGTTTCTCTAAGCTGTATACCCGTGTTACTTTTGGATAAATCAATTTGTGATTTGGCGGGTATGACGATGTGACATTTTAAGTGAATGAAGATGGATGTCTGACAGAGTATTTCCAGAAAGGTCACGTACATTGATTTCTTCAACTGTACCAAGAGTGGAAGCGGAGAAGGAAACTTCTTTTAGATGACACGTAATGTACTGTTGTAAACGTCAATTAGCGATTTCGATGGATTTGACAATGTAGCATTCGAAGTGAATCTGATGTAATGATAAAGCGTAGCTTCTAGCCTCATCAACCGGTAAATGATAGAAATCGGGCAGGCAGCATGGCTAAGTCAGTCGCACCGAAGTAGGGTGTATAATCACCTATCCAGAGAATATTCATTTGTTTCTTAAATCTATCAATGCTGTCCCATATATATACGGGAACGGTTGCTGATCCCAACCGTTGGTGATGTACATTCGATACACTCAAGCGAAATGAGTGGTCGATCATGTGTGGCTGAGTTACAAGATGTTCTGTTGAACTCCAGTGTATCGTTCCTAGAGTACACTGATGGGAAGGTGGTTCCATACCTTGTCATAGTTGGAAATCCATTATCCAATACGTGCTTGCGATTTTGATTGTATACTATATATGTAGAACGTGAGATGAAAGCGTTTCTGCTAGTTGATATCTATTTGTACATAGACATTATTATAATATCAAAAGGTTTTGATATAAAGATATTTCGGATTCTCATAAGGGAAAAAACCCGTTTCGTTCTGCGGCGTGGTCTTATGAGATATCGTTTACTTGTTCATATACCTGTATTTAAACTGTTTTACTCATACCAGTCCCATGACTGACCCAGAGTTTACTTTGTTGTTTTCCCTAAACTCTTGGGTGCCTAAATTTTTACGGGCAGTCAAGTAGTCGGGATTTACAGATATACTTGAAGAGCTGGAGCAGGAGGCTTCTGGATCATATAGCTATAGTTTATTTCCGCTGTGTTGTAAGTGCTGTACTCTGATAAGTGCTATCGTATACATAACTGTTATATTTCAAAGTTATGTTATCTATTATATGTTATTCGTTCTGCTGTGAGGTTCGTGTTACTCTGATGTTATGTTCTTCTCCTTCTTCTATTCTAAGTTTCTATCTTATCTATTCTCACCCTCTAATTTCTTTCATTAATTACCGGGATTTTTCGACGTTTTGGTTATCGACATCGAGCTTATGTCGATAACCAAAGTCACCGAAAATCCGGGTCGTTACACCGTCTATGATTGATACTTATGATTTGAAGTTGTTTTATACACTATACACTGATAATAGTATCAAATGATTTGTTTTAAAACGTATCAAGCATTCTTTGGCAGTTATAAGGGAAAACCCTATCCCCCGGCTTGCGTTGCATTTTGTGATAGGACCTGGGTCTTATAACAGCTTCATTTTTCTCTATTTAGCATTGCGTTGTTGTTATATGCACTGGTATTCTTGGGAGGAAACCCGTTCCGTGTTATACGGCGTGGTCCCTTGATATATCTGATTTAAAGTAAAGTTTTAAATAACTGTTTTAGTTCTCACACCAGTTCCATGACTAACCTGGAGTTTATTGCTTTGACCTAAACTCTGGGTGCCCCTATTTTGAAATGGGCAGCTAGTAGTTTTGGTTTTGCAGATTTATAATCACAGGATCCTGGTTTACAGCTGGAACGATATCCGGAAAGCTTTGTATCCGAATATCTCCTTCTAGTTGTGTTTTGTATTATTTCCGCTGTGATGTATTTAAATGTAATTTAAATCTCTGATATTTCTTTGTAATATTCATTTATACTCTGTATATTCTTGTATTCTGATGGAATTGTTGTAATTAACAATGAAATGTTCTCCCGTCTGCGTTCTATTTTGTCGTGTTCTCAAAACAATTCGTTCTTTCTCTTTCTCTTCGGAGACCGGGGAAGTTCGGGTCGTTTCATTCAAGTGCGAGAAAGCGACAAAACGGAGCGCGACGACAAAATCCGCCTATTAAAGAATGACGGCGTGGATCTTAAAGGTGAGAACTTCTCATTCTAATTATTTTCTAGTTAAATATGTATACTAGGATGCAGGTGATGCTTAGAAGCACCCGATACCTTTGATTGAAACCATGGATGTTTGGTTATTTGTTTTGATTGGTAAATTGGTTGAATTTGACTTGGAATGTAAATTGAATTGATTAGAATTGGTATGTGTACGGCGCGAGCCAGTATTAGGCGAGGGATAAGGCTAGACTTTATTCCGGTTTTAGTATCGTGCCGTTATGCTGTCAAAATTTTCTAAAATATGTTAGAACAATAGAAATATCATTTTTATTGTATAAATGAACCATATAAAATATTCGTGTGTTGAATAAAATATTTTATTGTTAAAAATATAATTTTTAACGTGTATATGAATAAAATAAATATTCATTTACAAATCGGACGATTTGTTTACGTACACTCATTTGACTGGTATTGATTGAGACGATATATTTTACTCATCGCCGAGCTACACAAATAATAATCAGTGTTTGTTGATTGAAACCCCACACGGGTATTGGGATGGTATTTGACATACACTAATCCCAATTGTTTAGTTGTATGTCAATTGATGGGTTTATAGATTGTTGTAAGTATTAATTATTTATATTTGACGCTTATGCAGTTGTGTAGTGCACTCTGGGTGATGGTTGATCGTTTATCATTGTTGTTATATACATGTGTTGTATGAAATCCATATAACTAACATTATATGATAATTGATTGTGTCTGATTCCAACTCAAAAGGCACAAATATTTTAAATAAAGAATATTTTAAAATAATATTCTGTAAAGGATTAAAAGGTGATTTTGATGTCCGATTTGGAATGGACACGAAAATATTTAAATATATGAAGCCATGTTGATTAGATATGCGCCATTTTAACGCGAACGATAATTATATCGATTTTACTCATTTTTATAAATAATATCGAAAAGGAAGTGATTTCAAAATCTAATGTTTTGAAAATATTATCATTTATATATTGTAATGATAAGGAAAATTCAATTTTAATTTAAAATTGAAAATGAAGTTGGAATCATTTTAAAATAAATTTATAAACGATTTGTAAAATAGATTTTAAATGGAAATCGATGAAATATATATAATATATACATTATATATATAATGGCCTGAACAGAGCGCGCCACGCCTCGGCCATTCGCGAATTTCGACCATTGACCTCGAATTGATATTATGGGAGATCCGACCGTCGGATTCTCCTAAAACTAGAACCTTGGGTTCGTATCGAAAAGAGCTTTCCAACGAATACACAAGATTTGAAATCTAACGGTTGGATTTGGAATTATGTCCGAATCAAGTTTGGAAAAGGTCGTTGTAAGTAAAGTTCGATGATCGCTTATGGAAATCGACTGGAAGGGCCTTAATAAAATTATTAAAAAATATTGATAATTTGTGTGAAATAACAATAAATGATTTGGAAATAATTAGGATGAAAAATTCCACGTTTGTAAAGATAAAAATATATTTTTATCAAAATGAACTAATTATTAACTAGATTTGAAAACCAATAATTTTTAAATAAAATAAATTGGATATGTGAATGGTTTTAATATAACCAGAAATTTCCAACGAACAAATTGGAATGAAATTGGAATGGATTTGGAATGGAAATAATCTTCGAAATATTTCAATATTGGATTCTGTGATTATACGGATATTGTTATGGAAATTTGGAGGATATATTTTATATCGTTATTTCCAACACGATATTTGTTGGTTTCAGAATTTGATATTGAATATAAGCCAATATAATTTCTATTCAGAGCCTTGTATTTAATATCAAATTAGATTTTGGGTTTGTCGTGAATGGTGTCTTCATTAACACGGTTCTTAAACCCAATTGAGAAAAGAATAAATCTTTTAATTAAGATTATTAGAGTTTTCAGTTAATTAACATTTAATTGGAATAAAATGGAATGTGAATTGGGTTTATTGTGAACTGTTTTTTAATGACATTCATTCATTAAACCGATTTACAATGAAATGTGATTTGGAATTTATAAATCTTTTTTTTAATATTTAATGGAAAATTTCCAAAGTAAAGTTTTCCAATTTAATAAAATAAATTGGAATTGAATGGAATTCGATTTGATAATGATCGAAGCGAGCTTCTGTGGAGGAAGATTGTTAATATATATGAAATTTAAAAGGCTTGGTCGTTATTCCATTAATATTATTAATCGGATACAAAAATTGAGAGCGATTATATATATCGATCTGTTTTCCGTGAAGATTCCATAATTAATGGAATGTGATTTTGGGTTTATCGTGAATTGTGTTTTAAATGACATCAGTTCTTTAACCCAGTTAATGACAGGATTACATTTCTAACATTGTATTTCGAACTGCATGGTTGATCTCTGCTAAATATATATCTGTTTGCTGGTAGAGAATTTATTCTCTTGCTTAACACCCTTCTCTAAGACTTACGAGCTTAGAGGTTATATATCGGCAGAAATCAATTGTACGGTGTAGATTGTCGATGCGACATGTTTGTGTTTCCAAAGTTAAATAATCATTAGTATTGATTTTTGGGAAGATAAAAACTAAGTGGAGTTTTAATGAATCTTTTAATTAGATTGAAAAGAGAATGTGATAATTTAAATTATCAAATTCGGGAAATGATCGAGAATGGAGTAGCACTAGTTTTACTCCAAGCGATAGTTAAATCTTTAGTTAGATTTGAAGGTGAAATGGTAATTAAATTTACCGATAACACCGTGGTGTTAGATATGGATTATTACCAGTTTTGCTCCATGGGATGAATAGGTTGGGATTAGGAAATAAAAGAAATGATTACTTCGGTAAGGTGCGCTAATCCCGACTAGTTTGGATAAACCTTAATTTGGTTAGAATTGATATCCAAAGGAAGATTAAAGAATAAATTTAAGGAATTTATCTTTGATAAAATTAATAGGAACCTTTTCCTAATGATGATAACATTTAAATAAATAAAAATTCTGGATTGGAATGAGGCGTATGTTGTGTTTTTATAGCACTTGTTTATAATATACGTGAGTTATTCGGAAAGGTCGGGTTTATACCCATTCTGAATAACTGATTCGACAATAATTCAACGATGAAGATGGTGGTTGAAGACCGAAGGTCTTCACATCGTTTGGATGATTACTGATGTCTTGATTGGGTTGTACACCTAAGACAAGGTAATAAGTGTTGATCATCCAGACGTACTTGGAGATCGACCGGATATGCGAGGACCTCTCTCCTGTATTGGACATATGGGACGAGGAATAAGGTGCCTCCGGTTTCATTCAGACCCAGAACGAACTAGTAAATGAATGTGTGTTTGACATTGGGTTTTATTCTGTGTTGATTGATCTCTATTAAATATATATCTTTTTGGTGGCGGAGAATTTATTCTCTTGCTTAACACCCTTCTCTGAGACGATATACATCAGTTGCATGGCGTGAATTGTCATTGTGGCAAGCTGAGATACAAATGATTAAGGCTTCTGTTGAAAAGAAGAGTCTTGGGGGTGATGATCAAAGCACAGCCTTGAAGGGCATAGCTTTGTGTATTGCGTTAATTCGCGAGCCTCACACCTTGGTATAAGTCAAAAACGGGATAAGGGACCCAAGGAGGACATGACGTTTCTTTCTAGCTATAGGTGGTGTCATGGTATAGAGCCCAGACATTGATTATATTTTTACCTTTGTGGATGATGGATTGCAAGATGCCTCGGATATATCGGTTACTACGGAGCCGATGATATAGGTCCTATAGGGCTGGGAAACGTGTGTTCAGGAATAACTAATCCTCAAACGTAAGGAAGGACTGGCCTTGGAGGATCCAAGGGTCTTCTGCAGGAGATCCTGAGGGATTTGCTAGAGTGTCTCGAAGCCAGCGAGGAGTACATCCCTTGCCTCGACTCATGACAGAAATCCAATTTCCAATATGTGATATTTCGATTTTAGTTGTAAACCTATATGGCGACATTATAGCATGGGATACTATGCCGTCTATGATTGATACATTTATATTTGAAGTTGTTTTTGACACTATACACTTATTATAGTATCAAATGATTTGTTTTAAAAAGCACCAAGCATGTTTGGCTATTATAAGGTAAAACTCTATCCTCCGTTTTGCGTTGCATTATGTGATAGGACCTGAGTCTTATAATAGCTTCATTTTTCGAAAATCATTGCGTTGTTTACCAACTGTTTGTGCACTGGTATTCTTAGGGGTAAACTCGTTCCATGTTACATGGCGTGGTCCCTTGATATATCTGATTTTAAAGTAAAATTTTAAGTAACTGTTTTAGGTCTCACACCAGTTACATGACTGACCTGGAGTTTATTATTTTAACCTAAACTTTGGGTGCCTCTATTTTCCACACGGGCAGCTAGTAGTTTTGGTTTTGCAGATTTAATTTTACAGGATCCTGGTTTACAGCTGGAGCTATATTCGGAACGCTCTGTATCCGTGTATTTTTTAAGCTGTGTTATGTATTGATTTTCCGCTGCTTTGTATTTGAATCTCTGATATTTTTCAAATGTATATTATTTGTTCATACACTGTTATATTCTTGTACTCGGATTGAATTGTTGTAATAAGCAATGAAATGTTCTTCTATTCATGTTCTGATTTGTCGTGTTCTCAACTCAATCTGGGATTTCCCGTAAGGGCGAGTTTGGGTCGTTTCATCTTCTTTTGTTCAAAAAATGAAATAATTTTACCAAAATTATATTTTGTTATAAAATAATAATTTTCTGAAATTATTATTATATATGGACATGTCGATTATTATCATTATAAACATGGAAATGGTTATATATAACCAAATTGAATTTGTATAAGAATGAGATATACAAATAGGACAAACCGAAAAAATTGAATTTGAAATCGTTGAAAGTTGGACGAATATTTTCAAGGATATCATTAATATAATATTACTTTGGTAAGATTTGTAAGAACATCATTTTTGAATGAATTAGAATTTGACTGAGGTTAAGTTGAATAAATTGGATTAGAATGGTATTAAGTGGAATTGATATAGTAAACAAAGTTATAAATGAATCTATAACTTAGTAATGAACTTGGATAGAAATATTCGACAATGTTAGACAATCAAAAAATTTCAAATTGGATTTAAAACCTGACTTGGCTTTTATTAAAATACAGATTGGAATTATTAAACTTATTAAACATAATTAAAAATGAGCTTATCGAGATGCGGTAGTTCGTAATTTGATGATTTGAACATCAATTGAATATATAGGATTCAATATGAGTCAGAATTCGTTGAAACAAGAATGTTCTTGATCTATTGAATCATAATTTTCTTACGAAAGAGAAAAAATCAAGATTTCATCATGTAAATTTTGAGTTGTCAAAATAAAATTTCTACAAAAACAGCAATATAATCGTTTATAAACTATAACGATATATTTAATCAAATCAAAGAAATTTTAATTGAATAAAATTTGTTTTTCAATGATAAAATTCAGACTTGAATTTTTAACTAGATAAGAAATCTTGTAGGTTAAATAGATTGATTTTTGTAGTAAAAAAATCAAAATTTTGAATTTCAGAATGTAGATAACTAATTTGGAAAATTAATTAGTTAATAGAAAATGTGAACAAAACTTAACGTAGTTAAATGAATTGGATTGGTAAGTTGAATATGGATTTGATTTAAAAAGAGAATTTGAAGCAAATGAAAGCGTTTGAACATGATTAATCCAAACTAACAAAGTAAATGAGTTTTGTAATTATTTTCCAAGTATAATCAAAGATATTTTTCTTAAATAAAAAATAAAGTAATAAAGCTACTTGAGGTGAATGTTTTAGTAGATAACTTGCTCACTTTGGACGCCTTGTTTGCTATGATTATTGTTATATAGCTTATAAGTCTATAACTTTGGATATAACTGTAATCTCCTTGTTACTCTTTAATTCTGGGGACGAAATTATTTCTAGGGGTAGATTATAATGACCAGGTTTTTGACTGATTTTGTAATATAATTTATTTTAGATTATTTCAGTAATTGATTTAAACAATAAATTGTGAATAATAAATATTTGGAAATTCCAAGTATATATTTTAATGATTTAAAATTTATTAAACAATGTATATATGTATATAATATCAGTAAGTAATATTTTAGTCATTTTATTTTGGATTTTTAATTGTGCTTTAAACTCTGGATAAAAATACATATAATATTGGATTTGAATATCATAGAAAATTAGAATAATAATTATCTAAAAATTCTATGTGTATATTTTTACATGTTATATATGTATGTATGTATGTATGTATATGCAAGTAAATATTGTTGTAACATTTTGATTGTATTTAAACTTGTTTTAAATACATGTAAATATAAAATTGGTTTTTAATTATATGACAAATCAGAATACTGCAATTACTTCACACACTAGTACAAAAGAACATGGCTATTAAATCTATGACATTTATGTGATGAGGTCTTAACACTTTATAACTTGAAACTACTTAGAATCTAAGTTTTGTTTTTTTATTTAAAATCTTAAGAACACATAATAGTACCATATGCATGGGCATAGCAGCTGAGGAACTAAACAACTTCAAATCATTTAGGTAGGAAGCCTAAACCATAGGTGCACAGGAAAGTGACAACTTGAATTGCTTAGAATCTTAGGCTAGTTTCTTTTTGCATGGCTCGCACACACTAGCACATATATGCATGTGTTTTCTTATCATGGTTGTGCACTTCAATAGACTTGAAGAATGTAAATATAGAAATGAATACACATTGAGACAACCTAGACATCCTCTGCAAAGACTACAAGTTAGTTTATATTTTGTACTTCATTTTCACCTATAAATACACTGGTACACATCACAATGCACTCACACATTTACCTGAAATCCAAACTGAAATCGGAGAGAAAAGTAATGGCAGCAAACTAAGAAAAAAACCTGGAACCAAAAACATGAAAAACCAGTGATCAACTTTGCAAATGCCTGAAACCTTGAAATGAAAACTAAGGCTATGTCAGTAAACTTATATGTGAGTAAACCCTTTTTCCCAATTGAATTTATTACTAATTGATATATATATATATAATGATGCATATATATATATATATATATATATATGAGTTGTTTAAACAATCTTCATTTGAAATGAAAGGGAAAACGTAGAAGGAATATAGAACAACATATATGCCTGTATCATCAAACCTTAGGCTTCGTTTTGCATTTATAAATAAATGCCTTAAACAAAAATCCATAACTCAATTTCTAGTGCATTTGAGGATCTGAAGTCAACATAAAAGTTGTTCAAAATTCAGTATAGTTTATTTTAAAAATAGATTTACCTTGGATAGGAATACATATTAGCAGGTATATGCAAATATCATTGAAGAGGGGTTTAAAACTCCAAAATTAATCATCGTCGAATTTCAATTCAGGTATATGGTTGGATTAGTAATAGAAACTATGTTTTTCAAAACAAGAATCATATTTTTAATAACCTAGATTGTGAGAATATATAAGGAGTCCGTTTGTGGTTTAAAAATTCAATTCGTGTATATATGTTGATGAAAACTAAAACTGTATTTTGGGGAGATACGTGGGTGATGGACGAAGTTGCAAACAAAGTTTGGCGATCTCCAGTGGTCGTGGTTGACCGGGGGAGGCAAATTTATGTTTTGAGTTTATGTTTAGAAGAAGGTTTTTGATCGACTCGTGTGAAAGAGTCGGGTAATCGAGTAGAACGTGGTTCGAAGGGGAGATGCACGTGAGGTAGGAGAAGTGATCAACGTGGTGTAGGTGGCTCATGCAGCCAGAGTTGATCTGGAGAGGTCGATCTAGTGATGACTTGGAGCTGGTTTTTCAATTTAATGGTTTTGAAGTGTGTTTTTAGGAAGGAGTAGTTTTGGGCCTGAGACAACTGGTCATTGGCGATCATGAGTTAAGAGGTGCTTTTTAGGTGGTTTGAGGGTCATACGGCGACTGGGTGATGGTGCACGTGCACAACCATATTGTGTGCATTGGGTGATATTACTTTTTGTGGCCATGGGTGAAAAGTCGATGTGTGACTTAAGTAGGATCTTTCTATGGATATAGTGGAATTTCATATGATAATATAACTTGTAAACTACAATAGTTATGCAAATAAATCTAAGCAATATAGATATATCAAAAACAATAAAATGCAGTAAGTAAAGGCACCACTGGTTCAGACTTTCCGCCCTACATCCAGTCCTGAAGTTTCTCTTCTGAATTCACTAACACACCCACTTTTAATCCGAAGGAACAGGCCACAATACACCCGAGCACCAACAAGAATGTCCACGCCTGAGCACCCACACAGGACTTCAGAAATTACAAAAGAGTTAACTTTTGAATGTTTTCTTGTATCAATACTGAATAGCCAATGGTAAAGTACACCCTTCCTATAATCTTGTCCTCAAATATTTGATGTGGATGTGAAGATGAAGGAAGTATGTTGCTTGTTGAATCAAGAGATTTGAAATAATACCAAAGATCCAACAAGTAATTTAAATTTAAGAGAGCTTTTAGAATGCGGTGAGTATAGAAATGTTAATCAAAAATAAGAGTAGAATAAATGAGAATCAGTGATTTGGAAAACATGTCTGTAGTGTATTTATAATTGTAGAAGAGTAGTAATCTTTCATGAAGAATTTCTACGGAAAGTTACATCCATTTTTGTTCATAATCAAAGAGGAATCACTTCATGAAAGGAGGTGACTCTTCATTAAAAAGACTGTTAATGCCTGGCTAGTCGACTGGTATAAAAATCATAAGTCGACTGGTTAATAGATAAAATCGTATATATACATATATATATATATATATATATATATATATATTTAAATATGGTATGAAAATAGTCGTTACTAGACGCAGACTTCTTGACCAGTCGACTGGTTGATTTTCTACCAGTCGACTGGTTAGGCATGACCAATCCAGTTCAGCTCTTTTCTTATCATTTATTCATATATATATATATATATATATAGTATATATATATATATATATATGAAAATTTGTGTAATCGTGTTATACTTTAAGGATAGATTTTAACATATATCTAACATGACTCAATACTCATATATATATATATATATATATATATATGAACTTTGATACAATCTTCATTGTTTTCCATTTTCTTGTTGTCTTGAATCAAGAACATAGCGAATCAACATTTTCCCCTTTACTGACTGATGAAATATCTCGCATTCTGTTGAAATATTTAATTGGTCCCACTGAATGTATGCTTGTATATATTTTTAGCTCCCCCTAAATCTCTGCAACATTTTGTTAGTTCATAAAATAACATATACTTACTGTGCGATTTCCTAAAACAAAATGTTAGCATATAAATAAGCATATAACCAATTATTCCCCCCCTTTGTAACGATAAAAAAGAATACATGCCATGGGAAAAATAGTATATTACATAATGAGAAGAAAATCATGTATAGATAATGATAATATTATTTAATAAGCAAACATTTTTAACATAACCCAAGTAAAAGATAAAGGCATTTAGTACAAGCATTTTAGAAGTTCTACAAACCAAAAGTACTATACAAAATAACTCGAGATAATCTAAGACAAATCCCATGCAAGTTTATACAAGGAAAATTTTATTACAAGACATAATGCTAAAGCATAATCAAGTGAACTGGAGTTAATCGGATTCAATGCCTTCTGAAGATGTCCAATTAGATGGGGAGATAGGGCTCTTCTCTCGATCCTTAGCATGTCCAAAAGATGCAAGTGAGCATGATATTGCTATACACATTCTACCTAAAAAAGCCTTCATTTTATCGAACTTTTTGTCCATCTTCTTATCCATCCTCTTAAGACGTGCCTCCAATAGAAGTGGATTATGAGCTAAGACATCAATAGCTTGCCTAGATGATTGTGATGCCTCTGTTAGTCAAACATCTTTTAGATTGGCTCGAGTTGAACTAGAAGATGGTCGATCCAAGTCCCTCTTTTTCCATTCTTCTGAGGTCATAATCTAAGAGTCAGAGGAGGCATTTTCATTAATTTCAAATTTTTGTTATCTGAAGCCTTTACATCAATTTTGTTAGAGATTGGCTCGGGTATATTTGCATCCGCAAATACTCTCATGAGATGTTCCCCGTACCAGAAATAATTAGTCATACCTAGTGTATAAAGTAAGAAATGTTCCATTATTGTTTGCATCCAATTCACCTTGGTATTACTATAGATTGCGTAGAGAGCTCTGAAAGAATCCATGTAAACAAGGTCGAATGTTCCGAATCGAGGTAGTATTGTACGTGTTAAAGCGTGATGAAGAAGTCTTGCACTTGGTCATAATCCCTTGGTTTGAGAACCGTCAGAATTATCAACAACAAAAAGATGACTTACTTCATCCATAACTCTAAATTCACATTTTACTTATGATAATGGTATACCATCTGTCGGACAATTCAAGATATACCCTAGCCTCTCAACAGTAAGAAATATTGGTTGCCCTAAAACCATACTCCAAACACAATTTTCAATATTGGTAGGAGTTTATGGTCCATGCTAAGATTGGCTAAGAATAATTTAATCATAGTAACATTAATTTTCCTATGATTTTGAGTGTAATCCATGAGAGACTCAATTCTACCTCTTTGAGCCAATCGTTGAAGTCCATAAGATTCGAAGTCCGAAAATTTGAGAAATGAAACTTCAATGAACTTCAATTTTGACATCAGTTTCCATCTCTTTCTAGCAAGATCATTCCATAGCCACTTATCGATGGATGGATCAACTTGCTTCTTTTCCCTAGTTATTGATGATGAACCAATTTCCCTTTATTTTCTTTTAGGTGCCACTGTATTTGATGATTGAGAAATGAAAATCAAAGTTTCTATAGATTAGGATTTTTTGAGAAAAAGAGTCGGTTTATAGAAAGGAGAAAATTAGGGGTGAAAGTGGTTATAAGGACTGAACCTATATAGGGTAGTAGGTTTTTCTCTCGGACGGTTTACTAGTTGACTGGCATGCAGTCCATTAGTCGACTAGTGACAATAAAAACTGTTTTTCAGTTTTTCTTTTGACATTGTTTTAAATATATACTATTATATTATATGTAATCTTTTTTAGGATAAAAATTTATTAATATATTTGAGCATGTTTATTAACAACGAATTAAATTCAAAATGGATTTTTATTTATTATCATGCAGCGAAATCATATCCTTCTTGCATTATCATTCAATGCAAGGTTTATTGACAAAAATTCAACCAAAAACGAAAGAAACATATTCTTCTTTTTCTGAAGACGTAGATTTCCTTGGAGTCTTTTAACGGATCCTTTATTTTCTTTACAATTCTTCTCCCATGGATTTGGACTTGACGACGTACTTTTAGGAGATTTTTTTCCATGGACTCCAGGAAGTAGACGGCCTCCTTGGTGTTTCTGGAGTCATAGAGAGAGGATGATGTCTCAGTTCAAGAACAATTGACCTACCACAAATACGAAGTGCGATTGTTTCAAGAAAGGTTGATCTATCCGAAGTTTGTTTTTGTTCAAGGTATAATTCTCGCTGTAGCTTCATCTGTTCATGCTGGTAATGATGTATCTCATCTATTTTGTATTTCATCGATGGAGATATAGAAAGCTCCCTTTTCTTCTTAGCACCGGAAGTATATCCGGCATGGTATTCTTGCCATCGCAGATTTGGCACTTCATTTGGCGTAGGAGAAGTAATGATATTGATGGAATACGATGACGTTTTTTCAGAGGATTTAGTATGTGTAGATGGAGAGGATTTTGAAGAACTTAATTTTTTCGACATGACGAAAAGATCTTTCTACTTTGTTAATGAATGATTTCTTTATTTTTTGTGTGAAGGTAGGATGTTTTTCTAATGTATTTATAAGAACGCAAATGCTAAACATAGCATTTACAAATGGTTGGTAGAATTAATTTTGTCTATTCATTAAAACAAGGTTAGTTTGCTAAAAAAATAGGAATAGAAACTGAAGGAAATTTTGTCTGTAAAATGAAGAAAATTAATCGAATAAAAATACTTATTAATATTCTTTGTTATAGCTAGAGAAATGTCACAAGATATTTATGATAAACAACTAACTATGTTTTTTGTATAAATTATGTTATTCTACATATTAAATGAAAAAATTAAATAACTTACAAATTTGAAGAAGATAAACATTAATTACTAACTCCATTTTCTTCTTGTATATAGTCATATATTAGTTGTACCTGCAAAAAATATAGAATTTTATAGGTACCCACTTCCTTCGTAAGGGTCCTAAGGGTTAAATCTTAAGAAACCAAGTCCAAGAGGGTTCAGAGTCCTTTTTGAAAATATAATTAATATTATTATGAGCAATATCTAATAAATTCTTAATATATTTATTTCTAATCAAGATATTTTTAGTTTTTGGAATCCATATATGTTGGCTCGCTTTTTGACCAAGCTACCCAGGATCATTCATAAGAAGAAGCATGAAACCACGTTCTCTAAGAATATGAAGGAATGGATCGCATCATCGACTCGCCCATTGATGGATCGCATCATCGACTCGCCCATTGATGGATCGCACACTATCGACTCGCGCATCAGCGAAACGGCGCCTCTATGTGATCCGATCCGTGCATATGTTATTGTCCAGTATTGGTCGATCCGATCCCCTGATGCGCGGCGAACCCTCTGACCCGTTCAAACGTGAGATGGTCTTCAGCGATCCGAGACGCACGGATCCAGCGACACGTGTCCCTAACCGTCATTTGGACCAATTATCCCCATCTGCACGATCTGATTTTCACGCAGATCGCGACACCTGTCCACAACGGCTAAATTGACTATTTCTTCAACGGTAGCGATGCTATCCGATGTTCTCGGGATTCGTGCCACGTGTAACCACGATTCGCCTGACAAAATCAGCTATAAATAGCCCAGAGCTTGGCATTTTTTGGGATCTTTTTGACAATATTGAGTACTGAATCCACCATTGTTGTTAAACTACTGCAATATTGAGAGAATTCCTTGATTGTATTAGCTTTCAAAGTATAATCAATAACATATAAAGTGGACGTAGGCTCCTTAACGCCGAACCACTATAAATTCCATGTGTTATTTCCTTTTTTCTCATTCTTCAGTTGAAACTTTATAAGCTTCAGAACAATTTGGGTGTTAGGTCCAAATTTTGATCTAACATTTTGGTGCTTTCACTGAGAAGACAATCCTAAAGCTTCACTATTCGGTTCTTTGAAGGCTCCAGCGATTCGGATATCATGGCTGGAAAAGATCTAAGGAAGCACGAGCTTCACAAACCAACGAAACGATTGAAGAGAGTGTGCACGAGCAGGGCGATGAAGAAGCTTTGGATCGCGGGGCGCAGGGGGCGAACCGATCTGACGAAGACACCATCCTCCGAGTCGATGAGAACGAAGCGATCCGGACTGCTGAAGGGGTCGTTACTCGATCCCGAGGATACGCCTCGCACCCTCCGCACACTGCAACTGCGAATCGACCTCAAGGGGGCGCTGCGAGCCGCCACCCACGAACCGCAGCGATCCAAATTGATGATCAGACCACCACTCGACCTGGAAAGGAACCTATGGCTCGCTCCTATCGTCCTGGCCCCTCTGCTCGACCCGGCTCAAGTTCTTTGCGCATAAGAGAAGGTGATGACGATCAATATGATCCTGCTGCCCCTGTTACTGAGGGGGATCTCTCTCGCTTTTCTGAAATGTGGGAGAGGTTGTTTGATGAATTAGCCGCCCAAAGGCAGGAAAGCTCCGACCTGCGACAAAATCTGACTGCTATGGATAGAAGACTTGATGAGCTAGCAAGGCAAAGAACACCGCCGGTTCGTCCGCTCACTCCAGGATATTCTTCTTCGTCTGAGGAATCGCCGAGACCTCCGCGACGACCGTATGAGAGAGCCGAAAACATAGAACAGCTTCGGTTCGGAACCCTTCCATCACAGGAAGAAGAAGCGCTGGGGGCGGGGCCCTCAAACCGTAATGTGAATGATCAAGCTACAGTTCCCAGGGCTCGAGATATGGACAGTCCTGTGCATAACAGACTAACTCAGCCCCGTCGCCGCGCATATACTCATGATAATAGGGGGCAACGAAGCCCTATCCGAGCCCCGGATTTTGTGACTGCTCCCCGAAGAGAGATCAGAGAACCCCGCCGGGCCAGAGGCACTGACCCTGAACCTCCTTTGACCGGTGCAAATGTCGCAGCCATGGTCCACTTGATTCTGGCAGATAGCCGTGGACAACGAAATGAAGATTGGGGGATCGACCGCAGTCACACCCCTTTCACTGATGATATTTTGGATGCGACTTTTCCAAGGCGTTTCAACATGCCACAAATGAACCGATACGCGGGAAGATCTGATCCTGTCCAGCATCTGATGAGATACTTTTGGTCAATGACCGCTGTCGCAGCCTCTGACGCTGTTAAGTGCAAAGCGTTTCCCATATTCCTGGAGGATGTGGCTTTGTTATGGTTTACTCGCTTGCCGGCAAGATCGATTTCTAGCTTCAGGGAGTTGAGTGAGAAGTTCGTGGAACGATTCCGTATCTACGCACAGAAGACAAAAAGTGTGATCGATTTGTTCCTTGTCAAGCAGCGACCAGGCGAGAGTTTAAGGGTGTACCTGGATCATTTCAATTTGGCCGCTACTGAGGTTAAAGATCCCCATGAACCGACCGTTGTCGCAGCACTGATTGACGGAGTAGATAAGGACACTGAATTCGGGAGATACCTGGCAGGCAAACCGCCCCACACTAGAGAGTTATTCTACGAGAAAGCCAACGTACATTTACGCCGGGAAGAGGTATATGCTAACCGAAAGGCAAAAACGGCCAATAAGGAGGAAATCCAGAGCAATGTCGCCATAAAGCAGACGGGAGACAGTTCGGGGAAAGTCGAAGTAAATGTCGGAAATCAGAATCAGGGTGGTCGTCAGCCGGGTAACAACAATAATAATGGTAACAGCAACAATCGGAAGAGGAACCGAGGGAACGACTCCCAGAGAAGGACTCGTCCCAGGGCCTTTGAAAGTTATACACCAATAAATGATACTCTGGAAAATATCTTCATGGATGCGTATGAAGCCCTCCAGAATAAGAGGCCACCTCCCAGAGAATCGACGGAGAAAGAGCGTGAAATAGGGAAGTTTTGTCTCTTTCATCAGATTCACGGCCATTCAACGAATGAATGCCGTCACCAAAGGGATGTAGTCGAAAGGCTGCTTCGGGAATGAAAGCTAGATGAATACAGAGTAACGCTCAGGGACAGGGGGCAAGCAGTGCAGGCCCCAAATCAGAACCAGAATCAACTTGCTGCTAGGCCGACTGCCCAGCAAAAGGGAAAGAACATTGTTATCAATACCGTAATCGGAGGACTTTATCTCGCCGGGCATAGTTCCAAGGCATTGGATCAATACGTCAATGCAGCCAAACAACACCTCGAGGTAGGGGAGTGTAGCAACCCTGAGAATAGTATCCCGGTGAAGCAGCAAAAGATGATGACCGACGATGTCGTCTTCCGAGAACGAGAAAGCATTGGAGTCCATGCTCTGACAGAAGATCCATTTGTAATTACGGTACCTATTGGTCCAGCCACTGTCCATAAGGTTTTAGTGGACAACGGAGTTCTGTCAACATTCTTTTCAAAAGGACATTTGATCAGATGAATCTTGAAATAAAAGACTAGAAGCCCTGCCAAGGATGGATCCGTGGATTCAATGGGGGCATCTACCGCTCCAATGGGTTATGTAGAGTTACCAGTAACACTTGGGGAAGGAGAACGCCAGAGAGTGAGAATCCTTCCCTTCGTGGTGTTGGATGTTGAATCGCCTTACAATGCCTTTTTGGGCCGACCGGCCCTCACAAAGTTTAGAGCCTGTATAGCCCCCTGGTGCTTGTTATTGAAATTCCCCACATAAGCTGGCATTGGTATCGTCAAAGGGGATCAAGTTGCTGCGCGAGCATGTTATGTTGCCGAACTAAAGTTACTTCGCAATGGAAGGGATATTGAAACTAAAGGCACCTCTCCCCCTTCGGGGGCGGAGACCTTATAGCAACCAAAGAGGATAGTCGTTGGAGGGTCGCCCAGAGAGATGCCCGAGGATATAGATCCCAGAGAGGATCAAGAACCCGGGGGCAGAATGGCGACACCCAACGAGGCAACTGTGGATGTACCGATCGATGACAGTGACCCGGAGAAGGTCCTTAAGAATGGATCCCAGTTAGATCTGAATCTTGCAAAAGAATTGACGGATTTCTTAAAAAACAATTTGGATGTATTTGCTTGGACCCACGCGGACATGTGTGGGATATCCCCATCAATCTTGAGCCATTCCTTAAGCATTGACCCTAAACATCCTCCTGTAAAGCAAAAAAGGCGAATGTTGGGCCCGGAGAGGTCTGCTGCCTTGAAAGAAGAGGTCGGAAAGCTAAAGGGTAATGGATTTATCAGAGATTCAACCTACCCAGACTGGATTTCGAATCCAGTCCTAGTAAAGAAGGCCAACGGGAAGTGGCGAATGTGTATCGACTTCTCGGATTTGAACAAAGCCTGTCCAAAAGATAGCTTCCTGTTACCTCGGATTGACCAGTTAGTAGACTCGACGGCGGGTCATGAGCTTCTCTCATTTATGGATGCTTATTCAGGATACAACCAGATTCCGATGCGTGTTCCAGACCAAGAACACACTAGTTTTATCACAGATCTGGGATTATATTGTTATGTGGTGATGCCCTTTGGCTTGAAGAATGCGGGCGCCACATATCAACGTTTGGTCAACAGAATGTTTTATAACCAGATCGGGAAAACCATGGAAGTATACGTCGACGATATGTTGGTTAAGTCCAAGCAGTCTTCCCAACACACTACTGACTTGGCAGAGATGTTCGGCATTCTTCGAAAGTACGGAATGAAACTCAACCCAACCAAATGTTCGTTCGGTGTTGCCTCTGGAAAATTCTTGGGATTCATCATCAGTTCCCATGGTATTGAGATTAATCCAGACCAGATCGCGGCAATCAGAAACATTCAGGAACCTAGGCAGATTAGGGACGTGCAAAGCCTTGCCGGAAAAGTGGCCGCGCTAAGCAGGTTTATCTCCAGGGCTACGGATAAGTGCATCCCATTCTTCGAATTAATAAAGCGAGGAAAACGCCACTTCAAATGGACACCTGACTGCGTAGAAGCGTTTCAGAATTTACTCAGGCACCTAGAGAAGCCTCCGATATTATCTAAGCCAATAGATCACGAGGACTTATTCGTGTGTTTGGCGGTGTCATCCCATGCGATCAGCTCAGCATTGGTAAGGGAAGAGGATAAGGTCCAAAGACCTGTGCATTATGTGAGCAAAAAATTGACAGCAGCAGAGCGTAATTATCCACGGATAGAAAAGTTGGCGTATAGTTTGCTGATCGCCTCTAGGAAGCTTCGACATTATTTTCAGGCGCATCCTATCACCATATACACCGATCATCCACTCAGGCAAGTCCTACAGAGACCAGAGGCATCTGGAAGGTTACTCAGATGGAATATTGAGTTAAGTCAATTTGATTTGAACTTTCAGCCCAGACGGTCCATTCGGGGGCAAGTGATAGCCGACTTCATAGCAGAGTTCACTGTCCCTGAGGAAGATATAGCAAACGAGGAAGTTGATCCTTCAAAGTTACTTTTCGATCCCAATGCCTGGAGATTGTATATTGATGGCGCTAGGAACGACGAAAGATCCGGCGCTGGAATAGTGCTTGAAACCCCCGAGAAACGATTGATAACCTATGCAATCCGAATGGAGTTTCATGCCACTAACAACGATTCCGAATATGAAGCTCTGATAGCCGGATTAAAAATTGCAAAGGAACTAGAAGTCACAAAGCTGAACATCTTCTGCGACTCCAAGTTAGTTGTGAACCAAGTCACTGGAAGATTCCAAGCTAAAAGTGCAAGATTGATTTTATACTTAAAGAAAGTGAAAGAACTGCTGAATGATTTTGATCACTACAGCATATCTCATATTCCGCGGTCAGAGAATCAGCAGGCAGACAAGTTGGCAAAGATGGCTAGTTCTGACGATCCTGAAGTGACTGGGCTAGCCCCTGTTGAAGTACTTCGGACCCTAGCATAGATCAGATGGAAATCGACCTAGTACTAGAGACGGAACCAGAAAGGGAGTCCTGGATGACCCCTATAAAGAATTTCCTGATGGGTGGAATGCTTCCGACCAAGAAAAGCGAGAGGCGTAAAGTAATTCGTAAAGCCGCCCGATACGTTCTGCAAGGCGGAGTTCTTTACATACAAGGGTTTTCAATGCCCCTCCTTCGGTGTGTAGCCCACGATGACATCAAACGTGTGCTGCAAGAAGTCCACGAAGGCGAATGTGGCGACCACACTGGAGGGCAAACTTTGGCAAAAAAGGTGTTGCGGCATGGTTATTTCAGGCCTACCATAAACAAGGATGCAGCAAGATACGCACGACGGTGTGATGCATGCCAGAGATTTTCAAAGATACCTAGAGCGCCTTCTAATCAGTTAAAAAGATGATGAGTCCATGGCCTTTCGCTATGTGGGGAATTGATATCATTGGAAGTCTCCCCATAGCAAGGGGCGGAGCAAAGTTCGCTATTGTGGCCGTGGATTATTTCACTAAGTGGGTCGAGGCTGAACCACTAACTACAATCACGACCAAACGAGTGATCAACTTTATCGTGAGAAACATCATCTGTCGATTTGGAATTCCAAAGATTGTAATAACAGACAACGGAACTCAGTTCGATAGTGCTGAATTCAGGAACTTCTGCCAAAAATACCACATCGAGAATCGATACACCTCTGTGGTGCACCCACAATCGAACGGACTGGTCGAAGCGGCAAATAAAGTAATCAAGTCCATTCTGAAAAGAAGAATGAAGCAGGCTAGAGCCATGTGGGCTGATGAATTGCCCTTAGCACTATGGGCCTACAGGACAACATATAAATCGGCAACAGGACATACCCCGTTCTCCCTTGCTTTTGGAACGGAAGCAGTCATTCCGGTTGAGATAAAGATACCTTCTCACCGGGTGACTTATTATGATCCAATGACCAATAATGAATTGCTCCTTGAGTCCCTGGATATGATCGAAGAAAAGAGGGATGAAGCAGACCTGCGTGCCTTGAGATGCAAACAACAGGTCGCCCGATATTACAACAAAAAGGTTCGAGCCCGAACCTGGGAACCCGGAGACTTGGTTCTGAAACGCGTCTTCCCACCCCCAACTCATATGGGAGCGAAGTGGGAAGGACCGTACTCCATTCTGAGCAAGCTTGATAATGGAACCTTCAAGCTGGCAACCGTAGATGGAAAGGAAATCCCCAGAGTGTGGAATGCCCAACATTTACGGCCGTATTTAACATGAAAGTTTCAAATTTATTCTTTTGCTTTGTTAAAAACCATGTACAAGGCATGACTTGCCTAGAATAGTCTGATTCCTTAAAGCAAAAGATTATAAAGTGGACGTAGGTCTTGATTCGACCGAACCACTATAAAAATATTGTGTGTCATTTACCTTTATTGCATCTTTATCTATCTGCCTATTTATTTTTATGGAAATCAAAAGAATAATGCAGGTATCCGAAGTCTGTTGCCAACTGTTCCTCCCGTAGATTGTTTGGGGGAACCCAAAGCCTTGGCAAGAGCTCCAAATGCTTGTCCGACTGGTTTCAATCCTCGAAGCTTGGATTAAAATATACGCCTAGGACGAGTTCGATGAACATACATGATTGCAGATTGCTTGATCCGTGACTCTAACTCCCCAGAGAGAGAGAGAGAGAGTATAAAAGCGTCTCCGATTGAGCGCTGAGAAAGAGCTCCTTCCCCGCTGAAGGATCGGGGAGCGAATGAATCGCTGAGCTCGAACTCTAACTCTCCAGAGAGAGAGAGAGTATAAAAGCGTCTCCGATTAAGCGCTGAGAAAGAGCTCCTTCCCCGATAAAGGATCGGGGAGCAAATGAATCGTTGAGCTCGAACTCTAACTCTCCAGAGAGAGAGAGAGAGTATAAAAGCGTCTCCGATTGAGCGCTGAGAAAGAACTTTGTCCCTGCTAAAAGATCGGGGACCGACTGAACTACTGAATTCAAACTCTAACCTTGATGACTGTCAGGAGAGTATAAAGAAGTTTGTAATTAAGCACTTAGAAAGATGTCAGAAATTCGGTGCCACAAGAACAATTATCCTATGAAATCTTCTAAGTTCCCCATATTCAGTAGGGGCAACCTACCGGCAAGGCTAACCAGTTCTTAGTAAACCCCCGTCAAGCGCTATGATAACAACTGATTGGGGGCGCATATACTCATATACATATACTGAGCTTTAATACAGCAACGCAGCGTGAAAATTTTCTCTTGGCTATCTGTTGTTTGACTGATTTGTAGTTATTATTAGATGGCCTATGACTAAACGTGGAAAGTTTATTTGAATGCAGGTACGTAATGATGCAAAAAGAGATAAACTTTCATTTATATACTGTGAACCAACAAAGTGAAAAGCAGTCTAGAAAAGAAAGTGAGGGCCAGTCTCACAATTACATTTCCTGGCCAGTGAAAAACCTAAAGACAAAATATCAACAAGCATCCTATTTACGCTTTCGCCTCTTCTCTTGCTTCTGCCTCTCCAGCCTCTCCTTGTCGGCTTCAGATGGATCCCCTTTCTTCCTCTTCCGCTTGTCTATGAGGGGGACATCCGACTCCTCTGAAGTCTCCTCTTCCACCTCTTTTCTCTTGCTTCTACCAGAGAGGGAAGCCGGGAAGTCATCGGGGTTTGCAAAGTGAAGCTGTCGGCTGATGGATTTGGGCTGGATCTTCACAATCATCCCAGTTTTGGGATCGAATTCTGCAAGAGGGACTACGTCCAAAGCCTCATCTCCCACCTTCTTCGAAGCCAACTCTTTATTCTGTCTGGCTTTTCGGCTGGCCAAGGTTTCCTCATCATCATCGTCGGCCTTTTTGGCACCGATAATGTCTTCTTCGTCATCTACATGGCAACCATCCATATCTTTCAAGGCTTCGATGGTCTCAGCATCTTTGGGTACATCAGTGCTAGGTGCCGGGATGCTTTTTTCTGCTGTTGTGACCTCGGCCTGCTTTGATACATCAATACCAGCACCTAGCAAGACAACCTCCTTCTCCACTTCCTTTTCTTTTTCAGCATCCTTGTCGACGGGCTCGCCACCTGTATCAGAAGGAACGCACATTACTAACTCAATTGGTTGTTCTACCAGACGACGATAATTCGCAATTGCTTTGACGAATTGTGGGAAAGAGAGAGAAATACCTTCAGCAGATGCTCCTTCTTGAGTAGTTGCAGAGGCTTCAATGACCATTGGAGTTCGACCCAAAGGGATTAATGGATCATCGGGATGGTATTCCTCAAACCCGGAGGTCTTGGGCTCCACAGCTGAACTCGAGCCCTCATCAGCTTTGCCTTTACCCTTAGCTAGGGCCCTCTCCTTTTCCATCTCCGCCAGAATCAGGCGACGACCCTCTGCCAGGTCCTCAGGCTCATTGTCTCTTAGGATGCTCTTCATCAATTCATCCTCATCAATTTCTTCGACTCCCAACCTATGTTTTTCACCCTCCACAATGGCATCCCATAAGTTGGCCAAAGTAACACGGTAATCCGGGATCCACGAAATGTTGCGAGTTTTGAGAACCTGGCCAAGGAAATCGAAAATCATTTCTTCAAACCCCTCAATCTCCTTCTCTCTTGCGAGGAGCTTGTTGTTAGAAGCAGTGGCCAATTCAATGGCGCTTTCAACGTTCTTTTCGGCGAGGGATGCCCTTCTCTCCGCATCCGAGACCTGGTCATTCAAAATCACCTTTTCTGCTTTAGCCAGGGCCAAACTTTCTTTTAAACTCGCTTTTTCTGCCTCCCAAGCAGCCTTCTCAGCTTCAAAATGGCCTTGTGCTGTTTTCAACTCGATGTTGGCCATTTTGAGATCTTCAACCTCCTTCTTTAAGGCCATTTTCTCTTGGCTATTAGAGTCCAGTTCTGAATGAAAGCGCTGCTTGGCATTCTCTAATTCAGTCTTATAATTTTCAGCGTCCCTCCGTGCTAAAGCAAGCTGGGACTGAGCATCTTCCAGGTCCTTCTCCAATTTTGTCCTGGCCCTTTCGTTGTTTTCGAGCTTCACTTTAGATCTGTGTGCTTCTATTTCGAGTGTTCGGATGACTTCCGAAAGGTTAATTGCGTGTTTTTTCATCATCTCCTATTGCCTGGTTGCGTGTTGGATGTGCCCGATAACTTCATTATCCCAATTTTTAGGGACCGGTTCCAAGGCAGGAACAAACACCATCCTATCAAAGAATATGCCTGGAAATTGTTCCCGAAGCTTTTCCAGCCTACCTTCGATCTCGGGACCATGGACGTAATCCCGTGACCCGGGGGCAGCCAACTCTGGTCGACTGGTGGGGACAATGTCACTTCTTTCCTTCTCAGTCTCTTTGGATGAATCTTTGTCCCTATCTTTAGATTCGTGATGCCTTTTGGACGACCGGCTGTGGGAAGGTGCACTCTTTGGAGGAGTTAACTCTTTAGGAAGTTTCTTTCCCCCTGTAGGAACTGTCGGATGACTGGAAGGCCTGGTAGAGGTTGATTTTGGTGGAGATCGAGGTTGCGAGGAAGTCGGCCTATAAGAAGGACCACGAGAGCGCTCAGTATCCGGACGAAGGCTGGGTGTGCCCTCACGAAGAGAACGATAAGAGTAAGATTTCCTGTGGGACATCGCTCCTGCAAAAAAAAGAAAAGAGCATATTAAAACTTTGAATACCCACGATATAAGAGTGCAGGGTTAGATAGTGTGTGTGATGTGTGCATCCCATATAATTCCCCCTAACAGACCCGGGCCTGAAGACATGCTCGTCTGACCAGTTTCTCGTCCTCTAGTTGGAGCGATGGTCTCTTCAGAAGCAGGGAAGAAAGGCCCCTTGCCAAATTCCTTCTCCATATATACATCATCGGGTAGAGGGATTTTGTTCAGCTCGTCAAATAACTGCTCTTCTGTCAAATCACCGGGAGCAACGGTTTCAATTGGAGCAGAAGCAGGAATTTCCTTGGACGTGTCACCGCAGACCTCATCCCCTCAGTATATGTTCAAGTCCTCATCGTCTTGGATGACTATTGGAGAAGGACTCTTGCGAAATTTAGTTGTTTCTATCGCTTGTGAAGTTCCCTCTCCCTCCGTTGGGGGCACATACTTATAAGGTTTGCCCCTAGTGCCAAGTCCAAATCTTCTATCCAGAAGACGATGCTTATGAAGATTGTCATCAGTGATACATTTTTTGATCCTTAGAAAGTCGGATCTGCTTTGTAAAAGAATGGACAATCGATTGTTGTATAGTGGACCCTCCGTTTTCGGGAAGACATGATCTGTTTAAGACAAAGGAAAAGGGGGAGAATGTTAACGCCTAGACTTCTTGAACAAGATATTCGATTAGAAGCTTAAAGTTTACTTGATTTGAGCCATCTTCGTGAGCATCCGACCTGTCTCCTTATATAAAACAAGTCAGATTTAAGGTCCCCTATATTGCTATACCCATCGTACAGAACCTTCCTATTCTCCACCGATTCAAAGAAGGAGAAGTTTGGAGTTGCCGAAGAACGGTGCTTGAAAAGAAAGAAGAATGTCAAATCTCTGAATTTAAGTTCGGCGTGTAGGATCTCCGCGTACGCAACATATAGGGCGTATAGGGATGCGTAAGCATTAGGACGGAGCTGCATCGGAGCAATACCCAGTTGCTTTAAAGTTTCGATAGCGATTGAAGGAAACAGAGGAATAGCTCCTACCAAGCACATGGTCCGACTAATTGCCATATATCCTTCCGGAGCTAGGTGGGGTCTATCTTCGCTACCGGGTGTCAAGACGTCATCCCAAGGAATTCCGTGTCTCAAGAAGATTCTCTTAAGTTTTATATCGTCGAGCTTAGATGCCATAGAATCGGAGAATTTATCTATCCCGAGAGCGCCAGGAATCTCGTCGGGAGCTCGCCCATCTATCTCAGAATCATCGCTAGATGAAGTACTTTCGGACGGATCTGATTCTGTGGCCTCGTACTCAGATCCAGAATCTTCACCTCCCGGATTGATTTGAGGAATTTCAGGGTTGTACTGTTCAGGAATCTCGGATTCCGCTTCTGTTGCGGATCTTGAAGAAGAGTGATCATTCGACATTGCTGCTGGGACGAGAAAATATGAACAATGAGATTAACACTACCCGTCCCCCGTGTGTGCAAGTGCCGGTGTGTGTGCTTGTGTGTGCATTAAAAATAAAGCGTGAAAGTAATCAAGATCATCAAAATATTAGTCGCCATATGCAGTCAAATTGTGTGGTAATTTAGTCCAGAAAGTCCAACGACAAGGCTCTATCCTAACTGTTCAGAATTTTATGGTGACAAGGCGTTGATTAAAGTTTGAAATTTCTTTGCATCGTCAGCTATGAGTCGGATCGCAAGGCAGACGGATCGCCCCTTTTTGGATCGCAAGGCAGAGGGATCGCCCCTTTTTGGATCGCAAGGCAGAGGGATCGCCCCCCATCGGATCGCAGGCCAAAGGGATCGCTCCTTCACGAGTCGTTGCAACCCCCAACGATACGCGCCCTTGCTGTCACCACGATCTTCCGTCTCGCCACTCGCCTTCATCTTCTCCTCTCCTTGCCCACGATCCGAACCGGCCTTCCCTCTTCCTCTTCCTCCTTCGTTTATCACCTCTCCTTCCCATTCTCGAACTCCGAGCTCTGCGCCTGTCAGCCATGACGACTTGACGATTCTTTCATAAGATCACGAATCTCCATCGTTTCTCCCTCAAATTAGTCAAGAAAATTCAGGAAAGAGCAGCGTTCACGAATAAGAATGCTTTTTGTGGAGTTACCTTTCTAAAAATTGAGAAAATGCTCGGATTTTCGAAGGATTGAAAAACTTGGGTTCGTTCTTCGACAGTGCAGGCGAAACGATACGGCAGAAAGAAAGAAGAAGGAAAGTGAAGGGGGGGTCGGCTTATATAGGCAAAGAGGGCGACCGTTTGTCTCCCCTTCTTTGTACTATTCGATCCACGAAAGACCAATGGGCCACGAACCAAAAGGCCACCACGACTCGAGGGGGAGCCCGCTTCGTTCCGAGGTCTAAGTGCACACCCAAGAACGGAACGAACGTCTCGCTGACAGATCGCGACTCGAGCCCGCGATACGAATCGATAAATTTAGAAATGAGGATTCTGAGAAAATTCCAGAAAGAGAAGAGTTTTGTGACCCGCGATTCGTTGGGAAGATACGATTCCATAGCTTCGAAGCATGTTCCATCATCGATAAAACATACTTCGAGGGGGCAAAATGTTGGCTCGCTTTTTGACCAAGCCACCCAGGATCATTCATAAGAAGAAAGCATGAAACCACGTTCTCTAAGAATATGAAGGAATGGATCGCATCATCGACTCGCCCATTGATGGATCGCATCATCGACTCGCCCATTGATGGATCGCACACTATCGACTCGCGCATCAGCGAAACGGCGCCTCTATGTGATCCGATCCATGCATATGTTATTGTCCAGTATTGATCGATCCGATCCCCTGACGCGCGGCGAACCCTTTGACCCGTTCAAACGTGAGCTGGTCTTCAGCGATCCGAGACGCACGGATCCAGCGACACGTGTCCCTAACCGTCATTTGGACCAATTCTCCCCATCTGCACGATCCGATTTTCACGCAGATCGCGACACCTGTCCACAACGGCTAATTTGACTATTTCTTCAACGGTGGCGATGCGATCCGATGTTCTCGGGATTCGTGCCACGTGTAACCATGATCCGCCTGACAAAATCAGCTATAAATAGCCCGGAGCTTGGCATTTTTTGGGATCTTTTTGACAATATTGAGTACTGAATCCACCATTGTTGTCAAACTACTGCAATATTGAGAGAATTCCTTGATTGTATTAGCTTTCAAAGTATAATCAATAACATATAAAGTGGACGTAGGCTCGTTAACGCCGAACCACTATAAATTCCGTGTGTTATTTCCTTTTTTCTCATTCTTCAGTTGAAACTTTATATGCTTCAGAACAATTCGGGTGTTAGGTCCAAATTTTGATCTAACAATATACTAATATTTATTGAAGAATTCTTCTTAGTAGCAATGACTAGTTTCTTAATTACCAGTTTAATACTAGATTTCTTAGGACTAGATTTAGATTTAACTTTTTGAACATATCCTAGTCCTTTTTTACTAGAAACCGGTTGAGAATTTTCTAATATCTTAGATAAATATTCTTTACCTTTATTAAAATTATTAACATTCTTAGAAATATTATCCAATTTACCTTTTAGACTAGAATTCTATAATTTAAACCTTAGTATTCAAATCATGATTGTCAGAAACTAGTATATCATTTTTATTCTTTTGGGTCTTAATTTCTTGACTCAACATAGAAATATGAGAATTTGCAACTGATAAAGATTCTTGTAATTTTCTAATCATGTCTTCTAAAATCTCTTTTTCATCTTTTAATAAGTCACCTTCAAATTCTACTCTTTTTGTATCTTCATTTGCTTGTTTTTACTTTCTCTTAAAATTATTTCTAGATTCTAAAACTTCCGTATTAATTTCTATTAATTCATCATAAGTAAAATCACTGACCTCAGCATCCTTTGCCATGAAGCATACGTTTGCTTGTTCGTTGTCACTATCGTTGTCACTATCATAAGATGATGAATCTAAATTATCCCAAGTTACTGGGAAAGATCGTCTTTTTTATTTCTCCTTTTTGTTGCGATTCTTCTTTAATTCTGGATTGTTCTTTTGATAATGTCCAGTTTTGTGATAGTTGAAACACTCCACCAAGGCTGGATCAGGTTCGTTTGTTGAATTCTTTTTCATATTCTTACTTTGACCTTTTCTATATTTCAAGAAATTTCTGAAATGTTTTGCTACAAAAGCAATATCTTCTTCATCTGAATCTGACTCATCTTTCTCAGCATGGAAAGCTAAAATTTTCTTATCTTGGACATGTGCTTTCTTTGCCTGCAAATATACTTCATATGACATGAGATTACCAATTAACACTTCAGATTCGTGGCAGTAAGATCATTAGCCACTTCAATTGCTAACACCTTTCTTTCCCACTCATCCGTCAAAGAGTTTAGTATTTTTGAAACTATATCAAAATCAGAGTATTTTTCTCCTAATCATAATAGAGAATGATAAATATTTTGAACTCGTGAGTACATATCATTTATAGACTCATTCTCGTTCATTCTAAAATTTTGAAACTGGTTTTTAAGCATAGATATCTTGCTTTGTTTAACCTTGTTAGTTCCTTCATGAGTTATTTTGAGTGTTCGCCAGATTTCATATGCTGTGTTGCACATACAAACATGGTTAAACTCGTTTCTATCCAAGGCATAATGCAACATATTCATGGCTTTTGCATTGGCAGTAGCCTCTGCTTTTCATTTGCAGACCATTCAGTATATAGAGTAGTGGGTTGTGTATACTCAATTTGTGTAATAATTCAAGCATCGAAACTATTAGCTTGCATATATATTCTCATTCGTGTAGCCCAATAACTATAATTCATGCCATTGAAAAAGGGTGGTCTTGCAGTAGCTTGGCCTTTAGTATATCCAGTATTTGTGCTAGTGCTAGTATTATTATCAATACTAATTAAGTATCAAATAACAGTTTGACGGTCAAATGATGACCTTGCTCTGATACCAAATGAACAGTCGGTGTGTTACTTAAGCGGGATCTTTCTATGGATATAATGGAACTGCATATGATAAGCTAACTTGTAAACTACAATAGTTATGCAAATAAATCTAAGCAATATAGATATATCATAAATAGTAAAATACAATAAGTAAAGACAATAGGAATTTTACCGGTTCGGACTTCCCATCCTACGTCCGGTCCCGAAGCTCCTTTTTGGAATTCACTAACATGCCATCTCTTAACCTGGAGGAATAGGACACAATACACTCAAGCACCAAGAAGGATGTCCACGCCTGAGCACCCACACAGGACTTCACAAATTAAAAAAATGAGTTTTGACTTCTTAATAGTTTCTTGTATCAACACTGAATAGCCGATAATAAAGTACACCCTTCTTATAATCTTATCCTGAAGTATTTGATGTGCATTTGAAGATTGAAGGAAGTATGTTTCTTGTTGAATCAAGTGATCTGAAATAATATCAAGGATTCAACAAGTAACTTGAATTTAAGAGAGCTTTTAGAATGCGGTGAGTATAGAAATGTAAATAAGAAATAAGAGTAGAATAAATGAGAATCGGTGATTTGGAAAACATGTTTGTAGTGTATTTATAACTGATAAGAGTAGTAATCTTTCATGAAGAGTTTCTATGGAAAGTTGCATCCATTTCTGTTCATAATCAAAGAGGAATATCTTCATGAAAGGAGGTGACTCTTCATTAAAAAGACTGTTAATTCCTACCAGTCGATTGGTATAAAAATCATAAGTTCACTGGTTAACAGAGAAAACTATATATATATATATATATATATATATATATATATGAAAATAGCGGTTATTGGACTCAGACTTCCTGACCGGTCGACAGGTTGATTTTCTACCAGTCGATCGGTTAGGCATGACTAGTCTTGTTCAACTCTTTTCTTGTCATTTATTCATATCCATATATATCTGAAAATTGTGTAATCGTGTTATACTTTGAGGATAGATTTTAACATATACATAATACGACTCAATACACACACACACACACACACACACATATATACACACACACACACACACACACACACACACACACATATGAACTTAGCTATTTGATACGATCTTCATTGTTTTCCATTTTCTTGTTGCCATGAATAAAAAACATAGCGAATCAACAATGAGTTGTTTTACTAGGACCTAGGTATCAATTCCTGTTATCTGGTCAATATTTGTAGAGACATGCTAGTTTTAGTCTATTTGACTTGTGTATTCTGTGAAGTTTGGCAAAACCAGTTGCTTGGAGTTTAAGGCAAAGAAACCAAAAAAGAAAGAAACAAAGAATTGGAAGGGAGAAAAAAAGAAAGGGGAAAGAATGGTGCGGTTGTTATATTGGTGCATGGATGCGTTGACGATCAGAAATAAAGTGGTATTGATCGAAGTAATCAATATTCAATATGCATGTGGCACATGAATTATCAGACAAAACAAGAAGAAAGAACAGAAAGAAAAAGGGAAGAAAGAAGTTTGGTTGGGCACTTGTGTTTTGCCTGGAGTGATTAATTAGAAAGATGGATACTGTAACAACCCTGATTTTTGGAACCAATTTAAAATTTATTTTTAATTGGTTTTAATATAAAGTAAATATATTTAATGATTTATTTTGAGAATAAACAATTTAAAATCTATTTAGAATGAAGTTAGAACTTATAAATTTATTTTAATTATAAAACTAGCTTGAAATGGCGCGGTAGTTTGAAAATTTGATTTTAAACTTTGAACGAATGTATAGAATTCAGTATAAATCAGAATTTGATGAAACAAGAATACTTAGAATCTATTTAACTATATCTTTCCAATGAACGTAAGAAATTAAGATTTCACTTTACAAATTGTAAGTTATATTCAGTTTAAAAATTCCAAATAGTCACTATGGATTTTATAAATTCTTTAATATTATATGTAGCCCTTAAAAAATAGTCATTTTGCAAACAACCTCCGTTTTTGATGAAATTAATTTTGTTGAATCCGGAACATCAAATTATTTTCAAGTTTAAAATTTCAAGTCAATTGGAATTAATATATGAGCATGGTAAATTTAAACGCGTATTGAATTTCAGTTGAAATTTAATAAGCTAGTTAAAAGGCCATTTTTCAAACGGCCTTCAAATTCGATGAAATTCGTTTTGTTAGAACCGTATTCGAAAAACATAGTTAGATTTCAAATTTCATAAATTTTGGAGTCAGAATGTGGCCCCGGTAAATTAAAATGTATGTTGAAATTCAGTATTGAACATTATATTGAATTATAATTTAGTTCTGATAAAAACTGATTAAAACAGTCAAATTAGCTTACGAAACATATCTCATTGTGTCCAGAATGGCGGTATTTGGTTAGGAGCAACAGTCGTTGGGGTTCGTTTGGAGTTTGGAAAGTAAAATTCCAATTTTCACAAATAAAGGAATTAAATAATAATAATATTCATGTATAATAGACCAAATAAAAACCCTAATCCCCTTTCAGCTCTATTCCGCCACCCGTTCCTTTTTAAGGTTAAGAACACTCGATTCTTTTTTCCTTTTTTTCTCTAAATCCACACAATAAATTCAATAACTCCTAAAACAAAAATGGAAGAGAATTTTCTGCTCTTTTGTTTGGTATGGTATAGATGGAATTTTATGGTATGGTCTTCTCAAATTTTAGGCTTGAACTACCATCATTTGGATCTGTTTCCTGGCCACCAAAGAAGAATCAGAATGTGGTTTTTATGTCCAATTTCGGACGGGCATGAAAATATTGAAATATTCATAATTGAAATTAATATGAAGCCGAGTTAAGTATATGTACGCCATTTAAGCTTGAACAGATTTGTTTATCGAATTTATTTGTTTTTATAATGAATATCGAAAAGATTTGATTTCAAAATGTGATATTTTGAATACATTATTATTTTGATATTATAATAATATAGAATTTCAATTTAAATTTAAAATTGAAATGGATATTGAAACCATTTTTAAACGAATTTATAAACGTTTTATAAAATACGTTTGTGAAGATATTTGGTTTTGAAGTCAAATGATTGAAATAAAATTTCAAATTGTAGTTGTGAATAATTTATAATATTTATAAATTATTTTGGAAATGTTTTCGATTTTATTTTAGTTATATAAATCGAATTCGGTTTTGAATAGGATGTGCCGCGCAGCGGTAGTTCGCAAACATCAACCCACAACTTCGAATTGACGTAGCGAGAGATCCGAGCGTCGGATTCTCCTAAAATTGGAACCGTTGGGTTCGTAACGAAAAGGGATTGCGAACTATAGTAAGAGAGTTGAATCTGACAGTTAGATTTTAAGATATGTACAAATCAATTTTGGAAAAGGTCACTTGGATGTAGTTCGGTGGCCGATATTGGAAACCGGCTGTAAGGGCCTTAATAAAATTATTAAAAATATGAATAAATTTTGTAAAATCATAATAAATGATATGAAAAGATTTTGGATGAAATATTTCATGACTGTAAAGATAAAATATATTTTTATCTGGATAAGTTGTTTATCAACTAGAATAAAGAACTGAAAAGGAATTGAAATGGTTTTAACATAACCAGAATTTTCCAATATATGAATTGGATTGGATTTGAATGGCAATATTCCTCGAAATATTTTGATATTGGAATCCTTGATTGCACAGATATCATTGAGGAATTTTGAAGATATAAATATCATTATTCCCATTGCGGTATCTGTTTGTTTCAGAATTTGATATTGAATATAAGTCAATATGATTTCTATTCAGAGCCTTGTATTTAATATCAAATTAAATTTTGGATTTGTTGTGAATGGTGTCTTCAATAACACAATTAATAAACCTAGTTGTGAAAAGAATAAATCTTTTAATTAATATTTAATGAGATTTTCCAATTAATAAATAAAATTCGAATAAAAAGGGAAGATGAATTTGAGTTTACTGGGAAATGTATTTCAAACGACGTTGACTCTTTAACCCGAATTAAATGGAATATGATTTTGGGTTTATTGCAAACGGTGTTTTAAAAGACATTCGTTCTTTAACCACTACAACAAAAAACACTTTTCGCAACAGGCAATATCTATTGCAGCATACCTTTTGCAACAAGACAGCGCCTGTTGGTGTAGCCGGAGTTGTAAAAAGTCTGCAACATTTTCTACATGTTGCAATAAGATGTGGCCGTATACTTTTTTGCAACTGGCCTTTGTTATTGCAACAGACCATTTTGCAACTACAAATGGCAGTTGTAAACTTATAATTGGCATTCGACAAACAAAATACTACAACTATTTCTAACAGTTGCAAAATCTTTCGCAACTATCTTAAATTGTTACAATAGGTCATTTTGCAACAACAATTCACCAATTCCTACATTTAATAATTTACTGTAATAACGATAAGATATATTATGAAAAAATAAACATACATTCAGAAAGGCATTGACAAAACAATATATTCACAAATAATATAAACGCAATCCATACATAATATTAGTTGAAGTTACATTCAAAGTTTAGCATAGTAACAAACGTGATCCATACATAACATAAATGCATATCATATCAGCAATTTCAAAATGTAGTCCAACATAACACCTAAAAGGAAAAAAGTACATACTACTCTAGTGAAACGAAGTCTTTGTGCCAAGCCACGTTTGTTTCGACAACCCCTTGAATGGTGCACATCTCCGAATTTGGCCTTAGTAGAAAAGCTTCAAAATCCACAACTATGTTAACTCACACCTATGAAAATAGTGCACATTAACGAACATATTATGAAAAAAGTGGATTAGACATATAAATAGCTGAATTTACACAAATCAGTCACGAGTCATGCACTCGGCTATTCAGGTATAGCAATTACATTCTATCAGTTCCTATTGATTGGAATATTACAAGGTGGAACATTAATATCCTTATTGTATTTGAAATTGGAATATTAATATTAATACTTGCGCTGGTCTCCCATGCACATTTCCATAATATGAGCAAATATTATATTGTACGACTAGTAAAGCTATAGTTTATGATAGCCTCAAAGACCATAATAACCAGTACAAAAAATTACACAAAAAACAATAAGGAAAACACATATATTTTGAACAGCAACAGGATTTAAGGTAGCCATCATATCTGAACAATCTAGAATTCCTGAATTCTTTCTGTGTCAAAAGCTATATATTTTTTTATTTCAACACGCACACATCAACTCACGTTAACTATGAAAACAAGAATGATAGTAAATCAACAGCAAACAAGAAACACTAAACATTAGTTTTTAAAGGACAGAACAAAAAATTTGATCAAAAGTGCAGATACTAAATCTGGTACATAAAATGAGTATACCAAATTTGATCTTTTTTTATCTCAAATTTGAGTATTAAATTTCAATCGACTAATACTTATGATTTCCTACTTACTGTCAGTTCTAAATCAAATAAGAATGTGAATCCAAACAAAAAGAAAAACATATATCGTACTATCTTTCCAATATTAAACTAGGCTGTTCATTGACCTTTATCAAACTTTTAGTTTTCATAGAAATATGTAACGACCCGGTAAAAGAATTCGACGCCCGAATTTTGACAATAATACTTAAACCCATATTATTGGCCAAAACTCAAGTATCGAAAACACCTGATAGTTATTAGAAAGAAATTAGAGGGTAAGATAAGAAAGAAAGAAAGAAAGTTAGAATATAAGAAAGGAAGAAGAAACACCACATAATTAGAGTCTCACATCACAGCGGAACAAAATATAATATAGAATAATTCTTTACTAAGAGCTTTAAAAATACTTACAATCATCAGAGTACATCACACATCTGGATAGTTATAATAACCTGTCCTCATATACAACATATAGCGGAATCATAACTATAGTATATATCATACGTCTGAACTCCTCCAGCACGTCTTCTGAAATTCGCAGCATCCGATAACCTGGACCTGTACAACCCGATTTAACCCGAGCATTTACAAAACACTGGGTCAGTCTGGTGGACCATAGTGAGAAAAACTCGCAAAGTTGTAAGGGAAATCATCCAATCTTTTTGAAAGAAAAGGATAATCGTAAGACCAAATCCACACATAAATACGGATGGTTTTTACCTTATGATAACCCAAAACATTTTGAAATCGTATTTTTTTTTATATTATAATAGTGTCTAAATGTGACACCCCACGTCCGTTAATGTCACTCATTAAGAGAATACATTAAGTTTCGTGAAGCGTTATAGGTAAACAGAAACAGAAACATTACAAGATAGATATAAAATAGTAGCAGAATTGATAACTTTTGTTAATCATAAAGCATCGTGGTTCAAAACATCATATGTATGAAAATACATAAACCCAGTACATCTTAACATATCTTTCTTATACTTAAAACATCAGAGTACAATAATAAAAGAAGCATAATTCCCCAAAAGAAACATAGCCATAGTATCAAAAATAAGAACTTGAGCAATACATCTAAGCAGCCCCAAGCAAGATGATAGAAAAATCCTGATGAAGCATGAGTATTCCCTCCCTGAGAACAAAGGGGGAAACAAAAGAGAAAGAAGAGGAAACAAAATGGGTCAGACATAAAGTCTGGCGAGTCCGGTTACTTTTAGCATATAAATAAGTAAAAGTATTATGATCGGCATATAAAGTGGATATGAGAGATAGCATCATAAAAGGTAGGTATGACAAGGTAAACAGGATAAAAATGATAGTGTATATTGCGCTTCTCTGATAATTCCTTTTTATTCTCTGCACTAATACGAGTATAAGCAGATGAGATAATCCCAACAACTATAAGATGGTAGACTTAGGCGTACTTCTGGTGAGTGGTTTTAACCCCATACAATCCACAGGCAGCCCAACCTAACAGGCTTGTAAACTTTACTAGATTATAGATGTACCCTAACTGTTACCCTAATCGATCGGCTCCCTACTCCGTAGATACCCTGTGCCGGCCCCATAGTAGGATGTATCACTTCCTAAAGTGGCAACCCTTCATTGATGTGCACAACCATATCTATAGGTGTCATAGTCATCTTATCCCCCTATGCCCGGACCATGCACACACATGGCCCCGATTGGTTTCCGCCGCCCACACCGTTCTCCACGTTTGGATCTCTTACAATCATCCCAATAAGCATGCCACGACTCCGACCTAGGGCTGAGTGTTCGTTTGATACCGTCCTATGGGTTACTGACTGAAACAGGTCCCCCATACAAGATGATACAAGCTATCCTTTGTCTTGTATCCCCACTAGGATTTCCATAGGTTATGCTTACCTAATGGTGTCTTTAATTACATAACCCCATCTGGTTATGTTTGTGGGACTATATATAAATATTACCCACCCTACTCAGATATACATAACCTTCCCACTGTTTCAACCAAGTTCACTTAACCCATATTCAAACTCATATTCATACAATCCTTATAGATTTAACTAGGTTAAGTATTCCAATTCATTAGCATGTCCATTTATGGTTATAATGTGCTAGACCCCTCACATTAAGCCTACCACTTGTGGATGTCGGACATGTCGAGCAGTTCCGGGCAGACTTCTTCCACAAGTCAGGCTTAACCTTGTGTCTTAGCATGTCTCGTATTTGTGCACCTAGACCCCTCACATTAGATTCACCACTTGTGGTTGCTGGATATATCGGGCAGTTCTGGGTAGACTTCCACCACAAGTGTAATCTAACCCCGTGTCTAGGCGCAGTTACAGTTTCTAATTACCGTAATCCTAGGCATTTCATTATTAGCCAAGTTTTACCTATGTCGTTATAGGTTTTCATGCCCCTTTCCCAAGTTATGTTCATAATAAACTATATGCCCAAATTACGATATTTTATTCAGGTTATGCCCAAATTCCCAATTACAATTATGCCCCCCTCGTTCCCCATTTAACGCGTTCGCAAATTTCAGCGGCATGCCTAGGCTTAAAAGTAACAAGCTATATAAAAAAGGGAAAGATGGAGGGAAGATAACAGAAATGATCATACTACCTAGATTGACATATAATGGCATAAATATATAGTGGCATAATGACAAGCTAGGCACATAGGAACATATCAGATGAACATATGATAATAGAACTGATTCTAACATAACAGGGATGTCATAATAGGCATGATAAGATCTAAACAATGGATTAGATATCCATTTAATAACAGATCCAATTTAATGACAAAACATGGTAGGGACAAGTATAAAGTGATCTAAACAGTGAAACAATGGCATACCTAATATGATAAATAGATGAAGGTTTAAATCTAAGTCATAATCATGTCATAACATCATAGATACACAGGTTATAGCAGATCTAATTTGTTTCAAATGGTCATAGGCATAGATCCAAGTTAATGTCATATCAGGTTTTACTTTTAATTATTTAGATCTAAAAGTAACTTAAACTCACAGTGTTTGGATCTAGAAAAATCGAAGGAGAATAGTAGATGTTGAATCATAGATCTACACTTGAATAACTCTAAACTTGATTTAATATGATTGCAGAAGAAAAAGGTCTGATTCAATCTGGGCGACGACAACATCTAGTCCTCCATTATTTTCAGTGTGAAGAAACTAGAGAAATGAGGCCATATATATAGCCAAAAATCCCTAAAACCCTAATCAGCCCAGTCTGCCGCAGGGGGGTCGACCCCCCCTTTATGGGGTCGACCCATGGGTCGACACCTCCCTTGAGGGGTCGACCCAAGGGTCGACACCCCTGGGCGGGAAATTTTCCGCCCATGGAATTTCAATTATTGAATTTGATTTTCTGATTAAATTTACATATATATATATATATATTTCTCTTGCGCATATACAAACTTCAAACCTTCATAACTTCTTCATACGACGTCTGTTTTACGAAACCAAATGTCTGTCTTGACCCGAATTTCGAGACGGACGCAATGGCATAGTCCTTTCCCTTAATTATGAACATTGAATTAATTGTTCTTTAATTTTTCCACTTAAGTGCTGTTAAAATTAAGGGGTGTTACATTCTCCCCTACTCAAAGGATTCGTTCCCGAAATCTCCAAGTTAAGAAGAATGTATATCCTACCATCCACCCTTCTACTCATCCACCAATCATAGGCATCCGTTGTCCTTAAAATTTCAAATGCTTATATGAACATATGCAAAGGTGTGTGTATGTGTCCTTATTCTAATGCAAAGATCAGGCGGTCTACTAATTAAGTCGACCTCCTTAACGCAATGTATGTTAGTGCCATGAATCCAACATGTATGTAATAATCCTATTATAACATGTAAGTTCTATATGTGCGCACAATCATCCATCCAAATGCAATATCCATATGATGATACATCCATTTCGACCCATTAAAAGAAGTAAAATGCACACATATCCATATGCAGTATGAGAGTGATTGAGCCGATCTAGTGCCTAATGTGTGTGTATATGCATCTACAGGCAACCACTAGCAAACACTTGCATCCATCAAACATAACATGTCTCAAACACATGTTTACATCCATAGGATTCCTATCTAAAGGTCGAAAATTAAATTAATAGGACATACTCAAATGATAGAAACAAGCATAGATAAGAACTTTTGGAAAAGGAGTTAAGAACATACCCTCGAAAAGAAAAGGGTATGAAGCACGAATCTTTTCTTCGGTCTCCCAAGTTGCATTCTTTGGCCTATCTCCCCACTGAACCTTCATCAACTTGACTTCTCTGTTGCGTAGCTTCTTAACTTCTGATCCAAGAATACGGGAAGGAACTCGTCTGACTGTCGCCTCCTGTTCCACCTCTACTTCCTCCAATATACTCGGCTCAACTACCTCCGCGGTATAATGCAAGCACTTCCGCAAATGAGAAACATGGAAACATCATGAACACGAAATAGTCTCCCTGGTAGCTTTACTCTATAGGCCATTTGGCCAATCCATTCTATTATGGGAAATGACCCTACGAATCTTGGTGCCAACTTCCCTATAGATCCAAAGCAAACCACATTCCTTAATGGTGACACCTTAATGAAAACCATGTCTCCTACTTCAAATTCAATGTCAGTCCTTCTCTTGTTTGTGAATGATTTCTGGCTATCTTGAGCAGTCTTCATTTGTCGTCTAATAAGATCAATCTTCTCGGACATTTCCCTAACCATATCTGGTCCAAGTAATAGTCTTTCTGTAGATTCCCGCCAATAGTTGGTAACCTACAGGTTCGTTCATATAATGCTTCGAAGGGTGTCATGCCAATGCTAGCTTGATAACAATTGTTGTAGGCAAACTCTATTAAAGGAAGATGCTCTTCACAAGTCCTTCCGAAGTATAGGATACACGGCCTTAAAAGATCCTCAAGAATTTTGTTCACCCTTTCCGTCTGTCCATCGGTCTATGGGTGATAAGTGGCTCTCAAACACAACTGTATACCTAATGCTTCTTACAAGCTCCTCCAAAATTCACTGGTAAAGATGGGGTCACAATCACTTATGATGCTGGAAGGTACTCCATGAAGGCAGACTATCTAACGGACATAAATTGCTACCGGCCATGTTGTCTTCCTCTTGCTTTTAACTGGAATGAAATGAGCGCTCTTAGTAAGTCTATCCACCACAACCCAAATACTAGTGTTGCCTTTCTTTGATCTAGGCAAACCATCTGCGAAATCCATAGAGACGCTCTCCCACTTCCACTGTGGAACCTCCAAAGGATGAAGTAAACCACCGGGCTTCTTTTGCTCAGCTTTGACTTGCTGACAAACCAAACATTGAGAAACAAAGTCTGCCACTTCTTTCTTCATCCCAACCCAAAAGAAAACCCTCTTCCTGTCCTTATACATCTTATCACCACCTAGATGAATAGTCATCTTAGAATGATGGGCTTCTTCTAGGACTTTCTTTAACAAGATTCAAGTTTGGGGAACACAAAGCCTTCCATCTCATCGCAACCACCCTTTATCGTCTATGGAATATCTATTGAGGTGACTAGAAGTCTCCCTTTTACTGAGCCTGTCCCAGATTACTAAAATCTGTGGATCACCTTGCTATGAAGCTCCTATCTGATCCATAAGAGTAGGTCGTATCTAGCGATGCAAATAAATCAGGCAAAAACTCGGTGGAGGGTCTAAAATCAAAAGTCGATATGAACACCATGCTTTTCCTTTCCACAAACAGAGGACTTAAGGCAATCCTCTACCTTCTCAGTGCATCTTCCACCACATTACTCATGCCAGGGGTATAAGAAATCTCAAAATCATAAGAAGCTAGGAACTCCATCCACCTTTGTTGCCTTAAATTAAGATCCTTCTGCGAGAACAAATACTTGAGAGATTTATGATTAGTGTATAACTCGAACTTCTCTCCAAGCAAATAATGATGCCATGTCTTAAGTGCAAATACTATGGAAGCTATCTCTAAATCATGGATAGGGTAGTTCTACACATGAAACCTTAACCATCTACCCCTATAACATACTACCTTTCCCTCTTGCATCAGAACCGCACCAAGCCCTATACCACATGCATCAGTATAAACTATAAATACTTTATTCCCATCGGGAAAGGTAAAGATTGGGGCTATTGTCCGAGCCCTCTTCAATCGTTGGAAAGCAACATCGCAATTTATATCTCATGAAAACGCCAAATTCTTCTTCATCAGCCTGGTGAGTGGGGCTGATATCTTTGCGAAGTCCTTAATGAACTTACTGTAATAGCCTGCCAATCCAAGAAAGCTTCTCACCTCCATTGCATTTTTTGGAATTTGCCAATCTTGAACTGCAACTACCTTTGCGGGATCTACTTCTATCCCATCTTTAAAACCACATACCCTAGAAATCTCACCTCTTTTCTCGAAAAATGGCTTTTGAAGAACTTTGCATTAAGCTGATGCGCACGGAGAGTTTTCAAAACTTCTCTCAAATGTTCGGCATGCTCTTCTTCTCTCTTTGAGAAGATCAAGATATCATCAACAAAGACCAAGACAAATTTATTTAGAAACTCCTGAAACACCCTACTCATCAGATCAATAAAAAAAGGTGGGTGCATTTGTCAACCCAAAAGGCATAACGAGCCATTCAAAGTAACCATCCAGAGTCCTAAAAGCGGTCTTGTCTACACTATCCTCAGTCACCCTCAAATGATGAAACCTTGTGGCCAAGTCTAACTAAGAGAATACTGAGGCACCAATAAGCTGGTCAAACAAGTCATTTATCCTCGAAAGTGGTGCCTATTCTTCTTAATGAGTTTATTCAAATCCCTATAGTCTATACACAAGCGAAGCGAACCATCCAACTTAGTTGCGAATACTACTGGAGCACCCCATTCAGATATTCTTCGCCTAATAAACCCTTTCTCAAGTAGCTCCCCTACTAGCTTGCTTAGCTCCCTTCTTTCCCTTAGAGCCATATGGCGCACAGGTAATGAAATCCGGCTTTGCATTGCCCACTAAGTATATACATAAATCAATCTCGTGCCTCGGAGGTAAGCCCGGAACCTCATCAAAATATCTGAATACTCACATATTACTCGTATAGATCGCGGATCATCGATAGATGCATCAAGTGACTCTAGGAAAATAAGCATGACAGACCCCTTAGGGTCACAAGAAATCTCGAGGGTCCTCCCATGGAAAGTCAAAAGTCAAACGACCCTCCTCTCACAATCTCGAATGGCACCTTACGGGACAAGCCAATCCATTCGTAGAATCAAACCGTAGCCCATAAAACAAGGCACATATGCATCGCACTCAAACTCGACACCCAACACAGATATTCTCAAACCCCATTAAATCATAGATAGATGAGCTGTGTCCCCAATGGGGTTTGAGACAAAAACGGGATCCACTGCCATACTAGTATTTAGGTGCAGAGACTCAACCACAGAACTAGATATAAATGAATGTGAAGTGCCAGAATCAAAAAGAGTTATAATAGGATGATTGGAAAGAGAAATCAAATCTTCCATGGAAATTTTCCTACCTCTATCTGGAGCATTGATCGCGAGAGCATGCACCTGCCCTCCAGAAGATCCTGCCCTTTGACCTTGTCCTTGCTTCTTCGGTCACTCCTTAGAAAAGTGCCCGATCTCTCCATAATGAAAAAAAATGTTCTTCCTACTTCTGCATTTCTTGACCAAATGATCCAAGTGCTCAAGACATTTCTTTTTTGCCTTTATTTGAAATTTATCTATGTTCCCTTCCTAGGCAATAATTTTTCTCATCCTTGGGCTGCGCTATTTAGCCCTAACTCCCTTGTTCTCCTTTTTACCATCCTCGTGTAACAAGCTAACAAGTCTCTCTAGAGCTGCCTCCATTGCACGAAAATCCTTACAAAACTCGAGAAAGCTAGCTGTAGGTGAAACTACTGCGGCTACAGATGGAGGTTAGGCACTTCATTGCCCTTCAACATGTACTGCATTCTTAACATGCCAACGGATGCATGCCGCAATGGGGACACCACTCAGGAAGAATCGGTTCCCCAATCGAAAAGTAAAAAGGAATCAACCAAAGAATCGAGAGATATTACATTTGGATTTGGGGTATATGTTTTCCAAAAAAGACTTTCCTTTGAATATGCTTTCTTTTAAAACCTTTTTGAAAATAATTTTCAAAAACTTTTATCTAATCTGGTAACCTTCAGCTCTGATACCAATTGTGACAAGCCATATCTGTTAATGTCACTCATTAAGAGAATGCATCAAATTTCGTGAAGCGTCATAGGTAAACAAAAATAGAAACATTAAAAGATAGATATAAAATAGCAGTGCAATCAAAAAAATTTGTTAATCATAAAGCATCTTGGTTCAAAACATCATATGTCTGAAAATACATAAACCCGGTACATCTTAAAATCTCTGTCATGTACTTAAAACATTAGAGTACAATAATAAAAGAAGCATAATTTCCCAAAAGAAAGTAGCCATAGTTGCAAAAATAAGAACTTGAGCAAAGCAGCTCTAAGCAAGACGATAGAAAAATCCTGATCAAGCTTGAGTATTGCCTCCCTGAGAACCTGGGGGGAAATGGAAGAGAAAGAAGAGGAAATAAATTTGGTCAAACATAAAGTCTGGCGAGTCCGGTTACTTTTAGCATATAAATAAGTAAAAGTATTATGACAGGCATATAAAGTGGATATGAGAGATAACATCATAAAAGGTAGGTATGACAAGGTATACAGGATAAACATGATAGAGTATATTGCGCTTCTCTGATAATTCCTTTTTATTCTCTGCAATAATACTAGTATAACCAGATGAGATGATCCCAACAGCTATAAGATGGTAGACTTAGGTGAACTTCTGGTGAGAGGTTTTAACCCCATACAATCCACATGCAGCCCAACCTAATAGGCTCCAAAACTTTACCAGAGTCTAGATGTACCCAAACTAATACCCTAATCGATCGGCTCCCTACTCCGTAGATACCCTGTGCCGGCCCCATCATAGGATGTATCACTTCCTAAAGTGGCAACCCTTCGTTGATGTGCACAACCATATTTATAGGTGTCACGGCCGTCTTATCCCCCTCTGCCCGGATCATGCACGCACATGGCCCCGGTTGGTTTGCGCCTCCCATACCGTCCTCCACGTTTGGATCTCTTATAATCATCCCAGTAAGCATGTCCCGGCTCCGTCCTAGGGTGAAGTACTTGTTTGGTACCGTCCTATGGGCTACTGACTGAAACGGGTCCCCCACACAAGATGATACAAGCTCTCCCATTTGTCTTGTATCCCCACTAGGATTTCCATAGGTTATGCTTACCTAACGGTGTTTTTAATTACATAACCCCAACCGGTCAAGTTTGTGGGCCTATATATAAATATTACCAACCCTACCCAGATATACTAAACCTTTACACTGTTTCAACAAAGTTCACTTAAACCTTATTCAAACTCATGTTCATACTATCCCTATAGATTTAACTAGTTTAAGTATTCCAATTCATTACCATGTCCATTTATGGTTATAATGCGCTAGACCCCTCACATTAAGTCTACCACTTGTGGATGTTGGATATGCTAGGCAGTTCCGAGCAGAATTCTTCCACAAGTCGGGCTTAACCTCGTGTCTTATCACATCTCATATTTGTTCACCTAGACCCCTCACATTAGACTCGCCACTTGTGGTTGCTGGATATGTCGGTCGATTATAGGCAAACGTCCACCACAAGTGTAATCTAACCTCGTGTCTAGGCGCAATTACAGTTTCTAATTGCTGTAATCCTAGGCATTTCATTATTAGCTAATTTTTACCTATCTCATTATAGGTTTTCATGCCCCTTACCCAAGTTATGTTCATAATAAACTATATGCCCAAATTATGACATTTTATTCAGGTTATTCCCAAATTCCCAATTACAATTTATGCCCAATTTCAATGGTTTTACCCTCGTTCCCCATTTAACGCGTTCGCATATTTCAGCGGCATGCCTAGGCTCGAAAGTAGCCAGGCTATATAAAAAAGGGAAAGATGGAGGGAAGATGACAGAAATGATCATACTAAATAGATTGACATATAATGGCATAAACATATAGTGGCATAATGACAAGCTAGGCATAGGAACAGATCTGATGAACATATGATAAAAGAACTGATTCTAACGTGATAGGATGTCATAATATGCATGATAAGATCTAAACAATGGTTTAGATATCGAACTAATAATAGATCCAATTTAACAACAAATATGATAGGGGCAAGTATAAAGTGATCTAAACAGTGAAACAATGGCAGATCTGATATGATAAAAAGATGAAGGTTTAGATCTAAGTCATAATCATGTCATAACATCATAGACACAGGCTGTAGCAGATCTGATTTGATTCAAATGGTCATAGGAATAAATCCAAGTTAATGTCATACTAAGTTGTACTTTTAATTATCCAAATCTAAAAGTAACTTAAACTCACATTGTTTGGATCTAAAAAAAAATAGAAGGAGAATAGTAGATGTTGAATCACATATCTACTCTTGAATAACTCTAAACTTGATTTGACTTGATTACAAAAGAAAAAGGTCTAATTCAATCCAAGTTGCGACAACATCTAGTCCTCCATTATTTTTAGTTTGAAGAAACTAGAGAAATGAGGCCATATTTTTAGCCAAAAACCCCCGAAACCCTAAGGTACCCAGTCTACCGCAGGAGGGTCGACCCCCCCCCCCTTATGGGGCCAATTCAGGGGTCGATACCCCCCTTAAGGTGTCGACACCCCTGGGCGGAAATTTGCTGCCAACGAAATTTCAATTTTTGAACTAAAATTTGATTTTTTGATTTAATTATATATATATATATAATTCTCTTACGCATATACAAACTTCAAACCTTCGTATCTTCATCGGTGTCCATTTTACACAAACCAAGTGTCTATCTTGACCAGAATTTTGAGATGAACGCAATGTCGCATTCTGTTGCCCTTAATTCTAAATGTTAAATTAACTATTCTTTAATTTGTCCTCTTTAGTGCTTTTAAAATTACGGGGTGTTACACTAAATACAAGTAAATAACAATCTAGCGGAACACTTTCATCTAACGCTCTACATATATAGTATACAATCAAAACCACGGGCACTTATTGGAGATTAGATTCCGATTATGACAAGGATGGAAGCACCTGCTGATAGTGTATCTCTTAAGGGGAATACACTGGGTTCAACAAAAACGTCTTGCAACTCGACCTACACATAACCGACCACTCATTTCACTTGAGTGTATCGAACGTCTATCACTAACGGTTGGGCTCAAACCAAAGTTTCCCAAAAAAGGACAACATCGAAATAGATTAAAGAAAGAAATGGATTTTCTCTAGATAGGTGATTATACACCCTAGTGGGAGCAACCCACATAGCCATGCTGCCTGTCCGATTTTTTCCATTTCCTAGTTGGTGAGGCTTGAGGTCAGAATTTACCTTTAGAACATTTGGCCACCATTTACTTTGATGGCCACATCGTCAGGTCCGCCAGATATCACTAATTGACGTCCACAAAAATACTCTAGTCGAGAGTTCCCAACTATGACACATTCGAAGAAATCAACGTGCGTGATCCCGTTGGAAATACTCTATCAGACATTCGTCCATACAAGTCATCCAGGAACAGGATGAACCGAAGACACCCTCCTACGACATCCTTAGAATCACCTTATGGATCGGTAGCAAGAAGTCCATGCAATCCGTAGGTTCCTACCTCAACGGAATCACAGTTTATCTCTAATTGCAGGTCAGAGATTTTTAGTATATCTTCTAGTTATGAAGATCCACGCTCTTCAATGCTCCATCTTCAATTTTCGTCTTCACGTATTTGTTGGTCGGAATAGTTTTCGAATATAAATTCAATCTCGGTCTTTCCTACATACAATCGTATGGCCAGATTTGATAGTCGGGGATTTAACTATCAAATAAATAGTCGTGTGAGTAAATGAGTTCATTGGTTCAGTACTCAACATCACTTTGCCTTTTAATTAAAACATTTACGAATGGTTAATTAAAACTTCTAATCTTCTAACATTTAAAAGACGATGTTTGCCTCTTATTTTAATATACTAATGATTCTCAAAACCATTTTATTACAGTACTTGGAAAAAACATCTAATAACTATATCCAATTCCCATTTTATTTTTATTTCAAAACATTAGTTAAAAAATAATTCAAGCATTTTTATACTCCAACATTAATTAGTCCTTAAACGTAAATCAGTAAGCGAATAACTTCCCAAATATCAACCCTGAAGACTGAAATCAACATCAGATTAATACGCAGAAAATCACTTAACCTAACCAATCTCCAGTTAGGTTCCAACTCTTATCTTAGCTCGTTATCATCCCATTATATTTCACTCCTAGTTTATTTAATCATTTTAACTTTGAAAATCCCGTTTCGAATCCCTTATTGAGTAACATTATTTTCAACTTAACATTTTATCCTATATCCCTTTTCATAAACTTTGTTTATGCAAACTAAGATTTCATATAAACCCCATTAATCCTGCTTTCCTTTACTTAATTCATTTATTACATAACCATTTCATTTAAACTATCACATTTACTTAAATTCTCCTTTAGTAACTTTGTTACAAAACTTGGGTAAAATGTAAAACTCGTTCATAATACGTTATCAAAAATTTAACTATATTACCTTGCAACTTTGGTTACTTACATGAATTCCATTTAAACATTACCCTCTTAAATTAAAATAATAATTTACTTCTTCGTTAACTACCATAGAAAAATAGTTAAGTTCTTATTACTAGATAAATAGTAAATCTCTTTTTAAATTAAAACAATTACTCATTAATCTATTTCATTAAAATTATTCAAAAACAAATCCATCTTGAGTTATAAAATAATTTTTTTTAATTTCATTACCGTCGATTCACCTGACGGGAATCAAATATTTGTAAAACAATTTATTTTTAGGCCAACTTCTGCCTATTACTCAACCAATATTGTCCATTGGTTAATAACAAATAAACGTTGATTTTAGGTTCAATAATCAATAATAAAGCCAATCATCCATTCATATCGGTTGAACAGTTCATATAATTGCAATTTGAAAATAAACAACAAATTTGAGAAATCCAGTTAGATCCCTCCAACCTGTTTTTCTCTGCATCCAAATATGTTATGTTAACAATATCATTTTATTTCAATAAATAGGTATAATATTCACCCATCAAACAATAGCAGCAATCCAAATATCCATATTTCAATTTAATATGTTTATATAATTAAAAACATAACCAACGAGGTATGTTACCTCATTTGGAAATAACCGTTAAGAATAACGATTTAATTAAACTAAAATGAACGCTTAATTTAATCAGTCCAGTCAATAAGTATAAACCAATTCAGTAAACATCCAATAGTAAACAATCATAGCACACAGAAAATTAACCCGACTTATATAAAATATAAGTGGGATAAAACTGTGTGAGTTGAACTCACCTTGATCCTATTCGATGTTGAAATAACTCGTTTCAATAACTCGCAGTTGTTCCCAACTCTGATCAATCCAGCTCTATCGTGTTGTGCTCGTCGATATGTTTCCATCATTACTTGGTCTGTTTGATCTCCCTGCTGTATGACACAATTATTCATTTCATACGTTATTTTCCTATTTAAATAAATATTATAAATTCCTTAATTATAATTATTGACGTAAACCTTCAATTAATAGAACGTATAAAATATGGATTACGCATGCTAATTCTGTATTCAGGCACATTTAAGAACCATATTAGGCGTATATATTAACAACTAGAACGAGGCCCGTCCTTTGCACACGACATTTGTTTTTTTTCATGAGGTTAGATGTGACAGATGTACATGGTTAAAGTATTTTGGGAGGACATGTACATTCTTCATTTGATGGTAATATCAACACCAAGGTGCCAATTATTCAAAATAGTATATAATTGTTTTCATTTAGTTTCTATCGAAGACATGTTTTGGTACCAATGATTTTTTGGACAATGTTACTGTGAGGTAAAGTGAGACTAATCAAATAGATTAAAATAACAACAGTACTTAAATGGTAATTAGTACGTATTCCACAATGATTTAGGGATTTAGATGCAACCGTTAGGCACGATTCTGGTCGGATACGTTCATATATTATGGTGAGGTAGTTATAACAAGGTAGATCTAATCGAAAACGCTAACTGGACCGAAAACGAGTTTGTCAGATTGTGCAAAAGTTTCTTAGTTGCCTGATTTATAATCCTTTCCTACTTTCAACACTGATTTCTTCTGAAATTAGAATAATACCCCTTGAATTTAGGATTTCGTGTAAATCGCACTATTTGTCTTAAACTGAGTCAGTTCGAATAGCATAAGTATGCAAGTAGGATAAGGCACATATTCTTTACCTGCTTCTATTGTTGTTTCGAACTGTTCATCCTCCCCACATGCACCCCACCGTCATATGCTACTTTTTCTGTCACATACTCCAACTCGTCACTCCATTTGTCTCCAGTTCTCCCTCTCCCCCTCATGCTAGTCACTCCTCCCACATATTTCATTTCAGTTTCTTCCCATACTTCCTGTTCACCCCCACCTTGACCTCCCATTATCCCATTTCCTTCTCACTGTTACCCCCAACGCATGCTGCATGCAAAACCAGCTCACGTACAAACCTTCACACTGCCAATTGTCAAAGCCTCTAAACCTTCTCCAACAGCTTCAACAACTCAGCCACCCCACCAGTGCTCCCTGTCGCCCACCAACGAACACCAGCACCTAGACAGTCCAATCAGCGTCGCCACATCACCCAGTGTCATGCTATTTGCCTCCAGTTTCCATTCAATTTCTGAACTCCACTTCGACTAAAGGTTTCTCTTTCATCTGCTCCTCCAGCATTGTTGCCTCCCTCAACCATAGGCTAACCGGATCTAGGCACATACCCACATTTAGAACCAATGTAGTTAATGGTGCACGAGAAAGTTTGAGCATGGTTTTGATTTACTAAATAATGGAGGTGTTTTGTGGGCTTTGAGTTTTACATTTTGATAGAGAGCTATAGGGATAAAATAAAGTATTTGTTTCATTATTTCATTGGTTTGTTTCCTTTTTGTTTGCTGCCAAAATGAGGAAGCAGCGCATCGTTTATATAGAGAGAACATAGTGGATAGAAACCACGTCATTTCATATAGTTGTAGCTGTGTGGTGTAGATGTTTTATAGGATTTAAGCGACAGCGGGAAAAAATCGAGTTTTCTTTTCATTTTTTAGGGTTTGGTAGGCTCAGCTATTGGCACGAATAGCAGAGAGGCGGAGTATTGGGCTGCAGTGTTATTACATTTTGTTTTTATTTCACTAGATGGTAGGATGCAGTACTAGGGTATGGGGAAAATAACCGTAGACGTATTAGAGAAATAGAGTATAGGTACGAAAGAATATACAGGAATAGACTTATATGAAAAGAAGGAAAAAGAACAGTGTATTTTCATGTTCATGGGACTGTTTTCTTGCATGTGCATAGATGGACATTGGATACTTAGGCCGGTAGAAAAATAATAGTAGGGGAAACATATGCATATGTTTGGCAAATCAGAAGTAGTAGTAGCATGTGCGATCTAGCTATATATATAGCTGAACGGAAGTGTAGATGCATGCGTAAATAACAGAGAATGTGGATATGCTGATAGAAAAAAAAAGGGTGGAAGAAATGTAGATGCATAGGCTGAGACCAAAAGAAACAGGATATGAGGAAAGTAACATTTCAAATCAAGTGTGTGCGAAAGAAATGAGGAGATATATTTTTTATTTTATTTTAATTGGTACAATTACTTTTACTCGACTAGTAAATACTACCGGTATTTACCATCATTTACGTTTAACGTTCAATGTTCGCACTGATATACACGAGCTCCAAAAATAACGACAACAGACATACCACCACATCTTGACTTTCCGGTCCCAATAAAATTAATTTCATTGAAAACGGACTTTGTTTGCAAAAACGATGTTATTTAGATCAAATTTATTCCTCGGTTCACCCTTAAATTTCATCCGTCGACAAAATAACTCTATTTAGCACCAAACTGGAAATATAGCAGTAACTAATCGTACGCATTCCAATAAAGTTCGTTTCGTCAAAAACGGAGATTGTTTGGAAAACATTTGTACTAAATAATATCAATAAAATATTATAATATTCCGAAACAATCCAAAAATAAACATAAATAAATTATTATTATCATATATATCCAAATAAAATGATATATCACTTCAAATATAAACAAATATGAAATTTATAGCTTAACAATATGACTTCCGCATTAAACGATATCTAAATTCTATCCAAATTTATATTTAATAAATTAAATAAACGTTATAATTTACTAACAAATCCATAGCGACTAATTTAAAATTTGAATTGGACATAACTCACAATTTATACGACAAAATTTTTATTTTTCACTTCCATTAGAAAATTATAATCAAATCGATCCGGACGATTTTGGTTTCATAGAATTTCAATTTAAAATGGATTATGTATATTTGATTAAAGTTCGAAACTCAATATTACGAACTACCGCACCCTTTTGAGCTTGATTATAATTAAATATACATTATACATTCAACTTCGTTTCAATAAACAAATTATACGTTATAAATCCTTTTAAAATTACAATTCAACATTTAATATAATAAAATATATTAAATATCTGACCACTAAAAATACGGGACATTACATTCCTTCCCCTTAAAAAAATTTCGTCCCCGAAATTACAAAGTGAGAAGGATGTTCCAATCCTAATTATTTTCAAAATAATTAACAAAAATATTCGAAGCTTTTTTTGTTTTTGTTTTTTCGACCAACCTATTATCCAACAAACATCAACCAACAATCGATATAATCCAATCAACACATTATTTAATTTATCTTCAATTAATTTCTAGTTTATTTAATCTCATATTGAAATTCTTATTCACAAATTCAATGTGAGATCTCCACCTCTGGTTATACTAAACCATTTACAACCCTATTTAAATTTTATTCAAATCAATCAACACACCAGTATAATATTACTCCTTTTCTATACAAAAATATAATTTGGGTAAAATTATTTCATTTACCCATTTTACAAAACAATATCGTATCCACTGTCAATTCAAAATTGAACCAAACAAATATCAAAATACAAAAGCATTTTTTTAAAAAAAATCTACAAATGCGCTCTCTTGTATATACACTCAAACTCAATCTAGGATATTACTAACCCCATGTCTACCGAGTTACGCCACAAAGCAAAGGTTATTGCTAAATAATTGCTCTGATACCACTTTAACGACCCAGTAAAAGAATTCGATGCCCGAACTCTGACAATAATACATAAACCCATATTATTTTCCAAAACTCAAGTATTGAAAAACCCAGATAGTTATTAGAAATAAATTAGAGGGTGAGATAAGAAAGAAAGTTAGAATAGAAGAAAGGAAGAAGAAACACCACATAATCAGAGTCTCACATCGCAGCGGAACAAAATATAATATAGATTAAATCTTGCTAAGAGCTTTAAAAATATTTACAATCTCAGAGTACATCACACATCTGGATAGTTATTATAACATGTCCTCATATACAACATACATCGGACTCATAACTATAATATGTATCATATATCTAAATTCCTCCAGCACGTCTTCTTAAATCTGCAGCATCCGATAACCAGGACCTGTACAACTTGGTCTAACCTGAGAATTTACAAAACATCAGGTCGTTCTGGTGAACCAAAGTGAGAAAAACTCGCAAAGTTTTAAAAGTAATCATCCAACTTGATTTTAAAGTTTAAAAACCTTTTCGAAAGAAAAGGATAATCGTAAAACCAAATCCACACATAAATACAGACGGTTTTTACCTTACTATAACCAAAATATTTTGAAATCGTATATATATATATATATATATGTGTGTGTGTATTCTGATATTATAATATTGTCTAAATACAAGTAAACAACAATCTGGCAGAACGCTTGCATCTCACGCTCCATATATATAGTATACAATCAAAACCATGAGCGCTTATTGGAGATTGGATTCCGACTATGACAAGGTATGGAACCACCTACCGATAGTGTATTTTCTAGAGGGGAATACACTGGGTTCTACAAGAACGTCTTGCAACCCAGCCCACACATGACCGACCATTCATTTTGCTTGAGTGTGTCGAATGTATATCACCAACGGTTGGACTCAAATCACCATTTCCAAAAAAAGGGACAGCATCGAAATAGATTAAAAAAGGAAATGGATTTTCTCTAGATAGGTGACTATACACCCTAATGGGAGCGACCCACATAGCCATGTTGCCTGCCCGATTTTTGTCATTTCCCAGTTGATGAGGCTTGAGGTCAGAATTTACCTTTAGAACATCTGGCCACCATTTACTTTAAATGCCACATCGTCAAGTCCGCCAGATATCACTAATTAACATCCACAAAAATACTCTAGTCGGGAGCTACCCAACTATGTCACGTTTGAAGAAATCAACGTAAGTAATCCCATTGGAAATACTCTGTCAGACATTTGTCCATACAAGTCATCCAGGAATAGGATGAACCGAAGGCATCCTCCTACCACATCCTAGGAATCACCCTATGGGTCAGTAGCGAGAAGTCCTTGCAATCTGTAGATTCCAACCACAGCAGAATCACAGTTTATCTCTGATTGCACGTCAGAGATATTTAGTCGTTCTTTTGCTTATGAAGATCCAAGGTCTTCAATGCTCCATCTTTAATCTTCATCTTCACGTATTTGTTGGTCGGAATGGTTTTCGAATATAAATTTGATCGCGGTCTTTCCGTACAAGCAATCGTATGGAAAGATTGGATAGTCGGTGATTTAACTATCAAATAAATAATCGTGTGAGTAAAACGAGTTCATTGGTTCAATACACAGCATCACTTGGCCTTTTAATCAAAACATTTACGAATGGTTAATTAAACTTTCTACATCTTCCAACATTTATAAGAAAATATTTGCTTCTTATTTTAATATACCAATGATTCTTAAAACCATTTTATTACAATACTTGGAAAAAACATCTTATAACTATATCCAGTTCCCATTTTATTTTTATTTCAAAACATTAGTTATAAAATCGTTCATGCATTTTTATAATCCAACATTCGTTAGTCCCTACCCGTAAATTAGTAAGCGAATAACTTCCCAAATTTCAACCTCAAAGACCGAGATCGTTATTAGATTAATACTCGGAAAACCACTCAACTTAAGCAATCTGAAGTGAGGTTCCAGCCAAATATATTTCACTCCTAGTTCATTTAACCATTTTTACTTTGAAAATATCGTTTCTAATCCCATTGGTAAGTAACGTTATTTTCAACTTAATGTTTTAGCCTCCATACCTATTTGGAATAATTGTTTATACAAAATTAGATTTTTTATAAAACCCCTTTCATCCTGCTTTCCTTTACTTAATTCAATTATTGCATAACCATTTTGTTTAAGCTATCACATTTTCTTAAATTCTCTTTTTTGAACTTTGTTACAAAACTTGGGTAAAATATAAAACTCTTTCATAATATCTTATCAAAAATTCAAGTTTCCCTTGTAACTTTGTTTACTTACATGAATTCCATTTAAAAGTTACCCTCTTAAATTAAAATAATAATTTATTCTTCATTAACTACCATAGAAGAAATAGCTAAATTTTTATTAATTAGATAAATAGTAAATCTCTTTTTAAATAAAAACAATTATTCATTAATCTATTTCATTAGATTTATTCAAAAACAAATCCATCTTGAGTTATAAAATATATTTTTTAATTTCATTACCATAGATTCACCTGATGGGAATCAATATTTATAAAACAATTTATTTTTAGGCCAACTTCTGCCTATTGGTTAATAATAAAAAAACGTTGATTTTAGGTTCAAAATCAATAATCAAGTTGGTCATCCAATCATATCGATTAAACAATTCATATAATTGTAATATGAAAATAAACAATAAATTTGAGAAAACTAGTTGAATCCCTCCAACCTGTTTTTCCCTACATCCAAATACGTTATCCTAACAATATCATTTTATTTCATAAACAGGTATAATATTCACCCATCAAACAATAGCAGCAATCCAAACATCCATATTTCAATTTAATACGTTTATATTGTTATAAACGTAACCAACGAGGTTAGTTACCTCATTTGGAAATAACCGTTAAGAATAACAATTAAATTAAATTAAATTAAACGAACGATTAATTTAATCAGTCTAGTCAATAAGTATAAATTAATTCAGTAAACATCCAACAGTAAACAACCATAACACTCAAATAATTTACTTTAAGTTGGATATAACTGAGTGAGTTGAACTCACCTTCATCCGATGTTGAAATAATTTTTTCAGTAACTCACAGCTGCACCCAACTCTGATCAATCTAGCTTTATCGTGTTATGCTCATTGATATGTTTCCATTGTCACTTGGTACAATCGATCTCGCTGCTTTATCACACAGTTATTCATTTCATACGTTATTTGCCTATTTAAATAAATATTCTAAATTCCTTAATTATAATTATTAACGTAAATCTTTAATTAAAGTTACATATAAAATATGGGTTACGCATGTTAATTCGGTATTCGGGCACATTTAAGAACCATGTTAGCCGTATATATTAACAACTAGAACAAGGCCCATGCTTTGCACACGGTATTTGTTTGTGTTAACGAGGTTAGATATAATAGATGTATGTGGTTAAAGTATTTTGGAGTACACATACGTTCTAAGGTGCCAAGTAATCAGAATAGTATATAATTGTTTTCATTTAGTTTCTAACGAAGACATGTTTTGGTACCAATGAAATTTTGGACAATGTTACTATGAGGTAAAGTGAGACTAATCCAATAGATTAACATAACAACAGTACTTAAATGGTAATCTTACGTATTCCACAATGATATGGAGATTTAGAAGCAACCGTTAGACACGGTTCTTGTATTTATGGTCGAATACGTTTATCTATTATGGTGAGGTAGTTATAACATGATTAGGTAGTTCTAATTTATAATTAAGTATGTAAGTAGGATTAGGCACATATTCTTCGCATGCTTCTATTGTTGTTTCGAACTGTTCATCCTCCCCATATGCACCCCACTGCCATCCGCTACTTTTTCCGCCACCCTGTTCGTCACCTACTCCAACTCATCACTCCATTCATCTCCAGTTTTCCCTCTCCACCTCATGCTACTCACTCCTACATATTTCATTTAAGTTTTTCCCATAATTCCTGTTCACCCCACCTTGACCTCCCATTGTCCCATTTCCTTCTCACGATTACCCCCAACCCAACACATGCTGCATGCAAAACCAGCTCACATACAAACCTTCACACCGCCAATTGTCAAAGCCTCTAAACCTTCTCTAACCACCACTACTCTTTAATAGCTCTGCCACTCCACTAATACGCCCTGCTACCTACCGACAAACACCAGCACCTGGACATTCCAACCAGCGTCGCCACATCACCCAGTGTCACGCCAATTGCCTTCGGTTGCGGTTCAACATCTGAGCTCCAATTCGACCAGTGATTTCTCTTTCATCTCCTCCTTCGGCGTTGTTGCCTCCCTCGACCATAGGCTAACCGGATCTAGGCACATGCCCACATTTCGAACCCACGTAGTTAACGGTGCATGAGACAGTTTGAGCATGGTTTTGATTTACTAAATAATGGAGGTGTTTTATAGGCTGTGAGTTTTATATTTTGGCAAAGAGCTGTAGAGATAAAATAAAGCATTTGTTTCATTATTTCATTGGTTTGTTTCCTTTTCGTTTGTTGCCAAAATGAGGAACCTGTGCATATTTTATATAGAGAGAACATAGTGGATAGAAAACACGTCATTTCATACAATTGTAGCTATGTGATGTGGTTGTTATAGGATTTCAGCGACGGTATGTTTACAGTGGGGAAAAGCTCGAGTTTTCTTTTCATTTTTCAGGGTTTGGTGGGCTCAACTATCGGCATGAATAGCAGAGAGGCAGAGTATTGGGTTACAGTGTTATTTCATTTCGTTTTTATTTTAACAGATGGTAGGATGTAGCGGTAGGGTGTGGGGAAAATAACCGTAGACGTATTGGAGAAACAGAGTATAGGTACGAAAGAATATACAGGAATAGGCTCATATGAAAAGAAGGGAAAAGGACGGTGTATTTTCATGTTCATGGGACTGTTTTCATGCATGTGCATAGATGGACATTGGATATTTAGGCCGATAGAAAAACAATAGTAGGATAAACATATGCACACGCTTGGAAAATCAGAAGTAATAGTAGCACGTTTGATCTAGCTATATATATGGTTGAACGGAAGTGTAGATGGCATGCATCAGAGCACGTGGGTATGCTGATTGAAAAGAAATAGGGTGGAAGAAATATAGATGTGTAGGCTGAGACAAAAAGGAAAGCGGTATCAGGAAAGTAACATTTCAAGTCACGTGCGTGCGAATGAAATTAGGAGATATATATTTTACTTTATTTAGTATAGTTACTTTTACTCGGCTAGTAAATACTACCGGTATTTACCATTATTTACGTTTAATGTTCAATATTCGCACTGATATAAACGAGATCCAAAAATAACAAGAATAGACATACCACCACGTCTTGATGTTCCGGTCCCAATAAAATTAATTTCGTTAAAAACAGACCTTGTTTGCAGAAACAACATTATTTAGATCGAAATTTATTCCTCGGTTCACCCTTAAATTTCGTCAACCGACAAAACAACTCTGTTTAGCTCCACTTGAAATATAGCAATAATTAATCATGCGCATTCCAATAAATTTCGTTTCGTCGAAAACGGAGATTACTTAAAAAACATCTATATTAAATAATATCGATAAAATATTATAATATTCCAAAACAATCCAAAAATAAACATAAATAAATTATCATTATCATATATATCCAAATAAAATGATATATCACTTCAAATATAAACAAATATGAAATTTATAGCCTAGCAATAAGATTTCCACATTAAACGATATCTAAATTCTATCCAAATTCATATTTAATAAATTAAATAAACGTTATAATTTACTAACAAATCCAAAGCGACTAATTTAAAGTTTGAATTGGAAATAAGTCACAATTTATATGATGAAATCTTTGTTTTTCACTTCCATTAGAAAATTATAATTAAATCGATCCGTACGATTCTGGTTTCACAGAATTTTGACTTATAATGGATTCTGTATATTCGATTGAAGTTCGAAACTCAATATTAAGAATTACCGCACCGTTTCGAGCTCGATTATAATTAAATATACATTATATATTCAACTTCATTTTGATAAACAAATTGTACACTATAAATACATTTAAAATTCCAATTCATCATTTAATATAATAAAATATATTAAATTTATGACCACTAAAAATATGGGATGTTACAAATATTTGTTTAGTTAGGAATTCACACCATTATTGAATTAAATTACTTTTGTAAAGATAATTTTACCACGAAAAGTCTCATCATTTCTTTAGTCCTCCAGTGTTGAACTGAACTCAGTATACAGTTGAGAGTTGGTTGCTCCCTACTATTTACTTCCCTATTGTTCAATCTTATTCTCATGCTACTTACTAACTACTAACATGAAGGCACTCACTGAAGAGGAAAAAACTACTTACTAATTATATTCTCACGCTCCCTACTGTTTAATCTTTTAAGATCGACTACAAACACACTAGTATTATCTCTACTACCACAAGACATTGTCAGCTCGGCTAAGAAGGAAGCTACTTCCAAAACTGAACTTCCACTTATTGCTTCCGGAAACATTCTCGGGTCCCTTCCATTCAAGCATCATCTTGCTATTATGCACCCAACTTCATAGTGTATTACAACCCATAAACCGTCACTTGCTAGTATGATGAACTCATCCCTCTATATCCAGTTAATTATCGTCACTTTTGGTTCGGAGGTATCCTCACTCTTATGTTTTTTCCATGGTAGCACTTGGTACTGGAACCTTGGATTGTACACAGTGTTCACGCTTACGTGACAAGAGATAAAGAGGAGAAGGACCTAACATTTCTCATGATATTTCCAATACTACTACTGAAAACAATCCATACTCAGCTATAGATAAGCATGGCCAGATTCCAAAAGGTAAAAGGAAAGCATCAAATTATTAACAAGGGGCTTGAGTTTGAACAAGTCGATCGTGAAACTAATTGGTATTCACCAACTTGGAAATTTCGTAATATTCTCTTATAGAAAGGGAGAAATGTAAACATTAGTCAATAACAATATTGGTTGCTAATGTATGTAGTTAAATGTTGTGAATTGCAGGGATGACTTAGTAATTCTAACTAGGATAATATTTTATTTAACAAAATTGTATGTACATGGAGAGCCTCATGTATACCTTGGTGGAATGTTAAAGGTGTATTGGTTGATACTCGTGTTCATATCGGTCCAGTTGAATTTGCTGCATCGAGCTTTACATCATCACCTCTTGTATTCACGTTACCACTCTCACCACCATGCTTCAATAGTCACAGAACCAATCACATGTATGTTAATTTACAAAACAGAGCAAATACAAGAGACAAGAAATTCAAAACCCAGCCTTAAAGAGAGACGCAAAGAACAGAGTGATTAAAACACAGACACACTCCAAACAATAATTATAACATACCTAGAAAACCATCCACTTCAGCAGTTATACAGTCAGAATCGGGAAAAGGTAGAAAGGAACCACGAGTCGTTTAGGTCAGAGTAGCCGCGCTGGAATCGGTCATAATTGGTTCATCATAGCCCGAGGATAGGACAATAGAGGAGTTACGCGATAGATCCAAAAATATGAGGAGCGTATGGTTTAAAGAGGAAAGCAATTGGCAAAAAATAGGCAAATCGAAAGCTAGGCAAAACAAAAGGAAAAGTAAAACCCAAATGGAAGAATTCATCAATTACCATGAAAGCTTAAGCATATCCTAGCATCGAGAGGAATCTGAAGGCTGGACCCATGAAAGTTGCGTGATCTAGTTGATACTACTATGATTTTAGCGTTGTAGTATTGAGAATAGTAGAGAGTTGTTTTAAGGTTAAAGACGTCTGCCATGAATCGGTAGGAATGGATTTAGGATTTAGGGTTAAGGAAACATGGCGGCGAGTGAATTTAGGTATGAAATTGTGGCCGGCCTTCAAAGTTTGCTTGCCTCCATCTGTTAATGGACTGTTTATAATCGAATGTTATTTGTACCAATTACGTTCTTTTATTGCTGCTCATTATACATGTTCGTGTGAACGGATCTGAAAGTGATGTTGCATAACAACGAACCTTTGCCAATTTCATTATAAATCAATGAATGAAAGTATTATTTTTGAATTTTAATTATAAATATTTGTTATAAAACATTAATCGTAAACTTAACTATTTATCATACATTTTTTATTATTTATCTGTTAAATCATATTATTAACTATTAGGCTTAATTATTAAATATTATTAATTGTGTCAGCTTTTTTTGATTGAAATTTAAAGAATGTAATTACATTTAGCTATATTTCAATATTTTTCAATATTATACATAATACTATTTCTTATAGTAATCGATTAACCAATTTAACAATTATTAGGTCACGTTGGCAAAGTCACACTTAAATATTTATTTCAACTTTGAAGTTCAATTACATAAGAAATAAAGATTTACAAAGGAAGGAACTAACAAGTAGTTGTTTATACTTCTTAATTATGCTTATTATGTATATATTATTAATTATAAGTAATTATTTATTTCTTATTAATTATATTAAAATACTAAATACAATTTACACACTATTAATAATTAATCAAGATAAATTAATATAGTATTAATTCATATTAATTTATTATTATTACTTAATACATATTATATTATACCTAAATATTACTTATCACTCGTACATTGTATTTAATAATTATTATTATGTTTACCATTAGTTATTAATTATTATCCAATAGTTTTCTGTTATTAATCTATTATTATTTAATTAACAGTTATTTATCTATTTTATTATTTTTAAATGTTAATTATTATTATTTTGTTAATTATTAATTATTATTATTTAATTATCAGATATAAATATTAGTTTATAATACTTAAATTTTATTATTAATTAATAATTATTAAATATTAATTTTAAATATTATATAATTACCAGTAGTTAATTATTTAATAGTAAGTATTGAAAATTAATTATTAAAAGATAATCATTAAAAGCTTATACTTATTTTTAGTATGTTTTTCGCAACTGGCTTTATCAGTTGTAAAATAATACAGTTATTGCAAGTGGCTAAACAGTTGCTAAAGATATTTATTCGCAACTGGATAGGATGCGCAGTTGCAAATAATATGTTTGTTGCTACTATTACGGAAGCACAATTGCTAAAAGTACGTTTTTGCAACAGGAAGGGAAACGCAGTTGCTAAAAATATGCTTTTCGCAGTAGAAAGAAAAGGGTTGTTGCTAAATCGTATCTATCGTAACTTCCATGATTGGTTTGTTGCTAAATATCATTTACTACAACTATCATTTGTCACCTATTGCAAATAGCTAGTTGCAATAAGGTATTTTTCTTGTAGTTAACCCAGTTATAGACAGGATTGATTTCCTAAAGTTGAATAACCATTAAGTAATGATTTTTGAGATTAAAACTAAATGAGTTTTTAATGAATCTTTAATTAGATTGAAATGTGAACGAGGTAATTAAATTTACCGAATTCAAGAAATGTTCGAAAATGGAGTACCACCAATTTTACTCCTTGCGACAGTTAAATCTTTAATTGGATTTGAACGTTAAATGGTAATTAATTTTACTAATAACACAATGGGTGTTAGATATGGAGTATCAGCAGTTTTTCTACATGGGATGAATAGGTTCAGATTGAGATAATAAAATGAATGATTACTTCGGTAAGGCTCGATAATCCCGATCAGTTTGATAAACCTTAAGCTGGTTGAAGTTGAGAAAAGATATTATAAATATTTTGAAATGATTTCCAAGAATATTTGAATAAAAGAATATTCTGGATTGGAATGAGGCGTATGATGTGTTTTTATAGCAACTTATTATAATATACATGAGTTATTTGAAAAAACCGGGTTTAACCCATTTTGAATAACTGATACGAAGACTAAAAGTCGAAAAAGACAGTTGTTGTAGACCAGAGATCTTCACATCGTTTGGATAATTACTGATGTTTTGATTGGGCTATACACCCAAGACGAGGTAATAAGTGGTGAATCGATGATCGTCCAGACGTACTTGGAGATCGACTGGATATGTGAGGGCCTCTATCTGGTATTGGACATATGGGACAAGGAATAAGGTGCCTCCGGTTTCGTCAAGACCAAGTACGGACTTGCAAATGAATTGTATGTCTGACATTGTATTTCACGCTATATTCATTGATCTCTGTTAAATATATATCTATTTGGTGGCGGTGAATTTATTCTCTTGCTTAACACCCTTCTCTGAGACGTACGAGCTTACAGGTTATATATTGGTGGAAATCAATGGTACGTATGGACTGACAATGTGGCATGCTAAGATGCATGGATCAAAGCTTTTGTTGAAAACCAGGGTTTTAAGGTTGATGATCTAATCACAGCTTCAAGTAGCGCAGCTTTGTGTAGCATTAATTCGCGAGCCTCACACCCCGTTGTGAACCAGAAACAGGAGAGGACCGTAGGGAGGACATGTGTTTCTTTCTAGCTAGGAGTGATGTCATGGTATGGAGCCCAGACATTTTACTTATGTGGATGATGGATAGTGAGGTGCCTTGGATATGGCCAACTAAAAGGCCTTTGATGGTCGATATACTGACTAGATGTTATGCCCCATAGGGTAGGAAAATGTATTGTTCAGGAATTGCCATTCCACAAACGTTAGGAGTGGACCAGCCCTGCTGGATCCAGGTGCACTTGCTGGTGAGTCCTAAGGCAAGGGCTAGAGTGTCTCGAATTTGGAAGGGAAGATCCCTTTCCTTGGTTCATAGATGGAATCCAATTTCCAATACGTGACTTTCGATTTCAGTTGTAAATCTATATGGCGACATAGTAGGATGTTTTACTATGATGTCTGGCCATTATAAGATAAATTTTGCGTATCAAGCATATCTGACCATTATAAGACAAAACTCTATCCTCTGGTTTGGGTTTGCATTGTGTGATGGGACCTGAGTCTTATAATGGCTTCAGTTTTCCTTTTATCATTGCATTGTTTGTTTTATGGTTTTCTTGGGAGGAAGTTTGTTCCATGTCATACGGCGTGGTCCCTTGATTTACCCAACATTAAATAAAGTCAATAACTGTTTTAGTTCTCACACCAGTCCCATGACTGACTCGAAGTTTATCGTTTCCACCTAAACTTTGGATGCCCATATTTTCCACATAGGCAGCTAGTAGTTATGGTTTTCGCAGATATTTCTTTACATAGGATCCTGGATTATGGATGTAGTTATATTCGGAATGCTTTGCATCCTTGTATTTCTTTCAATTGTGATAATTGATGTTTTCCCATGCACATCATATTTATGTATTGTATTTCTGCTGTTATGTAATTTAAATCTCTGATATTTTCTGTTGTATATTATTTATTGAACTATAATATCTTGTACTCTGATGTAAATTGTTGTAACAGCAATGAAATGTTCTCCTGTTTGTGTTCTGATGAGTCTTGTTCTCAAAGCAGTCCGCCTTCTAGTTCGATTTCAACCGGCCGGAAAGTTCGGGTCGTCACAGATACGTGAGGATTGGCATGGGTCATTGGTTATGGATTTAGGCTTATCCCATAGTTAAATAAAAAAGGGGAAAGAAAGTTTAAATATTATATATATTAGTAAACATATATATAAATAGGTATGAGATGTTTTAATTGGACTTGGTCCATTACAAATAAAAGAAAAGAGAAAGAGTTTTAAGTTAAAACCCAAATGAAAATAAAATATAATAATATATTAAAAATATAAATAAATAAATATATTGTTGTGTATATATACAAGTTAGATCAAGAAGATATGATCGAATAGTTCGACTCGTGTATATGTAGTCAAGAAGAATGATAACATGGGTAAATAACTCGAGTAGCTATCAAGTTCTAAATAATTCAATTTAAAATAAATTTATTTATTAAGTAATTAAAAGTGGTTTTAATAATAAATATTATTGACATGAATCGAACGTAAATTTGGTCATGAACTAAATTAACGTGTAAACTATTGATCAGTAATGATCTTTAATTCAATAAACTCTAAATTGATTGTTCGATTAATTGATTTATTAACTAAGTTGTGTTTAATTCAGTTAATCGTAATTATATATTATATATTGATATCAGTTAGTGGAAATAAACATCATTCCACTGTAAATTTGATTGACTGAACTGTTTTGGACACCCCGCTAGCTGAAATAAACATTTTGCTATTATACTAGTTTGACATATTTTATCAGAAATATATGTTGTTGCATAATTATATTATCAACAGATAATATACATAGCTGTTTGTGTAAATTGGGTTAACGACTTGAAAGTCGTTCGTTAAAAGAACTGGTACATGCCGTTGGAACTGCTAAGTTGAAATTTTTGTAAAGTAACTAAGAAATGAACATAAGTTTTAATAATTGAATATAAATTGATTTTCAAAAACTATTAAATGGATTATTTCAAATGAATTATATTATTACTTAATTTAAAAAGGAAGATTAAATGTAATCACTTAAACTAATCGTTTTCTTAAATTAATTGTAAGATGTTAATTAATGCTTAATTAACAGTGTTTGATAAGTTAATGGTGCAATTAAACAAAGAAGTTAAAATTGGTTAACTTATCCATGATAATGTTTTAATTTAATTAATCTCTTAATTAAGTTTTAACGATAATTTAATTATAAAAGGATAAGGGAATCAAGTCGATTATTTGCAGTAAATTGCTTAATTTAATATTTAAGTTTATTAAGTTAACTTGATGAATGGTTCAAAACAACAATATTTTTTTGAAAATGTTTTAAGATTTGGCTATCAATTGAAATTACCAATTCTTGTTCAGGAGATATTCTGGATATCGAACTCCTATAAATCTTAATGATAAGAATGATTTCAACTCAAGGTCCGAGAGGTAATTAAAAATACCCCAACTTGAACGATTTCACTATTTTCTGATAGATAGTACTAGTTTGTATCCAATATGAGTGTTAGAATTGAATATTGCTTTCAATTATGAAACGTATATTCAAGCTTGAGATTATCATGTAAGATTTATAATAAGAGTTTTCTAAGTTAAGAAATTCTTATGTTTTCAGATAAGTATGAATAAGTTGATATTTGAATAAGGCTTAGCAGATCCAATGGAAATAAATATGTTTATTTTATTGTGTATTTCATAGTTAAATAACTGACTATCAAATATGCACCTTTTACTTTATTGATTATCGTTTCGAAGAGTCCAAAATCTAAATTTCACTTTGATTCGATTTATATGTTGCAAATCAGATTGTACTGAAGAACAATGAAGATGGAGTTTATGCAAGGGTTGTTCTATCGATCCTAGGTAAAAAATTCCTAAGATGGATTTACATGATAGTGACTTCGGTTTATCCAGTCCTAGGATAACTTGTATGGAAAAATGTATGACAGAGTATGCCTAACCAATCACGTACGTTGATCTCTTCAAACATATTATGTTGGTGGAAGAGGAATTTGTTTCTCTTGATATATACCCATAATATTTTTTTGGGGAAATCAATTAGTGGTTGGCGGATTTTGACGATGTGGCATTCAAAGTAAGTAAAGAAATGAATTATCAAAGGAAAGTTTAGCCTCAAGTTTCACAATTAGGAAATTGGAAAAAATCGGGCAAACAGCATGGCTATGTGGTCGCTCCCATTAAGGTGTATTGTCACATATCTAGAGAAAATTCCCTTGCTTCTTTATTCTATCGATGTTGTATGCTTCGAAAATGGTAGGTCGCATCCAACCGTTGGTGATAATACATTCGACACTCTCAAGCGAAATGAGTGGTTGGTCTTGTGGAGCCGGGTTGCAAGATGTTCTTGTTGAACCCAGTGTATTCCTCTCTAGAGATACACATTCGGAAGGTGGTTCCATACCATTTCATAGCTGGAAATCCATTATCCAATAAGCGCTCGCAGTTTTAATTAAACCATATATGTAGAGCTGAGATGCAAGCATTATACTAGATTGATATTTATTTGCTTTAGACACTATTATAATATCATAAGAGTTTTTACAAAGATTATTTTAGGTTATCATAAGGTAAAACCATCCATGTTTATGTATGGATCATTCTTGAGATTATCTTTTCTTTCAAGAGGATTTTGAAAGGTAAACCAAGTATTTTTTGTTCTAATAAGGGAAAAAACCATTCTGTGTTTTATACGGCGTGGTCTTATGAGATATCCTTCATTACTCAAGATATTTTAAATCATTTACTCGCATTAGTCGCATGACTGACCCAAAGTTTATTTTTCTATGTTTTTCCATAAACTCTTGGGTGCCCAAATTTGTACGGCAGTCAAGTAGTTCAGGATTTTATAGATATGTTGGAAGAGCTTGGAGAAGGAGGCTTCAGTGTTAGATATTTAGAGTGACTCCACTGTGTCATATATGTAATATACTCTAATAATGTCTGCAAGTGAAAATATAGTTTGGTATCCCACAGGTGATTATATATATATATATATATATATATATATATATATTATATTTTGTTACATTGCGATTGCGAGATTCTGTGTTGCTGTTCAGTTCTATCTTCTTTTTATTTTCATCTATTCTAATATTCTGTGTTTCTATTTCTCACCCTCTAACTTCTTTTTATTAGTGATTCGTATATTCATAGAATTTGGGTTAGATGTGTGTTGTATTCAGTTGACTCAAAAGGTATAGATTTGAGGGTCGTTATACAAGGACATCAAATGATTTATCATATATTCTGGGAATATAAGGAGTGATAGTTGGGATTGCCTGACTGATGTATATTACTGTCACTAGGGGATGTCGGTGAGAGGAGGTACTTAAGATAGGGTTATTTATACATTTGTGATCATATTCTATGTATAGTACCTTTATTTTTACTGAATGACATAATACTTTATTGTGTGTTAGTTTATGGTTGTATGGACATATCAGGTGTGGTTCGCATACCTTTGTCGATAACTATATTTACCTACATAGCACACAATACTATTTTCCCATCCAAGATTATACTTTTTTATTTCTTATCATCTTAGGCTCTATTAATTGAGCAGAGTAGATTGAAGGTCTTGGTGGTGCAATAGTTGTTCAGAGAACGAGATAGGTGGAGACATCTTGTATTCTACATCATATATGGATTCTTGTGATTTCCGTTGGGTAACACCATGGATTCTTAGTAGTGCTTCTTTTTTTCCCTTTTTCTTGCTTGTTGAGACAGTTATATTGAGAGGATTTGTTGTATGTTGTGCAGTTAAAGAACTCAGCGAATCCAATGCAGTGGAGGTGCAAAAAATTGTAGTGGGGATAAAGTGAGGAAATAACATGATATAACAGATGAGTCTAAAATAGCTATATGTTGACATGGAAAATTGTTGTAGGCTCAACGCACGCCAACACCCAAGTGTATGTGTATTAGAAACACAATAATACAAATGTAAAGTAAAGTAAAGTGGGAGAACACAACATTTTATAGTGGTTCGGCACTAACACCTATGTCCACTTCATAGTAATCATTCATCATGATGATTACAAAGTTTGTACAAATTCAGACAATTTCAGTGTACAATGTTGTATGATAGAACAACAAATGTTTTGCTAACTCTAAACTGTGACGACCGCCCACATCCCCTGCACTAAACAAGAGGAATAATGCGCTGAAAGGTATGCTAAGCAGCTATGGACGATCATCAGAGTAGGTAAACAACATTGGAACATGTCGTAAATCTCACAGCGTAAGGATAAAATATAATAGAATATATACAATAGGTTTAATAGTGAAGCAGAAAACACTAGACTTTCATAACGACTACAAAGTAATACCCATAGATTTAAGTTACACCAGTAGTGTTTATACAAATTGCCTCATTATAGTACTCATAGAATAACAAACAGCGGAAATCCAAATACTATGTGGTAAAAAAAATAGTACGCCAGCCTCCTACTCGCCTCCGAACAGCTACATCGTCCGCATTAAGCAATCACCTGCCACCTATTCTGCCTATCCAAAAACGGATGAACAACCCAAGGTAATAAGAGGGAAACAAAAAACCTTGAGTCAAGCAACAATCTTAGTGAGGAATAAAACAGCGAACAAACTTCATCAATAAAGTATATGAGAACAAGTAGATTAACAAAGCAATCTACCAAACACCAGAGAAGAGCTCAACTCCCATCTTTCCAACATCGGACAGTGACAGCCTTTACATTAAACAATTCAACCATACGTCCATGGAAACCAGAACACCTATTTAATCATGGTAAAGAGCTCATCTCATCCAGGTTATATATCTAATGTAAGCCACCCTAATCGAATACAAAATCCCTCATGCACTAGCCCAAGAGGCCTAAACCAATATCGGACAAGCACCCAAGGAACGTCTCCTTTGACGTAATCTACATGAGATGGTACAAACAGAGCAACCAAATAATCAAACATCCATGACTGACTCTGACTATCACCGCCAATCCTGCTTTGAAACCATCGTTAATTGTATGACGGTCCATCATGACTTCCATATGTGAAGGGCTAATGGTAACCGCAGTTCTAGCACAACTCCATACACCTTCACGACTCGTATGTTTGTCTTCTCAAATCTCGACAACTAGGCCCTTCACGACTGCCCAAGGTACGAGTCCCTACATGACTGCCTAAAGTACCCCTGCTTTGAATCTGCTAGAACTTACGCTAACGATAATCTCTCGGCCTTAGAATCTCTAGCCATTAACCCCGATAACTATTCATTAACTGAAGTCCCCCTTGAGTATCCATTATCCACGAACTCAAAACACCCTTGAGTCGACTTCCCATTCGTTTCTTTACACCGATAACTGAACTCACCACATAACTTAGAAAAATCCCGCCTAAATATATATATCGAAGTCATAACATCCTTTAACTGAACAATGATCAATATAAGATTCAATATCAGTGGCCAACCACCTTCCCCTGGTACACGACCCCTTGGTGCCCGACCCTTCCCTTTGACCGACCCTCTGATGACCGACCCTCTTCTGTGGCCGACCCTCAGTGACCAACCCCATATGGGTTGCACGACCGACCCATACTTCTTGATTCCCTGGCCATGCTCGACCCGAAGTAGAGAGCGACTGACCCACTCTTCTTACTTGCTTCGTAAGACATGATTTCGCCCGACCGACCGAACAATGACTGACCCAAAATCTGCATGTTCCAATCCAACTCCAATTTCGATCAAAACTTCGCCAAACGATAAATTCGATGAAACCAACTTGTCCAACTCATAAAATATGACCACAAACATAATATGAAATCACTAGCAACATGAAAACGACGATTTTCATCACAAGTTATATAAATTCTACCAAAATCATGATAAATGTACATATAAACAATTTATGGATCTAACTTGCATATACATATGGAATGACATAGAAATTATCGATTTAAACTTGCTAAACTAGATCATAGGGTGATTCATATGAAAATGGACTAAACAAGGTATAGATCTATGGTAAAACACTTGAATTTGATGAAAAATATGATCAAACATTCATATACTTCTTCGAATCCTTGTGATAGATGTAAATCACTCGCCGATTCCCCAAAACAAGCTAAAATCAATGTATTAAGATTCTGGACAGCAAGCAGTTCGAACTAAACCCCTTGATCCGATGAATTCCCACTTCAAATAATGTAGATCTAGCCTCCAATGGTGTAGTTCTTCAATTTCCTTCTTTAGATTTTGATTTTTAATGGTGGAAACGTATTAGAGGAAGGAGGACATAGGACACCAAATGAGAGGATAGAGAAACTAAACCCTTTCCCATATCTCTCACCCCCTATTTATGGCTTCCATCAGCCCACTAATGGGCCTTGACAAATCAGCCCATTTAGGCTCCCAAAACGTAAACAATCAACCGAAAAACCTTAAAACAACAATTCCTCCAAAACCGCTGAGCCAAATCTTTAATGTAAACACTCTTTGGAAAGGAAATCATCATTTACTTCCTAATGGCACGGGTCTCACCACCTGATTCGACCTGAGTCAAAAGTTATGACCTGCATAAGACTGACAGGGGCAAAAGGGTTACAAACAAAATTGGTAAAAATTATGGACATGCCTCACATCCCCATAAACAACATATTAAAATATGAGAATGATTCAACCCTCTGGGAATAAAATAAAAATATTTTACGATCCTACGACGTAAAATACAGGATATTATGTTCTCCCCCCTTAAGAAGTTTGCCCCCAAAATTCCAAGCAACCACAACAATTCCATATGCCTATCTCCCACAAGAAGCCAATTTTGTCATCCAAACTAGCAGCTATCAAGCCATGCATCTATAGCCTTATCCTAGCATGCGGAATTCTATCAAATAACAACAAGATACAATGATATAACGATGATGCACTATCAAAGGGTCCTACCAACGAAGAGTTCTGGATGAATCGCCTTCATGCTCTCTTCCGTCTCCCATGCACAATCGTCGCCATCCTCACTCCATTGTATCTTGACTAGCTTAACCGTTTTCCTCCTAAGATGTTATGTGTCATTCCCCACAACACGAATTGGCTTACGAGGTTTCGCAACTGCGGTTTCTACTTCTAGGTCTTCGTATTGCTCTGGAGATACCACTAAATTAGAATCCTGCATGAACTTCCGTAGAAACGACACATGAAACACATTATGCACACTCGACATCTTCTCGGGCAACTCAAATATATATGCGAGCTTTCCAATTCGCTTGACAATTGGAAATGGTCCAATGAACCTAGGAGCTAAATTTCCTTTACTTCTGAATCAAACCACATGGTTTAATGGCGAAATCTTCACGAAAACCATATCGCCAACATTGAATTCTAAATCCTTTCGACGTTTATCAGCATAAATCTGCTGATGATCTTGGTACAATCCGAGGTCTCTCTAGTCATTTCAGGCCCAAGTATCAACTTATCTCCAGTTTCTAATCAACACGCTAGAGAATTACACGGCCTCCTATACAACACCTCGTATAGTGTCATCCCAATACTCGATTGGTAGCTGTAGTTGTTTGCAAACTCAACTAGATGTAGATGGTCTTCCCATGGTCCTCCAAAGTCTAACACATAAGTCCTCGGGAGATCTTCCAAAACTCGATTAACCCTCTTGGTACGACCATCAGTTTGGGGATGATAAGCTGTACTTAAACACAACTTGGTTCCCAAAGCTTCCCGCAAACTCTTCCAAAATCCACTCGTAAATAATGGATCTCGGTCACTTACTATGCTCTTTGGGATACCACAGAATCGAGCTATCCATTTCACATGAAGCTCAGCCAACTTCGATGTCATCTTAGTCGACTTGACAGGAATGAACCTTGCAATTTTGGTCAAGCGATCCACGATGACCCAAATCCCTTCATTTCTTGCCCTGGTTCTAGGTTGTCCATCAATATCTGCTCCCACTTCCACGTAGGAATTTCTAATGGCTGAAGAAAACCACTCGGCTTCTTCTGTTCAGTTTTCACTAACTCACAGTTCATGCACTTTGAAATGAACTTCCCAATATCTCGCTTCATCCCCTCCTAGTAGTAGACTTGCTTCATGTCCTGCTACATCTTAGTGCCACCAGGATGAATCGTCAACTTCGAGTGATGACATTCCCTCAGAACCTCATCTCTCAATCCATCAATATTAGGAACAACTAGTCACCCTTGCTTTTGATGCCAACCTTCTCAATCGACTTTGAACTCTTTATCCTCTGGTTTCAACTTCTGGATAAACTCGATAAGCTTTGCATCTAGCTTTTGGCTCTCTCCAATCCTTTCGATAAAAGTGGGTTTTATCGACAAGCTTGCCAACATTTTAGGTTCCAACTCACACCGTGACCTGAAATCAAAACTTGCCAAATACTCGAGGGTCTTTCATTCTGAAAACATCGCCCCCAAACTTGCGTGTCTTTGACTTAACGCATCTGCCACTATGTTACCTTTATCACGAGTATAGGCTACTACGAAATTATACGATGCCAGAAACTCTAGCCATCGTTGCTGCCGAAGATTCAAATCCTTTTGGGAGAAAAATACTTCAACGACTTGTGATCTGTAAATAACTCGAATCGAACTCCCAATAGGTAATATCTCCACATCTTCAGAGCAAACACAATCGCCGGCAACTCAAAATAATGAGTTGGGTAATTACTTTCTTACGGCTTCAGCTGTTGACTCGCGTAGGCCATCAGCTTATCCTTTTGCATTAGTATTGCACCAAGCCCAATACCACATGCATCAGTATACACAATCATCTATTCATTCCCACTTGGAATGGTCAACACAGAAGCACTCATCAGTCTCTTTTCAGGATTCCGAACGCTTGTTCACACTTTGCATCCCATGTGAAAACTTGGTTCTTCTTCGTCAATCCAGTCAATGGTGCAGCTATCTTGGTGAAATCCTTGATAAACTGTCGGTAATAACCAGCCAACCCAAAGGAACTTCTCACATCCGCCGCATTCTTAGGTCTATCCCAGTCCTGAATTGCTGCCACTTTAGCAGGGGAAACCGCTATCCGATTTCCAGAAACTACATGGCCTAAGAACCTCATTTCACTCTTCCAGAAGTGACACTTCAAAAACTTAGCTCTCGACTTATGCTTTCGCAAGATTTCCAACACAACCCTCAAGTGCGTCTTGTGCTCTTCCTCATTCCAATAATGAACTAGAATATCATCCACGAGCACAAGCATGAACTTGTTCAACTGATCTCTGAAAACTCTATTCATAAGATATACGAAATACGCTGGCGCATTAGTTAACCCGAATGGCATCACCAACCACTCGAAGAACCCGGATGGTGTCCTAAAAGTAGTCTTCGGTACACTATCCTTCGCGTCCCACAACTGGTGAAATCCCATTGCAAAATCCATTTCAGAAAATTGTAACACCCCACCTCCGTTAAGGACACTCACAAAGGGAATGCCTTAACTTTGGTGGAGCGTTTTAGTAGACAAAACAGAAATTTACAAGACAGATAAACAATACTTGAGAAATTATAACTTTATTACAGCGGAAAACAGAAATCATTTTGGTTACATCTTTACCAAAAACTCAAGTACATAAATAACAGTCTTGTTCAGAAAATCATCAGAGTACAAAACTTTAAAATCATAATCCCCACAGAACAGAAGTTATAAAGAGCCAAGACATACTTCAAGTACTTCAAGCAGAAGGAATCCGGATCAAGCTAAAGTATTCCCTCCTTGGATAACCTGAGGGGGAACGGAAGAAAAGAGGTGAAACAAACTAGGTCAGACATACGTCTGGTGAGTCCAGTAACTTTTAGCCAGTAAATAAATAAAGGTAAACATGGCATGCATACAAAGTGGATAAGTGGATTCATGGTACAGATGGCAGGTATGACAGGACAAATAAGGTAAGATGTATGCTTCACTACAAACTACTCTGCACTATTACCAGTATAACAGGATTAGGTGTTACCCTAATGTCTAAACAGAAACAGAAACAGAATAATGGGCCTTTACCACCCTAACAGAATAATGGGTGTAACACCCCACGCCCGCTATGGTCACTCTCTAAGGGAATGCCATAATATCGGTGGAGTATTTTGAGTGAATATAGAACCGAGTAATTACAGCAAGACAGATATAAGTAATACTTGAAAATTTAAAACATCATTTCAATTGCAGCGGAAAATAAAACATGTCTGGTTACATCACAAAACCATAATAGAAGTCAAGTACAAATATCCATCCTGCTAAATAAAAATACATAATCCCAATACATGAACTGATAGCCATAAAAGAAAAGGGTAAGCTGAGCTCTACATCTAGGGTCCAAGCTCCAAGAGAGTAATAAAAGCAGCCTGATCAAAGCCCACTCGTGCTGGGCCCACTCTGAGAACCTGAGGGTTGGGAAAAAGATAAAAACAACGGGGTCAGACATAAGTCTGAGCGAGTCCTATTACTTTAACAATGCAATCATTAAAGTAATTAGGGTATGATATAACTTGGTACGGTGTGACTGGGGATAAATGACTACACTCAGTAGCCAATCAGACTTAGAATGAACTAAGATAACGATAAGGACGCATTTACCCACCCAAGGATAATTACTACACTGCACCACACCAGTCATTCCTACTTAAAGGTTGATCCCTCCCAAGGACTTAGAAAATTTACCCAGTAGTTTCGTGTACCCCTAGCTGACTACATAGGTGCCGTCTGCCCCTATCTTCACTAGGTGTACCCACTACTCCCAAGCGATCGGCTCCCTACCGTAGATATCCGTGCTGGCCCCACAATGGGGTGTATCACTCCCCAAAGTGGCAACCCGATACAACAAATGGTGCACGGTTATATCTACACGATGCAACAACGTCTTACCTACCAGCCCGGGTCCACACACGCATATGAAACCCGTTGGACTCGCGTTGCCACCGCTACCCCGTTTTGGCCTCTTATAGTCAAGCCCAATATGCGTGTCCCGTCACTCGACTAGAGTCGAGCCCACTAAGATACGTTTGGGATATTGGTTGAAATGGGCCCCCACAAGCTACCACCTAAGCTTGTTATTTCTAGTGTATACCACTTAACCCTTTAATCATGTTTTAATTACATGTTCCACTTTGGTTAAGTATTCTAATCGTATTTTCTATTGCCACCCAAGGCAACCACTAGATTCCCACATGCCACCCAAGGCACCCACTTAACCCCTCATGTCCCTCTACATGCTAATATGGTTAAGTGTTTCTTAATTAATTAATTAAGATCATGACCTCATAAAGACCTCTCACATTAGACCATCTTTTATGACTGCTGGATATGCCGGTTGGTTCCGGGCAGACTTCTGTCATAAAAAGGGTCTAACCTCGTGTCTTTACTTTAATCACGTATTTAATTTATGACTAAGACCTCTCACATTGGGCCAATCATTTGTAGCCGCTGGATGGCCGGTCGGTTCCGGGCAGACTTCCGCTACAAAAGGGTCCAACCTCGTGTCTTAGTTGATTAATTACACCTAATTAATCACCCCTATAATTAATTATCCCTAATTAATTACACATTTTTAAGAATATGGGTAGACCTAACTCAATAGGTAAATTCCCAATTCCATAGTATGGGTAGACCTAACTTAATAGGTAAATTCCCAACTCCATAATGTGGGTAGACCTAACTTAATAGGTAAATTCCCAATTATGTCCATTCATTTTATGTTATGCTTAATCATAATAACTTTACACCTTTTTATAATCATGCATATTAACCCCATCGTTTCCCACGTAATTCGTTTACATAACATGTCATACATAGGGACAACCTTGCATATGTTATGCACATCATAAAAAGAGACAAACTTGCATATGAACTTGCATATAAACTTGCATATGAACTTGTATATAAACTTGCATAAAACTTGCATATGAACTTGCATATCATGTCATATCACAAAGGCAAACTTGCATATGTTATGCATATCATAAAAAGAGACTAACTTGCACATGAACTTGCATATAAACTTGCATATCATGTCATATCACAAAGGCAAACTTGCATATGTTATGCATATCATAAAAAGAGACTAACTTGCACATGAACTTACATATCAACTTGCATATCATGTCATATCACAAAGGCAAACTTGCATATGTTATGCACATCATAAAAAGAGACTAACTTGCATATAATCTTGCATATAAACTTGCATAAAACTTGCATATGAACTTACATAACACATCATATCATAAAAGAGGCAAGTTTACATATGAACTTATAACATATGACAACCACAACTTGCATAATCCACATTTACATCCATAGCCTCTTAATATCCTATCCTAATTAGTTTAGCAATTACTTGCTAAAGGCATAGGAACTCACCAAAACCAAGATTAGCAAACTTATGAAGTAGAACTAGTTGCTAACTTTGAAGGAGATGATGATTAGCTTGCAATTTTCTTCATAAATTAGTGGAGGCTCCTCTTAAGTTTGATTTTGGCGGCATGAGGCCATCATTTCTATTTTTAGTATGGATTAGGCTTGCATTAGGGTGTATTTATAGGATTAGGGTGTGTTTTAGACCATAGGATTAACCCTAGGTTAGATTAGGTCCGTCAGATTTAGGAAGTCTCTAGAACACAGCCCAGCCCTAGCCAGAAAACCAGACCTGGTGCACCCAGGCCATCTGCCTCGACACCCTGTGTCGACAGGCAAGTCGACAGGGCAGTCGACCTCCCAGTTGACAGGCCTGTCGACAGCCCTGTCGACATGGCTAGGGAGGGAACTTTCCCGCCTGCCCCGCTATTTCTATTTTTTATAATCTGAATTTGAATTTTAAATCTGTTTTTAACTTTAAATTTTCTGCAAACTTCATTAGGCCATAACTGGGCCATACGGACTCCGATTTACAAAATTTCGGACTCTATTTCGCGTATTTTTCCGAGACGAACGTAATGACGCAGCCCGTTTCCCCCAATTCTCACATTTGATATTATTTATTCTGCAATTAGTGAATTTTAGCATTAACTGAAATACGGGGTGTTACATTCTCCCCTCCTTAAAGGATTTCGTCCCTGAAATCTCTAAGCTAAGGAGAATGCATATCCTACCATCCAAACAACCATCTACTCAATCCATCAAACACGGGCATCCATTGTCCTTAAAACAATTTCTAATGATGTATGAGCATATGCAAAAAGTGTGTGTATATGTTCCCTATCTAATGTATGAACATATGCAAACCATGATAGTGCCATGCATCCAATATGTATGCGAGAGAACCCTATCGACACATACAATATCTACATGAGTGCACAATCATTCACCAAAATGCATCATCCATATGATAACACAATCATTATACATCCATAAATATAGCTTCCTACACACAATTTTATGCAATATGCAATATGAAGTGATTGAGCCGATCTAGTGCCTAGAGTGTGTATATATGCATCCACAAGCAACCACTAGCAACCACTTGCATCCACATGCATCCATCAAACATAACATGTCTCAAACACATGTTTCAACCATAGGTTTACCCTATCTAAAGGTCAAAGGTACTAATGAGAGGACATACTAAAGATAAGATAAGTACTAGACAAACGATAAAGGAGAAGTTAAAAGACATACCCTCAAAAAGGAATGGGTACAATGAACGCATCTTTGCTTCCGTCTCCCAAGTAGCGTTGCCCTCGTCTTCTCCCCATTGTACTTTGACTAGTTGGACCTCTCGATTCCTCAATCTCCTAGTCTCTGACCCAAGGATGCGAGTAGGAGCTCGTCGAATAGTCGCATCACGCTCTACTTCCACTTCTTTAAGCAAGCTCGGCTCTACCACCTCTGCGGTCTCATGTAAGCACTTCCTCAAATGTGACACATGGAATACATCATGTACACCACTAAGTCTGTCGGGCAACTCCACTCTATATGCCATCCGTCCAATCCTTTCCTTAATAGGAAACGGCCCTACGAACCTTGGTGCTAACTTCCCAACAGATCCAAAGCGAACCACATTTCGTAACGGAGACACTTTGACAAAGACCATGTCCCCAACTTCAAACTCAAGGTCCGTCCTCCTCTTGTCCGCATAAGATTTTTGCCTATCCTGCGCTGCTTTCATCCTTCTTCGAATCAAGTCAATCTTCTCAGAAGTCTCCCTAACCATATCAGGCCCAAGCAAGATCTTGTCCGTAGATTCCCACCAACATGTAGGTGATCGATAAGGCCTTCCATAGAGAGCTTCGAAAGGAGCCATACCATTACTGGACTGAAAGCTGTTATTATATGCGAACTCCACCAATGGAAGATGCTCTTCCCATGTACCTCCAAAATCTAAGATACAAAGCCTCAAAAGGTCTTCTAGGACACGATTCACCCTCTCAGTCTGGCCGTCCGTCTGAGGGTGATATGCGGTGCTCGGACATAATTGAGTCCCCACTGCTTCTTGCAAACTTTTCCAGAACTCGTTAGTGAAGATAGGATCTCGATCACTCACTATGCTAGAGGGTACCCCATGCAATCGAACTATCTCTCGAAGATATACTGAAGCTAGCCATGGAGCAGTCCTCTTGCTCTTCACAGGTATGAAATGGGCGCTTTTAGTAAGTCTGTCTACCACAACCCAGATTCCCGTATTACCCTTTCTCGATCTGGGTAACCTTCAACAAAATCCATCGAGACGCTATCCCACTTCCATTGTGGAACTTCCAATGGGTGAAGCAACCCACCTGGTTTCTTTTGCTCCGCTTTCACCTGTTGGCATACCAAGCATCGAGCGACATATTCGGCCACATCTTTCTTCATACCTGCCCAGAAGAAAACCCGCCTCATGTCTTGGTACATCTTGTCCCCACCGGGATGAATGGTCATCCTAGAACGGTGTGCATCATCAAGAATAGCCTTCCTCAAACCCTCGTCTTGCGGTACACAAAGTCTACCGTCTCTACGCAAGCACCCCCTATCGTCTAGGGTGTACCTACTCAAATGGCTGGACGACTCCCCCCTTATGAGCTTCTCTACCAACTCAACCAACTGTGGGTCGTCCCTCTGGGCTTCTCCAATCCGCCCCAAAAGAGTAGGTCTGACCTCCAAGGATGCTAGCAAACCGGGTATATAGTCAATGGAAGGTCTGAAATCAAACATCGAGATAAACTCCAAGCTTCGTTGTTCCACGAACAATGGACTCAAGGACAACCTCTTTCTGCTCAAGGCGTCCGCCACCACGTTACCCTTGCCAGGGGTATACGCTATCTCAAAATCATAGGATGCTAAGAACTCCATCCACCTTTGCTGTCTCAAATTCAAATCCTTCTGAGAGAATAAGTACTTCAATGATTTGTGGTCAGTGAACAATTCGAATCTCTCACCAAGAAGATAATGGCGCCAAATCTTAAGCGTAAAAACAATAGCGGCCAACTCTAAATCATGGGTAGGGTAATTTTTCTCATGCACTCTCAACTGCCTTCCACCATAGGCTATTACCCTTCCCTCTTGCATTAAGACTGCGCCCAGTCCTGTCCCACAAGCATCGGTATAGACAACAAATGGCTTGCTCCCATTTGGCAACACTAAAACTGGAGCAGTGGTTAAAGCCCTCTTTAACCGTCGGAACGCATCATCACAATCTACGTCCCATGTGAAAACAAGATTCTTCTTCGTTAAGCGGGTTAATGGGGCTGATATCTTCGCGAAGTCTTTGATAAACTTCCTATAGTAACCCGCCAACCCTAAGAAACTTCTTACTTCGGTAGCATTCTTCGGAACCTTCCAATCCTGAATTGATACTACCTTCGCGGGATCCACAGCTATCCCTTCCTTGGAGACCACGTGCCCCAAGAATCGCACTTTCTTCCTCCAGAAGTGACATTTAGAGAATTTAGCCTTAAGGCTATGTGCTCGAAGAGTCTTCAACACCTCCCCAAGATGTAGGGCATGCTCTTCTTCACTCTTAGAAAATACTAAGATATCATCCACAAAGACCACCACGAACTTATTAAGGAACTCCCTGAACACCCTACTCATCAAGTCAACAAAGTATGCAGGGGCGTTCGTCAACCCAAATGGCATCACCAGCCACTCATAGAAACCATCCGGAGTCCTAAAGGCAGTCTTGTCTATGCTATCCTCAGCCACCCTCAACTGATGAAACCCCGTGGCTAAGTCCAACTGAGAAAATACTGAAGCGCCAACCAACTGATCGAAAAGATCATCAATCCTCGGCAATGGGTGTCTATTCTTCTTTGTGAGCTTGTTGAGTTCTCTATAATCTACACAAAGTCTGAGGGACCCATCCGCCTTAGTAGCAAAAACTACTGGAGCACCCCACTCCGATATACTTCGTCTTATGAACCCCTTCTCAAGCAACTCCCCTACTTGCTTATGGAGTTCCCTCCTCTCACGAGGAGCCATGTGGCGCACTGGTAAAGATACAGGTTTAGCATTATCCACCAGATATATTCGGAAGTCAATCTCCCGCTTCGGAGGTAAGCCCTTCACCTCCTCAAACACATCCGAGTATTCCCGGACCACTCTAACAGATTGCAAACTCTCGACCGAAGCGTCAAGCGATTCAAGATAACTTAGCATAACAGAATCTATGGGATTACAAGAGATCTCGAGAGTGTTACCCAAGCGGGTCATGAGCCTAACAACTCTCCTTTCGCAATCAAGAACAACACCATTACTGGATAACCAGTCCATGCCCAAAATTAACCCATAGCCCGTGAAGCCCAAAATAAAAGCATCGCATCTAAACTCAGTGCTAAGTATAGAAATCTTCAAACCCAAACATATCATGGACAAATAAGTGGAACCCCCAATTGGGTTTGAAACAACCAAGGGATCATCTACAAGACTGGTGTCTAAGTGCAGTGACTCAACTAATGATGATGAGATAAACAAATGCGATGCGCCAGAATCAAACAATGTACGGACAGGATGATCAAATAGAAAAACCAGACTTTCAACGGAAATAGTTCTACCTCTCTCCTGGATCGGTGGAACCGCGAGAGCCTGTACTTGCCCCCTAGCCTGACCCAGTGCCATAAGAGCTTGCACCTGTCCTCCTGAGGTAGATCCCGTCCTTTGCCCCTTCTTAGGGCAATCCTTCACTAAATGTCCCGCTTCGCCACAGTGAAAGCAACCAGTCTTCTTCTTCTTTCTACAATCTTTGCTTATGTGGCCTGGTATCCCACAGTTGAAGCACTTCTTCTTCCCCTTGCCACCGTTGCCTTTCCCACCTTTGTTTTGCTGTTGCTGCTGAGGTCTCTTTTGATCTCCCTTCTTCTCGGGTGCCTTATTAGCATTGGGACCCTTCTCTTCTTCATGCATGAGTGCCATGTCAACTAGCTTCTCAAAGGTGGCCCCCATGGGGATATGAGTCATAGCCAACCCATGCATCGGTTCATTCAAGCCTTTCACGAACCTCAAAGCCTTCTTCTCCGGTGTATTCACCATGTCTAGGCCAAACCTTGCCAATTGATTAAACTTGTTGACATATTCCTTCACTGAGAGATTTCCTTGCTTTAGAGTCAAGAATCTTTCCATATACAAGTTTTCCTCCGCCCTTGAGAGAAACTTTGCCACAAATCTTTGCCTAAAATCCGCCCAAGAGTCAACGGGGCGTTCTCCATTAGTGACCTCCCACCAGAATGAGGCCTCTCCCTTCATTAACCAAGCAGCTAACTTGACTTTCTTTCCTTCTTCCATCTCAAAGATATCTATCAACTCTTCCACCTCCTTAAGCCAATCTCTAGCCTCCACAAAAGTCTCAGATCCTTGAAAAGGTTTCCCTCTCATAGCTTTAAATTCCTTGCAAGTCTTAGCAAAAGTATCCGTGCGAGGAGGAGGGGGAGGAGGAAGATCGGGTGCTACGGTTGGTGGAGGAACATTAGCTGGACCCGCAGTGGTGGCCCTAGCCTCCATCAATCTCCTATACCATACTGGTATCGTCACACCCTCCGGAAAATTAAGATCCTCAGCCATGCTGAAACGAAAAAGGAAAGATTCAAAACGGAGAACTCGAAAGATAAAGATATGGCTATTGGGGATTATGCTTTTCTTTCAAAAACTTTTCTCTTTGGACATGTTTTTGAAAATATCTTTTCCAAAAATGTTTTTAGAAAAATAGTTTTCTAAATTTTTTTCTGTTCCGGTAACCATTGCTCTGATACAACGTGTAACACCCCACGCCCGCTATGGTCACTCTCTAAGGGAATGCCATAACATCGGTGGAGTATTTTGAGTGAATATAGAACAGAGTAATTACAGCAAGACAGATATAAGTAATACTTGAAAATTTAAAACATCATTTCAATTGCAGCGGAAAATAAAACATGTCTGGTTACATCACAAAACCATAATAGAAGTCAAGTACAAATATCCATCCTGCTAAATAAAAATACATAATCCCAATACATGAACTGATAGCCATAAAAGAAAAGGGTAAGCTGAGCTCTACATCTAGGGTCCAAGCTCCAAGTGAGTAATAAAAGCAGCCTGATCAAAGCCCACTCGTGCTGGGCCCACTCTGAGAACCTAAGGGTTGGGAAAAAGATAAAAACAACGGGGTCAGACATAAGTCTGAGCGAGTCCTATAACTTTAACAATGCAATCATTAAAGTAATTAGGGTATGATATAACTTGGTACGGTGTGACTGGGGATAAATGACTACACTCAGTAGCCAATCAGACTTAGAATGAACTAAGATAACGATAAGGACGCATTTACCCACCCAAGGATAATTACTACACTGCACCACACCAGTCATTCCTACTTAAAGGTTGATCCCTCCCAAGGACTTAGAAAATTTACCCAGTAGTTTCGTGTACCCCTAGCTGACTACATAGGTGTCGTCTGCCCCTATCTTCACTAGGTATACCCACTACTCCCAAGCGATCGGCTCCCTACTGTAGATATCCGTGCTGGCCCCACAATGGGGTGTATCACTCCCCAAAGTGGCAACCCGATACAACAAATGGTGCACGGTTATATCTACACGATGCAACAACGTCTTACCTACTAGCCCGGGTCCACACACGCATATGAAACCCGTTGGACTCGTGTTGCCACCGCTACCCCGTTTTGGCCTCTTATAGTCAAGCCCAATATGCGTGTCCCGTCACTCGACTAGAGTCGAGCCCACTAAGATACGTTTGGGATATTGGTTGAAATGGGCCCCCACAAGCTACCACCTAAGCTTGTTATTTCTAGTGTATACCACTTAACCCTTTAATCATGTTTTAATTACATGTTCCACTTTGGTTAAGTATTCTAATCGTATTTTCTATTGCCACCCAAGGCAACCACTAGATTCCCACATGCCACCCAAGGCACCCACTTAACCCCTCATGTCCCTCTACATGCTAATATGGTTAAGTGTTTCTTAATTAATTAATTAAGATCATGACCTCATAAAGACCTCTCACATTAGACCATCTTTTATGACTGCTGGATATGCCGGTTGGTTCCGGGCAGACTTCTGTCATAAAAAGGGTCTAACCTCGTGTCTTTACTTTAATCACGTATTTAATTTATGACTAAGACCTCTCACATTGGGCCAATCATTTGTAGCCGCTGGATGGCCGGTCGGTTCCGGGCAGACTTCCGCTACAAAAGGGTCCAACCTCGTGTCTTAGTTGATTAATTACACCTAATTAATCACCCCTATAATTAATTATCCCTAATTAATTACACATTTTTAAGAATATGGGTAGACCTAACTCAATAGGTAAATTCCCAATTCCATAGTATGGGTAGACCTAACTTAATAGGTAAATTCCCAACTCCATAATGTGGGTAGACCTAACTTAATAGGTAAATTCCCAATTATGTCCATTCATTTTATGTTATGCTTAATCATAACAACTTTACACATTTTTATAATCATGCATATTAACCCCATCGTTTCCCACGTAATTCGTTTACATAACATGTCATACATAGGGACAACCTTGCATATGTTATGCACATCATAAAAAGAGACAAACTTGCATATGAACTTGCATATAAACTTGCATATGAACTTGTATATAAACTTGCATAAAACTTGCATATGAACTTGCATATCATGTCATATCACAAAGGCAAACTTGCATATGTTATGCATATCATAAAAAGAGACTAACTTGCACATGAACTTGCATATAAACTTGCATATCATGTCATATCACAAAGGCAAACTTGCATATGTTATGCATATCATAAAAAGAGACTAACTTGCACATGAACTTACATATCAACTTGCATATCATGTCATATCACAAAGGCAAACTTGCATATGTTATGCACATCATAAAAAGAGACTAACTTGCATATAATCTTGCATATAAACTTGCATAAAACTTGCATATGAACTTACATAACACATCATATCATAAAAGAGGCAAGTTTACATATGAACTTATAACATATGACAACCACAACTTGCATAATCCACATTTACATCCATAGCCTCCTAATATCCTATCCTAATTAGTTTAGCAATTACTTGCTAAAGGCATAGGAACTCACCAAAACCAAGATTAGCAAACTTATGAAGTAGAACTAGTTGCTAACTTTGAAGGAGATGATGATTAGCTTGCAACTTTCTTCATAAATTAGTGGAGGCTCCTCTTAAGTTTTATTTTGGCGGCATGAGGCCATCATTTCTATTTTTAGTATGGATTAGGCTTGCATTAGGGTGTATTTATAGGATTAGGGTGTGTTTTAGACCATAGGATTAACCCTAGGTTAGATTAGGTCCGTCAGATTTAGGAAGTCTCTAGAACATAGCCCAGCCCTAGCCAGAAAACCAGACCTGGTGCACCTAGGCCATCTGGCTCGACACCCTGTGTCGACAGGCAAGTCGACAGGGCAGTCGACCTCCCAGTCGACAGGCCTGTCGACAGCCCTGTCGACATGGCTAGGGCGGGAACTTTCCCGCCTGCCCGCTATTTCTATTTTTTATAATCTGAATTTGAATTTTAAATCTGTTTTTAACTTTAAATTTTCTACAAACTTCATTAGGCCATAACTGGGGCATACGGACTCCGATTTACAAAATTTCGGACTCTATTTCGCGTATTTTTCCGAGACGAACGTAATGACGCAGCCCGTTTCCCCCACTTCTCACATTTGAGATTATTTATTCTGCAATTAGTGAATTTTAGCATTAACTGAAATACGGGGTGTTACAATGGGCCTAAACAGAAACAGAAACAGATGGCCGGTTAGGTGTTACCCTAATGTAGAAACAGAAACAGAATAATGGGCCTTTACCACCCTAACAGAATAATGGGCCTAAACAGAAACAGAAACAGATGGCAGGTTAGGTGTTACCCTAATGTAGAAACAGAAACAGAATAATGGGCCTTTACCACCCGAACAGAATAATGGGCCTAAACAGAAACAGAAACAGATGGCAGATTAGGTGTTACCCTAATGCCTAAACAGAAACAGAAACAGAATAATGGCCTTTACCACCCTAACAGAGACAGAAACGGAAACAGAATAATCCCTACGAAAACAGAATGTTAGAATTAGGTGTACACTAGTAAATGGGCCTTTACCACCCCCAACAGACGGTACCATGCAGAAACTAACAGGTGTTACCACCCAACAGAAACAGACGGTACCCCACCGAACAGACAGAACTAAGTGTCTAAATCCTACCCCACGTGATCGGCTCCCTAATACATAAATACCCTGTGCCAGCCCCACAAAAGGGTGTATCGTTCCCTAAAGTGGCAACCTTTGAATGACACAGACCTATTTATAGATGTCACGGCGTCTTACATCCTCAGAGGCAGACCGGGATCCATGCACGCACATGACCCAGTTGGAACGCACCATCAACACCCCTCGCCGTAATCAAAATGAACCGCTTAAAATTAGTTCAGTAAGCATGCCCGGACCCTACCTACTGTTGGGTCATAGTTTTGATACCAGAAAGGGTTACTGACTAATATGGGTCCCACACAACAGATGACACAAGTAATTACCCATCCTAACCTTGTGTCCCCAGACTAACAGATTTCAGATTAACTTGTTTACAAGTTTCAGACATACAGAGTTCAGATTTACCAGTTCACAGATCAGACAATCAAGTTAACAAGTTTTCAGACTAACGGATCAGATGTACAGATTTAACAGACTTATAGATTGTCTAACTTTGTATTGGGCCTACAAATTCACGAAACGGGTTTGTAAAATTCATCAGTCCAATTGGTTTAACCCTATCCACCCAACACGTTTTAGACATCATATTTATCTCAGATTTGCATTAGTTAATTATTGAAATACCTAATCGTATTTCACATGCCACCCCAGGCACCCACTTAATTCCACATGCCACCCAAGGCACCCACTTAACCCCCTCATGTCGCTCTACGTGCTTATCTGGTTAAGTGTTTCTTAATTCATTAAGACCATAACCTTATAAAGACCTCTCACATTAGACTGGCATTTGTGGCAGTTGGATTTGCCGGGCGGGTCCGGGCAGTCTTACACCACAAAAGAGCCTAACCTCGTGTCTTAGACAATTAATTACTCCTATTAATCTTTCACCAATTTGAATTCCTTTCCCTATTCAAATTATCAATCAATTCCAGATTTAACGATGTCCATAATTGACTCAATTATGTCCATCCATTTATGGTATGTAAAATCATACCAATTTTCACCACAATTATATTTTATGCCTTTTAAGGCATTTATGCCAATTTAATCTTTTTAAATCTTCAGACTTTAATTGCTTGAACATTCCTCTTTTGATTAATTAAATTAATTAATCCTTTCCTCTTTTTATAGGTGTCAATACCTATCTTATTAACAATTTGAATTTCCTTTCCATAAATGGTCATATTCAAATTGTACCATTTTTTCCCAATTTTACCTATGTCATTGTAAAAACCCATATTTTTATAATATGTTAAAACAAGAAATCAAGGCAGAATTAATTTTTAAATTCAGAATCAAGGGAAACGGGTTACGCCATTGCGTTCGTCTCGAAATTTTACATGAAATAGAGTCTGAGTTTTCGAAAATCGAAGTCCGTATGAGGGAGATATGACCCTCCGAAGTTTCAGGGATTTTCAGAATCAAAAACAGCTCGAAATTCGAATTCGAATTCGAAATTCGAATTCAAACCTCGAAACAGGCTGGGCGGGAAAATTCCCGCCCAGGGACCAGGTCGACCTGGGGGTCGACCATAGTGTCGACCTCCCAGGGACCAAGTTGACCATAGTGTCGACCTCCCAGGGACCAGGTCGACCACAGTGTCGACCTTGGGGTCGACCACAGTGTCGACCTGGGGGTCGACCTGCCTCCCGAATCACTTTTCTGAACCAGACGCATCCTGACGTATTTAGACTTGTTTTCTGACCAGATTCGTCTGCCCAACCTATATAAACAGCCCCCCTAGTCTCATTTTCTCCACACAATTTCTTTCTGCCCTTATGCTGCTTCTAAGATAATCAAAATAAAAAGATAAAAAGGAAGAAAAAGGACTGCTCCTTCTCCATCAAGACTACGCTTAGGGATTAGCAAATTGGGGGGATCTCAATTAGAACACGATCGATCAAATAGAGATTCAACAGTCAAAATTCTGCTTTCTAATTCTAGATCCACGCACTGTAAGTTCAAGTTACTTTTAGATAAAAGCTGTAAATTTAATATCCATGTTGTAAATTGGAATTGGGTCTATGTATGGTAATTGATTTCGTATCTATTCTTGTTCGTCTTGGATCTTGACTTTCGTGAATATTGCTTTGGACCTATTCATGTTGCAAATCAAACTCTCTCGTGTCTATAACCTTAACATGCCTATGATGTTGAAACTATTGTTAATGGACAAGGACTATGACTGAGAACATAAGACTGCCTATGACTACGACGGTGTACATAAGACCGCCTATGACTAATAAGACTATGCCTATGCTTATGACGGTGAAGGTAAGACTGTTGCCTATGACTATGACAAGGACAATTGTGGGAAATCAACCAAATGTAACACCCCACCTCCACTAGGGTCACTCACAAAGGGAATGCACTAGCTTTGGTGGAGCATTATCTAGGTAAACATACACAGAAATATTACAAGATAGAACATATAAAACAACGGAAGAAGAACCAAATTTTATTACTTTAAAAATCTAGAAAGGTCTAAAGCTTTTTTACATCAAAATGCCATTACAACGAAATCTGTCTTGCAATAGTGAAGAAGCATAAAACCATGGTCAGAAGAAAAAGGACTGCTCCTTCTCCATCAAGACTACGCTTAGGGATTTGCAAATTGGGGGGATCTCAATTAGAACACGATCGATCAAATAGAGATTCAACATTCAAAATTCTACTTTCTAATTCTCGATCCACGCACTGTAAGTTCAAGTTACTTTTAGATAAAAGCTATAAATTTAATATCCATGTTGTAAATTGGAATTGGGTCTATGTATGGTAATTGATTTCGTATCTATTCTTTTTCATCTTGGATCTTGACTTTCGTGAATATTGCTTTGGACCTACTCATGTTGCAAATCAAACTCTCGCGTGTCGATAACCTTAACATGCCTATGACGTTGAAACTATTGTTAATAGACAAGGAGTATGACTGAGAACATAAGACTGCCTATGACTAATATGACAATGCCTATGACTACGACGGTGAACATAAGACCGCCTATGACTAATAAGACTATGCCTATGCCTATGAAGGTGAAGGTAAGACTGTTGCCTATGACTATGACAAGGACAATTGTGGAAAATCAACTATGACTCTTGACTACGAGAATTATTAACTATGATTATGAACATAAGGCCATTGTCTATGACCACGACTTTGAAACTATTACTGTTGACTGTCTATGGCCATTGCCTAGAACTATTTTGGATAATTAACCATGACTACTGTGATTAATCGCTTAGGATTCTTAATTATGAGATTTCTACCTATGGCCATGACTATTGGGGTTAATTACATGGAACTATTATAGTTGATTGAAACCCATGTTGTATACCGAATTTGCAGTTTGTTGGATCTCATACCGAGGGTGTGACTTGCTTAGTTTATTCACTATTATGTACACCCAAACCATTGGATCCATTTTTCTTGTATTTGGCTTGCCTTTACATGCCTATTCTTTTATGTCAGCGTTTACCATGACTATCACCTTATCTTGCTAGATTTGAAATCCTATATGCCAGTGATGTTGTAACCAATTATCTCATATTATGTCATACTAGTCCTGTAACCCCTTTTATTTCTTTATGCTAGTCCCTTTGCCTATCATAGTTTGATGCTATTCCCTCTATTTCGAGGTTTGGATTTATTTGTAATAGAGATCGATTCACGTTCCCGTGCGAAGGGAATACGATTTGGGTAGATTAGGCAAAACATGAATTGGTTATGAACATGAATTATGAACTCGATAATAGGCAAAACTTAAAACATGAACGCTGTTACAACTTGAACCTGGATATGAACACGAACCTGACATCGACTTGATATGAAACTTGCCTTGAAACTTGACACGATTTGACATGAAAACTTGATTGTGGGCATGACAATTAGATAAACTTGAAAATGGCCAACTCGAGGTTGGGTTGAGTTTGCAGTGTAAATCTGCCCGGAACCGCCCGACAAATCCAGTGGTTGCAAACAATAGGATCCAATGTGGGTAGTTGGTCATATCGCACGTAAAACCCGATGTTAGACTATGTTGTGGTGTAAATCTTCCCGGAACCGCCCGGCAAATCCAGTAACCACAATAGTTAGTCTAATGTGAGAGGTTAAAGTGCATTAATGAATTAACGTCACATGATAGGGTTAAGTCATGAACCGCTTGAATATACTTAACCAATTTGATACGATGACTTGATAGGGTTAAGTCCTGAACCGCTTGAATATACTTAACCAATTTGATACGATGACTTGATAGGGTTATGTCCTGAACCGCTTGAATATATTTAACCAATTTGACACGATGACTTGATAGGGTTAATTCATGAACCACTTGAATATACTTAACCAATTTGGCACGATGACTTGATAGGGTTAAGTCATGAACCGCTTGAATATACTTAACCAATTTGACACGATGACTTGATAGGGTTAAGTCATGAACCGCTTGAATGTACTTAACCAATTTGACACGATGACTTGATAGGGTTAAGTCATAAACCGCTTGAATATACTTAACCAACTGGACAGATGATTTGTAGGGCTAAGTCATGAACTTGAACGACAACACATAGCCAATTTGACATGACACGTAGACAGGTTAAGTCTCGAATTTAAATGACAACATAACCTACTGGACGGAAACCCTAGTTACGCGGTCCTTTTCAACAGTAACCCACTAGATGTATCATGGTACCCTGGAACTAGGCATGGTAGGGCACGATTACTGGGCTGATTGTAAGCGACCAAAACGACGGCTATGTGGGTGCGCCAGTGTAGGTTCTAACGGAGTGCGGGCGTGCACACACTCCGGAGCAGAAAAAGCAGGCATTGGGCATCCGTAGGTTTATCTGTGCATGCTTGATTCGTGTCGATAGTTGGCACCATAGGGCTTGATACCCCCTATGGTGGACCTAGCACAGGTGACTACATTTCATGATTGGGCTGTATGACACAGACACATGAACGAGCTAGGACTTGTAGGGAGCCGATCGACTAATAGATCGTTACGTGGAATTCGTTAGGTAGCATAATCCCTAGTGGTCCTAGGTGGCATAAACCCTAATCGAATCTAGAAAACATTCAATAGGTAACATAATCCCTAGTGGTCCTAGGTGGCATAAATCCTAGTTGAACACGCGATAGCTCATGATAAGGAAACCTAGCCAGAACAAGGGTGGCGGTCCAAACGATTTCAAGAATGGTGGCACTACGTTGAAGTAGTATAGAAATACGTGATGAAACCCGTATGATATACGGCAAGGGACTGTACATATACATGGAAAGGATGATACGGGTTAGGATACTAGTACAGTTGGTGCAGAGAATTTAGGAATCAGAGCCAATAGGTATCGTTTTAAATGGTGAAGCAGATAACTCTTGCGATGCTTGATAGAAATCGTGCGAAACTATACTTAGTTCATCCTGAACGGGAACCTTGCAATGTCATACATGACAGAAATCCTATGATGTTATTCTTAGTTATCGTGCCTGTAGCTTATCTTGTCACCATGCTTATGTTTACTTTCAGTTTATTCATGCCATGTTATCTTTACCTGGTTTTTTGTTGATAGCCACTAGGACTTACTCAGTCTTTATGACTGACCCAGTTTGTTTCGCCTCTTTTTCTTCTGTTCCCCCCCCCCCCCAGGTTCTCAAGGGGGAAGCACTACTATTTAGTTTGGACTTCTTTCTGCTTCAAGATCATCATATATGGCTTGGACCTTTCTTGGCTATGGCTGCTTTACTGTTTTACTTGGGGAATGATTTATGACCATGGTTTTATGCTTCTTCACTATTGCAAGACAGATTTCGATGTAATGGATTTAATGGCATTTTGATGTAAAAAGGCTTTAGACCTTTCTAGATTTTTAAAGTAATAAGATTTGGTTCTTCTTCCGCTGTTTTATATTTTCTGTCTTGTAATATTTTTGTGTATGTTTACCTAGATAATGCTCCCCCAAAGCTAGTGCATTCCCTTTGTGAGTGACCCTAGCGGAGGTGGGGTGTTACATTTGGTATCAGAGCAGAAGGTTACCAGACTGGGCAAAATTTTCTTAAAACCTTCTGAAATTATTTTCAAAACCATTTACAAAGAAGCATTTTTCAAGAAAAGTTTTATTTTTAAAGGCTATTCCCCAAAGGCCATTAGCATTATCCTTTGTTTCCTTGTTTGAATACCTTTTCCTTTCTTTCCTCCATCCGTAGTCACATTAGTTCCATCTGCGACTAATCTTATTTCAAGCTTTGTGGGGTTGTCATGCGATGGAGGTAGTTCTTGAGAGACCTGTTAACACGTTATTTAAGAGGGGATAAGAGTGGTTAAGGCGAATGAGGCTCAGAACAAGAAGGTAGAAATGTTTCTATAGGAAAGTCTAGTTTATCTTTCTATCATGTTCGTACCTTTTTTATTATGGTACATCGCATCCTTTTTATTTCTGCTTCGATAGTTGAGTCTCTGCACCTTAGTACTAGCGTAGTAGAGGATTCCTTTTTTGTCTCAAATCCTATTGGGGAATCGGCTCATTTATTCATGGCTTGTTTGGATTTGAGAATGTCTATGCTAAGTGTTGAGTTTAGAAGTAAAGCTTATGTTTTTGGCTATGGGTTGATTCTAGGGATGGAGTGGTTGTCCAGAAATGGTACCATTCTCGAGTATGAAAAGAGGGTAGTTAGACGCTCGACTTGCCTTCAAATGCCCTCGAAGTCTAGTGTAACCCTTAGGGTTCTGCCATGTTTAGTTACCTAGAATCTCTTGATACATTTATCGATCAGTTCTTGATACATTTATCTATCCGTTCTTGATACATTTATCGATCCGCTCGAGTAGTGTTCGCCACGAAGGCGGATGGTTCATTTCGCTTATGCATGAGTTATACAAAATCACCTTAGTAAGTACATTTGGCAACATGGTTGACATTTGTTTGTTTTCAAGAGATAGTTCTTCTGCGTGGAATACCTTCCAGTAAGTGAATGAGATCCAAGATTCAGTAGTGAATTTTGGAGAGCTTGCATGAAACCTAAGTACGCAATTATGTTTGAATCAGGTATACTAGAAAGAGAATAAGCGAAAGTGGAACAAGAGGCGACAGTGAAATGAATTCCAACTCATATTTTGGAAATAGGAATTAAGAAGCTACGAAATTGTGAAGTTAAAGACGGTCAAAGCATAATGGAGTTAAGCTCAAGGAAATATGACTTAGGAGATTGAAGACTAGATACGCACATCATGTCTCTTTTTAAGAGTATATCCTTGATCCCTCTTTTCCTGTAGAGCTTACTTGCATGCTATCTTTTATGTATATCCTCCCGGTCCTATTCTCAATCTTATTTCGGTTGCAAACCCCATAAGGAGTATGACTCATCTGGTTGTAATACATGTTAGGGCTTGAGGGTGTCCGTTAGGTTGACTAAACTTTTTGGGTTTTATAGGATATGGGCTGGTGCTTAGGGAGTTTTCCTCCTATTCATTATATATGTGACGTAGATTTCCAGCTTTGACATTGCCTAATGGGCACAAAGTTTTACTTGCTTCTATCATTCGGCTATATCTTTAGGTAGGAACAATTGGCTGAAACATGTGTTTGAAGACATGTTATGATTGATGGTTGCAAGTGGTTGCAAGTGGTTGCAAGTGGTCGCAAGTGGTTGCTCGTGGTTGCATAACACACATTAGGCACTAGATCGGCTCAGACACATTTTCATATTGCATATGCATGAGTGTTTATACTTGTTTATGGATGAAATTGGATGTGTTATCATATGGACGATGCATATGGATGGATGTTTGTGCACACATATAGTGTTTATATGACTAGGACTATTTGCATACATGTTGGACTCATGGCACTAAACATATTTTGCATTAAGAAGATCAATCAGGCCTGATCATTTGCATTAGATAAGGAACATATACACACACTTTCTGCATATGTCCATACAACATTAGAAATCTCTTAAGGACAGTGGATGCCTGTGATTGATGATTGAGTAGATGGATGGTTGGATGGTAGGACACATTCTTCTTAACTTGAAGATTTCGGGGACGAAATCCTTTAATGAGGGGATAATGTAACAACCCGTATATTTATAACATGTTAAAACAAGAAATCAAGGCAGAATTAAATTTTAAATTCAGAATCAAGGGAAACGGGTTAAACCATTACGTTCGTCTCGAAATTTTACATGAAATAGAGTTCAAGTTTTTGAAAATTGGTGTCCGTATGAGGGAGATATGACCCTCCGAAGTTTCAGGAATTTTCAGAATCAAAAACAGCTCGAAATTCGAATTCGAAATTTGAATTCAAACCCCGGAACAGGCTGGGCGGGAAAATTCCCGCCCAGGGACCAGGTCGACCTGGGGGTCGACCATAGTGTCGACCTCCCAGGGACCAGGTCGACCATAGTGTCAGCCTCCCAGGGACCAGGTCAACCACAGTGTCGACCTGGGGGTCGACCTGCCTCCCGAACCACTTTTCTGAACCAGATGCATCTTGACGTATTTAGACTCGTTTTCTGACCTGATTCGTCTGGCCAACCCAATATAAACAGCCCCCCTAGTCTCATTTTCTCCACACCATTTCTTTCTACCCTTATGCTGCTTCTAAGATAATCAAAATAAAAAGATAAAAAGGAAGAAAAAGGACTGCTCCTTCTCCTTCAAGACTACGCTTAGGGATTTGCAAATTGGGGGATCTCAATTAGAACACGATCGATCAAATAGAGATTCAACAGTCAAAATTCTGCTTTCTAATTCTAGATCCACGCACTGTAAGTTCAAGTTACTTTTAGATAAAAGCTGTAAATTTAATATCCATGTTGTAAATTGGAATTGGGTCTATGTATGGTAATTGATTTCGTATCTATTCTTGTTCGTCTTGGATCTTGACTTTCGTGAATATTGCTTTGGACCTATTCATGTTGCAAATCAAACTCTCTCGTGTCTATAACCTTAACATGCCTATGACGTTGAAACTATTATTAATGGACAAGGACTATGACTGAGAACATAAGACTACCTATGAATTATATGACTATTCCTATGACTACGACGGTGAACATAAGACCGCCTATGACTAATAAGACTATGCCTATCCCTATGACGGTGAAGGTAAGACTGTTGCCTATGACTATGACAAGGACAATTGTGGCAAATCAACTATGACTCTTGACTATGAGAATTATAAACTATGATTATGAACATAGGGCCATTGTCTATGACCACGACTTTGAAACTATTACTGTTGATTGTCTATGGCCATTGCCTAGAACTATTTTGGATAATTAACCACGACTACTATGATTAATCGCTTAGGATTCTTAATTATGAGATTTCTACCTATGGCCGTGACTATTGGGGTTAATTACCTGGAACTATCATAGTTGATTGAAACCCATGTTGTATGCCGAATTTGCAGTTTGTTGGATCTCATACCGAGGGCGTGACTTGCTTAGTTTATTCACTATTATGTACACCAAAACCATTGGATCCATTTTTCTTGTATTTGGCTTGCCTTTACACGCCTATTCTTTTATGTCAGCGTTTAACATAACTATCACCTTATCTTGCTAGATTTGAAATCCTATATGCCAGTGATGTTGTAACCAATTATCTCAAGTTATGTCATACTAGTCCTGTAACCCCTTTTATTTCTTTATGCTAGTTCCTTTTGCCTATCATAGTTTTGATGCTATTCCCTCTATTTCGAGGTATGGATTTATTTGTAATAGAGATCGATTCACGTTCAGATGCGAAGGGAATAAGATTTGGGTAGATTAGGCAAAACATGAATTGGTTATGAACATGAATTATGAACTCGATAATAGGCAAAACTTAAAACATGAACGCTGTTATAACTTGAACCTGGATATGAACACGAACCTGACATCGACTTGATATGAAACTTGCCTTGAAAACTTGACACGATTTGACATGAAAACTTGATTGTGGGCATGACAATTAGATAAACTTGAAAATGGCCAACTCGGGGTTGGGTTGAGTTTGCAGTGTAAATCTGCCCGGAAACGCCCGACAAATTCAGTGGCTGCAAACAATAGGATCCAATGTGGGAAGTTGGTCATATCGCACGTAAAACCCGATGTTAGACTATGTTGTGGTGTAAATCTGCCCGGAACCGCCTGGCAAATCCAGTAACCACAACAGTTAGTCTAATGTGAGAGGTTAAAGTGCATTAATGAATTAATGTAACATGATAGGGTTAAGTCATGAACCGCTTGAATATACTTAACCAGTTTGACACGATGACTTGATAGGGTTAAGTCCTGAACCGCTTGAATATACTTAACCAATTTGACACGATGACTTGATAGGGTTAAGTCCTGAACCGCTTGAATATACTTAACCAATTTGACACGATGACTTGATAGGGTTAAGTCATGAACCGCTTGAATATACTTAACCAATTTGGCACGATGACTTGATAGGGTTAAGTCATGAACCGCTTGAATATACTTAACCAATTTGACACAATGACTTGATAGGGTTAAGTCATGAACCGCTTGAATATACTTAACCAATTTGACACGATGACTTGATAGGGTTAAGTCATGAACCGCTTGAATATACTTAACCAACTGGACAGATGACTCGTAGGGCTAAGTCATGAACTTGAACGACAACACTTATCCAATTTGACATGACACGTAGATGGGTTAAGTCTCGAATTTAAATGACAACACTTAATCTGCTGGACGGAAACCCTAGTTACGCTGTCCTTTTCAGCAGTAACCCACTAGATGTATCATGGTACCCTGGAACTAGGCATGGTAGGGCACGATTACTGGGGTGATTGTAAGCGACCAGAACGAAGGCTGTGTGGGTGCGCCAGTGTAGGTTCCAACGGAGTGCAGGCATGCACACACTCCGGAGCAGAAAAAGCAGGCATTGGGCATCCGTAGGTTTATCTGTGCGTGCTTGATTCGTGTCGATGGTTGGCACCATAGGGCTTGATACACCCTATGGTGGAACTAGCACAGGTGACTACATTTCGTGATTGGGCCGTATGACACAGACACATGAACGAGCTAGGACTTGTAGGGAGCCGATCGACTGATAGATCGTTACGTGGAATTCGTTAGGTAGCATAATCCCTAGTGGTCCTAGGTGGCATAAACCCTAATCGAATCTAGAAAACGTTCAATAGGTAGCATAATCCCTAGTGGTCCTAGGTGGCATAAATCCTAGTTGAACATGCGACAGCTCATGATAAGGAAACCTAGCCAGAACAAGGGTGGCGGTCCAAACGATTTCAAGAATGGTGGCACTACGTTGAAGTAGTATAGAAATACATGATGAAACCCGTACGATATACGACAAGGGACTGTACATATACATGGAAAGGATGATACGGGTTGGGATACTAGTACAGTTGGTGCAGAGAATTTAGGAAATCAGAGCAATAGATATCGTTTTAAATGGTGAAGCAAATAACTCTTGCGATGCTTGATAGAAATCGTGTGAAACTATACTTTGTTCATCCTGAATGGGAACCTTGCAATGTTATACATGACAGAAATCCTATGATGTTATTCTTAGTTATCGTGCCTGTAACTTATCTTGTCACCATGCTTATGTTTACTTTCAGTTTATTCATGCCATGTTATCTTTACCTGTTTTTATGCTGAAAGTCAATAGGACTTATTCAGTCTTTATGATTGACCCAGTTTGTTTCGCCTCTTTTTCTTCCGTTCCCCCCCCCCCCCCAGGTTCTCAGGGAGGAAGCACTACTATTTAGTTTGGACTTCTTTCTGCTTCAAGATCATCATATATGGCTTGGACTTTTCTTGGCTATGGCTGCTTTACTGTTTTACTTGGGGAATGATTTATGACCATGGTTTTATGCTTCTTCACTATTGCAAGACAGATTTCGATGTAATGGATTTAATGGCATTTTGATGTAAAAAGGCTTTAGACCTTTCTAGATTTTTAAAGTAATAAAAATTTGGTTCTTCTTCCGTTGTTTTATATGTTCTGTGTTGTAATATTTCTGTGTATGTTTCTCTAGATAATGCTCCACCAAAGCTAGTGCATTCCCTTTGTGAGTGACCCTAGCGGAGGTGGGGTGTTACAGTCATAATAGGTAATTATCTATGTGTTTTTCTACTAGAATCATGTGTCCAATTTACATGATCACTATGTAAATTATGCCTATTACAAATTCCCCTTTTTCTCCGTTTCTTAACTAGCGTAACCGTTTGCGTTTTGGCGTCATCGAGGCTACTAAATAGTCTCGCCATAACAACAAAATAAAGGGAATGACAAGGTGATCGTTTTCAGTACAATTTTTGGCATAAGCATGACAACTAGGGAAAATGACATGATAACTTCGCATATAATTATGATTCACCACATAATTAACAACTTGCATAGATTCATAACAACTTGCATAGGTTCATGAATTAACAACTAACATAGGTTCATGATTCTCATCATAGTCAAAAACTTATATAGGTTCAAGATTCACAATATAACGACTTGCATGATTCATAACATAAGTTCTTACATAGGTGACTTACATAGGTTCATGATCCACAACATAACAACTAGCATAAGTTCATGAATTCGTCACATAATAACTAGCATAGGTAACTTGCATGATCTCATAATAAATTGGCATAGATTCATGATAACAACTTGCATAATAACGACTTGCATAGATTCATGATAACAACTTGCATAGATTCATATTAACCACTTGCATAGATTCATGATAACGACTTGCATAGATTCATCATAACGACTTGCATAGATTCATAGTTTCTCAACATAATAACTTGCATCATATCATGATTCACAACAATAATAAACTTGCATCATATCATGGTTCACAACAATAATAAACTTGCATCATATCATGATTCACAACAATAATAAACTTGCATAACTACAAACAACATATACCCAAATCATAGTCTACCATAATTCACTTTTATTTATTTAAACCTAAAAGTGACTAGAACTCACCGAATAAGGGGTCTTGAGTTCTGGGTTCTGAATTCTGTAATTGATTAGCGTTCCCTTGTTGTAGACAATTACGTTGTTGTTGTTTTAGGCTTGATTTGATTTGTATTGAGTTGCTTTACTTTGCTTCTAGTTTGTGGTGGCTATTCTAGGGTTTGGGGTGACAACATGACGGCTACTGATCTAATTTTTGATTTGATTCTAGGGTTTGGGTCTACACATGTTTATATAGAATTTCAATTTAATTATAGCCGTCGGATGATCTTAGGGTTAATCAAAACCATCAGTCCAGATTAGAACTATTCAGAAACCCTAATGACTCATTAACTAGTCAGAAATGACTCAGCACTAACTCACCGTTCAAACCAGAAGGCTGTGCAGGTTTTCCCTCGGCCTGGGCGCACTTGGGAAGTGCGCCAATGCAAATTTGTACTAGCGCACTTCCCAAGTGCGCCAGTGCATTTTTTTAACTTCATTCGTCCATATCTTCTTCATACGGTATCCGTTTTACGCAAACTCGGACTCTATCTCAAGCAGAATTCCAAGTCGAATGCAATGGAACGACTCGTTTCCTTTAATTCCCACATTTGGAATTAAGTATTCTTAAATTTAATTAATCTGATTATTCAAAATTTCGGGGTGTTACATTCTACCCTACTTAAAGGATTTCGTCCCCGAAATCTTCAAGTTAAGAAGAATATGTCCTACCATCCAATCACCCATCTACTCAACCATCATCCACGAGCATCCACTGTCCTTAGAAAAATTCTAATGTTGTATGGACATATGCAAAAGTGTGTGTATATGTTCCTTATCTAATGCAAAATCAGGCGGTCTACTGATCCAGTTGACCTCCTTAATGCGAATCATGTTAGTGCCATGAGTCCAAATATGTATGCAAGAAATCCTATTTGATACACATCATTTCTATATAAGTGCATAACCATTCATCCAAATGCAACATCCATGTGCGGAGTCAATCATTCTGCATCCACAAAAATTGGAAAATGAACACACATCCATATGCAATATGAGAGTGTTTTTGAGCCGATCTAGTGCCTAGTGTGTATATATGCATCCACGAGCAACCACTAGCAACCACTTGCATCCACTTACAACCATCAAACATAACATGTCTCAAACACATGTTTACATCCATAGGATTCCTATCTATAGGTCGAAGACTCGATCGATAGGGTACAGTCGAGTGATGGGAGCGAGTGCAGATAAACAAAAACCTAGTTTCCATTAGACCTTGGTTCAGAGACAAACTCCCCTAAGTATCAACCCCGTAGACCGAAATCAGCATCAGATTGACACCCAGAGGATTACACTCCTTAGGCAATGTCAAAACTGGAAATCTTAACCTTTTCAGAAATATCCAGATGCTTGCAGACTACTAGTATAGATCAGATTATCGAATGATTCTTAGAGAACTAAGTATGGGAAAATCCCGCCATATCCCTCAAAAACCCAGAATGTATGCATTACAATCGACTTGACGCCTAACACAGATACCCTCAAACCCCAACCTATAACCAACAGATGAGTCGTAACCCCTATGGGGTTTGAGACTATAACCAGATCAGAAACAAGACTAGTATTAAAGTGCAGAGACTCGACTACAAAATCAGAATGCCATAATCGGAAAGAGTTCTAACTCAATAATCAGATAAGGAAACTAAACTCTCTACGGAAATTTTCCTACTTCTATCCTATCCACCAACTATGAGAGCATTCGCCTGCCTTCCCGAAGTAGGTCATGTCCTTTTTCCTTGCCCCCGTTTCTTCGGGTAGTCCCTAGTGAAGTGTCTGATCTCACCATAGTTGAAGTGAGTGTCCTTCCTCTTTCGGCAATCCTTGTTCAGATGAGTCAAGCTTCCATAAGTAAAGCACTTTTCTCCTCCTTTATCTTCATACTTTTCTTCCTTCTTTTGTGTTTCCTTTTTGCCTCCTTTGTGAACCAAGTCCATATCCATGAGTTTCTCATCCTTGGGTTGTGCTCCTTAGCCATACTCCCTCATTCTCATCTTTACTATCCATGTGTAACACGTTGACAAGTCCCTCGAAAGCGGCATCCATCGCACGAAAAATCCCACAAAGCTCGAAAGAAAATTAGCCGTAGGTGAGACTACAGCGGCTACAAATGGAAGTCGGACGCTTATTTGCCCTTTGACCGGTGTCGTAGTCTTATCAAGCCTACAGAACCACGCCGCGATGAGGTTATCTCCCAGAAAGCCGTGAGCCCCGGAGAAAGAAGGAAACAAAGATTCAAACAGAGGATCAAAAGATAGATATATGGCTTTTGGGGATTATGTTTTTCAAAATAAGCTTTATTTTTGAAAATACTTTCTTTTAAAACCTTTTTGAAAATAGTTTTTAAAAACTTTACCCAATCTGGTAACCTTCAGCTCTGATACCAAGTGTAACACCCCACCTCCGTTAAGGACACTCACAAAGGGAATGCCTTAACTTTGGTGGAGCGTTTTAGTAGACAGAACAGAAATTTACAAGACAGATAAACAATACTTGAGAAATTATAAATTTATTACAGCGGAAAACAGAAATCAGTTTGGTTACATCTTTACCAAAAACTCAAGTACATAAATATCAGTCTTGTTCAGAAAATCATCAGAGTACAAAACTTTAAAATCATAATCCCCACAGAACAGAAGCTATAAAGAGCCAAGCCATACTTCAAGTACTTCAAGTAGAAGGAATCCGGATCAAGCTAAAGTATTCCCTCCTTGGATAACCTGGGGGGAACGGAAGAAAAGAGGCGAAACAAACTAGGTCAGACATACGTCTGGTGAGTCCAGTAACTTTTAGCCAGTAAATAAATAAAGGTAAACATGGCGGGCATACAAAGTGGATAAGTGGATTCATGGTACAGATGGCAGGTATGACATGACAAATAAGGTAAGATTTATGCTTCACTACAAACTACTCTGCACTATTACTAGTATAACAGGATTAGGTGTTACCCTAATGTCTAAACAGAAACAGAAACAGAATAATGGGCCTTTACCACCCTAATAGAATAATGGGCCTAAACAGAAACAGAAACAGATGGCAGGTTAGGTGTTACCCTAATATAGAAACAGAAACATAATAATGGGACTTTACCACCCTAACAGAATAATGGGCCTAAACAGAAACAGAAATAGAAACAGAAACAGAAACAGATGGCAAGTTAGGTGTTACCCAAATGTAGAAACAGAAACAGAATAATGGGCCTTTACCACCCTAACAGAATAATGGGCCTAAACAGAAATAGAAACAGATGGCAGATTAGGTGTTACCCTAATGTCTAAATAGAAACAAAAACAAAATAATGGGCCTTTACCACACTAACAGAGACAGAAATGGAAACAGAATAATCCCAACGGAAACAGAATGTTAGAATTAGGTGTACACTAGTAAATGGGCCTTTACCACCCCAACAGACGGTACCACGCAGAAACTAACAGGTGTTACCACCCAACAGAAACAGACGGTACCCCACAGAACAGACAGAACTAAGTGTACCCTAAATCCTACCCCACGCGATCGGCTCCCTAATACATAAATACCCTGTGCCAGCCCCACAAAGGGTGTACCATTCCCTAAAGTGGCAACCTTCGAATGACACAGACCTATTTATAGATGTCATGGCGTCTTACATCCTCAGAGGCAGACCGAGATCCATGCACGCACATGACCCGGTTGGAACGCACCATCAACACCCCTCGCCATTATCAGAATGAACCGCTTATAATTAGTTCAGTAAGCATGCCCGGACCCTACCTACTGTTGGGGTCATAGTTTTGATACTAGAAAGGGTTACTGACTAATATGGGTCCCACACAATAGATGACACAAGTAATTACCCATCCTAACCTTGTGTCCCCAGACTAACAGATTTCAGATTAACTTGTTTACAAGTTTCAGACATACAGAGTTCAGATTTACTAGTTCACAGATCAGTCAATCAAGTTAACAAGTTTTCAGACTAACGGATCAGATGTACAGATTTAACAGACTTACAGATTGTCTAACTTTGAATTGGGCCTACAAATTCATGAAACGGGTTTGTAAAATACATCAGTCCAATTGGTTTAACCCTATCCACCCAACACGTTTTAGACATCATATTTATCTCAGATTTGCATTAGTTAATTATTGAAATATCTAATCGTATTTCACATGCCACCCCAGGCACCCACTTAATTCCACATGCCACCCAAGGCACCCACATAACCCCCTCATGTCGCTCTACATGCTTATCTGGTTAAGTGTTTCTTAATTCATTAAGGCCGTAACCTTATAAAGACCTCTCATATTAGACTGGCATTTGTGGCAGCTGGATTTGCCGGGCGGGTCCGGGCAGTCTTACACCACAAAAGAGTCTAACCTCGTGTCTTTACAACTGTCATGTATTTAATTTATGCCTAAGACCTCCCACATTAGACTGGCATTTGTGGCAGCTGGATTTGCCGGGCGGGGCCGGGCAGTCTTACACCACAAAAGAGCCTAACCTCGTGTCTTAGACGATTAATTACTCCTAATTAATCTTTCCCCAATTTGAATTTCTTTCCCTATTCAAATTATCAATCAATTCCAGATTTAACGATGTCCATAATTGACCCAATTATGTCCATCCATTTATGGTATGTAAAATCATACCAATTTTCACCACAATTATATTTTATGCCTTTTAAGGCATTTATGCCAATTAAATTTTTTTAAATCTCCAGATTTTAATTGCTTGAACATTCCTCTTTTGATTAATTAAATTAATTAATCATTTCCTCTTTTTATAGGTGTCAATACCTATCTTATTAACAATTTGAATTTCCTTTCCATAAATGGTCATATTCAAATTGTACCATTTTTACCCAATTTTACCTATGTCATAATAGGTAATTATCTATGTGTTTTCCTACTAGAATCATGTGCCCAATTTACATGACCACTATGTAAATTATGCCTATTACAAATTCCCTTTTTCCCCGTTTCTTAACTAGCGCAATCGTTTACGCTTTGGCGTCATCGAGGCTACTAAATTGTCTCGGCATAACAATAAAATAAAGGGAATGACAAGGTGATCGTTTTCAGTACAATTTTTGGCATAAGCATGACAACTAGGGAAAATGACATGATAACTTCGCATATAATTATGATTCACCACATAGTTAACAACTTGCATAGATTCATAACAACTTTCATAGGTTCATGAATTAACAACTAACATAGGTTCATGATTCTCATCATAGTCAAAAACTTATATAGGTTCAAGATTCACAATACAACGACTTGCATGATTCATAACATAAGTTCTTACATATGTGACTTACATAGGTTCATGATCCATAACATAACAACTACCATAGGTTCATGAATTCATCACACAATAACTTGCATAGGTAACTTGCATGATCTCATAATAAATTGGCATAGATTCATGATAACAACTTGCATAATAACGACTTGCATAGATTCATGATAACAACTTGCATAGATTCATAATAACCACTTGCGTAGATTCATGATAACGACTTGCATAGATTCATCATAACGACTTGCATAGATTCATAGTTTCTCAACATAATAACTTGCATCATATCATGATTCACAACAATAATAAACTTGCATCATATCATGATTCACAACAATAATAAACTTGCATAACTACAAACAACATATACCCAAATCATAGTCTACCACAATTAAGTTTTATTTATTTAAACCTAAAAGTGACTAGAACTCACCGAATAAGGGGTCTTGAGTTCTGGGTTCTGAATTCTGTAATTGATTAGCGTTACCTTGTTGTAGACAATTACGTTGTTGTAGTTTTAGGCTTGATTTGATTTGTATTGAGTTGCTTTACTTTGCTTCTAGTTTGTGGCGGCTATTCTAGGGTTCGGAGTGACAACATGACGGCTACTGATCTAATTTTTGATTTGATTCTAGGGTTTGGGTCTACAAATGTTTATATAGAATTTTAATTTAATTATAGCCGTCGGATGATTTTAGGGTTAATCAAAACCACTCAGTCCAGATTAGAACTATCCATAAACCCTAATGACTCATTAACTAGTCAGAAATGACTCAGCACTGACTCACCGTTCGAACCAGAAGGCTGTGCAGGTTTTACCTCGGGCTGGGCGCACTTGGGAAGTGCGCCAATGCAAATTTGTACTGGCGCACTTCCCAAGTGCGCCAGTGCATTTTTTTTCAAAACTTCGTTCGTCCATATCTTCTTCATACGATATCCGTTTTATGCAAACTCGGACTCTATCTCAAGCAGAATTCCGAGACGAACGCAATGGAGCAACCCGTTTCCCTTAGTTACCACATTTGAAATTAAGTATTCTTAAATTTATTTAATCTGATTATTCAAAAATTCGGGGTGTTACAAAAATACTTTGGCTTCATGAAGCTGATTGAACAAGTCGTCAATCCTTGAAAACGGATACTTGTTCTTCTTAATCATCTTGTTCAGCTCACGATAGTCCATACATAATCTCAATGAGCCATTTTCCTTGGTTGCAAACACGACCGGTGCACCCCATTAGGAAACACTTCTTCAAATGAATCCCTTTCCTAGAAGTTCTCGAACTTGCACCTCCAACTCTCGTTGTTCCTAAGGTGTCATTTGCCTATGAGGCATACCGATTGGTTTAGCACCCACGACCAAATCGATCCTAAACTCGACCTCATGATGCGGCAACAACCATTTGACCTTGTCAAAGACATCCTCATACACATTGGCGATCAGCACAGACGACAAGTCTTCCTGTGGAATCCCAAGCGAATATAGATAGCTCACGAAGAACCTGCCTTCATGCTTACATATAACCAATGCCTTTCTGCCTCCCACATCCCTGACTCTCATCTCTAGCTTCTCGCAATTCACTCTTGCCGCATACCTCTTGAGTCAATCCATGCCCAAGATGATCCGAAACCCAGCGAAATTAAGAACAAAGCAATCACACACAAAAGAGCAACCATGACTCGACAATACTAGACCTCGACATATCATGCACAAACTAGACGAACCCCCAACTGGATTAGTCACTATCAATGGTCTATCACAAATCTCAGGTTTCAAATCCAGGAAAAACACAAGCTCATTGCAAATGAAAGAATGTGATGCTCCAGTATCAAACAAAACTCGAACTGAAACACCTTAGACAGAAAGAGTACCTTGAATGTAACACCCCGCATTTTTAAGATAATAAAATATGAGTAACTTAATTAAATAATGAGAATTAAGTAAAACGGACTAAGCCAATGCGTCCATCTTGAAATTATAGTCAAGATAGACACCTGGTTTGCGTAAAGCGAATAATGTATGAAGAAGTTATGGGTGTTGGAAGTTTGCATACATATAAGCAACTTATATGTATATATATTAAATAAATTTATTCAGAAAATCAAAATACGAAGCCTGAAAATAGAGCGGGAATTTTTCCCATTGGGGGTCGACCCATCAACAGGGGTGACACATGGGTCGACCCACCGTAGATCGGAGTGTTTTCTTGAGACGTGGTTGGTTCTGATGTTTTTAATTTAAATCTAAGGGACCATGTTTCTATGATACACCTATAAATAAGTTTGTAGAGCTAACCCTAAAATTCATATTTCTAAGGCTACGCGGAGGCTCTCATTCTTCCCTTTTCTCAAATCTATTTAGAAAATTAAGATTATTAGTTTAGGAAAAATTATGAATCCAGATCTGAAGAAAAAGAGCGATTATTTTTAAGTAGGTGTTCATATCTCATACCGAAATAAGGTAGCTTTCTAGATCCGATCTATTCAAATTTCCTCCTTTTTCTTTCCTCTCTCTTTTAATAAAAATAGTCAATCCATGGTTGTTAGGTCCTGAATCCAATTAAGGCAGAACCATGGAAGATTAGATCTAGACCAGATCCAGGACTGGGAAAGCATATGAGGTGAGTGGATTTAATCTATATCATTTTAGATAATGATATGTTATCGTTTAAGCATTCACTGTTATTGTGAAATATGAATTTGCCAGAATAATTAAAAGTGTTAAGATGCTTTTATAACAAGTTGAGATATTGGGAAATTCATTTGTTGAATCAGTTAAAGTGTTGAAATGTTTATGTGTTGAAAGACAAACCTATTGGAATATGGGTAATAACTACTGTTGTTATAATTCCATGACTCACTTTTGGCATATTATTGAGTAAATGACATGTTAATTTATTGGATTTGAATAATTACCCGATTAAATGTTTACATGTCAAGATAGAATTAAACGCATGTTAAAAAGAATATGCGACATAATATAGGCATAATTTACGACATGTAAATTAGATTATAGAAAAAATATGGAAAGGATAACATGCTTAAAATTTATAGCAACTAGGGAATTGTAATCGCGCTTAGACACGAGGTTAGACTACAATTGTGGTAGAAGTCTGCCCGGAACCGCCCGGCTCATCCAGCATCCACAAGTGGTAAATCTAATGTAAGGGGTCTAAGTGCATAAACAAAACATGTAACGGTGCTAAGACATGAGGTTAAGTCAACTTGTGGAAGAAGTCTGCCTGGAACCGCCTGGCAAATCAAGCATCCACAAGTGTAGGCTTAATGTGAGAGGTCAATACATAAACATGTATATAAATGGAAGGACTAATAAACATCATTAATTGTAATTAATGGAAATAAATGGAATTAAAAGAAAGATACAATAGTAAAAAATGGGAATGAACGGGGAATGATAATAATCTATTATAAATAAATTACATTAATGAGAATGCTGCATAATAGGTGGACTTGTCCTAGGGACAAGTGAAGATTATAACTTAGGTAACAATAAACTAGTAAGGAAACGAGATAACTGGTGAAATGAGATAAGGGACACTTAATTGTAAATTAAGTAATAAGTAAATGGGGAAAACATAAGACCAGTTGTTTGTAACAAGTAGAGAAAAAGGGGGAACTTATGAAATGAAAGAAGTTGTACTTAACTATAAATTTAGTAATTTGAAAACTTGGAAGTCTGAAATATGCTAAAAAGAATGTTATGTTTAGGTTTGTCCTAGGGACAAATGGGAATTATAAATTAGGTTATAATAAAACAATAAGGAAATTGGAATAGATTATGTTATGGGATAAATTGTACTTAATTGTAAATTAAGTTATTTGTGAGAATAAGAATTTAAAATCTACGGATGAGGACAATATAAGTTATATTTATGGGAAGAGGAGACTTATTAGTGAACCTCAATTAAACGAACTATGTAGATTAGTAAACAACATTAAGTTGTAATGACAACATAAGAGGGAATTATGATTAAATAAGAAATAATTAGGCAACTCAGGAAATGAGGTAAATTATATTTAATCATAATGTTAAGTGACATATTAAATAGAAAACATGTGAATTAAGATACACTTAATTACATATTAAGTAGAACATGTTATTGTAACCTTGAATCAAACAAGAATATAAACGGAATATGAATTACAGACCTAGGATCACAATCAAGAGAATAACATGTTGTGGGCTTATTAATAAACTTAAATGGGTTAAGTTGTATAACTAAAATTAATAAGCAAGAGGGTCCCATTCCTCATAGATATAAGGGGCTAGGAAGAACTTGGTAACATGAATAAAAAGTTAAGATAACCAAGTTAAATGGAAACCTGATAAGGTAAAGCAAGCGCGTAAAAGAATGTTTAGACATAGGGTCTAATAACATATTAAAGTGTGGCGCTTGGACCAGTCCATACGTTTGAGGGTGAATAACACAACGAGGTAGATCATCATGGTGTTATAAGGCACAAGGGGAGCGCACGTTCATCTGATCATTATGTTGGCTTCAAAGGACTGGAAGGGGAACCACGTGACTTCCTGAGATACGTAAGGTGCTCCTGGTAGTCCTCTGTACGGTGGAAGATGTTTAGGCAGTGCTCGCATAGGTTGGGTCTGCGCATAACTACTAGATGGGTGGGCCTTGACTGCAAAAGTATCTTGCAGTCAGAATGTTGTAACGAGGTGACACCAGGGTGATTTGGCGGCGGGGAGGCGGAGGGTCATGACCAACAAGGATAGTAGATCGTCGGATACCCATAATCGACAGCTAGTGGATGCGGAAATACTAGAGCTAAAACCAATAGACCATTCACCTATCACTATCGAGGTATGGTGATTGAGGGAAGATGCCAACTATATGTTTAGATTGCTTGTTAGGGGCAAGTCATTTAGCTCTTGTAGTCTTTACTAGTTGAGGGATGAGCCGAGGCGGGCCCATAGCCACTATGGAAAATAGACCCTAGGAATATCTGTATTTTGAGGCTCTTAAAGGCAGGCCTGTACAGATATGGAAGAGCTCCCGACCGAGTTCCGTGTTTCTTGTATTGCCCTGCCATGTAACTTGATGCACATTAGAGGATGTCCGGTTGAGACATCGAGCTACAATTAATGGTACGTACGTGGGACAGTCTATATACATGCATGTCTGCTCTGGGTGGTGTATCGTAGACTTGAGGGCATTACTCTGGTTTGGAATCTGATTCAAACAAAGGTGGTTGTTCGTATGTTTGCGTAACATAGTAATGACATATATATATGTGGAACGTAATATTATTATATAGAAGTATGTACGTCACTGCGGCGTAGGATGGGGGACTGCGTACATTTCAGTGGTATTATGGCGGAGAGCGTGCGAGTGGGGTACCATGAGGTGTACTTTAATATTGGGGGTAGCTACATATATACTGTATTAGGTTAATCCACTGGAAAGTAAATGGGTGCGACGTGTGTGTAAGCCATGAGTGTTGTTAACCCAAGTAACCTAATAAATAAGAAAATATGATTGAACGTTATATTTAAAAAAAAATCGGTCTATCGGAATTCGGGTAGTTACATCTGGTTTCAGAGCTTAGGTTTAGGATTCCTGTATAAATTGTGAGTGAACATATTTGTATCTTTAAAAATACAAATATAATATATATATTCCTAGATCCACAAAGGAACCTACTAAATAGAAAGAGCGTAATATGGTAAGAATTTGGACACTTGTTTTGTACACTAAAGGAATGAATACGGAAATCTGAGACCCTTAAGTAATGTGGGTAGAAAGTGTACAATGTACTTTGCATGGAAGGAAAGTGAATCCCATATGATTAGTATTTTGGGTTAGTGGACTTTAAAACCTTATAGATTGGAAAAGGTTAAAAAAAGAAAATTGGATTAGGAACGTATATAGTTGAGAGAATTGACCTTGGGGAGTGTCTAGGAAAGCCTAGAAAAATTGGAAACCCGCATTGAGTCTAACCCCATTGTTAACTTTTAAGAACTTGAAATTATAAAAGTTTTGGGAAAATGATTTATGGTGTTTTCAAGTTTAAATCTTAAAAGTTATAGTTTTAAATATGTCAAGTATACATATTGAGTTTTAAAGTAAAATGGGGTATATTTTGTAAATAGTGATATCTTGCGAAAACTTTGTCTAAAGCATGTATAGCTCGGTAGTTTTCTTGTTATATTTCATACAATAATTTTTAATAAAGAAAGTTTTGAAGTCTTTATTCTTTTGACAATCATTTTTGATAAATTGATTTAAAGGGGAAATTTTGCTAGGTGGACAAAATAAGTTATAGGAATTAAGAATATAGTAGATGTTTGCACCTTGTAGTAAGAAACTGAACTGACCTTATAGGTAAGGATTAGACCCTAGGGAAGACGGGAAAATTTTTGAGGCTATGAAGTAAATAGCAAGAATTATCTTGGAAAATTGTAAGTTCCCGTAAAATGCATAAGCATTGGAAAGCCTAGGGTGTTACTTAAAATAAATGTTGGTACACAGCTAGGACTAGTGGTGACTACTAGATAGAAAAATGGCAAGTAAGTGTTAAGATCCTGTTGCTAAATTTCATGTTAGGGGTAAAACCCGTTACTGCATTCCTATTGGAATCGTTTTGTTATTTTGTTCTTGTTGGGTAGTTAGGGTAACAACTAAACCAGTGGTGGATCCCATGCTTTTGGCTTTTCTGTCTGAAGGGGACAGAGTCCCGAGATTCTTGGTCGTTAGTAGTAGCTGTGTAGGGTGTTTGTTCTCCTGTTTTGGTTGAAAGCCTTAAAGGCTTATTTACATTTAAACTTAGATCAGAAGATTAAGTAAGCTAAGAAAAGTGAAATGGTACAACTAAAAAGGAAACAACAAATTCAGTAAAGCAACAAACATGATAACTTATGAGAAAAGATGGATAAAAAGAAAAATCTCCAAGATAAGATGAAAAAGAAAATCAGTAACAAAAGAAAATTTTCTTATGTGGGCTGTGCTTGGATAGGAAAGCAGGGAATCTTTATAAATAGTTACATAAATTCCAAGTACGGTTGGGAAAAGGTACATAAAAGAAAAACGGAAGATGTCAAATTTTCCATTTTCCACCTTTTTGTAACATAAGAAATCGAAATTAGAAAATTAGATTTTTCCCAAATCGAAAAATAAAGTTGGTTGGTGGGATTATGGATGCAACAATTGAATGAACTACGCTCTTACTCAGTAAGAGTGTGGGAAAATTTAGATGAAAAAGCATTTTTATTTTCAAAATATTGCATTCATGTAGAACTGTAGGTATATTTAGGATGTGAGCATTATATTTTAAAAGAATTTTTGAAAAATTTGCATATACATAGGAGGTACCGCTTAGGCATACATGCATTATTACGTTGTATTTCACTTTGCACAAGTGCACAATGGTTGCAAAAATTGGATGCACACATGATGGATGGATATTATGCGAGTGGTTATTTGATTTTACCCTTATCAAATTTCGGAGACAAAATTTCCTAAGGGTGGGAGAATGTAACATCCCGCATTTTTAAGATAATAAAATATGAGTAACTTAATTAAATAATGAGAATTAAGTAAAATGGACTACGCCAATGCGTCTAACTCAAAATTCTGGTAAAGATAGACACCTTGTTTATGTAAAACGGATAACGTATGAAGAAGTTATGGTCGTTGGAAGTTTGCATATGAATAAGGAACTTATATGTATATACATTATATAAATTTATCCAAAAAATCAAAACACAAAGCGAGAAAACAGAGCGGGAATTTTGATTGTTGGGAATCGACCCGGGGGTCGACCCACTGTAGATCTGAGCGTTTTTCTGGAGATGTGGCCAATTCTGATGTTTTTAATTTAAATCTAAGGGTCCAGGTTTCTCTGATACACCTATAAATAAGTCTGTAGAGCTAACCCTAAACAACATACTTTTGAGGCTACGCGGAGGCTTTGCCAATCTTCCCTCTTCTCAAATCTATTCAGAAAATTAAGATTATTAGTTTAGGAAAAATTCTGAATCCAGATCTGAAGAAAAGGAACGAGTATTTGTAAGTAGGTGTTCATATCTCATATCGAAGTAAGGTAGCTTTCTAGATCCGATCTATTCAAATTGCCTCCTCTTTCTTTCCTCTCTCTTTTAATAAAAATAGTCAATCCATGATTGTTAGGTCCTGAATCCAAATAAAAGAGAACCATGGAAGATTAGATCCGGACCAGATCTAGGACTGGGAAAGCATACGAGGTGAGTGGATTTAAGCTATATCATTTTAGATAATGATAAGTTATCGTTCAAGCATTCCCCGTTATTATGAAATATGAATTTTCTAGAATAATTAAAAATGTTAAGATGCTTTTATAACAAGTTGAGATATTGGGAAATTCATATGTTGAATCAGCTAAAGTGTTGAAATGTTTATGTGTTGAAAAACAAACATGTTGGAATATGGGTAATACCTACTGTTATTATAATTCCATGACTCACTTGTGGCATATTATTGAGTAAATGACATGTTAACTTACTATATTTGAATAATTACCAGATTAAATGTTTACATCAAGACAGAATTGAACACATGTTATAAAGGATATGCGACATAATATAGGCATAATTTTATGACATGTAAATTAGATTATGGAAAACATATGGAAAGGATGATATGCCTAAAATTTATAGCAACTAGGGAACTGTAACGCGCTTAGACACGAGGTTATACTACACTTGTGGTAGAAGTCTTCCCGGAACCGCCCGGCTCATCCAGCATCCACAAGTGGTAAATCTAATGTAAGGGGTCTAAGTGCATAAACAAAACATGTAACAGTGCTAAGATACGAGGTTAAGTCAACTTGTGAAAGAAGTCTGCCTGGAAATGCCCGACAAATCCAGCATCCACTAGTGTAGGCTTAATGTGAGAGGTCCAGTACATAAACTTATTTATAAATATATGTAAATGGAAGGACTAATAAACATCATTAATTGTAATTAATGGAAATAAATGGAATTGAAAGAAAGATACAATAGTAAAAGAAAATGGGAATGAATGGGGAATGATAATAACCCATTATAAATAAATTACATTAATGAGAATGTTGCATAATAGGTAGACTTGTCCTAGGGACAAATGAAGATTGTAACTTAGGTTATAATGAACTAGTAAGGAAATGAGATAACTTGTGAAATGAGACAAGTGACACATAATTGTAAATTAAGTAATCAGTCGATGGAGAAATCCTGAAACCATTTGTTTGTAACAAGTAGAGAAAAGGGGAAAACTTATGGAATGAAAGAAGTTGTACTTAATTATAAATTAAGTAATTTGAAAACTTGGAAGTCTAAAATATGCTGACAAGAATGTTATGTTAAGGTTTGTCCTAGGAACAAATGAGATAAGTTATATTTAATCATAAATGTTAAGTGACATGTTAAATAGTAAACATGTGAATTAAGATACACTTAATTACATATTAAGTAGAACATGTTATTGTAACCTTGAATCAAACAAGAATATAAAGGGATTGTGGATTATAGACCTTGGATCACAATCTAGATAATAACATGTTGTGGGCTTATTAATAAACTTAAATGGGTTAAGTTGTATAACTGAAATTAATAAGCAAGAGGGGCCCATTCCTCAGAGATATAAGTGGCTAGGAAGAACTTGGTAACCTGAATAAAAAGTCAAGATAACCAAGTTAAATGGAAACTTGATAAGGTAAAGCAAGCACATAAAATAATGTTTAGACATAGGTTCTAATAACATATTAAAGTGAGGCGCTTGGACCAGTCCGTACATTTGAGGGTGAATAACCCAACGGGGTAGATCGTCATGGTGTTATAAGGCACGAGGGGAGCGCACATTCATCTGATCATTCTATCAGCTCCGAAGGACTGGAAGGGGAAGCACGCGGCTTCTTGAGGTACGTAAGGTGCTCCTGGTAGTCCTCTGTGTGGTGGCAGATGTTTAGGTTATGCTCGTAGAGTTGGGTATGTGTGTAACTACTAGGTGGGTAGGCCTTGACTACAAAAGTAGCTTTGCAGTCAGAATACTATAATGAGGTTACACCAGGGAGATTCGGCGGTCGCCTCAACGGGAAGGCGGAGGGTCACGACCAACAAGGATAGTAGATCATCGGATACCCATCATCGGCAGCCAGTGGGATTCGGAAAGACTAAAGCTAAAACTAATAGACCATTCACCTTTCACTATCGAGGTACAGTGGTTGAGGGAAGACGCCAACTGGATGTTTAGATTGTTTGTTAGGGGAAAGTCGTTTAGCTCTTGTAGTCTTTACTAGTTGAGGGAGGGGCCGAGGTGGGGCATAGCCACCATGGACAATAGACTCTAGGAATATCTGTATTTTAAGGCTCTTAAAGGAAGGCCTGTACAGATTGGAAAAGCTTCCAACTGTGTTCCATGTTTCTTGTATCACCCTACCATGGAACTTGGTGCACATTAGAGGACGTGCGGTTGAAGCATTGAGATACAATTAATGGTACATACGTGGGACACTCTAGATACATGCATGTCTTCTCTCGGTGGTGTATCGTAGACTTGAGGACATTACTCTAGTATGGAATCCGATTCAATCAAAGGTGGGAGTCCATATGTGTAATACCCCGCATTTTATGACAATAAAATAAAATATGATAATATAATTGCATGTAATAAGTGCATACATTGAAATGAAGAAAATATTAATAAATTACATGCAATATGAAGAAATGCAATGCAATTAAAATGCATATTTAAAAAAATTAAAGAGCTTCAAGAATTTGGCCACGGGATTAGTATCATTGCGTTCACGGCAATTTTCTAGTCAATTTAGACCTATGGATTGCATAAAACTGTGTTAAGGTAAAAGAGATAGATTTAAATGAAGTATTGTAGCAAAACATGAGAATAATGTAAAAGAAGGAGAAAATGACTACCACTCTTTCCGAACTTATTAACAAAAGACATCATCGCTCAGTTTGTTAAGGCATAGGATTTGCAGCATAGAGGTCGGGGGTTCGAACCTCGACGGCGACATAACTTTTATCTTTGTTTTAGAGAGGGCCAACTGAGCATACAAATATATATAGGTATACAAATTCAAAATCTGAAAGGATAAGAATGGACATATAAGAAAATATATGTATACATATATATATGAGAATATATATATACATATGTGTGTGTGTAGAAATATATGTATATAAGAGAATCAAGATAAGACTGCAGTCAATGAAATATAGCATGAAACAAATACCGCTGCAACACAGTTTGAATTTTGAAAACAAAACAAAAATTGTGCGTATATATACGCATAAAATGAAATTGTATATGCATAAGAATATTATATGTGAATATAAAAGTTAAATAAATTCGAACATTCAAAAATCAAATTTGTGCGCCAAAACAGCTTACGGAACCCAGTGCTGACTCAGCACTGCGTGTACGATAAGATCCGGCTAGATTCATCTAAGAACCTGGACTATTTTCTTAACTGAGTTCAATGTTGAATCAGCACTGCGTGTACGATAAGGTCTTGAGCACCTATAAGTAAGGCCCAATAGCTAACCCTAAAACTCATAATTCTAAAGCTATGCTGAAGCTCTGCCATTACTCTCTTCCTCTCCTCAAATCTATTCAGAAAATTAAGATTATTAATAAGAAGATTTTAAAATTCAAGATCTGGAAGATATAATTGACACTAATAAAAGATTGTTCATATGCATGAAAAGCAAGGTAAAATTCTAAATCAAATCCATTCAAATTCTTACTCTTTCTTTCCCTTCTCTTTTAATGAAAATAGTACATCCATGGTTATTAGGTTTCAAATCAAATTAAAAGGGAAAAGCCATGGATGTTAAAACTGAATCAGATCCAGAATTGGGGAAAGCATAAAAGGTGAGTGGATTTAAGCCATATAATTTTAGATAATGGTATATTAGCCTTCCCGATTATGACAAATTGGAGTATGACATGTTAAGATGCCTAAACATATGCTAATAATGATTAAAGTGGTGTATATGACATGCAGGAATGATTAGCATGATATAACATCAAATTGTTAATATGAATAATTCATATATTGAATCAATTGAAATGTTGGAATGTTTACATGTTATATTATTAATATGAACATGTTGGAAAATTCAAATATTGAATTATTTGAAGTGCAAAAAGGTTTACATGTTATGAACTTGTTAGAATATGGGTATCAACTGTGACTGCTCTAGTACATGTTAATTTGTCCCAATCGTATACATGAAATAATTGGAGTAATTATATGATTATATGGTTTCATGTTAACATAGAATTGAATAAATAAATATGGATTGAGGCATCAACCAAATTATGTTTAAAGATCTTAAATTGGGTTAGTAAATATGACTTGGAAAAAGGGGCATGAAAAACCAATAATGAAATAGGAATAATTATAAAAAAAAATGAACATGCCTAGAATTATAGTAATTAGAAACTATAACCGTGCTTAGACACGAGGTTAGATTACACTTATGGTAGAAGTCTGCCGGGATCCGCCCGGCATATCTAGCAACCACAAGTGGCGAATCTAATGTGAGGGGTCTAAGTGCATAAACACGAGACATGCCAAGACACGAGGTTAAGTCCGACTTATGGAAGAAGTCTGCCCGGATCCGCCTGGCATATCCAGCATCCACAGGTTGTAGCCTTAATGTGAGAGGTCTGGTACATGTATATATATAAATATAAATATATAAATAGCAGGAATGATAAATAGTATTAATTGTAATTAATGGTTATAAATGGAATTGAATGAAAGAAAGATACAACAGTAAATGGTTTAAAAGGAGAATGATAATCACCTATTATAAATAAATAACATTAATGGAAGTGTTGTATAATAGGTGGACTTGTCCAATGGACAAAGTAAAGATTATAATTTAGGTTATAATAAACTATTAAGGAAACTGGATAACTGGTAAAATGAGATAAGGGACACTTAATTGTAACTTAAGTAAACAGTAAATGGGGAAAACCAGAAGGCAGTTGAGAAAAAGGCGTTCTTAATTATAAATTTAGTAATCGGTAAACTTGAAAGTCTTAAACCTACTGATAAGAAAAATATGTTTAGGCTTGTCCTAGGGACAAGAGGAAATTATAACATAGGTTATAATAAATGGGTAGAGAAACTTATTAATGGGCCGTAGTTAATAGAACAAAGTTAATAAGTAAACAACGATAAGTTGCATTGACAATGTAAAATGGAATTATGATTAAATGAGAAAGAATGAGGAAAACTTATGAAATAAGTTATATTTAATCATAAATAATGACTGACATGTTAAATGAGAAAATGTAACACCCCACTTCCATTAATGTCACTCACAAAGGGAATGCATTAACTTCTATGGAGCATTTTAAGTAAGTATAGAACAGAAACTTAACAACAAGACAGATATAAATAGTACTCAAATATTTAAAACTTTATTTCATTGCAGCGGAAAACACATATGTTTGATTACATCATCAAAAATCAGAGTCAAAGTACATAATATCCATCTTGACTACCCAAAGTACATAACTTGAAAGACATAATCCCCATCATCAAAATAGCCATAAATAAAAGAGAAGCTGAACTTTACTTCAGCGATCCAAGCAATCTTCTAAAAGCAGTCCGAAATCAAGCTCCACTGGTGCTAGTTCCAACCTGAGCACCTAGGGGGGGAGGAAGAAAAGAGGAGGAAACAAAGAGGGTCAAACATAAAGTCTGGCAAGTGCGATAATTTTAACAATATAATTAACAAAGTAAATAGGCTAAGGCATAAGTTGGAAAATAAGGAAATGACCATGAACCATTGAATATGGCAGAGTAAACAAGGAAACAAGATGAACATCGATATCGTTAAAGCGCACCTAACCCACTGTAAGATAATTACTAAACTACACCAACACTATAGGATAATTGCTATACTGCACCACCACTAGTCACCCTAAAGTTGATCCCGCCTACAGAACTTAATAATGATATTGGTAGTTTCGTGCACCCCTAGCTGCCTTCATAGGTGCCGCCTGCCCCTATCTCCACTAGGTTACCCACTACTCTCAAGCGATCGGCTCCCTAACTCGTAGATACCCGTGCTGGCCCCACAGTGGGGTGTATCACTCCCCAAAGTGGAAACTCGATACAACCAACAATGCACGGCTTATACCTACACGATGCAACAACGTCTTACCTACCAGCCCGGGCCCACACACGCATATGAACACGTTGGACTTGCATTGCCACTGCTAACCTGTTTTGGCCTCTTACAGTCAAGCCCAGTATGCGTGTCCCGTCCTCGACTTGGGTCGAGCCCACAAAGATACGTATGGGTTACTGGTTGAAATGGGCCCCCATTACTTGACACAAGCTATCCACCTAAGCCTGGTCCCCTCTAGTACATCCCACTTAACCCACTTCTTATTCATGTTTCAATTACATGTTTCAATTTTGGTTAAGTGTTTCGAATCGTATTTCCAAATGCCACCCAAGGCACCCACTAGATTCCACATGCCACCCAAGGCACCCACTTAACCCCCTCATGCACCACTACATGTTTATCTGGTTAAGTGTTTCTTAATTCATTAAGACCGTAACCTCATAAAGACCTCTCACATTAGACTGGCATTTGTGGCAGCTGGATTTGCCGGACGAGTCTGGGCAGTCTTACACCACAAAAGAGCCTAACCTCGGGTCTTTACAATTTGTTACGTATTTAGTTTATGCCTAAGACCTCTCACATTAGACTGGCATTTGTGGCAGTTGGATTTGCGGGCGGGTCCGGGCAGTCTTACACCACAAAAGAGCCTAACCTCGTGTCTTAGACGATTAATTACTCCTAATTAATCATTCCCCAATTTGAATTACTTTCCCTATTCAAATTATCAATCAATTCCAAATTTAACGATGTCCATAATTGACTCAATTATGTACATCCATTCATGGTATGTAAAATCATACCAATTTTCACCACAACTTATTTTATGCCTTTTAAGGCATTTATGCCAATTAAATCTTTTAATATTATCCCCTTTACCCCACGTTGTACGTTTGTCCGTTTAACGTAAAATATATGTTAGACTCGAATAGTCTAACTCATGGAATAAAGAGAAAACATCACAATATACATATAATTAAAACATAGATCTAAACATAGGGGTGAACTTGCATATGTGAATGATGTTCTACATCTAAAACTTGCATAGGCCAAAGTTACAACTTGCATAAACAACATATGTCATGGATCCAAATCTAAAGGTGTGAACTTGCATAAATCATGTATGTCATAGATCTACATCTAAAGGTGTAACTTGCATAGGCAATAACCCTAAACTTGCATAACATGATTCATATCCCAAACTCATATATTTATATAAACTTGCATATGTGATTTATGCATCATAACAATGGTGTAAACTTGCATCTAACATGTAAATTATCATGTAGAATTTATCATATAACTCACACATGTCATAGCCTAACTTTAGATCTAAAATTGATGTCATGAAACATGTAAGGTTATACTAACATGCCTATGATTCTTGTCTAAATCAATATCTAAACTTGCATACAAACTTGTGATCCATCATATGAATCAACATAACCAAACTAGCATATGAACAACATGATGATTCAACTAGACATAAGCTAATTATAGAATTACAACATGGGTGATAGCATCATAACTTTACATCGTAAATGATAGCATCATAACATAACATCATAAAAATTACAACACAATTCTACAACATAATTACAACATGCAGTCAATAATTCACATCATATCCAAATTATCCGCATCATAACTCAATCCAATTAATTTACTAATTATTTTATTAAAACTATCGAACTCACAACTCAAAAGCGGTCTTAAGTTCTGAATTCTGATTTCTGAAGTTGTATTAGCTCTCCTTTGAAGAAGATTCGTTGTTAGGGTTGAATAGAACTGATTTGATTTGTTGTTCTTCCTCTCTAATTGGTGGCGGCTACACTAGGGTCCAAGGTGACAGCATGACGGCCATAATTTTAGTTTTAATTCTGATTTAGGGTTTGAGTCTATGGGTATTTTTATAGAGTTTTGAATTAATTTAAGCCGTCGGATGATCTTAGGGTTAATCAAAACCATTCAGTCGGGATAAGGTGACACCGCAGCCCTAATGACTCAGCAAGGAGTCAGAAAGGACTCAACAACATGGGTCAGCCTGAACCAGAAAGCTGTGCAGGCCTGCTGCCTCGGCTTGGGCGCACTTGGCAGGTGCGCCAGTGCAAATTTGTACTGGCGCACTTCCCAAGTGCGCCAGTGCAATTTATTTATTTTTATTTTTTTGCTACCAAACTTCGTTCGTCTATAACTCCTTCATTCGGTACCCGTTTCCCGCATACTCAGACTCTATTTCAACCATAATTCCGAGACAAACACAATGGCGCAACCCCATTCCCTTAATTCTCACATCTGAGATTAATTATTCTTTAATTTAGTTAATTCAATTATTCAAAAATCCGGGGTGTTACATTCTCCCCTCCTTAAAGGATTTCGCCCCCGAAATCTCCAAGTTAAGGAGAACGAGTATCCTACCATCCAAACAACCATCTACTCAACCATCAAACACGGGCATCCATTGTCCTTATAAAATTTCTAATGCTGTATGAACATATGCAAGAAGTGTGTGTATATGTTCCTTATCTAATGCAAAATCAGGCGGTCTACTGATTCAGTTGACCTCCTTAATGCAAACCATGATAGTGTCATGCGTCCATTATGTTTGCGAAAGAACCTTATCGATACATATTATTTCTATATGTGTGCACAACCATTCACCAAAATGCAACATCCATATGATGGTACAACCATTATACATCCATTACTTAAATATGCACACACATTTATGTGCAATATGCAATATGAAGTGACTGAGCCGATCTAGTGCCTAAACTGTGTGTATATGCATCCACGAGCAACCACGAGCAAACACTTGCATCCACATGCATCCATCATACATAACATGTCTCAAACACATGTTTCAACCATAGGACTACCCTATCTAAAGGTCAAAGATACTAGCGAGAGGACATACTAAAGATAAGATAAGTACAAGGTAAGCAATAAAGGAGAAATTAAAAGACATACCCTCGAAAATAAAAGGGTACAATGAATGCATCTTCTCTTCCGTCTCCCAAGTAGCGTCGCTCTCATCATCTCCCCATTGCACTTTGACTAGTTTGACCTCTCGATTCCTCAACTTTTTAATCTCCGACCCAAGAATACACGTAGGAGCTCGTCGAATCGTTGCATCACGCTCTATCTCCACCTCTCTAAGCAAGCTCGGCTCTACCACTTCCGCGGTCTCGTGCAAGCACTTCCTCAAATGTGATACATGGAATACATTGTGTACGCCACTAAGTCTCTCGGGCAACTCCACTCTATACGCCATTTGCCAAATCCTCTCCTTAATAGGAAACGGCCCTACGAACCTTGGTGCTAACTTCCCAACGGACCCAAAGAGAACTGCGTTCCGTAGTGGAGACACCTTGACAAAGACCATGTCCCCAATATCAAACTCAAGATCTGTCCTCCTCTTGTCCGCATAAGATTTCTGCCTATCTTGCGCCGTCTTCATCCTCCTTCGAATCAAATCGATCTTTTCCGAAGTCTCTCTAATCATATCGGGTCCAAGCAAGACCTTATCTGTAGACTCCCACCAACATGTAGGCGAACGACACGGCCGTCCATAAAGAGCCTCGAACGGTGCCAGGCCAATGCTAGACTGAAAGCTGATATTATATGCGAACTCCACCAACGGAAGATGTTCCTCCCATGTACGTCCGAAATCTAAGACACACAACTTCAATAAGTCCTCTAGAATACGATTCATCCTCTCGGTCTGGCCGACCGTCTGAGGATGATATGCGGTGCTCAAACATAACTGAGTCCCTATAGCCTCTTGCAAGCTCTTCCAAAACTCGCTAGTGAAGATAGGATCGTGGTCTCTTACTATGCTGGAAGGAACACCGTGCAAACGAACTATTTCTCGAATGTATACGGAGGCTAACCATGGAGCAGTCCTCTTACTCTTCATGGGAATGAAATGGGCGCTCTTAGTAAGTATGTCTACCACGACCCAAATCCCCGTATTACCCTTCTTCGATCTTGGTAATCCGTCAACAAAGTCCATCGAAACACTTTCCCACTTCCATTCTGGGACCTCCAATGGGTGAAGCAATCCACCGGGCTTCTTTTGCTCTACTTTTACTTGTTGGCACACCAAGCATCTAGCAACAAACTCTGCCACGTTCTTCTTCATACCGGCCCAAAAGTAAACTCGTCTCATGTCCATGTACATCTTGTCCCTGCCGGGATGGATGGTCATCTTCGAACGATGTGCATCATCAAGAATGGTCTTCCTCAAGTTCTCATCCTGTGGTACACAAAGTCTACCATCCCTACGTAACCAACCCTTATCATCTAGGGTATACCTATGGAGATGGCTCGATGACTCCCCTCTTTTGAGCTTTTCTACTAACTCAACCAACTGTGGGTCGTCTCAATGTGCCTCGCCAATCTGTCCCAAAAGCGTAGGTCTGACCTCCAAGGACGCTAGCAAACCGGGTACAAAGTCAACGGAAGGTTTAAAGTCAAACGTAGAGATGAACTCTAAGCTTCGCCGCTCAACAAATAACGGACTCAAGGGCAAACTTTTTCTACTTAAGGCATCTGCCACTACGTTACCCTTGCCAGGGGTATATGCTATCTCGAAGTCGTAGGATGCTAAGAATTCCATCCACCTTTGCTGCCTTAAGTTCAAGTCCTTCTGAGAGAATAAGTATTTTAGCGATTTGTGGTCAGTGAATAATTCGAATTTCTCGCCAAGAAGATAATGACACCAAGACTTAAGCGCGAAGACAATAGTAGCCAACTCTAGGTCATGTGTAGGGTAATTTCTCTCATGTACTCTCAATTGCCTTCCACCATAGGCTATTACCCTTCCCTCTTGCATTAGGACTGCGCCTAGTCCTGTCCCACAGGCATTGGTATAAACGGTAAATGGCTTACTCCCATCTGGCAACACTAAGACTGGGGCTGTGGTCAAAGCTCACTTTAAACGTTGGAACGCATCATCACAATCTATGTCCCACATGAAAACTAAGTTCTTCTTCGTCAAGCGTGTTAATGAGGCTGATATTTTTGTGAAGTCTTTGATGAACTTCCTATAGTAGCCAGCCAACCCTAAGAAACACCTCACCTCCGTAGCATTTTTAGAAAACTTCCAATCTTGGATGGCCACTATCTTCGCGGGATCCACAGCTATCCCTTCTTTCGAAACCACGTGCCCTAAGAATCGCACTTCCTTCCTCCAAAAGTGACATTTAGAAAATTTAGCTTTAAGGCTATGCGCTCGAAGAGTCTCCAACACTTCCCTAAGATGTAGGGCATGCTCTTCCTCGCTTTTAGAAAAGATCAAGATGTCATCCACAAAGACTACCACGAATCTATTAAGGTACTCCCTAAACGCCCTACTCATTAAGTCAACAAAGTATGCGGGGGCGTTTGTCAAACCGAAGGGCAACACAAGCCACTCGAAGAAACTGTCTGGAGTCCTAAAGGTAGTCTTGTCTATGCTATCCTCAGCCACTCTCAACTGATGGAAACCCGTGGCTAAGACCAACTGCGAAAACACTGAGGCGCCAACTAACTGATCGAAAAGATCGTCAATCCCTGGCAGTGGGTGTCTATTTTTTTTAGTAAGCTTATTAAGTTCTCTATAGTCCACACACAATCTAAGGGACCCATCCGCCTTCGTGGCAAATACTACTAGAGCACCCCACTCCGATATACTACGTCTGATGAACCCCTTCTCAAGAAATTCCTTCACTTGCTTACTGAGTTCTCTTCTCTCTCTTAGAGCCATGTGGCGCACTGGTAATGCAACTGGCTTTGCAATATCTACTAGATATATCCAAAAGTCTATCTCACATTTTGGGGGTAAACCCCTCACCTCATCGAAGACATCAGCATATTCACGGACTATGGGAACAGAGTGTAAATCATCGTCAGATGCGTCAAGGGACTCTAGGTAGCTAAGCATTACTAGACCTCTAGGGTCATAAGAAATATCAAGGGTCTTTCCAGAACGAGTCAACAATCTAACTAACCTTCTTTCACAATCTAGGATGGCCCCATATCTAGTTAGCCATTCCATACCTAGAATTAAACCGTAGTCCATGAAGCCAAGAACAAAAGCGTTGCACTCAAACTCAACGCCCAAGATAAACACTCTCAAATCCCGACAAATCATAGAAAGATGAGCCGAACCACCGATAGGATTTGAGACTACTAAGGGATCAATAACTAGACTAGTATCAAGGTGCAGTATTTCAACTAATGATGTAGAAATAAACGAATGTGATGCGCCAGAATCGAATAAAGTACAGACAGGATGATCAAACAGAAAAACTAAACATTCAACGGAAATTGCTCTACCTCGTTCTTGCAGCGGTGGGACCACGAGAGCCTGAACTTGTCCCCTTGCTTGCCCTGGTGCCATAAGATCCTGCACATGTCCTCCCAAGGTAGACCCTTCCCTCTGCCCTTTCTTTGGGCAGTCCTTAATAAGATGTCCCGCCTCGCCATAGTGGAAACAACCAGTCTTCTTTTTCTTCCTACAATCTTTGCTTAGATGGCCGGGTGTCCCACAGTTAAAGCTTCTTTTCTTTCCCTTAGCATTGTTGCCTTTGCCACCTTTCTTGTTCTGTTGTTGTTGTTGTTGCAGCTTCTTTTGATCCCCTTTCTTCTCGGGTGCCTTATTAGCATTGGTGCCCTTCTCCTCTTCATGCATGAGCGCCATGTCAACTAGTCTCTCGTAGGTAGCCCCCATGGGAATGTGGGTCATAGCTAACCCATGAAGTGGCTCGTTAAAACCCTTAACAAATCTTAGAGTCTTCTTTTCTGGAGTATTCACCAAGTCCAAGACAAATTTTGCCAATTGGTTGAATTTGTTGATGTATTCTTTCACCAATAGATTCCCTTGCTTCAGCGTCAAAAACTTTCCATGTATAGATTCTCTTCAGCCCGTGAGAGAAATTTCGCCTCAAACCTCTGCCTAAAATCTAGCTATGTATCGACTGGACGTCCACCATTAGTGACCTCCCACCAAAACGAGGCCTCATCCTTCATTAGCCAGGCAACTAGCTGGACTTTTCTTTCATCATCCACTTCAAATATTCCAAATAATTCTTCCACTTCCTTTAGTCAGTTTCGAGCTTCAACAAATGTCTCCGTCCCGTGAAAAGGTTTTCCACCCATTGCTTTAAAGTCCTTACATATCTTAGCAAAAGTATCGACGCGAGGAGGAGGTGGGAGGAGGAGGAGCATTTGCTGGACCTGCGGTGGCGGCCCTAGCCTCGAGATATTGACGAAACCAACCGGGTACATGAACAACCTCTGGTATCTCAGATGCTTCAGACATGCTGAAACGAAAAAGGAAAGATTCAATATAAAAGAACCGAGCGAAAGATATATGGCTCTTGGGTTATGCTTTCTAAAATAAGCTTTTCTCTTGAAAATACTTTCCTTAAAATGTACTTTTGAAGGTGCTTCTTTATAAAAATTGTTTTGAAAAATAGTTTTTCAAAATTCATATCTGTTCTGGTAACCTTCAGCTCTGATACCACGTGTAACACCCCACTTCCATTAATGTCACTCACAAAGGGAATGCATTAACTTCTATGGAGCGTTTTAAGTAAGTGTGTAACAGAAACTTAACAATAAGACAGATATAAATAGTACTCAAAGATTTAAAACTTTATTTCAATGCAGCGGAAAACACATATGTTTGATTACATAATCAAAAACCAGAGTCAAAGTACATAATATCCATCTTGACTACCAAAATTACATAAATTGAAAGACATAATCCCCATCATCAAAATAGCCATAAATAAAAGAGAAGCTGAACTTTACTTCAGCGATCCAAGCAATCTTCTAAAAGCAGTCCAAAATCAAGCTCCACTGGTGCTAGTTCCAACCTAAGCACCTAGGGGGGAAGGAAGAAAAGAGGAGGAAACAAAGGGGGTCAGACGCAAGTCTGGCGAGTGCGATAATTTTAACAATATAATTAACAAAGTAACTAGGCTAAGGCATAAGTTGGAAAATAAGGAAATGACCATGAACCATTGAATATGGCAGAGTAAACAAGGAAACAAGATGAACAGCGATATCGTTAAAGCGCACCTAACCCACTGTAAGATAATTACTAAACTACACCAACACTATAGGATAATTTCTATACTGCACCACCACTAGTATACTGCACCACCACTAGTCACCCTAAGGTTGATCCCACCTACATAACTTAATAATGATATTGGTAGTTTCGTGCACCCCTAGCTGCCTTCGTAGGTATCGCTTGCCTCTATCTCCACTAGGTGTACCCACTACCTCCAAGCGATCGGCTCCCTAACTCGTAGATAACCATGCTGGCCCCACTGTGGGGTGTATCACTCCCCAAAGTGGCAACCCGATACAACCAACAATGCACGGCTTATACCTACACGATGCAGCAACATCTTACCTACCAGGCCGGGCCCACACACGCAAATGAACCCGTTGGACTTGTGTTGCCACCGCTAACCCGTTTTGGCCTCTTACAGTCAAGCCCAGTATGCATGTCCCGTCCTCGACTTGGGTCGAGCCCACAAAGATACGTATGGGTTGCTGGTTGAAATGGGCCCCCATTACTTGACACAAGCTATACACCTAAGCCTGGTCCCCTCTAGTACATCCCAGTTAACCCACTTCTTATTCATGTTTCAAATACATGTTTCAATTTTGGTTAAGTGTTTCTAATCGTATTTCCAAATGCCACCCAAGGCACCCACTAAATTCCACATGCCACCCAAGGCACCCACTTAACCCCCTCATGTCCCACTACATGTTTATCTGGTTAAGTGTTTCTTAATTCATTAAGACCGTAACCTCATAAAGACCTCTCACATTAGACTGGCATTTGTGGCAGCTAGATTTGCCGGGCGGGTCGGGCAGTCTTACACCACAAAAGAGCCTAACCTCGTGTCTTTACAATTTGTTACATATTTAATTTATGCCTAAGACCTCTCACATTAGACTGGCATTTGTGGCAGTTGGATTTGCCGGGCGGGTCCGGGTAGTCTTACACCACAAAAGAGCCTAACCTCGTGTCTTAGACGATTAATTACTCATAATTAATCATTCCCCAATTTGAATTACTTTCCCTGTTCAAATTATCAATCAATTCCAAATTTAACGATGTCCATAATTGACTCAATTATGTACATCCATTTATGGTATGTAAAATCATACCAATTTTCACCACAACTTATTTTATGCATTTTAAGGCATTTATGCCAATTAAATCTTTTAATATTATCCCCTTTACCCCACGTTGTATGTTTGTTCGTTTAACGTAAAATATACGTTAGACTCGAATAGTCTAACTTATGGAATAAAGAGAAAACATCACAATATACATATAATTAGAACATAGATCTAAACATAGGGGTGAACTTGCATATGTGAATGATGTTCTACATCTAAAACTTGCATAGGCCAAAGTTACAACTTGCATAAACAACATATGTCATGGATCCAAATCTAAAGGTGTGAACTTGCGTAAATCATGTATGTCGTAGATCTACATCTAAAGGTGTAACTTGCATAGGCAATAACCCTAAACTTGCACAACATGATTCATATCCCAAACTCATATATTTATATAAACTTGCATATGTGATTTATGCATCATAACAATGGTGTAAACTTGCATCTAACATGTAAATTATCATGCAGAATTTATCATATAACTCACAGATGTCATAGCCTAACTTTAGATCTAAAATTGATGCCATAAAACATGTAAGGTTATACTAACATGCCTATGATTCTTGTCTAAATCAATATCTAAACTTGCATACAAAATTTTGTCCATCATATGAATCAACATAACCAAACTAGCATATGAACAACATGATGATTCAACTAGACATAAGCTAATCATAGAATTACAACATGGGTGATAACATCATAACTTTACATCGTAAATGATAGCATCATAACATAACATCATAGAAATTACAACACAATTCTACAACATAATTACAATATGTAGTCAATAATTCACATCATATCCAAATTATCCGCATCATAACTCAATCCAATTAATTTACTAATTATTTTATTAAAACTATCGAACTCACAACTCAAAAGTGGTCTTGAGTTCTGAATTCTGATTTCTGAAGTTCTATTAGCTCTCCTTTGAAGAAGATTCGTTGTTAAGGTTGAATAGAACTGATTTGATTTGTTGTTCTTCCTCTCTAACTGGTGGCAGCTACTCTAGGGTTCAAGGTGACAGCACGACGGCCATAATTTTAGTTTTAATTCTAATTTAGGGTTTGAGTCTATGGGTCTTTTCATAGAGTTTTGAATTAATTTAAGCCGTCGGATGATCTTAGGGTTAATCAAAACCATTCAGTCGGGATAGGGTGACACCGCAGCCCTAATGACTCAGCAAGGAGTCAGAAAGGACTCAACAACATGGGTCAGCCTAAACCAGAAAGTTATGCAGGCCTGCTGCCTCGGCCTGGGCGCACTTGGTAGGTGCGCCAGTGCAAATTTGTACTGGCGCACTTCCCAAGTGCGCCAGTGCAATTTTTTTTTTTTTTTTGCCACCAAACTTCGTTCGTCTATAACTCCTTCATCCGGTACCCGTTTCCCGCAAACTCGGACTCTATTTCAACCAGAATTCCGAGACGAACACAATGGCGCAACCCATTCCCTTAATTCTCACGTCTGAGATTAATTATTCTTTAATTTAGTTAATTTGATTATTCAAAAATCCGGGGTGTTACAGAAAACATGTGAATTGAGTTATACTTAATTACATATTAAGTAGAACATGTTATTGTAACGACGAAATCAAATAAGAATATAAAATAGATTGTGGATTACGGAACTTGGGCCATAATCTAGAGAATACCATGTTGTGGTCTTACTAATAAACTTAAACGGGTTAAGTTATATGATTGAAATTAATAAGCAAGAGAAACTTGGTAATTTGGATAAGAATTCAATATGAATGGGAATAACCAAGTTAAATGGAAACCAGGTGAGGTAAGGCAAGCACGTAAAAGAATGCTTAGACACTGGGCCTAACAACCTATCAAAATGAGGCGCTTGGACCAGTCTGTACGTTTGAGGGAGAATAATCCAACGGGATAGATCATCATGGTGTTATAAGGCACGAAGGGAGCGCATATTCATCTGATTATTCTGTCGGCTCTGAAGGATTGGAAGGGGAAGCATGCAGCTTCCGGAGATACGTAAGGTGCTCCTAGTAGTCCTTTGTGCGGTGACAGATGTTTTAGGTTGTGCTCGCAGAGGTTGGGTTTGCGCGTAACCACTAGGTGGGTGAGCCTTGACTGCAGAAGTGGCTATGCAGTCAGAATGATGTGACGCGGTGACACCAGGGTGATTCGACAGTTGCCTCAATGGGGAGGCGGAGGGTCACGATCAACAAGGATAGTATATCGTTGGATACCCGTCATCGGCAGCCAGTGGGATGTGAAAAGACTAGAGCTAAACCCAAGATACCATTCACCCTTCACTATCGGGGTAAGGGGTTTAGGGAAGATGCCAAATGGATGTTTAGATTGTTTGTTATTAGGGACATGTCGCTTAGCTCTTGTAGTCTTTACTAGTTAAGGGAGGGGCCTAGGTGGGGCCATAGCCACCATGAAAACAAACCCGAGGGATATATGTAGGAGCTCCTAAAGACGAGCCCATACAGATATGGAAAAGATCTCGACCGAGTACGTGTTTCTTGTATCATCCTGCCAAGGAATTCGGTGCACATTAGAGGATTTGCGATTGAGGTATCGAGCTACAGTTGAAGATACGTATGGTGGACAGTCTAGGTACATGCATATCTGCTCTGGGTTGTGTATTGTAGACTCTAGGGCATTACTCCAATATGGAATTTGAATTGAACAAAGGTGGCAGTCCATACGTTTGCGTAGCATGGTAATGACAGATATATGTGGAACGTAATATTATTATATATATGGGTTCGTACGTCACTACGGCGTAGGATGAGGGACTGCGTATATTTCGATGGTGTTATGGTAGAGACCGTGTGATTGGGTACCATGAGGTGTGCCTTAATATTAGGGGTAGCTACATATATTTTATTAGTGTAACACCCCACCTCTGTTAGGGTCACTCACAAAGGGAATGCCTTAATTTTGGTGGAGCATTTAAGTAAACAGAACAGAAACTTACAAGACAGATAAAACAGTACTTGAAAATTTTTAACTTTATTACAGCGGAAACAGAAATCAATATGGTTACATCCTTTCAAATCTCAGAATTCAAGTACAAAATATCAGTCTTGTACAAAAGCCTTCAAAATGCATGGTTTAAAATCATAATCCCCATAGAACGGAAGCTATACAGAGCCAAGCCATACTTTAAGCACTTCAAGCAGAGAGAAATCCGGATAAGGCTAAAGTATTCCCTCCTTGGATAACCTGGGGGGAAACGGAAGAAAGGAGGCGAAACAACAAGGGTCAGACAAAAAGTCTGGCAAGTCCGGTGACTTTCAGCATATGAACAGATAATAATAATATGACATGAACATAAAACTGGATGAGAGATAACTGTAACAGGTGTAGAAGATATAACAGAAAAACAGAATGATATAAACTATTGCTTTACACTTCTCTGCACTAGTACTAGTACAACAGAATTAGGTGTCACCCTAATGTCTAAACTGAAACAGAAACGGGTACAGAATAATTTCCACAGAAACAGAATGCTAATAATGGGCCTTTACCACCCGATCAGAAACAGACAGAAGCAGAATGCGGATAATGGGCCTTTACTACCCGAACAGAAACAGAAACAGATTAATCCCTACAGAAACAGAATGTAGAATTAGGTGTACACTAGTAATTGGGCCTTTACCACCCGAACAGACAGTACCACGCAGAAACAGACAGGTGTTGCCACCCAACAGAAACAGACGGTACCAACAGAAACAGACAAAACTAAGTGTACCCTAAAACCCAACCCCAAGCGATCGGCTCCCTAATACATAAATATCCTGTGTCGGCCCCACAGTAGGGTGTATCACTCCCTAAAGTGACAACCAATTGGCACAGAACTATTTACAGATGTCACGACGTCTTACATCCTCAGAGGCAGACCGGGATCCATGCACGCACATGACCCGGTTGGAACACACCATCAACACCCCTCGCCATTATCAGAATGAACCGCTTATAATTAGTTCAGTAAGCGTGCCCGGACCCTACCTACTGTTGGGTCAAAGTTTTGATACCAGAAAGGGTTACTGACTAATATGGCTCCCAAACAACAGATGACACAAGTAATTCCCCTCCTAACCTTGTGTCCCCAGACTACAGATTTCAGATTAACTTGTTTACAAGTTCAGGCATACAGCATTCAGATCAACTAGTTCACAGATCAGACAATCAAGTTAACAGGTTTTCTGACTAACGAATCCGATGTTCGGATTAACAGGCTTACAGATTAACTGGTTACAGATTAACAGACTTACAGATTAACTGATTACATATTAACAGACTTACAGATTAACTGGTTACAGACTAACAGACTTACAGATTAACTGTTTACAGATTATCTAACTTTTAATTGGGCCTACGGATTCACGAAACGGGTTTATCAGATTCATTGGTCCAATTGGTCTAACCTTACCCAACACGTTTTAGACATCATATTTATCTCAGATTTTCATAAATTAAATATTAATGCCCAAACCTCTCACATTAGACTGACAGTTTGCGGCTACTGGTTAGGCCGGTTGGTTCCGGGCAGGTTTCTGTCGCAAACTGAGTCTAACTGTGACGACAAGGAATTTCGCTCGATCTGAATCAGTCGTTAAACCGATCTAGACCGTTCGAAACCCCTGATCGTTTTGAGAACAGGACAAATTAGAACGCAGACGGAAGAACATTTCATTGCTATTACAACAATTCCATCAGATACAAGGATATACAGAGTATAAATGAATAAATTACATTCGATAAATATCAGAGATTACAATAAATTACTTAGCAGCGGAAAATAATACAAAGCACAACTGAAGGTGATATACGGATACAGAGCTTTTCGGATATCATTCCAGCTGTAAACCAAGATCCTGTGAATATAAATCTGCAAAACCAAAACTACTAGCTGCCCATGCGGAAAATAGGGGCACCCAGAGTTTAGGTTAAAACAATAAACTCCAGGTCAGTCATGTGACTGGTGTGAGAACTAAAACAGTTATTTAAAGCTTTATTTTAAAAGAGAGTAATTCAAGGGACCATGCCGTATAACACAGAACGGGTTCCCTCCCAAGAATACCAGTGCATATAAATAAACAGCGCAATGCTTTTTCGAAAAATGAAGCTATTATAAGACCCAGGTCCCACCACACAATGCAACGCAAGCCGGAGGATAGGGTTTTCCCTTATAATAGCCAAACATGCTTGGTACGTTTAAAACAAATCATTTGATACTATAATAAGCGTATAGTGTCAAAAGAATTTCAATCATAAATATAAATCATAGACGGCATGGGTACCATATATCATGTCGCCATACTAGTTCTACAATTAAAACCGCAATACCACGTATTGGAAATTGGATTCCGTCATGAGTCGAGGCAAGGGGCAAGCTCCTCTCCGCTTCGAGACACTCTAGCAAATGCCTCAGGACTACACACTCTGGGTAACCCCTGGATGCTTCAGGGCCGGTCCTCACTTACGTTAGAGGATTATTTATTCCTGAACACACGTTTCCCGGTCCTTACAGACCTAAAATCGAGGCGCCTCATCCAACAACCACATAGGTGAAAAGTATATAAATGTCAGGGCCGGTAAGTCACTGACACCACCAAAGCTAGAAAGAAACGTCGTGCTCTCCCTGCAGTCCTTATCCCGTTTTTAACTCATACCGAGGTGTGAGGCTCGCGAATTCACGTTATACACAAAGCTGCCACGTAGGTCGTGCTTTGATCATCAACCACAAGACTTTACTTTTCAACAGAAGCCTTGATCCATGCAACTCAGCATGCCACACAGGCAATTCATGCTATGCGATTGATATCTATCGATATATAACCTCTAAGCTCGTATGTCTCAGAGAAGGGCGTTAAGCAAGAGAATAAATTCTCCGCCGCCAAACAGATATATATTTAACAGAAATCAATCAACACAGAATAAAATCCAATGTCAGACACACAATCCATTTACAAGTTCGTTCTGGGTCTGAACGAAACCGGAGGCACTTTCCTCGCATATCCATCCGTCTCCAAGTACGTCTGGACGACCACCAACTATTTCCATCCTCTTGGGTGTACAGCCCAATCAGGATCGTCAGTAATTATCCAAACGTTGTGAAGACTTCCGGTCTTCGACCACCGTCTTCATCTTCGACATATCGTCGAATCGGTTATTCAGAATGGGTATAAACCCGGCCTTTCCGAACAACTCGCGTATATTAAAAACAAATGTTACACAAACACAACATACGCCTCATTCCAATTCCACATTCTTAGGGAAAGGTTCCCATTAATTTTATCCAAGATAAATTCTTTAAAATTTATCCTTTAATCTTCCTTTGGATGTCGTTTCAAACCAAATTATGGTTTTCTAAATTAGTCGAGATTAGCGAACCATACCGAAGTAATTATTTATTTTATTTCCCAATCCCAACCTATTCATCCCATGAAGCAAAACTGGTAATACTCCATATCTAACACCACAGTGTTGCCGGTAAAATTAATTACCATTTCACGTTCAAATCCAATTAAAGATTTAACTATCGCTTTGGAGCAAAACTGGTAATACTCCATTCTCGCTCACTTTCTATATTTGATAATTCAAATTATCAATTCACATTTCAATCTAATTGCAGATTCGTTAAAACTCCTTTTACTGGGTTAAAGAACTAATGTCATTTGAAACACAGTTCACGATAAACCCAAATCACATTCTATTTATTATCGGATTAAAGAACTAGTGTTATTTAAAACACAGTTCATGATAAACCCATGAATCAATTCTATTTAAACCCACTTCAAATCCAATTTATTTATTTAAAAATAAACGGGTTTAATTTTAGTTCAAAACTAGTTCATTTCGATAAAAATCTATTTTTATCTTTTCAAATATGGATTTTTTCATCCCAATTTTTCCCAAATTATTTCTTATAATTTTAAACAAATTATTACTATTTTTAATAATTTTATCAAGGCCCGTACAGTCGATTTCCAACAACGGCCATCGAACTGCACTTACAACGACCTTTTTCAAATTTGATTTGGATGTATCTCCAAATCCAACCGTTAGATTTCAAATTTCTAATATTCGTTAGAAATCTCTTTTCGATACGAACCCAACGGTTCCGATTTTAGGAGAATCCGCGGTCGGATCTCCCGTAATGTCCGTTTGAAATAAATGGTCGAAATTCACGAACTGCCGCGGCGCGGCGCGTTCTGTTCAGGCCATTATATTATATATATAATATATATTTCGTCGATTACTACTTAAAAACGAATTTTATAAATACTTTTGAATTCGTTCCAAAAACAATTTCAACCTTTATTTCAAATTCAAATCAAAATTGAATTTCCTATTATAAATCCTTTTTACTTTCATTTCTATTTGATTTCAATTCAAATCGATTTTAATTCGATTCGAATTCATTTCGTTTTCTATTCAATTTGTTTTCTATTTAATTTGAATTCAATTCGTTTTCTGTTCAATTCGAATTCAAATTGGTTTTCTATTCAATTCAAATCAAATTCGTTATATATTCAATTGAAATCAAATTTGTTTTCTATTCAATTCAATTCGAAATCGTTTTATATTCAATTCATTTCGAAATCGTTTCATATTCAATTCATTTCGAAATCGCTTCATATTCAATTCATTTCGAAATCGCTTCATATTCAATTCATTTCGAAATCGTTTTATATTCAATTCATTTCGAAATCGTTTTATATTCAATTCATTTCGAAATCGTTTTATATTCAATTCATTTCGAAATATTCGATTACGAAATCACTTTTCAATATTCATTTCAAAATGAGTAAAATCGATATAAATATCGTTCACGTCAAAATGGCGTCAATCTAATCAACACGGCTTCATGTATTTCTATTTTCTAATACTCTATTTCAAATATTTCTTTTTCAAATATTTCTATTTCAAATATTTCTATTTTTAAAATATTTCGTTCAACACATGACTAATCTCGACGGATGAGTGATGTCAACACATAAACCTTTATTTTATAATATTCTTTATTTTTCAAATTGGAATGAGGCCCAATCAATCACCATATAATGTTAATTATATGGATTTTCATACATCACACGTATATAATAGCATTGAAAAATAATCAACCATCAACCAAAGTGCACTACACTGTATAAGCATTAAATATAGATATCTAACGCTTATAACAGTCTGTCAATCAATCGATCGACATATTTAATCAATCAGGATGAGTGAACTTCAAATTTCATCCCAACACCCGTGTGGGGTTTCAAACAATCAAACATAGATTTTTATTTGTGCAGTTGGGCGATGTATAAAATTTATCGTCCCAATCAATGTCCTTCAAATAGGTGTACATTTACAAACCGTCCGGTTTGTAAATGAATATTTTATTTTATTCACTTCCATGTTAAAAATTATATTTTTAACGATAAAATATTTTATTTCAACACATGAATTTCTATTCAGTTCGTTTATTAAATAAAATGATATCTTTATTTTTCTAACATATTTTAGAAAATTTCGGTGGCATAACGGCATGATACTAGAAACGGGACAAGGCCTAGCCTTATCCCCAGTCTAGTGAAGGCCCATGCCATTCACACATCAATCAAATCAATTTAATTTCACCAAACAATTCAATTCAACCCAAATAATCTAACCAACTATACAGCCAAACAAACAAGTCCATGGTCTGTGGACGATTGTGTCGGGTGCTACTAAACACCATTTGCATCCTAGTATATATATAACTAGAAAAAGAAATTGAAGAGTGAGAAGTTCTCACCGATAGCTATCCAATACCACGACTCTTCATTGATAGAAATCTTCATCGTTATCGCATCTTTGTCATCTTCGTTGCCCGTAGCCACTACATATATAAAAATCACATTTTTATAATCACTTCATATATTTAAAAAATCGAATTTTTACTATGCTATTCAATATATAAAAATCGAATTTTTACTCCGCTATTCAATATATAAAAATCGAATTTTTACTATGCTATTCAATATATAAAAATCGAATTTTTACTATGCTATTCAATATATAAAAATCGAATTTTTATAATCACGCTTTATGGATAAAAATTCTATTTTTACATTGCTATTATATAGGTAAAAATTATATTTTTACCTCTCTATTCTCTATATAAAGATTTCGCCTTTTCAAATATAAAGATTTCGCCTTTTCAAATATATCATTATAAAAATCACATTTTTATTTTGCTACACATATAAAGATGATATTTCTAATATTCCTATCATGTAAAAATTATATTTTTAATTCTCTACATAAAAAAAATCATATTTTTACATCTTCTATATAGTAAAGATTATATTTTTAATACTTTAAAAATATAAAAATCATATTTTTATTACTTTAAAAATATAAAAATCATATTTTTATCATATTTTTATTACTTTAAAAATATAAAAATCATATTTTTATTCCATTTCATACGTAAAAATCACGCCTTTCTCCATTTAAAAATAACGTCTTTCTTCCTTTTTAATGTGCAATCTCTACATATAAAAATCGCAATTCTATTTTAAATCTCCTTATATAAAAATCGCCTTTTTATTTGATATAAATATTTAAAACTGATTTATGGTATACCATTATATAAAAATAAAACTGAAATTTAAAACCTATGTTTTATATATTAAAATCACCTTTCTTCCATCTCCAGGAACTGTCGAGCCAACCTCCGAACACCGGCGCTCCAACCACAATCAGCTTCAGCTCGATGTGGGGCCCCATGAAGGTTGCAGCGCTTGGATGAACTCCTGGTGGTGGTTGGATGCTGGGACTTCGGTGGAGGTTGCTCTAGGTTTGGGAGAGGAGGGCGAAAGGGGGGTTCAGCGCGTCGGTTTTTGGTGGCGGGGGGCTCGTGTCGCGAGGCAGGGGGTTTCCGGGGGAAAAGGGGGTCGGCGCGAGAGGAGGGGGCGACAGGGGGGGTCTCGCTTCCTGGCGGCGGCGACGATGGGAGGAGCGGCGGCTCCTCCCCTTTTCTTCTCCGTCGCCCTCTTCTTTCTTTTCTCTTTTTTTTAATTTTGATTTGAATCGGAGGGGCCTGATAAAGGAATAGGGAGAGGAAAGAGAATAATATTTTTTTATTTAATTTACAAAAAGTTGACTTTTTCATACGACCTCTAAACGAGGCCCACCACCTGTCGTCCATAGCGTTTCACCCCTATTCCGAACACAGTGGGATATGTATCGTAGGCTGATTCGGTCGTTTCGATCAGTTTCCGTCAAAATCAACATATAACTCTATATATTGAATTTGAACGCGCATTTCAATTTACTGGGGTCACATACTAACTCTATAAATTGCAGAAAAATATTTTCGAGCTTCGTATTGATGATACGGTCCTAACAAAACTAGTTTCGTCGAATTCCGAGACCGTTGGAAAAAAGGCCATTTTCCAGTCGATTAAAATCAACTAAAACTGGTCAAACGTGTTTTCCTTTGCCACGCTCACATGTTGATTCGAAAAACTATGAAATTTGAAACCTAGCAATAATTTGACATCACGGATCCAACAAAAGTGGTTTCGTCGAAATCCAAGGTCGTTTGTAAAATTCCCATTTTTAAGGGCCTGAATTCCATAGCGACTATTCAGAATTTTCATTTGGACATATCTTTTGATTCCCGCTATGAAATTTCGATTTTTCGGATTCGTTGGAAAGATATTCTCAATTAGATCCTATTATTTTTGGTTTCACTAATATCCGGATTATTTTGCACCCGGTACATTCAATTGAAGTTTGAAATCGAATTATCGAACTACCGTGCCATTTTCAATTCCTTTTATAATTATATATAATTATTTATATTCTAACGACGGCGTATATAAATATATACGTTCTAATTATATTCAAAATAAATTTTCGTCGATATTATTTAAAATAATTCATTTTAAATATTCAAAATTCATTAAAATTGCCAAAATAAAAATTTTAAACTGGTCCAGATTTTCCGGGTTATTACACTAACCTCGGGTTTCAAGCACGTTATGACTAACTTCTCACATTAGAACCTATTGTTTGCGACCACTGAAATATGCCGGGCGGTTCCGGGCAGAATTACGCCGCAAACTCATTCTAACCTCGAGTTAGCCATGTTTATCTTTGCGGCCAATAAATTAATGATTTACCATTTATACCCACGCCTAATATACATGTCAATTATTCATAGCTAATTCAGATTATGTCAATAGCGGACTAATTATACCAACTCAACAGATATAGCAGATAACAGATTCTTCAGATTAGGCGACTTAACGGATTTATCAGATTAAGCAAACTAGCAGATTTAGCATTTTCAACAGACTTAGCAGATGACAGATTTGGCAGATGAACAGATCTAGCAGACTAGGCAGTAAAGCAGAACTAGCAGATTAAGCAATATAACAGAACTAACAGATTAGGCAATGTAACAAAACTAGCAAATTAGGCAAATATAACAGATTTAATCATTTCTTAAAGTTTCACAAACATATCTTGCCTAATTATAAATCTTGCCTAAGTTCACATGCATAAATAATTGTCATGATTCACAATATGATTATATACCAAATATAGCCATCTATTACTATGCATGTCATATATCCCAAAGATCCCTTACTTAGGTGTTTATTTACATTAATAGATGCCCTACTCTCATGTAAATCTTTATACCTAAGCCATATTCTTTTTATCATAAATCATATGTTCAATACCCATTTATGTTATAAATATAACATGTCCAGTCATATGTCTCAGATTTTGTTCTAGCTACAGTCCATGTTCTTTCCTCAAATCAGTCACCTATTGGTCATGCCCAATTTATGCATCATTCATTTTACTGTCCCAAATATTTTAGCGTAGGTTAATCTCTTATGAGATTGGCTCAGGCTTGTGGTAGCCTGGCTATAGAATAGAAAGAGGAAAAATATACAAAATAAGATAGATCCAAACAGAACAGAAAAGATATAACCTCAGATTCAGATTTATAATTCATGTCACAATCAGAATTAACGTTTATATCGGAAAATAACTGCACTTGCCTTGATTGGATTAAAGAAAGAACTTTAGTTGTTGCAGAATTGTTGCAGAAGCTTTAATCTCTAATTTGAATTGAGTTGCTTAGGTTGATGTTGATTAGCTTCTAGTTTTGATTCCAGCAGAGTAGCGACGCCATTTTTATTTTTATTTAGAACAGAGGCAGAGAAGAAGAATAGAATTGTGTGTAGAGGAGGCTAGGTCTTAGGGTGTATTTATAGGTGTAGGAACTCATTTCAGCCATCAGATTAACCCTAAAACCCATCCGGACCATCAAAACTCGTCCCGGGCCTCAAAAATGGGTTCTGGGCCACCCCAGGCCGACCAGGTCGACCTGTACAGAGGGGGGGGGTCGACACTACAGTCGAACTGGGGTGGGGGGGGGCAGGTCGACCATAGTGTCGACACTATGGTCGACCTTGGTCAGTCTGCCAGAAAGTCTGCTGAAATCTTGTTTTGGCCATATCTTGGTCATACGGACTCCGATTTTCGAAAACTCGGACTCTATTTCGCGTATTTTTCTGAGAGGAACGCAATGGTGATGTCCATTTTACCTAATTCCTGATTCTTGAATTAGTTATCCTTATTTTACTATCTTTTCCGTTACATACGCCGTTATCGAACTAATTTTTCTTCTCTTCCATGTATTAATTAATTCTTCTTATGCATCACCATTATTTACCCATCATAAGCATATTTTTATATATTTTATTTTATTTTTAATTATATTAAAAATACGGGGTGTTACATTTTCCCCTCCTTAAAGGATTTCGTCCCCGAAATCTTCAAGTAAAGAAGAATGTGTCCTACCATCCATCATCCATATACTCAATCATCAATCACAGGCATTCATTGTCCTTAAGAGATTTCTAATGCTGTATGAACATATGCAAGAAGTGTGTGTATATGTTCCTTATCTAATGCAAAGATCAGGCGGTCAACTGATTCAGTTGACCTCCTTAATGCGAATTATGCCAGTGCCATGAGTCCAACATGTATGCAATTTTCCTACTCGATACATATCATTTCTATATGAGTGCACAACCATTCAGTCATATGCAACATCCATGTGCTGAGTCAATCATTTTGCATCCACAAAAATTAAAATTGCTCACACATCCATATGCAGTATGAGAGTGTTTTCGAGCCGATCTAGTGCCTAGTGTGTGTATATGCATCCACGGGCAACCACTAGCAACCACTTGCATCCACTTGCAACCATCAAACATAACATGTCTCAAACACATGTTTACACCCATTAGTTTCTACCTAAAGTTCGAAGATTCGATCGATAGGATATAGTCGAATGATGGAAGCGAGTACAGATAAACAAAAACTTGGTTCCTATTAGTCATGGGTCCTAAGTATCGGCCCGAAGACCGAAACCAACCTCAAATTGACACTAAGAGGATTACACTCTTTAGACAATGTCAAAACTGGAAATCTTAACCTTATCAGAAATATTCAGATATTTACAGATTACTGGTACAGATCAGATTACCGAATGATTCTTAGGAAACTAAGCATGATAAAACCTAGAATGTATAAGTCCTACTTGACGCCTAACACAGATATCTCTCAAACCCCAACCTATCACCAGCAGATGAGTCGTAACCCCTATGGGGTTTGAGACTAACCAGATCAGAAACAAGACTAGTATTAAAGTGCAGAGACTCGACTACAAAATCAGAATGCCATAATCGGAAAGAGTTCTAACTCAATAATCAGATAAGGAAACTAAACTATCTACGGAAATTTTCCTACTTCTATCCTATCCACCAACTATGAGAGCATTCGCCTGCCTTCCCGAAGTAGGCCATGTCCTCTGTCCTTCCTCTTGAGTCAAGCTTCCATAAGTAAATCACTTTTCTCCTCCTTTATCTTTAGACTTTTCTACCTTCTTTTGTGTTTCCTTTTTGCCTCCTTTTTGAACCAAGTTCATATCCATGGGTTTCTTATCTTTGGGTTGTGCTCCTTGGCCAAACTCCCTCACTCTCATCTTTACTACGCTTGTGTAACACGTTGAACAGTCCCTCGAAAGCTGCCTTCATCGCACGAAAAAATCCTACAAAGCTCGAAAGAAAATTAGCCGTAGGTGAAACTACTGCGGCTACAGATGGAAGTCGGGCGCTTATTGGCCCTTTGACAGGTGTCGTAGTCTTATCAAGCCTACGGAACCATGCCGCGATGAGGTTACCTCCTAGAAAGCCAGGAGCCCCGGAGACTCAGAAAAAGAAGGAAACAAGGATTCAGACAGAGAATCAAAAGATAGATATATGGCTTTGGGGATTATGTTTTTCAAAATAAACTTTCCTTTTGAGAATACTTTCTTTTAAAGCCTTTTTGAAAATAGTTTTCAAAAACTTTTATCTAATCTGGTAACCTTTAGCTCTGATACCAAGTGTAACACCCCACCTCTGTTAAGGTCACTCACAAAGGGAATGCCTTAATTTTGGTGGAGCATTTTAGTAAACAGAACAGAAACTTACAAGATAGATAAACAATACTTGAAAATTTTTAACTTTATTACAGCGGAAACAGAAATCAATATGGTTACATCCTTTCAAATCTCAGAATTCAAGTACAAAATATCAGTCTTGTACAAAAGCCTTCAAAATGCATGGTTTAAAATCATAATCCCCATAGAACGGAAGCTATACAGAGCCAAGCCATACTTTAAGCACTTCAAGCAGAGAGAAATCCGGATCAAGCTAAAGTATTCCCTCCTTGGATAACCTGGGGGAACGGAAGAAAGGAGGCGAAACAACAAGGGTCAGACAAAAAGTCTGGCAAGTCCGGTGACTTTCAGCATATGAACAGATAATAATAATATGACATGAACATAAAACTGGATGAGAGATAACTGTAACAAGTGTAGCAGATATAACAGAAAAACAGAATGATATAAACTATTGCTTTACACTTCTCTGCACTAATACTAGTATAACAGAATTAGGTGTCACCCTAATGTCTAAACTGGAACAGAAACGGGTACAGAATAATTTCCACAGAAACAGAATGCTAATAATGGGCCTTTACCACCCGATCAGAAACAGACAGAAGCAGAATGCGGATAATGGGCCTTTACTACCCGAACAGAAACAGAAACAGATTAATCCCTACGGAAACAGAATGTAGAATTAGGTGTACACTAGTAATTGGGCCTTTACCACCCGAACAGACGGTACCACGCAGAAACAGACAGGTGTTGCCACCCAACAGAAACAGACGGTACCAACAGAAACAAATAGAACTAAGTGTACCCTAAAACCCTACCCCAAGCGATCGGCTCCCTAATACATAAATATCCTGTGTCGGCCCCACAGTAGGGTGTATCACTCCCTAAAGTGACAACCAATTGGCACAGACCTATTTACAGATGTCACGGCGTCTTACATCCTCAGAGGCAGACCGGGATCCATGCACGCACATGACCCGGTTGGAACGCACCATCAACACCCCTCGTCATTATCAGAATGAACCGCTTATAATTAGTTCAGTAAGCGTGCCCGGACCCTACCTACTGTTGGGTCAAAGTTTTGATACCAGAAAGGGTTACTGACTAATATGGGTCCCAAACAACCGATGACACAAATAATTCCCCTCCTAACCTTGTGTCCCCAGACTACAGATTTCAGATTAACTTGTTTACAAGTTCAGGCATACAGCATTCAGATCAACTAGTTCACAGATCAGACAATCAAGTTAACGGGTTTTCAGACTAACGGATCCGATGTTCGGATTAACAGGCTTACAGATTAACTGGTTACAGATTAACAGACTTACAGATTAACTGATTACATATTAACAGACTTACAGATTAACAGACTTACAGATTAACTGGTTACAAATTATCTAACTTTGTATTGGGCCTACGGAGTCACGAAACGGGTTTATCAGATTCATTGGTCAAATTGGTCTAACCTTACCCAGCACGTTTTAGACATCATATTTATCTCAGATTTTCATTAATTAAATATTAATGCCCAAACCTCTCACATTAGACTGACAGTTTGCGGCTACTAGTTAGGCCTGTTGGTTCCGGGCAGGTTTCTGTCGCAAACTGAGTCTAACCTCGGGTTTCAAGCACGTTATGACTAACTTCTCACATTAGAACCTATTGTTTGCGACCACTGGAATATGCCGGGCGGTTCCGGGCAGAATTACGCCGCAAACTCATTCTAATCTCGAGTTAGCCATGTTTATCTTTGCGGCCAATTAATTAATGATTTACCGTTTATACCCACGCCTAATATACATGTCAATTATTCATAGCTAATTCAGATTATGTCATAGCGGACTAATTATACCAACTCAACAGATATAGCAGATAACAGATTCTTCAGATTAGGCGACTTAACGATTTATCAGATTAAGCAAACTAGCAGATTTAGCATTTTCAACAGACTTAGCAGATGACAGATTTGGCAGATGAACAGATCTAGCAGACTAGGAAGTAGAGCAGAACTAGCAGATTAAGCAATATAACAGAAATAGCAGATTAGGCAATGTAACAAAACTAGCAAATTAGACAAATATAACAGATTTAATCATTTCTTAAAGTTTCACAAACATATCTTGCCTAATTATAAATCTAGCATAAGTTCACATGCATAAATAATTGTCATGATTCACAATATGATTATATACCAAATATAGCCATCTATTACTATGCATGTCATATATCCCAAAGATCCCTTACTTAGGTGTTTATTTACATTAATAGATGCCCTACTCTCATGTAAATCTTTATACCTAAGCCATATTCTTTTTATCACAAATCATATGTTCAATACCCATTTATGTTATAAATATAACATGTCCAGTCATATGTCTCAGATTTTGTTCTAGCTACAGTCCATGTTCTTTCCTCAAATCAGTCACCTATTGGTCATGCCCAATTTATGCATCATTCATTTTACTGTCCCAAATATTTTAGCGTAGGTTAATCTCTTATGAGATTGGCTCAGGCTCGTGGTAGCCTGACTATAGAACAGAAAGAGGAAAAAGACACAAAATAAGATAGATCCAAACAGAACAGAACAGATATAACCTCAGATTCAGATTTATAATTCATGTCACAATTAGAATTAACGTTTATATTGGAAAATAACTGCACTTGCCTTGATTGGATTAAAGAAAGAACTTTAGTTGTTGCAGAAGCTTTAATCTCTAATTTGAATTGAGTTGCTTAGGTTGATGTTGATTAGCTTCTAGTTTTGATTCCAGCAGAGTAGCGTCGCCATTTTTATTTTTATTGAGAACAGAGGCAGAGAAGAAGAAGAATAGAATTGTGTGTAGAGGAGGCTAGGTCTTAGGGTGTATTTATAGGTGTAGGAACTCATTTCTGCCATCAGATTAACCTAAAACCCATCCGGACCATCAAAACTCGTCCCAGGCCTCAAAAATAGGTTCTGGGCCACCCAGGCCGACCAGGTCGACCTGTACAGAGGGGGGGTCGACACTACAGTCGACCTGGGGGGGGGGGGGGGGCAGGTCGACTATAGTGTCGACACTATGGTCGACCTGGGTCAGTCTGCTAGAAAGTCTACTGAAATCTTGTTTTGGCCATATCTTGGTCATACGGACTCCGATTTTCGAAAACTTGGACTCTATTTCGCGTATTTTTCCGAGAGGAACGCAATGGTGATGTCCATTTTACCTAATTACTGATTCTTGAATTAGTTATCCTTATTTTACTATCTTTTTCGTTACATACGCCGTTATCGAACTAATTTTTCTTCTCTTCCATGTATTAATTAATTCTTCTTATGCATCACCATTATTTACCCATCATAAGCATATTTTTATATATTTTATTTTATTTTTAATTATATTAAAAATACGGGGTGTTACATTCTCCCCTCCTTAAAGGATTTCGTCCCCGAAATCTTCAAGTTAAGAAGAATGTGTCCTACCATCCATCATCCATCTACTCAATCATCAATCACAGGCATTCATTGTCCTTAAGAGGTTTCTAATGCTGTATGAACATATGCAAGAAGTGTGTGTATATGTTCCTTATCTAGTGCAAAGATCAGGCGGTCCACTGATTCAGTTGACCTCCTTAATGTGAATTATGCCAGTGCCATGAGTCCAACATGTATGCAATTTTCCTACTCGATACATATCATTTCTATATGAGTGCACAACCATTCAGTCATATGCAACATCCATGTGCTGAGTCAATCATTTTGCATCCACAAAAATTAAAATTGCTCACACATCCATATGCAGTATGAGAGTGTTTTCGAGCCGATCTAGTGCCTAGTGTGTGTATATGCATCCACGGGCAACCACTAGCAACCACTTGCATCCACTTGCAACCATCAAACATAACATGTCTCAAACACATGTTTACACCCATTAGTTTCTACCTAAAGTTCGAAGATTCGATCGATAGGATATAGTCGAATGATGGAAGCGAGTACAGATAAAACAAAAACTTGGTTCCCATTAGACATGGGTCCTAAGTATCGGCCCCGAAGTCCGAAACCAACCTCAAATTGACACCTCTTTAGACAATGTCAAAACTGGAAATCTTAACCTTATCAGAAATATTCAGATATTTACAGATTACTGGTACAGATCAGATTACCGAATGATTCTTAGGAAACTAAGCATGATAAAACCCAGAATGTATGCGTCCTACTTGACGCCTAACACAGATATCTCTCAAACCCCAACCTATCACCAGCAGATGAGTCGTAACCCCTATGGGGTTTTAGACTATAACCAGATCAGAAACAAGACTAGTATTAAAGTGCAGAGACTCGACTACAAAATCAGAATGCCATAATCGGAAAGAGTTCTAACTCAATAATCAGATAAGGAAACTAAACTATCTACGGAAATTTTCCTACTTCTATCCTATCCACCAACTATGAGAGCATTCGCCTGCCTTCCCGAAGTAGGCCATGTCCTCTGTCCTTCCTCTTGAGTCAAGCTTCCATAAGTAAATCACTTTTCTCCTCCTTTATCTTTAGACTTTTCTTCCTTCTTTTGTGTTTCCTTTTTGCCTCCTTTTTGAACCAAGTTCGTATCCATGGGTTTCTTATCTTTGGGTTGTGCTCCTTGGCCAAACTCCCTCACTCTCATCTTTACTACGCTTGTGTAACACGTTGACCAGTCCCTCGAAAGCTGCCTTCATCGCACGGAAAAATCCTACAAAGCTCGAAAGAAAATTAGCCGTAGGTGAAACTACTGCGGCTACAGATGGAAGTCGGGCGCTTATTTGCCCTTTGACAGGTGTCGTAGTCTTATCAAGCCTACGGAACCATGCCGCGATGAGGTTACCTCCCAGAAAGCCAGGAGCCCCGGAGACTCAGAAAAAGAAGGAAACAAGGATTCAGACAGAGAATCAAAAGATAGATATATGGCTTTGGGGATTATGTTTTTCAAAATAAACTTTCCTTTTGAGAATACTTTCTTTTAAAGCCTTTTTGAAAATAGTTTTCAAAAACTTTTATCTAATCTGGTAACCTTTAGCTCTGATACCAAGTGTAACACCCCACCTCCGTTAAGGTCACTCACAAAGGGAATGACTTAATTTTGGTGGAGCATTTTAGTAAACAGAACAGAAACTTACAAGACAGATAAAACAGTACTTGAAAATTTTTAACTTTATTACAGCGGAAACAGAAATCAATATGGTTACATCCTTTCAAATCTCAGAATTCAAGTACAAAATATCAGTCTTGTACAAAAGCCTTCAAAATGCATGGTTTAAAATCATAATCCCCATAGAACGGAAGCTATACAGAGCCAAGCCATACTTTAAGCACTTCAAGCAGAGAGAAATCCGGATCAAGCTAAAGTATTCCCTCCTTGGATAACTTGGGGGGAAACGGAAGAAAGGAGGCGAAACAACAAGGGTCAGACAAAAAGTCTGGCAAGTCCAGTGACTTTCAGCATATGAACAGATAATAATAATATGACATGAACATAAAACTGGATGAGAGATAACTGTAACAGGTGTAGCAGATATAACAGAAAAACAGAATGATATAAACTATTGCTTTACACTTCTCTGCACTAGTACTAGTATAACAGAATTTGGTGTCACCCTAATGTCTAAACTGAAACAGAAACGGGTACAGAATAATTTCCACAGAAACAGAATGCTAATAATGGGCCTTTACAACCCGATCAGAAACAGACAGAAGCAGAATGCGGATAATGGGCCTTTACTACCCGAACAGAAACAGAAACAGATTAATCCCTACGGAAACAGAATGTAGAATTAGGTGTACACTAGTAATTGGGCCTTTACCACCCGAACAGACGGTACCACGCAGAAACAGACAGGTGTTGACACCCAACAGAAACAGACGGTACCAACAAAAACAGACAGAACTTAGTGTACCCTAAAACCCTACCCCAGCGATCGGTTCCCTAATACATAAATATCCTGTGTCGGCCCCACAGTAGGGTGTATCACTCCCTAAAGTGACAACCAATTAGCACAGACCTATTTACAGATGTCACATCATCTTACATCCTCAGAGGCAGACCGAGATCCATGCACGCACATGACCCGGTTGGAACGCACCATCAACACCCCTCGCCATTATCAGAATGAACCGCTTATAATTAGTTCAGTAAGCATGCCCGGACCCTACCTACTGTTGGGTCAAAGTTTTGATACCAGAAAGGGTTACTGACTAATATGGGTCCCAAACAACAGATGACACAAGTAATTCCCCTCCTAACCTTGTGTCCCCAGACTACTGATTTCAGATTAACTTGTTTACAAGTTCAGGCATACAGCATTCAGATCAACTAGTTCACAGATCAGACAATCAAGTTAACAGGTTTTCAGACTAACGGATCCGATGTTCGGATTAACAAGCTTACAGATTAACTGGTTAAAGATTAACAGACTTACAGATTAACTGATTACATATTAACAGACTTACAGATTAACTGGTTACATATTAACAGACTTACAGATTATCTAACTTTGTATTGGGCCTACGGATTCACGAAACGGGTTTATCAGATTCATTGGTCCAATTGGTCTAACCTTACCCAACACGTTTTAGACATCATATTTATCTCAGATTTTCATTAATTAAATATTAATGCCCAAACCTCTCACATTAGAATGACAGTTTGCGGCTACTGGTTAGGCCGGTTGGTTCCGGGCAGGTTTCTGTCGCAAACTGAGTCTAACCTCGGGTTTCAAGCACGTTATGACTAACTTCTCACATTAGAACCTATTGTTTGCGACCACTGGAATATGCCGGGCGGTTCCGGGCATAATTACGCTGCAAACTCATTCTAACCTCGAGTTAGCCATGTTTATCTTTGCGGCCAATTAATTAATGATTTACCATTTATACCCACACCTAATATACATGTCAATTATTCATAGCTAATTCAGATTATGTCAATAGCGGACTAATTATACCAACTCAACAGATATAGCAGATAACAGATTCTTCAGATTAGGCGACTTAACGGATTTATCAGATTAAGCAAACTAGCAGATTTAGCATTTTCAACAGACTTAGCAGATGACAGATTTGGCAGATGAACAGATCTAGCAGACTAGGCAGTAGAGCAGAACTAGCAGATTAAGCAATATAACAGAACTAGCAGATTAGGCAATGTAACAAAACTAGCAAATTAGACAAATATAACAGATTTAATCATTTCTTAAAGTTTCACAAACATATCTTGCCTAATTATAAATCTTGCCTAAGTTCACATGCATAAATAATTGTCACGATTCACAATATGATTATATACCAAATATAGCCATCTATTACTATGCATGTCATATATCCCAAAGATCCCTTACTTAGGTGTTTATTTACATTAATAGATGCCCTACGCTCATGTAAATCTTTATACCTAAGCCATATTCTTTTTATCACAAATCATATGTTCAATACCCATTTATGTTATAAATATAACATGTCCAGTCGTATGTCTCAGATTTTGTTCTAGCTACAGTCCATGTTCTTTCCTCAAATCAGTCACCTATTGGTCACGCCCAATTTATGCATCATTCATTTTACTATCCCAAATATTTTAGCGTAGGTTAATCTCTTATGAGAATGGCTCAGGCTCGTGGTAGCCTGGCTATAGAACAGAAAGAGAAAAAAGATACAAAATAAGATAGATCCAAACAGAACAGAACAGATATAACCTCAGATTCAGATTTATAATTCATGTCACAATCAGAATTAACGTTTATATCGGAAAATAACTGCACTTGCCTTAATTGGATTAAAGAAAGAACTTTAGTTGTTGCAGAAGCTTTAATCTCTAATTTGAATTGAGTTGCTTAGGTTGATGTTGATTAGCTTATAGTTTTGATTCCAGCAGAGTAGCGATGCCATTTTTATTTTTATTTAGAACAGAGGCAGAGAAGAAGAAGAATAGAATTGTGTGTAGAGGAGGCTAGGTATTAGGGTGTATTTATAGGTGTAGGAACTCATTTCAGCCATTAGATTAACCCTAAAACCCATCCGGATCATCAAAACTCGTCCCGGGCCTCAAAAATGGGTTCTGGGCCACCCCAGGACGACCAGGTCGACCTGTACAGAGGGGGGGTCGACACTACAGTCGACCTGGGGGGGGGGAAGGGCAGGTCGATTATAGTGTCGACACTATGGTCGACCTGGGTCAGTCTGCTAGAAAGTCTGCTAAAATCTTGTTTTGGCCATATCTTGGTCATACGGACTCCGATTTTCGAAAACTCGGACACTATTTCGCGTATTTTTCCGAGAGGAACGTAATGGTGTGGTCCATTTTACCTAATTCCTGATTCTTGATTATTTTACTATCTTTTCCGTTACATACGCCGTTATCGAACTAATTTTTCTTCTCTTCCATGTATTAATTAATTCTTCTTATGCATCACCATTATTTACCCATCATAAGCATATTTTTATATATTTTATTTTATTTTTAATTATATTAAAAATATGGGGTGTTACAATTAGGTTAATCCACTGGGAAGTAAATGGGTGTGATGTGTGTGTAAGCCTTGAGAGTTGTTTACCCAAGTAACCTAATAAATAAGATATTATGATTGAACGGTATATGTAGGATTATCCAAAGTGTATAGTTTAAATCTAGTCATCAAAACTTGTGTTCTGACCCCCTCCTTATAACGTACTCACAGGTTAGATTTTTGACAAAGACATGATAGCTTTGGATACTGGTTAGGCAGTATTATTAATACGGTAAGCCTATTTTTTGGTCATATTATATTTTATCCATTCCGCTATGAGATATTTTCTGAGCTCTGACATATTTTTTGTCTCTGTCTTTTCTGCAGGATACCAGAGAAAACAAATCCGAGTTTCGATAGATTGGAATTTTGAGAAAAAACGGTCTGTCGGAATTCGGATTGTCGTAGTACGTTTGCATAACATAGTAATGAAAGATATATGTAGAACGTAATATTGTTATATAGAGGTTCGTACGTCACTCCGACGTAGGATGGGGGGACTGCGTACATTTCGGTGTATTATGGCGGAGACTGTGCAAGTGGGGTACCATGGAGTGTACCTTAATATTGGGGGTAGCTACATATATATTATATTAGGTTAATCCACTGGGAAGTAAATGGGTGCGATGTGTGTGTAAGCCTTGAGTGCTGTTAACCCAAGTAACCTAATAAATAAGAAAATATGATTGAACGGTATATGTAGTAGTGTTATCCAAAGTGTATACTTTAAATCCAATCACCTAAACTTGTGTTCTGACCCCCTCCTCATAACATACTCGCAGGTTAGATTTTTGGTAGATACATGATAACTTTGGATACTGGTTAGGCAGTATTATTAATATGGTAAGGCTATACTTTGAGTATATTAAATTTTATCCATTCCACTGTGAGATATATTCTGAGCTCTGACATATTTTATTTCTCTGTCTTTTCTGCAGGATACCAGAGCAAACCAACACGAGTTTCGATAAATTAGAATTTTGAAAAAAAATCGGTTTGTCGGAATTCAGGTTGTTACATTAAACGATGACACCCTTTTCCTTCTCCTCTGCAGTAGGAGCTCTCGAAGAAGATGGAATGACTTCCAAAGCGTATGCCTTCATAATATGCTTCCCTTTAGCTGCTTCTGGAAAGTCCTTCTTAAGATGCCCAGTTTTGCCATAATTGTGACACTTCCTCTCAACCTTTAGATTCTTGCACTCATTAGCAAAATGGCCTTTCTGTTGGCAGTTAAAGAAAACCACCTCACTCTTAGGCTTCTTCTGGACATCTTTTCCTTTCTGCTGTTGTTGCTTCCTCTTCTTATTATTACCACCCTACTATGGTTTCCAAGCTTCCTTGGTTACAGCGACAACATTTGCTTCCTTAGGAAACAAGCTCTTATGGCGAATAGCTTTTTCCACGAGCTTCTCAAATGAATCATCAAGGTGATCCACCAACGGTCTTCCTATGTAGGCATCCATACCCATGATGAACTTCTCATTCTTCTGATAGGGTGTATCAATGTATGAACGAGCATATTTGTACAACGCTTCAAAGTCAGAAATATAGTCAAGCACAGGACGACCATTCTGCTTCAATTCCACAAATTTCTTGAATAGAGCATATTTATGAGCTATGTGGATAAACTTTTCTTCGAACATAGCCTAGAATTGTTCCCATGAAAGCTCTTCCTCTGGAGTCTCAAGTGTAATAGAATTCCACCATTCCATGGCCCTGCCTTGCAGTTGCGTTGATGCAAGCTTTCTCCTTGTTGCGCCATCCAATCCCAAGTCTCCAAATATTCAGACACAAGAATCCATCCACCTTTGAACCACTTTAGCTGGCTCAGTTCCTTTGAATGGTTTTCCTCCTATAGATGTATAATCTTTGCACAGCTTCGTAAAATCCACAACCCTAAGCAACTGAACTCCTATGTCTACTGTAGCTGTCACTGAAGCGGGCACCCTTCGTATGATTGCCTCCATCAAGGCTTCAAACATGGTTAGGTAGTATGGCTCACCGCCATCTCCCCCTCTAGTATTAGTTCCACTAGCAGCGTGTCTCGATGCTCGTATACTCATTCTAAATTTGCAATTTAGAATAATTAGCCACTTTCAAGAGAAACTGCTAAAGGAACAAAACCGCTATTACCATATATGCTAATATATATAGTAAGCATTCATCTGAAATCTACGAGTACGGCTCTCATGCGTAATTATGTCTTCGAACTTTGGCTAAAATCCTTAACCTGGATCTGATACCAAATGTGATGACCGCCCACATCCCCGCACTAAACAAGAGGAATAATGCATTGAAAGGTGTGCCAGGAAGCTATCGACGATCATCAAAGTAGGTAAACTACATTGGAACCTATCATAAATCTCATAGCGCGAGGATAAAATATAATAGAATATATACAACGAGATTAATAGTAAAGTAGGAAATGCTAGACTTTCATAACGACTAGAAAGTAATACCCATAAATTTGAGTTACAATAATAATGTTTATACAAATTGCCTCACTACAGTACTCAGAGAATAACAAACAGCGGAAATCCAAATACTATATAGTAAAAAAAATAGTACGCCAGCCTCCGAACAGCTACATCGTCCACACTTAGCAATCACCTACTACCTAGTTTGCCCATCCAAATACAGATGAATTGCCCAAGGTAATAAGAGGGAAACATAAAACCTTGAGTCAGACAACAGTCCTAGTGAGCAATAAAACAGCTAACAAACTTCATCAATAAAGTATATAAGAATAGGTAGATTAACAAACCAATCTTCCAAACACCAGAAAAGACGTCAACTCCCGTTTTCTCTACATCGAACAGTGATTGCCTTTACATTAAACAATTCAACCATACATCCATGGAAACCAGAACACCCATCTCATCCATATTATATATCTCATGTAAACCAACCTAATCGAATTCAACATCCCTCAAGCACAAGCCCCAGAGTCCTAAACCAATATCAAACAAGCACCCAAGGAACACCTCCTTTGGCGCTGGACAATATACATGAGATGATACAAACAAAGCAACAAAATAATCAAACATCCAAGACTGACTCTGACTGCCAATCCTGCTTTGAAACCATCATTAATCGTATGATAGCCCATCATGATTGCCATATGTCAAGGCTAATGGTAACTGCAATTCTAGCACAATTCCATACGCCTTCATGACTCGTATGTTTGTCTTCTCAAATCTCGACAACAAGGCGCTTTACGACTCCCAAGGTACGAGGCCCTCCATGACTGCCCAAAGTAACCCTGCTTTGAGTCTGCTAGAACTTACGATAATGATAATCTCTTGGCCTTCGCATCTCTAGCCATCAACTTGGATGTTATTCATTAACTCAAGTCCCCCTTGAGTATCCACTATCTACGAACTCAATACACCCTTGAGTCGACTTCCCATTCATTGCGTTACACCGATCAACGAACTCACCGCATCACTTCGAACATTCCCATCTGGATATATATATCGAAGTCATAACATCCTTGAAGCGAACAATAATAAATACAAGGTTCAATATCAATGGCCAACCACCTTCTCTTGGGACACGAACCCCCTGGTAACCGACCCTTCCCTGTAACCGACCCTCTTCTGTGGCCGACCCCTAGTGACCGACCCCATATGGGTTGCACGACCGACCCATACTTCTTGATTCCCTGACCATGCTCGACTTGAAGTTGAGAGAGACCGACCCACTCTTCTTACTTGCTTCACAAGACATGATTTCGCCCGACCGACCGAACCATGACTGACTAAAAACCTGCATGTTCCAATCCAACTCCAGTTTCAACCAAAACTTCGCCAAACGATCAATTCAACGAAACCAACTTGTCCATCTCATCAAATATGACAACAAACATAATATGAAATCACTAGCAACATGAAAACGACGATTTTCAGCACAAGTTATATAAATTCCACCAAAATCATGATAAATGAACATATAAACAAGTTATGGATCTAACTTGCATATACATATGGAATGACATACAAATTATTGATTTAAACTTGCTAAACTAGATCATAGGGTGATTCATATGAAAATGGACTTAACAAGGTATAGATCTATGGTAAAACACTTGAATTTGATGACAAATATGATCAAACATTCATATACTTCGTTGAATCCATGTGAGAGGTGTAAATCACTCACTGATTCTACAAAACAAGCTAAATTCAATGTATTAAGATTCCAGACAGCAAGCAATTCGAACCAAACCCCTTGATCCAATGAATTCTCACTTCAAATGATGTAGATCTAGCCTTCAGTGGTGTAGATCTTCGATTTCCTTCTTTAGGTTCTGAATTTTAATGGTGGAAAGATGTTGGAGGAAGGAGGACATAGGCCACCAAATGAGAGGGTAGATAAACTAAATGTAACACCCCATAATTTTAAAACATGACATAAGGGATAATTAAAGAATAATTAATTTTATATGAAGAATTAAGGGAAACGAGTTGCGCCATTGCGTTCATCTCAGAATTCTGCTTGGGATAGAGTCCGAGTTTGCGTAAAACGGATACAATATGAAGAAGTTATGAAGCTTAGAAGAATTCAAGAATTAGCAAAAATTAAAAATAATTGAATTATAAATCCAAAATAAATTCAAAAATCAAAGCCACATAAATCCTGGTGAGCGGAAAATCTCCCGCTCTAGGGTGTCGTCCCCCTATAACGGAGTCGACATAGGTGTCGACCCCCCTATAGCGGTGTCGACCCACCTATAAAGGTGTCGACCCTATCGGCCCAGATCTGGCCGCGACGTGTTTTGAGGTCTGGATGGTGACATGGCCATCTGGGATTGGCTGGATGATGTGTTTTTCTGGCTTGGATGGTACAGATGGATCCTAATCTAATCTAAGGGTCATAATTCACCTAGAGCATCTATAAAATACCCCTAAACCTAACCCCAATTTCATTACACTAATCCATGGCACCTCCATGCTGCTCAAATCTAAATTGGCCTAGCCTTTCTTCTCCGTCAAAGCAAATCGGAATAGGAGTATTCAAATTGGAAGAAAAGAATCAATTTCTACAACAACGGTTTAGCTAATCAAGTTCAGAATTTAGAGATAATTAAAGAATAATTAATTTTTATAAGAAGAATTAAGGGAAATGGGTTGCGCCATTGCGTTTGCCTTAGATTTCTGCTTGGGATAGAGTCCGAGTTTGCATAAAGCGGGTACAGTACGAAGAAGTTATGAAGCTTATAAGAATTCAAGAATTATCAAAATTTAATAATAATTAAATTATAAATCCAAAATAAATTCAAAAATCAAAATCACGTAAATCTGGGTGAGCGGGAAATCTCCCGCTCTAGGGTGTCGAACCCCCAGGGGAGACGGCATAGGTGTTGACCCCCTATAGGGGAGTCGACAGGGATGTAGACCCCCTATAGGGATGTCGGCCCCCCTATAGGGGTGTCGACAGGGGTGTCGACCCCCCATAGGGGTGTTGACCCCATCGGCCTGGATCTGGCCGTAACGTGTTTTGAGGTCTGGATGGTGACGTGGCCTTCTGGGGTTGGCTGGATGACGTGATTTTCTGGCTTGGTTGGTTCAGATGGATCCTAATCTAATCTAAGGTCCTAATTCACCTAGAGCATCTACAAAATACCCCTAAACCTAACCCTAATTTCATTATACTAATCCATGGCACCTTCATGTTGCTCAAATCTAAATTAGCCTAGCCTTTCTTCTCCATCAAAGCAAATCGGAATAGGAGTATTCAAATTGGAAGAAAAGAATCAATTTCTACAACAACGGTTTAGCTAATCAAGTTCTATTCTCTCTTCTAAACTCTGTCGCTGTCATTCCATGTTACTTTCACATATAATTAAATTAAAAGTGATTGTGATAAGATTGTAAATTGGATTTTATGAACATGCTTGTAAGATGAATCATATCAAGTTGTTTAAATTCTTATCTTTCAAATTCGTACCCAAAGTGTTGTTATCATATGCCTATTGGATCTATTTCATTGTTCTATGCCAGTTCATATCCCATATGCCTATTGGATCTATTTTATTGTTCTATGCCAGTTCATATTTCATATGCCTTTCTGATCCAGATTATCATTATATGTCTGTTTATGTTTCATATGCTTGTTCTTATGTTTACGCCAATTTTGATGTTGATTCTCTTCTCCTCTTCTTTTCCTTTTTTCCTTTTTATGAGATTAGGCTAACTTCGAGCCTAACATATTGCATTGAGATTTGCATACGAATAACGTTTGAACGATTGGGAAAAGTTTGGGGAAATTTTTAATAAAATAAGATTATTGGCATAAATCAATTTAAGCAAAATTGTGTATAAATTGTATACATGAGATTTGGCAAAAGTTGGATTAGGCATAGTTGGATATAATTTGTATACATGAGATTTGGCATAAGTTGGATTGGGCATAATTGGATATAATTTGTATACATGAGGTTTTCCATAAATTGTTAATAATAATGAACGCAAATTAATTTGGGCATAATTTGGCATAACATGCGTATATGATTATAGGCCTAATTTGGATTAAAATTATAAACATAATTTAGATTGGAAATTATGGGTAATTGGAATATATTTTAATCCAAGATCTGAAATTGGGACTTGAATCAAGAAAGTGATAATGAACGCCTAAGACACGAGGTTAGATTCGAATTGCGGTATTAGACTGCCCAGAACCGCCCGGCACATCCAGCAACCGCAATTTGGTAATCTAATGTGAGAGGTCAAAGGCATAAATTAGATGTGTAATAATGCAATGACACGAGGTTAGATTCGGTTTGCGGTATAAGCCTGCCCGGAACCGCCCGGCATATCCAGCAACTGCAAAACAACAATCTAATGCGAGGGGTCTTGCAAGATTACGGTAATAATAAATTAATGAACACTTAACCAAGATAAGACATGTGACTAGACATGGGGATGATAAAGGGTTAAGTGGGTAACATGGGTAGCATGTGAATGGAAAGCATGTATTGCATGGGTAGCATATATAACATAAACAATAAGCACTTAACCAAGATAAGACATGTGGTAAGACATAAAGGGTTAAGTGGGTAACATGAGTAGTATGCGAAACATAATTAAAACACTTAACCAAGATGAGACATGTGATTAGACATGGAGATAAACAGGGGTTAAGTGGGAATTCCTAGTGGGGACCAAGCTTAGGAGGGAAGCTTGTGTCAAGTGGGTGGACCCTTTTCAACCAGTAACCCATTTAGTATCTATGTGAGCTCGAACTAGGTCAAGGACGGGACACACTTATTGGGTTTGATTGTAAGAGGTTAATAAAGAGTTAGCGATGGCAGTGCAAGTCCAACAGAGTCATGTGCGTGTGTGGGTTCGGGCTGGGAGGTAAGACGTTGTTGCATTGTGAAGGTATAAGCCATGCATTTCAGTAGTATCGGGTTGCCACTTTAGGGAGTGATACACCCTACTATGGGACCAGCATGGGTATCTACGAGTTAGGGAGTCGATCAAATGGGGAGGTAGTGGGCACAACTAGTGGAGATAGGAGCAAGCGACACCTATGACAGCAGCTAGGAGTACACAAAGCTAACATTATTATGATTAGTAGGGAGGATACAACAAGTGGTGGTAGGAGCAAGTGGGGCGCCTACGAGAGTAGCTAGGAGTACATAATCGAACAAGGAGGGTGGTGGGTACAACTAGTAGAGATAGGAGTAGGCAGCACCTATGACAGCAGCTCGGAGTACACGAAACTACCATTATTATTATTATGTTTATGTTTAGTAAGAGGGATCAACTTTCAGTATGAAACTAGTATTGGTGTGGTGCAGAGAATATCTTATAGTGGTTAGAAGCGCGGTCAATGTTACATCATGTTCGACTTGTTGCCTTTCCAAACCTTCTTAAGTTGTAGTCATCTCTTATACCCAGTTTATGGTTTTATCATGTTGCTTTACTAATTATATTGTTAAAGACACTGGACTCGCTAGACTTTATGTCTAACCTTATTTGTTTCCCCTCTTTTCTTTCCTTCCCCCCCCCAAGTTCTCAGGGTAGGCACGGTTAAGCTTGATTCGGACTTTCCTTCTCGAAATGCTGAAAGCAATGCTTAACTTTGTTTCCCTTTCATATGGCATTTTGGATTGGGGATTATGGTTTTCAAAATTATGTACTCTGATGGCTTTTGTACAAGACTGGTATTATGTACTTGGCTTTGATGCAATGGGTTTAAAGATGTAACCAAACTTATTTCTGTTTCCACTGCAATAAAGTTATAAATTTTTCAAGTACTATTTTATGTAGCTGTCTTGTAATATTCTGTTCTATTTACTTATAACACTCCACGAAACTTAATGCATTCCCTTTATAAGCGACATTAACGTACGTGGGGTGTTACACAAAACCCTTTCCCATATCTTTCACCCCCAATTTATAGCTTCCACCAACCCACTAATGGGCCTCTACAAATCAGCCCATTTAGGCTCCCAAAACCTGAATAAACAACTAAAAAACCTTAAAACAGCGATTCCTCCCAAACCGCTGAGCCAAATCTTTAATGTAACAACTCTACAGAAAGGCAATCATCATTTCCTTTCCAATGGAATAGTTCTTGCCACCTGATTTGACCTGAGTCAAAAGTTATGTCGTGCACAAGACTGATAGGTGAAAAATGGTCACAAACAAAATTGGTAAAAATTATGGATATGTCTCACATCCCCAAAAGCAACATATTAAAATATGAGAGTATGATCCAACCCTCAGGGAATAAAATAAAAATATTTTATGATCCTTCGATACGTAAAATACCGGCTGTTACATAAACTTTGTCTGAAAAGTCCTCCTTCTTTGTTGAGTAAAAAGAGTGTTGACTGAGTCAACGATGTCTAAATTTAGGTTCAATGTCCAAGAAATCCAAAAATGTACAAAAGAAGTGTAATTAACCTTGTATATGTACAAAAGTTGATGGAAAACGTGTATGCAACGTTTTAGTGGTCCATTCTATGTCCAATAGCCATGGGGAAGAAGATAAAAGCCATTAATGATGCTTGAGAGCTTCAGGAGGTTCAAAATGCCAAGAGAATCCATCCCCTTTAATGAATGAGCAAGGAGGTATTCATAGGTAATGGGTTAGGTAGCAGTAGGTGAGATTTGGGGACCACGCAGTAGAATTTCGAATCCCAAAAGAGGCCACACCCTGATGTTCGCATCCCCCTATTCGTGGCAAAAAAATTCATATCCCTTTGAGGGACACGAATTTTCATATCCCTTCGAGGGATGCGATATTCAAGGGAGAGACGATCAAGGGATTCGAACTCCTAGAGGGAGTCGAAATGGAAAGGTGCGAGGTGGAGAGAGGGATGAGAACCGTATCTACTGAGGGATACGAAATTGCATCCCTAGTGGGATGTTAATTTTGTATCCCCTAAAGGATACGAAATCGCATTCCCCGAGGGATGCGAATTTCCTATCCTTTGAGGGATATGAAAATCCTAGGATGTGCGTGTTGGTTCATGAGCCTGCCATGTTGAGTTACGCGAGCTTTTTTGAGTAATCGGCGTGTGTTTATGAAGATAGGCATAACTTTCAAACCGAAAGGCTGTTTGGGCGAAACGAAATTCGTACCAGAAGCTAATCGAAGGGCTACAAGAGTAATAGTGCAAACACTATAATCCATGTTTTTAGGCTCAAAAGAGGTCATTTAATTTTTTTCGGACCAATTTTATGTTTACGTCATGACTTCGACCAAACCGCTTTGTGTTTTCTGATAATATTATTGACGTGTGACAGCTTCAACCAAAAAGCGTCTCAACAATATAAAACTCGTATTTATTGCTTTTACAAATATATAAATGTTAAATAAATGGAAATTTAACATTCAATTTAATTATGATTAGTACATTCTTATTTTTAAATAAAGGATAAGCAAATATATGTAAATAAACGTAAACTTTTTTTGCTTGATTAAATTTGATAGAATATTATCGTATTTTATATATATTTTTTGAAGCAAATATCATATTATATTTCGAAAATATATGTTAAAAAATTATATTAAAGACTAATTTTATAAATTTTATAATGTAAAATTTTCATTTTCATATTCATTTATTTCGTAGAAGATATAGCGGAAATAATTGGATATATCAGAAATATCAGAATATGGCGCAGCTTAAAGCGGAAAAGCTATTTCAAAGGTTATTTGAAAATAGCATAGCAGCAGAAATCTGCTACACGATATAGGGGGGATATGACAAGGTAATAGCGGGCCATTAGCTGCATAGAACTTGTATATGCTATATGACGTTAATGTTTAACTCTGTGGATATTAATCCGCGATTATTATATATTGTAATCACTGACCATTCTTGTGCATGTGATATTATATTTGATCCATGCATTGTGAGATATACTACTGATTATGACGCACTTGTTATTTCAACATTTATGATCGTTCAATATTGGCTGGGTATAGTTGTAGTGCATTATTTTTATATTTTGGTGTCGTGCTTTAAGGTAGTCGTCACATGAAGTTATCTCATCTAGTTACGTATTTATGCTCTTTTTATGTACACAAAATTATTTTATATTTATTTTACTATGATTATGATATTATACTTTTATGACTTTATTTCACGTGTTGGTACTTGGCTTTAGTATTATATTTTATTCATTCCGTCATAAAATTTTGAAAATGTAAATGCATAACATTGCAAGTTGTTTACCTAATCATATCTACTAATAGTCAGTTTCAGAATGAAATGAAAGTTTGAATTTTTTTTAAGTGACTGAAAAATTCCGTTTCGAAGAGAGCTGCTACAATAGAGCTTGCTTACTCCTAGCTTTGGCTACATGTTGCCAGGCTGCAAATCCAGACGTGGCATTTTGCCCCTTTACCACTCGGGCTTACTAAAAACCCACTTGGAAACAGCCTTGAGCCTTAGTTCCATTTGGACAGGATGGAAAATTATTGGAAGATTGTCTTCACTTATATATCATAAAAAATCTAAGGGTGTTTATGGTTCACCTTGAGTTTTGTCTTTTCAATATTCACTATAAAATTAAAGAAAGATATGGATAGGATTGAAAATTCATAGTCATCATGATGACGGAGGGACGACGGAGGAGAGAATGAAGTGATGACTAGGTGAATGGATTGTGTTCGTGCTCCTATTATCTTTCAATACATTAAAATATATATATCTTAGTGCTTCTTTTTAAAAGTAAATCTAAAACTAAAAATGACAACTAAATGGTAAATATTCTTCTTGAATACCCAAACTTCAACTTTCATTTTGTAGCTTTTATTTTGGGTTCTTGATGTCCAAGATGGCTTCCAACTAGTATTCACATTCATATTAAGAGCATCTCTAATAGCATGAAGAGAACTCGAAATGGGAACTGCCGCCTCTTTTATTTGGTTCTTAGCACTGCATCAGAGTTAAAATTTGGACGCGAGAAAGAAAGGTAAATGATATTGATTTCCTCTTTCTTTTAGCGTCGATTAGTAAACAGATTTCAGAAAACCATTTAAATTCTAAAGTCCGATGTAATAAAGGTTTTTTTAAAAAACAAAAATTATTAAGGCTAAAAGGTGTTTTGAAAATCGTTAAGGGAAAAAACACTCTAAATGGATTTCTGAATGTCATTTAACATATTTTTTTCTAGCTGTTGGATGAACACCCTAAATGGTTTCCTGAATACCGTTTAGAGAAAAAAAACTAAACGGTTTGTGAAATCTGAGACCCTTAAGTATTATGGTAAGAATTTGGACACTTTTTTTGTACATACGGAAATCTGAGACCCTTAAGTAATGTGGGTGGAAAGTGTACAATGTACTTTATATGGAAGGAAAGTGAATCCCATATGATTGGTATTTTGGGTGAGTGGGCTTGAAAACCTTATATATCGGAAAAGGTTGAAAAGAGAAAAATGGATTAGGAATATATATAGTTGAGAGAATTGACCTTGAGGAGTGTCTAGGAAAGCCTAGAAAAATTGAAAACCGGCTTTGAGTCTAACCCCATTGTTAACTTTTAAGAACATGAAATTGTAAAAGTTTTGGGAAAATGGTTTATGGAGTTTTCAAGTTTTAATCTTAAAAGTTATAGTTTTGAATATGTAAAGTATACATATTGAGTTTTAAAGTAAAATGGGGTATATTTTGCAAATAGTGATTTCTTGCGAAAACTTTGTCTAAATTAAAATTCTCTCAGTATAAAGTGTATATTATAGAGCATGTATAGCTCGCTAGTTTTCTTGTTATATTTCATATAAGAATTTTTAATAAAGAAAGTTTTGAAGTCTCTATTCTTTTGAAGATCATTTTTGATAAATTGATTTAAAGGGGAAATTTTGCTGGGTGGACAAAATAAGTTGTAGGAATTAGGAATAGAGTAGATGTTTGCACTTGTAGTAAGAAACTGAACTAACCTTATAAGTAAGGATTAAAAGCCTAGGGAAGACGGAAAAATATTTGAGGCTATGAAGTAAATAGCGAGAATTATCTTGGAAAAATTATAAGTTCTTGTTAAATGCATAAGCATTGGAAAGCCTAGGGTTTTGCTTGAAATAAATGTTGGTACACAGCTAGGACTAGTGGTGACTACTAGATAGTAAAAAGGGAAAGTAAGTGTTTAGATCCTGTTGCTAATTTTCATATTAGGGGTAAAACCCGTTACTACATTTCTGTTGGGATCATTCCATTATTTTGTTCTTGTTGGGTAGCTAGGGTAACACCTAAACCTATCGTGGATCCTGTGATTTTAGCTTTCTGTTTGAAGGGGACACAGTCCCGAGATTCTTGGTTGTTAGTAGTAGCTGTGTAGGGTGTTTGTTATCCTGTTTTGGTTGAAAGGCTAGAAGGCTTATTTAAATTTAAACTTAGATCAGATGGTTAAATAAGCTAAGAAAAGAGAAATGGTACAACTAAAATGGAAACAACAAATTCAATAAAGCAGCAAACATGATAACTTATGAGAAAAGATGGACAAAAATAAAAATCTCCAAGATATGATGAAAAAGAAAATCAGTAATAAAAGAAAATTTTCTTATGTGGGCTGTGCTTGGATAGGAAAGCAGGGAATCTTGATAAATATTTACATAAATTCCAAGTACGGTTGGAAAAAGGTACATAAAAGAAAAACGGAAGATGTGAAATTTTCCGTTTTCCACATTTTTGTAACATAAGAAATCGAATTTAGAAAATTAGATTTTTCTGGAATTCGAAGAATAAAGTTGGTTGGTGAGATTATGGATGCAACAATTGGATGAACTACGCTCTTACTCAATAAGAGTGTGCGGAAATTTGGATGAAAAAGCATTTTTATTTTCAAAATATTGCATTCATATAGAACCGCAGGTATATTTAGGATGTGAGCATCATATTTTAAAATGATTTTTGAAAAATTTACTTATACATAGGAGGTACCATTTAGGCATACATGCATTATTACAATGTATTTCACTTTGCACAAGTGCACAATGGTTGCAAATATTGGATGCACACATAATGGATGGATATTATGCGAGTGGTTATTCGGTTTTACCCTTATCAAATTTCGGAGACGAAATTTTCTAAGGGTGGGAGAATGCACTACCAGAAAAGCTAAATTTAGTAACGCTGGTTTTTGTGACGGAATTTTCCATGGCTAAATTGATATGGATTACCGACATAATAGTAACTGATTTTCCTCTATGTAATAGCAGTATGAATGAACATAATTCAGTGATGGTTTATATTCGATGGCAAATCCATTGCCATTTAGCGATGGATTTGCCATGGACAACCAAACCATAGCAGAATTTATTGACAAATTCAATTAAAAGTGAGAAAAAGGTTTCCATGGCAAATCCTTCACAAAACAGCTATGGATTTTCCATGGAAAGTAGAAACGTAGCTAGAGATTGGCTCAAAAAATGGTGGGAAAAATAAATTTTGGCGGGAAATAATTCAGTGGCAAATCCATTACAAATTAGCAATGGATTTGTGAGAGGAAAAAATCATAGTTAAAGTTCGACTATAAAAATGGTAGGAAAGGTTAAATATGGGGAGAAATAATTCCATGGCAAATCGATCACACATTCGCCACCAATTTGTAATGGAATTGAAAACCGTAAATATTACAAAATCACAATGTAAATCTGTCCATTCAATTTTACAAAAGTATTAATATATCAATGTGTTATAATCATCCACCTCAGCGATCCGTTTAGTAATCCAAGTAGTTGCATTCCAACCAATCAGAATTTTCTGTTTCTTCCTTCTATTCCTTTATTTCATTTTACCCTAAATAACCTCTTTCATTTCCCCGATGCTACCCAAATCCACAAATCTTCCATGGCGCACTGATAAAACGCTAACCTGCCTCCCCTTCACTATTCCCTCTCTCCCATTCAGTTGTATGAAACTAGAAAAACCCCAATTATATAATCCCTAATTCCTAAATCGTTATCCCTAAAATTAAGTATCCGTCTAACCTTAGCCTAGTGAAGTTGGGTATCATCACGCAACTAGTTGGTTGCGTCCAGCTATTGACAGCTTGAGGTTGGAAGCAATAGGTAGGTGGTCGACAGTACTATGGATACGGTCGGGTGGATGGGCGGTCTTGGTGGTCGCGAGCAGGTGGTGACAGGCTAGGTGTCGGGTTGTGGCGCAATTGTTTAAGGTTGCTGTTCAGTAAAGCACGAAGAATGAATTATAAGTAATGAATTTGCTTCCTTCTTTGTTTTAATTTATGGGTATGCTTTAAAATACTCTTGGTAATTAATATAATTTTATCGATGTTATCTTAAATATGCTATTTATCCCACCAAAGGAACCTTCTCATAAACCTGATGCTAAATCCGATAAAGATAAGATGCTTGCTATTGTAGCTTCTTTTTAGGAAAAATCAAAGAAACTTAATACAAGGTTAAGAAATAGTAATCTGATAAAGATGAGATGCCTGCTACAGCATCTTCTTTAGGTATAAGATATGAATGTAGTTTTATAACATAATGTTTATGAGCAGGATTATTACAAGGTTAAGAAATAGTAATTTTTGTTCATACAATGGTCTTCTATTTGAGAATTATTCCAAACTCTATACATTTGATTGTTCCAATACTGTATGCATGATTGAAATCTTTCTTTGAATTAAATCTTAGCTTTGAGCTCATATTAAATATTTAGGCCGTTAAGAAAAGAAGAGATAATTCATCTAAAGTTTGAACTGAGGAGGGAGCTAATAAAAAATAATTCAAAGTTACTTTCATTTTTGGCAACCATCACGGATTATTTGCACAGTGCAAACTTGCACTGCAAGTGCAAGCACTGCCTCAGGCAGTGCAAGTTTGCATGCACTGCCTTAAGGCAGTCCAGTGGCACTGAAAATGCACTGCCTTAAGGCAGTGCATGTTTGCAATGCATTTCAAGGCAGCGATGCACTGCCTCGAAAGGTAGTGCAGGTTTGCACTGTGCAAAATTTTCATGTTTCACTTATGTCACCGATGCCACCTGGCACATAATAATGGAGGGCTAGTATAAACACAAGTCCTTGATGCATACCATGATGAAAAAAATCAATAGTATCGAATTTTTGTTTTCTTCTCTGCCTAGATGTTATAAAATTGATAGTAGGCAATAATGGCAATAGTTTTTAGTTTTTTTTTTCATTTATTAATTGAAGATCTATAGGCATGAATCGTTCTTAGTATGAATGATATTTATTTAGTTCTGAATGTTTCGAACATAAAAATTTATGTTTGTACTTAGATAACAAAGTACATAAGAATTTATCAACATAGAGAGGAAAACAAGTAATATGGTAATAGGTCAAACCTGGTTCAGAAACTCATTACTGGTAGGCTCAGGCTCTTGTGCAACGTCAAGTTTTTTTATAGCGACTAGTTGACCATTGGAAAGAATTTTTGCAAAATACACTCTCCCATAAGACCCTTCCCCGACTAGAGTCTTAGACCCGAAATTGTCGGCCTTTTCTTTTAGTTCTTCTAGTGATAGTTTTGGAACTTTGACAATTATTTCCTTTTTTACAGGTTCATCCTTTGGTAAAGTGGCAGGCGCGGACCCTTTGCCTTTATGATTTCCTGAAAGTCAACTTATAAGATTATAAAATTTACATGGGATGAAATAAATGTAAAGATGTCCATGTATGATAACATACAAAAGAAATCATTCTATACATATAGTGAATTATTTATCCTGCCAATGGCCACAAGTAATAAATGTAAGACATTTAGTTATGTGGCTAAAGTACTTCAATTCTATGTGTAAACATAATAGTCAACTCATTTTCACCAATGACTAAGGCTTGTTCTGGTGTGAAAATATAAGCTCCATTTTGACATGAATGAGAAGAAGAATAAATGTCATGGAAATTATATGAACTAAGAATGAGAATAAGAAATGCCGTATGATTTATGAAACATGCAATGCATGTCTATACAGAAACTATTTAAGTAGTAGCAATATGAGGTCATTAGGCCAGCCTTTGATGAAGTAGAATGTGAAATCCATAAATGAAAAGACATGTACTTAACCACAAAATGACACAAAAACATTTGATGCATCAGAATCAATCATCTCCACAGCATGGGAAAACTAAGAGATCAATGTTTTAGTTCTTCTTTGAATTAAATCTCAGCTTCGAGCCCGTATTAAATATTTTGGCCGTCAAGAAAATAAGAGATAATTCATCTGAAGTTTGAATTGAATGGAGGGTGCTAATAAAAAATAATTCGAAGTTGCTTTCATTTTTGGCAACCATCACAGATCATTTGCACTGCCTGGCAGTGCACAGTGCAAACTTGCACTGCCTCAGGCAGTGCAAGTTTGTACGCACTGCTAGTGCAGGTTTGCACTACAAGGCAGCGCAAACGCACTGCCTTAAGGAAGTGCAGGTTTGCACTGCCTTACAAGGCGGTGCAGCACTGCCTTGAAAGGCAGTGCAGGTTTGCACCGCCTTCAGGCAGATACACTGCTTTAAGGAAGTGTAGGTGCAGCACTACCTTGTAAGTTTGCAATCTCAGTGCAAGTTTGCACTGCCCGTTTTAATGATGATGATAGTTTGCGCTGCCCGTTTTAGTGATGATGATAGTTTTTTGGGACCATGATTTGCATCGCACACCATATAGTTTGCAACTAATACAAGTTCAAGCACTGCATTTTCATATATGTTGAGTTGTTTAATTTTGATGCAAATTTATAAGATAATTTTTTGCATTCGTAAAGCTGCACATATATGATGAGCGTTTGACCGCAGTTAGAACCGAAATGGAAGAAGAGGTGGTTGTGCTTCCACCAGAGCAGGAGATTAAGATTTTTCATTTCCTTGGATTATCCTTATTGTTTGTATAACATGTCACCAACTTCTTGTTTATTAAGTAATAATTACTTCTTTAAAATTAAAGGTGGGTTCTGCTACATGATGACGAAGGTCGATATATAGTAGTGGCAGTCATTAATATGTTTCAACAACAATGAATCATATTTCATCCAAGTTTCATGTAATGAAGGAGGAGGTACAACATGTCAGTGTTAAGCTGAAGGAGAAGCGTTTAAGATTTGAACATGAGCGTTTGCAAATTGAAGAGGAGCATCGATACGAGACAGAGGCATTTGAGCAGAGAATGATTCAAATCGAGCAAAGATTGTTGCTACCTTCTCCTCCATCATGATTCTGTCTATGAAGGACTAATATAAGTATTTATGTACTACTTCATGTATTATTATTGCATTACATATTTTTTTGGTTCACTAATAGTATATGTATTAGTGTTTGCTACTATATGTTTACTGACTACTTCATGTATTTTTGTATTACATTAGTTCTTTGGTTGTGTAATAGTATACAGTATTGTATTCATGTGGTGTTATGATTGCCTTTGATTGTATCATGTATTTTTTTATTTAGACAAATTAATATGTATGCATATTATTGAATCATATGATGATTAGATCAAGTAAAATAGTGTTATTGATTTTGTAATGGATTCGCATTGATGGTTTTATGATTTTGCAATGGTTTTGTAATGGATTTTAAAGTTTTTGCAATGGTTTTGTGACGAATTTTAATGTTTTTGTGTTTAAGTTTTAATGTTTTTACAATGGTTTTGTGATGAATTTGTGCTGATGTTTTAATGTTTTAGTAATGGATAGCTTTAAAATATTTTTTAGAAATAATCAAGATAGTGACGGATTTGCATCGGAATTCCAAACGGAGTATGCAATGCATCATATGTAATTTTCCATCACAATTCCATCATAAAGTAAAATGTTAAAAACATAACAATTTCCATCACAATTCTGTCGCTATTCCATCACTATTTTTTAGTGACGGATCTTACACACGTTTATTGAGATGGAAAATTTGGTCACTATTCAATCGCAAATATGGGTTTAGTGAGAGATTTGTGACGGATTTTGTCGTCCCAAAATCAGCTTTTTCTGGTAGTGATGTAACATCCCACATTTTTAAGATAATAAAATATTAGTAACTTGATTAAATAATGAGAACTAAGTAAAACAGACTGCGGCATTGCGTCCGTCTTGAAACTCTGGTCAAGATAGACCCCTGGTTTGCGTAAAACGGATAATGTATGAAGAATTTATGGACACTGGAAGTTTGCATACATATAAGGAACTTATATGTATATATATTAAATAAGTTTATCCAGAAAATTTGAACACGAAACGAGAAAACAGAGCGAGAATTTTTCCCGTTGGGGGTCGACCCACCGCAGATCTGAGCGTTTTTCTTGAGATGTGGTCAGTTCTGATGTTTTTAATTTAAATCTAAGGGACTAGGTTTCTCTGATACACCTATAAATAAGTCTGTAGAGCTAACCCTAAACCACATACTTCTGAGGCTATGTGGAGGCTCTACCATTCTTCCCTCTTCTCAAATCTATTCAGAAAATTAAGATTATTAGTTTAGGAAGAATTCTGATTCTAGATCTGAAGAAAGGGAATGAGTATTTGTAAGTAGGTGTTCAGATCCCATATCGAAGTAAGGTAGCTTTCTAGATCTGACCTATTCAAATTTCCTCCTCTTTTTTTCCTCTCCCTTTTACTAAAAATAGTCAATCTATGGTTGTTAGGTCCTGAATCCAATTAAGAGAGAACCATGGAAGATTAGATCTGGACCAGATCTAGGACTGGGAAAGCATATGAGGTGAGTGGATTTAAGCTATATCATTTTATATAATGATATGTTATCGTTCAAGCATTCCCCGTTATTGTGAAATATGAATTTGCTAGAATAATTAAAAATGTTAAGATGCTTTTATAACAAGTTGAGATATAGGTAAATTCATATGTTGAATCAGTTAAAGTGTTGAAATGTTTATGTGTTGAAAGACAAACATGTTGGAATATGGGTAATAACTACTGTTGTTATGATTCCATGACTCACTTGTGGCATATTATTGAGTAAATGACATTTTAACTTATTGGATTTGAATAATTATCCGATTAAATGTTTACATGTCAAGATAGAATTAAACATATGTTAAAATGGATATGCGATATAATATAGGCATAATTTGATGGCATGTAAACTGGATTATAGAAAACATATGGAAAGGATAATATGCCTAAAATTTATAGCAAATAGGAAACTATAACTATGCTTAGACACGAGGTTAGACTACACTTGTGGTAGAAGTATGCCCGGAACCGCCTGGCTCATCCAGCATCCGCAACTGTAAATCTAATGTGAGGGGTATAAGTGCATAAATAAAACATGTAACGGTGCTAAGACACGAGGTTAAGTTAACTTGTGGAAGAAGTCTGCCCGGAACTTCCCGGCAAATCCAGCATCCACAAATATATGCTTAGTGTGAGAGGTCTAGCACATAAACATATATATAAATATATGTATTGGCAGGACTGATGAATATCATTAACTGTAATTAATGGAAACAAATGGAACTGAAAGAAAAATACAACAGTAAAAGAAAATAGGAATGAACAGGGAATGATAATAACCTATTATAAATAAATTATATTAATGAGAATGTTGCATAATAGGTAGACTTGTCCTAGGGACAAGTGAAGATTATAACTTAGGTTATAATAAACTAGTAAGGAAATGAGATAACAGGTGAAATGAGATAAGTGACACTTAATTAATCTGTAAATTGGGAAAACCTAAAACCAGTTGTTTGTAACAAGTAGAGAAAAGGGGGAAACCTTATGAAATGAAAGAAGTTGTCTTAATTATAAATTAAGTAATTTGAAAACTTGGAAGTCTGAAATATGCTAACAAGATTGTTAGTTAAGGTTTGTCCTAGGGACAAATGAGGTGAGTTATATTTAATCATAAATGTTAAGTGACATGTTAAATTGAAAACATGAGAATTAAGATACACTTAATTACATATTAAGTAGAACATGTTATTGTAACCTTGAATTAAATAAGAATATAAAGGGATTGTGGATCACATACCTTGGATCACAATCTAGAGAATAACATGTTGTGGGCTATTAATAAAATTAAATGGGTTAAGTTGTATAATTGAAATTAATAAGCAAGAGGGGCCCATTCCTCAGAGATATAAGGGGCTAGGAAGAACTTGGTAACTTGAATAAAAAAGTTAAGATAACCAAGTTAAATAGAAACTGAGAAGGTAAAGCAAGTGCGTAAAAGAATGTTTAGACATAGGTTCTAATAACATATTAAAGTGAGGCGCTTGGACCAGTCCATACGTTTGAGGGTGATTAACCCAACGGGGCAGACCATTATGGTGTTATAAGGCACGAGGGGAGCACACATTCATCTGATCATTCTGTCGGCCCCGAAGGACTGGAAGGGGATGCACGCGGCTTCTTGAGGTACGCAAGGTGCTCCTGGTAGTCCTCTGTATGGTGGTAGATGTTTAGGCTGTGCCCGTAGAGGTTGGGTACGCACGTAACTACTAGGTGGGTGGGCCTTGACTGGAAAAGTAGCTTTAGTCATAATGATGTAACGAGGTGACACCAGGGTGATTCGGCAGTCGCCTCAATGGGGAGGCGGAGGGTCACGACCAACAAGGATAGTAGATCGTCGGATACCCATCATCGGCAGCCAGTGTGATGCGGAAAGACTAAAGCTAAAACCAATAGACATTCACCTTTCACTATCCAGGTACAGTGGTTGAGGGAAGATGCTAATTAGATGTTTAGATTGTTTGTTAGGGGAAAGTCGTTTAGCTCTTGTATTCTTTACTAGTTGAAGGAGGAGCCGAGGTGGGGCCATAGACACCATGGACAACAGACCCTAGGAATATCTGTATTATAAGGCTCTTAAAAGCAGGCTTGTACAGATATGGAAAAGCTCCCGTCCGAGTTCCGTGTTTCTTGTATCGCCCTGCCACGGAACTCGGTGCACATTAAAGGACGTGCGGTTGAGGCATCGAGCTACAATTAACGGTACGTACGTGGGACAGTCTAGATACATGCATGTCTACTCTGGGTGGTGTATCGTAGACTTGAGGACATTACTCTGGTATGGAATCTGATTCGAACAAAGGTGGCAGTCCGTACGTGTAACACCCCGCATTTTATGACAATAAAATAAAATATGATAATATAATTGCATGTAATAAGTTCAAACATTGAATGAAGAAAAGATTAATAAATTACATGCAATAAGAAGAAATGCAGTGCGATTAAAATGCATATTTTAAAAAAAATTGAAGAGCTTCAAGAATTTGGCCACGAGATTAGCGTCATTGCCTTCATGTCGATTTTCTGGTCAATTTAGACCTATGGATTGCAGAAAACTTTGTTAAGGTGAAAGAGATACATTTAAATGAAGTAGCAAAACATGAGAATAAGGTAAAAGAAGGAGAACAATAACTACCATTGTTTCTAAACTTATTAACAAAAGACATCATAGCTTAGTTGGTTAAGGCATAGGATTTATCGCATAGAGGTCGGGGGTTCGAACCTCGATGGCGACATAATTTTTATCTTTGTTTTATAGGGGCCAACTGAGCATACAAATATATGTACGTATACAAATTCAAATTTTGAAAGGATAAGAATGTACATGTAAGGAAATAAAGAAAATATATGTATACATATATGAGAATATATATATATATATGTAGAATTATATGTATACAAGAGATTCAAGATAAGGCTGCAGTCAACGAAATATAGCAAGAATCAAATAATGCTGCAACACCATTTGAATTTTGAAAACAAAACAAAAATTGTGCGTATATATATACGCGTAAAATGGTTGTTATAAGAATTGTATATGCATAAGAAGATTACATTTGAATATATAAGTTAAATAAATTAAAACATTCAAAAATAAAATTTCTGGGCCAAAACAACTTATGGGACCCAGTGCTGACTCAGCACTGCGTGTACGATAAGATCCGGCTAGATTAATCTACGAACCTGACTATTTTCTTAACTAGGTTCAATGCTAACTCAGCGCTGCGTATACGATAAGGTCTTAAGCACCTATAAATTAGGCCCTATAGCTAACCCTAAAACTCATAATTCTAAAGCTATGCTGAAGCTCTTCCATTATTCTCTTCCTCTCCTCAAATCTATTCAGAAAATTTAGATTATTAATAAGAAGATTTTAAAATTCAAGATCTGGATGAGATAATTGACGTTAATAAAAGATTGTTCAGATTCAAGAAAAGAAAGGTAAAATTCTAAATCAAATCCATTCAAATTCTTACTCTTTCTTTCCCTTCTCTTTTAATGAAAATAGTCAATCCACGGTTATTTGGTTTCAAATCAAATTAAAAGGGAAAAACCATGGATGCTAAAACTAGATCAGATCTAGAATTGGAGAAAGCATAAAAGGTGAGTGGATTTAAGCCATATTATTTTAGATAATGGTATATTACCGTTTAGCATTCCCATTATGAAAAATTGGAATATGACATGTTAAGATGCCTAAACATATGCTAATAATGATCAAAGTTGTGTATATGATATGTGGGAATGATTAGCATGATATAAAGTCAAATTGTTAATATGAATAATTCATATATTGAATTAGTTGAAATGTTGGGATGTTTACATGTTATAATATTAATATGAACATGTTGGAAAATTCAAATATTTAATAGTTGAAGTGCTAAAAAGTTTACATGTTATGAACTTGTTAGAATATGGGTATCAACTGTGACTGCTCTTGTACATGTAAATTTGTCCCAATTGTATACATGAAATAATTGGAGTAATTATATGATTATATGGTTTCATGTTAACATAGAATTGAATAAATAAATATGAATTGAGGCATCGACCAAATTATGTTTAAAGATCTTAAATTGGGCTAGTAAATATGACTTGGAAAAAGGGGCATAAAAAACCTATAATGAAATAGGAATAATTATAAAAAAATGAACATGCCTAGAATTATAGTAATTTGAAATTGTAACCGTACTTAGACACGAGGTTAGGTTACACTTGTGGTAGAAGTCTGCCCGGACCCGCCCGGCATATCCAGCAACCACAAGTGGCGAATCTAATGTGAGGGGTCTAAGTGCATAAACACGAGACGTGCCAAGACACGAGGTTAAGTCCGACTTGTGGAAGAAATCTGCCCAGACCCGCCCAGCATATCCAGCATCCACAGGTTGTAGGCAAAATACGAGAGGTCTGGTACATGTATATATATAGCAGGAATGATAAATAGTATTAATTGTAATTAATGGTTATAAATGGAATTGAATGAAAGAAAGATACAACAGTAAATGGTTTAAAAGGGGCATGATAATCACCTATTATTAATAAATAACATTAATGAAAGTGTTGTATAATAGGTGGACTTGTCCAGGTTGCAAAGTAAAGATTATAATTTAGGTTATAATAAACTATTAAGGAAACGGGATAACTGGCGAAATGAGAGAAGGGACACTAAATTGTATAATTAAGTAATCGGTAAATAGGGAAAACCAGAAGCCAGTTGAAAAAAAGGGGAAAATATATGAAATATAAGAAGGTATACTTAATTATAAATTAAGTAATCGGTAAACTTAAAAGTCTGAAACCCGCTGATTAGAAAAACATGTCTAGGCTTGTCCTAGGGACAAGAGGAAATTATAACATAAGCTATAATAAATGGGTAGAGAAACTTATTAATTGGCCTTAGTTAACAACGATAAGTTGCATTGACAATGTAAAATGGAATTATGATTAAACGAGAAAGAATGTGAAGAACTTATGAAATAAGTTATATTTAACTTTATATAATGACTGACATGTTAAATAAGAAAACATGTGAATTGAGATATACTTAATTACATATTAAGTAGAACATGTTATTGTAACGATGAAATCAAACAAGAACATAAAATAGATTGTGGACTACGGAACTTGGGCCATAATCCAAAGAATAACATGTTGTGGGCTTATTAATAAACTTAAACGGGTTAAGTTATATGACTGAAATTAATAAGCAAGAGAAACTTGGTAATTTGGATAAGAATTCAATATGAATGGGAATAACCAAGTTAAATGGAAACCTGGTGAGGTAAGGCAAGCGCGTAAAAGAATGTTTAGACATAGGGCTAACAACATATTAAAGTGAGGCGCTTGGACCAGTCCGCACATTTGAGGGTGAATAACCCAACTGAGTAGATCATCGTGGTGTTATAAGGCACGAGAGGAGAGCATATTTATCTGATTATTCTGTCAGCTCCGAAGGACTGGAAGGGGAAGCACGCGGCTTCTTGAGATACGTAAGGTGCTCCTAGTAGTCCTTTGTGCGGTGACAGATGTTTTAGGCTGTGCTCGCAAAGGTTGGGCCTGCGCATAACTACTAGGTGGGTGGGCCTTGATTGCATAAGTAGCTATGCAGTCAGAATGCTGTGATGCGGTGACACCAGGGTGATTCGGCGGTTGCCTCAACGGCGAGGCGGAGGTTCACGACCAACAAGGATCGTAGCTCGTCGGATACCCGTCATCGGCAGCCAGTAGGATGCAAAAAGACTAGAGCTAAACCCAAGATACCATTCACCCTTCACTATCGGGGTAAGGGGTTGAGGGCAGACGCCAAATGGATGCTTAGTTCGTTTGTTATTAGGGGCACGTAGCTTAGCTCTTGTAGTCTTTACTAGTTGAGGGAGGGGCCTAGGTGGGGCCATAACCACTGTGAAAACAGACCCGATGGTATCTGTAGAGGCCCCTAAAGACGGGCCCGTACATATATATGGAAAAGCTCCCGACCGAGTTACGTATTTCTTGTATCGTCCTACCATGGAACTCGGTGCACATTAGAGGAAGTGCGATTGAGGCATCGAGCTATAGTTGAAGATACATATGGTGGACAGTCTAGGTACATGCATATCTTCTTTGGGTGGTTTATCGTAGACTTGAGGGCATTACTCCGGTATGGAGTTTGAATAGAACAAAGGTGGCAGTCCTTACGTTTGTGTAGCATAGCCATGACAGATATATGCGGAACGTAATATTGTTATATATATGGGTTCGTACGTCACTATGGCGTAGGATGAGGGACTGTGTATATTTCGATGGTGTTACGGTGGAGACCGTGCGATTGGGGTACCATGGGGCGTGCCTTAATATTGGGGGTAGCTACATATATTTTATTAGGTTAATCCACTAGGAAGTAAATGGGTATGATGTGTGTGTAAGCCTTGAGAGTTGTTTACCCAAGTAACCTGATAAATAAGATAATATGATTTAACGGTATATGTAGGATTATCCAAAGTGTATAGTTTAAATATAGTCACCAGAACTTGTGTTCTGACCCCCTCCTTATAACATACTCGCGGGTTAGGTTTTTGGTAGAGACATGATAGCTTTGGATACTGGTTAGGTAGTATTATTAATACGGTAAGGCTATTTTTTGGTCATATTATATTTTATCCATTCCGCTATGAGATATTTTCTGAGCTCTGACATATTTTATGTCTTTGTCTTTTCTGTAGGATACCAGAGAAAACAAATCCGAGTTTCGATAGATTGGAATTTTGAAAAAAAAACGGTCTGTTGGAATTCGGATTGTCACAGTACGTTTGCACAACATAGCAATGAAAGATGTATGCAGAACGTAATATTGTTATATAGAGGTTCGTACGTCGCTCCGGCGTAGGATGGGGGGACTACGTACATTTCAGTGTATTATGGCAGAGACCGTGCGAGTGGGGTACCATGATGTGTACCTTAATATTGGGGGTAGCTACATATATATTGTACTAGGTTAATCCACTGGGAAGTAAATGGTGCGATGTGTGTGTAAGCCTTGAGTGTTGTTAACCCAAGTAACCTAATAAATAAGAAAATATGAAACGGAATATATAGTAGTGTTATCCAAAGCGTATAATTTAAATCCATTCACCAGAACTTGTGTTCTGACCCCCTCCTCATAACATACACTAGGTTAGATTTTTTGCACTTTGGATACTGGTTAGGCAGTGTTATTAGTACGGTAAGGCTATACTTTGAGTATATTATATTTTATCCATTCCGTTGTGAGATATTTTCTGAGCTCTGACATAATTTATTTCTATGTCTTTTCTGCAGGATACCAGAGCAAACCAACATGAGTTTCGATAGATTAGAATTTAAAAAAAATTTGGTTTGTCGGAATTCAGGTTGTTACAATGAACGACGACACCCTTTCACTTCTCCTCTGCAGTAGGAGATCTCGGAGAAGATGGCACGGCTTCCAAAGCATATGCCTTCACAATATGCTTCCCTTTAGCAGCTTCCGGACAGTCCTTCTTGAGTTTTCCAGTTTTGCCACAATTGTGACACTTCCTCTCAACCTTTAGATTCCTGCACTCATTAGCAAAATGGTCATTCTGTTGGCAGTTAAAGCAAATGTAATGTCCCGGATTTTCGGCTGATTTTGTTAAACTATAAATTATAGATTGTATCTGTAATTTTATTTAGTTAAATAATATTGGATATTTTAAAGAAGAAAAAAGGATTTAGAATAATCATTTGTTTTGAAATCTTACATATGTATTTTATCCTGTTTTATTCCATAGTGTTTATATATTTACACACGAAAATAATGTTCTAGACATCTTTGTTTATCTTGAAAGCTTGTTGTTAATTTCTTTACCTATTTCATTTGTATATAAAAACAAGTATTTATTGTTTGACATTTTTTTTATGTTTTTAAAGCTTGTTTGTAACTCTTGTTAATACAACATACTTAAGCAAATATTGTATTACTTCACCTGGAAAATAAACAAAAAAATTATTATACAATCTCATTACTTCATATTGAAGTATATGAAAAGTGAGAGCGTTACATTGATTTGAATATCAAAACAATTAATGAGGATATCTATTAACTACATTTGACTTGATATTTCAAAATCTATAAGTATATTTAAGGGATATTTAGGTGTACAAAAATCCATACACCAAGAACATGGGTTTGCCTTAAAAGCAAAGTTTTAGTTTTAAAATCCTATAGTACATTAGTCTGTTCACATACACATGATTTTTTTTTGCTGGCCGTGACATTGATCGGGAAAACTTGATGTACATAGCCTTGGCAACTTTCCTATCAATCAACCATAGGATAGCCTAGCTTTTAGGAACTTTAGCACATGGCTTGTACAGTCTTGAGTACATATATACATGCTGGCCGAATTGGAAAAAACCATATGAAAGTGACAAGGCCACACTTCTCTTTTACATCAATCAAAGACAGCCTTGCACATTTCTTTCAAAGCAAATCAAAGGCCAGCTAAAACCATTAGCCTAGCATAGCCTAGTTAAAGCACATAACACATAGCTGTGTTAAACGCACATGCACTTCATTTTGGCTTGTATGTAGGATTAGATTTGTAAGAGCATTGATGTAACGACCCGGGAATCCGAGCCAATTTAAAATTTTTATTTTGGCAATTTTATTGAATTTTGAATATTTAAAATGAATTATTTTACATAATATCGACGAGAAATTTATTTTGAATAGAATTCGAACGTATATATTTATATAGATCGTCGTTAGAATATAAATATTTATTTATATATATAAAAGGAATTGAAAATGGCGCGGTAGTTCGATAATTCGATTTCAAAATTCAAATGAATGTACTGGATTCAAAATAAACCTGATTTTAGTGAAACCAAAAATATTTGAATCTATTTGTGAATATCTTTCCAACGAATCCGAAAAATTGAAATTTCATAGCGGGAATCAAAAGATATGTCCAGTTGAAAATTCAGAATAGTCGCTATGGAATTCTAGCCCTTAAAAATGGAAATTTTGCAAATGACCTCGGATTTCGACGAAACCACTTTTGTTGGATCCGTGATGTCAAGTTATTGCTAGGCTTCAAATTTCATAATTTTTCGAGCTCGTGTGTGGCCCCGGTAAAGTAAAATGTGCGTTCAAATTCAATATATAGAGTTATATGTTGGTTTTGATGAAAACTGATCGAAACGATTGAATCAGCTTATGAAACATATCCCATTGTGTTCGGAATGGGGGTATTACGCTAGGGACGATAGTCGGTGGGTCCCGTTTAGAGTTTGTATACGAAGTCAACTTTGGATAAAAATATATATATAATTAAATATTATATAAAACACCCCTTCCCTTTTATTTCTCTCTCCCCCTCCTTTAATTTCAAATCCGTCATTCAGGAAAAAAAACCCTCCCCCAACTCGATCGATTAGACGCCGCCACCGTCCCTCCTATCATCGCCGCCCAACCGCCAGACACACCCACCAGCGCCGCCGGCCTCCGGCCATCCTCCCAAGCCCCTGCGTCGCCTCCTCTTTTCCCCCTTTCTATCCGATGAAACACTAGCCAAGAGGGACTGATGCCGGCCATTCCAAACCCCACCACCAACGCTGTACCCCCTACCACCACCAGCACCTCAAGACGCCCCTCCTTCACCCACTCCGGCCGTGGGTCCCCCAATCTCCACTTTTACCTTTTTACACTATTTTCAGAATTGCAAATGAGTCCCCAAGCCTCCCTTCGCCAATCTGAAGTCGTCGATCACCTCTAAGAGTCCTCGGCATTCGTGCGCAAGTGATTGAGGAAAAAGAGGGTTGGATTTTCCTCGATGATCGAAAATAAGTGAGTTTCTATTTTATTTATTTATTTTAAAAGTAGGATTGTTATTATAAAAACATAGGATTTTTATGATAAGATTTTTATATGTTAAAGATGAGCTTTGTAATATGATAAAAGGAATGGTTTTTATCATAGAAAAGTAATGGTTTATATCATAGTAAAGTAACGATTTTTAACGTAGAAAAGTATGATTTTTACTAAGTATAAAGGTTTGTTTTTAATTATAAAAGGGGTATGACTTTTCTTCTATTAAAAATATGATTTTTAATGTATGTAGAGAATGGAAATCGAATTTTTATATAAGAAGAAGAATAAAAATCGAATTTTTATATAATAGAGAATATAAAGATGTGATTTTTATATACGTAGTGAATACGGGGGACGAAAGTGACGAAGGGCAAGCACGGCGAAGATTCTCTACATATGAAGAGTCATGGCGTTTGGTTTAGCTTGGGTGAGAACTTCTCACTTTTAATTTAATTTTCTAGTTAAAATATTACTAGAATGCAGACGGTGTTTAGTAGCACCCGACACCCGTCGTCCACAGACCATGGACGGCTTGTATGCTTGTTTGTTTGATTATGATGTGTAGTTGATTGTGTGATATGATGTGAAATGAAATAAAATATTTATATTGTTAAAATAAAATATTTTATAGTTAAAAATAGAATTTTTACCGTGTATATAAAGTGAAATAAATATTTATAAACAAATCGGACGATTTGTTTATATATACACATTTGACTGATATTGATTGGGACGATAAATTTTACACATCGCCCAACAACACAAATAAAATCTGTGTTTGATTGTTTGAAAACCCCACACGGGTATTGGGGTGATATATGACATACACTAATCCCAATAGTTAGTTGTATGTCGATCGATTGATTGACAGACTGTTATAAGCGTTAAGTATTTATATCTGATGCTTATACAGTGTAGAATGCCCTTTGGATGATTATTTATCGTGGTTATTTTGTACATGTGTTGTAGAAAATCCATATAATTAACATAATATGATAATTGATTGGGCCTCATTCCAGTTTTGAATAGAAATATTTGAAAAAGAAATATTTGAAATAGAATATTTGAAAATAGAAATATATGAAGCCGTTTCAGCTGGTATCAGAGCTTTGGTACCAAAGCTCAAGAACAAGACATATTAGAACCATACAAAAGAATTCATCAGATATTGGATTAGTAATATCCAATAAGAATGACTCGTTAGAGATGGGATAAGTAGTATCCTAGAACGAGTGCGAAGGGTATATTTTTAAAGTTAAAGCAAATTTTGTTTTGAAATTTAAATCAATTATTCGTATTTGATTATTTATTTATACTGATTTGGACAGTCCAATATATAAAGATTTTGCGTATACGTCTGATCCACGTATATTTGAAATTTTAATATACTGGATAGATATAGAAATACACTCTAATCGCCCGGAGATGATTTTGATGATGGAGCTCCATCATTAGTATTTATGTTCGAGTGACGAAAGTGAGGTTTCTATATATTTCCCATAGACTGGTGTGAGAACCAAAATTAGATAGAGCCTATTGTTGTGATTTGGCATCAAAAATTTGATTTTTGACTATGTATCAAAGTTATGAATTTGAAAAGCTAATCAACTAATTGATTGATGGTCGTGTTGCTTGATTATTGTTGGATTGATTAAATTTGAACCATATAGCCAATTTGAACCAAATAGTGAATTGTACTGAAAATTTGTCGCATTTGTATGCATGTACATGTACTTACATTGAACAGGTCATAGCAAGGAGGCTAGAGTAGAGAATAAAATTGTTTGCCCGACAAATAGGTACATGTTTACCATAATTTACTATTCTGTTTGGGTGATGATGATTTTAAGAGCCGATTGGCTAGCCACTTGGCTTTTTCTTTTTCTTTTTGATTGAAGAAGGCCATGGGAGGCTATATGAAATATCCCGAAGTCCCCGGTGCAGGGGAGGCTATGGCGAAATTTTTCGAAAATTTAGGGTGTTAGCCAAATTTTTGAAAAATTTGAAAAGTTCTTAGAAACTGACAAGTTGAAGAACTTAAGCCGTAACGAAAACAATGAAAGTTGAGTTGGTTTGTTAAACAACTTTCGGCTTCGTTCCTTTTCGGGGACGAAAAGTTTTAAGTGGGGGAGATTGTAACGACCCGGGAATTCAAGCCAATTTAAAAAATTTTATTTTGGCAATTTTATTGAATTTTGAATATTTAAAATGAATTATTTTAAATGATGTCGACGAGAAATTTATTTTGAATAGAATTCGAACGTATATATTTATATAGATCGTCGTTAGAATATAAATATTTATTTATATATATAAAAGGAATTGAAAATGGCGTGGTAGTTCGATAATTCGATTTCAAAATTCAAATGAATGTACTGGATTCAAAATAAACCGGATTTTAGTGAAACCAAAAATATTTGAATCTATTTGTGAATACCTTTCCAACGAATCCGAAAAATTGAAATTTCATAGCGGGAATCAAAAGATATGTCCAGTTGAAAATTCAGAATAGTCGCTATGGAATTCTGGCCCTTAAAAATGGAAATTTTGCAAACGACCTCAGATTTCGACGAAGCCACTTTTGTTGGATCCGTGATGTCAAGTTATTGCTCGGCTTCAAATTTCGTAATTTTTCGAGCCCGTGTGTGGCCCCGGTAAAGTAAAATGTGCGTTCAAATTCAATATATAGAGTTATATGTTGGTTTTGATGAAAACTGATCGAAACAATCGAATCAGCTAACGAAACATATCCCATTGTGTTCGGAATGGGGGTATTACGCTAGGGACGACAGTCGGTGGGTCCCGTTTAGAGTTCGTATACGAAGTCAACTTTGGATAAAAAATATATATATATATATAATTAAATATTATATAAAACACCCCTTCCCTTTTATTTCTCTCTCCCCCTCCTTTAATTTCAAATCCGTCATTCAGGAAAAAAAAACCTCCCCCAACTCGATCGATTAAACGCCGCCACCGTCCCTCCTATCACCGCTGCCTAACCGCCAGACCCACCCACCAGCGCCGCCGGCCTCCGACCATCCTCCCAAGCCCCTGCGTCGCCTCCTCTTTTCCCCCTTTCTCTCCGATGAAACCCTAGCCAAGAGGGACTGACGCCGGCCATTCCAGACCGCACCACCACCGCCGTACCCCCTACCACCACCAGCACCTCAAGACGCCCCTCCTCCTTCACCCACTCCGGCCACGGGTCCCCCAATCTCCACTTTTACCTTTTTACACTATTTTCAGAATTGCAAATGAGTCCCCAAGCCTCCCTTCGCCAATCTGAAGTCGTCGATCACCTCTAAAAGTCCTCGGCATTCGTGCGCAAGCGATTGAGGAAAAAGAGGTTTGGATTTTCCTCGATGATCGAAAATAAGTGAGTTTCTATTTTATTTATTTATTTTAAAAGTAGGATTGTTATTATAAAAACATAGGATTTGTATGATAAGATTTTTATATGTTAAAGACGAGCTTTGTAATATGATAAAAGGAATGGTTTTTATCATAGAAAAGTAATGGTTTATATCATAGTAAAGTAACGATTTTTAACGTAGAAAAGTATGATTTTTACTAAGTATAAAGGTTTGATTTTTAATTATAAAAGGGGTATGACTTTTCTTCTATTAAAAATATGATTTTTGATGTGTGTAGAGAATAAAAATCGAATTTTTATGTAAGAAGAAGAATAAAAATCGAATTTTTATATAATAGTGAATATAAAGATGTGATTTTTATATACGTAGTGAATACAGGGGACGAAAGTGACGAAGGGCAAGCACGACGAAGATTCTCTACATATGAAGAGTCGTGGCATTTGGTTTTGCTTGGGTGAGAACTTCTCACTTTTAATTTAATTTTTTAGTTAAAATATATACTAGGATGCAGACGGTGTTTAGTAGCACCCGACACCCGTCGTCCACAGACCATGGACGGCTTGTATGCTTGTTTGTTTGATTTTGATGTGTAGTTGATTGTGTGAGGTGATGTGAAATGAAATAAAATATTTATATAGTTGTAATAAAATGTTTTATAGTTAAAAATAAAATTTTAACGTGTGTATAAAATGAAATAAATATTTATAAACAAATCGGACGATTTGTTTATATACACACATTTGACTGATATTGACTGGGACGATAAATTTTACACATCGCCCAACAGCACAAATAAAATCTGTGTTTGATTGTTTGAAAACCCCACACGGGTATTGGGGTGATATATGACATACGTTAATCCCAATAGTTAGTTGTATGTCGATCGATTGATTGACAGACTGTTATAAGCGTTAAATATTTATATCTGATGCTTATATAGTGTAGAATGCACTTTGGATGATGGTTGATTATTTATCGTGGTTATTTTATACATGTGTTGTAGAAAATCCATATAATTAACATTATATGGTAATTGATTGGGCCTCATTCCAGTTTTGAATAGAAATATTTGAAAAAGAAATATTTGAAATAGAATATTTGAAAATAGAAATATATGAAGCCGTGTTGATTAGATTGACGCCATTTTGACGCAAACGATATTTATATCGATTATATTCTTTTTCTAACGAATATTGAAAAGTGATATCAAAATCGAATATTTTGAAAATGAATTCGAACCGAATTGAAATTGAATGGAAATCAATTTGAAATGAGTAGAATTGAAATTGAATAGAAATGAAAACGAACTGAAATTGAATTAAAAATCGATTTAAATAGAAATCAATTTGAGATGAATTTAAATCGAATTTATGTTGAAAAATTCAATTTTGATTTGAATTTGAAAATGAAGTTGAAATCGTTTCTTAAACGAATTTAAACGATTTATAAAATACGTTTTGAAAGGAAATCGACGAAGTATATATTATATATATTATATATAATATAATGGCCTGAATAGAACGCGCCGCGCTGCAGTAGTTCGTGAATTTCGACCATTGACTTCGAATTGACGTTGCGGGAGATCCGACCGTCGGATTCTCCTAAAACCGGAACCGTTGGGTTCGTATCGAAAAGAGCTTTCTAAAAATATGAGAAATTAGAAATCTAATGGTTGGATTTGGAATTATGTCCAAATCAAATTTGGAAAAGGTCGCTGTAAGTGCAGTTCGATGGCCGTTGATGGAAATCGACTGTACGGGCCTTGATAAAATTATTAATAATAATTATAATTTGTGTAAAATCATAAGAAATGATTTGGGAAGAATTGTGATGAAAAACTCCACATTTGAAAAGATAAAAATAAATTTTTATCGAAATGAACTAGTTTTAAACTAGAATTATATTTCTATTTATTTTTAAATGAATAAATTGAATTTGAAAAGGGTTTTAAAAGTAACCAGAATTTCCAATAATTGAATTGGAATGGATTTGAATCGAAACTGTCTTTGAAATATTTCGATGTTGGATTTTGTGATGATACAGGTATTTTTATGGGAATTTGAAAGATATATTTATATCGTTATTTCCAATACGATATTTGTTGATCGTAGAATTTGATATTGAATATAAGCCGATATATTTTCTATTCAGAGCCTTGTATTTAATATCAAATGTGATTTGGGTTTGTCGTGAATGGTGTCTTCATTAACACCGTCCTTAAGCCCGGTTTAGAAAAAAGATTAAAATCTTTTATTTAGATTTAATAAAGTGTACCAATTAAATAATATTTAATTGGAATTGAATTGGTATTGATTTTTGGGTTTATCGTGAACAGTGTTTTAAATAACACTTGTTCTTTAACACGATAATTAATGAAATGTGATTTTGGGTTGTCATGAACGGTATCTTCAATAATACTGTTCTTAGACCCAAAGGAGTTAAGAAAATCAGAAACTAACTGGAGATTAGTTAAGTTGAATGGTTTCTTGGGTATTGATCTGATGTTGGTTTCGGCCTTCGGGGTTAATACTTAGGGAATTGCTCACTTGCTAATATACGGTTAGGGACTGATTGAAATGTGATGTGATTTTGGGGTTTATCGTGAACCGTGTTTTAAATGACACTGATTCTTTAACCCAGTTAAAGATTAAAACTAAGTGGAGTTTTAATGAATCTTTAATTAGATTGAAAAGATCGAGAATGGAGTATCCCCAGTTTTGCTCCAGGCAATAGTTAAATCTTTAATTAGATTTGAACGTGAAATGGTAATTGAATTTACCGATAACACCGTGGTGTTAGATACGAAGTATTACCTGTTTTACTTCATGGGATGAATAGGTTGGGATTGGGAAATTAAAACAAATGATTACTTCGGTAAGGTTCGTTAATCCCTACTAGTTTGAATTGATATTCAAAAGAAGATTAAAGAATAAATTTAAAAGAATTTATCTTTGATAAAATTAATAGGAACCTTTCCCTAAGAATGTGAAATTTAGAAACCAACTGTAGGTTGGCTAAGAAGAATGGTTTCCTGGGTATTGATCTGATGTTGGTTTCGGCCTTCGGGGTTAATATTTGGGGAATTATTCTCTTGTTAATTTACGGTTAGTGACTGATGAATTGGAATGAGGCGTATGTTGTGTTTGTGTAACACTTATTTATTATATATGTGAGTTATTCGGAAAGACCGGGTTTATCCCATTCTGAATAACTGATTCGATGATTAGTCGAAGATGAAGATGATGGTTGAAGACCGAAGGTCTTTACGTCGTTTGGATAATTACTGATGATCTTGATTGGGTCGTACACCCAAGAGGAGGGAATCAGTTGGTGATCGTCCAGACGTACTTGGAGATCGATGGATATGCGGGGTACTAGGTGCCTCCGGTTTCGTTCAGACCCAGAACGAACTTGTAGATGGACTGTGTGTCTGACATTGGATTTTAATATGTGTGATTGATTTCTATTAAATATATATCTGTTTGGCAGCGGAGAATTTATTCACTTGCTTAACGCCCTTCTCTGAGACGTACGAGCTCAGGGGTTATATATTGATGGATATCAAACGCATGGAGTGAATTGCCTGTGTGGCATGCCTAAGTGGCAAATGATCAAGGCTTCTGTTGAAAAGCAAAGTCTTGTAGTTGATGATCAAAGCACATCCTGTGTGGCGTACCTTTGTGTAACGTTGATTCGCGAGCCTCACATCCCGGTAGTGAACCAAAAACGGGAGAGGGACCTCAGGGAGGACATGCGTTTCTTTCTAGCTAGAAGTGGCGTCAGTGGTTTTACTTGCCCTGACGAGTTTGACTTATGTGGTTGTTGGTGTTACGAGGCGCCTCAGTTTGATCGGACGATCCGGGTCCGATGGAGCCATTCGTTGGCTCACTTACACCCCAAAGGGCGGGGAAACGCAGTGTTCAGGAATTTTAATCCTCATCGGTGGACCGGCCCTATCGCTCCAAGGGGTAGTTGCGGCTGTTCCTGAGGCTCAGGCTAGACAGTCTCGAATCGGTAGAGGACTATCTTTTGCCTCGGCTCACAGACGGAAATCCAATTTCCAAATACGTGACATTTGCGGTTTTGATTGTAGAGCCTAGTATGGCGACATAGTGGGATGGGGCGCTTATGCCGTCTATGATTGATACTTATGGTTTGAAGTTGTTTTATACACTATGCACTTATAATGGTATCAAATGATTTGTTTTAAACGTATCAAGCATTCTTGGCCATTATAAGGTAAAAACCCTATCCTCCGGCTTGCATTGCATTGTGTGATGGGACCTGGGTCTTATAATAGCTTCATTGTTCTTTATTTAGCATTGCGCTGTTGTTTTATGCACTGTTATTCTTGGGAGGAAACCCGTTCCGTGTTATACGGCGTGGTCCCTTGATTTACCTAACTTTAAAATAAAGATTAATAACTGTTTTAGTTCTCACACTAGTCACATGACTGACATGGAGTTTATTGTTTTAACCTAAACTCCGGGTGCCCTTATTTTGACACGAGCAGCTAGTAGTTTTGGTTTTGCCGATTTATATTCACAGGATCCTGGTTTACAGCTGGAATGATATCCGGAAAGCATTGTATCCGTATATCTCCTTCAGTTGTGTATTGTAATAATTTCCGCTGCTATGTAATTTATTGTAATCTCTGATATTTCTCGAATGTATATTTATTCACACTCTGTATATTCTTGTATCCTGATGAATTGTTGTAATATACAATGAAATGTTCTTCCGTCTGCGTTCTCTTGTGGCTTGTCCTCGACTCAATCCGGGCTTTCCTTACCGGGGAAGTTCGGGTCGTTTCAGCACACCTCCCTCTATTCAATTAGAAAACTGCTGCTACCTACCTACCCCTGCCCCTATGGCTACCATTCGGGTCTTCAAGGGTAAGCTAAATTCCCACTATAAATTTCACCTTGACCCCTTGCTAATTCAATTATAAACCATTCACAAAATTGAGTCAGAACTGAAGCAAGCCTTGAAATCTAAGATGGAAATGGCAGTGCAAATAGAGACATAAAAATCTGGAATGTGAAACTAAAGACAATAGACTATGTGAGTAAACAGTCCCCTTTTAGTCTATTTTTGGTTATGCTAGGATGAAATCGTATATGGAGATGCTTATACTCATGAATGTGTTGTATTAATCATTCAGTTTTCATGTTAAAATCTTGAATGAAGGAAAACCCTGTAACTTGGAAATGTGGAAAATGAATAAAACAGTGAGCAAGTTTGGTGAGTGAATTTACCTTTAAATCCCAATTTAATGTATCTATTGATTACTATAATATATGATGTAAACCCATATGTATGCTTCTAAGTGTGATAATTCATCAGTACATCAAACTATCCAAGATTTAATCACTGTTAGTAAACATGAAACAGGAAACTATGAATGTGAGTAATCACTTGAAATCTCCTTGCTGTTTAGAATAAATTCTAAGTAGATTCAAACTATTCATGTGTCGATATATACCCATCATCTATGATGTTCAATCTCAGAAACAATTAGTTTGATCAACCTGAGAAACAATACAATAACACAGTGAACCATTGTGAATAAATGACCTTTTTGGTTCCTGTTTCCAAGCATTTGTTTCAGGCATAAGACAACATATAGATCACTATATATATATATATATGTGTGTGTGTGTGTGTGTGTGTGTGCATATGAATTTATATGGACAAAGAATGGGTGTTCGTTAAAGTAATGAGTAAAATTTGTTGATATGGATTGAATAATGTTATGCGGAAACTAAATGACAGAGAAGTAAAATAAAAAGACTGTGGATATCTGTGTGAGCTAAACCTCACCTTTAATCCCCTGTAAAGTTATTCTCTAACCTGTATACTAAATGATACTAGAATATATGTATTTGTTTAGGGTGTATTGTATCTCGTATGAACAAGATATTGGGTATTACACCAAACTGGAGTTCTGGAAACAAGTAAACAACCCTGTACGTTAACAGGAGTCTGAGTATGTTCCATCTCCTATCATTATTAAAATTCACAACTTGCATTCTAGTCGGTGTTACGACTTGAGATCAACAGGAAAGTGGTATGTTAGGGTCTACGGTTTAATTTAAATTTTGTTTCAACTTAGGCAACAAATATTAAATTTACAAAAAAGGGGTCTATAAACTCAAATTTTCTAACACCACCGATCAAAGATTTAGGTATACGAATATGTTAATATGTTAAAATCATGATTTTTAGTAACAAAATCAAGATTTTTAGTGACGGGATTTCGGAGAATTATCGAGATGATCAGAAAACGGATGTTGGGCAAAATCCAGCAGTGGAGCTAGTCGTGGGCCAAGTTGTTGGCACTGGAACAGCGTGGGAAGCTGTAGATCATCAGAAAAATATAATCATGATTTTTAAATACGTATTTAGGAGGTTTAGATTTAAATTATGAGGTTGAGGACTGTTTTTGAAATCCTCGGCGGGAGGTCGAACTGCAGTGACATGGGTACGAGGGAGATGACCGGACCAGGAGGGAAATGAATGTGGAGCATTTCAACTTGACTAGGGTGAAGTCTTACGATGATCGGATAAGAATGGAGGTGGTTGGAGGCTGTTTTTCTTGGGTCGAGGTATGATGATTAGACGAGGTGACATGGTCAGTATTTACTACAGAAGATTTCTAGGGCTTTGATGGAGGAGCCGGTTTCAGTGGAAGAGGGGCGTCTGGGGAAGATGGTCAGAAGGAGTGCTGGGCAGTAGGTCGGTAGTGCACGTGCACCGATGCACTGTAGTGCATAGGAATATCAGATACAGGAAGAAGAAGTAAAATGAAATTAAAGAGAGAAGGGGAGGAAGAACTGGGTTGAGGAATGGGCCTTGATGGGCCAAACAGGAAAAAAATAAAATTAATAAATTATAAAGAAAATAAATGAGAGGAAGTACGCCGAGAGGATTTAGTCTGTGGGCTATAGAGCAGCACAAGAAGATGAATTTAAAACAAAAAAAAGGAAGAAATAAAAGAAGAAATAGGAAGAGTTATAGGTAAGGCCAACAAATTAAATTTAAATGAAAAGGGAAGTATCGACTTGCGTTGAAGTAAATCAAATGGTTTTCATTCTCCAAATTCTATTTTATTTTGTTTTAAGATTTAATAAGGATAATAAATAGAATTTAAATTATTCTTTCAAATAATTTAAACAATTCGATAATCGTTTTATAGTCATGCAAAGAAAAGAAAAATCGAATTAATAACGATTAAATGTAAATTTATAAAATGACTCGATGAACAACTTATAATAGCATTTATAAATGAAGTATAGTTGATTAAATAAAATAAGCCCAAAAGAAATGATATTCACATTTCTAAGTGAATAACATTTAAAACAAATATTTGTAGATAAGGATGGTGTAAAAGAAAATTGTGAAATGAAACTAGGTTAATACTATAACAATACGAGTTTTCCGAAGTCCAGAAAATAAATCGAATATAGAAGAGTTTTTGAATTGAAATCGACTATGTCAAATTAGGGAAGTATGATTTATTTCCCATTTAAGTAAAAGATTTAGTTTAATAATTTATCTATTTATTTATGAAGTAGAAGTTATAACTAATGTTTTATATCTCAAAAATATGGATTATAACGCTACCGTTATAATCAATTATTTCAGTAAATGGAGGAGGTTCGTAAACTGAATCTAGTTTAAGATAGATACAGTATGGAATTGATCACTATCCGAGATTAACAATTTCTAAACAATGATTGGTTGGGTTTGAAGTGTCAAACTATATTTGACAAGTTATGCCGTGATAATTGAGTTGTTAATTAAACTATCTGTAATGTGTGATATTGATCAAATAAACCTGAATAGTTTAAAGTGGAAACTGGCACATCTAAATCCTCATGTAGTTAGATCACTGTTTAAATCTGAAGATTTAATTATATATGTGAAATAAATTTCAGTAGATAAGTACTAATAATCAATATGAAAATCTATAGTAATATGTTGACTTGATTATTATTTAACATCACTCGACCCTACGTTACCGTTTCGAAGAGTTAGGAATCTAAATTCCACTTCGATACGATTTATACGTTATAAATCAGAGATTTCTGAAGAAAAATGATGGCAGAGTTGATACAAGGGCTACTCTATTTACAGAATAGTGCCTTCGGTTTGTCCAGTCCCAAGACAACTTGTATGGACGAATGTCTGACAAAGGATATCAAATAGAACGCGTAAGTCGATATCTTCAAGTGTATTTACGTTGGTGGCGGAGGAATTTGTTTCTTTTAGCTTTATACCCGTAATTATTTTTGGGGAAGTCAATTTGTGATTTGGCAGGTTTGACAATGTGGCATTCAAAGTAAATGAAGATATGATCTGTCTAACAGTAAGTTCCGACCTCAAGCCTCTTCAACTGGGAAATGGTATAAAATTAGGTAGGCAGCATGACTATGTGGGTCGCCCCCATTAAAGGGGTGTATCATTACCTGATCTGGAGAAATCGAATGCCTTCGGTTATCCCCTTTTATTTATACACTATCGGTTCAGTTGGCTGGCCCCCAACTGTGGTGATGATATACTCGGTACTCTCAAGCGAAATGAGGGGTCGGTCATGTGTAACCGGGTTGCAAGACGTTCTTGTTGAACCCCAATGTATTCATCTCCGGAGGTACATTGTCGTAAGGTAGTCCTATACCTTTCCATAGTTGGAATCCATTCTCCAATAAGAGCCTGCAGTTTTGTTTGTATACTATGTATGTGGAGCGTGAGATGCAAGTGTTCCGCTAGATTGTAATTTATTTGTATTTAGACACTATCATAATATCAGAATAATGTTGTTTTAAAAATGTTTTAGGTTATTGTAAGGTAAAAACCATCCGTATTTATATGTGGATTGGTCTTACGATTATCTTTTCTTTCAAAAGATTTTTGAAAGTTAAAATCAAGTTGTTTTAAAGTTGTTTGCTCACACCAGTCCCACGACTGACCCAGAGTATATTTTCTATGTTTTCCCTAAACTCTTGGGTGCCTAAATTTGTACGGGCAGTCAAGTAGTTTAGGATTTACAGATAAACTAGAAGGAGCTTAGAGCAGGAGGCTTCAGCGTTATATATATAGAGTTTGTTTCCATTGTATGTGTTGTACTCTGATGTTTGTATGTAAGTACAAATACAGTTTTGTATTTCAAGTTATGTTATTTAATATATTTTACTCATTCCGCTATGAGACTCGTGTTACTTCGGTTTTGTTCTTGTTCTTCTATTCTAAATTTCTTTCTTTCTATTTCTCACCCTCTAATTTCTTTCTAGAACATCTGAGTTTTAGTGCAATTTGAGTTGGACTTATATGGTTTTAGTCGACTTAGAATGTACTAAAATTTGTGTCATTACATTTGGTATTAGAGCTGAAGGTTAAGTAGTTAAAAACAAAAATATACCCCAACTCGTTGCTGGCTGTGTCAGCTGGGTATGCATGATAGCGGGCTCTCGCTTCGCGTTAGGTGGCGGACGGGAGACTCTTACCTCTACATGTCCCTCGAAAGTAAGAAAGGGTTGTTTGTGAAGTCGAAAGGCTGACCGTTAAATAAGTTAATGGGGTACCGGTGTAAGCCACGGTAGGATGTTAGCCCACTAACTTGGGGGTTGAGGAGTGGTTGAAAAGCCTACCGAAATCGCCAGTACATTACATTTGGTATTAGAGCGAGGTTGATAAGTAACCTTGGCTCTGTGGCGTAACTCGATAGAGACAGGGTAAGTAATACCCTAGATTGAGTTTGAGTGTATATATATGAGCGCGTATTTGTTAATTGATATAAAATTTTGTTTTATATTGTGTTGATTGGTTCGTTGAGTAGTATAAAAATTTCAAATCGACGCGTTTAGCTGATGTGGTCGATAGGGATTTCTAAATACTTGAATAAAACAATTCAACACAGTATTGTTTTAAAAGCTGGGTAAATGAAATAATTTTACCCAAAATTACATTTTGGTATAAAGGAATAATTTTCGAAAATTATTATAAATGGATGTGTTGATTGATATTATAATGTGGTATAAGATTATAAATTTTAAATGGTATATATAACCAAATTAAATTTGTATTAGAATAAATATATAAGCAAGATAATTCAGAAATTGAATTTGAAATCCTGGAAAAACTGGATAACTGCTTGAGATAAATTCAATGTTTGAATTTAAGATGGAATTAAAGAAATTGAAACCTAACTGAGGATTGGTGGAGTTAAATGATTTTTGAAATATTGGTCTGATGTTGATTTCGGTCTTCGGGATTGATACTTCGAGGATTATTTTCTTATCGATTTCCGGTCAGGAACTAATGAATGTTGAAAAATAAAAATATGTAAATAAGAAATGGAGATATTTCCAACTATAATAAAAGATATTTTTGGTTATGAAAATTGTTGTGATTAAATTGATGGATGCATATGGATTATAATATACGAGGACAAAATTTGAATACTAGATTGAGGATACAAGTCAGTAATTTAACTAGATTTGATGAGTCTTATTGGGAAAGCCAGTTGACTTTGTGATTTCGTTGATGATTAGAGAGAGCCCAGTAAGGTGAGTTTTGAAATTTATACGATGAAACCATAGGAGAGAGACGCTATCAAATTTTCGAGAATTTAAGAATTTATTTCTAAAAGAAGTTTCATAAGTAAAAATCAATTTACTAATTTATATTGAAGTCAGATAAGTTAAATGAAGTTAGTAAATAAATTGATAAAGAATCAATTAGAATAAATACGAATTTCATCGATGATTTGCTAAAAACGAGGTAAGGAAACGAGTGAGTTTTGAGATATATTCCACATATCTCATAGAAGAGATTATTTGCGGTTCATTATTAATTATGGAATTAGCATCCCTGTAAAACTTGGATTTTGAACAAAATTTAACTAAGATCAGATATCCAGTCAATATCATTAATTAGGATAAGAAGTGACTTAAAGAACTGTTAATGGGAGGCTGAAAATTCGATATGAGAAATCTATCTGGATATTTTGATTAATTAGTTAATTACTGATGTGCGAACTGAATATTTTGATTCCTGTGAATTTGTTTGATAGTAACTTGCGTGTTTGGATGCCCTGTTTGATATGATTATATGACCAACATATGTGTTCAGAATATAAGTCTATAACTTTTCCTACAACTGAAATTTTCTGCGTTACTCTTTAATTTCGGGGACGAAATTCTTTTAAGGGGGGTAGATTATAATGTCCTGGATTTTCGACTGATTTTGTTAAACTATAAATTATAGATTGTATCTGTAATTTTATTCAGTTAAATAATAATTGATTTGAATATTTTAAAGAAGAAAAAAAGATGTAGAATAATCATTTGTTTTGAAATCTTACATATGTATTTTAACTTGTTCTATTCCATAGTGTTTATATATTTACACAAGAAAATGATGTTCTAGACATCTTTGTTTATCTTGAAAGCTTGTTGTTAATTTCTTTAACTATTTTATTTGTATATAAAAGCAAGTATATATTGTTTGACATTTTGTTTTATGTTTTAAACTTGTTCGTAACTCTTGTTAATACAACATACTTAAGCAAATATTGTATTACTTCACCTGGAAAATAAACAAAAATATTATTATACAATCTCACTACTTCATATTGAAGTATATGAAAAGTGAGAGTGTTACATTGATTTGAATATCAAAACATTTAACGAGGATATCTATTAACTACATTTGACTTGATATTTCAAAATCTATAAGTATATTTAAGGGATATTTAGGTGTACAAAAATCCATACAACAATAACATGGGATTGCCTTAAAAGCTAAGTTTTAGTTTTAAAATCCTGTAGTACATTAGTCTGTTCACATACACATGAGTTTTTTTTGCTGGCCGTGACATTTATGGGGGAAACTTGATGTACATAGCCTTGGCAACTTTCCTATCAATCAACCATAGGATAGCCTAGCTTCTAGGAAGTTTAGTACATGGCTTGTACAGTCTTGAGTACATATATACATGCTGGTCGAATTGGGAAAAACCATATGAAAGTGATAAGGCCACACTTCTCTTTTACATCAATCAAAGACAGCCTTGCACATTTCTTTCAAAGCAAATCAAAGGCCAAATAAAACCATTAGCCTAGCATAGCCTAGTTAAAGCACATAATACATAGTTGTGTTAAATGCATATGCACTTCATTTTGGCTAGTCTGTAGGATTAGATTTGTAAGAGCATTGACACCTCCCTCTTTTCAATCAGAAAACTGCTGGTACCTACCTGCCTACCCCTGCCCCTATGGCTACCATTCGAGTCTTCAAGGGTAAGCTAAATTCCCACTATAAATTTCATCTTGACCCCTTGCTAATTCAATTATAAACCATTCACAAAATTGAGTCAGAACTAAAGCAAGCCTTGAAATCTGAGATGGAAATGACAGAGCAAACAGAGACATAAAAATCTGGAATGTGAAACTAAAGACAGTAGACTATGTGAGTAAACAATCCCCTTTTAGTCTATTTTTGGTTATGCTAGGATGAAATCATATATGGAGATGCTTATACTCATGAATGTGTTGTATTAGTCATTCAATTTTCATGTTAAAATCTTGAATGAAGGAAAACCCTGTAACTTGAAAACGTGGAAAATGAATAAAAACAGTGAGCAAATTTGGTGAGTGAACTTCCCTTTAAATCCCCATTTAATGTATCTATTGCTTACTAGAATATATGATGTAAACCCATATGTATGCTTCTAAGTGTGATAATTCATCAGTAAATCAAACTATCCAAGATTTAATCACTGTTAGTAAACGTGAAACAGGAAACTATGAATGTGAGTAAGAACTTGAAATCTCCTTGTTGTTTAGAATAAATTCTAAGTAGATTCAAACTATTCGTATGTCGATATATACCCATCATCTATGATGTTCAATCTCAGAAACAATTAGTTTGATCAACCTAAGAAACAATACAATAACACAATGACCCATTGTGAACAAACAGCCTTGTTGGTTCATGTTTCCTAGCATTTGTTTCAGGTATAAGACAACATATAGATCACTATATATATATATATGAATTTATATGGACAAAGAATGGGTGTTCCTTAAAGTAATGAGTAAAATTTGTTGATATGGATTGAATAATGTTATGCCGGAACTAAATGACAGAGAAGTAAAAATAAAAAGACTGTGGATATCTGTGTGAGCTAAACCTCACCTTTAATCCCCTCTAAAGCTATTCTATAACCTGTATACTGAATGATACTAGAATATGTGTATTTGTTTAGGGTGTATTGTATCTCATATGAACTAGATATTGGGTATTACACCAAACTGGAGTTATGGAAACAAGTAATAACCCTGTACATTAATAGGAGTCTGAGTTTGTTCCATCTCCTATCATTTTAAAAATTTAGAACTTGCATTCTAGTCAGTGTTACGACTTGAGATCAACAGGAAAGTGGTATGTTAGGGTCTATGGTTTAATTTAAATTTTGTTTAAACTCAAGCAACAAATATTAAACTTACAGAAAAGGGATCTATAAACTCAAACTTTCGAACACCACCGACCAAGGATTCAGGTATATGAATACGTTAGTATGTTATAATCATGATTTTTAGTAACAAAATCAAGATTCTTAGTGATGGTATTTGGGACAATAATCGAGATGATCTTAAAACGGACGTTGGGCAAAATCCGGCGGTGGAGCCAGCCGTGGGCAAAGTTGTTGACACTGGAACAGCATGAGAAGCTGTAGATCATCAGAAAAATATAATCATGATTTTTAAATATGTATTTAGGAGGTTCAGATTTAAATTATGAGGTTGAGGACTATTTTTGAAATCCTCGGTGGGAGGTCGAGCTGCAGTGACGTGAGTACGAGGGAGATGACCGGACCAGGGGAAATGAACGTGGAGCATGTCAGCTTGACTAGGGTGAAGTCTTACGATGATCGGATGTGAATGGAGGAGGTTCAAGGCTGTTTTTCTTGGGTCGAGGTATGATGATTAGCCGATGTGACATGGTCAGTTCTTACTACAGAAGTCTTCTAGGGCTTTGATGGAGGAGCCGGTTTCAGGTGGAAGAGGGGCGTCTGGGGAAGATGGTCGGAAGTAGTGGTGGGCAGCGGGCCGGTAGTGCACGTGCACCGATGCACTATAGTGTGTGGGAATATCAGATACAGGAAGAAGAAGTAAAACGAAATTATAGAGAGAAGGGGAGGAAGAATTGGATTGAGGAGTGGGCCTTGATGGGCCAAACAAGAAAAAATAGAATAAATAAATTATAAAGAAAAGAAATGAGAGGAAGTACGCCGAGAGGATTGGGCCTGTGGGCTATAGAGCAGCACAAGAAGATGAATTTAAAACAAAAACAAAAAGGAATAAATAAAAAGAAGAAATAAGAAAAGTTATAGGTAAGGCAAACAAATAAAATTTAAATGAAAAGGGAAGTATCAACTTGCACTGAAGTAAATCAAACGGTTTTCATTCTCCAAATTCTATTTTTTTTTTTAAGATTTAATAAGGATAATAAATAGAATTTAAATTTTTCTTTTAAATAATTTAAACAATTCGATAATCGTTTTATAGTCATGCAAAGAAAAAAAATCGAATCAATAACGATTAAATGTAAATTTATAAAATGACTCGATGAACAACTTATAATAATATTTCTAAATGAAATATAGTTGATTAAATAAAACAAGCCCAAAAGAAATGATATTCACATTTCTAAGTGAATAGCATTTAAAACAAATGTTTGTAGATAAGGATGGTGTAAAAGAAAATTGGGAAATGAAATTAGGTTAATACTATAGCAATAAGAGTTTTCCGAAGTCCGGAAAATAAATCGAATATAGAAGAGTTTTTGAATTGAAATCGACTATGTCGAATTTAGGGAAGTATGATTTATTTCCCTTTTAAGTAAAAGGTTTAATTTAATAATTTATCTATTTATTTATGAAGTAGAAGTTATAATTAATGTTTTATATCTCAAAAGTATGGATTATAACGCTACTGTTATAATCAATTATTTCAGTAAAAGGAGGAGGTTCGTAAACTGAATCTAGTTTAAGATAGATACAGTATGGAATTGATCACTATCCGAGATTAACAATTTCTGAATGATGATTGGTTGGGTTTTGAAGTGTCAAACTGTATTTGACAAGTTATGCCATGATAATTGAGTTATTAATTAAATTGACTGTAATGTATGGTATTGATCAAATAAACTTGATTAGTTTAAAGTAGAAACTGGCATGTTTAAATCCTCATGTAGTTAGATCACTATAGAAATCTAAAGATTTAATTATATATGTGAAATAAATTTCAGTAGATAAGTACTGATAATCAATATGAAAATCTATAGTAATATGTTGACTTGATTATTATTTAACATCACTTGACCCTATGTTATCGTTTCGAAGAGTCCGGAATCTAAATTCCACTTCGATCTGGTTTATATGTTATAAGTCAGAGATTTATGAAGACAAATGAATGCAGAGTTTATACAAGGGCTATTCTATTTACAGAATAGTGCCTTTGGTTTGTCCAGTCCCAAGACGACTTGTATGGACAAATGTCTGACAAAGTATGCCTAATAGATCGTGTAAGTTGATCTCTTCAAATGTATTTATGTTGGTGGCAGAGGAATTCGTTTCTTTTAGCTTTATACCCATAATTATTTTTGGGGAAGTCAATTTGTGATTTGGCGGGTTTGACGATGTGGCATTCAAAGTAAATGAAGATATGATTTGTCTAACAGTAAGTTCCGACCTCAAGCCTCTTCAATTGGGAAATGGTATAAAATCGGGTAGGCAGCATGACTGTGTGGGTCACTCCCATTAAAAGGGTGTATCATTACCTTATCTAGGGAAATCAAATGCCTTCGGTTGTCCCCTTTTATTTATATGATGTCGGTTCATTTGGCTGGCCCCCAACTGTGGTGATGATATATTCGGTACTCTCAAGCGAAATGAGGAGCCAGTCATGTGTAGTCGGGTTGCAAGACGTTCATGTTGAACCCCAATGTACTCATCTTCGGAGGTACATTGTCGGAAGTTGGTCCCATACCTTGCCATAGGTTGAATCCATTCTCCAATAAGCGCCCGCGGTTTTGTTTGTATACTATGTATGTGGAATGTGAGATGCAAGCGTTCCACTAGATTGCAATTTATTTGTATTTAGACACTATCATAATATCAGAATAATATTGTTTTAAAAATGTTTTGTGTTATCATAAGGTAAAAACCATCTGTATTTATATGTGGATCGGTCTTACGATTATCTTTTCTTTCAAAAGGTTTTTGAAAGTTGAAATCAAGTTGTTTTAAAGTCATTTGCTCACACCAGTCCCATAACTGACCCAGATTTTATTTTCTATGTTTTCCCTAAACTCTTAGGTGCCCAAATTTGTATGGGCAGTCAAGTAGTTTAGGATTTACAGATAAACTGGAAGGAGCTTGGAGCAGGAGGCTTCAGCGTTATATATATAGAGTTTGTTTCCGCTCTATGTGTAACAACTCGTGTTTTTATAACGTGTAATAACCATAAATCAAGGCAGAATTAATTTTAAAAATAAGAATCAAGGGAAACGGGTTGCGCCATTGCGTTCGTCTTGAAATTCTTCTTGGAAACGAGTCCGAGTTTTCGAAAATCGGAGTCCGTATGACCAAGTTATGACCATTCGAAGTTTTCAGAAATTTTCAAGTTCAAAACAGACTCAATTCGAATTCAAAATTCGAATTTCAAACCTCCAAATGGACTGGGCAGGAAATTTCCCGCCCAGGACCAGGTCGACCTGGGGGTCGACTATGTAGCCGACCTACCCAGGGCCAGGTCGACCATAGTGTCGACCTGGGGGTCGACCTGGTGCCCGAGCCCATTTCTGAAGCTGGATTCACTCTGATGTATTTGGCCTCGTTTCTGTCCACATTCGTTGACCTGACCCTATAAATACAGCCCCTAACACCAGTCTCTCTACACCAAAATTCTTTCTGACCTTATGTTGCTCTGATTCTGATTGAAAACTTTGAGAGAGGGACTGCTTCTTCTACGTTGAGACTGTGTTAAGGAAATTGCTGATTTGGGAACTTCTATTAGGACTTGACTAAGCAACAATCGACACTCTTTTTCTAATTCTCGAACCACGATCTGTAAGCCCCAGTTATTTTCAGATTTAAACTGTAAATGTATTATGAATATGATGTAATTTGAAATTGGACCTATTTATGATGACTGTTTACATTCATCCTCGTTCATCTTGGATCTTGACTCTTGAATATTACTATGACATTGATTTAGGGCCTATTCATGTTGTAAATCAAAAGAAACCCCTCTTATTATTGTGTTGAACCTGTTATTAGTCACATGTTTATGACTATCACCTTATAACAGTCGTTATCATGACTATACTATCACATTATGAAAGTCGTATCATGACTATACTATCACTTATGACAGTCATTACTATGACTATACTATCACCTTGTGACAACTGTTATTTTGACTAGTACCTTATCTTGCTAGATTTGGAATCTTTATGTTTGAGGCCCATATTTCATATGCCAGTAATATTTTAATCTTTTATTTCAAGTCATATCATGCTATGCTAGTAATCACTTTTGCCACATTATACCCGTTCCTTTTTATGTTATTCCCTATTAGATTTATTTGTATCGATTCGAACTTACGTGCGATGGGAATACGATTTGAGTAGAATAGGTAAAACATAAATTAGCTTTAAACTTGAACATGAACGTTACTTTGACTTGAACCTGAATATGGACATGAACTTGACACGATTTGACATGAAACATGACCTAAAAAACTTGACATGAATGTAGACATGAAAACTTGAACGTGGGCATGGCAATTAGATAACTTGAAAATGGCCAACTCGAGGTTGGGTTGAGTTTGCAATGTAAATCAAAAAGAAAACCCCTCTTATTATCATGTTAAATCTTTTATTAGTCACATGTTTATGACTATCACCTTATGACAGTCGTTACTATGACTATACTATCACCTTATGACAGTTGCCACGACTATACTATCACCTTATGACAATCGACACCATGACTATACTATCACCTTATGACAATTGTTATCTTGACTAGTACCTTGTTTTGCTAGAATTGGAATCCTTATGTTCGAGGCCAATATTTCATATGCCAGTAATGTTTTATTTCAAGCCATATCATGCTATGCTAGTAATCACTCTTGTCACCTTATACCCATTTCTTTTTATGTCACTCCCTAGTTAGATTTATTTGTATCGATTCGAACTTACATGCGATGGGAATACGATTTGGGTAGACTAGGTAAAACATGAATTAGCTTTAAACTTGAACAAGAACATTATTATGACTTGAACCTGAATATGGACATGAACTTGACACGATTTGACATGAAACATGACTTGAAAACTTGACATGAATCTAAACATGAAAACTTGAACGTGGGCATGACAACTAGATAACTTGAAAATGGCCAACTCGAGGTTGGGTTGAGTTTGCAGTGTAAATCTGCCCGGAACCTCCCGGCAAATCCAGTGGCTGCAAACAATAGGATCCAATGTGGGTAGTTGGTCATATTGCACGTGAAAACCCGAGGTTAGACTATGTTGTGGTGTAAAACTGCCCGGAACCGCCCGGCAAATCCAGTAACCACAACAGTTAGTCTAATGTGAGAGGTTGGCGTGCACTAATGAATTAATGCCACATGATAGGGTTAAGTCATGAACCACTTGAATATACTTAACCAACTTGACACGATGATTTGATAGGGTTAAGTCATGAACTGCTTGAACACACTTAACCAACTTGATACACGATCTGGATAGGGTTAAGTCACGAATTTGAATGACAACACTTAACCCAATAGAAACCCTAGTTACGCGGTCCTTTTCAGCAGTAACCCACTTAGATGTATCACGATACCCTGGGACTAGGCAGGGTGGGGCACGATTACTGGGCTGATTGTAAGCGACCAGAACGACGGCTGAGTAGGTGCGCCATTGTAGGTTCAGGCGGGCTATGGTCGTGCACGTAGTTCGGAGTTGAAAAAGCGGGCATTGGGCACCCGTAGATTTACACTGTGTGTGCTTGATTCGTGTCGGTGGTTGGCACCATAGGACTTGATACACCCTATGGTGGACCTAGCACAGGTAACTACATTTCAGGATAGGGCCGTATGACACAGACACATGACGAGCTAGGACTTGTAGGGAGCCGATCGATTAATAGATCGTACCGTAGGACCCCGTAATGGGTCACTTCATGACACTGGGCTAAGGGATCATTTCATGATTAATACTTGACATGGGTTAGAACACTAGTACAGATGGTGCAGTGAACCTTGAACATGCGATGTCAGACTTGACTTATCTTGTTATCTTAATTATCCTACTAGTTCTGTTATCATCCTTATGTTTAATTCCAGTTTTCACATATCATGTTACCTTTACTAGTTTTCATACTGAAAGTCACTAGGGCTTACCAGTCTTTATGACTGACCCTTTTTCTTTCGCCTCTTTTTCTTTCATTTCTTCCACCAGGTTCTCAGGGAGGAAACACTAGCTCTTAGCTTGGATTTAGCTTGCTTTCTGACAGCTCATGTACGGTTTGGTCTTGGGCTATGCTATGGCTGCTTCTGCTATTCATGGGAATAATTTACTTTTGTTTTAAGTTTATGCTTCTTTATTATGAAATTGATGTAATGGAATAATTTGTATCGTGGATATATGAGCTTTTGACTCTTTTCTAGGAAATAATAAAAAGTTGGTTTTTAATTTCTACCGCTGCTTTATTTATGTTCTGCCTTGTGATATCTCTGTGCATGTTTACCTAGATAATACTCCACCAAAACTAGTGCATTCCCTTTGTGAGTGACCCTAGCGGAGGTGGGGTGTTACAATATGTGTTGTACTCTGTTGTTTGTATGTAAGTACAAATACAGTTTTGTATTTCAAGTTATGTTATTTAATATATTTTACTCGTTCCGTTGTGAGATTCGTGTTACTCTGGTTTTGTTCTTCTTATTCTTCTATTCTAAATTTCTTTCTTTTTATTTCTCACCCTCTAATTTCTTTCTAGAACATCTGAGTTTTGGTGCAATTTGAGTTGGACTTATGTGGTTTTAGTCGACTTGGAACGTACTAAATTTTGGGTCGTTACAGTAAACCACCTCACTCTTAGACTTCTTATGGCCATCCTTTCCTTTCTGCTGTTGTTGCTTCCTCTTCTTATTATAACTACCCTGATGTGGTTTCTAAGCTTCCTTGGTTGTAGCGACAGCATTTTGCTTCCTTAGGAAATAAGCTCTCATGGCGAACAACTTTTTCCATGAGCTTCTTAAATGAATCATCAAGGTGATCCGCCAACGGTCTTCCTATGTAGGCATCCATACCCATGACGAACTTCTCGTTCTTCTGATAGGGTGTATCAATGTATGAATGAACATATTTGGACAAGGCTTCAAAGTCAGAAATATAGTCAAGCACAGGACAACCATTCTACTTCAATTCCACAAATTTCTTGAATATAGCAGATTTCTGAGCTGTGAAGATAAATTTTGCTTTAAACATAGCCTGGAATTGTTCCCATGAAATCTCTTCCTCTGGAGTCTCAACTGTAATAGAATTCCACTATTCCATGGCCCTGCCTTGCAGTTGCCTTGATGCAAGCTTTCTCCTTGTTGCACCATCCAATCCCAAGTCTCCAAAGATTCGGACACAAGATCCATCCATCTTTGAACCTCTTTAGCTGGATCAGCTCCTTTGAATGGTTTTCCTCCTATAGATGTATAATCTTTGCACAACTTCGTAAAATCCACAACCCTAAGCAACTGAACTCCTACGTCTACTGTAGCTGCCACTGGAGCGGGCACCCTTCGTATAAATGCCTCCATCATGGCTTCAAACATGGTAGGGTAGTATGGTTCACCGCCATCTCCTCCTCTAGTATTAGTTCCCCTAGCAGCATGCCTCGATGCTCGTATACTCATTCTAAATCTGCAATTTAGAATAATTAGCCACTTTCAAGAAAAACTGCTAAAGGAACATAACCGCTATTACCATATATGCTAATATACATATATATACTAAGCATCCATCTGAAATCTACAAGTACATCCCTCATACGTAATTACGTGTTCGAACTTTGGTTAAAATCCTTAACCTGGCTCTGATACCAAATGTGACGACCACCCACAGCCCCCGCACTAAACAAGAGGAATAATGTGCTGAAAGTTGTGTCAGGCAGCTATGGATGATCATCATAGTAGGTAACCAACATTGGAACCTGTCGTAAATCTCACAGCTCAAGGATAAAATATAATAGAGTATATACAACGAGTTTAATAGTGAAGTAGGAAACGCTAGACTTTCATAACAGCTAGAAAGTAATACCCATAAATTTGAGTTACAACAATAGTGTTTATACAAATTGCCTCACTACAGTACTCATAGAATAACAAACAGCGAAAATACAAAAACTATATAGTAAAAAAATAGTACGCTAGCCTCCTGCTCGCCTCCGAACAGCTACATCGTCCACACTAATTAATCGCCTGCCACTAGTCTGCCCATCCAAAAATGGATGAACATCCCAAGGTAATGAGTGGGAAACATAAAACCTTAAGTCAGACAACAGTCTTAGTGAGAGATAAAATAGCTAACAAACTTCATCAATAAAGTATATGAGAATAGGTAGATTAACAAACCAATCTGCCAAAACCAGAGAAGAACTCAACTCCCTTCTTCCCCACATCGGACAGTGATCGCCTTTAAATTAAACAATTCAACCATACATCCATGGAAACCAGAACACCCATCTCATCCATATTATATATCTCAAGTAAACCATCCTAATCGAATTCAACATCCCTCAAGCAAAAGCCCCATAGGCCTAAACCAATATCAGACAAGTACCCAAGGAACATCTCCTTTGACGTTGGACAATCTACATAAGATGATACAAACAAAGCAACTAAACAATCAAACATCCAAGACTGACTCTGGCTATCATCGCCAATCCTGCTTTGAAACCATCGTTAATGGTATGATGGCCCATCATGACTTCCATATGTCAAGGGCTAATGGTAACTGCAGTTCTAGCACAACTCCATATTCCTTCAAGACTCGTATGTTTGTCTTCTCAAATCTTGACAACTAGGCCTTTCACGACTCCCAAGGTACGAGGCCCTTCATGATTTCCCAAAGTAACCTTGCTTTGAGTCTGTTAGAACATACGATAACGATAATCTCTCGGCCTTCGCATCTTTAGCCATCAACTCCGATGCTATTCATTAACTCAAGTCCCCCTTAAGTATCCATTATCCACGAACTCAAAACACCCTTGAGTCGACTTCCCATTCATTGTGTTACACCGATCAATGAACTCGCCACATCACTTCGAACATTCTCTTCTGGATATATATATATATATATCGAAGTCATAACATCCTTGAACCGAACAACGATAAATATAAGGTTCAATATCAATAGCCAACCACCTTCTCTTGGGACACGACCCCTTGGTGACCGACCCTTCCCTGTGACTGACCCTCCTCTGTGGCTGACCCCCAGTGATCGACCTCATATGAGTTGCACGACCGACCCATACTTCTTGATTCCCTGACCATGCTCGACCCGAAGTAGAGAGCGACCGACTCACTATTCTTACTTGCTTCACAAACATGATTTCGCCCGACCGACCGAACCATGACAGACCCAAAACCTACATGTTCCAATCCAACTCCAATTTCGACTAAAACTTTGCCAAACGATAAATTCGACGAAACCAACTTGTCCAACTCATAAAATATGACCACAAACATAATACGAAATCACTAGCAACATGAAAACAACGATTTTCATCACAAGTTATATAAATTCCACGAAAATCATGATAAATGAACATATAAACAATTTATGGATCTAACTTGCGTATACATATGGAATGACATAGAAATTATCGATTTAAACTTGCTAAACTAGATCATAGGGTGATTCATATGAAAATGGACTTAACAAGGTATAGATCTATGGTAAAACACTTGAATTTGATAAAAACATGATCAAACATTCATATACTTCGTCGAATCCATGCGAGAGATGTAAATCGCTTACCGATTCCCCAAAACGAGCTAAAATCAATGTATTAAGATTCTGGACAGCAAGCAATTCGAACTAACCCCTTGTTCCGATGAATTCTCACTTCAAATGATGTAGATCTAGCCTCCAATGGTGTAGATCTTCGATTTCCTTCTTTAGGTTTTGTTTTTAATGGTGGAAAGATGTTAAAGGAAGGAGGACATAGGCCACCAAATGAGAGGGTAGAGAAACTAAACCCTTTCACATATCTTTCACCCCCTATTTATAGCTTCCATCAGCCCACTAATGGGCCTCTACAAATTAGCCCATTTAGGCTCCCAAAACCTGAATAGCCAACTAAAAAACCTTAAAACAGCGATTTCTTCCAAACCTCAGAGCCAAATCTTTAATGTAACCACTCTACGGAAAGACAACCATCATTTCCTTTCCAATGGCACAGTTCTCATCACCTGATTCGACCTGAGTCAAAAGTTATGTCATGCACAAGACTGACAGGTGAAAAATGGTCACAAACAAAATTGGAAAAAATTATGGACATGTCTCACATCCCTATAAGCAACATATTAAAATATGAGAATGATCCAACCCTCAGGGAATAAAACAAAAATATTTTACGATCCTTCGATATGTAAAATACCGGCTGTTACATAATCTTTGTCTGAAAAGTCCTCCTTCTTCGTTGAGTAAAAAGAGTGTTGACTGAGTCAACGATGTCCAAATTTAGCTTCAATGTCCAAGAATTCCAAAAATGTCCAATAGCAGTGTAATTATCCTTATATATGTCCAAAAGTTGATGGAAAACGTGTATGCAACATTTTAGTGGTCCATGCTATGTCCAATAGCCATGGGGAAGAAGATAAAAGTCACTAATGATGCTTGAGAGCTTCGGAGGTTCAAAATGCCAAGAGAATCCAACTCCTTTAATGAATGAGCAAGGAGGTATTTATAGGTAGTGGGTTAGGTAGCAGTAGATGAGATTTGGGGACCACACAGTAGAATTTCGAATCCCAACGGAGGCCACACCCTAAAGTTCGCATCCCTCTGTTCATGGCAGAAAAATTCATATCCCTCTGAGGGACATGAATTTTCATATCCCTTCGAGTGATGCGATATTCAGGGGAGAGACGATCCAGGGATTCGAACTCCTGGAGGGAGTCGAAATGGAAGGATGCGAGTTAGAGAGAGGGATGAGAACCATATATACTAAGGGTACGAAATCGCATCCCTAGTGGGATGTTAATTTCGTATCCCCTAAGGGATACGAATCACACCCCAGAGGGATGCGAATTACCTATCCTCTGAGGGATATGAAAATCCTGGGATGTGCATGTTGGTTCATGAGCCTGTCATGTTGAGTTTCGCGAGCTTTTTTGAGTGATCGGTGTGTGATTATGAAGACAGGCTTAACTTTCAAACCGTAAGGCTGTTTGGGCCAAACAAAATTCGTACCTGAAGCTAATCGGAGAGATACAAGAGTTATAGTGCAAACACTATAATCCATGTTTTTGGGCTCAAAAGAGGTCATCTAAATTTGTTTCGGGCCAATTTCATGTTTACGTCGTGACTTCGACCAAACCGCTTTGTGTTTTCTGATGATATTATTGACGTGTGACAGTTTCAACCAAAAAGCATCTCAATAATATAAAATTCGTATTTATTGCTTTTACAAATATATAAATGTTAAATAAATGAAAATTTAACATTCAACTTAATTATGATTAGTACATTCTTAATTTTAAATAAATGATAAGCAAATATATGTAAATAAACATGAACTTTTTTTTAGCTTGATTAAATTTGATAGAGTATTATAATTTTTTTTGAAGCAAATATCGTATTTTATATTTTGAAAAATATATGTTAAAAAATTATATTAAAAACTAATTTTATAAATTATATAATATAAAATTTTCATTTTCAAATTCATTTATTTCGTAGAAGATATAGCAGAAATAATTGGATATATCAGAATATCGCGCGGCTTAAAGCGAAAAAGCTATTTCAAAGGCTATTTGAAAATAGCATAGCGGCAGAAATCCGCTACACGATATAGCGGGGATATGACGGGGTAATAGCAGGGCATTAACTGCACAGAACTTGTATATGCTATATGACGTTAATGTTTAACTCTGTGGATATTAATCCGCGATTATTATATATTGTAATTACTGACTATTCTTGTGCATGTGATATGACGTTAATGTTTGACTCTGAATCAAACGTTTGTAATTAAAACTTTTTTAAAAAATAAAAAATTATTAACGTTAAAAGGTGTTCTGAAAACCGTAAGGGAAAAACACTTTAAACGGTTTTCCGAATGTCGTTTAACATATACTTTTTTTTTAGCTGTTGGATGGATACCCTGAACGGTTTCCTCAATACCGTTTAGGGAAAAAGAACCCTAAACGGTTTGTGAAAAAACTTTCAGTGTTTTTTTTTTTTTTTTTTTTTTTTTTTTTTTTTTTTTTTCCTCAAATGTTAAAGTTGCTCTAACATCGTTGCACGGCAATTTCAGAACAATTCAAACATGTCCTTGTCTGTTTGAACAATCTCCATTAGTTTAATATTGTATCGAATATAGTTTTCTTAACTGATTTCAACAATGTGCGAAAAATCACCTAACTTAAGAATTAATTCAGCGAACATTGATGTGACACTTCTTTTCTTTTTGAAATTTTCTTCTTTCTTTTTATGTTCTATATCGGACTGAACGGGTAGCCAAGTGTATTGGTGAATATGTGGATAAAACAGGTTTGTTGACTGTATGATGCTTGTTTGCACATCACCTACGCAAACTTCATTGGTAACTCGTCTAAAATAATCTGCATAGACCATCCATGGTTGACCATTAGCCACCCAAGCTTGAATGAGCTCAAAAAGTATCTCACTTGTTCATCACAATAGAGTTATCGCAGATGGGTAACCAACCAATCTGAACCCTATAATTTCCAACTTTCTGCAATTAAATCTTTTTTAATTTAACTGCAAAAAAGCGAAAATCAGAATTTTTTAATTGGTTGTATATTGAAAAACAGAGAATTTTAGATATAGAAAATTAGCTCTTTTTATTGCGGAAAAAACAAATGCTCCAACAGTAGTACATTAAAAAAAAAAAAAAAAAAAAAACAAAGAAAGAAAGAAAATAATAATAATAACCATGTTGAAAACAAACAATAGTATGATAGTACAAACACAACAAATGGTATACACATCAGAATTTTACAACTATACTAACGTAAAATGGTCCCAAAACACAATGCACGAAAAGCAGACAGCATGTTAAAATACACTACACACGCAACAAGCAAGTCTTTTTCACAAGTAAAACTAATCAGCAACTAAAAAGAACTGCTCCAGACAATGATCTCTTATTATATCAAATTCTAATATCAGAACTACCAACTTCAGAAGGCTCAGAGTGCCTTCTCACCCCCTCATCCACAAACAGCAACCTCTTCTTCGCGCAACCAACATCAATCTGACTTACCAAAGCTGCCTTACAGCGAGCCTTAGCCTTTGCTGATTCAGTGGCAGCCATATAACTAGGTACAGACATGGTGCTTCCTAAGCTGTCATCGTCCCTAATGGAGGAACCTGCAATGCTGTGTCGTCTAGGGCGCTCCGACTGCATGCTCGGGACGCTTATGGAATCCTCCTCTTTGTAGGGCCATGTCGTGCTTTTAGGACTTGCTGACCTTATCTGTAAGGCGGTTCTTGATGATGACTTTGATCGCGGGGTTGATGGTGAGTGACGACGTGCGTAGGCTTTTGATATTTCACTGTTTGAAAGGCTATGAGCACCACTTTTTATCGATGGGTTGTTATTGGCGATGAGGTTTTGGGTGTCCAAGGGGCGGGTGGATATCCACCTCTCTAGCCAGCTCCATCCCCATTGTGGGTTGTTTGGATCCATGAATGTTGGAATCGACGACCTTGACGTGCTTTTCCACTATCATACAAAGATCACGCATTAAAATGCAAGCATTGTATGTATATTTATCCACATAATTCAAACAAGGACGATGCTACTATGCCCAGGTGTAAAACCGGGTAAAAGTAAAACATTTAAATTAGCGGAAATTGAGGATACCGGGTGGTATATTGGTAATTTTGTATGTGCTGATGGTGGGGATATCCAAAATTTACGTCTTTTACCTCAAATTTTGACAAAATCCGAAGCGGGCATTAAAGCATTTTTGTTCAAACAATGTTTGTAAATTTAGAGAAAGTGCATCGTTGTTGAGATTCAACAGTTACAGTTAAACCTCTTATCGATGCCTTAATACCTCAATCAGATGAGTGTACCATTAAAAGTTCCTTGTCTATTTATTTTATGTGTCTAAAGGTTTCAAAATGCATAAACCATCAGCAAGGATAAAACACCCTTATCCCATAAGCATTTATGGAAATTGGAAGACACCCAACAATAATTCTTCTATAAAAGTACAATAATTGCTCGGCTTTAAGAAAGTATATTGTGTGCATCGATTTGAAGCCACAAAACTATGGCTATTAATTTCTCAAATGGAAGATATAATGTGTATCTAATCTAATTGATGACGAAAACTAAAACCATCACGTGTAAATTATAAAGCAAAATTCAAACCTGGTGAGAGAATGCATAAGCTAATGCTCTTTCCCTTCTAATAGCAGCCTCTTGCTTTTGCAAGAGTTGTGCCTCCACTTGTTCTTTTGATTGAACACTATCATTCCATTCTCCTGTCATCTGTTAACATATTTAGGCTACTTATTTGTGACCACAATCAGAATTATTCCATATAGCAAACTTTCTGGTATGCTAACATAGTATGATTGTTACCTGTATGCTTACTATGTACAGCTAATTTTCTCATAGTTTATAAATTTATGAATTCTTTATTGATGCTTTGAAGAAAGACCCCCCCCCCCCCCCCCAAAGGAAAAAATCATTGCTGTTAGTTATCTAACATCAAATTCTAGCGTGTTATGCACTGAAAATGCGTACTATTCAAAAAACTTACCCTAAATTTCTCGAGTTCTCTTTCATGCTTCAACTGCAATTGCCTTTGAAGAGCTTGATTCTCCTCAGACATTCTGATTCTCCTCGAATATATCTGTGCTTGAACTTTTGCCATTGTGTTTAAACAACGCAATGTAGCTGCAGACTGGCGCCCGACAACATTGCTATTGGTGTACGTCTTGAGTCTGACTAATCCTTTCAACGCCCGCAATTGTCTTCTAGCCTTAAACACATAAATATGCCAACTATTAAATTTAAACCATAGTCCTTACTACTACTACTACTACTACCACCACCCTACCTATATATGTATATACACACATATAGCTGGCACGTAATGTGGAATTCAGAGGGCAATCCAATGATGAAGATCCATTATGTCTATGTTTTGTATCCCAATAGACTTTCCTATATCTATGTATATAGGGATATATAGAGGGAGATTGAACAATATCTCCCCAAACGTTAAATTACTACTTTAAGCTTCCACTATATGTCCATTTATATGTTAGCTACAACTAACAACCAGAGTATAATAACGCGAACAATTTAATACGAGTGTATGCCATGCACAATATGCACATGTACATGCGTCTGGAGCAATATGATAGAATAAAAATAACACACAAAAGGATATTTACATAATTTTGACAATGGTTGAAAAGATGAACAACTTACTATACAATAAGTTCCCTTTAATACTAGTAGTGAAATAGAGATAAAATCAAAAGGAACATGTCACATACCAAATAACCTCTAAAAGCGGTCTGTATTTTGATGGCTGCATTCTCTTCTTTTGATCTTCCAACAAAAGTTGTCGATTTTGTAAGACGAACGACTTCGGCAGCAGCTTGAGCTGCAACAGCGGCAGCTTCTGCAGCTACTGCTGAAGCAAGAGCAACCGAATATGCATGCTTGCTTTGATCTTTATCATGCTTAATCGATTCTTCTTGTGGAAGCGGAGCTAAATTGTTCTGAACTGAATTTTCTCTTGATTCATGTTTGAATTTACCACATGCCCCAAACACCCATCTCTTCTTCGATTTTCTATTTTTCTGCAAATTCCATTACATTACTAGAGAGAAATTATAACTATGAGCATAAGTCCATCTACAATTTAGCATGTTCCATGAAAACATGTGAATATCTCTGACTGATAATAATTAGAAGAGATGAACAAAAAATTACATACTTGGCCCTTATTTTCCTTTGTTTCAGGGTTGAATGCTCTCTTCACTGCAATTAACCAGTTTCCTTTTTTTCCCATCTCCTCTAATCTCTCTTTAAATGGTACAATTTAAACTGCCATCAATTATAGACTTTTGACATCCAAATTTCTGCTAGCAATGAAATTATGAAATATACAGTAAAGTTATTTTTAAAAAGTTCAATCTTTCCAGCTATAAACCAGCTTTACACTACAGCTAAAACAGCACTTTGTCATTATTAAACAAGACAAAGTTCACAACTTTATTTGCAGCTAAAATCAAAAAAGCTTATGCAGTAAAAAGGAACATACTTTTGGATATGTTTTAAGATATTGGCTCTTTGTGAATAATTACCATAAAATAAACAGTAAATAATTAGAATAAATAAAGTTAACCACCACCATGGTTGAATGCAAAGCAGAATGAAACAAGAAAAAAGAGAGCAAGAGGGATTAACACAAAAGTAGAAGACAGATGAATCTAGCTAGAAAGAAGTAAAGTTTTACCTGTAATGAACAAAATGCTAAGATCTAAGAACACAGAGCTTTCAATGCAAAAACGGATGAAGAAACAAAGATGATAAAAGAACAGATCTTGTGACTTATGGATATTGAAATTAAAAGTGATCGGCTAAATAAGGGCAGTGGTTCCGGATCCCACCTTTTTAGGTAAAACGCAAAACCAACAATAGGACCCACGGAGAGTGGAAGTTGTCTTATATATATATATATATATAAACTTCTTTACTTAAATATAAGGCAAAACTATGCTGTTGTGTACGTGTCGTTTATTAATTTGAAAGAGAGAGAGAAATCCTATTCATGCTTTGGTTAATCAATTTAGGATACTTTAATTAATTTTCAGCGGATGCACTACTTTTACAATTGTTTTCCCAATACCATATTTTAAAAAGAAAAATCAGTGGGAAATATGTTAATTTATACTTAAGAGCTTTTGTTATGAACCAATTAGGCAATTATAAGCACAGTAGTGCATATCTAGAATGTAAAGTGCACATCCAATGGTTCCTGAATTATGTTTACTTTTGGATATGGTGTACACCTACTTAAATTATTAGACGGAAATGACTACTGTAATAATATAGAAAGAAATATTTTCGTGAAAATATTTCTTTTGTTATCCATAAATAATTCATGGATCCAAACTTAATTCTAGTGCATTTACATTGAATTTTTCTTTGTATATATTAAAGTTATATTTTGGTAATTAGTACATTAAATGCTGAAAAACTCTTGAAACTAGAGTTTCATAAAATATAGCATACTGTGTGTTGAATATACATATAACGCACTGCTACTTAGGGGAAAAGAATCTAATATTGAAGCTGACTATCAAAGAATTTTATTGAGCCCGTGGTCTGATAGTTTCCTTGAAATTTATCTTTCCGCGTTGTTTGACAAATACATGCACTTTCAATTATTTCAAATTTTTGAACCAAATAGTTGTCCCTACAAAAGAGAGAGTATATTCAAAAACAAAAAATAAAAGCAATATCCAAAGAATTCCACTATTTGATTGCCTTTCAATTTTCATTTTAATATTAAAATAAAATAATCTAACGACTGAGATTATTTATCTTTCGTTTTATATTTAATTTTATGTCTACGTGGCCGCTTCTTACAAGTCATAGGTCGTCCATTGGTAACGTCTTTCTTATTAAGTGATAAGTTATTAGATGTTATAAAGTATTAAATGCTAAAATAAATTTGAAGATTTTATATTGTTTAAAATCTAAGACCATGCATTAGCTTTTATTTTAATTAATCAATATTTACATGAACAATCAACTGTCTATGCATGGTTAAAAATATCCGATGAATTCAATATAAGTTCATATTTGCAAAAAAAATCATGATTCAAAACTGGAAAAACAAGTCTAGATGTTTGATATAAGGCTGTCAATTTCCTACACCACTCGTAACCCGCACAGAAATTAACAGGTTAAGCCGATCCGTTCAGTTGGCGGGTCATGTTTTGGTCAATCTGAACTTGGGTTTAGGTTTGACCCGCTAACATGATTTTGACATATCAAACCCAATTATATGTTGTATCTCTTCAATATTGTTAATCTTTTATGTATGCTGCTAGTGGTACTCTTTTATGTATGCAGTAATCAGTATGCTCATGTATTCTTGTGTAAGCAGTTATATTTTACTTATAACAATTGTATCTTTTCCGTACTGTTAGTCTTTTATGTATGTAGTATGCTCATATATTCTTATGTATGGAGAATAATTTTTGGATGTGGCGATTTCATGCTTTATATATGCATTGCTTATTGGTGATTTTTTAACTTGTTGTCTGTTGGTAATTTTGTAACTTACGGCATGTTGGTGATTATATAATAGTGCTGCCATTTGGTGATTTGGTTCTTTTGTTGTTTATATTGGTGGACAATATTTGCCAATATGTCAAACGGATAAGCCCGACCTGACACGACCCGTTTAGTTAAACGGGTACACGGGCCGGGCCGGGTCGACCCGTTAATAAACCGGTTAGGTTAAGGTTGGGAAAAAATGACCCGTTTAATAAACAGTTGACCAGACCCATTTACAATGTTGGAGAATGGAATGTTGATGATGTTTTGATGACAACAAACTTGTTTTAATTATTATCATTATTGATTATAAAATATATACTAACATTTTTATCCAGAATGAGTGTGTGTATGTGTGTGTGTGTGTGTGTATATATATATATATATGCAGGAATTATAAGTAATAAAATATTGGAGACTGTACAGTTATGAGTTTCAACAGTTAAGAGATTCAATATTTCAAATGAGAGTATCAAGGTATCAAGAGTCCAAGATTATTAGAGTAATAGAGTCTAGTTAGTATGTACAAACTCTTAATAGCACTCAAACTTTGCTTTCAAATTATTTTAATTTATTTTAAACTATTTTCAAATTGATTTCAAACTCTTTTCAAAAATAATTATTAATCATTTAAGGATTTCAAACTTATGATTTCAAATATATATATATATATACATATTATAAAATTTCAATTACTATGCTTTTTACAAGATTATTTCATGCCTATCTCATGCTGTAGTGTTTTTTACAAGATTATTTCAAAGGTCATAGCAAATAGGATGCAATTGGTTCTACCCTCTGTGATCTCAAGCAACCAGTCTGCCTTTATCTATGGAAGAACTATTAGTGATAACATTCTGATAACACAAGAGCTGATTCATGGTTATGACATGAAGTCTATCTCTCCTAGATGTATGCTAAAGCTTGATATAAAGAAAGCTTTTGATAGTGTTTCTTGGGATTCCATTTTGGCTATTATGTCTAGAATGAATTTTCCTGCACCTTTCCTTGCTTGGATATACACTTGCATTTCTTCACCTATGTTCTCTATATCAAGACGTGGAAGGTTATATGGTTATTTCAAAGGTAAATGTGGGGTCAAACAGGGTGATCCTATTTCATCATATCTTTTCATCATAGTAATGGAGTTGCTCAATTCTATTATCATTGATCAAGTGAAGGCTGGTAATCTAGAACTTCATCCTCGCTGCAAAAATCTACAAATTACCGATCTTTTATTTGCAGATGATTTGATTATTTTTACCAACCCAACTATTAGGAACATTCATTGTGTCCTTTCTATTTTTCAATTTTTCTATGAGATCACTGGGTTGTAGATTAATATGGCTAAGTCTCACATAAAAATAGCTAGATTGTCTATGGTTCAAAAGCACGAGATTATTTCTTTTTCAGGATTAAAGATATTGCCTGAAAATTTTACATACTTGGGTCTTCCTCTTTTTAGCTCGAGAGTAACCAAAGACAAGTGCTTAGCTTTATATGAAAAGATCATTGACAGATTAAAGCAATGGCCTTCATGCATGTTATCACAAGCTGAAAGATTAACAATTGTGCAATCCGTTATAACTGCAATGACAAATTATTACTCAAGGCATTAATACTACCAATGAGGCTAATTAACATGGTGATTAGTGCTATGAACAAATTCTTGTGGCGTGGAGATCCTTTTGCCGAAAAGATGATTCCTATTTCCTTTTTTAAACTGTGTGAAGATAAAATGTATGGTGGTATTGGCCTAATAAATCTTAAACTATGGAATAAAGCTTCTATCTCAGTCTACATCAATAAGATTTTCTCTGATGATCATAGTTTATGGACTGAATTTGTTAAAAGGGATCTTATTGGAAGGAAGAATTTTTGGACTATGGCTATTCTTCAAAGTTGTACTTGGAGACAAATTTTGAAGCTTCAAAGTGTTTTTTAACCTTATATTCAATGTAATGCAAGCAGGATATCCGGTTTACCTTTCTGGCATTCGCCATAGGCTGGTAGATGTCTAATTTTGAGTGATGTGGTTGAGTATAATCTAAGAAGAAATAGTGGTATATCAGATAATACTCTTGTTGAGGATGTGATGCATGAAGGAGGAATATTTCTATCACACATTAGTTCAGTAATATTGAGGAGGCTTTGGAATGAGATAATAACTAATTATAAAGTTGGTGATGAGGTTTTTATCACTTGGATGGGTAAAGAGCATAGTATTAGTCATGTGTATAATTTGTTAAGTGGTGAGAAACCTATTTTTTCCTGGTATAAGAGCATATGGAGTTTGAAGAGTTCAGCTAAAAATAACCGTTTTCTTTGGAAGGTTATGTCTAATTCGTTGAATACTAAAGACAAACTGTTCAGGTTTGGTGTAATTCCTGATGACATCTGTGTACTATGTAAGGATAAGGCTGAGTGTAACACTCACTTGTTCTTTGAATGCACCTATGTTTATCAAGTTTGGAAAATGGTTTTAACTATAGGTAATATGTACTGTCCCTTGAATATCAGCAAAGATGAATGGTTCACTTTATTCAAGGCCACTAAGTGGAAAACAAAGAAAAGTTTGTTGCTTTTGAAGTTTTTGAAGATATTTGCCTGTGAAGTATGGGCTGAAAGGAATAGGAGAGTCTTTAGCAACCGTTCCTTAAATGCTAATGAATTGTTCTCGCTCATACATAGAAGAATAAGGAGGAAATTAAAATCTGGAGAAGTGATAAGTTGATTTAAGAGCATTGATGTTGTGTTCTCTCTTGCAGTTTTGAGTTTTTTGTGAGCTGATTGTACACTTCATTGTTTTTTTCTTGAAACTGTAAGTGTATAGGTTATAATGTCTTTGTATAGTGACTTGTTGGTTTTGTAATTTGTAATTGTAAAGTGTGAATAAAATCTTACTTGCCTTTCAAAATTTCAATTCTATAATTTTATATCACCTATATATATAGTCTTTAAATCATATGTTTAAATAATATGTTATTATTTTTTTATACTTGAAAAAAAATATTTTAAACAGCTAGTTTTGTTTCAGGAATTTCCATAATATATATATTTGGATAAATACTTTAAAAATGATTTAAAATTCAAAAATATAATATGTATTTCGACATATAACCGAAAGATTTTTAAATTTTAAATAGTTATGTCTTTTCATTTTAAAATGTTTCAGAAACGATTGTGTCTCTTGGAACACTATATAAAGGCCTTAATTTTGATTTTTTAATAACTAATCTTCTCCTTCTTTCTCCCTTGACATTCCTCAATTATTCTTCTTAAATATTTAAGATTATACACTTATACTCTGTCGATTTCAGTACAAATTATATCATTCTTCTTCTATTTTCATTCTCTATCAAATACTCTCTGTTTGGAAGTGCGACTCAAGAGTTCTAAGGCAATTGTAATAAAAAAACTCTAAGGGTGTGTTCCTTGTAGCCCTGAAATCAAGGAAAGGCTTGGGTGTTAACCTTGTAGCCCGTAAATCAAGGTGGATGTGTTCCTTGTAGCCCGTAAACCAGGGAAAGGAGCGGTGTTAACCTCCTAGCCGTGAAATCAAGGGTGTTGTAATTTGATACTGGTATTAATAAAACTCTGTGCAATCCAGCATTGTGCAGGACTAGATGTAGGAGCAATCTGAACCAGTATAACAATCCGATGTGTTCTTTCCTTTTCTATATTTTACTTTTATTTATATCTGAATCTATGATTGTTTCTGTTGTGACATTCATTCTGTGATTCATATAGTAGTTTGAGTAATTGTTAATTGGTTAAGATTTCTATAAATTCTTTAAAACACTATTCACCCCCCTAGTGCTAGTTTTGCCTTAAGATCCATGATTCTCATCCCTAATAGTTAGTATCAGAGCATAGGTTTTCAAAATTTCATCATGTGAGTTTTGGAAATGTTAAATGGAAAATTTTGAAATGATTTATAACACTAGTTTAAATTCATTACATTAGTATTACTGGAGTCTGCATTCTACCCTATTGAAAAATCAAGTTATCTACTGAATTGTTGTTCAATACAGGAAAAAATGTTTTATATGACCGTTGAAAATTCAATTCCTTTCAAATGGTGGAAATCAAAAGGGATAAATGAATATTGGATGGTGGAGGTTCAAGACATATGACGGGAAATCCGGAACTACTAAACAATCTAGTATATGAAGATGGAGGAATGGTCAATTTTGGTGATAATTCTAAAGGATATGTGGTTGGCATTGGCAATTTTGGTAATTCTGAAACTCCTACTATTTCTGATGTTTTATTAGTTAGGAATTTAAAACATAACTTACTAAGTATAAGTCAACTATGCGATAAATGCTATAAAATCAATTTTGAAAAAGATAAATGCTTTATTGAAGATAAAAATTCAAAAACAATATTCGAAGGAGATATAAAGAAAAATATCTATACACTAAATATGAAAATTTGTAGCGATAATTTATGTCTTATGGCCAATATAAGTGACCCTTTTATTTGGTATAAGAGATTCGGTCATATAAATTTTATACATGTTGGGATCCCTCCTTAATTGGAGAGTTTCTAGAAAATTCTAGACGTTTCTAGAGAAATCTAGAATTTTCTAGAATGTTCCGGAGAACTCTAGAGAAGTGTAGAACCCTCTAGAAGCTTGTGGAAGAGTGTAGAACCCTCTAGAAGCTTGTGGAAGAGTGTGGAACCCTCTGGAATATTCTGGAGACGTGTGGAACCTTCTGGCACCTTACGGAAGAGTATGGAAGAATAAAGAAGGGAATGGAAGAGTGTAGAGATTCCTAGAGAATCAAACTCTACCGTCGGATGCAAGTAATCTCCACCATTCATTATGGAGGTTGAGTAGTATAAATAGGAGAAGGAGACCTATTACTAGCCATCCAAGAATTCAAGGAAGAAAACCACTTCTTAGAGTGAGAAAAATACTTGAGAGTTAGGAAGCCTCTTTGAGTGAAAAGAGAGATAGCTTGAGAAGTATATATCCTTAAGCTTGAGTTGAGTGTGAGTTACTTTTGTAATCATATTCTTGTAATCCTACTATTCTTTTGTATAGTGGAAGAATCTCCATATTGGAGAATTATAAACTCTTGTGCTGCCGTTGCTACTTTTAATCTTAATTGCCTATCTTAACTTTCACGAAGCGGGAAAGACCGAGATTTCCCCAACAGTGGTATCAGAGCAACAAAGGTACTGACTTTGAAGAGATATTATCTCCCGTGGTAAAGATGTCATCAATCCGAGTTGTCCTTAGCCTAGCAGCCGTGCAAGATTTGGAGATTGAACAACTCGATGTCAAGACGGCATTTCTACATGGTGACCTAGAGGAAGAGATCTACATGGAACAGCCTGAGGGATTCAAAGTTCCAGGCAAAGAAGATCTAGTGTGCCGCCTCACAAAGAGTCTATATGGACTTAAGCAAGCACCAAGGCAATGGTACAAGAAGTTCGACGCATTCATGGCAAAACATGACTTCAAAAAGACGGAAAGCGATCATTATGTCTTCATAAAGAGGTATGTAAGTGGTGACTTTCTCATACTTCTGCTCTATGTTGATGATATGCTAATCATTGGACAAGATTGCATAAAGATAGCTGCTTTAAAGAAAGATCTAAGCAAGAGCTTTGCCATGAAAGATTTGGGACCGGCTAAACAAATCCTTGGGATGAGAATAACTCGTGATATATCAAAAAGACTGTTGTGGCTATCCCAAGAGAGAGATATCGAGAAAGTGTTGGAAAGGTTCAACATGCACAAATCAAAGCCGGTTAACACTCCACTAGTTGGGCACTTCAAGCTAAGTTCGAAGCAGAGTCCGACAAGTGAAAAAGACAAGGAGGATATGAAGAAGAAACCATACTCGTCTGTAGTAGGAAGTCTCATGTACGCAATGATATGCACACGACCAGATATCGCTTATGCAGTTGGTGTTGTCAGTCGCTTCTTGGCTAACCCAGGGAATGAGCATTGGGTTGCAGTCAAATGGATCCTCCGATATCTACGTGGAACTTCCAAAACATGTTTATGCTTTGGAAAAGGAAAACCTGTGTTAGAAGAATATACAGATGCAGACTTGGTTGGTGACATTGATTCACGGAAATCAACATCGGGATACTTAACCACTTTTGCAGCGGGAGCTATTTCATGGCAATCAAAGCTACAAAAGTGTATTGCATTATCCACTACAGAGGCAGAGTATGTCGCAACTACTGAAGCTTGAAAGGAGATGTTGTGGGTGAAGAACTTGTTGCATGAATTGGGAGTGGATCAAGAAAAGTATGTCTTGAAGTGTGACAATCAAAGTGCAATTTACTTGGCAAAGAATTCAACATTTCATTCCCGCACAAAGCACATTGATACAAGATATCACTGGATCCGAGGAGTTCTCGAGGAAAAGCAAATACACCTTGACAAGGTTCACACGGATGAGAACTGGTCTGATATGATGACCAAGGTAGTACCAACAAAGAAGTTTGAAGATTGCTGTCAAGGTGCCGGCGTACTACTACCCCCCAATTAAGTCGGGAGGGGGAGATTTGTTGGGATCCCTCCTTAATTGGAGAGTTCCTAGAAAATTCTAGACGTTTCTAGAGAAATCTATAATTTTCTAGAATGTTCCGGAGAACTCTAGAGAAGTGTAGAACCCTCTAGAATCTTGTGGAAGAGTGTAGAACCCTCTAGAAGCTTGTGGAAGAGTGTGGAACCCTCTGGAATATTCTGGAGACGTGTGAAACCTTCTAGAACCTTACGGAAGAGTATGGAAGAATAAATAAGGGAATGGAAGAGTGTAGAGATTCCTAGAGAGTGTGGAGCATTCCAGAGAATCAAACTCTGCTGTCGGATGCAAGTAATCTCCACCATTCATTATGGAGGTTGAGTAGTATAAATAGGAGAAGGAGCCCTATTACTAGCCATCCAAGAATTCAAGGAAGAAAGCCACTTCTTAGAGTGAGAAAAATACTTGAGAGTTAGGAAGCCTCTTTGAGTGAAAAGAGAGATAGCTTGAGAAGTATACATCCTTAAGCTTGAGTTGAGTGTGAGTTACTTTTGTAATCATATTCTTGTAATCCTACTATTCTTTTGTATAGTGGAAGAATCTCCATATTGGAGAATTATAAACTCTTGTGCTGCCGTTGCTACTTTTAATCTTAGTTGCCTATCTTAACTTTCACGAAGCGGGAAAGACCGAGATTTCCCCAACAATACATATTTCTAGAATTTCAAAAATAGAATCAACTAGAATTTTACTAAATCAAAATTTAAAGTAAATAATTTATGTGACGCTTGTTAATTTGGAAAATTGAAAAGAAGTTCGTTTAAATCAAAAGAAGAAATTACAACCTCAAAACCGTTAGAATTTATTCACATGGATTTATTCGGTCCATCTCAAACTCAATCAATAAATCACAATAGATATGTTTATTTAATAATTGACGATTTCTTTAGATTCACTTGGACTTTATTTCTTAAAAATAAAAGTGATGCTTTTGATCAATTTAAAACTTTCGCTAAAAGAATTTAAAATTTATTATCTTTAAAAATTAAAATCATACGTATTGTTCACGGTGGAGAGTTCGAAAATGAAAATTTTGAAAAATTCTGCAATAAAAAGGGGATAACCCATAATTTTTCTTTTCCCAGAACTCCTCAACAAAATTGTAGTTAAACATAAAAATAGGTCAATTCAAGAGTGTGCGAGAACCATGTTATCAGATAGTAACTTACCAAGAAAATTATGGGTTGAGGTAATTGCAACAGCTTGTTGTATATTGAATAGAATTTTAATAAGACCCTTAACTCATAAAACACCGTATGAACTTCTATATAATAAGAAACCAAAAGTATCTTATTTTAAAATATTTGGAAGTAAATGTTTTAATCTTAACACAAGAAAATTTAGACAAATTTGACTCTAAATCTGATAAAGGAATATTCATTGGATATCCGTAAAGAAGTAAAGTGTATAGAGTTTTTAATTTAAGAACTAGTACTATAGAAGAGACATTAAATGTATCTTTTGACAAAAATAGATGAATATAACTCACATTACAAGAAAACTTCACATAGACATCGGCTAAAAAAATGATGTCTTCATTTTTCAGGAGCGATGTTGATGTCGGCGATGTTGATAATGACTTATTATAAATCTTAAATTACTATAAACATATCATGCAAGCAGTACAAAATGATTAATACATCGTTTATGGTAGGAATAACCGTTGTAATGTATACACACACACACACACACCCATATCATTTCTTTCTAAAAGAAGCGATGTCTATACACCAAACAGATATCAGTTCATTTTCAATGAAATGGTGTCAGTGTGGCATTTAAACATCCCCTTTAAAGGTGGGATGTCTTTGTTCTGTTTATACACTGTTTTTGTTCTACATAACTGATGTCAGTTATAATTTAAACACAAGTATGAACCCGTGCTTCGCACATAGGGCTGCATAATTACTTATGTCATTGTAATGATTAGAAATAGGCTAAGATAAAAGTATAAAATTGCTTTAACAATTAATTTAATACTCGACGATAATACTAATTAAAAAGCACCACTACATAACTCAAGTTATGTATGGTTTGTAAGCTTAAAATTAAGGGAATGTTATTATTATGATTTTTTTTAGTATGTTCTTAATTATTTGTTACTAAAAAGTCATACATAGTAGGATATGTAAAAGTTCAAATTAAAATATTTGTAATGTTTGTTGAAAAGCATTTGCAATTTGATACAAAAGCGATTTTTAGAACCATGTCATACATTTGTACAAAGCAAAATATTTTCATCAGGATGGGTGTGCATTGATCGGGTATACTGAGTAAAGGAATAAAATACTTTGTCATGTACCTTCACTTATCAAGTATGATGTTCTCAAGATAACATTGAAGTTACTGTGTCTACGTGATGGAATTAAAAATAAATTACAAAATTCTATGGACTGTTGGCTATATCGCTGGATAGAATCTAACTGTATGTGCATATTTAGGACTTCCTTAAACAACATGCATGATGCATTTGGCACCCATTTCCAAACATTGCAACATTTTCTATGTCAAGAGTTTGATCATTGCACTCGACAGAATAAGAAAAAAAAAATGAATTAATTTGTATATTCATATTTGAAGACAAAGAACTTACAATAAAAGAAGTAATGGAAGTTAAAACGACTCCTAGGCTAATACACAACAAATTTGACATTGTATGTTTAATAAATCAAAATTCCTATATGATAACTTTTTAGCCCAATATATGCATGAATCGCTATGAATATATTACCATTACATTCATCATGGGAGGATAAAATGTATATGTATTAAGATTGTCAATAGAAACACATAAAATATGAAATCCGATGCATGGGTACCGAAAAAGAGTAAATATCCGATTCTCAAATTATGAAGGCATTTGCTTAAATTATTCGTAGGATTTTTATCAAAATTATAGTTTATTATACATATTTTCTAATGCAATGAAAGATAAGTACTCATTTTGTATATTAAGTTTATAGTTTATATTACATAGACTTAATGCGCACTAACTATTCAAAACCATTTATTACAATTATATATATATATATATATATATATATTGATTTTATATAGAACAAAAGGAAAAAAAACATATGTTAGGTTTGAATTTTATATTTCTTGATTTATCAAATGTTGATGTATATGATAATTATCTTATATTTATTTATGCCCGCATACGTAGATATCCTGGATTCGAAAATAATTTCGAATAAGATATAACATTATCCATATATGAATGTATCAATTAAACGATCTATACGTAAGAAATATAGATCGCATATATTTATTGTAAAACATGCAAAAGTTACAGTGTCTTTTTCCAAAAATAAAAAAACGCATGGTTTACTTGATTTCAGCTAAATATCATACTAGGTTGCATGAGGGGTTGGAGCATGACATATATACTTGGTTTTTGACAACAAACAGAAACCACAATGCACTGCTAATTGTATATAGTAGCCCATGTAGATAGAAAAGCCAGGGATAAAAAGAAAGAATGTGATCCATAATTTACATGGGCTCTTTCAGTGATATGCAAACCTTAAAAGATGAAGGAATTTTGTATTGCTGCATATAACAGTATAGTTTTGGTACACTTCTCAGCAACAAATAAGATTTATAAATAGATTTTTTTTAAAGAAAATAAAAGGATGCAATCATCTTCCATACTGTATGCAAAGGAGATGTTATAGGAAAAATGGCATGGCGCATGCATAGCTAACGTTAAGCATAATAGAAATACTACAAATTATCATGAAACAAATTAACCTTCTTTTTTTTAATAATGCATAGTTAACTGGATGTGAAAATTAATTTTACATCAAAAACAGATATGTTCAAATCTTTTTCTATGTATCCATGAAAAGAAACAACATATATTGCTGTAAAAATAGTGGATACATCTACATCCTAGGGATACCATCCGCATGTTAAATTAAAAAAACTAAATAGATGATATTCTTCAAAGTTGAAAGATGTGAATACATGAACTGGAGTCTTGCATTTTTCATTTCATTCCACCTTATACATGCTTATTGTTGCATGATAAATTAGCATGGCTCCATTATCCATGTGCACCGCTAAGTCCATATATAACACTATATGAAGTCTTTCTAGCAACTCACTCTCCTTTAAGGGTGTAATCCTGCTACATATATAAAATTGCAGCTTCAGTAATTAGGAAAAAGATTGTATATGCAGTTAACAATCGAATATTATGTTAGTTAACAACATTAATAAGGAAACTACTATTATGTAGACAGAAAGAGAGAACTAATAAAAGCCTTGCCAAAAAAAGAGAGAATTAATATAAGGGGTGGAAGATTTAGAAATGCCACAAATCAAACATATAGTATTATTTTAAAATAAATTTGAAATACAACTTTAACTGATATTCATAATCAACATCTACCGCATATCACACAATTCATAGGCTTTTCCCGTAGCATTTACATTGAAAGGCTTTATAGGGTCACGAGATAATGTTTTGCGTTACCATGAAAAAATGCATTCATGCCAATAAATTTATAATTTTCAAAGTTTCTCATGCTTATTATGCCTTCTAATACAAACCACTTATGTAGCAATTTTTTATTGCATGCTTTTCATTGTAACTTTGCCGAACTTCTAGAGCACAAAGAGTGGTTTCTTCTGGCTTTTTACACCTATAGTGATATCCAATTTTCAAACACAACCTTAAGATTTCATTCGAATACATAACGATTAACAATTCCCAATGTATATCACAATGGCTTACATTTACATGAAATGTGAGACTTGGCATGTATATGTTTGAATTGTTTTTAGCAGCATGACAAATAATTTCTGACTACCATAGACATTATGCTTTTGTTTCTATGCAACATAAGAATTTTCAAGAATAAAAATTAATCCCAAGCGAGTGTCAAATGGAAATGGAAATATAAAACTGCAGGCTTATTTTAAAAATCCTCTAGCATTTAATTTTTTTCCCTAGCATATAGATAAGGATATGTTTATACCACCATGGCTATCATTAAATTTAATCTAAAGGAAAACTATTACATTATATTATGAATAATATACTATTTCTTTTATAATTCTTTATCGTGATTGATGAGTTAGAGATATACATCTTAAGATTTTCTATTTAAATGAAGACATTTAATGTTGTAAAATATTCAATTTTGATGTTCCGTGGTCATGTATCTTTAAATTTTTAACGTGTAAATTAGAGTATGTCTGTCAGTGATTTCATTGATATTATACTATTTCTTTTATAATTCTTTATCGTGATTGATGAGTTAGAGATATACATCTTAAGATTTTCTATTTAAATGAAGACATTTAATGTTGTAAAATATTCAATTTTGATGTTCCGTGGTCATGTATCTTTAAATTTTTAACGTGTAAATTAGAGTATGTCTGTCAGTGATTTCATTGATATTTTTTTTCGATGCACCAATGCTTACAAACTATTACTCTATGAGACAATGAATATTTCTTTGTTGCCCTCTTCCTCTCATTTTCACAAAATATACTGATTATTATGGTTGCTAAAATAGACACAAACAAATAGAGAATCAATAATAGCTTTTCTTCTAGAAGTACTGTATGTAAATGAATAAGGGAAGCTGATCTTTGCAGTATTCTAACTCATATCATATAAATAAAACTTACAGCATGTAAAGTTGATTTTCACTATAAAATGGGAAGTTGATAATATTGAAATGAATTACTGGAAGAAACCGAACAAATCAAATTGAAATCGAATGTTATAGGATTCATGAATGGTGAGTTGAATAAAGTATTATTTATGACATTTTTTTCTTCAAAATGATTTATATATATTTATATGTTTTGTACTATAATATTCATGGTTCAATTTTTTTAGAGAAATCAAAGACACAAAAGTTGAAAAAAAAATACAATGCACCATAAAATAATGTATGATTCAATAAGTAAGGAAATTGGAGACATTCCAAAATACATGAAAAACTGAAAAACCCCAAAATATGAAATATTTCTAAAATTTTCAAAATAATTTATTTTATCCACTTTCCTTTTTGTAAAAAATTTCTAGGTTTGTTGAGTTTTCATAAAAAGTAATCTTTAGCGTATTTTTCCGCATTAATTTATTATTCCAGGTGTTATGATTTTTCAAGTTTTTTTTTTTTTTACGATTTTTCACGTAATAGTCCCTTAAGATCATTGATTTAGCCAAGTACTTTTTTAATTTTTCAAAAAATCTTTCTTTTACTTTGTACCGTAAATTTTGTTTCTTTTCTACATTTTTCGGTTTTTAATTTTTATAAAGTGTCTCACTTTTAAGAGCTTTTTTCACAAATTGGAGTCCTTTAAAATGAAATTATTTTAAATTCCATTTATATTCAAATATTTGATTTTTTTTATTACAAAAATATAAAATTTTCGAAATTCATGTTTTAGTATCATTTTATATTTTCAGCTTTTCGAGATACTTTATTTTTCATTGTTAAAAGCAAAAATTTTGAAATATATAATGATGGGTCATGCTTTCTACTTAATTTAGCGCTTTTCCCATCAAGCTGTGGTGAAGTTACACCATAAAAGTAATCAAAATGTTGAATTTAAAATGTTATTATAGCATGTAATAATGATACATCATTTGCATTATTCCTATTATTGACTTAATAGGTTACTTCAACGTAATTGATGTTTTGAAATTCCAAAAAACTCTCATCTCCTTTCTAACTCATATATGTGCATGCCACCTTGTTCAATAAACAATGATAAAACATGTGATACAATCTGTAATCTTACACGATGACGAATATAGGTTAAAATATAGTAAAAGTTATTCAGATAAGAGTGGTTAATTAAGTTATTGTTTATCATTTAATAGCTTAAAACAATGGTTAAACCATCATTTATTTCTCCTACATATACTATTTAAAATTACTTGATGCATTCTTGTATTTATCATTGTTTTCTTATTTTTTTATTTTCTTTATAACTTAATAACCATGAATGCAACATTATTAACCAAAAATAATAATATAACGCTTCTTCTTACTGAAATTTTTGTTAGGAATTATTTGCTGACTGAGTAGTATGCAATAAATCCAAACAATAAGAATGAATAAAAGGTTGTTTTGGATAAAAATAGTTAAAAATATGTCATTAGAACAAACATTGAGAAATTATTATTAAATATTGAAAAAAAAATCACCTAGCAATCCAATAATCAAGTTTGTATAGGCCCTTCAGCTACGTCAGGCAATAAACAAAGTTAACATCCAAACAATAGTAATAAATGAGCAAAATTTATTCCGATGCACATGGCTATTTTCCCCAAAAAAAAAAAAAGAATTCAGAAACAAACCTGACAGAAAAACAAAAAAATTAAGAGAGAGATTACCGGTAAGCAAGAAGTGTTAATCTTAGATATACAATGGGGTTGGAATGCTAAGCACGACAATGAATGTGAGTATAAACATCAACAGCTGCATTATTATTCCAATATGCAGAATTCTACTCCTAACTAATAGTGAGAGCACCTCTGAAGGCAGCCTTGTTCTGTTTGGACATTTGTCTCTAGCATGAAACCTTAGATGGCTTGAGTTCATATATATTTTTGTAAATAGAAATTGTGAGTTGACATAGTAATTGTTCAGCTAGTGTAGAAGCACAACAAATGAGTTGAGCATTATCAACATAAAGAACAAAAAGGTATACCTTTAAAATATGGTGTGAATTCAACATCACTGCAAGTTGATGGTTGCAAATTGATGTCAGTTGAGTTTTCTCATAACATAATATTACGGAATGTATTAGATATTATGCAGATCATGGATTGTGTACAGTTTTAGGTTTTGCTGTTTAATTTCTAGTGCAGTGTGTATTAGTTAAGTCACATGATAAATTTCAAAAGACCAACAACACAGGTTCCATGCTTTTGCTTGAGTTGCTGCATAATAACCATAACTAAACATGACTTGTGAGCCTTTGTATTTTTGAGCGAACCTGAACATTTTCTAAGTCATTATGGTAGACGTGATACATGCAATAAAAATGCAAAATAAGGTGAGGTATAACAATCCATCCATGCACATATTCGACAAAAGCTAATATACTTTTATTAATATATCAAAGAACCAAGATAAATGTTTTTCAAAAATATACCTGGTCGAAAAACAAACAGTTAAGAGAAAGCTTACTCTGAAAGCTAGAAGCGATAGTCTTAGATATACAATGGGGGTGCAATGCTAAGTATGGCAATGAATGGGAGTACAAACATTAAGATTTATATGCAGCATTCTGCTCCAAACTGATGGAAAGAGCACCTCCAAATGACCTTTATTCGGTTTGGACATTCGTCTCTAGCAACAAACCTTGGACTAGTTGAATTCATATTTTTCTAAACAGAAACAGTGAGCTGATATAGTAATTCTTCACCTGGTGCATAAATACAACAAATGAGTTGACCATTGACAACATAAAGAACAAAAAGGTATACATTTAAAATATGGTGTGAATTCAACATCACTACAAACTAATGGTTGCAAATTTATCGTAGTTGAGTTTTCTCATAATATCTTATTATGGAAATATGTTATGTATTATGTAGATCTTGCCGTTTTAGGTTTTGGAGTTTAATTTCTAGTGCATCGTGTATAACGCAAGCCACCATGACAAAGTTTGGATGATCAATAGCACAGATTTCATGCATTTGCTTGAGCTATTGTGTAATAACGAAAAATAAACATGAGCTGTGAACCTTCAAATCTTTAAGCTAACATTAACTGATATTTAAAAAGATCAGACGTCTATTAAAATTTAAACAATATAAAGAATACTTATGGAAGTACCTGATCACATTGTTAAAATGTTCAACAATGAACATGTCATAATACAATAGAGTCCCTCTGTTGGTGATTACCATTTTGAAAAGACAAAATGTCAAAGAAGAAACAAACATGTCATTCATGCAAAACACAACATATAAGTTGTTTCAACAAATAGGAAAGTATCAGAGGAGAAATAGACAGTAGAACACAAATACCATGGAAACCAGGCATTTTAACCTACAAAATGTAACACCCCGTAATTTTATAACATTAAAATTCACAAATTAAAGTATACTTAATTTTTAGAAAAGAATTAAGTGAAATGGGTTGCGCAGAGAAATATATATATATATTGATATATATATATATAAATTAAAAATTAAATAAATAAATATGCGAAAAAGTTCAAAACAGCGAATTGGGAGGGGGAATAACCGAACCGGCCCATTTTTGAGGTCGACCCGAGCCTCGTTGGGTCGACTAGGGGTTAATCCAGGGTGTTTAGCTGTCAACCCGTGGGCCGATTCGCTCAAATGCAGATTTTGCATTTGATTGGTTCTCATGGTTCAGGGTTAATCTAATGGTCCTAAATAACTTCCTACACCTATAAATACATCCTAATGCTAAACCTAAACCTAATTAAAATAGAATAGTTACCGTCGCCATGGAAATCAATGGAGCCGCCGCCAACTAAGAAAGAAGAAAAGCAAATTCAATTCTAATTCTCTCAACCCTAAAGCAAAACTCTCTCTTTTCTTCCCTAAATTGTGAGTATGATGATCTTAACAAGATTATTATCATTTTAATTAGGTTGAGTTATGAATGGATTATGAGTAGATGATGTGAATTATCATATATGTTGTTGTAAACCCCTTTTGCTATCATGTATATTGTAAATCCAATGTTATGTGATGATGATATCTTATATGTTGTAAATCATGCTATGATGATGTTATGTATGTTGAAAGTTTCTATGCTAAGTTGTGATGAATCATACATGTTAAAAAGGCCATGATGTTACCATCTATGCTAGTTAGTTCATATTAATTAAATCATCATGTTTGGGTTATGTTGATCTATATGACAAGTCACATATGCAAGTTAGATTGGTTAGAAAAGTTATGAACATATTCCAAGACATCTATTATGACATCTAGAATTATGCTATGACATATGTGATATCCTATGCTAGTTCACACCATCATTATGTTGCCTAAAAAAACCCCATATGCAAGTTTATGTATAGATTTGGGCTATGATCATATCATGTAAATTGAGACATTTAACAAGTTGACACCTTTTGATCCTTAACATGTGTAGTTTATGCAAGTTTCACCCCTATTATGATTAGATTTATTTTAATTGTCTATATGTTGTGATAATTTATCTTTGTGCTAGGTGTTAGACTATACAAGTCTAGCCTATATTATGCGTTGAATAAGCGAACGAATAAACATGGGGTAGGGGTAATATTAATGATTTAATATTAAAAAGTTGGGGTGCAATTGATATGATTTTGCATGCCATAAGTGGATGGCCATAATTGAGTCAATTATGGACATCATTAAAAGTTGACTTAATTAATAATTTGAATAGGGAATTATTAAAACTGGGGTAAAAGATTTTAAGTGTTAATCAATGCTTAGGACACGAGATTGGACTCGTTTGTGACGTAAACCTGCCCGGACCCGCCCGGCAAATCCAGTGGTCACAAATGTCAGCCCAATGTGAGAGGTCCTAGGCCTAAACTAAAGCATAACGGTTGTAAAGACACGAGGTTAGACTCTTTTATGGTGTAAGACTGCCCGGACCCGCCCGGCAAATCCAGCTGCCATAAATGCCAGTCTAATGTGAGAGGTCTTTATGAGGTTATGGCCTGAATGAATTAAGAAATACTTAACCAGATAAACATGTAAGGTGGGACATGTGGGTTAAGTAGGTGCCTTGGGTGGCATGAGGAATCTAGGGGGTGCCCTTAGTGGCATGTGAAATACGATTAGTAAGACTTAACCAAACACACATGTAAATGAACATGACTAAGAGGGTTAAGTGGGATATACTAGTGACAAGCTTAGGTGGGTAGCTTGTGGGGGCCCATTTCGACCAGTATCCCAAACGTATCTTTGTGGGCTTGACCCAAGTCGAGGACGGGACACGCATGCTGGGTTCGCCTGTAAGAGGCCAAAACGGGGAGCGGTGGCAACGCAAGTCCAACGGGTTTCGTATGCGTGTGTGGACCCGGGCTGGTAGGTAAGACGTTGTTGCATCATGTAGGTATAAGCCGTGCATTCTCAAGTTGTATCGGGTTGCCACTTTAGGGGAGTGATACACCCCACTGTGGGGCCAGCACGGGTATTTACGAGTAGGGAGCCGATCAAAAGTGGGTAGTGGGGTACACCTAGTGGAGATAGGGGCAGACGGCACCTATGTAGTCAGCTAGGGGTACGTAAGGCTATTTATAAAGTTTCTGTGTGAAGCAAGTGGGATCAAACAATAGGGTGACTGGTGTGGTGCAGTGTAGTAATGTGCGGTGCGGTGTAGTAATCATTCGTTAGTAATTAGGTGTGCCTTTATCGTTATCTTTAATGTTATCTTAAACGCTATCTTTATCTTCCTAAGAGTTCATAGACATTTACTTGTCTTTCAGCTTATGCCTTAGTCTAGTTATTTTGATAATAGTATTGTTAGAATTATCATACTCGCCAGACTTTATGTCTGACCCCCTCTATTTCTATCCTTTTTCCCCCTCCAGGTCCTCAGGTTGGGCCCAGCTCTAGTGAAGTTTGATTGAATTGCTTCATCTCTCTTTGGAAAGCTTGGACCGTTGAAGTAAAGTCCAGCTTGTTATCTTTTTAATGGCTATTTATGTAATCGGATTATGTATTTTGTTTTTATGAAGATGGATATTGTACTTGGTTATGATCTATGGTTTTATGATGTAACAAACATGTTTAATTTCCGCTATAATAAAATGAAGTTTTAGATTTCCAAGTACTATTTATTATCTGTCTTGTTGTAATTTTTCTGTTCTATATTCACTTATAACCTCCATGGAAGTTAATGCATTCCCTTTGTGAGTGACATTAATGGACGTGGGGTGTTACACGTGGTATCAGAGCTTAAGGTTACCAGAACAGATAAAAATACTTTAGAAAAATAGTTATTTTTGGAAGAAGTGTTTTCAAAAACATGTTTTAATGAGAAATTTAAAGAGAAAAGTTTTTAAGAAAAACATAATCCCCAATAGCCACATATCTTTATCTTTCGAATTCTCCATTTTGAATCTTTCCTTTTTCGTTTCAGCATGGCTGAAGATCTTAATCTACCCGACGGTGTAACGATACCAGGATGGTATAGGAGGCTATTGGAGGCTAGGGCCGTTGCAGGTCCAGCCAATGTTCCTCCACCACCAGTTTCACCCGTTCCTCCTCCTCCTCCTCGTGTAGATACTTTTGCAAAGACGTGCAAGGAATTCAAGGCTATGGGTGGCAAACCATTTCAAGGGTCAGAAACGTTTGTGGAAGCTAGACATTGGCTTAAGGAGGTGGAAGAATTGCTAGAAATTTTTGAAGTAGAAGAAGGGAGGAGAGTTTGTTTAGCAGTTTGGTTGATGAAGGGAGAGGCCTCGTTTTGGTGGGAGGTCACTAATGGGGAGCGTCCTGTTGACTCTTGGGCGGATTTCAGACGTAGGTTCGAGGCGAAGTTTCTCTAAAGGGCGGAAGAAAATCTATATATGGAAAGGTTATTGAAATTGAAGCAAGGAAGCTCATCAGTGAAAGAATATGTCAATAAATTTAATCAGTTAGCAAGGTTTGGCTTGGACTTAGTGAACACGCCGGAGAAGAAGGCGCTGAGGTTCGTGAATGGCTTGAATGAACCATTGCAAGGGTTGGCTATGACCCACATCCCTATGGGGGCCACCTTTGAGAAGTTAGTAGAAATGGCGCTTATGCATGAGGAGAAAAGCGCTAAAGCTGATAAGGCACCCGAGAAGAAGGGGGATCAGAAGAAACCACAACAGCAAAACAAGAAGGGTGGTAAAGACAATAACGGCAAGGGAAACAAGAAATGTTTTAACTGTGGGACACCAGGCCATCTCAGCAAGGATTGCCGAAAGAAAAGGAAGACAGGCTGTTTTCATTGTGGTGATGCGGGACATTTAGTGAAGGACTGCCCAAAGAAGGGGCAGAGGGCAGGAGCTACCTTGGGAGGACAGGTGCAGGCTCTTATGGCAACAGGGCAGGCTAGGGGACAAGTTCAGGCTCTCGCGATCCCACCACTGCAAGAACGAGGTAGAACCATTTCTGTTGAAAGCTTAGTTTTTCTGTTTGATCATCCTATCCGTACCTTATTCGATTTGGGCGCATCACATTCGTTTATCTCTACATCATTAGTTGAATCACTGCACTTAAATACCAGTTTAGTAGATGATCCCTTAGTTGTTTCGAATCCAATAGGGGGCTCAGCTTATTTGTCCATGATGTGTTTGGATTTGAAAATTTCCATACTTAGCGTTGAATTTAGATGTGATGCTTATGTGTTGGGCTTCACGGGCTATGGGCTAATTTTAGGAATGGATTGGTTATCCAGAAATGGGGTCGTTCTTGATTGTGAAAGGAGAGTAGTTAGGATCGTGACTCGCCTTGGCAACACTCTCGAAATCTTTTGTAATCCCATAAATTCGGTTATGCTAAGCTATCTAGAATCGCTTGACGCGTCTGAGGAAAATCTACGATCTGTTAGAGTGGTTCGAGAATATTCGGATGTGTTTGAGGAGGTGAAGGGCTTGCCTCCGAAGCGGGAGATAGATTTTCGAATATATCTTGTGGATAATGCGAAACTAGTATCTTTGCTAGTACGCCACATGGCTCCACGTGAAAGGAGGGAACTCGGTAAGCAAGTGAAGGAGTTGCTTGAGAAGGGGTTCATAAGACGAAGTATATCGGAGTGGGGTGCTCCAGTAGTATTTGCCACGAAGGCGGATGGGTCCCTTAGACTTTGTGTGGACTATAGAGAACTTAATAAACTTACTAAGAAGAACAGACACCCACTGCTGAGGATTGACGATCTCTTCGATCAGTTAGTTGGCGCCTCAGTGTTTTCGCAGTTGGACTTAGCCACTGGTTTCCATCAGTTGAGAGTGGCTGAGGATAGCATTGACAAGACTGCTTGTAGGACTCCGGACGGTTTCTATGAATGGCTAGTGATGCCCTTCGGTTTGACAAACGCCCCAGCATATTTTGTTGATTTGATGAGTAGAGTGTTTAGGGAGTACCTTAACAAATTCGTGGTAGTCTTTGTAGATGACATCTTGATCTTTTCTAAGGATGAAGAAGAGCATGCCCTACATCTTAGGGAAGTGTTGGAGACCCTACTAGCGCATAGCCTTAAGGATAAATTTTCTAAGTGTCACTTTTGGAGGAAGGAAGTACGGTTCTTAGGACACGTGGTTTCCAAAGAAGGGATAGCTGTAGATCCCGCGAAGGTGGTGGCCATCCAAGATTGGAAGTTCCCTAAAAATGCCACCGAAGTAAGAAGTTTCTTGGGGTTGGCTGGCTACTATAGGAAGTTTATCAAAGACTTCGCAAAGATATCAGCTCCATTGACACAATTGACGAAGAAGAACCTAGTTTTCACATGGGACGTAGATTATGATGATGCGTTTCAACGTTTGAAGAAACTTTGACTTCAGCCCCAGTCTTAGTGTTGCTAGACGGGAGTAAGCCGGTTACCGTTTATACTGACGCTTGTGGGACAGGACTAGGCGCAGTCTTAATGCAAGAGGGCAGGGTAATAGCCTATGGTGGAAGGCAATTGAGAGCGCATGAGAAGAATTACCCCACACATGACCTAGAGTTGGCCGCTATTGTTTTCGCGCTTAAGTCTTGGCGTCATTATCTTCTTGGCGAGAAATTCGAACTATTCACTGACCACAAATCTTTAAAATACCTATTCTCTCAAAAGGACTTGAACTTAAGGCAGCAAAGGTGGATGGAGTTCTTAGCGTCCTACGACTTCGAAATAGCCTATACCCCTGGCATGGGTAACGTGGTGGCAGACGCCTTAAGTAGAAAAAGATTATCCTTAAGTCCTTTGTTTGTTGAGCGGCGAAGTTTAGAATTCATTTCGATGTTTGACTTTAGACCTTCCGTTGACTTCGTACCCGGTTTGCTAGCATCCTTGGAGGTCAGACCTACGCTTTTGGGACGGATTGGCGAGGCACAGCGAGACGACCCACAGTTATTTGAGTTAGTAGAAAAGCTCAAAGGAGGGGAGTCATCAAGCTATCTCCGTAGGTATACCCTAGATGATAAGGGTTGGTTACGTAGGGACAGTAAACTTTGTGTACCAAAAGACGATGACCTAAGGAAGACTATTCTTGACGAAGCACATCGTTCGAAGATGACCATTCATCCCGGCGGGGACAAGATGTACATAGACATGAAGAGAGTTTACTTTTGGGCCAGCATGAAGAAATACGTGGCCGAGTATGTCGCTAGATGCTTGGTGTGCCAACAAGTAAAAGCGGAGCAAAAGAAACCCGGTGGGTTGCTTCACCCATTGGAGGTTCCACTATGGAAGTGGGAAAGTGTCTCGATGGATTTTGTGGATGGGTTACCGCGATCAAGGAAGGGTAATACGGGAATTTGGGTTATAGTAGATAGACTTACTAAGAGCGCCCATTCTATTCCCGTGAAGAGTAAGAGGACTGCTCCATGGTTAGCTTCTGTATACGTTCGAGAGATAGTTCGTTTACATGGTGTTCCTTCTAGCATAGTGAGCGACCGCGATCCTATTTTCACTAGCGAATTTTGGAGAAGCTTACAAGAGGCGGTAGGGACTCAGTTATGTTTGAGCACCGCATATCATCCTCAGACGGACGGCCAGACTGAGAGGGTGAATCGCATTCTAGAGGATCTGTTGAGGCTATGTATCCTAGACTTTGGGGGTACGTGGGAAGAGCATCTTCCATTGGTTGAGTTCGCATATAATAACAGCTTTCAGTCCAGCATTGGTATGGCACCATTCGAAGCTCTTTATGGACGACCTTGTCGTTCACCTACATGTTGGTGGGAATCTACGGATAAGATCTAACTTGGGCCCGATATGATTAGGGAGACTTCGGAGAAGATCGACTTGATTCGAAGGAGGATGAAAGCAGCACAGGATAGGCAGAAATCTTATGCGGATAAGAGGAGGACAGATCTCGAGTTTGAAGTTGGGGACATGGTCTTTGTCAAAGTGTCTCCATTACGAAACGTTGTTCGCTTTGGGTCCGTTGGGAAATTAGCACCAAGGTTTGTAGGGTCGTTTCCTATTAAGGAGAGGATTGGACGGATGGCGTATAGAGTGGAGTTGCCCGAGAGACTTAGTGGTGTGCACGACGTATTCCATGTGTCACATTTGAGGAAGTGCTTGCACGAGACCGCGGAAGTGGTAGAGATGAGCTTTCTTAGAGAGGTGGAGATAGAGCGTGATGCGACAATTCGACGAGCTCCTACGCGCATTCTTGGGTCGGAGATCAAGAGGTTGAGGAATCGAGAGGTCAGACTAGTCAAAGTGCAATGGGGAGATGATGAGAGCAACGCTACTTGGGAGACGGAAGAGAAGATGCGTTCACGATACCCTTTTCTTTTTGAGGGTATGTCTTTTAATTTCTCCTTTATCGCTTAGCTTATACTTATCTTATCTTTAGTATACCCTCTCGCTAGTATCTTTGACCTTTAGTTAGGATAATCCTATGGTTGAAACATGTGTTTGAGACATGTTATGTATGGTGGATGCAAAGTGGATGCAAGTGTTTGCTAGTGGTTGCTCGTGGATGCATATACACACACTATTAGGCACCAGATCGGCTCAGTCACTTCATATTGCATATTGCATATATATGGATGTATTTAGTAAAATGGTTGTATTATCGTATAGTTGCTGCATTCGGGTGGATGGTTGTGCACGCATATAGAATTAATATGTATCATTAAGAATCTTTTGCATACATATTGGACGCATGGCACTATCATGAATTGCACTAAGGAGGTCGACTGAATCAGTAGACCACCTAATTTTGCATTAGATATGGACATATACACACACTGTGCATATAAACATTAAAGCATTAGAAGTCTTTTAAGGACAATGGATGCTGGTGTTTGATGGTTGAGTAGATGGACGATTAGATGGTAGGATATACATTCTTCTTGACTTGGAGATTTCGGGGACGAAATCCTTTAAGGAGGGGAGAATGTAACACCCCGTAATTTTATAACATTAAAATTCACAAATTAAAGTATACTTAATTTTTAGAAAAGAATTAAGTGAAATGGGTTGCACAGAGAAATATATATATATTGATATATATATATATATATATATATATATATATATATATAAATTAAAAATTAAATAAATAAATATGCGAAAAAGTTCAAAACAGCGAATTGGGAGGGGGAATAACCGAACGGGCCCATTTTTGAGGTCGACCCGAGCTCTGCTGGGTCGACTAGGGGTTAATCCAGGGTGTTTGGCTGTCAACCCGTGTGCCGATTCGCTCAAATGCATATTTTGCATTTGATTGGTTCTCATGGTTCAGGGTTAATCTAATGGTCCTAAATAACTTCCTACACCTATAAATACATCCTAATGCTAACCCTAAACCTAATTAAAATAGAATAGTTACCGTCGCCATGGAAATCAATGGAGCCGCCGCCAACTAAGAAAGAAGAAAAGCAAATTCAATTCTAATTCTCTCAACCCTAAAGCAAAGCAAAACTCTCTCTTTTCTTCTCTAAATTGTGAGTATGATAATCTTAACAAGATTATTATCATTTTAATTAGGTTGAGTTATGAATGGATTATGAGTAGATGATGTGAATTATCATATATGTTGTTGTAAACCCCTTTTGCTATCATGTATATTGTAAATCCAATGTTATGTGATGATGATATCTTATATGTTGTAAATCATGCTATGATGATGTTATGTATGTTGAAAGTTTCTATGCTAAGTTGTGATGAATCATACATGTTAAAAAGGCCATGATGTTACCATCTATGCTAGTTAGTTCATATTAATTAAATCATCATGTTTGGGTTATGTTGATCTATATGACAAGTCACATATGCAAGTTAGATTGGTTAGAAAAGTTATGAACATATGCCAAGACATCTATTATGACATCTAGAATTATGCTATGACATATGTGATATCCTATGCTAGTTCACACCATCATTATGTTGCCTAAAAAAACCCCATATGCAAGTTTATGTATAGATTTGGGCTATGATCATATCATGTAAATTGAGACATTTAACAAGTTGACACCTTTTGATCCTTAACATGTGTAGTTTATGCAAGTTTCACCCCTATTATGATTAGATTTATTTTAATTGTCTATATGTTGTGATAATTTATCTTTGTGCTAGGTGTTAGACTATACAAGTCTAGCCTATATTATGCGTTGAATAAGCGAACGAATAAACGTGGGGTAGGGGTAATATTAATGATTTAATATTAAAAAGTTGGGGTGCAATTGATATGATTTTGCATGCCATAAGTGGATGGCCATAATTGAGTCAATTATGGACATCATTAAAAGTTGACTTAATTAATAATTTGAATAGGGAATTATTAAAACTGGGGTAAAAGATTTTAAGTGTTAATCAATGCTTAGGACACGAGGTTGGACTCGTTTGTGACGTAAACCTGCCCGGACCCGCCCGACAAATCCAGTGGTCACAAATGTCAGTCCAATGTGAGAGGTCCTAGGCCTAAACTAAAGCATAACAGTTGTAAAGACACGAGGTTAGACTCTTTTATGGTGTAAGACTGCCCGGACTCGCCCGGCAAATCCAGCTGCCATAAATGCCAGTCTAATGTGAGAGGTCTTTATGAGGTTATGGCCTGAATGAATTAAGAAATACTTAACTAGATAAACATGTAAGGTGGGACATGGGGGTTAAGTAGGTGCCTTGGGTGGCATGAGGAATCTAGGGGGTGCCCTTAGTGGCATGTGAAATACGATTAGTAAGACTTAACCAAACACACATTTAAATGAACATGACTAAGAGGGTTAAGTGGGATATACTAGTGACAAGCTTAGGTGGGTAGCTTGTAGGGGCCCATTTCGACCAGTATCCCAAACGTATCTTTGTGGGCTCGACCCAAGTCGAGGACGGGACACGCATGTTGGGTTCGACTGTAAGAGGCCAAAACGGGGAGCGGTGGCAACGCAAGTCCAACGGGTTTCGTATGCGTGTGTGGACCTGGGCTGGTAGGTAAGACGTTGTTGCATCGTGTAGGTATAAGCCGAGCATTCTCAAGTTGTATCGGGTTGCCACTTTAGGGGAGTGATATACCCCACTGTGGGGCCAGCACGGGTATCTACGAGTAGGGAGCCGATCGAAAGTGGGTAGTGGGGTACACCTAGTGGAGATAGGGGTAGACGACACCTATGTAGTCAGCTGGGGGTACGTAAGGCTATTTATAAAGTTTCTGTGTGAAGCAAGTGGGATAAAACAATAGGGTGACTGGTGTGGTGCAGTGTAGTAATGTGCGGTGCGGTGTAGTAATCATTCGTTAGTAATTAGGTGTGCCTTTATCGTTATCTTTAATGTTATCTTAAACGCTATCTTTATCTTCCTAAGAGTTCATAGACATTTACTTGTCTTCCAGCTTATGCCTTAGTCTAGTTATTTTGATAATAGTATTGTTAGAATTATCATACTCGCCAGACTTTATGTCTGACCCCCTCTATTTCTATCCTTTTTCCCCCTCCAGGTCCTCAGGTTGGGCCCAGCTCTAGTGGAGTTTGATTGAATTGCTTCATCTCTCTTTGGAAAGCTTGGACCGTTGAAGTAAAGTCCAGCTTGTTATTTTTTAATGGCTATTTATGTAATGGGATTATGTATTTTGTTTTTATGAAGATGGATATTGTACTTGGTTATGATCTATGGTTTTATGATGTAACAAACATGTTTAATTTCCGCTGCAATAAAATGAAGTTTTAGATTTCCAAGTACTATTTATTATCTGTCTTGTTGTAATTTTTCTGTTCTATATTCACTTATAACCTCCATGGAAGTTAATGCATTCCCTTTGTGAGTGACATTAATGGACGTGGGGTGTTACACAAAATGTTTGTCAATCGATAAGGATTAAAACATTATTAAAAAATAACTTAATAAAGCTAAAACTAAAATGTAACACGAAAGTTGTTAGAATTCAAATTCACTGACTTTAGTGCAATTTACATTGAATATCAGCCATCGCATAAATCTGCCACATAATTTCACAAAAAAGGCATGCAATTATAAATCATAAGCCAAAAACCTAAAATCAGGAAGGAGCGAAAATGATATGGAGCAGTATGAAAAACTTACAAATTAATTGATTTAGTCAGAGATCAAGCGAGAGGAATGAATCCCAAAACAAAATGTTCTGATTAAACACAAACAAAATTCATGAGTATATCAGGAAAATCTGGTGGCGTACTTACAATTAGGGTTAGGGTTAGAACAGATGAAATCGTGGTTTTAGATTCGAAGGGGCTGGAGTCGTTATTAGGTTAACGGTGAAAGAGCAGTAGAAAGAGAGAGGGCATACTGTTGGATCTGAATGAAAAAGAAGTGAATTCGTTGTGGGATAATAAACTGCGAAAATCAAAAATGGAGAAGAAAGGAGGGAGGCAGGATAGAGGAAGGGGACACGACGGTTGAGATGTAAACCAACAGAATAGCTTCAACCTGACAATAACATCATCTTCAACGATTGGGGAAAAGGAAGAGGGTAAGACAGAGGTCAAAGAGGAGGGAAGGTAAGCTGGACAGGAGGAAGAAGAACAAAAGAGAACGAAGTGACAGTTGAGCCCTTTCTTTTCTTTAAACACGGATGCTTTGAAGTGAGTAAATGACGTTCCCCTCTAGGACTATTGAGTTTTGAAGGATGCGCGACCTTTGGTTTCAAAATAAGGAGAATCGCTGAGAAGCAAGCATTCTATACTCCTCTTTTATAATACAGTGTAGATTAATATTTTTCCTGATACATGATATATGCCCTACCATAAAAATTCAATACCAATACAAAAAACAAAAATGCAATATTGGCCACAAACATTAAACAGAAAATATTCCTACATTCCATAAAGCCATCCACCACAAACATTAAATAAGCACAAGTTCTTACATCCCATAAAACCATCCACCACAAACATTAAACAAGCATATGTTTTTGTTCTACTTTACATTCCAGTCAAATTTTCATTAAACAAGATTTACAAGTGTTCTTCAAAAAAACCGAGCGCCTCATTACTCACCTCCTCCAACATATCCACAATGTAAGACTTTCGATACTTCACGCTCCACTGCAAAGTTGATAAATAACTCAGTATATACTTTATATGTCTACCAGAATCAAGTGCAAAAGTTTGACGTCGCATATAGTATGGCAAAACCATTCAGATTTCAATGATAGCAGTATGGCAAAACCATTCAGATTTTTGATTTCAATGCCAGATTATGTGATACATATGTGATACATGTCACTACGAGTTCATAGTTTCATTAGAGTTCACAGTATATTAATTCAAAACAGAATGTACTTTACTGAAAATGTCATTTCGACTTGATTCACTAAAATACTAACATCCAAACAAATCTTCAAACTAATTACCTATCTAAACATATTTGACAATTCTGTTTTCATGTATAAAAACAACATTCTGGATAATGAAACTATAAACTTTTTTCAAGCTTAATAAATATCATATCAGCCAAATTCTAATTAGCTCGTAATAACATTGAGAAATATTGGAATGTTATAAAAAAAAATGAAGAAGAAAACCTGAAGTGCAGCCTTTGTGGGAACACGATACTTGATAACGACATGAGAGCCTTGAAATACACCATTCACTTGGGAATCCAAAACAATTGAGTGAGCGACAGAGGCGCCACTAAATGCGACAATGGATTAGCATTACGGGTTAAGACCCCAAAAATGGGTCAATCACAAAATAGGATGGAGCAAAACTTTATTTAATATAAATTTACCCATCAAGTCTTTCCCAAGTCTTTGAGGTGCTACCTGAAATAACATCAAACCTATCATGCCCCCAACTATCATCAGCAAGGCTTACATTATATGCAGTCCTGGACGAAACCAATATCACGATGAAATGGGAAAAACAGTGTAAATGAATCATTTTATTCATAGGAATTGGCAATAAAATACCATATTTTCCTATCAACACTCGGTAGTAATCATGGACAATATTATTTACAATAAACAAAAATAATAGTTTCATTGTTTTGCACCTAAATAATATGTTTACCCTCTTACAATTAAGCTACTACTGAGTTATATGGTTTTACGAACCCTTAGATGTATATCTATGGTTCTGTGAATCTTAGATGTATATCAATTTCTTTTTTAGTATTTTCCTTCCTTGAAGATATTATAGCATATATAAACCTTATATAGCAAATATGTTGACCACAAATGATACAGGATTGTAGAATATTACATAATCACATACACTTGAACTGACAAAAGTAGTGTTGGCCGCTAAGGGTTATCAATTTGGGCTAGACAATTGAGAAAGGTTAGATTGGGCGTACAGGTTTGGGCATTAATTTAGGCTGGGTAACTAATTTGGATTGAGTTAAACTTTTGAAATTTATCTCATGTTTCATCAATTATTACATTTCTTTTTTATTTAACTAGTTATTCCCTGTTGTTATGTCGTCGTATCATCTTGTGTCACAGACTCACACACAACACCCCAACACCAGACACAATAAGATAATCATAACCAACACCAACCATAATAGAAAAAGAAAATAAAGAAAGGGGATGCACCTACGATAATACAAAGCACTCTTGCAGTGCATAAGGAGCAGGAAAAATCGAACGATCCGAGATCGGAGAAGGCTTTGACAAAATTGCCTCGCCATTTTCATTATAGAAACATCTTTCAATTACAACATCCAGTTTCTTCTTACTTTCTGTCAGGATCGGAGAATCAACTGTAAATAATATTTTGAATGTAAAAGCAGTAGTTTAGAAACTGGTAACTAAAGACCGATGATAATGAAGATAGTAAAAATATGATAGTGAAATACATCACCTTAGAGATATATCTCTTGACATAACAATAGCTGATAGATTAACATGTGTAAACCCAGATTAGTATGAGTAAGCTGAACCTGATCACCAATATTTGAGGTTAATAAAATACATGCTATACGACTTTAGAACGGAAAAATAAATAAACAAATAATTGCCTAAAAAGGAGAATGTAGGACTATTCGTTTAAAACTATTAAAAAAGAACAGATAGAAGATCAATGGCGACGAAACCAAAAATGGTGATCAGATAGCTTCACATGCACTTCTCGGCTCCCTAATAATTCATGAGCTAACCTTGTGATTATGTAACAACCCGGAATTTCTGAACCAATTTTAAAATTTTATTTTACCTATTTTAATGTATTTTGAATATTTAAAATGATTTATTTTAAATAATAATGGTTTAAAATTTATTTAAATCGAAGTCAGAACGTATACATTTATTTTAATTATAAATAGAGTTTGAAATGGCGCGGTAGTTTGAAAATTCTATTATGAATGTACATAATTCAAAATAAATCGGATTTCTGTAAAACCATAAACATTAGAATCTGTTTAATTATATCTTTCTAATGAATGTAAAAAATTTCAGATTTCACAATATAAATTGAAAGATATATCCAGTTTAAAATTTAGAATAGTCACTATGAAATTTATATATTTTTAAATTATATATAGCCCTTGAAATAGCCATTTTGCAAACGACCTCCGTTTTCAACAAAACCGCTTTTGTTCGATCTGGAATGTCAAATTATTGTTAGGTTTCAAATTTCATAAATTTTGGAATTAATATTTAGGCGTAGTAAATTTAAACGTGTTTGGTGAATTCAGTTTAAATTTAATCGACCAGAAAAAGGCCATTTTTCGAACGATCTCCAAATTCGATGAAATTAGTTTTGTCAAGACCGTATCGTCAAAACATAGCTAGATTTAATTTTTTTGTAATTTTTGGAGTCAGTATGTTGCCCCGATAAATTAAAATGTATGCTGAAATTCAATATTGAACGTTATATTAATTTATATTTTAATTTTGATAAAAACTGATCGAAGTAGTCTTACGAAACATATTCAATTGTTTCCAAATAGGGGTATTTAGTTAGGGGCGACAGTCATTGGATTCGGTTTGGAGTTCGGACATGAATTTTCACAACCAAATAATTAATTGAATTAAATATTAATATTATAAATAACCCTCAAGAAATTAAAAACCGAGCTTATTTCGATCTCAGCGCTACCAGCTAAAGAAAGAACAGCCGATTTCTTCCATTCCTTTTCTCAAATTCTACTTCAATCCAAGCAATAATTTCAAAAACTCATTATACCAAAATCGAAGAGCTCTCTGAGGTGTACAAGTTGAACGGTGATGATCTGAAATCATCACCCAAGGAGGCCGATTTTTCATCTCGAACAAAAGCGGTTTGCACTTGTTTTTCATGCCACCTGGGGCTCCGAGCTGAGCGCCGCCACTGGCGGTAGAGGAGCAGACCGAGGCGCGTCTAGGGAAGGGGTTAGATTGGCGACTAGTCGATTGGAGGCACAGTTTCTAACCCTAGGCGTTGAAAGTGGTTACGGGTTTACAACAGGAGTAATTAGGAAGAGGAGACCGTTAAACAGGGGATTATACTTTTAAACATGGATTAAGAAAGGTAATGGTAATTATAATTTAATTAACTATATTTGTATTGCTTAAAAATGTATTCAACTTGAAAAATTCATAACTTGACCATATGATGTCAGAATTCAGCAAACCCGAGAGCGTTGGAATCGTATCGTCAAATATTACAGCATAGAACTGACCAAAATGGAAATGGAGCAGATTAGAATTTGAGGCGAATTTAATCAAAAAAGTACAAAAAATCAGAAATAAAGACTAACGGAGTGGAAACCAAAGTGAGAATTCTCTCACTAAAATATTTGTACAGTTATTTAATTTATTTTATAACTGCAAACATATAGAAATTACCAGTGTTGATTTTATCTATTGTACATGAACTATTCATGACTCATCTACATAAGAGGCATTGTTTGAATATACGGCACTCGTATTTCAAACAATGTGGATAAACTTTGTGGTTGTTGAAATGTGATATAAATATCCATTTATTATTTGAATAGTGAAAATTTGTTAAGTAGAAAAATTATTCAAATCGAATTAGAATTGATTAAATTTATTAACCAATTATTTATTTAAATAGACTATTGTTGTTTGAAAACCCCACACGGGTATTGGGATGATATTTGACATACACTAATCTATTTGGTTGTATGTCAATCGATGAGTTGACAGGCTGTGATGAGCGTTATTTATTTATTTATTTATTTATTTTAATGCTAATACAGTTGTAAATTGCACTCTGGATGATGTTTGAATGGTTAATGATTATTTATCATTATTGTTAAATACATGCAATGTATGAAATCCATATAACCGAAATTTATGGTAATTGATTGAGTCGCATTCCAATTCAGAAATAACGAATATTTTAAAATAACAAATATTTTAAAATCACGAACATTTTAAAATAACGAATATTTTAAAATAATATTTAGTGAATAATCAAAATATGATTTTGATGTCCGATTTTGGATGGATACGACAATATACAAAAATATGAAGTCGGGTTAATTATAGAAACGCTATTTTTAACCCGAATGGGTTTATCGATCGATTTTATTCATTTGAAAAAAATATTGAAAAGAATTGATTTCAAAATCTGATATTTTGAAAAGTGAATATTAGGCACACATCCCTAAAACGAAACTTAATTAGGCTCACCCCCGGTCATAAACTTATTGTAAATTTAATCCCTATTTTTTGAAAATTCATCAAAAAAATACAAAAAAATATATTAAAAAACCATGTAAATTCGTATTTAATTAAAACAATTAATCGGGAAAAAAATCAGATCAAAAAAAACATTAAAAACAACGTCAAAATCATGAAATACAGAAAATCAACGAAATGCAGTAAATTGCATCAAAACATGCATATAAATCGATTAGTTGCATACATGTATGCATTTATTTCAAATCTGCGTCAAAACTGCAGTATAAATGCATACATGTATGCACATATTGTTAAAACATGCATCTGCTGATGCATTTATTTAAAAACTGCATACCTACGTGCAACTTATTCACGTTTGCATATATTTTGACATATATGCACACATGTATGCAGTTATATAGAAAAACTGCATACATGTATGCAATTTTTCAAACAGGCGTGCATAAATATATGCATGTGTATTCGAATAGTTGCATAAATGTATGCAACTATTCGTAAAAGTTGCATACATTTATGCAACTTTTTTTTTTAATTTCTGTGGACTTCCGAGAATATTTATAGATTTTAGAATTTTTTTTTTTTTAAGTGATAGCGCCTGAAAATTTGGACAGAAAACGAAAGAGGCGGAGGTATGGAAAGTGGCAGGCGGAAGATTCCAGGCGGCAGCTAAAATAGGGGGCGGGTTTACAGAGAAAACATTACAGGGATGTGGTGTGAATTTAAAACTTTCAAATAGTTGCATACATGTATGCAACTTTTGCCAATAGTTGCATACATGTATGCAAGTATTTCTGAAGCTGTTTTAGTTGAAAATGTATGCAGAAACTTGCATACATGTGTGCAACTATTTGAAATACTTGCACACATGTATGCAAGTATTTACATGTGAAAATAAAATGTGTGCAGAAACTTGCATACATGTATGCAACTAATTTAAATACTTGCACACATGTATGCAAGTATTGCATGTAAAAATATAACAGAGAAATACTTGCACAGATGAATGCAAGTATTCCAAATATGTGCATGATTTGATGCAAATTACTGCATTTTTCGTTGTTTTCTGTATTTTTTTGATTTTGATGCATGTTTTGATTTTATTATGATCTGAATTTTTGGGCGAGTACATGTTTAATTTAAATACGAATTATCGTGATTTTTTTATATTTTTTTATGAATTTTCGAAAAATAGGGACTAAATTTACAATAAGTTTATGACCGGATGTGAGCCTAATTTTGAAACTTAATAAGGACCTGTGCCAAAAGTACCCTTTTGAAAATATTATCATTTTAATATTATAATGATATAGAACATTCAATTTTGATTTAAAATGAAGTAGAAATCATTTTGAAATGAATTTATAAACGATTTATAAAATACGTTTTGAATGGAAATCGACGAAATATATATTTTATATATGGTTTGAATAGAACGCGTCGTGCGACGACCGTTCGCGAGTTTTGCCTCTGTTATAATTCCATGAATTTTTCCTTCATAAATTAAACTATTTGACATATATGAATTATAAAACTTATTCTTATGGCTAAATTAGATGGATACTGACATAATATGGATATTAGTAGCATGGTCGAAAAGAAAAAAAAAAGAAGAAATACGAATTCGGCAATTTTCTTAATCACACACACACATACATACCTACATATATATATATATATATATGCAAACTCAAGCTAAATCAGAACATGTTATGTTTGTGCTTTAGAAATTACCTTTGCAGGACCTAGAGCCAATTAAAGAACCTAGAACGTATAAGGAAGCTTAAGCACATGTGATTAAAGAATACTCTGCAGTAAGGCCAACCTTCCTTTAATTTTTGTAGAGCCTCATATAAAGCATCATGCTTCTTTCATTTCAGAACCTGGAAATCCAAAAGCAACTAACCTGAAATCCAAAAGCAACTATCCTGTAAAACCACTGGAAGATGTAAATAAAAGTAACTAACCTGAAATCGGCTTGAGACAATATCCGAATCTTGAAGAAATTCAGGACAACCAAGAGAAAAAAAATTCAAATTTCCACTAAAAATTAAATCACAAATTACCAAGGAGATAACAGTAAGTTCTTGATGCTCCTGTTATTTTACTATGCAAATAAATTTCAAGCGTGAAACCACTTACAAATCAAAAGCAATATTTCACTGTTGGAGACGGACAAGTGAGTTAGAGCACTCAGCCAATCAGGCAATCACCACTATTGGTTGCCTAGGCAGTCCTAATTTCACAATAACAAGCAACTTAAGAAAAGATGACAAGGAGACGATCACCAGTTTTCTATAAGAAACAGCCTAAAGAGCAGCAGCGAAATAATACGAATTGAACAATTGCATCACATATAGAACATTTTATACCAGCAACCTAAAAAATGGACCATACCAGATTCACATAAAATTCCAACTCGTTGACTGCTTCGGATCATCAAAGCTAGGCCTCAAAAAAATATACCTGAAACCAAATCAGGCCCAGATTCATCTACAAATACAAAGCAAACCAAAAAACCTATTAAGAATAGAACGCAACAAAGCAATGTCAAAAATCGATATAAAGACCACCACTGAAACTCTAACTACGGGTAGTGAGGAGTCGAATAGGACTCTCTTTTGAGGCAGGCAAAGGTAAAGAGGCGACGGAAGTTAGCCACATCTGATTAAAAGCTATATTGAAAATAAAACCATGGTAAAACTAAATTAAAATCCCACATCGTTTCAAGCCTTTTGGGGTTCGACTTGGGAAAATTAGAGCAAAGGTGGTAAGGGCAGTGGACAACCAATTGGAATCGTCAGTAGTGTCGAAACTCGATTTGCAGCGGACAACCAATTAGGGTTCGAGAGATTGGTCGGGGGAAGAGAGAGAGAGATGAGGTTTTTGTGTTTTGTTTGGTGAAAATTTGACTAAGGCACTGGAGGGAAATAATTTGGTAAAGGGGGAAACGAATTGGTAAGAGGGAAAATATTTGAGCAACTTGATTTTTCTTTTTTCTAAATGGTATATAAAACATCGCTCATTCAATAAAAAGATGTCTGAGAAACCAACAGCATCACTTTTAATATCGACGATGTTAAAAACCGTTTTGACATTGACTGAATTTGCACGCGATGTTAAAACTGTGATGTCTATTTTACTTTTTCTTGTAGTGTCAACATAACGAAGATGAATATGAAAATGAGATTGATGAAATAAAGAATGAAATTAATCAACCAAATAAAAGAATTAGACTTTTAAGAGACCACCCTATTGAAAATATCTTTGAGGATATTGAATATGTTTTTAGGACTAGAAACCAATTAAATAATATGAGTAATTAGTCTTTTATTTCAACTATTAAACTTAAGAATCCAAAGGAAGCATCATCCGATGATTCATAGATCATTTCTATGCAAGAGGAATTGAATCAATTTACCGGGAATGATGTATGAGAACTTGTTCCTAGACCAGAGGATAAGGCTGTAACTGGAACTAAATGGGTGGATAAAAATAAAATGAATGAACTCGGTGACATTACACCAGAAATAGCTTTTCGCAGCGTTTGAAAAACGCTGTAAAAAGATACAACAGCATTATTAAAAACGTTGTATAACGACATGCTGTCATTGATGCACTATTTCCAACAGCATAAAATAAATGCTGTAAACAAATCTTTTATACAGCGTTGAATTTTTGCTGTAAGGTTTTATTATACATCGTTTATAATTTGCTGTTTTAAATTTAAAACAGCATTTACAAGTTGCTGTGAGAACCTTGTTCAGGATCTTTTTAAAGTTATCACAACGGTTATTATACGCTTTATATAGCTGTATCGTAACTTTTCAACAGCTTGTTACAAACGTTGTTATTACGTTTTCTTCAGCATTTCTTAAACGTTGCCATATTAACAATAATTTAGTTTTTCAACACACCAACAACATGTCTTAAACGCTGTCATATTAACATGATTTTTTTTCAACACACCAATAGCTCAAACGCTGTCGTTTAAAACACAATGTGTCACCTCAGTATTCGTATGCCATTAATCTACCTGCCTCTAATTTTATTTCAATTTATTAATATACAAAACATATACAAATCAATCTAAAAACAATAAAATAAATGCATAACAACGATCATTTACATAAAATATGTCACTACAATATCCATTGACAAAGTTCACTCACAAACCACAATGAAATTTATAAACCATCTTCATACAACATTAGACAGAAACACAACTGGTTAAATAACCATAGAGGGTGCAAAAGCAAAACCTATAAACAAATTTACAGGCGAGGGTGAGACATATCTATACTATATTACAAAAGAAGAGCTTCAAATGCTGCAATCTTAGCACGTGTAGTATTTTGTGTTGGACCCTAGTTCAGTAAGCACGTACAATAGATATGCATCAGGTCTTTAACTTGGAAAAAAAATCTGCTTTGATAATAATAATGCAATAGGAAGACTACTGCACTATCGCAATTTATAATACCATATATTAAATAATTTATTTATTTCCATACAGTAGCCGCAGCAGAATATTAAAAGCGCAAAAATGACATCTCTATTAGAATGTAAACATTATTGCGAAACAACAGGTCATTATTCATTATTTGAGTTTTTGTAACACATACAAAATTTAAGAAAGAAGCATAAAGGGTAAATATGCTTTTATTTTTTAATATAGGCACTACTGTATGGAAAATTAATTCTCTGCACGATGTAATTTTATGAAGATGAAGCAACTACCTACAGTTCATAAATTGCGAAGAAATCATAACAGTATAAAGAGCGAATAATTAAAAGTTGCAACCATTAAAGTTAAGGTTCATTTTATTTTTTTCTTTAGTTATATAAAGACATTGGAATATATACATGGATTATAATTTATTTAGATTTCTCTTAGAGTTGGAAGTATCCACATTTGCTTTTCATCAAATGCTTTTGCGCTAGTGACTGCATCTATATCTAGGACTAAGCCTATTGCTAGTATGTTGCTTACTACACCCTCTGTTTTTCATAGGGAAGAGTTTGGGTTTCCTTTTGAACTTAACTGTTGATTCTCTATTCCTCCATGCTCAAATTTAAAATTTATTGTCATGCAAATTGCCATTTTCTTCTTATATGCTTATAAAAAACCGGTCTATTTTCAACAATTGACGCAATAGGAGGTTTTATAATAGATCTGTGCTTCTAGTTAACATTTTTTAGGGAGAATTGTATCTACAATCATTGTACATTATAGGAGGCACCTTAGACTGACCGAGGTTGCCAAATAATGCATTGTTATATCATCAGATTACTTCTAAGCCAAAATAGATACCAAAAAATTGGCACAATTGAAGTTCTGTCAGCTGTACACTAATGCAACACTTCTTTCTTGGGTATGTTGTTCTAGCCAAAGCATCTATAAACGAATCATAGTTTGTATTGGATGTGACTCAAAATTATTATCTTTTATCTCCAGAAGTTCTCTTTCAATAAACTCTATCTAACACCTCTGGTAATAACATTATAGAATATAAGCTTAGGAAATTCCAACTCTACATGTAGATAGGGGATTTTTACACCGAAAAATACAAAAGAAAATAAATAATTTTTATAGAAAAATTGAATTAAAAAACTGGATGTGACTCACGGATATCACATGTTATGTCCAAAATTTTCCTCGACGAACCCTTGGTACTACCACCAACAAGAGTACTATGGAATAGGAACTTTGAAAACACCAACCGTATGCTTAAATAAAGGTTTTCCAGAAGACTATAAATAAATAGAAATACTTACAGAATAACCAAATTAAAAAATCCATAATCACGATGGTAGTATTAAGAGAACAAATACCATGATTGCAGTATATTAGCTAATATAAATCAACAGATTAGTCAGTTAAATATTAAAACATTCAAAATGTTTTGAATAGATTCTTATAGGAAATTATTAATTTTAGGTAGCGTGGAGCAAAAATTCAACCATGCAACCAAATTTAAAGATATTCACGCATGCATTGTGTATTTTGTAGGTTGTTCAAGCTAGGCTGAAGTCTATAAATAATTAAACTAATGGTAAGAAATAAGATGTATATATTTACGACACCGAGATAGTATATAAACAAACTACCTTAATACCATGTATCGATTAAGAAAGAAATAAATGCAACTATAATCAGATAATGCCATCACAACTGTGCTTAAATCGAGAGACAATACATAGAGGAAAATTTTTACCCTTACCAAGGAATAAACTGTTCAGCTGAAAATGTTTTAGTGAAATTGACTTGCAGCATTAGTAATATCTATATACAATCTTAGAAAGACTCTATTTTTGTTATAATCAATTTATGTACCCATGTGTACTGGTATAGGTTAAATCAATTTCAATCTAAATTTTGAACAAAGTAATATTCAGTATATTCAAATATACTGTACTAACGATTTGCGAAAATTACCTATAGTGAAGTCGTAGGCCTATAAGAGGGAAATTAAATAAAAATAGAAACATTGCAGCTCTGAAGTAGAATTTCATTAACCAACTTTATATCTTATATTAATCTAAGACTGGGTTGCTACTTAAGCAATAGCTGGTGCAGAACTTTGAATTGTGAATATTACTTATGTTCATCATCTTGAAAGAAAAGAAGACATCGCAAAAAGCTAGCTATATTTAGCGAGGTACGAACAATCTAGTTGTTGATATACTCAAATGGTAGGATATAAAGACATTCCATTAAACTACGAACAATCTAGTTGTTTTTTGTCATTCAAAACAACGATGTGCTTTGTATTGAAATGTGACATTGTAATGGAAAGGGGTACATCACGGACAAATGAAACAAAATGGATGCCTACTCGTAAAGCCAAAAAAAACTAAGGTACGTGTGACAATAGGACTGAAAATATCATGTAGAAAAATCCAACTATACAAGAAACAAATATGTGAAAACATTAAAAAAAAATACAATGCACAATATCAATGCATATGTTAGATGAACTATAAATTAAAACGGTTTATGAATATGACTCAAAAGCTAATATGTGTATTGATATAGAAGATGCTAAACATTGAAAAAATATTAGCAAGTAAGCACTCATATGATAACTTGTCAAAGTTGATCTTCATACGAAATTGAAATAGCGTCAAAATCATGGAATTAAATTCCTGAAAAGAGTTGGCGCAAAAATACAACACAGAATATAAGAATTAGAAGTGTCCTAGACATGCAATTCAATGATTAAAATACTAAAACTAGTAGAAATACATAATTATAAATGATCGGAAAACCATTAGATTTAGGCAGTAAAAATAACAATGAGCATGATTGCCTAAATGCAGCAGAGGAGGCTAAGAACACCATCAATCAACTCTTAGAAGCAATGCCTGATTATTCTGTTGAATATATAAGATCTATATAATGACTCAACTTATTATAGAAAATGCTCTTCAACCTTGTCAAAATACTTCGCGTACGGTCAAGTATTTGTTGATGATTATTGATCAATAAACTGGATGCAATAACAGTTTTGTCCAAGTACAAATTGATCAGAGTGCATCATCAAGTCATTAAATAACATATGACAAGTACCGATTGGTTTCAATCTTGAAAATAATACTGTCGGTTACATTTCGATTTAAATTTCAATAACTAATATATGCCTATTTTATGATTAGGGAAGAGAGCATAGAAACTTCTACGACATAGCTAAAATTAATAAAATTGCTTTACTGTTTGAACTGGAAGCTGCGGTTTAACACAAAGTACCGTACAACAGTATTTGTGGTGAAGGATTAAAAATAGACCTAACTGCTCCACCATTACATCACCGCCCAACAAAACATCCAGTCAACAATCCCAAAAAAAGGTCAAACTGATATCAAAACAGCAACTTACAACCCCCAATCATACAGTCAATTCACCCGAAACCCAAAAGAGTTTTATTTATTTTATTTTTAAAAATTTTAATTAGAAGTTTTTGTTTGGACCTCTATTTTATTTTTCTACTTATTTAACCCCATTTCATTTCTTTTGGAAGTAGAAACAAATAGTATGATAGTATTAGTTCTGCCTTTGCACGATGAGGACAACCAATAGGTTTACTGATTACAATTTCCAAATTAGTTTAATATTTAATTAAACGACCCGGAAAATCTGAACCAATTAAAAAAATTTAAATTGGCTAAAATAATGGATTTTAAATATTTAAAATAAATATTTTAAATAATAGCAATGAAAAGTGAGTTTGAATCGACATTTGAAAACGAATATAATTAATTCTAATTAGAAACAAGGCCTGAAATGGCGCTGCAGTTTCAAAAATTGAATTCAAACTTTGTCGGACTGTACCGGGTGCAAAACAAAACGGATTTGAGTGAAACCAAAAATATTTAAATCTGTTAGTGAATACCTTTCTAACGAATCTGAAAAATTGAAGTTTCATAGCGGAGTGCAAAAGTTATGGCCAAATGAATTTTCAGAAAGGTCGCTATGGAATTTATATAGCCCGTGAAAATGGCCATTTTGCATATGACCTCGGAATTTGACGAAACCACTTTTGTTGGATCCGGGATGTGAAGTTATTGCTAGGTTTCAAATTTCATAATTTTTGAAGCTAGTATGTGAACGTGGCAAAGAAAAACGTGTTTTGGTCAATTATAGTTAAATTGGATTGACCAGAAATGGGCCTTTTTGCAAACGGTCTCAGAATTCGATGAAACTAGTTTTGTTGGGACCGTATCGTCAAAACATAGCCAGATTTATTTTTCTGGAATTTTTCGAATCAGTTTGTGGCCCTGGCAAATTGAAATGTACGTTCAAATCAAATAATGAATGTTTTATATTTTAATTTGAATGAAAACTGACAAAAACATTCGAATAGGCCTTCGAAACATATTCCATTGTGTTTGGAATGGGGGTAAAACACTAGGGACGACAGTCGTTGGGTTTGGATTGGTGTTCGTGTGTGGCAAGGGGTATTTTCGGATTTTAAAATTTATAAATATAAAAAAATCCTCGTTGGTCCACATCAGCTTCTCTCTCCTCTGAAACCACCCGAAACCCTCGAGACGAACGGCGGCTGCTTCTTCCTCCTTCTCTCCTTGTTTTCTCCTAATCCACTCAATATAATTCAACGCCCCAGTTAAGGTTTTTGAAGAGCAAGGCCTCCTCTACAAATCCATGTCGGTTTGGGATATTATCGTCACACCTTTCGCCTGAACGACCGCCAGGAAGTCGCGCGCTTTTAGCCGCCGCCACGCCCAGGAACGGCCGTCGAGTTCATCGAAGAAGGGACCCCCAGGTGCGCGCCTCCTAGCTTTTTAACGTGGCGGGGTCTGATCGTCACCACGCTGCACGTTTTGGCCAGAAAATCCAACCCAAGTTTCGAACGAATTTTGAAGGTAACACCTGTAAATTATTTAAACTATATTATAGCACTTTAAAGCGCTACGGTTTTTGATTTCACTGTAAAAATCATATCTTTTTCCTTTCTTGACGAAATCCAGTGAAACAAGAGACAGTGGACTCGTGTGGACGTCTTCTACATTCTAGAAGAGACCACATATTTTTCTGAGCCTTCTGCTATTTTTGGTGGAGTGGAACCCAATGTGAGATTTCTAATTTATAAACAATATGGAAAACGACGATGTATAAATTATATGATCGATGTATGAGTTATATAACCGTTGTACACCTCTTGTATAAGCGTTGTATGAGTTGTACGTTCGATGTATAAGTTGTATATGCGTTGTAAAAATTATATATGTGTTGAAATAGAAGTGAAATGCTATATATATATATATATATATATATATATTTATACGCCCCTCGTCCACAAACCATGGACGATATTTATTGGTTGTGATTGGTGTGAAAAATTGATTGATAGCGAATGGTTGATTGGAATTGTTTGTGGTTGAAATTGATTGATTGTGGTTGAAAAATACCCGTTTGTGGTTGAGAAATATTTGGTTGAAACCACATAGGATTAGTTTGTGGAAATGAAATAAATATACATGACGCCTGCGTGCGAACTAGATGCATGATTCCCCATTGTCAAAAACCGCGAGGTTTTAAGGTAGAGCGAGGAGCCGTACTACGGACGGTCCCGGTTTTAACTAACCTGCCGTTATGCTGCCGAAATTTTGAATAATATTCATGTGTTTGAATTATTTTCATTTGTTGAAACTATATTTATTCGTTGAATAGAAAACCTTCATGTGTTGAGTCGATATTCATTCGTTGTATAGAAATTCATGTGTTGAATGGTATTCGTGTTTTAAATATAAAAATCACATTTTTATCTATATATAGAAACTATAGAAAACCTTCATGTGTTGAATCGATATTGATTCGTTGAATTGAAATTCATGTGTTGAATGGTATTCGTGTTTTAAATATAAAAATCACCTTTTTATCTATATATAGAAACTATAGAAAACCTTCATGTGTTGAATCGATATTCATTCGTTGAATTGAAATTCATGTGTTGAATGGTATTCATATTTTGAAAGAAAGTGTTTTATAATGAAAATCCAATTTTTATCATCGATATGAACTATAAAAAATGATCTCGTTTTGAAATAAATTGTTTTATAATAAAAATCATACTTTTATTACCTATATGAACTATATAAAATAATAGTGTTTTGAAATGAATTGTTTTACAATAAAAATCACATTTTTATTATATAAATGAATTGTTAAAAATAGCGAAGTGTTTAAATAGAAGACAGTTAGATAAAAATATCATTTTTATCAAATGTATGAAAATAATATAGTTTTTGAAATCGAAGAATCGATATATATATATATATAAATAGAATTGAAATATATCAAATAACGACGCTGCAGTTCGTATTTTGAAACCATGATTTCAAACGATTATACCGAGAGATCCGACCATCGGATTTTCCCGAAACCGCAACCGTTGGGTTCGCTTTGGAAAAATCTTTCCAACGGCACCAACTTTGTAAAAATCCAACGGTTGGATTGTCTGGAATGTTTAATTCAAATCTGAAGAAAAACAGCGCCAGAATCGATTATATTTATATATATATATAAATATAATTATATTTAATCGAGTAACGACGCTCAGTTCGTATTTTGAAATCGAAACTTCAAACGATTATACCGGGAGATCCGACCGTAGGATTTTCCCGAAACTGGAACCGTTGGATTCGTTTTGAAAAGATCTTTCTAATGATGTAAATTTTGTGAAGATCCAACGGTTAGATTTTCATATATGTGTAAATCAAATCTGAAGAAAAACAGCGCCACGGCCGCGTTATGGCCCGAAGCGTCGTTTTGAATAAATTGGCTATTTTAAAATATATAAAAATATTGATAAATCATTATAAAATATTATAAACGATATGGATGTGAAATTTAGAAACTAACTGAAGGTTGGCTAAGTCGAATGGTTTCCTGGGTGTTGATCTGATGTTGGTTTCGGCCTTCGGGGTTAATATTTGGGAAATCGTTCTCTTACTGATTGACGGTTAGTGACTAATGAATTCAAATGATGCGTATGCATGTTAGTGTTGCACTTGTTTATTATATACGCGAGTTGCTCAGAAAGACTGGGTTTATCCCATTCTGAATAACTGAATCGACGATAAGAAGTCGAAGATGAAGACGGGGGTTGAAGACTGATCTTCACCTCGTTTGGATGGTAACTGAGGTCCTGATTGGGAGGCATCCCGAAGTATGGATAATGAGTGGTGATCGTCCAGACGTACGTGGAATCGATGAATATGCGAGGTATTTAGTGCCTCCGGTTTCATTCCGACCCAGAACGGACTTGCAAATGGATTGTGTGTCTGACATTGGAATTTATTCTATGTGATTGATAGCCATCAGTTGCATGGTGTGAATTGCCTGTGTGACCTGCTAAGATGCAGTGATCAGGGCTTCTGTTGAAAAGCAAAGTCTTGTGGTGATGATCAAAGCACCGCTGTGTGGCGTAGCTTTGTGTATAACGTGAATTCGCGAGCCTCACACCCCGGTATGAACCGGAAACGGGAGAGGACATCAGGGAGGGCCTGCGTTTCTTTCCAGCTAGGAGTTGTGTCGGTGTTTTTACACGGCCTGACATTTTACTTATGTGGTTGTTGTTGTTGCGAGGCGCCTCGGATATACCGGTGACTATGTGAAGCCAAAGGAGCCATTCGTTGGCTCGTTTACGCCCCATAGGGCGGGGAAACGCAGTGTTCAGGCATAATAATCCACATCGGTGTACCGGCCCTGACGATCCAAGGGGCAGTTGCGGCTGTTCCTGAGGGGCGGGCTAGAGCGTCTCGAATTCGGTGAGGACGATCCCTTGCCTCGGTTCATGACGGAAATCCAATTTCCAAATACGTGACTATGCGGTTTTGATTGTATACCTATATATGGCGACATAGTGGTATGGGGCATTAATGCCGTCTATGATTGATACTTATGATTTTAAATTGTTTTTAAAACATATAAACACTAGTAATAATATCAAATGCTTTTGTTTTATTCGTATCAAGCATATCTTGGTCATTATAAGGTAAAAACTCTATCCTCCGGTTTGCGTTGCATTGTGTGATGGGAACTGAGTCTTATAATGACTTCATTTTTATAAAAAGCATTGCGATGTTTAAAAGAATGATTTGTTTTGAAGCACTGGCAATCCAATGGAGTAAACCCGTTCCACGAAAGTGGCGTGGTCCTGTGATTAGCCATATATTAAATGTGTTGAGTAGATTTCTCATACCAGTCCCATGACTGACTCGTAGTTTGTTTCACTTTCAAACTCGGGTGCCCCTTTTTCTACACGGGCAGCCTTGTATTCAGGTTTAGCTGGTTCTTTCTGGATAGCTGGAGCTGAAGATGGATTCTATTATTTATCTCTTTTTATGCTGTTCAGCTCCTATTGTACATATTATGTTTGTTTTCCGCTGTAGACATTTATGTATAGCTGAACTGTATTTGTACTAAGTATGATCATGTATACTGTGTAACTCTGATGATTACGTTTATCCAGTATTCTATTGTGCATTATCTGGTGTATTTATTTATTTCTGTTCTGCTGTTATTTGTTTATGTGTTATATTCCAAAGATTACCCTTGTCACCGTCAGTGCGGGATTTGGGGTCGTCACATTTAACCACTTGATTAAGTATTAAACAAGTTTCAACGTTAATTTCCAAATTCAAAATTAGTTCAAGGCTGTCTATACCACAATCCAGTTATACATAGCATATGCATGTCACTGCCTTTATTACAAAATATTTTTCATATGTTACAAACTTCACATTTAACCATCTGACCCTACTTTCGACACTTACTAAATTTTACAATCAGACATGAATTGTAAAATTAAATCCGCTATTTTGTAACTGGAAGTATACATATATTAGTCTTTTATTTGGAAAACTGATCGTTAGGTTCAGCCTTACTTATATAATATAAGAAAACAGAGTCTATTCGCAAAGAAATGAACTAATTTACATTGTGTATAATCATTTTTCATGAATATATCTTGTTACATATGCATACTATAATCTGGATAACGTTTCTTATACCAGTTAAACAATCCATTGTACACGGCATATCAAATAAGCTAGCAAAACTGACTTGCCCATTTAGACCAACCACAACCACAATTCTCATGATTCAAAACTTCAAATAATTGAGAATAGTTATCACTGCATAATTCTAAGATAATTATCAGATTTTTTTTTGGGCACTAGCAAAAATAAGTTCGTGAAAAGTTAAAGTATCTTTGAAGTCAGATTAATAATAAGAAAGGATTCAAAATCAAATGAAAATAAGGGTAAGAGGGCTCACCAAAGTTTCTATGCTCCGCTGAAGGAAGCCACTGCTATTTTTTCTAAGTTATGGAGGGAACTGAAAATTGGGAGGCAAAACAACGATTTTTTTTCTCAGCGTTACAGCGACACGTCAAATCCAAAAAATATATGATCTACAGCTTTCAACCGATGAACGCTGACCTTATAAGCTATGGAAACATAGTTTTGTTGTAGTGTGAGGTCGTAAGAAATAAAGCTCTATTAGTTACATAAGGATATAGTCAAGAGGAAGGAATAAATTGTTATGAAACCTTCGCTTCTGTAGCAAGATTAGAGGCAATTAGAATTTTACTGGCCTTTGTTAATCATAATAATTTCAAATTATTTCAAATGGATGTTAAAAGTGTTTTTTTTAATGGATATGTTAAGGAAGATGTATATGTAAAACAACCTCCTCTTTTTGAAGACGAAATTTTTTCAAAGCACGTATATAAATTAAAGGAAGCATTATACGAATCAAAACAAGCTCTTAGAGCCTAGTATGATAGGTTGAGAACTTATTTATTACAATCTAACTTCGAAATTGGTAAAGTAGATAATACACTTTTCATTAAAATAAAAAAAAATGATATTCAATTAGTACAAATTTATGTTGGTGATATAATTTTCGGATCAACATTAATGAAATGAATAAAGAATTCTCCGATATTATGACAAGAGAATTTGAGATGAGTCATATGGGGTGAGCTTACATTTTTCTTAGGCTTGCAAATAAGACAACTAAAGAATGAGATATTTATTAATCAAGAAAAATATGCTAGAGATTTAATTAACAAACATAATTTAACTAATGGAAGACCTACACATATGGACACAAATATAGCGCTAAGCAAAGACAATACGTCAAAAGACGTCGATCAAAAATTACATAGAGGAATGATAGGATCGTTATTGTATATAACTGCTAGTAGACCATATATAAAGCATAGTGTATGTCTATGTGCAAGATATCAATCACAACCTAAAGAAACTCACTTAAAAACTGTAAAACGAGTTCTAAGATATGTTTTACATACATTAGATTTTGGATTATTTTACCTTAAAGATGATTCATTTGATTTAATATCCTATTGTGATGCTGACTATGCAGGATGTAAATCAGATCGTAAAAGCACTAGTGGAACATGTCACCTCTTAGGTCATTCCCTAGTCTCTTGGTTTAGTAAAAAGCAAAATGTAGTATCTTTGTCAACAACTGAAGCAGAATATATATTTGCTGCTTTGGCTTAATTCACAAGTAATATATACGCAACAAACTCTAAAAGATTTTGGATTAAATATAAATAAATCACCAATCTACTGCGATAATACAAGTGCCATAAATATATCTAAAAATCCAACACATCATTCAAGAACTAAATATATTGATATAAGACATCATTTTCTAAGAGATAGCATAAGTAAAGAAGAAAATTCACTAGAATTCAAAGAAATAGAAAAACAAATAGCAGATATATTAACCAAATCTTTAAATGAAGCAACATTTACTATATTTAGAAGAGATTAGTCGTTTGCTCTTTAACCGAAATAGAGTAATTAAACATATTAATATAAATATAGTATAAAATAGAATAAAATTTCGAAAAATCAAAAATACTATGTCGACATACAAGAACTTACATGTCGACATACAAGAACTTACATGTCGACATACAAGAACTTATATTTTTTTTATTCCCACCAAAAAGTAGTTATAATTTATGTTTAAACTCTTAATTATGAAATTTCTTCTTCTCCTCTTCATTAATTATCTCTCTGAATAAACTCTGAAATAATAATATAATGGGCTTCCCTCATAATACAAACAAAAATAACCCTATTTCATTTTTCGGACCCTCCGAAGGTCCGTATCAACATGCTACGCTAGCAAGAGTGATGAAGGAAGAATCCATAAAGGATTTACTGCAAATGATGACTGAGACTCAACTTCTTCAAATAAGGATGAATAGAGAACAAGAAAAACAACGAAGGATTATAAGAAATATACAACCATTTGTAATGGATAATCAAACCAATCCTGTTATCATTGAGGATGATAATCAAATGGAAGAAGAAGAGGAGGAAGTGAGATGGAAGAAGAAGAAGAGGCACGAGACGAAGAGATGGAAGAGAACGATCAGGTTATTTGCGTAGGAGAAGTGTGTTTCGGAAAAAATGGAAATGTGATCGAGCAAAATGGGGAATTCTGTCTTTATTATCCTTATTTGCCCAATTCACAAATCTCCAATTATTAAGAAACACTAAATGCTTATAATCTCGTTTACATGTACATTCGTATGCTTGTTGTAAATACATACATTCGTGTAAATACGTTTATTCGTTAAAACGTTGTTAGATTAAGGATGTTTTGTACATATTATTTGGACTAGTTGTTTAGATTCATTGGTTGTATTAATTATAATCTTATATAGTTTACTTAGTAGAATTATAATAGTATAGCTATAGACTTAGGGGGAGTTATAGGAAAATTATAGATTTAAGAAAAGTTATAGTTTTAGGGAGAGTAATATGCATACAATCAGTCACTAGGATTTTTCTAATTATAGATAGATTTACTTTTTTTAATGACAAAGAGGGTGAAATTATAAAATAGGTATAGGTTAAGAATAGGCATAGTTTAAGGGGGAGTTAGAAAGAATTCTTTTTTATAAACCAAGGTTGTCATCATAAAAAAAGGGGAGATTGTTTGAGAATAGAATGTCGATGATGTTTTGATGACAACAACCTTGTTTCAACTGTTATCATTATTGATTATAAAATATATACTAACATTTTTATAGTGTATATATATATATATAAGCAGGTAATAAGATATTGAAGACTGTACGGTTAAGAGTTTCAAAGGAAAATCAAGACTCATGAGTATCAAGATATCAAGAGTCTAAGATTATCAGAGTAATAGAGTCTAGTTAGTATGTAAAAATTCTGAATAGCACTCAAACTTTGCTTTCGAAATATCTTTTTTTAAATTGATTTTGAACTATTTTCAAATTGATTTCAAGCTCTTTTCAAAAATGATTTTAAATCATTTAAGGATTTTAAACTTATGGTTTCAAATATATATATATATATATATATTATAAAATATTAATTATATAGTTTTATATCACCTATATATATATATATAGTTTTTAAATCATATGTTTAAATAATATTTTATTATCTTTTTATACTCGAAAATTTATATTTTAAACAATACTTTTGTTTCAGGAATTTCCATAATATATATATATATATATTGGACTAAATACTTTAAAAATGATTTAAAGTTCAAAAATATAATATGTATGTCGACATACATATTTTTACATGTCGACATATAACTGAAAGATTTTTAAATTTTAAATATTGTGCCTTTTCATTTTAAAGTGTTTCAGAAATGATTATGTCTATTGGAACACTATGTAAAGGCTTTAATTTCGAATTTTTAAATAACTAATCTTCTCCTTCTTCCTCCCTAAACATACCACCATTATTCTTTTTAATTTTCTAAGATTATACACTTATACTCTACCAATTTCAATACAAATTATATCATTCTTCTGCTATTTTCATTCTCTATCAAATACACTCTGTTTGGAAGTGCTACTCAAGATTTCTGGGGCAATTGTAATAAAAAACTGCAAGGGTATGTTCCTTGTAGCCCTGAAATCAAGGAAGGCGAGGGTGTTAACCTTGAAGCCCGTAAATCAAGGTGGGTGTGTTCCTTGTAGCACGTAAACTAAGGAAAGTAGCGGTGTTAACCTTGTAGCCGTGATATCAAGGGTGTTGTAATTGGATACTGATATGAATAAAACTGTGCGCAGTCCAGCGTTGTGCGAGACAGGACGTAGGAGCAATCTGAACCGATATAAAAATTCGGTGTGTTCTTTCCTTTTTTGCATTTTACTTTTATTTATATCTGCTCTGTGATTGTTTCTGTTGTGACATTCATTCTGTGATTCATATAGTGGTTTGAGTAATTGTTAATTGGTTAAAATTTCTATAAATTCTTCAAAATACTATTCACCTCCCTCTAGTGTTAGTTTTGCCTTAAGATTCTTGATCCACATCCCTAACATATAAATCAATCTAAACCCGAATTGGCCCTACCTGACTCAACACGTCCCATTGACAGTCCTACTTTGATATTTAGATTAATACTGCAATAGCAAATAAAAAGTATGGTATAATATTATATAGATCATTAGTTTTGCGAGAAAATCCGCACTTCCATATTTTCTGTAACCATATTTATATACAAAATATTGCAACTGTGTTCAAAGTTAGAACTTTTATATGGAAAGAATTAGTATGTATATTAACTATATTTATAAATGTTATGCCAAAAATACATCTAAAAAGCATGTTTCAAATTATACTTTTATTTTAGTTTCTGTACGAGAAAATCCGCACTTCCATATTTTCTATAACCGTATTTATATACAAAATATTGCAACTGTGTTCGAAGTCGGAACTTTTATATGGAAAGAATTGGTATGTATATTAACTATATTTATAAATGTTATGCCAAAAATACATCTAAAAAGCTTGTTTCAAATTATACTTTTATTTTAGTTTCTGTGAAGTAAGTCTTGCTTTTTCGTACTACTCTAAAATTAGGTATGTGCTTCACATTTGTTATGATAATAAATATTTTGAAAAGTACGAATATTTATGGTAGATAAAATTATAATGTTTGTAGCTTTATCTGCAAATATTTGTAGATTTACCTGCAAATATCATCACTACAAGAAAAGATTGATTTTGCAACAGCAAAATCCATCGAAAATATTGATTTAGTGATCGAAACTAGCGTGAGTTCTCCAACCTTTTTCTGTCTTTAGCCTACATAAAAAAACTTAATTTTAAAATAACTTACCGATGCTTTTATCGATGAATATATATTTTTCAAAAATTTAATTTTATACAAAGATATCAGCAAACCTTTGTTAAATAGCAAGAGATTAACGACAAATATTATTTTAGTTGAATATTTAATTCGACGATATCTGCAAGCAATTCGTTGGTGAACCCCTAAAATTAGCAAGAGATTATCGAAAGATATTATTATAGGTTTGTCATTTAGTGTTCATTGTTTGCTGGTAATCCGTCATTATTCCCTTTCTGTTCTGTCAATAAACCTTATTTCAAGTTTTACACTTACAACTTTACTTTCAATAGTAAAATGAATAGGATGAACGCAAAAAAACAAAGAATTCAATCATGAGTTTGCCTATCATATACAAATAAATTCGTATTACAAGCAATAATACTAATATCTCATACAAAATGTAACATCATCCATAGTCATTCATCGACTCAAATACACACACTAAGTTGAATTTAGAACAACGAACTATTTAGCTAGTGCTAGGTTATCCCATATAGAAACACATTACCATCCACAACCATAATACCCATACAAAGACCAATCATATTTAAAACAAAATATCTACAACTAACATACCCAAAGAGATTATGACGATGACGATAGCGAAGGCGCAAGCGAACGTGGAATTGAAGGCGAAGGAGAAAGTGAAGAACTATCATGCATTCAAATTTAAAACATTGCTATCACCTTTGCCATTTGTGCTTGAAAGTTCTCTCTGTTTTCCTTTTGGTTTTTGTGCAAGTCTTGCTCATTCTTTCTCGAGTCTTCAGCTCTTAGCTCGCATTCTCTCTCTCTCTCTCTCTCTCTCTCTCTCTTTCTTTTTCTCTCTATCAATCCAAAACATTCTGCTATCTCATTCTCATGCTTTATGCGAATTTCCTCGACTGTTTTTGTTGGAAACAATGGTTCGGCCGAGTCGTGGACTAAGTCACTTTCTTGAAGATGTTTCAGCGATCTACTCAAGGTGCAAAGTAGTTCGTACTGTTCGCTGCCGCCTCTGGGATAAAACAGCCTCTTCCTTGTTTTTCTTTCTATGTCGGATCATTTGCACATATAAAGCCGATTCAGATTGCACTCTAAATAATACTGTTTAAGTTTATTTTTCTTTCTATTTTGTAAAAAGAATGGTTGAGAAGACAATAGAAAAATATATGACTTTTATTTCTGTGGAAAAAGGAAGAGAGGGAGTTTTTTTGTCAGAAAGAGAGCAAAGAAAAAGATTGTCATTTTAAGTAATGGTCTCTCCTATTCTTTATATAGACAATAAAGGAGAGTGACATCAGCTAAGTTAATGGGAGGATGAATGGAATCAATACAATGATTAAATAAGAGAAATGTTCAAAAGGTTGCAAATTTAACATATAAATTTGCATACGTTTCAAAAAGAAATGAATGATAATAAATTTTAATTGATTATCATTCATTGCAATATCTATTACCGTTTGTCTTTGTAACAGCTCAATAAAAGGTCAATGACCGTTACTATTCAATCGCAATAATGGCTCATAAATATATTTACATGTATGTAAATATATTACAGTTATGTTTTTCAACAGCTCTATTACATTAATTGCATTACAATAATGACTCAAATATATGTTACCGTTATTAATTTACGTTGTAACGAAGTAAATTGAATTGTACATTGTAACGATAGTTTCCTAAATGTTCTTTTTTATCTTTCTCATGGCTTTAGATGATAGTTATACTACAATAATTCAGTAAACAATATTTCATCTTTCGTGTTGCTAAGAATGTAAGCTATTATGACATAGTAAATGATACCACATGTATAAAATGGACATGATATTAATGATGGTGCATCCATTGATTTTTAAAGAAAATCGTTAATAGAAAAAAAAGGGTTCCATATATAGCATAAATGTTGCTACAAGTGGGTATTTGGATAGTGACATACTCTTATATATAAGAAGATCAATCTATTATTCATCTTTCCACGTTCAGACAATAGCATCCCTCATATATAAGGAAGAGGAGAAAATATATTGGTTTTATTGGAAATCAAACTTTGCTTCCAAGAACTGTCAAGCTAGAACATCCAAACGAAACAAAAAATTAACTCAACCAACTAAACAAAATCACATCTTTTGAATCAAGTCGTAACCCAAATAAAACCCACTACAACAAAAATACCATATTACAACTTTAATTTTACAACAGTGGTAAAATCACCGTTGTAATAAATGTTTTTTTACAACTTTTTTCCATAAAAGTTGTAATAAACTTATTTTTAATAACTGTGTTATTGTGACAGTTGTAATAAAAGCCTTTCACAAATTTTTTTTTGACTGTTATAATATATGACTACACTACAACAAAAATACCATATTAATAATTAATAAAAATTCGAAAATTAATAAAAATATTAATACTCAATAACTATTGTTTAATAATAATAATAAATAGGTCATTCGAAAATATGTAATAACTAATATTAATATTTTCTTTTCGCTGTATAATAATTATGTATTATTATTAGAAATTAAAAATAAATAAATAAATAATAGTTTTTAGTAATGAATAATTAATTTTGGTAATCAATAAATAAGAAGTAAGAATCACTAATTAAGAAGTAATATATAAATAATTATTTTTAAATATTTTAATAAAAATTTCAAGCAATTTATATAATATTCTATTACATATATATTACAACATGACTTATTATAATATAATGATCCAAATGTCGAAAGTGTTCAACCGGTCACTACAATAACTAATGTTACGTACATTATTAGAAAATAATAATGAAATATAGCACTACAATTATACTTTTTACCAATTGTAATAGATGTTATTACAATCTTTTTTTAATTGTAATAAATATGTATTTTTAACAACTATTTTTTCTGTTAGCATTGATAAATTCATATTATATTTAAAATAAAGTTTAACTTATTAATTCTTACTTATTTTTTTATTTCTTTAAAATTTAGTGAAACTTTAATTGTGACCCCACGGAAAACTAGCGCGGTATTTCAAAATGATGAAAACAAAGGCGGTAAGTTGAAAAATTGGCTCCCAAGTAATTCGCTTTTCGTATTTCCAGTGCCTTCTGTGGGGCCGACCTACCCTATTCTCTTCTATATGTTTGAGTCGATTCTCATTTCCTCCTTCCTCGGAAAAACTTGCGCCAATGAAGAAAAATGAATATGGATTTACTTTTTTGTATCTTGTCTTCCCATCATCTATTTTCGCCTTCAAATCCACTCTCATTCCTCTTGTATCTCCCATCCTCTACTTCCCTCACCTGTTTTCCTCGTGAAAAGAGGAGATGTTGCACTTGCCGTTGAGGATTTGAAGGTGAATCCTTTATCGCATCTAAGTCTAGCTCCAAATCGATGCAGAAAGGTTTCGACTACTTGCTTGAGGATTTGAACGTGAGTCCTTTTATCGCATCTGTATTATATTGGTGAATAAGCAGCTTTTACTGCTGCTTCTTTTCAAAATTACATTACGTTGGGTGTGTCTGTGTAAAAGCTTGTGGCTTTTCAGAATAACATTGCTGCTGTTTTTTTTCTTTCCATTTAGTTCTTTTATGAATTACATTTCGTTGTTTCCTTTTGTTTTCTTTTTAAGAATACATCATAGTGATCAATTGGATGTGTTGAATTATAATGGTAAAGGCTGTGATAACGTCCGGGCGGTTGGATGTAATGAAGCTGTCAAAATTTCCTATGGCTTAGATGTTTATGTTGGTTGCATAAGAAGTGTATGAATAAATGCTTATTCAAAAATCCCCTTTCTATAGCAGGAGATTTTGATTCCACTTACAATGTCTGATAACTTAGATGTTAACGTAAACAAGTATTGATTCAAAATCTTCAACAATATGTGGATGTATTTTTAACAGGAAACACATAGTACATGTGAAGGTGAACAACCAAGCATTGACAACGAACCCTCCAAAAAGGCATGCATCTACCTTGTATTACCTATTCACATTGGATTTGTAGCTTTCTTATTAAATATTAAATATCATACCATTGTTCCTGTATATATGGTTTTCTTACATAGATCTGAACTCAATATGATCATTCGAACATGTATTGAGTCACTCTCAGTTTCGTAAATATTAATTAGCATTCTTTTGTAACATTTTACAACAATCATATTCTATATTTTCTGGGTGGCATATAAAATGCACAATTTGTAGAACGATTATTGAGAAGAGATCCTTGTTATGTGTGGTAAACATGCATGTAAACAAACATATCTTATTGTATTAAATTTTGATTTTGTATGTAATTGCAATAGACATAAATTAGAATTATATAACGCTACATGTTTGTGTATACATGTTAATTAATTTATAACATTTTGTCTATTTGGACATTCTTTTACATAATCTGGTCTCTTGCTAATTCCTTCTAGGAAGTGACTTGTTGGAAGATCCCTTTGTTTTTGGATTGTTGACGTGTCTGATGTTTAGGCGCTGGGTACATATCTCAGCACGAGTATCCACATGCATGAGTCGGCATTTGGTTCCATGTGACTTTACAAAAAATATTGCATTTCATTGCTATTGTCAAACTTTAAAAAGGGGCTTTGGACAACATGCAGTTCATTCTATCAGATACGTTAAGCATTATTGTTAAGTCTTGGTATTGTTGGCTTAAAAAACACTTTTTGTTCTTTTTTCTAACAACAGATGTTATTATGCAATAGGTTTGATCACTGCAGTGAACTTGCACCAAAAAGATAAATGGCGTAAAGATTTCCTTGTCTTCAACTAGTGTACTCCCGTAGGATATGCAATTTTTTGTGGATAACTTATGCTTGTACTAAGTTGCTTTATAACAGCCAAGTTTATAATAATGTACGAAATGTTGTCTAAAACTTATTGTTTGTAATACTGAATATTTGAGTATTTTAATAAATTAGTTTGCAAATAACTGTAATATCCGATTTGCTTATGGAGTATTGCTATATTTAGTGTATTGTTCTTTTCAGTTGCAAAAGATATTTATTTTTTTAAAAACCCAAATGTCAATCACAACGGTGCATAACAGTTGTAGTAGATTTTATTACAACGGTGCATAACTGTTGTAATAAAATTTATTACAACGGTGAAAAAAGTTGTAAAATATATATATTACAACGGTGTTGCAATATTGCAAAAAATTTGTAAAAGATATGAGTCTATTACAACTTCTTAATACACAACGGTTTGCCCACCGTTGTAAAATGTATATTACAACGGTATTCTACCGTTGTAATAGGGTCATTGTGTTGTAGTGACCGTTCCAGAAGAAAAAAAAAACAAGTAGAAGAAAATAACAAAAGGAAAGGCATAATTGGTAGGTGAAATCATCTACTTGCTCGCCATTATAATAAAGACTGAGCTCCATCCATATGAGGGATGCCGAGGTTGCCATCCAGAGACTCAAGAAAGTAGCGGAGATATGGCTGCATCAAGTTGGAGTTAGATTTTAGATTGATAAATGATTCATCTCTAAATCCTCAATAGTAAGCAGCATCTCTTCCAAAAATCCATGTTTAGAGGTTTGGGTTTAAAGGAGAGGCAAAGATTGTTATTGGGCTTGGATTTAGAGGACGAACGTTTATGAATGAGGGAAGATTAAAGCTATGAACATAAAGGAGAGGGGGAGTGTTGATTATACATGAAAGCGCTGTTTCGAAAGCCAAAAAATGGTTTTGTAACCTAAATGAAAATTTGGTTTTGGAGCAAAAATTTGATGTTGGAGCCAACAAAAATTTGTATACCTTAGCATAAAACATTATGTGTTACTTATGTTAAGTTTTCGAAAACATCCTTAGTTGTATTTTAAAAATAAATATTTATTTGATATTCAAAAAACGAAAAGTAAAGTGGGCACATCCACATCCGATAGCGAACCATCTGATCTTAATCAGGATAATAATCAACAGCTCATATATTCCGGTAAATGAAATGATTATCATTAACAATTTTGCATAAGTAAACAGATTTAATTTCTTTTTAAAGATGAAAATTTGCCACTTAAAACTAATTTTCCTAGCACATTTTTTTGTATTAAAATTGATGTACGATGAATCAAAATTCTTTGTTCATTTATTTCGATTTATTTCTATTGTTATTTAATATTTAATTTTAACTATTATTATTCAAATTATTATTTATTGTAAAAAATTATTAACAATTATTAAATAGCATTATTTAATAGTGAATTAATTATAATTAAATATTTAATATTTATTTACTAGTTATTGATTATTAATTTATGAAGTGATTATTAATTCTTTATTACCTAATACTTATTAAATAAAAATTATTTAAAGGAATTATTTTGTACTTCAAATTAGTTATTAATTTTTATTATTTAATATTGCTCATTAATTATTATATTTTTTGACAGAAAGCAAATATATATATATATATATATAACATCAAAATGGAGAAAATAGCCATTCTCGGGTGGCGTACAATTACAGTCAAGTAGTACAAAATCGACTACTTAAACTGTAACACAAACGACAAACACATAAAGGCAAACCACACAAACAAATAGACAATCTCGCACAAGCCTAATAAGAGAAACTGAAGCAACCCAAAGCTAAAGGAAATGGACCGAGCACAACCCAAGCAGCAAGCTCCAATCAAAGCTACAAAAGCAAGTGCCGGCTCCAACCAGACCAGAAGCAACCTATGGCATAAAGGAAATCCCGAGCGGCCTCCATCCAGAAATCTGATCAAACCAAAAGGCCAAGCTCCGCTCAACACAAAAGAAAGATCACAGACTACATAGCCGAACCAAAACCTTAGAAAAAGGTTAGCAGGGAGGAAGCAAGAACACACAACACCACCCACACTCACAAGCCAATCAACTGACACCAGGACGGGGGAATAAAACCTGAAGTAACATCGAAAGCGCTAGTCAAAGCTAAAGAGCGAGATCAAAGAATACCCATGAAAGGACGACCACGAAATACAAGAAAGACAACATCCTTAACACTGTAGACGATGGAAGAAGACGCCATAGGGACCTCATCAAACACTGCTATGTTACAAGAGCACCAAAGATGCCAACAGATCAGGCAAGGGATAAGACAGAAAAGGATAGAACGAAGAGACTTTTCAGTCCTTCCTTCCTATCAAAGATGAAGTAAGTCAAGAAAGGAAAGAGTGCTACCCTGAAGGCCTATCGTACCCCGAAGAAAGACTAGATAGCTCAAGCACACCCACCCACGTAGAAAAAGTGAACAGTCGGTCCCACATCTACAACACCTGCAATGAGGCACAAATGGGATTTCGATGCTCATTAGATTCCCAACCAGGGGAAAACCATCATGGATGGTTTTTAACATAAGAATGGAAACCTTGGGAGTGATGCGGGCGTCCCAAATGAAAGAGAAAGATGGGATTTTGGACATCGGAATTCTTACAGAATTCCAAGCTGCCCTCTAGGAGAAAGAACCACCATTCTAACCAACACCACCACCGTGAGAGTCTGAAAAGGACTTCGCAGATTGAATTCTTTTTCACGTCTCGCTAGCCTAAGATGGGGTCCCGGAGAAATCCGTAGGTAAAAGACGGTAGTACATAGCATGAAGGAACGACGCCTAAAGAGAGTCATGAGAACGAAACCTAACCCAGAGCTTTACAAGTGTAAGCCTTGTATTCCATCGTGTTCCAATGCCCTAGACCACCCTCGCGTTTGGGACGGAAAATGAAATCCTAAGAGACCCAATGGTGTCGCCTAGCATTGTCCTTATTCCTCCAGAAAAAGGACGAGGCCAAAGAACGATAAGACCGAAAAATGGAGGAGGTTGGAGTCATGTCTGCGAAAATAAGAGACTTAATAGAATCGAACATGGACTTAATAAGAACAACTGACCAGCCTAGAAAAGGAGAGTGGAGTTCCAACGAAGAATCTTACCCCTTGCTTTATTAGTCAGAGGATCGAAGATCGCATTAAGCTTGCGACCTATATACAGAACACTACCAAGGTAAGGAAAAGGCAGAAAAGCAAGCTGAAAACCTAAAAAGGATTCAATTCAGGAAATCCTTTCTGGTGCCATATACTTTGCTGGAACGAAACAATTTTTTGAATAGTAAGCAAGTTGACCCGAACACCTCTGTATAGATGAATAAAATCCAAGAGTCAATGAACGGAATGTCAGTTCCCATTAGAGAAAATAATGATTTCATTCTCAAACATTAAGGACAAGATAACAGGGAAACCTTTATGGATACCGAATTGATGAATTTATCCAGCTATTGTAAGCGAATTCACATCACGAACGAAAGCCTCCGCGGAGATGACAAAAAGCGTCAACGGAAGGGGATCACCTTGATAAAGTCCCCTTCCCAATTGGAAAAGCCGTTGGTCGAATCGCCGATGAGAACGGAAAACCAGTAGTTCGAGATTAGCCTCCAAACAATATCAATAAGAGGCTCAGGGAAGCCGAAAGCACGGAGGACCATAATGATGAAAAACTAAGACATGCGATCGCAGGCTTTTGCCATATCGATCTTGATAACCACCTTGGAGCCCCTAATCTTGCGATCGATTTGAGAGATAAGCTCTTAGGCCAAAAGGACATTGTTTGTAATTAGACGTCCATTAACGTAGCCAGCTTGGGAAGAAGAAATAATACAATTTAGAAGCGTGCGAGTCTAGAGGACTACACCTTAGAGACGACCTTGTTTGAAAAGTTACACAAGTTAATCGGATGAAAATCCGAGCACTTTCCTTGCTCAGCAAGAACACCCAAGACCAAATTTCCTCGCTAAAAGGAGGGCAAAACAAACCATCATACTCATCAGAAAGAACCAAGTGAGGGATATAAGCCAACCAAGCCTTCAGAATAAGAGACAAAGGGGCAACCAAGAAAGGATTGGAAGTGAGAAAGGATAGTCTCTTTGACTTCTTTGGGAGTGGAAGCCAAAGAAAGGTCTGGGCGAGGAATCTGGTAGATAGAAAAATATTAATCTTCTTCCTAATAGAGGAATGAAAGGATTTGGAGTCCTGATTTCCATCTACGATCCACTTGATCCTAACTTTTGACGAAGGAAATCATTCTTAATGCGCAATTTGAAAGAAAAGGCGAGATGGGCCTGAGCCCAAACTGCCTTAAAAGAAGCTGAAGGATCATCATTGTAGGAAGATTCCATTAAGATAAGAATCTCTTCAGCGCCGAACTCTTTCGAAGATATTCTTGAAAACTAGAGCATTCCTCGTGGGACCGCGACCCTTTGTCCCACCCATTGTAGCACGTGTGTTGCCCAGGGCATAAGGGGCATGATGACTTAAGAGCAGCTGGGCCATCCTAGACTTGAACCAGAGACCTCGCCCGTAAAGTAAATCATCGCACCTACGATCCAACTAATTGGGAGAGAATCAATAGAAATTTTTTCGGGAGCAATTTAATACCCTCGTAAAAGGCGCACTCCTATACCATTGATGTCCAATAGCTTTTATAGTAATGGATGGATCTACTACTACCTCGTCCATTGAATATAACAGAGCATGATCCGAATCACTTAGCCCCATTCATCTTCGGCACAAGAGCGCTCGATCAGTGAGCTATTACGCACTCTTTAAAGGGTGGCTGCTTCTAGGCAAACCACTTGGCTGTCTCTGCACCCCTACATCCTTTATCACTGAGCGGTCATTTAGGGGAGCACTCCCACGTCCCGGGCTGTCGCAAGGAAAACTATAACCGAAATCCTTTTTATCTGGCATTAGTTTAGAACCACGTGCATCTAAAGCACCTTTTACTAAGATCAATGTAGTTGTATGCTAACCTAAAGCAATTGCATGATGAGCCAAGACATCTCCCGAACCTATTGTTAAGAAGAGTGAATTATTATTTTCATTAATAGCATTTAACCAACCGGGTAACCATATGCTTCAACTTAAAAGTGGAAGTTAATTGGATAATTGAAGAAGAAGCTCCATTTACTCACTCTAAAACTTTTTATTTGTCTATTACTTCTTATTTATTATGTTTTTGTTTATTTAAAATAATGAATGTATGAATCTAAACATATGAATCTATATAAAAGATTTCCAATATATCCAGAAAATAAGAAATATTAATCTTTGGCAAATAAGAGAAAAAGCATTATTATTTTGGTTTTACCACAAGATGGGAAGAAAACTAGAATCTGTCAAAGAAGATAGTCACTAATGAATAGCAAACAAGTCCCATCCAGACTTCCAATCACTAGGAAACGACCAAGGAAAGACTCATTGATCGACAAGTTCCAAAAAGAAAAAGAAGATAGTGTAGACCACAATTCGGGTAAGAACGAAATCCACAAATGGAGGTATACCCTCATTGACTACTTCGATTGTGAGCAGACAAGACAAAAGCCGCCAATTAATATACTCTGGCCTTTCCCCAATACTTGTACATAAAAATATAGCAAGAATCGGTGTTCAAACCGCATGGCCTCAATTCCCTGTGGATAATGAATATACTGGCCAAACGAAAGGAAGTAAATGATCTAGTCCGTAATCTTAATGAGGGGACCGATCCATTCTATCATCGCTAGTTCGTTGACCCTTTCATTCTAGCCTTGGTAAGTGAGAGAATGATGTTCAAAATGAATCAAAGCCCTAGGAATACAATAAGTCGCTTCTTATAATAAATAGCCTAGAATAAAAGGCCGCATATGATTGACTAACAATCGAACGAAGGTACTCAAAGATTTCACGTGGTTAGCACGAGCGCAAATAACTATATCGAATAAGAATTGTCTTTACATGATTTCCAATAAGATTAGAAAATAAAAGATATTAAAAAGTAATATATCATGTATATATATAAATAGCAAAAACATAATATAATTCACCGGAGAATGGACTCCGGGAAGATGGAATAAAAATGAATTTAAGAAATTAACCCAAGTATTCTCTTGCAGATCCATGAAACAACTCTTAGAAATCTTTTTCTCTTTTGGAAGATACAGGACCGAAATCAAATTGCTTCGATTTGAATTATCCATAGGATATACCCTATATATCAAAAAGATGTACAATCAAACGTATTTCTCGATTCAATAGAAGCCCAAAGAAGTGAATATGGTACCCAAATAACGATAGATATGTCGAAAGTAGGTCCGATTAGGCCTATTCCTAATCCTAAATAGAATGTAACAATGTAGGGATCATAGGCTCATTACATTAAAAAAAGATATGAAAGTGCCTATAAAATAAAAAATTGACGTGAGAGCCAAATGAATTGAAAGATGCATGTTTGGCTCGGGAAGAGATCATGGAAGTTGTAAAATTAATGGTAAGATAATCTACTTTCATTAAATAATTAATTAGATAATCGAAAATAGAGGATTTTGAGTACTATTCGAATTTCGGAGTCCTGGAGAGGAAGATGTAGTTTGGGTTGACATATAGTGCGACTTGTCAGATATATTGGGTCATATGGAATTTCCCCATTTTCTCCTTCGACCAAGATATCCTTTGTTTTGCCCAAGAAATATTGTATTGATTGAAGAATCAATCATGCATAATGTGAAGTTAAATTAGACTAATTTAGAACGAGGAGAAATATTCTTAATTAGAATTTCTTTTATATGTTCCTAAGAAAAGGAATTTGTCCATAATAGTGCGAAAAGAAGGCCCGACCCCAAGTTGTTCAGGAATAGTGGCGTTGAGTTTCTCGACCGTTTGCCTTAGGATTAGTTAGTTCTATTTCTCGATGGGGCACATTTCTTTTTTCTATTCCTAGGAAAGTCAACAGTTTCAAATATTTTGATGCTCTCGATACTCACAAAGAAAAAGGGAAGTGATTTGGACAAAAAGGGAAGTGACTTGGACAAAAAAAGAAGTGACTTGGACAAAAAGAAACGAAGGGTCGAGAATCCATGAAATTTGAGTTTAGAACATTGAAAAAATTGTATCTATAGAACATTTGACATAACATAGATAATAAATAAATAGGAGTGAATATCATTCCAATTGCCATTACAAGGTTAATTAGTATTTTTGTCATTAAAAGATATTTTGGACTGGTAATTAGTCCAAAAAAATACTATTAACTCTGCAACAAAACCACTCATTCCCAGCAATGCAAGAGAAGCTATGGAGAAACTAGTAAACATGGTAAATATTTTTGGCATTGGATTGGATATTCCCCTCATTTCGTCGAGATAAACAAGACGTACTCTATCACAACTCATTCCTACCAAGAAAAAAAGTGTTTCCATAGTGGGATCCGCAGCTCAAATTAAAGCCATGAAACAAGTAGTTGACAAATTAAAATTGGAATTAGCTCAATTCGCAGAGTTAGAAGCCTTTGATCCTAAAACCTTTCTTGAATGTGAAAGTCCCTCCCAAACGAGAGTATTGTAAAGGTGAACTGAAAGATCAGAGAAAAATACTCGATCACAAAAAGATAATTCTGAAACGACGACCAAAATCAAGCATGCATACGCACAAAAAAACAACAAATTAAATAACAAAAATAGGAAAGAGAAGATTCAAGAGGCCTGGAATGCTCAATATAAAGAAAAAGAAAGTTGTACGAGCTAACTTGACATTTTTGGCATTAGCATCACAAAGAATAGATTTCGGATTTGATTGATCCCCGATAATGGATTAGATTACACCAATATCAACCCTTTTTTTTTTCAAAGTGAAGATTTCAGTAGTTACTCAGCATCAAGAAACTATTGGTACATTGTTGAATCAAAATAAGGCTTTGATAATTTTTTCATCATTTAGTTGTTCTTGAGTTGGCCCATGTCCACTTAATGGTTCAAAATATAACATCACATCAAAAGAATTTAATCCCATAATTCTAATTAGGGATGCTGTGGAAATAGGGTCTTGGTTTGGTAATACGCCAATTTGTCCACTACTAGTAGATAAAATGATTTCTTTCACTTCTGAATCCAAAATAATTCGATTAGGGGTCAGGACACAAAGATTTAAGGTCATTTCTTTTTTTTAGGAAAAGGATTGGGCCGAATACAAAGTATCCTATACTATTTATTTGTATAGATGTTTCATATGTACAGATCTTACCTATATAAACAAAATCTAAATACAAGATTAACTATGAAAACCCTTTGGTATACAATATCAGTATGTAAAGTCAATATCTCTCATAGGCCCGCGTTTGAAACTTCTAGTTTGAGGGACTTCACAGCTAAATTTTTCTACAATTTATATATATATATATATATATATATTCTATTTATATGTATTTATATTATAATTATGGCTAATTTTTCAACAAACTTGATTGATTAATATGAGTTGATTTTCTGTTACTACAGATCGACGAAACAATAGCTAGCCCAATACCAGCTATAAAATAATTCAAATTCTATAAGGTTGAATCAAAAAGAAATTAATCTTTTTTTATAATTGCTATGATTAGTGTACGACTCGTTAGTTTTTCTTTAGAGTTTTTAGTAAAAACAAAAAAGACTGGTCCCTAATATTAGCCTATTTCCTGCGCGTACCAATTGAAGTTTTTTGAATTTTTATCAAAAGGAACAAATTCGTTCGGATTTATCCAATTGAAATATTCGGAAATCCCATTTACTTAGAATTTACTTATTCTATTATAAATTTACTTATTCTATTATAAATAAATAAATATATATACATATATATATATTTCATTCGAAATGGTGTGAAGAGGGGGAGAAGAGATATCATAATTGAGGTTTTGAAAAAGAGGACCTTTGCATTATTTTTTATTAAACTAAGAGGTGTTAAGCTTTTAATTATTCTGGCGTCGAGCTATTTTTCCGCAGGACCTCAAAATGTTATAATTCTTACATATGATTTATTAATTTATTCAGAAGGAATTCGTCAAGATTGTACACTTTTTTGCTATTTATCTTATTCTAAAAAAATATGTATATAAATAACACAAATAAATAAAATGGAAGATGAGTTATTTTTTCTTTTATCACTTAGGAGCCGTGTGAGATGAAAGTCTCATGCATGGTTTTGAATGAGAGAAAGAATTGAGGTATCCTCTTTTCGACTCTGACTCTCCCACATCAGTCTTTGAAAAAAATATAGTGATAGTTTTATTCTTCATCGCCATAAATAGGAATATTGAAAATAGATTTTTTTTGAATTTGAAATAATGTGATGGGCGAATGACGGGAAGACAAGCTTTGAGACATTTAAGTTTAAACGAGAACACAACAATAGGGTCACTAGAAGCCGGACTGGACCAAGAGTCCTCCACTACCTGAAGAGAGAGCGGTAGGATCTCCACATAGATTGAAATCGAAACGTAATCAGAGCGTGGTATGAGTTAGTGCTGTGAAGACGAGCAACCGAGATGGCGAAAGGGAGGATAAACCATCGCTCTAATCCAAAAACCCGAGCAAGACGCGAACGATCCAATTGGGCCCTTCTCAATTATTACACCAGGTAAAACCCGAGCCAACAAATGACACCTCCGAAAAACCCGATTTAATGATAAGAGAATTGAAATCGCCAACCAATGCACAGTTTATAGAGGATCCCCCGCGTTTCTCAGCCTAGTATGAAATAACGTTAAAATCGCCACCTATGACCGAGGCCACAAAGCCCAGGTCAGAAAGAGACAGAATATAGGACCACAAGCTCAATCGCTTGATGCGATCGCATTTTGCGTAAACAACCAAAAATAGGAATGAGAGAGAAAAATTGAAAGCGAACACACAACCGACAGAAGTTGAGAAGAATCAAATAGGGGACAAACAAAGACATCTTTAGCCTAAAGAATACAAATCATATTGAATACATGGGCTAATCCTCTACCTAAACAAAGAGAAAGGACAGAGTTGGAGATCACCTCACAGCCCATGAATGACTCTAAAAGTGCCACCAGACGGATGGAATGCTTCTTGATGATGTGTTTAAGCCACGCCAGGAATGCATTGTTACCGATGCCTCAAATCTTCCAAAAAAAAGGTTCCCCATTCACACAGCAAGCAGACGATGGCCAGAAGATAGAAAAACACCAACAAAGAGACAAGAGAAAGAAAATGAAAGATGAGAAATACAAAGAAGCCAAATCAGGTATGATAAAGGTTGTGTCTAGTAAATCTAACAATTTGCTCGACCGCCGCTATAGAACGTGTGTGAATGGTGTGGGGAGTACGAGACATAGACCTCAACCTCCCATGTGAAGGACGGAAGAAAGAGACAGACAATTGAGTAGACGAATGCCCAAGATCAAACACTGAATGATCTGAAGAGGAGGACACAGATGGGAAAGATGATAAAGCGTCTAATCCAACAACATGGGATTCTAGAAAGGATAGATAGTTGATCATTAATATTCGAAATCTCCTCCTTGCTAAGAATAAGGAAAGTGTGCGAATAAGAAGGGGAAACAACCAAAGATCTAGAAGTGAGAAAATCTGCGGCCAAAAACGAAGAGGACCTACATGTAGGAACACAAAGGGACCGCGTTTCACTATAAATCCCTTGATTTATAGTGTTTCCAATAACAATTCGTTAGTGTACGTCCACTTGAGAGAGAGGGCCTTTTATTAATACGAAAGAAGAGTACAATAGATTGATTATAATGGTCGCTCTATTCACTTGAGAATTTGATTTGTGGAGATCAGAATTGAAGAAAATAGATTTAGGTTAGAGATCCTAAAACTTGATTGGGAGATAATAGGATGCCTTTCACTCTCTCTTCAAGCCTTCTTATTTAAGACCAATTACTTCATACCTAAATTTATTTTACCCCCAAGTTAAATAAACTTAACATCCAAGTATTATATATATGACCAAATCTCATTAATCAGGGAAAGCAATATTTTCTCTTTCACCCCTTAAAAAAATTTCCTTCCTTTTAATGTGATTTAGCATCATCAAATTTAACACTCTACCTTGATGCAAAATCACCTATCTCCAACTCCATGAACTAGTAGTATTCATACCATCACTCGAAACCGATAGGTCCAACTATCCCCATATATACCTTCACCAAGCTTGAATGCTTTCCCAATGAGTTTCGGCAAAGCCACCCCCCATTGCACTCCATCAACGAGTTCAGGCAAAGCCCCCACCCGCTAATAAAGTGTTGAAAACACCCAATTCCCAAAAATAGTCTCACCAAAAGACAATCATACCAAGAAGATATAACTTCAATCTCTCACCGATACTATTCTCCATCCATAACCAAGCTTCTTTCTCAACCGTGCCACCTCGTGACATCTAGTACTTTTCCAAGCAAATTATGTTCGAGCAATGCTCGAACTTCCCAACAGCAACGCCTTAGTGAACATATCTGCCGCATTATCCTTTGTGTGCACTTTCTGAAGGCATAGTTGCTTGTCTTCTTCCATGGCTGCTAGAAATGACTCCTTCACTTCAATATGCTTGATTCGTGAGCTAAACGCCAAATTCTCTACCAAATGAATAGGACTTTGGCTATCACAATGAACACCAATACTGTCATATTCAAAGCCTAAGTCACGCAATAATCGCTTCAAATAGAGTGCCTCCTTTACCGCCTCCACTGCGGCTATCAACTCCGCCTCCGTAATGGATAAAGAAACTACAGTCTGCAATCTCGATCTTCAACTAATGACCATACCACTCATAGTGAATACATAAAGTTGATTTTCTTCGTTCCGTATCACCAGTGTAGTCTGGATCACAGTAACCAACCAACATGCTATTCTTCTACTTACTAGCCCTAAAAACAGGTCCATGAGAAGCAGTACCTTTCAAGCATCTCAAACTAAGCCTCACTTCTTCCCAATGCGATTTTCACGGATTAGTCATGTACCAACTAAATACCCTGACGACATTTGCAATATCAGGTCTTGTACACACCATGACATACATCAAACTACAAACCGCACCAGCATATGCACTTTTTACATATAAGCTTTGTCTTTCTCCTAGATAGATGATCCATTACTTAAAAGCTTTACAAGCAAAGGTAATGGTGTATTTGATGCCTTTACATCCTCCATGCTAAACCAACAAAGCACTTTTCTAGTATATTCTTTTTGAATCGATTTCAACTCACAACGCTTTCGATCCCTTTCGATTTCCCTACCCAAAAACTTCTTCGCTTCCCCAAGGTCTTTCATTTCTAATTCCGCTTTTAATCTCAGTTTCAACTTGATTATTTCTTCCTTGTCCTTAGAAGCAATGAGCATATCGTCCACATACAAAAGTAAATACACCCAACAATCATTTTTCAACTTCTTGAAATAAACGCAAGCATCTTTGATGCTTCGATGGAAGCCACTTTCAAGCATGGAATGATCAAATCTCTTGTAAGATTGCCTAGATGATTGCTTCAAACCATATGGTGATTTCTTTAACTTGCAAACCAATTTTGACTTACCATCTACAATAAACCCTTCCAGTTGCTCTATGTAGATGTCTTCATCCAAGTCACCATGCAAGACGATTGTTTTCACATCGGATTGCTTCAACTTCAAGTCGTGAATATCAACTATGGCAAGTAATATCTCGATATAAGTATGTCTCACAACCGGTGCGATCTCATCATGCTCCTTTCCTTTCCTCTGTGCAAACCCCTTAGCCACTAGCCTAACTTTATATCTTTCATCGTCCTTCACCTTGTATATTCATTTGCACCCAATAGCACAATTTCTTTTAGGAAGTGGAACCAACTCCCAAGTCTGTTTCTTCATCAACGATTGCATCTCTTCCTCTATGGTACAAATCCACTTCGAGCTATCACTTGAACCCATGACGTCATCAAGGCCATCGGCTCATCCTAGACTACACGAAGCGCATATTCAAAATAAGAAAGCTAAGATAGTTCCAATCACCACATATTTCGGGTTGCCTTATAGCACGACGACCAACCCGAGTAGCAATACCATCACTCGGTCTTCCTTCAGCTCCACCTTGAACTGAACCTTCTCTAGAATCATGCACATCACCAACACTACTAGAGGAATAATCCTGTGGACTATGTGATGTAACATCAACTGCTAACTCCTTACAAGCATCTCCAACACCCCTACTCTCTTAAGGCCTGAAAGTGGAATAACATCCTTCTCCTTTGATTCACCAGGAATCTAATCTGGAACATCCGATGAACCCTCATTCTCCTTGAACATAGCCGACTCATCAAAAGTTACATGATGAGAAACCACAACCTTCTTTGTTTCCGGATTCCAAATCAGATAGCTTTGACTCCATCCATATAGCCAAGAAAAATCCCCTTGAAAGATCTAGGTGAAAGTTTATCATTCCTCGTATCATGCTCATAGCACTGCCAAATGCACGAAGATAACTCAAGTCAATGCTCTTCCCCTTCCACTTTTTGTCGGAATTTGTTATCGATAGCCGAGCATGGAATTCGATTAATAATATGCACTGCAGTTGACAAAGCTTCGGTCCAAAATTCCTTAGACAAACTAGAAGTCAATCCCAAGCATCGAGTTTTTTCCAGTAGAGTTCGGTTCATTCTTTCTTCCACTCATTAGATTTTGGATTCCCAAGTGTAGTAAAATGTCTCTGAATACCAAGATGCTTGCAAAATTTTAGAAAATCTCCGGAAACGTACTCCCCACCATTGAACCTCCAAAGTCTTTCCACTCTCATTCTCAACAAAAGCCTTCAATTCTTTGAACCTTGCAAGTGCCTCCGACATAGCCTTCATTACATACATCCAAATCTTCCAAGAAAAATCATCAATAAAAGAAATATAATATCTTGCTCCTCCCAAAGAAGCTACTGGTGCTGGTCCCTAAACATCCATGTGCACATACTCAAGAATCCACCTAAAATCATGTTTTCCTTCACCAAATGACACTCTAGTTTGCTTTCCCGTGACACATTTCTCACAAAACTCCAATTTGTTGAAACTCTTTCCATCAATCATTTTCCTTCTACGAAGAACATCCAAAATCTTCTCCGAGAAATGACCCAATCTCAAATACCACAACCGTGTTGCATATAAGCCACGATAACTATCAACACCAACACAAGTTTCACCATCCACAGTCACCCCTTGAAGAAAATTAATTACATGATTTCTAGCATCCTTGATAACAACAAGAGTCCCCTTCGAAACCCTCAAGCTATCACTCTCAATAGTGATCTTCATCCCAAAGAATCCAGCTGCCCTAAAGAGATTAGTGACTTCCGTACGTAGTCCCGGAACATAGGGGAAATTGCACCATTTCCCATAACAATTGAATTTCCTTCTCGATCAGCATAAGAAGAAAAACAATTCCTATTAGGCGTCACGTGATATGAAGCCCCCGGATCAAGCATGCGTTCGCTGCCCGAAACATCCGATGCTACAGCTGACAAAATATCTACGTCTCTTTCACCCACACCTCACTCCACCACAACTGATGAAGATGCTACTTCCTTCTTCCTTTGTCTGGACATTCATTCTTCCAGTGACCATATTTCTTACATACAAAGCACTTACTATTTCATTCCTTCAGCTTTTCTTTCTAACCGATCTTTCTAGACTTAAAGCTCCCGATTTCCCTTCTCAGATTTCTCCTTCTCCAGATATAAACCACGGTCATTATTTGCACCACTACTTCCATCACTCTTCTCTTTCATGTGATCTCACAATTCCTCACTAAGAAGAACCGTCTTGACTTCATTAAGAGTCAATGTATCTCGTCCATATATCAAACTATTTGAGAAACCCGCATAGCCCTCAGGCAACAAACATAACCATATCATTGCCTTCTGCTCCTCCTCAATCTTCAAATCTACCATCTTCATCTTCATTAGCAAATCATCAAACACATTCCAGTGCGCCTTTGTGCCTTCAGAGAAGTTCCTTCCTTCATCTTATAAGTTAAGAAAGTTCGCAACAAGATTAGTCGATTTGTAAGTGACTTCTTCTTAGACAACTCTTTCAACTTATGTCAAATATCCTTAACAGTCGTTTCATCGCTAATTTCAGAGATAACATTCTCACCAATATCAAGTTGAAGTACAGTGAATGCCCACTCTTCCATTTCATCTCTCTCCACATATGATATGTCTACTGTAATGTCCCGTATTTTTGGTAGTCAAATATTTGATTTAATTTATTATTTTAAATATTTGTTTGGAATTTTAAACGGATTTAAAATATACAATTCGTTTATAAGTCGAACTTTGAATGTTAAATTTATATATAATATAAATTGAGTTCGAAATGGTGCGGTAGTTCGCAATATTGAGTCTTCAACTTTAATTGAATATACAGGATCCAATATAAGTCGGATTTCTGTGAAACAAGAAATGTTGGGATCTTGTTGATGATAATTTTCATATGGAAGAGAAAAATTCTAGATTTTGTGTTATAAATTGTTACTTATGTCAAATTCAATTTTTAAAACAATTGCTATGGAAATCACTGTTAAATTATAACATTATTTAATATATCAACTAGGGTTTTTATATAACTTGGATAACGATTAACTCAATATTTACGATATTAACTTGTATAATTTATGTTTGAATTTGTATATATATTCTGTTTGGATATATATGATAAAATAATTTATTATTACTTTATTGAATTATTTGGGAATTTAATAAATATTACATAAGCGTTAAAAATAGCCATTTTTGCTAACGGTCTCAGTTTTCGATGAAATTAGTTTCATTGGAACCATATCGTTAAATTATTGTCAGAAAATCAAATTTCGTGGCAAATAGATATCGTTTGTGAGTTCGGTGGCCAAAAATGTCTTTGTTTCTGTTCAATTATTTATCTAAATTAAACAGGGGTACAAATAAACGACTAGTCAAACAAACTCCAAATTTAACGAAATAAGATTCATTGGATTCGTTAGGAAGAGGTCTAGTAAAATGTCAAGCTCTTTTTTTTTGATTTTTTCTATAATTATAGGAATTTTAAATGCTTGATTTTTCATTGATATTTATAAAGGGCTTTTCACAAACGACTACGAAATTGGACGAAACATGTCCCATTGGGTCCGGAATATTTTTTATGCTAGAATTAGCTTATTTTGTCAAAAACGGAGAATGTATGGGTTTGTTTTGAAGTGTTACTTCAACGCGTAGTATGGATAAATTAAAATAATATTAAATCTAAACCCTAGCTATATATATACCCCAAAATCTATAACAACCTGGATTTTCAAAACCAATTTAAAATTTTTATTTTAGCTATTTTAATGGATTTTGAATATTTAAAATGATTTATTTTAAATAATAACGAGTAATGTTTATTTTATTTTAATCGAAATTAGAAAATATATATTTAATTTAATTATAAAAGGAGTTTAAAATGGCATGGCAGTTTGAAAATTCAATTTTAAACTTTAATTGAATGTACAAGATTCAAAATAAATCGAATTTTAGTACAACCAAAAATATTTGAATCTGTTTAATTATATCTTACTAATGAATGTGAAAAATCCTGATTTCATAACGGGAATAAAAAGTTATGTCTAGTTTAAAATTCAGAATAGTCGCTACGGAATTTATATATATATATATATTATATAAAATATGACCTTAAAAATAACCATATTGCAAATGACCTCGAGTTGAACGTCGGTCACGGCAATAGGAGAGGGCGGTCGGGGCTTTAGAGCAGTCACCTCAGATTGGCGATTAATGGTGTTGAGCGGCGTGCGATGTGGAGATGATGGAAGGCGGCGTTGGGTTTTCTTGTCTCAGAAAGAAGAACGAAAGGGGTTAAGCCCTTAAACTATGTAATTAATTCATTAATTATGTAATTATTTAATTAATTTTTGTAATGAATGTATAAACATTCATATCTATTTCATATGACCTCAGAAATTCGCAAATTCAGAACCGTTGGGATCGCATCGTCAAAATCTACAACATGGAGCAATATTAAAAGGAAAATAGTGAGTTTTTTCCTTTGTGTAATTAATTAATAAATTTTGTAATATATAACGATATACATAGTTTTTAAAATAAAAATATACGTTGTTTTAAAAATAAAAATGTACATTGTTTTAAAAATAAAAATATACACTGTTTTAAAAATAAAAGTATACATTGTTTTGAAAATAAAAATGTACATTGTTTTTAAAAATATGAATAACATTGATAAAAATATGATTTTTATATATAAGGACATCGAATAAAAAATTTCATATAAAAAGCATGATGTAAAAATATGGTTTTTAAAAATATAAATTTGCATTGTTAAAAAATATAAATTTGCATTATTTAAAAATATAAATTTGCATTGTTTAAAAAAAATTGTATTGTTTTTAAAACAGTAACATTATAAAAAAAAATGATTTTTAATATATTTATAGTGTTATGAAAATATGGTTTTTAATATATATCCACATGAAACAGATTGCGGTGGAACCGATTGGAAGCAAATCCAAATTGTCCGCTAAAGAACGACGGAGTGCAAACCAAAGGTGAGAACTTCTCACTCTAATTATTTACAGTTAAATATATACTAGGACGCAGACGGTGCTTAGTAGCATCTGACAACATTTATCGTACAAACCATGATTGTTTGTTTGGACTGAACTGACTGTATTGTGTGTTGATTGTAATGCTGAAATGTTAAAATATTAAAAATAATTTAATATTATTTTATGGTAGTTGAAATTAAATTATAAATATTCATTTATAATTTTAAACAGTGAAAATTGGTTAATAAGAAAAATAATTCAAATTGAATTAGAACTGGCTAAATTTATTAACCAATAATTATTTTAAATAGACCGTTGTTGTTTGAAAACCCGATACGGGTATTGGGATGATATTTGACATACACTAGCCCCAATATTTAGTTGAATGTCAATCGATGGTTGACAGCCTGTGACGAGCGTTATTTATTTATTTTAATGCTCACACAGTTGTAAATTTCACTCTAGATGTGAATTGACTGTTTAATGATTATTTACCATTATTGTTGAATACTTGTGATGTATGAAATCCATATAACTGAAATTATATGGTAATTGATTTAGTCGCATTCCGATTCAAAAATAATGAACATTTTTAAACAAAGAATATATTTTTTATAAAGGATATTTTAAAGTAAAGGATATTTTAAAGTAAAGAATATTTTAAATAAAGAATCTTTAAAAATATATTTTAAAATAATGAATATTTTAAAATAATATTTAGTGAAGAATAAAATAATGATTTTGATGTCCGACTTTAGATGGACACAAAAATATTGAAATGTGAAGCCGAGTTAAGTAGCAAACGCCATTTTAACCCGAACGGGTTTATTGATCGATTTTATTCATTTTATAATGAATATAAAAAAGAAGTGATTTCAAAATCTAATATTTTGAAAATATTATCAATTTAATATGATAAAAATATATAATATTCAATTTTGATTTAAAATTGAAAATGAAGGTGAAATTGTTTAAAATAAATTTATAAACGACTTATAAAATACATTTTAAACGAAAATCGATGAAATATATATATTATATATAATGTCCTGAATAGAACACGCAATGACCGTTCGCGAATTTCGACCATTAACTTCAAATTGATGTAACGGGAGATCCGACCGTCGGATTCTCCTAAAACCGGAACCTTGGGTTATCGAAAAGAGCTTTCCAATGAATATAAGAGATTTGAAATCTAACAGTTAGATTTGGAATTATGTCCAAATCAATTTCGAAAAAGGTCTCTATGGATGCAGTTCGATGGTCATCATTGGAAACCAACTGTAGAGACCTTAATAAAATTAATAACAATATGGAAAAATTATGTAAAATCATAATTAATAATTTGGAAAGATTTTGGATGAAAAATTCTATGTTTGAAAATTAAAAATATATTTTTATCGAAATGAACTAGTTATTAACTAGAATAATAATACATTTATTTTAGAAATAATAAATTGGATTTGTAATGGTTTTATTATAATCAAATTATCCAGTGTATGAATTGAATTGAAATTGGATTTTGGGTTTGTCGTGAATGGTGTCTTAAATAACACTGTTCTTGAACCCAGTTGAGTAAAGAATAAATCTTTTAAATAAGATTTAGAGAAGTTTTCCAATTTATTAGTATTTAATTGAAATTGAAATGAAAGTTGATTGTGGGTTTATTGTGAACTGTGTTTTTAAAGACATTCTTTCTTTAACCCGATTAACAGTGAAATATAATTTTGGAATTTATAAATCTTTAATTAAGACTATTAGAGTTTCCAATTATATTTGGTAATTAGAATAAAATGAAATGTGAATTAGGTTTATTGTGAACTTTGTTTTTAAAGACATTCGTTCTTTAACCCGATTCACACTGCAATATAATTTTGGAATTTATAAATTTTAATAAGATTTAAATGGAAATTTTCCAAAGTAAAGTTTTCCAATTTAATATATATTAAATTGGAATTGAATGGAATTCGGTTTGGTAATAATCGAGATGGGCTTCTGTGAATGAAGACCATTACTATATATGGAATTTAAAAGGCTTTACCACTATTCCATTTATATTATTAGTCTGACACGGGAATTTATATTGATTGTGTACTGTTATTATTTCCATGTAGATTCCATTTTGATGGAAGAAGAATTTGGGGTTTATCATTAATTGTGTTTTAAATGACATTAGTTCTTTAACCTAGTTGAAGATAAGATTTATTTCTTGACTTTGAATAATCATTAAGTAATGAATTTTGAGATTAAAACTGAATTAGAGTTTTAATGAATCTTTAATTAGATCAAAATGAGAATGTGATAATTTAAATTATCAAATTTAGGAAATGATCGAGAATGGAGTACCACTAGTTTTACTCCAGGCGATAGTTAAATCTTTAATTAGATTTGAACGGGAAATTGGTAACTAAATTTACCGATAACACAGTGGGTGTTAGATATGGAGTACTACCAGTTTTGCTCCATTGGATGAATAGGTTGGGAATGGGATTAATAAATAAATGATTACTTTCATAAGGCTCGATAATCCCAACTAGTGAATAAACCTTAATTTGGTTCAGAATTGTGAAAAGATAAAATAAAATCTTTTTGAAATGGATAACCAAAGAAAGTTTAAGCAATAAATTTAAAAGAATTTATATTTGATAAAATTAATGGGAACCTTTCGCTAATAATGTGAATATTTTATTAGAAGAATACTCTGAATTGGAATGATGCGTATGATGTTTTTTATAGCACTTTATTATTGATTATAAAATACGCGAATTATTCGGAAAGACCGGGTTTAATCCATTTTGAATAATGAATACGATGACTAAAAGCCGACGATGAAGACGGTGGTTGGAGACCGGAGTTCTTCACATCGTTTGGATGATTACTGATGTCTTGGTTGGGCCGTACACCTAAGACAATGTAATAAGTGGTGATCGTCCAAACTTACTTGGAGATCGACGGATATGCGAGGACCGCTCTCCTGTATTGGACATATGGGACGACGAATAAGGTGCCTTCGGTTTCGTTCAGACCCGGAATGGACTTGTAAATGGATGTGTGTCTGACATTGGATTTCAATCTGTACAAATTGATTTCTATTAAATATATATCTGTTTGGTAGCGGAGAATTTATTCTCTTGCTTAACACCCTTCTCTGAGACGTACGAGCTTAGAGGTTATATATTGATAGACATCAGTTGTATGGTGTGAATTGTCAGTGTGGCATGCCAAGATGAAATTGATCAAGACTTTTGTTGAAAACAGAGTCTTGTGGATGATGATCAAAGCACAACTTTAATTATCATAGCTTTGTATATAACATTACTTCGCGAGCCTCACACCCAGGTATGAACCAATAATGGGAGAAGGATCTAGGGAGAACATGCGTTTCTTTCTAACTAGGAGTGGTGTTATGGTATGGAGCCTAGACATTTAACTTATGTGGTTGTTGGAAAGCGAGGTACCTCGGATTTGAGTCCTTAGTGGCTCTTGATTTACTCCCCATAGGGCGGGGAAACGTATTGTTCAGGAATTATAGATAATCCACTAAAGTATGTGTGGACCGGCCCTATGGCTCCTAAGGGCTCACCTGAATCTGAGTCCCGAGACATGGGCTAGATTGCTTCGAATTCGATAAGGAGGATACCTTGCCTGGGTTCATGATGGAAATCTAACTTCCAATACGACATCATGTAGTTTTGATTGTAGAACTAATATGGCGACATGATACATGGTACCCATGTCGTCTACGATTGTAACATTTATATTTGAAGTTTTTTTTGACACTATACACTTATAACAATATCAAAATAATTTGTTTAAAAGGTACCAAGCATGTTTGGCTATTATAAGGGAAAGCTCTATCCTCCTGCTTGCGTTGCATTGTGTGATGGGACCTGAGTCTTATAATAGCTTCATTTTTCCAAAAAGCATTGCGTTGTTTTATTTTAAACTGAGATTCATGTGGAGTAAACCCGTTCCGTGTTATACAACATGGTGCCATGATTTACCTTATTTTAAAGTAAAGATTAAATAACTATTTTAGTTCTCACACCAGCTCCATGACTGACCTGGAGTTTATTGTTTTAACCTAAACTCTGGGTGCCCCTATTTTCCACACGGGCAGCTAGTAGTTTTGGTTTTGCAGATATTATATTCACAAGATCCTGATTTACAGCTAAAGCGATATTCGGAAAGCCCTGTATCCGTGTATTACTTCAGTTGTGTTTTGTATTATTTTTCCGCTGCTTTAAAAATGTAATTTAAATCTCTGATATTTTCCATTGTATATTATTTACTCGTTTTAACCTAAACTCTGGGTGCCCCTATTTTCCACACGGGCAGCTAGTAGTTTTGGTTTTGCAGATATTATATTCACAAGATCCTGATTTACAGCTGAAGCGATATTCGGAAAGCCCTGTATCCGTGTATTGCTTCAGTTGCGTTTTGTATTATTTTTCCGCTGCTATAAAAATGTAATTTAAATCTCTGATATTTTCCATTGTATATTATTTACTCGTACTCTATATATTCTTGTACTCTGATGTAAATAGTTGTAATAAGCAATGAAATGTTCTTCTGTTTGTGTTCTGATATGTCGTATTCTCAACTCAATCCGGGCTTTCCCGAAAGGGCGAGTTTGGGTCATTTCAAAATCAGTCCATACCCCTAATCTTTCTTGGTCAATATTGATTGCGCGGTCAACTCTAAACTTGCAGCCACCTAAAGGAATGAATGGCCAGCGTTTCTCCCCTTTCTCCACATTTATTCTCTCCATCCATCAATGGACATCCAAAACTCTCTACTATAAAAATGACCTGCTCAGAGTGAGCTTTCAAGTGAACAACCATGATCTGTTTTAAACCATCGTAACGGCCGGAGCGGTGGTCGAAACCTGCTGCGTTCGAAGACTTTTTTTGCATGGGATCGGAGAGGTTGCTTTGACTGTTGTTTTGAACTAGGGACGAGCTGGTTCAGGCACATGTTTCAACGGCCACAGATCAGATCCTGGTGGATGGAAAAGGCTGAGGTGATTGTGGAAGTCCAGCATGCCATGAGTGTGGTGCGAAATGGATTAGCGGAGTTGGTTTGGAGTGAAGTACAAAGCAGCAAATTTCCAAATGGGGGTTTATTTTGGTGCAGCGTAGGTTTTGGAAGGAAAAAGGAAATTGGGCTCATATGTGTTAACGTGGAGCATTATGATTCTATGGAGCTGAAGTAAATAAAACAAAGTGGGGGGATTTCGAATTGGATGAGGATCGAAAAATGAAGAACCATACAAATGAATTGTTTGGAAGGAAAGGGCGGCAGTGTTCATGCGGTTATTCTGGTGGGTGCTGATGGAGTTACGGTGGTCGGAGGTTTGTGTGTTGGAGGGATTCTGGCGGAGCATTGAAAGGAAGGAGGTTGCTAATGTTTGATAGCAATGTGAAGGACATGGAACGTGAATCAGGCCACTGTTTTCATGTATGAACACAGCAAGAGGTGAACGGACCTGATACACTGTCAAACGAGGGACAAATTAATGTGTAGGTCGGCAGAGGGTACGGATCGAAGATGATGCGAGCCGCTGGTTCAAAAGGCGTAATAAATAATGAAGTAATCATCCCATATTATAAGTAGTATAATTAGTAATTTAATATATGTTAAGAAAATGGTTAGTAATTAAATTGTGTTCAAATAATGAAGGACTACTTTCTCAAGATAAAGACACCTCGAGGAGGAGAATGAATAGGGGGTGCGTGGTCCAGTGAAGTGAAGATCGGTCTGAACTGAAACAAGCCTGAATGAACAAAAATAATAAAAATTTAAACGGTCGGGATAAATGAGTATAATATAATTTATTCAAGTTAATTAATAGTTAATTAGGAAATATTATTTATATAATCACAGTTACTTTAAATATTAATAACTCATTAATATGTGGTCAGAATTCAACCAAACAAAAAAAATACTGAAATCGCATCGAAGGACAGAACATTCTGAAATGATCCATTTAAAACACGCATCTGATCTAGGTAAGTTAAACTCACTCATCTCTTCCCTCTTATATTTTATATAAATTGGGTTTTTATTTTGTGTGCTATTATTGCTAATGGTTGTTAATGATTGATTGTTTGTTATTTATATATTGGTTGAATTTCTGAAATTAAATGTTGTTTAATTTCAATGAAATACCAAATCTTTATTTTAACGGTTCTATCCAATGAAGGCAACTTACCTTGTTGGTCAAGTTTATTAAATAAACTTGTTCAAATCGTTTGAATTGTTGTGTTAATTGGTTGATGTTAAATAGTGTTATTTACTGTTATAGAAATTATCAGTTAAATGGAATTGAATAATTTGATTTGAGATAACCGATTTGGATGCAGGGATGAACAGGTTGGAGGGATCCAACCGGATTCCTCATATACGTTAGATGTTATTTATTCTCATATTATCATTATATAAACTATTCAAATTGAATGATTGATTTGATTGTTGACTGTTGACCAGAAATTCAACAACTGTTTTGTTTAAACCAATAAGTGATATTGCTTGAGTAATTGGCAGTATATAGCCAATAAATTAATCGGTTTCTAGATATTGATTTACCGTCAGGCGGATCGATATAAACGAAGTTATAAATTTTATTTTTATAACTGGAAATAGATTTTTAAATCTATTATTTGAATAAAAGTTTATTAAAAGGAAATATATATTTATTATTTAATATTTAAGTTATAATTAATTATTAATTGATTTTATAAAGAAAATGCTGATATTAATCAGATTTATAAGCAAGGGAGTAGAAAATTAACCTAACAGTTAAGAGTTGAATAACTGTTTTTAAGAATACAATTAAATGGAATTATTTAAATTAATTATATTAATTAATTTAAAGGAACAAGTAATTGTAACCAATTAACGAAATAACTGTGTTTTGGATTGACGAAGTCAACATGTTTAAGTAAGAGTGATTATAAATTAGTTGTTCTGAATTTATCTAATGAATTGTTTAACGAATGTTTGTTTAAATTTTTATAAGATTTTAAAAAGGGAATTTATTATTTATTCTAGTTAATAAAGAAATTAACTACTTCTACAATAGTTAATAATTAAAGTAAATTATTATTATTTTAATATAATAATTTAGAAGATTACTTTTTAATTGAAATTCATTTAAAAAGTAATCGAATTGTGAAAAGAGTTAAGAGTGGGTTTTATATTTTAAACCCGAATTTTGATAACAAAGTTATAAAAGGAATTTTAAGCAAATATGATAGCTGAAATTAATTATTTACTTAATATTTGAATTAAGTAAAAGGGAATTGAAAATAAAGGGTTTATATTAAACCCTAGTTATAGATACAAAATTTATAAAAGGAAATGAGCTGTTAAAATGTTAATTTTAAATTAACATTATTTAATAATGAAATTAAGTAAATGGGATTTGAAATTGGATTTTCAAAGCAAAAATTGGGTTAGAAAAGGAATTTTTAAAAGTGAATTCGGTAAAGGAGTAAGTGATAGGATTTTGTAACAAAAATCCGTGTTAAAATGAATTGTTAAAGAAGCAGTAATTTAAAGGTGATATTTTAGTAAGCAATTACTTAATCAGTGAATTAAGGAGAAAACAATTATATTTGAGAAGAGATTTCCAAAAGCAAGAAGGTTTGATAAAACCATGATTTAAGTAAAATAGAAAAGTATTTGTTTTGATATTAAAATGAAATATCGGTTTTTGAATTACAACTCATATCTACCTTAAGATAAGAAAGTTGTTGATCTAGGTCTGAGAGGTAATTAAAATACCCCAACTAAAACGACTTCAGAATTATCTGAGATGATACTTGTTGTAATGGTAAAGAGGAGTACTGATTTATAACTTCCATTAGAAAAATAATTATGCAGCATTATTGGTGAAAATGTAAAGAATATATAATGAGAATTCCAAAGTATAGGAAATTAAAAGGATTTAATGATATAAATGATGTTTCTAAAATTAAAAAAATAGAAGGGGATAACATGAAAATATAACGATATTTTCGAGTTAAAGGGAAATGAAATGTTAAGTTTTGAAATGGGATTATTCTATAAGAATAAGCATTTATTATTGTTTCCAAGTAATGAAACAAACGGAATTTCGTAACATTGTCTTACAAGTTATCGGTTGGATTAATTTCCCAATTTTAGATAATGAAGAATGATGGAGTAAATATTTGAAAGGAGAGTTAAATGGAAATTGAGCATAGTTATAAGATATTTTTCTAAGTATTAAAATTAAATCGCCTTGAGAATCATTAGTATGTTAAAATAACAAGTAAATACAGTATTTTAACCACCACATATATATTGATTGTTTTAACCACATATCACCATTTTTGTACCAAAATATGTCGTGTGCTAAGCACGTGCCTCGGTTTTAATTAACTATTTGTTAATTATTTTTAATTAAAGAGGCCAAGTGATGCTGAATACTGAAGCAGTGAACTCCTTTATTTTTATAAGTGAAAAACTATTTATTTTGATAGTTAAATAACTGACTATCAAAATCTGGCCAAATGCGACGTTGGTACGGAAAGACCGGAACCAAATTTATATTCGAAAACCATTCTGACCAACAAATACGTGAAAGATGCAAACTGAAGATGGAGCATTGAAGACCGTGGATCTTCAAAAGCAGAAGAACTACTTAAAATCTCTGGTTTAGCATCTAGAGATATAATGGAGTTCTGTTGTCATTAGAATCTACAGATTGGAAGGACATCTCGCTGCTGATCTATAGGGTGATACCTAGGATGTGGTAGGAGGGTGCCTTCAGTTCATCCTGTTTCTGAATGACTTGTATGGATGGGTGTTAGACAGAGTATTTCCAAAGGAATCACTTGCAATGATTTTTACAAACGTACTTCTGTTTGGTGATGCTAACATCTAGTGTATTTTTGTGGATGTCAATTAGTGATATCCAGCGGATCTGACGATGTAGCATTCAAAGTGAATGGAGATATACTGATCTGAAAGATAAGCTTAACCTCTAGCCTCATCAACCGGGAAATGGCATAAAATCGGGTAGGTCGCATGGCTATGTGGGTCGCACCTATCAAAAGGGTATATCATTACCTGATCTGGTGGAATTAATTGTCTTCGGTTGTCCCTTTTTATTTATGTATGTATGCTATCGGTTCGGTGGGCTGGCCCCCAACCGTGGTAATGATATATTTGGTACTCTCAAGAGAAATTGAGCGGCCGGTCATGTTTAGCCTGGGTTGCAAGATGTTCTTGTTGAACCCCAATGTGTTGATCTCCAGAGGGACATTGTCGGGAAGGTGGTCCCATACCTTGCCAGGAAATCCATTCTCCAATAAGCGCCCATGGTTTTGATTGTATACTATATACATGGAGCGTGAGATGCAAGCGTTCCGCTAGATTGCTATTTATTTTGTATTTAGACACTATCATAATATCAGAATAATATTGTTTTTCAAAAATATTTGGGGTTGTCGTAAGGTAAAGACCGTCCGTGTTTATGTGTGGATTTGGTCTTACGATTACCCTTTCTTTCAAAAGGATTTTGACTTTAAAATCAAGTTGTGTGATACCTATAAACTTAGTGTGTTTTTCTCATTCTGGTTCACCAGACTGACCCGTCGTTTGTAATGCTCGAGTTAGACCGAGTTGTACAGGTCTAGGTTATCGGATGTTGCGAAGTTCAGAGACAAGCTGGAAGTGTTCAGATGTATGATATTATATACTATAATTTTCCACTGTGTGTTGTATATGAGGACAGGTTACTATAATTGTCCAGATGTGTTGATGTACTCCGATGACTATAAGTTTTAAATTTTCAAGCTTTTAGTAAAGATTATTTCTATATTATATTTTATTCCGCTGCGATGTGAGACTCTGTTTCTGATGTGTTTCTTCTTCTTCTATTCTAATATTTCTTTCTTTTTTTTCACCCTCTGAGTTCTTTCTAATAGCTATCTGCTTTTCTATATAATTTGAGTTTACATGGTTTGATAAATGTCGGCTTAAACTGTACTAAAAAGCGGGTCGTTACACTTGGTATCAGGGCAATGGTTTAGCAGTAACCTTGGCTTTATGGTATAGCTCGATAGAGATGGGGTTAGTAATGCCCTAGATTGAGTTGAGTGTTTATATATGAGAGCGTATTTGTAAATTTTATATACAAATGTTTTTTATTGTGTTATTTGATCGGTTCGATTTAGAACTGGCAATGGACACGATATTATTTTGTAAACGAAATAATTTTACCCAAAATATTTTTTTATATAGAAAAGGAATAATTTTATTAAATTATTAAATTGTTTGGTTGATTTGATTGGAATTCAAATTGGATTAAAAATTTGAGTGATTTATTATAACCCGAAAAGATTTCACATATGGAGTTTGTGAATGAGAATTTTGATTTGGAATTGAATAGAAAATTTTGAAATTTAATTAATAATAATTATTTGGAAATCAATCTGGTAATAATTGATTAATATTTAAATATGAAAACCCAATTGAAAATAAGATTGATGTTGAATATAAATTCAATGGAGTGATTTGATTGAGTTGATTGTGCATTGTTATTGATTGTTATATTGGTTGGTTATCAATTCATTAATAATTTAATGGTGGTTGAATGAAGTGAGAACTAAATTCCAATATAATAAGGTGAATGAATGGAATATGATTTGAAATTAAGAATTTAACCCAGTATTTACACTTGAATGATGTTATATGTTGAATTTTGGAAATTTGTTAGTTAAACTATTGATTTATGGAGTGTTATTTAATTATTTTATGTATATGCTACTTACATGATAAACCGAGCTAAGTACAGGTGCCAGATGGCCATGAGGATTGTTTTTGGTTATGAATATTGCATGTAAATTGAGCAGTATGCTCAACAACGCTCGTAAAAGGTATGCCTACACGAAAAAATAATTTTTGGTTTTTGATTTTCCGGCCATGTGGGTCAATTTATATATATGATTTGTTCCTACGATATCATAGATGTCACTCCGTACAGGGGAGACTCTGCCGAATTTTTCTGGGAATTTAAATGTTAGAATTTTTTTGATATTTTGAAATTTTTTATTAACAATATTGAGTTGGTTTTTGATTTATAATAAATTGGATTTTAAATTATAATGGGTTTATGACATTTTTTTAGCTTAGTAATTTCGGGGACGAAATTCATTTAAGGGGGCAAGATTGTAATGTCACGTATTTTTGTAGTCAAATATTTAATTTAATTTGTTATTTTAAATATTTATTTGGAATTTTAAATGGATTTAAAATATATAATTCGTTTATAAGTCAAACTTTGAATGTTAAATTTATATATAATATAAATCGAGCTCGAAATGGCGTGGTAGTTCGCAATATTGAGTTTTCAACATCAATTGAATATACAGGATCCGATACAAGTCGGATTTCTGTAAAACAAGAAACGTTGGGATCTCGTTGATGATAATTTTCATATGGAAGAGAAAAATTCCATATTTCGCGTTATAAATTGTTAGTTATTTCCAATTCAATTTTTAACTATAGAAATCGCTATTTAATTATTATGTTATTTAATATATTTATTAGGGTTTTTATATAATTTAGATAATGATTAACCCAAAATTTACTATATTAACTTGTATAATTTATATTTGAACTTGTATATATTATTTGTTTGGATATATATGATAAAAATAATTTTTTATTATTTTATTGAATTACTTGGGAATTTAATTGATATTTTATAAGCGTTAAAAATAGACATTTTTGCTAACGGTCTCAGTTTTCGATGAAATTAATTTCATTGGAACTGTATAGTTAAATTATTGTCAAAAAATCAAATTTCGGGGCAAATAAATATCGTATGTGACTTCGGTGGCCAAAATTGTCTTTGTTTTTGTTCAATTATTTATATAAATTAGACATGGTAACTTTTAACAAATAAACGGCTGGCCAAACAAACTCCGAATTTAACGAAACAAGATTCATTGGATCCGTTAGGAAGAGGTCTAGTAAAATGTCAAGGTCTCATTTTTTTTTGTTTTTTTCTATAATTATAGGAATTTTAAATGCTTAATTTTTCATCAATATTTATAAAGTACCTTTTACAAACGACTTCGGAATTGGACGAAACCTGTCCCATTAGGTCCGGAATATTTTTTAAGATAGAATTAGCTTATTTTTTTCAAAAACGGAGATTGTACGGGTTTGTTTTGAAGTGTTACTTCAACGCGAAGTATCAATAAATTAAAATAATATCAAATCTAAACTTTAACTATATATATACCCTAAAATTATCCAATACCCCTAAACTTTGCTGGTCAATATTGATTGTGCGGTCAACTCTAAACTTGCTGCTACCTGAAGGAATGAATGGCCAGCGTTTCTCCCCTTTCTCACAGTTATTCTCTCCATCCATCAATCGACATCCAAAACTCTTTACTATAAAAATGACCTTCTCAGAGTGAGCTTTTAAGTGAACGGCCATAATCTGTTTTAGACCATCGTAACAGCCGGAGCTGCAGTCGAAACCTGCTTCATTCGAAGAATATTTTTGCATGGGACCGGAGAAGTCGCATTGACCATCGTTTTGGACTAAGGACGAGGTGGTTCAGGCACATGTTTCGACGGCCATAGATTAGATCCTGGTGGAGGGAAAAGGCCGCGGCGAGTGTGGAGGTCCAGCGTGCCATGAGTATGGTGCGAAATGGATTTGCAGAGTTGGTTTGGAGTGAAGTACAAAGCAGCAAATTTCCACATGGGGGTTTATTTTGATGCAGCGTGGGTTCTGGAAGGAAAAAGGTAGTTAGGCCCATATGTGTTAACGTAGAGCATTATGATGTTATGGAGCAGAAGTAAATCAAACAAAGTGGGGGCATTTCGAATTGGATGTGGAAAGACAAATGAAGAACCGCGCAAAGGAATTGTTTGGAAGGAAAGGGCGGCAGTGTTCATGCGGTTGTTCTGGTAGGTGCTGATGGAATTACGATGGTCAGAGGTATGTGTCGTGGAGAGATTCTGGCGGAGCATTGAAAGGAAGGAGGTTGCTGATGTTTGATAGCAAGGTGAAGGACCTGGAACGTGAATCAGGCCACTTTTTTAACGTATGAACACGGTAAGGGGGGAACGGACCCGATACACAGTCAAACGAGGGATAAATTAATGTGTGGGTCAGCAGAGGGTACGGATCGAAGATAATGCGAGCCACAGATTCAAAAGGCATGAGAAATAATGAAGTAATCATCCCATATAATAAGTAGTATAATTAGTAATTTAATATATGTTAAGAAAATGGTTAGTAATTAAATTGTGTTCAAATAACGAAGGACTACTTGCTCAAGATAAAGACACCGCGAGGAGGAGAATGAACGGGGGGTGTGTGGTCCAGTGAAGTGAAGACCGGTCTGAGATGAAACAAGCCTGAACGAACAAACATGGTAAAGATTTGAACGGTCGGGTTAAATGAGTATAATGTAATTTATTCAAGTTAATTAACATTTAATTAGGAAATAATTATTTATATAATTCCGGTTGCTATAAATATTAATAACTCATTCATATGTGGACAGAATTCAACCAAACAAAAAAATACTTGAATCGTATCGAAGGACAGAACATTCAGAAACGAGCCATTTAAACCATGAATCAGATCAAGGTGAGTTAAACTCACTCATCCCTTCCCACTTATATTTTATATAAGTTGGGTTTTTATTTTGTTTGCTATGGTTGCTAATGGTTGTTAATGATTGACTGTTTGTTATTTATATATTGATTGAATTTCTGACTTTAAACATTGTTTAACTTCAGTAAAAAAACCAAATCGTTATTTTAACGGTTGGATCCAATGAAGGTAACATACCTTGTTGGTCACGTTTATTAAATAAACGTGTTCAAATCGTTTGAATTGTTGTGTTAATTGGTTGATGTTAAATAGTGTTATTTATTGTTATAGAAATTATCAGTTAAATGGAATTGAATAATTTAATTGTTTTGTTAATTGGTTGATTGTTGACCGTTGACCAAAAATTCAACAATTGTTTTGTTTAAACCAATGAGTGATATTGCTTGAGTAATTGGCAGTATATGGCTTATAAATCATTCAGTTTCTAAATATTGATTTACCGTCAGGCGGATCGATATAAATGAAGTTACAAAATTTATTTTATAACCGAAAATAGATTTTTAAATCTATCATTTTGAATAAAAGTTTAGTAAAAGGAAATAATTATTTATTATTTAATATTTATGTTATAATTAATTATTAATTTATTTTATAAAGAAAATGCTGATATTAATCAGATTTATAAGCAAGGGAGTAGAAAATTAACCTAACGGTTAAGAGCTGAATAATTGTTTTTAATAAAACAATTTAATGGAATTATTTAAATTAATTATATTAATTAATTTAAAGGAACGAGTAATTGGAACCAGTTAACGAAATAATTGTGTTTTGGATTGACGAAGTCAACAAGTTTACGTAAGAGTGATTATAAATTAGTTGTTCTGAATTAATCTAATGAATTGTTTAACGAATGTTTGTTTAAATTTTATAAGATTTTAAAAAGGGAATTTATTATTTATTCTAGTTAATAAAGAAATTAGCTACTTCTACAGTAGTTAATAGTTGAAGTAAATTATTATTATTTTAATATAATAATTTAGAAGATTACTTTTTAATTGAAATTCATTTAAAAAGTAATCGAAGTTAAAATGGAATTGAATTGTGAAAAGAGTTATGAGTGTGTTTTATATTTTAAACCCGAATTTTGATAACAAAGTTATAAAAGGAATTTTAAGCAAATACGATAGCTGAAATTAATTATTTACTTAATATTTGAATTAAGTAAAAAGGAATTGAAAATAAAGGGTTTATATTAAACCCTAGTTATAGATACGAAATTCATAAAAGGGAATGAGTTTTTAAAATGTTAATTTTAAATTAACATTATTTAATAATGAGATTAAGTAAATGGGGATTTGAAATAGGATTTTCTAAGCGGAAATTGGGTGAAATGGATTAGAAAAGGAATTGTTTAAAAGTGAATTCCGTAAAGGAGAGAGTGATAGGATTTTGTAACAAAAATCCGTGTTAAAATGAATAGTTAAAGAAGAAGTAAGTTAAAGGTGATATTTTAGTAAGAAATTACTTAATCAGCGAATTAAGGTGAAAACGATTATATTTGAGAAGAGATTTCCAAAAGAAAGAAGGTTTGATAAAACCATAGTTTAAATAAAATAGAAAGGGATTTGTTTTGATATTAAAATGAAATATCGGTTTTTGTATTACAACTCATATCTACCTTAAGATTAGAACGTTGTTGATCTAGGTCTGAGAGGTAATTAAAATACCCCAACTAGAACAACTTCAGAATTATCTGAGATGATATTTGTTGTAATGGAAAAGAGGAGTAATGATTTTTAATTTAAATAGAAATAATTATGTAGCATTATTCGTGAAAATGTAAAGAATATATATAATGAGAATTCTGAAGTATAGGAAATTATAAGGATTTAATAATATGAATGATGTTTCTAAAGTTAAAGAAAATAGAAGGGGATAGCGCGAAAATATAATGATATTTTTGAATTAAAAGGAAATGAAAGTGTTAAGTTTTGAAATGGGATTATATTCTATAAGAATAAGCATTTATTATTGTTTCCAAGTAATGAAACAAACAGAATTTCGTAACATTGTTTTACTAGTGATCGGTTGAATTAATTTCCTAATTTAAGATAATGAAGAACGATGGAGTAAATATTTGAAAGGAGAGTTAAATGGAAATTGAGCATAGTTAAAAATTATTCTTCGAAGTATTAAAATGAAATCGTCTTGAGAATCATTAGTATGTTAAAATAAGAAGTAAATACATTATTTTAACCACCACATATATATTGATTGTTTTAACCACGTATAACCATTTTAGTACCAAAATATGTCGTGTGCGAAGCACGTGCCTCAAATTTAATTAACTATTTTTTAATTATTTTTAATTAAAGAGGCCAACTGATGTTGAATATTGAACCGGTGAACTCATTTATTTTCATAATTGAAAAACTATTTTTTTATTGTTAATGTTAACTCTCTTTTTGGCAAAAGCCGCAACAGGTCAAATTGAAGCCCAAATGCGCAACCAGCCAAATTAGGCAAATCGCATTCTAGGAAGCCCAGCAGAAGGTCGGTCCGAAGTCATCACGTAATGGGTTGATTAGCTTCTCAAACAAGTTAATATTTCACTCCAAAAGACTCGCTCTCCCAGTCGACTGAGAGAACCGCTCTCATACAGGGCATATCGACCGAGTATTTCGGGTCTACATGGAAATATTCTCCTGAGCTGTTCAAATACTTAGCCCGACTTTCGAGGAAGAAAAGCCGGTCAAACACATCCAAACAAAGCTCTACTTTTGATACACCACACCATGGATGCTACGTATGCCGCAACTTCCGAGGATACTATTTATGAATAGTGGAGTCAGTCTTCCAGCTGCTAAATGGACTCCACGCGTCCAAGTCTTCTCAGAAAGGCCGGGCCATGTCATAGCAGCCCAAATCGCCATCTCCACCTATAAATACCTCAAAGCTTAAAGAGGAGAAAAAAACCTTCTTTTGGCTCCTACTTCTTCTTCTTCTTCCCAGAGAGGTTTTATGTGGAAGAGAAAAATAGCCGTATCCCTTATTTTCTTTAAATAGAAAAAAGCATTATACTTGTATTCTAAAGCAGAAATAATATATAATGGACATAGGCATAGTCTTTGCCGAACCACTATAAAAAGTTTGTGCGTCTTCCCTGTTTCCTTTACTTTTTCCATACTTTATAATCAGTATTCGTGTGCTGTTCACAGGATTGGGGGTTGAACGTCATTAGTGACAAACTTTTGACGTTAACACTTTGGCGTGCCAAGTAGGGGGGAGATTGCCTTAGTCCATGGAGAACAAACGAAAGAAAGATACAACATCCTCTCGTCCCGCAAATGTCGATGCAGCCGATACTGATGCTACAGAAGTGAGCCACGAGGTTTCTTCTCACGAAGATATGTCTCGATTTCTTACACGGGACGACATGGATAAAATCATAGTCGAGTTCAGAGACCATATGACATCTCGGGGTAAACTCCTCGAACGACAGCAGCAGTTGATGGATCACCTTGTCTGTCGACTTGAGACAAGATTGAATGCTTCAACATCAATTCCTCCACTGGTCGGGACTGGGGAAACAACTGGTCTTCGGTCTGCATAGAATAAGGCCACTGATCAGGCAACAACTAGTCTTCGGTCTGCATACAATGGTCGCACTGATCCAACCATCTACCTCATGCGATACATGCGACATATGGAAGTACTTGGTGCGTTGACCAACGTCATGGCTAGGTGCTTCCCTCTCTTTCTTACTGAGATAGCTAGAATGTAGTTTCGACAGCTAACAACGGAGTCAATCAGCAGCTGAAAAATGCTGGTCACCCACTTCATCGAGCAATTCAGGTACATATCTCCCGACCAAAAAGTGTTATGTTCTTATCCACCATCAAGCAGCGATCAGGGGAGACGCTATAACACCCCAAATTTTAACGACATTAAAAGAGGATAAATTAAATAATAATTAATTTAACATTCGAAATTAGATGGAACGGAATATGCCATTGCGCCCATCTTGAAATTCTGGTCAGAATGGACATTTGGTTTGCGTAAAACGGACAATGTATGAATAAGTTATGAGGGTTCGAAGTTTGTTTATGCACAAGATAAATATATATATATAAAATAAATTCCAGAACCTTCAAAAACAATTCAAAAATCGAAATAGGGCCAAAGCGGGCTGAGCGGGAAAATTCCCACTCGTGGGCTTCGACCCCCCTAGGAGGTGTTGACACAGGCGTCGACCCCCAATAGGGGTGTCGACATAGGTGTCAACCCCCTTATATGAGTGTCGTCCCCTCGGACAAATCTAGGAAGAATTCGTTTTACGTACCTGGACTTGATTCTAGGACTGGTTCATTGGTTCTAGGCTATAAATATGGTCCCCTGTTCTCTTATTTTATCCATTGGAGATCATAGAGGCCATATGTTATCGGGTTGCAAATTGAAACAGAATCAAAGTCTACTACAATCAGTTTAGCTATTCAGAATTCAGATCTCTCTCTCTCTCTAAATTTTATGAACCTAACGCTGTGATTTTCTAGTCACTTTTAGGTTTAAATGGATAAATGTGAATTATGATAGAGTACGAATTGGGTATATGTTGTGAATCATGAACTTATGCAAGTTTATTATGTCATTATCCCAGGATCCAATATGATTATGGACATTCTACTATGCTGACTATGTAGATCTTGACTTGCAACTATATTGTGGGAAATGCGAACTTGTTAATTTAAATCTAATCCTTTATGCTAATCACCTTTCACCTGCTATGTTGTAGTAATCACGATATGTTGTAAACTTGACATGTGATGCCACCCTTTTAGATCTAATTATGCTACTATGTCACCCTAATTTTATTAGACATCTAAATGACAAGTTTAGACCGTATTATGTTGACTTTGACATTGTAGTTGCCAAAAGTTCATCAGCTCTGTGTTCACCCTGTTATGATGATTACATGTCCATTCACCTTGTTGTCATTCTTGTGCCAAAACTGTCACCTTTGTCACTCCCTTTTTATTGTTATGGCGAGGCTACTTTATAGCCTCGATGACGCCAAAATACATGCGATCACGTTAGTTAGGAAATGGGGGAAAAAGGGATTTATAATTGGCATAATTTATATAATTTTTATATAAGTTGGACATATAATTCAAATAGGGAAACATAGAAATAATCACCTATAATGACATAGGTAAATTTAGGTAAAAATGGCATAATTTGAATATGACATTTATGGATATTTAATTCAAATTATTGTTGCAAAATAGGTATTGACACCTATAAAAGGAAAGGATTAATTAATTGGTAAATTAATTAAAAATGGAATGTTAGTAATTACAATTAGGGATTGTAATTGTACTTATGACATGAGGTTAGGTTACGTTAGTGGTGGAAGTCTGCCCGGACCCGACCGGCATATCCAGCAGCCACTAATGTTGAACCTAATGTGAGAGGTCTAAGTACGTAAATACGAACCGGGCTAAGACATGAGGTTAGGCCCAACTGTGGAATAAGAATGCCCGGAACCGACCGGCATATCCAGCATCCACATGTTGCATGCCTAATGTGGGAGGTCTAACCTAGTATGAAACCATAATTGGACATGGTAATAGAATTGGACTACTTAACCTAATTTAATTCATAAAGATTGTATGACTATGAACTTAAGTTAGGGTTAAGTAAAACTGGATGAGTAGTGGGTGGGTTAAGTAAATTGGAAGGGGTGGCTAATATATAGATATATATAGGCCCACAAACTTAACCTAATAAGGTTATGTAATTAAATACACCTGATGGTATACATAGCCAGTGGAAAATAGAATAAAGTTATGTAATTAAAGACACCTTTTAGGGTAAGCATAATTGGTAGAGGACTATGTAATTAAAGACGCCTTGGGGCATACATAGTCAGTGAAAAACCTAGTGGGGATACAAGACAAAGAGGAAAGCTTGTACCATATTGTGTGGGACCCATTTCAATCAGTAACCCGGGGTAGGTATCAAATAAAGAGCTCCGTACTAGGAGGAGATAAGGGCACGCTTACTGATTGATTGTAAGAGATCCAAACGGGATGGACGGTGTGGACGGCGGAAACCGATCGGGGACATGTGCGTGCATGGGCCGGGCATAGGGGGCTAAGACGACCGTAACACCAGTAGATATGTTTGTGCACCTCTTTGGTTGCCACTTTAGGAAGTGATACCTCCTACTATGAGGCTAGAATAGGGTATCTACCGAATAGGGAGCCGATCGATTAGGGTAATAGTTAGGGTACACTTGGACGTATACCCTAAGTCTACCAACTTATTATGGAGGGGATCATCTAACTTTAGTTATACTAGCAATAGTGCAGAGTAGTCATTAGTGAAGTATGTGTACACCTTACTTTATCTGCCTTGTCACACCTGCCATTTATATAGTGACCTCTCTTACCCACTTTATGCCTATCATGTTCACCTTTATTTATTTACTGGTTAAAAGTAACTAGACTCGCCAGACTTTATGTCTGACCCCTTTGTTTTTCCCTCTCTCTTCTGTCCCCCCCCTCCACCAGGTTCTCAGGGAGGAAACACCCAGGCTTGGTCAGGACTTGGATATTATCTTGCTGGAAGCTACTTCTGGAGTATGGCTCAAGTCTTTATCTCTACTATGGCTTACTCAATTTATTGGGGAATAATGTAATTTTATGTACTTTGATGGTGCAAGACAGAAGTATTTTGTTGTAATGGTTTTATGACTTATGGTATTGTGAACTACGGTATTATGTTTTATGTTGAAATAAAAATTTGAAATTTCCGCTGCCATCTTATTTCTTTTTGTCTTGTAATTATTCTGTGTCTGTTTAACTACAACACTTCACGAAACTTAATGCATTCCCTTAGTGAGTGATATTAACGGACGTGGGGTGTCACACTTGGTATCAGAGCTGAAGGTTACCAGATTAGATAAAAGTTTTGAAAAATGTTTTTCAAAAAGGTTTTAAAGGAAAGTATTTTCAAAAAGAAAAGTGTAATGACCCGCATTGGCAGAGGTATTATAATTATTTTATTTTGTTATATAAATAGTGATATAGTGAATTTAATGGTCGTGGAATTAAATAATGATGAATATTTAATTAAAATAATAAATTAAATAAAATATTTAATTCTGAAATAATCAGAATTGGCTGAAATGACGATATGGTGTGAACCGGATCATCTGTGATATTTAATTCAGCTTGGAATTGAATTTGAATAACGAATATATTATATAAACGATAGTTTGAACATAGAATTTTAATATAATTAAAATCGTGCTCGAAATGGCGCGGCAGTTCATAAATTGGCGATTCGAACTTCAACTGAATGTACAGGGTTCGTTTTAAATCGGATTTCTGTGAAACAAGAAACGTGTGGAGCTGGTGGAGTATATCTTTCTAGTGGAAGAGAAAAATCGGGATTTCGTTGTATAGATTGTAAGTTATGTTCAAATCAAATATTCAGAAAAACAGCGGCATATTCGCTTATGGCCATAACAGTTATTTGAGAATATTTAAATATCGGACTCGAATTTGGACAAGGTTCTTTTGGGACATAACGATAATTTAATTTTTAGAATTTTATGGTAATTTTTAATTAATTAAATAAGCAACTTTTTATTTGGAGTATTTTGCACCCTTAATCGGCGATTTTGGGGTTTCACAAAATGAGTTAACCTACCGTTATTAGGATATTTTTGGGGTCGTGGGACATTACTCGTCTCACTGGTATCTTTATTTTTGTCGATAGCAGTCTATATGTGGATGAAGTTTTATATAATGGAGTACCGGAATTTGGACCACCGAAGTAAATACGTGTATAGCTCCTTTGCCATTAGTTTCGAGTGGCAGTTGATCCCTCCACGTCCCATATACATTCCTATATAATAACTTTAAAACCCCTTTCTTAACCTAATACCAGTTTCCACGATCAAAACACTCAGCCGCCACTCCATTCTTTTTCCCCTTCAAAACGCGAGAGTTAAAATTCACAAATCAAAATACACATGGATTCGAGATCCTAGAGGGTTTCTCTTCAGTCTGGTGTACCTCATTAAGGGTTCGACGCTGATACTGGCATGTTGGTTTTGCTTGCAATGAACTAGGGTTTCCGATTCCTCAAAATATATAAGGAATTCGATGAATTAGAATTCGGTTTCGGGTTTGTAACAAGATTTTGGGTTCGTATGTGAAATTTCTTAAGGAATGGAGGATAAGAAGTTCGGTGATTCTCTGAACTGGGCGGCGGAAGCTCGAAGTCACGGGATGATGGAGGAATGCGGGCTAGCTGAAGCTAGTACAGGACGATGTAGTTTTTGATGAGGAGTATGTTTGCATTTTCTGTTTGTGATTTCATGAGTAAAAATGGTGTTTGGGATTTTCGATTTAAATGGAGGTTCGGTAGTGTATTACGTGAAGCCGTGAAATGTGGAGGAAGAAGGTTGGGCGGGTCTGGGGCTTTAGAGATGGAGATGGGCCATTCTAAAATGGTAAAGCCCACTTAAAGTTTTTAATTAAATTTCAATTCAAAGGAAATAATGTATTAACTATAATTTAGCGTATCTTGGTCATACAATAACAGAATTTCGAATGGTCAGATCCGTTGGGATCGTATGGACGGACACTACACAATGAAGCTGACTGAAAGTGAATCCGAGCTCGTTACAATTTATGGCAAAATAAATTGTCCAACTGAGTCAAATAACGCAAACTGCTATTTAACGATTAACGCGCAACTGTGAGTAAATCTCACTAACTCTGAACAGTTTATAAATTCATGTTGTATTTTTAGAACTGTTAAATGTTGGCTGATTGACTGTGTGTTGACTATTTGATTGAACTGCTAGTCAGTTAGTGAATTTCTATATTGATTCTGTTTAACAGAATATATCATATGGAACTGAAAGTGATGTTATCTATATTGTTTAACATCTGTGATACAGGGAAACAGGTTGGAGGAATCCGACTGGATTCCTCAACAGTTATTTTATTGTTTTTCATATATTGTGATATATAATGTGATATATAATCTGTTGTCGATTATATGTGTTTGGACGATACTGATCATCGTGATTTGATATGTTGAATACCATAACATACCGAAATGTTGATAAGGGAATATTTTCAAAGTGATATTTGAAAATAAAATATTTATAAATGGAATATTTATAAATAAGAAATATTTATAAATTGGAATATTTATAAATAGGAGATATTTAGAAAAAGGGAAAACGTTATAAAAAGGGAACTGTTATAAGAAGGAAATCATTTTAAAGTGGAGAACCGTTACTAAAAGTAAATCTTTAAAAAAATGAATAAACGTTGTTAAAAAGGAAATCTTTATAAAGCGAATAAAGGTGTTAATTCGAATATAGTTTATTCGAAAGGAATTATCGAATTTGGTTATTCGAAGGAGTTAATCGAATACAGTTTATTCGAATAGAATAAAGGAGTTAATCGATGTTAGTTTAATCGATTAGAGTTAAAGCAAATGAGTTAATCGAATATATAGTTTATTCAAATAGAAAGTTAAAAGGAGTTAATCGATGTTAGTTTAATCGAAAGGAGTTAATCGATGTTAGTTTAATCGGTTAGAGTTAAAGCAAATGAGTTAATCGAATATATAGTTTATTCGAATAGAAAGTAAAAGGAGTTAATTCGAATATAGTTTATTCGAATAGAGTAAAAGGAGTTAATCGAATATACAGTTTATTCGAATAGAAAGTAAAAGGAGTTAATCGATGTTAGTTTAATCGAGTAAAAGGAGTTAATCGATGTTAATTTAATCGAGTTAAAAGGAGTTAATCGATGTTAGTTTAATCGAAAGGAGTTAATCGATGTTAGTTTAATCGATTAGAGTTAAAGCAAATGAGTTAATCGAATATAGTTTATTCGAATAGAGTAAAAGGAGTTAATCGAATATATAGTTTATTCAAAAAGAATTAAAAGAGTTATTGAATATAGTTTATTCGATAGGAGTTAAGTGAATAAAGTTAGAGTTAAATCAAAATAGTTAAGTGAATAGAATCAATTGAATAGAGTTATCGAATATACCTTATCGAAGGAAAGAATTATCGAATAGAAAAGATTTGAAAGAGAGTTACGTAAGGAAGTTTGTTAAAGAATTAGAAGGGTGAACTTTGTCTATTTCAAGGTTAGAAACGTTGTTCAGTTAAGGTCTGAGAGGTAGTATTACCCCAACTTGATTGACTTCATTTTTAACTAAGGAATGGTTAAGGTTCGATAGTAAAGGATGGTTAAGTGAATTTAGTAACTAAAGGAAATGGTTTGAGTTGACATCGCGATGGTTTGTTTAAACATCTGTCTAAGTCCAATGAAGAAGCTTTGGAAATGTTTTCCAAATAAGAAACCAGAAATGTTTTCTAATAAAGAAAATAAGAAATGGAAATGTTTTCCATTGTTAATAACGTATATTTTCCAAATTTAGAAAATAGGAAATATTGAATATAGGGAAATAGGAGACAAGTAAATTAATGAAATAAAGAGATAAATGTTGAATGATGTTTGATCGATATAAATTTCCATTTGGAAATAATATCGTTGTTTGCACACCTATTTTTCTTCGATAGTTAAATCACAGACTATCGAAGTTTTGACCATTTTAACGTTGTTAATATGGAGAGACCGGTTGGATTATTATCCAAAGAACCACTCTGTATTGGCATAAGCGTTGCGAATCATATATGACAAAGGAAATTGAAGATGGAGTTATGCAAGGGCTATCCTGTTTATAGAATAGTGCCTTCGGTTCATCCTGTTCCTGGATGACTTGTATGGACGGATGTCTGACAGAGTATTTCCATACGATCACGTATATTGATTTCTCCAACCGTACCAAGAGTGGAAGCGGAGAAGGAAACTTCTTTTAGCTAACACATAATGTATGGTTGAGGACGTCAATCGGTGATCTGATGGATTTGATGATGTGGCATTCAAAGTGAATCTGGTGTGATGATAAAGCGTAGCTTTTAGCCTCACATCCGGTAAATGACAGAAATCGGGCAGGCAGCATGGCTAAGTCGGTCGCACCGAAGTAGGGTGTATAATCACCTGATCTAGAGTTTCATTTACTTCTAAAAATCTATTGTTGATGCTGTCACATTCGGGAAACGGTTGCTGATCCCAACCGTTGGTGATATACATTCGATACACTCAAGCGAAATGAGTGGTCGGTCATGTGTGGCCGGGTTGCAAGATGTTCTTGTTGAACCCAGTGTATTCCTCTATAGAGGTACAATAGCGAAAGGTGGTTTCATACCTTGTCATAGTTGGAAATCTATTACCCAATATGTGCTTGCGGTTTTGATTGTATATTATATATGTAGAACGTGAGATGAAAGCGTTTCCGCTAGATGATTATTATATTGTGGTTGATAGACATTATTATAATATCAAAAGGTTTTTGATATAAAGATATTTGGATTCTCATAAGGGAAAAACCCTTTCCGTTATACGGCGTGGTTTTATGAGATATCGGTTACCTACTTGAACCGTTTTAAACTGTTTTACTCATACCAGTCCCATGACTGAACCGGAGTTTATTTTGTTGCTTTCCCTAAACTCTTGGGTGCCTAAATTTGTATGGGCAGTCAAGTAGTCAGGATTCTACAGATACATTTGAAGAGCTTGGAGCAAGAGGCTTCAGGATTATATAGCTATAGTTATTTCCGCTGTGTTGTAAGTGCTGTACTTTGATAATGATATGTATATTCACGTACATATTTGTATTTCAAAGTTATGTTATGAAACATATTTATTCATTCCGCTGTGAGGTTCGTGTTACTCTGATGTTGTGTTCTTCTTCTTCTTCTATTCTAAGTTTCCATCTTATCTATTCTCACTCTCTAATTTCTTTCACTAATGACTGGTATTTTTCGATGTTTGGTTAGTCATCATTGAGTTTATGGCGATAACCAAAGTCGTCAAAATCCCGGGTCATTACAGTTGGTATCAGAGCATAAGGTTAAGTTAAGAGAATTACCTTGGCTCTGTGGCGTGACTCGGTAGAGATAGGGTTAGTAATACCCTAGATTGAGTTTGAGTGTATATATACGAGTGAACGTATTTGTTATTGATATAAAAATTGTTTTATATTGTGGAGATTCATTGGTTGAGTTGTTTATGGGTTCTGGTCGATTAGTTTGATCCACTGTATCGGTAGGAGTTACTAAACACTTGAATACGATGAACCGTCTTGGTATGTTTTGAAAAGAGGGTAAATTAAAATAAGTTTACCCAAGGTATATCTTGGTATAGAGGAGATATATATATCAAAAGTATATATATTAGATATATTGGTTGTTATTATAATCGACTAAGATTATAAATTAAATGGTTATGTAAATAACCAATCAGAATTCATTTAAGTGAAATACGTGAAATCAGATGAGTTAAATCTGAAATTTAAACCAGAAATTGAATTAAAACTCTGGAGAATTGGATAAGTGTTTGAAATTGGATTTGGATTAAAAATAAGGAAAATTTAAGATCCTGTGAGATTTTAAATTGTTTTACAAGCAGTGTGAATTATATGTTGAAATGAATTTCAAAGTGGAAATGTTTAAAAATGGTTTTATAGTATTGAACTCAATTCGATCGCTGGAAAATAGATTCTGATGATGACAGCTGCATCATCAATATTCATTTTCGAGTTGTAAGTGACGAATTACTACCAGAGATACTGTTTTGAATTTGTTTTGGGAAAGACAAGTTGTGTTGAATTTGAAAATGGGATTTATAATATAGAATTGAATATAGAATTTGAATAAAAAGAATTCAAATAGAATTGAATATAGAAATTCAAAGGGAGTTTGAATATATGAAATTCAATGGAATTGAAATAGAATTGAATATAGAAATTCAAAGGGAGTTTGAATATATGAAATTCAATGTAATTGAAATAGAGTTTGAATATAGAAATTCAAATGGAAAATTGAATATAGAATTCATGTAGAGTAATAATGAAATTTGAATATATAATTCAAATAGTCTGAAATGAAAATTGAACATAGAATTCAAATAGAGTGAAATGGAATTTGAATATAGGAATTCAAATATAGAATTTGAATATAGAAAATATAAAGGAATTCAAATATAGAATTTGAATATATAGAATTTGAATATATAGAATTTGAATATAGAAATTCAAATGGGATTTATAATATAGAATTTGAATAGAATTTGAGTAGAAATTGATATATAGAATTTGAATAATAGAAGTGATATAAAATTTGAATAAAAATTGAACAGAATTAACTAAGTCGAAGAGGAATTAGTTAATCGAGTCTTGAATTTGAAAATGAACTTTGAAAGGTGAATTGGATTTCTAAACGTATATTCAAAATCGAATATAGAACTTAAATTTGAATTTTGGATTCAAATTAGTTAATAAGCAAGTTAAAAAATATTCGAACATGTCATGTTCAAATACAAAAGTGAAATAGACTAAAGAGTTAATTAACAAATTGAGTTAAAACGATCAGGTATAGTTAAAATAGATTGGGCAGGTATAAATATACATGAGATAGGTATGGATAAGGTATGAAGGTATATAAATAGAATGCTCAACGAAAAGGTATGTATTTAATTCATATATGAGATTTTATACGCCGTATCGGCTAGCCGCTTGGTTTTTTTTTCTTTTTCTTTTGGATTGGTGAGGGCCATGGGAGGCTATTTGAAATATCCCGATGCTCCTGGTACAAAGGAGGTTATGGCGAATTTTTCCGGGAATTTAAGGAGTTAGAATATTTTTAAGATAATTTGATAGTTAGAAATCAACGTATCGATATATATATATAGAAGTCGATAAGGAAACGAACTTAGAAATAGAATAGTAAAATCAAAAAGGAAGACTAAGAATAAAATCTAGTAAGAATAGAAAGAGGAAACGTATATGTGTTTAAAAGTGAATAAGTAGTTGTATGGTATTGATTATTCGAGTAAGTAGTCATATCTGTTTTGACGTTATAAATGTTATTCAGTCAAGGTCTGAGAGGTAGTTATACCCCAACTTGATTGATTTCATTATTAACAAACAAATAGTAAGATTTCAGGCTCGAAGGTCAATGTTGAATAAGAGTTAGTTGAATATAGTCTTTGGGTTGTCGTAACGATGTTTTACACAACATCTGTTTTAACCCAAATAAGTGTAAGCTTGGAAATATAATAAAGAATATTTCCTAAGTATAGAAATAAATGAGATCGGAAAAGAGATAAGTAGTTGGAATATTTTCCAATTATAAATAGCATATATTTTCTAAAGTTTAGAAAATAAAGGAAGGCGATATTTGGAAATGTTTTCCAAATAACGTAAAAGGCAAATATGGTTATTGAAAATATTTGGTTAAAAAATATTGATAAAGAAATAGAGAAGTGATTTAACAAATGGAATATTAATTAAGGGCTCAATGACATGTTCAAAAGAAAATTTTGATTTTTGAAAAGAGTAAACTATTTAAAAACTCCTAGGGAAAGACTATTTGAATTAAAAACAAATTTAACAGAAATTTGTGAAAGTAAATTTGAATTAAAGTAAAGCCAGTAAAGTGGTAACTGAGATTGAATTAGAATGATATCAAGATAAATTGGATTCTGAGATTCAAATTTGAAGTGTAATGTGATAATCAAGTTAAGAGTTGAGAATCGAGAAGAAACTCGAGTTGAAATGATATTTGGCTTGGATATAAGTGAATGGTTGTGTTGTGGATAAAAGCAGATTGGAATTTGATTGGGATGACCCTTGTACCCGCTGAATTAATAACAGGTATAAAGGATATAGTGATATGCCGACAAAAAGGTATAGGTTTATATTTCGATTGGATATAAGATTTATGAGCCGAATTGGCAAGCCGCTTGGCTGTTTGATTTTCTTTTGGGATGGAGATGGCCCAGAGAGGCGAGTTGGAGTTTGAGCTATTGACCAGTACAAAGGAGGTGCTGACAAAATTTTTCGAAGAGTTAAGGCGTTAGAAAATTATCCGGATTTTTGAAAATTTTCGTTGATAAGAATTAATTAATAATTTAATTGAAATTAAATTGGTTCATTTGAAACTGAAGTTAAGAAGTGAACAAATATGTTCTAACCAGTCGATAGGGTCGTTCTCTACCTTAGCAATTTCGAGGACAAAATTATTTTAAGTGGGGAAGATTGTAATGACCCGCATTGGCAGAGGTATTATAATTAATTTATTTTGTTATATAAATAGTGATATAGTGAATTTAATGGTCGTGGAATTAAATAATGATGAATATTTAATTAAAATAATAAATAAAATAAAATATTTAATTCTGAAATAATCAGAATTGGTTGAAATGACGGTATGGTGTGAACCGGATCATCAGTGATATTTAATTCAACTTGGAATTGAATTTGAATAACGAATATATTATATAAACGATAGTTTGAACATAGAATTTTAATATAATTAAAATCGTGCTCGAAATAGCGCGGCAGTTCATAAATTGGCTATTCGAACTTCAACTGAATGTACAAGGTTCGTTTTAAATCGGATTTTTGTGAAACAAGAAACGTGTGGAGCTGGTGGAGTATATCTTTCTAGTGGAAGAGAAAAATCGGGATTTCGTCGTATAGATTGTAAGTTATGTCCAAATCAAATATTCAGAAAAACAGCGGCATATTCGCTTATGGCCATAACGGTTATTTGAGAATATTTAAATATCGGACTCGAATTTGGACAAGGTTCTTTTGGGACATAACGATAATTTAATTTTTATAATTTTAATGTAATTTTTAATTAATTAAATAAGCAACTTTTTATTTGGAGTATTTTGCACCCTTAATCAGCGATTTTGGGGTTTCACAAAATGAGTTAACCTACCGGTATTAGGATATTTTTGGGATCGTGGGACATTGCTCGTCTCACCAGTATCTTTATTTTTTTCGATAGCAGTCTGTATATGGACGAAGTTTTATATAACGGAGTACCGGAATTTGGACCACCGAAGTAAATACGTGTATAGCTCCTTTGCCATTAGTTTCGAGTGGCAGTTGATCCCTCCACGTCCCATATACATTCCTATATAATAACTTTAAAACCCCTTTGTTAACCTAATACCAGTTTCCACGATCAAAATACTGAGCCGCCACTCCATTCTTTTTCTCCTTCAAAACGCGAGAGTTAAAATTCACAAATCAAAATACACATGGATTCGAGATCCTAGAGGGGTTATCTTTAGTCTGGTGTACCTTATTAAGGGTTCGACGCTGATACTGGCATGTTGGTTTTGCTTGCAATGAACTAGGGTTTCTGATTCCTCAAAATATATAAGGAATTCGATGAATTAGAATTCGGTTTCGGGTTTGTAACAAGATTTTGGGTTCGTATGTGAAATTTCTTGAGGAATGGAGGATAAGAAGTTCGGTGCTTCTCTGAACTGGGCGGCGGAAGCTCGAAGTCACGGGATGATGGAGGAATGCGGGTTAGCTGAAGCTGGTACAGGACGATGTAGTTTTTGATGAGGAGTATGTTTGCGTTTTCTGTTTGTGATTTCATGAGTAAAAATGGTGTTTGGGATTTTCGATTTAAATGGAGGTTCGGTAGTGTATTACGTGAAGCCGTGAAATGTGGAGGAAGAAGGTTGAGCGGGTCTGGGCCTTTAGAGATGGAGATGGGCCATTCTTAAATGGTAAAGCCCACTTAAAGTTTTTAATTAAATTTCAATTCAAAGGAAATAATGTATTAACTGTAATTTAGCGTATCTTGGTCATACAATAACAGAATTTCGAACGGTCAGATCCGTTGGGATCGTTTGGACGGACACTACACAATGAAGCTGACTGAAAGTGAATCCGAGCTCGTTACAATTTATGGCAAAATAAATTGTCCGACTGAGTCAAATAACGCAAACCGTTATTTAACGATTAACGCGCAATTGTAAGTAAATCTCACTAACTCTGAACAGTTTATAAATTCATGTTGTATTTTTAGAACTGTTAAATGTTTGCTGATTGACTGTGTGTTTACTATTTGATTGAACTGCTAGTCAGTTAGTGAATTTCTATATTGATTCTGTTTAACAGAATATATCATATGGAACTGAAAGTGATGTTATCTATATTGTTTAGAATCTGTGATGCAGGGAAACAGGTTGGAGGAATCCAACTGGATTCCTCAACAGTTATTTTATTGTTTTTCATATATTGTGTTATATGATGTGATATATAATCTGTTGTCGATTATATGTGTCTGGATGATACTGTTCATCGTGATTTGATATGTTGAATACCATAACATACCGAAATGTTGATAAGGGAATATTTTCAAAGTGATATTTGAAAATAAAATATTTATAAATTGAATATTTATAAAGAAGAAATATTTATAAACTGGAATATTTATAAATATGAGATATTTAGAAAAAGGGAAAACGTTATAAAAAGGGAACTGTTATAAGAAGGAAATCATTTTAAAGTGGAGAACCGTTACTAAAAGTAAATCATTAAAAAATGAATAAACGTTGTTAAAAAGGAAATCTTTATAAAGCGAATAAAGGAGTTAATTTGAATATAGTTTATTCGAAAGGAATTATCGAATTTGGTTATTCGAAGGAGTTAATCGAATATAGTTTATTCGAATAGAATAAAGGAGTTAATCGATGTTAGTTTAATCGATTAGAGTTAAAGCAAATGAGTTAATCGAATATATTCGAATAGAAAGTTAAAAGGAGTTAATCGATGTTAGTTTAATCGAAAGGAGTTAATCGATGTCAGTTTAATCGATTAGAGTTAAAGCAAATGAGTTAATCGAATATATAGTTTATTCGAATAGAAAGTAAAAGGAGTCAATTCGAATATAGTTTATTCGAATAGAGTAAAAGGAGTTAATCGATTATACAGTTTATTCGAATAGAAAGTAAAAGGAGTTAATCGATGTTAGTTTAATCGAGTAAAAGGAGTTAATCGATGTTAGTTTAATCGAGTTAAAAGGAGTTAATCGATGTTAGTTTAATCGAAAGGAGTTAATCGATGTTAGTTTAATCGATTAGAGTTAAAGCAAATGAGTTAATCGAATATAGTTTATTCGAATAGAGTAAAAGGAGTTAATCGAATATATAGTTTATTCAAATAGAATTAAAAGAGTTATTGAATATAGTTTATTCGATAGGAGTTAAGTGAATAAAGTTAGAGTTAAATCAAAAGAGTTAAGTGAATAGAATCAATTGAATAGAGTTATCGAATATACCTTATCGAAGGAAAGAATTATCGAATAGAAAAGATTTGAAAGAGAGTTACGTAAGGAAGTTTGTTAAAGAATTAGAAGGGTGAACTTTGTCTATTTCAAGGTTAGAAACGTTGTTCAGTTAAGGTCTGAGAGGTAGTATTACCCCAACTTGATTGACTTCATTTTTAACTAAGGAATGGTTAAGGTTCGATAGTAAAGGATGGTTAAGTGAATTTAGTAACTAAAGGAAATGGTTTGAGTTGACATCGCGATTGTTTGTTTAAACATCTGTCTAAGTCCAATGAAGAAGCTTTGGAAATGTTTTCCAAATAAGAAACCAGAAATGTTTTCTAATAAAGAAAATAAGAAATGGAAATGTTTTCCATTGTTAATAACGTATATTTTTCAAATTTAGAAAATAAGAAATATTGAATATAGGGAAACAGGAGACAAGTAAATTAATGAAATAAAGAGATAAATGTTGAATGATGTTTGATCGATATAAATTTCCATTTGGAAATAATATCGTTGTTTGCACACCTATTTTTCTTCGATAGTTAAATCACAGACTATCGAAGTTTTGACCATTTTAACGTTGTTAATATGGGGAAACCGGTTGGATTATTATCCAAAGAACCACTCTGTATTGGAATAAGCATTGCGAATCATATATGACAAAGGAAATTGAAGACGAAGTTATGCAAGGGCTATCCTGTTTACAGAATAGTGCCTTCGGTTCATCCTGTTCCTGGATGACTTGTATGGACGGATGTTTGACAGAGTATTTCCAGACGATCACGTATATTGATTTCTCCAACCGTACCAAGAGTAGAAGCGGAGAAGGAAACTTCTTTTAGCTAACACATAATGTATGGTTGAGGACGTCAATCGGTGATCTGATGGATTTGATGATGTGGCATTCAAAGTGAATCTGGTGTGATGATAAAGCTTAGCTTCTAGCCTCACATCCGGTAAATGACAGAAATCGGGCAGGCAGCATGGCTAAGTCGGTCGCACTGAAGTAGGGTGTATAATCGCCTGATCTAGAGTTTCATTTACTTCTAAAAATCTATTATTGATGATGTCCCATTCGGGAAACGGTTGCTGATCCCAACCGTTGGTGATATACATTCGATACACTCAAGCGAAATGAGTGGTCGGTCATGTGTGGCCAGGTTGCAAGATGTTCTTGTTGAACCCAGTGTATTCCTCTCTAGAGGTACACTAGCGAAAGGTGGTTCCATACCTTGTCATAGTTGGAAATCCATTACCCAATACATGCTTGTGGTTTTGATTGTATATTATATATGTAGAACGTGAGATGAAAGCGTTTCTGCTAGATGATTATTATATTGTGGTTGATAGACATTATTATAATATCAAAAGGTTTTTGATATAAAGATATTTGGATTCTCATAAGGGAAAAACCCGTTCCGTTATACGGCGTGGTCTTATGAGATATCGATTACCTGCTTGAACCGTTTTAAACTGTTTTACTCATACCAGTCCCATTACTGACCCGGAGTTCATTTTGTTGTTTTCCCTAAACTCTTGGGTGCCTAAATTTGTATGGGCAGTCAAGTAGTCGGGATTTTACAGATACACTTGAAGAGCTTTGTAATAACCCGAAAATCTGGGCCAGTTTAAAAATTTTATTTTGGCAATTTTGGCGAATTTTGAATATTTAAAATAGATTATTTTAAATATAGTCAACGAGAAATTTATTTTGAATATAATTCGAACGTATATATTTATACGCGTCGTCGTTAGAAAATAAATATTTATATATAATTATAAATAGATGTGGAAATGGCGCGGTAGTTCGATAATTCGATTTCAAACTTCAATTGAATGTACCGGGTGCAAAACAATCCGGATTTTAGTGAAACCAAAAACGTTAGGATCTAATTGATAATATCTTTCCAACGAATCCGACCAATCGAAATTTCATAGCGGGAATCAAAAGATATGTCCAGTTGAAAATTCTGAATAGTCGCTATGGAATTCAGGCCCTTAAAAATAGACATTTTGCAAATGACCTCGGATTTCGACGAAACTAGTTTTGTTGGGTCCGTGATGTAAAATTATTGCTAGGTTTCAAATTTCATAATTTTTCGAATTAATATGTGAGCGTGGCAAAGGAAAACGCGTTTGACCAGTTTCAGTTGATTTTAATCGACTGGAAAATGGCCATTTTTCTAACGGTCTCAGTATTCGACGAAACTAGTTTTGTTAGGACCGTATCATCAATACGAAGCTAGAAAATATTTTTCGGGAATTTTTCTAGTTAGTATGTGACCCCGGTAATTTGAAATGTACGTTTAAAATTCAATATAGAGATTTAAATGTTAATTCAACGGAAACTGATTCAATCGATCGAATCAACATACGAAACATATCCCATTGTGTTCGGAATAGGGGTGAAACGCTATAGGCGACAGGCGGTGGGCCTCGTTTAGAGGTCATATGTGAAAGTCAACTTTTTGAAATAAAATAAATTAAAATAAAATATATTATATCTTCCTTCTCTCCTCCCCTTAATTCATTCTGCCCCCCCATATAAACCAAATCGATTCGGGGAAAAAAAAAGAAAGAAAAAAAGAAAAACCGAATCGCAATTGCCTCCAGACCACGCCCACCGCCGCCCTCAACCGTGACCGCCGACCTCCCCTCCGCCTCACTCCCCCCTCGGCCAACCTCCCCGTCGCTTCTCCCCTTCCATCCCCTAAGCCGACGCGAAGCCCTCAGGTGACCTCGACGAACCCCAAGCGCCGGAAAACCCTATCCCCGACCGCCAGAGCTCCGGCGCCGACCCCCTTGGCTCCAACGACGAGAGCAGTTCTTCCCCCCTCCCTTCGCTACTCCTCCCCTGCTCAGAAATCAGTGAGTACTTTAATTTTTCAATTTAATTGTCAGTTGAAAAAAGACTATATTTTTAAAGTAAGAAAAATATGGTTTTTATATTTTTTAAAGTAAGAAAAATATGGTTTTTATATTTTTTAAAGTAAGAAAAATATGGTTTTTATATTTTTAAAGTAATAAAAATATGATTTTTATATTTTTAAAGTATTAAAAATATAATCTTTATTAAGTAGAAGATGTAAAAATATGATCTTTGGTTAGGTAGAGAATTAAAAATATAATTTTTACATGATAGGAATATTAAAAATACCATCTTTATATGTGTAGAAAAATAAAAATGAGATTTTTATAAAGATGAAATCTTTAAATTTGAAAAGGCGAAGTCTATGTTTTTATAAAGGCGAAATCTTTATTTTAGAAAAGACGGAATCTTTATATGGAAAATAGCGTGATAAAAATATAATTTTTATCTATATAACATAGAAGTAAAGAATTCGATTTTTATATATTGAATAGCAAAGTAAAAACTCGATTTTTAAATGTAAGAAGCGAATATAAAAATATGATTTTTAAATTGAAAGTGAATAAATAAAAATGTGATTTTTATTTTAAAGACGTCAAAATATCAAATTGTGTGATTTTTATATATGTAGTGGCTACGGGCAAAGAAGATGACGAAGATGCGATAGCGATGAAGATTTCTATCAGTGGAGAGCCGCGAAGTTAGGATAGCTTTCGGTGAGAATTTCTCACCTTTCAATTCATTTTTCTAGTTATATATATATACTAGGATGCAGACGGTGTTTAGTAGCACCCGACACAATCGTCCACAGACCATGGACTTGTTTGTTTGATTGCAAAAATAAGTTAGATTATTTGATTGAAATTGAATTGTTTGGGTGAATTGAAATTGATTTGATTGATGTGTGAATGGCGTGGGCCTTCACTAGACCGGGGATAAGGCTAGGCCTCGTCCCGTTTCTAGTATCGTGCCGTTGTGCCGCCGAAATTTTCTAAAATATGTTAGAAAAATAAAAATATCATTTTATTGAATAAATGAACTGAATAGAAATTCATATGTTGAAATAAAAATGTTTTTATCGTTAAAAATATAATTTTTAACGTGAAATGAATAAAATAAAATATTCATTTACAAACCGAACGGTTTGTTTATGTACACCTATTTGAAGGACATTGATTGGGTCGATAAATTTTACACATCGCCCAACTGCACAACTAATCAGATTGTTTGAAACCCCACACGGGTGTTAGGATGAAATTTGAAGTTCACTCATCCTGATTGATTAAATATGTCGATCGATCGATTGACAGGCTGTTATAAGCGTTAGATATCTATATTTGATGCTTATACAGTGTAGTGCACGTTGGTTGATGGTTGATTATTTTTCAATGCTATTATATGTGTGTAATGTATGAAAATCCATATAATTAACTTTATATGGTAATTGATTGGGCCTCATTCCAATTTGAAAAATAAAGAATATTATAAAATAAAGGTTCATGTGTTGACAGTACTCATCCACTGAGATTGGTCATGTGTTGAACGAAATATTTTAGTAATAAAATTTACATCTTTATTGATATAAAATAAAGGTTCATGTGTTGACAGTACTCATCCACTGAGATTGGTCATGTGTTGAACGAAATATTTTAGTAATAAAATTTACATCTTTATCAATAAAAAATAAAGGTTCATATGTTGACAGTACTCATCCATTGAGATTGGTCATGTGTTGAACGAAATATTTTGATAATAACAACTATTTTGAAAAAGAAATATTTGAAATAGAATATTTGAAAATAGAAATTTATGAAGCCGTGTTGATTAGATTGACGCCATTTTGACGTGAACGATATTTATATCGATTTTATTCATTTTAAAATGAATATTGAAAAGTGATTTCGAAATCGAATATTTTGAAATGAAATGAATTGAAAACGATTTCGAAATGAATTGAATTGAAAACGATTTCGAAATGAAATGAATTGAAAACGATTTCGAAATGAATTGAATTGAAAACGATTTCAAAATGAAATGAATTGAAAACGATTTCGAAATGAATTGAATTGAAAACGATTTCGAAATGAATTGAATTGAAAACGATTTCGAAATGAAATGAATTGAAAACGATTTCGAAATGAAATGAATTGAAAACGATTTCGAATTGAATTGAATTGAAAACGATTTCGAAATGAATTGAATTGAAAACGATTTCGAAATGAATTGAATTGAAAACGATTTCGAAATGAATTGAATTGAAAACGAATTCAAATTGAATTGAAAGTGAATTGAAATGAATTCAAATTGAATTGAAATTTGAATTGAATAGAAATGAATTTTAAAACGAATTTATAAAGAAGAATTCAATTTTGATTTGAATTGAAAAGAAAGTTGAAATTGCTTTTGAAACGAATTTTAAAACTATTTATATAATTCGTTTTAAATAGAAATCGACGATATATATATTATATATATATATTATATATATAATGGCCTGAATAGAACGCGCCGCGCCGCGGCAGTTCGTGAATTTCGACCATTTATTTCAAACGGACATTACGGGAGATCCAACCGTCGGATTCACCTAAAACCAGAACCGTTGGGTTCGTATCGAAAAGAGCTTTCTAACGAATATTAGAAATTTGAAATCTAGCGGTTGGATTTGGAATTATGTCCAAATCAAATTTGAAAAAGGTCGCTGTAAGTGCAGTTCGATGGCCGTTGATGGAAATCGACTGTACGGGCCTTGATAAAATTATTAAAAATAGTAATAATTTGTGTAAAATCATAAGAAATGATTTGTGAAGATTTGGGATGAAAAACTCCATATTTGAAAAGATAAAAATAGATTTTTATCGAAATGAACTAGTTTTGAACTAGAAATATAATTCTATTTATTTTTAAATAAATAAATTGAATTTGAAAAGAGTTTTAAAAATAACCAGAATTTCCAATGATTGCATTGGAGTGGAATTGAATCGAAATTGTCTTCGGAATATTTCGATGTTGGAATTCGTGATTATACGGATGTTGTTATGGAAATTTGAAAGATATATATTTATATCGTTATTTCCAATACGACATTTGTTAATCGTAGAATTCGATATTGAATATAAGCCGATATATTTTCTATTCAGAGCCTTATATTGAATATCAAATGCGATTTGGGTTTGTTGTGAATGGTGTCTTCACTAACACTGTTCTTGAACCCAGTTGAGAAAAGATTAAATCTTTTTATAAAGATTTAATGAAGTGGACCAAGTAAACAATATTTAATTGGGATTGAATTGATATTGATTTTTGGGTTTATCGTGAACAGTGTTTTAAATAACACTTGTTCTTTAACCCGATAATTAATGGAATGTGATTTTGGGTTTATCGTGAACCGTGTTTTAAATGACACTGATTCTTTAACCCAGTCGAAGATTAAAACTAAGTGGAGTTTCAATGAATCTTTAATTAGATTGAAATGATCGAAAATGGAGTATCACCAGTTTTGCTCCAGGCGATAGTTAAATCTTTAATTAGATTTGAACGTGAAATGGTAATTGAATTTACCGATAACACCGTGGTGTTAGATATGAAGTACTACTAGTTTTACTTCATGGGGTGAATAGGTTGGGATTGGGAAATTAAAACAAATGATTACTTCGGTAAGGTTCGCTAATCCCTACTAGTTTGAATTGATATTCAAAAATAGATTAAAGAATAAATTCAAGAAATTTATCTTGGATAAAATTAATGGGAACCTTTCCCTATGAATGTGAAATTTAGAAACTAACTGTCGGTTAGCCAAGCAGAATGGTTTTCTGGATATTGATCTGATGTTGGTTTCGGCCTTCGGGGTTAATATTTGGGGAATTATTCTCTTGATTAATTTACGGTTAGTGACTAATGAATTGGAATGAGGCGTATGTTGTGTTTGTGTAACACTTATTTAAAATATACGCGAGTTATTCGGAAAGACCGGGTTTATCCCATTCTGAATAACTGATACGACGATAAGTCGAAGATGAAGACGATGGTCGAAGACCGGAAGTCTTCACGTCGTTTGGGTAATTACTGATGATCTTGATTGGGCTGTACACCCAAGAAGATGGAAACAGTTAGTGATCGTCCAGACGTACTTGGAGATCGATGGATATGCGGGGTACTAGGTGCCTCCGGTTTCGTTCAGACCCAGAACGGACTTGTAAATGGGCTGTGTGTCTGACATTGGATTTTAGTCCGTGTGATTGATCTCTATTAAATATATATCTGTTTGGCAGCGGAGAATTTATTCTCTTGCTTAACGCCCTTCTCTGAGACGTACGAGATCAGGGGTTATATATTGATGGATATCAATCGCATGGAGTGAATTGCCTATATGGCATGCTAAGATGCAAATGATCAAGGCTTCTGTTGAAAAGCAAAGTCTTGTGGTTGATGATCGAAGCACGGCCTTTGTGGCGTAGCTTTGTGTAACGTTGATTCGCGAGTATCACACCCGGTATGAACTAAAAACGGGAGACGGACATCAGGGAGGACATGCGTTTCTTTCTAGTTAGGAGTGGCGTCAGTGCTTGAACTGGCTGACGAGTTTGACTCATGTGGATGTTACTTATTATTACTTGCTGAAAAGCGAGGCGCCTCGTGATATCGGTTTCGGCCGATGCTTCTGGTCGGCTGACGGGCCAGGCTTACGCCCCAAAGGGCGGAGAGACGTAGTGTTCAGGCATAATAATCCACATCGGTGGACCGGCCCTGACGATCCATGGGGCAGTAGCGGCTGTTCCTGAGACATGGGCTAGATTGTCTCGAATCGGTAGAGGATCTTGCCCCTAGCCTCGGTTCATACCATAAATGATAACCCAACTTCCAATACGACATTTGCGGTTTTAATTGTAAACTTATATATGGCGACATAGTGTTATGGGGCATCCATGCCGCCTATGATTGATACTTATGATTTGAAGTTGTTTTATACACTATGCACTTATAATAGTATCAAATGATTTGTTTTAAACGTATCGAGCATTCTTTGGCTGTTATAAGGGAAAACCCTATCCTCGGCTGCGTTGCATTGTGTGATGGGACCTGGGTCTTATAACAGCTTCATTTTTCTTTATTTAGCATTGCGCTGTTTGTTTTAGGCACTGGTATTCTTGGGAGGAAACCCGTTCCGTGTTATACGGCGTGGTCCCTTGATTTACCTAACTTTCAAATTAAAGAAGAATAACTGTTTTAGTTCTCACACCAGTCACATGACCGACCTGGAGTTTATTGTTTTAACCTAAACTCTGGGTGCCCTTATTTTCGACACGGGCAGCTAGTAGTTTTGGTTTTGCAGATTTATATTCACAGGATCCTGGTTTACAGCTGGAACGATATCCGGAAAGCTTTGTATCCGTATATCTTCTTCTAGTTGTGTATTGTATTATTTTCCGCTGCTATGTATTTAAATGTAATTTAAATCTCTGATATTTCTGTGTAATTTTTATTCATTAATACTCTGTATATTCTTGTAATCTGATGCATTGTTGTAATATACAATGAAATGTTCTTTTATATGCGTTCTGTTGTGGCTTGTTCTCGAACTATCCGACGCTTTCCTTTACGGGGAAGTTACGGGTTTTCACAAGCTTGGAGCAGGAGGCTTAAGGATCATATAGCTATAGTTATTTCCGATGTGTTGTAAGTGCTGTACTTTGATAATGATATGTATATTCAAGTACAGATTTGTATTTCAAAGTTATGTTATGAAATATATTTATTCGTTCCGCTGTGAGGTTCGTGTTACTCTGATGTTGTGTTCTTCTTCTTCTTCTATTCTAAGTTTCTATCTTATCTATTCTCACCCTCTAATTTCTTTCACTATTGACAGGTATTTTTCGATGTTTGGTTAGTCATCATTGAGTTTATGGCGATAACCAAAGTCGTTAAAATCCCAGGTCATTACAAAAAGTCTGTTTTGAAAATATTCCCCAAGAATCCATATGTAATATCCTTCGGTCCTTTATCTAAAATTCTTACTTTTCCCTTTATCAGCCTGTCTCGGGATCAAAACATTCCTAATATCCCAGAAGGCATCACGATACCCGGATGGTTCCGGAGATATTTGGAGGCCACAACACCTGCTGAAGGCCAGAGAGATGCTCTTCCTCCTGTTGCCCCAGTCATTCCTTCCCCCCTCTAAGAGCAGATAACTTTGTTAAATTATGTAAGGTCTTCTGTGCTATGGAAAGGAAGCCATTCCATGGGAATGAGACGTTTGTGGAAGCTCGGGATTGGCTTAAGGAAACCGAGAACTTATTCATAATCTTTGAAGTGGAGGACCGAAGAAAGATTCAGTTAGCTGCTTGTCTGTTAAAAGACGAAGCCTCATTTTGGTGGGAAGTCGCCCAGGCTGGACGTCCGGTGGAAACCTGGGAAGATTTCAGACAAAGGTTCGAGATGAAATTTCTTTCCTAAGCTGAGCGAAGCATACAGATGGAGAGCTTCTTAGAGCTCAAGCAAGGGAATTTGACGGTGAAGGAGTATGTGAACAAGTTTAACCAGCTAGCAAGGTTCAGACTAGAGTTGGTGGATACACCACACAAAAAGGCTTTATGATTTGCTAAAGGACTGAATGAGCCTCTGCATGGCCTTGCTATATCCCATATTCCTACAGGGGCCACCTTTCAAAGGCTTGTGAATATGAACCTAATGCATGAAGAGGACATGGGACAGTAGAAGGAAGCAAAGACTGAGGGGACATCGCAGAACAGGAAAGTGTGGCCTAAGAAAGGGCAACAGCAACAACAGCCACAACAACAACAAAAGAAAGGAGGGAAAGATGTCAAAGGCAAGGATAAGAGGAAATGTCACAATTGTGGGAAGGAAGGTTACTTGATCAAGGACTGTAAGAGAAGGAAGGGCAATTGCTTTAATTGTGGAGAAGTCGGACACTTCTCTAAGGAGTGTCCGAAGAAACAGGGACAGGGTCAGAGGGCAGGAACTTCTGGAGGACAGGTGCATGTTCTCGCCGTTAGTGCTTCTGAAAGAGGTAGAAAAATTTCCGTAGAAAGTTTAATTTCTCTTTCAAACCATCAAGTTAGAACACTTTTTGATTCTGGTGCTTCACACTCGTTTATATCTAGTTCTGTAGTTGAATCTCTGCACTTAGTTACTAGTATTGTAGTAGATCCCATGGTTGTTTCAAACCCCATTGGTGGTTCGGATCATTTATTGATGAGTTGTTAAGGTTTGAAATTATCTGTATTAGGCGTCGAGTTTGAATGCGACACGTATGTGCTCGGGTTTATGGGTCATGGGTTGATTCTAGGAATGGATTGGCATACCACATATGGAGCCATTTTAGATTGTGAAAGGAGGGTTGTCAGGCTCCCAACTTGTCATGGGAGGACCCTCGAAGTTTCTTGTGACCCACAAGGGTCTGTTATTCTTAGCTTCTTAGAGTCTTTAGATGCATCCATAGAGGGCTTGTAATCTGTTCCAGTGGTTCGGGATTATTCCGATGTTTTTGATGAGGTACAGGGTTTACCTCCAAGGCACGAGATCGAATTCAGCATATATTTGGTGGACAATGCAAAGCCAATTGCGTTACCAGTACGCCACATGGCTCCAAGGGAAAGGAGGGAGCTGAGTAAGCAAGTAGGGGAGCTACTTGGGAAAGGGTTCATCAGACGAAGCATATCTGAATGGGGTGCTTCAGTAGTATTCGCAACTAAAGCAGATGGATCACTTTGTCTATGTGTTAACTATAGAGAATTAAATAAGCTCACCAAAAAGAATAGGCACCCGCTTCCAAGAATTGATGATTTATTTGATCAGCTTGTTGGTGCCTTAGTATTTTCCTAGTTGGACTTGGCTACAGGGTTCCATCAATTGAGAGTAGCCGAGGATAACATAGATAAGACTGCTTTCAGAACTCCGGGCAGTTTCTTTGAATGGCTAGTGATGCCTTTTGGGTTGACAAATGCACCCACCTGTTTTGTTGATTTGATGAGTATTGTGTTTCGGGAATTCCTAAACAAATTCGTCGTGGTCTTCATTGATGATATTTTGATCTTCTCCAAGAACGAAGAAGAGCATGCCTAACATCTGAAGGAAGTTTTGAAAACTCTCCGTGACCACCAGCTAAAAGCAAAGTTCTCCAAATGCCATTTCTGGAGAAAGGAGGTAAGATTCTTGGGGCATGTAGTCTCCAAAGTAGGTATAGCTGTAGATACCGCGAAGGTGGTTGTAGTGTAAGATTGGCAGATTCCTAAAAACGCAACTAAGGGGAGAAGCTTTCTTGGGTTGGCAGGTTACTATAGGAAGTTCATTAAGAACTTCGCGAAGATATCAACCCCTCTCACTAGGCTAACAAAGAATAATTTGGTGTTTTCGTGGGATATAAATGTGATGTTGCTTTCCAACAGCTGAAAGGGGCTCTGACAACAGCCCCAGTTTTGACCTTGCCCAATGGAAGTAAAGTGTTTACTGTTTACACTGATGCGTGCGGTACAGGGCTTGGTGCGGTGTTGATGCAAGAAGAGAAAGTAATATGTTATGGGGGTGGGCAGTTGAGAGTTCATGAAAAGAACTACCCCACCCATGATCTAGAACTAGCTGCCATAGTATTTGCATTAAAGACGTGGTGTCATTATTTACTGGGAGAAAGATTCGAGTTGTACACCGATCACAAATCTCTCAAGTACCTATTCTCTCAGAAGGATCTTATAACACCCCACATCCATTAGTGTCACTCACTAAGGGAATGCATTAAGTTCTGTGAAGCATTGTAGGTAAACAGACATAGAATAATTACAAGACAGATATAAATAAAGATAGCAGCGGAAATTTCAAAAATTTTGTTTCAGACATAAATCACAATCCCATGGTTTATAATACCATAATTCATAAAACCATTATAAGAAAATACTTCTGTCTTGCATAATTAGAGTACATAGGAATTAAAAGAAAACATTATTCCCCAATAAAAAGAGTAAGCCATAGTAGAGACAAAGACTTGAGCCATACTCCAGAAGTAGCTTCCAACAAGATAATATCCAAGTCCTGACTAGGCCTAGGTGTTTATTCCGTGAGAACCTTGGGAGGGGAACGAAAGAGAGAAGGAAAAACAAAGGGGTCAGACATAAATTCTGGTGAGTCTAGATACTTTTAGCCAGTAAATAAATAAAGGTGAACATGATAGGCATAAAGTGGATAAGAGAGATCAACACATAAATGGCAGGCATAATAAGGTAAACAGGACAATAGGATAGAATAGATAGTGCTTGTTAATACTTTCCTTGCTCTGCTCCAATACTAGTATAACAAATATGTAATAGGATTACATACTCCCTAATTGCTTAACAAAAACAGGATGATCCCAACAGAAACATAATGGTAATTTTACGTGTACTCTAGTAACGGGTTTTAACCCAAACAGGACTGGTACGTAAACAGAAATAACGGGTGTTAGCCCAGACAGAAACACAGGTACCCTACAGAAACAGACAGGACTAGATGTACCCTATTTACTACCCCCAAACGATCGGCTCCCTATTCCGTAGAAACCCTGTTCTAGCCCCACGGTAGGGTGTATCACTCCCTAAAGTGGCAACCCTTCATTTTCCGGATGTGCACGACAATATCCACTGATGTCACAACGTCTTATCTTCCCCAGCAGGCGGATTCATGCACGCACATGACCTCGTTGGAATGCACCGTCAACACCGCCTCTACGTTTGGATCTCTTACAATCAGCTCAGTAAGCATGCCCCACTCCGACCTAGTTCGGAGTACCCGTTTAATACCTATTTAAGGGTTGCTGACTGAAATGGGTCCCATACAAGATGATGCAAGCTCTCCCCTTTGTCTTGCATCCCCACTACTAGGTTTTCCACTGGTTTTGTTTACCTAAAGATGTCTTTAATTACATAACCCCGACAGGTTAAGTTTGTGGACCTATATATACAAATATTACCCACCAACCCAAGATGTACTTAACCCTCCTACTGATTCAAGCATGTTTATTTAACGGTTAAGTTTGTGGGCCTATATATTAATATTACCCACCTACCCAAGATGTACTTAACCCTCCCACTGATCCAAGCACGTTTTACTTAACCCTATCATTAGTTCATATTCATACAATCCCTTATGGATTAGATTAGGTTAAGTAGTCTGATTCATTACCATGTCCATTTATGGTTTATAATGCGCTAGACCTACCACAATAGGCCTACAACATGTGGACGCTGGATATGCCGGTCGGGTCCGGGCAGTCTTATTCCATAGTTGTGCCTAACCTCATGTCTTAGCCCGATTCGTATTCCCGTACTTAGACCTCCTACATTAGGTTCAACATTAGTGGCTACTGGATATGCTGGTCGGGTCCGGGTAGACTTCCACCACTAATGTAACCTAACCTCGTGTCATAAGTACAATTACAATTCCTAATTGTAATTACTAAACATTCCATTTTTAATTAATTAATCAATTAATTAAACCTTTCCATTTTTGGGTGTCAATACATATTTTTCCCAATAATTTGAATTACATGTCCATAAATGTTCATATTCAAATTATGTCATTTTTAATTAATTTACCAATTAATTAATCCTTTCCTTTTATAGGTGTCAATACCTATTTTGCAACAATAATTTGAATTACATATCCATAAATGGTCATATTCAAATTATGCCATTATTATCCAAATTTTCCTATGTCATCATAAGTGATTATTACTATGTTTCCCTATTTGAATTATATGTCCAACTTATATAAAACATTATACAAATTATGCCAATTATAAATCCCCTTTTTTCCCCATTTCCTAACTAACGTGATCACATATATTTTGGCGTCATCGATCCTATAAAGTAGCCTCGTCATAACAATAAAAGGGAACATAAAAAGGGTGATAGTTCAACATGTTTTGGCATAAATATTAACATAACTGGCATAGAGACTAAGTGAATGGACATGTGATAATTATCATAATAAAGTGGACATCAAATTAATAACTTGTGTTTAAGCAAGCATAATGAGATCTAGATTCAATATCAGGTGTCCAATTACCTAAATCTAGCACAAACATGGTGGCAAAATAACAAGTTTAGATTCACATGTCAAGTTTACCACATATACCAAGGTATCATAATATAACAAGTGAAAGGTGATTAACACCAAAGACTAGATCCAAGTAATGTCAAATTAATGGGTGTACTATCATCCTAACATGGTTACAAATCAATGTTCATATAAACATCATATTGAACAACCACAATCAGATCTAGAAAGTTAGATTTGTATTAACAAGTTCACATGTACCACAATATAATTGTAATTCAAGATTCACATAAGAAACATAGTAGAATGTCCATAGATTAGATCTAGGGAAAATGACATAGTATGCTTGCATAAATTCATGATTTATAGCATATACCCAATTCATAGTCTACCACAATTCACATTTGTCTATTTAAACCTAAAAGTAACTAGAACTCACTGTTGTAGAAGAAAGAATAGATTAAGTGTTTGTTGCTGTTCTAGAACCGTTCTCCTCTTTCACAATTCCGAAGCTTTAATTCATTGGAGAAGAGACTAGCTTAGTTTATGATGCAGCAGCATGGAGGCTTATGAATGAATTTAGTTTTAGATTAGGGTTTAGGTTTATGGGTGTTTATATAGATGTGCAGGATTAAGTAGAGCCCTTAGATTAGTTTAGGATCAATCTAAACCATCGATTTCACAATGACACATCACTCAGCCAACCAAATGAAGCCACATAAGCCCTAAAATCAGAAAAATCGTCACCCGAACATGTCAGCCCGACCTGGCCGACAGGGGTCGACTCCCTTGTGTCGACACCTATGTCGACACCCCTATAGGGGGGTCGACACCCGTGTCGACTCCCCCTGAGAGGGAAATTTCCCGCTCAGCCCAATTCTACTGTTTTGAAATTCGAATAGGTTTTTAGCTTATTAATTATTATTTTAATTTAATTTCTGTTTAAACTTGAAATCTTCTAAGCTCCATAACTTCTTCATACGGAGCCCGATTTACGCAAACTTGGACTCTATCTCAAGTAGAATTCCTAGACGAATGCAATGGCATAATCCATTTCACTTAATTCTGAATATTAAATTAATTATTATTTAATTTATCCTCTTTAATGTCGTTAAAAAATAGGGGTGTTACATTCTTCCCTACTCAAAGGATTTCATCCCCGAAATCTCTAAGTTGAGAAGAATGCATATCCTACCATCCATCATCCATCTACTCAACCATCAATCACAGGCATTTATTGTCCTTAAGGATTTCTAATGCTTTCATGAAAATATGCAAAATTGTGTGTGTATGTCCCAATACTAATGCGAAGATCGGGCGGTCTACTGATTCAGTTGACCTCCTTAATGCAATGTATGTTAGTGCCATGTATCCAATATGTATGCAAATAAGCCTATTATAACATGTAAGTTCTATATGTGTGCACACTCATTCGTCTAAATGCAACACCCATATGTAATTCATCCATTTCCATCCATAAAAGAAAAGAAAATGCATATACATCCATATGCAGTATGAGAGTGATTGAGCGGATCTAGTGCCTAATGTGTGTGTATTTGCGTCCACAGGCAACCACTAGCAAACACTTGCATCCACTTGCATCCATCAAACATAACATGTCTCAAACACATGTTTAAAATCATGGGATTTTCTACCTAAAGGTAGAAGATTCGACTGATAGGATATACTCAGATGATAGAAGCAAATGCGAATAAAAGCTTTTGGAAGAGAAGTTAAGAACATTCCCTTGAAAAGTAAATGGTATGAAGCGTAAAAATCTTGTCTTCTGTCTCCCAAGTTGCATCTTCTTGATTGTCTCCCCACTGGACCTTCACCAACTTGACTTCTCGTTTGCGTAGCTTCTTAACCTTCGATCCAAGTATGCAAGTCAGAATTCATCCAATCATTGCTTCCTTCTTTATTTTCACTTCCTTTCGCAAGTTTGGCCCCACTACCTCGAACTCTATACATTTTATCGCCACTTGGATGAATAGTCACCTTGGAGTGATGGGCTTCCTCAAGGACTGTCTTCAATAGGTTTCCCATCCTGATATGATTCACCTATCAAACCTCTTCTCAAGTAGCCCCGCCACTTGCTTATCAAGTTCCTTCTTTTCTTTTAGGAGCCATATGGCGCACAGGTAATGCAACTGGCTTTGCATTGTCTAGCAGGTATATACGGAAATCAGTCTCGCGCCTCAGGGTAATCCCCGAACCTCGTCTAAGACATCAGGATACTCACGGACTACTGGTGCCGATCGCAGATCATCGGTAGATGCCTCAAGAGACTCTAGGAAACTAAGCATAACAGACCCTTGTGGGTCACGAGAAATTTCGAGGGTGCTTAACGACCCTCCTCTCACCACCCAGAATGGCACCATATGTGGTAAACCAACATATCCCTATAATCAATCCATAGCCTATAAACCCGAGTACATATGTGTCGCATTCAAATTTGATGTCTAACACAGATAATCTCAAACCCCTACAAATCATAGATAAATGAGCTGAATCACCAATGGGGTTTGAGACAACTACGGGATCCACTACCATACTAGTAACTAAGTGCAGAGATTCAACAACAGAACTTGATATAAATGAGTGTGAAGCGTCAGAATTAAAATGTGTCCTAACCGGATGATTTGAAAGAGAAACTAATCTTTCGATGGAAATTTTTCTACCTCTTTCAGGAGCACTGATCACGAGAGCATGCACCTGCCCTCCAGAAGTTCCTGCCTTTTGACCTTGTCCCTGTTTCTTCGGGAAATCCTTAATAAGATGCCCGACCTCTCCACAAGCGAAGCAAGCATTCTACCATTTCCTGCATTCCTTGGCTAAGTGACCCTCTCGCCCACAACTATGGCACTTCCTCTTATCTTTAACCTTGTCATTCTTTTCACCTTTCTTCTGCTGTTGTCCCTTCTTGGGCCACACCTTCTCATTTTGAGTTGCTACCTCAGCCTTTACTTCCTTCTTTTCTCCCTTTTCATCCTCATGCATTAGGGCCATATCAACAAGTTTTTAAAAAAGTGGCTCCCATTGGGATATGGGACATTGCCAGCCTATGCTGAGGCTCATTCAGCCCTTTGGCAAACAGCAAAGCCTTTTTCTGCGGCATATCCACCAACTCTAGACCGAACCTTGCCAGTTGGTTGAACTTGTTCACATATTCCTTCACCGGTAAATTTCCTTATTTGAGAGCTAAGAACCTCTCCATCTGAATGCTTCTTTCAGCTTGGGAAAGGAATTTCATTTCGAACTTGTGTCTAAAATCTCCCTAAGTTTCCACTGGATGTCCAGCTTGGGTGACTTCCCACCAAAATGAGGCTTCATCCTTTAACAGCCAAGCAGCTAACTGAATCTTCCTCCTATCCTCTACTCCAAAGATTACGAACAAGTCCTCGGTCTCCTTGTGCCAATTTTGAGCTTCAACGAATGTCTCATTCCCATGGAATGGTTTCCCTCCCATAACATGGGAGTCTTTGCAGATTTTGGTGAAGTTATTTGCTCTTGGAGGGGGAGGAGGAGGAATGATTGGCGCAGCTGGGGGAGGAACGTCTCTTTGGCCTTTGGCAGGTGCCATGGCCTCCACATACCTACGGAACCATCTTGGTATAGTGACGCCCTTTGGGATATAAGGGATGTTTTGTTCCCCAATTTGCTGGAAAAAAAAGGAAAAGGAAGAAATTTAGATAAAGGACCGAAGGATACTACATATGGCTTCTTGGGGGAATATTTCCAAAACAGTCTTTTCTTTTCGAAAACACTTTCTTTTAATACCTTTTTGAAAAATAATTTTCAAAAACTTTTATCTAATCTGGTAACCTTCAGCTCTGATACAAAGTGTAACACCCCATATCCGTTAATGTCACTCGCTAAGGGAATGCATTAAGTTCTATGAAGCATTGTAGGTAAACAGACAGAGAATAATTGCAAGACATATATAAATAAAGATAGCAGTGGAAATTTCAAAAATTTTATTTCAGACATATCCCGTGGTTTATAATACTATAATTCATAAAACCATTACAACAAAATACTTCTGTCTTGCATAATCAGAGTACATAGGAATTAAAAGAAAACATTATTCCCCAATAAAAAGAGTAAGTCATAGTAGAGACAAAGACTTGAGCCATACTCCAGAAGTAGCTTCCAACTAGATAATATCCAAGTCCTGACTAAGCCTGGGTGTTTCCTCCCTGAGAACCTAGGGGGGTGACGGAAGAGAGAGGGAAAAACAAAGGGGTTAGACATAAAGTCTGGCGAGTCTAGTTACTTTTCTCCAGTAAATAAATAAAGGTGACATGCATAAAGTGGATAAAAGCGATCAATACATAAATGGCAGGCATAACAAGGTAAATAGGACAACATGATGAAATAGATAGCGCTTCTTAGTACTTATCTTGCTCTGCGCCAATACTAGTATAACGGATATGTAATAGGATTACATACTCCCTAATTTCTTAACAAAAACAGGATGATCCCAATAGAAACATAATGTTAGTTTTAGATGTACTCTAGTAACGGGTTTTAACCCAAACAGGACTGGTACCTAAACAGAAATAATGGGTGTTAGCCCAGATAGAAACACATGTACCCCACAGAAACAGACATGACTAGATGTACCCTATTTACTACCCTCAATTGATCGGCTCACTATTCCATGGATACCCTGTGCAAGCCCCACAGTATGGTGTATCACTTCCTAAAGTTGCAACCCTTCATTTTTCGGATGTGCATAACCATAGCTACTGATGTCACGGTGTCTTATCTTCCCCACCAGGCTGAGTCATGCACGCACATGACCCCGTTGGAACACGCCATCAACACCGCCTCCACGTTTGGATCTCTTACAATCAGCTCAGTAAGCATGCCCCACTCCGACCAAGTTCGGAGTACCCGTTTGGTACCTATTTAAGGGTTACTAACTGAAATGGGTCCCACACAAGATAACGCAAGCTCTCCCCTTTGTCTTGCATCCCCACTACTAGGTTTTCCACTGGTTATGTTTACCTGACGATGTCTTTAATTACATAACCCCAACAGGTTAAGTTTGTGGGCCTATATATACAAATATTACCCACCAACCCAAGATGTACTTAACCCCCTACTGATTCAAACATGTTTTTTTAACGGTTAAGTTTGTGGGCCTATATATTAATATTACCCACCTATCCCAAGATGTAGTTAACCATCCCACTAATCCAAGCAAGTTTTACTTAACCCTATCTTTATTTCATATTCATACAATCCTTTATGGATTAGATTAGGTTTGGTTAAGTAGTCTGATTCATTACCATATCCATTTATGGTTTATAATGGGCTAGACCTACGACATTAGGCCTACAATATGTGGATTCTGGATAAGCAGGTCGGGTCCGAGCAGTCTTATCCAAAAGTTGGGCCTAGCCTCGTGTCTTACCCCAATTCTTATTCGCGTACTTAGACCTCCCACATTAGGTTCAACATTAGTGGATGCTGGATATGCCGGTCGGGTCCGCGCAGACTTCCACCACTAATGTAACCTAACCTTGTCTCATAAGTACAATTACAATTCCCAATTGTAATTACTAAACATTCCATTTTTAATTAATTAATAAATTAATTAAACCTTTCCCTTTTTGGGTGTCAATGCATATTTTGCCCAATAATTTGAATTATATGTCCATAAATGTTTATATTTAAATTACGCCATTTTTAATTAATTTACCAATTAATTAATCCTTTCCTTTTATAGGTGCCAATACCTATTTTGCAACAATAATTTGAATTACATATCCATAAATGGTCATATTCAAATTATGCCATTTTTATCCAAATTTTCCTATGTCATTATAAGTGATTATTACTATGTTTCCCTATTTGAATTATATGTCCAACTTATATAAAACATTATACAAATTATGCCAATTATAAATCCCCTTTATTCCATGTTTCCTAACTAACGTGATCGCATATATTTTGGCGTCATCGAGGCTATAAAGTAGCCTCGTCATAACAATAATAGGGAACATGATAAGGGTGACAGTTCAACATGTTTTGGCATAAATATTAACATAACTGGCATAGTAACTAAGTGAATGGACATGTGATAATTATCATAATAAAGTGGACTTCAAATTAATAACTTGTGTTTAAGCAAGCATGTCAAGTTTACCATATATACCAAGGTATCATAATATAACAAGTGAAAGGTGATTAACACCAAAGTCTAAATCCACGTAATGTCAAATTAACGGATGTACTATCATCCTAACATGGTTACAAATCAGTGTTCATATAAACGTCATATCGAATCACCACAATAAGATCTAGAAAGTTAGGTCTGTATTAACAAGTTCACATGTACCACAATATAATTGTAATTCAAGATTCACATAGGAAACATAGTAGAATTTCCATATATTGGGAAAATGACATAGTATTCTTGCATAAGTTCATGATTTACAGCATATACCCAATTCACAGTCTACCACAATTCACATTTATCTATTTAAACCTAAAAGTGACTAGAACTCACTGCGGTAGAAGAAAGAATAGATTAAAAGTTTGTTGCTGTTCTAGAATCATTCTCCTCTATCACAATTCCTAAGCTTTAATTCGTTGGAGAAAAGACTAGCTTAGTTTAGGATGTAGCAGCATGGCGGCTTATGAATGAATTTAGTTTTAGATTAGGGTTTAGGTTTACGGATGTTTATATAGATGTGTAGGATTAAGTAGAGCCCTTAGATTAGTTTAGGATCAATCTAAACCATCCATTTCACAATGACACATCACTCAGCCAACCAAATGAAGCCACATAAGCCCTAAAATCAGAAAAATCGTCACCCAAACACGTCAGCCCAACCTAGCCGACAGGGGTCGACTCCCCTTAGGGGGGTCGACACCTATGTCGACACCCCTATAGCAGGGTCGACACTTGTGTCGACTCCCACTTGGGGGGATGTTGACACCCTTGAGAGGGAAATTTCCCGCTTATCCCAATTCTTCTGTTTCGAAATTCGAACAGGTTTTATCTTATTAATTATTATTTTAATTTAATTTCTGTTTAAACTTGAAATCTTCTAAGCTTCATAACTTCTTCATATATAGCCCGATTTATGCAAACTCAGTCTCTATCTCAAGCAAAATTCCTAGACGAACGCAATGGCGTAACCCATTTCACTTAATTCTGAATATTAAATTAATTATTCCTTAATTTATCCTCTTTAATGTCGTTAAAAATTTGGGGTGTTATAGATCTCAACTTAAGGCAAAAACGGTGAATGGAATTCTTAGCTTCATACGATTTTTAGATTTCTTATACGCCTGGCAAGGGTAATGTGGTTGCAGACGCACTAAGTAGGCCAAGGATGGCTCTAAGTCCTTTGTTTGTGGAAAGAGAGAACTTGGAGGTCATATCAGCTTTTGATTTTAGACCCTCCATCGAAGTTTTGCCTGATTTATTTGCATCCTTAGAGATATGACCAACTCTTGTGGAGCAGATAGGAGCTTCGCGATAAGGTGACCCATATATTCTAGACATTATGGATAAGCTCAGAAGAGGGGAGACTTCTAGTCACCTCAGTAGATATGCCATAGATGAAAAAGGGTGGTTGCGACGAGATGGAAGGCTTTGTGTTCCTCAGACTGGAAGCTTGATAAAGGCAGTCCTAGAAGAAGCCCACCACTCTAAGATGACTATTCATTCAGACGGCGACAAGATGTATAGAAACATGAAAAGGGTTTTCTTTTGGGCTGGGATGAAGAAGGACATGGCTGAATTTGTTTCTCAATGTTTGGTTTGTCAGCAAGTCAAGGCAGAGAAAAAGAAGCCCATCGGATTACTTCATCCGTTGGAAGTGCCGTAGTGGAAATGGGAGAGTGTCTCGATGGATTTCATAGATGGGTTGCCTAGATCGAAGAAAGGCAATACTAATGTTTGGGTGGTAGTAGATAGACTCACTAAGAGTGCTCACTTTATTCCAGTCAAGAGCAAAAGGACGACATCGTGGTTGGCAGCGATTTATGTTCGTGAGATAGTTCGCCTCCATGGAGTACCTTCCAGCATAGTAAGCGATCGTGACCCCATCTTTACTAGCGAGTTTTGGAGAAGTTTGCAAGAGGCATTATGTACACAGTTGCGTTTAACCATCGCTTATCATCCTCAGACCGATGGGCAGACGGAGAGGGTGAACAAGATTCTTGAAGATCTTTTGAGATTGTGTATCCTTGACTTCGGAGGGACTTGGGAAGAGCATCTTCCTTTGGTGGAGTTTTCCTATAATAACAGCTATTAGGCCAGCATCGGCATGGCACCCTTCGAAGCATTGTACTGGCGCCCTTGTAGATCACCGACTTGTTGGTGGGAATCTACAGAAAGATTATTACTTGGACCAGATATGGTTAGAGAAACGTCCGAAAAGATTGAACTTATTCGACGGCGGATGAAGACGGGTCAAGACAGGTGGAAATCATATGTAGACAAGAGAAGGACTGACATTGAATTCGAAGTAGGAGACTTGGTTTCCATCAAAGTATCACCTCTGAGGAATGTGGTCCACTTCGGAGCAGTAAGGAAGTTGGCACCTAGGTTTTGGGACCCTTTCCCATAATCGAAAGGATTGGCCTAATGGCATATAGAGTAAAGCTTCCTGAAAATTTATATGGCGTTCATGATTTTTCCATGTTTCTCATCTGCCGAAGCGCTTGCATGACACCGCGGAAGTTGTTGAGTCGAGTATATTGGAGGAGGTAGAGGTGGAATGGGAGGCAACAATCAGGCGAGTTCCTTCCCGTATTCTGGGATCAGAGGTTAGGAAGCTACGAAATAAAGAGATCAAGTTGCTAAAGGTTCAATGAGGAGATAACACAGAGGATGTGACCTGGGAAACTGAAGATAAGATTTGTGCTTTATACCCTTTTCTCTTCGAGGGTATGTTCTTAACTCCTTTTCCAAAAGCTTTATCAGTATTTGTTTCTATCATTTGAGTATATCTTATTCATAGTATTTTCGACCTTTAGATAGGAGTCCTATGGATGAAAACATGTGTTTGAAAAATGTTATGTTTGATGGATGCAAGTGTTTGCTAGTGGTTGCCTGAGGATGCATGTACACACACATTAGGCACTAGATCGGCTCAATCACTTTCATACTGCATATGGATGTGTGTGCATTTTCTTTTAGGGATAGAATGGATGAGTTAATATATGTATTTTGCATTTGGACAAATGTGTGTGCACACATATAGAACTTATATGACGTAATAGGTTTATTTGCATACATATTGGATTTGTGGCACTAACGTACATTGCATTAAGGAGGTCAACTGAATTAGTAGACCGCCTGATTTTCGCATTATTGTTGGGACATATACACACACTTCTGCATATATTCATATAATTATTAGAGGCTTTTAAGGACAATGAATGCCAATGGATGTTGGATGAGTAGATGGATGATGGATGGTAGGATATGTATTCTTCCCAACTTAGAGATTTCTGGGACGAAATCCTTTTAGTAGGGGAGAATATAACACCCCAAATTTTAACGACATTAAAAAAGGATAAATTAAATAATAATTAATTTAAAATTCGGAATTAGAGGGAACGGACTATGCCATTGCGTCCATCTCGAAATTTTGGTCAGAATGGACATCTGGTTTGCGTAAAACGGACACTGTATGAAAAAGTTATGAGAGTTCGAAGTTTGTTTACGCACAAGATAAGTATAAATATATATAAAATAAATTCCAGAACCTTCAAAAACAATTCAAAAATCAAAATTGGGCCAAAGTGGGTTGAGCGGGAAAATTCCCGCTCGTGGGTGTCGACCCCCCTATTGGGGTGTCGACCCCCCTATTGGGTGTCGAACCCCTCAGACAGATCTGGGCAAAATTCGTTTTATGTACCTGGACTTGATTCTGGATCTGGTTCATTGATTCTAGGCTATAAATATGGTCCCCTATTCCCTTATTTTTTCCATTGGAGATCATAGAGGCCATATGCTGTCGGGTTGCAAACTGAAACATAATCAAAGTCTACTACAATCAGTTTAGCTACTCAGAATTCAGATCTCTCTCTCCCTCTTTCTAAATTTTCTGAACCTAACGCTATGAGTTTCTAGTCATTTTTAGGTTTAAATGGATAAATGTGAATTATGATAGAGTACGAATTGGGTATATGTTGTGAATCATGAACTTATGCAAGTTTATTATGTCATTATTCCTAGATCCGATATGATTATGGACATTCTACTATGCTGACTATGTAAAACTTGACTTGCAACTATATTGTGGGAAATACGAGCTTGTTAATTTAGATCTAATCCTTTATGCTAATCATCTTTTACCTGCTATGTTGTAGTAATCACGATATGTTATAAACTTGACATGTAATGCCACCTTTTTAGATCAAATCACGCTACTATGTCACCCTAATTTTGTTAAACATCTAAATGACAAGTTTAGATCATGTTATGTTGACTTTAACATTGTAGTTGCCACAAGTTCATCAGCTCAGTGTTCACCCTGTTATGATGATTACATGTCCATTCACCTTGTGGTCATGCTTATGCCAAAACTATGCTGAAACTGTCACCTTTGTCACTCCCTTTTTATTGTTATGACGAGGCTACTTTGTAGCCTCGATGACGCCAAAATACATGCGATCATGTTAGTTAGGAAACAGGGAAAAAGGGGATTTATAATTGGCATAATTTATATAATGTTTATATAAGTTGGACATATAATTCAAATAGGGAAACATAGAAATAATCACCTATAATGACATAGGTAAATTTAGGTAAAAATGGCATAATTTGAAAATGACCATTTATGGATATTGAATTCAAATTATTGTTGCAAAATAGGTATTGACACCTATAAAAGGAAAGGATTAATTAATTGGTAAATTAACTAAAAATCGAATGCTATTAGGAATTGTAATTTTACTTATGACACGAGGTTAGGTTATGTTAGTGGTGGAAATCTGCCCGGACCCAACCGACATATCCAACAGCCACTAATGTTGAACCTAATGTGGGAGGTCTAAGTACATAAATGCGAATCGGGCTAAGTCACGAGGTTAGGCCCAACTCTGGAATAAGACTGCCCGGACCCGACCGTAATATCCAGCATCCACGTGTTGCAGGCCTAATGTGGGAGGTCTAACCCAGTATGAAACCATAATTGGACATGGTGATAGAATTGAACTACTTAACCTAATTTAATTCATAAAGAATGTATGACTATGAACTTAAGTTAGGGTTAAGTAAAACTGGATGAGTAGTGGGTGGGTTAAGTAAATTATAAGGGGTGGGTGATATATAGATATATAGGCCCACAAACTTAACCCAGTAAGGTTATGTAATTAAAGACACCTGATGGTATACATAGCCAGTGGAAAAAAGAATAAAGTTATGTAATTAAAGACACCCTTTAGGGTAAGCATAACTGGTATAGGACTGTGTAATTAAAGACACCTAGGGGTATACATAGTCAGTGAAAAACCTAGTGGGGATACAAGACAAAGGGGAGAGCTTGTATCATATTGTGAGGGACCCATTTCAATCAGTAACCCGCAGTAGGTATCAAATAAAGAACTCCGTACTAGGCGGAGATAAGGGCACACTTACTGATTAGTTGTAAGAGATCCAAACGGGATGGGCGGTGTGGATAGCGCAAACCGACCGGGGACACGTGCGTGCATGGGCCGGGCAGAGGGGGCTAAGATGACCATAACACTAGTAGATATGGTTGTGCACTGATCGACGCTAATCTATGAATTAGAAAAGTGCGACATTTGTAATAAATTCTGCAAGCATACAGGTGTGTAGCATACAGATCGAACACAGGGAGGTGAATTAAATCAATTATTTATCTAATCTCTTGGGCGAGTTAGACAAAGCTTAGAGGTTGATTTTTTTTGCAAAGCAAAATAAAACTGAAACTACGAATAAAAGCTGCAATTAAATTCACTACAGATTCGAATCTAATCGGATCTGTAATAAATTTAATGATTAAAATAAAATAGAACATTGGAAATAAAATTGCAGAAAAGAAATCAACAACTGAAAATAAAAACTAGGATTACCGCTGAATCTAATCAGACGGTCAATCACTAGTAAGAAAAATAGAAGCAATAGCAAATTGTGTTCTAGCAAATCTAATTGACTAGACAACACAATTTGCCATGAAAATAAAATGCAGAAACTAAAGAAAAGAAAGCTTTATTAAAACTAAAAGTGAGTACAGAAGAATGAATGATTTTTTACAATGGTTACAACACATATTTATAGATGAGAATGGGAAAACCATAATTAGGTCTATGAATAAATGGGCCTCCTCATTCATGAATATCTCTTGCCTTCCTTGACTCAGCTTGATTGGAGAAAATCTGGGCATATCATGGTAAATATTTTCCATATCTCTCAATTCTCCCATGTGGCTAATTGATTGATAAAAGATTGCATATAATTAATTCTTCCAAACAAGGATGCTTATTAGACTCCAAAGGCAACAAAGGATAAAATCTTCACAATTGATCTTTTCTTGGCAGCAATTCAATCAGAAATTCTTCTAATTGAAATTGAATGATTTGAATTTAATTCCATGATAAGAATATGGCTATTGCTGAAATGTTAATTGGTGCACATCATAACTACATACACATGAATCTGTGTATGTATATATATAACATAACACTAATCCAAATATTCCTCAAAGCAAGGGGCCAGTGTGAACGCGCTCCGTTTCTTTGGCAAAAAGTGAGCTTGACGGGGTTCGAACTCAGGTCTCTCAGCACCAATTACTATGCCTTTACCAGTGAGCTACTACTTCTTTTGCAATTGAAATGAATTTGATGTGAGGAAGTAGCTCTTTCTTGTAGTTGGCCTTTGATTTGAATTGAAGGAGGCAACGCTTGAAATCTGTAAAAACACATAAAAAATACCCAAAGTATCATTTATTTATTTACAAAAGATAAAGCATAAGAGTAGTAAAATAAACACTTTTCAATGTCAATCAAATACCCCCACACTTATCTTTTACTCGTCCTCGAGTAAAACAAAAAATGAAAAACTAAACTAGATAGGTCACACTTTCGTAGGAAACACGATTGCATTGAGCGTATGCAACAAGCCGTTAAACCTCTAGGTGTCCCTAGTAGGACGAGTGGTGTCTCGTGAGGGTTTTCAGCAGATACTACCCACAAAATCCAAATGTAATATGCTATGATTCTAATGAAACTACATGAATGCAATGGACATATGCAAATAAAAACGAAAAATGAAAACACAACTTATTTCAGGAAAGGGGTACAACAAATTAAGTTAACAATTTTTAGCCAGTTGATAGTATTTTTTTCTCTCAACTTAGATCGAATAGGAAATATAATGAAAAGTTTAATTTTGAGGGATAATAGTGTAACCGGTACATAGAGAGATTCTTAGGTGATGGCCATGAAATCTATTCTATATTGTAGACTTTGTTTAAATAAGTGGAGGACTTAAAATACTTATATTGGCTTGTCAAATCTTTAAAACTAAGTTGTGTTAAGTTGAATTCGCGTAACTCTCTTTTGTGCTTATATTTTCGATAATAATAATAATAATAGTATTCCAAGGGTATCCAACATTACTTGTATATCGAGCGTTGGTGTGCAAACCCGCCAAGCTCTATCCGACACGTTGTGTGGAGGAGACTTTATGTCTAAAACAGCCGATGAAGCTTGGCGGTTTTTAGAAGATTATTCTGAAAAGGACATGCAGTGGGAATCGATTCGTGTTCCCATTCGTACTTCTACTAGAAGAGTGCATGTCGTGGACCCAAGTCAAATTCCCTTAGAAAATCAAACTCCTCAAACCGGAGAAGGGTTACCCCACTATTACTCTCAAGACCAAGCCAATGCTATAGCTCAGAATAATCCTTACTCATCCACGTACAACCCTGGTTGGAGGAACCACCCAAACTTTTCTTGGTCAAACCCCAATAATTCGGCTAACCCATCTCACGTGCAACCCTTTATTCCCAATCCGAATTACCAAGGTCCACCCCCAATCCTCAAACCTCTCAAGCTACACCTCAATCCAAACAACCTTATAGGCACCCCAATTTTCAATCATCAAACCAATCATCTCAATCTTCTCAACCATCACAAGATATTGGGCGTCTAGAAAAACAGATGAACTCTTACATGCTAAAATAAACTCGCAAGACGCTAAAATGGACCAAATGTTTAATATGATGAAGGAATTTATGAAAACTCATGAGAAGGGAAAATTGCCTAGTCAACCCGAGGTGAATCCAAAGTATAACTCTCGTGCTGTAAATTCTTGTGAGGACGAAAACCATAATCTAGTCAACGCTATTACAACCCTTCGATCTGGAAAGAGGATTGATAATAACGTGGGAGACCCTGACGAACCTTCTAACTCGGCCCTGATGCCTAATCTTGAGGATCACCCATTGGCTTCGAATGCCAATTCTTCTAAACCTCAAATTCCCTTAAATGTTGGCAATCCCAACAGTTCTTCTCCCAGTGTCGGCAAACCCGACCTACCTTTGAAAATCAATGTTGGCAATCCCAACATTTCATCTTCTACACCCCTACCACCTTCTTCTTCGAATGATGAAGCTCATCATAGAGTCGAAAAACCAGTAGCTCCGTTTCCTCATAGACTCAACAATAAGAAGAAAGCGGCAAATTTCGATAAAATTCTGGAAATTTTCAAACAAGTCCGTGTGAACATTCCTCTTTTAGACACCATTGAACAAATTCCTCAATGTCTTAAGGAATTGTGCACACAAAAACGTGCGACCAATGTCCCAAAAACCGCCTTTCTAACTGCAAATACAAGCTCTGTTCTTTCGAATCTTGCCCCAGTCAAGTACAAAGACCCTGGCTGCCCTACGATTGATTGCAAAATAGGAAACACCCACATCTCTCGTGCCCTACTCGACCTTGGTGCCAGTGTCAACCTTCTCCCTTATACTGTCTATCGTCAACTTGGACTAGGGGAGATTAAACCAACAAACATCACACTTCAACTAGCCGATCGATCTGTCAAAAAGCCATTGGGAATTATCGAAGACGTCTTGATACAGATCGAACAGTTTTACTTCCCTGTCGATTTTATAGTTCTAGAAACAGAGCCTGTCTCAAATCCCAACGTTCAAATACCATTGATCTTAGGACGCCCTTTCTTAGCAACCTCTAATGCTGTCATCAGTTGTAGGAATGGTCAGCTTCGACTTTCCTTCGGGCACCTAACCATTGAGCTAAACATCTTTAATCTCAACAAGCAACCTAGGGATTTTGAGATTGATGAAATTGACATGATTCAAACCACAGTTGATGAAACCTCTAGTGACACTTCTGAAGCCTTGAAAATGTGTCTTGACCATTTCGACTCTGATTTCGATGAACTCGAATACATTTCTGAACTAAACAAAATTCTTGACTCCGACATTTCGTCACCTGAATCTAACCAAGGAATGTTGACCAATGTTGATACACACGAACTTCCTAAGTTAGACCTCAAACCCTTGCCACCAGACCTTAAGTATGCATACCTAGACTCTTCAAAAACTTTTCCCGTAATCTTGGCTTCCGATCTTATCGAGGACCAAGAAGAAAAACTTTTGGATATCTTGCGGGAAAATAAGGACGCCTTGGGGTGGGAAATTAGCGATATAAAAGGAATCAGCCCATCAATTGTGGAACATCGCATACATTTAGTTGATGAGGCTAAACCCACTCGTGAGGCTCAAAGGCGATTAAACCCGAACATGAGAGAAGTGGTCAAGGAGGAGATAATCAAATGTCTAGACAATAACATCATCTATCCCATCTCTGATAGTACTTGGGTGAGTCCGGTACAAGTTGTACCAAAGAAGTCGGGAGTCACAGTGATCAAAAACAACAGTAATGAACTCGTCCCAACAAAAATCAAAACCAAATGGCGTGTGTGCATCGACTATCGAAAGCTTAACTTAGCCACACGAAAAGACCATTTTCCCTTGCCTTTTATTGACCAAATGCTCGAACGCCTAGCGGGACATGAGTACTACTGTTTTCTCGATGGATACTCTGGCTATAACCAAATTCCTATTGCTTCAGAAGATCAACATAAGACCACCTTTACTTGTCCCTTTGGAACCTTTGCTTATCGTCGCATGCCTTTTGGTCTTTGTAATGCCCCCGCGACTTTCCAAAGGTGTATGATGAGTATTTTCTCTGATATGGTGGAAGAATTCTTGGAAATATTCATGGACGATTTTTCAATATATGGATCATCTTTTTCCCAATGTCTCACTCATTTAGAACTCGTCCTTAAGCGTTGTAAGGAGAAATCACTCGTGCTTAATTGGGAAAAATGTCACTTTATGGTAAAAAGGGGGATAGTTCTAGGTCATGTCGTCTCCAAAGATGGCCTAGAAGTCGATAAATCCAAAATCGATTTGATTGCTAATTTACCTCGTCCTAAGTCTGTCAAAGATGTTCGTTCATTTCTTGGCCATGCAGGATTCTATAGAAGATTCATTAAGGACTTCTCAAAAATTTCAAAACCTCTCTCGAATTTACTTGCCAAAGATGTAAAGTTTGAATTTTCCAATGATTGCAAAACATCTTTTGAAACTCTTAAGTCAATCTTAACCACAACTCCCATCATTCAACCTCCGGATTGGACTCAACCCTTTGAACTTATGTGCGACACTTCTGACTTTGCAATTGGAGCCATCTTGGGTCAGCGAATTGATAAACTTCCTCGAGTCATTTACTACGCTAGCAAAACCTTAAACGAGGCCCAATTAAATTACTCAACTACTGAAAAGGAATTTTTGGCAGTTGTCTTCGCTCTTGAGAAATTCAGACCATATCTCATAGGATCCAAAGTCATAGTTTACACTGACCATGCTGCCCTACGATATTTGCTTTCTAAGAAGGATGTCAAGGCCCGCTTGATTCATTGGATCCTTCTTCTTCAAGAATTCGATGTAGAAATACGAGATAAAAAGGGTTCTGAAAATGTCGTAGCTGATCATCTCTCTCGAATTGTGCACGAAAATGATAACGACACCCAAATCGATGATTATTTTCCTGACGAACAACTCCTTTCGATCTCTAACACCCCCTGGTACGCTGACATTGTGAATTATCTTGTCACACAACAAACACCCGCTGAATGGTCAAAACAAGATAAACAAAAATTTCTATCGAAAGTTCGAAACTTCTATTGGGACGACCCATATCTTTTCAAATACTGTCCAGACCAAATCATTCGAAGGTGTGTGCCCGATCATGAACACCAAAGTATTCTCTCCTTCTCACATGACCATGCTTGTGGCGGTCATTTTGGAGCAAGAAAAACTGCTGCAAAAGTTTTGCAAAGCAGTTTTTATTGGCCCACACTCTTCCGTGACGCTTTCGAATTTTGCTCTAAATGTGAGCGATGTCAAAGAACGGGTCGAATCTCCAAGCGAAACATGATGCCTCTCAACCCCATTTTAGTGATTGAGTTATTCGATGTTTGGGGCATCGATTTCATGGGACCATTCCCTAATTCATTTGGGAATCTTTACATCTTGCTTGCGGTAGATTATGTCTCAAAATGGGTTGAAGCCATTCCGACCAAAACCAACGACAACAAGGTTGTTGTCAAATTCCTCAAAGAAAACATCTTTTCCCGCTTTGGCACACTCGAGCTATCATTAGCGATAATGGCACTCACTTCTGTAATCGTGCTTTTGAGTCCTTGCTCAAGAAATACTCAATCACACACAAGCTGTCGACCCCCTACCATCCACAAACTAGTGGGCAAGTAGAAATCTCCAATAGACAAATCAAACAAATTCTTGAGAAAACCGTGAATTCCAATAGAAAAGATTGGTCCGTAAAACTGATTGATGCACTGTGGGCTTTTCGCACTGCTTATAAAACCAATCTAGGGATGTCACCATATCGATTAGTCTTTGGAAAGGCCTGTCACTTACCTCTTGAATTAGAGCATCGTGCTCTTTGGGCCATAAAATTTTTGAACTTTGACTTAGAAAAAGCCGGCTCACACAGGAAGTTACAAATTTCTGAATTAGAGGAATTAAGAAATGAGGCGTATGAAAATGCGAAAATCTACAAAGAAAGAACCAAAGCCCAACATGACAAAAACATACTTCGTAAGGAATTCAACGTAGGTCAAAAAGTTCTTTTATACGACTCTAGACTTCACTTATTTCCAGGAAAACTCAGATCTCGATGGACTGGACCTTATGTCGTGAAAACAGTATACCCTCATGGAGCGGTTGAAATTGAAAATCCTAGGGATGGAAAAGTCTTCAAAGTAAAGGGTCAACGACTGAAACCATTTTTGGAATTCGAGCAATATGACGAAGATGACTCTATCGATCTGCATGATCACCCACCATGAAATCAGGTGGTACACGTTCTTTTTCTTTTATTTCTTCTTTTTCATTTTTTTATTTTATTTTTGTTTTTATGCCTTAGACAGTTGGGACACTGTCTCAATCAAGTGTGGGGGGGGGGTCTGCATTTCATCCATTTTCATTTTTCTTTGTTTTTATTTCTTTTTATTTTCAGCCATTTAAGTAGGACCTTCATACATTGTAGATTGTAGTAACATACCATAATTTTTTATTTTTTTTTGAAATACGACTCATTTTCAATTGATACAACAAAATAAGTTTACAATTTTTAGCCAGTTGATAGTATTTTTTTCTCTCAACTTAGATCGAATAGGAAATATAATGAAAAGTTTAATTTTGAGGGATAATAGTGTAACCGGTACATAGAGAGATTCTTAGGTGATGGCCATGAAATCTATTCTATATTGTAGACTTTGTTTAAATAAGTGGAGGACTTAAAATACTTATATTGGCTTGTCAAATCTTTAAAACTAAGTTGTGTTAAGTTGAATTCGCGTAACTCTCTTGTGTGCTTATATTTTCGATAATAATAATAATAATAGTATTCCAAGGGTATCCAACATTGCTTGTATATCGAGCGTTGGTGTGCAAACCCGCCAAGCTCTATCCGACACGTTGTTGACAAAGTCAGCGTTGGAATATCTTGGTCTCATTTTATCAGATTGGACACCTAAGGATTACCGACACGTTGTTGACAAAGTCAAAGTCGGCCTGCACAATCCGCCAAGCTCTTTACCCACTCTCCGTTAGTCCGCGAGGCAGTGCATGGGTGGTAAACCTTGGTCTTCTAAGTTAGGTGTATGTACTTAATCATAAATTTTAAAATTTTATAGAATAAAGAATAAGCGATGATGCCCAAACACTTCTTGACCTTATTGATTTGACTAGCCATACATGAGAAAATTAGAATACCACTTTACAAACTGTGCCAAGCAAACAGAATTTATTTCATGGCTGCACTATGTTATCGACCGAACTAACTGGCCAAACTGGAATTTAACATTTGAAAACTTGATTTATATTGAAAAATTTGTGACAAGTTGAGGTATCTAAAATAAAATCAACTGATCAGAAATTGTTAACTTAATTTGATGTACCCCTTTCCTGAAATAAGTCGTGTTTTCATTTTTCGTTTTTATTTGCATATGTCCATTGCATTCATGTAGTTTCATTAGAATCATAGCATATTACATTTGGATTTTGTGGGTAGTATTCGCTGAAAACCCTCACGAGACACCACTCGTCCTACTAGGGACACCTAGAGGTTTAACGGCTTGTTGCATACGCTCAATGCAATCGTGTTTCCTACGAAAGTGTGACCTATCTAGTTTAGTTTTTCATTTTTTGTTTTACTCGAGGACGAGTAAAAGATAAGTGTGGGGGTATTTGATTGACATTGAAAAGTGTTTATTTTACGACTCTTATGCTTTATCTTTTGTAAATAAATAAATGATACTTTGGGTATTTTTTATGTGTTTTTACAGATTTCAAGCGTTGCCTCCTTCAATTCAAATCAAAGGCCAACTACAAGAAAGAGCTACTTCCTCACATCAAATTCATTTCAATTGCAAAAGAAGTAGTAGCTCACTGCTAAAGGCATAGGAATTGGTGCCGAGAGACCTGAGTTCGAACCCCGTCAAGCTCACTTTTTGCCAAAGAAACGGAGCGCGTTCACACTGGCCCCTTGCTTTGAGGAATATTTGGATTAGTGTTATGTTCTATATATACATACACAGATTCATGTGTATGTATTTATGATGTGCACCAATTAACATTTCAGCAATAGCCATATTCTTATCATGGAATTAAATTCAAATCATTCAATTTCAATTAGAAGAATTTCTGATTGAATTGCTGCCAAGAAAAGATCAATTGTGAAGATTTTATCCTTTGTTGCCTTTGGAGTCTAATAAGCATCCTTGTTTGGAAGAATTAATTATATGCAATCTTTTATCAATCAATTAGCCACATGGGAGAATTGAGAGATATGGAAAATATTTAACATGATATGCCCAGATTTTCTCCAATCAAGCTGAGTCAAGGAAGACAAGAGATATTCATGAATGAGGAGGCCCATTTATTCATAGACCTAATTATGGTTTTCCCATTCTCATCTATAAATATGTGTTGTAACCATTGTAAAAAATCATTCATTCTTCTGTACTCTCTTTTAGTTTTAATAAAGCTTTCTTTTCTTTAGTTTCTGCATTTTATTTTCATGGCAAATTGTGTTGCTAAGTCAATTAGATTTGCTAGAACACAATTTGCTATTGCTTCTATTTTTCTTACTAGTGATTGACCGTCTGATTAGATTCAGCGGTAATCCTAGTTTTTATTTTCAGTTGTTGATTTCTTTTCTGCAATTTTATTTCCAGTGTTCTATTTTATTTTAATCATTGAATTTATTACAGATCCGATTAGATTCGAATCTGTAGTGAATTTAATTGCAGCTTTTATTCGTAGTTTCAGTTTTATTTTGCTTTGCGAAAAAAATCAACCTCTAAGCTTTGTCTAACTCGCCCAAGAGATTAGATAAATAATTGATTTAATTCACCTCCCTGTGTTCGACCTGTATGCTTGCAGAATTTATTACAAATGTCGCGCTTTTCTAATTCATAGATTAGCGTCGATCAAGTTTTTGAGCTTCAGGTTGGATGAAGATGAGTTGTCGTTGTGACAGGAGATAAGTGAATGCGATGTGAGGCAGAAGTTCGGTGACTGTGAAATGAATTTTCAGAACTGGGTGATTGGAAATGTTGAAAAACGTTGGTGGTTGGAACTGCGGATGGTGGATGAGAGGTTATGGACTATGGATGGGGGTAGTGTGTGAGTTTCTGGTTGCCGCAGTGTTGATTTGTGGTAATTGCACTGGCTTTGTTGAAAGGTAAGGGGATGAATGTTGTTTGGTAATGGAGGATGTTGGTACGGTTCAGGACGTGAATGGTTCGTGAGTGGTTTTGGTAGTTGACCGTGAACTGGTGGAAATTTGAATTGGGTATGTTTGGAAAAAGTTGTGTGAAGACAATGGTTTTGCACTAGAGTTTGGAATGGAAGAATTGGTTATGTTGGGTAGTGATCAGTTCTGGACGGTGTGACTATGGCGTGGATCTGTTCTAATGGAGAATTGATGGGTTAAGGTTTGTTGAAAACGAGTTGGGTTGGTGGCTTTTGCGTGGAGTATTGGTGATTGGTGGGTAGTTTGTGAACTGAAATGATGTGGAAGAGGAGTATGATCGGAAATAAGCGTGTTGAAACAGGCAGGAGTTCGGGTTTGGTTCAAGGTGTTCTTGAACGTGGGATATAGGCGAGGGCAGGTGCTGTTAGCAACTAGGCAGATGAACTGAAAGTTGTGACATGAGGACTGGATGAACGTGGGAGGTTGACTGTGATTTGTGGTGGAGGGATCTGTGCAGTTTTGGCAAAATAGAAAAGGAAATGTGTATTTTTTGTCTAAAAAGAAGAAGAAAGGATGTCGAGATTAGAAAGAAAATTTGTAAAGAGAAAGAAATGAAAGGAATTTTTTGTTTTAAAAAAAAAGAAGTCAATCTAATGAAAAGAGGAGAGAAAGTGCAAAGAAAAGAAACTGAATAAAGGAAAAGGCAAGTTCTTTTTTTCTCTTGATTAGTGGATGATTGTACCAATGAAATTGATATATCAAATCACAAACAAGATTTTTTTTATTTTATTTTATTTTATATATGCACGAAAAATTAAAGGAAAAATAAGTAAATAAAATAAAACTAACACGAATCAAAAATTAAATAAATAATAAAATTTAATCGTTACCTCCCCGGCAACGGCGCCAAAAACTTGATCGACGCTAATCTATGAATTAGAAAAGCGCGACATTTGTAATAAATTCTGCAAGCATACAGGTGTGTAGCATACAGGTCGAACACAGGGAGGTGAATTAAATCAATTATTTATCTAATCTCTTGGGCGAGTTAGACAAAGCTTAGAGGTTGATTTTTTTCGCAAAGCAAAATAAAACTGAAACTACGAATAAAAGCTGCAATTAAATTCACTACAGATTCGAATCTAATCGGATCTGTAATAAATTCAATGACTAAAATAAAATAGAACACTGGAAATAAAATTGCAGAAAAGAAATCAACAACTGAAAATAAAAACTAGGATTACCGCTGAATCTAATCAGACGGTCAATCACTAGTAAGAAAAATAGAAGCAATAGCAAATTGTGTTCTACCAAATCTAACTGACTAGACAACACAATTTGCCATGAAAATAAAATGAAGAAACTAAAGAAAAGAAAGCTTTATTAAAACTAAAAGAGAGTACAGAAGAATGAATGATTTTTTACAATGGTTACAACACATATTTATAGATGAGAATGGGAAAACCATAATTAGGTCTATGAATAAATGGGCCTCCTCATTCATGAATATCTCTTGCCTTCCTTGACTCAGCTTGATTGGAGAAAATCTGGGCATATCATGGTAAATATTTTCCATATCTCTCAATTCTCCCATGTGGCTAATTGATTGATAAAAGATTGCATATAATTAATTCTTCCAAACAAGGATGCTTATTAGACTCCAAAGGCAACAAAGGATAAAATCTTCACAATTGATCTTTTCTTGGCAGCAGTTCAATCAGAAATTCTTCTAATTGAAATTGAATGATTTGAATTTAATTCCATGATAAGAATATGGCTATTGCTGAAATGTTAATTGGTGCACATCATAAATACATACACATGAATCTGTGTATGTATATATATAACATAACACTAATCCAAATATTCCTCAAAGCAAGGGGCCAGTGTGAACGCGCTCCGTTTCTTTGGCAAAAAGTGAGCTTGACGGGGTTCGAACTCAGGTCTCTCAGCACCAATTCCTATGCCTTTACCAGTGAGCTACTACTTCTTTTGCAATTGAAATGAATTTGATGTGAGGAAGTAGCTCTTTCTTGTAGTTGGCCTTTGATTTGAATTGAAGGAGGCAACGCTTGAAATCTGTAAAAACACATAAAAAATACCCAAAGTATCATTTATTTATTTACAAAAGATAAAGCATAAGAGTCGTAAAATAAACACTTTTCAATGTCAATCATGCACCACTTGGGTTGCCACTTTGGGAAGTGATATCTCCTACTGTGGGGCCAGCACAGGGTATCTACGGAATAGGGAGCCGATCGATTAAGGTAATGGTTAGGGTACACTCGGACGTATATCTAAGTCTACCAACTTATTGTGGAAGGGATCATCTAACTTTAGTTATACTAGTAATAGTGCAGAGTAGTCATTAGTGAAGTATGTGTACACCTTACCTTATCTGCCTTGTCACACCTGCCTTTTATATAGTGACCTCTCTTACCCACTTTATGTCTGTCATGTTCACCTTTATTTATTTACTAGCTAGAAGTAACTAGACTCGCCAGACTTTAGGTCTTACCCCTTTTGTTTTCCCTCTCTCTTCCGTTCCCTCCCCCCCCCCTCCACCAGGTTCTCAGGGAGGAAACACCCAGGCTTAGTCAGGACATGGATATTATCAGGACTTGGATATAATCTTGCTGGAAGCTATTTCTGGAGTATGGCTCAAGTCTTTGTCTCTACTATGGCTTACTCTTTTTATTGGGGAATAATGTTTTTCTTTAACACCTATGTACTCTGATGATGCAAGATAAAAGTATTTTGTTGTAATGGTTTTATGACTTATGGTATTGTGAACTACGGTATTATGTTTTATGTTGAAATAAAAATTTGAAATTTCCGCTGTCATCTTATTTATATCTGTCTTGTAATTATTCTGTGTCTGTTTACCTACAACGCTTCATGAAACTTAATGTATTCCCTTAGTGAGTGACATTAATGGACGTGGGGTGTCACAGAGGCTCAGGTCCTTCCTCGAAAGGTTCAGCACGGCAGCAGCGTCAGTCGATTAGCCCGAGCCATCGATGGTACTTATGGTCGCCATTGCGGGAGTTCAGAACCAATCAGAATTCTCAATCTCTTTAACCAGAGATCCCCCCAAAGATATAGATGATTTATATTCCAAGGCCGAGCGATTATTCCGACAAGAAGATAACATCATTGAGATGGAGAGCCTAGAGGTGTTAGCTGCCAAGCAACAAGGTCCATCCAACATCATTGGCCAGAATAAAGGAAGAGGAAAGGCTACGGAAAAGGGCGAGCGTCAAGTGCGACCTCGGATCGAAAGTAAGTACGATCAGTACACCAAACTCAATTCCTCTCTGCTCGATATCTACCTTGACATACGAGTGTCCCTGCCTCCTTCGAGACCACCTCGACGAGAGCCAACACAGATGGAGCTGGATTCAGGCAAACATTGCATATTCCACAACGTAGTTGGACATAGCACCAATGAATGCTGGCATCTACGCGATTTCATCGAGGACCGAGTCAGAAAAAGGGAGCTTCCCGAATATGTCAAGAATCACGCCCCGGCCTTGCCGCCGCGATCTTCTTCCCAAGCTCCTCAGGTCGACCCACTAGCTCCTAGGAACGGATAGGACCTTAAGACTAGCACTCGCGACATTATCGTTAATTAGATTTTTTTCTGATGTATTTCTTTCGATAAAAAGGACACCTCGATGTACACATGTACGGGGTTAGGATTTATCTCCTAGGCACGCTCTGGAATCAATCGGTGTCTTCTTAGAATTTCTTTCCTCTGTAACAATTATTTAGCAGCAATGAAATTTCTTTTGCAAATATGGATAACGTTTGGAGAATTCTAAAGCCGAGTATGGATAATGCTCTCCCCCCTTTTTATGTGGTCAGCGCGAAAGCCTACCATCATATCTAAACACCTACTCCCCTAATCGAGTGTGGTATACTTGTAAAGCCGAGTACGGATGATACTCGCCCCTCCCTTTTTCTACACAACGAGCGTTTACTGCTCGCTGGACACATTAATCTAACATGAGTCGAGCATGAAAAATACTTGCACTAAGGCGTGTATGGTTAATGCTCGCCACTAAGCCGAGTATGGTTAATGCTCTCCACTAAGCCGAGTATGGTTAATATTCGCCACTAAGCCGAGTATTGTTAATACTCGACACTAAGCCGAGTATGGTTAATACTCGCCACTAAGCCGAGTATGGTTGATACTCGCCACCTCTCAAAGCCAAGTGAAATAAAATGCTCGACCCATCAGCCTTCCCCAAGCCGAGAACGGTTTGTTTTTGTCTTTGTGGGAACTAACTCTCATAAAGATGCTGACCATCTCGGCCTTTATATGGTTCCCGATGGTTGTCGGTTTTCCGGCCTTAATACAACCTAATGCGGTTGTCAGTTTTCTGGCCTAAATAAAATCATCAGAATCGTCGGGTTTTTGGCCTTAATATGTTCCGGCGCTACCATAGCTACTCGAACGATTGTGCTTCGTTTCATACTTCAGAATACACCTTCCTTTGTCGAAGAAGATGCATTATGAGTGAAAAAATGTTAGCTCTCTTTTTGGTAAAAGCCACAACAGGTCAAATCGAAGTCCAAACGCGCAACCCGCCAAATTAGGAAGATCGCATTCTAGGAAGCCCAACAAAATGTCGATCCGAAGTCATCACGTAATGGGCTGATCGCTTCTCAAACAAGTTAATATTTCACTTCGGAAGACTAGCTCTCCCAGTCAACCGAGAGAACCGATCTCATACAGGGCATATCGACTGAGTATTTCGGGTCTACATGGAAATGTCCAATTGAGTTGTTCAAATACTTAGCCCGACTTTCAAGGAAGAAAAGGCGGTCAACCACGTCCGGACAAAGCTCTACTTTTGATACACCTCACCATGGATGCCACGTAATCCGAAACTTTCAAGGACACTATTTATGAATAGTGGAATCAGTCTTCCAGCCGCTATTGTATCCAAGGAATGGACTCCACACGTCCAAGTCTTCCCAGAAAGGCCAGGCCATGTCACAATAGCCCAAGTCGCCATCTCCACCTATAAATACCTCAAAGCTTAAAGAGGAGAAAAAACCTTCTTTTGGCTCCTACTTCTTCTTCCCAGAGAGGTTTTATGTGGAAGAGAAAAATAGCCGTATCCCTTCTTTTCTTCAAATAGAGAAAAGCATTGTACTTGTAATCTAAAGCAGAAATAATATATAAAGTGGACGTAGGCACAGTCTTTACCGAACCACTATAAAAATTCTGCATGTCTTCCCCGTTTCCTTTACTTTTTTCGTACTTTATAATCAGTATTCGTGTGCTCTTCACACGATTGGGGGTTAAATGTCACTAGTGACCAAATTTTGACGTCAACAGTTAAATAACCGACTATCAAAATCTGCCCAAATGCATTGTTGGTACGGAAAGACCGGGATCGAATTTATATTCGAAAACCATTCCGACCAATAAATACGTGAAAGATGCAAATTGAAGATGGAGCATTGAAGACCGTGGATCTTCATAAAGTGGAAGAACTACTTAAAATCTTTGTTTTAGCGGCTAGATATATACTGGAGTTTTGTCGTGGTTGGAATCTACAGATTGCAAGGACGTCTCGTTGTCGATCTATAGGGTGATACCTATGATGTGGTAGGAGGGTGCCTTCGATTCATCCTGTTCCTGGATGACTTGTATGGACAGGTGTTTGACAGAGTATTTTCAAAGGAATCACGTACATTGATTTTTACAAACGTACTTCTGTTTGGTGATGCTAACACCTAGTGTATTTTTGTGGATGTCAATTAGTGATATCCAGCAGATCTGATGATATGGCATTCAAAGTGAATGGAGATATACTGATCTCAAAGATAAGCTTAACCTTTAACCTCATTAACCGGGAAACGACATAAAATCAGGTACGTCGCATGGCTATGGGGGTCGCACCCATCAAAAGGGTATATCACTACCTGATCTGGTGAAATTAAATGCTTTCGGTTGTCCCTTTTTATTTATGTATGTATGTTATCGGTTCGGTTGGTTGGCCCCCAACCGTGGTAATGATATATTCGGTACTCTCAAGAGAAAGTGAGGGGGTCTGTCATGTTTATGCTAGGTTGCAAGATGTTCTTGTTGAACCTCAATGTATTCACCTCCAGAGGTACATTGTCGGGAAGGTGGTCCATACCTTGCCAGGAAATCCATTATCCAATAAGCGCCCGCGGTTTAGATTGTATTCTATATATGTGGAGCATGAGATGCAAGTGTTCCGCTAGATTGCTATTTATTTGTATTTAGACACTACATAATATCAAAATAATATTGTTTTTCAAAAATGTTTTGTGTTATCGTAAGGTAAAAACCATCCGTATTTATGTGTGGATTTGATCTTGCGATTATCCTTTCTTTCAAAAGGATTTTGACTTTAAAATCAACTTGTGTGATACCTATAAACTTATGTATTTTTCTCATTCTGGTTCACCAGACTGACCCGTCGTTTGTAATGCTCGGGTTAGACCGAGGTGTACAGATCTAGGTTATCGCATGCTGCGAAGTTCAGAGACGAGCTGGATGAGTTCGGACGTATGATATTATATACTATATTTTTTCGATGTGTGTTGTATATGAGGACAGGTTATTATAACTGTCCAGATGTGTTGATGTACTCTGATGACTGTAAGTTTTAAATTTTCAAGCTCTCAGTAAAGATTATTTCTATATTATATTTTATTCCGCTGCGATGTGAGACTATGTTTCTGATTCTTCTATTCTAATATTTCTTTCCTTTTTTCTCACCCTCTGATTTCTTTCTAACAGCTATCTGCTTTTCTGTATAATTTGAGTTGACATGCTTCGATAAATGTCGGCTTAAACTGTACTAAAAAGTGGGTCATTACATCCACTGACAATAAATGTTTATCAAACGTTACCCAATATATCCAATTCCGCCGGAGAACCGCTTTCATCTTCCATTGCCATTTTTCAAAATCATTATTGTCATTCCACTTGTCAATAACCAATTGTGACCCAGAAGCTGCATATGAACCATGTACACAAGGAGCTACACCGCTTCGACCTGCTGAGGCACTATTTCAATTTGACTCCGTCATTTCTACAACTATCTGCCAACACCAAAGCTCTGATACCAAACGTTGTAGAGAAATTTCGGCTCAAGACCACTCAAATCAAACCCCTAAACATAGCGGAAGACAAGATCATGGTAAACGTGAACAAACAACCAAATGATATCTCAAAAACAATCTCAATCCAATCTAAAAATCCAATCCAAAAGCCAATCACAATCACCACACAAGAGAAATAAATGAGCAATAACGAAAAGTGTCCTAAACTTAACATCCAAGTTTTACATATATTGTAAAAGATCCTATAAATATGCCATCGAAAGAGAGAAATAAATAAATTTCCATATCTCATTAATTAGAGAAAACAATATTTTCTCTTTTTTTCCCTTATTTTTTTTTTCTTTCTTTTAATATGATTTAGTATCATCAAATTTAACACACAACTCCTTTAATCAGTTAAATTCAAAACTATATGCATCAAAATTTGATGATGTTCGACCCATTGGGACCATGTGAGTGACGACATCAACTCTGCCGATATTAATTTGTACATGGTGTTGGTTGGATGTCCTCTTATTGAGTCACCATGCCTCGAGGTTGGTCGTGAAGGAGCTAAGGGTGGAGACTGGCCACAGCATCGGAGATATTTTCTTTGTAAAGGCAAACGTTTCTGTTGATTTACATATTACTATGATATAATGTTAGCGGAAAATGTAAATTGAAATAGATAATAAAGTAAGTTACTATTTTTGGACCCTTTTTTTTAAACGCTTAGATTCAATTTTATGAACAATATGTTCCAATAATACACACAAAAATAATATGTTCAAACTAGTTTGGAAAAACAAACACCATGGCATGAATAAATTGGGAAACTCACATAAGTCTTTGATTTGATTCATGGCCAAATGGACAAATAGTGGAGGATATAGTGAGAGGGGGGTTACATCTATATCTCAATCCATGGCAGGGAGGTAGTAAGGTAGATAAAACAATGAGATTACATCGTGCAAACTTATGTGTGAATCAGGAAAAGAATGAATACTTCAACAATAGCAAAAACACATTCAGGTCTTATTCCCATGTATTTTGATTCCGGAACACAAACAAAATTTCAAACGATACAGTATCAGATTTTGAAACTCCAGTTTATTGAAGAAAAAATGTTTTACCTAAGATGGAAATCAGTTTACCTTAGCATCAATCAATACAGCCTTTAACAATGGCTGACAAAATAAAAGGGAATTATTCCTTACCAAAGTCGCATGAAATGCTCAGTGGGATACTCATGCTCGTATCCATTGTAATCACAATACAGTCTTTAACCATGGCCTCTTCGTTCACACTGAACCTCACGCATTTCACATTCTGCTTTCTCTTCCCTTCCGGGGTATGCTTGTTGATTCCATTGATGAATCTGGCAATGTTGCTGCGCTTGTCTGGACAACTAACTAGACTTTTCGAAGGGTCCTTTTGCTGTTAATAGAGTCATCATGCTTATCACCATCATCATTCTCTCTGTTGCTCAAGTAATCGACATCTCCTACATATTCTGTGATTGTTGTTAAAGGAGGGAACTTTCCTCTTTCAACCATCGTCTTGCACGAATACAATGTTTCAGCATCATATTCTGTGATTGATGAATCTGATTGGGTTTGTCAATAGCTTTGATTTCTGGCGTTGATTTTTTGTCAGGGTTTTTGAGAATAGAGCAAGATCGACAGAACCGGTACCCTTTGGGTACACGTGGTAAGATGGAACGAAGGCGAAAGAGGTGATGACCAGTATCGCAGGCGTCGCACAGGAGGAGCTCGGTGGCTCTGTGGCCGGAGTTGCATGTTTCACATTTGATGTCATCGGTTTCATCTAGATTAATTGACGGCTTATTTGGCCGGGTTCTTTTACTGCATATGGCAGACATTTGCAATGAAATTTTGCCGACAGAAAATTTTGACTAGATTAATAATTTAAGTTTGCCCCATTCAAAATATTAATAATTTTGACGACAGAAATTTGTTTGACTGGGTTCTTTTACTCTTCACATCCCATTCAAAATATTAAATTAATAATTCCAAGTTTGCCCTTGAACGATTTATTTCGTATTTTATTAAATGTAACTAATAATCTTAATTGTTGTTCATTGTGGCATTGAATGAAACCGACAAATGTACGTTTATATCGACTGATCTAATCAATCCTGCCTTCGAATGCAACTCAGCAAAATCATTGTCTAATCTCGATCAACATGAAAAGGCAAATCGAAAACCATTGTGATGTCGCTGCTTAGATTTTCATTTCATACATTTATTTTCATGTTGTTTGCCTCTTTTTCATTGTCGATAGTAAATTGTAAAGTTGCTAGGGTTTGGTAGAGAAAAGAAAAACCACAAAAGGGAGTAAAAAGAAAGAAAAACAGATATTGAAAAAATAAGGGTAATTTAGGAATAAATGGGGTGTGAAAAGGAAAAGCCGGGGTGAAGACTATTTTTTAAAACTGTCGGGGTGGGAAGAGCAATTTGCAGGGTGGCAATAGATCCAACCATAAAAAAATCGTATAATTACCAAGTAAAGTAATCGACAAACCGATATCTCGATTTTTGATTGGTAATGGTTGGTAGAGATCGATAATACTTTTTATCGTTTGCAAGTTTGATATCTATTTATTTACAAGTTTTCATTTAAAAGAGTAAATACTAAAAGTTGTTATTTTCTATTTTATGATTATTTATCATTTTTAATTTGTGTAGGCAAGAAGTCATAATATTGTACAAAATCATATTATCTTTAAAATATACATAATAAGAATTGCATTCAATTTGATAACATAATAGTATTTTGTTATATTTTCTATTAAATCATTATACTTTAAATGTAGTGTTACATAATAGTAATATTATATACACACACATATGTATATATGATTATATATGTTTATGTGTGCAAAGAAACACGGTAGTATGATAATTACCATATTTATAATTAATTATCATTACCATACCGCATAATTTCATGCGGTTCGGCAAAACCGTATCAAGCAAATTGGTTACCAATTTTTTCGGTATTATTTTAATTAATAGTAGTTAATAGTGGTAGTAAGTGATAATATGGTAAAAATGTTCAATCCTAATAATTTATGAATGTTCTAAGTAAGGATTTTAAGTTACAAGGCTAAATTTATGGACTTTGAATAAATTATGAGATTGATATTTTACGAAATAAGTGTTTAAACCATGCTAAAGTAATTTACACATTTAGAAGTGTAGAAATTAGCCAAGCATTTTGTAAAGTGGCTTTGCATGTAAGGTCTTTAAATCGGAAGTTGTTATAAGAAAAGTTCATATAGTAATAGATATGTAAATAAGGTCCTTATTTTTTTGAATTAGTAAACACAAACTAGTTTGCGGTTTTCATATAAAAAGAATTAAAGTTAACTTGCACTTTTCAAAAAGTATTTCTGAATTCAAAAAATCATTTTTTTCTATTCATAGATAATAATAATTGTTACACAAGTAAAAAAAAAAATGAAGTTTTTACCATTATCAAATTTCATAGAATTAGTTTTTCTAAAAATCAAAAGTTATTCGCATTTTTTATTAAAAAAGTGGAGGATGTCTTATACTTTCCGTTGTTACCAAAACAAAAGGCTGATTTACAGAATCATTTCTATAGGGATTTTTCAAACAATAACATTAAAAATGGGACATGTAGCTTTTTTCTTGGTTTAACAAGGATAAAAATGTCTTTATATTGTAACACTTGTGTTATAATGAATGGTTTTGTAAACTTAATTAAACCTGCAAGTCAACTTTTGTTGGTCTTGTCGATAATAAATTATCTAATGCTAGTTTAACTTTATTCAGGAGAAAAAGGTTCCACATACTTGGGATTTTATCACTAATTATTCTCCCCAGTGTACAGGTCGAATACTGGTATCATGGGACTCAGATGTTTATATATACTATCATCTTCTTCCCAACATTTAACAGTTTCTACATTAAATCAAGGTGGCCTGCAAATTGTCTGTACAACTATATACGCAACTAACTCCTTCCAGGAACCTCAAACTTTATGGCAATACATTATTGATGAAGTAGCCAATATTCAAGATAGTAGGATACTTACGGGCGATTTCAAAAATTAATCCTCATTCTTAGACAAAAAAGGAGGACTTCCTATTCCTTTCCAATATTTAAGAGCGTTTAATAACTGCCTTTATCAATCAGGGCCGAATGAAATCAAACCCCTTGGTTTTAATTATACATGGCACCAAAGAGGGATTACAACCAACATCGATAAGATTTTGGTGAATAATAGTTGCTTAACTAAATTGATGAATATGAACGCAATATCCTTATCACAGATGGCAAGCAATTACAATCCTTTATTACTCCACTTGATCCCTTCATCTACTTCGAAGGGGTTTCCATTTTGTTATCAAAATGATTGGCATTTTAAGCCAGGGTATAATGAATGCATTCAACGAGTTCTTTACGATATACAATGAAATTTTCCATCTTATTATTTTCTGTGCAAACTGCAGGCTTGTAAGCAAGAATTGAAACTCAAAAATCGTTGCAGGCCAAAAGAAAATGAATACATACGAGAACTAGAGCAGCAAGTTGCTGAACTGGAGATAGCTGTTGACCAAGATCCTTGCAACCTGGATTTATTTGATGACATGTTGAACTTAAAGCATCAACTACATATCATGGGGAAAATAAAGGCATGGGGATTGGAGCAAAAAGCAAAAAATCCCTAGTTACAACAAGGAGATTTAAACTACAAATTTTTTCACTCTAAGATGTCATCTAGACGATTTAACAATAATATCAAGGTCTTTATTACAGATAGCGGGGAGTTTCTTATCAAGCCAGAAGAAATTGAAAGTGAAGTTATTAATTACTATACCCAGTTATTTAATGGTCCAATGAGCAACATATTCCTTGAGTTTCAACTTATATGTACTATAAACGACCAGGGTAAGCAATATTTACTGCTAGACATAACTCTTTCCGAAATTAAAGAAGTAGTTTTTTCTATCCACGATGATTTGAGTCCTGGCCCCAATAGATTAAAGTCTAAGATCTTTAAACTGCACTGGGAGGATATTAAGTATCATGTTGTCAATGATATCTTCTCATCATATAAAGTTCCTCAAGGACTTAACTACACGCTCATTACCCTTATCCCTAAGCATGACAAACCCATTAATATCTCCGATTATTGACTGATTTCCTATTGTAAAGTCTATTATAAAATTCTTAGCAAGGTCCTGTGTAATAGAATCAAGTTGTTCTTACCTCACCTAATTTCCGAAAACTAAAGTGCATTCATAAGTGGAGGATATATTGGTGAAAACATCTTGCTACCACGTTAATTGTTAAATCAGGTAGTCCAAAATTTTGTGCAAAAATTGATCTAATCACGGCCTACGACTCCATAAATAAGGAAGTTATCTGCTTCATTATGTCCACTATGGGATTCCCTGTTCAATTCATAAATGCTATATACGAATGTATCTAAACCCCATCGTTTTCTATCTTTATACAAGGAATTTCAAAGGGGTTTATTACTAGCAATAGGGGGATTAGACAGGGAGATCATATATTCCCCTATCTATTTACGATCGCCATGGAGCACTTCACTTTTTCTTATGAACGAGGTGGTTCACATCAGAATTTTTTTGCCTAGCAATTAAACAAATCCAATGATTTCACATCTTTTGTATACCGACGACCTTATGGTATTTGGTAAGGCTTTACTCCCTACTACACAAATGCTTCAAGCGGTTTTCCAGAAGCTGGGACATTACACAGGTCTTTGTGTAAACAATGCTAAATCCAGGATTTTCTTTAGCATATCAGCTGTTAAACTCACTAAATCCAACAGGTCCTCGGATTCGAAGTTGGAGAATTACCTATAAAATATGTGGGGTTTCCTATTTCATCCACTTACTTGCACTACTCAGATTATCAGGCATTGTTAGCTAAGGTTCAACATAAATTACATGGATGGGACACGAAGATGCTAAGTTTTGCTGCGCGTGCTGAACTCATCTAATCCATTATTACTCCCACAGTCCTCTATTGGCTTTTCGTCTATCAATTGCTGAGTTTACATTGGATAAAGTATGCACTCTTTGCGCTGATTTCTTCTGGGAGGCAACAAGCACAAGGTGGCATGGAAAACATTATGTAAACAAAAATAGAAAGAGGTGTAGGACTTAAATACTTCCCGCATTTGTAAAAAGCGCCAGTCCTTAAGTTGATGTGGAACTTCTTACCTCGTAACAATCTCTATACGAAATGGATAGCAAATAAATATTGTGTGGGAAAACACTTTTGGAATATGAGTATAAACAATAATGGCTCATGCACTTGGAAATCAATCCTCCGCTTACGATCAACTGGAAAATATTTTTTAACCGTGTCATCTCTTATAGACCTAATAATTAATCCATGGATAAATTGTCGCTATCAAGAAGATATTCTGGGCATTCACATGATGTTCACTATTGGACTTAGAGAGGATACCGTAGCGGAAAATTTACATGAAGATAGGTTACTTCCCAATATCCACCCTGCTGCACATGAGGTTAATTCAAAAATATAGGATGTGTTAATTCAGTCTTCCAACTCTTTTGATTATTACAAATGGCGCGACGGGGGTAAATTTACTTTCTTAAAGGCACTAGCAAAAATTCGAGATCCTGGCATATGCACACCTCACTACAAAGCCATCTGGCATCCAAAGAATAGTAGACGAATGTCTTTTATAACTTACCTTGCTGTGTTAGACCGTTTGAACGCCAAATCTCGATTATCCTCTTTTGGAATTTTATTGAACACCTTATGCCCTTTATGCAACACTCAATCAGAAACATCATCACACCTTTTTTTCAGCTGCGACTACTCTACATTCATCTAGTGCTCCATTAAGTTAAAACTTGTCTCCTACCCTCAACCTATTTGCTAGACGAAGAGATGACTTTGTTACATTCTACTTTTAAAACAAAGAGGCATATACACGATATTGCTTTTGGGGCAATTACAGATACAGTGTATTTGATTGGCAATAACAAAACACTAGAGTTTTCACACACAAGAAGATAGACACTAATTCTAAATGGCAACAGATTGTGAAAGAAGTAGTGTACCTTGTTCGATGGAATGGTAGTACATCAGCGAGAACAGGAAGCAACATCGAGATTCTGAGCTGTTGGGAAGTTGATCTCCATAATACTAGTTAATGAGGTAGCTCGTGAGAAGTAAGGAGAAGGGCAGAGGTGGAATTTTCTTATTCAATGTTTTATTTTATTTTGAAATGTAATTCCTAAGATGATTGCATTGTAGTGCTAACCTTGATGTATTGTTCAAAATTCATGTATCCGTGGTCTTTTTCCTTGCAAGTTACAAGTAGGGGTTTGCAAGGTTTTAACGAGGCGTATACATGAATTACAAGTGATGAATAAAGACTACCAAATTTCAAAAAAAGAAAAAGAATTGAAATACTTGGAGATTAAAATTGGGATGTTTTAAAGTACCGACATGTGTGAACATGATTTGGGCTTATGGAAACGATGTTTAGCAACATTTGTTTTTATCCATTATACTTTATTTTTGGAAAGCAGTAAGATAATTAAAGGGAGTTCAAAGATAACGATTAATTGTGAAGTGTTTTGGTTAGAAATTGTTTTTGACCCTTTTCAAATACAGTTTTGGACATATGAAATATCCCATATTTTTTTTGAATATACTTATATATAAGAATATAGAAATGTTTTCCGTGAATTGATATGTTATACAGTTGGGATAAGTATATGAATGACTAAAAGACTATAAACGAATTGTAAAATAGCATAATACTTGTTATGTGCGCATATACGTATACATAGACAAATTTATGAAGGAAGTTTTAATTAATAAAACAACCTTAATAAAAGGGAGTTTGATTAATAAGAAATGTATTAATCAATTAGAAGTTTTGATTGATGAAAGAAGTTTTATTAGATAAAAGAAATTTTATTAATAAAAGAGATATAATCAATAAAGGACTAATTGAATTAAAAAAGGGAATGAAAGTTGTTTATATAACTCAGTCATGTTTTCTGTATTAATTATGCTTATGTGCTTACTTATATACGAAAGTACACAAGTTTTCCTTATGCGATTGTGTTGGAAAGTTTCAACATATAGATTATATATGTAAAATAAAATGTTTTATGTTATTTTGATGTAAAGCCAAATTAAAGTGATCAAATAAATTAATAAAATAATTAAGGCTTAAAGATGTAGTTGTCATGGAAAAATGCATAGAGACCAAAGTGATTTTCAATTACATAAGCTCTAGTTATTATTCTAGTCTCTTGTATGAGAAATAATGCAGATCTAGGTTTATGTCAATTTGAAAGATCATATCCTATTTTTATTGCTTAAATTTGTCTTTACTCTTGATCAGTTGATAAAAGACGCAATTACCAATTCAGATCTAAAATTTATGTCACGACTGAAAATCAAAATCATATCTTAACCAGGTTAATCCTCTCTCTCTATAAACATATATTAATTCAGGTATGGCTTTCGCTAGTTTATTTACATTCTTCGATTTCGTCTCAATCAATATGGGTCATCTATTCAAATATGAGATTTCATTATTTGTCAGTTATAAAATAAACGAAAATTACTAGCAAGTGGTATCAGAGCCACCCATTTTTGATTTCATTGGGTAAAATATAAAAAAAATTGTGAAAAATTGGATTTGATTTAGTTTTTTTCTAATTACTGAAAATTGAAAGGTTGACTTATTTTTTGGTCTAGAAAGATAGGTCTACATGATCCGAATTCTGAAATCATTAAATTTTTTGAAAAATAATCTGAATCACCTTCAATTTTGAAAAAACTTTTATCAGCCATAACATCACAAGTTGTTGTTGTATATTATTCTGAATTAGTTATGAATTTCAATGTGAAAAAACATTTTGGATATGTTATGTACGATTGTTTTTCTTTAATGTTTATTGATAGTCTATAATGATTATAATAGCCAAGAGTCATTTATGCAAGGTAATATAAATCTGGTTCTTGATTTAAGTAATCTGGATATACGGTTATATATGCAAGATATTTGGGGCATTTTGGAAATTTGAATAAAGTATGATCCTTCGAAATATTTATGCATACCTAGATTTGGGATTAAATAATATCGTTTATTTAATTTATATATTTATAACTAAATCTATTTGCTGTAACACTTTCTAACTTTTTAGATCACATAACAGCCAATTACATTTATTGTGTGTATATATATATATATATATATATATTATAAATGCATTAATTACGGTTGTTATGAAAATATCATAGATGCATTAAATGCTTCAGTTATGGAAATTAAATGATTCAACATGTTTCTAGTAGGATTAAGAAAAGGAATTTTTATTTATTTATTGCAGTTATGTTTGATAGATACATATGTTTTATATGTATGACGCATGTGGAAGACATGTTGCATTTTCATGTTTCAGATGGCATAAAATAAAAGAAGCAATAGGTTGCATGTTTATCCATATTGCATCAGTTTTGGCTTAGCTAAGTATTCAAATAATCAGCCAAAGTAAAATGATAGTATCATTTTATGTAGTTATACTATGGTCAGATATAAGTCCTATCTATTATGTTTATTAGTGTTATTTAACATAACATTTACTATGTTATTTACATAAATTTTATGTGGTATTGATTTTGACATTAATTTATGACATTTGTTGCGTGATTTATTTATGATGTATTGTATCATATTTATTAAGGGAATGCTAGAATATAGCCACATACCTAAAGAAAAAGAAAAAAGTAGCAATGATTAAAGTATTTTATGCCACAACAAGTGTTTCGTTTTAGAAATATTTTAACTGTTATATGGACCTAAAGCATTTTTTAAATGTTTTGTGGCATTGGAGTTACATTGTACAAACAGTAAGAAATAAGTTCAAATATAATTTTGGTATCTCTTTACAACTATAAATATCATACAATCATAGTGAATTAACTGAAATAACATGTCATCAATGTGACTTCTCTTATTTTGATGGTTCATGAAATTGTTTGATATTTGTGTGTAGTTATTCATACAAGTATTAATCGGTTGAAATAAAAGTTAATATTTAGCTGAATCAATTACACATATGTGATGATAAATATGTGACAATTAAAAGGTTTTACAAGTGAATAGTTGATAGGCCCAAAAGAATATTATTATTTGACTTGAATTTATTGTTGGTGTTTGATTATTACAACAAAAGTACCACTTATAGTTGATATTACCTACCAAACACTTGATATCAATGTATACTAGGCATATTTAGTCCTCCCTAACCTTCCATGATTCCATCAATCCTTTTCAACCCCACACAAAAGCCGTACATGCCTTTTCCTTCCATCAAGCCCTAATCCTCCCTATTCTGGACAACGACAAACAATTGATCCTAATATACGACACTGAGATGAATCATGCATTCAGTTTGCTTTTACCCAATCGTCTTGCGGCTTTACTGCTGAAACAGTTTAGGAAGCAACCATAGTTGTTGGTCTGTCTATTATAGGCATCTGTTGGAAAACTTGCTCAACATCTATTTTCAACTGCATGTAATCAATTTTTTTGGTCCAAATTTACAAAGATGTTAAATTTGTAAATTTGAAGTGTTGATAATTTGATAACATTCTTTATAGGTACACAATTCATGGATAGGGCCGTCTCTAGATAATTCCCCTAAGCAAAAAATATTGATGGGCCCTTTATATTTATTTTACCTAAGATATTTTTTAACTAAATTTTATATCAATAACCCTCATACTTCTTCCGTGCTTGGGACCGACAATGTATCGTTGCTTCATGTTACTACAAACACATAGTAGAACGATACATAGGCGAATTTAAAAATGTTTTTTATATATATACTAAAATTATTATTATTATTTTCAAAATTAATTGTTAACGAATTCTATTATATAAAAAAGCTAATTAAATTTAATTTTTCTCTCTTTTTTGGATGCAAAATCATTGATTCAATCATTGATTAAATCATTATAGTCAAGATTTTCTAAAATTTCTTTTTCTATAGACTATTGCTAAACTACTTAATCTTTCTTGTGACATGGTTTAAGTAAGACTTTATTAATTTTAATTTTGAAAAACTTCGTTCAGCAGAAGCAACGGTTGCAGGTATTGTTAACAAAATTTTATAAGCTATATATGCATTTGGAAATGAATTAACACTTTTAATGTAGTTTAGTATCTCAATTATTGTTTTTACATCGGGCTTTAAAAATTGTCTTAGAACTTTTAATTCTAAAAATAATCAATACCATCAATATCTAAAGATTCTTTATGCTTTAGAAACTGAGCAAGGTTGAGGCAAGATTTTTTTAAACTATCGTCGTTTATTGACCTTATTTTTTCCAAATCATACAAAAAACCAAACATTTCTTTGTATAAATGAAATTTCTCAAATCTATTTGTTATTGACATGACTGCTTTATTAATTATAAAGTAAAAATAACTTGTTTTAAAGCTCTCTTCAGGTGACTGAATTATTTCATTGTTTGAAGTTTGATCATCAAATTGTTTCTTTCTACGTATTATTATTTTTTCACGAAATAAAGGCTCGATTTCCATTTCTTTTGCAATCTCTATTGTAGAGACTACAACCGATTTATATCCTTCTACCCTATATGTTTGAAAAGATTTAAGTAAACCTTCTAATTGATTGATAGCAACATTAATAGGTATATCAATAGATTGTAATGTTTTGTTAACTTCATTAACTGTAAATAAATCTTCATACCATATAACCATACTCATCAAAAATTCATAATCCCCTAACTCATGTATTGCTAGGCTCTCTTCTTCACTTTTTGTTTTTGCATCTGCATCCTTAGATTTTGCTAATTCAGTTAAAGCATCTCTTATTTGTAGAGTTTAATGTCTTAATGTTTTTATGCCATCTACTCTACTTTCCCATCGAGTTTGTGATAATGATTTAACGGTCAAAAAAGGTACGTTGTCTAATAATATTTTCCAATGTTTTGGGGATGAGGAAAATAATGTATAAATTCGTTGTACTACTCCAAACAGTGACATGGATTTTTAAGAGCAATTATCCATATCACATATTACTAAATTTAAACTATGACAACCACAAGGTGTATAAAATGCTCTAGGATTTAATTCTAACAATCGTTTTTGAATACCTTGATTTTTACCTTTCGTATTAGATCCATTATCATATCCTTGTCCTCTTATGCCATTAATATCAAGTTGAAGTTTTTCAATTACATTGATAAGTTCTGTAAAAAGTCCATTTCCTGATGTATCATCTATTTTTATAAATTCTAAAAATTGTTTTTCTATTTTAATTGGATTTGTAGAAACATTGACATATCTTAGAATTAAAGTCATTTGTTCTTTATGACTTATGTCAGGAGTACAATCTAGTATAACAGAGAAATATTTTGCATCTTTGATCTTTCTGATAATTGTTTTTTTAATTTCAAATTCTAAAAGTTGTATTAGTTCATTTTGGACATTGTGTCCAAGATAATGATTATGGATTTCACCATTTTTTATTCGACGAACATGCTCTAGCATAATTGGATCAAGCTCAGCTATCATTTGAAATGTACTTAGGAAGATTCCATTATTATTTTCATATAATTTTTCATTTGTCCCACGAAAAGCAATATTCTTTTTAGAAATATTTTTTATGATCGCTATAATTCTTAGTAAGACACCTCTCCAATATTCTCTTTCTTTGTTAATGTGTTCTTGAATTTTATTGTCAATTGTTCTCTCTTTTGATAGCGAGGGGTCGCCTTCTCACTTCTCTCGTTAAGAGGCCTCTTCTTGTTTCAAACTCAAACCAAAGGTTCATATTTAAAATATGTTCATTCGATGTATCATGACTTTTTAATTTTGAATTAATATTTGCCAATCATTGCTTCCTTCATTGTTTAATTGAGTAGTATTATAATTTGAATTAAATTATTTACAACAAAAACAAAACACTTTGTTTGCTGATTTAGAATATATTAACCATATTCGATCAAGTTTTTCTCCGTTCAAAAGAATTTGAGTATAAAGTTTATTAGAGAATCTTCGTTTACTTTCATCTAAAGGATATTTAGTTAACTTTTCTCTAATAAGACCTTTTCTACTAATAAATTTCTTAGTTTGATGTCAATTTCTTTCCATGTTACAAGATCATAAATTTCAAAAGACAAAGAAGATGTTTCAACTGTATTTTCATCATTTAAAATTCCAATATTTAATTCACTTATTGAATTATCACTATGTTCGCTTGTTTCATGCTCACTGATAACATCATTACTTTTAGAATTTTCGTTAATGTCCTTTGTTGCACATATTTGATTATTTGTATCAAGTTCTAAATCTAACGAATTATTTTCTACTTCAACCATATCTTCAATTTGTTCAAGTGAATTATTATCTGGTCTTATTGGCTCATTGTCACTTGTTTTTGTGAAGTATTTATTAATATCTCCTCTTTGTGAAGCAATTAAATTTTCTATTTTCATTTTTTTAATGTTTTCGATATCTAGAAAGATCTGTTATGAAAATTGAGCATATGCAGAAACGCAATAAGGAGGATCTAGATTTGCCAATTGAACACCAATCTACTCTGATAGCAATTATTCTATTACATCAACAACATAGTAAATAACTATAACAGAGAAACAAAGAGACACACAATATTTATACTGGTTCCACTATCATCATAGTGTACGTCCAGTCTAACAGAGAGAGATTTTATTCCACATGAGAGAATTACAAGAGATTACAAAATAAGAGTTAACATATCCAAACCTCAATCAGGTTTAACAAGAAGAGACATCATTGGGGGTCACTGGCTCCAGACCAGGATGGGTTTACACTAAAGTCTACCCCTCAATATATAGCTAGTGCAAATCTATGTGAGTCATCAATTAAATTACCAACATATGGTAATAATATAATGGAGACAAATTACCATAACAACAAATGTGCAAACATAGGAAGTAAATCAGTCTGTTTCTTTAGCATAGATGGAAGAAATTAATCCCTTCATTTATTTCTCTGCCATCTCATCAAATGCAATCAATGTATTCTCATTATAAAAATATTTACTTTCCATTCTTTGCAAATTTGCTCCAATCAATTTGTGATTTTTTATCATCAAATTTAACACTCCACCTTGATGCAAAATCACATATCTGCAACACCCCATCTCCAATCAAATTCTCTTCACAACATAAAACTCTTCAACAAAACTCTACCTTCAATCAAAATCTCACAACGAGATACACCAAAAAAATGAATATTTACCAAATGGGTTCCAACAAAGCCACCCCCCATCACACAATTGTTAACGAGCTCAGACTACGTCCCCGCCTGCCAACAAAATGTTGCAAATATCCAAAATAACAAAGAAGGCAGACACCAAAGTAATCTCAACACCACCAAGACCAAAAAATTATTCTCTCAATTAAAACCAACCTCGATTTCAGGGCAACGAGATACACCCAGTCGATTTGAAAGGACTACGACCACACCTCAATTACAAGCACAACCCACCGCTTGCAAAAGATGCATCTACCACTTGAGCTGCACCATGCATACACCAACGGTCTAAAAAATGCTTGCAATACCACAAGATCTCCATCGTCTTTGTGGATTTCCAAACTCGACATCCGTCTTCCATTAGACATGATCTCTTCATCTTCGGGATCCCTCGCGTATCATCAACATCTAGACCCTTGTCGATACCATGATCCTCCACCTTATGACCATAAGCAGTGACCGTATTAACCTCTCCATCTTGTTGTGGACTAGGTTCTTCAACCGTCACCCGCCTTCTTCTTCGTCTTCTTCCATCTTCCCTCATCCATATCAGAGGACTTCTTCACAATAAACTTCATATCACGTCAAAGTTCCCAGATTGGAACGCTCTTCACTCTCGACATAATCTCCTCCAGCAAAGTCTCCTTTTCTCCAAAATAGTAATAGCATAATCACCACTGAATCCACCAAAATTTGTAGAAATAATTGATGCACAATTTAAAACAAATCACCTTGCTCTGATACCAATCTGTTATGAAAATTGAGCATATGCGGAAGCGCAATAAGGAGGATCTAGATTTGCCAATTGAACACCAATCTAATCTGATAGCAATTATTCTATTACATCAACAACATAGTAAATAACTATAACAGAGAAACAAAGAGACACACAATATTTATACTGGTTCCACTATCATCATAGTGTACGTCCAGTCTAACAGAGAGAGATTTTATTCCACATGAGAGAATTACAAGAGATTACAAAATAAGAGTTTACATATCCAAACCTCAATTAGGTTTAACAAGAAGAGACACCATTGGGGATCACTGGCTCCAGGCCAGGATGGGTTTACACTAAAGTCTACCCCTCAATATATAGCCAGTGCAAATCTATGTGAGTCATCAATTAAATTACCAACATATGGTAATAATATAATGGAGACAAATTACCATAACAACAAATGTGCAAACATAAGAAATAAATCAATCTGTTTCTTTAGCATAGATGGAAGAAATTAATCCCTTCATTTATTTCTCTGCCATCTCATCAAATGCAATCAATGCATTCTCATTATAAAAATATTTATTTTCCATTCTTTGCAAATTTGCTCCAATAAATTTGTGATTTTGTATCACCAAATTTAACAATAATTTCTTGTTGACATAGTCACTACTCAATTAGAAGTTAAAAATTAAATTGTATTGTTTCCAAACTACACCTGACTGGAATCAACAAATCTGAAAATTGATTGCCAACAAAAAAAACTAGCTAACCAGGAAATTAAGCTCCAAAAAAAAAATCAATAGACTTGAAAATTTAGAATTCTATAATATTGCCAATAGTTCAACAATTATCAACAATTCAGTAAATGACTAAACAGTACAAATATAAAACAAAAATATACCTCAACTCCTTAACAATATTGCAGAGATTTTGATAACACGGAGAGGGGAATCAGATCTTTTATTTGGATATAGGCTTAAGGACTAGGTAAGCAATTGAATAGGATCAATAATTCCAAGAGAATTGCAACAATCGCCAATAGTTTAGTAAAGCAAAAAAAAGACAGTAGAGAAGCAAAAAGAAGAGTGCATAGACTATCTAAAAATTGCAGAGCAAAAGAAGAGTGCGTAGATCTGTCTACGGTAGACAGAGGAAAAAAATAAATGATTTGTGGTAATAAATATGGGTTTAGAATTTGAGGAGGCAACAAATTAGGAAAAAATAATGAATTGTTGGAACTATTGTGCGCTGTAAAGCATGTTAAAATTTGTATTTCCAACGCATAAAAATTAACGCATGCCGAATTTGAGGGGTCCCTTAAAGTTGAGGGGCTCTAAACATTTTCTTAATTTGCCTAATTGAAGAAACGACCCTGTTCATGGACAATGCAAATTACCAGTACTTTTTTACTTTTGAAACCTTCTTTTAGTTTTCCATCAATTTGAGATATAGCCTGTGACTATACTAGATAAACTTTCATAAAAGATCAATTATTTGTCTATTAAATCAATTTCTTTTACATAGATTATACCAATTGTGACCAACCCATACATTCCAAAAAAAACGTGCTAGACAATTTACCAAACCTGTAAAAGTTAATGGTTTAACCAGACATCTAACATAGTCCACTAATTTCTACTTTTTTTTCTAGAATGATGGATTGCCGCTATAATGTAATTTTATTAGGAAAAATATAGGGTGCTACTATTCATACACCAGTTTATACTACTGACCACCAAAACTAAAAGTACTCAAAATAGTTTCATTTTTCTATGCTGGCCACCGTCTACATTAATAACGTAAAAATGGAGAGGTCACCATCTCCCTCATCTAAATGAACACTTTCTTCCTCGCTTACTCTCCATTTATCTTCATCTACATACACTCCCTTCAATCTGAAAGGGCAGTTGCATTTTCTACTGGTGCTAGGTCTGTTTCTTTTTTCTTTTTTTACATTGTTTTCCATCTGTTTTAACTTTGGTTGATGACTACAATAAAATCCAGCCCTTTCACACCCTAATTGCAACCTTGGTTGCTTTTCCAAGTCCTAATTTATCCGACTTTAGAATTACAATAACGGTATTTAACTTTTTTTCCCGTCGTTTTACACCATCGATTCAATGTACCCTGTGAGTCAAATACAAAAAGTCAAATAGTTCAAGAAAAAATAAACATAATCCATCTTCATAACCACATTAGCCATTTTAATTTTTATAAATGAGCACTTACTTCATTGGTTATGAAATGATTCGTCAAATCCACATTTATGTCTTTTGAGCCATTTGACCGAACATCTTGCATCATATTATCACAACTATCATGTTTATCATCCGAAATAATAAGGGTGTTGTCCAATTTATCATCATGAAAATACTCCATCTATCAAATGACAAATTAATGTATAAATTTGTAAAATAAGATACGTAAGCTATACAGATAAAAACCCTACAAGTCACAACTTACATTGTCATTCTCTATCACAACAACGGCAAATTTAATGTTCTTCAAACTTGAAATTTCTAACGGAGTGGAAAAATATCCTAAAACGCAATGGAAAATCTTAACCATAAAAAAAACCCTAACAACATGTTCTATAAAATAATAGAAAACAATAAAAATAAAGGAAATCTAACATCATTTTTATCTCATCTTCCATCTCTATAATTACATTTGTCCAAGTAGTAAACCAGGGTGTGAATAGTAGCACCCAAAATATATAATGTCTGCTTTGATATTATTGAATATAATTACATTTGTCCAAGTAGTGCATGATAAATAAAGAAGATAAGAGGGCTGTGTGCACGTGTATAAGCCTTAATTTTTAATTATTGATAGCTATTGTAACTTCAATCATCTTTTTTTGCTTGTAATGTATAAATTGATGTTACACTATATAAGTACTAACGTGCGTAATATGGTTAAAAAATACATAAAGTGAAACATAACGAAAAACAAAAATCGTCTTTAGAGAAGAAAATAAAAACAACTCCCAGCAATATATGAATAAGCATAACATTTTTAACTCAGTTGGATAGGTTTTTTTGATAATTATTGCTAAGCATATTATTTGATAGGTTCTGGAATTGATTTATAGCATGTATGAGTTACTCAATGTTCATTATTTAGTTAGAAGATAATGAATCCTGCACATGAAATTAGTTTATATCAATCTCAAAATATTCAACTATTTACTTACTAGAGTTCAAAGGGGATTGATGTTAGGCTAGTAAGCTAAAATAGCAAGAGGAGGGACATCATTGTGAGAAAATAGGTAGTGCAATAGTATGTTGATTCCAGGACACAATTTATGTGTACAATCTAACACCACGAAAAAAAGATAACTGTTATACTCAACCTTAAACCATCTTAGTTCTCGATTTCAATTCAATGAATATTCTAAAACTGAGAGCGCTGATATTACAAAAATTTGTTTTCCACGTTCGGAAATGGCTAGAAGGACAATGCACTTTTTTGTTTTTTCTGCACAAATGCAAAAATGTAGGCATTATGATTGCCTGGTGCACTATCAAAATTAGGATATTAGGTTTAATAGAATTACTATTTACTAGAGTAATTATTGGTAAATCCTTTTTGCCTTAGTCCATCAGCAGTATGTGATCGTTTTCAATTTCTCTATTGATTTTTCTTTGATTCGATTGTCACATTTAATTTTAGCAATCTACATTTTTTAATGTATGTTAGTTTTTAGCCCTATTTATTAGATGAACAACATTGTTGGGATCTACATTATTATTAGGGAGAGAGAAAACATAGTTTAATCACTCAAATGACTATGTTTAGTATTAGCTTTTACAATTTTTTTAAAACTGATTGTGAATTTTTTTTCCTTATCTCAGACTTTAGTGAGACATCAATAGGAAAGAAGAGTTTGCGGTAGGATCTTAAGCAAGAATGAGGTCATTCCATAATTTTTTTTAATAAAGGTGTTATCTTCTATAGTATGTCTCATATAGATTGTGGTATTGATGAACATTGCCCCTTAACACTTGCTACACATCATAAACAATGAAGTTGAGTCTCGATTTTATTCATTTATTCTTTGTATATAATACGCATCTCTTGGAACTTTTCTGGTAGACCATTTAATTGTCAGTATAATACAAAATTCTTAGTATGCAATCATTTTTTAATTAGAAAGTCAATTGTTATGATAATATTGCTTAGCTTTCACTTACTTATGAGCCTAAATCTTAAACAAAACTGTTAGGCTCATGCCATCTATCTACTGTCTATGACTGCTTGTAACCTTAACAACCTTTTAAAATTAAAAAGTCATTGAAAGAATAATTAGAGAAGGTGAAAATAGAAATGGAAGAAATGGTTGCCATCAAGAGAATTTTTATGGCTATACTCTTTTATCTTACAACATGATTTTTTTGGGAATATAAGGTGTAGGATCTAAATTAACCCTAGAGGGGGGGTGTATAGGGTTATCGCAGATTTTCACAGAGTAATTAAATAATAACAGCACAGATAATAATCAGAATAAATGCGGAAAATAAATAACACACAAATATACCCAGCTTTGGCAAAACCCTGCCTACTGCTGCATTCCCCAAGGTTTCTACTAGAAGTTAAAACAATCTCTACGCTTACAATCCCCTGTAAACTCGCGACACTCGCTCCCAACTGTTCTTAACCCTACGCTCAAAACCCTGCACTGGTTTCTATCCCCAAAACCAGATTTCCCCGAATTACAAATCCCGTAATTCGTCTCCCTAGTTTTAGAGACAAACTAGAAAACTATAATCGATTTTATTACAAATTGAGATTAAAAAATGAATAAAAATTAAACAATAAAGACCCCTAAATAAAAAAACCTAGGAATTAAAATAAAGGTTATCCCGTTTAGTTGAAAACTTGGCCGACCCATGTTGAAACTCATTTGCCCAATCTCTTTCTCTTATTTCTCTGGAAAAACAAAATATGGCGGCCGCTCTCTAGGGTTTTTTGAATTCTCCCAAATCCAAATCGATTCGATGATAAAGTTGATTCTGTGATGCCTTGAATTGTTGGATTCTTTCAGTGCTTTGATGGCTTTGCTTGATCGAATTGGGATTGCCCTCTGATGATCGAAACCCAAAAAATTGTGAGTGATTTTCTCTTGAATTCTTCAAATTGTTTTTGTTGGATTTCGATAGTAATAGCCGATGATGAATAAGTGTATTTATAGGATTAAAAATCCTAAAATTTTGCTCTAATTTCGATGTTTTATTTGGCCATGATATATGCGAGAATTTTAGGGCTTTTGAAATGGTTTTCTTGGGACTGATATGGTGATTTGAATTGATCCTTGATGTTTAAAAATGTTCAAACTTTCTGGAGTATTTTGCAAGATAATTCTAGAAATTCCTTCGATCTGAAAATTGTGTTGACTTTTGAAACTGTTGATTGAGTTCGAATTAATAATTGGAATATTTCAACCTTCATATTATATTTCTCATTGTCAAATTTAAACTTTTGGTTTCAGGAGACTTTGAACTGTACTTTGAATCATTCAAACACGCTCAATGTTTCTGCCATTTGATAAAAACTGCTTATACCCTTAAATATAAGTCTGATATGAACAGACGCTTCATTTTGCCAAGGCTGATTTCAACTGAATTTATTTTGAACCTTTTGATTAACTGCTTATAAAAAACTGGTACAAGCAGATGTTACTTTGATACTATCGACATGTTTTATGTTGAACTGCTACTGCCCATATTTGTCTCGACTTTGAAATATTGCTTGATTAACACTTACTGAACCTATTTACTTGTGAATGTACTCTTGTATTTCCTTTGAACAGAACTAGTACTTGAATACCCATTACTGTTTTTAAACTGCTCGGTTTGATAGAAACAGATATTATACCATAAACATATGCACTGCACTTGGTCATTTCTTGCTTGCATAGACTTGCCTTGAACCATACTTGAAATTGAAAATGCATTACACTTTGTTTTGATGTTCTCTGACCTGTTTTGTGCACACCTTCACATGAGTCCACGCAGTAACATACTTGATCACATGCTGCTAGTTTTTCCCACTGTATGTCTATGCACTTGAAATTTATTATCAGCCATGATGACTACACCTGACCTTGAACATTTTACGTCTTGCACTGTTATATGCTTTGACATGCTTGCCGACACTTTAACTTGCACATGTGACATGCTGATATATCATGATAGTGTTATTATGCAGTCTTGTCTACTCTTGTGCATTTCACTTAAATGTTGCTACATGCCTTATGCCCAACCTATGTTACATTCACTTTTTGTTGTTATGGCCTTGTGTGATTGTTTTGTTCATCCTCCTCTTGCATTTGTGTATTCTGCCTTGTGCCTGAGCTGCCCATTTCCACTTACACTTGAACATTTCTTGTTCTGGGGAGATGTTAAACCTTCTATACATACCTCTATCAATATGTTGCTTGCTACTTTGTATTTTCCGATCACATATTTTGTTTGATTTTGTACATGTTCATTTGTGCATATGCTCCATGCTATTTTGGCCATATTAACACATGCTGTGTCTATTTTCTGAACCATGTTGCAACTTGAATTTATGTTCACACTTGCTCGAACCTGTATTTGTATTTGTACTTCAGCATTCATATTGCATGTTGTTTACCCTCTTGCTGACATGTAACTCAGCCCTTATATTTACACTTTCCATGATAAAGCTGTGTCACTTGAATTTGCACTTTGCCATTCTCCATTTTGATTGAGCTTGCTACACCACCACTTTCTGTTATGAACCTGACCATGCTATTGTTTGATTACTCATTCCTTGTATCTTGACTTTTGATTTGGGTCATGATTTGCTGTGTTGACTTTATTTCTTGAACTTGTATTTGATTGTCCCATTGTTGATTGTGCATTGGGTCGAGACGGTCCATGTGGCTACTCCTCAGTCGTACACTGGATTGGCGAGGCAGTGCACACGTGTATATTTATACACGTGTGTACATGCAGCCATTAGTCAATTCTTCTGTCTCTTCATATCAGACCCAGTCTAGAAAAATGATGAGAAACACACCGTAATTCCGAGGCAAATAAAATTTAGAAAATAAAATTTTTATTTAATTTTATTTTCATTGCAGTCTACTGTGTGTGTTCTTCTGCATGTGACAGGTATGAAGATGATGAACTGGATTGGAGCACGTGAAGATTCAGAAGACTGAAGACAAAGTGCCAGTGTGTGTGATCTAAATATACTGAGTAATGAGTGACGTATGAGTAATCTGTGTGTATGAAATCAATTATAGACGTGAATGAAATTGTACTGTTATTTGTAATAAACAGATTTGATTGAAATGAAATATTATTTTATTATGTTTAATTCAATCTGTCTATTTTAATTTGAATTCCTTTAATATTACAATTTCATGTGTGATGTGTCGTGTCAGAAATATTCAAACATATTCAAGTGAATTGTAAATAGTGGAGTGATGTGTATGTACTATTTCAACTGTAAAAATAAAATATTTATTCGAATAAAAACACTATTTGGATATTCAATTCTGTATAGTAGTGTTCTATTCAATAAATATTTATTTCTGTGTGTAATATATAGAATAGTACTGCTTACAAACACATTTATAAAATTATATATATATATATGTTTGTTATCATCAAGCAAAAATCATACTGTTATACTCAACAATCTCCCCCCTTTTTGATGATGACAAACATATACAAGACTTTGAATGTGTTAAATGTGTTTGTACATGAAATATATTACTCCCGCTATTTGTTTGCTCCCCTTACAACTAAACTACCCCTATATATATGTGGAAAATATAAATAATTAAATTTAATTGACAATTCTGCATCTAGATATTTAATTTCTAGTCTTAAAATATTTTGAATTATATACCCATTAATCAAAATCTTGACAATTCTCCCCCTTTTGTTATCATCAAAAGGATAATAGAAACCGAAATAGTGATGAACATAGACTAAAAAATATAAATCCAAATCAAGAGAGAGAATATATATCGTAAAACCCATTTAATCAAACAAAAATCATAATAATCTTTAAATCAGAAGCAAATTTCATTTTCAGAATGAATGGATTTACAATTGATTTATAGAACTAGGAGAGTTCAATAAAAATTGAATATTTGAATATGAATTTTAAAGATTTTAAATACGCTCAAAAAATGTGTTAAGAACTTTCTAACCACACATAGCCCAAAGGTCTTTTAAATGGGGTTAGTAGTAACTTAACTTTATCCTCTCTAATGAGTTCCATCCATGCACAGCCCAAAGGTCTTCTAAGTGAGAATGGAAGCACATAGAAATTAAGGTAATTCACCCATGCATAACCGCGAGGACTTTTAAATGGGAGTGGATACCAAGGATAAATTATTTATTTGTTTATTTTTATTTTATTTTTAATTCCAAGAATAATTAGAACTCCCCAAATTAAATAAAACCATGATGAATGATAGAAATATGGTAGATATAGAAGATGGTCGTGAAATAAGCTCTAATTCAAAGATATTATAAAATCTGTCCAATCATCATGAGATTTACAATAATATCTCCTTTAGTTATGAATTATACCATAGCCACAACTCATCACAAATTCATAAATCTATTAATAATTTTGATGAGTCACAAAACAGTACAAATCAATCAATAATTTCAATTTTTGAATAAATAATCAAAAAATAATTTTAAAATTGAAAATATCAATTTCAAGAGGAGTTTTGAAAAATATCAATGCAAGTTAGAAAATCAGTTTTAAAAATCAATCAGTAGGATATGGAATTTTCTAATATTTTTAACACTGATTGCTCCTAGACAATTTTAAAAACACTTATATATTTAGTTCAAATTGTCTATGGAAATTAAAGATATTTAATCACTGATTTTCAACTCATCGTCCAATCACCAAGGTATTCAAAACGAATCAAATCAATTTCCTTATCAGAGCAGCACAAGATCATTTTCAAAGAAAGAGTCACAAGTGAATTTTTCAGAGATTTTTTTTTAAACAAGAGCAAGAAACTGTCAACGATCAAATCTGAAGATAATTATTTGAAATCACTTGAAAACAAATCAAATTTTTATAGTCCAAGAATTTCAACAATCAATAACGAATGATTTCAAAATCAGCCAAGTAAAAAAAATAAAGAAAATAAAAGAAATAAAAACTAAAAAAATAAACTAATAAGGAATTAAAATAAAAATACCAGTTTAGAGATCATACCTGACTTACCATAATTGATGTGATCTAATGAATCTCCAACTCTGAATCTATGGCTAAGAAACTTCAAAAAATTCAATAAAATGGAACAATTTGAATTTTTATCTTTTAAACACAATTGTTCCTTAGCCTATCATCGGTACCTAAATGTTTATAGGATCAAGTGGTTTAACAAAAATTGTTTTACCACTCTTATCTTCGTTTACACGTTTTGGTACAAAAACCCGTTTATATAACAATCCATTACTATCCACTAAAGTACCCTTTGGAACCCAAATTTGTTTAATTTTAATCAAATTCATTTTATTAGCTTTTGGGATCCAAACACGTTTAACTGAATTGTTTTTAAACGAATTTTGTTTATGATTTGAAAACCTTTTGAAATTATTAGAATTCAAAATTCCAATTTGACCTTTTTTAAAGATATTTGTAGGATTTTCAAAATCATTAAAATTTAGCTTTTCAAAAAGATCAATTTTTCCAAAGCGGTTTGAATTATTTTTAAAATCATTAAAATCTCGCTTTTTAATTTGATTAGAATTTTCAAAACCGAGTCCTTTCTTACTCTTAACAAAAAATTGGTTTTTTAACAACATATTCAACGATTTTTCACCTTTAAAACACTTAACCAATATTGATTCAAGTCGTTGAATTTTTTATTTAAGATCACTTTTTTCTTTTATTAAATTCGAACAATGATTTATAGTGATCTTCCTCTTTTCAGAATCATTTTGTTTCAAAACCATGTTTTCATTGTCAAGCATTTTAATTTTTGCATTGGACTCGAAAATCTCACTTTCAAATTGTTTACGCTTGTCAATTTCAAGTTTTTCAAAACCCTTGAATTTTTCAATTTCTTTTTCCAAATCGTGATTTATACGAGTAATTTCAGATTCGTTATTTTTTAAAATCACGTTTTCTTTTTCAAGGGTTTTGAAATTTTCCTTTATTTTAAGCAATTCTTTTTGAAAAGTCGTGCATTTATCACATTTGAGATTTTTTATTTTCTCGGTTTCAATTTCAATTTCAATTTAAAGTTCATTCAAAATCGATTCGGTTTTCAATAAATTCCTTTTCTCTAAAATTTCATGTTTGGAATTTTTAACCTTTTTAAACCTATCTAACTCTTTTTGCAAAAAATCATTTTTTGCTTTTAGTTCAATCTCATTTATTTTTAGAAACACAATTCCTTTTTCAAGCTTTTGAAAATTTTCATCAAGATGAACTAAATCATTTTTCAAATCTAAACAATTTTTGCAATTCGAGTTTTCAATCTTTTTAACGTTTTCAAGTTTTTATTCCAAATCATGATTTTTATTGCTCAACTCAACATTTTCAGATTTTAAATTTTTATTTGTCAGTTTGAGATTCTCAACAGTTTTAGTTAATTTATCACAAAGAAAAATTAACTTTTTAAAAGGAAATTCAGCGTGGTCGTCATCTGTTGAGTCTTCATCACTGTCATCATCTAATCCATCTTCAGTAAATCCTGTTAAGCATATTTCTGAAACTGAGTTGGCAATCGGGGGTTTTGAGTTATTGTTGTCTTTTCTTCCATACACTGCATTGAGAGTTTTCCAGATTTCCTGTGCAGTTAAACATTGGGAGATATGGTTATACTGATCGTCATTAATATAAGAATATAAATTGTGCGTAGCACGAGAATTAATTATAATGTCGTTCTTATGTACCATATCATATCCATTTTCAATAATATCCCAACATCTAGTATTAACAGATTTTAAATAAATTTCCATTTTTAATTTCCAATTTAAAAAATCTGTTCCATCAAAAATAGTTAGGGTTATACTGGAAAAATTCTCACTAGATTGACAACTAGAAAACTCACTGTTAGGGAAATCCATGACTCTAGATTTATTTTAAAATAAAAAATACCTGCTCTGATACCACTTGTAGGATCTAAATTAACCCTAGAGGGAGGGTGAATAGGGTTTATCGCATATTTTCACAAAGTAATTAAATAATAACAACACAGATAATAATCAGAATAAATGCGGAAAATAAATAACACACAGATATACCCAGCTTCGGCAAAACCCTGCCTACTGCTGCATTCCCCAAGGTTTCTACTAGAAGTTAAAACAATCTCTACGCTTACAATCCCTTGTAAACTCGTGACACTCGCTCCCAACTATTCTTAACCCTATGCTCAAAACCCTGCACTGGTTTCTATCCCCGAAACCAAATTTCCACGAATTACAAATCACGTAATTCGTTTCCCTAGTTTTAGAGACAAACTAGAAAACTATAATCGATTTTATTACAAATTGAGATTAAAAAACGAATAAAAATCAAACAATAAAGACCCCTAAATAAAAACCCTAGGAATTAAAATAAGGGTTAACCCCTTTAGTTGAAAACTTGGCTGACCAATGTTGAAACTCATTTGCCCGATCTCTTTCTCTTATTTCTATGGAAAAACAAAATATGGCGGCCGCTCTCTTGGGCTTTTTGAATTCTCCCAAATCCAAATCGATTCGGTGATGAAGTTGATTCTGTGATGCCTTGAATTGTTGGATTCTTTCAGTGCTTTGATGGCTTTACTTGATTGAATTGGGATTTCCCTCTGACAATCGAAACCCTAAAAATTGTAAGTGATTTTCCCTTGAATTCTTCAAATTGTTTTTGTTGGAGATCGATAGTAATAGCCGATGATGAAATAGCTGTATTTATAGGATTAAAAATCCTAAAATTTTGCTCTGATTTCGATGTTTGATTTGGCCATGATATATGCGAGAATTTTGGGGCTTTCGAAATGGATTTCATGCGACTGATCTGGTGATTTGAATTGATCCTTGATGTTTAAAAATGTTCAAACTTTCTGGAGTATTTTGCGAGATAAATTCTAGAAATTCCTTCGATCTGAAAATAGTTTTGACTTCTGAAACTGTTGATTGAGTTCGAATTAATAATTGGAATATTTCAACCTTCATATTATATTTCTCATTGTCAAATTTAAACTTTTGGTTTTAGGAGATTTTGAACTGTACTTTGAATCATTCAAACACGCTCGATGTTTCTGTCTTTTGATAAAAACTGCTTATACCCTTGAATATAAATCTGATATGAACAAACGCTTCATTTTGCCAAGGTTGATTTTAACTGAATTTATTTTGAATCCTTTGATTAACTACTTACAAAAAACTGGTACAAGCAGATGCTACTTTGATACTCTCGACATGTTTTATGTTGAACTGCTACTACCCATATTTGTCTCGACTTTGAAATATTGCTTGATTAACACTTGTTGAACCTATTTACTTGTGAATGTACTCTTGTATTTCCTTTGAACAGAACTAGTACTTGAATACCCATTACAATTTTTACACTGCTCGATTTTAATAGAAACAGATATTATACCATAAACATAGGTACTGCACTTGGTCATTTCTTGCTTTCACGGACTTGCCTTGAACCATACTTGAAATTGAAAATGCATTACACTTTGTTTTGATGTTCTCTGACCTGTTTTGTGCACACCTTCACATGAGTCCATGCAGTAAAATATTTGATCACATGCTGCTAGTTTGTCCCACTGTATGTCTGTGCACTTGAATTTTATTATCAGCCATGATGACAAAACCTGACCTTGAACACTTTACCTCTTGCACTATTATATGCTTTGACATGCTTGCCGACACTTTAACTTGTACATGTGACATGCTGATATATCATCTTAGTGTTATTGTGCAGTCTTGTCTACTCTTGTGCATTTCATTTAAATGCTGCTACATGCCTTGTGCCTGACCTATGTTACATTCGCTTTTTGTTGTTATGGCCTTGTGTCATTGTTTTGTTCATCCTGCTCTTGCATTTGTGTATTCTGCCTTGTGCCTGAGCTGCCCATTTCCACTTGCACTTGAACATTTCTTGTTCTGGTGAGATGTTGAACCTTGTATACATATCTCTATCAATATGTTGCTTGCCACTTTGTATTTGCCAATCACATATTTTGTTTGACTTTGTACATGTTCATTTGTGTATATGCTCCATGCTATTTTGGCCATATTAACACATGCTGTGTCTTTTTTCTGAACCATGTTGCAACTTGAATTTATGTTCACACTTGCTCGAACCTGTATTTGTATTTGTACTTTAGCATTCATGTTGCATATTGTTTACCCACTTGCTGACATGTAACTCAGCCCTTATATTTACACTTTCCATGATAAAGTTGTGTCACTTGAATTTGCACTTTGCCATGCTCCCTTTTGATTGAGCTTGCTACACCACCACTTGCTGTTATGAACCTGACCATGCTATTGCTTGATTACTCATGCCTTGTATTTGACTTTTGATTTGGGCCATGATTTGCTGTGTTGACTTTATTTCTTGAACTTGTATCTGATTTTCCCATTGTTGATTGTGCACTGGGTCGACACGGTCCATGTGGCTACTCCTCAGTCGCACACTGGATTGGCGAGGCAGTGCACACGTGTATATTTATACACGTGTGTACATGCAGCCATCAGTCAATTCTTCTGTCTCTGCATATCAGACCAAGTCCAGAAAAATGATGAGAAACACATCGTAATTCTGAGGCAAATAAAATTTTAAAAACAAATTTTTTATTTGCTTTTATTTATTTTTGTTGCAGTCTACTGTGTGTGTTCTTCTGCATGTGACAGGTATGAAGATGATGAACTGGACTGGAGCACGTGAAGATTCAGAAGACTGAAGACAGAGTGTTAGTGTGTGTGTATATGCAAATATACTGAGTAATGAGTGATGTATGAGGAATCTGTGTGTATGAAATCAATTATAGACGTGAATGGAATTGTACTATTATTTGTAATAAACAGATTTGATTGAAATAAAATATTATTTTATTGTGTTTAATTCAATCTATCTATTTTAATTTGAATTCCTTTAATATTACAATTTCATGTGTGATGTGTCATGTCAGAAATATTCAAACATATTCAGGTGAATTGTAAATAGTGGAGTGATGTATATGTACTATTTCAACTGTAAAAATAAAATATTTATTCGAATAAAAACACTATTTGGATATTCAATTCTGTATAGTAGAATTCTATTCAATAAATATTTATTTCTTTGTGTAAGATATAGAGTAGTACTGCTTGCATACACATTTATAAAATAATATATATATGTTTATTATCATCAAACATAAATCATACTTTTATACCCAACATAAGCCTCAGTGGAAAAATAACGTGACCCAATTTTACTTTTAGTGGTTGTATGACATTGAAAATCCATTATAGATTTATATATTTTTTCCAGTACGTTATAACATGTGTTGACTTGGTAGACTGATCGTTCGCATGCCAACGCCGATTGTTAATGTGTCACGTAATAATCCCAGCACATGCCAAATATGGGGTACTGAAAAGTAAATAACTCCTAATTTATAGTGGTTCGGCACGAACGCCTACGTTCACTTTGTTGTAACTATTCATCATTGTCATTAAAGTTACAAGATTAATCCAAGTCCAATACTTTGAGTTTACAAAATTATGAATCGAGAATAACAAAGTCCCTACTAATTCCCTATCAAGCCGAAAAAATCATTGTCACTTTCCTTCGTCTAAAATGTCTAGGGAAAGCTTCAATGTCCAAGTTTGCCCAAAAGAGCAAGCCAAGTGCCAAAATGTTGAAGGAATTCTTCTATGTAGAGTTCACAAGTCTAAAAGGGTGTCTAGAATCCATAGAGCCACATAGGAAGCCATTTATAAGCTCCAAATTTGAGCTTTTCGCATGCAGAAACAAATAGCCAAAATATCCCGGAATTAGCCAACACATGGGCTATTTATGGTGAGGGGATATAAGAATTCGTATCCTTTGAATTTTGTATCTCGGGGTCGGTACCGACCCCAGGTGTTAGACAAAAAACCACGCTTCTCCAATGCATCCTTCATCAAAAATCAATCCACTTTTTATCCAAGTAGGGATAGGAAAAATCAATATTAAGCCAGATACAAAAAAACACTTTTGTATCCCAAGAGTTAGTGAAAACCCGAGCTAATTCCTTTGTAACCCAGAGTACAAAATGTCAGATACGAAAAGTTCTTTCGTATCCGCATCCTTAGCGAAATCCATGGAGCAACATCTCGAAGACAAAAAGTCATATCTTGTATCCCCATGATTTCGTATCCAGGGATACGAAATCATACCATAATTCAAGGATATGAAAATATCCCTATCGAGTCCAGTAACCATGAGTTTGCACCGATTTTGAGTTGCTCTGCCCAATTTCGTATCAGACGGATATACGAAATTCCACCTTGAAATTAGGATATGAAAATCCCATGATAGTCGGAGTACGAAATCCTTATAAAGCCGTAATCCCGATTTTGAAAGTCATATTGTAAATACCGATTCTAGGACTTAACCAATTTTTCATAGTTTTATAATTGCTTTGCGACTTCGACCAAAAGCTTTAAATCTCCATGAGCCCGTACTCGATCCTCGAGTATTCCAAATAGTCAATAATCGACATGCAATTGCGTTGTCACGGATCAACACTTCCCCCCCAAAACATGTCTTTTCGTTGGAAGACGTGTTTTAAAGAATCTAGAATATCGAGTGTAACGACCAAAGATTTAAAGCTCAATTTCGGCATTAATACATTATTTGTATTCACTTGCCAAAACTCAAGTATCAAAAACCCAAAAAATTAGAAAAAAGAAGTTAAAGTGTGAGAAGAAGAAAGAAATATTAGAGTAGTAGTAGAAGAAGAAAAACACCAATGCTACAGAATCAGAGAAAAATAGAATCTCACAACGAAATGAATAAAATATAATATATCAATACTTTTTACACAAGGAGAAAACTACATATACATTATTACAAAATCAGAGTGCATAACTAGGACAACCCATACAATCTGTCTGTACAATGCTAATAAATACAACACATACAGCGGAAGTAAATTAATATGAGAAAACACGAGAATCCCTACTTCGGCTCCTCTCCTGCAGCTCCAAACAAAACCCAATGCAACTTGGTAAATATCCTCATTTTGACCCAAGCAAAGTCTGGGGAAAGCAAAATCACTTGGATTAGTCTAGAATACTTTCAGTGAGAAAACTCACATCAGAAACAACTTGCTTAATTTTTAGAAATCTTTTAACAGAATGGATCTCTCGTAAGATATGACCATACATAAACATGGAACGTGTTTTTCCCATACAATAACCAAATCACTTATATTATAAATACAATGATATTATACTAATGTCTAAAATACACAATTAAAATAGGAATATAGCCGAAAAGCTTGCATCTCACTTTATGACATAGTTAGTTTACATCTAAAACCATATGGCTCGAATTGGAGTATGGATTTCCATACATGATTAAGTAAGGAACGACCTCCCGAATAGTGTTTTTCTAGAGATAAAAATGCTAGGGTTCAATAAGAACATCTTGCAACTCGGCCATACAGAATCGATCACTAATTCAACTTGTGTACAACAAATATATCACCACCATATTTAGGGACAATCAAGTATATTCATTTTAAAGTATAAAAAAAGGACAAATTATTTCTCAATATCAGGCGATGATATACCCTAATGGGAATGACCCACATAGCTCTGTAGTTGGACTGATTTCAATCATTTCCCAGTTGATGAGGGTTGAGGTTATGTATAACGGCCCATAAATCCGTACTATCTGAGTTGACTACATACATCACACGTCCAACCCAAATATTACAGAAATACGAATCATTTTTTATTAGAAGAAAAAGATGGAAGAAGAACATAAATAACAACACAGAATCTCACATTGCAGCGGAACAAAATATATTATATCATAACTTTTGAAATACAAAATTTTAAATTTATAACATACACTAATCAGAGTACAACACTTACAATACATCGGAAATAAAAATACTATATATCTAACACTGAAGCCTCATGCTCCAAGCTTCTTTAGATATATTTGTAAAATCCTGAACTACTTGACTACTCGTACAAATTTGGGCACCAAGAGTTTAGGTAAAACAAAACAAAATAAACTCTGGGTCAGTCATGGGACTGGTATGAGTAAACAATTTAAAACAGTTTAAGAAAAAAACGATGCCTCATAAGACCACGCCGTATAACACGAAACGGGGTTTTCCCTTATGAGAATCCAAAACACTTAATTCAACTTTCAAAATCCTTTTGAACGAAAACGATAATCGTTATATCAAAACTATTCTGATATTATAATAAAGTCTAAATCAAATATATAGAAATCTAGTGGAACATTTGCATCTCACGTTCCACACGTATATAATACATAATCAAAACTGTGAGCACTTATTGGGTAATGCATTTCCAACCATGACAAGGTATGGAACCACCTTCCGGTAGTGTATCTCTAGAGGAGAATACACTGGGTTCAACAAGAACATCTTGTAACCCGACCACACATGACCGACCACTCATTTCGCTTGAGTGTATCGAAGTATATCACCAACGGTTGGGATCAACAATCGCTTCCCGAATGTGCCTGCCCGATTTTTGTTATTTCCCGGTTGTTGAGGCCTGAGGCTACGATTACTTAACATTCATTTAGCACAATCACTTTGATAGCCACATTGTCAGATCCGTTAATCATTAATTGATTTGAACAAATATATTCTGGATATAATGCTAAGAGAATAAATTCTCCGCCACCATATACATTTATACAGACCAACGTATGCGATAATTAGAAATACTCTTTCAGAAATTCATCCATATATGTTCGTTCTAGGATTGAATGAAACCGAAGCCACAATTTCCATTAATGGAAAAAGCCTTTGCACTTTTCTTCGTCTTCGATTATCTTCATATAATCTGATTCTCAATGCTACTGCCAAAACGAAGTTGTTCTCGGATAATAATCCAACAGGTCTCTCCGTATTGACAACGATATTCGCGGATGCTTCTATAGTCGGTTATTTAACTATCGAAGAAAACAAACATTCATTCAAAGCATTAAAAAAATCACTGGGTCTTTTAATTAATATTTCATTAATTAAAACACTTCTTTATTTCCTTATCAATATTCGTTAGCACGATATCTTCGATAATCATTTTGGCCTCTTACGCTATTTAGAAAACATTTCCATATATCGACTCATTTTATTTTCTATACATAGAAAATATCTTCTATTTCTAATTGGAAAACATTCCAGTTACTTATCTCTCTTCCCGACTCGTTTGTTTCCATCCTTAGGAAATATTTATTATTATTTTCCAAAATTCCATTTCCTTGGGTTAAAACGAATGTTGTGTAAAACATCGTTACGACAACCCAAAATACTGCATTCAAGTAATCTTATTCAAACATTAATCTTCGAAACAGCATCTTGCTATTTATCAGTTAAAAATGAAATCAATCAAGTTGGGGTATAACAACCTCTCAGAGCACTTGAGTGCATATATATTTTATAACTCAATTTCTTATAGAATTCCAATTCCCTTTGAAATAAATTATTTTATTTGATTTGATATAATCAAATCCCAATTATCAATCCGTTGGTTTTTCTCAATTCAGTTTATATTTCGAATTCTGGAAGATAATCAATCATCACGTTTCAGAACACTTTCCAATTCACTTTTAAATTCATAGTTGAATTTAAACGTCTAAGTTATCAAATGATAATTTATTTTACTAGATTAATAACATCGTTTGTAAATCCCACTTCCTTATTTTATATATTAAAACAAGTTTTCCATTTCAAATTCCATTTGAAATCCAATTCCTTTTATGTTCTGAATCCGAGAATAAAAACTAATGTTTCCTTTTTGAAATGATTTCAACTTTCTATTTTTAAATTCAAACTTGAATTTAAAATTTCAAATTATATTCGGATAATTAATTTGCCACAATTATAACAACATTTATAAATTTACTTGTTTTATATATTAAAACAAGTTCCATTTAAAAATCTATTTAAAAACCAAAATCTTATTTTGGAATATTCTATTTATTTTAACTTAACCATATATAGAATAGAATCTATTTTCATATTTAAATTTAACTTCTATTTAACAAAATCCTTGTATCTTCCCTGAAATTATGTTATTTAAACAAACTCGATCTAATCAAATTTAAATCATTAATCCGTACGGATTTATTTTGGTTCAATTTACATTCTGAACATCAGAATAAATTTCATTGTTCACTTTTTTAAAACAATTCCCCATTTCTATTTTTAAATTCACATTTGAATTTAAATATTCAAATTATCAAATGATAAATTCTCCACTTCATTTATGAACGCCGTTTATAAATTCATTTCAATTCCCTGATTATCTAATGAAAATCATTATGTTTTATTTATAAACATGTTTATAAATTTACTTTAATTTTCTGTATTAGCTAATTTATAAACATTGTTTATAAATTAAATACTTTCTTTATTTATTCAAAACAAGTTAATATTTTTGTAGCTCAATAAAAATTCAAATTCTATTTTTAAAAAAAGATTTCCCCTTTTAAATTTCAAATATCCTTTTCACGATATTTTTATATATCCACATTTTAGGTTTAATGATATTTTAACCAATCAAAAATACCAATTATCAACCACGGATTTTCTAACACATCATATATGATAATATATATGAGAACAAAAAATTTTTTTTTTGAGGAATCCAGTTGGATCCCTTCGACCTGTTTTCCTGCATCCACAGACGTTAGCCAACATAAATAATACCCATCCTGCTTCGAGGCAGGATATCGCGGTATAGAAGGTCATCCACTATCATAGCGTGGGGCGTATACGGTCATCCGCTAATGATACTGTGTGACGATCGAGAATCTCGCTCGGTCCGAACCAGTCGCTAAACCGACCCAGACCGTTCGAAACGCCCTATCGTTTGAGAACATGACAGAATAGAACGCATACCAAAGAACATTTCACTGTATATTACAACAATGCATCAAATTACAAGAATATACAGAGTATAAAAGAATATTACACAGAAATATCAGAGATTTAAATTACATTTAAATACATCGCAGCGGAAAATATTACAATACACAACTAGAAGGAGATATACGGATACAAAGCTTTCCGGATATCCTTCCAGCTGTAAACCAGGATCCTGTGAACATAAATCTGCAAAACCAAAACTACTAGCTGCCCGTGTCAAAATAGGGGCACCCAGAGTTTAGGTTAAAACAATAAACTCCAGGTCAGTCATGGGACTGGTGTGAGAACTAAAACAGTTAGTCTTTATTTTTAAAGTTAGGTAAATCAAGGGACCACGCCGTATAACACGGAATGGGTTTCCTCCCAAGAATACCAGTGCATAAAACAACAGCGCAATGCTAAATAAAGAAAAATGAAGCTATTATAAGACCCAGGTCCAATCACACAATGCAACGCAAGCCGGGGGATAGGGTTTTTACCTTATAATAGCCAAGAATGCTTGATACGTTTAAAAGAAATCATTTGATACTATTATAAGTGTATAGTGTATAAAACAACTTCAAATCATAAGTATCAATCATAGGCGGCATGAATGCCCCATACCACTATGTCGCCATATATAGGTTATACAATCAAAATCGCAAAGTCACGTATTTGGAAATTGGGTTTCCGTCTGTGAATCGAGGCCAGGGATCGTCCTCTACCGATTCGAGACAATCTAGCCTACCATGTCTCAGAAACAGCCGCAACTGCCCCCTGGATCGTCAGGGCCGGTCCACCGATGTGGATTATTATGCCTGAACAATACGTCTCCCCGCCCTTTGGGGCGCAAATGAGCCAACGAATGACTCCATCGGACCCGGATCGTCCGATCAAACCGAGGCGCCTCGCAACAGCAACAACCACACAGGTGAAAAGTATATAAATGTCAGGGCTGGTAGGTCACTGACACCACCCTAGCTAGAAAGAAACGCATGCCCTCCCTGAGGTCCTCTCCCGTTTTTGGTTCACAACCGGGGTGTGAAACTCGCGAAGCAAACGTTACACAAAGCTACGTCACAAAGGTCGTGCTTCGATCATCAACCACAAGACTTTGCTTTTCAACAGAAGCCTCGATCAATTGCCACTTAGGCATGCCACACAGGCAATTTACTCCATGCGTTTGATATCCATCAGTATATAACCCCTGAGCTCATACGTCTCAGAGAAGGGTGTTAAGCAAGAGAATAAATTCTCCGCCGCCAAACAGATATATATTTAATAGAGATCAATCACACGGACTAAAATCCAATGTCAGACACACAGTCCATTTACAAGTCCGTTCTGGGTCTGAACGAAACCGGAGGCACCTAGTACCTCGCATATCCATCGATCTCCAAGTACGTCTGGACGATCACCAACTGTTTCCATCTTCTTGGGTGTACAGCCCAATCAAGATTATCAGTAATTATCCAAACGACGTGAAGACCTCCGGTCTTCGACCATCGTCTTCATCTTCGACTTATCGTCGTATCAGTTATTCATAATGGGATAAACCCGGTCTTTCCGAATAACTCGCATATATTTTAAATAAGTGTTACACAAACACAACATACGCCTCATTCCAATTCATCAGTCACTAACCGTAAATTAATCAAGAGAATAATTCCCCAAATATTAACCCCGAAGGCCGAAACCAACATCAGATCAATACCCAGAAAACCATTCTGCTTGGCTAACCGACGGATAGTTTCTAAATTTCACATTCATAGGGAAAGGTTCCCATTAATTTTATCCAAGATAAATTCCTTGAATTTATTCTTTAATCTATTTTTGAATATCAATTCAAACTAGTCAGGATTAACGAACTTTACCGAAGTAATCATTTGTTTTAATTTCCCAATCCCAACCTATTCATCCTATGAAGTAAAACTGGTCCTACTTCATATCTAACACCACGGTGTTATCGGTAAATTCAATTACCATTTCACGTTCAAATCTAATTAAAGATTTATCTATCGCCTGGAGCAAAACTGGTGATACTCCATTCTCGATCATTTCAATCAAATCAAAGATTCATTAAAACTCCACTTAGTTTTAATCGTTAACTGGGTTAAAGAATCAGTGTCATTTAAAAACACGGTTCGCGATAAACCCAAAGTCACATTCCATTAATTATCGGGTTAAAGAACGAGTGTTATTTAAAACACTGTCCACGATAAACCCAAAAATCAATATCAATTCAATTCCAATTAAATATTATTTAATTGGTACACTTCATTAAATCTAAATAAAAAGATTTAATCTTTTCTCAACTGGGTTCAAGAACAGTGTTAGTGAAGACACCATTCACGACAAACCCAAATCACATTTGATATTCAATACAAGGCTCTGAATAGAAAATATATCGGCTTATATTCAATATCAAATTCTACGATTAACAAATGTCGTATTGGAAATAACGATATAAATATATATCTTTCAAATTTCCATAACAACATCCGTATAATCACGAATTCCAACATCGAAATATTCCGAAGACAATTTCGATTCAAATCCACTCCAATGCAATCATTGGAAATTCTGGTTATTTTTAAAACCCTTTTCAAATTCAATTTATTTATTTAAAAATAAATAGAACTATAATTCTAGTTCAAAACTAGTTTACTTCGATAAAAAATCTATTTTTATCTTTTCAAATATGGAGTTTTTCATCCCAAATCTTCACAAATCATTTCTTATGATTTTATACAAATTATTATTATTTTTAATAATTTTATCAAGGCCCGTACAGTCGATTTCCATCAATGGCCATCGAACTGCACTTACAGCGACCTTTTTCAAATTTGATTTGGACATAATTCCAAATCCAACTGTTATATTTCAAATTTCTAATATTCAATAGAAAGCTCTTTTCGATACGAACCCAACGGTTCCGGTTTTAGGAGAATCCGACGGTCGGATCTCCCGTAATATCCGTTCAAAGTCAATGGTCGAAATTCGCGAACTGCCGCAGCGCGGCGCGTTCTATTCAGGCCATTATATTATATATATAATATATATAATATATACTTCGTCGATTTTAATTCAAAACGTGCTTTATAAATCGTTTTAAAATTCATTTTCAAAACGGTTTCAACTTCATATTCAATTTCAAATCAAAATTGAATATTCCAATATAAATTCGGTTTAAAATTCATTTCAAAATGATTTCAATTCAAATTGATTTCTAATTCAATTCCAGTTCGTTTTCAATTCAATTCAATTTCAATTCGAATTCATTTCTATTCATTTTCAATTCGAAATCATTTCTATTCATTTTCAATTCGAATTCATATCTATTCATTTTCAATTCGAATCATTTCTATTCATTTTCAATTCGAAATCATTTCTATTCATTTTCAATTCGAAATCATTTCTATTCATTTTCAATTCGAATCATTTCTATTCATTTTCAATTCGAAATCATTTCTATTCATTTTCAATTCGAATTCATTTCTATTCATTTTCAATTCGAATCATTTCTATTCATTTTCAATTCGAATTCATTTCTATTCATTTTCAATTCGAAATCATTTCTATTCATTTTCAATTCGAATTCATTTCTATTCATTTTCAATTCGAAATCATTTCTATTCATTTTCAATTCGAATCATTTCTATTCATTTTCAATTCGAATTCATTTCTATTCATTTTCAATTCGAAATCATTTCTATTCATTTTCAATTCGAATTCATTTCTATTCATTTTCAATTCGAATCATTTCTATTCATTTTCAATTCGAATTCATTTCTATTCATTTCGATATATCAGATTTTGAAATCATTTTCGATATTCATTATAGAATGAATAAAATCGATATAAATATCGTTCACTTCAAAATGGCGTCAATCTAATCAACACGGCTTCATATATTCCTATTTTCAAATATTCTATTTCAAATATTTCTATTTCAAATATAATTCGTTCAACACATGACTAATCTCAACGGATGAGTACTGTCAACACATGAACCTTTATTTTATATTGATAAAGATGCAAATTTTATTATTAAAATATTTCGTTCAACACATGACTAATCTCAACGGATGAGTACTGTTAACACATGAACCTTTATTTTATATTGATAAAGATGCAAATTTTATTATTAAAATATTTCGTTCAACACATGACTAATCTCAACGGATGAGTACTGTCAACACATGAACCTTTATTTTATATTGATAAAGATGAAAATTTTATTATTAAAATATTTCGTTCAACACAGGACTAATCTCAACGGATGAGTACTGTCAACACATGAACCATTATTTTATAATATTCTTTATTTTCTAAATTGGAATGAGGCCCAATCAATTACCATATAATGTTAATTAGATGGGTTTTCTACAACACATGTATTCAATAACAACGATGAATAATCAACCATCATCCAAAGTGCATTCTACACTGTATAAGCATCAAATATAAATATTCAACGCTTATAACAGCCTGTCAATCAATCGATCGACATACAGCTAAACAATCGGGATTAGTGTACGTCAAATATCATCCCAATACCCGTGTGGGGTTTCAAGCAATCAAACACAGATTTTTATTTGTGCAGTTGGGCGATGTGTAAAATTTATCGTCCCAATCAATGTCCTTCAAATAGGTGTACATAAACAAACCGTCAGGTTTGTAAATGAATATTTATTTATTCACATTCACGTTAAAAATTATATTTTTAACGACCAAAATATTTTATTCAAACTATGAATATTCTATTCGATTCATTTATTAAATAAAATGTTATCTTTATTTTTCTAACTTATTTTAGAAAATTTCGACGGCATAACGGCACGATACTAGAAACGGGACGAGGCCTAGCCTTACCCCCGGTCTAGTGAAGGCCCACGCCATTCACACATCAATCAAATCAATTTCATTTCACCAAACAATTCAATTCAAACCAAATAATCTAACCAACTACACAACCAAACAATTTAACAAACAAGCCATCCATGGTTTGTGGATGACGAGTGTCGGGTGCTACTAAACACCGTCTGCATCCTAGTATATATTTATAACTAGAATAATTAAATTGAAAGGTGAGAAGTTCTCACCGATAGCTATCCAACTTCACGACACTTCATTTATAGAAATCTTTGCCGTTCTCGCCTTTCGTCATCTTCGTTGCTCGTAGCCACTACATATATAAAAATCACATTTTTATTTGTTCACTTTCAATTTAAAAATCATATTTTTACTTCGATGTTCAATATATAAAAATCATATTTTTACTTCGATGTTCAATATATAAAAATCATATTTTTACTTCGATGTTCAATATGTAAAAATCATATTTTTACTTCGATGTTCAATATATAAAAATCATATTTTTACTTCGATGTTCAATATATAAAAATCATATTTTTACTTCGATGTTCAATATATAAAAATCATATTTTTACTTCGATGTTCAATATATAAAAATCATATTTTTCAACTTAAGAAAATCCCATTTTCGATCCATGAAATATTATTTGAAATCAATGAAAAATCTTATTCTTATATCCACAAAAATCATATTTTTAGATCGACTAAAATTTTATCCTTTTCTATATTATACAAATTATATTTTTATCATCGTTAAAAATCAAATCTTTGACGCCATTACAATCTAATTCTTATTCATATTATTATCTATATTTTTAAAACTGTAAAAACTGATTTTTAAATACCGTAATTACTGATTTTATTAAATAAATAAAATAAATAAATTGAAAAGCTTACAGCGAATGGGACTGAGGGGCGCACTGTTCGTCGGAAGGGCGACAGAATCTGACATGGCCAGAGGATGAGCTCACGGTGGTCAGGAGGAGGCGGAGGGCTGTCTGCTGCGAACTGCGGAGGGGGAGGAGGTCGCGCACGTGCTGGTGGGCCAGGGGAGCAGGCGGAGGTGGCGTCCCTTCAGGGCGGCGTTCGATCACTGGAGTTAGGGTTTGGGGTGTTTTTGGGGATTGCGGTTCAATTGGAAGGGAGGGGCTCCGTCGACGAAGGGGTGGCTCAGGCGAGTGGCGCGTGGTGGGGCGAGGCTGGCGGAGGCGCAGGCGGCAGGATCGAGGTGGGGAGGCGCCTTCGATCGGAGGTTTCTTCTTTTTTTTTGAAAAACTGAATTAAAAATATCGGGGGGGGGGGGGGGCAGAATGAAATAAGGGGGAGGGGAGAGAACTTTAAATTTTCAATTATTTATTTACTAAAGAAAAGTTGACTTCTACATACGACCTCAAAACGAGGCCCACCGCCTGTCGTCCATAGCGTTCTACCCCCATTCTGGACACAATGGGATATGTATCGTAAGCTGATTCGGCTGTTACAATCAGTTTCCGTTGAATTTAAAGTATAGTTCTTTATATTGAATTTTAAACGTATATTTCAAATTACCGGGGTCACATACTAACTAGAAAAATATTTTCTAGCTTCGTATTGACGATACGGTCCTAACAAAACTAGTTTCGTCAAATTCTGAGACCGTTAGAAAAATGGCCAATTTCCAGTCGATTAAAATTAACTGAAACCGGTCAAACGCGTTTTCCTTTGCCACGCTCACATATTGATTCGAAAAATTATGAAATTTGGAACCTAGCAATAACTTTACATCACGGACCCAACAAAAGTGGTTTCTTCGAAATCCGAGGTCGTTTGCAAAATCTCCATTTTTAAGGGCCTGAATTCCATAGCGACTATTCAGAATTTTCAACTGGACATATCTTTTGATCCCCGCTATGAAATTTTGATTTTTCGGATTCGTTGGAAAGATATTCACAAATAGGTCCTATGATTTTTGGTTTCACTAAAATCCGGATTGTTTTGCACCCGGTACATTCAATTGAAGTTTGAAATCGAATTATCGAACTACCGCGCCATTTTCAATTCTATTTATAATTATATATAATTATTTATATTCTAACGACGACGTATATAATATACACGCTCGAATTCTATTCAAAATAAATTTCTTGTCGATATTATTTAAAATAATCTATTTTAAATATTCAAAATTCATTAAAATTGTCAAAATAAAAATTTTAAACTGGCCCAGATTTTCGGGTTGTTACAATCTCCCCCACTTAAAACTTTTCGTCCCCGAAAAGGAACAAAGTCGAAAGTGGTTTGATTAATCAACTCTACGTTCGATTTGGCTTCCATTCTCCAAATTTTCAATTTCTGAGAATTTTCAAAATTTCAAAAAATTTGGCTAACACCCTAAATTTTCGAAAAATTTCGCCATAACCTCCCCTGCACCTGGAGCCACGGGAAAATCCCGAAATTGCCATATAGGCCTTCTAATCTCAAAAAGAAAAAGAAAAAGCCAAGCGGCTAGCCAATAGGCTCATAAAATCATCATCACCCAAACAAAACAGTAAGTTATAGTAAACATGTACCTATTTGTCGGGCAAACAAATTTTATTCTTCGGCTCTAGCCTCTTTGCTATGACCTGTTCAATGTAAGTACAAGTATATGCAAGAAAATGCGACCAATTTTCAATACAGTTCAATATTTGGTACAATTAGGCATAATGGTTCAAAATTTAATTAATCAACCAATAATCAACAACACAACCATCAATCCATTAGTTGATTAGTTTTTGAAATTCATAATTTTGATACATATACAAAAATCAAATTTTTGATACCAAAACACAACAATAGGCCCTATCTAATTTTGGTTCTCACACCAGTCAATAGGAAATATATAGATATCACACCTTCGAAACACGAATACCAATTCTGATGATGTTCGAACTATCATCAGAATCATCTCCGGGCGACTAGAGTGTGATTCTATATCTATCCAGTATATTAAAACTTCAAATACACGTTTGCAAGGCGTATATGCGAAATCTTTATATACTGAACTGTCCTAATCAATATGAAATAAATAATCAAATACGAATAGTTGATTTAGATTTTCAAAACAAAAATTGTTTTCATTTAAAAAAAAAATATACTCTCCACACTCGTCTTAGGATACTACTGATCCCATCTCTAACGAGTCATTCTAATTGGATATTACTAATCCAATATCTGATGAATTCTTTCGTACGGTTCTAATGTGTCTTGTCCTCTAGCTTTGTAAACCAAAGCTCTGATACCAACTGTGACGATCGAGAATCTCGCTCGGTCCGAACCAGTCGCTAAACCGACCCAGACCGTTCGAAACGCCCTATCATTTGAGAACATGACAGAATAGAACGCATACCAAAGAACATTTCACTGTATATTACAACAATGCATCAGATTACAAGAATATACAGTATAAAAGAATATTACACAGAAATATCAGAGATTTAAATTACATTTAAATACATCGCAGCGGAAAATAATACAATACACAACTAGAAGGAGATATACGGATACAAAGCTTTCCGGATATCCTTCCAGATGTAAACCAGGATCCTGTGAACATAAATCTGCAAAACCAAAACTACTAGCTGCCCGTGTCAAAATAGGGGCACCCAGAGTTTAGGTTAAAACAATAAACTCCAGGTCAGTCATGGGACTGGTGTGAGAACTAAAATAGTTAATCTTTATTTTTAAAGTTAGGTAAATCAAGGGACCACGCCGTATAACATGGAACGGGTTTCCTCCCAAGAATACCAGTGCATAAAACAACAACGCAATGCTAAATAAAGAAAAATGAAGCTATTATAAGACCCAGGTCCTATCACACAATGCAACGCAAGCCGGGGGATAGGGTTTCTACCTTATAATAGCCAAGAATGCTTGATACGTTTAAAAGAAATCATTTGATACTATTATAAGTGTATAGTGTATAAAACAACTTCAAATCATAAGTATCAATCATAGGCGGCATGAATGCCCCATACCACTATGTCGCCATATATAGGTTATACAATCAAAATCGCAAAGTCACGTATTTGGAAATTGGGTTTCCGTCTGTGAACCGAGGCCAGAGATCGTCCTCTACCGATTCGAGACAATCTAGCCTACCATGTCTCAGGAACAGCCGCAACTGCCCCCTGGATCGTCAGGGCCGGTCCACCGATGTGGATTATTATGCCTGAACAATACGTCTCCCCGCCCTTTGGGGCGCAAATGAGCCAACGAATGACTCCATCGGACCCGGATCGTCCGATCAAACCGAGGCGCCTCGCAACAGCAACAACCACACAGGTGAAAAGTATATAAATGTCAGGGCTGGTAGGTCACTGACACCACCCTAGCTAGAAAGAAACGCATGCCCTCCCTGAGGTCCTCTCCCGTTTTTGGTTCACAACCGGGGTGCGAAACTCGCGAAACAAACGTTACACAAAGCTACGCCACAAAGGCCGTGCTTCGATCATCAACCACAAGACTTTGCTTTTCAACAGAAGCCTCGATCAATTGCCACTTAGGCATGCCACACAGGCAATTTACTCCATGCGTTTGATATCCATCAGTATATAACCCCTGAGCTCGTACATCTCAGAGAAGGGTGTTAAGCAAGAGAATAAATTCTCCGCCGCCAAACAGATATATATTTAATAGAGATCAATCACACGGACTAAAATCCAATGTCAGACACACAGTCCATTTACAAGTCCGTTCTGGGTCTGAACGAAACCGGAGGCACCTAGTACCTCGCATATCCATCGATCTCCAAGTACGTCTGGACGATCACCAACTGTTTCCATCTTCTTGGGTGTACAACCCAATCAAGATTATCAGTAATTATCCAAACGACGTGAAGACCTCCGGTCTTCGACCATCGTCTTCATCTTCGACTTATCGTCGTATCAGTTATTCAGAATGGGATAAACCCGGTCTTTCCGAATAACTCGCGTATATTTTAAATAAGTGTTACACAAACACAACATACGCCTCATTCCAATTCATAAGTCACTAACCGTAAATTAATCAAGAGAATAATTCCCCAAATATTAACCCCGAAGGCCGAAACCAACATCAGATCAATACCCAGAAAACCATTCTGCTTGGCTAACCGACAGTTAGTTTCTAAATTTCACATTCATAGGGAAAGGTTCCCATTAATTTTATCCAAGATAAATTCCTTGAATTTATTCCTTAATCTATTTTTGAATATCAATTCAAACTAGTCGGGATTAACGAACTTTACCAAAGTAATCATTTGTTTTAATTTCCCAATCCCAACCTATTCATCCCATGAAGTAAAACTGGTCCTACTTCATATCTAACACCACGGTGTTATCGATAAATTCAATTACCATTTCACGTTCAAATCTAATTAAAGATTTATCTATCGCCTGGAGCAAAACTGGTGATACTCCATTCTCGATCATTTCAATCAAATCAAAGATTCATTAAATACTGAGGGCATCCGCTAATGGTACTGCGGGAACTATCCAATCACCAATATATATATATATAATAACCACAAACGCCAATCCTAAATAACTAATATATATTCAATAGCCACAGTAGTATTTTAATGCTTGCATGTCACAATCGGGCCTCATACTAACGATATATAAATTATGTGAGCTTTGATTTAAAATAAAATAAATTTTAAACTAAATTTCTATCATTAAAATAGACAACTTTACTATTATTGCTCACCTAAATTCTTCTCTTCCTTTCTACGCTTATAGAAAAAATGATCCCTTTTTCCCTTTCGCAAGTTCACAAACCTACTTACTCAACATCCAATTGCTAAACCTAGACATCATAGCTCATCACTAGTAAATTGAACCCCCTCCAATAGCCTGAAACATGATCGGTACATCTCGTGTTTCTACCACATTGGTTACCGTACCTCTTTTGCCTCTCTGCAGATCCGACGATAACAGCAGATTCCATTTGATCCATATCCACTTTTTAATTGCAAGCATCTCCGCTTGGATTCGAATTCCATGAGAACATCGCGGTCTTCTTTGCGACTTCATCACCTTCCCCCAAACATGAACTGAAACCTCAACCTTAGTTCGTAACAGTGAAATTCAAGTGCCAGAAGTAAAGCATCACGCCCCCACTTGAGTCGACTTTCAGATCCTCACACCATGCCAAACGCACAAAATAATCATTGCGATTATCACCATCGCCTCCCCCATAGTCGAACTCAAACATGTCGCGCCTCTGTACGCTGAAACCCAATTCGCAAGCTTCCAGATAATGGCATCGCACTCAACCAGATCTACTCAACTTGAAGCTCACTTCCGAGAACATCGATAAGACCTAAGAAAATTCGATTGAGGCGAGGTCGGGATTCGAGCGTTTGATTCTTTTGGAATTTTAAAAGAAGCGACTTTCGATTTCCAATTTGAAGGAGAAATAAAAGAGGACGGAACCCATTTTTGATTTTAAAGCCAACATATTGTTTTTCTGAGGAGAGAAATGGAAGAATATGGGATTTGCTCGCGATTTTATAAGGGATGGTTACTTAAGTGTTGAGAAATTTGGCCTTTTTGATTTAACGTTGTACTGTATATTAATTTACTTAGGGGAGAAGGAAACCCCCTTTTTTCATTTGTTTATTTTAGTTTTTAACTTAACTGATACGATTTAATTAATTAAATTATCCTACTGATTCGAACTCCTATTTGAGCCTAACAACAGGCCTTCCTAGTGTTAAACCATCATTCTGAACCCACTGGGACAGATTTCCAAGCCTTATTTGATCATATGGAGAAGATATTAATTAAAATTGATATATATTGAATTTAAAGCAATTAATTCTTCGATGATAAATTATTATTATCGATTCTATTTAAATTGAATTCCTACCAATTATCTGGATTGCTTTTAATTCAGTTTTAACTTCAAATTCAGTTATTCATCGATTTCGTATTTTGATAATTTAATATATTCGATATTAAATCGAAATCGAGTTTTAAATCGACACTTAATATAAAAATTCATTTATATTATCATTTAAATATTTAAAACCATGTTAAATAATTTAAAATAAATCGTCGGAAATCTAGGTCGTTACATTCTTCCCCCCTTAAAAGAATTTCGTCCTCGAAATTACCAAGGTAGAAAAATGGTACTAACCTATTACTTTTCAAAACTCCACTTATGCCGAAACTCAACTCTTTATATATAAACAAATTTTATTCTACCAAAACATTTGGTTTTTCATTCATATGGCACCCCATATATGTTTGCATTCATTTAGTCTAAATGATTTACAATCAATTCATATTCCATTCCAAAATTGATTTTGATCAATTTATTCATATCGATCTATTTGACTTAAGTTAAATATAAATTCCCGGGTTTATATTTCAAATCCTTCTTGGAATCACATAAATACGTATACATATATTCATTTCCATCTCAATTCAAAACATTTAAATTTTCCAAATCAACTTGTTTTCTTTCCATCAAAAACTTTTCTAAGGTAGCAATCCATCACTTAGAAACTCGAAAATGAATACTGATGATGCTACAGTCATCATCAAAATTATTTCCCAGCCACTGAAGTGAGTTCAGTGCTTTATCACTTTCTAAATCCATTTGAAATGATTTTTATTCAAAAATCCTCCCAAAACAAAGCTATATTATTTTAACATACTTCAAAAACATCTTCCAACTTGCCGAGATTTTAAATTCTTAATTCTGATTTTGAATCCAATTTCATTTCGTGACATTTGTATATTTCATTCATATACAAGTTATATTTGGTTATAGATAACCATTCCAATTTTATAGTCTCACTAGATTACAATGACAACCAACACATCCATATATTATAATAATTATAGAAAATTATAATTTCATATCAAAATAAAGTTTGGGTAAAATTAATTCATTTACCCACTTTAAAACAATACTATGTCGAATTTCTTTGTTTAAGTGTTTGGAAATTCTTATCGACTTCGTGGCGTCCCACGATTCGATCAGAATTAATAAACCACTAACCAGACTAGCCAACACAATATAAAACAAATTTTTATATCAATTAACAAATACGTGCTCTCGTATATATACACTCATCTCATTCTAGGGTACTACTGACCCTATCTCTAATGAGCACAACCCCACCAAAGCCTAGGTGTTCGCTCAACCTAAGCTCTGATACCACTGTAACGGTCCGTAAATCCGTACTATCTGAGTTGACTACATACATCACACGTCCAACCCAGATATCACAGAAATACGAATCATTTTTTTATTAGAAGAAAAAGAGAGAAGAAGAACAGAAATAACAACACAGAATCTCACATCGCAGCGGAACAAAATATATTATATCATAACTTTTGAAATATAAAATTTTAACTTTATAACATACACTTATTAGAGTACAACACTTACAACACTGAGGAAATAAAAATACTATATATCTAACACTGAAGCCTCCTTCTCCAAGCTCCTTTAGATATATCTGTAAAATCCTGAACTACTTGACTGCCCGTACAAATTTGTGCACCCAAGAGTTTAGGTAAAACAAAACAGAATAAACTCTAGGACAGTCATGGGACTGGTATGAGTAAACAATTTAAAACAGTTTGAGAAAATAAACGATATCTCATAAGACCACGCCGTATAACACGGAACGGGTTTTTCCCTTATGAGAATCCAAAACACTTGATTCAACTTTCAAAATCCTTTTGAACGAAAACGATAATCTTTATATCAAAACTATTTTGATATTATAATAATGTCTAAATCAAATAAAATAGAAATCTAGTAGAACTTTTGCAATTCATGTTCCACATGTATATAATATACAATCAAAACCGTGAGCACTTATTGGGTAATGCATTTCCAACTATGACAAGGTATGGAACCACCTTCCGATAGTGTATCTCTAGAGAAGAATACACTGGGTTCAACAAGAACATCTTGTAACCCGGCCACACATGACCGACCACTCATTTCGCTTGAGTGTATCGAATGTATATCACCAACGGTTAGGATCAACAACCGTTTCCTGAATGGACAGCATCGAATAGAATAAAGAATGAAACGAATTTCTCTAGATAGGTGATGATACACCCTAATTGGGAGCTACCCACTTAGTCATGCCGCCTGCCCGATTTTGCCATTTCCAGGTTGTTGAGGCCTAAGGCTACGATTACTCAACATTCATTTAGCACAATCACTTTGATTGCCATATTGTTAGATCCGTTAATCATTAATTGATTTGCATAATTATATTTTGGATATTATGCTAAGAGAATAAATTCTCCTCCACCATATATATTTATACAGACCAACATATGCGATCATTGGAAATACACTGTCAGACATTCGTCCATTTACGTTCGTTCTAGGATTGAACGAAACCGAAGGCACAATTTCCATTAATGGGAAAAGCCCTTGCACTTTACTCCGTCTTCGATTATCTTCATATAATCTGATTCTCAGCGTTACTGCCAATACGAAGTGGTTCTCGGATGCTTCGATAGTCGGTTATTTAACTATCAAAGAAAACAAACATTCATTCAAAGCATTAAACAAATCACTGGACCTTTTAATTAATATTTCATTAATTAAAACACTTCTCCATTTCCTTATCGATATTCGTTATCACGATATCTTCGATAATCATTTTGGCCTCTTACGCAATTTAGAAAACATTTCCATATATCGACTCATTTTATTTTCTATTCATAGAAAATATCTTCTATTTATAATTGGAAAACATTCCAATTACTTATCTCTCTTCCCGACTCATTTGTTTCCATACTTGTGAAATATTTATTGTTATTTTCCAAAATTCCACTTCCTTGGGTTAAAATGAATGTTGTGTAAAACATCGTTACGACAACCCAAAATAATGCATTCAACTAATCTTATTCAAAAATTTATCTTCAAGACTGCATCTTGCTATTTATCAGTTAAAAATAAAATCAATCAAGTTGGGGTATAACTACCTCTCAGAGCTTAACTGAAATCATTAACTTCAAAACAGATAAGACCGCTTAACTCGAATAATCAACACCATACAAACCAAATATTCATTTATAAAACGTATATACATTTCTCTTTCTATTTTTACCAGATTTAATTATAGATTTCCTTTTTGTTTATAATATTCTCTTTTAAGTTCGTTTTCGTATCGAATTCCATATATATCTATATATTGATTTCTAGTTATCAAATTTTCTTAAAAATAATATATCTCCTTAAATTTTTGGAAAATTTCGCCATAACCTCCTTTGTACCGGTTAATAGACCTCAACTAGCCACTACAGGCCCTTTCCATTCAAAAAGAAAATTAAAAAGCCAAGTGGCTTGCCGGTTCGGCGTATAAAACCTCATATGAAATTTAAACATGTACTTTTTTGTCGGGCACACAAATTATAGTCTTCGTACACTTTAATCCATACGTGTTTAGCCCATATACGTCCATTCCCAATATATTCTAACTCAATTTGGTCATTTTAATTCAATTCGTTAATTAATTCTCTAATTAGCTTTTTGCCTATTCCACTTTTTAATTGAACATATCATGTTCATATACTATTTTTAATTTGGTTATAAACCAATCGAATTCCATTTTTAATTCAAGTTTCATATTTGATTTCGAATATAAATTTACAAACCCAATTTACTTATCCAAGCCCAATTTCAATTCAAACTCCATTAACTAATTATTATTCAAACCAGTTAATTCTATTCAATAATTAACAAAATCTGATTTTTGTTTCAAAAATCACTTCATTACTCCACTTGAGTGCATGTATATTTTATAACTCAATTTCCTACAATGAATTCCAATCCCCTTTGAAATAAATTATTTTATTCAATTTGATATAATTAAATCCCAATTATCAATCCATTGGTTTTTCTCAATTCAGTTTATATTCCGAATTCTGGAAGATAATCAATCATCCCGTTTCAGAACACTTTCCAATTCACTTTTAAATTCATACTTGAATTTAAACGTCTAAATTATCGAATGGTAATTTATTTTACTAGATTTATAACATCTTTCGTAAATCCAACTTCGTTTGTAAATCCAACTTCGTTGTTTTATATATTAAAACAAGTTTTCCATTTCAAATTCCATTTGAAATCCAATTCCTTTTATGTTCTGAATCCGAGAATAAAAACTGATGTTTCCTTTTCGAAATGATTTCAACTTTCAATTTTTAAATTCAAACTTGAATTTAAAATTTCAAATATATCCTGTTAATTAATTTGCCACAATTATAACAACATTTATTAATTTACTTGTTTTATATATTAAAACAAGTTCCATTTAAAATCTATTTAAAAACCAAAATCTTATTTTGGAATATTCTATTTATTTTAACTTATCCACATATAACATAGAATCTATTTTCATATTTAAATTTAACTTCTATGTAAGAAAATCCTTGTATCTTCCCTGAAATTATGTTATTTAAACAAACTCGATCTAATCGAATTTAAATCATAAATCCACACGGATTTATTTTAGTTCAATTTACATTCTGAACATCAGAATAAATTTCATTGTTCACTTCTTTAAAACAATTCCCCATTTCTATTTTTAAATTCACATTTGAATTTAAATATTCAAATTATCAAATGATAAATTTTCCACTTCATTTATGAACACCGTTTATAAATTCATTTCAATTCCCTGATTATCCAATGAAAATCATTCTGTTTTATTTATAAACATCGTTTATAATTTTACTTCAATTTTCTGTATTATCTAATTTATAAACATTGTTTATAAATTCAATACTTTTTTTATTTATTCAAAACAAGTTAATATTTCTATAGCTCAATAAAGATTCAAATTCTATTTTAAAAAAAATATTTCCCCTTTTAAATCTCAAATATCCTTTTCATGATATTTTTATGTATCCACATTTTAGGTCTAGTGATATTTTAACCAATCAAAAATACCAATTATCAACCACGAATTTTCTAACACATCATATATGATAATATATATGAGAACAAACAAAAAATAATATTTTTGAGGAATCCAGTTGGATCCCTCCAACCTGTTTTCCTGCATCCACAGACGTTAGCCAACATAAATAATACCCATCCTGCTTCGAGGAGGATATCGCGGTATAGAAGGTCATCCACTATCATAGCGTAGAGCGTATAGGGTCATCCACAAATGATACTACGGGCATCCACTAATGGTACTGCGGGAACTATCTAATCCACAATATATATATATAATAACCACAAACGCCAATCCTAAATAACTAATATATATTTAATAGCCATAGTAATATTTTAATGCAGCCAAACAACCATGGATTATTTTTAATGACTAAAAATAATTCTAAATAATAAATTGAGTGAGATTTTATTCACTGTGATTTCATTTAGACGGAATTTATTGAAGATGTTTGATTCAGATTCCATTTGTCTCCGAAAAAATCCAAATCCATTCTAGTTCGTAAAATTTTGACGATATGATTCCGATGATGCTTGCATGTCACAATGGGCCTCATACTAACGATATATAAATTGTGTGAGCTTCAATTTAAAATAAAATAAACTTCAAACTAAATTTCAATCATTATGATAGACAACTTTACTATTATTGCTCACCTAAATTCTTCTCTTCCTTTTTACGCTTACAGAAAAAAATGATCCCTTTTTCCCCTTCGCAAGTTCACAAACCTACTTCCTCAACATCCAATTGCTAAACCCAGACATAATAGCTCATCACCAGTAAATTGAACCCCCTCCAATAGCCTGAAACATGATCGGTACATCTCGTGTTTCTACCACATTGGTTATTGTACCTCTTTTGCCTCTCTGCAGATCCGACAATAACAGTAGATTCCATTTGATCTATATCCACTTTTTTATTGCAAGCATCTCCGCTTGGATTCGAATTCCATGAGAATATTGCGGTCTTCGTTGCGACTTCATCACCTTCCTCCAAACACAAACTGAAACCCCAACCTTAATTCGCAACAGTGAAATTCGAGTGCCAGAAGTAAAGCATCATGCCCCCACTTGAGTCGAGTTTCAGATCCTCGCACCATGCCAAACCCACAAAACAATCATTGCGATTGTCACCATCGCCTCCCCCAAAGTCGAACTCAAACACATCGCACCTTTGTACCTTGAAACCCAGATCGCAAGCTTCCAGATAATGGCATCGCACTCAACCAGATCTACTCTACTCGAAGCTCACTTCCAAGAACATCGATCAGACCTAAGAAAATTTGATTATGGCGAGGTAGGGATTCGAGCGTTTGATTCTTTTGGAATTTTAAAAGAAGCGGCTTTCGATTTACAATTTGAAGGAGAAATAAAAGAGGATGGAACCCATTTTTGATTTTAAAGCCAACAGATTGTTTGTCTGAGGAGAGAAATGGAAGAACATGGGATTTGCTCGCGATTTTATAAAGGATGGTTACTTAAGTGTTAAGAAATTTGGTCTGTTTGATTTAACGTTGTACTGTATATTAATTTACTTAGGGGAGAAGGAAACCCCTTTTTTCATTTGTTTATTTTAGTTTTTAAGTTAACTGATATGATTTAATTAATTAAATTATCCTACTGATTCGAACTCCTATTTGAGCCCGACAACAGGCCTTCCTAGGGTTAAACCATCATTCTGAACCCACTGGGATAGATTTCAAAGCCTTATTTGATCATATGGAGAAGATATTAATTAAAATTGATATATATTAAATTCAAAGCAATTAATTCTTCGATAATAAATTATTATTATTGATTCTATTTAAATTGAATTCCTATAAATTATCTGAATTGTTTTTAATTCAGTTTTAACTTCAAATTCAGTTATTCATCGATTTCGTATTTTGATAATTTAATATATTCGATATTAAATCGAAATCGAGTTTTGAATCGACACTTAATATAAAAATTCATTTATATTATCATTTAAATATTTAAAACCATATTAAATAATTTAAAATAAATCGTCAGAAATTTAAATCGTTACATTATGATTTCCTTTTTGAAATATCACATTCACCTTATATGCCATATTGTCAGATCCATTAATCACTAATTGATTTGCACAAAGATACTCTTAGTGTTAGGACAAAATAAGTTGCGACGACCGCCCCGTGATAGCCGAGACCCAACGAGTTGCGATGTGACGGTGCTCGACTAATATAGGACAATCGCTGTACCCGGAGAATTCGAGGCCCGAATTCCAACAATAATACATAAACCTGTATTACTTGCTAGATCTCATGTATCAAAAACACCAGATTGTTAATAGGAAGAAATTAGAGGGTGATATAAGAAAGAAAAAAATATTAGAATAGAAGGAAAAAGGAGAAGAACCATAACACAACAACATCAGAGTATCACATCACAACGGAATAAAATATAATATAGAAATGAAACTTTATTGAGAGCTTTGAAATAAAACTTACAATTCTCATAATACATCCATAAATCTGGACAGTTATAATAATTTGTCCTCGTATACAACACACAATGGAACACGCACTAGAGATAAACGTCTAAACACCTCTAGTACGCCTTTTGAAATTCATAGCATCTTAACCTAAACCTGAAAAACCCAGTCTAACCCGAGCATTTACAAACGTCGGATCAGTCTGGTGAACCAGAGTGAGAAAACACGCTAAGTTTATAAATAACATCCAACTTGATTTTAAAGTCAAACCATTTCTTTTTGTAATCATATCTTATTCTAATATTATAATAGTGTCTAAACACAAATAAATAACATTCTAGTGGAACGCTTACATCTCACGTTCCACATACATAGTGTATAATCAAAACTGCGGGCTCCTATTGGAGATTGAATTACCAACTATGTGAAGGTATGGAACCAACTTCTGATAGTGTATCTCTAGAGCAGAATACATTGGGTTCAATAAGAATATCTTGCAACCCGGCCACACATGACCGACCACCCGTTTTGCTACAGTGTATCGAATGTATATCACCAAGGGTTGAGCTCAAACCACCATTTCCCGAAAAAGGACAGCATCGAAATAGATTAAAGAAGGAATTAGATTTTCTCTAGATGTGAAGACCCGTAACTTTCCCGGTAAGGAAAGAGCGGATACTTTGAGAACAACACACAAAAGAACGCAGACAGAAGAACATTTCACTGTCAATTACAATAATTCCATCAGAATGCAAGAATATACAGAGTATGAATAAATATTATACAGAAAATATCAGAGATTTAAATTACATTTAAATACATCGCAGTGAAAAATAATACAAAACACAACTAGAAGTAATACACGGATACAGAGCTTTCCGAGCATCGTTCCAGCTGTAAACCAGGATCCTGTGAATATAAATCTGCAAAACCAAAACTACTAGCTGCCCATGTCAAAATAAGGGCACCCAGAGTTTAGGTTAAAACAATAAACTCCAGGTCAGTCATGGGACTGGTGTGAGAACTAAAACAGTTATTAATCTTTATTCTAAAGTTAGGTAAATCAAGGGACCACGCCGTATAACACGGAACGGGTTTCCTCCCAAGAATACCAGTGCATAAAACAACCGCGCAATGCTAACTAAAGAACAATGAAGCTATTATAAGACCCAGGTCCCATCACACAATGCAACACAAGCCGTAGGATAGGGTTTTACCTTATAAGAGCCAAAGAATGCTTGATACACTAAACTTCATCTTTTATTATTACTACAAGTGTATAGTGTCAAAACAATTTCAATCATAAATATTAACCATAGACGGCATGGGTACCATATATCATGTCGCCGATACTAGGCTGTACAATCAAAACCGCAAAGTCACATATTTGGAAGTTGGATTTCTATCTTTGAACCAAGGCAAGGGATCGTCCTTACCGAATTCGAGACGCTCTAGCCCGCCCCTAAGTTTAGAGCTCGAGTGACCTTTGGATCGTCAGGGCCGGTCCACCGATGTGGATTAAAATGCCTAAACACTGCGTTTCCCCACCCTATGGGGTGTCAATGAGTCCAATGACTCCATCGGTCCCGGATCGACCGATATATCTGAGGCGCCTCGCAACAGCAACAACCAGATAAGTCAAACTCGTCAGGGCGTGTAAAACCACTGACGCCACTTCTAGCTAGAAGGAAACGCATGCCCTCCCTGAGGTCCTCTCCCGTTTCTGGTCCACTACCGGGGTGTGAGGCTCGCGAATCAACGCAACACAAAGCTATGCCACACAGGTCGTGCTTTGATCATCACCCACAAGACTTTACTTTTCAACAGAAGCCTTGATCATTTGCCACTTAGGCATGCCACACAGGCAATTCACTCCATGCGTTTGATATCCATCAATATATAACCCCTGAGCTCGTACGTCTCAGAGAAGGGCGTTAAGCAACAGAATAAATTCTCCGCCGCCAAACAGATAAATATTCAATAGAAATCAATCACGCAGAATAAAATCCAATGTCAGACACACAGTCCATTTACAAGTTCGTTCTGGGTCTGAACGAAACCGGAGGCACCTAGTACCCCGCATATCCATCGATCTCCAAGTACGTCTGGACGATCACTAACTGATTCCCTCCTCTTGGGTGTACGGCCCAATCAAGATCATCAGTAATCACCCAAACGATGTGAAGACCACCGGTCTTCGGCCACCGTCTTCATCCTCGACACCACGTCGAATCAGCTATTCAGAATGGGATAAACCCGGTCTTCCTGAATAACTCGCGTATATAATAAACAAGTCTTACACAAACACAACATACGCCTCATTCCAATTCAGAATATTCTTTTTTTCCAATATTCTTATACTTTGGGAAAGGTTCCCATTAATTTTATCAAAGATGAATTCTTTAATCAATCCAAACTAGTCGGGATTAGCGAACCACACCGAAGTAATCATTTATTTTTTTTCCCAATCCCAACCTATTCATCCCATGAAGTAAAACTGGTCATACTTCATATCTAACACCACGGTATTATCGGTAAAATCAATTACCATTTCACGTTTAAATCTAATTAAAGATTTAACTATCGCCTGGAGCAAAACTGGTGATACTCCATTTTCGACCATTTCAATCTAATTAAAGATTCATTTAAACCCCACTTAGTTTTAATCTTCACAGAAATCAATATCCTGTCTTTAACTGGGTTAAAGAACCAATGCCATTTAAAACACGGTTCACTATAAACCCAAAATCACATTCAATTCATTATTGGGTTAAAGAACAAGTGTTATTTAAAACACCGTTCATGATAAACCCAAAATTCAATTCAAATTCAATTCCGATTAAATACCATTTAATTGGTACACTTCATTAAATCTAAATAAAAAGATTTAATCTTTTTCTCAACTGGGTTTAAGAACAATGTTAATGAAGATACCATTCACAACAAACCCAAATCACATTTGATATTAAATACAAGGCTCTGAATAGAAAATATATCGGCTTATATTCAATATCAAATTCTACGACCAACAAATATCGTATTGGAAATAACGATATAAATATATCTTTCAAATTTCCACAACCATATCTGTATAATCATGAAACCAACATCAAAATATTCCAAAGATAATTTCGATTCAAATCCATTCCAATTCAATTATAGGAAATTCTGGTTATTTTCAAAACCATTTCAAATCCAATTTATTTATTTTAAAAATAAATAGAATTATAATTCTATATTCATTTCGATAAAAATCTATTTTTATCTTTTCAAATATGGAGTTTTTCATCCCAATTCTTCACAAATCATTTCTTATGATTTTACACAAATTATTACTATTTTTTATAATTTTATCAAGGCCCATACAATAGATTTCCATCAACGGCCATCGAACTGCACTTACAGCGACCTTTTCCAAATTTGATTTGGACATAATTCCAAATCCAACCGTTAGATTTCAAATCTCTAATATTCATTAGAAAGCCCTTTTAGATACGAACCCAATGGTTCCAGTTTTAGGAGAATCCGACGGTCGGATCTCCCATAATATCCATTCGAAGTCAATGGTCGAAATTCGCGAACTGCCATGGCGCGGCGCGTTCTACTCAGGCCATTATATATATATATAATTTATATATTATATATTTCGCCGATTTCCTTTTAAAACGTATTTTATAAATCGTTTTAAATTCGTTTTCAAAACAATTTCAACTTCATATTCAATTTCGAATCAAAATTGAATATTCCACATCATCGATACACAAATGATAATATTTTCAAAACGTTATATTTTGAAATCACTTCGTTTTCTATAATCGTTATAAAAACGAATATAATCGATATAAATATCGTTCACGTCAAAATGGCGTTAATGTAATCAACACGGCTTTTATTCAACACATGAATGTTTATTCTATTCAACACATGAATATTTTTCAATTCAACACATGAATTTATTTTCAATTCAACACATGAATTTATTTTCTATTCAACACATGAATTTATTTCCTATTCAACACATGTATATAATAGCAACGATAAATAATCAACTATCATCCATAGTGCACCACACAACTGCATAAGCATTAAATATAACTAATTAACGCTCATACAGTCTGTCAATCAAACGATCGACATACCACTAAACAATTGGGATTAGTGTACGTCAAATATCATCCCAATACCCGTGTGGGGTTTCAAATCAACAAACAATGAATATTATTTGTGCAGTTGGGCAATGTGTAAAATTTATCATCCCAATCAATATCAGTCAAATCAGAGTATGTAAACAAATCGTCCGATTTGTTTATAAATATTTATTTTATATACACGTTAAAAATTATATTTTAACTATAAAATATTTTCCACTATAAAATATTTTATTTCATTTCACATCACACAATCAAATTTCACAACACAGCAACCAAACAAACAAGTCATCCATGGTCTGTGGACGACGGGTGTCGGGTGCTGCTAAGCACCGTCTGCATCCTAGTATATATTTCAACTAGAAATTAAAACAGAAGTGAGGAGTTCTCGCCGAGAAGCTAAACCAAACGCCGCGACTCTTCTAATGTAGAAAATCTTCGCCGTGCTTCCAACGAGATCTGTTACACGCGGTTTTACGTTAAAAATCACATTTTTATCATTCCACTTCATGTATAAAAATTATATTTCTATAACGCTACCCGTATAGAAAAGATTATATTTTTATATTCTTGATCATATAAAAAATCCTATTTTTATAATCTTTACTATATAAAAATCATATTTTTATAATATATACTATATAAAAATCATATTTTTATTCTCGCTACTTCGTTATAAAAATCAAATCTTTATCTTGCTATCATATATCTAAGAATCGAATTATTATTTTCACTTCATATATATAAAAATCTCGCCTTTATAGTTTAAAATTCTCGCCTTTAAAATTCAAAAATCTCGCCTTTATAGTTTAAAGTTCATAACTTCTTAAATATAAATGTGACGGCCCGCCCCGCACCAACCGACATTTACTCCAAAGGTGCGCTGTACACATGTCCAGTTAGCACGGAACGGGTCGTCAGAAGGAAAGGGAAAGAAGGAAATGAACTAACAAGGAACCTGTAAAATGTCTCACAGCGCATAGGATAAAATATAATAATAACATACTTGACATAAAACAGGTGAGACAGTGCATAAGCTGAAACAACTAACATAGCAGCGGAAAATGTAAGTACAGCTTATGATCCAAAGTTAAACATTATTACAACTTTTCAAACTGTCTCAAAGCAAAAGCAAGCTAAAGGAGGTACACTACTAATGCCCAAGTAGCGACCACCAACGACACAGGGAGAATATATATATATCATACGTGGAAGCCTCATGCCCGCCTCCGAATCAGCTACTCGCGCATCACCAGCTAACTTGTCTCTAGTCTGCTCGTGTGAGCACCCAGAGTAATAAGAGGAGACATAAAACTCTAGGTCAGACATAAAGCCCGGTATGAACGATAAGCATCTAAAGTGAGTAATAACAGGTAGACTAAAACATACCTGAACCTGAACCTGCAACCCAAGAGTTAGCACTACATACTGTACAACACTCTAAGGTGCCATATCAAATGGTGTAAAGATACGGAGGTGGGGGTGTACATGTCATAGTGATGGCAAACAATCAAACATGGCAACCATCCTCACATCTCTCACTCAGTGCATAAAGCATACGATATTCACCACTTCGATCACCCAACATACCTTGCTACGATCACTTTGCCCCATGAAGTCATAAATGGCTTCACTGCACTGATAACGTAGCCACTAATCCTTCGCTATGTCCACTTGCCCCATGGAGTTATTCACCCCATCTGCGCTGGCTCATAGCCTTACTACGCATCACCTTGCCCCTCAAGTCATAATGACTCTACTGCACTGATAACGTAGTCTTGCTAACATCACCTTGCCCCTCGAGCCATAATGACTCTACTGCACTGATAAGTAGCCCATCATCCATTTTTAGTGGTGAATCGAAGTTATGAACGTCGACAACTCCTTAGCACACGTCCCGCAGCAAAGCCCAACCATGAAGTGAACTCATCGGTTCCCAACTGGATCCTGAGCTCTAACTTCCCATATTGGACTACCTTTGCATCTCGGGTTATTGGTCAATACTGGGTCGGATCGGGTTCCCCTTCAAGCCATCGGTTCGGGTCGGGTGTCCATGCTGAGTCGGGTCGGTGTGTTGTCTCCCCCTGTAGCGGTTCGGTTCGGGTTCGCAGCATTGTATCGGTTCGGGTCGGGTGTCCTTCTTCAGGTCGGGTGTCCCACTTCGGGTCGGGTCGGGTGTCATCTCTCATCCAGTTCGTGCTTCCGCTCCGATCCGCTCCCTCGTTCTTCACGTGCTCCGATCCGATCCCTCCTCCTTCATCCGATCCGATCCCAGTCAATTAGCGTGGCCTTCCTTTTTGCCAGTTTTCTCAAGTGTCAAGTTCCGATCCGATCGAATCCCTTGCCCAGTTCAACTTATCCGATCCGAGCCACCATATCCGATCCGATCCGAAACCTGCACTGTTTCCTAAAGCTTTTCCAGCAAGTGTTTACGCCATTCGACGACGTTTTCGACCATTCTAACTATTGAAATCAATCACAAAGCATATCATACAGTCATAGCAACATGCATAATCAACCACAAACATCAAAACATCAACATGATAGGTTAAAATGGACCAAACATACCCAAAACCCCATATTTCCCCTTAAGCATGTTTAGGTGAAACTAATGATAGGATTAGCAAAACTTAACCAAATTAACCCAAATTCATATCAGAGGTCTAAAACATCATTTAAGATTTTATAAACATTTTTCCCGAATTTTATCATGCTTAAATTTGCTAATTAACACTAATTATCCTTAATTAGCCATAATTAGTGCAAAACTATGCAAATCACTCACCTTAGCCACAAATAAACTAAAATCTGAAATAAATCTCTGATTTGATGCAAATCCCAATGCTAAACAGCAGCTCCAATGTTGATTTGATGTAGATCTTCCTTGATTAGATGTTGCTAAGCTTAATCCTTGATCAAAAGATGATTTGGAGGTGATTTAGAGGTTGGAGGCCATTTTTAGGGTTCCTTGGTGATAAGTGGAGGCTACAAAACTGAAATGGAATGATTCACTAACTCATTTCAGCCTCCCCATAACCCTAATCCCGAAATGGGTTATGGGCCTATCCACTAATCACCCTATTTGGCCCGGTTAAGCAGTTTTTCACCTTCCAAACCTTATTTCAGCCATATCTCCCAAACGGTAAGTCCGTTTGGCTATTATGACCACTCTACGGAAAGGTAAACCATCAAACGAATCTAATGGAAGTGGTTTCAGGTAAAAACTCCTTTCCAATCAAAAGTTATGGCCAAAACAAGATCAGCTAGGGGCAAAATGGTCATTTAAAAATCGACAAAAATCATGAACATGGGAAATGACTCTAATGGATGTTTCCCAAAGTTACATGACCATACGACTTCATATGTGAAAGAAATAAATATTCTACGATCCTCCGATGCGTAGAATGCGGGTTGTTACATTCCCCCCCCCCCCCCCCTTGAGAAATTTCGCCCCCGAAATTCCCTAACCAAACACACAAAGGGTCCAGCATGCCTATCAATCATAAAACAACAATCAAACATGCAAAACAAGCAAGACAAGTCTATCCTAGCATGCGGAATAACTAAATTGCAAAGTAAATCTTACCAGGCAAAGAGTTCTGGATATGCCTTCCTAATGCTCTCCTCTGTCTCCCAAGTACAGTCATTCTCGTTCTCGCCCCACTGAACCTTGACTAGCCTCACCGCCTTCCTTCGAAGTTGCTTCGTATCGTGCTCCACAATACGAATCGGCTTGCGGTTCCCAACCGCCTCGGGTTCTACTTCGAAGTCCTCTAACTGATCAGGTGAAATAGTCATACCTGAGTCGTGAACGAACTTCCTTAGTTGGGAAACATGAAATACATTGTGAACTCCCGCCATCTTCTCTGGTAAGCCAACTCTATAGGCCAAATTCCCGACTGGTTCAAGAACAGGGAATGGGCCAACAAATCTTGGTGCCAATTTGCCTCTCCTGCCAAATCGTATCACGCTCTTCAACGGAGAAATCTTGACAAACACCAAGTCACCAACGGAAAATTTTAAGTCTCTTCTCCTCTTATCAGCATAGCTCTTCTGCCTATCTTGGGCAGCTTTCATTCGTTGTTGAATGACCTTAATCTTATCTGAAGTTTCCCTCACCACATCTGGTCCAAGCACAAACTTCTCGCCAGTCTCTATCCAACATGATGGTGAATTGCACGGTCTTCCGTACAAAGCTTCATATGGAGCCATACCGATACTGGATTGGTAGCTATTATTGTATGCAAACTCTACTAGATGCAAATGGTCATCCCATGATCCACCAGAATCCAATATACAAGCTCTCAAGAGATCTTCCAATATACGATTCACCCTCTCCGTCTGACCATCGGTCTGAGGATGATATGCGGTACTGAGATGTAATTCTGACCCTAGAGCCTCTTGTAAGCTCTTCCAAAACCCACTAGTAAACAACGGGTCTCGGTCACTCACAATGCTTTTGGGTACTCCATGAAATCTCACTACCCACTTCATATACAATTCTGCTAACTTAGCTACCGTTCTGGTCGATTTGACTGGTATAAATCTTGCACTCTTAGTCAATCGATCCACAATTACCCAAATGCTATCATGTCCCGATCTAGTCCTTGGTAAACCATCGATGAAATCCATCGAGACTTGCTCCCATTTCCATTCGGGAATTTCTAATGGTTGCAACAACCCACTAGGCTTCTTTTGCTCGGCTTTAACGAGCTGGCAATTCATGCATTTGGATATAAACTTCCCAACGTCTCTTTTCATCCCTTCCCAGTAGTAAGTCTGTCTCATGTCTCGATACATCTTATTACCACTGGGATGTATAGTTAGTCTTGAGTGATGACATTCTCTAAGCACTTCATCTCTCAAGCCATTCACGTCGGGTACAACTAATTTTCCATTCTTTCGAAGCCATCCATCTCGATCAAGCCCATACACATTCATCTCCTCACCGTCGATGTCCATCTCTAATTTGGAGATGATTTCCAATAGATTAGGATCGTCCCTCTGGCTGGAACCAATCCGCTCTATCAAAGTGGGTCTGATCGTCAAACTAGGTAGCATAATTGGATCCAATTCGCACTTTGGTCTGAAATCAAACCCCGCGATATACTCCAGCTGCTTCCACTCAAGAAACATTGCCCTTAAACTGGCATGTCTCCTACTCAAGGCATCGGCTACCGCATTACCTTTCCCGGGTGTATATGCGATATCAAAATCATACGAAGCCAAGAACTCTAACCATCTCTGCTGACGGAGATTCAGATCTTTTTGAGAAAAGAGATACTTTAACGATTTATGATCGGTAAACAACTCAAATCTTTCTCCCAAGAGATAATGTCTCCACATCTTTAGCGCAAACACGATCGCTGCTAATTCCAAATCATGGGTAGGATACTTCTTCTCATGCGGCTTTAGCTGTCAACTAGCATAAGCTACAACCCTACCTCCTTGCATTAATACATCACCTAGTCCGGTACCACAAGCATCCGTGTATACCGTCATCTCTTCATTCCCTTTAGGAATGACTAACACTGGCGCACGCGTCAACCTTTCCTTTAGACTCTTGAATGCATTCTCACACACTCCGTCCCAGACGAAGGACTGATTCTTCTTAGTCAACTGAGTCAACGGTGCCGCTATCTTGGAGAAGTCCTGGATAAACTTACGATAATATCCAGCTAATCCCAAGAAACTTCTTACATCTGTTGCATTCTTGGGCGTAGGCCAATCCTGTACCGTAGCCACCTTCGCAGGGTCCACGGCAATACCACTCTCTGAAACAACATGACCCAAGAATCTCACTTCCCTTCTCCAAAAATGACACTTAGAGAATTTCGCTTTCAATTGGTGTTTGCTCAACACCTCCATCACTATCCTCAAGTGTCCCTTGTGTTCCTCCTCTGTCCTTGAATAAACAAGGATATCATCCACGAACACAAGAACAAACTTATTCAACTGATCTCTGAATACTTGATTCATAAGATCCACAAAGTAGGCTGGTGCATTGGTCAACCCAAATGGCATGACCAACCACTCATAGAATCCAGACGGCGTCCTAAACGCCGTTTTCGGAACACTCTCATCCGCTACCCGTAGCTGATGAAATCCTGTCGCGAGGTCCAACTGGGAGAACACTCTTGCTCCTTCCAGTTGATCAAACAAATCATCTATCCACGGTAGAGGATACTTATTCTTCCTCGTCACCTTATTCAACTCGCGATAGTCCACACACAAACGAAGGGAACCATCTGCCTTAGTGGCAAACACAACTGGTGCTCCCCACTCGAAGACACTTCTTCTAATAAATCCCTTCTTCAAAAGATTGCTGACTTGCACCCCGAGCTCTCGCTGCTCCCTTGGTGCCGTACGACGAAGTGGCATCACTATAGGTCTGGCATCTTTCACTAAATCAATACGGAACTCAATCTCTCGGTGTGGTGGAAGCCCGGTCACCTCCTCGAAGACGTCCGGATACTGGCCAACCACGGGCACATCTGACAACTCATCCTGCGGGATGTCGAGGGAATTTACAAAACTAGCCATAACCCCATCACTAGGTAGACTACCAAACACTACCCTCCGCCCATCATCCGCCCTCACTGTCACCAAAAAGCCCTCACATTCTACCACCACCCCGTATCTCTGGAGCCAATCGACTCCCAATATAATGCCATACCCAGTAAAGCCCAAAACAAAGCAATCACCAACAAACATACATCCATGACTCGATAAGACCAAATTTCTGCAAATCATACTAAGGCTAGTCGAACCACCAATCGGGTTCGTCACAACTAATGGTCTATCGACTATCTCGGGTTCCAGTCCCAACCTATCTACCAGGTCACTAGATATGAAGGAACGGGAAGCCCCAGTATCAAACAAAACTCGAACTGGTACATCATAAATAGAAAGCATACCTTGAATAACAACATTCTTTCCTTTCTCCGCCGCAGTTGGGGCATTAGACGAAGAAGGAACAGCATCAATAGCATATGCTTTCACAATCTGCTTCTCCTTAAGAGGTTGCGGACACTTATCCTTATGATGTCCCACTTGACCACAGTTGTAGCACTTCCTTTCCGCTGGCTTGGCCCGACATTCTTTAGCATAATGGCCCTTCTTACCACAGCTGAAGCACTCAACATCTTTCTTGCTCTTTTTCTGGCCATCCTTAGCTTGGCTCTGCTTCTTCTTACTCTGAGAGTTATTCTTGCCTCCACCGCCTGCTTGCGGCTTCGGCCCTTCCGCAGATGCAGCCTCAGTCTTTGACTTAGGGTAAAGACTCTCTGATCTCAAAGCTTTCCCCAATCGATTCAAAAGTCTCATCGATGTGGTTGATAAGCCTTTCCCCCAAGTATCCATCCAAACTAGTAATGAACTTTTCATTCTTCTTCTCAGGAGTGTCGATAAGAGATAGTCCATACTTTGACAAGGTGTCGAACTCAGCAATATAGTCAGAAACTGCCCTACCACTCTGCTTAAGTTCCAAGAACCTCTTAAACAACACTGACTTCTGGGCAGCTAGAATGAACTTCTCGCTAAAGCGAGCCTTGAACTGATCCCAAGTAACCTGATCTTCTGGAGTAGCTGTTCTAATGGCATTCCACCAATTCATCGCTCGCCCTTGCAGCTGACGAGATGCTAGCCTTCTTTTCATTGCATCCTCAAGACCCAAGTCATTGAAGATACGATCACAGCTATCCATCCAGTCTTGAACATCTGTGGCCGACTCCGTCCCATGGAACGGCTTCCCACCAAGGTTAGTGTAATCCTTGCACAACTTGGCGAAATCGACCCTAGGCGCCTGCACTACTGGGCCAACACCAACTCCGGGATTGGGAACTGCCCCTTGCACTTCTCTAAGCATGTCTCTCATGAGGTCAGTAAACATCGCCCTCATGTCAGCGGCATTCCCATTATTGGCTCCTCTACCAGCACCTCTAGCATATCGGCTCATCGTCAATCTGTAAAAGAGAAACGATTAACGACCCCATAGTGGTGCTAGTGCAGTACGACTTCATTCTTATACTACTGATAGTATATACATATATAGCTTTTGAAAACCAAAGTAATCACAAATACGCGCTCTCATATACGTACTATCTCTCCCTAGTGTCTTTCCCTAGGTTAACTACGCAACCTAGAGCTCTGATACCAAGTGCGACGACCCGCCCCGCACCAACCGACATTTACTCCAAAGGTGCGCTGTACACATGTCCAGTTAGCACGGAACGGGTCGTCAGAAGGAAAGGGAAAGAAGGAAATGAACTAACAAGGAACCTGTAAAATGTCTCACATCGCATAGGATAATATATAATAATAACATACTTGACATAAAACAGGTGAGACAGTGCATAAGCTGAAACAACTAACATAGCAGCGGAAAATGTAAGTACGGCTTATGATCCAAAGTTAAACATTATTACAACTTTTCAAACTGTCTCAAAGCAAAAGCAAGCTAAAGGAGGTACACTACTAATGCCCAAGTAGCGACCACCAACGACACAGGGAGAATATATATATCATACGTGGAAGCCTCCTGCCCGCCTCCGAATCAGCTACTCGCGCATCACCAGCTAACCTGTCTCTAGTCTGCTCGTGTGAGCACCCAGAGTAATAAGAGGAGACATAAAACTCTGGGTCAGACATAAAGCCTGGTATGAGCGATAAGCATCTAAAGTGAGTAATAACAGGTAGACTAAAACATACCTGAACCTGGACCTGCAACCAAAGAGTTAGCACTACATACTGTACAACACTCTAAGGTGCCATATCAAATGGTGTAAAGATACGGAGGTGGGGGTGTACATGTCATAGTGATGGCAAACAATCAAACATGGCAACCATCCTCGCATCTCTCACTCAGTGCATAAAGCATACGATATTCACCACTTCGATCACCCAACATACCTTGCTACGATCACTTTGCCCCATGAAGTCATAAATGGCTTCACTGCACTGATAACGTAGCCACTAATCCTTCGCTATGTCCACTTGCCCCATGGAGTTATTCACCCCATCTACGCTGGCTCATAACCTTACCAATCCTTACTATGTCCACTTGCCCCATGGAGTTATTCACCCCATCTGCGCTGGCTCATAGCCTTACTACGCATCACCTTGCCCCTCAAGTCATAATGACTCTACTGCACTGATAACGTAGTCTTGCTACCATCACCTTGCCCCTCGAGCCATAATGACTCAACTGCACTGATAAGTAGCCCATCATCCATTTTTAGTGGTGAATCGAAGTTATGAACGTCGACAACTCCTTAGCACACGTCCCGCAGCAAAGCCCAACCATGAAGTGAACTCATCGGTTCCCAACTGGATCCTGAGCTCTAACTTCCCATATTGGACTACCTTTGCATCTTGGGTTATTGGTCAATACTGGGTCGGATCGGGTTCCCCTTCAATCCACCGGTTCGGGTCGGGTGTCCATGCTGAGTCGGGTCGGTGTGTTGTCTCCCCCTGTAGCGGTTCGGTTCGGGTTCGCAGCGTTGTATCGGTTCGGGTCGGGTGTCCTTCTTCAGGTCGGGTGTCCCACTTCGGGTCGGGTCGGGTGCCATCTCCCATCCAGTTCGTGCTTCCGCTCCGATCCGCTCCCTCGTTCTTCACGTGCTCCGATCCGATCCCTCCTCCTTCATCCGATCTGATCCCAGTCAATTAGCGTGGCCTTCCTTTTTGCCAGTTTTCTCAAGTGTCAAGTTCTGATCCGATCGAATCCCTTGCCCAGTTCAACTTATCCGATCCGAGCCACCATATCTGATCCGAAACCTGCACTGTTTCCTGAAGCTTTTCCAGCAAGTGTTTACGCCATTCGACGACGTTTTCGACCATTCTAACTATTGAAATCAATCACAAAGCATATCATACAGTCATAGCAACATGCATAATCAACCACAAACATCAACATGATAGGTTAAAATGGACCAAACATACCCAAAACCCCATATTTCCCCTTAAGCATGTTTAGGTGAAACAATTGATAGGATTAGCAAAACTTAACCAAATTAACCCAAATTCATATCAGAGGTCTAAAACATCATTTAAGATTTTATTAACATTTTTCCCGAATTTTACCATGTTTAAATTCTCTAATTAACACTAATTACCCTTAATTAGCCATAATTAGTGCAAAACTATGCAAATCACTCACCTTAGCCACAAATAAACTAAAATCTAAAATAAATCTCTGATTTGATGCAAATCCCAATGCTAAACAGCAGCTCCAATGTTGATTTGATGTAGATCTTCCTTGATTAGATATTGCTAAGCTTAATCCTTGATCAAAAGATGATTTGGAGGTGATTTAGAGGTTGGAGGTCATTTTTAGGGTTCCTTGGTGATAAGTGGAGGCTAGAAAACCGAAATGGAATGATTCTCTAACTCATTTCAGCCTCCCCATAACCCTAATCCCGAAATGGGTTATGGGCCTATCCACTAATCACCCTATTTGGCCCGGTTAAGCAGTTTTTCACCTTCCAAACCTTATTTCAGCCATATCTCCCAAACGGTAAGTCCGTTTGGCTATTATGACCACTCTACGGAAAGGTAATCCATCAAACGAATCTAACGGAAATGGTTTTAGGTCAAAACTCATTTCCAATCAAAAGTTATGGCTAAAACAAGATCAGCTAGGGGCAAAATGGTCATTTAAAAATCGACAAAAATCATGAACATGGGAAATGACTCTAATGGATGTTTCCCAAAGTTACATGACCATACGACTTCATATGTGAAAGAAATAAATATTCTACAATCCTCAGATGCGTAGAATGCGGGTTGTTACAATAAAGTTCCTATCTTTTTAAATTAAAATGAAATCTTTTAAAACTGAAAATCAAATCTTTTTTCTTTTTTTTCTATTTTGCATAAATAAAAGTCAAAACTTTTTAAAAATAAAAAATCAAATCTTTTTAGAAATAAAAAAACAAATCTTTTTATTATTATACATAAAAAGAGATCAAGTCTTTATCCTAGTTATTCATAAACAAAAATCTGAAATTTACACCATATTATTTATATTAAAAACTGAAATTAAAAACAATATAGAAAAAAAAACTAAAAAGGATGACTTACAATTCGAGTTTGGGGAGAGGAGGGGAAGGGTGTTGCGATGCTCGGCGTCGGACTGGGCGTGGTGTGGCGCGAAGTGGTGGTTGGCGGATTAGGTGTAACAACCCGAAAATCTGGGTCAGTTTAAAATTTTTATTTTGGCAATTTTAGCGAATTTTGAACATTTAAAATAGAGTATTTTAAATAATAACGACGAGAAATTTATTTTGAATGGAATTCGAACGTATATATTATATAGATCGTCGTTAGAGTATAAATAATTATATATATATCATTATAAATAGAATTGAAAATGGCGCGGTAGTTCGATAATTCGATTTCAAACTTCAATTGAATGTACCGGGTGCAAAACAATCCGGATTTTAGTAAAAACCATAAATAATGGGATCTATTTGTGAATATCTTTCCAACGAATCCGAAAAATCGAAATTTCATATCGGGAATCAAAAGATATGTCCAGTTGAAAATTCTGAATAGTCGCTATGGAATTCAGGCCCTTAAAAATAGCCATTTTGCAAACGACCTCGGATTTCGACGAAACCACTTTTGTTGGGTCCGTGATGTCAAATTATTGCTAGGTTTCAAATTTCATAATTTTTCGAATCAATATGTGAGCGTGGAAAAGGAAAACGCGTTTGACCAGTTTCAGTTGATTTTAATCGACTGGAAAATGGCCATTTTTCAAACGGTCTCAGAATTCAACGAGGCTAGTTTTGTTAGGACCGTATCGTCAATACGAAGCTAGAAAATATTTTTCTGGAATTTTTCGAGTTAGTATGTGACCCCAGTAAATTGAAATGTGTGTTTAAATTCAATATATATAGTTATATGTTGATTTTAACGGAAACTGATCGGAACGATCGAATCATCTTGTGGTACATATCCCATTGTGTTCGGAATGGGGGTAATTAGCTATGGACGACAGGCGGTGGGCCTCGTTTTGAGGTCGAAAATAAAAGTTACTTTTTGAAATAAATAAATAAATATCTCTCCTCTACCCCTACCTTCCCTCTGCCCCCCCCCCCCAACTTCAGATTATAACGAAAAAGAAAATAGAAAGGGTGGGAAATCGCGATCGGACGCCGCCAACCCTCCCTCGTTCGCCCGCCGGCGGCGATTAAACGCCTCCCCCTCCGTTCGACCTTCCCCCCTCCTCCAGCAATCGAAGGCGTGCCCCCTCCCCTTCTTCTTCTACTCGATTTCAGCCCCCCTCGTCAGAAAACCGACGCACCTCCAGCCCTACCCGACCCTCGACGCCGACCACCACTCTGCCCGTGCAGCCCCCCTCCTTCGACCTCCAGTGAACGATGGCAGCCCCTCCCCTTTACTGTAAGTTTTATATTTATTTTGCTTTGTCTTTTTTTTTATTTATATATATTTAAAACAATATTTTAAATTCAATTTCAGTTTATTTAGAAAAATATATATATTAGAATTTATAAAAAAAAAGTCGATTTTTAATATAAGAGCATTGGTTTCAAAATGTAATTTTTATATGGAATACATTGTTTTAAAAATGAACTACGCTGTAAAAGACGAGATTTTTATTTATTACAAGATGTGGTTTTTACTATAGAAAGTAGCTATTTTTGTTATAGAAAAGAAGTGATCTTTTTATAGAAAAAGTTTATATTTTTAACAAAAGAAAGTTACGATTTTTAGAATGAAACGAAGTGATTTTTATTACATAAAGATTGGATTTTTATCATCTTGAAAAACGAAGTAAAAATTCGATTTTTATATATTGAATAACGAAGTAAAAATTCGATTTTTATATATTGAATAACGAGGTAAAAATTCGATTTTTATATATTGAATAGCGAAGTAAAAATTCGATTTTTATATATTGAATAGCGAAGTAAAAATTCGATTTTTATATATTGAATAGCAAAGTAAAAATTCGATTTTTATATATTGAATAGCGAAGTAAAAAAATTCGATTTTTATATATGTAGTGGCTACGGGCGACGAAAGTGACGAAAGGCGAGAACGACGAAGATTTCTATAAAAGAAGAGTCGTGATATTGGATTAGCTAGTCGGTGAGAACTTCTCACTCTAAATTTCTTTTTCTAGTTATATATATATACTAGGATGCAGATGGTGCTTAACAGCACCTGATACCCGTCATCCACAGACCATGGATGACTTGTTTGTTTGATTGATGTGTTGTGAAAATTGTTTGTGATGTTGATGTGAAATCGATAATAAATTGTAGATGGTTGAAATAGATTAATTATCGTTGAAAATATAATTTTTAACGTGAATGTTAATAAATAAATATTTATAAACAAATCGGCCGATTTGTTTATATACACTGATTTGACTGATATTGATTGGGTCGATAAATTTTACACATCGCCCAACTGCACAAATAAAAATCTGTGTTTGTTGATTTGAAACCCCACACGGGTGTTGGGATGATATTTGGCGTACACTAATCCCAATTATTTAATTGTATGTCGATCGATTGGTCGACAGACTGTGTAAGCGTTGATTATTTATATTTGATGCTTATGCAGTTGTGTGGTGCACTTTGGATGATGGTTGATTGTTTATCGTTGCTATTATATACATGTGTTGTATGGAATCCATATAATTTACATTATATGGTGATTGATTGGGCCTCATTCCAATCGGGAAAATTATGAATATTATAAAAGGGAATTCATGTGTTGAATATAAAAATAGTCATGTGTTGACGATGTTCATGTGTTGAGTAAAATATTTTAAATAATAAAATTTACATCTTCATCATATTTAGATTAGACACTACTTCACGGTGGAGTCTAATTGAAAATCAAACGATAGATACCATAATTTTATAAAATATTTTACATAACAAAAATAGTGATGTGTTGACAGTACTCATGTGTTGAGATTAGTCGTGTGTTGAAAGAAATATAGATTCATGTGTTGAATAGAATAAATATTCATTTGTTGAATAGAATAACGAATTTATTGAAATATAGAAAGCCGTGTTGATTAGAGATGCGTTATTTTGACGCGAACGATATTTATATCGATCTTATTCGTTTTATAACGAATATTGAAAAGTGATTTCAAAATTCAAATTTAAATCAGATTAAAATTCAAATTGAAATTTTATTGAATCAATTTGAAATGAATTCGAATCGAATAGAAAATGAATTTGATTCGAATTGAATAGAAAGTGAATTTGAATTCAAATCAATTAGAAATGAATTCAAATTGAACTAAATTGAAATTGAATTAAAAACGAATTGAAATCGTTTTGAATGAAATTTAAAATGAACAGAAATTGAATTGAAATCAATTTGAAGTGAATTCGATTTGAATTAAATAGAAGGTAAATTCAAATTGAATTGAATTGAAATGAATTAGAATTTGAATTGAATTGAAACGAATTTGAATTCGAATTAAATAAAATCGAAATGGATTCGAACTGAATTGAAATCAAATCGATTTGAAATTGAAATAGTGTTGAAATGATTTTGAAAACGAAGTTAAAACGATTTATAAAATACGTTTTAAAAGGAAATCGACAAAATATATATATATATATATATATATATATATTATATTATATATATATATAATGGCTTGAATAGAACGCGCCGCGCCGCGGCAGTTCGTGAATTTTGACCATTAACTTCGAATTGACGTTGCGGGAGATCCGACCGTCGGATTCTCCTGAAACCGGAACCGTTGGGTTCGTATCGAAAAGAGCTTTCCAATGAATATTAGAAATTTGAAATCTAACAGTTGGATTTGGAGTTATGTCCAAATCAAATCTGAAAAAGGTCGCTGTAAGTGCAGTTCGATGGTCGTTGTTGGAAATCAACTGTGCGGGCCTTGATAAAATTATTAAAAATATTAATAATTTGTGTAAAATCATAATATATGAATTGGAAAGAACTGGGATGAAAAATTCCACATTTGAAAAGATAAAAATAGATTTTTATCGAAATGAACTAGTTATGAACTAGAATTAAAATCAATTTATTTTTGAAATAAATAAATTGAATTTGAAAGTGATTTTAAAAATAATCAATATTCCCAATACGTGAATTGGACTGGAGTTGAATCGAAATTATCTTCGGAATATTTCGATGTTTGATTTCATGACTATACAGATATTGTTATGGGAATTTGAAAGATATATTTTATATCGTTATTTACAATACGATATTTGTTGGTTTCAGAATTTGATATTGAATATAAACCGGTATATTTTCTATTCAGAGCCTTGTAATTAATATCAAATGTGATTTGGGTTTATCATGAATCGTGTTTTAGATGACATTGGTTCTTTAACCCAGTTAAAGGCAAGATGTTGATTTTTGAAAAGATTGAAACTAAATGGAATTTCAATGAATCTTTAATTAGATTGAAATGTGAATTGATAAGTTAAATTATCAAATCTGAAAGGTGATCGAGAATGGAGTACCACAAGTTTTGCTCCAAAGCGATAGTTAAATCTTTAATTAGATTTGAATGTGAAATGATAATTCATTTTACCGATAGCACCGTGGTGTTAGATATGGAGTATTACCAGTTTTCTCCATGGGATATATAGGTTGGGATTGGGAAATAAAATAAATAATTACTTCGGTGTGGTTCGCTAATCCCGATTAGTTTGAAATGATATCCAAAGGAAGATTAAAGAATAAATTTAGAAGAATTTATCTTGGATAAAATTAATGGGAACCTTTCCCTAAGAATGTGATTTTGTGAATAAAAGAATATTCTGAATTGGAATGAGGCGTTCGTTGTGTCTGTGTAACATTTGTTTATCATATACGTGAGTTATTCAGAAAGGCCGGGTTTATACCCATTCTGAATAACCGATTCGATGAGATGTCGAAGATGAAGATGGTGGTTGAAGACCGTAAGTCTTCACATCGTCTGGGTGATTACTGATGATCTCGATTGGGCTGTACACCCAAAATGAGGGAAACAGTTGGTGATCGTCTAGACGTACTTGGAGATGGATGGATATGCGAGGAAAGTGCCTCCGGTTTCGTTCAGACCCAGAGCGAACTTGTAAATGGATTGTGTGTCTGACATTGGACTTTATTCTGCGTTGATTGATTTCTATTAAATATACATCTGTTTGGCAGCGGAGAATTTATTCTCTTGCTTAACGCCCTTCTCTGAGACGTACGAGCTCAGAGGTTGTATATCGATGGACATCAGTCGCATGGAGTGAATTGCCAGTGTGGCACGCGTAAGTGGAAATTGATCAGGGCTTCTGTTGAAAATCAAAGTCTTGTGGTTGATGATCAAAGCATGGTCTGTGTGGCATAGCTTTGTGTATAACGTGAATTCGCGAGCCTCACACCTCGGTATGAGTCAAAAACGGGATACGGACTGCAGGGAGAGCACGGCGTTTCTTTCTAGCTATGGGTGGTGTCAATGACCTGCCAGCCTTGACATTTATATACTTTTCACCTGTGTGGTTGTTGGATGAGGCGCCTCGATATTAGGTCTGTTAGGACCGGGAAACGTGTGTTCAGGAATTGCCAATCCTCAAAAGTAAGAGAGGACCGGCCCTGAAGATCCAAGGATCATAGTGGGGTCCTGAGACATTTGCTAGAGTGTCTCGAATCGGAGAGGAGCTTGCCCCTTGCCTCAACTCATGATGGAATCCAATTTCCAATACGGAATTGCGGATGTGATTGTATTACCAGTATGACGACATAGTAGATGGTAGCTATGCCGCCTAGGATTGATATTTATGATTGAATTTGCTTTTGAAACATATATGCACTAGTAATAATATCAAACACTTTTGTTTTAAATGTATCAAGCATGTTTGGCTATTATAAGGGAAAACCCTATCCTCCGGATTGCGTTGCATTGTGTGATGGGACCATGGTCTTATAATAGCTTCATTTTTCGAAAAAGCATTGCGTTGTTTGTTCCTATGCACTGGCATTCTTGGGAGGAAACCAGTTCCGTGTTATACGGCGTGGTCCCTTGAATTACTCTCCTTAAAATAAGAATTTAAAACTGTTTTAGTTCTCACACCAGTCACATGACTGACCTGGAGTTTATTGTTTTAACCTAAACTCTGGGTTCCCCTATTTTCGACACGGGCAGCTAGTAGTTTTGGTTTTGCAGATTTATATTCACAGGATCCTGGTTTACAGCTGGAATGATATCCGAAAAGCTCTGTATCCGTATATCACCTTCAGTTGTGCTTTGTATATTTTTCCGCTGCTATGTAATTTATTGTAATCTCTGATATTTATCGAATGTAATTTATTCATTTATACTCTGTATATTCTTTTATCTGATGGAATTGTTGTAATACCAATGAAATGTTCTTCCGTCTGCGTTCTATTTTGTCCTGTTCTCAAAGTATCCGCTCTTTCCTTAACGGGGAAATTACGGGTTCTTACAGTTGGTATCATAGCTTTGGTTTACAGAGCACGAGAACAAGACACATTAGAACAATACGAAAGAATTCATCAGATATTGGATTAGTAACATCCAATTAGAATGACTCGTTAGAGATAGGATCAGTAGTATCCTAGAACGAGTGTGAAGAGTATATTCTTTTCAAAATGAAAACAATTTTGTTTTGAAAATTTAAATCGCTTTATACGTATTTGAATAATTTATTTGTTTTGAATATGGACAATCGAGTATATAAAGATTTTGCGTATACGCGTCATGAACGTATATTCGAAGTTTTAATATACTGGATAGATATAGAATCACATTCTAGACACCCGGGGATAATTATGGTGATGTGGCCACATCATCAGTATTTATTTTCGAGTAACGAAGGTGTGATTTCTATATATTTCCATTAGACTGGTGTGAGAACCAAAACTAATATAGCTAGAATACATTGTTGTGAATTGGCATCAAAAACATGATTTTTGTATATGTATCAAACTTATGGATTTGAAACTCTAATTCACTAATTGATTGATGTTTGTGTTGTTTGTTTGTTTGATAATTTTGAACCATTAAGCCTAATTGAATCACATATTGTATTGAAAATTGGTCGCATTTGCTTGCATATACATGTACTTACATTGAACAGGTCATAGCAAGGAGGCTAGAGCAGAATAATAAAATTTGTTTGCCCGACAAATAGGTATATGTTTACTATAATTTGCTGTTTTGTTTGGGTGATGATGATTTTATGAGCCTATTGGCTAGCCGCTTGGCTTTTTCTTTTTCTTTTTGAGATCAGAAGGCCTGTATGGCTATTTCGGGATTTTCCCGTGGCTCCCAGTGCAGGGGAGGTTATGGCGAAATTTTTCGAAAATTCCAGGTGTTAGCCAAATTTTTGAAGAATTTGAAAATTCTCAGAAACTGAAAAGTTGGAGAATGGAAGCCAGATCGAACGTAGAGTTGATTTATCAAACCACTTTCGACTTTGTTCCTTTTCGGGGATAAAAAGTTCTAAGTGGGGGAGATTGTAACAACCCGAAAATCTGGGCCAGTTTAAAATTTTTATTTTGGCAATTTTAGCGAATTTTGAACATTTAAAATAGAGTATTTTAAATAATAACGACGAGAAATTTATTTTGAATGGAATTCGAACGTATATATTATATAGATCGTTGTTAGAATATAAATAATTATATATATAATTATAAATAGAATTGAAAATGGCGCGGTAGTTCGATAATTCGATTTCAAACTTCAATTGAATGTACCGGGTGCAAAACAATCCGGATTTTAGTGAAACCAAAAATAATGGGATCTATTTGTGAATATCTTTCCAACGAATCCGAAAAATCGAAATTTCATAGCGGGAATCAAAAGATATGTCCAGTTGAAAATTCTGAATAGTCGCTATGGAATTCAGGCCCTTAAAAATAGCCATTTTGCAAACGACCTCGGATTTCGACGAAACCACTTTTGTTGGGTCCGTGATGTCAAATTATTGCTAGGTTTAAAATTTCATAATTTTTCGAATCAATATGTGAGCGTGGCAAAGGAAAACGCGTTTGACCAGTTTTAGTTGATTTTAATCGACTGGAAAATGGCCATTTTTCAAACGGTCTCAGAATTCGACGAGGCTAGTTTTGTTAGGACCGTATCGTCAATACGAAGCTAGAAAATATTTTTCTGGAATTTTTCGAGTTAGTATGTGACCCCAGTAAATTGAAATGTGCATTTAAATTCAATATATATAGTTATATGTTGATTTTAACGGAAACTGATCGAAACGATCGAATCAGCTTGTGGTACATATCCCATTGTGTTCGGAATGGGGGTAATTAGCTATGGACGACAGGCGGTGGGCCTCGTTTTGAGGTCGAAAATAAAAGCTACTTTTTGAAATAAAAAAATAAATAAATAAAATATATATCTCTCCTCTACCCCTACCTTCCCTCTTCCCCCCCCCCCCCCAACTTCAGATTATAACGAAAAAAAAGAAAACCGAAAGGGGGGGAAATCGCGATCGGACGCCGCCAACCCCCCCTCCCCCCTCGTTCGCCCGCCGCCGGCGATTAAACGCCTCCCCCTTCGTTCGACCTTCCCCCCCTCCTCCAGCAATCGAAGGCGCGCCCCCCTCCCCTTCTTCTTCTACTCGATTTCAGCCCCCCTCATCAGAAAACCGATGCACCTCCAGCCCTACCCGACCCTCGACGCCGACCACCACTCCACCCGCGCAGCCCCCCTCCTTCGACCTCCAGTGAACGATGGCAGCCCCTCCCCATTTACTGTAAGTTTTATATTTATTTTTCTTTGTCTTTTTTTTTATTTATATATATTTAAAACAATATTTTAAATTCGATTTCAGTTTATTTAGAAAAATATATATATTAGAATTTATAAAAAAAAAGTCGATTTTTAATATAAGAGCATTGGTTTCAAAATGTAATTTTTATATGGAATACATAGTTTTAAAAATGAACTACGCTGTAAAAGACGAGATTTTTATTTATTACAAGATGTGGTTTTTACTATAGAAAGTAGCTATTTTTGTTATAGAAAAGAAGTGGTCTTTTTATAGAAAAAGTTTATATTTTTAATAAAAGAAAGTTACGATTTTTAGAATGAAACGAAGTGATTTTTATTACATAAAGATTTGATTTTTATCATCTTGAAAATCGAAGTAAAATTCGATTTTTATATATTGAATAACGAAGTAAAAATTCGATTTTTATATATTGAATAACGAGGTAAAAATTCGATTTTTATATATTGAATAGCGAAGTAAAAATTCGATTTTTATATATTGAATAGCGAAGTAAAAATTCGATTTTTATATATTGAATAGCGAAGTAAAAAAAATCGATTTTTATATATGTAGTGGCTACGGGCGACGAAAGTGACGAAAGGCGAGAACGACGAAGATTTCTATAAAAGAAGAGTCGTGATATTGGATTAGCTAGTCGGTGAGAACTTCTCACTCTAAATTTCTTTTTCTAGTTATATATATATATACTAGGATGCAGACGGTGCTTAGCAGCACCCGACACCCGTCATCCACAGACCATGGATGGCTTGTTTGTTTGATTGATGTGTTGTGAAAATTGTTTGTGATGTTGATGTGAAATCGATAATAAATTGTAGATGGTTGAAATAGATTAATTATCGTTGAAAATATAATTTTTAACGTGAATGTGAATAAATAAATATTTATAAACAAATCGGCCAATTTGTTTATATACACTAATTTGACTGATATTGATTGGGTCGATAAATTTTACACATCGCCCAACTGCACAAATAAAAATCTGTGTTTGTTGATTTGAAACCCCACATGGGTGTTGGGATGATATTTGGCGTACACTAATCCCAATTATTTAATTGTATGTCGATCGATTGGTCAACAGACTGTGTAAGCGTTGATTATTTATATTTGATGCTTATGCAGTTGTGTGGTGCACTTTGGATGATGGTTGATTGTTTATCGTTGCTATTATATACATGTGTTTTATGGAATCCATATAATTAACATTATATGGTGATTGATTGGGCCTCATTCCAATCGGGAAAATAATGAATATTATAAAAGGGAATTCATGTGTTGAATATAAAAATAGTCATGTGTTGACGATGTTCATGTGTTGAGTAAAATATTTTAAATAATAAAATTTACATCTTCATCATATTTAGATTAGACACTACTTCACGGTGGAGTCTAATTGAAAATCAAACGATAGATACCATAATTTTATAAAATATTTTACATAACAAAAATAGTGATGTGTTGACAGTACTCATGTGTTGAGATTAGTCGTGTGTTGAAAGAAATATAGATTCATGTGTTGAATAGAATAAATATTCATTTGTTGAATAGAATAACGAATTTATTGAAATATATAAAGCCGTGTTGATTAGAGATGCGTTATTTTGACACGAACGATATTTATATCGATCTTATTCGTTTTATAACGAATATTGAAAAGTGATTTCAAAATTCAAATTTAAATCAGATTAAAATTCAAATTGAAATTTTATTGAATCAATTTGAAATGAATTCGAATCGAAGAATTCGATTCGAATTGAATAGAAAGTGAATTTGAATTCAAATCAATTAGAAATGAATTCAAATTGAACTAAATTGAAATTGAATTAAAAACGAATTGAAATCGTTTTGAATGAAATTTAAAATGAACAGAAATTGAATTGAAATCAATTTGAAGTGAATTCGATTTGAATTAAATAGAAGGTAAATTCAAATTGAATTGAATTGAAACGAATTAGAATTTGAATTGAATTGAAACAAATTTTAATTCGAATTAAATAAAATCGAAATGGATTCGAACTGAATTGAAATCAAATCGATTTGAAATTGAAATAGTGTTGAAATGATTTTGAAAACGAAGTTAAAACGATTTATAAAATACGTTTTAAAACGAAATCGATGAAATATATATATAATATATATATAATGGCCTGAATAGAACGCGCCGCGCCGCGGCAGTTCGTGAATTTCGACCATTAACTTCGAATTGACGTTGCGGGAGATCCGACCGTCGGATTCTCCTAAAACCAGAACCGTTGGGTTCGTATCGAAAAGATCTTTCCAATGAATATTTGAAATTTGAAATCTAACGGTTGGATTTGGAGTTATGCCCAAATCAAATCTGAAAAAGGTCGCTGTAAGTGCAGTTCGATGGCCGTTGTTGGAAATCGACTGTGCGGGCCTTGATAAAATTATTAAAAATATTAATAATTTGTGTAAAATCATAATATATGAATTGGAAAGAATTGGGATGAAAAATTCCACATTTGAAAAGATAAAAATAGATTTTTATCGAAATGAACTAGTTTTGAACTAGAATTAAAATCAATTTATTTTTGAAATAAATAAATTGAATTTGAAAGTGATTTTAAAAATAATCAATATTCCCAATACGTGAATTGGACTGGAGTTGAATTGAAATTATCTTCGGAATATTTCGATGTTGGATTTCGTGACTATACAGATATTGTTATGGGAATTTGAAAGATATATTTTATATCGTTATTTCCAATACGATATTTGTTGGTTTCAGAATTTGATATTGAATATAAACCGGTATATTTTCTATTCAGAGCCTTGTAATTAATATCAAATGTGATTTGGGTTTATCGTGAATCGTGTTTTAGATGACATTGGTTCTTTAAACCAGTTAAAGGCAAGATGTTGATTTTTGAAAAGATTGAAACTAAGTGGAATTTCAATGAATCTTTAATTAGATTGAAATGTGAATTGATAAGTTAAATTATCAAATCTGAAAGGTGATCGAGAATGGAGTACCACCAGTTTTGCTCCAAAGCGATAGTTAAATCTTTAATTAGATTTGAATGTGAAATGGTAATTAATTTTACCGATAGCACCGTGGTGTTAGATATGGAGTATTATCAGTTTTCTCCATGGGATATATAGGTTGGGATTGGGAAATAAAATAAATAATTACTTCGGTGTGGTTCGCTAATCCCGACTAGTTTGAAATGATATCCAAAGGAAGATTAAAGAATAAATTTAGAAGAATTTATCTTGGATAAAATTAATGGGAACCTTTCCCTAAGAATGTGATTTTGTGAATAAAAGAATATTCTGAATTGGAATGAGGCGTTCGTTGTGTCTGTGTAACATTTGTTTATCATATACATGAGTTATTCAGAAAGGCCGGGTTTATACCCATTCTGAATAACCGATTCGACGAGATGTCGAAGATGAAGATGGTGGTTGAAGACCGGAAGTCTTCACATCGTCTGGGTGATTACTGATGATCTCGATAGGGCTGTACACCCAAAATGAGGGAAACAGTTGGTGATCATCTAGACGTACTTGGAGATGGATGGATATGCGAGGAAAGTGCCTCCGGTTTCGTTCAGACCCAGAGCGAACTTGTAAATGGATTGTGTGTCTGGCATTGGACTTTATTCTGCGTTGATTGATTTCTATTAAATATACATCTGTTTGGCGGCGGAGAATTTATTCTCTTTCTTAACGCCCTTCTCTGAGACGTACGAGCTCAGAGGTTGTATACCGATGGACATCAGTCGCATGGAGTGAATTGCCAGTGTGGCACGCGTAAGTGGCAATTGATCAGGGCTTCTGTTGAAAAGCAAAGTCTTGTGGTTGATGATCAAAGCACGGTCTGTGTGGCGTAGCTTTGTGTATAACGTGAATTCGCGAGCCTCACACCTCGGTATGAGTCAAAAACGGGATACGGACTGCAGGGAGAGCACGACGTTTCTTTCTAGCTATGGGTGGTGTCAGTGACCTGCCAGCCCTGACATTTATATACTTTTCACCTGTGTGGTTGTTGGATGAGGCGCCTCGATATTAGGTCTGTTAGGACCGGGAAACGTGTGTTCAGGAATTGCCAATCCTCAAAAGTAAGAGAGGACCGGCCCTGAAGATCCAAGGATCATAGTGGGGTCCTGAGACATTTGCTAGAGTGTCTCGAATCGGAGAGGAGCTTGCCCCTTGCCTCGACTCATGATGGAATCCAATTTCCAATACGGAATTGCGGATGTGATTGTATTACTAGTATGGCGACATAGTATATGGTAGCTATGCGGCCTAGGATTAATATTTATGATTGAATTTGCTTTTGAAACATATATGCACTAGTAATAATATCAAACACTTTTGTTTTAAACGTGTCAAGCATGTTTGGCTATTATAAGGGAAAACCCTATCCTCCGGCTTGCGTTGCATTGTGTGATGGGACCTGGGTCTTATAATAGCTTCATTTTTCGAAAAAGCATTGCGTTGTTTGTTCCTATGCACTGGTATTCTTGGGAGGAAACTCGTTCCGTGTTATACGGCGTGGTCCCTTGAATTACTCTCCTTAAAATAAGAATTTAAAACTGTTTTAGTTCTCACACCAGTCACATGACTGACCTGGAGTTTATTGTTTTAACCTAAACTCTGGGTGCCCCTATTTTAGACACGGGCAGCTAGTAGTTTTGGTTTTGCAGATTTATATTCATAGGATCCTGGTTTACAGCTGGAATGATATCCGAAAAGCTCTGTATCCGTATATCACCTTCAGTTGTGCTTTGTATATTTTTCCGCTGCTATGTAATTTATTGTAATCTCTGATATTTATCGAATGTAATTTATTCATTTATACTCTGTATATTCTTGTATCTGATGGAATTGTTGTAATACCAATGAAATGTTCTTCCGTCTGCGTTCTATTTTGTCCTGTTCTCAAAGTATCCGCTCTTTCCTTAACGGGGAAGTTACGGGTTCTTACATTAGGGTTTGCGGGGGGAGGGGGGCTCAGGGGAAATCGAACGAGGGGGGTTCTCGATCGATGGAGGGGGGCTTAAGGTAGAGGAGGGTAGCGGTGGAGGGGGGGTCGACGCGTCGGATCTGAGGGGGAGGGAGGCCCCGTCGCCTTCATCCATTTTTTTTTATTAATCGGGTTTGGCCCGGTCAAGAGAGAAAGAGGGGGGGGGAGGAAAAAGGTAAATATTTATATATATAATTTTATTTAATTCTCCAATATGTTGACTTTCCGTTCGAACTCGAAACGCGACCCAACGACTGTCGTCCCTAGCATATTACCCCCATTCCGAACACAATGGGATATGTTTCACAAGCCAATTCGATTGTTTCGACTAGTTTTCGTCAGAATCAAAATATAAATCTATATATTGAATTTGAACGCACATTTCAATTTACCGGGGCCACATACTAACTAGAAAAATTCCCAAAAAATATTTTCTAGCTTCGTATTGACGATACGGTCCTAATAAAACTAATTTTGCCAAATTCTGAGATCGTTTGAAAAATGGCCATTTTCCAGTCGATTAAAATCAACTGAAACTGGTCAAACGCGTTTTCCTTTGCCACGCTCACATATTGATTCGAAAAATTACGAATTTTGAAATCTAGCAATAACCAGACATCACGGATACAACAAAAGTGGTTTCGTCGAAAACCGAGGTCGTTTGCAAAATTTCCATTTTTAAGGGCCAGAATTCCATAGCGACTATTCTGAATTTTCAACTGTACATAACTTTTGATTACCGCTGTGAAATTTCAATTTTTCGGATTCGTTGGAAAGATATTCTCAATATTTTTGGTTTTGCCAAAATCCGGTTTATTTTGAATCCTGTACATTCGTTTGAACTTTGAAATCGAATTTTCGAACTACCGCGCCATTTTCAATTCCTTTTATAATTATAAATAATTATTTATACTCTAACGATGATTCAAATAAATATATACGTTCTAATTCTATTCAAAATGAATTTCTCGTCATTATTATTTAAAATAATTCATTTTAGATATTCAAAATTCACTAAAATTGCCAAAATAAAATTTTTAAATTGGTTCGGATTTCCGGGTCATTACAATCTCCCCCACTTAAAACTTTTCGTCCCCGAAAAGGAACGAAGCCGAAAGTTGTTTTACAAATCAACTCAACTTCCATTATTTTCATTATGGCTTAAGTTCTTCAACTTTTCAGTTTCTAAGAACTTTTCAATTTTTTCAAAAATTTGGCTAACACCCTAAATTTTCGAAAAATTTCGCCATATGTACCGGGGACTTGGGGATATTTCATATAGCCTCCCATGGCCTTTTTCAATCCAAAAGAAAAAGAAAAGGCCAAGCGGCTAGCCAATCGGCTCATAAAATCATCCAAAACCCAAGAAATACAATAAACATATACCTATTTGTCGGGCAAACAATTTTATTCCTCTTCTCTAGCCTCCTTGCTATGACCTGTTCAGTGTAAGTACATGTATATGCAAGCAAATGCGATAAATTTTCAATACAATTCACTATTTGGTTCAATTTGGCTAAACGGTTCAACATTTAATTAGTCTAAACAGTAATCAAACAACAAAACCATCAATCAATTAGTTGATTAACGTTTCAAATTCATAATTTTGACACATAGTCCAAAAATCAGATTTTTGATGCCAAATCACAACAATAAGCCTTATCTAGCTTTGGTTCTCACACCAGTCAATTGGAATCATATAGAAATTCCCACTTTCGAAACTCGAACACAACACTGATGATGGGTACCCATCATCAGAATCATTCCCGGGGGACTACAGTGCGATTCTATATCTATCCAGTATATTAAAACTTCGAATACACGTTTGCAAGGCGTATATGCAGAATCTTTATATACTGTATTGTCCAAATTCAATACAAATAAATATTCAAATACATTGAAAAATTGAATTAAATTTTCAAAACAAAAATTGTTTTCACTTTTATTTCAAAAACACTACTCCTCACACTCGTTCTAGGATACTACTGATCCTATCTCTAACGAGTCATTCTCGTTGGATATTACTAATCCAATCTCTCTGAATTCTTTCAAATGGTTCCAATGTGTCTTGTTCTCGAGCTTTGTAAACCAAAGCTCTGATACCAACTGTGAAGACCCGTAACTTCCCCGGTAAGAAAAGAGCGGATACTTTGAGAACAACACACAAAAGAACGCAGACAGAAGAACATTTCATTGTTAATTACAACAATTCCATCAGAATGCAAGAATATACAGAGTATGAATAAATTTTACACAGAAAATATCAGAGATTTAAATTACATTTAAATACATCGCAGCGGAAAATAGTACAAAACACAACTAGAAGTAATACACGGATACAGAGCTTTCCGAGTATCGTTCCGGCTGTAAACCATGATCCTGTGAATATAAATCAGCAAAACCAAAACTACTAGCTGTCCGTGTCAAAATAAGGGCACCCAGAGTTTAGGTTAAAACACTAAACTCCAGGTCAGTCATGGGACTGGTGTGAGAACTAAAACAGTTATTAATCTTTAGTTTAAAGTTACGTAAATCAAGGGACCACGCCGTATAATACGGAACGGGTTTCCTCCCAAGAATACCAGTGCATAAAACAACCGCACAATGCTAACTAAAGAACAATGAAGCTATTATAAGACCCGGGTCCCATCACACAATGCAACACAAGCCGGCGGATAAGGTTTTACCTTATAATAGCCAAAGAATGCTTGATACGCTAAATTTCATCTTTTATTATTACTATAAGTGTATAGTGTCAAAAAATTTCAATCATAAGTATTAATCACAGACGGCATGGGTACCATATATCATGTCGCCAATACTAGGCTCTACAATCAAAACCGCAAAGCCACGTATTTGGAAGTTGGATTTCTATCTGTGAACCAAGGCAAGGAATCGTCCTTACCGAATTCGAGACGCTCTAGCCCGCCCCTCAGGTTAGAGCTCGAATGACCTTTGGATCGTCAGGGCCGGTCCACCGATGTGGATTAAAATGCCTGAACACTGCGTTTCCCCACCCTATGGGGTGTCAATGAGTCCAATGACTCCATCGGTCCCGGATCGACCGATATATCTGAGGCGCCTCGCAATAGCAACAATCACATAAGTCAAACTCGTTAGGGCATGTAAAACCAATGACGCCACTTCTAGCTAGAAGGAAACGCATGCCCTCCCTGAGGTCCTCTCCCGTTTCTGGTCCACTATCGGGGTGTGAGGCTTGCGAATCAACGCTACACAAAGCTATGCCACACAGGCCGTGCTTTGATCATCACCCACAAGACTTTGCTTTTCAACAGAAGCCTTGATCATTTGCCACTTAGGCATGCCACACAGGCAATTCACTCCATGCATTTGATATCCATCAATATATAACCCCTGAGCACGTACGTCTCAGAGAAGGGCGTTAAGCAACAGAATAAATTCTCCGCCGCCAAACAGATAAATATTTAATAGAAATCAATCACGCATAATAAAATCCAATGTCAGACACACAGTCCATTTACAAGTTCGTTCTGGGTCTGAACGAAACCGGAGGCACCTAGTACCCCGCATATCCATCGATCTCCAAGTACGTCTGGACGATCACTAACTGATTCCCTCCTCTTGGGTGTACGGCCCAATCAAGATCATTAGTAATCACCCAAACGATGTGAAGACCACCGGTCTTCGACCACCGTCTACATCCTCGACACCACGTCAATCAGCTATTCAGAATGGGATAAACCCGGTCTTCCTGAATAACTCGCGTATATAATAAACAAGTCTTACACAAACACAACATACGCCTCATTCCAATTCAGAATATTCTTTTGTTCAAATATTCTTATACTTTGGGAAAGGTTCCATTAATTTTTTCAAAGATGAATTCTTTAAATTTATTCTTTAATCAATCCAAACTAGTCGGGATTAGCGAACCACACCGAAGTAATCATTTATTTTATTTCCCAATCCTAACCTATTCATCCCATGAAGTAAAACTGGTCATACTTCATATCTAACACCACGGTAATATCGGTAAAATCAATTACCATTTCACGTTAAAATCTAATTAAAGATTTAACTATCGCCTGGAGCAAAACTGGTGATACTCCATTTTTGACCATTTCAATCTAATTAAAGATTCATTTAAACCCCACTTAGTTTTAATCTTCACAGAAATCAATATCCTGTCTTTAACTGGGTTAAAGAACCAATGTCATTTAAAACACGGTTCTCTATAAACCCAAAATCACATTCAATTCATTATCGGGTTAAAGAACAAGTGTTATTTAAAACACCGTTCACGATAAACCCAAAATTCAATTCAAATTCAATTCCAATTAAATACCATTTAATTGGTACACTTCATTAAATCTAAATAAAAAGATTTAATCTTTTTCTCTACTGGGTTTAAGAACAGTGTTAATGAAGACACCATTCACAACAAACCAAACTCACATTTGATATTAAATATAAGGCTCTGAATAGAAAATATATCGGCTTATATTCAATATCAAATTCTACGACCAACAAATATCGTATTGGAAATAACGATGTAAATATATCTTTCAAATTTCCACAACCATATCTGCATAATCACGAAACCAACATTGAAATATTCCAAAGATAATTTTGATTCAAATCCATTCATTTTCAATTATTGGAAATTCTGGTTATTTTCAAAACCATTTCAAATCCACTTTATTTATTTTAAAAATAAATAGAATTATAATTCTAGTTCAAAACTAGTTCATTTCGATAAAAATCTATTTTAATCTTTTCAAATATGGAGTTTTTCATCCCAATTCTTCACAAATCATTTCTTATGATTTTACACAAATTATTACTATTTTTAATAATTTTATCACGGCCCGTACAGTCGATTTCCATCAACGGCCATCGAACTGCACTTACAGCGACCTTTTCCAAATTTGATTTGGTCATAATTCCAAATCCAGCCGTTAGATTTCAAATCTCTAATATTCATTAGAAAGCTCTTTTCGATACGAACCCAACGGTTCTGGTTTTAGGAGAATCCGACGGTCGGATCTCCCGTAATATCCATTCGAAGTCAATGGTCGGAATTCGCGAACTGCCGCGGCGCGGCGCGTTCTATTCAGGCCTTTATATATATATAATATATATATATATATATGTATTATATTATATATATTTCGTCGATTTCCTTTTGAAACGTATTTTATAAATCGTTTTAAATTCGTTTTCGAAACGATTTCAACTTCATATTCAATTTCGAATCAAAACCGAATATTCCATATCATCGATATACAAATGATAATATTTTCAAAACGTTATATTTTGAAATCACTTCGTTTTCTATAATCATTATAAAAATGAATATAATCGATATAAATATCGTTCACATCAAAATTACATCAATCTAATCAACACGGCTTTTATTCAACACATGAATGTTTATTCTATTCAACACATGAATATTTTTCAATTCAACACATGAATTTATTTTCAATTCAACACATGAATTTATTTTCTATTCAACACATGAATTTATTTTCTATTCAACACATGAATTTATTTTCTATTCAACACATGTATATAATAGCAACGATAAATGATCAACTATCATTCAGAGTGCACCACACAATTGCATAAGAATTAAATATAACTAATTAACGCTCATACAGTCTGTCAATCAAACGATCGACATACCACTAAACAATTGGGATTAGTGTACATCAAATATCATCCCAATACCCGTGTGGGGTTTCAAATCAACAAACACTGAATATTATTTGTGCAGTTGGACGATGTGTAAAATTTATCGTCCCAATCAATATCAGTCAAATCAGTGTATATAAACAAATCGTCCGATTCGTTTATAAATATTTATTTTATATACACGTTAAAAATTATATTTTAACTATAAAATATTTTCCACTATAAAATATTTTATTTCATTTCACATCACACAATCAAATTTCACAATACAACAACCAAACAAACAAGTCATCCATGGTCTGTGGACGACTGGTGTCGGGTGCTGCTAAGCACCGTCTGCATCCTAGTATATATTTCATTTCAACTAGAAATTAAAATAGAAGTGAGGAGTTCTCACCGAGAAGCTAAACCAAACGTCGCGACTCTTCTAATGTAGAAAATCTTCGTCGTGCTTCCAACGAGATCTGTTACACGCAGTTTTACGTTAAAAATCACATTTTTATCATACCACTTCATGTATAAAAATTATATTTCTATAACACTACCCGTATAGAAAAGATTATATTTTATATTCTCGATCATATAAAAATCCTATTTTTGATTCGCTACCCATATAAAAATCATATTTTTATAATCTTTACTATATAAAATCATATTTTTATAATCTTTACAATATAAAAATCATATTTTTATTCTTGCTACTTCGTTATAAAAATCAAATCTTTATCTTGCTATCATATATATACGAATCGAATTATTATTTTCACTTCATATATATAAAAATCTCGCCTTTATAGTTTAAAAATCTTGCCTTTATAGTTTAAAAATCTCGCCTTTATAGTTTAAAGTTCATATCTTCTTAAATATAAAGTTCCTATCTTTTTAAATTAAAATGAAATCTTTTAAAACTAAAAATCAAATCTTTTTTCTTTGTTTTTCTATGTTGCATAAAAAAATCAAAACTTTTTAAAAATAAAAAATCAAATCTTTTTAGATATAAAAAAACAAATCTTTTTATTATTATACATAAACAAAGATCAAGTCTTTATCCTTGTTATTCATAAACAAAAATCTGAAATTTACACCATATTATTTATATTAAAAACTGAAATTAAAAACAATATAAAAAAAACTAAAAAGGAGGACTTACAATTCGAGTTTGGGGAGAGGAGGGGAAGGGTGTTGCGATGCTCGGCGTCGGACTGGGCGTGGTGTGGCGCGAAGTGGTGGTTGGCGGATTAGGGTTTACAGGGGAGGGGAGGGCTCAGGGGAAATCGAACGAGGGGGGGTTCTCGATCGATGGAGGGGGCTTAAGGCGGAGGAGGGCGGCGGTGGAAGGGGGTCAGCGCGTCGGATCTGAAGGGGAGGGAGGCCCCGTCGCCTTCATCCATTTTTTTTATTAATCGGGTTTGACCCGGTCAAGAGAGAAAGAGGGGGGAGGAAAAAGGTAAATATATATATATAGTTTTATTTAATTCTCCTATATGTTGACTTTTCGTTCGAACTCGAAACGCGACCCAACGACTGTCGTCCCTAGCGTATTACCCCCATTTCGAACACAATGGGATATGTTTCACAAGCCAATTCGATTGTTTCGACCGGTTTTCATCAAAATCAAAATATAAATCTATATATTGAATTTGAACGCACATTTCAATTTACCGGGGCCACATACTAACTAGAAAATTCCCAAAAAATATTTTCTAGCTTCGTATTGACGATAGTCCTAACAAAACAAATTTCGTCAAACTCTGATATCGTTTGAAAAATGGCCATTTTCTAGTCGATTAAAATCAACTAAAACTGGTCAAATGCGTTTTCCTTTGCCACGCTCACATATTGATTCGAAAAATTACGAATTTTGAAATCTAACAATAACCTGACATCACGGATCCAACAAAAGGGGTTTCGTCGAAAACCGAGGTCGTTTGCAAAATTTCCATTTTTAAGGGCCAGAATTCCATAGCGACTATTCTGAATTTTCAACTGGGCATAACTTTTGATTCCCGCCATAAAATTTCAATTTTTCGGATTCGTTGGAAAGATATTCTCAATTAGATTCAAATATTTTTGGTTTCGCCAAAATCCGGTTTATTTTGAATCCTGTACATTCGTTTGAAATTTGAAACCGAAATTTCGAACTACCGCGCCATTTTCAATTTCTTTTATAGTTATAAATAATTATTTATATTCTAACGACGATTCAAATAAATATATACATTCTAATTCTATTCAAAATGAATTTCTCGTCGTTATTATTTAAAATAATTCATTTTAAATATTCAGAATTCACTAAAATTGCCAAAATAAAATTTTTAAATTGGTTCGTATTTCCGGGTTATTACACTAGATAAGTGATTATACACTCTACTTGGGAGCGACTCACTTTGCCATGCTGCCTGCCCGATTTTTGTCATTTACTGGTTGAAGAGGCTCGAGGTTTAACACTACCTTTAGAACATCACATCACCATTCACTTTGAATGTCACATTGTCAGATCCGCAAAATCACAATTGATGTCCACAAAAATACTCTGGTCATTAAGCTAAGAGAAGGGTCATTCTCCGCCATTAACAGAAAAACAATTGTAAAAATCAATGTATGTGATTCTTAAGAAATATTCTGTCAGACGTTTGTCCATACAAGTCATCCAGGAGCAGGATGAACCGAAGGTACCCTCCTACTATATCCTAGGTATCACCCTATAGATCAGTAACTAGTAGTCCTTGCAAATCCGTAGATTTCAACCGTGATAGAACCCCAGTATATCCCCGGGTCAAATAAGAGATTTTAAGTGGTTCTTCCATTTCATGAAGATCTATGGTCTTCGATTGCTCCATCTTTATCGGCATCTGATATCTTCTATATTTTCGTATTTGCTGGTCGGAATGGTTTTCGAATATAAATTTGATCCCTGTCTTTACGTACCAACAATCCTATAGGCCAGATTTGATAGTCGGTTATTTAACTATCAAATAAATAATCATTTAACCAAGAAAATAAAATGAGTTCATTAGTTCAGTACTCAGATCACTTGGCCTTTTTAATTGAAAATAATTAACGAAGGTTAAAGTAAAATTTATAAACTTTCAATAATTTTAAACACATATTAAATTCTTATTTCCATATACTAATCTTCTCAAAACACTTTTATTTTAATATAAAGATAAATTTAATAACCATATCCAATCTTCCATTCCACTATTATTTCAAAACATTACTTAAAACATTATTCAAGCATTTCTATACTTCAACCTCCCTTAGTCCCTGGCTGTAAATTGGTAAGAGAATAATTTCCTAAGTATCAACCCCGAAGACCGAAATCATCCTTAGATTAACACGCAGAAAATCACTCAACTCAACCAATCTTCAGTTAGGTTCTAATTCTTATCTTAACTCCTTACCGAACCATATTAATCATTTCTCATTCATTCAACCATTTCTCACTTTGAAAATATCGTTCCAATTCCATTTGTTTCACTTAATATCATTATTAAGTATTTCCAACTCAAAATCAACGTTTCAACTTCACATCTCTTTTATAAGCCTTGTTTATAAATTCAGGTTTAATATAAAACCCATTTTATATTGATTTCCCTTTTTACTTAATTCGAATATTAAGTACACATTTACTTTAAGCTATCGTATCCGTTTATAAATCTCTTTATTAACTTTATTCATATAACTTAGGTTCAATATAAACTCATTCATAACCTCCTTTGAAATCTCAATCATATTCCATTCTAAAATCGGTTACTTACTCAATGTATTTCATTTAAGTAATTACTTAAATTATTATTAATTAAAATGATAATTTACTTTATCATTAACCACCGAAGAAGTAGTTAACTTCTTTATCAACTAAAATAAATAGTAAATTTCTTATTAAGCTCTTATTAAAATTATAAAAAAAATTCGTTAAGCTATTTCAATATATTAATTAACAATGAACTATTCTAACTTAATAATCAAACTCAATTAAAGCGGTTGATTTAATCAACTTAAAACATGATTAATTCTTTAACCAATTCCACTTGATTCCTCATTTAAATTAATTAATAATATAATTAATTTAAATAACTTCATTTAATTATTTCTTATAACAATTAATCCAATTCTCTATTTTTTGTTTAATTTCTGCTTACTTGCTTATAAAATCTTATTAACATAAGAAATTGCATTGTAAAACCATTTGATAATTACCTATAAACTTAAATAATAAATAAATAAAATTATTTCTTTTTAAATAAATTTTCCATTTAAATTAATAAATTTCGAAAATATATCTTCAGTTATATTATAATTTTTATAACTTCACTCTAGTCGATTAACCTAACGGTAAATCCAGATTTATAAACGATTGATTTTCAAGTCATCTGATGCCAATTACCTAACCAATACTGTCTTTTGGTTAAAAAAACAACCGTTGAATTTCCATTCGACAGTCAACAACCAAATTACTTGTCCAATCCATATTGGTGAAACAGTTCATATAATCGTAATATGAAAAAAAAAATTTGAGGAATCTAGTTAGATCTCTCCAACCTGTTTTCCCTGCATCCAAATACATTATCTCAGATAATATTTTTCAACAGATGTAATATTCAATAATAATTAAATAAAAGTAATCCAAATATCCATATTTTTAATTTAATATGTTTATATTATTATAAACGTAAACAACAAGGTAAGTTACCTTGTTTGGAAATAATTGTTAGAATAACGATTAGATTTCGTTTAAAATAAACGAACGGTTAAATCAATCAATTTATCCAATATACAAATAATATTTAGCACACAACAAATAATTATTAACCATAACACACAAATTAAAACCCGACTTATATAAACTATAAGTGGGATAAAAACTGAGTGAGCTATAATCACTTTGATTTGATTCGTTTACGATTTGGTTACAGTTAAATTAAACTGTAGTTTAATTTAACTGAAAATCCCATTTGTCTCCTGCACTATCCAGATCAGTTCCAAAATGTTCGGTTTTCCAATATAGTTCCAGCATCTCTGGTTCCAATCCATTCTAATAATAATAGCACAAGATATAATCATTTTAAATATATGATTTAAATTAATTAACCAAATACTTAATTAACCTATTAAAATAATTATTTATTTTTTAAAATAATCGGGCTCGTTTGCTCCTGTTGCCTGGTTTCCAAATTCTGCTTGTCTTTCATTTGTTCAATGTAAAACCCACTATGACTTCTTTTACCACGTCATTGTTTCCATTTTCCTCTTCCCCGAAATTTTTCTTTGAACTGCTGCTCCCTGCTTTCTAACAAAACACACGGTAGAAACTCCACCTTCAACGTTTTCACATTTTGTTTCGTTCTCTTTCAAAATTTGCCCATCCCTTTGATTTTTTTGATTTGCATCATTCTATTCCGTCAAAAATTTAATGCCCCACTTTATAGTTGACCCCCTTTGTTTTCAAAACGTGCCAATATAACTTTGCTTCTCCATGTTTTTCGTTCGAAGCTTCCCAGTATTGCTCATGTTTCTTCCTTCAATCCAACAAAACCATGCAACGTCACAACCCCATGCTACTTCATGTATTTCCATATTTCTGCAAAAACTCCACGCAAGATTAAAACAACTTCACCATGTTGCTTTCCTTCGTACATTTCCTTACCTCCATGCATGCTTCAATACACCCCATGTCATCCCCTTGCGTCATTCTGGATGCGTAGTTTAGAACACACACTATTAAGCGTTAATGTTATAACGCTTGTGCATAGTTATGATTTATTTAATTATGTTGATGATGGTTGCTATTGATGTTTATAATAGTTGTTGATGTTGTTGCACACACATTATGACACAACAATTATGGTATCACATTGGTGATCGACAAATCTCCTTCGTAACGAGAAGCAATATTATTATTAAAATCCAAGGTTAATAATTAGAAAAGACACATATGTATAAATTCATATACATTGATAAAGTTTCTTGAAATGAATAAATAAATACCGGAACATTCTAGGATGATAGAGAGGATAGTGTCTAGGCTTGGGTTTGGAAATAAAGTTTCCTGCTCTCCCTGGCTATCCCTAACTGATTTGACGAATGGGATGGTTAATTCGAAGTTATTTGAATTTAGAAATGAATTGGAATTTGATTTATAAGTAAAAAATAAAAGTTGAATTTTAAACCCAAAATAATTTGCAAAGTCAATGTAAATTGCTTTAAATGATTTTAAAACGTTTATATAAGTATATAATGGTTTTCTAAGGTATTTTGAAGTACTGAAGAATAATTTCTATTTCGGTCAAAATAGAGCTTGTCGCACAATGGCAAATTCGCGTGTTTATTTACAAACTGTAAATGCTATAACATTTGCAATTCAAATCGGATTTCCATGAAATGAAAAACGTTTGATTTCCATTATCAAGAACTTTCAAATGAGTGAAAGCAGATTTGAAATTCAAGTTATAATTTTCAAGTTATGTTTGAAACCGTTTTGGAAAAGGTCGTTGTAAGAACAATTGTTGAACATAACTATAAACAGCTATTTTTAAATGTTTAAAAATATGGAATTTTTTTGTAAAATCATTACAAATTATGCAAGGTGTTTTGAATTGTAAAGTTTAATTTTTGGCTAAGATAAACGATATTTTGATCAAAATAGTTAAGATAACTGTTTTGTAACACTTTTGAAATGCAATTATAACGCTTCCTTCGAAAACAATCTATTTTGATGTTTTAACCTGTAAACTATTTTCCGAACTATAAGTAATGATTTGTGGAATGTTTTCAAAGGTTTAAAAGTATTAGAAATATTTTATATGGAATTTAAATTGATATTAATATGGGTTTTCAATTTTAAATAATTGGACATGGTTGGAGATAAATCTTCGGCTGTTTGATATTAATTTGATTGATGATGACTCTTACTATTTGAGGAATTTAAAAGGTAGTTCATTGTTATTCCGCTTATAATGTGAGTTGAATATGGAGATTAATATTGAGGATAAGTTGATGGTATTTCTATCCAGATCTAATGTCAAAGAGTTGGATAAATCTTTTAATTAAGATACGGGTTTCCCATTCGGATTGAGATAAGTTGGATAGAAATAATCTTCGGATATTTGATATGAAATTCAGTGGTGTAAACGTATACTATTTGTGGAATTTGGAAGATATTATTATATTGTTATTCCACTTATAATATTCATTGATTATGAGAATTAATATCGAATATAAGTAGATACAATTTTTATGTAACTTATGTTCAATATCGATTGATTTGGGTTTTGTCGTGAATCATATCTTCAACAATATCATTCTTGAAACCCAATGAGGTTGAGTTATGGAAATTCATATCGTAAATTGGGGTTTAATCAAATCTTTGATTTGAGAAAATTAAAAATAAGAAATTGGGAACCAAGTATAATCATTTAGTTAAGATTAAAGAATTGAATGTTGGAAAATCGATTTAATTGGGAACTATGATTGAAACGTGGGTAAGGATTTTTAAAGGAAACCGGGGTTTTGATAACAAGTTATCAAATGGAAAATTAATTAAGGCTTTGAGCTAGGTTATCTTTGATTTAAGGGATGTGTTTTAAAGAATATTTAAAGAAATTTAATTTAACAAAATCCAAGATGGAAGGAATTTGGTTGAAAGCCTGTGTGTTCCGTAATTGTGTTTTAAAAATTTCGCTTATTATTTGGGAAGACCAGGATCGGATTTATGCCCGAAAACCATTCCAAGTAATGATAAGATGTTGTGGAGCAATTGAATACGTTGAAGACGGTATTGAAGACCGGGACCTTTCATATCGTAAGGACGACTTACTGAATGTCTCAAATGGGTAGCTCCCATTTGCATATTGATTTTATATTAGCTAAGTGTCAAGACGCCCAGACCTATGTGAAGGAATTTCGGATTGTTGTTTCGTTCAGACCCAGAACGGAGGTTTATGGATTATGTGTTTGACATTGTAATTGAATATGTAGCATTGATCTCTGTTAAATATATATATGTTTTTTGGCGAAGAATTTATTCTCTTGCTTAACACCCTTTTCTAAGACGTATGAGCTTAGAGGTTATATATCGATAGAAATCTGTGATGCGTTGTGAATGGACAATGTGGCATACTTAAGTTATGTGGTGAGCTTTTTATAATCAAAGCATGGCTTATTTAAGCATAGCTTTGTGTATATCATGACCTCGGTAAGCCCACACCCCGGTAAATGGCCAAAACAAGAAGAAATGCGGCAAGGTTATGGGATGTTGTCTCCTTCTAGATAAAAGTTGTACTATGGTATGGAGCCCGTGTATTAATCTATGTGGTAAAAGCATCTAATTTTGTGGTTATTGTTGGCACGCGCTCGAAAAGATCGGCAGCGACCGGGAGATGACATACTCAGGTGTACTTTAAGTTACCTAGTTACAGAGGTAACCCGGCATTGTGTTGGCATGAGGAGCATCACTGTTGATCCTCGGACATCCCTTTAGAGGTGTTCAAAATTCGGTTCGGAAGGAAGTTCCTTTGCCTAGTCATTGTTGGAAACCCAATCTCCGCTACGTGCCCGTACGATTTTTATTTTATACCATACGTCAGTATAGTATATGGTACCTATGCTGGCTAGGATTGATACATTTACTTTCAAAATTATTTTCACATTATACTATAGTATTGAAAGAGGATTTTCACATATCAAACATTTTTGACTGCATAAGGAGAAACCTCGCCCATGTGTGCATTTGCATTGTGTGTGTGTGCCTCGAGACCTTATGTTAGTTTCATTTTTCAAAAAATCATTGCACCACATGGTGCAAACCCGTTCCGCATTAGCGGCGTGGTCCGGTAAATTACGTAACTTTAAAATTAACCCTAAAGACAACTGTTTTGAGTTCTCACACCCGTCTCATGACTGGCCGGGAGTTTATTGTTCCCATACCTAAACTCTAGGTGCCCATAATTTTTAAATGGGCAGCCTAGTAGTTTGGTTCACAGAGTTAGTCTTGGAGTTGATTGGAGCAGGATGGTGGTTTAGCTGGAGATGTTATATCTTGGAGCATGCATATTCTTCCACTGAGTTTAGTATCTCTTCCGCAGTGTAATCAATATACTCTGAAGTATCTCTCATAACTCTGATGTAATATTTCTGTAATGATAATGGAAATTTCTTTTTATCTTGTGCAAATATGTAAGTAACCCTAACAATCCGTCTTTGTGAACGGTTTAAGTCGGTTTAATTACCAGCAAAAATCAGGCAAAAAGCTTGGTCGTTACATAAATACACTAAAAAAATCATACCTATATCCATATTCTAAGCATGAAAATATAACATTTAATTTACAATAACCAATGCATTTATGATAATAATAACTGCAATTAACAATTATTTGACCTCGGATATAATTATTGTCACAATAAAATGATTTCATTACAAATATATGAATCAATTGAGAAATGGTACTTAAAGTAACACAATTTCATCTTAGGTTTTAGGTCAATATTACTCAATGATAAAATTAAAATGAATATCTTAATAAGGAAATTTATTTCTCAATAATCAGATTTCCTAAATATCTCTTCTTGATGCATACATACATACATTTATATATATATATATATATTCTTCATACAAATATAATATCATCTTCAGGATTTGAAACACCCCACCTCCATTAAGGTCACTCACAAAGGGAATGCCTTAACTTTGGTGGAGCATTTTAGGTAAAAGATGCAGATAACTTACAAGACAGACAAATAAAGCAGCGGAAAATAAAGTCATTTTATAAACAACTTAATTCAGTCAAGCTTTTACAACAATTGTCTCAATAATACTTAAAAGTAATACACAGAAATTCTGTCTTGATTCAAAAACATCCAAGTAAAAAAGAAGCATAAAAATAACAATGATAGTCCCCAGTAAAGCGTGAATCAGCCATAGCAGAGAGAGTCCAAAGCAATACATCGACTATCTTCGAGCTGGGAAAGAAAACTGAGTTAAGTGATAACATTTCCTCCCTGTGAACCTGGAGGGGGGAAACAGAAGAAAAGAGGCGAAACAAAACTAGGTCAGACATGAGTCTGGTAAGTCCAGTGACTTTCAGGATATAAAGAGGCAAAGCATCAGGACATGAATAAACTGAATATAAGACAATACCGTGATAACAGAGATAATAAGATAACATAGGATAATCATAAGGTATGATAAGGCAAGATAAACTGGATGCGCTCTACTCTTTCTCTGCTTCACTACTACTTTGTTATTCTGATTTCTATATCTATCTCTGCACCACTTAACTAGTGTCCCAACTAGTAATTTATATAAAATGATAACGTGATCCCAATACCCATAATTGTGGTAGCCTTCAGGTGTACATCTATCGTGAGGATTCCACCTCAATCAGCCTAATTGCCATGAACATGTTAGATGTACCCTTACTACCCTATCGATCGGCTCCCTTACTTGTATTCATGTTCCATGTGTCTGTGTCAATCGGCCCTCTCTTATGTGTAGATACCTTGAGCTGGTCCCACCATAAGGTGTATCAATCCGTATGATAGCGACCCGATACGATTCAAGATGCACAGTGTATAACTACTGGTACCCAGTGCCTGCTTTTTCTCACTCCGGAGTACGTGCACGCCCGTAAACCGTCGGAACCTACACTGACATACCCTCTGCTGCTGTTTTGACCGCTTATAATCAGCCCAGTAATCGTGCCCCACCTTGCCTAGTTTCAGGGTACCATGATACATCTATGCGGGTTACTGCTAAATTGGGTCCCCGTTACAAGGGTTTCCTATTGGTTAAGTTTGTGGGCCTATATATACAAATATTACCCACCTACATGAGATGTACTTAACCTTCCCACCGATTCTAGCATGTTTATTTAACGATTAAGTTGTGTGGGCCTATATGTACTAATATTACCCATCTACACGAGATGTACTTAACCCTCCCATCGATTCAAGCATATTTATTTAACGGTTAAGTTTTGTGGGCCTATATGTACTAATATTACCCACCAACCCAATATGTACATAACCCTCCCGCACATTATGTCATATTGGTTAAGTGTTATCCATTCATGTTAACTTAACCCACCCATTCATCGTGTCATGTTGGTTAAATGTTTCTTATTAACTTAACCCTTCTCATTTATCATGTTAGATTGGTTAAGTGTTTCCTATTAACTTAACCCCGTTCGTTCATCAAGTTATATTGGTCAAGTGTTTCTTGTTACTTAACCCCACGTGTACGTCTTGTTGTATTGGTTAAGTGTCATCAGTCAATTCAAGTTAACTTAACCCACCTACTCATCATGTCATGTTACTTTGGTTAAGTGTCGCCATCTTGTGTTAACTTAACCCTATCACAAACCAAGTTATATTAGTTAAGTGTTAACTTAACCCTTTCCAATTATCATGCTATACCGGTTAAGTGTTTCCTATTAACTTAACCCTAGTCATCCATCTTGTCATATTGGTTAAGTGTTCCTCATTACTTAACCCTATCATCCATGTTATATTGATTAAGTGTTCCTATGAACTTAACCCTACTCATTTATCTTGTTCATTAGCATTAATTGATTTATTAATGCACCAACCTCTCACATTAGATATGTGTTGTTGCGGTTGCTGGATATGCCGGGCGATTCCGGGCAGTTTTACACCACAACTCAATCTAACCTCAGGTTTTTCTTAGGCATGATGCACTAACCTCTCACATTAGATAGGTGTTGTTGTGGTTACTGGATGTGCCGGGTGGTTCCGGGCAGTTTTACACCACAACTCAATCTAACCTCGGGTTAGGCATGTTCATCTTTATTCTACAAATTTACCCTATATACCCAAATCTAGATTTTACATGCTAATTACCAAATTCACCAAAAGTAGTCATGTTATATTTTACACCCAATCTAGATTTAATGCCCAACTTACCCCAAATTCGCAACAATCACATTCTTGCCCGAAAATTGATTTATATGCCAACTTCCTACTTTATCGTTCATGCCAATTCTAGGTTCAATATGTCCAATTACATATTCCATAATTCATGTTAAGTTGCATCTTAACAGTTAAGCCATGTTACATGTTCCAAATTATGCCAAATAATGTCAATTTCATGTTATACCCAATTTCCCCCGCATTCATAACATACGTATTTCGAGATTCAACTCAAGATTCATAATATAAGGGGAGAAGCAAGATGGAACATCGTACGAGTAGGCATAGTCATATGATGATAAGAACTACTGTCCAATAAACTTGATGTACTAAAAAGACAAATTTTGCAAGGAATACATCGCAGGCATATAGATATGATAAGAATTATGAACTTAAAAAGGATTACAATTCCGATATACAACAAGGATAGATATGATTGGACAAATTTCATAGTAAAAAATGATTCCCAAAGATATATATACTCAAGCGCAGATTTCAATGAAAGGATAGCTTATATCAGGCATATTCTCATATCCATTTTATTACATGTCACAATTAGATTTAGGTGTTCAAAACTAAAAAGAAAAAAGTAACTGGCTTACAAAACAAAGGCAAATCTTGTTTTCATGCCTAAGCCATATGTAAGGAAAGCTCGGATACTTTGAGGACAAGACCAATCAAAACACAAACAGAAGAATATTTCATTGTTAATTACAACAATTCCATCAGAATACAAGAATATACATAGTACGAATAAATAGTACTCAGAAAATATCAGAGATTTAAATTACATTATATAGCAGCGGAAAAATAATACAATACACAACTGAAAGAGATATACGGATACAGAGCTTTCCGGATATCGTTCCAGCTGTAAACCAGGTTCCTGTGAATATAAATCTGCAAAACCAAAACTACTAACTGCCCGTGTCCAAATAAGGGCACCCAGAGTTTAGGTTAAAACAATAAACTCCAGATCAGTCATGTGACTGGTGTGAGAACTAAAACAGTTATTAATCTTTATTTTAAAGTTAGGTAAATCAAGGGACCACGCCGTATAACACGGAACGGGTTTCCTCCCAAGAATACCAGTACATAAAACAATAGCGCAATACTAAATAAAGAACAATGAAGCTGTTATAAGACCCTGGTCCCATCACACAATGCAACACAAGCCGGAGGATAGGGTTTTCCCTTATAATAGCCAAACATGCTTGGTACGTTAAAAACAAATCATTTGATACTATTATAAGTGTATAGTGTCAAAACAATTTCAATCATAAATGTCAATCATAGACGGCATGGGTACCATATATCATGTCGCCATACTAGGCTCTACAATCAAAACCGCAAATGTCACGTATTGGAAGCTGGATTTCCATCTGTGAACCGAGGCAAAAGATAGTCCTCACCGATTCGAGACTGTCTAACCCGAGCCTCAGGATCAGAGCTCGAGTGACCCTTGGATCGTAATGGCCGGTCCACCGATGTGGATTAAAATGCCTGAACACTGCGTTTCCCATCCCTTTGTGGCGTAAATGAGCCAAATGACTCCATCGGCTCCACACATTCACCGATATATCTGAGGCGCCTCGCAACAGCAACAACCACACAGGTGAAAATAATATAAATGTCAGGGCTGGTAGGTCACTGACACCACCCTAGCTAGAAGGAAACGCATGCCCTCCCTGAGGTCCTCTCCCATTTCTGGTTCACAACGGGGTGTGAGGCTCACGAATTCACGTTATACAAAGCTATGCCACACAGGCAGTGCTTTGATCATCAACCACAAGTCTTTTCTTTTCAACAGAAGCCTCGATCAATTGCCACTTAGGCATGCCACACAGGCAATTCACTCCATTCGATTGATATCCATCAATATATAACCCCTGAGCTCGTACGTCTCAGAGAAGGGCGTTAAGCAAGGGAGTAAATTCTCCACCGCCAAACATATATATATTTAATAGAAATCAATCACACAGAATAAAATCCAATGTCAGACACACAGTCCATTTACAAGTTCGTTCTGGGTCTGAACGAAACCGGAGGTACCTTGTACCTCGCATATCCATCGATCTCCAAGTACATCTGGACGATCACCAACTGATTACCTCCTCTTGGATGTACAACCCAATCAAGATCATCAGTAATCACCCAAACGATGTGAAGACCTCCAGTCTTCGACCACCATCTTCATCCTCGACACCACATCGAATAAGTTATTCAGAATGGGATAAACCCGGTCTTTCTGAATAACTCGCGTATATAATAAACAAGTGTTACACAAACACAACATACGCCTCATTCCAATTCAGAATATTCTTTTATTCAAATATTCTTATACTTTGGGAAAGGTTCCCATTAATTTTATCAAAGATAAATTCTTTAAATTTATTCTTTAATCTTCCTTTGAATATCAATTCAAACTAGTCGGGATTAGCGAACCACACCGAAGTAATCATTTATTTTATTTCCCACCCAACCTATTCATCCCATGAAGTAAAACTGGTCATACTTCATATCTAACACCACGGCGTTATCGGTAAATTCAATTACCATTTCACATTCAAATCTAATTAAAGATTTAACTATCGCCTGGAGCAAAACTGGTGATACTCCATTCTCGATCATTTCAATCTAATTAAAGATTCATTAAAACTCCACTTGGTTTTAATCTTCCCAAAAATCACTATCAATGATTATTTAACTTGGGAAAATCATATCCTGTCTTTAACTGGGTTAAAGAACCAATGTCATTTAAAACACGGTTCACTATAAACCCAAAATCACATTCCAATCCAATTCCAATTAAATCCCATTTAATTGGTACACTTCATTAAATCTAAATAAAAAGATTTAATCTTTTTCTCAAGTGGGTTTAAGAACAGTGTTAATGAAGACACCATTCACGACAAACCCCAAATCCCATTTGATATTAGATACAAGGCTCTAAGTAGAAAATATATCTAGCTTTAGGAGAATCCGACGGTCGGATCTCCCGTAATATCCATTCGAAGTCAATGGTCGAAATTCGCGAACTACCACAGCGTGGCGCGTTCTATTCAGCCCATTATATATATATAATATATATATTATATGTATTTCGTCGATTTCATTTTAAAACGTATTTTATAAATCGTTTTAAATTCGTTTTCAAAATGATTTCAACTTCATATTCAATTTCGAATCAAAATTGAATATTCCACATCATCGATATACAAATGATAATATTTTCAAAACGTTATATTTTGAAATCAATTCCTTTTTCTATATTCATTATAAAAATGAATAAAATCGATATAAATATCGTTCACGTCAAAATGGCGTCAATCTAATCAACACGGCTTTTATTCAACACATGAATTTATTTTCTATTCAACACATGAATTTATTTTCTAAATTGGAATGAGGCCCAATCAATTACCATATAATGTTAATTATATGTATTTTCTACAACACATGTATATAATAGCAACGATAAATAATCAACCATCATCCAGAGTGCATCACACAATTGCATAAGCATTAAATATAAATAATTAACGCTTACACAGTCTGTCAACCCATGGATTGACATACAACTAAACAATCGGGATTAGTGTACGTCAAATATCATCCCAATACCCATGTGGGGTTTCAAATCAACAAACACAGATTTTATTTGTGCAGTTAGGCGATGCGTAAAATTTATCATCCCAATCAATATCAGTCAAATTAGTGTATATAAACAAGTCGTCCGATTTGTTTATAAATATTTATTTTACTTCAACACACGAATATATATTTTATTTCAACACATTAATATATATTTTATTTCAACACATGAATATATATTTTATTTCAACACATGAATATATATTTTATTTCAACATATGAATATATATTTTATTTCACAACACAAACAATCACACAAGCATACAAGTCGTCCATGGTCTGTGGACGACGGGTGCCGGGTGCTACTAAGCACCGTTTGCATCCTAGTATATATTTCAACTAGAAATCAAAATAAAAGTGAGGAGTTCTCACCTATAAGCTAAACCCAACGCCGCGACTCTTCGTATGTAGAAAATCTTCGCCTTGCTTCTTCTTTTCACTTTCGTCTATTGTATCCACTACATATATAAAAATCATATTTTTATTATACCACTTCATGTATAAAAATTATATTTTTATATTGCTACACCTATAAAGATCTTATTTTTAATATCAAAGAATTTATATTTTTATACAAGGAAAGATCGCACCTTTTTTCTAATGAAAAATATCCATTTTTTCTAAAGAAAAATCTATATTTTCTATATCAAAATGAAACATATTTTTTTCTAAAACTAAAAATCCTATCTTTCTTATGCTACTTCATAATAAAAATCCGTTCTTTCTTATGCTAACTTCATAATAAAAATCTCATTTTTGGTCGCAGGAATAAATTAAAATAAACACTCACATTGAATTAAAAAGCGAATAGCGAAGGAAGCAGCGAAGAAACGGGTGTCCCGCGGCTTCGGGTTCGTTGTCGAAGAACGGGGCTGGTTCGCAGGAGGGTCTGGGGCCAAGGAGGAGGTCGCAGTGGTCGGGGGAGGTGCGGTGTTGGGGAGCGCGACGGTGGCGCAGCGATGGGGGGGTTCCGTCGTTTTGGGCTCGCGCATAGAAGATGGGGGGGAGCGGGAAGGAGAAGAGGGGGAGGGGAAGAAGGAGAAGCGGGGAAGGAGGGGGTGCCAGTGGCGGCCGATGGTGGAGGGGGGTGACATGCGATTAGTTTAGGGTTTTTTTTTCTTTTTTCTGTAAGAACCAATTTGGGGGAGGGAGATAAGGTAGGGGGTTTTATAAATTAATTTATTTTTTAATTAAATTTCGTAAAAAGTCAATCTTTTTACTCGACCACCAAACGAGAACCAGCGACTGTCGCCCCTAGCTAATTACCACTATTCCGAACACAATGGGATATGTCGCATTAGCAAATTCGACCGTTTCGATCAGTTTCCATCAAAATCAAAATATAAATCTATATATTGAATTTTAACGCACATTTCAATTTACCGGGGCTATATATAGTCTCTAAAAATTCCCAAAAAATTATTTCTAGCTTCGTATTGACGATACGGTCCTAACCAAACTAATTTTATCAAATTTGAAGACCGTTTGAAAAATGGTCATTTTCAAGTCGATTAAAATCAACTAAAACTGTTCAAACGCGTTTTCCTTTGCCACGCTCACATATTGATTCGAAAAATTACGAACTGTGGAATATAGCAATAACTTGACACCACGGATCCAACAAAAGTGGTTTCGTCGAAAACCGAGGTCGTTTGCAAAATTTCCATTTTTAAGGGCAAGAATTCCATAGCGACTATTCTGAATTTTCAACTGCACGTAACTTTTGATTCCCGCTATGAAATTTCAATCTTTCGGATTCATTGGAAAGATATTCTCAAATAGATTCTAATATTTTTGGTTTTGCCAAAATCCGTTTTATTTTGAATCCTGTACATTCATTTGAACTTTGAAATCGAATTTTCGAACTACCGCACCATTTTCAATTCCTTTTATATTTAAAATAAAATATTATATTCTAACAACGATTCAAATAAATATATACGTTCTAATTCTATTCAAAATAAATTTCTTGTCGATATTATTTAAAATAATCCATTTTAAATAATCAAAATTCACTAAAATTGCCAAAATAAAAAATTTAAATTGGCTCAGAATTTCTGGGTTGTTACACCCTAATCTTCTTCTTCCAAATCATAAACTACCATATATATATATGTCCCAATTTTATATCTTAGACCACCACATGTACTATGTCTTATATTTACAGTTCAATTTACGCCCCAAATACCAAGTCATATGTCCAATACTTTATGACTCAAATCTCAAGTCATATGTCCAATACTTTATGCCTCAAATTTCAAGTCATATGTACAATACTTTATGCCTCAAATCCCAAGTCGTATGTTCGATACACTTTATGTTTTGAGTACAACATGTGTTATGTCCTCAATTCAGTTACAACTCAATTATGCCCAATTTTATTTCCAACGTACGTTCATCTCTTATGAGATCTGGCTCAGGCTCGCAGTAGCCTGGTTATAAAACAAAAAGGGAAGAAGGAAAGAAGAGACAAAGAATGGACATAATATTATCAATGAGATAGATCCAAAGGACATAGAAAGACAGGCATAATCCCAGATCCAGATTTATTACAATGTCAGAATCACAATTAACTTTCATTTCTGAAAGTAATGTGAACTTACAAATTACAGAAGGGTCTTGAATTCTGGGATCTGTATTCTGAAACTGAATAGCTCTCCCTTGAAGTAGACTATTTGTTCTTCTAATGTAGATTTGATTGGATTCTTAGAAATAGTTGTTGAAGTCGTTGAATTAGCCTTTTAATCTCTACTTGAATTCTAAACTTTATTTCTACAAAGGACTTGAGCAGCATAACCCCATCTTAGATTTATTTCGATATGAATTAGGGTAGAGTATAGGCAAAATGAAGTTGTGTGGAGAGAAAGTGAGGTTTGGGGGTGTTTAAATAGCTTAGGAGCAACGAATCTGGTCAGAACGGGCGTCTAAATGCAGAAAAACGAATCTGTCCACGGATCTGGAAAAGGGGGGAGGTCGACCCCATGGTCGACCTGTTCTACCTAGGTCGACCCCCTGGTCGAACTGGGTCCTGGGCGGGATATTTCCCGCCCAACCCAGGTGTGTGATTTGAATTTCAAAACTTTAAATTTGAATTCGGGCTGGTTTTTATTTTAAATTCTTGAAACTTCTAAGTGCCATAACTTCTTCATACGAAGTCCGATTTATGCAAACTCTGACTCTATCTCAAGAAGAAATCCAAGACGAACGCAATGGCATAACCCGTTTCCCTTAATTCTCACATTTATAATTAGGTATACTTTAATTTGTTACTTTAATGTTCACTGAAAATATGGGGTGTTACAGGATGCAACAAATCTTACATCTGTAATTTTAGCAAATGAGATATATTGCATAAAAGATATCTATCTCAAATAACATATGCATTCAGTAATTCATGGAACTCAAACCTTGGATGATAAAGGAATTATAAGTTCTCAACTTTTATTTCAAATACTAAAAATTAAGTTTGTCGTGTATGCTTTCATTAATATTTCTATTCACTTCTGGTGCTAAATCAAAATTAACTTCAATAAATGAAAGCTTTTCTTTTCCTTCTTCAACATATGAACTTCAGGTTCATATTATTTCAGATTCCAAAGAATTAATATACTTTATGATTTTTCATTTGTTTATTTTTCATAATTCACTTTTGGTGTTAGATCAACATTAGATTTGAACTTAATAGATTTTCTAGATACGTATTATATTTACTTTTGTTTCTCTAAGAAACAATACAACATTTCTTGAATTATGTAACAAAATCAAATTAAATTCAATGAATTTATTTGAATAGAGAAGAACAAAAAAAAATTCGAATCCATAAAAAATCACTACAATCAACATCTCACTTTTAAATCATGTAGAATCTCAAATATATATAATTTGAGTATAATTTTGAGATCAACGGTATGATGACATTAAAAAAATATCAGATCTATAATAGAGTGAGATCTAAAATATGATTAACAAAATAAGAATTAGATCTCAAAGTGTAAATCCATATGAGTTCTAAAATTATAAGACTAAAAAAAGTCTAGAAGATAACACAATAGATTTAAATCTAGAATGAGATGAGATCTAACAAAAACGGAGATTTGAAAAATCAAATTAATCAGATTAGAAAAATAACTTACTGCTTTGAGATCTATAATTAGATCTGTAATCGAATCGTGCTGATAACGTGTTGTAAAATAAAACAGATCAGATAATAAACAGAAGCCATTATGGAGAACAAAAGAGATAGGGGAGAGACCTTTTATTTCAATTAATTCAAGTGTTACAATTTCTATTACAATGGATCCTTTATATATGGGCTTTGGAGCTGATGTTAAACTGATTCCCATGATGTGGGACTAAATAGAATATTACAAAAGCATATTCACTCTTATATATTACAACATTTACTAAATATTTGAATTCAGTTTTAGGGAAAACCTTTTTATAAGAATTAGAATTGTATATGGTTGAAAAATAGTGTAACACCCCGTAATTCTGTAACGCTAAGATTCACAAATCAAGGCAGAATTAAAAGTTAAAATCAAAATCAAGGGAAATGGGCTGCGCCATTGCGTTCGTCTTCGAATTCTGCATGAAAACGAGTCCGAGTTTGCGTAAATCGGAGTCCGTATGAGGAAGATATGGCCTCCGGAAGTTTAAGAGAAGTTCAAATTTCAAAAATCGGGCTGGATTGGCCAGGGCGGGAATTTTCCCGCCCAAGACACCCAGGTTGACTGGGTAGTCGACTTGGGCTACCCAGGTCGACTACATAGTCGACCTGGGGGTCGACCCCCCTGTTTTTTCAGCTTTCTGCACCTTGTTCGTTCTGAGGTATTTGGTCGCGTTTTCTGACCAGGTTCGTCCACCTAACACTATATAAACAGCCCTAGTCTTCTTCTCTATTCACAATTTTTTTCTACCCTTATGCTGCAAAGATTCTTAGTGAACATGGCTTCCTCTCCTCCTCTTAATTAAATAATAAATAAAATAATATATATAAAATAAATCAAGACGAGGAGGTGCTGCTCAAAGACTTTCAAAGAGGAGATTCAAGCTAGAATTCAAGTGAAGATTCAAACGATTTCAACGACTGTTTTTCTACGAATCTTAGCGACGCCATCTTTCTGTTCTGGTCTAATCTCTGTAAGTCAGTTATTTCTAGATTTGAACGTTTTTCTCTGTTCGTGACATGAAATTAAAGGAATAAAAGAATATGCCAATTCTCTCTCTCTATTCAAATCAGTGCCTATACTCTTAAACCTAATTAAGAACTGTTATGATTCGAGGACAAATAAGACCGTGACTATGAAACTATGGACCTTAGAACCATTTGCCTATGACTATGAATATTGCCTATGACAATGGACACTGCCTATGACTATGAACATTGCCTATGACTGTGACTGTGACTATGAGGATTATTTCCTTGACTAAACCTATACCTTTGATTAGAAAACATAAACTATTGCCTATGACATAACAAGGACATCTATGATTAAACACCTATGATTCATGACTAGGAAAGTGTTGCTTAAGTTCTGTGATTATGAGATTGGGTTTAAACCCGATTATTTATTCTGCCTGTCCTTGGTTTTCTTTGTTTTAGACCTTGGGAATTTACCTATTAAGTTAGGTCTACCCATGTTCTTGAACCTACGTCTTTATTCTGCCTATTCTTGGTTTGAGACCTTGGGAATTTACCTGTTAAGTTAGGTCTACCCATGTTCTTGAACCGACGTCGTTATTCAACCCTTTTTATGCCAGTTAGTATGTCTATCTTTTGCATAGCATCTTTGGTTCGTTCCCTAATTTCTACGAGTCTAGATTTATCCATAATCTAGATTGAATCGCAATTATACGAATGGTGGGAATACGATTTGGGCATAATGTGAAATGTACTAAAACATAGTTGTAAAACTTGGAATTTGGCATAAATCGGGAACATGTATTATGGCATGTTCATAGAAATGCAAATTGGATAAATTTGACATGAATTATAAGAAGTGTAATTTGAATCTAGCATTGACGTGTAAATCTAGCACTTACATGAATAGAGAACTAGAGTAATAAATCTAGTTTGGCGTGAATTAGAATGTTAGATCAGGATTGGATTAGCTAATTTGGCGTAATAAGTATATTGGTAAAAAAAATTTGAGATTGGCCATAATTGGGAATAACCGTCAGGTTTAGCAAAATCATGGTTAGTGACACTTAATTTGGTATAGTCTACATACCAAAAAGCATAAATATGATATAGAGGGGAGAATGGGCCGTAAGAATAAATGTTGACAATTCACATTAAAAGAGTAATTAGGAAATAAGTAAATTAGGATTAATTTACTTATAGAATTTGTCCTAAATGAGGAAATGTTAATTTAGACAAATTAAAGGTTTATTAACGACAACTCTTTTAATAACACGCCAGAAAGTTCTAGGGTGACAGAGAGGATAGTGTCTAGGCTTGGGTTTGGAAAATACAAGTTTCCTACTCTCCCTGGCTAACCCTAACTGATCCGACGAACGGGATGGTTACTTTCAAAACCTGATTTGAAAATTAGTCAAAACCCTTGAACTAGAAAACACGAATAGGCCTAACCCGAGGTTAGACTGAGTTGCGATGTAAATCTGCCCGGAACCAACCGGCACATCCAGTAATCGCAACAATATCTGTCTAATGTGAGTGGTCATGGCTTTAATCTATTAAATTAAAGCTAGAACAAGAATGGTAGGGTTAAGTTCATTAAGACACTTAACCATTTCAACATAATAACCAGACTAGTGGGTGGGGTTAGGGACATACAGTTAAGCTAGAAAGGGAAGGTTAAGTCCATAGGAACACTTAACCAATTTAACACAGTTAAGCTAGGATGGGAGGGCTAAGTCCATAGGGACACTTAACCAACTTCACATGGTAACAAGACAAGATTTGTAGGGGTTAAGTAACTAAGAAAACACTTAGCCAAATTAACATGTTAACTAGTCTAGAGGTTGGGGTTAAGTAGAGTTTAATACACTTAGCCAATTTGATATGTTAGCGGAGCTTGACCGTAGGGTTAAGTAAACTTAAACACTTAACCGTCAGATTGTGATAAAGGAATAGGGCTAAGTCTAAAACATGAAGGGATAATACTTAACCATTAATAACATGTTAGTTAAAACAGACGGGCAAGGTTAAGTTAAAAAGGAACGCTTAACCGATACAGGATGAAAGGGTAGGGTTAAGTAATACTTAACCAATATAACGTGGTTTGTGGTCGGGTTAAGTCAACTGATAACACTTAACCAGTTTAATAGGATGAATGAAGAGGGTTAAGTTGGCTTGAATAGACTAATGACACTTAACCAATCTAAATTGACGGGAAAGAGAACTAAGTAGTAAACCTTAGTCAAGAACAAGAAACAACGATTCTGGAAACTAAGTGGTAAATCTTAGTTAATAAAACTAAGTAGTAATTCTTAGTATAACACGGGAAGGAGCGAATGTCCGTCTGAATAGAAAGAAGGCTCCAACGAATTGGGTTACGAAGCCCGAGGCTTCGAGGGGACGTGAGGGTACTCTTGGTATCCCTCTGTGAGGCTGCAGATGATCCGCCTGGGCCCACAGAGGTTAAGGTCTGCGTAGAAGAACCAGGGGTATGCCTTGGTTGCAATACATGGCAACCTAAAGACTAGGATGGACCGGCGTGATTCGGCGAGCAAACGGTAGCCCTTTGATAGCGACTCGTCATCTACCATCCACCTTGAGTCAATCGAGATACGTGAAGCGGAAAGGCGGAGAACTCCAAAAGACCATATACTTGCTATCTAGTTATGGGTGAGGATGGCCATAGGATAGTGGGGCACCGGGGGCCGGCGTATAGTTCTCATTTTACAAGGCGTGCCTTTCATTAGTTGAGGGAGGGGTCAAGTGGGACCATAGCCACTGGAATAAAAACAGACCTTAGCATCTGCATCGGCAGATATCTGAAAGCTCCCGACCGAGTTCTGTATTCCTTGATTTGCCCTGACACAGGACTCGGACCGCACATTATGGGACATGTGCATCTAGACAAGCGATAACGATTCGCGATACATGCGTGGGGAAGTACAGGAACATATACCACTCTAGGTAGTGTGTCCTAGACTTGGGGGCATCGTTCGACAGGCAGCATAATTCCTAGTTGAACTAGGTGGCATAAACCCTGAACTCGAGAAGAGTTCAGCAGATAGCATAAAACTCTAGTTAAATCTAGAAAGCACTTGATAGAAAACCCTAGATTGGATCTAGGTAATAAATGTATGCTTGAAGGCAATGGAAACTACAGGGGTTGGGATCACGTTATCGTTACTAGTTGGGACACTAGTTAGGTGGTGCAGAGATATAGAAACTAGTATAACAAGGAAATAGCGAAGCGGCGAAAGTATTAGAGCATATCCAGTTTAACTTATCTTAGCATATCTTGTGATTACCTTGCCTAATCTTGTTGACCCTATCGTCATGGTGTAATCTTGTATTCAGTTAATTCATGTCGTTTTGTTTTTCCATGTTCACATGCTAGAAGTTACTGAACTTACTCAGGCTTTATGTCTGACTCTGTTTTTCTTTCGTCTTCTTTTCTTCCGTTCCCCCCCCCCCCCCCCCCCCCAGGAAGTAGAGGAGGGAATAGTATAGCTCAGGATAAGTTGGAATGTCACTCTTTCCCAGCTTGAAGATTTGTCGAAGTTTGCTTGGATTCTCTTTTCAGATGCTATGGCTGGCTCTTGCTAAATAATTGGGAAATATAAATGTATTTTTATGCTTCTTTATTTTGTAAGACAGATGATACTCTGATATTGTAAAGAAATCATTGTACAAATTATTTTATCAATAAAGCAAAGTTTTATTTTCCGCTGTTTAATTTCTGTCTGTCTTGTAATTTATCTGCATTTTTTACCCTAAATGCTCCACAGGACTTAGTGCATTCCCTTTGTGAGTGACACTAACGGACGTGGGGTGTTACACGTGGTATCAGAGCTGAAGGTTACCGGATCAGATAAAAGAATTGAAAAATTGTTTTCAAAATGGTTTTTAAAGAAGCATTTTCAAAAGAAAAGATTTGTTTTAAAGGCATATTCCCCAAAAAGCCATACGCACTATCTTCTCTTCCTCTGTTTGAATTCTTGTCTCCTTCTTTCTTGAGTCTCTGGGGGCTCCTGGCTTTCTGGGATGCAACCTCATCGAAGGGCGAAGTAGTGCCCGACTTCCATCTAGGGCTGTGGTTGTTTCACTTACGGCCAGTTTTCTTTCAATCTTATAGGGTTTTCTGTACGATGGAAGCAGCTTTCGAGAGATTTGTCAACATGACTACACACGGAAGGGGATGAGGAGTTTGGCTAGGGAGCACAACCCAAGGATGAGGAATTCATGGATGTAGATTTAGCTCACGAAGGAGGAAGAAATTATAAAACCTAAGACAAGAGGAAGTATCTTTACTTGGGTATGATAGGGCATATACTTAAGGACAAGGGCAAGAACGAGGAACAAGATTTTCAGAAGGGCAAGTACATACTTTCACCACCAAGCGTACCTAGGAGAAAGGTAGTCCGGTTGGAAGAGTCTAGTTTTTTGTTCGTACTATTTCCTTAGGTTCTAGCGCTTCTCATTTGTTCATATCCACTTCCATAGTTGGGTCTCTGCACCATAGTACTTGTATAGTAGAAAGATCCCACTAGAGTCTCAAATCCAATTGGTGGTCCGACCAGTTTATTTTTGGTTAGTAGGGATTTGAGAATAGCTATCGAGTTTGCTTATATCATCTCACGTAAATCTTCTAAATTCGGGGGAGATATTCCTTGGGTGCTTGTCTGATATTGGTTTAGGCCTTTGGGGCTTGTACTTGAGGAATGTCGAGTTCGGTTTGGATGGTTTGCGTGAGAGATGAATAGTTGTGGCAGGCACTCTAAAAAGCACGTAGTGACCTTTCGACTCTTATAGTTATGGCATGGCGGATAAGAGGGAAACCGCTAATCATCCTAGTACGTATACTTGGCACCGTGATTGACATCTATTTATTTTGGAAATGGAGGTCAGGAACTTCACAATCGTGAAGTTAAGTTAGTTAGGATACAGTGGAGTAAAGCTCAAGAAGGCTAGATACTAGCATCATACCCTTTTTCCTTAAGGGTGCATCCTTGATTTCTTTGTTTAGGAGCTTTACGCATAATTGTTTCTCTCTTCCCAAAGTATATCACCTAGGTCGTATCTTCGATCCTTAGGTAGAATCCAATGAATGTAAACATGTATTTGAAACAGGTTATGGTTGATGGTTGCAAATGGTTGCTCGTGGATGCATATGCATACGTATTAGGCACTAGATCAGTTTAGACGCTTTCATATTGCATTTACAGATATGTATTTGTTTGAAAATTGAACTTGATATGTTATCATATGGGTGTTACATATGGATGAATGGCTGTGCACGCATGTAGTATTTACATAACTAGGGATGCTTGCATACATGATTGGACGCATGGCACTGACATGATTCGCATTAAGGAGGTCAACTGAATCAGTAGACCGCCTGATTTTGCATTAGATAAAGACATATACACACACTATGCGTATAAACATGAAAGCATTAGAAATCTTTTAAGGACAATGGATGCCTGTGAGTGAATGGTTGAGTAGATGGGTGATTGGATGGTAGGACACATTCTTCCTAACTTGAAGATTTCGGGGACGAAATGCTTATAAGTTGGGGAGAATGTAACACCCCGTAATTCTGTAACGCTAAGATTCACAAATCAAGGCAGAATTAAAAATTAAAATCAAAATCAAGGGAAACGAGTTGTGCCATTGCGTTCGTCTCGGAATTCTGCATGAAAACGAGTCTGAGTTTGCGTAAATCGGAGTCCATATGACGAAGATATGGCCTCCGGAAGTTTAAGAGAAGTTCAAATTTCAAAAATCGGGCCGGATTGGCCAGGGCGGGAATTTTCCCGCCCAAGACACCCAGGTCGACTGGGTAGTCGACCTGGGGCACCCAGGTCGACTACATAGTCGACCTGGGGGTCGACCCCCCTGTTTTTCCAGCTTTCTGCACCTTGTTCGTTCTGAGGTATTTGGTCGCGTTTTCTGACCAGGTTCGTCCACCTAACACTATATAAACAGCCCTGGTCTTCTTCTCTATTCACAATTCTTTTCTACCCTTATGCTGCTAAGATTCTTAGTGAACATGGCTTCCTCTCCTCCTCTTAATTAAATAATAAATAAAATAATATATATAAAATAAATCAAGACGAGGAGGTGCTGCTCAAAGACTTTCAAAGAGGAGATTCAAGCTAGAATTCAAGTGAAGATTCAAACGATTTCAACGACTGTTTTTCTACGAATCTTAGCGACGCCATCTTTCTGTTCTGATCTAATCTCTGTAAGTCAGTTATTTCTAGATTTGAACGTTTTTCTCTGTTCGTGACATGGAATTAAAGGAATAAAAGAATATGCCAATTCTCTCTCTCTCTATTCGAATCAGTGCCTATACTCTTGAACCTAATTAAGAACTATTATGATTCGAGGACAAATAAGACCGTGACTATGAAACTATGGACCTTAGAACCATTTGCCTATGACTATGAATATTGCCTATGACTATGGACACTGCCTATGACTATGAACATTGCCTATGACTGTGACTGTGACTATGAGGATTATTTCCTTGACTAAACCTATACCTTTGATTAGAAAACATAAACTATTGCCTATGACATAACAAGGACATCTATGATTAAACACCTATGATTCATGACTAGGAAAGTGTTGCTTAAGTTCTGTGATTATGAGATTGGGTTTAAACCCGATTATTTATTCTGCCTGTCCTTGGTTTTCTTTGGTTTTAGACCTTGGGAATTTACCTATTAAGTTAGGTCTACCCATGTACTTGAACCTACGTCTTTATTCTGCCTATTCTTGGTTTGAGACCTTGGGAATTTACCTGTTAAGTTAGGTCTACCCATGTTCTTGAACCGACGTCGTTATTCAACCCTTTTTATGCCAGTTAGTATGTCTATCTTTTGCATAGCATCTTTGGTTCGTTCCCTAATTTCTACGAGTCTAGATTTATCCATAATCTAGATTGAATCGCAATTATACAAACGGTGGGAATACGATTTGGGCATAATGTGAAATGTACTAAAACATAGTTGTAAAACTTGGAATTTGGCATAAATCGGGAACATGTATTATGGCATGTTCATAGAAATGCAAATTGGATAAATTTGACATGAATTATAAGAAGTGTAATTTGAATCTAGCATTGACGTGTAAATCTAGCATTTACATGAATAGAGAACTAGAGTAATAAATCTAGTTTGGCGTGAATTAGAATGTTAGATCAGGATTGGATTAGCTAATTTGGCGTAATAAGTATATTGGTAAAAAAAATATGAGATTGGCCATAATTGGGAATAACCGTCAGGTTTAGCAAAATCATAGTTAGTGACACTTAATTTGGTATAGTCTACATACCAAAAAGCATAAATATGATATAGAGGGGAGAATGGGCCGTAAGAATAAATGTTGACAATTCACATTAAAAGAGTAATTAGGAAATAAGTAAATTAGGATTAATTTACTTATAGAATTTGTCCTAAATGAGGAAATGTTAATTTAGACAAATTAAAGGTTTATTAACGACAACTCTTTTAATAACACGCCAGAAATTTCTAGGGTGACAGAGAGGATAGTGTCTAGGCTTGGGTTTGGAAAATACAAGTTTCCTACTCTCCCTGGCTATCGCTAACTGATCCGACGAACGGGATGGTTACTTTCAAAACCTGATTTGAAAATTAGTCAAAACCCTTGAACTAGAAAACACGAATAGGCCTAACCCGAGGTTAGACTGAGTTGCGATGTAAATCTGCCCGGAACCAACCGGCACATCCAGTAATCGCAACAATATCTGTCTAATGTGAGTGGTCGTGGCTTTAATCTATTAAATTAAAGCTAGAACAAGAATGGTAGGGTTAATTTCACTAAGACACTTAACCATTTCAACATAATAACCAGACTAGTGGGTGGGATTAGGGCCATACAGTTAAGCTAGAAAGGGAAGGTTAAGTCCATAGGAACACTTAACCAATTTAACACAGTTAAGCTAGGATGGGAGGGCTAAGTCCATAGGGACACTTAACCAACTTCACATGGTAACAAGACAAGATTTGTAGGGGTTAAGTAACTAAGAAAACACTTAGCCAAATTAACATGTTAACTAGTCTAGAGGTTGGGGTTAAGTAGAGTTTAATACACTTAGCCAATTTGATATGTTAACGGAGCTTGACCGTAGGGTTAAGTAAACTTAAACACTTAACCGTCAGATTGTGATAAAGGAATAGGGCTAAGTCTAAAACATGAAGGGATAATACTTAACCATTAATAACATGTTAGTTAAAACAGACGGGCAAGGTTAAGTTAAAAAGGAACGCTTAACCGATACAGGATGAACGGGTAGGGTTAAGTAATACTTAACCAATATAACATGGTTTGTGGTCGGGTTAAGTCAACTGATAACACTTAACCAGTTTAACAGGATGAATGAAGAGGGTTAAGTTGGCTTGTATAGACTAATGACACTTAACCAATCTAAATTGACGGGAAAGAGAACTAAGTAGTAAACCTTAGTCAAGAACAAGAAACAACGATTCTGGAAACTAAGTGGTAAATCTTAGTTAATAAAACTAAGTAGTAATTCTTAGTATAACACGGGAAGGAGCGAATGTCCGTCTGAATAGAAAGAAGGCTCCAACGAATTGGGTTACGAAGCCCGAGGCTTCGAGGGGACGTGAGGGTACTCTTGGTATCCCTCTGTGAGGCTGCAGATGATCCGCCTGTGAAACACCCCACCTCCGTTAGGGTCACTCTCAAAGGGAATGCCCTAATTTTGGTGGAGGTTTATAAGTATAAGTCACAGATATACAAGACAGATATAAGAACACATATTTGTAAACAGCGGAAAATCAACAAACTTTTATTTCATGAAAGCAAATACGTGCTACAACAATATCACCATAATTGTCTTACATCTTTTCCAAAACATAACATAACACTTTCATAATCTGTCTTGATTACATTATTTAAAGAAGCATAAATAAAACATAGATAAACTGCAAAAGCCCCATAGAGTTTGTCCAAAGCCATAGTTTCAAACGAAAAGGGTCCAAGCAATACATTTCTCTTCTTCAAGCTGGATGTTAAGGCTGGTCAAGCTGCAGTGTTCCCTCCCTGTGGACCTGGGGGGGGAACGGAAGAAAAGAAGACGAAAGAAAAGTAGAGTCAGACATAAAGCCTGAGTAAGTCTAGTACTATTCGGTCTATGAATAAAGAACTGGGTATGATAAGTATAAACAAGAAGTGGGCAAGCACCATAAACTTGGTTAAGTTGTCTAGGGTCGAATATACTATCGTACCCCATGTAAATCTTTGAGCCCATATAAACTAGTTCCAACTGGCACCCCATAACCAGGGTGATGTGATCCATTCTACGATGATCGGCTCCTACTCGCATAGTTACATGTGTCTTACGGCCCCCGATGTTGTAGTTACCTATGCTGGTCCCACCATGGGGTGTATCAAGTCCCATGGCAGCGGCCCGACACAACCTTAGAATGCACAGGTATGCTACTGGTGCCCAGTGCTTTATTTTTCTGCGCCGGAGTGTGTGCACGCCCGCACCCCGTTAGAACCTACACTGCTACACCACCGCCGTCGATTTGACCTCTTACAATCAGCCCAGTAATCGTGCCCCACCCTGCCTAGTTTCAGGGTATCCTGATACACCTTCTAGGGTTACTGCTGAAAAGGGTCCCCCGTTACTAGGTTTTCTATCTCTAGCCAACATGCTAAGTTGGTTAAGTGTTTTCCTACCTAACCCCACCAGTCCGTTTAGTTTAGCATGTTCCATTTTGATTAAGTCTTTAGTTCACTTAATCCTAGCAATCCTGACTCAGCCTTAATTGTCTTATTAAAGCCTTGACCTCTCACATTAGACAGGTATTGTTGTGGCTGCCTGTTGCCGGTTGGTTCCGGGCAGTCTTACGCCACAACTCAGTCTAACCTCGGGTCCTTATTGGGCTCCATGTTTAACCTCTCACATTGGATAGGTATTGTTGTGACTACTGGACAGCCGGGCGGTTCCGGGCAGGTTTACATCACAACTCAATCCAACCTCGGGTTAAACACATCGTATTTTCTACATTTACATATTTTGTCTTTCTTCTTTATTTATATGTAAATATTTGCGGCCCATTATTAAGTTAATGGTGTAAAGGTTACACCAATCATGGGCCCGACCCATACTTGAATTCGGGCCCTTTTACTTTATATTTTCATTCATTAATTAATTTAGCCCAACGTTATTTACCCCCGTTTAACACGTTCGTTTATATGTTGGGCTTAACCTTTTTAAGCCCAACTTAGCCATGCGAAAGAGGGGAGGCTTAAAGCGTGATTACATACACAAAAAGGGGATGGTGAGCGCATGAACTTGCAATGTGACGTTGGAACTACAAAATAGAAACTGGTGTACTTGCATAGTAGTAACATATACCTTGGTCATAAAGCATAGGTGACATGAATCAAACCATGTAAACTTGTAGTTAAGATAAGAATCTAAATTAGGTGTCACATAGTCTTAACTACAACATAGACCTATGTTCTTATTTAGGCATAATGTCAAACATAAGCAAATCATGTTCATAAGGTTTCTACATACTTACAAAGGGGATTACTTTTGTTACTAATACAAAAGCATAGTTCAACTTAATCATGATTTAAGTCTAATCACATAACGATGGTACAAATATACTTATGCATAAATATTCCTAAACATGGTGTTTACTTTATTCAAGCAAACTTGCAAAAAGGGATTTTTGGGTCTAACCTAGCCATGTCTCACATATGTCATCATATAATTCTTGCTAACAATATAGGACTAACATGGTTTTCAATTATGTAAAATATCAATCATAGCCTAGTCATATTCATAAGTTTGCACATAGGTTTTTCTAGTACAAAAGCATGGCTTAATACATAGATCATGGTGCCACAATTTCAACATAGTTTCCATATGAATTATGATAACCCAAACTTATTCCAATTACTTCACAAAAATGATGTTTGTATAAAAATTCACATTATGATGGCATAATAGCAAAACCCCAAACTTGCATGAATTTCAATTAATCAACTACATACATGTAGCTTCAACATGGATTACATAATTTGCGAATATTCCAAACGTATACTTGCATAAAACTACCGCATGTAGTTTTTCATAATGAATAACATAATTCAAGAATATCCAAACGTATACAATATTCCAACGCACAAATATGAATTATTTTATCGCCACAAATCAAGTATACAAACCAACACAATTATTTGTTCATACCAAAACAATACTCTACTTACAATCGTTGCGGCGAATTCTCTAATTTAGGAATTTAGAGATGCGACTCCTTTTGACGTAGGCGTTGATTTGATTTGCTTGAATTGCTTTAGGCTTTAGAATTTTCCTCCTAATCCTCTCTCCAATTTGGTGGCTACTCCTAGACGCTCCTCAGCAACATGGCGGCTTTGTTCTTATTTTTGAATGAATAGATTAGGGTTTAGTCTAGGGTCCTTTTTATAGGGTTTATGAATTGATTAGAGCCATCGATGTTGCCTGGATTGATCGTAGCCATTCATTCTAAAGAGAGACCAATTAGAGCCTGCCACCTAGCCCTAATGACAAAGCAGACCACAGAAAATCGGCCAAACACAGACCTGGCCAGCCAGGTTGGACTGGGTTCGACCTGGCTCTGGACCAGGTCGACACCCCTGTCGACAGCCCTGTCGACAGGCCTGTCGACCTGGGTGCGTCAGGCGGGTCTTTTTCCGCCCTGGCCCATTGGGCCCCCTTTTGTTTTTCTGACCTTATTTTATTCTGTTTGAATTTTAAACTTAATTTAAAAACTTCCGAAGGCCATATCTTCTTCATACGGATTCCGTTTTTCGAAAACTCGGACTCTATTTCGCGTATTTTTCCGAGACGAATGCAATGGCGTATCCCGTTTCCCTTAGTTCTTTGATTTGAATTTGATTATACTTTAATTTGTGAATTTCACAGTTATAGAATTCGTGGGGTGTTACATTCTCCCCCACTTAAAAGGATTTCGTCCCCGAAATCTTCAAGTTAGGAGGAATGTATATCCTAACATCCAATCATCCATCTACTCATCCATCAAACACGAGCATCCATTGTCCTTAAAAGACTTCTAATGCTTCATGATCATATGCGAAGTGTGTGTGTACATGTACTTACCTAATGCAAAATCAGGCGGTCTACTGATTCAGTTGACCTCCTTAATGCGAATTATGTAAGTGCCATGAATCCATTATGTATGCAAATTTTCCTATTCTTGATTCTACATGAGTGCACAATCATTCAATACAAATGCAGCATCCACATGACAACACATTAAAGTTCAACCACATACGAATGCAAACATATATGCATATGCAATATGAAGTGACTGAGCCGATCTAAACCCTAGATTGTGTGTGTATATGCAACCACGAGCAACCACTAGCAATCACTTGCAACCACTTGCAACCATCATCCATAACATGTTTCAACTACATGTTTCCATCCAAAGGGTTTCTATCTACAAGATAAGGTCGAGGAAATATACCTAAAAAGATAGATAAAAGCGCAACTTAAGGAAAATGAAAGATCAAGGATGTACCCTCGAACAGAAAAGGGTAGGCAGTGCGTATTCTAGCTTCAGTTTCCCAAGTCGCGTCTCCCTCGGCGTCGCTCCACTGAACTTTGACGAGCTTGACTTCGCGGTTGCGTAGCTTCTTCACTTCCGTTCCTAATATGTGGGTTGGAACTTTTCTTATGGTTGCTTCGCGTTCCACTTCGGCCTCTTCGAGGATATTTGGCTCTACCACTTCAGCAGACTCATGTAGACATTTTCGGAGATGTGAAACGTGAAAAACGTTGTGGACTCCAGCCAACTTCTCGGGTAGCTCTAATCTATAGGCCATTTTCCCAATTTTCTCGATGATAGGGAATGGCCCTACGAACCTTGGCGCTAGCTTTCCTGTGGTTCCAAAACGAACAACGTTTCTTAGCGGTGATACCTTGAGAAAAACTCTGTCTCCAACCTCAAATTCAAGGTCGGTCCTTCTCTTGTCGGCATAGGACTTTTGTCTGTCTTGGGCCGTCTTCATCCTTCTTCGTATTAAGTCTACTTTCTCTGAAGTCTCTCGGATCATATCTGGTCCAAGTATGAGCTTATCAGTAGACTCCCACCAACAAGTGGGCGATCGGCACGGTCTTCCATATAAGGCTTCGAAGGGCGCCATTCCGATGGTTGCTTGATAGCTGTTGTTGTAGGCAAATTCCACCAAAGGAAGGTGGTCTTCCCATGTCCCTCCGAAGTCGAGGACGCATAGCCTTAAAAGGTCTTCCAAAACTCTGTTTACTCTCTCCGTTTGGCCGTCGGTTTGGGGATGATAGGCTGTGCTCAAGCATAACTGCGTTCCTACTGCTTCTTGCAGACTCCGCCAAAACTCGCTGGTGAAGATGGGGTCTCGGTCACTAACAATGCTAGATGGTATTCCATGGAGTCGAACGATTTCCTTGAGGTAAAGTGATGCTAGGGATGAGGCAGTTCTTTTACTTTTGACAGGTAAAAAGTGGGCGCTTTTAGTAAGCCTATCCACTATTACCCAAATGCTAGTGTTGCCTCTCCTAGACCTAGGCAGCCCATCGATGAAGTCCATTGAGATGCTATCCCACTTCCACTGCGGGACCTCCAGAGGATGTAGCAGTCTGCCAGGCTTTTTCTGTTCCGCCTTAACCTGTTGGCACACCATGCACTTAGAAACGAATTCTGCCACGTCCTTTTTCATGCCGTTCCAGAAGAAAGTCCTTTTTATATCTTTGTACATTTTATCTCCGCCTGGGTGTATCGTCATCTTAGAGTGATGTGCTTCCTCGAGAACCTTCTTTATTAAATCTTTTGTTTGTGGGACGCATAGTCTTCCGTCTCGCCTTAGCAAACCCTTATCGTCGATGGAGTATCTGTTGAGGTGACTTGAAGTCTCACCCCTAATTAGCCTATCAATTATTTCCACAAGCTGAGGGTCTTCGCGTTGCGCTGTCCCTACTGAATCCACTAAAGTTGGTCGCACTTCGAGAGATGCTAGCAAGCCCGGTACGAAATCGGAGGAAGGCCTAAAGTCGAAGCTGGCTATAAACTCTAGGCTTTGTCTTTCAACAAACAACGGGCTTAGGGTCAATTTCTTTCGGCTCAACGCGTCTGCAACTACGTTGCCTTTGCCCGGAGTGTAGGAGATTTCGAAATCGTACGAGGCAAGGAACTCCATCCACCTTTGTTGCCTCAAGTTAAGATCCTTCTGCGAGAAAAGATATTTCAACGATTTATGGTCAGTGTAAAGTTCGAACTTCTCACCTAGGAGATAGTGTCGCCAAGACTTGAGTGCAAAGACGATGGCGGCTAACTCAAGATCGTGAGTTGGGTAGTTCTTTTCGTGCACCTTCAACTGCCTCCCGCCATAAGCTACTACCCTTCCTTCTTGCATTAAGACGGCGCCTAGCCCTGTCCCACATGCATCCGTATAAACAGTGAACATCTTGCTCCCATCTGGCAGCGTCAAAACTGGGGCTATTGTAAGAGCCCTTTTCAGTCGTTGGAAAGCAAACTCGCAATCCAAGTCCCAATTGAACACTAGATTCTTCTTTGTCAATTTCGTGAGCGGAGCTGAGATTTTCGCAAAATCCCTTATGAATTTTCGATAGAAACCTGCTAGTCCTAGAAAGCTTCGGACCTCAGTTGCATTCCTTGGCGTCTTCCAATCCTGTACCGCCACTACCTTAGCAGGGTCCACCGCTAACCCTTGTTTGGATACTATGTGCCCAAGGAACCTCACCTCTTCCCTCCAAAAGTGGCATTTGGAGAATTTGGCTTTTAGTTGATGGACTCGCAAAGTTTCCAGGATTGCCCTTAAGTGCTGAGCATGTTCCTCTTCACTCTTTGAGAAGATAAGGATATCATCTACGAAGACCACTACGAATTTGTTGAGGAAATCTCTAAATACCCTACTCATCAGGTCCACGAAGTAAGCAGGTGCATTTGTCAAGCCGAAAGGCATGACAAGCCATTCAAAGAAGCCGTCTGGGGTTCTAAACGCCGTTTTGTCGATGCTATCTTCAGCCACCCTTAGCTGATGAAAACCGGTTGCTAAATCGAGTTGGGAGAAAACAGACGCTCCTACAAGCTGGTCAAATAAATCGTCAATTCTAGGGAGAGGGTGCCTATTCTTTTTCGTTAGCTTGTTGAGCTCCCTATAGTCAACACATAGACGGAGTGAACCATCTGCCTTTGTAGCGAATACCACTGGAGCGCCCCATTCTGAAATGCTCCTCCTAATGAACCCCTTTTCTAGAAGCTCTTTAATCTGTTTACTGAGCTCTTTCCTTTCTCGTGGAGCCATGTGTCTAACGGGCAACGCAACGGGCTTTGCATTATCTACAAGATATATGCGGAAGTCTATTTCCCGCTTCGGAGGCGAGCCCTTCACCTCTTCGAAGACATCCGGATATTCCCGGACCACTCTAACGGATTGCAAATTTTCAACAGAGGCATCTAGCGATTCAAGATAACTAAGCATAACCGCATACGAGGGATTACAAGAAATTTCCAAAGTATTACCGAGCTGGGTTAGGAGCCTAACAACCCTCTTCTCACAAACAAGGATGGCCCCATTACTGGATAGCCAATCCATACCCAAAATCAAACCATAACCCGAAAAACCCAAAACAAAGGCACTACATTGAAATTCTACACTTAGAATAGAAATTTTCAAATCCAAACAGATCATAGACAAATGAGCTGGGCCCCCAATTGGGTTTGAAACAATTAAGGGGTCCTCTACCATACTAGTTTTTAGGTGCAGAGATTCTACTAAAGCAGACGAGATAAAGGAGTGTGATGCGCCAGAGTCAAATAAGGTGCGAACGGGGTGATCATAAAGATAAACTACGCTTTCTACAGAAGTATTTGTACCTCGCTGTTGCAGAGGTGGCGCTTCCAGCACATGAACCTGTGCCCCTGGGGTGGATCCAGCCCTCTGCCCCTGTCCTTGTTTCTTTGGGCAGTCCTTAGCCCTGTGGCCCGTCTCACCGCAAGAAAAGCACCCACCATTCTCCTTGGCCTTCTTTTTCCGGCAGTCCTTTACTAAGTGCCTCACTTTGCCACAGAAATTACACTTCCTCTTCTCTTTGTTGCCTTTCCCGCCTTTCTTAAAGTCTGTCTTCTTAGGCTGCAAACCCTCTTTCTTCCCTTGAGAGTTTTCTGCCTTCGTCTCCTTCTTACCCTTATCTTCTTCATTCAGCAATGCCATTTGCACCAATCTTTCATACGTGGCTCCCATGGGTATATGGGTCATGGCCAAACTGTGTAATGGCTCATTCAACCCTTTGACGAAACGGAGAGCCTTCTTGTGCGGGGTGTTGACTAGGTCAAGCCCAAACCTAGCCAGCTCATCGAACTGATTCACATACTCTCTGACAGTCTTGTCTCCTTGCTTAAGAAATAAGAATTTTTCCAACTGCAAACTTCTTTCCGCATCTGAGAGAAATTTAGTCTCAAACCTTGCCCTAAAGTCCTCCCATGTCTCCACTGGTCTTTCAGCATTAGTGACTTCCCACCAGTAGGAAGCCTCGCCCTTTAATAGCCACACCGCCAATTGTACTTTTTGTCTATCTTCTACCTCAAAGATGATGAATAGGTCCTCCGTTTCTTTCAGCCAATTCCTAGCTGCCACGAAGGACTCAGTTCCATGGAAATCCCTTCCTCCCATAGCTTTAAAATCTTTACATATCTTAGCAAAAGCGTTTCCCCGAGGAGGAGGTGGAGGAAAAGGTGCCGCTGCAGCTGGATGATTTCCGGCAGCTGGGGGAGGAGGAACAGTAGGACCTGGCTGAGTGGCTCTTGCTTCTAAGAACCGTCTAAACCAACCAGGTATTGGCACCCCTTCCGGCAAGTTAAGGTCTTCGGACATGCTGAAACAAAAAGGATAGATTCAAAACGAAGGATAAGAGATAGTACCTATGGCTTTGGGGAGTGGACTTTGCCTTTTAGAATAAAATAATATTTTTCTTTTAAAGATGCTTCTTTAAAATTTCCTTTTTGAAAATAAATTTTCAAAACTTTTTATCTTATCTGGTAAACTTGGCTCTGATACCAAGTGAAACACCCCACCTCCGTTAGGGTCACTCTCAAAGGGAATGCCCTAATTTTGGTGGAGGTTTATAAGTATAAGTCACAGATATACAAGACAGATATAAGAACACATATTTGTAAACAGCGGAAAATCAACAAACTTTTATTTCATGAAAGCAAATACGTGCTACAACAATATCACCATAATTGTCTTACATCTTTTCCAAAACATAACATAACACTTTCATAATCTGTCTTGATTACATTATTTAAAGAAGCATAAATAAAACATAGATAAACTGCAAAAGCCCCATAGAGTTTGTCCAAAGCCATAGTTTCAAACGAAAAGGGTCCAAGCAATACATTTCTCTTCTTCAAGCTGGATGTTAAGGCTGGTCAAGCTGCAGTGTTCCCTCCCTGTGGACCTGGGGGGGGAACGGAAGAAAAGAAGACGAAAGAAAAGTAGAGTCAGACATAAAGCCTGAGTAAGTCTAGTACTATTCGGTCTATGAATAAAGAACTGGGTATGATAAGTATAAACAAGAAGTGGGCAAGCACCATAAACTTGGTTAAGTTGTCTAGGGTCGAATATACTATCGTACCCCATGTAAATCTTTGAGCCCATATAAACTAGTTCCAACTGGCACCCCATAACCAGGGTGATGTGATCCATTCTACGATGATCGGCTCCTACTCGCATAGTTACATGTGTCTTACGGCCCCCGATGTTGTAGTTACCTATGCTGGTCCCACCATGGGGTGTATCAAGTCCCATGGCAGCGGCCCGACACAACCTTAGAATGCACAGGTATGCTACTGGTGCCCAGTGCTTTATTTTTCTGCGCCGGAGTGTGTGCACGCCCGCACCCCGTTAGAACCTACACTGCTACACCACCGCCGTCGATTTGACCTCTTACAATCAGCCCATTAATCGTGCCCCACCCTGCCTAGTTTCAGGGTATCCTGATACACCTTCTAGGGTTACTGCTGAAAAGGGTCCCCCGTTACTAGGTTTTCTATCTCTAGCCAACATGCTAAGTTGGTTAAGTGTTTTCCTACCTAACCCCACCAGTCCGTTTAGTTTAGCATGTTCCATTTTGATTAAGTCTTTAGTTCACTTAATCCTAGCAATCCTGACTCAGCCTTAATTGTCTTATTAAAGCCTTGACCTCTCACATTAGACAGGTATTGTTGTGGCTGCCTGTTGCCGGTTGGTTCCGGGCAGTCTTACGCCACAACTCAGTCTAACCTCGGGTCCTTATTGGGCTCCATGTTTAACCTCTCACATTGGATAGGTATTGTTGTGACTACTGGACAGCCGGGCGGTTCCGGGCAGGTTTACATCACAACTCAATCCAACCTCGGGTTAAACACATCGTATTTTCTACATTTACATATTTTGTCTTTCTTCTTTATTTATATGTAAATATTTGCGGCCCATTATTAAGTTAATGGTGTAAAGGTTACACCAATCATGGGCCCGACCCATACTTGAATTCGGGCCCTTTTACTTTATATTTTCATTCATTAATTAATTTAGCCCAACGTTATTTACCCCCGTTTAACACGTTCGTTTATATGTTGGGCTTAACCTTTTTAAGCCCAACTTAGCCATGCGAAAGAGGGGAGGCTTAAAGCGTGATTACATACACAAAAAGGGGATGGTGAGCGCATGAACTTGCAATGTGACGTTGGAACTACAAAATAGAAACTGGTGTACTTGCATAGTAGTAACATATACCTTGGTCATAAAGCATAGGTGACATGAATCAAACCATGTAAACTTGTAGTTAAGATAAGAATCTAAATTAGGTGTCACATAGTCTTAACTACAACATAGACCTATGTTCTTATTTAGGCATAATGTCAAACATAAGCAAATCATGTTCATAAGGTTTCTACATACTTACAAAGGGGATTACTTTTGTTACTAATACAAAAGCATAGTTCAACTTAATCATGATTTAAGTCTAATCACATAACGATGGTACAAATATACTTATGCATAAATATTCCTAAACATGGTGTTTACTTTATTCAAGCAAACTTGCAAAAAGGGATTTTTGGGTCTAACCTAGCCATGTCTCACATATGTCATCATATAATTCTTGCTAACAATATAGGACTAACATGGTTTTCAATTATGTAAAATATCAATCATAGCCTAGTCATATTCATAAGTTTGCACATAGGTTTTTCTAGTACAAAAGCATGGCTTAATACATAGATCATGGTGCCACAATTTCAACATAGTTTCCATATGAATTATGATAACCCAAACTTATTCCAATTACTTCACAAAAATGATGTTTGTATAAAAATTCACATTATGATGGCATAATAGCAAAACCCCAAACTTGCATGAATTTCAATTAATCAACTACATACATGTAGCTTCAACATGGATTACATAATTTGCGAATATTCCAAACGTATACTTGCATAAAACTACCGCATGTAGTTTTTCATAATGAATAACATAATTCAAGAATATCCAAACGTATACAATATTCCAACGCACAAATATGAATTATTTTATCGCCACAAATCAAGTATACAAACCAACACAATTATTTGTTCATACCAAAACAATACTCTACTTACAATCGTTGCGGCGAATTCTCTAATTTAGGAATTTAGAGATGCGACTCCTTTTGACGTAGGCGTTGATTTGATTTGCTTGAATTGCTTTAGGCTTTAGAATTTTCCTCCTAATCCTCTCTCCAATTTGGTGGCTACTCCTAGACGCTCCTCAGCAACATGGCGGCTTTGTTCTTATTTTTGAATGAATAGATTAGGGTTTAGTCTAGGGTCCTTTTTATAGGGTTTATGAATTGATTAGAGCCATCGATGTTGCCTGGATTGATCGTAGCCATTCATTCTAAAGAGAGACCAATTAGAGCCTGCCACCTAGCCCTAATGACAAAGCAGACCACAGAAAATCGGCCAAACACAGACCTGGCCAGCCAGGTTGGACTGGGTTCGACCTGGCTCTGGACCAGGTCGACACCCCTGTCGACAGCCCTGTCGACAGGCCTGTCGACCTGGGTGCGTCAGGCGGGTCTTTTTCCGCCCTGGCCCATTGGGCCCCCTTTTGTTTTTCTGACCTTATTTTATTCTGTTTGAATTTTAAACTTAATTTAAAAACTTCCGAAGGCCATATCTTCTTCATACGGATTCCGTTTTTCGAAAACTCGGACTCTATTTCACGTATTTTTCTGAGACGAATGCAATGGCGTATCCCGTTTCCCTTAGTTCTTTGATTTGAATTTGATTATACTTTAATTTGTGAATTTCACAGTTATAGAATTCGCGGGGTGTTACAGCCTGGGCCCACAGAGGTTAAGGTCTGCGTAGAAGAACCAGGGGTATGCCTTGGTTGCAATACATAGCAACCTAAAGACTAGGATGGACCGGCGTGATTCGGCGAGCAAACGGTAGCCCTGTGATAGCGACTCGTCGTCTACCATCCACCTTGAGTCAATCGAGATACGTGAAGCGGAAAGGCGGAGAACTCCAAAAGACCATATACTTGCTATCTAGTTATGGGTGAGGATGGCCATCGGATAGTGGGGCACCGGGGGCCGGCGTATAGTTCTCATTTTACAAGGTGTGCCTTTCATTAGTTGAGGGAGGGGTCAAGTGGGACCATAGCCACTGGAATAAAAACAGACCTTAGCATCTACATCGGCAGATATCTTAAAGCTCCCGACCGAGTTCTGTATTCCTTGATTTGCCCTGACACAGGACTCGGACCGCACATTATGGGACATGTGCATCTAGACAAGCGATAACGATTCGCGATACATGCGTGGGGAAGTATAGGAACATATACCACTCTAGGTAGTGTGTCCTAGACTTGGGGGCATCGTTCGACAGGTAGCATAATTCCTAGTTGAACTAGGTGGCATAAACCCTGAACTCGAGAAGCGTTCAGCAGATAGCGTAAAACTGTAGTTAAATCTAGAAAGCACTTGATAGAAAACCCTAGATTGGATCTAGGTAATAAATAATAAATGTATGCCTGAAGGCAATGGAAACTACAGGGGTTGGGATCACGTTATCGTTACTAGTTGGGACACTAGTTAGGTGGTGCAGAGATATAGAAACCAGTATAACAAGGAAATAGTGAAGCGGCGAAAGTATTAGAGCATATCCAGTTTAACTTATCTTAGCATATCTTGTAATTACCTTGCCTAATCTTGTTGACCCTATCGTCATGGTCTAATCTTGTATTCAGTTAATTCATGTCGTTTTGTTTTTCCATGTTCACATGCTAGAAGTTACTGAACTTACTCAGGCTTTATGTCTGACTCTGTTTTTCTTTCGTCTTCTTTTCTTCCGTTCCCCCCCCCCCCAGGTAGTAGAGGAGGGAATAGTATAGCTCAGGATAAGTTGGAATGTCACTCTTTCCCAGCTTGAAGATTTGTCGAAGTTTGCTTGGATTCTCTTTTCAGATGCTATGGCTGGCTCTTGCTAAATAATTGGGGAATATAAATGTATTTTTATGCTTCTTTATTTTGTAAGACAGATGATACTCTGATATTGTAAAGAAATCATTGTACAAACTATTTTATCAATAAAGCAAAGTTTTATTTTCCACTGTTTAATTTCTGTCTGTCTTGTAATTTATCTGCATCTTTTACCCTAAATGCTCCACAGAACTTAGTGCATTCCCTTTGTGAGTGACACTAACGGACGTGGGGTGTTACAAATAGTTAATGGCTTCCCTCTTAATATTCTTAGCATCATTAATAACATTGTCGCTAGTGTCTAACACCTTGCCAATGTCATTAGTGTACTTCCTAGCAGACATCGTAGCATAAAGAATTTTAGAAGCCTCATCAGCTTGACTAAGCCAATCAATTTTGGCGTTCTGCCTAAGATTTATAGTTGAATGTGAAGAGAATTAGCTAACTCTTCCCGAGCTTTAAAAAAAGCATTAACTTTAGATGAGTCTAAGCTATCATCATGTAAATCCTTTTGCAGATTTTCACAGTCGTCCCATATGGTTTTAATGTCTTTATTGTTTCTAGCATTATTCCAGTTTTTTGAGGTTACATTTTACTTCTTTTAGAGTTTTATTAAATTGGTATTGAGCAGTACCAAAATTTTGTTAGAGAGACTATTTTTAACAACTTCCTTATACGAATTGTCATAAGTCCACCTATTTACAAATCTGAACGAATTTTCATAACGGAAATCTTATCAGCAATCATTGAGACTTTTAAGTGAGTATGAAAACTAGTGGCTTAGGGTAGAGTACTATATTTGAAATCTTTAAAAGTATTTAGAAAAAGCTGATTTAAGAGAATTCAATCTAACTTACAGTGTTGTTTCTAAATTCACCCGATTTCTAGGTGAATTTATTGCCATATAAAGTAGGTTCAAAGAGAACAGTTTTAATAAGAAAATTGATCGTCATTTCAACTGAAAGACAGTGGGTTCCCCCATCTTTTTTCACATGAGTGAATAATAGTATTGAAATTCCATAAAGGGGAATCAATATTATTATTAAGACTAGTAAGACTGTCCTAATAGTCAAGTCTTACTTTCTCACTGTTAGAGGCATAAATAAAAGGGATTACGATAAAAAACACTTTGTTTTTAAAAGTGCAGCAAATGAAATGGAGGTCTAATAAAAAAACCAGTTAGATCCCAAATGCAAGGAGTCGCAGAATACTAAAATTCTTCCAAAACCCCTTTTGCAGTTATTGTGAACAAATTTCCAGTTGGGCAATCTTTTAAGTGCAAGTCAGTAATTTTTGGGTCATCCATTTTATGTTCAAGTAATACAATATTTCGGGTTTATGCATATAAATTAAGTTGGAAAGATTCAACTTCTTTCAAGGGAGTTAAATCCCCTAACATTCCAGCTAATAATCGTCATTAAATAAAAATAAAGGATATATGATAAAGGATACAAAGTATTTCAGTTAATCTGTAAGCATTGTCATCCTCCCTGATCCCTATTTTAACTCCTTTTTCTTATATTTTTTGTTGCCTTTAACACCAACTTGTTCACTCCAGTCGATTATTTTGGGGATGTATTTCTTCCTGAATTCCGCATCATTTGCATCCTCATTAATATCAGAAGTGTTGAGTTCATTGAGCTTTTTGATCCTGCTTTTCTTCTTTTTGTTTTTAATTACAGAACTGGCAGTCGAGGAAAAGGAATTGACTGCTTTTTGAATAGCTGCATCAAATAACACTTTGTGATAGTTTAGTGCTAAGCTATCACTCAGCGGTGTTGGGTTAGTTGATTCCGGGCTATTGGATAGATCAAGAAAGCTAGAACTTGCAACAATATTATCAATTTTCATTTCATCTATATTTATAACTAAACTTGAGTCTTCCCAGAGGCTGGAAGGCTCAATAACCTTTTCAATATTTTCCTCTGCGACATGATATGAATTTATAACTACTTCAGCAACTGATTTGGCAATGAGGAATGCTTATGTTGCGTCCCCATTCTCAACTTCAGTGTTGAATTTAAAATGAAGGTCCATTGGCGACTTTGCATTTTCTTTTTCATTGCCTTCTTGAATTGGTTCACAAATATTAATGAAATCTGAACTATTTTCTGTGCCATTTACGCACGAATCGATTCTTGAAGCATTGAGCTAAGAAGTGCCATTTGCCTTATTATTAGATGCTTCTTTTTGAATTGCCAATGATTTCTGGAGATTGCTCGGACATTGGTTCAATGGTAGATTTCTCTTTCCGTACTTTTTTTAATAGTGTAATTCTCTGAACTGTGCTCAAAGCATTTGTAGTAGGTGAACTTTGGTGTGATCCAGTCATATTGAATTTCTTGAACTATATGCTCCATATCGTGCATTTTAATATGTGTTTCCTTTGGTAGTTCAGAGTCTGCCTGTATTTCTATTAATATCTTAGCGGAACTAAGCCTTGTTTTATTAACTGTGTGTTCATCCAATTTTACTGGAATGCCAACTAAACTGGCAAAGACACTAAAAGCCTCTTTATCCCAGAATCTCTGGCTTAGCTCCGGTAGTCGAATCCATATTTGGATTGAACTTAATATATCTGTATCAAAAACAGCTTTCTTGGACCATTTTTTAAATACTATTAACTTACCATTAATAAAATAAGGCCCATCTTTTAAAATATTTTCATAGTCAATTTCATTTGACAATCTGACAATAAAAAACTGTAACGACCTGAACTTCCCCGTGAAGGAAAGCCCGGATTGTCTGAGAACAAGACAAATCAGAACGCAAACAGAAGATCATTTCACTGTTTATTACAACAGTTTCCATCAGATACAAGAATATACAGAGTATGAATAAATATTACACACCATAAAATATCAGAGATTTAAATACATTACTGCAGCGGAAAAATAATATAAAAAACAACTGAAGGAGATATACAGATACAGAGCTTTCTGAATATCGTTCCAGCTGTAAACCAGGATCCTGTTAATATAAACCTGCAAAACCAAAACTACTAGCTGCCCGTGTGGAAAATAAGGGCACCCAGAGTTCAGGTTAAAATAATAAACTCCAGGCCAATCATGTGACTGTTGTGAGAACTAAAACAGTTATTAAATTTTACTTTAAAAGAGGGTAATTCAAGGGACCACGCCATATAAAATGGAATGGGTTTCCTCCCAAGAATATTAGTGCATAGGATAAACAGCACAATGCTTTTTGGAAAAATGAAGCTATTATAAGACCTAGGTCCCATCACACAATGCAACGCAAGTCGGAGGATAGGGTTTTCCCTTATAATAGCCAAACGTGCTTGGTACATTTAAAACAAATCATTTTGATACTATTATAGTGTAAAGTGTATGAAAACAACTTCAAATATAAATGTATCAATCATAGGCGGCATGGGTACTGTAACACCCCACACCCGCTAAGGTCACTCATAAGAGGGGAATGCCTTAGTTTCGATGAAGTATTTTGAGTGAATATAGAACAGTAAAATTACAGCAAGACAGATATAAGTAATACTTGAAAATCTAAATCATCATTTCATTGCAGCGGAAAGTAAAACATGTTTGGTTACATCACAAAACCATACAAGAGTCAAGTACAAAATATCCATCTTGATAAAAATAAGTACATAATCCCACTGAGTAATCAATAGCCATAAAAGAAAAGATGAACTGAGCTTTACTTCAACGATCCAAGCTCCAAAGGATAGATACAGCAATCTGATCAAAGCCCACTAGCACTAAGCCCACTCTGATAACCTGGGGTTGGGGGAAAAAGATAAAAACAACGGGGTCAGACATAAGTCTGAGTGAGTCCTATAACCCTAACAATACAATCATTAAAGTAATTAGGGTATGATATAAACAAGGTATGGTACCTCTGGGGATAATGACCACACTACGTAGCCAACTAAACACGGGATGTACTAAGATAACCGGAAAGACGCATTTATCCACCCAAGGATAATTACTAGATTACACCATCCCAGACTTATCCACCCAAGGGTAATTCCTACACTGCACCACACCAGTTCTACCCACCAAGAGTAATTCCTACTTAAAGGTTGATCCCACTAAATGTACTTAGTAATTTAAACCCAGTAGTTTCTTGTACCCCTAGTTAACTACATAGGTGTACCCACTACTCCCAAGCGATCGGCTCTCTAACGTAGATATTCGTGCTGGTCCCACAATGGGGTGTATCATTCCCCAAAGTGGCAACCTGATAATATCAACGGTGCACGGCTTTATACCTACACGATGCAACAACGACTTACTAACCAGCCCGGGTCCACACACGCATATGAAACCCGTTGGTCCTACGTTGCCACCGCTAACCCGTTTTGGCCTCTTATAGTCAAGCCCAATATGCGTGTCCCGTCACTCGACTTGAGTCGAGCCCACTAAGATACGTTTGGGATATTGGTTGAGATGGGCCCCCACAAGCTACCACCTAAGCTTGTTATTCTATCAAGTGTATCCCACTTAACCCTTTTTAATAATCATGTCTACCTTCATGTTATAAATCCTGGTTAAGTCATTTAATCATATTTTAATTACCACTCAAGGCACCCACTAGATTTCCACCTGCCACCCAAGTCATTTACTTAATTCCCACATGCCACCCGAGGCACTTACTTAACCCTTTAATCATGTTTAATTACATGTTCTACTTTGGTTAAGTATTCTAATCGTATTTTCTATTGCCACCCAAGGCAACCCACTAGTTTCCTCATGCCACCCCAGGCACCCCACTAGTTACCACAAGCCACCCAAGGCACCCACTTAACCCTCATGCCCCACTACATGCTCATATGGTTAAGTGTTTCTTAATTAATTATGACCGTGATCCTCATAAAGACCTCTCACATTAGACTATCTTTTATGACCGCTGGTTAAGCCGGTTGGGTCCGGGCAGCCTTATGTCATAACCGAGTCTAACCTCGTGTCTTTACATTAATCACGTATTTAGTTTGTGCCTAAGACCTCTCACATTGGGCTAACATTTGTAGCAACTGGTTAAGCCGGTTGGGTCCGGGCAGTTTTACACTACAAATGAGTCCAACCTCGTGTCTTAGTCGATTAATTACATCTAATTAATCATCCTCCTAATTTATATTAATTATCCTTAATTAATATTAAGTTTTTCATAACATGGGTAGACCTAACTCAATAGGTAAATTCCCATGGGGTAGACCTAACTCAATAGGTAAATTCCCACTTATGTTAATTTATTTTTTTATAGTATACTAATCATACCCAATCATACTTTTATTAACATATTTATTAACCCCATCGTTCCCCACGTAAATCGTTCTCATTTCACGACATAATAAAGGGAAGATGCATCACAAATATCTTGGGTTTAACCAAATCTTAGCATATAACTTTGTCATGGGTTAAGAGGATGTCAACTTGCATATATGAGCATATATTAACCCAACTACATTTAATCCCAAACTTGCATATATGAGCATATATTAACATGTTAAACTTGCATATAAGCATTCACATAACTTGCATGACATGTTAAACTTGCATATAAGCATTCACATAACTTGCATAACATGTTAACTTGCATTTAAGCATATACATAACTTGCATATGAACTTGCATAACAACATACATGTAACTTACATAACATCATACACATAACTTGCATATGAACTTGCATAACAACATACATGTAACTTACATAACATCATACACATAACTTGCATATGAACTTGCATAACAACATACATGTAACTTACATAACATCATACACGTAACTTGCATATGAACTTGCATAACAACATACATGTAACTTACATAACATGTTGAACTTGCATATAAGCGTTCTCATACCTTGCATAACATGTTAAACATGCATTTACCCACTTATTAAATATGCATAACCCACTTATTAAACATGCATAAACCCACTTGTTAAATATGCATAAACCCACTTATTAAATATGCATAAACCCACTTGTTAAATATGCATAAACCCACTTATTAAATATGCATAAACCCACTTATTAAATATGCATAAACCCACTTGTTAAATATGCATAAACCCACTTATTAAATATGCATAAACCCACTTATTAAATATGCATAAACCCACTTGTTAAATATGCATAAACCCACTTATTAAATATGCATAAACCCACTTATTAAATATGCATAAACCCACTTGTTAAATATGCATAATATCACATACTTAGCATGCATAGAATCACATACTTAAACTTGCATAATAGATCAATGTTCAACTTAGTGTTTTGCATCATAATCATCATGAAACATAGCACCAAACTTGCATATAGATGTCATGACTACATAACATTAAACTTGCATGACATATGGTATATATAACTTGCAAAACACATAACATACTACACAAAGCTTGCATAAACACATTGATCCTCAAACATATCCATACATCATCATATCCTATCTTAATCAATTTAACAATTGATTATTAAGGAGATAGAATCTCACCAAAACAAAATTAGCAAACTAATGAAGAAGATTAAGAGGCTAGAAGTTGATTTGGAATGCTATCCCTTCTCTAATTTTGATGGAGGCTCTTTCAAGTTTCATTTTGCCATAGTTTAGTTACTAGATTTAATTATGAATGAATTAGGGTAGGGTTAGGGTCTTATTTATAGGATTAGGTAGTGTTTTTAGGCCCTTAGATTAACCCTAGATTGATTTAGGACCCTCAGATCCAAGAAGCTTCCAGAAACCAGCCCTCCAAGCCAGCCTAAAACCCAATCTGGTGCAACCTGGTGCACCCAGGTTCACTGGACGCCACCCCCTGTCGACAGGCAAGTCGACAAGCAAGTCGACACCCCTGTCGACAGGCCTGTCGACAGCCCTGTCGACATGGGTAGGGCGGGAATCTTCCCGCCTGACCCCGCTTGCTCTAATTTAAAATCTGGATTTAAATTTTTAAATCTGTTTTTAGCTTAGAATTTTCTGCAAACTTCATCGGGCCATAACTGGGCCATACGGACTCCGATTTTCGAAAACTCGGACTCTATTTCGCGTATTTTTCCGAGACGAACGCAATGACGCAGCCCGTTTCCCCTAATTCCCACATCTGAGATTATTTATTCTGTAATTAGTGAATTTTAGCATTAACCGAAATTCGGGGTGTTACATTCTCCCCTCCTTAAAGGATTTCGTCCCCGAAATCTCTAAGCTAAGGAGAATGCATATCCTACCATCCAAACAACCATCTACTCAATCCATCAAACACGGGCATCCATTGTCCTTAAAACAATTTCTAATGATGTATGAGCATATGCGAAAAGTGCGTGTATATGTTCCCTATCTAATGTACGAACATATGCAAACCATGATAGTGCCATGCATCCAATATGTATGCGAGATAACCCTATCGACACATACAGTATCTATATGAGTGCACAATCATTCACCAAAATGCATCATCCATATGATAACACAATCATTATACATCCATAAATATAGCTACCTACACACAATTATATGCAATATGCAATATGAAGTGACTGAGCCGATCTAGTGCCTAGAGTGTGTATATATGCATCCACGAGCAACCACTAGCAAACACTTGCATCCACTTGCATCCATCAACCATAACATGTCTCAAACACATGTTTTAACCATAGGTTTACCCTATCTAAAGGTCAAACAGCACTAACGAGAGGACATACTAAAGATAAGATAAGTACTAGTCAAACGATAGAGGAGAAATTATACTCTCAAAAAGAAATGGATACAAAGAACGCATCTTCGCTTCCGTCTCCCAAGTAGCATTGCTTCCGTCATCTCCCCATTGCACCTTAACTAGCTGAACTTCTCTGATCCTCAACTTCCTAGTTTTTGACCCAAGGATGCGAATAGGAGCTCGTCGAATCGTCGCATCACGCTCTACTTCCACTTCTCTAAGTAAGCTCGGTTCTACTACCTATGCGGTCTCGTGTAGGCACTTCCTCAAATGTGACACTTGGAATACACCATGTACACTACTAAGTCTCTCAGGCAACTCCACCCTATATGCTATCCGTCCAATCCTTTCCTTAACAGGAAACGGTCCAACAAACCTTGGTGCTCAATTCCCAACAGATCCAAAGTGAACCACATTCCGCAACGGAGATACCTTGATAAAAAGCATGTCCTAATATCAAACTCAAGCTCTGTTCTCCTCTTATCCGCATAAGATTCCGCCGCTTTCATCCTTCTTCGAACCAAGTCAATCTTCTCTGAAGTCTCTCTAACCACATTGGCCCAACCAAGATCTTATCCGTAGATTCCCACCAACATGTAGGTGATCAACAAGGCCTTCCATAAAGAGCTTCGAAAGGAGCTATACCAATACTAGACTGAAAGCTGTTATTATACGCGAACTTCACCAATGGAAGATGCTCTTCCCATGTACTTCCAAAAATCCAAAATACATAACGTCAAAATACGATTCACCCTCTCAGTTTGGCCGTCCGTCTGAGGATGATATGCGGTACTAAAACACAACTAAGTCCCTACCGTCTCTTGCAAACTCTTCTAAAACTCTCTAGTGAAGATAGGATCTCGATCGCTCACTATACTGGAAGGTACACCATGCAATCTAATAATCTCTTGAACGTAAACTGAAGCTAGCCATGGAGCAGTTCTCTTACTCTTCACGGGTATAAAATGGGCACACTTAGTAAGTCTATCTACCATAAGCCCAATCCCCGTATTACCCTTCCTTGATTTCGGTAATCCAATGAGACACTATCCCACTTCCCATTACGGAACTTCCAACGGGTGAAGCAACCCTCCGGGTTTCTTCTGCTCCGCTTCCACTTGTTAGCACACCAAGCATCTAGCGACATACTTGGCCGCGTCTTTCTTCATACCGGCCCAGAAGAAAACTCGCTTCATGTCTTGGTACATCTTGTCCCTTTCGGGATGAATGGTCATCTTCGACCGATGTGCATCATCAAGTATAGCCTTCCACAAACCCTTGTCTTGCGGTACACAAAGTCTACCGTCTCTACGTAACCACCCCTTACCATCTAGGGTGTACCTATTCAAATGGCTGGATGACTCCCCCTCCATACGAGCTTCTCTACTAACTCAACCAACTGTGGGTCGTCTCTCTATGCCTCGTCAATTCATCCCAAAAGAGTAGGCCTAACCTCCAAGGAGGCTAGCAAACCGGGTACAAAGTCAACGGAAGGTCTAAAGTCAAACATAGAAATAAACTCTAAGCTCCGTCGTTCAACGAACAATGAACTCAGGGACAACCTCTTTCTACTTGAGGCGTCCGCTACCATGTTTCCCTTGCCATGGGTATACGCTATTTCAAACTCGTAGGATGCTAAGAATCCCATCCAAAATCATCACAACTGTCCATCTCTCACGCAGACCACCCTAGTCGAGCTCGACATCCCCCAAATGCAAGCCCCAAAGGCCTAAACCAATATCAGACAAACACCCAAGGGATATCTCCTTCGAGTTCAGGCGACCTACCTGAGATGATACTAATAAAATAAATAATGGCTAAACAATTAAGCCTTTGACCAACTTTGGATGTCCTCGCCAGTCTCGCTCCAAAACCATCGTTCTTCCCATGACTGGCTTTACTCACCCTATTGAGCACATACGGAAACTTATTTCGCTCCTAGAAAAGACCAAGATGTCACCCACCAAGACCATCACGAACTTATTTAGGTACTCCCTGAACACCCTTCTCATCAAATCAACAAAGTATGCGGGGGCGTTCGTCAACCCAAATGGCATCACCAGCCACTCATAAAAACCATCCGGAGTCCTAAAGGCAGTCTTTTCTATACTATCCTCAGCCACTCTTCAACTGACGAACCCTGTAGCTAAGTCCATCTTCGAAAACCTTGAGGCGCCAACCAACTGATCAAAGAGATCATCAATCCTCAGCAATGGGTGTCTATTCTTCTTTGTGAGTTTATTTAGTTCTCTTTAGCCTACACAAAGTCTGAAGGACCCATCCGCCTTCCTGGCAAAAACTACTGGAGCACCCCACTCTGATATACTTCGTCTTATGAACCCCTTCTCAAGCAAATCGCCTACTTACTTATGGAGTTCCCTCCTCTCACGAGGAGCCATGTGGCACACTGGCCAAGATACTGGTTTGGTATTGTCTAACCGATATATTCGGAAGTCAATCTCCCGCTCCGGAGGTAAGCCCTTCACCTTCACAAACACATCCGAGTATTCCTGGACCACTTCTAACAGATCACAAACTCTCGACCGACGTGTCAAGCGATTCTAGATAACTTAGCATAACAGATTCTATGGGATTACAAGATATCTCGAGAGTGTTACCCAAGCGGGTCATAAGCCTAACAACTCTCCCTTCGAAATCAAGAACGGCACCCCTACTGGATAACCAGTCCATGCCCCCAAACTAACCCATAGCCCGTGAAGCCCAACAAGCATCATATCTAAATTCAACGCTAAGTATAGCAACTTTCAAAACCAAACACATCATGGAGCCCCAATTGGGTTTGAAACAACTAAGGGATCATCTACCAAACTGGTGTCTAAGTGCAGTGACTCAACTAACAATGATGAGATAAACGAACTCGATGCGTCAGAATCAAATAAAGTTTGAATCAGATAATATAGAAATCCCAAATTCCAACATAGACGGTCCTATCCCCATCTGGTACACTAGCCGTGAGGGAATACAACTACCCTCCAGAAGATTCCGTACCTTGCCCCTGCCTCTTTGGATAATCCTAATAAAATGTCCTATTCCTCCTAAAGGATAACTACTCGCCTTCTTTTTCCCATTCTCCACTCGCAACCTCCCACCAATGAGGTTTCTTCCTTCATTAACCAAACAACTATTTAAGCCTTCCTCCCATTGTCCATCCAATAGGTAACTACAAGTCCTCCTCCTTCTTGAACCTACTTCTAATCCAACTAACGTCTAAGTCCCTTGAAGTGGTCTTCCATTCTTATCTATCTTAGAAAGATCATCTATACGCGGAGGGGAAACTCAAAATGAGAGAGAGGAAGAGATTCAACCGGAGAATTCGAAAGATAAAGATATGGCTATCGGGGATTATGCTTTTCTCTCAAAAACTTTTCTCTTAAAAGACATGTTTTTGAAAATACTCCATCAAAAATTTTCTTAGAAAAATAGTTTTTCTAAAATTTTATCTGTTCTGGTAACCTTAAGCTCTGATACCACGTGTAACACCCCACACCCGCTAAGGTCACTCATAAGAGGGGAATGCCTTAGTTTCGGTGAAGTATTTTGAGTGAATATAGAACAGTAAAATTACAGCAAGACAGATATAAGTAATACTTGAAAATCTAAATCATCATTTCATTGCAGCGGAAAGTAAAACATGTTTGGTTACATCACAAAACCATACAAGAGTCAAGTACAAAATATCCATCTTGATAAAAATAAGTACATAATCCCACTGAGTAATCAATAGCCATAAAAGAAAAGATGAACTGAGCTTTACTTCAACGATCCAAGCTCCAAAGGATAGATACAGCAATCTGATCAAAGCCCACTAGCACTAAGCCCACTCTGATAACCTGGGGTTGGGGGAAAAAGATAAAAACAACGGGGTCAGACATAAGTCTGAGTGAGTCCTATAACCCTAACAATACAATCATTAAAGTAATTAGGGTATGATATAAACAAGGTATGGTACCTCTGGGGATAATGACTACACTACGTAGCCAACTAAACACGGGATGTACTAAGATAACCGGAAAGACGCATTTATCCACCCAAGGATAATTACTAGATTACACCATCCCAGACTTATCCACCCAAGGGTAATTCCTACACTGCACCACACCAGTTCTACCCACCAAGAGTAATTCCTACTTAAAGGTTGATCCCACTAAATGTACTTAGTAATTTAAACCCAGTAGTTTCTTGTACCCCTAGTTAACTACATAGGTGTACCCACTACTCCCAAGCGATCGGCTCCCTAACGTAGATATTCGTGCTGGTCCCACAATGGGGTGTATCATTCCCCAAAGTGGCAACCTGATAATATCAACGGTGCACGGCTTTATACCTACACGATGCAACAACGACTTACTAACCAGCCCGGGTCCACACACGCATATGAAACCCGTTGGTCCTACGTTGCCACCGCTAACCCGTTTTGGCCTCTTATAGTCAAGCCCAATATGCGTGTCCCGTCACTCGACTTGAGTCGAGCCCACTAAGATACGTTTGGGATATTGGTTGAGATGGGCCCCCACAAGCTACCACCTAAGCTTGTTATTCTATCAAGTGTATCCCACTTAACCCTTTTTAATAATCATGTCTACCTTCATGTTATAAATCCTGGTTAAGTCATTTAATCATATTTTAATTACCACTCAAGGCACCCACTAGATTTCCACCTGCCACCCAAGTCATTTACTTAATTCCCACATGCCACCCGAGGCACTTACTTAACCCTTTAATCATGTTTAATTACATGTTCTACTTTGGTTAAGTATTCTAATCGTATTTTCTATTGCCACCCAAGGCAACCCACTAGTTTCCTCATGCCACCCCAGGCACCCCACTAGTTACCACAAGCCACCCAAGGCACCCACTTAACCCTCATGCCCCACTACATGCTCATATGGTTAAGTGTTTCTTAATTAATTATGATCGTGATCCTCATAAAGACCTCTCACATTAGACTATCTTTTATGACCGCTGGTTAAGCCGGTTGGGTCCGGGCAGCCTTATGTCATAACCGAGTCTAACCTCGTGTCTTTACATTAATCACGTATTTAGTTTGTGCCTAAGACCTCTCACATTGGGCTAACATTTGTAGCAACTGGTTAAGCCGGTTGGGTCCGGGCAGTTTTACACTACAAATGAGTCCAACCTCGTGTCTTAGTCGATTAATTACATCTAATTAATCATCCTCCTAATTTATATTAATTATCCTTAATTAATATTAAGTTTTTCATAACATGGGTAGACCTAACTCAATAGGTAAATTCCCATGGGGTAGACCTAACTCAATAGGTAAATTCCCACTTATGTTAATTTATTTTTTTATAGTATACTAATCATACCCAATCATACTTTTATTAACATATTTATTAACCCCATCGTTCCCCACGTAAATCGTTCTCATTTCACGACATAATAAAGGGAAGATGCATCACAAATATCTTGGGTTTAACCAAATCTTAGCATATAACTTTGTCATGGGTTAAGAGGATGTCAACTTGCATATATGAGCATATATTAACCCAACTACATTTAATCCCAAACTTGCATATATGAGCATATATTAACATGTTAAACTTGCATATAAGCATTCACATAACTTGCATGACATGTTAAACTTGCATATAAGCATTCACATAACTTGCATAACATGTTAACTTGCATTTAAGCATATACATAACTTGCATATGAACTTGCATAACAACATACATGTAACTTACATAACATCATACACATAACTTGCATATGAACTTGCATAACAACATACATGTAACTTACATAACATCATACACATAACTTGCATATGAACTTGCATAACAACATACATGTAACTTACATAACATCATACACGTAACTTGCATATGAACTTGCATAACAACATACATGTAACTTACATAACATGTTGAACTTGCATATAAGCGTTCTCATACCTTGCATAACATGTTAAACATGCATTTACCCACTTATTAAATATGCATAACCCACTTATTAAACATGCATAAACCCACTTGTTAAATATGCATAAACCCACTTATTAAATATGCATAAACCCACTTATTAAATATGCATAAACCCACTTGTTAAATATGCATAAACCCACTTATTAAATATGCATAAACCCACTTATTAAATATGCATAAACCCACTTGTTAAATATGCATAAACCCACTTATTAAATATGCATAAACCCACTTATTAAATATGCATAAACCCACTTGTTAAATATGCATAAACCCACTTATTAAATATGCATAAACCCACTTATTAAATATGCATAAACCCACTTGTTAAATATGCATAATATCACATACTTAGCATGCATAGAATCACATACTTAAACTTGCATAATAGATCAATGTTCAACTTAGTGTTTTGCATCATAATCATCATGAAACATAGCACCAAACTTGCATATAGATGTCATGACTACATAACATTAAACTTGCATGACATATGGTATATATAACTTGCAAAACACATAACATACACTACACAAAGCTTGCATAAACACATTGATCCTCAAACATATCCATACATCATCATATCCTATCTTAATCAATTTAACAATTGATTATTAAGGAGATAGAATCTCACCAAAACAAAATTAGCAAACTAATGAAGAAGATTAAGAGGCTAGAAGTTGATTTGGAATGCTATCCCTTCTCTAATTTTGATGGAGGCTCTTTCAAGTTTCATTTTGCCATAGTTTAGTTACTAGATTTAATTATGAATGAATTAGGGTAGGGTTAGGGTCTTATTTATAGGATTAGGTAGTGTTTTTAGGCCCTTAGATTAACCCTAGATTGATTTAGGACCCTCAGATCCAAGAAGCTTCCAGAAACCAGCCCTCCAAGCCAGCCTAAAACCCAACCTGGTGCAACCTGGTGCACCCAGGTTCACTGGACGCCACCCCCTGTCGACAGGCAAGTCGACAAGCAAGTCGACACCCCTGTCGATAGGCCTGTCGACAGCCCTGTCGACATGGGTAGGGCGGGAATCTTCCCGCCTGGCCCCGCTTGCTCTAATTTAAAATCTGGATTTAAATTTTTAAATCTGTTTTTAGCTTAGAATTTTCTACAAACTTCATCGGGCCATAACTGGGCCATACGGACCCCGATTTTCGAAAACTCGGACTCTATTTCGCGTATTTTTCCGAGACGAACGCAATGACGCAGCCCGTTTCCCCTAATTCCCACATATGAGATTATTTATTCTGTAATTAGTGAATTTTAGCATTAACCGAAATTCGGGGTGTTACAGGTACCATCTATCATGTCGCCAATACTAGGCTCTACAATCAAAACTGAAATGTCACGTATTGGAAATTGGATTTCTGTCATGAGTCGAGGCCAGGGATGGCTCCTCTCCGCTTCGAGACACTCTAGCAAATGCCTCAGGATTCCCCGCAGAGAACCCTTGGAATCGGCTGGGCCAGTCTTCCCTTACGTTTGAGTATTAGTTATTCTTGAACACACGTTTCCCGGTCCTATCGGACCTATATCCATCGGCTCCGAAGAGACCGATATATCCGAGGTGCCTCACAATCCAACAATCACATAGGTAAAATACCAACAATGTCAGGGCTAGTAAAACGCTGACACCACCCATAGCTAGAAAGAAACGTCATGTTCTCCCAACGGTCTGATCCCTTTTTGACTCAAACCGAGGTGTGAGGCTCGCGAATTAACGCTAAACACAAAGCTATGCCATTTAAGACCATGCTTCGATCATCAACCTCAAGACTCTACTTTTCAACAGATGCATTGATCACTGCATCTCAGCATGTCACACAGACAATTCATGCCATGCGACTGATGTCTATCGATATATAACCTCTGAGCTCGTACGTCTCAGAGAAGGGCGTTAAGCAAGAGAATAAATTCTCCGCCGCCAAATAAATATATATTTAATAGAAATCAATCAACACAGAATAAAATCCAATGTCAGACACACATCCATTTACAAGTTCGTTCTAGGTCTGAACGAAATCGGAGGCACCTTATTCCTCGTCATGTATGTCCAATACAGGAGAGAGGTCCTCGCATATCCGTCGATCTCCAAGTACGTCTGGACGATCACCACTTATTACATCGTCTTGGGTGTACAGCCCAATCAAGACATCAGTAATCATCCAAACGATGTGAAGACCTCCGGTCTTCAACCACCGTCTTCATCGTCGACTTGTCGTCGAAACAGTTATTCGGAATGGGTATAAACCCGGCCTTTCCGAATAACTCGCGTATATAATAAACAAGTGCTATAAAACACAACATACGCCTCATTCCAATTCAGAATATTTTTTTATTTAAATATTCACATCTTTAGGGATTTGTTCCCATTAATTTTGTCAAAGATAAATTCTTTAAAATTTATTCTTTAATCTTCCTTTGGATATCATTCAAACCATATTAAGGTTTTCCAAACTAGTCGGGATTAACGCACATTACCGAAGTAATCATCTATTTAATTTCCCAATCCCAACCTATTCATCCCATGGAGAAAAACTAATTATACTCCATATCTAACACCACGGTGTTATCGGTAAATTTAATTACCATTTCCCGTTCAAATCTAGTTAAAGATTTAACTATCGCTAGGAGAAAAACTGGCGATACTCCATTATCGATCATTTCCCAAATTTGGTAATGTAAATCATCAATTCACATTTCAATCTAATTAAAGATTCATTAAAACTCTACTTAGTTTTAATCTTCCCAAAAATCAATATTAATAATTATTTAACTTTGGAAAAGCAAACACGCCGCATCGACAATCTACACCGTACTTTTGATTTCTGCCGATATATAACCTCTAAGCTCGTACATCTTAGAGAAGGGTGTTAAGCAAGAGAATAAATTCTCTGCCACCAAACAGATATATATTTAGTAGAGATCAACCATACAGTTCAAAATACAATGACAGACATGTAATCCCGCCTTTAACTGGGTTAAAGAACTAATGTCATTTAAAACACAGTTCACGATAAACCCAAATCCATCCCATTAATTATAGAATTTTCACGGAAAAACAAATCAATATATAATCGATATCAATTTCCATATCCGACTAATAATATAAATGGGATAACGACAAAGCCTTTTAAATTCCATATGTATTAACAGTCTTCCTCCACAGAAGTTCACTTCGATTATTATCAGTCGAATTCCATTTAATTCCAATTTAATATATTAAATTGGAAAATGTTACTTTGGAAAATTTCCGTTAAATCTTAATAAATAGATTTATAAATTCTAAATCCCATTTCACTGTAAATCGGGTTAAAGAACGAATGTCATTGAAAACACAGCTCACGATAAACCCAATTCACATTCCATTTTATTCCAATTAAATGTTAATTAACTGGAAACACCAATAATCTTAATTACAAGATTTATTCTTTTCATACGGGGTTCAAGAACAGTGTTGTTTAAGACACCATTCACGACAAACCCAAAATCCAATTCCAGTGTTAATCGGGTTAAAGAACAAGTGTTGTTTAAAACACCATTCACGATAAACCCAAAAATCAATTCAAATTGTTAATCAGGTTAAAGAACAAGTGTTATTTAAAACACCGTTCACGATAAACCCAAAAATCAATTCCAATTAAATATTAATTAATTGGTATACTTCATTAAACCTAAATAAAAAGATTTAATCTTTTCTCAATTGGGTTTAAGAACAGTGTCATTTAAAACACAGTTCACGACAAAACCAAAATCCCATTTGATATTAAATATAAGGCTCTGAATAGAAAATATATCGGCTGATATTCAATATCAAATTCTGAAACCAACAAATATCGTATTGGAATAACGTTATATATATATATATATATATCTTCCAATTTCCTCCACAATATTCGTATAATCACGAAATCCAGTATCAAAAGATTCCGAAGATAATTTCGATTCAAATCCATTCCAATTCATATATTGGAAATTCCGGTTATTTTAAAATCATTTCAAATCCAATTTAATTATTTAAAAATATTGGATTATAATTCTAGTTCATAACTAGTTCATTTCGATAAAAATATATTTTTATCTTTTCAAATATGGAGTTTTTCATCCCAATTCTTTCTAAATCATTTATTATGATTTTACACAAATTATTGATATTTTTAATAATTTTATCAAGGCCCGTACAGTCGATTTCCATGAACGGCCATCGAACTGCGCTTACAACGACCTTCTCCAAATTTGATTTGGAAATAATTCCAAATCCAACCGTTAGATTTCAAATCTCTAATATTTTTTGGAGATCTCTTTTCGATACGAACCCAATGGTTCTAGTTTTAGGAGAATCCGACGGTCGGATCTCCCGTAATGTCCGCTCGAAGTCAATGGTCGAAATTCGCGAACTGCCGCGGCGCGTTCTATTCAGGCCATTATATATATATATTATATATATATTTCGTCGATTTGCATTTAAAATGTATTTTATAAATCGTTTTAAATTCGTTTTCTAAACGATTTCAACTTCATATTCAATTTCAAATCAAAATTGAATATTCCATATCATCGATATATAAATGATAATATTTTCAAAACATTAGATTTTGAAATCAATTCCTTTTCGATATTCATTATAAAAATGAATAAAATCGATATAAATATTGTTCATGTCAAAATGGCGTTAATCTAATCAACACAGCTTTATATATCTAAATATTTTCATGTCCATCCCAAATCGGACATCAAAATCAGATTTCGATCTTTTACTAAATATTATTTTAAAATATTCATTATTTTCTAAACTGGAATCAGACATAGTCAATTACCATATAATGATTTATATGGATTGCATACAATACATGTATAAAACAATAACCAAACACAATCAACCATCATCCTGAGTGTATTACACAACTGCATAAGCGTTAAATATAAATATTTGACGCTTACAACAGCCTGTCAATCAATCGATCGACATACAACTAATTATTGGGACTGGTGTATGTCATATATCATCCCAATACCCGTGTGGGGTTTCAAGCAACAAACACAGATTTATTTGTGCAGTTGGGCGATGTGTAAAATTTATCGTCCCAATCAATATCAGTTAAATGTGTGTACATGAACAAATCGTCCGATTTGTTTATGAATATTTATTTTATTCATATACACGTTAAAATTTATATTTTTAACAATAAAATATTTTATTCCATTCTACGTCACCCAATCAATTTTCACAACACAATCAAACAAACAAACAAGTCGTACATGGTCTGTGGATGACGGGTGTCGGGTGCTGCTAAGCACCATCTGCGTCCTAGTATATATTTTAACTAGAGAATAAAATTAAAGTGAGTAGTTCTCACCTTTGGGTTCCACTCCTCCATTCTTTAACGGAAGATGGTTTGGATTTTGTTCAAAATTCCAACGCCGTCTTCTTCACGCTGTTCATAGTAAAAATCACATTTTTATTTCAATGCTAAAAATTATATTTTTACTTCGCTAAAAATTATATTTTTACTTCATTAAAAATTATATTTTTACTTAAAAACCATACGTGTAAAAATCGCATCTTTAACACGATGTTCACATTATAAAAATGATATTTTTATTTCGATGTTCATAAAATAAAAATCATATTTTTATTCACTCTATAATATAAAAATCATATTTTTATTATCTCTATAATATAAAAATCATATTTTTCAATCGTTTAAAAATCTAATCTTTTTAATTTCAAAATCAAATCTTTCTACATGAATAAAAATCATAACTTTCTTTAAATAACCATCCCAACTTTCTTTAAACAAAAATCTCAACTTTGCATTGAAAAAATCCAATCTTTATGGTTTTAAAAATCTAAACTTGTTCATGTTAAAAATCTAGTTTTTGAACAAATAAAAATCGTATTTTTAGGCAAATAAAATAGTATTTTATGCTTACAAAAATCATGCCTTTCATTAATGTGAATCCTATATAAAAATCTGATTTTTATCCTATATAAAAATCTAGTTTTTATACTATATAAAAATATAATTTAAAAGCTCACCTTCACGTACGGAGGAGGCTCGCTGCGTTCGAGGGTGGTGTCAGAGGGCGTCGGAGTGGAGCCTCTGACCGACAGTAGGCTAATGGAAGGCGGTTGCGGGCCCTTGAAGCTGGCGTTGATCGATTTAGGGTTTGCTTCGGTTTTTTTGAGGGGGGCTAGAAGGAGGAGAGAGAAGATGAGGAGGAGGGGAGATGGAAGGCTAGGGGTGCCTCGCCGTCGGCGGCGATGGCCAGCGCATTGCTAGGAGCGGCGGTCCCCTCCCCCCTTCCCCACCCCCTCGGTCGCTCTTTCTTTTTTTATTTAATCTCGTTCGGTTTGACTGAGAAAACGAGGGGGCCAATTATATATATATTATTTTAATAATTAATTAATTAATTCCCCAAAAGGGTTGACTTTACATTCGAACTCCAATTGACACCCAACAATTGTCGTCCCAAGCTAATTACCCCCATTCCGAACACAATGGGATATGTTCGACAAGCCAATTCGCTTGTTTCGATCAGTTTTCATTTAAATTAAAATATAAATCTATGTATTCAATTTTAAACGTACATTTCAATTTGTTGGGGCCTCTTACTGACTTTAAAAATTCCAGAAAAACAAATCTAGTTATGTTTTGACTATACGGTCCTAATAAAACTAATTTCATCGAATTTTGAGACCGTTTGAAAAATGGCCATTTTCTAGTCGATCCAAATTGACTGAAATTGTCAAAACATGTTTTCATTTGCCACGCGTACATATTGATCACAAAAATTATGAATTTTGGAATCTAGAAATAATTTGACATCCCGGATCTAACAAAAGTGGTTTCGTTGAAAACGGAGGTCGTATGCAAAATGGCTATTTTTAAGGGCTATACTTTCCATAGCGACTATTATGAATTTTCAATAGGGCGTAGATTTTTATTCCCGCTATGAAATTTTGATTTTTTAGATTCTTGGAAAGATATTTTCAAATAGATTCTAATAATTTTAGTTTCACTAAAATCCGGTTTATTTTGAATCATGTACATTCATTTGAAATTTGAAATTTGAAATCGAATTTTTAAACTACCGCGCCATTTTCAATTCCTTTTATATTTAAAAATAAATATTTATATTCTAACGTCGATTCATATAAATATATACGTTCTAATTCTATTCAAAATAATTTTCTCGTATTTATTATTTAAAATAATTCATTTTAAATATTCAAAATTCATTAAAATTCCCAAAATATAAATTTTAAATTGGTTCTGATTTTCTGGGTTGTTACATTCTCCCCCACTTAAAATCTTTTCTTCCTCAAAAATGAACAGAGCTGAAAGTTGTTTTATTAATCAACTCAACTTTTAGTTTGGCATTCATTCTTCAACTTTTCAGTTTCTAAGAATTTCTAATTTTTCAAAAATTTGGCTAACACCCTAAATTATTGGAAAATTTCACCATAACCTCCTTTGTACTAGAGCACCAGGAAAATCCCCGAACTGCCACATAGGCCCTCTCATCTCAAAAAGAAAAAGAAAAGGCTAAGCGGTTAGTCAATCAGCTCATAAAATCATCCAAACCTAATAAATTAGTAAATATGTACCTATTTGTCGGGCATACAATTTTATTCCTCTGCTCTAGCCTCCTTGCTATGACTTGTTCACACATATATATGTACATGCATGCATTTCCAAACAATTTTCAATACAGTTCAATATTTGGTTCAATTTGGCCTAAATTTACCGTTCATTCACACAATGGTTTAAATGAATACTCACATAACACAATCAACAATCAGCAATCAATTAGTTGATTATCTTTACAAATTCATAATTTTTATATACGTATACAAAAATCCATTTTTGGTGCCAAATCACAACAATAAGCCCTATCTAGTTTTGGTTCTCACACCAGTCAATTGGAAATATATAGACATCTCACTTTCGAAACTCGAACACAAACTGCTGATGCTACGTAGTCATCAACATAATCATCTCCGGGCGACTAGAGTGTGATTCTATATCTATCCAGTATATTAAAACTTCGAATACACGTTTGCAAGGCGTATATGCAAAATCTTTATATATTGGATTGTCCAAATTCAATACAAATAAATATTCAACTACGTATAAAATCAATATTTGTTTTCATTTTTATTTTAAAAACACTACTCTTCACAGTCGTTCAAGGATACTGCTGATCCCATCTCTAACGAGTCATTCTCATTGGATATTACTAATCCAATCTCTGATGAATTCTTTCGTTCGGTTCTAATATGTCTTGTTTTCGAGCTCTGTAAACCAAAGCTCTGATACTAAATGTAACGACCCGAACTTCCCCGTGAAGGAAAGCCCGGATTGTCTAAGAACAAGACAAATCAGAACGCAAACAGAAGAACATTTCATTGTTTATTACAACAATTTCCATCAGATACAAGAATATACAAAGTATGAATAAATATTGCACACCATAAGATATCAGAGAGTTAAATACATTACTGCAGCGGAAAAATAATACAAAACACAACTGAAGGAGATATACGGATACAGAGCTTTCCGAATATCGTTCCAGCTGTAAACCAGGATCCTGTGAATATAAATCTGCAAAACCAAAACTACTAGCTGCCCGTGTGGAAAATAAGGGCAACCAGAGTTTAGGTTAAAACGATAAAATCCAGGTCAGTCATGTGACTGGTATGAGAACTAAAACAGTTATTAAATCTTTACTTTAAAAGAGAGTAATTCAAGGGACCATGTCGTATAACACAGAACGGGTTTCCTCCCAAGCATACTAGTGCATAGGATAAACAACACAATGCTTTTTGGAAAAATGAAGCTATTATAAGACCTAGGTCCCATCACACAATGCAACTCAAGCCGGACGATAGGGTTTTCCTTTATAATAGCCAAACATGCTTAGTACGTTTAAAACAAATCATTTTGATACTTTATAGTGTAAAGTGTATGAAAACAACTTCAAACATAGATGTATCAATCATAGGTGGCATGGGTACCATCTATCATGTCGCCAATACTAGGCTCTACAATCAAAACCGAAATGTCATGTATTGGAAATTGGATTTACGTCATGAATCGAGGCCAGGGATGGCTCCTCTCCGCTTCGAGACATTCTAGCAAATGCCTCAGGATTCCCCGTAGAGAACCCTTGGAATCGGCTAGGCCGGTCCTCCCTTACATTTGAGGATTAGTTATTCCTGAACACACGTTTCCAGGTCCTATCGGACCTATATCCATCGGCTCCGAAGAGACCGATATATCTGAGGCGCCTCGCAATCCAACAACCACATAGGTTGTAATGACCCGCATTCTACGCATCGTAGGATCGTAGGATATTTATTTCTTTCACATACGAAGTCGTATGGTCATGTAACTTTGGGAGACGACTATTGGGTCATTTCCCATGTTCATGATTTTTGCCGATTTTTAAATGACCGTTTTGCACCTAGCCGATACTATTTTGGCCTTAACTTTTGACTGGAAAGGAATTTTGACCTGAAACCACTTCCATTGGCTCCGGGTGATGGTTTACAATTCCATAGAATGGTCACATTAGCCAAACAGACTCACCGTTTGGGAGATATGGCTGAAACAAGTTTCAGATGGTGAAAAACAGCTTAATTGGGCTTAACCGGGTGATTAACAGCTAGGCCCAATGAGGGATTTCGGGATTAGAGGTATTTAAGGGCTGCTAGGGTTAGGATTTCGGTTTTTCGCTCATTTTCCAGCCGCCACAGACCCTCTCTTCAACCTAACAATGGCCTCCGACATCTAAAAACACCTCTAATCACTTCTTAATCAAGTTTTAGCTTAAACTACATCAAATTAAGGAGGAATAGCGCCAAAGCAAGGTTAGAGCTGCTGTGTTGCATTGGGAATAGCGCCATAACAGTAGATTAATTCATATCTAAAGTTCATTTGTAGCCAAGGTGAGTGATTTGCAAGGTTTCTCACTAATTACGGCTAATTGAGGGTAATTAGTAATAATTAGCGAATTTATATACGTTAAAAATCTGGAAAAATATTTATAAATTTTGAAATGTTGTTTTAGACCTCTGTTAGAAGTTTGGGTTAATTTGGTTAAGTTTCGCTAATCATATCGTTAGATTTGCTTAAACATGTTTAAGGGAAAATATGAGATTTTGGCCATGTTTGATCCGTTTTAACCTACCAAATTATTGTTTTGATGTTTGTGAATGATTATACATGTTGCTACGACTGTATGGTATGCTTTGAGATTGCCTAGAAGTGTTGGTTGAAAACGCCGTCGTATGGCGTAAAACAGCCGTTGGAAAAGTTGCAGGAAAATGTGCAGGGTTTCGGATCGGATCGGGATAGAAGGATCAGATCAGATAGTGGACTGGGCAGAGAAGCCGAACTGGATCGGAACTTTGCACTAAAGGAGCATTGGCGAGAAGGAAGGCCATTTGCTTAGAGTTGGAGTTGGGTAGGGGATCGGATCAGGGAGATCAAGAGGGGATCGGATCGGAGAGACAAAAGGGGACCGGATCGGGCTTATGAAGGGAAGGGGGATCGGATTGGGACATCTAGGAGGGAGCAACCACCGAACCGAACCAGAGCTAGAGGATCGAACCGAGGAGGAGTGGAGCACCCAGTATCATCGAACCGAACCGGGTCGGGACTACCGAACCGAACCAGACGTATACTTTTACCTCATTGTGATGACTCTTTTGAAGACCAACTCCAATTCGACCAAAACCCGAGATGCAAAGGAAGTCCAAATAGGAAGTAGAACTCAGGATCCAGAAGGGAACCAACGAGTCCACTTCATGAGTTGGGCTTTGCTGCGGGACGTGTGCAAAGGGTTGTCGGTATTCATAACTTTGGTCCACCACTGAGAGACGGATAGTGGGCTTGTAGTGATAGTTGTACGGGATTGGATTCCGTCATAGCCCAAAGGAATAGGTGACCAAGGTAGTGGATATCGTATGCTTTACGCACTGAGCGAGAGATGTGAGGATGGTTGCTATGCTTGATTGTTTGCCATCACCATGACATGCACACCCCCACCCCGTATTTCTTTACACCTATGTTAGTGGCACCTTAGAGTATTGTACGGTATGTAGTGCTAACTCTTTGGTTGCAGGTCCAGGTTTAGGTATGGTTTAGTATACCTGTTATTGTTCTGTTTAGCTGCTTATCGCTCATACCAGACTTTTTGTCTGACCCAGAGTTTTATGTCTCTTCTTATTACTTTGGGTGCTCTCACGAGCAAACTAGAGACAGGTTAGCTGGTGATGCACGAGTAGCTGTACCGGAGACGAGCAGGAGGCTTCCACGTATGATACATATATAGATATTCTCCCTGTGTTGCTGCAGTCACTACTTTGGGCATTAGTAGTGTATCTTTCTTTCTTCTGTTTAGAGATAGTAATTTGGAAAGTTGTAATAAGCTGTATTTGGATTTCCGCTGCTCTGATGTTGATGTTGGTTTTAGTTATCAGCTTATGCACTGTCTCGCCTGTTTTATGTCAAGTACATTATTATTATATTTTGTTCCCTGCGCTGTGAGACATTCTACAGGTTTTTGATTAGTTCATTCTCTTCTTTCCTTTCTTTGGCGATCGTTCTGTGCTGGTTGGGCATGTGTACAGCGTACTTTCGGAGGAAATGCCGGCTGGTGCGGGGCGGGCCGTCACACTAGGTATCAGAGCTCTAGGTTGCGTAGTTAACCTAGGGAAAGACACCAGGGAGAGATAATACGTATATGAGAGCGCATATTTGTGATTATTTTGGTTTTCAAAAGCTATATATATGTATATTATTAGTATAGCTAAGGATGAAGTCGCACTGCACTAGCACCACTATGGAGATGGTTAATTGTTTTCTCTTTACAGATTGAACGATGAGCCAATACGCTAGAAGTGCCGGTAGAAGAGCCAATAATGGGAATACTGCTGACATGAGGACGATGTTTACTGACCTCATGAGAGAGATGCTGAGGGATGTGCACAGGGCAGCTCCCAATAATGGAAATGGTGGTGGTCCAATAGTGCAGGCACTAGGGCCGATTTCGCCAAGCTGAATAAGGATTGTACTAGTCTTGGTGGGAAGCCGTTCCACGGAACGGAGTCGGCTATGGATGTTCAGGATTGGTTGGATAGCTGCAAGCGTATCTTCGAAGATTTGGGTATCGAGGATGCGATGTAAAGAAGGTTAGCATCCCGTCAGCTGCAAGGACGGGCAATGAATTGGTGGATGCTATAAAGGCAGCTACTCCCGAGGATCAGATTACTTGGGAGCAGTTTAAGGTACGCTTTAGTGATAAGTTCATTCCAGCTGCTCAGAAGTCAGTGTTGTTTAAGAAATTCTTGGAGCTCAAGCAGGATGGCAGAGCTGTCTCGGAGTATATTGCTGAGTTCGATACTTTATCGAAGTAAGGATTATCCCTCATTGACACTCCCGAGAAGAAGGACGAGAAGTTTATAACAGGGTTGGATCAGTACTTGGGGGAAAAGCTTATTAACCACATCGATGAGACGTTTGAATCGATTGTGGGGAAAGCACTGAGGTCAGAGAGTCTTTACCCTAAGTCGAAGACTGAGGTTGCATCTGCAGAAGAGCCAAAGCCGCAAGCAGGCGATGGAGGCAAGAATTATTCCTAGAATAAGAGGAAACAAGACCAAGCCATGGATGGTCAGAATAAGAAAAATAAGAAAGATGGCGAGTGCTTTAGCTGTGGCAAGAAGGGCCACTGTGCCAGAGATTGTCGGGAAAAGCCTGGGAAAAGGAAGTGCTTTAATTGTGGCCAGGCAGGACATCACAAGAATGAATGTCCACAACTTCCTAGGCAGAAGCAGATCGTGAAAGTATATGCTATCAACGTTGTTCCTTCTTCGTCGAATGCCCCAATTACGGTGCAGAAGGAAAAAGGTGTCGTTATTCGAGGTATGCTTTCTATTTAAGATTTTTTTGATCGAGTTTTGTTTGACAAACTTGAGTTAGTCGATAGACCTTTAGTAGTGACGAACCCGATTGGTGGTTCGACTAGCCTTAATATGATTTGCCGTAGCGTGGTCTTATCAAGTCATGGATGTATGTTTGTTTGTGATTACTTTGTTTTGGGCTTTACTGGGTTTAGCATTATTTTGGGGAGTTGATCTATTCTAAAGGAATAGGGTGGTATTAGGTACCTACCTAGTGATGGCGATAATAACTGGAGTTAAGGAAGCTGAGAGGTTATCGTTGTAATAAGTTCTAGTTGTCTCTGGGAGGCAAATGAGTGCTCCAGTTCTTAGTTGTTTTGCTAGTATCACCTCATGTGGATTGTCCGAATTCGGAGGAGATATTCCTTGGGTGCTTGTCTGGTATTGGTTTAGGCCTTTGGGGCTTGTGCCTGGGGAATGTCGAGTTCGACTAGGATGGTTTGCATGAGAGATAAATAGTTGTTGCGATTCTTCATTGGATGATATCTTGGGTTACTCGAGGAGTGATGGGAAGCTGTGAAAGGATAAGACTATTCGATGGTATGGACTGCCCCGAGTTAGACTCGATAGGGTTATGAGATGACTCGAGTGGGACTCGAGAAAGATACAAAGTAATGGATTGTTTAGGACCCTATACTGATGTTCTCTTTGGATAGTAGAACTTTGAAGAAATAGGATGTGTTCGTCGATCATGGAAGATGCAACGAAGATTAGGACGATTTAAGTTGGACTTGGACTCGTAAAAGAAAATGGGTGTTCGTTGATCTTGGAGATGCAACGAATAGGGAAACGACTCACATTGGACTAGGGTTTGTAGGTAATGGATACTCAAGACTGGGTCTGAGTTTATGGGTAATAGATTGACTTGAGTTGGACTCGAGAAGGCTGCAAGGAATTGGATTGGCTCGAGTTGGACTCGAGAGGGCAGCAAGATAATGGATAGACTTGGGTGGGACTCGAGTGTTTCAGGCGGACTAAAAACAGGAGTATTTGGGGACGCCCACTTACCTTGGATCTGTTGGACGTGATCTAGTTATCCTTGGAGGATAAACGTACGTTGGACGTATGGTAGTCCGTTTGGAGGCCGTGCTTCCATTAGTTATTGGTGTTGGTTGGACCAGACATACAGGTATCGACGTATTCAGGGCTTTAGCAGGTGATAGATAGGGTTTGTTTGATGGATGCTATGGTTGTTGTGTTTGTTCCTACCTTTCTTCTCTTGAGTACCACCCGTAGGATCCTGTTGAATGAAAATAGTATAAGTTCGTTGATCATGGTGATATGACGGGTGAAAGATACTTTATGTTAGACTTAAAGTATGTTGGGCATTGTGGAGCGTCCGTTGACCTTGGAGATGCAGCGGATATAGGAGCTTCAAGTTGGACTTGGACTCGAAGGTAGAGTACCTAGATTCATTGGATGAGTCTAGTTCACCTTTAGAAGGTGAATGTACGTTGGACGTGCAGTACGAGTATAAGTGGAGTACCTAGGTTCATTGGATGGGTCTAGTTTGCCTCTAGGAGGTGAATGTACGTTGGACGTGCAGTACGAATGTAGAAAGGACTCAAGTTGGACTTGAAAGGACATTTGGAATGTAGTTGGAAATTTGGCGTATAGGGTTGGATTACCTAAGAAGATGACAGTATAGACGGATGCCATAGTACCGGACTGGGTGCGGTAGATGATGCATTGGGTAGGAGACATGCCAGTTTAGAGGCTATTTTTCTGGAATGGAAGTAACTAGAGTATATCACGGGATATGACTTCAAACCTAAGTGCGAATTGGATTCAGAAACGCTAGTAAGCTTGACAATTAGATCGATCTAGATTAAGTGGATCGGTTCCAGTCAGAGGGACGATCCTACCCTATTGGAAATCACCTCTAGGGTAGAGATGGGAATCGATGGCGAGAGAATGACTGTACTTGGGAAGTAGAGGATGACATAAGAAAGTCATATCCAAAGCTCTTTGCCTGATAAGATTTTAGCGGCGATGTTTCTTCCCTTGTTAGTAAACTGCATACTAGGACAGATTGGTTCTGTTTGTTTTGCATGTTTGATTGTTGTCTGTGGCTGGTAGGCATGCAGGATCCCTTGTATGTTTTGGGTTAAGGAATTTCGGGGACGAAATTTCTTAAGCGGGGGAGAGTGTAATGACATGCATTCTACGCATCGCAGGATCATAGGATATTTATTTCTTTCACATACGAAGTCGTATGGTCATGTAACTTTGGGAGACAACTATTGGGGTCATTTCCCATGTTCATGATTTTTGCCGATTTTTAAATGACCATTTTGCCACTAGCCGATACTGTTTTGGCAACAAACTTTTGACTGGAAAGGAATTTTGACCTGAAACCACTTCCATTGTCTCCAGATGATGGTTTACAATTCCGTAGAGTGGTCACATTAGCCAAACGGACTCACCGTTTAGGAGATATGGCTGAAACAAGTTTCAGATGGTGAAAAACAGCTTAATTGGGCTTAACCGGGTGATTAACAGCTAGGCTCAATGAGGGATTTCGGGATTAGAGGTATTTAAGGGCTGCTAGGGTTGGGAATTCGGTTTTTCACTCATTTTCCAGCCGCCACAAACCCTCTCTTCAACCTAACAATGGCCTCCAACATCTAAAAACACCTCTAATCACTTCTTAATCAAGTTTTGGCTTAAACTACATCAAATTAAGGAGGAATAGCGCCAAAGCAAGGTTAGAGCTGCTATTTTGCATTGGGAACAGCGCCATAATAGTAGATTATTTCAGATCTAAAGTTCATTTGTGGCCAAGGTGAGTGATTTGCAAAGTTTCTCACTAATTACGGCTAATTGGGGGTAATTAGTAATAAATAGCGAATTTATATACGTTAAAAAACTGGAAAAATATTTATAAATTCTGAAATGATGTTATAGACCTCTGTTAGAAGTTTGGGGTAATTTGGTTAAGTTTCGCTAATCATATCATTAGATTTGCTTAAACATGTTTAAGGGAAAATATGGGATTTTGGCCATGTTTGATCCGTTTTAACCTACCAAATTATTGTTTTGGTGTTTGTGAATGATTATACATGTTGCTATGACTGTATGGTATGCTTTGTGATTGCCTAGAAGTGTTAGATTGGTCGAAAATGTCGTCGTATGGCGTAAAACAGCCGTTGGAAAAGTTGCAGGAAAATGTGTAGGGTTTCGGATCGGATCGGGATAGGAGGATCGGATCGGATGGTGAACTGGGCAGAGAAGCTGAACCGGATCAGAACTTTGCACTAAAGGAGCCTTGGCGAGAAGAAAGACCATTTGCTTTGGAGTTGGGTAGGGGATCGGATCAATGAGACCAAGAGGGGATCGGATCGGAGAGACCAAAGGGGGACCGGATCGGGCTTATGAAGGGAAGGGGGATCGGATCGGGACATCTAGGAGGGAGCAACCACCGAACCGAACTAGAGCTAGAGGACCGAACCGAGGAGGAGTGGAGCACCGATCAAGGCATGGTCCAGGATCACCGAACCGAACCGGGTCGAGACTAACGAACCGAACCAGATGTATACTTTTACCTCATTGTGACAACTCTTTTGAAGACCAACTCCAATTCGACCAAAACCCGAGATGCAAAGGAAGTTCAAATAGGAAGTAGAACTCAGGATCCAGAAGGGAACCAACGAGTCCACTTCATGAGTTGGGCTTTGCTGCAAGACGTGTGCAAAGAGGTTGTCGGTATTCATAACTTTGGTCCACCACTGAGAGACGGATAGTGGGCTTGTAGTGATAGTTGTACGGGATGGGATTCCTTCATGGCCCAAAGGATTAGGTGACCAAGGTAGTGGATATCGTATGCTTTACGCACTGAGCGAGAGATGCGAGGATGGTTGCTATGCTTGATTGTTTTCCATCACCATGACATGCACACCCCCACCCCGTATTTCTTTACACCTATGTTAGTGGCACCTTAGAGTATTGTACGGTATGTAGTGCTAACTCTTTGGTTGCAGGTCCAGGTTCAGGTATGGTTTAGTATACCTGTTATTGTTCTGTTTAGCTGCTTATCGCTCATACCAGACTTTTTGTCTGACCCAGAGTTTTATGTCTCTTCTTATTACTCTGGGCGCTCTCGCGAGCAGACTAGAGACAGGTTAGCTGGTGATGCACGAGTAGCTGTACCGGAGACGAGCAGGAGGCTTCCACGTATGATACATATATAGATATTCTCCCTGTGTTGTTGCGGTCACTACTTTGGGCATTAGTAGTGTATATTTCTTTCTTTTGTTTAGATACAGTAATTTGGAAAGTTGTAATAAGCTGTATTTGGATTTCCGCTGCTCTGATGTTGATGTTGGTTTTAGTTATCAGCTTATGCACTGTCTCGCCTGTTTTATGTCAAGTACATTATTATTATATTTTTCCCTGCGTTGTGAGACATTCTACAAGTTTTTGATTAGTTCATTCTCTTCTTTCCTTTCTTTGGCGACCGTTCTGTGCTAGTTGGGCATGTGTACAGCGCACTTTTAGAGGAAATGTCGGCTGGTGCGGGGCGGGCCGTCACATAGGTGAAATAACAACAATGTCAGGGCTAGTAAAACGCTGACACCACCCATAGCTAGAAAGAAACGCCATGTTCTTCCAATGGTCTGATTCCGTTTTTGACTCATACCTAGGTGTGAGGCTCGCGAATTAACGCTAAACACAAAGCTATGCCATTTAAGGCCATGCTTTGATCATCAACCACAAGACTCTGCTTTTCAACAGAAGCCTTGATCACTGCATCTCAGCATGCCACACAGGCAATTCACGCCATGCGACTGATGTCTATCGATATATAACCTTTAAGCTCGTACGTCTCAGAGAAGGGCGTTAAGCAAGAGAATAAATTCTCAGCCGCCAAACAGATATATATATTTAATAGAAATCAAATCAACACAGAATAAAATCCAATAGATACACATCCATTTACAAGTTTGTTCTGGGTCTGAACGAAACCGCAGGCACCTTATTCCTCGTCCCATATGTCCAATGCAGAAGAGAGGTCCTCGCATATCCGTCGATCTCCAAGTACGTCTGGACGATCACCACTTATTACCTCATCTTGGGTGTACAGCCCAATCAAGACATCAGTAATCATCCAAACGATGTGAAGACCTCCGGTCTACAACCACCATCTTCATCGTCGACTTATCGTCGAAACAGTTATTCGGAATGGGTATAAACCCGGCCTTTCCGAATAACTCGCTTATACAATAAACAAATGCTATAAAACACAACATACGCCTCATTCCAATTCTGAATATTCTTTTATTTAAATATTCACATCTTTAGGGATTTGTTCCCATTAATTTTATCGAAGATAAATTCTTTAAAATTTATTCTTTAATCTTCCTTTGGATATCATTCAAACCATATTAAGGTTTTCCAAATTAGTCGGGATTAATGCACCTTACCGAAGTAATCATTTATTTAATTTCCTAATCCCAACCTATTCATCCCATGGAGCAAAACTGATCATACTCCGTATCTAACACCACGGTGTTATCGGTAAATTTAATCACCATTTCTCGTTCAAATCTAATTAAAGATTTAACTATCGCTAGGAGCAAAACTGGCGATACTCCATTATCGATCATTTCCCAAATTTGATAATTTAAATTATCAATTCACATTTCAATATAATTAAAGATTCATTAAAACTCTACTTAGTTTTTATCTTCCCAAAAATCAATATTAATGATTATTTAACTTTGGAATATCAAACATGCCGCATCGACAACCTACACCGTACTATTGATTTCTGCCGATATATAACCTCTAAGCTCGTACGTCTCAGAGAAGGGTGTTAAGCAAGAGAACAAATTCTCCGCCACCAAACAGGTATATATTTAGCAGAGATCAACCATACAGTTCAAAATACAATGACAGACATGTAATCCTGCTTTTAACTGGGTTAAAGAACTAATGTCATTTGAAACACAGTTCACGATAAACGGAAATCAATTCCATTAATTATGGAATTTTAAAGGAAAAACAAATCAATATATAATCGATATCAATTTCTGTATCCGACTAATAATATAAATGGAATAACGGCAAAGCCTTTTAAATTCCGGCAAAGCCTTTTAAATTCCATATGTATTAACAGTCTTCCTCCACAGAAGTTCACTTCGATTATTATCAATCGAATTCCATTCAATTCTAATTTAATATATTTAATTGGAAAACGTTACTTTGGAAAATTTTAATTAAATCTTAATAAAAAGATTTATAAATTCCAAATCCCATTTCACTGTAAATCGGGTTAAAGAAAGAATGTCGTTGAAAACACAGCTCACGATAAACCCAATTCACATTACATTTTATTCCAGTTAAATGTTAATTAACTGGAAACACCAATAATCTTAATTAAAAGATTTATTCTTTTCATACGGGGTTCAAGAACAATGTTATTTAAGACACCATTCACGACAAACCCAAAATCCAATTCCATTGTTAATCGGGTTAAAGAAAAAGTGTTATTTAAAGCACCGTTCACGATAAACCCAAAAATCAATTCCAATTGTTAATCGGGTTAAAGAACAAGTGTTATTTAAAACACCGTTCACGATAAACCCAAAATTCAATTCCAATTAAATACTAATTAATTGGTATATTTCATTAAACCTAAATAAAAAGATTTAATCTTTTCTCAATTGGGTTTAAGAAAAGTGTCATTTAAAACACAGTTCACGACAAACCCAAAATCCCATTTGATATTAAATACAAGGCTCTGAATAGAAAATATATTGGCTTATATTCAATATCAAATTCTGAAATCAACAAATATCGTATTGGAATAACGATATATATGTCTTCCAAATTCCTCCACAATATCTATATAATCACGGAATCCAATATCGAAATATTCCGAAGATAATTTCGATTCAAATCCATTCCAATTCATATATTGGAAATTCCGGTATTTTTAAATCCATTTCAAATCCAATTTAATTACTTAAAAATATTGGATTATAATTCTAGTTCATAACTAGTTCGTTTCGATAAAAATATATTTTCATCTTTTCAAATATGGAGTTTTTCATCCCAATTCTTTCTAAATCATTTATTATGATTTTACACAAATTATTAATATTTTTAATAATTTTATCAAGGCCCGTACAGTCGATTTCCATGAACAGCCATCGAACTGCACTTACAGCGACCTTTTCCAAATTTGATTTGGACATAATTCCAAATCCAACTGTTAGATTTCAAATCTCTAATATTATTTGGAAAACTCTTTTTGGTACGAACCCAACGGTTCCGGTTTTAGGAGAATTCGACGGTCGAATCTCCCGTAATGTCCGTTCGAAGTCAATGGTCGAAATTTGCGAACTACTGCGGCGCGGCGCATTCTATTCAGGCCATTATATATATATATATAGTCAATTTCCATTTAAAACATATTTTATAAATCGTTTTAAATTCGTTTTCAAAACGATTTCAACTTCATATTCAATTTCAAATCAAAATTGAATATTTCACATCATCGATATATAATTGATAATATTTTCAAAACATTAGATTTTGAAATCACTTCCTTTTCGTTATTCATTATAAAAATGAATAAAATTGATATAAATATCGTTCACGTCAAAATGGCGTTAATCTAATTAACACGACTTTATATATTTAAATATTTTCGTGTCCATCCCAAATCGGACATCAAAATCAGATTTCGAGCTTTTACTGAATATTATTTTAAAATATTCATTATTTTCTGAACTAGAATCAGACTCAGTCAATTACCATATAATGATTTATATGGATTTCATACAATACATGTATACAACAATAACCAAACACAGTCAACCATCATCCAGAATGCATTACACAACTGCATAAGCGTTAAATATAAATATTTGACGCTTACAACAGCTTGTCAATCAATCGATCGACATACAGCTAATTATTGGGACTAGTGTATGTCATATATCATCCCAATACCCGTGTGGGGTTTCAAGCAACAAATACAGATTTATTTGTGCAGTTGGGCGATGTGTAAAATTTATCGTCTCAATCAATATCAGTCAAACGTGTGTACATAAACAAATCGTCCGATTTGTTTATGAATATTTATTTTATTCATATACACGTTAAAAATTATATTTTTAACTATAAAATATTTTATTCTATTCCACATCACACGATCAATTTTCACAACACAATCAAACAAACAAGTAGTCCATGGTCTGTGGACGACGGGTGTCGGGTGCTGCTAAGCACCGTCTGCATCCTAGTATATATTTTAACTAGAGAATAAAACTAAAGTGAGAAGTTCTTACCTTTGGGTTCCACTCCTCCATTCTTTAACGGACGATGGATTGGATTCTGTTCAAAATTCCAACTCCATCTTCTTCACGCTGTTCATATTTCAATGCTAAAAATTATATTTTTACTTCACTAAAAATTATATTTTTACTTCACTAAAAATTATATTTTTACTTCAAAACCATACATGTAAAAATGGCATCTTTAACACGATGTTCATATTATAAAGATGATATTTTTATTTCGATGTTCATACAATAAAAATCATATTTTTATTCACTCTATAATATAAAAATCATATTTTTATTATTTCTATAATATAAAAATCATATTTTTCTATCGTTTAAAAATCAAATCTTTTTCATTTCAAAATCAAATCTTTTTACATAAATAAAAATCATAACTTTCTTTAAATAACCATCCCAACTTTCTTTAAATAAAAGTCTCAACTTTGCATTGTAAAAATTCAATCTTTACGGTTTGAAAAATCTAAACTTATTCATGTTAAAAATCAGGTTTTTGAACAAATAAAAATCGTATTTTTAGGCAAATAAAAATCGTATTTTTATGCTCATAAAAATCATGCCTTTCATTAATGTGAATCCTATATGAAAATCTAGGTTTTATACTATATAAAAATTTAATCTAAAAGCTCACCTTCTCGTACGGAGGAGGCTCGCTGCGTTCGAGGGAGGTGTCAGAGGGCTTCGGAGTGGAGCCTCTGACCGGCGGCAGGCCAATGGGAGGAGGTTGCGGGCCCCGGAAGCTGGCGTTGATCGATTTGGGGTTTGCGTCCGATTTTTTTGGGGGGGGGAGGGTTAGAAGGAGGAGAGAGAAGATGAGGAGGAGGGGAGAGCGGAGGGGCAGTGGAAGGCCAGGGGTGCCTCGCCGTCGGCGGCGGCGGTCAGCGCAATGCCAGGAGCGGCGGTCCCCCCGGTCGCTCTTCCTCTTTTTTTTATTTAATCTCGTTCAGTTTGACTGAGAAAACGGGGGGCCCAATTATATATATATATATATATATATATATTATTTTAATAATTAATTATTTCCCCAAAAGGGTTGACTTTACATTTGAACTCCAATCGAGACCCAACGACTGTCATCCCTAGCTAATTACCCTCATTCCGAACACAATGGGATATGTCCGGCAAGTCAATTCGCTTGTTTCGATCAGTTTTCATTTAAATTAAAATATAAATCTATGTATTCAATTTTAAACGTACATTTCAATTTATTGGGGCCTCATACTTACTTTAAAAATTCCAGAAAAATAAACCTATCTATGTTTTGACGATACAATCCTAACAAAATTAATTTCGTCGAATTTCGAGACCATTTGAAAAATGGTTATTTTCTGGTCGATCCAAATTGACTGAAACTATCAAAACACATTTTCTTTTGCCACGCTCACATATTGATCCCAAAAATTATCAATTTTGGAATCTAACAATAATTTGATATCCCGGATCCAACAAAAGTGGTTTCGTCAAAAATGGAGGTCGTCTGCAAAATGGCTATTTTTAAGGGCTAATTTTCCATAGCGACTATTCTGAATTTTCAACTGGTCGTAACTTTTTATTCCCGCTATGAAATTTTGATTTTTCGGATTCTTGGAAAGATATTTTCAATTATATTCTAATATTTCTGGTTTTACTAAAATCCATTTTATTTTGAATCCTGTACATTCATTTGAAATTTGAAATCGAATTTTTAAACTACCGCGCCATTTTCAATTCCTTTTATAATTAAAAATAAATATTTATATTCTAATGTCGATTCAAATAAATATATACATTCAAATTCTATTCAAAATAATTTTCTCATCTTTATTATTTAAAATAATTCATTTTAAATATTCAAAATTCATTAAAATTGCCAAAATAAAAATTTTAAATTGGTTCTGATTTTCCGGGTTGTTACAAAAACCCATTAATATGAGTAAAAATTTCGAGTGTGCTACACGGTTTCCATGCCCGAGTAATGAACTCCTTGAAATGATGACAAGGAAGCCTATTGCCATAAACATAGCCAACTATAGAACAACTCCATTTGAATTCTGTTCTTTTATTGACCTCCTCCTTCATAAATATCATCTTCTTGTTATTGAATGAGGACCCTATATAGTTGAGGTCAAAATCAGAATTTGATCATCCATTTTTAACCATATCGACCCAGGAACTAGTTGGTCTGTTACTAGTCATTGATGCAGCGTTGCTTTTTATTCCATTATTATCCCAAAAAGTTCTTGATTGTGAGAACGCAGATCTTGGGTTGGTTCCTACAACCGGTTTATTGCCTGGTGCGGCAGGAGTCGATCTAGTAGATGGAATCTGATTAGGTTGGCCAGATTTATTAGCATTGGACTGATTTTAAAACACTGGCTCCGAAACCCGATTAGGTTTCTTCCTTCTATTATATGTTTGAAAGCCATCATCATCAACAAAATTAGGATTAGATGGATGTTGAGTTGGTTATGAGTTGGCAGAGAAGGAGAAAAGGATGGATAAAAACCCCCAGAGATCAGGGTTAGAGACAGAAATTGAGTTATTTGAGATATTCATAGTAGTCATGGTCTCGTTTGAATGAAAAATATGTTAATGTTTTATCAATATATATATATATATATAAGTATATATATATATATATATGTATATATATATATATTGTGCAATATGATGTTAACCTTTTATCTAATTCTTCACCTTAATGGCGGAAACGAAACAAAAGAATACATCTACCTTTTCTCATCAAAACAAAACTATCAATACATCTTCATTTATTGATAAATCTAAGCTAAACGTAGTTTCTAATCCTTCAGCAACTTCAGATCTGGTATCGGATCTGAGTAATCGAAAGCTCAAGTTTGTGCAACCAGCTCCAGATCATGTTTTCATTCCTGAAATCATATACAACAAATCAGAGACATCCTGGAAGTATACTATTGCACTGATTCCAATTCTATTTAGGTTATCTACTATAAAGCTTAAGGAATATGTATCAAAAGTTTGGAAACCTGTTGGTACATTTAATGTTCATTCGACTCCTGGTTTCAATTTTGTGGTTCAATTTGATTGCAAAGAGGATTTTGATCGTTTAACAGAGTGTACTACATACTCTTATTTTGGTAGATTATTGTTTGTTGAGATCTGGTACCCTGGTTTCGATTTTAACAGCAAACAAAGTTCTATGGTTCAGATTTGGGTAAGATTGTTAGATCTACCATTAGAGTTGTGGACTAATGAAGCTATTCAAATGATGGCTAGTTATATTTCAAAACCCCTATTGATTGATGTTAACACAGCTGAGAAAAAGTACACGAAATATGCTAGAGTTCTAATTTTAGTGGATACTTCAACTGAGCTCAAAAATGAAATTCCTATTCATATGCATAATGGTCAGAAATTAATGATTCAAGTTGAATATGAGTATGTACCTATGAAATGTCTTCAGTGTTGTTTATTTGGCCATGAGGAAGATTATCATGAAGAATCTTCAGATCCAAGATGGAAGCCGCCTGACATTCATATTGAAACTCAAAATCAAATATCTGAAGATCAAAATGATAATTCTGTGCTTCAAAATGAGAATCCAGTACCTCAAAGTGTTATGCCTGATCCTTTTGTGAATGCAAATTCAAATAATTCTGAACCTGATATCCTGGGACAATCTCAATCTGATAATCCCCCTGGTGAAAATGTTGATCTGAATTCTTCTAAACTTCCAGATAACTTGATTCCTGACATGTTAAATAATGTGGCTGATCATATAGAGGAGACAGATAAAATGAAAAATCAGGACAAAGGAAAGCAAGTTGAAACCTCTTCTTTAGTTGACAAAAATGTTAATTACTTGCAAAGTTCAAAACCAAAAAACCAAACTCCTGCTAAAAGAGCTACGAGGAGTACTTCTTCAATTAAATGACACTGATTTCATGGAATGTTAGGGGTATGAATACTTCTTTTCGTATGAAAGAAATATTCACACTCCTAAATAAGACTAAATCAACTTTGGTTGGTTTAGTTGAAACCAAATTATCTATAGTAAATTTGGTGTTATTTTCTTCTTTATTACCTAATGACTGGAAATACTTGACGAATAATTTAGCTTTGAGCTCAGACAGGATTTTGTTGATTTGGGATTCAAAGGTTTGGCATCTAGATATGATTTCTTTTTCTCCTCGGCATTTAACAGTGAAGATAGTTAACCATGGCGGATTTATGATGTTTTTTACAGTCATATATGGCAGTAATACTTTTACAGAGAGACTAGTTCTATGGGAGAATCTGGTTAGAGAATCAATCTCTTATTCAAATGCTTGGATTTTAATGGGGGGTTTTAATAATCCTTTATCACCAAAAGACAAGAAAGGTGGAGCTCCAATACCTTATCATCATATAAGAGAATTTCAAAAATTTCTAATACAAACAGGTTTAACTGATTTAAAGCCTTTGGGTTTTAATTTTACCTGGCGTAGAAGAGGAGTAGCTACAAATATAGATAAAATTTTGGTGAATAATGTATGCCTACATCAGTTCCTTAATATGAAAGCTCTTTCATTCCCACAAAAATCAAGTGATCATAATCCTATTCTATTGGATCTAATCCCTACACCAGAGATTAAGGGATTCCCCTTTAGGTATAGAAATGATTGGAGTTGTTATGAAGGATACCATGATGCAATTCAAAAAGGTTTAAGTTCTAATGTGTGGGGTTTTTATAGCTATCAGTTTCAGCAGAAGCTAAAAAATTGCAAAATAGAACTTAAAAATTGGAATAAAACTAGAAGTAGAGCTGCTTCTAATCTTACAGTGGCAGAACAGAAAGTTTCTCTTCTAGAATCTGATGTGGATCTTCATCCTGAGGACCTTCAACTGTATTATGATTACCTGCATGCAAAGAGGGATTTTCAAAATGTTCAGTACATGGTTTTTAAAGGTTTAAAGCAGCAAGCAAAAATTTCCTGGTTGCAACAAGGTGACACAAATTCAAAATTTTTCTACTCCAGAATGTCAAATAGAAGATATTTCAGTCAGATTCGAGCTTTGATTGACTCTAATGGAAATCTGTTGTATAAACCTAATGATATTGAATCTGAAGCCATTGATTATTTTACTTCTATGTTTAATGGCTCATGTTCATCTGGTTTTCCAAGCTTTCAACCAATAGCTTATATCAATGATCAAGGTCAAAGGAATTTAGTGAGAAATGTTGAACTTGAAGAAGTTAAAGAAGCTGTGTTCTCAATTCATGATGAGTCCAGCCCAGGTCCAAATGGTATTAGTGTTAAGTTTATTAAAATGCATTGGGAATCATTGAAGGTTGATTTGCTAAATGCAATTTCAGATATTTTTAAGTCTGGTAAGCTTCCTAAAGCTTTAAACCATACTTTTATAACACTAATACCAAAAAATGATAGACCATCAGAAATTGCTCATTATAGGCCCATATCATGTTGTAATGTCTATTACAAAAAAATTTCAAAAATTTTATGTAACAGACTAAAACCTTATCTCCCTTCTCTGATTTCTGAAAAATCAGAGTGCATTTATAAAGGGAAGGTAAATTGGAGACAATATTTTACTTGCACATGAATTGTTAAGGGATTTCAGAAAATCTGGCATGCCAAAAATGAGTGTAAAAGTTGATCTACAGAAGGCCTATGATAGAGTGAATAGAGAATTTATTTGTTATGTGATGGAATGTATGCAGTTCCCTACTCATTTTATAAATCTGATCTATGAATGCATGACAACAGCCACCTTTTCTATTATGATACAAGGAATTCCAAAAGGTTTCATCTCATCAACAAGAGGAATTAGACAAGGAGATCCTCTTTCTCCTTATTTATTTGCTCTGGCAATGCAATATTTCACCTTTTTAATGGATGAAGCTATCATTTCTAATTCTTTTCAGCCTAGCAATCAAGTGCAACCAGTGATTTCTCATTTACTCTATGTAGATGACTTATTGGCTTTTGGAAAAGCTTCATGTCAAAATGCAAATTGTTTAAGGCTGATTTTTCAGAAGCTTAGCATGTTTGCAGGTTTGAATGTCAATGCTACAAAAACTAAAATATTTTTTAGTATTTCAGTTTTAAACCAATCAGAAATAAAGAATATTTTGGGATTTGATCAAGGTACATTGCCAGTTAAATACCTAGGAGTTCCTTTATCATCAAATTACTTACACTATTCTGAGTGTAATTCATTTATTCAAAGGGTGCAGAGCAAAATACAAGGCTGGGAGACTAAGCTATTGAGTTTTGCAGGTCGTGCTGAGCTTATTAATTCAGTATTAACCCCTATCATTTTATACTGGCTGCTTATCTATCAAATACCAGAGTTCACTTTGGATAAATTGCAGTCATTATGTGCAGATTTTTTTTTGGGGAGGGGGGGGGGGGTACTGTACATAAAGTGGCTTGGTCAACTTTGTGTAAACCTAAGAAAGAGGGGGGAATTGGATTGAAGAATTTTTCTGACTTAAAGAAAGTTGCTTGTGTGAAGTTATTATGGAATTTCCTGTCTAATTCATCTCTGTGGAGTAGATGGATTCATAGCAGATATTGTAAGAATGATTTTTTCTGGTCAATGGCTAAAGACCCTAATGCATCTAGCACTTGGAAATCAATTCTGAAATTAAGGTCAAACTCAAAGCAACTATTTAACAGGAAAATTTGTAAAGGGGAAAACACTTATCTTTGGTATGATCCTTGGATAAATTGCAAGTGTATGGTGGATATGCTTGGTTATGATAGACTTCGGATCATTGGGCATCCTGACCAAACAGTGGATTTGATAATTAGAAATGAGGCTTTCCATCCTGAAATTCACCCTGCAACAAGAGAATTAATTGAAGAAATAAGTTCAATTACAATCCATTCAAATCAAAGTCAGGACCTTTATGAATGGTGTGAAGGTGGGGATTTTTCTTTTCACAAAACATGGGAGTATATAAGATTAAAGGATCCTTCTGACACTATATTTTCAGTGATTTGGCACAAGAAAAACAGTCGACGAATGTCCTTTATATCTTATCTAGCATTACTGAGAAGATTAAATACTAAAGATCGATTACTTCGATTTAGTTCAATGGAAAATATCATGTGTCCTTTATGTGACAATCACCCTGAATCTATTTCTCATTTATTCTTTCAGTGTGATTATTCATCATATATATATGGAAATCACTGAAAGATAAGTTAGAAATACCTTTAGATCTTCTTGTTGATGTCAAATAGGAAGCACGAAATCTATATTTGAGGTTTCCAAATAAAGATCAATCTAGAGATTTAGCTTTCGGATCTTTCACCACTGCAATCTACTCTCTGTGGAGAGAAAGAAACTTGAGGATCTTCCAGAGTAAGAGATCGTCCGCTTCTATTTTACTGAGGAGAATTGAAAGAGAGATTGTGGATCTAGTTCAAGGTAATGGATCGAAGACTGCATGGAACTCGAGAAGTATACAGCTGTTGGATAAATGGGGTATCGAACTGATAGATGCCGGTTAACTGAAGAGTTTGAACAAGTTGAAGGCGGTGGATTATTTGGGCTCTTTGGTGGGCCGGGAAGATGTATCCTTTTCTTTTACTTTTATAGTTGTTTTTGATGTATTTTCTTTCGACTATATGAGTTCAGTTTTTGTCTTGTATTTAGCCTATTTTATGAGTACTGTTTTTCTTGTAAGGTACCCACTAGAGGGATTGCAATGTTTTAACGAGGCTTGTAAGATAGACTTTTAATTGGTTTAGCAATAAAGAGAACCAATTTTCAATATATATATATATATATATATATATATATATATATATATATATATTGAGAGTTGTTCTATGCACAGTCGTGCAGGCCTAATAAGAGAAATTGGAGGGTGCAAGTTTTGCACAGTCGCGCAATGCAATTTCCATATAATGATATTTTTGGATATGGATCAGACACGTGATTACAGCTACGGTGATCTGCTGAACTTTGCGCCATCGGTGCTCGGTGGAATTGAAGGTTCTTAAGTACCTTACGACAATGACGACAACATCATCGCCAATATATCTCCATCTTCCAAATCCAATCCTCCATGTCCACTCTCAGAAACGGGACCCATGGTTCAATCCAAACCTCAAAAACTCCAATCCTCGCCGTACCCGCGGCTTCGTCGACCACTCTGTCGATCTCCCCTCCCTCCTCCTCTCCCTTTCCCAAACCTCCTCCGTCCCTCAGCTCCACTCCCTTCTCTCCCCTTTCCTCGAACCTTCCTCGAACCAGACCACCAAAAAGCTCTCCTTGCGCTTCATGGTCACTCTCCTCTCGCGCGATCCCGACCACCGCCGCACCCTCGCCTTGCTCGACTGGATGCACGACGTCGCCGGCTACCCCCCTTCCGTCTACACCTACAACGTCGCCATTCGAAACTGCCTCCGCGCCAAGCAGTTTCCTCTCGCCCTCGGCCTTTTCAACGAGATGCACGACAAGCATTCTCTCTCTCCCGACCGCGTCACGTACTCCACTCTAATCTCCGCCCTCTCCCAAAACGGCCTCCTAGACGAGGCCATGGGCTTGCTGAATCAGATGGACAGAGACTCTGTTACCGGTGACCTGATCCTTTACACAAATCTGATTGATCTCGCCAGGAAGATGAACGATCATTCCAAAGCATTGATTCTATTCTCTAACCTCAAAAGGCTCCACATCACGCCTGATTTGGTGGTCTTCAACTCCATAGTAAGCGTGCTAGCACGTGCTGGCCTTTTCAAAGAGGCACGAAAAGTGCTCGACGAAATGATACACTCAAAACAAATGCCAGACACGGTCACTTATTCAACTCTCCTAGCAGGTATGGTTGAGAAGGAAAGGTATTTACAAGCACTGTCCTTATTCTCAGAGATGAGAGAGTTAAAAATTCGCTTAGACATAAGAATTTGCAACATCATGATAGATTGTTATGGTAAGTTAGACATGGCAAAGGAGGCAGACAGACTCTTTTGGGCAATGAGAAGAATCGGAGTAGAACCAAGCATAGTTACATACAACACAATGTTAAGGGTTTACGGTGATGCAGAGTTATACGGTGAAGCAATACATTTGTTCAGGTTAATGGAGAGGAAGGAGATAGTAAGAAACGTGGTAACTTACAACACAATGATTAGGATATATGGGAAGAGCTTAGAACACGAGAAGGCGGGCAATTTGGTGATGGAGATGAAGAAGAAAGGGGTGGAGCCTAACGGAGTTACGTACTCGACCATCATTTCGATATGGGGTAAGGCGGGAAAGATAGATAGGGCAGCCATGCTTTTCCAGAAGTTGCGAAGTTCTGGTATTGAGATTGATCCTATTCTTTATCAGACCATGATCGTGGTTTATGAGAAGGCAGGCTTGGTTGGCCATGCGAAGAGATTGATATCGGAGTTGAAGAGCACTGATGTTGTTTCGAAAGATACTTCGATTATGGTTCTTGCTAAAGCGGGAAGATTGGAAGAGGCAATGTGGGTGTTTAGGCAGGCAGTTGAAGGTGAAGAGGTGAAGGATATAACGGTGTTTGGAAGCATGATGGAACTATTGGCGAGGAATAAAAGGCATAAGAATGTAGTTGAAGTATACGAGGCGATGAAGAAGGCAGGGTTTTTTCCGGATTCTGAAATGGTTGGTGTGGTTTTGAATGCTTATGGGAAGATGCAAGAGGGACATAAGGCGGAAGAACTGTATAAAGGCATGAAGGAAGAAGGATGTGTTTTTGCAGATAAAGTGCATTTTCAGATGATGGGTTTGCTGGGAGGAAGAAGGGAGTTTGAGAAGGTTGAAGCGATGTTTGAGGAGTTGAAGGAAGACGATAACGTCGATAAGAAAGAGTTGCATCTTGTTACAGCTAATGTTTATGAGAGAGCAAACAAGCTGGATGAAGCAGCCAGGATTATTGGGATGATTGGTAAGAGGAGTGCAGATGTATTTGCTTAGTTCAGCAGATTTCTCATGTTTTATTTCTTTTGGCCAAGAGGATTTGAGGAATGAAGCAAAGATGGGACTTGCGCGAAGTAGTTCTTTTTACCCATCTCGAACTCTCGATTTGCAAAGAAACATGGGGAACTCCCAGTTTTATCTAGTTCACAATGCTCAACAAATCAATACCGTTAATTTGAAGGCCGTGAAAAGAAAAAAGAAGGAAAAAAGAAAAAAAAAGAGTGTTTCTCCCATTTAATTTTCTAAGCATGGGTTCATAAACTCCATAAACGATATTTTGAACATCATATCATGGTTTTTGTTTTTATGTTTTAAAAGAGGGGACACTTCCTCTCATTTGTTGTTGGAAGGGTTTAGGAAATTCATGATTATTTTCTTTTTACTACTACTAAAAAGATGATCACTCTCTTGGAGATGTTCTTGCACAATGGTTATTTTGAAAATTGTTTAGTTTTTAGACAAAATTTTAGGAAACCTTTGGAAAACAAATTGGCTTTTTTAAGTGTACTCTATGAAATATAAAGGGACTTTGTGTAATCTTTATGTTACTAAGCTACTTTTCCTTCAAAATTATACAAAGAATTTAAAATAATATATAATTTTTGCTTTAAATTTTCAGTTTGAAGTTGTATTTGAGTGCATTTCATATAGTAATTTAAGAAGGAAATCATTAAATATTTATATGCAGAAATACTATTAATAATAATAATAAATAAATAAAAAGATGACACTTATATAATGCACATAGATAGCATAGTGAAATACGAAGGTATGTAAGCAAGATAAACATACATAACACACTAGTATGCACTACACTTATGTATCGTAACTTATTTTTCTGGTTTATTAGTTGCGGAATACGAATTTTAAGGCTAATTTAACACTAAAAAAAGGATGAATAGTGCTAACTAACTTATGAGAATCTTTATAAATTCTTTTGAAATTATTATTAAACAATGATAAAGTAACAATCGCGGATGTAAACGGGTAAGTATAAATGCAAAAAAGGGAGTAGAGAATTAGAGAGATTACACCATAGAATTTTATATTTGTTTGGAATTATCGTACATTCAGTCTCATATAATTGCTTGCACAACTTCCTTTTTAAAATGCCAATCTTTTCAATGGGTAAAAAACAAACTCGATACAATCTTGATTTTAAGGATACGAGACACACTTTAGATTTGCGAGCTTTGGGTACGTTGATTAGAATCAGAGGGACACTGGTACACTCACTTGGATTCAAACAAGACAACAAATACACCCACTTGGATTTAAACGGAACACCAAGCACATCCAAGAATAACTAACCATAGTTTGACAATTTCTACAAAATTATTTGTTTTTTAAATACAAGTGATCCTAAACTCCCCCGAGTAGTACTTTGATCTTGATTTGAGTGAGTGAGATGATTGGAATCATAAGGTAAATAATAGAAATCAAATCAATAGAGTGTGAATTGGTTTTGGTTGAAAATGAAAATTTTTGAATAAAGTTTTCACTCAGAATATAGGCAGAATAAAAGGAGATAAGAAATAAGTAATTAGGTACCAAAAATTTTGTTTGGAAGCCCTTATATAGACATGTCCATTCGTGATGTGTTACGAAGAGTAAACGCTTCTTTTCAAAATTTTGGTATGTTTGTCGACATACCCCTTCGAAAAATTATAAACTCTTTCTTTTCAAATTATTTTAAAAACCTTATGTTTTGTAAAATATTTCCTTGTAAAATTAGTTAAAGCTAGTTTTTAAATGTTTTAAATGTGGGAAACATTTTTATAAAATATTTCTAGTTTTTTGGAAAGATTTAGAATATATTTGGATTAAAAACATAAAGATCTTCATATACTATATCTTGATAAAAATAAAGAGGGCTTTAAAAAGATTTCCAGATAAAGTAAAGTCCTTGAAATGTATTTGATCAAAGTATGAAATCTTGAAATCATGAAATTTTGTAATATAAAAAATAAATAAAGGTGTTTATAAAGCACTAAAGCATTAAAACTTTTATAAAGCATTATAATATAAAAGTTGTCATTGCCAATTTGGATTTGATTTCTTTAGATTCTCGAATTTCTTTATAGTTATATTCAAGAGATATTAGTAAGTGCTGCTTGTTCTTGTCTCACTTCATTAGTATAGTTTTTATTTTATTTTGCATATATATGTATGTGTGTTTGTGTGTGTGTGTGTGTTACACATTAGTGTAGTTTCTTGCAGCTATCGATACAGCCTTTGGATCGAACAGATTTTTCTTATTCTATGAGCTGAAATCCACTTTGATTTTATTTCGTTCTTTTGTGTGGGGTTTTGCTACCTACCAAATTTGTTGGCAATTTCTTTTTTAAGTGTGGAATAAAATGATATGAATGCTCTTCTTCATATTAGGATCACTCGTTTTTCTCAAAAATAAAACACAAAACATAAACGTATATTTAAATCATACAAAATTTAAAATATAAAACTTAAATTTATACCTTTTTTAAAATATCAAAACTCAAAAAATATAGCTGGTAGATTTTTTTTAAAACATGCTTGATTCAAAATAGTTTAGAAACAAAAGATAGATAAAGGAGTGCTATCAGGGACTTTCACAAAGTAATTGTCGCTCGTATACAATAAAATAGTCTTGGTATCTTCATGCCATGATCTTCAAACTCATGAGTCTTTATGGCTATCTCTTGCATCTTTATATCAGCCTCTGAATTTTTGTATCTGCCTTTTGAGCATTTATGATGTATGGTATTTGATTCAATACATATATAATATCATGCATTGTGTATTATATTATGTATAATCATACATGATTGTTGTCATAAAAACTGGTAACGACCCGACTTTTCCATACTGTTTAACCTGACATTTACCATTCATGTCCAACTCAAAGGAACAGAAACCCAGATTGTTAATAGAAAGAAGTTAGAGAGTGAGAAGTAGAAAAAATTATATTAGAATATAAGAATAAGAAGATCAGAGTCTCACAGCGGAACGAATAAAATATAATATATCAAACTCTTTACTCAAAAGAAAAATGTACATATAGTATTACAGGCTGTTAGATAATTAATTGATTAAATCCAAGTTGTCCGTTTGATAAGAATTATAAACAAGTCTTTATATAAAACAACCTTCACTGGGCTTCCCTACAGGACGGCGGTCGACACCGGGTGCGGTCGACACCTCCATAGGAGGGTGGTCAACAACCCTTCTAGAGGGGCGGTTGAGCCCAGGGGACAATCATCTCCTATACATTACTTTTTATTAATTTCTTATTGATTCAGATTGATTGCTTTCCTTATTTTAATTATTCTTGTCCCATTGTATACGAATATATACATGTAAGTTTGAATTCAAAAGAAATATTCTTTTTCTTGCTTATCCATTTAATATATTCCATGTTTGTATATATTTATTTGAAATTCAAACTTTGTACGTTAATATACACACACAACTAGATTTATTAATAACTTTTGCATACAGACTCCGTTTTTAGTAAATAAAATATGAAAATAGATCAGAATCTTGTCACGAACACAACTACACTACTTTCGTAACCAAATTTCTGATTGTTCAAAATTCCATTTTCATCTCATTAACATAATATTAATTATTACTGTTTTTTTAATTAAATTAACTTATGTCTAAATTAATTATATTTACGGGGTGTTACAGGAGTGGGTCTAATGAGAAAGTTTGAGTAACAAAACTGGTGCTGGTTAGAATCATAATAGAAAAACTATTTCGGACAAAAATAACTGTTAGAGTGATCGTAAAAAGTATTTTTCATAAATACAAATTTATTTGTTTGAAATCGTTTCATACTTACTTTTTTACTCGTAGAAATTTTGGAAAAATATTCTAAAATATAGAAAAGCACAACTTGATAATTTGGATCTGCAACAATAATTGTTCTAGGGGACTTATGCAACCAGTCAAATGTCCTATACACATGCTTAAACTCAAGAATAATTCACTTCAATTCCAACACCTTACTTTTTAACAATCAATGGTTTTTTGAGGGATTTCAAAATCTGCTTAATGATACCGAAGATCAAGAATAGTACATTCTAAATTTGAATTCATCAACCAATCCTCCATCGTTCAAAATCCAATGCACCAAATTCTAGTGTAACAAACTTGCACGTTGATTCTTCTTCTGATGCACATAACAACTAGTGAAGACGTCATAATAAAACTGACTATGAGATAACAAAAATAGCCGACGCCATATATGAGCGACAAATGAAGAAATCTCGTACGAACTCAGATAGTCTGAACAAAAATAACGCACGTTCAATAAGAAATTCATTAAGTTACATCGATGTTGTTGCTTGACTTAAACGTCTAACAGAAGGCGCAAATTTTAATTTTGCCGAAGCGTTACACGTCGTTGTGCATGATACAGATTTATTCAACACACTTAATGACAATGATGCTATAGAATGGTTGTCCTATACGACATACCTCTAGTGTGTTTCTACAAGCTGCAAATCTGTTCTGATCCAAGGTGGTGGCGGAAACAAATAGGACTGTCACAAAATGTATTTCCACATTAATTATTTATGCATTTTATCAAATGTATTTATTAACGTATTAATTAATATGCATGTATTTTAATTTCTTGCTGTTGTTTTATTTTAATTAAATGCATATTACACTACAAAACAAATAATTAATTAACACTAAAATAATTAGCGACATATTAAAAAAAATAAACTATAAAACAATTAGTCGAAGGTTGTAAAATACTCAAAAAAACTTTGAAAATGGTCGTTAGCTCTGACTGTTCCCTCCCTCTTCCATCACTTCATACTTCGAGCTCTCCACTTGTTACTTCTCCTCAAATTCCTCCTCGTCCTTCACCACCGCCTACTCCGCCTAACCCTCCTCTTATTCCTCCAGTTGATTCTGACTCCTCATCATTGTCGCAACCTTCTATCATGCTACATTAGCCATGTCTACGTGTATGGACTTCCTTGTTCAATCGCTTACCTCGCAATGCGAGGAAGTACATACCTGTTGATATAAAGCCAATGTACTTAGGCAATTTCATGAATTTCACCGTTGAGGATGTGCAAGTAGGAGCTCAAGTCTGGATTGATACTTTGGTTGGCTTCTTCCTCGATAATCCTCTCTCGTGCATGACAGCGATTCAAAAATTGAAGTCAATGCGGTGCCTGAAAGGAGCAATTAAAGTTACATCTAGTCGGTGAATATTCCTCTTCCAGCTTGCTTCCCTCTAAGGCGAAAGTGAGAATGTCGGCTTGAGTAACACAAACATTGGTGAGAATCCAATGCCCCAAAAACCTAAGGGTTCCTCCGCAAGTTCGTCCATGGAGCTTGAGTCAGGGCCTAAGATCAGGCCGAAAGGCGTAGTCAATGGACAACGAGTGAATATTCCTGTAGTACCCCTTATTGGTCCCGAGGGTCGGAGGAGGCTAGGTTAGCCGAAAGATGGTTATTAGTTCAAGGATGAAGTGACTGTAACAATCTGTATTTTTGGAACCAAATTAAAATTTATTTTTAATTGAATATAATGGAAATTAAATATTTTAATTGATTTATTTTGAGAATAACTACTTGGAATTTATTTAAATCGAAGTTTTAGCGTAAGAATTAAATTTTAATTAAAACGAACTCGTAATGGCGTGGTAGTTTGAAAATTTAGCCTTGAACTTTAATTGATTATACAGAAAGGTGCATTTTTTACAGGTCCCTATTAAGTTTTAAAATTAGGCTCACATCACATCATAAATTTATTGGAAATTAGGTCCCTATTTCTCAAAAATAGGTCAAGAAAAATAAAAAAAATACATAAATTAATATTAAAATAAATTATGCAATCGAAAAAAATTCAGTCCAAAAAACATCAAAAAACACGGCAAAAACAACTAAAAACAGCGAAAAGTACAGTTAAATGCATAATATTATGCACATATTTGAATTTTCTTGTATACATATGTGCATGTATTCCAATTTTACATCTACTTGATTTACTTGCATATTTTTGTGCATGTATTGCATAATCCTTGCATAAAAATGTGCAATAATTCATAACCGTGCACCTCATTTCAGATTTACTTACATTCAAGTGTGCAAATAAAACAGAAAACATACGCACATGTGTGAAACATATCTGCAGGAAAAATGTTAGTTGAATTTCATTTATGGAATAATTGCATATACATATGCAAGTATTTCAAATAGTTGCACACATGTATCCAACTTTTCTCCCAAATTTCCAAAACAAAATGGCTTATGCAATAGTTGCATACATGTATGCAACTTTTTTTTTGGATTGGCGTGAACTTCTGGGATTATTTCTAGATTTTAGAATATATTTTTTACTAAGTGGCGCATTTTTCTTGGGCACAAAAAGGTAAAGGCGGAACTTCTGAAAATAGTGGGCTGGTTTATATTTAAAACTTGGGAGGGATGTGAGCCTAATTAAGTTTACTTTTAGGGATGTGTGCCTAATTTTTACTATAAAGAATGCAATATAAATCGGATTTTAGTAAAACAAAAAAAGTTAGAATCTATTTAATTATATCTTTCTAATGTATGTGAAAATTTTAGATTTCATATTAAACTGAAAGATATGTCCAGTTTAAAATTTAGAATAGTAGCTATGAATTTTATTAATTATTTTAATATTATTTAAGCCCTCAAAAATAGTCATTTTGCAAACGACCTCCGTTTTCGACGAAACTAATTTTGTTGGATACGGAACATCAAATTATTGTCAGGTTTAAAATTTGAAGTCATTTGGAATTAATACGTAAGCATAGTAGATTTTAACATGTATTAAATTTTAGTTAAAATTTAATAAGCAAGTTATAAGGCCATTTTTCAAATCGTCTCCAAATTCGATAAAACTAGTTTTGTTAGGACTGTATTTATAAAACATAGTGAAATGTCAAATTTCACAATTTTTGGAGTCAGTATGTGGTCATGGCAAATTAAAATGTACGTTGAAATTCAATTTTAAACGTTATATTAATTTATATTTTAATTTTGATAAAAACTGATCGAAAAACCCAAATTGGCTTACGAAACATATCTCATTGTGTCCGAAATGAGGGTATTTAGCTGGGGGCAACAGTCGTTGGAGTTTGTTCGGAGTTCGGAGTTTAAACTTCATTATAAAGCAATAAAAGAATAAAATATTAATTAAATAAAGGGAGCGACTATTGGGACACAAAATAAAACACACAACTTTAAACACAAAATCCTGACCGTTGGATTCTTTTGTCTTTACATGAGAGGTGCAAATCATGGGAAGATCTAGTGGTTCAGATCTTCTATGTTTAATTTTGTGCCAATATTTTGTGTCCCTATAGAATTTCCCTTAAATAAAAGGGTATATATATAAACTTTACGAAACCCTAATTCTCACTTCCCAGACCTACCGCCATATTCTAATTCAATGTCCATAATTTTAAGATCTTTCTCCTCCGATTTCAGTTCATTCATGAATCAAAACGAAAAATATTCAATACGAAAGTGGTTCGCCTCTCTGAGCTTGAGAGACTCAACGGTCATGATTTGAGATTATCATCTTTGGTGACCAGAATTTGCACTGAAACGCGATGACTTTGGAGTGAATTTTTGAGGCCTAGGACACGTGCGAGCTCGCTGCCGTTGCAGGCGTGGGAGGCGCAGGCTGAGACGCACCTCCAGGTGCAATTGGATCGAGCTCCGGTGAGCTACTAGTGGTGCGGTTCTAAACCCTAGCGGTTGATTTATGGGTTCGAATGCTCCAGGTTTTGAACGAAAGAAGATGATGGAAAAAGGGAAATCATGGTGGCCTTTAGGTCATATGGTGAACGGTTTGACTGAAGATAATTTAATTAAAAATAATTAAATCTGAGTTTATATTTGTATAAGGATGGTGAAATCTTATAAAATCCTCTTTGCGATACGAGGTCGGAACCGAACGATTTCAGGTGCCTTCGAATCGCGTCATCGAGCGCTATGCCGTCGAACAGAGTAGAACAGAAACATAGCAAGCTAAAATTTGAAGCCAAACAGTACTAAAATTGTCATTTAAAGACTGATGAAGTGTAAACCGATTGTGAGAACTCTCTCACTCAAATTATTTTTACAGTTATTATATCTGTGACTGAATATATAGATTTATTGCATGTGACTGAAATATTTGTTTGGTGGTTGATGGATGTTGACGGTTTAAATACTATTATTTTTATTAAACTGTTAATATATACGTTGCTAAATAAAACGTTTATATTATGAATTAATTTGGGATGACAATTTACTCACCCGCCTCCCAAATATTAGGTAAGTTCGTATGGATTGTGATGCAAACCCCACACAGTTATTGGGACGATAATTTTACAAAACACCCAAGTATGCAAATAATAATTATTGTTGATGATTGAAAACCCTACACGAGCCTGGGGATGATAATTAATTCACATCTCCCTTGGATTTAATTGTATGTCAACTGATTGGTTGACAAGACTGTTATAAGCGTTATTTAATTATTTAATTCTTGTACAGTTGTAAATTGCACTCAGGATGTGAATTGAACATTTAATAGTTAATTATCACTATTTTTGAATACATGTGATGCATGTAATCCATATAAATAAAATTATATGGTAATTGATTGAGTCTGATTCCAAATCAGAAATAACGAATATTTTAAAATAATATTCAGTGAAGAATCAATATATGATTTTGATGTCCGAATTTGGATGGAAACAAAAATATTGAAATATTCATAACTGAAATGAATATGAAGCTAGGTTAAGCAGATAAACACCATTTTGACTCGAACGGAATTTTCTGTCGATTTTATTCATTTTATAATGAATATCGAAAAGATTTGATTTCAAAATCTGATATTTTGAATATATTATCATTTTAATATTATAATGATATGAAATATTAAATTTTGATTTAAAATTGATATGGAAGTTGGAACAGTTTTTAAATTGAATTTATAAACGATTTATAAAATACGCTTTGAATGGAAATCGACGAAATATATTATACATACATACATATATATAGGTCGTTTGAATAGAATGTGTCACAAGATGTCGTTCGCGAATTTCAACCATTGACTTTGAATTACGTAACGGGAGATCCGACCATCGAATTCTCCTAAAACCAGAACCAGTGGGTTCATTTCGAAAAGAGCTATCAAATGATAATAAAGGATTTGAAGTCTAATGGTTGGATTTTAAGATATGTCCAAATCAGTTGTGGAAAAGGTCGCTATGGATGTAGTTCGGTGACTGATATTGGAAACCAACTGTGAGGGCCATATTAAAATGATTAAAAATAGAGAAAATTTTTGTTAAATCATAATAAGTGGTTTGGAAATATTTTTGGATGAAATATTCCACTTTTGTAAAGATAAAAGATATTTTTATCTGAATAAGTTGTTTATCAACTTGAGTAGAGAACTGAAAGGATTATATGGTTTTAATATAACCAGAATTTTTCCAACGTATGAATTGGAATGGATTTGAATGAAAATAATCTTTGTAATATTTCAATGTTGGATTCCGTGATTATATGGATATTGTTGAGGAATTTGGAAGAAATGGATATTGTTATTACCAATACGATATCTGTTGTTTTCAGAATTTGATATTGAATATAAATCGATATGATTCCTATTCAGATCCTTGTATTTAATATCAAATTGGATTTTGGGTTTCTCGTGAATGGTGTCTTCAATAACACTGTTCTAAAACCCTGTTGAGGAATGAATGAATCTTTTAATTAAGATTAATGATGTTTTCCAGCTTATAAATATAAATTGGAATTAAACAGAAGTTGATTTTGGGTTCGTTGTGAACAACGTTTTAAATAACATTTGTTCTTTAACCCAATTAACAATGAAGATATGATTTGGAATTTATAAATCTTTTAATTAAGATTTATGGTGATCTGCTAAAGTAAAATTTTCCAATTTAATGCATCAAGTTGGAATTGAGTGGAATTCGATTTAGTGATAATCCAGATGAGCTTCCATGAAAGAAGACCATTACTATTTATGGAATTTAAAAGGCTTTGTCGTTATTCCACTCATAGTATTAGTCTAATATAAAAATTTATATCGGTTACGATTGATCGAATTTCCATGAAAGTTCTATTTTAATGGAAGATTACTTGGGTTTATCGTGAACTGTGTTTTAAATGACATTGGTTCTTTAACCCAATTAAAGATGGGATTAATTCCCTAAAAGATTGATTAATCATTAAGTAATGATTTTTGAGATTAAAAGAAAGTGGAGTTTTAATAAATCTTTAATTAGATTGAAATGAGAATAATGTAATTAAATTTACCGAATTCAATAATTGTTCAAGAATGGAGTGCAACCAGTTTTACTCTATGCGATAGTTAAATCTTTAATTAGATTTGAACGTTGAATGGTAATTGAATTTACCGATAACACAATGGGTGTTAGATATGGAGTACTACCAGGTTTTCTCCATGGGATGAATAGGTTAGGATTGGGATAATAAAATGAATGATTACTTCGATAAGGCTTGTTAATCCCGACTAGTGTTATAAACCTTAATTTGGTTTAAGATTGTTAAAAGATAATACCAAATCTTTTGCAATGGTTTTCAAAGAATGATTTAAACAAGAGGTTTAAATGAATTAAAGCTTTGATAATATTTATGGGAATAATTCCCAATGATAAGAATATTTGAATAAAAGAATATTCTGGATTGGAACGAGACATATGACGTGTTTTTATAGCACTTGATTATAAGATACGTTATTCAGAAAGATCAGGTTTAATCCCTTCTGAATAACTGATACGATGATTAAAAGTCGAAAATTTGAAGACGGTGGTTGAAGACCGGAGATCTTCACATCGTTTGGATGATCACTGATGTCTTGATTGGGTCGTACACTCAAGACGAGGTAATAAGTGGTGGTGATCGTTCAGACGTACTTGGAGATCGACCGGATATGCGAGGGCCTCTCTCCAGTATTGGACATATGGGATGAGGAATAAGGTGCCTCCGGTTTCATTCAGACCCAGAACGAACTTGCAAATGGATTGTATGTTTAACATTGTATTTCGCGCTGTATTTGTTGATCTCGGCTAAATGTATATTTGTTTGGTGGCAGAGAATTTATTCTTTTGCTTAACACCTGCCTCTGAGACGTACGAGCTCAGAGGTTATATACTGGTGAAAATCAACGGTATGGTATGGATTGACAAGGTGGCATGCTAAGATGCAGTGATCAAGGCTTCTGTTGAAAAGCAGTGTTTTGTGGATGGGCTGATATAACATAGCTCTGTGTGTCGAGACGCCCATGAATGATTGAGGCTGGATAATAAACAGCATGTTGGAATCGAACTAACGGTACAGATGTTTCCTGGGGGATCCAGGCGTAACCATTGTGTACATTGGGTTCAGAAAAGGAATCTGGGATCTGGGAGCCCCGATAAGGGTAGTACTCCATTGAGCATGATGGATCTGGGAGCCCGCTAAGGTGACTCAGTTATAGCATGAAGGATCTAAGTGATCAGGGAGCCCCGATAAGGGTGGTACTCCATTGAGCATGAAGGATCTGGGAGCCCGCTAAGGTGATTCTCCAAAAGCAAGAATAATCCAGATTTTCCTGAAAAAGGCGAAGAATAGTGATGGCAAGAAAGCCTCGGTCATTGATGGAATTTAATTTCCTATACGAACCTTTGCGGTTTTTAATTCTGACCTATGTATATAGCCATAGTACACTACATCTGCTATGATTGATATATTTATTTGTGAAAAATGATTTTTACACTATGCACTGGTGATAATAAAAAGAAGATTGTGCGTACCAACCATTTTTGGCTATTATAAGGGAAAACTTTATCTTCCTGTTTGCATTGCATTGTGTGATGGGATGGAGTCTTATAATAGCTTCATTGTTCTTTCCTTTAGCATTATGAGTATTCATGGGAGAAAACTCGTTCCATGTCATACGACGTGGTCCCATGATTTAGCCAACTTTAAAATAAAGTTATTAACTATTTTAATTCTCACATCAGTCCCATGACTGACTCGGAGTTTATTGTTTGTACCTAAACTTTGTGTACTTATATTTTCCCCACGGGCAGCTAGTAGTTTGGTTTTGCGGATATTTCTTTTCACTGGATCCTGGATTACGACTGGAGCTATATCCGGATTGCTTTGTATTCATATATTTCCTTCAGTTGTGGTAGTTGTTGTTTTCCGCTGCACATTATATTTATGTATTATATTTCTGTTGTTATGTAATTTTAAAATCTCTGATATTTTCCGTTGTATATTATTTGTTTGTAGTCTAATATCTCATATTTTGATGTAAATTGTTATAATAACAATGAAATGTTCTCTTGTTTTTGTTCTGATGAGTCATGTTCTCAAAGCAATCCGCCTACTTGTTAGGTCGGCTGAGAAGTTCAGGTCACGACGGGTGGTATTAGAGCCTTGATTTACAAAACTCGAAAACAAGACACATTAGAACCAAACGAAAGAATACATCAAAGACAGGATTAGTAATATCCTATGAATAACTCGTTAGAGATAGGTTTAGTAATATCCTAGAATGAGTTTGAAGGGTATTATTTATAAAAATGGAATTAGTTTTGAAAATTGTATCATATTATACGTATTTGAGTATTTTATTTTATATTGAATTTGGACTATTGAGTATAAGAAGATTTTGAGCGTATGCCTGACAAGATGTATATTCAAAGTCTTAAATATACTCGATAGATATAGAATCACATTCTAGTCGCTTGGAGATGTTCCTGGTGATTAATGCATTATCATCAGTATTTATATTCGAGTTTCGAAAGTGGGATATTTATATGATTCTAATTAACTGGTGTGAGAACCAAAACTTAGTTAGAGTTTATTATTTGTGATTTGGCATTAAAAATAGATTTTTTGAATACATAGAAGTTATATATTTGAAAAGTTAATCAACTAATTGATTGCTGGTTGTGATGTGTGATTATTAGTTCAACTAATAAAAATATTGGAATAATAAAACCAATACGAGAATGAAGAGAAAATAAAGCCAAATAAAATCTAAAGTTGAATTGAATTGAATTGCAAGTTTAGTTAGAACAAATATATGTATATATGTATATGTATATATATTAAGCAGGTAATTGATTTGAAGTTGAGTAAAGAAATAAATTTGTGTGCACGACAAACAGGTGCACCTTTATGAGTTGGTTGCGCAATTTTTTTATTATTAAACTACTGTGAGTGATTCGGATGCGCTGTGATGTTGTTCTATGTGAAATTTAAACATACGTCATAAGATAGTAACCAGTAAATTTTGACTACACCACATAACAAACTACTAAAGATAGCACAACATATCATAGTCTATATAAGCATTTGCTGCTTATATGACGAGGTTTGGAGTACTATATGAGCAAGACGCTTGCATGATGAGGAGTGAAATATAGGTTGAACTGAGGACTGATTATAGACTTAATAACTAATAATGGAAAATTGCAGGATTTAATAACAACCCTATACAGGTCTTGAGATGACAAAAATGTGCATGTCTCTCTTGTTTTAGATACGTCACGTGGATTATGACTAATTCCCATCACTGGGTCAAGAGATGATTTTTTACCGATCTCCCTTAAGCATAGATAACTCACATTTGATTTGTATGCGATATATTGATTTATTGGATGCCTAATACGGCCCAATAAATTTGTTCAGATTGACCCATACAAAGGAGGTTATGGCAAAAAAATTCAGAAATTTAGAGTGTTAGCCAAATTTCAAAGAAATTTAGAAGTTCTTAGAAACTGAAAAGTTGAAGTACTCAAGCCAGAATGAAAGTTGAATTAGTTAGTTAAACAACTTTCAGCTTCGATTCTTTTAATGGGACGAAAAAAATTTTAAGTGGGGGAGATTGTAACAACCCATATTTTTGGAACCAATTTAAAAATTATCTTTAATTGATTTTAATGGAATTTAAATATTTTAATCGATTTATTTTGAGAATAACAACGACTTAGAATTTATTTAAATCGAAGTTTTAGCGTAATAATTTGAATTTTAATTAAAACGAACTCGTAATGGGGCGGTAGTTTGAAAATTTGGTTTTGAACTTTAATTGTTTATACATAACGCAATATAAATCGGATTTTAGTAAAACAAGAAACATTAGAATCTATTTACTTATATCTTTCTAATGAATGTGAAAAATTTAGATTTCATATTATAAATTGTTAGTTATGTCCAGTTTAAAAATTTAGAATAGTTGCTATGGATTTTGTTAATTATTTTAATGTTATTTAAGCCCTTAAAAAAGCCATTTTGCAAACGACCTTCATTTTAACTAATTTTGTTGGATCCGAAACGTTAAATTATTGTCAGGTTTAAAATTTCAAGTCATTGGGAATTAGTATGTAAGTGTGGTAAATTTTAACGTGTATTGAATTTTAGTTAAAATTTAATAAGCTGGTTATAAGGCCATATTTCAAACGGTCTCCAAATTCAATGAAATTAATTTTGTTGAGATTTCAAATTTCATAATTTTTGGAGTCAATATGTGGTCGTGGCAAATTAAAATGTACGTTGAAATTCAATTTTGAATGTCATATTAATTTATATTTTAATTTTGATAAAAGCTAATCGAAACAGCCGAATAGAATTACAAAACATATCCGATTGTGTCTGGAATGGGGGAATTTAGCTAGGGGCAACATTTGTTAGAGTTCATTTGGAGTTCGAAGTTTAAACTTCGTTATAAAGCAGTAAAAGAATAAAATATTGATTAAATAAAAGAGTATTTATAACAAATTTACACAACCCTAATTCTTAATTCCTAAACCCGCCGCCATATGCTAATTGAATGGCCATAATTTTAGTTCTTTCTCCTCCTATTTCACTTCATTTATGAATCAAAACGAAAAATATTCCACATGAAAATGGCTTGCCTCTCTGAGCTCGAGAGACTCAACGGTCATGATATGAGATTATCATCTCTGGTGACCAAAATTTGCGCTGAAACGCAATGACTTTGGAGTGAATTTTTGAGGCCCGGGACAAGTGCGAGCTCGCTGCCGTCGCCAGCATGGGAGGCGCAGGCCGAGGCACACCTCGAGGTGCAATTGGATCGAGCTCCAGTGAGCTACTGGTGATGCGTTTCTAAACCCTAGCGGCTGATGTATTGGCTCAAATGATCTAGGTTTTGGATGGGAAGAAGACGATGGAAAAAAGGGAAATCACCGTAGCCCTTAGATTAGATGGTGAACGGTTTGGTTGAAGATAGGTTAATTAAAAATAATTAAATTTGAGTTTATATTTGTATAAGGATGATAAAATCTTATAAAATCCATAACTTTGTGTTACGAGGTCGGAATCAAACGATTTCAGGTGCGTTGGAATCGCGTCATCGAGCACTGCGCCATGGAACAGAGTAGAACAGAAACAAAACAACTTAGAATTTGAGGCAAATTTAGACCCAAACAGTACTAAAATTGTCAATTAAAGACTGGTGGAGTGGGAACCGATTGTGAGAACTCTCTCACTCAAATTATTTTTTCAGTTATTATATATGTGGCTGAATATATGTTTATTGCCTGTGATTGCGATATTTTTTGGTGGCTGATGGATGTTGACAGTTTTACTACTATTATTATTATTATTAAACTATTAATATATACGTTGTTAAATAAAACGTTTATATTATGAATTAATTTGGGATGACAATTTGCCCACCCGTCTCCCAAATATTTGATAAGTTCACATGGACTGTGATGTAAATCCCATACGGTTATTGGGACGATAATTTTAAACATTGTCCAAGTATGCAAATAATAATTATTGTTGATGGTTGAAACCCTACACGGGTCTGGGGATTATAATTAATTCACAACTCCCTTGGATTTAATTGTATGTCAACCGATTGATTGACAGACTGTTATAAGCGTTGTTTAATTAGTTAATGCTTATATAGTTGCAAATTGCACTCTAGATGTGAATTGAATTTTTAATAGTTGTTTATCACTATTTTTGAATACATGTGATGTATGGAATCCACATAAATAAAATTGTATGGTAATTGATTGAGTTTGATTCCAAATCAGAAATAATGAATATTTCAAAATAATACTCAGTGAAGAATCAAAATATGATTTTGATATCCGATTTTGGATGGACATGAAAATATTGAAATATTCATAATTGAAATGAATATGAAGTTAAGTTAAGAAGATAAATGCCATTTTGACTCGAACGGAATTTTCTATCGATTTTATTCATTTTATAATGAATATCGAAAAAGATTTGATTTTAAAATCTGATATTTTAAAAATATTATCATTTTAATATTATAATGATATGGAATATTAAATTTTGATTTAAAATTGAAATAGAAGTTGGAACCAGTTTTAAAATGAATTTATAAACGATTTATAAAATACGCTTTGAATGGAAATCAACGAAATATTACATATATATATTTATTTAAATGGTTTGAATAGAACGTGTCGCGCAACAGCCGTTCGCGAATTTCAACCATTGACTTTGAATTACGTAACGGGAGATCCATCCATTGGATTCTCATAAAATCGGAACCGTTGGGTTCATATCGAAAAGAGCTTTCAAGGGATAATAAGAGATTTGAAATCTAACGGTTGGATTTTAAGATATGTCCAAATCAGTTGTGGAAAAGGTCATCATGGATGCAGTTCGGTAGCCAGTATTGGAAACCCACTGTAAGGGCCTTATTAAAATGATTAAAAATAAAGAAAAATTATGTTAAATCATAACAAATGATTTGGAAAGATTTTTGGATGAAATATTCCATTTTTGTAAAGATAAAAGATATTTTAATCTGAATAAGTTGTTTATCAACTTGAGTAGAGAACTGAAAGGAATTATATGGTTTTAATATAACCAGAATTTTTCCAACGTATTAATTGGAATGGATTTGAATGAAAATAATCTTCGGAATATTTTGATGTTGGATTCCGTGATTATACGGATATTTTTGAGGAATTTGGAAGATACAGAAATTGTTATTCCCAATACAACATCTGTTGGTTTCAGAATTTGATATTGAATATAAATCGATATGATTTCTATACAGAGCCTTGTATTTAGTATCAAATTGGATTTTGGGTCTATCGTGAATGGTGTCTTCAATAACATTGTTCTTAAAACCCGTCGAGAAAAGAATGAATCTTTTAATCAAGACTAATGAAGTTTTCCAATTTATAAATATAAAGTGGAATTAAATGAAAGTTCATTTTGGGTTCGTTGTGAATGTTTTTTTAAATAACATTTGTTCTTTAACCCAATTAATAGTGAAGATATGATTTGGAATTTATAAATCTTTTAATTAAGATTTAAGGAAATTTGCTAAAGTAAAGTTTTCCAAATTAATACATCAAATTAGAATTGAGTGGAATTCGATTTAGGGATAATCGAGATGAGCTTTCGCTAAGGAAGACGTTACTATTTATGGAATTTAAAAGGTTTTGCCGTTATTCCACTCCTAGTATTGGTCTGATACGGAAATTTATATCGGTTATGATTGATTGAATTTCTGTGAAAGTTCCATTTTAATGGAAGATGATTTGGGTTTATCGTAAACTGTATTTTAAGTGACATTGGTTCTTTAACCCAGCTAAAGACAGGATTAATTTCCTAAAAGATTGAATAATCATTAAGTAATGATTTTTGAGATTAAAAGAAAGTGGAGTTTTAATTAATCTTTAATTAGACTGAAATGAGAATAAGGTTATTAAATTTACCGAATTCAGGAAATGTTCGAGAATGGAGTGCAACCAGTTTTACTCCGTGCGATAGTTAAATATTTAATTAGATTTGATTGTTGAATGGTAATTGAATTCATCAATAACACAATGGGTGTTAGATATGAAGTACTACCAGTTTTGCTCCATGATATGAATATGCTGGGATTGGGATAATAAAATGAATGATTACTTCGGTAAGGCTTGTTAATCCCGACTAGTGTTATAAATCTTAATTTGGTTTAAGGTTGTTAAAAGATAATACCAAATCTTTTGCAATGGTTTTCAAAGAAAGATTTAAACAAGAGGTTTAAATGAATTAAATCTTTGACAAGATTTATGGGAATAATTCCCAGTGATAAGAATATTAGAATAAAAGAATATTCTTGATTTGAATGAGGCATATGATGTTTTTTTATAGCACTTGATTATAATATACGCGAGTTATTTGGAAAGACCGGGTTTAATCCATTCTGAATAATTGATACGATGATTAAAAGTCGAAGATTTGAAGACAATGGTTGAAGACCAGAGGTCTTCACATCCTTTGGATGATTACTGATGTCTTGATTGGGTCGTACACTGAAGACGAGGAAATAAGTGGTGATCGTCCTGACGTACTTGGGGATCAACTGAATATGCAAGGGCCTCTCTCCTGTATTGGACATATAGGATGGCGAATAAGGTACCTTGGTTTCGTTCAGACCCGGAACGGACTTGCAAATGGATTGTATGTTTGACATTGTATATCACGCTGTATTCGTTGATCTCGGCTAAATATATATCTGTTTGGTGGCGCAAAGTTTGTTCACTTGCTTAACACCCTTCTCTGAGACGTACGAGCTTAGAGGTTATATATTGGTGGAAATCAATGGTATAGTATGGATTGACAAGGTAGCATGCTAAGATGCAGTGATCATGACTTCTGTTGAAAAGCAGGGTCTTGTGGATGATGATCAAAGCATGGTTGATATAACATAGCTTTGTGTGTCAAGACGTGACTTCGACGAGCTTCACAATCCATGAATGATTGAGGCTCGATAATAAACAACATGTTGGAATCGAACTAAGGGTACAGACATTTACTGGGGGATCTAGGCGTAAACATTGTGTACCTAAGGTTCGGAGAAGGAATCTGTGATTTGGGAGCCCCAATAAGGGTGGTACTCCATTGAGCATGAAGGGTCCGGGATCCCGCTAAGGTGACTCCATTGTAGCATGAAGGATTTAGGGGATCAGGAAGCCTCGATAAGGGTGGTGTTCCATTGAGCATGAAGGATCTGGGAGCCCGCTAAGGTGATTCTCCAAAAGCATGAAGGATCCAAATTCGCCCGAAAAAGGCAAAAATTAGTTATGGAAAGAAAGCCTCAGTCATTGATGGAATTTAATTTCTAGTACAAACCTTTGCGGTTTTTAATGGTAACCTATGTATGTAGCTGTTGTACACTACATCTGCTATGATTGATATATTTATTTGTGAAAAATGTTTTTTCACTATGCACTAGTGATAAAAAAAGAAGATTGTTTGTATTAAGCATTTTTGGCTATTATAAGGGAAAAACTCTATCATCTTGTTTGCATTGCATTTTGTGATCCGATGGAGTCTTATAATAGCTTCATTGTTCTTTCCTTTAGCATTGCGAGTTTTGTTTTATGGTATTCATAGGAGAAAACCCGTTCCGTGTCATACGGCGTGGTCCTGTGATTTACCCAACTTTAAAATAACGTTAATAACTGTTTTAGCTCTCACATCAGTCCCACGACTGACTTGGAGTTTATTGTTTCTACCTAAACCCTGGGTGCCCATATTTTCCCCACGGGCAGCTAGTAGTTTGGTTTTGCAGATATTTCATTTCACAGGATCCTGGATTATGGCTAGAGCTATATTTGGAATGCTTTGTATCCGTGTATTTCTTTCAGTTGTGGTAGTTGATGTTTTCCGCTGCACATTATATTTATGTGTTATATTTCCGCTATTATGTAATTTTAAAATCTCTGATATTTTCCAATGTATATTATTTGTTTGTACTCTAATATCTCGTACTCTTATGTAAATTGTTGTAATAACAATGAAGTGTTCTCTTATTTGTGTTCTGATGAGTCGTGTTCTCAGAGCAGTCCGCCTTCTTGTTCAATTTAGGCCGGTTGGGAAGTTCGGGTCGCGACAGTGACTTTGCTTTTGCAGGGTAAGAAGGGGTAGAGAAAATGCCTCGAGCTAATGTATGATTAACAGGCGCTACGTCGCTGAAGTAACCCAAGCCATACTCCCAAAAAAAGCTCGAACGACCTTCGAAAAAAGGGTACCTGTACCCGAAACTGACACAGGTGGGTAGGTAGGGAATACATAGGGGCGCGAGACAACTCTCTCTAAGGAGCTTGACAAAATAGCCCAGTAACTTTGGGAGAAGGGGTGCCTCCTCACAAAGGGGGTCGCAGTGACCAGGCCCGGGCGATTGTTTACCAAAAACATAGGTCCCGCAAAGTCATAAGACCATGTATGTGGCCTGACGCCTGCCCAGTGTCTGAATGTCAAGGAAGTTGGTGACCTGATGATAGGTGAGCCAACAACTGCTGATCCTATTTTAATGAAAAGTAAGATTTTTATCATAAAGCCTTATGACTCAACGATTAGCAATGTTTTTGATATGCTCGGATCTGTGACGATATGGGTCCAATTATACAACATTCTCATTTTCACTTGGTCTCATACTGGCATCAATTGGTTGGCAAGCAGATTAGGAAGACCCATCTGTATGGATGAGATGACCAAGAAGATAAAAAGCTAGAGTATGCCAAATGTCTAATAAAAGTCAATCCTAATCGGGAGTTAGTCAAGGAGTTCATGGTTAAACTTGTGGATAGAGGTACTCAAACCATCAAAGTTAAGTACCTATGGAAGTCGTTTGTCTACAAAAAAATGCAGGCAATTTGGGCACACTAATGAAGCATGTGAGAAGAAAAGTGCAACATCTGTGGCTAAGAAAAAAATGGTAAGAAGAATGATCCACATGTGAATACAGAGAATTCAAAAAACGAAAAGCCAGCACAAAGCAAAGGACTCTATAAGGGAAGGTAGAATATTGAGAAACGAGTGAAAAATGGCAAAGTGTTGGGAGAAACAAGAAAAGTAACACCATCTTCGAAAGATCTACCCCTTTTAAATTAGTTGAGACAGATACTAATTCCAAGAGTTACTTGGAAATGACTAATGAGAAGTAACAACAGGACTTGGAAGAAGGTGAGATATCCATAGAGAATGATAAGCAACAAGGAATAAGGGTAGTCATGAAGAAATAGATAAGACACCTAAGGAAAATAACCCAGAAAGTGATTCTCTAAAGGAAAGTGCTAAGAAAAAATCTCCTGATCAAGTTGATGTCTTGCATCAATCTGTCCCCTTGGCGAACAACTTCAACTTGCTTCAGGTTCCTCACAGAGTTGATACCGTGTAAGATAACTCTAGCGTTGCTAGATTAGGTGATAGCTAGGTGATCATTCCCAGTGAGGTTGTGGGAGTTAATCTTATACCCACAAATGAAAAAGGTAATATGGTCTTAGGAAAAAAATGTTTTATGTGGTAATGACCCGGAGAAGGTTTGTGATGACCGCCCATAACCCCTGCACTAAACAAGAGGAATAAAGCGTTGAAAGACGTGCCAGGCAGCTATGGACGATCATCAGAGTAGGTAAACACAAGCGGAACCTGTCGTAGAACTCACAGCGCAAGGATAAAATATAATAGAATATATACAACATGTAACATTAGTGAAGCATATTTGAACAGAAAACACCAAACTTTCACAACCACTAGAAAGTAAATCCAAACATCAAGATTACAACATAGTTTGTATAAATTTGCCTCACTATAGCACTCAAAGAAGAATAACAAACAGCGAAAACAGAAATAGTAGATAGAAATAAAACTGGTACGTAAGCCTCCAGCTTGCCATCGATCAGCATCGTCGTCTCACCAAGCTATCACCAGTCACCTGCTACTCAGCCTGCCCATCCACAACCAGATGAACAGCCCAAGGTAATAAGAGGGAAACATAAAACCTTGAGTCAAATAATAGTCTTAGTGAGCGATAAAACAGCTAACAAACATCATCAATAAAGTATATGAGAATAGTAGATTAACAAACCAGTCTACCATACACCAGAGAAGAACTCAACCCCGCCTTCACCACATCCGACAGTGATAGCCTTTACAAAAAACATTTCAATACGTCCATGACAATCAGAACAACCATACATTTATGGCAATCAGAAGCAATCGAACCATAACACTCATAGCATCCAGACTATACATCTCATGTAAATCATCCTAATCGAATTCAACATTCCTCAAGAAACCTCAGAGTCCTAAACCAATATCAGACAAGCACCCAAGGAACTTCTACTTCGACATTGAACAATCTACGTGAGACAGTACAAACAAAGCATCCAATCATTCATGACAGACTCTGGCTATCACTACAATCTGCTTTGAAACCATTGTTAATCGTATGACGGCCAACCTTACCATATGTCAAGGGCTAATGGTAACCCCGGTTCTAGCAATATCTCCGTACGACTTTCAACGGTATGTACTTAGGCCTTTCAACGATACCCAGGGTACTCGATCAGCAACCTTCTGGTCTTTTAGGTGCCCTTATTGTACCCCTGCTTTGAGACCGCAAGAACCTACGACAACAACAATCTCTCGTCCTTCGCATCTCTAGTCATCCAAGTCGACGGCTTCTCATAGCTTAAGCAACCTTCTCGAGCAACCATTATCCATCGACTCACCACTTTGAGTCATAGCTCAAGTAACCTTCTTGAGCCACTTCACCTACGTACTCACTACCTTGAATCTGTCTTCTCGTTCGTCCGACTCCTCACAAAAGCAAACGTCCGACCCCCTTCATGACCGACCCCTTCATCTTGCAATCGACCGACCACCTTAATATTCGACTGACCCGTCTTGGTCCATGACCGACCCCATCATCTGTACTATATTGTACTACACCCATACTACATTGTACTACACCCATACTACATGACCGACCCGTGGCCTATACCGGTCAAATCCATCACCAAATTCAGCCAAAACTTCGTCAAACGACAAGATCAACAAAATCTACTCAACCAATTCAACCACAAACATGAGATGAAATCACCAACAACTAGAATATGACGATTTTCATCAAAATTATGCAAATTTCATCAAAATAATGATAGACAAACATATGAACTAAATTATGGATCTAACTTGCATAAACATAGAAATATATGGAAGTTACCGGTTTTAATTTGCTAAATTAGATCATATGGCGATTCATATGAAAATAGACTTACCATGGTGTAGATCTAAGGGAAATGACTCGAAAATAATGAAAATAAGATCATAGAACTCATATACTTGATTGAACCCGTGTGAGAAATGCATATCATTCACCAAACCTCCAAAACAACCCAAAACACTTAGATCTAGATTCGAATAGCGAAGAATTTGCTCTAAACTCTCCGATTTGATGAATACTTCCTTGGAATGGTGTAGATCTAGCTTCAAACGATGTAGATCATCGATTCTCTAAGCTTTAATGGTGGAAAGGTGAAGAGAATGGAAAAATGGAGGAACTCTAGCTCTTCCACATGAGAGAATAGAGAAAGTAAATTATTCTCCATGCCTCATACCTCCTGTTTATAGCCTCCACCAGCCCACTAATGGGTCTCTCCAAATCAGCCCATTATGGCTTTCCAAACCTGAATAGCCAATTGTAAAAACCTTAAAACAGCGATTCCTCCCAAACCGCTGAGCCAAATCTTTAATGTGACCACTTTGCGGAAAGTGAAACATCATTTCCTTTCCAATGGCATAGGTCTCAACACCTGATTCAATCTCAGTCAAAAGTTATGCCTTGTACAAGACTAACAGGGGCAAAATGGTCACAAACGAAATTGGTAAAATTATGGACATGTGTCACATCCCCATAAACAACATATATAAATATGAGAATGATCCAACCCTCAAGGAATAAAAAAAATTACGGTCCTCTGATATGTAAAATGCGGGCTGTTACATTCTCCCTTCCTCCCCCTTTTGGAATTTCGCCCCCGAAATCCCAACAAACATAAGCAACCAAAACAGTTCTGCATGCCTATCATCCATGAGTAGCCAATTCTAGGGGTGGCAATTAGACCCGACCCGATGGACCCAGACCCGACCCGGCGGGTCTCGGTTCTAGGCGGGTCGGGTTTTGTCGGATCTAAACTATACATTTCAAAAATCTGGACCCGACCCGACCCGAGCTTCGGTTCGGGTCGGGTTAAAGCTCGGGTCGGGTCGGTTCGGGTCCGATTGAATAATAACACTAAAAATACATATATTTCAGTGTTTTTAGGTCGGGTCTTTCGGGTTCGGGTCTATGCGGGTCGGGTTTGATCGGGTCTTGATGGTATTTTTCATCACCTAGACCCGACCCGAGACCCATCGGGTTCGGTTCGGGTTCGGGTCTTTTCGGGTCGGTTCGGTTCGGGTTTTCGTTTCTCGGTTCTAATTGCCAGCCCTAGCCAATTCTATCACCCAAACTAGCAGCCATCAAGCCATGCATCCATAGCCTTATCCTAGCACGCAGAATTCTAACAACCATAGCACAAGTTATAATGATGTAATGATGACGATATCAATGGGTCATACCGATCAAGAGTTCTGGATGAGCCGCCTTCATGCTCTCTTCCGTATCCCATGTACAATCGTCGCCATCCTCACTCCATTGTACCTTGACTATCTTAACCGTCTTTCTCTTAAGTTGTTTCGTGTCATTCCCCACTACATGAAGCGGCTTGCGAGGTCTTGCCAACTACGATCTCTACTTCTAGGTCTTCGTACCGCTTTGGAGACACCACCACATTCGAATCATCCATGAACCTCTGTAGAAATGACACATGGAAAACATTATGCACACTCGACATCTTCTCGATAACTCCAAACTATGTGCGAGCTTTCCGATTCGCTCGACTATCGGAAATGGTCCAACAAACCTTAGAGATAACTTTCCCTTGTTTCTGAATTGAACCACATGCTTCAATGGCGAAATCTTCACAAAAACCATATTGCCAACGTCGAATTCCAAATCTTTTCGATGCTAATCGGCATAACTATTCTGACGATCTTGTGCTGCCCTCGTTTGTTGCCGAATGATCTCGATACAACTCGAGGTATCTCCAATCATTTCTGGCCTAAGTATCAACTTATCTCCTGTTTCTAACCAACATTCCGGAGAATTACACGGTCTTCCATACAATGCCTCGTATGGTGCCATCCCAATACTCGACTGGTAGCTATTATTATAAGCGAACTCAACTAGATGTAGACGGTGTTCCTACGATCCTCCGAAGTCTAACACACAAGACCTCAGGAGATCTTCTAAAACTCGGTTAACCCTCTCGGTTTGTCCATCAGTTTGGGGATGATAAGCCGTACTCAAACACAACTCAGTTCCCAAAGTCTCTTGAAAACTTTTCCAAAATCTACTCGTGAACAATGGATCTCGATCACTTACTATGCTCTTTGGGATATCATGGAATCGAACTATCCATTTTATATAAAGCTCGGCAAACTTCGATGTTGTCCTAGTCAACTTGACATGAATAAACCGTTCACTTTTGGTCAAACGATCCACAATGACCCAAATTCCTTCGTTTCCTGCCCTGGTTCTAGGTAGTCCATCGATGAAACCCATCGATATATGTTCCCACTTCCATATACGAACTTCCAACAGCTGGAGCAATTCACTCGGCTTCTTCTGTTCAACTTTCACCAACTAACAGTTCATGCACTTTGAAATGAACTTTCCAATATCTCTTTTCATCCCTTCCCAATAGTAGACTCTCTTCATGTCCTGGTACAACTTATTACCACCGGGATGATTCATCAACTTCGAATGATGACATTCCCTCAGAACCTTATCTCTCAATTCGTCGATATCAAGAACTACCAGTTGTCCTTGCTTTCGAAGCCAACCTTTTCAATCGACCTCGAACTCTTTATCCTCTGGTTCTAGTTTCTGGATAAACTCGACAAGCTTTGCATCTTGCTTTTGGCTCTCGCTAATCCTTTCAATGAGAGTAGGTCTTATCGATAGGCTTGCCAACATTTCAGGTTCCAATCCACACCGTGGCCTGAAATTGAATCTTGCCATATATTCGAGATTCTTCCATTCTGAAAACATAACTCCCAAACTTGTGTGTCTTCGACTCAACGCATCTGCAGCTGTGTTACCTTTACCAGGAGGATATATAGGCTATACCAAAATCATATGATGCCAGAAACTCTAACCATCATTGTTGCCGAAGATTCAAATCCTTTTGGGAGAAAAGATACTTCAACGACTTATAATCCGTAAACAACTCGAATCGAACTTCTAACTGGTAATGTCTCCACATCATCAGAGCAACACAATCGTTGCCAACTCTAAATCATGAGTTAGGTAATCCCTCTCATGTGGCTTCAGCTGTCGAATTGCGTAGGCCACAATTCTATCCTTCTACATTAGCACTGCTCCAAGTCCAGTACCACATGCATCGGTGTACACCACCATCTCTTCATTCCCACTTGGAATGGTCAACACAGGAGCACTTTTCAATCTCTTCTTCAGGATTCCAAAAGCTTGCTCACACCTTGCATCCCATGTGAACAATTGGTTCTTCTTCGTCAATCCTGTCAGCGATGCATCTATCTTGGAGAAATCCTTGATAAACCACCTGTAACACCCCTAAGTCCCACATCATGGAAGCCTGTGTGAAGTGGGTACTTATATAGTAGAGCCCATCTCTTACTAAAGTCGAGGCCTTTTGAGGAACAAAACCCCACACCTATACGGTGGCTAAGTTGGGGACAATATCTTGCATGAACGGAGGTGTAGGTTGTTACGGCATCGGTAATAACCAGCCAACCCAAGGAAACTTCTCACATCCATCGCATTCTTAGGTCTATCCCAGTCCTAGATTGCTGCTACTTTAGTGGGGTCAACCGCTATCCCATTCCCTGAAACGACATGGCCTAAGAACCTCACTTCGCTCTTCCAGAAGCGACACTTTGAAAACTTAGCTCTTAGCTGATGTTTTCGCAAGATTTCCACACTACACCAGAAAACACCTTTAGCAGCATTTGAAAAACGCTACCAAAGCATTTTGGTAGTGTTCTAAAGAATGCTACTACAGGTCCTGCAACTAAAATTCTGGATTTTTTGGTTGCGTTTTGATAAACGCTACCAAATCTTCTACACAGTTGCGTTTTTCAAACGCTACTAAAGGTTTATAGGTATATCAATTTTTGCTTTTTTGTAGCATTTATTTTTTGCAACTAAAAACCTTTTGTTACATTTACTTTTTTCCACTAAAAATTCAGATGATGTGTTACATTTGTTTTCGTAGCGTTTCTTAAACGCTACTAAAACATGTTGATTGTTTTGCAATACATTAAAACGCTACTACATGCTGTTAATGGCTTGTATTATTTCCAACAACCAGTTTTGTATTATTACCGCATTCAAACCAACAATCAACGAATCATATAATCATCATATTTAAATAATTGAAAACAAGTTAGCCACATAAGTATTATCCATAACCATTTAGATACCAACTGTTTGACAAAATGAGCAAATTCACATACTACAAGCATTCACAAAAAGGCTTACACAACGAATACTAACTAATGTCATAATATATATAATAATTGAAGTCATGTTCATAATTCTTTGTTGCATGCACAAGTGAAAGCTAGTACCATAAAAGTCCGACGTTGCTCTCTTCGAAAGTCCAAAGACTGCATAAGTATAAGCACAACATATATTCAAACGATCTTACACTTATATATATAACTTTGTTTAATCGGTTATATTATAATCATTTACAAAATATAGTTAATTTAAAGTAATTTAATTTTATAAACTTGCCTAACTTTTTAAAAACTTACCTAATTTTATTAACTTGATTAACTTAGTTAATTTATTATTACTATTAAAACTTGATTAACTTAATTATATTATTATTATTATAAACTTAGTTACTTTTTTTACTTATTTAGTTAATTCATCATCAATATTATTATTTATAAAACTTTGTCAAATTAGTTATATTATTATTATTATTTAAATTTTAGTTAACTTAAAATTATCTAATTATTATTGACTTGGTTATTTTAATTAATTTTAGTATTGCTATCATTATTAACACTCGATTAACTTAGTTATATTATTGTTGCTATTATTATTATAAACTTAGTTAATTTTCATAACTTAATTAACTTGTCATCGTCATCATCATTATTTATAAAAAAAAATCAAATAGTTATATTATTAATATTTATAAATTTTAGATAGCTTAAACTTAGTTAATTTTACATAACTTGTTTGATTTTAACAAAACTTAGTTAATTTAAAATACTTTTATTCTTAGAACTTGGTTAACTTAATTACATTGTTGTTATAAATTTAGTTAAGTTTTATCTGCTTAATTAATTCATCATCACCATCATTGTTATTTATAAAATTTAGTTAACTTAACACAAGTTAATTTTGTAAAACTTGTTCAAGTTTAACAAAACATAGCTAATTTTTATTAACCTAGTTAACTTGATTAGTTTATCATAATAGCTAATAGTAATAGGTAATTCATCAACTGGACCAGTTACCAGTGCGGGGAATTCATATGTAAAGAATGATGCTAAATGTGAAAATACTACATTGTTGTGCTCCAGGACCAGTTACCAGTGGAACTCTTACTTATCCAGTCTTAGCAGGCAGTATATATTCTCGTCCAACCAATCAGGAATCAGCCACCACCACCGGGCACCACGTCATGGAGAAATGAATCTGTATCATCTGATTCTTCTTTTTTGGAGGATAAACACAACACAATACAATCCATATAATTTTTCAACAGTTGCAACTCCAGCCTCAGCTTTACAAAGCCCCCAAATTAACCAAATACCTATCTACTACCAAGTACCCACTAATCTGCCTCCTACACCAGCTATTAAATATGAAAATCAACAAACAAATATGCAGTCTGTACCTCCAACATCACATATCACTTCATCAGATAATGCTCCTCAAAATTTTCAACCATCTGCACATCAGTTGGAGACAAATCGGGTAAGCAAAATACAAATTCCAACAAATCCTAGAATTGAATTTTTTTTGGCTACTGCTATTTTAAAGGAAGATAAGAATAGATCAACTGCTAATGCCACATCAAAACCTGCTTATATTGGTATTCACGTACCCACACCTAGCAATGAAGTGTCTTCCTATGATTTTACTGGTGCGACGAAGGGGTCTTTACCACCATCTTTCCGTACCTACGTGGAGGGAACATTTTCTCGTTGCAAGGATGATTCATAGAGAGTTGCTAATCAAAAGCATTTGAAGGAAGTGATTGCAAAGGGTTCAACCGATATCTGTATTCAACCAATATCTATTAACCCTGCAGTAACACTGCAATGCCAAAAATGTTTGTTCAACGGAGTAATTTGGCAAATGTATGAAAAGAAGAGGTGATAGTAAAAATATGAATTTGATATGCGCTAAGATTGGATTGTTTAAAAGATTCCAGCGAACTATTTGATTATCCAAACCATCTATCATTTGAAGTTGGTATGACAAAACGACAAGGAAAAAAACATTCATACTATCAAAAGAGGGAGTCATGCAAAGTAGAATCCCACCCTTCTGGAACATCAACCCGCATGGAAACCACTTCATTTGAGATTGCATTCGAAGTAGACAGGGAAGTCATGGCAGCAATCAAAAAAGCATTCATATAGTATGCGAATTGTCTTGGTTCATGCAACAAAGACAAATTCAAAGATTTATTATGGAAAATCAGTCGAAAACTTGAAAGCATTGAAAGTGAACTGGACTCATCAGAGATCTCTTTCGAGCTAGTAATTGACATGCTGTTTTAAACCTCAGGCTTCCTGAAATCCAGTTTCATATACAAAACAACATATTCCTATGAAGTCATCAACACATAACATATTTCCAAGACATGTGCAGGAAGTGTACACTTATAATTTTACTCATTTGTAACTCAAAGTCAATGATACTCATATGAAATCATATTTTAAACAAAAAAGTTTTAAATGACCTATTTATCCCTCATCTTGCATTGATCAAACTTTATTTCATCAGAATAAAATATATGCTGCTTTAAATTCTTTCAAGTAAGAGCATCGAAAATATAGATAGGAAGGAATTCTAAAATTGTAACGATCCTGGGACCTGTGGGTTATGGGCCCACCACGCTTCCGCTGCGCTCACATATTAATTCCAAAAATTATTAAAACTGGAATCTAGCAATAATTTGACATTTCGGATCCAACAAAAGTGGTTTTGTCGAAAACAGAGGTCGTTTGTAAAATGGCTATTTATAAGGGCTATATATTATTTAAAATTCCAAAGCGACTATTCTGAATTTTAAACTGGGCATAACTTTTTATTCCTGCTATGAAATTTCAATTTTTCAGATCTGTTGGAAAGATATAATTAAACAGATTTAAATATTTTTGGTTCTACTGAAATCCGATTAATTTTGAATCTTGTACATTCAGTCAAAGTTCAAATTTAAATTTTCAAACTACCGCGCTATTGCTAACTCCTTTTATAATTAAAATAAATATATTCGTTCTAGCTTCATTTAAAATAAATTTTTAGTCGTTATTATTTAAAATCCAATAAAATTTCTAAAATAAAAATTTTAAATTAGTTCCAAAATTCTGGGTTGTTACAAAAATGAAGTTTGTAAAAATAAGGATGAGGATAGTTGACTGCTCAAAAAGATGTGGAAATCATTACATTCAACGTTATCAATATAGAAAATTTTCGAACTACAGCTACTATAGGCCTGCAAATATAACCATTATAGACAATGCATGTCACTAAGCATGAAGCATCAGCTAAGACAGGCAACCAATCTACAGCATCGAGCGAGTAGCGTGTATATCAAATGTTGGATCTGGACTACTACGCAACATGTTAAATGGGTGAATTTCAATGGTTCTTATCATTTGAGATACTGCGAGTTTATAAAGTCTAAATTGTTTTAGATCCAATCTAAATGAGTTTTAAATTAAATTTTTATTCCATTTAATCGATTAATATAAAAATTTCATTTATTTTTATATGTGATATATAATGCATGCATGTTTACCAAATACAAGTTTACATGCCTACATGTTTGTCGTTTGTTGGATAAGCATCGATATAAGCAAGTAACGGATGAAACGTTTTTGCGAGCAGGAATGGTTAACTCTGGCAAGGCACCATCAAAACCTTCGGATTGGGACCAAACTTCCCCATTATCTTTATGTCTCAACATAACGTTAACCTATATCCTTTCTCTTTAGATGAGTCGTTTGAAAACTGCATTTGAAAGCTTTCTGCTTGCTTAAACATAAATTACCTTAGACTACTGTTTTCATGTTATGGGCTTAGCACTCTTATCTCTTTTAAAGCCCAAACTTTCTTAGAGAAAGTAAACAAAGATCTTTGTTAGAGGTTAGACTTTCTAGTTTCTTCAAAGTGAGAGATGATTATTTTCATCCTTGCTTTCATTTTCACTATTTTCTCGTATTGATAATGATGACATAGAAAAGGGTAAGCTTCTAATGTGTCTTTCGTGTCATAGAATTATAGACTAATTGAGGTGGAACACAAAACTTGGACAAAAATGATAAAAGTCCAAGAGGACATTCAGAAGACATATCTGTCACCAATGTTTGCAAGTTACTATTTTGTTTTTTTTCCAATAAAATATGTTTAGAGGCAATGTATGTGGAATGATGGAATAAAAATGTATTTAGGAAACTGGTCGTAACAGTATCTAAAATAAATTGTTTACCTTTCCTAATTTGGAACCAAATCCAAGGTTAGGGCAAAACAACGGTGATCAAAGCAAAAGCACCGATTCCACGTCGAAGCCAACCACTTTGTAATTTTGTTATTATATAACATATTATACGTCGATGAACTTCAAACAAGCTTAGAATATACATTTTGCCTTGGATGTTAATTGCCACATATTTAGAAATAAAGGAAATCAAATTATGCAGTGGATCATGAGTTGTATTATTTAAGACAGCGTAAAATATACATGTGAGTGAAGTGCAAACGCTGGTATCAACTAATGTTAAAATAGCATTGTGCTTACAAAGAGTATGCATAAATAATTTACATTAGTTGCACCATAGTGAGCTTCTTTATCATTGTAACTTGAGCATAATGTAAGTGGGAGGGATTACAGTAGAAGAAAGTTTTCATGCAAGTAATATTGAATATTGTTAGAGAACCCCAAATTATCACAAAACCAATTGGCAATGTGAAGGGTGAACACTTAATAGTTATACAGGATCTATTTTTACAAATTCCCCGATGTGTGACTTGTCTCAATACGCCCCCGCACGTGTGACATATCCTGAGCCTAACACGTGGACCTTATTGGGTGATGTGGACAAGTGTGGAAGTTGCACGTGAATTAAATCCGCTCTGATACCATGTTAGAGAACCCCAAATTATCACAAAACCAATTAGCAATGTGAAGGGTGAACACTTAATAGTTATACATGATATATTTTTACAAATTCCCCGATGTGGGACTTGTCTCAGTAAATACGTTTGAATCTATTTTTTAAGATATCTATTAGAGGTAAGATCTAAAACTAGGTACAAGTAAATAAAATGTACACTGACATTCTGATTTTAATTCGAATTTTTTTTGCTGGTTATAATTAAAGTGTTCTATTTTACACATTGACTATAATATCTTCCTGCATTTACAAAAACAAACATAATTACCTTCAACTTGGGTACTTAGTTTCCACACTTATAATAGGCTAGACACTAGGTTGATCTTCAACAATTCCCATGCCATCTACAAAATCAACCAAACAATTTCATCAGACAACAGGAATGCAAATAAAAAATAAAAACAACTTAAACTTGTTTTTGTAACAAATAAACATTTAAAATCAACTATAGTTATTCTTGCAAACTAAGATAACTTGCAAGTTCCACAATGCTTTCATATTAAAAGCTTCATACAACTGCCCCTGATTCACAGCTCCGACCATATACGTGGAAAACATCATGCTCTCCAACATGTACTTCCCAAAGGTAGTGCCACTTCCTGGTGGAATTTGAAAATCTTTTCAAATCACTTTTATATCTTACATATATTTGCTTACCAAATAGTTACCCAGTTTTACTCATGCAGAAGTATATAACTAATTGTGAATGCCAACATTATAATACATAAATATTCATCGTATGCCTGACTAAAAGTCACATCAAAATAGTCTGGAATAACCTTTAGATTTAAAATTGTAAAGTGGAAAGATACAAGTAGAGGCAGCTGAAAATGAAAATATTTCTCCTACTTTGCAGAAATATGGAAGAATACCAACAATGTTTTATTTATTTACTTATTTTAGAAAAATCATTACTAATAGATTTTCGATTTAAGATATTATACTCTGTTAACAGAAGATTTTCTTGTAAGGTGCTCAAAAGCACACATCCTTCAGAAAATGTAATATTTAAACTATCTTATCAAGGTTAGATTTTATACTTAAATTTATTCAATAACGGTGTAGTTAAGCATATCCAATCTGAACATGTATTATAACCATCATGTATAAATTGATAGCTAGTTTAGGGACAATACTAGCTTGTTTTATATAGCTATTTGTAATATGGATGTATCTAACACTGTCGGCAAGGCACGACAAGAAATTTATTTTGCTTATACCAATTTAAAATAGAATAGTTATGCAAGATATAAAACATAATTTTTGACTGACTCATGTGCCTTGCTCTGGCAACGAAGTTCGCCGAGACTATAGTTATTTTTGTGCACTTTAGACAACAAGTTCAACCGTATCAAAAACATCATTCGGCGATGAACGAAAATTCAACCCAAACAGTAGTAGTTTCTCCATAGTGATGAGATACAATGAGTCGGCGCAGCATCACTATCTTCTTTTCATTGATCGTGCAACTCCATACCAAAAATTGTACTTAGTCCTCGGTCGAGAATAGTTTATTGCAAGACAACGAAATCTCTTTAATACATCAAAGATGAATGAGGGAGGAATTTAATGGCTAAAGAAATATTATTATTCATGTGTATTTGGGACTTGATTGTCACTCGGTTTTTTTACTCCCAAATCAGCTCAAATCTGAAAATAAAATGTCAGACCAACCATTCAGAAAGCTAGAAAACATTTGTTTTACATGAAAGTACATTTAGTATATATAATTTATTTCAGAATGCATGATAAAAATATAAAGACTACATGCTCTTATAAGCATCACTGCCCACAACTAACTAACAAAAACTCATTGAATAAAAATACAAAAGATGGTAGATTTCTCCTCAAGCAGCAACTCTTTTACGGAGAAGCTTCTAATAAAAAACATGATGTTAAGCGCTTCATTCAGCAATTAGGTAAGGAGTTACATGTATTTAAATATGGATATCTTCCCAATCCTTTCTGGACTGAGCAAAATATTCAGATATATCTCCTTAATTAATGGTTTCAACCTGATTTCAATATTAATGAATATGGTAAATATGCTGCTCCAACAGCATATAATTATATCTAGGATCATAATAGTTGAATTAATAATATTAATAGAAATAAAAGCTGATTTAATGTATATTGTGTAATTGTGCTAACCTTGTTCAATTTCTGCAGTGATATGTATCTGACGAAAACTCAACCTTCGATCTTACATTGTGAGCACTATGTATTCAACGTAGAAGAAAAGATCGCAAACACACATAATAAAAAACTCATATATACATTTTATAAATCCTACTTAAAGTCCATAACTCACCTATGTCAAGAATGTTTTAATTTACTTCAATTTATTCATTCCTGTTTATTTCCGACATATATTTATATACAAGCTTTTTTAATCCATAATTATTTTTATTATTAAAAATAAACAAGAATATACAGTAAGTTACTGGGTCAAACATAGGGATAAGTATAGCCGTAGGAAGAGGAAACTGGAGCTATGCTTGCTCCAGGTTTTCTGGTCCATTGATGGTTAATTTGTCACCACTGATGGCGATGATTTCTAGAGCCGTCGTCACTCCAGTTAAGTCACAGTTCAAAGGGTTGCTGGCCTCCGGTGATGGTGGCTCAAGGTGAACTCCAGGTGACTGACCAAAGAAGCATGCATGAATAATTTTCAGCTAATAAGTGGTATACAACTTATAGATACTACGATCAAAACGTTTAGCCCCAAAGGTATAAAGTGTTCTCGAATTCTTTATATTCTATCTTAGGTAATTAGAAATTTAATACATTGATGGGAGAAATACATCGTCTGTCAATCCAACAAATTTTGCACTAATGTAACATTTTATTAACATGGTGAGGATAAGTAAATTTGTAGAAATTTAATACCCTGATATGGTCAATTAAGTTATCCAATGTGGCAGCTCATACATCATATTGTTTTGAGAAGACAACAACTCATCTCAGCTATTGCGTAATGTAACAAAATCATCGTACTGTTGCGTGACATGATATATAACGCAGTTCAGTGTTCATAGGATTCATACACACTCTGGTTAATTTATTTAACTGTGATATTATTGATATAACAGTACTTGAGTGATCTATTCATTAATATATTCAAGTGAAGTGTCAAATTTGATTCATTTTGAAAAAAAATGTAGTATCCAAACTTTGTCTTCAACTGTCCAAATTAAAATCTTTATGTTAATACATATGGCAGTTATATTTAGCTCCCTTCCCAGTTTGATATCTTTTTTCGTAATTATATTAGGAACAAATATAAATTAAACATTGACAAATAAACCATTACAAGTGAAACTCAGCAATATACACAAGCAGGTCAATGAAAATGGAGAAGCATGTAAGTACTGCAACCTGACAATATGTACCCAAGCTGGTCAATGAAAATGGAGAAGCATGCAACTCAACAATATTCAAGTTCCTGCTTAACTAAGTAGTTAGCATGCAGAAATTTGAGCACTGCTGAAAAGCAGAAAATGCGCAACAATTATAGATAACACAGCCTAAATGTTCCCATGCTGTTTTAACTAGGAATTTAAGGCAATTTTCCAACTTACAAATGTTAGTCTTGACGATGTCCAAGATGTGTAAAAGTCAAAAGGATACAGGAATCTAAAAAATAAAATAAAATAACAAGATCAGGAAAATGGTTTTCTGAAAAACATAAATGTGAGCAAAATTTCCACATCAAAGAATAATACACTCTATCTTATAGTAAATTTAATGCAAAATAAGAAGAAACAGAAATTTACAAGCAAAACGTAGAACAACATCTGTTGCTATGTACCTAAAATATTTAAGAAAATGCTACATGTGATCTAAGTGATATTAAAATTGTTTACTTTACCTAATCACCTGAATTCAACAAAATTATTTTTAATTTCTTATGTGGTTATTTAAAATGTTTTCTTCTATCTTTGGATAAAAAGTAAATCGTTTACATGATAACTACACCCTATTATCCTATTGTTTACGAAGTTCAGTTACCTCCTATAGAAGAATATACAAAACAAAAGGTTATTCTTTGAGCAAGTAAAGTGCAAAATAAGTTGCTTCTGTTACACTTTTCAGCTCAAAACACCAAGAGTAAGCCACTGAACAATAATATTCTTTGTTCTAGATTTTGCTATGACTTTTGAGTGTCCTACTTTATACTGTTCTTTAAAATGATATCATAGCGTCTTCAATTCAATTTCCACATAAATTCAAAAGGAGTGAACTTTTCATGCTGCATCACAGTTCACAAGCCAAAACCAATTTATAATATAGCATGTATTCTTGCATGTTTTGGTTATCCTATCGGCACACGAATCCCTCAAAAAATGAGCAGACATTTTCATTGTTACATCTATCAGCGTCGGTATTGTTTATTGAAAGGTAACAAACAATAAAAGGTTATCTTACCTAAAAAACTTTCCTTCAAAGCCAAAATAGCAAGAAAAGGAAACGTGTATTCCACTCTAAATTAAGTTTTTGAAAAAGAAACACAAACAAATAAGACTAGCTGTAGAAAAGAAGAGGTACCAAAAAGAAAAAAATATGCATAAATTCACGGGAGCGGAACCAAAAAGGATAAATATATTCATAAATTCGTAGATAGGTTACTTTATGGTTCTCATCCCCATAATTTGTTGACATAAGTATTAACAGAGCAAAATAAATCATCTTTGAGAAATATTTAGCTTAAACGACCGAAAAAAAACACATGTATAAAAGGAAACTCACAATAATGCAGCATATATACTCATATAAAAAGCCTAGTAGCAAGACCAGACGAAGCCACGGTTCAATCACAATTAACCGTGAATGGTCAGCTCCAGTGGTCTAGAGCGAAGAATCTAACATTTGCATGACGCACATCAGAACCAAGGAAATCAATTCAAACCCTTAGTTATTGGACCAAAGACCCGAATTGTTCTTCTTAGCGAATGCTTGCAAGCATTTTAGGACCAAATAGTAGGCTCAATACCAATCCAGTAGTATAGCTGTTGGCAGCAAGTTGTGCATAAGATTCTAAAGGAACGTAGTTTATATGATGGAGAACTCAATCAACTATATTCTATTTAACGAGGAGGGACAATGAAACTATTCATCTTTTATTTAACAATTCACAAGAAACTTGTTGAAATAATACTCAAGTTACATCAAATTGCATTCTGGCAGTTTTACATATATGTCTGCTAATTTTTCTTGATTATTTAATTATTATTATTTATTTATTGCATCTTTTATGAACCTATTTCATTGACCTTTTTCCTCTTATTATTAACAATTGAATAATAGTCCTCATTTCATATTAACATTTTCCTCGTTTATTTCTAGCTGAGATATAATGCTCTCTTCATACTAAATCACATCTCTGTTTTCATTCACATTCTGAATCGGTGAACTTATTATTACGCTGGATCACTGTATAATCCGTATGTTATTACACTCCACTATTTGACACTTTAAAAACAAAATCATGAAAATAAATATATTGAGCCCAAAATAATACAAAATATGAATAAAGTGAAGTGTTACCCTAAATCGAAGCTTCGTATGAAAATCCGGATTGATATGTATGTGGATCTGTCGATTGAAGGAGAAGAAGGAAACAGGGAGAATTATGGTAGAAGAAGAAGACCGAACGTGGATTGAAGGAGAAGAGTAAACTCAAACGTAATTTAGGGTAACGAGGAGGAAAATAATCTTGGTTTAGGCGAAAAATTGGAAACAGAGGAGGAAAGCGAAACCTAACTAGAGGGAAACATGAAACGTAACCAATATTTTACTAAATCGTTAAATAAATGAAACCAAAAGCCTTAAATACAAAATTAAAAATCACTTTAGTTACATTTACATATCAAATGCAACCAATGAATGTAACCATATGTATATTTTCTTATAGTGCCAAAACAACTCTCAAGTGTGTCTTATGTTCTTCCTCATTCCGGGAGTGAACTAGAATGTCATCCATGAACACAAGCATGAACTTGTTCAACTGATCCCTGAAAACACAATTCATAAGATCCACAAAATACGTCGGTGCATTAGTCAACCCAAATGGCATCACTAACCATTCGAAGAAACCAGATGGTGTCTTAAAAGCAGTCTTTGACACGCTATCCTTTGCCACTCTCAACTAGTGAAATCCCGTTGCCAAAACCATTTGAGAAAACATGTGGCAACCCGAACTTCCACCGTAAAGGAAAGCACGGATCGCTTTGAGAACACGACAAATCAGAACACAAACAGAAGAACATTTCATTGCTTATTACAAAAATTCCATCAGAATACAAGAATATACAGAGTATTAACAAATAATATACATTTGATAAACATCAAAGATTACAATACATTACATAGCAGCGGAAAACAATACAAAACACAGCTGAAAGTAATACACGGATACAGAGCTTTCTGATAATCTTCCCAAAAATCAATATTAATGATTATTTAACTTGGGAAATCATATCCTGTCTTTAACTAGGTTAAAGAACCAATGTCATTTAAAACACGGTTCACCATAAACCCAAAATCACATTCCATTCCATCTGCCTTTAACCATAAATTAGCAAGTGAACATTTCCCTAAGTATTAACCCCGAAGGCCGAAACAAACATCAGATCAATACCCAGGAAACCATTCAACTTAACTAATCTCCGATTAGTTTCTGATTTTCTTAACTCCGTTGGGTCTAAGAACAGTGTTATTAAAGATACCATTCACGACAACCCAAAATCTAATTACATTGTTAATTGGGTTAAAGAACAAGTGTTATTTAAAAAACCGTTCACGATAAACCCAAAGACCAATTTTAATTCAATTCCAATTAAATATTAATTAATTGGTATACTTCATTAAATCTAAATAAAAAGATTTAATCTTTTCTCAACTGGGTTCAAGAACAGTGTTAATGAAGACACCATTCACGACAAACCCAAAATCACATTCCATTCCATCAGCCTTTAACCGTAAATTAGCAAATGAACAATTCCCTAAGTATTAACCACGAAGGCCGAAACCAACATCAGATCAATACCCAAGAAACCATTCTACTTAACCAATCTCCAGTTAGTTTCTAATTTTCTTAACTCAAATGGGTTTAAGAACAGTGTTAGTGAAGACACCGTTTACGACAAACCCAAAATCCCATTTGATATTAAATACAAGGCTCTGAATAGAAAATATATCGGCTTATATTCAATATCAAATTCTGAAATCAACAAATATTGTATTGGAATAACGATATATATATCTTTCGAATTCCTCCACAATGTCCGTATAATCAGGAATCCAATATCGAAATATTCTGAAGATAATTTCGATTCAAATCCATTCCAATTCGTATATTGGAAATTCCGGTTATTTTTAAAACTATTTCAAATTCAATTTAATTATTTTAAAAATAATTGGATTATAATTCTAGTTCAAAACTAGTTCATTTCGACAAAAATCTATTTTTATCTTTTTAAATATGTAATTTTTCATCCCAATTCTTTCCATATCATTTGTTATGATTTTATACAAATTATTGATATTTTTAACATTTTTATCAAGGCCCGTACAGTCGATTTCCATAAACGGTCGTCGAACTGCACTTACATCGACCTTTTCCAAATTTGATCTGGACATAATTCCAAATCCAACCGTTAGATTTCAAATCTCTAATATTTTTAGAAAGCTCTTTTCGATACGAACCCAACGGTTCCGGTTTTAGGAGAATCCGACGGTCGGATCTCCCGTAATGTCCATTCAAAGTCAATGGTCGAAATTCGTGAACTGCCGCAGCGCGGCGCGTTCTATTCAGGCCATTATATTATATATATAATATATATTTCGTTGATTTCCATTTAAAATGTATTTTATATATCATTTTAAATTCGTTTTCAAAATGATTTCAACTCATATTCAATTTCAAATGAAAATTGAATATTCCATATCATTAATATATAAATGGTAATACTTTCAAACATCAGATTTTGAAATCACTTCATTTTTTATATTCATTATAAAAATGAATAAAATCGATATAAATATCGTTCGCGTCAAAATGACGCATATCTAATCAACACGGCTATATATATTCAAATATAATCGTGTCCATCCCAAATCGGACATCAAAATCATATTTTGATCTATTAATGAATATTATTTTAAAATATTCGTTATTTTAAAATAATCGTTATTTCAAAATATTCATTCTTTCTGAACTGGAATCAGACATAACCAATTACCATATAATGTTATTTATATGGATCTCATACACACATGTACACTACAATAATCAAACACAGTCAACCATCATCCAAAGTGCATTCTACACTGCATAAGCATCAAATATAAATATTTAACGCTTACAACAGCCTGTCAATCAATCGATCGATATACAGTTAATTATTGGGACTAGTGTATCTCATATATCATCCCAATACCCGTGTGGGGTTTCAATCAACAAATAATGAATTTTATTTGTGCAGTTGGGTGATGTGTAAAATTTATCGTCCCAATCAATATCAGTCAAATGTGTGTACATAAACAAATCGTCCGATTTGTTTATGAATATTTATTTATTTCATATACACGTTAAAAATTATATTTTTAACTATAAAACATTTTTTTTCCACTCCACAACACACAATCAATTTTCACAACACAACCAATCAAACAAACAAGTCATCCATGGTCTGTGGACGACGGGTGTCGGGTGCTGCTAAGCACAGTCTACATCCTAGTATATATTTTAACTAGCAAATAAAATAAAAGTGAGGAGTTCTCACCTTGGGTTTTCACTCCGTCATTCTTTATATTTGAACAGTTTGGATTTAAATTTGATTCCAGTCGGTTCCATCGCGTTGTGTTCTTCACCGTAATTCCAACGCAATCTGCTACATACGATTTTTATATTAAAAATCATATTTCTTCTGTTCGGTTTTCTATATAGAAATCAAATTTCTATACAACTAGATATCAAATTTTTATATAACTAAAAATCGAATCTTTATATAACTAAATATCGAATCTTCATATAAAGCTGTTTACATAAAAATCACATTTCCATTTCGCTAACTTCATAACAAAAACCATATTTTTACTTCCCTATTTATATTTTAAAAACAATATTTTACATCTCTATTTATAGTTTTAAAACAAAGTTAATTTTCTATTCTAAAACAAAGTAAAATTTTGAATTCTAAAACAATACTATTTTAAATAAATTTCAGATTTTTAAACACGATGTTTTTATATATATATATAAGTTAACGACAATTTTTACTTTAAATAACAAAGTAATTAGAAAAAATTTAATTACCATCTTCATTGTTGTTCTGACAGTTCCATAGCGTGGAGCTTGTCGAGATGGTTCCAACGTGACTGAATTTGTCCGTTTTTGATTTCATATGTAAAAGATATGTACATTCACATTTTAATTACAAAAAAAAAATCAATTCTAAATTATTGATTTAATTAAGGGTTAGTACCCTTGCTTTCCGTTCCTCCTTCAGCAAGAAAACCGACCTATCCTCATTGCCTTCCACCTCCGTCCTATGCCACGTCGACCCGCCTGAGACCGATCGCCACCCACAGCTCGAATGCCACAAGCCTCCTTCGTCGTCGCCTGCCACCCCCACTGAACTCGGTGGTCCCCCTTCCCCCATAAATCGTTGCAAACCCCGCTCCTTCTAACTAGAAATTCGAGCAACACCGTCGACGATAGTTGGTCAAATGGATACCAATTGAAAGAGGGCACTTAGTTCTTTATTTTTTGATTTGGGGTTGATTGAAATTTCATAATGGTTTAGGAGAAATTTGCATGAGAAGATCAGACAATTTCAGCCCTTCAGCAAGAGATGGTGGCAGTTGTTAGTTAGGGCTAGGGTTTGTAGGTGAAGGGTATTTATATAATAATATTTTATTATATTTATTTTCCAATTTATCTGTTTAACCATCGTAACTTCAAATCAAACCCAACGACTGTCGCCCCTAGCTAATCACCCCCATTTCGAACACAATGGGATATGTCCCATTGGCCAATTTCATCGTTTCGATCAGTTTTCATTTAAATTAACATTTAAATCATTATATTGAATTTTAAACGTACATTTCAATTTACTGGGGTCACATACGGACCCCAAAAATTCCAGAAAAATTATTCCTAGCTTCGTATCGACGATACGGTCCTAAAAAACCTAATTTCATCAAATTTGAAGATCGTTTGAAAAATGGCCATTTTCCAGTCGATTAAATTCCACTAAAACTGGTCAAACGCGTTTAAATGCGCCAAGCTCACATATTGATTTCAAAAATTATGAAAATTGGAATCTAGCAATAATATGACATCGCAGATCCAACAAAAGTGGTTTCGTCGAAAACGGAGGTCATTTGCTAAATGGCTATTTTTAAGGCCTTTATATATATTAAAATATATATAAATTCCACAGTGACTTTTCTAATTTTTAAACTGGATATATCTCTCAACTTATAAAACAAAATCTCAGTTTCTTACATTCTTAGAAAGATATAGTTAATCAGATTCAAATATTTCTTGTTTCGTTCAATTTTGACTTATATTGAATTCTTATATTCATTTGAAATTCAAAATCGAATTTTCGAACTGTCGCGCCATTTTAGGCTCGTTATATAATTAAAATTAAATTATTCGTTTTAACTTCGTCAAAAATAAATTTTCCATCGTTATTATTTAAAATAATCCATTTTAAATATTCAAAATCCATTAAAATAACCAAAATAAAAAATTTAAATTGGTTCTGATTTTCTGGGTTGTTACAAAACACTTTGGCTTCGTAAGGCTGATCGAACAAGTCGTCTACCCTCGGCAATGGATACTTGTTCTTCTTGGTCACCTTATTCAGCTCACGATAGTCCACATACAATCTTAACGAGCCATCTGCCTTGGTTGCAAACACAACTGGTGCACCCCATTCGGAAACACTTCTCTGAATGAATCCTTTTCCCAAAAGGTCACGAACTTGCACCTCTAACTCTCGCTGTTCCTTAGGCGCCATCCGCCTAAGCGGCATAACAATTGATCTAGCACCCTCGACCAAATCGATCCTAAACTCGATCTCGTGATGTGGCAATAATCCATTGACCTCATCAAAGACATCCTCAAACTCATTTGCGATCAACACAGATGACAATTCCTCATATGGAATCCCAAACGAATATAGATAGATTACTAAGACCTCGTCTTCGGGCTTACATCTAATTAACACCATTTGCCCTTCCATATCCCTGACTCTCACCTCTAGCTTCTCGCAATTCACTCTTGTCGCTTACCTCTTGAGCCACTTCGTGCCCATGATGATCCTAAACCCACTGAAGTTAAGAATAAAGCAATCGCACACAAAAGAGCAATCATGACTTGACAACACTAGACTCCGACACAACATGCACAAACTGGACGAACCCCCAACTGGATTAGTCACAATCAATGATCTATCACAAATCTCAGGTTCCAAACTCACAAGCTCATTACAAATGAAAGAATGTGATTCTCCAATATCAAACAACACACGTACTGAAATGCCATTAACTGAAAGAGTACACTGGACGACGACGCCCTTTCCCTTCTCCTCTACAGTAGGAGATCTTGAAGACGATGGCACAACTCCCAAAGCATCTGCCTTCACAATTTGCTTCCCCTTAGCTGATTCTGGACAATCTTTCTTCTCATTCCTAGGCTTTCCACACTTGAAGCACTTCTTCTCGGCTTTAGGATTCTTGCACTCATTAGCAAACTGACCTTTCTGTTGGCATTTAAAGCAAACCACCCTACTCTTTGGCTTCTTCTGGCCATCCTTTCCTTTCTGATGTTGCTGCTTCCTCTTCTTATTATTGCCACCTTATTGTGGTTTCTGAACTTCCTTGGTTGCACGACAACATTTGCTTCCTTAGGAAACAAGCTTTCCTGGCGAACATCTTTCTCCACAAGCTTCACAAATGAATCATCAAGATGTTCCACCAGCGGTCTCCCTGTATCGGTATACAAACCCATAACAAACTTCTCATTTTTCTGACAGGGTCTACCAATGTATGAACGAGCATATCTGGACAAGGCCTCGAAATCAGAAACATAATCAAGCACAGGACGACCATTCTGTTTCAACTCCACAAATTTCTTGAACAAAGCTGACTTCTTCTAAGAAGTGGAGATAAACTTTGTCTCGAATTTAACTTGGAACTGTTCCCAAGTTATTTCCTCTTTTGGAGTCTCAAGTGTAACTGAATTCCACCACTCCATAGCCCTGCCCTGCAATTTCCTTGATGTAAACTTTCTTTTAGTTGCATCATCCATTCCCAAATCTCCAAAAATATGAACATAAGAATCTAACCACCGTTGGCTTCATTCCTTTAAATGATTTTCCTCCCAGAAATGTGTAGTCCTTATAAAGCTTTGCAAAATCTACAACCCTAGGAACTTGCAGACCTACATTTACCATGGCTACCACTGGAGCGGGCACCCTTCTCATGAGTGCTTCTGTCATGGCCTCAAACATGGCTGGTTAATCGGGTTTGCCGCCACTTCCCCCTCCAGGCATAGTATTCACCCTAACAGTATGTCTTAAAGTACGTCGACTCATTCTAAATCTACAAATTAAAATGATTAGCCACTTGCAAGAAAAGCTGCTAAAGAAGTACAAACGCTACTATACTATATACTATTATATAGTAAGCATCCAACTGAAATCTACAAATATGTCTCTCATATGTGATTACGTCTTCGAACTTTGGCTAAAATCAATAACCAGAGCTCTGATACCAAATGTGACGACCGCCCATAACCGCTGCACTAAACAAGGGGAATAAAGTGTTAAAAGACGTGCTAGGCAGCTATGGACGATCATCAGAGTAGGTAAACACAAGCGGAACCTGTCATAAAACTCACAACGCAAGGATAAAATATAATAGAATATATACAACAGGCAACATTAGTGAAGCATATTTGAGCAGAAAACACCAAACTTTCATAACCCCTAGAAAGTAAATCCAAACGTCAGGATTACAACATAAGTCTGTACAAATTTGCCTCACTACAGCACTCAGAGAAGAATAATAAACAGAGGAAACAAAAATACAAGATAGTAATAAAACTGGTATGTAAGCCTCCAGCTCGCCATCGATCAACATCATCGTCTCACCAAGCTATCACCTGCTACTCAGTCTTCCTGTCCACAACCAGATGAACAACCCAAGGTAATAAGAGGGTAATATAAAACCAAGAGTCAAACAACTGTCTTAGTGAGCGATAAAACATCTGACAAACATCATCAATAAAGTATATGAGAATATGTAGATTAACAAACCAATCTACCATACATTAGAGAAGAACTCAACCCCGCCTTCCCCATATCCGACAGTTATAGCCTTTACAACAAACATTTCAACCGTACGTCCATGGCAATCAGAACAACCATACAATTATGGCAATAAAAAACAATCAAACCATAACACTCATATCATCCAGATTATGTATCTCACGTAAACCATCCTAATTTAATTCAACGTTCCTCAAACACAAGCCTCAGAGGCCTAAACCAATATCAGACAAGCACCCAGTTCCTTCGACGTTGGGCAATCTATGTGAGACGGTACAAACAAAGCATCCAATCATTCATGATAGACTCTGGCTATCACTGCCAATCCTGCTTTGAAACTAACGTTAACCGTATGACGACCAACCTTGTCGCATGTCAAGGGCTAATGGTAACCCCGGTTGTAGTAGAATCTCCATACACCTTTTAACGATACGTGCCAAGGCCTTTCAACGATACCCAGGGTACTCGACCAGCAACCTTCCAATCTTTTAGGTTCCCCTATTGTACCCCTGGTTTGAGCCCGCTAGAACCTACGACAACAACAATCTCTCGGCCTTCGCATCTCTAGTCATCCGAACCGACGACTTTTCATAGCTTAAGTTACCTTCTCGAGCAACCATTATCCACCGAATCACCTCTTTGAGTCATAGCTCAAGCAACCCTCTCGAGCCACTTCACCTACGAACTCACTACCTTGATTCCGTCTTCTCATTCGTTGCATTACAACAACCAACGAACACCTCACATAATTTCGAACATTCCTGCCTGAATTCTCGTCGAAGCTGCATCCAATATTGATCCAGAACACACATTATTTGGTCATCATTAATCCATAGCATTTCATCTATTTGCCATAGAAACAAACCACAACATTTTAAAGCGATGTTATAACTTTCGATTACATGCCTACCCAACTATGGATTGGACATGCCAACCCATAACAAAGCACTCGACCGACCGTTCATTCTTCAACCCGACCGATCTCCAACCCGACCGACCTATCCCCTGAACGCACGAACGACCATGATTGACCAACTAGACTCGACCAACCAGGCTTGACCAAACCTTCACAAAAGCATACGTCTGACCCCCTTCATGAACGGCCCCTTCATCTTGCAACTGACTGGCTACCTTAATGACCGACTGACCCGTCTTGGTGCACGACCGACCCCATCATCTGTACTACACTGTACTACACCCATACAACACGACCGACCTGTGGCATGTACTGGACCAATCCATCACCAATTCTGCCAAAACTTCGTCAAACGACAAGATCGATAAAATCTACTCAACCAATTCACCCAATTCAACCACAAACATGACATGAAATCACTAACAACTTAATTATGATGATTTTCATCAAAATTATGCAAATTTTATCAAAATCATGATAAATAAACACATGAACTAAATTATGGATCTAACTTGCATAAACATATTGAAATATACGGAAATGATCAATTTTAAGTTGCAAAATTAGATCCTATGGCGATTCATATGAAAATAAACTTACCATGGTGTAGATCTAAGGGACATGACTTGAAAATGATGAAAATAAGATCATAGAACTCATATACTTGATTGAACCCGTGTGAGAAATGCATATCACTCACCGATTCTCCAAAACAACCCAAAAACACATAGATCTAGATCCGGACAGTGAAGAATTTTATCTAAACTCTTCGATTCAGTGAACTCTTCCTTGGAATGGTGTAGATCTAGCTTCAAACGATGTAGATTTTCGATTCTCTAAGCTTTAATGGTGGAAAGGTGAAGAGAATGGAGAAATGGAGGAACTCTAGCTCTTCCAAATGAGAGTCTGGAGAAAGCAAACTATTCCTCTTGCCTCCTACCTCCTATTTATAGCCTCTACCAGCCCACTAATGGGCCTCTCCAAATTAGCCCATTATGGCTTACCAAACCTGAACACCTAACTGCAGTAACCTTAAACAGCGATTCCTTCCAAACCGCTGAGCCAAATCTTTAACGTGACCACTCTACTTAAAGGGAAATATCATTTCCTTTCCAATGGCACAGGTCTCAACACCTGATTCGATCCCAGTCAAAAGTTATGCCATGTACAAGACTGACAGGGGCAAAATGGTCACAAACAAAATTGGTAAAAATTATGGACATGTGTCACATCCCCATAAACAACATATCAAAATATGAGAATGATCCAACTCTCAGAGAATAAAAATAAAATTTGCGATCCTCCGATACGTAAAATGTGGGCTGTTACAAGGTTCTTCAATCTGAAGATTTAATTAATTAAGATGTAATAACTGACATAACTAAACGATTAGCTGATGACATTTCTGTGGTATACATGATTTCTGATAGCATCACTCAACCTACTGGTGTCACTGATGAGAAACAAATCACTGATGAGGCAGATCCTATTATTTTTGTTGCTACTTTTAACATGGTAAATGACCAGTCTCTTGTGGAATGCTCTGATCCCTGCATTTTTAATGACTCTTCGAAACTTCAGAGCACTGGGAATGTGCAAGATGATTCTGAGAAAAAGAGTCAATCGGAATATGTGTCAAAAAAAGTTTTCTCCAAGTTTTCTAATCAAATTATTGAGAGAATCTCTATGTCTACAAGTAGTAGTCCTTCCAAGTTCCCTTATGACACTATCATTCCTCTTAAGGCTTACTTAAATGCAAAAGATATTGCTAAACTTCCCTATCATTCAATGAGTCTCTCACTACCCCTTCAATAAGCGTGACTAAAAAGAAAGTTGCTTCTATTTCTTCATTACCCCTTACTTCCATCCCAGTGACCTGGCTGTAGAAACAAAATGCTGAACAACAAAAGTTTGATTAATGTTACAAACCAATGGTATTTGGAATGTTAGAGGTGCGCATCAATATTTTAAGCTCGATGCTTGTAAGATCCTTGTCAACAAATGTAAACTTAGTATCTTGGCCATGCTGGAAACTAAAATGAATGTTCAACTTACTTAAAGGGTTGCCAAGTATGTTTATCCCTCTTGGTCCTTTTTGCATAATCTTGATGATGCAAGCTAAGGTACGATTTGTATCCTTTTTTATCATAATATTCACAATCTTTCAAAAAAATTATCCTCTTATCAACTTGTTCATTATCATAATGTTCACATTTCCACTCAAACTTCCTATTACTTAACTTCCATATATGCATGTAACTCAGTTAATGCTAAAGCCAATCTGTATAAACTATTGCCCTGCTTCAGGAAAAGCACTCATCCCTGGATTGTGTGTGGCGATTTCAACTCCCCTCTAAAACTTTCTAATCGTATTGGTGGTTACCCTGTTACCCTTTGTGAAGTCAAACCTTTAAACCTAGCTATAAGTGACTCTAATCTTATTGAAATTAGTGCTTCTGGAGTTGATTTTATTTTATTTGGAACGATAAGAAAAGAGAGGGAATTAGGACTTTCTCCAGAATATATCATGTGTTTTGCAATATTCCCAGCCTTAGTGTATGGCCTTTATTAAACAATTTCTTACCGCTTCCTAAACTTTATTACCACTTCCCAAACTTTCGGACCACTCCCCATATAATATTTTTGGGCGATCAAGGCATATCAGGAAACCTAGTTTTAAAACTTTCAGCACTGGGATTAAAGAGAATGACTTTCTTGGCATTGTTGTTGATGTTTGGAATAAACCATGCTATGTAAATTCGATGTTGTTCTTCATAAGAAACTCAAGATTTTGAAACATGCATTAACTGTTTGGGCTAGAAACAAATTTGGCGAAGGTTCTAAGCGATATGATCTGCTGAATGAACAACTGGAACACATTCAAGTTAAAATGCTTATTGAGGTGAACGACCCTGCTCTTACTAGTCAAGAAAGTATTTGCTCTCAAAAGCTTAAAGATGCCTTGTACTCTGAATTCTTAATGAAGAAGCAGAAGGCAAGATTAAAATGGTTTCAAGAGGGGGATAAAAACTCTGCTTACTTTCGCTCTGCTCTCAAAGTTAAGCACAACAAAGAGAATACTTTCATCATATATAACAAAGAAGATCGCTTATAGGACACTCAGGAAGGGTTACAACATGCTTTCATTAGATACTTCTCTTTTCTTTTGGTAATGAATCCAATTTATCTCCTAGTCTTAATGAAATCAATCTTACCTTTCTTCCTAAACTTAACCATAGGGATTTTGAGTTGCTCAGTTCCCTAGTCAAGGATGAGGAGACTAAGGATATTGTTTTCTCCTTAAATAAATGTTCTTGTGGAGGTCTTAATGGTTTTAATGCCACTTTTTCACTTTTTGTTGGGATATTATTAGAAGGGATGTGTGCAAAGCAGTTTGCACCTTCTTTGAAAATGCTGACATAATTGAGTCCTTAATAACACCGTTATTGTATTAATTCCTAAAACTAAAAATGCCCATGTTAATGCCTTTAGAACAATTTCAGGTTGCAACACCATTTATAAATGTATTTCCAAAATAATTGCTAATAGGATAAAAAGTGCTTTGCTTGGAATTATTTCACCTAACCAATTTGCTTTTTTGCCTAATCGTACCATACTTATAATGTTCTTATGGCACATGAATTACTTAAAGGTTACAAGAATAAGAACGTTTCACCCAGGAAATGCTTAAACTTGATATTAAAAAGGAATTTGATTCTTTGCATTGGGATTTGGTGGTTAGGATATTAAGTTACATGAACTTTACACCTACCATGATTTTCTGGATTCATGCATGCATGTCTTCTGTTCATTTTTCCATTAACATAAATGGTTGTTCTGTGGGTTTTTTCAAAAAGAAAGATTGGCATTAGGCAAGATGACCCCATATCTGCTTATATTTTTATTATTGTTATGGAATTGCTCCCGAGACTACTTGATAACTTAGTTGAAAAAAATGCTTTTCTACTACACCCCAAGTGTAGTGACCCCAGGATAACTTCACTTCTCTTTGCTGATGACCTGATTGTGTTTTGCAAACCCGACTCCGCTACCATGATAAACATTATGAGTACTCTAATAATATTTTACAAGATGACAGGTCTTCAAATTAACCTTGCTTAGTCTGAGATGAACCTGGCTGGTGTTTCTGCCACTAACTTTACTACTCTACAAAACATCACTGGATTATGCTTAAATGATAACACTATTTCATACCTCGGTCTTCCTCTCACTAGCTCTACTATAACTAATGCTCAATGTACTCCCCTGTTTGAGAAGATCACTACAAGATTGGAATGATTTTCAAATAAGATGTTAAGCCAAGTAGGTAGATTAATTCTTATTAAATCTATTATTATTTCCATGCGTGTTTGCTGGTCTAGGACATTAATTTTACCGCAAAAATATTGAAAATGATCAAATCTACATTCATGAAATTCCTTTGGAAAGGCAACATACATGCAAATTGCTCTGTTCCTATCTCCTTTTGTTTAATTGAAAAACCAATTAACAAAGGTGGATTTAGTATCTTTAACACTGTTATATCGAATAAATCGACTTTTGTTAAGCACATAGACAATCTCCTCAATAAGAAGCCGAGTATTTGGGTTAGTTGGTCTCTTAATCATCAAATTAGTGATAATAACTTCTCGACCATGTCTCCTTCTTCCAATCTCAACTGGAGTTGGACCAACATTTTCAAGGTTAGGAAAGATATTTTACCATTTTTCAAATACAATGCCTCTACATACACCAGTATCAAATTCTGGGATGACCCTTGTATTGATTTCGGGGTTATCCTCAATAATATAATTCCACACCAGGAAAAGCTGCATTCTGGCGTGCATTTACATGCAAATGTAGGCAGCCTTATCTTGAATAACAGAGTGGTGCTTCCTTGAACTGCCATACAAAGCTGCACTGAAGTATGGAATATGATTGGCTCTATGGCTTCTTTAGTACCTCATACTGATAGAGTGTATTGGCAATGACCAGGTGAGAATTTCAAAAGCAGGCATATGTACATTTGTTTGCTCAGGGTTAAATGTATGCTTTGTTGTAGGTGACACAGTTTGATCTGGAAAGGAGAAAATGAAGCTAAAGAGAACTTGTTTCTTTGGAAGGTTTTGCATAATGCAATATTTATAGAGGCCAAGCTTGTCTCGAGAGGCCAACTTATTACTATATACCGCGGCTTCTGTGGTGTGGAGCCTGAAGTTGTTGGTCGCCTGTACTTCGAATGCACTGTCATCAATGAAATTTGGTGTGATGTTATGAAAAGACTTGGTAGAAACAATGTATCTCATGACAACTTGCTGGAATGAGATATGCTACATAAAGAAATAATGAAGGGGGATGAGAGAGCTCGGCTTATTTCCTTTGTGCCCGAGAAATTTATACTTCTGATTTGAAAAATACAGAAATGAGCATGTGTTCAGACCTGAGAGAGCACCGTCAAATGCTCAGATGAAATTCCAGGTTCTGTTGGAGATCGGAAGGGAATTTAGATGCTGCATTTCACCTTCGACCCTGACATTTGGGGATGAAGTTGCCGGTCTGTCTTTTTTTGCTTGTTTCTAGTTTTTAACTTTTTTTTCTTTTCCGTATTGTCTTTTTTCATTTGTGTCTCCTTTGTGATTGGTAACCTATGTTGCTTTTTTGTTCTTTTGTTTTTCTTTTCTTGCTTCGTGCTTATGTAATCGTCTTTTGATTTTCAATAAAGTGGTAGGGACCCACTCAATCCGTTGGCTTTACAAAAAAAATATCACAAATTAATATACTTTGCTTAAACATTCATTTAAAGAGGTTTGCTAAGGATACTCGCGTTTTTGCGCGAGTATCCTTCACTCGCGGGGCCCCCTGAGATGAATTCAGAGGGACCATGCCTTTTTTTTTTAAACTTTTTTTTTAGCAGGCCCCACTACCTACTGTAGTGAGACCCGCGAGTATAACTCACTCGCACTTGCGTGAGTGAGTTTAGAATTTTTCTCATTTAAATGTCTCGTTTGAAGATATAAATGCTACCTCGTTTGACTTTCAATTTCATTTAAATTCCTGTGTTTAAATATCCCGTTAAAAAGTTGAGCACAAAATTCGTTGCAACCGTATTTTGCATCGGTACGGAAGCATGTTGTGTCAAATAGAAGGCATGGTTGTTGTAACATTTCCCAAACAGTTACGGTAAATGAAACTATTGGGCTCAATAGGTCACGGCCCAAAATTAAAAAAAGCCTGCAAAAATATCCCAAGCTCAAAAACTATACTGCTTTGAATCGTTCTCAGTCGAGAGCTCTCCTTCCTCCCAAAATAATAAAAATAAAAAGGTTCCATGATTCCTTTCTCCCAATTTCATGCAAAACCCTACCATTTTTTTTCGAAATAATCCGAATTTCGGATCCTTTTTTAGTTGAAGGTAAGCCCTCCATATTTTTTCCTTCAGAATTTTGAACTTCTTGGTCCATCACGATGTCTTCAGATTCTGCGCCGAAAACCTTTGCTGAAGGTACGGAAATCGAAAAGATCGGTGAAGATGTAGAAAATATTCGGAGTGGATCTCAAGAAGTGGATGAAGTTGGAATTGCGATGGAATCTAGTGAATTGCTAGCTAGAGTCGAAGTTCAGAAAACTTCTGTTTTAGGTGAAAAAACCAAAGATAAAAATTATGGGTTAGAAACCAGTGAAAGAAGCGATATTGGTAAGAAGGTTGAGAATTTTGGTGAATTGAAAAAAGCAGTCGATCATGTGAAAGAGGTTAAAGAAGTAAGTACAAGGTTCGTAGGGAATACTACTTTGAATGATGGTAAAGAGATAGATGGGAATAGCAGGAGTACTGATTTTGAAATTGGCCTAACTTTGAAAAATGAAGATGCAGAGAAAAATGATGGTAACCAATCAAATAATGTGAATGAAGATGACAGAAGCACTCAAAATACTTTTGTTACACATGACAGTCTGAATAGAAATCAGAATAAAATTGAAGAAACAGCAGCTGATATGACAAATCAAGATGACATGGATTCGGTTAAGAAAAATGGCGGTGAGGAAAATTCATCAGCTGATATGACAAATCAAGAATATGAAAGCGCAGAAAATATTCCAAATCTGAGTAAGGATAATATTGTCAACTGTGAGGAGAGTGAAATAGCCGCCAATGAAGAATCTGTTTTGGTATCAGTTAGTGCAGTCTCTACAGCTAGACAAACTGAGAGTGTGGTTAAAGATGTTAAATTGGATGACACATTAATTAAGCCCAGTGACTATGCTGATAAAGTGGAAGAAATTCAAAATTCTGAGAAGGGCATCAAGTCAATTGTCCGCAGCAACAAAAATCAAGATCAAGAATCAATTTTGGAGCCAGTTCTTCTGGAATCTATACCTGGCCGAGCTGATATTCATGCTGCGGATTCGAAGTCTGGTGAAAAGTCAATGGAGATTCGTCACACTATGGAGGAAAATCAAATTGCTGAAACTACTGTTAATGGGCCAGATTCAGCTGTAGAAGTACAACCGCTGATGTTGGAAAATGAGCCTGATAGTTCCAAGTTGCGAGTAGTTGGAAAAATTGATTGCAATGCTTCGGTTGTGGAAAAAGAAGAGACAGGTAATGAATTTTCTGTTTTAATGACGTATTCAGCCGATGATGAAAATAATCCTGAAGAAAACGCTGCTATATTGGTTTTTACAGATAATGATATTTCAATGATGGATATCGATGAAGATACAAATCATGGTGCGTCTAACTTGCAGTCTCATTTTGTGGAAACTGGTGTCCATGTTCAGCAAGCAGAGTGCAATGATTTGGTTGCTGAGCGTTCTAGTGATAATGTGAATATTGTCATTGGCGAGGATGGAAGCTTAAGTGTTGTTCAAGAAACAAATGACAAGCACGATATAATCTCTATGAATTTTGATGTAGAGGAGAGGGCACAAGTTAGTGAAAAGGAGTCTTCAATTGAAAATAATATAGAGAATGAAATACAGTTTGTGAGCTATCACTTGCCTGATTTAGAAATATCTAATTTTTCCCTCTCTGATTTGGTTTGGGGCAAAGTGAAGAGCCATCCTTGGTGGCCTGGTCAGATTTTCGATCCAACGGATGCATCAAAATTAGCATCAAAATATCAGAAGAAAGATGCATTTCTCATAGCATATTATGGTGACAAAACATTTGCTTGGTGTGATTATTCTCAGTTAAAGCCTTTCTATCCACATTTTTCACAACTGGAAAAATTGTGCAACTCAGAGACCTTTTCAAAAGGTATAAATGACATCTTGATGGAAGTCTCAAGACGCATAGTATTGGGAATGGCATGTTCTTGCTTACATATGGAAGAATACAGTAAAATCAAATACCAGAAGATTGAAAATGCAGGCATTCGAGGAGGAAAAATTGAAGCTGCACTAGATAAATCACATATTATTAGTTATTTTCAGCCTGACAAATTGGTTGAGTATGTCAAGACATTATCTCTGTTTCCTAATGGCAAAGTCGATAAACTAGAGTTTATAACTGCTCAGTCTCAGCTAAAGGCCTTTTATCGTTCTAAGGGTTATGCTGAACTTCCTGCATTTATTTTTTCTGGTGGAGAAATTGAGATTGAAGCTGAAACTAACCAAGAAGACACCATGACTGAAGCAGAGATCCCATTGAATAAAACTATTGAAAAGCAGAAAAGCGCAGCCAAGCCGATCATAGACAAAAGCTCCCCTAATCTTGTAAACAATAGCAAGAGAAAAGCAGATGCTAAAGTCCCCCAAAAACAAAATTCCACTTCTGGTAAAAGGCGTAACACGGGTACTGAATCTGCTACAATTGATTTGGGTGTATATAAGAAAATAACTATTGATCCAGTCAATATTTTTGATGATAATGAGTTAAAATCACCACCACCTCCTAGCATAACTAGTTCGTTTAAAATTGGGGAACTCATCAAAAGAGCTGCAAGCAATTTGACTGGAGTGTCACCCACATCTAAATGTCATGGTGAAACGGTAACTAAAAAGGGTGACGTGGATGATTTTGATATATCAAATCAAAATACAGGTTTAAGATCATCAGAAGATCGCAATTCAACATATGAGATGTTGTCTCAACTTTGTATAGCTGCAACAGACCCTATGAATGAATATAGTTTTGTAACGCCGATAGTTGACTTTTATACGGAATTCAGAAACTTTTGCATTTCTAGTTCTATTTCCGGAGACCTGGAATCTGCTCTACCTGAGAAACGTAGAAGAAGAAGGTCCAAAAAGGCAATGTCTCAACCAACTGCATCGTCTGAAATATATTCTTCCGAGGATGAAAAAATTGCTACCAGGCATGAAATATTTTCTCAAAATACCACTTCTGAGATTGGTTCTGATGATGGCAGACTCATTGCTAAGCGAAAACGAGGCCGTCCAAAGAAAAACCCTCAGCCAGCTTCTCCAAATTCTAGTGAAACTAAGAAACCTATAGCTAGAATTATAAGAAACAAATCAACCACGAAAAGCTCTCAGCCGCAAACACCTAACACCGATAGGCGTAAAAGAGGGAGGCCAAAAAAAGTGATCACCGGTATTGTAATTTCTGATGTATCTCCTAAAGATTTGTATTGGTCTGATACAGGGATTGTAAATGAAAAAAGTAGCAGCAAAAATAAGAATTTTAATCAATATAAGAGGAGAAAATCAACCGGGCAATCACAACAACTTCAGCTTGGTACCTTGGTTTCTGACACACAACATAAATCTTTTACATTACGACCAATCATTAGTGTAGACGAGAAAATACTGAATGAACATGTGCCAACGTCCCTATTTTTGAATTTTAGTAATGAAAAATCTCTTCCCTCCGAGACCGACCTTATAAGAAAGTTTAGCCGATACGGGCCTCTGAAGGAAGCAGAAACTGAGGTTTTGAGAAAGACAAACCAAGCTAAAGTTGTTTTTAAGCGGCGGTTTGATGCAGATAATGCTTTTAATAGTGCTGGGAAATACAACATTTTTGGACCAGAGCTTCTTAGTTACCAACTTAAGTCATGGACGGCTAAGTCTATTTTGGAAGAGATGCCAGGAAAAATTCATGACATGCCTATAGAAGATAATCAGGATGCAGAAGAAGGCAGACGTGATACTGAACCAATGGTGAGTTCAGCAGGAAATCAGGAATCTGTACCCATGGCCTGCTCAGCAGAAGAGAACCCCGACTTAGCACCAGTTATCAAGATGGAATATGATGGGAGCAAATGTGATGCAGAACCCACTGAAGAAGTTAACGTAGTAGAGCATTCAGGTGAACTTCTTCCATCTTACTTTGGTATGTTGTGCTAAAAATAGTATGGAACTCAAACGATAATCACTAGCCATCACTCTCGTACTTATTTTTATATTTGTAGATCAATTAAGCTATATTATCCTATAAATAAAGGGTAATTGGTTTTGTGGAACGTGAGGTACTGTTAGGATCAATTAAGCTATATTCCGTAATAGTGAGCCGTCTCCCATGGAAGCTTGCAGTTGCCCTTCATATAGTAGTAAATAATTTGGGTACCATTAAGCATAAGCTGTACAACCATTGTTATGCAAACACATTTATTGATTATACACTCATGATTCGATCCTTATTTTATGCACATGATGATGTTGGGGGCATAAAATTTTATCCAATAGGAACTACCCGTTCGAGAGTCATGCTGGGAGTATATGACAATCCGACCACCAGGGCTATCTGTAGATGTCATTTACTGGGTTCAAATTTCGTCAGTTGAATAGTTTGCATCCTACAATTTATACAGATTGAGTAGATCATTGATTCTGAAAAGGAAAGTTAGGCTGCTATAGAAAATCCATGCTAAAGATGATAAAACCTGATGTGTAATTAAAATCTCCCCGCTGAATTGTTTAATTTTGTTTTTTCATTCTGCAAACGTGTTCATTTCATGTCCAGACCAAATGGAGGCCATAAAAGATTCAGATCCAATGGAAATTGATGCTGAGACCAACGAGTCCATGACAGAAACCAACGTTGGTCAAGTTAATCAGGTTGGACAAAATCTCAGACATGCAAACTCAGAAGTTGATATGATGGACTACAAAAGTCATGCGAGACCTGTTTTAGAGAACAACGTAAAAACTGCAGGTTGGCCTCCTACCTTTTATGTTAATACAATCTTCACTTCTCTTTATTTTTTTAGCCTTCATCTTTATTTCATAACAAACAGAAACATCTCGGTCAACTATAGCATCAATTAACCTGATTGTTGAAAAATTAAGAGGAGAAAATGTATTCATAAGTTGCAGGGAAGATTGATCGTCTTTAGTCTAAATCAAGGCTTAGCAGTCTATCAGTTGCTAGAATACAAGTAATGTTGGATAGGAGAAATAAAGTTCCTACACTGAAACCCCCAAACTGTGGGGATTTGTAATCCTATACTGAAAATGGTAAGCCTATCTAATCAACTTTAGTTACAAAAAATTGGTGTATAAGAAATGGAGTTGGTGAGATCTAACTTGGACCACACACTTGGGATCCACTGTCCCCTCTGTACACAAATTTTCTTTTACAAAAATTATTTCAGTAAGTGTAAAATAGTCCATTCTGATACCTCTTTCATTAAATTCCCTGTTTAATGGGTTGAACTTTGACTCTATGTAAAGTGTACTTTGAATATCCAGTAGTGGAAGATGCTTTCGCATATTGGGGCTACAAGCTTAGCATGACTGAATATTTTGCTTCCAGATTCTTATATGCTTTATCTCGATCATTTTCAAAATTCGTTTTTCCAGGTCAGGTTGAAAGTCTGGATTTGTTGCCACATGACCAAGTGCTGGAAATTCAGCATGCAGAACATATTATCATATTGGAGGAACAACATGATTTAACATCATCCACATTACAAAATAAACTTGATATAAACACTTTTGAACATACCTCGGAAATTTCAGGTACCTTGTTTTTTGTTCATTTATACTTTTCAGTGTTTGCAGTTGCCAACATTTTCATGTCTTATTTGAGCAAGCAGAGGTTTCTGCAGCACCAGATAATATGGAAGTTGATGCTAAAAGTGATGTATGTTCAACAGAAGCACATCAGGTTAATCTTATTCCCACTAACACAAGAAATATTCTCCATGCCACATCTACGATTGAATTACCACATAGAAGTGACAATTTCAAGCATTCAGGTGATGATTCAACTAGTTGACAATCTGTTACCCATACTACACTATTGTTATTTCTCATTATAATGTAACAATGTATCAGAAAAATCTGATGTTGTCCTGGCTATTAATGAGGGCAGCAAGCTAACAGCAGAAGTCATTAATGACGCAAAGCTAGTTGATAAACCAGAAAAAAGTCAGGGAAAAGAACCAATATCTGCTCATGTAAATAGTAATATTGATGCATCAATAACCACATATAGAAGTACTGATCTTGACGAAGCACCTATTTCCATGAATAAAAGTGATGATCTTCATGTGGCTTCTGCACTCACTGATAGAAATGGTGCAGTGCCTTTAAACACAAACGCTGATGATGCAGTGCCCTTAACTACAGATGAAAATGTTGCCACAATCATAAAGTCAGATACAGAAGATGTAACATCTGTTGTAATTGCTGCAGCTATTGAGAAAAGAAGAGATTCAGAAATTTCGGGTAATTGTCTCTCTTCGTTAAAGAATCTCTCAAATGGAAAAGGATGTTTGTGTAGTTTTAAAGTAGTTCAAATTAAAGAAAATGATGATTCCAAAAATGGGATAATCCACATTATCACCAAATTCTCGTTATCTATTAAACCTTAGGCTTATTTGAAATTACAATCATGTCCAGAGCAAGTAGAAGATGAAAAAGATTCAGTTCGAGCTGAAATTGATGGTCAGGACAAGTCAATAGAAGAAGCCATCAAGCAAGAAAATAGGACTAGACCAGATTTTGCCCATGCAACATCAGAAATAGGGCTTCATGCAACATCCATTGATATGGTGGACGACGCCAATCATAGGGGAACCATTGTAGGAAGTAACTCAAAATCTTCAGGTTAGCCTCCCTTCCTCTCCCTCTCCCTCCTTCCCTCTGTCTCCCCCTAAACCCAAGAACCTTTTCATATTCAAATTCCTTATAGGTATATTAGTTTTCAGGCTATTCTCTTGTTATGTATTCCTCTTCCTTTTAGCCGTATCATCATTATTCCTTTTAGCCGTATCAGAGAGGGAGGGAGTTTATTTAATGTTTTGTCTAGGCCAGTTCAGATGTAAATAAGGGTCACAACAGCCCAATTGTGGCAAATATACAAAGCAAGTAGGAACAATTCCTTAGAGCTCCTACCCCTGAAATCCTCCTGACTTATGTTCTGACAACTCTTTCATCAATTTGCCTTCTTTATGTAGGTCAGACTGGTCTGCCATACATTATGCATATATTTATAAATCCAAGTTAAATAGTGGAAGGTGAAACAACCCTAGTATGCCACATCAGGGCTACATAGTAATACTTAATGTTTTGTTTCCATACTGGCTCAATTTTAACATGAATATTTTCTCCAGATCAAGATGAGAGTAAGGATCTGTTGTCACAGAATATTGTTTCCACAAATCAGGATGAAGAACATGTTACCTCATTGGAGGATAAACATGATTTTGCTTCAACTGCATTTAAAAATAAGCATGATGCAGCATACATTTCTGATGATACCTTAAAGCTTTTAGGTATATTGATCACCGTTCGATCTACTCTTCAATGTATGTAACTACTAAAATATGTTCATGGCTTATCAGAACAACCAGAGGTTTTAGTAGTATCAGATGGTATGAAAGTCATAGTTGAATGCAGTAGATATTCAGGACTAAAAAATCGAAACAATCTTATTGCCAGTACCACAAGTGAACATGTCCATTTGGCATCTTCCATTGCACCACTAGACAAAAATGACAATGAACATTCATGTGAATACTTTGATAAGTTGAAAAAAAATGTATACGCTGCATTCTCGTCTAATAATAACGTGACAATGTACAGAGAAAAGTGATGTAACAGTGCTGGCTATTACCGAAGGCAACAAGTCGACAGCAGAAGTCAAGATTGGCAGCACATTGTCTGATAAGCCAAATCTGGAAAAAGACATGTCAAAGCCCACACATGCAAATTATGATATGAATGAAGCACCAATAGTCACTGATAGTAGCGATGGTCTTTTTGCAACAGCTTCTTCCATGAATAAAATTGACGATCTTGATGCGGTGCTTCCAACTAATGATAGAATTGATGCAGTACACATAAAAAAAGAAAACAGTATTGCTGTACCCTTAATTACAGATGAGAATGCTGCAACAGTTGTAACTTCAGATACAGAAGATGCAGCTCTAGCTGAAGGTGGGTGGGTTGGAAATTCCTTATGAAATTTTCTTCCCCAATCCATCATTGGTTCACCAATTCAAGAAATTTCTTAATAATTATTATTTAATATATTTAAATAACGAGAATATAATCATTGGTATAAAGTAATAAAAATTTATGCCCTTTTCTTTGCAAGTAAACACGCTCAAGCTCATGCATGTATGGCATATGACTTCTTATTTTCCTCCATACCTTGAACACAAAGCGACTAAATTTCCAAATTAACTGGTAAAACTAGTGTTGAGGATTATGTATTTTGAATTCTGAATTAGCAGCATATGACCTCTTATTTGCTCCGTAACTTGATGAACGTGACTAAACATGCAAATACTTTGCGTGCCATAGCAACTTCAGTTCCTGGGGTAAGCGTGCAATTTTTTTTTTATTTTTTTACCGAACCTGTTCTGATGGATCAAAATACAGATTCTCTTTCAAACTAAACAGCATTTATTCTTGTTGTCAGAGTAGTAAACTATTACAATTTTCTCAAATTTCTGGAGTTCTTATGTGGTTTATTCCTATCTTAATAAAATGACGATAAATAAGACTGATGTTGTTTCAGTTTCCTGAAAGTGCATGGCAAACTTCTTGTTTGGAGGTTTTTTTAATTAAATTTTACGGTTTAAGTTTGCTCCTCCTGAATTTCATACTTTTTTTTTGTATCAGAACAAGTAGAGCCCAGACCTATGCTTGAATGCATGAAAACTGAAGTTAAAGGTAACCGTGCACAGGTTTCAGGTATACATTCTGTGGACAATTCTTATTAGAGGACTTCTTGTTCGCTTATGAAGTCCTGCTTAATCAATTGTTTTATTACAGAACAACAGGAGGCTGGTGTGGCTTAAGAAACCACACAATCTGAAGTAGAATGTGGCAGTAAAAATGTTTGAGGTGATTTGCTTTTGAGCATTATCTTTTTATTTTTAGGCTTTCATTTTGACCACCTTACACATGCTTCTCATTAACCCTTGCATATTTATGTGTATACACCAAGATACTTGGTCTTGCTCTTGGTCTCGGTCACTAAAAAAATAAAATTTTCAATCAATATTGTAAGTTCCAGTTAAAGTTTAGATCTCGGTTTAAGATTAAGATTTTGGTACCTTTTCTGCTGAAATGCATGCATTTATTAAAGCCTTCTAAGTACCTATTATATGCTTTTTAATAAACACAGCCCAACGTAACACAAAGAAGATATAATAACACTTACGTATATTCAAGGCTTAAGGATTCTTGTCATTTCATTTCAAACAAACAAATCAGAAGCCACGTCAACCACCACAGCAGAAACTACATCTAGGTCCCCTGAGCCTATATACATCAATAGGAAAAAGACAAAGTACTAACACTACTACCACTCTCAGCACCCTATCCACTGAGATTTTTTAGTAGGCCATAATAACCGAAAGCATGAGCATACAACGGAGCAGGAGCGACTGAAGGAGGTATCCTGGCCAGATCAGGATAAGCAACAGGAGCAGGAGCAACTGAAGAAGGTGCCCCAGTCAAGTTGGGATAAGCAACAAGAAAGTATTCTAGTTGGGTTGGAGGCTGCTCAAGAATCGGAACCAGATTTGGGTAACTCTGATAACATAGATGAGATAAACAACATGAATATCATCTTGGATCAAAATGATGAAGAAACAGAAGAAAATGAATCAGCCAAAGCTCAATTTGTTAAAGAAAGCCCAACATACAAAGAACAATTTCAAAAGGAGAAGAAGAAACAAACAACAAAGAAAACCACTGTTCCGATTACAAGGAGCAAAACAAATACGTTTAATGTCTCTTTTATGTTGGAATGTAAGAAGTCTAAACGATTATTCTAGAAAGTTAGACCTTTAAAATAAGAAATAAGTTAAACCCTACTTTTATGGTGTTTCTGGAAAATAAAATGGGGGGTTGGTATTTAAAAATGTTTGGGAACAACTTTGGTAATGACTAGATATCTTTAAACAATAGTTAATGCCAGTTTAGGGGTAATATTATGATTACTTGGCACAAGGCTATATGGATTGTTAGCTTCCTGGACATAGGTGATCAACAACCAACCGTGACTGTGACTAATGCTGGTGGCCTTTGCCTCGTTATCTCATTCGTATATGCACATAATTGGGCATCTGTCAGAACTGAGTTATGGAGTAAACTTGTAAATTCTTTTAAGTTCATAGTATGGATGGTTCTTGGGGATTCCAATGCAGTCTTGAAAACTAATGAGAAGAAAGGCGGACTTACATTGAAACTAGCCCAACCAGAAGAGTTTAACAAATGCATCACGGCTACCGGGCTCATGAGGCTTGTCACATCAGGCTGAAGTTCACATGGAGAAGTGGAAAAGCAAAAAAAAAATTAAAATGTAGATTAGACAGTGTTCTAGTTAATATTGAACTGATTATTAAAATCCCCAACTTGAATGTTACTGTTCTGCCAAGTTCAACCAGTGACCACTCACCCTTTTTCATTTCAATTTTCAACAATTCTAACCAGCAAGTCAAAGGAAAACCATTTCGGTATGCTAATTATTGGAACCTACTTGATACATATGACGATGCTGTGGACCTCAAAAGGTATAAACATTGTTGAAGGAAAGAGCTGGTTCTCCTTGGTTATTCTATTAGAGGAAGCTAAATCCGGGCTAAAACAATGGAACACAACTAGGCTAAAACAATCAGATGCAGTTGAAAATGCGAAGACCTCTATAGACTTGATGCAGAACCGCTGGATGAAAGTATTAGTGCTCAGTACTATGCTGTCCAGGAATAACTAAAGAATGTTATGCAACAATAAGCCATGAATATCAAGCAAAAGGCTAACACAAGCAGATGAATGCACAAAATTCTTTCACACTAAAATGTCGTTCAAGCAGAACTGTAACAATCAACTCAATACATTTGTGGCAATGTGGAACTTTGTTTAAAACATAGAACAGTTTAAAGAGGAAATTATTATTTACTTTTCTGACATATGCAGTGACAGTATACAGCTAATTTGCCTCATTTGAACTATATGTTCCTGATCAATGATGATAGGAAAGCCATGCTGGAGGCTAGTGTGACCGTACAAGAAATCAAAGAGGCTCTCTGGTCCACTCATGAAGATTCGAGTCTAGGCCCTGATGACCAGAATTCCTATTTCTTCAAGCACCACTGGCTGAACCTAAAACACAATTATGGAAGCTGTTTAGGGATCTTTCATATCTGGCAGCATTCCACTGGAAATCAATTATACATTTATTACACTTAACTCCTAAAATCAACAATCCAACTAGAGTGGAACAGTCACCATGGTCTGTTTCAACAATTATACAACTGTCAGTCTATCCTCCATCACTTATTATATGTAGACGATTTGATCGTGGTTATCAAAACGAATTCTAAGGTAGCAAAATGTGTTAGACATATTTGATAAATTGGAAAGACATGCTGAGCTACAACTAAACAACCAAAAATTCCAAATGCTACTTCAATAGATACTGCAAAGACAAGAAAATTACGTTGAACATTTTGAGCATGTGGGAAGTTTTCCAAGAAGTATTTAGGGTACCTTTATCTTCAAATATTATCATTGATAAAGGATGTGGTGAGTTGGTTGGCAAAATAAGGGATAAGCTCAATGGATGGAGCTTAAAACTTTTGTCCATTGCTGGGAAGGCAGAATTAGTTCACATTGTGATAACCGCTAAAGTCAGATTTTGGGTTCAGTTGTTTGAAGTACTAGATTGTTCTATAGAAAAATAAATTTGGCGTGTGCAAACTTTATATGGAGGGCTGGGCTTCATATAGTCAGTTATGATGCGGTGTGCAAACCAAAAACGAGGGAGAAGTTGGCATGCTCAACCTCAAAGAACTCAAGAAGACAAACAATTTGAAACTGAGATGGAAAATCATCTCACCAAATACCTTATGGTCACAATGTAGGAGGGCTGGATACGCGAATGATAATTTTTGGATCAAGCAAGTGGATAGCAATGCCTTAGAAGTTTGGAAAAACATTTTGAAGGGTAGGGGTGGCCTTACAAAACTCAATACAAGACGTTTTGCTAATGGAAAACAAACCAGTTTATGGACAGATCATTGATGGTAGGGAAACCACTTAATTTCTAAGCTTGGTTGGTATCCAGTCTCGAGTTTGAGAGATATGATAACAAAGCCGACTATTATTTGTAATGGTAGCTGGTGTCTAAAGAGAAAAAAGTCTTCAAAGCATTTAATATGATTTATAGTACAGATCAATCCTCTGGAATCCAGATGATGATGTTTGGACATGGAACCACATATAGATTCGCTAAACGGGGTCTTAATGTCAACTTATAGTGCAACTTGTGTAACTACACAAATGAGTCTCACCCACTTAATTTTCGATTGCTAAGTTATACTCTAGACAGGAATTTCCAAAGACAAGAACAAAGACGTGCAATGCAATCTGTTGGCAATGTAGAAGAGGAATTAACTTGAGCAGTGACAGAAGCAACCGAAGTTCGATAAAGCAAATGAAACAAAAAACAATCATTGATGCAGTTCATCACATATGGAAAGAGAGAAATAAACGAATTTTTTAAAATAAAGTAACACAAATCAGCTTTGTAATTTAATTGAATCTAAAATTAAATTTATTAGCAATCGGGTCAAAGAGAAGGCTCGCATTAGTACCGATGAGGAGGTGAAAAGCATTCGGGAAAGTTGGCACCTATAGGATTTCCAACCACCATGAAATCGTGCTTGAAGGAGTAGAATGTTGCAGAGAGTTTGCATGGCTTTTGATGTGAGTTGGTATAAAGCTGATAGGAGAGTAGTAGTGGAAAAGTAATCATTACAGTCTGTGAGTGACTTTTACTTTTTTCAAGAAAAGATTGTAATATCTTTTTTTTTTTTTGAGTTGGAACGATTGTTGTATTGGTCTGCGGCCTATTTGCATGTCATAAATGAAAATTTTCAAGTTTTATACACATACATGAGGAGCGTTTTATAAAATCCATATTTTTTACCTCTTCAGCACCTTTATCTTACCTTGAGCTACTATTCCAAATATAACAAAATTTTGTAGATGTTCAGTCCTTATATAGGGGATCATCCATGTAAAATTTGGGTTTATTCCGAAATGTGTAGCTTTTACAAAATCGTAACTAAATTATTTAATATTCAAACATTTAAACCATTAAATTTAAGTGTCAAACGTATTATGTTACGAATGTCGAAATAATCCTACATTTTACATAGATGATCATCTATATATGGATTGAATATCTACAAAATTTTGTTATAATTGGATAATGCAGCTTAAAATACGATATAGGTGCTAAATGGAGTGCTATAGAACATGACTGCTATAGCGCGCTCTCTCTGTCTCTCTCTCTCTATGTGTGTGCGTGATGCGAGGTCCATAGAAGTCCATTTGTAGCCAGCTTATATAGGTCATCGAATTTTGTAAATCAATGGATATATTTAATATGAATAGCTAGCGCATTCTTTTTCTTTTATTGTTGTACCCATATTTCGACCGTACTCGTAAATCTTCTGTTTATTAAAAGACGACTCTCTGTGTTCTTCGGTTTCATAAGAGATGATAAGAGTCAATGATAGGTTAATTTACAAGCATGGCTGCTTTGGTATTTACTAGACACCGATTAGATGTAATATCGAATACTACTTAAAATCCAAGTGAAAATACTTGTAAAAATAAACTCTATGTAAATGTATGGAGTCCCATTTTATAGCATTCTCATGGTATATAAATATAGTGGAATTTTTTTTAAAATAATTTCTCAAACGTGCCTTCGAGTTTAAAGGAAAAGAAAATAAACTCCCTGTCAGTCATGAGACTGGTGTGAGAAACTCAAATTCGATGTTTTTGAAATTTATATATTAAAAAAAAACCCACAGGACCACGACTGCACATAAACACCGAACATATTTATCCTTATGGTTACCAAAACATTTTGATATTAATTTTTTTGACTTGTAGGAAAACCCCTAAAATAAATCAAATCAAAATGCAAAATTGTTACCAATATTATGTAGTGTTTGGTTTAAAATATATTTTGAGTTTTGAGTCTTCAATATTAATAACAAAACATGAGAAAAGTTAATAAATGATGGAGGGAGTGAAAGGGTGATGGAAGGGACCACGTAAAGTAGTGAGAGACGACGGAATGATACTATCTCGTTTTCTTATGTTAATTTTCAAAATAAGAAAAACAAATAAAAGTTGTTTTCTATTTTGTGTGAACTTTGTTTTCTAAAACGACCGTTTTTGATGTTATACATGTATCGTTCGTATTTTAATGTGAGCGAAAATTAAAAACTAAAAAGTGTAAACACCGCCTTAAATTTTGCGTATGTTAGGCTACATAAACAAAACCGCAAATTCTTAGGAAGAACTGATTCCATACAATAGCAATGTAAGAGACTACCTTCCATACAATACATCTTTAGAGAGATGTACCGAGAACCTACCGCTCTCTGCTTATCTAGCAAGACCAGCTAACTACAATTACTACACAGACCCAGAGGATGGTGCATTGACAGAATATGACAATACCCGATCGTTCTCGAGTCCCCGACATATCCAAGCGCTTGTTCAACATAATCATCATACTCGATATATAGATAATACATATCTAGAAGAGTGATGATCATATCATAATGGGCACGACCCACATATCTTTGTGTTATGCTCTGTTTTTTGCCATTATCGGATGATGAAACTTAAGGTAATTGATTACCTTATACCAAACACATAATTCACTTTGAATGACGCAACGCCAAGTTCATCACACACCATTGATTTCAATAAATGTAAAATATCCGAGCTTGTACGTCTTAGCGAACGATGTATATAGTGTAAGAGAGTTAATTTTCACACCACTAAACGGATGTACATTCGTGAAGATTAGTATGCGTGCGTTAGAAATGCCACGTCAGACATTCCAACATATAAGTTATCCCGAAATAGGATAAACCGAATGCACTTCTCCTATCAGTCTATCACCTTCTAGAATAAACATAGTGATTAGTGGTGATGAATCCTTGCATCGAAGATACAGATGAAGAACTACTGTCGTTAATGATACGAAATGATTCCCTCGAGGATAAGTGACAAATAGCTCTACATTCTATCTTCCAAATACCTGTCATTCTAGTCTTTTGCTTTCAAACTTAAGTTGGTCCAAAGTGGTTTTTCGATTGGAATCATACAAATTCGATCCCGGTTTCTTTGAACCAATCATCGAGAAATATTGTTTAAGTAATTTGGGTATTTTCCACTGTTTAGTTCATTTCTTGTCAATTTTTTTTTTTTTTTTTAAAGATTTGTATTTTTACAGTATTTCTTCCAGTAAACATAAAATCATTAAACCTCATACATTTCTTTCACTAGTTGAAATTGTGTTATCTTTGGATGGTAAGCCCAAATTAGCTAGTAATTGAGTAAGATAGATCTATAGAAATTGTACTTATTTTATTCGATATAAATTTCTGTGTTCAATCTTTACTCTTCGTCGAATAACGATGAAATCACCTTTTAAATTTTTACAAATAGTATAGATTTCCTTCTCGAAATTTAATACCAAGTATAAGATGATAATTTCATAGCAATCAAAGTTACTTAAATTTGAAAGTTTAATCTTTTATACTTAATTCGTTTTCGACATCTCGACCTTATCTATCACCCGTTCAGGGAAAAGGCTAGTTGAGCAAGGGTGCTGGTAGCTCATGAACATCTCTTTGGCCAAAGTATCTCACATTCGGATCTCACTAATAGAAAAATCAGGTTTACTTATCGGCTTTTAGAGCCAAGTTCTAAACATTGCTTAATAATAATTTTTGTTTAAATCATTTAAATAAATTATAAAACTTACTAACCATCCATCCATTTAAATACTTAATTTGTCATTTGAAAACATTTATAACAGGTCTGGAGAAAAATTGTTAAGTTTGAAATCATATTTCATATGTTATTAAAGTGCTGTGAAAAGTGTTATAAGAGTTTATTTCATCAAGCGACTTTTCTATTGTTTGAAAAATCCATTTTTATTACTTAGATATCTTTTACAATATTTTTAAAGATTTATAAAATTTATTTTATATTTAAATATCAATTTTAAAGGATTTCATTTCTTGGATTTCGAACCGGAAAACCGCAATTATTTAAAAATTGAGTTACTCATAATTTAAAACCTACTTGATAAAATCTTGATCTTTTGCCTTTGTTTGAAAACCGTGATTACGAGGGTTTGAAAAAAAAAAAAAATCTTATTATAAAGAATTTTGACTTCTAATTTATCATATAAAGGGTTTTAACTGCTCAAGCGTGAAATCGCAAACTGCCGTTATGCAACGTACCAAGTTTTACTCTAAATTCACGTTTTTTTTTAAAACTCTGATTGAACATTAAATATTTATAAAAAAAAATTCGAACTAGTTTTAAGAGGTTTAACCATTCCATTTCATTCATGAAAGGAAAGTGATTTCCTTTATGCTTATCGACATGTGTTTAACATTACTTGTTAAATCATCCATACAACAATTATATTATTAGACAAACATGGTAAGCAAACATCACAACAAGCACATATATCATCACATAACATCATAGAATATGGATTGTTGTCATAGTATTTTTAGTTTAGTTTCTCACTTTCATTGATTTCTGGAAAAAATAAGATTTGCTATAGCTCCGCAATAATCGCACGAGAGCTTATGAAATCGACTCAAATTTGCTTAATGGAACTCGGCCTAGCCTCATAGTATTGGAGGAGCCCATGACCAATGGAATGAGTGATGGTGGCCGAAAGTATAGAAGAGGTGGTGGAAATTTGACATTGAATCCACTAACTCGAACCAAAAGTAGGCCATTTTTCCTTGGCTTTTTAACCATGATACTATCGAAATTTGGAAATGTGGTCAACTGGAAAGTTCTTGCCATTTTCTCTTGAATTAAAAAAATTCAATTTGGAGTATTCTTGAGGCAGATATGGTCAGAAGAAGAGACATTTTCGGACTTGAGAATCTAAGTTTGAAAACTCACTATAAAGAACTGATATTTAAGAAGCGATGAACAAAAAAGTTGTCCCCGCTGGAGTTTCACATGGACTGGAAAAAAGTATTTCTTCATTAGGCCTGGTTATGAAGAAGGTATGGAAGAAAGAGAACGAGAAAAAATTAGAAAATTGTCCTCTCTTGTTACCCAGGCTAGCCTTGCAGCTGAAATGACCTCTTAAATTGTGTGTGCATGAGGTGATTTAGAGTTTTGTCTTTTATGAAAAGTGAATAGTTTCGTTTTTTATCCTCTTTAATTCTACTTGCTTTAAGTAACCTTTTTGTTAATTTAAGAAATATTTGATAATGTGTTTGTGTGTGTGTGCATATATATATATATATATATATATATATATATATATATATATATATATATGCTGTATTTCATAACCTAAACATTGTAGAACTACTCGTTGGACCCTTGAGAATCCGAAATTCAGTTATTGGCTATATTTTCCATTTCCAGCCAAACTATTTATTTATGTAAACAGAACTTGAAAATTATTTTCTTATCATCTTTAAATAATTGAAACATGGTCATTTAAGTATTATAATCATATTAAGTAGTATTAATAGTTATTTACAAAAATTGGTATTATAACGAATAACGATTAGGCGATACCGGTTTTCCTTTTATTTTTAAGTTTAGTATTTTCCTTTACACAACTCGTTATAAATGATTTGTTATCACTGTACGATTACTTAATCAAATTATTATCATTTAAAACAATTATTTGAATAATTGTAAAGTCATTAAATCTTTATTTAAATTCATAAATCAATCATTTAATGACATTACTGATGATGTCATAACCATATTAAATTATCGAAATTAAAACATATAATTTTATTTCATATTTTTGTTCAAATATGACGGTAAGTGTATGTATTTAGAGCCATCCGCGATCCTTATGGATAAAAAACAGTTTAACTGATTAAATAGTTTAATTGATGTAACAATTTTCATTTATTTTATCGTTCTTTTCCCAAAGAAAATATTTTTCGAATCTTTTTTCAAACTTAAGTTCATTATTCCTATAGTTTAAACTTGATTATTAGCTAGAAATAATTCATATTTGAATAGTTAAAATAATTTAAATATTCTTAATCAAAGTGGTTAAATTATGGATTGTTACATTATATACCTATAGTTGTTTATACCATCCTTTTTTTTTGCAAAGCCGACCGGTTTTTGTAGTGACCGCAAACACTTATTATTATAACAAATAATAATTACAAATATTACAGGAGATTGGCTGATTACCAACCTACTACATCGATTTTTAAGGTGGACCGTCCATCACTATCAGTTTTTAGAGTGGTTCGACCACTGAAACTAATATAGCTTACTGTACAGGAGCTTGTCAAAGTGACAAGATTACACATTATGTACTCCATGCAGGGAGACAAATGACATAATAGGAAAGCAACTTCCACACCGGCAGCTAGTAGTTTTGGTTTTTGCAGATATTTCTTTTTCCATGATCCTGGATTTACAGCTGGAGCTATATTCGGAAAGTTTTGTATTCGTGTATTTCTTCCAGATGTGTTATGTATCATTTTTCCGCTGCTATGTTATGTATTTTAATCTCTGATATTTTTCTGATGTATATACTATATTATTTATTCATACTCTGTTGTATTCTTGTCCTCTGATGTAAATTGTTGTACTAACAATGAAATGTTCTGTCGTTTGTGTTCCGATTTGTCTAATTCTCAAAGCAGTCCGCCTTCTTGTTCGGTTTAGGCCGGCCAGGAAGTTCGGTTCGCTACATTTGTGGTATAGCGACCCGAACTTACCGGCCGACCTAAACCGAACAAGAAGGCGGACTACTTTGAGAACAAGACAAATCCGAAAGCAAACAGAAGGACACTTCATTGCTTATTACAACAATTTCCATCAGAGTACAAGAATATAACAGAGTTCAAATAATAATTTACAGTAGGAAAATATCAGAGATTTAAATTACATTAGCAGCGGAGAAATAATACATAACACAACTGAAAGAAATACACGGATACAGAACTTTTCGAATATAGTTTCAGCTGTAAATCCAGGATCCTATGAAAATAATATCTGCAAAACCCAAAACTACTAGCTGTCCGTGTGGAAAATAGGGGCACCCAGAGTTTAGGTTAAATTAATAAACTTCAGGTCAGTCATAAGATTGGTGTGAGAACTAAAACAGTTATCTAAAACTTTACTTTAAAAATAAAGTAAATCAGGGGATCACGCCGTATAACACGGAACGGGTTTTCTCCTAAGAATACCAGTGCATAAAACAATTTATAAACAGTGCAATGTTTTTCGAAAAATGAAGCTATTATAAGACTCAGGTCCTATCACACAATGCAACGCAAGCCGAAAGATAGAGTTTTACCTTATAATAGCCAAACATGCTTGGTACGTTTTAAAACAAAAATCATTTGATACTATTATAAGTGCGTAGTGTATTAAACAACTTCAAATATGAATGTATCAATCATAGACGGCATGAGTATCATATATCATGTCGCTATACTAGGCTCTACAATCAAAACCGAAATGTCACGTATTGGAAATTGGATTTTCGTCATGAGTTGAGGCAAGGGATGTGCTCCTCGCCGATTTCGAGACACTCTAGCAAATGTCTCAGGTTTTCCCGCGGTGAACCCTTGGATCCCCAAGGCCGGTCCACACTTACGTTAGTGGATTAATTATTCCTGAACACACGTTTCCCGATCCTATAGGACCTATCCATCGGCTCGGTAGTAACCGATATATCTGAGGCGCCTCGCTATCCGTCATCCACATAGGTAAAAATATAATAAATGTTTGGGCTTCATACATGACACCACCCATAGCTAGAAGGAAACGTCGTGCACTCCTTGAGTCCCTTATCTCGTTTTTGACTCATACCGAGGTGTGAGGCTCGCGAATTAACGCTATACACAAAGCTATGGTATTAAAGCCGTGCTTTGATAATCAACCACAAGACTCTACTTTTCAACAAAAGTCTTGATCATTTGCATCTCAGCATGCCACACATGCAATTCACACCATGCGACTGATATCTATATATATATAACCTCTGAGCTCGTACGTCTTAGAGAAGGGTGTTAAGCAAATGAATAAATTCTCCGTCACCAAACAGATATATATTTAATAGAAATCAATCAACACATAATAAAATCCAATGTCAGACACACATCCATTTACTAGTTCGTTCTGGGTCTGAACGAAACCGAAGGTACCTTATTCATCGTCATATATGTCCAATACAGGAGAGAGACCCTTGCATATCCGGTCGATCTCCAAGTACGTCTGGACGATCACCACTTATTACCTTGTCTTGAGTGTACAACCCAATCAAGACATCAGTAATCATTCAAACGATGTGAAGAACTCTGGTTTTCAACCACCGTCTTCATCATCGACTTATTGTCGTATTTATTATTCAGAATGGGTTAAACCCGATCTTTCCGAATAACTCGCGTATTTTATAATTAAGTGCTATAAAAACATCATACGCCTCTTTCCAATTTAGAATATTCTTTTATTCAAATATTCTCATCTTTAGGAAAAGGTTCCCACTAATTTATCAAAGATAAATTCTTTTAAATTTATTCTTTAATCTTCCTTTGGATATCAATTTCCAAAAGATTCATTTATCTTTTCACAATTCTAAACCAAATTAAGGTTCTCCAACCTAGTCGGGATTATCGAGCCATACTAAAGTAATCATTTTGTTATCCCAATCCCAACCTATTCATCCCATGGAGCAAAACTTGTGATACTTCATATCTAACACCATTGTGTTGTGTGTAAAGTTAATTACCATTTTTCGTTCAAATCTAATTAAAGATTTAACTATCGCTTGGAGCAAAACTAGTGATACTCCATTCTCGATCATTCCCTAAATTTGATAATTTAAATTATCACATTCACATTTCAATCTAATTAAAGATTCATTAAAATTCCATTTAGTTTTAATCTTTCCAAAAATTATTATTAATGGCTATTAACTTAGGGAAATCAAACGTGTCGCATTGACAATCTACAGCGTACCATTGATTTCTGCCGATATACACCATCTAAGCTCGTACGTCTCAGAGAAGGGTGTTAAGCAAGAGAATAAATTCTCCGTCACCAAACAAATATATATTTAATAGAGATCAACAATACAGTTCGAAATACAATATTAGACATGTAATCCTATATTTGACTGGGTTAAAGAACTAATGTCATTTAAAACACAGTTCACGATAAAACCAAAATTATATTCCATTAACCATGGAATCTTCACGGAAAATAGATTAATATATATAATCGATATAAATTTCCGTATCCAACCAATAATATAAATGGAATTTAAAACCCAATACAGAAGAACATAAACTACCGTACAAGCAAAACATCACATCACAACCTCATAGACACAAATCCTTGGAAAACATGACATAACATAGCTAGGCCCTGCAGCAGCAAAACCAGCAAAGCGTACAATCCGCAGTAGGACAAGACCCCAAGCCCGAGAAGATACAAGCCAAGAAACATTGCATAACTATATTACATGAAACCAGCAAGACACGAGAGTGATCAACGTTGTAAAATGAAGTGACCAGGAAGGCATGAACATATGTAAAGATCTCCCAATGAAAACTTGCAAATTGCGAACAATGAAAACTTTAAGCAACAAAGCATTACCATCAGCGGACTTAGCATTTCAACAAGGATCAAAATGATAAAAGACCCAATTTACCTAACTCTAGAATGTGCCAACAACATAAAATAACTAGCCAAAACAAGTCAGAGACTCGGGAGGAGATGGAAGCAAAACAAAGGAGTATAACACCACGAAACACAGCATGGTCAGAGCAAAGCTTCACGTGATATGCTGTGTTTTGGAATGAACCAACAAGAAACGTAGAACTAATCATGGTTCGAAATTTCGCCCAACACGCTTGATTTTCAGCCATCCTGGTCCGACTCCGACGACCGGGTCGGAATTTGAAATGAATTCCGTTCCGGTAGCCAAACCCTATTAAAAAAGAAGAAGAAGGAAGATGTGAACCCATAAACAAACAAGTGGCAGCAAAGAAGAAAGAATAAAGCGAGATGGAGAAACAAGCGGCAACAAGAAGAATCGAAATAAAGGGAGATGGAGAAAAATGCAGCAACATAGAAGAAAAATTGTTTTTTTTATTTGTTAGGGTTTCCTTGTTATAATTGTTATCGGATCGCGCCTAGTTTTGGGGCTTCATTTCTTATGTCATATGTGTTGCTAAGGATATTTGATTAATGTATATTATTAGTTAACTAGTATTTTTTGCCCGCTTTGCTGGACATTAAAATTTATGTTATTAAAAAATTGTAATGATTAAATATCAAAAATAAAAGAAAAATAAAGTATTGTAATTAATGTTAAATAGTTATATATATATATTATAATTTATGCGGCAACAATAATAAATTGTTTTGTTGTTCATCCAAAAATAATTTTATCATGGATGATTAGTTTGATTACTTGTTCTGTTATCCATTTAATAATTTATGCAGTAACAATAATTAATTATCATGTTGTTCACCCAACAATAATTTTGCTGTGGATGACTATTTGATTGATTATTCTGTTATCTATCTAATTTTTTTTTGGTTATGAATGGTTATTTTTGGCATAGATATAAAAAATGATTATTTGTGATTTTATTTTGAAAACATGTTCTTAATTCATTACAATTTAAACTTATTTTGTGATCTTTAAATGTGAAAAATTGAAGAAATAATCATTAAAATTATATAAATGATACAATTCAAGTAAAATTATATAAATTATATACAAACTGCAGTATGTTAACTTTTTCTAATGAAGCAAAAAGGTGTATATGATGTCATTGTATATATGTATGCATATAAATATAATGTGATGCAATGTATGCAAAATCATCCCAAAAACAAAAATTCACAGTAGAACTGTCTAAACATAAAAATGGAAAGCATGTGCATATAACAAAATAAAGATTTAAATTCCATAATATTTAAAGTGTTGTATATACATAACTCCCTTCTGTAAGTTCAAATATAAAATTGCATTGCTCTTTGTCATTTGCACTCACAAACTCATTTAAACCATCTTTTAAAATATCACAATTCTTATACTTGAGCACTCCTATAAAATTTGATAAATAATAATAATAAATAAATGAAACTTGCAACTTATTGTAAAACAGATGTGTATGTCTAGAGTATCTTAGATCATATCTAATAATTGAGCTTGGTCCTTCTCTAGCGATAACTCTTTCACATCAGCAATATCAAAGAAATCAAATTCATTTTCTCGTATCATCATCTCATAATTCAATAATTTGGTTACCTTGGTACGTCTTATTAACCAAATCTGTTAGAATATCATAAACAAAAGCAATTGAAGAAACAACAAATTTCACACAATCGTGATTTTATAACATCAAAGAATCTATAGTCACCGCAGATAGTGAGAAGCGACAAAAAATTGGAAGAATAAATTTTCGCATAAGACGACAGGTAATATTTTTTTTACCTAAACCTAACAAATAACATTGGTTAGGAGTGCGCATCGATCACCACCGTGTTGTTCTTTTACTAAGCCATTCAGTAGAAAGCAAAAAATCTCTGCCCATATAATATTTTTATGTATGAGTCCAAACATAACAAATTTGATGAGATCAAATTTGGCATAAAAAAGATATTTAATAAAGCAATCAGTAATGACTATTTTTTGTTATATCATTTGTTATTTAACATATTAATGTTACCACAATTTTAGATAATCATACAAAGGACAATTCATCAATATCAAAAATCCTTTAGAAAATATTTATTAAGACCCAATATGGATGCAAACAAGGAAGATTCCAATTTTAGTGCACTAACTCGTCAGAAAACATAGTATCAACATTAAAAATGATTTTTTTTTTACAGTAACTCAGATCGTAAATGTAAATCAAAGAAAACTAAGTCAATGAATTGTAAATCTGTTCATCATAAAACAACACTGTAAAAAATTAGGCTTTCGAAAAAAGTAGTCACCTCATATCAAATCGGTCAATTTGCCCAATCATTTCAGTGTTTGTGCTTCTTCAATGGTCAACAAATATACTCTTTGCATGGTCAGCTATATAGAATTAAATGGTAACATTGATCGATTACATGTGTTAGAATATTATAAGCAAAAGCAATTGAAGAAACAACAAATTTCATACAATCGTGATTTTATAACATCAAATAGTTTATAGTCGTCGCAGATAGTGAGAAACGACCAAAAATTGGAAGAATATTTTTTCACACAAGACAGCAGGTAATAAAAAATTTACCTGAAAACCTAACAAATAACATTGGTTAGGAGTGCGCATCGATCACCACCATGTTCTTTTACTAAGCCATGCAGTAGAAAGCAAAAAATCCCTGCTCATATAATTTTTTATGTATGAGTCCAAACATAACAATTTTTTGGCATAAAAAATATTCAATAAAGCAACCAGTAATGACTATTTTTTGTTATATCATTTGTTATTTAACATATTAGTGTTACCATAATTTTAGATAATCATACAAAGGACAATTCATCAATATCAAAAATCCTTTAGAAAACATTTATTAAGACCCAATATGGATGCAAAAAGGGAAGATTCCAATTTTAGTGCACTATCTCATCAGAAAACATTGTATCAACATTAAAAATGAAAAAATCACAATAACTCAGGTCGTAAATGTAAATTAGAGAAAACTAAGTCAATGAATTGTAAATTTGTTCATCATAAAAGAGCACTGTAAAAAATTAGGCTTCCGAAAAAAGTAGTTACCTCATCTCAAATCGGTCAATTTGCCCAGTGTCTATGCTTCTTCAATTGTCAATAAATATATTCTTTGCATGGTCAACTATACAGAATTAAATGATAACATTGGTCGATTACCTGTGTTCGAATATTATAAGCAAAAGAAATTGAAGAAACAACAAATTTCATACAATCGTGATTTTATAACATCAAAGAATCTATAGTCTATTGGAAGAATAAATTTTAGCATAAGACAACAAGTAATAAAAAATTTACCTGAAAACCTAACAAATAACATTGGTTAGAAGTGCGCATCGATCACCACCGTGTTGTTCTTTTACTAATCCATGCAGTAGAAAGCAAAAAAATCAATGCCTATATAATTTTTTTATGTATGAGTCCAAACATAACAAATTTGATGATTTAAAATTTGGCATATAAAAAGTATTTAATAAAGCAATCAGTAATGACTATTTTTTGTTATATCGTTCGTTATTTAACATATTAGCTTTACCATAATTTTAGATAATCATATAAAGGACAATTCATTAATATCAAAAATCCTTTAGAAAATATTTATTAAGACTCAATATGGATGCAAAAAAGGAAGATTCCAATTTTAGTGCACTAACTCATCAGAAAACATAGTATCAACATTCAAAATGAATTTTTTTTATGGTAACTTAGATCGTAAATGTAAATCAGAGATAGCAAAGTCAATGAATTGTAAATTTGTTCATCATAAAATAGCGCTGTAAAAAATTAGGTTTTCGAAAAAAAGTAGTTATCTCATCTCAAATCGGTCAATTTGCCCAACCATTTCAATGCCTGTGCTTCTTCAATTGTCAACAAATATATTCTATGCATGGTCAACTATACAGAATTAAATGATAACATTGATCGATTACCTGTGTTAGAATATTATAAGCAAAAGCAATCGAAGAAACAAATTTCATACAATCGTGATTTTACAACATAGAAGAATCTATAGTCGCCGCAGATAGTGAGAAGCGACCAAATATTGAAAGAATAAATTTTCACATAAGGCACTAGGTAATAAATTTTTTACCTGAAAACCTAATAAATAACATTGGTTAGGAGTGTGCATCGATCACCATCGTGTTGTTCGTTTACTAAGACATGCAATAGAAAGCAAAAATTCCCTATCCACATAATTTTTTTATGTATGAGTACAAACATAACAAATTTGATGAGATCAAATTTGGCACTAAAAAAGTATTCAATAAAGCAATCAGTAATGACTATTTTTTGTTATATCATTTGTTATTTGACATATTAGTGTTACCATAATTTTAGAAATCATACAAAGGACAATTCATCAATATCAAAAATCCTTTAGAAAATATTTATAAAGACCCAATATGGATGCAAAAAGGGAAGATTCCAATTTTAGTGCACTATCTCATCAGAAAACATTGTATCAACATTAAAAATGAAAAAATCACAATAACTCAGGTCGTAAATGTAAATTAGAGAAAACTAAGTCAATGAATTGTAAATTTGTTCATTATAAAATAGCACTAAAAAATTAGGCTTTCGAAAAAAGTAGTTACCTCATCTCAAATGGGTCAATTTGCCCAACCATTTCAGTGTCTGTGCTTCTTCAATTTTCAACAAATATATTCTTTGCATGGTCAGCTATACAGAATTAAATGGTAACATTGATCGATTACATGTATCAGAATATCATAAGCAAAAGCAATTGAAGAAACAACAAATTTCATAAAATCCCTGTCCATATAATCTTTTTATGTATGAATCCAAACATAACAAATTTGATGAGATCAAATTTGGCATATAGGATATTCAATAAAGCAATCAGTAATGACTACTTTTTGTTATATCATTTGTTATTTAACATATTATTGTTGCCGTAATTTGAGATAATCATACAAAAGGCAATTCATCAATATCAAAAATCCTTTAGAAAATATTTATTAAGACCCAATATGATTGCAAAGAAGGAAGATTCCAATTTTAGTGCACTAACTCATCCAAATTAATTTTATGTAATGTAAATTTAAATGGACATAAATCAAGTAGTGAGAAGTTGTTTGCAAGTTTTTAGGAAAATAATTATACACATCCAAAAGTAGTGAGTATTGTATTTTTTAGGGAAATAATTACACACATAAGTTGTTTTACATGGTAAGTGATACAAATTGAAAAGATCAAGTTACCTTATAAATTGTATTTTTTTTCCTAACATAGAAAGGAACCAAAATGATATCATAAAAAATTGGATAGGGATTAAATTAGTTTCCATCATAACACCTGCTTCAAAACGGATTAGATATATACAAGTAGAATCAATACTTTCTTATGAACTGACATATATTAAAAAATGAGGGCAATTTCGGTATTTCAAGGTCGGACCAAAGGTAAGATTAGTGGGAATTATTATTTAGATAGAAGATAGATTTAGCTGATTGTTTGGGCGATTTGTGAGAATAGTTAAAGGTATTTTATTTTTTAATAGTATTTCAGCTGATTGTTTGCAACGAATCCAGAGACGTTAAAATGAATTTTTCAAAATTTACGAACTAGGATTTTTTTATGTTATGCACATTTTTGTATTAAAACATACTTTTTTGCATAGTTTGAGACAAATACAACAACAATAACAACAACAAAGCCATATATCCCAAACAAGTTGGGGTTGGCTAGATATGGAACCCAAAATTAAAATAAAATAAAATTAATAATGATGATAATAATATATATATATATATGGGTTTAAAATAACCAAACAAATAAAAAGTCGTCTGATAAAGGTTTTTTTTAAATAATAATAAGTAAAAAGGTTCAGTGAAAGTGAAATAAAAATATAAAATAGTAATAAAAAGTAAAAAGGTTCAGTAAACGTGAAATAAAGTCTAAAAAAAAACCCATAAGGTTTTGGTACATGGATTGCCAATTTCCATGCACTCCTATCAACTACCAGCTCTTTCGATAAACCCCAGTTACTTAAATCTCTCTTTATTATCTGCTCTCATGTCATTTTAGGTCGACCTCTACTTCTCTTTGGGCCTTCGGCGCGGCCTAGAATTTCAACGCGTACAGGTGCATCGTATGGTCTACGTTGGATATGTCCAAACCATCTCAAGCGGTATTGGACTAACTTCTCTTAAATAGGTGCAACTCCAAGTTTTTCTCGAATATCCTCATTTCTAATCCGATCTCGTCTGGTATTTCCACAGCTCCAACGCAGCATTCGCATCTCTGCTATGCTTATCTTCTGGACGTGTTGCCTCTTAGTAGGCCAACATTCTGCACCATATAACATTGCAGGCGTGATTGTTGTCCTATAGAACTTTCCTTTAAGCTTCTGAGAGATCTTCCGATCACGGAGAATGCCAGATGCTAGTCGCCATTTCATCCATCCTGCTTGAATTCTAAAACTAACATTCTTATCAATCTCTCCATCAAACTGCAACATAGATCCTAAGTATCGAAACGATTCCTTCTTGGGTACTACTCTACCGGCCAGGGTAACATCTCCATCATCTGACCTAACACCGCTAAACTCACACTTCATATACTCTGTTTTAGTTCTGCTAAGCCTGAAGCATAGTTTAAGACAAATAAGAAGGAAAAAATTGCAGGAATCAAAACGGAATCTCCGAGATTTTCAGAATGAAACAGAAATATCGAAATTTCTCAATGATCAAAACGAAAATGGAAATCACAATTCTAAACTTTGATTAATAATAAATATTTGCGTAGTTGTAAAAATTGTACCGGAATCATCAAATCGGAATTTCCGAAATTTCCGGTACAGACTTTTAAATTTTCTATGTGAACGGGAATGGAACCAGAAACTGGGTTTTCGAACCTTGGAATTAATCATCTTCAAAATAAACACCTCTCAAATTATTGGAATTCAGAAATCGAAACGGACAATTCAAAAACCCCAACTAAAACAAAAGACGCTAAACCAAACATCAAGGAAACTCCCAGTAAAACCAAAAGAGCCAGCGCTACAATATATATTAACTCATGATAAAATAGGGAATTTATTACTTATTTTTATGACGGAGAAAGTTACAGTTACACTTTTGGATTTGGGATAAAACTCCAGAAGTTAAATGTGATTATTAGTATATTAAGAGTTGGCTATTTTTACTATATTACATGTTTTCAACCACTATCGATCGATACCAATTGAAATTATATTGAGAAATCTATAGTCAATTTGATTGGTATTGGTTGCCAAACCACACTACAATATACAATACAGATATGATGATCATAGTTTGATATGGTAATTACCATATCATACCGCTTATGTTAATCAATGTTTATTCTTTCACCTTATAGGGGGGGGGGGGGGGTGTATGTTATTGGCAAACTTTTCGCATTCTCAAAGACTTGTACAGATGAATTGAACTGCAAACCGATGAATGAATGAGTCATGGATCTTGGAAGATGTCAAGATCGAAGAAATCAAAAATTCGGTCAATAAAAATGTAAATCAGATTGGTGCCGACATGATTTGCACTGACATTATTTATACCGACATGATTGGTTGTCTTCAAATATGTGCAACGGCCTGTTCTTCATGTTGAATTTCGAATCTAGAGATTCAATGCTAGTTAGAGAGATTTGTGCTTGAAATCATGCACAAGTGTGATGTGAAGTAGAAAGTGGATTGGCACTTCGAATCTATAGCTGTATCTTTTGCATCAACTCTTAAAACTAATATAAAACTGAGATCTACAAGGGGGTAGCCTTGATTTGATGGTAATCATTGTATTAAGGAAAGAAAACTATCAATAAAAAGGATTAAGTGGATGTATATCACTGTACTTGCCGGATGTTTGTTCTTGTTTCCATCATTTTCATACTTGCTAGATTTGGATTTAATCAATTTTGGGTGTTGTCATCGTTTGGTTCAACAATATACATATGTGTGTATATATATTCATAACATGGAAATCTGAAGTGGTGATTTTTAGGTTGGCCCAATGATGAAAATTATTAAATCAAACTAAAACCAATTAAATCGACGGGTAATCCGATTTAACCGAACAAAAAATAATTCATATTTTATGTTTGGAATATTCATGTTACTCTAAATAAAACCAAAATATACGATTTAATTAATTTTGATGCATGATAAATAAAATTTATTTAGGCTACTAAACTAATCCCAAAATTTATTGTAACATTAGTAATATTGACAATATAATAAAATTTCGGTAAACGTGGTTAATTCGATAATCAAGTCAGTTTTATTGGGTCGATTGAAATTCAATTTTGTTTCACAACCAAAACATACCGATTGAAAGAAACTGGTTACATTGGTATGTTTGGTTTAATCAAATATTGCTCATCCCTAGTTCAAAGTTGATAAACCCTCGTCCGTGTATGTCTAATTTTTGTTTAGCCATTAGAAAAGGGGGCAAAATGTAAAAAAAAAGGACAAATTTTTGGTTTGACCCTCTGAGAAGAACTTATTGTGTAAACAGACATCTTTCGTAACTTATTATGAAAGTAGACATGTTTTCTATGTGATCAACAGACCATGCGCATTCCATTTCTACGCAAGAACAATTTTGTTTATGCGCAAAAATGGAATGCGCGGTTTTTTTTAATGTTTTTACCACTTGCGCTTTCCATCTGTGCGCAAGAACATTTTTGTTCATGCACACTCCATTTGTGCGCAAGGTCATTCTGGGGGTACAAAATACATAGAGCTTGTAAAAGGGGGATGTATATGATTAAAAGTTTAGATTTCAAACATAGAACTATTCGTACTCAAGCATAGATGGCATATAGTATTTACTTACATTTCGACATACAAAAAATTCGAATAGAAAATAAAACGTTGTAATCAGACATAGAATACGAACATTAAATTCAAACATTAAATTACAAGTATAAAATAGAAGGTTGAGACGTAGTCTGGACGAAAACTAGAAAACATAGATAGTACACCGATTAAATAAGATACATTGAATGTTGGTTTGAATAGAGATGATGAGTTGAAGACAGAGAGCTGGTTTGCTCAAACAAATCAGACAATATGTTTTCAAACAAATAATAGTTCAACGTACATGAAAATACTCGTAATGTTTTCAACATACATGAACATACATAAAAATACCATTAATGTTTTCAAAGAAATAATAGTTCAACATACATGAAAACACCCATAATGTTTTCAACATACCTGAAAATACCCATAATAGTTCAACAAACATGGACATACCCATACCCATAATGCTAATTAAACATAACCGATAAACCTACATGAAAATACGCATAAACACTAAATCATCGCCAACTCGCTAGTCTTTAAGTCTTCGAACTTCTAGCGGTGTGTCCCTCTTCCTCCTTGTTCTTGTATAACGTTGGGTTATCGACGGTGGTTGAGTAGTTTGAATATATTCTGCAGGGTCGGATGGTAGTGGCTGAGATGACGCTGTGATTTGTTGACTTTCCAGTGGTGGTTTCGATGGGCCAACAAAAATATCCTCTTGTATACCACTCGTAGATCCTCTTTCGAACCCAAAACTCTGTGAAATCGAATCCCAACTCGGCCATTCTGTCCTTAGTTGAAAAACTCTTGCACATTGCCTTGTACACCTTCTTTCCTTCATGTTCACCTTCAAACTCTTGTTTGAGCCCTGGTCTCGATCCTGAAATAGGAGGAGGTGGTGGCGGGAATGCAGAAGGAGGCGGGGGAGGGGTGGATTAGGTCGACGCAACTTGTTTCGGCCTAAGAGTGCATCCAAGAAATTCCTCAGTCCTGCACATTTCACTTTCACCTGCTCAGGCTCAAATCGACTTTGCTCTATATCCTCCGTCATATCTAATTGACTTCGCTCTATATCCTCCGTTGTATCTATAGTAGTGTAAATACCAGTAATGATATCACGTTCCAATGGCGCTCGAGTGATGTATGAAGCTATCAATGAAGAAGATTCTCTCAATATGAAACGGTAGTAATCTGCCAATACCAATACTCGTACTCGGCCAACGTAATTGGCGGTGTTCTCTCAACAATCACATTATCCGCCATATTGTTCCAACGATGGACAGTTTGAATTATGAACTCGCCCCAATTCTCCGGATGCTCGGGCGCTGGATCACCCGGATCAGGTATATGTTGAAAAACATAACCAAACTGCCTCATTACTCGGTCCGGACAATGATTCTGAATGCATACAAAATAAATAAGCCTAGTCTTGCATAATAAAATCCTATACCGATCCGGAAAATTATCCCCAAAATCTAAACCATAAGGATTCCATGTAACACTCAATCGGCATCAAATCAAATTCATTCTTATAAAATATGACATTCCTCAGAGTGTTTGACCAATTTTTGGCAACATTCCGTCTGCAAAAAAAAGTAACAAATGCCAACTAAATCAAATTATAAAATATTGAATGTACTAGTTTTTATTCAAAATTACCTGCGACCATAAGGAAAAAGTACTTCCATAGGGTTTTGAATGTGTACATTTGGTCGACCAATTGCCAAGTTAGTCCACGACCATAACTAAAAATAAATGAATTTTATATAGAAATAAGGAAGTAGTGTAAATACGTTATGTAAATATTAAATATAGAAGGTATACTTGCAATAAAGTCATGCAACCAACTATAGAATTAGATTTCCTTAATGCGATAGCCGATAATTCGCTTTACAAATTAGCAAGCACCGCACTACCCCAAACGTGATAACCAAACTGCTGGAAATCTCTTAAAAATGGCAAGTACCGTAAATTGCATTGCCCTTTCGAATGAGTGACAAAAAGACGGGAGTTTAGAACGTATAAAATTATAGCATATGCTCGATGCTCTATCTCGACTCTTGTTGCGTGTGCACGAAGAGGACCCCCAAATGCCTGTCTAAACCATTTCATTTTTATTTCATATCTCCCTATAAATTGGTTTTCGGGAACAACTACACCCAAAAGCTCGTTGCATAACTCACTGTAGTTGGTCTGTGAATCATCATACAGAATTGGACGACTAAAGGCGGGAACACCAAGTATTTTCTCAACGTTAAGCATAGTAATAGTCATTTATCCAACTCTAAAATGGAACGTATTAGTTTCAGGACGCCATCGGTCACATAGTGCATTGATAAGTCCATGATCCAATCTAATGTAATCTATTTGAAGAACCTTCCACATTTGAGCTATTCGATGAAAATTTTCTATTCGATGATCTTTACATTCAATGAGTTTAACTTACTCGAATGATCCATGGCCTTAATTTTTGAAGAACCTTACTCATAGAAATGTGAAAGCACGTTATTTAAATTATGAAAATACAAGAAAATAATAAACGAAGTAACAATTTTATAAGGTAATACAAATATACCTCCATTAGCTCATGATCGTTACTAGGTGTTCAAGTTATCTGAAGAGCACACTCAGATCAACCGGTTCGGATAAAGCATTTCCTACAACATGGTCGTACAACCTTAAAACTAAAACAAAGTACAAATCCTACGTACGTTTTTCATTCAGTTGTTAACCTTGTATGACGAGTGTCCGAACTTGAAACTCATTTGATTTGTTTTGTCTGTATTTCTTATACGGTTGGACTGAACGCCCCATGTTCAATTCTGTTCTACCCTTTTGCACCACTACTCAAAATATTGTAAGCAAATTGATTTTTATATATATATATATATATATATATATATATATATATATATATATATATAGGTAGGTTCGAGAGCACCCTAAACAGTGCAACACCCCAAATGCCCCTCAATCTCCACTAAATATTTCTCCTTCTCCTTTCACTCACTCTCTCACTTCCCACTCACATTTTTTAATATAAACGGGTGGTGGAAATCAGAAGGCATTTGGGGTGCTTCATTTTTGGGGTGCAACCGAATGCTTGCCATATATATAAAGAAAAAGATAATTGAAATACTTACAAGTAGAGCACTCATTTTGACATCTTGAGGTTCAAACCCCATGACCATAGGGTCTTTTAGCCTACATCGTCATATTATTGCTACTTGAGTTAGCTGTCCTTGACGTAAAGACATCAATTTTACGTTTGTAATCGGTAAATGCTCACTATCAACCGTTATTGCCTGTGGTTTGAAGTATTGATTTAGGGATTATTTTGATTGGCAATGATATGATTTTTCTATTACCATGTAAATTGGTACAATACACTTAAATTGGTGCATTACACGTTCTAATTATAGTTAACAGTACCGAATTGAATCCTCACCTAATAGTGACTTATAATTTATGATAATATGGGATGCACTGTTCTTTGGATCAAAATCTCATAATTTGATATATGCAGGAACCCACTGATGGCCAATAAGCTAATGGAACCAAAGCTACTAAAGTCTGCTGCAGCAAACGTTTTGGCTTTGAGTCAAGGTTTCATGGTATTTCCAACGGGAACTCTTTGCGGGAAAAAGCTAATTGAAGAAACAAAGAGCAACAATTTTAAAATACGTCTAATGCTGTACTTCTATAGAAACCATGGATATTTAGGTTGAGGTTGATTTATTAATATCTTTAGCTTTCAATTCGATTATTGCGATGTACATATGTTATCCATCTCAGTGTTTAGATTTAGATATGAATCCAGGTATCAAAATTTAGGTTAGTTGTGCCACTTCTGAATACCGGGTCACGTGTTAAAAGAACTACTGTAATGTACTGTTAGCCTACTTTAGATTGTTCAGGTTTTTGAACCATTTATACGATATATGCTGATTCAGACACAGTTATCTGTGATTAATACATGTATCTCGGTTTATCTATTTATGATCTTTCGTAGTTGAATCGATGTTTCTGAAGGTGAAACCGGTATTTCTGAGCTTTGTGCATGTATTTGTTTTTTTCATAAATCATGGAGAATTTTTGATCAAATTTATCCTAATTAGAAAAGATAATATTACCAATAGGACCGGCCCAACGATTTGATCGTCCTGATCCTACGTTATTAAAATAAATTATATAATATAAAACATTTCTATGATTCTATCTAAATAAGAACTAAACTACCAACACCACCAGTATAAGTGTATAACTGTTACTACTGCCGGATTGGTGCCTCAGGCCATCATCTTGGCTTGGTGCCTTGATCATCAGGTTGCTGCTGGTTTTCCATACAGCTCATTGAGTACTGGAAATTGAAAAATGAAAGAAAATCCAAAAAAAAGGAAATCAGCATGCAAAAAGTGATGTAATAAGCAAACTGTCCGTTACAAGCAACACCCTGTTGTTTTCTGTACATGGCACTCGCTGAGACTGGCCAAGTGCCAATTTTTCTTCTCTGTACACCCTGTCTGTTACTCTACTGTTCTTTCTTCATATACTCTCAAATAACCATTTCATAATTACATCATTTATCACATTCTACTTTTTATTTTTGTGCTAAAAAAGCGGATATGAGGTTCGATCCTAGGCAGGTAATTGCTGCTTTCCTCACATTCTCCATGTTCTTCATGCTGGCCAACATGATCAAGAGAGACTACATGGGTTATGACATCCCTCAATTCCAAGTTCAAGAACACATAACCGTATCCTCTTTACCAAGCAATAAAAATCCATGGATTGAGCAGACGAATGCACCAAAACCTTGTTGGAGTTCTCATCCTCCTCCAATGCAAAATCAATCAAACGCCTACATAACGTTTTCCTTAACAATCGGTCCTGAGCACCATCTTTCTCAAATCATAACCGCAGCAGTAGTAGCAAGATACTTACATGCCACACTCGTCGTGCCGGACATCATCGGAAACCAAATTGACCAGGAGATCGACTTCAACAACATGTACGATACTGAAAATTTCATCAACAGTTTCCGTGGCATGATCAAGGTCGCGAAAGATCTCCCAGCTGAAGTTGCAGCAGCTCAGCCTGAGGTAGTCCGACTCCCTAATAGGGTATCGGAACATTACATTAAAGAGAACATTGAACCGCTATTGAAAACGAAGAAGCACATAAAGCTCGCCATCTTCTCCAATTCGGTTGATTTACTCAGAAAAGAGAAGAGAAACGACGTTTTGGATTCGGTTCCCTGCATAGCGATGTTCAGAAGCCTGAGACTGAACCCATCGGTGCAGCAAACGGCCGACGCGATGGTGGAGAAGCTGAGATCCGCAGGAGGGAAATTCGTAGCGGTTGACATAAGAGCAGACTGTGAAGCTGGAAAAGGCAAGGGAAGAAAGAGGTGTTACAGCGCGAAAGAGGTGGCGGACTTATTGAGAGCGGCTGGGTTCGGGAAGGAGACGACCGTTTACGTGACGCAGACGTGGTGGCACGATGGGTTGAGCGCGATGAAGGAGAGCTTTCCCGGGACGTACACGAAGGACGACGTTATGCCGGCGGAGAAGAAGGGCGAGTATTTGAGATCGAATGACATGGCTAGGGTTTTGGATTTTTATGTCTGTGAGGAAGGGGACGTGTTTGTGCCGGCGATCGAGGGGCTTTTCGAAGAGAATGTGGTAGGAAGGAGGATCGGGAGTGGGAGGACGCAGGTGATGGTGCCGGCGGAGGGGGGATCGCTGTTCGGTGGTGCGGGCGATATTTCGGGTTACGTGAGGGAGAAGCAGCATTGGGTTTATGGCTGTTACTGCTAGCAAGGATGAAAATGTGAAGTTTGTATTTAACTGCGGGAGAGGAGTTTACAGTAAATAAGTCTGGGTGTTGGTTTTTCTTTATTTATGTTTCTTGCCCCTGTTCTATTGTAATTTCAAATTTGCATTTCCTTCTGCATATAATTTCACATTTTCAAACTGTAAGGTCTAGTCACCTTTTTGCTTAGGTTTTGATTTGAATTGAAATTTTGAATATGATTTCAAATTCAATGGTAAATTAGTTATCTTCAGTTTATTCTTGATCTTGACTTTTCAGTTAATTACTTTTGAGTAGAATTGAGTCCATCGTGGAGAATAAAAATCAAAGAATGAAAATTTATATAATTTTATATTATTCATGATTTCCATAAATGTTAGACGGTGGTTAAAAGATAGTGTTACATTGGTGTTCAGTGTTGAAGCTGAATTGATGGGAAGCGAGCTAAATGAGGAATCATAAAAGAAAATAAAAATTATTTTGGAATTTTATTGGATGTATGTAATCTAAAATCGTTTAGTAATTATCTTATTTTCTTTTATATTCATCTCGTTATAATTACTTAAAATTAGTTTGATTTTTTTTTTTTTTTTTTTTTTTTTTTTGGGCAAGGCAGTTTGAAATTATATTAAATTGTTTGCGTGATAATGTTCTTATTATTTGACGAACACATTAAATCCGCGTTTGTTTGAATGCACAAGTGTTACATATAGAATGCACGTATAATAAATGTAGATATTTTGGATGTAACACACAACAGTAGTTACATGTCCACTTCAAATATGCATTTGTTGTACATGGAAAACTTTTTTTTCTTGGCTTGTTTACAATGTATATGAGTGTAAATATGTGTACATGTGATGCAGTAGGCAATCTAAAATTAGATTGGTTATTCAAACATCACTGGAGGCAGTGGCGGAGCCACAGTAAGGTTGGGGAGGGCACGTGCCCTCCCCAGGATTCAAAAAAAAAAAAAAAACTGAAGGTATGTGATGCAGTTGAAAAGTTTAGAAGTATTAGAAGGGAAAAAACTGAAGCTACGTGCCCTCCCCATAACAATTGACACTACTGACTGTTGACACTGCTATTAAACACATTGTTTCTTCTAACACTTGTACCGCCTCTATTAGCAACAACAAAATGAACATGTGGGCTTCCTTTTGACAGCTGTAACATATGCACCAATGTTGCATTCCACCTAGATTGCTTGTTTGAAATTCCACCGGATAAAACACAAACAAAGCCTTTCCAAATATATTTTCCACCGAGGAGCCACATTAGTATTTTAGTATAAGTATTCCATTGTCCAAAAAAATTCAAACAATGGAAAAGAAGATTCAAAATTGCTGACTTCAAAGCCTGGAAATGTTCATTGTGCCCTCGCCAGCAAAATTTCCTGGCTACGCCACTGACTGGAGGTATAGACGACACTCTAAGATATAATGGGTGATCTAAGTATAACATCCACGTTGTCAAAGCCGTAATATTGAACAAATTTGATTATATTAATAATATTCAAATTCAGTTATGATAATTAACATTTTGAAAATGAGATTACATACAATTAAAGAAAATTTAATCATAATTTTTTATCTTAACAAATTGAATTTATTAGTAAAGTAATTTTCAAAAGATATAGCTAAACGGATAAAACATTATTTTAAAGTGTAAATAGTTACATATAATCAAAATAGATGCAAGTACATTTTAATTGATATTTAGTTAAATCGATGAAGATTAATAAATTATTATATAAATATAGTGAACAACTGAATATAATGGGAAAACATTGAATTAAGTGAAATTTGTATGCTTATCGAGATGCATATACATACTTCATGAAATAAAAGGTAATTATTTTAAATATAATTGCAAATTTCTCTACCTAAATATAAAAAGGTAAAAAAGAAGAAGCCTTTTTTGATCAAGTCCAATCTCATACAACCAAACCCATCTCTTTGCTTTACTCCCCAAATCCCTTAGCTTATTTCTTTTCCACCCTATTCCGGAAATGAAATCGTTCAAATGTAATGAAAATTATCCTTGTTTTCATTACACCCCATAGCTTTTCTTTATTTATGTTTCTTATTTCTATCCTATTGTAATTTCAAAATTGCATCAACTTCTGCATATAATTTCACATTTTCAAACTATAAGGTCTACCACCTTTTCGCTTACCACATTTCTTTTTCAGACCCTAAACGGGACAGGTGTTGATTTTGGATTCTTGAATATGGTTCCAAATTCAACGATCAATTAATTCTTTTCGGTTTATTTTTCATTTTGACTTTTCAGTTAATTATTTTTTAGTAGAATTTATTTTTTTGTGTAACACAAATACAGACCAAAGGTAGTGAAGAATTCACCAGTGATCTGTAACACACATATATACAAATAAAGAATCACGAAGAAGAGAACATATAAAAAAGTCAAAACAAAAAACCCCCAACAGCCCAATAATCAACAGGCTCAGAACACAGGAGGAAAAAAGCAAGTCCAAGCTAGCCGGGCATGGGAACTAGGCAGCTCTTTCTAGGGCCCTCTGTCTGGATCACTCCCACAGTCCATCTAATGGAAACTCACATCTAACCACCAAGACGAACCAAGCAGCAAGTCCAACCTAACATCTCTGAAGAAAAATCTAAATCGTTGACCCGACCTGATCGCCTCATAGCAAGGAAGAAGCTCGAACCTCAGTTAAAGATCGCACATCCAGCAGGCTTGGCAAAAAAAGATAATCAACCCGCACCCGCGTTGGCTTGGGATAGACAGTGATGCCCAAGTCAAAGATATAGAGTAGACGACCCAAGCACGAAACCCGAATGATCTACCTTTGAACATGAAAGCAATGTCGTCAGCCACATATCTAATAATCATATTAGATCTCATAAGAGAATCATCGAAGATCGCCTTGTTTCTAGGACACCAGATGCATCAACAAATATAACATGGAATGATATGATGCAGATTCGGGAAGAGCTGCTTGCTCGATCCTCTGCTCCACCGCTATTGGAGAGAGGCGGGAATGGACATAAGAGAAGGAGAAAGACCAACTAAGTTCCCATAGTGCGACTAAACCGCCGTCGCCGAACCACAGTCTAAGAAAAGGTGGCGAAGGGTTTCTTCAGAAACTTGGCCCTGTGAACAACGTCGACACTGGGACGCTAGAGAGATGCCTAGACGCTTAATATTGTTGTCTAAAGGTAATGCGTTTTAGAGAATTTTCCATATAAGAATAGACACCCTTGCGTAATACGACCGCTGTCTAATAGCGGGCAATCCTGGTAGCCAAGTCTTAGAAATGATTTTGTTAGACAAATTGCAAAGACCGGTAGGCCGTAAAATCGAATGGAGGGAAGGATCGAGAGTCTTAGGGATGAAAATCAGGTTAGTGGATGTCTAGCTCTTGGGAAGGACCCCTCCAAAGTGAAGAAAAAACTAAAGGGAAAGATGGGATCCGAAGAAATAATGTTCCACGAATGACGATAAAAATGGCTGTTGAATTCTTTAGGACACACGGTGCTCTCCTTATTAAAGGAGAATGCCTCCTTTCGAATTTCCTCAAGAGAGGGAGGACATGCTATCTCAAGTTTATCAGACGAGAGAACCATATGGGACTGTTAGAAAGCAACCCCTGGTCGATGACATTAACTGAGGGATATTGCAGTAGTGACCAAAAGTGATCAAGTAGAACCTCCTCCACTTTCGACTGGAACGTAGCAAAAGAGTTATTAGGCCGACGAAACCGATGGATATTAAGAATTTGTTTCTTTTTTCTAATGATGGAGTGAAAGAATTTATAGTTAACATCATCGTCAAGAACCCATTTGATACTTGCTTTTTGGTGAAGAAAAGAAGTCTCTAAGGCGAGTTCATTATTGAGTAAAAATTGGGCAGCTAACAAGGAGGAATGATTATCGGGCGATGGATCTGAATCAAATGCTGCTTCCACGAGTACAACGAATTGTTCAGCTACTCGCACCCGACTGGAGATGATTTTAAACACATTTATTTTCCAAGCTTTGAGACCAGATTTAACTACTTTGAGTTTTTGAGCGAAACAAGCAATAGGGTTGACCCTAACCTTGAAGGGTTGAGTCCATTATGGAAAACTGAAAATCGAAGAATTGAAATTTACATAATTTTATATTATTCACGATTTCCTTAAATTATCTTATTTGTATTGAGTTGTACATTTTCATTACATGCTTGTTATCGTGTTCATAGAATGAATTCATATTTGTTAGTTATTAGATAATATCCAACAATTTGTTGGTAAACAAATACACATTTAATGACTACAAAATGTGATCTAGTCAATTTTTCAAAGGGAAATCGGACCATACGCTTGTTATATAAGCTTCTTTATCTGGATGTAGATGGACAAATGTTAGGCGTTAGGTAAATAAGAGTCTATAATCCCGCGATTATACCAACGCTTACTGTAGAAACCGAACTAGTCGGAAGCGAGCTAAAGGAGTAAACTAAAAAAAATATTTTGGATTTTTATTGGGTGTATGTTATCTAAACCATTTTGAAATTCTCTAAATTTTCTTTAGATTCATCTTGTTATAATTATTTTGAAATTATTTGCTTTATAATATATTTATTATTTGACGAACATGTCAAATCCGTGCTTGTTTGAATGTGTAAGTGCCTGGTATAAAGTACATGTATAACAAACAAGGATATTTTGAGTGTAACACGTAATAAAAATTGCATATACCTTCCAAATATACATTTATTGTAAAAGTAAACAAAAAAAATCTTTTCCTCTAGGCTTGCTTACATCTGCATATATGTAAATACCTGTAAATACGTCTATAGAAGATGTAGAAAGAGATCCAAAATTAGATTGAAAAGGCTGTTCAAACATCATTGGGGATATATATTATATAAGGAAATCTGAGATATAAAGGGCGATCTAAAATATATATATAACAACCATGTTTTCAAAGCCATAATATTGAACAAATTTAATTATAATAATAGTTTTCAAATTCGATTGTGATAATTAACATTCTGAAAATAAGATCTTATATGATTAAAGTACATATAATTATAATTTTTTATTTTAACAAATTGAAGTTAGCAATAAAATAATTTTTGAAAGATATAATTGAATGGATAAAGCGTTACTTTAAAGTGTAAATAATTATATATAATTAAAGTAGATGAAAAGAAATTTTAATTGATATTTAATTAAATGAATACCAAGGACGAGTCTCTAAAATTAAAGATTATGTAAGGTGCATCCTTGTGTAGGTTTTGATATAAAGCAGGACTTTATCACTGTAACAACGTGTTTTCTATGATTTTTTTCTTTATGGCTTAAAAAATAATTTAAAAAATTGTAAAAATTAACAAAAAATTGGTAAAAAAGAATAAAAGGTTGTAGAAATGTCTATACTTATTGTGAAAAAATGCAAACATATGTGCAACTATACCTATGTTGTATCATAGATATTGAAAAAGAAAAGGAATTTGTAGAAACATCTATATTTATTATAAAAAGGCATATATATATATATATATATATATATATATATCTGCAACTATTTCCATAGTGTATTGCAGACATGTCTCAATCCATCAAAAATCTACAGACATGTCTGCAATTTTTGTGTGTAGTTGCTTCTTTTTCTGTCCTTTTACTGGAAGTGAACTATTTTGCATTTGTATGTAATTCTATATAATTTTTTATAATTTTTCTGTAATAGTATGGTGTCGAATGAGTATAGACATTGAATTTAAAGTTTTGAAAAAAATCAAGCAAAATCTCATAAAAGTATACAATGATTGGTTATAATCGCGCTGATGATTATAGTTTTTTGAAAAACTGCAATTATTTCTGCATGTTTTGGTGAAGCATGTGTCCTTTTTTTAGTATCTTTTTTACTTTTCTTGCATGAATTCGAAGATGATTATAAATTCAATTAAAATTTGAAGTTTAGTAGTTTTTTACATTGATTTTTGATGTTTGTTGATGATTTCCGAAAAACAAAGACCTAATTATAACGAAGACAGGGATGTTTTGTGTATTTTAAAACTTACCAGTGACCTTAGCTAAACTATCCCTTTAGTTAAATAACTAGATCAACGAAGATCAACAAATCTATTTGTATCAATATAGTAATTAAGTAGAGTGGAAAAATATCGAATTGTATGAAATATAGGCTTTTAGAAATGTGTGCATACTTCATAAAAAATGTTATTAGTTTTATATATAATTTCAATTTTCTCTACATATATAAAAGAAATGATAAAAGGAAAATTAAAGAATTCTTTTTCAATTTAATTTACAGTCCAATCCCATACAGCCAAACCTGTCTCTTTTCTTTGCATCCTAAATCCCTTAGCTTGTTTCTTTTCTACCTTATTTGTAAAATGAAATCATTTAAATGGAACATGATTTACAAAAGAAAGCCATTATTTCACTCAGTTTCCCAATCTTGAAACCTATTCTCTTGAACTAAAAGCCAATAAAGGCATTATGGTTAGCGTCTATAGCAAGGGACATCGGCTGGGGATGTTTGGGAGCTTTTGCATGGTTTTAGGCGATGTTGACATAGTCAATGCATGTATATGGAGGAGAGGACGACCTATAGGTGCATGATGTTGGAGGATTTCTGTTCTAGGATGACAATGACAATAAGCTTGTGGCGATGTCATTTGATGTTGTTAAATGGGTTGGAACAGACTATGTGAGGTTGGGGCCGGTGATCATTATGGTTGAGGCAATTTCAAGCAAGACGATTATGACAAGTTCAGTAATGGGTGCAAACGTATGATTAAGGATTTATTTAACTCACACATGCATCTATATAATTATATCCTTTTTGTGTGCTTTGGATTATGAATTGCATACATTATTACTAGTGGTTAAATGAAACTATTGAAATATCATTGTGTGTTATGGATTTAATTAGTTTGGTGATCGAATTAGTTTTATTGTAAGTTTGAAATATTGGATTAAAATCGAGATTAGGTGGTTACATGCACATTGGAAACCATCAAAATAAAACTAATTCTCATAGCTTAATCAAACAATGCTTATGCATTTTTTGTGTGATAGGAGTTTGCTGAAAAGCATCTCAGATCTTTAATAGTTCTTTAGAGTGATAATGTCTAAAAGAACATTAACCAAAAAATTAATTTTTGACTGACTCGGTACTTGAATTCATTTTGGATATTGGTGAATGATTTTGATGAATTTATTGTTTGAATTGTTTAAATGTTTTCAAAAGATTTAAAATGATATTTATCTATTTTTGTTCTATACTATGATTCCGTATATAAAATATAATTGAATTATATCATAATTTTAACTTGATTCTTATTTTAAATTTTTTATTTTAAAGCTTTTAAATATAATGATATTTTATTACAAAAGATTTCCAAATTTTCTATCGTAAGTGTGCAATTTTCAAAAATTACATCTTTGTAGATATACAATTAAATTTAACTCTCTTATTTTATTCATTATGGATTTTAGATTTTAACGAGATTTCATTTTTCCATAAAATAAGGAATTTTGGCAAACGATTGAATTGTTTAATCGGTATAGGACTTTCCTTACAATTATTTCGCTTAATATTTTAACTTGTTAAATAAAGTAAATAGAGTTTGAGTGGAAATTAATAGTTTTTGGAAAATACATGAACTTGCTTTATGATGTGGGACAATCAGTTAAATTCTAGTGATTACTGAACTGAAAGTGATCTACACTTTAAAGTTGTATTATCTTTGAGTGTTCATATTTTAGATTGATTGATCCTTGGGAGAAATTAACTTGTTTTTCGTTGACCCAGGAGTCGAGTTTGATTAGCCTTCGATAAAGCTGTTATGTTGCTTAACGAGGTGGTAGTGACCTTGTCCTCCAGATAAAACTACTTGTAGCGACCTCATCCTCTTGACGGAATTGCTTATTTAGGTGGTATGGACCTTGTCCTTCCGATGTAACTACTTAGTGAGGCATTAGTGACCTTGTCTTTAGGGCGATTTTTTTAAAAGATGTTAGCGAACTTTTCCTTCTTGAAAAACTACTTGGAGAGATGTTAACAACTTTGTCATTGCGTTTATAGCTATCACAATCATTTTAGTGTCAATATTATGATTATTTTTGGTGAAATTGGATATACATTCCTTTTCGTTCTTCGAAGCATTTGTAAGCGCTTGTATTCGTGTATGAACCTTTATTTTATGCTTTGAAGATTTTGATAAATGTGTAATCACCATATTTTTAGATGATAGTGCATTTGGACTTGACATAGATTTATGTAATGGTGATTTTGATTGATATGCCTTATTTTGATTATTTGGTTTTAACATATTTCTAATATGATTTATTTTTTATTAAGCAATATATTTATGATAACGGATTTATGAAATGGTGACTTTAATTGATATGCCTTGATATGATTATTTTGTTTAGGCGTATTTTTATTCCGTATTACTTCATTATTACAGTGACTGGCCGACTTATGGAATTTGTGCTAGCAGCGGAGTATACTATTTTAACTATTTCAGTTTACTTCATTATTGTGTATATTGACAGTTAGGATGATATGTCATATATATTATTTAATATTGACTTTGTACCTGATACAACATTTTGGATGTTATATATATATATATATATATATATATATATATATATATATATAGTGCGAGCCGTGCGACCGCACAGGGCCTATTAGGTCAGGGGGCCCAAAAAAAAACCGTATTACCTTTACTAGAGCCACTTTTTCTTGTCAGGATGCGTGTACTTGATAGTAATTTATCTATGCAAAAGTAGATATGATTGTATGCTTTGTTGACATCAATCAATATATTAAAGTAGAGATTTGGCTTGTGTGGACCTCTAGTTGACAGATTGAAAATATAGGTAAAAACTTCATGAATTTGCTAAAACACACAATTTTCTCAATGGAGATGCATAGTAGAAAAAGCACATTTTCACCTAAGTTCAATTTCATAAAAAAAATAAAAAATTTAAGGGCCCAAAAATTTGGACCTACACTAGGCCCATAAATACTCTGGGCTGGCCCTGTATATATATAAATATATATATATTTCATGTGCGTAGAAAATGGCGGACAAGTAGTCTACGGATAAAACAGGTATGTCGAATGAAATTCCACTAAAATCTCCATATCCACAACCTCATGGCCTAGTGTCTCATCTAAGGACGATGTCGACCAAGTCATGGGTAGAGGCTACAAGGGAATTTTCATCGTTGGCCGATAAATAGAGGATTTAGCTATGTAGTAAATACCTTGCTATAACCCCACTATATCCCTTAGCGAGTTTCTACCATTATGATTTTCCCCAATAGCCTTTCCGTTTTGAGACCCGTGCTGTTTCTGATACATCATACAATTTTTGTAACACCCCACACTTTTCTAAGCCTAAATTTTAACAAAAATTGAAACACAAACTCATTCAAGCATAGATAGTAAAATCTGGTACCTGCAAATAATGAGCATGAACAAAATTAGAGTATAATAAAACTAACTCACAACGACACAAGATAGGATAACAAGTATTGACTTAGGAAACTACCTTAAAAGCAATTCGCCACATCAATATCGAGCAAGAGAGAACAAAAACCGAAAACTAAACTTGAAAACTTGCAAAAACCTGCCTTTCTCTAGATAAACCTGAGAGTTATTATAAGGAGGGGGGGGGGGGTCAGAACAACAAGTCCCGGTGAGTAGAAAATGTACAACACTATCAATAATACACAAATGTATCACATTTCATTTCACCCAAAACCATATGTCTAACAAGGCTAGTAATCCTAAACTAACATTGTAAAGATTTACGCACGATGATATACTCCTATACCCAAGGTAACACTTCCCAACGATAACGATGTCGTAATACCGAGATAGAAATTTTCCGCATAAGTATGAAGCCTTTAAACCACTATCCGACCTACTACAAAAAACTAAGAGGCGGGCTTCCCAACAACTCAATAAGCCATAAGGAAGTAAGTTATTTCTATAAAACCACTAAAAGACTCACAATCAATATAAGATAAGGGTGTATCCTTTCGATCACTTAAGACCCAAGGCGGGTACGATCGATCTCTTGTTGCCTTACTCGGTGGTTTACTCTACATTATAAATTAGAGGACACTACCTATTAAGTCCTACTAATTTAAGGCTTATGTCATTCACGCATATACCCAAGCCCTACATAAGATAAAAGATAGTAAGCGGTCACTAATTACCTACATGCATGGTAGATAGATGACTAATCATTATTTATGACCTTTTCCCAAAGGAAACCCATGTTACTATCCAACAAACCTTATTGGATAACCTCTTAGTTACTTAATACTTCCCGTAGGATAGAAAAACTTATGGTACCTCCGTGGAGGTTATTTAATACTTTTCCTAGGGCGGACTCTAACCCCAATCACTTAATACCTGTATGAAGCGAACTATCATGGAGATTACCAATCTCGTACCCAATTAACCATTAATACTTATTATTTATGGAGAATTGAGATATTTGATCACTTAATATCCTTTTCAAGGTCTGACCCAATGATTCTACCCATATGGGGAAGGGTGAATTAAATCGCTTAATACCGAATAGGTGGATCCCACTACATAATACCTCAAATCCGAAAGTAGGCTACGTTTTTAAATTATTTTTTTATTGGTTTCTTCTTTTGGATGGAAAAGATTAATATATATATATATATATTAAACGCGGAATTAATGTAGTTACTAATTTTATTTTGTAATTATTTGTTATTTATGTTCTAGTCTAAACCAATGATCAAAACAACACTTTTTGTGTTTAATCTTGTTTACGATTCAAAATCTTATAAAAAAGTTAATAATTGTAATTATTGTAAATTTTGCTCCAAAATATTTATAAGTGGAATATCAGCATAATTCAAATCTCAAGAAATATGAAATATTCATTTTTGGAATGACTAATGTAAACTACGTATAAACATACATGAATTTACACATCTCTTCCTATTTTATTTGTTTATATTCCTTGTTGATTTTAAATAATGCATTTTTATCTAAAAAGAACAAAAATGGCATATTTACAATAACAAAGTAAAATCCAAACAATATCAAACACAAACAGGACTATTATCTACCAGAACTGCATAAACCACAAATCAACATCCCAAATCCTACGAATTTGAAATAAAAATACTACATATCTAATAATAATTTTGGGACTAATTTCCAGATCCGAGGTGTTTACAATAACCACAAACAATCTAAGAATAGTTGTAGGCAGTATGATAATATTAACCGAAAGGCCTACAATTCCATACCTAATTTTCATACATATAATTTTGGATTTGACAAATGATAACAAACTGATAAAATTTTAGACATATAATTCGGATTCAAGACAAACGAATTATATAAGTTATTATAAACAATGAATATATTTCCCACTCACCTGAAAGCTATCCAAATCTGAATCTAAACGCTGCTTTAAGGCTTACAATTCCCAAACCTTACAGATCTACAATTCATTTACAAAGGGGATTTATAATGATGATTTAGATTTGTAGAACTGAAAGAAGAATAGGAAAAGAAGAAGGAAATTTAAATAAAGAATTACCTAATTGAAGAACCAACCATTTTGCATAAATCTAAACTCAGTCTCTCCAATCCTTATTGATTAGATTTGTATATGTTTATATTTTAGATTTTTTGAATAAATTAGAGGATTGGTAATAGCAGAGCTTCGCTGCTACCTTCGCAAAATATGATCAAAGAGTGGGTGTCTAGACCTTTATTTATAGAAATAGAAATGACCCTGAACCATCAGATTGAATTCTAGAAAAATTCATCTGTATATATATAATTTTTAAACAGCTTAATGTTATCATCACTAGCTGTATCGACCAAGCGGTCGACTGCCATGGTCGAACTAGCAGTGAGGTGGCAGGGGAAATATTAATTACTGTTTATATAATATTCTGTTTGATTTATTTTCCCTACGTTTTTGTATATCGTCTGTAACTTTTCATATGGACTCCGTTCGAGAAGGTCCAAATATGAAAGTTGTCCATAATTCCGTTATGAATGTAGTAGTGCAAGTTTTGTAGTCAAATTCCATCATTTGCGAAAATTGCATTTTGGAATACAATTAAATAACTAAATAAGTATCTCCAAAATTCCGAGTTGTTACATTCTTTCTTCCATAAAAGAAATTTCATCCCAAAATTTTACCAATGGCGAAGTCATGGTGCTGACACCAAATTATCCTAAACTACATAACCAATTAGTGTTCATCCAAATTTTGCAGCCAACATGCACATGCGCATAGTATACATAATGAATTACAACCACAAAATATGCATGCATAATGATTCTAAATCAGATCCTCCTATATGTATGCATTTCATTTTGAAAACATTTTGAAAATACGATGCAAACATCCTAAAATATACTGGCGGTTGTACGTGAATTCAATTTTTTGGAAAATATTTTTCACTAAAAAGTCCTCACACGACTATGAATAGAAGTGTGAAGCAACCAATTTTGCATCCAAACCCTGTCATCCACACGTCAATGTACCTAAATAGCTTTCTATTTATTTCTCCTATGCCGAAAAAAGGTAATCAAATCGATGAAATTCACTGTTATTTCCGCTTACAAATGTTCCAATTTCCATCCTATAGTGGAATTTTACCTCAAACGCCCTAAAGTAGTCCAAAAATTTCCATTTGTAGACTACAAAAAGGCTTAAAACAAGCTCTAAAATGTAAAATGAGTTAATTAACAACTCGCGCGCATCGTCGACAAGGCATGGAAATAATGTTTTCATAAGTAAAACAAGATTTGCTCTGTTATCTTAACGTCTTTAACGCATGGTCATCCCTAATGCATCGCTAAAACGTATAAATAAATCATCCAAAATCTTCCTTACACTTTACATGTGGCCATAAAATCGAAATTTCCCATACTAAATTTGCACATAAACAAAATTTTGGTAACGTGCACTTTACTACATGTAAACCATTTGTTTTTATACAAAACAGATGTTTAAACATACGTAAAATACCGTATTAAAATCCATGTTTTTGCATAAATAAGACAAAAAAAAGTAAATCAAATAAAATATAAGATTTAAAAAGGGTATATGTATGTATGTGTGTGTGTGTATTTCAAGTAACCATTGCAAAAGTTTCAAAATATATTTTGCGGAAACTTAAATGATTCAAGTCACATGTTGGAATGGAAGGAGGTCGGTTACGCAAAAAAATGCGAAAACCGAAACTACACACAAAATAAAAAAATAAATTTTATCTTAAAAAGGAATAAGCGACATATAATAAACGTACTCATGATGAAAGAACGCGAAAACCTATTCTTTGCTAAAATTTATCCACCAAAGAACTCTCTTCTTTTCAGCACTAAAACAACTGTTAGTTAGATTAAAAAAAAAGAGATTTCATTTCCAATTCAAATACAACTGAGCATGAAGAAAAAAACCCGACTGAAATTCCATTACATCATCGTGCGATTTTCAAAAACAACAACATTAACAGTTAGAGACTCAACTACTACAAACAACACAGACAAAAATGTTGGAAAGGGATAGATTCATACGATACACAAGATATATAATACATCATCTACAAACAACGAGAAGGTCGAGCATCGCAGCTGGAACTTGATCCTTTTCCACGTCCACTATAACGACCCGGATTTTTAGCTGTTAATTTTAAATCATTTAAATTGGTTTTAGAGATTGTATTGGTAATATAAAAGATATTCATAAGGAAATTATTAATTTAAAATGAAGGTAAACGTATTAAATTTAAAACGAGCTCGAAATAGTCGCGGTAGTTCGTAATTTACGATTTAAACTTCAACTGAATATACAGGGTCCGATATAAGTCAGATTTCCTTGAAACAAGAAATGTTCGGATCTATTTGATCATACTTTTCTAATGGAAGTGAAAAATTGAGATTTCGTCTTATATATTGTGAATTTCGTCCAAATCAAATTTTCAGAAAGTCGCTGTGGAATCGTCTATAGGCCATAACGGTTATTTAAATATATTTAAATATCGCTCTTGAATTTGGAAAAGATTCTTTTGAAGCGTAGTTATAATTTAATTTTTAGAATTTTACTGTAATTTTTAATTAATTAAATACGCAACTTTTTATTTGGAGCATTTTGCACCCTATATCAATATTTTGGGGTTTCATAATATAAGTTAAACTATCGATATTATTGTATTTTTGGGATCGTGGTACCTCACTGGACACGACCGTACTCTTATTTCTGTCCGTAGCAGTTCGGACATGAACGGAAACCTTATGTACCCAACATAACAATAACCTTACACAGTAACCATACTTGGAATTGAGGTCCAAATGTGATAAAATCTACTTGGTACAAGATTTCCACTAATATGCTAGACACGGTTTTACCTTGGTAAATTTGCACTGATACTCAAATTAATGCACAAGCCTAGTTGATGATACGACAAACATGTATAATAACAAAACAAGATTCAAAAAAATCTGTAGTTCCTTTAATTCTCGGTCCGTGGTTCGTATTCGTCCTGTAAGCTTTATATATATATAAAAAAAATGTTTGTACCTTACTGTGGAAAATTCAAACAGCGTGCGTGCTAAGGAAATTTGGAACCGTGCAAGCCAAGCCACTTGAAACCGTGCATGGCACACCAACGGTTACCGTACCCTCCACGTTTTTAATTCCTTGCCTGACACGATGGTTCGTTCTATAAATACTCGGTTGCTTTCCTCTTAACAGAAGAAAAAAAATGAAGCAATTTCCTCTTTTAAAATACTGTACGTCTCGTGCTCCTTCTCAAAACAAAAAGGGGAGATCGAAATCAAATACAGCTCGTAAACAATTTAAATGTAAATCAAAATTTAGTGCTAAATCTTTTCTATGTTGCCTTCCATCTCTATGAATGGCTCTCCCTTTCCGATATTCTCCTCCATCAATCTCCTTTATCTCATTTTTCCGACATGGTTTCCAAATAGGGAAGCTCTTCTATACTCTGCCAAGAGCAACATGCTCCTGCGATATTTTCTGGTGGTGATGAGCCTTGTTGTCTGGCGGTATTGGGCTCGGTTTCACCCGAGGTGGTACTGGAGGATGGAGATTTTGGTGGAGGAGCTATTGGAGGGGAGGTGGTCGTCGCTGATGTTTGATTGTAGCAGAGGAGTGGACTCAAAAGAACGTGGCCATGGAAGGTTTATAGTGCGGTCATGGAAACTGAATGGGGAGATGAGGTAGTTAGGTGAAGTCGCGTTTTACTGTGGTGTTGGGGGTTTTCAGTGCAAAGTAAGGTTGGCTAGTTCCTGAAGTTGGGCGTTTTGATGATGTAAGGTTGATTTTGGAGTTAAAAACAGTTCAACTGTTTTATTGTTTTGGCGTGGAGGGGCTTCAGGCTGTACCGAAAGGGAAGGGTGTGAGCTTCATCAAAGTGGATTGTCAGGTCAATGGTTCTTTTGACTTGAATTCCCATGAATGACAGTAGGAGAGAAGAGGGCTCAAACAATTTGGTCATGGTGATTGAAGCTACAGGCATCAGTTTCACTGTGTGGTGATAAAGTAGAAGAAGATGAGTTTGACGTGTACAGGATTTGAAAGTTTGTTGTGAAAAAAGGAAAACCGTTGGAGAAATAGTGACTGGGTGCAATTGCAATAGGCAACACGGTGGAGGCTTGAACGAAGGTCATGTATTGGAATGACAGAGTTTTTGTTATTGGAAGAACTGGAAAGCATCACGTGTTTTTGAACAGAATTAGTTGGCCTAATCACATAATTAAAAGGGTTAATACGGTGGTCAACAGAAGCATAAAGAGGTGGTTACAAATTTCCTGAACGCGGCCTGGAAGTCACGAATGACAGGGTATTTGCGAGTTCAAGAAGATGGTTTAGCGTAAGGGTAATTAGTATTTAATTAGTCATTAGTTAACTAAAAATAGTTTTAATTATATAAATTCTTGTAACTGTTAAAACCCGTCCATTCGTAAACAGAGTTTAACATGATTGGATTCGTTGGAATCAAAACGATGAAATCTACATTATAGTGCTGACGAGACTGGGAACAAAGCTGTTGGAATTTCATGATAAAATTAAACGCTGTTTGATTTTAAGAAAAATAAAAGCAGAATCGTCAACTGCAAACCAAGGTGAGTAAACTCACTAACTCTGCCACATTTATATTTTTATATAAACGAGTTTTAAATTTAATTATAGTAAATTCTATACTGTGTGATGGTTGTTTGGTTGCATGGTTGATAAAATTGGTTGAAATGGTTGATATGGTTATATATTTAAATCTTTGATTTATTTTTAATTCTGTTGACCATATTTATGTGAAAATAATACTATTGATGTTGATTAACATCTGTGGATGTAGGGAAACAGGTTGGAGGGATCCAACTGGATTCCTCAACATTTATATTACTATTTGTTATTTACTGTAATTGATTATGCTGTGCTGAATTACCCTGGTACTAGAAACTTGGTATTTTAGATACCATAAAATATTTTCGAAAATAGAAAATAAAATTTGAGTTTTGAAAAGGAAATTTATTTCCAAAAATAGAAATGTGAATTCGAATAGAGTTGAAATTAAAAACATATTAATGGAGAATACAAGAAGTGTTTGTAAACGAGGGTATAAATTAAATGAATTATTTATCACAGGATAAATTGAAATATAAGTTCAAAGTTTTGAATTTATATTGAAAAAGGGAAATGGGTTTTGAAAGCGATAATTGAAATAAGATTGTGAACTTAACTGTTACAAAGAAAATATAAACAAGATTTTAACCATTTCTCATAAAAATGTGACATTTTGTGAATAATTCTAAATAGAAGTTATAAATTGAAATTTGGATTTGAGATGTTATTTACAAGTATAAAATCAACAAATTCGATTTCAGAAGTATGGAATGTGTAAAAAGTTTGGAAAGAAAATCGAATTGTTTTATATAAAAGGAAAGACGTCCGTAGTAGTTTTATAAACATAATTTGAAACTAAAACAGAATATGATGTGGGTTTATTAAGTGACTCGACAACTGAGATTTTAATCTGTAATGATAAAATAAATAAGTCAAATCAAGTTGATTTAATAAACGCGTCTAGATTCCTATTAAGGAATAATATTCTTATTTGGAAGTGACTAACAATTTGAGAGAAAACGTTTTTGCAAATGGATATAGTTATTAGTGAAATTAGAGTTAAAACTGAAATGGTAGATAAATTCCGAAGTTCGGAATATAATCAAATATAGATTACTCAAAGAGAGTTATTTATTGGAATTCGATTTTATCGAATTTAGGGAAGTAGTTATTTTTACTTTCCGTTTGGAATCAAATCTAATTATTTATTTATTGAATTAATAAGTACAAGTTATATTTTTTTATACCAATGATTTGGGAACAACGATTATAACGCTACCGTTATAAATCTAAACAACGATTTTAGCACTGTCGTTGTAATTAATGTTTTGTAAATTCTTAACAGCGAATTTAACGCTGTCTTGATGATAAATGTTTTGTAAATCTAAACAACGATCTTAATGCTATTGTTATAATAAATGTTTTATAATGCTAGGCAGCGATTGTAACGCTATTGTTAAAATTAATGTTTTATGAATCAAATATTTGGAAAGAGCGATTATAATGCTACCGTTATAATCAATGTTTTTCCATAAAAGAAGTGTGTTCTTAGATTGAATCTGAAAGTCGCGTGAGCAATGTTTTGTTTGAAGTTGTGAGCTTTGACTATTTCAAAGTTAAGAATGTTGTTCAATTAAGGTCTGAGAGGTAATTATACCCCAACTTGATTGACTTCATGATTGATGGAGAAATTTTTAAGGTTCGATAGTGAAGATTGGTTAGCAATATGGTTAGTTAATAAATGATTTATAGTTTGAGTTATAATAACGATGTTTTATAACATTGCGTTAATATTAAAGGATTCTGAAATGTTTTCCCAAATAAAATGAGAGATATTTTCTACACGTAATGGATTGGTCAATGAGGAATTAAGGAATGGAATATGGAAATAATTTTCGATATTAATAAGGTATATTTTCTGAATATAGAAAATAAGGATTTCATCAATATATATAGAAATGTTTTCTTACTGGAATAAGGGATATTTTCTCGAATAGAGAAATTATAATATTGGAAATGTTTTTCAAAGAATCGAGAGGGGAAATCGAGCTTCAAAAGGATACGAAAGATGGAAAACGGGAATGGTAAATGACAATATAATAAAGAATTGATCTAAAGGGGACCAGTGTTGTTTGATGCTTGATCCGTACGATTTCCAATTGGAAATAGGACCGTTGATTGTATGGATGTTTTCTTTGATAGTTAAATCACCGACTGTCAAAGTTTTGATTTATTTTATACCTCCGTTATCAATATGGAGATACCGGGATCAAATTTAATATCTGAAAACCACTCCGTATTGGTATAAGCGTTATGAATCAACTTATGTTGAAGAGATTATGAAGACGGAGTAAAGTGCAAGGGCTGTTATGTTAACCCTAGGTAGAAATTGTCCAAGATGGATTAATAGAACGGTGCCTTCGGTTTGTCCAGACCCAGGACAACTTGTATGGACGAGTGTCTGACAGAGTATTTCCAAAGGGATTACATACGTTGATTCCTTCAAACGTACGAAGTTGGTGGCAAAGAAGGGAAACTTCTTTATCCTAACAATCTGAGTATTTTTGTGGGGATCAATTAGTGATTTACGATGGATCTGACGATGTGGCATTCAAAGTGAATGGTGGCCAGATGTTCTGGAAGATAATTCAAACCTCAAGCCTAACAACCGAAAATTGACAAAAATCGAGCAGACAGCATGGCTATGTGGGTCACTCCCATTAGGATGTATAATCACCTATCTATAGAAATTCCAATTGGTTCTTTAATCTATCGATGCTATCCCTTTCGGGAAACAGTTGCTGATCCCAACCATTGGTGATATACATTCGATACACTTAAGCGAAATGAGTGGTCGGTCATGAGTGGGCCGGGTTGTAAGAAGTTCTTGTTGAACCCAGTGTATTCCCCTCTAGAGATACACTATCGGAAGGTGGTTCTATACCTTGTCATGTTGGAAATCCAATCTCCAATAAGCGCCCTGCTGTTAACACACTTTTTGGTAAAAGATGTCACACTGAATATTTGGATAGCATCGTGCTTGAATATGGAGAACGTTGTTAGAAGACAGGAAGCGATTTGGTCAAAGTCGCATCATCAACAAAGAACTGCCCGGAACTCCTACCAGATGACCTTTTTTGGGCCTGAAAACATCGATTACGGAGCTAAGCTTCGTAACTCTTGTAGATCTCTGAATTAGCTTCAGTTTGAGCTTTGGTTTGGCTCAATCGGACTTACGGTTTGAAAGTTATGCCCGTTTCCGTGAATGGGTGTAATCTGGCAATCATTTGGATGAAGTGACGAAGCAACACCTCCTGGACCGGATCACCCACTTTGGCTCGTGGGCTCCTCCTTGGTTCACACACACCGGATCGCTCCCATCATCTCGCCCACGGTTGGATCACCCCCTCGGTTCGCACTCCTGCATCACGATCCGACCCGCTCTGCGTCAGCTTCAGCACTCGAGCACCACGACCAGCTCGGCTCGCCCTGTCCAATCACGATCCGAACCGCCTGGATGTAATGCTATGCATAATTCTTGACCTATTCTCAAGGCTATTCACACTCCTATTTTCCCGGATCAGGTGCCACGTACCCCATCACGAACCGGTCTTCCCAGAAGCTCTCCTACAGCTATAAATACACCATTTGAAGGCATTTTCAAGGATCTTTTGGTTCGAACTCCTCAGAGCTTCCACCTTTTCTCTTTGCAAAGCAATTTCAGCAGCAAAGTAGCCAAATTCCACATCAAAACATGAGGATTTCGTGTATAAACCCAGAGAATTGTACTTGTAACTTCTTAGGATTTAAGAAGAGATAAAGTGGACATAGGCTTGGTTTGAGCCGAACCACTATAAAAACTTCATGTGTCTCCTCTTTATTTACTTTTTTCTGCATTCTGTGATCTGCATTTGGGTGTTAGGCCCAGATTTTGGTCTAATATTTTGGCGCACCAGGTAGGGGCAGCACATGACACTACTTCAATTTCTAGCTCTAAAGGAATTAATTTGCTTGGCTATTGGATCAATGGTTAAAAGAAAGAAGGATGGAACTTTCTCCCGCACTGAAGGAGCTGAGGCCGAAGGCACGAGAAACGAGGCAAGCCAGGAAGCTTCCTCTCACGAAAACCCATCAGCATTTTTGACTAGAGACGAGATGCACGGCGTTCTCGCTGAATTGAGAGATCAAATGGCAAGGCAGGACGATCTCCTCAGGAAACAACAGAAAATGATAGATGAATTCTTCGCTCGGATGGATGGCAGGCCAAACGATAATGAACAACACACTGGAAATGAAGCCATTGAGACGGATCGTGTATCACTCGGACTTGGGGGCAACCCCCTCGCTCAACAACAGAACTCGTCTCATGATATACCTCTGGACCACGACCCGGATCGTGGTACACTACCAGGCTCATGAGCTGATCCCAACAACTCGCTCCCGCCTGCTCAACAACAATCAGTTCGTGACCTACCTCCTGGACCCAGTCGGATTGCCCCCCTGCTTCACGAACCTAGCTCACGAGACGAATTCCGTGACTCACGACCAGGTCGGGTCGCCTTCCTGGACCACAAACCGCGACCCGCGACCCACTCACAACAGCTCATAGGCAGCTTCCTTCTCCTGCATTCAACGCTGGGGGCACCAGCTCTGATCTTGGCAAATTGCAACAACTTTTTGAAGGAAATCGGCTAGCAGAACTGATTGAACGCATTTCGAGAGTCCATACTTATCAGAATGACGTGGATGACGTCAACCATACTCCCTTCACTCAGGAATTCTCGCAATCCCCCAGATTTCAAACTCCCACAACTGGAGCCATACAACGGCAGGACGGATCCTACCATGCACCTGATGCGCAACAAACGGCATATGGAAGTTCAGTCGGCGTCGAAAAATGTCATGGCTAAGTGTTTTCCCCTCTTTCTGACTGATATAGCAGCCATGTGGATTTGGCAGCTAGAAACGGAATCGATCAACAGCTGGAATATGTTGGTCGTTCGCTTGCTTGAACAATTTCGGGTCCACATCGCATGACCCAAGAACGTCATGGCACTCACCACAATCAAGCAGAGGCCTAGAGAAACTCTGCGTTCCTTTCTGGAAAGATTCAACTTGCAGCAGCATCAGTTGACCGACCTGAACCATCGATGGTACTAATGGCAGCGGTATCCGGTGTCTTGGATAATACGGAATTCAAAAAATCTTTGTTTCGAGATCCACCGCGAAATCTCGGCGAATTCTACCTTGTAGCAGACAGATTTCTATGGGAAGAAGATGCAACCACCGAGAAGAAAGTTCTTGATGTCAACATGCTTAAAGACGGAGAACCGTCTGATTCTGGAAATGGCAAAGGGGAAAAATCGCTGTCAAGAATGACCGCAATCCTCAGCCTCGAAGAGGGCCCAGATACGACAAGTACACTGAACTCAATGCCCCACTCTCAGACATCTATCTAGACACGAACGGTGCTATCTCCAACCCAAAGCCTCCCAGAAGGGAGCCGTCGCAAAGAGAATGCGATTCTAGAAAGCACTGCATATTCCACGATATGGACGGACATAACACAAATGACTGCAGGCATCTTCGTGATTTGATTGAGGAATGGGTTAGATGTGGAGAGCTGCCCGAGTATGTGAAACTACCGACAATGCCTGCACCTGCGCTGCCACCTCCTACTCCCCGGAGAGGGAATGACCCTGGATCGAGCTCTCGCGGGCTTATCATCAACTGATCTGGATGAGATCATCTTTCATTTTCTATATTTCTTAGGCTTTAAGATTTGTTTTTGCTTTTGTTAGGTTTTCCGATTGGTTGAATCGAAGTACACACGTACGGGGTTAGGATGTAGCCCCAAAAGCGTGCTCTGGACTTGGTGTCAAACCAATCAGGATTTGACTTGGTTTTGAATTTTGAATTGAATAAGGACTTTCCAAGCATGGATTATGTTTGGAGAATTTAAGTATCTTGTCAGGATGTGGCAGTATCCTCAACTTCAGTTAAAGTATGGCTTATACTTATTATGGAACTCTAGGTATGGATTATGCCTAGGGACGGACTATCTTGTCAGGCTGTGGCAAGCGTAGCTCTACTTCAGGTTTGAGTATGGTTTATACTCACTTCAGAATCCTAAGTATGGATTATACTTAAGAACGACAAATGGTCTTGTCAGGATGTGACAAAAGAAATCAGGTATGGATTATACTTGGTTTGAACTCCAGGGTATGGATTATGCCCTGCAAACGTTCTTGTCAGGATGTGACAAAAGAATTCGGGTATGGATTATACTCGATTTGGACTTCTGGGTATGGATTATGCCTAGAAATGTTGGCCCTTGCCAGGATTTGGCAGGATGACTCAAACGTCCCTTGAGTATTGTTTATGCTCATTAGACGCCGAAGCATGGTTTATGCTCAGAAAATTTGAACAATGTCGCCAGGATTTGGCCCGTTTGTTTTTCCTTTATCTCTTTACAGGTATGGATTATATCTGTAGCTGGCAGACCCGGCAAGGTCATGACATTATCGAATTTCTATGTCTTATAGATTTCCTGGACTATCCAGAACACATCTTCCTTCAACCACCAAGATATGTTATGAAGGGGAAACTTGTAAACACACTTTTTGGTAAAAGTTGTCACACTGAATATCTGGATAGCATCGTGCTCGAATATGGAGAACGTTGTTAGAAGATAGGAAGCGATTTGGTCAAAGTCGCATCATCAACAAAGAACTGCCCGGAACTCCAACCAGATGACCTTTTTGGGCCCGAAATCAGCGATTACCAAGCTAAACTCTATAATTCTTGTAGATCTCTGAATTAGCTTCAGTTTGAGCTTTGGTTTGGCTCAATCGGACTTACGGTTTGAAAGTTATGCCCGTTTCCGTGAATGGGTGTAATCTGGCAATCATTTGGATGAAGTGACGAAGCAACACCTCCTGGACCGGATCGCCCCCTTTAGCTCGTGGGCTCCTCCTTGGTTCACACACACCGGATCGCTCCCATCAGCTCGCCCATGGTTGGATCGCCCCCCCTCGGTTCGCACTCCTGCATCACGATCCGACCCGACCCGCTCTACGTCAGCTTCAGCACTCGAGCACCGCGACCAGCTCGGCTCGCCCTGTCCAATCACGATCCGACCCGCCTGGATGTAACGCTGCGCATAGATCTTGACCTATTCTCAAGGCTATTCACACTCCTATTTTCCCGGATCGGGTGCCACGTACCCCATCACGAACCGGTCTTCCCATAAGCTCTCCTACAGTTATAAATACACCATTTGAAGGCATTTTCAAGGATCTTTTGGTTCGAACTCCTCAGAGCTTCCACCTTTGCTCTCTGCAAAGCAATTTCAGCAGCAAAGGAGCCAAATTCCACATCAAAACATGAGGATTTCGTGTGTAAACCGAGAGAATTGTACTTGTAACTTCTTAGGATTTAAGAAGAGATAAAGTGGACGTAGGCTTGGTTTGAGCCGAACCACTATAAAAACTTCGTGTGTCTCCTCTTTGTTTACTTTTTTCTGCATTCTGTGATCTGTGATCTGCATTTGGGTGTTAGGCCCAGATTTTGGTCTAACACCTGCGGTTTTTGATTTTATATTATATATGGAACGTAAGATGCAAGCGTTCCGCTAGATTCTATTTATTTGTTGTAGACACTATTATAATATTACCGGATTTGATATCAAAATGTTTTGGGTTATCATAAGGTATATACAATCCGTGTTTATGTGTGGATCGGTCTTACGATTATCTTTTCTTTCTAAAGGGTTTTTTAAAAGTTAAACCAATGGTTAGAGTTTACTCACACCAGTCTCATGACTGACCCAGAGTTTATTTTGTTTGTTTTCCCTAAACTCTTGGGTGCCCAAATTTGTGAGGGCAGTCAAGTAGTCAGGATTTTACAGATTCACTTGGAGGAGTTGAAGAAAGAGGCTTCACCAGTTTGCTATAGACTCATATTTTTCGCCGTGTATCATGTTTATATCTTGAAACAGGTATTTATAACTATTCCAGAAATAACTGTTATGCTCTGATAATGGAATGTGTATTCAAAACATATTTGTATTTCAAAGTTTATGTTATCTAATATATTTTATTCGTTTCGCTGTGAGATTGTGATATTCGTTTTCTTCTATTCTAGTATTTCTTTCTTTCCATTTCTCATCCTCTAACTTCTTTTTAATAATGATTCGTATTTTATACAATTTGGGTTTAATGTGTGGTGTTATTAGTCGACTCAAAGAGTACGGAAATTCGGGCCATTACAGTTGGTATCAGAGCTAAAGGCTGGGTAGTAACCTTGGCTCTATGGCGTAACTCAATAGAGATGAGGTTAGAAATACCCTAGATTGAATTTGAGTATATATATTTGAGCACATATTTGTAGATTTGATATAAAAAAAATTTATATTGTGTTGACTGGTTTGTTGAGTAGTTTATGAATTCTGGTCGATACAGGATGTACAGCTGTATCGATAGGTGTTTCTAAACTCTCGAACAAAGCAATTAGATACAGTATTGTTTTAAAATGGGTAAATGAAATAATTTTACCCAAAATTTATTTTGATATAAAAGGAATAATTTCTGAATCATTATATATGGATGTGTTAATTGTTATTACAATTAAATGGAATCATGAAATATTGAAATGATTATATAATTTGTATATGGGTAATGTATATAAATGAGATAAACAAAGATTAAGTTCAAACCAGAATTGTAATTTAAATTCCGGGTGTTTAGAAAATATTTTCTGAAATATTGTAAAGTAATATAACATTAATTTAAAGTATTTTTGAATAAGAATGGTTTAAATGGATTTTTAAAGGGATTAAGCACCGAAATCACTTCAGTGGCGAGAAAATAATTCTGATAATGGATCGCGACATTATCAGTATTCATTTTCGAGTTTCTGAGTGACGGATTGCTACCATAGCCGATTTATTAATGGAAATTGTTTGAGAAAAATAAAGTTGTTTCATAAATTCAAAAGTTTTGAATTGAGTTGATTATAACATATGTGTATAAATGTATATGATTTCATACAAATTTGAAATAAAACCCAGGAATTTGAGTTCTAAAAATTAAAATTTAATTTGTATAAGTTGAATAAATTGAAATGGTGGAAGTAAACCAAATGAATTGACATTTAACTTAAGTTAAACGGAAACTGAAACTCAAACTGAATAAGTGGATTGATTCTGAAATAAAGATTAAATGGAATCGATAGAATGGAAGTGAACTAATCAGAAGTTGATTAGAGATTTCAAAACTGGAAGATGGATTGATTTGAAACCAACTCGAAATGGATATATGTATGCCGAGCAGATATTAAAGGGAAGCAAATGCAAGAGATAGAATTATGTCCGACAAAAAGGTACATGTTTACAATATTACTTGAGTTTGATGATTTTATGAGCCTATGGGGCAAGCCGCTTGGCTTTTTGATTTTCTTTTGGATTAGAGAAGGTCTAGAAAGGCAATTTGTGGTTGTAACGATTGAGCCGTGCGAAGGGGATGCTGACGAATTTTTCGAAAATTTAAGATTTAGAAATTTTTTAAAGAAATTTTTGATAATTTAAAATTGAGTTAATTATAATTGAAATAAGAAAACCAGAACTGGTTTATAAAATTTCAAGTGGAATAATGAAATTGATAAATGGATTTAAAATCAATTGGAATGGGTGTGAATAGGCAGAAGAGCATATGGATTAAAGCCAAGAAAGTGATGATGGATTGTCCCAAAATGGTGGACAGATCATTTGGAAAGAAATATGAATGGGCGAGTATTGGTATGAGAATTTGAAGGTCGGGTAGGAACTGAGTTATGAAAGTATAGAATATAAGATTTCAACCAAGTAGGCTGTGAAGAGTTAGAGTTATGACACCTTTACTGCTTAGCAATTTCGAGGACGAAATTATTTTAAGGGGGAAGGAATGTAACGACCCGGATTTTTAGCTGTTAATTTTAAATTATTTAAATTGGTTTTAGAAATTTTATTGGTAATATAAAAGATATTCATAAGGAAATTATTAATTTAAAACGAAGGTGAATGTATTAAATTTTATTTAAATTTAAAACGAGCTCGAGTAGTCGCGGTAGTTCGTAATTTACGATTTAAACTTCAACTGAATATACAGGGTCCGATATAAGTCAGATTTCCTTGAAACAAGAAATGTTCGGATCTATTTGATCATACTTTTCTAATGGAAGTGAAAATTTTAGATTTCGTCTTATATATTGTGAATTTTTCTAAATCAAATTTTCAAAAAGTCGATGTGGAATCGTATATAGGCCATAACGGTTATTTAAATATATTTAAATATCAGTCTTAAATTTGGACAAGATTCTTTTAAAGCGTAGTTATAATTTAGTTTTTTTGAATTTTACTATAATTTTTAATTATTTAAATACATAACTTTTTATTTGGAGTATTTTGCACCCTATATCAATATTTTGGGGTTTCATAATATAAGTTAAACTACCGATATTATTATATTTTTGGGATCGTGGTACCTTGCAGGACATGACCGTACTCTAATTTCTGTCCGTAGCAGTTCGAACATGAACGGAAACCTTATGTACCCAACATAACAATAACCTTACACAGTAACCATGTAACACCCCGTGAATTCTATAACGCTAAGCTTCACAAATTAAAGTATAATTAATTATAAATGATGAAATTAAGGGAAATGGGTTACGCAATTGCGTTCGTCTCGAAATTCTGCTTGAGATAGAGTCCAAGTTTGCGTAAAACGGATATAGTATGAAGAAGATATGGACGAACGAAGTTGGGCAGAAAAACCAGAAAACGGGTCAGAATGCACTGGCGCACTTGGGAAGTGCACCAGAACAAAGTTGAACTGGCGCACCTGGGAAGTGCGCCAGTACATTTTTAGCCTGGCGCACCTGCCAAGTGCGCCCAGGTCAGAATGACCTGCTGGTCAGGTCCTGGCTGGCCTGATCAGGGTCTGGTCGAATTCTGAGGCTTGGCTGAGTCACTAGGGCTTACATGTCACTTTCTGATTGGCTTCTCTTGAGATGGATGGTCTGGATTCACCCTAGCTTTCATCAACGGCTCTAATTAGATTGAAATTCTATAAATACAACTCAAGTCTAACCCTAAATTCACACAAATAATAGAATACAAAAGCCGTCATGCTGCTGGAAAGGAACTAGGAATGGCCGCCAATTAGAAAGCCTAGAGACAAGCCAACACTAAAGCTTAGAGACGAATCAAATTAAGAAGAAGATAAATGTTTAATCAAAATTAATCAACACAACGTTAGTCTACCCAAAGGAGCGCATCTCAGTTTCAGAATTCAGAATCCAGAATTCAAGATTCTGCATTCGTTGTAAGTATAGTGACCTTTCAGAATATGAATAAAAACTGTGATGTGATTCGATGTAAATGAAAATAGAATTGTGTTGTTATATTGCATAAATTCTATGTATTGTAATGATTCTGTCATGACTTGTGTATTGATATTTGTGGCCTTAATTTATTGATGAAAACCTATTGGATATTTGTATATGAAAGTAATAGCAATAGCAAGTTGTGGCAAAATCTAGAAATTTGATCCCTTTTTGTACATGTAGATGGCATGGATTATATATATAATCCCTTAGTCTAAGTTAGAATTTATGTAAACATGTTATAGACCTTTTATGCCTACATGACCCAAAACCTATGATATCATTCTTATGTTTATTTGCAAGTATGATTGGATCTATGTTTATTTGCAAGTATTATTGGATCTATGTTTATTTGCAAGTATCGTTTGGGTTTCATAAACTATGCAAGTTCATGTTTGTTTGCAAGTACAATTGGATCTATGTTAAGTATCGTTTGGGTTTCATAAACTATGCAAGTTCATAGGCTATATGATTAAATGTTATAATTGGACCTTTTGGTGAATATACATCATGCTAGTTTTGTGTTTGACATTATGCCAAGTTAAACATATTTAAACACAAGTTGTGTAAGCCTAAACTATGCCATTTCATATGTCACCTACTTAGTTGTACTTTGATTTGAATGCAAGTTCACATGACCCATCATTTATGTTAGTATCGCTAAATTGTAAGTTCATGCGCCATACACCCTTATATGTTGTCAAATATTACATGTTCTTGATTTCCCCTTTTTCTTACGCTTATAAAGTTGGGCTGAATTATGTCAAGCCCAACATTTGTTATAACGTTGCGAACGTATAAACGGGGGTAATAACGTTGGGTGTAAAACATGAAAATATATGTTGGCATGTTTGGCACATGCCAATGACAATGACAATTAAGTGGTACGAATTGTTATACCCAAAAATAAAAGATACGACATTTACATATATATTTGAGAAATAATAAAATATGTAAATTTAGAAAACACGATGTGCTTAACTCGAGGTTGGATTGAGTTGTGATGTAAACCTGCCCGGAACCGCCCCGCTGTCCAGTAGTCACAACAATACCTATCCAATGTGGGTGGTTAAGCATTGAGCCCAATAATGACCCGAGGTTAGACTGAGCTACGGTGTAAACCTGCCCGGAACCTACCGGCATATCCAGTAACCGTAGCAATACCTGTCTAATGTGAGTGGTCAGGTGCTCCTAAGAGGCTAAGGACAGATGGTAGGGTTAAGTCAACTATAACACTTAACCAAATTCAACATTGATGGGTGGGGGTTAGGTAAATACAAACACTTAACCACTTAACGTGTTTGACTAGAAAATCCTGGTAACGAGGGACCCGTTTCAGCAGTAACCTAAGTTAGGTATCAACGGTACCCTGAAACTAGGCAGGGTGGGGCACGATTACTGGGCTGATTGTAAGCGGTCAAACGACGGCGGTGGGTGCACAGTGCAGGTCTAACGGGGTGTGGGCATGCACACACTCCGGAGCAGACAACCAGGGCACTGGGGACATCAGTAGTATAACCTATGCCTTTTAGAATTTGTGTCGGGGCCGCCACCATGGGTCTTGATACACCCCATGGTGGGACCAGCATAGGTATCTACAATTCTTGGGGGTCGTATGACACATGTTAACGCGAATAGGAGCCGATCTTTAAATAAAGTTGGGGATCACTTCACCCTCACCATGGGGTGCCAGTCAGAATAAACTCAAGTAGATGAGAGATATAGTATGGGTGCGATAGTACATTCGGCACTTCCCTAGCTTGTGACACCATCCTATTTTCAGTATATATCTATCATGCCCTTTTCTTATTCACATACTGAAGAGTTACTAGATTTACTCAGGCTTTATGTCTAACCCTATTTTCTTTTCGTCTTCTTTTCTTTCGTTTCCCCCCGGTCCACAGGGAGGAAACAGCTCAGCTCAGTCAGGCTCTGTACAAGCTCCAAGACCGTAGATGTATGATTTGGATCTCTTTTGCTCGGATTGTGGCTTTGGATATCACTTTGGGGATTTTTGTCACTTTATTTATGCTTTATGCTTCTTTAATAATCAAGACAGTTATGAGGTTGTAATGATGGAAGTATTTTGAGACAATTATGGAATGTTATGTTTTGAACACGTATTAATGAAATAAAAAGTCTGTTTGGATTCCGCTATTTAAAATATGTGTATTTATATCTGCCTTGAGTTTATCTGTGGCTTTTACTTATAAACCTCCACCAAAATTAAGGCATTCCCTTTGTGAGTGACCTTAACGGAGGTGGGGTGTTTCAAACCATACTTGGAATTGAGGTCAAAATGTGATAAAATCTACTTGGTACAAGATTTCCACTAACATGCTAGACGCGGTTTTACCTCGGTAAATTTGCGCTGATACTCAAATTAGTGCACGAGCCTAGTTGATGATACAACAAACATGTATGATAACAAAACAAGATTCAAAAAAAATCTGTAGTATCTTTAATTCTCGGTCCGTGGTTCGTATTCGTCCTGTAAGCCTTATATATATAAGATGTTTGTACCTTACCGTGGAAAATTTAAACAGCGTGCGTGCCAAGACAATTTGGAACCGTGCAAGCCAAGCCACTTGAAACCGTGCATGGCACACCAACGGTTACCGTACCCTCCACGTTTTTAATTCCTTGCCTGACACGATGGTTCGTTCTATAAATACTCGGTTGCTTTCCTACAGAAGAAAAAAAATGAAGCAATTTCCTCTTTTAAAACACTGTACGTCTCGTGCTCCTTCTCAAAACAAAAAGGGGAGATAGAAATCAAATACAGCTCATAAATAATTTAAATGTAAAACAAAATTCAGTGCTAAATCTTTTCTATGTTGCCTTCCATCTCTATGAATGGCTCTCCCTTCTGATATTCTCCTCCATCAATCTCCTTTGTCTCATTTTTCCGACATGGTTTCCGAATAGGAAATCTCTCCTATACTCGGCCAAGAGAAGCATGCTCCTGCGATATTTTCTGGTAGTGATGAGCCTTGTTGTCTGGTGGTATTGGGCTCGGTTGCACCCGAGGTGGGTACTGGAGGATGCAGATTTCAGTGGAGGAGCTATTGGAGAGGTGGGGGGGGGTCGTCGCTGATGTTTGATTGTAGCAGAGGAGTGGACTTAAAAGAACGTGGCTATGGAAGGTTTATAGTGCGGTCATGGAAACTGAATGGGGAGATGAGGTAGTTAGCTGAAGTCACGTTTTACTGTGGTGTTGGTGGTTTTCAGTGCGAAGCAAGGTTGGCTAGTTCCTGAAGTTGGGCGTTTTGATGATGTAAGGTTGATTTTGGTGTTAAAAACAGTTTAACTGTTTTACTATTTTGGCGTGGAGGGGCTTCAGGCTGTACCGAAAGGGAAGGATGCGAGCTTCATCAAAGGGGATTGTCAGGTCAGTGGTGCTTTTGACTTGAATTCCCATGAATGACAGTAGGAGAGAAGAGGGTTCAAACAATTTGGTCATGGTGATTGAAGCTATAGCCATCGGTTTCACTATGTGGTGATAAAGTAGAAGAAGATGAGTTTGATGTGAACATGATTTGAAAGTTTGTTGTGAAAAAAGGAAAACCATTGGAGAAATAGTGACTAGGTGTGATTGCAATAGGCAACACGGTGGAGGCTTGAACGAAGGTCATGTATTGGAATGACAGAGTTTTTGTTATTGGAAGAACTGGAAAGCATCACATGTTTTTAAAATAGAATTAGTTGGCCTAATCACATAATTAAAGGGGTTAATACGGTGGTCAACAGAAACATAAAGAGGTGGTTTCCAATTTCCTGAACGCGGCCTGGAGGTCACGAATGACAGGGTATTTGCGAGTTCAAGAAGATGGTTTAGCGTAACTTAAGGGTAATTAGTTTTTAATTAGTCATTAGTTAACTAAAAATAGTTTTAATTATATAAATTCTTGTAACCGTTAAAACCCGTCCATTCGTAAACAGAGTTTAACACGATTGGATCCATTGGAATCAAAACAATGAAATCTACATTATAATGCCGACGAGACTGGGAGCAAAGCTGTTGGAATTTAATGATAAAATCAAACACTGTTTGATTTTAAGGAAAATAAAAGAAGAATCGTCAACTGCGAACCAAGGTGAGTAAACTCACTAACTCTGCCTCGTTTATATTTTTATATAAATGAGTTTTAAATTTAATTATAGTAAATTCTATACTGTGTGATGGTTGTTTGGTTGCATTGTTGATAAAATTGGTTGGAATGGTTGATATGGTTATATATATAAATCTTTGATTTATTTTTAATTCTGTTGGCCATATTTATGTAAAAATAATACTATTGATGTTGATTAACACCTGTGGATGCAGAGAAACAGGTTGGAGGGATCCAATTGGACTCCTCAACATTTGTATTATTATTTGTTATTTACTGTGTTATATACATTAATTGATTATGCTGTGTTGAATTACCCTGGTACTAGAAACTTGGTATTTTAGATACCGTAAAATATTTTAGAAAATGGAAAATAAATTTTGAGTTTTGAAAAGGAAATTTATTTCCAAAAATAGAAATGTGAATTCGAATAGAGTTGAAATTAAAAACATATTAATGGAGAACACAAGAAGTGTTTGCAAACGAGGGTATATATTAATTGAATTATTTATCACAGGAAAAATTGAAATATAAGTTCTAAGTTTTGAATTTATATTGAAAAAGGGAAATGGGTTTTGAAAGCGATAATTGAAATAAGATTGTGAACTTAACTGTTATAAAGAAAATATAAACAAGATTTTAACCATTTCTCATAATATGTGATATTTTATGAATAATTCTAAATAGAAGTTATAAATTGAAATTTGGATTTGAGATGTTATTTACAAGTATAAAATCAACGAATTTGATTTCAGAAGTACGGAATGTGTAAAAAGTTGGGAAAGAAAATCGAATCGTTTTATATAAAAGGAAAGATGTCAGTAGTAGTTTTATAAACATATTTTGAAATTAAAATAGAATATGTTGTGGGTTTATTAAGTGACTCGACAAGTGAGATTTTAATCTGTAATGATAAAATAAATAAGTCAAATCAAGCTGATTTAATAAACGAGTCTAGATTCCTATTAAGGAATAATATTCATATTTGGAAGTGACTAACAATTTGAGAGAAAACGTTTCGCAAATGGATATAGTTATTAGTGAAATTAGAGTTAAAACTGAAATGGTAGATAAATTCCGAAGTTCGGAATATAATCGAATATAGATTATTCGAAGAGATTTATTTATTGGAATTTGATTTTATCGAATTTAGGGAAGTAGTTATTTTTACTTTCCGTTTTGAATCAAATCAAATTATTTATTTATTTATTAATTGAATTAATAAGTGCAAGTTATATTTTTATATACCAGTGATTTGGGAACAACGATTATAACGCTACCGTTATAAATCTAAACAGCAATTTTAGCACTTTCGTTATAATTAATGTTTTGTAAATTCTAAACAGCGAATTTAACGCTGTCTTGATAATAAATGTTTTGTAAATCTAAACAGCGATCTTAATGCTATTGTTTTAATAAATGTTTTATAATGTTAGACAACGATTGTAAGCTGTTGTTAAAAGTAACGTTTTATAAATCAAATATTTGGAAAGAGCAATTATAACGCTACCGTTATAATCAATGTTTTTCCGTAAAAGAAGTGTGTTCTTAGATTGAATCTGAAAGTCGCGTAATCAATGTTTTTTTTGAAGTTGTGAGCTTTGACTATTTCAAAGTTAAGAATGTTGTTCAAATAAGGTCTGAGAGGTAATTATACCCCTACTTGATTGACTTCATGATTGATGGAGAAATGGTTAAGGTTCAATAGTGAAGATTGGTTAGCAATATGGTTGGTTAATAAATGATTTATAGTTTGAGTTATAATAACGATGTTTTATAACATCGCGATAATATTAAAGGATTTTGAAATATTTTTCCCCAAATAAAATGAGAGATATTTTCTACGCGTAATGGATTGGTCAACGAGGAATTAAAGAATGGAATATGGAAATAATTTTCGATATTAATAAGGTATATTTTCTGAATATAGAAAATAAGGATTTCATCAATATATATAGAAATGTTTTCTTACTGGAATAAGGGATATTTTCTCGAATAGAGAAATTATAATATTGGAAATGTTTTTCAAAGAATCGAGAGGGGAAATCGAGCTTCAAAAGGATATGAAAGATGGGAAATGGGAATGGTAAATGACAATATAATAAAGAATTGATTTAAAGGGGCCCAGTGTTGTTTGATGCTTGATCGGTACGGTTTCCAATTGGAAATAGGACCGTTGATAGTATGGATGTTTTCTTTGATAGTTAAATCACCGACTATCAAAGTTTTGATTTACTTTATACCTCCATTATCAATATGGAGAGACCGGGATCAGATTTAATATCTGAAAACCACTCCGTATTGGTATAAGCGTTATGAATCAACTTATGTTGAAGAGATTATGAAGACGGAGTAAAGTGCAAGGGCTGTTCTGTTAACCCTAGGTAGAAATTGTCCAAGATGGATTAATAGAACGGTGCCTTCGGTTTGTCCAGACCCAGGACAACTTGTATGGACGAGTGTCTGACAGAGTATTTCCAAAGAGATTACGTACGTTGATTCCTTCAAACGTACGAAGTTGGTGGCAAAGAAGGGAAACTTCTTTAGCCTAACAATATGCGTATTTTTGTGGGAATCAATTAGTGATTTCTGAGGGATCTGACGATGTGGCATTCAAAGTGAATGGTGGCCAGATGTTCTGGAAGATAATTCAAACCCCAAGCCTCACAACCGGAAATTGACAAAAATCGGGCAGGCAACATGGCTATGTGGGTCGCTCCCATTAGGATGTATAATCACCTATCTAGAGAAATTCCAATTGCTTCTTTAATCTATCGATGCTGTCCCTTTCGGGAAACGGTTGCTGATCCCAACCGTTGGTGATATACATTTGGTACACTCAAGCGAAATGAGTGGTCGGTCATGTGTGGGCTGGGTTGCAAGAAGTTCTTGTTGAACCCAGTGTATTCCCCTCTAGAGATACACTATCAGAAGGTGGTTCCATACCTTGTCATGTTGGAAATCCAATCTCCAATAAGCGCCATGCAGTTTTTGATTTTATATTATATATGGAACGTGAGATGCAAGCGTTCCGCCAGATTCTATTTATTTGTTGTAGACACTATTATAATATCACCGGATTTGATATCAAAATGTTTTGGGTTATCGTAAGGTAAAAACCATCTGTGTTTATGTGTGGATCGGTCTTACGATTATCTTTTCTTTCTAAAGGGTTTTTTCAAAGTTAAACCAATGGTTGGATTTTACTCACACCAATCCCATGACTGACCTAGAGTTTATTTTGTTTGTTTTCCCTAAACTCTTGGGTGCCCAAATTTTTGCGGGCAGTCAAGTAGTCGGGATTTTACAGATTAACTTGGAGGAGTTGAAGCAAGAGGCTTCACCAGTTTGCTATAGACTCATATTTTTTGCTGTGTATCATGTTTATATCTAGAAACAGGTATTTATAACTGTTCCAGAAATAATTATTATGCTCTGATAATGGTATTTGTATTCAAAACATATTTGTATTTCAAAGTTTATATTATCTAATATATTTTATTCGTTCCGCTGTGAGTTTGTGATTTTCGTTTTCTTCTATTCTAATATTTCTTTCTTTCTATTTCTCATCCTCTAACTCCTTTCTAATAATGATTCGTATTTCTGTACAATTTGGGTTCAACGTGTGGTGTTATTAGTCGACTCAAAGAGTATAGAAATTCGGGCCATTACATCCACACTAGGAACATAGCAAGGAAGAAATGCATCCAATCTCGTGCATTTGTAAACGCTGCTCCCTGAGAACCTCGCAAATTGTAACAACCCGGATTTTTGGAACAGGGTTGTAATAGCCTAGATAATTGTGGCGTTTAAAAATAAACTAAATTAAGGTTTAATCGTTGAAATTAAATGTTTGTATTTGGGATTTGGATGTCGATCCATTTTTGAATGAAGTATTTACTTTTAAAATGAAAATGCTTTGTAACCTCAGTGTAAAAATCTTGCCAAAGTTAACATTATTTACAAATACTAGTTTGAAACCCGTGCTTCGCACACGGGTCAGTGCTGGAAGTAGTGTGAACGTTTGTCAAAGTTTGGCTGAGAAGCTATACTTATGTCATTAAGTAATTTGAAATTATTTGTAGGATTCAACTTAAAAATACGAATCTTGTAATTTAACTTAGTCTTGGAAAAATTGTATTTGATATTTGATTATGATTTTGAAATTTAGTTATTTTCAATTCTATTCTGAATCATTTTGTAAGCGTGAATTTAAATTATTTTTTTATAATTTTACGGTATTAATATTTTAAACTAATATAAATATATAGTTTGATAAATTATAATTTGGTTTTTAATTTAACTCGGGTGTTTGATTTAAATAATACTTTGTATAGTTGAATGGTTTATAAAGAAATTAATTTGGAATTGTATAAATACATTAACATTGGTTGTATAGTATAATAGTGAGTACATTTAGAGAACTCAAATTTTTTTTTTTAAATCTTTGTTTGCTACTTGTTATGTGTGCTGAAATGGTTTGACACTTGGCTGTTTTGGGGTCAAGAGATTTACAATTGTCCAGAACTATCTGGAATCAGGAACGCCGGCTCTTCTTAAAACTGTGTCCCCCATGCCGGGGGGAAGGGGGGTTAGTAGGAAGTGCTGTTTTGGATACTCTCCTTTCCTATGTAAAAGCAAAATATGTTATCCCTAAATTTTCCATTCGGAATCCATGGAAGCATCTCAGATTCACCGGCTATTCTCCATTACTGCTCCCCCTCCGTCGACTGTGCTGCAACATCCATCACTCGCTACCGTACTAACTGACAATAGCCATCCGAATCACTATGCCTCTGATTTCGCCGACTGTCGAGCCTCTTTGCGGTTCCGAGTCGTCGTATGCTCGCACCAACGTCCAACCTCAAGCTCGCCCCTCCACACATCCTGGCATCTTCCGAAAATACGAAATGACTTGGATTGAGTACCTCTCCAAGCTTAATTTTCCCGATCCGAAGAACGACCCAATCTTGCTTCAGCAGGCATGTACCCAAGCTTCATAAATACAATGTTGTCTTAAGTTACTAGATTTTTTCTCAATTTGGTCATAATTTAGTTGGAATTAGTAGCCTGTTAGCTTTCAAATGCCCATTTTATTTGTATTTCACCCCAAATATATGATGCATTCTATCTAGCATGCACAGATGTAAGTAGAAAGGCCACCCTAGACATAGCCGCAAGTTTTGAAGTCGGTCTTTTGTCCTACCATTTCTAAGCATAATTTCCTGCATCGGAATCCTTATTTGTAAGAACTTGCAATCTTACTCTACCTCTCTTTGATGCTTTAGGCCCACAGTTACTGGTATAGAAAAGATGCCACTTAGTTTAGCAACTCCACACAGAACAAATGTTTAATCAAGTCAGACCATGTATTGCCCTCGTCTTCCATTAGCGGTTGGTCTGTCAGTTATGTCGTGTGGATGTTTGTAAGCATCTTAGGACGATGAATATTTTCCAAGTAAACCTGTGCTAGTCAACGTTTTGTCATTAATTTTAATCTCGTAAACCATAATAATAATAATAACAATATATATATATATAATGATTTATAACATAGTAGTTTGTTTATTCTTGTTTGCATGTATGTTCCTTGTTTTGTTAATTGCTCAGCTTGACATGTTGTGCTTGAAACCAACCAAAGGTCATTTGAGAGTAATCTAGAGCCTCGTTGGCTCCTGAACTTATGGTCTGCAGTGCACCGGTGGTGATCCACTGGCCACCAGTGGGATGATTATTCTGAGATTTGGACACTATAGCTACACACCTGACCTTCGTGCTATGAAGTTGTTTCATATTGATTTGTGCATCCCATTATTATTTAAATTGAGTTCACCTTTGTTCAACTGAATTTGCTGTGTTGTTTTCTTTGCAAGCATCATGTGTAAACGTCCCCAGGCTCATTAACTTGCATGCATAAGGACATAGGTCCTTTAATTGTCTGTTTAAGAATTCTTATCCTTTGATTGTGTGTAGCTTTTGTAAAAACTGTCATGCCTTATGTTTCAAAACATAGAAATTAACAATTAGTTTGAGCCAATTAAACTGTGATTTGTTTTTCCAGCGTTTTATTATAGCATGCAATTTACGCATGTGTTCATTTTTAAGTGCATGGTGATGGGTGAAAGGTCAATCTTCTTGTCTCATATTATGTAGCATGTAATTGTTTGAAACATTTGTTAATATTTGTTGGAGTTGATAGTGCCATGTATATAGTCTCTTTAGTTTGAATTCTTTTGTTCTCCTTTACTTTAGTTGCCTGCGATTTGCATGGCACCATTCCCTGCACACGCTAGTAGCCAAATTCAGCCTACCTCTACCAGTTGATATATTAAGGGTGGTAATCAAATTTGTGACCAACATTTTCTTATAGATACAACTTTATTTTATTATGGAATATAAATAGATTACAAATGGAGAGACTCAACCGAAAGATTCAAACAATAAAATTTTAGCATTGTTGACAACAAGAAGAGGAGAGGCGCGAGAAGTTGAATGTGGCTCGAAAAAGCTGTAATTTATTAAAAGGAATTATGTGTAAATTTATATTTTTTTCGGCTATATGATATATTGGAAACTCTGATATTCGAATAAAATTTTATTTTGCGACTATTGTTGAGCACTGCAATTCTGTGTTAAATTCCATTTTAGACCCTGTAAGCCAATAACAATCCATAGTTTTGAACGCTTCAAATTGGTTTAACCACCGACTTAGGGCGGTCAAAATGGCTGGCTGTTACATTTGGTATCAGAACTATGGTTTTTATAAAACTTGGCTTATTGGGTTTAAAACTCATTAGAGATAGGGTGGAAATAGCTTAGAATAAGCGGAATTGATTCTAGAATCGTTCTAGAGAGAGCGCATTTTTGGGAAGAATTATTATTTTGAATAGATTTTAGGGATAAAAATATATTTTTGAAAGATTTTTTTTTGAAAATATAAGTTTCCTTATTGAAATTCCCATTTGGAAGCCCTTTGCGATGAAAATTTTACCGTCAAGGAAAATATGTATGTATGTGTGTGTGTGTGTGTATATATATATATATATGTGTGTGTGTGATTTTAAAAGGAGATTTGGTCAAAAATCCAAATGGGTAATAAGCATGGGTTCTTGAAAAATACTTAGCTTGACAAAGCGGAATTCGAATGCTATTCGAGAACGGTTGACGAAGTAAGAACTAAATCGGTTTTGAATGTGATCGAATTGGAGTCGGTGTTAATAACTTTAACATAATGTTTAGTTGATTACCGACAATAATAAATAATAAAACAACTATGTATAAACTAATTATTTTCTTCAATTAAATCTTATAAATACTTTGACAAATGTATGGTGAATTAAACACAATTTTCATTAAGATTGTGTGAAATTCCATATGATAAGGATTTTGAGTAAATGGTTTAGTAATACCAAGCGGTATGGGATGTTTGGTAATACCTTTATGATTACTTTCTTGACTTCTCATATGGAACATTCGGTTGTTTTTGTATTCTCAGTTGTGAAACATACTGGTATCATAAAGTGATACAAGAGCATGTGTTATATTTGAATAATTACCGTTTGAAAGTATACTTCAATTACTGAATTCAAGTGTTTTCTAAGTTGACATACTTTTATGTCATTAGTATGATGATACTTTTTGTTCTATATCACAAATATTGTGATTTGATTTATTTTATCATATTGTTTTATATATGATATGCATTATGAGTATAATATTGATTTATATATGATACTCTGACTTGATTTACTTTATCATATGATAAAGTTAAACACCAGCTTTGTTTTGTTCGGGTTGTGATTCTTTTTTTTTTTTGCATTTGATGGTGTATTTTCAAAGCATGATTTAAGTTTGTAAAGTGTTTTGACGTTATAAACACATTGAACTTCATGACATATTTGTTATAAAATAATATTTCAAGAATGCTTTTGATTTTGAGATGGGATAAATTGGATTCTGTTGTACCAATGGGCCAAAACTCCATCTTGGCCGACCTGATTCAGGTTCGCTACCTGGATCGGTGGTTTCTCATTCGCCCATCAACCACCAAAGGTCAACGCTCTGCTACATTAGGCATTTTTATTTTGATCGGGATTCCCGATCGGCGGGTCGCGGACTACAATAGATGGAGACGTGGGGTTCCCACGTGTAGTGTCGTGAAAGGGTAGCTTGCGGCCTTCGCCTTAGACCATCTTGGTTATCCTGGGTTGATCGTCAGGTGTGTTATGGCGCTATGAGTAAATTACGGTGTTGATGTCTCGATGCGCGCTCGAGCTATTCCACTGTTATTTTACAATACTAGCGTCTGTTTATTTGGTATGTGATGAGTCGAGTTATATTTATCCCATAATCCCTTAATATTTTATTACATTACTATGATTGACTAATTTTATATTATCATATTGATTTATATATGATACTTGTTATGAGTATCGTATTGATTTACGTATGATACTCTGATTTGATTATATTATCATATTGATTTATATATGATAATTTTTATGAGTATCATATCGATTTGGTTTATATTATCATACTGATTTATATATGATAATTGTTATGAATATCATATTGATTTATATATGATACTCTGATTTGGTTCATATTATCATACCGATTTATATATGATAATTATTATATTGATTTATACTATGATTTGATTGACTAACACAAATGCCATGAAGATTTTATTGACTTGATTAAGATATCTTATTGTTTGAGTATCATATTGATTTATATATGATACTCTGATTTTGATAATATTGTTTTACAAACAATAAATGCCATGAAAATTTTATCGACTTGATTGGTTATCATTATGTGTATCGCATCGATTTATATGTGGTATTCTGTTTTGATGCATTTATATATGACAATTTTTATGAGTATCATATTGATTTACATATGGTACTCTGATTTGATGATATTGCTTTTACTTATGATAAATGCCATGAAGATTTTATTGACTTGATTACTTATCATAAAATATTTATTATAAGTATCTTGTTGTTTCGTATATGTATTTGTTACTAGTATCGTATTGATTTATATATGGTACTCTGTTTTGGGTTATTTTATCATATTGTTTTTTTATATGATAAATATTAGGCGGATTTCATTCATTTATGATACTCTGATTTAATGCGTATCCTATTAATTTATATATGATTTTTTGAGAGCTTCGCATTGATTTATATGCGATGCTTTGTTTTGATTTAATTTATCATATGGATTTATATATGATATTTGCATCGCACTGATTTATGTGTGATACTCTAGTTAGATTTATAACAAGTATCATATTGATTTATAAGTGGTATTTTAGCTCAGTTTATTTATCATATTGTTTTATATATGATAAATGTCATGTTTGATTTAAATAAGTTACTTTATTATAGTTATCTTTACCATCTGGTTATATTCATCACGAGTATCATTTCGATTTAGAAGTGATACTCTGACCTATTCATTTTATCATATTATTTCATAAATGTTATATGTTAGACAAAAAATGGTCCTAACACCTAAATTATCGTATTTGGAGCATAGGATATAAATAAATAATTGAAAAATAAGAGAAAAATGAAAGATTACAACATTTTTATAGTGGTTCCGTGTTATTGAGCCTATGTCCACTTCATATTTTCTCATTTCGATCGTAAATTACAATTACAATAAATATTGTCTCTCAATCACTTGAATATAATGAATAATTCTTTCTGAATTCATCGATTTTATTGAGGAAGATAGTGGTTATTCATGGAGAAGTGTTGGCCATGGCTGCCATGGACAAGGAGATGCCAAAAGTCCCCTAATAATGCTCTCTGGAGGTGTATTTATAGCTGTGGGAGAGCCCATATGGTGGTTGGGTCGTGGTAGGACACATGGCACCCGATCGGGAAAATAGGAGCGGTCATAGCCTCAAGAATAGGTCAAGATCTACATGTGTAGTAGCAGGTCCTGGTCGCGGTTCGTGGTCATGGTTCATGAGCCGGGATGGAGCTGGTGAAGGTCGTGATGGTGATGGTCAGGCCGGGTCATGCTCACGAACCGGCCCCAGGGGGTGGTCACAAACCGATCCCAGTGGGTGGTCACGAACCGACCCCGGGGGTGGTCAAGAACCGACCCCATGGGGTGGTCACGAACCGACCCCAGGGGGTGCTTACGAACCGGTCTTCAAAAATGCCAAAATCCAGGTTTTTCCATATTCTGCCACTTCATCCGAGCGATTGATGATCAATGCATGCTCATACTCAAATCCTTTTCTTTGGGTAGCCTGGTCACAAAGCAGGCTAACATTTTGCCCCCCAAAGTACATCTTATCATAGATGAGATGTGCTTTGAATACGTTGAATTAAATCTCTCCCGAACGTCATTTATCCTTGAGAAGGCTTTATCCAGTTGTTGCGTTGCTTCCCTGGGAGCTAGTCAGGCCAAATCTGTGGAAGGATTATTCGAGATGATCAAGTAATTTTTTTAATCCTCGTTGAATCAAGAGGTCTAATTCATTCATCAAAAATGATGCTAGATCGTTAGCTCCTGAGCGTGATCCTACACGCCCATGTCGTTGCCAAACAACGTCATCATTCTACGCAAGTCAAGCGCATTGTTGGGTCAGACATTCTTTTACCTATGAATCAATGCATGAAGTAGACATCCAAATCATTGGGCGATGTAAGAATCTTTAGGCTCCGAGCTAACATCTGGACTATTGGGATAAAGTACATCAGAAATCAGCATATGAATGTGTCATTTGTACTCAGCTTTAGACTTCCCGTCATCGGGACATTATTCTAGGGCTTCACGATAGCATCGAGTCATAACAACAGGAATCCAAGGAATACCACAATCGCTTCGGATCGTATCAACAGAAAATCAGAAATCCATGGTCGTATCGGACCATATTTGGAGGAATCCACAATCGTTCTAGATCGTTTCGTAATCCGTTGTTCACATACTAATAGGTGAGGGATGTTATTGAAATCATGTGGGTCAGTGTCCGTATGATCGTCATAACCATAAGGCAGTAGATAAGTTTGTCACACCTTCCATCCGGTGTAGTTTGAGTCTTTAAGCTCACATTTGATCCACAAGCTAGCTCGCTTGGTTGGGAAAGATGCATCCTGTCATATTCTGAAGATATAGTGTATATGCTCTGGGTCATATTCAAAGTCAGCTTGCGAATCAACACCTGTGCCCTCAGTTCCATCGGAGTACAAGCGAAGTCAGTACTCGTGTCCCCAACATCGGTGGGGTTGAGCTAAGATAATGAGACATACGGTCTTTAAGCCTTTATACTTTCTGTTATTGAGTTGGGCCATAGCTGAGTTGCAAGTTCAGCAATCCTAGTCGTCCCAAGACATTCTATGCTCTCTCTTGAGTCGGCAAAAGTTGGTGTTGTATATGCAAATGTTCGAATTATATTTGCTTTGATATCGTCTCTTCTCTTTAGTCGGATAGTGAAGATTGCCTCATCGGGCATCATCGAATTTGGTTACTCCCATCAGATCAGTTGCAGAGTTAAGTAAGCTTGTTAACTACGAGTGAATAAATGATGTTATGAAATTAGTTGGACCCCTCCATTTATGCTTTAGCCAAGTCCGAAATGGTCATCACAGTCTTGTTGAGTCTCTTTCTCATGTTCGGTTCAATTAAGCTTGACAAATAAGATCATGGGCTCGATCAGTGAAACAGATTCTCTCCGGAATCGCACATTCTTATGATCTTTTCCAGGGCTTATCCTCTGTCCTTATCATTTCAAGAATCAGATGGTGCACCATTCTTTCTCATAAAAGCATCAAGATCATTCATCTCGACATTAACACCTTCTTATCATAGAAGTATGTCCACCTCAGGGTTGAATTCATCAAAGCTTCTGAGCAAATCTCGTTACAGAGAAATATTGAGACCCGTGGGAATAATGGGAAATCCTGATGCCCTGCATTGAAGGGGGTTGCAATTGTCGGTATCCACATCATCTTGAAAACTGTTGCCTTTCAAGAGGCGCCGACTCAAGCTGGCGAGAATATTGCCACCAAGGAGCTACTGCATATTGCCAAGATCAAGACTGGTACCCTCTAGATTCGAATCCAAGATCATGAGGGGGTATTTGCTGATTTCTCATTGCTGGGTCGAACTTGCCCCCGGGTCGCGATTCAAATTGTTCGACTTGACCGGGTTGTTGTCCTACAAATTGTTGCGTTCTTACTTGGAGCTGAACGTGAAGTGTCGCTCGAGTATCCATTCGTGTTAGAGCTAAACCTGGTCATGCATAACCTAAATTTGTTATAATTCTTGCATTCTCGTCTAGGATGTTGCGGGCAGCTATTCCATTGTCCATGTTTCCATCCATGACGTTCTGAATCGAAGCTGCATGCTGTATGCCTTCTAATCGTTTCGTGTTCATCCCGAGCTGGTGATTTTCATCCGACCAAGCCAAGCTTGTCAGTACTTGAATTTTGATTCCATCATTTCCCGTAGGTTGATGATTGTTGCTTGACCTTCTGATTTAGCGTTGGTGCCCCCAGCGTGAAATCTTGAAATAAGTGAAATTTGGCCTTGGGTTTTTCAGCTCCGCATATGCAATAGCTGTCAATCAATCTTCCGTCCTTTAATTCTGGATGATGACCTGTTGGTTAAAAGTATGTGGGTTAATCTTGAGAAGTCATTATTTTGGTTGTAGTCTGGGATTTTGTGGGGCTTCGAGGATAATAAATGTGCATAGAGTCATCCGGTAATCGAATCATGCTGCTCGAAGCTAGTCTCCCATGCCCCCAGTCGACGGGGGTTTTGCTGAGTAGCAGATTTCAAGAAATCCACATCTTTTATAAGTCCATAAACCTTCATCAAGTCGTGAGTTGAAGTTGGATGCAAAATGAATTGTTGGTACTCAGCCCATGCTAATCTCCAGCCTTCCATCCAACCTCCAAGGATTGAAATCAAGCGATGAATGGTTGGATCGTAGTCACCTCTATTGCTCCTGTTTGCTCTATGCATCAAGGGAAAGGTTGGGGATGAAATGGTTGCATCACGTCCTATTAGTGCATGGGATATATCCAGCCTTATCTGAGCTTCCCACTATAGAAGTAAGTTGGGATCAGCAGATGGATGTTCTCTTTGCATCTGTTTTCTGGTCCTCAAGGGGCCTGCATCATCCTTCTGGACGTGGCCCTTTGTTCGTTTTCCATTAGCATGCTGCTATTGTTGCGAGTGAGGCCCTCGCGTTCTTGACTAGTTATCTTTTGTAAACCTGCATTTACTAAATAATTTTTTTTCTCGCATTGTCTTGTACCTACGAACATACCATAATTAGTTATGCATTTAAACATTTGAAACACAAATGAGCAAATAAGTCATGAAGCATTATAAGTTGTCAATGCAATTATAAATGAAAGTGCGCTAAAGTAGTATGTGTGCATAGGTATGCCCCCAATCAATCATTAACTTAGTGCCTGGCCAGGGCTTGTTGAGGATTGATTAGGACCGTAACTGTTTTGCCCCCATGTCCGGACTTGGAGGATCCGGGCTCAGCTTTCAGTCTTGCCCCCGATACTTCGGCGGGGTAGGAGCCCTTGACTGGCATTTTAATCTATGCCTTTATACTCTCTCTGGAGTTCTAACTCAGCTTTCAGTCTGTTCCCCGATCCTTCAGTAGGGTAGGAGTTCTTGGGGCACCAATCCATGGCGCCTTTATACTCTCCCGTCGGGGTGTCAAGGGTAGAGTGGATTTCAAAGCGGTTTTTAATCACGGTGCACCTTTACGCCTCATGGACGCTATCTCTGGTCCTTTATACTCACTCGAATCGCGAGGGTCAGAGTCGTTGTAGTTGTGTCATTTTATAGTGGTTCAGACGAATGGTCATGTCATTCGCCCCTGCGTTCCTTCTACACTCTAGTTCAAAGAGTGGGATTCTGCCGTTTCGAATAGAGCTTTTTGGACAAGTGGTCGGGTCACACTCATGAGGCGCTACCTCACAATCCCAATTCATGGGTATAGGTGGCCATTTGCAATAATCAAGTCTCTCTCATCCCGTTGACTCGTGGGTGGAATTGGTCAGACGTCGTGATATCGTCCTTCAAACTTTCTTCCGAGTCATGAGAGTTAGAGTCACGGATCGAGTGGCCTTTAATCACAGTGAGACCATCACACTCGTCCAAGGTTTATATTTCTATCCAAGCTCTGAGGATTAGAATTAGTCAGAAAAACGGCTGGAAAGCGTTTCCCAAGGCTTTGCGTTCCTCCAAACAATATATGGGAGGAGTGGTCGGCACCAAACTTCGGGTACCTGCATTATTCATATCACATAAGTTAGTCATGTCAATAACTCAACAGGCATATAAAAGCAAATTTCATGATTGAAAAGTAAGGATATCAATAGGCATTGCTGCCCCCTCTATCAGGATTCATGTAATCTGGTGGCTTCGAGAATATGAGCAAGCCATATAGACAGTCACACTACGTCCATCTGGAGTCGGACTCCAACTTTGAAATTCAGTGATTTATGTACAATTGTCTTGTTGTCTGCCACATGTGATCCAAGGATTGGATGGTCTCTCGGATCCACCTTGAGCTATATGTAACGACCCAGAAAATCTGAACCAATTTAAATTTTTTAAATTGGCTAAAATAATGGATTTTAAATATTTAAAATAAATATTTTAAATAATAGCAATGAAAACTGAGTTTGAATCGACAATTGAAAACTAATATAATTAATTCTAATTATAAACAAGGCCTGAAATGGCGCTGCAGTTTCAAAAATTGAATTCAAACTTTGTCGGACTGTACCGGGTGCAAAACAAAACGGATTTGAGTGAAACCAAAAATATTTAAATCTGTTAGTGAATACCTTTCTAACGAATCTGAAAAATCAAAGTTTCATAGCGGGATGCAAAAGTTATAGCCAAATGAATTTTCTGAAAGGTCGCTATGGAGTTTATATAGCCCGTGAAATTGGCCATTTTGCAAACAACATCGGAATTTGACGAAACCACTTTTGTTGGATCCGGAATGTGAAGTTATTGCTAGGTTTCAAATTTCATAATTTTTAAAGCTAGTATGTGAGCGTGGCAAAGGAAAACGTGTTTTGGTCAATTATAGTTAAATTGGATCGACCAGAAAGGGGCCTTTTTGCAAACGGTCTCAGAATTCGACGAAACTAGTTTTGTTGGGATCGTATCATCAAAACATAGCTAGATTTATTTTTCTGGAATTTTTCGAATCAGTTTGTGGCCCTGGCAAATTGAAATGTACGTTCAAATTTAATATTGAATGTTATATATTTTAATTTGAAGGAAAACTGACTGAAACAGTCGAATGGGCCTACGAGACATATCCCAATGTGTTCAGAATGGAGGTGAAACGCTAGGGATGACAGTCGTTGGGTTTGGATTGGGGTTCGTGTGTTAAAGAGGGTATTTTTGGAATTTTAAAAGTTATAAAAAAAACCATTCGCCCACGTCAGCCCCCCTCCCCCCCGCGTATTCTCCCTCCCCGATTAAACGATATACGGCGGAGGACCTTCAAAACTTCCCGGCTTGATTTCTCTCAATCCACACATTAAAACCACATGCCCCAGTTACGAATTTTGTTAGAGGATAACGCGAGCTTCAAATCCAGACCGGATTTGTATTTTTTCGAAGCGTATTTGGGGAGAACCGACGTCCTGAAGTGGACGACTTCGGCGCCGCCGTGCTCCATCCTCCGGCGTGCGAGTTCAACGCCGTCCCCCTGGTCAGGCGCGCCTCTCGAGGCACTCCGAGGTGGTGAAGTCCGATTGTTCCATCATTGCACGGATTGAGCAAAAATCTGAGACCTAGTTTTGAACCTCCTCTGAAAAGTACGGCTGATTTTATTTAATCTGATTTTAACACCTTTAAACCATTGCAAACTTTGAAAAATCATATCTTTTTCGTGTGTTGACGAAATTCAGTGAAACAAGAGACAGTGGACTCGTGTGGACGTCTTCTACCTTTTAGAAGAGACCGCATATTTTTCTGAGCCTTCTGCTATTTTTGGTGGAGTGGAACCGAATGTGAGATTTCTAATTTATAAACGATATGGAAAACGACGATGTATAAATTATATAGTCGATGTGTGGGTTATATAAGCGTTGTATACCTCATGTATAAGCGTTGTATAAGTTGTACGTTCGATGTATAAGTTATATATGCGTTGTAAAAATTATATATGTGTTGAAATAGAAGTGAATTGATATATATAAATATATATATATACGCCCCTCGTCCACAAACCATGGACGATATTTATTGATTGTGATTGGTGTGAAAATTGATTGATAGCGAATGGTTGATTGGAATTGTTTGTGGTTGATATTGATTGATTGTGGTTGAAAAATACCCGTTTGTGGTTGAGAAATATTTGTTTGAAACCACATAGGATTAGTTTGTGGAAATGAAATAAATATACATGCCGCCTACGTGCGAACTAGATGCATGATTCCCCATTGTCAAAAACCGCGAGATTTTAAGGTAGAGCGAGGAGCCGTACTAGGGACGGTCCCGGTTTTAACTACCCTGCCGTTATGCTGCCGAAATTTTGAATAATATTCATGTGTTTGAATTATTTTCATTTGTTGAAACTATATTTATTCATTGAATAGGAAACCTTCATGTGTTTAATTGAAATTCATTCATTGAATAAAATTCATGTGTTGAACGGTATTCGTGTTTTAAATATAAAAATCACCTTTATATATATATATATATACAAACTATAGAAAACCTTCATGTGTTGAATCGATATTCATTCGTTGGATAGAAATTCATGTTGAACGGTATTCATGTTTTTAAATATAAAAATCACCTTTATATATATATATACAAACTATAGAAAACCTTCATGTGTTGAATCGATATTCATTCGTTGGATAGAAATTCATGTGTTGAATGGTATTCGTGTTTTAAATATAAAAATCACCTTTTTATATATATATATATACAAACTATAGAAGACCTTCATGTGTTGAATCGATATTCATTCGTTGGATAGAAATTCATGTGTTGAATGGTATTCGTGTTTTAAATATAAAAATCACCATTTTATCTATATATACAAACTATAGAAAACCTTCATGTGTTGAATCGAAATTCATTCGTTGAATTGAAATTCATGTGTTGAGTGGTATTCATATTTTGAAATAAATTGTTTTATAATAAAAATCATATTTTTATCATTTATATGAACTATATAAAATAGTCGTGTTTTGAAATAAATTGTTTTATAATAAAAATCATATTTTTATTACCTATATGAACTATATAAAATAATAGTGTTTTGAAATGAATTGTTTTACAATAAAAATCACATTTTTATTATATAAATGAATTGTTAAAAATAGTGAAGTGTTGAAACAGAAGACAGTTAGATAAAAATATCATTTTTATCAAATGTATGAAAATAATATAGTTTGAAATCGAAGAATCGATATATATATATATATATATATATATAAATAGAATCGAAATATATCGAATAACGAAGCTGCAGTTCATATTTTGAAACCGTGATTTCAAACGATTATACCGCGAGATCCGACCATCGGATTTTCCTGAAATCGCAACCGTTGGGTTCGCTTTGGAAATATCTTTCCAACGGCACCAACTTTGTAAAAATCCAACGGTTGGATTGTATGGAATGTTTAATTCAAATCTGAAGAAAAACAGTGCCAGAATCGATTATATATATATATATATACAAATATAATTATATTTAATCGAATAACGACGCTGCAGTTCGTATTTTGAAATCGAAACTTCAAACGAATATACCGGGAGATCCGACTGTCGGATTTTCCCGAAACTGGAACCGTTGGATTCGTTTTGAAAGGATCTTTCTAATGATGTAAATTTTGTGAAGATCCAACGGTTAGATTTTCAGATATGTGAATCAAATCTGAAGAAAAACAGCGCCACGGCCGCGTTATGGCCCGAAGCGTCGTTTTGAATAAATTGGCTATTTTAAAATAAATAAAAATAGCGATAAATCGTTATAAAATATTACAAACGATATGGATGTGATTTAGAAATTAACTGAAGGTTAGCTAAGTCGAATGGTTTCCTGGATTTTGATCTTATGTTGGTTTCGGCATTCGGGGTTAATATTTGGGAAATCGTTCTCTTACTGATTGACGGTTAGTGACTAAAGAATTGAAATGATGCGTATGTATGTTAGTGTTGCACTTGTTTATTATATATGCGAGTTGCTCAGAAAGACCGGGTTTATCCCATTCTGAATAACATAATCGACGATAAGAAATCGAAGATGAAGACGGTGGTCGAAGACCGGAGATCTTCACCTCGTTTGGATGGTAACCGAGGTCCTGATTGGGAGGCATCCCGAAATATGGATAATGAGGGGTGATCGTCCAGACGTACGTGGTGATCGATGGGTTTGCGAGGTATTTAGTGCCTCCGGTTTCGTTCAGACCCAGAACGGACTTGCAAATGGACAGTGTGTCTGACATTGGAATTTATTCTGTGTGATTGATAGCCATCAGTTGCACGGTGTGAATTGCTTGTGTGGCATGCTAAGATGCAGTGATCAGGGCTTCTGTTGAAAAGCAAAGTCTTGTGGTGATGATCAAAGCACCGCTTGTGTGGCGTAGATTTGTGTATAACGTGAAATTGCGAGCCTCACACCCCGGTATGGACCAGAAACGGGAGAGGACCTCAGGGAGGACATGCGTTTCTTTCTAGTTAGAAGTGGCGTCAGTGGTTTTACACGCCCTGACGAGTTTGACTTATGTGGTTGTTGCTGTTGCGAGGCGCCTCGGTTTGATCGGACGATCCGGGTCCGATGGAGTCATTCGTTGGCTCGTTTACGCCCCAAAGGGCGGGGAAACGTATTGTTCAGGAGTTTTAATCCACATCGGTGGACCGACCCTGTCGCTCCTAGGGCCACTCGAGTCTGATCCTGTGGCTCAGGTTAGAGAGTCGCGAAGTCGGTAAGGACTATCGTTTGCCTTGGTTCATGACAGAAATCAAATTTCCAAATATGTGACTGTGCGGTTTTGATTGTATACCTATATTTGGCGACATAGTGGCATGGGACGCTCATGTCGTCTATGATTGATAGTTATGATTTGAAATTGTTTTTGAAACATATAAACACTAGTAGTAATATCAAATGCTTTTGTTTTATTCGTATCAAGCATATCTTGGCCATTATAAGGTAAAAACTCTATCCTTCGGTTTGCGTTGCATTGTGTGATGGGAACTGAGTCTTATAATGGCTTCATTTTTATAAAAAGCATTGTGATGTTCAAAAGAAAGATTTGTTTTAAAGCACTGGCAATCCAACGGAGTAAACCCGTTCCACGAAAGTGGCGTGGTCCTGTGATTAGCCATATATTAAATGTGTTGAGTAGATTTCTCATACCAGTCCCATGACTGACTCGTAGTTTGTTTCACTTTCAAACTCGGGTGCCCCTTTTTCTACACGGGCAGCCTTGTATTCAGGTTTAGCTGGCTCTTTCTGGATAGCTGGAGCTGAAGATAGATTCTATTATTTATCTCTTTTTATGCTGTTTAGCTCCTATTGTACATATTTTGTTTGTTTCCGCTATAGACATTTATGTATAGCTGAACTGTATTTGTACTAAGTATGATCCTGTATACTGTGTAACTCTGATGATTACGTTTATCCAGTGTATTCTACTGTACATTATCTGGTGTATTTATTTAATTCTGTTCTGCTATTATCTGTTTCTGTGTTATATTCCAAAGATTACCCTTGTCTCCGTCTGTACGGGAAATGGGGTTGTCACACTATATAACTTTTCTTTAAACGGAGGGCGTGGCCTTGTAGACGAGCCGTTCAGTCGAGCTCGTTATGGTTTTGTTTCATAACTTCATATGCGTGTGTTTGAAATCTGATCGGTATCAAATCCTGGGTACCTTGATCGGGGCCTTGAGATGGCAAAGGCGGTTAGGTAGGTATTATAAGCGGGTCATGAGGTCGCATCTCCTTCAAATCGCCTTTTTGCCCCCTGCTGAGGGTAAGTATAGAGTGTCAGGAAGTCATGACTGTATCGCTAATGGTAGCTCATCATCGGATTGGCGTTAGGATGGTAATTGGAATGAGAACAATGATTCCTGCTTATAGAAACTTTTGCACTTTCTATGCTAGGAAATAGGATATTGCTACTGGTGGGATAGTCATATCTCGTAAATTTGCTGATATGGCTTCGACCCTATATTGAGGACAAGGGTTGGCGTGCAAACAATCAATCAGCATCTAGGCGTAAGCGTTCTAAACCTTCAACTCACTAAACTTCAGGCAAGAGTAAGCAATTGGCCATGCAAATTCCCGATGTATCAGCTTCGAATTAGATGATGTAATCACGAGCAGTTCATGCCCAAATTTCCAATTGCCCCCAACGTATGAGGCATGAATTTTCTTGGCATATAATCAATGAAAGGAGTGAAGGTGTAAATCTTTACTTTCTAACATCAAAATGTTATTTATCATAAGTTTCATCCAAGTACATCTCCCATCTAGCGGGAAGCCGGTTAGTGATTTCGACAAATCATTCGGGGCAGTAAATTTAGCAATGGGTTTCGTCGATTTCTATCTCGTGACAACCTTCCAAGGGAAATAAGCCAAGTCGCCTTGCACGTCATATCTTGAGGCATAACGAACGATGGTATGCCATTCATTCTCATTGCCGAAAGCACTCTGTGCTGTAGGAAGCTTTTTATGTGGGCTGTCGATGATTCTCATTCGGGTGTAGTATCCAACACTGGATCAACTTCCATCTGATCAATGGTCAGAGTTCCTAGTGTCTTGATTGAGATCATCTCTATCATTTCTGGATTTTTGGAACTTTCTCACTTAGCCACATTATTCGCCTTTTGATTTTTCTTTCATTGGACATGAGATATGTTGTAACACTCCAATCCATCCAACAGCTCTTCTTCCTATTCTAGGTGGGCTGCGAATTGTGGTTCCTCCACCTGGAATTCTTTTTGAGGCTGGCAAACTGCAATCTGAGAGTCATAAAATATGTTTGATGTCACTACTCCCAACTCCTTAACGAGTTTTAGCCCGACCATCAGGGCCCCATACTTGGAATCGTTGTTAGTAGTGAATGATTCTAATCATAAGGCACATTGAATTGACTATCCTTCAAGGGTTATACGCAAAACTTCGGCGTTAGACCGTCGATTATTTCTTGCATCGTCTGTATCCAATTTCCAGGTGCTTGATTTCATCTTTCATTTCGATGGACCATCTTCTTCATTTAACACATCCTCTTCGGGAAGGGTACATTCAGCAATGTGGATGGCTAATGCTTGCCCTCATATGGACTTCTTTAGGAGGGAATTGAGATCAAACTGGTTCAGCTCTATGTTTCGTTCGAGAAATTTTCCAGATGCCTCAGGTCGCTGCAGGTCCTGTCGCAACGGCTAATGAGTGTGTATCACAATCGGATGAACTTGGAAATAGTGGGGGAGCTTTCTTTGAGCAATCAACAATCTATAGACAAGCTTTTCAACCTTTTGGTAGTTGCGTTCAACCGCGGCTACCTTCTTGCTGACATTATAGGCTAGTTTCTGGACCTTATCCTCCTTATGTGCAAGTGGTACCAACTTTCCTGCCAAGCTTCAAGCAACTTAAATTCTCCGTAGTTCATAGATGTTTACGATCGTTGCAATCCGATCAGGGTTGATTTCGATTCTGTGTGAGCTAACTATGAGGCCAAGGAGCTTTCCTGACGCAATCGGCAAACAAGAATCATAATTTATGGTAACATCTCGCGAATATTAGCATGGGTCCCATCGATCACATATAGGCTCGCCTGTAGAAAGCATGCCAGTTCCCTCGTTCAAAAGAGGTCTATATGAGATCCGATTTCAAGACCTTAGTCAGGTCGGCTTCAACAGTCGTAACATGTGTAGTTACGTTATTAGGTGTCACCATTTTGCATCCCGAATCACCATCCTCTCTGGGATCTATGTCTTCGGGAAGATCATCGGGCAATTCCTTTTGTGATGCTTCCTTTGCTCGCTATGCCCATATACTCCATCTCACCGGGAGAGGAAGCTTTTTTGGGTTCCACGTCATCTTTGTCGTGTGGCTTCTTCTATTTTAGTCAAATAACAAGTTCTTCCAGTAACTTGATCATCACGGACCATTCCCATTCCAATTTCGGTAGGGACTTTCGGCGATAGCCGCTACGGTACCGTGTAAGCTCTGAATTCTGATAGAGTTGTTCGGTCTCTACCTTGACCAGGTAGATAAGCTTGAATGTGATAGCATAGCTTGTGAGGCTTCAAGTAATGTTTGTGCACTCTTCCACAATGGAAGTAAGAATTAGAGAGCTAATGGTTGATTCGTATTTTCTTTGATTTCGAGCTCTCTTCTCTTGACCAAGGTCGTATGATGGCTGGTGAGTGTCAGGTTGTTTTCATCCGGACAAGGATCCATATGTCCAATGATGTTCTGTGGTGGTTTAACTGGTACCTAACTCTGGGCACCAAAGTATGCTAAGCCCTTCAGGGAGTGCACCGCAGGACGTATGTCATCCATCGCGTAATAGAAGTGATGGGTAACTCGGTAGTATGAGGATTCTTAGTTGCTTTTTGGTATGAAATAATGTCCGGACTGTTCCACATAACCGTCATTCAGGACTCCGCCGATTGGACGTGTTTAAGTCGCACAAATCATATGATTACTACTCGTTCGGGAGAAATCATCAGTTGCATTGGTGAAATCTATACACCATCGGAGCTCCAGAAGAGGAGACTGCCATGAGACAATCATTATCTCGTATACTGTCGTAGCCAGCATGTCAAATCTTTTCAATAGCTCCTCATATTGAATAAAATCAATAAATAGGTGTTATGGCGATGAGAAGAATCTCAGTCATTGTCAATTAGCTGTCGATATCATCAGACTATCTACCGAATCTCGGTTGATAAGCTTTAGTGATAACTGTTGCCTGAACATACTCCGAGCCGAAGGCGAGCCGTCAGCGGGTCCGGGCGCAGCGTCGGTGGGGGTCCGGGGCCTTTTATGAAATGATCTGAAAATTGTATTTTTTTTCCAAAAACTCACTTTTTCGGGTCGGATCGTGACCTCTATTCGCCATCATTTTTCGGGGTCGTGATAACGCCGTAGGGTCAAGCGGGTCAAGTGCACCTCTTCGGATCGTAGTCTAGACATTTTTTTTCAGTACGTGATCCCATCGATCTGCACAAGATCGCACGTCACTTTCAGCTCGCTTACATGTAGGCCTATGTTTGGATTCATGATGTCCCATTCATGGAAGCCCACTCACGGTTCATGTTCGTAATGACTTGTTTGGCTTGTGATGCATGATCGCGCATGCTAACGAGTGTAAAAACTGTATTAAAGTTTGCTCGTGCATGGTTGGCTTGTGATCCACTCGTTCGTAAGCTACATTGATCCGTTTGTGCAATATCAGTTCGTGACATCAGCTCGAAGCAATGGCACCTATTTGGATCGTGGCAGCATCATTGGGTCGTGATTTGCTAAAGATAGAAATGTGAATTTATGGCTCGTGAGCTGTCACACTGCTCTGGCTCGTGAGCTGGTTCCAGGAATGTTTTTGATCAAAATCACGAACGCTGCTATGGATCGTGAGCTTTCATACTGCTTTGAGGATTGTCACGTGAAGTATTAAAAGCATAAGCACATCAGTTGTACGTGGAACAGTTTCAAGTAATGAATTAACATCCTTCTTTTGAGATGGCACTGTCTCACAACCTGAGCTGGATAAGTAGAGTAGGGGCATGATTTAAAATATAGTAATGCATGGAACGTGAGTCTCCCTAACATGGGATACACTCGTGAACAGCTCGTGAATCTCTACTTCCAAGCCCAGTCGTGAACCTTACTTCCAAACCCACTCGTAAAATCTCGGACGTGAGTGAACACGAATGATGTTCGTGACCACCGCTTTGTTCATATTACTGTTGGTTTCTACTGCTCTTTTTCTCTCCAGTCCTCTTTGGTTTTCAAATGCATTGTGGTTTGTAACAACCCGCATTCTACACATCGGAGGATCGTAGAATATTTATTTCTTTCCCATATGAAGTCGTATGGTCATGTAACTTTGGGAAACAATCATTAGAGTCATTTCCTATGATCATGATTTTTGTCGATTTTTAAATGACCGTTTTGCCCCTAGCTGATCTTGTTTTGGCCATAACTTTTGACTGGAAAGGAATTTTGACCTGAAACGACTTCCATTAGATTCGTTTGATGGTTTACCTTTCCGTAGAGTGGTCATAATAGCCAAACGGACTCAACGTTTGGGAGATATGGTTGAAATAAGGTTTGGAAGGTGAAAAACTGCTTAACCGGGCCAAACAAGGTGATTAGTGAATGGGCCCATAACCCATTTCGGGATTAGGGTTATGGGGAGGCTGAAAAGAGTTAGAAATTCATTCCATTTCAGTTTTCTAGCCTCCACTTACCTCTTAGAAACCGTAAAAATGGCCTCCAACCTCTAAATCACCACCAAATCACCTTCTAATCAAGGATTAAGCTTAGCAACATCAAATCAAGAGAGATCAACACCAAATCAACATTAAAGCTGCTGTTTAGCATGTGGATTCGCACTAAATCAGAGATTTATTTCAGATCTAAGTTTTATTTATGGCTAAGGTGAGTGATTTGCGTAGTTCCTCACTAATTATGGCTAATTAAGGGTAATTAGTGTTAATTAGCGAATTTAAACACGATAAAATTCTGGAAAAATATTTATAAAATTAGAAATGATATTTTAGACCACTGATATGAATTTGGGTTAATTTGGTTAAGTTTTGCTAATCATATCATTAGTTTCACCTAAACATGCTTAAGGGAAAATATGGGATTTTGGCTATGTTTAATCCATTTTAACCTATCATATAGTTGTTTTGGTGTTTGTGGTTGATTATGCATGTTGCTATGACTGTATGGTATGCTTTGTGATTGATTAGAATAGTTGGAATGGTCGAAAATGCCGTCGAGTGGCGTAAACTGCTTGCTGGAAAAAGTGCAGGAAGACATCCGGACCGATCGGATCGGTTAGGAGGACCCGATCCGAACCCCATTCGAATTCAGAAGCTCCGATCCGCTCTTACACTCCACACCCCGATCCGAACAGAGGAGGACAACAAGGACTGGGGAAGCTTCTATCCACTTGCATTTCTCGTGGCATACATCATCCGATCCGACCCGCATGGTCACCTCCGAACCGAATCGACGCGTGGTGAATGGAATTGAAGAACCCGACTCGATCCCCTAGAGGCGACGTCTTCCGATCCGAACCGACATATTGGGAGGGAGCTCGAGATATCCGACCCGATCCAGTGAAGGGAAGCATTCCGATCCGAATCGAACTAGTGATTAGGGTAAGATCCGAACCGATCCGGTGATGACAAATGACTCGAGATGCAAAGGTAGTCCAAATGGAAGTTAGAGCTCAAGATCCAGTTGGGAACCAATGAGTTCACTTCATGGTTGGACTTTGCTGCGGGACGTGTGCTAAGGAGTTGTCGACATTCATAACTTCGATTCACCACTGAAAATGGATGATGGGCTACTTATCATTGCAGTAGGGTCACTATGACTCGAGGGGCAAGGTGATGGTAGCAAGACTACGTTATCAGTGCAGCAGAGTCATTATGACTCGAGGGGCAAAGTGATGCGTAGTAAGACTATGAGCCAGTGCAGTGGGGTGATTGTGACTCCATGGGGCAGAGTGGACATAGTAAAGGATTAGTAAGGCTATGAGCCAGTGCAGTGGGGTCATTGCGACTCCATGTGGCAAAGTGGACATAGCGAAGGATTAGTGGCTATGTATCAGTGCAGTGAAGCCATTTATGACTTCATGGGGCAAAGTGATCATAGCAAAGTATGTTGGGTGATCGAAGTGGTGAATATCGTATGCTTTACGCACTGATTGAGAGATGTGAGGATGGTTGTTATGCTTGATTGGTTGCCATCACTATGACATGCACACCCCCACCGCTGTTATCTTTACACCATTTGAAATGGCACCTTAGAGTGTTGTACAGTATGTAGTGCTAACTCTTTGGTTGCAGGTCCAGGTTCAGGTATGGTTTAGTCTACCTGTTATTGTTTTGTTTAGATGCTTATCGCTCATACCAGGATTTATGTCTGACCCAGAGTTTTATGTCTCTTCTTATTACTCTGAGTGCTCACACGAGCAGACTAGAGACAGGTTAGCTGGTGATGCGTGAGTAGCTGATTTGGAGGCGAGCAGGAGGCTTCCACGTATGATATATAGATATTCTCCCTGTGTCGTTGGTGGTCGCTACTTGGGCATTAGTAGCGTACCTCCCCTATCTTACTTTTGCTTTTTGAGACAGTTTGAAAAGTTGTATTAATGTTAACTTTGGATCATAAGCTGTGCTTGGATTTTCCGCTGCTATGTTAATTATTTTCAGCTTATGCACTGTCTCACCTGTTTTATGTCAAGTATGTTGTTATTATATTTTATCCTATGCGCCGTGAGACATTTTACAGGTTCCTTGTTAGTTCATTTCCTTCTTTCCTTTCCTTTTGACGACCGTCCCGTGCTAACTGGACATGTGTACAGCGCACTTTTGGAGTAAATGTCGGTTAGTGCGGGGCGGGCCGTCACACTTGGTATCAGAGCTCTAGGTTGCGTAGTTAACCTAGGGAAAGACACTAGGGAGAGATAGTACGTATATGAGAGTGCGTATTTGTGACTACTTTGGTTTTCAAAAGCTATATATATATACTATTAGTAGTATAAGAATGAAGTCGTACTGCACTAGCACCACTATGGGGTCGTTAATCGTTTCCTCTTTACAGATTGAACGATGAGCCGATATGCTAGAGGTGCTGGTAGGGGGACCAATAATGGGAATGCTCCTGACATGAGGACGATGTTCACTAACTTCATGAGGGAGATGCTTAGGGATGTTCAAGGGGCAGTTCCTAATCCCGGAAATGGTGGTGGTCCAGTAGTGCAGGCACCTAGGGTCGATTTCGCCAAGTTGTGCAAGGATTACACTAACCTTGGTGGGAAGCCGTTCCACGGAACGGAGTCGGCCAGAGATGTTCAGGATTGGTTGGATAGCTGTGATCGTATCTTCGACAACTTGGGTATCGAGGATGCGATGAAGAGAAGGCTAGCGTCTCGTCAGCTGCAAGGGCGAGCGATGAATTAGTGGAATGCCATTAGAACAGCTACTCCAGAAGATCAGGTTACTTGGGATCAGTTCAAGGCTCGCTTTAGCGAGAAGTTCATTCCAGCTGCCCAGAAGTCAGTGTTGTTTAAGAGATTCTTGGAACTCAAGCAGAATGGTAGGGCAGTCTCTGACTATATTGCTGAATTCGACACTTTGTCGAAGTATGGACTATCTCTTATCGATACTCCTGAGAAGAAGAATGAGAAGTTCATTAGTGGGTTGGATGGATACTTGGGGGAAAGGCTTATTAACCACATCGATGAGACTTTTGAATCGATTGTGGGGAAAGCTTTGAGATCAGAGAGTCTTTACCCTAAGTCAAAGACTGAGGCCGCATCTGCAGAAGGGCTGAAACCGCAAGCGGGCGGTGTAGGCAAGAATAACTCTCAGAATAAGAGAAAACAGAACCAATCTAAGGATGGCCAGAAAAAGAACAAGAAAGATGTTGAGTGCTTCAGCTGTGGTAAGAAGGGCCATTATGCTAAAGAATGTCGGGCCAAGCCAGCGGATAGGAAGTGCTATAACTGTGGCCAAGTGGGACATCATAAGGATAAGTGTCCGCAACCTCTTAAAGAGAAGCAGTTTGTGAAAGCATATGCTATTGATGCTGTTCCTTCTTCGTCGAATGCCCCAACTGCGGTGGAGAAAGGAAAGAATGTTGTAATTCAAGGTATGCTTTCTATTTATGATGTACCAGTTCGAGTTTTGTTTGATACTGGGGCTTCCCGTTCCTTCATATCTAGTGACCTGGTAGATAGGTTGGGACTGGAACCCGAGATAGTCGATAGGCCGTTGGTTGTGACGAACCCGATTGGTGGTTCAACTAACCTTAGTATGATTTGCCGAAATTTGGTCTTATCAAGTCATGGATGTATGTTTGTTTGTGATTGCTTTGTTCTGGGCTTTACTGGGTATGGCATTATATTGGGGGTCGATTGGCTCCAAAGATACGGGGTGGTGGTAGACTGTGAGGGCTTTTTGGTGACAGTTAGGGCGGATGATGGGCGGAGGGTAGTGTTTGGTAGTCTACCTAGTGATGGGGGTAATGGCTAGTTTTATAAATTCCCTCGACATCCCGCATGATGAGTAGTCAGATGTGCCCGTGGTTGGCCAGTATCCGGGCGTCTTCGAGGAGGTGATTGGGCTTCCACCACACCGAGAGATTGAGTTCCGTATTGATTTAGTGAAAGATGCCAGACCTATAGTGATGCCACTTCGTCGTATGGCACCAAGGGAGCAGCGAGAGCTCGGGGTGCAAGTCAGCAATCTTTTGAAGAAGGGATTTATTAGAAGAAGTGTCTCCGAGTGGGGAGCGCCAGTTGTGTTTGCCACTAAGGCAGATGGTTCCCTTCGTTTGTGTGTGGACTATCGCGATTTGAATAAGGTGACGAGGAAGAATAAGTATCCTCTACCGTGGATAGATGATTTGTTTGATCAACTGGAAGGAGCAAGAGTGTTCTCCCAGATTGACCTCGCGACAGGATTTCATCAGCTCCGAGTGGCGGATGAGAGTGTTCCGAAAACGACATTTAGGATGCCGTCTATATTCTATGAGTGGTTGGTCATGCCATTTGGGTTGACCAATGCACCAGCTTACTTTGTGGATCTTATAAATCGAGTATTCAGAGATCAGTTGAATAAGTTTGTTCTTGTGTTCGTAGATGACAACCTTGTTTACTCGAGGACAGAGGAGGACACAAGGGACACTTGAGGATAGTGATGGAGGTGTTGAGAAAACACCAATTGAAAGCGAAATTCTCTAAGTGTCACTTCTGGAGGAGGGAAGTGAGATTCTTGGGCCATATTGTTTCAGAGAATGGTATTGCCGTGGACCCTGCGAAGGTGGCTACGGTACAGGATTGGCCTACACAAGAATGCAACAGTTGTAAGAAGTTTCTTGGGTTAGCTGGATATTATCGTAAGTTTATCCAGGACTTCTCCAAGATAGCAGCACCGTTGACTCAGTAGACTAAGAAGAATCAAGTCTTCGTCTGGGACGGAGTGTGTGAGAATGCATTCAAGAGTCTAAAAGAAAGATTGACGCGTGCGCCAGTGTAAGTCATTCCTAAAGGGAATGAAGAGATGACGGTATACACGAATGCTTGTGGTACCGGACTAGGTGCTGTATTGATGCAAGGAGGTAGGGTTGTAGCTTATGCTAGTCGACAACTAAAGCCACATGAGAAAAGGTACCCTACCCATGATTTGGAATTGGCAGCGATCGTGTTTGCGCTGAAGATGTGGAGACATTATCTCTTGGGCGAGAGATTTGAGTTGTTTACCGATCATAAATCGCTAAAGTATCTCTTCTCCGAGAAGGATCTAAATCTCCGTCAGCAGAGATGGTTAGAGTTCTTGGCTTCGTATGATTTTGATATCGCATACACACCTGGGAAAGGTAATGCGGTAGCCGATGCCTTGAGTAGGAGACATGCCAGTTTAGGGGCTATGTTTCTTGAATGGAAGCAACTAGAGTATATCGCAGGGTTTGATTTCAGACCAAAGTGCGAATTGGATCCAGAAATGCTAGCTAGTTTGGCGATCGGACCCACTTTGATAGAGCGGATTGGTTCCAGCCAGAGGGACGATCCTAATCTATTGGAAATCATCTCCAAGTTAGAGATGAATATCGACGGTGAGGAGATGAATTTGTATGGGCTTGATCGAGATGGATGGCTTAGAAAGAATGGAAGACTAGTTGTACCCAACGTGAATGGTTTGAGGGATGAAGTGCTTAGAGAATGTCATAACTCAAAACTAAATATACATCCCGGTGGTAATAAGATGTATCGAGACATGAAGCAGACTTACTACTGGGAAGGGATGAAAAGAGACGTTGGGAAGTTTATATCCAAATGCATGAATTGCCAGCTAGTTAAAGCCGAGCAAAAGAAGCCTAGTGGGTTGATACAACCATTAGAAATTCCCGAATGGAAATGGGAGCAAGTGTCGATGGATTTCATCGATGGTTTACCAAGGACTAGAACGGGACATGATAGCATTTGGGTAATTATGGATCGATTGACTAAGAGTGCAAGATTTATACCAGTCAAATCGACCAGAATGGCAGCTAAGTTGGCAGAATTGTATATGAAATGGGTAGTGAGATTTCATGGAGTACCCAAAAGCATTGTGAGTGACCGAGACCCGTTGTTTACTAGTGGGTTTTGGAAGAGCTTACAAGAGGCTCTAGGGTCAGAATTACATCTCAGTACCGCATATCATCCTCAGACCGATGGTCAGACGGAGAGGGTGAATCGTATATTGGAAGATCTCTTGAGAGTTTGTACATTGGATTTTGGTGGATCATGGGATGGCCATTTGCATCTAGTAGAGTTTGCATATAATAATACCTACCAATCCAGTATTGGTATGGCTCCATATGAAGCTTTGTACGGAAGACCGTGCAACTCACCATCATGTTGGATAGAGACTGGCGAGAAGTTTATGCTTGGACCAGATGTGGTGAGAGAAACTTCAGATAAGATTAAGATCATTCAACAACGAATGAAGGCTGCCTAGGATAGGCATAAGAGTTATGCTGATAAAAGGAGAAGAGACTTAAAATTCTCCGTTGGTGACTTGGTGTTTGTCAAAATTTCTCCGTTGAAGAGCGTGATACGATTTGGCAGGAGAGGCAAGTTGGCACCAAGATTTGTTGGACCATTCCCAGTTCTCGAACAAGTTGGAATTTGGTGTATAGAGTTGACTTACCAGAGAAGATGGCGGGAGTTCACAACGTATTTCATGTTACCCAGTTAAGGAAGTTCGTGCACGACCCAGATATGACTATTTCACCTGATCAGTTAGAGGACTTCGAAGTGGAACCCGAGGCGGTTGGGAACCACAAGCCGATCCGTATTGTCGAACACGATACGAAGCAACTTCGAAGGAAGCGGTGAAGCTAGTCAAGGTTCAGTGGGGCGAGGACGAGAATGACTGTACTTGGGAGACAGAGGAGGGCATTAGGAAGACATATCCAGAACTCTTTGCCTGGTAAGATTTTCTTTGCGATTTAGTTATTCCGCATGCTAGGATAGACTTGTTTTGCTTGTTTTGCATGTTTGTTTGTTGTTTTTTGGTTGATAGGCATGCGGGACCCTTGTGTGTGTTTTGGTTAGTGAATTTCAGGGGCGAAATTTCTTAAGGGGAGAAGAATGTAACAACCCGCATTCTACGCATCGGAGGATCGGAGAATATTTATTTCTTTCCCATATGAAGTCGTATGGTCATGTAACTTTGGGAAACAACCATTAGAGTCATTTCCTATGATCATGATTTTGTCGATTTTTAAATGACCGTTTTGCCCATAGCTGATCTAGTTTTGGCCATAACTTTTGACTGGAAAGGAATTTTGACCTGAAACCACTTACATTAGATTCGTTTGATGGTTTTCCTTTCCGTAGAGTGGTCATAATAGCCAGACGGACTCACCGTTTAGGAGATATGGCTGAAATAAAGTTTGGAAGGTGAAAAACTACTTAACCGGGCCAAACAAGGTGATTAGTGAACGGGCCCATAACCCATTTCGGGATTAGGGTTATGGGGAGGCTGAAAATAGTTAGAAATTCATTCCATTTTAGTTTTCTAGCCTCCACTTACCTCTTAGAAACCCTAAAAATGGCCTCCAACCTCTAAATCACCTTCTAATCAAGGATTAAGCTTAGCAACATCAAATCACGAGAGATCAACACTAAATCAACATTAGAGCTGCTGTTTAGCATTGGGATTCACACCAAATCAGAGATTTATTTCAGATCTAAGTTTTATTTGTGGCTAAGGAGAGTGATTTGAATAGTTCCTCACTAATTATGGCTAATTAAGGGTGATTAGTGTTAATTGGCGAATTTAAACATGATAAAATTCTAGAAAAATATTTATAAAATTAGAAATGATGTTTTAGACCTCTAATATGAATTTGGGTTAATTTGGTTAAGTTTTGCTAATCATATCATTAGTTTCACCTAAACATGCTTAAGGGAAAATATGGGATTTTGGCTATGTTTAATCCATTTTAACCTATCGTATAGTTGTTTTGGTGTTTGTGGTTGATTATGCATGTTGCTATGACTGTATGGTATGCTTTGTGATTGATTAGAATAGTTGGAATGGTCGAAAACGCCGTCGAGTGGCGTAAACTGCTTGTTGGAAAAAGTGTGGGAAGACATCCGAACCGGATCAGATCGGTTAGGAGGACCCGATCCGAACCCCCACTCGAATTCAGAAGCTCCAATCCGCTCTTACGCTCCACACCCCGATCCGAACAGAGGAGGACAACAAGGACTGGGGAAGCTTCTATCCACTTGCATTTCTCGTGGCATACATCATCCGATCCGACCCGCATGGTCACCTCCGAACCAAATCGACGCGTGGTGAATGGAATTGAAGAACCCGACCCGATCCCCTAGAGGCGACGTCTTCCGATCCGAACCGACATATTGGGAGGGAGCTCGAGATATCCGACCCGATCCAGTGAAGGGAAGCATTCCGATCCGAACCGAACTAGTGATTAGGGGAAGATCCGAACCGATCCGGTGATGACCAATAACTCGAGATGCAAAGGTAGTCCAAATGGAAGTTAGAGCTTAGGATCCAGTTGGGAACCAATGAGTTCACTTCATGGTTGGACTTTGCTGTGGGACGTGTGCTAAGGAGACATTCATAACTTCGATTCACCACTGAAAATGGATGATGGGCTACTTATCAGTGCAGTAGATTCACTATGACTCGAGGGGCAAGGTGATGGTAGCAAGACCATGTTATCAGTGCAACAGAGTCATTATGACTCGAGGGGCAAAGTGATGCGTAGTAAGACTATGAGCCAGTGCAGTGGGGTGATTGTGACTCCATGGGGCAGAGTGGACATAGTAAAGGATTAGTAAGGCTATGAGCCAGTGCAGTGGGGTCATTGCGACTCCATGGGGCAAAGTGGACATATCGAAGGATTAGTGGCTATGTATCAGTGCAGTGAAGCCATTTATGACTTCATGGGGCAAAGTGATCATAGCAAAGTATGTTGGGTGATCGAAGTGGTGAATATCGTATGCTTTACGCACTGAGTGAGAGATGTGGGGATGGTTGATATGCTTGATTGTTTGCCATCACTATGACATGCACACCCCCCACCGCCGTTATCTTTACACCACTCAAAATGGCACCTTAGAGTGTTGTACAGTATGTAGTGCTAACTCTTTGGTTGCAGGTCCAGGTTCAGGTATGGTTTAGTCTACCTGTTATTGTTCTGTTTAGATGCTTATCGCTCATACCAGGCTTTATGTCTGACCTAGAGTTTTATGTCTCTTCTTATTACTCTGGGTGCTCACACGAGCAGACTAGAGACAGGTTAGCTGGTGATGCTCGAGTAGCTGATTCGGAGGCGAGCAGGAGGCTTCCACGAATGATATATAGATATTCTCCCTGTGTCGTTGGTGGTCGCTACTTGGGCATTAGTAGCGTACCTCCCCTATCTTACTTTTGCTTTTTGAGACAGTTTGAAAAGTTGTAATAATGTTAACTTTGGATCATAAGCTATACTTGGATTTTCCGCTGCTATGTTAATTATTTTCAGCTTATGCACTGTCTCACCTGTTTTATGTCAAGTATGTTGTTATTATATTTTATCCTATGTGCCGTGAGACATTTTACAGGTTCCTTGTTAGTTCATTTCTTTCTTTCCTTTCCTTCTGACGATCGTCCCGTGCTAATTGGACATGTGTACAACGCACTTTTGGAGTAAATGTCAGTTAGTGCGGGCCGGGCCGTCACACTTGGTATCAGAGCTCTAGGTTGCGTAGTTAACCTAGGGAAAGACACTAGGGAGAGATAGTACGTATATGAGAGTGCGTATTTGTGACTACTTTGGTTTTCAAAAGCTATATATATATATACTATTAGTAGTATAAGAATGAAGTCGTACTGCACTAGCACCACTATGGGGTCGTTAATCGTTTCCTCTTTACAGATTGAACGATGAGCCGATATGCTAGAGGTGCTGGTAGGGGGACCAATAATGGGAATGCTCCTGACATGAGGACGATGTTCACTAACTTCATGAGGGAGATGCTTAGGGATGTTCAAGGGGCAGTTCCTAATCCCGGAAATGGTGGTGGTCCAGTAGTGCAGGCACCTAGGGTCGATTTCGCCAAGTTGTGCAAGGATTACACTAACCTTGGTGGGAAGCCGTTCTACGGAATGGAGTCGGCCACAGATGTTCAGGATTGGTTGGATAGCTGTGATCGTATCTTCGACGACTTGGGTATCGAGGATGCAATGAAGAGAAGGCTAGCATCTCGTCAGCTGCAAGGGCGAGCGATGAATTGGTGGAATGCCATTAGAACAGCTACTCCAGAAGATCAGGTTACTTGGGATCAGTTCAAGGCCCGCTTTAGCGAGAAGTTCATTCCAGCTTCCCAGAAGTCAGTGTTGTTTAAGAGATTCTTGGAACTCAAGCAGAATGGTAGGGCAGTCTCTGACTATATTGCTGAATTCGACACTTTGTCGAAGTATGGACTATCTCTTATCGATACTTCTGAGAAGAAGAATGAGAAGTTCATTACTGGGTTGGATGGATACTTAGGGGAAAGGCTTATCAACCACATCGATGAGACTTTTGAATCGATTATGGGGAAAGCTTTGAGATCAGAGAGTCTTCACCCTAAGTCATATACTGAGGCTGCATCTGCAGAAGGGCTGAAACCGCAAGCGGGCAGTGGAGGCAAGAATAACTCTCAGAATAAGAGAAAACAGAACCAATCTAAGGATGGCCGGAAAAAGAACAAAAAAGATGTTGAGTGCTTCAGCTGTGGTAAGAAGGGCCATTATGCTAAAGAATGTCGGGCCAAGCCAACGGATAGGAAGTGCTATAACTATGGCCAAGTGGGACATCATAAGGATAAGTGTCCGCAACCTCTTAAGGAGAAGCAGATTGTAAAAGCATACGCTATTAATGCTGTTCCTTCTTCGTCGAATGCCCGAACTGCGGCGGAGAAAGGAAAGAATGTCGTTATTCAAGGTATGCTTTCTATTTATGATGTACCAGTTCGAGTTTTGTTTGATACTGGGGCTTCCCATTCCTTCATATCTAGTGACCTGGTAGATAGGTTGGGACTGGAACCCGAGATAGTCTATAGACCAATGGTTGTGACGAACCCGATTGGTGGTTCAACTAACCTTAGTATGATTTGCCGAAATTTGGTCTTATCGAGTCATGGATGTATGTTTGTTTGAGATTGCTTTGTTCTGGGCTTTACTGGGTATGGCATTATATTAGGGGTCGATTGGCTTCAAAGATACGGGGTGGTGGTAGACTGTGAGGGCTTTTTGGTCATAGTTAGGGCGGATGATGGGCGGAGGGTAGTGTTTGGTAGTCTACCAAGTGATAGGGTAATGGCTAGTTTTATAAGTTCCCTCGACATCCCGCATGATGAGTTGTCAGATGTGCCCGTGGTTGGCCAGTATTCGGACGTCTTCGAGGAGGTGACCGAGCTTCCACCACACCGAGAGATTGAGTTCCGTATTGATTTAGTGAAAGATGCCAGACCTATAGTGATGCCAATTCGTCGTATGGCACCAAGGGAGCAGCGAGAGCTCGGGGTGCAAGTCAGCAATCTTTTGAAGAAGGGATTTATTAGAATATGTGTCTCCGAGTGGGGAGCACCAGTTGTGTTTGCCACTAAGGCAGATGGTTCCCTTCGTTTGTGTGTGGACTATCGCGAGTTGAATAAGGTGACGAGGAAGAATAAGTATCCTCTACCGCGGATAGATGATTTGTTTGATCAACTGGAAGGAGCAAGAGTGTTTTCCCAGTTGGACCTCGCGACAAGATTTCATCAGCTCCGAGTGGCAGATGAGAGTATTCCGAAAACGGCATTTAGGACGCCGTCTGTATTCTATGAGTGGTTGGTCATGCCATTTGGGTTGACCAATGCACCAGCCTACTTTGTGGATCTTATGAATCGAGTATTCAGAGATCAGTTGAATAAGTTTGTTCTTGTGTTCGTAGATGACATCCTTGTTTACTTGAGGATTGAGGAGGAACACAAGGGACACTTGAGGATAGTGATGGAGGTGTTGAGAAAACACCAATTGAAAGCGAAATTCTCTAAGTGTCACTTCTGGAGGAGGGAAGTGAGATTCTTGGGCAATGTTGTTTCATAGAATGGTATTGCTGTGGACCCTGCGAAGGTGGCTACAGTACAGGATTGGCCTACGCCCAAGAATGCAACGGATGTAAGAAGTTTCTTGGGTTAGCTGGATATTATCGTAAGTTTATCCAGGACTTCTCCAAGATAGCAGCACCGTTGACTCAGTTGATTAAGAAGAATCAAGCCTTCGTCTGGGACGGAGTGTGTGAGAATGCATTCAAGAGTCTAAAAGAAAGGTTGACGCGTGCGCCAGTGTTAGTCATTCCTTAAGGGAATGAAGAGATGACGGTATACACGGATGCTTGTGGTACCGGACTAGGTGCTGTATTGATTCAAGGAGGTAGGGTTGTAGCTTATGCTAGTCGGCAACTAAAGCCACATGAGAAAAGGTACCCTACCCATGATTTGGAATTGGCAGCGATCGTGTTTGCGCTGAAGATGTGGAGACATTATCTCTTGGGCGAGAGATTTGAGTTGTTTACCGATCATAGATCGCTAAAGTATCTCTTCTCCTAGAAGGATCTAAATCTACGTCCGTAGAGATGGTTAGAGTTCTTGGCTTCGTATGATTTTGATATCGCATACACACGTAGGAAAGGTAATGCGGTAGCCGATGCCTTGAGTAGGAGACATGCCAGTATAGGGGCTATGTTTCTTGAATGGAAACAACTAGAGTATATCGCAGGTTTTGATTTCAGACCAAAGTGCGAATTGGATCCAGAAATGCTAGCTAGTTTGGCGATCAGACCCACTTTGATAGAGCGGATTGGTTCCAGCCAAAGGGATGATCCTAATCTATTGGAAATCATCTCCAAGTTAGAGATGAATATCGACGGTGAGGAGATGAATTTGTATGGGCTTGATCGAGATGGATGGCTTAGAAAGAATGGAAGACTAGTTGTACCCAACGTGAATGGTTTGAGGGATGAAGTGCTTAGAGAATGTCATCACTCAAAACTAACTATACATCCCGGTGGTAATAAGATGTATCGAGACATGAAGCAAACTTACTCTGGGAAGGGATGAAAAGAGACGTTGGGAAGTTTTATCCAAATGCATGAATTGCCAGCTAGTTAAAGCCGAGCAAAAGAAGCCTAGTGGGTTGTTACAACCATTAGAAATTCCCGAATGGAAATGGGAGCAAGTCTCGATGGATTTCATCGATGGTTTACCAAGGACTAGAATGGGACATGATAGCATTTGGGTAATTGTGATCGATTGACTAAGAGTGCAAGATTTGTACCAGTCAAATCGATCAGAACGACAGCTAAGTTGGCAGAATTGTATATGAAATGGGTAGTGAGATTTCATGGAGTACCCAAAAGCATTGTGAGTGACCGAGACCCGTTGTTTACTAGTGGGTTTTGGAAGAGCTTACAAGAGGCTCTAGGGTCAGAATTACATCTCAGTACCGCATATCATCCTCAGACCGATGGTCAGATGGAGAGGGTGATTTGTATATTGGAAGATCTCTTGAGAGCTTGTACATTGGATTTTGGTGGATCATGGGATGACCATTTGCATCTAGTAGAGTTTGCATATAATAATAGCTTCCAATCCAGTATCGGTATGGCTCCATATGAAGCTTTGTACGGAAGACCGTGCAACTCACCATCATGTTGGATAGAGACTGGCGAGAAGTTTATGCTTGGACCAGATGTGGTGAGGGAAACTTCAGATAAGATTAAGATCATTCAACAACGAATGAAGGCTGCCTAGGATAGGCATAAGAGTTATGCTGATAAAAGGAGAAGAGACTTAAAATTCTCCGTTGGTGACTTGGTGTTTGTCAAAATTTGGGAAACAATCATTAGAGTCATTTCCTATGATCATGATTTTTGTCGATTTTTAAATGACCGTTTTGCACCTAGCTGATCTTGTTTTGGCCATATGGAAAGGAATTTTGACCTGAAACCACTTCCATTAGATTCGTTTGATGGTTTACCTTTCCGTAGAGTGGTCATAATAGCCAAACGGACTCACCGTTTGGGAGATATGGCTGAAATAAATTTTGGAAGGTGAAAAACTGCTTAACCGGGCCAAACAAGGTGATTAGTGAAAGGGCCCATAACCCATTTCGGGATTAGGGTTATGGGGAGGCTGAAAAGAGTTAGAAATTCATTCCATTTCCGTTTTCTAACCTCCACTTACCTCTTAGAAACCCTAAAAATGGCCTCCTACCTCTAAATCACCTCCAAATCACCTTCTAATCAAGGATTAAGCTTAGCAACATCAAATCAAGGGAGATCAACACCAAATCAACATTAGACTGCTGTTTAGCATTGGGATTCACACCAAATCAGAGATTTATTTCAGATCTAAGTTTTATTTGTGGCTAAGGTGAGTGATTTGCATAGTTCCTCACTAATTATGGCTAATTAAGGGTAATTAGTGTTAATTAGCGAATTTAAACATGATAAAATTCTGGAAAAATATTTATAAAATTAGAATTGATGTTTTAGACCTCTGATATGAATTTGGCTTAATTTGGTTAAGTTTTGCTAATCATATCATTAGTTTCACCTAAACATGCTTAAGGGAAAATATGGGATTTTGGCTATGTTTAATCCATTTTAACCTATCATATTGTTGTTTTGGTGTTTGTGGTTGATTATGCATGTTGCTATGACTGTATGGTATGCTTTGTGATTGATTAGAATAGTTGGAATGGTCGAAAACGCCGTCGAGTGTGTAAATTGCTTGTTGGAAAAAGTGCATGTAGACATCCGAACCGGATCGGATCGGTACTAGGACCCGATCCGAACCCCCACTCTAATTCAGAAGCTCCGATCCGCTCTTACGCTCCACACCCCGATCCGAACAGAGGAGGACAGCAAGGACTGGGGAAGCTTCTATCCACTTGCATTTCTCGTGGCATACATCATCCGATCCGACCCGCATGGTCACCTCCGAACCGAATCGACGCGTGGTGAATGGAATTGAAGAACCCGACCCGATCCCCTAGAGGCGACGTCTTCCGATCCGAACCGACATATTGGGAGGGAGCTCGAGATATCCGACCCGATCCAGTGAAGGGAAGCATTCCGATCCGAACCGAACTAGTGATCAGGGAAAGATCCGAACCGTTCCGGTGATGACCAATAACTCGAGATGCAAAGGTAGTCCAAATGGAAGTTAGAGCTCAGGATCCAGTTGGGAACCAATGAGTTCACTTCATGGTTGGACTTTGCTGCGGGACGTGTGCTAAGGAGTTGTCGACATTCATAACATCGATTCACCACTGAAAATGGATGATGGGCTACTTATTAGTGCAGTAGAGTCACTATGACTCGAGGGGCAAGGTAATGGTAGCAAGACTACGTTATCAGTGCAGCAGAGTCATTATGACTCGAGGGGCAAAGTGATGCGTAGTAAGACTATGAGCCAGTGCAGTGGGGTCATTGTGACTCCATGGGGCAGAGTGGACATAGTAAAGGATTTGTAAGGCTATGAGCCAGTGCAGTGGGGTGATTGCGACTCCATGGGGCAAAGTGGACATAGCGAAGGATTAGTGGCTATGTATCAGTGCAGTGAAGCCATTTATGACTTCATGGGGCAAAGTGATCATAGCAAAGTATGCTGGGTGATCGTAGTGGTGAATATCGTATGCTTTACGCACTGAGTGAGAGATGTGAGGATGGTTGTTATGCTTGATTGGTTGTCATCACTATGACATGCACACCCCCACCCCGTTATCTTTACGCCATTTGAAATGGCACCTTAGAGTGTTGTACAGTATGTAGTGCTAACTCTTTGGTTGCAGGTCCAGGTTCAGGTATGGTTTAGTCTACCTGTTATTGTTCTGTTTAGATGCTTATCGCTCATACCAGGCTTTATGTCTGACCTAGAGTTTTATGTCTCTTCTTATTACTCTGGGTGCTCACACGAGCAGACTAGAGACAGGTTAGCTGGTGACGCGCGAGTAGCTGATTCGGAGGCGAGCAGGAGGCTTCCACGTATGATATATAGATATTCTCCTTGTGTCGTTGGTGGTCGCAAGTTGGGCATTAGTAGCGTACCTCCCCTACCTTACTTCTGCTATTTGAGACAGTTTGAAAAGTTGTAATAGTGTTAACTTTGGATCATAAGCTGTACTTGGAATTTCCGCTGCTATGTTAATTATTTTCAGCTTATGCACAGTCTCACCTATTTTATGTCAAGTATGTTGTTATTATATTTTATCCTATGCGCCGTGAGACATTTTACAGGTTCTTTGTTAGTTCATTTCCTTCTTTCCTTTCCTTCTGACGACCGTCCCGTGCTAACTGGACATGTGTACAACGCACTTTTGGAGTAAATGTCGGTTAGTGCGGGGCGGGCCGTCACATGATTTCTCGATCACTTGGCTTTTGTTTTTTCAAATCCTAAGGGCCTCTTCATTGCGTGCAATGTCATAGTTCTCATCCTTTATGCAAAGTCGAAATATGCATCTCCTGTAGGTTCTAAATTAACCCTAGAGGGCGGGGGGGGGGGGGGGGGGGTGAATAGGGTTTATTGCAAATTAAATGAATTTTAAATAAAATAAATGTCACAAAAAAAATTGCAAAAGGAAAATCACACACAGAAGATACCCAGCTTCGGCAAAACTGTGCCTACTGCTGCATTCAAGGTTTCTACTAGGAATTATAAACAATCTCTTCGCTTACAGACTCTTGTAAACTTGCGACCTTCGCTCCCGACTTTTTAAACCCTACGCTCAAGACCTTGACACCACTCAATCCGTTAAGTTGTGATTTTTCCAAATACAGACACTAGTAGTTATTGACTCTAAAAGATAAAACTTGAATTTTAAAGCAAGAAAAAATAAAGAAATAAACACATAGGAGTTAATGGTTATCCCCTTTTTTTAAAAAATAAGAAAAAGTCGGCTTCCCTTGTTATTCAATTCAACCCTTCTCTTTTCCTCTGGGAATTAAAAATGGCGGCGCTAGGGTTTCTGCTATCCTCCAAATCAGATCGTGATTGATGAAATTTCTCCGGAATTGTTCTATAGATTCGACTCCTTTGAAGCACCTCTTCTTCGATCGGTTTCCTTTGGGATATCAAGTGTAATCCTCTGTGAGTACTCTGTGTTAAAGATGATTTCTCTGAATTATTGTTGGTTTATTTCGATTATCTTATCCCTCAGTGCCGATGATGATTGTGTATTTATAGGGTTTATTAAATCCTTAAAACTTTGATTCTAGATGGTTCGTTTCCCTTTGAATTGCTCTTGCGATTTTTATTGCCAATTTAATTTTTTGGACTTTGTCATGTGTTCTGAGATAAGTATCGATTTTATTGGCTTCTAGAACTTAGAATCGATCTTGAATTTTTGAAACACTTGCGTTATATAATCAGATATTGTGGACTTTAAATTGGGTTTGAAGAATTCAAACTCTTTAAAACTTGCGTGAGGAATACTAGAACTTTTCTGTGGATAATTTCATCATTACCAAAAATGTTTGCTTCAGGAAAAATTGTCCCATAATTGTATTTTAGAAAAACTGATTCGAACAGATGCTTCCTTGATTTTGTTGTGAATTGTTGTTCATATTTAACTCGGTAATAACAGATATTACCCTTGACCATTTTTGGTAACTTGATATTGCTTTAAACAGTTACTATACTTTGATTAGCCGAACTCTTGAATTGGTGCTATGTCTTGCCAAAACTGTTTTGCACTTTGAATAGTCTGCTTGACCTGCTTCACAATAGAACTTGTACTAGATTATCTTGGCCCGAAGCTTTGGTAAATTTGTGCACTTCTCGTTGTTAACATCTGTGTTCACTGCTGTTGCTATCCATGCATATTGCCATGTTCACTTGTTTGTATACTGGTTAGCCACTTGTACACATTTCACCTATGTGTGTGTCTTTCTATCGAGAAACATACTATTTAAAACTGAACACATTGAGTGTCTTGTTTGTCCATGCATACATGTATATGTAGACATGGTGCTCATACTTCCTGTGCATTCTCCATCCAGTGTACATAGTTTACACCATGATTCATGTTATCCTTGCTGCTATATATATTCCAGTTTTGATACACTTGAACCATTATGCTTTACCTTCTTGAATATGTCACCTTGACAATGAACATGTGCATGGACACTATCACCATTCATGTGTCGATTTGCCATGCTGTTAGCTGTCTTGTTTACCCCGCTCATGCATGTTGTGTCCATCTGTACAGTACATTAGCCAACTCGTTGCCTTGAGTTATGCTGATATGATGTTGCATCATTTCTGAACTTTGCTGCCAATTGAACTAGAACACTTTTGTTTCAACTTTGTAAGCTTGGTCTGATCCATTCTTGTGATGTATGTTGACTTGCTTGAGCTATGAATGAAATTCATACATGTGCCATTTCCTGTATTACCATATGTGCGGCATGTATGTACCACCATGTTGCTTTGAACTTTGTTTAGACTGAGTTGACTTTGTTGCTTGCAATGTATTGTCATACTGAATTGAATTCATTGATGTTTTTTGGTTGCCTCGACCATATTGATTATTGTTGCACTGAGTCGAGATGGTCCATGTGGCTACTCCTCAGTCGTACACTGATCGGCGAGGCAGTGCACACGTGTATGTATATGCACGTGTGTACATGTCGCCATCAGACGAGATTTCCCTGTTCCTGCATATCAGACAATGTCTAGAAAAATGATGAGAAACGCACTGTAATTCTAAGGCAAATAAATTTTTTAAAAATATTTATTTTATTTTATTTTTGTTGTAGTCTACTGTGTGTGTTCTTCTGTATGTGACAGGTATGAGGATGACTGGACTGGATTGAAGGCTGTGAAGACAGAAGATGGAAGACAGAAGACGGTGAAAAAATAACAGTGTCAATGTATGAGAGTGTCTGTATATGTGAATGCAAATGTTGTTGTATAGAGTGAGTGACAGAGTTGTAATGAATGAAATGTATTATGTCAAATAGTGGAGTTATAAGAGATGTAATTTTTGAAATTGAAATAAAATATTTTTATTTAAATAAAATACTGTGTGATTGTTTAAATTTCTGTACAGTTATATTTTATTTAAATAGGAATACTATATTTCTGTTTTATGTGTAGTATATCAGTACATTTACTAGCACATTCAATAATAAAATATATTTGGTTGTTATCATCAAACAAAAATCATATAATTGTGTATACAACACCGTTATATACAACAATCTCCCCCTTTTGATGATGACAAACAAATAAAAGATTCTGAATGTGTTTGAAACGTGAAGTATATTACACCTCCTATTTGTATGCTCCCCCTACAACTAAGCTTCCATTATTGATGCATAGATTTGAAAATTTTGAAATAAATTAATCAAAAAACACCAAATTTCAAAATATTCTATAAATGTTTACTCACCCATTAAAATCTTGACCATTCTCCCCCTTTTGTTATCATCAAAAGAATAACAAAAATTAAAACAGTGATGAATATAAACTAGAAATATAAATTCAAATCAAGGGGAAAATATATCGTAAATCTCATTTAATCAAACAAAAATCATAATATTCTTCAAATTAGAAGCAAAATTCACTTTTTAGAATGATGGATTTACGATTGACTTTATAAAAATGAGGAGAGTTCAATAAAAACTGAATATTTGAATAGAAATTTCATTAGATTTTAAATAAGTTCAAAGAAAAAATGTGTTAAGCACTTGCTAACCACGCATAGCCCAAAGGTCTTTTAAATGGGGTTAGTAGTGACTTAACTTTATCCTCTCAATGAGTTCTATCCATCACAACCCAAAGGTCTTTTAAGTGAGAATAGAAGCACATAGAGATTAAGGTAATTCACCCACGCATAACCGCGAGGACTTTAAATGGGAGTGAATACCAAGGATAAATTTTTATTATTTATTATTATACATTTCAGGATTTCCTTTATTCTTAAAAATTAAACTCTCCACATTATATAAAATCGTGATGAATGTCAGAAGGATGAAAGTAGTAGAAGATGATAGTAAAAATTGCACTAATTTAAAGATATTATAATATTTGTTCAATCGTCATGAGAATTTAATAATATTACCTCATGATATGAAAAATATTGTAGTCAATAGTCATCAAAACTTCAAGATCTGACATAATTTCAATGAATTCCAAAATAGTTTAAATGGTCAATTATTTAACTTTTGAATAACCATTTAAGAATATTTTAAAAAAGTGGATAATGATCAATCAATTTCTATGATTTCGAAATCTAAGCGTAATCGTGAAAATCTATCTTCGGGAAGAGGTTTTGTAAAAATATCTGCAAGTTGACAATCAGTTGAAATAAACTCAGTACAAATATCTTCTCGTGATATGTGATCTCTAATAAAATGGTGTCTTACATCTATGTATTTAGTGCGTGAATGGTGAACAGAATTATTAGACAAATCTATAGCACTTTTACTGTCACATTTTAGTGGTACTTTTTTATAAATTAGACCAAAATCCGAAAGAGTTTGCATCATCCATAATATTTGTGCACAACAACTTCGTAAAGCAATGTATTCGACCTCAGTTGTGGATAAAGCAACACAATTTTGTTTTCGACTTGACCATGAAACTAATGAATGTCCTAGCATAAAACAAGTTCCATTACTGCTTTTTCTATCCACAAGGGATCCAGCACAATCAACATCAGAATATCCAGTTAATTTAAAATTATTGCATGCAGGTTACCATAATCCAAATTTGTGTGTGTGCAAAAGATATCTCAATATTCTTTTTGTGGCTTTTAAGTGAGATTCTTTTGGATTAGACTAAAAGCGTGTATATAAACAAACAACAAACATAATATCAGGCCTAGATGCGGTGAGATAAAGAAGTGAACCAATTATTCCATGATATTTTTTCTGATCAACTGCAAATCCTTCCTCGTCTTTGTGAAGCTTGGTTGAAGGACTCATCGGTGTTCTGAGTGGTTTTGTGTTTTCTAGTCCAAATCTTTTCAGCAATTCAGCAATGTATTTTGTTTGTGATATGAAAATGCCCTTGGTGCTTTGTTTGATTTGAAATCCAAGGAAGTATTTTAATTCACCTATTAAGCTCATTTCGAATTTATCCTGCTTGACTTTTTCAATTTTCTCACACAGACGATCATTAGTAGCACCATATATAATATCATCAACATAAATTTGAACTATTAAAAAATCTTCACCTTCATGTAATAGAAACAATGTCGTGTCAGCACTACCCTTTTTAAAATCGTTTTCCAAAAGATATGCACTTAAACAATCGTACCATGCTCTAGGAGCTTGTTTAAAACCATATAATGCTTTTTCAGGTTTAAATACATGATTTGGAAATTCGTGATTTTCAAAACCTGGGGGTTGTTCTACAAAAAATTCTTCTTTTAATTCTCTGTTTAAAAATGCACTTTTTATGTCCATTTGTTTAAGTTTGAAACCTTTATAACATGCAAAACTGAGCAAAATTCTAATGGCTTCTAACCTAGTTACTAGTGCGAATGTCTCATCAAAATCAATGCCTTCAATTTGATTATATCCTTTTGCAACCAACCTAGCTTTGTTTCTAATTACATTTCCGGATTCATTAAGCTTATTTTTGAACACCCATTTAGTTCCTACTACTGGATAGTCATTTGGTCCAGGAACTAATTTCCAAACTTTATTATGTTCAAATTGATTATGTTCTTCTTGCATTGCTAAAATACAACTTTCATCACTAAGTGCAATTTCAACATTTTTAGGTTCAGTTTCAGAGATAAAACAGCTGTGAATACAAAAGGCACATATGTCTTTATTAAATGATGAATGAGTTCGTATACCTGCCGTTGGATTTCCTATTACCAATTCTGGAGGATGTTTGGCTTTGAATTTCAACTTCTCGACCTCAAATATTTGTTTTGTTGGATCAACACTGCCAGTTTTCTCTTTGCTATTTTCTTTTTCACCCTCATATGTAATTCCCTCATCATTTTTCTCTTTGTCCACCGTATCCAGATCTGATTCATCAAATTTCACATTTATGGTTTTAACAATAGTTTTTGATCGTTTGTTGAAGATTCGATAAGCCTTGCTTCTTGAAGAGTAACCCATGAAAATTCCCTCATCGGCCTTTGATTCAAACTTACCAAGATGATCACCTGTATTTAGAAGATAACAAGGGCAACCAAAAACTCTAAAATATGAAATGTTAGGCTTTCTGTCAAACCACAATTCATAGGATGTTTTGTTAAGTATTGGTCTAATCATTACTTTGTTCATTACATGGCAGGATGTATTAACTGCCTCTGCCCAAAAAGTCAAAGGCAATTTATATTCACTTAACATAGATCTAGCCAATTCTTGTAATGTACGATTTTTCCTTTTGACTACCCCATTTTGTTGGGGTGTTCGAGTAGCAGAAAATTCGTGTTTAAAACCATTTTCTTCACAAAAATTTTCAAAATCCAAAATTTCAAATTCACCACCATGATCACTTCTTAAAGTTTTTATTGAAACACCTTTTTCATTTTGAACGAGTTTTGCAAACTTTGAAAAGTAATCAAACGTTTCAGATTTTTTAACATATCAAATATCACACTCATTCCTTTGTCATATAGTTGGCTTATGGAAATGAGATTGTGATGCAAGTTTTCAACATATAAAACATCATTTAAGGAGAAAGTACTATTACCTACTTTACCTTTACCGATAATTTTACATTTTCTGTTATCGCCCATTATCACGCTTCCACCTTTATGTTTTTCGAGGCTAAAGAGCTTTGATTTATCTCCTATCATATTTTTGGAACAACCTGAATCCAAGTACAATTCTTGTTGCTCCTTAGCCCGCCAACATACCTACACACGAGAAGAAGAGTCATACTCATAGGTCTAATAAAATTAGTAACTGAATTTTTTTGATTTTGAACAATGGATTCTTTTGGAATCCAAATTTGTTCAAACTTACCAGATCCCAATCTATAACAATTTCTTGTCCACCCTTTTGGAACCCAAATTTGTATGAATATTTTATTATTGTTCCTACTTTCACATTTTTCATAGCCATGTCCAATTTTTCCACATTTTATACACTTAGGAAAAACACTTCCACCCTTCGCATTATCATTCATATTAATGTGTGTTTTCCCAAATCCTAATCCTTTCCTATTATTAGCATATAATTGATTTCCAAGCAGTATCCTAAATGACTTTTCTCCTTTTAAAAATTTACTCAATGTTATTTCAAGATTTTTTTACTTTGGTTTTAAGTGTTGCGTTTTCATTTACAAGAGAGGTGCATCTGTTGATGAAATTCTTTATTTTTGTGTCATCACTTTCTTTTAAAGCCAAGTGTTCTTGTTTCAATTTTTCTAAATTTGCTTTAAATTTTGCTTGTTCTTGTTTTAAATACTTGCAGTTTTCACAATCAAGGTTTGTCACTTTTTCAAGCTCAGTTTCTAACCTATTGTTTTCGTGAATCAATTTTAATCTATCAGATTTTAATTTCTTAACTTTTAGTTCAAGAGAATCAACGGTTTTGGTAAGATCAAGACACATTAAAATTAATTTTTTATAAGAGTAATTTGGTACCTTAGTGGATTCTTCTTCGCTACTTTCTGAATCTGATTGTGCCATAAGACACAAATTGGCTTCCTCTTTATCACTGTCAGAGTCTTCTTCTTCTCCTTCTTCATCATCCCATGTGGCTGCAAAAGCTTTCTTTTTCTTCTTCTTCTTCTTCTTTCTATCTTTCTGAAGTGGTGGACAATTTGGTTTGATATGGCCTGGTTTATTGCAGTTGAAGCATATGACTTCATCGTCTGAGTTGTCTGAATTCTTGGATTTGTTGGATTTTGAATTCTTCTTTCGTGACTTGAATTTCTTGTAAGACCGCTTTTTAAGAACCATAGCCAATTCTTCAATGGGGTTCTCGGCTTCATCATTACTTTCAACAGTGCTATTTAGAGCAATTGTCTTTTTCTTCAATTCTGAATCATCGCGTCTTTCTTTGGCTTTTAACTCCATTTCATAAGCGATCAGGTTTCCAATCAACTCTTTTATTCTCCACTTACTTAGATCTTTTGATTCTTGAATGGCCGTTACTTTGGCTTCAAAATTCATCGGTAGTACCCTCAGTATTTTGTGTATTAATTCCACTTCAATGTAAACTTTACCAAGAGCCCTTGCATTATAAATCACTGTTGAGAATCGACCATACATCTCTTTTATATCTTTGTCTTTATGCATCATGAAATTTTCATATTCGTTACAGAGTAGTGCGCGATGGGATTCCTTGACTTGAGATGTTCCTTCATGTGTAACTTCCAAAGTATGCCAAATTTCCTGCGCAGTTGAACAATGAGATATACAGTTAAACTCAGTTTTATCAAGGGCATATATTAAAGCATTCATTGCTTTGGCATCAGTTGAGAATGATTTTTTATCATTAGCATCCCACTTATCTTTTGGCTTAGGTATTTCAATATCATTAATAATCGTAACAGGAGATTTGTAGCCCGTTTCCACAATATCCCATATATCATAATCGACTGAACTCAAATAAATTTTCATCCTACCTTTCCAATAGGCATAATCGGTTCCATTGAACATTGGTGGCCTAGCTATGGACTGACCCACAGAATAAACATCGTTTGACAAATTCATGACTCTAGAGTTAAAAATACCCGCTCGAATACCACTTGTAGGATCTAAATTAACCCTAGAGTGGGGGGGGGGGGGTGAATAGGGTTTATTGCAAATTAAATGAATTTTAAATAAAATAAATATCACAAAAAAAGTTGCAGAAGGAAAATCACATACAGAAGATACCCAGCTTCGGCAAAACTGTGCCTACTGCTGCATTCAAGGTTTCTACTAGGAATTATAAACAATCTATTCACTTACAGACTCTTGTAAACTTGCGACCTTCGCTACCGACTGTTTAAACCCTAATCTCAAGACCTTGACACAACTCGATCCGTTAAGTTGTGATTTTTCCAACTACAGACACTAGTAGTTATTGACTCTAAAAGATGAAACTTGAATTTTAAAGCAAGAAAAAATAAAGAAATAAACACCTAAGAGTTAATGGTTAAGGGTTATCCCCTTTTTTTAAAAATAAGAGAAAGTCGACTTCCTTTGTTATTCAGTTCAACCCTTCTCTTTTCCTCTGGGAATTAAAAATGGCGGCGCTAGGGTTTCTGCTATCCTCCAAATCAGATGGTGATTGATGAAATTGCTCCCGAATTCTTCTATAGATTCGACTCCTTTGAAGCACCTCTTCTTCGATCGGTTTCCTTTGGGATAGCAAGTGTAATCCTCTGTGAGTACTCTGTGTTAAAGATGATTTCTCTGAATTATTGTTGGTTTATTTCAATTCTCTTATCCCTCAGTGCCGATGATGATTGTGTATTTATAGGGTTTATTAAACCCTTAAAACTCTGATTCTAGATGATTCGTTTCCCTTTGAATTGCTCTTGCGATTTTTATTGCCAATTTAATTTTTTGGACTTTGTCATGTGTTCTGAGATAATTATCGATTTTATTGGCTTTTGGAACTTAGAACCGGTCTTGAATTTTTGGAAACACTTGCGTTATATAATCAGATATTGTTGACTTTAAATTGGGTTTGAAGAATTCAAACTCTTTAAAACTTGTGTGAGGAATACTAGAACTTTCTGTGGATAATTTCATCATTACCAGAAACAGATATTGCTTTAAACAGTTACTATACTTTGATTTTGTTGTGAACTATTGTTCAGATTTAACTCGGTAATAACAGATATTACCCTTGACCATTTTTGGTAACTTGATATTGCTTTAAACAGTTACTATACTTTGATTAGCCGAACTCTTGAATTGGTGCTATGTCTTGCCAAAACTGTTTTGCACTTTGAATTGTCTGCTTGACCTGCTTCACAATAGAACTTGTACTAGATTATCTTGGCCTGAAGCTTTGGTAAGTTTGTGCACTTCTCGTTGTTAACATCTGTGTTCACTGCTGTTGCTAGCCATGCATATTGCCATGTTCACTTGTTTGTATACTAGTTTGCCACTTGTACACATTTCACCTATGTGTGTGTCTTTTTGTTAAGAAACATTTTATTTAAAACTAAACACATTGAGTGTCTTGTTTGTCCATGCATACATGTATATGCAGACATGATGCTCATACTTCCTGTGCATTCTCCATCCAGTGTACACACTTTACACCATGATTCATGTTATCCTTGCTGCTATATATATATATATATTTCAGTTTTGATACACTTAAACCATTATGCTTTACTTGCTCGAATATGTCACCTTGACCATGAACATGTGCATGGACTTGATCACCATTCATGTGTCGATTTGTCATGCTATTAGCTGTCTTGTTTACCCTGCTCATGCATGTTGTGTCCATCTATATAGTATATTAGCCAACTAGTTGCCTTGAGTTATGCTGATATGATGTTGCATCGTTTCTGAACTTTGCTGCCAGTTGAACTAGACCACTTTTTTTTTCAACTTTGTAAGCTTGGTCTGATCCATTCTTGTGATGTATGTTGACTTGCTTGAGCTATGAATGAAATTCATACATGTTCCATTTCCTGTATTACCATATGTGCTGCATGTATGTACCACCATGCTGCTTTGAACTTTGTTTAGACTGAGTTGACTTTGTTGCTTGCAATGTATTGTCATATTGACTTGAATTCATTGATGTTTTTGGGTTGCCTTGACCATATTGATTATTGTTGCACTGAGTCGAGTTGGTCCATGTGGCTACTCCTCAGTCGTACACTGATCGGTGAGGTAGTGCACACGTGTATGTATATACATGTGTGTATATGCAGCCATCAGACGAAATTTTCCTGTTCCTGCATATCGGACAATGTCTAGAATGAGAAACACACTGTAATTCTGAGGCAAATAAAATTTTCAAAAATAATTTCTTTTATTTATTTAATTTTATTTTTGTCGCAGTCTACTGTGTGTGTTCTTCTGTATGTGACAGGTACGAGGATGACCGGACTGGATTTAAGGCTGTGAAGACAGAAGATGGAAGACAGAAGACAGTGAAAAAATAACAGTGTCAATGTATGAAAGTGTCTGTATATGTGAATGCAAATGTAGTTGTATAGAGCGGTGACAAAGTTGTAATGAATGAAATGTAGTATGTCAAATAGTGGAGTTATAAGAGATGTACTTTTTGAAATTGAAATAAAATATTTTTATTTAAATATAATACTATGTGATTGTTTAAATTTTTGTACAGTTATATTTTATTTAAGTAGTAATACTATATTTCTGTTTGTTGTGTAGTATATCAGTACATTTACAAACACTTTCAATAATAAAATATATTTGGTTGTTATCATCAAACAAAAATCATATAATTGTGTATACAACACTGTTATTGTAACGACCCGTATTCTACGCATCATAGGATCGTAGAATATTTATTTCTTTCACATACGAAGTCGTATGGTCATGTAACTTTGGGAGACGACTATTGGGGTCATTTCCCATGTTCATGATTTTTGTTGATTTTTAAATGACCATTTTAACCCTAGTTGGTACTGTTTTGTCCATAACTTTTGACTGGAAAGGAATTTTGGCATGAAATCACTTCCATTGGCTTCGGATGATGGTTTACAATTCCGTAGAGTGGTCACATTAGCCAAACGGACTCACCGTTTGGGAGATATGGCTGAAACAAGTTTCAGATGGTGAAAAATAGCTTAATTGGGCTTAACCGGGTAATTAGCAGGTAGGCCCAAAGGGGATTTCGGGATTGGAGATGTATAGGGGCTGATTAGGGTTAGAAAACATTTCTTTCAGCCGCCACTTTCATTCTTGGAACCCTAGCAATGGCCTCCAACACCCAAATCACCTTCTAATCATTTTCTAATCAAGTTTTGGCTTAATCTACATCAAATTAAGGAGAGAAAACACGAAAGCAAGATTAGAGCTGCTGTTAGACATTAGAATTCACCCAAATCAGCGAGGTTTCAGTTCTGAGAATTTTATTTGTGGCCAAGGTGAGTGATTAGCATTGTTTTGACACTAATTACAGTTAATTAAGGGTAATTAGTGAAGATTAGCGAATTTATACACTAATAAATTCTGGTAAAAATATCTATAAATTCGAAAATAACATTTTATGCCTCTGGTAGAAATTTGGTTAAGTTTTGTTAACCCTATGATTAGTTTTGCTTAAACATGCTTAAGGGAAAATATGGAGTTTTGGGTATATTTGATCCATTTTGACACGTAAATTCATTGTTTTGGTGTTTGTGGTTAGTTTGCTATGTTGCTATGACTGTTTGGAATGATTTGTGGTTGATTAGAATAGTTAGATTGGTGGAAACGTCGTCGAATCGCGTAAACAAGTTGCTGGAAAAAGTTGTAGAAAGTTGTGCAGGGTTTCTGATCAGATCGGGTATGGGCTCGGATCGGATAGGAGAGCTGGGCAAGGAATCCGACCCGAACTGGAATCTGGCACAAAATAAGTTTGGCAAGAAGGAAGGCCACTGCTTAGAGTTGGAGTTGGACAGAGGATCAGATAGGAGCTATGGAGCAGGATCGGATCAGAGTAGGCTAGGGAGAAGGATCGGATCGGGGTAGGCTAGGGAGCGAGATCGGATCGGAGAAGGCAAGCGAGGGGGATCGGGTCGGAGCATGCAAGTTGGAGGAGGAGGGACGAACCAAACCGAATGGCGCGTGACATCCGAACCGAACCGACGTCTGAAGGGGGGAGAATCACCGAACCGAACCGCACTCAGGAGTACACTATGAAGCATTGCACCGAACCGAACCGTGTTATACGTATGTATCCGAACCGAATCGAATTCAGGACCACTTCTATGCGACGACTCTTTTGAAGACCAACTCCAATTCGATCAAAACCCGAGATGTAAGGGAAGTCCAAATGAGGAGCTTTGAATCAGGATCCAGCTGGGAACCAATGAGTGAGCTTCATGATTGGGCTTTGCTGCGGGACGTGTGCCAAGGGGCTATCGATGTCTATGACTTTGGATCACTATGTATGGGAGGTACGTGAACGGACTCAGGGCCTCAGTGGCCTAGGTACGACTAAAGGACTATAGACCAATGAAGTGGGGTCATTTGTAAAGATTTGGTCATGACTCCATGTGGTAAGCTTGGTAGTAGCAGTAGTTGTACAAGTTGAACTCCGTCACTACTTCGATGGGTCTAGTGATTGACAGTGGTGGACATCGTATGCTTTAAGCACTGAGTGAGAGATGTGAGGATGGTTGCTATGGTTGATTTGTTTGCCATCATTATGATATGCACACCCCACCCCCGTATTCTTTACACTATTAAAAATGGCACCTTAGAGTATTGTACGGTATGTAGTGCTAACTCTTTGGTTGCAGGTCCAGGTTCAGGTATGGTTTAGTATACCTGTTATTGTTCTGTTTAGATGCTTATCGCTCATACCAGGCTTTATGTCTGACCCAGAGTTTTATGTCTCCTCTTATTACTCTGGGTGCTCACACGAGCAGACTAGAGACAGGTTAGCTGGTGATGCACGCGTAGATGATCCGGAGACGAGCAGGAGGCTTCCACGTATGATACATATATATAGTATTCTCCCTGTGTTGTTGAAGATCACTGCTTGGGCATTAGTAGTGCATCTTCTACTTTAGCCTTCTTTTGTTTTAGAGACAGTAAATTTGGAAAGTTGTAATAAGCTGTATTTGGATTTCCGCTGCTTTGATATTGATGTTGGTTTTAGTTATTAGCTTATGCACTGTCTCACCTGTTTTATGTCAAGTATGTTATTATTATATTTTACTCCATTCGCTGTGAGACATTCTACATGTTCTTGATTGGTTCATTTTCTTCTTCCCTTTCCTTTTGACGACCCGTTCCGTGCTAACTGGACATGTGTACAGCGCACCTTGGGAGTAAATGTCGGTTGGTGCGGTGCGGGCCATCACACTTGGTATCAGAGCTCTGGGTTGCGTAGTTAACCTAGGGAAGTTATCATGGAGAGATAGTATACGTATACGAGAGAGCGTATTTGAGATTACTTTGGTTTTCAAAAGCTATATATATACTATAACTAGTATAAGGATGAAGTCGTACTGCACTAGCACCACTATGGGGTCGTTAATCGTTTCCCTTTACAGATTGACGATGAGCCGATATGCTAGAGGTGCTGGTAGGGGAGCCAATAATGGGAATGCTGCTGACATGAGGACGATGTTTACTGACCTCATGAGAGAGATGCTTAGGGATGTGCAGAGGGCAGCTCCCAATGGTGGGAATGGTGGTGGTCCAATAGTGCAGGCGCCTAGGGTCGACTTCGCCAAGCTGAATAAGGATTATACTAGTCTTGGTGGGAAGCCGTTCCACGGAACGGAGTCGGCAACGGATGTTCAGGATTGGCTGGATAGTTGCGAGCGTATCTTCGAAGACTTGGGTATTGAGGATGCGATGAAGAGAAGGTTACCATCCCGTTAGCTACAAGGACGGGCTATGAATTGGTGGAATGCTATAAAGGCAGCTACTTCTAAAGATCAGATTACTTGGGAGCAGTTTAAGGTTCGCTTTAGCGAGAAGTTCATTCCATCTGCTCAGAAGTCAGTGTTGTTTAAGAAATTCTTGGAGCTCAAGCAAAATGGCAGAGCTGTCTCGGAGTATATTGCTGAATTCGACACTTTGTCGAAGTATGGGTTATCTCTTATTGATACTGCCGAGAAGAAGAATGAGAAATACATAACTGGTTTGGATCAGTACTTGGGGGAAAGTCTTATTAACCACATCGATGAGACATTTGAATCGATTGTGGGGAAAGCATTGAGATCAGAATGTCTCTACCCTAAGCCGAAGACTGAGGTTGCATCTGCAGATGAGCCAAAGCCACAAGCAAGTGGTGGAGGCAAGGGTGGTTCCCAGAATAAGAGAAAGCAGAATCAGACGAAGGATGGCCAGAAGAAAAAGAATAAGCAAGATGTGGAATTCTTCAGCTGTGGTAAGAAGGGCCATTATGCTAGTAATTGTCGGGCCAAGCCAGCGGATAGGAAGTGCTTCAACTGTGGCCAAATGGGACATCACAAGGACAAGTGTCCACGGCCCCCTAAAGAAAAGCAAATGGTGAAAGCATATGCCCTTAATGCTATTCCTTCTTCGTCAAATGCCCCAACTGCGACGGAGAAAGGAAAGAATGTCGTCATTCAAGGTATGCTTTCTGTTTATGATGTTCCTGTTAGAGTTTTGTTTGATACCGTAGCTTCCAGTTCTTTCATATCTAGTGACCTGGTAGATAGATTGGGATTGGATCCCGAGATTGTCGATAGACCTTTAGTAGTGACGAACCCGATTGGTAGTTCGACTAGCCTTAGCATGATTTGTCGTAATGTGGTCTTATCGAGTCATGGATGCATGTTTGTTTGTGATTGCTTTGTTTTGGGCTTTACTGGGTTTGGCATTATTTTGGGAGTAGATTGGCTCCAAAGATACGGGGTGGTGGTATACTGTGAGGGCTTTTTGGTGACAGCTAGAGCGGATGATGGGTGGAGGATAGTGTTTGGTGGTCTACCCAGTGAGGGGGTATTGGCTAGTTTTCTAAACTCCCTCGACATTCCGCATAGTGAGTTGTCAGGTTTGCCCGTGGTTAGCCAGTATCCGGACGTTTTCGAAGAAGTGACCGGGCTTCCACCACATCGAGAGATTGAGTTTCGTATTGATTTGGTAAAAGATGCCAGACCTATAGTGATGCCACTTCATCGTATGGCACCAAGGGAGCAGCGAAAGCTCGAGGTGCAAGTCAGCGATCTTTTGAAGAAGGGATTTATCAGAAGGAGTGTTTCTGAATGGGGAGCACCAGTTGTGTTTTCTACCAAGGCGGATGGTTCCCTTCGTTTGTGTGTAGACTACCGCGAGTTGAATAAAGTGACGAGGAAGAACAAGTATCCTCTACCGCGGATAGATGATTTGTTCGATCAGTTGAGTGGCGCGAGAGTATTTTCTCAGTTGGATCTCGCGACAGGTTTTCATCAGCTTAGAGTGGAAGCTGAGAGTATAGCTAAAACGGCGTTTCGAACGCCGTCTGGATTTTATGAGTGGTTGGTCATGCCATTCGGGCTGACCAATGCCCCGGCGTATTTTGTGGATCTTATGAATAGGGTATTCAGAGATCAGTTGAATAAGTTTGTCCTTGTGTTCGTTGATGATATTTTGGTCTATTCGAGGACAGAGGAAGAACACAAGGAACATTTAAGAATAGTGATGGAGGTGCTGAGAAAACACCAATTGAAAGCAAAGTTTTCTAAGTGTCACTTCTGGAGGAGGGAAATGAGGTTCTTGGGCCATGTTGTATCAGAGAATGGTATTGCCGTGGACCCTGCGAAGGTGGCTACGATACAGGATTGGCCTACGCCCAAGAATGCAACAGAGGTAAGAAGTTTCCTGGGTTTAGCTGGATATTATTGTAAGTTTATCCAAGGCTTCTCCAAGATAGCAGCACCATTGACCCAGTTGACCAAGAAGAATCAAGCTTTTGTCTGGGATGAAAGGTGCGAGAATGCATTCAAGAGTCTAAAAGAAAAGTTGACGAGTGCGGCAATGTTATTCATTCCAAAAGGGAATGAAGAAATGACAGTATACACGGATGCTTGTGGTACCGGACTAGGTGTTGTATTGATGCAAGGCGGTAGGGTTGTAGCTTATGCAAGTCGGCAATTGAAACCGCATGAGAGAAGATACCCTACCCATGATTTGGAATTGGCAGCGATCGTGTTCGCATTGAAGGTGTGGAGACATTATCTCTTGGGAGAAAGATTTGAGTTGTTTACAGATCATAAGTCGTTGAAGTATCTTTTCTCTCAGAAGGATCTAAATCTCCGGCAGCAAAGGTGGTTAGAATTCTTAGCTTCCTATGATTTCGACATCGCATATACACCGGGAAAGGGCAATGCGGTGGCTGATGCATTGAGTAGGAGACATGCCAGTTTAGGGACTATGTTTCTAGAATGGAAGCAACTGGAGTACATCGCTGGGTATGATTTCAGACCAAAGTGCGAATTGGATCCAGAAATGTTAGCAAGTTTGACGATCCGACCCACTTTGATTGAGCGGATCGACTCTAGTCAGAGGGACGATCCTAACCTATTGGAAATCATCTCCAAGTTAGATATGGGTATCAATGAGGAGATGAACAAGTATGGGCTCGATCGAGATGGATGGCTTAGAAAGAATGGAAAGCTTGTTGTACCCAATGTCAAAGGATTGAGAGATGAAGTGCTTAGAGAATGCCATCACTCAAAACTGACTATACACCCCGGTGGTAACAAGACGTATCGAGATATGAAGCATACCTACTACTGGGAAGGGATGAAAAGAGACATTGGGAGGTTTATATCCAAATGCATGATTTGCCAACAAGTTAAAGCCGAGCAAAAGAAGCCTAGTGGGTTGTTGCAACCATTAGAAATTCCTGAATGGAAATGGGAGCAAGTCTCGATGGATTTCATCGATGGTTTACCAAGGACTAGATCGGGACATGATAACATTTGGGTAATCGTGGATCGATTGACTAAGAGTGCAAGATTCATACTAGTCAAATCGACCAGAACGGCAGCTAAGTTAGCAGAATTGTATATGAAGTGGGTAGTGAGATTTCATGGAGTACCTAAAAGCATTGTGAGTGACCGAGACCCGTTGTTCACTAGTGGATTTTGGAAGAGCTTACAAGAGGCTCTGGGGTTAGAATTACATCTCAGTACCGCGTATCATCCTCAGACCGACGGTCAGACGGAGAGGGTGAATCGTATATTGGGAGACCTCTTGAGAGCTTGTGTACTGGATTTTGGCGGATCATGGGATGACCATTTTCATCTAGTAGAGTTTGCATACAATAATAGCTACCAATCCAGTATCGGGATGGCTCCGTTTGAAGCTTTGTACGAAAGACCGTGCAACTCACCATCATGTTGGATAGAGACTGGTGAGAAGTTTATGCTTGGACCAGATGTGGTGAGGGAAACTTCAGGCAAGATCAAGATCATTCAACAACGAATGAAAGCTGCCCAAGATAGGCAGAAGAGTTATGCTGATCAGAGGAGAAGAGACTTAAAATTCTCCGTTGGTGACTTGGTGTTTGTCAAGATTTCTCCGTTGAAGAGTGTGATACGATTTGGCAGGAGAGGCAAGTTGGCACCAAGATTTGTTGGCCCATTCCCTGTTCTTGAACTAGTCGGGAATTTGGCATATAGAGTTGACTTACCAGAGAAGATGGCGGGAGTTCACAATGTATTTCATGTTTCCCAACTAAGGAAGTTTGTTCATGACTCAGATATGACTATTTCACCTGATTAGTTAGAGGACTTCGAAGTAGAACCCGAGGCGGTTGGGAACCGCAAGCCGATCCGTATTGTCGAGCACGATACGAAGCAACTTCGAAGGAAGGCGGTGAAGCTAGTCAAGGTTCAGTGGGGCGAGAACGAGAATGACTGTACTTGGGAGACAGAGGAGAGTATTAGAGAGATGTATCCAGAACTCTTCGCCTGGTAAGATTTTAACTTCGATTTAGTTTTCTGCATGCTAGGATAGGCTTGTTTGCTTGTTTTGCATGTTTGATTGTTGTATGTGGATGTTAGGCATGCGGGATCCTTTGTATGTTTTGGGTTAAGGAATTTCGGGGACGAAATTTCTTAAGGGGGGGGGGGGGGGGGAGAGTGTAACGACCCGTATTCTACGCATCATAGGATCGTAGAATATTTATTTCTTTCACATACGAAGTCGTATGGTCATGTAACTTTGGGAGACGACTATTGGGGTCATTTCCCATGTTCATGATTTTTGTCGATTTTTAAATGACCATTTTACCCCTAGTTGGTACTGTTTTGGCCATAACTTTTTACTGCAAAGGAATTTTGACCTGAAACAGCTTCCATTGGCTCCGGATGATGGTTTACAATTCCGTAGAGTGACCACATTAGCCAAACGGACTCACCGTTTGGGAGATATGGCTGAAACAAGTTTCAGATGGTGAAAAACAGCTTAATTGAGCTTAACCGGGTAATTAGCAGCTAGGCCCAAAGGGGATTTCGGGATTGGAGATGTATAGGGGCTGATTAGGGTTAGAAAACATTTTTTTCAGCCGCCACTTTCATTCTTGGAACCCTAGCAATGGCCTCTAACACCCAAATCACCTTCTAATCACTTTCTAATCAAGTTTTGGCTTAATCTACATCAAATTAAGGAGAGAAAACACGAAAGCAAGATTAGAGCTGCTGTTAGACATTAGAATTCACCCAAATCAGCGAGGTTTCAGTTCTGAGAATTTTATTTGTGGCCAAGGTGAGTGATTAGCATTGTTTTGACACTAATTACAGTTAATTAAGGGTAATTAGTGAAGATTAGCGAATTTATACACTAATAAATTCTGGAAAAATATCTATAAATTCGAAAATAATATTTTATGCCTCTGGTAGAAATTTGGTTTAATTTGGTTAAGTTTTGTTAACCCTATGATTAGTTTTGCTTAAACATGCTTAAGGGAAAATATGGAGTTTTGGGTATATTTGATCCATTTTGACACGTAAATTCATTGTTTTGGTGTTTGTGGTTAGTTTGCTATGTTGCTATGACTGTTTGGAATGATCTGTGGTTGATTAGAATCGTTAGATTGGTCGAAAACGTCGTCGAATGGCGTAAACAAGTTGCTGGAAAAAGTTGCAGAAAGTTGTGTAGGGTTTCGGATCGGATCGGATATGGGCTCGGATCGATAAGAGAGCTGGGCAAGGAATCCGACCCGAACTGGAATCTGGCACAAAAGAAGTTTGGCAAGAAGGAAGGCCACTGCTTAGAGTTGGAGTTGGACAGAGGATCGGATAGGAGCTATGGAGCAGGATCAAATCAGAGTAGGCTAGGGAGAAGGATCGGATCGGGGTAGGCTAGGGAGCGAGATCGGATCGGAGAAGGCAAGCGAGGGGGATCGGGTCGGAGAAGGCAAGTTAGAGCAGGAGGGACGAACCGAACCGAATGGAGCGTGACATCCGAACCGAACCGACGTCTGAAGGGGGAGAATCACCGAACCGAACCGCACTCAGGAGTACACTATGAAGCATTGCACCGAACCGAACTGTGTTATACGTATGTATCCGAACCGAATAGAATTCAGGACCACTTCTATGCGACGACTCTTTTGAAGACCAACTCTAATTCGATCAAAACCCGAGATGCAAGGGAAGTCCAAATGAGGAGCTTTGAATCAGGATCCAGCTGGGAACCAATGAGTGAGCTTCATGATTGGGCTTTGCTGCGGGACGTGTGCCAAGGGGCTATCGATGTCTATGACTTTGGATCACTATGTATGGGAGGTACTTGAACGGACTCAGGGCCTCAGTGGCCTAGGTACGACTAAAGGACTATAGACCAATGAAGTGGGGTCATTTGTAAAGATTTGGTCATGACTCCATGTGGTAAGCTTGGTAGTAGCAGTAGTTGTACAAGTTAAACTCCGTCACTACTTCGATGGGTCTAGTGATTGACAGTGGTGGACATCGTATGCTTTAAGCACTGAGTGAGAGATGTGAGGATGGTTGCTATGGTTGATTTGTTTTCCATCATTATGACATGCACACCCCACCCCCGTATTCTTTACACTATTAAAAATGGCACCTTAGAGTATTGTACGGTATGTAGTGCTAACTCTTTGGTTGCAGGTCCAGGTTCAGGTATGGTTTAGTATACCTGTTATTGTTCTGTTTAGATGCTTATCGCTCATACCAGGCTTTATGTCTGACCCAGAGTTTTATGTCTCCTCTTATTACTCTGGGTGCGCACACGAGCAGACTAGAGACAGGTTAGCTGGTGATGCACGGGTAGATGATCCGGAGATGAACAGGAGACTTCCACGTATGATACATATATATAGTATTCTCCCTGTGTTGTTGAAGATCATTGCTTGGGCATTAGTAGTGCATCTTCTACTTTAGCCTTCTTTTGTTTTAGAGTAGTAAATTTGGAAAGTTGTAATAGGCTGTATTTGGATTTCCCTGCTTTGATGTTGATGTTGGTTTTAGTTATCAGCTTATGCACTGTCTAACCTGTTTTATGTCAAGTATGTTATTATTATATTTTACTCCATGCGCTGTGAGACATTCTACAGGTTCTTGATTGGTTCATTTTCTTCTTCCCTTTCCTTCTGACGACCCGTTCCGTGCTAACTGGACATGTGTACAGCGCACCTTGGGAGTAAATGTCGGTTGGTGCGGAGTGGGCTGTCACAGTTATATACAACATCTCCTCCTACTTATAATATACATGACGAGTATTTTGATCAGAACAGAGGCCTGCATGATGTGGAAAGCGTTGAAGTGGTGGAAGAGAATGTGGTAGATGGGGATGTAGAGGAATTGAAAAGGAGAGTAGAGAGCTTCATTGCTAAGGTGAATAAACGAAGAAGGATAGAAGTGGCACTGGGTACTAGTCGTAGTGACTAATGGGTCATGAATAAATTACCTGTTCGTGAATCTTCAGCATGATGATGACAGGCGGGGATAATACACACTCGTGAATCACAATGTAATTTCCTCTCGAGTATGCTCATGAACCAGCTTAACACGCCACTCGTGAATCCGTGAGCGCATTAACGAACCAATCAATGAACACGTGAGTGATAATCTGTGAACATGTGAATGACTTGGCACTTTTGGTTGATGAGTGAAGATCTAAAGTACTTCATATGGACACAGTATGAGGGTCGTGTCCTCGTCCCCACGACCAAACTAGGTGGCGCACGAGTGAGGATCACGACCCGGGGATCATAAATGGGTCATCATGAGCTGGCAATACATCACGAGCCAAGCTAATATTTGTGGTGCACGCACGAGAGGGCTGGTCGTGGGTCTTCTGCTTAGGAGTTGGAGTAAATGAAGGTGAAGCGCAATCCTGTGCACGTTGGTGTGTTCACGACCCGGTCCACATGATGTTCATGAACCTCCAACTTCTCATATTTTCGATGCGAATAAAATACACGATATACATGGCTTATACAGAGGCAGCAATGCAGTTGTATTCAATCAAAATATAGGGATCGTGAGTTCATGTAAAGCAGGTCGTGAATGCTGAACGAAAGAAGGTAGTGTGCCAATTTATTCACATCAGTTGTTGCCTCTTGATATAAAGCGTCGAGTCGTGACACCTTCTGCGAGCCGTGAGTCAGTCACCCGCTTCTGCATGTTATCCATTCGTTCTTTATTTGGTCACGAAGTTTGCGATTCCTTTGATTTCTTCGGAGCCATAAAGTTCTGATTTTACTGAAATCACTGAAATATTCGAAAATGGTAGAAATGCGGACTTTTTCTTCGGACTTTCAAATCCAAATAGTAGAATAATAATCTGATAGGCTGAGAATTCAGTTCTCGGTGAAAGCACCAAAATGTTGGACCAAAAAATGGTCCTAACACTCAAATTATCGTATTTGGAGCATAGGATGTAAAGTAATAACTGAAAAATAAGAGAAAAATGGAAGACAACAAGATTTTTATAGTGGTTCGGCATTAACGAGCCTACGTCCACTTCATATTTTCTCATTTTGATCGTTAATTACAATTACAATAAATATTGTCTCTCAATCACTTGAATCTAATGAATAATTCTCTCTGAATTCATCGATTTTATTGAGGAAGATATGGTTATTCATGGACAAGTGTTGGCCATGGCTGCCATGGACAAAGAGATGCCAAAAGTCCCCTAATAATGCTCTTTGGAGGTTTATTTGTAGCTGTGGGAGAGCCCATATGGTGGTTGGGTCGTGGTAGGACACGTGGCACCCAATTCGGGAAAGTAGGAGCGGTCATAGCCTCAAGAATAGGTCAAGATCTACATGTGTAGTAGCAGGTTTTGGTCGCGGTTCATGGTCATGATTCATGAGCCGGGATGGTGGGCTGGTGAAGGTCGTGATGGTGATGGCCAGGCCGAGTCATGGTCACGAACCGCCCCCAGGGATGGTCACGAATCGACCCCAGGGGGTGGTCACAAACCGACCCTAGGGGGTGGTTATGAACTGACCCCATGGGGTGGTCATGAACCGACCCCAGGGGGTGGTTGCGAACCGACCTCATGGGGTGGTCACGAACCGCCCCCAGGGGGTGCTCACGAACCGGTCTTCAAAAATGCCAAAATCCAGGTTTTTCCATATTCTGCGACTTCATCCGAGCAATTGATGATCAATGCATGCTCATACTCAAATCCTTTGCTTTGGGTAGCCTGGTCACAAAGCAGGCTAAAATTATGAGTATCGTATTGATTTATATATATGATACTCTGAATTGGTTTATTTTATCCTATTGTTTTTACATATGATAAATGTTATAAGTATTTGTAAATGATTCCCCGACTTGATTTATTTTATCATATGGTTTTCTCATATGATAAATATTTTGAAAACTATATTGACTTATATATGCTATTCTAACTTGATTGGTCACTAAATGATATATGATATTCAAGATGAATATCATATCGTTTTAGATATGGTAATTGTGGTGAATATCATATTGGTTTATATATGATATCCTGCCTAATTTTATCGTATTCTCTAAAGTTCTTATTAATGGAGTCGTATTGATTTATATACGATACCTTTATATTGAAAACGGGGAGTGGGTATCCTAATATATGTATTTTACTTGCGACAAGAATTGAAATTTTTACAAAAGTTGAGTAATCAAGCTTGAGGTTTTCTTATGTTACAATCTAAATAAGTTGTGACAAGTTAAGATGCGACGTTGGTATTCCGTAATGTGGTATTTTTGACCAGTGTAAATTGCAAGGACGCAATTTCTTTAAGGGGGGAGTCTGTAACAACCCGGATTTTTGGAAGGGGGTGTAATAGACTAGATAATTGTGGTGTTTAAAAATAAATTAAATTAAGGTTTAATAGTTGAAATTAAATGTTTGTTTTCAGGATTTGGACGTCGGTCCATTTTTGATTGAAGTATTAACTTTTAAAATGAAAATTCTTTGTAACCTCAGTGTAAACATCTTGCCAAAGTTAATGTTATTAACAAATACTAGTTTGAAACCCGTGCTTCGCACACGGGTCAATGCTGGATGTAGTGTGAGTGTTTGTCAAAGTTTGGCTGAGAAGCGATACTTATGTCATTAAGTGATTTGAAATTATTTGTAGAATTCAACTTAAAAATACAAATATTGTAATTTAACTTAGTCTTGGAAAAAATGTATTCGATATTTGATTATGATTTTGAAATTTAGTTATTTTCAATTCTATTCTGGATCATATTGTTAGTGTGAATTTAAATATATTTTGTTAGATTTTTACGCTAGTAATATATTAAACTAATCTAAATATATAGTTTGAGAAATTATAATTTGGTTTTTAATTTAACTTGGGTATTTAATTTAAATAAAATTTTGTATAGTTGGAGTTGTATAAATACATTAACATTGGTTGTATAGTATAATAGTGAGTACATCTAGAGAATTCAAATAATGTATATATATATATATATTTAAAAAATTTTGTTTGCCACTTGTTATGTGTGCTGTAATGGTTTGACACTTGGCTGTTTTGGGGTCAAGAGATTTACAATTGTCCAGAACTATCTGGAATCAGGAGCGCAAACTCTTCTTAAAAATGTGTCCCCCGTGCCCTGGGGGGGAAGAGGAGGTACTGTTTTGGGATATTCTCCTTTCCTCTATAAAAGTAAAATATGTTATCCCTAAATTTTCCATTTCGGAATCCTTATAGTAGCATCTGTGTCACCGACTATTTGTCATTACTGCTCCCCCTTCGTCGACTGTGCTGCCGCATCCATCACCCGTTGTCGTACTAATTGACAGTAGCCATCCGAATCACTGCGCCTATGATTTCACTAACTGTCGAGCCTCTTTGCGGTTCCGAGTCGTCATATGCTCGCACCAACATCCAACCTCAGGCTTGCCCCTCCACACATCCTGGCATATTCCGGAAATATGAAAAGACTTGGATTGAGTACCTCTCCATGCTTAAATTCCCGATTCGAAGAAAGACCCAATCTTGCTTCCGCAGGCATGTACCCAAGCTTCATAAATTACTGTGTTGTCTTAAGTTACTAGATTTTTCTCAATTTGGTCATAATTTAGTTGGAATTGGTAGCCTATTAGCATTCAAATGCCCATTTTATTTGTATTTCACCCCAAATATATGATGCATTCTATCAGGCATGCACAAATATAAGTAGAAAGGTCACCCTAGACATAGCCACAAGTTTTGAAGTCGATCTTTTGTCCTACCATTGCTAAGTATAATTTCCTGCATTGGAATCCTTATTTGTAAGAACTTGCAATCTTATTCTACCTCTCTTTAATTCTTTAGGCCCACAGTTACTAGTATAGAAAAGACGACACTTAGTTTAGCAACTCCACACAGAACAAATGTTTAATCAATTCAGACCATGTATTGCCCTCGTCTTCCATCAGTGGTTGGTCTGTCAGTTATGTCGTGTGGACGTTTGTAAGCATCCTAGGACGATGAATGTTGTCTAAGTAAACATGTGCTAGTCAACGTTTTGATCATTAATTTTAATCTCGTAAACCGTAATAATAACAACAACAATATATATATATATAATGATTTATAACATAGTAGTTTGTTTATTCTTGTTTGCATGTATGTTCCTTGTTTTGTTAATTACTCAGCTTGACATGCTGTGCTTGAAACCAACCAAAGGTCATTTGAGAGTAATCTGGAGCCTCGTTGGCTGCATAACTTATGGTCTGCAGTGCACCGGTGGTGATCCACTGGTCACTGGTAAGATGATTATTCTGAGGTTTTGACACTATAGCTACACACCTGACCTTTGTGCTATGAAGTTGTTTTGTATTGATTTGTGCATCCCATTATTATTTAAATTGAGTTCACCTTTGTTCAACTGAATTTGCTATGCTGTTTTCTTTGTAAGCATCATGTGTAAACGTCCCCAGGCTCATTAACTTGCATGCATAAGGACACAGGTCCTTTAATTTTCTGTTTAAGAATTCTTGTCCTTTGATTGTGTGTACCTTTTGTAAAAAATGTCATGCCTTATGTCTCAAAACATAGAAATTAACAATTAGTTCGAGCCAATTAAACCTTGATTTGTTTTTCCAGCGTTTTATTATAGCATGCAATTTACACATGTGTTCATTTTCTAAGTGCATGGTGACGGGTGAAAGGTCAATCTTGTTGTCTCATATTATATAGCATGTAATTGTTTGAAACATTTGTTAATATTTGCTGGAGTTGATAGTGCCATGTATATAGTCTCTTTAGTTCGCATTCTTTTGTTCTCCTTTACTTTAATTGCCTGCAACTTGATTTGCATGGCACCATTCCCAGCACATGTAAGTAGCCAAATTCACCCTACCTCTACCAGTTGATATATTAAGGGTGGTAATCAAATTTGTGACCAACAGTTGCTTATAGATACAACTTTATTTTATTATGGAATATAAATAGATTGCAAATGGAGAGACTCAACCTAAAGATTCAAACAGTAGAATTTTAGCATTGTTGACAATAGGAAGAGGCACGAGAAGTTGAATGTACGTGCAAAGCTCGAAAAAGCTGTAATTTATTAAAAGGAATTATGTGTAAATTTATATATTTTTCCGCTGTATAAAATATTGGAAACTCTAGTTTTGAATAAAATTTTATTTTGCTACTATTGTTGAGCACTGCGATTCTGTGTTAAATTCCATTTTAAACCCTGTAAGCCAATTACAATCCGTCGTTTTGAACGTTTCAAATTGGTTTAACCACCGACTTGGGGTGGTCAAAATGGTGGGCTGTTACACAGATCATAGTCTGGATCTGGGGGAAGGAGGCAAGCTCACTGCTCTCTTAGCCTGTTGCGGCCGATTTCTGTTGCTCGACTAGAGCAGGAGGTTTAGGAGCTGGATAAGGAGCTGGGGTGGTAGTTTCGGGTAGTTGAAGGGCCATCCTCTTGAGAGAGGCATGATCGATGGCAGTAGGGGTCTTCTTGATTATAGATCCCCCCCGAAGGTTCACTGAAAGTGTCGAAAGACATGGATGAGAAGATGACTGTATGCGAAATGAGTCATCAGAATATTGGACGATGGCTCGAAGAAGGGGATCATTAGTATGCATGCCCAATTAAAGGCTAGGCCACCTATGATAGTGTAGATGGCTCAGCGCACTGAAGGAGGCTCCCAGTCTTGGGAACAATGTTGTATTGAATGATGCGCACAACAAGATGGGCGATAAGTCACAAATTACAAGTGTCCTGAACACCAACAACTTCAAGAAAGACGCAAGATATGATCTGAGGATATTTCATCTTCCTGTCATCCAAATCCACCCCAACCGTGGATATCTCCAAAATCTCGAGGAGATCCTAGTCGATGAACTCGATGTGGGTCCCTTTCACCTCGGACCAAATCAGACTAGATCCCGCATCAAAATTGGTAGCCAGCTGGGTGTCGAAAAGACGAATGTAGTGAGGATAACACTCACGTTCAAAGGTATCGTGACACAGGTTCAGTGCCAAGCATGTAGCAAAAAATATCCCCTCTAGGTGGAAAGGGGCGAAATCAGCAAATTTCACTGGATGCCCTTGGTGAAACCTGTAATTCTCCATTTTCAGATAGGCAACTATCTTCCTCGGGTTGTGGTTAAGCCATGCGACCTCTTAAGGCATATGACCGAAGTGTTCCGTGAGGACGTTGGAAGCACGAGTAGGGTCCATTGAGAAATCAGAGAAGGAAGATGCATATCTGGAGTATTATATAAGGGGATAGATTTGCGACACAAGAAATTTGGTGGTAATTACAAGAGGAATGTAGCTAGGGGGATCAATTTTTGGGCTTGGCTAAGTGGTGGAATGGGTTTCGACGATTGAAAATAGTTGGGAGACGAAGGAAATAGGTTTCGGCTGTTGGGGGAGCGATTTATATTGCTATAGGCTTTGGTCGCACCTAAAACGGGTAGAGCATTCGACCGTAACGATGAAGGGAGGTTGATCGCTAGGGATCGACCGCTTGCCCCTTTTGGGGGCGGCCTGAACTTGGACCCAAACGGGGCAGTTCAACTCCAAAAAATTAAAATAAATATATAATAAAATCATATCACCTTCCCGAATCCTTCGAAAATCTCACGCTAACATGCACCATTTGTCAAGTTGAGAAATAATCGCCTCAATGCTACTTAATCGCCTCAAAGATTCTAAACAGTTGCGAGCATCAAACGAACGAATTCTCAAATTGAAATTTCAACTAGAAATCCGAAATAAAATTTAAATAGACCCCTTACCTAACTGATAAACAAATTGAATGACTTAAGAAATCAAATACCCCAAGCTGAATGAAAATTGTCCTTAGTCTTTTTCGAGAGAATATTCTGGAAACTTCTCAAAATAAATTTTATTTATAAACTGAGGGTGTCGTATTATAAATTTATTTTATTATTTTAATTAATTTATATTCCAATTCATATTACTAACTAGAACAACCTTTTCCATGTTCTGAATTATCAGAATTTTTAAAATGTCAAAAAGGTTATTTGTGATAATTTGTATAAATGACTAGAAATATCCAAAAAGAGGAATATTAAACATCACAAGGAACGGGTAATCAAAGGTTATAAATCCGGAGGCTTATTCCTTTTCATTTCCAAATTCCTTCTCTTTACCAAAATTGATTATTTTTTAAAATTACACAAAACCCAACAATCTGAAACATGGTTAGATTAAAATTTATGTAATTCATTTATTTTCAAAAGCAGTTATAAGAATTTTGATTTTATCCAAATATTAAACCAAGGGTTCAAATGGGTAGTGTTATCGAAAGATAATCCGGATTTATAGAACGAAATTTGAAATGGATATAATTCGTAATTATATTTGCGGATTATAACGACACATTAACGTGAATTCCCATTTTAAGACCAAGAAAAGGTCATCGATTGGAACTCCCAAACAAAACCAAAAACAAGAAATCGCGACTATCTCAGTGGTAGCTAGCTTTCTGTCCAATCGTCAAGCACAAATCCACGGGATTCACCATACGTTGTCTTCATACTCTTCAAAACAAATCGCTAAACGCATCGTGGTGTAAGTCGGGGTTGGTCAAATACTCGAACTCATAATACTTCTAAATCTTAGTCATTTTAAACTGATCTTAGATAAATTGATTTATGACTACCTCATTGTCGAGATAATTTAGAGTCAAGTAAGAACAACCAAAGAAAATATAAAATAATTTCGAATATGTTCTCTTACTATTCCTAGTTTTATTAATTCCTAATCTTCTAAACCTAAGCTCTGATACCAAATGTAACACCCCATAATTTTCTGAGTTCGAATTTCGACATAAACCGAAACTCAAACCCATATAAGCATAGAGAATGTAAGTCTGGTGCCTTCAAAAAATGAGCATGAGAAAAACCAGAGTACAATAAAACTAACTCACAACGAAAACAAGGAAGGATAACAAGTATCGACTTAGGCAACTACCTTAAAAGAAAATCTCCACATCAATACCGAGCACAAGAGAATAAAAATCAAAACTAAACTTAAATACTTGCAAAGAACTGCCTTTCCTGAGAGTTGTTATGAGGAGGGGGTTAGAACAATAAGTCTGGTGAGTAGAAAATGTACAACACCATCTATAATACATAAATGTATCCCATTTGGTTTCACCCAAAACCATATGTCTAACAAGGCTAGTAATTTTAAACTAATCTTGTAAAGATTTACACATGATGATTTACAACCATACCCGAGGTAGCACTTCCCAACGATAATGATGGTGTAATACTGAGATAGAACTTATACGAATAATTATTAAGCTTTTAAACCACCATTCAACCAACTACAAAAAACTAAAAGGCGGGCTTACCAACTACTCAATAAGCCATAAGGAGTAAGTTATTTATATTAAACCACTTAAAGCCTTGCTATCAATATAAGACAAGGGTGTATCCTTTCAATCACTTAAGACTTAAAAAGGATACAACTGATCTCTTACTGCCTTACTCAGTGGTATACTCTACATTAATATAAATTAGAGGACACTAGCTACTAAGTACTACTAATTTAAAGCTTCTATCATTCATGAATATACCCAATCCCGCATAAGGCAAGAGATAGTAAGCAGTCACCTATTACCTACAGGATATGTAGACGACTAACCCTCATTTATGACCTTCCCCCAATGGACCCATGTGTTACTATCCAACAAATTTTATTGGAGAACCTCCTAGTCACTTAATACTTCTTACAGGATAGGAAGACCTGTGGTACCTCTGTGACGGTCATTTAATACCTTTGCCCAGGGAAAACTCTAACCCCAGTCACTTAATATCTGGAGGAAGCAGACTATCATAGAGAATACCAATATCGTACCCAATTAGCCTTAAATACTTCTTATTTATGGAGAGGTGAGCTATTCGATCACATAATACCTTTTTGAATGGGGGACCCAATGATTCTACCCTTATAGGGAAGGGTAAATCAAATCACTTATTACCCAATAGGTAGATCCCGCTACTTAATACCTCAAATCCAGAAGTAGGCTACATTTTTAAATTATTTGCTTATTGGTTTCTTCTCTTGGACGAAAAGATTAATATATATATATATATATATATATGTGTGTGTGTGTGTGTGTGTGTGTGTGTTTATATTTTAAGCGCGGAACTAATGTAGTTACTAATTTTATTTTGTAATTATTTGATATTTATGTTCTAGTTTAAACTATCGACTAAAATAACACTTTTTGTGTTTAATCTTTTTTACTGTTCAAAGTCTGATAAAAGGTTAATAACTGTAGTTATTGTAAATTTTGCTCCAAAATATTTATAGGAGGAATATCAGCATAATTAAAATCTCAAGAAATATGAAATATTTATTTATGGAATGACCAATGTAAACTACATACAAACGTATGTGAATTTACACATATCTTCTTATTTGGTTTGTTTATATTCCCTGTTAATTTCAAATAATGCCTTTTTATTCAAAAAGAAAAAAATGGCATATTTACAATAACCAGGTAAAACCCCAAACAATATAAAACAAAATCAGGATCATTATTCTTACCAGAACTACATAAACCACAAAACACACCCCAAATCCTATGAATCTGGAATAATAATACTATATATCTAATAATAACTTTGAGATTGATTTCCAGATGTGAAGTGTTTACAATAACTGCAATCAATATAAGAATACTTGTAGGTAATATGATAATATTAAACTGAAAGGCTTACAAATCTATGCCTTATTTTCATACATATTATTTCGAATTTGGCAAAAGAAAACAAATATGATAAAATTTTAGGCATATAATTCGGATTCAACACAAACGAATTGTATAAGTTATTAAACAATGAATATATTTTCCACTTACCTGAAAGCTATCCAAATCTGTATCTGCACATAGCTTTAAGGGTTACAATTTCAAAACCTTACAGATCTACAATTTATTTACAAAGAAGATTTACAACATTGACTTTGAATTGTAGATTTGAAAGAAGAATATGAAAAGAAGAAGGAATGTTATATAAAAGAATTACTTAATCAAAGAAACAACATTTTGCATAAATCTAAACTCAGTCTCTCCAGTCCTTGTTGTTTAGAATTGTATATGTTTATATTTTAGGTTTTTGAAGAAAATGAAGGATTGGTAATGTCAAAGCTTCGCTATTACCTCCAAAAAATATAAGCAAAAGACTGGGAGTCTATTCTTTTATTTATAGGCATAGAAATGACCCTGAACCGTTAGATTGAATTCTAGAAAAATCCGTTTCTCTGTGTGTGTGTATATATATATATATAATTTTCGAATAACTTAACCCTAGTCGTTATTGCCTGTATCAACCAAGCAGTCGATGGAGTGGTCAACCTGGCAGCGAGGTGGTAGGGGAAATATTAATTACTATATATATATATATATTATTTTATTTGATTTATTTTTCGTTTGTTTTCGTATTTCATCCATAGCTTTTCCCTACAAACTCCGTTCGCGAAGTTCCAAACTTGAAAGTTGACCAGAATTCTGTTAAAGTTTCATGGTCAAATTCTATTGTTTACAAAAATTCCATTATTTACAAAAATTCCATTTTTTTGGAATCTAATTAAATAACTAAATTATTTATTGCTAAAATTCTAGGTTGTTGCAATTTCCGCTATATTCAACTGTTTTCTTTATATCTTCTAAAAAGAAATGAATTAAAAATGACATTTATACATTATAAAATTATGAAATTAGTCTTTAATTGAATTTTTAACATATATTTTTCAAAAATGCCCATTTAGAGTTGGATGCGCCCCTCTTTATTCTTGCTTCTGCTTAAAGGCGAGAGTTGAATAAGTTATGACCCTCTTTAGATCGTTCTGTAATATTCCACTGGTTGCCGCAAGGAACGATGTCATAGCTCCTGCAAAAGTAATAACAATCAAAGCCGTAGGGGGGTATTCAAATAATGGAGAGCACCTTGCTATTATGAAAACATATTCGATTAAGTTTAATTAAATAAAATAAAAATTTACATTTATTCAAGTAAGTTTGCATATGTTTTTATTTAAAATTAAAAAATGTTATAATTATAATTAAATTGAATGTAATTTTTTTATTTAATCATTATTTATATATTTGTAAAAACATTTGGAATGAGTTTAATATGCAATTTACAGCATTCACTATATCCTGCAAAATCCTCGCTTTATCCTTCTATGACTGTCCGCACATACACTACATTGAATTCATAAGTTATTTAACTGCACAGGGATTTAGACAGCCTTTCTACAGTCTGTTGGAATGAATCGGTTTGTACTTCTAGAATATATAATATAGGAAATGGATGAATACCATTGTTGCATATGAACTAGGTAAAAGGCAATTATATTCGCAATTTGTTGATAATGCATTGAAAAATTTAAAAGCAATGGGGACTGATGATGTATATTTTAAACATAATAGATCTATAGTCGTACATCTAGAAAAACAAGAAGATTATAATAGAATTTTTAGATTTGGTCCTCATACTTCCAATTTAAAAGTAATAATTATTAAGCTTTGGCAGTTAAGGATGAAGTCTGCATTTGATTCCTTTACAACTCTAATAACTTAGGTAAAATTGCTTGATCTGGACTTGGAAATATGGAACAAAGAGGCAATGCAACAACGTTGGTGTGGATCGTGCACTTCAGTGAGCCTGAAATTTCGCAAAAAATCGAAGATAAATCTCTGGAACATGAGTTATTTGTTAGGTATCCTACGTATAAACGAATATGTTCACCAGAGCTCAAGTAAATAACTGATAGATGAATAATTTGTGATATACTAATAAATAAGTATTGACCATAGTATTGACACTTTTAAATCAAGCGTCCATAATAGCTCCAATCTTGTCCAGATTATTAGTATTCATCATCTGTTTATCCGATGAGTTCTTTTAGGGAGAAGGTCAGGATAATTGTTCTGGTGACTGGAAAATTATATGGTTTATTCATAAAATTATCATATACTGATTGCTTAGCATTCATGTTATATTTAAGTTTTATTTAGTTCGTTCAAACTTCATCACTGCCCATGAATCACATCCATCTACTCTCCTGTAGATTCAATCTAGTATACATAAGAGAGAGAGAGAGAGAAAGCATGTATGTGAATATATATCTCTTTGTCCACCTTATAATTAGATACTATCCCCTAATATCTTTCGCAGTCACCTTGCTTGGGTTAACCTTCTCGCCGTGTCACAATATCAATGTCGTAAGCAATGAATATGAGTAGGCTACACTCACTTCCTGAGTGTGCATGCCATTACCTATCATAAACGTTACAACCTAGTTTGCTTCACACCATAAAAATTAGCTTCGTTAGAAGAAGGGCTTCACGTTCATAAGAAAGAGTGTTAATGATCTAGATTAATTGTTTCATATCAATCAAGAGTTTGAATTGTTTTGAATAGTTTGGAGATATATCAAAGAATTTCATCCATCGGTAGGAACAAAAAAGACTTTGTTGTGAGAATCCTGCACAGCGGTCAAAGCAGTTGGCCTCAAGACTCAAAGCATTTTATTTCTAAGCACCTAGCTTCTAAGCCTCGTGTGAATACTCCACCTAGATACCTATAATACCCAGGAGTATTACTATGTAATACTATTAGATAATATAGAGAATGAGGTTGTATAGGGTATGCATGTGTAAAATCTTTTGGACTAACTCTAGTACATCTTAAAATAACAAATGTATAACTCACCTATACGCAGTCAATATCAGTACAAAAAAATTAACACGGTGCCTCCAAAATAGAACAATACCTAATATACAGAAATACAAACATCATACAGTCAATCACAAGGATAAAATATAATATGTATAATTTACAATACATGTTTAATCTATATCACATTAATATATATATATATATATATATATATATATAATTGTTGGCTCGCTTTTTGACCAAGCCACCCAGGATCATTCGTAAGAGGAAAGCAGGAAACCACGATATCTAAGGACATGAAGGAATGGATCGCGCACCATCGTCTCGCCCAATATCGATTCGCGTACCATCGTCTCGACCACCGTCGGATCGCGCACCATCGTCTCGCCCAATATCGGATCGCGTCTCTACGGATCGCCCCATCTCATCAGCGAACGACGCAGCCGGGCGATCCGATCCAAGCTTACATTGTTACCCCGAGCGAACCGATCCGATCCCCTGGTGCATGGCGAACCCTCTGACCTGTTCAAGCACGAGCTAGTCTTAAGCGATCCGAATCGCACGGATCTGGCGGCACGTGTCCCTAACCGTCACCTGGACCGATTCTCCCCATCTGCACGATCCGCTTTTCAAGCAGATCACGACACCTATCCACAACGGCTAATTTGACTGTTTCTCCAACGGTGGCGATGCGATCCGATGCTCTCGGGATTCGTGCCACGTGTCCACGATCCGCCTGACAAAATCAGCTATAAATAGCCCAGAGCTTGGCATTTTTCGGGATCTTTTTGGCAATATTGAGTACTGAATCCGCCATTGTTGTCAAACTACTGAAATATTGAGAGAAATCATTGTTGTATTAGCTTTTAAAGCATAATCAATAATATATAAAGTGGACGTAGGCTCGTTAACGCCGAACCACTATAAATTCTGAGTGTTATTTTCTTTTTCCTTGTTCTTCATTTGAAATTCTCTACCGTTCATAACAATTTGGGTGTTAGGTCCAAATTTCGATCTAACATTTTTGGTGCTTTCATTGAGAGACTCAGTCCTAAAGTTTCACTATTCGCTTCTTTGAGGATTCCAGCGATTCGGATATCATGGCTGCAAAAAGATCTAAAGCTTCGCAGACCAACGAAACGATTGAGGAGAGTGTGCACGAACTGGGCAACGATGAAACTCTGGATCGCGGAGCGCAGGGGGCGAACCGATCCGACGAAGACACCACGTTCCGAGTCGATGAGAACGAGACGATCCGTGCCACTGAAGGGGTTGTTACTCGATCCCGAGGTAACACCTCGCAGCCTCCGCGCACCACGACCACGAGTCGATCTCAGGGGGGCGCAGCGAATCGCCCTCCACGAACCGCAGCTATCCGAACTGATGGTCAGACTACAAATCGACCTGGGAAAGAACCTATGACCCACTCCTATCGTCCCGGAACCTCTGCTCGACCCGGTTCGAGCTCTTTGCGCATAAGAGAGAGTGATGATGACCACTATGATCCTGCTGCTCCTGTCACTGAGGGGGATCTCTCTCGCTTCGCCGAAATGTGGGATAGGTTGTTTGATGAGTTGGCTGCCCAAAGGCAGGAAAGTTCCATCCGGTGGCAACATTTGACGGCTATGGATAGAAGACTTGATGAGCTAGCAAGGCAAAGAGCATCACCGGTTCGTCCACTCACCCCAGTATATTCTTCTTCGTCTGAAGAATCGCCGAGACCTCCGCGGCGACCGTATGAGAGAGCCGAAAACATAGAACAGCTTCGGTTCGGAACCCTGCCCTCACAGGAAGAAGAAGAACTAGGGGCGGGGCCCCCAAACCGTAATGTGAATGGTCAAGCAACCGCTCTCAGGACTCGAGATGTGAACAGTCCTGTGCATAACAGACCACCTCAGCCCCGTCGCCGCACGCATACTCATGATAACAGGGGGCAGCGAAGCCCTGTCCGAGCCCCGGATTTTGTGGCCGCTTCCCGAAGAGAGATCAGAGAACCTCGTCGGGCCAGAGGCACTGACCCTGAACCTCCTTTGACCAGTGCAAATGTTGCAGCCATGGTCCACCAGATTCTGGCCGACAGCCGCGGACAGCGGAACAAAGATTGGGGGATCGACCGCAGTCATACTCCTTTTACTGACGATATTTTGGATGCGACTTTTCCAAGGCGTTTCAACATGCCACAAATGAACCGATATGCGGGAAGATCTGATCCTGTCCAGCACCTAATGAGATACTCTTGGTCGATGACCGCTGCCGCCGCTTCTGACGCGGTTAAGTGTAAAGCGTTTCCCATATTCCTGGAGGACGTGGCTTTGTTATGGTTTACTCGCCTGCCGGCGAGATCGATTTCTAGCTTCAGGGAGCTGAGCGAGAAGTTCGTAGAACAATTCCGTATCTACGCACAGAAGACAAAAAGCGTGATCGATTTATTCCTTGTCAAACAGCGACCAGGCGAGAGCCTAAAGATGTACCTAGATCGTTTCAATTTGGTCGCCACTGAGGTTAAAGATCCTCATGAACCGACCATTGTCGCAGCACTGATTGACGGAGTAGATAAGTACACTGAATTCGGGAGGTACTTGGCAGGCAAACCGCCCCACACTAGAGAGTTATTCTACGAGAAAGCCAACGTACATCTACGCCAGGAAGAGGTATACGCAAACCGAAAGGTTAAAACAACTGATAAGGAGGAAATTCAGAGCAATGTCGCCATCAAACAAAATGGAGACAGCTCGGGGAAAGTTGAAGTTAACGTCGGAAATCAGAATCAGGGTGGTCGCCAGCCAGGTAACAACAATAACAATGGTAACGGAAACAACCGGAAGAGGGGCCGAGGGAACGACTCCCAGAGAAGGACTCGTCCCAGGGCCTTTGAAAGTTATACACCCATAAGTGATACTCTGGAAAATATCTTCATGGATGCGTACGAAGTCCTCCAGAATAAGAGGCCACCTCCTAGAGAGTCGACAGAGAAAGAGCGTGAGACAGGGAAGTTTTGTCTCTTTCATCAAATCCACGGCCATTCGACGAATGAATGTCGTCACCTGAGGGATGTAGTCGAAAGGCTGCTTCGAGAAGGAAAGCTAGATGAATACAGAGTAACGCCCAGGGACAGGGGGCAAGCAGTGCAGGCCCCGAATCAGAATCAAAATCAACTTGCTGCTAGGCCGACTGCTCAGCAAAAAGGAAAGAATATTGTTATCAATACCGTGATCGGAGGACTTTATCTTGCTGGGCACAGTTCCAAAGCATTGGATCAATACGTCAATGCGGCCAAACAACACCTCGAGGTGGGGGAATGTAGCAACCCCGAGGACAGTATCCCGGTGAAGCAGCAGAAGATGATGACCGATGATGTTGTTTTCCGAGAACGAGAAAGCATCGGAGTCCATGCTCCAACTGAAGATCCACTTGTTATTACGATACCCATTGGGCCAGCCACTGTTCATAAGGTTCTGGTGGACAACGGGAGTTCCGTTAATATTCTTTTCAAAAAGGCCTTTGACCAGATGAATCTTGAAATAAAAGACTTGAAGCCCTGCCAAGGATGGATCCGTGGATTCAACGGAGCATCCACCGCTCCAATGGGTTATGTAGAGTTGCCAGTCACACTTGGGGAAGGAGAACGCCAGAGAGTGAGAATCCTTCCCTTTGTGGTTTTGGATGTTGAATCGCCATATAATGCCTTCTTGGGCCGACCGGCCCTCGCGAAGTTCAGAGCCTGTATAGCCCCCTGGTGCTTGTTATTGAAATTCCCCACAGAAGCTGGCATTGGTATCGTCAGAGGGGATCAAGTTGCTGCGCGAGCATGTTATGTTGCCGAACTAAAGTTACTTCGCAATGGAGGGGATATCGAAACTAAAGGCACTTCTCCCCCTTCGGAGGCGGAGACCTTATAGCAACCAAAGAGGATAATCGTTGGAGATTCGCCCAGAGAGATGCCCGAGGATATAGATCCCAGAGAGGATCAAGAACCCGGGGGCAGAATGGCGACTCCCAACGAGGCAACTGTGGATGTACCAATCGATGACAGTGACCCGGAGAAGGTCCTTAAGATTGGATCCCAGTTAAGTCCGAATCTTGCTAAAGAATTGACGGATTTCTTAAAGAACAATTTGGACGTATTTGCTTGGACCCACGCGGACATGTGTGGGATATCCCCATCAATCATGAGCCATTCCTTGAGCATTGACCCCAAACATCCTCCAGTAAAGCAAAAAAGGCGAATGCTGGGCCCAGAGAGGTCCACTGCCTTGAAAGAAGAGGTTGGAAAGCTAAAGAGTAATGGGTTTATCAGAGATTCAACCTACCTAGACTGGATTTCGAACCCAGTCCTGGTAAAGAAGGCCAACGGGAAGTGGCGAACGTGTATCGACTTCTCGGATTTGAACAAGGCCTGTCCAAAGGATAGTTTCCCATTACCTCGAATTGACCAGTTGGTAGACTCGACGGCAGGTCACGAGCTTCTCTCATTTATGGATGCTTATTCAGGATACAACCAAATTCCGATGCATGTTCCGGATCAAGAGCACACTAGTTTTATCACTGATCTGGGATTATATTGTTATGTGGTAATGCCCTTTGGTTTGAAGAACGCAGGCGCTACATATCAACGTTTGGTCAACAGAATGTTTTATAACCAAATCGGGAAAACAATGGAAGTATACGTCGACGATATGTTGGTTAAGTCCAAGCAATCTTCTCAACACACTACTGACTTGGCAGAGATGTTCGGCATTCTTCGAAAGTATGGAATGAAACTCAATCCAACCAAATGTTCATTCGGTGTTGCTTCTAGAAAATTCTTGGGATTCATTGTCAGTTCCCGCGGTATCGAGATTAATCCAGACCAGATCGCGGCAATCAGAAACATTCAGGAACCCAGGCAAATTAGGGATGTGCAAAGCCTTGCCGGAAAAGTGGCCGCACTAAGCAGATTTATCTCCAGGGCTACGGATAAGTGCATCCCATTCTTCGAATTAATAAAGCGAGGAAAACACCACTTTAAATGGACACCTGACTGCGTAGAAGCGTTTCAGAATTTGCTCAGGCACTTGGAGAAACCTCCGATTCTATCTAAACCAATAGATCACGAGGATTTATTCGTGTATTTGGCAGTGTCATCCCATGCGATCAGCTCAGCGTTGGTAAGGGAAGAGGATAAGGTCCAAAGACCTGTGTATTATGTGAGCAAAAAATTGACAGCAGCAGAGCGTAATTATCCACGGATAGAGAAGCTGGCGTATAGTTTACTGATTGCCTCCAGAAAACTTCGGCACTACTTTCAGGCACATCCTATCACCATATACACTGATCATCCACTCAAGCAAGTTTTACAGAGACCGGAGGCATCTGGAAGGTTACTCAAATGGAATATTGAGTTAAGTCAATTTGACTTGAACTTTCAGCCCAGACGGTCAATTCGGGGGCAAGTGATAGCCGACTTCATAGCAGAGTTCACTGTTCCTGAAGAAGATATAGCAAACGAAGAAGTGGAACCTTCAAAGTTACTTTTCGATCCTAATGCCTGGAGATTGTATACTGATGGCGCTAGGAACGACGAAAGATCCGGCACTGGAATAGTGCTTGAAACCCCCGAGAAACGATTGATAACCTATGCCATCCGAATGGAGTTTCAGGCCACTAACAACGATTCCGAATACGAAGCTCTGATAGCCGGATTAAAGATTGCAAAAGAACTAGAAGTCACAAAGCTGAACATCTTCTGCGACTCCAAGTTAGTTGTGAATCAAGTCACTGGAAGATTCCAGGCTAAAAGTGCAAGATTGATTTTATACTTAAAGAAAGTGAAAGAACTGCTGAATGATTTTGATCACTACAGCATATCTCATATTCCGCGGTCATAAAATCAGCAGGCAGACAAGTTGGCAAAGATGGCTAGTTCAAACGATCCTGAATTGACTGGGCTAGCCCCCGTTGAAGTACTTTGGTCCCCTAGCATAGATCAGATGGAAATCGACCTAGTACTAGAGACGGAACCAGAAAGGGAGTCCTGGATGACCCCTATAAAGAATTTCCTAATGGATGGAATGCTTCCGACCAAGAAAAGCGAAAGGCGTAAAGTGATTCGTAAAGCCGCCCGATACGTTCTGCAAGGCGGAGTTCTTTACAGACAAGGGTTTTCAATGCCCCTCCTTTGGTGTGTAGCCCACGATGACATTAAACGTGTGCTGCAAGAAGTCCACGAAGGCGAATGTGGCGACCACACTGGAGGACAAACTTTGGCAAAAAGGTATTGCGGCATGGTTATTTCTGGCCTACCATAAACAAGGATGCAGTAAGATATGCACGACGATGCGATGCATGCCAGAGATTTTCAAAGATACCTAGAGCGCCTCCAAGTCAGTTGAAAACAATGATGAGTCCATGGCCTTTTGCTATGTGGGGAATTGATATCATAGGGAGTCTCCCCATAGCAAGGGGCGGAGCAAAGTTCGCTATTGTGGCCGTAGATTATTTCACTAAGTGGGTCGAGGCAGAACCACTAACTACGATCACAACTAAACGAGTGATCAACTTCATCGTGAGAAACATCATCTGCCGATTTGGAATTCCAAAGATTGTGATAACAGACAACGGAACTCAATTCGATAGTGCTGAATTCAGAAACTTCTGCCAAAAATACCACATCGAGAATCGGTACACCTCTGTGGCGCACCCGCAGTCGAACGGGAAAGTCGAAGCGGCAAATAAAGTAATTAAGTCCATTCTGAAAAGAAGAATGAAGCGGGCTAGAGCCATGTGGGCTGATGAGTTGCCCTTGGCACTATGGGCCTACAGGACAACATATAAATCGGCAACAGGACATACCCCGTTCTCCCTTGCTTTTGGAACGGAAGCAGTCATCCCGGTTGAGATAAAGGTACCTTCTCATCGGGTGACCTATTATGATCCAATGACCAATAATGAATTGCTCCTTGAGTCCCTGGATATGATCGAAGAAAAGAGGGATGAAGCAGACCTGCGTGCCCTGAGATGCAAACAACAGGTCGCCCGATATTACGACAAAAAGGTCCGAGCCCGAACCTGGGAACACGGAGACTTGGTTCTGAGACGTGTCTTTCCACCCCCAACTCATATGGGAGCGAAGTGGGAAGGACCGTTCTCTATTCTGAGCAAGCTTGATAATGGAACCTTCAAGCTGGCAACCGTAGATGGAAAGGAAATCCCCAGAGTGTGGAATGCCCAACATTTACGGCCATATTTAACATGAGAAGTTTCAAATTTATTCTTTTGCTTTGTTAAAAAACTATGTACAGGGCATGACTTGCCTAGAACAGTCTGATTCCTTAAAGCGAGAGATTATAAAGTGGACGTAGGTCATGATTCGACCGAACCACTATAAAAATACTGTGTGTCATTTGCCTTTATTGCATCTTTATTTATTTGCCTGTTTATTTTTATGAAAATCAATGTGAATAATGCAGGTACTCGAAGTCCGGTGCCAACCGTTCCCCCCGTAGACTAATCGGAGGAACCTAAAGCCTTGGCAAAGGCTCCAACTGCTTGTCCGACTAGTTTTAATCCACGGAGCATGGGTTAAAGTGTACACCTAGGATGAGTTTGATGAGCATGCATGATTGCAGACTGCTTGATCCGTAACTCTAACTCTCCAGAGTAGAGAGAGAGTATAAAGGACATGAAAATCGATATCTATGAATAACGGCGGTATACCATGATCGAAGCTGCCTAAGCATAAACTCTAACTCTCCAGAGGGAGAGAGAGTATAAAGGCGTCTCCGATTGAGCGCTGAGAAAGAGCTCCTTTCCCGCTGAAGGATCGGAGAGCGATTGAATCGCTGAGCTCGAACTCAAACTCTCCAGAGAGAGAGAGAGAGAGAGTATAAAGGCATCTCCGATTGAGCGCTGAGAAATAGCTCCTTCCCCGCTGAAGGATCGGGGAGCGAATGAATCGCCGAGCACAAAACTCTAACTCTCCAGAGAGAGAGACAGTATAAAAGCGTCTCCGATTGAGCGCTGAGAAAGAACTTATTCCCTGCTAAAGGAACAAGGGCTGACTGAACTACTGTTATCCCATGAAATCTCCTATACCCCCATATTCAGAAATAGGGGGCAACTTGCCGACAGTACTAATCAATCCCTAGTAAACCCCAGTCAGATGCTACGGTAACAACTGATTGGGGGGCACCATGCACTCATATGCAAACACTAAACTTTGATACAGCAGTGTAACATAGCATGAACATTCTTCTTCCTGTTGATTGACTGATTTGTCATTATTAATAGTTGGCTAATGACTAAACATGGAAAGTTTCTCTGAATACAGGTACACAATGATGCAAGGAGAGATAAACCCTTGTTTATATACTGCGGATCAACAAAGTGAAAAACAACCTAGAAACAAAAGTGAGGACCAGTCTCACAATTACACTTCCTCGCCAGTGGAAAACCTAAAGACAAAATATCAACAAACAACAAACATCCTATTTACGCTTTGACCTCTTCTCTTGCTTCTGCCTCTCCAGCCTCTCCTTGTCGGCTTCAGATGGATCCCCTTTCTTCCTCTTCCGCTTGTCTACGAGGGGAACATCCGACTCCTCTGAAGTCTCCTCTTCCACCTCTTTTCTCTTGCTTATACTAGAGAGGGAAGCCGGGAAGTCATCGGGGTTTGCGAAGTGAAGCTGCCGGCTGATGGGTTTGGGCTGGATTTTCACAATCATCCCAGTTTTGGGATCGAATTCTGCAAGAGGGACTACATCCAAAGCCTCATCTCCCACCTTCTTTGAAGCCAACTCTTTCTCTTGTCTGGCTTTTCGGCTGGCCAGGGGTTCCTCGTCATCATCATCATCGGCCTTTTTGGTGCCGGTAATGTCCTCTTCGTCATCCACATGACGACCATCCATGTCTTTTAAAGCTTCGATAGTCTCAGCATCTTTGGGTACATCGGTGCTAGGTGCCGGGATGCTTCCTTCTACTGTTGTGACCTCGACCCGCTCTGAAACATCAATACCAGCACCCGGCAGGGCAGCCTCCTTCTCCACTTCTCTCTCTTTTTCAGCACCCTTGTCGACGGGCTCGCCACCTGCATTACGAGAGACACACATTACTAATTCAATTGGTTGTTCTGCCAAACGACGACAATTCGCAATTGCTTTAGCAAATTGCGGGGAAAAGAGAGAGATACCTTCGGCAGATGCTCCCTCTTGAGTAGTTCCAGATGCTCCAACAACCACGGGAGTTAGGCCCAAAGGGATTAGCGGATCATCAGGATGGTACTCCTCAACTCCGGAGGTTTTAGGCTTCGCGGCGGAACTGGAACCTTCGTCAATTTTGCTTTTACCTTTAGCCAAGGTTCTCTCCTTTTCCATTTCCGCAAGGATTAGGCGACGACCCTCTGCCAGGTCCTCAGGCTCGTTGTCTCTTAGTATGCTCTTCATCAATTCATCCTCATTGATTTCTTCGACCCCCAGTCTATGTCTTTCACCCTCCACAATGGCATCCCATAAGTTGGCCAAAGTAACATGGTAATCCGGGATCCATGAGATGTTGCGAGTTTTGAGAACCTGGCCAAGGAAATCGAAAATCATTTCTTCAAACCCCTCGATCTCCTTCTCTCTTTCGAGGAGCTTGTTGTTAGAAGCAGTGGCCAACTCGATGGCACTTTCAACATTCTTTTCGGCGAGAGCTGCCCGTCTCTCCGCGTCCGCAACCTGGTCATTCAAGATCACCTTTTCTGCTTTTGCCAGAGCCAAACTTTCTTTTAGACTCGCTTTTTCCGCCTCCCAAGCAGCCTTCTCAGCTTCAAAATGGCCTTGTGCTGTTTTCAACTCGATGTTGGCCATTTTTAGATCTTCAACCTCCTTCTTTAACGCCATTTTCTCTTGACTATTGGAGTCCAGCTCTGAATGAAAGCGCTGCTTGGCATTCTCTAATTCAGTCTTATAATTTTTAGCATCCCTCCGTGCTAAAGCAAGCTGGGCCTGAGCATCTTCCAGGTCCTTCTCCAATTTTGTCCTAGCCCTCTCGTTGTTTTCAAGTTTTGCTTTAGATCTGTGAGCTTCTATTTCAAGTGTTCGGATGACTTCCGAAAGATTAACTGCGTGTTTTTTCATCATCTCGTATTGTCTAGCAACATGGCGGATGTGTCCGACAACTTCGCTATCCCAGTTCTTGGGGACCGGTTCCAAGGCTGGAACAAATGTCATCCGGTCAAAGAATATGTCTGGGAATTGTTCCCGAAGCTTTTCCAACCTGCCTTGAATCTCGGAACCATGCATGTAATCCCGTGACCCTGGGGGAGCCAACTCTGGCTGACTAGAAAGAACAACATCACTTCTCTCCTTTTCAGACTCTTTGGACAAATCTTTGCCCCTATCTTTAGATTCGTGATGCCTCTTGGATGACCGGCTGTGAGAAGGAGCACTCTTTGGAGGAGTTAACTCTTTAGGAAGCTTCTTTCCCCCTGTAGGAACTGCGGGGAGACTGGAAGGTTTGGTGGAGGTCGATTTTGGGGGAGATCGAGGTTGCAAGTAACTCGGCCTATGAGAAGAACCACGAGAGCGCTCAGTATCCGGGCGAAGGCTAGGTGTGCCCTCACGAAGAGAACGATACGAATAAGATTTCCTGCGGGACATTACTCCTGTAAAAAAGAAAGAAGAGCATATTAAAACTTTGAATACCCACGATATAATAGTGCAGGGTCAGACAGCGTGTGTGATGTGTGCATCCCATATAATTCCCCCTAACAGACCCGAGCCTGGAGACAGGCTCATCTGACCAGTTTCTCGTCCCCTAGTTGAAGCAATCGCCTCTTCGGAAGCAGAGAAGAAAGGCTCCTCTCCGAAGTCTTTTTCTGTATATACAATATCGGGTAGAGGGATTTTATTCAGCTCGTCAAATAACTGCTCTTCTGTCAAGTCCTCGGGAGCAACAGTTTCAATTGGAGCAGAAATAGGAATTTCCTTGGACACATCATCGCGGACCTCATCCCCTCTGTATATGTTCAGGTCCTCATCGTCTTGGATGACTATCGGAGAAGGGATCTTGCGAAACTTAGTTGTCTCTGCCGCTTGCGAAGTTCCCTCTCCTTCCGTTGGGGGCATATACTTATAAGGTTTGCCGCCAGTGCCAAGTCCAAATCTTCTGTCTAGAAGACGATGCTTGTGAAGATTGTCATCAGTAATGCATTTTTTGATCCTTAGAAAGTCGACCTGCTCTGTGAAAGAATGGATAATCGATGGTTATATAACGGACCCTCCGTTTTCGGGAAGATATGATCTGTTTAAGACAAAGAAAAAGGCGAAAAAATATTAATACTTAGACTTCTTGAGCAAGATGTTCGATTAGGAGATCGAAGTTTACTTGATTTGAGCCATCTTCGTGAGCATCCGGCCTGTTTCCTTATATAAAACCAATCAGATTTAGGGTCCCCTATATTGCTATACCCATCGTACAGAATCTTTCTGTTCGCCACTGATTCGAAGAAAGAAAAGTTTGGAGTTGCCGAAGAACGGTGCTTGAAAAGAAAGAAGAATACCAGATCTCTGAATTTAAGTTCAGCATGCAGGATCTCCGCATATGCAACATATAGTGAGTATAGAGATGCGTAGGCGTTTGGATGAAGCTGCATCGGAGCAATGCCTAGTCGTCTTAAAGTTTCGATGGCAATCGGGGGAAACGGAGGGATAGCTCCTACTAGACACATTGTTCGACTAATCGCCATATACCCTTCCGGTGCTAGGTGGGGTCTATCTTCGCTTCCAGGCGTCAAGACATCGTCCCAAGGAATGCCGTGTCTTAAGCAGATTCTTTTAAGTTTTATCTCGTCAAGCTTGGATGCTAAAGAATCAGAAAATTTATCTATCCCGAGTGCGCCTGGGATCTCGTCAGGAGCTCGCTCATCAGTCTCAGAGTTGTTGCTGGATGAAGTACTTTCTGTCAGATCTGATTCTGTGGCTTCGTACTCAGATCCAGAATCTTCACCTTCCGGATTGACTGAAGGAATTTCAGGGTTGTACTGTTCAGGAATCTCGGATTCCGCTTCTGTCACGGATCTTGAAGAAGAATGGTCATTCAACATTGCTGCTAGGACGAGAAAATGTGAACAATAAGATTAACACTACCCGTCCCCCATGTGTGCAAGTGCCGGTGTGTGTGCTTGTGTGTGCGTAGTAACAAAAAATAAAGCATGAAAGCAATCAAGGTTGTCAGAAGCATTAGTCGTCATATGCAGTCAAATTATGAGGTCATTTAGTCCAGAAAGTCCAACGTCACGGCTCTAGCCTAACTGTTCAGAGTTTTATGGTGACAAGGCGTTGATTAAAGTCTGAAATTTCTTCGTATCGTCAGCTATGAGTCGGATCGCAAAGCAGAGGGATCACCCCTTTCGGATCGCATGGCAGAGGGATCGCCCCTTTCGGATCGCATGGCAGAGGGATCGCCCCTTTCGGATCGCATGGCAGAGGGATCGCCCCTTTCGAATCGCCGGGCGAAGGGATCGCTCCTTCACGAACCGTTGCGAACCCCACGATACGTCCCTTGCTTCCACCACGATCTTTCGTCTCGCCACTCGCTTTCGTCTTCTCTTCTTGACCACGAACCGAACCGGCCTTCTTTCTTCTTCTTCTTCCTCCTTCGTTTTCCTTCTCTCCTTCCCATCCTCGAACTCCGAGCTCCACACCAGTTAGCCATGGCGTTTTGATGATTTCGTTAGAAAAGCACAAATTTCCATCGTTTCTAGTCGAGAAAGTTCATGAAAAAGCGGCGTTCGCGAATAAGAATACTTTTTGTGGAGTTACCTTTCTAAAGATTGAGAGAATGCTCGGATTTTCGGAGGTTTGGAAAATTTGGGTTCGTTCTTCGATAATGCGAAACGATTCGGCAGAAAGAAAGAAGAAGGGGAATGAAGAGGAGAGCGTTGGCTTATATAGGCGAAGAGGGCGACCGATTGTCTCCCTTTCTTTGTCCTATTCGGTCCGCGAAACACCATGCAGGCCACGATCCAAAGCTTGTATCGCATAGAAGCCCACAGACCGCCTCAAACAATGGCCCACCAAACTCAAAGCCCGACACGGCTCGAAGGAAAGTCCGCCTCGTTTCGCACAAAGACCTAGATACTCAGCTCGAGACGAGCACGTGACCACTCGGACCGTGGCGCTCTATGGCGATCCGATTCATGCATGCATTGATTTGAACCAATGCGACTGTTGATTTACGTCCCTTCAGGAAAAGGTAGATTAGAATCTTCGAAGCATGTTCCATCATCGATAAAACATACTTCGAGGGGGCAAAATGTTGGCTCGCTTTTTGACCAAGCCACCCAGGATCATTCGTAAGAGGAAAGCAGGAAACCACGATATCTAAGGACATGAAGGAATGGATCGCGCACCATCGTCTCGCCCAATATCGATTCGCGTACCATCGTCTCGACCACCGTCGGATCGCGCACCATCGTCTCGCCCAATATCGGATCGCGTCTCTACGGATCGCCCCATCTCATCAGCGAACGACGTAGCCGGGCGATCCGATCCAAGCTTACATTGTTACCCCGAGCGAACCGATCCGATCCCCTGGTGCATGGCGAACCCTCTGACCTATTCAAGCACGAGCTAGTCTTAAGCGATCCGAATCGCACGGATCTGGCGGCACGTGTCCCTAACCGTCACCTGGACCGATTCTCCCCATCTGCACGATCTGCTTTTCAAGCAGATCACGACACCTGTCCACAACGGCTAATTTGACTGTTTCTCCAATGGTGGCGATGCGATCCGATGCTCTCGGGATTCGTGCCACGTGTCCACGATCCGCCTGACAAAATCAGCTATAAATAGCCCAGAGCTTGGCATTTTTCGGGATCTTTTTGGCAATATTGAGTACTGAATCCGCCATTGTTGTCAAACTACTGAAATATTGAGAGAAATCATTGTTGTATTAGCTTTTAAAGCATGATCAATAATATATAAAGTGGACGTAGGCTCGTTAACGCCGAACCACTATAAATTCTGAGTGTTATTTTCTTTTTCCTTGTTCTTCATTTGAAATTCTCTACCGTTCATAACAATTTGGGTGTTAGTTCCAAATTTCGATCTAACAATAATCAATGTCTCTAATTCAAGTTTAGATCTTCCAACTCCTCTCTTTCTCTACCTCCATCTGATCTTGCAATCTCCCATGTTCTTTCTCCCTTTGAGCTGCTTGCATCACGCTTGTCGTCGGTTCCTCCACTGGCGACTAACGCTGATGATCCTATGATCATTGAATCTTGCCTTCCTTTCCCTCATAGTTCCATTTCAGCTCTTCCCCTTTTCTTCCCACCCCTCCCTCGCCTCCGCGGCTAGACCGGTCGTACGCCACTGTAGCAACAGCCTCATCATTAAATGCTATCCTGCCTCAGCGACTGTCATCGAAATTGTTGGTCAGACAAAGTCTCCCCTCGCCTTTCTCTTCTATCCCACGCACTATCAAAATTTTGAAATCCAAAAACCATTATTTCAATTGAGCTAGATCTGGACATGTGGCTCATGCCTGTAGGTGTTCCAGGATTTGTAACTGCTGTGGATTTTTTTGGGCACTCCACCCAACGTTTTCATTTAGAAAGAATAGACAAAAGTCCCTTTCTATCTCAAGACCCGGTGCATTCTCTTCCAATTCCTATGCAAATCATGATTCGACAGTCAAATCATCTCCTCTCTCCCCCTACGTGTCAATGATCAATCCCACCTCTAAGCCCCGTTCAAATCAACCATTCATCCCTCTTCTCTTTATAATTCTCAGCCCTCTCGTCTTTCAAAAATAACGGTGTTTCCTCCAGACTCCACCTACCTCATCAAAGCATCCATCGTTGCCGGTTACGGGAATCTGCGATATGTCCGTTTTACCTTGATCGACATCTTCCATCATTTCGATTCATCCATATTCATCCTCACTGACTACTAATTCTTCAATCTCTTCCTCTCGACCGACCTTTACACCACCGCCCTCCAGCGCCACTTGCTGGCCAAGCCCGGAGGTTCCTTTACCATCGATCATTAGTCCCCAGCCTCAGGGGTGTTTTTTTGGGCTATGTGCCCCACCACGTGAATTCACATCAAAGGTTTCCCTACTCACCTCCACCATCTCCCCGAATTGCTCACCTCCGCCCTCTATCCCATTGGCCTCTTCCTCCGTGCAGACGATTGCAGGTAGGCTCAGAGGGACGTCTTCTTTGTGTTTGCTAGGTGTTGAGTGCTTAGAGCCTAAAGCCTTCCCTGCTCATGCTCCTTCCTTAACAACTACCAGTACCTTAGATTAGTCGAACATTGGGATCATTTCCACCTAACCCTTGACCCTGAGACTTACTTTTAGGAAAAAAAATTGAAAAAAAACAAGATTTTTTTTATGGATGCTCTCTAACCCCCCTTGCCGATCCACTCGCCGGAGACATGACAGTGTTGTGATGCAATGCTCATTGAAGCTACCATTCCTGATCCTTCCGCCCTTGCCTCCTCCCGCTGTTGGAACCCTCCCTATTGTTGTTGCCTCTGATGCCCCAGATGCCTCCCTTGAGGTCCTTGGACCACAAGGGTGGGATCTTTGGCCCTTCCAGGAAGATATATGGGATCCCTTAGATGACTAGGACCTCTCTGACCCTTTCCCCTCCCTCAGGCGAAACCTCCGATTGAACCTCCTTCTTCTACCGCTTTTTCCACTCCCTCTCGTCCTCCTTCGTTGATCGATGACCAGAACCCCTCTCCCAGCTCCAGCCCTCTCCTAGTATATGGTCAAAAGCAGTGCGAGACTTCTTTCAGCCCAATCCGGTAATAATTCTTCAGCTTCTGGCATTGTCTTTCAACCCATTATTTTTTATGTTGAAAACATGTCTTTGAACTAAAATTTAGCATTTTGCATGGGTGTTAATGTTCTTCCTGAACACTATTCGACCATGCAATCATTGGAAAAGGAGCATGCATCCTTTTCCCAATGAAGATCCTTTCTTGGAAGGTTAGCGGACCCCCAACAAATGGTTTGTCGTTAAGTACATTCTCTCCCCTTTACAACTTGGTATTAGTTTACTTAATGAGATCAAATTGTCGGACTCCACCAATCCTTCTCTGAATCATTTTTTAGGTTCTACCCTTATGGATTGGGTCACCATCGATGCTATTGGTTCCAGGGGTGGTATTCTTACCGCTTGGAACATCTCTCTCTAGACCCCAGTTCAAATTCTCAATACCTCCTTTTTCCTCCACATGTTTCTTTGTCACCTTCCCACTGACATCGTGTACCTCTTTTCCAACATTTATGGACCCTTCGCTAGTGCAGATAGATACGACCTCTGGCAAAATTGTACTAACTTAGGAATTTTGCATCCTGGCCTAGGGGCTCTAGGAGGTGATTTCAACGTCACATGTGATGCCCACGACTGTAGTTCCTGCTTCCTTAGACCGACTCTGACTCCTTCAACGATTTTATTAATAATTTCTCCCTTATTGACCCCCTTATTTGCAACAAACTCTTTGTTCTAACCGTCGTTCTGATCTCTCTCTCTCTTATTAAGCTAGATCATTTTCTCTTTAATGCTACTTTGGACGACCTTCATCCCCTTTCTCTTGTTCTAACCAAAATCATAAGTTGCAAAAAATTCCAGCATTCTCTATTGTCGCATGCTCAAATCCTTTTGAAAGAACATATATCTTAGAGACTTATGATCCATAAACAAATCGAACATTTCCCTTGAAGTATAGTGTCTCCAAATTTTCAAGGAATGACAATAACAACTAACTCTAAGTCATGAGTTGGGCATTGAACCTCATGTGGCCTTAGCTGTTGGGAAGCTTGGCAATAAATCTTCCTTTATGCATGAGAACAACTCCTAACCTTGTTCCATAATCATCAGTCTAAACAATCAAATTTTGGATTCCATCCAGCACCACTAACGCATGAGAATTAGTCAACATATGTTTCAAATTCTGAAATGCTTCCTCACACTTATCGAACCAATTTTTTTAGCATGCTTCATGGTTAGCTTAGCGAGTGGTGTCGCAATTCTCAATCCTTAATTAATCTACGCTATGACCCAGCCAATCCAAGAAAGCTTCATACTTTTGCAACACTTTCATATCACTTCCAATAATCGATGGCGTTAACTTTAGCTAGATCCACTAACGATCCTTCGCCCAAATCAACGTGACTAAGACACTTCACTTTATTTTCCCAAACCTTTACCTTTGATTGGTGCTTTCATAAGTACTATCCGAAGATGAATTTCATGCTCCTTCGTATCCATCGAATACACTAATATATCATCGTTAAAGACCAACACAAATCTATTTAAGTGTTCCCGAAACATTTGGTTCGTCATGTCTACAAAGAAAGCAGGTGCGCTCGTTAATAAATGGCATGACTATTTATTCATCTGAACCATATCTAGTTAAATGCTGTCAACGGGACGCTCCCTTCTGCTACCTTTAGTTGGTGAAAATCAGTAGCTAAATCCATATGAAAAATAATCTAGCTCCACTTAGCTGATCAAATAGACCACCATCAATCCGAGGCATAGAATGCTTATTCTTCAGTATACTCTCATTAGGCTCCCGATAGTCGATGCACATTCTCAGCGATCCATCAGGATTCTTAAATAACACTGCTGATGCGCCTTAAGGAGAATTAGTTGGATGGATAAAGCTTTCCCCCTCAAACTTTCCTAATTGCCTCTTCGATTCCTTCTTCTCTGTAGGGGTCATTCGGCTAGATGGCTAACTTACCAGCTCAACTCCTAGCATAAGATCAATTATTAATTTGATAGCTATCTTCGGTGGCATTCATGTCACTGTTTTGAGGACATCAACAAATTTCTTGACGATAGAAGCTTGACTTACCTCTTTCTCTAACTCTAGATCACTCATCAAATAAAACATCTATGGATCTGAACTTCCTACCAAAAATGCGGTCGTATTGTTGTAAATTGGGATGTTTCCAATAATATCCTTCTACTTCAAAAAAATATTTTTGCACATAACAACTCAACAAATCTATACCTAAGATAATTCTAAAATCCTCAAATAAAACACATATAAGATACTAATAAATGTGTAGCCTAGTATCTAAAATTTTAGGTTATTACATCTCATTCCTAGAATTATGTAACCTCCTATAGGATTCGCTACCCTAACGGAAGTGATGAGGCATGATGATTTTAAGGATAATTTATCTATAATTGTTCAGAGATAAATGAGTGTGGCACACAAGTATCAAACAAAAATCTTATAGATTTACTACTAAACAAAAAGCATACCTTACAACACAGTTTTTCCGTTTTCTACAGTAATAGGTTTGGATGAAGAAGGTTTTAATGCTAGTACTTTCCCCTTTGTCGGTTTCAGACAATTATCCCTATAGTGCCCAAGTTGATTACAGTTATAGCACCTGATATTCTGCTTTTTGGTAGCGATCTTAGCTTTTGCTGCCATGCACCTATCGAGTGTGACACTTCTAGTGACACTTAAAGAAAACAACTTTAGCTTTATTCTTCTTGGGCTTTCCTTCTTTTTGATGTTTTCCACCCATGAAAATTTTCTTTTATTTTCTTGATAGCTCTGGTTGCCATTGGGCTTCTCGCCTTCCGTAAGCAATTCCTCATTACAAATGGTCATCTCCATAACAAATAGCTAGTGCCTCGCTAGTGAGGCATAGTTGCTTTCGCAATCTAAAAAATAATCCCTTTAATTAGCTTCTCATTCTTCAAGACGACAGTGTTAATTGTCCCATAATCCTAACGAGGCAATTCATCAAACTTAGCGACGTACTCCACTACTAATATCTCTCTTTGCTTTAACTTAACAAACTTTCTCATCATCATTGATTAAGCAGCTTCTGACTTAAACCTTGCCCTAAGCCATCATTAGAAGTCTTCCCAAGTGATTTATTACTCTGTTGTCGGTTAATCGTGATTCCTTTCCATCAATGTAGAGCATTATCCTGCTGTTGTCTCATTGTCAGTCTCCTTTTTTGCACATTAGTCAAGCCTAAGTCTTCAAAGATTCTTTTGTAGTGCACCAACGAAGTGTCAATGGTAGCAGACTCCTTTATTCCTATAAATGGCTTTCCTCTCGAGATAGTAAAATCCTTGCACAAGGTAGCATAGTCGTTTCCAACTGATGCTCCGGGATGAACTCCTCGGGGACAACCAACAGATTTAGCTTGTAACATCTGAATAAAAGTTTGGTACAAATTCCCTATATCCATTGTAAGTCTATGGCACCTTGGTTCTGGTTAACCCTTTGACCTTGACCTCCTACGGGTCAAACATTTTCATTAGCCATGGTGCTTCTACCCCCAGTATTTAGTCTTGCACTCCTTCTCTCGATGTCTTAATTCCATACCGTACATAAATCTTTGTAGGATACCCAAGGGTGACCGTAAGACTCTGGGATGTACACATATACTTATATAAAAATGCAAATACATTATAGTATCTCTATCCCATTCCCCGAATACTCCATTGAACTTTGAGTTTCAGTTAGAAAATATGTTTAATAAAGCGTAATTTAAGTTTGAGTAAACCTATGCTCTGATACCAAAATTGGAGCACCCTATTCTATAAGGTCCAAAGCTAAGCGCTATAGATGATGCAGTTGTCTCTAGTGTTAACTTTCGATGATAGAAATCGAATGTTAATAAATCATAAAATCAGAGGACATGAGATTATAAAATAATTTGCAAATCATTCATTGATGAAATATTTCTTTCATCCAACCCTTCGCAAAACCCATTCAGAGAAAATACATATCCTTACAAAATACAACCTCCGAAAGTGTAACATCCCTAATTTTGAAAGACATTATTTAATGTAGTCGATGAGGATATGATATTTGTGCTTTAATAAATTAATTCGAGTGTTGGTCATACCCTAGAAGGTTTCAATCTTGGCTGAAATAATTAGTTAAGAAAGAAAGGTAGGTTATGCGTTTCAGAAGTTAGCGACTTAAGGAAAGAGGATCTGAGAAGTGTCATCATTCAAAGTTTATGGTACACCCAGATGGTACCAAGATGTACTAGGATATGAAGAGAAGTTTTATTGGAAAGGCATGAAAAAGTATGTAGCCATGTGCGTAAAGTAGTGTCGAAACTGCTAATATGTGAAAGATGAACATCAGAAGCTTAGTGGCTTGCTCTAGCCATTAAATATTCCAATTTGAAAGTGGTATTCGATATCCACGAACTTCGTTGATGGGTTGCTAAGAATGAGAAAGGAGAACAAAAGCATATGGGTTATTATAGAGAGATTAAACAAAAGTACTCATTTCATCCCCGTGAGATCGAGTAGAACGACACCTGTTTTGGCTGAGACATTGGTAAGGAATATAGTGAGACTTCATGGAATTCCTAATAATTTCGTGAGTGACAGGGATCCTTTGTTCACTAATGAGTATAAGAAGAGTCCGCACAAGGCAATGAGAGCAAGGCTCAGGATGAGTACTGTGTATCATCCATAGATGGATGGTCAGATAGAAAGGGTAAATATGATTTTGGAAAATTTGTTGAGAGCTTGCATCATGGACTTTGTTGGATCATGGGAGGACCATTTGCACTAAGTAGAATTCTCCTATAATAATATCAACAAGTCTAGTATAGGAATGGCGTCTTTCGAAGGTTTATATGGAAGCCGTGTAAATTGCCACCATGCTGGTTAGAGACAGGCAACACTGGTTCTTGATTCAGAATTGGCAAGAGAAGACATGGAAAAGATTGAGGTCATCTGGAAGTGGATGAAGGAAGCTCAGTTCAAGCAGAAGAATTAAGCAAATAGAACGCATTAGTACTCGGAATTTTAAGTTGTAGATAGAGTCTTCGTAAAAGTGTCGTCGATGAAGGGCATATTTCACTTTAGAAAGTCCTGAAATATAGTGCCAAGGTTTATTGGACCTCTTCTTGTATTGGAAAGAATTGGGAAGCTTGTCTATAGTCTGGAGTTGTTGGAGAATTTTGCGGGATTCCATAACATATTCCACGTTTTGCATTTGCAAAATTATGTGATGACCCGAAGCTACCTTGGATCTGAAGGAATTGGAAGAGTTTGTAGTGGAATCCGACTTGACTTTCGTTAGACAACCAGTGAGAGTTGTGGATAGAGACAAAAGAAAATTGAGAACCAAGACAGTTAAGCTAGTGAAAGTCGAGTGGAGTGTTGATGAAATAGATTGCACTTGGGAAACCGAAGATAGGGTTAATGAGACCTTTCCTCATTTGCTTATGATATGATCTATATTGCTTTATAGATAGAATACTAGTATGATTCACTAGTATAGATAGCATTGATGCTTGTTCGCTTGTTGCTATGATTGTTTAGTCTTTGTCTAAATTCTGAGGACGAAATTCCCTTAGGCAAAGGATGTAATGTCCCTTATTTTCAAAAGACATTATTCAAGAATTTAGTTGGCTGATTAAATAGGAATCATGTAGTGGACAAGGATATGATATTTGTGCTTAAATAAATAAATTATAAGGTTGACCATAAGACAAATAAACCAATTTAATGTGCATTAGAAGGAGGGATATAAGAGGGGAAACGTTGGTACTATTGGCCCTTATATATATAGCATATCCTCTCACATTATTTTCATTCACATTCACTCCTTATGCCTATGAAAATAAAGTTGGAAGCCCATTGAATCTAGAGGAAGAAAGAAAGAAAGAAAAATCTAGGAATCTTAAAGCTTAGAACTTATCAACGTAGCTTTTCTCCTCTATCCAAATAGGTGATAAGATTCTTTACCCACGAAGTTTCAGCCATTTGATTATAGCCGAAACATATGTGTTATTGTTCATGAATGCTTTCATAATTTATGTGATGTTTCATGAAAGTTTTGGAATATACAAGATTGTTTTCATGTGTACAATTGAAATGTGTGAAAATGAATAGGTTCATAGTTTGAAATCCATAATTATACTTCTTCGATTATTATAAAATTTTGGTATGATGTTTTTCATGTGATTACGGAGATGAGTTTTGAATTTCATGATTTATCATAATTAAATGAATTTAATACGAATTTTCAAGATTATTTGCTTAGGAAATTCTTGAATATTGATTAAAATATACGTAAAAATATTTTTATCATGGCCGGTACAAAATTACTGCAAAATGATTGTATACGCTAGTATTCCAAATTTATTACCCAATGAGAATTTGACAAATATGGTGAAATGTGTATAAAGTAATACTTTTGTGGAAATAAGTCAAAATTTCCGTATTTACTGTCAGTGCCATTGTCTAGCCATAAGTACCCTCCGACAAGGTCGGAACCGTCTTTCGGTAGCGTTGGATGCTTGTAATATCACATGTATGGTATGGAAGCATTTAAGGCTTCCACCTCTAACCTTTCGGTCTAAGTAAATGCTTATAAATATTTTGGTTTTGAAAGATAACTAATCCTCTGGAGGCAACTGCCTTAGCTCTTTTGGTTAAGCCAGAAGAGGTTCTTTTCATTAAATAAAATATATTATAAAGAAAGACTCTGAATGGTGAATCCAAAAGGAAAAGGGGTTCTATGCCTCTAGGTGTTTCATTAGAACAGAACGGGGCTTCTTACCAAAGCCTATGCTTTCGTAAGTGAAGAAAGCCTTGAAGCCATTACCTATGATGACATGGCTTTATAAACCTATTTTATTTAAAATATTTACTTCAACATAGATGGTTCAGTTAGAAACTTTTCTAATACCAAATGTTATGAGGTTTTGCCTCTTTTGCTATTGCGTCAGTAGTAACGATAAAGAGACTTTCAATTTATAAGTGTTCAAAAATGAAACAGAGGTTCTGCCTCTATTCCCTATCGTCATTTGTGTGACTGAAGGCCCTGATTATTGATTTTTGAAAGAGCCTAAAGGGTTGTCCCTTTCAGAATAGTTTGCTGTCATTTGTGTGATGACGTGCATTGTGTAATGATTGTTGTTGTTTTGTTAGAAGGGTAGTTTCTTTCAGAATGAATTAGATATGGCTTTGGCGCCTATGAGGGAGAAGCGAGGATTGGAATATGACATAAGTGTTGCACCCATTGAAATGAAAAATTCAATACTACTTAAACCCATTAAAATTCTTATGTTATTAGTAGTGGACCACTATTAGGAATAACATATGCGTGAAACCTAGCGAAGGTATAATGGGTAGGAAACACCTTTTAAATTAAACTGAATATTGGTGCTTAAGCCTATTGCTTCGTGCTGTTCAGGGGAATTAGGAGTGAACTTTCAGTTTCGTGTTAGTGGGGGGTTACTCTGTAAAGTACAGGAGGTTAAACTGGAAGAACCTGTTGCTTCGTGTAGCTTAGGAGAAAGGAATTGGGGAAACCGATTAAATAAAAGGTTAAGCCTTAGGTCTTGTCGTTAGTAGATGTTATTTTATGAAGCATGAAAAAGGGATCAAAAGGAAGAATTCCATTTCTTCGCACAATTTGGAAGTTATAATAAGATAGGGGCCCATTGCTTTATGCCGTTTGGAAGCCAATTAAATACGGAGAATGGTGGTTTCATGAGTGGGATTTGACCCCATGAAGCAGACGGAACCACGTATGTCATGTAAATTATGAAAACGTTAAGACAAGATAGTTGGTATAACAAAGGGATGGAAATCTAGTGAAAACATATAACCGTTAAGACAAGAAGTAAGAGTAATGGAGGGACGGAGAATCCATTGTGTGTTGCATATTACATCGTTATATTTTTTTGGCAAGGCCGACCAGTTTTTATAGTGTTCTGTCACACTCTTTTATTAAAAAAATAGAAAAAGTACAAGAGAATTCAGGTGATATACCATATGTATATCAACTAAAGCTTCCACACTAGGAAGACAAATACATCATTCTAAAAACGCTAACTACTTGACATTACATTTCACCTTGATGCCACACTGCCATTTTGACAGTTAACCATTTTCTTGTAGGTTCCTAAGCATCTCCTTCTTCTTACTCCAAGTGATCATCGTATTAGATCTTGCCTTTTCGTTGGAGCTCACTGCCACTGGTTCAATAATGGAGTCTGGTGGTCGTTCTATGTAAGCAAGTGGTGATGTATTGTGAGCATACGGGTTCTTGCACTTGGCAGTTGGTGTTGTTTGTCCTCTGTTGTTAACACTAGTAATCACGTGCTTAACCAAGTCAGCTAGACTTTCAAGCCTGGACTTATTCATCTGTTCCAACTTATTCCTCTCTTTAAAGTCATTGAAGTCCTTCAATGTCTTCATAGACACATGATGGAGTTAGGTTCTGTTCCATCAAGCTCAAATTGAAGCTTGTCATTTATAAGTTGCATGTCATCTGAGATTGAGTGGATCAGGGCCGCATTAATAGACTCGGTTCCTTTATGATAATCTGCATTCCTCGCTATTTGCTATTCAGGCATCACCATAATATTCATATTTTCTACATTTACATTCAACGAAGGATTCACATGCATGTTTTGAATAACTAATCTGTTTCGTTTGCTTGTTGCAAAGCCTTGCCTCCTCTATTTCCACAAGTGTCACCTTCCTTACTCATCACAACAACAAGAGTTGTTAGCTTACCACTGTCAGCACAAGTGACTTGCTCATTTGCAACATCGGCAACAACTTCCAACTCAGAGTCCTTTGCGTTTTCATTAATCCGCAGCTTCAATCCTTCTCCACTATTTTCATTTGAACACCCAAAAAATTTAGTTAGAATTGCATCAACTACCGTAATCTCACTATCCTCTAGCACATCCGATGTCTCATTGATTAACCCATCATTTCTTACTTCATTATCCTCAGCAATACTATCTAGCACTCCAAATTTGTTATTATCAATTGACTCCTCATGACTTTGACTTAACTTTTATTACCGGCACTCTTCTTCTTATCTTGTAATCTCTTATAGTATTGATTGCTTGAGTTTCCTTTTCTCCTATATGTAACTTTCTTCCAGACTTCATTCTTCCTTATGTAAATACCATACTTCCCCTCGTTTCCACTAACACGTTCTTTACTGCTACTTTCCATTTTGTCAACCTGTTTCAAGCTCTCAACAATACATTTTAACACAGTCTTGCTTCTCTTATCTTTTGAGTTATCAATTCCTTGACAGACATCACTCATCTGCCTCTTGCATTGAGCTGTTAAGTGCCCAAAGCACTTGCATAAGTCAGATGCATCTGGCTGCCAAAGATAGTTAACGAAGACTATTTGTTCTCCACATCAGGCAAAGCAACCTGAAATTCGTTAACTAATGGTTTCTCCGGGGTCACTTCCACCATACATTTTGCATTCTTGAGTCTTTCCAAGATTTTGTTGAATTATCCATGCACAAAAACTTTCCCACTCGCATCGCTATCCAGCAAATTCCAACCTTTGTCCATGTATACAATGATAAATTCCTCAATTTAATCCACATAGGGACACTCTTAATTAAACTAGAATTGCTTCCCATATTTATATCCCATGGCTTAATGATAAACAATTTATCTTGTATTACAACTAGATCTGCCTTAGCTATTCTATTCCTGTCATCACCATTCGATAGTAGAAAGAAAACACGCTGCTAGTAAACTTTACCTTAATCCCTCCTTGCGGTTTACAAAGACGCTGCAGATGATATACCACATCGTAGTAATTCGGCTGCTTATCAAGGAAGGATCCGATTAGATAATTTTCCCATTAATCTTTCGTAGCTAGGAGAATTTCCTAAGAAGGTACCATCGCGTTACCTTCGAATTTAAGAGTCATCATTGGTAGGGCAAAAGTTTCAGCGTTCTTCGGCTTGGCAAAGAAAAGCGAAGACCATATTTTGGTTTCATCTACCATGCTAGCAATCAGATTACGTTGTGTAGAGATCGGATCGGAGGGGGTGGTGATGTCAGGAGGGTCAGGTGGTGGGAGGTTTGGAGGAGATAATATAGGAGGTGGCTGATTGATTTTAGGGGTGGTAGAAATTGGGGCAAAAGTTAGGCTTGAGGGGAAATTTGAGGCGGCGGAGCTGATAGGTCTTACCATTGTTGAAGATTATACGACAAATTAATTTAAAATAAGACTATTATTATAATATTACATCTTTATTATTATATGCTTGTGATAATATAATAAACATTGAAGTGTAGGGGCACAAGGTTAGCTTAGTTTTGTAGCATGGTTTTAACGAGAGGGAAACCCCCTCCGCTATGCGAAGTAGTCTCGTTAGACACTTTGATTTCGGGTAGCAATTTATTATTCACACAAGTCTTTTTTACTAACCCATAATTTTTCCCCTTAAACTCTCAGATACTCAATTAAGTAGGTCGAGGGTTAAGGCTTTCAGGCATAGCTTTCATATATGCTTCTGGAGGTGAGCAAGAGGCTGTATCTACATAGGAGTTCCATTGTATTCTATTATGTTTTCATGTATGTATTGGCATGTGTTTTGCATGCCATTATTTATAGTCTGATCAATCGAGGGGGCATCATCATTTGTCGCTCTCAGGGTATATTTTGTAATATATTATGTCTTTGAATGGGTATTACGATGGGTTATATGAATAAATATTGGTATTAGTAAATGTTTTGTAAAAAAATAAAATCATACTCTCTTGTTGACTAATGTAAAGGTTGTTTAACATTCGATTTTTCTATCACCGAAGATTGAAACTAGAGATGTGTAATACCCCGATTTTATATAAATATTAAAGAAAATATCGATAATTTATGATTTTAGAATTTAGCCCAGAAACATATACCATTGTGTTCGTGGCAATTTTCTGATTCGTTTTGATATATGACTTGTCCCTAACAGAGTCCGTATGGGAAAGTTATTAACGAATGAAGATTTAAAAGGTTGTATGCATATATACATGCACAAATTCAAAATATGAAATTAGATATAAGTTATAAGTGGAAAATAATAATTGAGGTAAGTAATATTTAAAGATAAACTAAACTTAATATTAACGTTAATCAAAAATTGAAATTGGCAGAAAATACGTTCAAGACCCACAAGCTAGGTTGACCCAGACTTTACAAGGGTCGACCCACCTCTAAGGTGTAGGGGTGACCCACCCAAGCTAGATCTATTTTGTGTTGTGACGTGTTTTTCTAATTTAAATAGTTCGGATTTTATATCTGTGAATCCGACAGACCAGAATTCCCTGTACACCTATAAATAGACTACGAGATCCTAGCTTTCAACTCATATTTTGTGAGATAACGCTAAGGCTCTGTCGTTTTCTTTCCTCACCAAATCTTTCAGAAATTAGAATTAGATTTAGTAAATTCTAATTCAAGATTAGAAGACAAAGAATGTATATCTACAACATAGGTGTTCAGATTTATGATCAACGTGAGGTAAGTCCTGTGAATCTGATTTATTTAGGTTTCTTTCCTTCTTCCCTTATTCTTTTAGTATCAGATTTGTAAATCCGTGATTATTTTAATACTAGATTCAGTTAGGAAGGCCACATAATCGCATATCTGAATCAGATTCAAGGATTGAAAAGCTGTAAGGTGAGTGGATGTTAATTTGACAATCATTATGCATACAATCATGAGATTACTATTATATAATAAACGGGGGGAACATGTTAATTTGACAATAATTTAGAAGACATGTTAGTTTGATGGTAATTTGGAAAACATGTTAGTTTGGCAGTAGTATGGGAAATTTACAGTAATTGAAAATGGTAAATGAAAACAGGAATTAACATCTAACTCAGAAAATAAAAAGGGGGAAATTTTGTAGTAGACCGAGGTAGTTGGATTTTGGGAAAAATGGATACATTTCCATAATGGAAAAATTAATGAAAACATAGTTGCATGAAAAGAAAGGAAAAAAGGGATTATATTACTGTTTTGCACAATAATCAACTAAAAAGATATATGTATGTCCATGATGAAAAAAAGAAGATATAGCTTGCAACTACGGATCTCGATTGATGTGCATCGTGAAAATGGATTTTTACGTTTTCCCACTAATTAATCTAGTGAGGTGAGTGAATTATTTTCTTGAAATAATGAGAATATACAAGATGGTAAATAAATGGATGTTACAACAGTAAAAGTTTGGTTAATGTTAAGGAACCAAGGAAAAATGTGATTAACGGGGTGTTGATCCACGACAACAAAGAAGAGAAGATCAAAGGAAGAGTAATTTAGTATGGTTATTTATTTTTGATTTAGTTGTGTTAAAATCTGTCCTCAAATATTAGAAAAAAATCAAGCACAAAATCATGAATATATATATATATTTGTATATATATGATGATGACAGACACAGTCAACTGGATTGTGTATTTTTCACAGACCAGTCGAGTGGTGGAAAATCCACCATTCGACTAGTGTGCATAAAAATGTACAACCTGGTGCATGTGTGTACCAATATGTATGTATATATAATGTGTTTTTTTTCAACTACCAGTTGACTAGTCATTTTTTACCTGTCGACTGATCCAAACCTAATGAACATATTTCTAAAAAGACATCTTCTTTCATGAAGAGTTGTGATCCAATTTCAATAGAAATGATTGCTTCTTTTAGATGAAAATTTTCATGAATGATTACCACTCTTGAAGTACAATTCATACATCACAAACTTCACTTTCCAAACACATGATTCTTGCTCTTATTTCTGATATTATTTTCTATATTCTCTTGCATTCTAAAAGCATTCAAAACATTCTTATTGCTTTGAATCATCAATTCTATTTCATACTTCTTGATTCAATAGCAATCTACTTCCTTCAAATCTTCACAAACACATCAAATATTTGAGGATAAGATTATAGGAAGGGTATACTCCAATTATGACTAATTATTATTACTTAGAACACATTTAAAAGTCAAAGCTATTGTTGTATTGTTGAAGTCATGTTTGGTTGCTCAGGTGTGTTGTTGAAGTTTTGTTCGGTTGCTCAGGAGTGAAATTCCATTTGGTTGCTTGGGTGTGTTGCTAACCTATTCCTCCGGATGAAGAGAGGGGTGAAATTCCAGAAGGAGTCTGGGAATGGTCGTAGGACGGTTCTCCGAACAAGCACAAAAATATCTGTTATCATTTACTTTGTTCACTGTATTTATTTTGCTTATCTGTGATATTGTTATATTTAGTTTATAAGTGCCTACTATCACATTATTAGCACTTCCGCTAAGTTAGTATATATTCCATATTACTCGATCCTACTCTAGGACACTTTTCATTTGGTATCAAAGTGGGACATCTTGTAACCGTAAAACAGTTATTTGATATTTTGATAATATGGAAAATAGCACGAACACTGACATCAGCAATAACACAAGCTTCAAAGAAGGTCATTTACTGCACGACCTCCACTTTTTAATGGCATGAACTATAACTACGGGTCTATATGTATAAGAATTCATATGCAAGCTAATGGATTTGAAATTTGGAATATTACTCAAAGTAAATATACTATTCCTACTACTAATTTTTCTGATTGGTCAAATTCACAAAAACTTGATGTACTACTAATGCTAAAGCCATGAATATGTTGCATTGTGCCTTGTATAGAAATGAGTTTAACCAGATTTGTATGTGCAATACTGCATATGAAACACTCAAAGTTACTCACGAAGGAACAACAAGATTAAACAAAGCAAGATATCCTTGCTTAAAAATCAATTTCAAAATTTTAAAATGAATGAAAATGAATTAATTAATGATATGTATTCTGGATTTCAAAACATTTATCATTCATTACTGGGCTTAAGAGAAAAATATTCTGATTTTGATATAGTATAAAAAATCCTAAACTCTTTGACAGATGATTGGGAAAGGAATGTCTTAGCTATTGAAGAAGCTAACAATCTTTCAGTCATGAAATCTGAAGAGTTAAAGGAAATCCAATGTCATATGAAGTTAATTTGTAGGAAAAAAGGTTCATGCACAAAACAAAAATAATTTAGCTTTCAATGCTGAAAAAGACAAATCAGATTCAAAAGAAGAAGAATTAGCTTTCATTGCCAAAAGTTTCAAAAAATAAATAAATACAAGAAGGATTCAAGAACAATGGAGAGAAAAATCTCAAGAATAATAATAATAAAGCTGCTCCATCTTCAGTTGAATGTATCGGTTGCCACAAAATGGGACATTACCAAAAGTATTGTCTAGAACAGAAGAAAGAACAACACAACAGAAACAAGAAAGAGAAATTAAAGAAACGAGCTTCCTCAGCAACTTGAGATGATTCAGATTCTTCATCCTCTAAAAGTGTTAGTGAAAGCAATAACGAACAACCTAACTTGTGCTTCATGGCTAAAGAAATTAAGGTTTGTGATTTTACTTTTTGAAGATATGGCAGAGATAAATTCGGAAATATTAGAATCTAGAAACAATTTCAAAAGAAAATACAAACAAGAAAATAAGAATTAGGAAAAGGCAGAATTTGAAAGAGATTTACTGAAAAATGAAAAAAGGATATTAGAAGATGAAATTAGAAAACTTCAAGAATCTCTATCTAATGTGAATTCTCAACTTTTATTATTGAGTTAAGAAATTGAAACTCAAAAAGAAAAGAACAATCTTTTTGCTTATAAAAATCACGAGTTAAATACTAGGATTAAAATTATAGAATTAGATAACTCTAGTCTTAAAATTAAAATAGATGATATTACTAAAAATATCACTAATTTTAATAAAGGTAGAGAGAATTTGTCTAAAATTATAGAAAATTTTCAACCTACATCTAGTAAAAAGGGACTAAGATATATACAAAAAACTAAAATTTCTAAGAAATTCAAGAAAAAGTTGTCTAAACCTAGCAAGCCTGTAACACCTTCTATAAAGAAAAGGGTTCTAAAAATGTTAGTATATGGGTTCCTAAAATGAATAATTATTTGATTAGGATAATTATATTAAAACATTCTGATAAATTGTTCATGATAATGAGGATTATATTTTTAAATGGAACACTGAACCCTCTTGGATTTGGTTTCCTAAGACCTAACTCTTAGGATCCTATTGGAGGAAGTGGGTACCGATGTCATTACATATTTTTTTGCAGGTCCCACTCAAGAAAAGTAAAAAATGGATACTTAACAGTGATTGCTCAAAACATATAACAGGAGACAAAGAGAAGTTAACAGATATTACCTACTCAATAGGAGGAACTATCACTTTTGGAGATAATTCCAAAGGATACATCATCGGCAAAGGCGATGTGAGCAATTAGGTACGTCTAATTTACCTTTTATTATTGATGTTTTGCTAGTTAAGAATTTAAAACATAATTTATTAATTATTAGCCAGTTATGCGATAAGGGTTTCAAAATATCGTTTTTTGAAAACAAATGCAATATGTAACACCCCGTATTTTCTGTGAACATAAAGTAACAAAACAAAGGATACTTAGTTTTTAAAAGAAGAACTAAGGGAAACGGGTTACGCCATTGCGTTCGTCTCGGAATTCTGCTTGAGATAGAGTCCGAGTTTGCGTAAATCGGACTCCATATGAAGAAGTTATGGCACTTAGAAGTTTCAGAAATTTAAAATAAAAAGCAGCCGGTATTCAAAATTTAAAAGTTCGAAATTCAAAACACACACCCGGGCTGGGCGGGAAATTTCCCTCCCAGGACCCAGGTCGACCAGGGGGCCGACCTGGGGGTGACCTCCCCCTTATTTCCAGATCCGAGGGCAGGTTCGTTTTTCTGCATTTGGATGCCCGTTCTGACCAGATTCGTTGATCCCTATGCTATATAAACACCCCTAAGGCTACAGTTTTCATAATTTCATTACACCTATACTCTGCCTTAATTCATAATAAAATAAATCAATGGCGTCGCTACTCTGCTGAAACCTAAGCTAGAACAAGTGCTCCTTCTTCTTCCAATCTGAATAGGCTTAAAAGAGAACTACAACCCCCTTTTTCTTTTAGAATCCAACCAATGTGAGTACAGTTATTTTCAGATATGAAATTTAATTATGATCTTGACATGGTTATAAATCTGAATTGGAGATTATGCATATTCTTGTTTATCAGATCTGTTTTTTTGTGTAGATCTATCTTATTAATATTATTGTAACTATTCTATATCTCTTCCTTCCTTCTTTTCTATAGCCAGGCTACCACGAGGCTGAGCCAAATCTCATAAGAGATTGACGCACGAACGCTAAATTTGGGGAAAATAGTGAATGATGCATAATTGGACATGACTGATTCGTGACTGATTTGAGAAATGAATATTTGTTGTAATTTAAGATCTAGATCTGGGCATACTATATATGATAGTCTGTAATTTGGAAGAAGGATAATTATTTTATATATGACTTAGGCGTAAAGATCTATATTAAAATAGGACAACTATTAATTGTGAATATGCCTAAATGGGGTTTTTGGAGAATATTCTGTACTATGCAAATTTAACTAAAATTTGTGGCATATGTTATACTGTAAATTATGACCATAATTTGGGGCATGTAAAATTAGGCGAGGTATGTCAATGGAATTTTAAGGAATGATTAAATCTGTTAAATTGCCTAATCTGCTAAATCTGTTGAAACTGAATACGATAATTTGGGGTATGAAAATCTGTAGGCTCGATCTAAAATTGAGCAAAACATGTTAGTAAAACTTGGATAATCTGCTGTAACTTGTAAAAAAGTTAATTTGTTGAATTGGCATAATTAGTCTGATACTGGCATAATCTATGAATGAATACTTTAGCTAAAAAAATAAGAATGCTGAGACACGAGGTTAGACTCTGTTTGCGGTAGAAGCCTGCCCAGACTGAACCGGCTTAACCAGCAACCGCAAACTGTCAGTCTAATATGAGAGGTCGTAGGCATAAAGATGCTAAGACACGAGGTTAGGTCTGGCTTGTGACAGAAGTTTGCCCGGAACTGCCCGACACATCCAGTGGCCACAAGCTACCGACCTAATGTGAGAGGTCTGTGCATTAATATTAAATTAATGCAAATCTAAGATAAATATGATGTCTAAAATGTGTTGGGTGGATAGGGTTAAGTCAACTGGACGGATTAATCTAATAAACCCATTTCGTAAATCTGTAGGCCCAATACAAGGTTAGGTGAAACAATCTGTAAGTCTGTTAATCTGTATATCTGTTCTGTTAGTCTGAAAACTTGTTAACCTGTATGTCTGATCTGAGAACTAGTTAATCTGAACTTTGTACATCTGAAATCTATAAGCAAGTTAATCTGAAATCTATTAGTATGGGGACACAAGGTTAGGAGGGGTAATTACTTGTGTCATCTGTTGTTTGGGACCCATATTAGTCAGTAACCCTTTCTGATATCAAAACTATGACTCAACACTAGGCAGGGGTCCAAGGCACGCTTACTGAACTAATTATAAGAGGTTCATTTTGATAATGGCGAGGGGTGTTGATGGTGCATTCCATTCGGGTCATGTGCGTGCATGGATCCGATCTGCCTGAGGATGTAAGACGCCGTGACATCTGTAAATAGGTCTGTGTCTATAGGTTGCCACTTTAGGGAATGATACACCCTTCTGTGGGGCCGGCACAGGGTATTTATGTATTAGGGAGCCGATCGCATGGGGTAGAATTTAGGGTACACCTAGTTCTGTCTGATTCTGTTGGGGTACCGTCTGTTTCTATTGGGGTGGTAACACCTGTCTGTTTCTGCGTGGTACCGTCTGTTGGGGTGGTAAAGGCCCGTCACTAGTGTACACCTAATTCTAAAATTCTGTTTCCATAGGGAATATTCTGTTTCCATAGGGAATATTCTGTTTCCGTCTCTGATTCCGTTTCTTCTTCTGTTTCTGTGTCGTCTGTCTCTGTTCGGGTAGTAAAGGTCCATTACTAGTATTCTGTTTCTGTACGTCTGTCTCTGTTAGGGTGGTAAAGGCCCATTACTAGCATCATGTTTCTGAAGAGATCATTCTGTTTTCTAGTTTTGACATTAGGACAACACCTAATTCTGTTATACTAGTATTAGTGCAGAGAAGTGAAAACCAAGTAAGAAGCTTAGTTTAGCCTATTTCATTTTGTCTCTTTTGTTAACCTACTACTCCTGTTATGGTTATCTCTCATCCAGTTTTATTTACATGTCATGATACTGTTATCTGTTTATATGCTTAAAGTCACTAGACTCACCAGACTTATGTCTGATCTAGTTTGTTTCGCCTCTTTTCTTCCGTTCCCCCCAGGTTCTCAGGGTGGAAACATAGGAGCTTAATTCAGATTCCATCTGCTTGAAGTGCTTGAAGTATTGCTTGGCTTTGATTCTACCTATTTATGGCATTCTCTGTTGGGGATTATGGATTTAAAATTTTGTACTCTGAAGGCTTTTGTACAAGACTGATATTTATGTACTTGAATTTCGGTATTGTGGTTTTGAAAGTTGTAACCAAACTTATTTCTGTTTCTGCTGCAATAAAGTTGTAACCAAACTTATTTCTGTTTACTTATAACGTTCCACTGAAGTTAAGGCATTCCTTTGTGAGTGACCTTAACGGAGGTGGGGTGTTACACTTGGTATCAGAGCTGAAGGTTACTAGATTTGATAAAAAGTTTTTGAAAACTATTTTCAAAAAGGTTTTAAAAAGGAAGTATTTTCAAAAGTAGAGTTTATTTTGAAAAACATAATCCCCAAGAGCCATCTATCTTTCCTTCGATTCTCCATTTTGAATCTTTTCCTTTTTCTTTTCAACATGTCTGGGGTGCCCGAGATACCCGAGGGCATACCGATACTAACCTTGTTTAGAAGGTATCTGAAGGCTAGGGCCACCGCTGCAGGCCCAGCAGACATTCCTCCTCCCTCAGCTGCAGCTGCTCCTTCTCCTCCCCCTCCCCACGTTGATACTTTTTCAAAGATATGCAAGGACTTTCGGGCAATGGGCGGAAAACCTTTTCACGGGTCAGAGACGAATGTTGAAGCTCAAAATTGGCTTAAGGAGGTGGAAGATTTGTTTGATTTCTTCGAGATAGAAGATGGAAGGAAGGTCCAATTAGCTGCTTGGTTAATGAAGGACGAAGCCTCGTTTTGGTGGGAGGTCACGAATGGAGAGTGTCCAGTGGAGACATGGATGGATTTCAGGCATAGGTTCGAGATGAAATTTCTCTCACGAGCAGAAGAGAATTTATAAATGGAGAGGTTCTTGGCATTAAAGCAGGGGAATTTATCAGTAAAGGAGTACGTCAACAAGTTCAATCAATTTACGAGATTTGGCTTAGACTTGGTGAACACACCTGAGAAGAAGGCCCTGAGATTCGTTAAAGGTTTGAATGAGCTGCTACACGGGTTGGCTATGACCCACATTCCTATGGGGGCTACCTTCAAGAAATTGTTTGACATGGCATTGATGCATGAAGAGGAAGCCAAAAGTGAGAAGAAAGAGGAAAAGCTCGAAGGATCATAGAACAAGAAAGCGTGGCCTAAAAAGGAAACACAAAAGAAGGATGAAAGGTCTGAAGATAATTGACTCATCTGAACAAGGATTGCAGAAAAAGGAAGGGCGCTTGCTTCAACTGTGGTGAAATGGGACACTTCACTAGGGGCTGCCCGAAGAAACGAGGGCAAGGGCAGAGGACAGAGACTACTTCTAGAGGGCAGGCGAATGCTCTCGTGGCTGGTGGATAGGATAAAAATAGGAAAATTTCTGTAGAAGGTTTAATTTCCTTATCTGGTTATTGAGTTAAAACTCTTTTTGATTCTGGCATTTTGATTCTGTAATTGAGAATCTGCACTTTAATACTAGTCTTGTTTCTAATCCCGTTATGGTCTCAAACCCCATAAGGGTTATGACTCATCTGTTTGTGATAAGTTGGGGTTTGAGGGTATCTGTGTCAGGCGTTAAGTTGACTATGATGCATACATTCTAGGTTTTGTGGGATATGGTGGGGTTTTATCATGCTTAGTTTCCTAAGAATCATTTAATAATCTAATCTGTACCAGTAGTCTGTAAGTATCTAAATATTTCTGATGAGGTTAGGGTTTTTTACTCAAAGCGTGAAGTAGATTTCCAGTTTGACATTGTTTAATGGGAGTAAATCTCTGAGTGTCAATCTGATGTTGATTTCGGTCTTCAGGGTTGATACTTAGGGATTTATTCTCTTAATCAATGTCTAATGGGAACAAAACTTTTGTTTTTGTACTTTCTTCTATCACTCGGCTGTATCCTATCGATCGAGTCTTCGACCTTTAGGTAGAAACTAATGGGTGTAAACATGTGTTTGAGACATGTTATGTTTGATGGTAGCAAGTGGATGCAAGTGGTTGCTAGTAGTTTCTCGTGGATGCATATACACACACTAGGCACTAGATCGGCTCAAAAAACACTCTCATACTGCATATGGATGTGTGTGCATTTTTCAATTTTTGTGGATGCTAAATGATTGACTCATCACATGGATGTTGCATTTGGATGAATGGTTATCCACTCATATAGAAACGATGTGTATCAAATAGGATTTCTTGCATACATAATTGGACTCATGGCACTAACATAATTCTCATTGAGTAGGTCAACTGAATCAGTAGACCGCCTGATCTTTGCATTAGATAAGAGACATATACACAAACTTTTGCATATGTTCATGCAACATTAAAAGATTTCTAAGGACAATGGATGCTTATGGGTGATGGTTGAGTAGATGAGTGATTGGATGGTAGGACACATTCTTCTTAACTTGAAGATTTCGGGGACGAAATCCTTTAAGGAGGGGAGAATGTAACACCCCGTATTTTCTGTGAACATAAAGTAACAAAACAAAGTATACTTAGTTTTCAAAAGAAGAATTAAGGGAAACGGTTACGCTGCGTTCATCTCGGAATTCTACTTGAGATAGATTCCGAGTTTGCGTAAATCGGACTCCGTATGAAGAAGTTATGGCACTTAGAAGTTTCAGAAATTTAAAATAAAAAACCAGCCCGAATTCAAAATTTAAAAGTTCGAAATTCAAAACACACACCTGATCTGGGCGGGAAATTTCCCGCCCAGGACCCAGGTCGACCAGGGGGTCGACCTCCCTCCTATTTCCAGATCCGAGGACAGGTTCCTTTTTCTGCATTTGGACGCCCGTTCTGACCAGATTCGTTGATCCCTATGCTAAATAAATACCCCTAAGGCTACAGTTTTCTCTACACAATTTCATTACGCCTATACTCTGCCCTAATTCATATTAAAATAAATCAATGGCATCGCTACTCTGCTGAAACCTAAGCTAGAACAAGTGTTCCTTCTTCTTCCAATCGGAATAGGATTAAAAGAGAACAACTACAAACCCCTTTTTCTTTTAGAATCCAACCAAGGTAAGTACAGTTATTTTCAGATATGAAATTTAATTATGATCTTGACATGGTTATAAATCTGAATTGGAGATTATGCATATTCTTGTTTATCATATCTGTTTTTCTATGTAGATCTATCTTATTGATATTATTGCAACTATTCTGTATCTCTTCCTTCCTTCTGTTCTATAGCCAGGCTACCACGAGCCTGAGCCAAATCTCATAAGAGATTGACGCACGAATGCTAAATTTGGTGAAAATAGTGAATGATGCATAATTGGACATGACTGATTCGAGAAAAGAATATATGTTGTAATTTAAGATCTAGATCTGGGCATACTATATATGATAGTCTGTGATTTGGAAGAAGGAGAATTATTTTGTATATGACTTAGGCGTAAAGATCTATATTAAAATAGGATAACTATTAATTGTGAATATGCCTAAATGGGGATTTTGGTTATTTGGTATACGCTGAAATCAAAGGCTATAAATTGGCATAATTCGTAATTGTATATCATGATTTGGGGTTTTTGGAGAATATTCTGTACTGTGTAAATTTAACTAAAATTTAGGGCATATGTTATACTGTGAATTATGACCATAATTTGGGGCATGTAAAATTAGGCTTAATTTTATGATTAGGTGAGGTATGTCAATGGAATTTTTAGGAATGATTAAATCTGTTAAATTGCCTAATTTGCTAAATCTGTTGAAACTGAATACGGTAATTTGGGGTATGAAAATCTGTAGGCACGATCTAACATTGAATAAAACTTGTTAGTAGAACTTTGGATAATCTGCTATAACTTGTAAAAAAGTTAATTTGTTGAATTGGCATAATTAGTCTGATATTGGCATAATCTATGAATGAATACTTTAGCTAAAAAATAAGAATGCTGAGACACGTGGTTGGACTCTGTTTGCGGTAGAAGTCTGCCCGGACCCAACCGGATTAACCAGCAACCGGAAACTGTCAGTCTAATGTGAGAGGTTGTAGGCATAAAGATGCTAGACACGAGGTTTGGCATGGCTTGTGGCAGAAGTCTGCCCAGAACCGCGTGGAACATCCAGCGGCCACAAGCTACCCACCTAATGTGAGAGGTTTGTGCATTAATATTAAATTAATGCAAATCTAAGATAAATATGATGCCTAAAACGTGTTGGGTGGATAGGGTTAAGTCAACTGGACAGATGAATCTAATAAACCCATTTCGTAAATCTGTAGGCCCAATTCAAGGTTAGGTGAAACAATCTGTAACTCTGTTAATCTGTATATCTGATCTGTTAGTCTGAAAACTTGTTAACCTGTATGTTTGATTTCAGAACTAGTTAATCTGAACTTTGTACTTCTGAAATCTGTAAGCAAGTTAATCTGAAATCTATTAGTCTGGGGACACAAGGATAAGAGGGGTAATTACTTGTGTCATCTGTTGTTTGGGACCCATATTAGTCAGTAACCCTTTCTGGTATCAAAACTATGACCCAACACTAGGCAGGGGTCCAGGGCACGCTCACTGAACTAATTATAAGAGGTTCATTCTGATAATGGCGAGGGGTGTTGATGGTGCATTCCAACCGGGTCATGTGCGTGCATGGATCCGGTATGCTCTGAGGATGTAAGACACCGTGACATCTGTAAATAGGTCTGTGTCTATAGGTTGCCACTTTAGGGAATGATACACCTTTCTATTGGGCAACACAGTGTATTTATGTATTAGGGAGCCGATCGCTTGGGGCAGAATTTAGGGTACACCTTAGTTCTGTCTGTTTCTGTTGGGGTACCGTCTGTTTCTGTTGGGGTGATAGCACCTGTCTGTTTCTGCGTGGTACCGTCTGTTGGGGTGGTAAAGGCACGTCACTAGTGTACACCTAATTCTAACATTCTATTTCCGTAGGGAATATTCTGTTTCCGTCTCTGATTCTGTTTCTATTTCTGTTTCCGTACCGTCTATCTCTATTCGTGTGGTAAAGGCCCATTACTAGTATTCTGTTTTTGTACGTCTGTCTCTGTTAGGGTGGTAAAGGCCCATTACTTGCATCGTGTTTCTGAAGAGATCGTTCTGTTTTCTGTTTAGACATTACGACAACACCTAATTCTGTTATACTAGTATTAGTGCAGAGAAGTGAAAACCAAGTAAGAAGCTTAGTTTAGCCTATATAATTCTGTCTCTTCTGTTAACATGCTACTCCTGTTACAATTATCTCTCATCCAGTTTTATTTACATGTCATGATACTGTTATCTGTTTATATGCAGAAAGTCATTGGACTCACCAGACTTATGTCTGATCTAGTTTTTTTCGCCTCTTTTCTTCCGTTCCCCCCAGGTTCTCAGGGTGGAAACATAGGAGCTTAATTCAGATTCCATCTGCTTGAAGTGCTAGAAGTGCTTGAAGTATTGCTTGGCTTTGATTCTACCTATTTATGGCATTCTCTGTTGGGGATTATGGCTTTAAAATTTTGTACTCTGAAGGCTTTTGTACAAGACTGATATTTATGTACTTGAATTTCAGTATTGTGGTTTTGAAAGATGTAACCAAACTTATTTCTATTTCTGCTGCAATAAAGTTATAAATTTTTTCAAGTACTACTTTAAGTATCTATCTTGTAATATTATGTTCTGTTTACTTATAACGTTCCACCGAAGTTAAGGCATTCCCTTTGTGAGTGACCTTAATGGAGGTGGGGTGTTACATAATATATTTGATAAAAATAAAATCTTATTTTTAAAGGTAACAGAGATAAAAAAAATTGTATTTTAAATATGAAAATTAATAATAATCTAGATATGTGCTTATTAGCCAAGGACAATGATCCTTGGTTATGGCATAAGAGATTTTGCCACATAAACTTTGAAACTATAAATAAAATTTTGAAAAATGAAATTGTAGAAGGTTTACCAAAAACGAAATTTAAAACGGAAAATTTATGTGATGCTTGTCAGTTAGGAAATTAACAAAATCATCATTTAAATCTAAAAAGGCCATTTCAACATTACAGCCATTAGAATTACTACATATGAATTTATTTGGTCCAACTCAAATTCAATATATTAATCACAGTAGACACGTGTTTGTAATAGTGGATGACTTTTCTAGATATACTTGGATCATACTTTTGAAAAATAAAGGTGATATCTTTGATTATTTTAGAATGTTTGTAATTTTTTTTAAAAAGATTTGATAATTAAAAATATACGAAGTGATGATGGAGGAGAATTCAAAAATGAAAATTTTGATTTATAATATAAAAAGAAAGGAATTTTTCATATTTCTCGTTTCCTAGAACTCAACAACAAAATGGAGTTATAGAATGGAAAAATCGAACATTACAAGAATGTGTTAGAATGTTGTTGAATGGAAGTTCACTACCAAAACATTTCTGGGCAGAAGCAGTCACAACAGCCTATTTTGTTTTGAATCATATTTCCATTCCCACTTTAGAAAAATACTCCATATGAACTTTTCAATGGTAGAAAACCAAATATTTCATACTTTAAATTTTCAGTTCAAAATATTTTACTCTAAATACTAAAGATCAGCTTCGTAAATTCGATTCAAAATCCGACGAAGGTATATTTTTAGGATATTCTGATTGAAGCGAAGCTTATCGAATTTTTAATAAAAGAACAAATAAAATAAAAGAATCACTTCATGTTTCTGTCGACGAATATTTTATTCAAAATTCTTATAATAATGAAGTTTTAAAAATAGAGACTCTCAAGATAAAGCTAATATAATTTATAATTCTAGAGAAGACGAAAACGTTATTCATAATAATATAAATGAAAATATCACTGAAAATCAAGATATTTTTGAAAATAACAATCACATTGAAAATATGATTATAGAAAATATAATGATAATAATGAAAACACTGTTAAAAATAATAATGAAATAAGAATTCCACCAATAATATTACGAGACCATCCAACTCAAAATATTATTGATGAAATAAATTCAAACGTAAGAGCTAGAAGTCAATTAAATCTAGTAAGTCATGTTGCATTTTTATCCAATACTGGACCAAAAAATCTGAAAGAAGCATCTTCTGACAAAAACTAGATTATCGCTATGCAAGAAGAATTAAATCAGTTTGAATGCAATGAAGTCTGGGAATTAGTTCCAAGGCCGAGTGATCAAGCTGTTATAGGTACAAAATGGGTTTATAAAAATAAAGCTGATGAGTTAGGAAATATAAGTAGAAATAAAGTAAGATTTGTTGCTCAAGGATATAATCAAGAAGAAGGAATAGACTATGAAGAAAGTTTTGCTCCAGTCGCTAGATTAGAAGCAAAACACAGTTTATTAGTCTTTCTTCTATCATAATTTTAAATCATATCAAATGGATGCAAAAATTGTATGTTTAAATGGATATATAAAAAGAAAAGTTTATGTTGAATAACCATCTTCGTTTGCACATTAAAAATATCCTATCATGTTTATAAATTGAAAAAGGCTTTATACGGTTTAAAACAAGTACCTCGTGCTTAGTATGAAAGTCTTAAGAATTGTTTATTAAGTTCAGGATTTCAATTTGGAAAGGTTGATCAAACTTTATTTATTAAACGAGATAATAAAGATATTTTAATAATTCAAATCTATGTAGATGATATTATATTTGGTTCTACAAATGAGAAGTTATGTCAAGAATTTTCCAAAATTATGACTAGTGAATTTGAAATGTCACAAGCGAGTGAATTATAATATTTTTTGGGTTTACAAATTAAAAACTTCCTAACGGTATTCTAATAAATCAAGAAAAAAAAATAATTTAATAAAATTTTTTGGTATGAAAATACATCAAGTAAACCAACGCCAATGAGTACAATACCACACTTAGATAAGGATGAAAATGGTAAGAATGTCAATCAAAATTATATCGTAGTATGATAGGATCACTATTATATTTAACAACTAGTAGACAAGATATCAGAATGAGTGTTTTTGTGTGTGCACGATTTCAAGCTAATCTTAAGGAATCACATTTGCAAGCATTTAAACGTATATTGCTTTATCTAAGCAACACCAAAGATTTTGGACTTTTTGATCTAAAAGATTGTTTCTTTGAATTAGTATCGTATAACGACGCCGATTTTGGAGGATCAAGGACGAATCGAAAAAGTACAAGTGGTGCTTTCATTTCATTGGCAAGTCACTAATATCTTGGTTTAACAAGAAAAAAAATTATGTTTCACTATCTACATGTGAAGCTGAATATATATCAGTAGCATCAGCTAATGCTCAAGTAATATATATATATATATATATATATATATATATATATATATATAAGAAACACTTTAAGATTTTAATGTAAATTTAAATAATTCAATTATTTATTGTGATAATACAAGTGCTATAAATTTTGTCTAAAAATCCGGTAAATCATTCGAGAACTAAACATATAGATATAAGACATGACTTCTTACGTGATTATATTGAAAAGGAAATTATCAACTTAGAATTTGTAAATTTTAAAAATCAAATAGTCGATATTTATACTAAACCGTTACTTGAAAACACGTTTATTAAACTTAGAGGAGAACTTGGAATTGTTTCATATAAAGATTTATAAAAATTTATAAGCTTTAAGTGCAAAAATGAACATTTCAGAAAAATAAAAATTTGTGCATCAGCCGGGTATCAAACCCTGGTTCTTTCATAGGTAGTTGAATATACTTTCCATCGGGCTACGTTTTGTTTCTTGCTGAACTTAGGCTATGGATTAGTATTATATTTTTAGCTACTATAATAACTAGTTTTAAACTAACTAACAAATTAACTATTATTATCTACGACCAACATTTGAAAATTCCTATAAACCAATCATTTTCTGCTGCTAATAATAAGGAACTTCAGTTATATAAACACTCAAATTTTACTTTTTTAAAACACAAGTTTCATATTATTTTCTATCAAATTCAAAAGAAAACTAGTTACGTCAAATTCCAATAAATCATCATCTTCAAAAAACTCTCCAACCAAATCAAATCAGAAAAAAAATCTTTCGAATTCATTCATATTGTTTCTCCAAATCTGGAGAAACACTTAGAAACAAAATGGGGAAACTATCATACCGGTTATATACCGGATTTGAAGAAAACTAAACATCACTTATCCATTTCTCCATCTACAAAATATAAGATTGATGAAATACACCATTACCAATAGCAATAACTTGATTTGCAATGAGAACTTTACTTCGACCAAAAGGTGACAAAAAGGCGATTAATCTTTTTAAAGCAAATGGCGATATGAGTGTGTGGTAAACAAACAGTGCTTGAACCATGTCATTATCCATTATTTACCACTCCGGAAAAACCTACATCTTCTTGGAGCCTATGGAAAAACACGCCAACTCTTCCTCCATATAGCCCAAATTTTTGGGATAGAAATTATGCAGCAAACGAGGAGTCTAAAAAGGAAACTCCTAAGAAGAAATCTACGCCGTCCGACTCGGATTGAATGGCATAATGAATTTGTTGTTGTTACTTAATTTTGTTTTCAGAATAACTTTGAATTGTCTATAATGCAAGGAAGATTGTATTTATTTCTTGTTGTTTTTGAAATTTCGTGAATAAATAAATATGAGTTTTATTTATATAGCATGTAGAAACGATTATAAATAATGAACTCAACTTAATTTGCAACTCACACACACACACACATATATATATATATATATAACATTGAATATATATATATATATATATATATATATGTATGTATGTGTATGTCCAGAAAAAACTTGGAAAACAGTCACCAGTCGACTGGTGAAAATGGTACTAGTCGACTTATAGCGCTAGGCAACTAATTTTTTTTGACCGTGACCCCCTTTAAACCACCCAACCACTTGTTTTTCTTCATTTCAAAACTCCCTCTTCTCAAAACAAAAACCTTAGAGTTCCAACAACATAAAACATCCATTTTTTATCACCAAAATCAAACAGAAATGGCTCCTCCAACTAGGAAAACAAAGAAAGGATCTTCTTCATCCCAAAACAGATTGATTCGTACATATCAAGTGGCTTTACAATGAAATGATGATTGAGAGGTAGCACAAAATAGAGAAACTCAAATTCCTAGAAGGTGTTTTCATTTAATTTCTGGATTTCAATTCATATGGGCTACAAAGTTTGGCTAGAAGGGGAAGACTTGAATCCCTGATGGACTATGAGAAGAACAACCTAAAGATTAATGTTATTATGGTAAAATTGTTTCTTGCTAATCTGAATTTGGATCATCAATCACCTACGAATCCCGAAAATTTCATGTGGATTTTGGTTTGTGGAAAACCAGTATCCTTTTCTATAGAAAGAATGGGTCATATCTTAAAATCTCCAACCAATGGAATGACACTTAAACAATTAAAGTTGAGATACATGTTCTTTATGAAGTGAGTCATTCTTTATAGATGACGACGAGAATGGCAAAAAAACTAAGGGTTTATGATCAAGTGCTAGGTTGCTCCATCATGCTTTAACACGTACTATTTTACCAAGAACCGACACATTTGATTTAGTCTACACCGAAATATTTAAAGACTTGTATGCAATCTACAATGACATACAAATCAATTGGAATCAATCGATCATGGATCACTTATTAGCATTCAATCCCGGGACTTTGCAATATATGTACAATAGAGAATATATTACGAAATTACTTGCCGATGCCGTAATTCCTGAACCAACTTCGGAAAAGATAGATGTCAAATTATTTGACAGTAAGAATTTGAAAATTGATGAAATTACCTCCGCCAAGTCTTATTATTATGAGTTTAGATGAATGAAAGCAAAAGGAGAAGTGTCAATCATCCGCTAACCAATTCAAGCTAATTTGAAAGATGCACGTATCACTACTCAATCTCAAACTACTAGAGAGGCTATTGCTGTTGCTAGATATCAAATTTTGATTGAAGCTCGCCTCAAACGTATGGAAAAAAAGGTGGGTAAGAAATTTGTTAAAATAAAATCTTTTGTTGGAAACATTTGGGATGTTATTTCTTGCTCCAATTCTACATCTACTTAGGCTCAAGATCTAGGAAATAGGCCGGCTCCTACATTTACGTTGTCAACATCCGAGAGCACGAGTCAAGACACTATTTGATATAGTGCTATGGTAGTAAGCATTTTTATATATTTGTATGAACTATTAGAGATTGTAATAAATAGTCTCTCTTGCTCTTAGAACACTACTTATTATTTTGGCTTATATACATTAACTAGTATGTACTTATGTATGTCATTTATCATGTTATTTGATCTTTTTAATCAATGAAAATGGGGGGAGAAAAGGTAAATACACTAACAAATTGTTGCAGGAAAAATATAGTCCTATACTCAGGGGGAGAAAAATTCAAATACCACGTATAATCAGGGGGAGAAATAAAAATTTCAAAAAAAGATTGCAAGAGGTTGTCATCAATCAAAAAAGGGGGAGAATGTTGATTCATGAGTTTTTGGTTCACGACAAGGAAGAAAAGAATATCAAAGAAAGGGTGATTTAGTATGGTTATTTATTTCTGATTTATTTATGTTAAATCTGTTAAAATCTATCCTCAAATATCACAAAACAATCAAGCACAAAATCATGAACAAATATGTATATATATATATATATATATATATATATATATATATATATATATATATATGATGGCACACATAGTCAGGTGGACTGTGCATTTTTGCATAAACCAGTCGACTGGTGGAAAATCCACCAGTTGACTAGTGTGCATAAAAATGCACAGCCCAGTGCATGTGCGTACCAATATGTATATATATACACGTTTTTTCAAATAACAGTTGAGTGGTCAATTTTTACAGTCGACTGATCCGAACCTAACGGTCATTTTTCTGAAAAGACATCTTCTTTCCTAAAGAGTTGTGTCCAATTTCAATAGAAATGATTGCTTGTTTTCTATGAAACTTTTCATGAATGATTAACGCTCTTCAATTACTATTTATACATCACAAACTTCACTTTCCAAATCATCGATTCTAGCACTAATTTCTACTCTTATTTTCTATATTCTCTTGCATTCTAAAAGCATTCAAAACATTCTTATTGCTTTGAATCATTGATTCTATTTCATACTTCTTGATTCAATAGCAATCTACTTCCTTCAAACCTTCACAAACACATAAATATTCGAGGATAAGGTTATAGGAAGGATGTACTCAAATTGTGACTAATCAGTGTTACTTAGAACACATTCAAAAGACAAAGCTATTGTAGTATTTTTGAAGTTCTGTTCGGTTGCTTAGGCGTGAAATCCCGTTCTGTTGCTCGGGTGTGTTGCTAACTTATTCCTCTGCGTGAAATGAGGGTGTTGCTAGTGAAATTCCAGAAGGAGTCTGGGACTGGACGTCGGACGGTGCTTTGAACCTGTATAAAACCTCTAGTGTCATTTAATTTATTTACTACTTTTATTTTGGTTATATGTGATATCGTTACATTTAGTTTATAAGTGCTTAATATCACATTATTAGCACTTCTGCTAACTTAGTATATATTCCATATTACTCGATCCAACTCTAGCACTCTTTTCATGTGGAATATAACCTATTATAATTAATTATATGAACGAGAATGTTATATAATGGGTAGGCTTGTCCTAGGGACAAGTGGGTTATAACATGGGTTATAATAAATTAAAAAGGGAACTTATTATTAAACCTTGGTTAAGGGAACAAAGTCAATAAGTAAAGGACAACAACAAGTTGTGATGGCAGTGTAAGACAAGGTTAATGATTAAATAAAAAAGAATAAAGTAGACTTATGGTATGAAATAAGTTGTACTTAATTATATATTAAGTAACGTGTTAATAGAAGGCATGTGGATTATGATAGGATATACTTAATTGAACATTAAGTAACTTGTTGTAACGACCTACGATTTCAAACCATTCAAATCGACAATAATCCACACATGTTAGACTTGAATTGCTCAAAACGATAGATTGTTAATAAAAATTGGCAAATAACATCATATATAGTAAATAAATCAATCACAGATCACAGACATAGAGTAATAAAACTACACAACGGAATAGATATGATAGTAGTCCATAAGCTACTGCATAATAAGAGGGTCTAAAGCAAATACAACAAAGTACCGAACATAAGTAAGTCTGCTACTGCATAAGGAAATAATAAAGTCTGAAATAGGAAATAACTGAATAACTGGAAAGCTAAAATAACTGCAACGACTAAGAAGAGATAGATAGATCCAAGCAAAGCTCCAAACTCCAAGTGAACCAAGAAAGATGATATCCTCAGACTGACCTAAACATCCATGTAAAACAAACACACTCGAGTCAGGATTAACATTCTTATTTAAATTATAACTCAAGTGAAACAATTTACCAAAATGCAAAGTAACTTAAAGGATGTTTGGGATCACCATCCTCTAAGGATCCGTTAAACTAATACTATATATTATAATACGATATATACAACAGTGTCTATCGGTAAAGTAAATATCAGAATAACGTAAGCGGGATTAACATTATTACCCTTACACTGTTTATATATTCCCATAATATACACAGTACCGTAAATTCTCCGCAAACTGGAGGGTTATCATAGGGCACTCCATATAAAATAGTACAAAACAAAATTGTATTGGGCTCTTATAATGCATGTGGCTAGGCACACAAGGAATGCCAGAGTGGATTCACCATTTGAAGAACCGGATTGGTGGTAATGCATAGCAGTGACTGCCTCCCACCTCAAGACACACTCCCATATCAAGGGTGCACACAAATCGAATCACAAAAGTAATAGAATGGTTTCAAAGAAGCATGCTCGATAGGAGGAATGACCCCACGTAGTCTCGGTGTAGCACCTATTTTAGCCACATCAAGCTGACTCATGGTGTAACGACCCAGAAAATCTGAACCAATTTAAAAATTTTAAATTGGCTAAAATAATGGATTTAAAATATTTAAAATAAATATTTTAAATAATGGCAATGAAAAGTGAGTTTGAATCGACAATTGAAAACGAATACAATTAAATATAATTATAAACAAGGCCTGAAATGGCGCTGCAGTTTCAAAAATTGAATTCAAACTTTGTCGGACTGTACCGGGTGCAAAACAAAACGGATTTTAGCGAAACCAAAAATATTTAAATTTGTTAGTGAATACCTTTCTAACGAATCTGAAAAATCGAATTTTCATAACGGAAAGCAAAAGTTATGGCCGAATGAATTTTCAGAAGGGTCGCTATGGATTTTATATAGCCCGTGAAATTGGCCATTTTGCATACGACCTCAGAATTCGACGAAACTACTTTTGTTGGATCCGGGATGTAAAGTTATTGCTAGGTTTCAAATTTCATAATTTTTGAAGCTAGTATGTGAGCGTGGCAAAGGAAAATGTGTTTTGGTCAATTACAGTTAAATTGGATCGACCAAAAATGGGCCTTTTTGCAAACGGTCTCAGAATTCGACGAAACTAGTTTTGTTGGGACCGTATCATTAAAACATAGCTAGATTTATTTTTCTGGAATTTTTCGAATCAGTTTGTGGCCCTGGCAAATTGAAATGTACGTTCAAATTAAATATTGAATGTTTAATATTTTGATTTGAGTGGAAACTGACTGAAACAGTCGAATGGGCCTACGAAACATATCCCATTGTGTTCGGAATGGGGGTAAAACGCTAGGGACGACAGTCGTTGGGTTTAATTTGGGGTTCGTTTAAGAAAACTCTAATTTTTGAAATAAATATGTATCGGCGAATAGGAATTTTTCTTTCATTATTTATTTAAAAAAAAAAACCCTCGTTCCTTTTCGCGACTGACGGCGCCGTTTGCTCCAAACTTCCCGACCAAAATCCCGCCGCCTCAGCCATCTTCCACCGCCGCCACCACCTCGAATCGAGAGCCCTTCCTCCACTCTTCCAATCCGACCAGCCTCGACCCTCCTAGTCGTCGCATCGACGAGAACCCCCTCTCCAAAGTTCGCCGCTTCCCATCGCCGCCACGACCCAGATCCGCCACCGAACTGCACGAGACCCCCATCGCTAGGAAGCTCTCTCGTAGCTCTAGGCCGTGGTACCCGCCGATCGTCTCCACGCTGATCGGTTCTTGTGAAAAACAAAAACCTAGTTTTGAACAGGTTAGAAATCATACGGCTTTGTTTATTTTCCACAGTTTTAACACCTTTAAACCGTTGCAAACTTTGAAAAATCGTATCTTTTTCATTCGTTAACGAAATTCGATGAAACAGGAAACATCGTGACCGCGTGGACGCCTTTTACATTTTAGAAGAGACCGCATATTTTTCTGAGCCTCCTGCTATTTTTGGTGGAGTGGAACCCAATGTGAGATTTCTAATTTATAAACGATATGGAAAACGACGATGTATAAATTATATAGTCGATGTATGAGTTATATAAGCGTTGTACATCTCTTGTATAAGCGTTGTATAAGTCGTACGTTCGATGTATAAGTTGTATTTGCGTTGTAAAAATTATATATGTGTTGAAATAGAAGTGAATTGCTATATATTAATATATATATATATATATATATATACGCCCCTCGTCCACAAACCATGGACGATATTTATTGATTGTGATTGGTGTGAAAATTGATTGATAGCGAATGGTTGTTTGGGATTGTTTGTGGTTGATATTGATTGATTGTGGTTGAAAAATACCCATTTGTGGTTGAGAAATATTTGGTTGAAACCACATAGGATTAGTTTGTGGAAATGAAATAAATATATACATGCCGCCTGCGTGCGAACTAGATGCATGATCCCCATTGTCAAAAACCGCGAAGTTTTAAGGTAGAGCGAGGAGCCGTACTAGGGACGGTCCCGGTTTTAACTACCCTGCCGTTATGCTGCCGATATTTTGAATAATATTCATGTGTTTGAATTATTTTCATTTGCTGAAACTATATTTATTCATTGAATAGAAAACCTTCATGTGTTGAATCGATATTCATTCGTTGATTAGAAATTCATGTGTTGAATGGTATTCATATTTTGAAATAAATTGTTTCATAATAAAAATCGCCTTTTATCATCTATATGATCTATGTAAAATGACCTCGTTTTAAAAGAAATTGTTTTATAAGAAAAATCCTATTTTTATCACCTATATAAACTATATAAAATAATAGTGTTTTGAAATGAATTGTTTTACAACAAAAATCACATTTTTATTATATACACGAATTGTTGAAATGTGAAGTGTTAAAAATAGCCACTCGTTCAAATAAATATATATGAGTTGAAATATTCATTAATTAGCTAATGATATGATTTTTTCCTATATATGCAACATTAGAATGAATGGTGTTTTTAAACCAAATGGAATCAAATATGAAGTTGAATAGAAAAAGATAAGTGATAAGAACTATATATATGTACATGCATATTTATTGAACAGGTTATAGCAAAGTGGCTAGAGAAGAGGAATAAAATTTTGTGCCCGACAAATAGGTACACATTTACTGTTTTGTTTGGGTGATGATTTTATGAGCCTGTTGGCTAGCCGCTTGGCTTTTTCTTTTTCTTTTCGACATGAGACGCCCGTGTGGCTATTTGGGAATTTTCCCAACCCCTCCCGTACAAAGGAGGTTATGGCGAATTTTTCCGAAATTTAAAGGCATTAGTGAAATATTTGAAGTGAAAACGTTATAGGAATTTTTGAATGAACTATATTTATATAAATATATAAATATAAATAAAATTAAAACAAAACGTGGCCGTGCAGTTCGCATTTTGAAACCGTGACTTCAAACGATTATACCGGGAGATCCGACCATCGGATTTTCCTGAAGTCGCAACCGTTGGGTTCGCTTTGGAAAAATCTTTCCAACGGCACCAACTTTGTAAAAATCCAATGGTTGGATTGTCTGGAATGTTTAATTCAAATCTGAAGAAAAACAGCGCTAGAAACGATTATATTTATATATATATATAAATATAATTATATTTAATCGAATAACGACGCTGCAGTTCGTATTTTGAAATCGAAACTTCAAACGATTGTACCGGGAGATCCGACCATCGGATTTTCCCAAAACTGGAACCGTTGGATTCGTTTTGAAATGACCTTTCTAATGATGTAAATTTTGTGAAGATCCAACGGTTAGATTTTCAGATATGTGTAAATCAAATCTGAAGAAAAACAGTGCCACGGCCGCGTTATGGCCCGAAGCGTCGTTTTGAATAAATTGGCTATTTTAAAATAAATAAAAATAGCGATAAATCGTTATAAGATATCACAAACGATATGGAATGGAAATAAACTGAATTTGCTCGATTTATGTGGTATTTGATGGTTGAATTTGTTTGGTGTGAAAACTACATTAAAGAACAAAATTGGTGTTGTTGAATGATTTAACCATTGAAATAAATTGATTTGAAATTCTAAAAAAAAATACGTGAGTTATTTGAAAAGGCCGAGTAAATTCTCATTTCAAATAACTGACCGACGATTGAAAGTCGAAGATGAAGACGATGGTCGAAGACCGGAGATCTACACCTCGTTTGGATGGTAACCGAGGTCCTGATTGGGAGGCATCCCGAAATATGGATAATGAGTGGTGATCGTCCCGACGTACGTGGTGATCGATGGGTTTGCGAGGTATTTAGTGCCTCCGGTTTCGTTCAGACCCAGAACGGACTTGTAAATGGACTGGGTGTCTGACATTGGATTTTATTCTGTGTTGATTGATCTCTATTAAATATACATCTGTTTGGCGGCGGAGAATTTATTCTTTTGCTTAACGCCCTTCTCTGAAACGCACAAGCTCAGAGGTTGTATATCGATGGACATCAGTCGCATGGCATGAATTGCCTGTGTGGCATGCTAAGATGCAGTGATCAGGGCTTCTGTTGAAAAGCAAAGTCTTGTGGTGATGATCAAAGCACCGCCTGTGTGGCGTAGCTTTGTGTATAACGTGAATTCGCAAGCCTCACACCCCGGTATGAACCAGAAACGGGAGAAGGACCTCAGGGAGGGTATGCGTTTCTTTCTAGCTAGGGTGGTGTCAGTGACCTACCAGCCCTGACATTTATATACTTTTCACCTATGTGGTTGTTGCTGTTGCGAGGCGCCTCTGTTTGATCGGACGATCCGGGTCCGGTGGAGTCATTCGTTGGCTCGTTTACGCCCCCAAATGGCGGGGAGACGTAGTGTTCAGGCATAATAATCCACATCGGTGGACCGGCCCTGACGATTCAAGGGGCAGTTGCGGCTGTTCCTGAGGGGCGGGCTAGAGCGTCTCGAATTCGGTAAGGACTTTCTTTTGCCTTGGTTCAGGACAGAAATTCAATTTCCAAATACGACATCGTGCGGTTTTGATTGTATACCTATATATGGCGACATAGTGGTATGGGGGCATTAATGCCGTCTATGATTGATAGTTATGATTTGAAATTGTTTTCAAAACATATAAACACTAGCAATAATATCAAATGCCTTTGTTTTATTCGTATCAAGCATATTTTGGCCGTTATAAGGTAAAAACTCTATCCTCCGGTTTGCGTTGCATTGTGTGATGGGAACTGAGTCTTATAATGGCTTCATTTTTATAAAATGCATTGCGTTGTTTAAAAGAAAGATTTGTTTTAAAGCACCGGAAATCCAATGGAGTAAACCCGTTCCACGAAAGTGGCGTGGTCCTGTGATTAGCCATATTATATATGTGTTGAATAGATTTCTCATACCAGTCCCATGACTGACTCGCAGTTTGTTTCACTCTCAAACTCGGGTGCCCCTTTTTCTACACGGGCAGCCTTGTATTCAGGTTTAGCTGGTTCTTTCTGGATAGCTGGAGCTGAAGATGGATTCTATCATTTATCTCTTTTTATGCTGTTCAGCTCCTATTGTACATATTTTGTTTGTTTTCCGCTGTAGACATTTATACATAGTTGAACTGTATTTGTACTAAGTAAGATCCTGTATACTGTGTAACTCTGATGATTACTTTTATCCAGTATATTCTATTGTTCATTATCTGGTGTATTTATTTAATTTTGTTCTGCTATTATCTGTTTCCGTGTTATATTCCACGGATTACCCTTGCTGCCGTTAGTACGGGGTTTGGGGTCGTCTCAAATTTGGTATCAGAGCTTTGGTTAAGCTTAGTTCTGGAATATAACATTTGAACGAACTCATCAGAAATAGAACCAGTAGTGTTCTAGGACGGGTAACTCTATACAGATAGGATCAGTAATATCCTAGTATAGGTAAAGCAGAATGGAACACACCCCAGTAGGCACATTTACATTGAAGTATTTGTCTCTATATTTTGAAATATCTTTTCTGTTGACCTGACACTTTGTCTGCTAATTGCAGACGTACTAGAAAATGAGTGACAGGAACAGAAGAAATAATCGTATGGCTCGACCAGTTAATGAGCTAGTTGTGCTCCCGTAGCCAGAATCTGATATAGAAGTTCTATTCAAGAGATTTCGAAATCTGGGTGGATCGCCATTCTTAGGCAAGGAGTCCATTATGGAAACCCAAGCTTGGATGAGTTCTGTCGAAAGAATCTTTGAGCGTATCCAGCTGAGAGATGACCAGAAACGATTAGTAGCATCTTGGGCGCTTAAAGAAGAAGCTTTAATCTGGTGGGAAACGATCATCAAAGATAATCCAGAAGGTGATATCACCTGGGACAGATTCAAAGTGATTTTCCTAGAAAGATTTACTCCTCCCGAAGCGACGGAGCGATTATGTGATGAATTTTCTAATCTAATACAAGGTGATATGACCATCCCAGAATATCATAAGAAATTCAACGAGCTTGCTCACTTTGCTCCTCATCTGATTCAAGACCCAAAGAGGAAAAATCTGAGATTTATTCATGGCCTGCAAAGGAGATATCAGAATAGTGTAATGAGGAATGTGAAGCTTCCTTTTGCTGAAATGATATACATGGCTTATCAGTATGAAGATCTCCATAAGAAAGGAATGTTGCGCGACGAAGAAGAAGTCTGTTCTAGTGACAAAGCAGAGTCGGAAACTGATATTCCTGAAGCCAGTATGAGGTCTGAGGGAAGTAAGAAGCCCAGTGCCAAGAGGAAAAGGGCCAGATCTTAAAAGGAACCAGCCACGACGGCTACCTGCTCTAACTGCCAGAAACCAGGGCATTTGACCAAAAGTTGTAAATCCTTGAAGAAGAGAAAGGAGGGTGGGTCTAAATCCAAGAGCAAGTTTCCTGTGACTCGGGAGTGCAATCTTTGTCATCAGGCCGGTCATATAAAGCGAGATTGCTGGCTGTTAAAAAAGACCAAAGAGGCTCAGGTAAATGAGGTGGCAGAAGTGCCTACATCTTCGTCTGCTCAAGAAAGGTCTGATGTTTTAGAAGGCACGATCAATGTCAAGAACATTACAGTTAAAGTACTGTTTGACACAAGCGCGTCACGAAGCTTTATTGCAAAGAGTGCAGTCAAGAAGTTGGAACTGAGATTGAAGAAGCTCAAAGAACCCATGACTGTTCAAAATCTAGTTGGGGGTTCCATCAATCTCAGTTGGATTTGTGCGGTACCTGTCTCTTTTTCTTGCTATAAATTCCCTATTATCTCTATCGTCATGAATTTTAATGAATTCGATCTTATCCTGGGATTGGATTGGCTAACCAAATATGAAGCGGAGGTTAGATGCGTTGAGAGAGTGGATAAAGCAAAGGCCCAATCGAAGAATTATATAACCATACCATGTGAAGGCCCGATTTCAAATAGAAAAGATTTCTGGTCAGCTCTTGATGTTTCTCCAGTTCAAATAGAAAATATCCCAGAAGTCACAGAGAATATTCCCGACCTCATCAAAGATATTCCTGTCGTCAAAAATTATGCGGATGTGTTCGAGGAAGTTGTTCGCTTACCTCCACAGAGAGAAATAGATTTCAAAATTGCTTTAATTCCGAATGCAAGGCCGGTAGTTCACGCTATTCGAAGAATGTCCTTGAAAGAGAAAGATGAATTAGACAATCAAACACGACAGCTAGTATGGAAGGGTCTGATCATGCCTAGTTTCTCTGATTGGGGTGCAGCAGTGGTGTTTGTCCCAAAATCTGACGGTACTCTACGTCTATGTGTGGATTATCGTGATCTAAACAAACAGATGATAAAGAACAAATATCCATTGCCGCGGATTGATGATTTGTTGGATCGATTAAATGGAGCACAAGTATTTTCACGAATGGACCTAGCTACAGGCTTCCATCTACTTCGAATTGCCGAAGAGTGTGTTCCAATGACAGCGTTCAGAGGCCCAGACTTATTCTACGAGTGGTTAGTAATGTCGTTCAGCTTATGTAACGCTCCCGCTTACTTCGTCGATCTAATGAACAAAGTGTTCAGAGGGGTTTTGAATAAATTTGTTCTGGTTTTCATTGACGATATTCTAATCTTCTCTAAATCAAAGGCCGAACATGAAAAACATTTGGAACAAGTGTTAGAAATCCTCAGAAGAAATGTATTGAAAGCAAAGTTTTCCAAATGTATATTCTGGCAAGATGAAGTGAAATTTCTGAGCCACGTCGTATCGAAAGAAGGAATCGCTGTGGATCCAAGAAAAATCACAGATATTCAGAATTGGAAACAGCCCAGTACCCCTACTGAAGTCCGCAGTTTTCTCGGATTGGCTAGTTATTACCGGAAGTTCGTTAAAAACTTTTCGAAGATATCTGGTCATTTAACGAAGCTTACCAAGAAGCAGCTCAACAGGACATTGAAATTACTCCAGAATTAGCTGTGAGAAGAGAGCCGCTAAAGATTATCGGCAAAGAAACCAAAGAGCTGAGGAACAAGAAGGTTCACTTGGTCAAAGTGCAATGGAGTGGAGATCCGCGAGATTGTACTTGGGAAACTGAGGAGAGCATTCAGAAAGCTTATCCTAGATGCCGAGTGGATATCTCTGATTGACACCGGTGTAAGGTATATTTACCATACTTTACATCACCATTTAATTCTCTATTCTATTGTTATTTTCTTTCCATGGATGTGCACTTTTAACTCTATGGTCTGAATGATTTTAAAAAGAGTATAGAAATTGATTAGTATGTTTTTGAAAGGTTGAAAACAATTAGATTGGTTGTGGTGTTGTGGGATTGTAAATTTACCAAACCACTTTCGACTTTGTTCCTTTTCGGGGACGAAAAGTTTTAAGTGGGGGAGATTGTAACGACCCATAAAATCTGAACCAATTTAAAATTTTTAAATTGGCTAAAATAATGGATTTTAAATATTTAAAATAAATATTTTAAATAATGGCAATGAAAAGTGAGTTTGAATCGACAATTGAAAACGAATATAATTAAATATAATTATAAACAAGGTCTGAAATGGCGCTGCAGTTTCGAAAATTGAATTCAAACTTTGTCGGACTGTACTGGGTGCAAAACAAAACGGATTTTAGCGAAACCAAAAATATTTAAATCTGTTAGTGAATACCTTTCTAACGAATCTGAAAAATCGAATTTTCATAACGGAAAGCAAAAGTTATGGCCGAATGAATTTTCAGAAGGGTCGCTATGGATTTTATATAGCCCGTGAAATTGGCCATTTTGCATACGACCTCAAAATTCGACGAAACTACTTTTGTTGGATCCGGGATGTAAAGTTATTGCTAGGTTTCAAATTTCATAATTTTTGAAGCTAGTATGTGAGCGTGGCAAAGGAAAATGTGTTTTGGTCAATTACAGTTAAATTGGATCGACCAAAAATGGGCCTTTTTGCAAACGGTCTCAGAATTCGACGAAACTAGTTTTGTTGGGACCGTATCATTAAAACATAGCTAGATTTATTTTTCTGGAATTTTTCAAATCAGTTTGTAACCCTAACAAATTGAAATGTATGTTCAAATTAAATATTGAATGTTTTATATTTTGATTTGAGTGGAAACTGACTGAAACAGTCGAATGGGCCTACGAAACATACCCCATTGTGTTCGGAATGGGGGTAAAACGCTAGGGACGACAGTCGTTGGGTTTAATTTGGGGTTCGTTTAAGAAAACTCTAATTTTTGAAATAAATATATATCGGCGAATGGGAATTTTTCTTTCATTATTTATTTTAAAATAAAAAAATCAAAAAAAACCCTCGTTCCTTTTCGTGACTGACGGCGCCGTTTGCTCCAAACTTCCCAACCAAAATCCCGCCGCCTCAGCCATCTTCCACCGCCGCCACCACCTCGAATCGAGAGCCCTTCCTCCACTCTTCCAATCCGACCAGCCTCGACCCTCCTCGTCGTCGCATCGACGAGAACCCCCTCTCCAAAGTTCGCCGCTTCCCATCGCTGCCACGACCCAGATCCGCCACCGAACTGCACGAGACCCCCATCGCCAGGAAGCTCTCTCGTAGCTCTAGGCCGTGGTACCCTCCGATCGTCTCCACGCTGCTCGGTTCTTGCGAAAAACAAAAACCTAGTTTTGAACAGGTTAGAAATCATACGGCTTTGTTTATTTTCCGCAGTTTTAACACCTTTAAACCGTTGCAAACTTTGAAAAATCGTATCTTTTTCATTCATTAACGAAATTCGATGAAACAGGAAACATAGTGACCGTGTGGACGCCTTCTACATTTTAGAAGAGACCGCATATTTTTCTGAGCCTCCTGCTATTTTTGGTGGAGTGGAACCCAATGTGAGATTTCTAATTTATAAACGATATGGAAAACGACGATGTATAAATTATATAGTCGATGTATGAGTTATATAAGCGTTGTATAAGTCGTACGTTCGATGTATAAGTTGTATATGCATTGTAAAAATTATATATGTGTTGAAATAGAAGTGAATTGCTATATATATATATATATATATATATATATATATATATATACGCCCCTCGTCCACAAACCATGGACGATATTTATTGATTGTGATTGGTGTGAAAATTGATTGATAGCGAATGGTTGTTTGGGATTGTTTGTGGTTGATATTGAGTGATTGTGGTTGAAAAATACCCATTTGTGGTTGAGAAATATTTGGTTGAAACCACATAGGATTAGTTTGTAGAAATGAAATAAATATATACATGCCGCCTGCGTGCGAACTAGATGCATGATCCCCATTGTCAAAAACCGCGAGGTTTTAAGGTAGAGCGAGGAGCCGTACTAGGGACGGTCCCGGTTTTAACTACCCTGCCGTTATGCTGCCGAAATTTTGAATAATATTCATGTGTTTGAATTATTTTCATTTGCTGAAACTATATTTATTCATTGAATAGAAAACCTTCATGTGTTGAATCGATATTCATTCGTTGATTAGAAATTCATGTGTTGAATGGTATTCATATTTTGAAATAAATTGTTTCATAATAAAAATCGCCTTTTATCATCTATATGAGCTATGTAAAATGACCTCGTTTTAAAAGAAATTGTTTTATAAGAAAAATCCTATTTTTATCACCTATATAAACTATATAAAATAATAGTGTTTTGAAATGAATTGTTTTACAACAAAAATCACATTTTTATTATATACACGAATTGTTGAAATGTGAAGTGTTAAAAATAGCCACTCGTTCAAATAAATATATATGAGTTGAAATATTCATTAATTAGCTAATGATATGATTTTTGCCTATATATGCAACATTAGAATGAATGGTGTTTTTAAACCAAATGGAATCAAATATGAAGTTGAATAGAAAATAATAAGTGATAAGAACTATATATATGTACATGCATATTTATTGAACAGGTTATAGCAAAGTGGCTAGAGAAGAGGAATAAAATTTTGTGCCCGACAAATAGGTACACATTTACTGTTTTGTTTGGGTGATGATTTTATGAGCCTGTTGGCTAGCCGCTTGGCTTTTTCTTTTTCTTTTCGACATGAGACGCCCGTGTGGCTATTTGGGAATTTTCCCAGCCCCTCCCGTACAAAGGAGGTTATGGCGAATTTTTCCGAAATTTAAAGGCGTTAGTGAAATATTTGAAGTGAAAACGTTATAGGAATTTTTGAATGAACTATATTTATATAAATATATAAATATAAATAAAATTAAAACAAAACGTGGCCGTGCAGTTCGCATTTTGAAACCGTGACTTCAAACGATTATACCGGGAGATCCGACCATCGGATTTTCCTGAAGTCGCAACCGTTGGGTTCGCTTTGGAAAAATCTTTCCAACGGCACCAACTTTGTAAAAATCCAATGGTTGGATTGTCTGGAATGTTTAATTCAAATCTGAAGAAAAACAGCGCCAGAAACGATTATATATATATATATAAATATAATTATATTTAATCGAATAACGACGCTGCAGTTCGTATTTTGAAATCGAAACTTCAAACGATTGTACCGGGAGATCCGACCGTCGGATTTTCCCGAAACTGGAACCGTTGGATTCGTTTTGAAAAGACCTTTCTAATGATGTAAATTTTGTGAAGATCCAACGGTTAGATTTTCAGATATGTGTAAATTAAATCTGAAGAAAAACAGTGCCACGGCCGCGTTATGGCCCGAAGCGTCGTTTTGAATAAATTGGCTATTTTAAAATAAATAAAAATAGCGATAAATCGTTATAAGATATCACAAACGATATGGAATGGAAATAAACTGAATTTGCTCGATTTATGTGGTATTTGATGGTTGAATTTGTTTGGTGTGAAAACTACATTAAAGAACAAAATTGGTGTTGTTGAATGATTTAACCATTGAAATAAATTGATTTGAAATTCTAAAAAAAAATACGTGAGTTATTTGAAAAGGCCGAGTAAATTCTCATTTCAAATAACTGACCGACGATTGAAAGTCGAAGATGAAGACGATGGTCGAAGACCGGAGATCTACACCTCGTTTGGATGGTAACCGAGGTCCTGATTGGGAGGCATCCCGAAATATGGATAATGAGTGGTGATCGTCCCGACGTACGTGGTGATCGATGGGTTTGCGAGGTATTTAGTGCCTCCGGTTTCGTTCAGACCCAGAACGGACTTGTAAATGGACTGGGTGTGTGACATTGGATTTTATTCTGTGTTGATTGATCTCTATTAAATATACATCTGTTTGGCGGAGGAGAATTTATTCTTTTGCTTAACGCCCTTCTCTGAAACGCACGAGCTAAGAGGTTGTATATCGATGGACATTAGTCGCATGGCATGAATTGCCTGTGTGGCATGCTAAGATGCAGTGATTAGGGCTTCTGTTGAAAAGCAAAGTCTTGTGGTGATGATCAAAGCACCACCTGTGTGGCGTAGCTTTGTGTATAACGTGAATTCGCAAGCCTCACACCCCGGTATGAACCAGAAAGGGGAGAAGGACCTCAGAGAGGGCATGCGTTTCTTTCTAGCTAGGGTGGTGTCAGTGACCTACCAGCCCTGACATTTATATACTTTTCACCTATGTGGTTGTTGCTGTTGCGAGGCGCCTCGGTTTGATCGGACGATCCGGGTCCAGTGGATTCATTCGTTGGCTCGTTTACGCCCCAAAGGGCGGGGAGACGTAGTGTTCAGGCATAATAATCCACATCGGTGGACCAGCCCTGACGATCCAAGGGGAAGTTGCGGCTGTTCCTGAGGGGCGGGCTAGAGCGTCTCGAATTCGGTAAGGACTATCTTTTGCCTTGGTTCAGGACAGAAATCCAATTTCCAAATACGACATCGTGCGGTTTTGATTGTATACCTATATATGGCGACATAGTGGTATGGGGGCATTAATGCCGTCTATGATTGATAGTTATGATTTGAAATTGTTTTCAAAACATATAAACACTAGCAATAATATCAAATGCCTTTGTTTTATTCGTATCAAGCATATTTTGGCCGTTATAAGGTAAAAACTCTATCCTCCGGTTTGCGTTGCATTGTGTGATGGGAACTGAGTCTTATAATGGCTTCATTTTTATAAAATGCATTGCGTTGTTTAAAAGAAAGATTTGTTTTAAAGCACTGGCAATCCAATGGAGTAAACCCGTTCCACGAAAGTGGCGTGGTCCTGTGATTAGCCATATTATATATGTGTTGAATAGATTTCTCATACCAGTCCCATGACTGACTCGCAGTTTGTTTCACTCTCAAACTCGGGTGCCCCTTTTTCTACACGGGAAGCCTTGTCTTCAGGTTTAGCTGGTTCTTTCTGGATAGCTGGAGCTGAAGATGGATTCTATCATTTATCTCTTTTTATGCTGTTCAGCTCCTATTGTACATATTTTGTTTGTTTTCCGCTGTAGACATTTATGTATAGCTGAACTGTATTTGTACTAAGTAAGATCCTGTATACTGTGCAACTCTGATGATTACTTTTATCTAGTATATTCTATTGTTCATTATCTGGTGTATTTATTTAATTTTGTTCTGATATTATCTGTTTCTGTGTTATATTCCACGGATTACCCTTGCCGCCGTCAGTACGGGGTTTGGGGTCGTCTCACATGGGAGTCAGGATCACATAATTAATTTGAAATAGTAAATAAAGTCATTCGGTGAACCATCCTACTTCATTCTGGATCTCCACTGTGTATCTAGTTGTTAAAGTGGTTTTCGGAATTGGTAGAGAGTATGACAACATCTGATCCTGGTTGCTTTGACAATCAACCGCTTATTACACACTGTGGTCCTTTTATAATCCTTACAAAAAATAACTTTCAAAATATAATTTAAATCAAATACTTTCAAGATCACAACTTACACTCTTCATTATTTAAGCTTATAAAATATACAAGTTTATCAAGTAAAATAAAATAAAAAATATAAAAATATTTAATAATAAAATTTATAGAAATACTATATATAAAAATGGGTAATCATTTTGTTACTAAAAAGTCTTGTAAATTTTAAAATAATTAAAATATAAGTAAAATCTTTAAATGTCATTTAAATCCATATTTATTTATAAATTAACTTTTAAAATATTTCGAAAATATAAGTTTATCATATGAAATCTAACTATATATTATTATTATTATTGTTGAAAATACTTGAATTAAATTTCCAAAAATCAGTCTTCCCAAATCAAATATAATTATGATTTCAAAATATGACCAACGGTGTCCGTATATAATTTTCTATCATATGGTCAAGTGATATGGATATATATCATTTCAATCCATTTATTTCCAAGTACGGGTATATTTCACTTCAACCCATAATCCCAAATTCAATAAAAATCGTTTGGGTCTATTATTTCAACCCATAACGATTTTTACATATTCTATCAAGTTGTTTTGCAACGTGAGAATCAGAACCTAACAAAATCAATCAACGACATACAATATCAATCCATGCATGTCATATAGACACGTCCGTACATATTCATATTACGTCTAAATGTCAATCGTGCACGTGAAATGTCATTTATTTGGACATGCATACATAGAGTATAGTCATGCACAAATCCGTGTGCATGTCACATACACTACCATGGTGCATGTCACATTCACACGTATAAATTTACATGCACATCACACTGAACGTATTATATCCATATAAATTTCATTTTATGTGTTCGAACATATGCACACGTCATATAAACATATACGTAGCTAATACGTGTCATATATCACATACATGAATATATATATATATATATCACACATACATACCGTTAGATCCAAAATTGGCTCTAACACCCAAACTAGTAAAGATTCTAATGAAATGAAGCTAAAACGAAGAAAACACACAATTTATAGTGGTTCGGCGTTAAATGGCCTACGTCCACTTTCTTCTTTTTTGGTTGATGCCTTGAATGCGAATACAATAATGATTTTCACTCAATTCTCACTCATCTCATACATTGATTCACTCAATTTCCGTAACAATATGATTTGAAAGATGATTGTAAGATGAATAAGTTGATGAAATTCGGGTTGCAAAGGAGTTTCAATTCTGAAAATGCCAAAAGATCCTTCCAAATGCCTCATTATGTGGTACTTATAGGTGGAAAATCCCCCTGGAGTGGGATCGGTTCAGATCCACGTGTCATCAATCCCGCCACAATCGGGTTCGGATGGAATTTGATGATGACAACACACCAGGTTAGTGGCAATCATGGGTAGATCGTGGGTATAACCGCTCCGAGTATTAAGAAATCGTGGGGTGAAACTGTCGCTGCAAGGGATCGAATCAGCTGTTCTATAGAGAATGGGATCGGATCAACCTATCCGATCCGATCCGGTGTTTGGATAAGCTCTTCCTTCTTCTGCTTCCCTCTAATTTGATTTGGTAATAAGGATCTGATCCGATCCGGCTTGTTATCCTTCCCTTTCTGCTTTGTGCTGATCTGTTTTTGCTCGAGGAAACCCGATCCGATCCTATTATCTGGCAGGGTACTCTTCATTGTTTGACTCTTTAACTTTGTGTAGCCTAGTTCACCAAGTAGGCTAACATTTTGCCCCCTCAAGGGATGCTTCTATCGAAGATGGAGCGTGCCTTGACATCGTCTATTCATTGGTCTATGAATTTGAATCGTTAAATAGTCATCCCCGTTCGTTTGTAGAGATGTGCCGCTTCATAAGTTTGTGCCTCTTGCAGCCTATAAATACACCAAAAAGGTTCACAGATTCCCTCCTTTGTTTTTGACAAGCTTCCGGAATTCTGACTGATGTCCAGTGATTCTTCCAGGTAGGCTTCTTCTTTATTTTTCTTTAAATTCAACTTATACACCATTTCAATGTGTATGATTTCATTCGGGTTCGGACTCCGACCCGAAAGACTTTCTTTCTCGTCTTGCTTAACATTGGATTAACAGGCCAAAACGTTTTTCTGGGCTTGCACTCCGGGCCGAACGAAGTAAAAAGGCTGGGAATACGAGGGGTCACAATAAGCCTATATAAACCCGCCGCCTATCTCCTTCTTCCTCCCTTTCTCTTATTGCTCTCGCCTAACAGACTTTGCACCGAAACCCTAACTTTCAAAAACTCCAAAATCCTCTCCTTAATCTTCAAATTAAACAATCTGGTAGGTTTAAAACTTCGATTTTCCTCGTAATAATCGAGTTTAGTTAGAATTTGTGGTCAATTTGAATGATTTGGTCAACTCAATGCAATCCGATCCAAACACTTTCATCCGAACCGAACCGAAGCAGTCCTACTCAATGCGCAAGAATTTGTTCAACTGACCAAATCAATACTTGACATAACCTTCAACTTAAAGAACAGTTAGGATAGTGTCTTATGAACATAAACGAGCATCAAGAACTATTCCGAACATTACTGCTTTATCAAACCTTTGCATTACACTCTTATGTGTTTATTTGCACCCTTTGCACACATAGCACGCACTTTAGTTCACACACATACACGGGGGGTTACGGGCTATCTTACTCTAACTTATGTTATTGCTTCTTCAGTAGTTTAGCGATCATGGCAGAGAGACAATCATCAAGGTTAGTAGAGAAGAGAGAAGTTGCAGAAACTTCCAAGAAATTTACTCTTGATGACATATCCTCTCCTTCAGACACTGAATGGGACGATGAGGGCCCAGATTATGAAGTAGAAGCACACAATAGTGAAATACCTTCTGATAGTGAAGTTTCTCTTGGTGATGAAGAGGAAGGAGGGATAGGAGATAATCGTGCTCCTGATGAGTTTGAGTCTTCCATTATATTGGAGTTACCCAAAGATTCTGTTGGATCGACGATTGATGACGACAGACTTGTTCAAATATGTCTAAAGCATGGAATACTAAAAAGAGATACCCTGGTTCCATCGAAAACAGATCGCCCCCACAATCCTCAAGAAGGATTTATGGCAGTTACCCGATTGATGTGTATGGTTAGGGCTATTCCACCGTTTTCGCCTTTTGTTGTCGATTTTCTGAGACAGATGCGGATTTCCCCCATGCAATTACATCCCAACTCTTATGCTTATTTATACACCTTGTATATAGCATACAAAGAGGTTTTAGGTACAGAGCCTATCTTCGATGACATCCACTTTTTTTATAATTTCAAGCATCGGACTCAAGAGACTCCTTCCTTCTCATATTTTGAATCAGTCCCAAAAAGGAAAATTATTTTAGCTTCATTTAGCAGCAAGGCTGGCGATTCTAAGCTCGAATGGTTTTATATCAGGCAGCAGCCGGGGTGCGCCAGGAGATGGACCAAATCAAGTAAAGCACCGATTTTCTAGATCTCAATTTTAAATACTCATGCCAACACATTAACTTGCTTTCTTTTTTATTCGAAGTTAATAACCTAAAGCAAATATCGGATCAATTATACTTTGATCGTTTGCATCAGCTTCTCAATAGCGATCAAAAGTTCCTAACCATCGACGAAGTTCTTAAGGATGAGAATCTCCATCATTATGGGTTACTATCTATTACCTGTAGTATAGGTCATGGGACGGGTCCATATATATACATACCCCCGGGAGACATTATTCTTGAGACGGGAGATGGCTCGAAAGGTCCGTCAATACCTCTTCGGACTTCGCTTTCTCCATCTTCAACTCAGGACGATGAGTTAGCCAACATAGCTGAAAAACATAGAGAAGGATATACCGTCCCTGGCGATGCTATTTCTCCTGAAAAGTCAACATCCCCAAAAGAGCTACCGATAGATGCTTCCCAAGGAGATGCTCCTACTACCGACGATTCCACATTTAAGGGTTTAGGAAATCTCCCCCTGCCTGAAACCATCTATACTTCAGAGGAATTTGGTACAAATCCTTTAACTTTCACTTCTTCAGAGGAAACTACTCCCGTGAAGGCCAAAGAGCCCGCTCATGCTAGTCTGGCTTCAGACTTAGGTTTGTTGGGGGGAACACCACTTAGGATGCACATAACACATTAGCACCACACGTCACAGCACTCATGTCTTATGTGTATACTGATTCTGAATTCCACTAGTATTGTTGTGCACGTACAATGTCTCGCCCTTACTATGATGTCAGAAAAATGCGCCGTAGCATGTCTAGAAATCCTTCCAATATCGAGCATGATCGCCGTGAGAGATGGGAAAGATATAACTGAAGGCCTTATGATTCTCATCGACCACATAACCCATGCTCTCGTTCCTCTGTTCGGTTAGATCCAGACAGGTATAAAAGCCACCAGAGTCATCGTGGAGAAGAAACGTCGCAATCCAAAGATCGAACTTCTCCTCAAGACAAATATAGTCGGGAAAAAAGTCCACCGAAACATATCGATTCGCGAGACAAACGCAAAGTTTCTGAGAAGCGATCTAGAAAAGGTGATGCAGCTATCGTCCCGGCTAAGGGAAAACACGTTGAACTAACATACTGCAAGCCTCCACCACTAGATGCTGATTCCAAAATTAAGCTGACATATCTGGAGAAGCAGTTCCCAGATCACTAATTTGAGAATCTAATTTTTTACCCGCACTTGAGCCTATTTCTTCAAAGTAGGCAGATGAGGCTAAAGTAAAGATTGATGCAGTTGAGAAGCAATACTCAGAGATGTACAAATACTCACGCAATCTCTCCAGAATCATTCGGGCTTTAATTACAGACGTTGATTCAATGAAAAAGGCTGCGGATTCCGATGAGAATCCTTGGAAAATTTGGAGAAGGACCTAGAAGACACACATGCTCAACTCGTCATCGCTCAACGAGACGCCAACAACTTCAAACAGCAATTTGAGGAGTTACAGAAGCGTTATCATGACTTGATGGAATCTCATAGTCAAGAGCGTTTGGAGTTGAAGAAACAAGCGGAAGACGCTAAGTCGGACAATGTTAAAATGCAACTAGCTTATAATACTCTTGAGCAAGAAAAAGCCGAGTTAGCGAGAAAAAATGCTGAACTGGAGAAACGAAACGCTGACTAGGAGTCCAAGTTAATGGAAGCCGAGAATAAGGATGCCCTAGATGAGGGGAATGTGGACAACGTCATTAAGTCTGCTGAAGAGACCCATAGACAGCTATCAGAGGCTCAGGAAGAAGTGCACGGTTTTGGCGAATTATTGATTGAATTCTTTGCACACATAATTCGTCGCCGAAACATCTCTTGGATTGAAGACTATCCGACTACCTTAGTTCACGTATGGAGTCAAATCATCGAATGGGAGAAAGAGGAACTTAAGGTAGACTTCATTGATGAAGATAAACTTATGGAGAAGTATCTGAGAGATGATGAACCGGCACGCCTGGCCGAAAGGCATCGCCTCATTGCTGCTACTATGGAGGAGGAGAAACGCCTAGCCAAACAAAAGAATATCCCTGAAGTTGGTTCCTCTTCTATTACCGCTGAAACTACTGAAGTTGATGGGTATGATCTCGAGAACTCTGGAATTCCTAAAGCGTCTCTTTTATCTCCTATACCCGAATCAGCGTCAGGGACGATAGCCGCCCTAATTGAGAAATCATCAGAAGGTATTTCTACCTTTTCACCTCAATTTGTCAAGGCCGTCTCCACCTTTGATCACACCATTGGGCAGTCGATCATGGATCCTTTATTTTCTCCTGAGTTGATAACTGTTGCTTCTCATTCTGTAGGTGTTGAACCGACCGAGAAGACTGACGTGCATCAGGGAACCACCACTGGGGAAAAATCTGTGGAAAAGACTCAAGGAGAACAGGATAAGGCTACCATTGTTGAGTTAGGAGGGGAAGCTGAATTGTCTAAGGCCGACACTTCTCATGATGACGAGATGATAGATGCCTTAAAAGACGACAGTGGTAATGAGGGGCATGAAGAAGATCCTGATGTGGCTATAATTGGGGATTCAAAAAGTGCCGATGACATCACTTTGGCTGAAATGAAAGCCGAACAAGACAAACGTATGCAGCTAAAAGTTGAAGACTTGAACCCCGAAATCCTTAACCCCCTTGCAGTGGTGGATCCTGGATCAAGGTTAGTTGTTAATCTTTCAACTAGGTCTATTACAGAAGAGCTTGCTAAAAAATCTTCTCTTGATTCCAGTGTTCCGACTCCTGGGAAGAAATCCACCGATTCTAGCACTTCAACTACAGAAGAAAAGGCCAAAGCATGTTATGACTGATGCTAAAAAAAAGGCTAGAAATGCTTATAAGGCTGCCAAAAAATCCAAGTCTGCTCCAAATCCCAAGTGATGATGTGCTTTGTTTTATTTTGATATTCAATTGGTCCGCAATTGTTGCAGCTAGTGCGGCCCTCGCATCTTTTGCTTGATTTCCCTGTACAAACTTACGTGTTTGTAAATAAAATAGTTTATTTCCTGCAATATCTGATAGTTATAAGTTTAGTACTTAAGTAAAAATGTAAATAGACAACATGTCATATTACAGTTATATAATAAAGTCATTGTTGAGGGGAACATGTATACGCATATATGCCCCCAATCAATCTTGGATAACTGAGCAAGAATTATTCAAGATTGATTAAATTCAAAATCCAATTGCCCCCGATTCTCCGATGGGGCCATATTCCTTTCGTCATTGATGCCTATTCTTTCTAGCACTTTATACTCTCATGTCTCATAACCAGGTTAGAGTATTGTTGAGGCGGTCTCTCATCTGGGTGCACCTTCATGCCCCAAGGGACATCGTCTTCCCGTCTTTTATACTCTCTCTCGATTCATGAGAGTTAGAGTTAAGTATGTCATCTTCCCATTCTTTTGCATTTTATCATGCAAGCGGTCATTTTGTTCGCTCCTACACATAGGTTATCTCCAATTTTCCAGATTTAATTTAATGTTTCGTGTTTCATGGTCATGATAGAATGATTATCAAATATATAAATAATGCAGGAAAGTAAATGACACACGATATTTTTATAGTGGTTCAGCTAAGTCGTAGCCTACATCAACTTCATAATTCTTTGTTCATATAAACAGACTTTTCAAGGAAAGTCGTGCCTTTTTACACAACTTATAAAAACAAAAAGGAAGACATTTCATATTTAGCTCAGATATCGTCGTAAGTGCTGAGTGTTCCAAGCTCTGGGAATCTCTTCACCTTCCACAGTCATTAGCTTGAATGCTCCTGTATCAGGCTTCCATTGGATGGTGTATGGCCCTTCCCATTTTGGACCCAATTGGATCAAAGGTGGGAAGACTCTTTTCAGTACTAGGTCTCCTGGTTCAAAGGTTTTGAAGCGAACTTTCAGGTCATAATAACGTGCTACTTGATGTCGATGTCTCGAGGCACGTAAGTCTGCTTCGTCTCTTTTTTCTTCAATCATATTAAGAGACTCTAGGAGGAGTGTCATATTTGTCATTGGGTCATAATACGCGACTCGATAAGTAGGGACTTCCAATTCTACCGGGATCACTATTTCTGACCCAAAGGAAAGTGAATAGGGAGTATGGACGGTAGTCATCTTAAAGGTTGTCCTGTAGGCCCAGAAAGCTAGTGGCAACTCGTCTACCCATTTGGTTTTGGCCCGCTCCAACCACTTCTTCAGAATAGATTTAATGACCTTGTTTATTTCTACGACCTGGCCATTTGACTGCGGGTGAGCTACTGTAGTGTATCGTTTATCAATCTTTTACTTTTGGAAGAAGTTTCTGAATTCTATGCTGTAAAACTGTGTCCCATTATCAGTTATGATGGTCTACGGTATTCCAAATCGACAAATAATGTTTCTGACCACAAAACTGATCACCTTTCTCGCCGTGATGGTTGTTAAAGGTTCAGCTTCCACCCATTTTGTGAAATAGTCCACGGCGACGATTGCATACTTAGTTCCTCCTCTGGCAATAGGTAACACTCCAATAATGTCAATCCCCCACATGGCGAACGACCATGGGCTTAAAATCGAATTGAGCTGTTTCGGAGGCGCTCTAGTAATCTCAGCAAATCTTTGACATCTGTCGTAGTGTAACACCCCACCTCCGCCAGTGCTACTCTTGCAAGGACACTAGCTTTGGAGGGGCGTTTAAACAAGGTAAACATGCATGCAGATATCACAAGACAGAACATACAAGTAAAACAGAGTAGTAAAGCAGCGGATAAAACTTGCATTTCCAAAACCACAGTTAAGTGACAATAAAGTACTTAGTCATTATTTTCCAACAAACAAAGTCTAGATAAAAGCATAAACTGAAAAACTGAAATACATAAAGTACTATCCCCAAAGTGAAGTGATAAACCATAGCTAGCTCAATGTCCAAACCCGTACATGAGCAAATCCAGTAAGCAAGCTAGAAAGATCCAAGCTAAGCTCCAATGTTCCCACCCTGAGGACTTGAGGGGGGGGGGGAAACGGAAGACAAGAGGCGAAAGAAAACGGGTCAGTCTAAAAGACTGGTAAGCCCTACTACTATCTGTCCATGAACTAGTAAAGTTAACTGGCATGAGAAGCTGAGATGAACATGAGGATAACAACATACTGGCATGATGATTAACTAACAAGATAGATAAAGGTGTCATCGCATAATCAAGGTTAAGTTTTGCACCACAGGTGTACTAGCATTCTAACTTGTCAAGTAAAAACAAGAATTGATCCCTTGGCCCAAGCTTGGCCCAACATCATTAGATGACCTAAATCAAGGTCCAACTACTCGGTCTAGTCGATCGGCTCCCTATAAGCCTAACTCGTCAAGTGTCGGTGTCATGCGGCTTAATCATGTAATGTAGTTGACTGTGCAGGGTCCACCCTAGGGTGTATTAGGCCCTATGGTGTAACCCTCTGACACCATACCATGATGCACAGTCCAAACCTACCGTTGCCCGTGTTCAACTCTAGACTTGATGTGCACGACCATGGTCCGCCTGAACAACCGGGGCATCATTCAGCCGTCTCTTTTGGTCTCTTACAATCAGCCCAGTAATCGTGCCCCACCCTAGCCTAGTCCTAGGGTCTTATGATACTACCTAGAAGGTTACTGCTGAAAAGGACCACACAACTAGGGTTTCTTAATGGGTTAAATGTGGTTAACCCGATCCAAACGTGGATTAAATCGGTTAAGAGTACCCAAGGCTCCTGACCTAACCTCGATTAATCCATCAAGCCCAAATTGGTTAAGTATTAAGTGGACCATGACTTAACCCTAATCAGGAGGCATTCATTAACTTAATGTGCTTTAACCTCTCACATTAGACCTTGTTGTGGTTACTAGTTAAGCCGGGCGGGTCCGGGTAGCTTTACACCACAACCTGGTCTAACCTCGGGTTCGTGCACAACATGACCAACTTTTCACATTGGGTCCTATTGTTTGTAGCCACTAGTTAAGCCGGGCGGGTCCGGGTAGATTTATGCTACAAACTCAACCCAACCTCGAGTTGGCCACACTCATATTTTCTAAGTGTCATGTCCATTATGTTTCCAAAACATAATTACAAGTTAACATATCACGTCATGTTATAAAAACCATGTTTATGTCATTATGTTACCCAACCCCAACGTAATCCCATCGTTTACATAATCGCAACAACGCATAAAGGATAAAATAGGGAACTTGGCATAACCATGACATAAAGGTGTTGAAGCCACAAGTTTAACATGGTGGCATATGAAATGTACATATGTTCATATACTTGCATATTGCATTATTAGGCTTCAAAAGCATGCATAAAACCAAACTTAGCATATGAGTGATATATGGTGATAAATAACATGTAGAAGTTGCTAGAAGTTCGCATTTGGCCTCACATGCAAGTTATCATAAGGGGTATGATAACTTCCATGTTGCCAAAATGCGACCTTTAATCTAAAGCTTGGAGCTTTATGCTCAAAACCTCAAGTTTAACTTGCATAACATGATAACATGATCAACCCAAACTTGCATAACATAGCAACATGTGTCATACATAATGATTAAACCAACTTGCATAATGATCATCCAAACTTGCATATAATGATCAACCAAACTTGCATATAATGACCAACCAAACTTGCATATAATGATCAACCAAACTTGCATATAATGATCAACCAAACTTGCATATAATGACCAACCAAACTTGCATATAATGATCAACCAAACTTGCATATAATGATCAACCCCAAACTTGCATCATTCATTTAACTTTAGAGTTCAAAGAAAGAAAGTAGAAAAGGGCTTACTATGCTATGAAGACACAAATAAATATTTATTATAAAGATTGAGACGAAGCCCTTATGCAAGCACCAAAAACCCAAATATGCAAGCTCCAAATGAAAACCCTTGAGCCAATTCAATAAAAACCCTTGTTTTGAAATAGAAATGTTGCAACTTGACTTGAATGCAAGCTAAGAACACTCATACAAGTTTGAAAACACTTGTATGAACTCAAAATATCTCATAGAAATTAACTTAGAAATTTTAGCATGAGAGTGGAGGCCATGAGAGGAACAAATTTGACATAGTTTAGTTGTAGGAATGAATAATGATGATTTAGGCTAGGCTTAGGGGTCTTTTTATAGAGTTTTAGGATAATATTAGCCATAGGATTAACCCTAGATTCAATCCAAGCCATCAAAGCATGTCTTGGGGAAGAAGTCAAGTGTAGGAACCATCTAGGGCCTTTAGATTAAAGCTGAACCATGAGAACCATTCAAATGCAAAATCTGCATTTGAGCGAATCGGCCCACGGGTTGACAGCCAAACACCCTGGATTAACCCCTAGTCGACCCAGCGGGCTTGGGTCGACCTCAAAAATCGGCCGGTTCGGTTATTCCCCTCTCCCAATTCGCTGTTTTGAACATTTTTGCATATTTATTTATTTAATTTTCAATTATATATATATCAATATATATATTTCTCTGCGCAACCCATTTCACTTAATTAAGTATACTTTAATTTGTGAATTTTTCGTGAAACTTCGCGAGGCCATATCTTGGTCATACGGACTCCGATTTTCGAAAACTCGGACTCTATTTCGCGTATTTTTCCGAGACGAACGCAATGGCACAGTCCGTTTCCCTTGATTCAGATTTTACAGTTTAATTATGCCTCCATTTATGTTATAACATGTTATTCAAAAATACGGGTTGTTACATTCTCCCCTCCTTAAAGGATTTCGTCACCGAAATCTCCAAGTTAGGAAGAACGTATCCTACCATCCATCATCCATCTACTCAAAACATCATCCACGAGCAATCATTGTCCTTAAAAGGTTCTAAATGCTGTATGATCATATGCAAAGGTGTGTGTATATGTACTTATCTAATGCGAAAATCAGGAGGTTACTGATTCAGTAAACCCCCTTAATGCAAAATATGTTAGTGAAATGAGTCCATATGTATGCAAATTCCTAACATAATTTATAATCTCTACATGAGTGCACATAACATTCATCCATATGCAACATCCACGTGATAGCATAACAAGTTTTCATCCATGAATAAGCATAAACACTCATGCATATGCGGTATGAAAGTGTGTGAGCCGATCTTAGTGCCTAACGTGTATTATGCATCCACGAGTATCCACTTGCAAGCAATTGCAACCACTTGCAAACATCAAACATAACATGTTTCAAATACATGTTTCAACCAAGGGTTTCTACCTAAGGTTCTCATGACAAGATTTACGAAACAAGATAAACTAGATAAGCATGGATAGCAAAGGGGAGATATACCAATCTAGGAAAAGAGATTGAAAATGTATCCTCCAAGAGAAATGGATAAAGCACGCGCCTCTTCTCCTTGGTTTCCCAAGTTGCGTCTCCCTCTGTTTCACTCCATTGCGCCTTAACAAGCTTAACTTCTTTGCTTCTTAGCTTCTTTGTCTTCATTTCCATGATACGAATCAGAGCTCGTCTCAGGGTTGCTTCATCCTCTACCTCCATGTCTTCAAGAATACTTGGTTCAACCACTTTGGCGGGTCTGTGCAAACACTTCCGGAGATGCGAGACATGAAAGACATTATGCACTCCGGCCAGCTTCTCGGCAATTCCACCTTATAAGTCATCTTCCCGACTCTTTCTATAGTAGGGAAGGGTCCTACGATCCTTGATGTCAGCGAACCATAATTCGCAAAGGAGAAATCTTCACAAAGACCATATCTCCAATTTTAAATTCCAAGTCTGTCCTTCGCTTGTCTGCATAGGATTTCTGTCTGTCTTGGGCCGTTCTTATCCGTCTTCGAATCAATTCAACCCTCTCGGATGTGTCCCTTATCATGTCGGGCTCAATTATAAGCTTATCCGTCGTCTTCCCACCAACATGTTGGTGGCTTGCACGGCCTCCCATACGAAGCTTCAAATGGTGCCATCCCTATGCTGGCTTGATAGTTATTATTATAAGCAAACTCTACAAGAGGAAGGTGGTCTTCCCAAGTACCACCGAAGTCGAGAACACAAAACCTCAAAAGATCTTCTAGCACTCTATTCACCCTTTCGGTTTGGCCATCCGTCCGGGGGTGATAGGCTGTACTTAGATTCAATCGCGTACCCATTGCTTCTTGCAAACTGTTCCAGAACTGGCTAGTGAAAATTGGGTCACGATCGCTAACTATGCTAGAAGGAACTCCATGCAGCCGCACTATCTTTTGAAGATAAACAGATGCTAGCCGTGATACGGTCCTCTTGCTTTTCACCGGAATAAAATGGGCTCTCTTTGTAAATCTATCAATTATTACCCATATCCCATAAAGCCCAAATAGTTTGGTGGCGAACTTCTTCACCCCAACCATATATCACAAATAGGCTAGCCATACTCCTTAGGGGGTTTGTAACAGAACTAAGATTGAGGATAGGACTGAGAGGATATACTTAAAAGGTAGCATGCGAGTAAGCTCTACGGAACAATAGGGATCAAGGATATACTCTTAGAAAGAGATTAAATGCGCGTATCTAGACTTCAATCTTCTAAGCCGCATTTTCTTGTGCTTAATCCCATCGTGCCCTGACCGTCTTTTATCTTTGCAATTCCGTAGTTCTTAATTCTTGTTCCCAAAATATGAGTTAGAACTCATTTCACCGTTGCTTCTCGTTCCACTTCCACTTATTCTTTGCCTAAAATACTTGGCTTAAACATAACTGCGTGCTCATGGTTCATGCAAGCTTTCCAAGATTCATTAGTGAATCTTGGATCTCATTTACATACTATACGGTATCCCACGCAGAAAACTATCTCTTGAAAACAGTGCCAATCCACGTTGCCAAACTGGAGCTGAGGTAAGGGCTCTCTTGAGCCTTTGAAAAGCAAGCTCACACTCCAAGTCCCATGCACAGACTAAGTTCTTCTTCGTCAACATAGTAAGAGGGGCTGAAATCTTAGCGAAGTCCCTGATGAACTTCCTATAGTAGCCCGCCAAACCGAGAAAGCTTCTTACTTCGGTTGCACTCCTAGGATTCTTCCACAACCACTTTCGCGGGATCCACCGCTATGCCTTGCTTAGAAACTATATGTCCAAGAAACCGAACTTCCCTTCTCCAGAAATGACATTTGGAGAACTTGGCTTTCAACTGATGCGCTCTAAGCGTATTCATCACTTCCTTTAGATGCCTAGCATGCTCTTCCTCATCCTTTGAGAAGATCAGAATATCATCCACGAAGACAACAACAAACTTGTTAAGGAACTCCCTGAACACCCTACTCATCAAATCTACGAAGTAGGCGGGTGCATTAGTCAAACCGAATGGCATGACAAGCCATTCAAAGAATCCATCTGGAGTCCTAAACACAGTTTTATCAATGCTATTCTCAGCCACTCTAAGCTGATGGAATCCGGTGGCTAGATCGAGCTGAGAGAAAACAGAAGCACCTACAAGCTGGTCAAAGAGATCATCAATTCTCGGTAACGGGTGCCTATTCTTCTTTATCAGCTTGTTCAACTCTCGATAATCAACACATAGATGAAGCGAACCATCCGCCTTAGTAGCGAATACCACCGGAGCACCCCATTCAGAAATGCTTCGCCTAATAAAATTCTTCTCAAGCAACTCCTTGATTTGCTTACTGAGCTCCCTTCTTTCACGAGGGGCCATGTGCCTAACGGGCAATGATACTGGCTTGGCATTATCAACTAGATAAATGCGGAAATCTATCTCTCGTTTAGGGGGTAACCCCTTAACTTCTTCAAAGACATCGGGATAGTCTCGGACCACCCTTACAGATTGCAAATCATCGATGGACGAGTCGAGAGATTCAAGATAACATGACGGGACGGGACCTCTAGGGTTACAAGAAATTTCTAGGGTGTTACCGAGGCGAGTCATGAGCCTCTCCACCCTATGCTCACAATCGAAGATGGCTCCATAACTAGACAACCAATCCATGCCCAAGACCAACCCATATCCCGTGACCCCGAGAACATAAGCACTACACATGAATTCTACGGCCAAGATAGAAATTTTCAAATCCACACAAATCATAGACAGATGGGCGGAACCCCCAATTGGATTTGAAACACAAACGGGATCCTCAACTAAGCTAGTACTTAGGTGCAAACTTTCAACAATATCAGAAGAGATAAAACTATGCGATGCGCCAGAATCAAATAAGGTGCGAACAGGAAAATCAGAAATGTAAACATGAATTTCTATAAAAACTCTACCTCGATCAAAAGCTGGAAGAGCGAGGAGAGCTTGAAATTGCCCTCCAGAGGGTCCTACTTGCTGAGTTTGTCCTTGCCCTTGTCCATGCTTCTTGGGACAATCCTTGCTAAGATGTCCAGATTCTCCGCAATGAAAACACTTGCCTAACTTCCTCTTCTTCTTCCTGCAATCCTTGGCTATGTGCCCAGTGATCCTACAGAAGTTGCACTTTCTTGTCTTTCTTGCCTTGTTGTTGTTCTTATCTCTTTTCTCAGTATCTTCCTTCTTGCCTTGGGACTCATTTGCCTTGACCTCCTTCTTGCCACTCTTATCTTCCTCTTGAAGTAGGGTCATATTCACCAAACTCTCGAAGGTCGCCCCCAGGGGTATATGAGATATGGCCAAACCGCGCAAGGGCTCATTTAATCCTAGAGCAAAGCGTAGTGCCTTCTTCCGAGCGGTGTTAACCCATTCTAGACCGAACTGAGCAAGTTGATTAAACTTATCCACGTATTCTCTAACGGTCATGTCCCCTTGCTTTAGTGATAGGAACCTCTCTAGCTGAAGGTTCCCTTCTGTCGACGATAGAAACTTTAGTCCAAACCTTCTCCTAAAGTCATCCCAAGTCTCAATGGGTCTAGTAGTGGTGGTGACTACCCACCAATAAGCAGCTTCCCCTTTCAATAGCCATACCGCCAACAGAACTTTCCTACGATCTTCCACATCAAAGATAGCAAAGAGGTCTTCAGTTTCCTTTAACCAGTTTCTTGCCTCCACGGGAGTCTCCGTTCTGACAAAATTCTTGCAACCCATCGCCTTAAAGTCTTTGCAAAATCCTCTTGCGGATGCTGAGGGGGAGGAGGAACCTCAGCTACGGGAGGAGGAGAGATGTTAGCGACGGGGGAAGGAGGAGGAATGTTCGCGGGGCCGGCTTCATTCGCCCTTGCCTCCATAAATCTCCAGAACCAGACGGGTACTTGTACGCCTTCCGGGATGTTAAAGCGATCGGCCATACTAAAACGAAGAAAAAGATAGATTCAGAACGAAGAAACGAAGGATAGTGCTATGGCTTTTGGGGAATAGCCTTTTTAAAATAACTAGACTTTTCTTGGAAAATACTTAATTGGTTTTGAAAATAGTTTTTCAAAAGGTAAGTTTCAAAAACACTTTTGCTCAAATCTTGTAAACCTTATGCTCTGATACCAAATGTAACACCCCACCTCCGCCAGTGCCACTCTTGCAAGGACACTAGATTTAGAGGGGCGTTTAAACAAGGTAAACATGCATGCAGATATCACAAGACAGAACATACAAGTAAAACAGAGTAGTAAAGCAGCGGATAAAACTTGCATTTCCAAAACCACAGTTAAGTTACAATAAAGTACTTAGTCATTATTTTCCAACAAACAATGTCTAGATAAAAGCATAAACCGAAAAACAGAAATACATAAAGTACTATCCCCAAAGTGAAGTGATAAACCATAGCTAGCTCAATGTCCAAACCCGTACATGAGCAAATCCAGTAAGCAAGCTAGAAAGATCCAAGCTAAGCTCCAATGTTCCCACCCTGAGGACCTGAGGGGGGGGGGAAACGGAAGACAAGAGGCGAAAGAAAACAGGTCAGTCTAAAAGACTGGTAAGCCCTACTACTATCTGTCCATGAACTAGTAAAGTTAACTGGCATGAGAAGCTGAGATGAACATGAGGATAACAACATACTGGCATGATGATTAACTAACAAGATAGATAAAGGTGTCATCGCATAATCAAGGTTAAGTTTTGCACCATGGGTGTACTAGCATTCTAACATGTCAAGTAAAAACAAGAATTGATCCCTTGGCCCAAGCTTGGCCCAACATCATGAGATGACCTAAATCAAGGTCCAACTACTCGGTCTAGTCGATCGGCTCCCTATAAGCCTAACTCGTCAAGTGTCGGTATCATGCGGCTTAATCATGTAATGTAGTTGACTGTGCAGGGTCCACCCTAGGGTGTATCAGGCCCTATGGTGTAACCCTCTGACACCATACCATGATGCACAGTCCAAACCTACCGTTGCCCGTGTTCAACTCCGGACTTGATGTGCACGACCATGGTCCGCCTGAACAACCGGGGCATCATTCAGCCGTCTCTTTTGGTCTCTTACAATCAGCCCAGTAATCGTGCCCCACCCTAGCCTAGTCCTAGGGTCTTATGATACTACCTAGAAGGTTACTGCTGAAAAGGACCACGCAACTAGGGTTTCTTAGTGGGTTAAATGTGGTTAACCCAATCCAAACGTGGATTAAATCGGTTAAGAGTACCCAAGGCTCCTGACCTAACCTCGATTAATCCATCAAGCCCAAATTGGTTAAGTATTAAGTGGACCATGACTTAACCCTAATCAGGAGGCATTCATTAACTTAATGTGCTTTAACCTCTCACATTAGACCTTGTTGTGGTTACTAGTTAAGCCGGGCGGGTCCGGGTAGCTTTACACCACAACCTGGTCTAACCTCGGGTTCGTGCACAACATGACCAACTTCTCACATTGGGTCCTATTGTTTGTAGCCACTAGTTAAGCCGGGCGGGTCCGGGTAGATTTATGCTACAAACTCAACCCAACCTCGAGTTGGCCACACTCATATTTTCTAAGTGTCATGTCCATTATGTTTCCAAAACATAATTACAAGTTAACATATCACGTCATGTTATAAAAACCATGTTTATGTCATTATGTTACCCAACCCCAACGTAATCCCATCGTTTACACAATCGCAACAACGCATAAAGGATAAAATAGGGAACTTGGCATAACCATGACATAAAGGTGTTGAAGCCACAAGTTTAACATGGTGGCATATGAAATGTACATATGTTCATATACTTGCATATTGCATTATTAGGCTTCAAAAGCATGCATAAAACCAAACTTAGCATATGAGTGATATATGGTGATAAATAACATGTAGAAGTTGCTAGAAGTTCGCATTTGGCCTCACATGCAAGTTATCATAAGGGGTATGATAACTTCCATGTTGCCAAAACGCGACCTTTAATCTAAAGCTTGGAGCTTTATGCTCAAAACCTCAAGTTTAACTTGCATAACATGATAACATGATCAACCCAAACTTGCATAACATAGCAACATGTGTCATACATAATGATTAAACCAACTTGCATAATGATCATCCAAACTTGCATATAATGATCAACCAAACTTGCATATAATGATCAACCAAACTTGCATATAATGACCAACCAAACTTGCATATAATGATCAACCAAACTTGCATATAATGACCAACCAAACTTGCATATAATGACCAACCAAACTCGCATATAATGATCAACCCCAAACTTGCATCATTCATTTTAGAGTTCAAAGAAAGAAAGTAGAAAAGGGCTTACTATGCTATGAAGACACAAATAAATATTTAATATAAAGATTGAGACGAAGCCCTTATGCAAGCACCAAAAACCCAAATATGCAAGCTCCAAATGAAAACCCTTGAGCCAATTCAATAAAAACCCTTGCTTTGAAATAGAAATGTTGCAACTTGACTTGAATGCAAGCTAAGAACACTCATACAAGTTTGAAAACACTTGTATGAAATCAAAATCTCTCATAGAAATTAACTTAGAAATTTTAGCATGAGAGTGGAGGCCATGAGAGGAACAAATTTGACATAGTTTAGTTGTAGGAATGAATAATGATGATTTAGGCTAGGCTTAGGGGTCTTTTTATAGAGTTTTAGGATAATATTAGCCATAGGATTAACCCTAGATTCAATCCAAGCCATCAAAGCATGTCTTGGGGAAGAAGTCAAGTGTAGGAACCATCTAGGGCCTTTAGATTAAAGCTGAACCATGAGAACCATTCAAATGCAAAATCTGCATTTGAGCGAATCGGCCCACGGGTTGACAGCCAAACACCCTGGATTAACCCCTAGTCGACCCAGCGGGCTTGGGTCGACCTCAAAAATCGGCCGGTTCGGTTATTCCCCTCTCCCAATTCGCAGTTTTGAACATTTTTGCATATTTATTTATTTAATTTTCAATTATATATATATATATATATATATATATATCAATATATATATTTCTCTGCGCAACCCATTTCACTTAATTAAGTATACTTTAATTTGGGAATTTTTCGTGAAACTTTGCGAGGCCATATCTTGGTCATACGGACTCCGATTTTCGAAAACTCGGACTCTATTTCGTGTATTTTTCCGAGACGAACGCAATGGCACAGCCCGTTGATTCAGATTTTACAGTTTAATTCTGCCTCCATTTATGTTATAACATGTTATTCAAAAATACGGGTTGTTACATGCAGCGTCATGAATAATCAGTCGCGTCTTTATTCACGGTAGGCTAGAAATATCCGTACCGTAAAACTTTCTTTGCTAGGGTTTGGTCCTTGTTGTGGTCCCCACACTCACCTTCATGTACTTCTTGCAGTACACGTTTGATGTCATCATGTGCGATACACCGTAGTAGGGGCATTGAAAACCTTTGGCGATAAAGGACGTCGTCCTGTAAAACGTATCTTGCAGCCTTACGTCTTACAGCTCGTCTTTCGCTCTTTTTTAACGGGAGGGTTCCATTCTTGAGAAAATTCTTGATTGGTGTCATCCATGATTCTCTCTCTGGGTCGACTTCCAAGGCTAGTTCCACTTCCATCAGGTCGAAACTCGGTGATTCCAAAACCTCTATCAGAACCATTTCAGTTTCTTCAGGGTTATCAGAACTTGCTAGCTTTGCCAACCGATCTGCTTTCTGATTTTCCGTTCTTGGAATATGTGTTATGATGTAATACTCCAAACTTCCCAACAACTCCTTTAACTTTTTGAGATAAGTAACGAGTCGAGGTACTTTAGCAGTAAATTCCTCCCGAACCTGACATACAACTATCTTGGAATCGCAATATATATCCAGTGTCTTCACTCCCAATTCTTTGGCCAGTTTCAGCCCGGCAATCAGGGCTTCATACTCGAAATCGTTATTGGTAGCAGCAAACTCTAGTCGTAATGCATAGTAAATAGATCGTCCTTCAGGAGTTATTAAAACAACTCCGGCGCCGGACCTTCGATCATTTTTGGCTCCGTCCGTATATAGCTTCTATGGACTAAGCTCTAACTCTTGGTCCAAAGTAACTACCTTGTCACCCACCGTTTCCTCTTCGGGAATTGTGAATTCAGCTATAAAGTCAGCTAATGCCTGCCCCCTTATTGATCTTCGTGGCTGAAAATTCAAATCAAATTAGCTCAGCTCGATGTTCCATTTAAGTAACCGCCCCGATGCTTTGGGTTTTTGCAACACTTGTCTTAAAGGTTGATCGTTATATACAACTATTGGGTTAGCCTAAAAGTAATGACGAAGCTTGCGGGAAGCAATCATGAGGCTATAAGCAAGCTTTTTATCTTCGGATAATTACGTTCTGCAGCAGCTAGCTTTTTGCTCACGTAGTATACAGGCTTCTGGACTTTATCCTCTTCACGTACTAATGCCGTACTAATGGCGTGAGATGATACCGCTAGGTAGATAAACAAATCCTCATGTTCCACGAGTTTTGATAATATTGGAGGCTTTTCTAATAAGTCTAATAGATTCTGGAACGCCTCCACACAATCGGGGGTCCACTCAAAATTTCACTTTCCTCGTTTTATTAGATCGAAGAAAGGTACACACCTACCTGTAGCTTTGGAGATAAACCTGCTCAATGCAGCAACTTTTCCGGCCAAGCTTTGAATGTCTTTGAACTTTCGTGGTTCTTCAATATCCCTTATTGCTGCTATTTGGCTAGGATTTATCTCAATTCCTCAAGAACTCATGATAAACCCAAGGAATTTTCCAGATGCGACCCCAAATGAGCATTTTAGGGGAGTTTAACTTCATTCCATACCTTCGAAGAATATCAAACATTTTAGCTAAATCCCTTGTATGGTCGGAAGATTATTTAGACTTCACAAGCATGTCATCCTCGTAAACCTCCATGGTTTTCCCGATTTGATTATAGAACATGCGGTTGACCAAGTGCTAGTACGTGGCTCCTGCATTCTTCAACCCTAATGGCATTACCACATAACAATATAACCCCAAGTCTGTGATGAAACTTGTATGCTCCTGATCTGTTATATGCATGGGAATTTGATTGTACCCAGAATAGGCATCCATAAAGGATAAAAGCTCATGCCCAGCTATCGAATCTACTAGCTGATCGATTCTGGGGAGAGGAAAGTTATCGTTCGGGCAGGTCTTGTTCAAATCTGAAAAGTCAATACATGTATGCCACTTTCTGTTAGACTTTTTGATCAAGACAAGATTCGATATCCAGTCGGGATATTTCGAATCCTTAATGAATCCATTAACTATTAATTTCTCTACCTCTTCTTTCAAAGTTGTTGACCGCTCTGGGCCTAACATACGTCTTTTCTGTTTGACCGGTGGGTGCTTTGGATTAATACAAAAAGAGTTTCTCATAATGGCAGGAAAAATCCGACACATGTCAGTGTGAGTCCAGGCAAACACATCCAGATTTGCCCTTAAAAAATCAGCCAACTCTTTCGCTCGAACCGGATCTAGTTGCAAGCCGATCTTTAGTACTTTTGTCGAATCTGTCTCACCAATAGGTATATCTACTGTTATCCCGTTGGGAGTCGCCTTCCTATCCTCGGGTTCTTTATCCTCTCTAGGATCTATATCCTCGAGCACATCTGAGGGCGACTCTCTTGGGGCTGGACCCCTTAATTGCTATGCTGAGTTCTCATTCGGAGGGGCAGAATCGTCCTTAGTTTCTATATTCAACCCCTTCATTAGCATCTTCAACTCTATAATGTAACAAGCTCGTCCTGTAGCTTGGTTGCCCCTTATCACCCCAATTCCTGCATCAGTTGGGAATTTAAGCAGCAAGCACAAAGGTGCAATACATGCCCTAAACTCAGCAAGGGCCGGTCGGCCTAGGAAGGCATCGTAGGGTGACTCCACATCCAAAACTACAAACGGCAGGATCCTCACTTTTTGGCGATCTCCCTGCCCTAATGTCATTGGTAATTCTATGTAGCCCATCGGAGCCATCGACGCTCCGTTGAAGCCACGTATCCATACTTCGCACGGTTTTGGATCTTTTGCTTCAAGTCTCATTTATTCGAAAGCATTCTTGAAGAGGATATTGACCGAGCTTCCGTTGTCCACTAACTCTTTATGGACTAAAGCAGGGCCAATTGTCGTGGTAATTACTAGTGGATCTTCAGCTGGGGACTGAACTCCGGAATCATCTCTACTGCGGAATATGACGTCTTCTGACATTGTCTTTTGTTGTTTTACTGGAGTAATATCTTGGAGGCTACTGCATTCTCCTACCTCGAAATGTTTAGCGGCGTTGATGTACTGGTCCATCGCCTTGAAACTACGACTAGCTAGGTGGGGTCCGCCTATAATGGTATTAATAACGATCCCCTTACCTTTCTGCTGGGCTGTGGGTTTTGAAGTAGGCTGGTTTTGGTCCGGGGCTTGCCCCCTGTCCCTTGGGGCTACCTTGTACTCGTCCAACTTCCCTTCCCGCAGCAATCTTTCAACCATATCTCTCAAATGATGACATTCGTTGGTGGAATGACCGTGGGTTCCATGAAACAAACAAAACTTTCCCGTTGCGATCTCTTTCTCAGTGGAGTCTCTGGGTGGTGGTTTTTTGTACTGCAATATGCTATATGTATTCTAGTAAATATTCTCCAGCATATCATTTAACGGTGTATAGTTTTCAAAAGTCTGGAATCTGGGTCTTTTACTAGAGCTATTCCCTCGGTTTCTATTCCTTCTATTGTCGTTCCCATTCCTATTACTCCCGCTCTGGTTGCCAACGTTTACTTCAACCTTCCTTAAACTATCACCAAATTGTTTCACAGCAACATTACTCTGTACACCTTCCCTCGAGGCCCCTTCGGACTTTCTCTTCCTATTTGCATGAGCTTCTTCTCGTCTCAAGCAAATATTGGCTTTTTCATAGAACAATTCTCTAGTAGGAGGCGGTTTCCCAGACAAGTAATCCCCGAATTCTATGTCGGGGTCAACCCCTACTATCTGTGGCATTAGAATAGTGGGCTCGTGTGGGTCACTAACTTCGGTGACGGCCAGTTTGAAGCGGTATAAATATGACTTTAAAGATTCTCCTGGGGCCTGTTTAATCTGTGACAACTCTATGACGCTCTTGGACTTTCGGGCGTGAAGTCGAAACTGGTTCATGAAGCGCTCACTCAATTCTGTGAAATTTGATATCGATCGAGGAGGGAGTCGGGTGAACCATATTAACGCCACGTCTTCAAAATAAATTGGAAAGGCTTTGCATTTTACAGCATCTGGAGCTTCCGCAGCATTCATGAACCATGCATACCTCATCAGATGCTGCCCTGGGTCCGTTCTTCCTGAATATCGATCCATCTGAGGCAAGTTGAATCGCCGAGGGAACTGGAAATCCAATATATCATCTGTGAAGGGGGTATGACTTCGCTCAATGCCCCAATCTTCATTAGTGTACCGTCGGCTCTCGGACATAATTTGACGCACCATTGCCCATACATCGGCATTTGTTAACGTCTGCACAGGTTCTCTAGGTCTGATGTTCGGATTACTCCTCGGTTCCTGATTAGGGGATAACCTCCTGTTTCTAGCGGTGGCTGCTCTACACTGCTCTCTGCGCTCCCGGTCAATCTCAGGAGGAAGAGGTTGAAGAAGCCGTTGTTGCGTAGGGTTGGTAATATTAGGATCCCTGGGTAGGACGTGGGATCCACGCATGGGCAGCAACATAGGCTGTTGCAGGTTGGGTCGTCAGGCCCTAACACACGAGCGACGTCTTCTCGGGATCCTAAAGATCCAAAAGTTAACTGATCAAGGTTTTGAGGTTGTTCAAGCGGTCTTCTCTTACTAGGGCGTCCCTCGTTTGAAGAAGACGAATCATCTGCAGCAAGGCGGCGTGTTGGGGAAGGTGTCTTTTGCCTCCGAAGCTCCTTGAGTTCCCTACTCATGGTGATCATGTTCTCTTGCATGCGGAGACTATCGCGCTTATGGGATTCCAATGCCTCCTTAGTACTCTGGAGCATGTCAAGAAAGCGTGAAAAATCTCCCTGTGTGAAGGGTGCAGATGGATCAGGCTGAACATTAGTCGTCGTGGCTGGAATCAGAGCGTTGGTGGGGGCTCGAGTAGAAGTTCCAGCTTCATTCTGGTTCGGATCGGATCAGAGTGTAGTAGCTTGGCCGGAGCGGTTCGGATGGGGAGAATGAGTGACCTCAACCTCATTGGACCGGCTCAGATCGGGGTCTTCCATCCGGTTCGGACCTTCCTGACTGGATGGGCCTGCTCCAGATTCTTGAGCACGTGACCTCGTTAGCACGATGGCTTGTTGATCTTCTCTAGCATCGTTTCCCCTAGCGCCTTGCACTTCTTTTCCTTTTGTCTTGGCCATAATATTCGATTCTTCAACAGTTAGTCAACAAGTACTTAAAGATGTCAGAAACAGAGGATTAAATTCTTTGAACTTGAGGGTCCGAATAGTAGAATGATAATCCCAAAAAGCTGAGAATTTAAAGATCTCTCAATGAAAGTACCAAAATGTTAGATCCAAAATTGGCTCTAACACCCAAACTAGTAAAGATTCTAATGAAATGAAAGCTAAAACGAAGAAAACACACAATTTATAGTGGTTCGGCGTTAAATAGCCTACGTCCACTTTCTTCTTTTTTGATTGATGCCTTGAATGCGAATACAATAATGATTTTCACTCAATTCTCACTCATCTCATACATTGATTCACTCAATTTCCTTCACAATATGATTTGAAAGATGAATGTAAGCTGAATAAGTTGATGAAATTCGGGTTGCAAAGGAGATTCAATTCTGAAAATGCCAAAAGATCCTTCCAAATGCCTCATTATGTGGTATTTATAGGTGGAAAATCCCCCTGGAGTGGGATCGGTTCGGATCCACGTGTCATCAATCCCGCCACAATCGGGTTCGGATGGAATTTGATGATGACAGCACACCAGGTTATTGGCAAACATGGGTAGATCGTGGGTATAACCGCTCCGAGTATTAAGAAATCGTGGGGTGAAACCGTCGCTGCAAGGGATCGGATCGGCTGTTCTATACAGAATGGGACCGGATCAACCTATCTGAACCGATCCGATCTTTGGAGAAGCTCTTCCTTCTTCCGCTCCCCTCTAATTTGATTTGGCAATAAGGATCTGATCCGATCCAGCTTGTTTTCCTTCCCTTTCTGCTTTGTGCAGATCTGTTATTGCTTGAGGAAACCCGATCCGATCCGATTATCTGGCAGGGACTCTTCATTGTTTGACTCTTTAACTTTGTGTAGCCTAGTTCACCAAGTAGGCTAACACATACATACATACATACATACATACATACATACATATGTATATATATATCGTATTTCACCAATTCATATAAACAACTAGATAATATCATGTGCATCAATTGTGTCGATAATGTGACAACGTGTAATATATCACATATGAGTACGATATAGTTTATAGAGCAATCCTAACAATTCAGTAATCAATTCACAGGTTTATACACCAAAATAGGAATGTTAATCGTGAGTGAGGGATAACTCACCTTTCATAGCAATAGAAATGAAGGGAACGATGAAGAAAGATAAGAAGCGAACGACGAACGGATTTTGTTTTCCCCTTATTGCTTAATTCCCAGAACTATAAACAAAATTCAAAAACTTAAAATCTGTATATGTACATATTGTATTAATCAACTTTGAACACAACCCTTTTTCCAAAACCAGTAGATAACTCATGCTTTACAAAACAAGTTGTGTACATATTCAAAGAAAAAAAATGTTTGTATCCATGGTTTCAAATAAAACTTTGTAGAAATCCAAAAACTAGAAAAAATAAGTTTCAACACTCCTAAATTTTGTAATCATTAACAAATATATATAACTAAAAAAACATATATAATACTAAGGCACGCATGAAATATATGTAACACAAGTATAAGAGTTTTCTTGAAACCAATATACATCTCATGACGCACGCACCCACATATAAATTGCAAAACTTTACAAAATCATTTTTTTATATTTATAAGCATGCAACGCATAATTCAAACAAAAGAAGAGAAACAAAATGAAAAAAATAAAGGGGTGAGTGCTCACAGGACCTCATGCTTGGAATGTTTAAGGAAATGGGATGGATGCAAGTTGTTTGCTACAGGAGGAGGAGATGCCTTTCTTCTTTCATCTTCTTTCTTTTATCACACTTTGTTTTTGGGTTTTTTTTTAAGATGGAGAGGAGGACGATTGGCTGAGAAGGTGGTAATGAAATGGATAAGGCGCATGGAATGAAAGGGTACGCGATATATATGAAGACAGTGGAGAGAAACGAAGAGTTGTGTCTTTTCATCATTTCTAAGACGTTCTGATTGCCTTTTGAGATAATTTACTGACCAAACCCTAATTGCTATACCAGATGGACATAAATGGATACACTTCAAACTCAAATGAACTAGTATTAAAAATTGTTGTACAAGCTATTTTAATTTTTTCATTGCAACCGGACACCCAAAACTGATAAATGAATATACTGTGGTGATCACCGCGAGATGCAACAGTATAAATATCTCATTGTCATGACACTCAAACAAAAAACCCGTTATGGACACCCCTTTTAACGTAGAAAAATCGTATAAATAAAATAAAATGAAGGTCGAAATGTCCGAATTTCGCGAAATGGATTGCACTGTTGAATTCATAATAAGAAAATGAATTTTTATCATCTTGGACCATTTGGGTTTCGGACAAATCTTTATGGACGCCTAATTTGAACGGATATGCATAGAAAATTTTACAACCGACAAACTTATGAAATTTTCAATGAAACTTGTCCGACAACTATGTCTAGATGGATGCATTCCAAATATCAAATTATCGTTGCAAAAATTTTATGCTAAATTTTTAAGATAAAAAGAAATTTATCGAAAAATCAAATTTTAAATCGTTGAAAATAACGGGTTGTTACACTCTCCCCCACTCAAAACTTTTCATCCCTGAAAAGGAAAAAAAATAAGGGATGAGAATGTACAGAACAACAAAGATAGATTCGAAAGAATAATACCTAATGTAAACAGTTCTGGATTTGTAACACGAATGCTTTCCTCTGTCTCCTATGTACAACCATGATCATTTGCACTCCATTGTACCTTAACCAGATTGACAGACTTTTTTCTAAGCTGATTTGTGCCTGATCGACAATGCGGAGTGGCTTCCTTTCGATTGTCAGATTCGGCTCAACATCCAAAGTCTCAAGTTGAGCAGGCTGAACAATCAAAGAAGGATCATGAAGGTTCTTGCGCAAATGTGACACATGAACACGTTGTGCACATCCGAGAGCTTCTATGGAAAATCCAATCCTTAAGCCAAGGGACCCACTCTATCCATAATGCGAAAAGGACCAATAAATCTAGGAGCTAGCTTCCCTTTTCGACCGAAATGAATCATGTTCTTTAAAGGTGAGACCTTGAGAAAAACCCGATCGCCTACTGCAAATACCAAATCTCTTCTCCGTCTATCGGCATACTTATTTTGCCTATCCTGAGCTATCCTCATCTTCCTTCTAATCTCCTCTACTTTCATGGTTGCCTCAAGAATCATATCGGGTTCAAGAACCAACTGGTTACCCGACCAATCCAACAAGCTAAAAATTTGCAAGGTCGTCCGTGTAGAGCAGTGAACGGAGACATCTCAATACTTGCCTGAATTTCAAAAGAATGGAGTTTAATCGATTTTAAACTCCAAATGGCTCGTAAATTTGAATAAAAGATATACCTAATAGCAGTTATTATAAGTGAACTCAACAAGATGGAGATGATCTTCCCAAGATTCTCCATAATCAAGAACACAAGCACGAAGGAGACCTTCCAAAATTTGATTCTCCCTTTCCGTCTGACCAACAGTCTGAGGACGATAAGCGGTGATGAGATTTAAACTGGTACCCAAAGCTTCTTGAAAAGCTTTCCAGAAGTTATTGGTAAAGATAGGGTCACGATCACAAACAATGCTGGAAGGAATACCATGGAGTCTGACAATCTCCGTCATATAGATCTCTGTCAAACTCGAAGCTGTGCGATTAGATCTGACCGGAATAAAGTGAGCGAATTTATTCAACCTGTCGACTATGACCCAAATACCCTCATTGCCCCTTCTAGTCCTTGGTAAGCCATCAATAAAATCCATTGAGACCTGATCCCATTTCCAAACGGGAATTTCTAGGGGCTGCAGCAACCCGACATTCTTTTGGTGATCAACCTTGACTTGTTGACAAGTGGCACATCTACCAACGTAAATGGAAACATTTCGTTTCATACCACTCCACCAATACAGCTTCTTTATATTCTCGTACATCTTTGTAACCCCAGGATGAATAGAAAGTTTGGATCGATGATTCTCTCTAAGTACTTCCTACCTTAGTCCATCAACATTCGGAACATAAATACGATTATTGGTCCTCAAGATACCCTTCTCGTCAATTTGTGCTCCCAATTCATTCTTATTATCGCCTTCTTTACTTCGAATATTCTCCTTCATAAGCTTGAGCATCTCATTTTGATCTTGTTTAGCTGCAATACGATCCATAAGAGAAGAAGTAGCAACAATCTAATAAAGCATGGCCTTTTTGTGACTTGGGGCATCCACTAAAACATTGCCTTTTATTGGAGTATAGTTGATGTCGAGGTCATAGGCTGCTATAAGAATTTGAGCCATCAAACATGCCTTAGGTTCAGATCCTTCTGAGAAAAGATATACTTAAGCGACTAGTGATCTGTGAACAACACAAACATAGTACCCAAAAAATGGTGCCTCCATAACATCAAAGCGAATACTACAGCAAGCAGTTCCAAATCATGAGTGGCATGGGTTTCAACTAGCGACATGCATAAGCAATAACTCTCCCATTTTGCATCAAAATAGCTCCCAAACCTTCTTTACAAGCATCAGTATAAACCATTAGCCCTTCACTTCCATATGGCACGGTAAGAACAGGGGCGGAGGTAAGCTTTTGCTTCAACTCATTAAATGCTGCTTCACACTTATCGTTCCAATTGAACTTGACATTCTTACGAGTCAATGTAGTGAGCGGGGCAGCTATGCAGGCAAAGTTCTCGACAAATCTCCGATAATACCCAGCTAAGCCCAAAAAGCTATGAATCATGGTCGCAGTCTTAGGTTTCTCCCAATCATTGATCGTGGAGATCTTAATAGGATCAACAGAAACTCCATTTTTGGAAACAATATGTCCGAGAAATCGAACTTCATCTTTCTAGAAATGACATTTAGAGAATTTGGCCTTCAATTGTTGTTTCCGAAGAGTTTGGAGAACATAACTCAAATGTGATTCGTGTTCCTTCTCTGATTTGGAAAATACGCGAATGTCATACGAAAACTAGGATGAACTTGTTGAGAGCATCTCGTAAAACTCGATTCATAAGATTGACAAAGAAAGCTGGAGCATTGGTTAATCCAAAAGGCATGACTAACCATTCATAGAATCCACTCTCAGTCCGGAAAGCTATCGTGGGAATGCTCTCTTCAGCTACTCTAAATTGATGGAAGTCGGTATCCAAATTAAGCTGAGAGAAAACTTTAGCCCCATACGTGTCATTAATACATGCATAGGATAATGGTTCTTTATAGTGAGCTTGTTCAGCTCTCTATAATCAACACTTATCCTTAGAGAACAATCGGATTTGGTGATGAAGACAACAGCAACACCCCATTCAGAAAAACAAGGTGTAATCAAACATTTAGAGGATAAATCCTCGATCTGATTTTTCAACTCGACTTTCTCCTTAGGAGCCATTCTTCTAGGAGGAAGAACAATTAGTCGAGCTCTAGGGATAAGATCAATGCGGAATTCAATTTCCCGCCTAGATTGAAGAGAGAAGTGACTTCTCCGAATACATCCAGAATTTTTTTACTATAGTGGTGGACTCAAGATCAATCGGGTAGGAATCAAGAGAAAATATAAATCTTCCTACAAAATTCTAAGGCATTCTGCATTCGATCACTAAAGGATCGCCAAATTGCTTACCAAAGAACCGGTTCGATATTTACAGGAAGTGCAAGCATCATGCTTATTAAGCCAATCACCTCCAAGTAAGATATCGAATGCATCAAAACCAAGTACATAGAAATCACCAGTGAATCGACACCCATTGTGAAGGAGTTTTACCTCTTTACAACCATACTTAGATTGGTTGGACCGTCAATAGGATTAGATACACATAAAGGTTCAATTGCTACTTGTGGATGTAAGAAATTCCTAGTCATCTGAGCTGGAGGAATAGCGACTCCGGATCTGTTTGGACAACTATTGGCATAATGACCTTTCTGTTCGCAATTGAAGCAGGTAATGGAAGATAAGTCGATCGGCTACCTCTGAGAAGAATAACCAATACCTTGGGTCTTCTGCCAATTCTTCTTTTGCTGTTGAAAGTTAGGCTTCCTCTTTTTTGAACCGGTAGAAGTACCCCGAGACTGAGATGCCTGTATAGCTTGTTCTGCTTCCCTTTAGTGTTGGGATTCTCAAATCTAACGGCCATATCCACGAGATCATTGAAAGTGCCATGAACTTGGTTAGTCAAACGATCAAAATACTCCGGACGTGCACCATCGATAAACCTCTCATTCTTCTGGAGTGGGGTCTGGATCAGATTAGGCCCATACTTCGAAAGCTCGTTGAATTTCCTCTCGTACTCAGCAAATGTCATGCCACCCTGCTCAAGGTCCACAAATTCTCTATAAAGCCGAGACTTCCCCGAATCGGGTATCCACTTAGCAACAAAGATATCCCTAAAAAGACACAAGTTTTAAAACAAGAGAGATTCAAAGAAAGGAAAACAAAGATAGAAAGAACAGTCTTAAGATTTTAACCTCAACTGTTGCCAGGTGATGTTCGTCTCGATGGTATTAGCAAAAACTGACCGCCACCAATGAAGAGCCTTTCCGTGCAATTGCTAGGCGGCTAACTGATGCTTCTGAGAATTGGTGATCTTAAGACCAGTGAAAATCCTCTTGAGATTCTCCAGCCATTGCTCAGATTCAACGATACCTGCAGATCCGGTGAACTTGGTACCTTCGAGCTGAGTGTACTCCTTGCAAAGTTTAGCGAACTTCATCGGCTGAGCTGGCTGAACTACAGGTGGCTCGACTGGTGGTGCAGCTGGGGCATTACCATGATCTCTTCCTCTGGCATTCCTTCGTGTTACTCGTCTGGAAAGATTTAAACGAGTTTAGACGAAGGAAAAGATAGAATATTCAAAAGAAAAACTAATTAAAAGGAATCCTATCCAGGTACCACAAGATTGAACGAATATGATTCCATAATTAATTTATCTCTTTAATCTATAGTATCACTACCCTACCTCTAATGAGTTTTTTTACTCTATATGCTGAAATTTACCTAAAAGCAGAGCTTTGATACCACTTATAATGACCCACCATTTCGAACCATTCAAATCGACATTAACCCGCACATGTCAGACTTGAATTGCGCAAAGCGATAGATTGTTGATAAAAATTGGCAAATAACAGCATATATGGTAAATACATAAGTCACAGACATAGAGTAATATAAAACTACATAGCGGAATAGATATGATAGTAGTCCGTAAGCTACTACATAACAAGAGGGTTTAAAGCAAATACAACAAAGTACCGAACATAGATAAGTCTTCTAATGCATAAGGAAATAATAAAGTCTGAAATAGTAAATAACTGAATAACTAGAAAGCTAAAATAACTGCAACGACTAAGAAGAGATAGATCCAAGCAAAGCTCCAAACTCCAAGTGAACCAAGAAAGCTGATATTCTCAGACTGACCCAAGCATCCATGTAAAACAAACACACTCAAGTCAGGATTAACATTCGTATTTAAATGATAACTCAAGTGAAACTATTTACCAAAATGCAAAGTAACTTAAAGGATGTTTCAGATCACCATCCTCTAAGGATCCGTTAAACTAATACTATATATTATAATACGCTATATACAGTAGTGTCTATTGGTAAAGTAAATATCAAAAAAATGTAAGCGGGATTACCACTATTATCCTTACACTGTTTATATATTCCCATAGTATACATAGTACCATAAATTTTTCGAAAACTGGAGGGTTATCAGAGGGCACTCCATACAAAATAGTACAAAACAAAATTGTATTGGGCTCGTATAAGGCATATGACAAGGCATGCAAGGAATGCCAGGGTGGATTCATCGTTTGCAAAACCGTACTAGTAGTAACGCACAACAACAAATGCCACCCTTCTCGAGGCACAATCTCGTATCAAGTGTGCGCAACAATCAAATCACAAAAGTAATAAAATGGTTTCGAAGAAGCATGCTCGATTGGAGGAATGACCTTGCTTGGTCTTGGTGTAGCACCTGTTTTAGCCACATCAAGCTGACTCATGGGAGTCAGGGTCACGTAATTAATTTGATAGAAAATAGAGTCGTTTGCCGAACCATCCTACTTCATTCTAGATCTCTACTGCGTACATAGTTGTTAAAGTGGTTTTCGGAATTGGTAGAGAGTATGACAACATCCGATCCCGGTCTCTTTAACAACCAATTGCTTATTAGATACCGTGGTCATTTTATAATCCTTACAAAGAATAACTTTCATAATACAATTTAAATCAAATACTTCGAAGATCACAACTTATACTCTTCATTATTTAGGCTTATAAAATATACAAGTTTATCAAGTAAAATAAAATAAAAATATATAGATATTTAATAATAAAATTTATAGAAATACTATACATATAAATGGGTAATTATTTTGTTATTAAAAAGTTTTTTTAATTTTAAATTAATTAAAATATAAGTAAAATATTTACGTGACATTTAAATCAATATTTACTTATAAACTAAATTTCAAAACATTTCCAAAATATAAGTTTATCATTTAAAATCTAACTATATATTATTATTATTGTTGAAAATACTTGAATTAAATTCCCAAAAATCAATCTTCCCAAAATCAAATATAATTATGATTTCAAAATATGACCAACGGTGTCCGTATATAATTTTGTATCCTATGTTCAAGTGATATGGATACAAATCATTTCAATCCGTTTATTTCCAAGTACGGGAATATATCATTTCAACTCATAAACCCAAATTCAATAAAATCGCTTGGGTCTATCATTTCAACCCATAACAATTTTTTCCTATTCTATCAAGTCGTTCGGGTATGCATCATTTCAACTATAGTGATTTCCTAAACTAAGGGAACTTGCAATGTGAGAATTAGAACATAACAAAATCAATTATCGGCATACAATATCGATCCATGCATGTCATATAGACACGTCCGTACGTGTTCATATTGCGTCTAAATGTCAATCGTGCATGTCAAATGTCATTTATTTGGACATGCATACGTAGAGTATACTCGTGCGGTTATCCGTGTGCGTGTCACATACATTATAGTGCATGTCACATTCACACGTATAAATTTACCTGCAGAATACACTAAACATATTATATCCATGTAAATTTCATTTTATGTGTTCGAACATATATACACGTCATATCAACATATACATAGCTAATACGTGTCATATGTTACATACACGAATCCATATATATATATATATATATATATATATCATCAATTCATCAATTCATATAAACAACTAGATAATATCATGTGCATCAATGGTGTCGATTATGTGACAACGTGTAATATATCACATATGAGTATGATATGGTTTTTAGAGCAATCCTAACAATTCAGTAATCAATTCATAGGTTTATACACCGAAATATGAATGTTAATCGTGAGTGAGGGATAACTCACCTTTCGTAGCAATAGAAATGAAGGGAACGATGAAGAAAGGTATGAAGCGAACGACGAACAGATTTTATTTTCCCCTTATTGCTTAATTCCCAAAACCAGAAACAAAATTCAAAAATTTGTAATTTGTATATGTACATATTGTATTAATCAACTTTGAACACACCCCTTTTTCAAAAACCAATAGATAACTCATGCTTTACAAAACCAATTATGTACATATTCAAAGAAAAAAAATGTCTGTATGCACGGTTTCAAATAAAACTTTGTAAAAAATCCAGAAAACTAGAACAAATAAGTTTCAACACGCCTAAGTTTTGTAATCATAAACAAATATATATAACTAAAAAAACACATATATAATACTAAGGCTCGCATGAAATTTATGTAACGCAAGTAGAAGAGTTTTCTTGAAACCAATATACATCTCATGATACATGCACCCACATATAAAATGCAAAACTTTACAAAATCTTTCTTTATGTATAAGCATGCAACACATGCTTCAAACAAAAGAAGAGAAACAAAATGAAAAAAATAAAGGGGAGAGTACTCACAGGAACTCATGCCTGGAAGGTTTAAGGAAATGGGATGGATGCAAGTTGTTTCCTATAGGAGGAGATGCCTTTCTTCTTTCATCTTCTTTCTTTTATCACACTTTGTTTTCAGTTTTTTTTAAGACGAAGAGGAGGACGATTGGATGAGAAGGTGGCAATGAAATGGAGAATCCGCATAGAATGAAAGGGTACGAAATATATATGAAAATAGTGGAGAGAAACGAAATGTTGTGTCTTTTCATCATTTATAAGATGTTCCGATTGCCTTTTGAGATAATTCATGGACCAAATCCTAATAGCTAAACCAGATGGACACAAAAAGAGACACTCTAAACTCAAATGAACCAGTATTAAAAAAAATTATTAAATTTTAATTGTTTCATTGCAACCGAACACCCATAACTGATAAATGTATACTACGGTGATTACCGCGATGACACAGAAGCAATAGTATAAAGATCTCTGTGTCACGACACTCAGATCAAAAACCTGTTACGAACACCTTTTAACATAGAAAAATCGTACAAATAAAATAAAATGAAGGTCGAACTGTCCTAATTTCGCAAAATAGATTGCGCCGTCGAATTTAGAATTAGCAAATGAATTTTTATCATGTTGGGCCATTTGGGTTTCGGACAAAACTTTATGGAAGCCTAATTTGAACTGATATGCAAATAAAATTTTACAACTGACAAACTTGTGTAATTTTCGATGAAACGTGTCAGATAACTATGTCAAGATGGACGCATTCCAAATATCAAATTCTCGTTGCGAAAATTTTATGCTAAATTTTCAAGATAAAAAAAATTGATCGAAAAATCGAATTTTAAATCATTGAAACTAACGGGTCGTTACACTTGTACTATAAAACATCTAAACAGTGATGTATTGGATCACTTCCCAAGAAATCCAAGGTACATAACCATCACTGGCAGTCCTAATGGTCCTCATGATACCTGTGCTTTAAGTCTGCACCTAAAACACTATAATCTATCAAATATCCTTTGGTACTTCAACACATATGAGCCATGCACAACGTTTTCTTTATGTCGCCTCTTACTCAATTCATTCCCTTATCTCGTAGCCTCATTTCATCCCAAGCAGCCAATCACATTCACCTTCATTCACTCCCGTCCGAGTTCACAATCAAAAAGAAATTATTTCCTAAACCATAACTTCCACCCTATAAAACCGATTAACAAATAAGACCTCCAACACATGCCCGAATACTACGGCTACCTCCATTATGGACCTCTGGTTCTTATGCTTTGATTTTATGGACAGGTGTCATTCCATCGCTACAGACCAATGTTGATCCATACATTTGGCTGATTTTGTCAAGGTATTTGCACTACCTGGTTTCTAGCTTTAAACACTTCTCATAGTCCAATTTTCATGAATATATGACTTCCTGAAGTTGTATATGATAATTCATCAAGTCTCCATCAAGTCCCTTTCTTACTACGTACCCAAACAAACTCAACCTTGCATTGAGGCCTCCTCGAGAACCCATTATGCACTAGTATGAACCACACCATCTTTCAAGGCGGTGGCATGGACAGATGTAGGTCTATGTACTTAGCCATTTTGGAGCTCAAAAATTTTGAACTTCATTCTCCTTCCCTTCAGAGCCTCTCCTCTAACTTTCACCTGATTCCAATTTTATGATTTCCTAGTATGCTCTAATTCTCATCCTATGTTTTAGTTTAAACAATTCTAAACAACCAAGTCAAGAACATCATACAATTTGAACATTCAAGAAGTAATTTCATAAAATCTTAGTCACAACAGATATATGAATACCTACAAACATGAATCAAACAATAACAGTCATAGATCCAACAATCTAAGGCAAATTTTGTATAAAACATATTAGATTTAACAAATTACATAGCACATGGTAGGTTAACTTATGGTTTCTAGATCTAAAATTAACATGAAAATTCGATTTTTATGGTTAAATTAACATATATGGTGTTTAAATGACCTAATTATAATATATTATACAATTTGGCTATGTGAGAGATCACTATCACTTGCTAAAACCTGAAATTCAACATAAATAGATGTAGATCTGATCTGAATAGCAAAGAGAATGCATAATCTAATGAAAAAAATAATGAGATCTAATCCCCATGAACATAGATCTGGCCTCAAATGCAAATTAGAATTGATTTCATAAGGAATGTGTATAGATCTAGGGTTTGAGAGGATTAGGTTAAACTAAGGGATCATAGTCACCCCACATAATGTGAGAATAAGGGAGGAAAACTCTAGATCTCTCCTTGTAGCCACTATTTATATATGTTGGTCATTAGCCTAATAGGCCAACTAATATCAACCTATTAGTTGTCTTGATATCTGCCCAACAAAGATGAAAATATAAAGCAATTTCTCCCAAACTATTGAATCGTTACCTTGATATAACACCTCTATGTAATGCGCAATCGGCTCCTAAGGCAATAAGACCCGTTAGATCACCTAATTTTTTCTCTATCAAAAGTTACTTCTAAAAGAGTACATTACAAGGCTAAAACGATCATAAAAGATTTGGTGAAAATCATGGACACATATCATATCCTCATGAACCACATATTAAAAATTAGAATGACATGACCACTTATGAATTAAATAAAATTATTTTATGATCCTCCGATGAGTAAAATACGGGTTGCTACAGTAGTTTATTGCGCTTTGATGTTTAATATATTTTATTATTTTAAATTAATCGTGAAAGGCTATATTAATTATTATGTTATTTTATTATATAAATTGAAGTATATTTACTTATTATAAACATCAATTTGTAGTTTGATTATATAAGTAGACTAATTCAAATAATGTTGAGTAAATGTTAGTTTCTTAGATTATATTTTGTTAAACGTATAAATAAAGTTAATTAATTTGATTATACATGTTTCATTAAATTTATTCATAGCATTGGAAAATAATATTTTGTAATAAGTCTAGTTAGTTTACTAAGTTATTTTAAGTTAATTTATATGTCTTCTGAATAATACTTTGAGAAATTTACATTTATTAGATTTTTTTTATGATACCTTGTATGTTTTAACGTGTGATTTCATTGATATTTTCTTAATTTTTATAGGTTTCTCGTGGTATATAATGAATGTTTTTACATTCTAAATGAGTGGGATAATTTTGAGAAAGATCGGTGGGTCTAATATGACAGTTATTTTTTGGCTTTAGAATTGTATTATAATTTCATATAAGATTTTTATAATTCTTGATTTTCTCATTTCCAAAGTTAATTTTGATATTGTAGAGGATTCACTATTGATATTAATTTAATTATGGATTAAAATATGATATAATGATGACATCCTTTGTATGATTTTATAATATATATACATATATATATACACACACACACATATATATATATATATATATATTCTCCGTAATGTAGAATCTAAACAAATGTTTAGTGATACCTTTTAGTATGGGACAATCGATAACACTTTCCTGGTTATCCATTGGACTCGTTATATAGAGTATTGAAGGAAAAGTGTGATGTGTGGTAGAAAATAAACTGATTTTTAAATGTGATGGTAAGGTACACCGATGAATTATTTATATAGTAATATTTTGACTGTATATGACACTTAATATGAGGGTTGACTGTGGGGAATATATATATATATATATATATATATGTATTAGTCATTCAACAATAACATTTGGTTAAATGAAAGAAAAAGCTCCGGTGTATAGAGAGGACCTCACCGTTTACGAAGTAACCATAGAAACGATGGAACCCACTTTTTTTTTATCGCTAGAATTTATTCTTTCCGGGTAAAATACCCGGAAAGAATAAAAAATCGTGGTTGGGAAGGTCATAGTAGCAAAAGCCATTGGAATTTATATTTTATATATCGGAATAATCTGTTTTGGTATTAATTAATATATATGTATTAATCATTCACTGATCCTCTAAAAGACTGTTGGTGATTATATATTAGCCATGCGTCGCTATATGTTAAACTTGTGCCAGTATAGATATTTTGTAGTATATCAGTATTTTCAAGCTTTTATGCATCGAAATCTACGTATAGAGGTGTTTCTGCTATTTTATTACATATATACAACCAGTTAGTAATATCGGCTATCACTGTCCAACTTCCTTTCTGTTCCAGGTGTGAACATGAAACGACCCGCTTCCTTAACCCTAGGGAAATCAAAACTAAAATATCCATGATATTTGCATGTCACGAGTTCAGGCATTAAAGAAGGAGATCAATTGTGATAAGAGATAAAATAGAAAGAAAGTAGAAAGAATGGAATCTAACATGATGTAAAAATGTATATATATTTCAATATACAAAAAATCTATACAGTGAAAATTTTAATATAAGAATCAGAGTGTATCTAATATTAGCCTGGGCAGTTACAAAATCCATTATCACAAATGTTGGACAAATCTAGAGAAAATAGGACGCCAAGAATTTAAAAGGGAAGCAAAATAAACTTTGGATCAGTCAAGATACTGTTGTAAGAAACTCAAATATGACGTCTTTGAAATAAAATAGTATCCCATTGACGAAGAACACACATTAACACGGAACGAGTTTTTCCCTTATGGTATCCAAAACATTACTAAACAAAATTATTCAATATTATTTCTACTGACTTGTGGATAAAACCCATAAAGTGAGTCAAATCAACGATGCAAAATCATTAATTATTAAATTCTGCATATTAGGAAATACAAACAAAACCACAAGTCCTTAGGGAGAAGGGGTTCAATATTTGGCAAGTTAAAGGACTACTTTCCATATAGTACACACTAGAGGGATGTATGAGGACCAATTAACCTCTTCTTTTCTAGCAAGATTTTTCTAATTACACAGACCCAAAGGTGGAGCAATGACTGAAAATGACATCACCCCATTTGTAATTGACTTGTCCAAGAGGTCTCCGAGCATACACCATATACTCGATATATAGTGAGTAATCTTGAAGATTAATTACCGCATCCTAATAGGAGCTACCTACATAGCCTCATTGCATGCCCTTTTCCTGCCATTTTCGAATGGTGAAACTTAAGGTCATCAATTACCTTATATCTAGCACATCACTCACTATGAATTCCGCGTTGCCAATTCTATTATAGACAATTGGTTTCCACTAATGTATAATCACTAAGCTCGTATGTCTCAAAGATGGGTTATATAGTGCAGGAGAGTTACTTCTTAATTAACAACCAGACGTACATTCATGAAGAATAATATGCACATATTAGAAGTGCGACGTCATACATCGGACCATATAAGTTATTCCGAGTCTGGATAAACCGAAGGCATTTCCCCAATTACGTCCTAGATAAACCTTGTGATTTGTAGTGAGGAGTCCTTGCATCGAGATTCGAATGAAGAAATATTATGGTTTATAATACGGGAAAATTTCTTTGAGAGTCAGTGACAAAAGCCGTACATTCAATCCTCTAAATCTTTATCATTCCATATCTTTTCTTTCGAAACTTAAATTGGTTCAAAGTGGTTTTGTGAGGACCTCCCTATATCACCTACCCCAAATGACAAGGAAGATGCAATAAGAGCCATGCGAGGCTAATATGGGATAGTCATCAAGGAAAAGAAATCTAAATAGAACCTACCACATATCTCATAGCGCATGGATAAAATATAAAAAGATAATATACAATAGAATAATAGTGAGGCATGATAAAACAAAAACACAAACCTTATATAAATTTCAACATCTATTATAGAATGTCTCCAAACTCGATTACATCATGGCCTCACTAAAAACATCACTAAGAGTATATGGAACCATACAACGGAAATGGAATATAATAATACAAAGTATAATATGCCGGCCTCCAGCTTATCTTTAGTTAGCACCATCATCAGGAACCTACTATTTAATCTCCTCATCAGCATCATCAATGATCACCCATGATTGTAAAGGAAAGTCAAAACTGTGGGTCAAACAATAGTCTAGTGTGAGCGATAAGTGATTATCAACAACTACATTAAAAAATATGATACTAGAAAAGTTCAAGTCTCATACCTGATGTGTAATTGCAAGTAAAGAGTTAGCACATAACAATAAAGTAATATATGTTGCTCAAATAACTATAATAGTAGATAATGCACGGAATAGAAAAGAAAAATCTAAACAAACTTTTTTAACTCTTATTCAGCAGTCCCCTATTTCGCTTCAGTATACAAAGAAAGAAGAGAAATAACATCCATCAAAAAAGATCCTAGCTATCACTTTCTAAAGCCTGAATACATTGAAAACCCATTTGACCATCCTTATATATATATATATCAAGGGCTAATGGAAAACCCTGGTTCTAGCCGAACTACAATCCTTGAAGAACCCATAATTCAACTTGTTTGCCTTTAGAACCCAAGTGTCGGCAACTAGACCACTTTCCAAGTGATCTAGACAACACGAGTATCATATGTAGTCCAAATCGGCGTTCCTACAATACCCCTGCTTTGAGTTGAAACTTAGAACACTCTGAGCTATCAATCATTCCATGGCAATCCAAATCACAATAGCCATTTACAACTCCATCTTTAGGTCCAAGTTCCACTCAAAAAATCGATTATCCCATAGCCTTGTTCCATCCTAAGCTATCTATTACACTACTTTGATTATTCCCATCCGAGTTCACAATCAAAGAGTCACAATTTCAACATGCCATAACTGTTGTATATGACGTAGTTGTATACACAATTATATGATTTTTGTTTGATGATAAAAACCAAATAAATATTATTTTAATGTGTTTGTTATTGTACTGTTTTATATATATACATCACAAACATAAATATAATATTTATATTTAAAATAGAATACGACTGTATAGACATTCATATATTCATACAGTATATTATTTAAATTGAAAATTATATTTCAAACATTCAAACAGTACAACTATTTAAAACTCCACTATTTAAACACTACACAGGAATTTGTACTTGTAAATAAACTGAATATGATAGACAAATTTATTTGAACACAATGAAATAATATTTCACTTCATTCAAATTTGTTTATTACAAATATCAGTACAATTTTCTTTTTCTATACATCAGCTCCTCACTACATCATTCATCACTCTATACAATTCATATATACATACATTTTCACATTGACTCATATACAGACACTTATACACTCATTAACTATCTTCTGTCTTCACAGCTTTTAGTCAGTCCTGTCTTCATACCTATCATATACAGAAACACAGACACAATATCTAGAACAGAAATAATATTCTAAATTCTGGAGAATATAAATTTTATTTTAAAATTTTATTTTCCTTAGAATTTCGGTGTGTTTCTCATCATTTTTCTGATTCAGTCTGATATACATGGACAAGAATATTTTCTGAATGGCTGGATATACACATGTGTATATGCATAAATGTGTGCACTGCCTCGCCAATCCAGTGTGCAACTAAGGAGTAGCCATGTAACACCCTACCTCCGTTAAGGTCACTCACAAAGGGAATGCCTTAACTTTGGTGGAGCATTTTAGTAAACAGAACAGAAAATTTCAAGACAGATAAACAATACTTGAGAGATTATAACTTTATTACAGCGGAAAACAGAAATCAGTTTGGTTACATCTTTACCAAAAACTCAAGTACATAAATATCAGTCTTGTTCAGAAAATCATCAAAGTACAAAACTTTAAAATCATAATCCCCACAGAAGCTGCCATAAGGAGTCAAGCCATACTTTAAGCACTCTACGTACTTCAAGCAGAAGAAATCCGGGTCAAGCTAACCTGGGGGCGGGGGGAAACGGAAGAAAAAGGGGAGAAAACAAGCAAGGTCAGACATAAAGTCTGGTAAGTCCAGTGACTTTTAGTATATGAACAGATAATAATAGTCATAGCATGCAAATAAAAATGGATGAGAGATAACGGTAATAGGAGTAGCAGATATACTTAGGTTAAACAGAAGAAATAGAATGATATTACTTTTCATTTCTCTGCACTAATACTAGTATAACAGGATTAGGTGTCACCCTAATGTCTAAACTGAAACAGAAACGGGAACAGAATAATTTCCACAGAAGAGAATGCTAGTAATGGGCCTTTACCACCCCAACAGAAACAGACAGAAACAGAATGCTAATAATGGGCCTTTACCACCCGAACAGAAGGTACAGAAACAGAATGCTAATAATGGGCCTTTACCACCCGAACAAAAGGTACAGAAACAGAAACAGAATATTCCCTACGGAAACATAATGTAGAATTAGGTGTACACTAGTAAATGGGCCTTTACCACCCGAACAGATGGTACCACGCAGAAACAGATAGATGTTGCCACCCAACAAAAACAGACGGTACCAACATAAACAGACATAACTAAGTGTACCCTAAAACCCTACCCCAAGCGATCGGCTCCCTAATACATAAATACCCTGTGTCGACCCCACAGTAGGGTGTATCACTTCCTAAAGTGACAACCAATTGGCACAGACCTATTTACAGATGTCACGGCGTCTTACATCCTCAGAGGCAGGCCGAGATCCATGCACGCACATGACCCAGTTGGAACGCACCATCAACACCCCTCGCCATTATCAGAATGAACCACTTATAATTAGTTCAGTAAGCGTGCCCGGACCCTACCTACTGTTGGGTCAAAGTTAGATACCAGAAAGGGTTACTGACTAATATGGGTCACAAACAATAGATGACACAAGTGATTTCCCTCCTAACCTTGTGTCCCCAGACTAAAAGATTTCCAATTAACTTGTTTACAAGTTCAAACTCTGTCCCCAGACTAAAAGATTTCAGATTAACTTGTTTACAAGTTTAGACATATAGAGTTCAGATCAACTAGTTCACAGATCAGACAAGTTTTCAGACTAACGGATTAGATATACGGATTTAACAGATTTGTCTAACTTTGTAATTGGGCCTACAGATTCACAAAATGGGTTTGTTAAGTTCATTAGTCCAATTGGTTTAACCCTATCCACCCAAAATGTTTTAGACATCATATTTATCCCAGATTTGCATTAATTAAATATTAATGCACAGACCTCTCACATTAGGTCCGTAGCTTGTGGCCGCTGGATGTGCCTGGCGGTTCCGGGCAGACTTCTATCACAAGCCAGACCTAACCTCGTGTCTAAGCATATTTTAGTTATGCCAACGACCTCTCACATTACACTGGCAGTTTGCGGTCACTGGTTAAGCCGGTTGGTTCTGGGCAGGCTTCTATCGCAAACAGAGCCTAACCTCGTGTCATAGCCAATTCATTCTAATACAGATTTTTCAGATATCAAACTAATTCTGTTTATATAACAGATTAAACTTCTTTATAGGAGATAACAGATTAATCAAATTTCCATGTTCTACTAAATTTTAGGTCGAGCCTACAGATTTTCATACCCAGATTACCATTATCTAGTTTCAACAGATCAGACAATTCAACAGGTAGCAGATCTAGCAGTTTAAGCGATTCAACAGATTCAGCAGATTTGGCAATATAACAGATCTAGCAGATTAGGCAATATAACAGAACTAGCAGATTAGGCAATAAAGCAGAACTAGCAGATTATGCAATATAACAGAACTAGCAGATTAGGCAATATAACAGATTTAGTCATTCCTTAAAGTTTCATAGACATATCTTGCCTAATTATAAATTTGGCCTAAGTTTACATGCCTAAATAGTTGTCATGATTCAGAATATGATTATATACCCCACGTTTGCATTGAATTTACGTGGCACAGATTAGGGTCATAATTTACCATATAACACATGCCCCAAATTTAGTTAAACTATCCTAGTACAATAGATTCACATATAAATTATACCAAATATAGCCACCGATTTCAATGCATGTCATATATTCAAAAATTTCCCACTTAGGTGTTATTCACATTTAATAGTTATCAAATCTTAATATAGTTCTTCACACCTAAGTCATATTCTCTTTTTATCTCAAGTCATGAATCGTTATATAAACAATATGCCCAACATTCTAGAACTTTAAATTATAACATATCTTAATTCAAAAATATGCGTTATGTCCAATGTCTCAAGTCACATGTTAACATACAATGGTTCCTCTTATTCCAATTCACAGAATATGCATAGATCTAAATCTAGTTTACAACATCAGTCACAGATTAGCCATGTCCAATTATACCATTATTCATTATTTGCCCCAAAGTTTAGTGTTCGTGCGTTAATCTCTTATGAGATGTGGCACAGGCTCGTGGTAGCCTGGCTATAGAACAGAAAGAAGAAAGAGATACAGAATAAAATAGATCAGAACAGAACATACACAACCTCAAATTCAGATTTACAATCATGTCACAATTATAATTAAAGTCTGTATCGGAAAATAACTGTACTTGCCTTTCGTGGTTTTAAGAAAGGATAATAAACTGTTGTTGATGCAGAAATGCTGAATTATTCCTCTTTAATTTTTGTTGTAGCTCTAAACTTTGATTTGAGATTTGATTTAGCTTTTAATTCTATTCAAGTTGGATGAAGATGCATCAGTCCAAGTTTTGATTCCAGCAGAGTAGCGACGCCATTTTTATTTTTAATTAGAACAGAGGCAGAATATAGACAGAATGAAATTGTGTAGAGAAAATGAGTCTAGGGGGCTGTTTATACAGGATTAGGCGGACGAATCTAGACAGAAAACGAGACCGGATACATCAGAATGAACCAGGTTCAAAAACTGGGTTTCGGGAGCAGGTCGACCCCCAGGTCGACACTATGGTCGACCTAGCCCCTGGGAGGTCGACACTATGGTCAACTTCCAGGTCGACCTGGTCCATGGGTGGGAATTTTCCCGCCCATCCTGTTCTGGGATTTTGAATTCGAATTTGAATTCGAATTTTCGAGCTGTTTTCGATTCTGAAATTCTCTGAAACTTCGGAGGGCCATATCTCCCTCATACGGACTCCATTTCTCGAAAATTCAGACTCGTTTCCAAGCAGAATTTAGAGACGAACGCAATGGAGAAACCCATTTCCCTTGATTATTATCTTATAATTTAATTATTCTCTGATTTGTTACTTATACGATCATAGAAAATACGGGGTGTTACATTCTCCCCTCCTTAAAGGATTACATCCCTGAAATCTTCAAGTTAAGAAGAATGTGTCCTACCATCCAGTATCCATCTACTCAACCATCATCCATAAGCATCCATTGTCCTTAGAAAACTTCTAATGTTGTATGAACATTTGCAAAAGTGTGTATATGTTCCTTATCTAATGCAAAGATTAGGCAGTCCACTGATTCAGTTGACCTCCTTAATGCGAACTATGTCAGTGTCATGAGTACAACATGTATGCAATTTTCCTATTTGATACATATTATTTCTAAATGTGTGCGCAATCATTCATCCAAATGCAACATCTATGTGATGAGTCAACCATTTTGCATCCACAAAAATTGAAAATGCTCACACATCCATATGCAGTATGAGAGTGTTTTCGAGCCGATCTAGTGCCTAGTGTGTGTATATGCATCCACGAGCAACCACTAGCAACCACTTGCATCCACTTACAACCATCAAACATAACATGTCTCAAACACATGTTTACATCCATTAGTTTCTACCTAAAGTTCGAAGATTCGATCGATAGGATACAGTCGAATGATGGAAGCAAATACAGATAAAACAAAAACTTGGTTCCCATTAGACATTGGTTGAGATGATAATTCCCCTAAGTATCAGCCCCGAAGACAGAAACCAATATCAGATTGACACCCAGAGGATTACCCTCTTTAGACAATGTTAAAACTGGAAATCTTAACCTTATCAGAAATATCCAGATGCTTACAGACTACTAGTACAGATCAGATTATCGAATGATTCTTAGAAAACTAAGCATGGGAAAATCCCACCATATCCCTCAAAAACCCAGAATGTATGCATTACAATCGACTTGACGCCTAACACAGATACCCTCAAACCCCAACCTACCACCAACATATGAGTCGTAACCCCTATGGGGTTTGAGACTATAACCAGATCAGAAACAAGACTAGTATTAAAGTGAAGAAACTCGATTACATAATCAGAATGCCATAATCGGAAAGAGTTCTAACTCAGTAATCAGATAAGGAAACTAAACTCTCTACGGAAATTTTCCTACTTCTATCCTATCCACCAAGTATGAGAGCATTCGCCTGCCTTCCCGAAGTAGGTCATGTCCTCTGTCCTTGCCCCCGTTTCTTCGGGCAGTCCCTAGTGAAGCGTCCCATCTCACCACAGTTGAAGTGAGTGTCCTTCCTCTTCCGGCAATCCTTGTTCAGATGAGTCGAGCTTCCACAAGTAAAGCACTTTTTCTCCTTCTTATCTTCAGACTTTTCATCCTTCTTTTGTGTTTCCTTTTAGCCTCTTTTGTGAACCAAGTCCATATCCATGAGTTTCTCATCCTTGGGTTGTGCTCCTTAGCCAAACTCCCTCATTCTCATCTTTACTATCTGTGTATAACACGTTGACAAGTCCCTTGAAAGCGGCCTCCATCGCACGGAAAATCCTACAAAGCTCGAAAGAAAATTAGCCGTAGGTGAGACTACTGCGGCTACAGATAGAAGTCGGGCGCTTATTTTCCCTTTGACCGGTGTCGTAGTCTTATCAAGCCTACAGAACCATGCCGCGATGAGGTTACCTCCCAGAAAGCCGGGAGCCCCGGAGAAAGAAGGAAACAAAGATTCAAACAAAGGATCAAAAGATAGATATATGGCTTTTGGGGATTATGTTTTTCAAAAATAAGCTTTACTTTTGAAGATACTTCCTTTTAAAAACCTTTTTGAAAATAGTTTTCAAAAACTTTACCCAATCTGGTAACCTTTTGCTCTGATACCAAGTGTAACACCCCACCTCCGTTAAGGTCACTCACAAAGGGAATGCCTTAACTATGGTGGAGCATTTTAGTAAACAGAACAGAAAATTTCAAGACAGATAAACAATAGTTGAGAGATTATAACTTTATTACAGCGGAAAACAGAAATCAGCTTGGTTACATCTTTACCAAAAACTCAAGTACATAAATATCTGTCTTGTTCAGAAAATCATCAGAGTACAAAACTTTAAAATCATAATCCCCACAGAAGCTGCCATAAGGAGTCAAGCCATACTTTAAGCACTCTACGTACTTCAAGCAGAAGAAATCCGGGTCAAGCTAAAGTGTTCCCTCCTTGGAAAACCTTGGGAAAACGGAAGAAAAAGGGGCGAAAACAAGCAAGGTCAGACATAAAGTCTGGCAAGTCCAGTGACTTTCAGCATATGAACAGATAATAATAATCATGGCATGCAAATAAAACTGGATGAGAGATAACGGTAACAGGAGTTGCAGATATACTTAGGTTAAATAGAAGAAACAGAATGATATTACTTTTCATTTCTCTGCACTAATACTAGTATAACAGGATTAGGTGTCACCCTAATGTCTAAACTGAAACAGAAACGGGAACAAAATAATTTCCACCGAAGAGAATGCTAGTAATGGTCCTTTACCACCCCAACAGAAACAGACAGAAACAGAATGCTAATAATGGGCCTTTACCACCCGAACAGAAGGTACAGAAACAGAATGCTAATAATGGGCCTTTACCACCCGAACAGAACACCCGAACAGAAGGTACAGAAACAGAAACAGAATAATCCCTACGGAAACATGATGTAGAATTAGGTGTACACTAGTAAATGGGCCTTTACTACCCAAACAGACGGTACCACGCAGAATCAGACAGGTGTTGCCACCCAACAGAAACAGACGGTACCAACAGAAACAGACAGAACTAAGTGTACCCAAAAACCCTACCCCAAGCGATCGGCTCCCTAATACATAAATACCCTGTGTCGGCCCCACAGTAGGGTGTATCACTCCCTAAAGTGACAACCAATTGGCACAGACCTATTTACAGATGTCACGGCGTCTTACATCCTCAGAGTCAGGCCGGGATCCGTGCACGCACATGACCCGGTTGGAACGCACCATCAACACCCCTCGCCATTATCAGAATGAACCACTTATAATTAGTTCAATAAGCGTGCCCGGACCCTACCTACTGTTGGGTCAAAGTTTGATACCAGAAAGGGTTACTGACTAATATGGGTCCCAAACAACAGATGACACAAGTAATTTCCCTCCTAACCTTGTGTCCCCAGACTAACAGATTTCAGATTAACTTGTTTACAAGTTTAGACATACAGAGTTCAGATCAACTAGTTCACAGATCAGACAAGTTTTCAGACTAACGGATCAGATATACGGATTTAACAGATTTACAGATTTGTCTAACTTCGTAATTGGGCATACAGATTCACGAAACGGGTTTGTTAAGTTCATTAGTCCAATTGGTTTAACCCTATCGACCCAACACGTTTTAGACATCATATTTATCCCAGATTTGCATTAATTAAATATTAATGCACAGACCTCTCACATTAAGTCGGTAGCTTGTGGCCGCAGGATATGCCGGGCGGTTCCGGGTAGACTTCTGTCACAAGCCAGACCTAACCTCGTGTCTAAGCATATTTTTGTTATGCCTACGACCCCTCACATTAGACTGGCAGTTTGCGGTCGCTGGTTAAGCCGGTTGGTTCTGGGCAGGCTTCTACCGCAAACAGAGCCTAACCTCGTGTCATAGCTAATTCATTCCAATACAGATTTTTCAGATATCAGACTAATTCTGTTTATATAACAGATTAAACTTCTTCACAGGATATAACAGATTAATCAAATTTCCATGTTCTACTAAATCTTAGGTCGAGACTACGGATTTCCAAACCCAGATTACCATTATCTAGTTTCAACAGATCAGACAATTCAACAGGTAGCAGATCTAGCAGTTTAAGCGATTCAACAGATTTAGCAAATTTGGCAATATAACAGATCTAGCATATTAGGCAATATAACAGAACTAGCAGATTAGGCAATATAGCAGAACTAGCAGATTATGCAATATAACAGAACTAGCAGATTAGGCAATATAACAGATTTAGTCATTCCTTAAAGTTTCATAGACATATCTTGCCTAATTATAAATTTGGCCTAAGTTTGCATGCCTAAATAGTTGTCATGATTCACAATATGATTATATACTCCACGTTTGCATTGAATTTACATGGCACAAATTAGGGTCATAATTTACCATATAACACATGCCCCAAATTTAGTTAAACTTGCCTAGTACAAAAGATTCACATATAAATTATACCAAATATAGCCATCGATTTCAATGCATGTCATATATTCAAAAATTTCGCACTTAGGTGTTATTCACATTTAATAGTTATCAAATCTTAATATAGATCTTCACACCTAAGTCATATTCTCTTTTTATCTCAAGTCATGAATCGTTATATAAACAATATGCCCAACAATCTAGAACTTTAAATTATAACAGATCTTAATTCAAAAATATGCGTTATGTCCAATGTCTCAAGTCACATGTTAACATACAATGGTTCCTCTTCTTCCAATTCACAGAATGTGCATAGATCTAAATCTAGTTTACAACATCAGTCACAGATTAGCCATGTCCAATTATGCCATCATTTATTATTTGCCCCAAAGTTTAGCGTTTGTGCGTTAATCTCTTATGAGATGTGGCGCAGGCTCGTGGTAGCCTGGCTATAGAACAGAAAGAAGAAAGAGATACAGAATAAAATAGATCAGAACAGAACATACACAACCTCAAATTCAGATTTACAATCATGTCACAATCATAATTAAAGTCTATATCGGAAAATTATTGTACTTGCCTTTCGTGGTTTTAAGAAAGGATAATAAACTGTTGTTGATGCAGAAATGCTGAATTATTCCTCTTTAATTTTTGTTGTAGCTCTAAACTTTGATTTGAGATTTGATTTAGCTTTTAATTCTATTCAAGTTGGAAGAAGATGCATCAGTCCAAGTTTTGATTCCAGCAGAGTAGCGATGCCATTTTTATTTTTAATTAGAACAGAGGCAGAATATAGACAGAATGAAATTGTGTAGAGAAAATGAGGCTAGGGGGCTGTTTATATAGGATTAGGCGGACGAATCTAGACAGAAAACGAGACCGGATACATCAGAATGAACCAGTTCAAAAACTGGGCTTCGGGAGCAGGTCGACCCCCAGGTCGACACTATGGTCGACCCCCAGGTCGACACTATGGTCGACTTGGCCCCTGGGAGGTCGACACTATGGTCGACCCCTAGGTCGACCTGGTCCATGGGCGGGAATTTTCCCGCTCAGCCTGTTCTGGGATTTTGAATTTGAATTTGAATTTGAATTTTCGAGCTGTTTTGGATTCTGAAATTCTCTAAAACTTCGGAGGGCCATATCTCCCTCATACAGACTCCTTTCTCGAAAAATCAGACTCGTTTCCAAGCAGAATTTCGAGACGAACGCAATGGTGCAACCCGTTTCCCTTGATTCTTATTTTATAATTTAATTATTCTCTGATTTGTTACTTATACGATCACAGAAAATATGGGGTGTTACAAGCCACGTGGACCATCTTAAATCAGTGCAATAGTAATCAAATGGTCAAGCAAGTGTACAAAGCCCGCAATGAAAAAGTCAGGTGTGCACAAACATTATCATGGTACAACTCAGCATGGATAATGAAAGTGATGTAAGTCAGCATGGTACAAATTTGTGAGTGTGATACAAGCTTGGTTCATGACTCAACATTGTGGTGCAACAATGCATCAAAGCATATACGAACAGAGAACGGTCAAGTGTACATGCTCAACATTCAACATTCAAACACAACATGGATTCTTCATGATTCATCATGGTGTAACAGCAAATAAGTTGAACTCAAATATGGCATGCAAAGATTCACAAATACATTCTATTTCAGGTCAGATTTATTTTCATGTGTAGATATGAACAAATACAAGCTCAAATGGACATAGCATGGTTTAGAAACGAGTTGCATGTTCAATGACAAGCTGGTATGACAAATTTACAAGGCAACAGTAATGACAAGTGATCACAATGGTCAAGCTGTATAAATGGTGTCGAGCAAAGTCAAAAGGTGCATATGTGAAAAGCATGGTGGAAAATTCAAAAGTGGTCTGCATATACATGCAGCAGTTCTTTCAATGAATGATCAACACAAGTATAGACACGATCAAATTGAATAACAAATTTTTTTCCAAGACAATGGGATATTGTTCACAAAACAATAACGTGGTGATATTGAAACATAACCCAAAAGTATACATGGCTCAAACATTTCAGCAACAACAATCGTGAATATTTTTTATAATAAAACTGCATGATCAAGTGACAATCAAAGATCAACACAGCAAAAAGATATGGAGCTGTATGCATAAACATAATGCAGGAGAGAACAACGCAGCAGTATATTGGTCAGGCACAAATATGGTCAAAACAAATGCAGTTGATCAATCATAAGCATGTAAAATGCAAAATAATTCATTTTCGAGCAAATCAATTTTCAAATGGCAACTTGTTTCCAGTTTTTAATCACAGTGTTTATTTGGCAAGAAGAAATCAGTGGTGTCACATGAATGTGGAGAATTAATCATGCAACAAATCAGAGAACCAAAGTTGGTAAGAAATATGGTTTAAATGCTTACAGAAATGTATGAGAAATCTTGGGCAAGAATCTTTTGCATCTGTTCTTAAGTAAAAGAATTTCTAGTAGCAGTTTATCAAAGGAAATTCAGGTAATAACTGTTCTTATCAAAAATGACAATTTCAAAGTTGACACAAATCAAAGTGTAGTATCTGTTCTTATATAAGCATCAAAAAGTCAATTCGAATTTATTGCAAAGTTTAATTTTAAAGGGAAAACCATAAATGAATTTTGAAGATCCAAAAATCAAGCCACACATTCAAAGTCCAAAAAGTTTGAAGATTTTAAACCCAATTTAAAGTCCAGAACTTATCTCATAAATTGGTGCCAAAACTTAAGGCAGTAACTCAAAACCGAAACACTCAAGAACAATTCAAAGTCGAGCCCCAAAATTCACGTATATATTAAAGTTTCAGAAGTTAATGCAACATTTAAAATTGAAGAAAATTCTGGAATTCAAGACCAGTTCAAAGGCAAGAATTTATCTCGCAATTTGTTCAGAAATCAACACAAGATCGAATCAAAGAAATTCCAGAACATACGAATATTTCAAACCCAAAAATATCACAAATACCAAACTAAGTCTAAGATGAAATCAGAGATTTTTATGGATCAATAATCCTATATAAACACCACATCATCACCGGCAAATACTATCCAAGTTTCAACGCAATTAAAGAGAAATTCAAAGTGAAAAATCATGCCAATATTTACTTGGATCTGAATCGAGTAAAGTTGAAAATGAAGAACATCAAAGAGGGAGGCGCTACAAATCTAAGGATAATCGAAATCCTAGTATTTCAATCGCCTTTACTATCTTTTTTCCAGAAGCAAACCCTAGGACCCGCCATAGTGTTTTTCGCAAGAAAAAAGAGAAGTGATCGGAGAAATGAAAATATGGGTGCACCATTTCTAAAAGGGCCGACCTATATTCAAGAAGTTTTAAAAGGGAAAAGGACTTAGTGTGTTTTAATTAATTTAAAACTAGGGTTTTTCTTTGTTTTTAAAAGTTTTTTCCTTTAAATTTGTAATCAAGAATTAGAGTTTCCTAGTTTGTCTCTAAAACCAGGGAGACGAATTACGGGATTTGTAATTTGGAGAAATCTGGTTTTGGGGATAGAAACCAGTGAAGGGTTTTGAGCGTAGGGTTAAGAACAGTTGGGAGCGAGTGTCGCGAGTTTACAGGGGATTGTAAGCGTAGAGATTGTTTTTAACTCCTAGTGGAAACCTTGGGGAATGCAGCAGTAGGCAGGGTTTTGCCAAAGCTGGGTATATCTGTGTGTTATTTATTTTCCGCATTTACTCTGATTATTATCTATGACTGTTATTATTTATTTATTTATTCAGCAAAAACTGCAATAAACCCTATTCACCCCCTCTAGGGTTAATTTAGATCCTACAAGTTGTATTAGAGCAGGTATTTTTTATTTTATTTTAATTCTAGAGTCATGAATCTGTCTAATATCGCTTTTTCTGGGGGTCAGTCCATAGCTAGGCCACCAATGTTTAATGGAATAGATTATGCTTATTGGAAATCTAGGATGAAAATTTACTTGAGTTTAGTCGATTATGATGTGTGGGATATTATTGAAACAAGTTATAAATCTCCCACTGTTACTGTTAATGGTATTGAAGTTCCTAAATCAAAAGATAGGTGGGATGCTAATGATAAAAAATTGTTTTCAACTAATGCCAAAGCGATGAATGCTTTAATCTGTGCTCTTGATAAAACTGAATTTACTCGAATTTCTCATTGTTAAACTGCATAGGAAATATGGCATACGTTGGAGGTCACACACGAAGGCACATCTCAAGTTAAGGAATCTCATCTCGCTCTACTCAGCAACGAATATGAAAAATTTTCTATGCAAAGAGACAAAGATATAAAAGAGATGAATGGACGCTTCTCATCCCTAGTCTATAATGCAAATGCTCTTGGCAAAACTTATACTGAAGTGGAATTGATAAGAAAAATATTGAGAGTGCTACCGATGAATTTTGAAGCTAAGATGACGACAATTCAAGAATCAAAAGATGTGAATAAAATTAGCATGGAAGAGTTGTTCGGAAATCTGATTACTTACGAGATGGAGCTAAAAGCAAGAGAAGAACGAAAGAATTCTAAATCAAAGAAAATGACGATCGCTCTAAATAATACTATTGAAAGTGATGATGATGATCCCACTGAAGCCAAATTTCCCACAACATACAAATGAAAAGAAGAAGAAGTTCAGAAGAAAGAAGAAGGCTTTTGCTGCTACATGGGATGGCGAGGAAGGAGAAGAAGTTTTTGAAAGTGATGAAGAGGAAGCTAATTTGTGTCTTATGGCACAATCTGATCCGGAAAGTAGTGAAGAGGATTCAAGCGAGGTATCGAATTTTACTTATAAAGATTTAATTTTAATGTGTCACGATCTCACAAAAACCATTGATTCTCTTGAACTAAAAGTTAAGAAATTGAAATCTGATAGGTCAAAACTAGTTTAAGAAAATAACAGTTTAGAAAGAAAACTTGAAAAAGTTAAGAATTCACCGTTTTCAGAATGCAAAAAATGTCAATTTTTGAATAATGATATTTTGAAATTCAAAACTGATTTTGAGTAACTTAAAAGTGAAAACGTGAATTTGAAGAACATAAATTGTGATTTTAAGAAGGAGATTGAAAATCTTAGAGAGTCTTAAAAACTTGATTTTGAAAAGCGAAAACAATTTGAAATTGAAATTTCTAAGTCCAATGCTAAAATCAAAGCAGTTGAAAACGAAAATTTGGTTTTAAAACAAATTGATGCTGAAAAGAGGAAAATCGCTATTAATCGTTGTTTAAATTTAGTGAAAGAAAATAGCGATCTGAAATTTAAAATTCAATGACTTGAGTCAACCTTGACTAAATTTTCTAAAGGAGAGAATTCGTTGAATATGTTGTTAAAAAACCAATTTTTTGTTCAAAATAAAAAGGACTTGGTTTTGGATTTGATCAAGTAGAAAAACAAAATCCTAATGATTTTAAAAATCCTTTAAATAGTTTTGAAAATGATAAAATTGAAATTTTGAAATCTAATAATTTCAACGGGTTTTTAAATCATAATCATAATGATAACTCGTTTAAAAACAATTCATTTAAACATGTTTGGATTCCAAAAAACAACAAAATGAATTTGAATAAGTCTAAACGAATTTGGGTTCCAAAAGGTATTTTAATAGATAATAATGGATTGTTATATAAGCGGGTGCTGGTACCAAAACATTCAAATGAAGCTAAGAGTGGTAAAACAGTCTTTGTTAGACCACTCGATACTATAAATATTTAGGTACCGAGGGAGGCTAAGGAACAAATGTTCTTAAGAGAGATAAAATTCAAATTGATTCATATTATCGAATTATTTGAAGTTCCTTAGCCACATATTCAGAGTGGGAGATTCTGTAATGACCCGAAGATTTCCCTCGCGGGAAATCGCTGAATACACTAACTTTGGGCATACAACACATCAGAACAAATAACAGAAGACTTTTATAAACATTATAATAATGTTACATCAGAGTACAGAATATCAGAGTACATGGAATAAATATAGCGGAGGATAATTTACAATGAATTTTAATACAACACAGCAAAAACAAATAACTAACACAACGAAAGGCTATCAGTGCTCTGGACACAGCTTTAAGCTTCAATCCAGAATCTTGCTCAATATATCTGCAAAATAAGCTACTCGACTGCCCGTGTGAAAAAGAGGGCACCCGAGTTTCCAAAGTGAAACAAACTACGAGTCAGTCATGTGACTAGTATGAGAAATCTCACTTAACTTATTTAATAATAATAATAAGGCTAATCACAGGACCACCCCGCTAACGCGAAACGGGTTTACTCCATTGGATTGCCAGTGCATATATAAAGTAAATCGTTAAACAACGCAATGCTTTTTAGAAAAATGAAACCATTATAAAACTCAAGTCTCATCGCACAATGCAACGCAAACCAGAGGATAGAGTTTTACCTTATAATTGTCAAAAATGCTTGATATGATAAAACTGATTTGGTATTATTGTTAGTGTATATATGTTTCAAAAACATTTCAATCATAATGTATCAATCATAGACGGCATATCTACCATATACTATGTCTCCATACTAGTTTTACAATCAAAATCGTATGGGTCGTATTGGAAGTTGGATTTCCATCATGAACCAAGGCAAGGGATCGGCCTTACCGAATTCGAGACTCTATAGCCCGAGCCTCAGGATACATCCGCAGCTGCACCTAGGAGCGCCAATGCCGGTCCACAAATATGTTAGTGGATTGGTTATGCCTGAACAATACGTTTTCCCACCCTATGGGGCGTAAAATAGAGCCACTAGGGACTCAAATCCAAGATACCTCGCTTTCCATCATCCACATAAGTAAAAATATATGGGCTTGTAAAACCCAGACACCACTTCTAGCTAGAAAGAAACGCATGTTCTCCCCGGGGTCCTTGTCCCGTTTCTGGTTCATACCGGGGTGTAAGGCTCACGAAGTATCGCTACACAAAGCTATGCTAAATAAAGCTGTGCTTTGATCATCAACCACAAGGCTCTGCTTTTCAACAATAAGCCTGGATCTTTTGCATCTTAGCATGCCACATTGTCAATCCATACCATACCATTGATTTCTGCCAATATATAACCTCTAAGCTCGTACGTCTCAGAGAAGGGTGTTAAGCAAGAGAATAAATTCTCCGCCACCAAACAGATATATATTTAGCAGAGATCAACGAATACAGCATAAAGGAATACAACGTCAGGCATATCATCCATTTACAAGTTCGTTCTGGGTCTAAACGAAATCGGAGGTACCTTATTCCTCGTCCCATATGTCCAATACAGGAGAGAGGTCCACGCATATCCGGTCCATCTCCAAGTACGTTTGGACGATCGCTACTTAATACTTTGTCTTGGGATGCCTCCCAATCAATACATCAGTAATCATCCAAATGATGTGAAGACCTCCGGCCTTCAACCACCATCTTCACCTTGGACTCTTAATCGTCATAGTAATTATTCAGAATGGGTTAAACCCGGTCTTTCCGAATAACTCACATATTTTATAACCAATAAACAAGTGCTTTGAAAACACATCAAACGCCTCATTCTAATTCAGAATATTCTTTTAAATAAAATATTCACATTATTAGGGAAAGGTTCCCATTAATTTTATCAAAGATAAATTCTTTTAAATTTATTCTTTAATCTTCTTTTTAAAGATTCATTAAACTCCAATTTGGTTTTAATATATAAAATCATTACTTTATGATTACTAAACTTTAAGAAATTAATCTTGTCTTTAACTGGGTTAAAGAACCAATGTCATTTAAAACACAGTTCACAATAAACCCAAAATCATCTTCCATTAAATATAGAATTTTCACAAAAATCAAATCAATATATAATCGATATAAATTTCCGCATCAGACTAATAATATAAATGGAATAACTGCAAAGCCTTTTAAATTCCATATATAATAACGGTCTTCTTACAGAAGTTCATATCGATTATTATTAAATCGAATTCCATTCAATTCCAATTTAATATATTCAATTGGAAAACTTTACTTTGGAAAATTTCCATTAAATCTTAATAAAAGATTTATAAATTCCAAATTATATTCTCACTGTTAATTGGGTTAAAGAACAAATGTCATTAAAAACACAGTTCATAATAAACCCAATTCACATTTCGTTTTATTCCAATTACCAAATAAAATTAGAAACTCTAATAATCTTAATTAAAAGATTTATTCTTTCCCCGACTGGGTTTAAGAACAGTGTTATTGAAGACACCATTCTTGAAAAATCCAAAAATCCAAATTATTTTATTTAATTCCAACTAAATATTAATTAATTGGAAAACTTCATTAAATCTTAATTTAAAGATTTATTCTGGTTAATAATTAGTTCATTTCGATAAAAATATGTTTTTATCTTTTCAAATATGGATTTTTCATCCAAAATCTTTTCAAATCATTTATTATGATTTTACGTAATTTTTCCAAATTTTTAATAATTTTATTAAGGCTTGTACAGTCGGTTTCCAATGATGGCCATCGAACTGCACTTACAGCGACTTTTCTGAAATTGATTTGGACATAATTCCAAATCCAACCGTTAGATTTCAAAACTATTATATTCATTGGAAAGCTCTTTTCAATACGAACCCAACGGTTCCTGTAACAACCCGGAATTTTAGGACTAAAATAAAATATTATTTGTAACGACCCAGATTTTTCAACAGTTTATTTAAATATTTAATATAGTTTTAAATATTGAATTTATAATATAAATGGTATTTTATTCGATTATCAATTAAATAATCGAAATACGATTTAATTTGATAATTTTCGAAATACGAAAACTAAACAATTTAATTCAAAGGTAAAATTGAATCGAAACAGTTTAGATGATCAATGTATATATACGATTTAAATATGAACACTGATAATTGAAGTTTATTTTTAAATTCATTTGTTTTGAATTTAAATTGATTTAATATGGCTATTTTAAATATACGTTCAAATTAAATTATATAATCTATTTCGTTGAATTCAGAATAGTGAATAATGTTGGGAACATCAGTTGTTTTGCTGAAATAGTTGTTCGTGGTTTCAAATTAAAGGACCGCAAGATATTTTATTTATTTAAAATAAAATCAAATATAAAAGTAAATCAATATAGGATAGCCGACCTATGCTCTATCAGAAGTCACCCTAAACTTTATTTTGCGCAGGATATCTCTTCTTCTCGAGCAGTAAATTTTGTTTCTCGTTCTCGATATCAAGGGGACAACAATTAAATGGCAGCGTACATTGTGTTTTTCCCCTTTCTTCTATAAATAGAAGTCGTGTTTCACTCCCCTTTCTATTTTCATTTCGTTCATTACTCTTTTGAAACCAATGTCGCTCAAAAAAAAAAAAAAAAAAATCGATTTATACAGATCGAAATCGAACACTTCGGAGAAAAACAAATGGCTTTCTTCTAAAATCAAAAGCTTCAATATCGCTCCTCTTTATTTATTTTAAAATCAAACCCCTCGGAAGAAAAAGGGAGTCGACCTACGTTTTGTTCGGAATCGTCGAGTTCGCGGTTGGAGTTTCACTTCGATTTCATAGGAATTAGGGTGATCGATTACTGGTGGTTGAGGTTGAACAACTGCAAGTGAGGTTTGAAGTTCGCGATTCTTTTAAGGCTTTTAATTTTGGGGGTTTAGTCTTCTACGATGAACTTTGAGGTCAAAGGCGAGTGTGGGTTGGTGCGGTAAGGTCGAAAAGGGTGTCGATGTTCTGTTTCTTGGGGGTTTTGTTGCCGCAGTGGTTGAGGGAACAAACCGAGGTGAGGGAAAGCACCTGAGATGGGTTTGTCAATCTCCGATCATTGGAGTTGAATCGCGACAGTGACAAGGTTACAGCCCAGAAAGGAGGAAGTTCGAACCGTGATTTTAATGAAACATAAATGGTCGGGGAGTGGTGGTGCTATACTGCTGTTGAGAGATGATCAGAAATAGTTGGACTGATGAAACATTGGAAATTAAGGTAATTTTCTTTTATTTTTGAGATTTAAAATTTCATAGAATAAATAATAAATGGATTAGAAATGTTTAATTTAATTATAATTAGTTAATTCGTCTAAAGTAATTCATTTAAATAATTCAAATTGATGGATAGGGATTTGATTAATCATAGGTGGAAATAAAATTTATTTGAGATAACTCGAGAAGTTCATAGCCGCAACAATTTGGAATTCAACAAGATATTCAGCAAAGAAATTCACGGTGAGTAAATCTCACTCACCTTTAGAATTATTTTTATTTCATTAAAAATAATTGTCTGTTGCTTGTGTGAATGTTTTATGGTTGATTTATATATATTAGTTATTTAGGCTATTATATATATATTGGGTTGATTGATTGGTTGGATTCCCGCAGTCTCATTAGCGGATGCCCGCAGTTTCATAGCGGATGATTACCCTATACGCCCCACGCTATGATTAGTGGATGACCTTCTATACCGCGATATTCTGCCACGAAGCAGAATGGGTATTATTTATGTGCTAACATCTGTGGATGCAGGGAAAACAGGTTGGAGGAATCCAACTGGATTCCTCAAAAATATATTATCTATTTGTTTGTTTGTTCTGTTTGATTCATATATGATGTGTTAAAATAAAATGATTGGAAATTGATTGATTTGGTTGTTTAAACTATCACTGGGCCGAAGTGTAAATTTATATAAATATCATGAAAGGATCGTGGAGATTTAAAAAGGGAAAATTCTATTTTTAAATAGAATTTGAATTTTAAATGGAAATAAAATATAAACTTGTTTTTGAAAAATAAAACAAGTAGTTCCTTTATAAACGAAGTTTATAAATAGTTCTTTTATAACGAAATTATAAATGAAGTAAAAAGAATTATCAGTTGATAATTCAGAAATAGAAATACAAGTGTTTTGAAAATATGATTCGAAAGGGAATTTGAATATAGAATTTGAAAATAGAAAAGGAAATGGAAATTTGAATTTAAAATTCAAATAGAAAATCCAAAGTGGATTTGGATATAGAACTTTCAAATGGTATTAGAATATAGAGAATTTGAAATAGAATTTCCAAATAGAATTTGAAAGTAGAATTTCAAAAATAGAATTGCAAGGTGGAATCGTAATGAAATTTGAAATATAGAATTTCAAAGAAGGATTCAAATGTGAGATTTGGATAGAGATTTGAATGGAATTCAAACGTGAAATTTGAAATAGAAATTTGAAGAAAAATTCAAGTATTGAATTTGAATAGGGAATTGAATTAGTAAATTCAAATAGAGATTTGAATATGAAATTTCAAAAGAGAATTTGAAATAAACTTTGAAAAAAATAGGATTTTCAAAGTAGAATTGAAATAGGATTTCAAAATAAGAAATCCAAATAGTTTTGAAATGGGATTTGAATTCAAAGAAGTTCAAATGGGATTTAAATAATGGGTTTTAATAAAGAGGATTTAAAATATAAGAATTTAGATAGAATTCAAATAGTGTTAAATATAAGAATTCAAACAAAACTCAAATGGAGTTTAATAGAAAGAATTTGAATAAGAATAATTCAAAGAGATTTGAAACAGGGTATTTGAATTCAAAGGAAGTAAAAATGTGGCACTTGAAGTTCAAAGTAAAAATGAGTTTTGAATATTTGAAGTTCAATAGATTAAAAATGGAATTTGAATTCAATAGTTGAAATAAAATTTGAATATAGAATTTGAATTATAATCGAATTGGAATTTGAATATAGATTTCAAATAAAAATGAAATAGAATATCAGAGATATTTGTTGAGTTGGGAAAAATGATTTGGTATATATTTAAAATATATTAGAATAGAATTGAATTTATATAAACGAAGTTTAAAAGTTTATATATATAAATATAATTAAAACGAACTCGCCGCAGCGCTGCAGTTCGTAAAATAGCGATTCGAACTTCAATTGAATATATAGAACTCGATTGAAGTCGGAATTCTTTGAAACAAGAAACGTCAGGACCGATTTGATAATAGTTTCCAATGGAAGAGAAAAATCTGAATTTCGTCGTATAGATTTTGAGTTATGTCAAAATCAAATTTTCAGAAAAACAGCGCCAGAACTATTCAAAACCCATAACGGTTTATTTAATATTATAAAAGGATTTTAAGCGAGAAAATCCGAATTGTCTATTTAGAGAATTTCAGAGTTGAGTTGTAAAATATATGCAAATTCAAGTGCGTAAATGAATATGATTTTTGAAACAGAAATCAGATTTTGACTTTGAACAGAATTAACTAATTCGGATAGTAATTAGTAAATGAGACGTTGAATTGATATTTAGCTTTAAATAAGAAAATTCGAGTTGAAATTTATATTCGAAATCAAAAAGGAACTAGAATTGAAATTGGAATTCAATTTGGTTATGAACGAGTTAAATATTTGGTTTGAACATGTTATGTTCAACGAAGATGTGAAATAGGCCAAATGGCCGATTTAAAGAATAAATGGGCGAAGCTGAGTTCAAACGATTAGATGTTATTGAATTGAATTGAAAACAGGTGAACAGGTGTTAGACAGGTATGGGATGAGGTATATGAAGTCTATAAATGTAATGCCCGACAAAAAGGTACATGTTTAAATTCATATATGGGTTTTATGCGCCGTATCGGCAAGCCGCTTGGCTTTTCCTTTTTCTTTTTGAGATTAGAAGATACCGGGAAGCTATTTGAAATTTCCCGATGCTCCCGGTACAGGGGAGGTTATGGCGAATTTTTCCGGGAATTTAAGGAGTTAGAATATTTTTAAGAAATTTGACAATTAGAAATCTATATATCGATATATATAGAATTCGATAAGGAAACGAAATCAAAAATAGCGAAAAGAGCCAATATGGTTATTGAAATATTTGGATAACAAATATTGATAGAGGAAATGGAAAAGTGATTTAAATAAATGAAATATTAATTAAAGAGCCCAGTGATTTGTTTGATATGTTGGATGAACACTGTTTTTTTTTATTCGATAGTTAAATCACAGACTATCGAAGTTTTTGACCATCGTTGTCAATATGGAGAGACCGGTTGGATTATTATCCGAAGAACCACTCCGTATCGGCATAAGCGTTGCGAACCAAGTATGCTGAATATATTGAAGACGGAGTGAAGTGCAAGGGCTTTTCTAGTAATAGAAATAGTGCCTTCGGTTTCGTTCAATCCCAGAACGAACGTAAATGGACGAATGTCTGACAAAGTATTTCCAATGATCAAATGGGTTGGTCTGTATGAATATATATGGTTGCAACGGATTTATCCCTTAGCATAATATCCAGAACATTTGTGCAAACTCAACTAGTGATTAACGGATCTGACAATGTGGCATTCAAAGTGATTGTGTTATCAATGAATGGTAAGTATGCGTAGCCTCAGGCCTCAACAACCGGGAAAGGACAAAAATCGGGCAGGCAGCATGGCTATGTGGGTCGCACCCATTAGGGTGTATAATCACCTATCTAGAGAAATTCCTTTTGTTTCTAAATCTATCGATTCTGCCCATTCGGGAAACGGTGGTTTGAGTCCAACCGTTGGTGATATACATTCGATACACTCAAGCGAAATGAGTGGTCGGTCATGTGTGGGCCGGGTTGCAAGATGTTCTTGTTGAACCCAGGTGTATTCGCCTCTAGAGATACATCATCGGAAGGTGGTCCCATACCTTGTCATGTTGGAAATCCAATCTCCAATAAGCGCCATGCGGTTTTTGATTTTATAATATTATGTGGAGCGTGAGATGCAAGCGTTCTACTATTTGGTTATTTACTTGATGTAGACATTATTATAATATTACTGGATTTCGTATCAAAGTGTTTTGGGTTATAGTAAGGTAAAAACCATCCATGTTTATGTGTGGGCTGGTCTTACTATTATCTTTTCTTTTGAAAGGATTTTTGAAAGTTAAACAAGTGGTTGGAGTTTACTCACACCAGTCCCATGACTGACCCAGAGTTTATTTTGTTTTGTTTTCCCTAAACTCTTGGGTGCCCAAATTTGTACGGGCAGTCAAGTGTTTCAGGCTTTTACAGATACACTTGGAGGAGCTTGAAGCAGGAGGCTTCAACGTTAGTTATTTAGAGTTACTTCCGCTGGATCAAATGTTATGTGTACTCTGATGATGGTATGTATATATGTACAAAACATATTTGTATTTCGAAGCTTATGTTATACAATATATTTTATTCGTTCCGCTGTGAGTTTGTGATCTTTGTTTTCTTCTATTCTAATATTTCTTTCTTTCTATTTCTCATCCTCTATCTTCTTTCTAATAATGAGTCGTATTTCTGTGTTATTTGGATTGGACGTGTAGTGTTATTAGTCAACTCAGATAGCACGGATTTGCGGGTCGTTTCAGTTGGTATCAGAGCTGGTTGCTTAATTGGTACGGATGATAGGGGGTTCTCGCTTCGCGTTAGGTGGCGAACGGGAGACTCTTACCCCTACATCTCCCGACAATGTGGGTTGGTCGAGTCGAGAGGCTGGCCGTAAAAGCAGTTCTGAGGTATCTCTGTAAGCCACGCTGGGAGGTTAGCCCAGTGCCGAGGGAGGAGAGGATGGTTGAAAAGCCTACTCGAATCCCGGGGTCGTTTCAGTTGGTATCAGAGCTTAGGTTGAGCGAATACCTAGGCTTGTGTGGCATGTGCTCATTAGAGATAGGGTCAGCAGTACCCTAGAATGAGTTGAGTGTATAGATACGAGAGAGCGTATTTGTTAGTTGATATAAAAATTGTTTTATATTGTGTTGGCTAGTCTGTTGAGTGGTTTATGAATTCTGGTCGAATCGTGGGACGCCACGAAGTCGATAGGAGTTTCTAAACACTTAAACAGAGAAATTCGACACAGTATTGTTTTAAAGAGGGTAAATGAAATAATTTTACCCAAAATTTTTATTTTTGATATAGAAAGAATAATTTCTAGAATTATTATTATATGGATGTGTTGGATGTTGATTTTATAATCAAATGAGATTATAAAATTAGAATGGTTATTTATAACCAAATAGAATTTGTATAGAAATTAAATATACAAATGAGATGAATTAGAATTAAATTCAAACCAGAATTAAGAATTTAAAATCCTGGGAAGTTTGAAAATATTTTTCAAAGTATATTAAAGTAATATAGCTTTGTTTTAGAAGGATTTGAAAGAAAGTCATTTTAGATGGGTTTTGAAAGTGTTAAAGCACTGAACTCACTTCAGTCGCTGGGAAATAATTCTGATGATGATTGCAACATCATCAGTGTTCATTTCCGAGTTTCTAAGTGATGAATTGCTACCTTAGAAAAAGTTTTGATAGAAATTTGTTTGAAAGAAAACAAGTAATTTGAAAATTCAAATGTTTTGAATTTGAAATGAAAATAAATATATGTATATATTTATGGGATTTCAAAAGAATTTGAAATAGAAACCCGGGAATTTGAATTTTGGAATTTAAAATTTAACTTGAGCAAGTTAAATAGAGTAAAGCAAATAAAGTGAGTAAAACTAATCTGGATGAGTTGAATACATATGACTTGAATATGAAATGAATGTGAATATATATGAGATGTAATATAAACGAGAACCAAAAGTTTTGGTCAAACTGAATTTGTTGCAATATGAGGAGTTGAGTTTCAACATAGGTGGATTGTTGAAAGGTAATGGATTTGTATCATTTTCCTACTTTAGCAATTTCGAGGACGAAATTATTTTAAGGGGGGAAGAATGTAACGACCCAGATTTTTCAACAGTTTATTTAAATATTTAATATAGTTTTAAATATTGAATTTATAATATAAATGGTATTTTATTCGATTATCAATTAAATAATCGAAATACGATTTAATTTGATAATTTTCGAAATACGAAAACTAAACAATTTAATTCAAAGGTAAAATTGAATCGAAACAGTTTAGATGATCAATGTATATATACGATTTAAATATGAACACTGATAATTGAAGTTTATTTTTAAATTCATTTGTTTTGAATTTAAATTGATTTAATATGGCTATTTTAAATATACGTTCAAATTAAATTATATAATCTATTTCGTTGAATTCAGAATAGTGAATAATGTTGGGAACATCAGTTGTTTTGCTGAAATAGTTGTTCGTGGTTTCAAATTAAAGGACCGCAAGATATTTTATTTATTTAAAATAAAATCAAATATAAAAGTAAATCAATATAGGATAGCCGACCTATGCTCTATCAGAAGTCACCCTAAACTTTATTTTGCGCAGGATATCTCTTCTTCTCGAGCAGTAAATTTTGTTTCTCGTTCTCGATATCAAGGGGACAACAATTAAATGGCAGCGTACATTGTGTTTTTCCCCTTTCTTCTATAAATAGAAGCCGTGTTTCACTCCCCTTTCTATTTTCATTTCGTTCATTACTCTTTTGAAATCAATGTCGCTCAAAAAAAAAAAAAAGAAATCGATTTATACAGATCGAAATCGAACACTTCGGAGAAAAACAAATGGCTTTCTTCTAAAATCAAAAGCTTCAATATCGCTCCTCTTTATTTATTTTAAAATCAAACCCCTCGGAAGAAAAAGGGAGTCGACCTACGTTTTGTTCGGAATCGTCGAGTTCGCGGTTGGAGTTTCACTTCGATTTCATAGGAATTAGGGTGATCGATTACTGGTGGTTGAGGTTGAACAACTGCAAGTGAGGTTTGAAGTTCGCGATTCTTTTAAGGCTTTTAATTTTGGGGGTTTAGTCTTCTACGATGAACTTTGAGGTCAAAGGCGAGTGTGGGTTGGTGCGGTAAGGTCGAAAAGGGTGTCGATGTTCTGTTTCTTGGGGGTTTTGTTGCCGCAGTGGTTGAGGGAACAAACCGAGGTGAGGGAAAGCACCTGAGATAGGTTTGTCAATCTCCGATCATTGGAGTTGAATCGCGACAGTGACAAGGTTACAGCCCAGAAAGGAGGAAGTTCGAACCGTGATTTTAATGAAACATAAATGGTCGGGGAGTGGTGGTGCTATACTGCTGTTGAGAGATGATCAGAAATAGTTGGACTGATGAAACATTGGAAATTAAGGTAATTTTCTTTTATTTTTGAGATTTAAAATTTCATAGAATAAATAATAAATGGATTAGAAATGTTTAATTTAATTATAATTAGTTAATTCGTCTAAAGTAATTCATTTAAATAATTCAAATTGATGGATAGGGATTTGATTAATCATAGGTGGAAATAAAATTTATTTGAGATAACTCGAGAAGTTCATAGCCGCAACAATTTGGAATTCAACAAGATATTCAGCAAAGAAATTCACGGTGAGTAAATCTCACTCACCTTTAGAATTATTTTTATTTCATTAAAAATAATTGTCTGTTGCTTGTGTGAATGTTTTATGGTTGATTTATATATATTAGTTATTTAGGCTATTATATATATATTGGGTTGATTGATTGGTTGGATTCCCGCAGTCTCATTAGCGGATGCCCGCAGTTTCATAGCGGATGATTACCCTATACGCCTCACGCTATGATTAGTGGATGACCTTCTATACCGCGATATTCTGCCACGAAGCAGAATGGGTATTATTTATGTGCTAACATCTGTGGATGCAGGGAAAACAGGTTGGAGGAATCCAACTGGATTCCTCAAAAATATATTATCTATTTGTTTGTTTGTTCTGTTTGATTCATATATGATGTGTTAAAATAAAATGATTGGAAATTGATTGATTTGGTTGTTTAAACTATCACTGGGCCGAAGTGTAAATTTATATAAATATCATGAAAGGATCGTGGAGATTTAAAAAGGGAAAATTCTATTTTTAAATAGAATTTGAATTTTAAATGGAAATAAAATATAAACTTGTTTTTGAAAAATAAAACAAGTAGTTCCTTTATAAACGAAGTTTATAAATAGTTCTTTTATAACGAAATTATAAATGAAGTAAAAAGAATTATCAGTTGATAATTCAGAAATAGAAATACAAGTGTTTTGAAAATATGATTCGAAAGGGAATTTGAATATAGAATTTGAAAAAAGAAAAGGAAATGGAAATTTGAATTTAAAATTCAAATAGAAAATCCAAAGTGGATTTGGATATAGAACTTTCAAATGGTATTAGAATATAGAGAATTTGAAATAGAATTTCCAAATAGAATTTGAAAGTAGAATTTCAAAAATAGAATTGCAAGGTGGAATCGTAATGAAATTTGAAATATAGAATTTCAAAGAAGGATTCAAATGTGAGATTTGGATAGAGATTTGAATGGAATTCAAACGTGAAATTTGAAATAGAAATTTGAAGAAAAATTCAAGTATTGAATTTGAATAGGGAATTGAATTAGTAAATTCAAATAGAGATTTGAATATGAAATTTCAAAAGAGAATTTGAAATAAACTTTGAAAAAAATAGGATTTTCAAAGTAGAATTGAAATAGGATTTCAAAATAAGAAATCCAAATAGTTTTGAAATGGGATTTGAATTCAAAGAAGTTCAAATGGATTTGAAATAAGGAAAATTCAAATGGGATTTAAATAATGGGTTTTAATAAAGAGGATTTAAAATATAAGAATTTAGATAGAATTCAAATGGTGTTAAATATAAGAATTCAAACAAAACTCAAATGGAGTTTAATAGAAAGAATTTGAATAAGAATAATTCAAAGAGATTTGAAACAGGGTATTTGAATTCAAAGGAAGTAAAAATGTGGCACTTGAAGTTCAAAGTAAAAATGAGTTTTGAATATTTGAAGTTCAATAGATTAAAAATGGAATTTGAATTCAATAGTTGAAATAAAATTTGAATATAGAATTTGAATTATAATCGAATTGGAATTTGAATATAGATTTCAAATAAAAATGAAATAGAATATCAGAGATATTTGTTGAGTTGGGAAAAATGATTTGGTATATATTTAAAATATATTAGAATAGAATTGAATTTATATAAACGAAGTTTAAAAGTTTATATATATAAATATAATTAAAACGAACTCGCCGCAGCGCTGCAGTTCGTAAAATAGCGATTCGAACTTCAATTGAATATATAGAACTCGATTGAAGTCGGAATTCTTTGAAACAAGAAACGTCAGGACCGATTTGATAATAGTTTTCCAATGGAAGAGAAAAATCTGAATTTCGTCGTATAGATTTTGAGTTATGTCAAAATCAAATTTTCAGAAAAACAGCGCCAGAACTATTCAAAACCCATAACGGTTTATTTAATATTATAAAAGGGTTTTAAGCGAGAAAATCCGAATTGTCTATTTAGAGAATTTCAGAGTTGAGTTGTAAAATATATGCAAATTCAAGTGCGTAAATGAATATGATTTTTGAAACAGAAATCAGATTTTGACTTTGAACAGAATTAACTAATTCGGATAGTAATTAGTAAATGAGACGTTGAATTGATATTTAGCTTTAAATAAGAAAATTCGAGTTGAAATTTATATTCGAAATCAAAAAGGAACTAGAATTGAAATTGGAATTCAATTTGGTTATGAACGAGTTAAATATTTGGTTTGAACATGTTATGTTCAACGAAGATGTGAAATAGGCCAAATGGCCGATTTAAAGAATAAATGGGCGAAGCTGAGTTCAAACGATTAGATGTTATTGAATTGAATTGAAAACAGGTGAACAGGTGTTAGACAGGTATGGGATGAGGTATATGAAGTCTATAAATGTAATGCCCGACAAAAAGGTACATGTTTAAATTCATATATGGGTTTTATGCGCCGTATCGGCAAGCCGCTTGGCTTTTCCTTTTTCTTTTTGAGATTAGAAGATACCGGGAAGCTATTTGAAATTTCCCGATGCTCCCGATACAGGGGAGGTTATGGCGAATTTTTCCTGGAATTTAAGGAGTTAGAATATTTTTAAGAAATTTGACAATTAGAAATCTATATATCGATATATATAGAATTCGATAAGGAAACGAAATCAAAAATAGCGAAAAGAGCCAATATGGTTATTGAAATATTTGGATAACAAATATTGATAGAGGAAATGGAAAAGTGATTTAAATAAATGAAATATTAATTAAAGAGCCCAGTGATTTGTTTGATATGTTGGATGAACACTGTTTTTTTTTATTCGATAGTTAAATCACAGACTATCGAAGTTTTTGACCATCGTTGTCAATATGGAGAGACCGGTTGGATTATTATCCGAAGAACCACTCCGTATCGGCATAAGCGTTGCGAACCAAGTATGCTGAATATATTGAAGACGGAGTGAAGTGCAAGGGCTTTTCTAGTAATAGAAATAGTGCCTTCGGTTTCGTTCAATCCCAGAACGAACGTAAATGGACGAATGTCTGACAAAGTATTTCCAATGATCAAATGGGTTGGTCTGTATGAATATATATGGTTGCAACGGATTTATCCCTTAGCATAATATCCAGAACATTTGTGCAAACTCAACTAGTGATTAACGGATCTGACAATGTGGCATTCAAAGTGATTGTGTTATCAATGAATGGTAAGTATGCGTAGCCTCAGGCCTCAACAACCGGGAAAGGACAAAAATCGGGCAGGCAGCATGGCTATGTGGGTCGCACCCATTAGGGTGTATAATCACCTATCTAGAGAAATTCCTTTTGTTTCTAAATCTATCGATTCTGCCCATTCGGGAAACGGTGGTTTGAGTCCAACCGTTGGTGATATACATTCGATACACTCAAGCGAAATGAGTGGTCGGTCATGTGTGGGCCGGGTTGCAAGATGTTCTTGTTGAACCCAGGTGTATTCGCCTCTAGAGATACATCATCGGAAGGTGGTCCCATACCTTGTCATGTTGGAAATCCAATCTCCAATAAGCGCCATGCGGTTTTTGATTTTATAATATTATGTGGAGCGTGAGATGCAAGCGTTCTACTATTTGGTTATTTACTTGATGTAGACATTATTATAATATTACTGGATTTCGTATCAAAGTGTTTTGGGTTATAGTAAGGTAAAAACCATCCATGTTTATGTGTGGGCTGGTCTTACTATTATCTTTTCTTTTGAAAGGATTTTTGAAAGTTAAACAAGTGGTTGGAGTTTACTCACACCAGTCCCATGACTGACCCAGAGTTTATTTTGTTTTGTTTTCCCTAAACTCTTGGGTGCCCAAATTTGTACGGGCAGTCAAGTGTTTCAGGCTTTTACAGATACACTTGGAGGAGCTTGAAGCAGGAGGCTTCAACGTTAGTTATTTAGAGTTACTTCCGCTGGATCAAATGTTATGTGTACTCTGATGATGGTATGTATATATGTACAAAACAGATTTGTATTTCGAAGCTTATGTTATACAATATATTTTATTCGTTCCGCTGTGAGTTTGTGATCTTTGTTTTCTTCTATTCTAATATTTCTTTCTTTCTATTTCTCATCCTCTATCTTCTTTCTAATAATGAGTCGTATTTCTGTGTTATTTGGATTGGACGTGTAGTGTTATTAGTCAACTCAGATAGCACGGATTTGCGAAAATTTGATTTTGACATAACTCAAAATCTATACGACGAAATTCAGAGTTGAGTTGTAAAATATATGCAAATTCAAGTGCGTAAATGAATATGATTTTTGAAACAGAAATCAGATTTTGACTTTGAACAGAATTAACTAATTCGGATAGTAATTAGTAAATGAGACGTTGAATTGATATTTAGCTTTAAATAAGAAAATTCGAGTTGAAATTTATATTCGAAATCAAAAAGGAACTAGAATTGAAATTGGAATTCAATTTGGTTATGAACGAGTTAAATATTTGGTTTGAACATGTTATGTTCAACGAAGATGTGAAATAGGCCAAATGGCCGATTTAAAGAATAAATGGGCGAAGCTGAGTTCAAACGATTAGATGTTATTGAATTGAATTGAAAACAGGTGAACAGGTGTTAGACAGGTATGGGATGAGGTATATGAAGTCTATAAATGTAATGCCCGACAAAAAGGTACATGTTTAAATTCATATATGGGTTTTATGCGCCGTATCGGCAAGCCGCTTGGCTTTTCCTTTTTCTTTTTGAGATTAGAAGATACCGGGAAGCTATTTGAAATTTCCCGATGCTCCCGATACAGGGGAGGTTATGGCGAATTTTTCCGGGAATTTAAGGAGTTAGAATATTTTTAAGAAATTTGACAATTAGAAATCTATATATCGATATATATAGAATTCGATAAGGAAACGAAATCAAAAATAGCGAAAAGAGCCAATATGGTTATTGAAATATTTGGATAACAAATATTGATAGAGGAAATGGAAAAGTGATTTAAATAAATGAAATATTAATTAAAGAGCCCAGTGATTTGTTTGATATGTTGGATGAACACTGTTTTTTTTTATTCGATAGTTAAATCACAGACTATCGAAGTTTTTGACCATCGTTGTCAATATGGAGAGACCGGTTGGATTATTATCCGAAGAACCACTCCGTATCGGCATAAGCGTTGCGAACCAAGTATGCTGAATATATTGAAGACGGAGTGAAGTGCAAGGGCTTTTCTAGTAATAGAAATAGTGCCTTCGGTTTCGTTCAATCCCAGAACGAACGTAAATGGACGAATGTCTGACAAAGTATTTCCAATGATCAAATGGGTTGGTCTGTATGAATATATATGGTTGCAACGGATTTATCCCTTAGCATAATATCCAGAACATTTGTGCAAACTCAACTAGTGATTAACGGATCTGACAATGTGGCATTCAAAGTGATTGTGTTATCAATGAATGGTAAGTATGCGTAGCCTCAGGCCTCAACAACCGGGAAAGGACAAAAATCGGGCAGGCAGCATGGCTATGTGGGTCGCACCCATTAGGGTGTATAATCACCTATCTAGAGAAATTCCTTTTGTTTCTAAATCTATCGATTCTGCCCATTCGGGAAACGGTGGTTTGAGTCCAACCGTTGGTGATATACATTCGATACACTCAAGCGAAATGAGTGGTCGGTCATGTGTGGGTCGGGTTGCAAGATGTTCTTGTTGAACCCAGGTGTATTCGCCTCTAGAGATACATCATCGGAAGGTGGTCCCATACCTTGTCATGTTGGAAATCCAATCTCCAATAAGCGCCATGCGGTTTTTGATTTTATAATATTATGTGGAGCGTGAGATGCAAGCGTTCTACTATTTGGTTATTTACTTGATGTAGACATTATTATAATATTACTGGATTTCGTATCAAAGTGTTTTGGGTTATAGTAAGGTAAAAACCATCCATGTTTATGTGTGGGCTGGTCTTACTATTATCTTTTCTTTTGAAAGGATTTTTGAAAGTTAAACAAGTGGTTGGAGTTTACTCACACCAGTCCCATGACTGACCCAGAGTTTATTTTGTTTTGTTTTCCCTAAACTCTTGGGTGCCCAAATTTGTACGGGCAGTCAAGTGTTTCAGGCTTTTACAGATACACTTGGAGGAGCTTGAAGCAGGAGGCTTCAACGTTAGTTATTTAGAGTTACTTCCGCTGGATCAAATGTTATGTGTACTCTGATGATGGTATGTATATATGTACAAAACAGATTTGTATTTCGAAGCTTATGTTATACAATATATTTTATTCGTTCCGCTGTGAGTTTGTGATCTTTGTTTTCTTCTATTCTAATATTTCTTTCTTTCTATTTCTCATCCTCTATCTTCTTTCTAATAATGAGTCGTATTTCTGTGTTATTTGGATTGGACGTGTAGTGTTATTAGTCAACTCAGATAGCACGGATTTGCGGGTCGTTTCAGTTGGTATCAGAGCTGGTTGCTTAATTGGTACGGATGATAGGGGGTTCTCGCTTCGCGTTAGGTGGCGAACGGGAGACTCTTACCCCTACATCTCCCGACAATGTGGGTTGGTCGAGTCGAGAGACTGGCCGTAAAAGCAGTTCTGAGGTATCTTTGTAAGCCACGCTGGGAGGTTAGCCCAGTGCCGAGGGAGGAGAGGATGGTTGAAAAGCCTACTCGAATCCCGGGGTCGTTTCATTATTTTTGATTAATTTAATGAGTTTTGGACATTTAAAAACAAGTTTATTTAAAAAAAAAAGTTAAACATGGATAATACATCAAGACGCTTGACCAATGAATTCAGCACAACAAAATGGATATGCATTCAAGTTTAACATGGATTTTGTAGATCGTTCGAATTATATGTTTGTTGCTATCAAATAAAACAAATAATAATGATTGAAGTGGAAGAAAAAAAAATAAGAGGAAGGGAGCAACGTGGGTAGATTTTAGGAAGGAAGCGACATCTGTAGCTTTGAGGTCTAATTAACATACAAGTGTTCATTTCTATATATGTTTAATTAGATAGGTGCTTAATTAATTTCTATTAATGCGCATTTAATATGATGATAAAAGGAATCCATCAATTTGTGGAATACAAGGAAAATACGAACCATATTTACAAACAATTGTTGTTCCCCTTTTGTGTGTTTCTAGCATGAAATTAAAGATTCGGGCCCACAGATGATCAAATTTTCTAAAACGAAAAATGGTGTTCTACTTAGAATACCATCTAGTAATTTAGGCAAGATTCGCCTGAAGTCCGACGTCATTCCATCTTGTAATCATTTATTAAATGTCAAATTAAATGACACGCACAAAACGAACTTATTTATTTTTCTACAAAATTAATTCTCTTGCTATATCCAGCTAGACGCATCTCAAAATAAAGGACAAAGGGCGTAATCCTATATATGATTTTTTTTAGTAACTATGTTAATTAAATACGCAAAAGGGTAATAAAAAGGGAATTTAATATAACCTAATTTGGAAAGTTAGTAATATTTTGGATGGTTAGAAAAGAATAGATTTTCATATTACAATTTTTATTAAAACGCAATGGATGTCATTACAAGTATAATGTTAAAAGAAGAAAGATTAATACAAAATAGAGATGTTAATGTATTTTGTACTACCTAAAAAAAAAAGAAAGAAAACAGAAAAGGTGTTTTCTAATTATGAATCGCGGAAGGAATTATTCTATAATAAATATGGATATAGATTTTAGAAGTGTTTCCATAGCCAACCCAGTAGAATATGACTAGCTCCCTAAAGAAAAGATTTATAATAGTAGCAAGGATTAAAGAATAACAATTAAGATAAAGGTAAAAAGGAAAAATTACACTAATCAAGTTAAATACCTCGTAGACTGAAAAAGAAAAATCCTGAATGGTAAAAGATATAAAAGACAAATAAAGGAAAGAATTAATGTATTTCTTTAAGACACATTCCATTTACTCTCTCTTCTCTCATTCCATTTATTCTTGTTTTCTCATTCCATTATTTTTCAAATATATATTATCTGTATTCCACTTAGAATAGAAACATGTAGGTTTAAATAACCTAGGGGTCTAATTAAAAAAAAAATTTACCTACTTCTATATAATATCATATTCCCCAACCCTAACCTATTCTCTAAACCTAAAGTTACGCTCTTTCTACTTCCTCTCAACAATGGCAGCTCTCTTCTCCATCAAAAACATGTTAAAATCCAAATCTCTCCAAACCCTAACAAATTATATGTCAACACGAAGGTATCTACGATACGAAGGTACTGGTGTCGTCGGTTTCGTCAAACAACGCCCGGATTTGTCAAAATTTCCGATCAAAAGTTCAGATTTTCGGATTTTAAAAGCTCAAAAAAAACCGCCCATTTAAACCCATTAAGGTGAGAACTCCTTTCACTCTAATTATTTTACAGTTAAATTTATATTAGAATATATACGGTGCTTAGCAGCATCCGACACTATTGATTGTACAAAACCATGATGGTTTGTTGGGATTGTGATATGGTTTGTTATTGTGTGATATTGTTGTACATGAAAATTATTTATATAAAATATATATATAAATTATCGTGAAATAAAAACTTCATTTTGTTATATAAAAAGTTAGCATAACAAAAACTTCATTTTTGTTATATGAAATGTAACATGATCAAAAACTTCATTTTTTTTTATTGTATAAAAATGTTAACATAGAAAAGATTCATTTTTATTGCGTAAAAATGTTAACATAGGAAAACTCCATTTTCTACATTTTAATGCATAGGATGAATCAATTAAAAGACTAAATGTTGACCAAAATGTCCCTTTAACATATTAGTTTAGAATAAGATAATTATATGTTAATCATATGTCTACTTAACCAAAATGTCACCTTATCATATTAGTTTAGAATAAAAGAATTATTTGTTAACATATGTTTTATTGGAACAAATGTCATTTGTATCTTGACAATGTAGAATGAAAGAATTATTTGTTAATATATTATTTGTTAATAAAATTGTCATCTTTGACAAAATAGAATGGTTGATTTATAACCATCATTTATGTTAGAGTTGTCATATCTGAATAAAACCATCACTTATGTTAGAATTGTCATTTAGTTATGGCTTGTTATGTCAAATAGAATGTGAGAGCTCTTTTCTCACTCATTCTTCATTTCAGTAATTTTTTTTATAAATAAATATTTTTAAATGCTTGAGATGATTGTTTGTGGTTTAATTTCATATTATACATGAATGGTTGTGGATTGATGTTGTTAATTGGTGTTATGAATTAATGCGATGTTTTGAAAATTGAAACCATGAAACTGGATAATTAATGTCGAGTGTTATTTATGTTAAATTATATATGTTACACTTCCGTACATAAGTGACCTGAGTTATGTACGTTGATTGGGTAAATATTTACACACAATTTCCCAAGTGCACAATTAAATGTGTTGTTATTTGGTTGTTTTATTGTTAAAGATAATTGTGTGATGGTTGATATGTCAAATTTAATGTATGCTGTTTGAAAGTCATTTACATAAATTAATGAATGTTATCGAATGTAAGGTGAATTGAGCAATGTAGGAAAATGTTGTAAATGCAATATTTGAAGTATCATTTATGTTATTATGTGGGTCTCATTCCAAATAAGAGAATTTGAACATTTTCAAAAGGTTATCTCGTTAAAAGAATTTATTGTGGTTTTAAATGTCGTTTAATGTCATTTAATTAATACAAAGCCGTTTAGATAGTTTCACGTTATTTTTGGCGAAAATGGTCAATACCATTTATTTCATTCATTAAATATAAATGATTTAAGTTTTGAAATTTGAAAATTTTCAATTTTACGATTATTTTAATATAATTAAAATGAATAGATTCTGCTTGACCCGAGGTTAGATTGAGTTGTGGTATAAGACTGCCCGGACCCGCCCGACATATCCAGCCACCACAACAATATATATCTAATGTGAGAGGTTAATGTAGTATTAAATAATTAATTAATATTAAAGTTTGAAATTTAAAACTATATAATTTTGAAAATATAATAATTAATACAGAACTAATTAATTAATTAATATAGGAGATTTTGAAATCCCAAGTAACATTTTGGGAAACGTAATAATTAACGCAGAATTTATTAATTTTTTAATATGGAGATTTGAAATTCAAAATATGTATTTTGAAAAGTTAATATTTCTTTTAATATTATAAACATAAATGCATCATTAATGAATGATTAATTCTGAAAGTTGAATTTCAAAAGTGAACGCTGTGAAACATTAATATTATACCAATATAATATTAAAGGAAGTTGAAAAGTCAAAACTTGTTTATTATTTAAATCTAAGTTTGCAATTATTATTAATAATTTTAATTTATACTAAATAGGAAACGTTTTGAATGAAAATTAATTAAATAATATTAATATATTATTTATTATTATTCAATGGCTTGAATAGAACGTTTTGCGGAGCGACCTTTCGCGAATTTCAACCGTTGACTTTGAATGAACGTAAGGTTAGGAATAAAAGATTATTTTCTTTCATTTAGAATGAACGCTAATGTTAATTAATAAAACATTATTTCTTTTATGCAACTATGAATGCTAATGTTAACAAATAAAAGATTATTTCTTTTATAAAACTAGGAATGCTAATACTAAAAATATATATATATATATAAGAAAAAATTCTTCTTTACATGGGTTAATGAACGTTAATGTTTATTAATAAATGATACTTCTTTTGTATGAGATAATGAATTCTAAATAAGTCTCGTTAATGAAAGTTTTCTTTTATTTATAATTAAAGAAAGCCAAAAGGGTTTTGTAAACAAAAGCAATTCTTTTATTAAAGATTTAGAACGGCGAATATGTTTTTTTTTAAAGTAATTTTTTATTTAAGATTAGAGCGTCGAATATGCTTTGTTCATAAAAGTTAATCTTTTATTAAGATTAGGAATGCTAAATATATTTTTCTAATAAAGGTCATTCTTTTATGTATGTTAAAGAACCGTCAAACATGTTTTAATGAAACAAAGTAGGATAATAAAAGTTTAATCTTTTATTTTGAAAAGGAATATGAAACAAAGTGTGAAAAAAAGTTTATCTTTTATTTATGAATGAATATGAAATAATTATAAATAAAAGTTTATCTTTTATTTATGGATTGAATATAAAATAAGAATGGTAAACAAAGGTTTATCTTTTAATTAGGAAATGAATATGAAATACGACACGTAAATAAAAGTTATCCTTTTATTTATTGAATTAAACAGGTAATATGAAATGAGAAATAAAGGTTATTCTTTTATCAATGATATGAACATGAAAATGAAGGTTTTACTTTATTTAAGTTATGACAATGAAATAATATTTGACAATAAAAGTTAACTTTTACTTGAATTCTAAACATGAAAAATGTCTCATTAATTAATGATTTAGAAGATTGAATCTAATTAGAATTTTGAGAAATCTTAAATTAGATTAAAGAAGAGAGTTTCCAATGAAAAGAATTTTTAAATAAACAAATTTTCTTAATGGGAATGAGGCGTTGGTTGTGTTTTAGACACATGATTTTAAATAGCGCAAATTATTCAGGAAGACCGGGTTTACCCATTCTGAATGATTCATACGACGATTGAAGACCGACGATGGAGACGATTGTTGAAGACCGGGAAATTCCCATATCGAATGAATGATTATTGATATCTTGATTGGACCGTACACCCAAGATGAGGGAAAATTGATGATCATTCAGACGTATTAGGAGATCTACTGGATATGGTTTCGTTCAGGCCCAGAACGGACTAATAAATGGATTGTGTGTCTGACATTGTATTCCTTTATATTGTACTCGTTGATCTCTGTCTAATATATAGCTGTTTGGTGGTGGAGAATTTATTCTCTTGCCTAACACCCTGTTATATATTGGTAGATGATTGATGATATAGTATGGTCTGACAATGTGACATGCTAAGATGCATATGATCAAGGCTTTTGTTGAAAAGCAGGGCCTTGTGGATGATGATCGAAGCACAGCTTTAATTAGCATAGCTTTGTGTACAACGTTACTTCGCGAGCCTCACACCCCGGTATGAGTCAAAAACGGGATACGGACCGTAGGGAGTGCACACGTTTCTTTCTAGCTAAAGTGATGTCAGGGACCTACCAGCGCTGACATTTTACTTATGTGGATGATGGATTTTGAGGCGCCTCGTTATTTTTATAGGCCGTTGGTGGTCATACTATAGGTCCAAAGGGACCGGGAAACGTGTGTTCAGGCATAACTAATCCACTGCCCATAGGCGGGGACCGGCCCTACCGCTTCCTAGGGTTCACTGCGGGGGATCCTGAGGCATTTGCTAGAGTGTCTCGAATCGGAGAGGAGCTTGCCCCTAGCCTCGACTCATGATGGAATCCAAATCTCCAATACGACACCATCGGTTTTGATTGTAGAACTAGTATTGGCGACATGCTATATGGTAACCATGCCGTCTAGGATTGATACCTTATGATTCAAATTGTTTTAAAACATATATATACACACTAATAGTATGAAAATCCGTTTTATACGTATCAATCATCTTTTGACCATTATAAGGTAAAACCCTATCCTCTGGTGTGCATTGCATTGTGTGATGGGACCTGGGTCTTATAATGGTTTCATTTTTCCAAAAATCATTGCGTTGTTTAAACGATTTACTTTAATTTATGCACCGACAATCCATTGGAACAAAACCTGTTCCGCATTAGCGGCGTGGTCCTTGGATTTGTCTTATTAGTTAAATTAGTTTTGAGTTCTCATACCAGTCCCATGACTGACCTGGAGTTTATTCTTTTAACCTAAACTCTGGGTGCCCATATTTTCCACACGGGCAGCTAGTAGTTTTGGTTTTGCAGATATTACATTCACAGGATCCTGGTCTACAGCTGAAGCGATATTCGGAAAGCTCTGTATCCGTGTATCTCTTTTAGTTGTATTTTGTATTATATTTTCCGCTGCTGTATTTAAATGTAATTTAAACTCTGGTATTGTATTTCCAATGTAGGGTATTTATCTGTACTCTGGAATAATCTTGTACTCTGATGTAATTGTGTTAATAGCAATAAAAATGTTCTTCTGTTTGTGTTCTGATGAGTATTGTTCTCAAAGCCATCCGGGCTTTCCTTTACGGGGAAGTTTGGGTCGTTTCATTTGGTATCAGAGCTTTGGTTTACAGAGCTCGAGAACAAGACACATTAGAACCGAACAAAAGAATTCATCAGAGATTGGATTAGTAATATCCAATAAGAATGACTCGTTAGAGATGGGATCAGTAGTATCCTAGAATGAGTCCGAAGAGTATTATTTTTAAAAAATAATAATAATAATGAAAACGGACTTTGTTTTGAAAATTTAAACCATATTATACGTATTTGTATTTTCTATTATATTTTGGACTATCGAGTTTGAGTAGATTTTGCATACACGCCTAGCTAGCGTATATTCGTAGTCTCAATATACTCGGTAGATATAGATTCCCACTCTAGAAACCCGGAGATGACCCTGATGGCACTAGTGATTGATGCATCCTCATCAGAATTCATGTTCGTGTTTCAAAGGTGGGATATCTATATATTTCCCATTTGACTGGTGTGAGAACCAAAACTTAGATATTGTTGTGACTTGGCATCAAAATATGATTTTTGAATACATATGTATAAAGTTATGCATTTTAGAAAGTTAACCCACTAATTGATTGATGGTTGTGTTGTTTGCTTGATTGAGTTAATTAAAAATGCAGATAGACTTGTATACGTATATAATATTGAACAGGTCATAGCAAGAAGGCTAGAAGCAGAGGAATAAAATTATTTGCCCGACGAAAAAATAGGTACACATTTACTATTTCTTGGGTTTTTGATTTTATTAACCGTTGGCTATGCCGTTGCTTGGCACTTTTTCTCTCTTACCCTCCGTCTTGTTTTTCTTTTTGAATTTATATGCCGTTGCTTGGCTTTTCTCTCTCCTATCCTCTTCCTTCTATTTTATTTTCTTTTGGTGCCCTATGAGGGAGTTTGCGTTTTTCGATATTCCCCGTACAAAGGAGGTTATGGCGAAATTTTTCTAAAATTTAGGGCGTTAGCCAAATTTTTGAAAATTGGAGAATTCTTAGAAATTGAAAAGTTGAAAGTTTAATCCGTAATAAATTTTTGAAAGTTGAGTGGAATTATAAAACAACTTTTTACTCTATTCCTTTTCGAGGACGAAAAGTTCTTAAGTGGGGGAGATTGTAACAACCCGGAATTTTAGGACTAAAATAAAATATTATTTTTGATTAATTTAATGAGTTTTGGACATTTAAAAACAAGTTTATTTAAAAAAAAAGTTAAACATGGATAATACATCAAGACGCTTGACCAATGAATTCAGCACAACAAAACGGATATGCATTCAAGTTTAACATGGATTTTGTAGATCGTTCGAATTATATGTTTGTTGCTATCAAATAAAACAAATAATAATGATTGAAGTGGAAGAAAAAAAAATAAGAGGAAGGGAGCAACGTGGGTAGATTTTAGGAAGGAAGCGACATCTGTTGCTTTGAGGTCTAATTATCATACAAGTGTTCATTTCTATATATGTTTAATTAGATAGGTGCTTAATTAATTTCTATTAATGCGCATTTAATATGATGATAAAAGGAATCCATCAATTTGTGGAATACAAGGAAAATACGAACCATATTTACAAACAATTGTTGTTCCCCTTTTGTGTGTTTCTAGCATGAAATTAAAGATTCGGGCCCACGGATGATCAAATTTTCTAAAACGAAAAATGGTGTTCTACTTAGAATACCATCTAGTAATTTATGCAAGATTCGCCTGAATTCCGACGCCATTCCATCTTGTAATCATTTATTAAATGTCAAATTAAATGACACGCACAAAACGAACTTATTTATTTTTCTACAAAATTAATTCTCTTGCTATATCCAGCTAGACGCATCTCAAAATAAAGGACAAAGGGCGTAATCCTATATATGATTTTTTTAGTAACTATGTTAATTAAATACGCAAAAGGGTAATAAAAAGAGAATTTAATATAACCTAATTTGGAAAGTTAGTAATATTTTGGATGGTTGGAAAAGAATAGATTTTCATATTACAATTTTTATTAAAACGCAATGGATGTCATTACAAGTATAATGTTAAAAGAAGAAAGATTAATACAAAATAGAGATGTTAATGTATTTTGTACTACCTAACAAAAAAAGAAAGAAAACAGAAAAGGTGTTTTCTAATTATGAATCGCGGAAGGAATTATTCTATAATAAATACGGATATAGATTTTAGAAGTGTTTCCATAGCCAACCCAGTAGAATATGACTAGCTCCCTAAAGAAAAGATTTATAATAGTAGCAAGGATTAAAGAATAACAATTAAGATAAAGGTAAAAAGGAAAAATGACACTAATCAAGTTAAATACCTCGTAGACTGAAAAAGAAAAATCCTGAATGGTAAAAGATATAAAAGACAAATAACGGAAAGAATTAATGTATTTCTTTAAGACACATTCCATTTACTCTCTCTTCTCTCATTCCATTTATTCTTGTTTTCTCATTCCATTATTTTTCAAATATATATTATCTGTATTCCACTTAGAATAGCAACATGTAGGTTTAAATAACCTAGGGGTCTAATTAAATTTTTTTTTTACCTACTTCTATATAATATCATATTCCCCAACCCTAACCTATTCTCTAAACCTAAAGCTACGCTCTTTCTACTTCCTCTCAACAATGGCAGCTCTCTTCTCCATCAAAAACATGTTAAAATCCAAATCTCTCCAAACCCTAACAAATTATATGTCAACACGAAGGTATCTACGATACGAAGCTACTGGTGTCGTCGGTTTCGTCAAACAACGCCCGGATTTGTCAAAATTTCCGATCAAAAGTTCAGATTTTCAGATTTTAAAAGCTCAAAAAAAACCGCCCATTTAAACCCATTAAGGTGAGAACTCCTTTCACTCTAATTATTTTACAGTTAAATTTATATTAGAATATATACGGTGCTTAGCAGCATCCGACACTATTGATTGTACAAAACCATGATGGTTTGTTGGGATTGTGATATGGTTTGTTATTGTGTGATATTGTTGTACATGAAAATTATTTATATAAAATATATATATAAATTATCGTGAAATAAAAACTTCATTTTGTTATATAAAAAGTTAGCATAACAAAAACTTCATTTTTGTTATATGAAATGTAACATGATCAAAAACTTCATTTTTTTTATTGTATAAAAATGTTAACATAGAAAAGATCATTTTTATTGCGTAAAAATGTTAACATAGGAAAACTCCATTTTCTACATTTTAATGCATAGGATGAATCAATTAAAAGACTAAATGTTGACCAAAATGTCCCTTTAACATATTAGTTTAGAATAAGATAATTATATGTTAATCATATGTCTACATAACCAAAATGTCACCTTATCATATTAGTTTAGAATAAAAGAATTATTTGTTAACATATGTTTTATTGGAACAAATGTCATTTGTATCTTGACAATATAGAATGAAAGAATTATTTGTTAATATATTTTTTGTTAATAAAATTGTCATCTTTGACAAAATAGAATGGTTGATTTATAACCATCATTTATGTTAGAGTTGTCATATCTGAATAAAACCATCACTTATGTTAGAATTGTCATTTAGTTATGGCTTGTTATGTCAAATAGAATGTGAGAGCTCTTTTCTCACTCATTCTTTATTTCAGTAATTTTTTTTTTTTATAAATAAATATTTTTAAATGCTTGAGATGATTGTTTGTGGTTTAATTTCATATTATACATGAATGGTTGTGGATTGATGTTGTTAATTGGTGTTATGAATTAATGCGATGTTTTGAAAATTGAAACCATGAAACTGGATAATTAATGTCGAGTGTTATTTATGTTAAATTATATATGTTACACTTCAGTACATAAGTGACCTGACTTATGTACGTTGATTGGGTAAATATTTACACACAATTTCCCAAGTGCACAATTAAATGTGTTGTTGTTTGGTTGTTTTATTGTTAAAGATAATTGTGTGATGGTTGATATGTCAAATTTATTGTATGCTGTTTGAAAGTCATTTACATAAATTAATGAATGTTATCGAATGTAAGGTGAATTGAGCAATGTAGGAAAATGTTGTAAATGCAATATTTGAAGTATCATTTATGTTATTATGTGGGTCTCATTCCAAATAAGAGAATTTGAACATTTTCAAAAGGTTATCTCGTTAAAAGAATTTATTGTGGTTTTAAATGTCGTTTAATGTCATTTAATTAATACAAAGCCGTTTAGATAGTTTCACGTTATTTTTGGCGAAAATGGTCAATACCATTTATTTCATTTATTAAATATAAATGATTTACGTTTTGAAATTTGAAAATTTTCAATTTTACGATTATTTTAATATAATTAAAATGAATAGATTCTGCTTGACCCGAGGTTAGATTGAGTTGTGGTATAAGACTGCCCGGACCCGCCCGGCATATCCAGCCACCACAACAATATATATCTAATGTGAGAGGTTAATGCAGTATTAAATAATTAATTAATATTAAAGTTTGAAATTTAAAACTATATAATTTTTAAAATATAATAATTAATACAGAACTAATTAATTAATTAATATAGGAGATTTTGAAATCCCAAGTAACATTTTGGGAAACGTAATAATTAACGCAGAATTTATTAATTTGTTAATATGGAGATTTGAAATTCAAAATATGTATTTTTGAAAAGTTAATATTTCTTTTAATATTATAAACATAAATGCATCATTAATGAATGATTAATTCTGAAAGTTGAATTTCAAAAGTGAACGCTGTGAAACATTAATATTATACCAATATAATATTAAAGGAAGTTGAAAAGTCAAAACTTGTTTATTATTTAAATCTAAGTTTGCAATTATTATTAATAATTTTAATTTATACTAAATAGGAAACGTTTTGAATGAAAATTAATTAAATAATATTAATATATTATTTATTATTATTCAATGGCTTGAATAGAACGTTTTGTGTAGCGACCGTTCGCGAATTTCAACCGTTGACTTTGAATGAACGTAAGGTTAGGAATAAAAGATTATTTTCTTTTATTTAGAATGAACGCTAATGTTAATTAATAAAACATTATTTCTTTTATGCAACTATGAATGCTAATGTTAACAAATAAAAGATTATTTCTTTTATAAAACTAGGAATGCTAATACTAAAAATATATATATATATATATATATAAGAAAAAATACTTCTTTACATGGGTTAATGAACGTTAATGTTTATTAATAAATGATACTTCTTTTGTATGAGATAATGAATTCTAAATAAGTCTCGTTAATGAAAGTTTTCTTTTATTTATAATTAAAGAAAGCCAAAGGGGTTTGTAAACAAAAGCAATTCTTTTATTTAAGATTTAGAACGGCGAATATGTTTTTTTTTAAAAAAAGTAATTTTTTATTTAAGATTAGAGCGTCGAATATGCTTTGTTCATAAAAGTTAACCTTTTATTAAGATTAGGAATGCTAAATATATTTTGCTAATAAAGGTCGTTCTTTTATGTATGTTAAAGAACCGTCAAACATGTTTTAATGAAACAAAGTAGGATAATAAAAGTTTAATCTTTTATTTTGAAAAGGAATATGAAACAAAGTGTGAAAAAAAGTTTATCTTTTATTTATGAATGAATATGAAATAAGAATTATAATAAAAGTTTATCTTTTATTTATGGATTGAATATAAAACAAGAATGGTAAACAAAGGTTTATCTTTTAATTAGGAAATGAATATGAAATACGACACGTAAATAAAAGTTATCCTTTTATTTATTGAATTAAACAGGTAATATGAAATGAGAAATAAAGGTTATTCTTTTATCAATGATATGAACATGAAAATGAAGGTTTTACTTTATTTAAGTTATGACAATGAAATAATATTTGACAATAAAAGTTAACTTTTACTTGAATTCTAAACATGAAAAATGTCTCATTAATTAATGATTTAGAAGATTGAATCTAATTAGAATTTTGAGAAATCTTAAATTAGATTAAAGAAGAGAGTTTCCAATGAAAAGAATTTTTAAATAAACAAATTTTCTTAATGGGAATGAGGCGTTGGTTGTGTTTTAGACACATGATTTTAAATAGTGCAAATTATTCAGGAAGACCGGGTTTACCCATTCTGAATGATTCATACGACGATTGAAGATCGACGATGGAGACGATTGTTGAAGACCGGGAAATTCCCATATCGAATGAATGATTATTGATATCTTGATTGGACCGTACACCCAAGATGAGGGAAAATTGATGATCATTCAGACGTATTAGGAGATCTACTGGATATGGTTTCGTTCAGGCCCAGAACGGACTAATAAATGGATTGTGTGTCTGACATTGTATTCCTTTATATTGTACTCGTTGATCTCTGTCTAATATATAGCTGTTTGGTGGTGGAGAATTTATTCTCTTGCCTAACACCCTGTTATATATTGGTAGATGATTGATGATATAGTATGGTCTGACAATGTGACATGCTAAGATGCATATGATCAAGGCTTTTGTTGAAAAGAAGGGCCTTGTGGATGATGATCGAAGCACAACTTTAATTAGCATAGCTTTGTGTACAGCGTTACTTCGCGAGCCTCACACCCCGGTATGAGTCAAAAACGGGATACGGACCGTAGGGAGTGCACACGTTTCTTTCTAGCTAAAGTGATGTCAGGGACCTACCAGCGCTGACATTTTACTTATGTGGATGATGGATTTTGAGGCGCCTCGTTATTTTTATAGGCCGTTGGTGGTCATACTATAGGTCCAAAGGGACCGGGAAACGTGTGTTCAGGCATAACTAATCCACTGCCCATAGGCGGGGACCGGCCCTACCGCTTCCAAGGGTTCACTACGGGGGATCCTGAGGCATTTGCTAGAGTGTCTCGAATCGGAGAGGAGCTTGCCCCTAGCCTCGACTCATGATGGAATCCAAATCTCCAATACGACACCATCGGTTTTGATTGTAGAACTAGTATTGGCGACATGCTATATGGTAACCATGCCGTCTAGGATTGATACCTTATGATTCAAATTGTTTTAAAACATATATATACACACTAATAGTATCAAAATCCGTTATACGTATCAAGCATCTTTTGACCATTATAAGGTAAAACCCTATCCTCTGGTGTGCGTTACATTGTGTGATGGGACCTGGGTCTTATAATGGTTTCATTTTTCCAAAAATCATTGCGTTGTTTAAACGATTTACTTTAATTTATGCACCGACAATCCATTGGAACAAAACCCGTTCCGCATTAGCGGCGTGGTCCTTGGATTTGTCTTATTAGTTAAATTAGTTTTGAGTTCTCATACCAGTCCCATGACTGACCTGGAGTTTATTCTTTTAACCTAAACTCTGGGTGCCCATATTTTCCACACAGGCAGCTAGTGGTTTTGGTTTTGCAGATATTACATTCACAGGATCCTGGTCTACAGCTGAAGCGATATTCGGAAAGCTCTGTATCCGTGTACCTCTTTTAGTTGTATTTTGTATTATATTTTCCGCTGCTGTATTTAAATGTAATTTAAACTCTGGTACTGTATTTCCAATGTAGGGTATTTATCTGTACTCTGGAATATTCTTGTACTCTGATGTAATTGTGTTAATAGCAATAAAAATGTTCTTCTGTTTGTGTTCTGATGAGTATTGTTCTCAAAGCAATCCGGGCTTTCCTTTACGGGGAAGTTTGGGTCGTTTCAGTTCCGGTTTAGGAGAATCCGATGGTCGGATCTCCCGTTACATCAATTTGAAGTTAATGGTCGCAATTCGAGAACGGTCGCTGCGCGACGCTTCTATTCAGGCAATTATATATATATATATATCGTCGATTTCCTTTTAAAACATATTTTATAAAATATTTATAATTTCATTTTCAATTTTAAATCAAAATTGAATATTCTATATCGTTATCATATAAAAATGATAATATTTTCAAAATATTAGATTCTGAAATCAATTATTTTCGATGTTCATTGTAAAGTGAATAAAATTGATCAATAAACCCGTTCGGGCTAAAAATGGCGTTTCTATACTTAACCCGGCTTCATATTTTTATATTTTTGTGTCCATCCAAAAATGGACATAAAAATCATAATTTTTTTTGTTTTTTTTTTAAAATATTCGTCATTTAAAAAAATCTTTATTTTAATATATTCTTTATTTAAAAATGTTCTTTATTTAAAAATGTTCTTTATTTTAAAATATTCTTATATAAAAGATATTCTGAATCGGAATGTGGCTCAATCAATTACCATATAAATTCAGTTATATGGATTTCAAACATTGCATATATTCAACGATAATGATAAACAATCATCAAACAATCCATTCACATCCAAAGTGAAGTTTATAACTATGTGAGCATTAAAATAAATAAATAACGCTCATCATAGATTGTCAATCCATCGATTGACAATTAATTAAATATTGGGACTAGTGTATGTCAAATATCATCCCAATACCCATGTGGGGTTTTCAAACAACAACAGTTTATTTATTTAAATAAATTATTGGTTAATACTTTAACCAATTCTAATTCGATTTGAATTATTTTCTATATAATTAATTTACGCTGTTTAAAATTATAAATGGATATTTATAATTTAATTTTAGGGTGCGTTTTTTACAGGTCCCTATTAAGTTTCAAAATATAAAAAAAACCCGGTGATAAAAATAATATAGAATACATCCCTATTTTTGAATTTCCACTAAAAAAATTCCAGATCTACCCTTATACACCTAAAAAACTATCCAACAACTGTTTGTCCTCATTTACTCAGTCTATCGCTCCTATTATCTCGCTCATAAACTAAATCCTACAATTCTGGAAAACCGTCTATCACTCCAACAGCATTTTTTTTTTACTTTTTTTGATTTTTACGAAAAACTAAAGAATTAGATACATATATTACGTAAAATTGCATACATATATTAATATTGTGCATAAAAAAATTATTAGTTTTGCGCAACAATGAAGTAGACGTGCATAAATAAATATTATACAGAAATAAATAATTACTTGAATGTAGGGACTACAATTTTTTTATTAACATTTTTGATTTTTACGAAAAACTAAACAATTACATACAAATGTTACTTAAAATTGCATAAATTTATGCAACTAAGTGAAATAATTGCATACATATACAAAACTGTACTACATAATTGCTGAAACAAAAGAAATGACAAAAAAGTAAATACATATAATTATAACAAGATGCATATATATATATATATATATATATATGCAAATAACAGAAATATGTGCATACATACATGAAAAATTTCATAACATTTACATGTACTACATCAAAAAATAAGTACATACCACATTTACATGTACTACATAAAAAATTTCAAAACATTTACAAAGCAGAGATGATGGTCTTTTGCAGAACAAGTAATTTTGTTAAGACCCAGTTTATTGCGCAAACCACATCTTATAGTCTCTGTAGAAACAACTGCAGATTTCAATCATTTGGAAAAAGATGGACGACCAAGCTTCAACAACACCACTACACCAATATCCGCCGGAACACTGTTAGCAAAAAAAGAAAATCAACATTAATAAGCTTAATGTGCAGTAACCTAAATTACAAAAATTGCTTCAGAATAATATAAATACATGCGTACAAATCAGCAAAATAACAATAATTTCTGAATATTTATATGCAAGTATTCCAGATATATGCATCGAAATATGAATATATTTGTAAAATAATATGTTTTTCTGTTTGTTTGTTAAAAAATTGCATACATATATGCATATATTAAAAATAGCTGCATATTTGTCCGCAACCTTTTATCAGAAGTTCAGCAAAAATCAAAGATATTTTCCTACATCTTACACAATAATTTCTGAATATTTATATGCAGGTATTCCAAATATATGCATAAAAATATGAATATATTTGTAAAATAATATGTTCTTCTGTTTGTTTGATAAAAAATTGCATACATATATGCATATATTAAGAATAGCTGCATATTTGTCCGCAACTTTTTATCAGAAGTTCAGCAAAAATCAAAGATATTTTCCTACATCTTACAGATCGCGATTTTGAATGTTTTTCTGTTTTTATTTTCATCAAAAATTGCATACATATATGCATATAATAAGAATAGCTGCATATTTGTCCGCAACTTTTTATCAGAAGTTCAGCAAAAATCAAATATATTTTCCTACATCAAGCTATGCAACTCGACTCCAGTTTCATCAGAGCAGTACCATACAAAGTTTTTTTTTTTTTTTGAAACATAAAAACTCCATTAGTTCAAAACAATTTTTTTTTTGAAACATCCATACAAAGTTAATATAGCGGAAAGTATAGTTCAATTTCAGACAAAACCTCAATTGACAACAAAGACACAATTTTTTACTTGTTTCAAAAAACAAAAGCATAAGAACTACACAGTACGTCCATAAGGAACTATGAAGCAACACTCAACCTCCAGATGTAAGGAAACATATCTCGCTCAAATTTGTTTTATGCTTGAAATGCATGCTGAAATTACAAACGATTACAGGAAAAAAAATCTAAAAAAAATAAAATACTTGAGTTCAGTGAATTTCTCATCAAAATTAAACTTAGGCAACGAGAACAACCATAAACAAGTCACATGCAGATCAAATTACAGGTCCATAGTCCACACAAAAAGATTAAAGCATCCAACTTTCTATTGTTTAGCGACATATGAAGCCGCATGTTACATTTAGGAAGATCTGTAACACCCGTTGCCTGAATTACTAACCCATACAAAAATCCATACAAATAGATTTTCAAATAACTGCATAATTAGGGTACTGAATTACTAACCCGTTGACTGAACGAAGAAGAAGATCACCAGCGGAGGAGCTTTCAATTTTGACTAAAATCGCGATTAGGAGGCTGTCCAGGAATTGCGGATTCACTGATTAAGAAGATGCGGATCACGATTTTGGTTGCTGGAAGTGAGGCTGACGAATTAGATTTATGCTGACGAATCAGGATTTGGATTGAGAAGAGATAACCTCAGGCGACGATGGAGGAAGCAGCCACCGATTAGAGGAGGTCATGAATTTCATTGGAGCCGCCGCCATGAAGAACGAAAATTAGGTTTCTGGAAAAGAAAAAAAACTAATTACGTAATGAGTAGATCCGACCTAGGTAAATACGGCGTGAATTAAGAAAAAGGGCATTTTTGTAAAAATATCAGACGCGGTTTGAAATTAGGGATGTAATTTATATGTTTTGAAACAGGAGGATGTGAGCCTAATTAAGTTTTATTTTAAGGATGTGACCCTAATTTTCACTTAATTTTAATATCACATTAATGTTAACATTATTTTTAATATGTTAAACATTTCCACATCACAACATATATTTCAAGACATGATTATTTATTTCGTTTCATTAACATGATACAGACGATATTTTTATCTAATAAAACATTTTAAAAAATGATTATTTATTTTAATTTTTCATGATAAAAATGTCATTTTTAATGACAATACATTTTTTACACCTAATTCTCTTAATTCTATCTTAACATGATAAAACTGACATTTTTGTCTAACGAGACCTATATTTACCTGAAATGTTTTTATTCTTGTTTAACATGACAAAAGTGATATTTTTGTTTTCACAAAACATTATTTTAACTAATGTATTTTTATTTCACCAACATGTCCTAACTATAAGGCATTTTTGTAATGCTAACAATGTTAAGTGACACTATTTTTAATGAATCAACATATGTTTCATAAATGAACATTTTTCTATGTCACTAACATATAAATGATAATGTTTTAATTAACAAAACATAAATAATCAAATGAACATTTTACTATGTTTCTAACATATGAATGATAATGCTTTAACTAACAAAACATATATATTCAAATGAACATTTTACTATGTTACTAGCATATGAATGATAATGTTTTAACTAACAAAACATATATATTCAAATGAAAATTTTACTATGTTACTAGCATATGAATGATAATGTTTTAACTAACATAACATATATATTCAAATGAACAATTTTCTACATAAAACAATGCATGTTTTTAATCATTTCTAATATACAATAAAATGTAAATTTTTATTGTTAAACAATTTTCCACAATTCCTATGCTCATATATGACAAATAAAAAGAGAATTTTATTTTCAATAATTTCAGTGTTTTATATGACAAATAAAAAATGGTTTTTATTTTCATAACCTTGTCTACATTTCTAGTGTTAAATAAAAAGAACGTTTATTTGTCATAACATTGTCTACATTTCTAATGACAAAATAAAACACAACTTTGTCATATGAACATGTTTATAATTCTAGTGACAAAATAAAAAGATAATTTATTTACATGACAATATAAAAAGATAATTTATTTATATAACATGTTTAATGTTTCCTAGTGACAAATAAAAGAAAGTTTTTATTTGATAGCAATTCTATTTTTAAATATGATAAATAAAAGGATATTTTTATTTGTATAAAATTTCATTATTTAATATGACAAATAAAAATGAATATTTTTATTTGTTTACAATTCTAGTTTTTAACATAACAAATAAAAAATGATATTTTTATTTTAACATGACATTTCTAATTAAATGACATGTTTGTATTTACAAAAAGATATCCTAACTAGATGACAATTTTTATTTTCATAGAAAGATATTCTAAATAAATGACAATTTTATTTAACATGAACATAATCTAAATATGTGGCATTTTTATGTAATATGATCATAATCTAAATATATGACATTTTATATTAACATAACATTTCTAACTAAAAATGACATTTTTATGTTAACATCACATTTCTAATAAAATGAAAATTTTATTTTAATATAACATTATCTGACAAAATGACAATTTTATTTTAATATGACATTATCTGACAAAATGACAATTTTATTTTAATGTGACATTTACTAACAATGACATTTACTAACAAAAATGAATATTTTGTTCTAATATAACATTATTCTAAATAATGACATTTTTATTTTAAACAATTAAAGATTATCTTTTTATCGTACAAAATATAATTCGACAAATCATCACCACCGTAGTCAATCAATCAATCTAAATTTTATACGGCACATATATTTAATATTACAATCACAATCAATATATAATTATTTTAAATTTAAATCGAGAAATCTCACCTTGACCGGTTGATTTTATTGTCTAACCATGTTCTTATTAAACATGAACATTTTTCTGACATATGTAATTCAATTCAGTCGTTAAACACAATCACAAACAATCAATTTAGATTTTAGACAACACATATATGGATTTCACCTCACAATCAATAATAAAATTTATTTAAAATAGAGATCTCACATTGGGTTTTGAATTCTTCTAAATTTCAGATTGCTCCGTTTCAACTCATATCTGCTCCATGTTATAGCTCTCTTTTCTGCGATTCTAACGCATCCAAAATTGTCCAAATCTATACTTGTTTGTTCAAGATATAAGCGTTCAAAGTTTTAATTAAATTTATTCGACTAATTACATAATTAACTTTAACTTTAATTAATTACCATATTAACATTAATCACCGTTCCTAATTTTTTCCAAGACAATGGGATATTTTTCACAAAACAATAAAGTGGAGATATTGGAACACAACCCACAAGTATACATGGCTCAAACATTTCAGCAACAACAATGGTGAATATTTTTTATAATAAAAATGCATGATCAAGTTACACTCAAAGATCAACACAGCAAAAAGAAATGGAGCTGTACGCATAAACACAATGCAAGAGAGAGCAACACAGCAGTATATTGGTCAGGCACAAATATGGTTAAAACGAATGAAGCTGATCAATTATAAGCATGTAGAATGCAAAACAATTCATTTCTGAGCAAATCAGTTTTCAAATGGCAACCTACTTCCGTTTTTAATCACGGTGTGTATTTGGCAAGAACAAATAAGCGGAGTCACATGAATGTGGAGAATTAACCATGCAACAAATCATAGAATCAAACTTGGCAAGAAATATGGTTTAAATGCTTACAGAAATGCATGAGAAATCTTGGGCAAGAATCTTTAGCATCTATTCTTAAGCAAGAGAATTTCAAGCAACAATTTATCAAAGGAAATTCAAGTAGTAACCGTTCTTATCAAAAATGACAATTTCAAAGTCGACACAAATCAAAGTGTAGTATCTGTTCTTATATAAGCATCAAAAAGTCAATTCGAATTCATTGGCAAAGTTTAATTTTGAAAGGGACAACCAGAAATGAATTTTGAAGATCCAGAAATAAAGCCACACATTCGAAGTCCAAAAAGTTTGAAGATTTCAAACCCAATTTAAACTCCAGAACTTATCTCACAAATTGGTGCCAAAACTTAAGGGAGTAACTCCAAACTGAAACACTCAAGAACAATTCAAAGTTGAGCCCCAAAATTCACGTATATATTAAAGTTCCAGAAGTTAATGCAACAATTAAAATTAAAGGAAATTCCAGAATTCAAGACCAGTTCAAAGGCAAGAATTTATCTCGCAATTTGTTCAGAAATCAACACAAGATCGAGTCAAAGAAATTCCAGAACATACGAATATTTCAAACCCAAAAATATCACAAATACCAAACCAAGTCTAAGCTAAAATCGGAAATTTTTATGGATCAATAATCCTATATAAACACCACATCGTCACCGGCAAATACTATCCAAGTTTCAACGCAATTAAAGAGAAATTCGAAGTTAAAAATCATACCAATATTTACTTGGATCTGAATCGAGTAAAGTTACAAATCGAAGAACATCAAAGAGGGCGGCGCTACAAATCTAAGGAGAATCGAAACCCTAGTATTGCAATCGCCTCCACTATCTTTTTTCCAGAAGCAAAACCTAAGAGCCTCCAAATTGTTTTTCTCAAGATAAAAGAGAAGTTATCGGAGAAATAAAAATATTGGTGCACCATTTCTAAAATGGCCGACCTATATTCAAGAAGTTTTAAACGGGAAAAGGACTTAGTGTGTTTTAATTAATTTGAAACTAGGGTTTTCTTTGTTTTTAAAAGGTTTTTTGTTTAAATTTGTAATTAAGAATTGGAGTTTTCTAGTTTGTCTCTAAAACTAGGGAGACGAATTACGGGATTTGTAATTCGGGGAAATCTGGTTTCGGGGATAGAAACCAGTACATGGTTTTGAGCGTAGGGTTAAGAACAGTTAGGAGCGAGTGTCGCGAGTTTACAGGGGATTGTAAGCATAGAGATTGTTTTAACTCCTAGTAGAAACTGTGGGGAATGCAATATTAGGCAGGGTTTTGCCAAAGCTGGGTATATCTGTGTGTTATTTATTTTCCGCATTTACTCTGATTATTATCTGTGACTGTTATTATTATTTATTCAGCAAAAACTGCAATAAACCCTATTCACCCCCCTTTAGGTTAATTTAGATCCTACAATAACTTCCTCTCTATAGAAGCAATCAACGAACCACCAACTCTCACTAGCACTTGTTGATGTCATCTACCTCCATAAAGGATCAAACCTCCATCGAACACAACCTGATGGATTGGTACCATTTTGTACCCTATAGAATGGTACCAATCCATTTACGTAGTCGATTTTTGGCTAATTTCTCAGTGGATCTCCAACATGCCTACCCCTGATGTTCTAGATCAAGTTGCAACCCTCCATGACCAAATTTGACTGTTTACTTCCATCCGTAATCAATCCATCCTCTATCTTCTACTTGGCTTATCCAATCAGCATAAAAGCTTCATAGTAGCATCTATACGACCCCACTTTCCTCCAATAGAAGTTATTCCTCCATTACATATGAAATGTGAGGATTGCTGTAAAAAGCCTGGTTTGTCTATTATTAATTTGTGCACATGTGACATACACATTTTTTACATATATTAAATGAATTTTTGCAAGTGATATTTTATTATTATGATATATTATGATGTATGTGTGATATCCGCAGTATTACATTTATTTTGTTCCCACACTTCAAGTTCTCTATTGATTTAGAATCATTATAGGTTGAACTGATATATACCTGAACCACTAAATTTATTTAGAAGTTACAACAGATTTATTAGGACACCATTGGTCTATTTTGAAAAGTAAATTTTGAATTTATAAATGTACTTTGATTTAATAAAATCAATTTAGAAATCTAAATTTAGAAATTTATTTAAACTTATATTTTGATAATTTAGAAAGCCTTGAATTTAGATTGTAAGTTATAAAATATAAATTATAAGTTAATGTATGTTTTAAAAACAAAATTTTAAACATTAAAAGATAATATTATTTAGTTTTAAAATTTAAATAATTTAAACTATTTATAAGCAACAAATAGATATTTTGATACAATTTCATAATTATTAAAATTTGAAATTATATATATAAACATATACTGACACGACCCGAACTTCCCCATGAAGGAAAGCACGGATTGCGTTGAGGACAAGACAAATTAGAACGCAGACGGAAGAACATTTCATTGTATATTACAACAATTCCATCAGATACAAGAATATATAGAGTATGAATAAATATACATTCGATAAATATCAAAGATTACAATAAGTTACATTTAAATACATCGCAGCGGAAAAATAATACAAACACAACTAGAAGTAATACACGGAATACAGAGCTTTCCGAGTATCGTTCCAGCTGTAAATCAGGATCCTGTGAATATAAATATGCAAAACCAAAACTACTAGCTGCCCGTGTGGAAAATAGGGGCACCCAGAGTTTAGGTTAAAACAATAAACTCCAGGTCAGTCATGTGACTGGTGTGAGAATTAAAACAGTTATTAATCTTTGTTTTTAAAGTTAGGTAAATCAAGGGACCACGCCGTATAACACGGAACGGGTTTCCTCCCAAGAATACCAGTGCATAAAACAAATAGCGCAATGCTAAATAAAGAACAATGAAGCTATTATAAGACCCAGATCCCATCACACAATGCAACGCAAGCCGGAGGATAGGGTTTTCCCTTATAATAGCCAAATATGCTTGATACGCGAAATGTCATCTTATATTATTACTATAAGTGAAGAAAACAATTTCAAATATAAATATATCAATCATAGACGGCATGGGTACCATATATCATGTCGCCAATACTAGGCTCTACAATCAAAACCGCAAAATGTCATATTTGGAAGTTGGATTTCCATCATGGTGGCTCCTGATTCGAAAGATCGATCGCGTAGTGCCATCTACAACGGCTTACGTCTCAGCTAGAGAAAACACCGTAATGCACATCCACACTTTTGGGAAATCGAGTATCACTGCGGCTTAAGTCTCGGCGAGAGAAAACACCGCTTACCCTATCCCTCTGAGCACTAAGCTCAATCTCGGTCGACCGAATCCACGACACCACTAAGGTGCCCATCCACTAAAAAGCATATTGATCAAACCATCAATTTACCACCATACCAGATAAGTGATAAGAACTAATCTCGGTCGACCGAATCAGTAGACCGCCTGATTTTACAGTAGATAAAGACATATACACACACTATGCATATGAACATGAAAGCATTAGAAATCTTTTAAGGACAATGGATGCCTGTGATTGGATGGTTGAGTAGATGGGTGATTGGATGGTAGGACACATTCTTCCTAACTAGAAGATTTCGGGGACGAAATCCTTTTAAGTGGGGGAGAATGTAACACCCCGTATTTTTTATGTAATTAAAAATGTATATATATCCACAGATAGGATTAATATGGTGATGTATAATGAAAATTAATTAATATATGAAAAAAAAAGTTTGGTTGCATGCGATGTAAATATGTTGCATGCACTGATTTGCAAACATAATGCATTAACATTAAAAGAAAAAGATTCATGCATTGGTTTAATTTAAGTATTGTAACTAACATGAAAAAGAGAAGTAAGGAAAGAACAATAATTATCATTGTTCTAAGACTTATTAACAAAAGACTTTGTATCTCAGTTGGTTAAGGCATTGGATTTGTAACATGGAGGTCGGGGGTTCGAACCCCGGCGGCAGCATAATTTTTATCTCTGTTTTAAAGAGGGCCAACTGAACATGCAAATATATGTACATATACAAATTCAAAATTTGAAAGGATAAGAACGTACATATAAGGAAATAAAGAAAATATATGTATATACATGAGAATATATATATATGCATAAATATATGTATACGAAAGATAAAATTTAAGATAAGGCTATAGTAAATGAAATATGGCAAGAATTAAATAACGGTGCAACATCGTTTGAATTTTGAAAATAAAATGAAAGTTGTGCGTATATATATATACGCGTAAAATGGTCGTTAAAGGAATTGTATACATATAAGAATATTTCATGTGAATAAAACAGTTAAATAAATTTCAGGAATTCAAAAGTTCGAAATTCAAATTTCTGCGCCAAAACAGCTTGTGGGACCCAATGCTGACTTAGCACTGCATGTACGATAAGATTTAGCTAGATTCATCTGCGAACCTGGACTATTTTCTTAACTAGGTTCAATGCTGACTCAGCGCTGCGTGTACGATAAGGTCTTGAGCAACTATATAAACAGCCCTGGTCTTCTTCTCTATTCACAATTATTTTCTACCCTTATGCTGCGAAGATTCTAGTTAGACATGGCTTCTTCTCCTCCTCTAAAATATATAAATAAATAATATATATAAAATAAAACAAGACGAGGAGATGCTGCTCAAAAGTCTTTCAAGAAGAAGAGATTCAAGTTAGGATTCAAAAGGAGGTTCAAACGACTTCAACGAATGATTTTCTACGAATCATAGCAACGCCATCTTTCTTTTCTAATCTAAATCTCTGTAAGTCAGTTATTTCTAGATTTGAACGTTTTTCTTTGTTCATGACATGAAATTAAAGGGATAAAAGAATATGCCAATTCTCTTTCTTTCTATTCGAATTTGTGCCTATCTCTTTGGACCTAATTAAGAACTGTCATGATTCAAAGACAAATAAGACCGTGACTATGAAACTATGGACCTAAAAACCATATGCCTATGACTATGAACATTTGCCTATGACTATGGACATTGCCTATGACTATGGACACCGCCTATGACTATGAACATTGCCTATGATTGTGACTATGACTATGAGGATTACTTCCTTGACAAAACCTATGCCTTTGATTAACATAAACTATTGCCTGTGACATAACAAGGACATCTGTGATTAAACCTCCATGATTCCTGACTATGAAAGTGTTGCTTATGTTCTGTGATTTTGAGATTTGGGGCTAAACCCGATTATTTATTCTGCTTGTCCTTGGTTTTCTTTGGTTTTAGACTATGGGAATTTACCTATTAAGTTAGGTCTACCCATGTTCTTGAACCTACGTCGTTATTCAAAACCATTTTATGCCAGTTGTTATATCTATCCTTTTCATAGCAATCTTTGGTTCATTCCCTATTTTCTACGAATCTATAATTTAGATTGAATCACGATTATACGAGCGGTGGGAATGCGATTTGGGACAAAATATGAAATTTACTAAAACGTAGTTCAACTTGGAAATTGGCATAAATTAGGAACATGTATTATGGCATGTTCATAGAAATGCAAATTGGATAAATTTGACATAAATTATAAGACGTGTAATTTGAATCTTGTATTTTGAACTAGAGTAATAAGTCTAGTTTGACATGAATTAGAATGTTAAATCAGAATTGGATTAGCTAATTTGGCTCGATAAGTATATTGGCATAAAATTGGCCATAATTGGGAGTAATTGTCAGGATTAGCAAAATCATGGTTAGTGACACTTCATTTGGTATGGTTTACATACCAAAAAGCATAAACATGATATAGAGGGGAAAATGGGCCGTAAGAATAAATGTTGACAACTTACATTAAAAGAGTAATTGGGAAATAAGTAAATTAGGATTAATTTACTTATAAAATTTGTCCTAAATGAGGAAATGTTAATTTAGACAAATTAAAGGTTGGTTAACGACATCTCTTTTAATAATAAACCAGAAAGTTCTAGGGTGATAGAGAGGATAGTGTCTAGGCTTGAGTTTGGAAAATACAAGTTTCCTGCTCTCCCTGGCTATCCCTAACTGATCCGACGGACGGGATGCTTACTTTCATAACCTAATTTGAAAATCAATCAAAACCCCTTGAACTAGAAAACACGAATAGGCCTAACCCGAGGTTAGACCGAGTTGCGATGTAAACCTGCCCGGAACCAACCGGCACATCCAGTAATCGCAACAATATCTGTCTAATGTGAGTGGTCGTGGCTTTAATTTATTTAGTTAAAGCTAGAACAAGAATGCTAGGGTTAAGTTAACTAAGACACTTAACCAACTCAACATGATAACAAGACTGGTAGGTGGGGTTAGGTTCATACAGTTAAGATAGAATGGGAGGGTTAAGTCCATAGGAACACTTAACCAACTTAAGCTCAGTTAAGCTAGAACGGAGGGCTAAGTCCACAGGGACACTTAACCAAACTCATGGTAACAAGACGAGATTTGTAGAGGTTAAGTAACTAAGAAAACACTTAGCCAAATTAACATGTTAACTAGTCTAGAAAGTGGGGTTAAGTAAAGTTAATACATTTAGCCAAATTTACATGTTAACTAGACTAGAGGTTGGGGTTAAGTAAGATTTAATACACTTAGCCAATTTGATATGTTAGCTGGGCTAGACCGTAGGGTTAAGTAAACTTGAACACTTAACCATCAGATTTTGATAAAGGAATAGGGTTAAGTCTAAAACATGAAGGGATAATACTTAACCGTTAATAACAGGTTAGTTGAAACAGACGGGCAAGGTTAAGTTAAAAAGGAACACTGAATCAATGCAGGGTGAATGGGTAAGGTTAAGTAATAAGAAATACTTTACCAATATAACTTGGTTTGTGGTGGGTTAAGTCAACATGAATTACTGATAACACTTAACCAGTATAACAGGATGAATGAAGAGGGATAAGTTGGCTTGAATTGACTAATGACACTTAACCAATCCAAATTGACGGGAAAGGGAACTAAGTAGTAATTCTTAGTATAACACGGGAAGGAGCGAATGTCCGTCTGAATAGAGAGAAGGCTCCAACGAATTGGGTTACGAAGCCCGAGGCTTCGAGGGGACGTGAGGATACTCTTGGTATCCCTCTATGAGGCTGCAGATGATCCGCCTGGGCCCACAGAGGTTAAGGTCTGCGTAGAAGAACCAGGGGTATGCCTTGGTTGCAATACATGGCAACCTAAAGACTAGGATGGACCGGCGTGATTCGGCGAGCAAACGGTAGCCCTGTGATAGCAACTCGTCGTCTACCATCCATCTTGAGTCAATCGTGATACGTGAAGCGGAAAGGCGGAGAACTCCAAAAGACCATATACTTGCTATCTAGTTATGGTTGCGGATGGCCATAGGATAGTGGGGCACCGGGGGCCGGCGTATAGTTCTCATTTTACAAGGTGTGCCTTTCATTAGTTGAGGGAGGGGTCAAGTGGGACCATAGCCACTGGAATAAAAACAGACCTTAGCATCTGCATCGGCAGATATCTGAAAGCTCCCGACCGAGTTCTGTATTCCTTGATTTGCCCTGTCACAGGACTCGGACCGCACATTATAGGACATGTGCATCTAGACAAGCGATAACGATTCGCGATACATGCGTAGGGAAGTATAGGAACATATACCACACTAGGTAGTATGTCCTAGACTTGGGGGCATCGTTCGACAGGTAGCATAATCCCTAGTTGGACTAGGTGGCATAAATCCTGAATCCGAGAAGCGTTCAGCAGATAGCGTAAACTCTAGTTGAATCTAGAAAGCACTGGATAGAAAACCCTATATTAGATCTAGGTAATAAATAATAAATGGATGCTCGAAGGCAATGGAAAATACTGGGATTGGGATCACGTTATCGTTACTAGTTGGGACACTAGTTAGGTTGTGCAGAGATATAGAAACCAGTATAACAAGGAAATAGCGAAGCGGCGAAAGTATTAAAGCGTATCCAGTTTATCTTATCTTAGCATATCTTGTGATTACCTTGTCTAATCTTGTCGACCCTATCGTCATGGTGTAATCTTGTATTCAGTTAATTCATGTCGTTTTGTTTTCCATGTTCACATGCTAGAAGTTACTGAACTTACTCAGGCTTTATGTCTGACTCTGTTTTTCTTTCGTCTTCTTTTCTTCTGTTTCCCCCCCAGGTAGTAAAGGAGGGAATAGTTTAGCTCAGGTTAAGTTGGACTGCAACTCTTTCCCAGCTTGAAGATTTGTCGAAGTTTGCTTGGATTCTCTTTTCAGATGCTATGGCTGGCTCTTGCTAAAATCGGGGAATATAAATGTTGTTTTTATGCTTCTTTATTTTGTAAGACAGATGATACTCTGATATTGTAAAGAAACCATTGTACAAACTATTTTATCAATAAAGCAAAGTTTTATTTTCCGCTGTATAATTTCTGTCTGTCTTGTAATTTATCTGCATCTTTTACCCTAAATGCTCCACAGAACTTAGTGCATTCCCTTTGTGGGTGACACTAACGGATGTGGGGTGTTACAGCCCCTTTTGCTATAACCTGTTCAATAAATATGCATGTACATATATATAGTTCTTATCACTTATCATTTTCTATTCAACTTCATATTTGATTCCATTTAGTTTAAAAACACCATTCATTCTAATGTTGCATGTATAGGCAAAAATCATATCATTAAGTAATTAATGAATATTTCAACTCATATATATTTATTTGAACGAGTGGCTATTTTTAACACTTCACATTTCAACAATTCGTGTATATAATAAAAATGTGATTTTTATTGTAAAACAATTCATTTCAAAACACTATTATTTTATATAGTTGATAAAAATAGGATTTTTATTATAAAACAATTTCTTTTAAAACGGGATTATTTTACATAGTCCATATAGTTGATAAAAGGTGATTTTTATTATGAAACGATTTATTTCAAAATATGAATACCATTCAACACATGAATTTCTAATCAACGAATGAATATCGATTCAACACATGAAGGTTTTCTATAGTTTCTATATATAGATAAAAATGTGATTTTTATATTTAAAACACGAATACCATTCAACACATAAATTTCTAATCAACGAATGAATATCGATTCAACACATGAAGGTTTTCTATAGTTTCTATATATAGATAAAAATGTGATTTTTATATTTAAAACACGAATACCATTCAACACATGAATTTCTAATCAACGAATGAATATTGATTCAACACATGAAGGTTTTCTATAGTTTCTATATATAGATAAAAATGTGATTTTTATATTTAAAACACGAATACCATTCAACACATGAATTTCTAATCAACGAATGAATATCGATTCAACACATAAAGGTTTTCTATAGTTTCTATATATAGATAAAAATGTGATTTTTATATTTAAAACACGAATACCATTCAACACATGAATTTCTAATCAACGAATGAATATCGATTCAACACATGAAGGTTTTCTATACAACGAATAAATATAGTTTCAGCAAATGAAAATAATTCAAACACATGAATATTATTCAAAATTTCGGCAGCATAACGGCATGGTAGTTAAAACCGGGACCGTCCCTAGTACGGCTCCTCGCTCTACCTTAAAACCTCGCGGTTTTTGACAATGGGGATCAAGCATCTAGTTCGCATGCAGGCGGAATGTATATATTTATTTCATTTCCACAAATTAATCCTATGTGGTTTCAACCAAATATTTTTCAGCCACAAATGGGTATTTTTCAACCACTATCAATCCCAAACAACCATTCTCTATCAATCAATTTTCACACCAATCACAACCAATAAATATCGTCCATGGTTTGTGGACGAGGGGCGTATATATATATATATATATATATATTTATATATAGCAATTCACTTCTATTTCAACACATATATAATTTTTACAATGCATATATAACTTATACATCGAACGTACAACTTATACAACGCTTATACATGAGGTGTACAACGCTTATATAACTCATACATCGAATACATAATTTATACATCGTCGTTTTCCATATCTTTTATAAATTAGAAATCTCACATTGGGTTCCACTCCACCAAAAATAGCAAAAGGCTCAGAAAAATATGCGGTCTCTTCTAAAATGTAGAAGACGTCCACACGGCCACAATGTTTCCTGTTTCATTGAATTTCGTTAACGAATGAAAAAGATACGATTTTTTAAAAGGTTTGCAACACTAAAAAGTGTTTAAATAATATAAAGGAATTACCTTTATATGCTGTTCAAAACTAGGTCGAAGAAATTCGCGAAATCCGGGAAGAACTGGGATGATCGGTGGCTGCAGCGTCGTAGAGGGAGGTGAGGGCTGTCGATCGATGGTGGTTTGAGGGGGTACGGTGGTCTGTAGCGGCGGCGGCGGCGTCAGGAAGGTCGGATCTTTGGAAGGCCGTTTCTGGCGATGGGGGCGTCGATGGAGGCGGAGCTTGTGTCGGATTTGAAGAGGAGGGGGAGGCGGTTCGAATGGATGTGGTGGCGGCGGCTCTGGTGGCCTGTAGCGGCGGTGGCGGAGGAGAGAAGGGGGGAGCCTTTATCGCCGTCGATCGGGGGGGGGGGGGGGGTCTGAGGATTTTTTTCTTTTTTCTTTTTCCTAAATTCTGATTGGTCGGTGGGTCTTTAAAGGGGTTTTCTGACCCGACCACCAATTGAAACCCAACGACTGTCGTCCCTAGCGTTTTACCCCCATTCTGAACACAATGGGATATGTTTCGAAGGCCCATTCGAATGTTTCAGTCAGTTTTCCTTAAAATTAAAATATAAAACATTCAGTATTTAATTTGAACGTACATTTCAATTTGCCAGGGCCACAAACTGATTCGAAAAATTCCAAAAAAAAAATCTAGCTATGTTTTGACGATACGGTCCCAACAAAACTAGTTTCGTCGAATTCTGAGACCGTTTGCAAAAAGGCCCATTTCTGGTCGATCCAATTTAACTGTAATTGACCAAAACACATTTTCCTCTGCCACGCTCACATACTAGCTTCAAAAATTATGAAATTTGAAACCTAGCGATAACTTCACATCCCGGATCTAACAAAAGTGGTTTCGTCGAATTCCGAGGTCGTATGCAAAATGGCCAATTTCCCGGGCTATATAAATTCCATAGCGACCTTTCTGAAATTTCATTTGGCCATAACTTTTGCTTTCCGTTATGAAAATTCGATTTTTCAGATTCGTTAGAAAGGTATTCACTAACAGATTTAAATATTTTTGGTTTCGCTAAAATCCGTTTTGTTTTGCACCCGGTATAGTCCGACAAAGTTTGAATTCAATTTTTGAAACTACAGCGCCATTTCAGGCCTTGTTTATAATTATAATTAATTATATTCGTTTTCAATTGTCGATTCAAACTCAGTTTTCATTGCTATTATTTAAAATATTTATTTTAAATATTTAAAATCCATTATTTTAGCCAATTTCAAAATTTTAAATTGGTTCAGATTTTCTGGGTCTTTATAATCTCCCCCACTTAAAACTTTTCGTCCCCGAAAAGGAACAAAGTCGAAAGCGGTTTGACAAATCTACAATCACACAACACAACAACCAATCAGATTGTTTTCAACTTTTCAAAAATATACTAATCAGCTTCTATACTCTTTTTAAAATCATTCAGACTATAGAATTTAAAAGTGCACATCCATGAAAAGAAAATAACAACAGAGTAGGGAATTAAATGGTAATGCAAAGTAGGTTAAATGTACCTTGCACCAGAGTCAATCAGAGATATCCACTCGGCATCTAGGATAAGCTTTCTGAATACTCTCCTCAGTTTCCCAAGTACAATCTCGCGGATCTCCACTCCATTGCACTTTGACTAAGCGAACCTTCTTGTTCCTCAGCTCTTTGGTTTCTTTGCCGATAATTTTTAGCGGCTCTCTTCTCACAGCTAATCCGGGAGTAATTTCAATATCCTGTTGAGCTGCTTCTTCCACGATCAAGTCTGGATCATGAACGTGCTTTCGAAGTTGGGATATAATACATCATGAACTACAGATAACCAATCTGGCAATTTAACCCTATAAGCGAGAGTCCCGATCCGTTCCAGAATAGGAAACGGACCAATGAATTTGGGTGCCAACTTTCCAGTTTTAACGAACTGGATAACTCCTCTCATCGGCGATACTTTCAAATATACATAGTCGCCAACAACAAAGGATATATCTCTTCTTCTTCTATCCGCATAACTCTTTTGTCGGCTTTGAGCGGCGAGTAATCGCTTCTTAATAAAATCGACTTTGTCGGAGGCTTCTCTGATCATATCAGGACCCAACACAAGTCTATTTCCGGGCTCGACCCAACAAGCAGGAGATCGGCACGGTCTACCATATAATGCTTCGAATGGCGACATTGTCAGACTCGCCTGGTAGCTGTTGTTATAAGAGAATTCAGCCAAATGCAGATGGTCTTCCCATGATCCACCGAAATCTATAACACAAGCCCGCAATAGATCTTCTAAAATACGATTCACCCTCTCAGTCTGACCATCTGTCTGAGGATGATAAGCGGTGCTCAAGTTCAACTTCGTTCCCAGCTCGACTTGAAATGCTTCCCAGAATTTGCTGGTGAATATTTTATCTCTATCACTGACTATACTGAGCGGCACCCCATGTAGTCTAACTATTTCCCTGAAGTATATTTGCGCCAGACTCTGAGCAGTTCTGTTTGATCTGACAGGTATAAAGTGGGCGGTCTTCGTGAAGCGATCTACGATCACCCAAATACTGTCATTTCCTTTTCTGGTTCTGGGCAGACCATCAATGAAATCCATAGAAATATGCTCCCACTTCCAACCAGGAACTTCTAGCGGTTGTAACAATCCAGCCAATTTCTGTTGGTCGCTCTTGACTAGTTGGCAAGTAGGGCATCGACTAACATATATCGAGATGTCTCTTTTTAACGACTTCCACCTGAATGTGCGCTTGATATCGCTATACATTTTACTCACACCCGGATGGATACTGAGCTTAGATTTGTGGCATTCATCAAGCACATCTCTCCTGAGTTCAGGAATGTCTGGAACACACATCCGTCCTTCTAACCTCAGAATCCCTTCGCTGTCTAGCTGGAAATCCGAAGCATTGCCTTCACGAATTCGCTGACTCATTCCTTTGATAAATTGGTCGTCTTCTTGGAGAGCCGATATCTTGTCAATCAACGAAGTCGCAATGATGAAACTGGCGATCATTTCATTCTTTCGGCTTAACGCATCGGCCACGACATTGGCTTTCCCTAGAGTGTATAGAATTTCAAAATCATATGCTGCAAGAAACTCCAGCCAACGTTGCTGCCTCAGATTCAGGTCTTTCTGAGTGAACAGATACTTTAACGACTGGTGATCTGTAAACAGTTCAAATCCCTCACCTAGAAGATAGTGTCTCCAGATTTTCAAAGTGAACACAATAGCCAATAACTCAAGATCATGAGTTACATAGTTCTTCTCGTGCGGCTTCAGTTGACGGCTAGCATAAGCAATCACTTGGCCCCTTTGCATTAACACTACGCCAAGGCCTTCTCTAGAAGCATCAGTCCAGATCTTTAAATCCTGGTTGCCATCGATGATGGTTAACACTGGAGCAGTTGTTAATCTCAACTTTAGCTCTTCAAAAGCCTCCTCACTTTCTGGAGTCCATTTGAATTTAGAGTGCTACTTTGTAAGCTTCGTTAAATGACCAGATATCTTCGAAAAGTTTTTAACGAACTTCCGGTAATAGCTAGCCAATCCGAGAAAACTGCGGACTTCAGTGGGGATACTGGGCTGTTTCCAATTCTAAATAGCTGTGATTTTGCTTGGATCCACAGCAATTCCTTCTTTCGATACTACGTGGCCCAGAAATTTCACTTCATCTTGCCAGAATATACATTTGGAAAACTTTGCTTTTAATACATTCCGTCTCAGAATTTCTAGAACCTGTTCCAGATGCTTTTCATGTTCGGCCTTTGATTTAGAGAAGATTAGAATATCGTCAATAAAAACCAGAACAAATTTATTCAAAACTCCTCCGAACACTCTATTCATCAGATCGACGAAGTAAGCTGGAGCGTTACATAAGCCGAACGGCATTACTAACCACTCGTAGAATAAGTCGGGACCTCTGAATGCTGTCATTGGAACACACTCTTCGGCAATTCGTAGTTGATGGAAACCTGTAGCTAGGTCCATTCTTGAGAATACTTGTGCTCCATTTAATCGATCCAACAAATCATCAATTCGCGGCAATGGATATTTGTTCTTTATTGTCTGTTTGTTCAAATCACGATAATCCACGCACAGCCGTAGAGTACCGTCAGATTTTGGGACAAATACCACTGCTGCACCCCAATCAGAGAAACTAGGCCTGATCAAACCCTTCCATACTAGCTGTCGTGTTTGATTGTCTAATTCCTCCTTCTCTTTCAAGGACATTCTTCGAATAGCGTGAACTACCGGCCTTGCATTGGGAATTAAAGCAATTTTGAAATCAATTTCTCTCTGCGGAGGTAAGCGAACAACTTCTTCGAACACATCCGCATAGTTTTTAACGACAGGAATATCTTTGATGAGGTCAGGAATATTCTCTGTGACTTCTGGGATATTTTCTATTTGAACTGGGGAAACATCCAGAGCTGCCCAGAAGTCTTTTCTATTAGGATTCTGACCTTCACACGGAATGGTTATATAATTACCTGATTGTGCCTTTGCCTTAACAACTCTCTCGGCGCATCTAACCTCTGCTTCATATTTGGTTAGCCAATCCAATCCCAGAATAAGATCGAATTCATTAAAATTCATGACGATAGAGATAATAGGGAATTTATAGCAAGAAAAAGAGACAGGTACTGCACAGATCCAACTGAGATTGATGGAACCCCCAACTGGATTTTGGACCGTCATTGGTTCTTTGAGCTTCTTCAACCTCAAATCCAACTTCTTGACTACACTTTTTGCAATAAAGCTTCGCGACGTGCCTGTGTCAAACAGTACTTTAACTGGAATGTTTTTGACAGTAAGCGTTCCTTCTAAAACATCAGATCTTCCTTGACTTGCTGAGGGATCAGAAGTTTCTGCTACCTCGTTCACTTGAACTACTTCAGGCTTCTTCATCTTCCAGCAATCTTGCTTTACGTAACCAACCTGATGGCAGAGATTGCATTTTCTATTCGCATTAAATCCTTCTTTGGATCGAAGTCCACCTTTTAATCGCTTCTTTAAAGGTCCGTAGTTTATCGACAAATGCCCTTTCAGATGACAGTTAGAGCATACAGTTGTCGTTACCGGTTCTTTTCTTGGTCTGGCCCTTTTCTGATTGATTTTAGGCTCCTTACTGACTTTAGACATCGTACTGGCCTCTGGACGATCAATTTCAGACTCAATTTTCTTACCAGAGCTGACTTCCTCTTCGTACTGTAGCATACCTTTCTTGTCTAAATCTTCGTACTGATAAGCCATGTATATCATTTCAGAAAAGGGGAGCTTCACGTTCCTCATTACACTGTTCTGATATTTTCTTTGAAGCCCGTGAATAAATCTCAGATTTTTCCTCTTTGGGTCTTTAATCAGATGAGGAGAAAAGTGAGAAAGTTCATTGAATTTCTTATGATATTCTGGGATGGTCATATCACCTTGTATCAGATAAGAAAATTCGTCGCATAATCGCTCAGTCACTTCTGGAGGAGTAAATCTTTCTAGGAAAATCACTTTGAATCTGTCCCAGGTGATATCACCTTCTGGATTATTCTCTATAACCGAATCCCACCAGAACAAAGCTTCGTCTTTGAGTGCCCAGGAGGCCAGTAATCTTTTCTGGTCATCCCTCAGCTTTAAACCATCAAAGATCTTTTCAGCCGAACGAATCCAAGCCTGTGTCTTCATAATAGATTCTTCTCCAGAGAACGGTATTCCACCCATGTTTCGATATTTGATTAATATGGCCTCAATATCCGGTTCTGCATTCCTTCTGTTTCTGACACTCATTTTCTAGTACTTCTGCAAATGGCAGATCAAGTGTCAGGTCACAGAAAAGGTATTTTAAAATATAGAAACACATGCTTCAAATGTAAATGTGTCTATCGAGGTGTAATTTTGTTCTGGTTTACTCATACTAGGATATTACTGATCCTATTTGTATAGAGTTACCCGTCCTAGAACACTACTGGTTCTATTTCTGACGAGTTCGTTCAAATGTTATATTCCAGAACTAAGCTTAACCAAAGCTCTGATACCAAATGAGACGACCCCAAACCCCGTACTGACGGTGGCAAGGGTAATCCATGGAATATAACACAGAAACAGATAATAGCAGAACAGAATTAAATAAATACACCAGATAATGAACAATAGAATATACTGGATAAAAGTAATCATCAGAGTTACACAGTATACAGGGTCTTACTTAGTACAAATACAGTTCAGCTATACATAAATGTCTACAGCGGAAATAAACAAAATATGTACAATAGGAGCCGAACAACATAAAAAGAGATAAATAATAGAATCCATCTTCAGCTCCAGCTATCTAGAAAGAACCAGCTAAACCTGAATACAAGGCTGCCCATGTAGAAAAAGGGGGCACCCGAGTTTGAAAGTGAAACAAACTACGAGTCAGTCATGGGACTGGTATGAGAAATCTATTCAACACATATATAATATGGCCAATCACAGGACCACGCCACTTTCGTGGAACGGGTTTACTCCATTGGATTGCCAGTGCTTTAAAACAATTCTTTCTTTTAAACATCGCTATGCTTTTTGTAAAAATGAAGCCATTATAAGACTCAATTCCCATCACACAATGCAACGCAAACCGGAGGATAGAGTTTTACCTTATAATGGCCAAAATATGCTTGATACGAATAAAACAACGGCATTTGATATTATTGCTAGTGTCTATATGTTTCGAAAACAATTTCAAATCATAACTATCAATCATAGACGACATGAGCGTCCCATGCCACTATGTCGCCAAATATATATATATATATATATATAATCGAAACCGCACGATGTCGTATTTGGAAATTAGATTTCCATCATGAACCAAGGCAAAAGATAGTCCTTACCGAATTCGAGACGCTCTAGCCCGTGTCTCAGGAACAGCCGCAACTGCCCCTTGGAGCGACAGAGCCGGTCCACCGATGTGGATTATTATGCCTGAACTCTACGTTTCCTCGCCCTTTGGGGCGTCAACGAGCCAACGAATGACTCCATCGGACCCGGATCGTCCAATCAAACCGAGGCGCCTCGCAACAGCAACAACCACATAGGTGAAAAGTATATAAATGTCAGGGCTGGTAGGTCACTGACACCACCCTAGCTAGAAAGAAACGCATGCCCTCCTTGAGGTCCTTCTCCCGTTTCTGGTTCATACTGGGGTGTGAGGCTCGCGAATTCACATTATACACAAAGCTACGCCACACAGGCGGTGCTTTGATCATCACCACAAGACTTTGCTTTTCAACAGAAGCCCTGATCATTTGCCACTTAGGCATGCCACATTAGCAATTCATGCCATGCGACTGATGTCCATCGATATACCACCTTTGAGCTCGTGCGTCTCAGAGAAGGGCGTTAAGCAAAATAATAAATTCTCCACCGCCAAACAGATGTATATTTAACAGAGATCAATCAACACAGAATAAAATCCAATGTCAGACACACAGTCCATTTACAAGTCCGTTCTGGGTCTGACGAAACTGGAGGCACTAAATACCTCGCAAACCCATCGATCACCACGTACGTCTGGACGATCACCACTCATTATCCATATTTCTGGATGCCTCCCAATCAGGACCTCGGTTACCATCCAAACGAGGCGAAGATCTCCGGTCTTCGACCACCGTCTTCATCTTCGACTTTCAATCGTCGGTCAATTATTTGAAATGAGAATTAACTCGGCCTTTTCAAATAATTCATGTATATAGAATTTCAAATAAATTTATTTCAATGGTTAAATCATTCGACAACACCAATTTTGTTCTTTAATGTAATTTTCACACCAAACACATTCAACCATCAAATACCACATAAATCGAGCAAATTCAGTTTATTTCCATTCCATATCGTTTATGATATTTTATAACGATTTATCGCTATTTTTATTTATTTTAAAATAGCCAATTTATTCAAAACGGCGCTTCGGGCCATAACGCGGCCGTGGCGCTGTTTTTCTTCAGATTTGATTTACACATATCTGAAAATCTAACCGTTGGATCTTCACAAAATTTACATCATTAGAAAGCTCTTTTCAAAACGAATCCAATGGTTCCAGTTTCGGGAAAATCCGACGGTCGGATCTCCCGGTACAATCGTTTGAAGTTTCGATTTCAAAATACGAACTGCAGTGTCGTTATTCGATTTAATATAAATATATTTATATATATATATATATATATATAAATATAATCGTTTCTGGCGCTGTTTTTCTTCAAATTTGAATTAAACATTCCAGACAATCCAACCGTTGGATTTTTACAAAGTTGGTGCCGTTGGATAGATCTCTCCAAAGCGAACCCAACGGTTGCGATTTCAGGGAAATCCGATGGTCGGGTCTCCCGGTATAATCGTTTGAAATCACGGTTTCAAAATGCGAACTGCACGGCCACGTTTCGTTTTAATTTTGTTTATATTTATATATTTATATAAATATAGTTCATTCAAAAATTCCTATATCGTTTTCACTTCAAATATTTCACTAACGCCTTTAAATTTCGGAAAAATTCGCCATAACCTCCTTTGTACGGGAGGGGCTGGGAAAATTCCCAAATAACCACACGGGCGTCTCATGTCGAAAAGAAAAAGAAAAAGCCAAGCGGCTAGCCAATAGGCTCATAAAATCATCACCCAAACAAAACAGTAAATATGTACCTATTTGTCGGGCACAAAATTTTATTCCTCTTCTCTAGCCCCTTTTGCTATAACCTGTTCAATAAATATGCATGTACATATATATAGTTCTTATCACTTATCATTTTCTATTCAACTTCATATTTGATTCCATTTGGTTTAAAAACACCATTCATTCTAATGTTGCATGTATAGGCAAAAATCATATCATTAGCTAATTAATGAATATTTCAACTCATATATATTTATTTGAACGAGTGGCTATTTTTAACACTTCACATTTCAACAATTCGTGTATATAATAAAAATGTGATTTTTATTGTAAAACAATTCATTTCAAAACACTATTATTTTATATAGTTGATAAAAATAGGATTTTTATTATAAAACAATTTCTTTTAAAACGGGATTATTTTACATAGTCCATATAGTTGATAAAAGGTGATTTTTATTATGAAACGATTTATTTCAAAATATGAATACCATTCAACACATGAATTTCTAATCAACGAATGAATATCGATTCAACACATGAAGGTTTTCTATAGTTTCTATATATAGATAAAAATGTGATTTTTATATTTAAAACACGAATACCATTCAACACATGAATTTCTAATCAATGAATGAATATCGATTCAACACATGAAGGTTTTCTATAGTTTCTATATATAGATAAAAATGTGATTTTTAGATTTAAAACACGAATACCATTCAACACATGAATTTCTAATCAACGAATGAATATCGATTCAACACATGAAGGTTTTCTATAGTTTCTATATATAGATAAAAATGTGATTTTTATATTTAAAACACGAATACCATTCAACACATGAATTTCTAATCAACGAATGAATATCGATTCAACACATGAAGGTTTTCTATAGTTTCTATATATAGATAAAAATGTGATTTTTATATTTAAAACACGAATACCATTCAACACATGAATTTCTAATCAACGAATGAATATCGATTCAACACATGAAGGTTTTCTATACAACGAATAAATATAGTTTCAGCAAATGAAAATAATTCAAACACATGAATATTATTCCAAATTTCGGCAGCATAACGGCAGGGTAGTTAAAACCGGGACCGTCCCTAGTACGGCTCCTCGCTCTACCTTAAAACCTCGCGGTTTTTGACAATGGGGATCATGCATCTAGTTCGCACGCAGGCGGCATGTATATATTTATTTCATTTCCACAAACTAATCCTATGTGGTTTCAACCAAATATTTTTCAGCCACAAATGGGTATTTTTCAACCACTATCAATCCCAAACAACCATTCGCTATCAATCAATTTTCACACCAATCACAACCAATAAATATCGTCCATGGTTTGTGGACGAGGGGCGTATATATATATATATATATATATATATATATATTTATATATAGCAATTCACTTCTATTTCAACACATATATAATTTTTACAACGCATATATAACTTATACATCGAACATACAACTTATACAACGCTTATACATGAGGTGTACAACGCTTATATAACTCATACATCGAATATATAATTTATACATCGTCGTTTTCCATACCGTTTATAAATTAGAAATCTCACATTGGGTTCCACTCCACCAAAAATAGCAGAAGGCTCAGAAAAATATGTGGTCTCTTCTAAAATGTAGAAGACGTCCACACGGCTACGATGTTTCCTGTTTCATCGAATTTCGTTAACGAATGAAAAAGATACGATTTTTTAAAAGGTTTGCAACACTAAAAAGTGTTTAAACAATATAAAGGAATTACCTTTATATGGTGTTCAAAACTAGGTCGAAGAAATTAGCGAAATCCGGGAAGAACTGGGATGATCGGTGGCTGCAGCGTCGTAGAGGGAGGTGAGGGCTGTCGATCGATGGTGGTTTGAGGGGGTACGGTGGTCTGTAGCGGCGGCGGCGGCGTCAGGAAGGTCGGGTCTTTGGAAGGCCGTTTCTGGTGATGGGGGCGTCGATGGAGGCGGAGCTTGTGTCGGATTTGAAGAGGAGGGGGAGGCGGTTCGAATGGATGTGGTGGCGGCGGCTCTGGTGGCCTGTAGCGGCGGGGGCGGAGGAGAGAAGGGGGGAGCCTTTATCGCCGTCGATCGGGGGGGGGGGGGGTTTGAGGATTTTTTTCTTTTTTCTTTTTCCTAAATTTTGATTGGTCGGCGGGTCTTTAAAGGGGTTTTCTGACCCGACCACCAATTGAAACCCAACGACTGTCGTCCCTAGCGTTTTACCCCCATTCCGAACACAATGGGATATGTTTCGAAGGCCCATTCGAATGTTTCAGTCAGTTTTCCTTAAAATTAAAATATAAAACATTCAATATTTAATTTGAACGTACATTTCAATTTGCCAGGGCCACAAACTGATTCGAAAAATTCCAAAATAAAGAAATCTAGCTATGTTTTGACGATACGGTCCCAACAAAACTAGTTTCGTCGAATTCTGAGACCGTTTGCAAAAAGGCCCATTTCTGGTCGATCCAATTTAACTGTAATTGACCAAAACACATTTTCCTCTGCCGCGCTCACATACTAGCTTCAAAAATTATGAAATTTGAAACCTAGCGATAACTTCACATCCCAGATCTAACAAAAGTGGTTTCATCGAATTCCGAGGTCGTATGCAAAATGGCCAATTTCCCGGGCTATATAAATTCCATAGCGACCTTTCTGAAATTTCATTTGGCCATAACTTTTGCTTTCCGTTATGAAAATTCGATTTTTCAGATTCGTTAGAAAGGTATTCACTAACAAATTTAAATATTTTTGGTTTCGCTAAAATCCGTTTTGTTTTGCACCCGGTACAGTCCGACAAAGTTTTAATTCAATTTTTGAAACTGTAGCGCCATTTCAGGCCTTGTTTATAATTATAATTAATTATATTCGTTTTCAATTGTCGATTCAAACTCAGTTTTCATTGCTATTATTTAAAATATTTATTTTAAATATTTAAAATCCATTATTTTAGCCAATTTCAAAATTTTAAATTGGTTCAGATTTTCTGGGTCGTTACAATCTCTAATCAACACGGCTTTATATTTCTCAGTAATTTCGTTATTCTATTCAACAAACGAATATTTATTATATTCAACACATGAATCTATATTTCTTTCACCACATGACTAATCTCAACAAATGAGTACTGTCAACACGTTAATCTTTATTTTATAATATTCTTTATTTTCCCAATTGGAATGAGGCCCAATCAATTAACATATAGTGTTAATTATATGGATTCCATACAACACATGTATATAATAACAACGATAATTAATCAACCATCATCCAAAGTGCACCACACAACTGCATAAGCATTAAATATATATAAAAAACGCTCACACAGTCTGTCGACCAATCGATCGACATACAATTAAATAATTGGGATTAGTGTACGCCAAATATCATCCAAACACCCGTGTGGGGTTTCAAACAATCAAACATAGATTTTATTTGTGCAGTTGGGCGACGTGTAAAATTTATTGTCCCAATCAATATCAGTCAAATTAGTGTATATAAACAAATCATCTGATTTGTTTATAAATATCTTATTTTGTATACACGTTAAAAATTATATTTTTAACTATGAAATATTTTCCACTATAAACTATTTTATTTAATTCCACAACACACATTCAATTTTTCACATCAAAATCAAACAAACAAGCATACAAGCCGTCCACGGTCTGTGGACGACGGGTGTCGGGTGCTGCTAAGCACCGTCTGCATCCTAGTATATATATTAACTAGAAATTTGAAATAAAAGTGAGGAGTTCTCACCTTGGTTTTGGCTTCGCCAGTTTTATTTTTGAAATCTGAACACATTGGATTTGAATTTTTTCTTGAATTTCTAACATGCTCTGTGTCAGCTCTAGTCAGTTCTGAAATGTAGTGATCCTCAAGACGAGTCCAACGCAACTGACCGCTCGCCATTCCGAACTCGTATGGACAAGATATTGCGGTTTAAACATTAATAACTTAACGATATAATTAACTAAATTAACTATTTAATTAAATTTAACCTTTCTTCCTCCTTCACATTTCTGGGCCGACGCCCTTCGTTACTGCTCCAGCTCTAGGGTTGGCGATTTCTGTCGCCACGGTTTCCGTGGGTCCAATCAGAGAACGCCACCACCTCTGGCGTCGCATCAGCTTCCTTGCGCCACCAACCACGGCCAGATCGAACCCCCTCCTCGTCAGAAACTGCCTCGAAACGGCAGCACTTCTTGACCCCAATACGAATGCCTCGCGCCACCATAACTGATCACGCCACCAGGGATTTATAGATCTCAAAGTCGTCTATGATGTTCGTGCTTTGAGTTTGGTGAATAACTCGTGGATTGATCGATTTTTGGAAGGGAAGAATCGAATGGTTTTCGCCGTTCAGGCGGCGGGTTTTTCCCACAAAATGAAATTAGGTTTTTAGTGAATTTTCATTTGCCGGTTTTCTATTTATATAAATTTTATTTTCCAAAAATAGCAGGTTTTACATACGAACTCCAAATCGAACCCACCGACTGTCGCCCCTAGCTAATTACCCCCATTCCGAACACAATGGGATGTGTCCCATAAGCCAGTTCGACCGTTTCTATCAGTTTTCGTCAAAATCAAAATATAACTCTATATATTGAATTTGAACGCACATTTCAATTTACTGGGGGCACATACTGATCTCAAAAATTCCAGAAAAATTATTTCTAGCTTCGTATCGACGATACGATCCTAACAAAACTAGTTTCGTCAAATTCTGAGACCGTTTGAAAAATGACCATTTTCCAATCGATTAAAATCAACTGAAACTGTTCAAACGCGTTTTCCCTTGCCACACTCACATATTGAATTCAAAAATTATGAAAATTGGAATCTAGCAATAACTTGACATCCCGGATTCAACAAAAGTGGTTTCGTCGAAATCTGAGGTCGTTTGCAAAATGGCTATTTTTAAGGGCCAGAATTCCATAGCGACTATTCAGAATTTTCAACTGGACGTAACTTTTAACCCCCGCTATGAAATTTCGATTTTTCGGATTCGTTGGAAAGATATTCTCAATTAGATTCAAATATTTTTGGTTTCACTAAAATCCGGTTTATTTTGAACCCGGTACATTCAATTGAAGTTTGAAATCGAATTATGGAACTACCGCGCCATTTTCAATTCCTTTTTATAATTATATATAATTATTTATATTCTAACGACGACGTATATAAATGTATACAATCTATTTCTATTCAAAATAAATTTTCCGTCGTTATTATTTAAAATAATTCATTTTAAATATTCAAAATTCACTAAAATTGCCAAAATAAAATTTTTAAATTGGCTCGGATTTTCTGGGTCGTTACAATCTCCCCCACTTAAAACTTTTCATCCCCAGAAAGGAACAAAGCCGAAAGTTGTTTAACTAATCAACTCAACTTCTAATATTTTCATTACGGCTTAAGTTCTTCAACTTTTCAGTTTTTAAGAACTTTTCAAATTTTTCAAAAATTTGGCTAACACCCTAAATTTTCGAAAAATTTCGCCATAACCTCCCCTGCACCGGGAGCACCGTGAAAATCCCGAAATTGCCATATAGGCCTTCTGATCTCAAAAAGAAAAAGAAAAAGCCAAGCGGCTAGCCAATCGGCTCATAAAATCATCATCACCCAAACAAAACAGTAAACTATGGTAAACATGTACCTATTTGTCGGGCAAACAATTTTATTTCTCTGCTCTAGCCTCCTTGCTATGACCTGTTCAATGTAAGTACATGTATATGCATGCAATTGCGATAAATTTTCAATACACTTCACTATTTGATATAATTAGGCTAAATGGCTGAAAATTATCAAACAAATAAACAAACAACACAACCATCAATAAATTAGGGGATTAGCATTTCAAATTCATAATTTTACTACATATACAGAAAATCATGTTTTTGATGCCAAATCACAACAATAAATCTATCTAGTTTTGGTTCTCACACCAGCCTAATGGAAATATATAGATATCACACTATCGAAACTCGAATATAAATTCTGATGATGTACGTACTATATAGCGATCATCAAAATCATCCCCGGGCAACTAGAATGTGGTTCTATATCTATCCAGTATATTAAAACTTCGAATATACGTTCATGACGCGTATATACAAAATCTTTGTATATTGGATCATCCAAATCAATATAAATAAAATATTCAAATACGTATAAAACGATTTAAGTTTTCAAAACAATGTTTGTTTTCAATTTTATTTTAAAAATAACACTCTTTCGACCCGTTCTAGAATGCTGCGGATCCCATCTCTAACGAGTCATTCTCATTGGATATTACTAATCCAATTTCTGATGAATTCTTTCGTTTGGTTCTAATGTGCCTTGTTCTCTAGCTCTGTAAACCAGAGCTCTGATACCAACTCTGAAGACCCGTAACTTCCCCGGTAAGGAAAGAGAGGATACTTCGAGAACAAGCCACAACAGAACGCAGACAGAAGAACATTTCATTGTATATTGCAACAATTCCATCAGAATACAAGAATGTACAGGGTATGAATAAATATACATTCGATAAATATCAAAGATTACAATAAGTTACATTTAAATACATCGCAGCGGAAAAATAATACAAACACAACTAGAAGTAATACACGGAATACAGAGCTTTCCGAGTATCGTTCCAGCTGTAAATCAGGATCCTGTGAATATAAATTTGCAAAACCAAAACTGCTAGCTGCCCGTGTGGAAAATAGGGGCACTCAGAGTTTAGGTTAAAACAATAAACTCCAGGTCAGTCATGTGACTGGTGTGAGAACTAAAACAGTTATTAATCTTTGTTTTTAAAGTTAGGTAAATCAAGGGACCACGCCGTATAACACGGAACGGGTTTCCTCCCAAGAATACCAATGCATAAAACAAACAGCGCAATGCTAAATAAAGAACAATGAAGCTATTATAAGACCTAGATCCCATCACATAATGTAACGCAAGCCGAAGGATAGGGTTTTCCCTTATAATAGCCAAATATGCTTGATACACGAAATCTCATCTTATATTATTACTATAAGTGAAGAAAACAACTTCAAATATAAATATATCAATCATAGACGGCATGGGTACCATATATCATGTCGCCAATACTAGTCTCTACAATCAAAACCGCAAAATGTCATATTTGGAAGTTGGATTTCCATCATGGTGGCTCCTAATTCGAAAGATTGATCGCGTAGTGCCATCTACAACGGCTTACGTCTCAGCTAGAGAAAACACCGTAATGCACATCCGCACTTTTGGGAAATCGAGTATCACTACGGCTTACGTCTCGGCGAGAGAAAACACCGCTTACCCTATCCCTCTGAGCACTAAGCTCAATCTCGGTCGACCGAATCCACGACACCACTAAGGTGCCCATCCACTAAAAAGCATACAGATCAAACCATCAGTTTACCACCATACCGGGGTGTGAGGCTCGCGAATCAACGCTATACACAAAGCCGTGCTATATTAAAGCTGCGCTTTGATCATCATCCACCAAACTTTGTTTTTCAACAAAAGTCTGGATCACTGCATCTCAACATGCCACACTATCAATCCATATTGTACCACTGATTTCTGCCAATATATAACCTCTGAGCTCATATGTCTCAGAGAAGGGCGTTAAGCAAGAGAATAAATTCTCCGCCGCCAAAAAGATATATATTTAGCAGAGATCAACGAATATAATATAAAGGAATACAATGTCAGACACACCATCCATTTACAAGTCCGTTCTAGGTCTGAACGAAATCGGAGGCACTTTCCTCGCGTATCCGTCGACCCCTAAGCACGTCCAGACGGCTACCACTTTAGCACCCTTCAAGGTAGCTACTCCCATCGTGAGCATCGGTAGCACCCATCCATTCGATGTGAAGATCGTCTGTCTTGCACCGTCTTCAATCTCTTCGACTCGAATCAGTTATTCAGAATGGGTTGTACCCGGACTTTCTGAATAACTCGCGTATCTTAATCAACAAGTGCTATAAAACACAATATACACCTCATTCCAATTCAGAATATTCACACACCTAGGGAAAAATTCCCATTAATTTTTTCAATGATAAATTCTTTTAAATTTATTCTTTGATCTTCCTTTGGATATCATTTCAAACCATATTATGGTTTTCCAAACTAGACGGGATTAGTGAACCACACCGAAGTAATTATTTATTTTATTTTCCAATCCCAACCTATTCATCCCATGGAGAAAAATTGTTATTACCCCATAACTAACATCACGGTGTTATCGGTAAATTTAATTACCATTTCACGTTCAAATCTAATTAAAGATTTTTAACTATCGCTTTGGAGCAAAACTGGTAATACTCCATTCTCGCTCACTTTCCAAATTTGGTAATTTAAATTATCAATTCACATTTCAATCTAATTACTGATTCATTAAAACTCCTTTTACTGGGTTGAAGAACTAATGTCATTTAAAACACAGTTCACGACAAACCCAAATCACATTCTATTTATTATCAGGTTAAAGAACAAGTGTTATTTAAAACACCGTTCACGGTAAACCCACAAATCAATTCCAATTAAATATATCAGAAATTCTGGTTATTTAAAACCCATTTCAAATTCAATTTATTTATTTCAAAAAAATAAATTGATTTTAATTATAGTTTAAAACTAGCTCATTTCGATAAAAATCTATTTTTATCTTTTCAAATGTGGAATTTTTCATCCCAGTTTTTCCCAAATTATTTCTTATGATTTTACACAAATTGTAGATATTTTTAATGATATTATCAAGGCCCATACAGTCGGTTTTCAATAACTGCCACCGAACTGCACTTACAGCGACCTTTTCCAAATTTGATTTGGACATAATTCCAAATCCAACCGTTAGATTTCAAATTTCTAATATTCATTGGAAATCTCTTTTCGATATGAACCCAATGGTTCTGGTTTGAGGAGAATCCGACGGTCGGATCTCCCGTAATGTCCGTTCGAAGTCAATGGTCGAAATTCGTGAACTACCGCGACGCGGCGCGTTCTATTCAGGCCATTATATTATATATATAATATATATATTTCATCAATTCCTATTTAAAATGAATTTTATAAATCGTTTTAAATTCGTTTCAAAAACAGTTTCAACTTCCATTTCCATTTCAAATCAGTTTCAATTCGATTTCAATTCAATTCGAATTCAATTTCAATTCTATTCAATTCGAATTCATTTTCTATTCTATTCAATTCGAATTCACTTTCTATTCTATTCAATTCAAATTTAGTTTCTATTCTATTCAATTTGAATTCAATTTCTATTCTATTCAACTCGAATTCAATTTCTATTTTATTCAATTTGAATTCAATTTCTATTCTATTCAATTCGTATTCAATTTCTATTTTATTCAATTCGAATTTAATTTCTATTTAATTCAATTCGAATTCATTTTCTATTCTATTCAATTTGTATATCTCTTTCTAAATATTCATTTTAAAAACGAATATAATCGATATCAATATCGTTCGCGTCAAAATAGCGCATCTCTAATCAACACGGCTTTATATTTCTCAGTAATTTCATTATTCTATTCAACAAATGAATATTTATTCTATTCAACACATGAATCTATATTTCTTTCACCACATGACTAATCTCAACAAATGAGTACTGTCAACACGTTAATCTTTATTTTATAATATTCTTTATTTTCCCAATTGGAATGAGGCCCAATCAATTAACATATAGTGTTAATTATATGGATTCCATACAACACATGTATATAATAGAAACGATAATTAATCAACCATCATCCAAAGTGCACCACACAACTGCATAAGCATTAAATATATATATAATTAACGCTCACACAGTCTGTCGACCAATCGATCGACATACAATTAAATAATTGGGATTGGTGTACGCCAAATATCATCCCAACACCCGTATGGGGTTTCAAACAATCAAACATAGATTTTATTTGTGCAGTTGGGCGGCGTGTAAAATTTATCGTCCCAATCAATATCAGTCAAATCAGTGTATATAAACAAATCGTGTGATTTGTTTATAAATATCTTATTTTGTATACACGTCAAAAATTATATTTTTAACTATAAAATATTTTCCACTATAAACTATTTTATTTCATTCCACAACACACATTCAATTTTTCACATCAAAATCAAACAAACAAGCATACAAGCCGTCCATGGTCTGTGGACGACGGGTGTCGGGTGCTGCTAAGCACCGTCTGCATCCTCGTATATATATTAACTAGAAATTTGAAATAAAAGCGAGGAGTTCTCAACTTGGTTTTGGCTTCGCCAGTTTTATTTCTGAAATCAAAACACATTAGATTTGAATTTTTTTCTTGAATTTCTAACATGCTCTATGTCAGCTCTAGTCAGTTCTGAAATGTAGTGATCCTCAAGACGAGTCCAGCGCAATTGACCGCTCGCCATTCCGACCTCGTATGGACAAGATATTGCGGTTTAAACATTAATAACTTAACGATATGATTAACTAAATTAATTATTTAATTAAATTTAATCTTTCTTCCTCCTTCACATTTCTGGGCCGACGCCCTTCGTTACTGCTCCAGCTCTAGGGTTGGCGATTTCCGTCGCCGCGGTTTCCTTGGGTCCAATCTGAGAATGCCACCACCTCTGGCGTCGCGTCAGCTTCCTTGCGCCACCAACCATGGCCAGATCGAACCCCCCTCCTCGTCAGAAACTGCCTTGAAACGGCAGCACTTCCCGACCCCAATACGAATGCCTCGCGCCACCACAACTGATCACGCCACCAGGGATTTAAAGATCTCAAATCCTCTATGATGTTCATGCTTTGAGTTTGGTGAATAACTCGTGGATTGATCGATTTTTGGAAGGGAAGAATCGAATGGTTTTCTCCATTCATTATAAGAGGCGGCGGGTTTTTCCAACAAAATGAAATTAGGTTTTTAGAGAATTTTCATTGGCCGATTTTCTATTTATATAAATTTAATTTTCCAAAAATAGCAGGTTTTACATACGAACTCCAAATCGAACCCACCGACTGTTGCCCCTAGCTAACTACCCCCATTCCGAACACAATGGGATGTGTCCCGTAAGCCAGTTCAGCCGTTTCGATCAGTTTTCGTCAAAATCAGAATATAACTCTATATATTGAATTTGAATGCACATTTCAATTTACTAGGGCCGCATACTGATCTCAAAAATTCCAGAAAAATTATTTCTAGCTTCGTATCGACGATACGGTCCTAAAAAACTAGTTTCGTCAAATTCTTAGACCGTTTGAAAAATGACTATTTTCCAATCGATTAAAATCAACTGAAACTGGTCAAACGCGTTTTCCCTTGCCACGCTCACATATTGAATTCAAAAATTATGAAAATTGGAATCTAGCAATAACTTGACATCCCGGATCCAACAAAAGTGGTTTCGTCGAAATCCGAGGTCGTTTGCAAAATGGCTATTTTTAAGGGCCAGAATTCCATAGCGACTATTCAGAATTTTCAACTGGACGTAACTTTTAACCCCCGCTATGAAATTCCGAATTTTCTGATTCTTTGGAAAGATATTCTCAATTAGATTCAAATATTTTTGGTTTCACTAAAATCCGGTTTATTTTAAACCCGGTACATTCAATTGAAGTTTGAAATCGAATTATCGAACTACCACGCCATTTTCAATTCCTTTTTATAATTATATATAATTATTTATATTCTAACGACGACGTATATAAATGTATACATTCTAATTCTATTCAAAATAAATTTTCCGTCGTTATTATTTAAAATAATTCATTTTAAATATTCAAAATTCACTAAAATTGCCAAAATAAAAATTTTAAATTGGCTTGGATTTTCTGGTTCGTTACATATACTTTTATAAAATGTAAATATATAGAGGTTTTAATTAGAAGTTAGAAATTAATGATAACTTGACTTGTTAAATGAAATAATTGAAATGAGACAAACAAGGTTAAGATAAAATGATTTTTAGATGTAAAGTTAGAATAATAAACAGTCTGTGAATTTATTACGATTTGAAACTGGATAAACGGATTATATTATAATTTACTAAGCATATGTTTGAATCTAAATATAATTGAAGTTAAAATATTTATGATCGATTAAATTGAAAACTTAGATTTGGCTTATATAATTGGAAGTGCCATGGAATCGTTGATAGGTTGAAGGTTTCAGCAGACTCGAAGCAGTTGTATCTTGGGGACGCTTGCTAAGATCAAAGAGATCGAGTACCCGTGATCGTTTTGGAAGTGACTAGTTGTCTTTGGAAGAAAAACATATGTGGGGCGTTTGGTTGTTCGACTAGAACGGGAGTTTTCCAATAGCCCTTGATGGATGGCAACGTCCAGTCATTCGATATCATCGTATTCAAGGCTTTAGTCAGTGATATCTAGTCTTGTTTGTTGTGGTTGCTTGTGTGTTCTCTTATATACTTTTGGGTAGGCTATCATCGTCCGATATAGAAGAGAAGTGGGGACTGGGAATCCTATTTTGACTAGTATCTACTTTTGTGTGTTTGAGTAGTATATTTAATGAGATTATTATGTGCTAAATCATTAGTTGTAGGGGCAGGTTAGGTGAGACTTGAACTGTCTATTATTATATTATCTGTATAGTTGATAGTCTTTTATTGCTCACACTAAACTGTTGTCTGACTCAAGGTTTTATGTCTCCTCTTATTACCTCGGATGATGATCAACAAAGCTGATGAGTATAGGTGATAGGTTGGTGATGAGGATGTTGTTCGACGACGAGCAAGAGGCTAGTATTACTATTCTTACCATATAGTTGCTTGGGAAATTTTTGTTGTTTTTTCTTTTATATACAGTAATTAGGGATTTAGTGAGGCTTGATGTATTTAGATATTTAATTACTAGGATGTTTTGTACTTAATATTCTAAGATTTATGGTGATGATATTTCCTGCTTTGTTACGCTTCAATACTATATCATGTTGTACATGTTATTACTATATATCATCCATGCGGTGTGAGTTATAAGATAGGTTCTGTTTTGGTTTACTTTTCTCATTAATCGTCCTAGCACATCATGCAACGCACCTTTCTTATAGTGAAGTGCATTTGGTTTGGGGAGGTCGTCGCACTTTGTATTGAAGCTTTTGTTAATCAATTTTACCTAATGTTCAACAATGTAAAAGCGCATGAGAGACATACTTGTAATTTTATTAGATAATAGCTATATTATATTATGCATATTATAATAGTTTAATAAAAACTTAAGAACCATTATGGTCTTTCTTTGATGCGGACTGATCATTCTTGCTTCAAATAAAGAAAGAGCCATCGAAATGCGAGAAATGATGCTAGAGACGAGCCCAACACTATAGGGGTAGGCGAGGATAATAAATCAAAAGCTGCTAAAACTTCTACACTTAATTTTCCTGCCATGTTCGAGGCCATGATGGAAGCGATCATGAGAAGTATACCCACTCCAAAGGTGGCAATAGATGGTGGTGCTTCTATGTTGGAACCTAGGGTTTTCGATTTCACCAAGATGTGCAAGGACTATACATTTCTGGGTGGCAAGCCGTTTAGTGGGATAGAATCTCTAATCGAAGTGCAGAACTACTTGGATGACTTTGTTCACATCTTCAGAGACTTGGGCATCGATGATGCTATGAAAATGAAGCTTACGTTGAGCCAGCTTTGAGGGTAATTGATGGATCAGTGGAACTCCAATTCTAGAGGTCCAGATTACTTGGAATCAGTTTAAGACTAAGTTTGAGGAAAAATTTATTTCTATGGTCAAGAAGTCGATTCTCTTCAAGAAATTTGTTGAGATGAAGCAAAATGGGTGGCCTATAACTGAATATGTGTCAGAGATTGAAGCTTTGTCGAAGTATGCTTGTTTTTATGTTTAGACTCTCTATACTAAAAGAATGAGAAGTTTATTATGGGATTGCATGAATGTCTTGGAAAGCAATTACTTGATCATATTGAGGATCCGTATGAGAAGTCAGTTGAGAAAGCTTTAAGATATAAGAGTTTGTTCCTAAAGAAAGGTTAAGTTATTGTTGAGAGTAAAGAGGAGTCGAAGACACAGTACGGTGGCGGGAATAAGAAAAGGTTGGAATGGAAAAAGGAAGCAAGAGTAGCAGCAAAGCAAATATAGCCAGAAGAAACCTAAAGGCGAGGTTACCTGCTTTGACAGTTATGAGAACGACCATTATTCCAAGGATTATAAAGCTCCTAAAGTAGGGAGAAAGTGTTTCAATAGTGATAAGACTGGGAATTTGAAGAAGAATTGCCCAGAATCACCTAGGGATAAGCAGGTTGTGAAAGCATATGCATTAGATGTTGTTCTGTCTATTTACGAGCTTTGACTACATCGAAGAATGGGAAGGGTGTGGTTGTGCAAGGGATGCTTTTTATCAGAGGTTTTCAGTTCGAGTTTTGTTTGATACGGGAGCGTCACATTCTTTTATCTGTAATGAGCTTGTGTGCAAGTTAGGTTTAGAAGATGAGATTGTTGATAGACCATTAGTTGTGATTAACATAGAAGAGGGTTCTTCTAGTATTTGTATGCTCTGTCGTGGTCTAGTCTTATCGAGTCATGGTTTTTCTCTTGTGTGTGATTGCTTTGTCTTGAACTTTGCTGAGTTTTGGATTATTTAGGTATGGACTGGATTAAGAAGTACGCAACTATAGTGGATTGCGAGAGGCTTGAGGTGACGATCCGGAGTATGGGAGGGTGAATGGTTGTGATACGCTGTCTACGAGTGAACGGGAACCTAGTCAACTTCTTATATTCGCTTGTGATTCCTCGGGATGGATTGTCATCGGTGTCGATCGTTCGATGGTATTTTGATGTCTATGATGAGGTCAAGAGACTGTCGTTGCAAAGGAAGATGTGTTTCATGTCGATTTAGTGGATGGATCTAGATCTATTGTTATGCCTCTCGGGTGGGTGGTGCGTAGAGAACAACGAGAGTAAGAGTGGTGCAAGTGAAGAACCATTAGAATAAAGAATTCAGTTTGAGAAGCATGTCTGGGTGGGGTGCACTAGTTGTATTTGCGACCAAGGTCAATGGATCGTTGAGATTGTTTATGGATTATCGTAGCCGAATAAGGTGACCAAGAAGAACAAGTACCCATTTCCAAGAATCTATGACTTATTTGATCAGTTTCATGAAGCCTAGGTGTTTTCCCAAGTGAATTTGGGGATATGACTTCTCCAACTAAGAGTGGCTATGGATAGTGTGTCGAAGACTGCTTTTAGGACAACATCCAGATTTTATGAGTGGTTGGTGATGTCGTTTGGATTGACCAACACACTGGTATATTTTGTGGATCTTACGAATCGGGTTTTTAGTGACCAGTTGAATTAGCTCATGCTTGTGTTCATGGACAATAAATTGGTTTACTCCAAGACTGAGGAGGAACACAAGACACATTTGAGAATTGTTTTGAAAACATTGCGAAAGCGTCAGCTAAGAGCTAAGTTTTCGAAGTGTCCCTTCTTGAAGGAGGAAGTTAGATTCTTGGGTCATGTCATATCAGGATAAAGAATAGCGATGGATCTCGCTAAGGTAGAAGTGATTCAAGATTGGGATCGACCTAAGAATGCTACGAATAATAAAAGTTCTTTGGTTTAGTTGGATATTATCAGCGGTTTATCAAGGAATATTCGAAGATAACTGCACAACTGACTGGATTGATTAAGAAAAATCAGGCCTTCATGGGATGCGAAGTGCGAGCATAATTTTTTGGTCATGAAAGAGAGATTGACGAGTGCTCTTATATTCATTATTCCGAGTAAGAATGATGAGATGGTTGTATATACTAACGCATGTGGTACTGGACTGGGAGCAGTGCTGATGCAGAAGGATAAAGTTGTGACTTCTATGCGTTGAAAACTAAAGTCGTAAAAAAGGAATTACCCGACTCATGACTTGGAGTTAGCAGTGATACTTTTTGCTTTAAAGATATGATAGAATTATTTTTTAGGAGTTAGATTCGAGCTATTCACGGATCATAAGTCATTGAAGTATCATTTCTCTCAGAAGGTTTTGAATCTTAGTCAGCAACGATGGTTAAAGGTTTTGGCATCGTATACTCCAGGAAAAGGAAACGTAGTGATTAATGCGTTGAGTAAATGACCTGCGAATTTGGGAGCTATGTTTATAGAATGGAAGCACCTTAAGTATTTGGTTGGGCTTGATTTTAGGCTTCACTATAATTTAGATCCTGAAATGTTAGTGAGCTTGTCGATTAGACCTACTCTCATCGAAAGGATTGGCTAGAGTCAGAAGTGAGGTGCTAATGTTATTGAGATCATTTAAATATTAGAAAAGAGGGTCAAGTCTAAGGAACCGAAAAATTACAAAGTCAACTAAGATGGTTGGCTTTGAAAGGATGGAAGACTGGTTGCTCCTGACATAAATGGATTGAGAGATGAGGTTCTGAGAAAATGTCATCTCTGTAAGTTGACTATTCATCCTGGTTTTAACAAGATGTGTCAAGATATGAAGAGAGTTTACGATTAGGAAGGTACGAAAGGGGATGTCTGGAGGTTTATCTTGAAGTGTATGAACTGTCAGTTAGTTAAAGATAAGTAGAAAAGGCTGAGTGGATTACTACAACCATTGGAAGTTCCTACATGGAGGTAGGAGCAGGTATCGATGGATTTTATTGACGAGTTGCCAGGGACTAGAGCGGGATATGATGGCATATGGTTTATCGTTGATCGCTTGACAAAAAGCACAAGGTTTATTCATGTCAGATTTACCAGGATAACATCCAAGTTTCCCGAGTTGTATATTAAGTGGATAAGTCGATTCCGTGGAATATTGAAGAGTATAGTAAGTGATCGAGATTCTTCGTTTACCAGTGGATTCTAGAAGAGTTTGCATTGGGAACCGAGCTATATATAGTATGACTTATCATCCTCAAATTGATGGTCAGACAGAGAGAGTAAATCGGGTATTGGAAGAACATCTGAGAACTTTTGTATTAGATTTTAGAGGATCATGGGATTACCATTTTCATTTGGTTGAGTTTTGCTAAAACAATAGTTAATAGTCGAGTATGGGTATGGAACCATATGGGACATTATACTGTAGGTCATGTAATTCACCTTTTTGTTGGTTAAATACCGGAGAAAATTGGTACTTGGGCCAGAACTGATAAGAAAAACGATAAATAAGATTGAAATCGTTCGACGACAAATGAATGCAGCCCAAGATTGCCAAAAGAGTTATATCAATAATAGAAGAAAGGATTTGGAATTCTCGATAAGGGATTTAGTATTCCTTAAGGTTTCCCCTTTGAAGAATGTTATTCAATTTGGAAGGAAAGGCAAGTTAGACCTAAGATCTGTTGGTCCATTTTTGATTATCGAGCATATTGAGAAACATGCTTATAGGTTGGATCCACCTGAGAAGATGGCAGATGTGCACAACATTTTTCACGTGTCGTATCTACGAAAGTTTGTACACGATCCAAGTTTGATAATATCTCCAAATCTGATGGAAGACTTAGAGGTAGAGCCAGAAGTTTCTACACCTTGTAAGCCGCTTTGTTTTCATTGGTAATGACATGAAATAGTTTAGATGAAGGTTGTTAAGCTAGTTAAGGTATAATGGAGCAAGGACGATGACGATTTCACATGGGAAACGGAAAAGAGAATGAATATAACTCTTTTGGTGATATGTCTCATATATCGTATCTTACTTATACTATTGTGTCTTCCACTATTAGAGTTTTGCATGCTAGGGTAGGATTTTGGTTGCATGGATTGTTGGATGCTAAATTTGCTACTTGTGGACGGTACGCATGCAGGACGTTTTGTTAACTCATGCTTGCTTGGAATTTTGGGGGCCAAATACCTAAACGGAGACAATGTAATGACCCGTATTTTACATATAGAAGGATCGTAAAATAATTCTATTTAATTCGATAATGGTCGAATCATTATCATATTCTAATATATTGTTCACGGGAGTGTGAGACATGTCCATGATTTTTACCGAATTTTTTTGTGATCATTTTACCCCTACGACTTGTTGTTTTAGTAATAATTTTTATAGGATGGAATCAGGTGCCGTAAAGATCGGGATGGTGGTTGACGATTCCATAGAGTGGTCACGTTAAAAATTTGGCCTAGCAATTTAGGAGAAATTGCGTTTTTAAATTTTTGTTTCTATTGGCCAGGTTAATTAACAGCTAATGGGTTGATTAGCGAGCCCATTAGTCTAATGACCTGAGATTATAAATAAGGGGTTTGAGGAGAGAATTTGTGTTCTTCTCCTCATTCCACACATTAGTTGAGCGTCAGTGAACCTCCGGTTCAACCTAATTTCCTTAAGCCCAATTTCTCTCTCAAATCATTCTATATCGCATCAAGAAGAAAGATCTACATCAAAGGAGGTTAGATTTCCCTGTTTAGCATTAAATTCAAGTGTTTACTTCGCCTTCCAGAATTAATTTCATCAATATTGAATCGAATCTAGGTGTTGGTGAGTGATAGGGAGCTCTCATATATTTACTATGAATTATTTGTTAATTAGGTTAATTAAATACCTCATATGCTAAATTCACCAAAAATTGGAGAATACGTGCTTAATTCAGATCTAGACGATCTAAGATGACCTAATTTGATCATATGTCATGTATTTCTCTAGATCTACCCTGTTTTATGTGTTTTAATGTCAAACTATGCTAGAATTGTGATGATTATTATACGAATCATGTTTATATGCATTCATATGACTGTTCATTTTGAAATTGGATGAGTTACTATTTGATTGGTTTAGTTGTATGTCATGCATGATTTTCTTATTTAGAATTGTGTGTCATAGGACTTATAACTGAAGGACATACCAAATTAAAAGTTGAGATGATCTGGTTTAGATGAAACTTGGCGAAGGAGCTATGGAGGGTATAGGGACAGTGCTCAAAAAATTTCATGGAAAATACAGTAAGCATATGGACCGGTACTCATCCGTAGGCCACGGACCGGTACCGATCCATCATAAATTGCTGAGAGGCAACGAAACTTCATGCATGGATTATTGGGGTCAATAGCAGGTCACACACAAAGTTTGGTGATGATTGGATGGGTCCAAGTGCAAACTCTCGAATGATCGTCGATGGACAGGCAAGTGAAGCTTCAGAAAGGCAACTCAAGATGTGCATGGACCGAAGGGATATGGTCGAGGTGGCAAATGAAGTGGTCCAACACTCACCCGAAAATTGACCAAGTGTATGGACCGATACTGATTCATAGGTGATGGAGTAATACAGGCCCATCACGGTTGATAGTTGGGGGACAGAGATTCTAGGATGAGAAGTTATGGTCTTCAAGAGCACAATGGTGGTCTCCATTAGTCGATGGCATCTAATGGGTGAAAGTTATAGTCAAAGCGATGTTTATTCTTTGATTATGAACTCAGGCAAGAGTGGTGGTAGTCGAAGGTGATAAGCAGCTCATAGTGGATCGACGCAATGAGATAGTGGACTGACTCTTGTGGGACTCAAGATAAACGTTGGAGTCGGGGATGGATTATATGATTGGAAGTTTTAAGGAATCGTTGATAGGTCAAAAGTTCTAGTAGACTCAAAGCAGGGGTATTGTAGGGACACCTGTTAAGTCTGAGAGGTCGAGTATCATGGATCACTATGAAAGTGATCCGGTTGTTTTTGGAAGACAAACGTACATTGGACATACAGTAGTCCGAATAGAACCAAGGGTTTCCATTAACCCTTGGCGGATAGCAATGACCAGTCATTCGATATCAATGTGATCAAGTCTTTAATCGATGATAGCTAGGTCATTTTTTTTCTATCGATGGTATGGTTTCTTATGTGTTCTCTTCTATTCTTCTGCGTAGTTATCATTGTAGGATACGTAAGAGAAGTGGAATTGGGAATCCAATTCTGACTAGTGTTTACTTCTGTGTTTTAGAGTGTATAGTTAATGAGATTATTATGTGCTAAATCTTTGGTTGCACGGATAGGTTATGTGATATTTGAACTATCTATTATTATATCATCCTATGTAGTTGTTGATAGTCATTGATCGCTCACACCAGACTGTTTAACTCAAGGTTTTATGTCTCCTCTTATTACCATGGGATGCTCATTGACAATGTTGATGAGTACATTGAGTACAGGTGACATGTTGATGATAAGAATGTTGTTCGATGACGAGCACAAAGCTTGCGTATTGTTATTCTTATGATATATCTATTTCGGTGGTTTCTGTTGTTTTTGCTTTTATATACTCTGATGAAGGATGTAGTGATGCTTGATGTATTCAGATATTCAATTATTGGGATTTTTTGTACTTGATATTCTGAGACGTATAGAGATTAGGATTCGTGCTTTGTTATGCTTCACTATTATATCCTATTGTATATGTTATTATTATGTATTATCCACGCGCAGTGGGTTCTACGACATATTCTGTTTCGATTTATCTTCCTCGATGACCATCCCATATCGGCCTAGCATGTCATGCAACACACTTTTCTTATAGTGAAGTGCAGGAGGCATGGGGAGGTCATCACAATAAATCTAATATAATTAAAATGATAAACAATTGATACATGCAGTGTTAGGTATAAAAGTGCATAATTTAAAGTCATGAGAACAACTGTTATAATCCCCTTCTTAAAACAACCTGTAAGCTTGGTGTTAACCGACCTTCTGGTCCAGTTCCCAAAAGTACATGGGACACGCTCGACTCAACATATTGCATGACGTTAAAGCTTAAAGTGTCTCTAAATATCCAAGGGTACGATCTTAGAAGAAGTCGCGCGGGCGGGAGTCTTATAACTCCTCAAAACCATGCACAAACAACAATTTCGTATCCCTCAGCGACCAAAGTTTCGAGTTCGTTTGGTTCGTATCCCTCTCCTCCAATTCCTTTGAACTCCTCACCTTCGTACCTGAACCTCTCACATCCCTTCATCATTGGACCTCTCCATTTTGAATCCCTCATGTACCAAAAACTTCGAACCCCTAAGATTTGAATTCCTCAACACTTAAACGCCTTGTATCCCCCCATCCTCCATCCAGATAGTCTCGAGTCTTCTCAATTTTGTACCTCTCCAGACCAATCCATGTAACACCCCACTCCCGCTATGATCACTCACAATAGGGAATGCCATAGCATCGGTGGAGTATTTTAGTGAGTATAGAACAGAAAAATTTCAACCAGCCAGATATAAATAGTACTTGAAATTTTAAAACATCATCTCATAACAGCGGAAGTAAAACATGTCTGGTTACATCATAAAACCACAGTAAAAGTTAAGTACAATATCCATCAAAATAAAGAAGTACATAATCCCACTCTCATACAATAGCCAAAACAAAAGGAAAGATAACTGGATAACTGGAGCTTTACATCTACCCAAGCTCCTAAAGAATGGAACAACAATCTGATCAAGCTCCACTACTGCTAGGATCCACCACAGGACCTGAGGGTTGGGAAAAAGATAAAAACAACGGGGTCAGACATAAGTCTGAGCGAGTCCTATAACTTTAACAATACAATCGTTTAAAATAACCAGAGAAGACATGAACTGATATACGGTAACATATGGGGATGAATGGTTACACTAAGCGGTCAACTAAACTAAGATAGAGATAAAAACGCATCTACCCTTCCTTAGGTAAATTACTAAACTGCACCACACCAGTCGTTCCTAACTTAAAGGTTGATCCCACCCATGGACTTATAAAATTTACTTAATAGTACTTGCGTACCCCTAGGTGACCAAGTAGGCGCCACGGGGCCCTACAATCCACTAGGTGTACACACTACTCCCCCCATTCGATCGGCTCCCTAACGTAGATACCCGCGCTGGCCCCACCATGGGGTGTACCATTTCCCAACGTGGCAACCCGATATAATTAACGGTGCACGGCTTATATCTACCCGATGCAACAACGGCTTATCTACCAGCCCGGGCCCACTCACGCATATGAAGCCCGTTGGACTTGCGTTGCCACCGCTAACCCGTTTGCCTCTTACAGTCAAGCCCAGTATGCGTGTCCCGTCCTCGACATGGGTCGAGCCCACAAAGATACGTATGGGTTACTGGTTGAAATGGGCCTCCACAAGCTACCCACCTAAGCTTGTCCCTTTTTCTAGTATATCCCACTTAACGCTTTAATCATGTTTAATTACATGTTTCCATTTTGGTTAAGTATTCTAATCGTATTTTCTAATTGCCACCCAAGGCAACCACTAGATTTCTTCATGCCACCCAAGGCACCCACTTAACCCCTCATGTCCCCCTACATGCTAATGTGGTTAAGTGTTTCTTAATTAATTAATTAAGATCGTAACCTTTGTAAAGACCTCTCACATTAGACTGTCTTTTATGACCGCTGGTTAAGCCGGTTGGGTCCGGGCAGCCTTATGTCATAACCGAGTCTAACCTCGTGTCTTTACATTAATCACGTATTTAGTTTGTGCCTAAGACCTCTCACATTGGGCTAACATTTGTAGCAACTGGTTAAGCCGGTTGGGTCCGGGCAGTTTTACGCTACAACTGAGTCCAACCTCGTGTCTTAGTCAATTTAATTACAACTAATTAATCACCCTCATAATTTTATATTAATTATCCCTAATTAATCAAGTTTTTCTTAACATGGGTAGACCTAACTTAATAGGTAAATTCCCATGGGGTAGACCTAACTCAATAGGTAAATTCCCAACACATAGTATGGGTACACCTAACTAAATAGACAAATTCCCATACTATGTTCATTTATTTTGTGTTATGCATAATTATATTACTTTCACACAATCTTACTAACTTATGCATTTAATTAACCCCATCGTTCCCACGTAATTTCGTTTTCATGACATAACACATAAAAGGTGTCAACTTGCATATGAATGAACATGTTTCAAAGGTGCCATCTTGCATATTAACAAACACATAACTTGTATATGAACTTGCATAACATGTCACATAACTTGCATATAATCTTGTATAACATGTCACATAACTTGCATATAATATGTCACCTAACTTACATATTCACTTGCATAACATTCTTGCATATTTACTCATAAACTTGCATAATGTGTCATCATGAACTTGCATATTAACAAACATGTAACTTGCATATTAGCAAACATGTAACTTGCATATTAACAAACATGTAACTTGCATATTAACAAACATGTAACTTGCATAGCATATTTTGCATATTAACATACATGTAACTTGCATATTAACAAACATGTAACTTGCATAGCATATTTTGCATATTAACATACATGTAACTTGCATAGCATATCACCATGAACTTGCATAACATGCATATGATTACATAGCCCACAACTTGCATATTTAGCATCATGCAAACATAACATACATCATATTAAACTTGCATAAACTTGCATACTCAACATGCATAAACATACATACTCAACATGCATAAACATAAGATTAATGCTAACATCATATCATATGATTCAAGACTCTTTAATCCACATACAAAACCATAAATCCCATCACATCTCATCTAATTAGTTTACCCAAAAGATCATCAAAGTGATAGAAACTCACTACTAGCAATTTTGCACACCAAATGGAGAAGATTAAGATGCTAAGAAGGGATTAGAGGTTGATTAGAGAGTGATTAGCATGCAACCCTCTTCATAAATTAGTGGAGGCCATGAGAGCTAGCATTTTGCCATAGTTTAGTTACTAGGTTTAATTATGAATGAATTAGGGTAGGGTTAGGGTATTATTTATAGGATTAGGTTGCATTTTAGACCCTTAGATTAACCCTAGATTAATTTAGGACCATCAGATCCGTCAGATCCAAGAAGCTTCCAGAACTAGCCCACCAAGCCAGCCCAAGAACCCAAACTGGTGCACCCAGTTTCACTGGGCGTCACCCCCCCCTGTCGACAGGCAAGTCGACAGGCAAGTCGACACCCCTGTCGACAGGCCTGTCGACAGCCCTGTCGACATGGGTAGGGCGGGAACCTTCCCGCCTGGCCCCGCCTGCTCTATTTTAAAATCTGAATTTAAATTATAAATCTGTTTTCTTTAGTTTCAAATTTTCTGCAAACTTCATCGGGCCATAACTGGGCCATACGGACTCCGATTTTCGAAAACTCGGACTCTATTTCGCGTATTTTTCCGAGACGAACGCAATGACGCAGCCCGTTTCCCCCAATTCTCACATCTGAGATTATTTATACTTTAATTACTAACTATTAGTGTTAATTGAAATTCGGGGTGTTACAATCCACGACTCCTTCGGCCTCACACATTCTCTAGTCCCTTACTTCCAGCTTCTTTCATATCCCTACTCCTTGTCTCCTCGACCCCGGCTCCCTCCATTCTAACTCGCCTGCATATGCCAACCGTCGTGTCCCTTAGGGGATACACTATTTCATATCACTCAAGGTATGAATTTCGTATCCCACTAAAGGGATACGTATTTTCTGCGCATATTGGTTGAGTGGGTCAAAATTCTAGAAACAGGTTCCCTGGATACAAAAGTCTGTGTAGTGGTTCCCAAATCCTACCTACTCCCACCTAACCACTCACTATAAATACCCCCAAGCTCACACTTCAATGGTGTTGAAAATTCGTTGATTTGACGCATCTTGAGAGCTCCAAGAATTCATTAATGGCATCCTTGCTTTGAGGAAGAAGATGCATAAGAAATTACTTTTACCAATATTCATATATGACAACTATGACTCCAAAATACTTGAAAATGTTTGTAAATGGATGCCACAACATATTTCTAAGCTTATAACCAATTATCGTCAATAAAATATCAATGAAATCTTTCAAAGTGGATATAGTCCCCTCATGAGACCGTACCATTATAAATCTGCAGTGTTATTTACTGCTTTCTGCACTTATTTTCCCACGTGAAACGTAATTCTCTAAGTAACAGAGAATCTTTGGGTGTTACTACATTTTTCACCGTGAACATTCTGGTGCTTTCACTGAGAACCTAGACTTACATCTTTGTCGCACATTTCTGTTTCGACTCCGATGCACTGTAGGTTTCTTCCATAACCTGCCACCGAGTTTACTTACGATGGTTAAGCGAACAAAGAATAAGAATCTTGGTTCCTCTGCCGTAGCTAACGCCGGAACTTCTCAGCAACCTCAATCGGCAGAAGACCCAACTGAAGTAGAATTTCTTCCTCCTATGGACCCCCGAAGCCCCTGCAACTCAAGCGTAGATTTATGTACTAAACAAGAAGTGTGAAAATATGGTTCTTGAACTCAACTAAGCTTTGAAGAACAACATCGAACTTATATGTCAACTTCAAGACAGTCAACGCATCATCACTGAACTTCAGCTTGCTTAGAACAACGTTCGATCGCAGTGCAATGTATCGGAAACTTCTTCTTCCAAATCAAGTGACCCACATCTAAGAAGGAGGTTCAACCTCAACAACAACACAGTCGTCCGCTTCAATTCTCATACTAACGGCAATGACAGCGACAACTGAAATGGAAACAATGATAGAACCACTATCACTTACAACGGAGGAATGCAGTACCATGATCGCTCCCGGTTGGTTATCAACGACGAACCAGGTCCGAGTAACCAACCTCCTCCTCGACAAAACCTAATTATCGCAGCTCAGAATTTGGGGCCTACGCTCCCGGCTACCGAGCAGGCCCAGGTCCCTCTAATTTAGAATGTACACTAGCCCGCTCAACCTCACTAGCAATACCAAAATCAAACAATTGATGTCGATGACATGGAAGAGGACGAGCCGGATATGCATTACAGAAGGCATCCATGGAACAGAACCCCCAAAGTTCGCCAAAACCAATGGATTCCACCGGAAGATCACAACCTAGTGTATCTCTCCGACATGGTCCGAAGGATCATGAGAGATATGCTGGGAAATGACAATGACTCGTGGGAAACCCACTTTAGGCGTAAACCATTCACTAGAATCGTACAAGATGCTGAGTGGCCCTGATGCTTCAGCATGCCACAAATGGCATTCTATGATGGCACAGTTGATCCCTACGCTTTCCTAAACCGCTATGAATGGTAGATGGACTCCAGTTGGCCCACTGATGCGGTCAAGTGCAAGTGCTTCTTGGTCTTCTTGTCATGAAAACTTTGCTTTGGATCTCCTGCCTTCCGCTCCGATCTACCAACAACTTTGGCCAGTTGGCCATAGAATTGGTTAGGTAGTTCAGAATGCACGTTCCAACTCCAACGAACTCCCTCACCTTATCCGATCTTTACCAAGGGCTTGCAGAATCCCTTAAGAGCTACCTCGCACAATATAATACCGCCTTCGCTGAGTCGATGATCTGGAACCTCGCACCATGCTCTTCCATCTTGCAAAATGTGCCTTTCCTACCTCTGAATTTGGAGCCTGGATCGATAGAAAATAGCCTAAGACCCTAGAGGGCTTCTACGAAAAAGCTGGACAATTTTGTGCCAAGAAGACGCCAGGCATACTCGAGCTTCTCGGGGCAACTACCCCTAATAACCCATGGGCTGTCACCGTCGACGACGGTGTCAAAGGAAAGAAAGTCGGAGAATCCTCTAAAAAGGGAAAAGGAGCATCCCCTACAAGTCAAAGACGAACAACAGCAAACAAGGCGGTCGCAACAACAACCAGGCTCTTGTAGATCCTAAGAAGCACGACTGCTACCAGATTTATAGGAACTACACCCCACTGAATCGAGATATGGAGAAAATCTACTTATAAACCTGTAATACTCTCCAGTATAAGAAGCTCAACACTAGAGAATCCACCGACCTTGAGAAAAACTCCAGCAAATACTGCAGATTCCATGATATGTATGGGTACAACACTAACGGTTGTCACCACCTCAAGGACGCGATCATAAAAATCATCCGTGAGAAACGTCTGAAATAGTATGTTCAGGATCCCGCTCCTTCTGAAGCAGCCATGGGTCCTCCAACACCCGCGCTTCCAGCGCCTGCCAATGCGGCCTCGGGGCCGTCCATTAAAAGGCGGGGCATCGTGATCAGCACTATCTATAACATACTTCGCTCTACATATGAGAGCTTCCGAAAGATGGATGAGTATGCAAACTCTATAAAGAATGCTACATACGAAGCTTGCTCCACTCTGAACGAGTCCATCCTGCCAAGCTTCAGAAGACAATGCGAGACGATATCGTCTTCCATGAGAGGGAGTTTACGGGAATTGAGATCCCAACCATTGACCATTTAGTGATCACTGCTCAGATTGGCTCTGTCCTTGTTCGAAGGATCCTAATTGACTTGGGAATCTCGCTCAACATCATCTTCAAACCGGCCTAAGATCAAATGAAACTAGAGGTCAAAGACTTAAAACCTTGCCATGCCATGGTTTACGGCTTCAACTGCTCTTCCAATCAACCCATGGGCATGGTTGATCTCTTATTAGAGCTCGGCGATGGGGATCGGAGCCGGATCCGATTCCTCACCTTTGTGGTCATCGACATCATCTCTCACTGTAACGCCTTCCTCGGCCGCCCTTTCCTTGCAGAATTCCGAGTCTACGTGTCACCATGGTCCCTCCTGATGAAGTTTTCGACAGAAAATGGGATAGACACAATTAAAGGCGACCAAGCCACAGCTTGAGATTGCTACCTCATAGAGTGGAAAAATGCGCGCAATGAGGACAAAGGCAAGACTATGACTTCACCTTCTTGCGCTAAGACCATCTCCGCATAGCAATCAAAGACGTCTGAGTCCTGGCTCAGGAGCCACTGTCGTCTTTCCAACGATCTGATCCAAGGTAGGACGAAGAACCTGATTTCGAAAGGGTTACCTCGGAATGGTGGACGTTCTAATCATTCCCGATGACCCGACAAAGGTCTTGAAAGTTGGATCGCAACTCCACCCTGCAATAAAAGAAGAGCTTGTGGAATTCTTAAGCGACAACCTTGATATTTTTGCTTGAAACCACCGCGACATGTGTGGAAATGATCCAGGAGTCGCTTGTCACAGGCTCGCTATCAATCCCTCGCAACTTACGATCAAACAGAAAGGAGGAATCTCGGGAATCAAAATATTGGATTCACTTAAAGAAAAGGTGTATAGGATACTCAATAAGGGTTTTATTCGAGAAGCCTACTACCTTGAATGAGTCTCTGATCCATTCCCGGTCAAGAAAGCAAACGACAAGTGGCAAACGTGTGTCGACTTCTCCAACTTGAACAAGGCATGCCCTAAAGACCCCTTCCCACTCCCAAAGATTGACCAACTCGTTAATTCGACTGTCAGCTACCAGCTCCTGTCCTTTATGGATGCCTACTCAGGCTACAATCAAATTCCAATTTACCTCCCAGACCAAGAGCATACTTCTTTCATAACCGACCTCAAGCTCTACTTCTATCTCGTCATGCCCTTTGGTCTTAAGAACGCTGGAGCCACCTACCAATGATTGGTCGACTTCATTTTCAAGAACTAGATTGGGAGATCCATGGAGGTATACGTGGACGATATGCTCGTAAAATCGAGGGTATCGAACGACCACGTCCGTAACCTCTTAGAAATGTTCGATGTCCTCCGCCAATATGACATGAAACTCAATCCCTCGAAATGATCTTTTGGCATTGCACCGGGAAAATTCTTGGGTTTCATTGTCAACTCGTGAGGCATTGAAGCCAATTCATATAAGATTAAAGCTATCTGGGATATTTAGGCCCCTTAGAGCATCAAGGATGTTCAAAGTTTAAGCACGAAGGTCACTGCTTTAAGTCGATTCATCTCTAAAGCTACTGACAAGTGCATTCCCTTTTTCAACTTGCTCTGAAAGGGGAAGCGCGACTTCACGTGGACAACAGAGTGCGTCACCGCATCCAAGGACATTCTGGATCACTTAGAGTGACCACCTATCATGTCTAAACCTGTGGATCACAAGGACTGATGTTTATTTTGTTGTTTCCATGTAGGAAATCAGCTCAGCACCCGTACGCATCGAAGACCGTGTCTAACGACCCATTTACTACATAAGCAAGAGGTTGACAGGAGTGGCAAAGAACTATCTGAGGCTGGAAAAGCTGGCCTACTGTTTGTTGATCTATTCCCCGAAAATACGACCATATTTCAGTCTCACCCATCAAAGTCTACACTGCTTAGCCGCAACAACAGGTCCTACAGTGGCCTAAGGCGTTAGGCTGACTTCTAAAATTGAATATAGAGCTTAGCTAGTTCGAGATCACATTCATTCCTCGTCGAGCCATCCTCGAACAATCCCTCGCCGATTTGAAAATAGAGTTCGCCGTTCCATAAGAGCCTCCTCCGGAAGACCTTGAAACTATAGACTTTCAATGGAAACTATTCGTGAATGGGTCCTCCATCAATCAGTGTTCTGGCGCCGAAGTCGTGCTCATCACCCTTGAGGAACGCTCGATATGCTACACTTTAAACCTTAACTTTCCCGCTACCAACAACGATGCAGAATACGAGGCCTTGATCGCTGGACTCGAAATTACAATCTAACTTAACATCAAGGCCATTCATATTTACTCCTACACACAGCTCATCGTGCATCAGGTATAGAAAGAGTCCAAGCCAAGGGGGAACGGCTCGCTCCCTATCTCACTCAGGTTCGCGGATTGCTCACCAACTTCGACCACCACATCATTACGCATATCCTCGAGAATAAAACGAGAATGCTGACTCATTAGCCAAACTAGTAAGCTCTGGGGATGCGCAGCTTATGGGATTTGCCTCGGTCGTATTGACTATCCAAGCATCGATTATATGTAGACTGATTCGGTAGCAGCAACGGAGACCAAAGCCGAGCTTGAGTCTTGGATGACACCAATCAAGAACTACTTGCAACATGGAATCCTCCCTGGATGCTACAAAGAAAGATAGGCACTCACCCGCCAATCGTATCCTTATATCATCTTGGATGGAGTGCACTACCGAAGAGGTTTCTCTGTTCCATTACTTTGGTGTGTAGCTCACAACGACGCCGACCGTGTCTACAAGGTGTGCACGAAGGCAAGTGCAGCGACCAAACTAGGGGCAATCTCTAGCAAGAAAAATTATCAAATATGGGTGTTTTTGTCCCATACTTGATCAAGACACCGCAAACTATGCCTGCAAGTGTGACAAATGCCAGCAGTTTTCGAAGATCCCAAGAGCCCCGCCTATCGAGCTAACGAAAATGATCAGTCCTTGTTCATTCGCTATGTGGGGGACATATATCATCCGGACTCTCGCAATGGCTAGAGGGGGAATGATACGCCATCGTCACGGTGGATTACTTCACCAAATGAGCAGAAGTCGAGGCTCTCGCTGCAATCACCACCAAGAAAGTGATCAACTTCATCGTCCACAATATCATTACCCGCTATGGAGTCACCCAAGCCATCATCTCTGATTACGGGACCCAGATCAAGAGCGCAGAGGTCAAGACTTTCTGCCATCTGCACAATATCAAAAAGAGATTCTCGGTAGTGGCTCATCCTCAGGCCAGTGGGCAAGTCGAGGCTGCCAACAAAGTGATTATCCATTATCAAGAAGCGTCTAGAAAATGACGGAGGCTTATGAGTATATGAGCTCCCTCTAGCCCTATGGGCCTACCAGACCACCCCCAAGTCAGCAACTGGCCACACTCCATTCGCCCTTGCCTATGGATCCGAAGTTGTCATTCCCACTGAGCTAAAGCTTCAATCTCATCGAGTTACTTATTCTGATCTGAAGACCAACCAAGACTTACTTTTAGAGTAACTTGACTTGCTGGATGAAAAAAGGAACAAAGCTGAGCTTAGAGCTACCGCCCAACGCCGATGAGTAGTTTGACACTTCAATTCTAAAGTCTTCTTTAAGGACCTCAACATCGGCGATCTCAAACTAAAAACGATCTTTCCCACACCGACTGGCTTTAGTCCTCGCCGGGAAGGCTCGTACGTCATCAAACGAAGGCTCGGAGACAGGACCTTCAAGATAGCAACCATCGATGGATCCGAACTCCGAAGGGCTTGGAATAGTGAACATATTCGTCACTACTTCGCATAACTTAGTGTACATATTTTTTTGCTTTCCAACAATGTTTTGTTTTCTTTAAATTAAAGGCATTGTAAATGCTGTTACTGCCAAAGTTGTCAGTAAAGATGATGTTCAGTTCTCAATATTCATAATGTATTTACTTTATGCATGATATGTTCGATTGACAATCACAACTAGCTTGCACACACAAACATTGGACCGACACCCTGAGCAAGGGAGCCAGTACCACCACTCGAGTCTCCAATCAACGACGAAACTAAGTATAAATAACACCACTCGAGTCTCGAATCAACAAAGAGACCGAGTATAAATAACACCACTCGAGCCTCGTATCAACGACGAGACCGAGCATATATAATACCACTCGAGCCTCGAATCAATGACGAGACCAAGTATAAATAACACCACTCAAATCTCGAATCAATGAAGAGACCTTGTTTAAATCATTGCGTTTCCAGGTCTCTGGACAAGGGGCAGCCCATCAGCCAAGCTAGTGTGACACTGACCACTCCCATGGCTCCATCCGACCCACTGGGTCTGAATCTGGGTACCATTTGGCAAATCAACGATGCCCATGAGCTCTAACCCGACTGAAACAATGAGAAAGTCTAAAGGACGAATCCATGGCGTCCACGTGGTCTCATGACTTAGGACCAATGACCTCCGAGAGGTCTAAGAGAGAGGGACCCTGACCTGGACTCCGCCTGACTCAGGGCTCATGACCAAAGGAAAACCCAAGAGTGGAGCCAGCGCACGACCTCCGCACGACTGGGGGCACCCCCAGGGAGGAGTCTCCAATCATGTTCGCTTAAGTGTAAAAACATGTAGCTTGCACAAGTATAGGAAACCGAAAATCATAAGACGGACATTCGAACAGTTAACACGAAATGCAATGTAAGAAAAGTTAACCAACACTTTCGTTCACATGACAGAAGCAAACTACACATTTAAATATTTCATGTCTAACAACATGGTGTACATGAAAACCACACCATGCCTCCAAAAGCGAGGGTCATGCTCGCGTATGCTAACGACCTACATAACTAAAATACCTATTATATCTATGACAACCACTGATACTACTCATCCCTCTTCTTTTTTCTTCTTTTTTTCTAAGCATATTCGGTACTAGGAAGGTTACCACTAGTTATGGACCTCTTCCTTTTATAGCCTCTTCCGCCTTTTCCTCCTCTGCTCTTCACAGGAGTGACAGACTCGTAAGACACTGATGGCTCCACCGCCATCCTCGCCGCTTGTAATTACAATGACCTCTCTGTGGGTAATACAATGCAGCGGTTTAGGAGAGATGTCAGAAGCGAGGGCTAGCACAACCTCAGTCTCCTCCTAAGCCTACATGACCTCTAACTTTGCTTTCTTCGTGGCATATTTGGTAGCCTTCTAATTAGCCAGCTTCTTGGGCTTGGGTTGTGTAGATGCATCCGCCTGAAGCTTCTTAAAGGCCTCCTCATCCGTTTTGTTAGCATCATCAGCGACTTTCTTCTTCCTAGCCTCCTCATCAACTCTCTCCTTCTTGGCCTCGTCAGTAGTTTTCTTTTTTCTTCCCTCTTCTGCGGCCCTCTCGTTCTCTGCCTCAGCGTCAGCCTTTTTCTTCGCCACCACAACAACAGCTTTCTCCTCGACATCTTTCCTAGCCTTTGCATGTACCTCATGTATGGTAGCCTCATCCTGCTTCCTCTTCTCCTCCTGTTACTCAGACTTCACCAGCATATGAGCTTTTTGTGACAGCACCAAGCCATACTATGTGTGTACACTCGTATCAACTGCTCCCGTCGCTTGAGCACTTTGACCATTCACCACCTCTCCTTCCTCAAAAAGACTCTTATAAACACTAGATACAAAAGTCCACATCCGAAAATGCATCCACATATTCTCCTAGCTTATTGTATTCCCTGTAACCCCAATCCAAACTCAGATGTTTGAGGAAGCATGGAGGCCAAGCCTGGTGTCTCTTCTGCTTCAAGGTGGCTGCAAAGCAAAAACACAACTATTTAGTTTTTGAGGATTTATACTCTCATCCTCTTCGGGTATTCGCAGTAATGAGAATTCATCTCCAGGAAGGTGTGGCTTGGGTGTGATAGGAAGGGTGCTCACTTTTGCGGTAAAGGTGGATCCCGCCAATCCCGACCCAAGATGTTCAGGGTCATACTCAGCTGAGACATGAGCTAGGACCGGCGGACCGCTAGTCGTGGCAGATGGTGGAACTGGCGGCCGATAAGAACTTCCCTCTGCAAAATCCTGAGTGATAGTCACACTCTTAGTAGGCATAAAATTTTGCATTTCGGCAGCACGCTTCGCTAATCTCTCACTCTCGGCATCATCGCGTAACAATGTCATCCCTTCCTCTAACACCTTGCGCTCTGCCTCAGTCAAGAGCTTCACCATGAGTTTGTTTTCGTCCACTACCACCTATCGCAACCGAGTTTCGAGGGTAGTCCCTAACCCATGAGATTACTTGAAACCTCAAAGCCTTGATGCACATACCCCAGATAGGTTACTCCGATGACTCCACAACCCTGGCCTCCGTGTTCTCAATATCTTCCCTGAGACTATCCACCCCTCTTTGGTGCTCAGTTTTTAGCCCTTCTAGTGAGCTCAGTACGTCTCTATTACTGGCATCGGCCTCCTCCTTCTCCTTCTTAACATCCTCCAACTGTTGCCTCACCTCATCTTCCCCCATTGTAAACGTTGAACCCCCTCATTCTTGGTTTTCAACTGCGTCTCGTTCTCTAGCACCAAAGCCTCATTGTTCTTTTGAAGTTGGTTTTCAACTGCGTCTCATTCTCTAGCACCAAAGCCTCATTGTTCTTTTGAAGTTGGTGTAGCTTATCGTTTTCTGTAGACAAGTGGATATTCACCTCCATCAGCTTAGAGTTTTCCTCTTCAAACGAGCATTTTTGGTCGACACTGAGGGCACAGTATCTTCAAAAGATGAAGCAGCGTGCCCTGATTTCTTCACCAACTTGTCATATTTCACCTTCATCTCACATGTTTCAACAATAGAGAGTTAGCATACAATTATGCTATTCGAGTACACTGAAATAGATGTAGCATAAAAGATGTGTCTTACACAAAGAATCTTCTCGATTCTGGACAGTCAACTGCTCGTCCTTGACCTCCTTCTTTAAGATGGAAATCTACACATCCTTGTTCTTAATAAGCTCCGAGAGATGCTCTAAGTACTTATAAAACACTTTACACTAATAGTAAGCGGTGTATACTTGCTGGCACACTATCTCACTTTCCTCCCGAGGAATCAGATTAAGATCCGAAAGCAACATAATTTCATTAAAATAGTGCTTAGGAAATTTCTCTTTCAGTAGGGCCTTCCTCTCTTCTACACAAAGTTCTAGAGCTTTGGGTGGCTCGAGCTATAGCCCATTTTTCTTCAAGGCTATTTTCTTCCTTCGGCCGACGTGTGCCACCTCTTTTCCCTTAGAAGAAACGACAGGCAGCACATGCGGAATGTAAGGAGTGGTCCTTGAAGAGAGGCGCCCATCGCTAGTAGAAACATGCCTTGTGTCTGCCCCCGTTGATCGGATGTACGTAGAGGAAGACTCAGAATGCCGAGATTGTTCTCTACGACGATACTCGTTGATATAATCACGAAAGGGCAGGAGATCATCTCCCAAAGAAGCATGTTTTCTAAAATTTCTGAGGAAAGCACTTCTCGAAGACCGGTAACTCCCGGACCCATAACGCGGCCTCTACCTCCTCTAGCCATCTCAACTGCGAAAGAAATAGATTCAAAGTCATCATCAAACACCCTGTGCACACAAACAAATGTTGTGTCATACAGTGTTTATGAATGTGTGTCCTAAGTTGTCTCTCAACAGACCAAATAGAGGTCCGCTTGAAGGAGTGATCAACCCCAGAGCTAAAGCTAGTTCCTCCATACTGGTGGCGCTAGGCCAGAGAAACATTAAAAGCGGGAATTTATTAAGCTCATCAAGCTGACCCTCTTTCTCAAGCGAGACGACAGTCTCATAAGGAGTTACTGGAGACAGCGGTCTAGTCGACACTTCTACCCTTGGCTCACCTACCACAGGCAGGACAAGAGCGATTGGTAGGCACTCGTCCCCATCAACTTCCTCCTCAACATTGTTCTCGCCCATACTAGTTTCCTCTTGAATCCTTGTCGCCTTGCGCAGCTTAGACCCGGTAGGGTGCGCTTTCCTTTTTTGGCTCAGAGAGCTAGCTTCTTTCCCGATTTTCGCTTTATGTCCACCTCTACCAATGGCCGGTTTGATTATTGCACGGTCAGCAGGAAGCAGTCCTGTACGAGGAAGTCAGTCCTGATCTAGAACGTTCTCGGTGGAATGAGCCTCAGCCAGAATGGCCAGCTAAGACTCAAGATGTTGTTGGTACACGATGTCCTTAGGCGCATCAGGATTTCCTATCATACCCCGAACGAAGTTAAACTTAAGTTATCAAACCCACAAGTCTCAAAATCAAAACAAGAGCGAATGCTTACTTCCTTCCAACCATCTCCTCAGAAACCCAGGATTACAACGCACGAAGAACCAGTCATGTTTATACACGGTCAACTCAGGCCATTTCCCATCAAAGAACTTGGTGTTGGGTAGAGCTTCCAAGAAATGTTGAGGCGGTGAAATATTGGCTCTCCTCTTCAACTGAAAAAATACCAATGTCCTCTCCGATGGGTTCTAATTGCAGGTAGTCTCTGTAGAGAATGCAGGTACCTAACAGGGAAGCATACGCAATCGGATGAAGCTGCGATGGCGCAAGGCAAAAGTAGTGCAGTGCGTCCCTGGATAAAGTTGTTAGGCAGAGGTACACACCAAGAAATACACACCTTTCTGTTCTAGGCAGTATACCCCTCCAGCGGTGCGTGAGCCATATTGTCCTTCCTGGGCGCGCAACCAACTTTCTGGGGAATACTGAACTGCATCGCCATTCGCCTTACCTTCGTCTCATCCATATGCGACGACAACGAATACGGCGGGTTCTCAAGTATGACTGTGCCCACCATAATATCTGGCGCCGCCAACGTGCTTCCCCCAAGATATCAACGTGCTTCCACTTCATGTTCACCCTCGGTCGTTCCAAGCCTTCCCGTGTCGGTAACTCCATCGAACGCTTGACAGACGATTGATTTTCTTCTGACTACACCCCACGATCGGGCCTTTTCGGCGAACCTATCGCCTGAGAAGGAGTGGACTATTTGGAGGTCTCAAGCTCGCTGCCTCTCGAGCTAGCATCGCTAGTTGAACCAGATGGGGACGGTGAATGTTGCAAATCTTCGGCTTTCGAAATATGTCATGTTTTCAATCTTGTATCCATTGCTAGCTATACTTTTAATATATTTGCGTTAGACATCACATTGTATACCCTATACCCCTCATGTGGATGTAAACTAACATGTACGTGTGGTGTCGTGCAACGCCATGCTAATACTGTTATAAGATATGGGACACGGCGACGATCCCAAGTCCTTGGGACTATAACCATCGCCATCGTCAACCAATGTTGCTGGATGCGCGTCGAGACGCGACCATGTTATGTTATAATCGAGAACATACGTTTGATAGTTCGGTAATTCAGTCATGTTCACAGTTCAAATATATGTTATAGTCCTATGTTCGAGGCTGATTTGTCGACCAAGTGACAAACGACATAAGTCTCGATTCAATTGTACAATGTCGCAAGAGAGGCATGAATTCCAAGACGAGAAGTCGAAAGTTAGTCTTGAAAGGGAAAACATGAAGCTTCACGAAGACGGAGGTCAAATCGACCATCCCAGAATAGTCCATGTATCCTCCTAGGGATACGAGATTTCGTGTCCCTTCAGGGATACAAGATTTTGAATCCCCAACCTGGGGCATGAAACCTTTTTTCCCTCCGAGGATACGAAATCACATATCTCCCATGATGGAATAAGAACCTCAAACCTGAGCCATCAATTCCAATTCCACCACCAAAGCCTCGTTTTCCCCTTTCTTCTCCACTAATACTTCGACTCCCCTTTTCTTCTTCTCGAAAGCTTCCTTTCCAGCCTCTTCTTTTACGAAGCACTACTCTAATGGCAATCGAACCCATGGGCACAGCTCATGCCGATCCTTCCAAAGGTCGACCATGAATTCAATTTGATCTTAATCCTCTCAAACTCCAAGTTAATTTCTAGACATGATCAGTTCCAACATCGAGCCATGGTATGACATCCATAGCGGATCAAGCACCGATGCCGACCCCGATTCGAAACCAACGTCCACATCATAAGCCTAGATCTCGTTCCCTACCTATTTTTGAGTTCAATGTTCAAGAGATTCGAATTCGGGGCTATGAGTTCCTAGGTCAAGTATCGGCAGAAACAAAGAAAAAACGTGGATGGGTTCTTGGTTAGAATTTATAGGAGGAAAGGTGAAGGGATTGGGCCTAGTCAGGCCGGCATTTCGTGTCCCTCACATGGGATACAAAATCTTGTATCCTGCTGGAATACGAGACACCGTATCCCCTAAAGGGATATGAGGCCAAGCTAATTATAAAAAATATGTATATATTTATGTATAATATATATACATTTAAATAATATATATGTATACATATATCTATGTATACAAGTATATTTAAAATGTGCACGTGCACACCCTTCACGTGTAAGCTTTCACGTTCCGAGCAATCAAACGCTCGTAAACATGTACTCGTATATATTCACACTCACATGTGTATATGTAGTGCATTTCATTTTCACTTCCCATCGCATTGCGCAAAACCATGCAAAAACGTTTGACCGCACGCATGACGCCATGTCGACAATCACTTGTTTACATAATAAAGTAAACAAGAGTAAACATGTGTCGACGACTAACGTTTATATTTATGAGTTAGCAGGAATTAGACGATTCAACAAAAACAATCATATCAACCCACAAGACAAGACGTACTTTGGGGGGCAAATGTTAACCGACCTTTAGGTCTGGTTCCCAAAAGTACATCGGACATGCTCGACTCAACATATCGCGTGACGTTAAAGCTCGAAGTGTCTCCAAATAGCCAAGGATGCGAGATTAAAGGAAGTCGCACGAGCTGGAGCCTCACAACTCCTAAAAACCATGCGCAAACAACAATTTTGTATCGTTCAAAGACAAAAGTTTCGAGTCCCTTTGGTTTTTATCCCTCTCCTCCAATTCCTTTATACCCCTCACCTTCGTACTTGAACCTCCCGCATCCCTTCATCATCGGACCTCTCCATTTCAGATCTCTCATGTACCAGAAATTTCGAACCCCTACGGTATGAATCCCTCAACACTTAAACGTCTCGTATCCACCCATCCTCGAGCCAGATAGTCTCGAGTCTCCACAATTTCGAACCTCTCTAGACCAAGCCTCGATTCCCTCGGCCTTAAACATTCTCAAGTCCCCCACTTCCAATTGCTTTCACATCCCTCCTCCTTGTCTCATCGACCCCGGCTCCCTCCATTCGAACCCGCCTGCATATGTCAACCACCGTGTCCCTTAGGGGATACACTATTTCTTATCCCACTAAAGGGATATGCATTTTCTGTGCATATTGGTAGAAGGGGGTTGAAATTCTAGAAACGGGCTCCCTAGGATACGAAAGTCTATGTAGTGGTTCCCAAATCCTACTTACTCCCACCTAACCACTCCACTATAAATACCCCCATGCTCACACTTCAAAGGGGTTGGAAATTGGATGATTTGACACCTCTTGAGAGCTCTAAGAACTCAATAATGGCATCCTTTCTTTGAGGAAGAAGAAGCATAAGAGTTACTTTTTTCAATAATCATATATGACAATTATGACTCCAAATACTTGGAAATGTTTGTAAACGGATGTCATGACATAGTTCTAAGCTTGTAACCTATTATCTTCAATAAAATATTAGTGAACTCTTCCAAAGGGGGCATAGGCCCCTTACGGGAAGAACCACTATAAATGTACAGTGTTATTTACTGCTTTCTGCATATATTTTCCCACGCGAAACATAATTCTTTAAGTAACGGAGAATCTTTGGTGTCAAAACGTTTTTTTGCCGTCAACACTTGGTAGAAGATTATTACTGGTAATTTGGGCAAGTTTGAATAACAATGAAACTTGATTTGAAAGTGTGTATCATGATCATAAAAACTTATCTATTATTATATTTTAAATTATTTTGATGTGAGTTATTTTCTAGAGCTTCGATTAATATCTTTATTTTTATGAAGGATAACAAACAAATGATTCGTGTTTTAGCGGATTAGAGTTTTCACTTCTTGTGAAAAGTTGGGCTCACTAGGATGTGAGTTATTAGACTCTGCCAGCCTAGCATGAACTTTTATTCTTAACTGGTACAAGCTTAGGATCAATGTTTAATGTATGGCTTGCTTTCTCTAGTGAAATTCTACACTTGTCTGAGTGATTACAAAATGAACACATTAAGGCTCGCCTTTAGAAAATTAGCCAGCTCGTTCATTTTCCTTGGGCTAAAATGAGATCTAATTTTTAAGACTTAGATAAGTCATCCTACAAATTGAGATCTCAATTGTGGTTTCTACAGGAGCATCCCTGTGATATCCTAGCTCTTCCTCTTTATTAAGACCCAAATCTTTGAAGAGCTAACTATGCTGCCCAAACCAGGATTTCTCCTGTGTATGATACACATCATTGTCTTTGATGCAAAGAAAATTCTTCACATTTTCCGTTCTCTCTACAATGGGCGTTCTTCCATTCCTCCATTTAACTCTCCCTAGTAGCAACCTGGTCTCACCTCATGACCCCGACAACGCCATTTGTTAGAAACTTCATCAACGAACACCAAGACGGAATGCATGCTCTAAATTCAACAAGGTTCAGTCGGCCCAGAAAGGCATTATAAGGAGAGTATATGTCCAAACAATGAATGGAACGATTCACACTTTTCAATAATCTACTTCCTCTAATTCAACTGCCAATTCAACCATTCCTACTAGTTCATTAGCAGATCCATTGAAAGCATGAACACGAGATGTACATGATTTTAAATCCTTAGTTTATAACATCATCTAGTCTTATGCCATCTTAAATAGAATGTTTATGAAACTCCCATAATCAACAAGGATTTTACGCACCAAAATTGAGCCAATTATGGCATATTTTAATAACGGATTAATGGATAGAGATTTCAGCACATCCGCTTCTCAATTTTGGAAGAAAATGTCATCCATCATCGTCTTCCTTTGCTTAGTCAGCATTGTTTCTTCTATAATTTTGCATTCCTTATACTCTAGATGCTTAATGGCATTAAACTATTATTCCACGGTTCACCCACTCTTACCAGGCAGATGTGATCCACCGACTATATTGTTAATGACAATACTTTTCTCTTTCTTCTGAGGGGTAGCATGGGTGCTACCCGACCTTGACTTGTTCTGCCAATATCTTACTTATGCTCCTTGGGACCACGTTGTAATCATCAAACTTTCCTTTGCATATTAGCTTCTCAACTACATCCGGCAACTGATGACACTTTTTAGTCATATAACCATAAATCTCGTGAAATTGACAATACTTCTAGGTTGCTTCTCTCGCAATTGACTTTCTTGGAGAAGGCTCCTTGTACTAGATGGTGTTGCAAATTTCGTGATATGTATTCTCTAGAAATTAAATAAGTGGAGTGAAAATATTATAATTTGAAAACCTACAAAGCTTCCTTGAGTTTCTCTGCTGATTGCGGCTCTCATCGTCATTATCGTCTCGTTTTGGTTATTATTCTTCTAGTTTTGATTCTGAACATCACATCCATCTTTCCAGAACTTCCTCTAGACCGTTGTACCGCAATGTTACTTTGAATTCCTTTAACACTTAACCTTGAATTTTCTTTCTTGCATGATCTCACTCACGCATGATCAGCGTTTCCTTAGCATAATCGACCTGAAGTAGAGAGAGGCTTACTAGTCAACTAGTCCACAAACTGAGAATCTGGACCAATGCCACAGATCAATTTCATTAAGATCGTTTTGCATTAGCTCGCTAACTTCAATTACAGACATGATGAACCTTGTCTAATAATCTTTTAAGGTTCACTACAAGAAAAACAACATATATCAGCAGTAGAATCCGCTTCTAATCCGGCGCTAAACAGGCCCTAGCGACGGATTTCCTACATAACATTTTGGTCAGTATAAACCATGACAGTATCTGTGTCAGATTTTGCAATGGAATTTAGCATGAGTTTTCCATCATTTTGCTAATTTTTTAATAAAAATAAAATTTTATTTATTAATTTAATTTTAATTTATTTACCGATGGATAATTAATTTATAATAAAATATTATTTATAAAAGGTGTTGGTAAATCCTTACTAAGTACCAAGGGATTAGCGGTAAAAATTAAATTGAGGTAAAATTAACCCCCTTTTTTGTTGGTAGTCCGTTTTTATTCCCCTTCTAATATATACACACACACACACACACACATACACACATACTTATACATATTCATCACACACATAACTTGTGTTCTATTTAACACACAATCCTAATTTAAATACAGCACAATTAATATCAACACACACATCTCATAATCAATGTATCATTAATCACTCATCTCATAATTACCATTACATAATAGACATACTAAACAGTCTTACATCAAAAATACATAATACATCCATAGTATTTCATAAACAATACTAAAAAGTACAAACCAAAATATAGTTCTAGAATTTCAAATCCATAACTTGTTACGACATGTTCTCGTTTTTTGCATTAAAGTTGTCTATCTTCCTGTAAAACAAAAATTCTCTAGTTATACATACAGTTACATAAGTAAAGAATTTTACTTTTTACCCATCTAAACAATCAATCTACCTCTCCACAGAGGCAATAACTAAATACCACAAAATTACCAAAAGGCAATAAGCAAACTATGTGCAATATAAATTTGAATTGCTAAAAAGAAAAGAGAGAAGCAGACTCACTCACCTGCTCTTGACTGACCTGCTGCCACAATCAACCTCCTCCAGAACCACCGACATGCCTCCTTAACCACCATCCGTCATCACCTCTGCAATAACAGTTGCACCCAAAAACCTCCATCAAAAGTCCACGTGCCTGGACCATTCGTGAGCAAAGGAACCAACTTGCTTAAGCTTCGAATGTATGGAAGAGACAATAGCATGGATAGTGTAGGCTCGGTGTTTAGTGAAGACATGGTCAGTCCCAGAAATTTTGGTACCTAAAGCGAAAAGCATAAATGATGCCCTTATATAGACGTTAATATATTACATCCAAACAATCTATATTGTTTAAAGATAATGAGAATATGAAACCAAAAAAACAATTTTAGATAGAGCAAGACTACGAAATTTTGTTAGCTAGCCATTAAAAAATTCATTCACTATTCTAATTTCAAGTTAATCCTCGTTAATTGTCATAAAACGTTAAAAATATAAATTAATCCTGAAATTTTATACAATCACAAACTAAAAATTTAAAAATAAGTGCAAAATTGGATTTGCAATTCAGTATCAACTTAGATGCTGTTGTTCATAACTTGATTAATTTTGTTTTACAACTCAGGATCAACAAGTAAACCATATACTTGATTAGAAGAACTGGCTATTAACTCGATAGTAGAAACGTGCTTCCCATTCCATCTAAACAAACCCACCTCAAACATTCATCGCTACTCACATGACTTAAAAAATGAGCATATATATAAATAAGAGGTAAATCAAAAGAAAAATTGAATTAGTTCCCAATACTCATTTATGGGCTGAATATTAATTGGCTAGGCACTCCTCAGATGCAATGCTTCAAAGTTTTATCTATAGGTTCTAGCAACAATGCTGTTTAATTTTTTAAACCTGATATAATTAAATATCTAAAACATAGATGCTTCCATAATTTGTAAACTATATACAATCGAATATCTAAAACATATAACAAATTCAGTTATCTAAATTACTTGCCTATTGTCCATCAGCTTCAAGCTCAACTGAAATTAATTCATGCATTTGTTGTTAGTACTTTAGATGCTGTCGTGCCAACATGGAGAATCGCGATCTGGAATGCAGTAGTCTAGAGTTCGATTGTCGTTCGCTCACCGTTATGAAGAGTTGCGATGGAGGTTTAGATTTCAATAATTTGCGGATGCGAATCACGAAATTTTTCTATATTGGTGGATCCGGTGCTCTAGTTTATTTGAGGAACTTCCAAGATTTTTTTGGGAAGTTGCATGAAGCAGCTATTGAAGTGGACCTGATTTTTGTGTAGTAGGGAAGGAAGGAAGCATAATGGTTCAGTGGAAACGAGGCTTATGAAGTTAATTTTTTGAGGTTGGAGCCAAAAAATTAGTCATTGGAGCCAAAAAGTTTCAAACTTGAAGCCAAAAGTTTCATTTTTCGAGCAAACAAGATTTAACATATTAATTATTATTTATGATTTACTAACTATTCATAATAAAATATTAAATTTAAATATATCCACTGATTATAAACATTAATTATGAGTTATAAATTATAAATTGTTTATTTATAATCATTTTAATACAAATTATGAATAATTAATCCTTTTAGTTGGAACCAATGTTTTTATAACCTTTTAAATAGTTGTTAAAAGGTTAATTAATAATCATTAGCAATAAATATTGTCAAAACGTCCTACTTTACGGTGTTATTTGAAAGCGTTGTAAAAGTCTATATTTTACAATGTTTCTAAATAAAATGTTCTGAAAACATAAGATTTTTAAACATTTTTGTCAAAAACATTGTAAAATTACATTTTTTTTTACAACGTTTTGTTATCAGTATTGTGAAAAAACATTGTAAAAAGGTTATTTTATTGTGAAAAAACATTTAAACAATGTAAAATTATGTTTTCCCATTTTTTTTTTGTTATGGACTCAAGGGACATGTAATAACCCGGAAAATCCGAGCCAATTTAAAATTTTAATTTTGGCCATTTTAATGAATTTTGAATATTTAAATAATGACGATGAGAAATTTATTTTTGAATAGAAATAGAACGTATATATTTATTTGAATCGTCGTTAGAATATAAATATTTATTATAAATATAAAAGGAATTGAAAATGGCGCGGTAATTCGAAAATTTGATTTTAAATTTCAAATGAATGTACAGGATTCAAAATAAATCGGATTTTAGCGAAACCAAAATTATTTGAATCTAATTGAGAATATCTTTTCAACAAATCCGAAAAATTGAAATTTCATAGCGGGAATCAAGAGATATGCCAAGTTGAAATTTCAGAATAGTGGCTATGGAATTCTCGCCCTTAAAAATAGAAATTTTGCAAACGACCTCGGTTTTCGACGAAACCACTTTTGTTGGATCCGCGATGTCATATTATGGCTAGGTTTCAAAATTCATAATTTTCTAAATTAATATGTGGGCATGGCGAAGTTAAACGTGTTTTGACCGTTTTAGTCAATTTTAATCGACTGGAAAATGGCCATTTTTCAAACGATCTCAGAATTTGACGAAATTAGTTTTGTTAGGACCGTATCGTCAATACGAAGCTAGAAAATATTTTTCGGGAATTTTTAGAGTGCGTATGTGTCCCCGGTAAATTGAAATGTGTGTTCAAATTCAATATATAGATTTATATTTTGATTTTGACTGAAACTGATCGAAACGATCGAATCATCTGATGAAACATATCCCATTGTGTTCAGAGTGGGGGTAATTAGCTAGGGATGATAGTTGGTGGGTTCGATTTCGAGTTCAAAATAAAAAGTTACTTTTTGAAATTAAATAATAATAAAATATATATAATTATATACTCCTCTCTACACTCTCTCCCTCCTCTAAGTCAAACCCGCCAGCAAAATAAAATTAAAAAAATGGCCGACGCTCATCGTCCCGTCCTCCGCTGAGCGTCGTTGACCGCGGCCCCCCATCGCCTCAGGAGATCTCCGCAGCGCCCCCTCCCCCTCTCTCGATTCTCCCTCCTCTCTGTTGGCTCCTTCCCACTTCTATGCGATGCCGAGCTCCCCTCCACCCCCCTGAAACTCGACGCCGACCATCCACCTCCCCCTTGACCTCAGACACAGCACAACAACCCCCCCCCCCCCCCGCGGGCCTCCACTCCACCCCGACGCAAAACCCCTTCCTCCGAAAGAAAAAGTAAGTATTTTCTGATTTTAATTTTGTTTTTTATATATAAATTAAAAACAGTGTATGAAAAAGATTATATTTTTATAAAATAAAAAGAGATGATTTTTATATATAAAGATATGATTTTTATATTATAGAAAGAATAAAGATATGATTTTTATATTATAGAAAGAATAAAGATATGATTTTTATATTATAGAAAGAATACAGATATGATTTTTTAAATTATATAGATAGTAAAAATATAATCTTTATTAGAAGAAGAGTGATATAAAAATTTAATTTTTATTATGAAGTCAGCTTGGTATAAATATGATCTTTATTATATGAACACCGTTATAAAAATAGAATTTTTATCTACATAGTAGCGGTATAAAAATGTGATTTTTATCCATATAGAGTGATTATAAAAATGTGATTTTTATATACATAGCAACAATATAAAAATGTGATTTTTATATATGTAGTGGCTACGGACAATGTAATTGACAAAAGGAGAGCACGACGAAGATTTCTACATATGAAGAGTCGCGGTGTATTGGTTTAGCTAGTCGGTGAGAACTTCTCACTTTTAATCTTGTTTTCTAGTTAAAAATATATACTAGGATGCAAACGGTGCTTAGCAGCACTCGACACCCGTCGTCCACAGACCATGGACGACTTGTATGCTTGTTTGATGTGTTGTGAAGTTTGTTTTGTGATGTTGATGTGAAATGGAGAATAAAATATTCATGTGTTGAAATAAATTAATTATCGTTAAAAATATAATTTTTAACGTGAATTTGAATAAAATAGATATTCATTTACAAATCAGACGATTTGTTTATGTACACCCATTTGAAGGATATTGATTGGGACGACAAATTTTACACGTCGCCCAACTACACAAATAATATTCAGTGTTTGTGGATTGAAACCCCACACGGGTATTGGGATGATATCTGGTGTACACTAATCCCAATTGTTTAGTGGTATGTCGATCGTTTGATTGACAGACTGTGTAAGTGTTAATTATTTATATCTAATGCTTATGCAGTTGTGTGGTGCACTTTGGATGATGGTTGATTATTTCTCATTGCTATTATATACATGTGTGGTATGGAATCCATATAATTAACATTAAATGGAAATTGATTGGGCCTCACTCCAATTGGGAAAATAAAGAATATTAAAATATATATTCATGTGTTGAATAGAATAAAGAATATTCATGTGTTGAATAGAATATATATTCATGTGTTGAAAATATTCATGTGTAGAGTAAAATATTTTAAACAGTAAAATTTACATCTTTATCATAATTTTATAAAATATATTAAATAATAAAAATAGTCAAGTGTTGATGATACTTACGTGTTGAGAATATTCATGTGTTGAAAGAAATATAGATTCATGTGTTGAATAGAATAAATATTCATTTGTTGAATAGAATAACGAAGTTATTGAAATATATAAAGCCGTGTTGATTAGATTTGCGCCATTTCGACGCGAACGATATTTATATTGATTATATTCATTTTTGTAATGAATATAAAAAAGGAAGTGATTGCAAAATATAACGTTTTGAAAATATTATCGTTTATATAGTAATGATATGAAATATTCAATTTTGATTTGAAATTGAATATGAAGTGAAATTGTTTTGAAAACGAATTTAAAACGATTTATAAAATACGTTTTGAATTGAAAACGACGAAATATATATAATATATATTATATATATTAAATGGCCTGAATAGAATGCGCCGCGCCGCGGCAGTTTGCGAATTTCGATCATTGACTTTGAATTGACGTTGCGGGAGATCCGACCGTCGGATTCTCCTGAAACCAGAACCGTTAGGTTCGTATCGAACAGATCTTTCCAATGAATATTAGAAATTTGAAATCTAATGGTTGGATTTGGAATTATGTTCAAATCAAATTTAGAAAAGGTCGTTGTATGTGCAGTTCGGTGGCCGTTATTGAAAACCGACTGTACGGGCCTTGATAAAATTATTAAAAATATTAATAATTTGTGTAAAATCATAATATATGAATAGAAAAGAACTGAGATGAAAAATTCCACATTTGAAAGGATAAAAATATGTTTCTATCGAAATGAACTAGTTTTGAACTAGATTTGAAGTGGTTTTGAAAATAATCAGAATTTCCAATATACGAATTGGAATGGATTTGAATCGAAATTATCTTCGGAATATTTCGATGTTGGATTTCATGATTATACAGATATGGTGGTGGAAATTTGAAAGATATATTTATGTCGTTATTTCCAATACGATATTTGTTGGTTTCAGAATTTGATATTGAATATAAGCCGATATATTTTCTATTCAAAGCTTTGTATTTAATATCAAATGGGATTTTGGGGTTAATCGTGAATGGTGTCTTAAATAACACTGTTCTTGAACCCAGTTTAGAAAAAAATAAATCTTTTAATTAAGATTTAGTGAAATTGTCCAGTTAATAAGCATTTAATTGGAATTGAATTTAAATTGGTTTTTGGGGTTTATCGTGAATTGTGTCTAAAATAACACTGTTCTTGAACCCAGTTTAGAAAAGAATAAATCTTTTAATTAAGATTTAGTGAAATTGTCCAGTTAATTAGAATTTAATTGGAATTGAATTTAAATTTGTTTTTGGGGTTTATCGTGAGCAGTGTTTTGAGTAACACCTGCTCTTTAACCCGATTAACAATGGAATGTGATTTTGGGTTTATCGTGAACCGTGTTTTTGATGACATTGGTTCTTTAACCCAGTTAAAGACAGGATACTGATTTTTGGGAAGATTAAAACTAAGTGGAGTTTTAGTGAATCTTTAATTAGATTAAAGTGATTGAGAATGGAGTATCACCAGTTTTGCTCCAAGCGATAGTTAAATCTTTAATTAGATTTGAACGTGAAATGGTAATGAATATTTACCAATAACACTGTGGTGTTAGATATGGAGTATTACTAGTTTTGCTCCCTGGGATGAATAGGTTGGGATTGGGAAATAAAATAAATAATTACTTCGGTGTGGTTCGCTAATCCCGACTAGTTTGGAAAACCTTAACATGGTTTGAAATGATATCCAAAGGAAGATTAAAGAATAAATTTAGAAGAATTTATCTTTGATAAAATTAGTAGGAACCTTTCCCTAAGAATGTGAATATTTGAATAAAAGAATATTCTGAGTTGGAATGAGGCGTATGTTGTGTTTGTGTAGCACTTGTTTATTATTTATGCGAGTTATTCGGAACGGTCGGGTTTATACCCATTCTGAATAACCGATTCGACGATAGGACAAAGATGAAGACGGTGGTTGAAGACCGGAGGTCCTCACATCGTTTGGATGATTATTGATGATCTTGATTGGACTGTACACCCAAGAGGACGGAATCAGTTGGTGCTCGTCCAGACGTACTTGGAGATCGATGGATATGCGAGGAATAAAGTTCCTCCGGTTTCGTTCAGACCCAGGACGAACTTGTAAATGGACTGTGTGTCTGACTTTAGATTTTATTCTGTGTGATTGATTTCTATTAAATATATATCTGTTTGGCGGCGGAGAATTTATTCTCTTGCTTAACGCCTTTCTCTGAGACGTACGAGCTCAGAGATTATATATTGATGGATATCAATCGCATGGCATGAATTGCCAGCGTGGCATGCCTAAGTGGCAAATGATCAAGGCTTCTATTGAAAAGCATAGTCTTGTAGTTGACGATCAAAGAACGGACTGTGTGGCATAGCTTTTCGTATAGCGTTAATTTACGAGCCTCACACCTCGGTATGAGTCGAAAACGGGATAGTGACTGCAGGGAGAGCACGACATTTCTTTCTAGCTATGGGTGATGTCAGTGACCTACCAGCCCTGACATTTATATACATTTTACCTGTGTGGTTGTTGGAATGCGAGGCACCTCGAATATATGGTCGATAACTGGCACTATGTGAGCCGACGTACAGACCATTATATAGGTCCTATAGGACCGGGAAACGTGTGTTCAGGAATAACTAATCCTCAAAAGTAAGAGAGGACCGGCCCTGAAGATCCAAGGATCACTGTGTGTGGTCCTGAGACATTTGCTAGAGTGTCTCGAACGGAGTGGAGCTTGCCCCTTTCCACGACTCATGATGGAATCCAATTTCCAATACGTGATAATTCGGTTTTATTTGTAGAACATAGTATGGCGACATAATAGATGGTAGCTATGCCGCCTATGATTGATACTTATGATTGAAATTGTTTTGACACTACACACATATATAGTAATATCAAAATAATGTGTTTTTAAGCGTATCAAGCATTCTTTGGCTATTATAAGGTAAAACTGTATCCTCCGGCTTGCGTTGCATTGTGTGATGGGACCTGGGTCTTATAATAGCTTCATTTTTCTTTATTTAGCATTGCGCTGTTTGTTTTATGCACTGGTATTCTTGGGAGGAAACCCATTCCATGTTATAAGGCGTGGTCCCTTGATTTACCTAACTTTAAAATAAAGATTAATAACTGTTTTGGTTCTCACACCGGTCACATGACTGACCTGGAATTTATTGTTTTAACCTAAACTCTGGGCAGCTAGTAGTTTTGGTTTTGCAGATTTATATTCACAGGATCCTGATTTACAGCTGGAACGATGCTCGGAAAGCTCTGTATCCGTGTATTACTTTCAGTTGTGTTTTGTATTATTTTTCCGCTGCTATGTATTTAAATGTAATGTGAATCTCTGATATTTTTCTGATGTATAATATTTATTCATACTCTGTAATATTCTTGTATTCTGATCGAATTGTTGTAATAAACAATGAAATGTTCTTCTGTTTGTGTTCCGTTGTGTGTTTCTCTCAAAGCAATTCGCGCTTTCCTTCACGGGGAAGTTTGGGTCGTTATAGAGTGGTATTAGACCTTTGGTTTACAGAGCACGAAAACAAGACACATTAGAACCAAACGAAAGAATTCATCAAAGATTGGACTAGTAGTGTCCAATAAGAATGGCTCGTTAGACATGGGATCAGTAGTATCCTAGAGCGAGTCGAAAGAGTATATTTTTGAAAAAAAAATGAAAACAAGTTCTGTTTTGAAAATTAAATTCAAGTGTACCAATTTGATTATTAATTTATATTGAATTTGGACAATCGAGTATATAAAGATTTTGCATATATGTGTCATGAATGTATATTTGAAGTTTTAATTTACTGGATAGATGTAGGATCACACTCTAGTCGCCCGGAGATGATCCTGATGATTGATGCATCGTCATCAGAGTTGATGTTCGTGTGCCGAAAGTGGGATTTCTATATATTTCCATTAGACTAGTGTGAGAACCAAGACTAGATAGGTTTATTGTTGTGATTTGGCATCAAAAATCTGATTTTTTGACTATGTATCAAAATTATGAATTTGAAATGATAATCAACTAATTGATTGTTGATTGTTTTGTTTGATTATTGGTTGATTAATTAAATGTTGAACCATTCAGCCTAATGGAACCGAATATTGAACTGTATTGAAAAATGATTACAATTGCATGCATATACAATGTACTTACATTGAACAGGTCATAGCAAGGAGGCTAGAGCAGAAGAATAAAATTGTTTGCCCGACAAATAGGTACATGTTTACAAATTTATTGGGTTTTTGATGATTTTATGAGCCGATTGGCTAGCCGCTTGGCGTTTTCTTTTTCTTTTGGATTGGTGAGGGCCATGGGAGGATATTTGAAATATCCCGAAGTCCCTGGTGCAGTGGAGGTTATGGCGAAATTTTTCGAAAATTTAGGGTGTTAGCCCAATTTTTGAAAAATTTGAAAAGTTCTTAGAAACTGAAAAGCTAAAGAACTTAAGCCATAATGAAAATAATGGAAGTTGGTTTGTTAAACAACTTTCAGCTTCGTTCCTTTTCGGGGACGAAAAGCTTTAAGTGGGGGAGATTGTAATAACCCGGAAAATTCGAGCCAATATAATATTTTTATTTTGGCAATTTTAATGAATTTTGAATATTTAAAATGAATTATTTTAAATAATGACAACGAGAAATTTATTTTTGAATAGAAATAGAACGTATATATTTATTTGAATCATCGTTAGAATATAATATTTATTTTAAATAAAAAAGGAATTGAAAATGGCGCGGTAGTTCGAAAATTCGATTTCAAATTTCAAATGAATGTATAGGATTCAAAATAAATCGGATTTTATCGAAACCAAAATTATTTGAATCTAATTGAGAATATCTTTCCAACGAATCCGAAAAATTGAAATTTCATAGTGGGAATCAAGAGATATCCCCTGTTGAAATTTCAGAATAGTCGCTATGGAATTCTGGCCCTTAAAAATGGAAATTTTGCAAACAACCACAATTTTCAATGAAACCCCTTTTGTTGGATCCGTGATGTCATATTATGGCTAGGTTTCAAAATTCATAATTTTCTGAATTAATATGTGGGCATGGCGAAGTTAAACGTGTTTTGACCATTTCAGTCAATTTTAATCGACTAGAAAATGGCCATTTTTCAAACAACCTCAGAATTTGGCGAAATTAGTTTTGTTATGACCATATCGTCAATACAAAGCTAGAAAATATTTTTCGGGAATTTTTAGAGTCCGTATGTGGCCCCGGTAAATTGAAATGTGCGTTCAAATTCAATATATAGATTTATATTTTGATTTTGACGGAAACTGATCGAAACTATCGAATCAGCTAATGAAACATATCCCATTGTATTTAGAATGGCGGTAATTAGCTAGGGACGACAGTCGGTGGGTTCGATTTCGAGTTCGAAATAAAAAGTTACTTTTTGAAATTAAATGATAATAAAATATATATAATTATATACTCCTCTCTACACTCTCTCCCTCCTCTAAGTCAAACCCGCCAGCAAAATAAAATAAAAAAATGGTCGACGCTCATCGCCCCCTCCTCCGCTGAGCGCCGTTGACCGTGACCCCCCTCGCCTCAGGCGATCTCCGCAGCGCCCCCCTCCCCCACCTCTCTCGATTCTCCCTCCTCTCTTCTGGCTCCTTCCCCCTTCTATGCGACGCTTAGCTCCCCTCCGCCCCCCCTGAAACCCGACGCCGACCATCCACCTCCCCCTTGACCTCAGACATAGCACAACAGGCCCTCCCCCTCCCCCCGCCGGCCTCCACTCCACCCGGACGCCAAACCCCTTCCTCCGATAGAAAAAGTAAGTATTTTGTGATTTTAATTTTGTTTTTTTATATATAAATTAAAAATAGTGTATGAAAAAGATTATATTTTTATAAAAAAAGAGATGATTTTTATATTATAGAAAGAATAAAGATATGATTTTTATATTATAGAAAGAATAAAGATATGATTTTTATATTATAGAAAGAATAAAGATATGATTTTTTTATATTATATAGATAGTAAAAATATAATCTTTATTAAAAGAAGAGCGATATAAAAATATAATTTTTATTATGAAGTTAGCGTGGTAAAAATATGATCTTTATTATATGAACACCGTTATAAAAATATAATTTTTATCTACATAGTAGCGTTATAAAAATGTGATTTTTATCCATATAGAGTGATTATAAAAATGTGATTTTTATATACATAGCAACAATATAAAAATGTGATTTTTATATATGTAGTGGCTACAGACAATGTAATTGACAAAAGGGGAGCACGACGAAGATTTCTACATATGAAGAGTCGCGGTGTATTGGTTTAGCTAGTCGGTGAGAACTTCTCACTTTTAATCTTGTTTTCTAGTTAAAAATATATACTAGGATGCAGACGGTGCTTAGCAGCACCCGACACCCGTCGTCCACAGACCATGGACGACTTGTATGCTTGTTTGATGTGTTGTGAAGTTTGTTTTGTGATGGTTATGTGAAATGGATAATAAAACATTCATGTATTGAAATAAAATAATTATCGTTAAAAATATAATTTTTAACGTGAATGTGAATAAAATAAATATTCATTTACAAATCAGAAGATTTGTTTATGTACACCCATTTGAAGAATATTGATTGGGACGATAAATTTTACACGTCGCCCAACTGCACAAATAATATTCAGTGTTTGTGGATTGAAACCCCACACGGGTATTGGGATGATATTTGGTGTACACTAATCCAGGGGCGGATGTAGGTGTAGGCGAGGTAGGGCTGCCGCCCCACCTCAAAATCTGAAATCCCGGCAAGAAAAACAGAATATAAGTACTTCGCCCTACCTGGCTTTCATCAATTCGCCCTACCTCACTGCCAACCAAGCTCAAAGTGGCCCAAATTCTAGTATGTTCCAGCACAAACACTCCCACGTACAGCCAATCTAGCTTTGTTTTGCACTTGTTTACATATATATAGGATAACTGTAACGAACCGGGATTTTCGACTCCGAAAATCAACATCAAACTACCATGTTGACCATTCAGACATCGAACATTCCAGATCATTAATAGAAAGAATTTAGAGGGTGAGAATAGATAAGAAAGAAATATTAGAATAGAAGAAGAAGAAGAAACAACACAACCCAGAGTCTCACATCGCAGCGGAACAAATTATAATACAGAAATAACCTTTATTGAAAACTTTTGAAATACTTACAATATCAGAGTACACATCTGGACAGTGATAATAATCTGTCCTCATATAACACACAGCGGAATAGTAATATCATACGTCTGGACTCTTCCAGCTCGTCTCTTCACAGCCGTCGATAACCTGGACCTGTACAACTCGGCCTAACCCGAGCATTTACAAAACACCGGGTCAGTCTGGTGAACCAGAGTGAGATAAACTCGCACAGTAATAAGGGTGAACCATCCAATCATGATTTAAATTTCAAAATCTTTTCAAAAGAAAAGGATAATCGTAAGACCAAATCCACACATAAATACGGACGGTTTTTACCTTACGATAACCCAAAACAGTTTTGAAACCAATATCTTGTCTGATATTATGATAATGTCTAAATACAAGTAAATAGCAATCTAGTAGAACGCTTGCATCTCACGCTCTACATATATAGTATACAATCAAAACCGCAGGCGCTTATTGGAGTTTGGATTTCGATCTTGACAAGGTATGGGACCACCTGCCGATCGTGTATCTCTAGAGACGAATACACTGGGTTCAACAAGAACTTCTTGCAACCCGGCCCTCACATGACCGACCCTTCATTTCGCTTGAGAGTATCGAATGTATATCACCGACGGTTGGGATCAGCAACCGTCTCCCGACAAGGGACAGCATCGAAACATAGATTTAAGAAACAAATAGGACTTCCTCTAGATAGGTGCTTATACACCCTAATGGGAGCGACCCACATAGCCATGCTGCCTGCCCGATTTTTGTCATCTCCTGGTTGATGAGGCTTGAGGCCAGAATTAACTCTCGACATCTGGTCACCATTTACTTTGAATGCCACATCGTCAGATCCGTCAGATATCACTAATTGACGTCCACAAAAATACTCTAGCTGAAAGCTAGAGAACGGCGATTCTCCGCCAACAACTACAGCACGTTTGAAGAAATCAACGTACGTGATCCTTTGGAAATACTCTGTCAGACATCCGTCCATATACGTCATCCAGGAACAGGATGAACCGAAGGCACTCTCCTACCACATCCATATAGGAATCACCCCATGGATCGGTAGCGAGAAGTCCTTGCAACCCGTTGATTCCAATCACGACAGAATCACAGCTTTCCTCTGCTTGCCAGGCAAAGAATATTAGTGGTTCTTCCGTTTATGAAGATCCACGGTCTTCAATGCTCCATCTCGATCATCTTCTGAGATCTTCACGTATTTGTTGGTCGGAATGGTTTTCGAATATAAATTCGATCCTGGTCTTTCCATACCAACAATCGTATTGGGAGGGTTTGATAGTCGGTGTTTTAACTATCAAAATATACAGTGTTTCAATCATGACACTCCAATGAGTTCACTGGTTCAGTATTCAGCATCACTTGGCCTTTAACAAACTAATTTCCTTTTTGTTAAATTGGAATTTCAAATTCTTTTAATATTCAAAAATACGATATTTGAATAACTCTAATTGATTAATTAACATTCGTCTTAACTCCATTCGCTTGACTCTAGATCACAGCGATCACAATGGTTACGCCTGATTCCCTCAGGAAACATCCGACCGCCGTAGGCTATCTGCAGCCCTGCGAATTACGCTAGCAGTCGTACGAAATGGCAACTTAGCCCAATAATTATGTTTGGCTAATTCTATCTCGAATAAATATATTCAATTTCCCATTTTGAAATTTCATTTAAAATTCTCCCTTTTACTAGATCTCGTTTTCAAATAACGTTAATGTAAAATTAACGTCTTAACACTTTGAATCTCACTTAAAACTTCTGGTTTATAATAAATCCTTTTTATCGTAATCTCCTTTCACTTAATTCATATAATTGAGTACGTTTATTTCCTTTCACCATTCAATTGGCTTGCATCTCACATTCGGTAACTTTTTGAATGAATTCCCATTTAAAAATATATTCCTAAATTCATCATTAAAATAATAACTTATTTCAAACATTAACTACTTTAGTAGTTAATCCCTTTATTAACTAAATTAAATATTAAATCCCTTTTAAATCCTTATTTAAATTCAAACAATATTCGTTTAACTGTTTTAGTCAAAACACATTAACTTGATAGACAATTCTAATTCCAAACGGTCGATTTAATTAACTCAAAAACTTGATTATCTCATTAACCGATTTCAACAATCCTTGCTTTAAATTAATTAAAAATATAATTAATTTAAATAAATTCCATTAATTGTTCTCTTTACAAAACAATGATCAAAGTTTAACCCTTTCAATTCATTTCTTATCTTCATACTTGAAAATCTGATTAACATCAGCATATACTTTATAAAATAAACCAACATAAATCAAGGTCTTAAATAAATAAAATATTTATTTAATTCTCTTTTATACTTTATTCAAATAATATATTTCAAGATCTGAGTCCAGTTATAAAATAAACTTTATAACTTCACTTTTATCGACTCACCTAACGGTGAATCCATATCTATAAACCGATTGATTTTTAAAGGCCATACTCTGCCAAACACTTAACCAATATTACCTATTGGTTCAAACCAAACAGAGGTTGAATATTAAATCAATAATCAACCATCAAATCAATCACACAAACAGGTCTGTTCATATATGATAATATGAAAATAAACAATACATTTGAGGAATCCGGTTGGATTCCTCCAACCTGTTCTTCCCTGAAATCACAATGGTTATTTCAAATCAGACTGTTCAGTTTTGTTTGACTGATAAAAATGAATAACGACCATTAATATCAACCACAAGCTATTCAAACAATTCAACCATTTAAACACGTTTATAAACAAACGTGACCAACCAAGGTGAGTCACCTTTATTGGGACCAATCGTTAAAAATAACGGTTTGGTATTCACTGAAATTAAACACAGTTTAATTTCATCAGTTAAATCAACAAATAAATATATCACTAGCAAACAGTCAACCATTGGCAAGCAGAGCACACAAGAATAAAAATACCCAATTTATATAAAATATAAAAAGGGTAACTGAGTGAGTTTAACTCACCTTGATCTGTTATGTTGAAACGGTTTGGTTTAATTAAATTAAACACGCGTTTAATTTAATTAAAACTCCAGCTGCTTCCAACATCGTCCAACCTGGTTCCATAATATTCAGCTCGAACATACGATTCCATCGGTATCTCGTTTTGTTGAATTCTGATAACAAGGTAAAAGTTATCAACACTTTAATCAAACCAATTACTTAATTAATTAAATTTTAATCTCTGATTACATTAACTAATTTTCCACTTGGTTACTTCCTTCCATCCGTTTGCAATTTGATTCCAAGAAACCTGTAGCAATTCATGTTTTAATATCATCGTTTAATGAACTATAATTGAGTCCTTAGCCCCTTTATAAATAAAAGCTGATTACGTTTCAATAAATTAAATTGGCCGAACAGTTGTTAATCCCTTCTTCCCATTTGCTTTCTTTGTTGGGCACACACGCCTGTACACAAGTTCGCGAATTAGTATATGTATGATTTATATAATAATTAACTATTAAACCTTAATTATAGTAGGTTAATTACGGAATTTACTTTAACAAAAGTCGGCCATTAGTTTTCTCCTTCCAGGCTTTTCACTTCGTCAGTTTGGTTCATTTCTTCCATTTCTTCAAATTGAATACTTGTTCGAACGAAAAGGAAAAACTCCATCACCTTGAACCCGTCAGCCCTTCACCCCTCTAATTACATTAAGGATATTTGGCCGTCCTTTCTTCCTTCATGCTGTCTCGTTCCCAGGTCCTTCGTTAATACCATTTCCAAAACCAGGACCGATAAAACCTTTTCTTCCCATATATCCCTCTTCACAGTATTTCCATCCTCACGCTCAAACCCATACACCCATGCTGCGCCAAACATAGTTCACCAGCCATCAATTGAAAGGGGCCACCAGATGCGGTTGACCCTCCACGACGTCCGCCCCAAACAACTCGAGATCCGATCACTCCAGTCGCCGGCAAAACAAAACTATTCGCAGCCACTTCGATGGGCCATAACGTCCTCTACAGTGCTCAGGATTTCATCTCAGCCGATAGAATTGAAGACCCCGGTGGACTGAAGCTTTTCGTGGCTGAGGGTGTTTATTGTTAGTGGTTTGTTTGGATGGAAATCAAGGGAAAGGGTGGGGAGTTCCTGGTCGTTTGTATTAGTTAGTGGCGGCGGCATATCCATTACGAACGATTTAGGGTTCTGATGTTAGTTGAATGTATATATAATAAAAGAAAGTGTGGGGGTTACGCTACTGTAAATTATATTTTATTGGTTAGCTTGATGGCCACGGTTTCATTTTACTGTGCATTGTTTGGCCATCACGGCATTCGAATTTGTTTGGCCGACAAGTAATGTACAGTAACAAGTAGGGTAGATTTTATTACTATTTTAATACAACGAAACTTCGCAGTGAGAATTCGTGTTAAAATCCACCACATATGATTTCTGTCTACTGATAAAAAGGCTGTTCTTGATGTAAAACGATATTCCGGATCCAATGAGACAAGTTTCGTCGCAATCCGAGGTAGTTTGGAAAAATTTCCTTTATGAAACCGGAAATGAACACACGTTTAATTTTTCCACAGTTACCAGATAAATCAAATCCACTTGAAATTGCGAACATCGATAATAACTTTTCGATACGAACCCAACGGCACTAGTTTCGTCGCATTCTGAGACTGTTGCCCCGGTAGGCTGTTTTTACCCCGAACCGCCCTACCCTTTTTAACGCCAAATTTCTCGATCTCTAAAAATAACAAAATATATACCTATCCTGACTATAATCGACAATACGAACTCAACGGAACTGGTTTCGTCGAAAACAGAGTCCGTTTGTAAAACGGCTACTTTAAAGGCCTATAATTTAATAACGATTTTCCATAGCGACTATTTCAAATTTTGTTTTGGCCATAACTATCAAACTATAACACGAAATCTGGATTTTTCTCTTTCATATGAAAGCTATCGCCAATACGGTCCCAACGTGTCTTATTTCACAGAAATCCGCCTTATATCGAATCCTGTATTCTCAGTTGAAGTTCAAAACTCCAATTTACGAACTGCAGCGCTATTTCGAGCTCGTTTTATATTATATAAATATTATAACGTTCAACTTCGTTTAAATAGCGAATTCAATATTAAATTTCATTAATATTCCCAATATAATATTTAAAATAAATAAATTAAATTAAATATTTAACGGGCAAAACACGGGTCGTTACATTCTTCCCCCTTTAAAATAATTTCGTCCTCGAAATTGCTAAGGTAAGAAAGAACGTTATAAGCTCATTAATTTCAAATCCAATTTATTTTTAAATTCGAAACCAATTCAATACTGTATATAGATATTTTCAAAAATATTGAAAATTTTCTAACACTTTAAACTTTTGAAAAATTTCGCCAGCACCTCCTCTGTACGGCTCAATCGGTACAACTACAACTCGCCTTTCTAGGCCTTCTCCAATTCAAAAGAAAATGAAACAGCCAAGTGGCTTGCCAAATAGGCTCATAAATCACCAAACCCATATAAAGTAACCGTGTACCTTTTTGGTCGAGCATATCATTATATCCTTTCCATCTGCTGCCCTGTCAGCATATAGAATCTCAACCCCAAACAAAATTCCACTTTTATCCTCAAAACCAAATCCTTCACGCATCCAATCCAAATCCCATTCCTAACTTAATTTCCATCCATTTCAATTCCAACTCTTAACCTTTCAGTCCAACACCATTTCAGATTCCTGTCTCACAATTCAAATCTGATTCTACTCGATATATTGCACCTCGATTCGATTTCCAGTTAATTGGTTTCAATTCAATTCATATTTGCTTGCACAAATTTCTATTAAATTTTGTTTTTGTTCAACCAATTCCCCTGGGAGTTTTTAAACAGTAGCTCTTTCAAAAGTCAAATATTCCTTTTCAGGATTCAAAACAACTTGTTTTTCTCAACAATCCAAAACAAAATCTTTGGTAGTAATCCGTCACTTACCACTCGAAAATGAACACTGATGATGGCGCGCACATCATCGGAATCTATTTTCCAGCTATTGAAGTGAGTTCAATACTATATCACTTTCAAAACCATTTCTAAACACTTCCATTTTGAAATCAGTTCAAAATATCCTTTGCAAGGCTTGTAAAACAATTTAAAAACCTCCCAAGATTTCAAAATTCTCATATATTAAGTCCAATTCCATTTTCAACCACTTGTTCGAATTTCAAAGTTTTAATTTCAATTCTGATTTAAATTCAGATTTAACTCCTCTGATTTTCATATATTTCACTTATATGGATTCTGATTGGTTATATATAACCATTTCAATTATAATCTCATTTGATTATAGTAACAAACAACACATGCAATAATAATATTTCCAACAAATATATTTTCTTTATATCAAAATATAATTTGGGTAAAATTTATTTCATTTACCCTCTTTCAAAAACATACTGTGTCGAATTATTCTGTTCAAGAGTTTAGAAACACTTATCGACACAGTTTGCATTACTGTATCGACCAGAATTCATAAACTACTCGTCAAACCAATCAACACAATATAAACAGTTTTTATATCAATTTACAAATACGCGCTCATATATATATATATACTCTCATACTCAGTCTAGGGTATTGCTAACCCCATCTCTACTGAATCACGCCACAGAGCCAAGGTAATTACTTAACCAATAGCTCTGATACCACTGTAACGAACCGGGATTTTCGACTCCGAAAATCAACATCAAACTACCATGTTGACCATTCAGACATCGAACATTCCAGATCATTAATAGAAAGAATTTAGAGGGTGAGAATAGATAAGAAAGAAATATTAGAATAGAAGAAGAAGAAGAAACAACACAACCCAGAGTCTCACATCGCAGCGGAACAAATTATAATACAGAAATAACCTTTATTGAAAACTTTTGAAATACTTACAATATCAGAGTACACATCTGGACAGTGATAATAATCTGTCCTCATATAACACACAGCGGAATAGTAATATCATACGTCTGGACTCTTCCAGCTCGTCTCTTCACAGCCGTCGATAACCTGGACCTGTACAACTCGGCCTAACCCGAGCATTTACAAAACACCGGGTCAGTCTGGTGAACCAGAGTGAGATAAACTCGCACAGTAATAAGGGTGAACCATCCAATCATGATTTAAATTTCAAAATCTTTTCAAAAGAAAAGGATAATCGTAAGACCAAATCCACACATAAATACGGACGGTTTTTACCTTACGATAACCCAAAACAGTTTTGAAACCAATATCTTGTCTGATATTATGATAATGTCTAAATACAAGTAAATAGCAATCTAGTAGAACGCTTGCATCTCACGCTCTACATATATAGTATACAATCAAAACCGCAGGCGCTTATTGGAGTTTGGATTTCGACCTTGACAAGGTATGGGACCACCTGCCGATCGTGTATCTCTAGAGACGAATACACTGGGTTCAACAAGAACTTCTTGCAACCCGGCCCTCACATGACCGACCCCTCATTTCGCTTGAGAGTATCGAATGTATATCACCGACGGTTGGGATCAGCAACCGTCTCCCGACAAGGGACAGCATCGAAACATAGATTTAAGAAACAAATAGGACTTCCTCTAGATAGGTGCTTATACACCCTAATGGGAGCGACCCACATAGCCATGCTGCCTGCCCGATTTTTGTCATCTCCTGGTTGATGAGGCTTGAGGCCAGAATTAACTCTCGACATCTGGTCACCATTTACTTTGAATGCCACATCGTCAGATCCGTCAGATATCACTAATTGACGTCCACAAAAATACTCTAGCTGAAAGCTAGAGAACGGCGATTCTCCGCCAACAACTACAGCACGTTTGAAGAAATCAACGTACGTGATCCTTTGGAAATACTCTGTCAGACATCCGTCCATATACGTCATCCAGGAACAGGATGAACCGAAGGCACTCTCCTACCACATCCATATAGGAATCACCCCATGGATCGGTAGCGAGAAGTCCTTGCAACCCGTTGATTCCAATCACGACAGAATCACAGCTTTCCTCTGCTTGCCAGGCAAAGAATATTAGTGGTTCTTCCGTTTATGAAGATCCACGGTCTTCAATGCTCCATCTCGATCATCTTCTGAGATCTTCACGTATTTGTTGGTCGGAATGGTTTTCGAATATAAATTCGATCCTGGTCTTTCCATACCAACAATCGTATTGGGAGGGTTTGATAGTCGGTGTTTTAACTATCAAAATATACAGTGTTTCAATCATGACACTCCAATGAGTTCACTGGTTCAGTATTCAGCATCACTTGGCCTTTAACAAACTAATTTCCTTTTTGTTAAATTGGAATTTCAAATTCTTTTAATATTCAAAAATACGATATTTGAATAACTCTAATTGATTAATTAACATTCGTCTTAACTCCATTCGCTTGACTCTAGATCACAGCGATCACAATGGTTACGCCTGATTCCCTCAGGAAACATCCGACCGCCGTAGGCTATCTGCAGCCCTGCGAATTACGCTAGCAGTCGTACGAAATGGCAACTTAGCCCAATAATTATGTTTGGCTAATTCTATCTCGAATAAATATATTCAATTTCCCATTTTGAAATTTCATTTAAAATTCTCCCTTTTACTAGATCTCGTTTTCAAATAACGTTAATGTAAAATTAACGTCTTAACACTTTGAATCTCACTTAAAACTTCTGGTTTATAATAAATCCTTTTTATCGTAATCTCCTTTCACTTAATTCATATAATTGAGTACGTTTATTTCCTTTCACCATTCAATTGGCTTGCATCTCACATTCGGTAACTTTTTGAATGAATTCCCATTTAAAAATATATTCCTAAATTCATCATTAAAATAATAACTTATTTCAAACATTAACTACTTTAGTAGTTAATCCCTTTATTAACTAAATTAAATATTAAATCCCTTTTAAATCCTTATTTAAATTCAAACAATATTCGTTTAACTGTTTTAGTCAAAACACATTAACTTGATAGACAATTCTAATTCCAAACGGTCGATTTAATTAACTCAAAAACTTGATTATCTCATTAACCGATTTCAACAATCCTTGCTTTAAATTAATTAAAAATATAATTAATTTAAATAAATTCCATTAATTGTTCTCTTTACAAAACAATGATCAAAGTTTAACCCTTTCAATTCATTTCTTATCTTCATACTTGAAAATCTGATTAACATCAGCATATACTTTATAAAATAAACCAACATAAATCAAGGTCTTAAATAAATAAAATATTTATTTAATTCTCTTTTATACTTTATTCAAATAATATATTTCAAGATCTGAGTCCAGTTATAAAATAAACTTTATAACTTCACTTTTATCGACTCACCTAACGGTGAATCCATATCTATAAACCGATTGATTTTTAAAGGCCATACTCTGCCAAACACTTAACCAATATTACCTATTGGTTCAAACCAAACAGAGGTTGAATATTAAATCAATAATCAACCATCAAATCAATCACACAAACAGGTCTGTTCATATATGATAATATGAAAATAAACAATACATTTGAGGAATCCGGTTGGATTCCTCCAACCTGTTCTTCCCTGAAATCACAATGGTTATTTCAAATCAGACTGTTCAGTTTTGTTTGACTGATAAAAATGAATAACGACCATTAATATCAACCACAAGCTATTCAAACAATTCAACCATTTAAACACGTTTATAAACAAACGTGACCAACCAAGGTGAGTCACCTTTATTGGGACCAATCGTTAAAAATAACGGTTTGGTATTCACTGAAATTAAACACAGTTTAATTTCATCAGTTAAATCAACAAATAAATATATCACTAGCAAACAGTCAACCATTGGCAAGCAGAGCACACAAGAATAAAAATACCCAATTTATATAAAATATAAAAAGGGTAACTGAGTGAGTTTAACTCACCTTGATCTGTTATGTTGAAACGGTTTGGTTTAATTAAATTAAACACGCGTTTAATTTAATTAAAACTCCAGCTGCTTCCAACATCGTCCAACCTGGTTCCATAATATTCAGCTCGAACATACGATTCCATCGGTATCTCGTTTGTTGAATTCTGATAACAAGGTAAAAGTTATCAACACTTTAATCAAACCAATTACTTAATTAATTAAATTTTAATCTCTGATTACATTAACTAATTTTCCACTTGGTTACTTCCTTCCATCCGTTTGCAATTTGATTCCAAGAAACCTGTAGCAATTCATGTTTTAATATCATCGTTTAATGAACTATAATTGAGTCCTTAACCCCTTTATAAATAAAAGCTGATTACGTTTCAATAAATTAAATTGGCCGAGCAGTTGTTAATCCCTTCTTCCCATTTGCTTTCTTTGTTGGGCACACACGCCTGTACACAAGTTCGCGAATTAGTATATGTATGATTTATATAATAATTAACTATTAAACCTTAATTATAGTAGGTTAATTACGGAATTTACTTTAACAAAAGTCCTCCATTAGTTTTCTCCTTCCAGGCTTTTCACTTCGTCAGTTTGGTTCATTTCTTCCATTTCTTCAAATTGAATACTTGTTCGAACGAAAAGGAAAAACTCCATCACCTTGAACCCGTCAGCCCTTCACCCCTCTAATTACATTAAGGATATTTGGTCGTCCTTTCTTCCTTCATGCTGTCTCGTTCCCAGGTCCTTCGTTAATACCATTTCCAAAACCAGGACCGATAAAACCTTTTCTTCCCATATATCCCTCTTCACAGTATTTCCATCCTCACGCTCAAACCCATACACCCATGCTGCGCCAAACATAGTTCACCAGCCATCAATTGAAAGGGGCCACCAGATGCGGTTGACCCTCCACGACGTCCGCCCCAAACAACTCGAGATCCGATCACTCCAGTCGCCGGCAAAACAAAACTATTCGCAGCCACTTCGATGGGCCATAACGTCCTCTACAGTGCTCAGGATTTCATCTCAGCCGATAGAATTGAAGACCTCGGTGGACTGAAGCTTTTCGTGGCTGAGGGTGTTTATTGTTAGTGGTTTGTTTGGACGGAAATCAAGGGAAAGGGTGGGGAGTTCCTGGCCGTTTGTATTAGTTAGTGGCGGCGGCATATCCATTACGAACGATTTAGGGTTCTGATGTTAGTTGAATGTATATATAATAAAAGAAAGTGTGGGGGTTACGCTACTGTAAATTATATTTTATTGGTTAGCTTGATGGCCACGGTTTCATTTTACTGTGCATTGTTTGGCCATCACGGCATTCGAATTTGTTTGGCCGACAAGTAATGTACAGTAACAAGTAGGGTAGATTTTATTACTATTTTAATACAACGAAACTTCGCAGTGAGAATTCATGTTAAAATCCACCACATATGATTTCTGTCTACTGATAAAAAGGCTGTTCTTGATGTAAAACGATATTCCGGATCCAATGAGACAAGTTTCGTCGCAATCCAAGGTCGTTTGGAAAAATTTCCTTTATGAAACCGGAAATGAACACACGTTTAATTTTTCCACAGTTACCAGATAAATCAAATCCACTTGAAACTGCGAACATCGATAATAACTTTTCGATACGAACCCAACGGCACTAGTTTCGTCGCATTCTGAGACTGTTGCCCCGGTAGGCTGTTTTTACCCCGAACCGCCCTACCCTTTTTAACGCCAAATTTCTCGATCTCTAAAAATAACAAAATATATACCTATCCTGACTATAATCGACGATACGAACTCAACGGAACTGGTTTCGTCGAAAACAGAGTCCGTTTGTAAAACGGCTACTTTAAAGGCCTATAATTTAATAACGATTTTCCATAGCGACTATTTCAAATTTTGTTTTGGCCATAACTATCAAACTATAACACGAAATCTGGATTTTTCTCTTTCATATGAAAGCTATCGCCAATACGGTCCCAACGTGTCTTATTTCACAGAAATCCGCCTTATATCGAATCCTGTATTCTCAGTTGAAGTTCAAAACTCCAATTTACGAACTGCAGCGCTATTTCGAGCTCGTTTTATATTATATAAATATTATAACGTTCAACTTCGTTTAAATAGCGAATTCAATATTAAATTTCATTAATATTCCCAATATAATATTTAAAATAAATAAATTAAATTAAATATTTAACGGGCAAAACACGGGTCGTTACAATAACTCATTGTACTTTAGTGATGTGGGACAAAAAAAAAATTGGCCCTACCTGGTCTGCAATGCTGCCTCCGCCACTGTACTAATCCCAATTGTTTAGTGGTATGTCAATCGTTTGATTGACAGACTGTGTAAGCGTTAATTATTTATATTTAATGCTTATGTAGTTGTGTGGTGCACTTTGGATGATGGTTGATTATTTATCATTGCTATTATATACATGTGTTGTATGGAATCCATATAATTAACATTATATGGTAATTGATTGGGCCTCATTCCAATTGGGAAAATAAAGAATATTAAAATATATATTCATGTGTTGAATATAATAAAGAATATTCATGTGTTGAATAGAATATATATTCATGTGTTGAAAATATTCATGTGTAGAGTAAAATATTTTAAACAATAAAATTTACATCTTTATCATCATTTTATAAATTATATTAAATAATAAAAATAGTGTAACACCCCACCTCCGCTAGGGTCACTCACAATGGGAATGGACTAGTTTTGGTGGAGTATTATCTAGGTAAACATGCACAGAAATATCACAAGGCAGAACATAAATAAAGCAGCGGTAGAAATTAAAAACCAACTTTTTATTATTTCCGAGAAAAGAGTCAAAAGCTCATATATCCAAGATACAAATTATTCCATTACATCAAGTTCATAGTAAAGAAGCATAAACTTTAAAACAAAAGTAAATTATTCCCCATATATAGCAGAAGCAGCCACAGCATAGCCTAAGACCAAACCGTACATGAGCTGGCAGAAAGCAAGTTGAATCCAAGCTAAGAGCTAGTGTTTCCTCCCTGAGAACCTGGGGGGGAACGAAAGAAAAAGGGGCGACAGAAAAAGGGTCAGTCATAAAGACTGGTAAGCCCTAGTGACTTTCAGTATGAAAAATAGTAAAGGTAACATGATATGTGAAAACTGGAATTAAACATAAGGATGATAACAGAACTAGTTGGATAATTAAGATAACAAGATAAGTCAAGTCTGGCATCGCATGTTCAAGGTTCGCTGCACCAGCTGTACTAGTATTCTAGCCCATGTCAAGTATTAACCATGAAATGATCCCTTAGCCCAGTGTCATGAAGTGACCCATTACGGGGTCCTACGGTATGATCTATTAATGGATCGGCTCCCTACAAGTCCTAGCTCGTCACGTGTCTGTGTCATACGGCCCTATCCAGAAATGTAGTTACCTGTGCTAGGTCCACCATAGGGTGTATCAAGTCCTATGGTGCCAACCACCGACACGAATCAAGCACACACAATGTAAATCTACGGGTACCTAAAGCCTGCTTTTTCAACTCCGGATTACGTGCACGACCATAGCCCGCCTGAACCTACAATGGCGCACCTACTCAGCCGTCGTTCTGGTCACTTACAATCAGCCCAATAATCGTGCCCCACCCTGCCTAGTCCCAGGGTATCGTGATACATCTAAGTGGGTTACTGCTGAAAAGGACCGCGTAACTAGGGTTTCTAATGGGTTAAGTGTTGTCATTCAAATTCACGACTTAACCCTATCCAGATCGTGTATCAAGTTGGTTAAGTGTGTTCAAGCAGTTCATGACTTAACCCTATCAAGTCATCGTGTCAAGTTGGTTAAGTATATTCAAGCGGTTCATGACTTAAACCTATCATGTGGCATTAATTCATTAGTGCACGCCAACCTTTCACATTAGACTAACTGTTGTGGTTACTGGATTTGCCGGGCGGTTCCGGGCAGATTTACACCACAACATAGTCTAACCTTGGGTTTTTACGTACAATATGACCAACTACCCACATTGGATCCTATTGTTTGTAGCTACTGGATTTGCCGGGCGGTTCCGGGAAGATTTACACTGCAAACTCAACCCAACCTCGAGTTGGCCATTTTCAAGTTTATCTATCTGTCATGCCCACATTCAAGTTTTCATGTCTAGATTCATGTCGAGTTTTCAAGTCATGTTTTATGTCAAATCATGTCAAGTTCATGTCCATATTCAGGTTCAAGTCATAATAATGTTCATGTTCAAGTTTAAAGCTAATTCATATTTTACCTAATCTACCCAAATCGTATTCCCATCGCACGAAGGTTCGAATCGATACAAATAAATCTAATTAGGGAGTGACATTAAAAGAAATGGGTATAAGGTGACAAGAGTGATTACTAGCATAGCATGATATGACTTGAAATAAAACATTACTGGCATATGAAATATTGGCCTCAAATATAAAGGTTCCAAATCTAGCAAGATAAGGTACTAGTCAAAATAACAGTTGTCACAAGGTGATAGTATAGTCATGGTAACGAATGTCATAAGGTGATAGTATAGTCATAATAACGACTGTCATAAGATGATAGTATAGTCACGGTACGACTGTCATAAGGTGATAATCACAAACATGTAGCTAATAACAGATTCAACATGATAATAAGAAGGGTTTCTCTTTTTGATTTACAACATGAATAGGACCCAAATCGATGTCATAGTAATATTCAAGAGTCAAGATCCAAGATGAACAAGAATGAATGTAAACAGTCATCATACATAGGTCCAATTTCAATTTTACATCATATTCATAATACATTTACAGTTTAAATCTGAAAATAACTGGGGCTTACAGATCGTGGTTCGAGAATTGGAAAAAGAGAGTCGTTTGTTGCTTAGTCAAGTCCTGATAGAAGTCCCCTAATCAGCAATTCCTTTAACGCGGTCTCAATGTAGTAGAAGCAGTCCCTCTCTCAAACTTTTCAACCAGAATCAGAGAAGCATAAGGTCAGAAAGAAATTTGGTGTAGAGAGACTGGTGTTAGGGGCTGTATTTATAGGGTCAGGTCAACGAATGTGGACAGAAATGAGGCCAAATACATCAGAGTGAATCTAGCTTCAGAAATGGGCTCGGGCACCAGGTCGACCCCCAGGTCGACACTATGGTTGACCTGGCCCTGGCTAGGTTGACTACATAGTCGACCCCCAGGTCGACCTGGTCCTGGGCGATATTTTTCCCGCCCAGTCCATTTGGAGGTTTGAAATTCGAATTTTGAATTCGAATTGAGTCTGTTTTGAATTTGAAAATTTCTGAAAACTTCGAATGGCCATAACTTGGTCATACGGACTCCGATTTTCAAAAACTTGGACTCATTTCCAAGCAGAATTTTGAGACGAACGCAACGGCGTAACCCGTTTCCCTTGATTCTTATTTTAAAAATTAATTCTGCCTTGATTTATGGTTATTACACGTTATAAAAACACGGGTTGTTACATTCTCCCCTCCTTAAAGGATTTCGTCCCCGAAATCTCTAAGTTAAGGAGGATGTGTCCTACCATCCAATCATCCATCTACTCAAAGCATCATCCATAGGCAACCATTGTCCTTAAAAGATTTCTAGTGATGTATGAACATATGCAGTAAGTGTGTGTATATGTACTTATCTAATGCAAAAGATCAGGCGGTTACTAATTCAGTAAACCTCCTTAATGCAGAATATGTTAGTGTCATGAATCCAACATGTATGCAAATTCCTAGCATAGTTTATAATCTCTACATGAGTGCACAGTCATTCATCCATATGCAACATCCAAGTGATAGCATAACAAGTTCCATCCATGTACAAGTATAAGCATCCATGCATATGCAACATGAAAATGTGACTGAGCCGATCTAGTGCCTAATGTGTGTCATGCATCCACTAGCAACCACTTGCAACCACTTGCAACCATTTGCAACCATCAACCATAACATGTTTCAATCACATGTTTACATCTATACGGTTCTACCTAAGGTTCTCAAGATAAGATCGAGAAGATAACAAGACAAACATAGATATTAGAAGCATGATACGAAAAGGTTTTCAACGAAAAAGAGATCGAGAATATACCCTCAAAAAGAAATGGGTAAAGCGCGTGTATCTTTTCTTCGGTCTCCCAAGTTGCGTCCTCTTGGGCTTCACTCCACTGCACTTTCACTAGCTTGACATCTCGATTCCTTAGCTTCTTAATCTCCGTTCCTAAGATACGAATCGGAACTCGCCTCAATGTTGCTTCTTTCTCCACTTCTACGTCTTTAAGGACGCTTGGCTCAACCACTTCGGCTGACTCATGCAAACACTTCCGGAGATGCGAGACGTGAAAGACATTGTGTACTCCAGACAACTTCTCGGGTAAGTCTACCTTGTAGGCCATCCGTCCAATCCTCTCAATGATGGGGAACGGTCCTACAAATCTTGGTGCTAGCTTTCCAACTACTCCAAAACGAACTACATTGTGTAACGGAGAAACCTTTATAAAGACTATATCTCCGACTTCGAATTCTAAGTCTGTCATTCTCTGGTCTGCATAAGATTTCTGTCTATCTTGGGCCGTTTTCATCCATCTTCGTATCAACTCAATCTTCTCAGAAGTGTCCCTTATCATGTCGGGCCCAAGTATAAGTCTGTCTGTCGTCTCCCACCAACAAGTTGGCGACTTGCACGGTCTTCCATATAGGGCTTCGAACGGTGCCATTCCGATGCTAGCTTGGTAACTGTTATTATACGCAAACTCCACGAGAGGAAGATGGTCTTCCCAAGTACCACCAAAGTCAAGAACGCATAGCCTCAGGAGATCTTCTAGTACCCTATTTACCCTTTCGGTTTGTCCATCCGTCTATGGGTGATAGGCCGTGCTTAAGTTCAGTCGTGTTCCCATTGCTTCTTGCAGACTATTCCAAAACTGGCTAGTGAAAATCGGGTCACGATCACTAACTATACTAGAAGGAAATCCATGCAATAGTACTATTTCTCGAAGGTAAATAGACGCTATCCCTGATGCGGTCCTCTTGCTCTTCACCGGAATGAAGTGAGTGCTCTTCGTGAGTCTATCAACTATGACCAATATGCTAGTATTTCCCTTCCTGGACCTAGGCAGTCCATCCACGAAATCCATCGAGATGCTCTCCCATTTCCATTGCGGAACCTCCAAAGGATATAATAGCCCACCGGGCTTCTTCGACTCGGCCTTTCCTTGTTGGCACACCATGCACTTTGAAACGAACTCTGCCACGTCCTTTTTCATTCCATCCCAAAAGAAAATGCGTTTCATATCCCTGTACATCTTATCCTCTCCGAGATGTATAGTCATCTTCGAGTGGTGCGCTTCTTCGAGAACTTTCCTTACTAAGTCTCCCACTTGTGGGACACATAACCTTCCATCGCGCCTTAGCTATCCCTTGTCATCTATGGCATACCTACTGAGGCGACTTGATGTCTCACCTCTAATCAGCTTGTCCATGATTTCAACTATCTGTGGGTCTTCCTTCTGTGAAGTCCATACTTGATCTAGAAGTGTAGGTCTTAACTCAAGAGATGCAAACGTAGCAGTCAATGACTCAACAGCAGATGTAAAATCAAAGGTTGCTATAAACTCAAGGCTTTTCATTTCAACAAACAAGGGGCTCAAAGTCAGCCTTTTTCTACTTAGCGCGTCTGCCACCACATTACCCTTGCTAGGGGTATAAGCTATATCGAAGTCATATGATGCCAAGAACTCCATCCACCGCTGTTGTCTTAGATTCAAGTCTTTCTGTGAGAAGAGATACTTAAGCGATTTGTGGTCGGTATACAGCTCGAACCTCTCCCCTAGAAGATAATGGCGCCAAGCTTTAAGTGCAAAAACAATCGCGGCCAACTCCAAGTCATGCGTGGGATAGTTTTTCTCATGGACTTTAAGTTGTCTGCCCCCATAGCATATTACTCTTCCTTCCTGCATTAGGACAGCGCCTAGTCCCGTGCCGCACGCATCTGTGTACACGGTAAACATCTTACCTCCATCGGGTAATGCTAAGACTGAAGCTGTGGTGAGGGCTCTCTTAAGTCTCTGAAAAGCAGAATCTCATTCTATGTCCCATGCAAAAGGTAGGTTCTTCTTTGTTAATTTAGTAAGAGGGGCTAAAATCTTAGCGAAGTCCTTAATGAACTTCCTGTAGTAGCCCGCCAAACCGAGAAAGCTCCTCACCTCCGTTGCATTCTTAGGAATTTTCCAGTCCTGTACCGCAACTACCTTGGCGGGGTCCACGGCTATGCCTTGCTTAGAAACTACATGTCCAAGGAACCGAACTTCCTTTCTCCAAAAATGGCGTTTGGAGAACTTAGCCTTTAACTGGTGTGCTCTAAGCGTTTCCATGACTTCCTTGAGATGCCTAGCATGCTCTTCTTCATCTTTTGAGAAGATCAAAATATCATCCACGAAAACTACCACAAACTTGTTAAGGAACTCCCGAAATACCCTGCTCATCAAATCTACAAAGTATGCGGGTGCATTCGTTAACCCGAACGGCATAACAAGCCATTCTAAGAACCCATCCGGAGTCCTAAACACAGTTTTGTCAATGTTATTCTCAGCCACTCTGAGCTGATGGAATCCTGTGGCTAGATCGAGTTGAGAGAAAACAGATGCTCCCACAAGCTGGTCAAACAGATCATCGATTCTTGGTAGTGGGTGCCTATTCTTCTTTGTTAGTTTGTTTAACTCACGATAATCTACGCACAGACGAAGCGATCCATCCGCCTTAGTAGCGAATACTACCGGAGCACCCCATTCAGAAATGCTTCATCTTATGAAATTTTTCTCAAGCAACTCGTTGATTTGTTTACTGAGCTCTCTTATTCCTCGCGGGTCCATGTGCCTAACGGGCAATGAAACTGGCTTGGGATTATCAACAAGATAAATTCGGAACTCTATATCAATTTTAGGAGGTAATCCCCTCACTTCATCAAAGACATCTGGATATTCTCGGACCACCCTTACAGATTGCAAATTATCATCGGACGAGTCAAGGGATTCAAGATAACATAACATGACCGGACCCTTAGGGTTACAAGATATTTCAAGGGTATTACCAAGGCGAGTCATAAGCCTCACTACCCTTCGTTCACAATCAAGAATGGCTCCATAATCGGACAGCCAGTCCATATCTAGGATCAAACCGTATCCCATAAATCCGAGAACATAAGCATTACACATGAATTCTATGCTTAAGATAGAGATCCTCAAATCCACACACATCATAGATAAATGGGAGGAGTCCCCAATTGGATTTGAAACTATAACGGGATCCTCAACCAGACTAGTACATAGGTGCAGATTTTCAACAATATCAGAAGAAATAAAAGTATGCGATGCGCCAGAGTCAAATAAAGTTCGAACAGGAAAGTCAGAAATGTAAACAAGGCTTTCTACGGAAATATTACTACCTCGATCAGGAGTTGGAGCGTTGTTGAAAGCATGCAACTGCACTCCAGAAGGTCCTGCTCGCTGAGTCTGCCCTTGCCCCTACCCTTGCTTCTTAGGGAAATCCTTGCTGATGTGTCCAGTATCTCCATAATGAAAGCATTCACCCAACTTCCTCTTCTTCCTTCTACAGTCTTTAACTAGATGTCCAGTAATACCACAGAAGTTGCACTTCCTCGTCTCACGTGATTTGTTGTTGCTCTTGTTATTCTTATTATTCTTGTTGTTCCCCTTCTTGAAGTCAGCCTTCTTATTCTGAGTTTCATTAGGCTTAACCTCCTTCTTGCTATTCTTGTCTTCCTCATGGAGTAGAGCCATATCCACCAAGCTTTCAAAGGTCGCCCTCATGGGTATATGAGTTAGGGCCAAGCTGTGTAGTGGCTCGTTCAATCCTGGAGCAAAGCGTACAGCCTTTTTTTGGGCTGTGTTGACCAAATCCAAACCGAACCGAGCAAGATGATTAAACTTATTAACGTACTCCTCACAGACATATCCCCTTGCTTGAGTGCTAGGAACCTCTCCATCTGAAGGTTCTCCTCTGCCGACGATAGGAATTTGAGCCCAAACCTTTCTCTAAAGTCTGCCCAAGTCTCAACTGGTCTGGTAGCGTTGGTGACTTCCCACCAAAATGCAGCTTCCTCTTTCAACAACCATGCTGCCAACTGAACTTTCCTATGGTCCTCCATATCAATGATGGTGAACAAGTCTTCTGTTTCCTTTAGCCAGTTTCATGCCTCAACAAAGGTTTCAGTTCCAACGAAGTTCTTGCCGCCCATCGCTTTAAAGTTTTTGCATATTTTGGCAAAGGCGGTACCAGGAGGAGGAGGAACCGCGACCACTGGGGGAGGAGGAGGAGGGATGTCTGCCGTGCCCGCGTCGTTGGCCCTGGCTTCTAAGTACCTTCGGAACCATCCAGGCACGGGTATTCCCATAGGAAGGTTAAGATCGGCCATGCTGAAAAACGAAAAGAAACGATTCAAACGAGGAAACAAATGGAAGTGCTAATGGCTTCTTGGGGAATAACCTTTTTAAACATAAAACTTTTCTTGAAAAATGCTTCTTTATAAATGGGTTTTTTTAAAAAAAACATTTGCCCAGCCTGGTAACCTTCTGCTCTGATACCAAATTGTAACACCCCACCTCCGCTAGGGTCACTCACAAAGGGAATGCACTAGTTTTGGTGGAGTATTATCTAGGTAAACATGCATAGAAATATCACAAGGCAGAACATAAATAAAGCAGCGGTAGAAATTAAAAACCAACTTTTTATTATTTCCAAGAAAAGAGTCAAAAGCTCATATATCCAAGATACAAACTATTCCATTACATCAAGTTCATAGTAAAGAAGCATAAACTTTAAAACAAAAGTAAATTATTCCCCATAAATAGCAGAAGCAGCCATAGCATAGCCCAAAACCAAACCGTACATGAGCTGGCAGAAAGCAGGTTGAATCCAAGCTAAGAGCTAGTGTTTCCTCCCTGAGAACTTGGGGGGGAAACGAAAGATAAAGGGGCGAAAGAAAAAGGGTCAGTCATAAAGACTGGTAAGCCCTGGTGACTTTCAGTATGAAAACTAGTAAAGGTAACATGATATGTGAAAACTGGAATTAAACATAAGGATGATAACAGAACTAGTTGGATAATTGAGATAACAAGATAAGTCAAGTCTGGCATCGCATGTTCAAGGTTCGCTGCACCAACTGTACTAGTATTCTAGCCCATGTCAAGTATTAACCATGAAATGATCCCTTAGCCCAGTGTCATGAAGTGACCCATTACGGGGTCCTATGGTACGATCTACTAATCGATCGGCTCCCTATAAGTCCTAGCTCGTCATGTGTCCGTGTCATACGGCCCTATCCAGAAATGTAGTTACCTGTGCTAGGTCCACCATAGGGTGTATCAAGTCCTATGGTGCCAACCACCGACACGAATCAAACACGCACAATGTAAATCTACGGGTGCCTAATGCCTGCTTTTTCAACTCCGTACTACGTGCACGACCATAGCCCGCCTGAACCTACAATGGCGCACCTACTCAGCCGTCGTTCTAGTCGCTTACAATCAGCCCAGTAATCGTGCCCCACCCTGCCTAGTCCCAGGTTATCGTGATACATCTAAGTGGGTTACTGCTGAAAAGGACCGTGTAATTAGGGTTTCTAATGGGTTAAGTGTTGTCATTCAAATTCGCGACTTAACCCTATCCAGATCGTGTATCAAGTTGGTTAAGTGTGTTCAAGCAATTCATGACTTAACCCTATCAAGTCATCATGTCAAGTTGGTTAAGTATATTCAAGTGGTTCATGACTTAACCCTATCATGTGGCATTAATTCATTAGTGCACGCCAACCTCTCACATTAGACTAACTGTTGTGGTTACTGGATTTGCCGGGCTGTTCCGGGCAGATTTACACCACAACTTAGTTTAACCTCGGGTTTTTACGTACAATATGACCAACTACCCACATTGGATCCTATTGTTTGCAGCCACTGGATTTGCCGGGCGGTTCCGGGCAGATTTACACTGCAAACTCAACCCAACCTCGAGTTGGCCATTTTCAAGTTTATCTAACTGTCATGCCCACCTTCAAGTTTTCATGTCTAGATTCATGTCGAGTTTTCAAGTCATGTTTTATGTCAAATCGTGTCAAGTTCATGTCCATATTCAGGTTCAAGTCATAATAATGTTCATGTTCAAGTTTAAGCTAATTCATATTTTACCTAATCTACCCAAATCGTATTCCCATCGCACGAAGGTTCAAATCGATACAAATAAATCTAATTAGGGAGTGACATAAAAAGAAACGGGTATAAGGTGACAAGAGTGATTACTAGCATAGCATGATATGACTTGAAATAAAACATTACTAGCATATGAAATATTGGCCTCAAATATAAAGGTTCCAAATCTAGCAAGATAAGGTACTAGTCAAAATAACAGTTGTTACAAGGTGATAGTATAGTCATGGTAACGACTGTCATAAGGTGATAGTATAGCCATAATAACGACTGTCATAAGATGATAGTATAGTCACGGTACAACTGTCATAAGGTGATAATCACAAACATGTAGCTAATAACAGATTCAACATGATAATAAGAAGGGTTTCTCTTTTTGATTTACAACATGAATATGCCCCAAATCGATGTCATAGTAATATTCAAGAGTCAAGATCCAAGATGAACAAGAATGAATGTAAACAGTCATCATACATAGGTCCAATTTCAATTTTACATCATATTCATAATACATTTACAGTTTAAATCTAAAATTAACTGGGGCTTACAGATCGTGGTTCAAGAATTTGGAAAAGAGAGTCGTTTGTTGCTTAGTCAAGTCCTGATAGAAGTCCCCTAATCAGCAATTCCTTTAACGCAGTCTCAACGTAGTAGAAGCAGTCCTTCTCTCAAACTTTTCAACCAGAATCAGAGCAGCATAAGGTCAGAAAGAAATTTGGTGTAGAGAGACTGGTGTTAGGGGCTGTATTTATAGGGTCAGGTCAACGAATGTGGACAGAAATGAGGCCAAATACATCAGAGTGAATATAGCTTCAGAAATGGCCTCATGCACCAGGTCGACACTATGGTCGACCTGGCCCTGGGTAGGTCAACTACATAGTCGACCCCCAGGTCGACCTGGTCCTGGGCGGGATTTTTCCCGCCCAGTCCATTTAGAGGTTTGAAATTCGAATTTTGAATTCGAATTGAGTCTGTTTTGAATTTGAAAATTTCTGAAAACTTCGAATGGCCATAACTTGGTCATACGGACTCCGATTTTCGAAAACTTGGACTCGTTTCCAAGAAGAATTTCGAGAGGAACGCAATGGCGTAACCTGTTTCCCTTGATTCTTATTTTAAAAATTAATTCTTCCTTGATTTATGGTTATTACACGTTATAAAAACACGGGTTGTTACAAATAGTCAGGTGTTGACGATACTCACGTGTTGAAAGAAATATAGATTCATATGTTGAATAGAATAAATATTAATTTGTTGAATAGAATAATGAAGTTATTGAAATATGTAAAGCCGTGTTGATTAGATTTGCGCCATTTCGACGCGAACGATATTTATATCGATTATATTCGTTTTTGTAATGAATATAAAAAAGGAAGTGCTTTCAAAATATAATGTTTTGAAAATATTATCATTTATATAGTAATAATATGAAATATTCAATTTTGATTTGAAATTGAATAAGAAGTGAAATTGTTTCGAAAATGAATTTAAAACGATTTATAAAATATGTTTTGAATTGAAAATGATGAAATATATATTATATATATTAAATGGCCTGAATAGAACGCGCCGCGCCGCAGTAGTTCGCGAATTTCGATCATTGACTTCGAATTGACATTGCGGGAGATCCGACCGTTGGATTCTCCTGAAATAGGAACCATTGGGTTCGTATCGAAAAGAGCTTTCCAATTAATATTTGAAATTTGAAATCGAATAGTTGGATTTGAAATTATGTCCAAATCAAATTTAGAAAAGGTCGTTGTAAGTGCAGTTCGGTGACCGTTATTGAAAACCGACTGTATGGGCCTTGATAAAATTATTAAAATTATTAATAATTTGTGTAAAATCATAATATATGAAATGGAAAGAACTGGGATGAAAAATTCCACATTTGAAAGGATAAAAATATATTTTTATCGAAATGAACTAGTTTTGAACTAGATTTGAAGTGGTTTTGAAAATAATCAAAATTTCCAATATACGAATTGGAATGGATTTGAATCGAAATTATCTTCAGAATATTTCGATGTTGGATTTTGTGATTATACAGATATAGTGGTGGAAATTTGAAAGATATATTTATATCGTTATTTCCAATATGATATTTGTTGGTTTCAGAATTTGATATTGAATATAAGCGGATATATTTTCTATTTAGAGCCTTGTATTTAATATCAAATGGGATTTTAGGGTTTATCGCGAATGGTATCTTAAATAACACTGTTCTTGAACCCAGATTAGAAAAGAATAAATCTTTTAATTAAGATTTAGTGAAATTGTCCAGTTAATTAGCATTTAATTGGAATTGAATTTAAATTGGTTTTTGGGGTTTATCGTGAATGGTGTCTTAAATAACACTGTTCTTGAACCCAGTTTAGAAAAGAATAAATCTTTTAATTAAGATTTAGTGAAATTGTCCAGTTAATTAGCATTTAATTGGAATTGAATTTAAATTGGTTTTTGGGGTTTATCGTGAGCGGCGTTTTGAATAACACCTGCTCTTTAACCCGATTAATAATGGAATGTGATATTGGGTTTATCGTGAAACGTGTTTTAAATGACATTGGTTCTTTAACCCAGTTAAAGACAGGATATTGATTTTTGGGAAGATTAAAACTAAGTGGAGTTTTAGTGAATCTTTAATTAGATTAAAGTGATCGAGAATGGAGTATCACCAGTTTTGCTCCAAGCGATAGTTAAATCTTTAATTAGATTTGAATGTGAAATGGTAATGAATATTTACTGATAACACTGTGGTGTTAGATATGGAGTATTACCAGTTTTGCTCCCTGGGATGAATAGGTTGGGATTGGGAAATAAAATAAATAATTACTTCGGTGTGGTACCGACTAGTTTGGAAAACCTTAACATGGTTTGAAATGATATCCAAAGGAAGATTAAAGAATAAATTTAGAAAAATTTATCTTTGATAAAATTAATGGGAACCTTTCCCTAAGAATGTGAATATTTTAATTAAAGAATATTCTGAGTTGGAATGAGGCGTATGTTGTGTTTGTGTAGCACTAGTTTATTATATACGCGAGTTATTCGGAAAGGACGGGTTTATACCCATTCTGAATAACCGATTCGACGATAGGACAAAGATGAAGACGGTGGTTGAAGACCGGAGGTCCTCACATCGTTTGGATGATTATTGATGATCTTGATTGGGATGTACACCCAAGAGGAGGGAATCAGTTGGTGATCGTCCAGACGTACTTGGAGATCGATGGATATGCGAGGAATAAAGTTCCTCCGGTTTCGTTCAGACCCAGGACGAACTTGTAAATGGACTGTGTGTCTGACATTGGATTGTATTCTGTGTGATTGATTTCTATTAAATATATATTTGTTTGGCGGAGGAGAATTTATTCTCTTGCTTAACGCCCTTCTCTAAGATGTACGAGCTCAAAGGTTATGTATTGATGGATATCAATTGCATGGCATGAGTTGCCAGTGTGGCATGCCTAAATGGCAAATGATCAAGGCTTCTGTTGAAAAGCAAAGTCTTGTGGTTCATGATCAAAGCACGGCCTGTGTGCCATAGCTTTGTGTATAGCGTTAATTTGCGAGCCTTGCACCTCGATATGAGTCAAAAACGGGATAGTGACTGCAGGGAGAGCACGACGTTTCTTTCTAGCTATGGGTGATGTCAGTGACCCACCAGCCCTGACATTTATATACTTTTTACCTGTGTGGTTGTTGGAATGCGAGGCGCCTAAAATATATGATCGATAACTGGCACTATGTGAGCCGACATACAGACCATTATATAGGTCCTATAGGACCGGGAAACGTGTGTTCAGGAATAACTAATCCTCAAAAGTAAGAGAGGACCGTCCCTGAAGATCCATGGATCACTGTATGTGGTCCTGAGACATTTGCTAGAGTGTCTAGAACGGAGAGGATCTTTCCCCTTGCCTTGACTCATGATGGAATCCAATTTGCAATACGTGATAATTCGGTTTTATTTGTAGAACCTAGTATGGCGACATAGTAGATGGTAGCTATGCCGCCTATGATTGATACTTATGATTGAAATTGTTTTGACACTATACGCTTAAAGTAATATCAAAATAATGTGTTTTTAAACGTATCAAGCATTCTTTGGCTATTATAAGGTAAAACCCTATCCTCCGGCTTGCGTTGCATTGTGTGATGGGACCCGGGTCTTATAATAGCTTCAATTTTCTTTATTTAGCATTGCGTTGTTTGTTTTATGCACTGGTATTCTTGGGAGGAAACCCGTTCCATGTTATACGGTGTGGTCCCTTGATTTACCTAACTTTAAAATAAAGATTAATAACTGTTTTGGTTCTCACACCAATCACATGACTGACCTAGAGTTTATTGTTTTAACCTAAACTCTGGGTGCCCCTATTTTCCACACGGGCAGCTAGTAGTTTTGATTTTGCAGATTTACAATCACAGGATCCTGATTTACAGCCGGAACGATGCTCGAAAAGCTATGTATCCGTGTATTACTTTCAGTTGTGTTTTGTATTATTTTTCCGCTGCTATGTATTTAAATGTAATGTGAATCTTCGATATTTTTCTGATGTATAATATTTATTCATACTCCGTAATATTCTTGTATTCTGATGGAATTGTTGTAATAAACAATGAAATGTTCTTCTGTTTGTGTTCCGATGTGTGTTGTTCTTAAAGCAATTCGCGCTTTCCTTCACGGGAAAGTTCGGGTCGTTATAGGACACCGGCTTCTCTTCTGCCTCTACATAAGAAATACACCACTAGCTTGAACCAACTAAACAACTGGTTTTATAATTTTAATACTGACTATTAGACATTATTTATTTACAATTACTTAATCATTTAGTTATAAACTATAAACATGAATTTATAATAATTAAATTTCATTATTAATTAATGATTATTAAATATTAATCTTAATTATTTAATAGTAATTGTTTAAAATTAATTACTAAAAGTTAATAATTAATGTTACTACTTATTTATTAACGATTAATTATAAGTAGTTGTTTAATAAATGTGTGAGAGAAGACAATTACATGTGAAAGCCTATAAATGGGCATTGTAACAACCCGTGTTTTTATAACGTGTAATAACCATAAATCAAGGCAGAATTAATTTTTTAAATAAGAATCAAGGGAAACAGGTTGTGCCATTGCGTTCGTCTCGAAATTATGCTTGGAAACAAGTCCGAGTTTTCGAAAATCGGAGTCCGTATGACCAAGTTATGACCATTCGAAGTTTTCAGAAATTTTCAAGTTCAAAACAGACTCGGTTCGAATTCAAAATTCGAATTTCAAACCTCCAAATGGACTGGGCAGGAAAGTTCCGGCCCAGGACCAGATCGACCTGGGGGTCGACTATGTAGTCGACCTACCCAGGGCCAGGTCGACCATAGTGTCGACCTAGGGGTCGACCTGGTGCCCGAGCCCATTTCTGAAGCTAGATTCACTCTGATGTATTTGGCCTCATTTATGTCCACATTCGTTGACCTGACCCTATAAATACAGCCCCTAACACCAGTCTCTCTACACAAAATTCTTTTTGACTTTATGCTGCTTTGATTCTGGTTGAAAAGTTTGAGAGAGGGACTGCTTCTACTTCGTTGAGACTGCGTTAAAGGAATTGCTGATTAGGGGGACTTCTATTAGGACTTGACTAAGCAACAAACGACTCTCTTTTTCTAATTCTCGAACCACGATCTGTAAGCCCCAATTATTTTCAGATCTAAACTGTAAATGTATTATGAATATGATGTAAAATTGAAATTGGACCTCTGTATGATGACTGTTTATATTCACTCTTGTTCAACTTGGATCTTGACTCTTGAGTATTACTATGACATTGATTTGGGGCCTATTCATGTTGTAAATCAAAAAGAAAACCCCTCTTATTATCATGTTGAATCTTTTATTAGTCACATGTTTATGACTATCACCTTATGACAGTCGTTACTATGACTATACTATCACCTTATGATAGTTGCCACGACTATACTATCACCTTATGACAATCGACACCATGACTATACTATCACCTTATGACAACTGTTATCTTGACTAGTACCTTGTTTTGCTAGAATTGGAATCCTTATGTTCGAGGCCAATATTTCATATGCCAGTAATGTTTTATTTCAAGCCATATCATGCTATGCTAGTAATCACTCTTGTCACCTTATACCCATTTCTTTTTATGTCACTCCCTAGTTAGATTTATTTGTATCGATTCGAACTTACATGCGATGGGAATACGATTTGGGTAGACTAGGTAAAACATGAATTAGCTTTAAACTTGAACAAGAACATTATTATGACTTGAACCTGAATATGGACATGAACTTGACACGATTTGACATGAAACATGACTTGAAAACTTGACACGAATCTAGACATGAAAACTTGAACGTGGGCATGACAACTAGATAACTTGAAAATGGCCAACTCGAGGTTGGGTTGAGTTTGCAGTGTAAATCTGCCCAGAACCGCTCGGCAAATCCAGTGGCTGCAAACAATAGGATCCAATGTGGGTAGTTGGTCATATCGTACGTAAATACCCGAGGTTAGACTATGTTGTGGTGTAAATCTGTCCGGAACCGCCCGGCAAATCCAGTAACCACAACAGTTAGTCTAATATGAGAGGTTGGCGTGCACTAATGAATTAATGCCACATGATAGGGTTAAGTCATGAACCACTGGAATATACTTAACCAACTTGACACGATGACTTGATAGGGTTAAGTCATGAACTGCTTGAACACACATAACCAACTTGATACATGATTTGGATAGGGTTATGTCACGATTTGAATGACAACACTTAACCCATTAGAAACCCTAGTTACGCGGTCCTTTTCAGCAGTAACCCACTTAGATGTATCACGATACCCTGGGAATAGGCAGGGTGGGGCACGATTAATGGGCTGATTGTAAGCGACCAGAACGACGGCTGAGTAGGTGCACCATTGTAGGTTCAGGCGGGCTATGGTCGTGCACGTAGTCCGGAGTTGAAAAAGCAGGCATTGGGCACCCGTAGATTTACACTGTGCATGCTTGATTCATGTCGGTGGTTGGCACCATAGGACTTGATACACCCTATGGTGGACCAAGCACAGGTAACTACATTTCTGGATAGGGCCGTATGACATAGACACATGACGAGCTAGGACTTATAGGGAGCCGATCGATTAGTAGATCGTACCATGGGATCCCGTAATGGGTCACTTCATGACACTGGGCTAAGGGATCATTTCATGGATAATACTTGACATGGGTTAGAATACTAGTACAGTTGGTGCAGCGAACCTTGAACATGCGATGCCAGACTTGACTTATCTTGTTATCTTAATTATCCAACTCGTTCTGTTATCATCCTTATGTTTAATTCCAGTTTTCACATATCATGTTACCTTTACTAGTTTTCATACTGAAAGTCACTAGGGCTTACCAGTCTTTATGACTGACCCTTTTTCTTTCACCCCTTTTTCTTTCATTCCCCCCCCAGGTTCTCAGGGAGGAAACACTAGCTCTTAGCTTGGATTCAACTTGCTTTCTGACAGCTCATGTACGGTTTGGTCTTGGGCTATGCTATGGCTGCTTCCGCTATTTATGGGGAATAATTTACTTTTGTTTTAAAGTTTATGCTTCTTTACTATGAACTTTATGTAATGGAAGAAATTTTATCTTGGATATATGAGCTTTTGACTCTTTCTTGGAAAATAATAAAAAGTTGGTTTTTAATTTCTACCGCTGCTTTACTTATGTTCTGCTTTGTGATATCTCTGTGCATGTTTACCTAGATAATACTCCACCAAAACTAGTGCATTCCCTTTGTGAGTGACCCTAGCGGAGGTGGGGTGTTACAATTTGGTATCAGAGCAGATGGTTACCAGGCTGGGAAAAAGTTTTAAAAACCTTCTGAAACTGTTTTCAAAACCATTTATAAAGAAGCATTTTTAAAGAAAAGTTTTATGTTTAAAAGGGTTATTCCCCAAGAAGCCATTAGCACTTCCCTTTGTTTCCTCATCTGAATCTTTTCTTTTCGTTTTTCAGCATGGCCGATCTTAACCTTCCTGAGGGAATACCGGTACCTGGATGGTACTGAAGGTACTTAGAAGCCAGGGCCAACGACGCGGGCACGGCAGACATCCCTCCTCCTCCTCCCCCAGTGGTCGCGGTTCCTCCTCCTCCTGGTACCGCCTTTGCCAAAATATGCAAAGACTTTAAAGCGATGGGCGGCAAGAACTTCGTTGGGACTGAAACCTTCGTTGAGGCACGAAACTGGCTAAAGGAAAAAGAAGACTTGTTCATTATCTTTGATATGGAGGACCATAGGAAAGTTTAGTTGGCAGCATGGTTGTTGAAAAAGGAAGCTGCATTTTGGTGGGAAGTCACCAATGCTACCAGGCCAATTGAGACTTGGGCAGACTTTAGAGAGAGGTTTGGGCTCAAATTCCTATCGTCCGCAGAGGAGAACCTTCAGATGGAGAGGTTCCTAGCACTCAAGCAAGGGGATATGTCTGTGAGGGAGTACGTGAATAAGTTTAACAGCTTGCTCGGTTCGGTTTGGATTTGGTCAACACAGCCCAGAAAAAGGCTGTACGCTTTGCTCGAGGATTGAACGAGCCACTACACAGCTTGGCCCTAACTCATATACCCATGGGGGCGACCTTTGAAAGCTTGGTGGATATGGATCTTCTCCATGAGGAAGACAAGAATAGAAAGAAGGAGGATAAGCCTAATGCGACTCAGAATAAGAAAGCCGATTTCAAGAAGGGGAACAACAAGAATAATAAGAATAACAAGAGCAACAACAAATCACGTGAGACGAGGAAGTGCAACTTCTGTGGTATCACTGGACATCTAGCTAAAGACTGTAGAAGGAAGAAGAGGAAGTTGGGTGAATGCTTTCATTGTGGAGATACTGGACACATCAGCAAGGATTGCCCTAAGAAGCAAGGGCAGGGGCAAGGGCAGACTCAGCGAGCAGGACCTTCTGGAGGGCAGTTGCATGCTCTCAACACCGCTCCAGCTCCTGACCGAGGTAGTAATATTTCCGTAGAAAGCCTTGTTTACATTTTTGACATTCCTGTTCGAACCTTATTTGACTCTGGCGCATCGCATACTTTTATTTCTTCTGATATTATTGAAAATCTGCACCTAAGTACTAGTCTGGTTGAGGATCCCGTTATAGTTTCAAATCCAATTGGGGGCTCCGCCCATTTATCTATGATGTGTGTGGATTTGAGGATCCCTATCTTAAGCATAGAATTCACGTGTAATGCTTATGTTCTCGGATTTATGGGATACGGTTTGATCCTAGGTATGGACTGGCTGTCCGATTATGGAGCCATTCTTGATTGTGAACGAAGGGTAGTGAGGCTCATGACTCGCCTTGGCAATACCCTTGAAATTTCTTGTAACCCTAAGGGTCCGGTCATGTTATGTTATTTTGAATCCCTTGACTCGTCCGACGATAATTTGCAATTTGTAAGAGTGGTCCGAGAATATCCAGATGTCTTTGATGAAGTGAGGGGATTACCTCCTAAACGCGAGATAGAGTTCCGAATTTATCTTGTTGATAATGCCAAGCCAGTTTCATTGCCCGTTAGGCACATGGCCCCGCAAGGAAGAAGAGAGCTCAGTAAACAAATCAACGAGTTGCTTGAGAAAAATTTCATAAGACGAAGCATTTCTGAATGGGGTGCTCCGGTGGTATTCGCTACCAAGGCGGATGGATCGCTTCGTATGTGCGTAGATTATCGTGAGTTAAACAAGTTGACAAAGAAGAATAGGCACCCACTACCAAGAATCGACGATCTGTTTGACCAGCTTGTGGGAGCATCTGTTTTCTCTCAACTCGACCTAGCCACAGGATTCCATCAGCTTAGAGTGGCTGAGGATAGCATTGACAAAACTGCGTTTAGGACTCCGGATGGGTTCTTAGAAAGGCTCGTTATGCCGTTTGGGTTAACGAATGCACCCGCATACTTTGTAGATTTGATGAGCAGGGTGTTTAGGGAGTTCCTGAACAAGTTTGTGGTAGTTTTCATGGATGATATTTTGATCTTTTCAAAAGATGAAGAAGAGCATGCTAGGCATCTCAAGGAATTCATGGAAACGCTTAAAGCACACCAATTAAAGGCTAAGTTCTCCAAATGCCATTTTTGGAGGAAGGAAGTTCGGTTCCTTGGACATGTAGTTTCTAAGCAAGGCATAGCCGTGGACCCCGCAAAGGTAGTTGCGATACAGGACTGGAAAATTCCTAAGAATGCAACGGAGGTGAGGAGCTTTCTCGGTTTGGCGGGCTACTACAGGAAGTTCATTAAGGACTTCGCTAAGATTTCAGCCCCTCTTACTAAATTAACAAAGAAGAACCTACCTTTTGCATGGGACATAGAATGTGATTCTGCTTTTCAGAGACTTAAGAGAGCCCTCACCACAGCTTCAGTCTTAGCATTACCCGATGGAGGTAAGATGTTTACCGTGTACACAGATGCGTGCGACACGGGACTAGGCGCTGTCCTAATGCAGGAAGGAAGAGTAATATGCTACGGGGGCAGACAACTTAAAGTCCATGAGAAAAACTATCCCACGCATGACTTGGAGTTGGCCGCGATTGTTTTTGCACTAAAAGCTTGGCGCCATTATCTTCTAAGGGTGAGGTTCGAGCTGTATACCGACCACAAATCGCTTAAGTACCTCTTCTCACAAAAAGACTTGAATCTAAGACAACAATGGTGGATGGAGTTCTTGGCATCATATGACTTCGATATAGCTTATACACCTGGCAAGGGTAATGTTGTGGAAGACGCGCTAAGTAGAAAAAGGCTGACTTTGAGCCCCTTGTTTGTTGAAATGAAAAGCCTTGAGTTTATAGCAACCTTTGATTTTACACCTGTTGTTGAGTCATTGACTGCTACATTAGCATCTCTTTAGCTAAGACCTACACTTCTATATCAAGTAAGGACTTCACAGAAGGAAGACCCGCAGATAGTCGAGATCATGGACAAGCTGATTAGAGGTGAGACGTCAAGTCACCTCAGTAAGTATGCCATAGATGACAAGGGATGGCTAAGGCACGATGGAAGGCTATGTGTCCCACAAGTGGGAGACCTAGTAAGGAAAGTTCTCGGAGAAGCGCACCACTCGAAGATGACTATATATCCCGGAGGGGATAAGATGTACAGGGATATGAAACGCATTTTCTTTTGGGCTGGGATGAAAAAGGACGTGGCAGAATTCGTTTCGAAGTGCATGGTGTGCCAACAAGTAAAGGCCAAGTTGAATAAACCTGGTGGGCTATTACATCCTTTTGAGGTTCCGCAATGGAAATGGGAGAGTATCTCGATGGATTTCTCGGATGGATTGCCTAGGTCTAGGAAGGGAAATACTAGCATATGGGTCATAGTTGATAGACTCACGAAGAGCGCTCACTTCATTCCGGTGAAGAGCAAGAGGACTGCACCAGGGCTAGCGTCTATTTACCTTCGAGAGATAGTACGATTGCATGGAGTTCCTTCTAGTATAGTTAGTGATCGTGACCCGATTTTCACTAGCCAGTTTTGGAATAGTCTGCAAGAAGCAATGGGAACACGACTGAACTTAAGCACAGCCTATCACCCACAGACAGATGGACAAACCGAAAGGGTAAATAGGGTACTAGAAGATCTCCTGAGGCTATGCATTCTTGACTTTGGTGGTACTTGGGAAGACCATCTTCCTCTCGTGGAGTTTGCATATAATAACAGTTACCAAGCTAGCATCGGAATAGCACCGTTCGAAGCCCTGTAAGGAAGACCGTGCAAGTCACCAACTTGTTGGTGGGAGATGACAGACAGGCTTATACTTGGCCCTGATATGATAAGGGACACTTCTGAGAAGATTGAGTTGATACGAAGACGGATGAAAATGGCCCAAGATAGACAGAAATCTTATGGGGACCAGAGAAGGACAGACTTAGAATTCGAAGTCGGAGATATGGTCTTTATAAAGGTTTCTCCATTACGCAATGTAGTTCGTTTTGGAGCAGTTGGAAAGCTAGCACCAAGATTTGTAGGACCGTTCCCCATCATTGAGAGGATTGGACGGATGGCCTACAAGGTAGAGTTACCCGAGAAGTTGTCTGCAGTACACAATGTCTTTCGCGTCTCGCATCTCCGGAAGTGTTTGCATGAGTCAGCCGAAGTGGTTGAGCCAAGCATCCTTGAAGACGTGGAAGTGGAGAAAGAAGCAACATTGAGGCGAGTTCCGATTCGTATCTTAGGAACGGAGATTAAGAAGCTAAGGAATCGAGAAGTCAAGCTAGTGAAAGTGCAGTGGAGTGAAGCCAAGAGGACGCAACTTGGGAAACCGAAGGGAAGATACGCGCGCTTTACCCATTTCTTTTAGAGGGTACATTCTCGATCTCTTTTTCGTTGAAAACCTTTTCGTATCATGCTTCTAATATCTATGTTTGTCTTGTTATCTTCTCAACCTTAGGTAGAACTGTATGGATGTAAACATGTGATTGAAACATGTTATGGTTGATGGTTGCAAGTGGTTGCTAGTGGATGCATGACACACATTAGGCACTAGATCGGCTCAGTCACAATTTCATGTTGCATATGCATGGTTGCTTATAGTTGTACATGGATGGAACTTGTTATGCTATCACTTGGATGCTGCATATGGATGAATGACTGTGCACTCATGTAGAGATTATGAACTACGTTAGGAATTTGCATACATGTTGGATTCATGACACTAACATATTTTGCATTAAGGAGGTTTACTGAATCAATAACCGCCTGATATTTTGCATTAGATAAGTACATATACACACACTTTCTGCATATATTCATACAGCACTAGAAGTCTTTTAAGGACAATGGTTGCCTGTGGATGATGCTTTGAGTAGATGTACGATTGGATGGTAGGACACATCCTCCCTAACTTAGAGATTTCGGGGACAAAATCCTTTAAGGAGGGGAGAATGTAACAACCCGTGTTTTTAAAACGTGTAATAACCATAAATCAAGGCAGAATTAATTTTTAAAATAAGAATCAAGGGAAACGAGTTGCTCCATTGCGTTCGTCTCGAAATTCTGCTTGGAATCGAGTCCGAGTTTTCGAAAATCGGAGTCCGTATGACCAAGTTATGACCATTCGAAGTTTTCAGAAAATTTCAAGTTCAAAACAGACTCAGTTCGAATTCAAAATTCGAATTTCAAACCTCCAAATGGACTGCGCGGGAAATTTCCCGCCCAGGACCAGGTCGACCTGGGGGTCGACTATGTAGTCGACCTACCCAGGGCCAGGTCGACCATAGTGTCGACCTGGGGGTCGACCTGGCGCCCGAGCCCATTTCTGAAGCAAGATTCACTCTGATGTATTTGGCCTCATTTCTGTCCACATTCGTTGACCTGACCCTATAAATACAGCCCCTAACACCAGTCTCTTTACCCAAAATTCTTTCTGACTTTATGCTGCTCTAATTCTGGTTGAAAAGTTTGAGAGAGGGACTGCTTCTACTACGTTGAGACTACGTTAATGGAATTGCTGAATAGGGGACTTCTATTAGGACTTGACTAAGCAACGAACGACTCTCTTTTTCTAATTCTCGAACCACGATCTGTAAGCCCCAGTTATTTTCAGATTTAAACTGTAAATGTATTATGAATATGATGTAAAATTGAAATTGGACCTCTGTATGATGACTGTTTATATTCACTCTTGTTCATCTTGGATCTTGTCTCTTGAGTATTACTATGACATTGATTTGGGGCCTATTCATGTTGTAAATCTAAAAGAAAACCCCTCTTATTATCATGTTGAATCTGTTATTAGTCACATGTTTATGACTATCACCTTATGACAGTCGTTATTATGACTATACTATCACCTTATGACAGTTGCCACGAGTATACTATCACCTTATGACAATCGACACCATGACTATACTATCACCTTATGACAACTGTTATCTTGACTAGTACCTTGTTTTACTAGAATTGGAATCCTTATGTTTGAGGCCAATATTTCATATGCCAGTAATGTTATATTTCAAGCCATATCATGCTATGCTAGTAATCACTCTTGTCACCTTATACCCATTTCTTTTTATGTCACTCCCTAGTTAGATTTATTTGTATCGATTCGAACTTACATGCGATGGGAATACGATTTGGGTAGACTAGGTAAAACATGAATTAGCTTTAAACTTGAACATGAACATTATTATGACTTGAACCTGAATATGGACATGAACTTGACACGATTTGACATGAAACATGACTTGAAAACTTGACATGAATCCAGACATGAAAACTTGGACGTGGGCATGATAACTAGATAACTTGAAAATGGCCAACTCGAGGTTGGGTCGAGTTTGCAGTGTAAATCTGCCCGGAACCGCCCGGCAAATCCAATGGCTGCAAACAATAGGATCCAATGTGGGTAGTTGGTCATATCGCACGTAAAAACCCGAGGTTAGACTATGTTGTGGTGTAAATCTGCCCGGAACCGCCCGGCAAATCCAGTAACCACAACAGTTAGTCTAATGTGAGAGGTTGGCGTGCACTAATGAATTAATGCCACATGATAGGGTTAAGTCATGAACCATTGGAATATACTTAACCAACTTGACACGATGACTTGATAGGGTTAAGTCATGAACTGCTTGAACACACTTAACCAACTTGATACATGATTTGGATAGGGTTAAGTCACGAATTTGAATGACAACATTTAACCCATTAGAAACTCTAGTTACGCGGTCCTTTTTACCAGTAACCCACTTAGATGTATCACGATACCATGGGACTAAGCAGGGTGGGGCACGATTACTAGGCTGGTTGTAAGCGACCAGAACGACCACTGAGTAGGTGCGCCATTGTAGGTTCAGGCGGGCTGTGGTTGTGCACGTAGTCCGGAGTTGAAAAAGCAGGCATTCGGCACCCGTAGATTTACACTGTGCGTGCTTGATTCGTGTCGGTGGTTGGCACCATAGGACTTGATACACCTTATGGTGGACCTAGCACAGGTAACTACATTTCTGGATAGGGCCGTATGACACAGACACATGACGAGCTAGGACTTATAGGGAGCCGATCGATTAGTAGATCGTACCATTGAACCCCGTAATGGGTCACTTCATGACACTGGGCTAAGGGATCATTTCATGGTTAATACTTGACATGGGCTAGAGTACTAGTACAGTTCGTGCAGCGAACCTTAAACATGCGATGCCAGACTTGACTTATCTTGCTATCTTAATTATCCAACTAGTTCTATTATCATCCTTATGTTTAATTCCAGTTTTCACATATCATGTTACCTTTACTAGTTTTCATACTGAAAGTCATTAGGGCTTACCAGTCTTTATGACTGACCCTTTTTCTTTCGCCCCTTTTTCTTTCGTTTCCCCCCCCCCCCAGGTTCTCAGGGAGGAAACACTAGCTCTTAGCTTGGATTCAACTTGCTTTCTGACAGCTCATGTACGGTTTGGTCTTGGGCTATGCTATGGCTGCTTCTGCTATTTTTGTGGAATAATTTACTTTTGTTTTAAAGTTTATGCTTCTTTACCGTGAACTTGATATAATGGAATAAATTGTATCTTGGATATATGAGCTTTTGACTCTTTCTTGGAAAATAATAAAATGTTGGTTTTTAATTTCTACCGCTGCTTTACTTATGTTCTGCCTTGTGATATCTCTGTGCATGTTTACCTAGATAATACTCCACCAAAACTAGTGCATTCCCTTTGTGAGTGACCCTAGCGGAGGTGGGGTGTTACAGGCATGGATATAATAAGTAGTTTTGATTGCTGATTTTATTACAATTAAATATATAAAAAACTATGAATGTTTTTTTTGTTAATAATTTTTTTTGAATATTTTGAAATCATCGAGCAAAACCGGACCAGAATAAGTATTGAGATTTATAGCGTAATGTTTTATTATTTCTCTAAAATTAATCATTTAACAAGTTACCAATTTATTAGTTATTAATTACTAACTAAATTTATTAATTATTAACTATATGTATTTATTATTAAGTGTAATTAATAAATATTAACTATAATTTACTAATTATTAATTAATCTATACTAGCTATTGAAATTTACTTACTATTAATAGTAATTATTTCTTTTTGTGATTATTAATTATATATTAATCGATTTTATTAAGTATTATTACCTCTTATATATATTTTATAGTAATTAATAATTAATCAATACTAACTATTGAATATTATTTACTTTTAATAGTAATTATTTATAATTTATTATTAACATTAATTATTCAAAATTTATATTTACTTATTAATTGCTAAGTAAAAACACAAATGTAAAGCATTTTATAAATAACAAATATTAAAGTCATTTTCAAATCTCTTGAAAAATAGTTGCAAAAATAGCGTCAAAATTTTGAAGATTGTAAACAGCCTCTGTTTTGCATCGGAATTTAGCATTAAATTTTTTATGATGGTAAACTGCTGCAATTTCCAATGATTTAGCGATAGAAATTAGATTCGATGGTAATAATTTAAAATAAGTTAACATATAAATTCCAAAATATTATCCCCTACAAAGTCCACAAAAATCCATCGCGAATTTGCGATGGAATTTTCCGCTGCTAAAAATCTGCTGCTATATACAGCTTTTCTTGTAGTGATTCTCTTCATTTATAGACATTCATGAAATCCTGACTGTCTTTCATTTTTTTCCGAATCATGTCAGTCAAATAGGGAGTTTAAATCGCTGTAGGGTAGTCTTTAGGCTTCGCTTTATATTGGTGCCACCCTATCTCGCTTCTCTTCGGTCAAACCCATTAAACAGAATATTTGGATGCATTTCCCAAATCTGTGATATCCCGATCGATCACAAAACGTGAGGGAAATGCCACAATTAAGCAAGAAGAGCTGGGATCGCCTTGGTTCAATTCAACATCGATCACATCTAGGTCAGTCCTTGTGGTAAGAGCAGGGAGTGATGATAATAGAGATTGTACTTAGGAAAATACGGAAAGAATTAGGGCTACATATACTGATTTACTTGATGGTATTTTACTTTTGTGCTTGTTTGATTGATCTGTATGTCTTATCACAATATAAATGACAAACTTCTTTAAGGATAAGAGGTTGTAACATCCCTAAATTTACTAGACATTATTCAGAACATTTAGTTAGTTAAATAAAATAAATAATGTAAATTATTGAAGGAATGAAATTTGAATATTTAAGTAGGTTGTGCATAATTAGTTTACTAATTAGATCAATTAGAATTTGTAAAAGAATAAGGACTATAAGAGGGGTAGAGTACAATAAAATTATACGAACCGCAGGATTGTGGGATGTAGGGTACAAGAAGCAAGCTTTATCCCATAGAGATAAGGAAAATTTCTTAACACTTAAACCCTTACCATTACTCATATCTTCTTTATTTTCATTTTAAATACTAAAACAAACATACTAAGTCAGCCATAACTCTAAGAAGAGAAGTGGAAGAAAAGTTAGAAGAGGGAGTCCAAGCTTAGCAAATTTAAACATGCTCAAATCTCAAACTTTCTCTTACTCTAATCAAGGTGGGTAGTAATATTCACTCTTTGTTTTTGCTTGTTGATTCAGTTTTAGAATAAGACCCGAATTCATGTCTGTTTACATATCTATTCATAACTAGTTTAAACGATAAAAGTTGATATATGTGTTTATATGTGTGTGTGTGTGTGCATATGTGTGTGTGTGTGTGTGTTTCTGATGTTTTAAGTGCATTCTTAAGAAGCTACCGTGTACGTTTAGACTTGAAATCCCATCATATATGACCATTAACTTAATATTTTAGTATGCCGATAGAAGCAGTATTTCAGCAGTGGGTTTCAAGTTTCATAATTTTCCAAACAGGTATGGACATTCATTGAATTTTTTAAGACTAGATAATGGTTTGTTTCGAGTTTTAATTATTTAAAACAATTAGATAGCTATTTTGGTTCTGAAACTATATATGATGAACTGTGTGTATATAAGGAAAAGTATTTATCATAATTTTGAGGTATTTTTCCGATGTTTATATAATTTAATACGAATTTTCCAAGCTAAATAAACTTATGTAAATAATTAATTAGAAGGGGATAATTAAAGTATTTATTTATATTTTAAATACTTTAACTCTTAGATCTATGGCCCAAATCTGAAAAGAAATTATATTAATCAAGCAGAATTTTCCATATAATAATGCATTGGCGAAAAACACTACTTTAAATATAGATTTTGCCATTTTTATGATAACATGACTATGTCATTATCAAAGTAGTGCTTCGCTTCATTTTTTACTTACTCGCTTATTTATGGCATTCTTTGAAGAAGCACTTGATACATAGGGACTTAGTATGGAATGTCTCAAATCAGGGATGATGTGAAGGAGTGTTTCAAAGCGGTGCTTTGCTTCAATCAGAGAGATCGCTTGTTATAAATGGTTTCGAAAAAATCCAACTCCCTTTGTTCCGCTTTAACATCAAAACAATTTGTTTTGGTTTTTATAAATATTGGTTTTCGTATCGTTGTAAGGGATATGTACTGTTACTATATAAAGTCAAATTATTTTCTAAGCACTTATGTGTTGCCTTGTTGTATTAACTCAAAGCACCCAATATTTTGTTTCACTTAGACACCATAGAGGTGTAAAGAAAAGTTTTTCCGGACTAAAACTTAAATTCCATATTTTTCTTTGTTTCGACCTTATATAGTAAAAAAGAAAGCAGATCGAAGTACTAGAGGTTGTATCACACATGTTTAATACTTGCTACAAAAGATCTTGGCTTCATAAATGTTTTGAAGTATGTTTAATTATAAGAAATTGTTACTACCAAAATTAACTCCGAAACCAGCTGGCCGTAAAGGGGTATCGAAATAATGCAAGTGCAGAAGAACCTTTCGAAAACAAGAAACCAAATAATAGAAATAACCGAAAGACAGAAAGAATGATTTGGCAGCGACATACACCGGTACCTCCCAGAAGAAAGAAACTCAAGGTCTACAGAACCAATCCGGTAGAGTCATTCCGGCAGCATCAACCCGGCAAGTGATTCTCCGGCGAAAAGTCACCTGAGCCAGAAGACAAGAAAGATTAAAGGGAGAGATCCATCAATTGAGACCCAAAGGGGCCTCCAGCATTATCACTCCTAATAATAATACACCGTGAGGCTAGGACACCAGAAGAAGGGCACAAAGGATGTCTGGAACTAGTTACCGAAACATCCACCGAACAAGCACCAGAAGATAGTATTGACGAACAACAGGTGAATTGCTCAGAATAACCTTTTGGAACATCAGGTTATACCCAGAAATCCCACTGAAACGCAGACTGGAATCTTGGAAGGGATACAAGCTATCCACACTAATCTATTCAGCACAGACTCCAGCAGTGATTCCGAACCGGCAGCCATCCACATACATCACGAGGGCAGGCTCCTCTAAGTATTCATGGGAAAACCAGGGGCCTATATCCAAAGGTCTACGACTGAGAGCATGCAACCGGGAACTCAAAGCACCTTCCGAAGGGCTATAACAATAGCAAGCACACATCAATCTCAAAGAGGCTCCCGGCTAGCCGATACCTTCAATACGGAAGCTATAATCAGCATCACAAAACGGCCGAAAGTAAGAATGTTCAAGACCAAGAAGAAAGGCGACCGACAAAGGCTCCTGAGGACCCATCGGCCCAATGGGGAAGCACCCAAGTTCTCTTTAAATAATCCCCCAGGGGTCACATTATAAAGGGTAATTTTTCTTGTATGCTTCCTGTGAAGGAGAGACCCAAAATGGAGATCTGTGAAAAGATATCTTCAGTTTTATTCATGTAAGAAAAAGTTTAATAAAGAGCAAGATCTACACCTATGGAATTTATTGTGAGTTTATCATTTTTAGTTATTGTGGTTTTAATTTTCTGTTTGCTACCTACGCATTCCTGTATTTTTGCCTAAATCTATACCTTTAATCGGTGGAAGTGGCTCCTCTTAGTCAACCTAAACTCCTCTTATAAGCTTGAGCGTGATCAGCGAGCTTAGATCCTCTAATGAATTGGGTCTTGATACCCAGAAATGATAACCTGACCGGGTAAGCGAACCATTTCCCTATCAGATCCGTCCCCGTTGACCTAATTCTGGTGTTAATGAAAAATATCATTAACATTTTGGCACTAGAAGGAGGGCTCGAATCTCCGACCTTGTGGTTAACCCTTCCACATATCTACCTGAGTTATTCCGTCCCGGATTGGACTAAAGCTTTGAAGAAGCGAAGTTATGGGTAAGAGGTTCTGGCAAAAACCTTCAAAAACTCGAATGGATGAATTGGAGATCGTGGACCCAAGAGTAACAGAAGAACTAAGGCTGAGAGTAAAAGCCTTACGCATAATGAAGCGGAAAAGGGGAATGAAACAATATGCTCCTGATATCGAGAATTATAGCTATTCCCACATTGGGAAAACCCTAGTGTCTCCTCCAAATGACTATACATCCAAAGGTATTAGTATTTTCTCCCACCTAAAGAAAACCCTACTCAAGCAAGTTAGGGGATGACGCTTAATCAAGAAATAATGGATGATTTCAACAACTTCGCCAACAAATGTTCCGAACATATAACATCTCAATTTCAGTGTGTTTGTACCCAAGGAATACTACCTCACCTCTTCGATAGAGAACATTTACTTCCTAACCAAACACGAACTTAACCAATGGTCATTCATGAAGAAAAATCCCAAGTACAAAAGGAAAACAGGAGGGCCTTACTGCCATTACCACATGATGAATGGAAACGAGAATAGTCACTGCAGAATCCTCGGGGAAACCATCGTTAGATTCATCAGCCAGGCCAATTATGAGAGTTTATTAAAAAAATCAAGTTGAACCGGGAAAAATCCTTAGGAAAAGGATTACTAAACATGTTCAAGGGTACGGAAAACCCTCCTCTCGGAATTTTAAAGGAAACCCAAAAGGGTCTAACCGTAAATGGATTAAATCCCACGTCATCACCAAATTGGTCAGGATGAGGCATCCCCCGAAGGGGGACGACGCGTTAGTCTTTCTCCATGCCCAAATTAGAGGGGGTAGGGTTAAAGCATCAAAAGCGTGAGCTTCCGTTTCACACAAGCAATGGTCGTGGTGGTGCATCTAAACTTAGCGTGCCCTGCCTCTACTCGCAAAAGAGTACGTCTTGCCTCTGCTAGAACTAAGCACATCCTACCTCTGCTCAAAGAAGATCACGTCCTACTTTTGCTTATGTTCCGCGTTTCCTACAGAAGAAAATACAAACCCCTATAATCGCCTACGATGGTCAGGATAGGGCACCCCTCGTAGGGGGTGGCGTATAAGCCTCTATCAGAATCTACGATGGTCAGTATTTGTAACAACCCGTATTTTCAATAACCTGTTATAACATAAATGGAGGCAGAATTAAACTGTAAAATCTGAATCAAGGGAAACGGGCTATGCCATTGCGTTCGTCTCGGAAAAATACGCGAAATAGAGTCCGAGTTTTCGAAAATCGGAGTCCGTATGACCAAGATATGGCCTCGCGAAGTTTAACGAAAAATTCCCAAATTAAAGTATACTTAATTAAGTGAAATGGGTTGCGCAGAGAAATATATATATATATATATATTGATATATATATATATAATTGAAAATTAAATAAATAAATATGCAAAAATGTTCAAAACAGCGAATTGGGAGAGGGGAATAACCGAACCGGCCGATTTTTGAGGTCGACCCAAGCCCGCTGGGTCGACTAGGGGTTAATCCAGGGTGTTTGGCTGTCAACCCGTGGGCCGATTCGCTCAAATGCAGATTTTGCATTTGGATAGTTCTCATGGTTCATCTTTAATCTAAAGGCCCTAGATGGTTCCTACACTTGACTTCTTCCCCAAGACATGCTTTGATGGCTTGGATTGAATCTAGGTTTAATCCTATGGCCTAAAACACTTGCCTAATCTATAAATAAGACCCTAACCTATCCTAAATCCTCATTATTCATTCATGCAACTAAACTATGGCAAAATTTTACCTCTCATGGCCTCCACTCTCTTCATAAAATTTCTAAATGGTTTCTATGAGAGATTTTCCATGCATACAAGTGTTTTCAAGCTTGTATGAGTGTCATTAGCTTGCATTCAAGTCAAGTTTCTATCTTTGCATCATAAAGCAAGGGTTTTGATCATTTTGGCTCAAGGGTTTTTATGTTAGAGCTTGCATTTTGGGTCTATTTGATTGCATAAGGGCTTTGTCATATCTTTTGTGCCTTCATAGCAATGTAAGCCCTTTCCCTACTCTTAGATATTAACTATGAAGTTAAATGTTCATGTTGCAAGTTTGGGTTTGATCATTGAGTATGATACATGCTATCATGTCATGCAAGTTTATGAAGTCATTATCTTGATCTTGTGAGCTAAAAGCTACAACCTTTATGTTGAAATGTTGCATTAGGCAACATGAGAACCCTCATAACCTTTATGTCAACTTGCATATGAAGTCATAACCCTTATATGATGATATATGCGAGTTACTAGTCATCATTCCATATCTTTTGTCACCATGATTCGCTTATGTGCCAAGTTTGGGTTTATGCATGTTTTGAGGCTTAAGAATGTAACATGCAAGTTAATGAACACATTTGTGCCTCATTTGCCACCATGATTAACTTGTGGCTTAATATCCATTTTTGTCATGCCTTTGCCAAGTCTCTTCTTTTAATCCATTACGTTGTCGCGAACGTATATGCGAGTTTAAAAGCGTTGGGTTATGTTATGGGTAATTTCTAATGACATGAAAATACAACTTGAAAACATGACTTGGAATATAACATGGAATTTGACATGTAAGTATGCATAAAAACATAAGCTTGGGAATTTACCTATTAAGTTAGGTCTACCCTTTGGGAATTTACCTATTAAGTTAGGTCTACCCAAATGCTTGAAAACTTGTAACATGTTTTGGGAAACATGATGGACATGACACTTAGATAATATAAGTGTGGCCAACTCGAGGTTGGGTTGAGTTTGCAACGTAAAACTACCCGGAACCGACCGGCCTAACTAGTAGTTGCAAACAATAGGACCCAATGTGAGAAGTTGGTCATGTTGTGCTTGAACCCGAGGTTAGACCAAGTTGTGGTGTAAAGCTACCCGGAACCGACCGGCTTAACTAGTAACCACAACAAAGTCTAATGTGAGAGGTGAAGGTGCATTACGTAATTAATGCCACATGATAGGGTTAAGTTAATTTGATTAATGACTCTTAACCAAATATGACATGGACAAATGGGTTAAGTAATTTGATTAGGCTAATGATACTTAACAAAACATGACAAGGTTGGGTAGGTTAAGTAACTTGATTTGCCTAATGGCACTTAACCATTTTTATATGACTAGTGGATGGGGTTAAGTTAACCAACACTTAATCAATCCAACGCGATAACTTGGTAAGGTTAAGTAAGTTTTCTTAATGACGCTTAACCGAAAAATACGGTTAACGAATGGGGTTAAGATTAGACTCAACTAGTCTAAACATGGAAATCAGATGGGGTTAAGTTAGCCTAGACTTAATTAATCCCACTTGGTAGTTTAATGGGGTTAAGTTAAACACTTAACTAATCTAAACATGATGAATTGATGTGGTTAAGTGACCTATACTTATCCAATCTAACTCGTTAATTTATTGTGGTTAAGTTAACCAATACTTAACCAATATAACGTGAAAACATGATAAGGCTAAGTCACGAATCGCTTGAATACACTTGACTGATTTGACTAAGTAAATTGATAGGGTCAAGTTAATATATACTTAACCAATCTAGAATGATAATTGGACGAGGTTAAGTCGTGAATTGCTTAATATACTTAACCAACTTGAGCATGGTTTGTAGGGTTAAGCCTTGAACTTGGATACTTAGCCAATTTTGACAGGATTTGTAGACGGGTTAAGTCATGAACTTAAGTGACACTTAATCCATTATGTAAACCCTAGTTCTGAGGATTAGGTGGATAACCGTAGTTAACAAGGATAACGGGAACAATGCTAAGTGGTAAACCTTAGTTGAAGAATAACTAAGTAATGATTCTTAGTCAAGGAAATTTAGACCACTTCATAGATAGATGAGTAACCTGATACGGTAGGTCATCGTTTAAGTATACGAGTAGGAGCAAGTATTTGATTTAGATAAAGGCTCCAGCGAACTGGGTAACGAAGCAGCGGCTTCGGGGAACGTGAGGATATTCTTGGTATCCCTCTATGAGCTGCCAGGTGATTATACTAGGCTCATGAGAGGTTAAGGTCTGCGTTAGAAGAACCAAGAGTATGCCTTGGTTGCTATACGAGCGACCTAAAGACGGGGATGGATAGGGGATAGTCGACGATACACGGTCGTACCCTAGATAGCATTTCGTCAGGCTACCTACCATCTTTGGTCAAGCGTGTACGTACGGAAAGGCAGAGAACACCCAAAAGACCATAATTGCTATCTAATTATGGTTGCGGTAAGGCTTGGATGTGGGTTGGCCAGTGTTGTGTTCTCATACAGGATTTATCCTGTCTTGTCTTTCACTAGTTGAGGCAGTGGTCTCGTGGGACCATAGCCACGTATAGAAAAAACAGACCTTAGCATCTGCATCGGCAGATAAATCGAAAGCTCCCGACCGAGTCCTGTATTTCCTGGTATGCCCTGTGACAGGACTCGGATGGCACGATGTGATACATGTGCATACAGTCATGGAAAAGCGATTCACGATGAATGCGTGGGAAAAAGGGCGCGGTTGGCGGTTAGCGTAATCCCTAGTGGCCCTAGGTGGTTGAACCCAAACCGAGATACGAAAACGTGCAATAGGTAAGCATAATCCCTAGCAGCCCTAGGTAGCATAAGTCCTAGTTGTACAAACAATAATTCATGTTGGAAGACCCTAGCTAGGTTTAGGGTAACAGTCCAAACCGATCTTAAGGATCATGGAACTATGTTAAAGTAATATAGAATCTCATGGGAAAGCCCGTATGGTCTACGGCAAGGGACTGAACATTTACATGGAATAAAACATACAAGTTGAGTAACCTATATATGCGATATATTAGGTTGACATGGACCATTACACGACTTTTGAGTGAGGGTCGTTCTTGGTTAACACATGACACGGTGGGGATACTAGTACGGTAGGTGCAGAGCTAAAATACAGGATAGATATCACGGGGCGTTATACGTGACAGATATCTTGGGGATATTATACTTGATAGAAACCTGACGATGTGATACCTTGTTTTATCTTGACATCGTAATTTATCATGACACCTTAGTTTATCTGAGTTCAGTAGTTCATCCTGTTATTTTGATTTAGCTTATCTATCTTGTTATCATGCTTATGTTCATCTCAGTTTCTCATGTCAGTTAACTTTACTAGTTTTTATGCTAATAGTAGATAGGGCTTACTCAGTCTTTTTGACTGACCCGTTTTGTTTTGCCTCTTTTCTTCCGTTTCCCCCCCAGGTTATAGGGAGGAAATACTGTTGTTTAGTTCGGACTTCTTCTGCTTGAAGGTCATCATGGATGGCTTGGACTTTTCTTGGCTAATGGCTACTTTACTGTTTTTACTTGGGGAATAATTTATGAAAATGTCTTTATGCTTCTTTACTATTGCAAGACAGTTTTTGATGTACTCTGATGTAAAAAGGCTTTAGACCTTATTTATTCATGTTATGAAAGTTTGATTTTACTTCCGCTATTTTATATGTTCTGTCTTGTGATATTTCTGTGCATGTTTACCAATAATGCCCCTCTAAAGCTATTGCATTCCTTTGCGAGTGACCCTAGTGGAGGCGGGGTGTTACACGTGGTATCGGAGCAGAAGGTTACCAGACTGGGCAAAAGTTTTTAAAGACCTTCTGAAAACTATTTGAAAAAAAAACCGTTTACAAAGAAGCATTTTTCAAGAAAATTTTCTTTTAAAAGAAAAAGGCTATTCCCCAATGGCCATTAGCACTATCCTTGTTTCCTTAATTGAGTCTCTTTTCCTTTCTTTCCTCCATCTGTAGTCACAGTAGTTTTAACTACGACTAGTCTTTTCTACCTACCAAAGTGCTTTCCATACGATGGAGGTGGTTCTCGAGAGACCAGTGGCCGCGTTATAAGAAAGGATCGTGAGAAAGAAGGATAAAGGATACGAGCTTAAGGATGAGCAACTTGTTGGTATGGCTTAGTCCTCAAAGGAGGGAGAAAGATGAACAATGAAACCCATGACGAGAGAGTACCTTTGGCATGGTAAAACGGGGCGGATAGTTAAGTATTATGGGACAAGGACAAGATCATCGGGAGGGCAGTAGTATGCTCTCATTTCTAGAGTACCTCGGAAGGAGGGTAACGATCTTGTTAAAGGTTTAGCTTTTCTTCTCTATCATCCCGTTAGGACTTCGTTGTTCGTATCATTTAAGTCTGCTTCGATAGTTGAGTCTCTGCACCTTAAGTACTAGCGTAATAGAGAATCCCATTTTTGTCTCAAAGTCCTATTGGAGAATCAGTCCATTTATACATGACTTGTTTGGATTTGGGAATGTCTATGCCAAGTGTTGAGTTTGGAAATAATGCTTATGTTTATAAGCTATGGATGGATTCTAGGGATGAAGTGGTTATCCAGTAGGGGGTGCCACTCTCGGTTTTGATAGGAGGGTAGTTAGACCTTTTGACTAGCCTTGGTAATGCCCTCGAAGTATCGGGTAACCTTTTTGAGGTTTTGTCATGACTAGTTACTTAGAATCCCTTGATGCCTTTATTGGAAATTTGAAGCCCGATCGAGTGGTGTTCGCCAATAAGACGGATGGTTTACTTCATTTATGCATGGGTTATAGAGATCACCCTAGTAAGTGCGCATGATAACCTGATTGACATCTGTTTACATTCAAGAGAAAATTCTTCTACATGGAATGCCTTATAGCATATAAACGAGATCCAAGATTCACTAGTGAATTTTGGAAAGCTTGCATGAGATCATGAGTACGCAGTCATGTTTGCGTCAAGTATTCTAGGAAAAGGATAAGTGCAAGTGGAACGAGAGGCGACGAAGAAATGAGTTCCAGCTCATGTTATGGAAACAGGAATAAGAAGCTACAAAATCGCGAAGTTAAAAGACGACTTTGATGGTCAAAGACTAGATACGCGCATGATATCTCTTTTTGGGAGTATATCCTTGATCCCTGTTTTCTGTAGAGCTTACTTGTAGGCTATCTTTTGTGGACATCCTCTCGGTCCTATTCTCCGTTACAAACCCTGTAAGGAGTTTGTCCTGTTTATCTTCTCGACCCTGTTTCAGGGAATTCTAGGTAGAACCCTATGGATGTAAACATGTATTTGAAACATGTTATGATTGATATGGTTGCAAGTGGTTGCAAGTGGTTGCTCGTGGATGCACGAATACACATTAGATACTAGCTCGACTCGGTCACATTTCATATTGCATATGCACGAGTATTTATACTTGTTTATGGATGAAATCGAATGTATTATCATGCGGTTGTTGCATATGAATGAATGATTGTGCACGCATATAGTATCTATATGACTAGGACTATTTGCATACATGTTGGATTCATGGCACTATACATATTTTGCATTAGAAAGATTATTCAGGCCTGATCATTAGCATTAGCTAAGGAACATGTACACACACGTTTTGCATATATTCATACAGCATTAGAAATCATCTAAGGACAATGGTTGCTTGTGGATGATGTTTTGAGTAGATGGATGATGGATGGTAGGATATGTTCTTCCTAACTTGGAGATTTCGGGGACGAAATCCTAAAAGGTGGGGAAAATGTAACAACCCGTATTTTCAATAACCTGTTATAACATAAATGGAGGCAGAATTAAACTGTAAAATCTGAATCAAGGGAAACGGGCTATGCCATTGCGTTCGTCTCGGAAAAATACACGAAATAGAGTCTGAGTTTTCGAAAATCGGAGTCCGTATGACCAAGATATGGCCTCGCGAAGTTTCACGAAAAATTCCCAAATTAAAGTATACTTAATTAAGTGAAATGGGTTGCGCAGAGAAATATATATATATTGATATATATATATATAATTGAAAATTAAATAAATAAATATGCAAAAATGTTCAAAACAGCGAATTGGGAGAGGGGAATAACCGAACCGGCCGATTTTTGAGGTTGACCCAAGCCCGCTGGGTCGACTAGGGGTTAATCCAGGGTGTTTGGCTGTCAACCCGTGGGCCGATTCGCTCAAATGCAGATTTTGCATTTGGATAGTTCTCATGGTTCATCTTTAATCTAAAGGCCCTAGATGGTTCCTACACTTGACTTCTTCCCCAAGACATGCTTTGATGGCTTGGATTGAATCTAGGTTTAATCCTATGGCCTAAAACACTTGCCTAATCTATAAATAAGACCCTAACCTATCCTAAATCCTCATTATTCATTCATGCAACTAAACTATGGCAAAATTTTACCTCTCATGGCCTCCACTCTCTTCATAAAATTTCTAAATGGTTTCTATGAGAGATTTTCCATGCATACAAGTGTTTTCAAGCTTGTATGAGTGTCATTAGCTTGCATTCAAGTCAAGTTTCTATCTTTGCATCATAAAGCAAGGGTTTTGATCATTTTGGCTCAAGGGTTTTTATGTTAGAGCTTGCATTTTGGGTCTATTTGATTGCATAAGGGCTTTGTCATATCTTTTGTGCCTTCATAGCAATGTAAGCCCTTTCCCTACTCTTAGATATTAACTATGAGTTAAATGTTCATGTTGCAAGTTTGGGTTTGATCATTGAGTATGATACATGCTATCATGTCATGCAAGTTTATGAAGTTATTATCTTGATCTTGTGAGCTAAAAGCTACAACCTTTATGTTGAAATGTTGCATTAGGCAACATGAGAACCCTCATAACCTTTATGTCAACTTGCATATGAAGTCATAACCCTTATATGATGATATATGCGAGTTACTAGTCATTATTCCATATCTTTTATCACCATGATTCGCTTATGTGCCAAGTTTGGGTTTATGCATGTTTTGAGGCTTAAGAATGTAACATGCAAGTTAATGAACACATTTGTGCCTCATTTGCCACCATGATTAACTTGTGGCTTAATATCCATTTTTGTCATGCCTTTGCCAAGTCTCTTCTTTTAATCCATTACGTTGTCGCGAACGTATATGCGAGTTTAAAAGCGTTGGGTTATGTTATGGGTAATTTCTAATGACATGAAAATACAACTTGAAAACATGACTTGAAATATAACATGGAAGTTGACATGTAAGTATGCATAAAAACATAAGCTTGGGAATTTACCTATTAAGTTAGGTCTACCCTTTGGGAATTTACCTATTAAGTTAGGTCTACCCAAATGCTTGAAAACTTGTAACATGTTTTGGGAAACATGATGGACATGACACTTAGATAATATAAGTGCGGCCAACTCGAGGTTGGGTTGAGTTTGCAACGTAAAACTACCCGGACCCGACCGGCCTAACTAGTAGTTGCAAACAATAGGACCCAATGTGAGAAGTTGGTCATGTTGTGCTTGAACCCGAGGTTAGACCAAGTTGTGGTGTAAAGCTACCCGGAACCGACCGGCTTAACTAGTAACCACAACAAAGTCTAATGTGAGAGGTGAAGGTGCATTAAGTAATTAATGCCACATGATAGGGTTAAGTTAATTTGATTAATGACTCTTAACCAAATATGACATGGACAAATGGGTTAAGTAATTTGATTAGGCTAATGATACTTAACAAAACATGACAAGGTTGGGTAGGTTAAGTAACTTGATTTGCCTAATGACACTTAACCATTTTTATATGACTAGTGGATGGGGTTAAGTTAACCAACACTTAATCAATCCAACGCGATAACTTGGTAAGGTTAAGTAAGTTTTCTTAATGACGCTTAACCGAAAAATACGGTTAACGAATGGGGTTAAGATTAGACTCAACTAGTCTAAACATGGAAATCGGATGGGGTTAATTTAGCCTAGACTTAATTAATCCCACTTGGTAGTTTAATGGGGTTAAGTTAAACACTTAACTAATCTAAACATGATGAATTGATGTGGTTAAGTGACCTATACTTATCCAATCTAACTCGTTAATTTATTGTGGTTAAGTTAACCAATACTTAACCAATATAACGTGAAAACATGATAAGGCTAAGTCACGAATCGCTTGAATACACTTGACCGATTTGACTAAGTAAATTGATAGGGTCAAGTTAATATATACTTAACCAATCTAGAATGATAATTGGACGAGGTTAAGTCGTGAATTGCTTAATATACTTAACCAACTTGAGCATGGTTTGTAGGGTTAAGCCTTGAACTTGGATACTTAGCCAATTTTGACAGGATTTGTAGACGGGTTAAGTCATGAACTTAAGTGACACTTAATCCATTATGTAAACCCTAGTTCTGAGGATTAGGTGGATAACCGTAGTTAACAAGGATAACGGGAACAATGATAAGTGGTAAACCTTAGTTGAAGAATAACTAAGTAATGATTCTTAGTCAAGGAAATTTAGACCAGTTCATAGATAGATGAGTAACCTGATACGGTAGGTCATCGTTTAAGTATACGAGTAGGAGCAAGTATCTGATTTAGTTAAAGGCTCCAGCGAACTGGGTAACGAAGCAGCGGCTTCGGGGAACGTGAGGATATTCTTGGTATCCCTCTATGAGCTGCCAGGTGATTATACTAGGCTCATGAGAGGTTAAGGTCTGCGTTAGAAGAACCAAGAGTATGCCTTGGTTGCTATACGAGCGACCTAAAGACGGGGATGGATAGGGGATAGTCGACGATACACGGTCGTATCCTAGATAGCATTTCGTCAGGCTACCTACCATCTTTGGTCAAGCGTGTACGTACGGAAAGGCAGAGAACACCCAAAAGACCATAATTGCTATCTAATTATGGTTGCGGTAAGGCTTGGATGTGGGTTGGCCAGTGTTGTGTTCTCATACAGGATTTATCCTGTCTTGTCTTTCACTAGTTGAGGGAGTGGTCTCGTGGGACCATAGCCACGTATAGGAAAAACAGACCTTAGCATCTGCATCGGCAGATAAATCGAAAGCTCCCGACCGAGTCCTGTATTTCCTGGTATGCCCTGTGACAGGACTCGGATGGCACGATGTGATACATGTGCATACAGTCATGGAAAAGCGATTCACGATGAATGCGTGGGAAAAAGGGCGCGGTTGGCGGTTAGCGTAATCCCTAGTGGCCCTAGGTGGTTGAACCCAAACCGAGATACGAAAACGTGCAATAGGTAAGCATAATCCCTAGCAGCCCTAGGTAGCATAAGTCCTAGTTGTACAAACAATAATTCATGTTGGAAGACCCTAGCTAGGTTTAGGGTAACAGTCCAAACCGATCTTAAGGATCATGGAACTATGTTAAAGTAATATAGAATCTCATGGGAAAGCCCGTATGGTCTACGGCAAGGGACTGAACATTTACATGGAATAAAACATACAAGTTGAGTAACCTATATATGCGATATATTAGGTTGACATGGACCATTACACGACTTTTGAGTGAGGGTCATTCTTGGTTAACACATGACACGGTGGGGATACTAGTACGGTAGGTGCAGAGCTAAAATACAGGATATATATCACGGGGCGTTATACGTGACAGATATCTTGGGGATATTATACTTGATAGAAACCTGACGATGTGATACCTTGTTTTATCTTGACATCATAATTTATCATGACACCTTAGTTTATCTGAGTTCAGTAGTTCATCTTGTTATTTTGATTTAGCTTATCTATCTTGTTATCATGCTTATGTTCATCTCAGTTTCTCATGTCAGTTAACTTTACTAGTTTTTATGCTAATGGTAGATAGGGCTTACTCAGTCTTTTTGACTGACCCGTTTTGTTTCGCCTCTTTTCTTCCGTTTCCCCCCCAGGTTACAGGGAGGAAATACTGTTGTTTAGTTCGGACTTCTTCTGCTTGAAGGTCATCATGGATGGCTTGGACTTTTCTTGGCTAATGGCTACTTTACTGTTTTTACTTGGGGAATAATTTATGAAAATGTCTTTATGCTTCTTTACTATTGCAAGACAGGTTTTGATGTACTCTGATGTAAAAAGGCTTTAGACCTTATTTATTCATGTTATGAAAGTTTGATTTTACTTCCGCTATTTTATATGTTCTGTCTTGTGATATTTCTGTGCATGTTTACCAATAATGCCCCTCTAAAGCTAGTGCATTCCTTTGCGAGTGACCCTAGCGGAGGAGGGGTGTTACAGTATTGAGCATCAAAAGAGTAAACCTTAGTTATGTGCCTACGATGGCCCCATCTAAGTGTCTAAGACCTTATCATCGCCTACGATGGTCAGGATAAGGCGCCTCCTAGAGGGAGGTCAGGTAAGTCATTGGGCCCTGCTTGTGGATAAGCTAGCCAAGCGCACCAGACGCATAGGCCCAGAGAGTGGCCAACGAAGCACGTACATCCTCTGCTTTCACATCAAGAGCCCAAGGAGTGGCTCAGGAAGCATGTACAGCCTCTGCTTCACATATCAAATTCAAAAGGGATGCCAAAACAATCAATACCAGAGGGGGTGTTCCAGTCTTCTATATTAATACTCGAATCTGGGTCGATTCGGCTCTTCACACAATACCGGAGGTGGTTTCCGGTCTTCTATACTAATACCTGAATCTGGGTCGATTCGACTCTTCACAAATACCGGAGGGGGGTTCTGGCCTTGTATACTAATACCTGAATCTTGGTCGATTCGGCTCTTCACAAATACCGGAGGAGGGTTCCAGTATTCTATACTAATACCCGAATCTGGGTCGATTCGGCTCTTCACAAATACTAGAGGAGGTTTTCGGTCTTCTATAAAGTACCCGAATCTGGGTCGATTCGGCTCTTCATAAATACCGGAGGAGGGTTCCAGTCTATTATATTAATAGCCGAATTTGCGTTGATTCAGCTCTTCACGAATACCAGAAGGGGTTCCGGTTTTATATATTAATAACCCGAATCTGGGTCAATTCGACTCCCTATAAATACCGAAGGAGTCTCGGTCTTCTATTCATATGATACCGAATCTGGGTCGATTCAGTGCTTTGCAAATGCTGAAAGAGGGCTTCTTGGTCTCCAATCTTTAATTATTCGAATAAGCGTTATTTCGTAACTTCCACTAGAGTCAAAAGGGAATCTTTGGCCTATAGTCTAAAATACCTGAACCGGGGCCAATTTAGTTCTTCACAATTGTTGGAAGAAGCAGCCTAGCCTCATCTCGACGCCAAGGCGCAAATCACAGCCGGATGTAGGGTTCCAGTCTCAACACAAGGCGTTCGGATTGGGTCGGTTCGAACTCTTAGAGCTGAACAAGAAAGAGTTTGTCAACCCTCATCCCAATTCAGATCTGGCTTGGAAACGCATTTCCACCATCACTAGGCACAAACTGGTAGCCCCCTCATCTCTATTTTTGCTCAGGAAAGTGTTCTTGATTTATACGAGTATACCAAATGTTTGCCCTAACACACAAAACACGAATAAGCACTATAGGCCTTTCATGTTTAACGCACTTTATACAGTTAATCCCACTAGGAGTATAGGATGCTATTTAAAAGCCCATTAGACAAACTCCTAGCGAAATGCATCGGAGGTGTGCACCTTGTCCTGATATAACCATAGCTAAAGAAAAGCGTTTATATTGAAATGCATGGTCACGTGTTAAGTAATATCATTGTAAGTCCGACCCCTATTCATATATACCGTCGCTATAAAATACGATACTCCACTGGAAAAATGTTGTATACTTTGTACATTGCATAATTGTTTATAAGGAAGTTCATGAAATAAATACATACACCAAAAAAACACCCATGCCCCAGCACTACCACTCCCATATAAGCAATGGACTAGCCTTCGGTAGAGTGCATCTTATTCATGGGACCAGGAAGAAATCGTGGAACGGTGAATTGTAGTGCAAAAAATCTCGTCGACTCTTTACATCTTTTCAATGACCACGCACAAGTCATCCAAAGGTTTAGGCAGCCACTTTAAAGCTTGATTGAAAACCTTACCCGTTGCATAAAGGTTTTTGATTTCCTTCTTTAAGTCAAAAGCATCTTTGTGCAAAGACTATTTCTCTTTTTGTAATTGCTTAATTTTGGAAGTATAAAATTTAGTACAATGAGAGTTTCCCTCGATCCCCTTCCTATCATAAAAACCTTTCATGTTGGCCTTAACTTGTCTATGCCACCTGACAACAAGGGCATAATCCATTCTAGATGGAAAGTCCCTTATCTCAGACTCTGAAGATTCAGACCCCATCGAAGCCTGCAAGACATCGGAAGCGGAGACTCTAAGAGCACATCCAAAGGTAAATCCCCATTCTTTACATTTTGCCAGCATGTCCTTACATCTCGCCTATAAGTCAATAGCTTGACACTGAAGTTCATCCTTTTCTCCATCAAAGTCGATAGAAGGATTTTCCTTTATAATCCTCTTCGCTTCAAGGATATCTTTATCCTTCTGCTTTATTTGGGCCTCCAATACACTTATTTGTTCCTTCAAACATTATGTAAATGGATCCTCGGAAAAGGCAGATCCGCCATCAATACCAGTAGGGGAAGTCCCCAGAAAATCTCCTGAGCGCAAAGTAAGCACAACACTTTTATCTACGAAAGAGGAGGTGTCTTCGGGTGAACTTTCCTGTTTATATAAACAAATAAGCTACCGTTTGCAAAATTTATTGCTAGAAGACATCATTATTTGAGCCTCAGAAATGCATGCAATAGGAAGAGAATGAAAACAAATACAATTCGCATTCATACGTACTATTGTCAAATAAAAAGAATACAAAAAGTTATTTTCTCTCCCTAGTACTCTTTTCCTTCATGTTACATATTAACTTCACATGATGAGTTCTGAGTTTCTTTAATATCATTTCCCTGTCATTCCCTAAGAAGTCGAAAGATAACTGAGGAGACTTCATATAAATATGTTCGAGCTCTTTCAAGAAGCATTCCCTGCCAAATTTGTAAGGAGGCTTGGTAAGAAATTCCCTCCTCAGCTTAGAAAGAGAATGAAGGTCATCCTTGAAAAACAGGGTAATCAACAAAAACAGAATTTTCATCACTATAAGAACAAATCATCAAGGGCCAACTTTTACAAGCAAAAAAGGAATTCAAAAACTAAGATTTCTACCTAAGGAATGAGGGAGGCCGTGTGCACCACCTGTTCTCTTTCATTGAGATCAAGAAGATTGACTCCCTCCGCAAACCCACCATCTCAACATGAGTCACCTACATTACCACCTCCTATACGCAAAATCATATTTTCGTCATCTCCAGACATTGAGTAGTCGGGCAGCTTTTAGACAAACAAAAGATCCTCCACCTTCGTCTTTTTCCCTTTGGAAACCTTAGTGTCCCAATCTGAAGTAATAGCACTCCCCAAGATCCTATTCCGATGGGATGAGGGAAGAGAATGAAGGTCCAGGTCCGAGAACTTGCCACAGTTATCATGGTAGACTGAAAAGAAAACATTTTCATAACATTCAGACACCATGTCTGGAAGATGCACCTTCAAAAACAAGGAAATCCAGTCCTAATTCTCGTAAATTATCCGCTTAGCATCAGAAAGAATTGCTTCCCTTATTTTCAATCTCCTTGCATGCTTCGTCAACATATCCAACTGCTCACGCTTGAGGGTCGAGACTTCAGCGGCGAAGGAACTGTTGCCAGACCTTTCCCTCTCCAGAGACACTCTCGTTTGACTACAAGATTCTTCATTGCTACACTTCGCAAAGGTTAAATCATGGAGCTTAGACTCTAACATGGTTTTCTCTTCTTGGAGTTCTTTCTTCTCCCGGGATAAGGTGGCAGCCGTCGCCCTGGCAACATACCAATTCTTGGATGTCTGAAAAGCAAAGAGGAACAATATAATGTTAGTCCTTACATCAATACGGCAGATAGAAAGTCTTAGGAAAATGAGGGTACAAACCAGAAGTTGTCGCTTAACGAGGTTTAGGCAAAATTCAAACCATTCTTCAGAGGCGAACACCAGAACATCAGTGACATCAACGGAGGGTAAGATAGATCCGATAATCTTATCAAAATCCATGGCCTATAAAGGAGAACTTAGGGGTCACACAACCAATTAGGAGAAAAGAGTAGCTCGTGCTCTCTTATATCTAAGTCTCCCTTAGAATCAGATCTTAGGAAACCAGCAATAAAGTCACTTCCCATAGTCTCCGTTGAAAAAGGGCACACGTCGGGGAGACTTCCAGGAGAGGGTGCGAGAGGCATACATGGTAGCCGATGACTTGGTGACTCAACAATTTCATCTCTAGAAGGATGGGAAACAAAAGTTTCCCTCTTATGACTCTTGGAAGGGCCGCTATTGGCAGCCAAAGCAAAACTCTTTTTAGATAGAAATTCAAGAGGGGTAGAGAAGATGGAAGATTGGTGTGAACCATCCTCAAGAAACACGGAACGAGAGGGAGAAGATTGTTTTAGAAGATTTTGTCCCAAAAGTGAAGGGGAGTGCCCACAAAGAAATTTCGGGAATAGCGGGGTAGAATGCGGATTCAAGACATCTGGGGATTCACTTATGGTACTATTTACTTGAAGTACCTTCACTCCAAGCTTCCCCTCCATTGAACAAAGCCTAGATTTGCTCAGGTTGGAGTTACCAATTTGTGAGATCTCAGATATAGTCCTGTCAGGTGATACCATAACATAAATATGTGTTTTAACTTAATTTCTATTTTTATGATTTCACACAAACAACACTCAGACATACATGCGACATGGAATTTTGTTAACCCATGGAACAATGATCTCGGCTGAAAAGATCGATGTCAGCATGTTAAAATTACCTTCTATTACGAATTATTTGTTTGTATGAATTTTATTTCTCAAAGCCCAGGTAATGAACGGGGATGGGTACAATTTCTTAAAGATCGCCATTAATTGTCAGCTCGGATGATTAGTGGTAGTTTAATTTGCACTAGAGCCATCAATCCCCGATTCAAAGCATAATTCAAATAGGTGATTAAAGTTTGAACAAGAAACTTACTGCTAGTTAGATCTAAAATCTTGAGGCGATAGTGTGACAAAATTTCGATAAACAGTAATACTGCTCTAGTGAAATGCTATGCAGGAAAAAGGAGGAGAGAGAAACAAAAAAAAATTAAGGAAAAAGAGAATCGCCTTGCCCCTTAGCCGTACATCTGAGACCAGATAGACGAACAAGATTTATGTGGGGAAAACAGAAATATTGACTAGAGGTAGAAAAAAGGGCTTGACTTGAAAAGTCGAAAATACCACTTCACTAAGGGGGCAATTGTTAGTACCAAATTAACTCTGAAACCAGCTGGTGGTGAAAGGGTATCGAAAGAATGCAAGTGCAGAAGAACCGAAATCCAGAAAGAACGATTTGGCAGCGACATACACCGGTACCGTCCCAGAAGAAAGAAACTCAAGATCTGCAGAACCAATCTGGTATAGTCATTCCGGTAGCATCAACCTGGCAGGTGATTCTCCAGTAAAAAGTCGCCTAAGTCGGAAGACAAGAAGGATGAAAGAGAGAGAGAGATCCACCAACTGAGACCCGAAGGGTCCTCCAGCATTACCCCTCCTAATACTAATAGACCGTGAGGCTAGGACAAAAGAAGAAGGGAACAAAGGATGTCTAGAACTAGTTACCGAACCATCCACCATACAAGCACCGGAAGATAGTATTGATGGACAACAGGAGAATCGCTCAAAACTAGCTTTTGGAACATCAGGCTATACGTGGAAATCCAACCGAAACGAAGACCGTAATCTCGGAAGGAATACAAGCTATCCACACTAATCTATTCAGCACAGACACCAACAGTGATTCCAAACCGGCAGCCATCCACATACATTATAAGGGCAGGCCCCTCTAAGTATTCACGAGAAAACCGAAGGCCTATATCCAAAGGTCTACGACTGAAAGCATGTAACCGGAAACTCAAAGCACCTTCCGAAGGGCTATAACTATAGCAAGCACAAATCAATCTCAGAGAGGATCCCAGCTAGCCAAAACCTTCAATACGGAAGCCATAATCAGCACTGAAAAATGACCGAAAGTAAGAATGTTCAAGACCAAGGAGAAAGGCAGCTGACAAAGGCTCCTAAGGGCCGACCGGCCCAATGGCGAAAAGGACCCAGGTTCTCTATAAATAAGCCCCTAGGGGTCACATTATAAAGGGCAATTTTTCTTGTACTCTTCCTCTAAAGGAGAGACCCAAAATGGAGATCTGTGAAAAGATCTCTTCAATTATGTTCATGTAAGAAAAAGTTTAATAAAGAGCAAGATCTACACCTATGGAACTTATTGTGAGTTTATCATTTTTTGTTATTATGGTTTTAATTTTCTATTTGCTACCTAGCGTGCCTGTATTCTTGCCCAAATCTATACCCATAATCGGTGGAAGTGGCACCTCAGTCAACCTAAACTCCTCTTACAAGCATGAGTGTGATCAACGAGCTTAGATCCTATCGGGTCTTGATACCCAGAAATGATAACCTGACCCGGTAAGCGAACCATTTCCCACTCAGATCCGTCCCCATCGACCTAATTTCAGTGTTAACTAAAAATATCGTTAACAGAAATATTGAGTATCATCAATAATGATTTTAACAACATATATTAGTAAATTATTTTATTTATTGAAGGGTTATAAAATTCCTTTTCTTTAAATAGATATTCAATGGTTTGAATTATAAAGCCCTATGTTTTCAATGAAATAGTTAAATAGTATTTAACATAGCAATTAACTAAACCAAATTATAATCTCTTCACCATTGAATAGATGGGAAAAGGGTAGTTTTGACTCAAATGATTAGAAAACCAGATCAGTCTGGTGTCGGGTCGCCCTCTATGCTTCAACCATCGCCCGTGTTGAAATTGTCCACCATTAGAGTACATAGGGAAAGTTGAAGGTAAAACTGAATGTACATATGCAAAGAAATGGATGCAATGAAACAGGTTATTGATGAGTCTGCAAAACTATTAGATTCTTAGTTAATCTAGCAAAACTAAGAGTTAGAAAGGCTATCAAATAAAAGTTAAATTTGAATAGATCGTCTAGTTTTTGTTTCTAATAGATAGTTAGATGTCTTTGTTAAATTTGGTTCGTCTGATTCATCTACATAGGTTTGTAGCTAATTTGGTGAAACTATAAAGTAGAAATGGACAGTCAGGAATACCCATGAGACAAGTAGACGGAATTAACCACGAGACATGATGATTGTTTATAAATGTTTGTTATGTTTAACAACCATTGTGATTGCATGTGTAACATTGATTAGTAGATTGCTTTGACTAAGGATACTGATAAGGAGGAAACCTATTTCGTTTAACGGTGTAGTCTCACTATGTATATATTTATTAAGTTGATATATTATTATTCACACCATAATATTTTTATTTAAAGTTTTGTTCCTCCCCTCTAACCTTAGATGCTCATTCGAGTAGCTCAGGAGTAAGATTTTAGGATTTTAGGTCTTGGCGAATAAATCTTGTGAAGAAGTGTAAGGGGCATCTCTCGATATTTACGAGTATTTTATAGTCCACTGTGTTTTACACACTACAAGAAAACATGATCTTTACCTAACAACTGTAAGTGTAGGTAAAAATAATCTAATGGTGGGTAATATGTTTTAGCTACCAATGTTGAAATGGTAGGCATTGGTCGGTAAAGGTTTGTAGAGAAAGAGTCCTTACCTACATTTATTAATATTGGCAGGTAAAAAATCTATAGACCCCACTAAACTTTTTTTTTTGAAAGGGAAAGTGGAACTTTTATTTACATAAACACCAATTACATGAGTTTAAGATAACAATACAACAAAATCGCATTTACAAATCCAAAATTTTTAGCATTGATCTATGAATCTGAGTATACAGCTGATCAGTGTTCAGGCTACCATTACCAAAGATGCGATTATTACGCTCTCTCCAAATCGTAGAAATGAGCTTCTTGAGAAGCTTGAGCAGAACACAAGTCCGCTTGCTTTTCCATTGTGTTGCCTTGAAGATATTGTACCATTCTATATCGCTTGATGACGAGGGTCTATGAAAGCTACCCGTAGCCAACAATCTCCACCAAATTAGATGCACATAAGTACATTCAAGGAACAGATGTGTATTGGTTCCAGGCGCATTGTTATATAGAAGCAGGTGTCATTATAAAGTATACCACAAGAGAACAACTTACTTTTGGTATTGATTGCATTTGTCATTACCTTCCAAAGGAGCAAATTATCTTTCGCCGAGCTTCCACTGTTCCAGATTCGTGAGTGCCATGGAAAATAAGGTTCGGGTGGAGAAAGCAGTTTGTAAACAATTCTGATAGAGTGCTCTTTACCCATCCAAAGCACTAAGTTATCTGAAGGAAATCTATATTGATCAGAAATATGATTCCAAAGCGCTCTTAAAGACGAAGAGCTACTATAAGGAAGATGAATAATGCCATCATGAAAGTAGTCACCAACAATTGCCGAATAGGGAATACCAGAGGTGAAAATGACATTTTCCTCCACTACATCACTCAAAAAAAAACCTGAACATGCCCAAGGGTTGTGCCAGAATGATAAATTAGCAATGTTCCGATAATTACATTGCACAAGATGCCTAAAGGTTTCTCTAAGCTTCAGAATGGATCTCCAGCTCCAACTACAAGATTGAGGTATCGTCAATGACCAATTTTTTTTTCTTCCAATAAGATTGGCATGAACCCACTTAGCCCAAAGAGCTTTGTTCAGTGCAAAAAGTTTTTCATAGTATGAAGACATAGCCGCACGGTTCCATTGATAAATATTGATGATGCCAAGTCCAACATTTTTTTTATCATCATTTAACTTATGAAAAGCAAATGGTATCATTTTTTTGAGAAAGGATCTCCATGCCATAGAAAATTATTCATCGCGCTTGTGATCATATCAATTAATTTGGTTAGAAGAATGTAGTGCCTCATCCAGTAATTATTCATCGCGCTTGTGATCATATCAATTAATTTGGATAGCAGTCGCAATAGATTGGATAATAGTTAATCTCCCTGCTTGCGATAAACTACAATTCGGCCATTGTTGAAGTTTATATATGATCTTTTCATAGAGAGGAAGGCATTGTTGCTTGGTTATTCTGGAGCAGATGGAAGGCATTCCGAGGTATGATGCATTGTGAGGCAATTCAACAAGTCCAGAACTATTAATAATGAACATTTTTCAAGTGTAGGTAAACCAGCAATTAAAATATGTGATTTACCCATATTGATTTACAGCCCAGTGATTCTAAAAAAACTATTAAGAGTATCAAAGATGCAATTAATATTCCAGATGGTAGGCTTTGTGAAAATGATTAAATCATCAGCAAATAGGAGATGAGTGATAAGTGGACTTTTGCATTTAGGATGAATTTGCAGCCTTCCACTATTAACTTGCTCCAATAACAAAGAATTCAACAACTCCATAATGATAATAAAAAGATATGGTGAAATAGGATCTCCCTGTCCCACTCCTCTAGTGCCTTTGAAAAAATCATGTAATTTCCCATTTCTTGAGATAGAATAATATGGCGACGATATACGTGTAAATCCACGCAATGAAAGGAAGAGGGAAATTCATACGAGACAATATAGCTAAAATAGAATGCCATGAAATTGAATCAAAAACTTTCCTAATATCCAATTTGAGCATGCATCTTGGAGAGATATTATTCCTATTATAACCATATAACAGCTCCTGAGTAATCAAAACGTTCTCATTGATACTCCTACCCTTGACATAAGCCGATTGATTTTCAGAAATAATGTATGGAATCACAGATTGCAGACGATTTGCCAAAATCTTAGTGACAATCTTGTATAATATGTTACAACATGAAATAGGCCTGTAGTCTGAAACTGAAACTGGGTTTTCAGTCTATGGGATTAAGGCAATTGCAGTAGTGGATAAATTTTTTGGCAACTGATTATGAAAAAAGAAAAACTTGATTGCATTGATGATCTCGTCACCAATTGTAGACCAACACTGTTGAATGAAAAAGGCGTTGAAACCATCAGACCCGCCACAGCTGTCCACATCAAGACTAAAGACTGCATCCTTGATTTCTTCACTTGTATTTCACTAATAATGTTGTTTGATTGGTCCGAAGTGAGGAAAGGCAAGGTTACATTACACAATAGCTGCACATTGATGTCAGGCGGATTTGGAGAACCAAGAATATATGAGAAGTATTCCACAAACGCTTTGTTGATATCATCCTCTGAAGAATGAATGACACCAAACTGGTCCTTGACCATATGAATAGTATTACAGAATTTCCTGATCTTAATCGAATTGTGAAAAAGTTTGGTGTTTCTATCGTAATATTTCTCTCTTTTTAAAAAAGAACATTGTCGTGATGCTTGCAGTTCATAATTAAGCGCATCCTTTAATCTTTTTTGCAATGTATACTCTTCATGTAGCAATCTAGAATTAAGGGGACAGTAATATAATTGTTATTGCACCTTCACCAATTCGAGTCTAATATTGGATGACTGTTTGGAACTAGATCCAAACGTGAAGGTGGACAAATCTTTAAGTGATAGTTTGAGTAACTTGAGCTTGCATAAGATTTTTTTCCAAAGGGGTTATAGAAAAATGTTGAGACCATGCCTGCAAAAGAACAGTAGAAAACTCGACATGTTTAGTCCAGAAATTAAAAAAAAAATTAAAAGAGGAATTACCACTGCTAATAGAATGATCCAATTTCCAATGAAAAAGTAAAGAACAATGGTCGGAAAGAGAAGAATTGAGAGCTTGATAAAACGAACGAGGCCAAAGTTGAATGAATTGAAAGTTGGCAAATATATGATCTAGCTTGCAGCGGGTATGATAACCAGATTGACATTTTTTGGACCATGTAAACTCAAAGCCGTAGCCAGTAATTGGAGTAAGGCAAGAATGAATTAAAGCTTGATTGAGCGGTGCTATGTCCTTGACAGAAAGGGGAACTCCATCAGATTTATGGAGGGATGAAAACATGCAGTCAAAATCTCCCCCTATCAACCAAGGAGTAGAAGAGACATTCAAGGAAGGAAGGTAATCTAGAAAAGCTTGGCGAAAAGAAGTAGAATTCTAAGAGTAAACAGAAGTAAGGAAAAAAGAATAATTCGATGGTAAGTGAAGGCATTGGTAGTGCAAGTATTGATCCGAAGAACTGAGTTTAGTTAATTAAAAAAAGGAGGGATTCCAAAGGGTTAGAAGACGACCATATGGATCATCAGAAATGTTATGATCAAAATGCCAGTTGGGACAAATAAAAGAAGCAACTTTAACTATAAGATTCAAGTCCAATTTTGTTTCCGAAAGACACATTACTTGAACTTTGTTTTCACTAATAAAAGCTTTGACATCACTTTGCTTAAAGGCTAAATGTAAACCTCGGATATTCCAGAATGCAATATTAGGATTCATCATTGGTTAATAGGATTAATGGGGTGTTTCCTGGTGGGCGCTTGGAAGGATTTTTAAGGTTTGACAGTGGCAAAGTTTCATCTATAGAAAAATCTTTTCCTTCATTTAAGTCTGTCATTTCATTTGCATTCTGAGTTTTTTTGTTTTTCCCTTCTTGCCCTTTTTGCTGCTATGGGACGTGGTATTTTCAGCTGGAGAAGTTTGTGTTGGCATCATTGGTGGTAGTAGGGAAATATGAGGAGGCAATGCTAAGTGAGAGTAAGGAGATGAGGCAGGGGAGTAAAGCTTGCGGCTGGACATAGAATTAGGATCAACATTAAAAGATAAGGTAGAATCCGGTGGCGATCTGGATGCTTGAAGAGATGATGAAGTAATTGCAAGATCAAGGCCTGTTGAAGAGGACGTATTGACCAAACCAGGGTCCAAGGCCAGAATATCCAGAACAGAGAATTTGTTGTGAAGTTGTAAGTCATCATTTCCAATTTCATTGTCCACAGCAATTTGTTTTCCTTTTTCCGAGTGATTAGCGACTGTCTTTCTTGGGGATTTAACTGCTCTAAAAGATGAACTATCCACTTCAGAGTTTACTTTCACACCCGTGTACTCACGTTGCTCATGAACTCTACCATTTGTGTCAATGATCATCACTGTACTCACTCTATCACGCTTCTCCGCATTCTTTTCCACTTGGTTATTTTTGCACGTATCATTCTGTTCCACCTGGTTATTAACCGCTGATGGTTCTTCCTCATGCTGCATTTCCAAATTCACTTTTCTGACCCAAACTTGCTTCTTTTTATTAATAGCTTCCTTTCAAGCAGTATTATTGTATGGTTTGTCATCGTTCCTCTACTGATGCTTACCATTAATCTCCCTATTTCCATGTTTCAATTCATATTGTACAACAGGATAATCATCTTCCGTGGCTTCCTTACCCTCGTTGTGCTCATAGTCGAAAGTGGAGTGACCAATTTTTTTTGCAAATAGTACATATAGAAGGTCTCTAGTTATAAGCAACCTTAACTGATGGACAGTTCACGCCCGGTTCCTCAATTTCGATGGTGTCTGGTAGTTCAAAATCCGGGCTTATTTCTACTAAAGCTTTCGCGTATTTAAATCACTGCATTTTTTCCGTACTTTCATCAAAACAGATCAATCGACCAATACGGAACACAAGCCAATTTATACCATAAAGTGTCCACAAAATAAGGGGTATCCGATGTAAGTGAATCCAAATGGGTGCCTTTCTAATCTGCGACTGAGAACTGCCATTCGAAGGATCCCATTTAGTGATGACAAACATTCGACCTCGAATGAAGATTGGATCAGCATGTAGTATCTTTTCTTTGTCCTGTTCATTCGAAAATTTGAAGAAGAAATTAAATCCATCTGATTTGGTGTTGACTTCGCCATTAAGCTTCCATTATTTACGTAAGAAATTCACGACCGTGGTGTATGATAGCGTACCATCCAGGAAAAAACCAACTACGTACTCACTCTAGAACTTCATGCCTTCTTGCTTGACTAAATCAGGGATTTTCCTCTTTGAGGCATCTCTCGGAATCTCAAACTGAATGGGTTTGAATGTGCCAGCGTTACGGGGTAATGATTTGAACAACGACGCAAAATCGGATTTCATAGTTGAGGAGTTTTGATTAGAGGGGACAGCTCTTGAAGCAGATGTAGTTTTTGTTGAAAGGTTCATGTGAGAGTTTTCATCGGGTGTGGAATTGACATGATTAAGAGACAAAGATGGATCCTGAGATGGAATAGAGGTATTAACGACAGTAGATCCATAATTCGATAGATTCATATTGGGATCAGATGTTGATGATAAGCCAAAGGCCTTTTGCGAGATGAGGATTGGATTTGTGGATAAGTTTAGATCTGGATCTGAAGGATTTTTAGATTGAGGTTGATTACTAGTGATGGAATTGGATTGAATCTGATTATCAGAGGAGGGAGTGAATGATGGACGGGGATCAGGTGGATGAGAAGGAAGAGGTAGGAAGGAAAAATCACAGTTGAAAGAAGAAGCGGAAGGGGATGTGGAAGACGCCATTAGCAATGGTCAACATAAGCCATAAGAATCCTTTTTTCTTTCTTTCTTTCTTGACCCCACTAAATTGTGAATCAAATATTGAATCATCGGTAGCTGATGTGTTTGATGATGTGTCATCCAATTTGGCTGCTAACATGGTTTCCACATTAACACATACGTGGCATACACAATTGGTGCCACTTAACATCTTGTGGTTGGTCCATATGTCAAATAAAGATTTGTCCATGTGTCATTATTTGATTAGTATATATGACATCATTTTCATAAGCCATGTAGCATAATTTGATTATACCACGTGGCATTATTTGATTATCACATGACATATTTTATCGGTCTACGTTGGATAATATTATTGGACTATGTGACATTATTTTATTGGTCTAATGCACAAGTCATATTTTGATCAAATTTAATGGTTATGTATACGTACAAATAATAACATATATTATAAATGTTCCATAATAGAAATAAAAAAGAAAAATACAATAATAAAATGTTTAATACTCAAATTCTGCATAATGTTCTGTCAGCCTACTTTGTGAAATAGCCTACACAAAGCTAAAGGATCATGTGTTATAAAATAATCTGCCTAGAAACCGGATCGGATCGGATGTAATCAGAGAAAAACAAAGCTAGACAAAGTGAGGAAAGACAGAACTCGAACCGATCTGGATCGGATATGATGCTCCGATCCGAACCCCATTACCTGGCCTATCCGACCCGAGCACAGAATGAAAGCTGCTTCATTCCCATGTTCTCCTAAAGATGCGGAGCGGTTACACGCATGATTGCCTACGTTCTCCCACTCGCTTGATGCGCTGTCACCATCTGGAGAGCTCCGAACCTACATCTCCAGGGATGGATGCCACGTACCTCCGATCCGAACCCATTTTTGGGAGAATTTGCACCTATAAATAGACCTCTAAGGCTCACTTGAAGGGATCTTTTGGCACTCTGAGAATTTGAATATCTTTGAGAACCGAATTCCAGCACTCCCAAACAATCCAAATCATCATTCAAAGTATATTTTGAGGATAATTGAGTGAATGTATATGAAAAGTGAGTGAGATTGAGTGAATATCTTGTTGTTTTTCATCTACATCATCAAACAAAGTGATATAAAGTGGATGTAGGCTCTTTAACGTCGAACCACTATAAATTTTGTTTCTCTTTTCTGTTTTTGATCTCATTTTATCGTAATTTTAGTCAATTTGGGTGTTAGAACCACTTTTTGGTCTAACATTTTGGTGCTTTCACTGAGAACAATTTGAATTCTCTATTTTTCTGGATTATCGTTCTACTTTTTGGACCGTTGAGTTCAAAGAAGTTAATCCCCAATTTCCGACGCTTTTAAGTACTTGTTGGTCATTTTTTGAAGAATTATGGCCAAAGGAAAAGGCAAGGAAGTTCAAACCAGTCGAGGGAACAAAGTTGGTGAAGATCAGCAAAATCTGGTCGTGACGAGGTCTCGTGGGCAAAGCTCGGGAGCAGATCGGACTGGCTCAGGAAATCTGAACTGATCGCAGAGGGAGAGTTCCAATCCGAACCGAGTAGAAGATGTTGAAGAGGTGCGCTCCCCCAACCCGAACCGATCCGGCCAGGTCACTTTGCTCCGATCCGATCTGACTCTAGGTGATGCTGGAACCTCTACTCGAGCCCCCCCAAATGCTCCGACTCTAGCCACCAGGATCAATGACCAGATCAATCCATCTGCGCCTGTCACCCAAGGAGATTTTTCGCGCCTTATCGACATGCTTGAAAGCACTAGGTAAGCTATGAGAATCCACGAGCGCACCAAACTTATGATGCAAGAGAATATGAGAATCATTAGTAGGGAAATTGGCGAGCTCCGCAGGCAGAGAACCCCTTCCCCAGTTCACCACATTGCAATGGATCAGTTTTCTTCTTCTAAGGAAGAACGACCTCGTGAAAGAAGGCCGCTCGAACGACCTCAGAAATTGGAACAAACGACTTTCGGATCTCTGGGATCCCGCGAGGACGCTGCTCGTGTGTTAGGACCCGATGACCCGAGCTTGAGAGAGCCTATGTTGTTACTAATGCGAGGATCCCATGTTCTGCCTAGAGATCCTAACCTCACCAACCCCACTCAGGGACAAATGCTTCAGCCCCTTCCTCCCGAGATCGACCGGGAACGTAGGGAGCAAAGCAGAGCAGAAGCCGCTAGAAGAAGGAGGGTGTCCCCTGATCAGGAGCCTAGAGGAAACCCTAACATCAGAGCCAGGGAGCCTGAACGGCCCTTGACCAATGCTGATGTATGGGCTATGGTACGCTAGATCATGTCTGAGAGTCAAAACTACACCAATGAAGATTATGGTATTGAGCGAAGCCATACTCCCTTTACTGATGACATTCTTGACTTTCAGTTCCCCCGACGGTTTAATTTTCCGCAGATGGACAGATATAACGGGAGAACTGACACGAGACAACATCTGATGTGATATGCATGGCTTATGAATGCTACAGCTCCTCCTGACACTGTGAAGTGTAAGGCTTTCCCGATTTACTTAGAAGACATAGCATTACTATGGTTTACCCGACTTCCTCCTCCATCGATATCGAATTTCAAAGAATTAAGTGAACGATTTATGAATCAATTCTGACTTCATGCCCAAAAGTCTAAAACTGTTATCGAATTATCGAGAATTAAGCAAGCGCTGGGTGAGTCCTTGAAGTCGTATCTAGACCGTTTCAATTTAGCTGTAACAGAAGTCAGCGACCCTCATGAGCCTACCATCTTGATGGCTTTAATGGAGGGAGTTGATCCTGATTCAGAGTTTGGAGATTATCTTTCTGGGAAGCCGCCTCCCACAAGAGAGTTGTTTTATGAGAAGGCCAATATTCAGTTAAGACGAGAGGAAGCAAGGGCAAACAGAAAGAGGAAATCCGGAGCGGGCTCAAAAGAAGATGTTCAGAGTAATGTTGCCATAAAGCAGTCTAGAGAAAGCTCTGGGAAAGTCGAAGTGAATTTTGGAAACAAGAATGGAAACAATAATAATGGAAACGGAGGCAACAACAACCATAATGGGAATGGTAATAGGAGAAACAGGAGCCAAGGAAGTAATTCTGACAAAAGACCCCGGTTCCAGACCTTTGAAAATTATTCACTGTTGAATGATACGTTAGAAAACATTTATTTGGACACGTATAATGTTTTGCAATATAAAAAACCGCTGCCACGAGATTCGACAGAGAAAGAAATTGCTATCGGAAAATTTTGTTTATTTCACGGAACTCACGAACATTCAACGAACGAATGTCGACACTTGAGAGATGTTGTTGAGAAGTTGTAGCGTGAAGGTAAGTTGGATGAGTATAAGGCTGCCCCAATGGAAAGGGGGCAAGGAGGACAGGCCCCAAACCAGAATCAGTCTGCTCCCAAGCCTACAGCGCAACAAAATGGCAAAGGGATTGTCATTAACACCATAGTAGGTGGACTCCGTCCAGCTATCCACAGTTTAAGAGCAATGGACCAATATGTTAATGCAGTTAAGCACATAGATGTGGACGAGTGCAGTGATTTGGAAGATATCACCCCTGTGAAACAGCATAGGACAATGTTCGATGATGTGGTGTTCCGTAGCAGAGACAACACCGGAATCCAATCACCTACCGAAGATCCGTTCGTTATTACCACTACTATTGGGCCGGCATTGGTTCATAAGGTACTAGTTGACAATGGAAGCTCTGTCAACATTTTGTTTAAGAAGTCGTTCGATCAGATGAGACTCGAGTCTGGAGATTTGAAACCCTACGAAGGTTGGATTCGAGGCTTCAATGGGGCATCGACAGCTCCAATGGGGTACATAGAATTACCCGTAACATTGGGACAAGGGGATCGTCGAAGAGTACGAATGCTTCAGTTCGTAGTGCTAGATATAGATTCGCCCTACAACGCATTTTTAGGAAGGCCTTCCCTTGCAGAGTTCAATGCTTGTATTGCACAATGGTGCTTATTGCTAAAGTTCCCAACTCAAGCCGGAATAGGAGTAATGAGGGGAGACCAAGTCTCTGGACGAGCTTGTTATATTGCTGAATTAAAAATGCTGCTGAAGGGACTCAACATCGAGACTAAAAGTACTTCACCTCCTCCAAGGGAGGGTTCGGCGTAGCAATTAGAGGGATCAGCCCCGAAGGAATTGCCAAAGGGAATGCCTGAAGACCTGAATCCCAGAGAAGATGCAGAACCTGAGGATAGAAAGGCAACTCCTAACGAAACGATAGTGGATATACCCATTGATGAAGCTTATCTAGCAAAAGTTTTGAAGATTGGATCCCAGTTGGATCCGCACCGAGCCAAAGAACTGGCTAACTTTCTGAAGGCAAACCTGGATGTGTTTGCCTGGACCCACGCTGACATGTGTAGGATATCACCATCCATCATGAGTCATTCGCTGAGTATAAACCCGAAACACCCGCCTGTAAAGCAAGAGAGACGCGTGTTGGGCCCAGAGAGGTCGGTAGCTCTGAAAGAAGAAGTGGAGAAGCTGAAAGAAAACGGATTTATTAGAGATTCAACATATCCCGACTGGATATCGAATCCTGTTTTGGTAAAGAAGTCAAACGGAAAGTGGCGGACGTGTATTGATTTTTCAGACTTGAACAAAGCCTTCCCGAAAGATAGCTTCCCACTCCCTAGAATAGACCAGCTTGTGGATTCGATGGCGGGACATGAAATTCTTTCTTTTATGGATGCATATTCCGGATACAACCAGATTCCTATGCACGTACCCGATAAGAGCACACGAGCTTCATTACAAATTTGGGGTTGTACTGCTATGTGGTCATGCCTTTCGGATTGAAAAATGCTGGAGCTACCTACCAACGCTTGGTGAACATGATGTTTTATAACCAAATAGGGAAGACTATGGAGGTTTACGTGGATGATATGCTTGTCAAATCGAGATAGTCCTCTAGCCATACGCAAGACTTGGCAGAGATGTTCGGTATCCTGCAAAAGTATCGGATGAAGCTTAATCCTTTGAAGTCCTCGTTTGGGGTGGCATCTGGAAAGTTTCTAGGTTTCATCGTGAGCTCTCGAGGAATTGAAATTAATCTCAGTCAAATAGTAGCAATAAGGAACATTGAGGAACCACGAAGAATCAATGATGTCCAAAGTCTTGCGGGGAAAGTGGCTGCATTGAGTAGATTTATCTCCAAAGCAACAGACAAATGCGTCCCGTTTTATGACTTGATAAAAAGGGCAAAGAAAAATTTTGAATGGACTCCGGACTGTATTGAGGCCTTTCGAAATCTACTGGATTTACAAGAGATACCACCGATTTTGTCGAAGCCAGTGGATCATGAAGAGCTGTTTGTTTATCTAGCAGTATCGGCTCACGCCGTTAGCACCGCCTTGGTCCGCGAAGAAGACAAGGTGCAAAGGCCGGTATATTACGTAAGTAAGAAATTGGCAGCTGCAGAACGTAACTACCCAAGGATTGAGAAGCTTGCTTACAGCCTTCTGATTGCCTCCCGAAAAACTTCTCCATTATTTTCAAGCTCACCCAATAACCATATACACTGATCAACCTCTGAGACAGGTGTTGCAAAGACCCGAAGCATCCAGACGGTTGATCAAGTGGAATATTGAATTAAGCCAGTTTGATATAAACTTTCAGCCGCGGAGATCGATTAGGGGGCAAGCTTTGGCTGACTTTATAGCAGAGTTCACAATTCTGGAGGAAGAGACGATCAATGACAAGGTGGTCAAATCAGAGGAGGAATTAAAATTAGATCCATGGAAGTTGTACACAGACGGAGCCAAGAACGACCGAAGGTCCGGAGCAGGAGTCGTCTTAGTTACTCCTGAAGGACGATCGTTATATTATGCTCTGCTACTGGAATTTTCAGCGACCAATAATGACTCTGAATATGAAGCCCTGATTGTCGGGCTGAAACTTGCTAAGGAATTCGGAATAAAGGCATTGGATATATTCTGCGATTCCAAAATAGTCGTCTGCCAAGTGCGAAAGGAGTTTGTGGGCCGGGAACCTCGACTTATTACCTATCTTGGAAAAGTGAAGGAGCTGTTGAGCAACTTGGAACAGTATAACATAACGCATATCCCAAGAGCTGAAAACCAGAAGGCAGACCAGCTAGTAAAGCTTGCAAGTTCCGACAACCCGGAGGAAACCGAAATGGTTCCAATTGAGACATTGGGATCGCCAAGCTTTGAGTTAATGGAAATTGAATTAGCTTTCGAAGCAGAACCGGAGAGGGAGTCGGGGATGACCCCAATCAAGAATTTCCTTAGAAATGGAGTACTCCCGCCAAAGAAGAGTGAGAGGCGAGCCATAGTTCGCAAAGCTACCAGATACATCCTTCAAGATGATACCCTTTATTGGCAAGGATTTTCTATGCCCCTGTTACGATGTAAAGCGCACGACGACATCAAGCGTGTACTAAGGGAAGTACATGAAGGTGAGTGTGAAGATCATACGGGGGGTCAGACTTTAGAAAAAAGGGTATTGCGGTATGGGTATTTCTGGCCCACAATTAATAAAGATGCAACTGATTACTCACGACGCTGCGACAAATGCCAGAGGTTCGCCAAGATCCCCAGAGCACCACCGACCCAACTCAAGTCGATGGTGAGTCCGTGGCCATTTGCCATGTGGGGAATTGACATCATCGGAGTTCTACCGATTGCCAAAGGAGGAGCGAAGTATGCAATAGTCGCCGTGGACTATTTTACGAAGTGGGTGGAAGCTGAGCCCTTAACCAAAATCACAGTGAGAGAGGTGATAAGTTTCGTGGTTAGAAATATCATATGCCGATTTGGGATTCCAAGGACCATTGTAACCGATAATGGAACCCAGTTCAATGGTGCCGAATTCAGAAATTTCTGCCAGAAATACAAGATCGACAAGCGGTACACTGCAGTCGCCGATCCACAATCGAATGGGCAAGTAGAAGCAATAAATAAAGTCATAAATTCCATCCTCAAGAAGCGGTTAGAACGTGCAAAAGCAAAATGGGTGGATGAATTGCCCTTGGCTTTGTGGGCATATCGAACAACGTTTAAGACAGCTACCGGCCATACTCCTTTCTCTCTCTCATTTGGTTCAGAAGCAGTAATCCTCGTATAGCTTGAAGTTCCCTCTCACAGGGTGACATATTATGACCCGATGACGAATCGGGCACTCCTCCTCGAGTCCCTTGATGAGGTCGAAGAGAAAAGGGACGAGGCCGACTTGCGTGCGTCAAGACATCGACGTCAGATGGCACGCTATTATGACAAGAAAGTTCGTTTTAGAACCTTTGAACCAGGAGATTTGGCGCTAAAGCGAGTTTTTCCATCCCTTCCTCATCTCGGTCCAAAGTGGAAAGGACCATTCGTCGTCCAACGGAAACTTGAGACAGAAGCCTTCAAGATAACGACCGTAGACGGCGAAGAAGTGCCTAGGGCTTGGAATGCCCAACACTTGATGCGATATTTGAATTAGGGATGTTGTATTTTCTTTCTTTTATGAACCCTGTAAAAAGGCATGACTTGCCTTAGAAAAGTCTTTTGATGCGAACAAAGGACTATAAAGTGGATGTAGGCTACGACTTAGCCGAACCACTATAAAAATATCGTGTGCCATTTACTTTCCTGCACTATTTATATCTTCAACTATTATTCTATTATGACTGTGGAATACGAGATGTTAAATTAAAATCTGTAAAGTTGGAGATGGCTTATATGCAGGAACAAACACAACGATTGTCTATACAATAAGACATAAAAGAATGGGAAGACGACATTCTTAACTCTAACTCTCAAGAATTGAGAGAGAGTATAAAGGACGGGAAGACGACGTCCTCTGAGGCGTGAAGGTGCACCCAGATGAGAGACCGCCTCAGCAAGAACTCTAACCTGGATATAAGACAGGAGAGTATAAAAGATGCCGGAAAAGAACAAGCATCAATGATGAAAGGAATGCGACCCCCGTCAGAGAATCGGGGAGAGTCGGACTTTTTAATTTAATCTTGAATAGTTTCTCAAGATTGACTAGGGGCATACATGTACACACATATTCCCCCCACTATGACTCCATTACACAACTTTAGTAGGACATGCATTTGCATTTTTACATAAGTACTGAACTAATGACTAACAAGCATTGCAGGAAATGAATTATTTTTATTTACAACGTATGAGTTTGTACAGGAAAACAAGCAAAAAAGAAGATGCGAGGGTCACACTCGTTACAACAATTATGGGCCAATTAAATAGTAAAATAAAGCAAAACACTTCATCACTTAGACGTTGAAGTGGACTTGGATTTTTTAGCAGCCTTCTGAGCATCCTTCGCCTCTCTTTCAGCATCAGTTAAAATGCGCCTTGGTTTTTCCCTCCCTGACACTGAAGTGCTGGAATCGGTTGATTTTTTCCCGGGAGTCGGAACGCTGGAATCAAGAGAAGACTTTTTAGCAAGTTCTTCTGTAATAGATCTAGTCGAAAGCTTAACAGCTAACCTTGATCCCGCATCCACTACTGCGAGAGGCTTAAGGCTTTCGGGGTCTAGGTCTTCAACTTTAAGCTGCATACGTTTGTCTTTTTCGGCTTTCAATGCAACTAAAGTGATGTCATCGGCGCTTTTTGACTCCCCAGCTATAGCCACCTCAGGGTCTTCCTCATGTCCCTCATTGCCACTGTCATCCTTTAAGGCGTCTATCATCTCGCCATCGTGAGGAGCGTCAGCCTTACCCTTGTCTCCTTCAGCCTTCTCCGCTGACTTTGCTTCGGCAGTGGTTCCCTGAGGCACGTCTGCCTTCTTAGACGGTTCAGCACCTGCGGAATGAGAAGCAACAGTTATCAACTCGGGAGAAAATAAAGGGTCCTTCATCGATTGTCCGACTATGCGATGGAAAGTGGAGACAGCTTTGACGAATTGAGGTGAAAAGGTAGAAATACCTTCCGATGATTTCTCAGCTGGAGTAGCTGTCGTCTCTGCAACCGACTCAGGAATAAGAGATAAAAGAGATGCCTGAGGGATTGCCGGGTTTTTGAGGTCATATCCCTCTACTTCAGAAGTTTCAGCGGCAGTGGAAGAAGAACCAGCCTCCAAGATGTCCTTTTGTTTAGCCTTTCGCTTTTCCTCCTCCATGGCAGCAGCAATCAAGCGACGCCCTTCAGCCAGACTTGCCAGCTCGTCATCTCTTAGATATTTTTCCATGAGTTTGTCCTCGTCGACGGAATCTACCTTGAGTTCTTCTTTCTTCCATTCAACAATTTGGCTCCACACATGGACCAAGGTAGTCGGATAATCATCGATCCAAGAGATGTTTCAGTGATGGATTATATGTGCAAAAAATTCGATCAGTAATTCACCAAAGCCCTGTACATCCTCCCGGGCCTCTGCCAACTGCTTGCGGGACTCTTCGGCCGACTTGATGACACTTTCAACATTTCCCTCCGCCAGGGCAGCCCTGTTCTCGGCCTCCATCAACTTGGAAGCCAAGTCAGCGTTTTTCTTCTCCAATTCGGCGTTCTTCTTCGCTAACTCGACCTTTTCTTTCTCAAGGTCAGCGTAAGCAAGTTGTATTTTGGCAGTATCTGACTTGGCGTCTTCTGCTTGCTTTTTCAGCTCCGAACGTTCTTGAGTATGGGACTCGAGCAAGTCATGATAACGTTTTTGTAGATCTTCAAATTGTTGCTTGAAGCTAGCAACATCCCGTTGAGCGATAGCAAGTTGGGCCTGTGTATCCTCAAGGTCTTTCCCTAAATTTTTCAAGGCCTTTGCGTCATCTTCTACAGTCTTCTGCATCGAGTTAGTATCCGTGATTAGATTTCGGATGATTCTGGAAAGGTTACGCGAATACTTGAACATCTCTGAATATTGTTTCTCGACTGCATCAATTTTTGCTTTGGCCTCGTCTGCCCACCTCGAGGAAATAGGCTCAAGAGCAGGTAAGAAAGTCAAGTTTTCAAAGTAATGTTCGGGAAACTGCTCCTCCAGATACGCCCGCTTAACTGCAGTTTCAGCATCCAACGGTGGAGGTGCAGGGAATGTCAGCTCGGTATCCTTATGTGTGGAGGGCTCAATGGCCTCCTCACCCTTTCTAGGCCGCTTAGCAGGAACCTTGTGTTTGCTTCACGAATCGGTATCTCTCGGCGGGCTCCTTTCCCTACTACGTTTTTCTTGAGAAGAGATTTGGTCTTTTGACTGCGACATGTCATCTCCTCGACGACCTTGGTAGCCCTTATATCGCTCTGGATCTGACCGAACGGGAGAGCGAGAGCGCGAGGACCGCGACTGATAAGAATCATAGGGCCTTTTATCCTCCCTACCGCGGCTTTCGCGACGATCATGCTCAACATCATGAGGGGGTCTGGTCATGCTGCGGTGTAGTTTCCTGATGTCATAGTGAGCGCGAGACATTGTACTTGCACAACAATGTAAGTGGAATTCAGAATCAGTATTCTCATAAGAAGTAAGTGCTGTGAAGTGGGGTGCTATTGTGTTAAGTGCATCCTAAGTGGTGTCCCCCCTCCGACAAACCAGAGTCTGAAGTCGAACCAGTGCGAGTGGGATCTTTGGCCTTAACAGGAGTAGCCTCCTCCGAAGAAGTAAAAACTAAAGGATTTGTGCCAAAATCCTCGGAAGTGTAAACAGTGTCAGGAAGGGGGAGATCTCCCAAGCCCTGAAATGTAGGATCATCAACAGTAGGGGCATCTCTTTGGGAAGCGCCTGTTGGCTGTTCTTTAGGAGATGGTGATTTCTCAGGAGAAATAACATCCCCAGGAGTGATGTACCCTTCTCGGTGCTTTTCAGGTATGTTAGCCAACTCATCGTCTTGAGTTGAACTTGGAGCAGGTGAAGTTCGAAGTGGCATGGTGGGGCCTTTCGAGCTCTCGCCCATTTCTAGAATTACATCCACCGGAGGGATGTATACGTATGGACCTGACCCGTGACCTATGCTATGGGTAATAGACAGTAGCCCGTGGTGATGGAGATATTCGTCCTTGAGGACCTCGTCGATAGTTAGAAATTTTTGGTCACCATTGAGGAGCTGATGCATCTGATCAAAATACACTTGACCCGATATTTGTTTTGGATTATCAACTGCAAACAAAAAGAAAACGGATTAATGTGGTGGCGTGGACATTCAGAGTCGATATTTAGAAAACCAGTGCCTTACTTGATTTTGTCCATCTCCTAGCACACCCCAACTGTTGCTTTATATAAAACCATTCCATCTTAGAATCACCAGCCTTGCTGCTGAACGGTGGTGAAATTATTTTCCTTTTTGGGATAGACTCAAAGTAGGAGAAAGAAGTAGTTTCTCGAGTCTGATGCTTGAAGTTATAAAAGAAATGAACATCATCAAAAGTGAGCTCTGTGCCTAAGATCTCGCGGTATGCTACATATAGAGTATACAGGTAAGCGTAGGAGTTGGGATGCAGCTGCATGGGTCAATCCGCATCTGTCTTAGGAAGTCGACAACAAAAGGAGAAAATGGAGGGATAGCCCCAACCATGCACATTAATCGGGTAACTGCCATAAACCCCTCCGGAGGATTATGAGGACGGTTAGTTTTCGACAGCACTAGAGTATCCTTTTTTAGTATCCCATGCTTTAAGCATATTCGAGTAAGTCTGTCTTTGTCAATCATCGACTCAACAGAATCTTGAGGTGATTCCAATATAATAGCAGATTCAAATTCGTCAGGAGCTCGATTATCTCCAACCCCTCCTTCCTCTTCATAGCCCAGAGAAACTTCACTGTCAGAAGGCGTTTCATTGTTATGCGCCTCTACTTCATAATCTGATCCCTCGTCGTCCCATTTAGGGTCCGAGGAAGAAGATATATCATCAAGAGTGACTTTATTGGATGTCTCTGGGATCTCTTTCTTTTCTGCCAGTCTAGAAGAATGTCTTTCGGCCATGATATCTAAACTATCGAAGAAGTAATAACAGAAGTTAGAGTAAATTAGCCCGTGTCCCCCTTTGCACATGTGTGAACTAAAGTGTGTACGGTGTGTGCAGGAGATGTAAAGTGAACTCTTGAAAGCGTAATGTAAGGTTCTAACGAAGCGATGATGTTCTGAACAGTTCTCGACGTTTGTTTATGATTCGTAAGGCACTATCCTAACTGTCCATTAAGTTGGAAGATCATGTCAAGAATTGAATAGGCTAGTTAAGCAAGTTCTTAAGTGTTAAATTGGATTGTTTTCTTCGGTTCGGTTCGGACGTGTGCTTTGGGATCGGATCGAAGGGTAAGGCCTCATCTTAGCTGAGAATCAGTATTGGTGTCCAGGGATCAAAATCGGATCGGTTCGGAGGAGGACTTCTAAAATGGTCCGGATCGGATTAAGCAGCCATCCTATTTTACTTCCTTTGTTTCAATTCCCGATCCAATCCGATAAGGCGATTCCTGTCCTCCTTTTTGTTTACAAGTCCGACCTGATCCGATTGAGTAAGTCCAGCTTCTCTTCATGATTCTTTACTCCGACCCGATCCAATTTTGTAAACATCTCTTCCCTTTCTTCTTCTTCATGATCCACACTCTGTCACCCGAACCGATCCCCTGCAACCACTTTCTTCTTCCTCTTTTTCAAACTTAGAACCTAATTTCGTACTCATGGCCCCAACCAAGATCAATTTTTCATTGGTTTTATCCATTATGGCGAGCCCTAATTCCATCTTCCCAGCGCCTCGAGGTGATGACTGAGCCACCAACGACGATGGTGAGGGAAGTGGAGGCTGTACTAGCAAATCGAACCAAACCCATGCCCAGATCGATCAAACCGACTGTAATTCATAATCGAAATCGATTATTATCAAGAAAATCAAGTTTAAGATTCACTTGCGAATTCGATTTGATGATTAATAAAGAGGTTTTTTGAGTTTCAGAGGGCTAGGGTTCCTGTGTTCAATTGGCTGAGAAAAAGAAAATAAGAAGAAAGAGAGGAAGAAAGAAGAAGGTGACAGGCTTATATAGAGTTACGGTGACTACTCGTATTCCTGCCTACTTTTCTGCTCGGACCGGAATGAGAGCCCAGTGACGTATTCTGGCCCGCTAACTTGATACCAAATGAAAGAAGAGGTGAGACTGTTCGGGTCGGAACCCGAACCGAATGGAATTTCATGTATTAACTTAGCATCTGAATTGAATTAAATACAAAGAAAAATCAAAAAGAAAATCACCTGGAAGGATAAGTGGATGTTAACAAGAGTTCTCCAAGTTGTTTGAAAATAAAGAAAGGGATTCACATACTATGCGAAGTATATATAGACATCAAGAGATGCAACATTCTGAAGCAACGTGTCTTATATGTCAGTAGAGACAACTTCTCAACAATTCAAAATCAAATTCAAAGACCAATGAGCAGATAACATCAAAGCACGCTTCGTCTTCAACAGAAGCATTCTTTGAGGGGGCAAAATGTTAGCCTACTTTGTGAAATAGGCTACACAAAGCTAAAGGATCAAGTGTTAGAAAATAATCTGCCTAGAAACCGGATCGGATCGGATGTAGTCAGAGAAAAACAAAGCTAGACAAAGTGAGGAAAGACAGAACTCGAACCGGTCCGGATTGGATATGATGCTCCGATCCGAACCCCATTATTTGGCCTATCCGACCCGAGCACAGAATGAAAGCTGCTTCATTCCCATGTTCTCCTAAAGATGCGGAGCGGTTACACGCATGATTGTCCACGTTCTCCCACTCGCTTGATGCGCTGTCACCATCTGGAGAGCTCCGAACCCGCATCTCCAGGGATGGATGCCACGTACCTCCGATCCGAACCCATTTTTGGGAGAATTTGCACCTATAAATAGACCTCTAAGGCTCACTTGAAGGGATCTTTTGGCACTCTGAGAATTTGAATATCTTTGAGAACCGAATTCCAGCGCTCCCAAACAATCCAAATCATCATTCAAAGTATATTTTGAGGATAATTGAGTGAATGTATATGAAAAGTGAGTGAGATTGAGTGAATATCTTGTTGTATTTTCATCTACATCATCAAACAAAGTGATATAAAGTGGACGTAGGCTCTTTAACGCCGAATCACTATAAATCTTGTGTCTCTTTTCTGTTTTTGATCTCATTTTATCGTATTTTTAGTCAATTTGGGTGTTTGAACCACTTTTTGGTCTAACATGTTCAATACTAGAATAAGTCATAAAATTAATCATTTTAAAGTTACCCCAACCAAAATAAAAGAGTTTCTCGAATCCAATCTCATTATTAAATTTATCAGCATTTGTACAAATTGGTTGGTGCAAACTGGTTGACAACACTCCATATCAAAAGTCACAGTTGCGGAATATACAATATAATTGACAATTACAACACTTTTAACCAGTAGAAACATCGACAATTTTGTGCTCAACTGTAGCTAGGACAAGAGGGTAGTGCTTATACTGTAGCTCACCAATATCATCTCTACTAGCTTTTTCTACCCAATGGGTTTGACATAATATAATGCACATAATAATAAAAGTCATAACGTGTGATCATTTACAGTAGAAAAAGATGATATACTAAGGGTGCGTTCGCAGTCAAATTTAGGCACGCTCTTTTTTTTTTTGTGTCCGACGCAAGTACCTTTTCCCCCTTCCAGATAGCGCGACTCTTGAACGTTGGAAAATCAACCGTTGGCGTCCGATGCGTCCGACGCGTCGGACGTCAACGGTTGATTTTCCAACGTATCCTTTCCTGCTCTATATAACCGCACCGCCTCCCCCTTTTCTCCCCACCTCAGTCCGATTCCTCTCCTCCTAACCCCCGAATTTCAATTTTTTCGAGCAATTTCAAGCTTCAAAAACGGTAATTTTTTATACGGTTGTGTATATTTTTCAATTTCCTATAACATATGTTTTTTTTGAATTTTTTTTTGGTTATGCAGATGGCTTCGTCTTCCACCTCTGCTACCTCGCAACCATTTGCGAACTGGACGGACGGCCGGGACTCCGCTTTCATAGATATTTGCGTTGAGTTTATAGCCGCTCGCGATACAGGCGTCAGTGGGTTCTACTCAACAGTCGCGGCAACAATGAATGGCCGTTATAATCTGGAGTTCACAGAAACCCAGATAAAAAATAAATGGGACAACATGAAGCGCGTTTTTCGCGATTGGGACAGACTTCTACGAACACCTGACGGTGTATGGAATGCAGAGTTCGATTATTTGGACGGGACTGATGATTTTTGGAGTACCGGCAGTGGCAGACCATACAGAAAATTCAGAAAGAACTCGTCGTTGATGTTCCGAGAGCCGGACATTATGTTCGAGAGATGTTTGCGCAGAGATACTTGTGCGTATCTGATTCCTGAGGTTGCGCCTCCTACTGCACCTGCACCTCCACCAGCGCCTATGCCAGCCGCTTCCTTCTCCCCTGTCGAAGCGGGTTACTATACTTGTTGGATAGCTTCTGGCGATCCCCCTTTCGGTCAGCCCTCTAGGCGCAGACAGGTAGAGCGTCCCAGCTCGTTTATGACCGACCAGCTGAGATAGCTTGCTGCTCGTTGCTTGGAGCTTGTTCAGGGGCCGGGTACGCGTGTGGAGTTTTGGGAGATTCTGACGATTTTCCGCAATGATCCGCGGAATGTGGATATTGTTCAGGAGCTTACCGATGAGAGCATACGTGGATTTATTTTGGCGGAGTTGAGCTTATTGTCTCATCGTCGTTTATTTTAGATTTTCATGTATTTGTTTTAATTTCAATCCTGTTGTGTTCTTTATGTTTGTATTTCTGTTCGTGTAATGAAAAATGTAGTCGTTTTGTTTTATGCAATTAGTATTTAATTCAAAACAATTAATTTAACAATTAAATACCCCGCTCAAATACCCCATTTGTAGCTAAAAACACATTCTCCATTCGCTACAGTACCACGCTCAAATACCCCGTTCAAATGCCCCGCTCAAATGCTCCGCTCGCGTTCGTTAACAACGCACCCTAACTGCTCATTACATGTAATATAGAACCAAAATAAAGACCAGAGTAGGATGAGTGTCATATTCGAAGAAATCAACATATATTAATGAAATCGCATCGTAGTAATCATTAAACGTAAATGGTGCAAAATGACTAGGCCATCTAAAACAAATAGTTAACTAAAGGATCTCCGTAAAGTTCCAAATTAGTTCAACTCAGTTCAATGCTAGAATACCCTTAATGACTATTCTAGTTCTGCACTGAAATATTTCTCTGTATGCTTCAGAAGAGGACTTTCTAAAATTTATACTTCAAGATCTGGATATGAAGCTATCGAGAATCTCTATAACATCTCCAAAATGTAGCGTTCGCTCCCATTTTCTTTCGCTTTAAAGCTATCTGCAGGAATAATATAACTTTGTCAGTAAAAGTTGACAACCATTATATAAATATAATGATAAACCCTGTTCTTTAGCTCATGTTTATTTAACAACCTTTCCAATTCTAGCACTCTCCCTAATTCCAAATTTTACAAAGTTCCTCTGCACCGCGATCATCTTTCAGGATCACCCGTTATCTGCCTAATATTGAAACAATGCCAAAAATGTAAATTTAAAGCAGTCATATCCAATGTATACGATAGATGAGAAGACAAAAGAACAATGTAATTGAATTTTTGACGACGTACCTCAATGGTAAGAGTATCTTCTGAAACATCGACAATTCTTGCTTCGAAAATATCAACTAAACCCATGACCTATATATCAAATATGAGCATCATTGTAAACAATGAACAACGTTAACAAAACATGAATGATTAACATATACTTTCCTTAGAGTTTAGAATAAGCACCGCTTGATGCTTATCAGGATCTGCATTAAGTTTTATGAGCATCAACTCTCGTTCCACTTGTGGTTCCCTTGATAAATCTTCAACCTATCTGACACAAATACACATTATTAATCCGAAAATGAAAAATATAATTGAAGAGTTAATATGTGTTGCTTGAAGCATCAAAATCTAGTTTTTTAGTTAGACATAGCAATATCTCCAGCATACTTATTGCTTTCAACTTGAATTTGAGAAAATATGTAACTGTATTAATACTAGTCAGTAGCATTAATTTTTTTCTTGCATAAAATACAAAATGTGCCCTATCCAAATATATGAACATTTTTTGTCAAGTTTATTACAGGTCTGCAATATCTGTATAAAGCCTCTGTCTATCTTTTAATATCAGCTGAAAGGAGAACAAAATTAGAGTGTTTTAGTAAGGCAACTTGTTGCTGTCTTTACTCCTTAACCATAATTCAGCTTCCGAACGCTCATTGATTACCTTCTACATTTCTGCAGCATCAATACATTCAAACCTGGGATCATTGGATGAAGCAGCCTCTCTGAAACCATTCAAACAGTAAGTAAGTTAATCGCAAGCTGGACCTCCCTCAAACCACTTCTTGTAGCGCATTTCTATAGGATCTCCTTGCTTTGTCAGCTCCTCCATCTTTGCAACATAAACACCCTTTGTTTCATCCTCACCCTTATCATAAAGGCAATCCTCAACCACTTGCAACGTTTCTATCAACTGATCCCATTCTAGAGGTGTCACAAATTCCACGTACTTGTCATGAAGCTTCCTATGCATATCATAAACATATGCCTCAACAACATTCTTTTTGTCCTTGGTGTCTTCCATTACTCGATCTTGAAGAGCCATTACAGACTCTTTCTCCATGGTCTTCTGCAACTCTGCAGAAGCTTGTCCCCCATAAACTATTTCGACAACAGGAACATTTGTCTTCTTTATTTTCTTTTCAGAAGGTTCAAACTTGGTGTTTGTTTCCATTTAAACATGCTTATCTTCCGACAATGGTTCACCATTCTCAGGTCTAGCTGCAGAAGAATCAGTCATATTGACATCAGTTTCAACAGTGGAAGGCAGCTCAACTTTTGTTTCATCGGTATCCATTTTTTTAACTTTTGTAACTGCAATATTAGCTGCTTCTTCCTTTAACATCGGCGCTGAATCAACAGAAACAATTCCATGCAAATTTAAGCGAACTTTGGCTTTCAGTTTCGCTCATTCATCTTTAATCGTTTGGAAGGGACCAATCATGTAGGTACTAATGCTAGGAGAGATTTGTAAATCGCCAGTATCAGCATACGTAACATCAACGGAGAAAGTACCAGATCTAAAGAATGATGAACAGTTTGCTAACAACAATTCAATATATATACACACACCGAAGTATTACATAATCCAGTTTTGAAAATCAATTTAATATCGTACATAAATGGGAACCTAAATGAATAAGAAATACCATAACCGATATCTCCAGATCGGAAACCCATGAACACCCAAATCTGACTCGCGTCAACTTACAACCGGCGACCAACTATGGCATCCAATTTTGAAATTGCGTCCACTAAATTTGGAAATTGGTATCTCTAAATCCAATTGTTGCATTAAACTTCGAAACTCATTTCTAATTTGAAACCTGAGATTTGCGAACAAGGCGACATGCCTGAATTTATAGGTGGGTTTGACAAATCTTTGAAAACTTTATTTCGGTTGTGAGAGAGGAGAGATTTAGGAATAAGGATTCAGGAACATGAGAGGTAGCTTTAGGAAGTAGGGTTCCAGGGATGAGAGTATTGCGTTTAGGTGGGAAGAAGGGACTTGGACATGGTAAGTAGAACTTTGGCTAAAGGCGGGCATCGAAATTTTAGGGGGTAACAAGAGGTCTCAATTTTGATTTTTTTTTTTTAAATATGTTAGTTCTCATTCTCATTATATTTATTTTGAAAACTATGAATATAGTTACGTACAAATAACTAAAAAATAAAATTATGTTATTTGAATACACAACAGGCATTTAAAGAAAGTAGTAAAAATAGCATTGCAATAGAGTTTTTTTTTTAGCAATTGTGGTTCCTATTAGCTTCTAATATGGCCAATCATAAGGGAATATGCAGATTGAGGTTTATACCGTTAGATTTGATTTATAATAAATGCTTAGATTTTTAGTTGGAGAGAATGGTATAGATTGTGTTTCTCTAATGAAATGGGGAGTATATGTTTATCCATTTTGAATAATGACATATTGGTATGAAATTGTAACACCCCGAATTTTAGTTAAATCTAAAATTTACTAATTACAGGATAAATAATCTCAGATGTGGGAATTGGGGGAAACGGGCTGCGTCATTACGTTCGTCTCAGAAAAATACGCAAAATAGAGTCCGAGTTTTCGAAAATCGGAGTCCGTATGGCCCAGTTATGGCCCGATGAAGTTTGCAGAAAATTTGAAACTAAAAACAGATTTAAGTATTTAAATTTCAGATTTTAAAATACACAGGCGGGGCCAGGCGGGAAAATTCCCGCCTACCCATGTCGACAGGGCTGTCGACAGGCCTGTCGACAGGGGTGTCGACTTGCCTGTCGACTTGCCTGTCGACAGGGTCCTGGCGTCCAGTGAACCTGGGTGCACCAGGTTGCACCAGGTTGGGTCTTAGGCTGGCTTGGAGGGCTGGTTCTGGAAGCTTCTTGGATCTGACGGGTCTAAATTAATCTAGGGTTAATCTAAGGGTCTAAAATGCAACCTAATCCTATAAATAACACCCTAACCCTACCCTAATTCATTCATAATTAAACCTAGTAACTAAACTATGGCAAAATGAAACTTGGTCATGGCCTCCACAAATCAATGAAGAGGAAAGCAAGCTCTAATCAACCTCTAATCCATTCTAAGTATCTTAATCTTCTTCATTAGCTTGCTAATTGTGTTTTGGTGAGTTTCTATCACTTTGATGATCAATTGTTAAGATAAGTAGATTTGGTGTAATGAGACTTATGGTCTTGAATGCGGATTTGTGAGGTTGAATCATTTGTAATGATATGCTAATCTATGTATAATATGAATCCTATGTTGAATATGTAAGTTTATGCAAGTTGAATATGAGAGTTTATGCAAGTTGGATATGTGGGTTTATGCATAATAAGTAATTGATTTTATGCAAGTTAAGTATGTGGTTTATGCATAATAAGTAATTGATTTTATGCAAGTTAAGTATGTGGTTTTATGCATGATGAGTATGTGATTCTATGCATGCTAAGTATATGATATTATGCAAGTTTTAGTATGTGATTCTATGCATGCTAAGTATATGATATTATGCAAGTTGAGTATGTGATTCTATGCATGCTAAGTATGTGATAATATGCATGATTAATAAGTTGTTTTATGCATATTTAACAAGTGGGTTTATGCATGTTTAACAAGTTCATATGCAAGTTACATGTATAACAATATATGCTATGCAAGTTACATGTATGTTAATATGCAAGATATGCTATGCAAGTTACATGTTTGTTAATATGCAAGTATGTGAATGCTTATGCAAGTTATGTGTATGCTTAAACGCATGTTTAACATGTTATGCAAGTTGTGAGAATGCTTATATGCAAGTTCAACATGTTATGCAAGTTATGTGTGCTTATGCAAGTTATGTGAATGCTTATATGCAAGTTCAACATGTTACGCAAGATATGTGTATGATAATATACAAGTTCATATGCAATATGTTATGCAAGTCATGTGCGATAATATGCAAGTTTGGGTTAAATGTAGTTGGGTTAATATATGCTCATATATGCAAGTTGACATCCTCTTAACCCATGACAAAGTTATATACTAAGATTTGGTTAAACCCATGATATTTGCGATGGATCTTCCCTTTATTTATGTCGTGAAATGAGAACGATTTGCGTGGGAAACGATGGGGTTAATAAATATGTTAATTAAAGTATGATTGGGTATGATTAAGCATACCATAAAAATAAATAAATTAACATAAGTGGGAATTTACCTATTGAGTTAGGTCTACCCATGTTATGAAAAACTTGATATTAATTAGGGATAATTAATATAAATTATGAGGGTGATTAATTAGGTGTAATTAATCGACTAAGACACGAGGTTGGACTCAGTTGTAGCGTAAAACTGCCCGGACCCAACCGGCCTAACCAGTTGCTACAAATGTTAGCCCAATGTGAGAGGTCTTAGGCACAAACTAAATACGTGATTAATGTAAAGACACGAGGTTAGACTCGGTTATGACATAAGGCTGCCCGGACCCAACCGGCTTAACCAGCGGTCATAAAAGATAGTCTAATGTGAGAGGTCTTTATGAGGATCACGGCCTTAATTAATTAAGAAACACTTAACCATATTAGCATGTAGTGGAACATGAGGGTTAAGTGGGTACCTTGGGTGGCATGTAGTAACTAGTGTGGGTGCCTTGGGTGGCATGAGAAAACTAGTGGGTTGCCTTGGGTAGCAATAGAAAATACGATTAGAATATTTAACCAAAGTGGAACATGGAATTAAACATGATTAAAGGGTTAAGTAAGTGCCTTGGGTGTCATGTGGAAATCTAGTGGGTGCCTTGAAAGGTAAATAAAAATATGATTAATGACTTAACCAAAGTATTTATAACATGTAAGTAGACATGGTTAAAGGGGTTAAGTGGGATACACTAGATAAAATTAACAAGCTTAGGTGGTAGCTTGTGGGGGCCCATCTCAACCAATATCCCAAACGTATCTTTGTGGGCTCGACCCAAGTCGAGTGACGGGACACGCATATTGGGCTTGACTATAAGAGGCCAAAAACGGGTTAGCGGTGGCAACGTAGGACCAACGGGTTTCATATGCGTGTGTGGACCCGGGCTGGTTAGTAAATCGTTGTTGCATCGTGTAGGTATAAAGCCGTGCACCGTTGATATTATCAGGTTGCCACTTGGGGAAATGATACACCCCATTGTGGGACCAGCACGGGTATCTACGTTAGGGAGCCGATCGCTTGGGAGTAGTGGGTACACCTAGTAATGATAGGGGCAGACGGCACCTATGTAGGGGTACCAGAAACTACTGGGTAAAAATTACTAAGTACATTTAGTGGGATCAACCTTTAAGTAGGAATTAATCTTAGGTAGGTAAAACTGGTGTGGTGCAGTGTAGGAATTACTTTTGGGTGGATAAGTCTGGGGCGGTGTAATCTAGTAATTATCCTTGGGTGGATAAATGCGTCTTTACGGTGATCTTAGTTTATCCTAAGTTTACCAAGCTGCTTAGTGTAGCCATTCATCCCCAGTCGTTACCGTATATCAACTTATGTCTTCTCTGGTTATTTTAATGATTGTATTGTTAGGGTTATAGGACTCACTCAGACTTATGTCTGACCCCGTTGTTTTTATCTTTTTCCCCCAAACCCAGGTTATTAGAGTGGGCCTGGTGCTAGTGGGCTTTGATCTGATTGCTGTATCTATCCTATGGAGCTTGGACCTCTGAAGTGAAGCCGAGCTTATCTTTCCTTTTATGGCTATTAGTTATGTAGTGGGATTATGTACTTCTATTTTATCAAGATGGATATTATGTACTTGACTCTGGTTTATGGTTTTGTGATGTAACCAAACATGTATTACTTTCCGTTGCAATGAAATGATGATTTAAATTTTCAAGTATTATTTATATCTGTCTTGCTGTAATTTTACTGTTCTATATTCACTTAAAATACTTCACCGAAACTAAGGCATTCCCCTGGTATGAGTGACCTTAGCGGGCGTGGGGTGTTACACGTGGTATCAGAGCAAAGGTTACCGGAACAGATAAAATTTTTAGAAAACTATTTTCTAAAAAAAAAAAAAAAAACATAATCCCAATAGCCATATCTTTATCTTTCGAATTCTCCGTTTGAATCTCTTTCTCTCTCGGTTTGAGTTTCCCCTCCGTGTGTAGATGATTTTTCTAAGATAGATAAGAATGGAAAACCGCTTCAAGGGAATTAGACGTAAATCAGGTTAGAAGTTGGTTCAAGAAGGAGGAGGACTTGTAAGTACTTATTGGATGGACGATGGAAGGAAGGCTCTAATAGTTGTTTGGTTAATGAAGGACGAAACCTCATTGGTGGGAGGTTACGAGTGGAGAATGGGAAGAAGAAGAAGGCTAGTCGTTATCCTTTTGGGAGGAATAGGACATTTTATTAGGATTATCCAAAGGGGCAAAGGCAAGGTTCAGAATCTCCTGGAGGGTGGTTGTATTCCCTCACGGCTAGTGTACCAGATGGGGATAGGACCGTCTAGGTTGGAATTTGGGATTTCTATATTATCTGATTCGAACTTTATTTGATTCTGACGCATCGAGTTCGTTTATCTCATCATTGTTAGTTGAGTCACTGCACTTAGACACCAGTTTGGTAGATGATCCCTTAGTTGTTTCAAACCCAATTGGGGCTCCATGATGTGTTTGGGTTTGAAAGTTTCTAAACTTAGCGTTGAGTTTGGATGTGATGCTTGTTGGGCTTCACGGACTATGGGTTAGTTTTGGGGCATGGACTGGTTATCCAGTAGGGGTGCCGTTCTTGATTTTGAAGGGAGAGTTGTTAGGCTTATGACCCGCTTGGGTAACACTCTCGAGATCTCTTGTAATCCCATAGAATCTGTTATGCTAAGTTATCTAGAATCGCTTGACACGTCGGTCGAGAGTTTGCGATCTGTTAGAAGTGGTCCGGGAACACTCGGATGTGTTTGAGAAGGTGAAGGGCTTACCTCCGGAGCGGGAGATTGACTTCCGAATATATCTGGTAAACAATGCCAAACCAGTGACTTGGCCAGTGTGCCACAAGGCTCCTCGTGAGAGGAGGGAACTCCATAAGTAAGCAGGCGATTGCTTGAGAAGGGGTTCATAAGAAGAAGTATATCGGAGTGGGGCGCTCCAGTAGTTTTTGCCATGAAGGCGGATGGGTCCCTCAGACTTTGTGTAGGCTAAAGAGAACTAAATAAACTCACAAAGAAGAATAGACACCCATTGCCAAAGATTGATGATCTTTTTGATCAGTTGGTTGGCGCCTCAGTATTTTCGCAGTTGGACTAAGCCACATGGTTTCGTCAGTTGAGAGTGGCTGACGATAGTATAGAGAAGATTGTCTTTAGGACTCCGAATGGTTTTATGAGTGGCTGGTGATGCTATTTGGTTTGACGAACGCCCCTGCATACTTTGTTGATTGGAAGAGGAGGGTGTTCAGGGAGTACCTAAATAAGTTTGTGATGGCCTTTGTAAATGACATCTTGGTCTTTTCAAGGAGCGTAATAAGTTTTCGTATGTGCTCAATAGGGTGAGCAAAGCCAGTTATAGGATAAACGGTGGTTTTGGAGCGAGACTGGCGAGGACATCCAAAGTTGGTCAAAGGCTTAATTGTTTAGCCATTATTATTATTATTTTTAGTATCATCTCACGTAGGTTGCCTGAACTCGAAGGAGATGTCCCTTGGGTGTTTGTCTGATATTGGTTTCGGCCTTTGGGGCTTGCATTTGGGGGATGTCGAATTCGACTAGGGTGGTCTGCGTGAGAGATGGACAGTTGTGACGATTTTGGATAGGATTCTTAGCATCTTATGAGTTTGAGATAGCGTATACCCCTAACAAGGGAAACATGGTAGCAGACGTCTTAAGAAGAAAAAGGTTGTCCGTTGAACTATAGAGTTTAGAATTTATTTCTATGTTTGACTTAGACCTTCCGTTGATTCTGTATCCGGTTTGCTAGCCTCCTTGGAGGTTAGGCCTACTCTTTTGGGGCGTATTGGCAGAGCACAGCGGGACGACCCACAATTGGTTGAGTTAGTAGAGAAGCTCATAAGGAGGGGAGTCGTCCAACCATTTGAGTAGGTACACCCTAGATGGTAAGGGGTGGTTGTGTAGAGACGGTAGACTTTGTGTACCGCAAGATGAGAGTTTGAGGAAGGCTATACTTGATGATACACATCGGTCGAAGATAACCATTCATCCCGGTAGGGACAAGATGTACCAAGACATAGAGCGAATTTTCTTTTTGGCCAATCTGAAGAAAGATGCGGCCAAGTATGTCGCTAGATGCTTGGTGTGCCAGCAAGTGAAGGCGGAGCAAAGGAAACCAGGTGGGTTGCTTCACCCATTGGAGGTTCCGCAATGGAAGTGGGATAGCGTCTCGATGGATTTTATTGACGGGTTACCCAGGTCGAGGAAGGGCAATACAGGAATTTGGGTGGTGGTAGATAGACTTACTAAGAGCGCCCATTTCATACCTGAGAAGAGCAAGAGGACTGCTCCATGGCTAGCTTCAGTATATCTTCGAGAGATAGTTTGATTACGTGGGGTACCCTCTAGCATAGTAAGTGATCAAGATCCTATCTTCACTAGCGAGTTTTGGAAGAGTTTGCAAGAGGCGGTAGGGACTCAGTTGGGTTTGAGCACCGCATAGCATCCTCAGACGGACGGTTAGACCGAGAGGGTGAACCGTATCTTAGAATATCTTTTGAGGTTATGTATTTTGGATTTTGGAGGTACATGGGAAGAGCATCTTCCATTGGTGGAGTTCGCATATAATAGCAGCTTTCAGTCCAGTATTGGTATGGCTCCTTTCGAAGCTCTTTATGGAAGGCCTTGTTGATCACCTACATGTTGGTGGGAATCTACGGATAAGATCTTGGTTGGGCCGATGTGATTAGAGAGTCTTCAGAGAAGATTGACTTGATTCAAAGAAGGATGAAAGCGACGCAAGATAAACAGAAATCTTATGCGGACAAGAGGAGAACAGAGCTTGAGTTTGATATTAGGACATGCTTTTTATCAAGATATCTCCGTTACGGAATGTGGCTCACTTTGGATCTGTTAGGAAGTGAGTACCAAGGTTTGTAAGGCCATTTCCCATTAAGGAAAGAATTGGACAGATGGCATATAAAGTGGAGTTGCCTGACAGACTTAGTGGTGTACCGGATGTATTTCATGTGTCCCATTTGAGGAAGTGCCTACATGAGACCGCTGAGGTGGTAGAGCCGAGTTTGCTTAAAGAAGTAGAGTTAGAGCACGATGAGACGATTCGACGAGCTCCTACTCGCATCATTGGGTCAGAGACTAGGAAGTTGAGGAACAGAGAAGTTCTGACAGCTAGAGTGCAATGGGGAGATGACGAAAGAAATGCTACTTGGGAGATGGAAGCGAAGATGCGTTCTTTGTATCCATTTCTTTTTGGAGAGTATGTCTTTTAACTTCTCCTTTATCGCTTGCCTAGTACTTACCTTATCTTTAGTATGTCCTCTCGATTAGTGCTGTTTGACCTTTAGATAGGAAAAACCTATGGTTGAAACATGTGTTTGAGACATGTTATGGTTGATGGATGCAAGTGGATGCAAGTGTTTGCTAGTGGTTGCTCGTGGATGCATATATACACACTCTAGGCACTAGATCGGCTCAATCACTTCATATTGCATATTGCATAAAATTGTGTGTAGTTAGCTATATTTATGGATGTATAATGATTGTGTTATCATATGGATGATGCATTTTGGTGAATGATTGTGCACTCATATAGATACTGTATGTGTCGATAGGGTTATCTCGCATACATATTGGATGCATGGCACTATCATGGTTTGCATATGTTCGTACATTGGATAGGGAACATATACACACACTTTTTGCATATGCTCATACATCATTAGAAATTGTTTAAGGACAATGGATGCTCGTGTTTGATGGTTTGAGTAGATGGTTGTTTGGATGGTAGGATACGCATTCTCCTTAGCTTAGAGATTTCGGGGACGAAATCCTTTAAGGAGGGGAGAATGTAACACCCCGAATTTTAGTTAAATCTAAAATTTACTAATTACAGGATAAATAATCTCAGATGTGGGAATTGGGGGAAACGGGCTGCGTCATTACGTTCGTCTCAGAAAAATACGCAAAATAGAGTCCGAGTTTTCGAAAATCGGAGTCCGTATGGCCCAGTTATGGCCCGATGAAGTTTGCAGAAAATTTGAAACTAAAAACAGATTTAAGTATTTAAATTTCAGATTTTAAAATACACAGGCGGGGCCAGGCGGGAAAATTCCCGCCTACCCATGTCGACAGGGCTGTCGACAGGCCTGTCGACAGGGGTGTCGACTTGCCTGTCGACTTGCCTGTCGACAGGGTCCTGGCGTCCAGTGAACCTGGGTGCACCAGGTTGCACCAGGTTGGGTCTTAGGCTGGCTTGGAGGGCTGGTTCTGGAAGCTTCTTGGATCTGACGGGTCTAAATTAATCTAGGGTTAATCTAAGGGTCTAAAATGCAACCTAATCCTATAAATAACACCCTAACCCTACCCTAATTCATTCATAATTAAACCTAGTAACTAAACTATGGCAAAATGAAACTTGGTCATGGCCTCCACAAATCAATGAAGAGGAAAGCAAGCTCTAATCAACCTCTAATCCATTCTAAGTATCTTAATCTTCTTCATTAGCTTGCTAATTGTGTTTTGGTGAGTTTCTATCACTTTGATGATCAATAGTTAAGATAAGTAGATTTGGTGTAATGAGACTTATGGTCTTGAATGCGGATTTGTGAGGTTGAATCATTTGTAATGATATGCTAATCTATGTATAATATGAATCCTATGTTGAATATGTAAGTTTATGCAAGTTGAATATGAGAGTTTATGCAAGTTGGATATGTGGGTTTATGCATAATAAGTAATTGATTTTATGCAAGTTAAGTATGTGGTTTATGCATAATAAGTAATTGATTTTATGCAAGTTAAGTATGTGGTTTTATGCATGATGAGTATGTGATTCTATGCATGCTAAGTATATGATATTATGCAAGTTTTAGTATGTGATTCTATGCATGCTAAGTATATGATATTATGCAAGTTGAGTATGTGATTCTATGCATGCTAAGTATGTGATAATATGCATGATTAATAAGTTGTTTTATGCATATTTAACAAGTGGGTTTATGCATGTTTAACAAGTTCATATGCAAGTTACATGTATAACAATATATGCTATGCAAGTTACATGTATGTTAATATGCAAGATATGCTATGCAAGTTACATGTTTGTTAATATGCAAGTATGTGAATGCTTATGCAAGTTATGTGTATGCTTAAACGCATGTTTAACATGTTATGCAAGTTGTGAGAATGCTTATATGCAAGTTCAACATGTTATGCAAGTTATGTGTGCTTATGCAAGTTATGTGAATGCTTATATGCAAGTTCAACATGTTACGCAAGATATGTGTATGATAATATACAAGTTCATATGCAATATGTTATGCAAGTCATGTGCGATAATATGCAAGTTTGGGTTAAATGTAGTTGGGTTAATATATGCTCATATATGCAAGTTGACATCCTCTTAACCCATGACAAAGTTATATACTAAGATTTGGTTAAACCCATGATATTTGCGATGGATCTTCCCTTTATTTATGTCGTGAAATGAGAACGATTTGCGTGGGAAACGATGGGGTTAATAAATATGTTAATTAAAGTATGATTGGGTATGATTAAGCATACCATAAAAATAAATAAATTAACATAAGTGGGAATTTACCTATTGAGTTAGGTCTACCCCATGGGAATTTACCTATTGAGTTAGGTCTACCCATGTTATGAAAAACTTGATATTAATTAGGGATAATTAATATAAATTATGAGGGTGATTAATTAGGTGTAATTAATCGACTAAGACACGAGGTTGGACTCAGTTGTAGCGTAAAACTGCCCGGACCCAACCGGCCTAACCAGTTGCTACAAATGTTAGCCCAATGTGAGAGGTCTTAGGCACAAACTAAATACGTGATTAATGTAAAGACACGAGGTTAGACTCGGTTATGACATAAGGCTGCCCGGACCCAACCGGCTTAACCAGCGGTCATAAAAGATAGTCTAATGTGAGAGGTCTTTATGAGGATCACGGCCTTAATTAATTAAGAAACACTTAACCATATTAGCATGTAGTGGAACATGAGGGTTAAGTGGGTACCTTGGGTGGCATGTAGTAACTAGTGTGGGTGCCTTGGGTGGCATGAGAAAACTAGTGGGTTGCCTTGGGTAGCAATAGAAAATACGATTAGAATACTTAACCAAAGTGGAACATGGAATTAAACATGATTAAAGGGTTAAGTAAGTGCCTTGGGTGTCATGTGGAAATCTAGTGGGTGCCTTGAAAGGTAAATAAAAATATGATTAATGACTTAACCAAAGTATTTATAACATGTAAGTAGACATGGTTAAAGGGGTTAAGTGGGATACACTAGATAAAATTAACAAGCTTAGGTGGTAGCTTGTGGGGGCCCATCTCAACCAATATCCCAAACGTATCTTTGTGGGCTCGACCCAAGTCGAGTGACGGGACACGCATATTGGGCTTGACTATAAGAGGCCAAAAACGGGTTAGCGGTGGCAACGTAGGACCAACGGGTTTCATATGCGTGTGTGGACCCGGGCTGGTTAGTAAATCGTTGTTGCATCGTGTAGGTATAAAGCCGTGCACCGTTGATATTATCAGGTTGCCACTTGGGGAAATGATACACCCCATTGTGGGACCAGCACGGGTATCTACGTTAGGGAGCCGATCGCTTGGGAGTAGTGGGTACACCTAGTAATGATAGGGGCAGACGGCACCTATGTAGGGGTACCAGAAACTACTGGGTAAAAATTACTAAGTACATTTAGTGGGATCAACCTTTAAGTAGGAATTAATCTTAGGTAGGTAAAACTGGTGTGGTGCAGTGTAGGAATTACTTTTGGGTGGATAAGTCTGGGGCGGTGTAATCTAGTAATTATCCTTGGGTGGATAAATGCGTCTTTACGGTGATCTTAGTTTATCCTAAGTTTACCAAGCTGCTTAGTGTAGCCATTCATCCCCAGTCGTTACCGTATATCAACTTATGTCTTCTCTGGTTATTTTAATGATTGTATTGTTAGGGTTATAGGACTCACTCAGACTTATGTCTGACCCCGTTGTTTTTATCTTTTTCCCCCAAACCCAGGTTATTAGAGTGGGCCTGGTGCTAGTGGGCTTTGATCTGATTGCTGTATCTATCCTATGGAGCTTGGACCTCTGAAGTGAAGCCGAGCTTATCTTTCCTTTTATGGCTATTAGTTATGTAGTGGGATTATGTACTTCTATTTTATCAAGATGGATATTATGTACTTGACTCTGGTTTATGGTTTTGTGATGTAACCAAACATGTATTACTTTCCGTTGCAATGAAATGATGATTTAAATTTTCAAGTATTATTTATATCTGTCTTGCTGTAATTTTACTGTTCTATATTCACTTAAAATACTTCACCGAAACTAAGGCATTCCCCTGGTATGAGTGACCTTAGCGGGCGTGGGGTGTTACAGAAATTATAAAACTTTTTAAAAAATTTGTAACACTTACATTCTAATAGTCAATTCTTTGAAAAAATGACAACATATGAAGTGTTATTAATAAACAATCATTGGTTATTTAATCTTAATAATTTAAAATTTATTTATTGTTTATTAATTATTAATTGCTAATTATTTCGTGTGGCACCCCACGCCCGTTAATGTAACTCTTTAATAGAATGTATTAAGTTTCGTGAAGCGTTATAGGTAAATAGAAACATTAACATCACAAGATAGATATAAAATAGCAGCGGAAATTTAAAACTTTATTTTCCAACAGAAAACATCATGGTCCAAAATCCAATTACAACATCATTCCGAAACACTGAAAACCAACTACATCAAATAAAAGTATCTGCCTTGTACTAAAACCATCAGAGTACAGTAATATAAAATCATAGTCCCCAAAAAGAACCATAATAGAGTAGGCGAATAATCAAAGTGGTACATCAAAGCAAATCCAAAATCCAAGAAGAAACAGAAGAGAGAATCTTAATCAAGCCTGAGCACTTCCAGCCTGAGAACGTGAGGGCAAGAGAGAGAAAAAGAAACAAAATGGGTCAGACATAAATTCTGGTGAGTCTAGTTACTTTTAGCATATAAATAAGTAAAAACATCATGACAGACATATAAATTGAATGAGAGATAACAATATCATATGATAGGTATAACAAACTGAATAGGATAAGCAGGATTGTAACGACCCACATTCTACGCATCGAAGGATCGTAGAATATTTATTTCTTTCACATACGAAATTGTATGGTCATGTAACTTTGGGAGACGACTATTGGGGTCATTTCCCATGTTCATGATTTTTGCCGATTTTTAAATGACCGTTTTACCCCTAGCCGATACTGTTTTGGCCATAACTTTTGATTGGAAAGGAGTTTTGACCTGAAACTATTTTCATTGGCTCCGGATGATGGTTTACAATTCCATAGAGTGGTCACATTAGCCAAACGGACTTACCGTTTGGGAGATATGGCCGAAACAAGTTTCAGATAGTGAAAACAACTTAATTGGGCTTAACCGGGTGATTAACAGCTAGGCCCAATGGGGGATTTCAGAATTAGAGGTATTTGAGGGCTGCTAGGGTTAGGATTTCAGTTTTTCACTCATTTTCCAGCCGTCACAAACCCTCTCTTCAACCTAACAATGGCCACCAACCTCTAAAACACCTTCAAATCACTTTCTAATCAAGGATTAAGCTTAGCAACATCAAATCAAGGCGGATTAGCACAAGAATCGAGGTAGAGCTGCTGTGTTGCATTGGTATTAGCGCCCAAACAGTAGAGTTTCAGTTATAAAGGTTTTATTTATGGCTAAGGTGAGTGATTTGCATAGTTCCTCACTAATTACGGTTAGTTAAGGGTAATTAGTGTTGATTAGCGAATTTATACACTAATAAATTTTAAAAAAATATTTGTAAATTCTTAAACGATGTTTTAGACCTCTGTTAGAAACTTGGGTTAATTTGATTAAGTTTTGCTAATCATATCAATAGTTTTGCCTAAACATGCTTAAGGGAAAATATGAGATTTTGGGTATGTTTGATCCATTTTACATGCTATAGTTGTTGTTTTGGTGTTTATGATTGATTGTATATGTTGCTATGACTGTGTGGTATGAATTGTGATTGTCTATAAGTGTTAGATTGGTCGAAAACGCCATCGAATGGCGTAAACAGTCGTTGGGAAAAGTGCAGGAATCTGGCCGATCCGGATCGGATCGGAGGAAGGAGCCCGAACCGAACCGACCAGGAGACCTCTCCGCGAACCGAACCGCCCCTCCAAGCTGTTGTATCCGCAAGACGATCTGGACCTGATCCGCCTCTCGTGTGCCACTCCGACCCGAACCGATGCACCATGGAGAAGCTTGAGAGACCCGACCCGATCCGGAGTGCTCGGGAAGAAGGACCGAACCAGAGGAGTTGTAACACCCCGTGAATTCTATAACATTAAGCTTCACAAATTAAAGTGTAATTAATTCTAAATGAAAGAATTAAGGGAAATGGGCTACGCCATTGCGTTCGTCTCGGAATTTTGCTTAAGATAGAGTCCGAGTTTGCATGAATCGGACTCCGTATGAAGGAGTTATGACCTTCGGAAGTTTCAGAATAAAATTTAAATTCAAACAGCTCAGTTTAAAATTCGAAATTCGAAAAACAGGTTCAAACTGGGCTGGGCGGGAAAATTCCTGCCTAGAGACCAGGTCGACCAAAGGGTCGACCATGGTGTCGACCTGCCAGTCGACCTACCTGATCGACCTTGCTGGCTAGGTCTGGCTCTGGCTCGAATTTCTGTGGCTCGGTGTGTCACTAGGGCTGACATGTCACCTCTTGATTGGCTCTTTGAACTTTGTATGGTCTAGATTCCTCCTGTCTTCATCTGACGGCTCAAAGCAATTTAAAAATCTATAAATACACCCTAAGTCTCAACTGAAAATTCACACAAAAAAATAAGATGGGAGTCGTCATGCTGCCAGGGAGGAATCGAGCATAGCCGTCAAGAGAGAAAAGCTTTGAGACGAATCAAATTAAGAAGAAGATAAAAGTTTAATCAGATTAATCAACGCAACGTTAATCTACCCAAAGGAGCGCATCTCAATTTCAGAATTCAGAATCCAGAATTCAAGATTCTGCATTCGTTGTAAGTATAGTGTCCTTTCAGAATATGAATAAAAACTGTGATGTGATTCGATGTAAATGAAAATAGAAATTGTGTTATTGTAATGATATAAATTCCGTGTATTGTAATGATTCTATCATGACTTGTGTATTGATATTTGTGGCCTAAATTGATTGATGCAAGCCTATTGAACAATTGTATATAAAAATAATGGCACTTGCAAGTTTGTGGCAAAAACTAGAATTTGATCCCTTTATGTTTATGTCTATGGCATGGACTATATACATTCACTAAATCTAAATTAAGGCTTATGTAAACATGTTCTAGATTTGAGACCTTTTATGCCTACATGACCCAAAGCCTATGATATCATTCTTATGTTTATTTGCAAGTATAATTGGATCTATGTTAAGTATCGTTTGGGTTTCATAAACTATGCAAGTTCATGTTGAAATAGGATATATGATTAGATGTAAAAATTGGACATTTTGGTGAATATACAACATGCTAGTTTTGTGGTTGACATTATGCCAAGTTAAACATGTTTAAACACAAATTTGTATAAGCCTAAAATATGCCATTTCATATGTCACCTACTTAGTTATACTTTGATTTGAATGCAAGTTCACACGACCCATAATTTTTGTTGAATCGCTAAATTGTAAGTTCATGCGCCACACACCTTTATGTATTGTAAAATGTTACATGTGCTTGATTTCCCCTTTTCTCACGTTTATAAAGTTGGGCTGAATTGTGTCGAGCCCAACATTTGTTATAATGTTGCGAACGTATAAACGGGGGTAATAACGTTGGGTGTAAAACATGAAAATATATGTTGGCATGTTTGGCACATGCCAACGACAATGATATTTAAGCAGTATGAATTGTTATACCCAAAAATAAAAGACATGACATTTACATAAAATTGAGAAGTAATAAAATATGTAAATTTAGAAAACACGGTATGCTTAACCCGAGGTTGGATTGAGTTGTGACGTAAACCTGCCCGGACCCGCCCGGCTGTCCAGTAGTCACAACAATACCTATCCAATGTGGGTGGTTAAGCATTGAGCCCAATAATGACCCGAGGTTAGACTGAGCTATGGTGTAAACCTGCCCGGAACCGACCGGCACATCCAGTAACCATAGCAATACCTGTCTAATGTGAGTGGTCAGGTGCTCTAAGAGGCTAAGGACAGATGGTAGGGTTAAGTCAACTATAAACACTTAACCAAATTCAACATGTTAACAAGAATTGATGGGTGAGGTTAGGTAAATACATACGCTTAACCACTTAACATGTTTGACTAGAAAACCCTAGTAACGAGGGACCCGTTTCAGCAGTAATCCAAGTTAGGTTTAATGTACCCTGAAACTAGGCAGGGTGGGGCACGATTACTGGGCTGATTGTAAGTGGTCAAAATGACGGCGGTGGATGCAACAGTGTAGGTTCTAACGGGGTGCGGGCATGCACACACTCCGGAGCAGACAAACAGGGCACTGGGGGCACCAGTAGTATAAACTATGCCTTCTAGAATTTGTGTCGGGGCCGCCACCATGGGTCTTGATACACCCCATGGTAGGACCAGCATAGGTATCTACAATTCTTGGGGGCCGTATGACATATATTAACGCGAGTAGGAGCTGATCTTTAGAAAATGGAGATCACTTCGCCCTCAGCATGGGGTGCCAGTTAGAATAAACTCAAGTAGGTGCAGAGATATATAGTGTGGGTGCGATAGTACATTCGATTCCAAACGCCACCTCCTTAGCGTGTGACACTTTCCTGTTTTCAGTTTATATCTATCATGCCCTTTTCTTATTCACATACTGAAGAGTTACTAGATTTACTCAGGCTTTATGTCTGACTCTATTTTCTTTTCGTCTTCTTTTCTTTCGTTCCCCCCCAGGTCCACAGGGAGGAAACAACTCAGCTCAGTCTGACTCTTTACAAGCTCCAAGACCATAGATGTATTATTTGGATCTCTTTTGCTCGGATTATGGCTTTGGATATCACTATGGGGATTTTTGTCACTTTATTTATGTTTTATGATTCTTTAATAATCAAGACAGTAATGAGGTTGTAATGTTGGATGTATTTTGAGGAAATTATGGAAATGTTTTGTTTGAACACGTATTGATAAAATAAAAGTCTGTTTGGTTTCCGCTGTTTAAAATATGTGTATTTATATCTGTCTTGAGTTTATCTGTGGCTTTTACTTATAAACCTCCACCAAAGTTAAGGCATTCCCTTTTGTGAGTGACCTTAACGGAGGTGGGGTGTTTCAGGAGTTTTCCACGAAGCCAGGAGGTGTGGATCCCGATCCGAACTGCTGGAGGAGTTCGATCCGACCCGATGCGTTGACCACAGCCGATCCCAACCGTTACGAGGTGGGAGAGTGGATCCGAACTGAATGACCTTGGAGAGCACGATCCGAAGTGAAGAGAAGGGGAAGCTGAACCGATCTGGAGAAGAAAACCAATAACCCGAGATGAAAAGGTAGTCCAATGGGAAGTTTGTACTCAGGATCCAGTTGGGAACCAAGGAGGGAACTTCATGATTGGGCTTTGCTGCGGGACGTGTGCTAAGGGGTTTTCGATGTCTGTAACTTTGAATCACTATGTGTAGGGAGTACGTGAACGGATTCAGGGCCATAGTGGCCTAGGTACGACTAAAGAGCTATAGACCAATGAAGTGGGGTCATTTGTAAAGATTTGGTCATGACTCCATGTGGTAAGCTTGGTAGTAGCAATAGTTGTACAAGTCGAACTTCGTCACTACTTCGATGGGTCTAGTGATTGACAGTGGTGGACATCATATGCTTTACGCACCGAGCGAGAGATGTGAGGATGGTTGCTATGTTTGATTTGTTTGCCTTCATTATGACATGCACACCCCTACCTCCGTATTCTTTACACCATCTGTTTAGTGGCACCTTAGAGTATTGTACGGTATGTAGTGCTAACTCTTTGGTTGCAGGTCCAGGTTCAGGTATGGTTTAATATACCTATTATTGTTCTGTTTAGCTGCTTATCGCTCATACCAGACTTTTTGTCTGACCTAGAGTTTTATGTCTCTTCTTATTACTCTGGGTGCTCTCACGAGCAGACTAGAGACAGATTAGTTGGGTATGCCCGAGTAGCTGATCCGGAGACGAGCAGGAGGCTTCCACGTATGATACATATATATATATTCTCCCTGTGTTGTTGAAGGTCACTGCTTGGGCAATAGTAGTGCATCTTCTACTTTAGCTTTCTTTTGCTTTAGAGACAGTTTAAAGTTGTAATAATGATGTTGGATCATCAGCTGTATTTGGATTTGCGCTGCTATGTTGGTTTAGTTTTCAGCTTATGCACTGTCTCGCCGGTTTTATGTCAAGATTATATTATTATTATACTTTGTTCCATGCGCTGTGAGACATTCTACAGGTTTTCGATTAGTTCATTCTCTTCTTTCCTTTCTTTGGCGACCGTTCCGTGCTAGTCGGGCATGTGTATAGCGCACTTTCGGAGGAAATGCCGGCTGGTGCGGGGCGGGCCATCACATTTGGTATCAGAGCTTTAGGTTGCGTAGTTAACCTAGGGAAGTCATTAGGGAGAGATAGTATATGTATATGAGAGCGCGTATTTGTGATTATTTTGGTTTTCAAAAGCTATATATATATATATATACTATTAGTATAGCTAAGGATGAAGTCGCACTGCACTAGTAACACTATGGAGATGGTTAATCGTTTTCTCTTTACAGATTGAACGATGAACCGATACGCAAGAGGTGCCGGTAGGGGAGCTAATAATGGGAATGCTGGTGACATGAGGACGATGTTTACTGACCTCATGAGGGAGATGCTTAGGGATGTGCAGAGAGCAGCTCCCAATGGTGGTGGTCCAATAGTGCAGGCGCCTAGGGCCGATTTCGCCAAGCTGAACAAGGATTATACTAGTCTTGGTGGGAAGGCGTTCCACGGAACGGAGTCGGCTAGGGAAGTTCAGGATTGGTTGGATAGCTGTGAGCGTATCTTCGAAGATTTGGGTATCGAGGATGCAATGAAGAGAAGGCTAGCATCCCGTCAGCTGCAAGGACGGGCAATGAATTAGTGGAATGCTATAAAGGCAGCTACTCCTGAAGATCAGATTACTTGGGAACAGTTTAAGGTTCGCTTTAGCGATAAGTTCATTCCAACAGCTCAGAAGTCAGTGCTGTTTAAGAAATTCTTGGAACTCAAGCAGAATGGCAGAGCTGTCCTGGAGTATATTGCCGAATTCGACACTTTGTCGTAGTATGGGTCATCTCTTATTGATATTCGGAGAAGAAGAATGAGAAGTTCATAACTGGCTTGGATCAGTACTTGTGGGAAAGGCTTATTAACCACATCGATGAGACGTTTGAGTCGATTGTGGGGAAAGCATTGAGGTCAAAGAGTCTTTACCCTAAGTCGAAGACTGTGGTTGCATCTGCAGAGGAGCCAAAGCCGCAAGCAAGTGGTGGAGGCAAGAGTGGTTCTCAGACTAAGAGGAAGCAGAACCAGAATAAGGATGGTCAGAAAAAGAATAAGAAAGATGTTGAGTGCTTCAGCTGTGGTAAGAAGGGCCATTATGCTAGTAATTTTCGTGCCAAGCCAACGGATAGGAAGTGCTTCAACTATGGCCAAGTGGGACATCACAAGGACAAGTGTCCGCAACCCCCTAAAGAAAAGCAGATGGTGAAAGCATATGCCCTTAATGCTATTACTTCTTTGGCGAATGCCCCAACTGCGGCGGAGAAGGGAAAGAATGTTGCTATTCAAGGTATGCTTTCTGTTTATGATGTTCCTGTTAAAGTTTTGTTTGATACCGGGGCTTCCAGTTCTTTCATATCTAGTGACCTGGTAGATAGGTTGGGATTGGAGCCCGAGATTGTCGATAGACCTTTAGTAGTGACGAACCCGATTGGTGGTTCGACTAACCTTAGCATGATTTGTCGTAATGTGGTCTTATCGAGTCATGGATGCATGTTTGTTTGTGATTGCTTTGTTTTGGGCTTTACTAGGTTTGGCATTATTTTGGGAGTCGATTGGCTCCAAAGATACGGGGTGGTGGTAGACTGTGAGGGCTTTTTGGTGACAGCTAGAGCGGATGATGGGCGGAGGGTAGTGTTTGGCGGTCTACCCGGTGATGGGGTAATGGCTAGTTTTCTAAATTCCCTCGACATCCTGTATTGTGAGTTGTCAGGGTTGCCCATGGTTGGCAAGTATCCGGACGTTTTCGAGGAAGTGACCGGGCTTCCGCCACACCGAGAGATTGAGTTCCGTATTGATTTAGTGAAAGATTCCAGACCTATAGTGATGCCACTTCGTCGTATGGCACCAAGGGAGCAGCGAGAGCTCGGGATGCAAGTCAGCGATCTTTTGAATGAATTTATCAGAAGGAGTGTTTCTGAATGGGGAGCACCAGTTGTGTTTGCTAACAAGGCGGATGGTTCCCTTCGTTTGTGTGTAGACTACCGCGAGTTGAATAAAGTGACGAGGAAGAATAAATATCCTCTACCGCGGATAGATGATTTGTTTGATCAGTTGAGTGCCGCGAAAGTATTCTCTCAGTTGGATCTCGCGACATGTTTTCATCAGCTTAGAGTGGAAGATGAGAGTATAGCTAAAATGACATTTCGGACGCCGTCTAGATTTTATGAGTGGTTGGTCATGCCATTCGGGTTGACCAATGCCCCAGCATATTTTGTGGATCTTATAAATAGGGTATTCAGAGACCAGTTGAATAAGTTTTTCCTTCTGTTCGTGGATGATATTTTGGTCTATTCGAGGACAGAGGAAGAACACAAGGAACATTTGAGCATAGTGATGGAGGTGTTGAGAAAACACCAATTGAAAGCCAAGTTTTCTAAGTGTCACTTCTGGAGGAGGGAAGTGAGATTCTTGGGCCATGTTGTTTCAGAGAATGGTATTGCCGTGGATCCTGCGAAGGTGGCTACGGTACAAGATTAGTCTACGCCCAAGAATGAAACAGACATAAGAAGTTTCTTGGGATTAGCTGGGTATTATCGTAAGTTTATCCAAGACTTCTCCAAGTCAGCAGCACAGTTGACTCAGTTGACCAAGAAGAATCAAGCTTTCGTCTGGGACGAAAGGTGCGAGAATGCATTCAAGAGTCTAAAGGATAAGTTGACATGTGCACCAGTGTTAGTCATTCCTAAGGGGAATGAAGAGATGACGGTATACAGAGATGCATGTGGTACCGGACTAGGTGTTGTATTGATGCAAGGAGGTAGGGTTGTAGCTTATGCAAGCCGACAACTGAAACCGCATGAGAAAAGATAACCTACCCATGATTTGGAATTGGCAGCGATCGTGTTCGCATTAAAGATGTGGAGACATTATCTCTTGGGAGAAAGATTCGAGTTGTTTACCGATCATAAATCGTTAAAGTATCTCTTATCTCAAAAAGATCTAAATCTCCGGCAGTAAAGATGGTTAGAATTCTTGGCTTCCTATGATTTCGGTATCGCATACACACCAGGAAAGGGCAATGCGGTAGCTGATGCATTGAGTAGAAGACATGCCAGTTTAAGGGCTATGTTTCTAGAATGGAAGCAACTGGAGTACATCGCTGGGTATGATTTCAGACCAAAGTGCGAATTGGATCCAAAAATGTTAGCAAGTTTGACGGCCAGACCCACTTTGATTGAGCGGATTAGTTCCAGTCAGAGGAACGATCCTAACTTATTGGAAGTCATCTCCAAGTTAGAGATAGGTATTGACGAGGAGATGAACAAGTATGGGCTTGATCGAGATGGATGGCTTAGAAAGAATGGAAGACTTGTTGTGCCCAATGTCAATGGATTGAGAAATGAAGTGCTTAGAGAATGTCATCACTCAAAACTGACTATATACCCTGGTGGTAACAAGATGTATTGAGACATGAAGCAGACCTACTACTGGGAAGGGATGAAAAGAGACATTGGGAAGTTTATATCCAAATGCATGAATATCCAGCTAGTTAAAGCTGAGCAAAAGAAGTCTAGTGGTTTGTTACAACCATTAGAAATTCCAGAATGGAAATGGGAACAAGTGTCAATGGATTTCATTGATGGGTTACCAAGGACTAGATCGGGCCATGATAGCATTTGGGTGATTGTGGACCGATTGACTAAGAGTGCAAGGTTTATACCCGTCAAGTCAACCAGGACGGCAGTTAAATTAGCGGAACTGTATATAAAATGGGTAGTGAGATTTCATGGAATACCCAAAGGCATTATGAGTGACCGAGATCCATTATTCACTAGTGGATTTTGGAAGAGCTTACAAGAGGCGTTAGGATCAGAACTACATCTCAGTACCGCATATCATCCTCAAACCGACGGACAGAGAGAGAGGATGAATCGAGTGTTAGAAGATCTCTTGAGAGCTTGCATATTGGATTTTGGTGGATCATGGGATGACCATTTGCATCTAGTAGAGTTTGCATATAATAATAGTTATCAATCCAGTATTGGTATGGCTCCGTTTGAAGCTTTGTATGGAAGACCGTGCAACTCACCGTCATATTGGGTAGAAACTGGTGAGAAGTTTGTGTTTGGACCCGATGTGATAAGAGAAACTTCAGCTAAGATTAAGATTTTCGAACAGCAAATGAAGGCTGCCCCAAGATAGGAAGAAGAGTTATGCTGATAAGAGGAGAAGAGAATTAAAGTTCTCCATTGGCGACTTGGTATTTGTCAAGATTTCTCCGTTGAAGAGTGTGATACGATTTGGCAGGAGAGGCAAGTTAGCACCAAGATTTGTTGGTCCATTTCCAGTTCTTGAGCAAATTGGGAATTTGGCATACAAAGTTGAATTACCAGAGAAGATGGCAGGAGTTCACAACGTATTTCATGTTTCCCAGTTAAGGAAGTTCGTGCACGACCCAGATGTGACTATTTCACCTGATCAGTTGGATGATATCGAAGTTGAACCCGAGGCAGTTGGGAACCGCAGGCCTATGCGTATTGTTGGGAACGATACGAAGCAACTTCGAAGGAAAGCGGTGAATCTAGTCAAAGTTCAGTGGGGCAAAAATGAGAATGACTGTACTTGGGAGACAGAGGAGAGCATTCAGAAGACGTATCCATAACTCTTCGCCTGGTAAGATTTCAGTTTCAATTAGTCTTTCCGCATGCTAGGATAGGTTTGTTTGTTTTGCATGACTGATTGTTGTATATGGCTGGTAGGCATGCGGGATTCTTTGTATGTTTTGGGTTAAGGAATTTCGGGGACGAAATTTCTTAAGGGGGGGAGCGTAACGACCCGCATTCTACGCATCGAAGGGTCGTAGAATATTTATTTCTTTCACATACGAAGTCGTATGGTCATGTAACTTTGGGAGACGACTATTGGGGTCATTTCCCATGTTCATGATTTTTGCCGATTTTTAAATGACCGTTTTACCCTTTTCCGATACTGTTTTGGCCTTAACTTTTGATTGGAAAGGAGTTTTGACCTGATACCACTTCCATTGGCTCCAGATGATGGTTTACAATTCCGTATAGTGGTCACATTAGCCAAACGGACTTACCGTTTGGGAGATATGGCTGAAACAAGTTTCAAATAGTGAAAAATAGCTTAATTGGGCTTAACCGGGTGATTAACAGGTAGGCCCAATGGGGGATTTCGGGATTAGAGGTATTTGAGGGCTGCTAGGGTTAGGATTTCAGTTTTTCACTCATTTTCCAGCCGCCACAAACCCTCTCTTCAACCTAACAATGGCCTCCAACCTCTAAAACGCCTCCAAATCACTTTCTAATCAAGGATTAAGCTTAGCAACATCAAATCAAGGCGGATTAGCACAAGAATCGAGGTAGAGCTATTGTGTTGTATTGGTATTCGCGCCCAAATAGTAGAGTTTCAGTTCTAAAGGTAATATTTGTGGCTAAGGTGAGTGATTTGCATAGTTCCTCACTAATTACGGTTAATTAAGGGTAATTAGTGTTGATTAGCGAATTTATACACTAATAAATTCTGGAAAAATATTAATAAATTCGTAAATGATGTTTTAGACCTCTGTTAGAAACTTGGGTTAATTTGATTAAGTTTTGCTAATCATATCAATAGTTTTGCCTAAACATGCTTAAGGGAAAATATGAGATTTTGGGTATGTTTGATCCATTTTACATGCAATAGTTGTTGTTTTGGTGTTTATGATTGATTGTACATGTTGCTATGACTGTGTGGTATGAATTGTGATTGTCTAGAAGTGTTAGATTGGTCGAAAACGCCGTCGAATGGCGTAAACAGTCGCTGTGAAAAGTGCAAGAATCTGGCCGATCCGGATCGGATCGGAGGAAGGAGCCCGAACCGAACCGACCAGGAGACCTCTCCGCGAACCGAACCGCCCCTCCAAGCTGTTGTATCCGCAAGACGATCTGGACCAGATCCGCCTCTCGTGTGCCACTCCGACCCGAACCGATGCACCATGGAGAAGCTTGAGAGAACCAACCTGATCCGGAGTGCTTGGGAAGAAGGACCGAACCAGAGGAGTTTTCCACGAAGCTAGGAGGTGTGGATCCCGATCTAAACCGCTGGAGGAGTTCGATCCGATCCGATGCGATGACCACAGCCGATCCAAACCATTACGAGGTGGGGGAGTGGATCCGAACTGAATGACCTTGGAGAGCACGATCCGGAGTGAAGAGAAGGGCAAGCCGAACCGATCTGGAGAAGAAGATCAATAACCCGAGATGCAAAGGTAGTCCAATGGGAAGTTTGTACTCAGAATACAGTAGGGAACCAAGGAGGGAATTTCATGATTGGGCTTTGCTGCGGGACATGTGCTAAGGGGTTGTCGATGTCTATAACTTTGAATCACTATGTGTACGGAGTACGTGAACGGATTCAGGGCCATAGTGGCCTGGGTACGACTAAAGAGCTATAGACCAATGAAGTGGGGTCATTTGTAAAGATTTGGTCATGACTCCATGTGGTAAGCTTGATAGTAGCAGTAGTTGTACAAGTCGAATTCCGTCACTACTTCGATGGGTCTAGTGATTGACAGTGGTGGACATCGTATGCTTTACGCACCGAGTGAGAGATGTGAGGATGGTTGCTATGTTTGATTTGTTTTCCTTCATTATGACATGCACACCCCTACCCCCGTATTCTTTGCACCATCTGTTTAGTGCCACCTTAGAGTATTGTACGGTATGTAGTGCTAACTCTTTGGTTGCAGGTCCAGGTTCAGGTATGGTTTAGTATACCTGTTATTGTTCTGTTTAGCTGCTTATCGCTCATACCAAACTTTTTGTCTGACCTAGAGTTTATGTCTCTTCTTATTACTCTGGATGCTCTCACGAGCAGACTAGAGACAGGTTAGCTGGGTATGCACGAGTAGCTGATCCGGAGATGAGCAGGAGGCTTCCACGTATGATACAAATAGATATTCTCCATGTGTTGTTGAAGGTCACTACTTGGGCATTAGTAGTGCATCTTCTACTTTAGCTTTCTTTTGCTTTAGAGACGGTTTAAAGTTGTAATAATGATGTTGGATCATAAGCTGTATTTGGATTTCCGCTGCTACGTTGGTTTAGTTTTCAGCTTATGCACTGTCTCGCCTGTTTTATGTCAAGATTATATAATTATTATATTTTGTTCCATGCGCTGAGAGACATTCTACAGGTTTTCGATTAGTTCATTCTCTTCTTTCCTTTCTTTGGCGACCGTTCTGTGCTAGTCGGGCATGTGTACAGCGCACTTTCGGAGGAAATGCCGGCTGGTGCGGGGCGGGCCGTCACAAGGATGAATTGAACAGATTACACTTCTCAAATAATTTTCTCTACACCAATACTAGTATAACAAATATGAATGATCACAACAGAAACATATTGGTAGATTTAGGTGTACTTCTAGTAACGGGTTTTACCCCCAAACAGTGATAACAGGTACCCCAACATAAATAACGGGCGTTACCCCAACCGTAAATAATGGGCACCTAAACAGGCAGGACTAGATGTACCCTAATTACTGCACCTAATCGATCGGCTCCCGATCCCATAGATACCCTTTGTCGACCCGACAGTAGGATGTATCACTTCCAAAAGTGGCAACCCCCATATAGACACATTTGTATCTACTGTTGCTATAGTGTCTTATTATCCCTGAACAATCCGGACCCATGCACGCATATGAGTCCATCGGAATGCGCTATCAGAACACCTCCTCCCATACGAACCTCTTATAATCAGCTCAATAAGCATGCCCCGACCCCTACCTAGTTCGAGGTCCCCCTATGATACCAGTATGGGTTGCTGACTGATACGGGTCCTACACAACAAATGACACAAGCCACCCCCTAGGCTTGTATCCCCAAATACTAGGATTTTGACAGGTTATTGCTAATAATTTAACAAGCCTGCATAACCCTAACATATAAAATAGGTTAAGTTTATCGGGTTCGTATAACCCCCACTGATTTAACATATTTACTTAACCCCACTAATTCAAACAGGTTTACTTATCCCCCACACAATTTAACAAGTTTATATAACCTCCACCGATTTAAACAGGTTAAGTATATAGTTTCATTACATGTTACGCTTAATCTAATTATTAAGCCTACAGATTTACATGCCCCAACCCTCATGTCATAATTCACAGTATAAGATATGCCCCAAATTATAGTCATATATCACAGTATAAGTTATGCCCCAAACACCAGTCATGATTCATAATACAAGATATTCCCCAATTTAACTTTCCCAACCATTCCCAATTTCGTTCGTTTGCATATTTTAGCGATAGGCCTAGGCTTGAAGGTGGCCTGGATATAAAAATAAAAAGGGAAAGAGGGAGAGAACAGAACAAAAAATAGGCATAATAACAAAATAGGCATATGATAACAGAAGTAGGCATATCATAAATAAGCATATAATAACTGAACAGTAGATCAGGTGTACATGTAATGGCAGATCTGCTTAAGTATGAATCAACTTCTTAACGGGCATAGATTTAGATCCAGATTTATAGACATGTCAGGATTACTTGTTAAATGTTTATATCTAAAAATAACATGAACTCACAAAGACTGGATCTAAAGAAATAATAAGCAGATCTTGCAGAAGAATTTCTTATATGCGTATAAGTTGTTATTGAAGCAAAATAGGCTAACTCAATCCAAGCAGGGGCAGCATCTCGTTCTCCATTATTTTTGATGCGTAAAAACAATAGAAATGAGGTCATATCTACTGCCAACGGATCTTGTTCAGAAATAAGTCCACGTTCAGAAATGAACCTAGATGAATCTTTGGTGGGTTGACCCCAGGGTCAATACCCCCTTGATTGGGTCGACCCCCTTGGGGGGTGGGTCGACCCCAATGGGTCCAATTCCCGCATCCCTTCCCCACTTGATTTTCGAACTGTTTTGAATTCTCTGGACTTGATTTGTTTTTATATATATATCCTATATGTATACAAACTTCTAACCTTAATAACTTCTTCATATGATGTCCGTTTTACGCAAACTCGGAGTCTATCTCAAGCAGAATTCCGAGAGGAACGCAATGGCGCAGTCCGTTTTACTTAATTCCCAATATTTAATTAAGTATTCTTTAATTTATCATTTTAATGTGTTATAAATTACTGGGTGTTACATTCTCCCCTACTTAAAGTATTTCGTCCCTGAAATCTCCAAGTTAAGAAGAATGTATATTCTAACATCCATCATCCATCTACTCATCCATCAATCACTGGCATCCATTGTCCTTAAAATATTTCTAATGCTTATATGAACATTTGCAAAGATGTGTGTATATGTCCCTATACTAATGCGAAAGATTAGTCAATCTACTGAATCAGTCGACCTCCTTAATGCAATGTATGTTAATGACATGAATCCAACATGTATGCAATTAGTCCTCATGTAAATGTTATATGTGTGCACAATCATCCATCCAAATGCAACATTCATGTGATGATACACCCATTTCCATCCATAAAAGAAAAATGCACACATCCATATGCAATATGAGAGTGATTGAGCCGATCTAGTGCTTAGTGTGTGTGTGTGTGTATGCATCTACAAGCATCCACTAGCAAACACTAGCATCCACTTGCATCCATCGAACATAACACATCTCAAACACATGTTTACATCCATTGGTTCCCTATCTAAAGGTAGAAGATTAGATCAATAGGATATACTTAAATGACAGAAACAAGTACGAATAAAAGCTTTGAAAAAGAAGTTAATAGCATACCTTTGAAAAGAAAAGTGTACGAAGCGCGAGTCTTGTCTTCAGTCTCCTAGGTTGCATCTTCGTGGTCTTCTCCCCATTGAACTTTCATCAATTTGACCTCTCAGTTGCAAAGCTTCTTAACCTCTGATCCAAGAATACAGGTAGGAACTCGTCTAACTTTTGCCTCCTATTCCACCTCAAGCATACTCGGCTCAACTACCTCGGCTGTACCGTGCAGACACTTCCACAAATGAGAAATGTGGAAAACATCATGAACACCCGCCAATCTTTTTGGAAGCATCACTCTGTAGGCCATTTAACCTATCCTTTCCACTATTGGAAATGGCCCTACAAACCATGGCGCCAGTTTCCTTACAGATCAAAAATGAACCACATTCCTCAAAGGTGATACTTTGATGAAAACCATATCTCCCACCTCAAACTCAATGTCGGTCCTCCTCCTATCTGTGTATGAATTATGCCTGTCCTAAGCTATCTTCATGCGTCTGCAGATAAGATAATTTTTTTCTGAAGTTTCTCGAATCATCTCAGGTCCAATTAAAAGCTTATCTGTAATCTCCCACCAACAAGTTGGTGATCCAGAAGGTCGCCCGTGAAATTCTTCGAAGGGTGCCATGCCAATACTAGCCTGATAGTTTTTGTTGTAGGCAAACTCAACTAACAGAAGATGCTCCTCCCAAGTCCCTCTGAAGTCTAGGATACACAGTCTCAAAAGATCCTCTAGAATTCTATTCACCCTTTCGGTCTCCCCATTGGTCTGGGAGTGGTATGCAGTGTTCAAACATAACCGTGTACCCAATGCCTCTTGCAGGCTCTTCCAGAACTCACTAGTGATGATAGGATCACAATCACTCACTATACCAGAAGGTACTCCATGTAGACGGACTATCTCTCGAAGATAAACCGATGCCAAAGATGCTGTCGTTCGCTTACTCTTAATAGGAATGAAATGAGCGCTCTTAGTAAGCCTGTCAACTATAACCCAGATATTGGTGTTGCCTTTCCTCGTTCTAGGAAAGCTATCAATGAAATCCATAGAGACACTCACCCACTTCCACTGTGGGACCTCCAAAGGATGAAGTAAACCATTGGGCTTCTTTTGCTCAGCATTAACTTGCTGATAAACTAAATATCGAGAGAGAAACTTTCCTACATCTTTCTTCATCCCAGTCCAAAAGAAAACCCTCTTCATATCCCTATACATCTTATCACCGTCTGGATGGATAGTCATCCTAGAATGATGGGATTCCTCAAGAACTACCTTCAAAAGGCTCCAAATTCAGGGAACACAAAGCCTTCCATCTTGTTGCAACCACCCTCTATCATCAGTGGAATATTTATTGAGGTTACTATGAGTCTCCCCTCTACTGAGCCTATCTAAGATGTCTGCTATCTATGGATCCTCTCGCTGCGAAGTTCCTATCTGATTCATAAGAGTAGGTCGCACCTCTAAGGATGCCAACAAACCAGGTATAAGATCCGTAGATGGACTAAAATCAAAGGTCGATATGTACTCCAAGCTCTGCCTCTCTACGAATAGTGGATTCAAAGTCATCCTATGCCTACTCAACGTGTCTGCCACCACCTTACCCTTTCCAGAGGTAAAAGAAATCTCAAAATCCTAGGACGCTACGAACTCCATCCATCTCTATTGTATCAAATTTAGATCCCTCTACGAGAACAGATACTTGAGAGATTTATGATCGGTATACAACTCGAGCTTCTCTCCAAGTTGATAATGTCGCCAAGTTTTAAGCGCGAATACTATAGTAGCCAACTCCAAATCATGGGTAGGGTAGTTTTTCTCGTGAACTCGCAACTGTCTACCATTGTAACATACTACCAGACAAAGTTAACATACTCTTCCCTCTTGCATCAAGACGACACCAAGCCCCATACCACATGCATCCGTGTATACTGTGAACACTTTGTTCCCACCAGGCAAAGTTAAGACTAGGGCTGTTGTCATAGCCCTCTTCAATCGCTGAAAAGCATCCTCACAGTCAATATCCCAAGAAAAGGCTATATTCTTCTTCATCAGTCTAGTGAGTGGGGCTAATATCTTCGCGAAGTCCTTTATAAACTTCCTATAATAGCCTACTAAATTAAGAAAACTTCTCACCTCCGTTGCATTCTTTGGAATCTTCCAATCTTCAACTACACCTACTTTCGCGGGATCCACTGCTATCCCGTCCTTGGAAACCACATGCCCTAAAAATCTCACTTCCTTTCTCCAAAAATGAAATTTGGAGAATTTCGCCTTAAGCTGGTGCGCTCGGAGAGTCTCCAGAACCTCCCCTAAATGTTGGGCATGCTCTTCCTTGCACTTCGAGAAGATCAAAATGTCATCCACAAAGACTACAACGAACTTATTCAAATACTCCTAGAACACCCTACTCATCAAATCTACAAAATACGTGGGTGCATTCATCAACCCAAAAGGCATGACTAACCACTCGAAGAAACCGTCTGGAGTTTTGAAAGCGGTCTTGTTTAAACCGTTCTCGGCCACCCTCAACTGATGAAAACCCATGGCTATGTCTAATTGAGAGAAAACAGATGCACCAACAAGCTGGTCAAACAGCTCATCTATCCTCGGAAATGGGTGTCGATTCTTCTTAGTAAGCTTATTTAACTCCCTGTAATCCACATATAAGCGAAGTGACCCATCCGCCGTAGTTGCAAAGACGACTGGAGCACCCCATTCACATATGCTTTGCCTAATAAACCCCTTCTCAAGTAGCTCCCCTAGTTGCTTGCTGAGCTCCGTCGTTCAACTAGGACCCCTGTGGCGCACAGGCAATGTGTCTGGCTTCGCATTATCCACCAAATATATTCAGAAATCAATCTCGTGCCTTGGAGGTAATCCCCTAACCTCCTGAAAAACATCTGAATACTCACAGAATACCAGTACATATCGCAAATCATCGACAGATGCATCAAATGATTCTAGATAACTATGCATGACAGACCCCTTTGGGTCACAAGAAATCTCGAGAGTCCTTCCTCTGCAAGTCAAAAGTCTAACAACCCTCTTCTCACAGTCTACAATGGCACCATTCATGTCTAGCCTATCCGTCCCTAGAATCAAACCATAGCCCATAAAACCAAGCACATATGCAATGCACTCAAACTCGATGCCAAACACAGATATCCTCAAACCCTGACAAATCATAGACAGATGAGTCGTGCCCCCAATGGGGTTTGAGACAACAGCGGGATTTGAAACCATACTAGTACTAAGGTGTAGAGACTCAACCATAGAATCAGTTATAAAAGATTGCGAAGCGCCAAAATCAAAAAGAGTCCTAACGGGATGATCGGAAAGAGAAATCAAACCTTCAACAGAATCTTTCCTACCTCTGTTTGGTACACTGGCCATGAAAGCATTCACCTGCCCTCCAGAAGATCCTTCCCTTTGGCTATGTCCTTGCTTCTTCGGGAAGTCCCTAGAAAAGTGTCCGACCTCACCACAGTAGAAACAAGCATTCTTCCTTTTTCTACAATCTTTGACCGAATGACCCATGCGCCCACAACCATAACATTTTATCTTGTTTTGAGTTTTGTCATTCTTTCCACCCTTCTTTTGATGTTGCTATTCTTTCTTGGGCCATACTTTCTTGTATCGTGCCTCATCAGTCTTAGCTTCTTTCCTTTTGCCGTTATCTTCTTCGTGCATCAATGCCATATCAACGAGCTTCTCGAAAATTATCCCCATCGGAATATGAGACATAGCCAATCCATGGAGGGGTTCATTTAATCCTCTTGCAAACCTCAAAGCTTTCTTGTGCGGGGTATTCACAAGCTCCAAACCAAACCTCGCCAAGTGATTGAACTTATTGACATATTCTTTAATAGACATGCTTCCTTGCTTAAGTGCCAAAAACCTTTCCATTTACATACTCTCTTTTGTCTGAGAAATAAACTTCATCTCGAATCTCTATCGGAAATCATCCCAAGTTTCGACTGGACGCCCTGCTTGTGTCACTTCCCACCAGAATAAAGCCTCATCCTTCAGCTGCCAAACGGCAACTAAATCTTCCTACAATCATCAACCTCAAAAATCACAAACAAATCCTCCGTCTCTTTAGGCCAATTCCTTGCTTCTACAATAGTCTCAGTTCCTCGGAAAGGCTTTCCTCCCATATCACAAAAATCATTGTATATCTTGGGGAAATTACCCGCTCGCGGAGGAGGAGGGAAAATGGCTGTAGCTGGGGGAGGAGCATTTGCTTGGCCTCTGGCATGTGTCGAAACCTCGAGATATCTATGGAACCAAGCCGGTATATGAACGCCCTCGAGAAAATTCGGTTCCCCAGACATGTAGAAAAGAAAAAGGAAAGGGATTCAAAGAGGGAATCAAATGATATTTCATGTGGCTTGAGGGAACATGTTTCTCAAAAATAGACTTTCCTTTGAAAATACTTTCTTTTTGAAAACCTTTTATTCGATCTTATAAACTTTGGCTATGATACCAATTGTGACACCCCACATCCAATAATGTTACTCTTTAACGTAATGCATTAAGTTTCGTGAAGCATTATAGGTAAATAGATACATAAACATAAACATCACAAGACAGATATAAAATAGCAGCGGAAATTTAAAACTTTATTTTCCAACAGAAAACATTATGGTCCAAAATCCAGTTACAACATCAGTCCGAAATACTGAAAACCAACTACATCAAATAAAAGTATCTGCCTTATACTAAAACCATCAGAGTATAGTAATATAAAATCATAGTCCCCAAAAAGAGCCATAATAGAGTTGGCGAATAGATAAAGCAGTACATCAAAGCAAATCCAAAGTCCAAGCAGAAACAGAAGAGAGAATCCTAATCAAGCCTGAGCACTTCCAGCCTGAGAAACTGAGAGGGAAGGAAGAGAGAGAAAAGGAAACAAAACGGATCTAACATAAAGTCTGCGAGTCCATTTACTTTTAGCATATAAATAAGTATAACCATCATGACAGGCATATAAACTGAATGGGAGATAATAGTATCATATGATAGGTATAACAAAATGAACAGGATAAGCAGGATGAACTGAACAGATTACGCTTCTCAACTACTTTTCTCTACACCAATACTAGTATAACATATATGAATGATCCCTCGGAAACATAATGGTAGACTTAGGTGTACTTCTAGTAACGGGTTTTACCCCCAAACAGTGATAACAGGTACCCCAACATAAATAACGAGTGTTACCCCAACCATAAATAACGGGCACCTAAACAAGCAGGACTAGATGTACCCTAATTACTGCACCTAATCGATCAACTCCCTATCCCGTAAATACCTTGTGTCGGCCCCACGGTAGGATGTATCACTTCCTAAAGTGCCAACTCCCATATAGACACATCCGTATCTACTGGTGTTATAGCATCTTATTATCCCAGAGCAATTAGGACTCATGCATGCACATGATTCCATAAGAGTATGCTATCATAACACCTCTTCCCGTATGAACCTCTTATAATCAGCTCAGTAAGCGTGCCCCGGCCCCAACCTAGTTCGGGGTCCCCCTATGATACCAGTATGGGTTACTAATTGATACGAGTCTCAAGCAACAGATGACACAAGCCACCCCCTAGGTTTGTGTCCCCAACTACTAGGATTTTGACAGGTTATACCTAATAGTTTAACAAGCCCGCATGACCCAAACATATAAAACAGATTAATTTTATCGGATTCGTATAACCCCCCACTGATTTAACATATTTACTTAACCCCCACTAATTCAAACAGGTTTACTTAACCCCTACACAATTTAACAGGTTCATATAACCCCTATCGATTTAAATAGGTTAAGTATTACAGTTTCATTACATGTTCCGCTAAATCTAATTATTAAGCCTATAGATTTACATGCTCCAACCCTCATGTCGTAATTCACAGTATAAGATATGCCCCCAAATTATAGTAATATATCACAGTATAGGTTATGCCCCAAATCCCAGTCACGATTCATAATACATGGTACGCCTCAATTTAACTTTCCCAACCATTCCCAATTTCGTTCGCATATTTCTACGATAAGCCTAGGCTCGAAGGTAGCCTGGCTATAAAAATAAAAAGCGAAAAAGGGAGAGAAGAGAAAAAAAATAGGCATAATAACAGGATAGGCATACGATAACAGAAGTAGGCATATCAGAAATAGGCATATAAGAACTGAACAGTAGATTAGGTGTACATGTAATGGAAGATTTGTTTAGGTATGAATCAAATTCTTAACAAGCATCAGTTTAGGTCTTGATTTACAGACATGTTAGGATTACTTGTTAAATGTTTATATCTAAAAATAACATGAACTCATAGAGACTGGATCTAAAGAAATAATAAGCAGATCTTGTAGACAAATTTCTTGTGTGCGTATAAGCTATTATTGAAGCAAGCTAGGCTAAATCAATCCAAGTAGGGGCAACATCCCGTTCTCCATTGTTTTTTATGTGTAAAAATAATAGAAATGAGGTCCTGTTTTTAGCCTACTGCCAACGAATCTTGTTCAGAAACAATTCCAGGTTCAGAAATGAACCTGGATGGATCTCTGGTTGGTCGACCCTAGGGTTGACCCTAGGTTCGACACCCTCTTGAGTGGGTCGACCCATGGGTCGGTCCCCTTGGAGCGTGGGTCGACCTCCAATGGGTCCAATTCCCGCGTCCCTTTCCTAATTGATTTCGAACTGTTTTGTATTTTTTGGACTTGATTTCTTTATATATATTTCTCTTATACGTACACAAACTTCTAAGCTTGATAACTTCTACATACGATGCCCGTTTCATGCAAACTCAGAGTCTATCTTACGCAGAATTCCGAGACGAACGTAATGGTTTAGTCCCTTTTACCTAACTCCAAATATTTGATTAAGTATTCTTTAGTTTATCATTATAGTGTTCTTATTAAAATTACGGGGTGTTATATTTCGTATTTTAAAATAAGTGATTTTACAACAAACATTGCTTGGATATGCAATTGAAATCTTCATTCTGAAGACGAAATTGCTAAAATATGTCTATTTTGACATAACATCACACAACTCAACATTATTTTTAATGAAAATTTAAAATGATAGAATGGAAATACATGTGCCAATTGTAAAAAAACTTTCCCTTCATTGTATGCATAGGTAAAACTTTTTTCTTACTTATATTTATTGGTATATAATCTTTCTTGCAAAATGTATAAATGTTGACAATATTCACCTACCATTAAATATTGATAAAGGTTATCTTTGCTTAATGATGTATATTGGTAGGTAAATGTCAGATTTCTTGTAGTGACAATTGATGTTGTAATAATGGTTGAATGACAGTTATTATAGTACTTTGACCAACCAAGGAGGCACTTTCACACGTTGCTTTTGAATTATTTATGCATTTATTTATTTTATCAAAACCTGGGAAATGATTATACGATTATGTTTGTAATGAATATGAAATGAGAAATATGTTTTCAAAATTTTTTTTATATTCATATGTTGTTGGTATCGATATCATTTACAAACCTATGCTGGATCATTGGAAATTAGTTTTATAAATGACTACAGCATCTATAGCGCTTAGTTTCAGACATCGAAATGAGAGGTTGTTACATATATATGTGAATTTAGGAAATTTATTTTATTGAATTACAAGAAATTTCTTATATGTAATATAGTATTTCTTATCTCGAGGAAGTTTTAAACTATAGCAAGTGGAAAATATTACTATATAGACTATTAGTAATGAAAGTTCAATAAATAGGATCTCCTTGGTGTCTTTCTAAAATTCTAAAAATACCACTGATAACATATCCATTCGATTTTTCGTCAACTGATAGTAATTTATAACATGCACTGCTATCCATTTTGCAAAAACCCATCAACAAAATCTCACTATCAACTTGCAAACACCATCGCTAGCAACATTGTATGAAGTAAAGGCTTTTGTGATAGTTCTTCAATTGTAAAGTATACATGATAAAAACATTATTATATAAAAACCAGTTTTCCAGCACTAAATATCCTTAAATATATATAAATAAATATACTTATCAGATGTCAATATTGTAAAAATCTTTCTTTGTCTCCGCCTATGCATTATGCATTAGGAAAGGCTAATCGACTATTGATCCGCTTAGGTCTGCCTAGGCAAATTATTGTGACGACCTCCCATAACTCCTGCACTTAACAAGAGGATAATGCATCAAAAACGTGCTAGGCATCTATGGACGATCATCATGGTAGAATAATATATGCAAGACCTGTCGTATAACTCACCGTGCCAGGACAAAATATAATAGAACATATACAATAGGCGATAATATTGAAGCAAAATAGAGCAGAATCTTAAACTTTTCGTATCATCGTGAATCATCCATATATCACTGGAATATACCATAAGAGTCTGTACAAAATTCTCCACTACAAGTCACTCAAAGAATACATCAAACAGGAGAAAACAACAAATAGTAGGTAGTAGGAAATAATACGCCAGCCTCCTGCTCGTCATCGCTCAGCAGCCTCGTCCTCATCAAGATCTACTACTTGTCACCCGCTATTCAGTCTACTCATTCATCACATGAATGAGCAACCCAAGGTAATAAGAGGGAGACATAAAACCTTGAGTCAGACAATACTCTTAATGAGCGATAAACAACTATCTAACATCAACAATAAAGTATATGAGAAATAGGTAAATCAATCAACTAATCTACCAACACATCAAAGAAGAACCCAACCTGTCTCCTCCACATCCGACAGTAATAGACTTTATAATAACCAAGAAGAAACAACCATTACATTCGTGGCAACCATTTATCAAGTGTAGACCATCCTAATCGAAGTCGACATCCCTTAAGCACAAGCCCCGAAGGCCTAAACCAACATTAGACAAACACCCAAGAGATATTTCCTTCGACATCTAATAATCTACATTAGATGACACAAGCAAAACAATCATCATCCATTAATCTGGCGATCACCGCCAATCCTACTTCGAAACCATAATTAATCGTATGACTGGCCATATCATCATGCCATCCATCAAGAGCTAATGCTAACCCCGGTTCTAGCAATAACTCCATACGCCTTTCATCGATACATATCTAGGCCTTTCATCCATACCCAGGGTACTCGACTAAATGATTAGTCTTTTAGGTGTCCCTATTATACCCCTGCTTTGAGTCTGCTAGAACCTATGACTACATTAATTCCTCGGCCTTCAATGTCTCTGGTCGTCATCATCGGCGACCATCCATAAGCTCAAATCATCTTGAGCAACCATTATCCACGAGCTCAAATCATCTTGAGTCGTCTTCACATTCATTGCATTACGACGATCAACGAACACTTCACAACACTTCGAACATTCTAACTTGAATTCACTTCGAAGCCACGATCATCATCGAACCAAAAACATACATCATTTCATCGAAATTCGATTCATAGTGTTTCAACCTTTGTTGTGAGTAACATTCCCCAACTTTCATTTTCTACATCCACGTCGTTTCCCAAACGTTGTCTTTCCCTTGCCGATCCATCATGGATCGACCATGATTCATTTATCCGATCCACCAGTCGCCTCCTTGACCGATCCATTAGTTTGTCATGCCGATATCAACTAAACACACTTACTCAATCCATAGCGTTGGAATGCTACCGATCCATCAACTAAACACACTTGCCCGATCCATAGCGTTGGAACGCTACCAATCCATCTAAGTTGTGCATGCTGATCCATCAGAAAATGTCATGTCAATCTATCATTTTCACGGGCCCTTTCCAATGTCCTGATAGTTTCCTGATCCAACTAAAAACATGGCTGATCCATACTTGTTTTGTGACCGATCCATCAAAAATCTTTGACCCGATCCATCGGCATGAACACGAGCCGATCTAATATTTTGCCTAGCACTACCTTGGTCCGATCCATGAGAAATTTGTGTTGATCATAGATTTTGTAAGCGTTGTTGATCCATCACCAAACTTCCCCGATCCACTCTTTCTTGTATTGCCGATCCATCTAAGAACTTGGTCGATCTACTTTTTTCTTGGGAAACTAGCCACGATCCATCTCTATGCAACTTATATGTGAAATTACGACTTATCTCAATCAACAAACATCCAATTCCAAACAATCATTTGATAGCACAACCAATCGAACACTAACACAACGACCAATCATATAATATACAAATTTCACCAAATCATGATTAAACAATGAATAAACAAAATAATGGATCTAAACTTGCATAAATGTATGAATTAACAAAAAACTTTGCCGATTTAAGTTGATAAATTAGATCCTATGCTGATTTAAATGAAAACATAATTACCATGATATAAATCTTGGTGAAATCAACATGAAATGATGAAAATAAAATCAAACACCCATATACTCGATTGAATCCGTGTGAGAGATGCTTATCACTCACGAAATCTTTAAACTAGCTGATGATCTACAAATCCGAACAACAAAGAACAATTTTCGAATCATCACTTTGATGCGATCTACCTTTCTTCGATGTCGATCTTCAATCTTCTAATCTAGTTCTATGAAATTAATGAAGTAGACATTTATTTGATTGGAGTGGGGATAATCTCAAACCCCAACCAAATAAAGAAATGGAGAAAGTAAACCATTCTCCTTTCCTCTTCCCCTTATTTATAGCTATCTAACTAGCCTAGTCATGGGCCACATCAAATCAGTCCATTAATGACTAGTTAACCTGTGCGGAAATTGTGTAACACTAATTCCTCCCAAAACGCTGATCCAAAATTTTAATGTGGCCACTCTACGGAATTGTAAACATCAGTTTCTTTCCAATGAAATCATCTCAGCACCTGATTCGATCCCAATCAAAATTTATTCCCTATACAAAACTGATAGGGGAAAAATGGTCACATATAAATTTGATAAAAATTATAGACATGTCTCACATTCCCATAACCAACATATCAAAATATGAGAATGATCCGACCCTCAGTGAATCAAAATATTTTACGATCCTCCGATATGTAAAATGTGGGTTATTGCATTCTCCTCCCTTTAGGAATTTTGACCCCAAAATCCCAAACAAACACAAGCAACCAAAACAATTCTGCATGCCTTCCATTCAGAAGAAACCAATTCATCATCCAAACTAGCACCTTGAACGAAAGCACTAACCCAGAGCTCAGGCAAAGTGGGGACTCTGCGTGCCTTGATTGACAAGGCCGACATATATGTCACTTAGCCAAAAAAATGCTCTCATTGTGAAAAAACAACGTGCGGCGACTTCTTGGAGATTGACTTCTAGTAAGGTGAAACTCTCTGTAGTGTCCCGATAGACTCTCAACAGAATGTCTAGTTGGGACACGATTTTATCTTGAAGCGCTGCTCAATCTAAACCATCTACTTTTTCCTCGAGATTCAGAGAATTGATCTCGCCAGCTATTTCAAGCCATGCATCCATATCCTTGACCTAGCACGCGGAATTCTAACGAATGATACAAGTTGCAATGGTGTAAGGTGACACAACAACAATGGGTCATACGAACGAAGAGTTTTGGATGAATCGTCTACATTCACTCATCCATTTTCCACGTACAATCGTCATCATCCTCGCTCCATTGCACCTTGACTATCTTAACCGTCCTCCTCCTATGCTATTTCGTTTCATTCCCCACAACATGAAGCGGGCTACGAGGTCTCGTAACTACAGACTCAAATATCACCGCATTCGATTCGTGCCACACTTCCATAGAAACGTTGCATGAAAAACATTGTGCACACTCAACATCTTATTGGGCAAATCTAATTTATACGCGAGCTTTCCAATTCGCTCGAGCATCGAAAACAGTCCAACAAACCTTGGGGATAATTTTCCTTTATTTCTAAACAAAACAACTTTCTTCAACGACGAAATCTTCACGTAACCATATCGCCAACATCGAATTCCAAATCCTTATGACGCATATCAACGTAACTCTTCTGACAATCTCAGGTTTCTTTCATTTGTTGTCGAACGATCTCGATACAATATGATATTTCTCTGATCATCTCTAGCCCAAGCGTCAACTTATCTCTAGTTTCTAAACAACATGCCAGAGAATTGCACAGTTTTCTATACAACGCCACGTATGGTGCCATCCTAATGCTTGATTGGTAGTTGCTGTTATAACACAAACTCAACTAGATGTAGATAGTCTTCCCACGATCCTCCGAAGTCCAATACACAAACCCAAAGGAGATCTTCCAAAACTCGGTTCACCCTCTTGGTTTGACCATCATTCTTGGGATGATAAGTCATACTCAAACACAACTCTGTTCCAAAAGTCTCTTGTAAACTCTTCCAAAATCCACTCGTAAACAATAGATCTCGATCACTCACTATGCACTTCAGGATACCATGGAATCGAACTATCCATTTTATGTACAGCTAAGCCAACTTCGATGCTGTCCTAGTTGATTTGACATGAATAAACCCTACGCTCTTGGTTAAACGATCCACGATGACCCAAATGCCTTCGTTTCCTGCACTGGTTTTAGGTAATCCATCGATAAAAATCCATCAATATCTGCTCCCATTTCCACGTAGAAACTTCCAATGGCTGAAGCAATCCACTTGACTTCTTTTGTTCAGCTTTCACCAACTGATAGTTCATGAACTTGGAAATAAACTTTCTGACATCCCTCTTCATCCTTTCCTAGTAGTAAGCTAGCTTCATGTCCAAATACATCTTATTACCACCGGGATGAATCGTCATCTTGGAGTGATGACATTCCCTCAGAAACTCATCTCTTAATTCATTAATATCAGGAACAATCAATCATCCTTTCTGTCAAAGCCAACCCTATCAATCGACTTCTAATTTCTTATCCTCTGATTCCAACGTCTAGATAATCTCGATAAGCTCTGAATCATGCTTTTGGCTTTTGCCAATCCTTTCAATGAGAGTAGGTCTTATCAATAAGGTTTCCAACATTTCAGGCTCTAACTTATATCGATGCCTAAAATCAAAACCTGCCAAGTAATCCAGGTGCTTCCATTCTGAAAGCATCGCTCCCAAACTTGCATGTCTTCGACTCAACGCATCCACCACTGCATTACATTTACCAAGAGTGCTATATAAAAATCATATGATGCCAGAAAATCTAACCACCGTTGCTGCCGAAGATTTATATCCTTTTGGGAGAAAAGTTATTTCAATGACTTGTGATTTGTAAACAACTCAAATTGAGATCCCAACAGGTAATGTCTCCACATCTTCAGAGCAAACACACTCGCGGCCAATTCCAAATCATGAGTTGGATAATTCCTCTTATGATGCTTCAGTTGTCGACTCATGTAGGCCATAACTTTATCCTTCTACATTAGCTCTGCTCCAAGTCCAGTACCACATGCATTGGTATACACTACCATTTCTTCATTCCTACTTCGAATGGTCAAAACAGGAGCACTCGTTAGTCTCTCATTCAGGATTATGAAAGCTTGTTCAAACAATGAGAACACTTGGTTCTTCTTTGTTAATCCTGTTAATGGTGCAGCTATCTTGGAGAAATCCTTGATAAAACGACAATAATATCCCACCAACCCAAGGAAAATCCTAACATACGTCGCACTCTTAGGTTTATCCCAGTCCTGGATTACTGCCCCACCTTAGCGGGGTCAACCGCTATTCCATTTCCAGAAACAACATGGCCTAAGAACCTCACTTCGTTCTTCCAGAAGTGACACTTCTAAATCTTAGCTCTCAGCAGATTCCTTCGCAAAATTTCCAAAACAACTCAAAAGTACGTCTTATGCTCTTCCTCATTCTGTGAGAAAACCGGAATATTGTCCATGAACACAAGCACGAACTTGTTTAACTGATCTCTGAATACCCTATTTATAAGATCCACGAAATACGTTGGTGCGTTATTCAACCCAAATGGCATCACCATCCATTCGAAGAAACTGGATGGTGTCCTAAAAGTAGTCTTTGGCACAACATCCTTTTCCACCCTCAACTGGTGGAATCCCGTTGCCAAATTCGTATGAGAAAACACATTGGCCTCGTGAAGCTAATCAAATAAGTTATATATACTCAGCAACGAATACTTATTCTCTTGGTCACCTTGTTCAGCTCACGATAATCCACACACAATCTCAAAGATCCATCAGCCTGTGTTGCAAACACAACTGGTGCACCCCATTAAGACACAGTTATCCGAATGAATCTTTTTCCTAAAAGGTCACAAACTAATACCTCTGACTCTCGATGTTCCATAGCTACCATCTGCCTAAGAGGCATGACGATAGGTCTAGCACCTTCGACTAAATCGATTCTAAACTTAATCTCACGATGCGGCAACAACCCTTTGACCTCATCAAAGAAAACATCGAACTCACTAGTGATCGGCAAAAATGACAAGTCTTCCTATGGAATCACAAGCGAATATAAATAGCGTACGAAGACCCCATTTTCAGGCTTACATCCAATCACAACCATTCTCCCTTCCACATCCAGGACTGTCAACTCGAGCTTCTCGCAATCCACTTTTGCTGCATTCTCTTGAGCCAGTTCATACCCAAAATAATCCCAAACCCAGCGAAGTTCAAAACAAAGCAACCCCACACAAAGGAGCAACCATGAGTCGACAACACTAGACCACGACAAATCATACACAAACTGGATGAACCCCCAACTTGTTTTGTCCCAATCAATGGTTTATCACAAATCTTGGGTTCCAAACCAAGTGGCACTGTGAAAACCCGTAACTTCCCCGTAAAAGGAAAGCGTCGGATAGTTCGAGAACAAGCCACAACAGAACGCAAACGGAAGAACATTTCATTGTATATTACAACATTGCACCAGATTACAAGAATATACAGAGTATAAATGAATATTACACAGAAATATCAGCGATTTAAGTTACATTTAAATACATAGCAGCGGAAAATAATACAATACACAACTAGAAGAAGATATACGGATACAAAGCTTTCCGGATACCGTTCCAGCTGTAAACCAGGATCCTGTGAATATAAATCTGCAAAACCAAAACTACTAGCTGCACGTGTCAAAATAAGGGCACCCAGAGTTTAGGTTAAAACAACAAACTCCAGGTCAGTCATGGGACTGGTGTGAGAACTAAAACAGTTATTAATCTTTATTTTAAAGTTAGGTAAATCAAGGGACCACGCCGTATAACACGGAACGGGTTTCCTCCCAAGAATACCAGTGCATAAAACAAACAACGCAATGCTAAATAAAGAAAAATGAAGCTGTTATAAGACCCAGGTCCTATCACACAATGCAACGCAAGCCAGGGGATAGGGTTTTCCCTTATAACAGCCAAAGAATGCTTGATACGTTTAAAACAAATCATTTGATACTATTATAAGTGCATAGTGTATAAAACAACTTCAAATCATAAGTACCAATCATAGGCGGCATGGGTACCATATATCATGTCGCCATATATAGGTTTACAAATAAAACCGCAAATGTCACGTATTTGGAAATTGGGTTTCCATCTATGAACCGAGGCAAAAGATAGTCCTCAACCGATTCGAGACTGCCTAGCCCGAGTCTCAGGCAAGCGCGCAGGCAAGCCTTGGATCGTCAGGGCCGGTCCACACAGAGTGGATTAAAATGCCTGAGCACTACGTTTCGCCGCCCTTTGGGGCGTAAGCGAGCCAACGAATGACTCCATCGGACCCGGATCGTCCGATCTAACCGAGGCGCCTCGCAACAGCAACAACCACATAAGTCAAACTCGTCAGGGCGTGTAAAACCACTGACGCCACTTTTAGCTAGGAGGAAACGTAGGCCCTCCCTGAGGTCCGTCTCCCGTTTTTGGTTCATACCGGGTGTGAAACTCGCGAAGCAAACGTTACACAAAGCTACGCCACAAAGGCCGTGCTTCGATCATCAACCACAAGACTTTGCTTTTCAACAGAAGCCTTGATCATTTGCCACTTAGGCATGCCACACAGGCAATTCACTCCATGCGATTGATATCCATCAATATATAACCCCTGAGCTCGTACGTCTCAGAGAAGGGCGTTAAGCAAGAGAATAAATTCTCCGCCGCCAAACAGATATGTATTTAATAGAGATCAATCACACGGACTAAAATCCAATGTCAGACACACAGTCCATTTACAAGTCCGTTCTGGGGCTGAACGAAACCGGAGGCACCTAGTACCCCGCATAACCATCAATCTCCAAGTACGTCTGGACGATCACTAACTGTTTCCATCTTCTTGGGTGTACAGCCCAATCAAGATCATCAGTAATTACCCAAACGACGTGAAGACCTCCGGTCTTCGACCACAGTCTTCATCTTCGACTTATCGTCGTATCAATTATTCAGAATGGGCTAAACCCGGTCTTTCCGAATAACTCGCGTATATTTTAAATAAGTGTTACACAAACACAACATACGCCTCATTCCAATTCATCAGTCACTAACCGTAAATTAATCAAGAGAATAATTCCCCAAATATTAACCCCGAAGGCCGAAACCAACATCAGATCAATATCCAGAAAACCATTCTGCTTGGCTAACCGACAGTTAGTTTCTAAATTCACATTTATAGGGAAAGGTTCCCATTAATTTTATCCAAGATAAATCCCTTGAATTTATTCTTTAATCTTCTTTTGAATTTCGATTCAACTAGCCGGGATTAACGAACCTTACCGAAGTAATCATTTGTTTTAATTTCCCAATCCCAACCTATTCATCCCATGAAGTAAAACTGGTAATACTTCATATCTAACACCACAGTGTTATCGGTAAATTCAATTACCATTTCACGTTCAAATCTAATTAAAGATTTAACTATCGCCTGGAGCAAAACTGGTGATACTCCATTCTCGATCATCTCAATCTAATTAAAGATTCATTAAAACTCCACTTAGTTTTAATCGTTAACTGGGTTAAAGAATCCGTGTCATTTAAAAACACGGTTCACGATAAACCCAAAGTCACATTCCATTAATTATCGGGTTAAAGAACGAGTGTTATTTAAAACACTGTTCACGATAAACCCAAAAATCAATATTAATTCAATTCCAATTAAATATTATTTAATTGGTACTCTTCATTAAATCTAAATAAACAGATTTAATCTTTTCTCAACTGGGTTCAAGAACAGTGTTAATGAAGACATCATTCACGACAAACCCAAATCACATTTGATATTAAATAAAAGGCTCTGAATAGAAAATATCCCGGCTTATATTCAATATCAAATTCTACGATTAACAAATGTCGTATTGGAAATAACGATATAAATATATATATATATCTTTCAAATTTCCATAACAACATCTGTATAATCCCGAATTCCAACATCGAAATATTCCGAAGACAATTTCGATTCAAATCCACTCCAATGCAATCATTGGAAATTCTGGTTATTTTCAAAACCATTTCAAATTCAATTTATTTATTTAAAAATAAATAGAATTATAATTCTAGTTCAAAACTAGTTCATTTCGATAAAAATCTATTTTTATCTTTTCAAATATGGAGCTTTTCATCCCAAATCTTCACAAATCATTTCTTATGATTTTACACAAATTATTACTATTTTTAATAATTTTATCAAGGCCCGTACAGTCGATTTCCATCAACGGCCATCGAACTGCACTTACAGCGACCTTTTTCAAATTTGATTTGGACGTAACTCCAAATCCAACCGTTAGATTTCTAATTTCTAATATTCTTTAGAAAGCTCTTTTCGATACGAACCCAACGGTTCCGGTTTCAGGAGAATCCGACGGTCGGATCTCCCGTAATGCCTGTTTGAAATAAATGGTCGAAATTCACGAACTGCCGCGGCGCGGCGCGTTCTATTCAGGCCATTATATTATATATATAATATATATAATATATATTTCGTCGATTTCTATTTAAAACGAATTATATAAATAGTTTAAAAATCGTTTCAAAAGCAATTTCAACTTCCCTTTCAATTCAAATCAAAATTGAATTCTTCTTTATAAATTCGTTTTAAAATTCATTTCTATTCAATTCAAATTTCAATTCAATTTGAATTCATTTCAATTCGCTTTCAATTCAATTTGAATTCGTATTCAATTCAATTCATTTCGAAATCGTTTTCAATTCAATTTATTTCGAAATCGTTTTCAATTCAATTCATTTCGAAATCGTTTTCAATTCAATTCAAATATCGTTCACGTCAAAATGGCGTCAATCTAATCATCACGGCTTCACATATTTCTATTTTCAAATATTCTATTTCAAATATTTCTTTTTCAAAATAGTTGTTATTATCAAAATATTTCGTTCAACACATGACCAATCTCAATGGATGAGTACTGTCAACACATGAACCTTTATTTTATATTGATAAAGATGTAAATTTTATTATTAAAATATTTCGTTCAACACATGACCAATCTCAATGGATGAGTACTGTCAACACATGAACCTTTATTTTATATTGTTCTTTATTACTAAAATATTTCGTTCAACACATGACCAATCTCAATGGATGAGTACTGTCAACACATGAACTTTTATTTTATATTACAAAGATGTAAATTTTATTACTAATTTAATTGAACAAATAAAAATAAAGAGAAAATAAAATAAAAATTACAGCTTAATTCGCTTTTTCCTAGGGGGAAGATTTCAGTCGTTCGAGATTGTCGGAGGGAGCCTTCAGGCGGCGGCATCGGTCATTGGTGACGGCAGGGGGGCGGCTAGGTCAGAGGGCGTCGGGTTTTGCTAGGGCGTGGGTCTTTTGGGGTGGTTCTGGTCAGAGAAGAAGGGCGAGATAGGGGGGGTCGGAGGCGGAGGAAGATGGCCAAGGGGGCCTCGCGCGCCGGCGACAGCGCCTAGGAAGGAGGACCGTGGAAATCGCCTCGGGGGGGCGCGACTTTGTTTTCTTTTTTTTTTTCAATTCGATTTTGATTCGGTCAACGAGGGGGAGGCTGAGTGTATAGGAAGAGAGAGATATTTTATTTTTTTAATTTATTTAATTTTTTTAAATTTCAAAAAGCAACTTTTATTTTCGAACTCGAAATCGAACCCACCGCCTGTTGTCTATAGCTAATTACCCCCATTCCGAACGCAATGGGATATGTATCGCAAGCTGATTCGGCCGTTACAATCAGTTTCCGTTAAATTTACATTTAAATCACTATATTGAATTTTAAACGTACATTTCAAATTACCGGGGTCACATACTAACTCTATAAATTCCATAAAAATATTTTCTAGCTTCGTATTGACGATACGGTCCTAACAAAACTAATTTCGACGAATTCTGAGACCGTTGGAAAAATGGCCAATTTCCAGTCGATTAAAATCAAGTGAAACTGGTCAAACGCGTTTTCCTTTGCCACGCTCACATATTGATTCGAAAAATTATGAAATTTGGAATCTAACAATAAATTTACATCATGGACCCAACAAAAGTGGTTTCGTCGAATTCCGAGGTCATTTGCAAAATGTCCATTTTTAAGGGCCTGAATTCCATAGCGACTATTCAGAATTTTCAACTGGACATATCTTTTGATTCCCGCTATGAAATTTTGATTTGTCGGATTCATTTGAAAGATATTATCAATTAGATCCTATTATTTTTGGTTTCACTAAAATCCGGATTGTTTTGCACCCGGTACATTCAATTGAAGTTTGAAATCGAATTATCGAACTACCGCGCCATTTTCAATTCTATTTATAATTATATATAAATATTTATATTCTAACGACGACGTATATAAATATATACGTCGAATTATATTCAAAATAAATTTCCGTTGACATTATTTAAAATAATTCATTTTAAATATTCAAAATTCGCTAAAATTGCCAAAATAAAATTTTTAAACTGGCCCAGATTTTCCGGGTTATTACAATCTCCTCCACTTAAAACTTTTCGTCCCCGAAAAGGAACAAAGTCGAAAGTGGTTTGATTAATCAGCTCTACGTTCGATCTGGTTTCCATTCTCCAACTTTTTAGTTTCTGAGAATTTTCAAAATTTCAAAAATTTGGCTAACACCCTAAATTTTCGAAAAATTTCGCCATAACCTCCCCTGCACCGGGAGCATCGGGGAATTTCAAATAGCTTCCCCGGTCCTTCAGATCTCAAAAAAGAAAAAGCCAAGCGGCTAGCCAATAGGCTCATAAAATCATCATCACCCAAACAAAACAGTAAATTATGTAGTAAACATGTACCTATTTGTCGGGCAAACAAATTTTATTCTCTGCTCTAGCCTCCTTGCTATGACCTGTTCAATATAAGTATATGTATATGCAAGCAAACGCAACCAATTTTCAATATAATTCAATATTTGGTTCAATTAGGCTAAATGGTTAAAAATTAGCAAACGAATAAACAAACAACACAAACATCAATCAATTAGTGAATTAGAGTTTCAAATTCATAATTTTGATACATATACAAAAATCATGTTTTTGATGCCAAATCACAACAATAGTCCCTATCTAATTTTTGGTTCTCACACCAGTCAATAGGAAATATATAGAAATCTCACTTTCGTCACTCGAATATAAACACTGATGATGAGGCCTCATCATCTGAATCATCTCCGGGCAACTAGAGTGTGATTCTATATCTATCCAGTACATTAAAATTTCGAATACACGCGGATCAGACATATACGCAAAATCTATATATACTGGATTGTCCACATCAATATAAATAGATAATCAAATACGAATAATTGATTTAAATTTTCAAAACAAAAATTTGTTTTCACTTTAAAAATTTACTCTTCACACTCGTTCTAGGATACTACTGATCCCATCTCTAACGAGTCACTCTCATTGGATATTACTAATCCAATATCTGATGAATTCTTTCGTATGGTTCTAATGTGCCTTGTTCTCTGCGCTTTGTAAACCAAAGCTCTGATACCAACTGTGAAAACCCGTAACTTCCCCGTAAAAGGAAAGCGTCGGATAGTTCGAGAACAAGCCACAACAGAACGCAAACGGAAGAACATTTCATTGTATATTACAACATTGCACTAGATTACAAGAATATACAGAGTATAAATGAATATTACACAGAAATATCAGCGATTTAAGTTACATTTAAATACATAGCAGCGGAAAATAATACAATACACAACTAGAAGAAGATATACGGATACAAAGCTTTCCGGATACCGTTCCAGCTGTAAACCAGGATCCTGTGAATATAAATCTGCAAAACCAAAACTACTAGCTGCCCGTGTCAAAATAAGGGCACCCAGAGTTTAGGTTAAAACAACAAACTCCAGGTCAGTCATGGGACTGGTGTGAGAACTAAAACAGTTATTAATCTTTATTTTAAAGTTAGGTAAATCAAGGGACCACGCCGTATAACACGGAACGGGTTTCCTCCCAAGAATACCAGTGCATAAAACAAACAACGCAATGCTAAATAAAGAAAAATGAAGCTGTTATAAGACCCAGGTCCTATCACACAATGCAACGCAAGCCGGGGGATAGGGTTTTCCCTTATAACAGCCAAAGAATGCTTGATACGTTTAAAACAAATCATTTGATACTATTATAAGTGCATAGTTTATAAAACAACTTCAAATCATAAGTACCAATCATAGGCGGCATGGGTACCATATATCATGTCGCCATATATAGGTTTACAAATAAAACCGCAAATGTCACGTATTTGGAAATTGGGTTTCCATCTATGAACCGAGGCAAAAGATAGTCCTCAACCGATTCGAGACTGCCTAGCCCGAGTCTCAGGCAAGCGCGCAGGCAAGCCTTGGATCGTCAGGGCCGGTCCACACGGAGTGGATTAAAATGCCTGAGCACTACGTTTCGCCGCCCTTTGGGGCGTAAGCGAGCCAACGAATGACTCCATCGGACCCGGATCGTCCGATCTAACCGAGGCGCCTCGCAACAGCAACAACCACATAAGTCAAACTCGTCAGGGCGTGTAAAACCACTGACGCCACTTTTAGCTAGGAGGAAACGTAGGCCCTCCCTGAGGTCCGTCTCCCGTTTTTGGTTCATACCGGGTGTGAAACTCGCGAAGCAAACGTTACACAAAGCTACGCCACAAAGGCCGTGCTTCGATCATCAACCACAAGACTTTGCTTTTCAACAGAAGCCTTGATCATTTGCCACTTAGGCATGCCACACAGGCAATTCACTCCATGCGATTGATATCCATCAATATATAACCCCTGAGCTCGTACGTCTCAGAGAAGGGCGTTAAGCAAGAGAATAAATTCTCCGCCGCCAAACAGATATGTATTTAATAGAGATCAATCACACGGACTAAAATCCAATGTCAGACACACAGTCCATTTACAAGTCCGTTCTGGGGCTGAACGAAACCGGAGGCACCTAGTACCCCGCATAACCATCGATCTCCAAGTACGTCTGGACGATCACTAACTGTTTCCATCTTCTTGGGTGTACAGCCCAATCAAGATCATCAGTAATTACCCAAACGACGTGAAGACCTCCGGTCTTCGACCACCGTCTTCATCTTCGACTTATCGTCGTATCAATTATTCAGAATGGGCTAAACCCGGTCTTTCCGAATAACTCGCGTATATTTTAAATAAGTGTTACACAAACACAACATACGCCTCATTCCAATTCATCAGTCACTAACCGTAAATTAATCAAGAGAATAATTCCCCAAATATTAACCCCGAAGGCCGAAACCAACATCAGATCAATATCCAGAAAACCATTCTGCTTGGCTAACCGACAGTTAGTTTCTAAATTCACATTTATAGGGAAAGGTTCCCATTAATTTTATCCAAGATAAATCCCTTGAATTTATTCTTTAATCTTCTTTTGAATTTCGATTCAACTAGCCGGGATTAACGAACCTTACCGAAGTAATCATTTGTTTTAATTTCCCAATCCCAACCTATTCATCCCATGAAGTAAAACTGGTAATACTTCATATCTAACACCACAGTGTTATCGGTAAATTCAATTACCATTTCACGTTCAAATCTAATTAAAGATTTAACTATCGCCTGGAGCAAAACTGGTGATACTCCATTCTCGATCATCTCAATCTAATTAAAGATTCATTAAAACTCCACTTAGTTTTAATCGTTAACTGGGTTAAAGAATCCGTGTCATTTAAAAACACGGTTCACGATAAACCCAAAGTCACATTCCATTAATTATCGGGTTAAAGAACGAGTGTTATTTAAAACACTGTTCACGATAAACCCAAAAATCAATATTAATTCAATTCCAATTAAATATTATTTAATTGGTACTCTTCATTAAATCTAAATAAACAGATTTAATCTTTTCTCAACTGGGTTCAAGAACAGTGTTAATGAAGACATCATTCACGACAAACCCAAATCACATTTGATATTAAATACAAGGCTCTGAATAGAAAATATCCCAGCTTATATTCAATATCAAATTCTACGATTAACAAATGTCGTATTGGAAATAACGATATAAATATATATATATCTTTCAAATTTCCATAACAACATCTGTATAATCCCGAATTCCAACATCGAAATATTCCGAAGACAATTTCGATTCAAATCCACTCCAATGCAATCATTGGAAATTCTGGTTATTTTCAAAACCATTTCAAATTCAATTTATTTATTTAAAAATAAATAGAATTATAATTCTAGTTCAAAACTAGTTCATTTCGATAAAAATCTATTTTTATCTTTTCAAATATGGAGCTTTTCATCCCAAATCTTCACAAATCATTTCTTATGATTTTACACAAATTATTACTATTTTTAATAATTTTATCAAGGCCCGTACAGTCGATTTCCATCAACGGCCATCGAACTGCACTTACAGCGACCTTTTTCAAATTTGATTTGGACGTAACTCCAAATCCAACCGTTAGATTTCTAATTTCTAATATTCTTTAGAAAGCTCTTTTCGATACGAACCCAACGGTTCCGGTTTCAGGAGAATCCGACGGTCGGATCTCCCGTAATGCCTGTTTGAAATAAATGGTCGAAATTCACGAACTGCCGCGGCGCGGCGCGTTCTATTCAGGCCATTATATTATATATATAATATATATAATATATATTTCGTCGATTTCTATTTAAAACGAATTATATAAATAGTTTAAAAATCGTTTCAAAAGCAATTTCAACTTCCCTTTCAATTCAAATCAAAATTGAATTCTTCTTTATAAATTCGTTTTAAAATTCATTTCTATTCAATTCAAATTTCAATTCAATTTGAATTCATTTCAATTCGCTTTCAATTCAATTTGAATTCGTATTCAATTCAATTCATTTCGAAATCGTTTTCAATTCAATTTATTTCGAAATCGTTTTCAATTCAATTCATTTCGAAATCGTTTTCAATTCAATTCAAATATCGTTCACGTCAAAATGGCGTCAATCTAATCATCACGGCTTCACATATTTCTATTTTCAAATATTCTATTTCAAATATTTCTTTTTCAAAATAGTTGTTATTATCAAAATATTTCGTTCAACACATGACCAATCTCAATGGATGAGTACTGTCAACACATGAACCTTTATTTTATATTGATAAAGATGTAAATTTTATTATTAAAATATTTCGTTCAACACATGACCAATCTCAATGGATGAGTACTGTCAACACATGAACCTTTATTTTATATTGTTCTTTATTACTAAAATATTTCGTTCAACACATGACCAATCTCAATGGATGAGTACTGTCAACACATGAACTTTTATTTTATATTACAAAGATGTAAATTTTATTACTAATTTAATTGAACAAATAAAAATAAAGAGAAAATAAAATAAAACTTACAGCTTAATTCGCTTTTTCCTAGGGGGAAGATTTCAGTCGTTCGAGATTGTCGGAGGGAGCCTTCAGGCGGCGGCATCGGTCATTGGTGACGGCAGGGGGGCGGCTAGGTCAGAGGGCGTCGGGTTTTGCTAGGGCGTGGGTCTTTTGGGGTGGTTCTGGTCAGAGAAGAAGGGCGAGATAGGGGGGGTCGGAGGCGGAGGAAGATGGCCAAGGGGGCCTCGCGCGCCGGCGACAGCGCCTAGGAAGGAGGAGCGTGGAAATCGCCTCGGGGGGGCGCGACTTTTTTTTTTTTTTTTTCAATTCGATTTTGATTCGATCAACGAGGGGGAGGCTGAGTGTATAGGAAGAGAGAGATATTTTATTTTTTTAATTTATTTAATTTTTTTAAATTTCAAAATGCAACTTTTATTTTCGAACTCGAAATCGAACCCACCGCCTGTTGTCTATAGCTAATTACCCCCATTCCGAACGCAATGGGATATGTATCGCAAGCTGATTCGGCCGTTACAATCAGTTTCCGTTAAATTTACATTTAAATCACTATATTGAATTTTAAACGTACATTTCAAATTACCGGGGTCACATACTAACTCTATAAATTCCATAAAAATATTTTCTAGCTTCGTATTGACGATACAGTCCTAACAAAACTAATTTCAACGAATTCTGAGACCGTTGGAAAAATGGCCAATTTCCAGTCGATTAAAATCAACTGAAACTGGTCAAACGCGTTTTCCTTTGCCACACTCACATATTGATTCGAAAAATTATGAAATTTGGAATCTAACAATAACTTTACATCACGGACCCAACAAAAGTGGTTTCGTCGAATTCCGAGGTCATTTGCAAAATGTCCATTTTTAAGGGCCTGAATTCCATAGCGACTATTCAGAATTTTCAACTGGACATATCTTTTGATTCCCGCTATGAAATTTTGATTTGTCGGATTCATTAGAAAGATATTGTCAATTAGATCCTATTATTTTTGGTTTCACTAAAATCCGGATTGTTTTGCACCCGGTACATTCAATTGAAGTTTGAAATCGAATTATCGAACTACCGCGCCATTTTCAATTCTATTTATAATTATATATAAATATTTATATTCTAACGACGACGTATATAAATATATACGTCGAATTATATTCAAAATAAATTTCCGTCGACATTATTTAAAATAATTCATTTTAAATATTCAAAATTCGCTAAAATTGCCAAAATAAAAAATTTAAACTGGCCCAGATTTTCCGGTTTATTACAGGCACACAAGCTCATTACAAATGAAAGAATGCGATACTCCAGTGTCAAACAACAATCGATGTTGCGACCTATCTTTAGACCGCCTCAAGTCCGTAACTAAACCAACTCAAACCGTTCAAAAGGACAGATTGTTATTGCTCATGAAGCTGAAATACAAATCATCATAGAATCACAGACACAGAACATAGGATATCTCACAGCGGAAGTAATATTACAAAATCTTTAAACTTATAAAATATCAGAGTACAAAAATAGTCATAGGTACAACGGAAGAATGAATATAAAACCACACTAATGTTTGGTAATAAGCAGAGGTGGTCACGACTGCATATGACAAGTTAGATGATGGCTGGATCTCCAACGAATCTCAAGCTCTAATAGATATATCTCTAACTGAAATACTCAGTATGACCCGGGCATTTTGCAAAGAATAAACAAACAAAATACTCGAGTTAGGACTAACAGTCTCATATAAGTGAATTAACTCAAATGAAGTGTCCACTGAAATGTACAATAGCTTAAAGAATGTTTGGAATTTCCATCCACGAAACTAATATCTATATAATAATACACTGTTATTGTAAAGTCTATTCAGTAAAGTAAATATAATGAAAATAGCATAAGCGAGATTACATTTTTACCCTTACACTATTTATAATACCGTAGTCTATACAGTACCGTAAACCCAACCTAACACGGATGGCATCAGAGGGCACTCCATAGGTACGGTACAAATCAAAATCGTAGCAGCTCCCGGGCCGGTGGTAACGCATAGCAGCCACCACCGCCCACCTCGAACAACACTCCTATAATCAAAATGGGGCCCCAAATAAATCACATAGTAATAGAGATGGTATCGAAGAAGCGTGTTCGATCAGAGGTGCTACCTCACATAACCCAGGCATGGCTCCTATTTTAGTCATTTTAATTTTGACCCGAAGGTCAAGGCTAATCCATCGGCATTCTCTTTCTTCAAATCCAATAATCGCCTCCATACCATCCTACTTCTTTTCTGGAACTCCCCCGCATACACAGTTGTTAAAGTGGCATCGGTATTGGCAGTGAGTATGACATCTACCGACTCCGGTCTCTTTAACAACCAAACATTTACATTTTTCACAACGTGGCCATTAGATTTGAAATCATAATTTCAAGTATCACAAATCGATTTATTTCCAATTTTGCCCCAAAATCAATTACCCAAATACGTTATCATTGGTTCAATTATAAAACCAATATTCACCATTTCTTTATCAACCATTGGATTTTCAAATTTAACTTCCATGAAATATCGTTATTGCTTGAAATCCTTTATTTCATCATTTGGATTCACTAAACTGGATCGGACGTTAGAATTTATTTAAATTTGAAATATATTTTGAAAAGGTAAGTTTGAAAATAATATATGTGTATTAAACTAAAATAATGTATATACACACCTATGTATAGTTGAAAATCCGATAAAATTTTATATAGCTAAAGTGATCAAAATACTTCATAAAAGAATGTTTACAAAAATCAAGTGATGCAGAAAAATGTTTTAATGAAATTATAGTTTTATTAAAAATATTAATCCAATCCAATCTAAATCCATATTTCAAAATTTCTTTTCCCGTCTAGATTTCACATTTGATCGAGTTCCCTTTTATTGGGTTCAAATTCAATAATCATGGTTAAAACGATTCCCAAAAAAATGTTTACCTTGGGTTTCACATATCCATTTCATATAATAAATCTCTAGACCACTTTAGCGTTAGCTATAAATCAAAATGTGATTTGTTAAATTCTAGCTTGTTGACAAAACTCGTATTTACCATGACTTAAATACGCATATTACTTTATACTTGAACCAAAACTCTTTTCATTTCGCAAAATCCTTCTTACATTTCAATGACACAATTTCTATTTGACAAATCATATATTAAAATAAGTTTTGAAATTATTTATCAAGTCTTTGCAAATCCTTTACATTAAATCATTCAATTCAAAAATCGTCATATTATTATGAACATAAAGTAATAAAGAATTTATTTAAATAAATGAAACTTAAGTATTAACTTGCAAAATCAAACCAAAAATTGTTTTCATACAAGTGGATTCTTGTAAAATTTTCAAGTAAATATTTGAACCAAATTTCTTTAGCTTTCCTTTACGCTATATATAGAAATTACATTTAAAATCTCTACTTATACAAAATAGTGGAAAAATCATTTAACAAATCGTATATCAAAATAAGTTTCTATACATTCAACAAGTCTTTGAAAACTCTTTTTATTGAATCCCAAATCTAGATTTCATGTTGTTAAAGTTATTATATAAACACAAAGTGTACGTAAATTTTATTTCAAATAAAGTTAAGTTTAAATGTTAACTAGTATGATTACTTCTTTTAAAACTTATCTATATACAATTTGAATTTCTTATAAAAATTCAATTATAATTTGAACAAAATTTCCATTGAACATTTCCGCTATATGGAAAAATTCCATTAAAATCTCTCTTTACAAAATCGATATAATAATTTAAAATAATTTCTTTTTATTGACCACGGTGTCCGTATATAGTTTTCTACCCTATGGTCAAGTGATACAGATATTTATCATTTCAATCCGTTCTTTAAAATATTTGAATCCTGGGTATGTATCATTTCAACCCGCATCCCAAATCGATTCGAATACACAAGGGGTTCGGGTATGTATTATTTCAACCCGTAATGGTTTTCTAATCTAAATTGGAACTTGCATGGTGAGAAAATAAACATAGCATATCATACATACATCCATATTGTGTCATATGAAATAACAGTGTGTGTGTCCCACGTGCACATCCACGAAGCAAACAAATCTAGAGCACCCTAACATTCCATTCGACTTCTCAAGTGTTTAATTTACTTAATAATCAGTTAGTCTATGAGTGAGAAAAACTCACCTTCCGTGGTAAAGCGAGAAGGCATGATATGAGTCGAACGATGCTAACGGCTACAAGGAGGAATTTCCGCTACCTAGAACAAAGGTGCGGTTTTTATTTAGAAATGCGAACAAAATTCTATGTGTAAATTTGCGCCAAAAGATTTCAGTCAAAATAATTGACCAAAACCGAGTGGCAACAACCGAGTTCGAACTAGTGACCTCTCCATTACAAGCTACATGCCAAACCACTCAGCTATATATTCCTTTTGTTTGAAATAGAAAGATGCGGTCTTGCATGCACTAGCAAATTGACTGAGATGAAACACCATTACTCGTTGAGGTACGCATGTGTACTCCGCCATTACAACGATGTACAGAGCTAAATGTCAACGGACGCTGCGCGTATTTCAGTCAATCACTTGCTTTTGAACATTTTTTATCAATACCATGATCCTTGTCACCAACCCGAAATGATCAAGCTTAGATTTTTACATTTTTTTTTTGAAACAAAAGGGATGGCAACCATAAAAAAATTCAGTACGGGAGGTCAGCGAACAATGGAGCCACACAACCTTTTATTTAACTAGAATGGTGCCAGGCAAGCACATATGTATACTTTGCATGCATGCATATTTGCTATAGCAAGTAAAAAAAGAAGAAGGATATTTCTCACGGCAAAGGATGGGTTCACACAAGAAGTACCTTAACTATGCAACATATATACTTTGTTTTATATTTACATTTGCAACATGACTGTTAGAGCAAAACAAAAAGAGACGTTACGGGAAAACTCATGAAAATCCGGCAGTTGAGACTGGAACTCGGTTGAGAGGCTGGAATGTTGGTGGCTCGACTGGAGCGCCGCTTCAATGGATGGAAAAAAGAGGTGGCTGCGGACTTCGACAAACAGCGGAGCAAGGAAGGACTAGGTGGTGTGGAAGAGGGAGAAGGATGCGGATTTTGGGAGAGAAGGGGTTCTAGCTCACGTGAAGATGGGTTGGAAGCAATAGCGCGTGGTCCTCGCTGGGTTGATCCAAAGTGTGGTGGTGCATTATGTGAAGCGTAGTGAATGCTTGTGGATTCTTTGTTTGGGGTAGTTGTAGGAGAATGGGTTGGAGAAAAGGTGTAGGGTGCACGGAGAGGAATGGTGTAATAGCGGTGGTGTACTCACGTTAAGGAGCTGTACAAATGAGTTAGAGGAGAAGTGGAATGGAACCGCGGTGCTTGCTCACGCAAAGAGAAATGTACAGAAGGGAAATGGGTGAAGTGCATTGGATTTTTAACTGAGAATAGGTAGGAGAAAAATGAGGGAGAAGAGGAAAGAATTGAGTCACGTGAGGAAGAAATGAGCACGGATTTTTATTTCTGTAGTTCGGATTATTTTATTACAGAGAGCATTGGATTCTCTGCTCACGAATATTTCCATATCTTTGGTGTATAGTCACCATATATTTATTTCAGACGGAGAGAGATTTCCTAATCTTGAACATTGGCTTCAAATCTATGTGCTACAGTCAAGGAGAGATTTGTTGTTTCCATATTTTTAGGGTGATTTGAATTTTTCAGATCTGAAAGGTACGTGTAAGGTTATTTACAAGGAAAGATGGACACTATTTAATGGTAATGAATGTCAAAATTGGCCGAACATCTATACCGTTACTACACCATTCAATTTTGCGTTGAATGTTTGCTTTCTCCCTTATTTGTTAACGAGGTCTAGGAAATTAAAATAAAAAATTTTCTTTTATTTATTTATTTCTTTTTATTATTATTATGTATTTATGAATGGACAATGCGGCGATCACGGTAACGAACACTAAACTGTTGTACACACAATTTCTAATCTTTAAGTGAACGCGCACTGCGCATGAACAACGTTTAAATTTATGGAACGAAAATATTGAAACTTATCCAACGTTAAATTTTAGAAATTAACATAAAATTTTGTTTCAATAATAAAACCATTAATTAATTTTCTTTCCTTTAAAATTGTTAATTCATTCTTTTTTCTTCTTTTCTATTACATTTAACTATTCTACAAATGGTACCATCTTGACATCAATTTAAGTTTGGCGGTTTATTCCAAAATTAATCACTATTTATGTTAAAATTTACTTTTATTTTGAAATCTTTGCCAAAGATAACAATTCCTTCCTAAATTAAATAAAATAACATTAAACGTTAGATTTCCAAATATGTGTATAACTTAAAATTGATTAGTAAAGTAAAAGTATTTATTAGCAAAAAGTTCATGTAAAATATAATTTACAAAATAATCCATATATAGCATGTTCTAGTTCCGTCCAAAATAAATAATAGTCCAATTTCCCAAATTAGACTTAAAGTATAAGCATATTTTCTTTTATAAACCAAATTACAAGATCAATATTAAAATTACAAAATAAATTAAAATGATAGTCACTCTTGTTTCAATAGCGTTCGTATTTTAAACAACAGAGACATTTTAACATTAAAGATTCAAATTGGTTAGAAATGTAGATCTCGTTGTGAAGTGTATGTAAATCCACGAAAATGGTTTATTTATATTGTTCAAAACAGATAAAGTTACAAATATAAATGTTTATTCTAAGTCAAATCTTAAATTAAAATATGTTGAAATTATTGGTTTGTTACAATCGAACTGAAACTTCTCTAACGAAAAGAATTCCTTGAACGACGACACTCTTTCCTTTCTCCTCCTCCATAGGAGCCCTCGAGGAAGATGGCACAGCTTCCAAAGCATACGCCTTCACAATCTGCTTACCCTTAGCTGGTTCTGGACAATCCTTCTTGTTATTCCCAGGCTTTCCATGGTTGTAACACTTCTTCTCAGCTTGCGGATTCTTACAATCCTTGGAATAATGGCCCTTCTACTGATAGTTATAGCAAGTCACCTTGCTTTTCTACTTCTTTTGACCATCTTTTCCTTTTTGTTGTTGTTGCTTACTCTTTTTGTTATTACCTCCCTACCGTGGTTTTGGTTCCTCTTTAGCTGCAACAACCACCTCTTCCTTGAGAAACAAACTCTCGTTCCTCAAATCTTTTTTCACGATCTTCTCATAAGTATCGTCCAGATGATCAACTAACTGATTCCCAAGATATTTGCCCAAGCCCATGACAAACTTCTCGTTCTTCTAATAAGGAGTCTATATATACGAAGGAGCATACTTGGACAAAGCTTTAAAGTCAGAAACATATTCCAACACTGGTCTACCATTATGCTTTAGCTCAACAAATCTCTTGAACAGAATAGACTTCTGAACTGTAGAAATGGTCTTCATCTCAAATTTGACTTGGAATTGATCCCATGTGATCTCATCTTCTGGGGTCTCTAAAGTGACAGAGTTCCACTAATCCATAGCTCTGGCTTGTAGCTGTCTTGATGCAATCTTCCTCTTAGTCGCATCATCAATGCCCAAGTCTCCAAAAATCCGAATGCAAGTATCAAGCCACCCTTGAATCATTACAGTCGGCTCGGTCCCTTTGAGCAGCTTTACCCTAGAGTAGTGAAGTCTTTGCATAGTTTCGTGAAGTCCACAACCATAGGCACTTGCATATGAATCCCTACATCCACCGCGGATATCTCTGGAGCGGTTACCCTCCACATGATCGATGGCATCATGGCCTCGAGCATAACTGGGTAATCTGGTATACCGCCATCTCCCCCTCCAGGTACAGTCTCCTCCCAAGAAATATGTCTCAAAGTTCGATAACTCATTCTAAATCAGAAAAACAGAATGATTAGTCCACACATGAGAATAACTCCAAATGGAGTTAAAGCGCTATTACACTATATGCTATAATATAGTATACATCCATCAGAAATCTACAAATACGTCTCTCATACGTAAATAAGTCTTCGAACTTTGGCTAAAATATATTAACTAGAGCTCTGATACCAAATGTGATGACCACCCATAACTCTTGCACTTAACAAGAGGATAATGCACTGAAAAACGTGTCAGGAAGCTATGAACGATCATCATGGTAGAATTATATACGCAAGGCCTGTCGTATAACTCGCAACGCCGGGATACAATATAATAGAACATACACAATAGGCAATAATAGTGAAGCAGAATTTAGCAAAATCTTAAACTTTTTATATCATCGTGAATCATCCATACACCACTGGAATATATCATAAGAGTGCGCATAAAACACCTCACTACAAGTCACTCATGGAATACATCCAAGAGTGGAAAACAACAAATAGTAGGTAGTAGGAAATAATATGCTACTCTCATTCTCGTCGTCGCTCAACAGCCTCGTCCTCATCATGATCTACTACTTGTCACCTACTACTCAGTCAGCCCATTCATAACATGAATGAACAACCCAAGGTAATAAGAGGGAGACATAAAACCTTGAGTCAAGCTATAGTCTTAATGAGCGATAAACAACTATCGAACATCATCAATAAAGTATATGAGAAATAGGTAGATCAATCAACTAATCTACCAACACATCAAAGAAGAACCCAACCCGTCTCCTCCACATCCGACATTAATAGCCTTTACAACAATCAAAGAAACAACTAGTACATTTATGGCAAACAATTACCAAGCGTAGACCATCCTAATCGAATTCGACATCCCTCAAGCACAAGCACGGAGGCCTAAACCAACATCAGACAAGCACCTAAGAGATATTTTATTTGACGTATAATAATCTACATGAGACGATCTAATAAAAACAATCATCATCTATGAATCTGGCTATAACCACGAATCCTTCCTGAAAATCATCGTTAATTGAATGACTAGCCATATCATCATGCCATCTATCAAGGGCTAATGGTAACCCTGGTTATAGCAAAAACTCCATATGTCTTTCATCGATATATATATAGGCCTTTCATTGATACTCAGGGTACTCGACTAATCATCTAGTCTTTTAGGCATCCCTATTATACCACTGCTTTGAGTCCGCTAGAACCAGCGATAATGATAATTCCTCGACCTTGAGTGTCCATATTCGTCATCATCGACGACCATCCGTAAACTCAAATCATCTGGAGAAACCATTATCCATGAGCTCAAATCATCTTAAGTCGTCTTCACATTCGTTGCATTTCGACGATCAACGAACACTCCAATCATTCCGACTTGAATTCACTTCGAAGCCACGATCATCATCGAACCAAAAACATACATCATTTGGTTGATATTCGATTCACAACATTTCAACCTTTATTGTAAGTAACATTCCACAGAGTTCATTTTCTCCATCCATGGCGTTTCCCAAATGTTGTCTTTACCTTGTCGATCCATCATGGATTGACGATGATCCATTTCTCCGATCCAGTAGTCGTCGCCTTGACTGATCCGTCGGTTTGTTATGTCGATCCATCAACTAAACACACATGCCCGATCCATGGCGTTGGAACGCTACCGATCCATCAACTAAACACACTTACCCGATCCATAATATTGGAATGCTACCGATCCATCAATGGATCGATGCTCGATCCATCCAAGTTGCGCATGCCGGTCCATCATAAAATACCGTGTCGATCCATCATTTTCACATGCCCGATCCGGTGTCCAGATAATTTCTTAGACCATCTGAAAACATGCCCGATCCACACCAGTTTCATGATCGATCCATCAAAAATCTTTGACCCCATCCATCGGCATGAACAAGAGCTAATCCAATATTTTTCCCAGCGCTGCCTTGGTCCGATCCATAAGCAATTTGTGCCGATCCATAGCATTTGTAAGCGTTATTGATCCATTACCAAACTTGCCTGATCCACTCTTCCTTGTATCGTCGATCCATCTAAGAACTTGGCCGATCCACTATTTTCTGGGGAAACAAGCCACGATCCATCTCTGTGCAAGTTGTATGTGAAATTGCGAGTTATCTCAGTCAACAAACATCCAATTCCAAACAATCATTCAATAGCGCAACCAATCGAACACTAACACAACAACCATTCATCAACATCATTAGAATTTCACCAAATCATGATTGAACAATGAATAGACAAAATAGTGGATCTAAACTTGCACAAATACATGAATTAACATAAAAATTTACCGATTTAAGTTGCTCGATTAGATCCCATGGCGATTTGAATGAAAACATACTTACCATGATATGGATCTAGGTGAAAACAACTAGAAATGATGAAAATAAGATCAAATAACCCATATACTCCATTGAGTCCATGTGAGAGATGCTTATAACTCACCAAATCTTCAAATTAGCTTTAAATTGATGATCTATAAATCCAAACAGAGAAGAATGATTTCTGAATCAATCACTTTGATACGATCTACCTTTCTTTGGTGTTGATCTTCAACCTTCTAATCTAGATCTATAAAATTAATGGAGTAGAGATGTATTTGATTGGAGTTGGGAGAATCTCAAACCCCAACCAAATAGAGAAATGGAGAAAGTAAACCATTCTCCTTGCCTCTACCCCCTATTTATAGCCATATAAGCAGCCCACTAATGGGCCACACAAAATCAGTCCATTAATGTCTAGTTTGACTGTTTGAAATCGTGTAACACTAAAACAAGAATTCCTCCTAAACCGTTGAACCAAATTTTTAACGTGACCACTCTATGGAATTGGAAACATTATTTCCTTTCCATTGAAATCAAACTCATGACCTGATTCGATCCAGTCAAAAGTTATTCCCTGTAAAAAACTAACAGGGGAAAAATGGTCACAAATAAAATTGATAAAAATTATGGACATGTCTCACATCCCCATAACCAACATATCAATATATCAGGATGATCTAACCCTCAAGGAATAAAAATATTTTATGATTCTTCGATACGTAAAACGCGGATCATTACAATTTTTTTTTTAAAATGTTATTCTCACATGGAGGATATCACTCGCACCATTTTATTCCACAGTTAAAGATAGATGCCAACAAGCCTAAAAAGCAGCAAACAATCCACTCCCCCTTCGTGCAGATAAAGTAAACTAAAAAGGGTCCATCGAAAACCTATGAATCCAAGGTCTTCTTAATAAAAATATACAACCAAAACAAAATGTAAAGAGAATTCAGTCCCATAAATTTAGCAACATCCATCCGATTAGGATAATGTACCTGCAGCTACGAGAAACTACACTAAAATGTAAGAAACGATATGTGTGTGTGTGTAAAATAAAACCACACTAGACTAAGCTAATAATATGAGACATAGAACATGTAACATTTAATAATATCTCATTAAATAATTGAAGAATCGAAATATATCAAATAAAAATTAGCAATTACAGCTAACACATTACTGTTAAGTTTGTTCTTAAAATTTTCTTAATTAAAAAAAAATTAGTAGGAACTTTCACATTGTCAAACAACTCTTCAAAACTCAAATTATTATTAAGGTTATTCCAGGAATCAAAATCCAGTCATGATAAAAGGAAAGAAAGACTGTGTATTTTGGCACTTGTTAGACATTATTTAAGGGCTCATTGCAAGATATAAGCATCAACATGCTAATTTTAGGTTGTGTTGTCATTTTGGTTACTAATAAGCATATTAAAACCTCTAAAATTTCAATTTATGCCAATTAACACTAATCATAATGCTAAATTTTTATCCAAATACTTATGTAATCAAAAACACATAATTTCTATTAATTCTCATCTAAATGGTTAATCCATATTCCATCATGGTCGCTTAATGTTTATTATCAATATATAAAAAGAAGCATGCTTTTGCTTCGAAATGTACAATCCATTGACATTAACCCCTTTTCTTTAAAACGAATGTTTAATTGAAAAAACTAGTGATATTAAGGGTGAAAATATTATGGATTTTTTTTTGTTTTTTTCCCTCCAAAATGTATAAACATTATGGTACCATTTGGATGGCCAAAATGGTCATTTTTTTTCACATAGAAATCGAGTCATTGTCATTGAATGCCAATAGATAAAAAAATTCTCTGCCCATTTAAAAAACCCCTACCACATTTCTCCTTCGTTACTCCTTTTACATCTTCCATCTCCTCTCTTTCCTTTTAATAAAGTTTCAGATTTTTTTCCAATGATCCGACACAGGAATCAGGTATGTATTTACACCACCAAATGTATTTATTTTTCATTTAATTTATATATATAATCATTTTTGAATCATAATGTCAAACTATCAAATGCACCATTGGTCTCCGGAATGTACTACACTTCTACTAGAAATAGTTATATCAACTTATGCCAAACACAGTACCAACAAGAAGGTGGCGCACAAAGTCATTGCTGAAAATTATAACCAAGCAACAGAGAAAATCAACATGTAGAGACAAAAATATTATTACAAATTTATGCCAAACACAGTTTCCTTTCCTTGATTTCCGGACTACAAGGAACACAACCTTTCCCAAGCAATTTCAAATTATTACAACAGCCCTATAACTCTTCGATAGAACTTCAATTCAGAGAGTAATGAGTAGAGAGTGAGAAGAGAAGAAGTTTTATGTATTTAGAATAGAAATCGATAGAGTAGAAGTGTAATGACCCGAAAATCCGGTCCAATTTGAGCTGACTAAATAACACAAGTCCAACCCCAAATTGCAATGAAAATTCAAGAAATTAATAGAAAGAAGATAGAGGATGAGGATAGATAAGATAGAACTAGTAGAATAGAAGAAGAAGAAGAACATCATCATCAGAGTAAACACGAATCTCACAGCGGAACGAATAAAATATAAACATAACTTTTGAAATACAAACATTTATATATACAATAGCACTTATCAGAGTACAACACTTACAACAACAGCGGAAATAAATATAGCTATAGAATCCTGAAGCCTCCTGCTCCAAGCTCTTCCAGTATATCTGTAAAATCCTGAACTACTTGACTGCCCGTACAAATTTAGGCACCCAAGAGTTTAGGGAAAACAACAAAGTAAACTCCGGGTCAGTCATGGGACTGGTATGAGTAAAACATTTTAAAACAGTTTGAACAAGTAAACGATATCTCATAAGACCACGCTGCATAACGGAACGGGTTTTTCCCTTATGAGAATCCAAAATATCTTTATATCAAAAACCTTTTGATATTATAATAATGTCTATGTACAAATAGATATCAACTAGCAGAAACGCTTTCATCTCACGTTCTACATATATAGTATACAATCAAAACCGCAAGCACGTATTGGGTAATGGATTTCCAACTATGACAAGGTATGGATCCACCTTCCGATCAGTGTACTCTAGGAACGATACACTGGAGTTCAACAAGAACATCTTGCAACTCAGCCACACATGACCGACCACTCATTTCGCTTGAGTGTATCGAATGTACATCACCAACGGTTGGGATCAGCAACCGTTTCCCGTATATATAGGGGACAGCATTGATAGATTAAAAGAAGCAAATGAATATTCTCTAGATAGGTGATTATACACCCTACTTCGGTGCGACCGACTTAGCCATGCTGCCTGCCCGATTTCTGTCATTTACCGGTTGATGAGGCTAGAAGCTACGCTTACTTTCCATTTATTTATAACACGATCACTTTGAATGCCACATTATCAGATCCGTAAATCATTTAGTTGGATCTGCACAAATAGATTCTGGATATTATGCGAAGGGAATAAATCCGTTGGCCACCATATATATTTGTACAGTCCAACCCATTCGATCATTGGAAATACTCTGTCAGACATTCGTCCATATACGTTCGTTCTGGGACTGAACGAAACCGAAGGCACTATTCTGTAAACAGGACAGCCCTTGCACTTTACTCCGTCTTCAATTTCTTCATCGTATTTGATCACAACGCTTATGTCGATACGAAGTGGTTCTTCGGATAATAATCCAACCGGTCTCTCCATATTAACAACGTAAAATGGTCAAAACTTCGATAGTCTGTGATTTAACTATCAAATGAAAATATGTCTGTGTACAAACAACGATCTTAATTCCAAATTGGATTATCGATCCAATCATCAACCATATATATATATATATATATTCATATTTCCTTATTTTCTAAAATTAGAAAATATATGTTTTCAACATTGGAAAACATTTCCAATCCTCATTTACGCATCACTACCATTCCACAACTATTAGTCCCTAACTGTAAACTAGTAAGAGAACAATTCTCTAAGTATAAACCCCGAAGGCCGAAACCAACATCAGATCAACACTCAGAAAAATATTCAACTTACCAATCTCTAGTCAGTTTCTAATTTTTGTTTAACTTCATTTGATTTACTCTTATTCGAATACTATAAGTCGATTAACTCTATTGATTTAACTCTATCGAATAACTAAATTCGATAAACTCCTTTTTGATAAACTACGTTTTCCGTTACAACTATTTCCCTTTTTTAACGTTTACTTACCGTTACAAATATTTCCTATTTACAACTTCTATTTACCGTTACAAATATTTCCTATTTACAACTTCTATTTACCGTTCTAAATAACTATTCCTTATTTCTATTTATTTTCTAAATAAATATCCCTTTTATAAAACTCTATTTGTTTTATAAATACTTTTCCTTTTATAAAACCGTGTTCGTTTTATAAATACTCTATTTTCAAATTGTTTCCTTTTATAAAATCGGTTGATTTTATAAAACTCCTTCATTTCGATATACATTGAAATATTCCTTTTTACAACTCAGGGTTTCTTATGATATGTAAAATATCGAATAACAATGATTAATATCATTCTAACACACATAATCCAGAACAGATTATATAACACATCATATAACACTATATATGAAAACAGTAAAATAATTGTTGAGGAATCCAGTCGAATTCCTCCAACCTGTCTCCCTGCATCCACAGATGTTACACAGTATAATATATATCATATTTCATTTTGAAATGAAATATCCTGCTGTACAGAACCATATTTGATTAACAGTACATAGATTAACTATAACTACGTTTTCAATCAAATCTATTTAACAGTCCAGTTTAACAATCAATGTACAGCAATCAATAAATAAAGTACAATTTATATTAAAATATAAATTGAGGAGAGTTAGTGAGTTTTACTCACATTTGCAGTTCATCGTTAAAGAACGATAAACTGTTATTTGATTTGAATCAAACAATTTATTTTGCCCTAAATTCATACGAGCTCTAATCCACTTCTAGTCAGCTTCATTGTGAATCTCTCGTCCATATGATCCTGTCGGATCTTGTTTCGCTGAATTTCGATTACGTATGGAGATGTTATGATATTTTAGAAGTTTATACAATTATTTGAGTAAATAAAACATGGGCTTTTATTAAAATAAAAGGCCTTAACCTTTTATTTCCTCTTGGCCCATGAACAAAACCCCAGACCCGCTTCGTTAGCCTTTTTCCCCAAAGAAATTTCGGTCTCTTCCCTGTAGCCATAATCGACACTTCCTCCATCTCGTTTACCTTCCATGAACCGCCGAACTCAACCACACCTCCACAGTTTCTTTCTCCTCTCAAAGAACAACTTCCAGAAAGCCATACCTCATCACGTTTTCCCATTTCAAACAAACAGTTGCTTCACAACAACGCATGGCCTTCTATCCTTCACCACTTCTCACCGTTTCCCCCACCACTAATGTCCCACATTTCAGCACCCCCTCTCGAATCAGTACCTCACCACCGCAACAATCGACCGCCGGATCTGATGATCGAAGTCTCATCTGAGGTGGCGAAAAGCTGCCCCTCACCGTCTTGGACTCACGCCCGAAACCATTCACCCCTAATTCAGTTCTTGGCCGTTCAGAAGCTAGAGACCGATGGCTGAAGATAATTGGTGTTGTAAAATCTTCGAGATGATGGGTGGATTAACGTTTTTGAGGAGAGGAAGCATCGACAGTTTTCTGGACGTCGAATTTTAGAAGTGGAGGCGCAGAACCGATTTTCGGAAATTAGGTTAACTGTTGCTCTATTTATAGAAGGTTGGGATGGATAATTATATTATTTTATTATCCATTGCTTACACATGAAGTACCACTTTAAAAACCGTTCATACGATCTCTGGCTTTGACAAACTAAGTCAATCTTAGCATAGAAAAATATTCCGAATCCAATGGGACAGGTTTCGTCGAATTCCGACACAGTTTGCGAAAACCCTTTAGAAAATATTAATGAAAAACACCGAGCATAAATTCTTTAAAATTACAGAAAAAATCCTAAAAATATGAGGCCTTGACGTTTCACTAGACCTCTTCCTAAGGTTTCGTATGAAACTTGTTTCGTTGAATTTCGAGTTCGTTTGACCAGTTAACCATTCAGTTTAGTTTGTTATAAGTTAAAAACATAGTGTACCGTACTATGAAATATTCTGTTCACGTAGGGACTGTTATGGACAGAAACAAAAATACTATTGACATGAGTGATGTCCTCTGGTCCCAAAAATGTAATAATACCGGTAGATGGACTCATATTGTGAAACCCCGAAATGTTGATATAGGGTGCCAAATACTCCAAATAAAAAGTTGCTTATTTAATTAATTAAAAATTTCTATAAAATTCTAAAAATTAAATTATCACTATTTCCCAAAAGAACCTTGTCTAAATTCAAAACCGATCTCTAGTTATATCGAATAATCCGTTACGGTCGATAAACGATTCTATAGCGACTATTTTAAAATTTGATTTGGACATATCTCAAAATCTACATGACGAAATCCTGATTTTTCTCTTCCACTAGAAGGATATACTCCACCAGCTCCATGCGTTTCTTGTTTCACAGAAATCCGATTTAAAATGAATCCTGTACATTCAGTTGAAGTTCGAATCGCCAAACAACGAACTGCCGCGCCATTTCAAGCTCGGTTTTTAATTATAATATAATTATACGTTCTAACATCGTCGATTAATTAATATATTCGTTATTTAAATAATTAAATAAGATAATTATTACACCGTCAAATATCCGGGTCATTACATTCTTCCCCACTTAAAATAATTTCGTCCTCGAAATTGCTAAGGTAGAGGACGACCCTATCTACTGGGTAAATATTTATCGGTTTACCCCTTAACTTCAGTTTCAACTGAACCAATTAATATTGACTAAAATATTAATTCCTTCCGACTAACCTAAATTTTCAAAAAAATTGTAAATTTTCTAACACTTTAAATTTTCGGAAAATTTCGCTATAACCTCCTTTGTACAGCCCTATCGGTAAAACCACAACTCGCCTCTCTAGGCCTTCTCCAACCCAAAAGAAAATTAAACAGCCAAGCGGCTTGCCAATTCGGCTCATAAATCTCAAACTCATGTGAAATATAAACTTGTACCTTTTTGTCGGGCATATCACTATATCCCTATCATCTGTTACCAATTCTGCGTATACCATGCCATCCAAATCAACTCCAATCAGTTTACTCTCAACTAAATCATTTGGTTATATCCAAGCCAAATTTCACTTCAAGTTCCATTCTTGAATCTTAATTCTTATATCATAAGTCAACTTACTCGATATCATTCCAATATAATTCCATATTATTTTTAACCTTGCCAAAGTTTGATTCAAATTTATTTATTCACTTTTACTATTTTAATCCATTTAACTTCATAAGTTAAATTCAAATTCCAGAATTTAAATTCCTGGGTTTATTTCAAATCAATTTGAAACCATAATACCAATTCAAAACCTTTGAATTTCTAAACACGTGTTTTCCTTAAACAATTCAAAAACACAACCTTTGGTAGTAATCCGTCACTTAGCGACTCGAAAATGAACACTGATGATGTGGCCACACTCATCAGGGTTATTTCCCAGTTTATCGAAGTGAGTTCAATACTATAACACTTCCAATTTGAAAACATTTTCAAAATCTCCCAGGAACTTAAAATTTCCTTATTTTAATTCCTAATCCTGATTTAATTTCAGATTTAATTCATCTTATTTCATATACTTTACTTATATGAATTCTGATCAGTTATCTATAACCATTTCGCCTTTTTATAATCTCATCTGATTATAATAACAACCAATACAACCAATTATACTATGTTAATTTCAAAGCATATCATGTTGGTTCATCGTAGTCGAATGTTTAGAAACCCCTATCGATATTGTGGTGCCCCACTATCGACCAGAATTCATAAGCCACTCAACCAATAAAGCTCTACAATATAAAACAAATTTTTATATCAATTAACAAATACGTTCACTCGTATATATACACTCAAACTCAGTCTAGGATATTACTAATCCCATCTCTACTGAATCACGCCACAGAGCCAAGGTATTAACTAAACCAATGCTCTGATACCAACTGTAATGACTCGAAAATCCGGTCCAATTTGAGCTGACTAAATAACACAAGTCCAACCCCAAATTGCACTGAAAATTCAAGAAATTAATAGAAAGAAGATAGAGGATGAGGATAGATAAGATAGAACTAGTAGAATAGAAGAAGAAGAAGAACATCATCATCAGAGTAAACACGAATCTCACAGCGGAACGAATAAAATATAAACATAACTTTTGAAATACAAACATTTATATATACAATAGCACTTATCAGAGTACAACACTTACAACAACAACGGAAATAAATATAGATATAGAATCCTGAAGCCTCCTGCTCCAAGCTCTTCCAGTATATCTGTAAAATCCTGAACTACTTGACTGCCCGTACAAATTTAGGCACCCAAGAGTTTAGGGAAAACAACAAAGTAAACTCCGGGTCAGTCATGGGACTGGTATGAGTAAAACATTTTAAAACAGTTTGAACAAGTAAACGATATCTCATAAGACCACGCCGCATAATGGAACGGGTTTTTCCCTTATGAGAATCCAAAATATCTTTATATCAAAAAACTTTTGATATTATAATAATGTCTATGTACAAATAGATATCAACTAGCAGAAACGCTTTCATCTCACGTTCTACATATATAGTATACAATCAAAACCGCAAGCACGTATTGGGTAATGGATTTCCAACTATGACAAGGTATGGATCCACCTTCCGATCAGTGTACTCTAGGAATGATACACTGGAGTTCAACAAGAACATCTTGCAACTCAGCCACACATGACCGACCACTCATTTCGCTTGAGTGTATCGAATGTACATCACCAACGGTTGGGATCAGCAACCGTTTCCCATATATATAGGGGACAACATTGATAGATTAAAAGAAGCAAATGAATATTCTCTAGATAGGTGATTATACACCCTACTTCGGTGCGACCGACTTAGCCATGCTGCCTGCCCGATTTCTGTCATTTACCGGTTGATGAGGCTAGAAGCTACGCTTACTTTCCATTCATTTATAACACGATCACTTTGAATGCCACATTATCAGATCCGTAAATCATTTAGTTGGATCTGCACAAATAGATTCTGGATATTATGCGAAGGGAATAAATCCGTTGGCCACCATATATATTTGTACAGTCCAACCCATTCGATCATTGGAAATACTCTGTCAGACATTCGTCCATATACGTTCGTTCTGGGACTGAACGAAACCGAAGGCACTATTCTGTAAACAGGACAGCCCTTGCACTTTACTCCGTCTTCAATTTCTTCATCGTATTTGATCACAACGCTTATGTCGATACGAAGTGGTTCTTCGGATAATAATCCAACCGGTCTCTCCATATTAACAACGTAAAATGGTCAAAACTTCGATAGTCTGTGATTTAACTATCAAATGAAAATATGTCCGTGTACAAACAACGATCTTAATTCCAAATTGGATTATCGATCCAATCATCAACCATATATATATATATTCATATTTCCTTATTTTCTAAAATTAGAAAATATATGTTTTCAACATTGGAAAACATTTCCAATCCTCATTTACGCATCACTACCATTCCACAACTATTAGTCCCTAACTGTAAACTAGTAAGAGAACAATTCTCTAAGTATAAACCCCGAAGGCCGAAACCAACATCAGATCAACACTCAGAAAAATATTCAACTTACCAATCTCTAGTCAGTTTCTAATTTTTGTTTAACTTCATTTGATTTACTCTTATTCGAATACTATAAGTCGATTAACTCTATTGATTTAACTCTATCGAATATCTAAATTCGATAAACTCCTTTTTGATAAACTACGTTTTCCGTTACAACTATTTCCCTTTTTTAACGTTTACTTACCGTTACAAATATTTCCTATTTACAACTTCTATTTACCGTTACAAATATTTCCTATTTACAACTTCTATTTACCGTTCTAAATAACTATTCCTTATTTCTATTTATTTTCTAAATAAATATCCCTTTTATAAAACTCTATTTGTTTTATAAATACTTTTCCTTTTATAAAACCGTGTTCGTTTTATAAATACTCTATTTTCAAATTGTTTCCTTTTATAAAATCGGTTGATTTTATAAAACTCCTTTATTTCGATATACATTGAAATATTCCTTTTTACAACTCAGGGTTTCTTATGATATGTAAAATATCGAATAACAATGATTAATATCATTCTAACACACATAATCCAGAACAGATTATATAACACATCATATAACACTATATATGAAAACAGTAAAATAATTGTTGAGGAATCCAGTCAGATTCCTCCAACCTGTCTCCCTGCATCCACAGATGTTACACAGTATAATATATATCATATTTCATTTTGAAATGAAATATCCTGCTGTACAGAACCATATTTGATTAACAGTACATAGATTAACTATAACTACGTTTTCAATCAGATCTATTTAACAGTCCAGTTTAACAATCAATGTACATCAATCAATAAATAAAGTACAATTTATATTAAAATATAAATTGAGGAGAGTTAGTGAGTTTTACTCACATTTGCAGTTCATCGTTAAAGAACGATAAACTGTTATTTGATTTGAATCAAACAATTTATTTTGCCCTAAATTCATACGAGCTCTAATCCACTTCTAGTCAGCTTCATTGTGAATCTCTCGTCCATATGATCCTGTCGGATCTTGTTTCGCTGAATTTCGATTACGTGTGGAGATGTTATGATATTTTAGAAGTTTATACAATTATTTGAATAAATAAAACATGGGCTTTTATTAAAATAAAAGGCCTTAACCTTTTATTTCCTCTTGGCCCATGAACAAAACCCCAGACCCGCTTCGTTAGCCTTTTTCCCCAAAGAAATTTCGGTCTCTTCCCTGTAGCCATAATCGACACTTCCTCCATCTCGTTTACCTTCCATGAACCGCCGAACTCAACCACACCTCCACAGTTTCTTTCTCCTCTCAAAGAACAACTTCCAGAAAGCCATACCTCATCACGTTTTCCCATTTCAAACAAATAGTTGCTTCACAACAACGCAAGGCCTTCTATCCTTCACCACTTCTCACCGTTTCCCCCACCACTAATGTCCCATATTTCAGCACCCCCTCTCGAATCAGTACCTCAACACCGCAACAATCGACCGCCGGATCTGATGATCGAAGTCTCATCTGAGGTGGCGAAAAGCTGCCCCTCACCGTCTTGGACTCACGCCCGAAACCATTCACCCCTAATTCAGTTCTTGGCCGTTCAGAAGCTAGAGACCGATGGCTGAAGATAATTGGTGTTGTAAAATCTTCGAGATGATGGGTGGATTAACGTTTTTGAGGAGAGGAAGCATCGACAATTTTCTGGACGTCGAATTTTAGAAGTGGAGGCGCAGAACCGATTTTCGGAAATTAGGTTAACTGTTGCTCTATTTATAGAAGGTTGGGATGGATAATTATATTATTTTATTATCCATTGCTTACACATGAAGTACCACTTTAAAAACCGTTCATACGATCTCTGGCTTTGACAAACTAAGTCAATCTTAGCATAGAAAAATATTCCGAATCCAATGGGACAGGTTTCGTCGAATTCCGACACCGTTTGCGAAAACCCTTTAGAAAATATTAATGAAAAACACCGAGCATAAATTCTTTAAAATTACAGAAAAAATCCTAAAAATATGAGGCCTTGACATTTCACTAGACCTCTTCCTAAGGTTTCGTATGAAACTTGTTTCGTTGAATTTCGAGTTCGTTTGACTAGTTAACCATTCAGTTTAGTTTGTTATAAGTTAAAAACATAGTGTACCGTACTATGAAATATTCTGTTCACGTAGGGACTGTTATGGACAGAAACAAAAATACTATTGACATGAGTGATGTCCTCTGGTCCCAAAAATGTAATAATACCGGTAGATGGACTCATATTGTGAAACCCCGAAATGTTGATATAGGGTGCCAAATACTCCAAATAAAAAGTTGCTTATTTAATTAATTAAAAATTTCTATAAAATTCTAAAAATTAAATTATCACTATTTCCCAAAAGAACCTTGTCTAAATTCAAAACCGATCTCTAGTTATATCGAATAATCCGTTACGGTCGATAAACGATTCTATAGCGACTATTTTAAAATTTGATTTGGACATATCTCAAAATCTACATGACGAAATCCTGATTTTTCTCTTCCACTAGAAGGATATACTCCACCAGCTCCGTGCGTTTCTTGTTTCACAGAAATCCGATTTAAAACGAATCCTGTACATTCAGTTGAAGTTCGAATCGCCAAACAGCGAACTGCCGCGCCATTTCAAGCTCGGTTTTTAATTATAATATAATTATACGTTCTAACGTCGTCGATTAATTAATATATTCGTTATTTAAATAATTAAATAAGATAATTATTACACCGTCAAATATCCGGGTCATTACAAGAAGTGTAGAAATTAACAAAAATATGAAATAATAATGGAGGAATGAAAATGGGTGAAGATGGAGAAGAAGAATGGTTAAAAAAAATTGAAATCAAACCCTATTTATAAGATTTGAAAGGTTGCAACGCTTTTGGAACGTTACAAATAGTGAGAAGAAACTTCCTTCCAAAACTGAAAATGTGACAGTTGTATGTCAACATATGCTTACATGTATGTCGACATATATGCTTTAAAAAATTGAATTTTGAATATTTTCAAGTGTTTAACTATATATACTATTATGGAAATTCTTGAATTAAAACATAGTGATACAAATGAATATTATAAAGTAGAAAATCGTATGATATCATAAATATAAATTATACAAACATATTTATAAAGTTATAAAGTTTAAAACTATATAAATATAAAAGTATATAACTATATAAATATATAAATATACAAACTTATAAACTTTGAACCTTATGTTTAAAATCAAAGGTAAGATAGATAAACTAATTAAAATTAGAATTTGAATTTTGAAAAATAGAATTTTGAAAAACAAAAATTTGAATTTGAACCTGGAGTACTATTCAGAGTCTTACAAATAAACTAGACTCTATTACTATATTTAACTTGAACTCTTGATTACTCACGAGTCTTCTCTGAATTCTGAATCTCTTGAATCTCTAAAACTATACAGTCTTTAGTATTAATTCCTGTATACAACTCCTGCATTTTTATGTGTGTGTATATACATATTCTAGATAGAGATATTAGTATATATATTTTACAATCAATTAATATTGAAATAAGGCCGTTGTCATCAAAACTCCCTTCTCCAACAATCTCCCCCTTTTTTGATGATGACAATCTTAGTTTGTTAAAGATTCATACTTGTTGATGCTAATCCTTCTAATATTCCCTCTATCACTATGAATCCTATATATTCTACTTAAACCAAGTCTATATTTTACAATTTCTCCCCCTTTGGCATTATCAAAAAGAAATTCCAACGATAGTTCCTGTAACGAACCAGTTTTTTTCTACTCTTTAATATATGAATTTATTTGAAAATTTGTTATTTGAGAATGAATATTTGTTTAAACTTTGAAATCTAGTCTATTTAAATTTTGGTTTTGAATTTTATTTTGTATATATATAAGAAAAGAAATTAGTTAAATTTGGTATTAAAATATATTTGAATTTGGTTTTGGAAAAAAATTATAAATGCTTTGTACTTTGCATTGTATAAAGGTATATATACTTAGAATTTTTTGTTTAATAAGTTTTTTACTTGAAAATATATTTGTTTAATATTTTTTTTGCCACTTATGCATGGTGCTTTAACTAGTTTTAAACTTGTCCTAGTTAAAATCTTGCGTTCACCAAGTGTTCCATTTGTTTAGTAATACACGCCTCCGTTCCCTTAGAAAGCCATCCGTCCATTTTTTTTTCTTTTAGCATCCAAGTCCTTTATATTAATCCATCTCTTCTTGTTAATTTCCTTACTTCAGTTGTTCAAATAAATTCCATCCCCAAAATTTATTTACTCCATGAAAATCATGGCCCTCGTTCCTAAAGAATCGCATTGCCATGTTGTTGCTCATCGCCGACGATCGAACCTCGCTTCCGCCTGCTAACCTGCGTCGTGCCCCTTCAATCCACCGACCGCCTTCACCTTCTTCAGCAAAGTTGGAGCCATTCACTCCCCGGTCTTAAAGACGCGCCTTTGCAGAACCTCGCCCCTACCTGACTGGACTACCACCTCACCTCCTCGCAACCATCCGCTGATCAACCACCGCAACTTCCTTCACTGAAAGCAGCACCTCTTTATCGCTTCAGATCAGCACCCATCTCGAGACCGCAGCCTCTCCGCCAGTTGAATCTGAGCATCTACTCATGATAAATCTTTGAATTCAAGTTTTTAACTTTAGTAACTTGACTAGATAATGCAGTTAATTTTGATTGTTTGGGCGTAAATTTTGGTTTGCTGCTGTTAGATCCAAATTTGACTCTAACACCCAAGTAGTTCATATTTGCAGGGAATTATATCTAGGAATGAAGAAAAAGTAGAAAACACACCAAATTTATAGTGGTTCGGCGTTAACGAGCTGTAACGACCCAAAAAATCTGAACCAATTTAAAAATTTTAAATTGGCTAAAATAATGGGTTTTAAATATTTAAAATAAATATTTTAAATAATGGAAATGAAAAGTGAGTTGAATCGACAATTGAAACCGAATATAATTAATTATAATTATAAACAAAACCTGAAATGGCGCTGCAGTTTCAAAAATTGAATTCAAACTTTGTCGGATTGTACCGGGTGCAAAACAAAATGGATTTTAGCGAAACCAAAAATATTAAAATTTGTTAGTGAATACCTTTCTAACGAATCTGAAAAATCGAATTTTCATAGCGGAAAGCAAAAGTTATGGCCGAATGAATTTTCAGAAAGGTCGCTATGGAATTTATATAGGCCGTGAAATTGGCCATTTTGCATACGACCTCGGAATTCGATGAAACCACTTTTGTTGGATCCGGGATGTGAAGTTATTGCTAGGTTTCAAATTTCATAATTTTTGAAGCTAATATGTGAGCGTGGCAAAGGAAAATGTGTTTTGGTCAATTATAGTTAAATTGGATCGACCAAAAATGGGCCTTTTTGCAAACGGTCTCAAAATTCGACGAAACTAGTTTTGTTGGGACCGTATCATCAAAATATAGCTAGATTTATTTTTCTGGAATTTTTCGAATCAGTTTGTGGCCCTGGCAAATTGAAATATACGTTCAAATTAAATATTGAATGTTTTATACTTTAATCTGAAGGAAAACTGGCTGAAACATTCGAATGGGCCTTCGAAACATATCCCATTGTGTTCGGAATGGGGGTAAAACGCTAGGGACGATAGTCGTTGGGTTTGGATTGGTGGTCGTGTCAGAAAACCCCTTTAAAACTCCACCGGCCAATCAGATTTTTTATAAAAAAAAATTCCCCTTTTTTCTCTCTCCCCGCTGAAGCGATATACGGCGGAAGTGGTTCGAAGCTTCCTCCTCCGATTTCGGCCGCCACCGTCCACGCCAGGCTTCGCCACCACCCACGATCGAAAGCCCCTTCCCTCCTCTTCAAATCCGACCTAGTCCCACCACCTCCCATCGCGCCACCTGCGAGAACGACCTCCTCAAAGTTGCCCCCTTTCGACCGCCGCCACCGCCGGTAGGGACCACCGAATCGCCAGCCACCACCACGCGCGTAAAGCCCCTTCCTCCCTCTACGACGACGCACCACCTGATCGGCCCCTCGTGCAACGGATTCGACGAAAAACCAAGACCTAGTTTCGAACAAATAGTGAATGGTACGGCCTTGATTAATTAAAACTGTTTTTAACAGTTTAAAACCGTTGCAAAATTGTAATAATCATATCTTTTTGCTGTGTTAACGAAATTCAGTGAAACAAGAGACAGTGGACTCATGTGGACGTCTTCTACATTTTAGAAGAGACCGCATATTTTTCTGAGCCTTCTGCTATTTTTGGTGGAGTGGAACCCAATGTGAGATTTCTTATTTATAAATGATATGGACAACGACGATGTATAAATTATATAGTCGATGTATGAGTTATATAAGCGTTGTACACCTCTTGTATAAGCGTTGTATAAGTTGTATGTTCGATGTATAAGTTATATATGCGTTGTAAAAATTATATATGTGTTGAAATAGAAGTGAATTGCTATATATAAATAAATAAATATATATATATATATATATACGCCCCTCGTCCACAAACCATGGACGATATTTATTGGTTGTGATTGGTGTGAAAATTGATTGATAGCGAATGATTGTTTGGGATTGTTTGTGGTTGATATTGATTGATTGGAGTTGAAAAATACCCATTTGTGGTTGAGAAAAATTTGGTTGAAACCACATAGGATTAGTTTGTGGAAATGAAATAAATATATACATGCCGCCTGCGTGCGAACTAGATGCATGATCCCCATTGTCAAAAACCGCGAGGTTTTAAGGTAGAGCGAGGAGCCGTACTAGGGACAGTCCCGGTTTTAACTACCCTGCCGTTATGCTGCCGAAATTTTGAATAATATTCATGTGTTTGAATTATTTTCATTTGCTGAAACTATATTTATTCGTTGAATAGAAAACCTTCATGTGTTGAATCGATATTCATTCGTTGATTAGAAATTCATGTGTTGAATGGTATTCGTGTTTTAAATATAAAAATCACATTTTTATATATATATAGAAACTATAGAAAACCTTCATGTGTTGAATCGATATTCATTCGTTGAATTGAAATTCATGTGTTGAATGGTATTCGTGTTTTAAATATAAAAATAACATTTTTATCTATATATAGAAACTATAGAAAACCTTCATGTGTTGAATCGATATTCATTCGTTGAATTGAAATTCATGTGTTGGATGGTATTCGTATTTTGAAATAAATTGTTTTATGATAAAAATCACCTTTTTATCATCTATATGAACTATGTAAAATGACCTTGTTTTAAAATAAATTGTTTTACAATAAAAAACACCTTTTTATCATCTATATGAATTATGTAAAATGACCTTGTTTTAAAATAAATTGTTTTACAATAAAAATCACCTTTTTATCATCTATATAGACTATACAGAATAATAGTGTTTTGAAAAGAATTGTTTTACAATAAAAATCACATTTTTATTATATACATGAATTGTTGAAATGTGTAGTGTTAAAAATAATCACTCGTTCAAATAAATATGCCTGAGTTAAAATATTCATTAATTAGCTAATGATATGATTTTTGCCTATGCATGCAACATTAGAATGAATGGTGTTTTTAAACCAAATGGAATCAAATATGAAGTTGAATGGAAAATGATAAATGATAAGAACTGTATATATGTACATGCATATTTATTGAACAGGTTATAGCAAAAGGGCTAGAGAAGAGGAATAAAATTTGTGCCCGACAAATAGGTACACATTTATTGTTTTGTTTGGGTGATGATTTTATGAGCCTGTTGGCTAGCCGCTTGGCTTTTTCTTTTTCTTTTTGACATGAGGCGCCCGTGTGGCTATTTGGGAATTTTCCCAACCCCTCCCGTACAAAGGAGGTTATGGCGAATTTTTCCAAAATTTAATGGCGTTAGTGAAATATTTGAAGTGAAAACGATATTGAAATTGTTGAATGAACTATATTTATATAAATATATAAATATAAATAAAATTAAAACAAAACGTGGCCGTGCAGTTCGTGTTTTGAAACCGTGATTTCAAACGATTAGTACGGGAGATCCGACCATCGGATTTTCCCGAAACCGTAACCGTTGGGTTCGCCTTGGAAATATCTTTCCAACGGCACCAACTTTGTAAAAATCCAACGGTTGGATTGTCTGGAATGTTTAATACAAATTTGAAGAAAAACAGCGCCAGAAACGATTATATATATATATATAATTATATTTAATCGAATAACGACGCTGCAGTTCGTATTTTGAAATCGAAACTTCAAACGATTATACCGGGAGATCCGACCGTTGGATTTTCCCGAAACTGGAACCGTTGGATTCGTTTTGAAAAGACCTTTCTAATGATGTAAATTTTGTGAAGATCCAACGGTTAGATTTTCAGATATGTGTAAATCAAATCTGAAGAAAAACAGTGCCACGGCCGCGTTATGGCCCGAAGCGTCCTTTTTAGTAAATTAGCTATTTTAAAATAAATAAAAATAGCAATAAATCGTTATAAAATATTATAAACGATATGGATGAGATTTAGAAATTAACTGAAGGTTGGCTAGGATGATTGGTTTCCTGGGTGTTGATCTGATGTTGGTTTCGGCCTTCGGGGTTAATATTTGGGAAATCGTTCTCTTACTGATTGACGGTTAGTGACTAATAAATTGAAATGATGCATGTATATGTTAGCGTTGCACTTGTTTATTATATATGCGAGTTGCTCAGAAAGACCGAGTTTATCCCATTCTGAATAACTGAATCGACGATAATTAATCGAAGATGAAGACGGGGGTCGAAGACCGGAGATCTTCACCTCGTTTGGATGGCAACTGAGGTCCTGATTGGGAGGCATCCCGAAATATGGATAATGAGTGGTGATCGTCCCGACGTACGTGGTGATCGATGGGTTTGCGAGGTATTTAGTGCCTCCGGTTTCGTTCAGACCCAGAACGGACTTGTAAATGGACTGTGTGTCTGACATTGGATTTTATTCTGTGTTGATTGATCTCTATTAAATATACATCTGTTTGGCGGCGGAGAATTTATTCTTTTGCTTAACGCCCTTCTCTGAAACGCACGAGCTCAGAGGTTGTATATCGATGGACATCAGTCGCATGGCATGAATTGCCTGTGTGGCATGCTAAGATGCAGTGATCAGGGCTTCTGTTGAAAAGCAAAGTCTTGTGGTGATGATCAAAGCACCGCCGGTGTGGCGTAGCTTTGTGTATAACGTAAAATCGCGAGCCTCACACCCCGGTATGAACCAGAAACGGGAGAGGACATCAGGGAGGGCATGCGTTTCTTTCTAGCTAAGGTGGTGTCAGTGACCTACCAGTCCTGACATTTATATACTTTTCACCTGTGTGGTTGTTGCTGTTGCGAGGCGCCTCGGTTTGATCGGACGATCCGGGTCCGATGGAGTCATTCGTTGGCTCGTTTACGCCCCAAAGGGCGGGGAGACGTAGTGTTCAGGCATAATAATCCACATCGGTGGACCGGCCCTGACGATCCAAGGGGCAGTTGCGGCTGTTCCGGTGGCTCGGGCTAGAGAGTCACAAATTCGGTAAGGACTATCTTTTGCCTTGGTTCATGATGAAACCCAATTTCCAAATACGACATCGTGCGGTTTTGATTGTAGATATATATGGCGACATGATATATGATACCCATGCCGTCTATGATTGATAGTTATGATTTGAAATTGTTTTCAAAACATATAAACACTAGCAATAATATCAATTGCCTTTGTTTTATTCGTATCAAGCATATCTTGGCCGTTATAAGGTAAAAACTCTATCCTCCGGTTTGCGTTGCATTGTGTGATGGGAATTGAGTCTTATAATGGCTTCATTTTTATAAAATGCATTGCGTTGTTTAAAAGAAGGATTTGTTTTAAAGCACTGGCAATCCAATGGAGTAAACCTGTTCCACGAAAGTGGCGTGGTCCTGTGATTAGCCAAATTATATATATGTTGAGTAGATTTCTCATACCAGTCCCATGACTGACTCGTAGTTTGTTTCACTTTCAAACTCGGGTGCCCCTTTTTCTACACGGGCAGCCTTGTATTCAGGTTTAGCTGGTTCAGTCTGGATAGCTGGGAGCTAAAGATGGATTCTATCATTTATCTCTTTTTATGCTGTTCAGCTCCTATTGTACATATTATGTTTGTTTTCCGCTGTAGACATTTATGTATAGCTGAACTGTATTTTTACTAAGTATGATCCTGTATACTGTGTAACTCTGATGATTACTTTTATCCAGTATATTCTTTTGTTCATTATCTGGTGTGTTTATTTAATTCTGTTCTGCTATTATCTGTTTATGTGTTATATTCCACGGATTACCCTTGCCGCCGTCAGTACGGGGTTTGGGGTTGTCTCATTTGGTATTAGAGCTTTGGTTAAGCTTAGTTCTGGAATATAACATTTGAACGAACTCGTCAGAAATAGAACCAGTAGTGTTCTAGGACGGGTAACTCAATACAGATAGGATCAGTAATATCCTAGTATGAGTAGCAGGATGAAATAACACCTAGATAGACACATTTACATGCAAGTATCTGTCTCTATATTTTGAAATATCTTTTCTGTTGACCTGACACTTTGTCTGCTAATTGCAGACGCTCTAGAAAATGAGTGCCAGAAACAGAAGAAGTAACACTGACCCGGATATAGAAGCTCTATTTATGAAATATAGAAATCCGGGGGGGAAACCCTTCACGGCTGAAGAGTCAATTATGAAAACACAAGCCTGGATTCGTTCGGCTGAGAAAATCTTTGAAGGATTAAAACTGAGGGATGATGTAATAACCCGGAAAAAGTGAACCAGTTTAAAAATTTTAAATTTGGTTATTACCAAAGAATTTGAATGGTTGAAATATCATATTTCAATAAAATATAGAATTGGGTATGGTATGGCAGTTTGAAATTTTGAATATAAATTTTGTCTGACTGTACCAGGTGGAAAATATAACGGATTTTAGCGAAACTGAAAATATTTAAATCTGTTTATCAATACCTTTCTAACGAATCCGAAAAATCGAAGTTTCATAACGGAAATCAAAAGTTATGGCCAATTGAATTTTCAGAAAGGTCGCTATATAGTATATATAGCCCTTGAAAATTGATATTTTGCATATGACCTCGGAATTCGACGAAACCACTTTTGTTGGGTCCGGGATGTCAAATTATTGCTAAGTTTCAAATTTCATAATTTTTGAAGCTAGTATGTGAGCGGGGCAAAAGAAAATGTGATTGGTCAAATTCTGTTAAAATGGGTCGACCTAAAAATGGCCATTTTTCAAACAAGCTCAGAATTCGACGAAACTAGTTTTGTTAGGACCGTATCGTCAAAACAAAGCTAGATTTATTTTTCTGGAATTTTTCGATTCAGTTTGTGGCCCTGGCAAATTGAAATGTACGTTTAAATTAAATATCGAATGTTTTATATTTTAATTTGAAAAATAACTGACTGTAACAGTCGAAATGGCCAACGAACCATATCCCATTGTGTCCGGAATGGGGGTATTTAGCTAGGGGCGACAGTCGTTGGGTTTAAAAAGGAGTCCATTTGCAAAAACACTATTTAAAATTTCCTATAAAGCTCTGGCCAATAGGAAATTTTCTTTTATATAAAAAAAAAATTAACGAACGAAACCCTAGCCGCCAGCGATATTGGACGACTGTAACACCCCGTAATTTGAACATAAAAATTCACAAATTAAAGTATACTTAATTAAGTGAAATGGGTTACGCAGAGAAATATATATATATATATTGATATATATATATATATATATATAATTGAAAATTAAATAAATAAATATGCAAAAATGTTCAAAACAGCGAATTGGGAGAGGGGAATAACCGAACCGGCCAATTTTTGAGGTCGACCCAAGCCCGCTGGGTCGACTAGGGGTTAATCCAGGGTGTTTGGCTGTCAACCCGTGGGCCGATTCGCTCAAACGCAGATTTTGCATTTGAATGGTTCTCATGGTTCAGCTTTAATCTAAAGGCCCTAGATGGTTCCTACACTTGACTTCTTCCCCAAGACATGCTTTGATGGCTTGGATTGAATCTAGGGTTAATCCTATGGCTAATACTATCCTAATCCTCTATAAAAAGACCCCTAAACCTAGCCTAAATCACCATTATTCAATCCTACAACTAAACTATGTCAAATTTGTTCCTCTCATGGCCTCCACTCTCATGCTAAAATTCCTAAGCCTATTTCTATGAGAGATTGTGAGTTCATACAAGTGCTTTCAAACTTGTATGAGTGTTCTTAGTTTGCATTCAAGTCAAGTTGCAACATTTCTATTTCAAAGCAAGGATTTTTATTGATTTGGCGCAAGGGTTTTTCAATTGGGGCTTTCATATTTTGGTGCTTGCATAAGGGCTTCGTCTCAATCTTTATAATAAATAATTATTTGTGTCTTCATAGCATTGTAAGCCCTTTTCTACTTTCTTTCTTTGAACTCTAAAGTTAAATGAATGATGCAAGTTTGGGGTTGATCATTATGATATGCAAGTTTGGTTGATCATTATATGCAAGTTTGGTTGATCATTATGATATGCAAGTTTGGTTGATCATTATATGCAAGTTTGGTTGACAATTATATGCAAGTTTGGTTGATCATTATGATATGCAAGTTTGGTTGATCATTATATGCAAGTTTGGTTGATCATTATGATATGCAAGTTTGGGTAGATCATGTTATCATGTTATGCAAGTTAAACTTGAAGTTGTGATCTTAAAGCTTCAAGCTTTATGTTGAAGTTGCATTTTGGCAACATGGAAGTTATCATATCCCTTATGATAACTTGCATGTGAGGCTAAAAATGCGAACTTCTAGCCACTTCTACATGCCATTCATCACCATGTATCACTTATATGCTAAGTTTGGTTTTATGCATGCTTATGAAGCCTAATAATGCAATATGCAAGTATATGAACATATGTACATTTCATATGCCACCATGTTAAACTTGTGGCTTCAACACCTTTTTGTCATGATTATGCCAAGTTCCCTATTTTATCCTTTATGCGTTGTTGCGATTATGTAAACGATGGGATTACGTTGGGGTTGGGTAACATTATGACATAAACATGGTTTTTATAACATGACGTGATATGTTAACTTGTAATTATGTTTTGGAAACATAATGGACATGACACTTAGAAAATATGAGAGTGGCCAACTCGAGGTTGGGTTGAGTTTGTAGCATAAATCTACCCGGACCCGCCCGGCTTAACTAGTGGCTACAAACAATAGGACCCAATGTGAGAAGTTGGTCATGTTGTGCTCGAACCCGAGGTTAGACCTAGTTGTGGTGTAAAGCTACCCGGACCCGCCCGGCTTAACTAGTAACCACAACAAAGTCTAATGTGAGAGGTTAAAGCGCATTAAGTTAATTAATGCCTCCTGATTAGGGTTAAGTCATGGTCCACTTAATACTTAACCAATTTGGGCTTGATGGATTAATCGAGGTTAAGTCAGGACCCTTGGGTACTCTTAACCGATTTAATCCACGTTTGGATCGGGTTAACCACATTTAACCCGTTAAGAAACCTTAGTTGCATGGTCCTTTTCAGCAGTAACCTTCTAGATAGTATCATAAGACACTAGGACTAGGCTAGGGTGGGGCACGATTACTGGGCTGATTGTAAGAGACCAAAAGAGACGGCTGAATGATGCCCCGGTTGTTCAGGCGGACCATGGTCGTGCACATTAAGTCCGGAGTTGAACACGGGCACCGGTAGGTTTGGACTGTGCATCATGGTATGGTGTCTGAGGGTTACACCGTAGGGCCAGATACACCTTAGGGTGGACCCTGCACAGTCAACTACATTACATGATTAAGCCGTATGACACCGACACTTGACGAGTTAGGCTTATAGGGAGCCGATCGACTAGACCGAGTAGTTGGACCTTGATTTAGGTCATCTCATGATGTTGGGCCAAGCTTGGGCCAAGGGATCAATTCTTGTTTTTTACTTGACATGTTAGAATGCTAGTACACCCGTGGTGCAAAACTTAACCTTAATTATGCGATGACACCTTTATCTATCTTGTTAGTTAATAATCATGCCAGTATGTTGTTATCCTTATGTTCATCTCAGCTTCTCATGCCAGTTAACTTTACTAGTTCATAGACAGATAGTAGTAGGGCTTACCAGTCTTTTTGACTGACCTGTTTTCTTTCGCCTCCTTTCTTCCGTTTCCCCCCCCCCCCTCAGGTTCTCAGGGTGGGAACATTGGAGCTTAGCTTGGATCTTTACAGCTTGCTTACTGGATTTGCTCATGTACGGTTTTGAACATTGAGCTAGCTATGGTTTATCACTTCATTTTGGGGATAGTACTTTATGTATTTCAGTTTTTCAGTTTATGCTTTTATCTAGACTTTGTTGTTGGAAAATAATGACCAAGTACTTTGTTGTAACATGACTATGGTTTTGAAATGCTAAGTTTTATCCGCTGCTTTACTACTCTGTTTTACTTATATGTTCTGTCTTGTGATATCTGCATGCATGTTTACCTTGTTTAACGCCCCTCCAAAGCCAGTGTGCTTGCAAGAGTGGCATTGGCGGAGGTGGGGTGTTACATTTGGTATCAGAGCATAAGGTTTACAAGATTTGAGCAAAAGTGTTTTTAAAACTTACCTTTTGAAGAACTATTTTCAAAACCAATTAAGTATTTTCCAAGAAAAGTCTAGTTTATTTTTAAAGGCTATTCCCCAAAAGCCATAGCACTATCCTTCGTTTCTTCGTTCTGAATCTATCTTTTTCTTCGTTTTAGTATGGCCGATCGCTTTAACATCCCGGAAGGCGTACAAGTACCCGTCTGGTTCCGAAGATTTATGGAGGCAAGGGCGAATGAAGCCGGCCCCGCGAACATTCCTCCTCCTTCCCCCGTCGCTAACATCTCTCCTCCTCCCGTAGCTGAGGTTCCTCCTCCCCCTCAGCATACACAAATGAATTTCGCGGAGCTTTGCAAAGACTTTAAGGCGATGGGTTTCAAGAATTTTGTCGGAACGGAGACTTCTGTGGAGGCAAGAAACTGGTTAAAGGAAACTGAAGACCTCTTTGCTATCTTTGAGGTGGAAGATCGTAGGAAAGTTCTGCTGGCGGTATGGCTATTAAAAGGGGAAGCTGCTTATTGGTGGGTAGTCACCACCACTACTAGACCCATTGAGACTTGGGATGACTTTAGGAGAAGGTTTGGACTAAAGTTTCTATCATCGACTGAAGAGAATCTTCAGATGGAGAGCTTCCTATCTCTAAAGCAAGGGGACATGACAGTTAGGGAATACGTGGATATGTTTAATCAACTTGCTCAGTTCGGCCTAGAATTGGTAAACACAGCTCAGAAGAAGTCCCTACACTTTGCTCTAGGATTGAATGAGCCATTGCGCGGTTTGGCCATGTCTCATATACCCATGGGGGCGACTTTCGAGAGTTTGGTGAATATGGCCCTGCTTCAAGAGGAAGATAAGAGTGGCAAGAAGGAGGTCAAGGCAAATGAGTCTCAAGGCGAGAAGGTAGATTCCGGAAAAGGAGGCAAGAACAACAATAGCAAGGACAACAAGTCAAGAGAAAGGAGGAAGTGCAACTTCTGTGGGATTACTGGGCACATAGCCAAAGACTGTAGGAAGAAGAAAAGGAAGTTGGGCGAATGCTTTCATTGCGGAGAGTCTGGACATTTTAGCAAGGATTGCCCCAAGAAGCAAGGACAAGGGCAAGGACAAACTCAGCAAGTAAGACCCTCTGGAGGGCAATTGCAGGCTCTCCTCGCTCTTCCAGCTTTTGATCGAGGTAGAGTTTTTATAGAAATTCATGTTTACATTTCTGATTTTCCTGTTTGCACCTTATTTGATTCTGGCGCATCACATAGTTTTATCTCTTCTGATATTGTTGAAAGTTTGCACCTAAGTACTAGCTTAGTTGAGGATCCCGTTTGTGTTTCAAATCCAATTGGGGGTTCCGCCCATCTACCTGTGATTTGTGTGGATTTGAAAATCTCTATCTTGAGCATATAATTCATGTGTAATGTTTAGGTTCTCGGGTTTATGGGATACGGGTTGATCTTGGGCATGAATTGGTTGTCCAGTTATGGAGCCATTCTCGATTGTGAACATAGGGTGGTGAGGCTCATGACTCGCCTCGGTAATTCCCTAGAAATTTCTTGTAACCCTAGAGGTCCCGTCATGTTATGTTATCTTGAATCTCTCGACTCATCCATCGATGATCTGCAATCTGTAAGGGTGGTCCGAGACTATCCCGATGTCTTTGAAGAAGTTAAGGGTTACCCCCTAAACGAGAGATAGATTTCCGCATTTATCTAGTTGATAATGCCAAGCCAGTATCATTGCTAGTTAGGCACATGGCTCCACGTGAGAGAAGGGAGCTCAGTAAGCAAATCAAGGAGTTGCTTGAGAAAATTTTTATTAGGCGAAGCATTTCTGAATGGGGTGCTCCGGTGGTATTCGCTACTAAGGCGGATGGTTTGCTTCGTCTATGTGTTGATTATCGAGAGTTGAACAAGCTGACAAAGAAGAATAGGCACCCGTTACCGAGGATTGATGATCTCTTTTGGTGCTTCTGTTTTCTCTCAACTCGATCTAGCCACCGGATTCCATCAGCTTAGAGTAGCTGAGGATAGCATTGATAAAACTGCGTTTAGGACTCCAGATGGATTCTTTGAATGGCTTGTCATGCCATTCGGTTTGACTAATGCACCCGCATACTTCGTGGACTTGATGAGTAGGGTGTTCAGGGAGTTCCTTAACAAGTTTGTTGTTGTCTTCGTGGATGATATTCTGATCTTCTCAAAGGATGAGGAAGAACATGCAAGGCATCTCAAGGAAGTGATGGATACGCTTAGAGCGCATCAGTTGAAAGCCAAGTTCTCCAAATGTCATTTTTGGAGAAGGGAAGTTCGGTTTCTTGGACATATAGTCTCTAAGCAAGGCATAGCGGTGGATCCCGCGAAAGTGGTTGTGGTTCAAGACTGGAGGACTCCTAGGAATGCAACCGAAGTAAGAAGCTTTCTTGGTCTGGCAGGCTACTATAGGAAGTTCATCAGGGACTTCACTAAGATTTCGGCCCCTCTTACTAAGTTGACGAAGAAGAACTTAGTCTTTGCATGGGACTTGGAGTGTGAGCTTGCTTTTCAAAGGCTCAAGAGAGCCCTTACCTCAGCTCCAGTTTGGCAACATGGATTGGCACTGTTTTCAAGAGATAGTTTTCTGCATGGGATACCGTATAATATGTAAATGAGATCCAAGATTCACTAACGAATCTTAGAAAGCTTGCACGAAACCATGAGCACGCAGTTATGTTTAAGCCAAGTATTTTAGGCAAAGAATAAGTGGAAGTGGAACGAGAGGCAACGGTGAAATGAGTTCTAACTCATATTTTGGGAACAAGAATTAAGAACTACGGAATTGCGAAGTTAAAAGACGGTCAGGGCACGATGGGATTAAGCACAAGAAAATGCGGCTTAGAAGATCGAAGACTAGATACGCGCATTTAATCTCTTTCTAAGAGTATATCCTTGATCCCTATTGTTCTGTAGAGCTTACTCGCATGCTATCTTTTAAGTATATCCTCTCGGTCCTATCCTCAATCTTAGATCTGTTGCAAACCCCCTAAGGTGTATGACTAGCCTATTTGTGATATATGGTTGGGGTGAAGAAGTTCATCACCAAACTATTTGGGCTTTATGGGATATGGGTAATAATTGATAGACTTACGAAGAGAACCCATTTTTTCCGGTGAAAAGCAAGAGGACCGTATCATGGCTAGCATCTGTTTATCTTCGAGAGATAGTATGGTTGCATGGAGTTTCTTCTAGCATAGTTAGCGATCGTGACCCAATTTTCACTAGCTAGTTCTGGAATAGTTTGCAAGAAGCGATGGGTACGCGATTGCATTTGAGTACAGCCTATCACCCCCAGACGGATGGCCAAACCGAAAGGGTGAATAGAGTGCTAGAAGATCTCTTGAGGCTTTGTGTTCTCGACTTCGGTGGTACTTGGGAAGACCACCTTCCTCTTGTAGAGTTTGCTTATAATAATAGCTATCAAGCCAGCATAGGGATGGCACCATTTGAAGCTTTATATGGGAGGCCGTGTAGGTCACCATCTTGTTGGTGGGAGACAACAGATAGACTTATTGTGACGAGAAGGAATTTCGTTCGGTCCGAACCAGTCGCTAAACCGATCCAGGCCGTTCGAAACGCCCTATCGTTTGAGAACAAGCCACAACAGAACACAAACAGAAGAACATTTCATTGTATATTACCACAACGCATCAGATTACAAGAATATACAGAGTATAAATGAATGAATATTACACAGAAATAACAGAGATTTAAATTACATTTAAATACATCACAGCGGAAAATAATAAAATACACAACTAGAAGAGATATACGGATACAAAGCTTTCCGGATATCATTCCAGTTGTAAACCAGGATCCTGTGAATATAAATCTGCAAAACCGAAACTACTAGCTGCCCGTGTCAAAATAAGGGCACCCAGAGTTTAGGTTAAAACAATAAACTCCAGGTCAGTCATGTGACTGGTGTGAGAACTAAAACAGTTATTAATCTTTATTTTAAATCATTAGGTAAATCAAGGGACCACGCCGTATAACACGGAACGGGTTTCCTCCCAAGAATACCAGTGCATAAAACAAATAGCGCAATGCTAAATAAATAAAAATGAAGCTGTTATAAGACCCAGGTCCTATCACACAATGCAACGCAAGCCGGGGGATAGGGTTTTTACCTTATAACAGCCAAAGAATGCTTGATACGTTTAAAACAAATCGTTTGATACTATTATAAGTGCATAGTGTATAAAACAACTTCAAATCATAAGTATCAATCATAGGCGACATGAGCGTCCCATGCCACTATGTCGCCATAAATAGGTTTACATATAAAACCGCAAATGGCACGTATTTGGAAATTGGATTTCCGTCTATGAACCGAGGCAAAAGATAGTCCTCAACCGATTCGAGACGCTCTAGCCCGCCCCTCAGGCAAGTACTCAGTCAAGCCTTGGATCCTCAGGGCCAGTCCACCGATGTGGATTAAACTTAAACCCTGAACATGCGTCTCCCCACCCTATGGGGTGTAAGTCTGGTCCGTCTGCCGACCAGAATGCATCGGCCGAAACCGATATAACCGAGGCGCCTCGCAACAGCAACAACCACATAAGTCAAACTCGTCAGGGCGTGTAAAACCACTGACGCCACTTCTAGCTAGAAAGAAACGCATGCCCTCCCTGACGTCCTCTCCCGTTTTTGGTTCATACCGGGTGTGAAGCTCGCGAATTCACGTTACACAAAGCTGTGCCACACAGGCTGTGCTTTGATCATCACCACAAGACTTTGCTTTTCAACAGAAGCCTCGATCAATTGCCACTTAGGCATGCCACACAGGCAATTCACTCCATGCGTTTGATATCCATCAATATATAACCCCTGAGCTCGTACGTCTCAGAGAAGGGCGTTAAGCAAAAGAATAAATTCTCCGCCGCCAAACAGATATATATTTAATAGAGATCAATCACACGGACTAAAATCCAATGTCAGACACACAGTCCATTTACAAGTCCGTTCTAGGTCTGAACGAAACCGGAGGCACCTAGTACCCCGCATATCCATCGATCTCCAAGTACGTCTGGACGATCACTAACTGTTTCCATCTTCTTGGGTGTACAGCCCAATCAAAATCATCAGTAATTACCCAAACGACGTGAAGACTTCCGGTCTTCGACCATCGTCTTCATCTTCGACTTATCGTCGTATCAGTTATTCAGAATGGGATAAACCCGGTCTTCCCGAATAACTCGCGTATATTTTATAAAAGTGTTACACAAACACAACATACGTCTCATTCCAATTCATTAGTCACCAACCGTAAATTAATCAAGAGAATAATTCCCCAAATATTAACCCCGAAGGCCGAAACCAACATCAGATCAATATCCAGAAAACCATTCTGCTTGGCTAACCGACAGTTAGTTTCTAAATTTCACATTCATAGGGAAAGGTTCCCATTAATTTTATCAAAGATAAATTCTTTGAATTTATTCTTTATTCTATTTTTGAATCTCAATTCAAACTAGTCGGGATTAGCGAACCTTACCGAAATAATCATTTATTTTAATTTCTCCATCCCAACCTATTCATCCCATGAAGTAAAACTGGTAATACTTCATATCTAACACCACCGTGTTATCGGTAAATTCAATTACCATTTCACGTTCAAATCTAATTAAAGATTTAACTATCGCCTGGAGCAAAACTGGTGATACTCCATTTTCGATCATTTCAATCTAATTAAAGATTCATTAAAACTCCACTTAGTTTTAATCTTCGACTGGGTTAAAGAATCAGTGTCATTTAAAACACGATTCACGATAAACCCAAAATCACATTCCATTAATTATCGGGTTAAAGAACAAGTGTTATTTAAAACACTATTCACGATAAACCCAAAAATCAATACCAATTCAATTCCAATTAAATATTGTTTAATTGGTACACTTCATTAAATCTAAATAAAAAGATTTAATCTTTTCTCAACTGGGTTCAAGAACAGTGTTACTGAAGACACCACTCACGACAAACCCAAATCACATTTGATATTAAACACAAGGCTCTGAATAGAAAATATACCGGCTTATATTCAATATCAAATTCTACGACTAACAAATATCGTATTGGAAATAACGATATATATATCTATATCTTTCAAATTTCCATAACAACATTTGTATAATCACGAAATCCAACATCGAAATATTCCGAAGACAATTTCGATTCAAATCCATTCCAATGCAATCATTGGAAATTTTGGTTATTTTTAAAACCCTTTTCGAATTCAATTTATTTATTTAAAAATAAATAGAATTATAGTTCTAGTTCAAAACTAGTTCATTTCGATAAAAAAATCTATTTTTATCATTTCAAATATGGAGTTTTTCATCCCAAATCTTCACAAATCATTTCTTATGATTTTACACAAATTATTGCTATTTTTAATAATTTTATCAAGGCCCGTACAGTCGATTTCCATCAATGGCCATCGAACTGCACTTATAGCGACCTTTTTCGAATTTGATTTGGACGTATCTCCAAATCCAACCGTTAGATTTCAAATTTCTAACATTCATTAGAAATCTCTTTTCGATGCGAACCCAACGGTTCCGGTTTTAGGAGAATCCGACGGTCGGATCTCCCGATAAGTCCGTTTGAAATAAATGGTCGAAATTCACGAACTGCCGCGGCGCGGCGCGTTCTATTCAGGCCATTATATTATATATATAATATATATAATATATATTTCGTCGATTTCTATTTAAAACGAATTGTATGAATAGTTTTAAAATTCGTTTTAAAAGCAATTTCAACTTCCATTTCAATTCAAATCAAAATTGAATTCTTCTTTATAAATTCGTTTTAAAATTCATTTCTATTCCATTCAAATTTCAATTCAATTCATTTCGAAATCGTTTTCAATTCAATTCATTTCGAAATCGTTTTCAATTCAATTCATTTCGAAATCGTTTTCAATTCAATTCATTTCGAAATCGTTTTCAATTCAATTCATTTCGAAATCGTTTTCAATTCAATTCATTTCGAAATCGTTTTCAATTCAATTCATTTCGAAATCGTTTTCAATTCAATTCATTTCGAAATCGTTTTCAATTCAATTCATTTCGAAATGAATAAATCGATATAAATATCGTTTACGTCAAAATGGCGTCAATCTAATTAACACGGCTTCATAAATTTCTATTTTCAAATATTCTATTTCAAATATTTCTATTTCAAAATAGTTGTTATTATCAAAATATTTCGTTCAACACATGACCAATCTCAATGAATGAGTACTGTCAACACATGAACTTTTATTTTATATCGATAAAGGTGCAAATTTTATTACTAAAATATTTCGTTCAACACATGACCAATCTCAATGGATGAGTACTGTCAACACATGAACTTTTATTTTATAATATTCTTTATTTTTCAAATTGGAATGAGGCCCAATCAATTACCATATAAAGTTAATTATATGGATTTTTCATACAACACATGTATATAATAGCATGGAAAAATAATCAACCATCAACCAAAGTGCACTACACTGTATAAGCAGCAAATATAGATATCTAACGCTTAAAAACAGCCTGTCAATCAACCGATCGACATATTTAATAAATCAGGATGAGTGAACTTCAAATTTCATCCCAACACCTGTGTGGGGTTTCAAACAATCAAACACATATTTTATTTGTGCAGTTGGGCGATGTGTGAAATTTATCGACCCAATCAATATCAGTCAAATCAGTGTATATACAAACAAATCGGCCGATTTGTTTATAACTATTCATTTATTCACATCCACGTTAAAATTATATTTTTAACGATAAAACATTTTATTTCAACCTATGAATTTCTATTCAATTCATTTACACAATAAAATGATATTTTTATTTTCTAACATATTTTTAGAAAATTTCGGCGGCATAACGGCACGATACTAGAAACGGGACAAGGCCTAGCCTTATCCCCGGTCTAGTGAAGGCCCACGCCATTCACACATCAATCATATCAATTTCAATTTCACCAAAACAATCAAATCCAAATCAAATAATCTAACCAACTACACAACCAATCAAACAAGTCCATGGTCTGTGGACGGGTGTCGGGTGCTTCTAATAAGCACCGTCTGCATCCTAGTATATATATATATATATATAACTAGAAAAGTAGAATTTGAGTGAGAAGTTCTCACTTATAGCTATCCTAGCTCCTTGGCACTTCATTGATAGAAATCTTCATCGCTATCGCATCTCCGTCATCTTTATTGCCCGTAGCCACTACATATATAAAAATCACATTTTTATATTTTGATGTCTTTAAAATAAAAATCACATTTTTATTTATTCACTTTCAATTTAAAAATCATATTTTTATTATCTCGTTCTATGGATAAAAATTCTATTTCTACATTGCTACTATATAGACAAAAATTCCATTTCAAAAAATAAAGTTTTCGCCTTTATAAAAATAAAGTTTTCGCCTTTATAAAAATAAAGTTTTCGCCTTTATAAAAATAAAGTTTTCGCCTTTATAAAAATAAAGTTTTCGCCTTTATAAAAATTACCACTTTATCTCAACGTATTTAAAATAAAAATCAGATTTTTATTTCGCTACACATACAAAGATGATATTTTTATATTCTCTATCCTATAAAGATTATATTTTTAATACTTTAAAAATATAAAAATCATATTTTTAATATTTCTATATAGTAAAGATTATATTTTTAATACTTTAAAAATATAAAAATCATATTTTTAATACTTTAAAAATATAAAAATCATATTTTTACTTCTTCTACCCAATAAAAATTTCGCCTTTTCTATTTTAAAGTTTAAACCTTTTTTTCTATTTTAAACCTTTAAAATAAAAATCAGTTTTTAAATTCCTTTTAAATCAGTTTTAATTCTCTATTTAAATAAAATAAAAATAAAACAAATAAATTAAAAAAAAACTTACAGGGGTCTGCGAAAAAAAAGGGGTTCCAGGGGCGGTTTCTTTTGGGGTGCGGAGGGGATTCGATGGGGTTCGCCGCTGGGTGGTCGGTCAGGGAGGCAGAGGGGAGCGGCAGGCGGTGGTGGCGGAAGGAGGTGCTGTCGAGGTCGAAGGCTGCTCTGGGCTAGGGTTGCGGTGGTCTTCCGTCGGTTTGGGGGCTGTAGCGATGCGACATCGCGGAGGGAGTGGAGAACGATGGGAAGAGGGGCGGAGGAAGGAAGAAGAAGGGCGGTGGCAGCGGTGATGAACGGCGGTGGCGGAGGTGAGGTGGGTGGCGGCTGGTAGGCGACGCGATTTGTTTTTTTTTTCTTTTTTTTTTCTATTGATTGAATTGAAGAATAAACGGGGGGGGGGGGGGGGTTATTATAAAGAAGTATATATATTAATTTATATTTTTAATTTAATTTTATCTTCAAAAAGTTACTTTAGAAATTCGAACTCCTTTTTGAGCCCACCGACTGTCGTCCCTAGGGTAATACCCCCATTCCGAACACAATGGGATATGTATCGCAAGCTGATTCGATCTTTTCAATTAGTTTCCGTTTAATTTACATTTGAATCACTATATTGAATTTTAAACGTACATTTCAAATTACCGGGGTCACATACTAACTAGAAAAATTCCTGAAAAATATTTTCTAGCTTCGTATTGACGATACGGTCCTAACAAAACTAGTTTCGCCGAATTCTGAGACCGTTTGAAAAATGGCCAATTCCCAGTCGATTTAAAATCAACTGAAAATGGTCAAACGCATTTTCCTTTGCCACGCTCACATATTGATTCGAAAAATTATGAAATTTGAACCCTAGCAATAACTTAACAACACGGACCTAACAAAATTGGTTTCGTCGAAATCCGAGGTCGTTTGCAAAATGTCTATTTTTAAGGGCCTGAATTCCATAGCGACTATTCAGAATTTTCAACTGGACATATCTTTTTATCCTCGCCATGAAATCTCAATTTGTCGGATTCGTTGGAAAGATATTCACTATTAGATTCCATTATTTTTGGTTTCACTAAAATCCGGATTGTTTTGCACCCGGTACATTCAATTGAAGTTTGAAATCGAATTATCGAACTACCGCGCCATTTTCAATTCTATTAATAATTATATATAATTATTTATATTCTAACGACGACGCGTATAATATATACGTTCGAATTATATTCAAAATAAATTTCTCTTCGATATTATTTAAAATAATTCATTTTAAATAATCAAAATTCGCTAAAATTGCCAAAAAAATAAAAAAAATAAAAAAAATAAAAATTTTAAACTGGCCCAGATTTTCCGGGTTATTACAATCTCCCCCACTTAAAACTTTTCGTCCCCGAAAAGGAACAAAGTCGAAAGTGGTTTGATTAATCAACACTACGTTCGATCTGGCTTCCATTCTCCAACTTTTCAGTTTCTGAGAATTTTCAAATTTTCAAAAATTTGGCTAACTCCCTAAATTTTCGAAAAATTTCGCCATAACCTCCCCTGCACCGGGAGCATCGGGGAATTTCAAATAGCTTCCCCGGTCCTTCAGATCTCAAAAAGAAAAAGAAAAAGCCAAGCGGCTAGCCAATAGGCTCATAAAATCATCATCACCCAAACAAAACAGTAAATTATGTAATAAACATGTACCTATTTGTCGGGCAAACAAATTTTATTCTCTGCTCTAGCCTCCTTGCTATGACCTGTTCAATGATATACATGTATATGCAAGCAGATGCGACCAATTTTCAATACAATTCAATATTTGATTCAATTAGGCTAAATGGCTAAAAATTAGCAAACAAATAAACAAACAACACAAACATCAATCAATTAGTGAATTATCATTTGAAATTCATAATTTTGATACATACACAAAAATCATGTTTTTGATGCCAAATCACAACAATAGGCCCTATCTAATTTTGGTTCTCACACCAGTCTAATGGAAATATATAGAAATCTCACCTTCGAAACACGAAAATAAATTCTAATGATGACGCGTCAATCATTAGAATCATGTCCGAGCGACTAGAGTGTGATTCTATATCTATCCAATATATTAAAATTTCAAATACACGTGGATCAGACGTATACGCAAAATCTTTATATACTGGACTGTCCAACTCAATATAAATAGATAATCAAATACGAATATTTGATTTAAATTTTCAAAACAAAATTTGTTTTCATTTGAAAAATATACTCTTCACACTCGTTCTAGGATACTACTGATCCCATCTCTAACGAGTCATTCCCGTTGGATATTACTAATCCAGTTTCTGATGAATTCTTTCGTACGGTCCTAATGTGTCTTGTTCTCTAGCTTTGTAAACCAAGGCTCTGATACCAACTGTGACGAGAAGGAATTTCGCTCGGTCCGAACCAGTCGCTAAACCGATCCAGGCCGTTCGAAACGCCCTATCGTTTGAGAACAAGCCACAACAGAACACAAACAGAAGAACATTTCATTGTATATTACCACAACGCATCAGATTACAAGAATATACAGAGTATAAATGAATGAATATTACACAGAAATAACAGAGATTTAAATTACATTTAAATACATCACAGCGGAAAATAATAAAATACACAACTAGAAGAGATATACGGATACAAAGCTTTCCGGATATCATTCCAGCTGTAAACCAGGATCCTGTGAATATAAATCTGCAAAACCGAAACTACTAGCTGCCCGTGTCAAAATAAGGGCACCCAGAGTTTAGGTTAAAACAATAAACTCCAGGTCAGTCATGTGACTGGTGTGAGAACTAAAACAGTTATTAATCTTTATTTTAAATCATTAGGTAAATCAAGGGACCACGCCGTATAACACGGAACGGGTTTCCTCCCAAGAATACCAGTGCATAAAACAAACAGCGCAATGCTAAATAAAGAAAAATGAAGCTGTTATAAGACCCAGGTCCTATCACACAATGCAACGCAAGCCGGGGGATAGGGTTTTTACCTTATAACAGCCAAAGAATGCTTGATACGTTTAAAACAAATCGTTTGATACTATTATAAGTGCATAGTGTATAAAACAACTTCAAATCATAAGTATCAATCATAGGCGACATGAGCGTCCCATGCCACTATGTCGCCATAAATAGGTTTACATATAAAACCGCAAATGGCACGTATTTGGAAATTGGATTTCCGTCTATGAACCGAGGCAAAAGATAGTCCTCAACCGATTCGAGACGCTCTAGCCCGCCCCTCAGGCAAGTACTCAGTCAAGCCTTGGATCCTCAGGGCCAGTCCACCGATGTGGATTAAACTTAAACCCTGAACATGCGTCTCCCCACCCTATGGGGTGTAAGTCTGGTCCGTCTGCCGACCAGAATGCATCGGCCGAAACCGATATAACCGAGGCGCCTCGCAACAGCAACAACCACATAAGTCAAACTCGTCAGGGCGTGTAAAACCACTGACGCCACTTCTAGCTAGAAAGAAACGCATGCCCTCCCTGACGTCCTCTCCCGTTTTTGGTTCATACCGGGTGTGAAGCTCGCGAATTCACGTTACACAAAGCTGTGCCACACAGGCTGTGCTTTGATCATCACCACAAGACTTTGCTTTTCAACAGAAGCCTCGATCAATTGCCACTTAGGCATGCCACACAGGCAATTCACTCCATGCGTTTGATATCCATCAATATATAACCCCTGAGCTCGTACGTCTCAGAGAAGGGCGTTAAGCAAAAGAATAAATTCTCCGCCGCCAAACAGATATATATTTAATAGAGATCAATCACACGGACTAAAATCCAATGTCAGACACACAGTCCATTTACAAGTCCGTTCTAGGTCTGAACGAAACCGGAGGCACCTAGTACCCCGCATATCCATCGATCTCCAAGTACGTCTGGACGATCACTAACTGTTTCCATCTTCTTGGGTGTACAGCCCAATCAAGATCATCAGTAATTACCCAAACGACGTGAAGACTTCCGGTCTTCGACCATCGTCTTCATCTTCGACTTATCGTCGTATCAGTTATTCAGAATGGGATAAACCCGGTCTTCCCGAATAACTCGCGTATATTTTATAAAAGTGTTACACAAACACAACATACGTCTCATTCCAATTCATTAGTCACCAACCGTAAATTAATCAAGAGAATAATTCCCCAAATATTAACCCCGAAGGCCGAAACCAACATCAGATCAATATCCAGAAAACCATTCTGCTTGGCTAACCGACAGTTAGTTTCTAAATTTCACATTCATAGGGAAAGGTTCCCATTAATTTTATCAAAGATAAATTCTTTGAATTTATTCTTTATTCTATTTTTGAATCTCAATTCAAACTAGTCGGGATTAGCGAACCTTACCGAAATAATAATTTATTTTAATTTCTCCATCCCAACCTATTCATCCCATGAAGTAAAACTGGTAATACTTCATATCTAACACCACCGTGTTATCGGTAAATTCAATTACCATTTCACGTTCAAATCTAATTAAAGATTTAACTATCGCCTGGAGCAAAACTGGTGATACTCCATTTTCGATCATTTCAATCTAATTAAAGATTCATTAAAACTCCACTTAGTTTTAATCTTCAACTGGGTTAAAGAATCAGTGTCATTTAAAACACGATTCACGATAAACCCAAAATCACATTCCATTAATTATCGGGTTAAAGAACAAGTGTTATTTAAAACACTGTTCACGATAAACCCAAAAATCAATACCAATTCAATTCCAATTAAATATTGTTTAATTGGTACACTTCATTAAATCTAAATAAAAAGATTTAATCTTTTCTCAACTGGGTTCAAGAACAGTGTTAGTGAAGACACCACTCACGACAAACCCAAATCACATTTGATATTAAACACAAGGCTCTGAATAGAAAATATACCGGCTTATATTCAATATCAAATTCTACGACTAACAAATATCGTATTGGAAATAACGATATATATATCTATATCTTTCAAATTTCCATAACAACATTTGTATAATCACGAAATCCAACATCGAAATATTCCGAAGACAATTTCGATTCAAATCCATTCCAATGCAATCATTGGAAATTTTGGTTATTTTTAAAACCCTTTTCGAATTCAATTTATTTATTTAAAAATAAATAGAATTATAGTTCTAGTTCAAAACTAGTTCATTTCGATAAAAAAATCTATTTTTATCTTTTCAAATATGGAGTTTTTCATCCCAAATCTTCACAAATCATTTCTTATGATTTTACACAAATTATTGCTATTTTTAATAATTTTATCAAGGCCCGTACAGTCGATTTCCATCAATGGCCATCGAACTGCACTTATAGCGACCTTTTTCGAATTTGATTTGGACGTATCTCCAAATCCAACCGTTAGATTTCAAATTTCTAACATTCATTAGAAAGCTCTTTTCGATGCGAACCCAACGGTTCCGGTTTTAGGAGAATCCGACGGTCGGATCTCCCGATAAGTCCGTTTGAAATAAATGGTCGAAATTCACGAACTGCCGCGGCGCGGCGCGTTCTATTCAGGCCATTATATTATATATATAATATATATAATATATATTTCGTCGATTTCTATTTAAAACGAATTATATGAATAGTTTTAAAATTCGTTTTAAAAGCAATTTCAACTTCCATTTCAATTCAAATCAAAATTGAATTCTTCTTTATAAATTCGTTTTAAAATTCATTTCTATTCCATTCAAATTTCAATTCAATTCATTTCGAAATCGTTTTCAATTCAATTCATTTCGAAATCGTTTTCAATTCAATTCATTTCGAAATCGTTTTCAATTCAATTCATTTCGAAATCGTTTTCAATTCAATTCATTTCGAAATCGTTTTCAATTCAATTCATTTCGAAATCGTTTTCAATTCAATTCATTTCGAAATCGTTTTCAATTCAATTCATTTCGAAATGAATAAATTGATATAAATATCGTTTACGTCAAAATGGCGTCAATCTAATTAACACGGCTTCATAAATTTCTATTTTCAAATATTCTATTTCAAATATTCTATTTCAAATATTTCTTTTTCAAAATAGTTGTTATTATCAAAATATTTCGTTCAACACATGACCAATCTCAATGAATGAGTACTGTCAACACATGAACTTTTATTTTATATCGATAAAGGTGCAAATTTTATTACTAAAATATTTCGTTCAACACATGACCAATCTCAATGGATGAGTACTGTCAACACATGAACTTTTATTTTATAATATTCTTTATTTTTCAAATTGGAATGAGGCCCAATCAATTACCATATAAAGTTAATTATATGGATTTTTCATACAACACATGTATATAATAGCATGGAAAAATAATCAACCATCAACCAAAGTGCACTACACTGTATAAGCATCAAATATAGATATCTAACGCTTAAAAACAGCCTGTCAATCAACCGATCGACATATTTAATAAATCAGGATGAGTGAACTTCAAATTTCATCCCAACACCCGTGTGGGGTTTCAAACAATCAAACACATATTTTATTTGTGCAGTTGGGCGATGTGTGAAATTTATCGACCCAATCAATATCAGTCAAATCAGTGTATATACAAACAAATCGGCCGATTTGTTTATAACTATTCATTTATTCACATCCACGTTAAAATTATATTTTTAACGATAAAACATTTTATTTCAACCTATAAATTTCTATTCAATTCATTTACACAATAAAATGATATTTTTATTTTCTAACATATTTTTAGAAAATTTCGGCGGCATAACGGCACGATACTAGAAACGGGACAAGGCCTAGCCTTATCCCCGGTCTAGTGAAGGCCCACGCCATTCACACATCAATCATATTAATTTCAATTTCACCAAAACAATCAAATCCAAATCAAATAATCTAACCAACTACACAACCAATCAAACAAGTCCATGGTCTGTGGACGGGTGTCGGGTGCTTCTAATAAGCACCGTCTGCATCCTAGTATATATATATATATATAACTAGAAAAGTAGAATTTGAGTGAGAAGTTCTCACTTATAGCTATCCTAGCTCCTTGGCACTTCATTGATAGAAATCTTCATCGCTATCGCATCTCCGTCATCTTTATTGCCCGTAGCCACTACATATATAAAAATCACATTTTTATATTTTGATGTCTTTAAAATAAAAATCACATTTTTATTTATTCACTTTCAATTTAAAAATCATATTTTTATTATCTCGTTCTATGGATAAAAATTCTATTTCTACATTGCTACTATATAGACAAAAATTCCATTTCAAAAAATAAAGTTTTCGCCTTTATAAAAATAAAGTTTTCGCCTTTATAAAAATAAAGTTTTCGCCTTTATAAAAATAAAGTTTTCGCCTTTATAAAAATAAAGTTTTCGCCTTTATAAAAATTACCACTTTATCTCAACGTATTTAAAATAAAAATCAGATTTTTATTTCGCTACACATACAAAGATGATATTTTTATATTCTCTATCCTATATAGATTATATTTTTAATACTTTAAAAATATAAAAATCATATTTTTAATATTTCTATATAGTAAAGATTATATTTTTAATACTTTAAAAATATAAAAATCATATTTTTAATACTTTAAAAATATAAAAATCATATTTTTACTTCTTCTACCCAATAAAAATTTCGCCTTTTCTATTTTAAAGTTTAAACCTTTTTTTCTATTTTAAACCTTTAAAATAAAAATCAGTTTTTAAATTCCTTTTAAATCAGTTTTAATTCTCTATTTAAATAAAATAAAAATAAAACAAATAAATTAAAAATAAAACTTACAGGGGTCTGCGAAAAAAAAGGGGTTCCAGGGGCGGTTTCTTTTGGGGTGCGGAGGGGATTCGATGGGGTTCGCCGCTGGGTGGTCGGTCAGGGAGGCAGAGGGGAGCGGCAGGCGGTGGTGGCGGAAGGAGGTGCTGTCGAGGTCGAAGGCTGCTCTGGGCTAGGGTTGCGGTGGTCTTCCGTCGGTTTGGGGGCTGTAGCGATGCGACATCGCGGAGGGAGTGGAGAACGATGGGAAGAGGGGCGGAGGAAGGAAGAAGAAGGGCGGTGGCAGCGGTGATGAACGGCGGTGGCGGAGGTGAGGTGGGTGGCGGCTGGTAGGCGACGCGATTTGTTTTTTTTTTCTTTTTTTTTTCTTCTGATTGAATTGAAGAATAAACGGGGGGGGGGGGGGGTTATTATAAAGAAGTATATATATTAATTTATATTTTTAATTTAATTTTATCTTCAAAAAGTTACTTTAGAAATTCGAACTCCTTTTTGAGCCCACCGACTGTCGTCCCTAGGGTAATACCCCCATTCCGAACACAATGGGATATGTATCGCAAGCTGATTCGATCTTTTCAATTAGTTTCCGTTTAATTTACATTTGAATCACTATATTGAATTTTAAACGTACATTTCAAATTACCGGGGTCACATACTAACTAGAAAAATTCCTGAAAAATATTTTCTAGCTTCGTATTGACGATACGGTCCTAACAAAACTAGTTTCGCCGAATTCTGAGACCGTTTGAAAAATGGCCAATTCCCAGTCGATTTAAAATCAACTGAAAATGGTCAAACGCATTTTCCTTTGCCACGCTCACATATTGATTCGAAAAATTATGAAATTTGAACCCTAGCAATAACTTAACAACACGGACCTAACAAAACTGGTTTCGTCGAAATCCGAGGTCGTTTGCAAAATGTCTATTTTTAAGGGCCTGAATTCCATAGCGACTATTCAGAATTTTCAACTGGACATATCTTTTTATCCTCGCCATGAAATCTCAATTTGTCGGATTCGTTGGAAAGATATTCACTATTAGATTCCATTATTTTTGGTTTCACTAAAATCCGGATTGTTTTGCACCCGGTACATTCAATTGAAGTTTGAAATCGAATTATCGAACTACCGCGCCATTTTCAATTCTATTAATAATTATATATAATTATTTATATTCTAACGACGACGCGTATAATATATACGTTCGAATTATATTCAAAATAAATTTCTCTTCGATATTATTTAAAATAATTCATTTTAAATAATCAAAATTCACTAAAATTGCCAAAAAAAAAAAAAAAAATTAAACTGGCCCAGATTTTCCGGGTTATTACACTTATACTTGGGCCCGATATGATACGAGACACATCCGAGAAAGTTGAATTAGTAAGAAGAAGGATGAAAGCGGCCCAAGATAGACAGAAATCCTATGTTGACAAGCGAAGGGCAGATTTGGAATTCGAAGTGGGAGACATGGTTTTCGTGAAGGTTTCTCCTTTGCGAAATGTGGTACGTTTTGGAGCAGCGGGGAAGCTGGCACCAAGGTTCGTAGGACCCTTCCCTATCATAGAGAGAATTGGAAAGATGGCATATAAGGTGGGATTGCCCGAGAAGCTAGCCGGAGTGCATAATGTCTTTCATGTCTCGCATCTCCGAAAGTGCCTACATGAGTCCGCTGAGGTGGTTGAACCAAGCATTCTTGAAGACATTGAGGTAGAGAAAGAAGCAACCTTGAGAAGAGCTCCGATTTGTATCTTGGGAACAGAGATTAAGAAGCTAAGGAATCGAGAGGTCAAGTTGGTGAAAGTTCAGTGGGGTGAAGCCGACGAAGATGCAACTTGGGAAACCGAGGAGAAGATGCGTGGGCTTTATTCATTTCTTTTTGAGGGTACATTCTCGATCTCTTTTCCTAATTAGCATATCTTTCTTTTTATCCGCGTTTATCTAGTTTAAATTGTTTCGTAGATCTTGTCATGAGAACCTTAGGTAGAAACCCTTGGTTGAAACATGTATTTGAAACATGTTATGCTTGATGGTTGCAAGTGGTTGCAAGTGTTTGCACGTGGATACTCGTGGATGCATGATACACATTAGGCACTAAGATCGGCTCACACACTTTCATGTTGCATATGCATGAGTGCTTATACTTATTCATGGATGAAACTTGTTGAGCTATCACGTGGATGTTGCATATGGATGAATATTATGTGCACTCATGTAGAGATTATAAATTATGTTAGGAATTTGCATACATATGGACTCATTTCACTAACATATTTTGCATTAAGGAGGTTTACTGTATCAGTAACCGCCTGATTTTTGCATTAGATAAGTACATATACACACACCTTTGCATATGATCATACAACATTTAGAATCCTTTAAGGACAATGACTGCACATGGATGATGTTTTGAGTAGATGGATGATGGATTGTAGGATACGTTCTTCCTAACTTGGAGATTTCGGGGACGAAATCCTTTAAGGAGGGGAGAATGTAACACCCCGTAATTTAAACATAAAAATTCACAAATTAAAGTATACTTAATTAAGTGAAATGGGTTGCGCAGAGAAATATATATATATTGATATATATATATATATATATATAATTGAAAATTAAATAAATAAATATGCAAAAATGTTCAAAACAGCGAATTGGGAGAGGGGAATAACCGAACCGGCCGATTTTTGAGGTTGACCCGAGCCCGCTGGTTCGACTAGGGGTTAATCCAGGGTGTTTGGCTGTCAACCCGTGGGCCGATTCGCTCAAATGCAGATTTTGCATTTGAATGGTTCTCATGGTTCAGCTTTAATCTAAATGCCCTAGATGGTTCCTACACTTGACTTCTTCCCCAAGACATGCTTTGATGGCTTGGATTGAATCTAGGGTTAATCCTATGGCTAATACTATCCTAATCCTCTATAAAAAGACCCCTAAACCTAGCCTAAATCACCATTATTCAATCCTACAACTAAACTATGTCAAATTTGTTCCTCTCATGGCCTCCACTCTCATGCTAAAATTCCTAAGCCTATTTCTATGAGAGATTGTGAGTTCATACAAGTGCTTTCAAACTTGTATGAGTGTTCTTAGTTTGCATTCAAGTCAAGTTGCAACATTTCTATTTCAAAGCAAGGATTTTTATTGATTTGGCGCAAGGGTTTTTCAATTGGGGCTTTCATATTTTGGTGCTTGCATAAGGGCTTCGTCTCAATCTTTATAATAAATAATTATTTGTGTCTTCATAGCATATTAAGCCCTTTTCTACTTTCTTTCTTTGAACTCTAAAGTTAAATGAATGATGCAAGTTTGGGGTAGATCAATATGATATGCAAGTTTGGTTGATCATTATATGCAAGTTTGGTTGATCATTATGATATGCAAGTTTGGTTGATCATTATATGCAAGCTTGGTTGATCATTATATGCAAGTTTGGTTGACCATTATGATATGCAAGTTTGGTTGATCATTATATGCAAGTTTGGTTGATCATTATATGCAAGTTTGGTTGATCATTATGATATGCAAGTTTGGGTAGATCATGTTATCATGTTATGCAAGTTAAACTTGAAGTTGTGAGCTTAAAGCTTCAAGCTTTATGTTGAAGTTGCATTTTGGCAACATGGAAGTTATCATATCCCTTATGATAACTTGCATGTGAGGCTAAAAATGCGAACTTCTAGCCACTTCTACATGCCATTCATCACCATGTATCACTTATATGCTAAGTTTGGTTTTATGCATGCTTTTGAAGCCTAATAATGCAATATGCAAGTATATGAACATATGTACATTTCATATGCCACCATGTTAAACTTGTGGCTTCAACACCTTTTTTTCATGATTATGCCAAGTTCCCTATTTTATCCTTTATGCGTTGTTGCGATTATGTAAATGATGGGATTACGTTGGGGTTGGGTAACATTATGACATAAACATGGTTTTTATAACATGACGTGATATGTTAACTTGTAATTATGTTTTGGAAACATAATGGACATGACACTTAGAAAATATGAGAGTGGCCAACTCGAGGTTGGGTTGAGTTTGTAGCATAAATCTACCCGGACCCGCCCGGCTTAACTAGTGGCTACAAACAATAGGACCCAATGTGAGAAGTTGGTCATGTTGTGCTCGAACCCGAGGTTAGACCTAGTTGTGGTGTAAAGCTACCCGGACCCGCCCGGCTTAACTAGTAACCACAACAAAGTCTAATGTGAGAGGTTAAAGCGCATTAAGTTAATTAATGCCTCCTGATTAGGGTTAAGTCATGGTCCACTTAATACTTAACCAATTTGGGCTTGATGGATTAATCGAGGTTAAGTCAGGAGCCTTGGGTACTCTTAACCGATTTAATCCACGTTTGGATCGGGTTAACCACATTTAACCCGTTAAGAAACCCTAGTTGCGTGGTCCTTTTCAGCAGTAACCTTCTAGATAGTATCATAAGACCCTAGGACTAGGCTAGGGTGGGGCACGATTACTGGGCTGATTGTAAGAGACCAAAAGAGACGGCTGAATGATGCCCCGGTTGTTCAGGCGGACCATGGTCGTGCACATTAAGTCCGGAGTTGAACACGGGCACCGGTAGGTTTGGACTGTGCATCATGGTATGGTGTCTAAGGGTTACACCGTAGGGCCAGATACACCCTAGGGTGGACCCTGCACAGTCAACTACATTACATGATTAAGCCGTATGACACCGACACTTGACGAGTTAGGCTTATAGGGAGCCGATCGACTAGACCGAGTAGTTGGACCTTGATTTAGGTCATCTCATGATGTTGGGCCAAGCTTGGGCCAAGGGATCAATTCTTGTTTTTACTTGACATGTTAGAATGCTAGTACACCCGTGGTGCAAAACTTAACCTTAATTATGCGATGACACCTTTATCTATCTTGTTAGTTAATCATCATGCCAGTATGTTGTTATCCTTATGTTCATCTCAGCTTCTCATGCCAGTTAACTTTACTAGTTCATTGACAGATAGTAGTAGGGCTTACCAGTCTTTTTGACTGACCTGCTTTCTTTCGCCTCTTTTCTTCCGTTTCCCCCCCCCCCCCTCAGGTTCTCAGGGTGGGAACATTGGAGCTTAGCTTGGATCTTTACAGCTTGCTTACTGGATTTGCTCATGTACGGTTTTGGACATTGAGCTAGCTATGGTTTATCACTTCATTTTGGGGATAGTACTTTATGTATTTCAGTTTTTCAGTTTATGCTTTTATCTAGACTTTGTTGTTGGAAAATAATGACCAAGTACTTTGTTGTAACATGACTATGGTTTTGAAATGCTAAGTTTTATCCGCTGCTTTACTACTCTGTTTTACTTATATGTTCTGTCTTGTGATATCTGCATGCATGTTTACCTTGTTTAACGCCCCTCCAAAGCCAGTGTGCTTGCAAGAGTGGCATTGGCGGAGGTGGGGTGTTACATTTGGTATCAGAGCATAAGGTTTACAAGATTTGAGCAAAAGTGTTTTTAAAACTTACCTTTTGAAGAACTATTTTCAAAACCAATTAAGTATTTTCCAAGAAAAGTCTAGTTTATTTTTAAAGGCTATTCCCCAAAAGCCATAGCACTATCCTTCGTTTCTTCGTTTTGAATCTATCTTTTTCTTCGTTTTAGTATGGCCGATCGCTTTAACATCCCGGAAGGCGTACAAGTACCCGTCTGGTTCCGAAGATTTATGGAGGCAAGGGCGAATGAAGCCGGCCCCGCGAACATTCCTCCTCCTTCCCTCGTCGCTAACATCTCTCCTCCTCCCGTAGCTGAGGTTCCTCCTCCCCCTCAGCATACACAAGTGAATTTCGCGGAGCTTTGCAAAGACTTTAAGGCGATGGGTTGCAAGAATTTTGTCGGAACGGAGACTTCTGTGGAGGCAAGAAACTGGTTAAAGGAAACTGAAGACCTCTTTGCTATCTTTGAGGTGGAAGATCGTAGGAAAGTTCTGCTGGCGGTATGGCTATTAAAAGGGGAAGCTGCTTATTGGTGGGTAGTCACCACCACTACTAGACCCATTGAGACTTGGGATGACTTTAGGAGAAGGTTTGGACTAAAGTTTCTATCATCGACTGAAGAGAATCTTCAGATGGAGAGCTTCCTATCTCTAAAGCAAAGGGACATGACAGTTAGGGAATACGTGGATATGTTTAATCAACTTGCTCAGTTCGGCCTAGAATTGGTAAACACAGCTCAGAAGAAGTCCCTACACTTTGCTCTAGGATTGAATGAGCCATTGCGCGGTTTGGCCATGTCTCATATACCCATGGGGGCGACTTTCGAGAGTTTGGTGAATATGGCCCTGCTTCAAGAGGAAGATAAGAGTGGCAAGAAGGAGGTCAAGGCAAATGAGTCTCAAGGCGAGAAGGTAGATTCCGGAAAAGGAGGCAAGAACAACAATAGCAAGGACAACAAGTCAAGAGAAAGGAGGAAGTGCAACTTCTGTGGGATTACTGGGCACATAGCCAAAGATTGTAGGAAGAAGAAAAGGAAGTTGGGCGAATGCTTTCATTGCGGAGAGTCTGGACATTTTAGCAAGGATTGACCCAAGAAGCAAGGACAAGGGCAAGGACAAACTCAGCAAGTAAGACCCTCTGGAGGGCAATTGCAGGCTCTCCTCGCTCTTCCAGCTTTTGATCGAGGTAGAGTTTTTATAGAAATTCATGTTTACATTTCTGATTTTCCTGTTCGCACCTTATTTGATTCTGGCGCATCGCATAGTTTTATCTCTTCTGATATTGTTGAAAGTTTGCACCTAAGTACTAGCTTAGTTGAGGATCCCGTTTGTGTTTCAAATCCAATTGGGGGTTCCGCCCATCTACCTGTGATTTGTGTGGATTTGAATATCTCTATCTTGAGCATAGAATTCATGTGTAATGTTTAGGTTCTCGGGTTTATGGGATACGGGTTGATCTTGGGCATGGATTGGTTGTCCAGTTATGGAGCCATTCTCGATTGTGAACATAGGGTGGTGAGGCTCATGACTCGCCTCGGTAATTCCCTAGAAATTTCTTGTAACCCTAGAGGTCCCGTCATGTTATGTTATCTTGAATCTCTCGACTCGTCCATCGATGATCTGCAATCTGTAAGGGTGGTTCGAGACTATCCCGATGTCTTTGAAGAAGTTAAGGGGTTACCCCCTAAACGAGAGATAGATTTCCGCATTTATCTATTTGATAATGCCAAGCCAGTATCATTGCTAGTTAGGCACATGGCTCCACGTGAGAGAAGGGAGCTCAGTAAGCAAATCAAGGAGTTGCTTGAGAAAATTTTTATTAGGCGAAGCATTTCTGAATGGGGTGCTCCGGTGGTATTCGCTACTAAGGCGGGTGGTTTGCTTCGTCTATGTGTTGATTATCGAGAGTTGAACAAGCTGACAAAGAAGAATAGGCACCCGTTACCGAGGATTGATGATCTCTTTTGGTGCTTCTGTTTTCTCTCAACTCGATCTAGCCACCGGATTCCATCAGCTTAGAGTAGCTGAGGATAGCATTGATAAAACTGCGTTTAGGACTCCAGATGGATTCTTTGAATGGCTTGTCATGCCATTCGGTTTGACTAATGCACCCGCATACTTCGTGGACTTGATGAGTAGGGTGTTCAGGGAGTTCCTTAACAAGTTTGTTGTTGTCTTCGTGGATGATATTCTGATCTTCTCAAAGGATGAGGAAGAACATGCAAGGCATCTCAAGGAAGTGATGGATACGCTTAGAGCGCATCAGTTGAAAGCCAAGTTCTCCAAATGTCATTTTTGGAGAAGGGAAGTTCGGTTTCTTGGACATATAGTCTCTAAGCAAGGCATAGCGGTGGATCCCGCGAAAGTGGTTGTGGTTCAAGACTGGAGGACTCCTAGGAATGCAACCGAAGCAAGAAGCTTTCTTGGTCTGGCAGGCTACTATAGGAAGTTCATCAGGGACTTCGCTAAGATTTCGGCCCCTCTTACTAAGTTGACGAAGAAGAACTTAGTCTTTGCATGGGACTTGGAGTGTGAGCTTGCTTTTCAAAGGCTCAAGAGAGCCCTTACCTCAGCTCCAGTTTGGCAACGTGGATTGGCACTGTTTTCAAGAGATAGTTTTCTGCGTCGGATACCGTATAATATGTAAATGAGATCCAAGATTCACTAACGAATCTTGGAAAGCTTGCACGAAACCATGAGCACGCAGTTATGTTTAAGCCAAGTATTTTAGGCAAAGAATAAGTGGAAGTGGAACGAGAGGCAACGGTGAAATGAGTTCTAACTCATATTTTGGGAACAAGAATTAAGAACTACGGAATTGCGAAGTTAAAAGACGGTCAGGGCACGATGGGATTAAGCACAAGAAAATGCGGCTTAGAAGATCGAAGACTAGATACGCGCATTTAATCTCTTTCTAAGAGTCTATCCTTGATCCCTATTGTTCCGTAGAGCTTACTCGCATGCTATCTTTTAAGTATATCCTCTCGGTCCTATCCTCAATCTTAGATCTGTTGCAAACCCCCTAAGGAGTATGACTAGCCTATTTGTGATATATGGTTGGGGTGAAGAAGTTCGTCACCAAACTATTTGGGCTTTATGGGATATGGGTAATAATTGATAGACTTACGAAGAGAACCCATTTTTCCGGTGAAAAGCAAGAGGACTGTATCATGGCTAGCATCTGTTTATCTTCGAGAGATAGTATGGTTGCATGGAGTTTGTTCTAGCATAGTTAGCGATCGTGACCCAATTTTCACTAGCCAGTTCTGGAATAGTTTGCAAGAAGCGATGGGTACGCGATTGAATTTGAGTATAGCCTATCACCCCCAGACGGATGGCCAAACCGAAAGGGTGAATAGAGTGCTAGAAGATCTCTTGAGGCTTTGTGTTCTCGACTTCGGTGGTACTTGGGAAGACCACCTTCCTCTTGTAGAGTTTGCTTATAATAATAGCTATCAAGCCAGCATAGGGATGGCACCATTAGAAGCTTTATATGGGAGGCCGTGTAGGTCACCATCTTGTTGGTGGGAGACAACAGATAGACTTATACTTGGGCCCGATATGATACGAGACACATCCGAGAAAGTTGAATTAGTAAGAAGAAGGATGAAAGCGGCCCAAGATAGACAGAAATCCTATGCTGACAAGCGAAGGGCAGATTTGGAATTCGAAGTGGGAGACATGGTTTTCGTGAAGGTTTCTCCTTTGCGAAATGTGGTACGTTTTGGAGAAGCGGGGAAGCTGGCACCAAGGTTTGTAGGACCCTTCCCTATCATAGAGAGAATTGGAAAGATGGCCTATAAGGTGGGATTGCCCGAGAAGCTAGCCGGAGTGCATAATGTCTTTCATGTCTCGCATCTCCGAAAGTGCCTACATGAGTCCGCTGAGGTGGTTGAACCAAGCATTCTTGAAGATATTGAGGTAGAGAAAGAAGCAACCTTGAGAAGAGCTCTGATTCGTATCTTGGGAACAGAGATCAAGAAGCTAAGGAATCGAGAGGTCAAGTTGGTGAAAGTTCAGTAGGGTGAAGCCGACGAAGATGCAACTTGGGAAACCGAGGAGAAGATGCGTGGGCTTTATCCATTTCTTTTTTAGGGTACATTCTCGATCTCTTTTCCTAATTAGCATATCTTTCTTTTTATCCGCGTTTATCTAGTTTATCTTGTTTCGTAGATCTTGTCATGAGAACCTTAGGTAGAAACCCTTGGTTGAAACATGTATTTGAAACATGTTATGCTTGATGGTTGCAAGTGGTTGCAAGTGTTTGCACGTGGATACTCGTGGATGCATGATACACATTAGGCACTAAGATCGGCTCACACACTTTCATGTTGCATATGCATGAGTGCTTATACTTATTCATGGATGAAACTTGTTGAGCTATCACGTGGATGTTGCATATGGATGAATATTATGTGCACTCATGTAGAGATTATAAATTATGTTAGGAATTTGCATACATATGGACTCATTTCACTAACATATTTTGCATTAAGGAGGTTTACTGTATCAGTAACCGCCTGATTTTTGCATTAGATAAGTACATATACACACACCTTTGCATATGATCATACAACATTTAGAATCCTTTAAGGACAATGACTGCACGTGGATGATGTTTTGAGTAGATGGATGATGGATAGTAGGATACGTTCTTCCTAACTTGGAGATTTCGGGGACGAAATCCTTTAAGGAGGGGAGAATGTAACACCCCGTAATTTGAACATAAAAATTCACAAATTAAAGTATACTTAATTAAGTGAAATGGGTTGCGCAGAGAAATATATATATATTGATATATATATATATATATAATTGAAAATTAAATAAATAAATATGCAAAAATGTTCAAAACAGCGAATTGGGAGAGGGGAATAACCGAACCGGCCGATTTTTGAGGTTGACCCGAGCCCGCTGGTTCGACTAGGGGTTAATCCAGGGTGTTTGGCTGTCAACCCGTGGGCCGATTCGCTCAAATGCAGATTTTGCATTTGAATGGTTCTCATGGTTCAGCTTTAATCTAAAGGCCCTAGATGGTTCCTACACTTGACTTCTTCCCCAAGACATGCTTTGATGGCTTGGATTGAATCTAGGGTTAATCCTATGGCTAATACTATCCTAATCCTCTATAAAAAGACCCCTAAACCTAGCCTAAATCACCATTATTCAATCCTACAACTAAACTATGTCAAATTTGTTCCTCTCATGGCCTCCACTCTCATGCTAAAATTCCTAAGCCTATTTCTATGAGAGATTGTGAGTTCATACAAGTGCTTTCAAACTTGTATGAGTGTTCTTAGTTTGCATTCAAGTCAAGTTGCAACATTTCTATTTCAAAGCAAGGATTTTTATTGATTTGGCGCAAGGGCTTTTCAATTGGGGCTTTCATATTTTGGTGCTTGCATAAGGGCTTCGTCTCAATCTTTATAATAAATAATTATTTGTGTCTTCATAGCATTGTAAGCCCTTTTCTACTTTCTTTCTTTGAACTCTAAAGTTAAATGAATGATGCAAGTTTGGGGTTGATCATTATGATATGCAAGTTTGGTTGATCATTATATGCAAGTTTGGTTGATCATTATGATATGCAAGTTTGGTTGATCATTATATGCAAGTTTGGTTGATCATTATATGCAAGTTTGGTTGACCATTATGATATGCAAGTTTGGTTGATCATTATATGCAAGTTTGGTTGATCATTATATGCAAGTTTGGTTGATCATTATGATATGCAAGTTTGGGTAGATCATGTTATCATGTTATGCAAGTTAAACTTGAAGTTGTGAGCTTAAAGCTTCAAGCTTTATGTTGAAGTTGCATTTTGGCAACATGTAAGTTATCATATCCCTTATGATTACTTGCATGTGAGGCTAAAAATGCGAACTTCTAGCCACTTCTACATGCCATTCATCACCATGTATCACTTATATGCTAAGTTTGGTTTTATGCATGCTTTTGAAGCCTAATAATGCAATATGCAAGTATATGAACATATGTACATTTCATATGCCACCATGTTAAACTTGTGGCTTCAACACCTTTTTGTCATGATTATGCCAAGTTCCCTATTTTATCCTTTATGCGTTGTTGCGATTATGTAAATGATGGGATTACATTGGGGTTGGGTAACATTATGACATAAACATGGTTTTTATAACATGACGTGATATGTTAACTTGTAATTATGTTTTGGAAACATAATGGACATGACACTTAGAAAATATGAGAGTGGCCAACTCGAGGTTGGGTTGAGTTTGTAGCATAAATCTACCCGGACCCGCCCGGCTTAACTAGTGGCTACAAACAATAGGACCCAATGTGAGAAGTTGGTCATGTTGTGCTCGAACCCGAGGTTAGACCTAGTTGTGGTGTAAAGCTACCCGGACCCGCCCGGCTTAACTAGTAACCACAACAAAGTCTAATGTGAGAGGTTAAAGCGCATTAAGTTAATTAATGCCTCCTGATTAGGGTTAAGTCATGGTCCACTTAATACTTAACCAATTTGGGCTTGATGGATTAATCGAGGTTAAGTCAGGACCCTTGGGTACTCTTAACCGATTTAATCCACGTTTGGATCGGGTTAACCACATTTAACCCGTTAAGAAACCCTAGTTGCATGGTCCTTTTCAGCAGTAACCTTCTAGATAGTATCATAAGACCCTAGGACTAGGCTAGGGTGGGGCACGATTACTGGGCTGATTGTAAGAGACCAAAAGAGACGGCTGAATGATGCCCCGGTTGTTCAGGCGGACCATGGTCGTGCACATTAAGTCCGGAGTTGAACACGGGCACCGGTAGGTTTGGACTGTGCATCATGGTATGGTGTCTGAGAGTTACACCGTAGGGCCAGATACACCCTAGGGTGGACCCTGCACAGTCAACTACATTACATGATTAAGCCGTATGACACCGACACTTGACGAGTTAGGCTTATAGGGAGCCGATCGACTAGACCGAGTAGTTGGACCTTGATTTAGGTCATCTCATGATGTTGGGCCAAGTTTGGGCCAAGGGATCAATTCTTGTTTTTACTTGACATGTTAGAATGCTAGTACACCCGTGGTGCAAAACTTAACCTTAATTATGCGATGACACCTTTATCTATCTTGTTAGTTAATCATCATGCCAGTATGTTGTTATCCTTATGTTCATCTCAGCTTCTCATGCCAGTTAACTTTACTAGTTCATAGACAGATAGTAGTAGGGCTTACCAGTCTTTTTGACTGACCTGTTTTCTTCCGTTTCCCCCACCCCTCAGGTTCTCAGGGTGGGAACATTGGAGCTTAGCTTGGAACTTTACAGCTTGCTTACTGGATTTGCTCATGTACGGTTTTGGACATTGAGCAAGCTATGGTTTATCACTTCATTTTGGGGATAGTACTTTATGTATTTCAGTTTTTCAGTTTATGCTTTTATCTAGACTTTGTTGTTGGAAAATAATGACCAAGTACTTTGTTGTAACATGACTATGGTTTTGAAATGCTAAGTTTTATCCGCTGCTTTACTACTCTGTTTTACTTATATGTTCTATCTTGTGATATCTGCATGCATGTTTACCTTGTTTAACGCCCCTCCAAAGCCAGTGTGCTTGCAAGAGTGGCATTGGCGGAGGTGGGGTGTTACAACGACTCAGAGGGCTCGAAGCTTCTCGTTGACTTTGCCGCCGCCTCAGGCGATTTCGCCGCCTCCGCCAGTTAAAGCTTCTGACCGCCGTAGTCTCCTCTCCACATCGGATCCGGTCTCGCCACCATCAGAGCCGCCGCCATCGAGTTCTGGCGCTCCAAAGTTGGCACGTTTAAGCCACCGCCCAGGGTTCATCTCGACATCGAACTGGAGGAGACTGGTGCCGCCGGAAAGCTCTTCCCTCCCTCGACGACATCCGACAGTCTGATCATCCTATAGAACAACGAATCAAGAGAAAAATCAAAACCTAAATCTGAGCAGGTTTGAAAACTAACGGCTTATATAATTTTAAACTGTTTTTACACTATAAAGCATTGCAAAACTTTGAAAAATAATATCTTTTTCGTTCTTTAACGAAATTCGATGAAACAGGAGACACCGTGACCGCAAGGAGGCTCTCTACATTCTAGAAGAAGCCGCGGATTTTTCTGACCTTCCTACGATTTTTAGCACTGCAATAACCAATGTGAGGAATCTAAATTAATTGTGTGAATGAAATCGTGTTGCATAAATTATATAAGCGAAGTGTAAATTATATACGCATTGTATACCTCATGTACATGTGTTGTATAAGTTATATTAGCGATGTATAAATTATACAAGCGTTGTTTGAACCATATATGCTTTGAATTGTGATGAAATGCAAGTGAATTATTATATTATATATATATATACTCCCCTCGTCCACAGACCATGGACGATATTTATTGCTTGTGATTGACGTGATGCTATATGGTATGACGAATGGTGGGAAATAATTGTTTGTGGTTGATATTATGGTTGAAAAATACCTTTATGGTTGAAAAATACCTTTGTGGTTGAAAAATACCCTCTTGTGGTTGAAATAAAATAGAATAGGATTGTGGAATTGAAAATAAAACATGCCGCCTGCGTGCGAACTAGATGCATGATCCCCATTGTCAAAAACCGCGAGGTTTTAAGGTAGAGCGAGGAGCCGTACTAGGGACGGTCCCGGTTTTAACTACCCTGCCGTTATGCTGCCGAAATTTTCTGAAATATTTATGTGTTAAAATATTTTTCATTCGTTTAAATATATACAAGCTATATCGAATATTCATGTGTTGAGTTGCAATTCATTCGTTGAGTTGAAATTCATGTGTTGAATATTATTTGAATTTAAACAAATGGCTTTAGCGATAAAAATTACATTTTTAAATATATACAAGCTATATAGAATATTCATGTGTTGAGTTGCAATTCATTCGTTGAGTTGAAATTCATGTGTTGAATATTATTTGAATTTAAACAAATGGCTTTAGCGATAAAAATCACATTTTTAAATATATACAAGCTATATAGAATATTCATGTGTTGAGTTGCAATTCATTCGTTGAGTTGAAATTCATGTGTTGAATATTATTTGAATTTAAACAAATGGCTTTAGCGATAAAAATCACATTTTTAAATATATACAAACTATATAGAATATTCATGTGTTGAGTTGCAATTCATTCGTTGAGTTGAAATTCATGTGTTGAATATTATTTGAATTTAAACAAATGGCTTTAGCGATAAAAATCACATTTATATATATACAAACTATATAGAATATTCATGTGTTGAATTGCAATTTGTTCGTTGAGTTGAAATTCATGTGTTGAATATTATTTGAATTTAAACAAATGGCTTTAGCGATAAAAATCACATTTTTATATATATACAAACTATATAGAATATTCATGTGTTGAATTGCAATTTGTTCGTCGAGTTGAAATTCATGTGTTGAATGTTATCATCTTTTAAAAATAAAATGAATCGACAATGAAAAATATATTTTTATAGTGAATATGAAGTGTTAAAAATACACATGTGTCGAATAAATATTTTTGATGATAAAAATATTTCTTTTATCATGTATACGCTTAGTTAAAAATACACACGTGCCGAATAAATATTTTTGATGATAAAATATTTCTTTTATCATGTATACGCTTAGATAAAAATATACACGTGTTGAAATAAATAATGGTTTGCTAGAAATATTATTATTAGCTTTGTTCTGCATATATATACATGTGTTGAACAGGAAAAATGGATTAGCTGTAGAGTAAAGAAATTATTTGCGTGCCCGACAAATAGGTAAACCTTGATGAGTTGGCTGCGCAATTTTATTTATATATCAACTCCTGTGAATGCCATTGGATGCGGAGTGCTGGTTATTCTGTGTGAAATAATAAATAACGCCATAGGATAGCAACAATTAATTTTGAACTACACTACATGGCATACTTCTTGATGATAGGCATACTTCATCATATTCCACATAAGCAATTGGAGCTTGTGTGACGAGGTGGAAGATTTACCATACAAGCAAGAGGCTTGTATGGCGATGACTATATACTACAGGTTGAAATGATGACTGATATGGACTATATAAATTATAACGATAAATTGCCAGATTAATAAAAACCCCACACGGGTCTGGAGTTGACAATAATCACGTCGCTCTAGTTATTAGATACGGCACATGGACTATTTATTTCCACACGGAAACGGGGTGACGAGAATTTATTCTCTGGAGTGATTATCAGTACATGCTCCCCCGTAAACACCAGAATATATCACTATAAATATGTGAATGCTTTTTAGGATTTATTGGGTACCTAATACGGCCCAATAAATTTCCAAACCCCTCCCCGTACAAAGGAGGTTATGGCGAAATTTTTCGAAATATTAAGGCGTTAGTGAAATATTTGAAGTGAAAACGAAGTTGAAAATACAGAATAAACTATAGTTGAAATTATAGAATGAACTATATTTATATATATAAATATAAATATAATTAAAAGGAATAGAGGCCGTGCAGTTTGTGTTTCGAAATCGTAATTTGAAACGATTAGTGCGAGGAATCCGACCATCGGATTTTCCCAAAACCGCAACCGCTGGGTTCGCCTTGGAAATATCTTTCCAACGACACCAACCTTGTAAAAATCCAACGGTTGGATTGTCCGGAATGTTTAATTCAAATTAAGGGAAAAACAGCGCTAGAATCGTTTATATTTATATATAAATATAATTTAATTTAATCGAATAACGACGCTGCAGTTCGAATTTTGAAACCGTAACTTCAAACGACTAGTGTAGATCCGACCGTCGGATTCTCACGAAACTGGAACCGTTGGGTTCGCTTTGGGAATACCTTCCCACTGATATAGACTTTGTAGAAATCCAACGGTTAGATTTTCCGAAATGTGTAAAACAAATTAGGAGAAAAACAGCGCTAGTGCCACGGCACGACCTGAAACGTCGTTTAATTAAATATGGCCATTTTTAAATAAATAAAAATGGCGAAAAATAGTTATAAAATATTATAAGCAACATAGATTGCAAATAAACCAATTGGGCTTGAATTGTTTGGTATTTGATGGTTGTATGTGTTTGACACGAAAATAACACTAAATAACTGAAAGATGGATGTCGAATAATATAACCATGAAGAAAATCGATTTAAATTCTAAAGACGTGAATTATTTGAAAAGGCCGAGCTAACCCTCATTTCAAATAATTTATCGAGCGATTCGAATTCGAAAATGCAAAGACGATTCAAGACCGACGATCTTCGTATCGGTTGGATGGGCGCTATTGAGGTTCCTAACCGGAGTAGCTACCGGAAAGGGACAGAAGTAGTAGCCGTCTGAACGTATGTGTTGATTGGACGGATATACGAGGAATTTGACGCCTCTGGTTTCGTTCAGACCCAGAACGGACTTGTAAATGGACTGTGTGTCTGACATTGGATTTTGTTCTATACTGATTGATCTCTGTTAAATATATATCTATTTGGCGGCGGAGAATTTATTCTTTTGCTTAACACCCTTCTCTGAGACGTACGAGCTCAGAGGTTATATATCGATGGAAATCAATCGTATGGAGTGGACTGCCTATGTGGCATGCCAAGATGCTGTGATCAAGGCTTCTGTTGAAAAGCAAAGTCTTGTGGATGATGATCAAAGCAAGGTCTACGTGGCCTGGCTTTGTGTATTTCATAGATTCGCGAGCCTCACACCCCGGTATGAGTCAAAAACGGGATACGGACCGCTGGGAGAGCACGACGTTTCTTTCTAGCTATGGTGGTGTCAGTGACTTACCAGCCCTGACATATATATCTACTTTTCACCTTTGTGGTTGTTGGAATGCGAGGCGCCTCGATTATAGGTCTGCAAGGACCGAGAAGCGTGTGTTCAGGAATTGCCAATCCTCAAACGTAAGAGAGGACCGGCCCAGCCGAATCCAGGGTTGCCCAGAGTGTGTAGTCCTGAGGCATTTGCTAGAGTGTCTCGAAGCGGAGAGGAGCTTGCCCCTTGCCTCGACTCATGACGGAAATCCAATTTCCAATACGAAATAACGGACTTGATTGTAGAACTAGTATGGCGACATAGTATATGGTAGCTATGCCGTCTATGATTGATATTTATGATGCTATTCGTTTTTGAAACATATATGCACTAGTAATAATATCAAATGATTTCGCTTTATACGTATCAAGCATATTTGGCTATTATAAGGTAAAACTCTATCATCCGGCTTGCGTTGCATTGTGTGATGGGACTTGAGTCTTATAATGGCTTCATTCTTTCTAAAAGCATTGCGTTGTTTTAAAAGAATTTACTTTGTTTTAAATGCACTAGCAATCACTGGAGTAAACCCGTTCCGCGAAAGTGGCGTGGTCCTATGATTTGCTATTACTGTTGTTTAACTGTTAAATAGATTCCTCATACCAGTCCCCATGACTGAGTCGTTGTTTGTTTCACTTTGCAAACACGGGTGCCCTTATTTTCACACGGGTAGCCTAGTACACAGGTGACAGGTTGTTTTTGGCTCTGCACTGCTGCATAGGGTGCATTTTTGGCTCATGGTGAGGCTGACTTCACAGAGACGACTTTGACTTTTTCCGCCATTACTATACTTATGTTATGATTCCGCCACGGGCGATGCAGACTGATTTACTTTCCGTATTTCTTATTGTATGTATATGTATTCCGCCATCGGCGATGTAGACTGATACCCTTATTATGTCTCACTACATGTATGTATTCCGCCTCTGGCGATGATGACTGATCACTTTCGTTTTTATTTACTAAGTTATATCCCACGTTATGCTATTCTGATGTTCCTACATGTTGTGATTCCGCTGTCATATCCATGTAAAATTATTCTATTTATTGTTTCTGCTATTATCTGTACTCTGCTATGATGATTAATGTGTTATTTCCCAATGATTATCCTTAATACCGCCCCTCGGATTTTGGGATTGTCACAGTTGGTATCAGATCTTTGGTTAACCTTAGTTCCGGGATCTAACACATTAAACACCTCGTCAGAATAGAATCAGTAGTGTTCTAATGTGAGTAGCTCATTAGAGATAGGATTAGCAATGTCCTAGAATGAGCTAAGCAGATTAGCAAAACAATTTGATCAGTATGTCATCATTATCTTTCCTTGTATTCCCCTGCTTTATCATTTATGAAAATTATCAAATCTGTGAGTTTGACTCTTTTCTTGCTTATACAGTATTCTCTTAGATGGCTACACGAGCAGCAGCAGCTAGAGGAGGCCGTGGAGGCCGAGGAGAGGCAGCAGGAGGACGGGGGAAAATCCCCGTAGTGGTAGAAGGCCCTATTGTTCAGCCACCAGCACTTGAGGACTTTGAGCTAGATAAAGTAGCAAAGAGGTACAGGAATCTTGGGGGAAAACCTTTTACTGGCACTGGTACAGTGACCGAGGCTATAGCTTGGTTGAAAACCTATAAGAAAATCTTTGAAGGCATGGGTATGGGAACCAACAACAAAGCCCGACTTGGCATTTGGCTCCTGCAGGAGGAAGCAGAGCTGTGGTGGGATGCCATTACCTCCGAGGATGCAGCTGGTACTGTCAGGACTTGGGAGCAATTCAAAACGATGTTCAATGAGAAGTTTGTACCTGAACAGGCTCTAGAGAGGATGCGAGAGCAGTTTGCTAATCTCCAGCAAGGAGATCTCTCTATTCAAGATTACCTGAATAAGTTCACCCAATTGTCGCGCTATGCTCCAGAGCTGATTTTGACCAACAAGGCAAAGAACAAGAGATTCATATTTGGGCTGAAGCGCAAGTACCATGATAGAGCTATGAGCAACATCAAACTCTCCTTTTCAGAATTAGTAGAGATGGCTTGCAATTACGAAGACATGGACGAAAGGCACGCTAGCCAAGACCGCGCCAAAAGCCAAGCAGGGAATAAGCGCAAGGCCTCAACAGATCAACCCGAGTCTAGCATTACCGCGGCCGCTACTCAGAAACCTGCAAAGATCCCGAAAGGAAATTGCTACAACTGCGGGAAGCCAGGTCACTTTTCTAATGTATGCAAAGCCCCGAGGAAGCCAAAGGCAAATGACTCAGCCGAATGCTACAACTGCCATAAGAAGGGGCACTATAGCAGGAACTGTCCTCTAAAGCAGAATGCACAAGTGGCTCATGTGTATAACGGGAAGACCCCGCCAGCTACCACCGATGGATCAGGTAAACCCGACATCTTGGGAGGTACCCTTGCCATTAAAAATATTCCTGTTTCTATACTTTTTGATACTGGTGCATCACGTAGCTTCATTTCTGGTAACCTTGTTCACAAATTAAAATTGAAACGAAGAAAGCTTAAGGAACCAACTAAAGTTCGAAACCCAATAGGAGGTTCTGTTAGTCTCAGTATATATTGTAGATTACCTATTTCCTTTTCTCGATACCGATTTCCTTTTGATTCGATTGTCATGGACCTTTCCGAATTTGATGTTATACTGGGGCTGGACTGGTTGACAAAATATAAGGCCAAAGTTAGATGTGCCGAAAGGATAGTCAAAGTCGAAACGAAACTTGGACCTATATATATACCATGTCTCGGTGCAGAAATTAATAGAACGGAATTTTGGTCTTCTTTAGAAGTTATTCCCCCTTCATTAGAAAAGATACCGGTCGTTAAAAACTACGCGGACGTGTTTGAAGAAGTCTTGCCGCCGCAAAGAGAGATTGAATTTAGAATAGATCTAATTCCTAACGCCCGACCAGTAGTACATCCAATAAGAAGAATGGCCCCGAAAGAGAAAGAAGAGTTAAGTAGTCAAACCCGGGAATTGCTTTGGAAAGGTCTTATCAGACCGAGCTTTTCAGCATGGGGAGCAGCAGTTGTATTTGTCCCGAAATCAGACGGTACTCTAAGACTTTGTGTTGATTACCGAGATCTCAATAAGCAGACACTGAAGAACAAATATCCCTTGCCCCGTATAGACGATCTGTTAGATCAATTAAATGGAGCAACAGTATTCTCCAGAATGGACCTAGCTACAGGTTTCCACCAATTACGTATAGCGGAAGACTGTGTTCCTTTGACAGCCTTCAGGGGTCCCGATTTATTCTATGAATGGTTAGTAATGCCGTTCGGCTTGTGTAACGCTCCGGCATACTTCGTCGATCTTATGAACAGAGTGTTCTGTGGTGTGTTGAATAAATTTGTGCTAGTCTTCATCGATGACATTTTAATCTACTCTAAGTCGGAAGACGAGCATGCAAAACATTTAGATCAAGTGTTGAAAATTCTAAGGAGAAATGTCTTGAAAGCTAAATTTTCTAAGTGTGTCTTCTGGCAGAATGAAGTTAAATTCCTAGGCCATGTCGTATCAAAAGAAGGAATTGCTGTGGACCCAAGCAAAATTACAGCGATTCAGAACTGGAAACAACCTACTACTCCCACTGAAGTTCGAAGTTTCCTTGGATTGGCTAGCTACTATCGGAAATTCGTTTAGGATTTTTCAAAGATATCAGGAGTTTTGACAAAGCTTACAAAGAAGCATGATAAATTCAAATGGATTCCCGAATGTGAAGAAGCTTTCCAGGAGCTGAAACTGAAGTTGACAACCGCTCCAGTATTGACAATAATGGAAGGTAATCAAGACTTGACTGTATGTACAGATGCTTCTATTAGAGGGCTAGGCGCAGTGTTAATGCAAAAAGGCCAAGTGATTGCTTATGCCAGCCGTCAACTGAAGCCGCATGAAAGAAACTATGCAACTCATGATCTTGAGTTATTAGCTATCGTGTTTGCTTTAAGAATCTAGAGGCATTATTTATTGGGCGAGAAGTTCGAACTATTTACCGATCATCAATCCTTGAAATATCTATTCACACAGAAAGATCTAAACTTGAGACAACAGCGTTGGTTAGAATTCCTTGCAGCATATGATTTTGAAATTCTATACACTCCAGGGAAAGCCAATGTTGTAGCAGACGCGCTCAGCAGAAAGAATGAAATCATCGCCAGTTTTGTCATCACGTCTTCATTAATAGACAGGATCTCGACCCTTCAGAAAGACAATGAATTTATTCAAAGAATCAGTCAGAGAGTCAAAGGGGGTGAATCCACAAGTTTCCGACTAGATGACAAAGGAGTTCTTAGATTAAAGGGCAGGATTTGCATCCCGAATCTTCCAGAGCTCAGAAGAGAAATACTTGATGAGTGCCACAAATCCAAATTGAGTATCCATCCCGGTGTGAGCAAAATGTATAACGATATCAAACGCACATTCTGGTCGAGGTCAATGAAAAGAGATATCTCATTATATGTTAGCAGATGCCCCACTTGTCAACTAGTTAAGAGTGATCAGCAGAAATTAGCTGGATTATTACAACCATTGGAAATTCCAGGATGGAAGTGGGAACAAATCTCGATGGATTTCATTGATGGATTGCCTCGAACTAGAAAAGGAAACGACAGTATATGGGTAATCGTAGATCGCTTCACGAAGACTGCCCATTTCATAGTCCGATCCAACAGAACGGCTCAAAGTCTAGCACAGATTTACTTCAAAGAAATAGTTAAACTACATGGAGTGCCGCTCAATATAGTCAGCGATAGAGATCCCCTATTTACTAGCAAATTCTGGGAAGCATTCCAGGAAGAATTGGGAACCAAATTGAATCTAAGCACCGCTTATCACCCACAGACAGATGGCCAAACTGAGCGGGTGAATAGAATTTTAGAAGATTTACTGCGGGCTTGCGTTATCGATTTTGGAGGCTCATGGGAAGATCACTTACATTTAGCCGAATTCTCTTACAACAATAGCTATCAAGCAAGTTTGGGAATGTCCCCATTTGAAGCATTATACGGTAGACCGTGTAGATCTCCCGCATGTTGGGTAGAACCTGGCAACAGACTTGTGTTAGGGCCCGATATGATTCGAGAAGCATCGGATAAAGTCGATTTCATTAAGAAGAGATTGAAAACCGCACAAAGCCGACAGAAAAGTTATGCTGATGCGAGAAGAAGGGATATATCGTTTGTCGTTGGCGATTATGTTTATTTAAGAGTTTCTCCAATGCGGGGAGTAATCATATTTGGCAAGACTGGGAAGTTGGCACCGAGATTTATTGGTCCCTTTCCTATACTTGAACGGATTGGAACTCTTGCATATAGGGTTTCATTACCTAATTGGTTGCCGGGTATACATGATGTGTTCCACGTGTCTCAACTCAGAAAACATGTTCATGATCCAGATCTTGTTGTGGAAGAAGCAGCGCAACATGATATTGACATAACTCCAGAATTAGCACTCAGAAGAGAGCCATTAAAGATAGTTGGCAAAGAAACTAGAGAGCTAAGGAAGAAAAAGATTCATTTAGTCAAAGTGCAGTGGAGTAGTGATCCTAGAGACTGTACTTGGGAGACTGAGGAAAGCATTAAACAAGCCTATCCCAAATGCAGAGTGAACATCTATGACTAACTCCGGTGCAAGGTACCTTTACAATACTTTGCATTTACATTTTATTTCCTGCTTAGCTGTTATTTCCTTTTCGAGGACGAAAAGTTTTAAGTGGGGGAGATTGTAATAACCCGGAAAAAGTGAACCAGTTTAAAATTTTTAAATTTGGTTATTACCAAAGAATTTGAATGGTTGAAATATCATATTTCAATAAAATATAGAATTGGGTATGGTATGGCAGTTTGAAATTTTGAATATAAACTTTGTCTGACTGTACCGGGTGGAAAATATAACGGATTTTAGCGAAACTGAAAATATTTAAATCTGTTTATCAATACCTTTCTAACGAATCCGAAAAATCGAAGTTTCATAATGGAAATCAAAAGTTATGGCCAATTGAATTTTCAGAAAGGTTGCTATATAGTATATATAGCCCTTGAAAATTGATATTTTGCATATGACCTCGGAATTTGACGAAACCACTTTTGTTGGGTCCGGGATGTCAAATTATTGCTAAGTTTCAAATTTCATAATTTTTGAAGCTAGTATGTGAGCGGGGCAAAAGAAAATGTGATTGGTCAAATTCTGTTAAAATGGGTCGACCTAAAAATGGCCGTTTTTCAAATGAGCTCATAATTCGACGAAACTGGTTTTGTTAGGACCGTATCGTCAAAACAAAGCTAGATTTATTTTTCTGGAATTTTTCGATTCAGTTTGTGGCCCTGGCAAATTGAAATGTACGTTTAAATTAAATATCGAATGTTTTATATTTTAATTTGAAAAATAACCGACTGTAACAGTGGAAATGGCCAACGAAACATATCCCATTGTGTCCGGAATGGGGGTATTTAGCTAGGGGTGACAGTCGTTGTGTTTAAAAAGGAGTCCATTTGCAAAAACACTATTTAAAATTTCCTATAAAGCTCTGGCCAATAGGAAATTTTCTTTTATATAAAAAAAAAATAACGAAACCCTAGCCGCCAGCGATATTGGACGACTCAGAGGGCTCGAAGCTTCTCGTTGACTTTGCCGCCGCCTCAGGCGATTTCGCCGCCTCCGCCAGTTAAAGCTTCTGACCGCCGTAGTCTCCTCTCCACATCGGATCCAGTCTCGCCACCATCAGAGCCGCCGCCATCGAGTTCTGGCGCTCCAAAGTCGGCACGTTTAAGCCGCCGCCCAGGGTTCATCTCGACGTTGAACTGGAGGAGACTGGTGCCGCCGGAAAGCTCTTCCCTCCCTCGACGACGTCCGACAGTCTGATCATCCTATAGAGCAACGAATCAAGAGAAAAATCAAAACCTAAATCTGAGCAGGTTTGAAAACTAACGACTTATATAATTTTAAATTGTTTTTACACTATAAAGCGTTGCAAAACTTTGAAAAATAATATCTTTTTCGTTCTTTAACGAAATTCGATGAAACAGGAGACACCGTGACCGCAAGGAGGCTCTCTACATTCTAGAAGAAGCCGCGGATTTTTTTGACCTTCCTACGATTTTTAGCACTGCAATAACCAATGTGAGGAATCTAAATTAATTGTGTGAATGAAATCGTGTTGTATAAATTATATAAGCGAAGTGTAAATTATATACGCATTGTATACCTCATGTACATGTGTTGTATAAGTTATATTAGTGATGTATAAATTATACAAGCGTTGTTTGAACCATATATGCTTTGAATTGTGATGAAATGCAAGTGAATTATTATATTATATATATATATATATATATATATATATATATATATACTCCCCTCGTCCACAGACCATGGACGATATTTATTTCTTGTGATTGATGTGATGCTATATGGTATGACGAATGGTTGGAAATAATTGTTTGTAGTTGATATTATGGTTGAAAAATACCTTTATGGTTGAAAAATACCTTTATGGTTGAAAAATACCTTTGTGGTTGAAAATACCCTCTTGTGGTTGAAATAAAATAGAATAGGATTGTGGAATTGAAAATAAAACATGCCGCCTGCGTGCGAACTAGATGCATGATCCCCATTGTCAAAAACCGCGAGGTTTTAAGGTAGAGCGAGGAGCCGTACTAGGGACGGTCCCGGTTTTAACTACCCTGCCGTTATGCTGCCGAAATTTTCTGAAATATTTATGTGTTAGAATAATTTTCATTCGTTTAAATATATACAAGCTATATAGAATATTCATGTGTTGAGTTGCAATTCATTCGTTGAGTTGAAATTCATGTGTTGAATATTATTTGAATTTAAACAAATGGCTTTAGCGATAAAAATCACATTTTTAAATATATACAAGCTATATAGAATATTCATGTGTTGAGTTGCAATTCATTCGTTGAGTTGAAATTCATGTGTTGAATATTATTTGAATTTAAACAAATGGCTTTAGCGATAAAAATCACATTTTTAAATATATACAAGCTATATAGAATATTCATGTGTTGAGTTGCAATTCATTCGTTGAGTTGAAATTCATGTGTTGAATATTATTTGAATTTAAACAAATGGCTTTAGCGATAAAAATCACATTTTTAAATATATACAAACTATATAGAATATTCATGTGTTGAGTTGCAATTCATTCGTTGAGTTGAAAGTCATGTGTTGAATATTATTTGAATTTAAACAAATGGCTTTAGCGATAAAAATCACATTTTTATATATATACAAACTATATAGAATATTCATGTGTTGAATTGCAATTTGTTCGTTGAGTTGAAATTCATGTGTTGAATATTATTTGAATTTAAACAAATGGCTTTAGCGATAAAAATCACATTTTTATATATATATATACAAACTATATAGAATATTCATGTGTTGAATTGCAATTTGTTCGTGTAGTTGAAATTCATGTGTTGAATGTTATCATCTTTTAAAAATAAAATGAATCGACAATGAAAACTATATTTTTATAGTGAATATGAAGTGTTAAAAATACACATGTGTCGAATAAATATTTTTGATGATAAAAATATTTCTTTTATCATGTATACGCTTAGTTAAAAATACACACGTGTCGAATAAATATTTTTGATGATAAAATATTTCTTTTATCATGTATACGCTTAGATAAAAATATACACGTGTTGAAATAAATAATGGTTTGCTAGAAATATTATTATTAGCTTTGTTCTGCATATATATACATGTGTTGAACAGGAAAAATGGATTAGCTGTAGAGTAAAGAAATTATTTGCGTGCCCGACAAATAGGTAAACCTTGATGATTTGGCTGCGCAATTTTATTTATATATCAACTCCTGTGAATGCCATTGGGTGCGGAGTGCTGGTTATTCTGTGTGAAATAATAAATAACGCCAATTGGAGCTTGTGTGACGAGGTGGAAGATTTACCATACAAGCAAGAGGCTTGTATGGCGATGACTATATACTACAGGTTGAACTGATGACTGATATGGACTATATAAATTATAACGATAAATTGCCAGATTAATAAAAACCCCACACAGGTCTGGAGTTGACAATAATCACGTCGCTCTAGTTATTAGATACGGCACATGGACTATTTATTTCCACACGGGAACGGGGTGACGAGAATTTATTCTCTGGAGTGATTATCAGTACATGCTCCCCCGTAAACACCAGAATATATCACTATAAATATGTGAATGCTTTTTAGGATTTATTGGGTACCTAATACGGCCCAATAAATTTCCAATCCCTCCCCCGTACAAAGGAGGTTATGGCGAAATTTTTCGAAATATTAAGGCGTTAGTGAAATATTTGAAGTGAAAACGAAGTTGAAAATATAGAATAAACTATAGTTGAAATTATAGAATGAACTATATTTATATATAAATATAAATATAATTAAAAGGAATAGAGGCCGTGCAGTTCGTGTTTCGGAATCGTAATTTGAAACGATTAGTGCGAGGAATCCGACCATCGGATTTTCCCAAAACCGCAACCGCTGGGTTCGCCTTGGAAATATCTTTCCAACGGCACCAACCTTGTAAAAATCCAACGGTTGGATTGTCCGGAATGTTTAATTCAAATTAAGGGAAAAACAGCGCCAGAATCGTTTATATTTATATATAAATATAAATTTAATTTAATTTAATCGAATAACGACGCTGCAGTTCGAATTTTGAAACCGTAACTTCAAACGACTAGTGTGGAAGATCCGACCGTCGGATTCTCACGAAACTGGAACCGTTGGGTTCGCTTTGGGAATACCTTCCCACTGATATAGACTTTGTAGAAATCCAACGGTTAGATTTTCCGATATGTGTCAAACAAATTAGGAGAAAAATAGCGCCAGTGCCACGGCACGACCTGAAACGTCGTTTAATTAAATATGGCCATTTTTAAATAAATAAAAATGGCGAAAAATAGTTATTAAATATTATAAGCAACATAGATTGCAAATAAACCAATTGGGCTTGAATTGTTTGATATTTGATGGTTGTATGTGTTTGACACGAAAATAACACTAAATAACTGAAAGATGGATGTCGAATAATATAACCATGAAGAAAATCGATTTAAATTCTAAAGACGTGAATTATTTGAAAAGGCCGAGCTAACCCTCATTTCAAATAATTTATCGAGCGATTCGAATTCGAAAATGCAAAGACGATTCAAGACCGACGATCTTCGTATCGGTTGGATGGGCGCTATTGAGGTTCCTAACCGGAGTAGCTACCGGAAAGGGACGGAAGTAGTAGCCGTCTGAACGTATGTGTTGATTGAACGGATATACGAGGAATTTGACGCCTCCGGTTTCGTTCAGACCCAGAACGGACTTGTAAATGGACTGTGTGTCTGACATTGGATTTTTTCTATACTGATTGATCTCTGTTAAATATATATCTATTTGGCGGCGGAGAATTTATTCTTTTGCTTAACACCCTTCTCTGAGACGTACGAGCTCAGAGGTTATATATCGATGGAAATCAATCGTATGGAGTGGACTGCCTATGTGGCATGCCAACATGCTGTGATCAAGGCTTCTGTTGAAAAGCAAAGTCTTGTGGATGATGATCAAAGCAAGGTCTACGTGGCCTGGCTTTGTGTATTTCGTAGATTCGCGAGCCTCACACCCCGGTATGAGTCAAAAACGGGATACGGACCGCTGGGAGAGCACGACGTTTCTTTCTAGCTATGGTGGTGTCAGTGACTTACCAGCCCTGACATATATATCTACTTTTCACCTTTGTGGTTGTTGGAATGCGAGGCGCCTCGATTATAGGTCTGCAAGGACCGAGAAGTGTGTGTTCAGGAATTGCCAATCCTCAAACGTAAGAGAGGACCGGCCCAGCCGAATCCAGGGTTGCCCAGAGTGTGTAGTCCTGAGGCATTTGCTAGAGTGTCTCGAAGCGGAGAGGAGCTTGCCCCTTGCCTCGACTCATGACGGAAATCCAATTTCCAATACGAAATAACGGACTTGATTGTAGAACTAGTATGGCGACATAGTATATGGTAGCTATGCCGTCTATGATTGATATTTATGATGCTATTCGTTTTTGAAACATATATGCACTAGTAATAATATCAAATGATTTCGCTTTATACGTATCAAGCATATTTGGCTATTATAAGGTAAAACTCTATCATCCGGCTTGCGTTGCATTGTGTGATGGGACTTGAGTCTTATAATGGCTTCATTCTTTCTAAAAGCATTGCGTTGTTTTAAAAGAATTTACTTTGTTTTAAATGCACTAGCAATCACTGGAGTAAACCCGTTCAGCGAAAGTGGCGTGGTCCTATGATTTGCTATTACTGTTGTTTAACTGTTAAATAGATTCCTCATACCAGTCCCCATGACTGACTCGTTGTTTGTTTCACTTTGCAAACGCGGGTGCCCTTATTTTCACACGGGCAGCCTAGTACACAGGTGACAGGTTGTTTTTGGCTCTACACTGCTGCATAGGGTGCATTTTTGGCTCATGGCGAGGCTGACTTCACAGAGACGACTTTGACTTTTTCCGCCATTACTATTCTTATGTTATGATTCCGCCACGGGCGATGCAGACTGATTTACTTTCCGTATTTCTTATTGTATGTATATGTATTTCGCCATCGGCGATGTAGACTGATACCCTTATTATGTCTCACTACATGTATGTATTCCGCCTCTGGCGATGATGACTGATCACTTTCCTTTTTATTTACTAAGTTATATCCCACGTTATGCTATTCTGATGTTCCTACATGTTGTGATTCCGCTGTCATATCCATGTAAAATTATTATATTTATTGTTTCTACTATTATATGTACTCTGCTATGATGATTAATGTGTTATTTCCCAATGATTATCCTTAATACCGCCCCTCGGATTTTGGGATCATCACAGATGACCAGAAAAGATTACTGGCCTCCTGGGCACTCAAAGACGAAGCTTTATTATGGTGGGATTCTGTTGTTAAGAATAATCCAGAAGGTGATATCACCTGGGATAGATTCAAAGTGATTTTCCTGGATAGATTTACTCCTCCAGAAGCATTTGAAAGACTATGTGATGAATTTTCATATTTGATACAAGGAGATATGACCATTCCCGAATATCATAAGAAATTCAATGAACTTTCTCACTTTGCCCCTCATCTAATTGAAAATCCGAAGAGGAAGAATATGAGATTTATTAATGGCCTGCAAAGAAAATTTCAGAACAGTGTAATGAGGAACGTGAAGCTCCCCTTTTCTGAAATGATATACATGGCTTACCAGTACGAGGATCTCGACAAGAAAGGTATGTTACAGTACGATGAGGAAGTCAGCTCTAGTAATAAAATTGAGTTTGAAACGGATCGTCCTGAGGCCAGCACGATATCAGAGGTCAGCAAGAAGCCCAAAGCAAATCAAAAAAGGGCTGAATCTGAGAAAGGGCAAGTAACGACAACTGTATGCTCTAACTGCAATAAGCAAGGACATCTCTCGATGAGTTGCCGATCTCTAAAGAAACAAAGAAGGGAAGGACCTAAATCAAAGAACAAGGTTAAAGAAAATAGAAAGTGTAATCTTTGTCATCAAGCTGGTCACGTAAAGCAAGATTGCTGGCTATTGAAAAAGACCAAAGAGGCTCATGTAAATGAAGTAGCAGAAACGTCAGCACCCTCAGATAGTCCGGGAAGATCTGATGTTTTAGAAGGAACGCTTACTGTCAAAAACATTCCAGTCAAAGTACTGTTTGACACAGGCGCGTCACGAAGCTTTATCGCAAAGAATGCCGTTAAGAAGTTGGATTTGAAGTTGAGGAAGCTTAAAGAACCAATGACTGTCCAAAATCCGGTCGGTGGTTCCATCGATCTCAGTTGGGTTTGTGCAGTACCTGACTCTTTTTCCTGCTATAAATTCCCTACTATCTCTATCGTTATGAACTTTAATGAATTCGATCTTATTCTGGGATTGGATTGGCTAACCAAATATGAAGCAGAGGTTAGATTCGCGGAGAGAGTTGTTAGGGCTAAGATTAAATCAGGGAATTATATAACCATACCATGTGAAGGCCCGACTTCAAAAAGAAAAGACTTTTGGGCAGCTTTGAATGTTTCTCCAGCTCAAATAGAAAATATCCCAGAAGTCACAGAGAATATTCCTGACCTCATCAAAGATATTCCCGTCGTTAAAAATTATGCGGATGTGTTTGAAGAAGTTGTTCGCTTACCTCCGCAGAGAGAAATAGATTTCAAAATTGCTTTGATTCCTAATGCAAGGCCGGTAGTTCACGCTATTCGAAGAATGTCCTTGAAAGAGAAAGAGGAATTAGACAATCAAACACGACAGCTAGTATGGAAGGGCCTGATCAGGCCTAGTTTCTCTGATTGGGGTGCAGCAGTGGTGTTTGTCCCAAAATCTGACGGTACTCTACGTCTATGTGTGGATTATCGTGATTTGAACAAGCAGACCATAAAGAACAAATATCCATTGCCGAGAATAGATGATTTGTTGGATAGATTAAATGGAGCACAGGTATTCTCAAGGATGGACCTAGCTACAGGCTTCCATCAACTTCGAATTGCCGAAGAGTGTGTTCCAATGACAGCATTTAGAGGTCCCGACCTATTCTACGAGTGGATAGTAATGCCGTTCGGCTTATGTAACGCTCCAGCTTACTTCGTCGATCTGATGAATAGAGTGTTCAGAGGAGTTTTGAATAAATTTGTTCTGGTTTTTATTGACGATATTCTAATCTTCTCTAAATCAAAGGCCGAACATGAAAAGCATCTGGAACAGGTTCTAGAAATTCTGAGACGGAATGTATTAAAAGCCAAATTTTCCAAATGTATCTTCTGGCAAGATGAAGTAAAATTTCTAGGCCACGTAGTATCGAAAGAAGGAATCGCTGTGGATCCAAGCAAAATCACAGCTATTCAGAATTGGAAACAGCCCAGTACCCCCACTGAAGTCCACAGTTTTCTCGGATTGGCTAGCTATTACCGGAAGTTCGTTAAAAACTTTTCGAAGATATCTGGTCATTTAACGAAGCTTACGAAGAAGCACTCTAAGTTCAAATGGACTCCAGAAAGTGAGGAGGCTTTCGAAGAGCTAAAGTTAAGACTAACGACTGCTCCAGTGTTAACCATCATCGATGGCAATCAGGATTTGAAAGTCTGGACTGATGCTTCTAGAGAAGGCCTTGGCGCAGTGTTAATGCAAAGGGGTCAAGTGATTGCTTATGCTAGCCGTCAGTTGAAGCCACACGAGAAGAACTACGTAACTCATGATCTTGAGTTATTGGCTATAGTATTCGCCTTGAAAATCTGGAGACACTATCTTCTGGGTGAGAGATTCGAACTATTTACAGATCACCAGTCGCTAAAGTATCTGTTCACCCAGAAAGACCAGAATCTGAGGCAGCAACGTTGGCTAGAGTTCCTTGCAGCATACGATTTTGAAATTATATATACTCCAGGGAAAGCCAATGTCGTGGCCGACGCGTTAAGCCGAAAGAATGAAATGATCGCCAGTTTTATTATCACGACTTCATTGCTAGATAAAATATCTGCTCTTCAAAAGGATGATCACTTCATTCAGAAGATCAGAGAGATAATTCAGAAAGGCGAGCCCTCGAGTTTTCAAGTTGATGAGGAGGGGTTTCTAAGGCTGAAAGGTCGAATCTGTGTCCCTAACATTCCTGAGCTTCGAAAGGAAGTACTGGATGAATGCCACAAGTCAAAACTTAGTATCCATCCAGGAGTAAGCAAAATGTATAATGACATCAAACGTACTTTCTGGTGGAAGTCGATGAAGAGGGACATTTCTTTATATGTCAGCCGATGCCCTACTTGCCAACTAGTCAAAAGCGACCAACAAAAGCTAGCTGGATTATTACAACCGCTAGAAGTTCCTGGTTGGAAGTGGGAGCATATTTCCATGGATTTCATTGATGGTCTGCCCAGAACCAGAAAAGGGAATGACAGTATTTGGGTGATCGTAGATCGCTTCACGAAGACCGCCCATTTTATACCTGTCAGATCAAACAGAACTGCTCAGAGTCTGGCGCAGATATACTTCAGGGAAATAGTTAGACTACATGGAGTGCCGCTCAGTATAGTCAGTGATAGAGATACAATATTCACTAGCAAATTCTGGGAAGCATTTCAAGTCGAGCTGGGAACGAAGTTGAACTTGATCACCGCTTATCATCCTCAGACAGACGGTCAGACTGAGAGGGTGAATCGTATTTTAGAAGATCTATTGCGGGCTTGTGTTATAGATTTCGGTGGATCATGGGAAGACCATCTGCATTTGGCTGAATTCTCATATAACAACAGCTACCAGGCGAGTCTGACAATGTCGCCATTCGAAGCATTGTATGGTAGACCATGCCGATCTCCTGCTTGTTGGGTCGAACCCGGTAATAGACTCGTGTTGGGTCCCGATATGATTCGAGAAGCTGCCGACAAGGTCGATTTTATTAAGAAGCGATTACTCGCCGCTCAAAGCCGACAAAAGAGCTATGCCGATAGAAGAAGAAGGGATATATCCTTTGCTGTTGGCGACTATGTATATTTGAAAGTATCGCCGATGAGAGGAGTTATCCGGTTCGGTAAAACTGGAAAGTTGGCGCCCAAATTCATTGGTCTGTTTCCTTTTCTGGAACGGATCGGAACTCTCGCTTATAGGGTCAAACTGCCTGATTGATTGCCTGGAGTTCATGATGTATTTCATATATATCAACTTCGAAAGCCTACGTCCACTTTTATGTATCTTTCATTATACGTCGAATGCAAGTACAATCAATGATTTCCCTCAATCTCGCGATTACAATTATAATTCACTCAGTAGTTTCATAATAATACTGATAAGAAATATTAGATAAGCAATAATGGTAGTAACAATACTCAAAATTGCCAAAAGATCCTCAAAAATGCTAAATATGGAGCTATTTATAGGTGATATTTGCAGGCGATTAGTGAAGACACGTGGCACGGATCCCAAGGATCTCGGACTGCCTCGTGGCTTGATGAAAAATGGTCATTATGGCAGTTAGGGACAGGTGTTACAAGATCCTGATCTTTCGGATCGTGGAAGGCTTGGTCATTGCCATCGTTCTTCGGACCTGGGCTCGGGTTGTGACGCATATCCACGAGCGGGTTGTGGACCTTGCTACGAGCGGGTCGTGACGCTTAATCACGAACCGGGGGACGAAGCTAGCTACAAGCGGACTTCGGTGCTTCACGAGCCGAGGTAATTCAATTCATGGATCTTCATATATGCCTGCTTATGCATGGTAATTCAACTCCTGCCGGCTTGATCAGAAAACTAGCCAACATTTTTCCCTCTCAAAGTATGTTTTATTGGGGATGGAACATGCTTCGAAACTATTGAACAGACCTTCTCACGGAACGATGCGAATCAACAGTCACATTTGTTTGTTGCGTCACATTGTCTCGATTGGTCATGTCTTTTGAAGAATATAAATACCGGATTGGACTTCCTATTTTTTCTTCTATTAGTTGACTTCGATTTCTCCGACTTTGAAAAGCATCGCAAACAATTCAACAGGTGAGCTTTAAATTTAATAAGCATTTTTAAATAAATTCGTCATTCCTGTACACCAGAAATCTCAACTTCTTGACTTGGTGATCATTTTAGAAATTTGATCGTTAAATACGCCAAATTCCATGCCATTGAACAGTTGTCACGAGCTAATGGATGAACAAATCTTATTGCGAGCCATACTGGGCTTATTCGAGGGCTCATGGCCCACGGGACTTCACGGACCTGAATGGGACAAAACTGGGAAGACGAAGGGCCCTCAATTTGGCTATATAAACCGCTCTTCCCTTCCTCTTACCCCTTCTCTTTTTTACTTTTTACTGCGGTAACTCTCGTGCCTCCAGCTTGAAATCCTAGCCTCTTCGATTTTCCTTATTCAACCTAATCCACCCTTTGGATTGATAGGTAATAGGAGAATTAAGTTAATTGCTTTTAATCTCCATGCTTTAGTCCTTATTCGCGAGAAAGTTCACGTTGTCGCATGTTGTGGCGGTGCTCATGGCGGGGTGTTGATGGTTGTTGAAGATAGGAGAAGAAGTCAATAGAGTGAAGCCGCGGAGCCGCGAGCCGAGGGGTCAGGAGATGAAAGGCTTGGAGATGATATTACTGTCACAGACTCGTTCGTGGAGAAGACGAGAACAAGGAATCAAGAGGTTAGGCTCGATTGTGAAGAACGATGTCGAACCGGGTCGTGACCATTGGGTGTATTGAGTTGTGGAGAAGAATACAGTCTCGGGTCATGGGAGAGGTCAAGGCTCTAATTCGTGGATGGAAATAGCAGTTGGATCACATCGTGGATGGAGACAAACCATTGCTCCGTGAAACGCAACGGCTCGTGATAGTGATTCACGAACCGTTGGGGTACACGAATGAATGGCAAGTTCTACATTATCACGAGTCGGTCTTCCATTCATGCGTTGTCCCTCCACTCACGAGTCACTGTTTGGGCGAGCTGATGTTTAACCTTGGGAAACCTTGTCACGAACCAAAGCACACTCACAAGCTCGGCCTAAATCACGAGAGGGGCTCCTCTCCACGAGCTGTATACCAAAGTTCATAAAATCAATATAGCCAACGAACCGACCTACATCTTGACTGAAACTCGATGTAACTTTGACATATTGATGGACAGTTAGGATAGGGCCTTCAAGATGAACTTCTTAAACTGGATTCGAATGAAAACATAACTCAGAAGCTTGCAATGATTACTTATTCTTTTATCTGTTTTACTTCGTGCTTTTCTTTTCAGCGATGCACACACCAACACACTTTAACACTTGCACCGACACACACACATGGGGAACAGGTAATTATGTTCTAATTTCTCATGTTTACTCGCCAATACAGCTATGTCTGGCAGACACTCAACTAGAATGTCGGAGAAGAATACAAATCCCGAGTCGTCAAATTACTATAATCCCGATGCACTTCCATCGGATCTGGACTGGGAGAATTCCGACCTCGACTATGAAACAGATCTCGAAACTGAATCAATGTCTTCTGAAAGTACGTCACTTGAGGAGGAAGAGGAGGATCGGGCCGCTGATGAGATTCCGGGTGCCAAAAGAGATAGAACAAAAGAAATTGAGCGTAGCTTCCAAATTATACAAGTTAAAGCTAGAAAAAATCTGTTTAAGGCACGAAATTCCTTGGAATGACGTGAAAGTTCCAGAGGAAGGAGATAGACCGCATTCTGCTCCGGAAGGGTACATGGCCATCACCAGGCTTATGTGCTGGGTAGGTGCTATTCCTCCATTTCCTCCGATAGTCATTGATCTTCTGAGACGATTACGCATCGTTCCCATGCAACTCCATCCCAATGCCTATGATGTTGTGTATACCCTGTATATTGCATATGCGGAGATCCTAGAGACATAGCTTACTTTCAAAGATTTAAACTTTTACTACTACTTCAAGCATCGCTCCTCGGGGACTCCGAACTTCATTTTCTTTGAATCGATCCCCTCTAAGAAGGTATTGTCAGACGGACACAGTAATCTAGGAGATGCTAAATTTGACTGGTTTTACATAAAACATCAAGCTGGGTGTGCGAGGAAGTGGTTACAGTCAAGTAAGCTCTGAATTCTTCATTGCACATTTCAACCATATTGTTAAAATGCTAATATATTCCCTTTTTTGTACAGCTCACAATTTTGTGAAAACAGAAGGTTCGGTATATGAAGATAGATAATCCCATCTCTTAGAAAGCAAATCGGACTTTGGTAGAATCAAGAGGTGCATAACCGATAAGAGCCTCCACAAACACCACCTTCTAGACGTGAGATTCGGGCTTGGTGCGGGTGGCAAGCCTTACAAGTATGTGCCCCGACTGAGGGAGAAGGGACCTCGAGGGTCACAAAAACGACTGGGTTTCGTAAAAGTCCTTCACTGACGATTGATCAAGATGATGAGGACTTGAATGTATATAAGGGAGATGAAAACCAAATTGCAGAGCCAAAAGGGGCTTTAGTTTCCAAAGAACAGTCTCCTCTGAGGACTCCACCTCCAATTGATCCTTCTGCTCATGACGAATAAACGGAGGAGCAGATTTTTGGAGGAGTTGAGCAAGATTCCCCTGACAGATAACATCTACACATCTGAAGATTTCGGAGGGGAGTCTCTCTTTCCCATCTCTAAGGAAGAAGATGTTTTGGTTAAACAAAAAGATACTGCACAGACGAGCCAATCTCTGGGCTCCGATCTGTTGGGGGGACCACACGGGATACACGAATCACATGCACCACTCACCATAACACTGGTATACTGTTTGTATTCAGAATTCTTATATCTGTTTGTTTCTTCTCACATAAAAAATGACTCGGAAATACACCTACGCTCATCGTTCACTTCATAAGAACACGCCCAGACTCATCTTTGTACCTGAGCAAGATCGCAGTGACAGTCGGGGGAGAGGTAGCCAACAACCCCGTGATTCTTATCAGCCTCACTCAACACGGTCTCGCTCTACCTCGAAGCAAGATTCCGGGAAATATCATAGCCGTCAACTTCCACCGGCGGGGGGTAAGCAACTTCCTAAAGACTTGACTCCCCCAAAAAGTACACCGCCTCACAGTAAATCCTCCAAAAAACATCATGAATCGAAAGACAATGACAAGTGTCCAAGAAGGAGTTCTGAAACAGATATGGTAGCTCTTGTTCCAACTAATCAACAAAAGTTGAGTACTGCTACCGTTCAGGGTGTTGCTTTTGCTCGCGATAACAAGGCGAAATTGGAGCGCTTACGGAAGCAATTTCCTGATCTTTACTTCAAAAGGATGGTATTTGTCCCGGATCTCGAACCGGTTCCTGAGGAGTGGGATACCAAGGTTATGGAGAAGTCATGTGGCCAAGCAGTATAGGGTGCTGAAAAAACATGCCGCGAAGCTTTCAGAGGTTATCCGTCATCTGGAAATGGATGCAGTCAGGGCTAGAGTGAAGATTGATAACGATGGTAAGGCCAAGGGTAAAATAGAAAAGGAACTCGAGGATGCACAAGCCCATCTCGCTTTAGCCCAGCGAGATGCGAGAAATGACATGACAGAGCTAGATGATGCCAAGAAATGATTCCATCTTGAGCTCGATTCTCATAGCTAAGAGCGTGTGGCTCTTAAAAAGGAAATTGAAGATCTTAAGACGACCAATATTGAATTGAAAGCGGAACAGGACCATTTTGCTGCTAAGAAAGCTACTTGGGAAAAAGAGAAGGTGAGTTTAAAGGACAGTCTTGCTCTTGTCGAGAAGGAAAATGCAAGCTTAAACCATAGGCTTGCTCATGCTGAGGAACGGGTAGCTCTTGCCGAAAGCAACGCTGATGCAACCCTTAAATCGGCTTCCACTGCTACTGATAAGCTTGCTATAGCTGAACAGGAAATAGAAGGGTTTGATGACTTGTTGATGGACTTATTTGATCAAGTCATAAAGACTTGAGATATCTCTTGGATCCAGAACTACCACACCACTCTGGCCAATGTGTGGGACATGATTGTTGAGGGAGAGAAACAACGCTTAAAGATTGAGGATATCGATGAGGCTCAGCTCATGCAGGCCTTTCTCAAAGGAGGAGAGCCTGAGGAAATGGCAGAGGGTAGACGCCGGATTCAAGAGGTGATGGAGAAGGAGAGAGCCAAACTCAAAGGCAAGGATAAGATAGACGAAGGGTCAGGATCAGCAACAGAGCCCACGGTCTCTGAGTTCGAGGAGTGTAATCCTGATGATCCATTGATTCCTGTAGTTCCAACCCCTCCAGTTGCTGGAGTTTCTACTGCAGGTTCAGGTGAGGAGTCGGCGGAAGGTATCTCTATATTTTCTCCACAACTCGTCAAAGCCTTCGTAACTTGCCATCGCGTTGTGGGGCAAGCAGTTGAAAGAATCACATTTTCTCCAAAACTAATAACAATTGCTTCTCATAACTTAGGTATCAGGCCGACAGAGAAAGATGTAGAGAAACCAGCCAAAGTTGAAAAGATTATTGTGCCACCAAACACCGATGTCATCCATGGAACTCCTAAGCGGGTCGAGGTCAAGGCTCCCGAGAAGACCATTACATCATCAGGCACTGATGTTCCTAGGGATGCCGAAGTTATCGAGGCTTTGGATGATATTGATGGAAATTACGGGGATAATGAAGAGGTCATCATTACAAGGGAGACCAAGGGTGATGATAATGAGACCTAAGCCGACATGAAGGCCAAGAGAGATAAACAGCTGGCTTTAAAGATAGAGGAGCAAGAGCCTTTAAACATGGCACCTATCTCGGCAGCTGATCCCAAGTCTGGGTTAATCAGAAAATTGGGCGGCAAGTCGATAACTACGCAGCATGCATCTCAACCCTCCAATATTCCACAAGATCCTCCCTCTGATAAGAAGAAGAGGAAGAAGGATGACATACCTGATGCCGACAAGGAGGAGCTGGATAAGAAAAAAAAGGAGAAGAAGCCAAGGTCGTCCCCCAAGCATAAGTAGAATGTTTGTTCATATTTTGTTTTTTAGGCTTTCCACTGGCCTTGTGATGCTATCGCGAGAAAGGCCCTCACTTTTGTATAGTTTCATTTTGTAAACCTGCAGTTGTTAAATGAAAGATTATTTCTCTCGCATCACTGTGTACTTGCAAGTTTATTTGCAAGTTTATCATTCTCGGTTACGAACATTCAAATCATAACTAAATTAGTATTATGCGTAATATACATTAAAATTTCCTGCACTATGCCACTATGCATAAATGTGTACTAATATGCCCCCAATCAATCATTAATATGATGCCTAGCCAGGGCTTATCGAGGATTGATTATAGTCATATGTGTGTTGCTCCCATACCCGGAAATGAGGGTTTTGGCTCTGCTTTCAGTCTACTCCCCGATCTTTCAGGGGGTAGGAGTTCTTTGATGGCGCTAAGTCTCTAGTGCCTTTATACTCTCCCGTCGGATGTCAAGGCTAGAGTGTTGTCGAGACGGTCTTTTAATCATGGTGCACCTTCACGTCTCGTGGACAATTCTTTGTCCTTCTTACTCCTTCTCTGATCATGAGAACCGGAGCATTGACGGTAGTGTCATTTACTTCACTGTACACTCGGACTTAGATCATGTGAGCCTTGACCTCTTGATTTAATAGAGGGCATTTTTGAATTACATATTTCAAGATCATCATAGGATTTCATAGTATTTCATAATGGTGATAGCTCACACAAATAAAAAGTAGCAAAATGAATAAGCAGTACGGTAAAAGTAAGTGACACACGATATTTTTATAGTGGTTCGGTCGAATCATGACCTACGTCCACTTTATAATCTCTTGTTTAAGTAACCATACTGTTCTAGGCAAGTCGTGCCTTTTTACATGGTCCTAAAAATAAAAGAATAAATTGACAACTTTATGTCAAGTAATGCCGCAAATGCTGGGCATTCCACACTCTGGGGATTTCATCTCCATCCACGGTCGCTAGCTTAAAGGTTCCATTATAAAGCCTCCGGAGGATGGCATATGGTCCTTCCAACTTTGGGTCCAGATGTATTGGGGGTGGAAAAACACATTTCAGGACTAAGTCTCTAGGCTCAAAGTTTCGAGCTCGAACCTTTTTGTTATAATATCGGGCAACTTACAACTTATGCCTCAAGGCACGGAGGTCGGCTTCGTCCCTCTTTTCTTAAATCATGTCCAGGGATTCAAGGAGCAGTTTGTTATTGGTCATCGGGTCATAATAAGTGGTTCTGTGAAAGGGTACTTCTAATTCAACTAGGATGACTGCTTCTGCTCCGAAAGCGAGGGAGAAAGGTGTATGGCCCATCGACGACTTGTAGGTTGTCCTGTAGGCCCATAGAACCAAGGGTAGCTCATCGACCCACATGGCTTTGGCTCGCTTCAGTCTTTTCTTCATAATGGATTTAATCACTTTATTTGCCGCTTCGACCTGCCCGTTCGATTGCGGATGTGCCACAGAGGTGTACCTTTTCTCGATATGGTACTTCTGGCAAAAGTCTCTAAATCCCGCACTATCAAATTGGGTTCCATTATCCATTATGACGCCTTTCGGAATCCCAAATCGGCATATGATGTTTCTAATGACGAAGTTTATTACTCGCTTGGTCATGATTGTGGTCAATGGTTCTGCTTCGACCCACTTTGTGAAGTAATCCACGACCACAATGGCGAACTTTGCTCCACCCTTTGCTATGGGGAGACTTCTAATAATGTCACTTCCCCACACAGCGAAAGGCCACGAACTCATCATCGTCTTCAACTGACTAGGGGGTGCCCTAGGGATCTTGGAAATTTTTTGGCATGCATTGCATCGTCGTGCATATTTAGCTACATCTTTGTTTACGGTAGGCCAGAAATAGCCATATCGCAATATTTTCTTTGGCAACATTTGTCCTCCAGTATGATCATCGCATTCACCTTCCTGCACTTCTTTCAGTAAATGCTTGATGTCGCCATGGGCTATGCACCGGAGGAGAGGCATTGAAAATCCCTGCCTATATAGGATTTCGCCTTGCATGATATACCTGGAGGCTTTTCGGATAACAACACGCCTCTAGCTCTTCTTGGTCGGAAGCGTTCCATTCATTAGAAAGTTCTTCAAGGGTGTCATCCACAACTCCCTTTCAGGTTCAATTTCCAATACGGGATCAATTTCCATCTGATCAACGCTTGGAGAGTACAAAACTTCAATTGGAACAAGTACGGTGTCTTTGGACTATTAGAACTAGCCATCTTTGCCAACTTGTCTGCCCTTTGATTCTCTGCTCGAGGAATATGGGATATGCTGTAGTGATCAAGGTTATCAAGCAGCCTTCTTACTTCTTTTAAATATGATATCAACCTCGGACCCTTGGCCTTAAATTCTTCGTTGATCTGGTTCACAACTAACTTGGAGTCGCAAAAGATATCTAGCTTTGTTATTTCCAATTTCTTTGCGAGTTTCAGCCCAACAATGAGGGCTTCATACTCAGAATCATTATTTGTGGCATGAAACTCCAATCTAAGGGCGTAGTATATTGATCGGTCTTCGGGAGGTACAAGAACAATTCCAGCACCAGATCGTATGTCATTCTTGGCGCTGTCAGCATATAATTTCCAGGCATTAGGGTCAAGAAGTTGTTTCGGAGAATTAGATTCTTCCCTCACTATGCCATCCTCCAGGATAGTGAACTCCGCTATAAAGTCTGCCAGTACTTGCCCTCTTATTGATCGTCGGGGCTGAAAATTCAAATCAAACTGACACAACTCAATGTTCCATTTGAGTAGTCTTCCTGATGCCTCTGGTCTCTGCAAAACTTGTCTAAGAAGGTGGTCAGTGTACACGGTGATAGGATGGGCTTGAAAATAGCGGCGAAGCTTCCTTGAAGCGATCAGTAAACTGTACAAGAGATTTTCTATTCTTGGGTAGTTTCGCTCGGCTGCCGCCAACTTCTTACTCACATTATACAATGGCCTCTGAATCTTATCTTCTTCCCTCACCAAGGCTGAACTTATCGCATGGGACGACACTGCGAAGTACACAAACAAGTCCTCGTAATCGATCGGTTTTGAAAGTATCGGGGGTCTCTCAAGATGATCCAGAAGGTTCTGAAATGCTTCCACACAATCAGGAGTCCATACGAAATTGCGCTTTCCTCGCTTTATCAATTCGAAGAACGGAATACACTTGAAACACCACACCCTCCATTAAGGTCACTCACAAAGGGAATGCCTTAACTTTGGTGGAGGTTTGTAAGTAAAAGTCACAGATAAAACACAAGACAGATATAAACACATATATATAAGCAGCGGAAAACAACAGACTTTTTATTTCATAAATACGTGTTCATACAAAACATTTCCATAACTGTCACATAATAACTTCCGAAACATTACAACATCATTTCTGTCTTGGTTATTAAATAAAGAAGCATAAAGCATAACTAAAACTGCATAAATCCCCATGATTGTGTCCAACAGCCATAGCCAAAGCAAGAGAGAGTCCAAACCGTACATCTACTATCTTGATGCTTGCAAAGAGTCTGACTAAGCTGGGTTGTTTCCTCTCTGTGGACCTTGGGGGGGGGGGAACGGAAAAAAAGAAGACAAAAGAAAATAGGGTCAGACATAAGGCCTGGTAAGTCTAGTGACTCTTCAGTATGAGAATAAGAATAAGGGCATGATAGGTATAAACTGGAAACAGGAAAGTATCATAAACTAAGATAAAGTAGTTTTGTAACGAATATACTATCGCACCCCACATTATAACTCCACACCTATTTGTACTGTCTTAACTGGCATCCCATGCAGGAGGTGAAGTGATCCCCTTTTTCTAAAGATCGGCTCATACTCGCATAATCATCTATGTCTTACGGCCCCCAAAGATTGTAGATACCTATGCTGGTCCCACCATGGGGTGCATCAAGTCCCATGGTGGTGACCCGACACAATTCTAGAATGCATAGGTTATACTACTGGTGGCCCCAGTGCCCTGTTTGTCTGCTCCGAAGTGTGTGCATGTCCGCACTCCGTTAGAACCCACACTATTGCACCCACCGCCGTCGCTTTTGACCGCTTACAATCAGCCCAGTAATCGTGCCCCACCCTGCCTAGTTTCAGGGTACCATGATACCTAATTGGATTACTGCTGAAATGGGTCCCCGTTACAAGGGTTTTCTAGTCAAACATGTTAAGTGGTTAAGTGTCTGTATTTACCTAACCCCACCCATCAGTTTAATTAACATGTTGAATTGGTTAAGTGTTTTAGTTTACTTAACCCTACCATCCTGACTTGTTTGTCCTTAGCTTTTTAAAGCACCGACCACTCACATTAGACAGATATTGTTACAGTTACCGGATGTGCCGGTCGGTTCCGGGAAGATTTATACCGTAACTCAGTCGAACCTCGGGTCCTTATTGGGCTCAATGCTTAACCACCCACATTGGATGGGTATTGTTGTGACTACTGGACAGCCGGGCGGGTCCGGGCAGGTTTACATCACAACTCAATCCAACCTCGTGTTAAGCATATTCGTATTTTCTAAATTTACATGTTTTTCTTTATTACTTGTTATATGTAAATTTGTCAACAATTAAATGTTATGGCCCACAATCCAAGTTTAACATTTTTGGTATAAGAATTTATACCATTTAAATGCCACCAATTTTGGCATGTGACAAACATGCCAATTTCATATTTTTTTTAAAAAAATCCAACGTTACCCCGTCTAAATATTAGGCTAACAATCTTAGCCTAATTTTACGTTCGCATGATTTTCAACATATAATATTAGGCTAAAAACTTAGCCTAATTTAGCGTACACAAAATTGGCATAAAGAAGTTCATTAACATAAACATGACATCGGCGTAAACTTGGCATTTTTGGCATAATCAATAAGAACATCATAGGTGTGAACTTGCAAAATAGCCAACATGAATGTCATAGGTGTGAACTTGCAAAATAGTCAACATACATATATGTGAACTTGCATTGAAATAAGGGTCTAACGAAATAGGTGTCGCATGAATTAACATATGATTTAGACAACATAAGCCTAAACATGTTTTGGATCTAGGCATAACATCGAACATCACTAGCATATGACAAGAATATGACATTTTCATAAGTATGTATAACTTTATGACAAGGGTGTGAACTAGATCCAATCACATATCTGATCACAACATGAAACATGTACTAAAGTGGATCTTGACATGGATCCAATTAGGAACTTGCAACTTTTGTATAAACATGGGAGCATGTATATGAACATAACCATTTAGGCAGGAAGATTCTAGCATAAAGTATATGAGGTTCTAATTACAAACACCCTATATAATCACATAAACATGAACTATACAACTTGCTTGTGATGTTGTTTTCATTCTAAAAGTACAATAGGATCAACATCAATCTTAATTATACCACAAACATCCCAATTCCACTCACAACACAATCATTTCAATATATAGATATGAATTAACATCTTCATTACATAATAGCACAATTCCACTTCCAATTTACATCGAATCAAGTGTTAGTTTTATTCTCATCGGAAAAATTACTATACTTACAACAAACGATGAACTTGAATTCTGGATTCTGAGTTCTGAATTTGATATGCTTTCCTTTGGGTAGACTAACGTTGTTTTGATTCATGTTTTACTTTAGTATTGGCTTTTCTCTAGGCTTTTTACTGACGGCCACTCCTAGTTTCTTCCCAGCAGCATGACGGCTTTAGTACTATATTATTTATGTGAATTTAGGTTTAGACTTGAGTTGTATTTATAGAATTTTAAACTGATTAGAGCCGTCGATGAAGCTAGAGTGAATCCAGACCATCCATCTCAAGAGAAACCAATCATAAAGCGACATGTAAGCCCTAATGACACAGCCAAGCCTCAGAAATCGACCAGAACCCGACCAGGCCAGCCAGGGCCTGACCAAGCAGGTTTCTGCTCGGCCTGGGCGCACTTGGCAGGTGCGCCAGTGCAAATTTGTACCGGTGCACTTCCCAAGTGCGCCAGTGCAATTTTGTTCTGGTGCACTTCCCAAGTGCGCCAGTGCATTCTGGCCCGTTTCTAGTTTTTCTGCCTAACTTCGTTCGTCCATATCGTCTTCATACGGTATCCGTTTTACGCAAACTCGGACTCTATCTCAAGCAGAATTCCGAGATGAACGCAATGGCATAACCCGTTTCCCTTAATTCCACCATTTAGAATTAATTATACTTTAATTTGTTAAGTTACAGTTAATAGAAAATTTGGGGTGTTACATTCTCCCCTCTTTAAGGATTTCATCCCCGAAATCTTCAAGTCTAGGAGAACGTAAGTCCTAACATCCAATCGTCCATCTACTCAACTAACAAACACAGGCGTCCATTGTCCTTAAAATACTTCTAATGCTTTATGATTATATGCACAGTGTGTGTATATGTCCTTAACTAATGCAAAATCAGGAGGTCTCTTGATCCAGTTGACCTCCTTAATGCAAATCATGTAGGTGTCATGAATCCATTATGTATGCAAATTTGTCCTTACTCATAATTGTACATGAGTGTGCAACCATCAATACAAATGCGACATCCGTATGACGGCATATCAAGTTTCAACCACATACAAATATGAATACATATATGCATATGCAGTATGAAGTGACTGAGCCGATCTAAAACCTAGGTTGTTTATGTATATGCATCCACGAGCAACCACTAGCAACCACTTGCAACTACTTGCAGCCATCAACCATAACATGTTTCAAATACATGTTTACATCCAAAGGGGTTTCTACCTAAGGATAAAGGATAATATCGAGGAGATATACCTAAAAAGATAGATACAAGCACAACTTAAGGAAAAAGAGAGGTCAAAGATGTACCCTCAAAAAGAAAAGGGTAGGCCGCGCGTATTCTGTCCTCAATTTCCCAAGTCGCGTCTTCCTCATCGTCGCTCCGCTGAACCGTAACGAGCTTGACTTCGTGGTTGCGTAGCTTTTTCACTTCAGTTCCTACGATTCGAGTTGGATCTCTCATCACAGTTGCTTCGCGTTCCACTTCGGCTTCTTCTAGAATGCTTGGCTCCACCACTTCCGCAGATTCATGTAGACATTTCCGGAGATGAGAAATGTGAAAGGCGTTGTGAATTCCAGCCAATCTTTCAGGCAGCTCTACTCTATAAGCTATTTTCCCAATCTTCTCGATGATAGGGAACGGTCCTACAAATCTTGGTGCTAGCTTTCTTGCGGACCCAAAGCGAATGACGTTCCTTAGAGGGGATACCTTAAGGAAAACCCTGTCCCCAACCTCAAACTCAAGGTCGGTCCTTCTTTTGTCGGCGTAGGATTTCTGTCTGTCTTGGGCAGTCTTCATTCTCCTTCGTATCAAGTCCACTTTTTCTGAAGTCTCTCTAATCATGTCTGGCCCAAGTATAAGCTTGTCGGTAGACTCCCACCAACAAGTTGGTGATCGGCAAGGTCTTCCATACAAAGCTTCGAAGGGCGCCATACCGATGGTGGCTTGGTAATTGTTGTTGTAGGAGAATTCCACTAAAGGAAGGTGATCCTCCCAAGTCCCTCCAAAGTTAAGAACGCACAATGTTAGAAGATCTTCTAGTACTCTATTCACCCTTTCTGTCTGACCATCAGTTTGGGGGTGATAGGCCATGCTCAAGCATAACTGTGTGTCGACAGCTTCTTGCAGACTTCGCCAAAATTCGCTCGTGAAGATGGGATCTCTGTCACTCACTATGCTGGAGGGTATTCCATGGAGTTGAACTATTTCCTTGAGATAAAGAGAAGCTAGAGACGAAGCAGTCCTTCTACTCTTGATAGGTATAAAGTGGGCGCTTTTAGTAAGCCTATCCACTATTACCCAAATGCTAGTATTGCCTCTTCTTGACCTAGGCAACCCGTCAATGAAGTCCATTGAAATGCTATCCCACATCCATTGCGGGACTTCTAGAGGATGTAGCAGTCCTCCAGGCTTCTTTTGTTCTACCTTGACCTGTTGGCATGTCACGCATTTAGAAATGAAATCTGTCACGTCCTTCTTCATGCCGCTCTAATAGAAAACTCTCTTTACGTCCGTGTACATCTTGTCTCCACCTGGGTGTATTGTCATCTTGGAATGATGTGCCTCCTCGAGAACCTTCTTCACTAAATCCCTAGCTATGGGATGCATAGCCTTCCATCCCGTCTCAGCTAACCCTTATCATCGATGGAGTACCTATTAAGGTGACTGGAAGTTTCACCCATAATTAGTTTATCAATCACATCCACAAGCTGCGGGTCTTCACGTTGTGCGACCCCTATCGAGTCTAAAAGAGTGGGCCGTACTTCTAGGGATGCCAATAAACCAGGTATAAAATCTGAGGAGGGCCTAAAGTCAAAACTGGCTATATACTCCAAGCTTTGCCTTTCTACAAAGGGAGGGCTTAGGGCCAGTTTCTTTCTGCTTAACGCGTCTGCTACTACGTTGCCTTTGCCGGGAGTATAGGAAATCTCAAAGTCATATGAGGCAAGGAACTCCATCCATCTTTGCTACCTTAGGTTAAGATCTTTCTACAAGAAAAGATACTTCAACAATTTATGGTCATTATATAATTCGAACTTCTCACCTAGGAGATAATGGCGCTAAGACTTAAGCGCAAAGACAATGGCAGCCAACTCGAGATTGTGGGTTGGGTAGTTCTTTTCATGAACTTTCAACTATCTTCCACGATAAGCTACTACCCTCCCTTCTTGCATCAGAACAGCGCCTAGCCCCATACCACAAGCATCCGTATATACTGTGAACATTTTGCTTCCATCCGGCAAAGTCAGAACTGGGGCTGTTGTGAGAGCCCTTTTTAATCGTTGGAAAGCAAACTCGCAATCCAAATCCCAAGTGAACGCCAGATTCTTCTTTGTTAGCCTTGTGAGTGGAGCTGAGATTTTCGCGAAATCCCTAATGAACTTTCGGTAAAAACCGGCTAGCCCAAGAAAGCTTCGGACTTCAGTTGCATTTCTTGGTGTCTTCCAATCTTGCACTGCAACCACTTTCGCAGGGTCCACAGTCAACCCCTCTTTGGACACTATATGCCCCCAGAAATCTTACTTCTTCTCTCCAAAAGTGGCACTTGGAGAAATTGGCTTTTAGCTGATGAACTCAAAGAGTTTCCATAATATCTTTCATATGCTGAGCTTGTTCTTCCTCATTCTTCGAGAAGATCAAAATATCGTCTACGAAGACCACCACGAACTTATTGAGGAATTCTCTGAACAACCTGCTCATTTGGTCTACGAAATATGTAGGTGCGTTTATCAAGCCGAAAGGCATGACAAGCCACTCGAAGAAACCGTCTGGGGTTCTAAACGCCGTTTTATCAATGCTATCTTCAGCTACCCTTAGCTGATGGAACCCAATAGCTAGATCAAGTTAGGAGAAGACCGACGCACCTACAAGCTGATCAAACAGATCGTCTTTTCTGGGAAGCGGGTGTCTATTCATTTTAGTCAGCTTGTTTAGATCCCTATAGTCCACACAAAGACGTAGTGAACCATCTGCTTTGGTGGCGAACACCACTGGAGCACCCCATTCCGAGATACTCCTTCTTATAAACCCCTTCTCGAGAAGCTCCTTAACTTGCTTACTGAGCTCCTTTCTCTCCTTTGGAGCCATGTGTCTAACAGGCAGAGTTACAGGCTTTGCATTATCCACAAGATATATGCGGAAGTCTATTTCCCGCTTCGGAGGTAAGCCTTTCACCTCTTCAAAGAAATCCGGATATTCCCGGACCACTCTAACCGACTGCAAATTCTCAACAGAAGCGTCAAGCGACTCTAGATAACTAAGCATAACAGCATTCAAGGGATTACAAGAAATTTCTAGAGTGTTACCGAGCCGAGTCAAGAGCCTAACCACTCTTTTCTCACAATCAAGAATGACACCATTACTGGATAACCAGTCCATGCCTAAGATTAGCCCATGCTGAGAAGCCCAAAACAAAGGCACTACATCTAAATTCAACACTTAAAATAGAGATTCTCAAATCCAAGCAAACCATCGACAAATAAGCCGAGCCCCCAATTGGATTTGAAACAACCAAGGGATCTTCTACCATAGGTGCAGAGATTCTACTAAAGCAGATGAAATAAAGGAGTGTGATGCACCAGAATTAAAGAGAGTGCGAACTGGGTGATCATACGGATAAACCAAGCTTTCTACAGAAATATTTCTACCTCGTTCCTGTGGAGGTGCCACTAGCGCGTGAACTTGTCCACCTGAGGTGGATGCAGTCCTATGTCCCTGCCCCCGCTTCTTTGGGCAGTCCTTAGCCAAGTGTCGAGTCTCGCCACAACTGAAGCAACCACCATTCATCTTTGCTTTCTTCTTTCTGCAGTCTTTTGCTATATGTCCCACAATGCCACAGAAATTTCACTTTCTCTTTTCACGGGATTTGTTGTTCTTCCCGCCTTTCTTGAAGTCTGTTTTCTTAGCCTGTAAACCCTCCTTCTTTTCTTGAGGCACTTCCACATTTGCCTCTTTCTTGCCTTTATCTTCCTCGTGTAGCAGCGCCATGTCCACCAAGCTTTCATAGGTCGCTCCCATGGGTATATGGGTCATAGCAAGGCTGTGTAGAGGTTCATTCAGGCCTTTGACGAAGCGAAGGGCCTTCTTATGTTGGGTGTTTACTAAATCCAGCCAAAATCTGGCCAGCTGATTAAATTGATTGACGTACTCTCTGATCGTCATACTCCCTTGCTTAAGAGTTAGGAACTTCTCCATCTGCAGGCTTCTTTCAACTTGGGAGAGGAATTTCATCTCAAACCTCATCCTGAAATCTTCCCATGTTTCCACTGGCCTCTCCGCATGCGTAACTTCCCACCAATAGGAAGCTTCATCTTTGAGCAACCACACTGCTAGCTGTATCTTTTGCATGTCATCAACTTCGAAGATAACGAATAAATCTTCAGTCTCCTTCAGCCAGTTCCTTGCTACCACAAATGATTCAGTTCCATAAAAGTCCTTTCCTCCCATAGCCTTGAAGTCTCTACACGTCTTAGCGAAAGTGTTCCCACGAGGAGGAGGGAGAGGGGGAGGAGGAACCGCTGCCATTGTAGGAGGAGGAATGTCTATTGGGCCCGTCCTATTGGCCCTAGCCTCTAGGTACCTTCGGAACCAGCCAGGGATCGGTACTCCTTCTGGAAGGTTAAGATCTCCAGAAATGCTGGAACATAAAGGAAAGTATTCAAGATAAAGGGATAGAGGGATAGTGCATATGGCTCTAAGGAATTATGCCTTTTAAAAACAACACTTTTTCTTGAAATGCTTCTTTAAACTTCTTTTTTAAAATATTTTCAAAAACTTTTATCTAGTCTGGTAAATCTATGCTCTGATACCAAGTTAAACACCCCACCCTCCATTAAGGTCACTCACAAAGGGAATGCCTTAACTTTGGTGGAGGTTTGTAAGTAAAAGTCACAGATAAAACACAAGACAGATATAAACACATATATATAAGCAGCGGAAAACAACAGACTTTTTATTTCAGAAATACGTGTTCATACAAAACATTTTCATAACTGTCACATAATAACTTCCAAAACATTACAACATCATTTATGTCTTGGTTATTAAATAAAGAAGCATAAAACATAATTAAAACTGCATAAATCCCCATGATTGTGTCCAACAGCCATAGCCAAAGCAAGAGAGAGTCCAAACCGTACATCTACTATCTTGAAGCTTGCAAAGAGTCTGACTAAGCTGGGTGGTTTCCCCCCTGTGGACCTTGGGGGGAACGGAAGAAAAGAAGACAAAAGAAAATAGGGTCAGACATAAAGCCTGGTAAGTCTAGTGACTCTTCAGTATGAGAATAAGAATAAGGGTATGACAGGTATAAACTGGAAACAGGGAAGTATCATAAACTAAGATAAAGTAGTTTTGAAATCATACCCCACACTATAACTCTGCACCTGTTTGTACTGTCTTAACTAGCACCCTTTACAGGAGGTGAAGTGATCCCCTTTTCTAAAGATCGTCTCCTACTCGCATAATCATCTGTGTCTTACGGCCCCCAAAGATTGTAGATACCTATGCTGGTCCCACCATGGGGTGTATCAAGCCCCATGGTGGCGACCCGACACAATTGTAGAATCAATAGGTTATACTACTGTTGCCCCCGGTGCCCTGTTTGTCTGCTCCGAAGTGTGTGCACGCCCGCACTCCATTAGAACCCACACTGTTGCACCCACCGCCGTCGCTTTTGACCGCTTACAATCAGCCCGGTAATCGTGCCCCACCCTCCCTAGTTTCAGGGTACCATGATACCTAATTGGGTTACTGCTGAAATGGGTCCCCGTTACTAGGGTTTTCTAGTCAAACATGTTAAGTGGTTAAGTGTTTGTATTCACCTAACCCCACCCATCAGTTTAATTAACATATTGAATTGGTTAAGCATTTAGTTAACTTAACCCTACCATCCTGACTTGACTGTCCTTAGCTTTTTAAAGCACTGAACACTCACATTAGACAGATATTGCTATGGTTACTGGATGTGCCGGTCGGTTCCGAGCAGATTTACACAGTAACTCAGTCTAACCTTGGGTCCTTATTGGACTCAATGCTTAACCACCCACATTGGATAGGTATTGTTGTGACTACTAGACAGCCGGGCGGGTCCGGGCAGGTTTACATCACAACTCAATCCAACCTCGTGTTAAGCATATTCGTATTTTATAAATTTACATATTTGTCTTTATTACTTGTTTTATGTAAATTTGTCAACAATTAAATGTTATGGCCCACAATCCAAGTTTAACATTTTTGGTATAAGAATTTATACCTTTTAAATGCCACCAATTTTGGCATGTGACAAACATGCCTATTTCATATATATTTTTAAATTTTTCCAACGTTACCCCGTCTAAATATTAGGCTAACAATCTTAGCCTAATTTTACGTTCGCATGATTTTCAACATATAATATTAGGCTAAAAACTTAGCCTAATTTAGCGTACACAAAATTGGCATAAAGAAGTTCATTAACATAAACATGACATAGGTGCAAACTTGGCATTTTTGGCATAATCAATAAGAACATCATAGGTGTGAACTTGCAAAATAGCCAACATGAATGCCATAGGTGTGAACTTGCAAAATAGTCAACGTACATATATGTGAACTTGCATTGAAATAAGGGCCTAACCAAATAGGTGTCGCATGAATTAACATATGATTTAGAGAACATAAGCCTAAACATGTTTTGGATCTAGGCATAACATCGAACATCACTAGCATATGACAAGAATATGATATTTTCATAAGTATGTATAACTTTATGACAAGGGTGTGAATTAGATCCAATCACATATCTAATCACAACATGAAACATGTACTAAAGTGGATCTTGACATGGATCCAATTAGGAACTTGCAACTTTTGTATAAACATGGGAGCATGTATATGAACATAACCATTTAGGCATAAAAGCTCTAGCATAAAGTATATGAGGTTCTAATTACAAACACCCTATATAATCACATAAACATGAACTATACAACTTGCTTGTGATGTTGTTTTCATTCTAAAAGTACAATAGGATCAACATCAATCTTAATTATACCACAAACATCCCAATTCCATTCACAACACAATCATTTCAATACATAGATATGAATTAACATCTTAGTTACATAATAGCACAATTCCACTTCCAATTTACATCGAATTGAGTCTTAGTTTTATTCTCATCCTATACTTACAACAAACGATTAACTTGAATTCTAGATTCTGAGTTCTGAATTTGATATGCTTTCCTTTGGGTAGACTAACGTTGTTTTGATTCGTGTTTTACTTTAGTATTGGCTTGTCTCTAGGCTTTCTAACTGACGTCCACTCCTAGTTTCTTCCCAGCAGCATGACGGCTTTAGTACTATATTATTTGTGTGAATTTAGGTTTAGACTTGAGTTGTATTTATAGAATTTTAAACTGATTAGAGCCGTCGATGAAGCTAGAGTGAATCCAGACCATCCATCTCAAGAGAAACTAATCAGAAAGCGACATGTAAGCCCTAATGACACAGCCAAGCCTCAGAAATAGACCAGAACCTGACCAGGCCAGCCAGGGCCTGACCAAGCAGGTTTCTGCTCGGCCTGGGCGCACTTGGCAGGTGCGCCAGTGCAAATTTGTACTGGCGCACTTCCCAAGTGCGCCAGTGCATTTTGGCCAGTTTCTGGTTTTTCAGCCTAACTTCGTTCGTCCATATCTTCTTCATACGATATCCATTTTACGCAAACTTGGACTCTATCTCAAGAAGAATTCCGAGACGAACGCAATGGCATATCCCTTTTCCCTTAATTCCATCATTTATAATTAATTATACTTTAATTTGTTAAGTTGCAGTTAATAGAAAATTCGAGGTGTTACAACACTTGTCCGTAGCTTTGGAGATAAATCTACTCAACGCAGCTACTTTTCCCGCAAGGCTCCGCACATCTTTGATTTTTCTGGGTTTTTGAATGTTTTTGATTGCCGTGATTTGGTCTGGATTGATTTCAATTCCACGCGAACTGATGATAAATCCTAAGAATTTCCTAGAGGCAAACCCAAATGAACACTTCATAAGGTTAAGTTTCATCCCGTATCTTCGGAGGATATCAAACATTTCTGCTAAGTCGGCAGTGTGGCTAGACGATTTTCTGGACTTCACTAACATGTTGTCAACATACACCTCCATCGTCTTCCCGATTTGGTTGTAGAACATTCTATTCACCAATCGTTGGTAGGTAGCATCGGTGTTCTTCAAACCGAATGGCATCACTACATAGCAATATAACCCTAGATCCGTGATGAAGCTGGTATGCTCTTGGTCCGGGATGTGCATAGGGATTTGGTTATATCCCGAGTAAGCATCCATGAAGGAGAGGAGTTCGTGACCTACCGTTGAATCCACCAACTGATCGATTCTAGGTAGCAGATAACTGTCTTTTGGGCAGGCTTTGTTCAAATGTGAAAAGTCTAGGCAAGTGCGCCATTTTCCGTTGGCCTTCTTCACTAAGACCAGGTTTGAAATCCGCTCTGGGTAGATTGAGTCTCTGATAAACCCATTACTTCTCAGCTTCTCTACTTCTTCCTTCAAGGCAATGGACCTCTCTGAGCCAAGCATTCGCCTTTTCTGTTTGACAGATGGATGATTCGGGTTGATACTTAATGAATGGCTCATAATCGAGGGAGATATCCCACACATGTCGGCGTGGGTCCAGGCAAACACATCCAAATTAGCCTTCAATAAATCCGTCAATTCTCTTGCTCGAAGGGGATCCAATCTTCAGGACCTTCTCTGGGTCACTATCATCAATTGGTACATCCACAGTCATTTCATTGGGAGTCTCCATTCTGCTCCCAGGTTCTTCATCCTCTCTGGGAATCATTCCCCCGGTTCTTCTTCCGACTGTTATTTCCCGATTGGCGGCCATTTTTATTTCTGACATTCACCTCGACTTTCCGTGAGCTGTCTCCTGTCTGCTTAATGGCCACGTTGCTCTGTATATATTCTTTGTCGGTGGGCTTCCTCTTCCGGTTGGCATATATTTCTTCCTGACGCAGGCGAATATTAGCTTTTTCATAGAATATCTCTCTAGTCAGTGGCAGCTAGCCAGCTAGGTACCTTCCAAATTCACTATCTTTGTCCACCCCACGATTAAGGCCATCAAGACTGTCTGTTCGTGAGGGTCTCTAACCTCTATGACATCTAGCTTGAAACGATCCAGGTACGACCTCAGAGTCTCGTCAGGATGTTGTTTAATGAGGGATAACTCCATGACATTTTTAGACCTCTGAGCGTGAAGCCGAAATTGGTTAATGAATTTTTCACTCAGTTCCCAGAAACCGGATATCGATCGTGCTGGCAAGCGGGTGAACCACAGTAATGCCACATCTTCTAGGAATATAGAGAACGCTTTACACTTTACGGCATCGGAGGCTGTAGCGGCACTCATGGACCACGAGTATCTCATCAGGTGTTGAACTAGGTCTGTCCTACTGGCGTAACGATTCATAGTTAGCATGTTGAAACGCCTCAAGAATGTAACCTCTAATATATCATCGGTGAAGGACGTATGACTGTGCTATATACCCCAATCTTCATTTCTCTACCCACGGCTATCCACCAAGATCTGCCTAATCATTGCTTCAACATCAGCATGAGTCACTTAGATTCAGGATCAACACTCCTTGCCCCACGGGGGCCTCCATCGTTCCTTCGACGGGCTGCCACGAAGTCTGGAGCCTGAGCGGAGATTCCTTGCCCCATGTTGCCATGGTCAATCATGCGGTGAGGAGGTTGCGGTGGTCGATTCTTAATGGGATCTTTAGCGACCTGTGCTCTATGAAGCGCTGTAGGATTATTCAGATTACGGTCGACGGGTCCTAGGTGAATTGCTGCCCATTCTAGGGAGAGAAACGATCCAAATCGAAGTTGTTCTATATTTTCATCCCTTTCCAATTGTCACCGTGGGGGTCTTAGGTATTCCCCAGATGAAGACGAATACTGTAGAGTCAAAGGACGGGCTGGCGGAGGTGTCCTCTGCCTTTGGAGATCATCAATGCGCCTATCTAATGCAGTGAGGTTCTGTCGTAATAGGGATCTCTCTTGTCTTTGGGCTTCCAACTCGTCATTCGTTCTCCCCAGCATATCAAGGATGCGGGAAAGATCTCCTTCAGTAGCTAGAGCGGAAGGATTGAATTGATCATCAACATTATCTCTTATACGTAAAGAACTTGAGCCAGGTCGAGCAGAAGCAACAACATGAGCAGAACGAGCCATAGTCTCCTTTCCAGGTTGAGTTGTGGTCTGGTTGTCATTTTGGGTCGTGGTCCCCTTCTGTTGATGGCTCATGCTGGCCCCCTGGAGTCGGTTTGTGGCGGTGTGAGCAGGGTGACTCGTGGCATTGTCCTAAGACTGGGTCGTGACGCCATCTGTTGTTCGGGTCGTGACGCCATCGCCCGGTCGGATCACCCCTCCTCTTCACGATCCGGAGACTCCAATTCAACCTTCTCTTGAACGCTTTCTTCACTGCCTTCGTTTGTTGCTTCGTTTGCTTGCGAAGCACATGCATCCTTGGACTTCTTTCCAACCATAATGCCTTGAGTTGCTAAATTCTTCAAAAATCAAAATAATGGAGATTCAGACTATTTTCTTCGGACTTGAATATCCAAACAGTAGAGTAATAATCCGATGTGCTGAGACTTCAGGTTCTCAGTGAAAGCACCAAAATGTTGGATCTAAATATGACTCTAACACCAAAATAGTTCAAATTTGCAGAGAATTATATCTAGGAATGAAGAAAAGCAGAAAACACACCAAATTTATAGTGCTTCGGCGTTAACGAGCCCACGTCCACTTTTATGTATCTTTCATTATACGTCGAATGCAAGTACAATCAATGATTTCTCTTAATCTCGCGATTACAATGATAATTCACTCAGTAGTTTCGTAATAATACTGATAAGAAATATTAGATAAGCAATAATGGTAGTAACACTACTCAGAATTGCCAAAAGATCCTCAAAAATGCCAAGTATGGAGCTATTTATAGGTGATATTTGCAGACGGTTCGTGAAGACACGTGGCATGGATCCCGAGGATCTCGGACTGGCTCGTGGCTTGATGAAGAAATGGTCAATATGGCGGTTAGGGACAGGTGTTACAAGATCCTGATCTTTCGGATCGTGGAAGGCTTGGTCATTGCCATCGTTCTTCGGACCAGGGGTCTGGTCGTGATGCATATCGACGAGCGGGTCGTGGATCCTGTTACGAGCGGGTCGTGGATCCTGTTACGAGCGGGTCGTGATGCTTAATCACGAACCGAGGGACGAAGCTAGCTACGAGTGGACTTCGGTGCTTCACGAGCCGATGTAATTCAATTCATGGATCTTCATATATGTTTGTTAGTGCATGGTAATTCAACTCCTGGTGGCTTGATCAAAAAACTAGCCAAAAGCTGCTTTTGCAATTAGTTTATGAAATATCAACGTAATTTCCTTGACTTTATTTCCATTGTGTTCGTTAGACTTTGAGTAATGGGACAACAATCGTATAGTGACTGGGACATAGGTGTATTCAGGTTGGTCTTAAAGTCCCCTATACAATTCTTTATTGTAAAACTAATTTCTCCATTTGTTTTGTTTTGCTTCATTTTGACTTTGTGTTGAGATACCGACTCCTGTACACATGCATGCTATCACCACATCTTTTACTTGTATGCTTACTTTCTAAACCCTTCAATTAAAACACATGCTTCTTTTATAGCTTCGGCATTTTAACTTGGACTGAGACATGTTACTTTGAATGAAAGGGGCACATGTCACATACTGAATTAAAGCTAGTCACGCCTAGCTTGACAATATACATTTAGCTGGGTTGTAATTCACCATTCAATGTATTTTACAATTCACGTGTTATATTGGTTTTATTCTTTTAAATTGGTATATGAAACATGATTTTGGTAACTGTAAGTTTTAGGCACCCTTTTTCTTGCCATGTTGTATTATAGTAGTTTGGTGATTAAATCCACCTTGATGCATGTATCTTAAAGTATATATCTTGTGTGGGAGGAAAGAAATTATATACTTGTTTCAACTCCCAGTGAAAATACTTTTTAAAAAAATCTTTTAGTAAGATAGATATGGAAAATACTTCACTACCCCCATGGATCGCAGATTCGCGGCAGTTACGCTACTATCCCAGTAGAATTTCTTGTGCCCATGGGTAACACACCACTCGAATTTCTCCATGGTTGTTGCCATAGACCGCAATTACACGGCGGTTACGCCACAATCCCAGTGGAATCGCTTGTAACTACAGGCATCGCGCCCCCATCGAATTTTGCTATGGCGTCTAGATCGCAGTTATGTGGCGTTGCACCACTATCCCAGTGGAATCGCTTGTAACTATAGGCATTTCGTCCCTCGAATTACGCTAGAAAATAAATCATAATATATAGTACATGTCCCCATCATACGGGCACCGATTTCGATGGAGGTTCCAAACATTGGAGCTCCAATGCAACTGCAGTTTCAATGGACACTTCCACAGAGCTCCAACGCCTTCGTGACTTTCGAATGGACACTCCCGAGGAGATCCAGCGCCTTCGTAACTTCTGATGGAAGATATTCCTCATATCTGATTTTAAAAACATACGCTACTATATACATATAGTACTTCATTTCGAATCACCTTCATATAAATATCCATTTATATAGATTTTCCAAATCTCATTTTCAAGTATGTCATTCTCATATAAATCCATTATATGAGAATATCACTTTCACATCTATTATACTCCAAATCAATACTTTTCAAATATCATACTTATATAATTCATATAAGTTACAAATTTCATATCAAAATATTCGTATATCGATAACCTTAAACATTTCCTTTCAAGATTAAATTGATTTCAAACAATTCGAGTAATCAATATCATTCAAAATTTTCGTTTTCATTTACAACTCGATTTGAGTATTCAATATCGTTCAAACTTTTAATTCCACATCTACAAATTGGATTTATTATCAACATTCATGCTCAATTTGGTTTCACATAACGATTATCGATATTCAATTGAGTCTTAACAATTAATCATTTTGGACCTTATTCGACTGAACTTTTTTATATATATACATCAGAGAAGGAAAGAAAGGTCGGAAAGTGTGAATATAAAAATATTATTTAAAATATGGTTTAAAAATTTAAGTTATGAAAATTGAGTTAATTTGGAAAGAAATTTAGAACGATTTATATTACATCTTTATAGCTCGAATTGAACGCGTAGCGACAGTTCGTTATTATTGATTTAAATTTTCAAATGGCTATAACTTGAGCATTTTAAATCGGATTGACATGAAGCAAGAAATGTTAGAATTCTATTAATAATGGTTTTTGAATAGAAAAGAAATTTTCGAATTTTAAAATATGGTTTTTGAGATATGTTCAAAACAAAATTGGAAAAGGTCATTATACGTGCAGTTCGGCAACTGTAAAGGAAAATTGAATAAAATCAACTTATATAAGTGATTAAAAATTTCGGAAATTATGATAAATTATATTTTATTATTTAAAAGTGATGAGTTGAAATATTTGAAATTTGGGAAATTGTGAATCTATTTGATCTAGATAGCCATTTTCAATGCTTTCGATAATGTTTTAATGTTATTATAAACTTTTCTTTAAAATGATTTGGTTTAAAGATTTTAAAACATGAATTATTGTTTAAATTTATGGAACGGAGTTTGTTAAATATTTTGAAAGATTTAAGAACTAAAATTATTTTGTATAATATTTATTTAAACATTACTGAGTTTAAATAAGATATCGGAATTTTGAAATGTAAAGAAAATGAGTTTGGTTAGAGTATAGTCGAATATTCGCTATGAGAAGAAGATTATAAATTATTACAGAAATCTAACATTTGCTTAGGTTGTGAATTGATATCAAATAATAAGTCGATTAAACAATATCTGAAATAACAATTTTTTAAATTTTCGTGAATGGAAAACCAAATTAAGATTTGGTAATTTTGAAACTTGTGGAAGGATAACGACTAATGGAAAATTATGTTTGAATATAAAGTTGGAAAATTTGAATATCGAATCTCAAAAGAAGAGTTAAAATGGTTTTATGAAATTTAAATGAATCCAACTTTGCACAGTAAATAAACTAATAAGGATTTGGAAGGAGATTTAAATCCGGAATCTGAAATGATCCACAACTATGGTTTTAAAAGACACTTATTACTTGGAATGACCGGAATCGAATATATGTTTGAAAACCATTCCAAGTAATAATACGACGATATAAAGAAACCGAAGATTTTGAAATCGATAAAGTGAAGACCGAGAATCTCCGAATTATTTGGATTAACGGCTGATGTCTTGTTTGGGCCGATCACCCAATACGAGCTTATAAGTGGCATGAGATTTGAATATATTTGAATATTATCGGATTCTTGTTCTGTTCAGACCCAGAACAGACTTGTATGGATTGTGTGTCTGACATTGAAATTGACTGCGTAGCACTGATTGCTATTAATATATATTGGATTTGTGGCAATAAATTATTCTCGTCTCTAAGACATACGAACTTAGAGGTTATGTATGGATTGAAATCAGTGATATGTCGTGAATTGTCAATGTGGCATACTCGAGTTATAAAATGAGCTAGTGATGATCAAAGCAAGGCTTATTTAAGTGTAGCTTTGTGTATATCATGACATCGACGAACCTCACACCACGGATTGATGGTAAACTAGCAGTTAGGTTGTATACATAATATCTAGTGAAAATCGAAAGCGGCCGCAGTAGATGTACCTCGAAACCTGAGGGAATAAAGTATGTACGGTGTCCGATGTTTGGATGTTAACGGGGATATATTCTTTTGCGCTATGTATTCGGTGTCCGTTGTCTGGATGTTAACCAGGAATACTTAGCTTCATGTCCTCCAATGATATTTTGTTCCAGGAACCATTACGTTGGAAACCCAATAACTAATACGAGCTGTTCGATTTGTTTGTAAACTATATATGTGGGCATAGTCACTTTGCTTGCTAAGATTTATATGTTTATTTGTGAAATGGCTTTAGACACTATGCACTAATACAAGTATTAAAAGTGGATTTTAACATGTGAAAGCATTTTGGTAATCACAAGATAAAGTCGCCCATCTGGTGTGTGTTGCATTGTGTGATATGGGACGAGCTTATGATAATTTCATTTTCCAAAGTCATTGCGATTTTCTATGCACGAGAATTCACATGGAATAAACCCGTTCCGCGTTAGCGGCGTGTTCCGGTGAATTTTCCCAATGCTAGAATAAACCCTAAATAATAACTATTTTGAGTTCTCACACCAGTCCAACAACTGACTTGGAGTTTATTGTTCCCTTATCTAAACTATGGGTGCCCATAATTTTGCATGGGCAGCTAGTATTTTAGTTTGCAGGTTTAGTTTCAGAGCTGATTTCTGATTGGAGCTAGAGTTTTGTCTGGTTTTACTCTTCCGCTGAGAGCAATTTTGTTTCCGCTGAGCTTATGGTATACTCTGACTCTTTGTAACTCTGATGTAATTTTTCTATAATGAAATAAAAGTTTTGTCATTTGTGTTCAAATATGTTAGTGCCCATAACAATCCGTCTTTGTGAACAATTTAAATTGGTTTAATTACCGGCGAGAATCCGACAAAAAGGCGGGTCGTTACACTCCCCCTAAATCCTATATCTACATATCCTATAATTGATTCTATATAACTCCCCCTAAATTTGTGCTTATATTATACTAAGTATCAATCCAAATATCATAATTACATATGTTTTAAGTCATATATACAAGAAAGCAAACCAATCCAAGTAATATTTACATATGTTTTAATATAAATATATATCAATTCAAGCAATTCAAACCAATTAATACACAAGTTCAAACAAATCAAACCAATCAAATCATAACAAACAATCAAACATTTCTGGGGACTTCTACCCATCTGTTTTCTCCAGAGATCGGATCCTTCTTGATGATTTCCCAATCTTCATCTTCTTTTGTTGGTGCTGGCTTAGCAAGATTGTTGTCTTCGTCTCTGAAAAGAGAAGAAATTAGCCAATGGATGGCATCAAAGTGCTTCTCTTGTTGTTCAAACATCTTTATTTGGCTTAATTCAAGATGACGCTGGTTTCGTAGTACTATAGAAAGAATGTTCTCGAAGGAATTCAATGTCTCTTCAAGATTTTCACTCAAGTTATGAATTGGATTTTCCATAGTTTTGATAAGAATTGAATAAAGAAGAAGGGGAATGATATAAAGAATTTTTCTAGAAGAAATAGGTTTAAATATGGGTTTGGAATTCATTGGATTTGAATGGACATGAATTAGTTATTTAATTTTAAATTTTGAACAATCGTGAAAAAGGGCAGTTATATGTTGACATAAGAAATTATGTATGTCGGCATACTTTGTTAAAAATTTTGAAAATTTTCAAATCTTGATTTTTTTGTTATTATATACATTTAGTTCTAAAGTTTTCATAGTAACTTAAAGATTATTTGAGATAAATAAAGCTCCATTCATTACTTCTTAAAAAGCAAATAAATCCAACTAATTACGAGACACTAAATATAAGATTCGAAAATGAAATACAAGTAAATACTAAAGATAACCTGAACTAGATAGGCTAGATATCAGCGGATGACGAGGAGGAAGATGAAATTCCAAGTTTTCTTCCTATCTTGCTCATGAACTTAGTCATTTTGGTAAAAAAAAATGAGCTTCTTTTGATTTTTGACTATTTTCATTTGATTTTGAACGATCATCTCTTTGGAAATGGTTCTACTGTTAATTGGACACTCAACACCTTCCAAAGAAATTTCTTCTTCTTCGATTTCCATAGGCTGTTGTTCTTGTTGCATTCGAGCTTGTTTGTCTTTGAATGTCTCATAAGGTGTGAAAGTAAGCGGAATTTGCATAAGGTGTATGTTTGTGGAGTTAAACACCTTTCTTGATATAAGTTCTTCTCCATGAAAGTTGTAACACCCCACTTCCATTAATGTCACTCACAAAGGGAATGCATTAACTTCCATGGAGGTTATAAGTGAATATAGAACAAAAAAATTACAACAAGACAGATAATAAATAGTACTTGGAAATCTAAAACTTCATTTTATTGCAGCGGAAATTAAACATGTTTGTTACATCATAAAACCATAGATCATAACCAAGTACAATATCTATCTTCATAAAAACAAAATACATAATCCCATTACATAAATAGACATTAAAAAGATAACAAGCTGGACTTTACTTCAACGGTCCAAGCTTTCCAAAGAGAGATGAAGCAATTCAATCAAACTCCACTAGAGCTGGGCCCAACCTGAGGACATGGATGGGGAAAGAGGATAGAAATAGAGGGGGTCAGACATAAAGTCTGGCGAGTATGATAATTCTAACAATACTATTATCAAAATAACTAGACTAAGGTATAAGCTGGAAGACAAGTAAATATCTATGAACTCTTAGGAAGATAAAGATAGCGTTTAAGATAACGTTAAAGATAACGGTAAAGGCACACCTAATTACTAACGAATGATTACTACAATGCACCGCACATTACTACACTGCACCACACCAGTCACCCTATTGATTGATCCCACTTGCTTCACACAGAAACTTTATAAATAGCCTTACGTACCCCTAGCTGACTACATAGGTGTCGTCTGCCCCTATCTCCACTAGGTGTACCCCACTACCCACATTCGATCGGCTCCCTACTCGTAGATACCCGTGCTGGCCCCACAGTGGGGTGTATCACTCCCCTAAAGTGGCAACCCGATACAACTTGAGAATGCACGGCTTATACCTACACGATGCAACAACGTCTTACCTACCAGCCCGGGTCCACACACGCATATGAAACCCGTTGGACTTGCGTTGCCACTGCTCCCTGTTTTGGCCTCTTACAGTCGAACCCAACATGCGTGTCCCGTCCTCGACTTGGGTCGAGCCCACAAAGATACGTTTGGGATACTGGTCGAAATGGGCCCCCACAAGCTACCCACCTAAGCTTGTCACTAGTATATCCCACTTAACCCTCTTATTCATGTTCATTTACATGTGTGTTTGGTTAAGTCTTACTAATCGTATTTCACAAGCCACTAAGGGCACCCCCTAGATTCCTCATGCCACCCAAGGCACCTACTTAACCCCCATGTCCCACCTTACATGTTTATCTGGTTAAGTATTTCTTAATTCATTCAGGCCATAACCTCATAAAGACCTCTCTCATTAGACTGGCATTTATGGCAGCTGGATTTGTCGGGTGGGTCCGGGCAGTCTTACACCATAAAAGAGTCTAACCTCGTGTCTTTACAACCGTTATGCTTTAGTTTAGGCCTAGGACCTCTCACATTGGGCTGACATTTGTGACCACTGGATTTGCCGGGCGGGTCCGGGCAGGTTTACGTCACAAACGAGTCCAACCTCGTGTCCTAAGCATTGATTAACACTTAAAATCTTTTACCCCAGTTTTAATAATTCCCTATTCAAATTATTAATTAAGTCAACTTTTAATGATGTCCATAATTGACTCAATTATGGCCATCCCCTTATGGCATGCAAAATCATATCAATTGCACCCCAACTTTTTAATATTAAATCCTTAATATTACCCCTACCCCACGTTTATACGTTCGCTTATTCAACGCGTAATATAGGCTAGACTTATATAGTCTAACACCTAGCACAAAGATAAATTATCACAACATATAGACCATTAAAATAAATCAAATCATAATAGGGGTGAAACTTGCATAAACTACACATGTTAAGGATCAAAAGGTGTCAACTTGTTAAATGTCTCAAATTGTATGATATGATCATAGCCCAAATCTATACATAAACTTGCATATGGGGTTTTTAGGAAACATAATGATGGTGTGAACTAGCATAGGATATCACATATGTCATAGCATAATTCTAGATGTCATAATAGATGTCTTGGTATATGTTCATAACTTTTCTAATCAATCTAACTTGCATATGTGACTTGTCATATAGATCAACATAACCCAAACATGATGATTTAATTAATATGAACTAACTAGCATAGATGGTAACATCATGGCCTTTTTAACATGTATGATTCATCACAACTTAGCATAGAAACTTTCAACATACATAACATCATCATAGCATGATTTACAACATATAAGATATCATCATCACATAACATTGGATTTACAATATACATGATAGAAAAAGGGGTTTACAACAACATATATGATAATTCACATCATCTACTCATAATCCATTCATAACTCAACCTAATTAAAATGATAATAATCTCGTTAAGATCATCATACTCACAATTTAGAGAAGAAAAGAGAGTTTTGCTTTGCTTTAGGGTTGAGAGAATTAGAATTGAATTTGCTTTTCTTCTTTCTTAGTTGGCGGCGGCTCCATTGATTTCCATGGCGACGGTAACTATTCTATTTTAATTAGGTTTAGGGTTAGCATTAGGATGTATTTATAGGTGTAGGAAGTTATTTAGGACCATTAGATTAACCCTGAACCATGAGAACCAATCAAATGCAAAATCTGCATTTGAGCGAATCGGCCCACGGGTTGACAGCCAAACACCCTGGATTAACCCCTACTCGACACAGCGGGGCTCGGGTCGACCTCAAAAATGGGCCGGTTCGGTTATTCCCCCTCCCAATTCGTTGTTTTGAACTTTTTCGCATATTTATTTATTTAATTTTTAATTTATATATATATATATATCAATATATATATATTTCTCTGCACAACCCATTTCACTTAATTCTTTTCTAAAAATTAAGTATACTTTAATTTGTGAATTTTAATGTTATAAAATTACGGGGTGTTACATTCTCCCCTTCTTAAAAGATTTCGTCCCCGAAATCTCCAAGTCAAGAAGAATGTATATCCTACCATCTAATCGTCCATCTACTCAACCATCAAACACCAGCATCCATTGTCCTTAAAAGACTTCTAATGCTTTAATATTTATATGCACAGTGTGTGTATATGTCCATATCTAATGCAAAATTAGGCGGTCTACTGATTCAGTCGACCTCCTTAGTGCAATTCATGATAGTGCCATGCGTCCAATATGTATGCAAAAGATTCCTAATGATACATATTAATTCTATATGCTTGCACAACCATCCACCAGAATGCAGCAACTATATGATAATACAACCATTATACATCCATTTTACTAAATACATCCATATACATCCAATATGCAATATGAAGTGACTGAGCCGATCTGGTGCCTAATAGTGTGTGTATATGCATCCACGAGCAACCACTAGCAAACACTTGCATCCACTTTGCATCCACCATACATAACATGTCTCAAACACATGTTTCAACCATAGGATTATCCTAACTAAAGGTCATAGATACTAGCGAGAGGATATACTAAAGATAAGATAAGTACAAGCTAAGCGATAAAGGAGAAATTAAAAGACATACCCTCAAAAAGAAAAGGGCATCATGAATGCATCTTCTCTTCTGTCTCCCAAGTAGCGTTGCTCTCATCATCTCCCCATTGCACTTTGACTAGTCTGACCTCTCGATTCCTCAACCTCTTGATCTCCGACCCAAGAATGCGCGTAGGAGCTCGTCGAATTGTCGCATCACGCTCTATCTCCACCTCTCTAAGAAAGCTCGGCTCTACCACTTCCGCGGTCTCGTGCAAGCACTTCCTCAAATGTGACACATGGAATACGTCGTGTACACCACTAAGTCTCTCGGGAAACTCCACTCTATATGCCATCTGTCCAATTTTCTCCTTAATAGGAAACGGCCCTACAAACCTTGGTGCTAATTTCCCAACGGACCCAAAGCGAAAAACGTTCCGTAATGGAGACACTTTGACAAAGACCATGTCCCCAACTTCAAACTCGAGATCTGTCCTCCTCTTATCCGCATAAGATTTCTGCCTATCCTGTGCTGCTTTCATCCTCCTTCGAATCAAGTCGATCTTCTCCGAAGTCTCCCTAATCATATCGGGCCCAAGTAAGATCTTATCCGTAGATTCCCACCAACATGTAGGTGAACGACAAGGTCGTCCATAAAGAGCTTCGAATGGTGCCATACCAATGATGGACTGAAAGCTGTTATTATATGCGAACTCCACCAATGGAATATGCTCTTCCCACGTACCCCCAAAGTCTAGGATACATAGCCTCAACAGATCCTCTAGAATGCGATTCACCCTCTCGGTCTGGTCGTCCGTCTGAGGATGATATGCGGTGCCCAAACATAACTGAGTCCCTACCGCCTCTTGTAAGCTTCTCCAAAATTCGCTAGTGAAAATAGGATCGCGGTCGCTCACTATGCTAGAAGGAACACCGTGCAAACGAACTATTTCTCGAACGTATACGGAGGCTAACCATGGAGCAGTCCTCTTACTCTTTACGGGAATGAAATGAGCGCTTTTAGTAAGTCTATCTACTATAACCCAAATTTTCCGTATTACCCTTCCTTGATCGCGGTAATCCATCCACAAAATCCATCGAGATGCTTTCCCATTTCCATAGTGGAACCTCCAATGGGTGAAGCAACCCACTGGGTTTCTTTTGCTCCGCTTTTACTTGTTGGCACACCAAGCATCTAGCGACATACTCGGCCACATCTTTCTTCATGCCGGCCCAAAAGTAAACTCTCTTCATGTCTTTGTACATCTTGTCCCCGCCGGGATGAATGGTCATCTTCGAATGATGTGCTTCGTCAAGAATAGTCTTCCTTAGGTCATCGTCTTTTGGTACACAAAGTCTATCGTCCCTACGTAACCAACCCTTATCGTCTAGGGTATACCTATGGAGATGGCTTGATGACTCCCCTCCTTTGAGTTTTTCTACTAACTCAACCAACTGCGGGTCGTCTCGCTGTGCCTTGCCAATCTGTCCCAAAAGCGTAGGTCTGACCTCCAAGGATGCTAGCAAACCGGGTACGAAGTCAACGGAAGGTCTAAAGTCAAACATCGAAATGAATTCTAAACTTCGCCGCTCAACAAACAAAGGACTTAAGGATAATCTTTTTCTACTTAAGGCGTCTGCCACCACGTTACCCTTGCCAGGGGTATAGGCTATTTCGAAGTCGTAGGACGCTAAGAACTCCATCCACCTTTGCTGCCTTAAGTTCAAGTCCTTTTGAGAGAATAGGTATTTTAAAGACTTGTGGTCAGTGAATAATTCGAATTTCTCGCCAAGAAGATAAGAACGCCAAGACTTAAGCGCGAAAACAATAGCGGCCAATTCTAGGTCATGTGTAGGATAATTTTTCTCATGCGCTCTCAACTGCCTTCCACCATAGGCTATTACCCTACCCTCTTGCATTAAGACTGCGCCTAGTCCTGTCCCACAAGCATCAGTATAAACGGTAAACGGCTTACTCCCGTCTGGCAATACTAAGACTGGGGCTGAAGTCAAAGCTCTCTTCAAACATTGGAACGCATCATCACAATCTACGTCCCATGTGAAAACTAGGTTCTTCTTCGTCAAGCGTGTCAATGGAGCTGATATCTTTGCGAAGTCTTTGATAAACTTCCTATAGTAGCCAGCCAACCGCAAGAAACTTCTCACTTCGGTAGCATTTTTTGGGACCTTCCAATCTTGGATGGCCACCACCTTCGCGGGATCCACAGCTATCCCTTCTTTGGAAACCACGTGCCCCAAGAACCGTACTTCCTTCCTCCAGAAGTGACACTTAGAAAATTTAGCCTTAAGGCTATGCGCTCGTAGGGTCTCCAACACTTCCCTAAGATGTAGGGCATGCTCTTCTTCATCCTTAGAAAAGGTCAAGATGTCATCTACAAAGACTACCATGAATTTGTTAAAGTACTCCCTAAACACCCTACTCATCAAATCAAAAAAATATGCTGGGGCGTTTGTCAAACCGAAGGGCATCACTAGCCATTCATAGAAACCATCCGGAGTCCTAAAGGCAGTCTTGTCTATGCTATCCTCAGCCACTCTCAACTGATAGAACCCAGTGGCTAAGTCCAACTACGAAAACACTGAGGCGCCAACTAACTGATCGAAGAGATCATCAATCCTCGGCAGTGGGTGTCTGTTCTTCTTAGTAAGTTTATTAAGTTCTCTATAGTCCACACACAGTCTAAGGGACCCATCCGCCTTCATGGCAAATACTACTGGAGCACCCCACTCCGATATACTTCGTCTTATGAACCCCTTCTCAAGCAACTCCTTCACTTGCTTATCGAGTTCCCTTCTTTCACGTGGAGCCATGTGGCGTACTAGCAAAGATACTGGTTTCACATTATCCACAAGATATATTCGAAAATCTATCTCCCGCTTCGGAGGCAAGCCCTTCACCACCTGAAACACATCCGAATATTCTCGGACCACTCTAACAGATCGTAGATTTTCCTCAGACGCGTCAAGCGATTCTAGATAACTTAGCATAACCGAATTTATGGGATTACAGAAGATTTCGAGAGTGTTGCCAAGGCGAGTCACGAGCCTAACTACTCTTCTTTCACAATCAAGAACGGCCCCATTTCTGGATAACCAATCCATTCCTAAAATTAGCCCATAGCCCGTGAAGCCCAACACATAAGCATCACATCTAAATTCAACGCTAAGTATGAAAATTTTCAAATCCAAACACATCATGGACAAATAAGCTGAGCCCCCTATTGGATTCGAAACAACTAAGGGATCCTCTACTAAACTGGTGTTTAAGTGCAGTGATTCAACTAATGATGTAGAGATAAACAAATGTGATGCGCCCGAATCGAATAAGGTACGGACAGGATGATCAAACAGAAAAACTAAGCTTTCAACAGAAATGGTTCTACCTCGTTCTTGCAGCGGTGGGACCACGAGAGCCTGAACTTGTCCCCTAGCCTGCCCTGGTGCCATAAGAGCCTGCACTTGTCCTCCTGAGGTAGCTCCTGCCCTCTGCCCCTTCTTTGGGAAGTCCTTCACTAAATGTCCCGCATCGCCACAATGAAAACAACATGTCTACTTTTTCTTTCAGCAATCCTTGCTGAGATGGCCTGGGGTTCCACAGTTAAAGCACTTCTTCTTTCCCTTGCCATTATTGTCTTTTCCACCCTTCTTGTTTTGCTGTTGTGGTTTCTTCTGATCACCCTTCTTCTCGGGTGCCTTATCAGCTTTAGCGCTTTTCTCCTCATGCATGAGCGCCATTTCTACTAACTTCTCAAAGTTGGCCCCCATCGGGATGTGGGTCATAGCCAACCCTTGCAATGGTTCATTCAAGCCATTCACGAACCTTAGAGCATTCTTCTCCGGCGTGTTTACTAAGTCCAAGCCAAACCTTGCTAACTGATTAAATTTATTGACATATTCTTTCACTGATGAGCTTCCTTGCTTCAATGTCAAGAACCTTTCCATATATAGATTTTCTTCCGCCCTTGAGAGAAACTTCGCCTCGAACCTACGTCTGAAATCCGCCCAAGAGTCAACAGGACGCTCCCCATTAGTGACCTCCCACCAAAACGAGGCCTCTCCCTTCATCAACCAAGCTGCTAATCGAACTCTCCTCCCTTCTTCTACTTCAAAGATTTCTAGCAATTCTTCCAACTCCTTAAGCCAATCTCTAGCTTCCACAAACGTTTCTGACCCTTGAAATGGTTTTCCACCCATAGCCTTGAATTCCTTGCACGTCTTTGCAAAAGTATCTACGCGAGGAGGAGGAGGAACGGGTGCAACTGGTGGTGGAGGAACATTGGCTGGACCTGCAGCGGCCCTAGCCTCCAATAGCCTCCTATACCATCCTGGTATCGTTACACCGTCGGGTAGACTAAGATCTTCAGCCATGCTGAAACGAAAAAGGGAAGATTCAAAATGGAGAATTCGAAAGATAAAGATATGTGGCTATTGGGGATTATGTTTTTCTTAAAAACTTTTCTCTTTAAATTTCTCATTAAAACATGTTTTTGAAAACACTTCTTCAAAAAATAACTATTTTTCTAAAGTATTTTTATCTGTTCTGGTAACCTTAAGCTCTGATACCACGTGTAACACCCCACGTCCATTAATGTCACTCACAAAGGGAATGCATTAACTTCCATGGAGGTTATAAGTGAATATAGAACAGAAAAATTACAACAAGACAGATAATAAATAGTACTTGGAAATCTAAAACTTCATTTTATTGCAGCGGAAATTAAACATGTTTGTTACATCATAAAACCATAGATCATAACCAAGTACAATATCCATCTTCATAAAAACAAAATACATAATCCCATTACATAAATATCCATTAAAACGATAACAAGTTGGATTTTACTTCAATGGTCCAAGCTTTCCAAAGAGAGATGAAGCAATTCAATCAAACTCCACTAGAGCTGGGCCAAACCTGAGGACCTGGAGGGGGAAAGAGGATAGAAATAGAGGGGGTCAGACATAAAGTCTGGCGAGTATGATAATTCTAACAATACTATTATCAAAATAACTAGACTAAGGCATAAGCTGGAAGACAAGTAAATGTCTATGAACTCTTAGGAAGATAAAGATAGCATTTCAGATAACGTTAAAGATAACGGTAAAGGCACACCTAATTACTAACGAATGATTACTACAATGCACCGCACATTACTACACTGCACCACACCAGTCACCCTATTGATTGATCCCACTTGCTTCACACAGAAACTTTATAAATAGCCTTACGTACCCCTAGCTGACTACATAGGTGCCGTCTGCCCCTATCTCCACTAGGTGTACCCCACTACCCACATTCGATCGGCTCCTTACTCGTAGATACCCGTGCTGGCCCCACAGTGGGGTGTATCACTCCCCTAAAGTGGCAACCCGATACAACTTGAGAATGCACGGCTTATACCTACACGATGCAACAACGTCTTACCTACCAGCCCGGGTCCACACACGCATATGAAACCCGTTGGACTTGCGTTGCCACTGCTCCCCGTTTTGGCCTCTTACAGTCGAACCCAGCATGCGTGTCCCGTCCTCGACTTGGGTCGAGCCCACAAAGATACGTTTGGGATACTGGTCGAAATGGGCCCCCATAAGCTACCCACCTAAGCTTGTCACTAGTATATCCCACTCAACCCTCTTAGTCATGTTCATTTACATGTGTGTTTGGTTAAGTCTTACTAATCGTGTTTGACATGCCACTAAGGGCACCCCCTAGATTCCTGATGCCACCCAAGGCACCTACTTAACCCCCATGTCCCTCCTTACATGTTTATCTGGTTAAGTATTTCTTAATTCATTCAGGCCATAACCTCATAAAGACCTCTCACATTAGATTGGCATTTATGGCAGCTGGATTTGCCGGGCGGGTCCGGGCAGTCTTACACCATAAAAGAGTCTAACCTCGTGTCTTTACAACCGTTATGCTTTAGTTTAGGCCTAGGACCTCTCACATTGGGTTGACATTTGTGACGACTGGATTTGTCGGGCGGGTCCGGGCAGGTTTACGTCACAAACGAGTCCAACCTCGTGTCCTAAGCATTGATTAACACTTAAAATCTTTTACCCCAGTTTTAATAATTCCCTATTCAAATTATTAATTAAGTCAACTTTTAATGATGTCCATAATTGACTCAATTATGGCCATCCACTTATGGAATGCAAAATCATATCAATTGCACCCCAACTTTTTAATATTAAATCCTTAATATTACCCCTACCCCACGTTTATACGTTCTCTTATTCAACGCATAATATAGGCTAGACTTGTATAGTCTAACACCTAGCACAAAGATAAATTATCACAACATATAGACTATTAAAATAAATCTAATCATAATAGGGGTGAAACTTGCATAAACTACACATGTTAAGGATCAAAAGGTGTCAACTTGTTAAATGTCTCAATTTATATGATATGATCATAGCCCAAATCTATACATAAACTTGCATATGGGGTTTTTAGGCAACATAATGATGGTGTGAACTAGCATAGGATATCACATATGTCATAGCATAATTCTAGATGTCATAATAGATGTCTTGGTATATGTTCATAACTTTTCTAATCAATCTAACTTGCATATGTGACTTGTCATATAGATCAACATAACCCAAACATGATGATTTAATTAATATGAACTAACTAGCATAGATGGTAACATCATGGCCTTTTTAACATGTATGATTCATCATAACTTAGCATAGAAACTTTCAACATACATAACATCATCATAGCATGATTTACAACATATAAGATTTCATCATCACATAACATTGGATTTACAATATACATGATAGAAAAAGGGGTTTACAGCAACATATATGATAATTCACATCATCTACTCATAATCCATTCATAACACAACCTAATTAAAATGATAATAATCTTGGTAAGATCATCATACTCACAATTTAGAGAAGAAAAGAGAGAGTTTTGCTTTGCTTTAGGGTTGAGAGAATTAGAATTGAATTTGCTTTTCTTCTTTCTTAGTTGGTGGCGGCTCCATTGATTTCCATGGCGACGGTAAATATTCTATTTTAATTAGGTTTAGGGTTAGCATTAGGATGTATTTATAGGTGTAGGAAGTTATTTAGGACCATTAGATTAACCCTGAACCATGAGAACCAATCAAATGCAAAATCTGCATTTGAGCGAATCGGCCCACGGGTTGACAGCCAAACACCCTGGATTAACCCCTAGTCGATCCAGCAGGGCTCGGATCAACCTCAAAAATGGGCCGGTTCGGTTATTCCCCCTCCCAATTCGCTGTTTTGAACTTTTTTGCATATTTATTTATTTAATTTTTAATTTATATATATATATATATCAATATATCTATATATATTTCTCTGCGCAACCCATTTCACTTAATTCTTTTCTAAAAATTAAGTATACTTTAATTTGTGAATTTTTATGTTATAAAATTACGGGGTGTTACAAAAGTCCACTCCGAAATTCTTGAAATACAAGTGAGATAAACTCCATAATGAAGAGTGTTTTCTCTTGTTGATGTTTCTATGGGCTTGAATTCTTTTAAGATCATGTCGGCCTAATTGATGTTATATCCACCAATAATAGCAAAGATTGCTTTTTGGACTTTGAGAGTTGGGTTGTTAAAATTTCCAAAACGAGTAGTGATGGTATGTTGAAGGAGGAGGTTTACGATTCTTGTTTTTGGGTCGAAAAAGCGATTTTTGAATTCCATGTGAGCATCGCTTTCAAATATATGGTGATAAGTCTCTAAATCGATTTCATCAATTCTGAAATCCGAAAAATCCGAGCCTGTGCTTTTATAATTCAAGATATTGCCTAAGATTTCACAATCTAGAACAATTTGTGTGCCTTTTACGCTACTCCAGATTTTATCTTCATTTCCTTCGTTAAAGCCGCTATTAAGATTTGCATAGAACATTTTGACAAGTTTCAGGTAACATACTTCATCGTTATCCCGAGAATCAATTAAGCTCAATACTTCATTGTGATTGAAAAGAGAAGTAAGATCATAGGATGAAAAGTCTTCAAATATGGCGAAAGCACCCGTATTGACTTTTGCATTTGCTACATAGTCAACATAGGTTTTGATTGCCTCTTTATCATTATGGAGATATCCTTTGATAGTTTTGGTTAATTTCAATTTCTGAGATGTGCTCGAGGAAGCCATTGGAATGTTTGTTTTGAAGAGTATAGATATGAAGAATGTAGTTTGAATTTTGAATGAAAGGTAGAGAGAATAGATGTATAAATAGAGATTGAATAGATATAAATTGAATGAGCACAACTTTTCAGAAATCAATGACACCTTTTCAGATCGTAGGAGTCGGTGAAAAGTTGGAGGGAAGTTTAAAAGTTTAAACCTTTGAAATTCAAAATTTGAATTTCGTTTTACAGGCTGATATGTCGACATATGGACATAGGTATGTTGATATACTTGCTCAATTTCAAAGCACATATGGTCTTTGTGACTTTTGGTTTAAATTATCGATTTATATTTTGGTTTAACTATTTCCAGAAATAATACTAATCCTAGCAAATATCCAGAATTTATATTATTATTTTATTAATTATTGTTTTATTATTATTATTTTAATATTATTATTTTGAATTTCAAAATTCAAATTTCAAGTTTGAATTTTAAAGTTTAAATTTCATATTCAAAACAAAGCAAACAATCAAAGCATCCATTCAACCCAAAAATTTAAAAATTAATTAAGGCGTACCCGGTTTTTAGGTCCATTTCTTCGATATTTTATGAATTCTGAATTGTTGTGAAGCACATGTTTGAGTTTTTGGTTTTTGGCTCTTCATCACTTGATGATGAATCTGTATCGTCTAAAGTTGTTGCGTATGCTCTCTTTCTTTTCTTTGATGAATTGCTACTGTCCGTTTGTTGAATTTATTTATTTGGATATGGACACATTCTCTTCATGTAGCCAAGTTTATTGCAGTTATAACATCAATTATCATTTCTTCTTGAACTTCCTTGGTTATTACTTTGAAAATTATTTCTCTTTTTGTATTTTAGAAATTTTCTGAACTGTCATATCATTAAGGTTGTTTCTTCATCATCTTCACTGCTCTAGTCCGAACCATTTGTTGTCACTTTGACTGCAATAGATTTCTTTTCAGTTGTTCTATTTTCTTTTTTTCTCTGTAGTTGGACTTCAAAAGACATCAGATTTCTGATTAACTCCTCAATCCTCATTTCATTGACATTATGGGCTTCTTCAATTGCCAATGTTTTCTGATACCATTTTGAAGTCAATGAACTCAATATTTTTTTGACTTATTCTTCTTCAGAATAAGTTTTTCCAAGTGATATTAATGAATGCACCATCTCTTGAAATCTGCAATACATATCGAAGATAGATTCATTCTCGTTCATTTTGAATAATTCAAACTGATTAATTAACATTGATATCTATTTTTGTTTAACTTTACTAGTTCCTTCATGAGTAACTTGTTAAGTTCTCCAAATTTTATAAGCAAATTTACAAACTGACACTTTATTAAATTCATTCCTATCTAATGAACAGAACAACATATTCATGGCTTTAGAATTGCTATGTGCAGCAGCCTTTTCATTCATTAGTCCATTGTGCAAAATTAGTTACGGGTTCTACATATTCTGTCTGTGTGATATTCCATGTGTCTAATCCCACTGACTGTGGTCTAACAGTGGACTGACCCTCTAAAAAAGAACTATTATTACTAGTATTGGTTGCCATTTAATATTTTCAAAAATAAGATTATTAGTTTTTGAAAAACCTTGCTCTGATACCAATTGTTAGAGAATGCGGAATGCGGAACTTAAGGGAAAACTAATACTAAAGAGGGGGTGAATAGTGTTTTCAAGGAATTTGAGAAAATCTAAAACTTATATGATCTACTATATGAATCACACACCACAGAGATGATCACAGACACGATATCAAACACAAACACAGAAATAAACAAAAATAAAATGCAAAAAACGAAAGACGACACTGTATTTTATACTGGTTCAGATTACTCCTACGTTCAGTCCCACGCAACTCTAGATTGCATAATGTTTTATTACTAGATCAATATCTAAATACAATCCACTTGATTTCACGGCTATAAGGTTAACACTGATTCCACCATCCTTGATTTCATGGCTATAAGGTTAACACTGTTTCCTTTCCTTGATTTCAGTGCTACAAGGAACACACCCTTTCCCAGACTATCCTAGATGATTACAACAACACTATAACTCTTCAATAGCACTTCAATTCAGAGAGTAACGAGCAGATAGTGAGAAGAGAAGAAGTTTTATGTATGTAGAATAGAAATAGTAGAGTAGAAGTATAGAAATCAATAAAATATGAAATAATAATGGACGAAATGAAAAGGGGTGAAGTTGGAGAGGAAAAATGGTTAAAAAATTCGAATCAACCCCTATTTATAAGATTTGAAAGGTTGCAATGCTTCTGGAACATTACAAATAGTGATAAGACACTTCCTTTCAAAACTGAAATGTGACAGTTATATATCGACATATTATTATATGTATATCGACATATTTGCTTTAAAATTTTGAATTTTGCATATTTTCAAGTGTTTAACTATATATACTATTTTGGAACTTCTTAAATTAAAACATAGTGATATAAACGAGTATTATAAAGTAGAAAATCATATGAAATCATAAATATACATTATATAAACATATTTATGAAATTATAAAGTTTAAAAGTATATAAATATAAAAGTATATAACTATATATATAAATATATAAACTTATAAACTTTGAAACTTAAGTTTAAAATCAAAGGTAAGATAGAAAAACGAATTAAACTTGGAATTTGAATTTTTAAAATCAGAATACGAAAAAAAGAATTTGAATTTGAACCTAGAGTTCTTTTCAGAGTCTTACATATAAACTAGACTCTATTACTCTATTTAACTTGAACTCTTGATTTCTTTATTACTCATGAGTCTTGAATCTATTCTGAATTCTGAATCTCTTGAATCTATAAAACTATACAGTCTTCGGTATTAATTCCTGTATACAACTCTGTGTGTATATATATTCTAGATAGAGATGTTAGTATATATTTATTAATCAATTAATATTGAAATAAGGTTGTTGTCATCAAAACTCCATTCTCCAACACGAACATGTTTATAAAAACTACGAATCTCTTCTATTCCAAAATGATGGTAGAAACAAATACGATTATCACAAAATTATATTTTGTATTAATTATTTGCGCATCTTCACTGTTTTTGTTAACGTATTTTGATTGATGTGCATGTATTTCAGTTTTTGTACTGTTATTTTATTTCAATTAAATGCATATTAAACAAAAATAAAATAACTAATTAACTATATATTAATTAAATAAAAAAACACAAATTAGAATACCTCATTTTATTGCCCAACTCAAATTTCCTGCTTAAAGCCACAAATGCATATCACATTTAACCTCAGCTCTATCTTGCTACCGTTATGTGTAAACGCACCCTCAACGAAATATGAAATGTTTTGAAATAACGTGGACATTCCATATTTTTAACTATAAATCATATAATCACTTTGACCTTAAAATAAAGTAGTATTTACTTAGTTCCTGAGCGAAAGCAAATATTTTGGAAACTCTAAATCACCTATTTCTATAGAAATAGATAAATTATTCTGTAAAACAAAACAAGCAACAACATGGAAGTCTGAAACATTTAGCTTAATTGACCTAAAGTGGCTTAAAGGTTGATTTATCAAGATATATTTGCAGCCATCTTATGTTTGAATTTACAAAGATTGCATAACATATTTGTTACATGCGTATTGATGCACAAAACTACACATTATATTTTACAATTTATAAAGTGGTTTTATTTATTCCATGCAACTTATTATTGTGCATATTTCAAGTTCATTTTGAAAGTTTGAATCAATGAGAAAAATGGATCACGATAACATATTGTTATGGCACATTATTCACTTGTGACTTTTATGTTATATTTTCCTATTATTAATTATCATGCATTTAGCTAGCAAATTACCCCCTAAATTCCATGAATCAATTAACCAGATGTGAGTACTGTTATCTTCATTCTTGATGTACACAAATGATCCAAGTGCCAATCGTTTTATAACTATAAAACCACATTAGAGACTACATTCAGGTATTTAAATCGTTTAACAAAAACCAAGGTTATCCTTTGCTGCTCTATCTTTGGAGAAATATATATATCTAAACAAAAGCAAAAAAGAAAGGATAATTTGAACAAATTCTATAACATCCAAGTTTTTTTTCGACCAATTTTATGATCTATAAATTTAGATTTGTATCTGGTAATTAATTCAGCTGAATAAATATTTAATTAGTATACTTAGAAAACTAGAATAATCTTTGTTTTAAAGTCATATGTATGTATGTATATATATGAAATGTCGTTTTAACATTTTTTGTTACATTTACATCTTAATTTAAGTTGTTTTAAATTTGCATAAATAAATACATATATATATAAGTGTATATATGGATATATATATATAAGCATAGTGTCATTTTGTTTTGGTAAAAAAACATGTTTTTACAATTATAAATTAATAAATAGATAAAAATTTCTATTTATATGTACATACTTGTGTAAAATTAGTTTTGATTCACTTTTAAACATATGAAATAAAGTGGTCAATAACTTGCATTTCTTACTAAACTAAAGCAATGTATTAATAGTTTACAAATATTCAAGTTTCATGTATGACAAGAATGTGATAAAAGTGTACATATCAGAGAGGATAAATCACATATTTTGTTGTGTAAGACTTGATATCCTGAAATCTATTTATACAAGCTATTTAAGGTCTAATATATGCCTAGAAGCTAAGTGAAACTATAAAATACATTTTTCCTTTAATATATTTTTGTTTGCTTAACAACTAAGTATGAAATTTTTTATCCATTGAGTACACATAGGTGTACATTTCTAGCCATACACAACTTTTCAAAATAAAGGATAGGAAGCCTTGAACCAGCCTGGAACCATCACCTTCTCTACCTTAGAGCCTAAGTTTTTAGCATCTTGCACATGGCTTGTACACAAATATAGACAGCAGCACATAGCCTAGCAATGCACACTATTCTTTCACATCAATGTAGGTTGCGAATGTTTGGTGTTGCTTTGAAGCCAAGCTTGTGTTTTTTCACATTTTAGTTCGTATGTTGTACTCCTTGTTGCTAGCCAAGCATGTGCATACTGGAGAGAAATAAATGAGAAAAGCCATGACATTACACCTCTTATCAATCCCCATGTAGCAGCAGTTATCTACCGGTCTACCCAACCGAAAACTTCATGGAGAAACCTTGTTTTTACCTATAAATACCCACACACACTCACAATAAATCATTCAAAAAATTGAATTACAACCCGAAGCAAGACTTGAATCTGAGAATCATGGGAACAAACTAAAAGACAGGAGAACACAAAAACATTTGTAGCTGAAACATGAAAACAGGGGATCTTTTGGTGAGTAAACTAAGTCCTTTTTCTCCTATTTAAACTATTCGTGGATGTATTTATATATTATGTATGCGTATATGGCCTTAAATGCTTGTATTATCTGACTTGATTTTTCATGTTAAAACTGGAAACAAAAGATGAAAAGCAGTAAGAAATTTATATGAGAAAATTTTCCCTCTTTTATTTTGTCGATTGTTATGCAACATCTATAGATATGCATGTATGTCACTAAATGTATTGTTTTAAATCAGTTCAATTTTTATCAACATAGAACATAAAAACATTGAAACAGAGAAAAGAAAACAGTTAACAAAACCGGAGAAAAACAAAAGAACAGAAGTAGTAGAGAATAAGGAAATATAAGATGATGAGTTACTTAGCAAATTAAAATACTCATTTGTTATGTTGCTGCCAGAGGTGCCAAACCACGGTTGTAATAGCTTTGTCCCTTACTTCATTTAGCAAGTTCCTCCCTTGAACTGTCTGAATCACACAATAGTGCGGTAGGAAGTGTAATGAAGCTTGTTCATGTATATTTCCCTTGTACCATTGTACTATACGTTTTGCAAGAGCAACACAAAAGCCAAAGATAATAGTGTGTGAGCTTTGGTACTTCGTTTACATATAAATTAGGATAGTAGTGAAGTGACAGGCCATGTAGTGGTTTGGCCAGTGATTAGTAAAGCAAATGAAGGTAGCAGCTAATACTAAGGGGGAATAAGTAAGAGAAAAAGGAAATTTAGGAGAAGAAGCAAAGAAGTAGCAGTAGGAACTGAAAGAAAAGGGTAGGAACCAACTGCTAAGGGATATTTTAATAAGTAATGTTGTTTTAGTGATGCTCACATCTGGACGACCTTACATTATGGTACACTGTAAAATAAATAGTTGACAATATTGGTATTAATGCATCATGAAATATCAAAAATAAATAGATTTATAGCAACTGTGGAAAAGAACTGATGAGCATGTTTTACTTGTATAACCCCTTATATATCCATAGCTAACCATATGGTTTGAATTGATATTATATATAACCGGTAGGATCACTGCAGTATGGCACATGTGTTTAAAAGTATTTATAGTCAATATAATATTTACTTATGTTTAACTCAATTATGTATTGCATGAGATATCCATTTTAGTTAAATTTTGAAAGAGAACAGTCAGTAGAAAAATAAGAAGAGGAAATAGGCAGTAGCAAAATGATAGGAAACAACAGAGAGAAAAGGAAAGGGAGTGGAGTGGTGTGATCGGCCATGCAGTGAGTTCGGCTCAGTGAACAACAAAGAAAATAAAGGTAGCAGTAAACAAGTTGGAAAGAAATAAGTATAAGAATAAAAAGAATAGGAAGAACAGAAGCACCAGAGAAAGAACAGGAAAGAAGAAGTATACTATTAGCAGTAGGTGCAGATGCTCGGAAATACTATTGCTGGTTTCAGGTGGAGCATTGTTGGGTGAAGTTAGCGATCTGACGATGGCAGGATGTCCGCTTGTAGGTGTTGGTGGCATTTCGGTCCATCTCGGATCAAAGAACAATAGGAAGCGAGTGCATTAGGGGGTGATGATGGCTTCAGGAGACCGAGCCAGGTATGTGGCGATGGTCGGGGCTTGGTTAAAGCCATGGCGGTGGTTGTGCATGTGCACAGCGTGCACAAGTGTGAACTGATTTGTATAGAACACTGAAGAGAGAAATGAGGGGTTACAGTAGAAAATAGAAGGAAGGAGGACGCAGACCAGACGTGGATGATCTGGGCGGCAACGGGTTTCGCTAGTGGAGGTGCACGTGCATTTTCGGGGGTTAATTGGGTGTATTGGTAAGTGGTAATGGAAGAGTAGAAGTGAAAAAAAATAAAAAAAAATAAAGGAGAAGGAAAATGGGCTAGATTTTGGGCCAGACATTTTGGCAACAGACTTAGTAATATTTAAAAAGAAAGGATACATAAGAATAAAAATGAAAGTAAGGGAAAGAAAGGTAGAAAAGAGAGAAAAAATGATGTTGTAATGATACAAATATTTGGTTTAAATCTCCAAATTTTAATTTAGATTATTGTTTGTTAAAATTATATAATATCAAATGTTTAAGTATATGAGATAATATAATGGATTTTTAATGAAATTGTAAGAAGAGTCATCCAGTAAATTAAGTTTAAACTTCATCGCTATATTAACAAGCTGTATTTTAAATAAATGAATTAAAAATTAAATTTATCTTTTTATTGAATAATTGAAATAAATAAAAAGGACAGATTTTATTAAATTCTTAAAGATTAGATAATTGATTCAAATCCGATCGTTGAATTATAGTCGATATCATAAGGTGGTCGACTTCAATAATGTTGTATGGTTATGGATTCAACTGTGTGAAATAAACATTTCAATATTGATTGAAATCATATCGACTTACGTCGATGACCCTTTAAGAATCAAGAAATGAAATTTCGGAAAACGTCGTTATTCCTAATTGTCTCTGAACACTTCACGATCTCGATCAAATTGCGTTGTGTTTTCCAATGACGTTCACGAAATATGATTATGCCGTTATTCTTAATTTTTTATGTATGACTGTTCAACCAAATGTTGGTCAACACAGATCATGATTATTTAATAAACATTAACATGATTATATAATTTTAATTGTCTATATCGACCACTGTTGGAAATTAAAATATGGTTTCATTTTAAATAAATAAAACATGAATTGTCAAGCTAGAATCGTCAAATATGTTGTGATAATTGATTTTTGATCGCTTTGGCGGTTAGAGTGTGATATGTTATTCTAACCTGAATAGTTTAAAGTAGCATTGACATGTTTAAATTATCATGTATTAGATCACTGTTAAATCTTATATGTGACATAATTTCAGTAGAGAAGTACTGATTATTAATATGAATATTTAGTCCATAAGTAATTTGTTGACTTGATTATTATTTTAAACATCACTTGAACCTACGTTATCATTTTCGAAAAGTTTGGAATCTAAATTCCACTTCGATCTGATTTATACGTTATAAGTCAGAGAATATTAAAGAAAAATGAAGATAGAGTTTTTACAAGGGTTGTCCTGTTTACAGAATAGTGCCTTCGGTTTGTCCTGTCCTGGGACAACTTGTATGAACTAATGTCTGACAAAGTATACCTGACAGATCGTGTAAGTTGATCTCTTCAAACGTATTTATGTTAGTGGCGGAGGAATCCGTTTCTCTTAGATTTATGCCCATAATTATTTTTGGGGATGTAAATTTGTGATTTGGTGGGTTTGATGATGTGGATTTCAAAGTAAATGAAGATATGATCTGGATAAGTTCCGACCTCAAGCCTCTTCAACTGGGAAATGGTATAAAATCGGGTAGGAAGCATGGCTATGTGGGTCGCTCCCATTAAAAGGGTGTATCATTACCTAATCCGGAGAAATCAAATGCCTTCGGTTGTCCCTTTTTATATGCCATCGGTTCAGTTGGCTGGCCCCCAACTATGGTGATGATATATTCAGTACTCTCAAGCGAAATGAGAGGCCGGTCATGTGTAGCCGGGTTGCAGGATGTTCTTGTTGAACCCCAATGTATTCATATCCGGAGGTACATTATCAGAAGGTGGTCACATACCTTGCCATAGTTGGAAATCCATTCTCCAAGAAGAGCCCACGTGTAACGATACGGATTTCGCTCGAACCTAATCGACCAAGACCATTCGAATTCCGCATACGCTAACTCTGGGAATACAACACATCAGAACAAGTAATAGAAGACTTTTATAAACATCATAATAATGTTAAGTCAGAGTACAAAATATATCAGAGTACATCGGAAAATAATACTACAGAGGAAGATTAATTTACAGTAGATTTAATACAACACAGCGGAACCAAATAAACTAACACAGCGGAAGACTATCAATGCTCTGGACACAGCTTTAAGCTTCGATCCAGAATCCCGCTCAATAAATAAATATCTGCAAAACAAAACACTCGACTACCCGTGTGGAAAATAAGGACACCCGAGTTTGCAAGTGAAACAAACTACGAGTCGGTCATGGGACTAGTATGAGAAACCTTACTTAACTTATCTAATAATAAGGCTAATCACAGGACCACGCCACTAACGCGGAACGGGTTTACTCCATTGGATTGTGTAACACCCCGTATGTTGAATAAATTGCTATAATATAAAACAGGGCAGAATTAGATTTAAAAATCTGAATCAGGGGAAACGGGCTATGCCATTGCGTTCGTCTTGGAAAAATACGCGAAATAGAGTCTGAGTTTTCGAAAATCGGAGTCCGTATGACCCCGGTAAGGCCCAAAGAAGTTTTCAGAAATTTAAAAACAGATTTTCAGAAGTGGCGGGAAAAATCCCGGCAGACCCAGGGGGTCGACCTGGGGGTCGACTGGGGAGTCGACCTCCCCCCCCCCCAGGTCGACCCTAGGGTCGACCTAGGAGTCGACCTCCCTGGTCGAGCCCAGGTGACCTGGGTGCATCAGTTTGGCTTTTGGGCTGAGTCTGGTGGCTTGTGACGTGATCTGACGGCTCTAATCTAATTTAGGGTTAATCTAAGGGCCTAAAACACCTAACTAATCTATAAATACACCCTAAGACTACCCTAATTCATACTAAAAATAGTTACAACACCGTTATGCCGTCAAAATGCAACTTGAAGGAGCCTCCATCAGTCTAAAGAGGAAGATAGCTTCTCAAATCAATCTCTAATCAACTCTAGCAACTTAATCTTCTTCTTAGGAGTGCTAATCAACAAGTTGTGAGTTTTCTATAGCCTTAATGACCAATTATTGAAATGATTATGATAGGATATAATGAGGTTATGGCTATGAATGTGGATCAATGCAAGTTATGCAAGTTATATGCTATGTGTTTGAGATGTTATGCATGTTATGCAAGTTATATGCTATGAGTTTGAGATGTTATGCAAGTTATGCAAGCCATATGCTACATGTTCATGATGTTATGCAAGTTATGAAAGTCATATGCTACATGTTCATGATGTTATGCAAGTTATGCAAGTCATATGTTACATGTTCATGATGTTATGCAAGTTATGCAAGCTATATGCTATATGATCATGATGTTATGCAAGTTATGCAAGTGTTCATGATGCTAGTTGCTATGATAAACATTGATCCACTATGACACCATGATTATGCAAGTTTGGTGTATGATTATATGCAAGCTCATATATGATATGTTATGCAAGTTTGGTGTATGATTATATGCAAGTCCATATATGACATGTTATGCAAGTATGGTGTTTGATTTTATGCAAGTAACATGTGCAAGTTTACACCTTAGTATGATATGCATACATATGCAAGTTAACCCCTTTACATGTCATACATACATATGCAAGTTTACCCCTTTGTATGACATAAGAAACTTATGCAAGTTAATCTCTTAATGACATATGTGATTCATGCAAGTTTGGGTTGATTATTTATGCTAGTTGGGTTTGATGCTATATGCATATTGACACCTTTAAACCCATGTTGATGCTAATGTGTTATGCAAGTTGAACCCATTGTAATTGTGATGAATCTTCCCTTTTATGTCATGTTAGCAAATTACGTGGGGAACGATGGGGTTAATAAACATGCTAATGAAATTGTGTGAAGTTGGTAGGATTATGCATACCACAAAGTGGATGGACATAATTGAGTCAATTATGTACATCGTTAAAATTGGAATTAATTAGGGAAGATTAATTCGGGGGTGATTAATTAGGTGTAATTAATCGACTAAGACACGAGGTTGGACCCTTTTGTAGCATAAGACTGCCGGGAACCGACCGGCAAATCCAGCGGCTACAAATGATTGGCCCAATGTGAGAGGTCTTAGGCACAAACTATATACGTGACAAGTGTAAAGACACGAGGTTAGACTCGATTATGGCGTAAGGCTGCCCGGACCCGACCGACAAATCCAGCTGCCATAAGAGATAGTCTAATGTGAGAGGTCTCTACAACGGTTACGTTCTTAATCAATTAAGAAACACTTAACCATATTAGCATGTAGAGGACATGAGGGGTTAAGTGGGTGCCTTGGGTGGCATGTGGAAAAATCTAGTAGTTGCCTTGGGTGGCAATAGAAAATACGATTAGAATACTTAACCGAAGTGGAACATGTAATTAAACATGATTAAAGGGTTAAGTGGGAGCCTTGGGTGGCATGTGGAAAAATCTAGTGGGTTGCCTTGGGTGGCAAAAGAGAATACGACTAGAATACTTAACCAAAGTGGAACATGTAACTAAACATGATTAAAGGGTTAAGTGGGTGCCTTGGGTGGCATGTAGAAATCTAGTGGGTGCCTTGAGTGGCAATTGAAATATGATTAGATGACTTAACCAAACCTTAACATGTAGGTGGGCATGATTATGAAAAAGGGGTTAAGTGGGATGCACTAGATTAAATGACAAGCTTAAGTAGTAGCTTGTGGGGATGCACTAGATTAAATGACAAGCTTAAGTAGTAGCTTGTGGGGATGCACTAGATTAAATGACAAGCTTAAGTAGTAGCTTGTGGGGGCCTTGAGTGGCAATTGAAATATGATTATATGACTTAACCAAAACTTAACATGTAAGTGGGCATGATTATAAAAAGGGGTTAAGTGGGATACACTAGATGAAATGACAAGCTTAAGTAGTAGCTTGTGGGGGCCCATTTCAACCAGTAACCCATATGTATCTTATTGGGCTCGACCCATGTCGAGGACGGGACACTCGTACTGGGCTTGACTATAAGAGGCCAAAACGGGGTAGCGGTGGCAACGCGAGTCCAACGGGTTTCATATGCGTGTGTGGACCCGGGCTGGTAGGTAAGACGTTGTAGCATCGTGTAGATATAAGCCGTGCACCATTTTCGGGTTGCCACTTTGGGGAGTGATACACCCCACTGTGGGGCCAGCACGGGTATCTACGGTACGGAGCCGATCGCTTGGGGAGTAGCAGGTACACCTGGTGGAGATAGGGGCAGACGGCACCTATGTAGTCAGCTAGGGGTACAAGAGACTACTATTAAGATTGCTAAGGGTACACCTAGTGGAGATAGGGGCAAACGGCACCTATGTAGTCAGCTAGGGGTACACGAAACTACTATTAAGAATTACTAAGTACACTTAGTGGGATCAACCTTTAAGTAGGAATTACCCTTGGGTGGGTAGAACTGGTGTGGTGCAGTGTAGGAATTATCCTTGGGTGGGTAGATTTGGTGTGGTGCAATGTAGTATTTATCCTTGGGTGGATAGGCGCGTCTTTACCGTTATCTTAGTTTATCCTAAGTCTAGTTGGCTACTTAGTGTAGTCATTTATCCCCAGTCGTACCGTACCAGGTTTATATCATACCCTAATTACTTTAATGATTGTATTGTTAAGGTTATAGGACTCACTCAGACTTATGTCTGACCCCGTTGTTTTTATCTTTTTCCCCAACCCTCAGGTTGTCAGAGTGGGCCTAGCACTAGTGGGCTTTGATCAGATTGCGTTATCTATCTTTTGGAGCTTGGACTCTTGAAGAAAAGCTCGGTTATCTTTTCTATTATGGCTATTAGTATGTAGTGGGATTATGTACTTATGTTTTAACGAGATGGATATTTTGTACTTGACTCTTGTTGGTTTTTGAGATGTAACCAAACATGTTTACCTTCTACTGCAATGAAATGATGTTTTAGAATTTCAAGTATTACTTATATCTGTCTTGTTGTAATTTTTCAGTTCTATATTCACTTAAATACTCCACCGAAGCTAAGGCATTCCCCTTGTGAGTGACCTTAGCGGGTGTGGGGTGTTACACGTGGTATCAGAGCTTAAGGTTACCAGAACAGATAAAATTTTTAGAAAACTATTTTTCTAAAAACATTTTCGGAAGAAGTATTTTCAAAAACATGTCTTTTAAGAGAAAAGTTTTTGAAAGAAAAGCGTAATCCCCAAATAGCCATATCTTTATCCTTCGGATTCTCCATTTTGAATCTCTTCCTCTATCTCTTTTTGAATTTCCCCTCCGCGTATAGATGTCTTTTTAAGATAAATAAGGACTTCCGTATGAAGGACGGAAGAACCACTTCAAGGGACTAAGTCGTTTGCCGGGCTAAGAAGGTAGTCCAAGGAGGTGGAGGGCTTATGGGTACCTTTAAGATGGACGAGAGAGGAAGGTTCAAATAGCTATTAGGTAAATAAAGGACGAAACCTCATCGTGGTAAGAAGGCCACGAAAGGAGAATGTGAAGGGGAAGGCTAGTTGTTTTGGAGGAATAGGACACCTTGGGGTTGTCCAAAAAGGTAAGGACGAAGTTCAGGATCTTCTGGAGGGTAGATGTATCCCCTCACGACGGGTATACCTGATGGGGGTAGGACCGTCTAAGTTGAAATTTGGTCCTCTCGATCATCATGTTCGAACTTTATTCGACTCTAGTGCACCACATTTGTTTATCTTATCATCATTAGTTGAGTCACTGCACCTAGACACCAGTTTGGTAGATGATCCTGTGGTTGTTTCAAACCCAATTGGGGGGCTCCACTTATTTGTCCATGATATGTTTGGGTTTGAAGGTTTCCATACTTAGCGTTGAGTTTGGAGGTGATGCTTTTGTTTGGGCTTCACAGGCTATGGGTTGATTTTGGGCATGGACTGGTTATCCAGTAATGGTGCCGTTCTTGATTGCGAAAGGAGAGTTGTTAGGCTCATGACCCATTTGGGGAACACTCTCGAGATCTCTTGTAATCCCATAGATTTTGTTATGCTAAGTTATCTTGAATCGCTTGACGCTTCGGTCAAGAGTTTGCGATCTGTTAGAGTGGTCCGGGAATACTCGGATGTGTTTGGGGAGGTGAAGGGCTTACCTCCGAAGTGGGAGATAGACCTCCGAATATATCTGGTAGATGATGCTAAACCAGTATCTTTGTCAGTGCGCCACATGGCTCCTCGTGAGAGGAGGGAACTCCATAAGCAAGTAGGGGAGCTGCTTGGGAAGGGGTTCATAAGACGAAGTATATCAGAGTGAGGTGCTCCAGTAGTTTTTGCCACGAAGGCGGATGGGTCCCTCAGACTTTGTGTAGACCATAGAAAACTCAACAAACTCACAAAGAAGAATAAACACCCATTGCCGAGGATTGAGGATCTTTTTGATCAGTTAGTTGGCGCCTCAGTGTTTTCGCCGTGGGACTTGGCCACGGAATTTCATCAGTTGGGAGTGACTGAGGATAGTATAGAGAAGACCGACTTTAGGACTCCAGATGGTTTCTATGAGTGGCTTGTGATGCCATTTGGTTTGACAAACGCCCCCGCATACTTTGTAGAGTGTTCAGGGAGTACCTAAATAACTTCGTAGTGGTCTTTGTGGATGACATCTTGGTCTATTCTAAAAGCGAAATAAGTTTTCGTGTGTGCTTAATAGGTTAAGCAAAGCCAGTCATTTGATCAACGGTGGTTTTGGAGCGAGATTGGCAAGGACATCCAGAGTTGGACAAGGGCTTAATTATTCAGCCGTTTTTACTAGTATCATCTCACGTAGGACGTCTGAATTCAAAGGAGGTGTCCCTTGGGTGTTTGTCTGATATTGGTTTAGGCCTTTGGGGCTTGCACTTGGGGGATGTCGAGTTCGACTAGGATGGTCTGCGTGAGAGATGGATAGTTGTGACGATTTTGTAAGGGAGAATATCCTGGTTTCCTCCAGAAGTGGATAAAAGCATACCCTACATCTTAGGGAAGTGTTGGAGACTCTTCGAGTGCATAGTCTTGAGACAGCAAAGGTGGATGGAGTTCTTAGCATCCTATGATAGCGTATACCCCTGGCAAGGGTAACGTGGTGGCGGACGCCTTGAGTAGAAAAAGGTGGTCCTTGAGTCCATGGTTCGTGGAACGACGAAGCTTGGAATTTATCTCGATGTTTGATTTTAAACCTTCCGTTGACTTTATACCCGGTTTGCTAGCATCCTTGGAGGTCAGACCTACTCTTTTGGGACGGATTGGCGAGGCACAGAGGGACGGCCCACAGTTGGTTGAGTTGATAGAGAGGCTCATAAGGGGGGAGTCGTCCGGCCATTTGAGTAGGTACACCCTAGACTATAGGGGGTGCTTGCGTAGAGACGGTAGACTTTGTGTACCGCAAGACGAGGGTTTAAGGAAAGCTATCCTTGATGATGCACACCGTTCTAGGATGACCATTTATCCCGGTGGGGACAAGATGTACCAAGACATGAAGCGAGTTTTCTTTTGGGCCGGTATGAAGAAAGATGTGGCCGAGTATGTCGCTAGATGCTTGGTGTGCCAACAGGTGAAAGCGGAGCAAAAGAAACTAGGTGGGTTGCTTCACCCATTGGAAGTTCCGCAATGGAAGTGGGATGGCATCTCGATGGATTTTATTGACAGGTTACCTAAGTCGAAGAAGGATAATACGGGAATTTGGGTTGTGGTAGACAGACTTATTAAGAGTGCCCATTTCATACCCGTGAAGAGCAAGAGGGCTGCTCCATGGCTAGCTTCAGTTTATCTTCGAGAGATAGTTCAGTTGCATAGGGAGCAGGACGTATTCCATGTGTCACATTTGAGGAAGTGCCTACATGAGACCGCAGAGGTGGTAGAGCCGAGCCTGCTTAGGGAAGTAGAGGTAGAGCGTGATGCGACTATTCGACGAGCTCCTACCCGCATCCTTGGGTCAGAGATTAGGAAGTTGAGAAACAGAGAGGTTCGACTAGTCAAAGTGCCAAGGGGAGAAGATGAGAGTAATGCTACTTGGGAGACAGAAGCGAAGATGCGTTCATTATACCCATTTTTTTTTTTGGAGGGTATGTCTTTTAACTTCTCCTTATCGTTTGTCTAGTACTTATCTTATCTTTAGTATGTCCTCTCATTAGTACCTTTGACCTTTAGATAGGGTAAAACCTATGGTTGAAACATGTGTTTGAGACATGTTATGGTTGATGGATGCGTGTGGATGCAAGTGGTTGCTAGTGGTTGCTCGTGGATGCATATACACACACTTTAGGCACTAGATCGACTCAATCACTTCATATTGCATATTGCATAAAATTGTGTGTAGGTAGCTATATTAATGGATGTATAATGGTTGCGTTATCATATGGATGATGCATTTTGGTGTATGGTTGTGCACACATATAGAAATAGTATGTGTCGATAGGGATCTTTCGCATACATATTAGATGCATGGCACTATCATGGTTTGCATTAAGGAGGTCAACCAAATAAGTGGACCGCCTAATTTTGCATTAGACAAGGAACATATACACACACTCTTTGCATATGTTCATACAACATTAGAAACTTTAAGGACAATGGATGCCAGTGTTTGATGGTTTGAGTAGATGGTTGTTTGGTTGGTAGGATACGTTCTTCTTGACTTAGAGATTTCGGGGACGAAATCCTTTAAGTAGGGGAGAATGTAACACCCCGTATGTTGAATAAATTGCTATAATATAAAACAGGGAAGAATTAGATTTAAAAATCTGAATCAGGGGAAACGGGCTATGCCATTGCGTTCGTCTCGGAAAATACGCGAAATAGAGTCCGAGTTTTCGAAAATCGGAGTCCGTATGACCCCGGTAAGGCCCAAAGAAGTTTTCAAAAATTTAAAAACAGATTTTCAGAAGTGGCGGGAAAAATCCCGCCAGACCCAGGGGGTCGACCTGGGGTCGACTGGGGAGTCGACCTCCCCCCCTAGGTCGACTGGGGAGTCGACCTCCCTGGTCGAGCCCAGGTGACCTGGGTGCATCAGTTTGGCTTTTGGGCTGAGTCTGGTGGCTTGTGACGTGATCTGACGGCTCTAATCTAATTTAGGGTTAATCTAAGGGCCTAAAACACCTAACTAATCTATAAATACACCCTAAGACTACCCTAATTCATACTAAAAATAGTTACAACACCGTTATGCCGTCAAAATGCAACTTGAAGGAGCCTCCATCAATCTAAAGTGGAAGATAGCTTCTCAAATCAATCTCTAATCAACTCTAGCAACTTAATCTTCTTCTTAGGAGTGCTAATCAACAAGTTGTGAGTTTTCTATAGCCTTAATGACCAATTATTGAAATGATTATGATAGGATATAATGAGGTTATGGCTATGAATGTGGATCAATGCAAGTTATGCAAGTTATATGCTATGTGTTTGAGATGTTATGCATGTTATGCAAGTTATATGCTATGAGTTTGAGATGTTATGCAAGTTATGCAAGCCATATGCTACATGTTCATGATGTTATGCAAGTTATGCAAGTCATATGCGACATGTTCATGATGTTATGCAGGTTATGCAAGTCATATGTTACATGTTCATGATGTTATGCAGGTTATGCAAGCTATATGCTATATGATCATGATGTTATGCAAGTTATGCAAGTGTTCATGATGCTAGTTGCTATGATAAACATTGATCCACTATGACACCATGATTATGCAAGTTTGGTGTATGATTATATGCTAGCTCATATATGATATGTTATGCAAGTTTGGTGTATGATTATATGCAAGTCCATATATGACATGTTATGCAAGTATGGTGTTTGATTTTATGCAAGTAACATGTGCAAGTTTACACCTTAGTATGATATGCATACATATGCAAGTTAACCCCTTTACATGTCATACATACATATGCAAGTTTACCCCTTTGTATGACATAAGAAACTTATGCAAGTTAACCTCTTAATGACATATGTGATTCATGCAAGTTTGGGTTGATTATTTATGCTAGTTGGGTTTGATGCTATATGCATGTTGACACCTTTAAACCCATGTTGATGCTAATGTGTTATGCAAGTTGAACCCATTGTAATTGTGATGAATCTTCCCTTTTATGTCATGTTAGCAAATTACGTGGGGAACGATGGGGTTAATAAACATGCTAATGAAATTGTGTGAAGTTGGTAGGATTATGCATACCACAAAGTGGATGGACATAATTCAGTCAATTATGTACATCGTTAAAATTGGAATTAATTAGGGAAGATTAATTCGGGGGTGATTAATTAGGTGTAATTAATCGACTAAGACACAAGGTTGGACCCTTTTGTAGCATAAGACTTCCCGGAACCGACCGGCAAATCCAGCGGCTACAAATGATTGGCCCAATGTGAGAGGTCTTAGGCACAAACTATATACGTGACAAGTGTAAAGACACGAGGTTAGACTCGATTATGGCGTAAGGCTGCCCGGACCCGACCGGCAAATCCAGCTGCCATAAGAGATAGTCTAATGTGAGAGGTCTCTACAACGGTTACGTTCTTAATCAATTAAGAAACACTTAACCATATTAGCATGTAGAGGACATGAGGGGTTAAGTGGGTGCCTTGGGTGGCATGTGGAAAAATCTAGTAGTTGCCTTGGGTGGCAATAGAAAATACGATTAGAATACTTAACCGAAGTGGAACATGTAATTAAACATGATTAAAGGGTTAAGTGGGAGCCTTGGGTGGCATATGGAAAAATCTAGTGGGTTGCCTTGGGTGGCAATAGAGAATACGACTAGAATACTTAACCAAAGTGGAACATGTAACTAAACATGATTAAAGGGTTAAGTGGGTGCCTTGGGTGGCATGTAGAAATCTAGTGGGTGCCTTGAGTGGCAATTGAAATATGATTAGATGACTTAACCAAACCTTAACATGTAGGTGGGCATGATTATGAAAAAGGGGGTTAAGTGGGATGCACAAGATTAAATGACAAGCTTAAGTAGTAGCTTGTGGGGATGCACTAGATTAAATGACAAGCTTAAGTAGTAGCTTGTGGGGATGCACTAGATTAAATGACAAGCTTAAGTAGTAGCTTGTGGGGGCCTTGAGTGGCAATTGAAATATGATTAGATGACTTAACCAAACCTTAACACGTAAGTGGGCATGATTATAAAAAGGGGTTAAGTGGGATACACTAGATGAAATGACAAGCTTAAGTAGTAGCTTGTGGGGGCCCATTTCAACCAGTAACCCACATGTATCTTATTGGGCTCGACCCATGTCGAGGACGGGACACGCGTACTGGGCTTGACTATAAGAGGCCAAAACGGGGTAGCGGTGGCAACGCGAGTCCAACGGGTTTCATATGCGTGTGTGGACCCAGGTTGGTATGTAAGACGTTGTAGCATCGTGTAGATATAAGCCGTGCACCATTTTCGAGTTGCCACTTTGGGGAGTGATACACCCCACTGTGGGGCCAGCACGGGTATCTATGGTAGGGAGCCGATCGCTTGGGGAGTAGCAGGTACACCTGGTGGAGATAGGGGCAGACGGCACCTATGTAGTCAGCTAGGGGTACAAGAGACTACTATTAAGATTGCTAAGGGTACACCTAGTGGAGATAGGGGCAGACGGCACCTATGTAGTCAGCTAGGGTGTAACAACCCTAAATTTGGGGATAAATTTAAAATTTTATTTTAATTTATTTTAATGAGTTTTGGTTATTTAAAATAATTTATTTTAAATAATCACGATTAAAAAATTATTTTTATTTGCAGTAAGACTTTAAAATTTACATTAATTCCATTTCGAGCCCGAAATGGCGTGGTAATTTCAATATTTGATTTTGAACCTTGAGAAAATTATAATTGGGAGTTAATAATAAATAAACATAATTTATTTATAAATATGAATATAACAAAGATTTGACTGTAGCCTATGTTTGCATTAATAAAGTAGACTGAGAACGGTAATAAACCTGAATAGTTTATTTATAAATATGAACATGACTTTGACATGTAACAATTAGACTCAACATTGAAAAGGATATATATATATAATAATATGCCATGACAAACAAATGTAAAAAAAAAACCGTTTCATTATCTAATTCCGACTGCACCGTTCTAACTTCCCTTTTCTTTATCTTCTTAATGTTCAGCATGCTACTTAATGTGCTGCTTGTTTCATTATTTAATGTAGTCATTCCCTCTCTCCTAACCGTTACGTTTCTTTTCCCTTTATTTTTCCATTCATTCATTTCTTGTTCTAATTCTTTATTTTATTCATTTCATTACATGTATTGAAGCATTTATGGAAGAGAGAAAAAAAAAGGGAGTCACCTTCCTTGTACATAAATAAGATTTGAAACCTATTTAATGGAAATTAAAGATCTTTCATTTAAAATATATATATATATATATATATATATATATATATTCAAAACGTTAAGAATGGAATGAGTAAATGTGTACACGTATTTTGGTGCATGGTTTGTGGGATATACTGATTTATTACTAGGAGTGAATATTTGCTTTCCTTTCCTTATTTTTGATGTGTGCATTCATGTTACGTTATATATACATATATAAATAAAATAAAAAAACGCAAGCCACAATGAAAAAAAGAAATGTTCCTTACCATATACACTTGCGCTATCCATTTTCTCTCAAGTTTTATGTTTTGGAATTTAAATGTATTCTCTCATGTGTTCATTTATTCCCAAGGCCGTTCATTTCTGGCGTTGCTCCTTTTGACTATTTATATTTAATGCTTTTATCTCTTTCCCTTCACCTTCTTTTTCCCCATTAATTACGAAATTTTTTCTTCCCTTTAATCTATTAACTTCTTTTGCTTAATCCTATTAATTTATTTTCCTTCAATCTATTTTATGCATCCTATTTCATACTCTTATTCCTTAAATTTATATCCTTTGATTTCTCCTTTCCATTTACTCCCTTCATTGGTTCTCTCCAAAACTAATGAACCCACACATTTATTTCTATTCTATTTATCCTCGCCTGCTCATTGAATAGATTCATTAAATTACGAGATTTGAATATACCATGTTTTGAAATTTTAGAATTCAAAAAAAAAACTTTCTAACAATTAGCATGAATCAATTTATGACGCATTTATTTATATCCGTTTGTTCTCTTTCTTTTTGTGATTTTGTTTTGAAACATAAATAGGAAAATAACTTATGTATTTATTCTTTCCTGTCTCTACTCTTCTATTTATCATTCAAATCACTTAGAAATAAAACTAATTCCCTTTCAAACGTATAGCCGCCGCCATGTCCATTTCAATGGCCAGAAATTTCGAAACTCCTTCCTTTTTTTTTCTTTCTTTATCCACTCAATCAATTTCAGTAATTCCAAAACCAAATCGAAGAGCTTCCTGGGTTCTATAAGTTGTAAGGTGATGGATTCACGGTGAACTTTGGGTTACGGCTAAATCCTGGAGAACGTGGAAGAAGGTTTCAATATTTGAATTATTTATTTACTTAATAATATTTAATTTTCCAATCTTTAAAAATCAATAACTCTCTCATACGAGGTCCGATTTACGAACCGTAAGTTGCGCTGGAATCAGAAAAATGAGATCTTCGCGATGGCGCAGACTAGAGCTGAAACCGAGCACTTTGGAAATTCAGCTATTTTGAATGCGAACGACTTCTGAAAACCAATCAATGTGAGATTCCTATTTTAAAATTTGAATTATTTATTTATTTATTTTACTGTATTCACTCAGCATGAAATTTATGTTGTATATATTCATTTGGATGTTGATTGTGCTGTGATTGTAATGTATGACTGATTGTGAATTGTAATGCCTGTGATGCTATTCTAGATCTGTAAATTTTAGTGTAATCTCTGTGAAATTCTCATCCTTACTTATTTTTATCTTTATTTCTTAAATACGATGAGAAATTTAACCTTTTCTTTGTCTTACAAAATATAGCGTAAAATGTTTTTTTTTATTTCTGGTTCACAAAGGAAAGTAAACCTTTATTTTATGATTTACAATATAAAATGAAAAGTTGGGTTTTTATTTTGGTTAACAAAATAAAAAGAAAGGTGAATCTTTATCTTGATTTATACAAAAAGACAAAAATCTTTATTTTGGATTTTTGATTTATACATTTTAATTAAAGGATAAACAAAGTTTTAATCTTTGTTTTGACTTACAAATATAATAAAGTTTTAATCTTTGGCTTTGATTTACAAATATAACAAAGTTTCTTTAATCTTTATTTTTGTCTACAAAAATAAAATGCAAATCTTGATCTTTACTTTGTTTACAAAATAAAAAGAAAGTTTTAATCTTTTATTTGGTTTACAAATTAAAATGCCAATTTAAATCTCAATTTTGTTTACAAAATAAAATACCAAGTTTATTCTTTATTTTGTTTACAAAATAAAATACCAATTCTTATCCTTTGTTCGGTTAACATAATAAAAAGCAAGTTTTTATCTTTAATTTTGTTAACATAATAAAATGTAAGATTTTATCTTTATTTTTGTTTACAATATAAGTAACAAGTTCTTATCTTTATTTTTGTTTTACAGAATAAAAGAAAGTTATCCTTTTATTTATCAATTAAAAGATTGTTTGATTTCATCATGAATTACAAATTTAAAAGAAAGTTTGAACTTTTATTTTGATTTATGAAATAAAGGAAAGTTTGGATCTTTTAAAGAGAAATAAAGATTAGATATTTTATTTGTTTCATAAAATAAAGTAAAGAGTAAATGTTTTTATTTGATTTACAAATAAAAGTAAGGATGAGGCCTCTCATTGTGATTCATCAAATTTATCCACAAAGTCATCATTGTGTTAATTTATTCGCAATAACACAAAACCCATCATTGTGTTATTTTATTTGTAAAGACGCAAAACCTGTCGTTGTGTTAATTTAGTTGTGATGACACAAAAATAGCATTGTTGTGTTGATTTATTTGTGATAACATTGTTTGTTAATTAAAGTTTAAAAGACAATATTAACATTATTGGTTGAATAAAGTAAAGGATTATCTTTTTGTATGTGTTCCCAACACAAATATTAACATAGAGATTGGATTACCTTTTTATTTGTGATTTCAACACAAATAGGAACATAGCAAAATTCATACTTTGTTAATGCTAAAAGAATCATGACAAAAATTCACATTTCATTAATGTTAAAGGGATTATAACAAAATTTACATTTCGTTAACATTTTATGTAAAGGAAGACAAAAGAATATATATTTTCGTCACAATTCGAAAGAACAAATAAAATGACTATTCTTGTCACTTGAATCAAAAGAATATGTTTTTTTATCGCTTGAATCAAAAGAAAATATTTTTGTCACTTTGAGAAAAAAATGACAAATACATATTTTGTTAATTATATTATAAAGAAGAAGATTAACATCTTTCGTTAATTATATTACAAAGAAGAATTGAACAAGATTATACATATTTTGTTTGCATTAAATAGAATAAACAAAAATAGTATGTTTGTTTGCATTGAATAGAATAAACAAAATTAGCCTTTTGTTCACATTGAAAGTTAATAAACAAAATTCCCATTTTGTTTACATTGAAAGTTAATAAACAAAAGCCCCATTTCACATTTTGTTGCATTAGAGTTATTAAACAAAATTACCTTGTGTTACATTAGAATTGACAACATTATACACTATGGTGTGTTCCATTAGAATTGACAACATTATACACCGTTATGTGTCACATTTACAATGGACAATATTATACACCGTAATGCGTTAAATTAGTAAATGGGAATATTTTGTTTAATAAAGAAAATAGAAAGTAGATAGAAATAAAATAGACATTTTGTTAAAATAGAAAAAGAGTGAAAACAAAATGTATGTTTTGTTAAAGATCACAACTTGATTAGTAAAACATTAGACTATCTTATTTACATTTCTTATGAGGATAAAACGAACAAATTCTGCAATAACATTATATTTACATTTTAGATAAGAAATTAAATCATTTATTTACACTTAGGTAAATAAATAAGAAAATAATATGCGTAACCCGAGGTTGGATTGAGTTGTGATGTAAACCTGCCCGGACCCGCCCGGCTGTCCAGTAATCACAACAATACCTATCCAATGTGAGAGGTTAAAGCATATATAAATTTACATTTTATATATGTAAATTACTACAAATATTTAAAGTAAATAAAATAAAATATAGGAAAAAAGAACATTTATTTACATTGGGTAAATGAAAAGATTAAATAAAAGTCACATTTTTATGTAATTAAAGAATATGGTTTTACATTGTAAATAAAATTACATTTCTATGTAAAATGGAATTAAAAGAATAAATATGTTGATAAGAATTATTTACATTTCCTTATGTATATAAAAAGGATTAATAGAATAATTATATGAATAATATTTATCTACATTTTCATATGCAAATAAATAAGATAAAAGTAAAAGATACATTTATTAACAATTAGTGTAAATAAATATAGAAAAAGTAAAGGTAAACATTTATTTACATCAGGGTAAATAAATAAGATAAAAGAAGATGAAACCATTTGTTTACATTTAGGTAAATAAATAAGAAAAAGATAAGAATATATTTATTTACATTTAGGTAAATAAATAGGAAAAGAAAAAGATTACAATTTATTTACATTTAGTGTAAATAAATTGGAAGATAGATAAATTATACTTTATTTACATTTAGTGTAAACAAAACGGAGATATTAAAAGTGATATTTTTTATCGTCATTTTAGATGCGATAAAAGAATAGACGATAATAGTTGAAATCGCCAAACGATTTATATTTATTATGTATATATATATATATATATAAAATGAAACGCGCGCTGTAGTTCGCGTTTCGACAATCGTAACTTTAAACAGTTATACCCAAAGATCCGACCGTCGGATTTTCCCAAAACAGGAACCGTTAGGACCACTTTGGGAAAATCTTTCCAATGATATAAATTTCGTCAAAATCCAACGGTTAGATTTCAAGTTATGTGTAAATCAAATTTGGTTGCAAACAGCGCCAGGGTCGCCCATCGACCCGAAGCGTCATTAAATTAATTTAGGCTATTTTTATATAAATAAAAGTAGCGATAGGTCGTTATTAAATATTAATAACGATATGAAGTGATTTTAAATTATATATATATATGCGAGAATCATTTGAAAAGACCGAGTTCAATCTCATTTCAAATGATTATACGACGTTCTAAGTCGAAGATTTAAAGACGGTGATTGAAGACCGACGATCTTCACATCGAATGGATGTGTTGCTACTGAGACCCATGAGAGGAGTAGCTACCTTGAAAGGGCTTCAGTGGTGGCCATTCAGACGAAGTGTTGATTTGTACGGATTTGACTTTCGCTCAGACCCAGAGCATAAGTTTATAAATGGAATGTATGTCTGACGTTGTAGTCCTTTATACTACATTCATTGATCTCTCTTAATATATATCTGTTTGGTGGTTAACACCCTTCTCTGAGACGTACGAGCTTAGAGGTTATATATTGGTAGAAATTAATGGTATAGTATGGACTGACAATGTGGCATACTAAGATGCATTGATCAAGGCTTTTGTTGAAAAGCATGCCTTGTGGTTGATGATCAAAGCACGGTCTGTTTAGGCGTAGCTTTGTGTATAGCGTGACTTCGCGAGCCTCACACCCCGGTATGAGTCAAAAACGGGATACAGACTGCAGGGAGTGCACACGTTTCTTTCTAGCTAGAGTGGTGTCAGTGACCTACCAGCCCTGACATTTTACTTATGTGGATGATGGATTTTGAGGCGCCTCGTTATTTTTATAGGCCGTTGGTGGTCATACTATAGGTCCAAAGGGACCGGGAAGCGTGTGTTCAGGCATAACTAATCCACTGCCCATAGGCGGGGACCGGCCCTGAAGATCCAAGGGTTCACTGCGGGGGATCCTGAGGCATTTGCTAGAGTGTCTCGAATCGGAGAGGAGCTTGCCCCTAGCCTCGACTCATGATGGAATCCAAATCCCCAATACGACCTTGCGGTTTTAATTGTAGAACTAGTATTGGCGACATGCTATATGGTAACCATGCCGTCTAGGATTGATACTTATGATTCAAATCTTTTTATTAAAAACATATATACACTAATAATAATATCAAATCCGTTTTATACGTATCAAGCATCTTTTGACCATTATAAGGTAAAACCCTATCCTCTGGTGTGCGTTGCATTGTGTGATGGGACTTGGGTCTTATAATGGTTTCATTTTTCCAAAAAGACATTGCGTTATTTCTCGATTTACTTTAGTTTATGCACCGACAATCCATTGGAATAAAACCCGTTCCGCATTAGCGGCGTGGTCCTTGGATTTGTCTTATTAGTTAAATTAGTTTAGAATTCTCACACCAGTCCCATGACTGACTCGTAGTTTGTTTCACTTTGCAAACTCGGGTGCCCTCTTTTCCACACGGGCAGTCGAGTAGCTTTTTGCAGATATCTCTCTCTTTAGCAGGATCCTGGATCGAAGCCTAAAGCTGTGTCCAGAGCTTAGAAGTCTTCCGCTGTTTAATGTATTAAATCTGTTGTAATTTATCTTCCGCTGTAGTTTACTTTATTTGTACTCTGATATTCTGTACTCTGATGTTATATTATTGTAATGTAATAAAAGTCTGCTGTTATTGTTCTGATGTATTGTATTCCCAAAGTTAAAGTATTCGAAAATTTCCAACCTTTGGGTCAGACCTGTGTGGTTTATGGTCGATTCAAAGAGCGGGAATTTCCGGGTCTTTACAGGTGGTATCAGAGCTCTGGTTAGCTCAAATCTTTGGGATACAACTCGTTAGAACTGAACAAAGACTCATCAGAGATTGGATTAGTAATATCCAATAAGAATACTCATTAGAGATAGGACCAACAGTGTCCTAGAATGAGAAAACTCATTAGAGATGGGGTTAGTAATGCCCTAGGATGAGTTCAGAGTGATAAGCTTAAAATTAACGTATTTTGATTATATATAATCCAATATTAGAAAATATGATTTTTGAATATATATAAAAGTTATATATATTTGATAAGTTAATCACCTAAATAAAATTATTGAAAATATAAAAGAAAAATTAAAACTGAGTTGATTAATTTAACAACTTTTAGCCTAGTTCCTTTTCGAGGACGAAAAGATTTTAAGTGGGGGAGATTGTAACAACCCTAAATTTGGGGATAAATTTAAAATTTTATTTTAATTTATTTTAATGAGTTTTGGTTATTTAAAATAATTTATTTTAAATAATCACGATTAAAAAATTATTTTTATTTGCAGTAAGACTTTAAAATTTACATTAATTCCATTTCGAGCCCGAAATGGCGTGGTAATTTCAATATTTGATTTTGAACCTTGAGAAAATTATAATTGGGAGTTAATAATAAATAAACATAATTTATTTATAAATATGAATATAACAAAGATTTGACTGTAGCCTATGTTTGCATTAATAAAGTAGACTGAGAACGGTAATAAACCTGAATAGTTTATTTATAAATATGAACATGACTTTGACATGTAACAATTAGACTCAACATTGAAAAGGATATATATATAATAATATGCCATGACAAACAAATGTAAAAAAAAAAAACCGTTTCATTATCTAATTCCGACTGCACCGTTCTAACTTCCCTTTTCTTTATCTTCTTAATGTTCAGCATGCTACTTAATGTGCTGCTTGTTTCATTATTTAATGTAGTCATTCCCTCTCTCCTAACCGTTACGTTTCTTTTCCCTTTATTTTTCCATTCATTCATTTCTTGTTCTAATTCTTTATTTTATTCATTTCATTACATGTATTGAAGCATTTATGGAAGAGAGAAAAAAAAAGGGAGTCACCTTCCTTGTACATAAATAAGATTTGAAACCTATTTTAATGGAAATTAAAGATCTTTCATTTAAAATATATATATATATATATATATATATTCAAAACGTTAAGAATGGAATGAGTAAATGTGTACACGTATTTTGGTGCATGGTTTGTGGGATATACTGATTTATTACTAGGAGTGAATATTTGCTTTCCTTTCCTTATTTTTGATGTGTGCATTCATGTTACGTTATATATACATATATAAATAAATTAAAAAAACGCAAGCCACAATGAAAAAAAGAAATGTTCCTTACCATATACACTTGCGCTATCCATTTTCTCTCAAGTTTTATGTTTTGGAATTTAAATGTATTCTCTCATGTGTTCATTTATTCCCAAGGCCGTTCATTTCTGGCGTTGCTCCTTTTGACTATTTATATTTAATGCTTTTATCTCTTTCCCTTCACCTTCTTTTTCCCCATTAATTACGAAATTTTTTCTTCCCTTTAATCTATTAACTTCTTTTGCTTAATCCTATTAATTTATTTTCCTTCAATCTATTTTATGCATCCTATTTCATACTCTTATTCCTTAAATTTATATCCTTTGATTTCTCCTTTCCATTTACTCCCTTCATTGGTTCTCTCCAAAACTAATGAACCCACACAATTATTTCTATTCTATTTATCCTCGCCTGCTCATTGAATAGATTCATTAAATTACGAGATTTGAATATACCATGTTTTGAAATTTTAGAATTCAAAAAAAAAACTTTCTAACAATTAGCATGAATCAATTTATGACGCATTTATTTATATCCGTTTGTTCTCTTTCTTTTTGTGATTTTGTTTTGAAACATAAATAGGAAAATAACTTATGTATTTATTCTTTCCTGTCTCTACTCTTCTATTTATCATTCAAATCACTTAGAAATAAAACTAATTCCCTTTCAAACGTATAGCCGCCGCCATGTCCATTTCAATGGCCAGAAATTTCGAAACTCCTTCCTTTTTTTTCTTTCTTTATCCACTCAATCAATTTCAGTAATTCCTAAACCAAATCGAAGAGCTTCCTGGGTTCTATAAGTTGTAAGGTGATGGATTCACGGTGAACTTTGGGTTACGGCTAAATCCTGGAGAACGTGGAAGAAGGTTTCAATATTTGAATTATTTATTTACTTAATAATATTTAATTTTCCAATCTTTAAAAATCAATAACTCTCTCATACGAGGTCCGATTTACGAACCGTAAGTTGCGCTGGAATCAGAAAAATGAGATCTTCGCGATGGCGCAGACTAGAGCTGAAACCGAGCACTTTGGAAATTCAGCTATTTTGAATGCGAACGACTTCTGAAAACCAATCAATGTGAGATTCCTATTTTAAAATTTGAATTATTTATTTATTTATTTTACTGTATTCACTCAGCATGAAATTTATGTTGTATATATTCATTTGGATGTTGATTGTGCTGTGATTGTAATGTATGACTGATTGTGAATTGTAATGCCTGTGATGCTATTCTAGATCTGTAAATTTTAGTGTAATCTCTGTGAAATTCTCATCCTTATTTATTTTTATCTTTATTTCTTAAATACGATGAGAAATTTAACCTTTTCTTTTGTCTTACAAAATATAGCGTAAAATGTTTTTTTTTATTTCTGGTTCACAAAGGAAAGTAAACCTTTATTTTATGATTTACAATATAAAATGAAAAGTTGGGTTTTTATTTTGGTTAACAAAATAAAAAGAAAGGTGAATCTTTATCTTGATTTATACAAAAAGACAAAAATCTTTATTTTGGATTTTTGATTTATACATTTTAATTAAAGGATAAACAAAGTTTTAATCTTTGTTTTGACTTACAAATATAATAAAGTTTTAATCTTTGGCTTTGATTTACAAATATAACAAAGTTTCTTTAATCTTTATTTTTGTCTACAAAAATAAAATGCAAATCTTGATCTTTACTTTGTTTACAAAATAAAAAGAAAGTTTTAATCTTTTATTTGGTTTACAAATTAAAATGCCAATTTAAATCTCAATTTTGTTTACAAAATAAAATACCAAGTTTATTCTTTATTTTGTTTACAAAATAAAATACCAATTCTTATCCTTTGTTCGGTTAACATAATAAAAAGCAAGTTTTTATCTTTAATTTTGTTAACATAATAAAATGTAAGATTTTATCTTTATTTTTGTTTACAATATAAGTAACAAGTTCTTATCTTTATTTTTGTTTTACAGAATAAAAGAAAGTTATCCTTTTATTTATCAATTAAAAGATTGTTTGATTTCATCATGAATTACAAATTTAAAAGAAAGTTTGAACTTTTATTTTGATTTATGAAATAAAGGAAAGTTTGGATCTTTTAAAGAGAAATAAAGATTAGATATTTTATTTGTTTCATAAAATAAAGTAAAGAGTAAATGTTTTTATTTGATTTACAAATAAAAGTAAGGATGAGGCCTCTCATTGTGATTCATCAAATTTATCCACAAAGTCATCATTGTGTTAATTTATTCGCAATAACACAAAACCCATCATTGTGTTATTTTATTTGTAAAGACGCAAAACCTGTCGTTGTGTTAATTTAGTTGTGATGACACAAAAATAGCATTGTTGTGTTGATTTATTTGTGATAACATTGTTTGTTAATTAAAGTTTAAAAGACAATATTAACATTATTGGTTGAATAAAGTAAAGGATTATCTTTTTGTATGTGTTCCCAACACAAATATTAACATAGAGATTGGATTACCTTTTTATTTGTGATTTCAACACAAATAGGAACATAGCAAAATTCATACTTTGTTAATGCTAAAAGAATCATGACAAAAATTCACATTTCATTAATGTTAAAGGGATTATAACAAAATTTACATTTCGTTAACATTTTATGTAAAGGAAGACAAAAGAATATATATTTTCGTCACAATTCGAAAGAACAAATAAAATGACTATTCTTGTCACTTGAATCAAAAGAATATGTTTTTTTATCGCTTGAATCAAAAGAAAATATTTTTGTCACTTTGAGAAAAAAATGACAAATACATATTTTGTTAATTATATTATAAAGAAGAAGATTAACATCTTTCGTTAATTATATTACAAAGAAGAATTGAACAAGATTATACATATTTTGTTTGCATTAAATAGAATAAACAAAATTAGTATGTTTGTTTGCATTGAATAGAATAAACAAAATTAGCCTTTTGTTCACATTGAAAGTTAATAAACAAAATTCCCATTTTGTTTACATTGAAAGTTAATAAACAAAAGCCCCATTTCACATTTTGTTGCATTAGAGTTATTAAACAAAATTACCTTGTGTTACATTAGAATTGACAACATTATACACTGTGGTGTGTTCCATTAGAATTGACAACATTATACACCGTTATGTGTCACATTTACAATGGACAATATTATACACCGTAATGCGTTAAATTAGTAAATGGGAATATTTTGTTTAATAAAGAAAATAGAAAGTAGATAGAAATAAAATAGACATTTTGTTAAAATAGAAAAAGAGTGAAAACAAAATGTATGTTTTGTTAAAGATCACAACTTGATTAGTAAAACATTAGACTATCTTATTTACATTTCTTATGAGGATAAAACGAACAAATTCTGCAATAACATTATATTTACATTTTAGATAAGAAATTAAATCATTTATTTACACTTAGGTAAATAAATAAGAAAATAATATGTGTAACCCGAGGTTGGATTGAGTTGTGATGTAAACCTGCCCGGACCCGCCCGGCTGTCCAGTAATCACAACAATACCTATCCAATGTGAGAGGTTAAAGCATATATAAATTTACATTTTATATATGTAAATTACTACAAATATTTAAAGTAAATAAAATAAAATATAGGAAAAAAGAACATTTATTTACATTGGGTAAATGAAAAGATTAAATAAAAGTCACATTTTTATGTAATTAAAGAATATGGTTTTACATTGTAAATAAAATTACATTTCTATGTAAAATGGAATTAAAAGAATAAATATGTTGATAAGAATTATTTACATTTCCTTATGTATATAAAAAGGATTAATAGAATAATTATATGAATAATATTTATCTACATTTTCATATGCAAATAAATAAGATAAAAGTAAAAGATACATTTATTAACAATTAGTGTAAATAAATATAGAAAAAGTAAAGGTAAACATTTATTTACATCAGGGTAAATAAATAAGATAAAAGAAGATGAAACCATTTGTTTACATTTAGGTAAATAAATAAGAAAAAGATAAGAATATATTTATTTACATTTAGGTAAATAAATAGGAAAAGAAAAAGATTACAATTTATTTACATTTAGTGTAAATAAATTGGAAGATAGATAAATTATACTTTATTTACATTTAGTGTAAACAAAACGGAGATATTAAAAGTGATATTTTTTATCGTCATTTTAGATGCGATAAAAGAATAGACGATAATAGTTGAAATCGCCAAACGATTTATATTTATTATGTATATATATATATATATATATAAAATGAAACGCGCGCTGTAGTTCGCGTTTCGACAATCGTAACTTTAAACAGTTATACCCAAAGATCCGACCGTCGGATTTTCCCAAAACAGGAACCGTTAGGACCACTTTGGGAAAATCTTTCCAATGATATAAATTTCGTCAAAATCCAACGGTTAGATTTCAAGTTATGTGTAAATCAAATTTGGTTGCAAACAGCGCCAGGGTCGCCCATCGACCCGAAGCGTCGTTAAATTAATTTAGGCTATTTTTATATAAATAAAAGTAGCGATAGGTCGTTATTAAATATTAATAACGATATGAAGTGATTTTAAATTATATATATATATGCGAGAATCATTTGAAAAGACCGAGTTCAATCTCATTTCAAATGATTATACGACGTTCTAAGTCGAAGATTTAAAGACGGTGATTGAAGACCGACGATCTTCACATCGAATGGATGTGTTGCTACTGAGACCCATGAGAGGAGTAGCTACCTTGAAAGGGCTTCAGTGGTGGCCATTCAGACGAAGTGTTGATTTGTACGGATTTGACTTTCGCTCAGACCCAGAGCATAAGTTTATAAATGGAATGTATGTCTGACGTTGTAGTCCTTTATACTACATTCATTGATCTCTCTTAATATATATCTGTTTGGTGGTTAACACCCTTCTCTGAGACGTACGAGCTTAGAGGTTATATATTGGTAGAAATTAATGGTATAGTATGGACTGACAATGTGGCATACTAAGATGCATTGATCAAGGCTTTTGTTGAAAAGCATGCCTTGTGGTTGATGATCAAAGCACGGTCTGTTTAGGCGTAGCTTTGTGTATAGCGTGACTTCGCGAGCCTCACACCCCGGTATGAGTCAAAAACGGGATACAGACTGCAGGGAGTGCACACGTTTCTTTCTAGCTAGAGTGGTGTCAGTGACCTACCAGCCCTGACATTTTACTTATGTGGATGATGGATTTTGAGGCGCCTCGTTATTTTTATAGGCCGTTGGTGGTCATACTATAGGTCCAAAGGGACCGGGAAGCGTGTGTTCAGGCATAACTAATCCACTGCCCATAGGCGGGGACCGGCCCTGAAGATCCAAGGGTTCACTGCGGGGGATCCTGAGGCATTTGCTAGAGTGTCTCGAATCGGAGAGGAGCTTGCCCCTAGCCTCGACTCATGATGGAATCCAAATCCCCAATACGACCTTGCGGTTTTAATTGTAGAACTAGTATTGGCGACATGCTATATGGTAACCATGCCGTCTAGGATTGATACTTATGATTCAAATCTTTTTATTAAAAACATATATACACTAATAATAATATCAAATCCGTTTTATACGTATCAAGCATCTTTTGACCATTATAAGGTAAAACCCTATCCTCTGGTGTGCGTTGCATTGTGTGATGGGACTTGGGTCTTATAATGGTTTCATTTTTCCAAAAAGACATTGCGTTATTTCTCGATTTACTTTAGTTTATGCACCGACAATCCATTGGAATAAAACCCGTTCCGCATTAGCGGCGTGGTCCTTGGATTTGTCTTATTAGTTAAATTAGTTTAGAATTCTCACACCAGTCCCATGACTGACTCGTAGTTTGTTTCACTTTGCAAACTCGGGTGCCCTCTTTTCCACACGGGCAGTCGAGTAGCTTTTTGCAGATATCTCTCTCTTTAGCAGGATCCTGGATCGAAGCCTAAAGCTGTGTCCAGAGCTTAGAAGTCTTCCGCTGTTTAATGTATTAAATCTGTTGTAATTTATCTTCCGCTGTAGTTTACTTTATTTGTACTCTGATATTCTGTACTCTGATGTTATATTATTGTAATGTAATAAAAGTCTGCTGTTATTGTTCTGATGTATTGTATTCCCAAAGTTAAAGTATTCGAAAATTTCCAACCTTTGGGTCAGACCTGTGTGGTTTATGGTCGATTCAAAGAGCGGGAATTTCCGGGTCTTTACATAGGGGTACACGAAACTACTATTAAGAATAACTAAGTACACTTAGTGGGATCAACCTTTAAGTAGGAATTACCCTTGGGTGGGTAGAACTGGTGTGGTGCAGTGTAGGAATTATCCTTGGGTGGGTAGATCTGGTGTGGTGCAATGTAGTATTTATCCTTGGGTGGATAGGCGCGTCTTTACCGTTATCTTAGTTTATCCTAAGTCTAGTTGGCTACTTAGTGTAGTCATTTATCCCCAGTCGTACCGTACCAGGTTTATATCATACCCTAATTACTTTAATGATTGTATTGTTAAGGTTATAGGACTCACTCAGACTTATGTCTGACCCCGTTGTTTTTATCTTTTTCCCCAACCCTCAGGTTGTCAGAGTGGGCCTAGCACTAGTGGGCTTTGATCAGATTGCGTTATCTATCTTTTGGAGCTTGGACTCTTGAAGAAAAGCTCGGTTATCTTTTCTATTATGGCTATTAGTATGTAGTGGGATTATGTACTTATGTTTTAACGAGATGGATATTTTGTACTTGACTCTTGTTGGTTTTTGAGATGTAACCAAACATGTTTACCTTCTGCTGCAATGAAATGATGTTTTAGAATTTCAAGTATTACTTATATCTGTCTTGTTGTAATTTTTCAGTTCTATATTCACTTAAATACTCCACCGAAGCTAAGGCATTCCCCTTGTGAGTGGCCTTAGCGGGTGTGGGGTGTTACAGATTGTCAGTGCATAAAATAAGTAAATCTTTTAAAACAACGCAATGCTTTTTAGAAAAATGAAACCATTATAAGACTCAAGTCCCATCACACAATGCAACGCAAACCTAAGGATAGAGTTTTATCTTATAATGGTCAAGTATGATTAATACGTATAAATCAATAATTGTTTGATATTATTACTGGTGTCTAATTAGTTTAAAACACTTTCAAAATAAATGTATCAATCCTATACGACATAGCTACCATATACCATGTCACCATATATAGGTTTACAATCAAATCTGTAATGTCATATTGGAAGTTGGGTTTCCATCATGGGTCAAGGCAAGGGATGGTCACCTTACCGATTTGAGTCACCTATAGCAAAATGACCCAGGGCTCGGACGCTGGTGAACCCTTGGATCCTCCAAGGTCGATCCACACATACTTTAGTGGATTAGTTATTCTTGAACACACGTTTCCCAATCCTACTGGACCTATCACTTGGCCAGTAGCGACCAATATAACGAGGTACCTCGCAATCCATCATCCATATAAGTAAAAATGTATGGGCTCCATACCATGACACCACTCCTAGTTAGAAAGAAATGCATGCACCCCTTGGGCCCCTTATCCCGTTTCTGACTCATACCGGGGTGTGAGGCTCGCGAATTAACGTTATACACAAAGCTATGCTAACTAAAGTTGTTCTTTGATCATCAACCACAAGGCTCTGCTTTTCAACAAAAGCCTTGATCATTTGCATCTTAGCATGCCACATTGACAATCCACGCCATGTGACTGATGTCTATCAATATATAACCTCTAAACTCGTACATCTCAGAGAAGGGTGTTAAGCAAGAGAATAAATCCTCCGCCACCAAACAGATATATATTTAATAGAAATCAAATCACACAGAACGAAATCCAATGTCAGATACAAATCCATGTACAAGTCCGTTCTAGGTCTGAATGAAACCGGAGACACCTTATTTCTCGTTCCACATGTCCAATACGGAAGAGAGGTTCTCACATATCCGGACAATCAACAAGTACGTCCAGACAACTACCACATTAACCCTTTACTGGGAGCTACCCAATTCAAGGCATCAGTTGTCATCCATTCGATGTGAAGATCGCCGGTTTTCAACCACCATCTTCAATGTCTTCGACTGTTAATCGTCATATAATTACTTGAAATAAGATTTAACTCGGTCTTTTCAAATAATTCTCAAATATATATAATTCAAATCACTTCTTTCTTTGGTTAAATTTAATTCAATTCTATAGATTAATGTCAAATAAATCTAACCGTCCATATTACTTTATAAACCAAGTGAAATTGGTTTATTTTCATTCAATATCGTTTATAATATTTTATAATGATTTATCGCTATTTTTATTTATATAAAAATAGCCTATTTAATTCGAGCGACGCTTCAGGTCATTACGCAGCCCTGGCGCTGTTTTTACTCAGATTTGAATTACACATTTCTCGAAATCTAACTGTGGGATCTTAACAAATTTAATATCGTTGGGAAGATCTTTCCAAAGCAAACCCAACAGTTCCAGTTTTGGGAAAATCCGATGGTCGGATCTTTCGGTATAATCGTTTAAAGTTACGATTCCAAATCGCAAACTACCGTGCGCGATTCGTTTTATTTTAATTTATATATATATATACACACACACACACACACGTATGTATATATATATATAATTTGTTTGACGATTTCAACTCCATTTATTATGTTACATGTAAATTTTGTATAACTCACGTTCATGTTAAAAATTATATTTTTAACATAAAAACATATATTTCAAGACATGAATTTTTTAGACAATTCTTATTTATGTTAAAAATTATATTTTTAACATACAAACATATAATTTAATTCATGACTATTTAATTCACTTCATTAACATGTTTTTTTTCTAACAAATTTTTTTTAATATATGATTCTTTTATTCAAATTTAACATGATGAAAATGTCAAATTTTTTATTATGACAAAACATGTTTGACACATAATTCTTTTTATTCTAATTTAACATATAAAAATGTCATTTTAATGACAAAACATGTTGAACATGTATTTCTTTTATTCCTAAGTTAACATATTAAACATGTCATTTTTTTATGGCAAAACATGTATTTCTTTTTATTCTAACATAGCATATTAAAAATGTCATTTTTAATAACACAACATATTTGACATGTATTTCTTTTATCCCTAACTTAACATATTAAACATGTCATTTTTTTATGACAAAACTTGTATTTCTTTTTATTCTAACATAACATATTAAACAGGTCATTTTTAATAACACAACACATTTAACATGTATTTCTTTTATTCCTAACTTAACATATTAAACATGTCATTTTTTATGACAAAACATGTATTTCTTTTTATTCTAACATAACATATTAAAATGGTCATCTTTAATAACACAACATATTTGACATGTATTTCTTTTTAATCTAGACTAACATGTTAAAAGTAACATTTTAATGGATAAATCATATATTAACTTGTAATTATTTTTCTACTTCGCTAAGATGACATTATTCTACTGAATCAATACATATCATTATTTTTCTACTTCGCCAACATGCAAATAATAATGTTTTAATAAACAAAGCATGTGTTAAAAAGTGATCATTTTTCCTTGTCGCTAACATGTAAATGATTACATTTTATTTAGCAAAACCACTTTAATGAATCAAACAATAAAATTATAATTTTTATTGTCTAATCTTTTTATTTAAAACATGATTCTTTTTTTTAAAGAATCAAACATACACGAAAAATGTTATTTTTAACGTTTAACCAATTTATTTAAAACATGTTTCTTTTTCTATAAAGAACAAACATACACTAAAAATGTTATTTTTAATGTTTGGCCAATTTATTTAAAACATGTTTCTTTTTCTATAATGAACAAACATACATTAAAAATGTTATTTTTAATGTTTAACCATTTTATTTAAAACATGTTTCTTTTTTTTATAATGAACAAACATACATTAAAAATGTTATTTTAAATGTTTAACCATTTTATTTAAAACATATTTCTTTTCTTTATAATGAACAAACATACATTAAAAATGTTATTTTTAATGTTCAACCATTTTATTTAAAACATATTTCTTTTTTTATAATGAATAAACATACATTAAAAATGTTATTTTTAATGTTTAACGATTTTATTTAAAACATGTTTCTTTTTTTTATAATGAATAAACATACATTAAACATGTTATTTTTAATGTTTAACCATTTTATTTTAAACATGTTTCTTTTTTTTATAATGAACAAACATACATTAAAAAATTTATTTTTAATGTTTAACCATTTTATTTAAAACATGTTTCTTTTTTCTATAATGAACAGACATACATTAAACATGACAAATTATATGATTCATATATACAATAAAAAGGTCATTTTATTGTATAAACAATTTATTTCCAATATGACAATTCTATGATTCATATATACAATAAAAAGGTAATTTTTATTATATAAATAATTTATTTCCAATATGACAATTCTATGATTCATATATACAATAGAAAGGTAATTTTTATTGTATAAACAATTTATTTCCAATATGACAATTCTATGATTCATATATACAATAAAAGGGTAATTTTTATTATATAAACAATTTCTTTTCAAACGATGAACATTTTGTTTATCCATATATACAATAAAAATATGATTTTTATTATATACACATTTTCCTTTCAAACAATGAATATTTTGTTTATCCATATATACAATAAAAATATGATTTTTATTATATAAACATTTTCCTTTCAAACAATGAATTTTTTGTTTATCCAAATATACAATAAAAAATATGGTTTTTATTATATAAACATTTTCCTTCCAAACAATGAATATTTTGTTTATCCATATATACAATAAAAAAATGATTTTTATTATATAAACATTTTTCCTTTCAAACAATGAATATTTGGTATATCCATATATACAATAAAAATATGATTTTATATAAACATTTTCCTTTCAAACAATGAATATTTTGTTTATCCATATATACAATAAAAATATGATTTTTATTATATAAACATTTTTCCTTTCAAACAATGAATATTTTGTTTATCCATATATAATAATAATAATATGATTTCTATTTTATAAACATTTTTCCTTTCAAACAATGAATATTTTTTTATCCATATATACAATAAAAATATGTTTTTTATTATATAAACATTTTTCCTTTCAAACAACGAATATTTTGTTTATCCATATATACAATAAAAATATGATTTTTATTATATAAACATTTTTCCTTTCAAACAATGAATATTTTGTTTATCCATATATACAATAAAAATATGATTTTTATTATATAAACATTTTTTATCCAACATGAACATTTTATTATCATATATACAATAAAAATTTGATTTTTAATGTATAAACAAATTCTAGTCAAACATGAACATTTTTATTGATTCATATATACAATAAAATATGATTTTTATTGTATAAATAATTTCTTTTCAAACATGATCATTTTATTTTCATATATACAATAAAAATATGATTTTTATTGTCTAAACAAATTCTAATCAAACATGAACATTTTTATTGATTCATATATACAATAAAAATATGATTTTTATTGTATTAACAAATTCAAATCAAACATGAACAATTTTCTAACATACACAATTCCATCCAGTCATTCATCGCAATCACAAACAATCAATTCAAATTTTATACAACATAAATATGAATTTTAATAGCGTACATATAAATTTCACATCGAAATCAACAATTAATTTTATTTTAAATTAGAGATCTCACATTGGTTTTACTCCTTCTTAAATCGTAGCCAGCTCTATATTGGTTCCAGTTGATTCCATGTTGTAGCTCTCGTCAATGCGAGTCCAACGCAATCAGTTTCGTTGAATTATGATAAGAATCGAACGAGTTATGATCGTTTATATGTTAGTTACATTAATGAGTTAATTAAATATATAATTAACTTTTAATTACACTTTCAAAAAACGTGGTCGTTGCTTTCCATCTTCTTCCTGGTACACCACTTCTGACAATCACTGAAACCCATCTGCCTACGTCCATCCTCCACACGCATGCACTTCAAGGCGGTTTCAGGCCGATCCACCACCACCACTTCATCCGCCTCGGCCACGCCTTCCAGTGCCCCCAACCTGGGCGAACTCGCACCCTTCCATAACCCCAAAAAGGCCTCTAACTTTCCGACTTGAGGTGATGCTCTGGCAAAACCAGACCCTTAAACTCGATCTTGACCATTGATAAACAAGGGCTAGTTAAGCTCTACCCATTTCCCTTTGAAAGTTGTGGAATTCGATGAAGGGAGGGAGAGAAAAACGGATGAGAAGTGGGGAAGACATGGGCTGACACGACCCAAACTCGCCCTTACGGGAAAGCCCGGATTGAGTTGAGAACACGACAAATCAGAACGCAAACAGAAGAAAATTTCATTGCCTATTACAACAATTACATCAAAGTACAAGAATATAATAGAGTATGAATAAATAATATAAATTTGACAAATATCAGAGTTTTAAAATTACAATGCAGCGGAAAAATAATACATAACACAACTAAAAGAAATACATGGATACAGAGCGTTCCGAATATAGCTCTAGCTGTAAATCCAGGATCCTGGAAAAGAAATAATCTACAAAACCAAAACTACTAGCTGCCCGTGTGGAAAATAGGGGCACCCAGAAGTTAGGTTAAAACAATAAACTCCGGATCAGTCATGTGACTGGTGTGAGAACTAAAACAATTATTTATAAATTTACTTTAAAAATAAAGTGAATCAAGGGAACACGCCATATAACACGAAACGGGTTTCCTCCTAAGAATACCAGGATAGAGTTTTCCCTTCTAATAGCCAAACATGTTTGGTACGTTTAAAACAAATCATTTTGATATTATTATAAGTGTAAAGTGTATAAAACAACGTCAAATATAAATGTATCAATCATAGATAGCATACTGCCCCATCCCACTTTGTCACCATACTAGGCTCTACAATCAAAACTGAAATGTCACGTATTGGAAATTGGATTTCCGTCATGAGTCAAGGCAAGGGATGTACTCCCAACCGCTTCGAGACACTCTAGCAAATGCCTCGGGACTACACACTCTGGGCAACCCCTGGATCCTCCAAGGCCGGTCCTCTCTTACGTTTGAGGATTGGCACACGTTTCCCTGTCCTATACGACCTATCCATCGGCTCGGTAGTAACCGATATATCTGAGGCGCCTCGCAATCCAACAACCACATAGGTAAAAATAATAAATGTCTAGGCTCCATACCATGGCACCACCCATAGCTTGAAAAAAACGTCATGTCCTCCTTGGGTCCCATATCCCCTTTTTGACTCGTACCGAAGTGTGAGGCTCGCAAATTAACGCTATATACAAAGCTATGCTATATTAAAGCCATGCTTTGATCATAAACCACAAGACTCTGCTTTTCAACAAAAGCCTTGATCATTTGCATCTCAGCATGCCACACAGGCAATTCATGCCATTCGATTGATGTCTATCGATATCTAACCTCTGAGCTCGTACGTCTCAGAGAAGGGTGTTAACCAAGAGAATAAATTCTCCACCACCAAACAGATATATGTTTAATAGAGATCAATCAACACGGAACGAAATCCGAAGTCAGACATACATCCATTAACAAGTTCGTTCTGGGTCTGAATGAAACCAGAGGCACCTTATTCCTCATCCCATATGTCCAATACAGGAGAGAGGTCCTCGCATATCCGGTCGATCTCCAAGTACGTCTAGAAGATCACCACTATTACCTTGTCTTGGGTGTACAGCCCAATCAAGACATCAGTAATCATCCAAACGATGTGAAGACCTCTGGTCTTCAACCACCGTCTTCATGTCGACATATCGTCGAATCAGTTATTCAGAATGGGTTAAACCCGGTCTTTCTGAATAACTCGCGTATCTTATAAACAAGTGCTATAAAAACACAACAGACGCCTCATTCCAATCCAGAATATTCTTTTATTCAAACATTCATATCACTTGGGAAAGGTTCCCATTAATTTTATCAAAGATAAGTTCTTTAAATTTATTTTTTAATCTTCCTTTGGATATCAATTCAAACAAAATTAAGGTTTATCCAAACTAGTCGGGATTAGCGCACATAACCGAAGTAATCATTTCTTTTATTTTCCAATCCCAACCTATTCATCCCATAAGGCAAAACTGGTAATACTCAACATCTAACACCACGGTGTTATCGGTAAAATTAATTACCATTTCACGTTCAAATCTAATTAAAGATTTAACTATCGCCTGGAGTAAAACTGGTGGTACTCCATTCTCGATCCTTTCCCGAATTTGATAATTTAAATTATCACATTCACATTTCAATCTAATTAAAGATTCATTAAAACTCCACTTATTTTTAATCCCCAAAAATCATTCTGTAGTGATTTTTCAAATTTAGGAAATAAATCCTGCCTTTAACTGGATTAAAGAACCAATGTCATTTAAAACACAGTTCACGATAAACCCAAAATCACATTCCATTAATTATGGAATCTTCACGGAAAACAGATCAATATATATAATCGATATAAACTTCCATATCCAACCGATAATACAAATGGAATAACGGCAAGGCCTTTTTAAATTCCGTATGTAGTAACAGCCTTCCTCCACAGAAGTTCACTTCGATTATTACCAAATCGAATTCCATTCCATTCCAATTTATTTTATTAAATTGGAAAACTTTTCTTTGGAAAATTTCTATTAAGTCTTAATAAAAAGATTTATAAATTCCAAATCACATTTCACCGTTAATCGGGTTAAAGAACGAATGTCTAAAAACACGGTTCACAATAAACCCGATTCACATGCCATTTTATTCCAATTACTAAGTATAATTGGAAACTCTAATAATCTTAATTAAAAGATTTATTCTTTTCAAACAGGGTTTTAAGAACAGTGTTATTGAAGACACCATTCACGACAAACCCATAATCCAATTCTTTTATTCAATTCCAATTAAATATTAATTAATTGGAAAACTTCACTAAACCTTAATTAAAATATCTATTCTTTTCACAACTGGGTTCAAGAACAGTGTTATTTAAGGCACCGTTCATGACAAACCCAAAATCCAATTTGATATCAAATATAAGGCTCTGAATAGAAATTATATCGGCTTATATTCAATATCAAATTCTGAAACCAACAAATATTGTTTTGGACATAGCGATATTTATATATGTTCCAAATTCCTCAACAATATCCGTATAATCGCGGAATCCAATACCGAAATATTCCGAAGATTATTTCCATTCCAAACCATTCCAATTTATTTATTGGAAAATTTCTGGTTATTTTAAAACCATTTTCTCAATCCAATTTATTTATTTAAAAATAAATGGGATTATAGTTCTAGTTAATAACTAGTTCATTTCGATAAAAATATATTTATATCTTTTCAAATATGGAATTTTTCATCCCAGTTCTTTCCAAATCTTTTATTATGATTTTTAACAAATTATTAATATTTTTAATAATTTTATTAAGGCCCTTCTAGTCGATTTCCATAAAGGGTCATCGAACAGCACTTACAACGACCTTTTCCAAATTTGATTTGGACATAATTCCAAATCCAGACGTTCGATTTCAAATCTCTTATATTTATTGGAAAACGGTCCCCGGTTTTAGGAGAATTCGTGTAATGACCCGAAAATCCGGTCCAATTTGAGCTGACTAAATAACACAAGTCCAACCCCAAATTGCACTGAAAATTCAAGAAATTAATAGAAAGAAGATAGAGGGTGAGGATAGATAAGATAGAACTATTAGAATAGAAGAAGAAGAAGAACATCATCATTAGAGTAACCACGAATCTCACAGCGGAATGAATAAAATATAACATAACTTTTGAAATACAAACAGTATATGTATACAATAACATTTCAGAGTACAACACTTACAACAACAGCGGAAATAATAATAGCTATAGAATCTTGAAGCCTCCTGCTACAAGCTCTCCAAGTGTATCTGTAAAATCCTGAACTACTTGACTGTCCGTATAAATTTAGGCACCCAAGAGTTTAGGTAGAACAAAACAAAGTAAACTCCGAGTCAGTCACGGGACTGGTATGTGTAGTGACCCGAAAATCCGGTCCAATTTGAGCTGACTAAATAACACAAGTCCAACCCCAAATTGTACTAGAAATTCAAGAAACTAATAGAAGAAGATAGAGGGTGAGGATAGATAAGGTATAACTAATAGAATAGAAGAAGAAGAAGAACATCATCATCAGAGTAAACACGAATCTCACAGCGGAACGAATAAAATATAACATAACTTTTGAAATACAAACAGTTATATATACAATAGCACTTATCAGAGTACAGCACTTACAACAACAGCGGAAATAATAATAGCTATAGAATCCTGAAGCCTCCTGCTCCAGCTCTTCAATGTATCTGCAAATCCCGACTACTTGATTGCCCGTACAAATTTAGGCACCCAAGAGTTTAGGGAAAACAAACAAATAAACTCCGGGTCAGTCATGGGACTGGTGTGAGTAAACTCAAATCATTTAAACAGGTATATGATATCTCATAAGACCACGCCGTGAATACGGAACGGGTTTTTCCCTTATGAGAATCCAAACATCTTTGAAAAGCAATATCATTCTGATATTATAATAATGTCTAAATACAAATAGATATCAGTCTAGTAGAAACGCTTGCATCTCACGTTCTACATATATAGTATACAATCAAAACCGCAGGTGCGTATTGGATGATTGAGTTTCCAACTATGACAAGGTATGGAACCACCTTCCGATCAGTGTACTCTAGGAACGATACACTGGAGTTCAACAAGAACATCTTGCAACTCAGCCACACATGACCGACCACTCATTTCGCTTGAGTGTATCGAATGTACATCACCAACGGTCGGGATCAGCAACCGTTTCCCGTATATATATGGGACAGCATTGATAGATTAAAGAAGCAAATGAATATTCTCTAGATAGGTGATTATACACCCTACTTCGGTGCGACCGACTTAGCCATGTTGCCTGCCCGATTTCTGTCATTTACCGGATGTGAGGCTAGAAACTACGTTTATATATCTTTCATTGATAGCACGATTACTTTGAATGCCACATTATCAGATCCGTTAATCATTAGTTGGATCTGTACAAATAGATTCTGGATATTATGCGAAGGGAATAAATCCGTTGGCCACCATATATATTTTGTACAGTCCAACTCATTCGATCATTGGAAATATTCTGTCAGACATTCGTCCATATACGTTCGTTCTGGGATTGAACGAAAACGAAGGCACTATTCTGTAAACAGGACAGCCCTTGCTTAACACCGTTTTCAATTATCTTCATCGTATTTGATCACAACGCTTATGTCAATACGGAGTGGTTCTTTGGATAATAATCCAACCGGTCTCTCCATATTAACAACGTAAAATGGTCAAAACTTGATAGTCTGTGATTTAACTATCAAATGAAAACATGTCGGTGTACAAACAACGATCTTAATTCCAAATGGAATTATTGATCCAATCATCAATCATATATATATATATATATTCATATATATTCATATTTCCTTATTTTCTAAAACTAGAAAATATACATTTTCAACATTGGAAAACATTTCCAATCCTCATTTGTGCATTACTATCATTCCACAACTATTAGTCCCTAACTGTAAACTGGTAAGAGAACAATTCTCTAAGTATAAACCCCGAAGGCCGAAACCAACATCAGATCAACACTCAGAAAACTATTCAACTTACTAATCTCTAGTCAGTTTCTAATTTTTGTTTAACTTCACTTCTTAATTTTTATATTCGATTAACCCCTTTTGATAAACTACGTTTGATTAACTCCTTTTGATAAACTACATTTGATTAACTCCTTTTGATAAACTACATTTGATTAACTCCTTTTGATAAACTACATTTGATTAACTCCTTTTGATAAACTACATTTGATTAACTCCTTTTGATGAACTACATTTGATTAACTCCTTTTGATAAACTACATTTTCCGTTACAACTATTTCCCTTTTTACAACGTTTACTTACCGTTACAAATATTCCTATTTACAACTTCTATTTACCGTTACAAATATTCCTATTTACAACTTCTATTTACCGTTTAAATAAATATTTCCTTTATTCTATTTATTTTCTAAATAAATATTCCTTTTCTATTTCTATTTATTTTCTAAATAAATATCCCTTTTATAAAACTCTAATCGTTTTATAAATAATTTCCTTTTATAAAACCGTGTTCGTTTTATAAATACTCTATTTTCAAATTGTTTCCTTTTATAAAATCGGTTGATTTTATTAACTCCTTTATTTCGATATACATTGAAATATTCCTTTTTCACAACTCAGGGTTTCTTATGATATGTAAAATATCGAACAACGATGATCAATATCGTTCTAACATCCATAATCAATAACAGATTATAAATCACACATATATCACAATATATGAAAACAGTGAAATAATTGTTGAGGAACCCAGTCGGATTCCTCCAACCTGTCTCCCTGCATCCACAGATGTTACACAGTATAATATATATCATATTTCATTTTGATATGAAATATTCTACTGGACAGAATCAGTATTTGATTAACGATATAATATATGGCTATATCTACGTTTTCAATCAAATCTATTTAACAGTCCAGTTTAACAATCAATATACAGCAGTCAACAAAATAAAGTACAATTTATATTAAAATATAAATTGAGGAGAGTTAGTGAGTTTTACTCACATTGGACGATCATCGTTAATAACGATAACCATCGCTTGATTCAGACGGACAATTTATTTCACTATAAATTGTAACGAGCTTCAATCCACTCCCAGTCAGTTCCATTGGGTAGCCACCGTTCATATGATCCTAACGGATCCGACGGTTCGAAATTTTGATATCATATGATCAAGATACAATAATTATAAGTGTTACACATTATTTAATTTTAAATAAACTTAAATATATTTTAAATTTGGCCTCACCAATGTTCCTAAGCCCAATACCCTATTTCACCGTTCGAAACAGTACTTCTTCCACTCCAGACATACGAACTTCAACTCATGAACCCGACCCTTTTCCTTTGGCCATTTCGATACTTCACAAATTCTTAACCACACAGCTTCAACAAAAATACCAAGTGCCCTTCTCTTCACCAATCCGCATGAGGCCAACACGGCGTCTACAAACCAATACTCCAAAATACTGGACGGTACCCTCGACTCCTTCACCATCCCGAAAACACAAAGAACAAAACCCAGTCTCTCACCAAAGACCACCGGCCTTCACGTCCACCACAGACTTCCCCTTTCGAACAGTGTCACCCCAACATACCCAAGTCAAACTTGACATCACCATTTCCGATGTCCATTATCCTGCTATTTCTTCTACCCATACATGTAACACATACACATCCACTTCACAGGCCATTTCCATGTAAAGACTCCCCTCCACGTTTTTAAACACCGTCCCACTTCTGCTGTTAACACGTCGCACCCACAAAGAAGACCACAAACTCCATCAAACTTTCGAATACTATAGACCTGGAGCTACTTCGGTTTCTGTAGCTCGAGCTCGCATCATCCAACTCAAGGCCGTTGGCCACCAGATCCTCCTTTTCTCCCCTTGGTCCTAATCCCTCTCGACGCTGTGTAGAAAAACCAGCGAGCAAAGATGAAATCGAATCCATCAAAAGCTACCCCAAATCGAAGAGTACAAGATCAGAAATCGATATATATACATAGTATAATTTATGGGATTTTCTTTGAATTGTTTTGACTTTTTCCCTCATGGATTTCACTGTATATTTTCCTTCTGGTGGCGGCGCGATTTTAGCGAATGGAAATTAGGTTATAACGATGGGTTATTTATAGCCAAACCCCTTTTTAGATATTTTCTTTGATTGTGTTAGGGCCTTTGGATCCTTGAGTTTGCTGAAATATTTTAAAGGGAGGGGTTTTATTTGTGCGGTTGAAAAATGAGGGATACGTGGCCTTTAGTTTGACCAATGAATGGGATGAAAATATCAATTTGTATTGATATTTTTAATTCGAAGTTTTACATACTCAGTTACGTAAAATTCATCAATATATGAGCTGCCCTAGACAGAGATAAATATACTGTTGTGATGAGCTCGGTGTCACGATCCCAGAAATATAATAATTCCGGTAGGTGAACTCATATTTTGAAACCCCAAGATATCGATATAGGGTGCCAAATACTCCAAATAAAAAGTTGTTTATTTAATTAATTAAAAATTACAGTAAAATTCTAAAAATTATTTTATCACTATTTCCCAAAAGAACCTTGTTTAAATTCAAACCCGATTTCTAGTTATATCGAATAAACTGTTATGGTCGATAATCGATTCTATAGCGACTTTTCTGAAATTTGATTTGGACATATCTCAAAATCTACACGACGAAATCCTGATTTTTCTCTCCTACTAGAAAGATATAATCCACCAGCTCCACACGTTTCTTGTTTCACAGAAATCCGATTTAAAACGAACTCTGTACATTCAGTTGAAGTTCGAATCGCCAAATAACGAACTACAGCGCCATTTCAAGCTCAATTTTAATTATAATATAATTATACGTTCTAACGTCGTCGATTAATTAATATATTCGTTATTTAAAAAATTAAATAAGTTAATTTTTCCACCGTCAAATATCTGGGTCATTACATTCTTCCCCACTTAAAATAATTTCGTCCTCGAAATTGCTAAGGTAGAGGACGACCCTATCTATTGGAATTCCTAAGATTTGTTTACCCCTAAATTCTGATTTCAACTGAACCAATTAATATTGACTAAAATATTAATTCCTTCCGACTAACCTAAATTTTCAAAAATTCTGAAAATTTTCTAACACTTTAAATTTTCAGAAAATTTCGCCATAACCTCCTTTGTAAAGCCCTATCGGTAAAACCACAACTCGCCTCTCTAGGCCTTCTCCAACCCAAAAGAAAATCAAACAGCCAAGCGGCTTGCCAAATCGGCTCATAAATCACCAAACTCATATGAAATATAAACTTGTACCTTTTTGTCAGGCATAACACTATATCCCTTTCATTTGTGAACAACTTAGTATATACCATTGTCATCTCAATCAAACTCCAATCGATTCTTGATTCCAAACTTTGAATTTATCAATTCAATTCTATTCCAGATCATCACTAATCCAATCCAAGTTTAATTTAACTTAGTTCAAGTTAAAATTTTAATTTGTTTATTTACCTTTTCCATCTCAACTCATTTAACTTCATTAGTTAAATTTAAATTCCAGAATTTTAAATCCCTGGGTTCATTTCAAATCAATTTGAAACCATAATACCAATTCAAAACCTTTGAATTTCTAAACACTTGTTTTCCTTAAACAATTCAAAATCACAACCTTCGGTAGTAATCCGTCACTTAGAACTCGAAAATGAACACTGATGATGTGGCCACACTCATCAGGGTTATTTCCCAGTTTATCGAAGTGAGTTCAATACTATAACACTTCCAATTTGAAAACATTTTCAAAATCTCCCAGGAACTTAAAATTTCCTTATTTTAATTCCTAATCCTGATTTAATTTCAGATTTAATTCATCTTATTTCATATACTTTACTTATATGAATTCTGATTAGTTATCTATAACCATTTCGCCTTTTTATAATCTCATCTGATTATAATAACAACCAACACAACCAATTATACTATGTTAATTTCAAAGCATATCATGTTGGTTCATCGTATTCGAATGTTTAGAAACCCCTATCGATATTGTGGTGCCCCACTATCGACCAGAATTCATAAGCCACTCAACCAATAAAGCTCCACAATATAAAACAATTTTTTTATATCAAATACGTTCACTCGTATATATACACTCAAACTCAATCTAGGATATTACTAATCCCATCTCTACTGAGTCACGCCACAGAGCCAAGGTAATACTTAAATTAAGCTCTGATACCAACTGTAGTGACCCGAAAATCCGGTCCAATTTGAGCTGACTAAATAACACAAGTCCAACCCCAAATTGCACTAGAAATTCAAGAAACTAATAGAAGAAGATAGAGGGTGAGGATAGATAAGGTAGAACTAATAGAATAGAAGAAGAAGAAGAACATCATCATCAGAGTAAACACGAATCTCACAGCGGAACGAATAAAATATAACATAACTTTTGAAATACAAACAGTTATATATACAATAGCACTTATCAGAGTACAGCACTTACAACAACAGTGGAAATAATAATAGCTATAGAATCCTGAAGCCTCCTGCTCCAGCTCTTCAATGTATCTGCAAATCCCGACTACTTGACTGCCCGTACAAATTTAGGCACCCAAGAGTTTAGGGAAAACAAACAAATAAACTCCGGGTCAGTCATGGGACTGGTGTGAGTAAACTCAAATCATTTAAACAGGTATATGATATCTCATAAGACCACGCCGTGAATACGGAACGGGTTTTTCCCTTATGAGAATCCAAACATCTTTGAAAAGCAATATCATTCTGATATTATAATAATGTCTAAATACAAATAGATATCAGTCTAGTAGAAACGCTTGCATCTCACGTTCTACATATATAGTATACAATCAAAACCGCAGGTGCGTATTGGATGATTGAGTTTCCAACCATGACAAGGTATGGAACCACCTTCCGATCAGTGTACTATAGGAACGATACACTGGAGTTCAACAAGAACATCTTGCAACTCAGCCACACATGACCGACCACTCATTTCGCTTGAGTGTATCGAATGTACATCACCAACGGTCGGGATCAGCAACCGTTTCCCGTATATATATGGGACAGCATTGATAGATTAAAGAAGCAAATGAATATTCTCTAGATAGGTGATTATACACCCTACTTCGGTGCGACCGACTTAGCCATGCTGCCTGCCCGATTTCTGTCATTTACCGGATGTGAGGCTAGAAACTACGTTTATCTATCTTTCATTGATAGCACGATTACTTTGAATGCCACATTATCAGATCCGTTAATCATTAGTTGGATCTGTACAAATAGATTCTGGATATTATGCGAAGGGAATAAATCCGTTGGCCACCATATATATTTTGTACAGTCCAACTCATTCGATCATTGGAAATATTCTGTCAGACATTCGTCCATATACGTTCGTTCTGGGATTGAACGAAAACGAAGGCACTATTCTGTAAACAGGACAGCCCTTGCTTAACACCGTCTTCAATTATCTTCATCGTATTTGATCACAACGCTTATGTCAATACGGAGTGGTTCTTTGGATAATAATCCAACCGGTCTCTCCATATTAACAACGTAAAATGGTCAAAACTTGATAGTCTGTGATTTAACTATCAAATGAAAACATGTCGGTGTACAAACAACGATCTTAATTCCAAATGGAATTATTGATCCAATCATCAATCATATATATATATATATTCATATATATTCATATTTCCTTATTTTCTAAAACTAGAAAATATACATTTTCAACATTGGAAAACATTTCCAATCCTCATTTATGCATTACTATCATTCCACAACTATTAGTCCCTAACTGTAAACTGGTAAGAGAACAATTCTCTAAGTATAAACCCCGAAGGCCGAAACCAACATCAGATCAACACTCAGAAAACTATTCAACTTACTAATCTCTAGTCAGTTTCTAATTTTTGTTTAACTTCACTTCTTAATTTTTATATTCGATTAACCCCTTTTGATAAACTACGTTTGATTAACTCCTTTTGATAAACTACATTTGATTAACTCCTTTTGATAAACTACATTTGATTAACTCCTTTTGATAAACTACATTTGATTAACTCCTTTGGATAAACTACATTTGATTAACTCCTTTTGATGAACTACATTTGATTAACTCCTTTTGATAAACTACATTTTCCGTTACAACTATTTCCCTTTTTACAACGTTTACTTACCGTTACAAATATTCCTATTTACAACTTCTATTTACCGTTACAAATATTCCTATTTACAACTTCTATTTACCGTTTAAATAAATATTTCCTTTATTCTATTTATTTTCTAAATAAATATTCCTTTTCTATTTCTATTTATTTTCTAAATAAATATCCCTTTTATAAAACTCTAATTGTTTTATAAATAATTTCCTTTTATAAAACCGTGTTCGTTTTATAAATACTCTATTTTCAAATTGTTTCCTTTTATAAAATCGGTTGATTTTATTAACTCCTTTATTTCGATATACATTGAAATATTCCTTTTTCACAACTCAGGGTTTCTTATGATATGTAAAATATCGAACAACGATGATCAATATCGTTCTAACATCCATAATCAATAACAGATTATAAATCACACATATATCACAATATATGAAAACAGTGAAATAATTGTTGAGGAACCCAGTCGGATTCCTCCAACCTGTCTCCCTGCATCCACATATGTTACACAGTATAATATATATCATATTTCATTTTGATATGAAATATTCTACTGGACAGAATCAGTATTTGATTAACGATATAATATATGGCTATATCTACGTTTTCAATCAAATCTATTTAACAGTCCAGTTTAACAATCAATATACAGCAGTCAACAAAATAAAGTACAATTTATATTAAAATATAAATTGAGGAGAGTTAGTGAGTTTTACTCACATTGGACGATCATCGTTAATAACGATAACCATCGCTTGATTCAGACGGACAATTTATTTCACTACAAATTGTAACGAGCTTCAATCCACTCCCAGTCAGTTCCATTGGTGTAACAAACCGTAAAATCTGGGCCAGTTTAAAATTTTTATTTTGGCAATTCTAGCGAATTTTGATTATTTAAAATGGATTATTTTAAATAATATCGACGAGAAATTTATTTTGAATAGAATTCGAACGTATATATTATATACGTCGTCGTTAGAATATATAATAATTATATATAATTATAAAAGGAATTGAAAATGGCGCGGTAGTTCGAAAATTCGATTTCTAATTTCAAATGAATATACAGAATTCAATATAGGTCAGAATTGAACGAAACAAGAAATATTTGAATCTGTATAACTATATCTTTGTAACGAAGTTAACAAACTGGGATTTCATAGCGGGAAGCAAAAGATATGTCCAGTTGAAAATTCTGAATAGTCGCTATGGAATTCAGGCCCTTAAAAATGGACATTTTGCAAATGACCTCGGATTTCGACGAAACCAGTTTTGTTGGGTCCACAGTGTCGAATTATTGCTAGATTCCAAATTTCATAATTTTTCGAATCAATATGTGAGCGTGGCAAAGGAAAACGCATTTGACCGGTTTCAGTTGATTTTAATCGACTGGAAATTGGTCATTTTTCAAACGGTCTCAGAATTCGACGAAACTAGTTTTGTTAGGACCGTATCGTCAATACGAAGCTAGAAAATATTTTTCTGGAATTTTTCTAGTTAGTATGTGACCCCGGTGATTTGAAAGGTACGTTTAAAATAGAATATACACTGATTTCTAATTTAATTTTGATAAAAACCTATCGAAACAGTCGAATTGGCTTACGATACATATCCCATTGTGTCCGGTATGGGGGTAATACGCTAGGGGCGACAGTCGTTGGGTCTCGTTTGGAGGTCAAATAAAAAGTCAACTTTAAGAAGGATTAAATTAAATGAATAATTAAATTTTATATTAATCCCCCTTTTTCTCTCTTTCCTTTAGTCAACACCCTCCTTACCGTTTCTTCTCAGATCGCTCAGGAAAAAAAAAAAAAAAAGAAGTCGCGCTGCTTCTCTTCATCGCCCTTCCCCCTCAGATCGACGTCGCGCTCCATCACCTCCCCCTCTCGCTCCTCCGCTCCTCTTTCTCTCTTCAGCGCCCCTTTTTATCGCCTCCCCTTCTCTCCTCGCCCCCAAAAGCAAACGCCAAACCCTAGCTCGAGGTGCCGCCGACCACCAGGAGGAGCTCCCGCCGCCTCAGCTCCACCCCAACGTGTTGCGCCCTCTCTTCCTCTTCTACAACCAAAAACAACCGGTTAGCCTTCTTACTTTATTTTGTTTATCCCTATTCAATTGATGTTTTTAGAGAAAAAAAAACTGATTTTTTTTTTATGTAATAAAGCACTGTAAAAAAAACTGATTTTTTTTATGTAATAAAGCATTGTAAAAAAAAAACTGATTTTTTTTTATGTAATAAAGCATTGGGGAAAAAGGGGATTTGATTTTTTTTATTAGTAGAAGGTTAATAATATGATTTATATATTTTTAAAGTAATAAAAATATGATTTTTATATTTTTGAAGTAAAAAAAATATAATCTTTACTATATAGAAGATGTAAAAATATGATTTTTGGTTAGGTAGAGAATTAAAAATATAATTTTTACATGATAGGAATATTAAAAATATCATCTTTATATGTGTAGAAAAATAAAAATGAGATTTTTATAAAGATGAAATCTTTAAATTTGAAAAGGCGAAAACTTCATATTTGAAAAGGCGGAATCTTTATGTAAGGTATAGCGAAGTAAAATTCGATTTTTAAAGGTATGAAGCAATAATAAAAATATGATTTTTAAATTGAAAGTGAATAAATAAAAATATGATTTTTATTTTAAAAAAACATCAAAATATAAAGATGAGTGATTTTTGTATATGTAGTGGCTATGGGCGAAGAAACTAATTAGAGAGGAGAACGGTGAAGATTTCCTGCATTAGAAGTGTCGTGGAGTTAGGATAGCTATCGGTGAGAACTTCTCACTCAAATTCTACTTTTCTAGTTATATATATATATACTAGGATGCAGACGGTGCTTATTAGAAGCACCCGACACCCGTCCACAGACCATGGACTTGTTTGATTGGTTGTGTAGTTGGTTAGATTATTTGATTTGGATTGGATTGTTTTGGTGAAATTGAAATTGATATGATTGATGTGTGAATGGCGTGGGCCTTCACTAGACCGGGGATAAGGCTAGGCCTCGTCCCGTTTCTAGTATCGTGCCGTTATGCCGCCGAAATTTTCTAAAATATGTTAGAAAAATAAAAATATCATTTTAATTGAATAAAGGAATCGAATAGAATATTCATAGGTTGAATAAAATGTTTTATCGTTAAAAATATAATTTTTAACGTGAATGTGAATAAATAAATATTCATTTACAAACCAGACGGTTTGTTTATGTACACTGATTTGACTGACATTGATTGGGACGATAAATTTTACACATCGCCCAACTGCACAAATAAAATCTGTGTTTGATTGTTTGAAACCCCACACGGGTGTTGGGATGAAATTTGAAGTTCACTCATCCTGATTTATTAAATATGTCGATCGATTGATTGACAGGCTGCTATAAGCGTTAGATATCTATATTTGATGCTTATACAGTGTAGTGCACTTTGGTTGATGGTTGATTATTTTCAATGCTATTATATACATGTGATGTATGAAAATCCATATAATTAACTTTATATGGTAATTGATTGGGCCTCATTCCAATTTGAAAAATAAAGAATATTATAAAATAAAAGTTCATGTGTTGACAGTACTCATTCATTGAGATTGGTCATGTGTTGAACGAAATATTTTAGTAATAAAATTTACACCTTTATCGATATAAAATAAAAGTTCATGTGTTGACAGTACTCATTCATTGAGATTGGTCATGTGTTGAACGAAATATTTTGATAATAACAACTATTTTGAAAAGGAAATATTTGAAATAGAATATTTGAAAATAGAAATTTATGAGCCGTGTTGATTAGATTGACGCCATTTTGACGTGAACGATATTTATATCGAATTGAAAACGATTTCGAAATGAATTGAATTGAAAACGATTTCGAAATGAATTGAATTGAAAACGATTTCGAAATGAATTGAATTGAAAGCGAATTGAAATGAATTCAAATTGAATTGAAATTTGAATTGAATAGAAATGAATTTTAAAACGAATTCATAAAGAAGAATTCAATTTAGATTTGAATTGAAAAGAAAGTTGAAATAGCTTTTGAAACGATTTTAAAACTATTTATATAATTCGTTTTAAATAGAAATCGACGAAGTATATATTATATATATTATATATATATAATATAATGGCCTGAATAGAACGCGCCGCGCCGCGGCAGTTCGTGAATTTCGACCATTTATTTCAAACGGACATTGCGGGAGATCCGACCGTCGGATTCTCCTAAAACCGGCACCGTTGGGTTCGTATCGAAAAGAGCTTTCTAACGAATATTAGAAATTTGAAATCTAACGGTTGGATTTGGAATTATGTCCAAATCAAATTCGAAAAAGGTCGCTGTAAGTGCAGTTCGATGGCCATTGATGGAAATCGACTGTACGGGCCTTGATAAAATTATTAAAAATAGTAATAATTTATGTAAAATCATAAGAAATGATTTAGAAAGAATTGGGATGAAAAACTCCATATTTGAAAAGATAAAAATAGATTTTTATCGAAATGAACTAGTTTTGAACTAGAATTATAATTCTATTTATTTTTAAATAAATAAATTGAATTTGAAAAGGGTTTTAAAAATAACCAAAATTTCCAATGATTGCATTGGAGTGGATTTGAATCGAAATTGTCTTCGGAATATTTCGATGTTGGAATTCGTGATTATACAAATGTTGTTATGGAAATTTGAAAGATATATATTTATATCGTTATTTCCAATACGACATTTGTTAATCGTAGAATTTGATATTGAATATAAGCCGGGATATTTTCTATTCAGAGCCTTGTATTTAATATCAAATGTGATTTGGGTTTGTCGTGAATGGTGTCTTCACTAACACTGTTCTTGAACCCAGTTGAGAAAAGATTAAATCTTTTTATTTAGATTTAATGAAGTGTACCAATTAAATAATATTTAATTGGAGTTGAATCGATATAGATTTTTGGGTTTATCGTGGACAGTGTTTTAAATAACACTCGTTCTTTAACCCGATCATTGATGAAATGTGATTTTGGGTTGTCGTGAACGGTATCTTCAATAATACAGTTCTTAGACCTAAAGGAGTTAAGAAAATCAGAAACTAACTGGAGATTAGTTAAGTTGAATAGTTTCCGAGGTATTGATCTGATGTTGGTTTCGGCCTTCGGGATTCATACTTAGGGAATTGCTCACTTGCTAATTTACAATTAGGGACTGATTGAAATGTGATGTGATTTTGGGTTTATCGTGAACCGTGTTTTAAATGACACTGATTCTTTAACCCGGTCACAGATTAAAACTAAGTGGAGTTTTAATGAATCTTTAATTAGATTGAAATAATCGAAATGGAGTATCACCAGTTTTGCTCCAGGCGATAGTTAAATCTTTAATTAGATTTGAACGTGAAATGGTAATTGAATTTACCGATAACACCGTGGTGTTAGATATGAAGTATAACCAGTTTTACTTCATGGGATGAATAGGTTGGGATTGGGAAATTAAAACAAATGATTACTTCGGTAAGGTTCGCTAATCCCGACTAGTTTGAATTGATATTCAAGAGTAGATTAAAGAATAAATTCAAGGAATTTATCTTTGATAAAATTAATGGGAACCTTTCCCTATGAACGTGAAATTTAGAAACTAACTGTCGGTTAGCCAAGCAGAATGGTCTTCTGGATATTGATCTGATGTTGGTTTCGGCCTTCGGGGTTAATATTTGGGGAATTATTCTCTTGATTAATTTACGGTTAGTGACTAATGAATTGGAATGAGGCGTATGTTGTGTTTGTGTAACACTTATTCAATATATACGCGAGTTATTCGGAAAGACCGGGTTTATCCCATTCTGAATAACTGATACGACGATAAGTCGAAGATGAAGACGGTGGTCGAAGACCGGAGGTCTTCACGTCGTTTGGGTAATTACTGATGATCTTGATTGGGCTGTACACCCAAGAAGATGGAAACAGTTAGTGATCGTCCAGACGTACTTGGAGATCGATGGATACGCGGGGTACTAGGTGCCTCCGGTTTCGTTCAGACCCAGAACGGACTTGTAAATGGACTGTGTGTCTGACATTGGATTTCAGTCCGTGTGATTGATCTCTATTAAATATATATCTGTTTGGCGGCGGAGAATTTATTCTCTTGCTTAACGCCCTTCTCTGAGACGTATGAGCTCAGGGGTTATATATTGATGGATATCAAACGCATGGAGTGAATTGCCTGTGTGGCATGCCTAAGTGGCAATTGATCGAGGCTTCTGTTGAAAAGCAAAGTCTTGTGGTGATGATCAAAGCACGGCCTTTGTGGCGTAGCTTTGTGTAACGTTGACTTCGCGAGTTTCGCATCCCGGTTGTGAACCAAAAACGGGAGAGGACCTCAGGGAGGGCATGCGTTTCTTTCTAGTTAGAAGTGGCGTCAGTGGTTTTACACGCCCTGACGAGTTTGACTTATGTGGTTGTTGCTGTTGCGAGGCGCCTCGGATTGATCGGTCGTTCTCGAACCGATGGAGTCATTTAGTTGGCTCATTTACGCCCCAAAGGGCGGGGAAACGCAGTGTTCAGGCATTTTAATCCACATCGGTGGACCGGCCCTGACGATCCAAGGGTCGATGCGCTCTGACCCTGTGGCTCGGGCTAGAGAGTCACGAAAACGGTTGAGGACTATCTTTTGCCTCGGTTCATAGACGGAAATCCAATTTCCAAATACGTGCCATTTGCGGTTTTATTTGTAAACCTATATATGACGACATGATATATGGTACCCATGTCGCCTATGATTGATACTTATGATTTGAAGTTGTTTTATACACTATGCACTTATTATAGTATCAAATGATTTGTTTTAAACGTATCAAGCATTCTTTGGCTGTTATAAGGGAAAACCCTATCCCCCGGCTTGCGTTGCATTGTGTGATAGGACCTGGGTCTTATAACAGCTTCATTTTTCTTTATTTAGCATTGCGCTGTTTGTTTTATGCACTGGTATTCCTGGGAGGAAACCCGTTCCGTGTTATACGGCGTGGTCCCTTGATTTACCTAACTTTGAAAATAAAGATTAATAACTGTTTTAGTTCTCACACCAGTCCCATGACTGACCTGGAGTTTATTGTTTTAACCTAAACTCTGGGTGCCCTTATTTTGACACGGGCAGCTAGTAGTTTTGGTTTTGCAGATTTATATTCACAGGATCCTGGTTTACAGCTGGAACGATATCCGGAAAGCTGTGTATCCGTATATCTCTTTCTAGTTGTGTGTTGTATTATTTTCCGCTGCGGTGTATTTAAAATGTAATTTAAATCTCTGATAATTCTGTGTAATATTCTTTTATACTCTGTATATTCTTGTAATCTGATGCATTGTTGTAATATACAATGAAATGCTCTTTTATATGTGTTCTGTTGTGGTTTGTTCTCGAACTATCCGTCGCTTTCCTTTACGGGGAAGTTACGGGTTTTCACAGTTGGTATCAGAGCTTTGGTTTATAAAGCAGAGAACAAGGCACATTAGAACCGTACGAAAGAATTCATCAGATATTGGATTAGCAATATCCAATGAGAGTGACTCGTTAGAGATGGGATCAGTAGTATCCTAGAACGAGTGTGAAGAGTAAATTTTTAAAAATAAAAATGAAAACAAATTTTGTTTTGCAAATTTAAATCAATAATTCGTATTTGGTTATTTATTTATATTGATGTGGACAATCCAGTATATATAGATTTTGCGTATACGTCTGATCCGCGTGTATTCGAAGTTTTAATATATTGGATAGATATAGCATCACATTCTAGACGCCCGGAGATGGTTCTGATGATTGATCGATCATCATCCGAACTTATGTTCGTGTTTCGAAGGTGTGATTTTCTATATATTTCCATTACGCTGGTGTGAGAACCAAAACTTATATATAGCTAGAATACATTGTTGTGATTTGGCATCAAAACATGATTTTCTTTATATATATTAAAATTATGAATTTGAAACTCTAATTCACTAATTGATTGATGTTTGGGGTGTTTGTTTATTTGTTTGATAATTTTGAACCATTATGCCTAATTGAACCAAATATTGACTATATTGAAAATTGGTCGCATTTGCTTGCATATACATATATATCATTGAACAGGTCATAGCAAGGAGGCTAGAGCCGAAGAATAAAATTTGTTTGCCCGACAAATAGGTACATGTTTACTACATAATTTCCTGTTTTGTTTGGGTGATGATGATTTTGTGAGCCTATTGGCTAGCCGCTTGGCTTTTTCTTTTTCTTTTTCTTTTTGAGATCTGAAGGACCGGGGAAGCTATTTGAAATTCCCCGATGCTCCCGGTGCAGGGGAGGTTATGGCGAAATTTTTCGAAAATTTAGGGTGTTAGCCAAATTTTTGAAATTTTGAAAATTCTCAGAAACTAAAAAGTTGGAGAATGGAAGCCAGATCGAGCGTAGAGTTAATTAATCAAACCACTTTCGACTTTGTTCCTTTTCGGGGACGAAAAGTTTTAAGTGGGGGAGATTGTAACAAACCGTAAAATCTGGGCCAGTTTAAAATTTTTATTTTGGCAATTCTAGCGAATTTTGATTATTTAAAATGGATTATTTTAAATAATATCGACGAGAAATTTATTTTGAATAGAATTCGAACGTATATATTATATACGTCGTCGTTAGAATATATAATAATTATATATAATTATAAAAGGAATTGAAAATGGCGCGGTAGTTCGAAAATTCGATTTCTAATTTCAAATGAATATACAGAATTCAATATAGGTCAGAATTGAACGAAACAAGAAATATTTGAATCTGTATAACTATATCTTTGTAACGAAGTTAACAAACTGGGATTTCATAGCGGGAAGCAAAAGATATGTCCAGTTGAAAATTCTGAATAGTCGCTATGGAATTCAGGCCCTTAAAAATGGACATTTTGCAAATGACCTCGGATTTCGACGAAACCAGTTTTGTTGGGTCCGCAGTGTCGAATTATTGCTAGATTCCAAATTTCATAATTTTTCGAATCAATATGTGAGCGTGGCAAAGGAAAACGCGTTTGACCGGTTTCAGTTGATTTTAATCGACTGGAAATTGGTCATTTTTCAAACGGTCTCAGAATTCGACGAAACTAGTTTTGTTAGGACCGTATCGTCAATACGAAGCTAGAAAATATTTTTCTGGAATTTTTCTAGTTAGTATGTGACCCCGGTGATTTGAAAGGTACGTTTAAAATAGAATATACACTGATTTCTAATTTAATTTTGATAAAAACCTATCGAAACAGTCGAATTGGCTTACAATACATATCCCATTGTGTCCGGTATGGGGGTAATACGCTAGGGGCGACAGTCGTTGGGTCTCGTTTGGAGGTCAAATAAAAAGTCAACTTTAAGAAGGATTAAATTAAATGAATAATTAAATTTTATATTAATCCCCCTTTTTCTCTCTTTCCTTTAGTCAACACCCTCCTTACCGTTTCTTCTCAGATCGCTCAGGAAAAAAAAAAAGAAGAAGAAGAAGTCGCGCTGCTTCTCTTCATCGCCCTTCCCCCTCAGATCGACGTCGCGCTCCATCACCTCCCCCTCTCGCTCCTCCGCTCCTCTTTCTCTCTTCAGCGCCCCTTTTTATCGCCTCCCCTTCTCTCCTCGCCCCCAAAAGCAAACGCCAAACCCTAGCTCGAGGTGCCGCCGACCACCAGGAGGAGCTCCCGCCGCCTCAGCTCCACCCCAACGTGTTGCGCCCTCTCTTCCTCTTCTACAACCAAAAACAACCGGTTAGCCTTCTTACTTTATTTTGTTTATCCCTATTCAATTGATGTTTTTAGAGAAAAAAAAACTGATTTTTTTTTATGTAATAAAGCACTGTAAAAAAAAAACTGATTTTTTTTATGTAATAAAGCACTGTAAAAAAAAAACTGATTTTTTTTATGTAATAAAGCATTGGGGAAAAAGGGGATTTGATTTTTTTTTATTAGTAGAAGTTAATAATATGATTTATATATTTTTAAAGTAATAAAAATATGATTTTTATATTTTTGAAGTAAAAAAAATATAATCTTTACTATATAGAAGATGTAAAAATATGATTTTTGGTTAGGTAGAGAATTAAAAATATAATTTTTACATGATAGGAATATTAAAAATATCATCTTTATATGTGTAGAAAAATAAAAATGAGATTTTTATAAAGATGAAATCTTTAAATTTGAAAAGGCGAAAACTTCATATTTGAAAAGGCGGAATCTTTATGTAAGGTATAGCGAAGTAAAATTCGATTTTTAAAGGTATGAAGCAATAATAAAAATATGATTTTTAAATTGAAAGTGAATAAATAAAAATATGATTTTTATTTTAAAAAAACATCAAAATATAAAGATGAGTGATTTTTGTATATGTAGTGGCTATGGGCGAAGAAACTAATTAGAGAGGAGAACGGTGAAGATTTCCTGCATTAGAAGTGCCGTGGAGTTAGGATAGCTATCGGTGAGAACTTCTCACTCAAATTCTACTTTTCTAGTTATATATATATATATACTAGGATGCAGACGGTGCTTATTAGAAGCACCCGACACCCGTCCACAGACCATGGACTTGTTTGATTGGTTGTGTAGTTGGTTAGATTATTTGATTTGGATTGGATTGTTTTGGTGAAATTGAAATTGATATGATTGATGTGTGAATGGCGTGGGCCTTCACTAGACCGGGGATAAGGCTAGGCCTCGTCCCGTTTCTAGTATCGTGCCGTTATGCCGCCGAAATTTTCTAAAATATGTTAGAAAAATAAAAATATCATTTTAATTGAATAAAGGAATCGAATAGAAAATTCATAGGTTGAATAAAATGTTTTATCGTTAAAAATATAATTTTTAACGTGAATGTGAATAAATAAATATTCATTTACAAACCAGACGATTTGTTTATGTACACTGATTTGACTGACATTGATTGGGACGATAAATTTTACACATCGCCCAACTGCACAAATAAAATCTGTGTTTGATTGTTTGAAACCCCACACGGGTGTTGGGATGAAATTTGAAGTTCACTCATCCTGATTTATTAAATATGTCGATCGATTGATTGACAGGCTGCTATAAGCGTTAGATATCTATATTTGATGCTTATACAGTGTAGTGCACTTTGGTTGATGGTTGATTATTTTCAATGCTATTATATACATGTGATGTATGAAAATCCATATAATTAACTTTATATGGTAATTGATTGGGCCGCATTCCAATTTGAAAAATAAAGAATATTATAAAATAAAAGTTCATGTGTTGACAGTACTCATTCATTGAGATTGGTCATGTGTTGAACGAAATATTTTAGTAATAAAATTTACACCTTTATCGATATAAAATAAAAGTTCATGTGTTGACAGTACTCATTCATTGAGATTGGTCATGTGTTGAACGAAATATTTTGATAATAACAACTATTTTGAAAAGGAAATATTTGAAATAGAATATTTGAAAATAGAAATTTATGAGCCGTGTTGATTAGATTGACGCCATTTTGACGTGAACGATATTTATATCGAATTGAAAACGATTTCGAAATGAATTGAATTGAAAACGATTTCGAAATGAATTGAATTGAAAACGATTTCGAAATGAATTGAATTGAAAGCGAATTGAAATGAATTCAAATTGAATTGAAATTTGAATTGAATAGAAATGAATTTTAAAACGAATTCATAAAGAAGAATTCAATTTAGATTTGAATTGAAAAGAAAGTTGAAATAGCTTTTGAAACGATTTTAAAACTATTTATATAATTCGTTTTAAATAGAAATCGACGAAGTATATATTATATATATTATATATATATAATATAATGGCCTGAATAGAACGCGCCGCGCCGCGGCAGTTCGTGAATTTCGACCATTTATTTCAAACGGACATTGCGGGAGATCCGACCGTCGGATTCTCCTAAAACCGGAACCGTTGGGTTCGTATCGAAAAGAGCTTTCTAACGAATATTAGAAATTTGAAATCTAACGGTTGGATTTGGAATTATGTCCAAATCAAATTCGAAAAAGGTCGCTGTAAGTGCAGTTCGATGGCCATTGATGGAAATCGACTGTACGGGCCTTGATAAAATTATTAAAAATAGTAATAATTTATGTAAAATCATAAGAAATGATTTAGAAAGAATTGGGATGAAAAACTCCATATTTGAAAAGATAAAAATAGATTTTTATCGAAATGAACTAGTTTTGAACTAGAATTATAATTCTATTTATTTTTAAATAAATAAATTGAATTTGAAAAGGGTTTTAAAAATAACCAAAATTTCCAATGATTGCATTGGAGTGGATTTGAATCGAAATTGTCTTCGGAATATTTCGATGTTGGAATTCGTGATTATACAGATGTTGTTATGGAAATTTGAAAGATATATATTTATATCGTTATTTCCAATACGACATTTGTTAATCGTAGAATTTGATATTGAATATAAGCTGGGATATTTTCTATTCAGAGCCTTGTATTTAATATCAAATGTGATTTGGGTTTGTCGTGAATGGTGTCTTCACTAACACTGTTCTTGAACCCAGTTGAGAAAAGATTAAATCTTTTTATTTAGATTTAATGAAGTGTACCAATTAAATAATATTTAATTGGAGTTGAATCGATATTGATTTTTGGGTTTATCGTGGACAGTGTTTTAAATAACACTCGTTCTTTAACCCGATCATTGATGAAATGTGATTTTGGGTTGTCGTGAACGGTATCTTCAATAATACAGTTCTTAGACCTAAAGGAGTTAAGAAAATCAGAAACTAACTGGAGATTAGTTAAGTTGAATAGTTTCCGAGGTATTGATCTGATGTTGGTTTCGGCCTTCGGGATTCATACTTAGGGAATTGCTCACTTGCTAATTTACAATTAGGGACTGATTGAAATGTGATGTGATTTTGGGTTTATCGTGAACCGTGTTTTAAATGACACTGATTCTTTAACCCGGTCACAGATTAAAACTAAGTGGAGTTTTAATGAATCTTTAATTAGATTGAAATAATCGAAATGGAGTATCACCAGTTTTGCTCCAGGCGATAGTTAAATCTTTAATTAGATTTGAACGTGAAATGGTAATTGAATTTACCGATAACACCGTGGTGTTAGATATGAAGTATAACCAGTTTTACTTCATGGGATGAATAGGTTGGGATTGGGAAATTAAAACAAATGATTACTTCGGTAAGGTTCGCTAATCCCGACTAGTTTGAATTGATATTCAAGAGTAGATTAAAGAATAAATTCAAGGAATTTATCTTTGATAAAATTAATGGGAACCTTTCCCTATGAACGTGAAATTTAGAAACTAACTGTCGGTTAGCCAAGCAGAATGGTCTTCTGGATATTGATCTGATGTTGGTTTCGGCCTTCGGGGTTAATATTTGGGGAATTATTCTCTTGATTAATTTACGGTTAGTGACTAATGAATTGGAATGAGGCGTATGTTGTGTTTGTGTAACACTTATTCAATATATACGCGAGTTATTCGGAAAGACCGGGTTTATCCCATTCTGAATAACTGATATGACGATAAGTCGAAGATGAAGACGGTGGTCGAAGACCGGAGGTCTTCACGTCGTTTGGGTAATTACTGATGATCTTGATTGGGCTGTACACCCAAGAAGATGGAAACAGTTAGTGATCGTCCAGACGTACTTGGAGATCGATGGATACGCGGGGTACTAGGTGCCTCCGGTTTCGTTCAGACCCAGAACGGACTTGTAAATGGACTGTGTGTCTGACATTGGATTTCAGTCCGTGTGATTGATCTCTATTAAATATATATCTGTTTGGCGGCGGAGAATTTATTCTCTTGCTTAACGCCCTTCTCTGAGACGTATGAGCTCAGGGGTTATATATTGATGGATATCAAACGCATGGAGTGAATTGCCTGTGTGGCATGCCTAAGTGGCAATTGATCGAGGCTTCTGTTGAAAAGCAAAGTCTTGTGGTGATGATCAAAGCACGGCCTTTGTGGCATAGCTTTGTGTAACGTTGACTTCGCGAGTTTCGCATCCCGGTTGTGAACCAAAAACGGGAGAGGACCTCAGGGAGGGCATGCGTTTCTTTCTAGTTAGAAGTGGCGTCAGTGGTTTTACACGCCCTGACGAGTTTGACTTATGTGGTTGTTGCTGTTGCGAGGCGCCTCGGATTGATCGGTCGTTCTCGAACCGATGGAGTCATTTAGTTGGCTCATTTACGCCCCAAAGGGCGGGGAAACGCAGTGTTCAGGCATTTTAATCCACATCGGTGGACCGGCCCTGACGATCCAAGGGTCGATGCGCTCTGACCCTGTGGCTCGGGCTAGAGAGTCACGAAAACGGTTGAGGACTATCTTTTGCCTCGGTTCATAGACGGAAATCCAATTTCCAAATACGTGCCATTTGCGGTTTTATTTGTAAACCTATATATGACGACATGATATATGGTACCCATGTCGCCTATGATTGATACTTATGATTTGAAGTTGTTTTATACACTATGCACTTATTATAGTATCAAATGATTTGTTTTAAACGTATCAAGCATTCTTTGGCTGTTATAAGGGAAAACCCTATCCCCCGGCTTGCGTTGCATTGTGTGATAGGACCTGGGTCTTATAACAGCTTCATTTTTCTTTATTTAGCATTGCGCTGTTTGTTTTATGCACTGGTATTCCTGGGAGGAAACCCGTTCCGTGTTATACGGCGTGGTCCCTTGATTTACCTAACTTTGAAAATAAAGATTAATAACTGTTTTAGTTCTCACACCAGTCCCATGACTGACCTGGAGTTTATTGTTTTAACCTAAACTCTGGGTGCCCTTATTTTGACACGGGCAGCTAGTAGTTTTGGTTTTGCAGATTTATATTCACAGGATCCTGGTTTACAGCTGGAACGATATCCGGAAAGCTGTGTATCCGTATATCTCTTTCTAGTTGTGTGTTGTATTATTTTCCGCTGCGATGTATTTAAAATGTAATTTAAATCTCTGATAATTCTGTGTAATATTCTTTTATACTCTGTATATTCTTGTAATTTGATGCATTGTTGTAATATACAATGAAATGCTCTTTTATATGTGTTCTGTTGTGGTTTGTTCTCGAACTATCCGTCGCTTTCCTTTACGGGGAAGTTACGGGTTTTCACAATTGGGTAGCCACCGTTCATATGATCCTAACGGATCCGACGGTTCGAAATTCTGATATCATATGATCAAGATACAATAATTATAAGTGTTACACATTATTTAATTTTAAATAAACTTAAATATATTTTAAATTTGGCCTCACCAATGTTCCTAAACCCAATACCCTATTTCACCGTTCGAAACAGTACTTCTTCCACTCCAGACATACGAACTTCAACTCATGAACCCGACCCTTTTCCTTTGGCCATTTCGATACTTCACAAATTCTTAACCACACAGCTTCAACAAAAATACCAAGTGCCCTTCTCTTCACCAATCCGCATGAGGCCAACACGGCGTCTACAAACCAATACTCCAAAATACTGGACGGTACCCTCGACTCCTTCACCATCCCGGAAACACAAAGAACAAAACCCAGTCTCTCACCAAAGACCACCGGCCTTCACGTCCACCACAGACTTCCCCTTTCGAACAGTGTCACCCCAACATACCCAAGTCAAACTTGACATCACCATTTCCGATGTCCATTATCCTGCTATTTCTTCTACCCATACATGTAACACATACACATCCACTTCACAGGCCATTTCCATGTAAAGACTCCCCTCCACGTTTTTAAACACCGTCCCACTTCTGCTGTTAACACGTCGCACCCACAAAGAAGACCACAAACTCCATCAAACTTTCGAATACCATAGACCTGGAGCTACTTCGGTTTCTGTAGCTCGAGCTCGCATCATCCAACTCAAGGTCGTTGGCCACCAGATCCTCCTTTTCTCCCCTTGGTCCTAATCCCTCTCAACGCTGTGTAGAAAAACCAGCGAGCAAAGATGAAATCGAATCCATCAAAAGCTACCCCAAATCGAAGAGTACAAGATCAGAAATCGATATATATACATAGTATAATTTATGGGATTTTCTTTGAATTGTTTTGACTTTTTCCCTCATGGATTTCACTGTATATTTTCCTTCTGGTGGCGGCGCGATTTTAGCGAATGGAAATTAGGTTATAACGATGGGTAATTTATAGCCAAATCCCTTTTTAGATATTTTCTTTGATTGTGTTAGGGCCTTTGGATCCTTGAGTTTGCTGAAATATTTTAAAGGGAGGGGTTTTATTTGTGCGGTTGAAAAATGAGGGATACGTGGCCTTTAGTTTGACCAATGAATGGGATGAAAATATCAATTTGTATTGATATTTTTAATTCGAAGTTTTACATACTCAGTTACGTAAAATTCATCAATATATGAGCTGCCCTAGACAGAGATAAATATACCGTTGTGATGAGCTCGGTGTCACGATCCCAGAAATATAATAATTCCGGTAGGTGAACTCATATTTTGAAACCCCAAGATATCGATATAGGGTGCCAAATACTCCAAATAAAAAGTTGTTTATTTAATTAATTAAAAATTACAGTAAAATTCTAAAAATTATTTTATCACTATTTCCCAAAAGAACCTTGTTTAAATTCAAACCCGATTTCTAGTTATATCGAATAAACTGTTATGGTCGATAATCGATTCTATAGCGACTTTTCTGAAATTTGATTTGGACATATCTCAAAATCTACACGACGAAATCCTGATTTTTCTCTCCTACTAGAAAGATATAATCCACCAGCTCCACACGTTTCTTGTTTCACAGAAATCCGATTTAAAACGAACTATGTACATTCAGTTGAAGTTCGAATCGCCAAATAACAAACTGCAGCGCCATTTCAAGCTCAATTTTAATTATAATATAATTATACGTTCTAACGTCGTCGATTAATTAATATATTCGTTATTTAAAAAATTAAATAAGTTAATTTTTCCACCGTCAAATATCCGGGTCATTACAGTATGAGTAAAATAGTTTTAAATAGTTTGAACAAGTAAACGATATCTCATAAGACCACGCCGTATAACGGAACGGGTTTTTCCCTTATGAGAATCCAAAATATCTTTATATCAAAAACCTTTTGATATTATAATAATGTCTATCAACCACAACTATAATAATCATCTAGAAGAAACGCTTTCATCTCACGTTCTACATATATAGTATACAATCAAACCGCAAGCACGTATTGGGTAATGGATTTCCAACTATAACAAGGTATGGAACCACCTTTCTGATCAGTGTACTCTAGGAACGATACACTGGAGTTCAACAAGAACATCTTGCAACTCAGCCACACATGACCGACCACTCATTTCGCTTGAGTGTATCGAATGTACATCACCAACGGTTGGGATCAGCAACCGTTTCCCGTATATATATATGAGTCAGCATTGATAGATTTAAGAAGCAAATGAATATTCTCTAGATAGGTGATTATACACCTTACTTCGGTGCGACCGACTTAGCCATGCTGCCTGCCCGATTTTTGTCATTTACCGGTTGTGAGGCTAGAAGTTACGATTACTTTCCATTCATTGATAACACGATCACTTTGAATGCCACATTATCAAATCCGTTAATCATTAATTGGTTTACACAAATATTCTGGATGTTATGCGAAGGGAATAAATTCGTTGCAACCATATATATTTATACCGACCAACCCATTCGATCATTGGAAATACTTTGTCAGACATTCGTCCATTTACGTTCGTTCTGGGATTGAACGAAACCGAAGGCACTATTCAGTACATCCATCTTAGTCCATTGTTATCTAAGATTTATACAACAGCCCTTGCACTTTACTCCGTCTTCAATATATTCAGCATATATGATTCGCAACGCTTATGCCAATACGGAGTGGTTCTTCGGATAAGAATCCAACCGGTCTCTCCATATCAATAACGTTAAAATGGTCAAACTTTGATAGTCTGTGATTTAACTATCAATGAAAACATGTCGGTGTACAAACAACGATCTAAATTCCAAATGGAATTATCGATCCAATCATCAAAACATATATACATATATATATATATCCTCATTCCTTATTTTCTATGATTTAGAAAATATACGTTATCAACATGGGAAAACATTTCCAATCCTCATTCACGCATCACTACCATTCCACAACTATTAGTCCCTAACTGTAAACTAGTAAGAGAACAATTATCTAAGTATAAACCCCGAAGGCCGAAACCAACATCAGATCCACACTCAGAAAACGATTCAACTTACTAATCTCTAGTCAGTTTCTAGTTTTGCTTAACTCTATTTCTTTAACTCTATTCGATTAACTCTATTTGATTAACTCGAACTGGTTAACTCTTATTGATTAACTCGAACTGGTTAACTCTAACTGGTTAACTCTAACTGGTTAACTCTAACTGATTAACTCTAACTGATTAACTCAAATTCGAATAACTTATATTCGATTAACTCCTTTTAATAACGTTTATCCATTTATAAAGATTTACTTTTAGTAACGGTTCTTCACTTTAAAAATGACATTTTTATAACGTTTTCTCCCTTTATAAAGATTTCCTTATAACAGCGTTTAATCACTTATGATGATTTCCTTATAACAACGTTTAATCACTTATAATGATTTCCTTATAACGGCGTTTAATCACTTATAATGATTTCCTTATAATCCTATTTATTTTCCAAATAAATATTCCTCTATAACTTCTATTCATTAGATCCTCATTATAAATTGATAAGTGAATAAACTTCTCAGTGTTAATCCCGAAGGCCGAAACCAACATCAGATCAACACTTTGAAATTTACTCGACTCAATCAACGTATAACAAGTTTCAATTACTCAAAAAACATACCCTATTCTCTTCAACATTTTTTAATCGATTCTATTTAATTTCTAATAAATATTCCTTTTATAAAATCCTTTGATTTTATAAATATTTCATTTTCAATATACCTTTTGAAAATTCCCTTTTCAACACTCCGGTATTCCTTTCGATATCTAACGTACCATATAACAACGATCGGTATCATTCAAACATATAAAATCATCAACAGATTTCATATCACATCATATAACACAATATATGGAAACGAAACAGTATTTATATATTGAGGAACCCAGTTGGGTTCCTCCAACCTGTTCCCCTACATCACAGATGTTAAACCATATAATTAACATCAACTTCGTTTCAGTATGAATTGTTCTGATAAACAACATCAATATTTAATGGTAAATATATATACATAATTTCAACTAACTGTCTAGCAGTTCAATCAACCAATCTACACACAACAGTAAATCAATATCTAACTGTTCTAAAAGTACGTTATAAAAATATAACTGTTCAGAGTTGGTGAGATTTACTCACTTTGGCAGTTCATCGTTAAAGAACGATAAACTGTTATTTGATTTGAATCAAACAATATACTTTGCCGTAAATTCAAACGAGCTTCGATTCGCTCTCAGTCAGTTCCATAACGTTGCCCTCGTCCATACGATCCTGTCGGATCTTGTTTCGTCTGATTCTGATATCATATGACGAAGTTACATATTTTAGACGTTCGTACACTATTTAAAATTAAACATTAAACTAAATAAATGGTTAGTGGGCTTAACTTATTCATATGGCCCAACTTCCATTGCTGCACCAGACCCGCCTACAAATTCTTCCCAGTCCAAGAATTTAAAACTTGCGTCCCTTCTTCGTATTATCCGATGTCCTTTCCCCCTTTTCTTTTTAAAGACCTGGGCTCGCACTTTAACCTCGGCCCACCTTCTTATTGCAAAGCCCAGACCGAACTCTCATCTCCTTCAAACAAAAATCATGCCCTCCTTCTTATTGTATTTTCCTTCATCTGGCACTATCTCTCTTCTCATACAAAATTTGCAAAGTTCGCATTCTTCTTTTGGAAAACGTTCAACATTTCAAACCCAGACCGTCAGCACCATTGTTCACGCCTTCAACCTCCTTAATCACCTTTTTAAAGTATAATTAGCGGCTAATACAAATCGCTCATCCTTCTCTCCAATGTTGCACAGACCACCCCCTGCCAACGTCCTTCCCACTTCATCACTTCATTAAACACACACCATGCCACCACGTTTCCACTTCAACTCCTGCACTACAAATATGTCAACACCCCTTCCCACTCCAGTCCCTCACTTACACGCTACTCCTACTCCTCATCAACACATTATCCACTTATTAACATCCCTTACCTCACATTAAAACAACTTGTTGTTCCAGGAACCCTTATCACTACAACGCCACTCGCCTGCCCTTTCTCCTTTTATTCACCTCATCGCTCCCTGGCGTCTCGCACTCGACTCGCTCCTTCACCGTTGTCCGAACATCCATCAGACGCTGCCAGTCATCGCGCTCCAACCCCACCAACGTTCGCCTGTAACCCCGTCTGCCTTGGTCATCTCGTCTGCCTGTACATGGACTTCGACTGCAGGTGCTTCCATCGCGAATCCAGACCACCTCGAAGTTCGAAAACCAATCTCCACCGCTCCGCCGATAGAACTCAATGAGATGAACGTTTTGTTTTTGGGAAGTTGAGGATTCAGTGAGCGGATTAGTAGAAAAAGAAATGAGGAAGGATCGAACAGATGCGGTTCATCCATTTTGTTTTGGGTGGCGGCGGTATTTTGTATTCACCGAATTAGGTTTTGAAAACTTGTTAGAGGTATATATATATAGGGGTAACTAGACTTAACCATGAAGAAATCATCGATCATTCCTGACCATTCGTTTAAATTTATGGCTGCTATATCTCTCCTGACCACGAAAACAACTCTTGTCCGCAGAATAAAAGGTAAATGGTAGGAAGAAAATTTATTATTTTATTATCCATTGCTTACACATGAAGTACCACTTTAAAACAAATTCATATGGTCTCTGTTTTTGACAAACTAAGTCAATCCTAGAATAGGAAAATATTCCGGACCTAATGGGACAGGTTTCGTCGAATTCCGACACCGTTTGCGAAAATCAGTTAGAAAATATCGATGAAAAACACCGAGCATTAATTCCTTAAAATTACAGAAAAAATCCTAAAAATATGAGGCCTTGACGTTTCACTAGACCTCTTCCTAAGGTTTCGTATGAAACTTGTTTCGTTGAATTTTGAGTTCATTTGACCAGTTAACCATTCAGTTTAGTATGTTTTAAATTAAAAACATAGTGTACCGTACTATGAAATATTCTGTTCACGTAGGGACTGTTATGGACAGAAACAAAAATACCATTAAAATGAGTGATGTGCTCTGGTCCCAAAAATGTAATAATACCGGTAGATGGGCTCATATTGTGAAACCCCGAAATGTTGATTACAGGGTGTAAAATACTCTAAACAAAAAGTTGCTTATTTAATTAATTAAAAATTACCATAAAATTCTAAAAATTAAATTATCGTTATGTCTCAAAAGAAGCTTGTCTAAATTCAAACCCGATCTCTTGTTATATCGAATAAACCGTTATGGTCGATAAACGATTCTATAGCGACTATTTTAAATTTTGATTTGGACATATCTCAAAATCTAAACGACGAAATCCTAATTTTTCTCTTCCCCTAGAAAGATATACTCCACCAGCTCCACACGTTTCTTGTTTCCCAGAAATCCGATTTAAAACGAATCATGTACCTTCGGTTGAAGTTCAAATCGCCAAATAGCGAACTGTCGCGCCATTTCGAGCTCGATTTTAATTATAATATAATTTTATACGTTCAAACGCTGTAAATGAAATATATTCGTTATTATATTTCAAATCTAAACGCTACCAAATCTCTTACACTATCCAATTCAGACAATACTGACAATTCAACTATTTCTGACTATTTCGACATTATAATATATTATTATATTATAATTATTAATTAAATATTCAATATTATTTAATTCAAGTTATTGATAATTTCCTAAATCGATATTTTTAATAATTAAATAACTTAATTATTCTATCTCTAAAATACGGGTCATTACATTCTTCCCCACTTAAAATAATTTCGTCCTCGAAATTGCTAAGTTAGAGGACGACCCTATCTATTGAGTAAATATTTATCAGCTTACCCCTTAACTTTAGTTTCAACTGAACCACTTAAATTCCGATTAAAATATTAGTTTATTCCGACTAACTAAAATTTTCAAAAATTCTGAAAATTTTCTAACGCCTTAATTTTCGGAAAATTTTGCCGTAACCTTCTTTGTACAGCCCTATCGGTAAAACCACAACTCGCATCTCTAGGCCTTCTCCAACCCAAAAGAAAATCAAACAGCCAAGCGGCTTGCCAATTTGTCTCATAAATTCCAAACTCATATAAAATATAAACTTGTACCTTTTTGTCGGGCATATCACTATATCTCTTCCATCTATGAACAACTTAGTATATACCCTTGTCATCTCATTCAAACTCCAATCAATTCTTGATTCCAAACTTTGAGTTTATCAACTCAATTCTATTCCAGATCATCACTAATCCAATCCAAATTAAATTTAACTTAGTTCAAGTTAAAATTTTAATTTGTTTATTTACCTTTACCATCTCAATTCATTTAACTTCATTAGTTAAATTTTAGTTCCAGAATTTTTAAATCCCTGGGTTCATTTCAAATCAAATTGAAATCATACTACCAATTCAAAAGTTTTGAATTTCTAAACAACTTGTTTTCCTCAAACAATTCAAAAATAAAACATTTGGTAGTAATCCGTCACTTAGAACTCGAAAATGACACTAATGATGTGGCCACACTCATCAGGGTTATTTCCCAGTTTATCGAAGTGAGTTCAATACTATAACACTTTCAATTTGAAAGCATTTCCAAAATCTCCCAGGAACTTAAAATTTCCTTATTTTAATTCCTAATCCTGACTTAAATTCAGATTTAATTCATCTTATTTCATATGCTTTACTTATATAAATCCTGATTGGTTATTTATAACCATTTCACCTTTTTATAGTCTCATTCGATTATACTAACAACCAATACAACCAATTATACTATGTTAATTTCAAAACATATCATGTTGGTTCATCGTATTCGAGTGTTTAGAAACCCCTATCGATATTGTGGTGCCCCACTATCGACCAGAATTCATAAGCAACTCAACAAATAAAGCTCCACAATATAAAACAGATTTTTATATCTAATAACAAATACGTTCACTCGTATATATACACTCAAAGTCAATCTAGGGTATTACTAACCCCATCTCTACAGAGTTACGCCACAGAGCCAAGGTAATTCACTTAACCTAGCTCTGATACCAACTGTAATGACCCGAAAATCCGGTCCAATTTGAGCTGACTAAATAACACAAGTCCAACCCCAAATTGCACTGAAAATTCAAGAAATTAATAGAAAGAAGATAGAGGGTGAGGATAGATAAGATAGAACTATTAGAATAGAAGAAGAAGAAGAACATCATCATCAGAGTAACCACGATTCTCACAGCGGAATGAATAAAATATAACATAACTTTTGAAATACAAACAGTATATGTATACAATAACATTTCAGAGTACAACACTTACAACAACAGCGGAAATAATAATAGCTATAGAATCTTGAAGCCTCCTGCTCCAAGCTCTCCTAGTGTATCTGTAAAATCCTGAACTACTTGACTGCCCGTATAAATTTAGGCACCCAAGAGTTTAAGTAGAACAAAACAAAGTAAACTCCGGGTCAGTCATGGGACTGGTATGAGTAAAATAGTTTTAAACAGTTTGAACAAGTAAACGATATCTCATAAGACCACGCCGTATAACGGAACGGGTTTTTCCCCTATGAGAATCCAAAATATCTTTATATCAAAAACCTTTTGATATTATAATAATGTCTATCAACCACAACTATAATAATCATCTAGCAGAAACGCTTTCATCTCACGTTCTACATATATAGTATACAATCAAACCGCAAGCACGTATTGGGTAATGGATTTCCAACTATAACAAGGTATGGAACCACCTTTCCGATCAGTGTACTCCAGGAACGATACACTGGAGTTCAACAAGAACATCTTGCAACTCAGCCACACATGACCGACCACTCATTTCGCTTGAGTGTATCGAATGTACATCACCAACGGTTGGGATCAGCAACCGTTTCCCGTATATATATATATATGGGTCAGCATTGATAGATTTAAGAAGCAAATGAATATTCTCTAGATAGGTGATTATACACCCTACTTCGGTGCGACCGACTTAGCCATGTTGCCTGCCCGATTTTTGTCATTTACCGGTTGCGAGGCTAGAAGTTACGATTACTTTCCATTCATTGATAACACGATCACTTTGAATGCCACATTATCAAATCCGTTAATCATTAATTGGTTTACACAAATTTTCTGGATGTTATGCGAGGGGAATAAATCTGTTGCAACCATATATATTTATACCGACCAACCCATTCGATCATTGGAAATACTTTGTCAGACATTCGTCCATTTACGTTCGTTCTGGGATTGAACGAAACCGAAGGCACTATTCAGTACATCCATCTTAGTCCATTGTTATCTAAGATTTATACAACAACCCTTGCACTTTACTCCGTCTTCAATATATTCAGCATATATGATTCGCAACGCTTATGCCAATACGGAGTGGTTCTTCGGATAAGAATCCAACCGGTCTCTCCATATCAACAACGTTAAAATGGTCAAACTTTGATAGTCTGTGATTTAACTATCAATGAAAACATGTCGGTGTACAAACAACGATTCAAATTCCAAATGGAATTATCGATCCAATCATCAAAGAACATATACATATATATATATATATATCCTCATTCCTTGTTTTCTATGATTTAGAAAATATACGTTATTAACATGGGAAAACATTTCCAATCCTCATTCACGCATCACTACCATTCCACAACTATTAGTCCCTAACTGTAAACTAGTAAGAGAACAATTCTCTAAGTATAAACCCGAAGGCCGAAACCAACATCAGATCCACACTCAGAAAACGATTCAACTTACTAATCTCTAGTCAGTTTCTAGTTTTGCTTAACTCTATTTCTTTAACTCTATTCGATTAACTCTATTTGATTAACTCGAACTGGTTAACGCTAACTGATTAACTCGAACTGGTTAACTCTAACTGGTTAACTCTAACTGGTTAACTCTAACTGATTAACTCTAACTGATTAACTCAAATTCGAATAACTTATATTCGATTAACTCCTTTTAATAACGTTTATCCATTTATAAAGATTTACTTTTAGTAATGGTTCTTCACTTTAAAAATGACATTTTTATAACGTTTTCTCCCCTTATAAAGATTTCCTTATAACAGCGTTTAATCACTTATGATGATTTCCTTATAACATCGTTTAATCACTTATAATGATTTCCTTATAACGGCGTTTAATCACTTATAATGATTTCCTTTTAAATCCTATTTATTTTCCAAATAAATATTCCTCTATAACTTCACTCCTATTCATTAGATCCTTATTATAAATTGATAAGTGAATAAACTTCTCAGTGTTAATCCCGAAGGCCGAAACCAACATCAGATCAACACTTTGAAATTTACTCGACTCAATCAACGTATAACAAGTTCCAATTACTCAAAAACCATACCCTATTCTCTTCAACATTTTTAAATCGATTCTATTTATTTTCTAATAAATATTCCTTTTATAAAATCCTTTGATTTTATAAATATTTCATTTTCAATATACCTTTTGAAAATCCCTTTTCAACACTCCGGTATTCCTTTCGATATCTAACGTACCATATAACAACGATCGGTATCATTCGAACATATAAAATCATCAACAGATTTCATATCACATCATATAACACAATATATGGAAACGAAACAGTATTTATATATTGAGGAACCCAGTTGGGTTCCTCTAACCTGTTCCCCTGCATCACAGATGTTAAACCATATAATTAACATCAACTTCGTTTCAGTATGAATTGTTCTGATAAACAACATCAATATTTAATGGTATATATATACATAATTTCAACTAACTGTCTAGTAGTTCAATCAACCAATCTACACACAACAGTAAATTAATATCTAACTGTTCTAAAAGTACGTTATAAAAAGATAACTATTCAGAGTTGGTGAGATTTACTCACTTTGGCAGTTCACCGTTAAAGAACGATAAACTGTTATTTGATTTGAATCAAACAATATACTTTGCCGTAAATTCAGACGAGCTTCGATTCGCTCTCAGTCAGTTCCATAACGTTGCCCTCGTCCATACGATCCTGTCGGATCTTATTTCGTCTGATTCTGATATCGTATGACGAAGTTACATATTTTAGAAGTTCGTACACTATTTAAAATTAAACATTAAACTATGGTTAGTGGCCTTAACTTATTCATATGGCCCAACTTCCATCGCTGCACCAGACCCGCCTACAAATTCTTCCCAGTCCAAGAATTTAAAACTTGCGTCCCTTCTTCGTATTATCCGATGTCCTTTCCCCCTTTTCTTTTTAAAGACCTGGGCTCGCACTTTAACCTCGGCCCACCTTCTTATTGCAAAGCCCAGACCGAACTCTCATCTCCTTCAAACAAAAATCACGCCCTCCTTCTTATTGTATTTTCCTTCATCTGGCACTCTCTCTCTTCTCATACAAAATTTGCAAAGTTCGCATTCTTCTTTTGGAAAACGTTCAACATTTCAAACCCAGACCGTCAGTACCATTGTTCACGCCTTCAACCTCCTTAATCGCCTTTTTAAAGTATAATTAGCGGCTAATACAAATCGCTCATCCTTCTCTCTAATGTTGCACAGACCACCCCCTGCCAACGTCCTTCCCACTTCATCACTTCATTAAACACACACCATGCCACCACGTTTCCACTTCAACTCCTGCACTACAAATATGTCAACACCCCTTCCCACTCCAGTCCCTCACTTACACCTACTCCTACTCCTCATCAACACGTTATCCACTTATTAACATCCCTTACCTCACATTAAAACAACTTGTTGTTCCAGGAACCCTTATCACTACAACGCCACTCGCCTGCCCTTTCTCCTTTTATTCACCTCATCGCTCCCAGGCATCTCGCACTCAACTCGCTCCTTCACCGTTGTCCGAACATCCACCAGACGCTGTCATTCATCGCGCTCCAACCCCACCAACGTTCGCCTGTAACCCCGTCTGCCTTGATCATCTTGTCTGCCTATATGGACTTCGACTGCAGGTGCTTCCATCGCGAATCCAGACCACCTCGAAGTTCGAAAACCAATCTCCACCGCTCCGCCGATAGAACTCAATGAGATGAACGTTTTGTTTTTGGGAAGTTGAGGATTCAGTGAGCGGATTAGTAGAAAAAGAAATGAGGAAGGATCGAACAGATGCGGTTCGTCCATTTTGTTTTGGGTGGCGGCGGTATTTTGTATTCACCGAATTAGGTTTTGAAAACTTGTTAGAGGTATATATATAGGGGTAACTAGACTTAACCAAGAAGAAATCATCGATCATTCCTGACCATTCGTTTAAATTTATGGCTGCTATATCTCTCCTGACCACGAAAACAACTCTTGTCCGCAGAATAAAAGGTAAATGGTGGGAAGAAAATTTATTATTTTATTATCCATTGCTTACACATGAAGAACCACTTTAAAACAAATTCATACGGTCTCTGTTTTTGACAAACTAAGTCAATCCTAGCATAGGAAAATATTCCGCACCTAATGGGACAGGTTTCGTCGAATTCCGACACCGTTTGCGAAAATCACTTAGAAAATATCGATGAAAAACACCGAGCATTAATTCCTTAAAATTACAGAAAAAATCCTAAAATTATGAGGCCTTGACGTTTCACTAGACCTCTTCCTAAGGTTTCGTATGAAACTTGTTTCATTGAATTTTGAGTTCGTTTGACCAGTTAACCATTCAGTTTAGTTTGTTTTAAATTAAAAACATAGTGTACCGTACTATGAAATATTCTGTTCACGTAGGGACTGTTATGGACAGAAACAAAAATACCATTAAAATGAGTGACGTGCTCTGGTCCCAAAAATGTAATAATACCGGTAGATGGGCTCATATTGTGAAACCCCGAAATGTTGATTACAGGGTGTAAAATACTCCAAACAAAAAGTTGCTTATTTAATTAATTAAAAATTACCATAAATTCTAAAAATTAAATTATCGTTATGTCTCAAAAGAAGCTTGTCTAAATTCAAATCCGATCTCTAGTTATATCGAATAAACCGTTATGGTCGATAAACGATTCTATAACGACTATTTTAAAATTTGATTTGGACATATCTCAAAATCTACACGACGAAATCCTGATTTTTCTCTTCCCATTGAAAGATATACTCCACCAGCTCCACACGTTTCTTGTTTCCTAGAAATCCGATTTAAAACGAATCCTGTACCTTCAGTTGAAGTTCAAATCGCCAAATAGCGAACTGCCGCGCCATTTCGAGCTCGATTTTAATTATAATATAATTTTATACGTTCAAACGCTGTAAAAGAAATATATTCATTATTATATTTCAAATCTAAACGCTACCAAATCTCTTACACTATCCATTTCAGACAATACTGACAATTCAACTATTTCTGACTATTTCGACATTATAATATATTATTATATTATAATTATTAATTAAATATTCAATATTATTTAATTCAAGTTATCGATAATTTCCTAAATCGATATTTTTAATAATTAAATAACTTAATTATTCTATCTCTAAAATACGGGTCATTACAATTCGACGGTCGGATCTCCCGTAATGTCAATTCGAAGTTAATGGTCGAAATTCCCGAACTACGCGGGGCGGCGCATTCTATTCTGGCCATTTAATATATAATATATATATATTAAATATATTTCGTCGATTTCCATTTAAAACATATTTTATAAATTCATTTTAAATTCGTTTAAAAAACGATTTCAACTTCATTTTCAATTTTAAATCAAAATTGAATACTCCATATCATTATAATATTAAAATGATAATATTTTCAAAATATCATATTTCGAAATCAATTCTTTTTGATATTCATTATAAAAATGAATAAAATCGATATAAATACCATTCGCGTTAAAATGACGTTAATCTAATCAACATAGCTTCAAATTTTTCTATATTTTCGTGTCCATCCCAAATCAGACATCAAAATCACATTTTGATCCATTTCTGAATATTATTTTAAAATATTCATTATTTGTCATTTTAAAATATTCATTAATTTAAAATATTTGTTCTTTCCGAATTGGAATCAGACACAGTCAATTACCATATAATTTATTTATATGGATTTCATACAATACATGTATACAACAACAATCAAACACAGTCAAACATCATTCAGAGTGCATTACACAACTGCATAAGCATTAAATGTGAATAATTAACGCTTACAGCAACCTACCAACCAATCGATTAACATACAACTAAACAATTGGGATCAGTGTATGTCAAATATCATCCCAATACCCGTGTGGGGTTTCAATCAACACACACCGATTTTATTTGTGCAGTTGGGCGATGTGTAAAATATATCGTCCCAGCCAATATTAGTTAAATGTGTGTACATAAACAAATCATCCGATTTGTAAATGAATATTTATTTTATACATATACTTGTTAAAAATTATATTTTTAATGATAAAATATTTATTTCAACACATGAATATTTTATACAGTTCATTTATACAATAAAAATGATATTTTTATTGTTCTAACCTTTTTAGAAAATTTCGGCAGCATAACGGCGCAATACTAGAACCTAAATAAGGTCTAGCCTTATCCCTCGCCTAATAATGGCTAGTGCCATGTACAAGCCAAATTCTAATCAATTGATTTCACTTCCCAGATCAAATTCAAACAAATAAACCAATCCAACAAACAACAGACAAACATGGTTTCAAACAAAGGTGTAGGGTGCTACTAAGCACTGTATGCATCCTAGTATATATATTTAACTAGAAAATAAATTAGAGTGAGAAGTTCTCACCTTTGGGATCCACTCCTCCAGTTCTATTTTTGAATTTCTGAACCGTTTGGATTTGCCCAAAATTCCAATGTAATTTTTTTCACACTGTTCATAGTAGGAATCATATTTTTAATATGATGTTTATATTAAAAATCACATTTTTATGACGCTACCGCATATATTAAAATCAAATTTTTATAACGCAACATGTATAGAAAAGATTATATTTTTATATATTATAAAAAAAATCATATCTTTATATTACTAAAAATCTCACCTTTACCTTTCTAAAAATCATAATTTTATATGTATAAATATCATATCTTTTCTTTTCTAAAAATCATAACTTTATATGTGTAAAAATCATACCTCTATTTCGCTTCCTAGATAATAAAAATCATATTTTTATTTCATAAATATATATGTAAAAGTCATATCTTTAATTCTAAAATGTAAGTGTAAAAATCACATTTTTAATCCGCTATATAAATAAAAACCATATTTTTATACCATTTCTATGTATATAAAAATCGTACCTTTATTAACATAAATAAATAAACAATGGAAATAAAAACTCATATTTTTGGCGTAAAAATCGCATCTTTGGTCGAGTAGGGGCCCATGGTGGCTGTGGGTGGCCGTTGGAGGGCGGTGCAGTCCCCTGAGGTGGCGGTCAGGCGCGGTGGTAGGCCAGTTGGGAGGCAGCGGCCTGATTTGGTAGGTTAGGGTTTGTGCGTTGGGGGTTTCAAAGGGCGGCGGAAATGAGGGGAGGGGGGACGGCCAGAGGTGGCGACGTCGGCGTGGTGCACGGCGCGACGGAGGATGGGAGCGGGGGATCGCGTGTACGGCGACGACGACGACAAGAAGAAAGGGGTGACGGGTTTAAGGAACTTGGGGGGGTGCGGTTTTTCTGATTTAGGTTTAGAGATAATGGGGGGCATTATATATATTATTAGTTTAATTTAATTCTCCACAAAAAGTTTTCTTTTAATTTTGAACTCCGATTCAAACCCAATGACTATCTCCCCTAGCTAAATACCCTCATTCCGGACACAATGGGATATGTCCGGTAAACAAATTCGATTGTTTCATTCAGGCTTCATTTAAATTAAAATTAAAATCAATATATATTCAATTTAAACGTATATTTTAATTAACCGGGGCTATATACTGACTCCAAAAATTTCAGAAAAATAATTCTAGTTATGTCTTAACGATACGGTCCTATCAAAACTAATTTCATCGAATTTGGAGACTGTTTGAAAATCGGTCATTTTCCAGTCGATTAAATTCAAAACTGAAATTACCAAACACATTTAAATCCACCACGCTCACATATTGATTCCAAAAATTATGAAAACTGGAATCAATCCATAATTTGACATTGCGGATCCAACAAAAGTGGTCTCGTCGAAAACGGAGGTCGTTTGCAAAATCGCTATTGTTAAGGGTTGTATACTATATAAAATTTCATAGCGACTATTCTGAATTTTCAACTGGACATAACTTTTTATTCTCGTTATGAAATCTGATTTTTTAACATTGTTGGAAAGATATCTTCAAACAGATTCAAATATTTTTGGTTTTACCAAAATCCGGTTTATTTTGAATCCTGTACATTCATTTGAAATTTGAAATTTGAAATCGAATTTTCAAATTACCGCGCCATTTCCAATTCCTTTTATAATTAAAATAAATATTTATATTCTAACTTCGATTTAAATAAATTTATACATTCTAATTCTATTCAAAATAAATTTCTAGTCGTTATTATTTAAAATAAATCATTTTAAAATTTTAAAATTCATTAAAATAGCCAAAAAATAATAATAATTGGTTTTGATTTTCCGGGTAGTTACAATCTCCCCCACTTAAATCTTTTCATCCTCGAAAAGGAACGGAATTGAAAGTTGTTTAACTAACCAACTCAACTTTCAGTTTGGCTTTCACTCTTCAATTATTCAATTTCTAAGAATTTTCCAATTCTTCAAAAATTTGGCTAACACCCCAAATTTTTGAAAAATTTCTCCATAATCTCCTTTGTATGGGGAGACATTTAAAACCGCAACTAGCCACGCAGGGCCCTCATCATCCAAAAAGAAAAAGAAAAATTCAATCGGCTCATAAAATCATCCAAACCCAATAAATTAGTAAACCTGTACCTATTTGTTGGGCATACAATTTTATTCCTCTTCTCTAGCCTCCTTGTTATGACCTGTCCAATACATATGCATGTACATGTATGAAATTCCAACCAATTTCCAATTCAGTTAAATATTTGACTCTATTTAGCTTAATGGTTCAAAATTTTAATTAATCAAACTAATAATCAAACAACAAAATCAACAATCAATTAGTTGATTATCGTTTCAAACACATAATTTTCTATATATACATAAAAATCATATTTTGTGTGTCAAATCACAACAATAAATCCTAGCTAGTTTTGGTTCTCACACCAGTCAATTGGAAATATATAGAAATCCCACTTTCGAAACTCGAAAATAAATATGACGATGCCGCGACATCGTCAGAATTATTCTCGGGCGTCTAGAGTGTGATTCTATACCTACCTAGTATATTAAAATTTCGAATATACGTTTGCAAAGCGTATATGCAAATTCTTTATATACTGTATTGTCCAAAATAAATTTAAATATAATATTCAAATACGTATCATAAGGTTTAAATTTTCAAAACAAAATTTATTTTCATTTTTTATTTTAAAAATAACACTCTTTCAGCTCATTCTAGGATACTACTGATCCCATCTCTAACGAGTCATTCTTATTGGATATTATTAATCCAATCTTTGATGAATTCTTTCTTTCGATTCTAATGTGACTTGTACTCGAGCTCTAAAAACCAAAGCTCGGATACCAAGCTGACACGACCCAAACTCGTCCTTACGGGAAAGACCGGATTGAGTTGAGAACACGACAAATCAGAATGCAAACAGAAGAACATTTCATTCCCTATTACAACAATTACATCAGAGTACAAGAATATAATAGAGGATGAATAAATAATATACATTTGACAAATATCAGAGATTTAAAATTACAATGCAGTGGAAAAAATACATAACACAACTGAAAGAAATACACGGATACAGAGCGTTCCGAATATAGCTCCAGCTCTAAATCAAGGGTCCTGGAAAAGAAATAATCTGCAAAACCAAAACTACTAGTTGCCCGTGTGGAAAATAGGGGCACCCAGAGTTTAGGTTAAAACAATAAACTCCAGGTCAGTCATGTGACTAGTGTGAGAACTAAAACAGTTATTTATAACTTTACTTTAAAAATAAGGTGAATCAAGGGACCACGCCGTATAACACGGAACGGGTATCCTCCCAAGAATACAAGTGCATAGAACAAACAGCATAATGCTTTTTGGAAAAATGAAACTATTATAAGACTCGGGTCCCGTCACATAATGCAACGCAAGCCGGAGGATAGAGTTTTCCATTATAATAGCCAAACATGCTTGGTATGTTTAAAATAAATCATTTTGATACTATTATAAGTGTAAAGTATATAAAACAACTTCAAATATAAATATATCAATCATAGACGGCATAGTGCCCCATCCCACTATGTCACCATACTAGGCTCTACAATCAAAACCGAAATGTCACGTATTGGAAATTGGATTTCCGTCATGAGTCTAGGCAAGGCATGTACTCCTAACCGCTTCAAGAAACTCTAGCAAATGTCTCGGGACTACACACTCTGGGGAACCCCTGGATCCCCTAAGGTCGATCCCCTCTTACGTTTGAGGATTGACAATTCCTGAACACACGTTTCCCGGTCCTGTAGGACCTATCCATCGGCTCCGTAGTAACCAATATATTCGAGGCGCCTCACAATCCAACAACCAAATAGGTAAAAATAATAAATGTCTTGGCTCCGTACCATGACACCTCCCATAGCTAGAAAGAAACGTCATGTCCACCTTGGATCCCTTATCTCGTTTTTGACTCATACCGAGGTGTGAGGCTCGCGAATTAACGCTATACACAAAGCTATGTTATATTAAAGCCATGCTTTGATCATCAACCACAAGACTGTGCTTTTCAACAGAAGCCTTGATCATTTGCATCTCAGCATGCCACACAGGAAATTTGTGTCATGCGACTGATGTCTATCGATATAAAACCTCTGAGTTCGTACGTCTCAGAGAAGGGTGTTAAGATAGAGAATAAATTCTCCGCCACCAAACAGATATACATTTAATAGAGATCAATCAACACGGAACGAAATCCAATGTCAGACACACATCCATTTACAAGCTCGTTCTGGGTCTGAACGAAACCGGAGGCACCTTATTACTCATCCCATATGTCCAACAAAGGAGAGAGGTCCTTGCATATCCGGTCGATCTCCAAGTACATCTGGATGATCACCACTTATTACCTTGTCTTGGGTGTACAGCCCAATCAAGACATCAGTTATCATCCAAACGATGTGAAGACCTCTGGTCTTCAACCACCGTCTTCATCGTTGGCATATCGTCGAATCATTTATTCAGAATGGGATTAACCCGGTCTTTCTGGATAACTCGCGTATCTTATAAACAAGTGCTATAAAAACACAACATACGCCTCATTCCAATAAAGAATATTCTTTTATTCAAATATTCATATCATTTGGGAAAGGTTCCCATTAATTTTATCAAAGATAAATTCTTTAAATTTATTTTTTAATCTTCCTTCGGATATCAATTCAAACCAAATTAAGGTTTATCCAAACTAGTCGGGATTAGCGCAACTTACCGAAGTAATCATTTCTTTTATTTCCCAATCCCAACCTATTCATCCCATAGAGAAAAACTGGTAATACTCCACATCTAACACCACGGTGTTATCGGTAAAATTAATTACCATTTCACGTTCAAATCTAATTAAAGATTTAACTATCGCCTGGAGTAAAACTGGTGGTACTCCATTCTCGATCCTTTCCCGAATTTGATAATTTAAATTATCACATTCACATTTCAATCTAATTAAAGATTCATTAAAACTCCACTTATTTTTAGTCCCCAAAAATCATTATGTAATGATTTTTCAAATTTAGGAAATAAATCCTACGTTTAACTGGATTAAAGAAATTATGTCATTTCAAACACAGTTCACGATAAACCCAAAATCACATTCCATTAATTATGGAATCTTCACGAAAAACAGATCAATATTTATAATCGGTATAAACTTCCATATCTAACCGATAATATAAATGGAATAACGGCAAAGCCTTTTGAAATTCCATATGTAGTAACAGCCTTCCTCCACAGAAGTTCACTTCGATTACTACCAAATTGAATTTCATTCCATTCCAATCAATTTTATTAAATTGGAAAACTTTTCTTTGGAAAATTTCCATTAAGTTTTAATAAAAAGATTTATAAATTCCAAATCACATTTCACTGTTAATCGGGTTAAAGAATGAATGTCGTTAAAATCATAGTTCACGATAAACCCGATTCACATGCCATTTTATTCCAATTACTAAATATAATTGGAAACTCTAATAATCTTAATTAAAAGATTTATTCTTTTCAAACGGGGTTTTAAGAATAGTGTTATTGAAGACACCATTCACGACAAACTCGTAATCCAATTCTTTTATTCAATTCCAATTAAATATTAATTAATTGGAAAACTTCACTAAACCTTAATTAAAAGATTTATTCTTTTCTCAACTGGGTTTAAGAACGGTGTTATTTAAGACACCATTTACGACAAACCCAAAATCCAGTTTGATACCAAATACAAGGCTCTGAATAGAAATTATATCGGCTTATATTCAATATCAAGTTCTGAAATCAAAAAATATTATTTTGGGAATAACGATATTTATATATCTTCCAAATTCCTCAACAATATCCGTATAATCACGGAATCCAATACCAAAATATTCCGAAGATTATTTCCATTCCAAACCATTCCAATTTATTTATTGGAAAAATTCTGGTTATTTTAAAACCATTTTCTCAATCCAATTTATTTATTTAAAAATAAATGGGATTATAATTCTAGTTAATAACTAGTTCATTTCGATAAAAATACATTTTTATCTTTTCAAATATGGAAATTTTCATCCTAATTCATTCCAAATCATTTATTATGATTTTTCACAAATTATTAATATTTTTAATAATTTTATTAAGGCCCTTCCTGTCGATTTCCATAAAGGGTCATCGAACTGCACTTACAACGACCTTTTCCAAATTTGATTTGGACATAATACCAAATCCAACCATTAGATTTCAAATCTCTTATATTCGTTGGAAAGCTCTTTTCGATATGAACCCAACGGTTCCAATTTTAGGAGAATCCGACGGTCGGATCTCCCGTAATGTCAATTCGAAGTTAATAGTCGAAATTCCCAAACTACCGCGGCGCGGCGCGTTCAATTCTAGCCATTTAATATATATATATATATTATATATATATATATATTATATGTATTTCATCGATTTCCATTTAAAACGTATTTTATAAATTTGTTTTAAATTCGTTTTAAAAACGATTTCAACTTCATTTTCAATTTTAAATCAAAATTGAATGCTCCATATCATTATAATATTAAAATGATAATATTTTCAAAATATTAGATTTCGAAATCAATTCTTTTTGGTATTCATTATAAAAATGAATAAATTCGATATTAATACCGTTCGCGCCAAAATGGCGTTAATCTAATCAACACGGCTTCATATTTTTCCATATTTTTGTGTCCATCCCAAATCGGGCATCAAAATCACATTTTGATCCATTTCTGAATATTATTTTAAAATATTATTTATTTTAAAATATTCATTATTCGTCATTTTAAAATATTCGTTAATTTAAAATATTTGTTCTTTTCGAATTGGAATCAGACGTAGTCAATTACCATATAATTTATTTATATGGATTTCATACAACACATGTATACAACAACAATCAAACATCATCCAGAGCATATTACACAACTGCATAAGCGTTAAATGTGAATAATTAACGCTTACAACAGCTTGTCAACCAATCGATTGATATACAACTAAACAATAGGGATTAGTGTATCTCAAATATCATCCCAATACCCGTGTGGGGTTTCAATCAACACACACCGATTTTATTTGTGCAGTTGGGCTATGTGTAAATTATATCGTCCCAATCAATATCAGTTAAATGTGTGTAAATAAACAAATCGTCTGATTTGTAAATGAATTTATATTTTATTCATATGCTCGTTAAAAATTATATTTTTAACGGTAAAATATTTATTGCAGCACATGAATATTTTATACAGTTCATTTATACAATAAAAATGATATTTTTATTGTTCTGACATTTTTAGAAAATTTCGGCAGCATAACAGCGCGATACTAGAACCGGAATAAGTTCTAGCCTTACCCCTCGCCTAACAATGGCTCGTGCTATATACAAACCAAATTCTAATCAATTCATTTCACTTCCCAAACCAAATTCAAACAAATAAACTAATCCAACAAACAACCAAACAAACATGGGTTCAAACAAAGGTGTCGGGTGCTACTAAGCACCGTCTGCATCCTATTATATATATTCAAGTAGAAAATGAATTAGATGAGAAGTTCTCACCTTTGGGATCCACTCCTTTAGTTCTATTTCTGAATTTTTGAACCGTTTGGATTTGCCCGAAATTCCATTGCAATCTTTTTCACGCTGTTTATAGTCAGAATAATATTTTTAACATGATATTTATATTAAAAATCACATTTTTATGACGCTACCGCATATATAAAAATCACACTTTTATAACGCTACATGTATAGAAAAGATTATATTTTTATTTCGCTACATGTATAGAAAAGATTATATTTTTATATATCGCTACATGTGTAGAAAAGATTATATTTTTATATATTATAAAAAAATCATATCTTTATATTACTAAAAATCTCACCTTTACCTTTCTAAAAATCATAACTTTATATGTATAAATATCATAACTTTTCCTTTCTAAAAATCATAACTTTATATGTATAAAAATCATACCTCTATTTCGCTTCCTAGATAATAAAAATCATATTTTTATTTCGCTTCCTAGATAATAAAAATCATATTTTTATTCCATAAATATATATGTAAAAGTTATATCTTTAATTCTAAACTGTATGTGTAAAAATCACATTTTTAATCCGCTATATAAATAAAAACCATATTTTTATACCATCGCTATGTATATAAAAATCGTACCTTTATTAACATAAATAAATAAATAAATAAATAAATAATGGAAATAAAAACTCACATTTTTGGCGTAAAAATCGCATCTTTGGTTGAGTAGGGGCCTACGGTGGCTGTGGGTGGCCGGTGGAGGGCGGTGCAGTCCCATGAGGTGGCGGTCAGCCGCGGTAGTGGGCCAGAGGGGTGGCGGCGGCCTGATTTGGTTGGTTAGGGTTTTTGCGTTAGGGGTTTCAAAGAGCGGTGGAAATGAGGGGGGCGGCCAGAGGTGGCGACGCCGGCGTGGGGCACGGTGCGACGGAGTATGTGGGTGGGGATTGCCCGTACGACGGTGGCTGCGACAAGAAGAAAGGGGTGACGGGTTTAAGGAATTTGGCGGTGCGGGTTTTCTTATTTAGGTTTAGAGATAACAGGGGGCATTATATATATATTATTATTTTTATTTAATTCTCCACAAAAAGTTGTCTTTTAATTACGAGCTCCGATTCAAACCCAATGACTATCGCCCCTAGCTAAATACCCCCATTCTGGACACAATGGCATATGTCTGGTAAGCCAATTCGATTGTTTCGTTCAGTTTTCATTTAAATTAAAATTTAAATCAATAGATATTCAATTTAAACGTACATTTTAATTTATCAGGGACATACACTGACTCCAAAAATTTCAAAAAAATAATTCTAGTTGTGTCTTGACGATTTGGTCCTATCAAAACTAATTTAATCGAATTTGGAGACCGTTTGAAAAATGTTCATTTTCCAGTCGATTAAATTCAAATAGAAATTACCAAACACATTTAAATCCACCACGCTCACATATTGATTCCAAAAATTATGAAAACTGGAATTGAGCCAAAACTTGGCATTCCGGATCCAACAAAAGTGGTCTCGTCAAAAACGGAGGTCGTTTGCAAAATCACTATTTTTAAGGGCTGTATATTATATAAAATTCCATAGCGATTATTCTGAATTTTCAACTGGACATAACTTTTTATTCCCGTTATGAAATCAGGATTTTTCAGATTCGCTGGAAAGATATTTTCAAATAGATTCAAATATTTTTGGTTTTACCAAAATCTGGTTTATTTTGAATCATGTACATTCATTTGAAATTTGAAATTGAATTTTCAAACTACCACGCTATTTCCAATTCCTTTTATAATTAGAATAAATATTTATATTCTCACTTTAATTTAAATAAATTTATACATTCTAATTCTATTCAAAATAAATTTATAGTCGTTTGTAACAACCCGTGTTTTTATAATGTGTAATAACCATAAATCAATGCAGAATTAATTTTTAAAATAAGAGTCAAGGGAAACGGGTTGCGCCATTGCGTTCGTCTCGAAATTCTGCTTGGAAACGAGTCTGAGTTTTCGAAAATTGGGGTCCGTACGACCAAGTTATGACCTTTCGAAGTTTTCAGAAGTTTTCAAGTTCAAAACAGCTCAATTCGATTTCAAAATTCGAATTTCAAACGTCAGAATGGACTGGGCGAGAAATTTCCTGCCCAGGACCAGGTCGACCTGGGGGTCGACTATGTAGTCGACCTGCCCAGGACCAGGTCGACCATAGTGTCGACCTGGGGGTCGACCTAGTGGCCGAGTCCACTTTTGAAGCTGGATTCATTTTGATGTTCCTGGCCTCGTTTCTGTCCACATTCGTTGACCTGACCCTATAAATACATCCCCTAACACCAGTCTCTCTGCACAAAATTCTTTCTGACCTTATGCTTCTCTAATTCTGATTGAAAAGTTTGAGAAAGGGACTGCTTCTTCTACGTTGAGGATGCGTTAAGAGAATTGCTGATTTGGGGATTTCTATTAGGACTCGACTAAGCATATAAAGATTCAACATCGAATCTCTTTTTCTAATTCTCGAACCACGTTCTGTAAGCCCCGGTTATTTTTAGATTTAAACTGTGAATGTAATATGAATATGTTGTAAATTGAAAATGGACCTATGTATGATTACTGTTTTACATCCATTCTTGTTCATCTTGGATCTTGACTCTTGGATATTACTATGACATTGATTTGGAGCCTATTCATGTTGTAAATCAAAAATAGAAACCCCTCATATTATCATGTTGAATCTGCTATTAGTCACAAGTTTATGACTATCACCTTATGTCAATCGTTACCATGACTATACTATCACCTTAAGTCAATCGTTACCATGACTATACTATCACCTTATGACAACTGTTATCTTGACTAGTACCTTATTTTGCTAGATTTGGAATCTTTATGTTTGAGGCCAATATTCCATATGCTAGTAATGTTTTAATCTTTTATTTCAAGTCATACTATGCTATGTTAGTAATCACTTTTGCCACCTTATACCCGTTCCTTTTTATGTTATTCCCTAATTAGATTTATTTGTATCGATTCGAGCTTACGTGCGATGGGAATACGATTTGGGTAGATTAGGTAAAACATGAATTAGCTTTAAACTTGAACATGAACGTTGTTATGACTTGAACCTGAATATGGACATGAACTTGACACGATTTGACATGAAACATGACCTGAAAACTTGACATGAATCTAGACATGAAAACTTGAACGTGGGCATGACAATTAGATAAACTTGAAAATGGACAACTCGAGGTTGGGTTGAGTTTGCAGTGTAAATCTGCCCGGAACCGCCCGGCAAATCCAGTGGCTGCAAACAATAGGATCCAATGTGGGTAGTTGGTCATATCGCACGTAAAACCCGAGGTTAGACTATGTTGTGGTGTAAATCTGCCCGGAACCGCCCGGCAAATCCAGTGACCACAACAGTTAGTCTAATGTGAGAGGTTGAAGTGCATTAATGAATTAATGCCACATGATAGGGTTAAGTCATGGACCACTTGAATATACTTAACCAACTTGACATGATGATTTGATAGGGTTAAGTCATGAACTGCTTGAACACACTTAACCAACTTGATACATGATCTGGATAGGGTTAAGTCACGAATTTGAATGACAACACTTAACCCATTAGAAACCCTAGTTACGCGGTCCTTTTTAGCAGTAACCCACTTGGATGTATCACGATACCCTGGAACTAGGCAGGGTGGGGCACGATTACTGGGCTAATTGTAAGCGACCAGAACGACGGCTGAGTGGGTGCGCCATTGTAGGTTCAGGCGGGCTATGGTCGTGCACGTAGTCCGGAGTTGAAAAAGCAGGAATTGGGCACCCGTAGGTTTACACTGTGCGTGCTTGATTCGTGTCGGTGGTTGGCACCATAGGACGTGATACACCCTATGGTGGACCTAGCACAGGTAACTACATTTCAGGATAGGGCCGTATGACACAGACACATGACGAGCTAGGACTTGTAGGGAGCCGATCGATTAGTAGATCGTACCGTAGGACCCCGTAATGGGTCACTTCATGATACTGGGCCAAGGGATCATTTCATGGTTAATACTTGACATGGGTTAGAATACTAGTACGGTTGGTGCAGCGAACCTTGAACATGCGATGCTAGACTTGACTTATCTTGTTATCTTAATTATCCTACCAGTTCTGTTATCATCCTTATGTTTAATTCCAGTTTTCACATATCATGTTACCTTTACTAGTTTTCACACTGAAAGTCACTAGGGCTTACTAGTCTTTATGACTGACCCTTTTTCTTTTGTCCCCCCCCCCAGGTTCTCAGGGAGGAAACACTAGCTCTTAGCTTGGATTTGGCTTGCTTTCTGATAGCTCATGTACGCTTTGGTCTTGAGCTATGTTATGGCTGCTTCTGCTATTTATGGGGAATATTTTACTTTTGTTATCTTAAGTTTATGCTTCTTTGGAACTTGATGTAATGGAATAATTTGTATCTTGGATATATGAGGTTTTTGACCCTTTCTTGAAAGTAATAAAAAGTTGGTTTTTAATTTCTACCGCTGCTTTCTTTATGTTCTGCCTTGTGATATCTCTGTGCATGTTTACCTAGATAATACTCCACCAAAACTAGTGCATTCCCTTTGTGAGGTGGGGTGTTACATCGTTACTATTTAAAATAAATCATTTTAAATATTCAAAATTCATTAAAATAGCCAAAATAAAAATTTTAAATTGGTTCTGATTTTCCGAGTTGTTACACTGGCCATTAACTGATTGAAGTGACGGCTGTATCATTTAGAATTTGGGTTAGGTTACAAATGACCCATTGTATAAATATTTATAATCTTAATTAATTAATTCCCTTATTATTTGTTTATCGATATGAACTCCAAACAAGACCCCACGACTGTCGCCCCTAGCCAAATACCCCTATTCCAGACACAATGGACTATGTTTCGTAAGCCCATTTGACCGTTTCAGCCTATTTTTCTTTATATTAAAATATAAAACGTTTAATATTAAATTTAAATGTACATTTTAATTTACCGGGGCCACATACTGATTCCAAAAGTTCTCGAAAAATAAATCTAACTATGTTTTGACGATACGGTCCTAACAAAATTAATTTTTTCGAATTTGGAGGCCGTTTGAAAAATGGCCTTTTTAATGGTCGATCCAATTCATCAGAAATAATCAAATGCGTTTTAATTTACCATGCTCACATATTAATTCCAAAAATTATGAAAATTGGAATCTAATAATAATTTGACATTTCGGATCCAACAAAAATGGTTTCATCGAAAATGGAGGTCGTTTGCGAAATGGCTATTTTTAAAGGGTTATACATTATATTAAAATATATATAAATTCCATAGGGAATATTTTAAATTTTAAACTGGTTATAACTTTTTATTTATTTTATGAAATCTGAATTTTTCACATTCGTTAGAAAGACATAATTAAACAGATTCAAATATTTCTAGTTTTACTGAAATCTGATTTATTTTGATTCCTGTACATTCAATTGAAATTTGAAATCGAATTTTCAAACTACCGCGCCATTTCTAACTCTATTTATAATTAATTAAATTATTACATTCTAACTTCAATTTAAACAAATTTTTAGCCATTATTATTAAAAATAATTCATTTTAAATATTCAAAATCCATTAAAATAAAGATTTTAAATTGGTTCTGAAAATCCGGGTTGTTACACCGCGGTTTTGATTGTATACTATATATGTAGAGCGTGATATGCAAGCGTTCTGCTAGATTGATATTTATTTGTATTTAGACATTATGATAATATCAGAAAAGATATTGATTTCAAAATGTTTTGGGTTATCGTAAGGTAAAAATCATCCGTATTTATGTGTGGATTGGTCTTACGATTATTTTTCTTTTAAAAAGGTTTTTGAAAGTTAAAATCAAGCTGTTTAAAATCGTTTGCTCACACCAATTCTATGACTAACCCACAGTTTATTTTCTATATTTTCCCTAAACTCTTGGGTCCCCAAATTTGTACGGGCAGTCAAGTAGTTTAGGATTTACAGATACACTGGAAGGAGCTTGGAGCAGGAGGCTTCAGCGTTAGATATATGGAGTTTATTTCCGCTGTGATATATATGTGTTGTACTCTGATGTTTGTATGTAAGTACAAATACAATATTGTATCTCAAGTTATGTCATTTAATATATTTTACTCGTGCCGCTGTGAGATTCATGTTATTCTGATTCATTCCTCTTGTTCTTCTATTCTAAATTTCTTTCTTTCTACTTCTCACTCTCTAATTTCTTTCTTGAATATTTGAGTTTTAGTGCAATTTGGGTTGGACTTGTATTGTTTTAGTCGACTCAAAGGGTACTAAAATTTGGGTCGTTACATTTGGTATCAAGGCATAAGGTTGAGTAATAACCTTGGCTCTATGGCGTTACTCAATAGAGATGGGGTTAGTGATACCCTAGATTGAGTTTGAGTGTATATATATGAGCACGTATTTGTTAGTTGATATAAAAATTGTTTTATATTGTATTGGTTGGTTTGTCGAGTGGTTTACGAATCCTGGTCGATACAGAAGTTGAAACATATCAATATGTGTTTCTAAACTCTTGAATAGAGTAATTCGACACTGTATTGTTTTAAAAGATGGGTAAATGAAATAATTTTACTCAAAAATTTATTTTGATATAAAAGGATAATTATCCAAAATTATAAATAGTTGTGTTGATTGCTATTATAATTTAGTATTAGATTATAACAATGAGACGGTTATATATAACCAAACTTGATTAATATAAGAATAAACTATACAAATAAGACAAACCAGGAATGAATTTAAACTCCGAGGAGTTGAAGAATTTTTAATGAATACAATTTTGAATTTCCACCAAATGAATCCGGTATTAAATTATTAACTGGATGAGAATTCATGTGAAAAAAACAAAAATAAAAATAAAGATAATTAATCCGGGAGATTTATTAGTTAATGGAAAATATGAACAAGTCTTAACATAGTAAGTAAATTTAATTGGTGAGTTAAATTGGATTTGAGTTTAAAAGAAAATTGGAAGCAGATAAAATATTTGAATGAGTTGGATTCAAATTGATAAAATAGATGAGTTTTGGGATTATTTTCCGAATATAATGTGAGATATCTTCTTAAAACAAATATGTTTATATTTATGGATGCATATGGATAGTAGTATATGAGGATAAAAGTTAGATGCCAGATAGAGGATAAAAGTTGAATAACGGACAGAGGATGCAAGTCAACATCTTAATTGGATTTATTGAGCATATTTAGAGAACCAGTTGTTCATGTGATTTCATTGATGATTAGAGAGAGCCAGAGAGGCGAGTTTTGTAATACGATTTAGCCGAACGGAAGAGATACTGTCGAACTTTTCGAAAATTTAATAAATTTTATTTCTAAAATAAGTTTGATTACTTAAAATGGATTTACTGATTTTATATCGAAAACAGATGAGTTAAATGAAGTTAATAAATTGAGGTAGAATCAATTTGAATAAAGATGAATTTCATCAACAATTTGCTAAAAATGAGGTAAGGAAATGAAGGAGTTTTGAGATGTACTCCGTGTATCTGATAAGAGGAGATTTATTTATGATCCAATATCGATTTTGAAATCACCAGGCTAGTGAGATTTGGATTTTGGACTAGAGTTGACTGTGATCGGATATCCAGTATGTATCGTGGATTGGGATGAAGAGTGACTGCGGGGTGAGGTAACAACTGCTGATGTGTGGATTGTATGTTTTGATTGTTGTAAATTATTTGGTAGATAACTTGTGTGTTGGATGCCGGTTTTAATATGATTATTAATATATGACTGGCATATATGTTTAGTTATGAGTCATTGACTTTGCGTATAACTGAAATTTCTAGTTGCTCTTTAATTTCAGGGACGAATTTCTTTTAAAGGGGAAGGAATGAAACGTCCCTTTTTTCGACCAATTTTATAATCTATGCGTTTATGGCCTTAAATACTTGTATTATCTGACTTGATTTTTCATGTTAAAACTGGAAACAAAAGATGAAAAGCAGTAAGAAATTTATATGAGAAAATTTTGCCTCTTTGATTTTGTCGATTGTTATGCAACATCTATAGATATGCATGTATGTCACTAAATGTATTGTTTTAAATCAGTTCAATTTTTATCAACATAGAACATAAAAACATTGAAACAAAGAAAAGAAAACAGTTAACAAAACTAGGAAAAACAAAAGAACAGAAGCAGTAGAGAATAAGGAAATATAATATGATGAGTTACTTAGCAAATTAAAATACTCATTTGTTATGTTGTTGCCATAGGTGCCAAACCACGGTTGTAATAGCATTGTCCGCTACTCCATTTAGCAAGTTCCTCCCTTGAACTGTCTGAATCACACAATAGTGCGGTAGGAAGTGTAATGAAGCTTGTTTATGTATATTTCCCTTGTACCATTGTACTATATGTTTTGCAAGAGCAACACAAAAGCCAGAGATAACAATGCGTGAGCTTTGGTACTTCGTTTATATATAAATTAGGATAGTGGTGAAGTGACGGGCCATGTAGTGGTTTGGCCAGTGACTAGTAAAGCAAATGAAGGTTGCAGCTAATACTAAGGAGGAATAAGTAAGAGAAAAAGGAAATATAGGAGAAGAAGCACAGAAGTAGTAGTGGGAACCAAAAGAAAAGGGTAGGAACCAACTGCTATGGGATATTATTTAATAAGTAATGTTGTTCTAGTGATGCTCACGTCAGGACGGCCTTACATTATACACTATAAAGTAAATAATTGACAATATTAGTATTAACGCAGCATGAAATATCAAAAATAAATTGATTTATAATAACTGTAGAAAAGAAGTGATGAGCATGTTTTACTTGTACAACCCCTTATATTTCCATAGCTAATCGTATGGTTTGAATTGATATTATATATAACCAGTAGGATCACTTCAATATGGCACGTGCATTTAAAAGCATCTATAGTTAATTAATATTTAGTTGTGTTTAACTCAATTCTGTATTGCATGAGATACCCATTTTAGTTACATTTTGAAAGAGAAGAGATAGTAGAAAAATTAGAAGAGAAGATAGGCAGTAGCACAATGATAGGAAACAACAGAGAGAAAAGTAAAGGGAGTGGAGTTTTGTGATCGGCCATGCAGTGAGTTCGGCCCAGTGATTAACAAAGCAAATAAAGGTAGTAGTAAACAAGTAGGAAATAAATAAGTATATGAATAAAAAGAATAGGAAGAACAGAAGTGGCAAAGAAAGAACAGTAAAGAAGAAGTATACTATTAGCAGTAGGTGCAGATGCTCGAAAATATTATTGTTGGTTTCAGGTGGAGCGTTGTTGGGTGCATTCGGCGATCTGACAATGGCAGGATGTTCGGTTGTAGGAGTTGGTGGAATTTCGGTCCATCTCGGATCAAGGAACAATAGGAAACGGGTGCACTAGGGGGTGTTGATGGCTTCGCGAGACCTAGCCAGGTATGTGGCGATGGTCGGGGCTTGGTTAAAGCCATGGCAGTGGCTGTGAATGTGCACAACGTGCACAAGTGTGCACTGATTTGTACAGGATAGTGAAGAGAGAAATTATGGGTAACCGTAGAAAATAGAAGGAAGGAGGCGCAGACCGGACGTGGATGATCTGGGCGGTAACGGGTTTCGCTGGTGGACGCGCACATGCATTCTTGCGGGTACAGGGGTGTATTGGTAAGTGGTAATGGAAGAGTAGAAATGAAACAATGAATAAAGAAGATTGGAGAAGGAAAATGGGCTAGAGTTTGAGCTAGTCATTTTGGCAACAGACTTAGTAATATTTAAAAAGAAAGGATTCATAAGAATAAAAAGGAAAGTAAGGGAAAGGAAAGTAGAAAAGAGGGAAAAAATGATGTTGTAAGGATACAAATATTTGGTTTAAATCTCCAAATTTTAATTTATATTATTTTTAGTTAAAATTAAATAATAGTAAATGTATATAATGGATTTTTGATGAAATTGTAAGAAGAGTCATCCAGTAAATTAAGTTTAAACTTCATCGCTATATTAACAAGCTGTATTTTAAATAAATGAATTAAAAATTAAATTTATCATTTTTTGAATAATTGAAATAAATGAAAAGGATAGAATTTATTAAATTCTTAAAGATTGGATAATTGATTCAAATCCGATCATTGAATTATAGTCGATATCGGAAGGTGGTCGACTTCAGTAATGTTGTATGGTTATGGATTCAACTGTGTGAAATAAACATTTCAATATTGATTGAAATCATATCGACTTATGTTGATGACCATTTAAGAATCAAGAAATGTAATTTAGGAAAACGACGTCATTCCAAATCGTCTCTGAACACTTCGCGATTTCGATCAAATCGCGTTGTGTTTTCTAATGACGGTCTCGAAATACGAGTACGCCGTTATTCTAAACTTTTCATGTATGATTGTTCATCCAAATGTTGGTCAACACAGATCATGATTATTTAATAAACAATAACATGATTATATAATTTAAATTGTCTATATCGACCACTGTTGCAAATTAAAATATGGTTTTGTTTTGAATAAACAAAACATAAATTGTCAAGCTAGAATCATCAAGTATGTTGTGATAATTGATTTTTGATCGCTTTGGCAGTTAGAGTGTGATATGTTATTCTAACCTGAATAGTTTAAAGTAGCATTGACACAATTAAATTATCATGTATTAGAACACTGTTAAATCTTATATATGACATATTTTCAGTAGATAAGTACCGATAATTAATATGAATATTTAATCCATAAGTAATTTGTTGACTTGATTATTATTTTAAACATCACTTGACCCTACGTTATCGTTTTCGAAAAGTCCGAAATCTAAATTCCACTTCGATCTGATTTATATGTTATAAGTCAGAGATTATTAAAGAAAAATGAAAATGGTGTTTATACAAAAGCTGTTCTGTTTACAAAATAGTGCCTTCGTTTTGTCCAGTCGTAGGACAACTTGTATGGACGAATGTCTGACAAAGTATACCTGACAGATCGCGTAAGTTGATCTTCAAACGTATTTACATTGGTGGCGGAGGAATTCGTTTCTCTTAGCTTTATGCCTGTAATTATTTTTTGGGAAGTCAATTTGTGATTTGGTGGGTTTGACGATGTGGCATTTAAAGTAAATGAAGATATGATCTGTGTAATGGTAAGTTCCAAACTCAAGCCTCTTCAACTAGGAAATTGTTTTAAATCGGGTAGGCAACATGGCTATGTGGGTCACTTCCATTAAAACAGTGTATCATTACCTGATCTGGAGAAATCAAATGCCTTCGGTTGTCCCTTTTTTTATGCTGCCAGTTCAGTTGGCTGGCCCTCAACTGCGGTGATGATATATTCGGTACTCTCAAGCGAAATGAGAGGTCGATCATGTGTAGCCGGGTTGCAAGATGTTCTTGTTGAACCCCAAGGTATTCATTTCTAGAGGTACATTGTCGGAAGGTGGTCCCATACCTTGCCATAGTTGGAAATCCATTCTCCAATAAGAGCCTGCGGTGAGCATGAGATGCAAGCGTTCTGCTAGATTGGTATTTATTTGTATTTACACATTATGATAATATCAGAAAAGATATGGATTTCAAAATGTTTTGGGTTATCGTAAGGTAAAAACCACCCGTATTTATGTGTGGATTGGTCTTACGATTATCTTTCTTTCAAAAAGGATTTTGAAAGTTAAAATCAGTCTGTTTAAATTCGTTTGCTCACACCAATTCCATGACTGACCCAGAGTTTATTTTCTATGTTTTCCCTAAACTCTTGGGTGCCCAAATTTGTACGGGCAGTCAAGTAGTTCAGGATTTACAGATACACTGGAAGGAGCTTGGAGCAGGAGGCTTCAGCGTCAGATATATGGAGTTTATTTCCGCTGTGATATATGTGGGTTGTACTCTGATGTTTATATGTAAGTACAATTACAGTTTTGTATTTCAAATTATGTCATTTGATATATTTTACTCGTTCCGCTGTGAGATTCGTGTTACTCTGATTCTGTTCTTCTATTGTAAATTTCTTTCTACTTCTCACCCTCTAATTTCTTTGTTGAACATCTGAGTTTTAGTGCAATTTGGGTTGGACTTGTATTGTTTTAGTCGATTCAAAGGGTACCAAAATTTGGGTCGTTACATTTGGTATCTGAGCATAAGGTTGAGTAATAACCTAGGCTCTGTGGCGTAACTCAATAGAGATGGGGTTAGTGATACTCTAGAATGAGTTTGAGTGTGTGTGTGTATATATATATATATGAGTGCGTATTTGCTAGTAGATATAAAAATTGTTTTATATTGTGTTGGTTGGTTTGTCGAGTGGTTTACGAATTCTGGTCGATACAGAAGTTGAAACCGTATCGATAGGTGTTTCTAAACTCTTGAATAGAGTAATTCGACACTATATTGTTTTAAAAGCTGGGTAAATGAAATAATTTTACTCAAAAATTTATTTTGATATAAAAGGATAATTATCCAAAATTATTAATGGCTGTGTTGATTGCTATTATAATCTGGTATTAGATTATAACAATGAGATGGTTATATATAACCAAACTGGATTTATATAAGAATAAACTATACAAATAAGACAAACTAGGATTGAATTTAAACTCTGAGGAGTTGAAGAATTTTTAATGAATACAGTTTTGAGTTTCCACCAAATGAATCCAGTATTAAATTATTAACTGGATGAGAATTCATGTGAAAAAAAAAAGATAATTAATCCGGGATATTTATTAGTTAATGGAAAATATGAACAAGACTTAACATAGTAAGTAAATTTAATTAGTGAGTTAAACTGGATTTGAGTTTAAAAGAAAATCGGAAACAGATAAAATATTTGAATAAGTTGGATTCAAATTGATAAAGTAGATGAGTTTTGGGATTGTTTTCCAAATATAATGTGAGATATCCTCTAAAAATAAATATGTTTGTATTTATGGATGCATATGGATGGTAGTATACGAGGATAAAAGTTAGATGCCAGATAGGATAAAAGTTGAATAACGGACAAAGGATACAAGTCAACATCTTAATTGGATTTATTGAGCATATTTGGAGAACCAGTTGTTCTTGTGATTTCATTGATGATTAGAGAGAGCCAGAGAGGCGAGCTTTAGAGTAGTACGATTTAGCCGAACAGAAGAGATACTGTGGAACTTTCCGAAAATTTCCGAAAATTTAAGAAATTTTATTTCTAAGATAAGTTTGATTACTTAAAATGGATTTACTGATTTTATATCGAAAACAGATGAGTTAAATGAAGTTAATAAACTGAGGTAGAATCAATTTGAATAAAGATGAATTTCATCGACAATTTGCTAAAAAAACGAGGTGAGGAAATGAAGGAGTTTTGAGATGTACTCCGCGTATCTGATAAGAGGAGATTTATTCATAATCCATTATCGGTTTGGAAATCATCAGGCTAGTGAGATTTGGATTTTGAACCAGAGTTGACTGTGATCGGATATCCAGTCTGTATCGTGGATTGAGATGAAGAGTGACTCCGGGGTGAGGTAATAACCGCTGATGTGTGGATTGAATGTTTTGATTGTTGTAAATTGTTTGGTAGATAACTTGTGTGTTGGATGTCGGGTTTGATATGATTATTAATATATGAATAGCATATATGCTTAGTTATGAGTCAATGACTTTGCCTATAACTGAAATTTCTAGATGCACTTTAATTTCGGGGACGAAATTCTTTTAAGGGGGAAGGAATGCAACGTCCCGGTTTTTTCAACCAATTTTATAATCTATAAATTTAGATTTGTATCTGGTAATTAAATAAGTTGAATTAATATTTAATTGGAATATAAAGAAAATTAGAATAATCATTGTTTTAAAGTCATATGTATGTATGTATATATATGAAATGCGTTTTAACATTTCTGTTACATTTACGTCTTAATTTAAGTAGTTTTAAATTTGCATAAATAAACACATATATATGAGTGTATATATGGATATATATATATTTATATTTATATTTATATATATATGTATGTATGTATGTATGTGTGTGTGTATATATATATATAAAGCATGTTGTCATTTTGTTTTGGTAAAAAAAAACTTGTTTTAACTTTTGTAAATTAATAAATAGATCAATATATCTATTTATATGTACATACTTGTGTAAAATTAGTTTTGATTCACTTTTAAACTTATGAAATAAAGTGGTCAATAACTTGCACTTCTTAATAAACTAAAGCAATTTATTAATAGTTTACAAATATTCAAGTTTCATGCATGACAAGAATGTGATAAAAGACAAATAAAGTGTATATACCAGGGAGGATAAATCAAATATTTTGTTGTGCAAGACATGATATCCTGAAATCTATTTGTACAAGCTATTTAAGGTCTAGGATATGCCTAGAAGATAAATGACACTATAAAATACAATTTTCCTTTATAAGTATGAATTTTTTTATCCATTAAGTACACATAGGTGTACATTTCTAGCCATACACAACTTTTCAAAATATAGGATAGACTGCCTTGAACCAGCCTGGAACCATCACCTTCTCTACCCTAGAGCCTTAGTTTTTAGGATCTTGCACATGGCTTGTACACAAATATAGACAGCAGCACATATCCTGGCAATGAACACCATTCTTTCACATCAATGTAGGCTGCCAATGTTTGGTGTCGCGTTGAAGCCAAGCTTGTATTTTTTCACATTTTAGTTCGTATGTTGTACTCCTTGTTGCTGGCCAAGCATGTGCATACTGGAGAGAAATAAATGAGAAAGCCCATGACATTACACCTCTTATCAATCACCATGTAGCAGCAGTTATCTACCGGTCTACCCTACCGAAAACTTCATGGAGAAGCCTTGTTTTTGCCTATAAATACCCAAACACACTTACACTAAATCATTCACAAAATTTAATTACAACCTGATGCAAGACTTGAATCTGAGAATCATGGGAACAAACTAAAAGACAAAGGAGCACAAAAACATCTGTAGCTGAAACATGAAAACAGGGGATCTTTTGGTGAGTAAACTAATTCCTTTTTTCCTATTAAAACTATTCATGGATGTATTTATATATTATGTATGCATATATGGCCTTAAATGCTTGTATTATCTGACTTGATTTTTCATGTTAAAACTGGAAACAAAAGATGAAAAACAGTAAGAAATTTATGTGAGAAAATTTTCCCCTTTTTGTTTGCCGATTGTTATACAACATCTATAGATATGCATGTATGTCACTAAATGTATTGTTTTAAATCAGTTCAATTTTTATCAACATTAAACATAAAAACATTGAAACAGAGAAAAGAAAACATTTAACAAAACCAGGAAAAGCAAATGTACAGAAGCAGTAAACAATAAGGAAATTTAAGATGATGAGTTACTTAGCAAATTAAAATACTCATTTGTTATGTTGCTGCCAGAGGTACCAAACCACAGTTGTAATAGCTTTGTCCCTTGCGCCATTTAGCAACTTCCCCCCTTGAATTGTCTGAAACACACAATAGTGCTGTAGGAAGTGTAATGAAGCTTGTTCCTGTATATTTCCCTTGTATCATTGTACTATACGTGTTGCAAGAGCAACACAAAAGCTAGAGATAACAATGCGTGAGCTTTGGTACTTCGTTTATATATAAAATAGGATATTTCCAAGAGCAACACAAAAGCTAGAGATAACAATGCTTGTATTATCTGGGAGTTTTCAAACAGTTTAACCTTTTGAAAAATCAAATTTTCCTTTTGAACATGTCACTGAGCCCTTAATTAATATTCCAATAGTTAAATCACTTCTCTATTTCTTTATCAATATTTGTTAACCAAATATTTTCAATAACCATATTGGCCTTTTATGTTATCTGGAAAACATTTCCGAATATCGCCTTCCTTTATTTTCTAAACTTTAGAAAATATATGCTATTTATAATTGGAAAATATTCCAATTACTTACCTCTTTTCCGATCTCGTTTATTTCTATACTTAGGAAATATTCTTTATTATATTTCCAAGCTTACACTTATTTGGGTTAAAACGGATGTTGTGTAAAACATCGTTACGACAACCCAAATACTATATTCAACTAACTCTTATTCAACATTGATCTTCGAGCCTGAAATCTTTCTATTTATTTGTTAATAATGAAATCAATCAAGTTGGGGTATAACTACCTCTCAGACCTTGACTGAATAACATTTATAACGTCAAAACAGATATGACTACTTACTCGAATAATCAATACCATACAACTACTTATTCACTTTTAAACACGTACGCTTCCTCTTTCTATTCTTACTAGATTTTATTCTTAGTCTTCCTTTTTGATTTTACTATTCTATTTCTAAGTTCGTTTCCTTATCGACTTCTGTATATATCGATATGTTGATTTCTAACTATCAAATTATCTTAAAAATATTCTAACTCCTTAAATTCTCGGAAAAAATCGCCATAACCTCCTTTGTACTAGGAGCATCGGGATATTTCAAATAGCCTCCCATGGCCCTCACCAATCCAAAAGAAAAAGAAAAAGCCAAGCGGCTTGCCGATACGGCGCATAAAATCTCATATATTAATTAAATACTTACTTTTTTGTCGAGCATTCTGTTTATATACCTTCATACCTTATCCATACCTATCTCATGTATATTTATACCTGCCCAATCTATTTTAACTATACCTGATCGTTTTAACTCCATTCGATAATTAATTTGTTAATTAACTCTTTAGTCTATTTCACTTTTATATTTGAACATGACATGTTCAAATATATTTTAACTTGCTTATTAACTAATTTGAATCCAAATTTCAAATTTAAGTTCTATATTCGATTTTGAATATCCATTTACAAATCCAATTCACCTTTCAAAGTTCAACTTCAAATTCAAAACTCGATTAACTAATTCCTCTTCGACTTAGTTAATTCTATTCAATTTCTATTCAAATTTTATATCACTTCTATTATTCAAATTCTATATATCAATTACTATTCAAATTCTATATATCAAATTCTATATTTGAATTCCATTTGAATTTTATATTCAAATTCCATTTCACCTTCGATATTCAAATCCTATATTTTAATTCCTTTATATTTTCTATATTCAAATTCTATATTTGAATTCCATTTGAATTTCTATATTCAAACTCTATTTGAATTTCTATATTCCAACTCTATTTCAATTCCATTGAATTTCATATATTCAAACTCCCTTTGAATTTCCTATATTCAAATCCTATTATTACTCTATATGAATTCTATATTCAATTTTCCATTATTTAAATCTTCTTTATTCAAATCTCATTTGAATTTCTATATTCAAATCCCCTTTGAATTTTCTATATTCAAATCTCCTTTGAATTTTCTTATTTAAATTCTATGTTTGAACTTCTTTTATTCAAATTCCTTTTCAAACTTTCTTTATTCATTCTTTAAATAAGTCTCGATTTCAATTCCTTTTGAAATCGATATTTGTACCTTTGGAAAATAGATTTCCCTTTCAATTTCACACTTGTATTTTTATTTCTGAATTATCCAATGATAATTCTTTTCGCTTTATTTATAAACTTCGTTTATAAAAGAACTATTTATAAACTTCGTTTATAAAGGAACTTCTCATTTTATTTCTTTTAAAACAAGTTAATATTTCAAATCTATTTAAAAATTCAAATTCTATATTATAAATCCCATTTTTGAAATTCAACACAACTTGTCTTTCCCAAAACAAATTCAAAACAGTATCTCTGGTAGTAATTCGTCACTTACAACTCGAAAATGAGTACTGATGATGCATCTCTCATCATCAGAATGTATTTTCCAGCGATCGAAGTGAGTTCAATACTATAAAACCATTTCTAAACATTTCCACTTTGAAATTCATTTCAAAATATAATTCACACTGCTCGTAAAATAATTTAAAATCTCCCAGGATCTTAAATTTTCCTTATTTTTAATCCAAATCCATTTACAAACACTTATCCAATTCTCCATAATTTTAACTCAATTTCTGGTTTAAAATTTCAGATTTCAACTCATCTGATTTCACGTATATGAATTCTGATTGGTTATTTACATAACCATTTAATTTATAATATTACTCGATTATAATAACAACCAATATATCTAATATATTATAATTTTGATATATATATCTTCTCTATATCAAGATATACCTTGGGTAAACTTATTTTAATTTACCCTCTTTTCAAAACATACCGTGCTGACCCATCGTATTCGAGTGTTTAGTAACTCCTACCGATACAGTGGAACAAACTGATCGACTAGAACTCATAAACAACTCAACCAATAAATCTCCACAATATAAAACAAATTTTTATATCAATAACAAATACGTTCACTCGAATATATACACTCAAACTCAATCTAGGGTATTACTAACCCCATCTCTATCGAGTCACGCCACAGAGCCAAGGTAATTCTTAACCTCGCTCTGATACCAACTGTAATGACCCGAAAATCTGGTCCAATTTGAGCTGACCAAAAACGCAAGTCCAACCCCAAATTAAACTGAAAATCAGGAAATTAATAGAAAGAAAACAGAGGGTGAGGAAAGATAAGATAGAAACTTAGAATAGAAGAAGAAGAAGAAGAAGAACACAATATCAGAGTAACACGAATTTGTTCAGAGTTAGTGAGATTTACTCACTTTGGCAATTCATCGTTAAAGAACGATAAACTGTTATTTGATTTGAATCAAACAATTAAATCCGCCGTAAATTCAGACGAGTTCCAATCCACTTCCCGTCAGTTTCACTGCGAAGTGTCCATCCATACGATCCTGTCGGATCTTGTTTCGTTGAGTTTCGATTTCGTATGAACAAGTTATTAGATTTACAAGTTATACACCTTAATTAATTGATAAATAAAACTTGGGTTTTAAATTAGTGGGCCTCACCCCCTTTCAACGTTGGCCCATTCTCCCTTTTAATCCCACGGCCCAAATCCCACCCTTCTTCCTCAAACACCCTGCTGCCGATGCTCACAGCCATTTCCATGATTTTGAACTCACACCGATCCTCCAATACACCATGGATTCATACACCGAAGCCACCATACTTCATCCCATCGGATTTCGCTCCTCCCCATACCATTTACCTTCGAACTCGGTCAACTCCTCCTCATCGCATCGACCAGCAGGACTCACGGGATACTGTATTTCCATCGATACATTTACCACCGAAATACCCCAAAAATCCACCAACACCTTCCATTCTACACTACAAATCCGAAAATGACCTCAACAACATAAATCATTGCTTCGCATCCCTTAAATCCTTAACCCTAGTTCGCTGTCCACCTTCCAGCGACGGAAAAGAGATGTCGAGCAACACATAAAAACTACTGCGTTAAAGAGCAGCGCATCACGAATATAAATATGTATTTTATACCATTTTCTGATCTTCATATGAATTGATTTTTAATTTTACCCAGAGTTGCGTTTGTGTTTCTGTAAAAATGGGTGGCGGCTTATAATTTTGAGCAGAAGAGAATTCCCATTAGGTTTTAAGGGTTAAGTATGGGTATTTATAGAAAAATTTGTGAAGATATTTTTGATGAGATATTTTAGTTTTATTTTCTTTTATATATGTTTTTGCCTTCTAAAAATTCGTGTGATCACACACGATACCCAAAAATCACAAAACTGGACATGCAACTAGAGTTCGACATTGCGGATCCAACGAAACTGGTTTCGTCGAATTCCGACTTCGTATGCTCACACAGCGTATTTTTAACTATCAAAATACTGACTGTTTTCTACTCTAAAGATCCGTACGACCACACAGTGACTCTAAAAATCATGAAACTGGAAATCTAACAACTATTTGACATTGCGGATCCAACAAAATTAGTTTCGTCGAATTCCTACTTCGTTTGCAAAAATGGCTATTTTTAAAGCTCTGGATGACCCATTTAAATATATTTAAATATAATTAAATTAAATATAAATAAATTTATATTATCGTATATATATTCATAGTGGAATACCATACAGTTCAGAATATTCCCATATGAATTTCTAACTCGATATTCACTTCCGGGTCAACCCGATATTCGATTTATATTGAAATTCCTTTTTAAAATATAAATAATTCCTTTATAAATTATAAAGGAATTCCACAGCGACTTTTCTAAAATTTGATTTGAACATAAATCAAAATCTACACGATGAAATCCCGATTTTTCTCTTCCACTAGAAAGATATACTCTACCAGCTCCACACGTTTCTTGTTTCACAGAAATCCGGCTTAAAACGAATCCTGTGCATTCAGTTGAAGTTCGAATCGCCAATTTACAAACCGCAGCGCCATTTCGAGCTCGATTTTAATTATTTTATAACTCTACGTTCAAACTGTCATTTATATAATATATTCGTTATTCAAATTCAATTCCAAGCTAAATTAAATATCATAGATGATCCGGTTCACACCATATCGTCATTTCGGCTAATCCTGATTATTTCAGAATTAAATATAATATTTAATTTTATTATTTTAATTAAATATTCATCATAATTTAATTCCACGACCATTAAATTCTCTAAACCACCATTTCAATAATTAAATAAATTAATTATAATACCTCTGCCAATGCGGGTCATTACAAAGAACAGAAGCGACAGAGAAAGGAAAGAAGAAGTATGCTATTAGCAGTAGGTGCAGATGCTCGGAAATACCATTGTTGGTTTCGGGTGGAGAGTTGTTGGGTGCAGTCAGCGATCTGACGATGGCAGGATATCCGGTTGTAGGAGTTGGTGGCATTTCAGTTCATCTCAGATCAAGGAACAATAGGAAGTGGGTACACTTGGGGGTGATTGTGGCTTCAGGAGACCGAGCCAGGTATGTGGCGATGGTCGGGGGTTGGTTGAAGCCATGGCTTTGGCTGTGCATGTGCATAGTGTACACAAGTGTGCACTGATTTGTGTAGAATAGTAAAGAGAGAAATGAGGGGTAATGGTAGAAAATAGAAGGAAGGAGGATGCAGACCGGACGTGGATGATCTGGCGGCAACGCGTTTCTCTGGTGGAGGCGCACTTGCATTTGCGGGAGTACAGGGGTATACTAGTAAGTGGTAATGGAAAAGTAGAAGTGAGACAATAAAAAAGAAGAAAGGAGAAGGAAAATGGGATAGAGTTTGGGCGAGTCATTTTGGCAACAGACTTAGTAATATTTAAAAAGAAAGGATACATTAGAATAAAAAGGAAATTAAGGGAAAGTAAAGTAGAAAAGAGAGAAAAAATGATGTTGTAATGAAACAAATATTTGGTTTAAATCTCCAAATTTTAATTTTGATTATTGTTCGTTAAAATTAAATAACAGCATACGTATAAGTATATGAGGTAATATAATGGATTTTTAATGAAATTGTAAGAAGAGTCATCCAGTAAATTAAGTTTAAACTTCACCGCTATATTAACAAGCTGTATATTAAATAAATGAATTAAAAACTAAATTTAACTTTTTTTTAATAATTGAAATAAATAAAAAGGGCAGAATTTATTAAATTCTTAATGATTGGATAATTGATTCAAATCCGATCGTTGAATTATAGTCGATATCGGAAGGTGGTCGACTTCAGTAATGTTGTGTGGTTATGGATTCAACTGTGTGAAATAAACATTTCACTATTAATTGAAATCATATCTGTCGATAACCATTTAAGAATCAAGAAATGAAATTCCGGAAAATGACGTTACTCCTAATCGTCTCTGAACACTTCACGATTTTGATCAAATTGCGTTGCGATTTCCAATGATGTTCTCGAAATATGAGTACGCCGTTATTCTTAATTTTTTATGTATGACTATTCAACCAAATGTTGGTCAACACAGATCATGATAATTTAATAAACATTAACACGATTATATAATTTAAATTGTCTATATCGACCACTGTTCAAAATTAAAATATGGTTTCATTTTAAATAAATAAAACATGAATTGTCAAGCTAGAATCGTCAAATATGTTGTGATAATTGATTTTTGATCGTTTTGGCAGTTAGAGTGTGATATGTTATTCTAACCTGAATAGTTTAAAGTAAGCATTGATACGTTTAAATTATCATGTATTATATCACTGTTAAATCTTATATGTGACATATTTTCAGTAGATAAGTACTGATAATTAATCCATAAGTAATTTGTTGACTTGATTATTATTTTAAACATCACTTGACCCTACGTTATCGTTTTCGAAAAGTCCAGAATTTAAATTCCACTTCGACCCGATTTATACGTTATAAATCAGAGATTATTAAAGACAAATGAAGAAGGAGTTTATACAAGGGTTGTTCTGTTTACAGAATAGTGCCTTCGGTTTATCCAATCCCAGGACAACTTGTATGGATGAATGTTTGACAAAGTTTACCTGACAGATCGCGTAAGTTTATCTCTTCAAACGTATTTACTTTGGTGGTGGAGGAATTCGTTTCTCTTGACTTTATGCCCGTAATTATTTTTGGGGAAGTCGATTTGTGATTTGGCGGGTTTGACGATGTGGCATTTAAAGTAAATGAAGATAAGATCTATCTAACGGTAAGTTCTGACCTCAAGCCTCTTCAACTGGGAAATGGTATAAAATCAGGTAGGCAGCATGGCTATGTGGGTTGCTCCCATTAAAAGGGTGTATCATTACCTGATCTGGAGAAATCAAATGCCTTCGGTTGTCCCCTTTTTTATACGCTATCGGTTCACTTGGCTGGCCCCCAACAGTGGTAATGATATATTCGGTACTCTCAAGAGAAATGAGGGGTCGGTCATGTGCAGCTGGTTTGCAAGATGTTCTTGTTGAACCCCAATGTATTCATCTCCGTGTTGTATATAACGGTGTTGTATACACAATTATATGATTTTTGTTTGATGATAACAAACAAGTATATATATATTATTTTGAATGTGTTTGTTATTGTACTGTTATATCACACCACAGACTGGAATATAATATTTATATTTAAATATAATATTTTATTTCACTATCACAACAGTACAAATTTAACAACTCCACTATTTAATCGCTTCACAGAAGTGTTGTACTTATAAATCAACAGAATAGAATAAACAAGTCTGTTTGACAACAATGAAATGATATTTTATTTCAAACAGATTTTGTTTATTACAAATAATCTGTACAATCATTTTTTTTTCATGTACAGCTCCTCACTACAACACTTGTTTATAAAACTCATATATACTTTCAATTCACATTGACTCGTTTACATGCACTTTGACATTTATACATTTCACTGACTCTGTTTTTTCTTCTGTCTTCGGTCTTCACTTCACAGTCAGTCCAGTCTTCATACCTGTCATATATAGAAACAAACACACAGTACACGCAACAGGAATAGAACAGAAATAATTTACAAAATTTATGCAAATATAAATTTTATTTTTAAAATTTTATTTGCCTCAGTTTTCTGGTGTGTTTCTCATCATTTTTCATGACTTGATCTGTTTTATAAAACCATAAGACTGTGTCTAGACAGCTTGTGATATTCACAGTGAAACACTGTAAATACCACAAGGCAGACAACATATATATATCTCAATGCAGGGACAGGGACAACTTGACTGATGGCTGCATGTACACACGTGCATGCATATACACGTGTGCACTGCCTCGCCGATCAGTGTATAGTTGTGGAGCAGTCACATGGACCTGCTCGACTCAGTGCACAAGCAAGGGACAGTGCAAAATCGACATGGCAGCAAATGCATGAACACTTTCATGTATGAATGAAACAAGGGTCATATATATATATATATGCAGCAGAAAAAAAAATTGGTCGAGCATGCTCAAAGACAACAAGCTAAAGGTTCAGCAAAATGAAGACCAAACAAAGCAAATGCCAAAGTGCGTCGAGCTCAAACAAGACAAAGCAGCAAGTGATATACCAAGACATGGCTAAACAAGTGGAGCCAAGCACTCAGGTTTGAGCATGTACATAACAAGCATGGTGCGACATCACAAATATAAGCATGGTACAAAGGATCAGGTGTAAAGTTCGAATGCAAACACAAAAATTCAACATGGCCGAATTCATAAACAATGATCAAGCATGGAAGGTGATACAACATGGTTCAGCCAAACGAATTTCAATGGCATGGGTGAATTCACAATTGTGTCGAGCCAATATTTATGTGTACAGTTTTCAATGGGGTCAAGGCCAAGTTAAAAACAAACATGCACAGTACAGTACAGTGTATGCAAAACTACAAACAAATTCAGCTCAAAAGAATTCAACAATGAGTCAGCAAAATCAAACTTGCATGAGTCAGATTTGGCAAAGAATATTTTCAAACCAGGTAAATTTGTGGAAGTCAAAATCATGCAAATCAGAGAATTAATTTTGCATGTCCAAAAAATCAGCAAGTATGTTTTAAAGCATGAAAACATTTCAGCATTTAGTTCCAGTTTCAAAACAAGCATGAGAAGAATGAATTCTAGAAAATCAGTAAACATATATTTGGCAAGTGTGATATCTCAGCATAAAATTAAATTCCAGAATTTCAGTGTGCAGAAATTAGGTATTTCAGAGATTCCAGTATTTGGCAAGACCACTAATCAGTTAAGGGAAATCTGCATTGATTGCATGATTTAAACCTTGCAAGCTTATGTTACATGATTTATAGAGGAAGCAAGAAAGCATGGAAAGAATTTAGTCTTGCCAATAATTTCGTTCAGTTTCTCAAAGGAAGCAAAAATACCAAGTTTTTTTTTGAATGTTTTTTTTTCAGAAATCAGCAAAGATTTTTTGAGCAAAGACAATTTGTTTTGGAAAGTTGCCAAAAATACAGTGTGATGTAATCGAATTTTTCATTGGCAAGAAATCAATATTTTTTATGGGATGAAGATGCAAATGTCTCCAGTTTTCAACCACAAAACGTATGGCCACAAATTCATCAAATTAAATATCCAGAAATCAAGCAACAATCATGGAAAGGTTTCAGACCAGCAAAGAATAATTTCGGGGACTAAGTTTTTCCAAATATCATTAAAAAGGGGCACGCATAACTCAATTTCAATCGAGGATGACAAAAGGGGAAACACGAGAAAATCAGGTCAAGTCATTTATGGTGAAATCAGAGTTTTAGGGTTTCAATTCTACCCTATATTATACACACCATTTCATCATCGACATATGGGGAAAAACCAACCAAACATCGGCATCGAAAATCAACCACAATTTCGAGAGCAACAAAGATTCAAAATCAATTTTTACTCACAGTTTTCGATCGCTAGATAGAGGGACCAAATCGAACGATGAAGGAGCATCTAACTCAAGCACCAGAGATTAATTCCAGAGCCAAATTTCAACAATCAAACAACTGCGTCACGATTTGGGGAAGTTTCAGAAAACCCTAGCCGCCATTTTTATTTCTCAGAGAAAGGAGGAACGGGCTGAACTAATTTGAGAAGGGCCGGCCACTTTGCTTAAGGGATAAGAAGGGGATGACCCCTTATTTAATTTCCTAAGGGTTTATATTTATTTACCTTTGTTTTGTTTTTCTGTTGTTGTTTTTTTTGTGTTGTAAAAACCAATCAGAACAGTTTCTAGAGGTCTGTAAAATTCTAGGAAATCAGTCAAGGAGTTGACTGCCAGTCCACTAGAGTCTGTAAATCTAGGATTACTGTTTACGGGATTGTAATCAGGGCAAATCTGATCGAGGGGATATCGATCAGTCTACGGTTTTGAGCGTAGGGTTAGAATAGGAGCAGGGGTTTGCGAGTGTACATGGTCTTGTATGCGGGAACTGTTCTATCACCTAGTAGAAACCTTAGAAATGCAGCAGTAGGCAGGGTTTTGCCGAAGCTGGGTATATCTGTGTGTGATTTATTTTCTGCATTTCAGTTTCTGATATTCTCTGTGATTTGTTTATTATTTTAATATCCTGTCAGTTTTTTCATTTCAGTTAAAAACTGTGATAAACCCTATTCACCCCCCCCCCCCCTCTAGGGTTAATCTAGATCCAACAAGTGGTATCAGAGCGGGTTTTCTTTAACTCTAGAGAAATGGTGAATCCTTGTTGTCAGTCGATAGAGAGTCAGTCCAGTTCATCTCCAACTATTTTCACTGGAACAGATTTTTTAAACTGGAAATCCAGAATGGAATTTTATTTAAAATCTGTCAATATTAAATGTTGGGATGTTGTTATCAACGGGTACGATATGGTAGATAAAGTTTTTAATTCTCGTGCTACACATATTCTGTATTCTTATCTTGACAATGATCAATACAGTCTGATCTCCCATTGTTTAACTGCGCAGGAAATCTGGATAGCTCTCAATACAAAGTTTGGACAAATTGACAACTGCAGCTCAAAACCAGAGAAAGTCAACTCAGATTCAGAAGTCTGTTTAACAGGATTTACAAATGAAAATTCAGAAGGATCAGATGATGAAGAATCAACAGATGCTGAAGTTGAAAATTTCTCATACGAAGATTTGGTTTATATGTGTGTTGATTTAACTAAATCTGTTGATAAACTCAAATCTAAAAACAAATCTCTGAAATCTGGGAATTCTGAGTTGACCAGCAAAATTGATTATTTGGAATCACAGCTTGACTATTTTAAAAATTCTTCAAATTCAGTTTGCAAAAATTGTCTGAAATTGAAAACCAATCTTGTTCATTTCAATAAAAATATTGAAAAGTTTGAAAATGAAATTTTGATCTTAAATGAGAACAAGGCTGAGTTATCAAATTTGAATAATCTTTTGAAAAAGGAACTTGAAAGTTTTAAGACTGATATATATTCCAAACTTGAAATTGCTGAAAAGGAGAATTTGTTGAAATCCGATTTGATTTTGAAAGAACTGGAAAACGAGATTGAAAAATCCAAGAAATTTGGGTTTGAAAAACAAAAACTTTTTGAGTCTGAGATTGCTGAGTCCCAAACCAAAATTAATCTGCTTAAAAATGAAAATTTGGTTTTGAAATCTAATTTTGAAAGATGTAAGATCACTGAAAATGATTGTTCAGATTTATTGAAAGAAAATGGTGATCTTAAAACTAAAATTCAACAACTTGAAACAACCCTGGCAAAATTTTCAAATGGTGAGAAATCTTTAAATATGTTGTTGAAAAATCAATTTTCATTGGGAAATAGAAGTGGACTTGGTTTTGGGAAATCTGAGTTTTCTGAAAGGAGAAGCTCAAACGATTTTAAAAATCCTTCAACTTTCTTTGAAAAGAATCATCTTGCTAATTTGAACTTTGTTAATTCCAAAGGATTTTTTCAAAAACAAAATTTGAATTTGTTTTGTAATAATTCATCTAAACAATCCTGGATCCCAAAAGGAGATAAAACAAACCTCGTTAAATTCAAACAGATTTGGGTTCCGAAGGGTACAAAGGTAAATTCAGATGGATTGTTATATAAACAGGTCTGGGTACCAAAACGTATGAATTCAATTGTGAGTGGTTTTACAAATTTTGTTAGACCACTCGATTCTCTAAACTGTTAGGTACCTGAAGTGGCTGAGAAACAACTGTGCTAAAAAGAGAAAACGATTCAAACTGCTTCATGTCATTGAATCATTCAATGTTTCTTAGCCAAGTCCGATAAGTTAGAAATTATGTTTCTCATCATATGTCAGGTATGATTTCTAACTTCATCCTTGTAAATATTTTTTTCTTGGTTTATTTCTCCTTCTTCTACCCCTTCTATTTTATTTTTTCTTCTGGTTGTTTTTTTTCTTTGATTAGTCACTACCATATCTCTTTGTTTATTTTGTGCTTCTTAAACTTCCAATTGCAGGTCTCATGACTTTCTGGAAATTCATTTTATTTGAATAGAACTCTCTTGTTTATAATCATTTCCGGATTCTGAATTTAATCTTGTAATTATCTGCAATTGTTTAAAAAGTTTATTTTATTCTTGAATTCATAACAGTGCTGAAGAATTCATGTCATATCTTGAACATTGTTGATTTGAACTCTAAATTTTTTGAAGATCTGAATATTTAATGAAATGTCACACACCTTTGCTGTTCTGAGTTTATTCTAATTCATTTTAGAAAAGCTCAAAATATTATACTCATTACAGCACTCTGTTATTTATCAGTTGTGATAATTTCATTGATTTTCAGATTGGCTTGTATCAGTGATACATCTTGGAATTCATCTTTATTCATGATCATTATATTGAAATATGTTTGTTTGAAATCATCTGAAATTCTAGATATTTTGAATATCACACACCTCTATTTTTTTTTGAAATTGTCAATCTTGTGTGACTGATTCATTATATCCCAAAACTTTACATTGATTCATGTGATTTCAAATAAATTATCCCGATCATGAATATTTTCAAATTTGATGTAAATGACCTGAAATTTCTCTTGGGCTTGTCAGAAATAGTTTTGAGAAATTCTTGAATATTTTTTTTAAAATGGTCTTTGAAAATCATTGTTATTTCATGATTATTTGATTTGAATATATGTTTGTTTAAAATCATTTGAAATTATTGATTTATTGGATCTCACACATATCTTGAATCTGAAATATAACCTGGTGTGATTGATTCATTAAATCCTAATACTTTTACATTTCTTCAAATGATTTAAAATAGAGTATATTTGCAAATCTTGGATCATGAACCACCTTATGTGACCAACATCTTGACAAGTCTGTTGTGATACTGATTTCTCTGTGCTGCTCTGATACTGTTTTTGAAAAATGTTTGTTTTGGAATCATGCTGCTCTGATTATAAGAAATTGATTTGTAAATATTTTTTTTGAGGACTGCTTGATTTGGTGTCAAAGATTTATCGTACTCTGATAAATGAAATTTGTGTGCTTGAGTTGCTTGCTTTTTAATTAAGTCTTTTCTGTTGACTGAGGTACCATTGTTTGCCACCGGGGTGTCATTAAAATCCTCGAGAAAGCGAGAACATTTGGTATCAGAAGCGCCTTATATTTGTCTCATCCATCTGTACTGAGATTCAAATCTTCACCTTGTATAAATCCACACATATTTTTTTGCCTTATACAAATAAATGTGCTAAATTTGTCTGGCTGAATTTGTGTTTAAATTTCTTTGGTCTGAGATGTCCATGATAGTCCATCATGGTGTAATTAATTTCCTCAATAAGGGAGACTACATTTGGTATCAGTTTTTTTTTCATCCATCTGTTCTGATTTTTCACTTTGTAGAGACACCATGTGGTATCAGTTTAAAAGTGCTGCATATTTTTTTTGCTGTATATATTTTTTTTTCCCCTCTTGTCATGTATAGATCAGCATATTCCTCTTGTAATTGATTTTCAATTTTAAAATTATTTATTGATTATTCTTTCAGAAATTGAAATCAATATCCAAATTAAACTGTATTTATAATTCATCAAAATTATAACCAGATTTAGAAATTGTGATGAATTGTGACTGCAGTATATTTCACAACAAGAGGAGAATTTTATTTAGATTTTCATGATGGTTGAATATTTATTATAATATCTTTGAACTGGCAATTATTTCACGGCCATCTTCATTACTTATCATCCTTCTGCCATCCGTTATGATTTTATATAAATGTGGAGAGTTTAATTTTTTCTTAAAATCATTTTAAATAAACAGTGAAAATATTTGTGATGGAATTGTGGTTATATTATTATTCAGAATTAGTGATAATTGAAAATTTTCAATAATCCCGGTACAGTTGGTCATATTTCATAATATAATTAATTTAGAAATTTATTTCACAGTCCATTTCTGTACCTACCACATTTTCTATCATCCATATATTGGTTTTATACCAAGGAGTGTTTCTTTTTAAAAGATGAAATGATAAATATATATAATAAATATATAAGTGTGTCTCTAACCTCATTTAAAAATCCAAGCTCTGGTCATGCATGGTTAAGAGACAACTTATAATTTAAGCTGCGACTGACCTCATTTAAAAATCCAAGCTCTGGTTATGCGTGGTCAGTGTGCTCTTAAATAAATAAATAAATAAAATGTGCTAAAAACTGAAATAAAATTGAAATTCTCCTTGGTGTGTAAAAATCAACCTATCAATCCATCTCTCTAATCTGTGAAATGTGTTGAAAATATTATGACGTATTATGATTTGTTGATTGATAGATATTGAGATTTGAGATTATTCGATTTTCTCACTTAAATTGAATTTTTAATTATAATCCAAATCCATCACCGTTTTTGGTGCTTTAATTTTATAAAATTCTTTTGAAAATAATTGGGAAATATTCATATTTTTTATAACTCTCCTCATTTTTATAAAATTCATCGTATATCCGTCATTTTCTACAATGTGAAATATGCCACCTGTTCTTAGAATATTATGATTTTTGTTTGACTGATTGAAATTTATGATGACCATTCTTCCTTTTCAGCTGAAATTATATTTTTAGTCAATTTTCATCGGTGTTTTAAAATCTGTATCCTTTTGATGATAACAAAAGGGGGAGAATGGACTGGATTTTGATTTATGAGTGAATATTTTATAAATAGTTTTACTTTTGAAATATTCATTATCATTTAATTCAATTCACTCACGCAAAGTTATAGGGGGAGTTTTCTGTTGTAGGGGGAGCTAATAAATAGGGGGAGTTCAAATTTTCACGAACAAACACATTTATTATATTCAAAATGTGTTATTTGTTTGTCATCATCAAAAGGGGGAGATTGTTGTATATAACGGTGTTGTATACACAATTATATGATTTTTGTTTGATGATAACAAACAAGTATATATATATATATTATTTTGAATGTGTTTGTTATTGTACTGTTATATCACACCACAGACTGGAATATAATATTTATATTTAAATATAATATTTTATTTCACTATCACAACAGTACAAATTTAACAACTCCACTATTTAATCGCTTCACAGAAGTGTTGTACTTATAAATCAACAGAATAGAATAAACAAGTCTGTTTGACAACAATGAAATGATATTTTATTTCAAACAGATTTTGTTTATTACAAATAATCTGTACAATCATTTTTTTTTCATGTACAGCTCCTCACTACAACACTTGTTTATACAACTCATATATACTTTCAATTCACATTGACTCGTTTACATGCACTTTGACATTTATACATTTCACTGACTCTGTTTTTTCTTCTGTCTTCGGTCTTCACTTCACAGTCAGTCCAGTCTTCATACCTGTCATATATAGAAACAAACACACAGTACACGCAACAGGAATAGAACAGAAATAATTTACAAAATTTATGCAAATATAAATTTTATTTTTAAAATTTTATTTGCCTCAGTTTTCTGGTGTGTTTCTCATCATTTTTCATGACTTGATCTGTTTTATAAAACCATAAGACTGTGTCTAGACAGCTTGTGATATTCACAGTGAAACACTGTAAATACCACAAGGCAGACAACATATATATATCTCAATGCAGGGACAACTTGACTGATGGCTGCATGTACACACGTGCATGCATATACACGTGTGCACTGCCTCGCCGATCAGTGTATAGTTGTGGAGCAGTCACATGGACCTGCTCGACTCAGTGCACAAGCAAGGGACAGTGCAAAATCGACATGGCAGCAAATGCATGAACACTTTCATGTATGAATGAAACAAGGGTCATATATATATATGCAGCAGAAAAAAAAATTGGTCGAGCATGCTCAAAGACAACAAGCTAAAGGTTCAGCAAAATGAAGACCAAACAAAGCAAATGCCAAAGTGCGTCGAGCTCAAACAAGACAAAGCAGCAAGTGATATACCAAGACATGGCTAAACAAGTGGAGCCAAGCACTCAGGTTTGAGCATGTACATAACAAGCATGGTGCGACATCACAAATATAAGCATGGTACAAAGGATCAGGTGTAAAGTTCGAATGCAAACACAAAAATTCAACATGGCCGAATTCATAAACAATGATCAAGCATGGAAGGTGATACAACATGGTTCAGCCAAACGAATTTCAATGGCATGGGTGAATTCACAATTGTGTCGAGCCAATATTTATGTGTACAGTTTTCAATGGGGTCAAGGCCAAGTTAAAAACAAACATGCACAGTACAGTACAGTGTATGCAAAACTACAAACAAATTCAGCTCAAAAGAATTCAACAATGAGTCAGCAAAATCAAACTTGCATGAGTCAGATTTGGCAAAGAATATTTTCAAACCAGGTAAATTTGTGGAAGTCAAAATCATGCAAATCAGAGAATTAATTTTGCATGTCCAAAAAATCAGCAAGTATGTTTTAAAGCATGAAAACATTTCAGCATTTAGTTCCAGTTTCAAAACAAGCATGAGAAGAATGAATTCTAGAAAATCAGTAAACATATATTTGGCAAGTGTGATATCTCAGCATAAAATTAAATTCCAGAATTTCAGTGTGCAGAAATTAGGTATTTCAGAGATTCCAGTATTTGGCAAGACCACTAATCAGTTAAGGGAAATCTGCATTGATTGCATGATTTAAACCTTGCAAGCTTATGTTACATGATTTATAGAGGAAGCAAGAAAGCATGGAAAGAATTTAGTCTTGCCAATAATTTCGTTCAGTTTCTCAAAGGAAGCAAAAATACCAAGTTTTTTTTTGAATGTTTTTTTTTCAGAAATCAGCAAAGATTTTTTGAGCAAAGACAATTTGTTTTGGAAAGTTGCCAAAAATACAGTGTGATGTAATCGAATTTTTCTTTTGCAAGAAATCAATATTTTTTATGGGATGAAGATGCAAATGTCTCCAGTTTTCAACCACAAAACGTATGGCCACAAATTCATCAAATTAAATATCCAGAAATCAAGCAACAATCATGGAAAGGTTTCAGACCAGCAAAGAATAATTTCGGGGACTAAGTTTTTCCAAATATCATTAAAAAGGGGCACGCATAACTCAATTTCAATCGAGGATGACAAAAGGGGAAACACGAGAAAATCAGGTCAAGTCATTTATGGTGAAATCAGAGTTTTAGGGTTTCAATTCTACCCTATATTATACACACCATTTCATCATCGACATATGGGGAAAAACCAACCAAACATCGGCATCGAAAATCAACCACAATTTCGAGAGCAACAAAGATTCAAAATCAATTTTTACTCACAGTTTTCGATCGCTAGATAGAGGGACCAAATCGAACGACGAAGGAGCATCTAACTCAAGCACCAGAGATTAATTCCAGAGCCAAATTTCAGTAATCAAACAACTGCGTCACGATTTGGGGAAGTTTCAGAAAACCCTAGCCGCCATTTTTATTTCTCAGAGAAAGGAGGAACGGGTTGAACTAATTTGAGAAGGGCCGGCCACTTTGCTTAAGGGATAAGAAGGGGATGACCCCTTATTTAATTTCCTAAGGGTTTATATTTATTTACCTTTGTTTTGTTTTTCTGTTGTTGTTTTTTTTGTGTTGTAAAAACCAATCAGAACAGTTTCTAGAGGTCTGTAAAATTCTAGGAAATCAGTCAAGGAGTTGACTGCCAGTCCACTAGAGTCTGTAAATCTAGGATTACTGTTTACGGGATTGTAATCAGGGCAAATCTGATCGAGGGGATATCGATCAGTCTACGGTTTTGAGCGTAGGGTTAGAATAGGAGCAGGGATTTGCGAGTGTACATGGTCTTGTATGCGGGAACTGTTCTATCACCTAGTAGAAACCTTAGAAATGCAGCAGTAGGAAGGGTTTTGCCGAAGCTGGGTATATCTGTGTGTGATTTATTTTCTGCATTTCAGTTTCTGATATTCTCTGTGATCTGTTTATTATTTTAATATCCTGTCAGTTTTTTCATTTCAGTTAAAAACTGTGATAAACCCTATTCACCCCCCCTCTAGGGTTAATCTAGATCAAACACTCCGGAGGTACATTGTTGGAAGGTGGTCCCATACCTTGCCATAGTTGAAATCCATTCTCCAATAAGAGCCCGCGGTTTTGATTGTATACTATATATATAGAGCGTGAGATGCAAGCGTTCTGCTAGATTGGTATTTATTTATACTTAGACATTATGATAATATCAGAAAAGATATCGATTCCAAAATGTTTTGGGTTATCGTAATGTAAAAACTATCCGTATTTATGTGTGGATTGGTCTTACGATTATCTTTTCTTTTAAAAAGGGTTTTGAAAGTTAAAATCAAGGAGTTTAAAATCGTTTGCTCACACCAGTCCCATAACCGACCCAAAGTTTATTTTCTATGTTTTCCCTAAACTCTTGGGTGCCCAAATTTGTACGGACAGTCAAATAGTTCAGGATTTACAGATACACTGGAAGGAGCTTGAAGCAGGAGGCTTCAGCGTTAGATATATAGAGTTTATTTCCGCTGTGATATATATATGGGTTGTACTCTGATGTTTGTGTGTAAGTATAAATACAATTTTGTATTTTAAGTTATGTCATTTAATATATTTTACTCGTTCCACTATAAGATTCGTGTTACTCTGATTCTGTTCTTCTTGTTCTTCTATTCTAAATTTCTTTCTTTCTATTTCTCACCTCTAATTTCTTTCTTGAACATCTGAGTTTTAGTGCAATTTGGGTTGGACTTGTATTGTTTTAGTCAACTCAAAGGGTACTAAAATTTGGGTCGTTACAAATGCATTAAGAAATTATATTGTAAAATTGCAATTTGGACAAATGCAAATTCAATAAGTTTTTTTTCCCAATGAAAACAGATAAAAGATTAGTTCAGAAAACTGAAATAAGTAAGATTTCGAATAACCTAATTAACCTTTTCTATATCTATTTTACGTTTAAAAGTCGTATCAATTAAATTTTCTATTTAAGATAGAAAACTAAAAATTAAAATTTGTTATTACAGTAGTAAATGCTTAAATGAAAGAATTAGAAAGAACTTGATTAACGATTTGAAAACAATTAATCTGAGCGTGGAAATGCCACCGAGGGAGAACTTTTGAAACTTCTTTTACAAGCTGACAAACCCAATGTTAGACTTAACAAAGGGTATCGTTCAAACAAGCATATGGCGAAGCTCTCACTGAAAATGAATATTTTTAATGGTCTTTATTGGAAAATTATTAAATCATAAAATTGTAGTACTTTTAGATTGAACTAACAAATAGATTTTAAGTGTTATTATCAATATAGAAATAATCAAATTTAATATTTAGGATGAAATTTTGATGTCCCAATTTTATGTGATTGTAAATATGCATCTGTGGTAAAAATACATAAACAATAAACATCCATTGTTTTTTTTAAAAGACCATTAGTATATTCAAATCTATGATTATGATTATTTCAGAAGAACCGTGATTTGAACGTAATGTTAAACCACTACTTGAAATAACTACGTTTAGTCTCCTCCCACTCAAAGTGGATCGATAAGAATTATTCTTGTTTTGAAGTAAAATAAAATTCAAATATGAATGTTTGGATTAGATCAAAATATTAATGTTAGGATTAAATTTGAATATGAATGTTGAATTAGGATCATTGTACAATTAGAAGTTCAACTGTATTTGATAAGGGCGGATAAGATAATAGCCAAAATCTATAATATACATTTCAATCAAAATTATAATTTATGAACTTTGATAATAAGATATTTCAGGTACTAGTTAAATGCTCGAACATTGAAAAAACATGAAGAATCTAACTTCTAAACAATTTGAACGTAGTTGAAAATAGTAGTTAATCTATTAATCTTGACCAATTTCGATTTGTTTGAGAGTTGGAGAAATTGGGTAGTTGTATGTTCTTGTTTCTTCCTAATCCTATGCTATATCACCGGGCCTCCTAAATCCAATAACCCGTCATCGTTCCAAAATATTCAAATGAAAAGAACGAAGTAGCATGTTTTAGCCCTTGTTATGCCAAAAGTAGTTATCTAATGACCTAAAACATGCAACATCTTTCTTAATTAGTAATCGTGATACCTTGGCATCACACTTTTTTAGTATAAACGTGAACTATCAAGAATGCCATTTTACATATGTTATTAAATCTTCTTATAAATATGAGCTAATAATTAAGCTTCATTCAATAATTCAAAACCCTTCTCTTCAAGTATTTTCAAATCTTCATTTTTCTTAAAAACAAGGTCTGACATTAAACTCTCTTCACAAATTCAAACGTCATTTTGCAAATATTTTCAAATCATAATATATCTTTCTTTATTAATAGTTGAACACTTTTAGTGTCATAACTTTTTGCCCAGCGCGAACTGTCAAAAATGCCCCACTACAAATATCATTTATTCTTTTAATAAAATAGAAACCAATAAAAAGCTTTATTTACAAATTCAAAACGTCACTCAATAAATATTTCAAAATCTTAATATCTCTTAAAATTAGAATTTGAAGATAAACCCTCTTTACAAAATCAAAAGTCGCTATATGAAAATTTCAAAATCTTAATATAAGTTAAAAATAAAATAAAAAATTTAACTTTTTGTTAGTAAAAAGTGAAAGCAAAATTCAACAAAAAGAAAATTAGATATTCCAAATCTAAAATAAAATTTTGAGCTAACTACATATAATTTCAACTCAAAATATAGCTAAATTTTATTTGAATATTTCTCTTTAGTATGTCACATAATTTTTTTTTATAGAAAAACAATTTATGCTTAAACAAATGTCATAATCACATAAGAATCATGGCCTGCAACGCTCATAATAATAGTTGCAATGCAATTATGTCATATTATTCTCTGTGTGTGTACTAACCGACCACCCGAGAAAGCCTCTCGCGCGTGAGAATGGTACTAGGACGGGTGACTGGCCTGAGAAGTCCTCTCGCGCTGCACTTAGTATCCACCTTTATATATATATATATATATATATATATATATATATATATATATATATATATGATGGAAGTTATGGCATTTCTTGCACATGTAAGAAAATGAGATCAGGCGTTTATGAAGCAATGACGTTGAGCAAGTTGATATATCATTATGTTAAGTTTGTTACATTCACGGGAAGAGATATTAAGAACGTGGACTGCATCTGACCTTAGTCATGTAGTACATGGTTCTGAAATAAAGCGCAGAGGGGTGCGCTTGCTAGAGTGGAGACAGAGACCTCATCATGGGTCTAATTTATTGTATTTTAATATTTCCTTATGAATTATTTTTGCATGCTTCTTTTATGTGTTCTGGTTAATATGTTAAACGTATCTATGTATCGTTATTTCATTAGTTAATAAAAGTGTACCAATTTTCAAAAATAAAATAAAAATATGTCTGTGTGTATATGTTGTAATTTGAAAACAACATAATAAAATCTTCACTTAAGAATGAGATCTGATAAATAATTTTACCTTTTTACGAATTCAAAGAGTTTCTTCATAAATATTATCAAAATTTCATATCATTAAAAATATAATCTAATAAACAAAAATTCAACTAACGTAGAAATTAGATGTTGCAACATAATTTAAAATAAAAATTCAAACAAACTTACATGTTTTAGTTTAAAAACATAACTAAATATTTAGATATAATTTTTTTTGTTGAATGTGTTAAACATATATAATTATAGGAAGACTATTCATTCACACATGGTATCTTTATGTGCGAAGTGCGTATTGTGACACTCATAATTATAATATCTTGATATCACGCTTTTTTGGTGTAAACATAAACAAACAAATATTATTTTCTACAGATATTAATAAATCCACTCATAAATAAGATATAGTAAATAAGCTTCATTTAATAATTCAAAATATCTCTTTATAAATATTTTCGAATCTTAATATCTTTAAAAATAGAGTCTAACGGCTAAACTAACTACACATAATTTCGAGCAAAAATGTAGTTAAATTTTGTATGAAAAATTCTCTTGAATCTACATAAACAATTTGTAGATAAACTCTCTAAATAAAAATTTGATAATTATAAAAAGCTGTAATTATTTATCAAAATAATACTCAAGTGATAATCATTACTATTTTTAGATAAATAAATTTTATTTTTCCATTTTTTATTTTCCTATTTTGGATTTCTTTTTTGAAAAGTGCAGGTCGACCTACAATACTAGTCACAAAAATCCTAGTTGGTTTCTGCTTTTATATTTTAAAAATTAAGGATCTAATTTATATCTTCATTGCTACATAGACTTCTCTTATATAATATCAGAAATATGGACCTTATGTCCAAACCTCTCTAAAAATAAAAAATGTGTTATTACACAAGCATATATTTGAAAATAAATGCTTAAAGCATTAAATTAGAAAGAACCCAACTTGGGCCTAGAAAACACTTAATCCCTGTGTTGGAATACCATCAAAACAGTTGGCATGACCACTTTTGAAATACAATCGGCATGATTGCATTAGAAACTGCTTTAAAAACAGTCAAATCTGATGTCAGACTTCTATTATTTGAAAATAAATGCTTAAAGCATTAAATTAGAAAGAACCCAACCGGGGCCTAGAAAACACTTAATTCCTGTGTTGAAGTACCATCAAAACAGTTGGCATGACTGAATTTGAAACACAATCGGCATGACTGCTTTTGAAACTGCTTTTAAAAACAGTCAAATCTGATGTCAGACTTTTATAACCGCATAATGAGTATCACTCAGAACGTTCATACGAGGAAGCTCTCATTGAAAACGAATCTTTATATGACCTATTATTGGAAATTTATTAAATCATAAATTGTAGTGCTTCTAGTTTGTGCTATCGAGTGTTGTGATCAATATAACAATAATTCGATTTTATATATACGAAGAAAATTTCAATGTCTCGGTATGGTTGTAAAATGTATCCATGATAAAAGACATAAATGCTCACTTTTCCAAAAGAATGACCATTATTATATTCTACTTAAGTCTATGTTTACGTTTATTTCACGCGGACCACATTTTGAACATAATAGCAACCAATTGTATGAAGCAATTATGTTTAGTCTCTCCCTACCCTTGGTTTTTTCTTAAAATAGATTAATAGAAATCATTCACGTTTTGAAGTATGGGTAATTTTAAAGATGAATGTTGAGATTATGCTCATTGTATTATTAGAACTTTAAATTGCATTCGACAAGGGTGGATACGATAGTAGTTAAAATCTACGATACCCATTTCAATCAAAATTATAATTTCTTAACTTTTATAAAAGAATACTTGATTACTAATTAAATGCTTAAATATACCAAAATAGTATACGACTAAGGTCGAACCATTTCAGTTTTGCCTACTTTTTCTATCTCCAAATCCAATAGCCCATTACCAGATCTCCTAAAACTAACCCCATGAATATAACAAAGTATTCAATTGAAAAGACAAAAGTAGCTAGTTTCACTCCTTTAGAGTTGTGAACGGACGCTTTCGGATGTGAATAGTGTCATATTCGTATCGCATCCAAAATCATTTTCGGATATCAGATATCCACATCTGTGGATACAAACGGATATCGGATAATTATCCAATCCGTCAAAGATCGATAAATCATGATATATAAATGAAAATTTTAGTTTAACATGAAGTTTTTTTCAATCCGGTCTATCACTAAAATGCTAAAATAAACTAATATGATAATAATATATAATTTTGAGCAATTAACATGCATTCAACGTGTGTTATATAGACTTTCAACTTAATAAAATCACAAACTAACATAATTTATTGTGCTTAAATACACATTATTTAAACTATAATCGTGAAAAAGCAAACGAATAACTTTCAGATATGGATGTGCCTGTATACATATTTGCATCCGCTGTTTCAAATAGCAGATATTTATCCGATTTTTGATTAGAAATGCGGATGAATTTTTCGAATTTTTCGGATATCCATCGAAAACCCTAAGCTTCTTTGTTCTGGTCAAAGCCTTAAGAAAGCAACCTTTCAAACCACACTGGAACACTCACGCTCCCAGGCTCCTGGTCCATTTGATTTGGTTTTACCAAACGCACTTACTCTTTCTTTTGCTTTCTACATCTTTACTTTCACTTTCTCTCTCCTTTGGCCTCCGTTCGCCGACGGCCTCGGGTTAGTTTTTCCGATTTTTCTTAGCTTCTTTCGGATCCTTTTGAGAATGCTAGCAATGATGTTTATTTGTCCATTTGAGTGATTTTTGAGTCTCACAATGTAAATTTAATCCTTTATTTTGGAGCTCTTTTTCTACCTTTTGATTCACAGAAAAATGGTCCTACATTGTTCTCATTTTATTTTTGAGGAAATGTGGAGGCCTGTGATGTTTTGGGAGTTAAAGTGATTTGGTTTAAAATTGTCGGTGAAAAAGTCAAACTAACGCTGCGTTCTGATTATTTTTCTTATTGCTAGATAGATAATGGTTGTTTATCTGTAAAAATTTTAGCTTACAGTGTAACAGTTGAATTGTTGGACAATTATTTTGAGCAGTGGGTTACTGCCGACTTTATTCATTATTCATTTTTATTTTATTGCTAAGATTTCTTAAATTTTTGTAATATAAATCTGGATCCTTCAGATTAATGGCTGGCATTTAATCGCTGTATTTTGTCAGATTTCTGGTTTTTACATTAGTTGTTGGCGTGGGTAGTTTAATAAACGGTGAAGTGGACTGCATCATTTGCAGTGCGCAGAAGCATGTTGAAGGCTTATATAGTCAGAATGGTTTCCTGTTGTGAATTCTTCATTCTTAGGATCCTGGTGTATTATATCAAATTTTCCATATTATGTTCCCAATAAAATATGGTCAATATATGATTCTGAACAAGAAATCCATGATTACTGACCTTATAGCTTGCGCAACAACCAAGTGAGTGTTACCTACAATAGACGTTCTGCCATATGTGTGATCTTTTTTAAAGATGTTTTTTGGGTTTGTACAATGAATTAATACAAAGGCGTACCGCAAATGAACTGTTCACACCAATTTAATTGAATTATCAGTGGTCATAAAAGCAGTAAATTAATTATCTTTAATTGGTGTTATATTCTAGAAGAATTATCACGCATTTTTGCTGCAGCAATTAGTAGTGACACACGGATGTAATGGTGTTTGGAGACTCTTTTTTGTGGAAAAATGACTTGCAAACAACTTGTTTAAGTTTCTAAATTAAAAATCAAGTGCAACAATCCGTTGCTTCATTTTCATTTTACATTGATAATGTAGCTTAAATTTAAAAAGAAAAAAAAAAAAAATTGTTTCCAAACACTTGTAAGAAAGTAGTTTCACAACAGGTGGATACTTGGTAGCCTACATTGATTCATATCATAGCGAAAATGTGTGTCCATATTCAAATAGTTCTTCATCCTTCGGTAAGTTGGCCATCAGGCCATGAGTTGAATGACCAGATGAAATACAGATTTTCATAACCATCTTCCATTGTAGTTTAACTTTTATCTTCTTATTCATTAATTTCCCATCTCATTTATCTTCATTGTTTGTTCTTTGTTTGCAAAGGTTCAAATTAGGTTTTCTATAACCATCATTGGTCTTAGTTTGACATTGAAATATTGTTAAATATCACTAATAGATGTTCTTTCCAATGTCCGATCCGTATTAATGATTAATAAATGCTGTTGCACCATGAAAAATGAATCATTTATCCAGTTTATGGCTTCAATGGTTGGAATAAAATCTCTTTCAACCTCAGTGTAAGTCTGGATGCATTTTGGACCTCACTCCATTAAGAAGTATGGATGCATTTTTTGAGTTCACTCCTTGTAGAAGGCATACAGATAATGATAATTAAGCTTTGGTGGCAATATGGATGTGTACTATGATTCTTGGTCCTCATTCAAGTTAGACTGAATTTTATTTGAATTTTCATAAGCACCAGTACCAAGCTAGCTAGGATGCCAACATTAGTATATTTTTGCAGTTAATGCTGGTTCAACACAACCTTCGATAATATCATTGCATTAGCCTTTACATAATAAGTTTAAGAAGAATGGTTCCGTTTTTTATTGCAAATAAAGCACTTGTCTTAGAATTATTGAAATGCATGGAATGAGTTTGGTATGGTTTGTGTATGAAAATAGATTGTTTTAGGGTAGCTTAAGAACAAGATAACGTATTTTTGTTGAGTTGTTTTTCCAATATCCTATCTACTGCTCTGTGAAAACCTGCATGCATTGGATATGCACATAAACTTATTCTTGCAAATAACTCGGCTGTGTCACTTAGGTTGTTTGGGGTGCGCTTCCTTTAAGCTGTAGAGGAATGAAGGAGGGGCATATTGCATGTGCTAGCAATGTGGTTCCTAGTGGTCGTATTACACGATCTAAGGCTGCTGCTTGCAATGCAGATGTAAAGATACTCCATCAGAAACCTCCTCTTCCTAAACCCAATATAAGGAAGCAACAAGTCAGTAAAAAAGAGGGAGGTGAGAATAGTTATTCTGCTCCAACTGCAGCGTCTCAATGCAAGAAAAGGGCAGCGCTGCAGGATGTAACGAACATTTGCTCTAATGCAGCAAAGGGATGCATTGATGTTACAAAATCTCAGGTTCACGTAAGTTAATGTTATTTTGTTTTATTTTGGTTACATGCTAGTTAATAAAGTAAACCAACAGTTATTACAGCCCACCTGCCAGCTAGCATCAGAAATTAGAAATTTGCCCCTTCTTCTTTGGGTTGCCTGTTAAAATTTCAGCACCGTAGTAATAGTGTTGAAGTTTACATGTACGTATCTTGTCGAGTTTAGATGACTATTATTTCATCATCTATTATCATCCTTCCACTTGACGAATGCTTTGATTATGGGTGTTCAAATGATTGTTTGATTTGCAATCGACAGAAAGTGTATTATGACCAGATTAACTATTCAATAAACTGAAACAAACCGATATTTTTCAAAATCTAAATCGGCCAAATTGAAAATGATTGGTTCGGTTCGATTGGGTGGTGCCTAAATTACCTAGGTTGTGTTGTTGTAAGCATAACACGAGAACAAAACAATTGGTCTAGTGTGTTTGTGTATATACAAAACAATTGGTCTAGTGTGTGTGTGTGTGTGTGTGTGTGTGTACATATGTATGTATGTATATGTATGTATGTAACGATGCTTTAGTTTACTGAAACAAACCAAAATATTAATATCGATCTAAAGAATAATAATTTTGTTAAGATGATGACTCGAGTAATAATAATATTGACATTGATAATTATGATTCTTTACAATAATTAGGTTTTATATTCGATTTAATTGGTTGGTTCGCTTTTCACATAATGAAAACTGAAACTATTCAAAAAATAAATAAATTTGAAAATAGAAACCAAACCCAAACAAATAACTTACAGAACCGATAAATGCTCACCCTTTGCACCGTAAAATTTCATATATAATGTTGAATTCTCCTTCTACTTTGCCAGAAGTTTGCAATTTCCCTTTTGTCTCAACATATAGGTCAATGCATTCAAGAGATTTAAACCATGTAACTCCAACGCTGTGTCATCTTCCAAGCATTCTGGTGAGAAGATTGACAATCTAGCTTCAGACATTCACGTGGAAAGTACACTGGTTCCCGACAACAAGGAGGATGAACAATTACCAGAGCTAGGAGGGCTGGGATCACAGGAAAGCATTCTGTCGTCAAACGTAAAAGAAAATATCCATTTGTTAGACCAAGAAAATTTCCAGAACGGTGCCATTCAAATGGATCAATACAACCTTGGAAGAGAACATGGATTCAGTTGTCAAACAATTAATGGTGAGCCATCTACTTTTTGGGCAATAATGTTTTTTCTAGGTTCTAGCACCAAATTTTGTTTCAGTTGATAAGTTAACGGAAACTTGACAGCATTGTTGACTTTCAGACCACCAATATAAACAAGAAACAAATAATAGGAGAAATAAGTAAACTTTATGAGCTTTAGCTTGGTAATTATTAGTGTCGACTAGCTTCGTTGAAGGAAAAGTAGTTTGTATTTAGTTCTATAGTTTTTTTTACAAGTTGGAAAATCTCTAGTTTTTCCCGTGTCCATACAGATTTATTATTCACCCTCTTTTCCATTTCTAATAAACTCAATTGTTAATGTTCTCTCACTTTGTTTTACCACAGTTAACTTCTGCAAGGATCATAGTGATTCATCTTGCTTGGAGATTGTAGATATTGATTCTGAACATACAAATCCCCTGATGTGCAGCTCTTATGCATGTGAAATAAATAATCATCTACGTGCCGCAGAGGTTTGAATGTTTGATGCTCTCAATGAAACTTCTATTGTACGGCTTATACCATCTGTGTTCTTATATCATTCAGTTATTCGTATTTTTCTTGATTTTATTTCTTTTCCAACACATGATTTGAATATCTTGTTTCCTAACTTGCAAAATTTATCAGTTTTACTGATTTATCGTCAAGTTATCGGTTTACGGTTGGTCTTGGTAAAGTATAGAGTTTCTTTATTTCTTTACCTCTGCAGTAATTGCACTTGATCATATTATTTTAATGATCTCTGATATGATTACTATGCCAAGGAGTTATGCTCTTCTGGTTCTCAATTCCCTCCTGGTGTCTATTGGATAGACCTGATTTGCTGTTCATGTTTTTCCAGCTACTCAGAAGGCCTGATTATAAATTCATGGAAACAGTGCAGAGGGATATCAATCCTAGCATGCGGAGTATTTTAATTGACTGGCTTGTTGAGGTACATATGATCTTCTCGAGTTTGGCATTTTGGTCATGCTCCCTTTTCTTACCAAATACTTATCAACCTGAAGGCATGTTTAACTTAATATGTTTTTTTTTTTTTTTTTGTTTCAGGTTTCCGATGAATACAGGCTTGTACCAGATACACTTTATCTTACTGTTAATTTCATGGACAGATATCTTACTGAAAGCTGTATAGAGCGTCAAAGGTTGCAACTACTTGGCATTACATGCATGTTGATTGCCTCGTAAGAATCATACTTCTATATGTCTAGTATACCTGAGTATCAGTGAAACTTATATATTTCAGGCTTTTTTCTGTCAGTTTCTTTTGTCTAATTTATGAAATCAATTTTGTCATAATGGTTTTCACTCGGGTAATATATTCTTTAATATAGAACCTAACATAATAAACCTTGGCACCTTTCTTTAATTTATGCAGTAAATATGAAGAGATATGTGCTCCTCCCATCGAAGAGTTTTGCTCCATTACTGATAACACATATACCAAAGCAGAGGTATTCTTACATGCATTGTAGTTTCTTTGGTAGTGTTAATAACAAACAGGTAATTAAAATGGAAGCTGATGTACTAAAGCATGACTCTTTTAATTGAAAAATAAGTGGACTGTATGTTTATATTGTTTTGAACCTCTTTTGGATGGCCCATGATCAAATATTGAGGTTTAATAACCCAAATTTCTTTTCTTTCTAAGAATGGATAATCACGCCTTGTAATTATTTGCTCAAAATGTCCGTGTTGTTACATGTTGGATTTTCTGATGTTGCTACATAACAGGTAATTAAAATGGAAGCTGATGTACTAAAGCTTTTGCGTTTTCAACTTTCTGTACCCACCATCAAAACATTTCTCAGGTAAAATGCTCCCATTAACGGACGGCGACAACTGTCTACTATGCTCTATTTCTGATAAAGTATACTATTCGTCTGCAGGAGATTTATAAGAGCGGCTAATGCGTTATACAAGGTTAGCACCTTTACTCAGTTATGGGATGATGCCGTTTTGACATTTTATTGCTAGAAAGTATTGCTTGGCTCGTACTACTTAGAGTGTGTGCTAACAGTCTCTTGATTGATGGGGTCAATGAGATTTGTCGTTTATTTATTAGCACGAAGACGTTATTATTCTCCACTCAATCAAGAGTAGTGTAAGAGCTAATGATGTTCTAATTCCTAAAAAGTTTCTACTGTGGTTCATTAAAAGAGATGCAACTTCACATGTGAAATCACAATTACAGTGTTGGTAACTGTACATAAATAAACACTTGTATATCTTGCGCCACCTTATCATTTTTCGAGTTAGACATATCAAAATGAAACTAAACGTTAGAAATACACTTTTATATAGTTAGAGGTCATGCCTATAGTTTAATTACTTCTTCAAAATAATGGATACTTAAGTGGGAATTCAGAACTGTTCCGCAACTCTTTTGTAATATATAATATGCTACAACTCAACATATGTCCAGTGGTTTGAATTCCACGATTTGAGCTTATGACCACAAACTAAGGAAAATTGTTCAGATATACGTATTTCAACAATTTGTATTGATTTGCAATTTTGACGGGGATCTTGAACCCCTGACCGGAGCCAAACTACAGTCCCCCCACCCCACCCCCCTTTCTCTTCCCCTAAACAACACACGTTCTTGTGAGTAATTAAAAGAGCATCAGTTCTGTGTTATCATACTTGAAGACTGCTTTTACTCGAAAATAATAGTTCTTGTTTTACTTTAACTCAAATCGCCTGGGTATATGTATTATGTAAAATCATTTTTCTCCCTCCTCCAAAATGTAGGTTCCTCCTTTGCCCCTGGGTCACCTTGCAAATTACTTAGCAGAACTGGCTTTGGTGGAGTACGACTTCTTAAAGTATCTTCCTTCTGTTGTAGCTGCATCTTCAATTTTCCTTGCAAGATGGACCATAGACCAGTCTGATCAACCCTGGGTATGTTTCCTTTTCTGAAAATTTGCATGAATAATCGTAATTCTTTACAAAATTACTTTTTTTAGTCTTTTTCTATGTAATGTTAATTTCCCTTTTTGGGAAAATGTTTTGCAGAATAAAACTTTGGAACATTATACGTCTTACAACACCTCAGAACTCAAGCCAACAATTATTGCATTACAAGAGTTACAAATGAATAAAAATAACAGCCCCCTTAACGCAATCTGTGAGAAGTACAAACAGACAAAGGTACAAATATTTGTCTCATTTTCTTTCTGAAAAATTTGAGCAAAAATCGTTGTTGTTTCAAATTAAGTGCTCACATTTACTACCTTTACCTATTATATTTGCGACATATGTTCCATTTTTGTTGTACTCAAACTGCGTGTCATAATTGCAGTATATGTCGGTGGCTTTTATGACGTCTCCTGACCTACAGCCGTCATTATTTCGACGATGATTAATGAGCTTGGACACAAGGGAATATCATAAGTTATAAAAATTTATTTTTCTTCTATGTTCTCATCCTTATCTTCTGCGTTCTCATTCTGATTTTATACGAAGCTTCTTGTTTATGTCTGATCATGTGCAATAGCTTGTTGTAATGTAAAATAGTATAGGGATAAGACTGTTTTTAAGGCTTGAAATTAGTGGCTAGAGGGTTCAATTTTGTATAACTGTGTAGTATATTAAACAGGCCGAGTTCATACAACATCTATGTGCGGGTGTAATGTAAAAGGTTCAGTGAAAAGTTTACATGAATTCATGTTTTAATACAGTTGTGTCCTTTGTTTTTTGTTACCAAGTACCATAAACACTTCTTTACTTAGTAGCAAGTCCTATTTTCACTTGAGTAAAGCCAGTTTGAACTTCAAATGTCACTCTTTCAACGACATATATGTTGCTTCTAGTACGCTTGGGCTATAGCATAATCACATTGTTTAGTCCCCTTCATTTTGGAGCCCATTCCTTGGGCTATAGTCTTTGGTTACCCTGGTAATTTATGTTAAAAGCTAAAGGTGTAATTTGATGATGATGGTAGTAACTTAGTTGGTAGTAAATCGCTAATCTTTTACTTAGGGAAATGTAGAACTTCATTCGAACTATGCAAAATCTCTGTGGGGTTCATCTTTTTAGGACACGTATTATATTTGTAACTATTTACTTTCTCCACTTTAGAATTCAATAATCATCGCAGTCACTTGTAAGAACTAACTTTAGGTTAGCCTCTTATAATTGAGCTTGATCATCGTTTTCAAATAGTTGTGGAAATATACCTGTAACAGCACGAACTTTAATAGTTGTCCTTAAATATCTTTAACTTTATATGACGTCAAAAAGTAGGGTCCAGCAATTAAATAAAATTTACTTATTTGAATAACATTTATACAAAAATTAATAGATCTTAATATCACTTAAAAAGGGGAAGCAACAAATAAACATTACTTGTAACATCGTTCTTTATTAATTAATGTCATAGATAAAAGTAAACTACTAAAAAAATTAGATTGTAATTAAGAATTTAGAAATAAAAAAATTAAGTTAGACTATACATGGTTTGAATGCAAAAAAATAACTAAAAATCCATGCAAATTATCTTCACTTGGTTGTGTTAAATATATATAGTTTTTAAAAACATAATTTACGCGCAAATCATGTGCTATAATCACGTGCATTCCAGGTGCCATAACGCTCATTATGATAAATATTTTTTTCATAACGTATAACATGTATTGTCAATTGGCCGAAACATGATGTGTTATATATGTTGAGCCAAAAAGTGGTACAACACCCCCCAAATGAATTGAAATAGAAAGATCTTACAATATGATAGAAAAAGCAAAAGGCATCAAAAAAATTCTATTGTTATGACAAACTGATGTCTACGTACACTTTGATGTCATTACCTAGTGATTTTGTCAAAGTATAAAGGATTCCGAGTTCCAACGGGCTGGAACAATGGAAAGTACTTTCCTTTGTAAAAAGTTCGTGTAGAAAGAGAAAATTGTCTGAAGAAGATAAATGACCAATTTCCTCAACTTACTCTTCTATCTTAGATCCATAAATCTTCGAGCACTCATTTAGAAATGGACCTTAGGACAATCACTCTAACCAACAATCCATAATGATAGCTCCATAGCATCATATGGTACCAAAACAGGTTGGTTCCGACCTCAAAGTGGTCAGTACCATGATCTTTTTGTGTTTATTTTGGGCACTCTATTCCTTTGAGCTTATACTAACGTCTTTCTAATCATGCTCTGAAGTCCTTGAACCATTTTTTCTTCATCGTGACATCCGTATTACATTGAAAGTCGTTTGGTCAACGACCAGATAATACTTTCCCCTTAATGTATACTTTTATTGGAAACAAAGCATGCTCTAAAACATGGCTGATATGTACCTTTATCCATATAAATCTATTTGTTATCCTATAGTTGCTTTGAAGTGTCACCTTTGTCTCATAGGCATCGGGTCAATTGCTTTAAATAGCAGTACCACTTTTTGTGCCAAGTGTTAACCCATTTTCTAGCCAAAATATATTCAGTTGGACTTAGAAGATCAAGACGAAGAAGGAATTGTTGGATCTAGATTAACCCTAGAGGGGGGGGGGGGGGTGGATAGGGTTTATCACAGTTTTTAAGCTGAATTGAAAAACTGACAGGATATTAAAATAATAAACAGATCACAGAATGCAGCAGAAATAAAAGTGCATAAAATAAATCACACACAGATATACCCAGCTTCGGCAAAACTCTGCCTACTGCTGCATTCCTAAGGTTTCTACTAGGTGTTATAAACAGATCCCGCATACAAGACCATGTACACTCGCAGCGCCTGCTCCTGTCCTAACCCTACGCTCAAAACCCTAGACTGACTGATATCCCCTCGATCAGATTTCCCGAATTACAAACCCTGTAACTCGTAACCCTAGAATTTACAGACTCTAGTGGACTGCCAGTCAACACCCTGACTGGAACTCTAGAATTTTACAGACTTCTAGATAAACTGTTCAGAATTGTTTACAGAAGAAAATCAAAAACAAGACAAAAATTAAATAGACAAAGAAAACCCTAGGTGTTTAAATATAAGGGGTCATCCCCTTTTTAAAAACCAAAACCAAAGCCCCTTTTCATTTCTTGGCCGGCCCATTTGCAAATTATCAAATCCGTTTACTTTGCTTCTTCAAAACATGGCGGCGCTCCTAGGGTTTCTGAGTTCGTCCCAAATCGATGCTTTGATTGATGAAGAAAATGGCTCTCTAAATGCTTGAATTCGTTGTCACTCTCGGTTAACCTGATTTGAGCAATCCACGCTGCTTGCGATCGAAAACCTGTAAGGTTCTTTGATTGAATTTTCAATGTTGCTCTGTGAATTTGTGATTTTGGCTTACAGTGATTTCTTTTTGAATTGTTGCGTGGTATATCGATGCTTTTTTGCGGATGATGAATTGGTGTCTAATATAGGGTAGGATTGAAACCCTAAAACTCTGATTTCATATTTAATGACTTGATTTGATTATGTTGCTTTCCTCCTTTGGTTACTCGGCTTAAATGATTTGGCTCTTGTATTTTGCGGTTTCTCCTTTTGAAATTCTCGGCTTTGAAAAATCAGCGTGAATTTGGTGCCTTGATTTTTGCTTGTGAATCTGGTCTTCAATGGCCTTTGATGATTTCATAAATGGCTCGACTGATTTGAATTCGATTTCCACAGCTTTGAAATACATGCTTGATTTCTGGAAATAGTAATTTGCTGTCTAATTGAATTGTTGCCAGATTTGAGTGATTTCTGCAATTTTTCTGTGCATTTCTGAGATTAAAACTTGCCCAAATAAAATTCCCATTTCTGGAAATAACTTATCACTTGCCCAAAAGTGTTTTCGATTTTCCTTGAATCTTTAGAACAAAACCCATGTATATTCATACAATACTGAAACATTTAAAACTTGCCAGATTTAATTTTAGGAGTCAATACAGCATCTTGAATTTGCTTCTCTGAAAATGTTTGTTGCCTGATATATCACTTTGCTGACTTTTGAAATGCTTGTTTGTAAACCAAATTTGCTTTGAGCATATTTGAACTAGTGCCGTGTTGAACCAGTATTCTTGAACCTGTTTGTATCATACATACTACATCTGCTGCCTTGAACGGTCTGTCCATTTGCTTGCTTAACCATGACAGTTTGACCCTTGCACTTTCATTACTGTGTGTAACCCTCCTTGATCATGTTCAGATTAGATGCATCCTGCTTGTATATGTTTGTTTAAGTGTGTTATTTGAATTGAACCCATGTTCTTGCACCAGTTAGCTTGAAGTCGAGCTGCCTTGACTTGTTTAATTTGAATATCTTGCTGTGTATACTACTTGACTTTGTTCATGCTATAATGTTGTTGTGCCATGATATACTCTTGTTCTTCCTCGACCATGCTGCATGTATACTTGAATGCTCATCATCTATGCACCATGTCTTGTGCACTTGTATCCTTCACCATGGAATATATATATCTTGTATCATGCTTGAAAATGCACTGTGTATTTCACACTTGTGTTTTCTGACTTCTTTTGTGCATGGCTTGATGTTGTGTCTTTGTCCTTGTTGAGCTGTTTTGACTATGTCTCGACCATGTTCCTTGCTAGTTGGATTTTGACTTGTACATTTTGTTTTGAGCTGTCCTAAAAGTGTTGCTGATTTCCACTTTGCTATGGCTGAACTTGAATTAGAGTCTGAACTGACCATACTTGTGCATGCAAGTACTTCCTTGAATCATTTGCTTTGAGCATGAATTTGCTTCTTTATTATACATTGACTTGAAATGGCTTGAATCATGAAATTTGTTGATGAACCAGTCTTGAAAAATTTGAGCAGCTTTGACCTTTTGCTCGACCACTTAAAAATGCTGTACACTTGTTTGAACTTCATGATATTGCCCATAAACTTATCACCATATATGCTCGGTCATTTGACTTTTAATATTTGGTTTTATGTTGGTTTTGGCTCCATGTTGACTTTGCTGATTTTTGTTGAAACTGTTTTTGTGCACTTTGTTGCTTCGACCATTCTGCTTTGTACTTTACATTTGCGCTGTGTTGAGCTTGGTCCATGTGACTGCTCCACAGCTGTATACACTGATTGGCGAGGCAGTGCACACGTGTATACACGTGTGTACATGCAGCCATCAGACTATTTTTCTGTCCCTATACTATATATAAACTGTCTAGACACAGTCGGATTAACAAATCAGATCAAGTCAGAAAAATGATGAGAAACACACCAGAAAACTGAGGCAAATAAAATTTCAAAAATAAAAATCAAATCTGCATGTATTTAGTTTTTATTTCTATTGCAGTGTACTGTGTGTTTCTGTTTCATGTGACAGGTAAGAGGATGAGACTGGACTGAAGTGACTGGACTGAAAACTGTGAAGACAGAAGACAAGAAAACAGAAAGCAGCGAATGAGCGTAGTGTTAGTAAATGTATATATATATATATATATATATATATATGAGTCTGTGTAAATGAATGTATATATGAAATTAGTGACAGAGTTATTCTATAGTGAGGAGGTGTGTATATGATGTCTGTTATGATATGAAATGTAATACAGAGATGTACAAATAGTGGAGTATAAAATTTGTACTGTTTGATATTGAAATAAAATATTCTATTCAAATAAAAATACTGTGAATATTTAAATTTCTGTGCAGTTGTATTTTATTTAGATAGAAATATTATATTCATGTATGTTGTGTGATATATGAAACAGTACAATTACAAACACATATCCGATAATATATATTTGGTTGTTATCATCAAACAAAAATCATATAATTGTGTATACAACACCGTTATATACAACAATCTCCCCCTTTTGATGATGACAAACAGATATAAGATTTTGAGCATAAATGTGTTTGAAAAAAAATGAAATATATATTACTCCCCCTATTTGAGTGCTCCCCCTTCAACAGAAACTCCCCCTATAACTGTGCATGAGTGAAATGTATGAATAATAAAAAAAAATTCAAAATTAAAAAAAAATTATAAAATATTCACTCATAAATCAAAATCTAATCCATTCTCCCCCTTTTGTTATCATCAAAAGGATACAGAATTTTAAAATATAGATGAAGAATGACAAAGAAAAATTTCAGCATAAGAGGAAGAATAGTCATCATAAATCTCAATCAGTCAAACAAAAATCATAATAAACTAAGAACTGGTGCCATATCTCACATTGTAGAGAATGACGGATTTACGATGAAATTTATATAAAATGGGGAGAGTAAAAAAAATGTATTCCAATTATTTTCCAAAAAAAATGAGGTTAAAAAAACAGAGATGGAATTTGGACTATAATTAATAATTCAATTTAAGTGACAAGATCGAATAACCTCAAATCCCAATACCTATCAATCAACAAATCATAATACATCATAAAATTTCAACATATTTCACAGATTGGAAGATGGATTGATAGGCTGGTTTTTATACTCAGAGGAGAATTTCAAATTTATTTCTATTTTTAACACTCTATTTCCTTTTTTTATTTATTTAAGAGCACACTGACCACGCATAACCAGAGCTTGGATTTTTAAATGAGATCAGTCGCAGCTTAAATTATAAGATGTCTCATAACCATGCATAACCAGAGCTTGGATTTTTAAATGAGGTTAGAGACACTCCTATATTTTAATTATATTTTTATTATTTTCAGCTTTATAAAGGAAAAAAAACTCCTCGGTATATGAAACCAATATGGATGATAGAATTGTGGTAGGTACAGAAATGGACTGTGAAATAAATTTCTAAATTAATTATATTATGAAATAAGCTCGATTGTACCGGGATTATTGAAAATTTTCAATTATCACTAATTCTGAATAATAATATAGTCCCATTTTTATCACACATAATTTTCACTGTTTTAAAACAAGATGATTAAAAAAACTCTCCACATTAATATAAAATCAAGATGGATGGCAGATGGGTGATAGACAAAGAGGATGGTCGTGAAATAATTGCCAGTCCAAAGATATTATAATTAATATTCAACTATCATGAAAATCCAAAATAAAAACTCCTCTTGTTGTGAAATATACTGCAGTCATAGTTCATCACAATTTCAAAATCTGATAATAATTTTGATGAATTATAATACAGTTTACTTCGGATATTGATTTCAATTTCTGAATGAATAATCAATAAATAATTTTAAAATTGAAAATCAATTACAAAAGGAAATTAAACAGATTTATGAAAAAAATTGAATCTATACAGGGTGATAATTCAAAAAACAGATGAGTGAAAAAGGCTGATACCAAATGTTCTCGCTTATCGAGGAATTTAATTACACCCTGATGGACTATCATGGACATCTCAGGCTAAAGAAATTTAAACACAAACCCAGCCAGACAAATTTAGCACATTTATTTCTATAAGACAAAAAAATATGGATCTATACAAGGTGAAAATTTGAATCTCAGTACAGATGGGTGAAACAAATATAAGAACTTCTGATACCACTTGATGTCTTTATTCACAAAGCCCAAACAGACAGACTTAACAAATTTGCACATTTTTCAAAAACTGCAGACAAGAACAAGCAAATATTTGAAAAACAGTATCAGAACAGCAAACAATTCTTCTCAATACAAGCAGTCATTTAGAGCATTTTCACACCAGTATCAGAGCGGCACAAAAATCGTTTCAAAGCACACTTGTCAAGACATTTCTGATGGTCACAGAATATGATTCATGATCCAAGATTAAAAGTACTGTTTATTTGAAATCAATTGAGGAATATGAAAATATCAGAATTTAATGAATCAATCACACCAGTTTATAAATTTTTGATTTGAGATATGTGTGAGATTCAATAAATCAATAATTTCAAATGATTTTAAACAAACAAATAATTAGATCAAATAATCATGAAATAGGAGTGAATTTCAAGACCAGATTTTCAAAGGAATTTTTCACAAAATTTCTAAGAATGATTTCAGATCATTTACATCAAATAATTAAGAGATATTCATGATCCATAAATAAATAATTTATTTGAAATCACTTGAATTAATGTCAAGTTTGAGATATAATGAATTATTCACACAAGATTGATTATTTCAAATTCAAGAGGTGTGTGATATTCAAAATATCAGGAATTTTAGATGATTTCAAATAGACATATTCTAACCATAATGATCATGAATAAAGATGGAATTCAGGATGTATCACTGATTCAAGCCAATCCGAAAATCAATGAAATTATCACAACTGATAAATAATAGAGTGCTGTAATGAGTATAATATTTTCAGCTTTTCTAAAATGAATTAGAATAAACTCAGAACAACAAAGGTGTGTGAAATTTCATTAAATATTCAGATCTTCAAAAAATTTAGAATTCAAATTAAAGTGTTCAAGATATGACATGAATGCTTCAGCACTGTTATGAATTCAAGAATAAAATAAACTTCTAAACAATTGCAGATAATTACAAGATTAAATTCAGAATCTGGAAATGATTATAAACAAGAGAGTTTTATTCAAATAAAATGAATTTCCAGAAAATCATGAGAACTGCAATTGGAAGTTTAAGAAGCACAGAATAAACAAAGAGATATAGCAGTGACAAATCAAATAAAAACAAATAGAAGAAAATAAAATAGAAAGGGGGTAGAAGAAGCAGAAATAAACAATGATTTTTTTTTTTACAAGGATGAGGTTAGAAATCATACCTGATTCACAGAAGACGTTGTGGATCTCTAACTCATCAGACTTGGCTAAGGAACAGTAGATGATTCAATGATGTGAAGCAGTTTGAATCAGTTTCTCTTTTCAGCATAGTTGTTCCTCAGCCTCCTTTGGTAGCTAACTGTTTAGAGGATTGAGTGGTCTAACAAAAGCAGTAAAACCACTCACAGTTGTATTTGTTCGTTTTGGTACCCAAACCTGTTTATATAACAAACCATTCGAATTTACCTTTGTACCCTTCGGGACCCAAAACTGTTTGAATTTAGTCGGAGTCATTTTACTTTTATTTGGGATCCAAGATTGTTTAAATGGTTTATTATCAAACGAATTTTCACTTTAATTATGATTCAAAAATCCTTTGAAATTTTCAGAGTTTAAATTTTCAAAACGATTTTTACCAAAGCAGTTTGAGGGATTTTTCAAATCATTTGAATTCGAATTTACAAAAGCATCTGATTTTCCAAAACCAATACCATGTTTATTTCCAATAGAATTTTGGTTTTGCAACAACGTATTCAACGACTTTTCACTATTAGAAAATTTAGTCAAAGTTGACTCTAGTCATTGAATTTTGAATTTAAAATCACCGTTCTCTTTTATTAAATCTAAATAGGGGTTATCAATGATCTTCCTTTCACCATCATATTGTTTCAAAACCAAATTTTCAGATTCAAGTGATTTAATTTTGGTTTGGGATTCAGCAATTTCAAACTCAAAATGTTTTCGACTTTCAGACTCAAATTTCTTGAAATTTTCAATCTCGTTTTCAAGTTCTTTCAAAATCGAATTCGATTTCAAAAAATTTTCCTTTTCAGCAATTTCAAGTTTGGAATGAATATTAGTTTTAAAAATTTCAAATTCCTTTTGCAGATGATTGTTCAAACTTGATAACTCAATCTTGTTGTTTTTTAAGATCAGAATTTCATTTTCAAACTTTTGAATAATTTTATTGAGATGAACAAGATTGGTTTCCAATTTCAAACAATTTTTGCAATCAGAATTTGAAGAATTTTTAAAATATTCAAGCTGTGATTCCAAATCATCAATTTTGCTGGTCAACTCAGAATTCCGAGATTTTAGAGATTTGTTTTTAGATTTGAGTTTATCAACAGATTTAGTTAAATCAACACACATATAAACCAAATCTTCATATGAGAAATTTTCGACTTCAGCATCCGTTGATTCTCCATCATCTGATCCTTCTGAATTTTCATTTGTAAATCCTGTTAAACAGAATTCTGAATCTGAGTTGACATTCTGGGGTTTTGAGCTGTTGTCAGATTTTCCATACTTCGTATTGAGAGTATCCCAGATTTCCTGTGCGGATAAACAATGTGAGATCAGACTGTATTAATCATTATCAAGATAAGAATATAGAATATGTGTAGCACGAGAATTAAAAACTTTATCTACCATATCGTACCCATTGATAATAACATCCCAACATTTAATATTAACAGATTTTAAATAAAATTCCATTCTGGATTTCCAGTTTAAAAAATCTGTTCCAGTGAAAATAGTTGGAGATGAACTGGACTGACTCTCACTAAACTGACAACTAGGATTACCCATGTCTCTAGAGTTAAAGAAAATACCTGCTCTGATACCAAATGTTGGATCTAGATTAACCCTAGAGGGGGGGGGGGGGGGTGGATAGGGTTTATCACAGTTTTTAAGCTGAATTGAAAAACTGACAGGATATTAAAATAATAAACAGATCACAGAATGCAGCAGAAATAAAAGTGCAGAAAATAAATCACACACAGATATACCCAGCTTCGGCAAAACCCTGCCTACTGCTGCATTCCTAAGGTTTCTACTAGGTGTTATAAACAGATCTCGCATACAAGACCATGTACACTCGCAGCGCCTGCTCCTGTCCTAACCCTACGCTCAAAACCCTAGACTGACTGATATCCCCTCGATCAGATTTCCCGAATTACAAACCCTGTAACTCGTAACCCTAGAATTTACAGACTCTAGTGGACTGCCAGTCAACACCCTGACTGGAACTCTAGAATTTTACAGACTTCTAGATAAACTGTTTAGAATTGTTTACAGAAGAAAATCAAAAACAAGACAAAAATTAAATAGACAAAGAAAACCCTAGGTGTTTAAATATAAGGGGTCATCCCCTTTTTAAAAACCAAAACCAAAGCCCCTTTTCATTTCTTGGCCGGCCCATTTGCAAATTATCAAATCTGTTTACTTTGCTTCTTCTAAACATGGCGGCGCTCCTAGGGTTTCTGAGTTCGTCCCAAATCGATGCTTTGATTGATGAAGAAAATGGCTCTCTAAATGCTTGAATTCGTTGTCACTCTCGGTTAACCTGATTTGAGCAATCCACGCTGCTTGCGATCGAAAACTTGTAAGGTTCTTTGATTGAATTTTCAATGTTGCTCTGTGAATTTGTGATTTTGGCTTACAGTGATTTCTTTTTGAATTGTTGCGTGGTATATCGATGCTTTTTTGCGGATGATGAATTGGTGTCTAATATAGGGTAGGATTGAAACCCTAAAACTCTGATTTCATATTTAATGACTTGATTTGATGCTGTTGCTTTCCTCCTTTGGTTACTCGGCTTAAATGATTTGGCTCTTGTATTTTGCGGTTTCTCCTTTTGAAATTCTCGGCTTTGAAAAATCAGCGTGAATTTGGTGCCTTGATTTTTGCTTGTGAATCTGGTCTTCAATGGCCTTTGATGATTTCATAAATGGCTCGACTGATTTGAATTCGATTTCCACAACTTTGAAATACATGCTTGATTTCTGGAAATAGTAATTTGCTGTCTAATTGAATTGTTGCCAGATTTGAGTGATTTCTGCAATTTTTCTGTGCATTTCTGAGATTAAAACTTGCCCAAATAAAATTCCCATTTCTGGAAATAACTTATCACTTGCCCAAAAGTGTTTTCGATTTTCCTTGAATCTTTAGAACAAAACCCATGTATATTCATACAATACTGAAACATTTAAAACTTGCCAGATTTAATTTTAGGAGTCAATACTGCATCTTGAATTTGCTTCTCTGAAAATGTTTGTTGCCTGATATATCACTTTGCTGACTTTTGAAATGCTTGTTTGTAAACCAAATTTGCTTTGAGCATATTTGAACTAGTGCCGTGTTGAACCAGTATTCTTGAACCTGTTTGTATCATACATACTACATCTGCTGCCTTGAACGGTCTGTCCATTTGCTTGCTTAACCATGACAGTTTGACCCTTGCACTTTCATTACTGTGTGTAACACTCCTTGATCATGTTCAGATTAGACGCATCCTGCTTGCATATGTTTGTTTCAGTGTGTTATTTGAATTGAACCCATGTTCTTGCACCAGTTAGCTTGAAGTCGAGCTGCCTTGACTTGTTTAATTTGAATATCTTGCTGTGTATACTACTTGACTTTGTTCATGCTATAATGTTGTTGTGCCATGATATACTCTTGTTCTTCCTCGACCATGCTGCATGTATACTTGAATGCTCATCATCTATGCACCATGTCTTGTGCACTTGTATCCTTCACCAAGGAATATATATATGTTGTACCATGCTTGAAAATGCACTGTGTATTTCACACTTGTGTTTTCTGACTTCTTTTGTGCATGGCTTGATGTTGTGTCTTTGTCCTTGTTGAGCTGTTTTGACTATGTCTCGACCATGTTCCTTGCTAGTTGGATTTTGACTTGTACATTTTGTTTTGAGCTGTCCTAAAAGTGTTGCTGATTTCCACTTTGCTATGGCTGAACTTGAATTAGAGTCTGAACTGACCATACTTGTGCATGCAAGTACTTCCTTGAATCATTTGCTTTGAGCATGAATTTTCTGCTTTATTATACATTGACTTGAAATGGCTTTAATCATGAAATTTGTTGATGAACCAGTCTTGAAAAATTTGAGCAGCTTTGACCTTTTGCTCGACCACTTAAAAATGCTGTACACTTGTTTGAACTTCATGATATTGCCCATAAACTTATCACCATATATGCTCGGTCATTTGACTTTTAATATTTGGTTTTATGTTGGTTTTGGCTCCATGTTGACTTTGCTGATTTTTGTTGAAATTGTTTTTGTGCACTTTGTTGCTTCGACCATTCTACTTTGTACTTTACATTTGCGCTGTGTTGAGCTTGGTCCATGTGACTGATCCACAGCTGTATACACTGATTGGCAAGGCAGTGCACACGTGTATACACGTGTGTACATGCAGCCATCAGACTATTTTTCTATCCCTATACTATATATAAACTGTCTAGACACAGTCGGATTAACAAATCAGATCAAGTCAGAAAAATGATGAGAAACACACCAGAAAACTTAGGCAAATAAAATTTCAAAAATAAAAATCAAATCTGCATGTATTTAGTTTTTATTTCTATTGCAGTGTACTGTGTGTTTCTGTTTCATGTGACAGGTAAGAGGATGAGACTGGATTGAAGTGACTGGACTGAAAACTGTGAAGACAGAAGACAAGAAAACAGAAAGCAGTGAATGAGCGTAGTGTTAGTAAATGTAAATATATATGAGTCTGTGTAAATGAATGTATATATGAAATTAGTGACAGAGTTATTCTATAGTGAGGAGGTGTGTATATGAAGTCTGTTATGATATGAAATGTAATACAGAGATGTACAAATAGTGGAGTATAAAATTTGTACTGTTTGATATTGAAATAAAATATTCTATTCAAATAAAAATACTGTGAATATTTAAATTTCTGTGCAGTTGTATTTTATTTAGATAGAAATATTATATTCATGTATGTTGTGTGATATATGAAACAGTACAATTACAAACACATATCTGATAATATATATTTGGTTGTTATCATCAAACAAAAATCATATAATTGTATATACAACACCGTTATATACAACAGGAATGATCCACAGAATTGGAAACACAATCAGAAGAATAAGAAAAAAAATTAGGAACATTTCAAAAGAATTAGCACTAAGCAAATGACATGGTGTTGAGTTGTTTAACTTGACGACGAGTTATTCGTCCTCTTTCTGGCTTCCAACATCATACACCTCTTACACTAATCCAACAACTCGTGGTCAAGTGAATCTTCCAAGATTTGGATAGGCAATTCTAAGAATTGATGAGAAAATGTAGAGCAAATAAGATAACTCAAGTGATTTAGGAAGATTGCAAGAATCAACTTAAAGTAAGCTGAAAAGAGCTTAAAAAACCTCAAAAAGGAGAATGAAGGGAAAAAATATATATAAAAAGTTAACTCTTTCATCAATAAAAATAGGTTGATACCGAATTAACTGACTTCATATCTCTAACAGTCCCCTTTTTCAACCCTCAAAAGGCAATACTAATACATTCTCGATATTCACGTGTCAAAAATACAGATTGTTAAGGGAAAGAGAAAGAAAAGGCAGAACATAATCTTATAGCGAAACGAAAATTTCATAGTAAAACATGATCTTTGCAGAAAAAGATATTTATGTATGTATGTATACGTGTGTGTGTGTGTGTGTATGTGTATGTGTGTGTGTGTGTGTGTGTGTATATATATAACAATCATAGAAAACAACCTTCAAATCTACCATGATGGATATAACAACATTTCCTTACAATTGTTGATTAAAACAACATAACAATGCAGTGGAAAAGTATATAAGTAAGTGGATATATCCTGGGCATCTAACTTATCTTTTGAAGCTCCAAAGCCATCCAAATCTAGTCTAAAAACATGCTCGATCCGACTCGAGCATGATTAGAAAGTAACGCCTAGATCAGTTTGATAAACCAACGCGAGAGAACTCTAAATAACAATGAATTAATTCTTTTAACTTATAAATCTTTGACAATAGAGGTATTTGTAAGACCACATCACACATAAATACAAATGGGTTTTACCTTACGATAGCCATACGCTTTTATTATAGATTCATTAATATTATAGTAATGTCTAGAATCCATAGCCGAAATTGTCACTATTATTCAATTCTATCATAATAGGTATACAATTAAACCCATAAAGGCACGTATTGGTAATTAAATTTCTGACAAGGACTTGTTTACTAGTGAACTGCCCTCAGCGGTACAACTCTACAAAAATATACCAAGAGCCTCACATGATCTCCTGGCTACACAGAGATTCCAACCCCTTTATAACACACTAGGTTAAATCATTCCTCGAGCACAATGTTCAGAAGTTTCTGAACCAACCTAATCCCACTCTTCTCCATGCATATATACCAATAAATATAATAAAAATCGACTCTAGACCGAGGAATGTATATTTTTAATGGGTGTGATTCACATAGCTCTATTGCATATCCCATAATTTAATTATTGCCGAATAATGAGGCTTGCAAGGTCGTGATTACCTTTTTCCACTCTTAGCCAATCCCATTTGAAATTCTAACACAACCATCCGAAAACCATACAATACCCGTATTCATCCATACAAGCATTCAAGATATGAAAAAACCAAAGGTATTACTTTTACTATATCCTCAGGACTAGTAGCAAGTAAACTTTGTACTTTAAGAGTTTCATCTATGACTTCATCATCATCAAGATGACTTCCACATCTGAACGCTTAGTTCGACTCAAAGTGGGTTTTAAATAATATATATAATCCCGGTCTCTTCGGATCGACCAAATAAAGTTCTTTAGAGATACTAGGAAATACAGAAGAGTGGGGATTGTCCCTAACCGTTTCAGTAGATGGATAACTTTATCTTTTGTCCTAGATTTTTTCAAGGATAAAACTAGTCAAGATTTGGTAATTAGTTATTTAACTATCAAATAACACAGAACCAGATTAGGACCCTTGTCCCGGTGATTGGGCACTTTGATTTGAGTGCAAGAAGTTGCAGACTCGAAACTTGTGCAGTGTGATTCGAACTTATAATGACATGTAGTATGTTGACTACCTAGACTTGTATATAAAGTACCCAAATTCCAAAAAAAAAAAAAGATTTGCATAGATTTAATTTTCGATTGCAATCACTAGGCCTTAAATTATTTCTTATTAATCAAGCCACTTATTTACTTGGAAATATTTCCATGTACTTATCTTGAAGGTATAAGTATATTCACAACACTATACTTGAATACTTAGAGATACATTCATATGCTTATCTCAATGGTATAATTATATTCACAAACTCTTTTTTTTCAAACTTAAAGGAATACCTTAACAACCCAGAACTTTAGTTATTAGGTTTTAAATATTTAATTAATTTTAAATATTTAATGGTTGGATTTTTGGAATTTAATAAGTTGAATTCTAATTTAGTGGTTGTTTAAATAATTGAATTAGTAATTAAATATTAATTAAATGGATTCAACAATCCCTTTGACTTCGTTTAGTTACTTAATATTGATATAAATCAATTTTGCAAGTTTTAGACAATAATAAATAGTTTGGATTTAAATCGATTTCTGGATCATATTATAAAATAATATTTTAATATGAAAAATATATAATTTGTAAACTGTCTCAGATTTCGATGAAACTAGTTACATCGGTTCCGAAATAGTGAATTATTGTAGGTTGTCAAGTTTCGCAATAGAAACGTGTATCTTTTAGCAATTTAAATTAAAATATTATAATTTGATTTTTGTAGCGAAGTAACAATGTTTTTATGATTTTTCAAAATCCAATGACTAGTATGTATTATTATTATTGGATCGTGTCAAGATATTGGAGAGCGATGATATTTTGTTTGGGTAATTCACATTCCATGAGTCAATAAACCTATGAGCAAAGGGGAACCAGATATTTGTAAATAAATATAAGTCCAACACCTCTCATAATTAGACAACACACTATCCTCTCTCTTCGCATTATTCTTCTATCTTCCATTTCTAGTAAACTACTTCATGGTCGACCTTTGTGTACTCCATATAATTCGGACTAAAAATTAAAAAATTAAAAAATTGGTAGATTTGAGATTGTTTTGTGCTCATCTCAAGCTCCATGTTTCCAGTTTTGGCCTTGGCATGGAACTTAGTTGTAACAACCCGGAAAATCTGAGCCAATTTAAATTTTTTAATTTGGCTATTTTAGTGGATTTTAAATATTTAAAATGAATTATTTTAAATAATAATGACGAGAAATTATTTTGAATAGAATTAGAACGTATATATTTATATAGATCGTTGTTAGAATATAAATATTTATTTTTAATTATAAAAGGAATTGAAAATGGCGCGGTAGTTCGATAATTCGTTTTCAAAGTTCAAATGAATGTACCGGGTGCAAAATAAACCGGATTTTGACGAAACCAAAAATATTAGAATCTAATTGAGAATATCTTTCCAACGAATCCGAAAAATTGAAATTTCATAGCGGGGATAAAAAGTTATGTCCAGTTGAAAATTCAGAATAGTCGCTATGGAATTTCGGCCCTTAAAAATGGAAATTTTGCAAACGACCTCGGTTTTCGACGAAACCACTTTTGTTGGATCCGTGATGTCAAGTTATTGCTAGGTTTCAAAATTCATAATTTTCGAATCAATATGTGAGCGTGGCGAAGGAAAACGCAGTTGACCAGTTTCAGTTGATTTTAATCGACTGGAAAATGGCCATTTTTCAAACGGTCTCAGAATTTGACGAAATTAGTTTTGTTAGGACCGTATCGTCAACTAGAAAATATTTTTCGGGAATTTTTAGAGTTCGTATGTGGGCCCGGTAAATTGAAATGTGCGTTCAAATTCAATATATAGAGTTATATTTTGATTTTGACGAAAACTGATCGAAACGATCGAATCAGCTTACGATACATATCTCATTGTGTTCGGAATGGGGGTAATTAGCTATAGACGATAGTTGGTGGGTTCGATTTCAAGGTCGAAATTAAAAGTTGCTTTTTGAAATTAAATAATTAAAAAAACCCTCCTTAACCCTTCCGCCCCCCACCGTTCAGATTCAATTCAATTCAAAGAGAAAAAAAAGAACGGACGGAGAGGAGCCGCGCTCCCCCCCAGGTGGCGGCGCCGACCACCGAGGTCACCCCCTCTCCTCCCCTTGTCCTTCTCCCTCTCCTCCCCTTGTCCTTCTCCCTCTCCTCCCTAAACCGCCGCAACCCAAACCCTCGCACCCCCTTGGCCTCGCCCACCGCGACCGCCTAGCCACCCCCTCCTCTGTACAAACCGTCGCCGATGATCAACTCCCCCCTGCAGCGCCGATGATGAAGCCCTTCCCCTTTTCAAAAAAATACTGTAAGTTTATTTTTTTTTTATTTTATTTCAGTAATTTTCTTATGTAAGAATTGATTTTTTAAACTGAAATGAACTGATTTTTTTTAAAACTGAAAAGAATTGATTTTTAGTCTATGAAAATTTGATTTTTAAGTGCAAAAAGAATTGATCTTTATATGTATAACATCGCCAAAAAGAATTGATCTTTATATGTATAACATAGCCAAAAAAGAATTGATCTTTATATGTATGACATAGCGATAAAGATTGGATTTTTATAATGTTTTCATAGCGATAAAGATTGGATTTTTATAAAGTTTACATAGCGATAAAGGTTTGATTTTTAAATATGAAGTAGCGTAATAAAAATCTGATTTTTACTATATATATGTTGAAATAAAAATGTGACTTTTTTTATATAGCGATGATATAAAAATTCGATCTTTGTATTAGAAGTAGATATATAAAAATATAATTTTTATATAGAGAATATTATGATAAAAATATAATCTTCATTATATGAACACCGGTATAAAAATAGAATTTTTATCTATATAGTAGCGGTATAAAAATAGAATTTTTATTTATATAGTAGCGGTATAAAAATAGAATTTTTATCTATATAGTAGCGGTATAAAAATGTGATTTTTATCCATATAGAGTGATTATAAAAATGTAATTTTTATATACATAGCAACCATATAAAAATGTGATTTTTATATATGTAGTGGCTACGGACAGTGAAATTGACAAAAGGCGAGCATGACGAAGATTTCTACATATGAAGAGTCATGACGTTTGGTTTAGCTAGTCAGTGAGAACTTCTCACTTTCAATTCTATTTTCTAGTTAAAATATATACTAGGATGCAGACGGTGCTTAGCAGCACCCGACACCCGTCGTCCACAGAGCATGGACGACTTGTATGCTTGTTTGATGTGCTGTGAAGTTTGTTTGTGATGTTGATGTGAAACAGATAATATTTATTCATGTGTTGAAATAAATTATTTATCGTTAAAAATATAATTTTTAACGTGAATGTGAATAAATAAATTTTCATTTACAAACCGGACGGTTTGTTTATGTACACCTATTTAGAGGACATTGATTGGGACGATAAATTTTAGACGTCGCCCAACTGCACAAATAATATTCAGTGTTTGTGGATTGAAACCCCACACGGGTGTTGGGATGATATTTGGCGTGCACTAATCCCAATTATTTAATTGTATGTCGATCGATTGGTCGACAGACTGTGTAAGCGTTAATTATTTATATTTAATGCTTATACAGTTGTGTGGTGCACTTTGGATGATGGTTGATTATTTATATTTGCTATTAGATACATGTGTTGTATGGAATCCATATAATTAACATTATATGGTAATTGATTGGGCCTCATTCCAATTGGGAAAAATAAAGAATATTATAGAAACAAAGATTCATGTGTTGAATAGAATAAATAATCATGTATTGACGATGCTGCTCATGTGTTGAGAATATTCATGTGTTGAAAGAAAAATATATATTCATGTGTTGAAACAAAAATATATATTCATGTGTTTGAAGAAAAATATATATTCATGTATTGAAAGAAATATAGGTTCATGTGTTGAATAGAATAAATATTCATTTGTTGAATAGAATAACGAAGTTACTGAAATATATAAAGCCGTGTTGATTAGAGATGCGCCATTTCGACGCGAATGATATTTATATCGATTATATTCGTTTTTATAATGAATATAGAAAAAGAGGTGATTTCAAATATAACGTTTTGAAAATATTATCATTTGTATATCGATGATGCGGAATATTCAATTTTGATTCGAAATTGAAAATGAAGTTGAAATCGTTTCGAAAACGAATTTAAAACGATTTATAAAATATGTTTTAAAAGGAAATCGACGAAATATATATAATATATATATATATTATATATATAATGGCCTGAATAGAACGCGCCGTGCCGCGACAGTTCGCGAATTTCGACCATTGACTTCGAATTGACGTTGCGGGAGATCCGACCGTCGGATTCTCCTAAAACCGGAACCATTGGGTTCGAATCGAAAAGAGCTTTCCAATGAATATTAGAAATTTGAAATCTAACGGTTGGATTTGAAATTATGTCCAAATCAAATTTGGAAAAGGTTGCTGTAAGTGCAGTTCGATGGCCGTTGATGGAAATCGACTGTACATGCCTTGATAAAATTATTAAAAATAGTAATAATTTGTGTAAAATCATAAGAAATGATTTGTGAAGAATTGGGATGAAAAATTCCACATTTGAAAGGAAAAAAAATATATTTTTATCAAAATGAACTAGTTTTGAACTAGAATTAAAATCAATTTATGTTTGAAATGAATAAATTGAATTTGAAGCGGTTTTGAAAATAATCAAAATTTCCAATACGTGGATTGGAATGGATTTGAATCGAAATTATCTTTGGAATATTTCGATGTTGGATTTCGTGATTATATAGATATGGTTGTGGAAATTTGAAAGATATATTTTATATCGTTATTTCCAATACGATATTTGTTGGTTTCAGAATTTGGTATTGAATATAAGCCGGTATATTTTCTATTCAGAGCCTTGTATTTGATATCAAATGGGATTTTGGGTTCGTCGTGGATGGTGTTTTGAATAACACTGTTCTTGAACCCAGTTTAGAAAAGAATAAATCTTTTAAATTGAGATTTAGTGAAATTGTTTAGTTAATTGGTATTTAATTGAAATTGAATTTAAATTGGTTTATGGGGTTTATCGTGAGCGGTGTTTTGAATAACACCTGTTCTCTAACCCGATTAACAACTGAAAGCGATTTTGGGTTTATCGTGAACCGTGTTTTAGATGACGTTGGTTCTTTAACCCAGTTAAAGACAGGATATTGATTTTTGAGAAGATTAAAACTAAGTGGAGTTTTAATGAATCTGTAAATAGATTGAAATGTAAATTGATAATTTAAATTATCAAATTTGGAAAGTGATTGAGAATGGAGTATCACCAGTTTTGCTCCAAAGCGATAGTTAAATCTTTAATTAGATTTGAACATGAAATGGTAATTAATATTTACCGATAACACCGTGGTGTTAGATATGGAGTATTACCAGTTTTGCTCCATGTGGTTCGCTAATCCCGACTAGTTTGGAAAACCTTAACATGGTTTGAAATGATATCCAAAGGAAGATTAAAGAATAAATTTAGAATTTATCTTTGATAAAATTAATGGGAACCTTTCCCTAAGAATGTGAAAATTTGAATAAAAGAATATTCTGAATTGGAATGAGGCGTATGTTGTGTTTGTGTAACACGTGTTTATTATATACGCGGGTTATTCAGGAAGGCCGGAGTTATACCCATTCTGAATAACCGATTCGACGATAAGTCGAAGATGAAGACGGTGGTGGAAGATCGGAAGTCTTCACATCATTTGGATGATTATTGATGATCTTGATTGGGCTGTACACCCAAGAGGAGGGAATCAGTTGGTGATCGTCCAGACGTACTTGGAGATCGATGGATATGCGAGGAAAGTGCCTCCGGTTTCGTTCAGACCCAGAACGAACTTGTAAATGGACTGTGTGTCTGACATTGGATTTTATTCTGTGTTGATCGATCTCTATTGAATATACATCTGTTTGGCGACGGAGAATTTATTCTCTTGCTTAACGCCCTTCTCTGAGACGTACGAGCTCAGAGGTTGTATATCGATGGACATCAGTCGCATGGAGTGAATTGCCTGTGTGGCTCGCCTAAGTGGCAAATGATCAAGGCTTCTGTTGAAAAGAAAAGTCTTGTGGTTGATGATCAAAGCACAGCCTGTGTGGCGCAGCTTTGTGTATAGCGTTAATTCGCGAGCCTCACACCTCGGTATGAGTCAAAAACGGGATAGTGACTGCAGGGAGTGCACGACGTTTCTTTCTAGCTAGTGATGGTGTCAGTGCTTAAACTGGCTGACATTTATATACTTTTCACCTATGTGGTTGTTGGGATGCAAGGCGCCTCGAATATATGGTCGATCACTGGCACTATGTGAGCCGACGTACAGACCATTATATAGGTTCTATAGGACCGGGAAGCGTGTGCTCAGGAATAACTAATCCTCAAAAGTAAGAGAGGACCGGCCCTGAAGATCCAAGGATCACTGTGTGTGGTCCTGAGACATTTGCTAGAGTGTCTCGAACAGATAGGAGCTTGCCCCTTGCCTCGACTCATGATGTAATCCAATTTCCAATACGTGATATTTAGATTTTATTTGTAGAGCCTAGTACGGCGACATAATGGTATAGGTCACTTATGCCTTCTATGATTTATACGTTATGATTGAAGTTGTTTTCTTCACTTATAGTAATAATAAAATATGAAATTTCACGTACCAAGCATTTTTGGCTATTATAAGGTAAAAACCCTATCCTCCGGCTTGCGTTGCATTGTGTGATGGGACTTGGGTCTTATAATAGCTTCATTTTTCTTTATTTAACATTGCGCTGTTGTTTTATGCACTGGTATTCTTGGGGTAAAAACCCGTTCCGTGTTATACGGCGTGGTCCCTCGATTTACCTAACTTTAAAATAAAGATTAATAACTGTTTTAGTTCTCACACCAGTCACATGACTGACCTGTAGTTTATTGTTTTAACCTAAACTCTGGGTGCCCTTATTTTCCGCATGGGCAGCTAGTAGTTTTGGTTTTGCAGATTTATATTCATAGGATCCTAGTTTATAGCTGAAGTGATATTCGGAAAGCTCTGTATCCGTGTATTTTTTCAGTTATGTTTTGTATTATTTTTCTGCTGCAGTAATGTATTTAAATCTCTGATATTCTTTGTTGTATAATATTTATTCATATTCTGTATATTCTGATGGAATTGTTGTAATAAGCAATGAAATGTTCTTCTGTTTGTGTTCTGATTCGTCTTGTCCTCAACGCAATCCGTGCTTACCTTCACGGGGAAGTTCGGGTCGTGTCATTAGTGTAACAACCCGAATTTCCCTACCCTTCAAATCGACCGAAAGGCACAATCCGACGGCCGGAAATCCTCGGATTATTAACTTTGGGCGCACAACACATTCAGAACAAACAACATAAGACTTTTATTAAATTCATAATAATGTTACATCAGAGTACATCGAAAATTATACAGTAGAAGATAAATTTACAATAAATGTAATACAATGCACAGCGGAAGACTATCAATGCTTTGGACACAGCTTTAAGCTTCAATCCATAATCCTGCTTAATGAAATAATTTGCAAAACAAACTACTCGACTGCCCGTGCGGAAAATATGGGCATCCGAGTTCGCAAGGGAAAAACAAACTACGAGTCAGTCATGGGACTGGTATGAGAAACTTTACGATTATAATTAACTTATATAAAATAAGGCATATCACGGGACCATGTCGTATAATATGGAACGAGATTACTCCACTAGATTGCTAGTGCACATACAACTATCATAAATAATAAATTTATGGATCTACAATGCATCAGACAACATGCAATTCCTCAATCAACCGATTTATGTTTAATCCCCAAACTTAGATTTTCAAAATCCAGTTCAGTTTACATAAATGATTTCTTTGGACTTTATTCCCAAATTCTTATTTCAAATGATTTGAAATGCATATATATCTAGCTTTTATATCAAAGTAGATTTCACTTCGGGATCTCAAACCAAAATCTTTGGAAATATGAATTCCAAAACATCACACTGCATACAAAGAGTATGCAACCAAATATCGGGAGGTTTCTCCCGTGAACATGGCCAAGGGTCGGTTCCTTAGTCACTCGATGTATATATGAGCACCTCCCACACATGGATCAACCTACACCTGACCACTGATCAAGTCTTAAGGTCTTGGGTCCTCTCTACCCCATACTTTTTGTAGCGACCCAGACTTCCCGGCCGGCGTGAACCGAACGAGAAGGCGGAATGCTTTGAGAACACTACGCATCAGAATACAAACATGAGAACATTTCATTGCTATTACAACAATTTACATCAGAGTACAAATAAATAATATACAGCAAAAAATATCAGAGATTTAAATTACAAAACAGTGGAAAATATAATACATGAATAAATTGTGCAACAGAAGACATCAACTACCACAACTGAAAGAGATACACAGATACAAAGCATTCCGAATATAGCTCCAGCCGTAATCCAGGATCCTGTGAAAACAAATATCTGCAAAACCAAACTACTAGCTGCCCATGTGGAAAATATGGGCACTTAGAGTTTAGGTCTAATCAATAAACTCCAAGTTAGTCATGGGACTGGTGTGAGAACTAAAACAGTTATTAACTTCATTTATTAGTTGGGTAAATCAAGGGACCACGCCATATGACACGGAACGGGTTTCCTCCCAAGAATACCATAAACAAACAACGCAATGCTAAAAAGAAGAAAATGAAGCCATTATAAGACTCGGGTCCCATCACATAATGCAACGTAAGCCGGAGGATAGAGCTTTACCTTATAATGGCCAAATATGCTTGGTACACGAAATTTATCTTTTATTATTACTATAGGTGAAGAAATCAACTTCAAATATAGATGTATCAATCATAGGCGGCATAGGTATCATATATTATGTCACCATATAGGTACACAACTAAAACCGAAAAATGTCATATTGAAAGTTTGGATTTCCATCATGATGGATGCTGATTGGATGATCGATCACGTAGTGCAATACTCAATGGCTTAAGTCCCGGTCATTGGAAAACACCGTAATGCACATCCGCTTATATCCAGGAAACAAGTATCACTGCGGCTTAAGTCCAGGTCACTGGAAAACACCACTTACTCTATCCTTCTGCGAATCAGGTATAAGCCCTATCCCTACAAGTGTAGAGCAAACACGCCCAGCATAGCTCAATCGACCGAATGCATGACAAGCATAGCTCAATCGACCGAATCCATGACAACCCTAAAAGTTGTCGTCTATCCTCATCTCGAAAGTATACTGATCTAACCATCAATTCACTATCATACCGGTGTGTGAGGCTCGTGAATTAATGCTACACAAAGCTGTGCTACTTATATTTGTGCTTTGATCATCACCCACAAGGCTCTTTTTTTCAACAAAAGCCTTGATTCATGCATCTCAGCATGCCACATTGTCAATCCATACCATACCATTAATTTCTGCCAATATATAACCTCTAAGCTCGTACGTATCAGAGAAGGGTGTTAAGCAAGAGGATAAATTCTCCCCCACCAAACAGCTATATATTTAGCAGAGATCAACGAATACAGCATAAAGGAATACAGTGTCAGACATAACATCCATTTGCAAGTCCGTTCTGGGTCTGAACGAAACCAGAGGCACCTTATTCCTTATCCCATATGTCCAATATCGGAGAGAGGCCCTCACATATCCGAACAATTAACAAGTACGTCCAGACAACTACCACTGTAACCCCTTCATGGGAGCTACCCAAATCCAAGGCATAGGTAGTAATCCATTCGATGTGAAGATTGTCGGTCTTGCACCTTCTTCAATATCTTCAACTTTTTAATCGTCGATTCAGTTATTTAGAATGGGTTAAAGCCGATCTTTCCGAATAGCTCGCTTATCCTATAATCAAGTGCTATAAAAACACATCACACGCCTCATTCCAATCCAGAATATTATTTTATTCAAATATTCTTTTCACAATTTAAACCAAATTAAGGTTTATCATGCTAGTCGGGATTAACGAGCCTTACCGAAGTAATCATTTATTTTATTTTTCCAATCTCAACCTATTCATCCAATGAGTAGAACTGGTAGTACTCCATATCTAACACCCACTATGTTGTTGGTAAATTCAATTACCATTTAACGTTCATATCTAGTTAAAGATTTAACTATCGCATGAAGTAAAACTGGTGGTACTCCATTTCGAACATTTCTTGAGTTCGGTAAATTTAATTATCACATTCACATTTCAATCTAATTAAAGATTCATTAAAACTCCATCTAAGTTTTAATCTTCTAAAATCACTATTTTATGATTATTCAACTTTAGGAAAATTAATCCTGTCTTTAACTGGGGTAAAGAACGAATGCCATTTAAAACATCATTCGTGATAAAACCAAAATCATTTTTCATTAGAATGGAATCTACAAGGAAATCATAACAGTCGTAATCAATATGAATTTCCATATCAGACTAATAATATAAATGGAATAATGGCGAAGCCTTTTAAATTCCATATGTAGTAACGGTCTTCCTTCACAGAACCTCATCTCGATTATACCGAATTAAATTCCATTCAATTCCAATTTAATGTATTATACTGAAAAACTCTACTTCGAAATTTCCATTTAATCTTAATTTGAAATATTTATAAACTCCAGACTATATCTTCACTGTTAATTAGGTTTAAGAACTAATGTCATTTAAAACATCGTTCATAATGAACCCGTAACCAACTACCATTTAACTCCAATTATATTAATTAATTGGAAAACTTTATTAAATCTAGGTTAAAAGATTTATTCCTTCTTCAACTGGGTTTAATAATAGTGTTAATAAAGACACCATTCACGACAAATCCAAAATACAATTTGATATTAAATACAAGGCTCTGAATAGAAATTATATTGGCTTATATTCAATATCAAATTCTGAAATCAACAAATATCGTTTTGGGAATAACGATATCTATATCTTCCAAATTCCTCAACGATATCCGTAAAATCACGGAATCCAATATCGAAATATTCCGAAGATTATTTCCATTTAAATCCTTTCCGGTTCATACATTGGAAAAATCTGGTTATATCAGAACTGTTTGCAAATCCAATTTATTAATTTTGAAAATCATTGGATTATTATTCTAGTTAATAACTAGTTCATTTCGATAAAAATATATTTTTATCTTCCCAAACTTGGAATTTTTCATTCAAAATCTTTTCGAATTACTAATTATGATTTTACATGATTTTTCCATATTTTTAATAATTTTATTAAGGCCCTTACAGTCGGTTTCCAATATTGGCCACCGAACTGCTCCATAGCGACCTTTTCTGAAATTGATTTGGACGTAATTTGAAATTCGACCATTCAAATTTAAATCTCTTGTATTCATTGGAAAGATCTTTTCGATACGAACCCAACGTTTTCAGTTTTAGGAGAATCCAATGGTCGGATCTCCCATTACATCAATTTGAAGTCAACGGTTGAAATTGCGAATAGTCGTTGTGTGGCGCATTCTATTCAAGCCATTAAATATATATAATATATATATATCGTCGATTTCTATTTAAAACGTGTTTTATAAACCATTTATAAATTTGTTTTATAATGAGTTTAACCTTCTTTTCAATTTTAAATTAAAATTGAACATCCTATTTTATTATAATCTCAAAGTGATAATATTTTCAAAATGTCCTATTTGAAATTCAGTCTTTTGATATTCATTATAAAAATGAATAAAATCGATATAGAAATTCGTTCGAGTTAAAATAGCATTTTTATACTTAACCCGGCTTTATATTTTTATATATTCTTGTGTCCATCCAAAATCGGACATCAAAATCATATTTTGGATTCTTCACTGAATATTATTTTAAAATATTTCTTTATATTCTAAATTGGAATCAGACTCAATCAATTACCATATAATTTTATTTATATGGATTCCATGCATCACATGTATTCAAAAATAGTGGTAAACAACTATTAAACATTCAATTCACATCCAGAGTGCAATTTACAACTGTATAAGCATTAAATAATTAAATAACGCTTATAACAATATGTCAGTCAATCAGTTGACATATTATTAAATCCAAGGGAGATGTGAATTAATTATCATCCCCAGGCCCGTGTGGGGTTTTCAAACAACATTCGATTCAAATTAATCACTAGTTCATAAATTTAACCAATTCTAATTCGATTTGAATTATTTTTCTAATTAACCAAATTTCACTGTTTAAATTATGAATGTTTATAATTTAATTTCAACTACCACAAATTTATTAACATGTTTTTAATATGTTAAATATTTTAATATCACAAACAAAGCAAAATATAGTCAATCATATCATCCATGGGTTTCAAACAACAGTGAATGTGAGCTAACAGACACCGTACAACATTTGTGATAATTAAAATAAATAAAAATCATCATTGGCAATTACCACATTCAGTTATAAAATAAATAACTGTACGAACATTTTAGTGAGAGAGTTCTCGCATTGGTTTCCAATCCATCAGTCTTTAATGAAGGTTCTAATACTAATCGAGTTCAAATTTGCCTCAAATTCTAATTTGCTCTATTTCCGTTCTGGTCAGTTCCATGTTGTAGAGTTCGTCGTCGTGGTTTCAACGCAGTTTGTTTCGTTGCATTCTGTCGTCATATGTAAGATATGGATATTATAATTTTAATTACATTAATTAATTAACTAACCATAATTAATTAAATTAATAACATCATTAAGGTGTAAAACCTTTCTCCTTCCGTCGTGTATGCTTCCAGGAAAATAAATCCATCATCGACCAATTTGATCCACTGTCGCGCGCCCTTCCACGCGCCTTGACCTGAATCCAAGAACACCGCGTGAAAGCCGCCGATCCCCTCCTCCTTGGCCAGATCCGCTTCACATTCGACCTCCCCTAGGGCACGGAAAACGAGGATCAACGTGGCACGTTTAAGCCACAAATTATCCCGAACCACACAACGAAAATAGATCAAACCTATACCATTTAAAAGAGCTTACAATCCTATCCATATTTTGTGTTGAATTCAGGTTTTAATTCGCAAGGAATTGAGGAATTTTGGGGGATATAATTTCGAAAATCGCAGCCCTTTATTTCGTGAACTGGCAGGGCGTTTAATGATAGAGGATAGGGTTTAGAAATTAATATATATATATATATATAATTTAATTCCAAAAATACTTATTTATCATTACGAACTCCAAATCAAACCCAACGACTGTCACCCATAGCCAAATAACCCCTTTTCAGACATAATGGAATATGTTTCGTAAGTCAATTCGACTGTTTCGATTTGTTTTTGTCAAAATTAAAATATAAATTAATATAACGGTCAATATTGAATTTGAACATACATTTTAATTTACCGGGGCCACATACTAACTCCAAAAATAATGAAAATCGAAATCTAGCTATGTTTTGACGATGTGGTCCTAACAAAATTAGTTTCGTAGAATTTGGAGACCATTTGAAAAATGGCCTTTTAATTGGTCAGTTAAATTCAAATTGGCATTTCAAACACGTTTAAATTTACTACGGTCACATACTAATTCCAAAAATTATGAAATTTGAAACCTAGCTATAATTTGACATTCCGGATCCAACAAAAGTGATTTCATCGAAAATGGAGATCATTTGCAAAATGGCTATTTTTAAGGGCTATATATTATGGAAAAAATATATATATATATATAAATTCAATAGCGACTATTCTAAATTTTATGGAAATCCGATTTATATTGAATTCTGTATACTCGTTTGAAATTAAAAATCGAATTATCAAACTACCGCGCCATTTCAGAATCGTTTTTATTAAATTTTAAATTTTTACGTTCTAACTTCGATTTAAATAAATTTTAAATCGTTAATTTTCAAAATAAATCCTATAAAATATTTAATTTCCATGAAAATCAATTAAAAATAGATTTTAATTTGGTTCTAAAATTCCAGGTTGTTACACTTTTAGTCGTCAGGGTTATCCGAATCTTTAGCCACATACTAAATCATTTTGTATCCTAAAGTGGAAAAACCATTTCACAACATAATAATCACAAGTACTTTAAAACTATAATACTTCACATCAGCAATTCACACATATGATTAGCCACAATTAATCATATAAGCATTGAGCTTGTACGTCACAAAGAAAGGTGTTAAGCAAGAGAATAAATTCTCCGCCACAAACAGATACATCATCAATAGCAACTAATTGGTTATGTGATGAACTACAACGTCAAACACATAATACTTTTATAAGTTATTTTAGAAACATCGGGTTCTAGCCCTCGAAACCCTTTCTGTTTTATAGAACATTTTTATAAAACATTCCGTGTCCATAGTCGGGAATAACATTTCTTTTCACTTAAGAAAATCTCATTTCAAAATCATTCATTAAATTCGGAACAAACTCAACAACATCGCTAAACACCTCATAGTCAAATTGTGAAATGTTTCACAAGGTGTTAGCATACAAATATTTCTACCCAACTCATTGCTAAATGCAAAAGCATACTCGCTCATAACTGATCGAGCACAATCCAAACAATCAATCTCAATCAAAATCAACAACCAAGTATATTTAGTTCATATCAATTCTCGTGCTTTGGTAAATTTATTTACCATTTATTCATTCAAATCTAATTAAAGATTTATTAAAACTCTTCTTAGTTTTAATCTCTAAAATTCATTACTGAATGATTATTCAACTTTCTGGAAATTAATCCTGCCTTTACTTGGGTAAAAGAACAAATGTTATTTAAATCACAATTCACGATAAACCCAAAATCATCTTCCATCAAATGGAACCTTCATGGAAATTATATCAATCGTAATCGATATAAATTTCCGTATCAAACTAATACTGTGAACGAAATAATGGCAAAGTCTTTTAAATTCCATAAATAGTAACGGTCTTCATTCACAAAAGCTCATCTCAATTATTATCAAATTACTCAATTCCAATTTAGTTTATTAAATTGGAAAACGTCAGTTTAGAAAATTTTCCATTAAATCTTAGTTGAAAGATCTATAAATTGCAAATCTTGTCTTCATTGTTAATCGTTGAAATATGCGAATCAGGGAAATTGAAAAGTTACAAAAAAAGGCCAAATGGCCCGAGCTCCGACCGGGAAAGAGCCTGGATAATTACCAGTCAATACCAGTCGACTGGTCCATTCAGACCAGTCGACTAGTTTGTACCTAGGCTGCTACCCAGGAAGACCACTAGTAGACTGGTGTCCAAACCTGGGTTGTTGCCCAGGTAGACCACCGGTCAATTGGTCTAAATCGACCAGTCGGCTGGTTCAAAGCTGGGCTGTTTCCCAGGTCAGATCGGTAGGGAATTGACCCTCCCTGTCGAACGCCATCGATCGTGCGTGATCATTCGAATCTCACGAACACTTAGGGATGTCAACAAGGATTCTAATGAACATGGTATCGATTCAATTCATGTGCATTCGATCATGTGAACGATTCGCACCAAAATTTCAATATAATGAAATTAAAATTCACTTATCAGAAAGTGTAAGTAATTCTAACCAATTAACCAACATATGCACGTAAACATAAACCTAGATTACACATTTACAAGCCAATGGCTTGAGGCATAGATGTGGGTTCAATAAAGAACTCACATACTTAAACAAGTATACGAACATCAATTAAAATCATATTTTTAATGTGCTAATCATTAATTAACATCCTAATAATCTTATATATATTTAGAATAAACGCTATGGAATTTATATATATGTTAAATGTATTTAAGGCCTTAAAAATAGCCATTTTGCAAATGACCTCCGTTTTTCGACGAAACCACTTTTGTTGGATCCGGAATGTGAAATTATTTTCAGGTTTAAAATTTCAAGTCATTTGGAATTAATATGTGAGCATAGTGAATTTATACGTGTTTTCAATTTTAGTTTGAATTTAATAAGCTAATAAAAAAGTCATTTTTCAAACGGTCACCAAATTCGATGAAATTAATTTTGTTAGGACCGTATCGTCAAAGCATAGCTAGATTTCAAATTTCATAATTTTTGGAGTCAGTATGTGGCCTCGATAAATTAAAATGTACGTTCAAATTCAATATTGATCGTTACATTAATTTGTATTTTAATTTTTATTAAAACTGATCGAAACAGTAGAATTAGTTTACGAAACTTATTACATTGTGTTCCGAATGGGGGTATTTGGTTGGGGATGACTTTCATTGGGATTCGTTTGGAGTTTGGAGATTAAATGAGTTATTTTTGAATTAAATAAATAAAAAAAGGTATAAAGCCCTAGTCAAAACCCTAATTCCCATTTTCATTGTCTGCCCCGTCATGAGCAAAACCAAGGGCCAGAACTTTTGTGTAACGACCCGCATTTTTCAGCGATATAATTAATTTATTTAATTATTTGAATAATGGTTTGGTTATTTAAAATGGCCAGAATTAAATAATATTGAATATTTAATTAATATAATAATATATTTAATTTCTGAAATAGTCAGAAATGGTAGAATTCACAAAATGGTGTGAATTGGATCAACTGTGATATTTAATTCAGTTTAGAATTGAATTAGAATAACGAATATATTATTCGAACGCCAGTTGAACGTATAATTATATTATTATTATAATCGAGCTCAAAATGGCGCGGCAGTTCGCTATTTGGCGACTTGAACTTCAACTGGATATACAGGAGCCGTTTTAAGCCGGATTTCTGTGAAACAAGAAATGTTAGGGGCTGGTGAAATATATTTTTCTAGTGGAAGAGAAAAATCGAGATTTCATCGTGTATATTTTTAGTTATGTCCAAATCAAATTTTAGAAAAGTCGCTATGGAATTCCTTTATAATTTATATCGATTTATTTATATTTAAAGAATGGATTTTTCTATATAAATCGAATATCGATGTAACACTGGATTTGAAATATCGAGTTATAAATCCCAATGAAGCAGTATGATATTCTGTTGTGAATATATATGATAATATTTATTTTTAAATATTAATTTATTTTTTTTAAATATATTTATATATTTATATATTTAAAAGGGTTATTTAGAGCTTTAAAAAAGCCAGTTTTGCAAACGACCTCAGAATTCGACGAAACTAATTTTGTTGGATCCGCAACATCAAATTATTGCTAGATTTCAGTTTTCATGATTTTTGAAGTCAGTATGTGGTCGTACGGGATTTTAATGTGAGAAATAGTCGATATTTGACAGTTAAAAATATGCTATGTGAGCATACAGAGTCGGAATTCGATGAAACCAGTTTCGTTGGGACCGTAATGTCAAACTGAAGCTGCATGTCCAGTTTCGTGATTTTTGGGTATCGTGGATGGTCAAAGGAATTTTAGAGGACGTAGAAAAATAGTGTTTGCTTAAAATAAAATAGAATAAGCGAATAAAAATATATTAAAAATCAACTATATATATTCCTAAACTTTTCTAACCCTAAATCACTTCTCCCTGGTTGACCACAAATTTGCGCCGCCACCATTCTTACTTTACAGTAAAATTTTCCATCCTTGAAAATCAAAATAAAATCGATCAAAATTCTATAAATCCAAACCCATGTGTATTCGAACTCCTGTCCTCTTTCTCTTCATCCTAGTGTAGTTTTCGGTGGGTACGACGCTGTATTTCGGTGCTCGAATTTGTGAGCAGTGAACTAGGGTTCACGATCGTGGTGGTTTGGGACATTGATTCGAGAAATTGTTATTGTATTTGGGGTCAAGGAGTAAGTCCACACTTTGGTGCATTGTTTGAGGAGGTTCGACGCTCGTTTGTGTCGATACCTGTCGGTGAAAACCTGGAAATTGTGACTCAGGGATGGAGTGCGAGTTGAGCAAAAATGGCATGGGTTTGTAGAGTTTTGGAAGGAGATTTCTTTGGAGGAATATTCTTGATTTATTATGATGTGTGGTGGGAGAACGGACGCTGGGAAGTCTGTTAATGGCTTGAAGAAGGAGCGGAAACCGTTCGGGAAGAAGAAGTACTCACGGTTTGGGATTAAAGATGGAAATGGGCCGAAGATAATGGGTATAGGCCCAATATAAATGAAATAATTTAAAATAGTTTACTTTAAATAGTATTAGAACTTGTAAATTCAATATCTTTGTCATCCGTGATCAGAATTTCGAACCGTCAGTCACGTTGGGATTGTATAGACGGTGGCTACACCATGGAACTGACCGAGAGTGAATTTGGGCTCGTTTGGATTTATGGTGAAACAAAACGCCTCAATCGAATCAATGACCAATTATCGTTATTTAACGAAAACCGTCCAATGTGAATAAATCTCACTAACTCTACTCAATTTATATTTTTATAAAATATTTTTAGAATCTATAAATGATGGTTGTTTGCTGTGTGTTGGCTGTTTGGTTGAACTGCTAGTCAGTTGATTGAAAATATAAATAATGATATAAATATAAATCGTTAACCAAATATTGATTCTGTTTAGCAGAATATTTCCTAGCAAAATGAAATTGATGTTAATTCTATTGTTTAACATCTATGGATGCAGGGAAACAGGTCGGAGGGACCCAACTAACTTCCTCAACATTATTTTACTATTTTTCATATATTGTGTTATATGATGTGATATGAAATCTGTTGTTGATTTTGTATGTTTGAATGATACTGATCATTGTTGTATGATACGTTAAATACCATAAGGAATACTAGAATGTTAAAAAGGGAAATTTTCAATGATATATTGAAAAAGAAATATTTATAAAATCAAAGATTTTATAAAAAGGAAAACTATTTATTTAGAAAATAAATAGATTAAAAAGAAATATTTATTTGTTAATCAAATAGATAGCATTGAAAGAAATATTTGTAATCTATTTATAAATAGAATTGAAAGGGATATTTATTTGAAGGTGAATAGAATAGAAAGAGGAAATTTGTGTAAAACGAATAGAAAAGGAATAGTTAGATTATAAAAGGAATTACTTATAAAATCATTAGACTTTATAAACAGAAAATATTTTATAGAATAAATAGAATTCTCGAAAGGGGATTTATTTGGTAAAAAAATGGTTTTTAAAAAGGGAATACTTGAAAAAGTGACTAGAATTGTATACAAGGAGAATTTTACATTTTGAAAGTTTTAGACCCGTGCTTCGCACACAGATATAACGTGATATGGATTTAAAGCAAAGATTTTAAATAGAATCTGTTTTAACAGATAAAGTAAGAAGATAAATTTATAAATAATATTTTATAAATCAAATGAAATGTTTATCATCGGATAAATGGGATATACAAGTCAGGACTTATATAGAGAAGTAAATGTCGATTTCAACATCGATATTTGAAACTGAATAATCAGTTAGAGTAAATCGATTAGAGTTAGAACTAATCGAATTAGAGAAAATTGAACATAGTCATTCGAGATAGAGTTAGTCAAACATAGTTATTTAGGATGTGTTGCCATTTCGTACGACTGCTAGCGCAATTTGCAAGGCTGCAAATAGCCTACGGCGATAAGATGTTTCCTGAGGGAATTAGGCGTAACCATCGTGATCGCTGCGATCTAGAGTCAAGCGAATGGAGTTAAACAGAATATTAGTTAATCGATAGGAGTTAAATAAGTCGAGTTAGAGTTAATCGATCAGAGTTAATCGTTTAGAGTTAAATCGAATTAGAGTTATCCAAATGGAGTTAATCAAGTTCGAGTTAGATGAGTATTAGTAAATTCAATAGAGTTAGTCAAAAGTAGAATAATCAGATATAGATTATTCAAAAGGAGATTAATCGAATGTAAATCATTCGTAGAAAATTAATCGAATGTAAATCATTCGAATAGAGATTATCGAATATAGTTATTCGAAGAAAGTGTAATTGAATATAGTTTATTCGAGGTAAGTGTTATCGAATATAGTTTATTCAAGGCGAGTTAAATCGAATATGAGTTATTCGAGGTGGGTTAAATCGAATATGAGTTATTCGAAGGGAGTTAAATCGAATAAAGATTATTTGAGAAGGGATTGTAAGTTGGAATTCGATTATATCGAATTTGGGAAAAATGCTATATACTTTCCAGCTTCAAATCAAGATTTATTCATTTATTAATAAATTAGTCGTTGTTTATTTATTCAAATTAAGGAAGAAAAGTTATATTTAAGTTATTATATTTCGAAAGTACGAGATTATATCACTACGGTTATAATCAAATAATTCTGGTAAAGGAAGTGGATTCGTAAATAGAATCCGAGAGTTACGTAAGGAAGTTTGTTAAAGATTTGAAGGGTGAACTTTGTCTATTTCGAGGTTAGATATGTCGTTCAGTTAAGGTCTGAGAGGTAATTATACCCCAACTTGATTTGGTTCGGTTTTAACTAAGAAGTGGTTAAGGTTCGATAGTGAAAGTTGGTTAAGAAGTTGAGTTAATGACCGTGAGGGTTTATATGGGCTTAGTGATGTTTTATTTAAACATCTGTGTAAATCAAGTGAATAAATTTTGGTAACATTTTCCAAATATAATCCAAGATATTTTCTAATCATAGAAAATGAAATGTTGATGAGAAAGAATACTGGAATGTCAGTAATGCGTGAAACAGAGATGGAAATGTTTTCCAATGATTGATGACGTATATTTCATAGATTTTGGGAATAAGAGATGTTGAGTATATAGAAATGGGGAATGAATGAATTTATGATAAATTAAATTAAAAGGATGAATGTTGAATGTTGATTGATCGATAGAATTTCCATCTGGAAATAATATCGTTGGTTGTACACCTATTTTTCTTTGATAGTTAAATCAGCGACTATCAAAGTTTTGACCATTTTATCGTCGTCAATACGGAGAGACCGGGATCAGATTCATTATCTAAAAACCACTCTATATGGACGTTAGCGTTGCGATCAAATATTGAAGACGGAGTTATGCAAGGGCTATCCTATTTACAGAATAGTGCCTTCGGTTTGTCCAGTCCCAGGACAAACGTGAATGGACGAATGTCTGACACAGTATATCTAATAGATCGCATGAGTTGATCTCTTCAAACGTACTTACGTTTGGTGGCGGGGGAATTCTTTTCTCTTATATTTATACCCGTGGTATTTTTTAGGGAATCAATTTGTGATTTGATGGGTATGACGATGTGACATTCAAAGTGAATTGTGGTCAAGTGTTTCAAAGATACGTTATGACCTCAAGCCTCATCAACCGGGAAATGACAGAAATCGAGCAGGCAGCACGGCTAAGTGGGTCGCTCCCATTAGGGTGTATATAACCTATCTAGAGAAAATCCATTTCATTCTTTATCTATGTTCGATGTTGTCCCTTTTCGGGAAGACGGTGGGTAGCTCCCAACCGTTGGTGATATACATTCGATACACCCTAGAGAAATGAGTGGTAGGTCATGTATGGGCCGGGTTTCAAGACGTTCTTGTTGAACCCAGTGTATTTGCCTCTAGAGATATACTATCGGCAGGTGGTCCCATACCTTATCATAGTTGGAATCCAATCTCCAATAAGCGCCCGCGGTTTTGTTTGTATACTATATGTAGAACGTGAGATGCAAGCGTTCTGCTAGATTGTTAATTACTTGTGATTAGACATTATTATAATATCAGAGAAGTATTGATTTCCAAAATGTTTGGGTTATCGTAAGGTAAAAACCATCCGTGTTTATGTGTGGATCGGTCTTACGATTATCTTTTCTTTTGAAAAGGATTTTTGAAAAGTTAAGCCAAATGATTTGAGTTTACTCACACCAGTCCCATGACTGACCCAGAGTTTATTTTGTTTTGTTTTTCCCTAAACTCTTGGGTGCCTAAATTTGTAGGGCATTCAAGTAGTTCAGGTCTTTACAAATATACGTGCAGGAGCTTGAAGCAGGAGGCTTCAGGATTTTATAGCTATGGTTATTTCCGCTGTGTGTAAGTGTTGTGCTCTGATAGTAACATTGTATATATATACTGTTTTATTTCAAAGTTATGTTGTATATTATATTTTATTCGTTCCGCTATGAGATTCGTGTTTACTCTGATTGTGTTCTTCTTCTTCTTCTTCTATTCTAATTTTCTATCTTATCTATCCTCACCTCTAACTTCTTTCTATTAATGATCTAGAATGTTTGATGCCTGAATAATTAACATGGGTTTTATGTTGATTTTCTGGGTCGAAAATCCCAGTTCATTACATTTTGGATCTTTAATCCCTTCGATCTCCCAAACCATGCAATAATATTCAATGCATCCAAAGAAAAAAATCGAAGACGTTAAGGAGATCTACAAATCTAACGGTGATGATCGTCTATTGCTTCGTGGATGGTGAGATTTTTATGCCCAAATGTGCAGCTATCACATGCATTTCTGGGGGGAGTGGCGACCTCGAGCTCACGGTGGTGGCCAGGTGAAGGGAGGGCAGGCGTGGGGCGACAAGGTGGTGATAGTTGATCGAGGTTTAACCCCCTCTGGTGGCGTGCAATTTGGAAGAGTGTAGTGAAGATGGGTTTGATTATTTGGCCGGTGCATTCCAGGAATTACACGAAGAGGAAAGGGAATTAATTTTCTTAATGATGTAATTAAGTAAATTAATTATTTTTTAATTATTTAATTATGTAGTTAAGTTTAAAACTATCATATATTTCTCGTACGAAGTACGAATGTAGTGATTTCAGTTACGTTGCACCCGTATCAGCGAGCACTACAATATGGAACAGACCCAGAATGGAAACAGAGCAAGTTGAATTTTTGAGCTAAATTAAATGCACATTTAATTTAGTTTGAAAATAAAATCATCAATTAAAGACTGACGGAGTGGAAATCAAAGTGAGAACTTTCTCACTCAAAATATTTATACAGTTTTTTATTTTATAACTGAATGTAGCGATTGCCAGTGTTGATTTTTATATGTTCTAATTATCACAAAAATGTGATACAGTGCCTGTTAGCTCACATTCATTGTTGTCGAAAACCCATCGATGATATGATTGACAGTATTGTGTTTTGTTTGTGATGTTGAAATATTTAACATCATAAAAAATAATGTAAATAAACTTGTGGTAGTTGAAACTAGATTATAAATATCCATTTATAGTTTAAGCAGTGAAAATTGGTTACTTAGAAAAATAATTTGAATCAAATTAGAATTGGTTAAATTTATTAATCAGTGATTAATTTGAATTCATTGTTGTTGGTTGAAACCCCAGATGGCTCTGGGGATGATAATTAATTTACATCTCTCTTTGGATTGACTGTTTGTCAACCGGTTGATTGACAGACTGTTATAAGCATTATTTAATCATTTAATGCTTATACAGTTGTAAATTGCACTCTCGATGTGAATTGAATGTTAATAGTTGTTTATCACTATTTTTGAATACATGCGATGTATGGAATCCATATAAATAAAATAATATGGTAATTGACTGAGTCTGATTCCAATTCAGAAATAACGAATATTTTAAAATAATATTCAGTAAAGAATCAAAATATGATTTCGATGTCCAATTTTGGATGGACACGAAAATATTGAAATATATGAATTCGAGTTAAGTATATGTATGCCATTCTAACTCGAACAGATTTTCCAGTTGATTTTATTCATTTTATAATGAATATCGAAATGATTTGATTTTATAATCAAATATTTTGGAAGTAATATCATTTTAATATTATAATGATATGGAATATTCAATTTTGATTTTAAATTAAAAATGAAGTTGAAATCTTTTTAGAATAAATTTATAAACGATTTATAAAATACAATTTAAAAAAGGAAATCAACATGGATAGAACGTATCTCGCAACGACCGTTTGCGAATTTCAACCATTAACTTCGAATTGGCATAACGGGAGATCCGACCGTCAGATTCCCCTAAATCCAGAACTTTTGGGTTCGTATCGGAAAGATCTTTCCAATGAATATAGGAGATTTAAATTTGAACAGTTGGATTTCAAACTATGTCCAAATCAATTTCAGAAAAGGTCGCTATGGATGTAGTTCGGTGGCCGTTATTGGAAACCGATTGTAAGGCCCTTAATAAAATTATTTAAAATATGAATAAATTATGTAAAATCAGATCTAATGATTTGGAAAGATTTTGGATGAAATATTCTGAATTTGAAAGGATAAAAAAATATTTTTATCTAAATGAACAAGTTAATAACTAGAATAAAAATTCAATGATTTATATAAATAATAAATTGGATTTGCGAATGGGTTTATACATAATCAGGAATTCCATCTAAATTGGAATGGAAATAATCTTCGGAATATTTCAATATTGGATTCCGTGATTATAAGGATATTGTGAGGAATTTGGAAGATACTGATATCGTTATTCCCAATACGATATCCGTTGGTTTCAGAATTTGATATTAAATATAAGCCGATATTATTTTTTATTCAGAGCCTTGTATTTAATATAAAATTGAATTTTGGGTTTGTCATGAATGATGTCTTAAATAACACTGTTCTTAAACCCAATTAGGAAAAGAATAAATCTTTTAACCAAGATTTAATGAAGTTCTCCAATTAGTAAAAATAATTGGAATTAAATGGAAGTTGATTTTTTGTTCGTTATGAATGATGTTTTAAATGACATTTGTTCTTTAGCCCAATTAACAGTGAAGATATGATTTGGAATTTATAAATCTTTTAATTAAGATTTAATGGAAATTGTCCAAAGTAAAGTTTTCCAATTTAATATATTAAATTGGAATTGAATGGAATTCGATTAATAATAATCGAGATGAGCTTCTGTAAAGGAGGACCGTTACTATATATGGTATTTAAAAGGCTTTGTTGTTATTCCATTTATATTATTAGTCTGATACGAAAATTTATATCAATTGTATATATTGATCTATTTTCCATGAAGATTCCATAGTTAATGGAAGATGATTTGGGTTTATCGTGAACTGTATTTTAAATGTCATTGGTTCTTTAACCCAGTTAAACACAGGATTGCTTTTCCTAAAGTTGAATAATCATTAAGTAATGATTTTTGAGATTAAAACTAAACTAGAGTTTTAATGAATCTTTAATTAGATTGAAAGTTAAATGGTAATTAAATTTACCAAATTCAAGAAATGTTTCGAGATGGAGTATCACCAGTTTTACTCCAGGCGATAGTTAAATCTTTAATTAGATTTGAATGTGAAATGGTAATTAAATTTACCGATAACCCATTGGGTGTTAGATATGGAGTGCTACCAGTTTTGCTCCATGGGATGAATAGATTGGGATTGGAAACAATAAAATAATGAATGATTACTTCGGTAAAGCTCGATAACCCCGACTAGTTTGATAAAACTTAATTTGGTTTAGAATTGTTAAAAGATAAAATCTTTTGAAAATGATATTCAAAGGTAGATTTAAGAATAAGTTTAAATGAATTTTTCTTTGATAAAATTAATGAGAACCTTTCCCTAAAAATGTGAATATTTGAATAAAAGAATATTCTGAATTGGAATGAGTCGTACAATGTGTTCTTATAGCACTTGATCAGTGATTATACAATATGCGAGTTATTCGGAAAGACCGGGTTTATCCCATTCTAAATGACTGGTATGGTGACTAAAAGTCAACAATGAAGACGGTGGTAGAAGACCAGAGATCTTCACATCGTTTGAATGATTACTGATGTCTTGATTGGGTTGTACACCCAAGACAAGGTAATAAGTGGTGATCGTCCAGACGTATTTGAAAATCGACCGGATATGCGAGGACCTCTCTCGTGTATTGGACATATGGGACGTGGAATAAGGTGGCTCCAGTTTCGTTCAGACCCAGAACAGACTTGCAAATGGATGGTATGTATGACATTGTATTCTGTTGTACTGTATTCATTGATATCTGCTAAATATATACATATCTGTTTGGTAGCGGAGAATTTATTCTCTTGCTTAACACCCTTCTCTGAGACGTATGAGCTTATAGGTTATATGTTGGGGGAAATCAGTGGTATGGTATGGATTGACAATGTGGCATGCTAAGATGTAAATGATCAAGGCTTATTGTTGAAAAGCAAAGTCTTGTGGATGATGATCAAAGCACAACATTAAGTAGAACATCTTTGTGTATAGCGTTAATTAGCGAGCCTCACACCTCGGTATGAGTCAAAAACGGGATAAGGGAGCGCAATGAGTGCATTCGTTTCTTTCTAGCTTGAAGTGGTGTCATGGTATGGAGCCCAGACAGTTTTACTTATGTGGATGATGGATGCGAGGTGCGTCGGATATGATTGGTCGATATACTGACCATTTTGGAGTTCCGATAGGACCGGGAAACATATTGTTCAGGAATAACCAATCCACTAAAGTAAGTGTAGACTGGCATTGCAGGATCCAGGGTTTCCCGTAGGTGTGATCCTGAGGCATTTGCTAGAGTGTCTCGAATCGGTAAGGAGACCATCTCTTGCCTTGACTCATGATGGAAATCTAATTTCCAACACGCGACTTTTCGGTTTTAGTTGCAAACCTATATGCCGACATAGTAGGATGGGGTACTTTGCCATCTATGATCGATACATTCATATTTGTAGTTGATTTCTTCACTTATGGTAATAATAAAAGATAAATTTCGCATACCAAGCATGTTTGGCCATTATCAGGTAAAACTCTATCCTCTGGTTTGTGTTTGCATTGTGTGATGGAACCTGTGTCTTATAATGGCTTCATTTTTCCTTTTAGCATTGCGCTATTAGCTTTATGGTATTCATGGAAGTGAACCCGTTCCGTGTTATACGGCATGGTCCCTTGATTTACCCAACTTTAAAATAAAGTTAATAATTGTTTTAGTTCTCACACCAGTCCCATTACTGACTTAGAGTTTATTTTTTCTACATAAACTCTGGGTGCCCATATTTTCCACACGAGCAGCTTATAGTTTTGGTTTTCTCAAATATTTCTTTTCACAGGATCCTGGTTTATGGCTGAAGCTATATTCTAAAAGCTTTGTATTTGTGTATTTCTTTCTATTGTGTTAGTTGATGTATTTCCGCTGTACATGGTATTTGTACATTTTATATTTATGTATTTTATTCTCTGATAATTGTATTTTTCCGCTATGTATAATTTATTCATACTCTGATATTCTTATACTTTGATGTAAATTGTTGTAATAGCAACGAAATGTTCTCATGTTTGTGTTCTGATGCGTCGTATTCTCAAAACAATATGGGCTCCTCTGTCTCTTCGGGGATCGGGGAAGTCTAGGTCGTCATAGGCACTTGAGTTTGCAAGGGAAAAACAAATTACGAGTCAGTCATGAGACTGGTATGAGAAACTTTACGATTATAATTAACTTATATAAAATAAGGCATATCACGTGACTACGTCATATAACACAGAACGGGTTTACTCCACTAGATTGCCAGTGCACATACAACTACCATAAATAATAAACTTATGGATCTACAATGGATCAGACAACATGCAATTCCTCAATCTACCCATTTAGGTTTAATCTCCAAACTTAGATTGTCAAAATCCAATTCACTTTACAGAAATTATTTCTTTGGACTTTATTCCCGAATTATTATTTCAAATCATTTAAAAACCACGTCATATAACACGGAATGGGTTTACTCCACTGGATTGCCAGTGCACATACAACTACCATAAATAATAAACTTATGGATCTACAATGCATCAGACAACATGCAATTCCTCAGTCTACCCATTTAGTTTTAATCTCCAAACTTAGATTGTCAAAATCCAATTCACTTTACATAAATTATTTCTTTGGACTTTATTCCCGAATTATTATTTCAAATCATTTGAAATACATATCTAGCTTTTATATCAAAGTAGATTTCACTTCAGGATCTCAAACCAAAATCTTTGGAAATATGAATTCCAAAACATCACAATGCATACAAACAGTATGCAACCAAATGTCGGGAGGTTTCTCCCATCAATAAGGCCAAGGGTCGGTTCCTTAGTCACTCGATGTATATATTGTCACCTCCCACACATGAATCAGGCTACACCTGACCACTGACCAAGTTTTAAGGTCATGGGTCCTCTCTCCCTCATACTTTTAGTCGTCAGGGTTACCCTAATCTTTAGACACATATTAAATCATTTTATATCCCGAAGTGGAAAAATCATTTCACAACAAACTATAGTACTTCACATCAAAAATTCACACATATGATTAGTCACAATTAATCATATAACCTTTAAACTCGTACGTCTCAAAGAAGGGTGTTAAGAAAAAGAATAAATTCTCCGCCACCAAACAGATATATCAATAGCAACTAATCAGTTATGTGATGAACTACAATGTCAAACACATAATACTTTTCTAAATCATTTTAGAAATATCGAGTTTATCCCTCGAAATTCTTTCTGTTTTGTAGAACATTTTTATGAAACATTCCCTGTCCAAAATCGGGAATAACATTTCTTTTCATTTAAGAAAATCTCATTTCAAAATCATTCATTAAATTTGAAATGAATTCAACAACATCGCTAAACACCTCATAGTCAAATCGTGAAGTGTTCCACAAGGTGTTAGCATACAAATATTTCTACCCAACCCAATGCTAAATGCAAAAGCATACCTGCTCATAAACTGGTCGAGCACAATCCAAACAATCAATCAATCACAATCAATATCAGCAACTAAGTATATTTGGTTCATATCACTTCTTATGTTTTGGTAAATTTAATTACCATTTATTCATTCAAATCTAATTAAATATTCATTAAAACTCTTCTTAGTTTTAATCTCTAAAATTCATTACTTAATGATTATTCAACTTTCTGGAAATTAATCCTGCCTTTACTTGGGTTAAAGAACAAATGTTAATTAAAACACAATTCACGAGGAACCCAAAATCATCTTCCATCAAAATGGAGCCTTCATGGAAATCAAATCAATCCCAATCGATATAAATTTCTGTATCAAACTAACACTATACCGAAATAATGGCAAGGCCTTTTGTGACGACCCCAAATCCCGTACTGACGGAGACAAGGGTAATCTTTGGAATATAACACAGAAACAGATAATAGCAGAACAGAATTAAATAAATACACCAGATAATGAACAATAGAATATACTGGATAAAAGTAATCATCAGAGTTACACAGTATACAAGATCTTACTTAGTACAATTACAGTTCAACTATATATATATGTCTACAACGGAAAACAAACATAATGTACAATAGGAGCTGAACAGCATAAAAAGAGATAAATGATAGAATCCATCTTCAGCTCCATCTATCCAGAAAGAACCAGCTAAACCTGAATACAAGACTGCCCATGTAGAAAAAGGGGCACCCAAGTTTGAAAGTGAAACAAACTACGAGTCAGTCATGGGACTGGTATGAGAAATCTACTCAACACATTTTAAATATGGCTAATCACAGGACCACGCCACTTTCGTGGAACGGGTTTACTCCATTGGATTGCCAGTGCTTTAAAAACAAATCTTTCTTTTAAACATCGCAATGCTTTTTATAAAAATGAAGCCATTATAAGACTCAGTTCCCATCACACAATGCAACGCAAACCGGAGGATAGAGTTTTACCTTATAATGGCCAAAATATGCTTGATACGAATAAAAAAAAGCAATTGATATTATTACTAGTGTTTACATGTTTCAAAAACAATTTCGAATCATAACTATCAATCATAGACGGCATGGGTACCATATATCATGTCGCCATATATATATATATACAATCAAAACCGCACAGTCACGTATTTGGAAATTGGACTTCCGTCATGAACCAAGGCAAAAGATAGTCCTTACCGAATTCGAGACTGCCTAGCCCGAGCCTCAGGATCAGAACGCATCAACCCTTTGGATCGTCAGGGCCGATCCACCGATGTGGATTATTATGCCTGAACACTACGTTTCCCCGCCCTTTGGGGCGTAAATGAGCCAACGAATGGCTCCATCGGACTCGGATCGTCCGATCTAACCGAGGCGCCTCGCAACAGCAACAACCACATAAGTCAAACTCGTCAGGGTGTGTAAAACCACTGACGCCATTTCTAGCTAGGAAGAAACGCAGGTCCTCCCTGAGGTCCTCTCCCGTTTCTGGTTCATACCGGGGTGTGAGGCTCGCGAATTCACGTTATACATAAAGCTACGCCACACAGGCGGTGCTTTGGTCATCACCACAAGACTTTGCTTTTCAACAGAAGCCCTGATCATTTGCCACTCAGGCATGCCACACTAGCAATTAATGCCATGCGACTGATGTCCATCGATATACAACCTCTGAGCTCGTACGTTTCAGAGAAGGGCGTTAAGCAAAAGAATAAATTTTCCGCCGCCAAACAGATGTATATTTAACAGAGATCAATCAACACAGAATAAAATCCATTGTCAGACACACAGTCCATTTACAAGTCCGTTCTGGGTCTGAACGAAACCGGAGGCACTATATACCTCGCAAACCCATCGATCACCACGTACGTCTGGACGATCACCACTCATTATCCATATTTCGGGATGCCTCCCAATCAGGACCTCGGTTACCACCCAAACGAGGTGAAGATCTCCGGTCTTCGACCACTGTCTTCATCTTCGACTTTCAATCTTCGGTCAATTATTTGAAATGAGAATTAACTCAGCCTTTTCAAATAATTCACGTATATTTATAATTTCAAATCAATTTATTTCAATGGTTAAATCATTCGACAACACCAATTTGTTCTTTAATGTACTTTTCACACCAAACACATTCAACCATCAAATACCACATAAATCGAGCAAATTCAGTTTATTTCCATTCCATATCGTTTATGATATTTTATAACAATTTATCGCTATTTTTATTTATTTTAAAATAGCCAATTTATTCAAAACGACGCTTCGGGCCATAACGCGGCCGTGGCGCTGTTTTTCTTCAAATTTGATTTACATATATCTGAAAATCTAACTGTTGGATCTTCACAAAATTTACATCATTAGAAAGATCTTTTCAAAACGAATCCAACGGTTCCAGTTTCGGGAAAATCCGACGGTCGGATCTCCCGGTATAATCGTTTGAAGTTTCGATTTCAAAATACGAACTGCAGCGTCGTTATTTGATTAAATATAATTATATATATATATAAATATAATCGATTCTGGCGCTGTTTTTCTTCAGATTTTAATTAAACATTCCAGACAATCCAACCGTTGGATTTTTACAAAGTTGGTGCCGTCGGAAATATATTTCCAAAGCGAACCCGACAGTTGCGATTTCAGGAAAATCCGATGGTTGGATCTCCCGTACTAATCGTTTGAAATCACGGTTTCAAAATACGAACTGCAGCGTCGTTTTTCAATATATTTCAATTCTATTTAAATATATATATCGATTCTTCGATTTCAAAACCATATGAATTTCACACTTTTGATAAAAATGATATTTTCATCTAACTGCCTTCTATTTTAACACTTCACTATATTTGACCACTCATGTATAATAAAAATGTGATTTTTATTGTAAAACAATTTGTTTCAAAACACTATTATTTTATATAGTTCATATAGATGATAAAGATGGGATTTTTATTATAAAACAATTTATTTCAAAAGGAGATTATTTTATGTAGTTCATTTAGATGATAAAAATGTGATTTTTATTATAAAACACGAACACCATTCAACACCTGAATTTCAGTTCAACGAATAAATATAGTTTCAACAAATGAAAGTAATTCAAACACATGAATATTATTCAAAATTTCGGCAGCATAACGGCAGGGTAGTTAAAACCGAGACCGTCCCTAGTACGGCTCCTCGCTCTACCTTAAAACCTCGCAGTTTTTGACAATGGGGAATCATGCATCTAGTTCGCACGCAGGCGGCATGTATATTTATTTCATTTCCACAAACTAATCCTATGTGGTTTCAACCAAATATTTCTCAACCACAAATGGGTATTTTTCAACCACAATCAATCAATATCAACCACAAACAATTCCAATCAACCATTCGCTATCAATCAATTTTCACACCAATCACAACCAATAAATATCGTCCATGGTTTGTGGACGAGGGGCGTATATATATATATATGTATATGTATATATAGCAATTCACTTCTATTATAACACCTATTTAATTTTTACAACGCACATATAACTTATACATCGAACGTACAACTTATACAACGCTTATACAAGAGGTGTACAACGCTTATATAACTCATACATCGACTATATAATTTATACATCGTCGTTTTCCATATCGTTTTTAAATTAGAAATCTCACATTGGGTTCCAATCTACCAAAAATAGCAGAAGGCTCAGAAAAATATGCGGTCTCTTCTAGAAGGTAGAAGACGTCCACACGGGTCCACTGGCTCTTGTTTCACTGAATTTCGATAACACAGCAAAAAGATATGATTTTTCAAAGTTTTGCAACACTTTAAAGCGTCAAAATCATTTCAGAAAATAAAACCCGTACCTCCTTTGTTTTGTTCGAAACTAGGTTTCGATTTCTCGTGAAAACCGTGCAGCTTGGTGATGATCGGCCCCTGCCACCTTGTAGTGCTCCGAGAGGCGCACCGATCGACAGGGGTTTGGTGGCACTCGGTGGCGGATCAGGCGGGTTACGGTGGCGCGAAGTCAACGACTTCGAGGGCGTGAATCTCGAGGTACAGCGAACGAGGGGTGGCGTGGGAGGTATATATTTGAAGCCCTCGACGAGTACTACAAAAACCCTAACTGGGTGGAGGTGTTTCGTTGCGTGGATTAGCCAGAAAAGAGGAGAGAAGATTCAAGCTGCTGCCGCCGTTCGTATCGGGGAGTGAGAAAGGGAATTTTTTTTTATAAAAATTTTGATTGGTCGGGGAAGTTTTAAAGGGGCTTTCTGACACGACCACCAATCTAAACCCAACGACTGTCGTCCCTAGCGTTTTACGCCCATTCCGAACATAATGGGATATGTTTCGTAGGCCCATTCGACTGTTTCAGTCAGTTTTCCTTCAAATTAAAATATATAACATTCAATGTTCAATTTGAACGTACATTTCAATTTGCCAGGGCCACAAACTGATTCGAAAAATTCCAGAAAAATAAATCTAGCTATGTTTTGATGATACGGTCCCAACAAAACTTGTGTCGTCGAATTCTGAGACCGTTTGCAAGAAGGCGCATTTCTGGTCGATCCAATTTAACTATAATTGACCAAAACACATTTTCCTTTGCCACGCTCACATACTAGCTTCAAAAATTATGAAATTTGAAACCTAGCAATAACTTCACATCCCGGATCCAACAAAAGTGGTTTCGTCGAATTCCGAGGTCGTATGCAAAATGGCCAATTTCACGGGCTATATAAATTCCATAGCGACTTTCTGAAAATTCATTTGGCCATAACTTTTGCTTTCCGCTCTGAAAATTCGATTTTTCAAATTCGTTAGAAAGTTATTTACTAACAGATTTAAATATTTTTGGTTTCACTCAAATCCGTTTTGTTTTGCACCCGGTACAGTCCGACAAAGTTTGAATTCAATTTTTGAAACTTCAGTGCCATTTCAGGCCTTGTTTATAATTATAATTAATTATATTCGTTTTCAATTGTCGATTCAACTCACTTTTCATCTCTATTATTTAAAATATTAAAAATCCATTATTTTAGCCAATTTAAAATTTTTAAACTGGTTCAGATTTTCTGGGTCGTTACAATCTCCCCCACTTAAAACTTTTCGTCCCCGAAAAAGAACAAAGTCGAAAGCGGTTTGATTCGTCAACTCTATGTTCGATCTGGATTCCGTTCTCCAACTTTTCAGTTTCTGAGAATTTTCAAATTCTTCAAAAATTTGGCTAACACCCAGAATATTCGAAAAAATTCGCCATAAACCTCCTTTGTACGGGGAGGGGTTTGTAAATTTATTGGGCCGTATTAGGTACCCAATAAATCCTAATAAGCATACACATTTTTATAGTGATATATTCTGGTGTTTACTGGGGAGCGTGTATTGATAATAACTCCAGAGAATAAATTCTCGTCACCCTTTCAAAGCCAGAGGGAGTGTGTATTTTAAATGCTCCAGATGATAAATCCTCGTCACCTCGTCCCGTGTGGGAAATAAATAGTCCATGTGCCGTATCTAATAACTAGAGAGACGTGATTATTGTCAACTCCAGACCCGTGTGGGGTTTTTATTAATCTGGAAATTTAATCTTTACAATTTAAATAGTCCATATCAGTCATCAGTTCAACCTATAAAATATAGTCATCGCCATACAAGCCTCTCGCTCGTATGGTAAATCTTCCACCTCGTCACACAAGCTCCAAATGCTTATGTGGTATATGATGAGGTATGCCTATCTTTTGAAGTATGCCATGTAATGTAGTTCAAAATTAATTGTTACTATCCTATGGCGACGTTTATTATTTCACACAGAAAAACTAGCTCTCCGCATCCAATGGCATTCACAGGAGTTGATATAATAATTTTTCGCATCCAACTCATTAAGGTTTACCTATTTGTCGGGCACACAAATAAAATCTTTACTCAACAGCTAATCCATTTACCTATTCAAACATATATAATACACATGTATATATTTCTATTTATTTTCTGATCAGTTCAATGTGTGATTTAAATGAATAAATTCTACCATTATTCTATTATTGATTAAATTAACTATCGTTTCAGTAATTTAATTAATCAAATCTACAATCACACAACACAAACAACAATCAAATTGTTTTTACTTTTCAAAAATATACTAATCAAATCCTATATTCCTTTAAAATCATTCAGACTATAGAATTAAAAGTGCACATCCATGGAAAGAAAATAACAACAGAATAGAGAACTAATTGGTAATGCAAAGTATGGCAAATGTACCTTACACCGGAGTCAATCAGAGATATCCACTCGGCATCTAGGATAAGCTTTCTGAATGCTCTCCTCAGTTTCCCAAGTACAATCTCGCGGATCTCCACTCCATTGCACTTTGACTAAGTGAACCTTCTTGTTCCTCAGCTCTTTGGTTTCTTTACCGATGATCTTTAGCGGCTCTCTTCTCACAGCTAGTTCGGGAGTAATTTCAATATCCTGTTGAGCTGCTTCTTCCACGATCAAGTCTGGATCATGAACGTGCTTTCGAAGTTGAGATATGTGAAATACATCATGAACTCCAGGCAACCAATCAGGCAATTTAACCCTATAAGCGAGAGTTCCGATCCGTTCCAGAATAGGAAACGGACCAATGAATTTGGGCGCCAACTTTCCAGTTTTACCGAACCAAATAACTCCTCTCATCGGCGATACTTTCAAATATACATAGTCGCCAACAGCAAAGGATATATCTCTTCTTCTCCTATCTGCATAGCTCTTTTGTCGGCTTTGAGCGGCGAGTAATCGCTTTTTAATAAAGTCATCTTTATCGGCAGCTTCTCGGATCATATCAGGTCCTAACACAAGTCTATTACCGGGTTCGACCCAACAAGCAGGAGATCGGCACGGTCTACCATATAATGCTTCGAATGGCGACATTGTCAGGCTTGCCTGGTAGCTGTTATTATATGAGAATTCAGCCAAATGCAGATGGTCTTCCCATGATCCACCGAAATCTAGAACACAAGCCTGCAATAGATCTTCTAAAATACGATTCACCCTCTCAGTCTGACCGTCTGTCTGAGGATGATAAGCGGTGCTCAAGTTCAACTTCGTTCCCAGTTCGACTTGAAATGCCTCCCAGAATTTACTAGTAAATATTGTATCTCTATCACTGACTATACTGAGCGACACTCCATGTAGTCTAACTATTTCCTTGAAGTATATCTGCGCCAGACTCTGAGCAGTTCTGTTTGATCTGACAGGTATGAAATGGGCGGTCTTCGTGAAGCGATCTACGATCACCCAAATACTGTCATTCCCTTTTCTGGTTCTAGGCAGACCATCAATGAAATCCATAGAAATATGTTCCCACTTCCAGCCTGGAACGTCTAGCGGTTGTAACAATCCAGCTAGTTTTTGTTGGTCGCTTTTGACTAGCTGGCAAGTAGGGCATCGGCTAACATATAAAGAAATGTCCCTCTTCATCGACCTCCACCAGAAAGTGCGTTTGATGTCATTATACATTTTGCTTACTCCAGGATGGATACTAAGTTTTGACTTGTGGCATTCATCCAGAACTTCCTTTCAGAGCTCAGCAATGTTAGGAACACAGATTCGACCTTTCAGCCTTAGAATCCCCTCATTATCAACCTGAAAACTCGAGGGTTCGCCCTTCTGAATTATCTCTCTGATCTTCTGAATGAAGGGATCATCCTTCTGAAGAGCAGATATTTTATCTAGCAATGAAGTCGTGATAATAAAACTGGCGATCATTTCATTCTTTCGGCTCAGTGCATCGGCCACGACATTGGCTTTCCCTGGAGTGTATATAATTTTAAAGTCATATGCTGCAAGAAACTCCAGCCAACGTTGCTGCCTCAGATTCAAGTCCTTCTGGGTGAACAGATACTTTAACGACTGGTGATCTGTAAACAATTCAAATCTCTCACTCAAAAGATAGCGCCTCCAGATTTTCAAAGCGAATACTATCGCCAATAACTCAAGATCATGAGTGACGTAGTTTTTCTCGTGCGGCTTCAGCTGACGGCTAGCATAAGCGATCACTTGACCCCTTTGCATTAACACTGCGCCAAGGCCTTCTCTAGAAGCACCAGTCCAGACTTTCAAATCCTGATTGCCATCGATGATGGTTAACACTGGAGCAGTCGTTAGTATTAACTTTAGCTCTTCAAAAGCCTCCTCACTTTCTGGAGTCCATTTGAATTTAGAGTGCTTCTTTGTAAGCTTCGTTAAATGACCAGATATCTTTGAAAAGTTTTTAACGAACTTCCAGTAATAACTAGCCAATCCGAGGAAACTACGGACTTCTGTAGGAGTACTGGGCTGTTTCCAATTCTGAATAGCCGTGATTTTACTTGGATCCATAGCAATTCCTTCTTTCGATACGACATGGCCTTGAAATTTCACTTCATCTTGCCAGAATATACATTTGGGAAACTTTGCTTTCAACACATTCTTTCTGAAAATTTCCAGAACCTGTTCCAATTGCTTTTCATGTTCGGCCTTTGATTTAGGGAAGATTAGAATATCGTCAATAAAAACCAGAAAAATTTATTCAAAACCCCTCTGAACACTCTATTCATCAGATCGACGAAGTAAGCTGGAGCGTTACATAAGCCGAACGGCATTACTAACCACTCGTAGAATAAGTCGGGACCTCTGAATGCTGTCATTGGAACACACTCTTCAGCAATTCGAAGTTGATGGAAACCTGTAGCTAGGTCCATTCGTGAAAATACTTGTGCGCCATTTAATCGATCCAACAAATCATCAATCCGCGGCAATGGATATTTATTCTTTATTGTCTGTTTGTTCAGATCACGATAATCCACACATAGACGTAGAGTACCATCAGATTTTGGGACAAACACAACTGCTGCTCCCCAATCAGAGAAACTAAGCCTGATCAGACCCTTCCATACTAGCTGTCGTGTTTGATTGTCTAATTCCTATTTCTCTTTCAAGGACATTCTTCGAATAGCATGAACTACCGGTGTAATGACCCGCATTGTTAGCCGTGGAATAATTAATTAATTTAATTATTTAAATAAGAATTTAGGGAATTAAATAGTGGTTTAATTAAATTATAGTGGTTATTTAATTAAATTAAATAATATAATAATATATTTAATTCAGAAATAATAAAAAATATTGGACATCACAATATTCTGTGAACTGGGACATCCCTAATATTTAATTCAGCTTAGAGTTGAATTATATTGACGAATATATTCAATCGACGTCAGTTTGAAACGTAGAGTTTTAGTGTAATTAAAATAGAGCTCGAAATGGCACGGCAGTTCGCTATTTGGCGATTTGGACTTCAACTGGATATACAGGGTTCATTTTAAATCGGATTTCTGTGAAAACAAGAAACGCTAGGAGCTGGTGAAGTATATCTTTCTAGTGGAAGAGAAAAATGGGGATTTCGTCGTGTAGATTTAGATTTATGTCCAAATCAAATTCTCAGAAATGCAGCGCCCTGACCATAACGATTTAATTATATTTTATATAAGGATTTAAATAGAAATCGAACATCGAGATAACTCTAACGATGTAATATCGAGTTGTAAATCCATATAGGAATATTCTGAGCTGTATGGTATTCCACTGTGAATAGAGATGATAATATTTAATTTTAAATATTAAATTTAATTATATTTAAATATATTTATATATTTAAACAGGCTATTTAGAGCTTTAAAAATAGCCACTTTTGCAAACGAAGTCGGAATTCGATGAAACTAATTTTGTCGGATCTGCAATGTCAAATTATTGTTAGATTCCAAGTTTGGTGATTTTTAGAGTCACTGTGTGGCCGTACGGATTTTTAGATTGAAAAACATTCAGTATTTCGATGGTTAAAAATACGATGTGTGAGCAAACGGAGTCGGAATTCAACGAAACCAGTTTCGTTGGGACCGTAATGTCGAACTCTAGCTACATGTCCAGTTGGTGATTTTTGGGTATCGTGTGTGAGCACAAAAATTTTTAGAAGGTTAAAACGAATACAAAACAAAAAAAAGAAAATATCTAAATCTTCTATAAATAGGGCTTAACTCCTTCTAAACCTAGAAATTCATTTCTACGGTCAAAGTAGTAGCCGCCTCCGTTCTTCCTCTAGAACGTGAAAATTCCCATTTCATAAATCAAAGAAGAAATACAAAGAAAATTCTATAAATCCCCAATCATACACCTTTGAATTCGCCAAGAGTTTTTCTACAAGTCTATACCCTTTTCTTTGAGTTCGAACACCAAGTATGCTGCGTAGATTTCAAACTATGTCGGCTTAGGTTGTTTGCAGGCGTTGGGTCAGTCGAGGCCAAGGTTGCCTCCGGCAGCAGAGCGATGGCTCCAAGCGGAGCACAGTGCTGGGTTTTGGGAAATTTAGGGTTTCGGGTCTTAAGGGTGTGAACGTTGATTTGGTTAATGATAGAGTTTTAGGCGTTGAGGAGTTTACGGGTTGCGTGCTCTGTAGAATGAGGAGCGGTGGAGGTTAGTCACAAAGTTGGGAAGAAGGTGTGTTAACAGTTTCCGATAGTGGAGTTCCGTACATTTTCTGTAGAGCATTTCCAGTTGGGAGCTGATAGTTGCGTTTGGTTCATGAGTGTGGGATGCGTGAGTTTTGGAAATAGTGGGTAAAAGAGGAGCAACTGAAAAGGGGTATTACGGGATTGGAAAACGAAGAAGAAAGTGTCTGTTGGATGATGGTTTTCAGGTTGGAGAATGTGGTTTAGGCCAACGCTATGGGGCTGTGAAAATGAGAAATGCTGGTGCGAGCTTCAGCAGAAAACTGTGGAATGGATTCTGTGTTGTTCGGAGTCTTTGTATCGGGGAAGAAGGATTGGATGGAGCAGGCTTTGAAGGATGCGGGTGTGGGTTTTCTTGAATGGGTTTGGGCCGAATGTTAAGGGTAAGGCCGTTAATATTAAGATTTTGTTTTGATTTAACTTAAAACAATTTATTAAAAAGAAACTTGTATAATATATATAACTTATAGCAGTTGCATATGATATCAGAATTGGATAAAGTCGGATCCATTGAGATCGCATGGATGCAGACTATGTACTGGAACTGATCGGGAATGATTTTTGAGCTCGTCTCAATTTACGGTGAAACAAATGATCTAATCCGAATCGATAGCCGTAAATCGTTATTTAACGATTACGGACAATGTGAGTAAAACTCACCAACTCCGAATAGTTCTATTTTTACAGTGTATTCTTAGAACTGTTAAATATTGTCTATTTGATTGTGTGTTGACTGTTTGATTGAACTGCTAGTCAGTAGTAGAAATTATATATATATATATATCTGTGTATATATATATATATAAACCGTTAAATATTTATATGTTGATTCTGCTATCAGAATATTTCATATCAAAGTGAAATCGATGTTAATCGTATTGTCTAACATCTGTGATGCAGGGAAACAGGTCGGAGGAATCCAACTGGATTCCTCAACATTTATTTTGCTGTTATTCATATATTTTGATATATGGTGTGATATATAATCTGTTGTTGATTATGTGTGTTGGACAATATTTATCGTTGTTATATGGTATGTTAAATACCATAAGAAATACCAGAAGGTAGAAAGGAGGTTTTCAAAGTATATTTTGAAAATAATTTATTTATATAAAATCAATGGATATTACATATATAAGGAAAGAAAGATTTTGTAAAAGGAAATAAAATTTTATAAAATCAAGGGGTTAAAAAGAGATATATTTGTCAAAACAAATATAAAGGAAATATATTTGCTTCAAATATAAAGGAATTATTTATATCGGAAATAAATAAAGAGTTAAAAAGGATTTATTTATTTAGGAAATAAATAAAAGTAAAAGGGTTTATTTATTTAGGAAATAAATAAAGACTAAAAGAGATATTTATTTGTTAAATAAATAAAGAGAAAAGAAGATATTTATTTGTTAAATAAATATGATTAAAAGGAGAAATTTATTTGGTAAATAAATAGGATTAAAAGAAGATATTTACTTGTTAGAATAAACAGAATAAAAGGAATATTTATTGGATAAGTAAATAGAACTAAATCAAAAGAATGTTCAGAAGATGAATAGAAAATGGAAATCTGTTTTTAACAGATAAATAGAAAGGATTAAATTATAAATAACAGTTTATAAATTAAATGAATATTTATCATTCGATAAATGAAATATATAAGTCCGAACTTATATAGATAAGAGATATTGGTTTTAACACCGATAGTTTTAAATAGAATGGATACACAACACTTGTATAAGTGAAGTAACATCATTAAAGAGAATATTTATAAAGCGAAGAACCATTACTAAAAGTAAATCTTTATAAATGAATAAACGTTATCAAATAGGAGTTATTCGAATAGAGTTAAAGGAATTATCGAATACAGTTTATTCGAATAAAGTTAAAGGAATTATCGAATATAGTTTATTCGAATAGAGTTAAAGGAGTTAATCGAATATAGTTTATTCTAATATAGTAAAAGAGTTAATCGAATATAGTTTATTCGAATATAGTAAAGGAGTTAATCGAATATAGTTTATTCGAATAGAGTTAGAGGAGTTATCGAATATAGTTTATTCGACAGGAGTTAAGTGAATGGGGTTAATCAAATAGAGTAAATCAAATAGAGTTAACCCAATAGGGTCAGTCCAATAGAGTTAATTGAAAAGAGTTAATCGAATATAGTTATTCGAAAGAAAGGTTAAGTAAGGAAGTTAGTTAAAGAAATATAAAGTGAACTTTGCCTATTTCAAGGTTAGAAGTGTTATTCAGTTAAGGTCTGAGAGGTAGTTCTACCCCACCTTGATTGGTTCGTTTTTAACTGAGGAATGGTTAAGGTTCGGCAGTAAAGGATGGTAAAGTGAATTTGGTAATTAAAGAAAATGGTTGAGTTGGCATAGTGATGTTTTATCTAAACATCTGTTTAATCCAAACGTAGGAGTTTGGAAATGTTTTCCAAACAAGAATCAGAAATATTTTCTAAATACAGAAAGCAAGGAATGAAAATGTTTCCAGTGTTAATAACGTATATTTTCTAAATATAGAAAATAGCAAATGTTGAATATAGGGAAATAGGAGATGTAAAATGAAATAAAGAGATAAATGTTAAATGATGTTTGTTTGATATAATTTCCATCTGGAAATAATATCGTTGTTTGCACACTTGTTTTCTTTGATAGTTAACTCATAGACTATCGAAGTTTTGACCATTTTAACGTTGTTAATATGGAGAGACCGGTTGGATTATTATCCAAAGAACCACTCTGTATTGGCATAAGCGTTGCGAATCAAGTATGCTGAATATATTGAAGATGGAGTAAAGTGCATGGGCTGTTGTATAAGTCTTAGATAACAATTGGCTAAGATGGATATACTGAATAGTGCCTTCGGTTTGTCCAGTCCCAGGACAACTTATATGGACGAAGGTCTGATAGAGTATATCCAATGGATCGCGTAAGTTGATCTGTTCAAACGTATTCACGTTTGGTGGCAGTGGAATTCGTTTCTCTTAGCTGTATACCCGTGTTATTTTTGGATAAGTCAATTTGTGATTTGGCGGGTATGACGATGCGACATTCTAAGTGAATGAGGATGACTTGTATGGATGAATGTCTGACAGAGTATTTCCAGAAAGGTCACGTACATTGATTTCTTCAACCGTACCAAGAGTGGAAGCAGAGAAGGAAACTTCTTTAGCTAACACGTAATGTACTGTTGTAGACGTCAATTAGTGATTTTCGATGGATCTGACAATGTAGCATTCGAAGTGAATCTGATGTGAAGATAAGCGTAGCTTCTAGCCTCATCAACCGGTAAATGACAGAAATCGGGCAGGTAGCATGGCTATGTAGGTCGCACCTATTAGGGTGTATAATCACCTGATCTAGAGTTTCATTTATTTCTAAAAATCTATTGTTGATGCTGTCCCATTCGGGAAACAGTTTCTGATCCCAACCGTTGGTGATATACATTCGATACACTCAAGCGAAATGAGTGGTCGGTCATGTGTGGCCGGGTTGCAAGATGTTCTTGTTGAACCTAGTGTATTCCTCTCTAGAGGTACACTAGCAGAAGGTGGTTACATACCTTGTCATAGTTGGAAATCCATTATCCAATACGTGCTTGCGATTTTGATTGTATACTATATATGTAGAACGTGAGATGAAAGCGTTTCTGCTAGATTGATATATATTTGTACTTAGACATTATTATAATATCAGAATGATATTGCTTGTCAAAGATGTTGGATTCTCATAAGGGAAAAACCCGTTCCGTATTCTCGACGTGGTCTTATGAGATATCATATATATGTTAAACTGTGTTAAACTATTTTACTCACACCAGTCCCATGACTGACCCGGAGTTTACTTTGTTGTTTTCCCTAAACTCTTGGGTGCCTAAATTTGTACGGGCAGTCAAGTAGTCGGGATTTACAGATATACTTGAAGAGCTGGAGCAGGAGGCTTCTGGATCATATAGCTATAGTTTATTTCCGCTGTGTTGTAAGTGCTGTACTCTGATAAGTGCTATTGTATACATAACTGTTATATTTCAAAGTTATGTTATATATTATATGTTATTCGTTTAGCTGTGAGGTTCGTGTTACTCTGATGTTGTGTTCTTCTTCTTCTTCTATTCTAAGTTTCTATCTTATCTATCCTCACCCTCTAATTTCTTTCATTGGTTACCAGGATTTTTCGATGTTTTGGTTATCGACATCGTGTTTATGTCGATAACCAAAGTCGCTCAAAATCCGGGTCGTTACAGTTGGTATTAGATCTTAAGTTAAGAATTACCTTGGCTCTGTGGCATGACTCGGTAGAGATAGGGTTAGTAATACCCTAGATTGAGTTTGAGTGTATATATACGAGTGAACATATTTGTTATTTGATATAAAAATAATTTTATATTGTGGAGATTCATGGGTTGAGTTGTTTATGAGTTCTGGTCGATCAGTTTGATCCACTGTATCGGTAGGAGTTACTAAACACTTGAATATGATGGGTCGTCACGATATGTTTTGAAAAGAGGGTAAATTAAAATAAGTTTACCCAAGGTATATCTTGATATAGAGAAGATATATATATATATATATATATCAAAATTATAATATATTGGATATATTGGTTGTTATTATAATCGAGTAAGATTATAAAGTGAAATGGTTATAAATAACCAATCAGATTCATATAAGTAAAGTATACGAAATAAGATGGATTGAATCTGAATTTAAATCAGAATTAGGAATTAAAATAAGGAAATTTTAAGTTCTTGGGAGATTTTAAAAGTGTTTTTCAATTTGAAATAAATATAGTATTGAACTCACCTGGAGGACTGGAAAATAATTCTGAGGATGGATCGATACATCGTCGGTGTGATTTTCGAGTTCCTAAGTGACAGATTACTACCAAAGGATTTTGTTTTTGAATTGGTTTGAGAAAACAAGTGTTTAGAAATTCAAATGTTTTGAATTGGTATTGTGATTTCAAATTAATTTGAAATGAACCCAGGAATTTAAATTCTGGAATTAAAGTTTAACTAATGAAGTTAAATAGAATGAGATAGTAAAAGTGAATGAGAAATTTGAATTTAACTTGAACTAAGTTAAATTAAAACTGGATTGGATTATAGAATAGTCTGAATGAAATTAAGTTGATAAACTAAGAGTTGAAATTGGATATTGGAGTTTAAATAAAATTCGACTTAAGTATAAGCGAATGGTTTGAGTTGAGGATATAAACTAATCGAAGTTAGATTAGTATGACATTTGTATATGCAGGGTGTTAATCGATGGAAATGATATAATGGTAGGCCCGACAAAAAGATACAAGTTTATATTTGATATAAGCGTGAGATTTATGAGCCGAATTGGCAAGCCGCTTGGCTGTTTGATTTTCTTTTGGGTTGAAGATGGCCTAGAGAGGCGAGTTGGAGTTTTACCGATAGGGCTGTACAAAGGAGGTTATGGCGAAATTTTCCGAAAATTTAAAGTGTTAGAAAATTTTCAGAATTTTTGAAAATTTTAGTTAGTCGGAATGAATAAATATTTTATTCGATATAAATTGGTTCAGTTGAAATCAAAAATAAGGGGTAAACAAATCTTAGGAATTCAAATAGATAGGGTCGTCCTCTACCTTAGCAATTTCGAGGACGGAATTATTTTAAGTGGGGAAGAATGTAATGACCCGCATTGTTAGCCGTGGAATAATTAATTAATTTAATTATTTAAATATGAATTTAGGGAATTAAATAGTGGTTTAATTAAATTATAGTGGTTATTTAATTAAATTAAATAATATAATAATATATTTAATTAAGAAATAATCAAAAATATTGGACATCACAATATTCTGTGAACTGGGTCATCCCTAATATTTAATTCAGCTTAGAGTTGAATTATATTGATGAATATACTCAATCGACATCAGTTTGAAACGTAGAGTTTTAATATAATTAAAATAGAGCTCGAAATGGCGCGGCAGTTCGCTATTTGGCGATTTGGACTTCAACTGGATATACAGGGTTCATTTTAAACGGATTTCTGTGAAAACAAGAAACGCTAGGAGCTGGTGAAGTATATCTTTCTAGTGGAAGAGAAAAATGGGGATTTCGTCGTGTAGATTTTGATTTATGTCCAAATCAAATTCTCATAAATGCAGCGCCCTGACCATAACGATTTAATTATATTTTATATAAGGATTTAAATAGAAATCGAACATCGAGATAACTCTAACGATGTAATATCGAGTTGTAAATCCATATAGGAATATTCTGAGCTGTATGGTATTCCACTGTGAATAGAGACGATAATATTTAATTTTAAATATTAAATTTAATTAAATTTAAATATATTTATATATTTAAACAGGCTATTTAGAGCTTTAAAAATAGCCACTTTTGCAAACGAAGTCGGAATTCGACGAAACTAATTTTGTTGGATCTGCAATGTCAAATTATTGTTAGATTCCAAGTTTGGTGATTTTTAGAGTCACTGTGTGGCCGTACGGATTTTTAGAGTGAAAAACATTCAGTATTTCGATGGTTAAAAATACGCTGTGTGAGCAAACGGAGTCGGAATTCGACGAAACTAGTTTCGTTGGGACCGTAATGTCGAACTCTAGCTACATGTCCAGTTTGGTGATTTTTGGATATCGTGTGTGAGCACACAAATTTTTAGAAGGTTAAAACGAATATAAAACAACAAAAAGAAAATATCTAAATCTACTATAAATAGGGCTTAACTCCTTCTAAACCTAGAAATTCATTTCTACGGTCAAAGTAGTAGCCGCCTCCGTTCTTCCTCTAGAACGTGAAAATTCCCATTTCATAAATCAAAGAAGAAATACAAAGAAAATTTTATAAATCCCCAATCATACACCTTTGAATTCGCCAAGAGTTTTTCTACAAGTCTATACCCTTTTCTTTGAGTTTGAACACCAAGTATGCTGCGAGATTTCAAACTATGTCGGCTTAGGTTGTTTGCAGGCATTCGATTTGGGTGTTATCGCAGGCGTTGGGTCAGTCGAGGCCAAGGTTCCCTCCGGCAGTAGAGCGATGGCTCCAAGCGGAGCACAGTGCTGGGTTTTGGGAAATTTAGGGTTTCGGGTCTTAAGGGTGTGAACGTTGATTTGGTTAATGATAGAGTTTTAGGCGTTGAGGAGTTTACGGGTTGCGTGCTCTGTAGAATGAGGAGCGGTGGATGTTAGTCACGAAGTTGGGAAGAAGGTGTGTTAACAGTTTCCGATAGTGGAGTTCCGTACATTTTCTGTAGAGCATTTCCAGTTGGGAGCTGATAGTTGCGTTTGGTTCATGAGTGTGGGATGCGTGAGTTTTGGAAATGGTGGGTAAACGAGGAGCAACTGAAAAGGGGTATTATGGGATTGGAAAACGAAGAAGAAAGTGTCTGTTGGATGATGGTTTTCGGGTTGGAGAATTTGGTTTGGGCCAACGCTATGGGGCTGTGAAAATGAGAAATGCTGGTGCGAGCTTCAACAGAAAACTATGGAATGGATTCTGTGGTGTTAGGTGTCTTTGTATCGGGGAAGAAGGATTGGATGGAGCAGGCTTTGAAGGATGCGGGTGTGGGTTTTCTTGAATGGGTTTGGGCCGAATGTTGTGGGTGAGGTCGTTAATATTAAGATTTTGTTTTGATTTAACTTAAAACAATTTATAGAAAAAAACTTGTATAATATATATAACTTATAGCAGTTGCATATGATATCAGAATTGGATAAAGTCGGATCCATTGAGATCGCATGGATGCAGACTATGTACTGGAACTGACCGGGAATGATTTTTGAGCTCGTCTCAATTTACGGTGAAACAAATGATCTAATCCGAATCGACAGCCGTAAATCGTTATTTAACGATTACGGACAATGTGAGTAAAACTCACCAACTCTGAATAGTTCTATTTTTACAGTGTATTCTTAGAACTGTTAAATATTGTCTGTTTGATTGTGTGTTGACTGTTTGATTGAACTGCTAGTCAGTAGTAGAAATTATATATATATATATATATATATATATCTATATATATATAAACCGTTAAATATTTATATGTTGATTCTGCTATCAGAATATTTCATATCAAAGTGAAATCGATGTTAATCGTATTGTCTAACATCTGTGATGCAGGGAAACAGGTCGGAGGAATCCAACTGGATTCCTCAACCTTTATTTTGCTGTTATTCATATATTTTGATATATGGTGTGATATATAATCTGTTGTTGATTATGTGTGTTGGACAATATTTATCGTTGTTATATGGTATGTTAAATACCATAAGAAATACCAGAAGGTAGAAAGGAGGTTTTCAAAGTATATTTTGAAAATAATTTATTTATATAAAATCAATGGATTTTATATATATAAGGAAAGAAATATTTTGTAAAAGGAAATAAAATTTTATAAAATCAAAGGGGTTAAAAAGAGATATATTTGTCAAAACAAATATAAAGGAAATATATTTGAAAGCAAATATAAAGGAATTATTTATATAGGAAATAAATAAAGAGTTAAAAAGGATTTATTTATTTAGGAAATAAATAAAAGTAAAAGGGTTTATTTATTTAGGAAATAAATAAAGATTAAAGGAGATATTTATTTGTTAAATAAATAAAGAGAAAAGAAGATATTTATTTGTTAAATAAATAGGATTAAAAGGAGAAATTTATTTGGTAAATAAATAGGATTAAAAGAAGATATTTACTTGTTAGAATAAACAGAATAAAAGGAATATTTATAGGATAAGTAAATAGAACTAAATCAAAAGAATGTTCAGAAGATGAATAGAAATTGGAAATCTGTTTTTAACAGATAAATAGAAAGGATTAAATTATAAATAACAGTTTATAAATTAAATGAATATTTATCATTCGATAAATGAAATATATAAGTCCGAACTTATATAGATAAGAGATATTGGTTTTAACGCCAATAGTTTTAAATAGAATGGATACACAACACTTGTATAAGTGAAGTAACATCATTAAAGAGAACATTTATAAAGTGAAGAACCGTTACTAAAAGTAAATCTTTATAAATGAATAAACGTTATCAAATAGGAGTTATTCAAATAGAGTTAAAGGAATTATCGAATACAGTTTATTCGAATAGAGTTAAAGGAATTATCGAATATAGTTTATTCGAATAGAGTTAAAGGAGTTAATCGAATATAGTTTATTCGAATATAGTAAAAGAGTTAATCGAATATAGTTTATTCGAATATAGTAAAGGAGTTAATCGAATATAGTTTATTCGAATAGAGTTAGAGGAGTTATCGAATATAGTTTATTCGACAGGAGTTAAGTGAATGAGGTTAATCAAATAGAGTTAATCAAATAGAGTAAATCAAATAGAGTTAACCCAATAGGGTCAGTCCAATAGAGTTAATTGAAAAGAGTTAATCGAATATAGTTATTTGAAAGAAAGGTTAAGTAAGGAAGTTAGTTAAAGAAATATAAAGTGAAATTTTCCTATTTCAAGGTTAGAAGTGTTGTTCAGTTAAGGTCTGAGAGGTAGTTCTACCCCACCTTGATTGGCTTCGTTTTTAACTGAGGAATGGTTAAGGTTCGGCGGTAAAGGATGGTAAAGTGAATTTAGTAATTAAAGAAAATGGTTGAGTTGGCATAGCGATGTTTTATCTAAACATCTGTTTAATCCAAACGTAGGAGTTTGGAAATGTTTTCCAAACAAGAATCAGAAATGTTTTCTAAATACAGAAAGCAAGGAATGGAAATGTTTCCAGTGTTAATAACGTATATTTTCTAAATATAGAAAATAGCAAATGTTGAATATAGGGAAACAGGAGATGTAAAATGAACTAAAATAAATGTTAAATGATGTTTGTTTGATATAATTTCCATCTAGAAATAATATCGTTGTTTGCACACTTGTTTTCTTTGATAGTTAACTCATAGACTATCGATGTTTTGACCATTTTAACGTTGTTAATATGGAGAGACCGGTTGGATTATTATCCAAAGAACCACTCTGTATTGGCATAAGCGTTGCGAATCAAGTATGCTAAATATATTGAAGATGGAGTAAAGTGCAAGGGCTGTTGTATAAGTCTTAGATAACAATTGGCTAAGATGGATATACTGAATAGTGCCTTCGGTTTGTCCAGTCCCAGGACAACTTGTATGGATGAAGGTCTGACAGAGTATATCCAATGGATCGCGTAAGTTGATCTGTTCAAACGTATTCACGTTTGGTGGCGGAGGAATTCGTTTCTCTTAGCTGTATACCCGTGTTATTTTTGGATAAGTCAATTTGTGATTTGGCGGGTATGATGATGTGACATTCTAAGTGAATGAGGATGACTTGTATGGATGAATGTCTGACAGAGTATTTCCAGAAAGGTCACGTACATTGATTTCTTCAACCGTACCAAGAGTGGAAGCGGAGAAGGAAACTTCTTTAGCTAACACGTAATGTACTGTTGTAGACGTCAATTAGTGATTTTCGATGGATCTGACAATGTAGCATACGAAGTGAATCTGATGTGAAGATAAGCGTAGCTTCTAGCCTCATCAACCGGTAAATGACAGAAATCGGGCAGGTAGCATGGCTATGTAGGTCGCACCTATTAGGGTGTATAATCACCTGATCTAGAGTTTCATTTATTTCTAAAAATCTATTGTTGATGCTGTCCCATTCGGGAAACAGTTTCTGATCCCAACCGTTGGTGATATACATTCGATACACTCAAGCGAAATGAGTGGTCGGTCATGTGTGGCCGGGTTGCAAGATGTTCTTGTTGAACCCAGTGTATTCCTCTCTAGAGGTACACTAGCAGAAGGTGGTTCCATACCTTGTCATAGTTGGAAATCCATTATCCAATACGTGCTTGCGATTTTGATTGTATACTATATATGTAGAACGTGAGATGAAAGCGTTTCTGCTAGATTGATATATATTTGTACTTAGACATTATTATAATATCAGAATGATATTGCTTGTCAAAGTTGTTGGATTCTCATAAGGGAAAACCCCATTCCGTATTCACGGCGTGGTCTTATGAGATATCATATATATGTTAAACTGTGTTAAACTATTTTACTCACACCAGTCCCATGACTGACCCGGAGTTTACTTTGTTGTTTTCCCTAAACTCTTGGGTGCCTAAATTTGTACGGGCAGTCAAGTAGTCGGGATTTACAGATATACTTGAAGAGCTGGAGCAGGAGGCTTCTGGATCATATAGCTACAGTTTATTTCCGCTGTGTTGTAAGTGCTGTACTCTGATAAGTGCTATTGTATACATAACTGTTATATTTCTAAGTTATGTTATATATTATATGTTATTCGTTCCGCTGTGAGGTTCGTGTTACTCTGATGTTGTGTTCTTCTTCTTCTTCTATTCTAAGTTTCTATCTTATCTATCCTCACCCTCTAATTTCTTTCATTGATTACCAGGATTTTTCGATGTTTTGGTTATCGACATCGTGTTTATGTCGATAACCAAAGTCGCTCAAAATCCGGGTCGTTACAACCGGCCTTGCATTGGGAATCAAGGCAATCTTGAAATCTATTTCTCTCTGCGGAGGTAAGCGAACAACTTCCTCGAACACATTCGCATAGTTCTTGACGACAGGAATGTCTTTGATGAGGTCAGGAATATTCTCTGTTACTTCAGGGATATTTTCTATTTGGGCTGGAGAAACATTCAAAGCTGCCCAGAAATCTTTTCTATTAGCATTCTGACCTTCACAGGGAATGGTTATATAATCACCTGATTTTATCTTCGCCTTAAAGACTCTATCAGCGCATCTAACTTCTGCTTCATATTTGGTCAGCCAATCCAACCCCAGGATAAGATCAAACTCTGTAAAATTCATGACGACCGCGATGGTAGGAAACCGATAACGAGAAAAGGAAACCGACACTCCACAAATCCAACTGAGATCAATGGAACCCCCAACCGGATTCTGGACAGTCATTGGTTCCTTGAGCTTCTTCAAATTCAAATCTAGCTTCTTAGCTGCATTCTTGGCAATGAAGCTTCGTGACGCGCCTGTGTCAAACAGTACTTTAACTGGAATGTCTTTGACAGTGAGCGTGCCTTCTAAAACATCCGGCCTTTCCTGAGCAGACGAAGATGCAGGCACTTCTGCCACTTCATTTACATGTACTGTTTCAGGTTTCTTTAAGAGCCAGCAATCCTTTTCAAGATGACCAGTCTGATGGCACTTGCTGCAACCTCGTTTCTCTTGAAAATCCTTCTTAGATTTAGACTCACCCTTCTTCGGTCCTTTCAAAGACTTACATTTCCTGGACAGGTGACCCTTTTGATTGCAGTTCTTGCACATGACAGTCGTTGCTGGTTCTTTTACAGATCTGGCCCTTTTTCTCTTGGCACTGGGCTTCTTACTGACCTCTGACCTCGTACTAGCTTCAGGAATATCAGTTTCAGACTCTTCTCTGTTACTAGAACTGACATCCTCTTCGTCACGCAACATACCTTTTTATGGAGATCTTCATATTGATAAGCCATATAAATCATTTCAGAAAAAGGGAGCTTCACACTCCTCATTACACTATTCTGATATCTCCTTTGCAGGTCATGAATAAATCTCAAATTCCTCCTCTTTGGATCTTGAACCAGATGAGGAGCAAAGTGAGAAAGTTCGTTGAATTTCTTATGATATTCTGGGATGGTCATATCTCCTTGTATCAGATAAGAGAATTCATCGCATAATCGCTCAGTCACTTTAGGAGGAGTAAATCTTTCTATGAAAATCTCTTTGAATCTATCCCAGGTGATATCACCTTCTGGATTATCTTTGATGATCGTTTCCCACCAGATTAAAGCTTCTTCTTTGAGTGCCCAAGATGCTACTAACCTTTTCTGGTCATCTCTCAGCTGGATACGCTCAAAAATTCTTTTGACAGAACTCATCCAAGCTTGGGTCTGAATTATAGATTCATTGCCCAAGAACTGTGCTCCGTTCAGATTTCGATATCTCTTTAATAGAGCCTCTAGATCGGGTTCTGCATTTCTCCTGTTTCTAACACTCATTTTTCTAGTACTTCTGCAAATGGCAGATCAAGTGTCAGGTCACAGAAAAGGTAATTTAAAATATAGAAACACATACTTCAAATGTAAATGTGTCTATCGAGGTGTAATTTCATTCTGCTTTACTCATACTAGGATATTGTTGATCCTATCTGTAAAGAGTTACCCGTCCTAGAACACTGCTGGTTCTATTTCTGATGAGTTCGTTAATATGTTATATTCCAGAACTAAGCTTAACCAAAGCTCTGATACCACGCTGTGGCACCACTTCTAGCTAGGAAGAAACGCAGGTCCTCCCTGAGGTCCTCTCCCGTTTCTGGTTCATACCGGGGTGTGAGGCTCACGAATTCACGTTATACACAAAGCTACGCCACACAGGCGGTGCTTTGATCATCACCACAAGACTTTGCTTTTCAATAGAAGCCCTGATCATTTGCCACTCAGGCATGCCACACTAGCAATTAATGCCATGCGACTGATGTCCATCGATATACAACCTCTGAGCTCGTGCGTTTCAGAGAAGGGCGTTAAGCAAAAGAATAAATTCTCCGCCGCCAAACAGATGTATATTTAACAGAGATCAATCAACACAGAATAAAATCCAATGTCAGACACACAGTCCATTTACAAGTCCGTTCTGGGTCTGAACGAAACCGGAGGCACTATATACCTCGCAAACCCATCGATCACCACGTACGTCTGGACGATCACCACTCATTATCCATATTTCGGGATGCCTCCCAATCAGGACCTCGGTTACCACCCAAACGAGGTGAAGATCTCCGGTCTTCCACCACCGTCTTCATCTTCGACTTTCAATCGTCGGTCAATTATTTGAAATGAGAATTAACTCAGCCTTTTCAAATAATTCACGTATATTTAGAATTTCAAATCAATTTATTTCAATGGTTAAATCATTCGACAACACCAATTTGTTCTTTAATGTACTTTTCACACCAAACACATTCAACCATCAAATACCACATAAATCGAGCAAATTCAGTTTATTTCCATTTCATATCGTTTATGATATTTTATAACAATTTATCGCTATTTTTATTTATTTTAAAATAGCCAATTTATTCAAACGACGCTTCGGGCCATAACGCGGCCGTGGCGCTATTTTTCTTCAGATTTGATTTACACATATCTAAAAATCCGTTGGATCTTCACAAAATTTACATCATTAGAAAGATCTTTTCAAAACGAATCCAACGGTTCCAGTTTCGGGAAAATCCGACGGTCGGATCTCCCTGTATAATCGTTTGAAGTTTCGATTTCAAAATACGAACTGCAGCGTCGTTATTCGATTGAATATAAATATAAATAATCAATTCTGGCGCTGTTTTTCTTCAGATTTGAATTAAACATTCCAGACAATCCAACCGTTGGATTTTTACAAAGTTGGTGCCGTTGGAAAGATATTTCGAAAGCGAACCCGACGGTTGCGATTTCAGGAAAATCCGATGGTCGGATCTCCCGTACTAATCGTTTGAAATCACGGTTTCAAAATACGAACTACAGCGTCGTTTTTCAATATATTTCAATTCTATTTAAATATATATATCGATTCTTTGATTTCAAAACCATATGAATTTCACACTTTTGATAAAAATGATATTTTCATCTAACTGCCTTCTATTTCAACACTTCACTATATTTGACCACTCATGTATATAATAAAAATGTGATTTTTATCTTAAAACAATTTATTTCAAAACACTGTTATTTTATATAGTTCATATAGATGATAAAGATGGAATTTTTATCATAAAACAATTTATTTCAAAAGGAGATTATTTTTTGTAGTTCATATAGATGATAAAAATGTGATTTTTATTATAAAACACGAACACCATTCAACACCTGAATTTCAGTTCAACGAATAAATATAGTTTCAACAAATGAAAGTAATTCAAACACATGAATATTATTCAAAATTTCGGCAGCATAACGGCAGGGTAGTTAAAACTGGGACCGTCCCTAGTACGGCTCCTCGCTCTACCTTAAAACCTCGCGGTTTTTGACAATGGGGAATCATGCAACTAGTTCGCACGCATGCGGCATGTATATTTATTTCATTTCCACAAACTAACCCTATGTGGTTTCAACCGAATATTTATCAACCACAAATGGGTATTTTTCAACCAAAATCAATCAATATCAACCACAAACAATTCCAATCAACCATTCGCTATCAATCAATTTTCATACCAATCACAACCAATAAATATCGTCCATGGTTTGTGGACGAGGGGCGTATATATATATATATATATATATATATAGCATTTCACTTCTATTTCAACACATATATAATTTTACAACGGATATATAACTTATACATCGAACGTACAACTTGTACAATGCTTATACAAGAGGTGTACAATGCTTATATAACTCATACATCGACTATATAATTTATACATCCTCGTTTTCCATATCGTTTTTAAATTAGAAATCTCACATTGGGTTCCACTCTACCAAAAATAGCAGAAGGCTCAGAAAAATATGCGGTCTCTTCTAGAAGGTAGAAGACGTCCACACGAGTCCACTGGCTCTTGTTTCACTGAATTTCGATAACACAGCAAAAAGATATGATTTTTCAAAGTTTTGCAACACTTTAAAGCGTCAAAATCATTTCAGAAAATAAAACCCGTACCTCCTTTGTTTTGTTCGAAACTAGGTTTTGATTTCTCGCGAAAACCGTGCAGCTTGGTGATGATCGGCCCCTGCCACCTTGTAGTGCTCCGAGAGGCGCACCGATCGACAAGGGTTTGGTGGCACTCGGTGGCGGATCAGGCGGGTTACGGCGGCGCGAAGTCAATGACTTCGAGGGTGTGAATCTCGAGGTACTGCGAACGAGGGGTGGCGTGGGAGGTATAGATTTGAAGCCCTCGACGAGTACTACAAAAACCCTAACTGGGTGGAGGTGTTTCGTTGCGTGGATTAGCCAGAAAAGAGGAGAGAAGATTCGAGCTGCTGCCGCCGTTCGTATCGGGGAGAGAGAAAGGGATTTTTTTTAATAAAAATTTTGATTGGTCGGGGAAGTTTTAAAGGGGCTTTCTGACACGACCACCAATCTAAACCCAATGACTGTCGTCCCTTGCGTTTTACCCCCATTCCGAACACAATGGGATATGTTTCGTAGGCCCATTCGATTGTTTCAGTCAGTTTTCCTTCAAATTAAAATATATAACATTCAATATTCAATTTGAACGTACATTTCAATTTGCCAGGGCCACAAACTGATTGGAAAAATTCCAGAAAAATAAATCTAGCGATGTTTTGACGATACGGTCCCAACAAAACTAGTTTCGTCGAATTCTGAGACCGTTTGCAAAAAGCCCCATTTCTGGTCGATCCAATTTAACTATAATTGACCAAAACACATTTTCCTTTGCCACGCTCACATACTAGCTTCAAAAATTATGAAATTTGAAACCTAGCAATAACTTCACATCCCGGATCCAACAAAAGTGGTTTCGTCGAATTCCCAGGTCGTATGCAAAATGGCCAATTTCACGGGCTATATAAATTCCATAGCGACCTTTCTGAAAATTCATTTGGCCATAACTTTTGCTTTCCGCTATGAAAATTCGATTTTTCAGATTCGTTAGAAAGGTATTTACTAACAGATTTAAATATTTTTGGTTTCACTCAAATCCATTTTGTTTTGCACCCGGTACAGTCCGACAAAGTTTGAATTCAATTTTTGAAACTACAGCGCCATTTCAGGCCTTGTTTATAATTATAATTAATTATATTCGTTTTCAATTATCGATTCAACTCACTTTTCATCTCTATTATTTAAAATATTTATTTTAAATATTAAAAATCCATTATTTTAGCCAATTTAAAAATATTAAATTGGTTCATTTTTTCTGGGTCGTTATTTTAAACTCCATAAATAGTAATAGTCTTCATTCACAGAAGCTCGTCTCGATTATTATTAAATCGAATTCCATTCAATTCCAATTTAGTTTATTAAATTGGAAAACTTCACTTTGGAAAATTTTCCATTAAATCTTAGTTAAAAGATCGATAAATTCTAGATCTTATCTTCAATATTAATCGCTGAAATATGTGAATCAGAGAAACTGAATAGTCACAAAAAAAGCCAAACGGTCTGGGCTCCATCCAGGAAAGAGCCTGGGCCATTCTAGATTGTGGAATGAGGTCCCTCCGATCCACAGTCAATACCAGTCGACTGGTCTGTACCTGGGCTGCTGCCCAGGCAGACCACCAGTCAACTTGTCCGAGCGTGGGTTGCTGCCTAGTTAGACCACCTGTCGATTGGTCTAAATCGACTGGTCGACTGGTCCGAACCTGGGCTTTTGCCAGATCAGATGGGGGGGGGGTATTGACCCTTTTGGCCGACCGCCATCGATCTTGCGTGATCATTCGAGTCTCATGAACACTAAGGGACGTCAACGTGGCCTCTAATAAACATGGTATCGATTCAAATCATGTGCATTCGATCGTGCGGACGTGAAATTAAAATTCACTTATTAGAAAGTGTAAGCTATTATAACCAATTCAATGACATATGCACATAAAAATAAACCTAAATTTACAAGCCAATGACTTGAGGCATTGATGTGGGTTCATTAAAGAACTCACCTACTTAAACAAGTATACCCTACATCAATTAAAAATCATATTTTTAATATGTTAATCATTATTTAACATTCTAATAAACTTATATTATCTACCAGTAATCATCTCATAACTCAAACAATTAACTAGCAAATAGTTAATTTTAATCTATCCTTTTTGAGTGAATGGTTTCTCACCTTTGCTTGCTAAAGCAAGAAATCGAATCAGTGACAAGCTAAAACAACCTCTCTTCCAATATAGCTTGCTAATTTTCAATCTAAACACATATACATAAACTTCTTAATAGTTGGATCATAGGAATCCTCAAAAATAGAAGAGGAGATAAGCTAGAGAAGATAGAGAAGATGAAGATGTAACGTCCCAGATTTTTACGGCTATTTAAATTCGAATATTTAAATTTGTTTATATATTATATTTGAAATATAATGGATTTTTAATCTAATTTATTTATATAAATTAGAGTTCGAATATATATATATATATATTTATAAATTAATTAAATCTAGAATTTTAATGTTGAGTTTTGAACTCTATACTGATTTAATTGAAACTGCTATTTTAAATAATATGATGATATAAATTTATCATGAAATTTAGCTATTTCATTTAATAAGATGTGTAAATAAACCCAATTAAAGCTTGGGTACTACGCGTACGTTATACATATCCAACAAAAACAAAGCTGCTCCATTTAACATATTAATGGGACATTCGTTATGGATCTTCAACCATACACTATACGAAAAGGAAACAAGAAAACGTACTATAATGAAACAACAAACCTGCACATTGTCATTTGTACAATGGGATAAGACAATACATGGCAAAGCAGATAAACTTATATAGACCTTGTACAAATAGCTAAGAATATTGACATTGCATAGATAAGAGGAAAAACAAGTATACATCAACCATACTGTACGAACAGCTAAGGAATAGGTGAAGAACAGATAAAGAAAGAATTTCTCAAAACATTAAATCTGTACAGAACAAAACAACTTAATTACATGTTTTATATACACAGAAAATTCATAACAGGACTGTGCATATAAATAAAAATATATATATATATATATATATACAAACAGGATGCAATTTTTAACATCAACGGCCCTTTGTTCTTTCAAGAATCAGGGAATCATCTCGATCTCTTTGATCTGTGAACAAGAAAGAAAAACCCATTAAAAGGGATGTTTCATGACAGAAATAAACAGCTAAGAAAGGAAAAATAAATAGCTATAGAATAGCTAGAAGAAATCAAATCAAATCTATGTATATATATATATATCAGTATACACACATATCCATGTGGATATATATATGTATACATAAATCGTGAACAATTTCAAGATTTGAAAGGAAACAGCTAATAAACTAGCATGGAAACAGCAAAAGGAATGGTACAAGAATTCCCAAGATAAATCAATATATATATATATATAGATATATAAAGTGAAAGATATCCAATGAGGAAAATACCACATCAAAGCTCAGATTTTTGTCATATGGAAAATCAAACAGCAAAGAAAATATATACCATCAAATCTTTAGAAAATCAAAACAGTAAAAGTGATTCAGAAAAGAAATACACCATCAAATCTTTGAGGATTGGAACAGGAATTTTATATTCGCATTTACAGTAAATCTATCACAAATCTGTGCACTACCATGTGAAAGATATCACGCAGAAATCAAGTGGCCATCACAAAACAGTGCGGTCACATTGCACTTGTCTGATATAAAAAGTGATAAGCACCTAAGAAATAGGTACAGCTAATACATGTGCATTTAAACAGGGTTTGCACAGGGAAAATCCAATAGCTAATATACAGTATGATCCATCTCGAAATTCACCATTTTCATACACTGGAAAACTGAACACAAATCTAAGGACAAATCCGAATGTATATAACTGAATAAACAATACATAGCAGCTACCTAAAACCTATCCAAGTTACATCAAAATACTATACCCAAAATCCGAACAGAAAATCTAAGTACAGGTTCGAATATCGATTGAAAGAACAAATCATGGGGGTTGATAGAAATGATCTCATCTCAAGCAAACCGCAAGTATAAATACGCTAGCCCACAGGGTGTTTCATCAACAAATTCGGATAAACACAACAACCAGAGAAAATCAAATCAAATATTACTACAAATTAGAAATCAAGTAAAGGAAGAACTTAGCTTTCGAGGTTGGACTGTTTTCTGCTGAAATCGTTCGCGATGGAGGCCTCGTCTTGAATCCGAGATGGATCTGGGTGTTTTGGGGTTCGTCGTAGTCTCGGTAGGGAGTCGAAGGATGTGAGGATGGTGGCTGACCGGTCGACGGACGTAGAGGAGCGCGAGAAGGGGGTTGCGACGCCATTTGGGGACTAGGGTTTTTCGAGTTTGAGATCAATTTGGTGGCGGCTGAACAAATGAATGAGAATCGAAGTGGGGAGGGTTTTAAGGGGGATCGGGTATGGGTTGTGGGCCGATGGTTTGAGGTAAGGGCCCAAGTTTTTTTTTTCTTTAAAATTTTAGTTTAAATACTTTAATTATTGTACGAAATTGTTTGTGTGATATCTCGTGCACACGGTGTCAGAATTAGGCGCGGTCAGGTGTGTTGGGACCGTGGAGTCGAGTACTTCGAGATGGAGCAGACGCAGTCCGGATCTGGAATGACTAGAATTTTTATTCGAATTAAACGTCAGCTAAATTGATCAGAACAGACCAGTTATCGACAGATTCCAACCGAGGTGAGTTAAACTCACTCAGCCTCCTCGTTTATATTTTATATAAACTGGGAATTTTATTTTGAATATCCTGGTTGTTAGTGGTTGACCGTTAGATACATATGTACTGTTGATCATCGTTCGTTTAAATTTAACTGTTGGGGACGACCCATAATAAAGTAACCCTTGGGTTGGTCACGTTTATAAACATGTTTGAAATTATTTGGATTGTTGAATTGGATGTTAGTTGATCTGATAATTGGCAGTAAATGGCCAAATGAGAGGTTTTAACGTCATTCGACCCGTCAGGTGAATTGACGTATTTTTTAAAGTTTTAAATTTAATTATAACTGAATTAAGATTTCAAATTATTTTGTATGGGATTTCAAATTGGAAATTCACAAGAAATATTTTTAATCGAGTTATCAAGAAAATTTAGTTAAATAGTTTAGATCAGTTGAGAAGCAGGAATCGAGAAATTTCCATCGGTTGGTAAAAAGGAAAATAGTTGTTTGCAAAACAATTAAAAGGTGACTTTAATTAATTAAGTTAATTAATTAATTCCGGAAAGGGGAAATGACAATTAGAATTCAGTTAATAGTTAACTGATGTGTATAGTTGGTAAAATCCACCATTTTGAGTAGAATGGACAGAGGAAATAAATATTAAACTATTTATTTATTTAAAGTTCACAAGGAATTTTGGAATTGTTTATATAAACCACATTCTCATGTTGATAAGGATGATAAATAAACGAGCAAGTGATAACCTAGGAGTTAAGTATTTCATCAAGTGAACGATTAAATGAGGTTATTTAAATTAATTATATTTTATTTAATTTAAGGGAGAAATTGACTGAAGTTGGTTAAAGAAATATATTTTTATCGAGTTTTCTTAAGGGGATTATTTGAAATGGTTATTACCAGTTTTTAAAACAGAGAAACCCAAGGATTTACCCTACGGGTTGGAAAAAAGAAATAAATTGTTTTAAGCAATAAAATAGTGTTTTAAATTAATTAAGTTATTTAATTAATTTAGAAAGGGAAAATAACAAATGAAATTTAATTATTGGTTAACTGAGGTGTACGGTTGACCAAAATCAACTGTGTACGTTTTGAATGGGAAACGAGTTCAACTTGGATGTGAAGTAAAATTAATTAGGTTTGAATATTCGGCGAGGAGTGTTAAATAATTTGAAAATCCTTAATTAACTATAATTAAGGAATTTCTTGGATTGTTTTAGTGTTACATTTTAGTTAATCTTTGATTAACTAAGACTCAGAATAAGTATTTAATTGGTTAAGAGTTAATAAAGTAAAGTATTATTTAATCAGCTTTTTAAGGGTGACCGTTATCATATTTTTGATAAATAACCAAGTCTATATATTTTGCTTAGTTAACATTTAAAGATAATTTTTGTTTTAATTAATAAGGATTAAACCCATGGGTTAATTGGAGTTCATATGAAGTATGGGGTAAGGAGTTTTAAAGTGAAAGGTGGGTTGTTAACAAGGACTTACTTGATTAAAGGAATTAAGAAAAAGGGTGTGCAAGGATTCCAAAGATAAGAAATGGGTTTAAAGACAGATTTGAAATCAAAAAGGGAAAATGGGTGTTTGAGGTTCGTGGTCAAACTAATATTTTCTGAGGTAAGAACGGGTCGATCAAGGTCTGAGAGGTAACTAAAATACCCCAACTCGTTGCTTGCTGTGTGCTTGGTCGCATGATAGGGGGTTCTCGCTTCGCGTTAGGTGGCAGACGGGAGACTCTTACCCCTACATGTCCCGAAAATGTGGGTTGGTTGTGAAGTCGAAAGGCTGGCCGTAAAATGAGTTGGTGGGGTACCATTGTAAGCCACGGGGGGACATTATCCCTCTACCTTGGGGTTGGAGGGATGGTTGAACAGCCTACCAAAAATCCCTGGGTCGTTACAGTGGTATCAGAGCTATTGGTTTAGAAATAACCTTGGCTCTGTGGTGTGACTCAATAGAGATGGGGTTAGCAATACCCTAGATTGAGTATGAGTGTGTATATATATGAGAGCGTACTTGTAGATTTGATATAAAATTTGTCTATATTGTGTTGACTGCTTTGTTGAATGGTTTAAGGATACTGGTCGATACAGGGTGTACAACTGTATCGATAGGCGTTCCTAAATTTTCGAACAGAACAATTCGATACAGTATTGTTTTAAAAAAAGTAAATAGAATAAATTTTACCCAAATATATTTTGGTATATAAAGAAATAATTTTTCTCAATTTTTGAAATATTGGTTGATGATTAATTTGAATTTAATTCAAATTGGATTTGAATCGTTTAAATGAACTAGAATGGGAATTCAAATTTGATTTTAAATTAAAAAAAAGGGTCTATGTAACCAGTGGAATTTGTAATTTAAAATAAGGAATCAAATAAATCAGAAGTTAATATATAAGTTAATATGGAATGATTGGATGGTGTTGATTGTTGATTGTTTGTATAATCAAATTCATCGACAATTGGATGAATTAAAATTAGAGAATAAATTTAAAATATTAATAATCTGAATAAAATCGAATATGGAAGAAAAACGTAACTTGGTTAAGTAAAACCAATTTAAGAATGAATTCAAATTGAATGAATTCAAATTGAATGAATTCAAATAAAATTGGGGATTAAAAATTTATTGGATAAATAAATTGGGATTCAAATAAAATAGATTGCCGTTTGGATTTTGAAGTTTCAAAGAGGTTGAGGCCCGAAATAGCAGTTGTAGTTATGTCGATCGAGCCTTACAGAGGAGGTGCTGGCAAAATTTCAGAAAAAAAAATTTGGAGTTTGAATTTATTTTGAGTTTAATTCAACAGTAATGATTTTAAATAATACGGTTCAGAATATTCTTCTTACTTTGCAATTTCGAGGACGAAATTATTTTAAGGGGGGAAGAATGTAACGTCCCAGATTTTTACGGCTATTTAAATTCGAATATTTAAATTTGTTTATATATTATATTTGAAATATAATGGATTTTTAATCTAATTTATTTATATAAATTAGAGTTCGAATATATATATATTTATAAATTAATTAAATCTAGAATTTTAATGTTGAGTTTTGAACTCTATACTGATTTAATTGAAACTGCTATTTTAAATAATATGATGATATAAATTTATCATGAAATTTAGCTATTTCATTTAATAAGATGTGTAAATAAACCCAATTAAAGCTTGGGTACTACGCGTACGTTATACATATCCAACAAAAAAAAAGCTGCTCCATTTAACATATTAATGGGACATTCATTATAGATCTTCAACCATACACTGTACGAAAAGGAAACAAGAAAACGTACTATAATGAAACAACAAACCTGCACATTGTCATTTGTACAATGGGATAAGACAATACATGGCAAAGCAGATAAACTTATATAGACCTTGTACAAATAGCTAAGGATATTGACATTGCATAGATAAGAGGAAAAACAAGTATACATCAACCATACTGTACGAATAGCTAAGGAATAGGTGAAGAACAGATAAAGAAAGAATTTCTCAAAACATTAAATCTGTACAGAACAAAACAGCTTAATTACATGTTTTATATACACAGAAAATTCATAACAGGACTGTGCATATAAATAAAAATATATATATATATATACAAACAGGATGCAATTTTTAACATCAACGGCCCTTTGTTCTTTCAAGAATCAGGGAATCATCTCGATCTCTTTGATCTGCGAACAAGAAAGAAAAACCCATTAAAAGGGATGTTTCATGACATAAATAAACAGCTAAGAAAGGAAAAATAAATAGCTATAGAACAGCTAGAAGAAATCAAATCAAATCTATGTATATATATAGATCAGTATACACACATATCCATGTGGGTATATATATGTATACATAAACCGTGAACAATTTCAAGATTTGAAAGGAAACAGCTAATAAACTAGCATGGAAACAGCAAAAGGAATGGTACAAGAATTCCCAAGATAAACCAATATATATATATATATATATATATATATATATATATATATATTGATATATAAAGTGAAAGATATCCAATGAGGAAAATACCACATCAAAGCTCAGATTTTTGTCATACGGAAAATCAAACAGCAAAGAAAATATATACCATCAAATCTTTAGAAAATCAGAACAGTAAAAGTGATTCAGAAAAGAAATACACCATCAAATCTATGAGGATTGGAACAGGAATTTTATATTCGCATTTACTGAAAATCTATCACAAATCTGTGCACTACCATGTGAAAGATATCACGCAGAAATCAAGTGGCCATCACAAAACAGTGCGGTCACATTGCACTTGTCTGATATAAAAAGTGATAAGCACCTAAGAAATAGGTACAGCTAATACATGTGCATTTAAACAGGGTTTGCACAGGGAAAATCCAATAGCTAATATACAGTATGATCCATCTCGAAATTCACCATTTTCATACACTGGAAAACTGAACACAAATCTAGGGACAAATCCGAATGTATATAACTGAATAAACAATACATAGCAGCTACCTAAAACCTATCCAAGTTACATCAAAATACTATACCCAAAATCCGAACAGAAAATCTAAGTACAGGTTCGAATATCGATTGAAAGAACAATTCATTGGGGTTGATAGAAATGCATCTCATCTCAAGCAAACCGCAAGTATAAATACGCTAGCCCACAGGGTGTTTCATCAACAAATTCGGATAAACACAACAACCAGAGAAAATCAAATCAAATATTACTGCAAATTAGAAATCAAGTAAAGGAAGAACTTAGCTTTCGAGGTTGGACTGTTTTTTGCTGAAATCGTTCGCGATGGAGGCCTCGTCTTGAATCCGAGATGGATCTGGGTGTTTTGGGGTTCGTCGTGGTCTCGGTAGGGAGTCGAAGGATGTGAGGATGGTGGCTGACCGGTCGACGGATGTAGAGGAGCGCGAGAAGGGGGTTGCGACGCCATTTGGGGACTAGGGTTTTTCGAGTTTGAGATCAATTCTGTGGCGGCTGAACAAATGAATGAGAATCGAAGTGGGGAGGGCTTTAAGGGGGATCGGGTATGGGTTGTGGGCCGATGGTTTGAGGTAAGGGCCCAAGTTTTTTTTTCTTTAAAATTTTAGTTTAAGTACTTTAATTATTGTACGAAATTGTTTGTGTGATATCTCGTGCACACGGTGTCAGAATTAGGCGCGGCCAGGTGCGTTGGGACCGTGGAGTCGAGTACTTCGAGATGGAGCAGACGCAGTCCGGATCTGGAATGACTGGAATTTTTATTCGAATTAAACGTCAACTAAATTGATCAGAACAGACCAGTTATCGACAGATTCCAACCGAGGTGAGTTAAACTCACTCAACCTCCTCGTTTATATTTTATATAAACTGGGAATTTTATTTTGAATATCCTGGTTGTTAGTGGTTGACCGTTAGATACATATGTACTGTTGATCATCGTTCGTTTAAATTTAACTGTTGGGGACGACCCATAATAAAGTAACCCTTGGGTTGGTCACGTTTATAAACATGTTTGAAATTATTTGGATTGTTGAATTGGATGTTAGTTGATCTGATAATTGGCAGTAAATGGCCAAATGAGAGGTTTTAACGTCATTCGACCCGTCAGGTGAATTGACGTATTTTTTAAAGTTTTAAATTTAATTATAACTGAATTAAGATTTCAAATTATTTTGTATGGGATTTAAAATTGGAAATTCACAAGAAATATTTTTAATCGAGTTATCAAGAAAATTTAGTTAAATAGTTTAGATCAGTTGAGAAGCAGGAATCGAGAAATTTCCATGGGTTGGTAAAAAGGAAAATAGTTATTTGCAAAACAATTAAAAGGTGACTTTATTTAATTAAGTTAATTAATTAATTCCGGAAAGGGGAAATGGCAATTAGAATTCAGTTAATAGTTAACTGATGTGTATAGTTGGTAAAATCCACCATTTTGAGTAGAATGGACAGAGGAAATAAATATTAAACTATTTATTTATTTAAAGTTCACAAGGAATTTTGGAATTGTTTATACAAACCACATTCTCATGTTGATAAGGATGATAAATAAACGAGCAAGTGATAACCTAGGAGTTAAGTATTTCATCAAGTGAACGATTAAATGAGGTTATTTAAATTAATTATATTTTATTTAATTTAAGGGAGAAATTGACTGAAGTTGGTTAAAGAAATATATTTTTATCGAGTTTTCTTAAGGGGATTATTTGAAATGGTTATTACCAGTTTTTAAAACAGAGAAACCCAAGGATTTACCCTACGGGTTGGAAAAAAGAAATAAATTGTTTTAAGCAATAAAATAGTGTTTTAAATTAATTAAGTTATTTAATTAATTTAGAAAGGGAAAATAACAAATGAAATTCAGTTATTGGTTAACTGAGGTGTACGGTTGACCAAAATCAACTGTGTACGTTTTGAATGGGAAACGAGTTCAACTTGGATATGAAGTAAAATTAATTGGGTTTGAATATTCGGCGAGGAGTGTTAAATAATTTGAAAATCCTTAATTAACTATAATTAAGGAATTTCTTGGATTGTTTTAGTGTTACATTTTAGTTAATCTTTGATTAACTAAGACTCAGAATAAGTATTTAATTGGTTAAGATTTAATAAAGTAAAGTATTATTTAATCAGCTTTTTAAGGGTGACCGTTATCATATTTTTGATAAATAACCAAGTCGACTATATATTTTGCATAGTTAACATTTAAAGATAATTTTTTTTAATTAATAAGGATTAAACCCATGGGTTAATTGGAGTTCATATGAAGTATGGGGTAAGGAGTTTTAAAGTGAAAGGTGGGTTGTTAACAAGGACTTACTTGATTAAAGGAATTAAGAAAAAGGGTGTGCAAGGATTCCAAAGATAAGAAATGGGTTTAAAGACAGATTTGAAATCAAAAAGGGAAAATGGGTGTTTGAGGTTCGTGGTCAAACTAATATTTTCTGAGGTAAGAACGGGTCGATCAAGGTCTGAGAGGTAACTAAAATACCCTAACTTGGTTGGCCTCACTATTATCAAGGAACAGTATTAGTTTGGAATGAGCGAAGGTGTGAAATTTGTTTATGTTATACGAGTAATATCAAGCTGTAATGCAGGGTCTTGGGATATTAAACAATATTCCAATATTAGGACGAAGGGAATAGGAATATTGATTTCAAGTTTTATAGGATATTTGTTAGTCAATTAGAATTGATCGAATATAGTTAGAGGTAGTCAAATCAAGTTATCTAGGGAAGTTCCATTGCGTACGATTGCTAGCGTAATTCGCAGGGCTGCGGATAGCCTACGGCGGTCGGATGTTTCCTGAGGGAATCAGGCGTAACCATTGTGATCGCTGCGATCTAGAGTCGAGCGAATAGAGTTAAGTCAAATACAAATTAATCGATAGGATAATCAAGTTAAATAGGTCGAGTTAGTCAAGTTAGAATTAATCGATCAAGACAAATCATTCAGAGTTAATCAGAGGAAATTTGGTTAAATACATTTTAAGAGCTCAAGTGTGTTAAGTGCTGAATCAGCCAAACCCATTGTATTCACACTATTGTTATTCGATAGTTAAATCACCGACTATCGAAGTTGATCAATACGATTGTTGGTAGGGAAGACCGGGATCGAATATATATTCGAAAACCATTCCAACCAACAAATACGAATACCTAGAGAAAACCAAACGACGATCGAGATGGAGCATGTGAAGACCATAGATCTTCATTAAGCGGAAGGACCACTTACAATCTCTGATTCGCGCCAGAGATATACTGGGGTTCTGTCGTGGTTGGGATCTATGGGTTGCAAGGACTTCTCGCTACTGATCCATGGGGTGATTACTATATGAGATGCAGTAGGAGAGTACCTTCGGTTCATCCTGTTCCTGGATGACTTGTATGGACGGATGTCTGACAAAGTATTTCCAAAAGGATTGACATGCGTTGATTTCTCCAAACGTACCATAGTTGATGGCGGAGAAATGGTTATTTTCTAGCCAGATAGCTAGAGTATGTTTGTGGACGTCAATCAAGTGTGATCTGGCGGATCTGACGATGTGGCATTCAAAGTGTATGATGATCAGATGTGCTCTGACTTCAAGCCTCATCAACCGGGAAATGACAAAAATCGGGCAGGCAGCATGGCTATGTGGGTCGCTCCCATTAGGATGTATGATCATCTATCTAGAGAAATTCCTATTGCTTCTTAATCTATGTTCGATGCTGTCCCTTATCGAAAGACGGTGGTTTGAGTCCAACCGTCAGTGATATACATTCGATACACTCAAGCGAAATGAGTGGTCGGTCATGTGAGGGCCGGGTTGCAAGACGTTCTTGTTGGACCCAGTGTATTCGCCTCTAGAGATACACGAGCGGCAGGTGGTCCCATACCTTGTCATGGTTGGAATCCAATCTCCAATAAGCACCCGCGGTTTTCGATTTTATATATATACGTAGAGCGTGAGATGCAAGCGTTCTACTAGATTGATATTTACTTGTATTTAGACACTATTATAATATCAGGAAAGATATTGATTTCGAAAACTGTTTTGGGTTATCGTAAGGTAAAACCGTCCGTATTTATGTGTGGATTTGGTCTTACGATTATCCTTTTTCTTTCGAAAGGTTTTAACTCTAAAATCAAGTTGTGTGATACCGTTTATGTTGTGCTAGTTTTTCTCACTCTGGTTCACCAGACTGACCCGGTGTTTTGTAAATGCTCGGGTTAGCCCGGAATGTACAGGTTTAGGTTATCAGGTACCGTGAAGTCCAGTGACAAGTTGAAGGTGTTCAGATTTATGATATGATTACTATCCCGCTGTGTATTGTATATGAGACAGGCTATTGAAACTGTCCAGAGATATGTTGTACTCTGATATTGTAAGTATTTTCAAAGGCTCTTAATAAAGATTTATTTCTGTACTATATTTTGTTCCGCTGCGATGTGAGACTCTGTGTTGTGTTGATACTTCTTCTTCTTCTATCCTAACTTTCTTCCTTTCTTATCTCACCCTCTAACTTCTTTCTAGACGCTCCAGTGTTTTCGGTGTTGGAGGATCGGTATAACATACGGTAAAGGTATTTATATCGATTTTCGGGGTCGAAAATCCCTGGGTCGTTACAGAAGAGGAGGCTTACCTAAGCTTCTACACTTAATTTCCTCAAGGATTGGAGCCCAAAAAATTAACTAGGTTTAGGGAATTTTAATTTCCCTTTCCCTTCCAACATTTTCTATTTTTGTTAAGTGGAAATGAATGAATGGAAGGAGAGGGCTGATTTGGTTATATAGAGTGGGCTATGGTTTAGCCAAACCAAGCACCAACCAAGGTCTCAATTTTCACAAACTCGAAGCATATCGATGCTTATAGTTTTCGAGCATCGTCCATATGCAAAAAGTGATATTTTGATCATACACCTAATGAAAATGACCAAATCTCACCAATTCTAAAGGTATCGATGTTTATAGTTTTAAAAGTCACAAACGAAATTTTGAACTTAATGAAAATGGTTTCGAGTCCAAATTCATCAGCATGCAAAATGTGACTTTTAGGGCTGTACTATGATTTAAAAACAGAGTTTTTAAATTCTGATGTATTTTCTAATAAAATTATATTATAAATAAATTTTAATTTTTTCCAAAATCTCAATAATGTTACTCTTAGGAATTCGACAGTAGAAGTTTATAGCTAGGATTGAGTTTTGTGTCGATTCTAAAGGGTGTTAGTTTGATCATATGGTGGTGATTTCGTTGGGTGGTCATAGGGCTCGAACGAGATGATTTTGAAGGGGCTCGGAAGGGATGACATAGCATCTTGAATTGCTATTAGACATTTTTGAGTTATTTTATATCCACAATTTTCACATGTATCTGTTTTTATATAAACTGTTGAATATAGTTGATTTGTATTAATTACGTTATTAATTTTGAGTAATAAATTTATAACATATGTTTGATGTTATCTAATGGATCAAATAAACACCATTTAGAAGTTGATTAAATTTATTCTAGTTGACGTCAAGTTAGCAGAATAAATAGCCATTATGCTATTTTGTTAGTTTGGATATTCTGTTCAAATTTATATTTACTTACAAATATTCTCACGTTGTTTAAATTGTTAATGATCGGAATAAATTAGACATCCTATTAATTTAAGCTTGAATTTTCACAGAATCGATATTTAAATTAAATTATTATTTTAATTAATGATATTTGTAAATTTGTTTATTGTTTGAGTGATGATAATGAGATTCAATTATTCATTTTAATTGATGATAATAGAGTTTAATTATGCATCTAATTTACGAATTGAAATTTGATTATTTATTATGATAATTGAATTTAATTATTTATTAAGTTATTGAAATCTAATAATCATTTTAAATGAATGATGCCTTAGCCCAAATTTTTATTTAACTAACGAAGCTCGAACTTAATTGAGTTATTTGTTTAAGTGATTTTAAAAGAAGTTAATTAATTTAATGAAAATGAATAAAGCTAATTTAATTGATTGAATAAAAATGATTTAAGAATTAATTCATTAATTTATAAAGAGATTTACAACCCAATTATTTAAATTTATAAAATTAAATTTAATCAATTGATTTAATTTCAAAAAAGTTAATATGATTAATAATCTTATAGGATAATTTGTGGTGTTTTAAACTTTACAAAAAAATATTGTATCCATCTTATTTTCCTTTGGAAAAACTAATAATATGGATTTTCAAATGAAAGGAGTATTATATATTGTCCCTCGTGATGATTAACGTTTGTTATAAGTTTATTTAAGTCTTTTTTTTAAATTTAATTTATTATCCTTTTTGGATAAATAATTTCGTTTAGAGTTTATAAACGACAATTTTAAATGAGAAGTCTTTTTGGATGGAAATTTTTGGGAATTTAATCTAATTGTATGCTATTTCAAGTTTATCGAAATGATGTCTTAAATAACATTAGTTTTGACCTTTCTGTTGAATATGCTTAGATATAAAATTATCTCTTAAAATCTTATATCTAGAAGAGTATTGTTAAAGTGTTTTAGATCAAATATTGGATATGTGAAAACTAAACAAAAGTTCGATAAAATAAATAATATAATAATATATTATAATGTCGAAATAATCGGAAATCACCGAATTCACAATACTGTGTGAATGGGATCAGCTAAAATATTTAATTCAGTTTAGAATTGAATTTGAATAACGAATCGATTTAATAATCGATGTTAAAACGTATTAATTATATTATAATTAGAATAGAGCGCGTAACGATGCGGCAGTTCGCTATTTGGCGATTTAGACTTCAACTGAGTATACAGGATTCGTTTTAAGCCGGATTTCGGTGAAACAAGAAACGTGTGGAGCTGGTAGAGTATATCTTTCTAGTGGAAGAGAAAAATCGAGATTTCGTCGTGTAGATTTTGAGTTACGTCCAAATCAAAATATCAGAAATGCAGCGCCCTGACCATAACGATTTAATTATATTTTAAATAGGGATTTAAATAGGAATCGAGCGTCGATATAACTCTGACAAGGTGATATCGAGTTGTAAATATATACAGGAATAGTCTAGAGCTGTACGACATTACACTGTGAATACAGACAATAATAATTAATTTTAAATATTTAATTTAATTATATTTAAATATATTTATATATTTAAATAGGCTATTTAGAGCGTTAAAAATAGCCACTTTTGCATACGAAGTCGGAATTCGACGAAATCAATTTTGTTGGATCCGCAATGTCAAATAGTTGTTAGATTCCAAGTTTCGTGATTTTTAGAGTCACTGTGTGACCGTAGGGATTTTTAGAGTGGAAAATAGACAGTATTTCGATAGTTAAAAATACGCTGTGTGAGCATACGGAGCCAGAATTCGACGAAACCAGTTTCGTTGGGACCGTAATGTCGAGTTCTAACTACATGTCCAGTTTGGTGATTTTTAGGTATCGTATATAGTCGCTTGGATTTTTAGAAGTCAGATACAAGAAGAGATTGGCGAAAATAAAATATAAAATAAATTCAAAAATATCTCACCTCATTTTCTATGGTCACAAACAAGCCACACATCATCAGTTCACAACCACAAGTGCTACCAACCCAACGCAGTATACATTATCAGCATACAGAAAGAAAATCCTCATAAAAAAAGAAACTAAATACAAGATCTATAAAATCTGAGGGATATATGTATGGGATCCCCGTGGGATTCTCGTCGATTTCATGTCTGTTTCGTACGTTGCGATGCCAATTTGATGAAGCTCGAAATCGACAGTAAGCTAGGGCTGAGGCATGGGGGATATACGAATGGCCGGTTGTTAATTCGAGGGTGCTGGTGGAATCGAGGAAGCCAGGCGCTTCGGTTGAGGGAGGTTGGACGGACTTCGGCTTTGTCTTTGACAGTGCGACAATAGTGATGTTGAGAAGGCTACAGGTCTGGTTTTGGAGCAGCATCGGGTTCGAGGTAACGGAAGTAGGTGGTTGCGGATGTGGGCGCTGAGGTGATTTGTGGTGGTCGCAGAGGGTATAGTTGAACGAGGTGGTGAGGAAGCGGGGTCAACTGTCGGTCAAGGGTTTTGTGGAGACGACGGGTTTTTGGGTTTCAATTTGGTCTGTTTGAAGAAGATGAACACAACGGGTCAGGGTATTTTATAAATGGGTATGGGCTTCATTTAATTAGTGAGCCCAGTAACGATTTAACCTTTTAGTTTTTATTTATTTAAAATATATGTGATAACTTGTATAACGTATAACTTCGTCACACGTTGTCAGAATCATGAACGGTCGGATCCGTTGGGATCGTATGGACGAGCACTCCACCATGGAACTAACCGCGAGTCAATTAGAGTTCGTCACAATTTATAGAAAAATAAATTGTCTGAATCAAGCGATGGTTATCGTCATTGACGATGATCGTCAAATGTGAGTAAATCTCACAAACTCTAAACAGTTTATTTTCACGTTGTATTCTTAGAACTGTTAAAATATTGTCTGTTTGACTGTGTGTTGATTGTTTGCTTGAACTGCTAGTCAGTTAGTAGAGATTATATATATATATGTATATATATATATATATAAACCGTCAAATAGTTATATGTTGATTCTGTTCTAACAGAATATTATACTGGTGTTGTCTAACATCTGTGGTGCAGGGAAACAGGTTGGAGGAATCCAACAGGATTCCTCAACAGTTATTTTACTGTGATTTTTATATTGTGATATATAATGTGATGTATATAATCTGTGTGATTACGTGGGGTGGGACGATATTTATAGTTGTTATATGGTGTGTTAAATACCATGAGAAATACCAGAATGTAGGAGAGGGGTTTTCAAAGTATATTTTGAAAATAGTTTATTTATATAACATCAAGGGATTTTATATATATATATATATATAAGAAAAAGGATTCTGAATATAAAGGAATATAGTTGGTAAAAACAAATATAAAAGAATTATATTTGTAAATCAAATACAAGGGAATATATATGTTAATCGAATATAAGGGGATATATTTGTTAATCAAAATATAAAGGAATTATATTCGTTAAAAGAAATATAAAGGATATTTATTTAGAGATTAAATAAATAGAATTTAACTAAAGGAGATATTTATTTGTTAAATAAATAGGAGTTAACCAAGTGAATTGGTCGAGTTAACCAAGTGAATTGGTCGAGTTAATCGAAGTGAATTTGTTAAGTTAAACTAAGTGAATCGGTTAGAGTAAATCAAAGTGAATTAGTGAAGTTAACTAAGTGGTTAATCCAAGTAAATTAGTTGAGTTAAACTAATTAAGGGAATCAGTTAGAGTTAATCAACGTGAATTAGCTAAGTTAAACTAAGTGGATTAGTTCAGTTAATCGAGACGAGTTAACCAGTTAGGTTAAACCATTTGAGTTAACCAGTTAAAGTTTACCAGTTAAAGATAAACCGTTAGAGTTGACCAGTTAAAGTTGACCAGTTAAAGTTGACCAGCTAAAGTTGACCAGTTAGAGTTAACCAGTTAGGTTAAACCATTGGAGTTAACCAGTTAAAGTTTACCAGTTAAAGATAAACCGTTAGAGTTGACCAGTTAAAGTTGACCAGTTAAAGTTGACCAGTTAAAGTTGACCAGTTAGAGTTAACCAGTTAGGTTAAACCATTTGAGTTAACCAGTTAAAGTTTACCAGTTAAAGATAAACCGTTAGAGTTGACCAGTTAAAGTTGACCAGTTAAAGTTGACCAGTTAAAGTTAACCAGTTAGAGTTGACCAGTTAAAGTTGACCAGTTAAAGTTGACCAGTCAGAGTGGATCAGTTAGAGTTATCCAAGTGGAGTTAATCAAGTAGAGTTGCCGAATATCACCTATTCGAAGTAGAGTTATCGAATATAGTGTATTCGAGGGAAGAGTAATCTAATATAGTTTATTCGAGTGGAGAAATCAAATGTTATTCATTTGAGAAGAGTTACCGAATATTATTTATTCGAAGTTAGTTAATCCAAAGGAGTTATTCGAAGTTAGTTAATCCGAAGGAGTTAATCGATGAGTTAATCTGAAGGAGTTAGTCGAAGAGTTAATCCAAAGGAGTTATTTGAAGTTAGTTAATCCAAAGGAGTTATTCGAAGTTAGTTAATCCGAAGGAGTTAGTCGAAGAGTTAATCCAAAGGAGTTATTCGAAGAGTTAAGCCAAAGGAGTTAGACGAAGAGTTAATCGAGTATAGTTATTCGAAAGAAAGTGTTAATCGAATATAGTTTATTCGAGTAAAGTTAAAAGAGTTAATCGAATATAATTTATTCGAGTAGAGTTAGAGAAGTTAAATCGAATTTAGTTATTCGAAAGGAGTTAATCAATTTGAGTTAAGTTAATCGATTTGAATTAAGTTGAATCGAAATGGAGTAAATCGATTAGAATTAAGTTAATCGAGTTAGAGTAAATCGAATATTGGTTATTCGAAGGTATGTTATTCGAATTAGTTATTCGAAGGAGTTAATCAAATGAGTTGATCCAAAGGAGTTAGTCGAATATTAGTTATTCGAATAGAGTTAAAGGAGTTATCGATTTTAGTTTGATCGAAAGGAGTTATCGATTAGTAAATCGAAAGGAGATTTTCGAATATAGCATATTCGAAAGAAAGAGATCGTATATTGTTTATTCGAAAGAGAGAGATTTCGAATATGAGTTATTCGAAGAGAGATAATCGAATATAGGTTATTCGAGGGAGAGTTAATCGAATAGAGATTACTCGAGAGAGAGTTATACGTCGAATTCGATTATAGCAAATTCGGGAAAAGTACTATTTACTTTCCAGGGTTTAAATCAAGGTTTAGTTATTGATTTAGAAATTAGGTGTCTGTTAAATTATTCGAGTTAGGAGATAAAGTTATAATTTAGGTTAGACATTGCAGGAGTAGGATTATAACGTTATAGTTATAATCAAACACTGTCATATAAGAAGTGGATTCGTAACCTGAATCCGAGAATTTGCGTAAACAGATGATTGGAAAAAGAGAGTGATGAGCTTCATCTATTTCACGGTAAAGGACGTTGTTCAATTAAGGTCTGAGAGGTAATTATACCCCAACTTGATTGACTTCAGAATTGACAAAGGAATAGTTGTGGTTCGATCTAAAAGGTTGATTAGAAATAAAGTTAAGGAATAAGCGATAAATGGATTAAGCGAAACGATGTTTTACACAACGTTCATTGGAAATCCGTAAATGAGTTTTGGAAACGTTTTCCAAATAGAGTCAGATATGTTTTCTAAACATAGAAAATGAAATGTTTTCATGATAAGAATTTAAGAAATAGAGTTAAGAAAATTCAGAAACTGACTGGAGAGGGTAAGTTGAACGGTTTTCTAAGTAACGATATGATGTTGGTTTCGACCTTCCGGATTGATACTTAGAGAATTGTTCTCATACTAGTTACAGTTAGGGACTGATAGTTGCGAAATAATAGTGATGTGAAAATAAGCTATGGAAATGTTTTCCCATGATTAATAACATATATTTTCTAAATATATGAAATAAGGAAATATGAACATGTGATGATTGATCGATCGAATTTCCATTTGGAAATAAGATCGTTGTTTGTACACCGACATGTTTTCATTTGATAGTTGAATCACAGACTATCAAAGTTTTTACCATTTTAACGTTGTTAATATGGAGAGACCGGTTGGATTATTATCCAAAGAACCACTCTGTATCGGCATAAGCGTTACGAGCAATATATGCCAAAGATAAATTGAAGACGGAGTAAAGTGCAAGGGCTGTTGTATAAGTCTTAGATAACAGTGACTAAGATGGATATACTGAATAGTGCCTTCGGTTTGTCCAGTCCCAGGACAACGTATATGGAAGAAGGTCTGACAGAGTATATCCAATGGATCGCGTAAGTTGATCTGTTCAAACGTATTCACGTTTGGTGGCGGAGGAATTCGTTTCTCTTAGCTGTATACCCGTGTTATTTTTGGGTAAGTCAATTTGTGATTTGGCGGGTATGGCGATGTGGCATTCAAAGTGAATGGTGATCAGATGTTCTGAAGATAGACGTAGCTTCTAGCCTCACACCGGGAAGTAACAAAAGTTGGGCTAGGCAGCATGGCTAGTTGGGTCATTCCCAAGCAGGGTGTATTGTCATTGATCTAGGGAATATCCATATTTATACTTCTTTTTGATTCTGTATCTTCGGATGACGGTTTGATGGCCTATAACCGTGGTGGCAATATATTCGCGACACTCAAGCTAAATGAGTGAGCGGTCATGTGTGGCCGGGTTGCAAGACGTTCTTGTTGAACCCTGAGTGTATCACCTCTAGAGTACACTATTCAGAAGGTGCTCCCATACCTTGTCTGTTGGAATCCATTCTTCGATAAGCGCCCTGCGGTTTATGATTTTATACTATGTATGTAGAACGTGAGATGCAAGCGTTTCTGCTAGATTGATACCTATTTGTACTTAGACATTATTATAATATCACAATGATATTGCTTGTCAAAGTTGTTCAGATACTCATAAGGGAAAAACCCGTTCCGTATTTACGGCGTGGTCTTATGAGATATCCTATACCTGTTTTAAACTATTTTACTCATACCAGTCCCATGACTGACCCGGAGTTTACTTTGTTGTTTTCCCTAAACTCTTGGGTGCCTAAATTTGTACGGGCAGTCAAGTAGTCGGGATTTACAGATATACTTGGAGAGCTTGGAGCAGGAGGCTGCAAGATTTTATAGCTATAGTTATTTCCGCTGTGTTGTAAGTGTTGTACTCTGATAAGTGCTATTGTATATATATAACTGTTTACTTCAAAGCTATGTTATATATTATATGTTATTCGTTCCGCTGTGAGATTCGTGTTACTCTGATGATTCTGATGTTCTTCTTCTTCTATTCTATTAGTTCTATCTTTTCTTTCTCACCTTCTAAATTCTTTCACTAACGTCTCGGAATTTCCGACTCTCGAGGAGTCGGAAATTTCCAGCCGTTACAGTTGGTATCAGAGCTTAAGTTAAGTGATTACCTTGGCTCTGTGGCATAACTCGATAGAGATGGGATTAGTAATATCCTAGATTGAGTTTGAGTGTATATATATGAGCGCGTAATTGTTATTCAATATAAAATGGTTTTATATTGTGGAGACTCATTGGTTGAGTGGCTTATAAATTCTGGTCGATCAGTTTTGATCCACTGTATCGATAAGGGTTACTAAACACTCGAATACGATGAACCGTCATGGTATGTTTTGAAAGGAGGGTAAAAGAAATAATTTTACCCGAATATATTTTGATATAATATATTGGTAGTGTTGGTTGTTATTATAATCGAGTAAGATTATAACATGTGAAATGGTTATAAATAACTAATCAGAATTCATATAAAGTGAAGTATATGAATTAGAAGTAAATCTGAAGTTAAATCAGAATTGGAATTAAAATAAGAGAATTTTAAGTTCCTGGGAGATTTTGAAAATATTTTCCAATTTGAAATAAATATAGTATTGAACTCACCTGGATGATTGGAAAATAATTCCGAGGATGGATCGATACATCGTCGGTGCGATTTTCGAGTTTCTAAGTGGTGGATTACTACCAAGGGTTTTGTTTTCAAATTGTGTTGAGAAAACAAGTTGTTTAAAAATTCAAAGGTTTTGAATTGGTGTTATGGTTGGAAATTGATTTGAAATAAACCCAGGAATTTTGAATGTTGGAATTTAAAATTTAACTGGTTAAGTTGAATGAATCAAGATGGTAAAAACAAATAGTAAATTAAAATTTAACTTGAACCAAGTTAAATAAATCGGGATTTGGTTAGAGAATAATCTGGATTGGAAGTAAGTTGATGGGTTAAGAGTGTGAAATCTGATATTGGAGTTTGAATAGAATTTGACTTGGATAAAACCAAGTGTTTGAGTTGAAGGTTGGATTGAGATGACATTGGTATATGTTGGGTTGATACAGGTGAAAGTGATAAGGTTGATATGCCCGACAAAAAGGTACAAGTTTATTTTTGATATAAGCATGAGATTTATGAGCCGAATCGGCAAGCCGCTTGGCTATTTGATTTTCTTTTGGGTTAGAGATGGCCTAGAGAGGCGAGTTGTGGTTTTACCGATAGGGCTGTACAAAGGAGGTTATGGCGAAATTTTCCGAAAATTTAAAGTGTTAGAAAATTTTCAGAATTTTTGAAAATTTTAGTTAGTCGGAAGAATAAATATTTTAGTCAATATTAAGTGGTTCGGTTGAAATCAGAAATAAGGGGTAAACCAGTCTTAGGAGTTCCAATATATAGGGTCAACCTCTAACTTAGCAATTTCGAGGACGAAATTATTTTAAGTGGGGAAGTCTGTAATGGCGCGTTTTGTTTGCTGTCGAATAATTAATTTATTTAATTATTAAATATCGATTGGGTGATATCGATGACTTGAATTAAATAATATTGAATATTTAATTAAAATAAATAATATAATAATATATTATAATGTCGAAATAATCGGAAATCACCGAATTCACAATACTGTGTGAATGGGATCAGCTAAAATATTTAATTCAGTTTAGAATTGAATTTGAATAACGAATCGATTTAATAATCGACGTTAAAACGTATTAATTATATTATAATTAGAATAGAGCGCGTAACGACGCGGCAGTTCGCTATTTGGCGATTTAGACTTCAACTGAGTATACAGGATTCGTTTTAAGCCAGATTTCGGTGAAACAAGAAACGTGTGGAGCTGGTAGAGTATATCTTTCTAGTGGAAGAGAAAAATCGAGATTTCGTCGTGTAGATTTTGAGTTACGTCCAAATCAAAATATCAGAAATGCAGCGCCCTGACCATAACGATTTAATTATATTTTAAATAGGGATTTAAATAGGAATCGAGCGTCGATATAACTCTGACAAGGTGATATCGAGTTGTAAATATATACAGGAATAGTCTAGAGCTGTATGGCATTACACTGTGAATACAGACAATAATAATTAATTTTAAATATTTAATTTAATTATATTTAAATATATTTATATATTTAAATAGGCTATTTAGAGCGTTAAAAATAGCCACTTTTGCATACGAAGTCGGAATTCGACGAAATCAATTTTGTTGGATCCGCAATGTCAAATAGTTGTTAGATTCCAAGTTTCGTGATTTTTAGAGTCACTGTGTGACCGTAGGGATTTTTAGAGTGGAAAATAGACAGTATTTCGACAGTTAAAAATACGCTGTGTGAGCATACGGAGCCAGAATTCGACGAAACCAGTTTCGTTGGGACCGTAATGTCGAGTTCTAACTACATGTCCAGTTTGGTGATTTTTAGGTATCGTATATAGTCGCTCGGATTTTTAGAAGTCAGATACAAGAAGAGATTGGCGAAAATAAAATATAAAATAAATTCAAAAATATCTCCCCTCATTTTCTATGGTCACAAACAAGCCACACATCATCAGTTCACAACCACAAGTGCTACCAACCCAACGCAGTATACATTATCAGCATATAGAAAGAAAATCCTCATAAAAAAAGAAACTAAATACAAGATCTATAAAATCTGAGGGATATATGTATGGGATCCCCGTGGGATTCTCGTCGATTTCATGTCTGTTTCGTACGTTGCGATGCCAATTTGATGAAGCTCGAAATCGACAGTAAGCTAGGGCTGAGGCATGGGGGATATACGAATGGCCGGTTGTTAATTCGAGGGTGCTGGTGGAATCGAGGAAGCCAGGCGCTTCGGTTGAGGAAGGTTGGCCGGACTTCGGCTTTGTCTTTGACAGTGCGACAGTAGTGATGTTGAGAAGGCTACAGGTCTGGTTTTGGAGCAGCATCGGGTTCGAGGTAACGAAAGTAGGTGGTTGCGGATGTGGGCGCTGAGGTGATTTGTGGTGGTCGCAGAGGGTATAGTTGAACGAGGTGGTGAGGAAGCGGGGTCAACTGTCGGTCAAGGGTTTTGTGGAGACGACGGGTTTCTGGGTTTCAATTTGGTCTGTTTGAAGAAGATGAACACAACGGGTCATGGTATTTTATAAATGGGTATGGGCTTCATTTAATTAGTGAGCCCAGTAACGATTTAACCTTTTAGTTTTTATTTATTTAAAATATATGTGATAACTTGTATAACGTATAACTTCGTCACACGTTGTCAGAATCATGAACGGTCGGATCCGTTGGGATCGTATGGACGAGCACTCCACCATGGAACTAACCGCGAGTCAATTAGAGTTCGTCACAATTTATAGCAAAATAAATTGTCTGAATCAAGCGATGGTTATCGTCATTGACGATGATCGTCAAATGTGAGTAAATCTCACAAACTCTAAACAGTTTATTTTCACGTTGTATTCTTAGAACTGTTAAAATATTGTCTGTTTGACTGTGTGTTGATTGTTTGCTTGAACTGCTAGTCAGTTAGTAGAGATTATATATATATGTATATATATATATAAAAACCGTCAAATAGTTATATGTTGATTCTGTTCTAACAGAATATTATACTGGTGTTGTCTAACATCTGTGGTGCAGGGAAACAGGTTGGAGGAATCCAACAGGATTCCTCAATAGTTATTTTACTGTGATTTTTATATTGTGATATATAATGTGATGTATATAATCTGTGTGATTACGTGGGGTGGGACGATATTTATCGTTGTTATATGGTGTGTTAAATACCATGAGAAATACCAGAATGTAGGAGAGGGATTTTCAAAGTATATTTTGAAAATAGTTTATTTATATAACATCAAGGGATTACATATATATATATATATATATATATATATATATAAGAAAAAGGATTCTGAATATAAAGGAATATAGTTGGTAAAAACAAATATAAAAGAATTATATTTGTAAATCAAATACAAGGGAATATATATGTTAATCGAATATAAGGGGATATATTTGTTAATCAAAATATAAAGGAATTATATTCGTTAAAAGAAATATAAAGGATATTTATTTAGAGATTAAATAAATAGAATTTAACTAAAGGAGATATTTATTTGTTAAATAAATAGGAGTTAACCAAGTGAATTGGTCGAGTTAACCAAGTGAATTGGTCGAGTTAATCGAAGTGAATTTGTTAAGTTAAACTAAGTGAATCGGTTAGAGTAAATCAAAGTGAATTAGTGAAGTTAACTAAGTGGTTAATCCAAGTAAATTAGTTGAGTTAAACTAATTAAGGGAATCAGTTAGAGTTAATCAACGTGAATTAGCTAAGTTAAACTAAGTGGATTAGTTCAGTTAATCGAGACGAGTTAACCAGTTAGGTTAAACCATTTGAGTTAACCAGTTAAAGTTTACCAGTTAAAGATAAACCGTTAGAGTTGACCAGTTAAAGTTGACCAGTTAAAGTTGACCAGTTAGAGTTAACCAGTTAGGTTAAACCATTTGAGTTAACCAGTTAAAGTTTACCAGTTAAAGATAAACCGTTAGAGTTGACCAGTTAAAGTTGACCAGTTAAAGTTGACCAGTTAGAGTTAACCAGTTAGGTTAAACCATTTGAGTTAACCAGTTAAAGTTTACCAGTTAAAGATAAACCGTTAGAGTTGACCAGTTAAAGTTGACCAGTTAAAGTTAACCAGTTAAAGTTGACCAGTTAAAGTTGACCAGTTAGAGTTGACCAGTTAAAGTTGACCAGTTAAAGTTGACCAGTCAGAGTGGATCAGTTAGAGTTATCCAAGTGGAGTTAATCAAGTAGAGTTGCCGAATATCACCTATTCGAAGTAGAGTTATCGAATATAGTGTATTCGAGGGAAGAGTAATCGAATATAGTTTATTCGAGTGGAGAAATCAAATGTTATTCATTTGAGAAGAGTTACCGAATATTATTTATTCGAAGTTAGTTAATCCAAAGGAGTTATTCGAAGTTAGTTAATCCGAAGGAGTTAATCGATGAGTTAATCCGAAGGAGTTAGTCGAAGAGTTAATCCAAAGGAGTTATTCGAAGTTAGTTAATCCAAAGGAGTTATTCGAAGTTAGTTAATCCGAAGGAGTTAGTCGAAGAGTTAATCCAAAGGAGTTATTCGAAGAGTTAAGCCAAAGGAGTTAGACGAAGAGTTAATCGAGTATAGTTATTCGAAAGAAAGTGTTAATCGAATATAGTTTATTCGAGAAAAGTTAAAAGAGTTAATCGAATATAATTTATTCGAGTAGAGTTAGAGAAGTTAAATCAAATTTAGTTATTCGAAAGGAGTTAATCAATTTGAGTTAAGTTAATCGATTTGAATTAAGTTGAATCGAAATGGAGTAAATCGATTAGAATTAAGTTAATCGAGTTAGAGTAAATCGAATATTGGTTATTCGAAGGTAAGTTATTCGAATTAGTTATTCGAAGGAGTTAATCAAATGAGTTGATCCAAAGGAGTTAGTCGAATATTAGTTATTCGAATAGAGTTAAAGGAGTTATCGATTTTAGTTTGATCGAAAGGAGTTATCGATTAGTAAATCGAAAGGAGATTTTCGAATATAGCATATTCGAAAGAAAGAGATCGTATATTGTTTATTCGAAAGAGAGAGATTTCTAATATGAGTTATTCGAAGAGAGATAATCGAATATAGGTTATTCGAGGGAGAGTTAATCGAATAGAGATTACTCGAGAGAGAGTTATACGTCGAATTCGATTATAGCAAATTCGGGAAAAGTACTATTTACTTTCCAGGGTTTAAATCAAGGTTTAGTTATTGATTTAGAAATTAGGTGTCTGTTAAATTATTCGAGTTAGGAGATAAAGTTATAATTTAGGTTAGACATTGCAGGAGTAGGATTATAACGTTATAGTTATAATCAAACACTGTCATATAAGAAGTGGATTCGTAACCTGAATCCGAGAATTTGCGTAAACAGATGATTGGAAAAAGTGAGTGATGAGCTTCATCTATTTCACAGTAAAGGACGTTGTTCAATTAAGGTCTGAGAGGTAATTATACCCCAACTTGATTGACTTCAGAATTGACAAAGGAATAGTTGTGGTTCGATCTAAAAGGTTGATTAGAAATAAAGTTAAGGAATAAGCGATAAATGGATTAAGCGAAACGATGTTTTATACAACGTTCATTGGAAATCCGTAAATGAGTTTTGGAAACGTTTTCCAAATATAGTCAGATATGTTTTCTAAACATAGAAAATGAAATGTTTTCATGATAAGAATTTAAGAAATAGAGTTAAGCAAATTCAGAAACTGACTGGAGAGGGTAAGTTAAACGGTTTTCTAAGTAACGATATGATGTTGGTTTCGACCTTCCGGATTGATACTTAGAGAATTGTTCTCATACTAGTTACAGTTAGGGACTGATAGTTGCGAAATAATAGTGATGTGAAAATAAGCTATGGAAATGTTTTCCAATGATTAATAACATATATTTTCTAAATATATGAAATAAGGAAATATGAACATGTGATGATTGATCGATCGAATTTCCATTTGGAAATAAGATCGTTGTTTGTACACCGACATGTTTTCATTTGATAGTTGAATCACAGACTATCAAAGTTTTTACCATTTTAACGTTGTTAATATGGAGAGACCGGTTGGATTATTATCCAAAGAACCACTCTGTATCGGCATAAGCGTTACGAGCAATATATGCCAAAGATAAATTGAAGACGGAGTAAAGTGCAAGGGCTGTTGTATAAGTCTTAGATAACAGTGACTAAGATGGATATACTGAATAGTGCCTTCGGTTTGTCCAGTCCCAGGACAATGTATATGGAAGAAGGTCTGACAGAGTATATCCAATGGATTGCGTAAGTTGATCTGTTCAAACGTATTCACGTTTGGTGGCGGAGGAATTCGTTTCTCTTAGCTGTATACCCGTGTTATTTTTGGGTAAGTCAATTTGTGATTTGGCGGGTATGGCGATGTGGCATTCAAAGTGAATGGTGATCAGATGTTCTGAAGATAGACGTAGCTTCTAGCCTCACACCGGGAAGTAACAAAAGTTGGGCTAGGCAGCATGGCTAGTTGGGTCATTCCCAAGCAGGGTGTATTGTCACTGATCTAGGGAATATCCATATTTATACTTCTTTTTGATTCTGTATCTTCGGATGACGGTTTGATGGCCTATAACCGTGGTGGCAATATATTCGCGACACTCAAGCTAAATGAGTGAGCGGTCATGTGTGGCCGGGTTGCAAGACGTTCTTGTTGAACCCTGAGTGTATCACCTCTAGAGTACACTATTCAGAAGGTGCTCCCATACCTTATCTGTTGGAATCCATTCTTCGATAAGCGCCCTGCGGTTTATGATTTTATACTATGTATGTAGAACGTGAGATGCAAGCGTTTCTGCTAGATTGATACCTATTTGTACTTAGACATTATTATAATATCACAATGATATTGCTTGTCAAAGTTGTTCAGATACTCATAAGGGAAAAACCCGTTCCGTATTTACGGCGTGGTCTTATGAGATATCCTATACCTGTTTTAAACTATTTTACTCATACCAGTCCCATGACTGACCCGGAGTTTACTTTGTTGTTTTCCCTAAACTCTTGGGTGCCTAAATTTGTATGGGCAGTCAAGTAGTCGGGATTTACAGATATACTTGGAGAGCTTGGAGCAGGAGGCTGCAAGATTTTATAGCTATAGTTATTTCCGCTGTGTTGTAAGTGTTGTACTCTGATAAGTGCTATTGTATATATATAACTGTTTACTTCAAAGCTATGTTATATATTATATGTTATTCGTTCCGCTGTGAGATTCGTGTTACTCTGATGATTCTGATGTTCTTCTTCTTCTTCTATTCTATTAGTTCTATCTTTTCTTTCTCACCTTCTAAATTCTTTCACTAACGTCTCGGAATTTCCAACTCTCGAGGAGTCGGAAATTTCCAGCCGTTACAGCATGCGTGAAATGGTCGGATTCTCAGATTTCGTATGGTCTCCAGCTTGGACGTTTCCCAGAGCCATCGGAATTCTTAGTATATTTTAGAGGTATAGTTCCGGTCTGGGAGCGCACTCTCCTAGTCATTATTTTCTTGGAAAATTTCTCATTTGATTCATTTGATTCAATAATTATAAGTTTTCCTATTTTTAAATTTGCAGCAGGAAGGTATAAACTCTTAGAGATGTTTAATTAGCTTAATCCATGGTTAGATTGTATGTTGTTGTGATTGACCTAGTCCGTGGTTAACGGTGCAGCCCCATTTCCTTGGAATTTTTTTACTTTTCGCTTATTGGATCCAAATTCTTGGATCAATTTCTTTGTTTCCATCGAGAAGTTATGTATGCTCCACATGTTATTGCTTGATTATTTCCTTTTTGCTGGCATATATATATATATATATATATGTGTGTGTGTGTGTGTGTGGGCGTGCACGCGTGCGTGTGCAAGCGCATGTGTGACATTCACTCCTTATTTATTTCAATATTTTTGAATTGTGTCAATGCTTATATCTATGGTTTTATGAAGTAAAAACCCATTCTGTAATCAGCAGCATGGTCACACATAATGATTGTTTGTTTTCGTTTACTTGAATTTTCTCACGTTGGTTTTCCAAACTGATCCATGTGTTATTTCATAATAACGCTTGGCCAGACCAAGCTTGTTTTCAGGTCGTTGTTAGTTGGATATGAAGCTCATGGAGTGGAGTCAGAAATTCATGTGTCATATTATTTATTTCCACTGTATAATATTTACCTATCAACATTTTTAAGGTTAAAATTTTATGACTGTCCAGTTGATACGATTTGTTTTAATTCTATTATACATTGTATCTTGGAGTGACAATTCATCTATCATTACTATTATTTTATGTTTTCGATTCCGCTGTGAGATTCTATATTTTCTTTAATTCTTTTCTTTTTCATTTTCTTTCAACCCTAATAATCTACAATTTCGACGATTGGATGTTTGACACTGAAGTACAATGGTCGTAATTAGTGTCCACTTTTGATGGTTGGGAAGATAGGTCGTTACATTTGGTATCAGAGCTGAAGGTTAAGAGAGAACTTGGTAGGCCTATTTGCTATAGCTTAGTTAAAACTTAAACAAAATTGAATACTAACAGGCTTATGTCTTTTTAACAAGATTTACATAAATTATAAATTAACACTAAAACGCAATTCTGGAATAAAACTACAATTTAACGATGATTTATGAGACTGATTTTTGATCTATGGTGTTACATTAACCACAATATTTTAAACATAATTGTAGGCAGTGATATGAACAATCTAATAAGCCTACAAAATAATAATATTATTCAAAACCACAATTATTCTTCAGATCTGACAAAAACTACAACAGATTTGTTGAATATATAAGCACATATTTCAGATTTTATACAAATGAAGTAATTGAATTATTGTACACTTTGTATATAAACTTCCCACTACTTCACTACAAGAAAATGAGGTCTTTACTTACCAATTGTAAGCATTGGTAAAACTAACATATTGGTAGGTGATATATTTTAGCTACCGATACTGAATTGGTAAAAATTGGTAGGTAAAGGTTAGTAGAGAAAGAGCCTTTACCTACACTTATTGATATTGGTAGGTAAAAGAATCAATGGACACCACTACGTATGAGTCATCAGTTGATGTGTTTGATGATGTGTCATCCTACATGGCTACTGACATGATTGATGATGTGTCATCCTACATGGCTGCTGACATGGTTGTCGTAGTAGTATACACGTGGCATATATGAATACTGACACTTGGCATTTAATGGTGGGTTCATATGTCAAACAATAATTTGTCCATGTGTCATCATTTGATTAGTGCATATGACATCATTTTTTAGACCACATGACAATATTTACTATAAATAGATATTTACAAGAATTGAATATTTAATACAGAATTTAGTTTTAAGCAAATAACAAATATTTATCTAAATATTTATTACACTTTGGAATAGTACACATATTGTTTCCTTGCTATTACACAATCACTTATACATATACTTCCTCGCTACATTTCACTCGTACACATTAGCTCCTTATTAGATACTCATATACTCATATACATGTACACAGTCACTCGCACTATCATTCTAATTTTAGTCATCGGCTTCTTGCTCCAGAATTTGTCAAGTCGTCTGTCATACCTATCATAATAAAATAGCACAGTAAATTGAAAAAAAACTATTTATTTCTTTTTTTTTACTTCCATTGACCAATCTGTAATAATATCAACTTGAACTCGTCTACAAAAGACCAATAAAGAAATAAGAATGTAGCCAATTTTTCCAATTTTATGTTATAAATGATACAAACATCATATCAAAGCTAAAACTTATATGTGATTCTCTTGAAACTATATCTTCCCCTGGACTCTAAGACATGAACTACCCCTTCTTCGTTTTCGTTCCATCTGGTAAAATCGTGTCTTATGCACACATGCCATGTTAGTCGGCACAGGTGGATATAATCTCATGGACTCTGTTATCGCTGCATGTAAGGACTGCATTTCTCTCAACTCGTTAAACTCGAATGTCTATTTCTTGCTTAAATACTCTTCCGAGTACTCTTCAAGAGCAATGAAAATTGATGTTCAACATGCATATTATATTCTACAACACAAGTGTTGTTACATAGTATATTCATCTTAAAACATCCACCATAAACTTCATATAGATATTCATGATACATATAACTAGAGTTTAATCACCTATCATTAGTGCTAATAATTAGGAGATGAATCATGATGCATGGGTGCCTAAATATATAATTTGTTAATAAAGTAAAATGGATGTACATCCCTTCTCAGGGGCGGCCCAAGCATGTTCGATGCCTTAGACGAATGATTTTTTGTTGTTGTTCCTATTACTTAACAAGGAACAATGTGTCTATATGCGCAAAAAAAATGCAAATTCTATTATAAAATTGATATTAAACGCATACAAACTAAATTATTTGGATTACATGTAAACAACAATAACTTGAATTTAATCTTGATCTTTTTTTAGGACTTAATGGATGTATATATAAGCAGATAGTCAAAGAAAATGTAACAAGTGCATTCAATGATAACATTACCAGTTTTGTATTTAGTTCTAATTTTAAGAAAATTATACCAGAAATTTGTGGTTTGCTCGTAAATTAACACATAAGCATTTGACCTCTTCATTTACATTGGTCCAACCACCTCCGATTACATCCAGAAACTTCTGTCTATTAGGAAGAAAATTTTGGGCAACTGAAAACTAGAACAAGTTAGCCATCCATGTCATTTCTTCGGTGTCTTGCTATATGAATCATTAACTGCTTGACTCAGCTTCCAGTCTGGTAGTTCCATTATATTTTTAAATAATTCAACTGAACTCCATCGCCCTAGTTAACCAAAGAAGTGCAGTTGTACAACTTTGTGCAGTTAAAGCGCTTAGCGGTTCTTTAGCGGTGGAGGTGCAAAAAGGTGTTGTGGAGAAATAGCGTGGATATAGCGGAGGTGCAAAAAGGTATATTAGATGTAATTATAAGCATTTTAAAATTAATTAATTATCATTCTCACATCACTTGTGTAGAAGAGACTAATATCTATTAATCATTTAAAATAAATTTAAATAATATCATGGGTAAACACATTAGAATTAATGGCTATAACATATTTCTACCATATATTAGACATTTAGGTGTTTAAATTATCCTTCCACACTAACTTTGTTGATTTTTTTAAAAGAGAGCTAGATTTTTTTAAAAAGAGAGCTAGTCAAATCAAGCTTCGTATATCAATATCGCTAAAGCGGGTGCTAAAAAGCGTTGATTTAGCGGGTGCAGCATAATACAGCGCGGCTTAAAGCGGATCTACTGTTCATCAGCGCTAAATAGAAATAACATAGCAGTCGAAGGGCACTACGAACTAAGCGGGGATTTTGCGGGGCTTTAGCAGGACTTTAACTGCATAGGTACAGCTTGAGGAAGATTTGGGCTATTTTACTTCTACAAGAACAAATGTGTACAAAAGGTTGAACTTCATGGTATCTGTAACACCACACCTATCACACCTCCGTTAAGGTCACTCACAAAGGAAATGCATTAACTTCAGTGGAGCGTCATAAGTGTATAGAACAGATAAACTACAAAATAGACAAAAGTTTTAAACAGCGGAAAATATATAAAACTTTACTTCGTTGATAAAACAACAGCTTGGTAAAATAGCTTGTACAAAGATTTTTTTTCCAACACCAAAACACCCTTACCCATTACAACAAAGCATCTGTCTTGTTTAACAAAATAAAGAAGCAGAAAATAACAATGATATTCGCCAATAAAGCATGAGCCAGCCATAGAAGTGAAAAAGAGACTCCAAAGCAATACATGGAACATCCTCGAGCTTGGAAAGAAAACTGAGCTAAGTGGAAATATTTCCTCCCTATGAACCTGAAGGGGGGGGGAATGGAAGAAAAGAAGGCGAAAGAAAATGGGTAAGACATAAGTCTGGTAAGTCCAGTGATTATTTAGCATGTAAACAGGCAAAAGGATCATCACATGAATAAACTGAATACCAGACATAACCATGATGATAAGCATAGCAAGACAACAAATGATGATCGTTAGATATGACAAGGTAAGATACACTGAATGCACTTCGGTTTTTTCTGATTTCTTTTATTTGCACCACCCAACTAACATTCTAACTAGTGTCTTTTATGGAACGATCTGTATCCCCTACTAATGTCCCAACTAGTATCCTGTGAAAAGGATCTGTATCCCCTACTAGTGTCCCAACTAGTATCCTACGTTATATAATAAGGTGATCCCAACCCCGCAATTTGTGGTAGCCTTCAGGTGTACATCTAGTATGAGGATCTTACCTCAATCAGCCCAATTGCCATGAAGTTGTTAGATGTACCCTTACTACCCTATCGATTCGGCTCCCTACTTATATTAAATTTTCTTGTGTCTGTGTCAATCGGCCCTCTCTTGCATGTAGATATCCTGTGCTGGTCCCACCATAAGGTGTATCAATCCTTATGATAGCGACCCGACACGATTCAAGATGCACAATGTAAACTACTAATGCCCAGTGCCATCTTTTCCACTCCGGAGCACATGCACGCTCATACTCCATTGGAACTACACTACAGCACCCCTTGCCGCTATTTTGACCACTTATAATCAGCCCAGTAATCGTGCCCCCACCCTGCCTAGTTTTAGGGTACCGTGATACATCAATGTGGGTTACTACTGAAATGGGTCCCCATTACTAGGGTTTCCTAGGATCTATTCGTAAACCTCCCAAATTAATTAAGTGTTATCCATCCATTCAAGTTAACTTAACCCATCCACACGTCATGCCAAGTTGGTTAAGTGTTTCTTATTAAATTAACCCTTCTCATTCATCATGTTGTAATTGGTTAAGTGTTTTCCATTAACTTAACCCTGTTCATTCATCATATGATATTGGTTAAGTGTTTCTCCTTAGCTTAACCCCATTCGTTCATCATGTTATGTTGGTTAAGTGTTTCCCATTAACTTAACCCCACTCATTCATTGGTTAAGTATTAACTTAACCCTACCACTTGTCATGTTACATTGGTTAAGTGTTGCCCTCTTGTGTTAATTAACCCTACCACTTGTCATGTTAAATTGTTTAAGTGTTGCCTTCTTGTGTTACTTAACTCTACCACTTGTCATGTTACATTGGTTAAGTGTTGCCTTCTTGTGTTACTTAACCCTACCTCTTGTCATGTTATATTAGTTAAATGTTGCCCTCTTGTGTTCCTTAACCCTACCACTTGTCATGTTATATTGGTTAAGTGTTGCCTTGATTAACTTAACCCTGCCATTCCTAGCCTGTATGTTACTTAGCTTTAATTCATTCATTAAAGCACCAACCTCTCACATTAGATCTATATTGTTGCGGTCGCTGGATGTGCCGGGCGGTTCCGGGAAGTCTTACACCGCAACCCAATCTAACATCGGGTTTTTGGGCTTAATGCGCTAACCTCTCACATTAGATCTATATTGTTATGGTTGCTGGATGTGTCGGGCGGTTCCGGGCAGTCTTACACCGTAACTCAATCTAACCTCGGGTTGGCCATATTCATCTTTTAATTAATCTACATATTTACAATTTATGTCCATATGTAAATTATCCACAAGTGTTGTCAATTCAAGTCATGCCCTATTTACCCTCTGAATTATGTCCATAATTCTACGTATACAAATTCTACCATTTCATGATACTAATCATTTACATGATTATGAGCCAATAAATGCCTATAACATTTAGTTTAATATTTTTCCCCAACATCTCCCCCGTTATTCATTCGCATAACTCACATAAAACGTTAGGCTTGCAAATTAGCCTAACTTATAAACAAAGTGGAAAAGAAAGGGACATGTAACATTCCAACAGGCATAAAAAATATAGATCAACATGTGTAGTATAAATTTAGGATGGAATGACATAAACTTAATTAAGCACATGAACGTGATCTTACATTTAAATTAGATCCAATTAACATGCGAACTAGCATTGGTCTAATTGTATAAGCATGAACTTATATAGATCTTAAACATGGGTACTAGTTTGGATCTAAACATGTAAGCATGTATGAACATAACTTATCATGTAATTTGCAAATACAACATGGTAGGTTCAATTGTGTTAGTCCAATGGTCTCATAGGCATAGGATGCACAACATAATAAATCAATCACAACAGTCCCATAGGCATGATAAGTTCCATTTTGTCAATCCAACAGTCTCATAGGCATGTTAGGTTTCATTATATCAATCACAATAGTCTTATAGGCTCGATAGGTGTCATTACATCAATCACAATAGTCTCATAGGCACGATAGGTGTCATTACATCAATCACAATAGTCTCATAGGCATAGGCAATTCAGAATTGACAAAAGGATAGGCACGAATAGAATTAGGCATAGTTCTAGATCCAGTTATTACAGTCATGATTTCTTATTAGGTGTTCAAATCTAAACAATAACTTTACTTACAGAAAAAGGACGGATTTTGATTTCTGGAATCTGATTTCTGAATTTGAAAAGCTATCCTTTGATGTAGACATTTGATTCTCTAGTTCTTCTAATTGCTTCCTAGTTTGAATTTGATTCTCTAGTTTGGGGTAGATGAATGGAGGCTTGGCCAGTTTGTAGACGAACAACATGACGACTTCATAGAATGAGTTCTAGGGCTGAGGTTTGGCGTGATTGTATAGAAGTCTAGGTTTAATTCTAGCCTTTAGATTAGTCTAGGGAAATCAGAGCAATCAAATCAAAGAGATGTGTCATCCAGCCAACCATAGCATGACACATATGCCCTAATACCTCAGAAATCAGTCATTGGCCAATCAGAGAAGGCCAAATTATCACAGGGCTATAAAAATTCGTCACAGAAGCTGGATTTGGGCGGGGTCGACTCCCTACAGAGGGGTCGACCCCTGTGTCGACTCCCCTATAAGGGGGTCGACACCTATGTCGACTCCCCCTAAGGGGGGAGGGAGGGGTCGACACCCTGAGCGAGAAATTTCACGCTCAGTCGATTTTGAATTTTGAACTATTTTTATTATTTATATTTATTTATATTTATTTTCTGTTTAAACTTGAAAACTTCTAAACTCCATAACTTCTTCATACGGAGTCTGATTCACGCAAACTTGGACTTTATCTCAAGCAGAATTCCGAGACGAACGCAATGGTGTAACCCATTTCACCTAATTCCTCTTTTAAAAATTAAGTGTTCTTAGATTCGTTAATTTTGATATTCACAGAAAATACGGGGTGTTACATTCTCCCCTCCTCAAAAGGATTTCGTCCCCAAAATCTCTAAGTTTAGAAGAATGTATCCTAACATCCAACATCAATCTACTCAACCTTTCAATCACAGGCATCCATTGTCCTTTAAAAGGTTTCTAATGCTTTATGAACATATGCAAGGGTGTGTGTACATGTCCCAATACTAATGCAAAAGATCAGGCAGTCTACTAATTCAGTTGACCTCCTTAATGCGAATTTTGTTAGTGCCATGAGTCCAACATGTATGCAGTTATTCCTATAGTACTTTATAACTTCTATATAAATGCACAATCATCCATTCAAATGCATCATCCATATGATATTACATCAAGTTTCAATCCATATATATAAAAATCCACTCATGCATATGCAATATGGAAGTGACGGAGCCGATCTAGTGCCTAATGTGTGTGTATATGCATCCACGAGCAACCACTAGCAAACACTTACATCCACTTGCATCCACCAAACATAACATGTCTCAAACACATTTTTACATCCATTGGCTTCTACCTAAGGTTCGGGGATAGGACCGAGAGGATATACCTAAAAGATAAAGACTAGCATGCAAATAAACTTTACAGAAAAAGAGAGATCAAGGATATACCCTCAAAAAGGGTATGATGCGCGTATCTAGTCTTCAGTCTTCTAAGTCGCATCTTCTTGAGCTTCACCCCATTGTGCTCTGACTATCTTAACTTCACGATTGCGTAGCTTCTAAATTTCTATTTCCAAAATATGAGTTGGAACTCATTTCACTGTCGCCTCTCGTTCCACCTCTTTTCCTTCTAGTATACTCGGGACTACAACTTCTGCTATGTCATGCAAACATTTCCTCAAAGGGTCTTCAAAATTCACTAGAGGGTATTCCATGTGGAAGAACTATCTCTTGAAAATAAACAGATGCTAACCATGTTACCAAGTGTAGTTATTGAGGTGATTAGAGGCCTCTTCTTAACTTACCCATTGCGTCAACTATCTAAGAGTCTTTTCTTTGTGAAGTCCATATTTGATCCAAAAGCATTGGTCTTACTCCTAGCGATGCCAACTACTAACTTAACCGAAGGTTTTAAAATCAAAGGTTGATGTATAATCTGAACTTTTCAAAGAGGACTTGAAGTCAACTTTTTCTTCTTAAGGCATCCGCTACGACCTTACCCTTCCTTTTCACACCAAAATGGTGCCTAGTCCTGTGCCGCATGCATCCATGTATACCGTAAACCTTTTACTACCGTAAGGTAAAGTTCAAAATTGGGGCCGTTGTAAGAGCCCTCTTTGATCGTTAGAAAGCGACATCACAATCAATATCCCGAGAAAAGGTTAGATTCCCCTTCGTTAATCCAGTAAGTGGGGTTAATACCTATGCAAATTTCTTAATGAACTTCCTATATTAACCCACTAGTCCAAGAAAGCTTCTGACTCCTGTTGCATTCCTTGGGACCTTCCAGTCTTGCATCGCAACTACTTTTGCGGGATCTGCTGCTATCCCTTCTTTGGACACTACATGTCCTAGAAACCTTACTTCTTCTCTCCAAAAATGACATTTTTGGAGAACTTCACCTTAAGGTTATGTGCTCGAAGTGTATCTATGACTTCTCTTAAATGCAAAGCATGTTCTTCCTCGTTCTTTGAGAAAATCAAGATATCGTCCATGAAGACTATTACGAACTTATTAAGGAACTCCCTAAACACCCTACTCATCAAGTCAACAAAATAAGCGGGTGCATTTGTCAATACTGAAAGGCATGACGAGCTACTCCAAGAAGCCGTTAGGGGTCCTAAAAGAAGTCTTGTCTATACTATCCTCAGCTACTCTTAGCTGATGAAATGCTGTAGCCAAATCTAGTTGGGAGAAAACAGACGCACCTGCAAGCTAGTCAAACAAATCATCAATTCTTGGAAGTGGGTGGCTATTTTTTGTAGTCAGCTTGTTTAATTCTCTATAATCCACACATAGGCGAAGTGAACCACTCGCTTTGGTTGCGAACACTATGGAAGCACCCCATTAAGAAATTCTCCGCCTTATGAACCATTTTTCAAGCAACTCTTTGACTTGCTTGCTAAGCTTTTTACTTTCTCTTGGAGCCATGTGTTGTATGGGTAATGCAACTGGGTTGGTATTATCAACCAAGTATATGCAGAAATCTATTTCATGTTTTGAGGGTAAACCCTTCACTTCCTCAAAGACATCGGGATACTCATGGACTACTTGAACAGATTGCAAATTATCAACATATGTATCAAGAGATTCTAGGTAACTAAGCATGATAGAACCCTTAGGGTTACACGAGATTTGGAGGGTATTACCGAGGTGAGTCAAAAGTCTAACTACCTTCTTTTCCCAATCGAGAATGTCACCATTACTGGATAACCAATCCATCCCTAGAATCAACCCATAGCCCGTGAAACCAAAAACGTAAACATTATATCTAAACTCAACGCTTAGTATAGATATTCCCAAATCCAAACAAATCATAGATGAATGAGCCGAACCATCAACTGGATTTGAGATAATAATTGGATCTTCTACTATATTAGTACTAAGGTGTAGAGACTCAACTGTGGAAGCAGATATAAAAGAATGTGAAGCGCCAGAATCGAACAAAGTTCTAACAGGATGATTGAAAAGAAAAATTAAACTTTCAACAGAAATATTCCTACCTCTCTTAGGTACACTAGCGGTGAGAGCATGCAATTGCCCTCTAGAAGATTATGTCCTTTGCCTTTGCCCTTGTCCTTGTCCTTCGACAATCCTTGATAAGATGCCCTGCTTCACTATACTTAAAAAAACCACCTATCTTCTTCTTCCTACAATTAAATGACCCGCTATACCACAGAAAAGACACTTCCTCTTGTTGCGGGATCTATTACTTCTTCCACCCTTCTTGTATTCTAATCCCTTGTTTGTGATTCCTCCACTTTGGCCTCTTTCTTTTCACCTTTCTCCTTCTGCGTGGATTAAGCCATATCAAGAAGCTTCCTATCCTTGGGCTTGTGCTTCTTAGCTCAAACTCTCTTATTCTCATCCTTACTATCCTTGCGTAGCTTGGATACAAGTTCCTCGAAACTACCTCCATTGCACGACAACCTACAAGGCTTGAAAGAAAATTAGTCGCAAATGAAACTACTGCGGCTACAGATGGAAGTTGGGCACTACTTCACCCTCGACATTTGCCGTATGTCTACGAAACTATGGCGAAAAGAAAGGAAGAAGAGAGTCAAATAGAGAATTAAAAGATAGTGCATATGGCTTTGGGGAATATGCCTTTTAAAAACAATACTTTGTTATTGAAAAACGCTTCTTTAAAACATGTTTCAGAAAACACCCCCTTCAAAATATGCTTTTGAAAAATCTTTTATCTATTCTGGTAATCTTCAGCTCTGATACCACGTGTAACACCACACCTCCATTAAGGTCACTCAAAAAGGGAATGCATTAACTTCAGTGGAGCGTCATAAGTGTATAGAACAGATAAACTACAAAACAGACAAAGGTTTTAAATAGCGGAAAATATATAAAACTTTACTTCATTGATAAAACAGCAGCTCGGTAAAACAACTTGTACAAAGATTTGTTTTCCAACACCAAAACACCCTTACCCATTACAACAAAGCATCTGTCTTGTTTAACAAAATAAAGAAGCAGAAAATAACAATGATATTCCCCAATAAAGCATGAGCCAGCCATACTAGTGGAAAAGAGAGTCCAAAGCAATACATAGACTGTCCTCGAGCTTGGAAAGAAAACTGAGCTAAGTGGTAATATTTCTTCCCTGTGAACTTGAGGGAGGGGGGGGGAGAAAAGAAGGCGAAAGAAAACGGGTCAGACATAAGTCTGGTAAGTCTAGTGATTATTTAGCATGTAAACATGCAAAAGGATCATGACATGAATAAACTGAATACCAGACATAACCATGATGATAAGCATAGCAAGACAACAAATGATGATCCTTAGATATGACAAGGTAAGATACACTGAATGCGCTTCGGTTTTTTCTCTGATTTCTTTTCTCTGCACCACCCAACTAGCATTCTAACTAGTGTCTTTTATGGAACGATCCGTATCCCCTACTAGTGTCCCAACTAGTATCCTGTGAAAAGGATCTGTATCCCCTACTAGTGTCCCAACTAGTATCCTACGTTATATAATAAGGTGATCCCAACCCCGCAATTTGTGGTAGCCTTCAAGTGTACATCTAGTATGAGGATCTTACCTCAATCAGCCCAATCACCATGAAGATGTTAGATGTACCCTTACTACCCTATCGATTCGGCTCCCTACTTGTATTAATTTTTCTTGTGTCTGTGTCAATTGGCCCTCTCTTGCGTGTAGATACCCTGTGCTGGTCCCACCATAAGGTGTACCAATCCCTATGATAGCGACCCGACACGATTTAAGATGCAAAGTGTATACTACTGATGTCCAGCGCCTGCTTTTCCACTCCGGAGCACGTGCACTCCCGTACTCCGTCGGAACTACACTACTGCACCTCCTGCCGCTATTTTGACCGCTTATAATCAGCCCAGTAATCGTGCGCCACCCTGCCTAGTTTCAGGGTACCGTGATACATCAATGTGGGTTACTACTGAAATGGGTCCCCGTTACTAGGGTTTCCTAGGGTCAATTCGTATACCCCCCAAATTTGTTAAGTATTATCCATCCATTCAAGTTAACTTAACCCATCCACACGTCATGCCAAGTTGGTTAAGTGTTTCTTATTATCTTAACCCTTCTCATTCATCATGTTGTAATTGGTTAAGTGTTTTCTATTAACTTAAACCTGTTCATTCATCATATGATATTGGTTAAGTGTTTCTCCTTAGCTTAACCCCATTCGTTCATCATGTTATGTTGGTTAAGTGTTTCCCATTAACTTAACCCCACTCGTTCATTGGTTAAGTGTTAACTTAACCCTACCCCTTGTCATGTTACATTGGTTAAGTGTTGCCCTCTTGTGTTACTCAACCCTACCACTTGTCATGTTACATTGGTTAAGTGTTGCCTTCTTCTGTTACTTAACCCTACCACTTGTCATGTTACATTGGTTAAGTGTTGCCCTCTTGTGTTACTTAACCCTACCACTTGTCATGTTATATTGGTTAAGTGTTGCCTTGATTAACTTAACCCTACCATTCCTAGCCTGTTTGTTCTTAGCTTTAATTCATTCATTAATGCACCAACCTCTCACATTAGATCTATATTGTTGCGGTCGCTGGATGTGCCGGGCGGTTCCGGGCAGTCTTATACCGCAACTCAATATAACCTCGGGTTTTTGGGCTTAATGCGCTAACCTCTCACATTAGATCTATATTGTTACGGTTGCTGGATGTGCCGGGCGGTTCCGGGCAGTCTTACACCGTAATTCAGTCTAACCTCGGGTTGGGCATATTCATCTTTTAATTAATCTACATATTTACAATTTTTGTCCATATGTAAATTATCCACAAGTGTTGTCAATTCAAGTCATGCCCCATTTACCCTCTAAATTATGTCAATAATTCTAGGCATACAAATTCTACCATTTCATGCTACTAATCATTTACTTGATTATGAGCCAATCTATGCCAATAACATGTAGTTTAATATTTTTCCCCAACGTCTCCCCCGTTATTCGTTCGCATAATTCACATAGAACGTTAGGCTCACAAATTAGCCTAACTTATAAACAAAGGGGAAAAGAAAGGGACATGTAACATTCCAACAGGCATAAACAATATAGATCAACATGTGTAGTATAAATTTGGGATAGAATGACATAAACTTAGTTAAGCACATAAACGTGATCTTACATTTAAATTAGATCCAATTAACATGCGAACTAGCATAGAGCTAATTGTATAAGCATGAACTTATATAGATCTAAAACATGGGTACTAGTTTGGATCTAAACATGTAATTATGTATGAACATAACTTATCATGTAATTTGCATATACAACATGGTAGGTTCAATTGTGTTAGTCCAATAGTCTCATAGGCATAAGATGTACAACATGATAAATCAATCACAACAGTCCCATAGGCATGATAGGATCCATTTTGTCAATCCAACAGTCTCATATGCATGTTAGGTTTCATTATGTCAATCACAATAGTCTCATAGGCACAATAGGTGTCATTACATCAATCACAATAGTCTCATCGACACGATAGTTATCATTACATCAATCACAATAGTTTCGTAGGCATAAGCAATTCAGAATTAACAGAAGGATAGGCAAGAATAGAATTAGGCACAGTTATAGACCCAGTTATTAAAATCGTTATTTCTAATTAGGTGTTCACATCTAAACAATAGCTGTACTTACAGAAAAAGGACGGATCATGATTTCTGGGATCTGATTTCTGAATTTGAAAAGCTATCCTTTGATGTAAACGTTTGATTCTCTATTTATTTTAATTGATTCCTAGTTTGAATTTGATTCTCTAGTTTGGGGTAGATGAATGGAGGCTAGGCCAGTTTGTAGACGAACAACATGACGAGTTCATAGAATGAGTTCTAGGGTTGAGGTTTGGGGTGATTATATCGAAGTCTAGGTTTAATTCTAGCCTTTAAATTAGTCTAGGGGAATCATAGCCTTCAAATTAAAGAGATGTGTCATCCAGCCAACCATAGCATGACACATATGCCCTAATACCTCAGAAATAAGTCATTGGCCAATCAGAGAAGGCCACATCATCACAAGGCTACAAAAATTCGTCATAGGAGCTGGATCTAAGAGGGGTCGACTCCCTATAGGTATGTCGACACCTGTGTCGACTCCTTTATAGGGGATCGACACCTATGTCGACTCCCCCTGGGGGGGGGGGACACCTTGAGCGGGAAATTTCCTACTCAGCCAATTTTGAATTGTTTTTATTATTTATATTTGTTTTCTGTTTAAACTTGAAAAATTCTGAACTCCATAACTTCTTCATACGGAGTCCGATTCACGCAAACTCGGACTTTATCTCAAGCAGAATTCCAAGACGAACGTAATGGCGTAACCCGTTTCACCCTATTCCTCTTTTAAAAATTAAGTGTTCTTAGATTCGTTAATTTTGATATTCACAGAAAATACGGGGTGTTACATTATTTGAATTGTACGTGGTCTCAAGTCTCGAGTATTGCCTCCTATATCTTCTTTAACCATAATCATGGCAGATTTGTCTAACACTGAAAGGATATGCTTTATGTCTTATTTAAAGCATGTTGTATGTGTACTTCTCCTTTCTCCTTTCACCTGTAATTTGTGCTGTATGTCCGATCATCAATTTTCTATGCACTGAAAATAGAATAAAAATTCAAAATTATTAATCTAATTGTTGAAAAATAAAAATGAAAACATCACAAAAATGGAACTTTAAGATATAAGTTCAATATTTCAGAACATAGAAGATCGAATGAGTGCTTACAAATATTAACAAAATCAATTTTATTAAGGAGATTCAATTCATCGGTATTTAATTAAGGGCAACTGGAAAATCATATGAGTCATACTAAAATAGAAAATAAACTGATATTTAGTTGAAACTGCAGTTCAAATTTTATTATTTCTCAGTAGAAAATATCCAGTTTTGATCAATCATGATGAAATCGATCGAATAATATAGCAAGCATTAAAATCAGAATCAATTGAGAAGCATACTAATTCAGAACCGTACAGCGGGACAACCGTTTTATTCTCCACTGTTAGAAGACACGTTGTAGCTTCGGAGACAGAGAAGAAGGGAGGTTGATCACGTCTTACAATCTTGAGGAGGTAGATTTTCGAGAGAAAGATGAATTGGGGATTTTTAGAGGAAAACAATGATTTCTGGAGAGAATCGTGCAATGGAGAATAATCTGAAAGAGATCACGGTTGTCACGCGCTAAAGAGAGATTATGGGGCAGAAAATAATTAGCTTCGTGCATTGGGGTGTAATAACCCGAAAATCCGAGCCAATTTAAAATTTTTATTTTGGCTATTTTAATGAATTTTGATTATTTAAAATGAATTATTTTAAATAATAACGACAAATAAATTTATTTTAATTATATAACGAGCCTGAAATGGCGCTGTAGTTTGAAATTTCGATTTCGAATTTCAAATGAATATACAGAATTTGTTTTAAGTTGGAATTGGACGAAACCAGAAATATCTAAATCTATTTGACGATATCTTTCTAACGGATGTAAGAAACAGAGATTTCACTTTAGAAGTTGTAAGATATGTCCAGTTTAAAATTCAGAAAAGTCGCTGTGGAATTTATATATATTTTAATATATATAAAGGCCATTGAAAATGGAAATTTTGCAAACGATCTTCATTTTCGATGAAACCACTTTTGTTGGATCCGGGATGTCAAATTATTGCTGGGTTTCAGAATTCATAAATTTTCGAGTCAATATGTGAGCGTGGCAAAGGAAAACGCGTTTGACCAGTTTTAGTTGATTTTAATCGAGTGGAAAATGACCACTTTTCAAACGGTCTCAGAAGTTGACGAAATTAGTTTTGTTAGGACCGTATCCTCAATATAAAGCTAGAAATAATTTTTCTGGAATATTTAGAAACTGTATGTGGCCCCGGTAATTTAAAATGTGCGTTCAAATTGAATATATAAAGATTTATATTTTAAATTCAAAGGAAACTGATTGTAACAGTCAAATTGGCCTACGATACATATCCCGTTGTGTTCGGAATAGGGGTAATTAGCTAGGGACGACAGTCGGTGGGTTTGGTTTCGAGTTCGAATTTTAAACTAACTTTTTGGAAATAAAAAAAATAGAAATAAATATATATTGGGGTCAACCCCCTTTTTTCTTCCTTTCTCAGTCAAACCCGATTAGGGTAAATAAAAAAAACTGCCCCCGTCGATGATCGATCTCGCCCCCATCTGCGCCGTTCGCCGCCCACCTCCGTTCACCGCCCCTTCCCACCGCCTCTCTCCTTCTTCCCCTAGTCCCTGCGATCGAACTCGCACCCAAAACCCGATCCCCTAGCCTCCTCCGCCCAAAGCTTCACCGAGCCAGCCACCCCACCACCTGCGACGACGTGCATCCCCCTGATGACCTCCGATCTCCCCAGCGGGCCTAACCCCCTCCGATTGTAAGTTCTTCTTATTTATTTAATTATTTATGTAGGTAAAAGGGCTGATTTCTTTTATGTATATTTTATAAAAAAAAAACTGATTTTCTAATGTATATAACATCGTGTAAAGAAAAGATTTTTATATGTGTATGGCGAGAAAGGATAATATTTTTATGATTTTAAAGCTATAATTTTTATAGTTAAGAAAGGTTTAATTTTTATAGAAAGATAAGGTTTTTGAAAATAAAAAGACTTGATTTTTAATTTACAAAGGATAGGATTTTTAAGCGTATAAAAATATGGTCTCTAAGGGAAGAAAGATTTCATTTTTAATTAGAGAAAGGTGAGATTTTTAGATAAAGATTCAATTTTTATAAGTATGAAGTGAAGATAAAAATATAATTTTTATAAAGCAGAGATTATAAAAATATGATTTTTATATTATATTATAGAATAAAAATATGATTTTATATCATAGAAAGAATAAAAATATGATTTTTATATTATATTATAGAATACAAATATGATTTTTATATTATAGAAAGAATAAAAATATGATTTTTATATTATATTATAGAATAAAAATATGATTTTTATATTATAGAAAGTATTAAAAATATGATTTTTACATAATAGAGAATATTAAAATATTATCTTTATATACGTAGTGAAATAAAAATTTGATTTTTATTATATATATGTTGAAATGAAAATGTGATTTTTATAGCGATGATATAAAAATTCGATCTTTATATTAGAAGTAGATATATAAAAATATAATTTTTATATAGAGAACAGCGTGATAAAAATCTAATCTTTATTTTATGAACACCGGTATAAAAATAGAATTTTTATATGCATAGCAACAATATAAAAAAGTGATTTTTATATATGTAGTGAACGAAATTGGCAAAGGGCGAGCACGACGGAGATTTCCTACATATGAAGAGTCGTGATGTTTGGTTTGGCTAGTAGGTGAGAACTCCTCACTTTTATTTTTATTTCTAGTTTGAAATATGTACTAGGATGCAGACGGTGCTTAGTAGCACCCGACACCCGTCGTCCACAGACCATGGATGACTTGTTTGTTTGGTTGTTGCGTTGTGAAATTTGATTGTGTGATATGAAAAGAAATAAAATATTTTATAGTTAAAAATATGATTTTTAACGTATATATAAAATAAATATTTATAAACAAATCGACGAGTTGTTTATATACACTGATTTGATTGATATTGATTGGGACGATAAATTTTACACATCGCCCAACTGCACAAATAAAATCTGTGTTTGTTGATTTGAAACCCCACACGGGTATTGGGATGAGATTTGACGTACACTAATCCCGATTGTTTAGTTGTATGTCAATCGATGGATTGACAGACTATGTAAGCGCTAATTATTTATATTTATGCTTATGCAGTTGTGTGGTGCACTCTGGATGATGGTTGATTATTTATCGTTGTTATTTTATACATGTGTTGTAGAAAATCCATATAATTAACATTATATGGTAATTGATTGGGCCTCATTCCAGTTTTGAAATAGAATATTTTAATAGAAATATTTGAAATAAAAATATTTGAAATAGAATATTTGAATAGAAATATTTGAAATAAAAATATTTGAAATAGAATATTTGAATAGAAATATTTGAAATAAAAATATTTGAAATAGAATATTTGAATAGAAATATTTGAAATAGAATATATGAAAAAGAAATATTTGAATAGAAATATTTGAAAAAGAAATATTTGAAATAAAATATTTGAAAATAGAAATATATGAAGCCGTGTTGATTAGATTGACGCCATTTTAACGCAAGCGATAATTATATCGATCTTATTCGTTTTTATAACGAATATCGAGAAGGAAGAGATTTCAAAATATAATGTTGTGAAAATATTATCATTTATATATCGATGATGTGGAATATTCAATTTTGATTAGAAATTGAATATGAAGTTGAAATCGTTTTGAAAACGAATTTATAACGATTTATAAAAAACGTTTTAAAAAGGAAATCGGCGAAAATATATAATATATATATATAATGGCCTGAATAGAACGCGCCTCGCCGCGGCAGTTCGTGAATTTCGACCATTGACTTTGAATGGATATAACGGGAGATCCGACCGTCGGATTCTCCTAAAACCGGAACCGTTGGGTTCGTATCGAGAAGAGCTTTCTAACGAATATTAGAAATTAGAAATCTAACGGTTGGATTTGAAATTATGTCCAAATCAAATTTTGAAAAGGTCGTTGTAAGTGCAGTTCGATGGCCGTTGATGGAAATCGACTGTACAGGCCTTGATAAAATTATTAAAAATAGTAATAATTTGTGTAAAATCATAAGAAATGATTTGTGAAGAATTGGGATGAAAAACTCCATATTTGAAAAGATAAAAAAAGATTTTTATCGAAATGAACTAGTTTTGAACTAGAATAATAATTTATTTATTTTTAAAATAAATAAATTGAATTTGAAAAGGGTTTTAAAAGTAACCAGAAGTTTCAATAATTGAATTGGAATGGATTTGAATCAAAATTGTCTTTGGAATATTTCGATGTTTGATTTCGTGATGATACATATAATGTTATGGGAATTTGAAAGATATATTAATATCGTTGTTTCCAATACGATATTTGTTAGTCGCAGAATTTGATATTGAATATAAGCCGGTATATTTTCTATTCAGAGCCTTGTATTTAATATCAAATGTGATTTGGGTTTGTCATGAATGGTATCTTCATTAACACTATTCTTAAACCCAGTTGAGAAAAAGATTAAATCTTTTTATTTAGATTTAATGAAGTGTACCAATTAAATAATATTTAATTGGAATTGATTTTTGGGTTTATCGTGAATAGTGTTTTAAATAACACTTGTTCTTTAACCCGATAATTAATGGAATGTGACTTTGGGTTGTCGTGAACGGTATCTTCAATAATACTTTTCTTAGACCCAACGGAGTTAAGAAAATCAGAAACTAACTGGAGATTAGTTAAGTTGAATGGTTTCTTGGGTATTGATCTCATGTTGGATTCAGCCTTCGGGGTTAATACTTAGGGAATTGCTCACTTGCTATTTAACAGTTAAAAGCTGATAGAATGGAATGTGATTTTGGGTTTATCGTGAACCGTGTTTTAAATGACACTGATTCTTTAACCCAGTTAAAGATTAAAACTAAGTGGAGTTTTAATGAATCTTTAATTAGATTGAAAAGATCGAGAATGGAGTATCACCAGTTTTTCTCCAGGCGATAGTTAAATCTTTAATTAGATTTGAACGTGAAATGGTAATTGAATTTACCGATAACACCGTGGTGTTAGATATGAAGTATGACCAGTTTTACTTCATGGGATGAATAGGTTGGGATTGGGAAATTAAAACAAATGATTATTCGCTAAGGTTCGCTAATCCCGACTAGTTGAATTGATATTCAAAAGTAGATTAAAGAATAAATTTGAGGAATTTATCTTTGATAAAATTAATGGGAACCTTTCCCTAAGAACGTGAAATTTAGAAATTAACTGTAGGTTAGCTAAGCACAATGGTTTCCGGGGTATTGATCTGATGTTCGTTTCAGCCTTCGGGGTTAATATTTGGGGAATTATCCTCTTGTTAATTTACGGTTAGTGACTGATGAATTGGAATGAGGCGTATGTTGTGTTTGTGTAACACTTGTTTACTATAGATGCGAGTTATTCGGAAAGATCAGGTTTATCCCATTCTGAATAACTGATACGACGATAAGTCGAAGGTGAAGACTGTGGTCGAAGACCGGAGGTCTTCACGCCGTTTGGGTGATTACTGATGATCTTGATTGGGCCGTACACCCAAGAGGAGGGAATCAGTTAGTGGTCGTCCAGACGTACTTGGAGATCGATGGATATGCAGGGTACTAGGTGCCTCCGGTTTCGTTCAGACCCAGAACGGACTTGTAAATGGACTGTGTATCTGACATTGGATTTTATTCTGTGTGATTGATTTCTATTAAATATATATCTGTTTGGCGGCGGAGAATTTATTCTCTTCTTAATGCCCTTCTCTGAGACGTACGAGCTCAGAGGTTATATATTGATAGATATCAAAGGCATTGAGTGAATTGCCTGTGTGGCAGGCTAAGATGCAAATTATCAAGGCTTTTGTTGAAAACAGAGTCTTGCGGTTGATGATCAAAGCACGGCCTTTGTGGCATCGCTTTGTATAGCGTTAATTCACGAGCCTCACACCCCGGTATGAACCAAAAACTGGAGAGGATATCAGGGAGAGCATGCGTTTCTTTCTAGTTAGGAGTGGCGTCAGTGCTTGAACTGGCTGACGAGTTTGACTCATGTGGTTGTTAGATTTTGAGGCGCCTCGGTTATATCGGTCGATCCGGGATCGATGGAGTCATTCGTTGGCTCATTTATGCCCCACAGGGCGGGGAAATGCATGTTCAGGCATTTTAATCCACTCCTTGTGGACCGGCCCTGACGATCCAAAGGCTTGACTGAGTACTTGCCTGAGGGGTGGACTAGAGCGTCTCGAATCGGTAGAGGACTATCTTTTGCCTCGGTTCATAGATGGAAATCCAACTTCCAATACGACATTTTGCGGTTTTATTTGTAGTGCCTAGTATGGCGACATGATATATGGTACCCATGCCGTCTATGATTGATATTTATGATTGTATATAAAATTAGAAACTAAATGGAAACGAGCTAAGATGAATGGTTTCCTGGGTATTGATCTGATGTTGGTTTCGGCCTTCGGGGTTAATACTTAGGGAATCGTTCCCTTACTAATTTACGGTTGGAGTCTGATTAAGAATTTACATTTATAGTAATAATAAAAGATGAAATTTAGTGATCAAGCATTCTTTGGCTGTTATAAGGTAAAACCCTTACCTCCGTCTTGCGTTGCATTGTGTGATGGGACCTGGGTCTTATAACAGCTTCATTGTTATTTATTTAGCATTGCGCTGTTGTTATATGCACTGGTATTCTTGGGGTAAAAACCCGATCCGTGTTATACGGCGTGGTCCCTTGCTTTAACTAACTTTAAAATAAACATTAAGAACTGTTTTAGTTCTCACACCAGTCACATGACTGACCTAGAGTTTATTGTTTTAACCTAAACTCTGGGTGCCTTTATTTTCCGCATGGGCAGCTAGTAGTTTTGGTTTTGCAGATTTATATTCGCAGGATTCTGGTTTACAGCTGGAATGATATTCGGAAAGCTCTGTATCCGTATATCTCTTTCAGTTATGTTTTGTATTATTTTTCCGCTACAGTGTTGTATTTAAATCTTTGATATTGTATAATGTGTAATTTTTATTCATACTCTGTGGTATTCTTGTATTCTGATGGAATTGTTGTAATAAACAATGAAATGTTCTTCTGTCTGCGTTCTTTTGTGTGTTGTTCTCATAGTATCCGCTCTTTCCTTCACGTGGAAGTTACGGGTTCTCACAGTGGTATTAGAGCTTTGGTTTACAAAGCTCAGAGAACAAGACACATTAGAACCACACGAAAGAATTCATCAGAAATTGGATTAGTAATATCCATGAGAATTACTCGTTAGAGATGGGATCAGTAGTATCCTAGAACGAGTGTGAAGAGTATATTTTTAAAGTGGAAACAAATTTTGTTTTAAAAATTTAAATCAACTATTCGTATTTGATTATTTATTTATATTGATTTGGACAATGCAGTATATAAAGATTTTGTGTATATGTCTGATCCACGTGTATTCGAAGTTTTAATATACTGGATAGATATAGAATCACACTCTAGTCGCCCGGAGATGGTACTGATGATAGCACGTGCATCATCAGTGTTTATATTCGAGTTTCGAAAGTGTGATGTCTATATATTTCCATTAGACTGGTGTGAGAACCAAAATTAGATAGGGCTTATTGTTGTGATTTGGCATCAAAAATATGATTTTTAGACTATGTATCAAAGTTATGAATTTGAAAAGCTAATCAACTAATTGATTGCTGATTGTGTTGTTTGATTATTGTTTGATTCATAAATTTGAACCATATAGCCAATTTGAACCAAATAGTAAATTGTATTGAAAATTTATCGCATTTGCATGCATGTACATGTACTTACATTGAACAGGTCATTGCAAAGAGGCTAGAGAAGAGGAATAAAATTGTTTGCCCGACAAATAGGTACATATTTATTGTATTTCTTTGGGTTTGGATGATTTTATGAGCCGATTGGCAAGCCGCTTGGCATTTTCTTTTTCTTTTGGATTGAAGAAGGCCATGGGAGGCTATATGAAATATCCCGAAGTCCCCGGTGCAGGGGAGGTTGTAGCGAAATTTTTCAAAAATTTAGGGTGTTAGCCAAATTTTTTGAAAATTTTGAAAAGATCTTAGAAACTGATAAGTTGAAGAACTTAAGCCATAAAGGAAATAATGAAAGTTGAGTTGATTAGTTAAACAACTTTCGGCTTCGTTCCTTTTCGAGGACGAAAAGTTTTAAGTGGGGGAGATTGTATTAACCCGGAAATCCGTGCCAATTTAAAAATTTTATTTTGGCTATTTTAATGAGTTTTGATTATTTAAATGAATTATTTTAAATAATAACGACAAATAAATTTATTTTAGGGTGCGTTTTTTACAGGTCCCTATTAAGTTTCAAAATATAAAAAAAACCCGGTGATAAAAAAAATAAAGAATACGTCCCTGTTTTTGAATTTCCGCTCAACAAATTCCTGATGTACCCTTACGCAGCTATCGCTCCTATCATCTCGCTGAAAAAATCTCACTCAAAAAAAAAAAGATTACTCAATCTACCGCTCCTATCATCTCGCTCAAATCATGTCGCTAAAAAAAAAAAAGAGTACTCAGTCGATCGCTCCTATCAACTGCTCAAATCCCTAAACCTACAATTCTACAAAACCGTAAATCACTCCAGAACCTATTTGTAGACATGTACTCAGTCCGATCGCTCTTCTATCTCGCTCAAAACCCAAATTCCACGACTTTGCAGAATTCTGGATCAATAAAAATCAAAAACGTCCTGTTTTGCTTTGCTGTCGACATATTCAAGTACAAGAAACAGCGAAAAAAGTTATTAAGCTAATTGTTTTTTTCGTTCTGTATGATTGTAAGCAAGTACGCTTATGAATTAAATGTTTGAATGCATTTATTCGTAATAGGAGCACGTTGGAATTTCAGAATTAAACAATTCAGCAAAATAACAATAAAATCTGCATATTTATATGCATATATTCTGGATATGTGCATACATATATACATATATTCTATATGATTTTTGTCTGATTGCTTGATAAAAAGATACATACAGATATGCACATTTGTGTAAATTTAGTTTATAAGATATCACACAGTTGTAGTTTTAAGAAAAAAAAAATGATTCCTAGTTTATTTGAGTAATATTTGCATAATTTTGTGCAACTTTGAAGAAAATGTGCATATATTTATGCAAGTATCATTAAAAATTCGACCGTATACATATTTAATGTATGCATTTTTGTAGAATTTATAAATGTTTTGTAGAATGGTTGAAAAAATTTCTTCAGTAAATATATGCAGATATTCATATTAATTGCATATTTGTATACTAAATTTTCATTAACTTAACAATATTAAATATAGAGGGTTAGAAAATTTGCATAAACTTGTGTAAACATTTAGAATACTTGCATAATATAATGCAAAATTTTGTTAAGTGAGTATATTATGCGATTTATGAATTCAGTTGCATATACATGTGCAGATATGCTACAAAAATGCATATGTACGTACAATTATTAAACTTATATGCATGTATTATAACCACTTGTGTATTTATATATGTCGTTGCTTCGGTGAGTTTTTCTTCAATCCTTATATAAATAAGTTTTGTAAGTTCAAATTTTTATTGCCATTACACGGTGAATTTTAAAGGTTTTTATGCTAATAAATCCTGTAAGTCTTTTGTCTCCTACTTTTTTTTTTTATGAAAAGCCAAACAATTAGATACAAATATTACATAAAATTGCACACATTTATGCAACTAAGTGAAATAATTGCATAATAAGATATCACACAGTTGTAGTTTTAAGAAAAAAAAAATGATTCCTAGGTTATTTGAGTAATATTTGCATAATTTTGTGCAAGTTTGAAGAAAATGTGCATATATTTATGCAAGTATCATTAAAAATTCGACCGTATACATATTTAATGTATGCATTTTTGTAGAATTTATAAATTTTTTGTAGAATGGTTAAAAAAAATTCTTCAGTAAATGTATGCAGATATTCATATTAATTGCATATTTGTATACTAAATTTTCATTAACTTAACAATATCAAATATAGAGGGTTAGAAAATTTGCATAAACTTGTGTAAACATTTAGAATACTTGCATAATATGATGCAAAATTTTGTTAAGTTAGTATATTATGCGATTAATGAATTCAGTTGCATATACATGTGCAGATATGCTACAAAAATGCATATGTATGTACAATTATTAAACTTATATGCATGTATTATAACCACTTGTGTATTTATATATGTCGTTGCTTCGGTTAGTTTTTCTTCAATTCTTATATAAATAAGTTTTGTAAGTTCAAATTTTTATTGCCATTACAAGGTGAATTTTCAGGGTTTTTATGCTAATAAATCCTGTAAGTCTTTTGTCTCCGAATTTTTTTTTTTTTTTAACGAAAAACCAAACAATTAGATACAAATATTACATAAAATTGCACACATTTATGCAACTAAGTGAAATAATTGCATACATATATAGAACTGTACTGAATAACTTGTACATACACTACAACAAAAAATAAGTACAGAACATTTACATGTACTACAACAAAAAAATAAGTACAGAACGCTTCAATCTTTTAGAAAAAGATGGACAACAAAGCTGCAACGACACCACAGCACCAACATCCGCCGGAACACTGTTATACGAAAAAGAAAGTCAACATTAATAAGCTTAATGTGCAGTAATCAAATTACAAAAACAGCTTCAGATTAATATAAATACCTGCGTATAATTCAGCAAAATAAAAAATAATTTCTGCATATTTATATGCAAGTAATCTAGATAAATGCATAGAAATATGAATATATTTTTAAAATATATGTTTTTGCTATTGTTTGATAAAAAATTGAATACAGATATGCATATATTAATAATAGATGCATATTTGTCGGCACCTTTTTAACAGAATTGCTGGAAAACCTAATAGGGACCTGTAAAAAACGCACCCATAATTTCTGCATATTTATATGCAAATATTCTAGATAAATGCATAGAAATATGAATATATTTTTGAAATATCTGGTTTTTTAATTGTTTGATAAAAAATTGAATACAAATATGCATATATTAAGAATACATGCATATTTATCGGCAACTTTTTTACAGAATTGCTGGAAAATCCAGTAGTTCTAACAATAGTTTCATAAATTAAGGGTGCAACACCTACACAAGCTCCACTAATCCTCCATTCACATATCTTCATCAGTTATAACAATATCTGCATTTTTTTATGCAATTATTAACAATTTATGCATAATCGTATGAAGAAATTCTGTGTGAAGTGAATATATGAAAAACCTATACACCAGTTATAACAATATCTGCATTTTTTTATGCAAATATTAACAATTTATGCATAATCGTATACACCTATTCAGAATATAAAAACAATTGCATTCCCAAATTTAACAAATAAATTTGTACGCTCTGTAACAAATTTAAAACTTTATACATGATTAAATTATCAATCGTCAAGACTATATAATTAAAGAAGATCAAATTAACCAATTAACAAAGATCGAGCAAAAAAATGATACCCGTACAAAATAAAAATTAATAAAAATTATAAATTACCTCGAAGAATAAACATTCATTACAGAAATCAACGATGGATCGAATTAAATCACTAAAATAATTCTGAGCGAACTAGATTTTAGATCGACGGAATGAAAAAAGATGAGAAAGATGATGCGCCGCCATTTTTCAGAATTATATGATTGTGGAAAGAACTAAACCCTAATACGTGTTCCGTGTTGTTTTAATTATGACGGTAATTAACGAAAAAGGGCATTAGTGGAAAAAAAATAACCGCTATTTGAAAATAAGGATGAAATTTATATGTTTGAAACGAGGAGGATGTGGGTCTAATTAAGATTAGTTTTAAGGATGTGAGCCTAATTTTCACTTTATTTTAATTATATAACGAGCCTGAAATGGCGCAGTAGTTTGAAATTTCGATTTTGAATTTCAAATGAATATACATAATTCGTTTTAAGTTGAAATTGGACGAAACTAGAAATATCTAAATCTGTTTGACGATATCTTTCTAATGGATGCAAGAAACAGAGATTTCACTTTAGAAGTTGAAAGATATGTCCAGTTTAAAATTCAGAAAAGTCGCTGTGGAATTTATATATATTTTCATATATATATATATAAAGGCCTTTGAAAATGGAAATTTTGCAAACGATCTTCGTTTTCGACGAAACCACTTTTGTTGGATCCGGGATGTCAAATTATTGCTGGGCTTCAAAATTCGTAATTTTTCGAGTCAATATGTGAGCGTGGCAAAGGAAAACGCATTTGACCAGTTTCAGTTGATTTTAATCGACTGGAAAATGACCATTTTTCAAACGGTCTCAGAATTTGACGAAATTAGTTTTGTTAGGACCGTATCGTCAATACGAAGCTAGAAATAATTTTTTTGGAATTTTAGAAACTGTATGTGGCCCCGGTAATTTAAAATGTGCGTTCAAATTGAATATATAAAGATTTATATTTTAAATTCAAAGGAAACTGATCGTAACGGTTGAATTGGCCTACGATACATATCCCATTGTGTTCGGAATAGGGGTAATTAGCTAGGGAGGACAGTCGGTGGGTTTGGTTTCGAGTTCGAATTTTAAACTAACTTTTTGGAAATAAAAAAAATAGAAATAAATATATATTGGGGTCAACCCCCTTTTTTCTTCCTTCCTCAGTCAAACCCGATTAGGGTAAATAAAAAAAATGCTCCTGTCGACGATCGATCTCGCCCCCATCGGCGCCGTTCGCCGCCCCTTCCCACCGCCTCTCTCCTTCTTCCCCTAGCCCCTGCGATCGAACCCGCGCCCAGAATCCGATCCCCTAGCCTCCTCCGCCCAAAGCTTCACCAAGCCGGCCACCCCACCACTTGCGACGACGTGCACCACCCTTGATGACCTCCGATCTCCCCAGCGGGCCCAACCCCCTCCAATTGTAAGTTCTTCTTATTTATTTAATTATTTATGTAGGTAAAAGGGCTGATTTCTTTTATGCATATTTTATTAAAAAAAAATCTGATTTTCTAATGTATATAACATCGTGTAAAGAAAATATTTTTATATGTGTATAGCGAGAAAGGATAAGATTTTTATGATTTTAAAGCTATAATTTTTATAGTTAAGAAAGGTTTAATTTTTATAGAAAGATAAGGTTTTTGAAAATAAAAAGACTTGATTTTTAATTTGCAAAGGATAGGATTTTTAAGCGTATAAAAATATGGTCTCTAAGGGAAGAAAGATTTCATTTTTAATTGGAGCAAGGTGAGATTTTTAGATAAAGATTTGATTTTTATAAGTATGAAGTGAAGATAAAAATATAATTTTTATATAGCAGAGATTATAAAAATATGATTTTTATATTATATTATAGAATAAGAATATGATTTTTATATTATAGAAAGAATAAAAATATGATTTTTATATTATATTATACAATAAAATAATGATTTTTATATTATAGAAAGAATAAAAATTTGATTTTTATATTATATTATAGAATAAAAATATGATTTTTAAATTATAGAAAGTATTAAAAATAGGATTTTTACATAATAAAGAATATAAAAATATTATCTTTATATATGTAGCGAAATAAAATTTTGATTTTTCTTATATATATGTTGAAATGAAAATGTGATTTTTATAGCGATGATATAAAAATTGGATCTTTATATTAGAAGTAGATATATAAAAATATAATATTTATATAGAGAATAGCGTGATAAAAATATAATCTTTATTTTATGAACACCGGTATAAAAATAGATTTTTATATGCATAGCAACAATATAAAAATGTGATTTTTATATATGTAGTGAACGAAATTGGCGAAGGGCGAGCACGACGGAGATTTCCTACATATGAAGAGTCATGGTGTTTAGTTTGGCTAGTCGGTGAGAACTCCTCACTTTTATTTTTATTTCTAGTTTGAAATATATACTAGGATGCAGACGGTGCTTAGCAGCACCCGACACCCGTCGTCCACAGACCATGGATGACTTGTTTGTTTGGTTGTTGTGTTGTGAAATTTGATTGTGTGATGTGAAAAGAAATAAAATATTTTATAGTTAAAAATATGGTTTTTAACATGTATATAAAATAAATATTTATAAACAAATCGACGAGTTGTTTATATACACTGATTTGATTGATATTGATTGAGACGATAAATTTTACACATTGCCTAACTGCACAAATAGAATCTGTGTTTGTTGATTTGAAACCCCACACGGGTATTGGGATGAGATTTGACGTATACTAATCCCGATTGTTTAGTTGTATGTCAATCGATGGATTGACAGACTGTGTAAGCGCTAATTATTTATATTTATGCTTATGCAGTTGTGTGGTGCACTCTGGATGATGGTTGATTATTTATAGTTGTTATTTTATACATGTGTTGTAGAAAATCCATATAATTCACATTATATGGTAATTGATTTGGCCTCATTCCAGTTTTGAAATAGAATATTTGAAATAAAAATATTTGAAATAGAATATTTGAATAGAAATATTTGAAATAAAAATATTTGAAATAGAATATTTGAATAGAAATATTTGAAATAAAGATATTTGAAATAGAATATTTGAATAGAAATATTTGAAATAGAATATTTGAAGAAGAAATATTTGAATAGAAATATTTGAAAAAGAAATATTTGAAATAGAATATTTGAAAATAGAAATATATGAAGCCGTGTTGATTAGATTGATGCCATTTTGATGCGAGCGATATTTATATCGATTTTATTTGTTTTTATAACAAATATCGAAAAGGAAGAGATTTCAAAATATAACGTTTTGAAAATATTATCATTTATATATCGATGATGTGGAATATTCAATTTTGATTAGAAATTGAATATGAAGTTGAAATCGTTTTGAAAACGAATTTTAAACGATTTATAAAATACGTTTTAAAAAGGAAATCGGCGAATATATATATATATATATATATATATATATATATATATATATATATATATATATATATATATAATGGCCTGAATAGAACGCGCCGCGCCGCGGCATTTCGCGAATTTCGACCATTGACTTCGAATGGATATTACGGGAGATCCGATCGTCGGATTCTCCTAAAACTGGAACCATTGGGTTCGTATCGAGAAGATCTTTCTAATGAATATTAGAAATTAGAAATCTAACGGTTGGATTTGGAATTATGTCCAAATCAAATTTGGAAAAGGTCGCTGTAAGTGCAGTTTGATGGCCGTTGATGGAAATCGACTGTACGGGCCTTGATAAAATTATTAAAAATAGTAATAATTTGTATAAAATCATAAGAAATGATTTGTGAAGAATTGGGATGAAAAAATCCATATCTGAAAAGATAAAAATAGATTTTTATCGAAATGAACTAGTTTTGAACAAGAATAATAATTTATTTATTTTTAAAATAAATAAATTGAATTTGAAACGGGTTTTAAAAGTAACCAAAAGTTTCAATAATTGAATTGGAATGGATTTGAATCGAAATTGCCTTCGAAATATTTTGATGTTTGATTTTGTGATGATAATGATATTGTTATGGGAATTTGAAAGATATATTAATATCGTTATTTCCAATACGATATTTGTCAGTCGTAGAATTTGATATTGAATATAAGCCGGTATATTTTCTATTCAGAGCCTTGTATTTAATATCAAATGTGATTTGGGTTTGTAGTGAATGGTATCTTCATTAACACTGTTCTTAAAGCCAGTTGAGAAAAAGATTAAATCTTTTTATTTAGATTTAATGAAGTGTACCAATTAAATAATATTTAATTAGAATTGATTTTTGGGTTTATCGTGAACAGTGTTTTAAATAACACTTGTTCTTTAACCCGATAATTAATGGAATGTGATTTTGGGTTGTCGTGAACGGTATCTTCAATAATACTGTTCTTAGACCCAACGGAGTAAAGAAAATCAGAAACTAACTGGAGATTAGTTAAGTTGAATGGTTTCTTGCGTATTGATCTGATGTTGGTTTCGGCCTTCGGGGTTAATACTTAGGGAATTGCTCACTTGCTATTTTACGGTTAAAAGATGATAGAAAGGAATGTGATTTTGGGTTTATCGTGAACCGTGTTTTAAATGACACTAATTCCTTAACCCAGTTAAAGATTAAAACTAAGTGGAGTTTTAATGAATCTTTAATTAGATTGAAAAGATTGAGAATGGAGTATCACCAGTTTTGCTCCAGGCGATAGTTAAATCTTTAATTAGATTTGAACGTGAAATGGTAATTGAATTTACCAATAACACCGTGGTGTTAGATATGAAGTATGACCAGTTTTACTTCATGGGATGAATAGGTTGGGAAATTAAAACAAATGATTATTCGGCAAGGTTCGTTAATCCCGACTAGTTGAATTGATATTCAAAAGCAGATTAAAGAATAAATTTGAGGAATTTATCTTTGATAAAATTAATGGGAACCTGTCCCTAAGAACGTGAAATTTAGAAACTAACTGTAGGTTAGCTAAGCAGAATGGTTTCCTGGGTATTGATCTGATGTTGGTTTCGGCCTTCGGGGTTAATATTTGGGGAATTATCCTCTTGTTAATTTATGGTTAGTGACTGATGAATTAGAATGAGGCGTATGTTGTATTTGTGTAACACTTGTTTATTATATACGCGAGCTATTCGGAAAGACCGGGTTTATCCCATTCTGAATAACTGATACAACGATAAGTCGAAGGTGAAGACGGTGGTCGAAGACCGGTGGTCTTCATGCCGTTTGGGTGATTACTGATGATCTTGATTGGGCCGTACACCCAAGAGGAGGGAATCAGTTAGTGGTCGTCCAGACGTACTTGGAGATCGAGATATGCGGGGTACAAGGTGCCTCCGGTTTCGTTCAGACACAGAACGGACTTGTTAATGGATTGTGAGTCTGACATTGGATTTTATTCTATGTGATTGATTTCTATTAAATATATATCTGTTTGGCGGGGGAGAATTTATTCTCTTGCTTAACGCCCTTCTCTGAGACGTACGAGCTCAGAGGTTATATATTGATAGATATCAAAGGCATGGAGTGAATTTCCTGTGTGGCATGCTAAGATGCAAATGATCAAGGCTTTTGTTGAAAAGTAGAGTCTTGTGATTGATGATCAAAGCACGGCCTTTTTGGCATCGCTTTGTATAGCATTATTTCACGAGCCTCACACCCCAGTGTGAACCAAAAACTGGAGAGGACATCAGGGAGAGAATGCGTTTCTTTCTAGTTAGGAGTGGCGTCAGTGCTTGAACTGGCTGACGAGTTTGACTCATGTGGTTGTTAGATTTTGAGGCGCCTCAGTTATATCGGTCGATCCGGGACCGATGGAGTCATTCGTTGGCTCATTTACGCCCCATAGGGTGGGGAAACGCATGTTCAGGCATTGTAATCCACTCCGTGTGGACCGGCCCTGACGATCCAAAGGCTTGACTGAGTACTTGCCTGAGGGGCGGACTAGAGCGTCTCAAATCGGTAGAGGACTATCTTTTGCCTCGGTTCACAGATGGAAATCCAACTTCCAATACGACATTTTGCGATTTTATTTGTAGAGCCTAGTATGGCGACATGATATATGGTACCCATGCCGTCTATGATTGATATTTATGATTGTATATAAAATTAGAAACTAACTGGAAACGAGCTAAGATGAATGGTTTCTTGGGTATTGATCTGATGTTGGTTTCGGCCTTCGGGGTTAATACTTAGGGAATCGTTCTCTTACTAATTTAAAGTTGGAGTCTGATTAAGAATTTACATTTATAGTAATAATAAAAGATGAAATTTAGCGTATCAAGCATTCTTTGGCTGTTATAAGGGAAAACCCTATCCTCCGGCTTGCGTTGCATTGTGTGATGGGACCTGGGTCTTATAACAGCTTCATTGTTCTTTATTTAGCATTGCGCTGTTGTTATATGCACTGGTATTCTTGGGGTAAAAACCCGTTCCGTGTTACACGGCGTGGTCCCTTGATTTACCTAACTTTAAAATAAAGATTAATAACTGTTTTAGTTCTCACACCAGTCACATGACTGACCTGGAGTTTATTGTTTTAACCTAAACTCTGGGTGCCTTTATTTTCTGCACGGGCAGCTAGTAGTTTTGGTTTTGCAGATTTATATTCGTAGGATTCTAGTTTACAGCGGGAATGATATTCGGAAAGCTTTGTATCCGTGTATCTCTTTCAGTTATGTTTTGTATTATTTTTCCGCTGCAGTATTGTATTTAAATCTCTGATATTGTATAATGTGTAATTTTTATTCATACTCTGTGGTATTCTTGTATTCTGATGGAATTGTTGTAATAAGCAATGAAATGTTCTTCTGTCTGCGTTCTTTTGTGTGTTGTTCTCAAAGTATCCGCTCTTTCCTTCATAGGGAAGTTACGAGTTCTCACATGGGGAATAATTGGTTTTTCTTGCAGTAAATGCGGCATAAAAAGTCGGTTTGATTAGGCAATAAATATTTACTATAACCGCACAACGGTGTAAAAACCGACTTTGTAATATTATATAACTGATAAATGAATTTATTTTATTATAGTTTTAAATTATTTGAAACTACATACAAATGACAATATATGAAAGGAAAATTACATATTAAAACAAAAAATATAACTGAATATTAATGCAAATCATTTTCTCTGAATTGTATTAAACATATATAGTTTTTATAAACATAATTCACATGTAAAGCATGTATCATGATCACGCGTGAAGCATGTATTGTAAAGCTTGTCAAAATAAAAAAGAGAAGAACAACAGATTTGAATGCCCACACATCCGATCGATCATATGTGGATAAAATATACATATATTTTGAAATAAGTACAACTTGAGTTGAAATAATTAACAAGGTAAGATGGTTAAATTTCTTTAACCTCCAACTCTTGAACCTAGCACTTAGGAAATACTTTACATACATACGTTCGTACGTACATATGTGTGTTATAGCACTTCACACATTTAGCACATCTCATACCTAATAACCTTCCCCTCCTTTGCTTCCTTCTCCATCTCGATCTCACCTATTTTGGATACAACAGTCATTCCCCCGAGCAAGTGAAGCTCCTCTTTAATAACCTTTATATCTTTGTACATTAAGTAAACAAATCATTTGAAGTAGACCAAATGGAAACTGGCAACATAATTCCATGCTTTTTCCTCATTGAATTGAATGGAAACCCATTATATTAAAAAAAAAATTAGTTAAGAAAAAAATAAAAATAAAAATCTAAGGCACTCAAGGACGTTATAGTAATTAGCAATCAACATCCGTACATGCTTATTCACTTAAATACGAAAGTAATGATAGAGCCAAAACGTTGATAAAAACAATAAAAAGGCCTGCATTCATTAATAAGTTTAATTTATGCAAAAACGCCACATTTGAACTTTGAATTCTCCGTAGAAAAAAGAAAAAGGAAACTAATAAGTAGAACGAGCTATAATAGAGTTGAAGGCACGTTATCACATAATAAATTATCTTTCCACGAACTTCTATAATAACAATGATGGTAGCCATAATGCGTTCATTATTGTGCGCTTCCAACAATAACACGAACCCACAAATTTAAGGCATGTAAGCATGCAACAAGATGCATCCAACACTTCTATGATTTTGAGAGCAACAAGGCTCATCTCACTATGCCGCAGAGTACTAGGTTGAGAACCTACATCACAAAAATATTTGTATATAAAATCTAACATGTCAGATCAGTTGGTCTAGTATTTTGACCAAGAGTAACGGCTAAGATTTTGCATAACATGTAGACATACAATCGTTACAATATCTAAGGACGAAAAAAAAACATCATCACCTTTTTTAATTTAAGGATGTAAATATACAATTGAATAACATTATACGATAAAAGCCTCCAAAAAAATTGATAGAGAATCAAACTCCTCTTTTATCATTTTTCTAAAACATACGCGTCTGCATAACCATTTAAAAGTTGGATCATCAAAATACAATAATTTCTGAAGAGATTTAACAATGAGAATTCAGTATGACTAGTTAAACTACAAGTTTCACAAGTACCATAATAATAGATGTCATACCTATGTAAGAAAACAGTTGTTAACCCATAAAAGTATGGCTTAGAGATATAAAGCATGGTTAAGTCATTCTCAGAAAAGCAATGTCAGATCATATATCTTTGGGTTGTAATACACTAAGGTCATTCTAAGCCTTAGTTCGTCTGAGTTATAAGCCATTACAAGGCCTTGGGACGTTCAGAAACTCCAAGCTATTATGATATTCTAGGTCACTGTAGACATACAAAGATAACCTAAAAAGTTCCTTAGCCCACAAAGGCCCTTTAGATCACCTTGCTCTTAGCCGGTTAAAAGTCCATAACACCTCAGATCTTTAAGCTCGTTATTCCCTTAGCCCGCCAACTATTTAGCCCATTAGAACTTCACAACAAGTCGTTCCTCTTAGCTCGTCCTGCTCTTTATCTCGCAGGAGGTCTTTGGCTTGTCCCGCCAAGCTGTGAGTTGTGCTGCTGGTTCGTACGATGGCTTTATCCCAATCTGCCTTTTCCCAAGAGGTTTTGGGCCGTTATTTGCATTGGCTCACCCCGCCTTGCCCTAGCCCGCGCCGATGTTGTATATGATCACTCCGCCTAGTTTTAGCCCGTTCCGCCACAAAATCAGTGCTCTTAGACTGCGAAATACTGGCTTGAGGCCTTTAGGTCACCCAACGAGCTAAAGCATGAGAAGGATATTTACAGAACTGCCACCTGGCCCGAAAATCACTTATAAATACCCCCTCATTCCTTCATGAAGGGGGAGGGAATTCCAGGACCCCGAAGGGCTGCTCAATTGATTCCTAAGCATTTCAAAGGGATTTTGTAACATCCGAAGATTTTGCGATAAATTAAATTATTTTATTTAATATGATTTTGATATTATATGGTTATAAATAATATTTAATGATTTAATTTTAAAATTTGACGTTGAAAATATAATTGAATTGCTAAATTTAACGATAATTGTAGTCGCAATAATAAAATTTTGATTTATAAATTTACGTGAATTTTATTTTGATTTGAATTAAAATTTATGAACATTGAAGTTTGTACTTTATTTAATTAAAAATATTACGTTTTAGGTGAAACTGTTGTAGACTTAAGAATTGGGCTTCGGCACTAGTCCCATTGCGTTCAAAAGGCATCAAAACCTATTGTTAGGCAGTAAGCAGGCCTGATTTGGACTGCGGCCCGGTTCTGACTTTAAAACATGCAAAACGAGAAATTAATTAATAAAATAATCCTTAAAACCCTATTTTCTGAGGCCGCCCCTATTCTATTTTCTATGGCCGCTATTGTTCAAAACTTCTTAGCTTAATTTCTTCCAATCGGATCAACGATTTAATGAACATCGAAAGCGAAAGTTGAAGAGCTACGAGAGGTCTTTCTATCCATACAGATGATGGTTTCCACTTCTTCACGGATTCTCTACAATCACGGCCTAAAGGCAGCGCATTCAGGAGTCGTTTGAGGGCGCAGGGGACCACTTGATGGAGCCAAACTTTGGCCGATAGTGGAGGAGGAGATGGCGAGCATAATGGTGGTAGTAGATCGGATTCCGGTTGTTAAATTTGTGGTGCATTTCAAAGGGTTATGCGTGCGTTAGGGGGTTCGGTTTTACATGGAGGAACAAAGCGGATTTCAGCGTTTGGGAAGAAGACCGATGATGAGGTGGCAAGCGTTTTCTTTTTTTTGGTCCAATTTTCGTTTTTTTTCTATTTATTTAATTTCTAATAGTAAAACACATATAACTTTTGCATACTACTTCGTAATGACATGCAGTTTGTTGCGTTAGAATCGTATCGACGAGCTCTTCGCGATGCCGATGGTTTGGGCTGATTCTGAGAACACTGAATTTTGGGCTAAAAATTGGATTTCAATCGCGTACAGGACCAAGGTGAGTGATTAAAACCACTCACGCATAACTAAAGTATTCTAATACTAGTTAAGTTAATATCATGTCATGATATGATTATATGGATTGATGTTTGACAGTTTAAATTGCATATTTATATTGATTTGCATCGATAGTATAGTTTAATTTGACTGTTAAATATAATTTTTCAGTTAAGTTAAAAATTTGACATATCATTACTGTTTAAAACCTGACATCTGAAATTTGTAAACTAATATGATATTGGTCTGTTTTGTATGTATTGATGCGATGAGTGGCTTGAATTTGATATGTTGACATATTGATGTTAATTGTGCAAATTTATCGGTTATTCATATTTATTCGTATATGACCGTTGTTGTGTCGATTAATCCCAATCATTACCCTAGATGTTGCAGGCATCGAATAAACCCAGGATTAATCATTAAAATGAATAAAGAACATAGGTTGAAATGATAAATGCCTATGAACTTGATTTGGACTTAAATGATATATATCCTTTCCCAAAGTACTAAAATTAAAATTTAAGTATCACTTGGCCATAAGATAGAAAATTATATACGAACACCGGTTGGTTAAATAAAATTTGTTTTAACCATGAATTTTGAAATATTGTTTTAAAGACAATATAAGCGATGTTCTATAATTTATTTCCTTTGAACTTGAACCTTGAAGTTAGAAATATAATCAAAAAGAGGAAATAAAGTAGTATTGTAACTGAAGCTAAATAAAGTGAAATACAATCTAAATCGAATTTATTGAAATTGAATGGTTTCACCCACCTTTGAAATTTATTATGAATCAACATTGATTTGAATTATATATGAATTGTGAACTCGATGTATGTTACAAAATTGGAATCATTGAAAATGAGAATCTGATTTGGAATGTAACTATTTGAGTTTATTTGATCGAATAGAAATAAATGTAATTGGAAGTTTAATCGATGGAATTATTGAAAATTGAGTTGGTTGAATTGAAGTTGAAACCCGACTTCAAGTTTAATTGAAAATGTTAGAGAAACGATTCTAATTCCAACTATAGTATTTCAAATCATTTTATAAACTATTTTAAATAATATTTTTTCTCTCTTTATAAACTATTTTACTTTATTGCTATTTTATTTTATAAATTATTTCAAATAAATCATTTTATAATCAACTATTTATTTTATTATTTAATGTTTTAACTATATATTTTAATAAATTTGATAAATTCTATTTTAAATTACAAACTATTTATTTTCAAACTATTTCAGTTATATATCTAAACTATTTTAAATATAATGTTAACTATTTTATTTTTCAAATTATTACAGTTGGAATTGTTTCAAGATTTTAATTGGTTTAAAGGGAGATTTTAGTGTGAATAGTATTCTATTTTGAATATTGAATGATTTTGAAAATATGATATTTTGATATGAAATATGAACCTCTTGAAATGTAAAAGAACCGACCGGTTTGGAAAATGTAAACGTTTGGTTGTTAAAGAGACCGGGATCGCATATTGTCATACTCTCTGCCAATACCGAAAACCACTCTAACAACTGTGTACGCGGTGAAGTTCCAGAAATGGTGTTGGATGGATTTGTAGGCGATTACTGGATTTGAAGAAAGAAAACGATAATGGATATCCTTGACCTTCGGGTCATAATTAAAATGACTAAAACAGGGCTATACCATGAGCAAGTGGGGTTAGCTACCTCCATCGGCAACACTTCTTCCTTTATTATTATAGTCCCTCGATTTGATTGATTTGATTTGATGTGCATCCTTGATTTGGAAGTGTTGTCCGAGGTGGGCAGTAGTCGCGGCTATGTGTTACCACCAGTCCGGGAGTGCAACTAGTATATTCATACGCTGGGCATTCCTCGTGTGCCTAGTCATATTATCCTGATCGAGCCCCCTATGATTTTGATTTAACGTTGTCGTATCACGACGCATCCCTATCCGTCGACGTAATGGTGTGTTATATGCAAACTGTATGACAACGGTATAAGGTGTAAGGGTAATAATGGTAATCCCGCTTACATTATTTTTAATATTTTACATTTAAACATAGACACTATTATAATAGCATATTGTATAATATAGTATCTAGTTTAACGGATCCTTAGGAGATGGAAATTCCTGTAACACCTCTTAAGTTATTGCAGTCATATTATCACATGAATTTGATTTAACTAATATGAGAATGATTTAGTTCTGATCCGAGTGTTTGTTGTGTTTCTTTTTATGCAATACGCTCGGGTCAGACCGAGTTGCAGTTAGCGAAGATTTCCTTGCTTTGAAGATACCATTATGAAGATGGGGCTCAACAGATGTATTAAAATTATTATTCCGCTGCATATATTGGTATGTTGTATGTTAATTTAGTCTGATAATGATTGTAAATATAATCAAATGTATGTTTTAACAGCTTCATAAGATGTTATTTAATTATTATATTTTGTCCTTCCGTTGTGAGATTCTGTGTTTGTTTCTCATCTTCTCTTCTTTTTCTGATATAATTCCCAATAACTATCCATATTTTTGATTTGTTTAAATCGACATTGAGGATCATTGTCGATTTGAACGGTCAATTAAATCCCCGATGTTACATTTAGTATCAGAGCTTTGGTTTAGCGAAAACCTTGGCTCCATTTGGGATTAACTCATTAGAGATAGGGTAGTAATACTCTAAATGAGTTTGAGCGTATATGAGAGAACGTGCTTGTAATTTTAATACAAAATGATTTTGTATTATGTAGGTTTGTTCCGTTGAGTATTTATGAATTCTGGTCGGTACTTGGGACGCCAAGGCATCGATAGGGATTCCTAAACACTTGAATATGACTCACTGACATAATATTGTTTTGAATTATATTTTATTTATATATAGGATTATTTGAAAATATATGAATTTTGATTTCTTTTGAAGATAATATTAAATTTTCATCATTTATTACTTGATTAATCAATAATTTAAAATTATTGGTTATTGAATGATTTAAGAAATAAGTATTGAAAATAAATTGATAATGGAATGTTGAAAATTTAATTGGTAATGAAATAAAGAGTAAAATATGAACTTGAGAACATAATTTCAGGTGGTTTTGTAATATTGTTTTGCAAATGGTTGAAATAGTATATTTATATTTTAAAAGTGTTTCATATAGAAATTGTTTTTAAATGAATTACTGGAAAATAATAATAATAATAATAAGTGTATACCCTCTTTTCTTTGAAAATGATTTCGCTGATGAGTGCACGCATCATCGATGTTTATTTTACGGAGTCTAAGTAGGGAGACATTTGATATTTTGTATTTTGTTTTACAAAATTGAACTTTATTTAAATCCCTTTTATAATATGGTTTTATGTAAATGATATATTAAATGAAAAAAATTGAAAAAAAAAGAGCCCTAAATATAATTCTTGGAATCTTGAATAAGTAATGAATTGAAACTTCTGAATATTAAGAGAGTTATAATTAAAATAAAATTCTTAAGAACTGGATAATAAATTGAAACTAACGGTAACCATTGAAACTTGTGTAAAAATCAATTATGTTCTGTAACATGAATAACTTACCAATTAAATAAGAAGTTGAATGTTATAAGAATAAGCAATTAATTAATGCATAAGTATAAGAATGGAAAATCAAAGTGGAAAATTTTGATTGGTTATAAATAAAATTTAAGTTGTAATAAAATGAGGTATACTTAGTTACATTTGAAATTTAATTTAACTTAGTAACATGAATTAACCAAATCAATGAAAATTAATTAAGCGAATTAATTGGTAATAAACTGAAATGTTTTGATGTTAGTATTTGCTTCGTGAAAATATAAGTGAATAGGCTTATAATTTATAAACTTAACGAAGGTAGAACGAATAAATTTAATTTAAAAACGAGCTCGTCACACAGCAGCAGTTCGTAATTTTCCGAATTGAAGTTTAAATGAAGGTATAGAATCCAAAATAAGTCGGAATTTTTTTAAAACAAGAATCACCCAGTTCTATTGGATTATATTTTCCTAATGAAAGAGAAAATTTTAAATTTCAACTTGTAAATTTCAAGATATGTGTAAACCAAAATTTCAGAAAAACAGCGCTAGGGAAATTCGCGATTTAAAATTTAATTATAAATAAAACGGACGATAACAAAGTCAATACAATTGAAGAAGGAAATTGAAATTAAATGTGAAACATAATTCAATGTCAGTCAGCTAAATATGTATTGGATAATTTTGTCGTTTAAATAAAATGGCAACAACTCGTGGCTTGGGTAATTAATAAGTAATAAATATAATAAACCAAGCGTTGAAATTGGAAATGAACTTGAGAATGAAATAGAACAAATGAAAATATGAATTGTTTAAAAGTGAAGTAGACAATGAAACCATACAAATAAAATAGCGACATTGAAAAATTCTGTAAATTTGCTTGGTTGAATGAATATATTTGATTGGATATTTTATTTATGTTTTAGTTGCATTTGCTAATTCATGTGTGTTATTGTAAACATATAAATATTATTTCTTTTATATGTTGTTGAGCGTTAGTAGGTACTAAAGGCAATTTGCTTGCATTGGAGCTATTTGCGCATAAAATTTGCTAATGCTTGCTTAAAAATAAATAAATCTCTAATAACGCAAATGAAAGGTACATATATCGAATTATATATCGTATTTTGGCAATTTATATTGTTTTCCCCAATTTTGGGATGCCTCATCATTGAGATGAGATGTATATTTGGAATTATTAATATTATTGTTTTCCAGACCAAACCATACAAAGGAGACTCTGTCGAAATTTTTCGTGAATTTATGACTTAGAAAATTTTGTGAAATTCGTTCGCAAACTCATGTTTTCTATATATTAAAGTAAATATTTTTTCAAGATAGTTGAAATTTTATATTATTTTAAATTTATTTTGCCACTTCATTTCTATGTTCCTTTTCGAGGACAAAAGGTTTTTAAGTTAGGGAGAATGTAACATCCCAGGATTTTGCGATAAATTAAATTATTTTATTTAATATGATTTTGATATTATATGGTTATAAATAATATTTAATGACTTAATTTTTAAATTTGACGTTGAAAACATAATTGAATTGCTAAATTTAATGATAATTGTAGTCGCAATAATAAAATTTTGATTTATAAGTTTACATGAATTTATTTTGATTTGAATTAAAATTTATGAACGTTGAAATTTGTACGTTATTTAATTAAAATTATTACATTTTAGGTGAAACTGCTGTGGACTTCAGAATTGGGCTTGGGCACTAGTCTCATTGCGTTCAGAAGGCGTCAAAACCTATTGTTAGGCAGTAAGCATGCCTGATTTTGACTCCGACCCGGTTCTGACTTTAAAACACGCAAAACGAGAAATTAATTAATAAAATAATCCTTAAAACCCTATTTTCTGAGGCCGCCGCCTATTCTATTTTCTATGGTCTCTAATGTTCAAAACTTCTTAGCTTAATTTCCTCCAATCGGATCAATGATTTAATGAACATCGAAAGCGAAAGTTGAAGAGGTATGAGAGGTCTTTCCATCCATACGGATGATGGTATCCACTTCTTCACGGATTCTCTACAATCACGGTCTAAAGGCAGCGCATTCATGGGTCGTTTGAGGGCGTTGGGGACCACTTGATGGAGCCAAATTTGGCCGATAGTGGCGGAGGAGATGGCGCGCATAGTGGTGGTAATAGATCGGATTCCGGTTGTTAAATTTGTGGTGCGTTCCAAAGGGTTATGCGTGCGTTTGGGGGTTCGTTTTTACCTGGGAGGAATAAAGCGGATTTCAGCGTTTGGGAAGAAGACCGATGATGAGGTGGCAAACTTTTTCTTTTTTTGTCCAATTTTCGTTTTTATTTATTCATTTAATTTCCACTAATAAAACACGTATAACTTTTGCATACGACTTCAGAATGACACGCGGTTTGTTGCGTTGGAATCGTATCGTCGATCCCGTTGGTTTGGGGTTATTCTGAGAACATTGAATTTTGGGCTAAAAGTTGGATTTCAATCGTGTACAGGACCAAGGTGAGTGAATAAACCCACTCATGCGTAAATAAAGTATTCTAATGTTAGTTAAATTAATATCATGTCATGATATGATTGTATGGATTGATGTTCGATAGTTTAAATTGCATATTTATATTGATTTGCATCGATAGTGTATTTTAATTTGACTGTTAAATATAATTTTTCAGTTAAGTTAAAAATTTGATATATCATTACTGTTTAAAACCTGACATCTAAAATTTGTAAATTAATATGATAATGGATTGTTTTGTATGTATTGATGCAATGAGTGGCTTGAATTTGATATGTTGACATATTGATGTTAATTGTGTTTTTTACCTGTTATTCATATTTATTCGTATATGACCGTTGTTGTGTCGATTAATCCCAATCATTACCCAAGATGTTACGGGCATCGAATAAACCCGGGATTAATCATTAAAATGAATTAAGAACGTAGGTTGAAATGATAAATACCTATGACCCTGATTTAGATTGAAATGATATATATCCTTTCCCAAAACACTAGAATTAAAATTTAAGTATCACTTGGCCATAGGACAGAAAATTATATACAGACACCTGTTGGTTAAATAAAATTTGTTTTTAACCATGATTTTGAAATATTTTTTAAAGACAGTATAAGCGATGTTCTATAATTTATTTCCTTTGAACTTGAACCTTGAATTTTGAAATATAAACAAAAAGAGGAAAATAAGTAGTATTGTAACTAAAGCTAAATAAAGTGAAATATAATCTAAATCGAATTTATTGAAATTGAATGGTTTCACCCACCTTTGAAATTTATTATGAATCAACATTGATTTGAATTATATACGAATTGTGAACTCGATGTTTGTTATAAAATTGAAATCGTTGAAAATGAGAATCTGATTTGGAATGTAACTATTTGAGTTATTTTGATCGAATAGAAATGAATGTAAATTAGAAGTTTAATCAATGGAATTATTGAAAATTGAGTTGGTTGAATTGAAGTTGAAACACGACTTCAAGTTTAATTGAAAATGTTAGAGAAATGATTCTAATTCCAACTATAGTATTTCAAATCATTTTATAATCTATTTTAAATAATTTTTTTCTCTCTTTATAAACTATTTTACTTTATTACTATTTTATTTTATAAATTATTTCAAATAAATAATTTTATAATCAACTACTTAATTTATTACTTAATGTTTTAAGTATATAATTTAATAAATTTGATAAATTCTATTTTAAATTACAAACTATTTCAATTATATATCTAAACTATTTTAAATATACCGTTAACTATTTTATTTTTCAAATTATTAAAGTTGGAATTGTTTCAAGATTTTAATTGGTTTAAAGGGAGATTTTAGTGTGAATAATATTCTATTTTGAATATTGAATGATTTTGAAAATATGATATTTTGATATGAAATATGAACCTCTTCGAAATGTAAAAGAACTGACAGGTGTAAAAAATGTAAAATGGGTTGTTAAAGACCCCGGTATCGGATATTGTCATACTCTCTGCCAATACCCAAAACCACTTTAACAACTGTGTATGCGGTGAAGTTCCAAAAATGGTGTTGGATGGATTTGGAGGCGATTACTGGATTTGAAGAAAGAGAACGATAATGGGTATCCTTGACCTTCGGGTCATAATTAAAATGACTAAAACAGGGCTATACCGTGAGCAAGTTGTAATAACCGGAAAATCTGGGCCAGTTTAAAATTTTTATTTTGGCAATTTTAACGAATTTTGAATATTTAAAATGAGTTATTTTAAATAAAATCGACGAGAAATTTATTTTTGAATATTAATAGAACGTATATATTATACGCGTCGTCGTTTGAATATAAATATTTATATATAATTATAAATAGGAATTGAAAATGGCGCGGTAGTTCGATAATTCGATTTCAAACTTCAATTGAATGTACCGGGTGCAAAACAATCCGGATTTTAGTGAAACCAAAAACATTAGGATCTATTTGATGATACCTTTCCAACGAATCCGAAAGATCAAAATTTCATAGCGGGAATCAAAAGATATGCCCTGTTGAGAATTCTGAATAGTCGCTATGGAATTCAGGCCCTTAAAAATGGACATTTTGCAAACGACCTCGGATTTCGACGAAACCACTTTTGTTGGGTCCGTGATGTAAAATAATTGCTAGGTTTCAAATTTCATAATTTTTCGAATCAATATGTGAACGTGGCAAAGGAAAACGCGTTTGACGAGTTTCAGTTGATTTTAATCGACTGAAAAATGGCCATTTTTCCAACGGTCTCGGAATTCGGCGAAACTAGTTTTGTTAGGACCGTATCATCAATACGAAGCTAGAAAATATTTTTCTGGAATTTATAGAGTTCGTATGTGACCCCGGTAAATTGAAATGCGCGTTCAGATTCAATATATAGAGTTATACGTTGATTTTGACGAAAACTGATTGAAACGATCGAATCAGCTTACGATACATATCCCATTGTGTTCGGAATGTGGGTAATACGCTAGGGACGACAGTCGGTGGGCGTGATTTCGAGTTCGTATTATAAAGCTACCTTTTTGAAAAAAATAATAATAAAATATTTATATATATAAATATATAGCCTGAATCCCCTTTCTCTCTCGCCCCTTATTTCAAAACCGTCGTTCACGAACCCAAGACCCCCCGTCGCCCTCGGTTTCGCCGCCGCCCCGCCCTCTAGGCACCGCCGCACCTCAGCCCCGGCCTCCCCACTTCCGACCGCACCTCCCCCTCCCCTCCGACGGCCCATCCCCGTCCCCCTCTTCAAAAATCGAACCTCAATGCTCCAACGCCCCAAATCGAGCCGCCACAGCCCGTTTCCGTCCACCCACACTTGGCCGCACCTTCCAACCCCCAACCCCGACCCCAGGCGCCGCCCTTCCGACCACCAACCCCGACCAGTGGGGCCCCCCAGTTAAAAATCCGATTTTTATTATTTTTCGAGTGTACATTTCAGTCCCCGAGATGTTTTAGCTCTTCTCCGAGCCTCCTCCGCCACTCTAACACCCCAAGTGAGTTTTATTTCAATTTCTATTCACTTATGCGATTAAAAATATAATTTTTTATATTGTAGAAAGATAAAAATATGATTTTTACATTGTAGGGACTATAAAAATATAATCTTTATGAAATATAGAATATAAAAATATCATCTTTGTATATGTAGCGAAATAAAAATCTGATTTTTATTATATATACATTGAAATAAAGAGGTGATTTTTATAGTGAGGAAATTAAAGCGAAATCTATATATTTGAAAAGGCGAAAACTTTATATTTGAAAAGGAGTAATCTTTATAGTTGAAAAGGCGAGATCTTTATATAGATGATAACGATGTAAAAATAGAATTTTTATCTATATAGTAGCGGTGTGAAAATAGAATTTTTATCCATAAAGCGTGATTGTAAAAATTCGATTTTTATATATTGAATAGCATAGTAAAAATTCGATTTTTATATATATAGTGGCTACGGGCGACGAAAGCGACAAAGGGCGAGAATGGCGAAGATTTCTATAAATGAAGAGTCGTGGTATTGGATAGCTTTAGGTGAGAACTTCTCACTCTTCAACTTATTTTTCTAGTTATATGTATATACTAGGATGCAGACGGTGCTTAGTAGCACCCGACACAATCGTCCACAGACCATGGACTTGTTTGATTGGTTGTGTAGTTGGTTAGATTATTTGGTTTGAATTGAATTGTTTGGTGAATTGAAATTGATTTGATTGATGTGTGAATGGCGTGGGCCTTCACTAGACCGGGGATAAGGCTAGGCCTTGTCCCGTTTCTAGTATCGTGCCATTATGCCGCCGAAATTTTCTAAAATATGTTAGAAAAATGGAAATATCATTTTTATTGAGTAAATGAACTGAATAGAAATTCATGTGTTGAAATAAAATATTTTATCGTTAAAAATATAATTTTTAACGTGGAAGTGAATAAAATAAAATATTCATTTACAAACCGGACGGTTTGTTTATGTACACCTATTTGAAGGACATTGATTGGGACGATAAATTTTACACATCGCCCAACTGCACAAATAAAATCTGTGTTTGAAACCCCACACGAGTGTTAGGATGAAATTTGAAGTTCACTCATCCTGATTGATTAAATATGTCGATCGATTGATTGACAGGCTGTTATAAGCGTTAGATATCTATATTCGATGCTTATACAGTGTAGTGCACTTTGGTTGATGGTTGATTATTTTTCAATGCTATTATATACATGTGTTGTATGGAAATCCATATAATTAACGTTATATGGTGATTGATTGAGCCTCATTCCAATCGGGAAAATAATGAATATTATAAAAGAAAATTCATGTGTTGAATATAAAAATAGTCATGTGTTGACGATGATTATGGGTTGAAACTATTCATGTGTTGAGTGAAATATTTTAAATAATAAAATTCACATCTTTATCATATTTAAAATTAGAACTACTTCCCTGTAGAAGTCTAATTAAAAATCAAACGATAGATACCATAGTTTTATAAAATATTTTACATAACAAAAATAGTGATGTGTTGACAGTACTCATGTGTTGAGATTAGTCAGGTGTTGGAAGAAATATAGATTCATGTGTTGAATGGAATAAATATTCATTTGTTGAATAGAATAACGGATTTATTGAAATATATAAAGCCGTGTTGATTAGAGTTGCGCTATTTTGACGTGAACGATATTTATATCGATTATATTCGTTTTTATAATGAATATAGAAAAGAAGTGATTTCAAAATATAACATTTAGAAAATGTTATCATTTGTATAGTAATGATATGAAGTATTCAGTTTTGATTAGAAATTGAATATAGAGTTGAAATGGTTTTGAAAACGAATTTAAAACGATTTATAAAATACGTTTTAAAAGGAAATTGACGAAATATATATAATATATATATATTATATATAAAATGGCCTGAATAGAACGCGCCGCTCCGCGGCAGTTCGTGAATTTCGACCATTGACTTCGAATTGACGTTGCGGGAGATCCGACCGTCGGATTCTCCTAAAACCGGAACCGTTGGGTTCGTATCGAAAAGAGCTTTCCAATGAATATTAGAAATTTGAAATCTAACGGTTGGATTTGGAATTATGTCCAAATCAAATTTGAAAAAGGTCGCTGTAAGTGCAGTTCGATAGCCGTTGATGGAAATCGACTGTACGGGCCTTGATAAAATTATTAAAAATATCTATAATTTGTGTAAAATCATAATATATGATTTGGAAAAAATTGAGCTGAAGAATTCCACATTTGAAAGGATAAAAATAGTTTTTTATCGAAATGAACTAGTTTTGAGCTGGAATTAAAATCAATTTATTTTTGAAATAAATAAATTGAATTTGAAAGTGATTTTAAAAGTAATCAATATTCCCAATACGTGGATTGGACTGGAGTTGAATCGAAATTATCTTCGGAATATTTCGATGTTGGATTTCGTGACTATACAAATATTGCTATGGGGATTTGAAAGATATATTTTATATCGTTATTTCCAATACGATATATGTTGGGTTCAGAATTTGATATTGAATATAAGCCGATATATTTTCTATTCAGAACCTTGTATTTAATATTAAATGTGATTTGGGTTTATCGTGAATCGTGTTTTAGATGACATTGGTTCTTTAACCCAGTTAAAGGCAAGATGTTGATTTTTGAAAGAATTAAGACTAGGTGTAGTTTTAATGAATCTTTAATTAGATTAAAATGTGAATTGATAATTTAAATTATCAAATCTGAAAAGTGATCGAGAGTGGAGTATCACCAGTTTTGCTCCAAAGCGATAGTTAAATCTTTAATTAGATTTGAACGTGAAATGGTAATTAATTTTACCGATAACACCGTGGTGTTAGGAATGGAGTATCACCAGTTTTGCTCCATGGGATATATAGGTTGGGATTGGGAAATAAAATAAATAATTACTTCGGTGTGGTTCGTTAATCCCGACTTGTTTGAAATGATATCCATAGGAGGACTTTAGGATAAATTTAGAAGAATTTATCTTGGATAAAATTAATGGGAACATTTCCCTAAGAATGTGATTTTGTGAATAAAAGAATATTCTGAATTGGAATGAGGCGTTTGTTGTGTTTGTGTAACATTTGTTTATCATATACGTGGGTTATTCAGAAAGGCCGGGTTTATACCCATTCTGAATAACCGATTCGACGAGATGTCGAAGATGAAGACGGTGGTTGAAGACCGGAAGTCTTCACATCGTTTGGGTGATTACTGATGATCTTGATTGGGCTGTACACCCAGGATGAGGGAATCAGTTGGTGATCGTCCAGACGTACCTGGAGATGGATGGATATGCGAGGAAAGTGCCTCCGGTTTCGTTCAGACCCAGAACGAACTTGTAAATGGATTGTGTGTCTGACATTGGATTTTATTCTGTGTTGATTGATCTCTATTAAATATACATCTGTTTGGCGGCAGAGAATTTATTCTCTTGCTTAACGCCCTTCTCTGAGACGTACGAGCTCAGAGGTTGTATATCGATGGATATCAGTCGCATGGAGTGAATTGCCAGTGTGGCATGCATAAGTGGCAATTGATCAAGGCTTCTGTTGAAAAGCAAAGTCTTGTGGTTGATGATCAAAGCACGGCCTGTGTGTCATAGCTTTGTGTATAACGTGAATTCGCGAGCCTCACACCTCGGTATGAGTCAAAAACGGGATACGGACCCAAGGAGTGCACGACGTTTCTTTCTAGCTAGGGTGGTGTCAGTGACCTACCAGCCCTGACATTTATATACTTTTCACCTGTGTGGTTGTTGGATACGAGGCGCCTCGGATATAGGTCTGTAAGGACCGGGAAACGTGTGTTCAGGAATAATTAATCCTCAAAAGTAAGAGAGGACCGGCCTTGGAGGTTCCAAAGGATCAGAGTGGGGTCCTGAGGCATTGCTAGAGTGTCTCGAACGCGGAGAGGAGCTTGCCCCTTGCCTCGACTCATGATGGAATCCAATTTCCAATACGTGGATTGCGGTTTTAATTGTAGAACTAGTATGGCGACATGATATATGGTACCCATGCCGTCTATGATTGATATTTATGATTGAAATTGTTTTGACACTATACATTTATTATAGTATCAAATGATTTGTTTTTAAACGTACCAAGCATGTTTGGCTATTATAAGGGAAAACCCTATCCTCCGGCTTGCATTGCATTGTGTGATGGGACCTGGGTCTTATAATAGCTTCATTTTTCCAAAGAGCATTGCGCTGTTTTTTTATATGCACTAGTATTCTTGGGAGGAAACCCGTTCCGTGTTATACGGTGTGGTCCCTTGAATTACTATCTTTAAAGTAAAGTTTTAAATAATTGTTTTAGTTCTCACACCAGTCCCATGACTGACCTGGAGTTTATTGTTTTAACCTAAACTCTGGGTGCCCCTATTTTCCGCACGGGCAGCTAGTAGTTTTGGTTTTGCAGATTTATATTCATAGGGTCCTGATTGACAACTGGAACGATGTTCGGAAAGCTCTGTATCCGTGTATCACTTCTAGTTGTGTTTTGTATATTTTTTCCGCTGCTATGTAATTTATTGTAATCTCTGATATTTGTTGAATGTAATTTATTCATTTATACTCTGTATATTCTTGTATCTGATGGAATTGTTGTAATAACAATGAAATGTTCTTCCGTATGTGTCCTTTTGTGTGTTGTTCTCAAAGTATTCGTGCTTTCCTTCACGGGGAAGTTACGGGTCCTTACACAAGTGGGGTTAGCTACCTCCATCGGCAACACTTCTTCCTTTATTATTATAATCCCTCGGTTTGATTGATTTGATTTGATGTGCATCCTTGATTTGGAAGTGTTGTCCGAGGTGGGCGGTAGTCGCGGCTATACGTTACCACCAGTCTGGGCGTGCAACTGGTATATTCATACTCTGGGCATTCTTCGTGTGCCTTGTCATATTATTTTGATCAAGCCCCCACGATTTTGATTTAACCTTGTCGTATCACGGCACATCCATATCCGCCGACGTACTGGTGTGTTATATGCAAACTGTATGTCAACGGTTTAAACGGTGTAAGGGTAATAATGGTAATCCTGGTTACACTATTTTAATATTTTATATTTAAACATAGACACTGTTATAATAGCGTATTGTATTATATAGTATCTAGTTTAACGGATCCTTAGGAGATGGGAATTCCCGTAACACCTCTTAAGTTATTGCTCTCATATTGTCACATGAATTTGATTTAACTAATATGAGAATGATTTAGTTCTGATCCGTGTGTTTGTTGTGTTTCTTTTTATGCAATACGCTCATGTCAGACCGAGTTGCAATTAGCGAAGATTTCCTTGATTTGAAGATACCATTATGAAGATGAATATGGAGCTCAACAGACGTATTAAAATTATTATTCCGCTGCATATATTGGTATGTTGTATGTTAATTTACTCTAATAATGGTTGTCAATATAATCAAATGTATGTTTTAACAGCTTCATGAAATGTTATTTAATTATTATATTTATCCTTCCACTGTGAGATTCTGTGTTTGTTTCTCTTCTTCTCTTCTTTTTCTTATATTAATCCCAATAATTATCTATATTTTTGATTTGTTTAAGTCAACATTGAGGTTCATTGTCGATTTGAACGGTCAATTAAATCCTGGATGTTACAGATTTCTATGTCTCCTAACACTTTCAATTGTAAATCAAACATGAAGTTCATCATGAAATCAATCAAAAGTGATCAAGCTTCTTAGAGATCAAAGATTCATCACCATACTCCTTTCATATTATGGAATTCACTTATTCCTCCACGGTTTTGTGTTGACTTGAGTGATGTTATTGTAATGAGCAATATGAATGTATTTTTGTATGATCCAAACCCTATAACTTGTGAATTGATAATGGAGATAGTTGCTAAAGTGGATGTAGACCTTTCCCAAAGTTGAACCCTATAAAATTTGTCTCTTTACCTTTGTTATGATTGCAGTCACTTTTCATACCGATTGGTGAAGTGCAATTTTTGCACCTTTGGTGTTCATTCTAATTTCGGAATAAACAACAATTCACAAAAGTAATCTTATAAAAAATAAAATATTTTTCTACATTAGTGAAATTGACAATCCATTTAACTCTATTTTGCACAAAATGTAGTTTAGTAATCTTTTGGAAAAAAAAACCATTTAAATGTCTTTGAACAGAATGCGATTCAACACCGATTTAAATGTTTTTCAAAGGTGATTTAATTTTCTTTTGTGCTACAATTAAGTACTCCACAAATTTTAATCAAATATGCAGTTGCTTTAATTGAGCCAAAAAACAATTTATTTCGTTTCAAGCAAAAAGAAGTTTATTTAATTTTGTTTTTAAAAGGAAGTTTACTTCTTAGGAGAAAACAAGCCATTTTTTAATTAAGAAAATTGGAATATTAACATCTGTCATAAGAAAAACCCAGCTCCAAGAAAAAGAGAGCTTAATTGGCTTTTGAACAATTCAGGTAGCTATAATGCATTTTTGAACAATAGGGAAGTTTTACTGCAGTTTCAACAAAATACAGTTTAACAGTCTTTTAAGCAATAAGACAGCCAGGCTACCATTCGAAAATGCAACTTCTACGATATTGATTTTTAATGTATGCACAATGAAACACCCCACCTCCGTTAAGGTCACTCACAAAGGGAATGCCTTAACTTTGGTGGGGGTTTATAGGTATAAGACACAGTAAACTTTACAAGACAGATAAATATAAGCAGCGAAACTCAAATATTTATTGCATAAGTGGTTCAATACAAAAGCGTTACGTCAAATTGTCTCAAAATAACTTCCAAAACATTACAACATAATTTCTGTCTTGATTATTCAATGAAGAAGCATAAACCAAAAATAAAACTGCATAAATCACCAAGAATAATGTCCAAGAGCCATAGCCAAGGTGAGAGAGAGTCCAAATCATACATCTACTTTCTTGAAGCTTGCAAAGAGTCTGACTAGGCTGCAGTATTCTCTCCTTAAGAACCCGGAGGGCGGGGGGGGGGGGGGGGGTAAATGGAAGAAAAGAGGACGAAAGAAAACGGGTTAGACAATAAGTCTGGTAAAATTGGTGATTACTAGAATTTAAACAAGGAAAGGGATCATGACAGAAATAAAAGAACATAGGACAATACCCTAATATAAGATAAGAGGAACATGTGATCGCACCCATTACAATAGTCTCTGCACCTACTTAACCATTGGTTCAACCAGCCCTATGTGTTCATAACAAACGATCCCCTTAATGATCGGCTCCTACTCACATGCATTCATATCCTGTGTCATTCGGCCCCACTTGACTGTAGATACCTATGCTGGTCCCACCATGGCGTGTATCAGTCCCTTTGGTGGCAACCCGACACGATTCAAGATGCACAGTGTATACTACTGATGCCTAGTGCCTGATTTTTCCACTTCGGAGTACGTGCACGCCTACACTCCGTCGGAACCTACACTGGCCCACCAACCGCCGACGTTTTTTTGACCGCTTATAATCAGCCCAGTAATCGTGCCCACCCTGCCTAGTTTTAGGGTACCATGATACATCTATGTGGGTTACTACTGAAATGGGTCCCCGTTACTAGGGTTTTCTAATCAACATGTTTATTTGGTTAAGTGTCCAAGTTTACCTAACCCCACCCATTCGTTTAGTTAACATGTTGAATCGGTTAAGTGTTTTCCTAATTGACTTAACCCTACCAATCCTAACTTAGCTTTAATTTATTAAAGCACTAACCACTCACATTAGACAGGTCTTGTTGTGGTCACTAGATGTGCCGGTTGGTTCCGGGAAGATTTACACTACAACTCAGTCTAACCTCGGGTTCTTTTTGGGCTTGATGCACTAACCACCCACATTAGACAGGTCTTGTTGTGGTCACTGGATATGTCGGTCGGTTCCGGGCAGATTTACACCATAACCCAGTCTAACCGCGGGTTAGGCATATTCGTCTTTTTCTAAATTCACATTTTTCTATACATGTCTAATTTCTTTATGTAAATTTAATTTAATTTAATCATGCCATAATTATCCTTTGATTATGCTCATCATAAATGGTATATCAAATATACCAATTTTCGAACAAATCTATGCCATGAATTTTCATATTTTCCCATCGCTACCCTCGTGGAACGTACGCATGAATCACATAAAATGTTGGGCTAGTAAATTAGCCCAACCCGTAAACAAGAAGGGGTAATAAACAAGGGACATGAAATAAACATAAAGTAGCATACATTTCAACTTGTCATGTGTAACTTAGCATAGAAGTATCATTAACTTTAATTAAATGGGTAAAGGTGAACTTGTGACTAAGTTGGGTCTAATTGTCATGTAAACTTGACAAAGGTCTAGCATGGAGGTTTAACATATAATCACAGTTTCAACCCACAACTTAGCATATTAACTTATGTATGTCAAAACATAAGAAAGCTACTACAATCATTTTTAAATTGCAACTTAGCATGATAACTTATGTGTGTTAAACATAAGAAGGCTGTTATAAACATATTCGAATCACAATTTAGCATGATACTTATGTGTTAAAACATAAGAGGACTACAATTCCAAATTTTACAACATAAATAGATTCAACCTAACATGAATATACATGAGTGCTGATCTAACATATAAGCATGTGTTTTAGATCATAAACTTGCAAATAATCACCAATTTATAACATGACATGTTTCACCATTTAATTGGATAAATAAATCCATTACCCAATCATAATAGATTCCAATTACATACAATATGTTCATTACCACAAGCATATAGACATGATTAATATACAATATATTCATCACCACAAGCATATAGACATGATTAATTACAACGATACTTTAAGATAAACGAGAATCAAATCTTATACATAAGCATCATTCTATATTCAAATTACAACATGCCATGATTCATTTGAAAGAACGTTTAAATCTGCGTAATAGCCAACTTACAAACTAAAAAGGAATTCTTGCGTTCTGAAATCTGAATTCTAAAATTGGTAAGCTCGCCTTTGATGTAGATCGTTGAATTTGATAAGTTTTAATTTGATTTTTGATTTATGGTCTTATCTTGTCTTTGAATTGGTGACGGCTACTCCAAGTTCTCAATTGACAGCATGATAGTTCTAGGATTATTTTTATGTGATTTTTAGGTTTGAGCATTGGGTTGTTTATATAGAATTTCAATTCAATTTGAGCCGTCGGATGATCCTAGGGTTAACCACAACCATTCAGTCAAGATAGGGTGACACCTCAGCCTTAATGACTCAGCACTGAGTCACAAAATTTTCACCTTTCAGATCTGCCCAGGGGGGGGGGAGGTCGACCCCCAGGTCGACACTAGGGTTGACCTCCTGGTCGACCTGGGTCCTGGGCGGGAATTTTCCTGCCCAGCCCGCTTCTGACTTTTGTTTTGAATTTAAATTTGTTTTCGAGCTGTTTGAATTTATTTGAATTTTCTGGAAACTTCCGAGAACCATAACTTCTTCATACGAAGTCCAATTTACGCAAACTCGGATTCTATCTCAACCAGAATTCCAAAAAGAACACAATGGCGTAACCCATTTCCCTTAATTCTCACATTTTGAATTAATTATTGTTTAATTCGTTACTATAATGCTAACAGAAAATACGGGGTGTTACATTCTCCCCTCCTTTTAGGATTTCGCCCCCGAATTCTTCAAGTCGTGAAGAACTTATATCCTACCATCCAATCACCCATCTACTCATCCATCAAACACAGGCGTCCATTGTCCTTAAAAGATTTTCTAATGCTTCATGATCATACGCATTATGTGTGTACATGTCCTTATCTAATGCAAAATCTGGTGGTCTACTGATTCAGTTGACCTCCTTAATGCAAATTATGTCAGTGCCATGAGTCCATTATGAATGCAATTTTTCCTACTCAAAATTTCCTACATGAGTGCACAATCATTCATACAAATGCAACGTCCATATGATAACACATCAAGTTTCAATACATAAACCAATACGTATATGCATACGCAATATGGAAGTGACTGAGCCGATCTAATACCTAATGTGTGTGTATATGCATCTACTAGCAACCACTTGCAACCATCAATCATAACATGTTTCAATTACATGTTTACATCCAAATTGGTTCCTACCTAAGGATAAAGGATAGGATCGAGGAGATATACCTAAAAAGATAGATACGGGCATAAACTTAAGGAAAAAGAGATTAAGAATGTACCCTAAAAAAAGAAAAGGGTAGGCTGCGTGTATTCTGTCCTCAGTTTCCCAAGTCACGTCTTCCTCGGTGTCGCTCCATTGAACTTTGACGAGCTTAACTTCACAGTTGCGTAGCTTTTTGACCTCTGTTCCCAAGATACGGGTTGGAACTCTCCTCACAGTCGCTTATCGTTCAACTTCTACTTCCTTTAGCATGCTTGGTTTTACCACTTCCGCAGACTCGTGTAAGCATTTCTGAAGGTGAGAGACATGAAAGACATTATGAACCCCGCCTAATCTTTCGGGTAGTTGTACCCTATAAGCCATTTTCCCAATCTTCTCAATAATAGGGAACGACCCTACAAATCTTGGTGCTGACTGTCCTGCGGATCCAAAGCGAACGACGTTCCTCAAAGGAGATACTTTAAGGAACACCTTATCTCCAACTTCGAACTCAAGGTCAGTTCTTCTTTTGTCTGCGTAGGACTTCTGTCTATCTTGGGCAGTCTTCATTCTTCTTTGTATCAAGTCTACTTTCTCTGAAGTTTCCCTAATCATGTCTGGTCCAAGTATGAGCTTGTTTGTGGACTCCCACCAACAAGTTGGTGACCTGCACGGTCTTCCATATAAAGCTTCGAAAGGCGCCATGCCTATGGTGGCTTGGTAGCTATTGTTGTAAGCGAATTCCACCAAAGGTAGATGATCCTCCCATGTACCTCCGAAGTCAATAATGCATAATCTCAAGAGGTCTTCGAATACTCTGTTGACTCTTTCCGTCTGGCCATCGGTTTGAGGGTGATAGGCCGTGCTTAAGCATTACTGTGTGCCTATATCCTCTTGTAAACTCTTCCAAAACTCGCTCATGAAGATAGGGTCTCGATCACTCACTATGCTGGAGGGTATCCCATGTAGTCGAACTATCTCCTTAAGATATATGGATGCTAGAGATGAGGCAGTCCTTCTACTCTTGACGGGTATAAAGTGGGCGCTTTTTGTGAGCCTGTCCACTATTACCCAAATGCTGATATTGCCCCTTCTTGACCTAGGCAACCCATCTATAAAGTCCATCAAGATGCTATCCCATTTCCACTGTGGGACCTCTAGAGGATGGAGCAGACCACCATTCTTCTTCTGCTCCGCCTTGACTTGTCGGCACATTAAACACTTAGAAACAAATTCAGCTACGTCTTGCTTCATGCCATTCCAAAAGAAAACTCTTTTGATGTCTTTATACATTTTGTCTCCGCCTGGGTGTATGGTCAGCTTGGAATGGTGTGCCTCTTCTAGAACCGCCTTTACCAAATCCCTTGCTTGTGGGACGCATAGTCTTCCATATCGTCTCAACCAGCCCTTGGCATCAATGGAGTATCTATTGAGGTGAGTGGAAGTCTCACCCTTAATTAACTTGTCCATCACAACGGCTAGCTGATGGTCTTCTCTTTGCACGGCTTCGATTGAGTCTAATAGAGTTGGCCGCACTTCTAACGTAGCTAGCTAGCCAGGTACAAAGTCAGAGGAGGGTCTAAAGCTAAAGCTTGCTATGAACTCCAAGCTTTGCGTTTCCACAAAGAGAGGGCTTAAGGTCAATTTCTTTCTACTCAAGGCGTCTGCTACTGCATTGCCTTTGCCAGGAGTGTAGAAAATCTCAAAATCGAACGAGGCAAGAAACTCCATCCATCTTTGCTGCCTGAAGTTGAGATCTTTCTGCAAAAAAAGGTATTTCAACGATTTATGGTCAGTATACAGTTCAAATTTCCCACCTAGGAGATAATGGCGCCAAGACTTAAGCGCAAAAACGATGGCTGCCAACTCAAGGTCGTGGGTTGGGTAGTTTTTCTCGTGTACTTTCAACTGTCTTCCACCATAAGCCACTACCTTCCCTTCTTGCATCAGAACAGCGCCTAGTCCCGTTCCATAAGCATCTGTGTATACTGTAAACATCTTGCTTCCATCAGGCAATGTCAGAACTGGGGCTGTTGTTTGAGCCCTTTTCAAACGTTGGAAAGCAATATCGCAATCCAAATCCCAATTGAAAGCTAGGTTCTTCTTTGTCAATCTTGTCAGTGGAGCTGAAATTTTTGCAGAATCCTTGATGAACTTTTGATAAAAGCCTGCTAGCCCGAGAAAGCTTCGGACTTCGGTTCCGTTTCGAGGAACCTTCCAATCTTGCACAGCAACCACTTTCGCGCGGTCCACAGCTATCCCCTCTTTTGACACCAAATGTCCAAGGAGCCTAACTTCTCTCCAGAAATGGCATTTGGAGAATTTCGCCTTCAACTGATGTGCACGGAGAGTATCCATGACTTCTTTTAGATGCTGAGCATGTTCTTCCTCATTCTTTGAGAAGATCAAAATATCATCTACGAAGACCACCACAAACTTATTGAGGAACTCTCGGAACACCCTGCTCATTAAATCAACGAAGTAAGCGGGTGCATTTGTCAGGCCGAAGGGCATGACAAGCCACTTGAAGAAACCATCTGGAGTTCTGAACGCGATCTTATCAATGCTGTCTTCAGCCACCCTTAGCTGATGAAACCCGGTAGCAAAATTTAATTGGGAGAAAACCGATGCACCTACAAGCTGATCGAACAAATCATCTATTCTCGGGAGTGGGTGCCTATTCCTCTTGGTCAGCTTGTTTAGCTCCCTATAATCAACGCACAGGCGAAGCGAACCGTCCGCTTTAGTTGCGAACACTACTGGAGCACCCCATTCAGAAATACTCCACCTTATAAACCCCTTCTCAAGCAATTCTTTAACTTGCTTGCTGAGTTCTTTCCTCTCCCACGGAGCTATGAGTCTAACGGGTAAAGCAACGGGCTTTGCGTTGTCCACGAGGTATATGCGAAAATCTATCTCCCACTTCGGAGGTAAGCCCTTTACCTCTTCAAACACATCCGAGTATTCACGGACTACCCTTACAGACTGCAAGTTCTCAACATACGCATCAAGAGATTCTTGATAACTAAGCATAACAGAGTTCATGGGATTACAAGAAATTTCGAGAGTGTTACCGAGTCGAGTCATGAGTCTAACCACTCTCTTTGTGCAATCGAAGGCGACACCATTACTGGATAGCCAGTCCATGCCTAGAATCAACCCATAGCCCGTGAAGCCCAAAACAAAGGCATTACATCTAAACCCAACGCTTAATATAGATATTTTCAAATCCAAACAAATCATTGACAAATAAGCTGAGCCCCCAATTGGATATGAAACAAACAAGGGATCCTCTACCATACTAGTGTCTAAGTGCAGAGATTCCACCAAAGCAGTAGATATAAAAGAGTGTGATGCGCCAGAATTAAATAGTGTACGTACAGGATGATCAAAAAGATAGACTAAACTTTCGACAGAAATATTTCTACCTATTTCTTGCGGAGGTGCCGTGAGAGCGTGAACTTGTCCTACAGAAGAAGGTCCATCTCCCTGCCCTTGCTTCCTTGGGCAGGCCCTAGCCATATGTCATGTCTTACCACAGTGGAAATAGCCACCCATCTTCCTTTTCTTCTTCTTGCAGTCTTTGATCAGATGTCCAGGAATGCCACAGAAATTACATTTTCTCTTGTCATGGTTTTTTTTTTCTTCCCGCCTTTCTTTGAATCATCCTTCTTGTTCTGCGACCCTTTCCCCTTCTTATCTTGAGGCACTTCCCCTTTTGCCTCTTTCTTGCCCTTGTCTTCCTCATGTAAGAATGCCATATCCACTAACCTCTCGTAAGTAGCCCCCATAGGTATATGGGTCATAGCTAAGTTGTGAAGTGGCTCATTCAATCCCTTGACAAAACGGAGAGCCTTTTTATGAGTAGTATTCACTAAGTCCAGTCCAAATCGGGCCAGTTGATTGAATTGAATGACGTACTCCTTGACCGTCATACTTCCTTTCTTAAGAGATAAGAACTTTTCCAACTGTAAACTTCGTTCAGCTTGTGAGAGGAATTTCATCTCAAACCTTATTCTGAAATCCATCCATGAGTCAACCGGTCTTTCAGCGTTAGTGACTTCCCACCAATAGGAAGCTTCGTCTTTGAGCAACCATACAGCCAACTGTATCTTCTGCCTATCGTCCACCTCGAAGATAACGAACAGATCCTCAGTTTCTTTGAGCCAGTTCCTTGCTTCTACGAATGATTCAGTTCCCTTGAAATCCTTTCCACCCATGGCCCTAAAGTCTCTACAAATCTTTGAGAAAGCATTTGCATGAGGAGGAGGAATATCTTTTGGGCCTGCATCATTGGCCTTAGCTTCTAAGTACATCCTGAACCAGCTAGGTATCGGTACACCCTCTGGAAGGTTAAGATTCCTAGACATGCTGAAACGAAAAAGAAAAGATTCAAAACGAAGGATAGAAAGATAGTACATATGGCTTTGGGGATTATGCCTTTTTAAATTTAAAACAACACTCTTTCTTGAAAAATGCTTCTTTATATTTCTTTTTGAAAATAATTTTCAAAAACTCTTATTTGATCTGGTAAACCTTTGCTCTGATACCAAGTGAAACACCCTACCTTCGTTATGGTCACTCACAAAGGGAATGCCTTAACTTTGGTGGAGGGTTATAGGTACAAGACACAGAAAACTTTACAAAAGAGATAAATATAAACAGCGAAATTCAAATATTTATTGCATATGTGGTTCAATACAAAAGCGTTACATCAAATTGTCTCAAAATAACTTCCGAAACATTACAACATAATTTCTGTCTTGATTATTCAATAAAGAAGCATAAACCAAAAATAAAACTGCATATATCCCCAAGGATAATGTCCAAGAGTCATAATCAAGGTGAGAGAGAGTCCAAATCAAACATCTACTTTCTTGAAGCTTGCAAAGAGTCTGTCTAAGCTGCAGTATTCCCTCCCTGCAGACTTGGGGGGGGGGGGAGGAATGGAAGAATAGAGGACGAAAGAAAACGGGTCAGACAATAAGTATGGTAAGTTCGGTGATTACTAGAACTTAAACAAGGAAAGGTATCATGACAGAAATAACAGAACATAGGACAATACCCTAATATAAGATAAGAGGAACATGTGATCGCACCCATTACTAAAGTCTCTGCACCTACTTAACCATTGGTTCAACCAGCCCTACGTGTTTATAACAAACAATCCCCTTAATGATCGGCTCTAACTCGCATGCATTCATATCTTGTGTCATTCGGCCCCGCTTGACTGTAGATACCTGTGCTGGTCCCACCATGGGGTGTATCAGTCCCTCTGGTGGCAAACCGACACGATTCAAGATGCACAGTGTATACTACTGATGCCCAGTGCCTGATTTTTCTACTACGGAGTATGTACGCGCCCACACTCCGTCGGAACCTACACTAGCCTACCAACCGCCGACAATTTTTTGACCGCTTATAATAAGCCCAGAAATCGTGCCCCACCCTGCCTAGTTTCAGGGTACCATGATACATCTATGTGGGTTACTGCTGAAATGGGTCCCCGTTACTAGGGTTTTCTAATCAACATATTTATTTGGTTAAGTGTCCTAGTTTACCTAACCCCACCCATTCGTTTAGTTAACATGTTGAATCGGTTAAGTGTTTCCCTAATTGACTTAACCCTACCAATCCTGACTTAGCTTTAATTTATTAAAGCACTAACCACTCACATTAGACAGTCTTGTTGTTGTCACTGGATGTGCCGGTCGGTTCCGGGCAGATTTACACCACAACTCAGTCTAAACTTGGGTTCTTTTTGGGCTTGATGCACTAACCACCTACATTAGATAGGTCTTGTTGTGGTAACTGGATATGCCGGTTGGTTCCGGGAAGATTTATACCATAACTCAGTCTAACCTCGGGTTAGGCCTATTCGTCTTTTTCTAAATTCACAGTTTTCTATATATGTCTAATTTCTTTATGTAAATTTAATTTAATTTAAACATGCCATAATTATCCTTTGATTGTGCTCACCATAAATGGTATATCAAATATACCATTTTATGAACAAATTTATGCCATGAATTTTCATATTTTCCCATCGGTACCCCCGTGGAACGTGCGCATGAATTACATAAAATGTTGGGCTAGTAAATTAGCCCAACCCGTAAACAAGAAGGGGTAATAAACAAGAGACATGAAATAAACATAAAATAGCATACATTTCAACTTGTCGTGTGTAACTTGGCGTAGAAGTATCATTAACTTTAATTAAATGGGTAAAGGTGAACTTGTGACTAAGTTGGGTCTAATTGTCATGTAAACTTGACAAAGGTCTAGGATGGAGGTTTAACATATAATCACAGTTTTAACCCACAACTTAGCATATTAACTTATGTATGTCAAAACATAAGAAAGCTACTACAATCATTTTTAAATTGCAACTTAGCATGATAACTTATGTGTGTTAAACATAAGAGGGCTGTTATAAACATATTCGAATCACAATTTAGCATGATACTTATGTGTTAAAACATAAGAGGACTACAATTCCAAATTTTACAACATAAATAGATTCAACCTAACATGAATATACATGAGTGTTGATCTAACATATAAGCATGTGTTTTAGATCATAATCTTGCAAATAACCACCAATTTATAACATGACATGTTTCACCATTTAATTGGCAAAATATATCCATTACCCAATCATAATAGATTCCAATAACATACAATATGTTCATTACCACAAGCATATAGACATGATTAATATACAATATGTTCATCACCACAAGCATATAGATATGATTAATTACAACGATACTTTAAGATAAACGAGAATCAAATCTTATACATAAGCATCATTCTATATTCAAATTACAACATGTCATGATTCATTTGAAAGTACGTTTAAATCTGCGTAATAACCAACTTACAAACTAAAAAGGAATTCTTGCATTCTGAAATCTGAATTCTGAAATTGGTAAGCTCACCTTTGATGTAGATCGTTGAATTTGATAACTTTTAATTTGATTTTTGTTTCAGGTTCTTATCTTGTCTTTGAATTGGTGACGGCTACTCCAAGTTCTCAATTGACAGCATGATAGTTCTAGGATTATTTTTGTGTGATTTTTAGGTTTGAGGATTGGGTTGTTTGTATATAATTTCAATTCAATTTGACCCATTGGATGATCTTAGGGTTAACCACAACCATTCAGTCAAGATAGGGTCACATCTTATCCCTAGTGACTCAGCACTGAGTCACAAAATTGTCACCTTTCAGATCTGCCCAGGGGGAGGGGGGAGGCAGGTCGACCCCCAGGTCGACCTGTAGGGGGGAGGTCGACACTAGGGTCGGCCCCCTTGGCGACCTGGGTCCTGGGTGGGAATTTCCCCGCCCGGCCCGCTTATGACTTTTGTTTTGAATTTGAATTTGTTTTCGAGCTGTTTGAATTTATTTGAATTTTCCGGAAACTTCCGACAACCATAACTTCTTCATACGAAGTCCAATTTACGCAAACTCAGATTCTATATCAACCAGAATTCCGAGACGAACACAATGGCGTAACTCGTTTCCCTTAATTATCACATTTTGAATTAAGTATTGTTTAATTCGTTACTATAACGCTAACAGAAAATATGGGGTGTTACACACAAGGTCTTTTATTAGCTCATTATAGAAATAATTATGTAATGGTGAGAACAAATTTAAAACCAATAGTTTCATTTGAAAAAAACATATTTACTGGATAAAATTAGATGGACGAGAACAAGATAAATAAAGTAGTAATGCACTTTGGCTGACTGAATTTCCAGTATTCACAGTTATGCAATCCAAGATATTTAGTTCACCTTGAATCATATCTTTAATATTATAACAAGCATTTCTAATCATTTCTTCCTCTGTGAATTTAGTTTATTATCATCTCCTCTCATTGACACGTGATACTATCATTTTGATATGCTCATACCATCTAAGCCTGCTTCTCTTAGTTTAGATGACTGGGTGATTACTACATCAGTTTTAGCTCAAACTAGTCAGTCGATAACACAAAGTATTAATATAACAGGTAACAAGTGTAATGACTTCAACTAATTCCCATGATTAAACCTTGGAAATGTTGAAAGTTTAATGTACAAAATTAAAGTATTCTAATTTAGACATTAATAACTCATCACACAATTACTCTTGCTGGAGTTCATAAGCTAGCTTCTAACGAGAAGCTGTGAGATCTCAAATTGATGTGAAAGTTGAAATTTTGGAATTTCCCATCATTATCGGCATCATCACAAGCTAAAACTCATTGATTTAAGATTAACTATATACGAATGGACATAAATAGACGATTATGACAGATAGTATGGTCTACTGTCATTTTATCATGTTTACCAATCTAAAGCTAAAACTCATTGATTCAAGATCAACTATATCTATCTATTCCAATTTTTCTGTAACAAAAATTGATTATATAACTCATAAGTACTCTTTGGTCGTAATATTAATAACAAATGCCCTCCATTTCCACAAATATTTCAAACTTCCATACCATAGGCCTTCATAAATCCTACTCTTCCAAAATAAAAAATCATAAATATTTTAAATAGTAAATTCACAAACAAGGCTAATCAATAAGTGTTGCAACATTCTATCATCGATGACTCTTTACAAACTTGCATTTCTCGTCATCAAGTGCTACAACATTCTAGCAACGATGATTCTTTACAAGCTTGCATTCCATAGCCGTATTTCATATAAAACGTCATGACATATTTCTACATGGTTCTTATTTCTATTCACTCTCTATATAGTCCAATCTAATTAGAATAATTGAATGCTCATGGTCGCACGTTAGTGCGACAAAGTGCTTATGAAAAATACTAGAACAATCCATGTATTTCATACGTTATTGTGTACTTTACTGACACATATTATTAATCAAGATAACACATCTCCAAGGATTTTTCTTCTTCATCAAATCTAAAGTAATGCCTTCATATAACATCAAATGTATGTTTTTTCAAGTTAATGAGAAACTATATACATATATCTATAACTCATGTTTCATAATCATTCATAGTCTGTTGATGTAGATGCATTTTGTTATAGCGTCTTAGGCTAAAACCAAACCGGCGTAGTCATGCTCTTTCTTAATCTAAACTCAATCTCTCAAAAACCCACATACAATAAAAATAAGCTTAATGGTCTACTAATGCATTTATAAAGAAGTGTTAATCTGTTATAACAGCTATGATTGTAGGCAGAGGCTAAATTGGTATCATATTTGCTTATATATATATATATATATATATATATTGTAGTTCACCAACTTCCCAACCCATTCTATGCATAAAAAATACAATCCATATTTATAATGAAACACATAAGAAGTGTGAAGACAGTGTGAAAAAGAAGTAACCAAAAAACAAAAGCAGATATAGTAAATAGCTTGACCAGGTGTTTACCTTGTTTTTTGTTCCATTATTTTCTGATTTGGTAGCTTCTTCCAAATGTACATATGATGCTTCCTACAAGCGAATTCACACAAGATTCAAACCACAGGAGGATTAGTTAACATGGTGCCTTCTAGAATATGTATACTATTGATCATGAAGGTTTAGTTATTATTACTGATTCCTGAATCCTGGTCAGGCTTAGGAACCAACAAATGTGTCTTTTTTCAAAGTAAAACACATAATAATAAAAACACAACTTGACATTTTATAGAGGAAACAAACTTTTCCTAACAATTATAGTGTATGCACTAATTTAAGTGTTTAGATGCACTTTCTATTAGACGCAGTTAATATTTTTAAAAACATGCATAACAGTATAAACTCTTGTAAGATTACAGGAGCAATTCGAAATCCCCCAACCTCCGAAATGACAAAAAAGGACGGATTGAGTTGAGAACACAACAAATCAGAACGCAAACCGAAGAACATTTCATTGCTATTACAACAATTTACATCAGAGTACAAGAATATAATAGAGTATGAATAAATAATATACATCAGAAGAATATCAAAGATTAAAATTACATTAGCGGCGGAAAAATAATACATAACACAACTGAAAGAGATATATGGATACAAAGCTTTCCGAATATAGCTCCAGCTTAAATCCAGGATCCTGGAAAAGAAATATCTGAAAAAACCCAACTACTAGCTGCTCGTGTGGAAAATAGGGGCACCCAGAGTTTAGGTTAAAACAATAAACTCCAGGTCAGTCGTGGGACTGGTGTGAGAACTGAAACAGTTATTAAATTTTTACTTTAAAATAAAGTAAATCAAGGGACCACACCGTATAACACGGAACAGGTTTTCTCCCAAGAATACCAATGCATAAAACAGTTTATAAACAACGCAATGCTTTTTGGAAAAATGAAGCTATTATAAGACTCAGGTCCCATCACACAATGCAACATAAGCCGAAGGATAGAATTTTACCTTATTATAGCCAAACATGTTTGGTACGTTTAAAACAAATCATTTTGATATTACTATAAGTATATAGTGTCAAAATCACTTCAAATATAAATGTATCAATCACAGACGGCATAGTATCCCATGCTACTATGTTACCATACTAGTTTTGCAACTAAAACCAAAAAGTCACGCACTGGTCGATCTCCAAGTATATCTGGACGATCACCACTTATTACCTTGTCTTGGGTGTAAAACCCAAACAAGACACCAGTAATCATCCAAACGATGTGAAGATTTTCGGTCTTCAACCACCATCTTCATCGTCGAAACAATTATTCAGAATGGCTAAAAACCCAGCCTTTCTGAATAATTCAAGTATTTTATGATCAAGTACTATAAAAAACACAACATACGCCTCATTCCAATTATGAATATTCTTTTATTCAAATATTCATATCCTTTGGGAAAGATTCCCATTAATTTTATCAAATATAAATTCTTCTAAATTTATACTTTAATCTTCCTTTGGATACAATTCTAAACCAAATTAAGGTTTATCAATTAGTCGGGATTAGCGACCCTTATCGAAGTAATCATTTGTTTTACTTCTCAATCCCAACCTATTCATCCCATGGAGAAAAACTGGTAATACTCCATATCTAACACCATGGTGTTATCGGTAAATTTAATTACTATTTCACGTTCAAATCTAATTAAAGATTTAACTATCGCCTGGAGTAAAACTGATGTACTCAATTCCCGATCATTTCCTAAATTTGATAATTTAAATTATCACATGCACATTTCAATCTAATTAAAGATTCATTAAAACTCCAATTATTTTTATTCTTCCAACAATCATTAGTTAATGATTATTTAACTTTGGAAACAAAAACATGCCGCACCGACAATCTACACCGTACCATTGATTTCTGTCGATATATAACCTCTTAGCTCGTACATCTCAGAGAAGGGTGTTAAGCAAGAGAATAAATTCTCCGCCACCTAATAGATATATATTTAGCAGAGAACAACAATATGGTTCGAAATACAATGTTAGACATGTAATCCTATCCTTTACAGGGTTAAAGAACCAATGTCATTTAAAACACTATTCATGATAAACCCAAAATTCCATTCCATTAATAATGGAATCTTCACGGAAAATAGATCAATATACATAAAAGATATTAATTTCTGTTTCCGACTAATAATATAAATGGAATAACGACACAGGCTTTTAAATTCCATATATATTAACAATCTTCATCCATAGAAGTTCACTTCGATTATTACCAAATCGAATTCCATTCAATTTTAATTTAATATATTAAATAGGAAAACTTTACATTGGAAATTTTTCGTTAAATCTTAATAAAAAGATTTATAAACTCCAAATCACATTTCACTGTTAAGGGTTATAGAACGAATGTCATTAAAACACACTTCACAATAAATCCAATTCACATTCCATGTTATTCCAATTACTAAATATAACTGGAATACTCTAATAATCTTAAATAAAAAATTTATTCTTTTCACACGGGGTTTAAGAATAGTGTTATTTAAGACATCATTGATGACAAACCCAAAATCCAATTTAATATTAAATATAAGGCTCTAAATAGAAATAATATCGACTTATATTCAATATCAAATTCTGAAACAAAGACATATCGTATGGGGAATAACGATATATATCTATCTTCCAAATTCCTCCACAATATCCGTATTGTCACAGAATCCAATATCGAAATATTCCGGAGATGATTTCCATTCAAATCCATATATTAGAAATTCTTGGTTAGATTAAAACCATTCACAAATCCAATTTATTTTATTTAAAAATTATTGGATTCCAAATCTAGTTAATAACTAGTTCATTTTGATAAAAATATATTTTTATCTTTACAAATATGGAATTTTTCATTCCATTTCTTTCCAAATTATTTATTTTGATTTTACACAAATTATTAATATTTTTAATAATTTATTAAGGCCTTTCAGTCAATTTCCATAAACGGTCATCGAGCTGCACTTACAACGACCTTTCCCAAATTTGATTTGGACATAATTCGAAATCCAACCATTAGATTTCAAATCTCTTATATTCGTTGGAAATCTCTTTTCGATACGAACCCAAAAGTTCTGGTTTTAGGAGAATCTGATGGTCGGATCTCCCGTAATGTCAATTCGAAGTCAATGGTCGAAATTCGCGAACGGTCGCGGCGCGACGCATTCTATTCAGGCCATTATGTATATATAATATATATATTATATATATTTCGTTGATTTCCATTTAAAACATATTTTATAAATCATTTGTAAATTCATTTTAAAATGATTCCCACTTTCATTTCAATTTTAAATCAAAATTGAATACTCCTTACCATTATAATATTTAAATGATAATATTTTCAAAATATCAAATTTTGAAATCATTTCCTTTTCGATATTCATTATAAAAATGAAAGAAATTGATATAAATATCGTTCGCGTTAAAATGGCGCAAATCAAACTAACACGGCTTCATATATTTCAATATTTTCATGTCCATCCTAATTCGGACATCAAAATCATATTTTAATCCTTTATTGAATATTATTTTACAATATTCCTTATTTTAAAATATTCATTGTTCGTTACTTTAAAATATTCATTAATTTAAAATATTTGTTCCTTCTGAATTGGAATCGGACCCCATCAATTACCACATAATTTTATTTATATGGATTTCATACAACACATATATATATATATATATATATATATATATAACAACATTGATAAACAATCAACCAACAATTAGGATTAGTGCACATCAAATATCATCCCAATACCCGTGTGGGGTTTCAATCAACAAATACTAAATATTATTTGTGTAGTTGGGCGATGTGTAAAATTTATCGTCCCAATCTATGTTAGTCAAATGGGTGTACATAAACAAATCTTTTGATTTTAAAAGAATATATATTTTCGTTTCAGGAGAATTTTATGTCGTTCATACATACGTTAAAAAATATATTTTTAACGATAAAATATTTATTTCAACACATGAATAAGTTATACAGTTCATACATTCAATAAAAATGATATTTTTATTTTTCTAACATTTTATATATCTCATATATATGTTAAAAATAATATTTTTAACTAGCTTTTAATTTTTCTAACACATTTTAGAAAATTTCGACAGCATAACGGCGCGATATTAAAATTGGAATAAGGTCTTGCCTTATCCCACGCCTGATACTGGCTCGCACAATACACAAACCAATTACAATCAATTCACATTCAATAAGAAATACCATAACCGATATTTCCAGATCTGAACCCCATGAACACCCAAATCGGACTCACGTCAACTTACAACCGGTGACCAACTATGGCATCCAATTTTGAAATCGCGACAAGTAAATTTTGAAATTGGTATCTCTAGATCCAATTGATGCATTAAACTTTGAAAGTCGTTTTTAATTTGAAATCCGAGATTTGTGAACAAGCCGACGTGCCTGAATCTATAGGCGGGTTTGACAAATCTTTGAAAACTTTGTTTTTGTTGTGAGAGAGTAAAGATTTAGGAATAAGGATTCGAGAACATGATAGGAGGCTAAGACGACCCCAAATCCCGTTCTGACGGAGACAAGGGTTATCTTTGGAATATAACACAGAAACAGATAATAGCAGAACAGAATTAAATAAACACACCAGATAATGAACAATAAAATATACTGGATAAAAGTAATCATCAGAGTTACACAGTATACAGGATCTTACTTAGTACAAATACAGTTCAGCTATACATAAATGTCTACAGCGGAAAACAAACAAAATATGTACAATAGAGCTGAACATCATAAAAAGAGATAAATGATATATTCCATCTTCAGCTCCAGCTATCCAGAAATAACCAGCTAAACCTGAATACAAGGCTGCCCGTGTAGAAAAGGGGCACCCGAGTTTGAAAGTGAAACAAACTACGAGTCAGTCATGGGACTGGTATGAGAAATCTACTCAACACATATATAATATGGCTAATCACAGGACCACGCCACTTTCGTGGAACGGGTTTACTCCATTGGATTGCCAGTGCTTTAAAGCAAATCATTCTTTTAACCATCGCAATGCTTTTTATAAAAAATGAAGCCATTATAAGACTCAGTTCCCATCACACAATGCAACGCAAACTGGAGGATAGAGTTTTTACCTTATAACGGCCAAAATATGCTTGATACAAATAAAACAAAGGCATTTGATATTATTGCTAGTGTTTATATGTTTTGAAAACAATTTCAAAACATAACTATCAATCATAGGCGGCATGGGTACCATATATCATGTCGCCATATATATATACAATCAAAACCGCACAGTCACGTATTTGGAAATTGGATTTCCGTCATAAACCAAGGCAAAAGATAGTCCTTACCGACTTCGAGACGCTCTAGCCCGCCCCTCAGGACCCAGACTCAGGTGGGCCCTAGGATCATCAGGGCTGGTCCACCGATGTGGATTAAAATTCATGAACACTGCATTTCCCCACCCTTTGGGGTGTAAATGAGCCAACGAATGGCTCCATCGGACCCGGATCGTCCGATCTAACCGAGGCGCCTCGCAACAGCAACAACCACACTGGTGAAAAGTATATAAATGTCAGGGCTGGTAGGTCACTGACACCACCCTAGCTAGAAAGAAACGCATGCCCTCACTGAGGTCCTTCTCCCGTTTCTGGTTCATACCGGGGTGTGAGGCTCGCGAATTCACATTATACACAAAGCTACGCCACACAGGCGGTGCTTTGATCATCACCACAAGGCTTTGCTTTTCAACAGAAGCCATGATCATTTGCCACTTAGGCATGCCACACTAGCAATTCATGCCATGCGACTGATGTCCATCGATATACAACCTCTGAGCTCGTGCGTTTCAGAGAAGGGCGTTAAGCAAAAGAATAAATTCTCCGCCGCCAAACAGATGTATATTTAATAGAGATCAATCAACACAGAATAAAATCCAATGTCAGACACACAGTCCATTTACAAGTCCGTTCTGGGTCTGAACGAAACCGGAGGCACTAAATACCTCGCAAACCCATCGATCACCACGTACGTCTGGACGATCACCACTCATTATCCATATTTCGGGATGCCTCCCAATCAGGACCTCAGTTACCATCCAAACGAGGTGAAGATCTCCGGTCTTCGACCACCGTCTTCATCTTCGACTTTCAATCGTCGGTCAATTATTTGAAATGAGAATTAACTCGGCCTTTTTAAATAATTCACATATATTTAGAATTTCAAATCAATTTATTTCAATGGTTAAATCATTCGACAACACCAATTTTGTTCTTTAATGTTATTTCCACACCAAACACATTCAACCATCAAATACCACATAAATCGAGCAAATTCAGTTTATTTCCATCCCATATCGTTTATGATATTTTATAACGATTTATCGCTATTTTTATTTATTTTAAAATAGCCAATTTATTCAAAACGACGCTTCAGGCCACAACGCGGCCGTGGCGCTGTTTTTCTTCAGATTTGATTTGCACATATCTGAAAATCTAACCGTTGGATCTTCACCCAATTTACATCATTAGAAAGGTCTTTTCAAAATGAATCCAACGGTTCTAGTTTTGGGAAAATCCGACGGTCGGATCTCCGGTACAATCGTTTGAAGTTTCGATTTCAAAATACGAAGTGCAGCGTCGTTATTCGATTAAATATAATTATATTTATATATATATATAAAAATATAATCGATTCTGGCGCTGTTTTTCTTCAGATTTGAATTAAACATTCCAGACAATCCAACCGTTGGATTTTTACAAAGTTGGTTCCATTGGAAAGATTTTTCCCAAGCGAACCCAACAATTGCGATTCCAGGAAAATCCGATGGTTGGATCTCCCAGTATAATAGTTTGAAATCACGGTTTCAAAATGCGAACTGCACGGCCACGTTTCGTTTTAATTTTATTTATATTTGTATAATTATATAAATATAGTTCATTCAAAAATTCCTATATTGCTTCCACTTCTAATATTTCACTAACGCCTTTAAATTTTGGAAAATTTCGCCATAACCTCCTTTGTACGGGAGGGGCTGGGAAAATTCCCAAATAGCCACACGGGTGTCTCATGTCAAAAAGAAAAAGAAAAAGAAAAAGCCAAGCGGCTAGCCAACAGGCTCATAAAATCATCACCCAAATAAAACAGTAAATGTGTACCTATTTGTCGGGCACAAAAATTTTATTCCTCTTCTCTAGACCCTTTGCTATAACCTGTTCAAATAAATATGCATGTACAGATATACAGTTCTTATCACTTATCATTTTCCATTCAACTTCATGTTTGATTCCATTTGGTTTAAAAAACACCATTCATTCCAACGTTGCATGCATAGGCAAAAATCATATCATTAGCTAATTAATGAATATTTCGACTCAGGCATATTTATTTGAACGAGTGGCTATTTTTAACACTTCACATTTCAACAATTCATGTATATAATAAAAATGTGATTTTTATTGTAAAACAATTCATTTCAAAACACTATTATTTTATATAGGTGATGAAAATAGGATTTTTTATTATAAAACAATTTTTTTTTAAACGAGATTATTTTACAGAGCCCATATAGTTGTTAAAAGGTGATTTTTTTATTATGAAACAATTTATTTCAAAATATGAATACCATTCAACACATGAATTTCTAATCAACGAATGAATATCGATCCAACACATGAAGGTTTTCTATGGTTTATATATATGGATAAAAATGTGATTTTTATATTTAAAACACGAACACCATTCAACACATGAATTTCTATCCAACGAATGAATATCGATTCAACACATGAAGGTTTTCTATTCAACGAATAAATATAGTTTCAGCAAATGAAAATAATTCAAACACATGAATATTATTCAAAATTTCGGCAGCATAACGGCAGGGTAGTTAAAACCGGGACCGTCCCTAGTACGGCTCCTCGCTTTACCTTAAAACCTCGCGGTTTTTGACAATGGGGATCATGCATCTAGTTCGCACGCAGGCGGCATGTATATATTTATTTCATTTCCACAAACTAATCCTATGTGGTTTCAACCAAATATTTCTCAACCACAAATGAGTATTTTTCAACCACAATCAATCAATATCAACCACAAACAATCCCAAACAATCATTCGCTATCAATCAATTTTCGCACCAATCACAATCAACAAATATCGTCCATGGTTTGTGGACGAGGGGCGTATATATATATATATATATATATATATATATATATATATATATATATAGCAATTCACTTCTATTTCAACACATATATAATCGTTACAACGCATATATAACTTATACATCGATCATACAACTTATACAACGCTTATACAAGAGGTGTACAACGCTCATATAACTCATACATCGACTATATAATTTATACATCGTCGTTTTCCATATCGTTTATAAATTAGAAATCTCACATTGGGTTCCACTCCACCAAAAATAGCAGAAGGCTCAGAAAAATATGCGGTCTCTTCTAGAATGTAGAAGACGTCCTCACGGTCACGATGTTTCCTGTTTCATCGAATTTCGTTAACGAACGAAAAAGATATGATTTTTCGAAGTTTGCAACGGTTTTAAATGTGGAAATCAATTTATTAAAACCAAAGCCGTACCTCTTCTATAGTTGTTCAAAACTAGGTTTTCATTTTGCGATCAATCCGTGCAATGGTTCCACGATCAGGTTGCGCAGGGTCGAAGGCCTACGTGAGGCGCACGTGCGCCAGGGAGGAGGGCCAACTCGGTTGGCCCTAGCTGGCGTGGCGGCGGCGGAAAGAGGCAGACTTTGGGGCTCTGGTTCTCGACGAAGACTCGACGGGGAGGGGCGCCACCTACACGGATTTGAAGAGGAGAGAAGGATCTTCGAAAAACATAACTGGGGTGGTGGGTTTCAGTGATCGGAGCGGCCAGAAAAGAGGAGAGAAGGTGGCGAAGGGGTTCCGCCTGTTAACGGATGTCGGGGAGAGAGAAAATCAATTTTCTCGGATTTTTAAATAATGAAGAAAAAAACTATTGGCCGAGATATTTATTTAATTCAAAAATAGGGTTTTTGCACACGAACTCGAAATCAAACCCAACGACTGTCGCACCTAGCGGTTTACCCCCATTCCGAACACAATGGGATATGTTTCGAAGGCCTATTCGAATGTTTCAGTCAGTTTTCCTTCAAATTAAAATATAAAACATTCAATATTTAATTTGAACGTACATTTCAATTTGCCAGGGCCACAAACTGATTCGAAAAATTCCAGAAAAATAAATCTAGCTATGTTTTGATGATACGGTCCCAACAAAACTAGTTTCGTCGAATTCTGAGTCCGTTTGCAAAAAGGCCCATTTCTGGTAGATCCAATTTAACTGTAATTGACCAAAACACGTTTTCCTTTGCCACGCTCACATACTAGCTTCAAAAATTATGAAATTTGAAACCTAGCAATAACTTCACCTCCCGGATCCAACAAAAGTGGTTTCGTCGAATTCCGAGGTCGTATGCAAAATGGCCAATTTCACGGGCTATATAAATTCCATAGCGACCTTTCTGAAAATTCATTTGGCCATAACTTTTGCTTTCCGCTATGAAAATTCGATTTTTCAGATTCGTTAGAAAGGTGTTCACTAACAGATTTAAATACTTTTGGTTTCACTCAAATCCGTTTTGTTTTGCACCCTGTACAGTCCGACAAAGCTCGAATTCAATTTTTGAAACTGCAGCGCCTTTTCAGGCCTTGTTTATAATTATAATTAATTATATTCGTTTTCAATTGTCGATTCAAACCCACTTTCCATTGCCATTATTTAAAATATTTATTTTAAATATTTAAAATCCATTATTTTAGCCAATTTAAAAAAATTAAATTGGTTCAGATTTTCTGGGTCGTTACAATCTCCCCCACTTAAAACTTTTTGTTCCGAAAAGGAACAAAATCGAAAGTGGTTTGATTAATCAACTCTACGTTCGATCTGGCTTCAATTCTCTAACTTTTCAGTTTCTGAGAATTTTCAAATTCTTCAAAAATTTGGCTAACACCCGGAATTTTCGAAAAATTTCGCCATAACCTCCTTTGTACGGGGAGGGGTTTGGAAATTTATTGGGCCCTATTAGGTACCCAATAAATCCTAATAAGCATACACATATTTATAGTGATATATTCTAGTGTTTACAGGGGAGTATGTATTGATAATAACTCCAGAGAATAAATTCTCGTCACCCTGCCCCGTGTGGGAAATAAATAGTCCATGTGCCGTATCTAATAACTAGAGAGACGTGATTATTGTCAACTCCAGACCCGTGTGGGGTTTTTATGAATCCGGCAATTTAATCGTTATAATTTACATAGTCCATATCAGTCATCACTTCAACCTGTAAAATATAGTCATCGCCATACAAGCCTCTCGCTCGTATGGTAAATCTTCCACCTCGTCACACAAGCTCCAAATGCTTATGTGGTATATGATGAAGTATGCCTATCTTCAGAAGTATGCCATGTAATGTAGTCCAAAATTAATTGTTACTATCCTATGGCGACGTTTATTATTTCACACAGAAAAACCAGCACTCCGCATCCAATGGCATTCACAGGAGTTGATATAATAATATTTCGCATCCAACTCATTAAGGTTTACCTATTTGTCGGGCACGCAAATAAAATCTTTACTCACCAGCTAATCCATTTACCTGTTCAAACATATATAATGCACAAGTATATATATTCCTATCTATTTTCTAATCAGTTCAATGTGTGATTTAAATGAATAAATTCTACCATTATTCTATTGTTAATTAAATTAACTATCGTTTCAATAATTTAATTAATATAATCTACTATCACACAACACAAACAACAATCAAATCTTTTTTTTCTTTTCACAATCATACAAATCAATTCCTATATTCTTTTAAAATCATTCAGACTATAGAATTAAAAGTGCACATCCATGGAAAGAAAATAACAATAGAATAGAGAATCAAATGGTAATGCAAAGTAGGGTAAATGTACCTTGCACCAGAGTCAATCAGAGATATCCACTCGGCATCTAGGATAAGCTTTCTGAATGCTCTCCTCAGTTTCCCAAGTACAATCTCGCGGATCTCCACTCCATTGCACTTTGACTAAGTGAACCTTCTTGTTCCTCAGCTCTTTGGTTTCTTTGCCGATAATCTTTAGCGGCTCTCTTCTCACAGCTAGTTCTGGAGTAATTTCAATATCCTGCTGAGCTGCTTCTTCGACGGTCAAGTCTGGATCATGAACGTGCTTTCGAAGTTGAGATATGTGAAATACATCATGAACTCCAAGCAACCAATCAGGCAATTTGACCCTATAAGCGAGAGTCCCGATCCGTTCCAGAATAGGAAACGGACCAATGAATTTGGGCGCCAACTTTCCAGTTTTATCGAACCGGATAACTCCTCTCATCGGCGATACTTTCAAATATACATAGTCGCCAACAGCAAAGGATATATCTCTTCTTCTTCTATCGGCATAGCTCTTTTGTCGGCTTTGAGCGGCGAGTAATCGCTTCTTAATAAAATCGGCTTTGTCGGCAGCTTATCGAATCATATCAGGACCCAACACAAGTCTATTTCCGGGCTCGACCCAACAAGCAGGAGATCGGCACGGTCTACCATACAACGCTTCGAATGGCGACATTGTCAGACTCGCCTGGTAGCTGTTGTTATATGATAATTCAGCCAAATGCAGATGGTCTTCCCATGATCCACCGAAATCTATAACACAAGCCCGCAATAGATCTTCTAAAATACGATTCACCCTCTCAGTCTGACCGTCTGTCTGAGGATGATAAGCGGTGCTTAAGTTCAACTTCGTTCCCAGTTCGACTTGAAATGCCTCCCAGAATTTGCTAGTGAATATTGTATCTCTATCACTGACTATACTGAGCGGCACTCCATGTAGTCTAACTATTTCCTTGAAGTATATCTGCGCCAGACTCTGAGCAGTTCTGTTTGATCTGACAGGTATGAAATGGGCGGTCTTCGTGAAGCGATCTACGATCACCCAAATACTGTCATTCCCTTTTCTGGTTCTGGGCAGACCATCAATGAAATCCATAGAAATATGTTCCCACTTCCAGCCAGGAACGTCTAGCGGTTGTAACAGTCCAGCAAGCTTCTGTTGGTCGCTCTTGACTAGTTGGCAAGTAGGGCATCGGCTAACATATAAAGAAATGTCCCTCTTCATCGACTTCCACCAGAAAGTGCATTTGATGTCATTATACATTTTGCTTACTCCTGGATGGATACTAAGTTTTGACTTGTGGCATTCATCCAGTACTTCCTTTCGAAGCTCAGGAATGTTAGGGACACAGATTCGACCTTTGAGCCTTAGAATTCCATCATTATCCACTTGAAAACTCGAGGGTTCGCCTTGTTGAATTATCTCTCTGATCTTCTGAATGAAGTGATCATCCTTCTGAAGAGCAGATATTTTATCTAGCAATGAAGTCGTGATAATAAAACTGGCGATCATCTCATTCTTTCGGCTTAACGCATCGGCCACGACATTGGCTTTCCCTGGAGTGTATATAATTTCAAAGTCATATGCTGCAAGGAACTCCAGCCAACGTTGCTGCCTCAGATTCAGGTCTTTCTGGGTGAACAGATACTTTAGCGACTGGTGATCTGTAAACAGTTCAAATCTCTCACCCAGAAGATAGTGTCTCCAGATTTTCAAGGCAAATACTATCGCCAATAACTCAAGATCATGAGTGACGTAGTTTTTCTCGTGCGACTTCAGTTGACGGCTAGCATAAGCAATCACTTGACCCCTTTGCATTAACACTGCGCCAAGGCCTTCTTTAGAAGCATCAGTCCAGACTTTTAAATCTTGGTTGCCATCGATGATGGTTAACACTGGAGTAGTTGTTAATCTCAACTTTAGCTCTTCAAAAGCCTCCTCACTTTCTGGAGTCCATTTGAATTTAGAGTGCTCCTTTGTAAGCTTTGTTAAATGACCAGATATCTTCGAAAAGTTTTTAACGAACTTCCGGTAATAGCTAGCCAATCTGAGAAAACTGCGGACTTCAGTGGGGGTGCTGGGCTGTTTCCAATTTTGAATAGCCGTGATTTTACTTGGATCCACAGTGATTCCTTCTTTCGATACGACATGGCCCAGAAATTTCACTTCATCTTGCCAGAATATACATTTGGAAAACTTTGCTTTCAACACATTCCTTCTGAGGATTTCCAGAACCTATTCCAAATTCTTTTCGTGTTCGGCCTTTGATTTAGAGAAGATTAAAATATCGTCAATGAAAACTAGAACAAATTTATTCAAAACCCCTCTGAATACTCTATTCATCAGATCGACGAAGTAAGCAGGAGCGTTACATAAGCCGAACGGCATTACTAACCACTCGTAGAATAAGTCGGGACCTCTGAGCGCTGTCATTGGAACACACTCTTCGGCAATTCGAAGTTGATGGAAGCCTGTAGCTAGGTCCATTCGTGAAAATACTTGTGCACCATTTAACCGATCTAACAAATCATCAATCCGCGGCAATGGATATTTGTTCTTTATTGTCTGTTTGTTCAGATCACGATAATCCACACATAGACGTAGAGTATCGTCAGATTTTGGGACAAACACCACTGCTGCTCCCCAATCAGAGAAACTAGGCCTGATCAGACCCTTCCATACTAGCTGTCATGTTTGATTGTCTAATTCCTCCTTCTCTTTCAAGGACATTCTTCGAATAGCGTGAACTACCGGCCTTGCATTGGGAATCAAAGCAATCTTGAAATCTATTTCTCTCTGCGGAGGTAAGCGAACAACTTCCTCGAATACATCAGCATAGTTCTTGACGACAGGAATATCTTTCACTAGGTCGGGAATATTCTCTGTGATTTCAGGGATATTTTCTATTTGGGCTGGAGAAACATTCAAAGCTGCCCAGAAGTCTTTTCTATTAGCATTCTGACCTTCACAAGGAATGGTTATATAATCACCTGATTTAATATTCGCCTTTACGACTCTGTCGGCGCATTTAACTTCAGCTTCATATTTGGTCAACCAGTCTAACCCCAAGATAAGATCAAACTCTTTAAAATTCATGACGACCGCGATGGTAGGAAACCGATAACGAGAGAAAGAAACCGGCACTCCACAAACCCAACTGAGATCAATGGAACCCCCAACCGGATTCTGGATTGTCATTGGTTCCCTGAGCTTTTTCAAATTCAAATCCAGTTTCTTAGCTGCATCTTTGGCAATGAAACTTCGTGACGCGCCTGTATCAAACAGTACTTTGACTGGAATGTTTTTGACAGTGAGCGTTCCTTCTAAAACATCAGCCCTTTCTTGACTAGCTGAGGGCTCAGAAGTTTCTGCTACTTCATTTACCTGTACTGTTTCAGATTTCTGAGATAGCGGGCAGTTTTTTGCAATATGCCCAGCCTGATGGCACTTATGGCATCCTCTACCCTCAGGAACCTTCTTACTGGGTTTTAATCCACTCTTTCTTCGTTTGTTCCAAGATTTGCAACTTATCACCAAATGTCCTTTTCTATTGCAGCTTGAGCACGTGGTGGTCGTTGTTGGTTCTCTCCCTGATCTGGCCCTTTTTCTCTTGGCACTGGGCTTCTTATTGACCTCCGACCTTGTACTGGCTTCAGGAATATCAGTTTCCGACTCCTCTTTGTCACTACAACAGATTTCTTCTTCGTCGCGCAACATTCCTTTCTTGTGGAGATCTTTATACTGATAAGCCATGTATATCATTTCAGAAAAAGGAAGCTTCACATTCCTCAGTACACTATTCTGATATCTCCTTTGCAGGCCATGAATAAATCTATGATTTTTCCTCTTTGGATCTTGAATCAGATGAGGAGCAAAGTGAGCAAGTTCGTTGAATTTCTTATGATATTCTGGGATGGTCATATCACCTTGTATCAGATAAGAAAATTCATCACATAATCGCTCCGTCGCTTCGGGAGGAGTAAATCTTTCTAGGAAAATCACTTTGAATCTGTCCTAGGTGATATCACCTTCTGGATTATCTTTGATGATTGTTTCCCACCAGATTAAAGCTTCTTCTTTAAGCGCCCAAGATGCTACTAACCTTTTCTGGTCATCCCTCAGCTGGATACGCTCAAAAATTCTTTCTAGAGAACTCATCCAAGCTTGAGTCTGAATTATAGATTCATTGCCCGAGAACTGTGCCCCGTTCAGATTTCGATATCTCTTTAATAGAGCCTCTAGATCGGGTTCTGCATTTCTCCTGTTTCTGACACTCATTTTCCTAGTACTTCTACAAATGGCAGATCAAGTGTCAGGTCACAGAAAAGGTATTTTAAAACATTGAAACATATACTTCAAATGTAGATGTGTCTATCGAGGTGTAATTTCATTCTGCTTTACTCATACTAGAATATTGTTGATCCTATCTGTATAGAGTTACCCTTCCTAGAACACTACTGGTTCTATTTCTGACGAGTTCGTTCAAATGTTATATTCCAAAACTAAGCTTAACCAAAGCTGTGATACCACGTTGAGACGACCCGAAATCCCGTTCTGACGGAGACAAGGGTTATCTTTGGAATATAACACAGAAACAGATAATAGCGGAACAGAATTAAATAAATACACCAGATAATGAACAATAGAATATACTGGATAAAAGTAATCATCGGAGTTACACAGTATACAGGATCTTACTTAGTACAAATACAGTTCAGCTATACATAAATGTCTACAGCGGAAAACAAACAAAATATGTACAATAGGAGCTGAACAACATAAAAAGAGATAAATGATAGAATCCATCTTCAGCTCCAGCTATCCAGAAATAACCAGCTAAACCTGAATACAAGGCTGCCCGTGTAGAAAAGGGGCACCCGAGTTTGAAAGTGAAACAAACTACGAGTCAGTCATGGGACTGGTATGAGAAATCTACTCAACACATATATAATATGGCTAATCACAGGAACACGCCACTTCGTGGAACGGGTTTACTCATTTGGATTGCCAGTGCTTTAAAACAAATCATTCTTTCAACCATCGCAATGCTTTTTATAAAAATGAAGCCATTATAAGACTCAGTTCCCATCGCACAATGCAACGCAAACCGGAGGATAGAGTTTTTACCTTATAACGGCCAAAATATGCTTGATACGAATAAAACAAAGGCATTTGATATTATTGCTAGTGTTTATATGTTTTGAAAACAATTTCAAATCATAACTATCAATCATAGGCGGCATGGGTACCATATATCATGTCGCCGTATATATATATATATATATATATATATATATATATATACAATCAAAACCACACAGTCACGTATTTGGAAATTGGATTTCCATCATGAACCAAGGCAAAAGATAGTCCTTACCGACTTCGAGATGCTCTAGCCCGCCCCTCAGGACCCAGACTCATGTGGGCCCTAGGATCGTCAGGGCCGGTCTACCGATGTGGATTAAAATTCCTGAACACTGCGTTTCCCCACCCTTTGGGGTGTAAATGAGCCAACGAATGGCTCCATCGGACCCGGATCGTCCGATCTAACCGAGGCGCCTCGCAACAGCAACAACCACACAGGTGAAAAGTATATAAATGTCAGGGCTGGTAGGTCATTGACACCACCCTAGCTAGAAAGAAACGCATGCCCTCCCTGAGGTCCTTCTCCTGTTTCTGGTTCATACCAGGGTGTGAGGCTCGCGAATTCACATTATACACAAAGCTACGCCACACAGGCGGTGCTTTGATCATCACCACAAGACTTTGCTTTTCAACAGAAGCCCTGATCTTTTGCCACTTAGGCATGCCACACTAGCAATTCATGCCATGCGACTGATGTCCATCGATATACAACCTCTGAGCTCATGCGTTTCAGAGAAGGGCGTTAAGCAAAAGAATAAATTCTCCGCCGCCAAACAGATGTATATTTAATAGAGATCAATCAACACAGAATAAAATCCAATGTCAGACACACAGTCCATTTACAAGTCCGTTCTGGGTCTGAACGAAACCGGAGGCACTAAATACCTCGCAAACCCATCGATCACCACGTATGTCTGGACGATCACCACTCATTATCCATATTTCGGGATGCCTCCCAATCAGGACCTCGGTTACCATCCAAACGAGGTGAAGATCTCCGGTCTTCGACCACTGTCTTCATCTTCGACTTTCAATCGTCGGTCAATTATTTGAAATGAGAATTAACTCGGCCTTTTAAAATAATTCACGTATATTTAGAATTTCAAATCAATTTATTTCAATGGTTAAATCATTCGACAACACCAATTTTGTTCTTTAATGTAATTTCCACACCAAACACATTCAACCATCAAATACCACATAAATCGAGCAAATTCAGTTTATTTCCATCCCATATCATTTATGATATTTTATAACGATTTATCTCTATTTTTATTTATTTTAAAATAGCCAATTTATTCAAAACGACGCTTCGGGCCACAACACGACCGTGGCGCTGTTTTTCTTCAGATTTGATTTACACATATCTGAAAATCTAACCGTTGGATCTTCACACAATTTACATCATTAGAAAGGTCTTTTCAAAACGAATCCAACAGTTCCAGTTTTGGGAAAATCCGACGGTCGGATCTCCCGGTACAATCGTTTGAAGTTTCGATTTCAAAATACGAACTGCAGCGTCGTTATTCGTTTAAATATAATTATATATATATATATAATCGATTCTGGCGCTGTTTTTCTTCAGATTTGAATTAAACATTCCATACAATCCAACCGTTGGATTTTTACAAAGTTGGTGCAGTTGGAAAGATTTTTCCAAAGCGAACCCAACGGTTGCGATTCCAGGAAAATCCGATGGTCGGATCTCCCAGTATAATCGTTTGAAATCACGGTTTCAAAATGCGAACTGCACGGCCACGTTTCGTTTTAATTTTATTTATATTTATATAATTATATAAATATAGTTCATTCAAAAATTCCTATATTGTTTCCACTTCTAATATTTCACTAACGCCTTTAAATTTTGGAAAATTTCGCCATAACCTCCTTTGTACGGGAGGGGCTGGGAAAATTCCCAAATAGCCACACGGGCGTCTCATATCAAAAAGAAAAAGAAAAAGCCAAGCGGCTAGCCAACAGGCTCATAAAATCATCACCCAAACAAAACAGTAAATGTGTACCTATTTTTCGGGCACAAAAATTTTATTCCTCTTCTCTATACCCTTTACTATAACCTGTTCAAATAAATATGCATGTACAGATATACAGTTCTTATCACTTATCATTTTCCATTCAACTTCATGTTTGATTCCATTTGGTTTAAAAAAACACCATTCATTCTAACGTTGCATGCATAGGCAAAAATCATATCATTAGCTAATTAATGAATATTTCGACTCATGCACATTTATTTGAACAAGTGGCTATTTTTAACACTTCACATTTCAACAATTCATGTATATAATAAAAATGTGATTTTTATTGTAAAACAATTCATTTCAAAACACTATTATTTTATATAGTTTATATAGGTGATGAAATTAGGATTTTTTATTATAAAACAAATTTTTTTTAAACGAGATTATTTTACATAGCCCATATAGCTGATAAAAGGTGATTTTTTATTATGAAACAATTTATTTCAAAATATGAATACCATTTAACACATGAATTTCTAATCAACGAATGAATATCGATCCAACACATGAAGGTTTTCTATGGTTTATATATATGGATAAAAATGTGATTTTTATATTTAAAACACGAACACCATTCAACACATGAATTTCTATCCAACGAATGAATATCGATTCAACACATGAAGGTTTTCTGTTCAACGAATAAATATAGTTTCAGCAAATGAAAATAATTCAAACACATGAATATTATTCAAAATTTCGGCAGCATAACGGCAGGGTAGTTAAAACCGGGACCGTCCCTAGTACGGCTCCTCGCTCTACCTTAAAACCTCGCGGTTTTTGACAATGGGGATCATGCATCTAGTTCGCACGCATGCGACATGTATATATTAATTTCATTTCCACAAACTAATCCTACGTGGTTTCAACTAAATATTTCTCAACCACAAATGGGTATTTTTCAACCACAATCAATCAATATCTACCATAAACAATCCCAAACAACCATTCGCTATCAATCAATTTTCGCACCAATCACAATCAATAAATATCGTCCATAGTTTGTGGACGAGGGGCGTATATATATATAGCAATTCACTTCTATTTCAACACATATATAATTTTTACAACGCATATATAACTTATACATCGAACATACAACTTATACAACGCTTATACAGGAGGTGTACAACGCTTATATAACTCATACATCGACTATATAATTTATACATCGTCGTTTTCCATATCGTTTATAAATTAGAAATCTAACATTGGGTTCCACTCCACCAAAAATAGCAGAAGGCTCAGAAAAATATGCGGTCTCTTCTAGAATGTAGAAGACGTCCTCACGGTCACGATGTTTCCTGTTTCATCGAATTTCGTTAACGAACGAAAAAGATATGATTTTTCGAAGTTTGCAACGGTTTTAAATGTGGAAATCAGTTTATTAAAACCAAAGCCGTACCTCTTCTATAGTTGTTCAAAACTAGGTTTTCATTTTGTGATCAATCCGTGCAATGGTTCCACGATCGGGTTGCGCAGGGTCGAAGGCCTACGTGAGGCGCACGTGCGCCAGGGAGGAGGGCCAACTCGGTGGGCCCTAGCTGGCGTGGCGGCGGCGGAAAGAGGCAGACTTTGGGGCTCCGGTTCTCGACGAAGACTCGACGGGGAGGGGCGCCACCTACACGGATTTGAAGAGGAGAGAAGGATCTTCGAAAAACATAACTGGGGTGCTGGGTTTCAATGATCGGAGCGGCCAGAAAAGAGGAGAGAAGGTGGCGAAGGGTTTCCGCCTGTTAACGGGTCGGGGAGAGAGAAAATCAATTTTCTTGGACTTTTAAATAATGAAGAAAAAAAACTATTGACCGAGATATTTATTTAATTCAAAAATAGGGTTTTTGCACACGAACTCGAAATCAAACCCAACGACTGTCGCCCCTAGCGTTTTACCCCCATTCCGAACACAATGGGATATGTTTCGAAGGCCCATTCGAATGTTTCAATCAGTTTTCCTTCAAATTAAAATATAAAACATTCAATATTTAATTTGAACGTACATTTCAATTTGCCAGGGCCACAAACTGATTCGAAAAATTCCAGAAAAATAAATCTAGCTATGTTTTGATGATACGGTCCCAACAAAACTAGTTTCATCGAATTCTGAGACCGTTTGCCAAAAGGCCCATTTCTGGTCGATCCAATTTAACTGTAATTGAGCAAAACACGTTTTCCTTTGCCACGCTCACATACTAGCTTCAAAAATTATGAAATTTGAAACCTAGCAATAACTTCACCTCCCGGATCCAACAAAAGTGGTTTCATCGAATTCCGAGGTCGTATGCAAAATGGACAATTTCACGGGCTATATAAATTCCATAGCGACCTTTCTGAAAATTCATTTGGCCATAACTTTTGCTTTCCGCTATGAAAATTCGATTTTTCAGATTCGTTAGAAAGGTGTTCACTAACAAATTTAAATACTTTTGGTTTCACTCAAATCCGTTTTGTTTTGCACCCTGTACAGTCCGACAAAGCTCGAATTCAATTTTTGAAACTGCAGTGCCTTTTGAGGCCTTGTTTATAATTATAATTAATTATATTCGTTTTCAATTGTCGATTCAAACCCACTTTCCATTGCAATTATTTAAAATATTTATTTTAAATATTTAAAATCCATTATTTTAGCCTATTTTAAAATTTTAAATTGGTTCAGATTTTCTGGGTCGTTACAGAGGCTTTAGGAAGTAGGGATTCAGGGATGAGAGTGTTGCGTTTAGGTGGGAAGAAGGGACTTGGACATGGTAAGTAGAATTTTGGGTAAAGGCGGACATCAAATTTTAGAGGGAAACAAGAGGTCTCAATTTTGATTTTTTTCGAATATGTTAGTTTGCATATTCATTATATTTTATTTTGAAAACTATGAATACGATTACGTACAAATAACTAAAAAATAAAATTACATTATTTAATACAACATGGGCATTTAAAGAAAGTAGTAAAAATAGCATTGCAATAGAATTTTTTCGTAGCGATAGTGGTTCCTATTAGCTTCTAATATTACCAATCAAAAGGGAATATGTAGATTGAGATTTATACTGTTAGATTTGATTTAAAATAAATGCTTAGATTTGTAGTTGGAAAGAATGGCATAGATTGTGTTTCTCTAATGAAATGGGGAGTATACCTTTGGGCATTTTGAATAGTGACATACTGGTATGAAATTATAAAACTTTTTAAAAAAATTGTAACACTTACATTCTAATAGTCAATTGTTTGAAAAAATGACAACATATGAAATGTTATTCATAAACGATCATTGCTTATTTAACATTAATTCTTTAAAATTTATTTATTTTTTATTAATTATTAATAGCTAATTATTTAGTGTGACACCCCACGTCCATTAATGTCACTCTTTATTAGAATGCATTAAGTTTCTTGAAGCGTTGTAGGTAAATAGAAACATAAACATCATAAGACAGATATAAAATAACAGTGGAAATTTAAAACTTTATTTTTTAACAGAAAACATCATGGTCCGAAATCCAGTTACAACAGCGTTCCGAAATAATGAAAACCAACTACATCGAATAAAAGTATCTGTCTTGTACTAAAATCAACAGAGTACAGTAATATAAAATCATAGTCCCCAAAAAGAGCCATAATAGAGTAGGCGAATAGTCAAAGCAGTACATCGAAGAAAATCCAACATCCAAGCAGAAACATAAGATATAATCCTAATCAAGCCTGAGCACTTCCACCCTGAGAGCCTAAGAGGGGAAAGAGAGAGAAAAGGAAACAAAACGGGTCAGACACAAAGTCTGGCGAGTCCAGTTACTTTTAGCATATAAATAAGTAAAAGCATCATGACAGGCATATAAACTGAATGAGAGATAACAGTATCTTATGATAGGTATAACATACTGAACATGATAAGCAGGATGAATTGAAAAGATTACGCTTGTAACGACCCGGTTTTTGTCGACTTTGGTTATCGCCATAAACTCAATGACGACTAACCGAACATCGAAAGATACCGGAAGTAAATGAAAGAAATTAGAAGGTGAGAATAGATACGATAGAAAACTTAGAATAGAAGAAGAAGAACAACACAACATCAGAGTAACACGAACCTCACAACTGAACTAATAACATATAATATATAACATAACCTTGAAATATAAATCTGTACTTGAATATAAATATCATTTCCAAAGTACAGCACTTACAACACAACAGAAATAAACAATAGCTATATGATCCTGAAGCCTCCTGCTCCAGCTCTTCAAGTATCTGTAAATCCCGACTACTTGACTGCCCGTACAAAATTGGGCACCCAAGAGTTTAGGGAAAATAAAACAAAATAAACTCTGGGTCAGTCATGGGACTGGTATGAGAAAAACAGTTTAAAACAGTTTGAGCCATTAAACGATATCTCATAATACCACGCCGTATAACGAAATGGGTTTTTCCTTTATGAGAATAAAAAAAACTTTATATCAAAACTCATTGATATTATAATAGTGTCTATCAACCACAATATAATAATCATCTAGCAGAAACGCTTTCATCTCACGTTCTACATATATAGTATACAATCAAAACCACAAGCACGTATTGGGTAATGGATTTCCAACTATGACAAGGTATGCAACCACCTTTCGCTAGTCTACCTCTAGGGAGGAATACACTGGGTTCAACAAGAACATCTTGCAACCCGGCCACACATGACCGACCACTCATTTCTCTTGAGTGTATCGAATGTATATCACCAACGTGTTGGGATCAGCAACCGTTTCCCGAATGGGACAACATCGACAATAGATTTTTAGAAGTAAATGAAACTCTAGATCAGGTGATTACACACCCTAATAGGTGCGACCTAAATAGCCATGCTGCCTGCCCGATTTCTGTCATTTCCCGGTTGTGAGGCTAGAGGCCATGCTTATCTCTGGCAGATCACACAATTATTCACTTTGAATGTCACATCTTCATACCCGCCAAATCACAAATTGATATCCCCAAAAAATACCACGGGTATACAGCAAAGATAAACGAATTCCTCCGCCACCAAACGTAAATACGTTTGAAGAGATCAACTTACGCGATCTATTAAATATACTCGGTCAGACATTCTTCCATATAGGTCGCCCTGGGACTGGACAAACCGAAGACACTATTCAGTACAACCATCTTAGACAATCTTTACCTAAGATTTATACAACAACCCTTGCACTTTACTCCGTCTTAAGTTATCTTTGGCATATATGATTCGCAACGCTTATGCCAATACGGAGTGGTTCTTCGGATAATAATCCAACCGGTCTCTCCATATTAACAATGTTAAAAAGGTCAAAACTTTGATAGTCGGTGAGTTAACTATCAAAGAAAAACACGTGTGCAAACAATGATATTATTTCCAAATGGAAATTATATCGATTAATCATCATTGAACATTTATCTCTTTAGTTCATTAATTTACTTATCTCCAGTTTCCATATATTCAACATTTCTTATTTTAGAAAATATATGTTATTAACAATGGAAAACAATTCCATTTCCTGTTTTCTATACTAGAAAACAATTCAGATTTCTTATTTGGAAAACATTTCCAAAGTTCTTACATTGGACTTAGACAGATTTAAACAAACCATCGCTATGCCAACTCAAACCATTATACTTATTAACTAAATTTACTTAACCATCCTTTACTATCAAAACTTAGCCCTTTCCTTAGTTAAGAAGGAAGTCAATCAAGTTGGGGTATAATTACCTCTCAGACCTTAACTGAACAACGTTTTAACTTCGGAATAGACAAAGTTTATCTTTTAAACCTTTAACAAACTTCCTTACGTAACTCTCTTTCGAATAATCTCTATTCGATAACTCCTCCCTTCGAATAACTATATTTGATAATCTCTCTTACGAATAACTAGATTCGAAAACCTTTCTTCGAATAAACTATATTCGATTAACTCTATTGGATTAACTCTTTTTGATTTAACTCTAATCGATTAACTCTATTTGATTAACTCCTTTTGATTAACTCTATTCACTTAACTCCTTTCGAATAAACTATATTCGATAACTCTTTTAATTCTATTCGAACAAACTATATTCGATTAACTCCTTTAATTCTACTCGAATAAACTATATTCGATTTACTCCTTTCGAATAACTAGATTCGATAACTCCTTTCGAATACCCAATATTCGATTAACTCACTTCGAATAACCAATATTCGATAAAGCCGCTTCGAATAACTAGATTCGACAACTCCTTTCGAATAACTAGATTCGATGACTCCTATCAAATAACTAGATTCAATAACTCCTCCCTTCGAATAACTATATTCGATAATCTCTTCTCTCGAATACACTATGTTCGATAACTCTACTTCGAATAAGTGATATTCGATAACACTACTTCGAATAAGCGATATTCGATAACTCTACTCGATTTACTCCATTTGAATAACTCTTACTGGTTAACTCTAACTCTAACTGAAAAATTCTAACTGATTAATTCTAACTGATTGATTCTAAATGATTAATTCTATCTAATTAACTCTGACTGGTTAATTCTAACTGATTAATTCTAACTGATTAATTCTAACTGATTAATTCTAACTGATTAACTCTGTCTGGTTAACCCTAACTAATTAATTCTAACTGATTTACTCTATTCGATTACCTCTAACCGAATAACTAATATTCGATTAACTCGTTTGAATTAACTCCTTTGATTTATTCCTTTGAATTATTTCTTTGAATTATCCCCTTGAATTATTCCTTTGAATTATCTCCTTTGAATTATTCCTTTGAATTATCTCCTTTTAATTATTCCTTTTCTATTTGTTTACCAAACAAATAACTATTCCCTTTTCAAAATTCTATTTATTTAACAAATAAATATTTCCTTTATCTTTCCTATTTATTTAACAAATAAATATTTCCTTTATCTTTCCTATTTATTTGAAAAATAAATATTTCCTTTATCTTTCCTATTTATTTAACAAATAAATATTTCCTTTTAATCTATTTGTAAATGTTTTACAAATATTCTCTTTTAAATTCTATTTGTAAATGTTTTACAAATATTTTCTCTTTCTATTTTATTTGTAAATGTTTTACAAATATTTCCTTTTATATTTGTTTTACAAATATTTTCCTTTATATTTGTTTTATAAATATTTTCCTTTATATTTGTTTTACAAATATTTTCCCAAATAATTTGTTTTACAAATTATTTCCTTTATATTTGTTTTACAAATATATTCTTTTTTACTCTTTTGATTTTATAATTATTTCCTTTATAAAAATCCTTTTTTCCTTTTATATATAAAATCCACTGATTTTATATAAATAAATTATTTCCAAATATATTTTGAAAATCCCCTTTTTACGTCCCACTATTTCTTACGTTATTTAAAATACCAAATCACAATGGTCGATATCATTTAAACACACATCATCATCAACAGATTTTATATCACATCATATATTACAATATATGAAAACAGTAAAATAAATGTTGAGAAATCCAGTTGGATTCCTCCAACCTGTTTCCCTGCATCACAGATGTTAAACAATATAATTAACATCGATTTCATTTCAATATGAAATATTCTGCTAAACAGAATCAATATTGGATTAACGATATATATATCGTTATCTATAATTTCAACCAATACATAAGCAATTCAACCAAACAGTTAACACATAACAATCAATAGATAATTATCAGTTCTAAGAATACGTTATAAAAATATAACTGTTCAGAGTTGGTGAGTTTTACTCACATTGGACGATCATCGTTAATAATGATAACCATCGCTTGATTCAGACGGACAATTTATTTTGCTATAAATTGTAACTAGCTCTAATTCACTCTTAACTAGTTCTGTTGTGTAGCCGCCGTCCGTACGATCCCAACGGATCTTTTTTCACTGAATTCCGTTAATATATGAGCGTGTTGTCGTCATTACAATTTTGGTTGAATTTAAAATAAAACAAAACCAATTAAATTTGGAATTTTAGGCCTTAACCTTTTATCCTTGGCCCATCACACTTGTAAATACCCAGACCGCAACTACCCTTTCTTCCTCCTTCTCATCAGACCGCAACCCCCAGTTTCCAATGGCCATAGCCGATGCTCCATCCTCCCACCACCTCATCAATACTCCACGATTCAAACCCAAACCAACACCAAAGTTCTTATCTTCACAAACTCTCCACTTTCATCTCCTTCAAATGTAACTCGCCCCCTCTACATATATTCGTCATTCAGCCTAACTGAAGACCTACAGTGGACCTCCGACCTTTTTATTTCCAAATCTCACCAGAAAAATCACAAAAGACCAAATTCAAACCCTCAACTCAAAGATCATATTTAAATCATCGATTCAAGTCTGTACTTCGTCTATAATCGAACCCTAGCGGACCTGGATACTTTCCAGTGAACGAGAAGCACTTTGAGTAACCCAAAATTCATATGAAATTGAAGAACTAGTTGTGACGGTTGCAACTATATTAATTACGAGATTTATAGAATTATATACCATTTTATTTTGATTTTCCATTGATGACTTTTCACATTTTTGCTTGAGGAGGTTACGGTAGAAATATGTTGACTAAGGGGAAATGAGAAGTTAGGTTTAAATGAGTTAAGGGTCTTATATATATTAGTTAATTAACTTTGTTGAGTGAATTTGCTTTGTCCACGTTGTGTTTTGAGGAGAACAGTGCGGCTGGAGGAAGATGAAGACGTGGACCTTGTTTTGATTGGAGAATGAATAATTAGGTTAAGTTATATAGTGTATTTAAAGTTTGGTTTTTCAAAGTACCATGTTACCTAAATTCCGTTCACGTACAGACAGAAATCAAGATACCATTGTATCGAGCTCGGTTCCACGATCCCAAAAATATAATAATATCGGTAGATTAATGTAACGACTCGGAAAATCTGAACCAATTTAAAAATTTTAAATTGCCTAAAATGATGGATTTTAAATATTTTAAATAATAGCAATGAAAAGTGAGTTTGAATCGATGTTTGAAAACGAATATAATTAATTCTAATTATAAACAAGGCCTGAAATGGCGCTGCAATTTCAAAAATTGAAATCGAACTTTGTCGGACCGTACCGGGTGCAAAACAAAACGGATTTGAGTGAAACCAAAAATATTCAAATCTGTTAGAGAATACCTTTCTAATGAATCTGAAAAATCGAAGTTTCATAGCGGAAAGCAAAAGTTATGGCCAAATAAATTTTCAGAAAGGTCGCAATGGAAATTATATAGCCCGTGAAAATGGCCATTTTGCATACAACCTCGGAATTCGACGAAACCACTTTTGTTGGACCCGGGATGTGAAGTTATTGTTAGGTTTCAAATTTCATAATTTTTGAAGCTAATATGTGAGCGTGGCAAAGTAAAATGTGTTTTGGTCAATTATAGTTAAATTGGATCGACCAGAAATGGGCCTTTTTGCAAACGGTCTCAGAATTCGACGAAACTAGTTTTGTTGGGACCATATCATCAAAACATAGCCAGATTTATTTTTCTGGAATTTTTCGAATCAGTTTGTGGCCCTGGCAAATTGAAATGTACGTTCAAATCGAATATTGAATGTTTTATATTTTAAATTGAGGAAAACTGACTGAAACATTCGAATTGGCCTACGAAACATATTCCATTGTGTTCGGAATGAGGGTAATTAGCTAAGGACGACAGTCGTTGGGTTTGGATTGGAGGTCGTGTCAGAAAACCCCTTTTAAAACCTCCCGGCCAATCAGATTTTTTATAAAATAAAAAAAGAAAAAAGAAAAGGACGGGCGCTCTTCTCTCTCCCCGACGTGAACGACGATAGCTGCCTCCCTCCTTCTCTCTTCTTTTTCTCACAATCCACTCAATAAAAACCCATGGTCCTTTGCAACTTTTTGTAGTACTCCTCCCCACCTTCAAATCCATACCAACCTCGCACCTTATCGTTGAGTGTAGTGGGCGAATCACCTCTCCAAAGTTGGAGACTTTCCGCCGCCGTCGTGGGTGACAGGGACCACCGAAGTGGGCCCCCTCCAGGCACAGGTGTGCCCCTCAGGCCTCTTCGACGCAGCACCCTCCGATCGTCGTGATACTACGCGGATTTGCTGAAAATTGGATCCCTAGTTTTGAACATTTCAGAAGGTATACGGCTTGTTTTATTTTCAACTATTTTAACACCTTTAAATCGTTGCAAACTTTGAAAAATCATATTTTTTGTCGTGTGTTGACGAAATTCAGTGAAACAAGAGACAGTGGATTTGTGTGGACGTCTTCTACCTTCTAGAAGAGACCGCATATTTTTCTGAGCCTTCTGCTATTTTTGGTGGAGTGGAACCCAATGTGAGATTTGTGATTTATAAACGATATGGAAAACGACGATGTATAAATTATATAGTCGATGTATGAGTTATATAAGCGTTGTACACCTCTTGTATAAGCGTTGTACAAGTTGTACGTTCGATGTATAAGTTATATATGCGTTGTAAAAATTATATATGTGTTGAAATAGAAGTGAAATGCTATATATATATATATATATATACGCCCCTCGTCCACAAACCATGGACGATATTTATTGGTTGTGATTGGTGTGAAAATTGATTCATAGCGAATGGTTGATTGTAATTGTTTGTGGTTGATATTGATTGATTGTGGTTGAAAAATACCCGTTTGTGGTTGAGAAATATTTGGTTGAAACCACATAGGATTAGTTTGTGGAAATGAAATAAATATACATGCCGCCTGCATGCGAACTAGATGCATGATTCCCCATTGTCCAAAACCGCGTGGTTTTAAGGTAGAGCGAGGAGCCGTACTAGGGACGGTCCCTGTTTTAACTACCCTGCCGTTATGCTGCCGAAATTTTGAATAATATTCATGTGTTTGAATTATTTTCATTTGTTGAAACTAAATTTATTCGTTGAATAGAAAGCCTTCATGTGTTGAGTCGGTATTCATTCGTTGGATAGAAATTCATGTGTTGAATGGTATTCGTGTTTTAAATATAAAAATCACATTTTCATCTACATATATAAACTATAGAAAACCTTCATGTGTTGAATCGATATTCATTCGTTGGATAGAAATTCATGTGTTGAATGGTATTCGTGTTTTAAATATAAAAATCACATTTTCATCTACATATATAAACTATAGAAAACCTTCATGTGTTGAATTGATATTCATTCGTTGGATAGAAATTCATGTGTTGAATGGTATTTGTGTTTTAAATATAAAAATCACATTTTCATCTACATATATAAACTATAGAAAACCTTCATGTGTTGAATCGATATTCATTCGTTTAATTGAAATTCATGTGTTGAATGGTATTCGTGTTTTAAATATAAAAATCAAATTTTTATCCATATATAAAAACTATAGGAAACCTTCATGTGTTGAATCGATATTCATTCGTTGAATTGAAATTCATGTGTTGAATGGTATTCATATTTTGAAATAAATTGTTTTATAATAAAAATCACATTTTTATTACCTATATGAACTATATAAAATAATAGTGTTTTGAAATGAATTGTTTTACAATAAAAATCACATTTTTATTATATACATGAATTGTTAAATATAGTGAAGTGTTGAAATAGAAGACAGTTAGATAAAAATATCATTTTTATCAAAAATATGAAATTCATATAGTTTTGAAATCGAAGAATCGATATATATATATATATATATATGGAATTGAAATATATCGAATAACGACGCTGCAGTTCGTATTTTGAAACCGTGATTTCAAACGATTAGTGCGGGAGATCCGACCATCGGATTTTCCCAAAACCACAACCGTTGGGTTCGCTTTGGAAATATCTTTCCAACGGCACCAACTTTGTAAAGATCCAACGGTTGGATTGTCTGGAATGTTTAATTCAAATCTGAAGAAAAACAACGCCAGAATCGATTATATTTATATATATATAAATATAATTATATTTAATCGAATAGCGACGCTGCAGTTCGTATTTTGAAAACGAAATTTCAAACGATTATACCGGGAGATCCGACCGTTGGATTTTCCCGGAACTGGAACCATTGAATTCGTTTTGAAAAGATCTTTCTAATGATGTAAATTTTGTGAAGATCCAACGGTTAGATTTTCAGATATGTGTAAATCAAATCTGGAGAAAAACAGCGCCACGGCCGCGTTATGGCCCGAAGCGTCGTTTTGAATAAATTGGCTATTTTAAAATAAATAAAAATAGCGATAAATCGTTATAAAATATTATAAACGATATGGATGTGAAATTTAGAAATTAACTGAAGGTTGGCTAAGTCGAATGGTTTCTTGGGTATTGATCTGATGTTGATTTCGGCCTTCGGGGTTAATAATTGGGAAATCGCTCTCTTACTGATTGACGGTTAGTGACTAATGAATTGAAATGATGTGTATGTGTATTTGTGTTGCACTTGTTTATCATATACGCGAGTTGCTCAGAAAGACCAGGTTTATCCCATTCTGAATAACTGAATCGATGATAAGAAATCGAAGATGAAGACGGTGGTCGAAGACCGAAGATCTTCACCTCATTTGGATGGTAACCGAGGTCCTGATTGGGAGGCATCCCGAAATATGGATAATGAGTGGTGATTGTCCAGACGTACGTGGTGATCGATGGGTTTGCGAGGTATATAGTGCCTCCGGTTTTGTTCAGACCCAGAACGGACTTGCAAATGGACATTGTGTCTGACACTGGAATTTATTCTGTGTGATTGATAGCCATCAGTGTCACTGTGTGAATTGCCTGTGTGGCATGCTAAGATGCAGTGATCAGGGCTTCTGTTGAAAAGCAAAGTCTTGTGGTGATGATCAAAGCACCGCCTGTGTGGCGTAGCTTTGTGTATAACGTGAATTCGCGAGCCTCACACCCCGGTATGAACCAGAAATGGGAGAGGACATCAGGGAGGGCCTGCGTTTCTTCCTAGCTAAAAGTGGCGTCAGTGGTTTTACACGCCCTAACGAGTTTGACTTATGTGGTTGTTGCTGTTGCGAGGCGCCTCGGTTAGATCAAACGATCCGGGTCCGATGGAGTCATTCGTTGGCTCATTTACACCCCAAAGGGTGGGGAAGCGCAACGTTTAGGAATTTTAATCCACATCGGTGGACCGGCCCTGACGATCCAAGGGCCCACCTGAGTCTGGGTCCTGAGGCTCGGGCTAGGCAGTCTTGAAGTCGGTAAGGAGTATCTTTTGCCTTGGTTCATGACGGAAATCCAATTTCCAAATACGTGACTGTGCGATTTTGATTGTATACCTATATATGGCGACATAGTGGTATGGGGCATTAATGTCGTCTATGATTGATACTTATGATTTGAAAAATGCTTTTGAAATATATAAACACTAGTAATAATATCAAAATGCTTTTGTTTTATTCATATCAAGCATATTTTGGCTATTATAAGGTAAAACTCTATCCTCCGGTTTGCGTTGCATTATGTGATGGGAACTGAGTCTTATAATGGCTGCATTTTTATAAAAAGCATTGCGATGTTTAAAAGAATGATTTGTTTTAAAGCACTAGCAATCCAATGGAGTAAACCCGTTCCACGATAGTGGCGTGGTCCTGTGATTAGCCATATTCGAAATGTGTTGAGTAGATTTCTCATACCAGTCCCATGACTGACTCGTAGTTTGTTTCACTTTCAAACTCGGGTGCCCCTTTTTCTACACAGGCAGCCTTGTATTCAGGTTTAGCTGGCTCTTTCTGGATAGCTGGAGCTGAAGATGGATTCTATCATTTATCTATTTTATGCTGTTCAGCTCCTATTGTACATATTATGTTTGTTTTCCGCTGTAAACATTTATGTATAGCTGAACTATATTTGTACTAAGTATGATCCTGTATACTGTGTAACTCTGATGATTACGTTTATCCAGTGTATTCTATTGTACATTATCTGGTGTATTTATTTAATTCTGTTCTGCTTTTATCTGTTTCTGTGTTATATTCCAAAGATTACCCTTGTCTCCGTCTGTACGGGAAATGGGGTCGTCACAACTAACTCATATTGTGAAACCCCAAAATATCGATATAGGGTAAAAAATGCTCCAAATAAAAAGTTGCATTTTAATTAATTAAAAATTACAGTAAAATTCTAAAAATTAAATTATCACTACATCTCAAAAGAACCTAGTCTAAATTCGAAACTGATATCTAGTTATATCGAATAAACTGTTACGGTCGATAAACGATTCTATAATGACTATTTTAAAATTTGATTTGGACACGACTCACAATCTACACGATGAAATCTCAACTTTTCTCTTCCACTAGAAAAATATACTTCACCAGCTCTGAACGTTTCTCGTTTCACAGAAACCCGACTTAAAACGAACCCTGTACATTCAGTTAAAGTTTAAATCGCCAAATAGCGAACTACCGCGCCATTTCGAGCTCGATTTTAATTATAATATAATCATACGTTCAAACTTCATTTATATAATATATTCGTGAATATAATTCAACTCTAAACTGAATTATATATTTTAACTAATCCAATTCACACATATCATGGATTCTGTTATTTCCGATTATTCCGGAAATATATTATTTTATTATTTAAATTAATTAAATATAAATATTATTTAATTCGAGTTATCGATACCATTAAATCGATATTTAATGATTAAATTAATTAATTATTCAATAGTAATAATGCGGGTCATTACAATCTTTCCCCCTTAAAATAATTTCGTCCTCGAAATTGCTAAGGTAGAAGACGATCCTATCTACTTGGTAAAAATTTATCTGTTTACCTCCTATCTCCGGTTTCTCCGAACCAATTAATATCGACTAAAATATTAATTCATTCCGACTAACTAAATTTTCAAAAATTCTGAATTTTTTTCTAATACCTTATAATTTCGGAAATTTTTTCCATAACCTCCTTTGTACAACCCAATCGGTAAAACCACAACTCGCCTCTCTAGGCCTTCTCCAACCCAAAAGAAAATCAAATAGCCAGGCGGCTTGCCCAATCGGCTCATAAATCACCAAACTCATACATACGATATAAACTTGTACCTTTTGTCGGGCATATCATTATATTATTTGCACCTGTTACCAATTCAACATATACCAATATCATCCAATCAATTTCCAATCAACCAAATCTCAACATGACTATTCGCTTATATACAAGTCGAATTCCATTCAAACTCCACTATCAAATTTCGAACTCTTAACTCATCAACTCAATTCCATTCCAGATTATCCTCTAATCAATTCCAGCTTTACTTAACTTCACACGTTAAATTTAAATTCTAGAATTTTAAATTCCTGGGTTTTGCTTTCAAATCAATTTGAAGTCATAATACCAATCCAAAACCTTTGAATTCCTGAATAACTTGTTTTCGCAAAACAATTTAAAAACAAAATCCTTGGTAGTAATCCATCACTTACAACTCGAAAATGAACACTGATGATGTCGCGATTCATCATCAGAATCTATTTTCCAGCGATTTGAAGTGAGTTCAATACTATATCACTTTCAAAGCCAATTCTAACACTTCTCATTTTGAAATCAATTTCAAAACACCATTCACAATGCTGTAAAACAATTTAAAATCGCCCAGGATTTTAAACTTCTCATATATTTGATCCAAATTCATTTTCAAACATTTTGCACATTTCTAGAGTTTTAATTTCATTTCTAATTTAAATTCAGATTTAATTCATCTGATTCCACGTATTTCACTTATATGAATTCTGATTGGTTATTTACATAACCATTTAATTTATAATCTTACTCGATTATAATAACAACCAATATATCCAATATATATATCTTCCTTATATCAAAATATACTTTGGGTAAAATTATTCTGTTTACCCTCTTTTCAAAACATATCGTGTCGACTCATCGTATTCAAGTGTTTAGAAACTCCTACCGATACAGTGGATCAAACTGATCGACCAGAACTCATAAACAACTCAACCAATAAATCTACATAATATAAAACCACTTTATATTAAATAACAAATACGCTCTCTCGTATATATACACTCAACTCAATCTAGGGTATTACTAAACCCATCTCTACCGAGTCACGCCACAGAGCCAAGGTAATTACTAAACCTTAAGCTCTGATACCAACTGTAACGACTCGGTTTTTGTCGACTTTGGTTATCGCCATAAACTCAATGACGACTAACCGAACATCAAAAAATACCGGAAGTTAATGAAAGAAATTAGAGGGAGAGAATAAATAAGATAGAAAACTTTGAATGGAAGAAGAAGAACAACACAACATCAGAGTAACACGAACCTCACAGCGGAATGAATAACATATAATATATAACATAACCTTGAAATATAAATCTGTACTTGAATATACATATCATTTCCAAAGTACATCAATTACAACACAGCGGAAATAAATAATAGCTAATGATCCTGAAGCCTCCTGCTCCAGCTCTTCAAGTATCTGTAAATCCCGACTACTTGACTGCTCGTACAAAATTGGGCACCCAAGAGTTTAGGGAAAAAAACAAAATAAACTCCGGGTCAGTCATGGGACCGGTATGAGTAAAACAGTTTAAAACAGTTTGAGCCATTAAATGATATCTCATAAGACCACGGCGTATAACGGAACGGGTTTTTCGCTTATGAGAATCAAGAAAAATCTTTATATCAAAACTCATTGATATTATAATAGTGCCTATCAACCTGTAATAACCCGGGAATCCGAGCAATTTAAAATTTTTATTTTGGCTATTTTAACTAATTTTGATTATTTAAAATGAATTATTTTAAATAATAATAACAAAAAATTTATTTTCAACGAAGTTAAAACGAATAAATTTATTTTAATTATATAATGAGCCTAAAATGGCGCGGTAGTTTGAAATTTCGATTACGAATTTCAAATGAATATACAGAATTCGTTTTAAGTCAGAATTAGACGAATCCAGAAATATCAAAATCTGTTTGACGATATCTTTCTAACGGATGTAAGGAACTGAGATTTCACTTTAGAAGTTGAAAGATATGTCCAGTTTAAAATTCAGAAAAGTTGCTGTGGAATTTATATATATTTTAATATATATATATATAAAGGCCTTTGAAAATGAAAATTTTGCAAATGACCTCTGTTTTCGATGAAACCACTTTTGTTGGATCCGGGATGTCTAGTTATTGCTAGGTTTCAAAATTCATAATTTTCTGAATCAATATGTGAGTGTGGCAAAGAAAAACGTGTTTTGATAGTTTTAGTTGATTTTAATCAACTGGGAAATGGCCATTTTTAAAACGGTCTCGTAATTTGACGAAATTAGTTTTTATAGAACCATATCGTCAATACGAAGCAAGATATAATTTTTCGGGAATTTTTAGAGACAGTATGTGGCCTCGGTAAATTGAAATGTGCGTTTGAATTGAATATATAAATATTTATATTTTAAATTCAATGGAAACTGATCGTAATGGTCGAATTGGCCTACGATACATATCCCATTGTGTCCGGAATGGGGATAATTAGCTAGGGACGATAGTCGTTACGTTCGATTTAGAGTTTGGATGTAAAATATAACATTTTTCGAATTAAAATAATAAAATATATATTATAATATATATAAAAATATTATAACCCTAATCCCCCTTATTTCTCTTCAATGCGCCGCGTTCCTCCTGAAGTGACCGAACGGAGGAATTATTCCAAACTTCCCCTTCCTTTTCTTTCAATCCATTCGATAAAACTCCAATCCTCCAGAGGCAAAACTGAAGTACTCTATGGGATCTTTAAATCCAATGATGGAGATTGGACATCTTGGGGGCATGTTGACTAGATTTTGGGAGCAAGGGGCTATCGTTCGCATTGATTTCCGTAGCGCCTAGGACTACCGGATGGCGAGCGGCAGCAGGCTAAAGATGGCGGCGGCATGGCGGTTCCTAGGAGGCACTCCGATCGAGGTTCAGTTGGCTGTGGCCGGAGCGACAAGGAGCTTTCACGGTTGAAGATGGGAGTTGCGTGCGCCTTGGTTACAGGAAGAAGGGCGTACGGTTAAACGTGATAAAGGGTAAGCTAATTAATTTTAACTAATTATAATTAGGGAATAACTTATAACTAAGATAGTATTTATTTTAGATTAAATAGCGTGTTAAAAATGTGGTTTTTAATTTATTGAACAATATATAAAATAGCATTGTAAATTAGAAAATGTTGTTTTTAAAAATATATGTAAAAGTAGCATAGTTTTGAGAAATAAAGTACCATAGTTTTGAAAGATAAAGTAGCATAGTTTTGAAAAATAAAGTAGCATAGTTTTGAAAAATAATAGTTTTGAAAAATAAAATATCATAGTGTTGAAAAGATATATCGCATCATTATTAAAATAAAATATACATTGTTTTTAAAATAGAAGTAGCAGTAAAAACATATGATTTCGCTAATATATAAATATATGATTTTGCTTCTATAGAAATATATGATTTTGTTTCTATAAAGGTATGATTCTAGTTGAATAAATATTATTTTTGGTAGATAAAAATAGAACTTTTATTGTATATATGAATATCATTTTTAGTTAGATAAAAATAATTTTTTTTACAATATCGATGAATAAAAATTTGATTCTTTTATATATGAACCGCATGAAAAAGAATTGCATTGGGATTTCGGGAAAATCTAGACGGTTTAGAAGTTCAAAAATAGAATGGCAGAGTGGATCCCCAAGGTGAGAACTCCTCACTTTTATTTTTTATTTTTTATTTCTAGTTTGAAATATATGCTAGGATGCAGAAGGTGTTTAGTAGCACCCGACACCCGTCGTCCACAGACCATGGATCACTTGTTTGATTGATGTGTTTTGAAAATAGATTGTGTGATGTGGATTGAATAAATATTTTATAGTTAAAAATATAATTTTTAACGTGTATATAAAATAAATATTTATAAACAAATCGGACGTTTTGTTTATATACACTGATTTGACTGATATTGATTGGGACGATAAATTTTACATATCGCCCAACTGCACAAATAAAATCTGTGTTTGTTGTTTTGAAACCCCACACGGGTATTGGGATGAAATATGACATACACTAATCGCAATAATTAGTTGTATGTTGATCGATTGATTGACATGCTGTGTAAGCGTTGAATATTTATATTCAATGCTTATGCAGTGTAGAATGCACTTTGGATGATGGATTGCTGTTTTCATTATTGTTTATACATTTGTTGTGTGAAATCCATATAATCACATTATATGGTAATTGACTGTATCTGATTCCAGTTCAGAATTATCGAATATTTTAAAATAATATTCAGTGAATATCGAAATGTGAAGCCGTGTTAAGTAGTTAAACGCCATTTTTAACATGAACGGGAATTTTGTCGATTTTATTCGTTTTATAATGAATATCGAAAAGTGATTCAAAATCGAATATTTTGAAATTGAAAATTGAAAATTGAAAAGAATTGAAATTCGAATTAAATTGAAAAGAGTTGAAATTCGAATTAAATTGAAAAGAATTGAAATTCGAATTAAATAGAATAGAATTGAAATTCGAATTAAATTGAATAGAACTGAAATTCAAATTAAATTGAATAGAATTGAAATTCAAATTAAATTGAATAGAATTGAAATTCGAATTAAATTAAAAAGAATTGAAATTCGAATTAAATAGAAATGATTTGAAATTCAAATTAAACTAAAATGATTTGAAATTCGAATTAAATTGAAATAAAATTGAAATCGTTATGAATTGAATTTAAAACCAATTGAAATTGAATTGAAATCGATTTGAAATGAATTTAAAACGAATTTATATTGGAAAATTCAATTTTGATTTGAATTTGAGATAGAAGTTGAAATCGTTTTGAAAACGAATTTAAAATGATTTATAAAATATGTTTTAAAAGGAAATCGATGAAATATATATAATATATATATTATATAAAAATAATGGCCTGAATAGAACGCGCCGCGTCGCGGCAGTTCGCGAATTTCAACCATTGACTTCGAATGGACATTGCGGGAGATCCGACCATCGGATTCTCCTAAGACCGAAACCGTTGGGTTCGTATCGAAAAGGGATTTCTAATGAATATTAGAGATTTGAAATCTAACAGTTGGATTTGAAATTATGTCCAAATCAAATTTGGAAAATGTCGCTGTAAGTGCAGTTCGATGGCCGTTGATGGAAATCGACTGTACGTGCCTTGATAAAATTATTAAAAATAGTAATAATTTGTGTAAAATCATAAGAAATGATTTGTGAAGAATTAGGATGAAAAACTCCACATTTGAATAGATAAAAATTGATTTTTATCGAAATGAACTAGTTTTGAACTAGAATTATAATTCTATTTATTTTTAAAATAAATAAAGTGGATTCGAAATGGTTTTGAAAATAAAAAGAATTTCCAATAATTGAATTGGAATGGATTGAAATCGAAATTATCTTTGTAATATTTCGATGTTGGATTTCGTGATTATATACATATTGTTATGGAAATTTGAAAGATATATTTATATCATTATTTCCAATACGATATTTGTTGGTCGTAGAATTTGATATTGAATATAAGCCGATATATTTTCTATTCAGAGCCTTGTATTTAATATCAAATGTGGTTTGGGTTTGTCGTGAATGGTATCTTCAATAATACTGTTCTTAGACCCAACGGAGTTAAGAAAATCAGAAACTAACTGGAGATTAGTTAAGTTGAATGGTTTCTTGGGTATTGATCTGATGTTGGATTCGGCCTTCGGGGTTAATACTTAGGGAATTGCTCACTGGCTATTTTACAGTTAGGGACTGATTGAAATGTGATGTGATTTTGGATTTTATCGTGAACCGTGTTTTAAATGACATCGGTTCTTTAACCTAGTTAAAGATTAAAAATAAGTGGAGTTTTAATAAATCTTTAATTAGATTGAAAAGATCGAGAATGGAGTATCACCAGTTTTGCTCCAGGCGATAGTTAAATCTTTAATTAGATTTGAATGTGAAATGGTAATTGAATTTACCGATAACACCGTGGTGTTAGATATGAGGTATTACCAGTTTTACTTCATGGGATAAATAAGTTAGGATTGGGAAATTAAAACAAATGATCACTCCGGTAAGGTTCGTTAATCCCGGCTAGTTTGGATAAACCATAATTTGGTTTGAATTGATATTCAAAAGAAGATTAAAGAATAAATTTGAGGAATTTATCTTTGATAAAATTAATGGGAACCTATCCCTAAGAATGTGAAATTTAGCAACTAACTGAAGATTAGTTAAGATGAATGGTTTCCTGGGTATTGATCTGATGTTGGTTTCGGCCTTCGGGTTTAATATTTGGGGAATTGTTCCCTTACTAATTTACGGTTAGTGACAAATGAATTGGAATGAGGCGTATGTTGTGTTTGTGTAACACTTGTTTATTATATACGCGAGTTATTTGGAAAGACAGGGTTTATCCCATTCTGAATAACTGATACGACGATAAGTCGAAGGTGAAGACGGTGGTTGAAGACCGGAGGTCTTCACGTCGTTTGGATAACTACTGATAATCTTGATTGGGCCGTACACCGAAGAGGAGGGAATTAGTTAGTGATCGTCCAGACGTACTTGGAGATCGATTGATATGCGGGGTACTAGGTGCCTCCGGTTTCGTTCAGACCCAGAACGAACTTGTAAATGGACTGTGTGTCTGACATTGGATATCATTATGTGTGATTGATGGATATCAGTTGCATGGAGTGGTTTGCCTGTGTGACATGCTAAGATGCAAATGATCAGGGCTTCTGTTGAAAAGCAAAGTCTTGTGGTTGATGATCAAAGCACGGCCTGTGTGGCATAGCTTTGTGTAGCATTGATTCGCGAGCCTCACACTCCGGTTGTGAACCAGAAACGGGAGAAGGACCTCAGGGAGGACATGCATTTCTTTCTATTTAGAAGTGGCGTCAGTGGTTTTACACGCCCTGACGAGTTTGACTTATGTGGTTGTTATTGTTGCGAGGCGCCTCAGATATATCGGTGACTATGTGAAACCGATGTAGTCATTTGTTGGCACATTTACGCCCCAAAGGGTGGGGAAACGTAGTGTTCAGGCATAATAATCCACATCGGTGGACCGACCCCGTCGATCCAAGGCTTGTCTACGTGCTTGCCTGAGGCTCGGGCTAGAGAGTCTCGAATCGGTAGAGGACGATCCCTGGTCTCAGTTCACAGATGAAAATCCAACTTACAATACGTGACTTTGCGGTTTTATTTGTAGAGCCTAGTATGACGACATAGTGGGATGAGGCGCTTATGCCGTCTATGATTGATACTTATGATTTGAAGTTGCTTTATACACTATGCACTTATAATAGTATCAAATGATTTGTTTTAAACGTATCAAGAATTCTTGGCTATTATAAGGTAAAAACCCTATCCTTCGGCTTGCGTTGCATTATGTGATGGAACCTGGGTCTTATAATAGCTTCATTGCTCTTTATTTAGCATTGCGCTGTTGTTTTATGCACTAGTGTTCTTGGGAGGAAACCCGTTCCGTGTTATACGGCGTGGTCCTTTGATTTACCTAACTTTAAAATAAAGATTTATAACTGTTTTAGTTCTCACATCAGTCACATGACTGACCTGGAGTTTATTGTTTTAACCTAAACTCTGGGTGCCCTTATTTTGACACGGGCAGCTAGTAGTTTTGGTTTTGCAGATTTATATTCACAGGATCCTGATTTATAGCTGGAATGATACTCGGAAAGCTCTGTATCCGTGTATTACTTCTAATTGTGTATTGTATTCTTTTCCGCTGTGGTGATGTATTTGAATGTAACTTAAATCTCTGATATTTTCTGTGTAATATTTGTTTATACTCTGTATATTCTTGTATTCTGACGAATTGTTGTAATTAACAATGAAACGTTCTTCTGTCTGCGTTCCAATTTGTCGTGTTCTCAAAACAATCAAGGGTTTCGTACGGTCTTGGTCGATTTAGCGACTGATTCAGATCGAGCGAGATTCGTGGTCGTTATATTTTGGTATCAGAGCTTTGGTTTACAAAGCTCACAGAATAAGACACATTAGAACCATACGAAAGAATTCATCAGAAATTGGATTAGTAATATCCAATGGGAATGACTCGTTAGTGATATGATCAGTAGTATCCTAGAACGAGTTTGAAGAGTATATTTTTGAAATATAAAAAGAAAAACAAATTTTGTTTTGAAATTTAAATCGCATTATACGTATTTGAATAATTTGTTTTAAATTGATTTGAATAATCTAGTATATGAAGATTTTGCATATACGCCTGGCTAGCGTGTATACGAAGTCCCAAATATACTGGATAGCCGCCCGAAGAAGATACTGATGATTGAGATCTCATCATCAGTGTTTTTGTTCGAGTTTCGAAAGTGGGATTTCTATATATTTCCAATTGACTGGTGTGAGAACCAAAGCTAGATAGGGCTTATTGTTGTGATTTGGCATCAAAAATCTGATTTTTGACTTTGTATTAAAGTAATATGAATTTGAAATGATAACCAACTAATTGATTGCTGGTTGTGTTGTTTGATTATTGGTTGATTAATCAAAATGTTGAACCTTTAGCCAAATTGAACAAAATAGTGAGTTGTATTGAAAATTTATCGCATTTGCATGCATATACATGTACTTACATTGAACAGGTCATAGCAAGGAGGCCAGAGCAGAGGAATAAAATTGTTTGCCCGACAAATAGGTACATGTTTATTGTATTTCTTTGGGTTTGGATGATTTTATGAGCCAATTGGCTAGCCGCTTGGCTTTTTCTTTTTCTTTTTGATTGAAGAAGGCGATGGGAGGCTATATGAAATATCCCGAAGTCGCCGGTGCAGGGGAGGTTATGGCGAAATTTTTCGAAAATTTAGGGTGTTAGCCAAATTTTTGAAAAATTTGAAAAGTTTTTAGAAATTGAAAAGTTGAAAAACTTAAGCTGTAATGGAAATAGCGAAAGTTGAGTTGATTAGTTAAACAACTTTCGGCTTCGTTCCTTTTCGGGGACGAAAAGTTTTAAGTGGGGTAGATTGTAATAACCCGGGAATCCGAGCCAATTTAAAATTTTGATTTTGGCTATTTTCACGAATTTTGATTATTTAAAATGAATTATTTTAAATAATAACGACGAAAAATTTATTTTCGACAAAGTTAAAACGAATAAATTTATTTTAATTATATAACGAGCCTGAAATGGCGCCGTAATTTGAAATTTCGATTACGAATTTCAAATGAATATACAGAATTCGTTTTAAGTTGGAATTGGACGAAACCAGAAATATCTAAATCTGTTTGACGATATCTTTCTAACGGATGTAAGAAACTGAGATTTCACTTTAGAAGTTGAAAGTTATGTCCAGTTTAAAATTCAGTAAAGTCGCTGTGGAATTTATATATATTTTAATATATATAAAGGCCTTTAAAATGAAAATTTTGCAAACGACCTCTATTTTCGACGAAACTACTTTTGTTGGATCCGGGATGTCTAGTTATTGCTAGGTTTCAAAATTCATAATTTTCTGAATCAATATGTGAGCGTGGCAAAGGAAAACGTGTTTTGACAATTTCAGTTGATTTTAATCGACTGGAAAATGGGCATTTTTCAAACTGTCTCAGAATTTGACGAAATTAGTTTTGTTAGGACCGTATCGTAAATACGAAGCTAGAAATAATTTTTCGGGAATTTTTAGAGACTATATGTGGCCCCAGTAAATTGAAATGTGCATTTAAATTGAATACATAAATATTTATATTTTAAACTCAATGGAAACTGATCGTAATGGTCGAATTGGCCTACGATACATATCCCATTGTGTCCGAAATAGGGGTAATTAGCTAGGGATGACAGTCGTTACGTTCCATTTAGAGTTTGGATGTAAAATATAGCATTTTTTGAATTAAAATAATAAAATATATATTATAATATATATATATAAACATTATAACCCTAATCCCCGTTATTTCTCTTCAATGCGCCGCGTTCCTTCTAAAGCGATCGAACGACAGAATTCTTCCAAACGACCCCCTCCCTTTTCTTTCAATCCATTCAATAAAACTCCAATCCTCCAAAGGCAAAACTGAAGTACTCTGTGGGATCATTAAATCCAGTGGTGGAGATTGGACATCATGGGCCATGTTAACCAGATCTTGGGAGCAAGGGGCTGTCGTTCGCATTGATTTCCGCAACGCTTGGGGCTACCGGAGAGCGAGCGGCAGCAGGCTGAAGATGGCGGCGGCATGGCGGTTCCTAGGAGGCACTCCGATCGAGGTTCAGTTGGCTATGGCCGGAGCGACAAGGAGCTTTCATGGTTGAAGATGGGGGTTGCATGCGCCTTGGTTACAGGAAGAAGGGCGTATGGTTAAGATAAAGGGTAAGCTAATTAATTTTAACTAATTATAATTAGGGAATAACTTATAACTAAGATAGTATTTATTTTAGATTAAATAGCATGTTAAAAATGTGGTCTTTAATTTATTGAACAATATATAAAATAATACTGTAAATTAGAAAATGTGGTTTTTAAAAATATATGTAAAAGTAGCATAGTTTTGAAAAATAAAGTAGCATAGTTTTGAAAGATAAAGTAGCATTGTTTTGAAAAATAAAGTAGCATAGTTTTGAAAAATAATAGTTTTGAAAAATAAAATAGCATAGTGTTGAAAAGATATATCACATCATTTTTAAAATAAAATATACATTGTTTTTAAAATAGAAGTAGCAGTAAAAACATATGATTTCGCTAATATATAAATATATGATTTTGCTTCTATAGAAATATATGATTTTGTTTCTATAAAGATATGATTCTAGTTGAATGAATATTATTTTTGGTAGATAAAAATAGAACTTTTATCGTATATATGAATATCATTTTTAGTTAGATAAAAATAATTTTTTTATAATATGTATGAATAAAAATTTGATCCTTTTATATATGAATAGCATGAAAAAGAATTGCGTTGGGATTTCGGGAAAATCTAGACGGTTTAGAAGTTCAAAAATAGAATGGCGGAGTGGATCCCCAAGGTGAGAACTCCTCACTTTTATTTTTTATTTTTTATTTCTAGTTTGAAATATATACTAGGATGCAGATGGTGTTTAGTAGCACCTGACACCCGTCGTCCACAGACCATGGATGACTTGTTTGATTGATGTGTTTTGAAAATTGATTGTGTGATGTGGACCGAATAAATATTTTATAGTTAAAAATATAATTTTTAACGTGTATATAAAATAAATATTTATAAACAAATCGGACGATTTGTTTATATACACCGATTTGACTGATATTGATTGGGACGATAAATTTTACACATCGCCCAAATGCATAAATAAAATCCGTGTTTGTTGTTTTGAAACCCCACTCGGGTATTGGGATGAAATATGACATACACTAATCCCATTAATTAGTTGTATGTCGATCGATTGATTGACAGGCTGTGTAAGCGTTGAATATTTATATTCAATGCTTATGCAGTGTAGAATGCACTCTGGATGATGGATTGCTGTTTTCATTATCGTTATACACATTTGTTGTGTGAAATCCATATAACCACATTATATGGTAATTGAATGTGTCTGATTCCAGTTCAGAATATCGAATATTTTAAAATAATATTCAGTGAATATCGAAATGTGAAGCCGTGTTTAGTAGTTAAACGCCATTTTTAACACGAATGGGAATTTTGTTGATTTTATTCGTTTTATAATGAATATCGAAAAGTGATTTCAAAATCGAATATTTTGAAATTGAAAATTGAAAAGAATTGAATTCGAATTAAATTGAAAAGAATTGAAATTCGAATTAAATTGAAAAGAATTGAAATTCGAATTAAACTGAATAGAATTGAAATTCGAATTAAATTGAATAGAATTGAAATTCAAATTAAATTGAATAGAATTGAAATTCAAATTAAATTAAATTGAATAGAATTGAAATTCAAATTAAATTGAATAGAATTGAAATTCGAATTAAATTGAAAAGAAATTAAATTCGAATTAAATTGAAATGATTTGAAATTCGAATTAAATTGAAATGATTTGAAATTCGAATTAAACTGAAATAGAATTGAAATCGTTTTGAATTGAATTTAAAACGGATTGAAATTGAATTGAAATCGATTTGAATTGAAATCGATTTGAATTGAAATCGATTTGAAATGAATTTAAAACGAATTTATATTGGAAAATTCAATTTTGATTTGAATTTGAGATTGAAGTTGAAATCGTTTTGAAAACGAATTTAAAACAATTTATAAAATACGTTTTAAAAGGAAATCAACGAAATATTTATAATATATATATTATATATAAATAATGGCCTGAATAGAACGCACCGCGCCACGGCAGTTTACAAATTTCGACCATTGACTTCGAATGGACATTGCGGGAGATCCGACCGTCGGATTCTCCTAAGACCGGAACCGTTGGGTTCGTATCGAAAAGGGCTTTCTAATGAATATTAGAGATTTGAAATCTAACGGTTGGATTTGGAATTATGTCCAAATCAAATTTGGAAAAGGTCAATGTAAGTGCATTTCGATGGCCGTTGATGGAAATCGACTGTACGGGCCTTGATAAAATTATTAAAAATAGTAATAATTTGTGTATAATCATAAGAAATGATTTGTGAAGAATTGGGATGAAAAACTCCAAATTTGAATAGATAAAAATTGATTTTTTTTTCGAAATGAACTAGTTTTGAACTAGAATTATAATTCTATTTATTTTTAAAATAAATAAAGTGGATTGGAAATGGTTTTGAAAATAAAAAGAATTTCCAATAATTGAATTGGAATGGATTGGAATCAAAATTATCTTTGGAATATTTCGATGTTGGATTTCATGATTATACAGATATTGTTATGGAAATTTGAAAGATATATTTATATCGTTATTTCCAATATGATATTTGTTGGTTGTAGAATTTGATATTGAATATAAGCCGATATATTTTCTATTCAGAGCCTTGTATTTAATATCAAATGTGGTTTGGGTTTGTCGTGAATGGTATCTTCAATAATACTGTTCTTAGACCCAACGGAGTTAAGAAAATCAAACTAACTGGAGATTAGTTAAGTTGAACGGTTTCTTGGGTATTGATCTGATGTTGGTTTCGGCCTTCGGGGTTAATACTTAGGGAATTGCTCACTGGCTATTTTACGGTTAGGGACTGATTGAAATGTGATGTGATTTTGGGGTTTATCGTGAACCGTGTTTTAAATGACATTGGTTCTTTAACCTAGTTAAAGATTAAAACTAATTGGAGTTTTAATAAATCTTTAATTAGATTGAAAAGATCGAGAATGGAGTATCACCAGTTTTTCTCTAGGCGATAGTTAAATCTTTAATTAGATTTGAACGTGAAATGGTAACTGAATTTACCGATAACACCATGGTGTTAGATATGAAGTATTACCATTTTTACTTCATGGGATAAATAGGTTGGGATTGGGAAATTAAAACAAATGATCACTCCGGTAAGGTTCGTTAATCCCGGCTAATTTGGATAAACCATAATTTGGTTTGAATTGATATTCAAAAGAAGATTAAAGAATAAATTTGAGGAATTTATCTTTGATAAAATTAATGGGAACCCATCCCTAAGAATGTGAAATTTAGCAACTAACTGAAGATAAGTTAAGATGAATGGTTTCCTGGGTATTGATCTGATGTTCGTTTCGGCCTTCGGGGTTAATATTTGGGGAATTGTTCCCTTACTAATTTACGGTTAGTGACTGATGAATTTGAATGAGGCGTATGTTGTGTTTTGTAACACTTGTTTATTATATACGCGAGTTATTCGGAAAGACAGGGTTTATCCCATTTTGAATAACTGATACGACGATAAGTCGAAGGTGAAGACGGTGGTTGAAGACCAGAGGTCTTCACGTCGTTTGGATAATTACTGATGATCTTGATTGGGCCGTACACCGAAGAGGAGGGAATCAGTTAGTGATCGTCCAGACTTACTTGGAGATCGATGGATATGCGGGGTACTAGGTGCCTCCGGTTTGGTTCAGACCCAGAACGAACTTGTAAATGGACTGTGTGTCTGACATTGGATATCATTCTGTGTGATTGATGGATATTAGTTGCATGCAGTGGTTTGCCTGTGTGGCATGCTAAGATGCAAATGATCAGGGCTTCTGTTGAAAAGCAAAGTCTTGTGGTTGATGATCAAAGCACGGCTTGTGTGGCATAGCTTTGTGTAGCGTTAATTCGCGAGCCTCACACCCCGATTGTGAACCAGAAACGGTAGAAGGACCTCAAGGGGGACATGTGTTTCTTTCTAGTTAGAAGTGGCGTCAGTGGTTTTACATGCCCTGACGAGTTTGACTTATGTGGTTGTTGCTTTTGCGAGGCGCCTCTGATATATCGGTGACTATGTGAAGCCGATAGAGTCATTCGTTGGCTCATTTACGCCCCAAAGGGTGGCGAAACGTAGTGTTCAGGCATAATAATCCACATCAGTGGACCAGCCCTGACGATCCAAGGCTTGTCTGCGCGCTTGCCTGAGGCTCGGGCTAGAGAGTCTCGAATCGGTAGAGGACGATCCCTGGCCTCGGTTCACAGATGGAAATCCAACTTCCAATACGTGACTTTGCGGTTTTGTTTGTAAATCCTAGTATGGCGACATAGTGGGATGGGGCGCTTATGCCGTCTATGATTGATACCTATGATTTGAAGTTGCTTTATACACTATGCACTTATAATAGTATCAAATGATTTGTTTTAAACGTATCAAGCATTCTTGGCTATTATAAGGTAAAAACCCTATCCTCCGGCTTGCGTTGCATTGTGTGATGGGACCTGGGTCTTATAATAGCTTTATTGTTCTTTATTTAGCATTGCGCTGTTGTTTTATGCACTGGTGTTCTTGGGAGGAAACCCGTTCCGTGTTATACGGCGTGGTCCCTTGATTTACCTAACTTTAAAATAAAGATTTATAACTGTGCTAGTTCTCATACCAGTCACATGACTGACCTGGAGTTTATTGTTTTAACCTAAACTCTGGGTGCCCTTATTTTGACACGGGCAGTTAGTAGATTTGGTTTTGCAGATTTATATTCACAGGATCCTGATTTATAGCTGGAATGATACTCGGAAAGCTCTGTATCCGTGTATTACTTCTAGTTGTGTATTGTATTCTTTTCCGCTGCGGTGATGTATTTAAATGTAATTTAAATCTCTGATATTTTCTATGTAATACTTGTTTATACTCTGTATATTCGTGTATTCTGATGAATTGTTGTAATTAATAATGAAATGTTCTTCTGTCTGCGTTCCAATTTGTCATGTTCTCAAAACAATCAGGGGTTTCGTACGGTCTTGTTCGGTTTAGCGATCGATTCGGATCGAGCGAGATTCGTGGTCGTTATACAACCACAATATAATAATCATCTAGCAGAAATTCTTTCATTTCACATTCTACATATATAGTATACAATCAAAACCGCAAGTACGTATTGGGTAATGGATTTCCAACTATGACACGGTATGGAACCACCTTTCGCTAGTGTACCTCTAGAGAGGAATACACTGGGTTCACCAAGAACATCTTGCAACCCGGCCACACATGACCGACCACTCATTTCTCTTGAGTGTATCGAATGTATATCCCCAACGGTTGGGATCAGCAACCGTTTCCCGAATGGGACAACATCGACAATAGATTTTCAGAAGTAATGAAATGCTAGATCAGGTGATTACACACCCTAATAGGTGCGACATACACAACCATGTTGCCTGCCCGATTTCTGTCATTTCCCGGCTGTGAGGCTAGAGGCCACGCTTATCTCTGACAGATCACACAATTATTCACTTTGAGTGTCACATCATCGTACCCGCCAAATCACAAATTAATTTCCCCAAAAATACCATGGGTATACAGCTAAGAGAAACGAATTCCTCCACCACCAAACGTAAATACGTTTGAAGAGATCAACTTACGCGATCTATTAAATATACTCTGTCAAACATTCTTACATACAAGTCATCCTGGGACTGGACAAACCGAAGGCACTATTCAGTCCAACCATCTTAGGCAATCTTTACCTAAGATTTATACAACAGCTGTCACGATAAGGAATTTCGTCCGATCCGAATCGATCGCTAAACCGACCAAGACCGTTCGAAACCCCTAATTGTTTTAAGAACACGACCAATCGGAAACACAAACAGAAGAACATTTCATTGTTTATTACAACAATTCCATCATAATACAAGAAATTATAGAGCATGAATAAATATAACACATCATAAATTATCAGAGATTTAAATACATTACTAAAGCGGAAAATAATACAAAACACAACTGGAAGTAATACACGGATACAGAGCTTTCCGAATATCGCTTCAGCTGTAAATCAGGATCCCATGAATATAAATCTGCAAAACCAAAACTACTAGCTTCTCGTGTCAAAATAAGGGCACCCAGAGTTTAGGTTAAAACAATAAACTCCAGGTCAGTCATGGGACTGGTGTGAGAACTAAAATAGTTATTTAAAGCTTTACTTTAAATCAGATATATCAAGGGACCACGCCGTATAACACGGAACGGGTTTCCTCCCAAGAATACTAGTGCATATAACAAAACAGCGCATTGCTTTTTGGAAAAATGAAGCTATTATAAGACCTAGGTCCCATCACACAATGCAACACAAGCCGGAGGATAGGGTTTTCCCTTATAATAGCCAAACATGCTTGGTACGTTAAAAACAAATCATTTGATACTATTATAAGTGTATAGTGTCAAAACAATTTCAATCATAAATATCAATCATAGACGGCATGGGTACCATATATCATGTCGCCATACTAGGCTACAATCAAAACCGTAAATGTCACGTATTGGAAGTTGGGTTTCCATCTATGAACCGAGGCAAAAGATAGTCCTCTACCGATTCGAGACTCTCTAGCCCGAGCCATAGAACCCAGACACAGGTGAGCCCTTGGATCGTCAGGGCCAGTCCACCGATGTGGATTAAATTGCCTGAACACTGCGTTTCCCCACCCTTTGGGGGCGTAAATGAGCCAAATGACTCCATCGGCTCCACATATTCACCGATATATCTGAGGCGCCTCGCAATCCAACAACCACAGAGGTGAAAATAATATAAATGTCCGGGCTGGTAGGTCACTGACACCACCCTAGCTAGAAGGAAACGCATGTCCTCCCTAAGGTCCTCTCCCGTTTCTGGTTCACAACCGGGGTGTGAGGCTCGCGAATCAACATTACCCAAAGCTATGCCACAAATCGGGTGCTTTGATCATTAACCACAAGACTTTGCTTTTCAACAGAAGCCTTGATCAATTGCCACTTAGGCATGCCACACAGGCAATTCACACCATGCGACTGATGTCTATCCATATACAATCTCTGATCTTGTACGTCTTAGAGAAGGGTGAAGTAAGGGAATGAATTCCCCTTCACCAAACAGATGTATATTTAATAGAGATCAATCAACATAGAGCAAAATCCAATGTCAGACACACAGTCCATACATGTTCGTTCTGGGTCTGAACGAAACCGGAGGAACCTAATTCCTCGCATCTCCATCGATCTACAAGTACGTCTAGACGATCACCAACTGATTCCCTCCTCTTGGGTGTACAACCCAATCAAGATCATCAGTAATCACCCAAACGATGTGAAGACCTCCGGTCTTCGACCACCATCTTCATCCTCGACACATCATCGAATCAGTTATTCAGAATGTGATAAACCCGGTCTTTCTGAATAACTCGCGTATATAATAAACAAGTGTTACACAAACACAACATACGCCTCATTCCAATTCAGAATATTCTTTTATTCAAATATTCTTATACCTTGGGAAAGGTTCCTATTAATTTTATCAAAGATAAATTCTTTAAATTTATTCTTTAATCTTCCTTCGAATATCAATTCAAACCAAATCATGGTTTATCCAAACTAGTCGGGATTAATGAACCTTACCGAAGTAATCATTTGTTTTAATTTCTCAATCCCAACCTATTCATCCCATGAAGTAAAACTGGTAATACTTCATATCTAACACCACGGTGTTATCGGTAAATTCAATTACCATTTCACGCTCAAATCTAATTAAAGATTTAATTATCGCCTGGGGCAAAACCGATGATACTCCATTCTCGATCATTTCAATCTAATTAAAGATTCATTAAAACTCCACTTGGTTTTAATCTTCCCAATAATCACTATCAATGATTATTTAACTTGGGAAATCATATCCCGTCTTTAACTGGGCTAAAGAACCAATGTCAATTAAAACATGGTTCACGATAAACCCAAAATCACATTCTAATTCAATTCCAATTAAATATCATTTAATTGGTATACTTCATTAAATCTAAATAAAAAGATTTAATCTTTTTCTCAATTGGGTTTAAGAACAGTGTTAATGAAGACACGATTCACGACAAACCCCAATCCCATTTGATATTAAATACAAGGCTCTGAATAGAAAATATATCGGCTTATATTCAATATCAAATTCTACGACCAACAAATATCGTATTGGAAACAACAATATAAATATATCTTTCAAATTTCCATAACAATATCTGTATAATCAAGAAATCCATTTCCACTTTATATATTGGAAATTCTGGTTATTTTCAAAACCATTTCAAATCCACTTTATTTATTTTAAAAATAAATGGGATTATAATTCTAGTTCAAACTAGTTTATTTCGATAAAAATCTATTTTTATCTTTTCAAATATGGAGTTTTTCATCCCAATTCTGTCCAAATCATTTCTTATGATTTAACACAAATTATTACTATTTTTAATAATTTTATCAAGGTCTGTACAGTCGATTTCCATCAACGGCCATCGAACTGCACTTACAGCGACCTTTTCCAAATTTTATTTGGACATAATTCCAAATCCAACCATTAGATTTCTAATCTCAAATATTCGTTAGATATCTCTTTTCGATACGAACCCAGCAGTTCTGGTTTTAGGAGAATCCGACGGTCGGATCTCCCATAATATCCATTCGAAGTCAATGGTCGAAATTCGCGAACTACCGTAGCGCGGCGCGTTTCATTCATGCCATTATATGTATATATAATATATATTATATATATTTTGTCGATTTCCTTTTAAAACGTATTTTATAAATCGTTTTAAATTCGTTTTCAAAACGATTTCAACTTCATATTCAATTTCAAATCAAAACTGAATATTCCATATCATCGATATACAAATGATAATATTTTCAAAACGTTATATTTTGAAATCACTTCCTTTCATATATTCATTATAAAAATAAATAAAATCGATATAAATATCGTTCGCGTCAAAATGGCGCATATCTAATCAACACGGCTTTATATATTTCAATAACTTCGTTATTATATTCAACAAATGAATATTTTCTTCAACGCATGAATATATATTTTTATTCAATACATGAATATATATTTTTATTCAACATGAATTTTCTTTCTATTCAAAACATGAATTTTCTTTCTATTCAACACATGAATTTTTATTCTATTCAACACATGAATTTTCTTTCTATTCAACACATGAATTTTTATTCTATTCAACACATGAATTTTCTTTCTATTCAACACATGAATTTTCTTTATATTCAACAGTTGAATTTTTATTCTATAATATTCCTTATTTTCCCAACTGGAAAGAGACCCAATCAATTACCATATAATGTTAATTATATGGATTCCATACAACACATGTATATAATAGCAACGATAAATAACCAACCATCATCCAGAGTGCACCACACAACTGCATAAGCATTAAATATAAATAATTAATGCTTACACAGTCTGTCAACCCATCGATTGACATACAACTAAACAATCGGGATTAGTGTACGTCAAATATCATCCCAATACCCGTGTGGGGTTTCAAATCAACAAACACAGATTTTTATTTGTGAAGTTGGGCGATGTGTAAAATTTATCGTCCCAATCAATATCAGTCAAATCAGCGTATATAAACAAATCGTCTGATCTATTTATAAATATTTATTTTATATACACGTTAAAAATTATATTTTTAACTATAAAATATTTACTCATTCCACATCACACAATAAAATTCCACAACACATCAATTAAACAAACAAGCCATCCATGTTCTGTGGATGACGGGTGTCGGGTGCTGCTAAGCACCATCTGCATCCTAGCATATATTTCAACTAGAAATTAAAATAAAAATGAGGATTTCTCACCGAGGGTTCCATTCCTCCATTCTTCTTTTGAACTGCTTAACCGTTTGGATTTGTTTAAAATTCCAATATAGTCCTTTCCACGCTATTCGTAATAAAAATTATATTTTTATTGCTTCATTCCAATAAATAAAATCATATTTTTATTCTTCCGATAATATAAAAATCATATTTTTATTCTTCCTATAATATAAAAATCATATTTTTAATACTCTACTAATATAAAAATTATATTTTTAATACTCTACTAATATAAAAATCATATTTTTAATACTCTACCCTTAATCATGAAAATCAAGCCGTCCATCCTGGATCCAAGGCCCAAGCCTTTTCTTCTTTGTTCGATTTTACTCCAGGTTTTGAAAAATGACAGAACCCATCTTCCAATCGACTTTCTCCATCATGCCCGCATTTCAAGGACACCAGACGCCGATCGAAACTCACGACATCGAAGCCGCCAAGCCCACGACCCACCACCTTAAACAGCGACGAACTCGCATTCCGGTGGAGCCCCAAAATTGCATCCAAATGACGATGATTTGAGGGAGAAATCCGACCCATTTACTTCTTTAAAATCGATCTTAACCGTCAATATTAAAAATCTAAACATATTCTTCGATTTTGTTTTTATAATTTCTGAAATGTTTGAATGGATTGTAAGATTTCGTGGAAGAAGGATTAGAGCGATTTCACGCGTTGAATAGATGAGTGGCAGCGGGTTACGTATACATGAATTGGGGCTAGGGTTTTATAATGGAAAATTAATATATATATATTATTTTTATATTATTTAATTTGAAAATTAGGGTTTTTACATTCGGATTTCAACTCAAACCCAATGACTGTCGCCCCTAGCTAATTACCCCCATTCCGAACACAATGGGATATGTTTCGTAACCCAACTCGGCCGTTACGATAGGTTTTCATCAGAATTAAAATATAAATCTATATATATTCAATTTGAACGTACATTTTAATTTACCAGGGCGACATACCAACTCTAAAAATTCCAGAAAAATTATTTCTAGCTTCATATTGATGATACGGTCCTAACAAAACTAATTTCGTCAAATTTGTAGTCCATTTGAAAAATGGCCATTTTCTAGTAGATCCAATTTAACAGAAATCAACCAAACACATTTTCCTTTGCCACGCTCACATATTAACTTCAAAAATTATGGAATTTGAAACCTAACAATAATTTGACATCCCGGATCCAACAAAAGTGGTTTTGTCGAAAACATAGGTCGTTTGCAAAATGTCTATTTTCAAGGGCTACATATTTTCTATAGCGACCTTTCTGAAAATTCATTTGGCGATAAATTTTTATTCCTGTTACGAAATTTTGATTTTTCAGATTCATTAGAAAGATAATCATAAACAGATTTAAATATTTTTGGTTTCACTAAAATCCGTTTTATTTTGCACCCGGTACAGTCAGTCAAAGTTCGAATTCAAATTTTGAAACTGCCGCGCCATTTCAGGCCTTGTTTATAATTAAAAATAATTATATTTATTTTCAAACATCGATTCAAACATTCTTTTCGTCGTTATTATTTAAAATAATTTATTTTAAATATTCAAAATTCATCAAAATTGCCAAAATAAATTTTTTTAATTGGCTCGGATTTCCGGGTTATTACAACAGCCCTTGCACTTTACTCCGTCTTCAATTATCTTTGGCATATATGATTCGCAACGCTTATGCCAATACGGAGTGGTTCTTCGGATAATAATCCAACCGGTCTCTTCATATTAATAATGTTAAAATGGTCAAAACTTTGATAGTCGGTGAGTTAACTATCAAAGAAAAACACATGTGCAAAAAATGATATTATTTCCAAATGGAAATTATAACGATCAATCATCATTGAACATTTATCTCTTTAGCTCATCAATTTACTTATCTCCTGTTTCCATACTTTCAACATTTCTTATTTTCTAATTTTAGAAAATATACATTATTAAAAATGGAAAACATTTCCATTTCCTGTTTTTTATATTAGAAAATATTTCTGATTTCTTATTTGGAAAACATTTCCAAAGTTCTTACATTGGACTTAGACAGATGTTTAAACAAACCATCGCTATGCCAACTCAAACCGTTATACTTATTAACTAAATTTACTTAACCATCCTTTACTATCAAACCTTATCCCTTTCCTTAGTTAACAAGGAAGTCAATCAAGTTGGGGTATAATTACCCCTCAGGCCTTAACTGAACAACGTTTTAACTTTGGAATAGACAAAGTTTATCTTTTAAACCTTTAACAAACTTCCTTACATGACTCTCTTTCGAATAATCTCTATTCGATAACTCCTCCCTTCGAATAACTATATTCGATAATCTCTCTTACGAATAACTAGATTCGAAAACCTTTCTTCGAATAAACTATATTCGATTAACTCTATTCAATTAACTCTTATCAATTAACTCTATTGGATTAACTCTTTTTGATTTAACTCTAATCGATTAACTCTATTTGATTAACTCTTTTTGATTAACTCTATTCAATTAACTCCTTTCGAATAAACTATATTCGATAACTCCTTTAATTCTATTCGAATAAACTATATTCGATTAACTCCTTTAATTCTATTCGAATAAACTATATTCGATTTACTCCTTTCGAATAACTAGATTCGATAACTCCTTTCGAAAACCCAATATTCGATTAACTCACTTCGAATAACCTATATTCGATAACTCCGGTTCGAATAACTAGATTCGATAACTCCTTTCGAATAACTAGATTCGATAACTCTTTTCGAATAACTAGATTCGATAACTCCTTCCTTCAAATAACTATATTCGATAATCTCTTCTCTCGAATACACTATATTCGATAACTCTACTTCGAATAAGTGATATTCGATAACTCTACTCCGAATAAGCGATATTCGGTAACTCTGCTCGATTTACTCCATTTGTATAACTCTAACTGGTTAACTCTAACTCTAACTGGTTAACTCTAACTGGTTAACTCTAACTGATTAATTCTAACTGATTAATTCTATCTGATTAACTGTAACAACCCGCATTCTACGCATCATGGGATCGTAGAATATTTATTTCTTTCTCATACGAAGTCGTATGGTCATGTAACTTTGGGGGACGGCTATTGGGGTCATTTCCCATGTTCATGATTTTTCCCAATTTTTAAATGACCATTTTACCCCTAGTTGGCACTGTTTTGGCCATAACTTTTGACTGGAAAGGAATTTTGACCTGAAACCACTTCCATTGGCTCCGGATGATGGTTTCTCTTTCCGTAGAGTGGTCACATTAGCCAAACGGACTTACCGTTTGGGAGATATGGCTGAAACAAGTTTCAGATGGTGAAAAATAGCTTAATTGGGCTTAACCGGGTGATTAGCAGCTAGGCCCAGAGGGGAATTTCGGGTTTAGGAGTATATAGGGGCTGATTAGGGTTAGAAAACATTTCTTTAGACATTTTCCAGCCGCCACTTTCATTCCTCTTAACCTAGCCATGGCCTCCACTCTTTAAATCTCTCCAAAAACACCCAAAATCACTCCCTAATCAAGGATTAAGGCTTAGAGGCATCAAATCAAGGAGGATTAGCACAAGGACCAAGGTAGAGCTGCTGTTATATATTGGAATTCGTGCAAATCAGAGGTTCACTTCAGATCTGAAAGTTTTATTGTGGCAAAGGTGAGTGATTAGCATTGTTTTGACACTAATTACAGTTAATCAGGGTGATTAGTGATAATTAGTAAATTCTTACACTATAAAATTCTGGAAAAATATTCTAAAATTCTAAAATGTTATTTTAGACCTCTGTTAGAAGTTTGTGATGATTTGGTTAAGTTCTGCTAATCGTACCATTAGATTTGCTTAAACATGCTTAAGGGGAAAACATGGGTTTTGGGTACGTTTGATCCATTTTTACATGTTATATTGCTGTTTTGGTGTTTATGGTCGATTTTATATGTTGCTATGACTGTTTGGAATGATTTATGATTGATTAGAAAAGTTAGATTGGTCAAAAACGTCGTCGTATGGCGTAAATAGCTTGCTGGAAGAGTTGCAGGAATTTGGACCAGATCGGATCGCCCCCACACTCGGACCGTGGGGTATGACCACGATCCCACACTCGGACCGTGGGGTATGACCACGAACCGCACACTTGGAGCGTGACGAAGTATAGCGAACCGCACACTTGGAGCGTGACGAAGTATAGCGATCCGCACACCTGGAGCGTGACGAAGTATAGCGATCCGCACACCTGGAGCGTGACGAAGTATAGCGATCCGCACACCTGAAGCGTGAGGAAGACCACGATCCGCACACCGCGACTGTGAGAAAGACCACGATCCGCACACCGCGACCGTGAGGAAGACAAGGAGCTTGGATATGAGGAGACTAAAACCCGAGATGCAAAGGTAGTCCAAGTTTAAAGTTAGAGCTCAGGATCCAGATGGGAACCAATGAGTTCACTTCATGAGTTGGGCTTTGCTGCGGGACGCGTGCCAAGGGGTTATCGACGTCTATAGCTTTGGACCACTATGGTAGGAGGTACGAAGGCGGATTCGGGGCCATTATGGCATCGGTAGAACCAAGGGCTACAACCAATGAAGTGGGTCATTGAAATGTTTGGTCATGACTCTAAGTGTTTGGCTTGGTCACAGCGGGGTTTCTACAAGTCGGGATCCGTCGTTACTTCAATTTGTCTAGTGTTCCAAAGTGGTAGATATCGTATGCTTTACGCACTGAGTGAGAAATGTGAGGATGGTTGCTATGGATGATTTGTTTGCTATCATTATGACATGCACACCCCACCCCCGTATTCTTTACACTATTTATTATGGCACCTTAGAGTACTGTACGGTATGTGGTACTAACTCTTTGGTTGCAGGTCCAGGTTCAGGTATGGTTTAGTATACCTGTTATTATTTTGTTTAGATGCTTATCGCTCATACCAGGCTTTATGTCTGACCCAGAGTTTTATGTCTCCTCTTATTACTCTGGGTGCTCACACGAGCAGACTAGAGATAGGTTAGCTAGTGATGCACGGGTAGATGATCCGGAGACGAGCAGGAGGCTTCCACGTAATACATATACATAGTATTCTCCTTGTGTTGTTGAAGATCACTGCTTGGGCATTGGTGGTGTATCTTCTACTTTGACTTTCTTTTGTTTAGAGACAGTAGATTTTGAAAAGTTGTAATAAGCTGTATTTGGATTTCCGCTGCTCTGATGTTGATATTGATTTTAGTTATCAGCTTATGCACTGTCTCACCTGTTTTATGTCAAGTATGTTATCATTATTATATTTTATTCCATGCGCTGTGAGACATTCTACAGGTTTCTCGTTAGTTAGTTTCCTTCTTTCCTTTCTTCTGACGACCGTCCCGTGCTAGTCGGGCATGTGTACAGCGCACTTCCGGAGGAAATGCAGGCTGGTGCGGAGCGGGCCGTCACACTTGGTATCAGAGCTCTAGGTTGCGTAGTTAACCTAGGGAAGTTATCAGGGAGAGATAATATACGTATACGAGAGAGCGTATTTGTGATTACTTTGGTTTTTAAAAGCTATATATATATATACTATTACTAGTATAAGGATGAAGTCGTACTGCACTAGGACCACTATGGAGTCGTTAATCGTTTCCTTTTTCAGATTGACGATGAGCCGATATACTAGAGGTGCTGGTAGGGGAGCCAATAATGGGAATGCTGCTGACATGAGGACGATGTTTACTGACCTCATGAGAGAGATGCTTAGAGACGTACAGAGGGCAGTTCCCAATGGTGGAAATGGTGGTGGTCCAATAGTGCAGGCGCCAAGAGTCGACTTCGCCAAGCTGAATAAGGATTATACTAGCCTTGGTGGGAAGCCGTTCCACGGAACGGAGTCGGCCACGGATGTTCAGGATTGGTTGGATAGTTGCGAACGTATCTTCGAGGATTTGGGTATCGAGGATGCAATGAAGAGAAAGCTAGCGTCCCGTCAGCTCCAAGGGCGGGCAATGAATTGGTGGAATGCTATAAAGGCAGCTACTCCCGAAGATCAGATCACTTGGGAGCAGTTTAAGGCTCGCTTTAGCGAGAAGTTCATTCCAGCTGCTCAGAAGTCAGTGCTGTTTAAGAAATTCTTGGAGCTCAAGCAGAATGGCAGAGCTGTCTCGGAGTATATTGCTGAATTTGACACCTTGTCAAAATATGGGGTATCTCTTATTGATACTGCCGAGAAAAAGAATGAGAAATTCATAACTGGTTTGGACCAGTACTTGGGGGAAAAACTTATTAACCACATCGATGAGACGTTTGAATCGATTGTGGGGAAAGCGTTAAGATCAGAAAGTCTCTACCCTAGGTCGAAGACTGAGGTTGCATCTACAGAAGAGCCAAAACCACAAGCAAGTGGTGGAGGCAAGGGTGGTTCCCAGAATAAGAGAAAGCAGAACTAAGCTAAGGATGGCCAGAAGAAAAAGAATAAGCAAGATGTGGAGTGCTTCAGCTGTGGTAAGAAGGGCCATTATGCTAGTAATTGTCGGGCCAAGCCAGCGGATAGGAAGTGCTTCAACTGTGGCCAAATGGGACATCATAAGGACAAGTGTCCGCAGCCCCCTAAAGAAAAGCAAATGGTGAAAGCCTACGCTCTTAATGTTATTCCTTCTTCGTCGAAAGCCCCAACAGCGGCGGAGAAGGGAAAGAATGTCGTCATTCAAGGTATGCTTTCTGTTTATGATGTTCCTGTTAGAGTTTTGTTTGATACCGGAGCTTCCAGTTCTTTCATATCTAGTGACCTGGTAGATAGGTTGGGATTGGAGCCCGAGATTGTCGATAGACCTTTAGTAGTGACGAACCCGATTGGTGGTTCGACTAGCCTTAGCATGATTTGTCGTAATGTGGTCTTATCGAGTCATGGATGCATGTTTGTTTGTGATTGCTTTGTTTTGGGCTTTACTGGGTTTGGCATTATTTTGGGAGTAGATTGGCTCCGAAGATACGGGGTGGTGGTAGATTGTGAGGGCTTTTTGGTGACAGCTAGAGCGGATGATGGGCGGAGGATAGTGTTTGGTGGTCTACCCAGTAAGGGGGTATTGGCTAGTTTTCTAAACTCCCTTGACATTCCGCATAGTGAGTTGTCAGGTTTGCCCGTGGTTGGCCAGTATCCGGATGTTTTCGAAGAAGTGACCGGACTTCCACCACACCGAGAGATTGAGTTTCGTATTGATTTGGTAAAAGATGCCAGACCTATAGTGATGCCACTTCGTCGTATGGCACCAAGGGAGCAGCGAGAGCTCGAGGTGCAAGTCAGCGATCTTTTGAAGAAGGGATTTATCAGAAGGAGTGTTTCTGAATTGGGAGCACCAGTTGTGTTTGCTACCAAGGCGGCTGGTTCCCTTCGGTTGTGTGTAGATTACCGCGAGTTGAATAAAGTGACGAGGAAGAACAAGTATCCTCTACCACGGATAGATGATTTGTTCGATCAGTTGAGTGGCGCGAGAGTATTTTCTCAATTGGATCTCGCGACAGGTTTTCATCAGCTTAGAGTGGAAGCTGAGAGTATAGCTAAAACGGCATTTCGAACGCCGTCTGGATTTTATGAATGGTTGGTCATGCCATTTGGGCTGACTAATGCCCCGGCATATTTTGTGGATCTTATGAATAGGGTATTCAGAGATCAGTTGAATAGGTCTGTCCTTGTGTTCGTTGATGATATTTTGGTCTATTCGAGGACAGAGGAAGAACACAAGGAACATTTAAGAGTAGCGATGGAGGTGTTGAGAAAACACCAATTGAAAGCAAAGTTTACTAAGTGTCACTTCTGGAAGAGGGAAGTGAGGTTCTTGAGCCATGTTGTATCAGAGAATGGTATTGCCGTGGACCCGGCGAAGGTGGCCACGGTACAGGATTGGCCTACGCCCAAGAACGCAACAGATGTAAGAAGTTTCTTGGGATTAGCTGGATATTATCGTAAGTTTATTCAAGGTTTCTCCAAGATAGCAGCACCATTGACCCAGTTGACCAAGAAGAATCAAGCTTTTGTCTGGGATGAAAGGTGCGAGAATGCATTCAGAAGTCTAAAGGACAAGTTGACAAGCGCACCAGTGTTAGTCATTCCTAAGGGGGATGAAGAGATGACGGTATACACGGATGCCTGTGGTACCGGACTGGGTGCTGTATTGATGCAAGGCGGTAGGGTTGTAGCTTACGCAAGTCGGCAATTGAAACCGCACGAGAGAAGATACCCTACCCATGATTTAGAATTGGCAGCGATCGTGTTCGCGTTAAAGATGTGGAGACACTATCTCTTGGGAGAAAGATTTGAGCTGTTTACAAATCATAAGTCGTTAAAGTATCTCTTCTCTCAGAAAGATCTGAATCTCCGTCAGCAGAGATGGTTAGAGTTCTAGGCTTCCTATGATTTTGACATCGCATACACACCGGGAAAGGGCAATGCGGTGGCTGATGCATTGAGTAGAAGACATGCTAGCTTAGGGGCTATGTTCCTTTAATGGAAGCAACTGGAGTATATCGCGGGGTTTGATTTCAGACCAAAGTGCGAATTGGATCCAGAAATGTTAGCAAGTTTGACGATCAGACCCACTTTAATTGAGCGGATCGGCTCTTGTCAGAGGGACGATCCTAACCTATTGGAAATCATCTCCAAGTTAGAGATGGGTATCGATGAGGAGATGAACAAGCATGGGCTTGATCGAGATAGATGGCTTAGAAAGAATGGAAAGCTTGTTGTACCCAATGTCAATGGATTGAGGGATGAAGTGCTTAGAGAATGTCATCACTCAAAGCTGACTATACACCCCGGTGGTAACAAGATGTATCGAGATATGAAGCAGACTTACTACTGGGAAGGGATGAAAAGAGACGTTGGGAAGTTTATATCCAAGTGCATGAATTGCCAGCTAGTTAAAGCCGAGCAAAAGAAGCCTAGTGGGTTGTTACAGCCCTTAGAAATTCCCGAATGGAAATGGGAGCAAGTCTCGATGGATTTCATCGATGGTTTACCAAGGACTAGATCGGGATATGACAGCATTTGGGTAATTGTAGATCGACTGACTAAAAGTGCAAGGTTTATACCAGTCAAATCGACCAGAACGGCAGCTAAGTTAGCAGAATTGTATATGAAGTGGGTAGTGAGATTTCATGGAGTACCTAAAGGCATTGTGAGCGACCGAGACCCGTTGTTCACTAGTGGGTTTTGGAAGAGCTTACAAGAGGCTCTAGGGTCAGAGTTACATCTCAGTACCGCCTATCATCCTCAGACCGACGGTCAGACGGAGAGGGTGAACCGTATTTTGGAAGATCTCTTGAGAGCATGTATATTGGATTTTGGTGGATCATGGGATGACCATTTGCATCTAGTAGAGTTTGCATATAATAATAGCTACCAATCCAGTATCGGTATGGCTCCGTTTGAAGCTTTGTACGGAAGACCGTGCAACTCACCATCATGTTGGGTAGAGACTGGCGAGAAGTTTATGCTTGGACCAGATGTGGTGAGGGAAACTTCAGATAAGATTAAGATCATTCAACAACGAATGAAAGCTGCCCAAGATAGGCAGAAGAGTTATGCTGATAAAAGGAGAAGAGACTTAAAATTCTCCGTTGGCGACTTGGTGTTTGTCAAGATTTCTCCGTTGAAGAGCGTAATACGATTTGGCAGGAGAGGCAAGTTGGCACCAAGATTTGTTGGCCCATTCCCTGTTCTTGAACTAGTCGGGAATTTGGCATATAGAATTGACTTACCAGAGAAGATGGCAGGAGTTCACAACGTATTTCATGTTTCCCAACTAAGGAAGTTCGTTCACGACTCAGATATGACTATTTCACCTGATCAGTTAGAGGACTTCGAAGTAGAACCCGAGGCGGTTGGGAACCGCAAGCCGGCCCGTATTGTCAAGTACGACATGAAGCAACTTCGAAGGAAGGCAGTGAAGCTAGTCAAGGTACAGTGGAGCGAGGACGAGAATGATTGTACTTGGGAGACAGAGGAGAACATTAAGAAGTCACACCCAGAACTCTTTGCCTGGTAAGATTTTGGCTTCGATTTAGTTTTTCCGCATGCTAGGATAGACTTGTTTGCTTGTTTTGCATGATTGATTGTTGTATGTTGTTGTTAGGCATGCGGGATCCTTTGTATGTTTTGGGTTAAGGAATTTCGGGGGCGAAATTTCTTAAGGGGGGGAGAGTGTAACGACCCGCATTCTACGCATCATGGGATCGTAGAATATTTATTTCTTTCTCATACGAAGTCGTATGGTCATGTAACTTTGGGGGACGGCTATTGGGGTCATTTCCCATGTTCATGATTTTTCCCAATTTTTAAATGACCATTTTACCCCTAGTTGGCACTGTTTTGGCCATAACTTTTGACTGGAAAGGAATTTTGACCTGAAACCACTTCCATTGGCTCCGGATGATGGTTTCTCTTTCCGTAGAGTGGTCACATTAGCCAAACGGACTTACCGTTTGGGAGATATGGCTGAAACAAGTTTCAGATGGTGAAAAACAGCTTAATTGGGCTTAACCGGGTGATTAGCAGCTAGGCCCAGAGGGGAATTTCGGGTTTAGGAGTATATAGGGGCTGATTAGGGTTAGAAAACATTTCTTTAGACATTTTCTAGCCGCCACTTTCATTCCTCTTAACCTAGCCATGGCCTCCACTCTTTAAATCTCTCCAAAAACACCCAAAATCACTCCCTAATCAAGGATTAAGGCTTAGAGGCATCAAATCAAGGAGGATTAGCACAAGGACCAAGGTAGAGCTGCTGTTATATATTGGAATTCGTGCAAATCAGAGGTTCACTTCAGATCTGAAAGTTTTATTGTGGCAAAGGTGAGTGATTAGCATTGTTTTGACACTAATTACAGTTAATCAGGGTGATTAGTGATAATTAGTAAATTCTTACACTATAAAATTCTGGAAAAATATTCTAAAATTCTAAAATGTTATTTTAGACCTCTGTTAGAAGTTTGTGATGATTTGGTTAAGTTCTGCTAATCGTACCATTAGATTTGCTTAAACATGCTTAAGGGGAAAACATGGGTTTTGGGTACGTTTGATCCATTTTTACATGTTATATTGCTGTTTTGGTGTTTATGGTCGATTTTATATGTTGCTATGACTGTTTGGAATGATTTATGATTGATTAGAAAAGTTAGATTGGTCAAAAACGTCGTCGTATGGCGTAAATAGCTTGCTGGAAGAGTTGCAGGAATTTGGACCAGATCGGATCGCCCCCACACTCGGACCGTGGGGTATGACCACGATCCCACACTCGGACCGTGGGGTATGACCACGATCCCACACTCGGACCGTGGGGTATGACCACGAACCGCACACTTGGAGCGTGACGAAGTATAGCGAACCGCACACTTGGAGCGTGACGAAGTATAGCGATCCGCATACCTGGAGCGTGACGAAGTATAGCGATCCGCACACCTGGAGCGTGATGAAGTATAGCGATCCGCACACCTGAAGCGTGAGGAAGACCACGATCCGCACACCGCGACTGTGCGAAAGACTACGATCCGCACACCGCGACCGTGAGGAAGACAAGGAGCTTGGATATGAGGAGACTAAAACCCGAGATGCAAAGGTAGTCCAAGTTTAAAGTTAGAGCTCAGGATCCAGATGGGAACCAATGAGTTCACTTCATGAGTTGGGCTTTGCTGCGGGACGCGTGCCAAGGGGTTATCGACGTCTATAGCTTTGGACCACTATGGTAGGAGGTACGAAGGCGGATTCAGGGCCATTATGGCATCGGTAGAACCAAGGGCTACAACCAATGAAGTGGGTCATTGAAATGTTTGGTCATGACTCTAAGTGTTTGGCTTGGTCACAGCGGGGTTTCTACAAGTCGGGATCCGTCGTTACTTCAATTTGTCTAGTGTTCCAAAGTGGTAGATATCGTATGCTTTACGCACTGAGTGAGAAATGTGAGGATGGTTGCTATGGATGATTTGTTTGCTATCATTATGACATGCACACCCCACCCCCGTATTCTTTACACTATTTATTATGGCACCTTAGAGTACTGTACGGTATGTGGTACTAACTCTTTGGTTGCAGGTCCAGGTTCAGGTATGGTTTAGTATACCTGTTATTATTTTGTTTAGATGCTTATCGCTCATACCAGGCTTTATGTCTGACCCAGAGTTTTACGTCTCCTCTTATTACTCTGGGTGCTCACACGAGCAGACTAGAGACAGGTTAGCTAGTGATGCACGGGTAGATGATCCGGAGACGAGCAGGAGGCTTCCACGTAATACATATACATAGTATTCTCCCTGTGTTGTTGAAGATCACTGCTTGGGCATTGGTGGTGTATCTTCTACTTTGACTTTCTTTTGTTTAGAGACAGTAGATTTTGAAAAGTTGTAATAAGCTGTATTTGGATTTCCGCTGCTCTGATGTTGATATTGATTTTAGTTATCAGCTTATGCACTGTCTCACCTGTTTTATGTCAAGTATGTTATCATTATTATATTTTATTCCATGCGCTGTGAGACATTCTACAGGTTTCTCGTTAGTTAGTTTCCTTCTTTCCTTTCTTCTGACGACCGTCCCGTGCTAGTCGGGCATGTGTACAGCGCACTTCCGGAGGAAATGCAGGCTGGTGCGGAGCGGGCCGTCACATTAACTCTGACTGGTTAACTCTAACTGATTAATTCTAACTGATTAATTCTAACTGATTAACTCTGACTGTTTAACTCTAACTGATTAATTCTAACTGATTTACTCTATTCGATTAACTCTAACCGAATAACTAATATTCGATTAACTCATTTCGATTAACTCTTTTGAATTAACTCCTTTGATTTTTTCCTTTGAATTATTTCTTTGAATTATCCCCTTGAATTATTCCTTTGAATTATTCCTTTGAATTATCTCCTTTGAATTACTCCTTTGAATTATCTCCTTTGAATTATTCCTTTTCTATTTGTTTACTTAATAAATAACTATTCCCTTTTCAAAATTCTATTTATTTAACAAATAAATATTTCCTTTATCTTTCCTATTTATTTAACAAATAAATATTTCCTTTATCTTTTCTATTTATTTAACAAATAAATATTTCCTTTATCTTTTCTATTTATTTAACAAATAAATATTTCCTATTTATTTGACAAATAAATATTTCCTTTTAATCTATTTGTAAATGTTTTACAAATATTCTCTTTTAAATTCTATTTGTAAATGTTTTACAAATATTTTCTCTTTCTATTTATTTGTAAATGTTTTACAAATATTTTCCTTTATATTTGTTTTACAAATATTTTCCTTTATATTTGTTTTACAAATATTTTCCCAAATAATTTGTTTTACAAATATATTCTTCTTTACTCTTTTGATTTTATAATTATTTCCTTTATAAAAAACCTTTTTTCCTTTTATATACAAAATCCATTGATTTTATATAAATAAATTATTTCCAAAATATAATTTGAAAATCTCCTTTTTACATCCCACTATTTCTTATGGTATTTAAAATACCAAATCACAATGATCGATATCATTTAAACACACATCATCAGCAATAGATTTTATATCACATCATATATTACAATATATGAAAACAGTAAAATAAATGATGAAGAATCCAGATGGATTCCTCCAACCTGTTTCCCTGCATCACAGATGTTAAACAATATAATTAACATCGATTTCATTTCAATATGAAATATTCTGCTAAACAGAATCAATATTGGATTAACGATTTGTGTGTGTATATATATATATATATATCGTTATCTATAATTTCAACCAATACATAAGAAATACAACCAAATAGTTAACACACAGCAATCAAAAGATAATTATCTGTTCAAAGAATACGTTATAAAAATATAACTGTTCAGAGTTGGTAAGTTTTACTCACATTGAACGATCATCGTTAATAACGATAACCATCGCTTGATTCAGACAGACAATTTATTTTGCTATAAATTGTAACTAGCTCTGATTCACTCTCAACCAGTTCTGTTGTGTAGCCGCCGTCCATACGATCCCAACGGAACTTGTTTCACTGAATTCCGTTAATAAATGAGCAGGTTGTCACCATTACAAGTTTGGTTGAATTTAAAATAAAACAAAAGCAATTAAATTTGGAATTTTGGGCCTTAACCTTTTATCCTTGGCCTATCACACTTGTAAATACCCAGACCGCAACTACCTTTTCTTCCTCCTTCTCATCAGACCTCAACCCCCAATTTCTAATGGCCATAGCCGACGCTCCAGCCTCCCACCACCTCATCAATACTCCACAATTCAAACCCAAACCAACACCAAAGTTCTTATCTTCACAAACTCTCCACTCTCATCTCCTTCAAATGTAACTCGCCCCCTCTACATATTTCCATCGTTCAGCCTAACTGACGACCTACAGTGGACCTCCGACCTTTTTATTTCCAAATCTCACCAGAAAAATCAGACAAGACCAAATTCAAACCCTCAACTCAAAGATCATATTTAAATCATTGATTCAAGTCTGTACCTCGTCCATAATCGAACCCTAGCGGACATGGATACTTTCCAGCGAATGAGAAGCACTTTAAGTAACCCAAAATTCATATGAATTTGAAGAACTAGTTGTGATGGTTACAACTATATTAATTACGAGATTTATAAAATAATATACCATTTTATTTTGATTTTCCATTGATGACTTTTCACATATTTGCTTGAGGAGGTTACGGCGGAAATCTGTTGACTAAGGGGAAATGAGAAGTTAGGTTTAGATGAGTTAAGGGTCTTATATATATTAGTTAATTAACTTTGTTGAGAGGCTTTGGTTTGTCCACGTTGTGGTTTGAGGAGAACAGTGCGTCTGGAGGAAGATGAAGACGTGGACCTCGTTTTGAATGGAGAATGAATAATTAGGTTAAGTTATATAGTGTATTTAAAGTTTGGTTTTTCAAAGTACCATGTTACCTAAATTCCATTCACGTACAGACAGAAATCAAGATACCATTGTATCGAGCTCGGTTTCATGATCCAAAAAATATAATAATATTGGTAGATTAACTCATATTGTGAAACCCCAAAATATCGATATAGGGTGCAAAATACTCCAAATAAAAAGTTGCATTTTTAATTAATTAAAAATTACAGTAAAATTCTAAAAATTAAATTATCACTACGTCTCAAAAAACCTAGTCTAAATTCGAAACTGGAATCTAGTTATATCGAATAAACCGTTACGGTCGATAAACGATTCTATATCGACTATTTTAATATTTGATTTGGACACGACTTACAGTCTACATGACGAAATCTCGATTTTTCTCTTCCACTAGAAAAATATACTTCGCCAGCTCTGAACGTTTCTCATTTCACAGAAATCCAACTTAAAACGAACCCTGTACATTCAGTTGAAATTTAAATTGCCAAATAGCGAACTTCCGCGCCATTTCGAGCTTGATTTTAATTATAATATAATCATATATTCAAACTTCGTTTATATAATATATTCATGAATATAATTCAACTCTAAATTGAATTATATATTTTAAATAATCCAATTCACACATATCATGGATTATGTTATTTCCGATTATTCGGGAAATATATTATTTTATTATTTATATTAATTAAATATAAATATTATTTAATTCGAGTTATCAATATCGTTAAATTGATATTTAATAATTAAATTAATTAATTATTCAACAGTAAAAATGCGGGTCATTACAACGCTTCTCAACTACTTTTCTCTGCACCAATACTAGTATATCAGATATGAATGATCCCAACAGAAACATAATGGTAGACTTAGGTGTACTTCAAGTAACGGGTTTTACCCCAAAACAGTGGTAATATGTACCCCAACATAAATAACGGGTGTTACCCATGGTCACCTAAACAGGCAGGACTAGACGTACCCTAATTATCACACCCAATTGAGCAGCTCTCTATCTCGTAAATACCCTGTGTCGTCCCCACAATAAGATGTATCACTTCCTAAAGTGGCAACCCTCATATAGACACAGCCGTATATACTGGTGTTATAACGTCTTATTATCCCTGAACAATCTAGACTCATGCACACACATGACTCCATTGGAACGCGCTATCAGAACACCTCTTCCCATATGAACCTCTTATAATCATCTCACTAAGCATGCCCCGACCCCTACCTAGTTCGAGGTCCCCCTATGATACCAGTATGGATTACTGACTGAGACGGGTCCCACGCAATAGATGACACAAGCCACCCCCTAGGCTTGTATCCCCAACTACTAGGATTTTGACAGGTTATGCCTAGCAGTTTAACAAGCCCGCATAACCCAACATATAAAACAGGTTAAGTTTATCGGGTTCGTATAACCCCCAGTAATTTAACATATTTACTTAACCATCGCTGATTCAAATAGGTTTACTTAACCCCTACACAATTTAACAGGTTCATATAACCCCCTACCGATTTAAACATGTTAAGTATTACAGTTTCATTACATGTTCCGCTTAAACTAATTATTAAGCCTACAGAATTACATGCCCCAAACCTCGTGTCATAATTCACACTATAAGATATTCACCAACTTATAGTCATATATCACAGTATAGCTTATGCCCCAAACCTCAGTCATGATTCATAATACAAGATATGTCCTAATTTAACTATCCCAACCATTCCCAATTTCTTTCGTTCACATATTTCAGTGATAGGCCTAGGGTTGAAGGTAGCCTGGCTATAAAAAAAAGGGAAAGATGGAGAGAAAAGAACATAAATAGGCATATGATAACAGAAGTGGGCATATCAGAAATAGGCATATAAGAATTGAACGGTAGATCAGGTGTACATGTAATGGCAGATCTGTTTAGGTATGAATCAGATTCTTAGCAGGCATAGGTTTAGATCCATATTTATAGACATGTCAGGATTACTTGTTAAATGTTTATATCTAAAAATAACATGAACTCACAAAGACTGGATCTAAAAAAGTAATAAGAAGATCTTGCAGAAGAATTTCTTGTATATGTATAAGTCATTGTTGAAGCAAAATAGGCTAAATCAATCCAATCAGGGGCAGCATCTCGTTGTTTATTGTTTTTCATGTGTAAAAACAATAGAAATGAGGCCCTATTTATAGCCTACTGCCAACGAATCTTATTCACAAACAAGTCCAAGTTAGAAATGAACCTAGATGGATCTCTGGTGGGTCGACCCCAGCGTCGACACCCCCTTGAGTGGGTCAACCTCTTTGGGGCGTGGGTTGACCCCCAACTGGTCCAATTCCCGCATCCCTTCCCCACTTGATTTTCGAACTGTATTGAATTTTCTGGACTTGATTTGTTTATATATATTTGTCTTATAAATATACAAACTTTTAAGCTTAATAACTTCTTCATACGATGTCTGTTTTACGCAAACTCGGAGTCTGTCTTAAGCAGAATTACAAGACAAACACAATGGTGTAGTCCGTTTTACCTAATTCACAATATTTGATTTAGTATTCTTTAGTTTATCATTATAGTGTTCTTATTAAAATTACGGGGTGTTACATTCTCCCCTACTTAAAGGATTTCATCCCCGAAATCTCCAAGTTAAGAAGAATCATATCCTAATATCCATCAATCATCTACTCATCCATCAATCACAGGCATCCACTATCCTTAAAATATTTCTAATAATTATATGAACATATGAAAATATGTGTGTATATATCCATATACTAATGCGAAAGATCAGTCGGTCTACTGATTCAATCGACCTCTTTAATGCAATGTATGTTAGTGCCATGAATCCAACATGTATGCAATTAGTCCTAGTATATCATGTAAATGCTATATGTGTGCACAATCATCCATCCAAATGCAACATTCATGTGATGATACACCCATTTCCATCCATAAAAATAAAATTGCACACACATCCATATGCAGTATGTGAGTGATTGAGTCGATCTAGTGCTTAGTGTGTGTGTGTGTGCATATGCATCCACAAGCATCCATTGGCAAAAACTAGCATCCACTTGCATCCTTCAAACATAACACGTCTCAAACACATGTTTACATCCATTGGTTCCCTACCTAAAGATAGAAGATTCGATCGATATGATATACTTAAATGACAGAAACAAGTACGAATAAAAGCTTGGAAAATGAAGTTAAGAACATACCCTTGAAAAGAACATGGTACGAAGCGCGAATCTTATCTTCATTCTCCCAAGTAGCATCTTTGCGGTCTTCTCACCATTGAACTTTCATCAACTTGACCTCTCGGTTGTGAAGCTTCTCAACCTCTGATCCAAGAATATAGGTGGGAACTCGTCTAACTGTCACCTCTCGTTCCACCTCTACTTTCTCAAGTATACTCGGCTCAACTGCCTCGCTTGTACATTACAGACACTTCCGCAAATGAAAAATATGGATAACATCATGAACATCCGCCAATCTTTCTGGTAGCTTCACTCTATAGGCCATTTTACCTATCCTTTCCACTATGGGAAATGGCCCCACAAACCCTGGCGCCAGTTTCCCTACAGATCTAAAGAGAACCACATTCCTCAGAGGTGATACTTTGATGAAAACCATGTCTCCCACCTCAAACTCAATGCCAGTCCTCCTCCTATCTGCGTATGACTTCTGCCTATCCTGGGTTGTCTTCATGCGTCCACAGATAAGATCATTTTTTTCTGAAGTTTCTCTAATCATCTCAAGTCCAAGTAGAAGCCTATCTGTAGTCTCCCACCAAAAAGTTGGTGATCTAGAAGGTCGATCGTACAATTCTTCGAAGGGTGCCATGCCAATACTAGCCTTGTAGCTGTTGTTGTAGGCGAACTCAACCAACAGAAGATGCTCCTCCTAAGCCCCTCCGAAGTCTAGGATACACAGTCTCAAAAGATCCTCCAGAACTCTATTCACCCTTTCACTTTTCCCTTCAGTCTGGAGGTGATATGCGGTGCTCAAACATAACTGTGTACCCAATGCCTCTTGCAGGCTCTTCCAAAACTCACAAGTGAAGATGGGATCATGATCAATCCTATACTAGAACATACTCCATGTAGACGGACTATCTCTCGAAGATAAATTGATTCCAACCACGTTGTCATTCGCTTACTCTTAACAAGAAGTAAATGAGCACTCTTAGTAAGCCTGTCAACTATAACCCAGATACTAGTGTTGTCTTTCCTCATTCTAGGCAAACCATCAATGAAATACATAGACGCTCTCCCACTTCCACTGTGGGAGCTCCAAAGGATGAAGTAAACCGTCGGGCTTCTTTTACTCAGCTTTAACTTATAGTTAAACTAAACATCGAGAGACAAACTCTGCTACATCTTTCTTCATCCCAGCCCAAAAGAAAACCCTCTTCATATCCTCATACATCGTATCACCGCCTGGATGGATTGTCATCCTAGAATGATGGGTTACCTTAAGGACTGTCTTCAACAGACTCCCAACTCGGGGAACACAAAGCCTTCCATCTCGTCGCAACCACCCTCTATCATCAGTGGAATATCTATTGAGGAGACTAGAAGTCTTCCCTCTACAGAGCCTATCCAAGATGTCTGCTATTTGTGGGCCCTCTCACTGCGAAGTTCCTATCTGATCCATAAGAGTAGGTCGCACCTCTAAGGATGCCAACAAACTAGATATAAGATCTGTAGATGGCCTGAAATCAAAGGTTGATATGTACTTCAAGCTCCGCCTCTCTACGTATAGTGACTCAAAGTCATCCTCTTCCTACTCAACGCATCCGCCACTACCTTACCTTTTCCAAGTGTATAGGAAATCTCAAAATCATAGGACACTAGGAACTCCATCCATCTCTGTTGTATCAAATTTAGATCCCTCTTCGAGAACAGATACTTGAGAGATTTATGATCGGTCCACAACTCGAACTTATCTCCAAGTTGACAATGTCGCCAAGTCTTAAGCACGAATATTATAGCAGCCAACTCCAAATCATGGGTAGGGTAGTTCTTCTTGTGAACTCGCAACTGTCTACCACCGTAACATACTACCCTTCCCTCTTGCATCAAGACGACACCAAGCCCCGTACCACATACATTCGTGTATATTGTGAACACTTTGATCCCATCAGGCAAAGTCAAGACTGGGGCAGTTGTCAGAGCCCTCTTCAATCACTAAAAAGCATCCTCACAGTAAATATCCCAAGAAAATGCCACATTCTTCTTCGTTAGTCTGGTGAGAGGGGCAGATATCTTCGCGAAGTCCTTAATAAATTTCCTATAATAGTCCGCTAAACCAAGAAAACTTCTCACATTCGTTGCATTCTTTGGAACCTTCCACTCTTGAACTGCAAACACTTTCGCGAGATCCACTGCTATCCCATCCTTAGAAACCACATGCCCTGAAAATCTCACTTCCTTTCTCCAAAAATGACATTTGGAGAATTTTGCCTAAAGCTGGTGTGCTTGGAGAGTCTTCAGAACCTCCCCTAAATGTTGGGCATGCTCTTCCTCACTCTTCGAGAAGATTAGAATGTCATCCACAAAGACCACAACAAACTTATTCAGAAACTCCTGGAACACCCTACTTATAAAATCCATAAAATACGTGGGCGCATTCGTCAGTCCAAAAGGCATGACTAGCCACTCGAAGAAACCATCTGGAGTTCTGAAAGCGGTCTTGTCTATACAGTCCTTGGTCACCCTCAACTGATGAAAACCCGTGGCTAAGTCTAACAGAGAGAAAACAGATGCACCAACAAGCTAGTCAAACAGATCATCTATCCTTGGAAATGGGTGTTGATTCTTCTTAGTGAGTTTATTTAACTAATCCACACATAAGTGAAGCGAGTCGTCCGCCTTAGTTGCAAAGACGACTAAAGCACCCCCATTTAAATATGCTTCGCCTAATAAACCCCTTCTCAAGTAGCTCCCCTACTTTCTTGCTGAGCTGCCTCATTTCCCTAGGAACCGTGTAGCGCACAGGCAATGCGACTTGCTTCACATTATCCACCAATCTTATTCGAAAATTAATTCGCGCTTCGGAGATAAAACCCTAACCTCCTCAAAACATTCGAATACTCACAGACTACCGGTACAAATCGCAAATCATCGAAAGATGCATCAAGTGATTCTAGGAAACTAAGCATGACAGACCCCTTTGGGTCATAAGACATCTCGAAAGTCCTTCCTTCGCAAGTCAAAAGTCTAACAATCTTCTTCTCACAGTCTAGAATGGCACCATACATGGCTAGCCAATCCATCCCTAGAATCAAACCATAGCCCATAAAACCAAGCATATATGGGTTGCACTCAAACTCGATGCCCAACACAGGTATCCTCAAACCCCGACAAATCACAGACAAATGAGTCGTTCCCCCAATGGGGTCTGAGGCAAAAACAGGATCTGAAAACATACTAGTACTAAGGTGCAGAGACCCAACCATAGAATTAGTTATAAAAGAATGTGAAGCGCCAGAATAAAAAAAAGTCCTAACAGAATGATCAGAAAGAGAAATCCAACCTTCAACAGAAACTTTTCTACCTCTATCCGGTAAATTGGCTACGAGATCATTCACCTACCCTTCAGAAGATCCTTTCCATTGGCCCTGCCCTTGCTTCTTCGGGAAGTCCCTAGAAAAGTGTCCGACCTCACCATAGTAGAAACAAGCATTCTTCCTTTTTCTGCAATCTTTGACTAAATGACCCATGGGCCACAACCATGACATTTTCTCTTGTCTTGAGTTTTGTCGTTCTTTCCACCCTTCTTTTGTTGTTGCTGTTCTTTCTTGGGCCATACTTTCTTGTTTTATGCCTCATCAGTCTTAGCTTCTTTCTTTTCGCCTTTATCTTCTTCGTGCATCAATTACATATCAACGAGCTTCTCGAAAATTGCCCCCATCGGAATATGAGACATAGACAATCCATGGGTTGGTTCATTCAATCCTCTTGCAAACCTCAAAGCTTTCTTATGCAGGGTATTCACCCGCTCCAAACCAAACCTCGCCAACTGATTGAAGTTATTGACATATTCTTTAATAGACGTGCTTCCTTGCTTAAGTGCCAAAAACCTTTCCATTTGCGTACTCTCTTCTACTTGAGAAAGAAACTCCATCTCGAATCTCTGTCGGAAATCATCCTATGTTTCAATTGGAAGCCCTGCTTGCGTCACTTCCCACCAGAATGAAGCCTCATCATTTAGCCACCAAACGGCCAACTGAATCTTCCTACGGTCGCCAACCTCAAAAATCCCAAACAAATCCTTCATCTCTTTAAGCCAATTCCTTGCTTCTACAAAGGTCTTAGTTCCTCAGAAAGGATTTCCTCCCATAGCACACAATTCGGTTCCCTAGACATGCTGAAAAGAAAAACAAAGGGATTCAAACATAGAATCGAAAGATATTTCATATCGATTTGGGGAATATGTTTCTCAAAAACAGTCTTTCCTTTGAAAATACTTTCTTTTTGAAACCTTTAGAAAACAATTTTCAAAACTTTTTATCCGATCTTGTAACCTTTAAATCTATTACCAAATGTGACACCCCACGTCCATTAATGTCACTCTTTAATAGAATGCATTAAGTTTCATGAAGCGTTATAGGTAAACAGAAACATAAACATCACAAGACAGATATAAAATAACAGTGGAAATTTAAAACTTTAAACTTCCTCTGTACAATACAAATCAAACAACATGGTTTGTACAATAAATAGTGTCGGGGCTACTAAGCCCCATCTGCATCCCAGTATATATTTAAATGTAAAATAAATTGAGTGAGAAGGAGCTCTCACATTTGGTTTCCACTCCGTCAGTCTTTAATTTAACGGTTTGGATTTGGATTTGTTCCAGTGCGTAGTGTTCTTCACTGTGATTCCAACGCAATCTGTTTCACGCGATTTATATTAAAAGTAATATTTTTAACAACGCTATATATATTTAAAAATCACATTTTTATTCAAAGCTATATATATATAAATCACATTCCATTAACACTACTATATATATAAGTCAAATTTTTATAATGCTACTATATATACAAAAATCAAATTTTTATAATGCAACTATATATATAAAAATCAAAATTTTATTATGCTATTATATATATAAAAATCAAATTTTTATAATGCTATTATATATATATATATATATAAATCAAATTTTTATAATGTTACTATATATATAAAAATCAAAATTTTATTTTGCTACTACATATATAAAAATCACATTTTTATTTCGCTACTACATATATAAAAATCACCTTTTTTATTTTTTAAACAATGCCATATTTATTTATAAAAATCTGCAATTTAAACATAATGTTATTCTTATAAAATCTGATTTTAACAATGCTATTATATATAAAAAAACTGATTTAAATTCAATGCTTTTAATTAAATTAAAATAATTATCTAAAATAAATTAAAATAAAAACTTACAAGTGGAATTGGGGGGTGCTCGGCGTCGAGGTGGCGGGGGAGCTACTGGTGGTCAGCGGCGGGGCTAGGGGATGTTGGCGACGCGGATTTGGGTGGGGTTTGGGGGCCACGGCGTTCAGAAGGGGAGAGGGAGAAGGGGGACGGTGGTGCGGGGGGAGGGGGGAGGCAACTCCCACGGCGGCCCGATGGGCAGGGGGATGGAGCGACGGGATCGAGATCCAGTTTTCTTCTTTTCTTTTCTTTTTAAAACTATCAGGGAGAGAGAAAAGGAAAGGGGGTGTTGACTATATAGTATAATTAATTAATTTAATTTAATTTTTCCAAAAAGTTAAATTTTAAATTCGAACTCCAAATCGAACCCAACGACAGTCACCCCTAGCTAAATACCCCCATTCCTGGCACAATGGGATGTCTTGCAAGCCAATTCGACTATTTTGATCAGTTTTCGTCAAAATTAAAATACAAATTGATTTAACGTTCAAAATTGATTTCAAAGTACATTTTAATTTACTGCGGCCACATACTGACTCCAAAAATTCCAGAAAAATAAATCTATCTATGTTTTGATTATACGGTCCTAACAAAACTAATTTCGTCTAATTTGGAGACCGTTTGAAAAATGGTCATTTTCCAGTCAATTAAATTCAAACTAATAGTACCAAACGTGTTTTAACTTACCACGCTCACATATTAATTCCAAAAAATCTGAAAATTGGGATCTAGCAAAAATTTGACATTCCGGATCCAACAAAAGTGGTTTCATCGAAAATAGAGGCCGCTTGCAAAATGGCTAAGCTATATATTATATTAAAATATATATAAATTTCATAGCGACTATTTTATATTTTAAACTGGACATAACTTTCAATTCTCGTTATGAAATCTGAATTTTACACATCCATTAGAAAGATATAATTAAACCAATTCAAATATTTATTGTTTCACTGAAATCTGATTTATTTTGAATCCTGTACATTCATTTGAAATTTGAAATCGAATTTTCAAACTGCCACGTCATGTCAGGCTCATTTTATAATAAAAATAAAATTATGCATTCTAACTTTGATTTAAATAAATTTTTAGTCATTATTATTAAAAATAAATCATTTTAAATATTCAAATCCATTAAAATAACGAAAATAAATTTTAAATTGGTTCTGAAAATTCGGGTTGTTAAAAAATATGAAATGGTATTGAGAAATTAGTATTTAAACTTTAACTTCTTCAGTTGTGTAAAGACAAATTTCATTTATAAATAGGCGATCAAGCATAACAAGCGCAAACAAAATATAACTACTCTCTACGATATAATTATATTAAAATTCTTCTAATCCTCTGATTTAAACATGGTGCATTCATTAGGACATATATGTTATAAAACTTAATGCTTGAGCATCACCTAAATCTATCCGAAATTAACCAAATTAATTGAAATTGTGTAAGCACAGTATTATACCTATACCTTATAACAATTCAAGAATGAATAGTTTTAACTTATTTTTATTTTTTATGGACAAAGAATAAGCATGCCAAAAAAATTGGAGACAAAAACATATATATTCATACCAAAACAAATAGTGTGTGAACAAACCAAATACAAGAGAAAAAAGGAAAATACAAAGAGAAGAAAGAAAAATTATACAAAATGTAAAGCAAGAAAAAAAAATAACTCAACAAATCGAACTGGCAAATCTCCCCAAGTTTCTGCATTATGGATAAATCAAGGCTCTCTTAAATTAATAAGAAAAGCAACCCTCAGACCTTTTGCGTAGCCAAACCATATTCCGTCTCCAGTTTTGTCTCGCCCTCTTAGTATCTTCTTATCCTTTTCAACATGCCACTTTGCTGGTTTTGTGGGCAATGGGCCTGTCATTCAACACATATTGAGAAAAATATCCACAACCAGTAGTAAAATGAACGTGTGTATAATAAGAAACAATATAATAGCATTATGAAATAAGCTATTTTACAAACTTTGCATGATGGATTGTCAATCAGTTATGCAGTAAACATACTATGAACATTGTAAGACTCATAAATATCTATTTAATTTTCTTGAAGATGAAGATCGAATTAAGAATGCAAGAAGATGAATTTAACTACAAAAGAAGCTGTTGAATATTCTTATTACCATCCAAAACAACAACTCAGACTTACTTGTTAAGTTACTCGTTAATAGAAATTTCTAGAGTTAATGTGAGCCGTGACAATCCTTAAGTGTGGCTACTTCAGAAAAACAAATCGTTTGCTTATTTCAAGACATCAACGAAGTATAAAGTTAAGGGGTCCACTTAGCAGATTTAACGCTATCCAAGCTTTCTTTTTTCCTTCTAATTTGCATTCATGTTATAATGTTTAAACTTTATTGTAACACCCCACATCCGTTAAGATCACTCACAAAGGGAATGCCTTAACTTCAATGGAGCATTATGGGTACTGGAACAGAAATATTACAAGACAGACATATATAAAACAGCGGAAGGTAAAGTAGAAGTAATTCAAATCATTTATTAAATATGATTGTTTACAATAAAAGCCCATTAATTAACTTCCAATTCCCAATTACATAGCTAAAATATCTGTCTTGCTAAAAAACAAAGAAGCATGAAAATAAATTGTAGTAGTCCCCAAAAAAGCAAAGCAAGCCATAGCCAAAAGAAATCCAAGCGGTACATGAAAGACCCTTGGAGCTTGGTAAGATCCGAACTAAGCTGTATTCCCACCCTGCGAACTAGGGAGGGGGGAACGAAAGAAAAAGAGGCGAAACAAACTGGGTCAGTCATAAAGACTGAGTAAGTCCTAGTGGCTTTCAACATAAAAACAGGTAAAGATAACATGGCATGAATAAACTGAAAGTAAACATAAGCATGACGACAAGATAAGCTACAGGCACGATAACTAAGAATAACATCATAGGATTTCTGTCATGTATAACATTGCAAGGTTCCCATTCAAGATGAACTAAGTATAGATTCGCAAGATTTCTATCAAGCACCGCAAGATTTCTCTACTTCACCATTAAAATGATATCTATTTACTCTGCACCACCTAACTAGTGTCCCAACTAGTTATCAATATAAAATGATAAAATCATAACGTGATCCCGATCCCCAAAATTAAGGTTGCTTTCATGTGTACACCTATTATTTATTACCTAGATCTAATCTAGGGTTTTCTATCGAGCGCTTCCTAGATTCAACCAGGATTTATGCCACCTAGATCCAACCTAGGGATTATGCTACCTATTGAACGCTTCTCGGATTTAGGGTTTATGCCACCTAGGTCCAACCTAGGGATTATGCTACCTATGTGTGTCATACGGCCCCCAATGATTGTAGATACCTATGTTGGTCCCACCATGGGGTGTATCAAGACCCATGGTGGCGGCCCGACGCAATTCTAGAAGACATAGGTTATACTACTGGTGCCCCCAGTGCCCTGTTTGTCTGCTCCGAAGTGTGTGCATGCCTGCACTCCGTTAGAACCTACACTGTTGCACCCACCGCCGTCGCTTTGACCGCTTACAATCAGCCCAGTAATCGTGCCCCACCCTACCTAGTTTCAGGGTACCGTTGATACCTGATTTGGGTTACTGCTGAAATGGGTCCCCGTTACTAGGGTTTCCTACTAGTTAATTGTGTGGGCCTATATATGCAGATATTACCCACCTTCCCGTGATGTACTTAACCCATCGATTCAAGCGTGCTTATTAATGGTTAAGTTTGTGGGCCTATATTTACTAATATTACCCACCAACCCGATATGTACTTAACCCTCTCCGTCCATCACGTTAAGTCGGTTAAGTGTTTTCTCTTGTTTTACTTAACCCTACCACACATCATGTTATATCGGTTAAGTGTTGTTCCTTGTGTTACTTAACCCTACCGCAAGCCTTGTAATACTGGCTACGTGTTCTCCCTTGTGTTAACTTAACCCCACCGCATGTCATGTCATATTGGTTAAGTGTACATTGACTTAGCCCACCTACTTATCATGTTGTGACGGTTAAGTGTTACCCTCTGTTGTTACTTAACCTTACCACGCATCATGTTATTTTGGTTGGGTATTATCAACCCATTCAAGTTAAACCAACCCATTTAACTTAACCCTCCGATTCGTCAGATTGCATTGGTTAAGTATTTCAAATAATTCATGGCCGCCCATGTATCATGTCGAGTTGGTTAAGTATTATCTATATGTTCAAGTTGACTTAACCCTGCCACGTGTCATCTTACATTGGTTAAGCGTCATTAGTCTAGTCATATTACTTAACCCACCCACTGGCCTGATTAACAGTTATGTTGGTTAAGCCCACATTTATAACTTTTACATGTGCTTAACTCATACCGGTTAGGTCCACATTTACATGTCAAATTTCCATGTATCCCACTTAACCCTCTAACCATACCCACATCTTATTATGGTTGATATTCCTTGATTCAATTATTATGACGAACGAATCATGACCTCACACATTAGACCGTGCACTTTGTGGCCACTGGATTTGTCGGGCGGTTCCGGGCAGATTTACACCACAAACTGGGTCTGACCTCGTGTCATAAATCGTTACGCCTACAATTCGACCTTTGACCTCTCACATTAGACTGACATTTTGTGGCCACTGGATTTGCCGGGCGGTTCCGGGCAGATTTACACCACAAACTGAGTCTAACCTCATGTTAAAGGTTCATTAATGGTCGTATTCCCCCCCAAAACCCCAATATCGGTTCATGTGTTTAACATATAGAAATGTTCATGTTCGTGTTCAAGTCAATTATCCAATACACAATCATTTTCATGTTTCAAATTCCCAACTTTACATATTAATAAACATATGCCCAAGTACCAAAATTACATGCCAATTTATATATATATATATATATGGATATATATACCCAATTCTAGTCAGTTTACATATGTCCAATTCTTGCCTATTTACATGTATGCCAAGTTTATGCTATTTCACCCATATCGAGTTCTAGCCAAAATTGCATGTATCATGCCCAAATAAACCCAAATCATGATTCATGATGTAGTTTTCCCAAACTGTAATCTTTTTATTACAACACACGCCAACTACCCAAGTTCATAATACATATTTATGCCAATTATCAAATTTACAATCACATTTATATTCAAATCCCCAATTCTACATATGCCCAATCGTAAGCCTAATCTTTTGATTTAATTTACATAGGCCCGAACTCGTGGTTTAATTTACATGCCAAATTACATACATGTTATACATACCAAATCTCATGTTACATTACATAGATCCTATTTGTGTCAAATTCCATGTATATAAAATTTTTGCAAATTTGTTCATAACAAGATTATACCCAAATTTACAGATCAAGCCCAAACTTGCAAATACAATGATAATATCCAATTTCATGTTGCCAATTATTACATCATATTCATATAGGCAATAATCCCATAATTCCCCCGTATACATATCGTACGCAAATTGCGATTTTAGGCCAAGGTCCGAAATTGACCAAGGTTCATGAAAAGAAAATAAATTGGGGGAGATAGAAATTGAATAAAAATGAGATCAGAGGAAAACATCATCATAGGCATAAATATTACAACTTGATGATAACGTCATTACAAATCAAGAAAACTATTGAATAGATCATAAATTTGTCATGAAAATAAAGATAGACAAGTCCCAAAACAGAAGATTCAAGGAGCAACAAAAATAGATCAGAATCGATAAACATACTTAAATCCAATTCCACTTTATTCCATGGCCACATCATAATTAAACATTTAGATCTGGAAATAATTAGAACTTACAGAGCATGGCTAATGAATTAAGAACTAAAATTGTCGTAGAACGTTGCAGAGACATTGATTTATCTTCTTGAATTGTTGTAGAATTGCTGTAGAAGCTTTAATCTCTAGTTTGAATCTTGTTTCGAGGCTAAGAGAAAAGTTTAGAGAACGACGGCCATGATCATGAGGAAGTCCAGCAGTATTTTGGTGTCATATGAATTATTGTATGAATTAGGTTAGGCCTTAGGATGTATATATAGGTGTAGGAACTAGTTTAGGCCCTTAGATTAACCCTAGAATCAAACCGGACCATCAAAACATGTCTCAGGCTTCAAAAAAGAGTTCTGGGTCAAAACAGGCCGACCAGGTCGACCAGTAAGGGGGGGAGGTCGACACTATGGTCGACCTGGGGGGTAGGTTGACCCTATGGTCGATCGGGGGGGGGGGGGGGGGGTAGGTCGACCCGCTGGTCCAGTGCTGCCTGAAAACTGCTGAAACTTGTACAGGCCATAATTTCTTCATCCGGACTCCGATTTTCGAAAACTAGGACTCTATTTCATGTAAAATTTCGAGACGAACGCAATGGCATAACCCGTTTCCCCTGATTCTGATTTTAAAATTTAATTTTGCCTTGATTTCTTGTTTTAATATGTTATAAAAAATACGGGTTGTTACATTTATCATTTCTCAGTTTAAAGGCAACATCACTTCCCACGAGTATGGATACAATCAAGCAAAGGCATTTGTATGCAATAGTTTTATTCCAAGTTTAAGGTCATACCTATGTTGTACAGCTAAAAGCCAGAGATATTAGCTCACATACATGTAAAACACTTGACCAAAAAGAATATTTCAATTTTGCCCATAAATGATAAAGTATGAGCACATAAAAATGTGGTTTGAATTCATCTCTTCCTTTTCCGTTGTTTTCTAAATGGCAATTCTTCATTTTTTTATCTATTTTTTGTTTCATTTTTCTTTATTATTATTCTTTTTGTTGTACAGGCTATAGTTTCTTTTCCTAATACGCTAATAGCCAAAATAATAAATGAAACTATCATAACTTTCAATTTAAATAAATCTATTTTTCCCTAATCAATTAACATTAGAATCTCAAATACACAATGAATACCTGATCTTATCGGCCTTGCTTGATGATCTTGAGGCGCTGAAGTTGAAGGAGAGACAAGTCGTGAGGATCATTAGGTCCATGTCGTCTTTCAGCAATGGAGCGACCATGGATTATTATTTGCGGATCGTTTATTTAGGGTTGAAATGTGAGATCGGGAATGCACAAAAGAAAGGAATATCTAGATTTGAGGATGGAGAGATAGTAATTCATTTTGTTGCATGAGAAATAAGTGACAGAAATCAGGCTAGGAACAAGAAGAAGTTTAGTAAACATCGGAGAAGAACGTATGGAAAATTTAGGGATTGGAGAAAAAAATCAAAATGGCAGGGAATTGGGAAAACCGAGAGGAAAATGTGAAAGACGTGGTTGCAAAGAAAGCGAAAATCTGTTGGTTTCAAACGGATGGGAGTTTTTAAGAGCATGGCCGATTTAAGAGAAACAGACAAAGTCAGTTTGATTAAACATTAAATATTTATCATATATAAGACTGACAGTCTATATTACTTATTAGACAATAAATATTTATTTATCATATATAAGGCTGACAGTCTGTGATACTTAAGGAAAAAGCCTTTACAAATACTTCGAACACAAAGGATACGATTGGAACATTCCATTTCTTTGAATACTAATAATTAAAACGACCGAAATCCACTTTATGCCCAAATTTGATTTTTCATTATTAATGCAATTTTATACAATCTTTGCTTTTAATGAAGTTTATTTGTTAAATTTTAATTTTAAGCGATATTAAAGCTTATTACCATTTATAGATTGATGTTTTATATTTGTAGATATATCAAAACTATTAATAAAGATATACTAAGATATAAAAATATTTAAAAACTGTATTGCCAGTTTAAATTTTATTTTGAAGTTTGCACCATCTTTTTTATTCAAGCTTGAATTTTATTTATATTATTATTTAATAATTTAATTGATTGATCATATTTTAAGTGAGTGTAATATTTGATACATTTATAGATAAACGTATCGAATTTATAAAAGAAAATTTATCCATTAGATTCTATTTTTTAGTTATACTAAGAATTGAAAATTTTAGTAATTAGTGAATTCCATTTTTTAGCGATGTTAAGATTTAGTATTAGTGGCATTTTTTGTAGTTCGCGCTGACACTAAAAAGTGTGACACCAAATGTATTATAACTACTACAGAAGATCATACTGGCATAATCGCATAACTGTGGGGAACCAACTGTTAGATTGTACAGCTTAAGAAAAACTTGTTTTTTTTAAGTTTTAGTTTTAAAAAAAAAGTAAATGATAGAAATTATTTGAAATTAAAGAGATCTAAGGAGACAAAAGTGGAGAAAATTAAGTTAATTAGATTGGAGATATTTAAGGAAACATGTTATAGACATGTTTCTTGTTTTTTATGCTTCGCAAAAATTGATTTTGCCTAATTTATAGTAAGCAAACCTCCCTAATGATCGGTTTGATTTTTTACTTTAAATATTATTTTGAAGTTTGCAACATATTTTTTATTCAAGTATGAATTTTATTTATATTATTAATTGATAATTTATTTGATATATTATATTTTAAGTGAGAATAATACTTGATAGCATTTATAGATAAACGTTTAGAATTTGTAAAAGAAAAATCATTTGTTAGATTCTAATTTTTTGCGATACTTAGATTTGAAAATATTTATATAATGAAGTAAAATTAGTAGATACTATTTTTTAGCTACATTAAGATTTAATATTAAGGGCATTTTTGGTAGTTCACGTTGACACCAAAAAAGTGTGACACCAAACGTATTACAACTATTAATAAAGATAATTAATAATTTATTTGATATATCATATTTTAAGTGAGTATAATATTTGATAGCATTTATGGATAAACGTTTTGAATTTGTAAAAGAAAAATCATTTGTTATATTCTAATTTTTTGCGATACTTAGATTTGAAAATATTTATATAACGAAGTCAAATTAGTAGATACTATTTTTTAGCGACATTAATTTAATATTAAGGGCAATTTTGGTAGTCCACGTTGTCACCAAAAAAGTGTGACATCAAACGTATTACACTTATTAACAAAGATACTGTTTTTGTTTTTTCTTATAAAAATAAGTCTAATAGTATGTTTTCTAACATTCTATTTTATAAATTTTATTTTCGTTATTAGAAAAAAATTCATAATAAATCATCATTGGGGTAGAAATTCTAAAAATTATTTTAAGCATAAGCTGTCATCAAGATTATTGTTATTTATTTGTAGTGGTAGTTTAAGTGGTTTATACAGTGACCAATCAAAAGAGACTACGTGTATTAAGGCCACAAATCACGTGGCTTGAGATTTGTACCGTTGATTTGATTTAAAATAAGCTGTTAAATTTATAGCCGAAGTGGATGGTATAGATCGTGTCTCTGCAATAAACTAGAGAAAATATGTTTTAGTCATTTCAGATGATGACATATTGGTGTGAAATTGTGAAACATTTTAGAAAAATTTAAAGTTAAAACTTTTGTAGTAAATTGTTTGGAAAAAAATAACAATGTATGATAAGTTATTAACGATTGATTGTGTAATATTAATTGTTTACAATTTAATTATTATTTACCAATTCATTAGTTGTTAAATATTTCATATTTCAAAATAATTATTAATAATTAATAAAGAAATGATTTTACAAAAAAACTACTAGGATATGTAAATGAAATCTTCAATTTAAAAAAGTTGCTACAATATACTTTTTTGACACATCATCACATAACTCAGCATTATTTTTAATGAAAATTTAGAATGATATGAGAAAAATGTAGGGGCTAATCGCAAAAAAACTTACCCTTATGTATATGTGTTGATAATAAATTTTACTTACCTATAATTATTGGTAGATAATCATCCTTCAACAATCTTATTACATTGACAATATTTACCTACCAAAAATTTTTACCATTAAATACTACTAGATAAAGATTCCCTTTACCTACCTATATTTATTGGTAGGTAAAATATTGGTAGGTAAGGGTCAAATTTCTTGTAGTGCTTGAAAGCATCCAAATCTGAATAGTCTTTTAGGCCTACTATTACTAAATTCTTACAAATCTACAGTTATTCTGAAAAAGGGATACATTCAGATTCGTAGATTTGCAAGAAAATAATAAAATAGAGGATAAATTTGATGAAGAAGAACCTAAACGCCAATCTATATTCTTTTCCACTTGAATCTGATTAACCCTTTCATATCTATATTGTTTATGTTTGATTTTGATTGTATATGGACATATTTTTGTTTAAGAGTTTGTTTGAGAAGAAAGGGAAATGGCAAAGCTTCGCGGATGCTCTCAGAAATATATGGAAAAGAATGAGAGCCTAACCCTTTACATATAGGAGTTAGAATGGCCCTGAACCATTTAATTTAATTTAATAAACATCCGTCCATCCGTATAATAATTTATATATTAAAAACTTATATAACCCTACCCGTCAATGGGCTGAAAAATGCTGGAAGTGGTCGATCGCTCCATAAAGGGTGTCGACCGCCCTTTGGAAAACTTGCCCAGTGAAGGTAGGATATAAAAGGTATTAAACTCTATATATATATATATATTCTATTTTATTATTTTCGTCTTTTTTTTTGTATTTCGTCCGTAATTTTTTCATACGAACTCCATTCGCGAAACTCCAAACATGAGAATGACCAAAATTTCATGACGAATGCAATGTCAAAGGCTTCATGATCAAATTCCATCATTTGCATAAATTCCTATTTTTGGAAATCTAATCAAATAATTAATTTATTTGTTATTAAAATTCTGGGTTGTTACATTCTTCCCCCCCATCCCTTAAAAGGAATTTCATCCCGAAATTCTAACACTTGTCGATCCTATGCTACACAATCAATTTGTGTACATCCATTTTGCAACCAAGTGTGTACGTGCACAATGTACATAATGCACTTCAACCACAAAGCATGTATGCACAATGATTCTAAACGGATCCTCCTATATGTATGCATTAAACTTTTAAACACTTTCGAAAGCATGCTAAAAACATTCCCAATATATTGGTAGTTCTACATGAATGCAAACTTTGAAAACCCTTTTTCATCCATAATCCTCAAACGACTATGGATAAAGTGTGAAACAATCAATTTTTCATCCAAATCCTATTATCCAAAACGCCAACGTGTCTAATCGTTTCCTCTAAAATGTCTTCTAAGCCGAAAAAAGGAAGTCAAAGTGAAGAATTTTACTACAGTTCCCCAAAATACTCCAAAAATTCCCATCCGTAGACTGTAAAGGAGGCTTAAAACAAGCTCTAAAACATAAAAAGAGTTACTCAACCACTTGCGCATATCGTTGACAAAATCCGAAATAATGTTTCCAAGGCCAAAAAGCCTTTTCCTTGTAGTTAACGTTTTTTATCGCATCATCGGCCCTATTACACCGCTAAAACGTGCACACAAACCAATCAAAAAAAATCTTCCTCGCGTTGTCTATGTGACTACAAAAATCAAAAAAAATTAAAAATAAATTTCCGCTTTAAAACTTCTTTTATAAATTTTGAAAATTTCTTTTCAATACTGTTTCGCTTTTGATATGAGATTTATAAAAAAAACTAAAATTTTGGTAACGTGCACTTTGCGTTACTTAAGCCATCTATTTTAATGCAAATTAGATGGTTAAACATGCGCAAACTGTAGTAACCCGCATTTTTAGCAGTAGAACAATTAATTTATTTAATTATTAAATATCGATTTATCGATATCGAGAACGTGAATTAAATAATATTGAATATTTAATTAATAATTATAATATAATAAAATATATTATAATGTCGAAATAATAAAAAATATTGGAAATCACAATATTCTGTGAGCGGGGTCATCCCTAAGATGTAATTCAGCTTAGAGTTGAATTATATTGACGAATATATTCAATCGACGACAGTTTGAACGTATAATTATATTTTAATTAAAATCGAGCGCGTAACGACGCGGTAGTTCGCTATTTGGCGATTTGAACTTCAAATGAGTATACAGGGTTCGTTTTAAATCGGATCTCTGTGAAACAAGAAACGTGTGGAGCTGGTGGAGTATATGTTTCTAGTGGAAGAGAAAAATCGGGATTTCGTCGTGTAGATTTTGATTTACGTCCAAATCAAATTTCAGAAAAGTCGCTGTGGAATTCCTTTATAATTTGCGACGCTTTATATACGTTATAAAAGGATTTTTCAATGTAAAGTGAATATCGATTCAATACGGACTTGAAATATCAAGTATATAATTTTTCTGAAGCTGTATGATATTCCATTGTGAATATATACGATAATATTAATTTATTAATATTTTATTTAATTTTATTTAAATATATTTATATATTTAAACGGTCTGTTCAACGCTTGAAAAATAGCCAGTTTTGCATACGACCTCCGTTTTCGACGAAACTAATTTTGTTGGATCCGCAATGTCAAATAGTTGTTAGATTTCCAGTTTCGTAATTTTTAGAGTTAGTATGTGATCGTAAGGATTTTTAGAGTGAGAAACAGTCAGTTTTTCGATAGTTAAAAATACGCTGTGTGAGTATACGGAGTCGGAATTCGACGAAACCAGTTTCGTTGGGACCGTGATGTCGAACTATAGCTGTATGTCCAGTTTGGTGATTTTTGGATATCGTGTGTGATCATAGGAATTTTTAGAAGGTGAATTTTGGTAGCGTTATAATTTAAATGAATAAAAAAATCGAAATATCTACCTCCCCCTTTCTCTATAAATACCTTACCCTCTTCTAAAACCTAAACCAATTCACTCTCTGGTCAACGAAAGAACACGCCGCCACTTCTCATTCGTTTTTCAACCAAACCCGATCTTCAGAAAATCCAAAGAAAACGTAGAAAAATCCATAAATCAAAATATGTATATATCTAAGACCGTGGGATGATTCTCTTCAGCCTGAGGTGAATTTCGACAAGTTCGGTTATAATTTCATTCGCTGGAAATTTGGGCAGCGACCTAGGGTTCGAGCTGTAGCCTAAATTAGTGAGCGATGCTTCGATTTGATGTTGTTTATGGATTGAGCAAGGAGAGGGGCTTCGGTTGTGGGTCTTCGGGTGAAGTTCGGTGCCAACTTGCGTCGTAGAGTTCCTGTAGTCGAACGTGGGAGTGTGAGGTCGCAACGACCAGGGTGGTCTCGAGTTCGAATGGAAGGACACGGGGTGGTGCGGTTTTCGACAAGAAGTTGAACGGTAGTCACGGTTTTGGGTTTCTTTGAAAGATTGAGGAACGGTGGGAGGATGAAATAGGCGAAATGGTGTTTGAGGAGCTATCGGGTTCGATTATTGAAGTTGGGGGAGAAGATAAAGTGCGGGTCAGGGTAGTAGCGATGGGTATGGGCCTGTTGAGTGAAGGTAAAGCCCATTTAGGAAATAAAATCCAAGTTTTAATTTAATTAAAATGTTTACTAACTTCGTATTGTTATAACTTGATCATACGATATCGAAATTCAGCGAAACAAGAACTGATAGGATCGTATGGACGAGAGCTACACACTGGGACTGACTGGAAGTCCATCCGAGCTCGTTACAATTTATGGCGAAATAAATTGTCCGTCTCAAACAACGAACGCAAACCGATATTTTTCGGTTAACGCGCAACTGTGAGTAAATCTCACTAACTCTGAACAGTTTATATTTTCATGTTGTATTTTTAGAACTGTTAAATATTGACTGATTGATTGTGTGTTGACTGTTTGTTTGAACTGCTAGTCAGTTAGTTGAATTTCTATATTGATTCTGTTTAACAGAATATATCATATGGAACTGAAAGTGATGTTAATCTTATTATGTAACGTCTGTGGATGCAGGAAACAGGTTGGAGGAATCCGACTGGATTCCTCAACAGTTACTTTATTATTTTTCATATATTTTGATATATGATGTAAATCATAACTTGTTGTTGATTTTGTGTGTATGGACGATATTGGACATCGTGATTTGATATGATTAAACACCGTGACATACCGGAATATTGGAAAGAGAATATTTATAAAATCAAGAGGATTTTATAAAAAGAAAATATTTATAAATAAAATATGTATAAATAGAAATATTTATAAATGGAATATTTATAAATAGAAGATACGTCTAAGTGGAATTTTAAATGAAGGAAAGCCTTTATAAATGGAATATTTATAAAGTGAATTATTTATTTAGAATAAATAGATAAGATGCTCTAACATGGATTATTTATTTGTTTAATAAATAAAATATTAAATAGGGATTATTTACTTAGAAATAAATAGGAGATATTCAAAAGGGAAATAAATTTCAAATCATTTTCTTTTTGAATGGAAAGGCTTGTGTAGCGGTTTGGGGATTTTTTCCCGATGCTCCCGATACAAAGGAGGTTATGGCGAATTTTTCCGGGAATTTAAGGAGATAGAATATTTTTAAGAATAAATTAGAAAAAGAGAAATATTTGTAAAACATTTACAAATGAAATAGAAAGAGAAATATTTGTAAAACATTTACGAATGAAGAAAGAGAAATATTTGTAAAACATTTACAAATAGGATAGAAAGAGAAATATGTGTAAAACATTTACAAATAGGATAGAAAGAGGAATATTTGTAAAACCAATAACAAATAGAATTGAAAAGAAAATCATTTGTAAAGTGAAGAACCGTTACTAAAAATAAATCTTTATAAATGAATAAACGTTGTTAAAAAGGAAATCCTTTTAAATGGATAAACGTAATTAGAAAGGAGTTAATCGAATATTAGTTATTCGAATAAGAGTTAACCAGTTAGAGTTAACCAGTTTGAATAAATCAGTTAGAGTTAACCAGTTAGAGTTAAACAGCTAGAGTTAAACAGTTAGAGTTGATCAGTTAGAGTTAATCGATTAGAGTTAATCAAATGGAGTTAAATCGAATATATTATTCGATAGGAGTTAATCAAGTCGAGTTAATTAAGTTGGGTTAGTCAAAAGGAGTTAATCAAACCGAGTTAATCCAAATGAGTTGATTCAAAGGAGTTAGTCGAATATTAGTTATTCGAATAGAGTTAAAGGAGTTAGTCGAATGTTAGTTATTCGAATGGAGTTAAAAGAGATTATCGAATATAGTTTATTCGAATAGAGTTAAAGGAAAGGAGTTATCGATTCTAGTTTAATCGAAAGGAGTATCGATTTTAGTTTAAAGGAAAGGAGTTATCGATTTGTTTAATCAAAAGAAGATTTTCGAATATAGCGTATTCGAAAGAAAGAGATCGAATATAGTTTATTCGAAAGAGAGAGATTTCGAATATAAGTTATTCGAAGAGAGATAATCGAATATAGGTTATTCGAAGAAGAGTTAATCAAATAGAGATAACTCGAAAGAGAATTATACGTCGAATTCAATTATGTCGAATTCGGGAAAGTAATATTTACTTTCCGGTTTTTAAATCAAGAGTATGTACTAATAAAATAGGGTTATGTTTAATTATTCAAATTAAAGAATAAAGGTTAACTGAAGTTAGATATTGCGAGAGCAGGGATTATAACGTTATCGTTAAAATCAATGTTTAAATAAAGAAGTGGATTCGTAAATTGAATCCGAGAGTTATGTAAGAAGTTGTTAAAGGTTTAAAAGATAAACTGTTACTATTTCGAAGTTATAACATTGTTCAGTTAAGGTCTGAGAGGTAATTATACCCCAACTTGATTGACTTCCTTCTTAACTAAGGAATGGTAAGGTTTGATAGTGATTGATGGTTAAGTAAATTCAGTAAATAGATTGAGTTGGCATAGCGATGTTTTATTTAAACATCTGTTTGAATCAAATAAAGGAACTTTGGAAATGTTTTCCAAATAAGAAATCAGAAATGTTTTCTAATATAGGAAACAAGAAATGGAAATGTTTTCCATTGTTAATAAAGTATATTTTCTAAAATTAGAAAATAAGAATTTAGAATATGTGGAAACATGAGATAAGTAAAGTAATGAACTAAAGAGTAAAATGCTGAATGATGATTGATTGATATAATTTCCATCTGGAAATAATCTCGTTGTTTGCACACGAGTTTTTCTTTGATAGTTAAATCACAGACTATCAATGTTTTGACCATTTTAACGTTGTTAATATGGAGAGACCGGTTGGATTATTATCCGAAGAACCACTCCGTATTGGCATAAGCGTTGCGAATCAAGTATACTGAATATATTGAAGACGGAGTAAAGTGCAAGGGCTATTGTATAAGTCTTAGATAACAGTGCCTAAGATGGATGTACTGAATAGTGCCTTCGGTTTGTCCAGTCCCAGGACAACTTGTATGGACGAATGTCTGACAGAGTATTCCTAACGAATCATATATGTTGATCTCTTCAACGTATTACGTTTGGTGGCGGAGGAATTCGTTTCTCTTAGCTTCATACCCGTGATACCGTTAGGGAAATCGATAATGATTTGGCGGGTATGACGATGTGGTATTCCAAGTAAATGAAGATATGATGTGTAAAAAGATAAGCGTAGCTTCTAGCCTCACATCCGGTAAATGACAGAAATCGGGCAGGCAGCATGGCTAAGTCGGTCGCACCGAAGTAGGGTGTATAATCACCTATCTAGAGAATATTCATTTGCTTCTTTAATCTATCAATGCTGTCCCATATATATATACGGGAACGGTTGCTGATCCCAACCGTTGGTGATGTAAATTCGATACACTCAAGCGAAATGAGTGGTCGGTCATGTGTGGCTGAGTTGCAAGATGTTCTTGTTGAACTCCAGTGTATCGTTCCTAGAGTACACTGATCGGAAGGTAGTTCCATACCTTGTCATAGTTGAAAATGCAATCATCCAATACGTGCTTGCGATTTTGATTGTATACTATATATGTAGTAACGTGAGATGCAAGCGTTTCTGCTAGATTGATATTTATTTGTACTTAGACATTATTATAATATCAGAATGATATTTCTTTGAAAAGTTATTTGGATTCTGATAAGGGAAAAACCCGTTCCGTATTCACGGCGTGGTCTTATGAGTTATCATATACCTGTTTAAATGATTTGAGTTTATTCACACCAGTCACCTGACTGACCCGGAGTTTATTTTGTTTTCCCTAAACTCTTGGGTGCCTAAATTTGTACGGGCAGTCAAGTAGTCAGGATTTACAGGTATACTTGAGGAGCTTGGAGCAGGAGGCTTCAGCAGTCGATAGCTATTATTTATTCCGCTGTGATGTTATATGTTGTACTCTGAAAATGGTATGTATAAACAGTTATAACTTTGTATTTCAAAAGTTAAGTTATATTTTATTCGTTCCGCTGTGAGATTCGTGTTACTCTGATGATGTTGTATGTTCTTCTTCTTCTTCTATTCTAAGTTTCTACCTTATCTATCCTCACCCTCTAATTTCTTTCATTAACAACCGGGATTTTTCGATGTTTTGGTTATCGACGTCGAGCTTACGTCGATAACCAAAGCCGCTCAAAATCCGGTTTGCTACAGTTGGTATCAGAGCATTGGTTAAGTAATTACCTTGGCTCTGTGGCGTGATTCAGTAGAAATGGGATTAGTAATATCCTAGACTGAATTTGAGTGTATATATACGAGTGAACGTATTTGTTATTCAATATAAAATGATTTTATATTGTGGAGTTTTATTGGTTAAGTTGTTTATGAACTCTGGTCGATCAGTTTGATCCACTGTATCGATAGGGGTTACTAAACACTCGAATACGATAGACTGACACGGTATGTTTTGAAAGAAGGGTAAATGAAATAATTTTACCCAAAATATATATATTGGAATTATAATATATATTGGTTGTGTTGGTTGATATTATAATCGAATAAGATTATAAAAAGTGAAACGGTTATAAATAACTAATCAGAATTCATATAAGTAAAGTATATGAAATAAGATGAAGTAAATCTGAATTTAAATCAGATTGGAATTAAAATAAGGAAATTTTAAGTTCCTGGGAGATTTGAAAATGTTTTCCAATTTGAAATAAATATAGTATTGAACTCACCTTGATGACTGGAAAATAATTCCGAGGATGGATCGGTATATCGTCGGTGTGATTTTCGAGTTCCTAAGTGATGGATTACTACCAAAGGATTTTGTTTTTGAATTAGTTTGAGAAAACAAGTGTTTAGAAATTCAAATGTTTTGAATTGGTATTGTGATTTCGAATTAATTTGAAATGAACCCAGGAATTTAAATTCTAGAATTAAAGTTTAACTAATGAAGTTAAATAGAATAAGATAGTAAAAGTGAACGAGGAATTTGAATTTAACTTGAACTAAGTTAAATAAAAAAAACTGGATTGGATTATAGAATAATCTGAATGAAATTTAGTTGATAAACTAAGAGATAAAATTTGATTTATAAGATAGGGATTTGAAACGATATTTGGTTGGGGAGTTATGGATTTGGAATCGAGAATAGAACTTTAAGTAAAAAGTTGAATTTGGCTCGGACAAACGAATGGGTGTGTTGAGGATAAACAGATCAGAGTTTGATTTGATTGATATTGGTATATGCTGAATTGATAGCATATGGAAGTGATAAGGTTAATATGCCCGACAAAAAGGTACAAGTTTATATTTTATATGAGTTTGGAATTTATGAGCCAATTTGGCAAGCCGCTTGGCTGTTTGATTTTCTTTTGGGTTGGAGAAGGCCCAGAGAGGCGAGCTGGAGTTTGAGATATTGACCAGTACAAAGGAGGTGCTGGCGAATTTTTTTGAAAAGTTAAGGCGTTAGAAAATTTTCAAATTTTTTGAAAATTTAGCTAGTCAGAATAAATTAATATTTTACTCGATATTAATTGGTTCAGTTGAAACCGGAGATAAGAGGTAAACAGATAAATTTTTACCCAGTAGATAGGGTCGTCCCCTAGCTTAGCAATTTCGAGGACGAAATTTTATTAAGGGGGGAAGATTGTAGTAACCCGCATTTTTAGCTGTAGAACAATTAATTTATTTAATTATTAAATATCGATTTATCGATATCGAGAACGTGAATTAAATAATATTGAATATTTAATTAATAATTATAATATAATAAAATATATTATAATGTCGAAATAATCAAAAATATTGGAAATCACAATATTCTGTGAGCGGGGTCATCCCTAAGATGTAATTCAGCTTAGAGTTGAATTATATTGACGAATATATTCAATCGACGACAGTTTGAACGTATAATTATATTTTAATTAAAATCGAGCGCGTAACGACGCGGCAGTTCCCTATTTGGCGATTTGAACTTCAAATGAGTATACAGGGTTCGTTTTAAATCGGATCTCTATGAAACAAGAAACGTGTGGAGCTGGTGGAGTATATCTTTCTAGTGGAAGAGAAAAATCGGGATTTCGTCGTGTAGATTTTGATTTACGTCCAAATCAAATTTCAGAAAAGTCGCTGTGGAATTCCTTTATAATTTGCGACGCTTTATATACGTTATAAAAGGATTTTTCAATGTAAAGTGAATATCGATTCAATCTGGACTTGAAATATCAAGTATATAATTTTTCTGAAGATGTATGATATTCCACTGTGAATATATACGATAATATTAATTTATTAATATTTTATTTAATTTTATTTAAATATATTTATATATTTAAACGGTCTGTTCAACGCTTGAAAAATAGCCAGTTTTGCATACGACCTCCGTTTTCGACGAAACTAATTTTGTTGGATCCGCAATGTCAAATAGTTGTTAGATTTCCAATTTCGTGATTTTTAGAGTTAGTATGTGATCGTAAGATTTTTAGAGTGAGAAACAGTCAGTTTTTCGATAGTTAAAAATACGCTGTGTGAGCATACGGAGTCGGAATTCGACGAAACCAGTTTCGTTGGGACCGTGATGTCGAACTATAGCTGTATGTCCAGTTTGGTGATTTTTGGATATCGTGTGTGATCATAGGAATTTTTAGAAGGTGAATTTTGGTAGCGTTGTAATTTAAATGAATAAAAAAATCGAAATATCTACCTCCCCCTTTCTCTATAAATACCTTACCCTCTTCTAAAACCTAAACCAATTCACTCTCTGGTCAACGAAAGAACACGCCGCCACTTCTCATTCGTTTTTCAACCAAACGCGATCTTCAGAAAATCCAAAGAAAACGTAGAAAAATCCATAAATCAAAATATGTATATATCTAAGACCGTGGGATGATTCTCTTCAGCCTGAGGTGAATTTCGACAAGTTCGGTTATAATTTCATTCGCTGGAAATTTGGGCAGCGACCTAGGGTTCGAGCTGTAGCCTAAATTAGTGAGCGATGCTTCGATTTGATGTTGTTTATGGATTGAGCAAGGAGAGGGGCTTCGGTTGTGGGTCTTCTGGTGAAGTTCGGTGCCAACTTGCGTCGCAGAGTTCCTGTAGTCGAACGTGGGAGCGTGAGGTCGCAACGACCAGGGTGGTCTCGAGTTCGAATGGAAGGACACGGGGTGGTGCGGTTTTCGACAAGAAGTTGAACGGTGGTCACGGTTTTGGGTTTCGTTGAAAGATTGAGGAACGGTGGGAGGATGAAATGGGCGAAATGGTGTTTGAGGAGCTATCGGGTTCGATTACTGAAGTTGGGGGAGAAGATAAAGTGCGGGTCAGGGTAGTAGCGATGGGTATGGGCCTGTTGAGTGAAGGTAAAGCCCATTTAGGAAATAAAATCCAAGTTTTAATTTAATTAAAATGTTTACTAACTTCGTATTGTTATAACTTGATCATACGATATCGAAATTCAGCGAAACAAGATCTGATAGGATCATATGGACGAGAGCTACACACTGGGACTGACTGGAAGTCCATCCGAGCTCGTTACAATTTATGGCGAAATAAATTGTCCGTCTCAAACAACGAACGCAAACCGATATTTTTCGGTTAACGCGCAACTGTGAGTAAATCTCACTAACTCTGAACAGTTTATATTTTCATGTTGTATTTTTAGAACTGTTAAATATTGACTGATTGATTGTGTGTTGACTGTTTGTTTGAACTGCTAGTCAGTTAGTTGAATTTCTATATTGATTCTGTTTAACAGAATATATCATATGGAACTGAAAGTGATGTTAATCTTATTATGTAACGTCTGTGGATGCAGGAAACAGGTTGGAGGAATCCGACTGGATTCCTCAACAGTTATTTTATTATTTTTCATATATTTTGATATATGATGTGAATCATAACCTGTTGTTGATTTTGTGTGTATGGACGATATTGGACATCGTGATTTGATATGATTAAACACCGTGACATACCGGAATATTGGAAAGAGAATATTTATAAAATCAAGAGGATTTTATAAAAAGAAAATATTTATAAATAAAATATGTATAAATAGAAATATTTATAAATGGAATATTTATAAATAGAAGATACGTCTAAGTGGAATTTTAAATGAAGGAAAGCCTTTATAAATGGAATATTTATAAAGTGAATTATTTATTTAGAATAAATAGATAAGATGCTCTAACATGGATTATTTATTTGTTTAATAAATAAAATATTAAATAGGGATTATTTACTTAGAAATAAATAGGAGATATTCAAAAGGGAAATAAATTTCAAATCATTTTCTTTTTGAATGGAAAGGCTTGTGTAGCGGTTTGGGGATTTTTTCCCGATGCTCCCGATACAAAGGAGGTTATGGCGAATTTTTCCGGGAATTTAAGAAGATAGAATATTTTTAAGAATAAATTAGAAAAAGAGAAATATTTGTAAAACATTTACAAATGAAATAGAAAGAGAAATATTTGTAAAGCATTTACGAATGAAGAAAGAGAAATATTTGTAAAACATTTACAAATAGGATAGAAAGAGAAATATGTGTAAAACATTTACAAATAGGATAGAAAGAGGAATATTTGTAAAACCAATTACAAATAGAATTGAAAAGAAAATCATTTGTAAAGTGAAGAACCGTTACTAGAAATAAATCTTTATAAATGAATAAACGTTGTTAAAAAGGAAATCCTTTTAAGTGGATAAACGTAATTAGAAAGGAGTTAATTGAATATTAGTTATTCGAATAAGAGTTAACCAGTTAGAGTTAACTAGTTAGAATAAATCAGTTAGAGTTAACCAGTTAGAGTTAAACAGCTAGAGTTAAACAGTTAGAGTTGATCAGTTAGAGTTAATCGATTAGAGTTAATCAAATGGAATTAAATCGAATATATTATTCGATAGGAGTTAATCAAGTCGAGTTAATTAAGTTGGGTTAGTCAAAAGGAGTTAATCAAACCGAGTTAATCCAAATGAGTTGATTCAAAGGAGTTAGTCGAATATTAGTTATTCGAATAGAGTTAAAGGAGTTAGTCGAATGTTAGTTATTCGAATGGAGTTAAAAGAGATTATCGAATATAGTTTATTCGAATAGAGTTAAAGGAAAGGAGTTATCGATTCTAGTTTAATCGAAAGGAGTATCGATTTTAGTTTAAAGGAAAGGAGTTATCGATTTGTTTAATCAAAAGAAGATTTTCGAATATAGCGTATTCGAAAGAAAGAGATCGAATATAGTTTATTCGAAAGAGAGAGATTTCGAATATAAGTTATTCGAAGAGAGATAATCGAATATAAGTTATTCGAAGAAGAGTTAATCAAATAGAGATTACTCGAAAGAGAATTATACGTCGAATTCAATTATATCGAATTCGGGAAAGTAATATTTACTTTCCAGTTTTTAAATCAAGAGTACGTACTAATAAAATAGGGTTATGTTTAATTATTCAAATTAAAGAATAAAGGTTAACTGAAGTTAGATATTGCGAGAGCAGGGATTATAACGTTATAGTTAAAATCAATGTTTAAATAAAGAAGTGGATTCGTAAATTGAATCCGAGAGTTATGTAAGAAGTTGTTAAAGGTTTAAAAGATAAACTGTTACTATTTCGAAGTTATAACGTTGTTCAGTTAAGGTCTGAGAGGTAATTATACCCCAACTTGATTGACTTCCTTCTTAACTAAGGAATGGTAAGGTTTGATAGTGATTGATGGTTAAGTAAATTCAGTAAATAGATTGAGTTGGCATAGCGATGTTTTATTTAAACATCTGTTTAAATCAAATAAAGGAACTTTGGAAATGTTTTCCAAATAAGAAATCAGAAATGTTTTCTAATATAGGAAACAGGAAATGGAAATGTTTTCCATTGTTAATAAAGTATATTTTCTAAAATTAGAAAATAAGAATTTAGAATATGTGGAAACATGAGATAAGTAAAGTAATGAACTAAAGAGTAAAATGCTGAATGATGATTGATTGATATAATTTCCATCTGGAAATAATCTCGTTGTTTGCACACGAGTTTTTCTTTGATAGTTAAATCACAGACTATCAATGTTTTGACCATTTTAACGTTGTTAATATGGAGAGACCGGTTGGATTATTATCCGAAGAACCACTCCGTATTGGCATAAGCGTTGCGAATCAAGTATACTGAATATATTGAAGACGGAGTAAAGTGCAAGGGCTATTGTATAAGTCTTAGATAACAGTGCCTAAGATGGATGTACTGAATAGTGCCTTCGGTTTGTCCAGTCCCAGGACAACTTGTATGGACGAATGTCTGACAGAGTATTCCTAACGAATCATATATGTTGATCTCTTCAACGTATTACGTTTGGTGGCGGAGGAATTCATTTCTCTTAGCTTCATACCCGTGATACCGTTAGGGAAATCGATAATGATTTGGCGGGTATGACGATGTGGTATTCCAAGTAAATGAAGATATGATGTGTAAAAAGATAAGCGTAGCTTCTAGCCTCACATCCGGTAAATGACAGAAATCGGGCAGGCAGCATGGCTAAGTCGGTCGCACCGAAGTAGGGTGTATAATCACCTATCTAGAGAATATTCATTTGCTTCTTTAATCTATCAATGCTGTCCCATATATATATACGGGAACGGTTGCTGATCCCAACCGTTGGTGATGTAAATTCGATACACTCAAGCGAAATGAGTGGTCGGTCATGTGTGGCTGAGTTGCAAGATGTTCTTGTTGAACTCCAGTGTATCGTTCCTAGAGTACACTGATCGGAAGGTGGTTCCATACCTTGTCATAGTTGAAAATGCAATCATCCAATACGTGCTTGCGATTTTGATTGTATACTATATATGTAGTAACGTGAGATGCAAGTGTTTCTGCTAGAATGATATCTATCCTCACCCTCTAATTTCTTTCATTAACAACCAGGATTTTTCGATGTTTTGGTTATCGACGTCGAGCTTACGTCGATAACCAAAGCCGCTCAAAATCCGGGTTGCTACACAAACTGCCATACCCAAATCCACATTTTTGCATAAACCAAAATAAAAGAAAGTAAATCAGTAAAATAAAAAATTCAAAAAGGGAATTTTTTTTCAAACAACATTTTCGAAAGGTTTCAAAGAAGTATTTTACGAAAACTTGAACGATTCAAATCACATGTTGGTGAAAGAGGAAGTCGGTCACGCAAAAAAAATGAAAACTAAAACCATACCCAAACAAGATAAATTTTAGCTTATCAAGGAACATATGATAAATTTAACCATGACGAAAATGATGCAAAATCTGTTCTTCGCTAAAATTTATTCAACATAGAATTTTATTCTTTCCAACTTTCAGACAAGTGTTAGTTAGATAAGAAAAATGAGATTTCATTCAAAATAGGCATGTGAAAATGACATAAAAATTTCTAAACATAGAAATCTCATCAAAAAGTCATACAATTTCAAAGACAGCAAACACTAATAGTTACAGGCACGAATTACCACAAAGCTAAGACCCAAATGCTGGAAAAGGAAAACAACAAAGACGACAACAAAACAACAACACCGAAATTTCCAAAACAATGCCTATAAATAACGAGATGTCTTGCTCCGCGGCTAGAGCTCAAACCATTTGTATGACCTTTGATTAATCATATCATGATTGCAAAATGCTCAATCTTGTGTTACAAACACTGCCGGTGTTGTTGGGTGTACCAACCGGAATTTTAAAGTGTATTTTCATTTAATTTGAATTTCGATTTCTTTTATTTTATTTGTTTGAATTTCAATTTGTTTGGATTTTATATGATAAATATTTTGATTTTTGTATTAAAACTAAATTATTTTGGATATGAATATATTTATAAATACAAATTAATTTCAGAACTTATTTATTAAATGAAATTTTAATCTAGTCTATTTATTTGAATTTGATTTCATATTTAAATTTTTATTTGAATATTTAATTCATATTGCTATATATTTTGTTTCAATATTAATAATATTATATCATTAATTTATTTCAAAATATTTCTCTTATTTGATCTGCTAAATCATTCGTTACATACATATGTTTAAAACCGTTCGTTATATATTTTAAAACTGTTTGTTTCCCTTTTCTTTTGCAGTTATTTATTTTCCAAACCGCTCAATATATATACAATGACAAAGTCCGTTCAATACTTTGAGTTTCAGCTGCCATTACTTTTCATCTCCACTACGTCCTTATGTTTGTCCAAAATCTTCGTTCTCCGTTTATTCATCTGATCACTTTCCAAGTCTGTTCACTTCCCAAAACCCGAATCGTTATTATTTATATTATTCCTAAAGACATTTTTTGTTAAAGGGTGAAACCAAAAGCCGCTTCAGATAATAAAAAAATAGGACATAAATAAAGAAAATAATAGCCAATGAGGACAAACTACTCGCATTCATTTTCTTCTTCATTAAACAAATACGCACAACAACCTTCCCATCTATTTCTCTTCACTTTCTTTTACTCCATTCCGTACTTCTTAACAAATGAAATGAACGAAGCACAGCAGCTTATCTCGCCTTTACGAATATTTTTTCTCCGTCCATGCAACGACTTCACCGAACCCCACCCACGCCCTCAAAGCCCACGCCACTCGAAGTTCTCCATGTCTTCCCGACTCCGCCCTAACATCCGACCTACTCCGCTCTATACCCGCAACCCCTTCGCTTGAGCTGAGCTCTGACCTGTCAACAGCTCGTGATGACCCACCTGCGCCTACGTCGCCACCAACCGAGCTCCTCCACCTGAAACCGCCCGACCTTCTCCCTTTTTATGAAACCGAACCTGCTACCGCATCCACCGTGCCAACCTATGCAAAGAAGTCGAAAGCTCCACCTATATGCTCGCCTTCCTTTCAGACCCCAAGCTCCACTGTCTCCCTCTTCCCAATGCTTTTCCCTCCGCCTGAAGCATGCCGAACCCCTTTACCTCGCCATGACACCAACTACCCAGTTCTGCTGACCCGCTCACGACAACCATCTGACTGCCTACATTCCACCATCTGAAAGTCGCCCCTGCGTGTTTCCTTTCTGTCTGATGTAAATGCTTTTGTGTGTGTACTTGATTGTGTGTGAGAGGTGTAGAGTTTATGTGTGTGTCATGTGTATAGGGATGAGTTATTTGTGTTAGTGTGTATAGGGTGATATTTTATTTAAGGATATGGGCGAGCTGTGTTTAGTTACACATGTGTGCATATATATTTATGTGAGTACTTGCATTGAGTTTTTTTGGAAAAAAAATATTTTTGAAAAAAAAAATATTTTTGAATATATATATATATATACATAATATACAATATACTGAGTATATTTAAATATACATATATATATGTATATAATGGTTTTGGTGTGTGTTGATTTTTAATATATATATATTATTTTACTATGTGTATACGTACATAGAAATATTATATAATATTTTGTAAAAGAAGTGGTGTGTTTATTTTGAGTCAAGTGTGATTTTGAGTTCGGAAACCGTCCCAAAAACCAAATAGCCGAACCAATCCATTAGGAAATCCCCTGACCACTTGAAAAAAAAAAGTGATTATCGAGTTGAATCTATTTTGAATCGTGCCTGGAAGTCACCGTTTCAATTCGGCATCAATCTGTTCACCATCTCCATTTCCGTGCCACAAAAGGTGAGTTTATCTCACACTTGACCAACACTGTTTCATGGTTGTTATATCAGCACAAATGAACTGTTACGAAATGTATAGGATTGCCAGTAGAAATTATTTGTTTAATATGTACACTTTCATATATGACACGGTATTTATTGTAACAACCCGAACTTTTAGAGGGTGACGTCAACGACTCAGTGATTTTGATGCTCAAAGTACAGAGTAAAATTTACATTTGATGTCAAAACAAACATTTGTATTTGGGTTTCAATTTAGCATCTGGACTGTAATTGGTTTTGATTATATTTGGTTAAACTTATACAGGAAAATTCCTTTTGTAAATTTAATTTTTCTAATATGAACGTTTTTCAAAGCCTGTTAAATAAGCGACACTTATATCATTAATTGGTTTTAGAGTTCAACTTGAAAATATGGGTCTTGTAATTTAATTAAGAAATTTATTCTGGAAAATGTATTTTTATACTTGATATTTGATTATGGTTTTGAAGTTAGTTTATTATCTATCCAATTCTGAATCATTTTCGTAAACGTGAATTTAAATTTTATATTCTAAACTGGTTTTGTAAATTTTTACGGTATTAGTATTTTAAATTAATTTAAATATATTATTTGAGAAATTATAATTTGATTTAACTTAGTTATTTAATTTAAATAAATTTTGTATAGTATAATAGTGTGTACATCTAGAGAATTCTAATAGTGATATACATTCTTTTAAAAAAGAAATACTTGTTTGCCACTTAGGATGGAGGGGCTGAAATGGTTGACACTTGCCCCTTTTTCTCTGATTAAATCACCACGTGTTCACTGAGAAAAGGGGTCCATCACTTGTTATATACCCTCTAGACGGTTCTCCCTGGGAAGGATATAGGGGTTATTGTTTCCATCTTAAAGGTAATCTCCCAAATTCATATTTATTAAATTGGCATTCCCAGATCTTCAAATCAGATTAGCCCCTTTGCCATCGTCCAAGGGACTGTCGGCCTCCTCTGGTCAGTCGAAGCAGCGCCTGCGTGGGTACCGCCGCCGTTATTCGGTTGCTGACTTCGATTTAAAGCCGCTCACGCAGCTACCTCAGAGCACCGAGCCTCCTCAACGCTGCTGCTAGTGGCATTCAGTAGCACACCCAAACCCGCGGTCCTCTCTTCCTTCACCGCAGGTCTAGCAGACGTCTTCACTGCATATTCACTGCGAAAAATGGTTATTTGTTGGATCTTGGTGCAATTGGAAATTCCCTATCAACTAGTTGTAGTTGCGTATTATTCATGTCAATATATGTCATTGTAATTGGTATGATTGTTTACTTCTGTATAGTTAAGTTATTCTTATGACAAAGTTAATGAGTTTTTAAAAAAAACGAAGCATTTTTGTTTCATTTTTGAAACTGATACTTTTTTTGCCTTTTCAACGCAACTTTATATGTGTGTGTGTGTGTGTATCACCGACAATTACATATGCTACAATAAACTAGTACTGATCATTATGAACTTTTTTTCATTTATTTATTTATTGCTTCAAATAATAATGTACTTCTTCCACGCTAGTTGAATGGAAAGTAGGAGTTTGTAAAATGTTCATGTTGTACTCAATACAAACTGGTTTTAGTTGCATTACCACTTCAAAAATAAATCTTTGATAGTTTAAAAGGTTGCACCTGAAACAAATGTGATGTAGCCAAGGATGCCTGGTCGGTTGCAATGTAATGCTTAGTTATCTTGACCAACTCTTGCTCCTCTTTTTTTTTATGTATGTGATGCTTAATTATCTCAGTTTTAAATACAAATTCCATGCACTATCTTGACACAATTAAACTAACTCATACTTTAACTAAACAAAGCTTTTCTTATTTAAACTATTTTCTGTGGAAACCGATTCCATACGCATAAATTTATAGCTCTTTCCCAAGTTTTGTTGTTGCCGCACTTTTCATTTTGCATGAATGCTAAGACTAGAGGACTATAGACCAATGCATTTCCTTTGAGTACTTGCTTGTGTGCATAACTTGATTATGTTGTTGCATCTCTGCATTGTGCACCTCTTTTTGTTGAGCTTATGTGAATTTATATATGCCACCTTGCATTCGCACTCATTTCGGTTGCCACATGCCAATGCACATTTTTACACACATGCATGGAGTATGAACCACCCATTTCTTTTATTTTGTCATGCTGCATTGTCCGTATTCCTCACCATAGCAAGAGCCTGCGTGTGACGACCCCAAAACCCCGTACGACGGTGTCAAGGGTAATCTTTGGAATATCACACATAAACAGATAATAGCAGAACAGAATTAAATAAATACACCAGATAATGTACAATAGTATACACCGGATAAACATAATCATCAGAGTTACACAGTATACAAGGTCATACTTAGTACAAATACAGTTCAGCTATACATAAATGTCTATAGCGGAAAACAAACATAATATGTACAATAGGAGCTGTACAGCATAAAAAGAGATAAATGATAGAATCCATCTTCAGCTCCAGCTATCCAGAAAGAGCCAGCTAAAACCTGAATACAAGGCTGCCCGTGTAGAAAAAGGGGCACCCAAGTTTGCAACTGAAACAAACAACAATCAGTCATGAGACTGGTATGAGAAATCTACTTAACACATTTTATAATATGGCTAATCATAGGACCACGCCACTTTCGCGGAACGGGTTTACTCCATTGGATTGTCAGTGCTTTACAACAAGTAAATCTTTTAAACATCGCAATGCTTTTTTATAAAAGTGAAGCCATTATAAGACTCAGTTCCCATCACACAATGCAACGCAAACCGGAGGATAGAGTTTTTACCTTATAATGGCCAAAATATGCTTGATACGAATAAAACAAAGTATTTGATATTATTACTAGTGTTTATATGTTTCAAGAGCAACTTTGAATAAGTATCAATCATAGACGACATGAGCGTCCCATGCCACTAGGTCGCCAAATATAGGTATACAATCAAAACCGCACAGTCACGTATTTAAAAATTGGATTTCTGTCATGAACCAAGGCAAAATATAGTCCTTACCGAATTCGAGACTGTCTAGCCCGAGTCTTAGGATCAGAACGCATCGACCCTTGGATCGTCAAGGCCGGTCCACCGATGTGTATTAAAATGCCTAAACACTACGTTTCCCCGCACTTTGGGGCATAAATGAGCCAACGAATGACTCCATCAGCTTCACATAGTCACCGATATATTCAAGGCGCCTCGCAACAACAACAACCACACAGGTGAAAATAATATAAATGTCAGCCAGTTTAAGCACTGACACCACCTCTAGCTAGAAGGAAACGCATGCCCTCCCTGAGGTCCTCTCCCGTTTCTGGTTCATACCAGGGTGTGAGGCTCGCGAATTTACGTTATACACAAAGCTACGCCACACAGACCGTGCTTTGATCATCAACCACAAGACTTTGCTTTTCAACAGAAGCCTTGATCACTGCATCTTAGCATGCCACACAGGCAATTCACACCATGCAACTGATGGCTATCAATCACACAGAATGAATTCCAGTGTCAGACACACAGTCCATTTACAAGTCCGTTCTGGGTCTGAACGAAACTGGAGGCACTATATACCTCGCATACCCATCGATCTCCACGTACGTCTGGACGATCACCGCTCATTATCCATATTTCGGGATGCCTCCCAATCAGGACATCAGTTATCATCCAACCGAGGTGAAGATCTCCGGTCTTCAACCACCGTCTTCATCATCGACATCTTATTGTCGATTCAGTTATTCAGAATGGGGTAAACCCGGTATTTCTGAGCAACTCGCGTATATAATAAACAAGTGCTACACAAACACAACATACGCCTCATTCCAATTCATCAGTCACTAACTGTAAATTAGTAAGAGAACGATTTCCCAAATATTAACCCCAAAGGCCGAAACCAACATCAGATCAAAACCCAGGAAACCATCCGACTTAGCTAACCTTCAGTTAGTTTCTAAATTTCAAGCTCAACCATCAAATATCCAATAAACCAGGTAAATTCGGTTTATTTCCATTCCATATCGTTTATAATATTTTATAATGATTTATCGCTATTTTTATTTATCTAAAAATAGCCAATTTATTCAAACGACGCTTTAGGCCATAACGCGGTCGTGGCGCTGTTTTTCTTCAGATTTGATTTACACATATATGAAAATCTAACTGTTGGATCTTCACAAAATTTATATCATTAGAAAGATCTTTTCAAAACGAATCCAAGGTTCCAGTTTTGGGAAAATCCGACGGTCGGATCTCCCGGTACACTCATTTGAAGTTTCGATTTCAAAATACGAACTACAGCGTCGTTATTCGATTTAATTTAATTATATTTATATATATATATAAAAATATAATCGATTCTGGCGCTGTTTTTCTTCAGATTTGAATTAAACATTCCAGACAATCCAACCATTGGATTTTCACAAAATGGGTATCGCTGGAAAGATATTTCCAAAGCGAACCCAACGGTTTCGGCTTCGGGAAAATCCGATGGTCGGATCTCCCGCACTAATCGTTTGAAATCACGGTTTCAAAACACGAACTGCAGCTTCGTTATTCGATTTATTTTAATTATATATATATATATATATATCTATTCTTCCATTTTAAAACCATATTCGTTTCGTACGTTTGATAAAAATGATATTTTTATCCAATAGACATTTATTTCAACACTTCACTATTTTTAACAATTCTTGTATATAATAAAATTGTGATTTTTAATGTAAAACAATTTATTTCAAAACATGACTATTTTATATAGTTTATATAGATGATAAAAATATGATTTTAATTATAAAACAATTTATTTCAAACACGAATACCATTCAACACATGAATTTCTATTCAACACATGAATGTTTTCTATAGTTCGTACATATAAAATAAAATTGTGATTTTTATTGTTAAAACAGTTTATCTAAAACACAAATACCATTCAACACATGAATTTCTATTCAACGAATGAATTTCTATTCAACACATGAATGTTTTCTATAGTTCATATATACAAAATAAAATTGTGATTTTTATTGTTAAAACAATTTATTTAAAACATGAATACCATTCAACACATGAATTTCTATTCAACGAATGAATTTCTGTTAAACACATGAATGTTTTCTATAGTTCATATATGTAATACAATTGTGATTTTTATTGTTAAAACAATTTATTTAAAACATGAATGTCGTTCAACACATGAATTCCTATTCAACACATGAATATAGTTTCAACAAATGAAAATAATTCTAACACATGAATATTATTGAAAATTTCGGCAGCATAACGGCAGGGTAGTTAAAACTGGGACCATCCCTAGTACGGCTTCTCGCTCTACCTTAAAGCCTCGCAGCTTTGGACAATGGGGATTTCATGCATCTAGTTCGCACACAGGCGACATGTATATTTTCTTTTCTTTTCCACAAACTAATCCTATGTGGTTTCAACCAAATAATTCTCAACCACAAACGGGTATTTTTCAACCACAATCAATCAATTTCAACCACAAGCAATTCAAATCAACCAATTTTCACACCAATCACAACCAATAAATATCGTCCATGGTTTGTGGACAAGGGGCGTGTGTATATATATATATATATATATATATATATATATATATATATATATATAATTTCACTTCTATTTAAACTAATATATAATATTTACAACGCATATATAACTTATACATCGAACGTACAACTTATACAACGCTTATACATGAGGTGAACAACGCTTATATATGTGACGACAAGGAATTTCGCTCGGTCCGAACCAGTCGCTAAACCGATCCAGGCCGTTCGAAACGCCCTATCGTTTGAGAACACGACAAAACAGAACGCATACAGAAGAACATTTCATTGTATATTACAACAATGCATCAGATTACAAGAATATACAGAGTATAAACGAACAAATATTACACAGAAATATCAGAGATTTAAATTACATTTAAATACATAGCAGCGGAAAATAATATAATACACAACTAGAAGTAGATATACGGATACAAAGCTTTCCGGATATCGTTCCAGCTGTAAACCAGGATCCTGTGAATATAAATCTGCAAAACCAAAACTACTAGCTGCCCGTGTCAAAAATAGGGGCACCCAGAGTTTAGGTTAAAACAATAAACTCCAGGTCAGTCATGTGACTGGTGTGAGAACTAAAACAGTTATTAATCTTTATTTTAAATCATTAGGTAAATCAAGGGACCACGCCGTATAACACGGAACGGGTTTCCTCCCAAGAATACCAGTGCATAAAACAAATAGCGCAATGCTAAATAAAGAAAAATGAAGCTGTTATAAGACCCAGGTCCTATCACACAATGCGACGCAAGCCGGGGGATAGGGTTTTCCCTTATAACAGCCAAAGAATGCTTGATACGTTTTAAAACAGATTATTTGATACTATAATAAGTGCATAGTGTATAAAACAACTTCAAATCATAAGTATCAATCATAGGCGGCATGGGTACCATATATCATGTCGCCATATATAGGTTTACAAATAAAACCGCAAAGTCACGTATTTGGAAATTGGATTTCCGTCTATGAACCGAGGCTAGGGGCAAGATCCTCAACCGATTTGAGACGCTCTAGCCCGTGTCTCAGGATCAGAGCTCGAGTGACCCTTGGAGCGACAGGGCCGGTCCACCGATGTGGATTAAAATGCCTGAACACTGCGTTTCCCCACCCTTTGGGGTGTCAATGAGCCAACAATGACTCCATCGGTTCGAGAACGACCGATCAATCCGAGGCGCCTCGCAACAGCAACAACCACATAAGTCAATCTCGTCAGGGCGTGTAAAACCACTGACGCCACTTCTAACTAGAAAGAAACGCAAGTCCTCCCTGAGGTCCGTCTCCCGTTTTTGGTTCATACCGGGTGTGAAACTCGCGAAGTAAACGTTACACAAAGCTATGCCACAGAGGCCTTGCTTTGATCATCACCACAAGACTTTGCTTTTCAACAGAAGCCTTGATCATTTGCATCTTAGCATGCCACACAGGCAAACCATCCTATGCAACCGATATCAGTCACACAGAATGAAATCCGATGTCAGACACACAGTCCATTTACAAGTCCGTTCTGGGTCTGAACGAAACCGGAGGCACCTAGTACCCCGCATATCCATCGATCTCCAAGTACGTCTGGACGATCACCAACTGTTTCCATCTTCTTGGGTGTACAGCCCAATCAAGATCATCAGTTATCACCCAAACGACGTGAAAACCTCCGGTCTTCGACCATCGTCTTCATCTTCGACTTATCGTCGTATCAGTTATTCAGAATGGGATAAACCCGGTCTTTCCGAATAACTCGCGTATATATTATAAAAGTGTTACACAAACACAACATACGCCTCATTCCAATTCATTAGTCACTAACCGTAAATTAATCAAGAGAATAATTCCCCAAATATTAACCCCGAAGGCCGAAACCAACATCAGATCAATATCCAGAAAACCATTCTGCTTAGCTAACCGACAGTTAGTTTCTAAATTTCACGTTCAAATCTAATTAAAGATTTAACTATCGCCTGGAGCAAAACTGGTGATACTCCATTCTCGATCTTTTCAATCTAATTAAAGATTCATTAAAACTCCACTTAGTTTTAATCTGTGACTGGGTTAAAGAATCAGTGTCATTTAAAACACGGTTCACGATAAACCCAAAGTCACATCCCATTAATTATCGGGTTAAAGAACAAGTGTTATTTAAAACACTGTTCACGATAAACCCAAAAATCAATATCCATTCAATTCCAATTAAATATTATTTAATTGGTACACTTTATTAAATCTAAATCAAAAGATTTAATCTTTTCTCAGCTGGGTTCAAGAACAGTGTTAGTGAAGACACCATTCACGACAAACCCAAATCACATTCATTAATTATCGGGTTAAAGAACAAGTGTTATTTAAAACACTGTTCACGATAAACCCAAAAATCAATATCAATTCAATTCCAATTAAATATTATTTAATTGGTACACTTCATTAAATCTAAATAAAAAGATTTAATCATTTCTCAACTGGGTTCAAGAACAGTGTTAGTGAAGACACCATTCACGACAAACCCAAATCACATTCGATATTCAATACAAGGCTCTGAATAGAAAATATATCGGCTTATATTCAATATCAAATTCTACGACTAACAAATGTCGTATTGGAAATAACGATATAAATATATATATCTTTCAAATTTCCATAACAACACCTGTATAATCACGAATTCCAACATCGAAATATTCCGAAGACAATTTCGATTCAAATCCACTCCAATGCAATCATTGGAAATTTTGGTTATTTTCAAAACCCTTTTCGAATTCAATTTATTTATTTAAAAATAAATAGAATTATAATTCTAGTTCAAAACTAGTTCATTTCGATAAAAATCTATTTTTATCTTTTCAAATATGGAGTTTTTCATCCCAATTCTTTCTAAATCATTTCTTATGATTTTACACAAATTATTACTATTTTTAATAATTTTATCAAGGCCCGTACAGTCGATTTCCATCAATGGCCCTCGAACTGCACTTACAGCGACCTTTTTCAAATTTGATTTGGACATAATTCCAAATCCAACCGTTAGATTTCAAATTTCTAACATTCATTGGAAAGCTCTTTTCGATACGAACCCAACGGTTCCGGTTTTAGGAGAATCCGACGGTCGGATCTCCCGTAATGTCCGTTTGAAATAAATGGTCGAAATTCGCGAACTGCCGCGGCGCGGCGCGTTCTATTCAGGCCATTATATTATATATATATATATATATATATATAATATATATTTCGTCGATTTCTATTTAAAACGAATTATATAAATAGTTTTAAAATCGTTTCAAAAGCTATTTCAACTTTCTTTTCAATTCAAATCAAAATTGAATTCTTCTTTATAAATTCGTTTTAAAATTCATTTCTATTCAATTCAAATTTCAATTCAATTTGAATTCATTTCAATTCACTTTCGATTCAATTTGAATTCGTTTTCAATTCAATTCATTTCGAAATCGTTTTCAATTCAATTCATTTCGAAATCGTTTTCAATTCAATTCATTTCGAAATCGTTTTCAATTCATTTCGAAATCGTTAAAATCGATATAAATATCGTTCACGTCAAAATGGCGTTAATCTAATCAACACGGCTTCATAAATTTCTATTTTCAAATATTCTATTTCAAATATTTCTTTTTCAAAATAGTTGTTATTATCAAAATATTTCGTTCAACACATGACCAATCTCAATGGATGAGTACTGTCAACAAATGAACTTTTATTTTATAATATTCTTTATTTTTCAAATTGGAATGAGGCCCAATCAATTACCATATAAAGTTAATTATATGGATTTTCATACAACACATGTATATAATAACATTGAAAATAATCAACCATCAACCAAAGTGCACTACACTGTATAAGCATCAAATATAGATATCTAACGCTTACAACAGCATGTCAATCAATCGATCGACATATTTAATCAATCAGGATGAGTGAACTTCAAATTTCATCCCAACACCCGTGTGGGGTTTCAAACAATCAAACACCTATTTTATTTGTGCTGTTGGGCGATGTGTAAAATTTATCGTCCCAATCAATGTCATTCAAATAGGTGTACATAAACAAACCGTCCGGTTTATAAATGAATATTTTATTTTATTCACTTCACGTTAAAAATTATATTTTTAACGATAAAACATTTTATTTCAATCTATGAATTTCTATTCAATTCATTTATTCTATAAAATGATATTTTTATTTTTCTAACATATTTTAGAAAATTTCGGCGGCATAACGGCACGATACTAGAAACGGGACAAGGCCCAGCCTTATCCCCGGTCTAGTGAAGGCCCACGCCATTCACACAATCAAATCAATTCATTATGCAAACCACAAAATTTGGAGTAAGGGTCTAACCTAGCCTTACTCCCTCGCCTTATAACGGCGCACGTCTAATCCTAACCAATTTATCGATTCGATTTTTCACACCACAAACCACATTCAAACCAATATCGCAAACAATCACCAAACAGTCAAACAAACAAGTCCATGGTCTGTGGACGATTGTGTCGGGTGCTACTAAGCACCGTCTGCATCCTAGTATATATATATATAGCTAGAAATAAAATTGAAAGGTGAGAAATTCTCACCGAAAGCTATCCTAGCTCCACGGCACTTCATTTGCAGAAGTCTTCGTCGTTTCGCCTTTTTGTCACCTTCGTTGCTGCTTTCACTACATACGTAAAAATCATATTTTTACTTCGCTATTCAATATATAAAAATCGAATTTTTATTTCGCTATTCAATATATAAAAATCGAATTTTTAGTTCGCTATTCAATATATAAAAATCGAATTTTTATTTCAAAGTTCAATATATAAAAATCGAATTTTTATTTCAAAGTTCAATATATAAAAATCGAATTTTTAGTTCGCTATTCAATATATAAAAATCGAATTTTTTTCTCGAAGTTCAAATAGATAAAAATCACATTTTTAATTCGAAGTTCAAATAGATAAAAATCACATTTTCAATTCGATTTTCAATAGATAAAAATCACATTTTCAATTCGATTTTCAATAGATAAAAATCACATTTTTAATTCATAGATCTCGCCTTTTCTAATATAAAAATCTAATCTATTTCATTTTCAAAATCTAATCTTTTTGACATATGAATTTCTATTTTTACTTCAATGCCCTATACATATAAAAATCAAAATTCTCTTCTATTAAAAATCTAAACTATATACTATATAAAATAAAAATCTAACTTCAGTTTTTAAATATAATCAAATTCAGTTTTTATTTGCTTTTAAAATTCAGGTTTTTATACTTTTAGAAAAACAGGTTCTTATACCTTTAAAAATCAGGTTTTTTATACTTTTAAAAAATCAGGTTTTTAATACTTTTAAAAATCAGGTTTTTAAATTAAAACAAAAATCAGTTTTATTTCTTTTTAAAACAGTTTTTAAAATAAAAAAAAAACTCAAATAACAAAGCAAACGAAACTTACAGAGGGGGGGGCTCGTCGGCGGCTCGGAGGGGGTCTGGGCGGTGAGGGGAGGTGGCGGCGTCTTGAATCTAGGGTTCTCGCGATGGTCGGCGTCGGGTTTGTGGGGTGGGCTGGTAGTGCGGCTAGGGCTAGGGCTTGCGAGGTGGGGGGGGTTCGATTCGACGGAGGATCGAGGGGAGAGGAAGGCGGCGGAGGAAGAAGAAGAGGGTGGGGGGCGTCTCCGACTGGCGGCGCAGGCAACGACGAGGGGGGGGGCTCCGTCGATTTGGCTTTTCTCTCTTTTTTTTTTTTTTTTTTTTCCTTTGATTCTGAAAAAGAAAGTGAACGGGGGGGGGTATATGAAAAGATTTTATATTTTTAATTTATTTTTAATTTATTTTATCCCATTAGTTGACTTTTTATTCGACTTCGAAACGAGGCCCACCGACTGTCGTCCATAGCGTTTCACCCCCATTCCGAACACAATGGGATATGCATCGTAAGCTGATTCGGCTGTTACAATCAGTTTTCGTTATATTTACATTTAAATCACTATATTGAATTTTAAACGTACATTTCAAATTACCGGGGTCACATACTAACTCTAAAAATTCCCGAAAAATATTTTCTAGTTTCGCATTGACGATACGGTCCTAACAAAACTAGTTTCGCCGAATTCTGAGACCGTTAGAAAAATGACCAATTTCCAGTCGATTAAAATCAACTGAAACTGGTCAAACGCGTTTTCCTTTGCCACGCTCACATACTGATTCGAAAAATTATGAAATTTGGAATCTAGCAATAACTTGACACTGCGGACTCAACAAAACTGGTTTCGTCGAAATCCGAGGTCATTTGTAAAATGGCTATTTTTAAGGGCTATACATTATATTAAAATATATATAAATTCCACAGCGACTATTTCTAATTTTCAACGGGACATATCTCATCATTTATAAAGTGAAATCTCAGTTTCTTAACTTCGTTACAAAGATATAGTTATACAGATTCAAATATTTCTTGTTTCGTTCAATTCTGACTTATATTGAATTCTGTATATTCATTTGAAATTAGAAATCGAATTTTCGAACTACCGCGCCATTTTCAATTCCTTTTATAATTATATATAAATATTTATATTCTATCGACGACGCGTATAATATATACGTTCGAATTCTATTCAAAATAAATTTTCTCGTCGATTCTATTTAAAATAATTCATTTTAAATAATCAAAATTCGCTAAAATTGCCAAAATAAAAATTTTAAACTGGCCCAGATTTTCGGGTTGTTACAATCTCCCCCACTTAAAACTTTTCGTCCCCGAAAAGGAACAAAGTCGAAAGTGGTTTGATAATTCAACTCTACGATCGGTCAGGCTTCCGTTCTCCAACCCTTTGGTTTCTGAGAATTTTCAAAACATCAAAAATTTGGCTAACACCCTAAATTTTTGAAAAATTTCGCCATAACCTCCCCTGCACCGGGAGCATCGGGGAATTTCAAATAGCTTCCCCGGTCCTTCAGATCTCAAAAAGAAAAAGAAAAAGCCAAGCGGCTAGCCAATAGGCTTACAAAATCATCATCACCAAAACAAAACAGGAAATTATGTAGTAAACATGTACCTATTTGTCGGGCAAACAAATTTTATTCTCTGGCTCTAGCCTCCTTGCTATGACCTGTTCAATGATATATATGCATATGCAAGCAAATGCGACCAAATTTCAATACAAGTCAATATTTGATTCAGTTAGGCATAATGGTTCAAAATTATCAAACAATTAAACAAACAACACAAACATCAATCAATTAGTGGATTAACGTTTCAAATTCATAATTTTGATACATATACAAAAATCATGTTTTTGATGCCAAATCACAACAATAGGCCCTATCTAATTTTGGTTCTCACACCAGTCTAATGGAAATATATAGATATCACACCTTCGTCACACGAATATAAATTCTGACGATGAGTACTCAACCATCAGAATCATCTTCGGGCCACTAGAGTATGATTCTATATCTATCCAATATATTAAAACTTCGTATACACGCGGATCAGACGTATACGCAAAATCTTTATATACTGGACTGTCCAACTCAATATAAATAGATAATCAGATACGAATAATTGATTTAAATTTTCAAAACAAAAATTGTTTTCATTTTAAAAATATACTCTTCACACTCGTTCTAGGATACTACTGATCCTATCTCTAACGAGTCATTCTAATTGGATACTACTAATCCAATATCTGATGAATTCTTTCGTATGTTTCTAATGTGTCTTGTTCTCTAGCTTTGTAAACCAAAGCTCTGATACCAAATGTGACGACAAGGAATTTCGCTCGGTCCGAACCAGTCGCTAAACCGATCCAGGCCGTTCGAAACGCCCTATCGTTTGAGAACACGACAAAACAGAACGCATACAGAAGAACATTTCATTGTATATTACAACAATGCATCAGATTACAAGAATATACAGAGTATAAACGAACAAATATTACACAGAAATATCAGAGATTTAAATTACATTTAAATACATAGCAGCGGAAAATAATATAATACACAACTAGAAGTAGATATACGGATACAAAGCTTTCCGGATATCGTTCCAGCTGTAAACCAGGATCCTGTGAATATAAATCTGCAAAACCAAAACTACTAGCTGCCCGTGTCAAAAATAGGGGCACCCAGAGTTTAGGTTAAAACAATAAACTCCAGGTCAGTCATGTGACTGGTGTGAGAACTAAAACAGTTATTAATCTTTATTTTAAATCATTAGGTAAATCAAGGGACCACGCCGTATAACACGGAACGGGTTTCCTCCCAAGAATACCAGTGCATAAAACAAATAGCGCAATGCTAAATAAAGAAAAATGAAGCTGTTATAAGACCCAGGTCCTATCACACAATGCGACGCAAGCCGGGGGATAGGGTTTTCCCTTATAACAGCCAAAGAATGCTTGATACGTTTTAAAACAGATTATTTGATACTATAATAAGTGCATAGTGTATAAAACAACTTCAAATCATAAGTATCAATCATAGGCGGCATGGGTACCATATATCATGTCGCCATATATAGGTTTACAAATAAAACCGCAAAGTCACGTATTTGGAAATTGGATTTCCGTCTATGAACCGAGGCTAGGGGCAAGATCCTCAACCGATTTGAGACGCTCTAGCCCGTGTCTCAGGATCAGAGCTCGAGTGACCCTTGGAGCGACAGGGCCGGTCCACCGATGTGGATTAAAATGCCTGAACACTGCGTTTCCCCACCCTTTGGGGTGTCAATGAGCCAACAATGACTCCATCGGTTCGAGAACGACCGATCAATCCGAGGCGCCTCGCAACAGCAACAACCACATAAGTCAATCTCGTCAGGGCGTGTAAAACCACTGACGCCACTTCTAACTAGAAAGAAACGCAAGTCCTCCCTGAGGTCCGTCTCCCGTTTTTGGTTCATACCGGGTGTGAAACTCGCGAAGTAAACGTTACACAAAGCTATGCCACAGAGGCCTTGCTTTGATCATCACCACAAGACTTTGCTTTTCAACAGAAGCCTTGATCATTTGCATCTTAGCATGCCACACAGGCAAACCATCCTATGCAACCGATATCAGTCACACAGAATGAAATCCGATGTCAGACACACAGTCCATTTACAAGTCCGTTCTGGGTCTGAACGAAACCGGAGGCACCTAGTACCCCGCATATCCATCGATCTCCAAGTACGTCTGGACGATCACCAACTGTTTCCATCTTCTTGGGTGTACAGCCCAATCAAGATCATCAGTTATCACCCAAACGACGTGAAAACCTCCGGTCTTCGACCATCGTCTTCATCTTCGACTTATCGTCGTATCAGTTATTCAGAATGGGATAAACCCGGTCTTTCCGAATAACTCGCGTATATATTATAAAAGTGTTACACAAACACAACATACGCCTCATTCCAATTCATTAGTCACTAACCGTAAATTAATCAAGAGAATAATTCCCCAAATATTAACCCCGAAGGCCGAAACCAACATCAGATCAATATCCAGAAAACCATTCTGCTTAGCTAACCGACAGTTAGTTTCTAAATTTCACGTTCAAATCTAATTAAAGATTTAACTATCGCCTGGAGCAAAACTGGTGATACTCCATTCTCGATCTTTTCAATCTAATTAAAGATTCATTAAAACTCCACTTAGTTTTAATCTGTGACTGGGTTAAAGAATCAGTGTCATTTAAAACACGGTTCACGATAAACCCAAAGTCACATCCCATTAATTATCGGGTTAAAGAACAAGTGTTATTTAAAACACTGTTCACGATAAACCCAAAAATCAATATCCATTCAATTCCAATTAAATATTATTTAATTGGTACACTTTATTAAATCTAAATCAAAAGATTTAATCTTTTCTCAGCTGGGTTCAAGAACAGTGTTAGTGAAGACACCATTCACGACAAACCCAAATCACATTCATTAATTATCGGGTTAAAGAACAAGTGTTATTTAAAACACTGTTCACGATAAACCCAAAAATCAATATCAATTCAATTCCAATTAAATATTATTTAATTGGTACACTTCATTAAATCTAAATAAAAAGATTTAATCATTTCTCAACTGGGTTCAAGAACAGTGTTAGTGAAGACACCATTCACGACAAACCCAAATCACATTCGATATTCAATACAAGGCTCTGAATAGAAAATATATCGGCTTATATTCAATATCAAATTCTACGACTAACAAATGTCGTATTGGAAATAACGATATAAATATATATATCTTTCAAATTTCCATAACAACACCTGTATAATCACGAATTCCAACATCGAAATATTCCGAAGACAATTTCGATTCAAATCCACTCCAATGCAATCATTGGAAATTTTGGTTATTTTCAAAACCCTTTTCGAATTCAATTTATTTATTTAAAAATAAATAGAATTATAATTCTAGTTCAAAACTAGTTCATTTCGATAAAAATCTATTTTTATCTTTTCAAATATGGAGTTTTTCATCCCAATTCTTTCTAAATCATTTCTTATGATTTTACACAAATTATTACTATTTTTAATAATTTTATCAAGGCCCGTACAGTCGATTTCCATCAATGGCCCTCGAACTGCACTTACAGCGACCTTTTTCAAATTTGATTTGGACATAATTCCAAATCCAACCGTTAGATTTCAAATTTCTAACATTCATTAGAAAGCTCTTTTCGATACGAACCCAACGGTTCCGGTTTTAGGAGAATCCGACGGTCGGATCTCCCGTAATGTCCGTTTGAAATAAATGGTCGAAATTCACGAACTGCCGCGGCGCGGCGCGTCCTATTCAGGCCATTATATTATATATATAATATATATAATATATACTTCGTCGATTTCTATTTAAAACGAATTATAAAAATAGTTTTGAATTCGTTTCAAAAACATTTTCAACTTCCTTTTCAATTCAAATCACAATTGAATTCTTCTTTATAGATTCGTTTTAAAATTCATTTCTATTCAATTCAAATTTCAATTCAATTTGAATTCATTTCAATTCACTTTCGATTCAATTTGAATTCGTTTTCAATTCAATTCATTTCGAAATCGTTTTCAATTCAATTCATTTCGAAATCGTTTTCAATTCAATTCATTTCGAAATCGTTTTCAATTCAATTCATTTCGAAATCGTTAAAATCGATATAAATATCGTTCACGTCAAAATGGCGTTAATCTAATCAACACGGCTTCATAAATTTCTATTTTCAAATATTCTATTTCAAATATTTCTTTTTCAAAATAGTTGTTATTATCAAAATATTTCGTTCAACACATGACCAATCTCAATGGATGAGTACTGTCAACAAATGAACTTTTATTTTATAATATTCTTTATTTTTCAAATTGGAATGAGGCCCAATCAATTACCATATAAAGTTAATTATATGGATTTTCATACAACACATGTATATAATAACATTGAAAATAATCAACCATCAACCAAAGTGCACTACACTGTATAAGCATCAAATATAGATATCTAACGCTTACAACAGCATGTCAATCAATCGATCGACATATTTAATCAATCAGGATGAGTGAACTTCAAATTTCATCCCAACACCCGTGTGGGGTTTCAAACAATCAAACACCTATTTTATTTGTGCTGTTGGGCGATGTGTAAAATTTATCGTCCCAATCAATGTCATTCAAATAGGTGTACATAAACAAACCGTCCGGTTTATAAATGAATATTTTATTTTATTCACTTCACGTTAAAAATTATATTTTTAACGATAAAACATTTTATTTCAATCTATGAATTTCTATTCAATTCATTTATTCTATAAAATGATATTTTTATTTTTCTAACATATTTTAGAAAATTTCGGCGGCATAACGGCACGATACTAGAAACGGGACAAGGCCCAGCCTTATCCCCGGTCTAGTGAAGGCCCACGCCATTCACACAATCAAATCAATTCATTATGCAAACCACAAAATTTGGAGTAAGGGTCTAACCTAGCCTTACTCCCTCGCCTTATAACGGCGCACGTCTAATCCTAACCAATTTATCGATTCGATTTTTCACACCACAAACCACATTCAAACCAATATCGCAAACAATCACCAAACAGTCAAACAAACAAGTCCATGGTCTGTGGACGATTGTGTCGGGTGCTACTAAGCACCGTCTGCATCCTAGTATATATATATATAGCTAGAAATAAAATTGAAAGGTGAGAAATTCTCACCGAAAGCTATCCTAGCTCCACGGCACTTCATTTGCAGAAGTCTTCGTCGTTTCGCCTTTTTGTCACCTTCGTTGCTGCTTTCACTACATACGTAAAAATCATATTTTTACTTCGCTATTCAATATATAAAAATCGAATTTTTATTTCGCTATTCAATATATAAAAATCGAATTTTTAGTTCGCTATTCAATATATAAAAATCGAATTTTTATTTCAAAGTTCAATATATAAAAATCGAATTTTTATTTCAAAGTTCAATATATAAAAATCGAATTTTTAGTTCGCTATTCAATATATAAAAATCGAATTTTTTTCTCGAAGTTCAAATAGATAAAAATCACATTTTTAATTCGAAGTTCAAATAGATAAAAATCACATTTTCAATTCGATTTTCAATAGATAAAAATCACATTTTCAATTCGATTTTCAATAGATAAAAATCACATTTTTAATTCATAGATCTCGCCTTTTCTAATATAAAAATCTAATCTATTTCATTTTCAAAATCTAATCTTTTTGACATATGAATTTCTATTTTTACTTCAATGCCCTATACATATAAAAATCAAAATTCTCTTCTATTAAAAATCTAAACTATATACTATATAAAATAAAAATCTAACTTCAGTTTTTAAATATAATCAAATTCAGTTTTTATTTGCTTTTAAAATTCAGGTTTTTATACTTTTAGAAAAACAGGTTCTTATACCTTTAAAAATCAGGTTTTTTATACTTTTAAAAAATCAGGTTTTTAATACTTTTAAAAATCAGGTTTTTAAATTAAAACAAAAATCAGTTTTATTTCTTTTTAAAACAGTTTTTAAAATCAAAAAAAAAAACTCAAATAACAAAGCAAACGAAACTTACAGAGGGGGGGGGGCTCGTCGGCGGCTCGGAGGGGGTCTGGGCGGTGAGGGGAGGTGGCGGCGTCTTGAATCTAGGGTTCTCGCGATGGTCGGCGTCGGGTTTGTGGGGTGGGCTGGTAGTGTGGCTAGGGCTAGGGCTTGCGAGGTGGGGGGGGTTCGATTCGACGGAGGATCGAGGGGAGAGGAAGGCGGCGGAGGAAGAAGAAGAGGGTGGGGGGCGTCTCCGACTGGCGGCGCAGGCAACGACGAGGGGGGGGCTCCGTCGATTTGGCTTTTCTCTCTTTTTTTTTTTTTTTTTTTTTTCCTTTGATTCTGAAAAAGAAAGTGAACGGGGGGGGTATATGAAAAGATTTTATATTTTTAATTTATTTTTAATTTATTTTATCCCATTAGTTGACTTTTTATTCGACTTCGAAACGAGGCCCACCGACTGTCGTCCATAGCGTTTCACCCCCATTCCGAACACAATGGGATATGCATCGTAAGCTGATTCGGCTGTTACAATCAGTTTTCGTTATATTTACATTTAAATCACTATATTGAATTTTAAACGTACATTTCAAATTACCGGGGTCACATACTAACTCTAAAAATTCCCGAAAAATATTTTCTAGTTTCGCATTGACGATACGGTCCTAACAAAACTAGTTTCGCCGAATTCTGAGACCGTTAGAAAAATGACCAATTTCCAGTCGATTAAAATCAACTGAAACTGGTCAAACGCGTTTTCCTTTGCCACGCTCACATACTGATTCGAAAAATTATGAAATTTGGAATCTAGCAATAACTTGACACTGCGGACTCAACAAAACTGGTTTCGTCGAAATCCGAGGTCATTTGTAAAATGGCTATTTTTAAGGGCTATACATTATATTAAAATATATATAAATTCCACAGCGACTATTTCTAATTTTCAACGGGACATATCTCATCATTTATAAAGTGAAATCTCAGTTTCTTAACTTCGTTACAAAGATATAGTTATACAGATTCAAATATTTCTTGTTTCGTTCAATTCTGACTTATATTGAATTCTGTATATTCATTTGAAATTAGAAATCGAATTTTCGAACTACCGCGCCATTTTCAATTCCTTTTATAATTATATATAAATATTTATATTCTATCGACGACGCGTATAATATATACGTTCGAATTCTATTCAAAATAAATTTTCTCGTCGATTCTATTTAAAATAATTCATTTTAAATAATCAAAATTCGCTAAAATTGCCAAAATAAAAATTTTAAACTGGCCCAGATTTTCGGGTTGTTACAATATAACTCATACATCGACTATATAATTTATACATCGTCGTTTCCATATCATTTATAATTCAGAAATCTCACTTTGGGTTCCACTCCACCAAAAATAGCAGAAGGCTCAGAAAAATATCCGGTCTCTTCTAGAATGTAGAAGACGTCCACACAAGTCAACTGTCTCTTGTTTCACTGAATTTCGTCAACAAACGAAAAAGATATGAATTTTACAGTGAAATCAAAAACGGTAGCGCTTTAAAGTGCTATAGAATAGTTTAAAATAATTTCAGCCGTATATTTTCAAACCTGTTCAAAACTAGCTTTCCGATTTACGAGCAAACCGTGCAGCGATTCGTCGATCGATCTTCACCACGAGGAAGAGGGAGGAGAGAGCTTCAGGCGCAGGGGGTGGAGTCCAGTTCGACCTGGCCAGGAAGCGGCGGTGGCGGCTTGAAGTCTCTGACATCGGGGACCCGTAACTCTTTGAATGCTAAACGAAAAAAATCCAATCCCTACATGGATTTGAAGCTCGTCTCAAGCTCTAAAAAATCTTCAACTGGATCGAAGGCTATTGATGCGTGTAGGAGGAGAAAACGAGGAGAGAAGGGATTTAATGTTTTCCGCCTTCGTCGAGCTGATACGGGGAGAGAGAACGTTGTTCTGTTGAGATATGATTGGGCCAGGGATTTTTTATTTATTTATACTTTTTTAAAATTCAAAAATACCCCTCCTTACATACTAACTCCAGTCCAAACCCAATGACTATCGTCCCTAGCTAAATACCTCCATTCCGAACACAATGGGATATGTTCCGTAGGCCCATTCGACTGTTTCAGTCAGTTTTCCTTCAAATTAAAATATAAAACATTCAATATTTAATTTGAACGTACATTTCAATTTGCCGGGGCCACATACTAATTTTAAAATCCCAGAAAAATAAATCTAGCTATGTTTTGACGATACGGTCCCAACAAAAATAGTTTCGTCGAATTCTGAGGTCCTTTGAAAAATGGCCCTTTTCTGGTCGATCCAATTTAATAGAAATCGACCAAACACATTTTCCTTTGCCACGCTCACAAACTAGCTTCGAAAATTATGAAATTTGAAACCTAGCAATAATTTGACATCCCGGATCCAACAAAAGTGGTTTCGTCGAATTCTGAGGTCGTTTGCAAAATAGCCATTTTCACGGGCTATATAAACTCTATAGCGACCTTTCTGAAAGTTCATTTGGCCATAACTTTTGCTTCCCGCTACGAAACTTTGATCTTTCAGATTCGTCAGAAAGATATTCGCTAACAGATTTAAATATTTTTAGTTTCACTAAAATTCGTTTTGTCTTGCACCCGGTACAGTCAGTCAAAGTTTGAATTCAAATTTTGAAACTACCGCGCCATTTCAGGCCTTGTTTATAATTAGAATTAATTATATTTATTTTCAAATGTCGATTCAAACACCATTTTCGTCGTTATTATTTAAAATATTTATTTTAAATATTTTAAATTCACTAAAATAGCTAATTTAAAATTTTTAAATTGGTTCAGATTTTCCGGGTCATTACAATCTCCCCCACTTAAAACTTTTCGTCCCCGAAAAGGAACAAAGTCGAAAGTGGTTTGATTAATCAACTCTACTTTCAATCTGGCTTCCATTCTTCAACTTTTTAGTTTCTAAGAATTTTCAAATTCTTCAAAAACTTGGCTAACACCCTAAATTTCAAAAAAATTCGCCATAACCTCCTTTGTACGGGGAGGGGTTTGGAAATTTATTGGGCCGTATTAGGTACCCAATAAATCCTAATAAGCATGCACATATTTATAGTGATATATTCCGATGTCCACATGGGAGTGATCATAACTCCAGAGAATAAATTCTTGTCACCCTATAAATAGTTTTTGTGCCTTAATGACCAGAGAGATGTGTTTATTGTCATCTCCAGACCCGTGTGGGGTTTTTATTAATCTGGCAATTTACCGTTACATTTATATGGTCCATATCAGTCATCAATTCAACCTGTAATATATAGTCATCTCCATACAAGCCTCTCGCTCATATGGTAAATCTTCAACCTCGTCACACAAGCTCTAAATGCTTATGTGGTATATGATAAAGTATGGCTATCTTCAAAAAGTATGCCATGTCGTGTAGTTCAAAATTAATTGTTACTATCCTATGGAGACATTTATTATTACACACAGAACAACCAGCATTCCGCATCCAATGGCATTCACAGGAGTTGATATAATAATAAAATTGCGCATCCAACTCATTAAGGTTTACCTATTTGTTGGGCACACAAATAAATTCTTTACTCAACTGCTATCCATTTACCTGTTCAAACATATATAGTGCACATGTATATATTTCTATCTATTTTTAAATTAGTTCAATACTTGATTTAATTAACTATCATTCTAATAATTTAATTAATCAAATCCACTATCACACAACACAAACAACAATCAATTTGTTTTTAACTTTTCAAAAATATACTAATCGATTCGTGTACTCTTTTTAAAATAATCAGACTGTAGAATAAAAAGTTTACATTCATGAAAAGAAAATAACAACAAAGTAGAGAACAAAATGGAAATTTCAAAATATGGTAAATGTACCTTGCACCAGAGTCAATCAGAGATATCCACCCTGCACTTAGGATAGGCTTTCTTTATGCTTTCCTCTGTTTCCCAAATACAATCTCGTGGATCTCCACTCCATTGCACTTTGACTAAGTGAACTTTCTTGTTCCTCAGCTCTTTTGTTTCTTTGCCAATAATCTCTAGCGGCTCTCTTCTCACAGCCAACTCTGGAGTAATTTCTATATCCCATTGCGCTGCTTCTTCCATGATCAAGTCTGGGTCATGGACATGCTTTCGAAGTTGAGATACGTGAAATACATCATGTACTCCAGGCAACCAATCAGACAATTGAACCCTATATGCGAGAGTTCCAACCCATTCAAGGATAGGAAACGGACCAATGAATTTGGGTGCCAATTTCCCTGTTTTACCGAACCAGATAACTCCTCTCATCGGCGATACTTTCAAATATATATAGTCGCCAACAGCAAATGATATATCTCTTCTTCTCTTATCGGCATAGCTCTTCTGTCGGCTTTGAGCGGCGAGCAATCGTTTCTTAACGAAATCGACTTTGTCCGTAGCATCACGGATCATATCAGGTCCCAATACAGGTCTATTACCAGGTTCAACCCAACAAGAAGGAGATCAGCACGGTCTACCATACAATGCTTTGAATGGTGACATTGTCAGGCTCGCTTGGTAGCTGTTGTTGTATGAGAACTCAGCCAAATGCAAATGGTCTTCCCATGATCCACCAAAATCAAGAACACAAGCCCGCAATAAATCTTCTAGTATACGATTCACCCTCTCAGTTTGGCCATCTGTCTGAGGATGATAGGCGGTGCTCAAGTTCAGCATCATTCCCAGTTCTACTTGAAATGCCTCCCAGAATTTGCTTGTAAATATGGGATCTCTATCACTGACTATACTGATTGGCACTCCATGTAGCCTAACAATTTCCTTGAAATAAATCTATGCCAGACTCTGAGTAATCTGTTCGATCTGACAGGTATGAAATGGGCGGTCTACGTGAAGCGATCTACGATCACCTAAATACTGTCATTTCCTTTCCTGGTTCTGGGTAAACCATCTATGAAGTCCATGGAAATATGTTTCCATTTCCAACCTGGAATGTCCAACGGTTGTAACAATCCAGCCAGTTTATGTTGGTTGCTTTTGACTACTTGGCAAGTTGGGCATCTCCTAACATATATAGAGATGTCTCTTTTCAACGATTTCCACCAGAATGTTCGCTTGATATCGTTATACATTTTACTCGCACCCGGATGGATACTGAGCTTAGATTTGTGGCATTCATCAAGCACATGTCTTCTGAGTTCAGGAACTTCTGGAACACAAATTCGTCCTTGTAACCTTAGAATCCCTTCGCTATCAAGCTGGAAATCTGAAGCATTGCCTTCACGAATCCGCTGGCTCATTCCTTTAATAAATTTGTCATCTTTTTGGAGAGAAAATATCTTGTCAATCAAAGAAGTCACAATAATAAAACTGGCGATCATTACATTCTTTCTACTTAACGCATCGGCCACGACATTGGCTTTCCCTGGAGTGTACAGAATCTCAAAATTGTATGCTGCAAGGAACTCTAGCCAACATTACTGTCTCAGATTCAAGTCTTTCTGGGTGAACAGATACTTTAGCGACTAGTGATCCATAAACAGTTCGAATTTCTCACCCAGAAGATAGTGTCTCCAGATTTTTAAAGCAAATACGATTGCCAACAACTCAAGATCATGAGTTACGTAATTCTTTTCATGCGGCTTCAGCTGGCGTCTAGCATAAGCAATAACTTGACCTCTTTGCATTAATACTGCACCAAGGCCTTCTCTAGAGGCATCTGCCCAGACTTTCAAGTCTTGATTGCCATGGATTATCGTTAACACTGGAGCCGTTGTTAATCTTAACTTTAGCTTCTCAAAAGCCTCCTCACATTCTGGAGTCCACTTGAATTTTGAGTGCTTCTTTGTAAGCTTCGTTAAGCGACTAGATATCTTCGAAAAATCTTTAACGAACTTCCGGTAATAACTAGCCAATCCAAGAAAACTTCGGACTTCTGTGGGAGTACTAGGCTGTTTCCAATTTTGAATAACGGTGATTTTACTTGGATCCACATCAATTCCTTCTTTCGATACGACATGGCCAAGAAACTTTACTTCATCTTGCCAGAATATACATTTGGAAAGTTTAGCTTTCAATACATTCCTTCTCAGAATTTCTAGAACTTGTTCCAAATGTTTTTCATGTTCGGCCTTTGACTTAGAGAAGATTAGAATATCATCAATAAAAACCAGAACAAACTTATTCAAGACTCCTCTAAACACTCGATTCATCAAATCGACGAAGTAAGCTGGAGCGTTACATAAGCCAAACGACATTACTAACCACTCATAGAACAGATCATGACCTCTGAATGATGTCATAGGAACACACTCTTTGGCAATACGAAGCAGATGGAAGCCTGTAGCTAGGTCCATCCTTGAAAATACTTGTGCTCCATTCGGACGATCCAATAAATCATCGATTCCCGGCAATGGATATTTATTCTTTATTGTCTGCTTATTCAAGTCACGATAATCCACACATAGTCGTAGAGTACCGTCAGACTTTGGGACATACACCAATGGTGCTCCCCAATCAGAGAAACTAGGCCTGATCAGACTCTTCCATACAAGATGTTGAGTTTGATTGTCTAGTTCTTCTTTCTCCTTTAGAGTCATTCTCCGAATAGCGTGCACATCTTGAAATCAATTTCTCTCCGTGGAGGTAAACTAACAACTTCTTCGAAAACATCCGCATAATTCTTTACGACAGGAAAATCTTTGATGAGGTCCGGAATATTCTCTGTGACTACAGGGATATTTTCTATTTGAGCAGGAGAAATATCCAAAGCTGCCCAGAAGTCTTTTCTATTAGAATTCTGACCATCACAAGGAATGGTTATATAATCACCTGATTTAATCTTTGCCTTAACGACTCTATCGGTGCATTTAAACTCAGCTTCATGTTCGGTCAACCAGTCTAACCCCAAGATAAGATCAAATTCTGTAAAATTCATGATGTCCGCGATGGTAGGGAACCGATAACGAGAAAAAGAAACCGGCACCCCACTAACCCAACTGAGATAGAGGGAACCCCCAACCGGATTATGGACAGTCATTGGTTCTTTGAGCTTCTTCAAATTCAAATCCAGTTTCTTAACCGCATTCTTTGCAACAAAGCTTCGCAATGCACCAGTGTCAAACAGTACTTTAACTGGAATATCTTTGACAGTAAGCGTGCCTTCTAAAACATCTGGCCTTACCTGAATAGCTGAGGGCTCAGAAGTTTCCGCTACTTCATTTACTTGTACTGCCTTGGATTTCTTAAATAGTCGGCAATCCTTTTCAAGATGACCAGTCCAATGGCATTGACTGCATTTTCTATTCTCTCGAAACTGTTATCGGGTTTAAACCCCTTCTTTCGTTTCTTTGAGGATTTACAATTCCTGGTTTCTTGTAGTTAGAGCATGTGGATGTTGTTATGTGTTCTTTCTCAGATTTAACCCTTTTCCTCTTGGCTCGGGGCTTCTTACTGACCTTAGGCATCGTACTGGCCTCAGGATTATCAGTTTCAGACTCTTCTTTGTTACTAGAACAGACTTCCTCTTTGTAGCGCAACATACCTTTCTTGTCGAGATCCTCATACCGGTAAGCCATGTTTACCATTTCAGAGAAAGGAAGCTTCACATTCCCCATTACTTTACTTTGGTACTTTCTTTGAAGCCCGTTAATAATTCTCCGATTCTTCCTCTATGTATTTTGATTTAGATGAGGGGGAAAATGAGAAAGTTCATTGAATTTCTTATGATATTCTGGGATATTCATATCTCCTTGTATCAGATAAGAGAATTCATCACATAACGGCTCAGTTGCTTCAGGAGGAGAAAATCTTTCCAGGAAAATCACTTTGAATCTATCCCAGGTGATATCACCTTCTGGATTATCCTTAATAATCGAATCCTACCAGAACAAGGCTTCGTCTTTGAGTGCCCAAGATGCCAGTAATCTTTTTTGGTCATCTCTCAGCTTTAAACCGTCAAAGATTTTCTCAGCAGAACGAATCCAATATTGTGTTTTCATAATAGATTCTTCGCCCAAGAATGGTATTCCACCCAGATTTCTATATTTCATAAATAGAGCTTCTATATCCGGGTCAGTATTACTTCTTCTGTTTCTGGCACTCATTTTCTAGTACGTCTGCAAATGGCAGACAAAGTGTCAGGTCAACAGAAAGAATATTTTAAAACATAGAAACATATACTTGAATGTAAATGTGTCTATTGGGGTGTATTTCATTCTGCTATACTCATACTAGGATATTACTGATCCTATCTGCAATGAGTTATTCGTCCTAGAACACTACTGGTTCTATTTCTGACGAGTTCGTTAATATGTTATATTCCAGCACTAAGCTTAACCAAAGCTCTGATACCACGTTGTGACGACCCCAAAACCCCGTACGACGGTGTCAAGGGTAATCTTTGGAATATAACACATTAACAGATAATAGCAGAACAGAATTAAATAAATACACCAAATAATGTACAATAGAATACACTGGATAAACATAATCATCAGAGTCACATAGTATACAGGATCATACTTAGTACAAATACAGTTCAGCTATACATAAATGTCTACAGTGGAAAACAAACATAATATGTAAAATAGGAGCTGAACAGCATAAAAAGAGATAAATGATAGAACAGCATAAAAAGAGATAAATGATAAAAAGTGAAACAAACTACGAGTCAGTTATGGGACTGGTATGAGAAATCTACTTAACTCATTTTATAATATGGCTAATCACAGGACCACGCCACTTTCGCGGAACGGGTTTACTCCATTGGATTGCCAGTGCTTTACAACAAGTAAATTTTTAAACATCACAATGCTTTTTTTTTATAAAAATGAAGCCATTATAAGACTCAGTTCCCATCACACAATGCACCGCAAACCGGAGGATAGAGTTTTTACCTTATAATGGCCAAAATATGCTTGATACGAATAAAACAAAATTATTTGATATTATTACTAGTGTTTATATGTTTCAAAAGCAAGTTTGAATCATAAGTACCAATCATAGACGACATGAGCGTCCCATGCCACTATGTCGCCAAATATAGGTATACAATAAAAACCGCACAGTCATGTATTTGGAAATTGGATTTCTGTCATGAACCAAGGCAAAAGATAGTCCTTACCGAATTCGAGACTGTCTAGCCCGAGTCTCAGGATCAGAACGCAACGACCCTTGGATCGTCAGGGCTGGTCCACCAATGTGGATTAAAATGCCTGAACACTACGTTTCCCCGCCCTTTGGGGCGTAAATGAGCCAATGAATGACTCTATCGGCTTCACATAGTCACCGATATATCCGGGGCGCCTCGCAACAGAAACAACCACACAGGTGAAAATAATATAAATGCCAGCCAGTTTAAGCACTGACACCACCTCTAGATAGAAGGAAACGCACGCTCTCCCTTAGGCCCTCTCCCGTTTCTAGTTCATACCGGGGTGTGAGGCTCGCGAATTTACGTTATACACAAAGCTACGCCACACAGACCGTGCTTTGATCATCAACCACAATGCTTTGCTTTTCAACAGAAGCCTTGATCACTGCATCTTAGCATGCCACACAGGAAATTCACACCATGCAACTGATGGCTATCAATCACACAGAATGAATTCCAGTGTCAGACACACAGTCCATTTACAAGTCCGTTCTGGGTTTGAACGAAACCGGAGGCACTATATACCTCGCATACCCATCGATCTCCACGTACGTCTGGACGATCACCACTCATTATCCATATTTCAGGATGCCTTCCAATCAGGACATCAGTTATCATCCAACCGAGGTGAAGATCTCCGGTCTTCAAACGCCGTCTTTATCATCGACTTCTTATCGTCGATTCAGTTATTTAGAATGGGATAAACCCGGTCTTTCTGAGCAACTCACGTATATAATAAACAAGTGCTACACAAACACAGCATACGCCTCATTCCAATTCATTAGTCACAAACCGTAAATTAGTAAGAGAACGATTTCCCAAATACTAACCCCAAAGGCCGAAACCAACATCAGATCAAAACCCAGGAAACCATCTGATTTAGCTAACCTTCATTTAGTTTCTAAATTTCACGCTCAACCATCAAATATCCAATAAACCAGGTAAATTCGGTTTATTTCCATTCCATATCGTTTATAATATTTTATAAAGATTTATCGCTATTTTTATTTATTTAAAAATAGCCAATTTATTCAAACGACGCTTCAGGCCATAACGTGGCTTGGGCGCTGTTTTTCTTCAGACTTGATTTACACATATCTGGAAATCTAACCGTTGGATCTTCACAAAATTTATATCATTAGAAAGATCTTTTCAAATCGAATCCAACGGTTCTAGTTTTGGGAAAATCCGACGGTCGGATCTCCCGGTACACTCGTTTGAAGTTTCGATTTCAAAATAAGAACTGCAGTGTCGTTATTCGATTTAATTTAATTATATTTATAAATATATATATATATATATAATCGATTCTGGTGCTGTTTTTCTTCAGATTTGAATTAAACATTCCAGACAATCCAACCGTTGGATTTTCAAAAAGTGGGTATCGTTGGAAAGATATTTCCAAAGCGAACCCAACGGTTTCGGTTTCGGGAAAATCCGATGGTCGGATCTCCCGCACTAATCGTTTCAAATCACGGTTTCAAAACACGAACTGCAGCTTCTTTATTCGATTTATTTTAATTATATATATATATCAATATAATCTATTCTTCGATTTCAAAACCATATTCTTTTCGTACATTTGATAATAATGATATTTTTATCCAACAGACATTTATTTCAACACTTCACTATTTTTAACAATTCATGTATATAATAAAAATGTGATTTTTAATGTAAAACAATTTATTTCAAAACACGACTATTTTATATAGTTTATATAGATGATGAAAATATGATTTTTATTATAAAACAATTTATTTCAGACACGAAAACCATTCAACACATGAATTTCTACTCAACGAATGAATTTCTATTCAACACATGAATGTTTCCTATAGTTCGAATATATAAAATAAAAATGTGATTTTCATTGTTAAAACAGTTTATTTAAAACATGAATGCCATTCAACACATGAATTTCTATTCAACGAATGAATTTCTATTCAACACATGAATGTTTTCTATAGTTTGTATATACAAAATAAAAATGTGATTTTATTGTTAAAACAATTTATTTAAAACACGAATACCATTCAACACATGAATTTCTATTCAACGAATGAATTTCTATTCACGTGAATGTTTTCTATAGTTCGTATATATAAAATAAAAATGTGATTTTTATTGTTAAAACAATTTATTTAAAACATGAATGTCGTTCAACACATGAATTCCTATTCAACACATGAATATAGTTTCAACAAATGAAAATAATTCTAACACATGAATATTATTGAAAATTTCGGCAGCATAACGGCAGGGTAGTTAAAACCGGGACCGTTCCTAGTACGGTTCCTCGCTCTACCTTAAACCCTCGCAGCTTTTGACAATGGGGATTTCGTGCATCTAGTTCGCACGCAGGCGGCACGATTATTTTCTTTTCTTTTCCACAAACTAATCCTATGTGGTTTCAACCAAATAATTCTCAACCACAAACGGGTATTTTTCAACCACAATCAATCAATTTCAACTACAAACAATTCAAATCAACCATTCGCTATCAACCAATTTTCACACCAATCACAACCAATAAATATCGTCCATGGTTTGTGGACGAGGGGCGCATATATACATATACATATATATATATATATAAAGTAAATTTCACTTCTATTTCAACATATATATAATTTTTACAACGCATATATAACTTATACATCGAACGTACAGCTTATACAATGCTTATACATGAGGTGTACAATGCTTATATAACTCATACATCGACTATATAATTTATACATCATCGTTTCCATATCGTTTATAATTCAGAAATCTCACTTTGGGTTCCACTCCACCAAAAATAGCAGAATGCTCAGAAAAATATCCGGTCTCTTCTAGAATGTAGAAGACGTCCACACGAGTCCACTGTCTCTTGTTTCACTGAATTTCGTCAACAAACGAAAAAGATATGATTTTTACAGTGAAATCAAAAACCGTAGAGCTTTGAAGTGCTATATAATAGTTTAAAATAATTTCAGCCGTATATTTTCAAACCTGTTCAAAACTAGGTTTCCGATTTACGAGCAAACCGTGCAGTGATTCGTTGATCGGTCTTCACCACGAGGGAGAGGGAGTAGAGAGCTTCAGGCGCAGGGTGGTTGGGTCCAGTTCGACCTAGCCAGGAAGCGGCGGCGGCGGCTTGAAGTCTCTGACTTCGGGGACCCGTAACTCTTTGAATGTTAAACGAAAAAAATCCAATCCCTACATGGATTTGAAGCTCGTCTCGAGCTCTTCAAAATCTTCAACTGGATCGAAGGCTATTGATGCGTGTAGGAGGAGAAAACAAGGAAAGAAGGGATTGAACATTTTCCGCCTTCGTCGAGCTGATACGGGGAGAGAGAACGTTGTTCTATCGAGATATGATTGGGCCGGAGATTTTTTTATTTATATTTTTTTAAAATTCAAAAATACCCCTCTTTACATACTAACTCCAATCCAAACCCGACGACTGTCGTCCCTAGCTAAATACCCCCATTCCGAACACAATGGGATATGTTCCGTAGTCCCATTCGACTGTTTCATTCAGTTTTCCTTCAAGTTAAAATATAAAACATTCAACATTTAATTTGAACGTACATTTCAATTTGCCGGGCCACATACTGGTTCTATAAATTCCAGAAAAATAAATCTAGCTATGGTTTGACGATACGGTCCAAACAAAACTAGTTTCGTCGAATTCTGAGTTCGTTTGAAAAATGGCCCTTTTCTGGTCGATCCAATTTAATAGAAATCGACTAAACACATTTTCCTTTGCCACGCTCATATACTGGCTTCAAAATTTATGAAATTTGAAACCTAGCAATAATTTGACATCCTAGATCCAACAAAAGTGGATTCGTCGAATTCTAAGGTCGTTTGCAAAATGGACATTTTCACGGGTTATATAAACTCTATTGTGATCTTTCTGAAAATTCATTTGGCCATAACTTTTGCTTCCCGCTACGAAAATTCGATCTTTCAGATTCGTTAGAAAGATATTCGCTAACAGATTTAAATATTTTTAGTTTCACTAAAATCCGTTTTGTTTTGCACCCGGTACATTTAGTCAAAGTTTGAATTCAAATTTTGAAACTACCGCGCCATTTCAGGCCTTGTTTATAATTAGAATTAATTATATTTATTTTCAAACGTCGATTCAAACACCATTTTTTTGTTATTATTTAAAATATTTATTTTAAATATTTTAAATTCACTAAAATAGCCAATTTAAAAAATTTAAATTGGTTCTGATTTGCCGGGTCGTTACACTGCGCGAGAACTTGCCTTCTTGCCTAGGCATGTCCTCAAATGTTAACAAATTATGTAGTATTTGTATCCACATGCATTGGCCTCCCTGAACATATATTGGCTTATTTACCTTCTGCGTATGGAGTTTCTTGAACCACTTCTTTAGTTATTTATCCCGTCCTCTTAAGTAGAGTGTTGTTGCGTCTCTATTCCTTTGCTATTTGCATGCTAGTCACCGTCCATGTAACACCCCGTGTATTCTATAATAGTGAAATTCACAAATTAAAGTATAATTAATTTCAAATCAAAGAATTAAGGGAAACGAGATACGCCATTGCGTTCGCCTCGGAATTCTGCTTGGGATAGAGTCCGTGTTTGCGTAAAACGGACTCCATATGAAGAAGATATGGCCTCCGGAAGTTTCAGAATTCAGTTTAAAATTCAAACAGACAGAACAGCTCAGAACCAATTCAAATTTCAAAAATCGGGCCAGATTGCGCAGGGCGGGAATTTTCCCGCCCAAGGCACCCAGGTCGACTGGGTAGTCGACCTGGGCTACCCAGGTCGACTGGGTAGTCGACCTGGGGCACCCAGGTCGACTACCAAGTCGACATGGGGGTCGACTGAGTAGTCGACCTGGCCCCTGAGCCAGGTCGAACCCAGCCCCCCTGGCTGGCCTGGTCTGTGCTTGGCCGAGTTTCTGAGCCTTGCCTTGTCACTAGGGCTAGGTGTCAGCTCCTGATTGGTCTCTCCTTCAAATGAACGGCTAATATTAATCCAAGCTCCATCGACGGTTCTAATCAATTCACAAACTCTATAAAAAGGACCTAAGACTCCACCTAATTCATACAAATAAAAATTAGAATGAGACCGTCATGCTGCTGAGGAAAGACTAGAAGTAGCCATCAAAATTGAGAGACGATTAAGAGGCAATTCGAAATCTTAAAGCAACGACAACTAAATCAAAACAACGCCTACAACAAAGGATAGCATCTCCAAATTCAGAATTCAGAAACCTGAATTGAAGATTCGTCATACGTTGTAAGTAGAGTGCTATTCCGATGTGAATGAATAATTGTGTTTTGATTTGTGTAAAATGAGAAATGGAATTGTACTTAATTTGTGGTGATAATAATTCATAATTGTATGTTGCTATGATTCTAATCGATTTGGGATGTTGTGGTATAACGATGTTAGACCTATTGGATAATTGCTAGTATATGATTGATGTTGAAAGCTAACAACTATATGTTTGTGGTAGTTTATTTGAGATTCATGCAAGTATATGGTTCACTATTATGCCAACATGATGTATATTTTTTATAATCACTTTTAGTGTAGTTGGATCCATTTGGGTATTAGGACTCATATGAATTTATGTTGGAATTGGCATCATGATTCAAGTGTAAAACCATACTTTTGTATTAGATACAAAATTAAGCATCTTTGTGAACTTGTGTTGACTCTATGAACATGACTAAACTATGTTTGGTGTTATGCCTAATTGAAAACATGTTTTAGGCCTATGTTGTTATCAAAATCATACGATAATATATGTGACACATAATTAAGTTAGATTTACATTCCAATTGCAAGTTTACATGAATAGATTAAAAACCATGATTCATGTTTAGGTATGTTTATGCCATGATTATATGAATAGATTAAAAACCATGATTCATGTTTAGGTATGTTTGTGCCATGATTATATGCTATTACATTGCAAGTTCACAAGTGCCTAATTCATGTTAATTAGATCGTTATGTTGCAAGTTCATGCGTTCACACTCCCCTTTTGATGTTACTTAGAATATATAAACACCATGTTCTAAGCCTCCCCTTTTTCATGTGGTTAAGTTGGGTTTAAATGTTAAATCCAACATATGTTATATTGTAGCGAACGTATAAAACGGGGGTAATGACGGTTGCGTTAAAATATAAAACATATGTGTTGGCATGTTTGACGCATGCCAACGACCTTGAAAACAATTAAGTAGTATAAATTAATTTTACCCAATAAAGATGAATTTGAATAATGGGCCGCAAATATTTACATATAAAAAGAAAAGAGACAAAATATGTAAATTTAGAAAATACGATGTGTTTAACCCGAGGTTGGATTGCGTTGTGACATAAACCTGCCCGGAACCGCCCGGCTGTCTAGTAGTCACAACAATACCTATCCAATGTGGGTGGTTAAACATTGAGCCCAATAAAGACCCGAGGTTAGACTGAGTTGTGACGTAAGACTGCCCGGAACCAACTGGCAACAGGCAGTCACAACAATACATGTCTAATGTGAGAGGTCGAGGCTTTAATAAGACAATTAAGGCTGAGTCAGGATTGATAGGATTAAGTAAATTAAATTAATACTTAATCAAAATGGAACATGCTAAACTATACAGACTGATTTGGGGGTTAGGTTTACAAAACACTTAACCAACTTAGCATGTTGGCTAGAAATAGAAAACCTAGTAGCGGGGGACCCTTTTCAGCAGTAACCCTACAAGGTGTATCAGGATACCCTGAACTAGGCAGGGTGGGGCACGATTACTGGGCTGACTGTAAGAGGTCAAATCGACGGCGGTGGTGCAGCAGTGTAGGTTCTAACGGGGTGCGGGCGTGCACACACTCCGGCGCAGAAAAATAAGGCACTGGGCACCAGTAGTATACCTGTGCATTCTAGAATTGTGTCGGGCCGCTACCATGGGACTTGATACACCCCATGGTGGGACCAGCATAGGTAACTACAACATCGGGGGCCGTAAGACACATGTAACTATGCGAGTAGGAGCCGATCATTAGAAATGGATCACTTCACCCTGATTTTGGGGTGCCTGTTGGGAACTAGTTTATAGGGGTGCAGAGATTAATATGGGGTACGATAGTATATTCGACTCTAGACAACTTAACCTAGTTTATAGTGCTTTCCCATTTCCAGTTTATACTTATCATGACCAATTCTTTGTTCATAGACTGAATAGTCCTAGACTTACTCAGGCTTTATGTCTGACTCTACTTTTCTTTCGTCTTCTTTTCTTTCGTCCCCCCCCCCCCGGTCGACAGGGAAGGAATACCGCAGCTTGACCAGTTTTCACATCCAGCTTGAAGAGAAAGAATGTATTGGTTGGATCTCTTTCGTTTTGGACTATGGCTTTGGATTGCAACTATGAGGACTTATGCAGTTTACTTTTGTTTTTATGCTTCTTTAAGTTATGAAATCAAGACAGTTATTAAAATGTAATAGTTTTTGGAAGTATTGTAAGACAATTATGGCATGGTTTGTGTAAACACGTATTTTGATGGAATAAAAGTGCTGTTGTTTTCCGCTGTTCAAAAATATGTGTATTTATATTTGTCTTGTGTATCTGTGACTTATACTTATAAACCTCCACCAAAATTAGGGCATTCCCTTTGAGAGTGACCCTAACGGAGGTGGGGTGTTTCACTTGGTATCAGAGCATAGGTTTACCAGATAAGATAAAAAGTTTTGAAAATTTATTTACAAAAGAAAACTTTAAAGAAGCATTTTTAAAGATAAAATGTTATTTTATTTTAAAAAAGGCATAGTCCCCCAAAGCCATAGGTACTATCTTTTATCCTTCGTTTTGAATCTATCCTTTTTGTTTCAGCATGTCCGAAGAACTTAACTTGCCAGAGGTTGTACCAATACCTGGTTGGTTTAGACGATTCTTAGAAGCAAGGGCCAATCAGCCAGGTCCTACTGTTCCTCCTCCCCCAGCTGCAAGAAATCATCCAGCTGCAGCAGCACCTCTTCCTCCACCTCCTCCACGAGGTAATACTTTTGCTAAGATATGTAAAGATTTTAAAGCTATGGGAGGAAAGGACTTTCATGGAACCGAGTCCTTCGTGGCAGCCAGGAATTAGCTGAAGGAAACCGAGGACTTATTCTTCATCTTTGAGGTAGAAGATAGGCAGAAGGTACAACTGGCAGTATGGCTACTTAAAGGCGAGGCTTCCTACTGGTGGGAAGTCACCAATGCAGAAAGACCAGTGGAAACATGGGAGGACTTTAGGGCAAGGTTTGAGGCTAAATTTCTCTCAGAAGCTGAAAGGAGTCTTCAATTGGAAAAATTCTTATTTCTTAAGCAAGGGAATATGACAGTCAAAGAGTATGTTAATCAGTTCGATCAGCTGGCTAGGTTCGGACTGGACCTAGTGAACACTCTGCACAAGAAGGCTCTCCGCTTTGTCAAAGGATTGAATGAGCCATTACACAGTTTGACCATGACCCATATACCCATGGGAGCTACGTATGAAAGGTTGGTGCAAATGGCATTGCTGAACGAAGAGGATAAGGGCAAGAAGGAGACAAAGGCAGAAAGCTCTCAAGGGAACAAAGAGGGTTTACAGCCTAAGAAGACTGACTTTAAGAAGGGCGGGAAAGACAACAAAGAGAAGAGGAAGTGTAATTTCTGTGGCAAAGTGGGGCACTTAATGAAAGATTGCCGGAAAAAGAAGGCCAAGATGAATGGTGGGTGCTTTTCTTGCAGTGAGACAGGCCACATGGCTAAGGATTGCCCAAAGAAACGAGGGCAGGGGCAGAGGACTGGATCCACCTCAAGGGCACAGGTTCATGTGATAGAAGCGCCACCTCTGCAACATCGAGGTATAAATACTTCTGTAGAAAGTGTAGTTTATCTTTATGATCACCCAATTCGCACTTTATTTGATTCTAGCGCATCACACTCCTTTATTTCATCTGCTTTAGTAGAATCTCTGCACCTAGAAACTAGTATGGTAGAGGACCCCTTAATTGTTTCAAATCCAATTAGGGGCCCAGCTCATCTGTCTATGATCTGTGTGGGATTGAAAATTTCTATTCTAAGCGTAGAATTTAGATGTAGTGCCTTTGTTTTGGGCTTCTCGGGATATGGTTTGATTTTGGGCATGGATTGGCTGTCCAGTAATGGTGCCATCCTTGATTGTGAGAAAAGGGTGGTTAGGCTTCTGACCCAACTCGGTAACACTCTGGAAATTACTTGCAATCCCTCGTATGCGGTTATGCTTAGTTATCTCGAATCGCTAGATGCTTCTGTTGAGAGTTTGCAATCGGTTAGAGTGGTCCGGGAATATCCGGATGTCTTCGAGGAGGTGAAGGGCTTACCTCCAAAGCGGGAGATAGACTTCCGCATATATCTTGTAGATAATGCAAAGCCCATTGCGTTGCCCGTTAGACACATGGCTCCACGGGAAAGGAAAGAACTCAGTAAACAGGTTAAAGGGCTTCTAGAGAAGGGGTTCATTAGAAGGAGCATTTCAGAATAGGGCGCTCCAGTGGTGTTCGCCACAAAGGCGGATGGTTCACTCTGTCTATGTGTTGACTATAGGGAGCTCAACAAACTAACGAAAAAGAATAGGCACCCTCTCCCCAGAATTGACGATCTGTTTGATCAGCTTGTAGGAGCGTCTATTTTCTCCCAACTCGATTTAGCGACCGGATTTCATCAGCTAAGGGTGGCTGAAGATAGCATCGATAAGACAGCATTCAGAACCCCAGACGGCTTCTTTGAATGGCTTGTCATGACCTTCGGCTTGACAAATGCACCCGCTTACTTCGTGGACCTGATGAGTAGGGTGTTCAGGGAATTCCTCAACAAGTTCGTAGTGGTCTTCGTAGACGATATCCTTATCTTCTCAAAGAGTGAAGAGGAACATGCTCAGCACTTAAGGGCAATCATGGAAACTCTGCGAGTCCATCAGCTAAAAGCCAAATTCTCCGAATGCCACTTTTGGAGAGAGGAAGTGAGGTTCCTTGGGCACATCGTATCCAAAGAAGGGTTAGCTGTGGACCCTGCTAAGGTAGTAGCGGTACAGGATTGGAAGACACCAAGGAATGCAACTGAGGTCCGAAGTTTTCTAGGACTAGCAGGTTTCTACCGAAAATTCATAAGGGATTTTGTGAAAATCTCAGCTCCACTCACAAGGCTGACAAAGAAGAATCTAGTGTTCAATTGGGACTTGGATTGCGAGTTTGCTTTCCAACGACTAAAAAGGGCTCTTACAACAGCCCCAGTTCTGACGTTGCCAGATGGAAGCAAGATGTTCACAGTTTATACAGATGCATGTGGGACAGGACTAGGCGTTGTCTTAATGCAAGAAGGAAGGGTAGTAGCTTATGGCGGGAGACAGTTGAAAGTTCATGAAAAGAACTATCTGACCCACGATCTTGAGTTAACTGCCATCGTCTTTGCGCTCAAGTCTTGTCGACACTATCTCCTAGGTGAGAAGTTCGAACTTTACACTGACCATAAATCTTTGAAGTATCTCTTCTCGCAAAAAGATTTTAACTTGAGGCAACAGGGATGGATGCAGTTTCTTGCCTCGTACGATTTCGGGATCTCCTACACTCCGGGCAAAGGCAACGTAGTGGCAGACGCGTTGAGCCGAATAAAACTGACCCTAAGCCCACTGTTTGTTGAAAGGCAAAGCCTAGAGTTTATAGCCAGTTTTAAATTTAGGCCTTCCTCCGATTTTGTACCGGGCTTGCTAGCATCTCTCGAAGTACGCCCGACTTTAGTGGACTCAATAGGGACAGCACAACGCGAAGACCCTCATCTTGTGGAGATGATTGATAGGCTAATAAGGGGTGAGACTTCAAGTCACCTCAACAGATACTCCATCGACGATAAGGGTTGGCTAAGGCGAGACGGAAGACTATGCGTCCCACAGACAAGGGATTTAGTAAAGAAGGTTCTCGAGGAAGCACAATACTCTAAGATGACGATACATCCAGGCGGAGATAAAATGTACAAGGACATAAAGAGAACTTTCTTTTGGAGCGGCATGAAGAAAGACGTGGCAGAATTCGTTTCAAAGTGTATGGTTTGCCAACAGGTTAAGGCAGAACAGAAGAAACCTGGCGGTTTGCTCCATCCTCTAGAGGTCCCACAGTGGAAGTGGGATAGCAACTCAATGGACTTCATTGATGGGCTGCCTAGATCTAGAAGAGGCAACACTAGCATTTGGGTAATAGTGGATAGGCTTACTAAAAGCGCCCACTTTTTACCTATCAAGAGTAAAAGAACTGCCTCATCCCTAGCATCTCTTTACCTCAAGGAAATTGTTCGACTCCATGGAATACCCTCCAGCATTGTTAGTGACCGAGACCCTATCTTCACAAGTGAGTTTTGGCGGAGTCTGCAAGAAGCGGTAGGCACACAGTTATGCTTGATTACTGCTTATCATCCCCAAACCGACGGCCAGACAGAAAGAGCGAACAGAGTTTTGGAGGACCTTTTAAGACTGTGCGTCCTTGACTTCTGAGGGACGTGGGAAGACCATCTTCCTTTGGTGGAATTTGCCTACAACAACAGCTACCAAGCCACCATCGGAATGGCACCCTTCGAACCTTTATATGGAAGACCGTGTCGATCGCCCACTTGTTGGTGGGAGTCTACTGATAAGCTCATACTTGGGCCAGATATGATCCGAGAGACTTCAGAGAAAGTAGACTTGATACGGAAAAGAATGAAGACAGCCCAAGACAGACAAAAATCCAATGCAGACAAGAGAAGGACTGACCTTGAGTTTGAGGTTGGGGACAGAGTTTTTCTGAAGGTATCTCCTCTAAGGAACGTTGTTCGTTTTGGAACCACAAGAAAGCTAGCACCAAGGTTCGTAGGGTCATTTCCTATCATCGAGAAAATTGGGAAAATGGCCTATAGATTAGAGCTACCCGAAAAGCTGGCCGGAGTTCACAACGTTTTTCATGTTTCGCACCTCCGAAAATGTCTACATGAATCTGCTGAAGTGGTGGAGCCAAACATCCTAGAAGAAGCTGAAGTGGAACGCGAAGCAACCGTGAGGAAAGTTCCAACACGCATCTTAGGAACTGAAGTGAAAAAGCTACGCAACCGTGAAGTCAAGCTCGTCAAAGTTCAGTGGAGCGACGCCGAGGAAGACACAACTTGCGAAACTGAAGCTAGAATACGCGCAGCATACCCTTTTCTTTTCGAGGGTACATCTTTGATCTTTCTTTTTCCCTAAGTTGCGCTTTTATCTATCTTTTTAGGTATATCTCCTCGACCTTATCTTTTAGGTAGAAACCCTTTGGATGAAAACATGTAATTGAAACATGTTATTGATGATGGTTGCAAGTGATTGCTAGTGGTTGCTCGTGGTTGCATATACACACACAATCTAGGTTTTAGATCGGCTCAGTCACTTCATATTGCATATGCATATATGTATTTATATTCGTATATGGTTGAAGTTTAATGTGTTGTCATGTGGATGTTGCATTTATATATGAATGATTGTGCACTCATGTAGAATCATGAATAGGAAAATTTGCATACATAATGGATTCATGACACTTACATAATTTGCATTAAGGAGGTCAACTGAATCAGTAGGCCGCCTGATTTTGCATTAGATAAGTACATGTACACACACTTCGCATATGATCATGAAGCATTAGAAGTCTTTTAAGGACAATGGATGCTCGTGTTTGATGGATGAGTAGATGGACGTTTGGGTGCTAGGATATACATTCTTCCTAAACTTGAAGATTTCGGGGACGAAATCCTTTTTAAGTGGGGGCCCGTGTATTCTATAACAGTGAAATTCACAAATTAAAGTATAATTAATTTCAAATCAAAGAATTAAGGGAAACGGGATACACCATTGCGTTTGCCTCGGAATTCTGCTTGGGATAGAGTCCGAGTTTGCATAAAACGGACTCCGTATGAAGAAGGTATGGCCTCTGGAAGTTTCAGAATTCAGTTTAAAATTCAAACATACAGAACAGCTCAGAACCAATTCAAATTTCAAAAATCGGGCCAGATTGCGCAGGGCAGGAATTTTCCCGCCCAAGGCACCCAGGTCGAATGGGTAGTCGACCTGGGCTACCCAGGTCGACTGGGTAGTCGACCTGGGGCACCCAGGTCGACTACCAAGTCGACATGGGGTCGACTGGGGAGTCGACCTGGCCCCTGAGCCAGGTCGAACCCAGCCCCCCTGGCTGGCAGGGTCTGTGCTTGGCCGAATTTCTGAGCCTTGCCTTGTCACTAGGGCTAGGTGTCAGCTCCTGATTGGTCTCTCCTCCAAACGAACGGCTAATATTAATCCAAGCTCCATCGACGGTTCTAATCAATTCACAAACTCTATAAAAAGGACCTAAGACTCCACCTAATTCATACAAATAAAAATTAGAATGAGACCGTCATGCTGCTGAGGAAAGACTAGAAGTAGCCGTCAAAATTGAGAGACGATTAGGAGGCAATTCGAAAGCTTAAAGCAACGACAACTAAATCAAAATAACGCCTACAACAAAGGATAGCATCTCCAAATTCAGAATTCAGAAACCTGAATTGAAGATTTGTCATACGTTGTAAGTAGAGTGCTATTCCGATGTGAATGAATAATTGTGTTTTGATTTGTGTAAAATGAGAAATGGAATTGTACTTAATTTGTGGTGATAATAATTCATAATTATATGTTGCTATGATTCTAATCGATTTGGGATGTTGTGGTATAACGATGTTAGACCTATTGGATAATTGCAAGTATATGATTCATGTTGAAAGCTAACAACTATATGTTTGTGGTAGTTTATTTGAGATTCATGCAAGTATATGGTTCACTATTATGCCAACATGATGTATATTTTTTTATAATCACTTTTAGTGTAGTTGGATCCATTTGGGTATTATGACTCATATGAATTTATGTTGGAATTGGCATCATGATTCAAGTGTAAAACCATACTTTTGTATTAGATACAAAAGTAAGCATCTTTGTGAACTTGTGTTGACTCTATGAACATGACTAAACTATGTTTGGTGTTATGCCTAATTGAAAACATGTTTTAGGCCTATGTTGTTATCAAAATCATACGATAATATATGTGACACATAATTAAGTTTGATTTACATTCCAATTGCAAGTTTAAATGAATAGATTAAAAACCATGATTCATGTTTAGGTATGTTTATGCCATGATTATATGAATAGATTAAAAACCATGATTCATGTTTAGGTATGTTTATGCCATGATTATATGCTATTACATTGCAAGTTCACAAGTGCCTAATTCATGTTAATTAGATCGTTATGTTGCAAGTTCATGCGTTCACACTCCCCTTTTGATGTTACTTAGAATATATAAACACCATGTTCTAAGCCTCCCCTTTTTCATGTGGCTAAGTTGGGTTTAAATGTTAAACCCAACTTATGTTATATTGTAGCGAACGTATAAAACGGGGGTAATGACGGTTGGGTTAAAATATAAAACATATGTGTTGGCATGTTTGACGCATGCCAACGACCTTGAAAACAATTAAGTAGTATAAATTAATTTTACCCAATAAAGATGAATTTGAATAATGGGCCGCAAATATTTACATATAAAAAGAAAAGAGACAAAATATGTAAATTTAGAAAATACGATGTGTTTAACCCGAGGTTGGATTGCATTGTGACATAAACCTGCACGGAACCGCCCGGCTGTCCAGTAGTAACAACAATACCTGTCCAATGTGGGAGGTTAAACATTGAGCCCAATAAAGACCCGAGGTTAGACTGAGTTGTGACGTAAGACTGCCCGTAACCAACCGGCAACAGGCAGTCACAACAATACCTGTCTAATGTGAGAGGTCGAGGCTTTAATAAGACAATTAAAGCTGAGTCAGGATTGATAGGATTAAGTAAATTGAATTAATACTTAATCAAAATGGAACATGCTAAATTATACAGACTGATTTGGGGGTTAGGTTTACAAAACACTTAACCAACTTAGCATGTTGGCTAGAAATAGAAAACCTAGTAGCGGGGGACCCTTTTCAGCAGTAACCCTACAAGGTGTATCAGGATACCCTGAACTAGGCAGGGTGGGGCACGATTACTGGGCTGACTGTAAGAGGTCAAATCGACGGCGGTGGTGCAACAATGTAGGTTCTAACGGGGTGCGGGCGTGCACACACTCCGGCGCAGAAAAATAAGGCACTGGGCACCAGTAGTATACCTGTGCATTCTAGAATTGTGTCGGGCCGCTACCATGGGACTTGATACACCCCATGATGGGACCAGCATAGGTAACTACAACATCGGGGGCCGTAAGACACATGTAACTATGCGAGTAGGAGCCGATCATTAGAAATGGATCACTTTACCCTGATTTTGGGGTGCCTGTTGGGAACTAGTTTATAAGGGTGCAGAGATTAATATGGGGTACGATAGTATATTCGACTCTAGACAACTTAACCTAGTTTATAGTGCTTTCCCATTTCCAGTTTATACTTATCATGCCCAATTCTTTGTTCATAGACTGAATAGTCCTAGACTTACTCAGGCTTTATGTCTGACTCTACTTTTCTTTCGTCTTCTTTTCTTTCATTCCCCCCTCCCCCTAGGTCCACAGGGAGGGAATACCGCAGCTTGACCAGTTTTCACATCCAGCTTGAAGAGAAAGAATGTATTGCTTGGATCTCTTTCGTTTTGGACTATGGCTTTGGATTGCAACTATGAGGACTTATGCAGTTTACTTTTGTTTTTATGCTTCTTTAATTTATGAAATCAAGACAGTTATGAAAATGTAATGGTTTTTGGAAGTATTGTAAGACAATTATGGCATGGTTTGTGTAAACACGTATTTTGATGGAATAAAAGTGCTGTTGTTTTCCGCTGTTCAAAAATATGTGTATTTATGTCTGTCTTGTGTATCTGTGACTTATACTGATAAACCTCCACCAAAATTAGGGCATTCCCTTTGAGAATGACCCTAACGGAGGTGGGGTGTTTCAATCCACAGCTTCATAATAAAGTGTTGCACTGTCACTAGTCGATAGTATATTGGCACCAATCATGCAAGGCCTAAATTGATACAAGGATATTTCTAAATTCTATCACCATGCCTTTTCAATAAAATGAAAATATGCATTTGCTTCTATGCTTATCTGTGCATTACATTTTCTTAATTATTGAAATTATTGTTTGTTTACAGTGTTGGTTGTCTAATATTGAAAGTTGAATATTGAATTACTTCCACTTGTAAACGATGTAGTGCCTTCTTTCTGGTTTTTGCCATTTTCCCACGAATGTACTTCTACTTTTGGTTCCTTTTTGTTATTTGATTGCATGCAGTTTTGTCATTTTGGGTGCATAGTGTTTGAACTTCGTGAATTTATCTTAGTATATACGCTTTTAATAGTAAATCAATGTCAGTATTCTTATGACCAGTTATGTATAATAAAATGTATGCGTTCCATTGATGTTAGGCCGATTCAAAAATTGCTGCATATAATCTTCCTTTGTAAGACATTAAATTGACGCTATAAATACTTTACATTGGCAGCTTAATGCAAATGTAAGGCAAAAATCATGACTTTTAACATTGTCTTATGATTAGTTATTGGCTAGGTTTGACTGCAATTGTTTCTCATTGAAAACTTGAATGCGAGCGGGAAAAATAAAATAAAATAATCAAATCTCTCAACTAACATAATCATGTTCAAATAAAACAAATCAAGCGAGTTCCATGTGCATGTCACGGGTCCGCTCTAGTTTAAATAAATTTGATTATATTTGTTTGTTTATTTCCAAGCGATTTACTTGAAATAAGTTTAATCCTGACCCGCGTGTTTTGTGTTTTTGCATGGAACGTTCGGGTCAGGCCCTAAGTGTTGCAGGTGCAAGGATTTTAGCTCGCAAAGAGGAGAGGCATGCGAAGACGCATTCACACGCAAGCATGGAAAAATTGTAAATCTTTTTATTTATTTATGCACATTTATGTCCTTTTCTTCCGCTATACAAAAAAATATTGTATCTATTCTGATATTTACATGAGATTCTTTTCCACTGCAAATATTGTACTATGTGATTCTATGTTCAGTTCTGTTTAAACCTTGTAAGCCATAACAATCCATCATTTTGAACATTTCGAGTTGGTTTAACCACCGACTTGGGGCGGTCAAAATGGCGGGCTGTTACATTTGGTATCAGGGCTATGGTTTTTCTAAAACTTGACTTATTGGGTTTAAAAACTCGTTAGAGATAGGGTGAAAATACCCGAGAATGAGTGGAATTGACACTAGAATTGTTCATGAGATAGCACATTTTTGGGAAGAATAAAATATTTTATTGAGATTTTGGAAAAATAAATAAATGTAAATTATTACTTTGAAGAAATTTTGAAGACAAATATTTTTTTTTTGAAGGAAATATTTTTAAAATAAGTTTCCTTATTCGAATTCCCATTTGGGTGTCCTTTGAGATGAGAATTTCCAAAGTTCACCATCTAGGGAAAATATATAAGTGATTTTTAATGTAGATTTTTGTTTTTTTTTTAGATCAAGATGGGAAATAAGTATGGGGTTTTGAAAAATACCAAGAAATTTGACAAAGTGGAACTCGAACGGTGTTCAATTTAAGAAAGGGTAGTTGAAACAAGAACTGAATCAGTTTTGAAATTGATTTGGATCGGTATTTGAACTAAGTAGAAATACCGGTGAAAGATGAGAAATTAGTTACTTTTCTTTGATGGATATATAGTTTAAATTGAACAAGATTTTCTTCAAGATTTATGTAAAATTCTATATGATGAGGATTTTGAGTAAATGGATTAGTAATACCAAGCGGTATGGGATGTTTGGTAATACTTCTCTGATTACTCTCTTGACTCCTCAAATGGAATATTCAGTTATTTTTGTATTCTCGGTTTTGTGAGATTTGCTTCCTTATTATAAATAATGTGATATAGGAGCATGTGAATTATTACTATTTGAAAGCAAACTTCAACAACTGAATTGAAGTGTTTTCTAAGTTGACATGCTTTTATGTCATTAGTATGACGATACTTTTTGTTTTATATCACAATACGTGTGATTTGATTTATTGTTTTATATTTAATATTTACTATAAGTATCGTATTGACTTATATATGATACTCTGACTTAATTTATTTTATCATAATTCTTTTATATATGATAAAGTCGAATATCAGTTTTGTTTTGTTTTGTTTAATTTGGGTTGTGATTACCATTTTGCTTTGTATGTGATGATTTATTTTTCCAAATCATGGTTAAGTTTTTAAAGAGTGTTTTGACATCATAAACACTTTGAACTTCATGGCATCTTTATTATATAATAACATTTCAAGAATGCTTTTGATTTTAGGATTGGATAGATTGGACTCTGTTGTACCAATGGACCAATACTCCATCTTGGTCGACTTGATTCAGGATCGCTACCTAAATCGGTGGTTTTAATTTCTCCCATCTACCACCAAAGGTCAATGGTCTACTACATTAGGCAATTTTGTTGTTTCGATCAGGATTCCCGATCGGTGGGTCACGAACTACATTACATGGAGGCGTGGGTTCCCATGTGTAGTGTCGTGAACGGGTAGCATACGACCTTCGCCTTAGACCATCATGGTTATCCTGGGTTGATCGCCAGGTGTGTAATGACGCTATGAGTAGATTACGACGATGATGTCTCAATGCGCGCTCGAGCTCAACCACTGTGATTTCACAATACTAGCGTCTGTTTATTTGGTATGTTATGAGTCAGGTTATATTTGTCCCATAATCCCCTAATATTATATTACATTACTGTAATTGATCAATTTAATTATTATATTGATTTTATATATGATAATTGTTATGAGTATCATATTGATTTACATATGATACTCTGATTTGATTTATTATCATATTGATTTTATATACGATAATTATTATGAGTATCATATTGATTTATATATGATACTCTGATTTGATTTATTATCATATTGATTTAATATATGATAACTTTTATGAGTATCATATTGATTTATATATGATACACTGATTTGATTTATTATCATATTGGTTTTATATATGATAATTGTTATGAGTATCATATTGATTTATATATGATACTCTGATTTGCTTTATTATATTGATTTTATATATGATAATTGTTATGAGTGTCGTATTGATTTATATATGATACTCTGATTTGATTTATTATCATATTGATTTTATATATGATAATTGTTATTAGTATCGTATTGATTTATATATGATACGTTGATTTGATTTATTATCATATTGATTTTATATATGATAATTGTTATGAGTATCGTATTGATTTATATATGATACCCGAATTTGATTTGCAAACGATAATGCCATGAAGATATTATTGAATTGATTAATTATCATAAGATACTTATTAAAGTATCTTATTGTTTTGTATATGTATTTGTTATGAATATCGTATTGATTTATATATGGTATTCTGTCATCATATTATTTTTATATATTGTAAATGTCTTGTAGAGTTTCATTAGTTTATGATACTCTGACTTATTTATTATGAATATCCTATTAATTTATATATAATATTTGTTAAGAGCATCACATTGATTTATTTGTGATACTCTGGCCAGAATTATTATGAGTATCATATTGGTTTATATTGCTCGGTTTATTTTAGCATATTGTTTTATATATGATAATTGTCATGAAATGTTGGATTTATATAAGCTACTTTATTGTAGTTATTTTTACCATCTGGTTGTATTCGTTATGAGTATCTTACTGATTTATGTATGACACTCTAACTTGATTTATTTTATCATATGGTTTTCACATATGATGAATATTTTGAAGATTTTATTGACTTATATATAATACTCTAATTGATTGGTTACTAAATGATATATATGTGATATTTAAGATGAATATCATATTGGTTTATATATGATACCCTGTCCAATTTTATCGTATATTTTCTAAAATTATTATGAATGGAATCGTATAGATTTATATACGATACCTTTATACTTAAAATGGGAAGTGGGTATCCTAATATTCGGATTTTGCTTGGGGTAAGAATGGAAATTTTTGCAAAATTTGAGTAATCAAAGTTGGAAATTTTCTATTACAATTTAAATAAGGTTGGGAAAGAAGTTAAGATGCAACGTTGGAATTTTGAAATGATATATTTTAACCCAAGTAAATTGCGAGGAAGCAATTTCATTAGAGTGGGAGTCTATAACAACCCGAACTTTTGGAGGGTGACATCAATGACTCAGTGATTTTGATACTCAAAATACAAAGTAAAATTTACATTTGACGTCAAAACAAACATTTATATTTGGGTTTCAATTTAGCTTCTGGACTGTAATTGGTTTTGAACATATTTGGATAAACTTATACAGGAAAATTCCTTTGGTAAATTTATTTTTTCTAATATGAACATTTGTCAAAGCCTGTTAAATAAGCGACACTTATATTAATCATTGATTTAGAATTTAGCTTAAAAATAAGGGTCTTGTAATTAAATTAAGAAAATTAGTTTGGAAAATGTATTTTTATACTTGATATTCGATTATGGTTTTGAATTCTAGTTTATTATCAATCCTATTCTGAATCATCTTTGTAAATGTGAATTTAAATTTTATATTCTAAATTGGTTTTGTAAATTTTTACGGTATTAATATTTTAAATTAATTTAAACATATTATTTGAGAAATTATAATTTGATTTAACTTAGGTATTTAATTTAAATAAATTTTGTATAGTGTAATAGTGTGTACATCTAGAGAATTCTAATAGTATATACATTCTTTTAAAAAAAAACTTGTTTGCCACTAGGGATGGGGGGGGCTGAAATGGTTGACACTTGCCCTTTTTCTCTGATTAAATCATCACGTGTTGACTGAGAAAAGGGTCTGTCACTTGTTTTATACCCTCTAGATGGTTCTCCCTGAGAAGGATATAGGGTTTATTGTTTCTATCTTAAAGGTACTCCCCCAAATTCATATTTACTAAATTGACATTCCCAGATCATCAAATCGGATTAGCCTCCTTGTCATCGTCCAAGGGACCGTCGGCCGCCTCTGGCCAGGCGAAGCTACGCCTGCGTGGGTTCCGTCGCCGTTATTCAGTTGCTGACTTCGAATTGAAGCCGCTCACACCACTACCCCAGAGCACTGAGCCGTCTCAACGCTGCTGCAGTAGCACACTCGAACCCGCGGTCCTCTCTTCCTTCCCCTTGCAGGTCATAGCAGACGTCTTCAACAACTCGCCACCCACACTATGGTCCTTAGATGCTGCATTTTCTCCTCCCTTGTCGTCGAAGTCCAACCGACAGCTGTACCAGGAGCTGCTGTTCTTTCCCCCCACAAAGCCGGTTCACCGCACCTATTTCCCCGTCATCGACACAATGGTAAATACATCTTAGGATTAAACGAATTTCAAGTTTTTCTTCACTACGTATTCACTCTGAATAATGGTTAATTTTTTGATCTTGGTGCAACTAGAAATTCCTTATTAACTAATTGTAGTCGCGTACTATGCATGTCAATATATGTCATTGTAATTGGTATGATCATTTACTTTAGTATAGTTAAATTATTCTTATGACAAAGTTAATGAGTTTTTTAAAAAAACGAGGCATTTTTGTTTGAAACTGATACTTGTTTTGCCTTTTCAGCAGAACTTATATATATATATATATATATATATATGTATATATATATATGGGAGCGGCTATTGGGACACAAAACCAGACACAAACTTTGAGACACAGAATCTTGACCATTGGTGTAACAACCCGCATTCTACGCATCGGGGGATCGTAGAATGTTTATTTCTTTCCCATATGAAGTCGTATGGTTATGTAACTTTGGTAAACATCCATTAGAGTCATTTCCCATGTTCATGATTTTTGTCGATTTTTAAATGACCATTTTGCCCCTAGCTAATCTTGTTTGGGCCATAACTTTTGATTGGAAAGGAATTTTGACCTGAAACCACTTCCATTAGATTCGTTTGATGGTTTACCTTTCCGTAGAGTGGTCATAATAGCCAAACGGACTTACCGTTTGGGAGATATGGCTGAAATAAGGTTTGGAGGGTGAAAAACTGCTTAACCGGGCCAAATAAGGTGATTAGTAGTTGGTCCATAACCCATTTCGGGATTAGGGTTATGGGGAGGCTGAAATGAAGTAGAGAATCATTCCATTTCAATTTTCTAGCCTCCACTTATCACCAAGGAACCCTAAAAATGGCCTCCAACCTCTAAATCACCTCCAAATCATCTTTTGATCAAGGATTAAGCTTAGCAACATCAAATCAAGGAAGATCTACACCAAATTAACATTGGAGCTGCTGTTTAGCATTAGAATTCGCATCAAATCAGAGATTTATTTCAGATTTTAGTTTATTTGTGGCTAAGGTGAGTGATTTGCATAGTTTTGCACTAATTATGGCTAATTAAGGGTAATTAATGTTAATTAGCGAATTTAAACGTGATAAAATTCTGGAAAAATGTTCATAAATTCTTAAATGATGTTTTAGACCTCTGATATGAATTTGGGTTAATTTGGTTAAGTTTTGCTAATCATATCATTAGTTTCACCTAAACATGCTTAAGGGGAAAAATGGGGTTTTGGGTATGTTTGATCCATTTTAACCTATCATGTTGATGTTTTGATGTTTGTGATTGATTATGCATGTTGCTATGACTGTATGATATGCTTTGTGATTGATTTCAATAGTTAGAATGGTCGAAAACGTCGTCGAATGGCGTAAACACTTGCTGGAAAAGTTTCAGGGAACAGTGCAGGTTTCGGATCGGATCGGATATGGGGGCTCGGATCGGATAAGTTGAACTGGGCAAGGGATTCGATCGGATCGGAATCTGACACTTGAGAAAATTGGCAAAAAGGAAGGCAACGCTAACTGAACTGGGATCGGATCGGATAAAGGCGGAGGGATCGGATCGGATAAAGGGGGAGGGATCGGATCGGATCACGTGAAGAACGAGGGAGCTGATCGGAGCGGAAGCACGAACTGGATGGGAGATGGCATCCGACCCGACCTGAAGTGGGACACCCAACCCGAAGAGGGGACACCCGACCCGAACCGATGCAACGCTGTGAACCCGAATCGAACCGCTACAGGGGAAGATAACACACCGAACCGACTCAACGAAGACACCCGACCCGAACCGATAGCTTGAAGGGGAACCCGACCCGACCCAGTATTGACCAATAACCCGAGATGCAAAGGTAGTCCAATATGGGAAGTTAGAGCTCAGGATCCAGTTGGGAACCGATGAGTTCACTTCATGGTTGGGCTTTGCTGCGGGACGTGTGCTAAGGAGTTGTCGACGTTCATAACTTCGATTCGCCACTAAAAATGGATAATGGGCTACTTATCAGTGCAGTAGAGTCATCATGACTCGAGGGGCAAGGTGATGGTAGCAAGACTATGTTATCAGTGCAGTAGAGTCATTACGACTCGAGGGGCAAGGTGATGCGTAGTAAGACTATGAGCCAGCGCAGATGGGGTGAATAACTCCATGGGGCAAGTGGACATAGTAAAGGATTGGTAAGACTATGAGCTAGCGCAGATGGGGTTAATAACTCCATGGGGGCAAGTGGACATAGTAAAGGATTGGTAAGACTATGAGCCAGTGCAGATGGGGTGAATAACTCCATGGGGCAAGTGGACATAGTAAAGGATTGGTAAGGCTATGAGCCAGCGCAGATGGGGTGAATAACTCCACGGGGCAAGTGGACATAGCGAAGGATTAGTGGCTACGTTATCAGTGCAGTGAAGCCATTTATGACTTCATGGGGCAGAGTGATCGTAGCAAGGTATGTTGAGTGATCGAAGTGGTGAATATCGTATGCTTTACGCATTGAGTGAGAGATGTGAGTGTGACAATCCCAAACTTCCACGAGTGAAAGCAGGAGAAATCATTTTTGGAATACAACATAAATACAATAAAACAGAACACAGATACAATATAGCAAAGGAGATTCATAGAGTAATAACATTATAGCAGCGGAAAAATATAATGTCATCAATCACAGAAAATCCACAGTCACAGAATCTAAGCTATTACAACAAGTTTGCAGAAAAGAAATAAGTTTGATGTCTAAAAAGAAAAGAATAGATGCCAATAGAAACAAAAAGTCTTCAAGCTCCAAGTCATCACCTCTTCTCCCAAGCAGAATCCAAGAGAGAGAAAATAAGCAGCTCCAAAGAAAACTCCAAGCAAAGAATGAACCTGTCTACTTGGCTGCCCGTGTAGAAGAGAGGGCACCCAAGTTTGCAAAAAGGTGAAACAAACTATGGGTCAGTCGTGGGACTGGTGTGAGAATTCTTAACTACAGTAACTATTAAAAATAAGGCAAATCCAAAAGACCACGCCGCTAACGCGGAACGGGTTTACTCTAAGGGACTGCCGTGCATAATTTAAAGTGTCATAATAAATGATTAAATGAGTCGTCAACAACGCAATGTCTTTTGAAAAATGGAACCACCATAAGACTCAGGTCCCATCACACAATGCAACGCACACCAAGAGGATAGAGTTTTACCTTATGGTGGTTAAACATGCTAAATACGCCAAATACGAAACTAATACTAATATTAGTGTATATGAAAACATTTCCAAATAAATGTATTAATCCTAGGAAGCATAGGTACCATATATTATGCCTCCGTACTAGTAATACAATCAAATCCGTCGGGGTCGTATTGGAAATTTTGGTTTCCATCATGAGTCCAGGCTAGGGAGGACTCCTTACCGATTCGAGACGCTCTAGTTAACGTCTCAGGATTACCCGCAGTTAACCCTTGGATCCTGCAGGGCCGGTCCTCACATACAGCTTAGAGGATTGGCAATTCCTAAGCACACGTTCCCCGGTCCTATAGGACCTATCCGAGGCGCCTCATTTCATCATCCTCCAAAAGTAAAATGACTACTAACTAGAAAGAAACGTGCTACTTTCCCTGCGTTCCCTTCCCCCTTTTTAGACTCTACCGGTTTGTGAGGCTCGTGAGGTCATGTTCTTCATACCACAAGGTTCTGCTTTTCAACAAGTAACCCTGATCATTGCATCTTAGTATGCCACACCGTCACTCCATACCGTACTATTGATCGTCCGTCACTATATAAACGGGTGTTAAGTAGAGAATAAATTCTCTACCACCAATCGTTTGTATATTAACTGAATATCAACAATATAATATTTTGTGGGGTACGATGTCAGACACACCATCCATTTATACCCATGCTCTAGGTCTGAACTAGGGTCAAACCCGTGAAATCAACACGTACGTTTGGGCAATTACCCCGACCCTTGAATTGGGAGCAAACCAATTCAGAGTCTTGATCGTTGTCCATTCGAGGGGAGATTTACGGTCTTCATGTGCCGTCTTCATACTTGAATTCTTGGAATCGTACGATCATTTGGAATGGGATTAACCCGGACTTTCCAAATAATCTGGCATTCATATATTTTGAGAAAAACATATTTTATATCGTTATTTTATTTTATAACGATTAATTCTTGCCTTAATTATTTAATATAATTAATTCCTTTATATATTCTTTTATTCAACATTATAAATAATGTTAATCTTACATACCGTATCATTTCTTTTATTTAACATTATAAATAATGTTAATTCTTCCTACGGGGTGAATTCTCTTTTTATATACATTATAAATAATGTATATTCTTCCTACGGTCAAGTTCTTTAAAACTTGACATTATAAAATAGTGTAAGTGTCATACGGTGAAATTTTCTTTTTATTAGACATTGTAAATGATGTTAAATTTATATACATTTCATTTTCTTTTTAATAACATTGAAAATAATGCTAACATTACCTACGGTGCTTTTTCTATTTATTAACATTGAAAATAATGTTAATATTACATGCGGTGTCTTTTCTATTTATATTTTACATACAATGCATTATTTCCATATTTTACATACAATGCATTATTTCCTAACCTTGACAAAATAATATGCATACATACAATGCATTATTTTACATACAATGCATTATTTTCTAACTTGACAAAATAATATGCATACATACAATGCATTATTTTACATACAATGCATTATTTACTTATTTTACATATAATGCATTTTATGCTTTTTAACTTGACAAAAACGATGATATACATACAATGCATTTTCTATTTTTTCTAACATGACAAAATACTATTTTATGCAAAGCAATTTTCTATTTTTCTATCATGACAAAATACTATTTTATGCAATGCAAATTTTATAATAACACAAATTTGTTCATTCAACATACGGTGCTCTTTATTTTTAAAATAACACAAATTTGTTCATTCAACATACGGTGCTTTTTATTTTTAAAATAACACAAATTTGTTCATTCAACATACGGTGAAAACTTTTCTATAATTAACACAAATGAATGTTAATCTCATACGGTTCATTTTCTTAGTACATAACATTAACATAATGTTAATGAATCATACAGTGTATATTTTCATATATTAACATTAAAAATAAATTTAATGTCAATTTCTCTTACATGTAAATTTTTCTAATGAGCAAAACATATCTTATTAATTTTCATTTATCATTAAACAAAAGTATCAGTTTACATACGGTGACAATTTTCTATTAACATTAGACAAAATGTCAATTTGCATACGGTGCACATTTCTATCTTAACATTAAACCAAAGTGCCATTTATTCATATGATGAATATTTCTATTTTAACATTCAACAAAAGTGTCATTCATTCATACGATGGATATCTCTATTTTAACAACGAACAAAATAGTGTCCATCCTCATACGATATATAATTCTATTTTAATAATGAACAAAAATTAGTTCATCTCATACGGTGACATTATATTAACTAAAATTGCTCATTAACATATAGTGACAATTCTATTTTGTAAATGAACAAAAATATAGTGTGTAATACAATGACAATTTTTATTTAAGTATTGAACAAAATTTGTCATTCTTACATACAGTGTGTAATACTAATTTAATAATGAACAAAATAGCGTTCATCAACATACGGTGACGTATTCTATATGTTATAATGAACAAAAATTAGTTCATTTCATATAGTGTCATATTCTTATTTTTAATAATGAACAAAATGTTATTCATTATCATACGATGCAAATTTATATTTTTATAACATGCCCAAAAATGTTATTTAACATACAATGCAAACTTATATTTTATAACATTAAATAAAAAATGACAAAAATACCATTCACATACAATGCATTCTTATATGTTAAACATTAAATAAAAATGACAAAAATACTTTTATCTTAACATTAAAAATAATGCTAAATCATCCTTTCTTTTTATATAACAAAAATGAATGTTAAGTTAATATGCATTCATTTCATTTTCAATTAACATAAAAAAAAAGTAAATGTTAATTTACCCTACAATACATTTTCCTTTTTATTAACATTAACAATAAATGTTAAATTTTTCATGCCTTACATTTCAAATTTATTAACACTAAAAATAAATGCTAATTTTCTTACAATGCATTTTCAACATGACACGATGCTAGTTTAACATACAGTGTATTTTTATATTGTTAACATGACCAAATGCTAGTTGAACATATAGTGCAAATTATATTATTAACATGACAAAATTCTGTTTTTCATACAATGCATTTATCTAATTTTAATATGACAAAAAAAAAATGCTATTTTACATAGAATGCATATTTTCTATATAATATTAACAAAATGCTATTTTCCATACAATGCACATTTTATATATAATATTAACAAAATGCTATTTTTCATGCAATGCACATTTTATATATAATATTAACAAAATGCTATTTTTCATACAATGCACATTTTATATATAATATTAACAAAATGCTATTTTTCATGCAATGCACATTTTATATATAATAATAACAAAATGCTATTTTTCATGCAATGCACATTTTATATATAATATTAACAAAATGCTATTTTTCATACAATGCACATTTTCCTTACAGTGCATTTTATATTTATCACATGACAAAAATGTTATTCTTCATATCAATGCATTTTCATATTTAGATATTTCTAATGTAAAATTAAACACCGTTTTTCATTGCAACTATATTTACAAATGTCAAATGTAAAATCTATCCATCTTATTAAATCAACAAAACATATATTTTTATATGTTTGCAATAAAAATGTGGTCTTTTGTTTATAACAACAAAATATATAACTATTTATATAATCAATAAAAATATAATCTTTTTATAAAAACAATAAAATCTCTGACTTTTGTTTCATGTCATATTAACATCGTCCAACTTAAATTTCCTACCTCTATAGTGATCCAAGTTTTCATGTCATACACACATCGCTAATCTTATCTTTCCATGAAACATAACAACAGCAAATATATTCATCGATGATAAATTTCAGATCTACTATTTCTAATCATTCAAAACATCAACCATACAATTCAAACATCATACTTCATACATCAAATAATAGATCTATAATTAATTTAAATAAAGTGAATACTCACAACATTATATCTAGCATACATACAGAGTTTGGTCATAGCTGATTCACATCGCATTTGTTCATAGCAGGTTCACGTCGCATAGTATGAATTAAATTAAATTAATTAAAATAGAAGTGAACTCTCACCTTGAATTTTTGGCCAAAATTTTACTGTCTCCTTTTCAGCTGCGGTCTGCGCCATCGCGAAACTCTTAATTTTGTGATTCCAACGCAATTTACGGTTCGTCAAACGGACCTCGTATGAAAGAGTTATGAATTTTTAAAGATCGGGTAATTAAATAATTAATTAATATTCGTGAAAATACCTAAAAATTTCACCGTATCAGAATTGGACAAAATTAGTGTCCACGCGTCCATCTCGTCGCCACGATCCCAACGCACCTGAAATCGTCGATTTTCGACTTCGTATGACTGAGTTATGCAATTTTAAAGTTCTGGAAATTAATTAAATAATTTAAAAATAAAATAGAAAATACCCTCAGCCCGTTGACCGAAAAACACTGTTCACCGCCGAACTTTGACCGCGCTTTGCCGCTGCCTCGGGCCATCTGACGCCACTGGACCACCGCCAATGTCTTCGTCTTGGCGAGACGCACCACCACCAGAAAGAGCCGCCCCTAAAGCTTCTCCGATCATCGGGAAATCGCCTAGAAAGGATTTCGCCTCGCGGGTCCCACAGGCCGCCTCACACCTCCAAACGACCTGAAATTTTCTGAGCATCTTCGTCTTGCGTAGACGAAGAACTTCCGTGTTCGTGACTTCGTCCAATTCTTCCTCGATTCACGGGAATTTCTTGATTTACGTTTTGAGCTGCTGAATTTCGAAAACAGCGAGCTTTAAGACGAGATTCCGGCGAATCCGAGCGCTGTTTGACAAAACCGACTACACCATTAGCTTCGTATCGTCGAGACCTTCGAGAAAACATATAATTTGCTATGGTTTGAAGAGATTTTATTTTTGATAAATTTTAGAGGAAGAGAGAGCCGCCATGGAAATTGAGAAAAAACGATGGAAGAGAGAATGGCTGCTGTACATTTCGAAATTCAGCCCTAATTCTCAGAAAAAAATATAATATATACCATGGGTTTAATTTTGGTTTGGGCCCAAATATCATTACGTGCCCAATTACTCAATTTTCAACTGTTTTCTTCAATTCAGAAATTCTTATAAATACATGCTGATTTCAAAATTAATAAAATTTTAAACATAATTATTTCAGGTCATTACGAACCCAACGAACCTGATTTCGTAATTTTCCGATTCCGTAAGAATTTATTATAAATTTCCGAAGTCTGAAAATAGGCTGTATTTCCACTGTAAAAATTATACAGGCCACAAAATAATTCCAAAAATTATAAATTTTATAATTTAACCTTAATTTAATATTCCGAATCCATAGAAACTGGTTTCGTCGAATTCGGAGTTCGTTTGCAAAAATTCTATTTTTCAGGTGTATATTTTAATATTTAAAAATACCAAAAATAGTGGGATTTTTCCGAAACTCAAAAATATAAGTTCTTATAGTCACTTTTATATGTAAACAACATTCTAAAACCAATGGAGATGGTTTCGGGTCCTAATTCCTTATTCTGCAAAATGTAGCATTTTGGCCCTTATAAATTTCATAGCGACCTTTCTAAATATTGAATTGGCCATAACTTTTGATTCCCGTTATGAAATTTCGATTCTTCGGATTCGTTGGAAAGATATTTTTAAATAGATTCTAATATTTTTGGTTTTACTAAAATCCGTTAAATTTTGCATCCTGTATGGTTAGTCAAAGTTCAAGTTTGACTTTTCAAACTACCGCGCCATTTCTAGCTCTTTTTATAATTAAAATTAAATTTGTTCGTTCTAACTTCGATTTGAACCAAATTTGTGATCCTTATTATTTAAAATAGATTATTTTAAATATCAAAACTCATTTAAAATCACTTAAAATAAATTTTTACTTGGCCCCAAAATTCAGGGTCGTTACAGTCTCCCCCACTTAAAAACTTTTCGTCCCCGAAAAGGGAAAAGAAAAATAGAAGAGGAAAAGAGGAAGAATAAACACAGAGAATGTTTTTAACAGAGATGGTACCGTCTATAACATCAGGCTTTCTACCGAAGACGTTGGTCCTTTCGCTCCTTCGTACACATGTGCCAATTGAGCATCGCCACTTCACTTAGTCTTCTTCGAATGCACGATCAAGGGAAGAGTCAAAACAACAGAAAAGGTGATTCTAAGAGATAGAAAAGATCGAAGGATGAATGAAAAGATGACGATAAAGTGACTGGCTATTATGTATCTCATGAACTGTTCGCCATAGAATATAGTGATTCTACGTAAACGAATTATTATAGATATGTTGTACTCCGCTTTGTAAACCAAAGCTCTGATACCAACTGTGACAATCCCAAACTTCCACGAGTGAAAGCAGGAGAAATCATTTTTGGAATACAACATAAATACAATAAAACAGAACACAGATACAATATAGCAAAGGAGATTCATAGAGTAATAACATTATAGCAGCGGAAAAATATAATGTCATCAATCACAGAAAATCCACAGTCACAGAATCTAAGCTATTACAACAAGTTTGCAGAAAAGAAATAAGTTTGATGTCTAAAAAGAAAAGAATAGATGCCAATAGAAACAAAAAGTCTTCAAGCTCCAAGTCATCACCTCTTCTCCCAAGCAGAATCCAAGAGAGAGAAAATAAGCAGCTCCAAAGAAAACTCCAAGCAAAGAATGAACCTGTCTACTTGGCTGCCCGTGTAGAAGAGAGGGCACCCAAGTTTGCAAAAAGGTGAAACAAACTATGGGTCAGTCGTGGGACTGGTGTGAGAATTCTTAACTACAGTAACTATTAAAAATAAGGCAAATCCAAAAGACCACGCCGCTAACGCGGAACGGGTTTACTCTAAGGGACTGCCGTGCATAATTTAAAGTGTCATAATAAATGATTAAATGAGTCGTCAACAACGCAATGTCTTTTGAAAAATGGAACCACCATAAGACTCAGGTCCCATCACACAATGCAACGCACACCAAGAGGATAGAGTTTTACCTTATGGTGGTTAAACATGCTAAATACGCCAAATACGAAACTAATACTAATATTAGTGTATATGAAAACATTTCCAAATAAATGTATTAATCCTAGGAAGCATAGGTACCATATATTATGCCTCCGTACTAGTAATACAATCAAATCCGTCGGGGTCGTATTGGAAATTTTGGTTTCCATCATGAGTCCAGGCTAGGGAGGACTCCTTACCGATTCGAGACGCTCTAGTTAACGTCTCAGGATTACCCGCAGTTAACCCTTGGATCCTGCAGGGCCGGTCCTCACATACAGCTTAGAGGATTGGCAATTCCTAAGCACACGTTCCCCGGTCCTATAGGACCTATCCGAGGCGCCTCATTTCATCATCCTCCAAAAGTAAAATGACTACTAACTAGAAAGAAACGTGCTACTTTCCCTGCGTTCCCTTCCCCCTTTTTAGACTCTACCGGTTTGTGAGGCTCGTGAGGTCATGTTCTTCATACCACAAGGTTCTGCTTTTCAACAAGTAACCCTGATCATTGCATCTTAGTATGCCACACCGTCACTCCATACCGTACTATTGATCGTCCGTCACTATATAAACGGGTGTTAAGTAGAGAATAAATTCTCTACCACCAATCGTTTGTATATTAACTGAATATCAACAATATAATATTTTGTGGGGTACGATGTCAGACACACCATCCATTTATACCCATGCTCTAGGTCTGAACTAGGGTCAAACCCGTGAAATCAACACGTACGTTTGGGCAATTACCCCGACCCTTGAATTGGGAGCAAACCAATTCAGAGTCTTGATCGTTGTCCATTCGAGGGGAGATTTACGGTCTTCATGTGCCGTCTTCATACTTGAATTCTTGGAATCGTACGATCATTTGGAATGGGATTAACCCGGACTTTCCAAATAATCTGGCATTCATATATTTTGAGAAAAACATATTTTATATCGTTATTTTATTTTATAACGATTAATTCTTGCCTTAATTATTTAATATAATTAATTCCTTTATATATTCTTTTATTCAACATTATAAATAATGTTAATCTTACATACCGTATCATTTCTTTTATTTAACATTATAAATAATGTTAATTCTTCCTACGGGGTGAATTCTCTTTTTATATACATTATAAATAATGTATATTCTTCCTACGGTCAAGTTCTTTAAAACTTGACATTATAAAATAGTGTAAGTGTCATACGGTGAAATTTTCTTTTTATTAGACATTGTAAATGATGTTAAATTTATATACATTTCATTTTCTTTTTAATAACATTGAAAATAATGCTAACATTACCTACGGTGCTTTTTCTATTTATTAACATTGAAAATAATGTTAATATTACATGCGGTGTCTTTTCTATTTATATTTTACATACAATGCATTATTTCCATATTTTACATACAATGCATTATTTCCTAACCTTGACAAAATAATATGCATACATACAATGCATTATTTTACATACAATGCATTATTTTCTAACTTGACAAAATAATATGCATACATACAATGCATTATTTTACATACAATGCATTATTTACTTATTTTACATATAATGCATTTTATGCTTTTTAACTTGACAAAAACGATGATATACATACAATGCATTTTCTATTTTTTCTAACATGACAAAATACTATTTTATGCAAAGCAAATTTCTATTTTTCTATCATGACAAAATACTATTTTATGCAATGCAAATTTTATAATAACACAAATTTGTTCATTCAACATACGGTGCTCTTTATTTTTAAAATAACACAAATTTGTTCATTCAACATACGGTGCTTTTTATTTTTAAAATAACACAAATTTGTTCATTCAACATACGGTGAAAACTTTTCTATAATTAACACAAATGAATGTTAATCTCATACGGTTCATTTTCTTAGTACATAACATTAACATAATGTTAATGAATCATACAGTGTATATTTTCATATATTAACATTAAAAATAAATTTAATGTCAATTTCTCTTACATGTAAATTTTTCTAATGAGCAAAACATATCTTATTAATTTTCATTTATCATTAAACAAAAGTATCAGTTTACATACGGTGACAATTTTCTATTAACATTAGACAAAATGTCAATTTGCATACGGTGCACATTTCTATCTTAACATTAAACCAAAGTGCCATTTATTCATATGATGAATATTTCTATTTTAACATTCAACAAAAGTGTCATTCATTCATACGATGGATATCTCTATTTTAACAATGAACAAAATAGTGTCCATCCTCATACGATATATAATTCTATTTTAATAATGAACAAAAATTAGTTCATCTCATACGGTGACATTATATTAACTAAAATTGCTCATTAACATATAGTGACAATTCTATTTTGTAAATGAACAAAAATATAGTGTGTAATACAATGACAATTTTTATTTAAGTATTGAACAAAATTTGTCATTCTTACATACAGTGTGTAATACTAATTTAATAATGAACAAAATAGCGTTCATCAACATACGGTGACGTATTCTATATGTTATAATGAACAAAAATTAGTTCATTTCATATAGTGTCATATTCTTATTTTTAATAATGAACAAAATGTTATTCATTATCATACGATGCAAATTTATATTTTTATAACATGCCCAAAAATGTTATTTAACATACAATGCAAACTTATATTTTATAACATTAAATAAAAAATGACAAAAATACCATTCACATACAATGCATTCTTATATGTTAAACATTAAATAAAAATGACAAAAATACTTTTATCTTAACATTAAAAATAATGCTAAATCATCCTTTCTTTTTATATAACAAAAATGAATGTTAAGTTAATATGCATTCATTTCATTTTCAATTAACATAAAAAAAAAGTAAATGTTAATTTACCCTACAATACATTTTCCTTTTTATTAACATTAACAATAAATGTTAAATTTTTCATGCCTTACATTTCAAATTTATTAACACTAAAAATAAATGCTAATTTTCTTACAATGCATTTTCAACATGACACGATGCTAGTTTAACATACAGTGTATTTTTATATTGTTAACATGACCAAATGCTAGTTGAACATATAGTGCAAATTATATTATTAACATGACAAAATTCTGTTTTTCATACAATGCATTTATCTAATTTTAATATGACAAAAAAAATGCTATTTTACATAGAATGCATATTTTCTATATAATATTAACAAAATGCTATTTTCCATACAATGCACATTTTATATATAATATTAACAAAATGCTATTTTTCATGCAATGCACATTTTATATATAATATTAACAAAATGCTATTTTTCATACAATGCACATTTTATATATAATATTAACAAAATGCTATTTTTCATGCAATGCACATTTTATATATAATAATAACAAAATGCTATTTTTCATGCAATGCACATTTTATATATAATATTAACAAAATGCTATTTTTCATACAATGCACATTTTCCTTACAGTGCATTTTATATTTATCACATGACAAAAATGTTATTCTTCATATCAATGCATTTTCATATTTAGATATTTCTAATGTAAAATTAAACACCGTTTTTCATTGCAACTATATTTACAAATGTCAAATGTAAAATCTATCCATCTTATTAAATCAACAAAACATATACTTTTATATGTTTGCAATAAAAATGTGGTCTTTTGTTTATAACAACAAAATATATAACTATTTATATAATCAATAAAAATATAATCTTTTTATAAAAACAATAAAATCTCTGACTTTTGTTTCATGTCATATTAACATCGTCCAACTTAAATTTCCTACCTCTATAGTGATCCAAGTTTTCATGTCATACACACATCGCTAATCTTATCTTTCCATGAAACATAACAACAGCAAATATATTCATCGATGATAAATTTCAGATCTACTATTTCTAATCATTCAAAACATCAACCATACAATTCAAACATCATACTTCATACATCAAATAATAGATCTATAATTAATTTAAATAAAGTGAATACTCACAACATTATATCTAGCATACATACAGAGTTTGGTCATAGCTGATTCACATCGCATTTGTTCATAGCAGGTTCACGTCGCATAGTATGAATTAAATTAAATTAATTAAAATAGAAGTGAACTCTCACCTTGAATTTTTGGCCAAAATTTTACTGTCTCCTTTTCAGCTGCGGTCTGCGCCATCGCGAAACTCTTAATTTTGTGATTCCAACGCAATTTACGGTTCGTCAAACGGACCTCGTATGAAAGAGTTATGAATTTTTAAAGATCGGGTAATTAAATAATTAATTAATATTCGTGAAAATACCTAAAAATTTCACCGTATCAGAATTGGACAAAATTAGTGTCCACGCGTCCATCTCGTCGCCACGATCCCAACGCACCTGAAATCGTCGATTTTCGACTTCGTATGAGTGAGTTATGCAATTTTAAAGTTCTGGAAATTAATTAAATAATTTAAAAATAAAATAGAAAATACCCTCAGCCCGTTGACCGAAAAACACTGTTCACCGCCGAACTTTGACCGCGCTTTGCCGCTGCCTCGGGCCATCTGACGCCACGGGACCACCGCCAATGTCTTCGTCTTGGCGAGACGCACCACCACCAGAAAGAGCCGCCCCTAAAGCTTCTCCGATCATCGGGAAATCGCCTAGAAAGGATTTCGCCTCGCGGGTCCCACAGGCCGCCTCACACCTCCAAACGACCTGAAATTTTCTGAGCATCTTCGTCTTGCGTAGACGAAGAACTTCCGTGTTCGTGACTTCGTCCAATTCTTCCTCGATTCACGGGAATTTCTTGATTTACGTTTTGAGCTGCTGAATTTCGAAAACAGCGAGCTTTAAGACGAGATTCCGGCGAATCCGAGCGCTGTTTGACAAAACCGACTACACCATTAGCTTCGTATCGTCGAGACCTTCGAGAAAACATATAATTTGCTATGGTTTGAAGAGATTTTATTTTTGACAAATTTTAGAGGAAGAGAGAGCCGCCATGGAAATTGAGAAAAAACGATGGAAGAGAGAATGGCTGCTGTACATTTCGAAATTCAGCCCTAATACTCAGAAAAAAATATAATATATACCATGGGTTTAATTTTGGTTTGGGCCCAAATATCATTACGTGCCCAATTACTCAATTTTCAACTGTTTTCTTCAATTCAGAAATTCTTATAAATACATGCTGATTTCAAAATTAATAAAATTTTAAACATAATTATTTCAGGTCATTACGAACCCAACGAACCTGATTTCGTAATTTTCCGATTCCGTAAGAATTTATTATAAATTTCCGAAGTCTGAAAATAGGCTGTATTTCCACTGTAAAAATTATACAGGCCACAAAATAATTCCAAAAATTATAAATTTTATAATTTAACCTTAATTTAATATTCCGAATCCATAGAAACTGGTTTCGTCGAATTCGGAGTTCGTTTGCAAAAATTCTATTTTTCAGGTGTATATTTTAATATTTAAAAATACCAAAAATAGTGGGATTTTTCCGAAACTCAAAAATATAAGTTCTTATAGTCACTTTTATATGTAAACAACATTCTAAAACCAATGGAGATGGTTTCGGGTCCTAATTCCTTATTCTGCAAAATGTAGCATTTTGGCCCTTATAAATTTCATAGCGACCTTTCTAAATATTGAATTGGCCATAACTTTTGATTCCCGTTATGAAATTTCGATTCTTCGGATTCGTTGGAAAGATATTTTTAAATAGATTCTAATATTTTTGGTTTTACTAAAATCCGTTAAATTTTGCATCCTGTATGGTTAGTCAAAGTTCAAGTTTGACTTTTCAAACTACCGCGCCATTTCTAGCTCTTTTTATAATTAAAATTAAATTTGTTCGTTCTAACTTCGATTTGAACCAAATTTGTGATCCTTATTATTTAAAATAGATTATTTTAAATATCAAAACTCATTTAAAATCACTTAAAATAAATTTTTACTTGGCCCCAAAATTCAGGGTCGTTACAGTGAGGATGGTTGCTATGCTTGATTGTTTGCCATCACTATGACATGCACACCCCACCTCTGTGTCTTTACACCTTTGATATGGCACCTTAGAGTGTTGTACAGTATGTAGTGCTAACTCTTTGGTTGCAGGTCCAGGTTCAGATATGTTTTAGTCTACCTGTTATTGTTCACTTTAGATGCTTATCGCTCATACCAGGATTTATGTCTGACATAGAGTTTTATGTCTCCTCTTATTACTCTGGGTGCTCACACGAGCAGACTAGAGACAGGTTAGCTGGTGGTGCGCGAGTAGCTGACTCGGAGGCGGGCAGGAGGCTTCCACGTATGATATATATAGATATTCTCCCTGTGTCATTGGTGGTCGCTACTTGGGCATTAGTAGTGTACCTCCTTTATCTTGCTTTTGCTTTGAGACAGTTTGAAAAGTTGTAATAATGTTTAACTTTGGATCATAAGCTGTACTTGGATTTTCCGCTGCTATGTTAGTTGTTTCAGCTTATGCACTGTCTCACCTGTTTTATGTCAAGTATGTTATTATTATATTTTGTTCTATGCGTTGTGAGACATTCTACAGGTTCCTTGTTAGTTCATTTCCTTCTTCCCTTTTCCTTCTGACGACCCGTTCCGTGCTAACTGGACATGTGTACAGCGCACCTTTGGAGTAAATGTCGGTTGGTGCGTGGCGGGCCGTCACATTTGGTATCAGAGCTCTAGGTTGCGTAGTTAACCTAGGGAAAGACACTAGGGAGAGATAGTACGTATAAGAGAGCGCGTATTTGTGATTACTTTAGTTTTCAAAAGCTATATATATATATACTATTGGTAGTATAAGAATGAAGTCGTACTGCACTAGCACCACTATGGGGTCGTTAATCGTTTCCTTTTACAGATTGACGATGAGCCGATATGCTAGAGGTGCTGATAGGGGAGCCCATAATGGGAATGCTGCTGACATGAGGGCGATGTTTACTGACCTCATGAGAGACATGCTTTGAGAAGTGCAAGGGGCAGCTCACAATCCCGGAAATGGTGGTGGTCAAGTAGTGCAGGCACCGAGGGTCGATTTCGCCAAGTTGTGCAAGGATTACACCAACCTTGGTGGGAAGCCGTTCCATGGGACGGAGTCAGCCACAGATGTTCAAGACTGGATGTATAGCTGTGATCGTATCTTCGATGACTTTGGTCTTGAGGATGCGATGAAGAGAAGGCTAGCGTCTCGTCAGCTGCAAGGGCGAGCGATGAATTGGTGGAATGCCATTAGAACAGCTACTCCAGAAGATCAAGTTACTTGGGTTCAGTTCAAGGCTCGCTTTAGCGAGAAGTTCATTCCAGCTGCCCAGAAGTCAGTGTTGTTCAAGAGGTTCTTGGAACTCAAGCAGAGTGGTAGGGCGGTTTCTGACTATATTGCTGAGTTCGACACTTTGTCGAAGTAAGGACTATCTCTTATCGATACTCCTGAGAAGAAGAATGAGAAGTTCATTACTGGTTTGGATGGATACTTGGGGGAAAGGCTTATCAACCACATCGATGAGACTTTTGAATCGATTGTGGGGAAAGCTTTGAGATCAGAGAGTCTTTACCCAAAGTCGAAGACTGAGGCTGTATCTGCAGAAGGGCCGAAGCCGCAAGCAGGCGGTGGAGGCAAGAATAACTCTCAGAATAAGAGGAAGCAGGACCAATCTAAGGGTGGCCAGAAAAAGAACAGGAAGGATGTTGGGTGCTTCAGCTGTGGTAAGAAGGGCCATTATGCTAAAGATTGTCGGGCCAAGACAGCGGATAAGAAGTGCTTCAACTGTGGTCAAGTGGGACATTTCAAGGATAAGTGTCCGCAACCTCTTAAGGAGAAGCAGATTGTGAAAGCATATGCTATTGATGTTGTTCCTTCTTCGTCGAATGCCCCAACTGCGGCAGAGAAAGGAAAGAATGTTGTTATTCAAGGTATGCTTTCTATTTATGATGTACCAGTTCGAGTTTTGCTTGATACTGGGGCTTCCCGTTCCTTCATATCCAGTGACCTGGTAGATAGGTTGGGACTGGAACCCGAGATAGTCGATAGACCATTGGTTGTGACGAACCCGATTGGTGGTCTGACTAGCCTTAGTATGATTTGCAGGAATTTGGTCTTATCTAGTCATGGATGTATGTTTGTTTGTGATTGCTTTGTTTTGGGATTTACTGGGTATGGCATTATGTTGGGAGTCGATTGGCTCCAAAGATACGGGGTGGTGGTAGACTGTGAGGGCTTTTTGGTGACAGTGAGGGCGGATGATGGGCGGAGGGTAGTGTTTGGTTGTCTACCTAGTGATGGGGTTATGGCTAGTTTTGTAAATTCCCTCGACATCCCGCAGGATGAGTTGTCAGATGTGCCCGTGGTTGGCCAGTATCCGGACGTCTTCGAGGAGGTGACCAGGCTTCCACCACACCGAGAGATTGAGTTCCGTATTGATTTAGTGAAAGATGCCAGACCTATAGTGATGCCACTTCGTCGTATGGCACCAAGGGAGCAGCGAGAGCTCAGGGTGCACGTCAGCAATCTTTTGAAGAAGGGATTTATTAGAAGAAGTGTCTCCGAGTGGGGAGCACCAGTTGTGTTTTCCACTAAGGCAGATGGTTCCCTTCGTTTGTGTGTGGACTATCGCGAGTTGAATAAGGTAACGAGGAAGAATAAGTATCCTCTACCGTGGATAGATGATTTATTTGATCAACTGGAAGGAGCAAGAGTGTTCTCCCTGTTGGACCTCGCGACAGGATTTCATCAGCTATGAGTAGCGGATGAGAGTGTTCCGAAAACGTCATTTAGGACGCCGTCTGGATTTTATAAGTGGTTGGTCATGCCATTTGGGTTGACCAATGCACCAGCCTACTTTGTGGATCTTATGAATCGAGTATTCAGAGATCAATTGAATAAGTTTGTTCTTGTGTTCGTAGATGATATCCTTGTTTATTCAAGGATAGAGGAGGAACACAAGGGACACTTGAGGATAGTGATGGAGGTGTTGAGGAAACACCAGTTGAAAGTGAAATTCTCTAAGTGTCACTTTTGGAGAAGGGAAGTGAGATTCTTGGGTCATGTTGTTTCAGAGAGTGGTATTGTCGTGGACCCTGCGAAGGTGGCTACGGTACAGGATTGGCCTACGCCCAAGAATGCAACAGATGTAAGAAGTTTCTTGGGGTTAGCTGGATATTATCGTAAGTTTATCCAGGACTTCTCCAAGATAGCAGCACCGTTGACTCATTTGACTAAAAAGAATCAGTCCTTCGTCTGGGACGGAGTGTGTGAGAATGCATTCAAGAGTCTAAAAGAGAAGTTGACGCGTGCGCCAGTGTTAGTCATTCCTAAGGGGAATGAAGAGATGACGGTATACACGGATGCTTGTGGTACTGGACTGGGTGCTGTATTGATGCAAGGAGGTAGGGTTGTAGCTTATGCTAGGGTAGACATGTTTTGCATGTTTGATTGTTGTTTTATGATTGAAAGGCATGCGGGACCCTTTGTGTGTTTTGGTTAGGGAATTTCGGGGGCGAAATTTCTTAAAGGGGGGAAGAATGTAACAACCCGCATTCTACGCATCGGGGGATCGTAGAATGTTTATTTCTTTCCCATATGAAGTCGTATGGTCATGTAACTTTGGGAAACATCCATTAGAGTCATTTCCCATGTTCATGATTTTTGTCGATTTTTAAATGACCATTTTGCCCCTAGCTGGTCTTGTTTGGGCCATAACTTTTGATTGTAAAGGAATTTTGACCTGAAACCACTTCCATTAGATTCGTTTGATGGTTTACCTTTCCGTAGAGTGGTCATCATAGCCAAACGGACTTACTGTTTGGGAGATATGGCTGAAATAAGGTTTGGAGGGTGAAAAACTGCTTAACCGGGCCAAATAGGGTGATTAGTGAGTAGGCCCATAACCCATTTTGGGATTAGGGTTATGGGGAGGCTGAAATGAAGTAGAGAATCATTTCATTTCAGCTTTCTACCATCCACTTATCACCAAGGAACCCTAAAAATGGCCTCCAACCTCTAAATCACCTCCAAATCATCTTTTGATCAAGGATTAAGCTTAGCAACATCAAATCAAGGAAGATCTACACCAAATCAACATTGGAGCTCCTGTTTAGAATTAGAATTCGCATCAAATCAGAGATTTATTTCAGATTTTAGTTTATTTGTGGCTAAGGTGAGTGATTTGCATAGTTTTGCACTAATTATGAGTAATTAAGGGTAATTAGTGTTAATTAGCGAATTTAAACGTGATAAAATTCTGGAAAAATGTTCATAAATTCTTAAATGATGTTTTAGACCTCTGATATGAATTTGGGTTAATTTGGTTAAGTTTTGCTAATCATATCATTAGTTTCACCTAAACATGCTTAAGGGGAAAAATGGGGTTTTGGGTATGTTTGATCCATTTTAACCTATCATGTTGATGTTTTGATGTTTGTGATTGATTATGCATGTTGCTATGACTGTATGATATGCTTTGTGATTGATTTCAATAGTTAGAATGGTCGAAAACGTCGTCGAATGGCGTAAACACTTGCTGGAAAAGTTTCAGGGAACAGTGCAGGTTTCGGATCGGATCGGATATGGGGGCTCGGATCGGATAAGTTGAACTGGGCAAGGGATTCGATCGGATCGGAACCTGACACTTGAGAAAATTGGCAAAAAGGAAGGCCACGCTAACTGAACTGGGATCGGATCGGATAAAGGGGGAGGGATCGGATCGGATAAAGGGGGAGGGATCGGATCGGAGCACGTGAAGAACGAGGGAGCTGATCGGAGCGGAAGCACGAACTGGATGGGAGATGGCACCCGACCCGACCTGAAGTGGGACACCCAACCTGAAGAGGGGACACCTGACCCGAACCGATGCAACGCTGTGAACCCGAATCGAACCGCTACAGGGGAAGACAACACACCGAACCGACTCAACGAAGACACCCGACCCAAACCGATAGCTTGAAGGGGAACCCGACCCGACCCAGTATTGACCAATAACCCGAGATGCAAAGGTAGTCCAATATGGGAAGTTAGAGCTCAGGATCCAGTTGGGAACCGATGAGTTCACTTCATGGTTGGGCTTTGCTGCGGGACGTGTGCTAAGGAGTTGTCGACGTTCATAACTTCGATTCACCACTAAAAATGGATAATGGGCTACTTATCAGTGCAGTAGAGTCATCATGACTCGAGGGGCAAGGTGATGGTAGCAAGACTATGTTATCGGTGCAGTAGAGTCATTACGACTCGAGGGGCAAGGTGATGCGTAGTAAGACTATGAGCCAGCGCAGATGGGGTGAATAACTCCATGGGGCAAGTGGACATAGTAAAGGATTGGTAAGACTATGAGCCAGCGCAGATGGGGTGAATAACTCCATGGGGCAAGTGGACATAGTAAAGGATTGGTAAGACTATGAGCTAGTGCAGATGGGGTGAATAACTCCATGGGGCAACTGGACATAGTAAAGGATTGGTAAGGCTATGAGCCAGCGCAGATGGGGTGAATAACTCCATGGGGCAAGTGGACATAGCGAAGGATTAGTGGCTACGTTATCCGTGCAGTGAAGCCATTTATGACTTCATGGGGGCAGAGTGATCGTAGCAAGGTATGTTGGGTGATCGAAGTGGTGAATATCGTATGCTTTACGTATTGAGTGAGAGATGTGAGGATGGTTGCTATGCTTGATTGTTTGCCATCACTATGACATGCACACCCCACCTCCGTATCTTTACACCTTTGATATGGCACCTTAGAGTGTTGTACAGTATGTAGTGCTAACTCTTTGGTTGCAGGTCCAGGTTCAGGTATGTTTTAGTCTACCTGTTATTGTTCACTTTAGATGCTTATCGCTCATACCAGGCTTTATGTCTGACCCAGAGTTTTATGTCTCCTCTTATTACTCTGGGTGCTCACACGAGCAGACTAGAGACAGGTTAGCTGGTGGTGCGTGAGTAGCTGACTCGGAGGCGGGCAGGAGGCTTCCACGTATGATATATATAGATATTCTCCCTGTGTCATTGGTGGTCACTACTTGGGCATTAGTAGTGTACCTCCTTTATCTTGCTTTTGCTTTGAGACAGTTTGAAAAGTTGTAATAATGTTTAACTTTGGATCATAAGCTGTACTTGGATTTTCCGCTGCTATGTTAGTTGTTTTAGCTTATGCACTGTCTCACCTGTTTTATGTCAAGTATGTTATTATTATATTTTGTTCTATGCGCTGTGAGACATTCTACAGGTTCCTTGTTAGTTCATTTCCTTCTTCCCTTTTCCTTCTGACGACCCATTCTGTGCTAACTGGACATGCGTACAGCGCACCTTTGGAGTAAATGTCGGTTGGTGCGTGGCGGGCCGTCACAATTGGATCCTTCTGTCTTTATGTGGAGAGGTGGAATTCAGGGGGAGATCCAATGGTGTAGATTTTGTGTCCCCTTATTTGTGTCTATTTGTTGTGTTCAAATAGACTTTCCCTATATATATATTTGGACAAGTGAATTGTCAGTGAGGTTACCGACAATTACATATGCCACAATAAACTAGTAATAATCATTATGAACTTCTTTCCATTTATTTTTACTGCTTCAAATAATAATTTACTTCTTCTATGCTAGTTGAATGGAAAATAGGAGTTGGTAATATGTTCATGTTGTACTCGGTACAAATTGGTTTTGGTTGCATTACCACTTCAAAAATAAATCTTTGATAGTTTAAAAGATTCCACCTGAAACAAATGTGATGTAGCCAAGGATGCCTGGTCGGTTGCAATGTAATGCTTAGTTATCTTGACCAACTCTTGCTCCTCTTTTTTTTTATGTGTGTGATGCTTAATTGTCATGGTTTCAAATACAAATTCCATGCACTATCTTGACACAATTAAACTAACTCATACTTTAAATAAACAAGGCTCTTCTTATTTAAACTATTTCCTGTAGAAACTGATTCGATACGCAAAATTAACATCTCTTTTCCAAGTTTTGTGTTGCCGCACTTTTATATTTGCATGAATGCTAAGACTGAAGGACTATGGACCAATGCATTTCCTTTGAGTACTTGCTTTTGTGTATAACTTGATTATGTTGTTGCATCTCTGCACTATGCACCTCTTTTTGTTGAGCTTATGTGAATTTATATATGTCACCTTGCATTCACACTCATTTTGGTTTCCACATGCCAATGCTCATTTTTACACACATGCACGGAGTATGAACCACCTACTTCTTTTATTTTGTAATGCTGCATTGTCCATATTCCTCACCATAACAAGAGCCTGCGCGAGAACTTGCCTACGCATGTGCTCAAATGTTAACAAATTATGTAGTATTTGTATCCACATGCACTGGCCTCCCTGAACATACCTTTTGCATATGGAGTTTCTTGAACTACTCCTTTAGTTCTTTATCCCGTCCCCTTAAGTAGATTGTTCCTGCGTATCTATTCCGTTGTTGTTTGCATGCTAATCACCGTCCAAGGCTTCATAATAAAATGCTGCGCTGTCACTAGTCAATAGTATATTGACACCAACCATTTAAGGCCTAAATTGATACAGGGATATTTCTAAATTCTATCACAATGCCTTTTCAATAAAATGAAAATATGCATTTACTTCTATGCTTATCTGTGCATTACATTTTCTTAATTATTGAAATTATTGTTCATTTACAGTGTTGGTTGTCTAATATTGAATGTTGAATATTGAATTAGTTCCACTTGTAAATGATGTAGTGCCTTCTTTTTGTTTTTTGCCATTTTCCCACGAATGTACTTTTATTTTTGATTGCTTTTTGTTATTTGATTGCATGCAGTTTTGTCATTTTGGGTGCATGGTGTTTGAACTTCATGTATTTATCTTAGTATATATGCTTTTATTAGTAAATCAATGTCAGTATTCTTATGACAAGTTATGTATAATAAAATGCACGCGTTCCATTGATGTTAGGCTAATTCAAAAATTGCTGCATATAATCTTCCTTCGTAAGACATTAAACTGACGCTATAAATACTTTACATTGACAACTTAATGCAAATGTAAGGTAAAAATCATGACTTTTTACATTGTCTTATGATTAGTTATTGGCTAGGTTTGTCTGCAATTGTTTCTCAATGAAAACTTGAATGCGAGCGGGAAAAATAAAATAAAATAAAATCTCTCAACTAATATTATCGTGTTCAAATAAAACAAATCAAGCGAGTTCTTTGTGCATATCACGGGTCCACTCTAGTTTAAATAAATTTGATTATATTTATTTGTTTATTTCATAGCGACTTACTTGAAATAAGTTTAATCCAGACTCGAGTGTTTTGTGTTTTTGCATGGAACGCTCGGGTCAAGCCCCTAGTGTTGTAGGTGTAAGGATTTAAACTCGCCAAGAGGAGAGGCATGCGAAGACGCATTCACACGCAAGAACGGAAAAATTGTAAATCTCTTTTTTACATATATTTCCTTTTCTTCCGCTATACAAAAAAATATTGTATCTATTCTGATATTTATATGAGATTCTTTTCCGCTGCAAATATTGTACTATGTGATTCTATGTTCAATTCTGTTTAAACCTTGTAAGCCAATAACAATCCGTCGTTTTGAACACTTAGAGTTGGTTTAACCACCGACTTGGGGCAGTCAAAATGGCGGGCTGTTACATTTATATGACATGTAAGTGCACTGATGATATATGACTTATGATGTGATTGATGCAATGTGTAACACCCCACGTCCGTTAATATCACTCACAAAGGGAATGCATTAAGTTTCATGGAGCATTATAAGTAAACAGAACATAATATTACAAGACAGATACATAAAATAGTACTTGAAAAAATTGTAACTTTATTGCAGCGGAAACAGAAATAAGTTCGGTTACATCTTCAAACCCATCTTACCAAAACCAAGTACATAATATCAGTCTTGTACAAAAGCCATCAGAGTACATAATTTTTTAAACCATAATCCCCAACCCAAAATGCCATATGAAAGAGAAACAAAGCTAAGCATTGATTTCAGCACTTCAAGCAGTAAAGTCCGAATCAAGCTTAAACGTGCCCACCCTGAGAACCTGGAGGGAAAAGGAAAGAAAAGAGGCGAAACAAAAAGGGTCAGATATAAAGTCTGGCGAGTCCAGTGACTTTAATAATATAATTAGTAAAGCAACATGATAAGAACATAAACTAGATATAAGAGATGACTGTAACATAAGCGGATATGATAAGGTAGCAAGACGGACAGGATGTAACATTGGCTGCGCTTCTAACCACTATAAGGTATTCTCTACACCGCACCGATACTAGTTTCGTACTAAAAGATGATCCCTCTTGGCTAAATAGAATAATGATAGTTTCGTGTACTTCTAGTTGCCATCATAGGTAACCTTTGTGCACCTATCACCACTAGATGTACCCACTATCCTCCTTGTTCGATTATGTACTCCTAGCTGCTCTCATAGGTGCCCCACTTGCTCCTACCACCACTAGTTGTACCCTCCCCACTAATCATAATAATGATTATGATGATGATGATGATGGTAGTTTCGTGTACTCCTAGTTGCTGTGATAGTTGCCGCCTGCTCCTATCTCCACTAGTTGTACCCCTTACTAAACATAATAATAATAATAATAATAATAATAATAATAATAATAATAATAATGGTTGTTTCGTGTACTCCTAGCTGCTGTCATAGGTCCCGCCTGCTCCTATCTCCACTAGTTGTACCCACTACCTTCCCAATTCGAGTGGCACCCTAACTCGTAGATACCCGTGTTGGTCCCGCAATAGGGTGTATCACTCCCTAAAGTGGCAACCCGATACTACTTAAATGCACGGCTTATATCTACACGATGCAACAACGTCTTACCTACTAGCCCGGACCAACGCACACACCTGACTCCATTGGACTTGCGTTGCCACTGCTCTTCACTCTTTTGACCTCTTACAATCAAACCAATAAGCGTGTCCCGTCCTAGACCTAGTTCGAGCTCACATAGATACTAAATGAATTACTGGTTGAAAAGGGTCCACCCATTTGACACAAGCTTCCCTCCTAAGCTTGATCTCCACTAGGAATTCCCACTTAACCCCTCTTTATCCCCATGTCTAATCACATGTCTCATCTTGGTTAAGTGCTTTTATTATGTTTCCACTACAAGAAAAGCTGTAAATAGCGACAGCCGAGTACGCTACTAATCCGTCGCTAAACAGGTATAAGCGACGGATTTCCTACATAAGTGGGTGGTCGGCAAAAACCATGACGGTATCTGTGTCAGATTTAGCGACGGAACTTCGCAAGTGATTTCCGACATTTTACCGACGTTTTCCTAATTTTATAATAAAAATAAATATTATTTATTAATTTAATTTATTTTTAATTTTAATTTATATACCGACGATTTACCGACGGATTATTAATTTAGAATAAAATATTATTTAAAAAATCTATCAGTAAACCTTACTAATTACCAAGGGATTAGCGACGAAAATTAAATTAAGGTAAATTTAACCTTCTTTTTTTGTTGGTAATCCACTGTTGTTCCCCTTCTACTATATATATATACACACACACACACACACACACACACATACATACATATACATACTCATCACACACATAACTTGTGTTCCATTCAGTAGATTTCTATTACAACAATTGTTGCCCCATGTTAAAAAGAAGCAAATTAAAAAAGAAAAAACATTGATCTAAACCAACACAAATTATATATACACATCTTTATGAAGTCACGCATTTATTTCTTTTTATACATATTATCACACATTTACAAGAAATAACAATGTACTCCATAATAAATAATAATAATATTAACAACAACTATTTTTTGGCAATAGATAAGATACAAGCATCCATTGCTAACAACCTAGGCCATACATAATCAAGACAAACTTTATGATACACGGGTAACAAAAACCATCTCATTGCTCCATTGCTATTGCAGGTGAACCCCAGCAAGCAGCAAACAAATACACAAGTAACAAAAACTACCTCATTTCTAACATCCTGCAAGATAATAAATTCAAGAATAATACAGAATCAACTAAATGAGTATAATATTAAAAACAAAAAGGCCTTTCACCTCCTGCATTTTGTAAATTTATTTTAATTTTATTCGTAGAAAAAAGAAAGAAAAAAGGGAGGAGGAAGTACTCATATGCATTTTCCACCTCCTGCTTGCTGGTTGCCACAACCTTATAATCATTGAACCACTTTCATACAGTTGAAGGAACCTGTTAAAATATAAGTATTCAAAAGGAACAAGGTAATCTTTATATTCGGAGAACGATACAGGATACTAAGTTGAAGAAGACTCACCTTTTTAACTTTTTTTTTCAAGATATCAAATTTATTCAAGAAAAACATGAAAGAGATTTTCTGCTCTAATGAAAAATAATAACGTTTAGAGAGTAACAATGAATGGAAGTAATGTAAGCAGATTATAGATGCAAATATAAACTTACTTGCTTATAGCAACGCAACATATAATAGATTGAACACCTTCAAATAAATGGATCCATTTTCTTCACTCATTTCTTTGACTTTCAACACCGTATAGCTGATACACCACCTCGCGTTTTCTGATTTTTCCAACCGGACAACCTGTAAATTCATTATACAGGTTATAAACTGGACACTAGATTGACATTGTAAGTTACAGCGAAAGAGATGCAGACATGAGTACAGAGAAACAAAATTGGCATTCAGTTCGAAAATTGTCCGAATGACAAGGATTTTGAAACCCTTTTTTTCTCCAACACCATTTGACAAACATGCTAAAGTAAATACAAAACAGAAATTTTTTTGCCACGGATTTCGATAAAAAAGAGTCAGGATATATCATTTTAAGCCCTATCCATGGGTTATGTAGTCGACCAGTACCTGTCTCAAAGATGATAAAATTTTACTAAGTGGTGATATAATCCTGATAGGTGATGAAATAAGATTGTATGCTTGATAAATAACTATTTGATCCCACATGATCATTCTATACAGATGCAGCTTTGTTGATAATAATTAGTCATAGACGATCGTTTGACTTCAGTCAAAAGCATTAAAAAAATATGGTTTAAGAAATTACAGTTACACTGGACTTTCAATAGCATGATGTCTTCTGGAAGACCACATGGCAAGTTTTTTGATTTAAGACACAAAAAATAGGCAAAAATTAAAAGTGACTACATAAAATGAGTGTTAGCATTACCTTTAGAGTATTGTTAGCCACCAACGTGAACTTTTTTTTTATTGGCAGCAATATCAGTTCGAGTAGGCCTTGAAGAGCAATAATATTGCAATAAACGGCTAATATGGATGAACCTGATGAAGTGGAGTTCCACCCTTGTGACCCAAAGAAATAAATCTTCTCATGGTAAAGCAATAAAATTTATGTAGTACTTGCACAGAACAAAGATGCATTTGTGTCTGTAGATGGTAGATCAAATGAAGCAATAATATATCTTCATTCTCTATCTTTTATTTCCTGAGAATATCTCGGAAGATCGATAAGTAAACAAACTGCAAAAGTGGCCAAAATGCATAATCATAATAATAGCCTTAAAGTTCCAAAAAGACAAGACATGTTACAAGTATTATGTATTGTATTTTTATATAGTAAACATTGACATTGCAGACAATGCAAAGATACGTAAATGACAGCTGTTATAGGTAAAATACATATCTACATTGGTGAAAACAAATGATGTGTTTGTCCATTTTTGTATGGCATTATATATCACAATGGTTACCAGTAAAAAAGATTCTAGCTTAACCAACCTAAGGATAGTAATTGCCATACTAATATGCATCATGTAAACTTACTAATTAATATCCGTGTAATGTTTACCCTTGATGATCCCAACTGAAGTATTTGGTGCTGCCATTCTTAGACATCACATACATACATACATTAGAAAATGAAATAATGACTAATGTGATAGTATTAAATATTGTATCATCTCCCAGAATAAATCAATACATGGATTATTACATTACCATATAATACCTGATAACCTTGTCAATGCCACCATGAGAAGTAACTTCTGCAAAAAATTGTTGAAGATCAAGTTCTTTCCTTGCTATAACAGGAATTCTGAAAAAAGGAAAAGAAAAAAAAAAGATCAGCTGATGGATAATCATACATACATACAAACACACACATACATACATACAACCAAAATCTGTTTAACACTTTAATTCTAAACTGTATACCAAACAAACAGCCAAACAAACACACAAAATCACTCAACAAACATGTATACTTGTTTATAACAATCCTACAATAAACATATAAGTAAATCGACTGCCTGTAAAAGGGCTTATTGCCAAATAAGAACAGTACACTCACGTAGGGTTTAATCTCGATTTCTATTTCTCAGATCTCGATTTCAGGGTTCGGGTTTCTCCTAGACTCGTTGCTCTCTCTCGATTCCGTCTCCATCTCGAATCCCAGCTTTATCTTTGAATCGAGACGTCGTATCTTGATTTTCCCCCGATTCATTTTCCTAGGGTTCGGCCATTCTTAGTTCTATTTTGTGAACGAGAGAAAAATGAATGAAACCGACGGCTTAGTTTTCTTTTTACTACATTACACCAAGGTAAGACTAGGGTTTCTAATGCTAATTCCCTTTTTGCCCTTAGGGTTTTTATGTGGACCTTATTCAACACTTTGGCCCATTTGTATTAACACTTGAACCAATTTCAAGTTACCCAATATACAAACAAACATTTATATGTTCATATAAATTTTTATACATCAATTTTATCCATATACAAAGAATTATAATCTATTTATTCTTCATATAAATGAAGTTACTGATAAAATAGGGTTATTATAATTATCAAGTCAATTCAAGATTATTTCAAATTTCAAAATACAAAAAATAATTATCAACTATAATTGTAAAATATAAATATCAATTATAATTATCAACTGTAATTATTAAATACAATTATTTAAAATTAATTATTGAATACTAAATATCATTTCATAAGTATTAAATTATAATATTAATTATTAAATAATTATTATAATAAACTGATATTTTCATTATTTAGGGGAATAATTATAAAAGAACAATTTAAAATTTTGGGATTTAGCATAAAATATACTGGCATACTGACTGAGATTTGTGATGAAAGTAGAGGACTTAATTAAGAATTTAGTAATTACATTGGTTATGAACAAAGATTATTTTGTTAATTTTAAATAAGCAATGATTATAAGTTATTTATTATAGAACGTAAATTAATATTTATTTTTACTTATAAATCATTAATTAGAACAAATTAATTATTAATTATTGAACATGTTAATAATTATTAAAAAATAACACTAAAGCATGTCTTAGAAAAATAATATAAACATCTCTTGCAAATTTGTTGGAATTCTACTGCAAAATAGCTTCGACAAATATTCGTCGGTATTCTGCGTGAATTTGCAAAGGATAATAGCGGCAGAAATTTTCTGTCGGTAATTTGACGCTGTTTGCAACGGCTTAGTGAGGTATGGCAGAAAATGACGGTAATAAATTAAAGAAAAAATTGAAAATTTAAAAAACTATCCCTTGCAGATCACATGGAAATCCACCGCTAATTAGCGACGGAATTTTCCGTTGCTAAAAATCTGTTGCTAATCTCGGTTTTTCTTGTAGTGTTCACATGCTACCCATGTTACCCACTTAACCCTTTATGTCGTACAATATGTCTTATCGTGGTTAAGTGCTTATTATTTATGTTATACATGCTACCCATGCAATACATGCTTCCCATGTCACCTACTTAACCCTTTTACTATTCCCATGTCTTCTCGCATGTCTTATCTTGGGTAAGTGTTTCTAATTCATTATAATCATAATCTTGCAAGACCTCCCACATTAGATTGTCGTTTTGTGGTTATTGGATATGCGGGTCGGTTCCGGGCAGTCTTATAACGCAATCTGAATCTAACCTCGTGTCTTTGCATTATTACGTATCTAATATCTGCCTTTGACCTCTCACATTAGATTACCAAATTGCGGTTGGTGGATGTGCCGGGCGGTTCGGGCCAGTCTTATAACGCAATTCGAATCTAACCTCGTGTCTTAGGCATTCAATATCACTTTCTTGATTCAAGTCCCAAATTTAAATCTTGGATTAAAACATACTCCAATTACCCATAATTTCCAATCTAAATTATGTTTATAATTTTAATCCAAATTAAGTCTATAATCTTATGTATACATGTTATGCCAAATTACGCCTATAATCTTATGTATGCATGTTATGCCAAATTATGCCCAAATTAATTTGTGTTCATTGTTATTAACAATTTATGCCAAACCTCATGTATACAAATTATATCCAATTATGCCCAATCCAAATTATGCTAAATCTCATGTATATAATTTATACACAATTATGCCCAAATTGATTTATGCCAATAATCTCATTTTATTACATATATCCCCAAACTTTTCCCAATCGTTCAAACGTTATTAGTACGCAAATCTCAATGCAATATGTTAGGCTCGAAGTTAGCCTAATCTCATAGAAAAAGGAAAAGAAGAGGAGAAGGGAATCAACATCAAAATTGGCGTAAACATACGACTGACATATGAAACATAAACAGGCATATAACGATATACTGGATCAGAAAGGCATATGAAATATGAACTGGCATAGAACAATAAAATAGATCCAGTAGGCATATGGAATATGAACTGGCATAGAGCAATGAAATTGATCCAATAGGCATATGATAACAAAACTTTGGGTATGAATCTGAAAGATAAGAATTTACACAACTTGATATGATTCATCTTATAGGCATGTTCACAAAATCCAATTTGCAACCTTATCAGAATCACTTTTAATTTAATTATATGTGAAAGTAACGTGGACTCACAACATCAGGATTTAGAATAGAGAATAGTTCTGAATTCTGAATTTTGAATTTGATTAGCTAAACCGTTGTTGTAGAATTTGATTCTTATCTTCCAATTTGAATACTTCTATTCTGATTTACTTTGGAGAAGAGAAGGGATGCTAGTTTTAATTTAGATTAGGGCGGCATGGAGGCGCAATGGATTTGTGTACTGAAATTGGGGTTAGGTCTAGGTGTGTTTTTATAGATGTATTAGGTGAATTAGGGCATTTAGATTAGATTAAAGATCAGCAGAACCACACAGCTCAAAAGACACGTCATCCAGCCAATCCCCGAAGGACACGTCATCAGAGAACTCTCCAGAATTCTGTGTAGTTTTTTCCTCGGCATGGGCGCACTTCCAAGGTGCGCTAGTTCATTTTTGTTCAGGCGCACTTCACAAGTGCGCCAGTTATCCCAGCCTGTTTTCTGATTTTTCTTCCTAACTTCTATCGTCCATAACTTCCTCATACGGTATCCTTTTTTATGCAAACATGGACTCTATCTCAAGTAGAATTCCTAGACAAATGCAATGGCGTAACCCGTTTCATCTAATTCTTCTATTAAAAATTAATTATTCTTTAATTATCTCTTATGTCATGTTTTAAAATTATGGGGTGTTACATTCTCCTATCCTTAAAGTATTTCGTCCCCGAAATCTTCAAGTTAAGACGACTCCTACCATCCAATCATCCATCTACTTATCCATCATCCACAAGCATCCATTGTCCTTAAAAGATTTCTAATGCTATATGAACATATGCGAAAGTGTGTGTATATGTTCCTTGTCTAATGCAAAGATCAGGCGGTCAACTGATTCAATTGACCTCCTTAATGCGAAACATGATAGTGCCATGCGTCGATTATGTATGCAAAAAAATCTTAATGGTACATATCATTTCTATATGAGTGCACAACCATTCATTCAAATGCAGCATCCATATGATAACACATTCAATTTCCATCCATAAAATAAAAGTATGCACACACATCCATATGCAATATGAGAGTGACTGAGCCGATATTAGTCCCTAAAGTGTGTGTATATGCATCCATGAGCAACCACTTGCAAACACTTGCATCCACCTGCAACTATCAATTATAACATGTCCCAAACACATGTTTACATCCATTGGCTTCTACCTAGGGATCGAAGATATAATCGAGGTTATGTACTAGACGACAAAAACAAATATGAACAAAGCTAGTAGGAAAGGAGAAGTTAAGAACATATCCTCAAAAAGGAAAGAGTACTATGCACGTATCTTGTATTCGTTCTTCCAAGTCGCGTCTCCTCGAGCGCCACTCCACTGTACCTTTACTGACTTGACTTCGCGGTTATGTAGCTTCTTAACCTCTGTTTCCAAAATGTGGGTTGGAACCCGTCTCACCGTAGCCCCTCATTCCACTTCGATGTCCTCTAGTATATTTGGCTCTATGACTTCAGCGGTCTCATGTAAACACTTCCGTAGCTGTGAAATGTGAAAAACATCATGATCCGGCCAACTTTCTCTATGATAGGAAACGACCCTACAAACCTAGGTGCCAACTTCCCATAGATCCGAAGCGAACTACATTCTTTAAAGGAGATACTTTAAGGAAAACCGTGTCTCCAACTTCAAACTCAAGATCGGTTCTTCACTTATCAGCGTATGACTTTTGCCGGTCTTGTGCCGTCTTCATGCGTCTTCGAATCAAGTCTATCTTCTCTGAAGTTTCCCTAATCACCTCGGGCCCAAGCAAAATCTTATCTGTGGACTCCCGCCAACAAGTCGGTGATCGGTAAGGTCGTCCATATATAGCCTCAAAAGGTGCCATGCCAATACTATTCTGATAGCTGTTGTTGTAGACGAACTCTACTAATGGAAGATGTTCCTCCTTTGTCCCTCCAAAGTCCAAGATGCACAATCTCAAAAGATCATCTAGAATCTGATTCACTCTTTATGTTTGGTCGTCCGTCTGATGGTGATAAGCGGTGCTCAAAGACAATTGTGATCCTACCGCCTCTTGTAAGCTCTTCCAAACTCACTAGTGAAAATGGGATCTCGATCACTCACAATACTAAAAGGTATGCATTGTAGATGAACTATCTCTCGGAGATAAACAGATGCTAACGATGTCGTTGTTCTTTTACTCTTAACGGCAATGAAATGGGCGCTTTTGGTAAGTCTATCTACTACTACCCAAATCCCCGTATTACCCTTCCTTGAGCTCGACAATCCATCAACAAAATCCATGGAAACACTTTCCCATTTCCACTATGGAACCTCTAAAGGGTGAAGCAAACCACCAGGCTTCTTTTGCTTAGCCTTGACTTGCTGGCACACTAAGCATCTAGAAACGAACTCTGCCACATCCTTCTTCATTCTGGCCCAAAAGAAAACTACTTACTTCTGTTGCGTTCTTTGGGATCTTCCCATTTTGGATTGCCGCCACCTTCAAGGGATCCACTGTTATCCCCTCCTTAGAGACCACGTTCCCTAAGAACCTTACTCCCTTCCTCCAAAAATGACATTTGGAGAACTTAGCTTTGAGTTGATGTGCTCGAAGGGTCTCTAAGACTTCCCTAGGGTGTAGAGCATGCTCTTCCTTGTTTCTAGAGAACATCAAGATGTCATCCACAAAGACTACCACGAACTTGTTTAGAAACTCCCTAAATACCCTACTCATCAAACCTACAAAATATGCGGGTGTATTTGTCAAACCAAAAGGCAATGACGAGCCACTCGAATAAACTGTTGGGAGTCCTCATCTACCCTCAACAGATGAAATCTTGTAGCTAAGTCCAATTGCAAGAAAATTGAAGCACCAACCAACTGATCGAACCAATCATCTATCCTCGACAATAGGTGTCTATTCTTCTTTGTGAGCTTATTCGACTCCCTATAGTCCATGCACAATCTAAGCGAACCATCAATCTTCGTGGAAAAAACAACTGGACCACCCCACTCCGAGACACTTCTTCTTATGAACCCTTTCTCAAGCAACTCTTTCACTTTTTTACTAAGCTCCCTCCTTTCTCTTGGAGCCATGTGGTACACAGGCAATCCAACTGGCTTTGCATTGTCCACCAAGTATATACAGAAATCTATCTCGCGTTTTGGTGGTAAGCCCTTAACCTCCTAAAAGACATCATCATATTCATGGACTATTCGAACAGATTACAAATCATCGATGGATGCGTCAAGTGATTCTAGGTAGCTAAGCATCATCGAACCCCTAGGGTGACATGAAATATGAAGGGTCTTTCCACAACGAGTCAACAGTCTAACTACCCTTCTTTCACAGTCTAGGGTGGCACCATATCTGGCTAGCCAATCTATCCCTAGAATCAAAGCATAGTCAATGAAACCAAGAACGTGGACGTCGCATTGAAACTTAACGCTCAAGATAGGCATTCTCAAATCCCAACAAATCAGAGATAAATGAGTCGAATCACCAATAGGATTTGAGACTACAATGGGATCCATAACTAAACTAGTATTTAGGTGCAGTGTTTCAACAAACAAAGAAGATATAAACGAATGCGAAGCGCCAGAATCAAACAAAGTTCGAACAGGAAGATAAAAAATAAAAATCAAACTTTCGACAGAAATGTTTCTACCTCTCTCCTGTCCTACTGCCATGAGAGCATGAACCTTCCCTCCAAAAGTAGGCTCTGTCCTCTGCCCTTGCCTCCTCGGGCAGTCTTTAATCAGATTTCTTGCCTCACCGTAATGAAAACAACCATGCTTCTTCTTCTTCTTCCTACAATCCTTAATTACATGGCCCGCTATACCACAATAAAGACACTTCCTCTTGTCACGGGGTTTATTATTCTATCCACCCTTCTTAGGTTCTACTTTCTTGCTCTGTGATTCTTCCACTTTCTTTTCACATTTACCTTCTTCGTGGATTAAACCCATATCAACAAGTTTCTCGTCCTTGGGTTGTGCTCCTTATCTTAAACTCCCTCATTCCCATTTTTTTACCATCATTGTGTAACATGTACCAAGTCTCTTGAAGTCTTCCTCTATCGCACTGAAAACCCTACAAAGCTTGAAAGAAGATTAGTCGTAGGTGAAACTACTATGGCTATAGATAGAGGTTAGGCACTTCTTTGCCCTTCGACAGGCGCCATAGTCCCATCATGCCTACGGAACCATGTTGCGATGAGTTTACCTCCCAGAAATCCGGGAGCCCCAGAGACTCAGAAAAGGAGGAAACAAGGATTCAAACAAAGAAATCAAAAGATAACACATAAGGCTTTGGGGGATATGTCTTTCAAAATAAACTTTTGTTTTGAAAATACTTCTTTTAAAACTGTTTTAAAACCAATTTTGAAAATCTTTTATCTGACCCGGTAACCTTCAGCTCTGATACCATATGTAACACCCCACGTCCGTTAATGTCACTCACAAAGGGAATGCATTAAGTTTCGTGGAGCGTTATAAGTAAACATAACAGAATATTACAAGACAGATACATAAAATATACTTGAATTTTTTTTAACATTATTGCAACGGAAATAGAAATAAGTTTGGTTACATCTTCAAACCCATCTTACCAAAATAAAGTACATAATATCAGTCTTGTACAAAAGCCATCAGAGTACATAATTTTTAAAACCATAATCCCCAATCCAAAATGCCATATGAAAGAGAAACAAAGCTAAGCATTGCTTTCAACACATCAAGCAGGAAAGTCCGAATCAAGCTTCAACATGGCCACACTGAGAACCTAGGGGGGAAAAGGAAAGAAAAGAGGCGAAACAAAAAGGGTCAGACATAAAGTCTGGCGACTCCAGTGAATTTAACAATATAATTAGTAATATGATAAGAACATAAACTAGATATAAGAGATGACTGTAGCATAAGCAGATATGATAAGGTAGCAAGACGGACATGATGTAATATTGACTGCGCTTCTAACCACTATAAGATATTCTCTGCACTGCACCGATACTAGTTTCATACAAAAATATGATCCCTCTTGGCTAGATAGAATGATGATAGTTTCGTGTACATCTAGCTGCCATCATAGGTAACCTTTGTGCACTTATCACCACTAGATGTACCCACTATCCTCCTTGTTCGATTATGTACTCCTTGCTGCTGTTGTAATTGCCCCACTTGCTCCCACCACCACTAGTTGTACCCTCCCCACTAATCATAATAATAATGATGATGATGGTGGTAGTTTCATGTACTCCTAGCTGCTATCATAGGTGTCGCCTGCTCCTATCTCCACTAGTTGTACCCCCTTACTAAACATAATAATAATAATAATAATAATGATGATGATGATGATGATGGTAGTTTCGTGTACTCCTAGCTGCTGTCATAGGTGTCCCCTGCTCCTATCTCCAGTAGTTGTACCTACCATCTTCCCCATTCGATCGGCTCCCTAACTCATAGATACACGTGTTGGTCCCATATTAGGGTGTATCACTCCCTAAAGTGGCAACCTGATACTACTAAAATGCACGGCTTATATCTACATGATGCAACAACGTCTTACCTACCAGCCCGGATCCACGCACGCACATGACTCCGTTGGACTTGCGTTGCCGCTGCTCTTCACTTTTTTGACCTCTTACAATCAAACCAGTAAGCGTGTCCCGTCCTCGACCTAGTTCGAGCTCACATAGATACTAAATGGGTTACTGGTTGAAAATGGTCCACCCATTTGACACAAGCTTCCCTCTTAAGCCTGGTTCCCACTAGGAATTCCCACTTAACCCCTCTTTATCCCCATGTCTAATCATGTCTCATCTTGTTTAAGTGCTTTTATTATGTTTCACATGTTACCCACTTAACCCTTTATGTCTTACCACATGTCTTATCTTGGTTAAGTGCTTATTATTTATGTTATACATGCTACACATGCAATACATGCTTCCCATGTCACCCACTTAACCCTTCTACTGTTCCAATGTCTTCCCACATGTCTTATCTTGGATAAGTGTTTTTAATTCATTATAATCGTAATCTTGCAAGACCTCCCACATTTGATTGTCGTTTTGCGGTTATTGGATATGTCGGGCGGTTCCGGGCCGTCTTATACCGCAATCCGAATCTAACCTTGGGTCTCTGCATTATTACGTATCTAATTTCTGCCTTTGACCTCTCACATTACATTACCAAATTGCGGTTGCTGGATGTGCCGAGCGGTTCCGGGCAGTCTTATACCGCAATTCGAATCTAACCTCGTGTCTTAGGCGTTCGTTATCACTTTCTTTGTTCAAGTCCCAATTTTAAATCTTGGATTAAAATATACTCCAATTACCCATAATTTCCAATCTAAATTATGTTTATAATTTTAATCCAAATTAGGCCTATAATCTTATGTATACATGTTATGTCAAATTACGCCTATAATCTTATGTATACATGTTATGCCAAATTACACCCAAATTAATTTGTGTTCATTGTTATTAACAATTTATGCCAAACCACATGTATACAAATTATATCCAATTATGCCCAATCCAACTTATGCCAACTCTCATGGATACAATTTATACACAATTATGCCCAAATTGATTTATGCCAATAATCTCATTTTATTACATATTTCGTCAAACTTTTCCCAATCATTCAAACATTATTAGTACGCAAATCTCAATGCAATATTTTAGGATCGAAGTTATCCTAATCTCATAGAAAAAGGAAAAGAAGAGGAGAAGGGAATCAACATAAAAGTTGGCGTAAACATACGAACGCCATATGAAACATAAACAGGCATATAGCGATAAACTGGATCAGAAAGGCATATGAAATATGAACTGGCATAGAACAATAAAATAGATCCAATAGGCATATGGGATATGAACTGGCATAGAACAATGAAATAGATCCAATAGGCATATGATAACAAAACTTTGGGCATGAATCTGAAAGATAAGAATTTACGCAACTTGATATGATTCATCTTACAAGCATGTTCATAAAATCCAATTTGCAACCTTATCAGAATCACTATTTATTTAATTATATGTGAAAGTAACGTGGACTCACATCAATAGGATTTAGAATAGAGAATAGTTCTGAATTCTGAAATCTGAATTTGATTAGCTAAACTGTTGTTGTAGAATTTGATTCTTATCTTCCAATTTGAATACTCCTGTTCTGATTTGCTTTGGAGAAGAGAAGAGAGGCTAGTTTTAATTTAGATTAGGGCAGCATGGAGGCACCAAGGATTAGTGTAATGAAATTAGGGTTAGGTCTAGGTGTGTTTTTATAGATGTATTAGGTGAATTAGGGCCTTTAGATTAGAATAGAGATCATCAGAACCACACAGCTCAAAAGACACATCATCCAGCCAATCCCGAAGGACACATCATCAGAGAACTCTCCAGAATTCTGTGCAGATTTTGCCTCGGCATGGGCGCACTTCCCAGGTGCACCAGTGCATTTTTTTTGGCACACTTCACAAGTGCGCCAGTTATCCCTGCCTGTTTTCTTATTTTTCTGCCCAACTTCTATTGTCCATAACTTCCTCATACGTTATCTGTTTTACGCAAACTCAGCCTCTATCTCAAGCAGAATTCCAAGAGGAATGCAATGGTATAACCCATTTCGCCTAATTCTTCTTTTAAAAATTAATTATTCTTTAATTATATCTTATGTTATGTTTTAAAATTACGGGGTGTTACACTATGTGATGATTTGTATGTTATTGACATCCCTAGTTTAGGAGAAATCACTAAGGCTGGAATGATAAATACCCGAACGGACATTAAATTAAGGAAAAATCGTTATGGGTTGAAATGATATGCCTGAACGATTATTACTGAATTTGGGATTACGGGTTGAAATGATAGACCCGTGGAAATCTTATAAATTGCAGATTGAAATGATAAATATTCGTATCACTTGACCATAAGGTAGAAAACTATATACATACATCGTTGGTCATGTTTTTGAAGTAAATTAATTTGGAAAAAGTTGATTTTAAAATTATAACTTTAAATTATATATTTTTATATTTATATTGTTAAAGATTTTTGTAACAAACCATATTTTTGGAACCAATTTAAAATTTATTTTTAATTGATTTTAATGGAAATTAAGTATGTTAGGTGAATTATATTGAGAATAAACGACCAAAAAATTATTCTAATCGAAGCTAGAACGATAAATTTAAAATTTAATTAAATGAGCTCGAAACGGCGTGGTAGTTTGAAATTTCGATTTTAAACTTTGAATGAATGTATAGAATTCAATATAAATCAGAATTTGATAAAACAAGAAATGTTGGAATGTTTTGAATTGTAGTTTTCTAACGAACGTAAGAAATTGAGATTTCACTTTATAAATTGTAAGTTATGTCTAAATTAAAGTCTAGAATAGTCGCTATGGGATATATATATATATATATATATATATATAGCCATGAAAGTTACATTTTGCATACGGATGAATTTGGACTTGTAACCAATTCCATTGAGCTCAAAATGTCGCTTGCGTGTTCAAAAACTATAAGCATTGATACCATTTGAGTTAGTGAGATTTGGTCTTTTTCATTTGGGTGTATGACCAAAATATCAACATGGACTCGAAATCATTTTCATTGAGCTCAAAACATCGTCTACATAATCAAAAACTATAAGCTTCAATGTTTTTCGAGTTGGTGAAAATTGCGACAGGGGTTGGGTCTTGGTTGGCTAAACCTAGCCACTCATTTAAGATCTCCAAATGAGCCTCTCCTCTTCATTCACTCAAAATACTTTAAAACTAGAAAATGGGGAAAGGAATGAGAAATAGAAATTCCTAAGCTAAATTTTGCAAATAGAAGATAAATTCTAGAGGAAATCAAGTGTGGAATATTTGGTAAGCCTCCTCTTCATCTTTTCCATCTTCTCAAGCTTGTCTCCTCTTTTATTTTTGAGAATTCATAAGCCTAACTCTTAGGAGATTTGTGCATGTGTGTTTAGGCTGAGGATTCTTGGGTTCTAATTGAAGAGAGGAATTGATCTTGCTTTGTTTTGGAGCCTCTCTTTTCATATTGCAATCATAGGTGAGAATTTCTATCATAATATTTGTTGTGAGAAACAAAAGGGGCTAGTATTAGTTAACTATGTAGTAGTTGATTAAGTTTGGGTTGACGAATGATTTTGGTTGGTCATACGAAATTAATATGAGGGTAAATGCTAAGCATTGCGATAAAAATCACTCTAATTTGACATGGGTGAGTTATTCGAGAACTCATATTAATGCCTCAAGCTTTATGCTTGTATAGTGTGCCTATGGCATGTTTGAATTGAGTATATCTTGTGTATGCATTGAGTTAATTGCTTGGACTGTCGATTTCCTTATTTTCTAGTATTGGAAATCTTGATATAATCTATGTTCGGATTGTAAATGCTATAGGTGAAGCTATTATGTACATTTATGCCCTTGTAGCTCCCCTTTAGCATTGCCAAACTAATTTGTTCTAGCTTGAATCGCATTTGATAACTTTGGTTTGGAATTTAGTTCACCCTTGAACATATAATTAAAACCATTGCAAATCCATTGTAGGAATGTTTATGCATGTTTGTTTGTGTTCTTGGATTGTTTCGACAAGCTTATGAGGTGTTATTATCATTGTGATTAAGTCCATAGCCTCCATAGTTCGCCGGAAACAATTCATATAAGGTTTGGCTAAAAAAATAATCAAAAAGGACCATTTAACAGTTGGTCGATCGTCAACGGCCGAAATATTTGTCAAAATTCGGCTGTTAACAACCGAAATTTTGACCAAAATTCGATTATTAACAACCGACCAGGGAAAAAGAAAAAAAACTAATTTACTTTAAACTATCATAACTTTTTCATACGAATTCAGAATTCAGCGAAACTGGATTTGTTGAACCGTATCGACAAGAGCTTTGCAATGAAACTAAATGGGAGTGATTTGGAGCTCATGGAAATTTTGGTGGAGGAAAATATCCAATGTGAACAATCGAACAGAGAAAAACAAAGGGTGAAATAATTAATTTACTTTAAACTATCATAGTTTTTTCATACGAACTCGGAATTCAGCAAAACCGGATCCGTTGGAATCGTATCGACGAGAGATTTTCAATGAAACTAATTGGGAGTGATTTGGAGCTAATGGAAATTTTTGGTGGAGAAAAATGTCCGATGTAAACAATCAAATGTTATCGTTATTTAATAATTTTAGAACGGACCAAAGTGAGAAATCTCTCACAAAGAAATAATTTGATTTGAAATTTAATGCGAGAATTATTTGAAAAGACCGAGTTAAATCTCATTTCAAATAATTAAACGACGGCTAAAAGTTAAAGATTATGAAGATGTGCAGGACCGACAATCTTCACATCGAATAGATCACTACTGATGCCTTGGATATGGGTAGCTCCCTTGAAGGGGTTATAGTGGTAGTTGTCTGGATGTACTTGTTGATTGTTCGAATATGCGAGGACTCTCATATATTGGACATATGGGATGAGGAATATGATGCCTTCGGTTTCGTTCAGACCTGGAACGGACATATGAATGAATTATATGTTTGACATTGTATTGTGTGCTATGTTGTTGATTTCTACTAAATATATATTTGTTTGGTGGCGGAGAATTTATTCTCTTGCTTAACACCCTTCTCTGAGACGTACGAGCTTAGAGGATATATATTGGTAGAAATCAATGATATGGTATGGACTGAAATGTGGCATGCCAACATGCAAGTGATCAAGACTTTTGTTAAGAAGCAGAGACTTGTGTTGATGATCAAAGCACATCTTTAAGTAGCATAGCTTTGTGTACATCGTTAATTCGTGAGCCTCACAACCTGGTATGAGTCAAAAATGGGATAGTGACTATAGGGAGTGCATGTGTTTCTTTCTAGCTAGAAGTGGTGTCATGGTGTGGAGCCCGGACATTTTTACTTACGCGGATGATGGATTGCGAGGCGCCTCGGATATCAAGCAGACTAAAAGTGTAACACCCCACCTCCGTTAAGGTCACTCACAAAGGAAATGCCTTAACTTTGATGGAGCGTTTTAGTAGACAGAACAGAAATTTACAAGACAAATAAAACAGTACTTGAAAAATTTATAACTTTATTACAACAGAAACCGAAATAAGTTTGGTTACATCTTTTCAAATCACAATATCAGAATTCAAGTACAAAATATCGATCTTCTACAAAAGCCTTCAGAATGCATAGTTTTTAAAGTCATAATCCCCAACAGAAACTGCCATGGAAAGATAGAGCCAATGCCAAGCGATACTTCAAGCAGAGAAAATTCGAATCAAGCTCCTATGCCCAGATCCAGATCTTAAATTATGAAATATGTTCTTTATGTTCTAAGTCACTATAATCCTCTTCTTCCAAGTCATAGATCATCTTATGCAATATGTCTCAAATTTATGTCCAGAATTACAACATGCGTTGTGTCCTCAAATTAGATACAAATCGATTTTGCCCAAATATGCCTCACTCAATATTCTTCCCAAATTTAGCGTTTATGTGTTCATCTCTTATGAGACTTGGCTCAGGCTCGTGGTAGCCTGGCTATCAAACAAAAAGAAAGAAAGGAGGAAGAAATACAGAACAAACAGAATAATAAAAAGGAGGAACAGATCTGATAAATAGAAAAAAGGCCTAGTCTCAGATTTAGATTTATAATTATGTCAAGATCATGATCAAATTTCATATCGGAAAATAACTGCACTTGCCTTGGTTGGATTATAGAAGAAGAGTTGCAGTAGTTCTCTTTTAATCTTATTCAGATTTGAAAGAAGATGCACTAGTTCTAGTTTTGATCCCAACAGAGTAGCGACGCCATTATTTTATTTATTTATTTCTATTATTTTAGAGGCAGCATAAGGAGAGAAGAATGGTGTAAAGAGAACGGGGCTAAGGGGCTGTTTATATAGGATTAGGTCGGCGAATCTAGACTGAAAACGAGACCAGATACATCAGAATGAACTCAGGCTCAAAACTGGGTTTTGGCACCAGGTCGACCATAGGGTCGACCTGGCCCCTGGGAGGTCAACCATAGTGTCGACCCCCAGGTCGACCTGGTCTTGGGCAGGAAAATTCCCGCCCAGTCTGCGTTGGGGTTTAAATTCGAATTTCGAATTCGAATTTGAGCTATTTTCGGTTCTGAAAATCCTTGAAACTTCGGAGGGTCATATCTCCCTTATACGGACTCTATTTCTCGAAAACTCAGATTCGTTTCCTAGCAGAATTTCGAGACGAACGCAATGGCGCAACGCGTTTCCCTTGATTCTTATTTTAAAAATTAATTCTTCCTTGATCTATGGTTTTAACATGTTATTAAAATTCGGGTTGTTACATTCTCCCCTCCTTAAAGGATTTCATCCTCGAAATCTTCAAGTTAAGAAGAATGCATCCTATCTTCCAATCATCCATCTACTCAACCATCATCCACAAGCAACTATTGTCCTTAAAAGATTTCTAATGTTGTATGAACCTATGCAAGAGTGTGTGTATGTACTTATCTAATGCAAAGATCAGGCGGTCCACTTGTTCAGTTGACCTCCTTAATGCGAATTTTGTCAGTGCCATGAGTCCAACATGTATGCAATTTCCTATTTGATACATATCATTTCTATATGAGTGCACAACCGTTCATTTATGCAACATCCATGTGCTGAGTCAACCATTTTACATCCATAAAAATTTTAAAAAAAATGCACGCATATCCATATGCAGTGTGAGAGTGTTTTTGAGCCGATCTAGTGCCTAGTGTGTGTATATGCATCCACGAGCAATTACTAGCAACCACTTGCATCCACTTGCAATCATGAAACATAACATGTCTTAAACACATGTTTACACCCATTAGTTTCTACCTAAAGGTCGAAGGATAAAGTCGAGTGATAGAAGCAAGTATAATTAAAACAAAAGCCAGGTTCCCATTAGACATCGGTTTAAGAGAAAAACTCCCTAAGTATCAACCCCGAAGACCGAAATCAACATTAGATTAATACTCAGAGAATCACTCACATTAAACAAATGCCCAACTGGAAATCTATTTCACACTTTGAGTAAAAACTCTTATCCTTTTCAGAAACCTACAGACTACTGATACAGATTAGATTACCAAATGATTCTTAGGAAACTAAGCATGATAAAAACTCAGAATGTATGTGTCATGGTCAACTTAACGCCCAACACAGATGCCCTCAAACCCCAACTTATCACAAACAGATGAGTTGTAACCCTCATGGGGTCTGAGACTATAACGGAACCAGAAGCAAGACTAGTATTAATGTGCAGAGTTTCAATTATAGAATCAAAACGCTAGAATCAGAAAGAGTTTTTAACTCCTCAATCAGATAAGGAAATTAAACCTTCTACATAAATTTTCTTATTCCTACCCTATCTACCAGTCACTTTAGCATTCGCCTGTCCTCCAGAAGTGGATTCTGCCCTCTGCCCTTGCCCCCGTTTCTTTGGGCAGTCCCTTGTGAAGTGCCCCATTTCTCCACAGTTGAAGCAAGTGCTCTTCCTTTTTATGCAATCCTTGTTCAGATGGGTCGAGCTTCCACAAGTGAAGCACGTCTTCTCCTTCTTATCTTCAGTCTTCTCATCCTTCTTTTGTGTTTCCTTTTTGGGCCCCGCCTTCTTGTTCTGTGGACCTTCAAGCTTTTCCTCTTTCTTTTTTACTTTCGTCTTCCTCTTCATGCATTAACGCCATGTCCACCAATTTTTTAAAGGTTTCCCCCATAGGATCTAGGACATTTCCAATCCGTGTAGAGGCTCATCCAAACCTTTAGCAAACCTTAGTGCCTTCTTATGCGGTGTATTACCAATTCTAAGCCGAATCTTGCCAATTGATTAAACTTGTTAACGTACTCTCTCACTGATAAATTCCCCTGCTTCAATGCCAAGAACCTTTCTATGTATAGACTCTCTTCCGCTCGTGAGAGAAATTTCATATCGAACTATGCCTAAAATCCATCCATCTCTCTACCGGACGCTCTCCATTTGTGACCTCCCACCAAAAAGAAGCTTCGTCCTTAAGCAACCATAACGCCAACTGCATCTTCTGTCTATAGTCCACCTCGAAGATAACGAACAAATCCTCAGTTTCTTTGAGCCGGTTCCTTTCTTCCACGAAGGATTCAATTCCATTAAAGTTCTTCCGACCCATGGCTTGAAAGTCAATACATATCTTTGGGAAAGTATTCACGCGCGGAGGAGGAGGAGGAACCGATGCAGCTGGGGGAGGAGGGACGTTTGTTGGGCCCGCATCATTAGCCCTAGCTTCTTGGTACCTCCTGAACCAGCCAGGTATCGTACGCCCACCGGAAGGTTAAGATCCCCAGACATGCTGAAACGAAAGAAAAAGGAAAGATTCAAAACAAAGGATAAAAAGATAGGCTATGGCTTTGGGGATTATGTTTTTCAAAATAAACTCTACTTTTGAAAATACCTCCTTTAAAAACCCTTTTGAAAATAGCTTTCCAAAACTTTTTATCAATTCTGGTAACCTTCAGCTTTGATACCAAGTGTAACACCCCACCTCCGTTAAGGTCACTCACAAAGGGAATGCCTTAACTTTGATGGAGCGTTTTAGTAGACAGAACAGAAATTTACAAGACAGTAAAACAGTACTTGAAAATTTTATAACTTTATTACAACAGAAACCGAAATAAGTTTGGTTACATCTTTTCAAATCACAATATCAGAATTCAAGTACAAAATATCGGTCTTGTACAAAAGCCTTCAGAATGCATAGTTTTTAAAGTCATAATCCCCAACATAAACTGCCATGGAAAGATAGAGCCAAGGCCAAGAGATACTTCAAGCATAGAAAATCCAAATCAAGCTCCTATATTTCCATCTAGAAACCTGGGAGGGGGGATGAAAGAAAAGGGGCGAAAACAAGCAAGGTCAGACATAAAGTCTGGCAAGTCCAGTGACTTTCAGCATATGAACAGATAATAATATCATGACATGAAAATAAAGCTGGATAAGAGACAACAACAACAGGAGTAACTGGTATACTTAAGCTAAACAGAAGAAACGGAATGATATAGCCCAAATTATGCTTCTTACTTATATCTTACTTCTCTGCACTAATACTAGTATAACAGGATTAGGTGTTACCCTAATGTCTAAAATGAAACAGAAATGGAACAGAATAATCTATACAGAAACAGAATGCTAGTAATCGGCCTTTACCACCCCAACAGACAGAAGGTACATAGACGGAAACAGAATGTTAGAATTAGGTGTACACTAGTAAATGCGCCTTTACCTCCCCAATAGCCGGTACCACGCAGAAACAGATAGGTGTTACCACCCAACACAAACAGACGGTACCCCAACGGAAACAGATAGAACTAAGTGTACCCTAAATCTACCCCAAGCAATCGTCTTCCTAATAGATAAATACCCTATGCCAGCCCCACAGAAGGGTGTATCACTCCCTAAAGTGGCGACCTTTGAATGACACAGACCTATTTACAGATGTCACGGCGTCTTACATCCCCAGAGGCAGACTGGGATCCACGCACGCACATGACCCGGTTGGAATGCACCATCAAAACCCCTCACCATTATCAGAATGAGCTGCTTATAACTAGTTCAGTAAGCATGCCCGGACCCTACCTACTGTTGGGTCATAGTTTTGATACCAGAAAGGGTTACTTACTAATATGGGTCCCAAACAACTGATGACACAAGTATTTTCCCTCCTAACCTTGTGTCCCCAGACTAATGGATTTCAGATTAACTTGTTTACAAATTTTCAGACCTACAGAGTTCAGAACAACTAGTTCACAGATCAGAAAATCTGGTCAACAGGTTTTCAAACTAACGGATCAGATGTACAGTTTTAGCAGACTTACAGATTGTCTAACTTTGTATTGGGCCTACAGATTCACGAAACAGGTTTACTAATTCATCAGTCCAGTTGGTTTAGCCCTATCCGCCCAACACGTTTTAGACATCATATTTATCTCAGATTTGCATTAATTAAATATTAATGCGCAGACCTATCACATTAGGTCGGTAGCTTGTGGCCGCTGGATAAGTCATGCGGTTCCGGGCAGACTTCTGCCACAAGCCAGACCTAATCTCGTGTCTAAGAATATTTTAGTTATGCCTACGACCTCTCACATTAGACTAGCAGTTTGCGGTTGCTGGTTAAGCCGGTTGGGTCCGGGCAGGCTTCTACCGCAAACATGAGTCTAACCTAGTGTCTCAGCATTTTTATTATAACTAGTTTATTCCATTACAAATTATACAAATATCAGACTAAATATGTCAATTTAACATATTTGACTTCTTTTCAAGTCGCAGCAGATTAATCAAATTAACATGTTTTATTCAATCTTAGATCGTGCCTACGGATTTTCAGACACAAATTACAATCATTCAGCTTTTCAACAGATTTAACAGATTTAGCGGCTTAGGCGGTTCAACAGATTTGGCAGATTAGGAAACTCAACAGATTTAGCAGATAAGGCGTATTTAGCAGATTAGGCGATTAAACATATTTAACAGTTTAGGCAATTCAACAGATTAAACGAGTAACAGATTTTGCAGATGAGGCAAATTTAACAAATTTAACATATTAAGCAGATAACAGTTTTAGCCGATTTAAACATTCCTTAAAGTCTTATTCACATATCTTGCCTAATTCATAAAGTAAGCCTAAAATTATATGCCCAAATTATGGTCATAATACACCATATAACACATGTCCCAAATTTTAGTTAAACTTGCATAGTTCAGAATATTCTCAAAAAACCCTAATCGTGATTCACATATAAATTATGCCAAATATAGCCATTGATTACAATGCATGTCACATATCCAACCCCCCCCCTTTAATTAGGTGTATTCATACTTAATAGTCATCAAATATTAATATAGGTTTTTACACCTAAGTCATATGCAAATTAATTCTCCTACTTCCAAATGACTAACTATCAGATTTTATATGCCCAGATCCAAATCTTAAATTATGAAATATGTTCTTTATGTTCTAAGTCACTATAATCCTCTTCTTATAAGTCATAGGTCATCTTATGCAATATGTCTCAAATTTATGTCCAGAATTACAACATGCGTTGTGTCCTCAAATTAGTTACAAATCGATTTTACCCAAATATGCCTCATTCAATATTCATCCCAAATTTAGCGTTTATGCATTCATCTCTTATGAGACTTGGCTCAGGCTCGTGGTAGCCTGGCTATCAAACAAAAAGAAAGAAAGGAGGAAGAAATACAGAACAAATAGAATAATAAAAAAGAGGAACAGATCTGATAAATAGAAAAAAGGCCTAGTCTCAGATTCAGATTTATAATTATGTCAAGATCATGATTAAATTTCATATCGGAAAATAACTGCACTTGCCTTAGTTGGATTATAGAAGAAGAGTTGCAGTAGTTCTCTTTTAATCTTATTCAGATTTGGAAGAAGATGCACTAGTTCTAGTTTTGATCCCAACAGAGTAGCGACGCCATTATTTTATTTATTTATTTCTATTATTTCAGAGGCAGCATAAGCAGAGAAGAATGGTGTAAAGAGAATGGGGCTAGGGGCTATTTATATAGGATTAGGCGGGCGAATCTAGACTGAAAACGAGACCAGATACATCAGAATGAACCCAGGCTCAAAACTGGGTTTTGGCACCAGGTCGACCATAGGGTCGACCTGGCCCCTAGGAGGTCGACCATAGTGTCGACCCCCAGGTCGACCTGGTCCTGGGCGGGAAAATTCCCGCCCAGTCTGCGCTGCGGTTTGAATTCGAATTTCGAATTCGAATTCGAGCTGTTTTTCGGTTCAAAAAATCCTTGGAACTTCGAAGGGTCATATCTCCCTCATACTGACTCCGTTTCTCGAAAACTCAGACTCGTTTCCAAGCAGAAATTCGACTCGAACGCAATGGCGCAACCTATTTCCCATGATTCTTATTTTAAAAATTAATTCTGCCTTGATTTATGGTTTTAACATGTTATTAAAATTCGGGTTGTTACAAAAAGGTTTAGAGATAGGTCTTATAGGACCGGGAAACGTATTGTTCAGGAATAACCAATCCTCAAAGGTAAGAGAGGACCGACCCTAAAGATCTAAGAGCTCACGAGAGTGTGATTCCTGAGGCATTTGCTATAGTGTCTCGAAACCAGTAAGGAGACATCCCTTGCCTTGACTCATGACAGAAATCTAATTTCCAATACGACATCGTGCGGTTTTAATTGTAAACCTATATAACGACATAATATATGGTACCTATGCCGCCTATGGTTGATATATTTACATTCGAAGTTGTTTTATACACTATGCACCTATAGTAATATCACAATGATTTGTTTTAAAGCATATTAAGCATGTTTGGCCATTATAAGGTAAAACTCTATCCTTCGGCTTGTGTTGCATTGTGTGATGGGACCTGAGTCTTATAACAGCTTCATTTTTCTAAAAAGCATTGCGTTATTTATTTGAGTCACTTATTTTATGCACCGGCAATCCAGCGGAGTAAACCTGTTCCGTGACATACTGTTGGGTACAACAATGTGTTGTATGATTTTTGGTTGATGATAACAAACATATGATATTATTTAAATGTGTTTGTAATTGTACTATTTTATATTTTATTTCGTAGAAATAAATATTTATTGAATAATATACTAGTGCACACAATTGAATATTCACACGGTATATTTATTCAAATAAATATTTTATTTGAATATTTGAAATAGTACAACATTCAGACTCCAATATTGTATATTCACAGATATAACTTCACATGATATTGTACTCGTAAATAAATTGAATACGATAGACAAATTTGTTTGAATACAATAAAATAATATTTTATTTCAATCAAATTTGTTTATTACAAATATCACTAAAAATTTCTCATTCTATACATTTGTTCCTCACTACAACTCTCATCACTCTAGTATACAGTCATTGCCTCACTATATTTCACACGTTCACTCATTTGTGTATACACAGACATGTATACTTGTCTCCATGTGTTCCAATCCAGTCCAATCATCTTCGTACCTATCACAGAAGCACACACAGTAAAGTAGAACAAAGTAGCAAATATAAATTTATTTTAATATATTTTTTGCCTTAGAATTTTGGTGTGTTTCTCATCATTTTTCTAGACTTGGTCAAATGCTCACATCTGTTTAAGTGTACAGAGAAGAAACCAATATTGCAACTGAGGAGCAGCCTCATGGACCAACTCAACTCAGTGCATATCAATAAAAGCAAGAAGTTCAAAAGTAATTCAAGTCAAGGAAGTGCAAATGATCAAGAACAACAAGACACTCATGTGCAGCAGTACAATGACAAGGAAGTAAAATGGTAGCATTATCAAAAAAGGTTTGCCAAATCAATGATATATTTACAATAGAGCCAACAAAGGACATGCAAAAAAGAAATTTGTTGCAGCAAGTTCAACACAAACTGGACACAAGAATTCAATGTCAAGAGAACTACATATATAGCATTTATGTAAAAATGATTTATAATAATAATACTATAATGAATACATATATGACATTTATGTTGAAATCACTCTTAGAAAGGGAGGTTCAATTATACAACAAAGCAGCTATATGTATGAGGACAGTAACATTTATGGTATGGCGAAAACAAAATGACATAGCATAAACAAGGATGCTACAGCCATATACAAATCAGGTCAAGGAGCAGTTTCAAGTATACAGTAAAACAACATGGTTTACAGTGCAAGCAGGTGAAACCAAGGCAGTACAAACTTATGCACATAGCAGCCTTATGGTGACAGGTTCAAGCTAAAATAATTTTTCTCAGAACAACATTCATGTACAAAGAAATTTAGTACAGTCAAACTTCTAAATGACAGCGCACAAAAATGCCAATGCAACAATAAGCCAGGAATGAAGCAAGCATTTAAGTGCAACAAGGTACATGAGCAAAGCAAGGTAAAGAGTAGTACTAGTTCAAGAAAATGACAAATCAATGTGTTCAAGCTTATGGGCAATTAAGGTGCCACAAATTGACAAAGTAATCAATCGGATCAAAAAGCAGTTCAATACACCAATGTAACAATAAAAAAGGAAGTGGCGTGATCAAATGAAGCAATTGATCTTATTAGTTTCAAAAATTATCAAGTATTGTTCAAAGACAAATCAAGTAGTATCAACAAAATCAATGCAGTAATTATTCATATCATTTTTTTATGGATCAATTCAAAGCCAAATTCCAAAGTACATTTCCAGAAGTCAGAGTTTAAATTCTAGGAGTATATATGAAATATTTGAAGAAGATTTAAATTCTAGATTTCATGCAAAAGTTCCGGAAATCAAGGATCAATTCAAAACCGAAAATTCAAAGTCCAGAAGCTTCATGCAAGTTTTTCTAGGATTTATCTCGCAAATTAGTTTCAGAAATTAAGGGATTAACTCAAAGCCGAAGCGCTCAAGACCAATTCAAAGCTGAGAAGAATTCAAGCCAAAAGTACGATAATATCATGACCAATCTAATATATGAAATCAGATTATATATTGGATTTCTAATCCAATATAAACACTACATCATCATTGACAGATCTCCATCCAAGTTCGAACAAATCAAAGCAAATTTTGAAATTAAAATTCAAACCAGAAAAAGGAGTAAACTTGGATCCAATTCAACGTTCAATCGAAGAAGAGATTGTTACTGGAAATTTGAAATCATCACACAACAGAGCGACGAATTCAAACTCAAGAAGAATCGAAACCCTAGAAAGACCGCAATTGCCATTTTTTTATTTTTCCAGAGAGAAGGAGATCGGGCCAAAGTAAAAAAGGGCTAGAGCAAATAGAAGGTGGTCGGCCATGTTTAAAAGGGACAAAGGCTTAGTTTTTTTATAAAACTAGATTTTTTATTTAATTAAGTGGTCTTGTTTTAATTTTGTTTTTAGATTTCAAAATTTGTAATCAAGATTATAGTTTTCTAGTTTGTCTATAAAACTAGGGAGACGAATTATGGGGTTGTAATTCGGGGAAATCTGATTTTGGGTATATAAATCAGTGCAGGGTTTTGAGCGTAGGATTAGTGCAACTAGAGCGAGATTGTCAAGTCTTTTTTGTAGCTCCTAGTAGAAACTGGGGATAAGTTTTGAGTGTAGGGTTAGGACAAATAGGCTAGGAGTTGTCACAAGTTTACAGGTGTTGTAAGCGTTGTAATAGTTGACTAATACCTAGTAGAAACCCTGGAGAATGCAGCAGTAGGCAGGGTTTTGCCGAAGCTAGGTAAATCTGTGTGTTATTTATTTTTCTGCATTTAGTCTGATTATTATCTGTGTTGATATTATTTATTACTTAGCAAAAATTGCGATAAACCCTATTCACCCCCTTTTAGGGTTAAATTAGATCCTATAAGTGGTATCGGAGCAGTATTTTTATTTTTTTTATCTTTAGAGTCATGAATCTGTCTAATAATGCTTTTTCTGAGGGTCAGTCCATAGCTAGGCCACCCATGTTTAATTGAACTGATTATGCCAATTGGAAAACTAGGATGAAAATTCATTTGAGTTCAGTCGATTATGATGTGTGGGATATTATTGAAACAGGTTATAAATCTCCCATTGTTACTGTTAATGGTATTGAAGTTCCTAAATCAAAGGATATGTGGGATGTTAATGATAAAAATTATTTTCAACTAATGCAAAAGCGATGATGCTTTGATCTTTGCTCTTGATAAAACTGAATTTAATCGAATCTCTCACTATGAAACTGTGTAGGAAATATGGCATACATTAGAGGTCACACACGAAGGAACATCTCAAGTGAAGGAATCTCGCCTCGCTCTACACGGCAATGAATATGAAAAAATTTCTATGCAAAAGGACGAAGATATAAAAGAGATGTTTGGACGCTTCTCATCACTGGTTTACAATGCAAAGGCTCTTGGCAAAACTTATACCGAAGTGGAATTGATCAGAAAAATATTGAGAGTGCTACCGATGAATTTTGAAGCTAAAGTAACAGCGATTCAAGAATCGAAAGATCTAAATAAATTAAGCATGGAGGAGTTGATTGGAAATCTAATCACTTACAAGATGGAGCTAAAAGCAAAGGGAAGAGCGAAAGAATTCTAAATCAAAGAAAAAGACGATTGCTCTAAATAATACCATTGAGAGTGATGATGAAGACCCCATTGGAGAGCTAGCCATGTTTTTAGAAAGTGGGCGAAAAGAAATTACAAGCCACGAAAGAAGAATTCAAAAACCAACAAGTCTGAAAGTTCAGATAGTTCAGACGCTGAAGTATTTTGCTACAATTGCAAGAAACCCGAACATATCAACCAGATTGCCCACAGCTTAAGAATGAAAAGAAAACGAAATTCAGAAGAAAGAAGAAGGCTTTTTCTACTACATGGGATGACGAGGAAGGAGAAGAAGTTTCCGTAAGTGATGAAGAGGAAGCTAATCTGTGTCTTATGGCTCGATCTGATTTGGAAGGTAGTGAAGAGGATTCAAGCGAGGTATCGAATTTTGCTTATAAAGATTTGATTTTAATGTGTCATAATCTCACAAAAACCATTGATTCTCTTGATCTAAAAGTTAAGAAACTGAAATCTGATAGGTCAAAACTAGTTCAAGAAAATAACCGATCAAAAAGAAAACTAGAAAAGTTAAGAATTCACAGTTTTCAAAATGCGAAAAATGTCAAATTTTGAGCGATGAATTTTTGAATTTCAAAATTAATTTTGAGTTGCTTGAAAGTGAAAATGTGAATTTGAAGAACGTTAATCGTGATTTTGAAAAGGAGGTTGAAAAGCTTAGCGAATCCGAAAAACTTGATTTTGAAAACCGAAAACAATTTGAAATTGAAATTCCAATGCTAAAATCAAAGCACTTGAAAACGTAAATTTGGTTTTAAAACAACCTGATGCTAAAAAGAGGAAAATCGCTATTAATCATTGTTCAAATTTAATGGAAGAAAATAGCGATCTTAAATTTAAAATTCAACGACTTGAGTCAACTTTGGCTAGATTTTCTAAAGGAGAGAAATTGTTGAATATTTTGTTAAAAAACCAATTTTTTGTTAAGAATTAAAAAGGACTTGGCTTTGGAAAAATTGAACCAGTTGAAAAACAAAATTCTAATGATTTTAAAAATCCTTTAAATGGTTTCGAAAAAGATCGATTTGAAATTTTGAACTCTAATAATTTCAAAGGGTTTTTAAATCATAAACGAAATGAAAACTCGTTTAAAAACAATTCAATTAAACGTGTTTGGATCCCAAAAGAGAATAAAATGAATTCGAATAAGATTAAACGAGTCTGGGTTCCAAAGGGTACATTAGTGGATAGTAATGGATTGTTATATAAAAGGGTTTGGGTACCAAAACATGTAAACGAAGATAAGAGTGGTTAAACAACTTTTGTTAGACCACTCGATCCTATAAAAATTTAGGTACCAAGAGAGGCTAAGGAACAATTGTGCTTATGAGAGATAAAAATCCAAATTGTTCCATATTATTGAATTATTCAAGTGTTCCTTAGCCATAGACTTCAAAGACAGAGATTCGTTGGTTCACATCAATAAAGGTAAGTCAGGTATGATCTCTAACTCATGATTTTTATTTTCTTTTCTTTTTTATTTTCTCATTTATATTTATTTGTATTGACACTTCCATGATATTTTTGATATATCTTGAACATTGTTAATCGAAATTTTTAAAAACTTATGATGTTCTGGAAAGCTAATGAAATTTCACACACCTTTGTTGTTTTGAGTGTCTTCTAATTCAGTTTGCAAAATATTGAAAAACCGTACTCAATACAGCACACTACTTGAAAGCTGTGATTGATTAGCTGTGAAAATTTCATTTTTTACTTTGCTTGACTGCCTTGAGGTTGAAACTATTTTTAATCGATTGTTGAATTTCATGGACTATAATATTTCGATTTGAATTCTAAAAATATTTTTTTTGCTTTCTCAAGTAGTTTCAAATAATTTGCCTTTGATTTGGATTATTGATTGGTTCTTGTGCTTGTTAAAATACTCTGAAAAATTCTCTTGTGAATCTTGCTTCGAAAATGATTTTATGCTGCTTTGATAAAGGAAATCAATTTAATTCATTTGAATATCCTAGTGATTGGACAATGGGCTGAAAAATCAATGATTAGATTTCAATGAAATTCATAGGCAATATGAATTAAATATACAAGTGGTTTTAAAATTGTCTAGGAGCAATCAATATTAGAAAATTTTCACATTCTACTGGTTGATTTTTGAAACTGATTTTCAACTTGCATTGATATTTCAAAAACCCCACTTGAAATTGATATTTTCAATTTAAAATTATTTTTGATTATTTATTCAAAAATTGAAATTATTGATCGATTTGAACAGTATTGGGACCCATCAAAATTATTAATAGATTTATGAAATTGTGATGAGTTGTGACTATGGTATAATTCATAACTAGAGGAGATGTTATTTTGAAATCTCATGATGATTGGACAAATTTTATAATATCTTTGAATTAGAGCTTATTTCATGATCATCTTCTATGTCTACCATATTTATGTCATTCATCATGGTTTTATTTAATTTGGAGAGTTCAAATTATTCTTGGAAATAAAAATAAAAATAAAAGAAGAGAAAAACAAATATATATATATATTATTTATCCTTGGTATTCACTCCCATTTAAAAGTCCTTGCGGTTATGCGTGGGTGAATGACCTTAATCTCTATATGCTTCCATTCTCACTTAAAAGACCTTTGGGTTGTGCATGGATGGAACTCATTAGAGATGATAAAGTTACTACTAACCCCATTTAAAAGACCATTGGGCTATGCGTGATTAGCAAGTGCTTAACAAATTTTGAAATTATCTAAAATCTTTGAAATACATATTCAAATATTCGATTTTATAGAACTCTCCTTATTCTATAAAATCCATCGTAAACCCATTCATTTTGAAAGTGAAATTTGCTTCTGATTTAAAGACTATTATGATTTTTGTTTGATTTAATGGGATTTACGATATATACTCTCTCTCTCTCTTAAGTTGAATTTATATTTATGGTCTATATTCATCACTATTTCAATTTCTGTTACTCTTTTGATGATAACAAAAGGTGGAGAATGGTCAAGATTTTGATTGATGAGTATTTAATTCGAATGTTTTAAGATTTGAAATTAAATATATGTGGGGAGAATAGTCTATTTAATTTCATTATTTATATTTTCAAATATATAAGGGGAGTTCAGTTGTAGGGACAGCATATAAATAGGGGCAGTAACATATTTCATGTTCAAACGCATTTTACTCATTCAAAATCTTGTATATGTTTGTCATCATCAAAAGGGGGATTGTTGGGTACAACAATATGTTGTATGATTTTTGTTTGATGATAACAAACATATGATATTATTTAAATGTGTTTGTAGTTGTACTATTTTATATTTCATTTCAAAAAAAAAATTATTGAATAATGTACTAGTGTACACAATTGAATATTCACACGGTATATTTATTCAAATACATATTTTATTTTAATATTTGAAATAGTACAACATTCAGACTCCACTATTGTATATTCACAGATATAACTTCACATGATATTGTACTCGTAAATAAATTGAATACGATAGACAAATTTGTTTGAACACAATAAAATAATATTTTATTTTATTTCAATCAAATTTGTTTACTACAAATATCAATACAATTTTCTCATTTTGTGCATTTGTTCCTCACTACAACTCTCATCACTCTAGTATACAGTCATTGCCTCACTATATTTCACACGTTCACTCATTTGTGTATACACAGACATTGACACGTATACTTGTCTCTGTGTGTTCCAATCCAGTCCAGTCATCTTCATACCTATCACAGAAGCACACACAATAAACTAGGACAAAGTAGCAAATATAAATTTGTATTATTTTTTTTTTGCCTCAGAATTTTGGTGTGTTTCTCATCATTTTTCTAGACTTAGTCTGATATATATATCAAATGCTCACATCTGTTTAATTGTATAGAGAAGAAACCAGTATTGCAACTGAGGAGCAGCCTCATGGACCAACTCAACTCAGTGCATATCAAAAAAAGCAAGAAGTTCAAAAGTAATTCAAGTCAGGGAAGTGCAAATGATCAAGAACAACAAGACACTCATGTGCAGCAGTACAATGACAAGGAAGTAAAATGGTAGCATTATCAAAACATTTTTGCCAAGTCAATGATATGTTTACAATAGAACCAACAAAGGGCATGCACAAAAAAACAAGGTGCGGCAAGTTCAACACAAAATGGACACAAGAGTTCATGTCAAGAGAAATACATATATGGCATTTATGTTAAAATGATTTATAATCATAATACTGTAATGAATACATATATGACATTTATGTTGAAATCAATTTTAACAAGGGAGGTTCAAGTATACAACAAAGCAGCTATATGTATGAGGACAGTAACATTTATGGTGTGGCGAGAACAAAACGACTTAGCATAAACAAGGATGCTATAGCCATATACAAATCAGGTCAAGGAGCAGTTTCAAGTATACAGTACAACAACATGGTTTATAGTGCAAGCAGGTGAAACCAAGGCAGTACAAACATATGCACATAGCAACCTTAAGGTGACTGGTTCAAGCTAAAATAATTTTGCTCAGAGCAACATTCATGCACAAATAAATTTGGTACAGCCAAAGTTCTAAATGACAGCACACAAAAATGCCAATGCAACAATAAGCTATGAATGAAGAAGGCCATTTTAGGTGCAACAAGGTACATGAGCATAGCAAGGTAAAGAGTAGTACCAGTTCAAGAAAATGACAAATCAATGTGTTCAAGCTTATGAGCAATTAAAGTGCCACAAATTGACCTAGTAATCAATGGGATCAAAAAGCAGTTCAATACACCAATGTAACAACAAAAAGGAAGTGGCGTGATCAAATGAAGCAACTGTTCTAATTAGTTTCAAAAATGATCAAGTATTGGTCAAAGGCAGATCAAGCTGTATTAACAAAATCAATGCAGTAATTATTCATATCAGTTTTCTATGGATCAATTCAAAGCCAAATTTCAAAGTACATTTCCAGAAGTCAGAGTTTAAATTTTGGGAGTATATATGAAATATATGAGGAAGATTTAAATCCTAGAATTCATGCAAAAGTTCTAGAAAACAAGGATCAATTAAAAACCGAAAATTCAAAGTCCAGAAGCTTCACGCAAGTTTTTCCAAGATTTAACTCGCAAATAGATCCAGAAATTAAGGGATTAACTCAAAGCCGAAACGCTCAAGACCATTTCAAAGCTGAGAAGAATTCAAGCCAAAAATTACGATAATATCATAACCAATCTAATATATGAAATCGGAGTATATATCATATTTTTAATCCTATATAAACACCCCATTATCATTGACAAATCTCCATCCAAGTTCGAATAAATCAAAGCAAATTTCGAAATTAAAATTCATACCAGAAAAAGGAGTAAACTTGGATCCAATTCAATGTTCAATCAAAGAAGAGATTATCACTGGATATTCGAGATCATCACACAACAGAGCGACGGTTTCAAACTCAAGGAGAATCTAAAACCTAGAAAGATCGCAATCACCATTTTTTATTTTTCCAGAAAGAAGGAGACCAGGCCAAAGCAAAAAGGGATAAAGCAAATAGAAGATAGCCGACCATGTTTAAAAGGGACAAAGGCTTATTTATTTTTTATAAAACTAGGTTTTTGATTTAATTAAGTGGTCTTGTTTTAATATTGTTTTTGGATTTTAAATTTGTAATTGAGCTTATAGTTTGTCTAAAAAACTAAGGAGAATAATTACGGGGTTGTAACTCGGGGAAATCTGATTTCGGGTATAGAAATCGGTGCAGGTTTTAAGCGTAGGATTAGTGCAACTAGAGCGTGATTGTGAGGCCTTTTGTGTAGCTCCTAGTAGAAACTGGGGATAAGTTTTGAGCATAGGGTTAGGACAAATAGGCTAGGATTGTCGTAAGTTTACACGTGTTGTAAGCATTGTAATAGTTGACTAATACCTAGTAGAAACCTTAGGAATGCAGCAGTAGGCAGGGTTTTGCTGAAACTACGTAAAATATATGTGTTATTTATTTTTCTGCATTTATTCTGATTATTATCAATGTTGATATTATTTATCAATCAGCAAAAATTGCGATAAACCCTATTCACCCCCCCCAAGGTTAATTTAGATCCAACACATACGCGTGATCCTGTGATTTGCCTTACTCTTAAATAAGTTAACAAAAATGTAGGAATTCTCATACTAGTCCCATAACAGACTAGTAGTTAGTTTTTCCCTTACAAACTCGGGTGCCCATATTTTTACACGGACAGCCTAGTGAATAGGTGATTGGATTTATTTTGGATATGCACCATAGCATTGGTGCTCTTTTGGCTGAAGATGAAGACTTGTATTTTTAGCATTTCTTTTGAACCCTTAAACATTACTGTATGTATGTTTATATTTATATTTGATTGCAGGCTTATTATCTATTTGATGAAACTTGTTATGTACTAAGTGGATCTTGTATCTATGCAACTCTGATGATGATTATTATTTCGCTATAATGTTATGGTGTAAATCATTCTACAATTTTATGTATTATGTTATATTCTGTAATTTGCTGATGTGATGAATTTGTTATTTTCCAAATACCAACATTGCCACCGTGGAGCTGGGTTTTGGTTCGTGTCAGGCGTGGTATCAGAGCTTAGGATAACCTTAGTTCTGGAAGATAACATATTGAACATCTCGTCAGAAATAGAGTCAGTAGTATTCTAGGACGAGTAACTCGTTAGAGATAGGATTAGTAGTATCCTAGAATGAGTACATCAGAATAGCATATAACAAGATCATTACATCATTATTTATGCATATGTCTATATGCTTCTGTCTTTCCTTAAGCTATCTTTTCTGTTGATCTGACACTTTCCTTGCTATCCACAAAACTGAAAGGAAATGAGTGGACGAGGCAGAGGCCAAGGAAGGGGCAATATCCCCACTGTTAATAATCAGCCTAATCTCGATGAGGGCAGATCAGCGGCTAATAATGATCCCGTATTGCAACAGCGGCCACAACAACCATTTGACCTTGATGTAGTTAACAAGAAATATAAGAACTTATACAGTGTGCCATTCACAGGCACTGGAACCGTAACGGAAGCGTAAGCTTGGTTGAGGTGTTGCGAACGGATCTTCGCGGGACTAGAATTGGCGGATAACAGGAAAAGACTTTTAGCGTCTTGGCTACTTAAAGAGGAGGCCCTAATTTGGTGAGAAGCCGTGACTGTAGGTGATCTCGAAGTTGACATGACTTGAGCGAGGCTTAAAGAGGTCTTTGAGGAAAGGTTTGTTCCTCGACAAGAAGTCGAGCGCTTGCATGATGAATTTGCTAATCTCCGGCAAGGTGACCAAACCGTTCATGAGTATGTCAGCAAGTTTAATGAACCCTCTCGCTATGGCCCGGAATTAATTCAAGAGTCGATCAAGAAGAACAAGCAGTTCATTGACTGTCTTCAGAGGAGGTACCATAGCAGGGTGACAGGCCACATAGAACTTCTATTTTCTAAGGTAGTCGAGATGGCTCGTAGATACGAGGGTATCGATAAGAGAAACTCTCGAGCGGGTCGGGATAGAAATCAAGCTAATAACAAGAGAAAGCTTCCCAATAAGAAGCCTAAAGCCAGCAAAACCGAAGTAGCTAAGCCCCAGGAGGATAGAAAACAGAAGGGTAAATGCTTCAACTGTGACTAGTATGGGTATTGGACTAATGAATGTAATGCTTAAAAAGGCCAAGGCGAAATGAATCCGGCCCTAGCCAGAAACCTTGAGATACGAGAGAATTCTACAATTGTCGAAAGACATGGCATGTTATCAAAAATTGCCCAATGCTGAAAAAGGCCGAAGTGGCTCATATATATGATGGGGCAAATGCGCCAGTTTCTTCTACGGGAGAAGGTAAACCGGACGTATTGGAAGGTACACTTACAATTAAAAATATTCCTAAGTATTATTTGATACGGGATGTAACACCCCACCTCCGCTAGGGTCACTCACAAAGGGAATGCACTAGGTTTGGTGAAGCATTATCGAGGTAAACATGCACAGAAATATTACAAGACAGAACATATATATATAACAGCGGAAGTAAAACAAGTTTCATTACCTTATAAAATAAGGCCTAAAGCCTTTTACATCCGAATACATCAAAACCTGTCTTGCAATAATAAAGAAGCATAAAACCATTTTATAAATTATTCCCCAAGTAAAACAGTAAAGTAGCCATAGCCAAGAAAAGTCTAAGCCATGCGTGATGACCTTCAAGCAGAAGAAGCCCGAACTAGATAACAGTGTTTCCTCCCTGAAACCTGGAGGGGAAACGGAAGACAAAGAGGCGAAACAAAACGGGGTCAGTCATAAAGACTGGTAAGTCCTATCTACTTCCAGCATAAAAACAGGTAAAGGTAACATGACATGCATAAACTGAAAGTAAACATAAGGATGACGACAAGATAGATAAACTAAACCAGGGTAACAGGCTGAACTACTGTAGCAAGGCAAACTAAGATATCATGATAAACTACGGTGTCATGATAAATCAAGGTATCACATCGTCAGGTTTCTATCGAGTATAATATCCCAAGGTATCTATCCTGTATAACATCCCACGGTATCTATCATGTATATTTCTCATGGTCCTAACATGTATATTTGCTCTGCACCTCTCGTACTAGTATCCCAACCCGCGTCATGTGTTAACTAGGAATGTCCCTTGCCCAATGTCAGGTAATGGTCCATGTCAACCTAATATATAGCATATGTAGGTTTTCACAACTCGTATGTTTCTTTCCATGTATAAGTTCAGTCCTTTGCCTTAGGCCATACGGGCTTTCCCATGTAAACGTTTTATCCTTGAGGTTATTTTGGACTGCTACCCTTGATCTAGTTATGTTTCCTTACCATGAACTATCACGCGTTCACTTAGGATTTATGCCACCTAGGACCACTAAGGATTATGCTACCTAATGAACGTTTCCGTGTCTCGGTTTGGGTTTTGGCCACCTAGGACCACTAGGGATTATGCCACCCGTCAACCGCGCCCTTTATCCCACGTATGTATCGTGAACCGTTTTCCATGTCTAGACGCACATGTTCCTCAATGTGCCATCCGAGTTCCGTGCCAGGGCAAATCAAGAAATACGGAACTCGGTCGGGAGCTTTGAGTCGTCTGCTGATGCAGATATCAAGGTCTGTTTTTGTACCCGTGGCTATGGTCCCACGTGACCCCTCCCTCAACTACTGAAAGGCAACCCAAGAAAAATCATGTATGAGAACTACACTACGGCCCATCGATGCCCACTACCAGATAGCCAACCTCACCCATAACTCGATAGCTAGTATATGGTCTGTTGGGAGTTCCCTGCCTTTCCGTACGTACACGATTGACTAAAGATGGTAGGTAGTCGACGACATGCTATCCCGGGGCAAAATCAAGTATCGTCGACTCCACGCTAATCCATCCCAGTCTTTAAGTCGCTCGCATAGCAACCAAGGCACACTCTTGGCTCTTCTACCGTAGACCTTAACCTCTGTGAGGCCGGGTTTCATGGACCACTTGCCACCTCACAGAGGGATACCAAGAGTATCCTCACGTCCCCAGAAGCTACCGCTTCGTCACCCAGTTCGTTGGAGCCCTTATCCAAGTCAGATAAGTTGCTCCTCCTCGTATACTAAGCGATGACCTACCGTATCAGGTTACTCATCTCTTTATGAACTAGTCCCATGTCCTTAGCTAAGAATTATTACTTAGTTATCCTTAACTAAGGTTTACCACTTAGCTCCTCTTTCCGCTATCCTTGTTAACTACGATTTCCAACCTAGTCCCCTGAGCTAGGGTTTTGTCAAATGGGTTAAGTGTTGTTATCCAAGTTCATGACTTAACCCGCCTACGAATCATGTCAAGATTGGCTAAGTACTCAAGTTCAAGGCTTAGCCCTATAGGTTGGTTAAGCACACTAAGAAGCTCATGACTTAAACCTATCAAGTCAAATTGGTTAAGTATTTATTTGTCTTAACCCTATCAAATTATCATGTTAGATTGATTAAGCATAGATTATCTTAATCCCATCAGATTGTCGAGTCGGATTGGTTAAGTGTAGGTTAACTTAACCCCATCCACTAATCGTATTACACTGGTTAAGCCTAATTTAAAATGTCTTGTGACTTAACCCTACCAGACCCACGTATTAGATTGGTTAAGTGTAGGTTACTTAACCTCATCAAATCATCACGAATAATTGGTTAAGTATAAGTTACTTAACCCCATTAAATTATCATATTAAATTTGTTAAGTATTGGTTACTTAACCTCATTGGATTACCAAGTTTAGATTGGTTAAGTGTTTAACTTAACCCCAGCGAATTACCGTGTTTAGATTAGTTAAGTATAGGTTACTTAACCCCATCTAATTACCGTGTTTAGATTAGTTAAGTCTTAATTACTTAACCCCATCTAATTACCGTGTTTAGATTAGTTAAGTCTTAATTACTTAACCCCATCTAATTTCCAAGTCGGATTAGTTAAGCGTAAATTACTTAACCCCATCCCTTAATTGTCTTGTATGGTTAAGTGTCAATAAGAAATCTAGCCCGGTCCCACTTAACCTACCCATTCGTGTCATATTAGTTAAGTGTCATTAGTCGAAATTACTTAACCTTATCATGTGGCATTAATTTAATTAATGCACTCTCAACCTCTCACATTAGACCTTGTTGTGGTTACGGCGGGTCCGGGTAGTTTTACACCACAACCTAGTCTAACCTCGGGTCTTAAGCGCGACATGACCAACTTCTCATATTGGACCCTATTATTTGTAGCCACTAGTTAAGCCGGGCGGGTCCGGGTAGATTTATGCTACAAACTCAACCCAACCTCGAGTTGGCCACTTTCATGTTTGGTCTAGTGTCATATTACACCTACAACCCATACGTGTCTAATTTCAAGTCCCATGTTTACCCCACGTGTCATGCCCCCATTTTGGTTCGACTTACATGTCGTGTTCACATGTAACCTCAAGTCAAGTTTTCATGTCATACCCACGTTTTTCCTAAGCTACCCAAACGTATTTCCATCCCAAGTGGAAGCGAGTCACATAGTAGGGTATTATGCCAACATATTTGCCACAAACATGCATAGTATCATAAGGAAATTTGGCCATAAACATGCGTAGTATCGTAAGGGAATTTGGCCACAAGCATGCATAGTTTAATAAGAGGATTTGGCCACAAACATGCATAGTGTCATAAGGGAATTTGGCCACAAACATGCATGATACATAAGGGGTTTGGGCTCATTTACATGCATTAGCCCCAAAGTCAAATCTTTGCCAATGTTTCACAAGTCAAATGGTTCCCAAAGGTTCATGCTAGCATTCCATAGATAAAGATTCAAACTTGCAAGATATACTAGGTTATACATAACATGAGTGGCATGATTAAGTCGCTAAAACATAACCCAAAGTCACATGTTCATGATAAAGGGGCAAACTAGGTTTACATAGGTTAACATACTCATGTTACATCTCATTTTATCCCATGTCACATTAGAACCACCGTTATAATCTACAAGTAGCTAGAACTTACATAGCGTGGCAAGAGGGCTAGGAGCATGAATCGTTTTGACGAAGAAAGGTGGCTCCTTTGATGAAGAACCGTCATGAAATCGCCATAGCAACGTTGATTTGGCCTCGATTTGGTGTAGCAAGCTTGCACCTTTCAATTCGGATCCGATTTGCATGCATAGTCTCTTGGAGTTGGAGATGGAGTCCATGATCACTCGGCATTTGGGCAGCACTTCGTGGCATGAGTGAATTATGAGGGGTTTAGGGTAGGCTTAGGGTCTTTTTATAGAGATTAGGAGTAGTTTAGGCCGTTAGATTAACCCTAGGATAGATCCAAGCCCTCAAAAATCGTCACAAGACTCCAAAACAGAGCCAAACAGCAAAACAGGTGCACCATGTTGCCTGGGTCCGACCAGGCAGGTCGACCCTGGGGTCGACTCCCCAGTCGACCTGGTCCCACCCAGGTCGACTCCCAGGTCGACCTGGTTCTGGCGGGATTTTTCCCGCCTAGCTTGATTTCTGAAATTTTGAACCTGTTTTCGCTTTTGAATTTTTCGTGAAACTTCGCGAGGTCATATCTTGGTCATACAGACTCCGATTTACAAAATTTCGGACTCTATTTCGCGTATTTTTCCGAGACGAACGCAATGGCACCGCCCGTTTCTCCTGATTCAGATTTTATGATTTAATTCTGCTTTGATTCTTGTCTTAACACGTTGCAAAAATTCGGGTTATTACATCCTCCCCAACTTAAAGGATTTCGTCCCCGAAATCTCCAAGTTAGGAAGAACGTATCCTACCATCCATCATCCATCTACTCAAAACATCATCCACAGATAACCATGGTCCTTAAAAGACTCCTAATGCTTTATGAACACATGCAAAAAGTGTGTGTATATGTTCCTTAGCTAATGCTAATGATCAGGCCTGAATGATCTTTCTAATGCAAAATATGTTTAGTGCCATGAGTCCAACATGTATGCGAATAGTCCTAGTCATATAAGTACTATATGTGTGCACAAACATTCATTCATATGCAACATCCGCATGATAACACATTCAATTTCATCCATAAACAAGTATAAATACTCGTGCATATGCAACATGAAACGTGACCGCGTCAATCTAGTATCTAATGTGTATTCGCGCATCCACGAGCAACCACTTGCAACCATTTGCAACCATATCAACCATAACATGTTTCAAATACATGTTTACATCCATAGAGTTCTATCTAAGGTTCTCACGATAAGATCGAGGAGATAAACAAGACAAACTCCTTACGGGGTTTATAACAGAAACGGGACCGAGAGGATATCCACCAAGCGATAGCATGCAAGCAAACTCTAAAGGAGAACCAAGGATCAAGGATACACTCTTTTAAAAGAGGTACGATGCGCGTGTCTAGCCTTACGTCTTCTAAGTCACGTTTCCTTGAGCTTAATTCCATTGTGCCTTGACCGCCTTTCGACTTCATGATTTCGTAGTTCCTTGATTCCTATTTCCAAGGTATGAGTCGGAACTCTTTTCACTGTCACCTCTCGCTCCACTTTCATTTATTCTTTCCCTAGTATACTTGGCTCAACCATATCTACGTACTCATGCAAGCTCTCCAAAATTCACTAGTGAATTCTAGATCTCGTTTACCAATGCCAATCCATGTTACCACGTACACTTACTAGGGTGATTCCTATAACCCATGCTTAAGCGGAATGGACCATCCGCCTTAGTGGCGAACGTTGCTCGATCGGATCAGAGATTTCCAATAAATGCATCAAGAGATTCTAGGTAACCAACCATGACAGAACCCAAAAGGTTACATGAGACTTCGAAGGTATTACCAAAGCAAGCCAAGAGTCTGACTACCCTCTTTTCAAAACCGAGAATGGTATCCCTTACTGGATAACCACTTTACCCCTAGAATCCATCCATGGCTCAACAGTAGAAGTATTGCTTCTAATCTCAACACTTGGCATAGACGTTCTCAAATCCAACAAGTCATGAATAAATGGACCGACTCTCCAACCAGATTTTGGGACAAAACTGGGATCCTTTACCATGCTAGTACTAAGGTGCAGAGACTCAACTATCCAAGCAGACTTAAATGATACGATGACCAAGACAAAGTCTGGACGGGATGATAGAAAAGAACGACTAAACCTTTACCAGAAACGGTACCATTTCTTTTAGGTACCCTATAAATGGGGCGTACAATTGCCCTCTCCGATGATCTTGTCCTTGTCCTCCTTGATGGACTAAGCCATACCAACAGTTGCTTATCCTTAAGCTCGCGTCCTTTATCCTTACTCTTATTATCCTTCCTTGTACCACGGCAACAGGTCTCTCGAGAACCACCTCCATCGTATGGAAAACACCTACGTGGCTAGACAAGGATTAGTCACAGTTAAAACTACTGTGACTACAGATGGAGGAAAGAAAGGAAAAGAGATTCAATCAAGGAAACAAAGGATAGGGCTAATGGCTTTTGGGGAATAGCCTTTAAAAACTTTTCTTGAAAAATGCTTCTTTGTAAAACGGTTTCTCAAATAGTTTCAGAAGGTTTTAAAAACTTTTGCCCAATCTGGTAACCTGGCTCTGATACCAAATGTAACACCCCACCTCCGCTAGGGTCACTCACAAAGGGAATGCACTAGGTTTGGTGAAGCATTATCGAGGTAAACATGCACAGAAATATTACAAGACAGAACATATATATAAAACAACGGAAGTAAAACAAGTTTCATTACCTTATAAAATAAGGCCTAAAGCCTTTTACATCCGAATACATCAAAACCTGTCTTGCAATAATAAAGAAGCATAAAACCATTTCATAAATTATTCCCCAAGTAAAACAGTAAAGTAGCCATAGCCAAGAAAAGTCCAAGCCATGCGTGACGACCTTCAAGCAGAAGAAGCCCGAACTAGATAACAGTGTTTCCTCCCTGAAACCTGGGGGGGAAACGGAAGACAAAGAGGCGAAACAAAACGGGGTCAGTCATAAAGACTGGTAAGTCCTATCTACTTCCAGCATAAAAACAGGTAAAGGTAACATGACATGCATAAACTGAAAGTAAACATAAGGATGACGACAAGATAGATAAACTAAACCAGGGTAACAGGCTGAACTACTGTAGCAAGGCAAACTAAGATATCATGATAAACTACGGTGACATGATAAATCAAGGTATCACATCGTCAGGTTTCTATCGAGTATAATATCCCAAGGTATCTATCCTGTATAACATCCCACGGTATCTATCATGTATATTTCTCATGGTCCTAACATGTATATTTGCTCTGCACCTCTCGTACTAGTATCCCAACCCGCGTCATGTGTTAACTATGAATGTCCCTTGCCCAATATCAGGTAATGGTCCATGTCAACCTAATATATAGCATATGTAGGTTTTCACAACTCGTATGTTTCTTTCCATGTATAAGTTCAGTCCTTTGCCGTAGGCCATACGGGCTTTCCCATGTAAACGTTTTATCCTTGAGGTTATTTTGGACTGCTACCCTTGATCTAGTTATGTTTCCTTACCATGAACTATCGCGCGTTCACTTAGGATTTATGCCACCTAGGACCACTAGGGATTATGCTACCTAATGAACGTTTCCGTGTCTCGGTTTGGGTTTTGGCCACCTAGGACCACTAGGAATTATGCCACCCGTCAACCTCGCCCTTTATCCCATGTATGTATCGTGAACCGTTTTCCATGTCTAGACGCACATGTTCCTCAATGTGCCATCCGAGTTCCGTGCCATGGCAAATCAAGAAATACGGAACTCGGTCGGGAGCTTTGAGTCGTCTGCTGATGCAGATATCAAGGTCTGTTTTTGTACCCGTGGCTATGGTCCCACGTGACGCCTCCCTCAACTACTGAAAGGCAACCCAAGAAAAATCATGTATGAGAACTACACTACGGCCCATCGATGCCCACTACCAGATAGCCAACCTCACCCATAACTCGATAGCTAGTATATGGTCTGTTGGGAGTTCCCTGCCTTTCCGTACGTACACGATTGACTAAAGATGGTAGGTAGTCGACGACATGCTATCCCGGGGCAAAATCAAGTATCGTCGACTCCACGCTAATCCATCCCAGTCTTTAGGTCGCTCGCATAACAACCAAGGCACACTCTTGGCTCTTCTACTGCAGACCTTAACCTCTGTGAGGCTGGGTTTCATGGACCACTTGCCACCTCACAGAGGGATACCAAGAGTATCCTCACGTCCCCCGAAGCTACCGCTTCGTCACCCAGTTCGCTGGAGCTTTTTATCCAAGTCAGATAAGTTGCTCCTCCTCGAATACTAAGCGATGACCTACCATATCAGGTTACTCATCTCTTTATGAACTAGTCCCATGTCCTTAGCTAAGAATTATTACTTAGTTATCCTTAACTAAGGTTTACCACTTAGCTCCTCTTTCCACTATCCTTGTTAACTAGGATTTCCAACCTAGTCCCCTGAGCTAGGGTTTTGTCAAATGGGTTAAGTGTTGTTATCCAAGTTCATGACTTAACCCGCCTACGAATCATGTCAAGATTGGCTAAGTACTCAAGTTCAAGGCTTAGCCCTACAGGTTGGTTAAGCGCACTAAGAAGCTCATGACTTAACCCTATCAAGTCAAATTGGTTAAGTATTTATTTGTCTTAACCCTATCAAATTATCATGTTAGATTGATTAAGCATAGATTATCTTAATCCCATCAGATTGTCGAGTCGGATTGGTTAAGTGTAGGTTAACTTAACCCCATCCACTAATCGTATTACACTGGTTAAGCCTAATTTAAAAGGTCTTGTGACTTAACCCTACCAGACCCACGTATTAGATTGGTTAAGTGTAGGTTACTTAACCTCATCAAATCATCACGTATAATTGGTTAAGTATAAGTTACTTAACCCCATTAAATTATCATATTAAATTTGTTAAGTATTGGTTACTTAACCTCATTGGATTACCAAGTTTAGATTGGTTAAGTGTTTAACTTAACCCCAGCGAATTACCGTGTTTAGATTAGTTAAGTATAGGTTACTTAACCCCATCTAATTACCGTGTTTAGATTAGTTAAGTCTTAATTACTTAACCCCATCTAATTATCGTGTTTAGATTAGTTAAGTCTTAATTACTTAACCCCATCTAACTTCCAAGTCGGATTAGTTAAGCGTAAATTACTTAACCCCATCCCTTAATTGTCTTGTATGGTTAAGTGTCAATAAGAAATCTAGCCCGGTCCCACTTAACCTACCCATTCGTGTCATATCGGTTAAGTGTCATTAGTCGAATTTACTTAACCTTATCATGTGGCATTAATTTAATTAATGCACTCTCAACCTCTCACATTAGACCTTGTTGTGGTTACTAGTTACGCCGGGCGGGTCCGGGTAGTTTTACACCACAACCTAGTCTAACCTCGGGTCTTAAGCGCGACATGACCAACTTCTCACATTGGATCCAATTGTTTGTAGCCACTAGTTAATCCGGGCGGGTCCGGGTAGATTTATGCTACAAACTCAACCCAACCTCGAGTTGGCCACTTTCATGTTTGGTCTAGTGTCATATTACACCTACAACCCATACGTGTCTAATTTCAAGTCCCATGTTTACCCCACGTGTCATGACCCCATTTTGGTTCGACTTACATGTCGTGTTCACATGTAACCTGAAGTCAAGTTTTCATGTCATACCCACGTTTTTCCTAAGCTACCCAAACGTATTTCCATCCCAAGTGGAAGCGAGTCACATAGTAGGGTATTATGCCAACATATTTGCCACAAACATGCATAGTATCATAAGGAAATTTGGCCATAAACATGCGTAGTATCATAAGGGAATTTGGCCACAAGCATGCATAGTTTAATAAGAGGATTTGGCCACAAACATGCATAGTGTCATAAGGGAATTTGGCCACAAACATGCATGATACATAAGGGGTTTGGGTTCATTTACATGCATTAGCCCCAAAGTCAAATCTTTGCCAATGTTTCACAAGTCAAATGGTTCCCAAAGGTTCATGCTAGCATTCCATAGATAAAGATTCAAACTTGCAAGATATACTAGGTTATACATAACATGAGTGGCATGATTAAGTCGCTAAAACATAACCCAAAGTCATATGTTCATGATAAAGGGGAAAACTAGGTTTACATAGGTTAACATACTCATGTTACATCTCATTTTATCCCATGTCACATTAGAACCACCGTTATAATCTACAAGTAGCTAGAACTTACATAGCGTGGCAAGAGGGCTAGGAGCATGAATCGTTTTGACGAAGAAAGGTGGCTCCTTTGATGAATAATCGTCATGAAATCACCATAGCAACATTGATTTGGCCTCGATTTGGTGTAGCAAGCTTGCACCTTTCAATTCGGATCCGATTTGCATGCATAGTCTCTTTTAGTTGGAGATGGAGGCCATGATCACTCGGCATTTGGGCAGCACTTCGTGGCATGAGTGAATTATGAGGGGTTTAGGGTAGGCTTAGGGTCTTTTTATAGAGATTAGGAGTAGTTTAGGCCGTTAGACTAACCCTAGGATAGATCCAAGCCCTCAAAAATCGTCACAAGCCTCCAAAACAGAGCCAAACAGCAAAACAGGTGCACCAGGTTGCCTGGGTCCGACCAGGCAGGTCGACCCTGGGGTCGACTCCCCAGTCGACCTGGTCCCACCCAGGTCGACTCCCAGGTCGACCCCCAGGTCGACCTGGTTCTGGCGGGATTTTTCCCGCCTAGCTTGATTTCTGAAATTTTGAATCTGTTTTCGCTTTTGAATTTTTCATGAAACTTCGCGAGGTCATATCTTGGTCAAACAGACTCCGATTTACGAAATTTCGGACTCTATTTCGCGTATTTTTCCGAGACGAACGCAATGGCACAGCCCGTTTATCCTGATTCAGATTTTATGATTTAATTCTGCCTTGATTCTTGTCTTAACACGTTGCAAAAATTCGGGTTGTTACACGGGAGCGTCATGAAGTTTAATTTCAAGCAATACGGTTAAGAAGTTAAATTTAAAATTGAGGAATCTTGAAGAATCTATTAGTGTCCACAACCCGATAGGAGGTTCTCTTGCTCTTTTTTTATATTGTAGAGTTCCTGTCTCTTATTCTTGTTATCGGTTTTCTTTTGATTTGATTGTCATGAATTTTTCCAAATTTGATATCATAGTTGGATTGGATTGGTTGACGAAGTATGTGGCCAAAGTTAAATGTGCCGAAAGAGTAGTTAAAGTTAAAACAAAATTAGGGAGTATTATTATACTATGCATAGGTTCAAGTTCAGATCGAAAAGAATTTTGGTCTACTCTTGAAGTTTCTCCTACTTCTATTGGGAATATTCTCGTTGTTAGAGATTTTGCGGATGTGTTTGAAAAAGTTGATAGCTTACCTCCGCGAAGAGAAATTAATTTCAAAATCGATTTAGTTCTAAATGTAAGGCCATTTGTGCATGCAATTCGAAGAATGACATTGAAAGAGAAAGAAGAGTTGGGTGATCAAACTCGATAATTACTATGGAAAGGTCTAATCAGGCCTAGTTTCTCGAGTTGGGGAGCAGCCGTGGTATTTGTTCCAAAGTCAAATAGTATTCTCAGATTGTGCGTAGATTACCGAGACTTAAATAAGAAAACATTAAAGAATAAACATCTGTTGCTGCGCATTGATGAACTATTAGATCGCTTGAATGGGAGTGTTTTTCCGAAGATGGACCTAGCTATATGGTTCCATCAGTTGCGGACTGCAGAAGAATGTGTTCCTTTGACAGCTTTAAGAGGTCAGGATTTATTTTATGAGTGGTTAGTAATGTCGTTCGGCTTGTGTAACGCTCTCGCATATTTTGTTGATTTGATGAATCGAGTATTTCACGGAGTTTTGAGTAAATTTGTGCTAGTTTATGTTGATGATATTTTAATCTTCTCTAAGTCAACTAGCAAGCATGCAAAGCATTTGGAACAGGTTTTGGAAATTCGGAGAAAGAATGTATTAAAAGCCAAATTTTCTAAATGCATATTCTGGCAAGAAGAAGTGAAGTTCCTCAGTCATGTCGTATCAAAGGAAGGAATTTCGGTGGATCCAAGAAAGATTACAACCATTATAGATTGGAAGCAACCTAGCACTCCCACAAAAGTCAGAAGTTTTTTGGGATTGGAAAGCTATTATAGGAAATTCGTTAAGGGTTTTTCGAAGCTATCTAGCCGATAAACACCCCACATTTTTAACTTAAGATAATAAAATAAGGATAACTTAATTAAACATTTAGTGTAACGACCCGCAAATCCATACTATCTGAGTTAACTAATAACACCACACATCCAACCCAAATTGTATAGATATACGAATCATTATTAGAAAGAAGTTAGAGGATGAGAAATAGAAAGAAAGAAATATTAGAATAGAAGAAAAAACGAAGGTCACAAACTCACAGTGGAATGAATAAAATATATTAAATAACATAACCTTTGAAATACAAACCAATAACTGTATGTACATACCATTATCAGAGCACAACAGTTATTCCTGGAACAGTTATAAACACCTGTTTCCAGATACAACATAGTACATAGCGGAAATATGATAGCCTATAGCTAACTGGTGAAGCCTCGTGCTTCCAGCCCTTCTAAGTGAATCTGAAAAATCCCGACTACTTGACTGCCCGTACAAATTTGGGCACCCAAGAGTTTAGGGAAAACAAACAAAATAAACTCTGGGTCAGTCATGGGACTGGTGTGAGTAAACTCCAACCAATTGTTTAACTTTAAAAATCTTTTTGAAATAAATGATAATCGTAAGACCGATCCACACATAAAAACGGATGGTTTTTACCTTACGATAACCCAAATATCTTTGATATCAAATCCAGTGATATTATAATAATGTCTACATCAAATAAATAGAATCAAGCGGAATGCTTTCATCTCACGTTCCATATATAATATAAAACCAAAAACCTCAGGGCGCTTATTGGAGATTGGATTCCGACTATGACAAAGTATGGAACCACCTTCTGATAGTGTATCTCTAGAGGGAAATACACTGGGTTCAACAAGAACATCTTGCAACCCGTCCCACACATGACCGACCACTCATTTCGCTTCAGTGTATTGAATGTATATCACCAACGGTTGGGATCAGAAACCGTTTCCCGAAAAGGGATAGCATCGATAGATTAAAGAAGTAAAAGGAGTTTCTCTAGATAGGTGATTATACATCCTAATGGGAGCGACCCACCTAGCCATGCTGCCTACCCGATTTTTGTCATTTCCCGGTTGTTGAGACCTGAGGCTACGATTACTTATCATTCATTGATAGCACAATTACTTTGAATGCCACATTGTCATATCCGTTAATCACTAATTGATTTGCACTAATATATTCTGGATATTATGCTAAGAGAATAAATTCTCCGCCACCATATATCTATACAGACCAACATATGCGATCATTAGAAATACTCTGTCAGACATTCGTCCACATACGTTCGTTCTGGAACAGAACGAAATCGAAGGCACAATTTCCATTAATAGAAAAAGTCCTTGCCCTTTACTCTGTCTTCGATTATCTTCATATAATCTGATTTGCAATGCTACTGCCAATACGGAGTGGTTCTCGGATAATAATCCAACTGGTCTCTCCATATTGGCAACGATATTGGCAAACACTTCGATAGTCGGTTATTTAACTATCGAAGAAAAATAAACATCCATTCAAAACATCAAACAATCACTGGGCCCCTTGATTAATATTTCGTTAATTAAATCACTTCTCTATTTCCTTATCAATATTTGTTAACCAAATATTTTCAATAATCATCTTAGCCTCCTACGTTATTTGGAAAACATTTCCATATATCGACTTCTTTTATTTTCTATACTTAGAAAATATATTCTATTTGCAATTGAAAACAATTTCAATCACTTTTCTCTTTCCCGACTACTTTAATTATACTCAGGAAATATTTACTTTTTTATTTCCAAAATTCCACCACTTGGGTTAAAACGAATGCTATGTAAAACATCGTTACAACAACCCAAAATATTTTATTCAACTAACTCTTATTCAAGCACTTCTCTTCAAGTCTGGATCTTGCTATTTATCAATTAAAAATGAAATCAATAAAGTTGGGGTATAATTACCTCTCAGACCTTGACTGAAAAACATCCTTAACTTCAAAACGGACAAGACCACTTACCTCGAATAATCCACACCATATAAAGCCTATTATTCATTTTTAAAACGTATATACATTTCTCTTTCTATTACTAGACTATCGATTTTCTTTTTGTTTATAATATTCTATTTTAGATTCGTTTCCTTATCGAATTCAATATATATTGATATATAGATTTCTAATTATCAGAATATCTTAAAAATATTCTAACTCCTTAAGTTTTTGAAAATTTTGCCATAACCTCATTTGTACTAGAAGCATCGGGAAAATCCCCAAACCACCACATAGGCCTCTCTAATCAAAAAGAAAAAGAAAAAGCCAAGTGGCTAGCCGATTCGGCGCATAAAATCTCTTATGGAATTTAAACATGTACCTTTTTGTCGGGCATATAAATTTATAAACTTCATATACTTCATTCCGTACCTGTCTAACACATGTTCATCTGTTTTCAATTCAATTCAACTCAATCCAATCGTTTGAATTCAGTTTCGCCCATTTATCCTTTAATAAGCTTCTTAGCCTATTTCACTTGTTATTTGAACATATCATGTTCGTATGTATTTTTAGTTTTCTTAAAAATCAATTGGATTTCATTTCAGGTTTCGTATTGGATTTTGAATATGAAATTCACAAGTGTCATTTACTTATCAAAAGAAATATCTCGATCTAAAATTCGATTAACAAATTATTCTTCCATTTAGTTAATTCTATTCAAAAATAATTAATTAATTTTGTTTCAAAAAAATCAATCCATTTATTCCACTCGAGTTCATATTTATTTTATAACTCAAGTCCAGATTTTTCAAATGGAAATTCGGATTCTATTTGCTTAAAAATCCTTATATTTATTTATATAAACCATTATGGTTTTAAAACGATTTTGGCGCTGATTTATGAAAATTTGATTTTGACATAACTCAAAATCTATCAGACGAAATCCAGATTTTTCTCCTCCATTAGAAAACTATTATTCAACCGGTCCTGACGATTCTTGTTTCAAAGAATTCCGACTTAATTTGAGTTCTATAAACTCAATTGAAGTTCGAAATGCCAATTTACGAACTACCGCGCTACGGCGAGTTCGTTTTAATTATATTTATATATATAAACGTTTAAACTACGTTTAAAACAAATTCAACTCCATTCTAATATATTTTTAATATTATATCAAATCAAATTTTCCAATTCAACATAATATATCTGTTTTCCTAAAATTGTCGATTTTTCCTTACTCGGTCATATATTTATTTATACTTTAATCTTTTATATTAAATTCGAATTTCTTTTACAAAATATAAATCCTTTGGATTTATTTCTGTTTTGTTTAAAAATCTGCATTTCGAAATATATTTCTTCGTTCCCATTTCGAAATGATTTCAACTTTCTATTTTCAAATTCTCTTTTCGGTTCAATTTGAATTTTCCATATTCAAATTCCATTTGAATTTTCTACATTCAAATTCTATTTTTCCATTCTATTTGAATTTTCTATATTCAAATTCTATTTTCAATTCTATTTTAAATTCATATTTGAATTTAAATATTCAAATTATCTTCTGATAATTAATTCATTATATTTATAAACACCCTTTTATAATTTTTTCCTTATTTTATATTTAAACAAATCTATTTCGAAATATATTTAAAACCAAATTCTCCTTTAGGAAATTTCTATTTATAATAACTTATAACACCCAATTTATTTTCATATTCAATTTAACTTCTATTTAAATAAATTCGAATTAATCGAATTCAAATCATAAATCCTTACGGATTTATTTTAGTTCAATTTATATTCTGAACATCAGAATAAATTCCATCATTTATTTCTATAAAACGATTTCCCCATTTCTATTTTTAAATTCACATTTGAATTTAAATGTTGAAATTATCCAATGATAATTTTTCCACTTTATTTATAAACACTGTTTATAAATGCATTTCAGTTTCCCACATTATCTAATGAAAATCATCCCATTTTATTTTATAAATGCCGTTTATAAATTTACTTCAATTTCCTGTATTATTTAATTTATAAACACCGTTTATAAATTCAACACTTGTTAATATTTTTCAAAAACAAGTAAACATTTCTTAGCCCATTCGAAATTCAAATTCTATTTTAGAAAAAATAGAATTTTCCTTTTAAATCTCAAAATCCCATTTTCACAATATTTTTATAATTTAACATTTTGGCCCCAGTAATATTTAAACAACCAAACCACTCAATTATCAATCAACACATCATATATGATAATATATGTGAAAGCAAACAAATAATAATATTTTTTTGGAATCCAGTTGGATCCCTCCAACCTATTTTCCTGCATCCACATATGTTAGCCAACAGAAATAATACCCATCCTGCTTCATGGCAGGATATCGCGGTATGAAGGTCATCCACTATCATAGCGTGGGGCGCATAGGGTAATCATCCGCTAATGTTACTGCGGGCATCCGCTAATGGTACTACGGGAATCCAATCGCCAATATATATATATATATATATAATAATAGCCACAACCAAGCCTAAATAACTAATATATTTTAACAGCAACAAATAATATTTAAAGCATCCAAACAATCAATAAACAATTATTTTTAACTGATAAAAATAATTCTAAATAAAATTTGAGTGAGATTTACTCACATTGATTCATTTGCTGAATATCTGTTTAAATCTTTATCGTCGCAGCTACGAAACTACTCGAGTTGAATCCGTCTTGTACCTATGGTTATTAAATTTTTATTTAACAATTAACCATTTATTAATTTAAACTATTTAAATCAATTATCATAGATATGCTCAAATTTGAAAACGAATATACATTGATCTCCTTTAAACTCTTCTCCAATTTACGAACGTACCCCACTACAATAGACATCAATAGCCGTTGCTACTTTTTTCACCATGAAAACACCATCAGAACATCGCCATTGATTTATCATCCCCGTGAATGAATTCGAACACAGTACATAGCCAGTGACTTTATTTCAAGTTGCGCCTTCCACTTCCCTGAATCATTGCATTGAAATCACCAGCCAAACCCACTACAAAATTATATTACTAACTTCCCGACCATATCTGCTGCCTATAACTTCTTCCTCCTCTTCCAGTATTTTATATGAAACCTATTGATGTTCCTTAACCTTCAATGCTTCACAAAACCCAAACCATTTGCATCCCATCAAAAAGTACGACTCCTCTAATCAATCGCACCACTCATCCAAGTTCGTTATCCGCTTTAATACCCAACGCAATCCACTATAGAACTCAAATCCCACTCCATCTTGGCGCAATACCATCGTCGCCTCCCCCTAAAACAGCAGCGGTCCTCAACCACATCACAAGTCTCCAGAACAACGCTAAAATCCATAATCGTACTTAGCAAAACCCTGCGGATCCTCTGCGATTTTGAGCGATGAGCCACAGTGAACCTCGAGTTCCAAATCGCAAGTATATTCAAATGTGTTTAAGCTTCAAAAATCTCAACTGTTTTTGAATCGCGATTTCCCAATTTCGATTGTTCTGAAGTCGCCTCAGTTCGAATTCAAATTTCAATTGCCCCCCTTTTCTTTTAAATAACGATGAATTTTGTTTTGGTTGCTTGGAAGAGGGATTGGAGAGGCCATTTTTATTTCTTGCTTTCGATTTTGGTTTCTAAAGAGAAAGGGAAAACAAGAGAAAAGGTCGCCTATTTATAAAGAAAAATTAGCTTAGTGTAGAAGGAAGTTGGTACAAGCTATGCTATGTATTTTCAATGTCTTAGGGTAGGTGAAGTACACTGTATTAAATTTTGATTAGATTTAAAGAGATTTTTATTTCTTTTTAAATAGATATCGATTTGATTTCGATCTTACCCATTATAAATATCTCGGGGTTCATAATTAAAAATCATGAACCGCTATTTCAGCATACCGACCGTCATTCCAATATTATAACGCTATTCTGAACTGAACAGAAAAGATTATAAAATCTAATTCGAACGTAAATATAAAATAATTATATTAAATTGATATAATATAATTAAAAATTCAGAAATAATCAGTCCTTCGATAATAAATTATTATTACTATCGTATATATTCAAATAGAATTCATACCGATTATCTAAATTGTATTGATTCAGTTTTTAACTTCGATTTCAATTATATTTTGTATTTCGATAATTTAATATATTCGATAAAAATTCAAAAATTTATTTTTAAATCGATAACATAATATAAAAATTGATTTATATTATTAACTCTATATTTAAAATAAATATTAAATATTCAAAAATAAATCGACAAAAATCTGGGTCGTTACATTCTTCCCCCCTTAAAAGAATTTCGTCCCCGAAATTGCTAAGGTAAGAAAAATGCTACGAACCAACGTACTTTTCAAAACATACTTATGCTGAAACTCAACTCTTTATATATCAACAACTTTTAGTTCTACCAAAACTTTTGGTTTTTATTCATACGTATTCAAATTCATCCCAATTAATTTTAATCAATTTATTCCTTTCAATCCATTTAATTTGATTATGTTAAATTTAAATTTCAGAATTTAAATTCTCGGGTTTTTATTTTAAATCCTTTTGAAATCACATAAATATATACATACATTTATTCTAATCTCAAATTCAATACATTTGAATTTTCAAACCAACTTGTTTTATTTCAAACAATTTCCATCAAAAATTTTCTAAGGTAGCAAATTCATCACTTAGAAACTCGAAAATGAACACTGATGATGCGGCCATCATCATCAGAATTATTTCCCAGCAACTGAAGTGAGTTCACTGCTTTATCACTCTTAAAATCCATTCAAAAAATGATTTTGATTCAAAATCCTGCAAACACAAAGCTATATTTTAATATACTTCAGAAACTTTTTTTCCAACTTCCCAGGATTTCAAATTCTAAATTTTGCTTTGAATTCAATTTTAATTCATTTCGTTTGTATATTTCATTTGTATACAAATTATATTTGGTTATATATATGACCATTCTAATTTTTATAATCTAATTTGATTATAATAACAACAAATTTATCCATATAATAACTTCAGAAAATTATCCCTTCTATATCAGAATAAAATTTTGGGTAAAATTATTTCATCTACCCACTTTAAAACAATACTGTGCCAAATTTCTCTATTCAAGTGTTTAGAAATTCCTATCGACTTCGTGGCGTCCCACGATTCGATCAGAATTCATAAACTACTCACCAGACAAGTCAACACAATATAAAACAATTTTTTTATATCAATTAACAAATATGCTCTCTCATATATATATACACTCAACTCATTCTAGGGTACTTATGACCCTATCTGTAATGAGCACATTCCACCAACGCCTAGGTATTCGCTCAACCTAAGCTCTAATACCAACTGTAACGACCCGCAAATTCGTATTATCTGAGTTGACTAATAACACCACACGTCCAACCCAAATTGCACAGAAATACGAATTATTATTAGAAAGAAGTTAGAGGATGAGAAATAGAAAGAAAGAAATATTAGAATAGAAGAAAAAACGAAGGTCACAAACTCACAGCGGAACGAATAAAATATATTAAATAACATAACGTTTGAAATACAAATCAGTAACTGTATATACATACCATTATCAGAGCACAACAGTTATTCCTGGAACAGTTATAAACACCTGTTTCCAGATACAACATAGTACACATCGGAAATATGATAGCCTGTAGCTAACTAGTGAAGCCTCGTGCTTCCAGCCCTTCTAAGTAAATCTGAAAAATCCCGACTACTTGACTGCCCGTACAAATTTGGGCACCCAAGAGTTTAGGGAAAACAAACAAAATAAACTCTGGGTCAGTCATGGGACTGGTGTGAGTAAACTCTAACCAATTGTTTAACTTTAAAAATCCTTTCGAAAGAAATGATAATCGTAAGACCGATCCACACATAAACACGGATGATTTTTACCTTGTGATAACCCAAATATCTTTGATATCAAATCCAGTGATATTATAATAATATCTACATCAAATAAATAGAATCTAGCGGAAAGCTTGCATCTCACGTTCCATATATAATATAAAACCGAAAACCGCAAGGCGCTTACTGGAGATCGGATTCCGACTATGACAAGGTATGGAACCACCTTCCGATAGTGTATCTCTAGAGGGGAATACACTGGATTCAACAAGAACATCTTCCAACCCGGCCCATACATGACCGACCACTCATTTCGCTTGAGTGTATCGAATGCATATCACCAACGGTTGGGATCAGCAACCGTTTCCCGAAAAGGGATAGCATCGATAGATTAAAGAAGTAAAAGGAGTTTCTCTAGATAGGTGATTATACACCCTAATGGGAGTGACCCACCTAGCCATGTTGCCTGCCCGATTTTTGTCATTTCCCGGTTGTTGAGGCCTGAGGCTATGATTACTTATCATTCATTGATAGCACGATTACTTTGAATGCCACATTGTCGTATCTGTTAATCAGTAATTGATTTGCACAAATATATTCTGGATATTATTGTTGGCTAGCTTTTTTACCGAGCCACCAAGGTTCACTCACAAGAAGAAGGTATGAAACTGCATTCCTTAAATTCATGAAGGATCGGATCGCACCAAAGGATCGTCCCTCATCGGATCGCCCCTCATCGGATCGCCCCCCATCGGATCGCCCCCATTGCATCTGCGATCCGACTACTTCCACGCGACTCGATCCGTACATACGCTACTACCCAGCACAGACCGATCCGATCCCCTGATGCATAGCGAAGCCTCTGACCTGTTCAAGCACGAGCTAGTCTTCGGCGATTCGAGATGCACGGATCCAGCGATACGTGTCCCCAACTGTCACTTTGACTGATTCTCCCCCTTTGCTCGATCCGATATTTAAGGGGATCGCAACACCTGTCCACAACGGCTAATTTGACAAATTCTTCATCCGGCTGCGATACGATCCGATATTCTCGGGATTTATGCCACGTGTGACCGCGATCCGCTTGACAAAATCAGCTATAAATAGCCCATAGCTTGGCATTTTTTAGGATCTTTTGGCAATATTGAGCACTGATTCCGCCATTATTGTCATACCACCATTTCTTATCAGTTTTATTACTAGATTACTGAGAGAAATCGAAATTGTAAAAGTGAGCTTGAGAGAAATCATTGATTGTACTAGCATTCAAAGTATAATCGATAACATATAAAGTGGACGTAGGCTCGTTAACGACGAACCACTATAAATTCTGTGTGTTTTCTGCTTTTTCTTCATTCTCCAGTTAAAATTCTTTAAGAATCAGAACAATTTCGGTGTTAGGTCCAAATTTTGATCTAACATTTTGGTGCTTTCACTGAGAAAACAGTCCCAAGACTTCACTGTTCAGCATTCCGAAGATTCCAGCGACATCTGATATCATGGCTGGAAAGAAGTCTAAGGAAGTACGAGCTTCACGAACAAATGAAATTGCGAATGAAGCAGTTGAAGAAAGTATGCACGAGCTGGGCAATGAGGGATCTTTGGATCGCGGAGCGCCGGGGGCTAACCGATCCGATGAAGGTGCCACGCTCCGAGTCGACGAGGACGAGGCGATCCGGACTGTTGAAGGGGCTGTTACTCGATCCCGTGATAACGCCTCGAATCCTCCTCATGCCATGACCACGAACCGATCCCAGGGGGGCGCTGCGAGCCGCCATCCTCGATCCACAGCGATCCGAATTGATGATCAGACTACAACTCGACCTGGAAAGGAGCCTATGGCTCGCTTCTACCGTCCTAGCCCCTCCGCTCGACCTGGCTCAAGCTCTTTGCGCATAAGAGAAAGTGATGATGATCAATATGACCCTTCTGCTCCCGTTACTGAGGGGGATCTCTCTCGCTTTTCCGAAATGTGGGAAAGACTGTTTGATGAATTGGCTGCTCAAAGGCAGGAAAGCTCCGTTCTGCGACAAAATTTGACCGCTATGGTTAGAAGGCTTAATGATCTCGCAAGGCAAAGGACGCCACCAGTTCGTCCGCTCACCCCAGAATACTCTTCTTCGTCAGAGGAATCGCCGAGGCCTCCGCGGCGACCGTACGAGAGGCCCGAAAACATAGAGCAACTTCGATTTGGAACCCTGCCATCACGGGAAGAAGAGGCACTGGGTGCAGGGCCCTCAAACCGTAATGTGAACGATCACGCCGCAACTCCCAGAGCTCGAGGTGTGGACAGCCCTGCACAGAACAGACTACCTCAGCCCCGTCGCCGTGCAAATGCTCATGGTAACAGGGGGCAACGAAGCCCAATCCGAGCCCCGGATTTCGTGACTGCTCCCGGAAGAGAGATTAGAGAACCCCACCGAGCAAGAAGCGCTGACCCCGAACCTCCGCTGACCAGTGCAAATGTTGCAGCTATGATCCATCAAATTCTGGCAGATGGCCGTGGACAACGGAATGAAGATTGGGGAATTGACCGCAGTCATACCCCTTTCACTGATGATATTTTAGATGCGACTTTCCCGAGGCGCTTCAACATGCCGCAGATGAACCGTTACGCGGGTAGATCTGATCCCGTCCAGCATCTGATGAGATATTCTTGGTCAATGACCGCTGCCGCAGCCTCTGACGCTGTCAAGTGCAAAGCATTTCCCATATTCTTGGAGGATGTAGCATTATTATGGTTTACTCGCTTACCAACAAGATCAATTTCCAGCTTCAGGGAGTTGAATGAAAGGTTCGTGGAACAGTTCCACATCTATGCACAAAAGACGAAGAGTGTGATTGACTTGTTCCTTGTCAAGAAACGACCAGGCAAAAGTTTGAGGTTGTATCTAGACCGTTTCAACCTGGCCGCTACTGAAGTTAAAGATCCTCATGAGCCAACTGCTGTGGCAGCCCTGATTGATGGGGTAGATAAAGACACTGAATTTGGGAGATACCTGGCCGGCAAGCCACCCCATACTAGAGAATTATTCTACGAAAAAGCTAACGTACACTTACGCCGGGAGGTAGTATATGCTAACCGAAAGGCAAAAACGGCCGATAAAGAGGAAATCCAGAGCAATGTCGCCATCAAGCAGACAGGAGACAGCTCGGGGAAGGTCGAGGTTAATGTCGGAAATCGGAATCAGGGTGGTCGTCAGTCAGGAAACAATGATAATAACAGTAATGGCAACAACCGGAAGAGGAATCGAGGGAACGACTCCCAGAGAAGGACTCATCCCAGGTCTTTTGAGAGTTATACGCCAATAAACGATACTTTGGAAAATATCTTCATGGATTCGTACAACGTCCTCCAAAATAAAAGGCCTCCTCCCAGAGAGTCGACGGAGAAAGAACGTGAAACGGGGAAGTTTTGTCTCTTTCATCAGATTCATGGCCATTCGACAAATGAATGCCGTCACCTAAGAGATGTAGTCGAGAGGCTTCTCCGAGAAGGAAAATTGGACGAATACAGAGTAACGCCCAGAGACGGGGGCAAGCCGTACAGGCCCCAAATCAGAACCAGAATCAACCTGCTGTCAGGCCAACTGCCCAGCAAAAGGGAAAGGACCTTGTTATCAATACCATAATCGGAGGGCTTTATCTCGCCGGACACGGTTCCAAGGCATTGGACCAGTATGTCAATGCAGCCAAGCAACACCTTGAGGTAGGGGAGTGTAGCAACCCCGAGGACAACGTCCCGGTAAAGCAACAAAAGATGATGTCCGACGATGTTGTTTTCCGTGAACGAGAAAGCATTGGAATCCATGCTCCAACTGAAGATCCATTTGTAATCACAGTACCTATTGGCCCGGCCACTGTTCATAAAGTTTTGGTGGATAACGGGAGTTCCGTCAATATTCTTTTCAAAAGGACATTCGACCAGATGAACCTCGAGATAAAAGACTTGAAGCCCTGTCAGGGATGGATCCGTGGATTTAACGGAGCATCCACCGCTCCAATGAGTTATGTAGAGCTACCAGTTACGCTTGGGGAAGGAGAACGCCAGAGAGTGAGAATCCTTCCCTTCGTGGTTTTGGATGTTGAATCACCCTATAATGCCTTCTTGGGCCGATCGGCCCTCGCAAAGTTTAGAGCCTGTATAGCCCTCTGGTGCTTATTATTGAAATTTCCTACGGAAGCTGGTGTTGGTATTGTCAGAGGAGACCAGGTTGCCGCACGAGCATGTTATGTTGTAGAGCTAAAGCTACTCCGCAGTGGAGGGGACATAGAAACCAAGGGCGCTTCTCCCTCCACAAGGGCGGAGACCTTATAGCAATTAAAGAGGATAACCGTAGGAGAGTCGCCCAGAGATTTTCCCGAGGATATAGATCCCAGAGAGGACAAAGAACCTGGGGGCAGAATGGCGACTCCCAACGAGACAACTGTGGATGTACCGATCGATGACAGTGACCCAGAGAAGGTCCTTAAGATTGGATCCCAGTTAAATCCGAATTTAGCTAAAGAACTGATGAATTTCTTAAAAAATAATTTGGATGTATTTGCTTGGACCCACGCAGACATGTGCGGGATATCTCCATCAATCATGAGCCATTCATTAAGCATCAACCCTAAACATCCTCCGGTAAAACAAAAAAGGCGAATGCTGGGCCCAGAGAGGTCCACTGCCTTGAAAGAAGAAGTTGGAAAGCTAAGGAGTAATGGATTTATCAGAGACTCAATCTACCCAGACTGGATTTCAAATCCAGTTCTGGTGAAGAAGGCTAACGGGAAGTGGCGAACATGTATCGATTTCTCGGATTTGAATAAAGCTTGCCCGAAAGACAGCTTTTCGTTACCCAGGATCGATCAGCTGGTGGACTCAACAGCGGGTCATGAACTCCTCTCCTTTATGGATGCTTATTCAGGATATAACCAGATTCCAATGCACGTTCCAGATCAAGAACACACTAGCTTTATTACGGATCTGGGATTATATTGCTATGTAGTAATGCCCTTTGGCTTGAAGAACGCAGGCGCTACATATCAACGGTTAGTGAACAGAATGTTCTATAACCAGATTGGGAAAACAATGGAAGTATACGTTGACGACATGTTGGTTAAGTCCAAGCAATCCTCTAATCACACTACGGACTTGGTAGAGATGTTTGGCATTCTTCGAAAGTACGGGATGAAACTCAACCCAACAAAATGATCATTCGGGGTCGCCTCCGGAAAATTCTTGGGATTCATCGTCAGTTCTCGTGGGATTGAGATTAATCCCGACCAGATCGCAGCAATCAGAGACATTCAGGAACCTAGGAAAATTAAAGATGTGCAAAGCCTTATAGGGAAAGTAGCCGCACTAAGCAGATTTATCTCCAGGGCTACGGACAAATGCATCCCATTCTTCGAATTGATAAAGCGAGGAAAACGCCACTTCAAATAGACGCCCGACTGCGTAGAAGCGTTTCAGAACTTGCTGAGACACCTGGAGAAACCTCCGATACTATCTAAGCCGATGGATCACGAGGACTTATTCATGTACTTGGCAGTGTCGTCCCACGCGATCAGCTCAGCATTGGTAAGAGAAGAAGATAAGGTCCAAAGACCTGTGTATTACGTGAGCAAAAAATTGACGACAGCAGAGCGTAATTATCCAAGGATAGAAAAGTTGGCGTGTAGTTTGTTGATCGCCTCTAGAAAGCTTCGACATTATTTTCAAGCGCATCCCATTACCGTATACACTGATCATCCACTCAAGCAAGTTCTCTAGAGACCAGAAGCGTCTGGAAGATTACTTAAATGGAACATTGAGTTAAGCCAATTTGATCTGAACTTTCAGCCTCGGCGGTCAATTCAGGGACAAGTGATAGCCGACTTCATAGCAGAGTTTACCGTCCCGGAGGAAGATATAGCAAACGAAGAAGTTGACCCTTCAAAATTACTCCTCGACCCCAGTGCCTGGAGATTGTATACTGATGGCGCTAGGAATGACAAGAGAGCCGGCGCTGGAGTAGTGCTTGAAACTCCCGAGAAACGGCTGATATCCTATGCTATCCGGATGGAGTTTCACGCCACTAACAACGACTCCGAATATGAAGCCCTGATAGCCGGACTAAGGATCACAAAGGAGTTGGAAGTCACAAAGTTGGACATCTTTTGCGACTCCAAGTTAGTTGTGAGCCAGGTTACTGGAAAATTCCAAGACAAAAGTGCAAGATTGATCTTATACTTGGAGAAAGTGAAGGAGTTGCTGAACGGCTTCGATCACTACAGCATATCTCATATTCCGCGATCGGAGAATCAGCAGGCAGATAAGTTGGCAAAGATGGCTAGCTCTGACGATCCTGAAGAGACCGGGCTAGCCCCAGTTGAAGTACTTCGGTCTCCTAGTATAGATCAGATGGAAATTGATCCAGTACTAGAGACGAAACCAGAAAGGGAGTCATGAATGACCCCTCTAAAGAATTTCTTGATGAATGGAGCGCTTCCGACCAAGAAAAGCGAGAGGCGTAAAGTAATTCGTAAAGCTGCCCGATACGTTCTGCAAGGCGGAGTTCTTTACAGACAAGGATTTTCGATGCCCCTTCTTCGGTGTATAGCTCATGACGACATCAAGCGTGTGCTGTAGGAGGTACACGAAGGTGAATGCGGCGATCACACTGGACGGCAAACATTGGCAAAAAAGGTGTTGCGGCATGGTTATTTCTGGCCTACCATAAACAAGGATGCGGCGAAACACGCACGACGGTGTGATGCGTGCCAGAGATTTTCAAAGATACCTAGAGCACCTCCTAATCAGTTAAAAACAATGACGAGCCCATGGCCTTTCGCTATGTGGGGAATTGATATCATCGGAAGTCTCCCCATAGCTAGGGGCGGAGCGAAGTTCGCTATTGTAGCCGTAGATTATTTCACTAAGTGGGTCGAGGCTGAACCACTGACTACAATCACAACCAAACGAGTGATCAATTTTGTCGTTAGAAACATCATCTGTCGATTTGGGATTCCAAAGATTGTTATAACTGATAACGAAACTCAGTTAGATAGCACTGAATTCAGAAACTTCTGCCAGAAATACCACATTGAGAAACGGTACACCTCTGTGGCGCACCCGCAATCGAACGGACAAGTCGAAGCGGCGAATAAAGTGATTAAGTCCATTCTGAAAAGAAGACTGAAACGGGCCAGAGCCATGTGGGCTGATGAACTACCCTTAGCGCTATGGGCCTACAGGACAACATATAAATCGGCAACAGGACATATCCCCTTCTCCCTTGCTTTTGGAGCAAAAGCAGTCATCCCGGTTGAGTTAAAAGTACCTTCTCACCGAGTGACTTATTACGATCCGATGACTAATAACGAATTGCTCCTTGAATCCCTGGATATGATCGAAGAAAAGAGGGACTAAGCAGACCTGCGTGCCTTGAGATGCAAACAACAGGTCGCCCGATACTACAACAAAAAGGTTCGAGCTCGTACCTTGGAACCCGGAGACTTGGTTCTGAAGCGTGTCTTTCCAGCCCCAACTCATATGGGTGCGAAGTGGGAAGGACCGTACTCCATACTGTGCAAGCTTGATAATGGAACCTTCAAGCTAGCAACCGTAGATGGAAAGGAAATCCCCAGAGTGTGGAATGCCCAACATTTACGGCTGTACCTAACGTAAAGATGTCAGATCTGTTCTTTTGCTTTGTTAAGAACCATGTACAAGGCACGACTTGCCTAGAATAGTCCGATTTCTTAAAGCAAAAAATTATAAAGTGGACGTAGGTCATGATTCGACCGAACCACTATAAAAATATTGTGTGTTGTTTACCTTTATTGCACTATTATTTATCTGCCTTTATATTTTTATGGAAATTGTTGTGAATCATGCAACGATCCCAGAAGCATATAATTATAGGTGCCTTCCATCAGAATGGAATGTAATCACCAGTCAAAACTCTGAGGGTGCGATAAAGTAAATCATATCATTGATAGCGCTCTAACTCTCCAGAGCCAAGAGAGAGCATAACGGACATGAAGGCGATGTCCGTAAGTCATGGCAGTGTACCATGATCGGAACCGCCTTGACGGAACTCTAACCTCGGCGACCGCCAGGAGAGTATAAAAGCGTCTCCGACAGAGCGCTGAGAAAGAGCTCTTGCCCCGCTGAAGGATCGGGGAGCGATTGAACTGCTGAGCTCGAACTCTAACTCTCCAGAGAGAGAGAGAGTATAAAAGCATCTCCGACAGAGCGCTGAGAAAGAGCTCTTGCCCCGCTGAAGGATCGGGGAGCGATTGAACTGCTGAGCTCGAACTCTAACTCTCCAGAGAGAGAGAGTATAAAAGCGTCTCCGACAGAGCGCTGAGAAAGAGCTCTTGCCCCGCTGAACGATCGGGGAGCGATTGAACTGCTGAGCTCGAACTCTAACTCTCCAGAGAGAGAGAGAGAGAGTATAAAAGAGTCTCCGACTGAGCGCTGAGAAAGAACTCTTGCCCCGTTGAAGGATCGGGGAGCGACTGAACTGTTAAATTCAAACTCTGACCTCGGCGACCGCCAGGAGAATATAAGAGAGTCTATGGTTAAGCACTGAGAAAGGTGCCGGAAACTCAGCACCATAAGGACAATTATCTTGCTAGATTTTCTAAGTCCCTCATATTCAGAAATAGGGGGCAACATGCAAACAACGCTAATCAGTCCTTAATAAGCCCTAGTTAAGCGCTACGTTAACGAATGATTGGAGGCCATATGCATATACACATGAACCTTAATGCAGCACGGAAATTTTTAAATTTTTCTTTCTGTTGCTTGACTGATTTGTAGTTATAATCAGGTGATCTATGACTAAGCATGAAAATTTTATTAAATGCAGGTACACGGTGATGCAAGAGAGATAAACTTTCATTTATAAACTGCAAGCCTACAAAGTGAAAAACAACCTAAAACAAAAGTGAGGGCCAGTATCACAATTACATTTCATGGCCAGTGGGAAACCTAAAGACAAAATATAAACGAGCGACAATATCCTATTTGCGCTTTGACCTCTTCTCCTGCTTCTGTTTCTCCAGCTTCGCCTTGTCAGCGTCGGATTGATCACCTTTCTTTCTCTTCCTTTTGTCTATGAGAGGAACGTCCGACTCTTCAGAAGATTCCTCCTCCACCTCCTTTCTCTTTCTTTTATCAGTAAGGGTAGCTGGGAAATCATCAGGGTTCGCAAAATGAAGCTGTTTGCTGATGGATTTAGGCTGGAGTTTCAAAACCATCCCAGTTTTGGGATTAAACTCCGAGGTAGGGACTATGTTCAAAGGCTCTTGTCCCACCTTCTTTAAAGCCATCTCCTTTTCCTGCCTAGCTTTTCTGTTAGCCAAAGTTTCGTCGTCATCATCTTCGGCTTCTTTGGTGCTAATGATATCCTCCTCATCCTCTACATGGCGCCCATCCATATCTTTCAAGGCCTCGATGGTTTCATCATCCTTGGGAGCATCAGCACCGGGTGCCCGGACGCCCTTCTCTGCTGTTGTACCCTCGGCCTGCTTCGGTATCTCAAAACCGGCGCTAGGCGAGATGACAACCTTCTCTGCCTCTTTCCTCTTCTCGACATCCTTGTCGACGGGCTCGCCACCTGTATTATGGGGAACACATGTTATTAATTCAACTGGTTGCTCTACCAGACGACGACAACTCATGATTGTTTTGACAAATTGTGGGGAAAAAAGGGAGATACCTTCCGCTGATCCTCCATCTAGGCTAGCTGCAGAAGCTCCGACGACCACAGGAGTTAGGCCCAAAGGAATTAATGGATCATCAGGATGGTACTCCTCAACTCCGGAGGATTTGGGCTCTACAGCTGAGCTCGAACCTTCGTCAATCTTACTTTTGCCCTTAGCCAGGGCTCTCTCCTTCTCCATTTCTTCTTGAATTAGACGACGACCTTCTGCCAGATCCTCGGGCTCGTTATCCCTCAGGATGGTCTTCATCAACTCATCTTCGTCAATCTTTTCAACTCCCAATCTCTGCTTCTCACCCTCAATGATGGCATCCCATAAATTGGCCAAAGTAACGTGGTAATCCGGGATCCACGAGATGTTACGGGTTTTGAGGACATGGCCGAGGAAGTCAAAGATCATCTCTTCGAACCCTTCGATATCCTTTTCTCTCTCGAGGAGCTTCTTATTAGAAGCAGTAGCCATTTCAATGGCACTTTCAACATTCTTTTCGGCGAGAGCCGCGCGCCTCTCCGCATCCGCGACTTGATCATTTAAAATCACCTTTTCCGCTTCAGCCAAAGCTAGATTTTCTTTCAAACTTGCTTTTTCTTCCTCCTAGGCAGCTCTCTCAGCTTCAAAATGGCCTTGTGCTGTCTTTAACTCAATGTTGGCCATTTTAAGATCTTCTACCTCCTTCTTTAAGGCCATTTTCTCTTGACTATTTGAGTCAGGTTCCGAATGAAAGCGTTTCTTAGCATTCTCCAATTCGGTCTTATAATTTTCAGCGTCTCTCCGCGCTAAGGCAAGTTGGGATTGAGCATCTTCCAAGTCCTTCTCCATCTTTGTCCTGGCCCTTTCGTTGTTATCAATCTTCACCTTGGATCTATGTGCTTCCATTTCAAGCGTTCGGATGACTTCTGAAAGATTAACAGCATGTTTCTTCATCATTTCATACTGCCTGGCTACATGGCGAATGTGCCCGACGACTTCATTATCCCAGTTCCTAGGGACTGGTTCCAAGGCTTGAACAAACGTCATCCTTTCGAAGAAGATGTTGGGGAATTGTTCTCGCAACTTTTCCAGCCTACCTTGAGTCTCGGGACCATGGATGTAATCTCGCGACCCGGGGGCAACCAACTCTGGCTGGCTGGAAGGGACAATGTCACTTCTCTCCTTTTCAGAATCTTTGATTGGATCCTTGCTTTTATCCTTGGGCTCGTAGTGTCTTTTTGACGACTTGCTGTGAGAGGGTGCACTCTTCGGAGGAGTTAACTCTTTAGGAAGTTGTTTTCCCCCTGCAGGAGCTACCGGATAACTGGGAAGCTTGCCAGAAGTCGATTTTGATGGAGACTGGGGTTGCGAAGAAGTAGGCTTGTGAGAAAGGCCGCGAGAGCGCTTGGTACTCGGATGAAGACTGGGTGTGCCTTCACGAAGAGAGCGATAAGAATAAGACCGCCTGCGAGACATTTTTCCTGCAAAGTAGAAAAGAGCATGTTAAAACCTTGGATACTATTGATATAAAAGTGTGGGGTCAGGCAGTGCGTGTGATTTGTGCATCCCATATAATTCCCCCTAACAGGCCCGGGCCTGAAGTCAGGCTCATCTGAGTAGTTTCTTGTCCTCTAATTGGAACGGTGGTCTCCTCAGAAGCAGGGAAAAATGGCTCCCCTTCAAAGTCCCCCTCTGTGTATACATCATCGGGCAAAGGAATTTTGCTCAGCTCTTTAAATAGCTGTTCTTCTGTCAAATCATCGGGAGCAGCAGGTTCGATCGGAAGAGAAGCCCTTGAGGGGAAACCCCCGGAGAAACTGGGATTTCCTTGGACTTGTGACCACGGGCCTCATCTCTTCTATATATGTTCAGGTCCTCGTCGTCCTGGATGATTATCGGGGAAGGACTCTTACGGAATTTAGTTGTTTCTGCTGCCCGTGATGTTCCCTCTCCCTCCGTTGGGGGCACGTATTTGTAGGGTTTGCCGCCAGGACCAAGTCCAAATCTTATATCCAGAAGGCGATGCTTATGAAGATTCTCGTCAGTGATGCACTTCTTGATCCTTAGAAAATCGGATCTGCTTTGTAGAAGAATAGACAATCGATTATTGTATACCAAGCCTTTCGTCTTCGGAAAGACAAGATCTGCTTAAAACAAAAAAAAAGGGGGGATGTTAATGCTTCGGTTTCTTAAGCAAGATATTCAGCCAAAAGATTAAAGTTTACTTGATTTAAGCCATCTTCTTGAGCACCCAGCCTGTCTCTTGATATAGAACCAATCAGACTTGGGATCCCCTATATTACTGTAACCGTCATACAGAACCTTCCTATTCGCCACCGATTCGAAGAAAGAGAAATTTGGGGTTGCCGAGGAGCGATGCTTGAAAAGATAAAAGAATGTCAAATCTTTAAATGTGAGCTCGGAATGCAAGATCTCCCAGTATGCGATATATAGAGTGTATAGAGCCGCGTAGGCATTAGGATGAAGCTGCATCGGAGCGATACCCAGTCGTTTTAAGGTCTCAATGACGATTGGAGGAAACTGAGGAATATCTCCTACCAAGTATATGATTCGGCTGACTGCCATGTACCCTTCCGGAGCTAAGTGGTGTCTATCTTCGCTAACGGGTGTCCTCACATCATCCCAAGGGATCCCATGTCTCAGGCAAATTCTTTTAAGCTTTATGTCATCGAGTTTAGATGCTAAAGAATCAGTAAATTTCTCTATCCCAAGTGCATCAGGAATCTCGTCAGGAGCTCGACCGTCTACTTCAGACTCCCCGTCAAATGAAGTACTTTCAATTGGATCTGATTCTGTTGCTTCGTATTCGGAACCAGAATCCTCGCCCCTTGGGTTAGTTGGATGGACCTCAGGGTTATGGTGCTCAGACACCTCGGGATCCGTCTCGGTGTTAGATCTCGAAGAGGAGTGATTATCCGACATTACTGTTTAGGTGAAGAAACATGAGAAATAAGATTAAAACTACCCGTCCCCCCTGTGTGTGCAAGTGCCGGTGTGTGTGCTTGTGCGTGCATCAAAGAAAAGAACAAAGGTCAACAAAGTCATCTAGACATTGGTCGTTGTTCGATTGATAGATTATGCATTTGTTCAATCCGGAATGTTCTTCCCAAAGGCTCTAACCTAACTGTTCATCGATTTGTTAGAGTTGCGTTATTTAGTCAGCGTGTGCAACAGATCGTTTGTCAGTCGGATCGCAGGGCAGGTTCGGATCGCAACATATGAACGGATCGTGCTGAAGGACTCGGTACGCGGAAAGGTGCAAGCTCGTAGAATGGCTTCGAATCGTGAAGCGCACCAATCCATCCAAACGAATCGCTATGGTATCTTGACGATCCGCATCGCCTCCTATTCTCCACGATCCGAAGCTCCTCCCTTCCCGCGACCCGATCCTTTAGCCGAATCTATGCTTCGTCCTCATCTCTCCGAATCCTCGCCTCGCCAACGAAACGCACCGAACTGCTCTTTACTTCCTCTCCCTCTTCCCTGAACATCGCATCACCACGAACCAATGCTCCCCTCCGATCTGGTTCCTCCTTCTTCTCCCTCGCCTCTTCCTCATCACTTCTCCTCGATTCGTCACGCGAGCACCTGAACCCATCAACCATCGCGGGTGCGGCCTCAAACATCACCAATTTTCTCATTTTTTCTTCTTAGATTCCAGAAAAACAAGTGAAAAATTGCATGAGAATGATTTTGGCGAAATTACCTTTCTTAAATTAGGAAGAACAATCGTATTTTTGGAAGGAAGAATTAGGGTTTTATCTCGAGAAAAATAGGCGGCACGTTGCTGAAAGAAGAAGAAGGAGAAAAGTGAAGTGAGGATCGATTTATATAGGCAAAAGGGCGACCGTTAGTCTCCCCCTTTTTTGTCTTATTCGATCCATGAAAGTCGATGGGCCGCGAACCAAAGCCCACCTCGTTCCGTAAAGAGGCCCAAGTGCTCACCAAAGGACGAGGCGAATAACTTGCTAACGGACTGTGATGCGATCCGAACCGATAGATGACCGACAGGAATGAAAATTCAGAAATGATCATTGAAAAATCAAAAATGCACCTGATAGATTCGGTGATGAAGACTCTGAAAGATCCCAGAAAAGAATTGTCCAATAAACAGGGAAACTATTAAAGGTTTATCCGATGTTTATAGCAAGCAAAGAAACAACTTTCCGTAAATGATATGGCCTTTCGGATAGACGCTGCCACTGATTTGCATCTCTTTATGAAAAGACGTTTCTATAGTTTCGAAGCATGTTCCATCATCGATAAAACATACTTCGATGGGGCAAAATGTTGGCAAGCTTTTTGACCAAGCCACCAAGGTTCACTCACAAGAAGAAGGTATGAAACTGCGTTCCTTAAATTCATGAAGGATCGGATCGCACCAGAGGATCGTCCCTCATCGGATCGCCCCCCATCGGATCGCCCCCCATCGGATCGCCCCCATTGCATCAGCGATCCGACTACTTCCACGCGACTCGATCCGTACATACGCTACTACCCAGCACAGACCGATCCGATCCCCTGATGCATAGCGAAGCCTCTGACCTGTTCAAGCACGAGCTAGTCTTCGGCGATCCGAGATGCACGGATCCAGCGACACGTGTCCCCAACTGTCACTTTGACTGATTCTCCCCCTTTGCTCGATCCGATATTTAAGGGGATCGCGACACCTGTCCACAATGGCTAATTTGACTAATTCTTCATCAGGCTGCGATACGATCCGATATTCTCGGGATTTGTGCCAAGTGTGACCGCGATCCGTTTGACAAAATCAGCTATAAATAGCCCAGAGCTTGGCATTTTTTAGGATCTTTTGGCAATATTGAGCACTGATTCCGCCATTATTGTCATACCACCATTTCTTATCAGTTTTATTACTAGATTACTAAGAGAAATCGCAATTGTAAAAGTGAGCTTGAGAGAAATCATTGATTGTACTAGCATTCAAAGTATAATCGATAACATATAAAGTGGACGTAGGCTCGTTAACGTCGAACCACTATAAATTCTGTGTGTTTTCTGCTTTTTCTTCATTCTCCAGTTAAAATTCTTTAAGAATCAGAACTATTTGGGTGTTAGGTCCAAATTTTGATCTAACAATTATGCTAAGAGAATAAATTCTCCGCCACCATATATCTATACAGACCAACATAGGCGATCATTGGAAATACTTTGTCAGATATTCGTCCATATACGTTCGTTCTGGGACTGAACGAAATCGAAGGCACAATTTCCATTAATAGAAAAAGTCCTTGCCCTTTACTCCGTCTTCGTTTATCTTCATATAATCTGATTCGCAATGCTACTGCCAATACAGAGTGTTTCTCGGATAATAATCCAACCGGTCTCTCCATATTGGCAATGATATTGGCAAACACTTCGATAGTCGGTTATTTAACTATCGAAGAAAAATAAACATCCATTCAAAACATCAAACAATCATAGGGCCCCTTAATTAATATTTCATTAATTAAATCACTTCTCTATTTCCTTATCAATACTTATTAACCAAATATTTTCAATAATCATCTTGGCCTCCTACGCTATTTGGAAAACATTTCCATATATCGACTTCTTTTATTTCCTATACTTAGAAAATATATTCTATTTGCAATTGAAAACAATTTCAATCACTTTTCTCTTTCCCAACTACTTTAATTAAACTCAGGAAATATTTACTTTTATATTTCCAAAATTCCACCACTTGGGTTAAATCGAATGTTGTGTAAAACATCGTTACAACAACCCAAAATATTTTATTCAACTAACTCTTGTTCAAACACTTCTTTTTGAGTCTGGATCTTGCTATTTATCAATTAAAAATGAAATCAATCAAGTTGGGGTATAATTACCTCTCAGACCTTGACTGAAAAACGTCCTTAACTTCAAAACGGACAAGTCCACTTACCTCGAATAATCCACACCATATAAAGCCAATTATTCATTTTTAAAACGTATATAAACTTCTCTTTCTATTACTAGACTATCAATTTTCTTTTTGTTTATAATATTCTATTTTAGATTCGTTTCCTTATCGAATTCAATATATATTGATATATAGATTTCTAATTATCAAAATATCTTAAAAATATTCTAACTCCTTAAATTTCCGGAAAATTTTGCCATATCCTCATTTGTACCGGGAGCATCGGGAAAATCCCCAAACCGCCACACAGGACTCTCCAGTCCAAAATAAAAAGAAAAAGCCAAGCGGCTAGCCGATTCGGCGCATAAAATCTCATATGGAATTTAAACATGTACCTTTTTGTCGGGCACATAAATTTATAAACTTCATATACTTCATTCCATACCCGTCTAACACATGTTCACTGTTTTCAATTCAATTCAACTCAATCCAATCGTTTGAATTCAGTTTCGCCCATTTATCCTTTAATTAGCTTCTTAGCCTATTTCACTTGTTATTTGAACATATCATGTGCGTATGTATTTTTAGTTCGCTTATAAATCAATTGGATTTCATTTCAGGTTTCATATTCGATTTTGAATATGAAATTCACAAGTCTCATTTACTTATCAAAAGAAATATCTCGATCTAAAATTCGATTAACAAATTATTCTTCCACTTAGTTAATTCTATTAAAAAATAAATAACTAATTTTGTTTCAAAAAAATCAATCAATTTATTCCACTCGAGTTCATATTTATTTTATAACTCAAGTCCAGATTTTTCAAATGGAAATTCGGATTTTATTTGCTTAAAAATCCTTATATTTATTTATATAAACCATTATGGTTTTTAAATGATTTTGGCGCTGCTTTTTTGAAAATTTGATTTTGACATAACTCAAAATCTATCAGACGAAATCCAGATTATTCTCCTTCATTAGAAAACTATTATTCAACCGGTCCTAATGATTCTTGTTTCAAAGAATTCTGACTTAATTTGAGTTCTATATACTTAATTGAAGTTCGAAACGCCAATTTACGAACTACCGCACTGCGGCGAGTTCGTTTTATATGTATATATAAACTTTTAAACTTCGTTTAAAATAAATTCAACTCCATTCTAATATATTTTTATTATATATCAAATCAAATTTTCCAATTCAACATAATATTTTCGTTTTCCTAAAATTGTCAATTTTTCCTTGCTCGGTCATATATTTATTTATACTTCGAACTTCTATATTGAATTCGAATTTCTTTTACAAATTATAAATCCTTTGGATTTATTTCTATTTTGTTTGAAAATCCGCATTCTGAAATATATTTCGTCGTTCCCATTTCGAAATGATTTCAACTTTCTATTTTCAAATTCTCTTTTCAATTCTATTTGAATTTTCCATATTCAAATTCCATTTAAATTTTCTACATTCAAATTCTATTCTCAATTCTATTTGAATTTTCTATATTCAAAATCTATTTTCAATTCTATTTTAAATTCATATTTGAATTTAAATATTCAAATTATCTTTTGATAATTAATTCATTACATTTATAAACACCATTTTACAAATTTTTCCTTATTTTATATTTAAACAAATCTATTTCGAAATCTATTTAAAACCAAAGTCTCCTTTTGCAAATTTCTATTTATGATAACTTATAACACCCAATTTATTTTCATATTCAATTTAACTTCTATTTAAATAAATTCGAATTAATTGAATTCAAATCATAAATCCTTACGGATTTATTTTAGTTCAATTTATATTCTGAACATCAGAATAAATTCCATCGTTTATTTCTTTAAAACGATTTCCCCATTTCTATTTTTAAATTCACATTTGAATTTAAATATTCAAATTATCCAATGATATTTTTTCCACTTTATTTATAAACACTGTTTATAAATTCATTTCAATTTCCCACTTTATCTAATGAAAATCATCCCATTTTATTTTATAAATGTCGTTTATAAATTTACTTCAATTTCCTGTGTTATTTAATTTATAACACCATTTATAAATCCAACACTTGTTTATCTTTTTCAAAAACAAGTAAACATTTCTTAGCCCATTCGAAATTCAAATTCTATTTTAGAAAAAATAGAATTTTCCTTTTAAATCTCAAAATCCCGTTTTCACAGTATTTTTATAATTTAACATTTTGGCCCCAGTAATATTTAAACAATCAAACCACTCAATTATCAATCAAAACATCATATATGATAATATATGTGAAAGCAAACAAATAATAATATTTTTGAGGAATCCAGTTGGATCCCTCCAACCTGTTTTCCTGCATCCTTAAATGTTAGCCAATAGAAATAATACCCATCCTGCTTCGTGGCAGGATACCGCAGTATGAAGGACATCCACTATCATAGCGTGGGGCGCATAGGTTAATCATCCGCTAATGATACTGCGGGCATCCGCTAATGGTACTGCGAGAATCCAATCGCCAATATATATATATATATATATATATATATATATATATATATATTATAGCCACAACCAAGCCTAAATAACTAATATATTATAACAGCAATAAATAATATTTAAAGCATCCAAACAATCAACAAACAATTATTTTTAACAGATAAAAATAATTCTAAATAAAATTTTAGTGAGATTTACTCACATTGATTCATTTGCTGAATATCTATTTAAATCTATATCGTCGCAGAGTTGAATCCGTTTTATACCTATGGTTATTAAATTTTTATTTAACGATTAACCATTTATTAATTTAAACTATTTAAATCAATTATCTTATATATGCTCAAATTTGAAAACGAATATACCTTGATCTCCTTTAAACTCTTCTCCAATTTACGAACGTACCCCAGTACAATAGACATCCATAGTCGTTGCTTCCCTTTTCACCATGTAAACACCATCAGAACATCGCCATTGATTTATCATCCCCGTGAATGAATTCGAACACAGTACATAGCCAGTGACTTTATTTTAAGTTGCGCCTTCCACTTTCCTAAATTATTGCATTGAAATCACCAGCCAAACCCACTACAAAATTCTATTACTAACTTCCCGACCATATCTACTTCCTATAACTTCTTCCTCCTCTTCCAGTATTTTATATGAAACCTACTGATGTTCCTTAACCTTCAACGCTTCACAAAACCCAAACCATTTGCATCCCATCAAAAAGTACGGCTCCTCTAATCAATCGCACCACTCATCCAAGTCCGTTATCTCCTTTAATACCCAACGCAATCCACTACAGAACTCAAATCCCACTCAATCTTGGAGCAATACCATCGTTGCCTCCCCCTAAAACAGCAGCGGTCCTCAACCACATCGTATCTCTCGAGAACAACGCTGAAACTCACTATCGTACTTAGCAAAACCCTACAGAACCTCTGCGATTTTGACCGATGAGCCACAGTGAACCTCGAGTTCCAAATCGCAAGTATATTAAAACGTGTTTGAGCTTCAAAAATCTCAACTGTTTTTGAATCACGATTTCCCAACTTCGATTGTTCTGAAGTTGCCTCAGTTCGAATTCAAATTTTAGTCGCCCCCTTTTCTTTTAAATAACGATGAATTTGGTTTTGGTTGCTTGGAAGAGGGATTGGAGAGGCCATTTTTATTTCTTGCTTTCGATTTTGGTTTCTAAAGAGAAAGGGAAAACAAGAGAAAGGGTCACCTATTTGTAAAGAAAAATTAGCTTAGTGTAGAAGGAAGTTGGTACAAGCTATGCTACGTATTTTCAATGTCTTAGGGTAGGTGAAGTACACTGTATAAAATTTTGATTAGATTTAAAGAGATTTTTATTTCTTTTTAAATAGATATCGGTTTGATTTTCGATTTGATTTCGATCTTATCCATTATGAATATCTCGGGGTTCATAATTAAAAATCGTGAACCGCTATTTCAGCATACCGACCGTCATTCCAATATTATAACGCTATTCTGAACTGAACAGAAACGATTATAAAATCTAATTCGAACGTAAATATAAAATAACTATAATAAATTAATATAATATACTTAAAAATTCAGAAATAAGCAGTCCCTCGATAATAAATTATTATTACCATCGTATATATTCAAATAGAATTTATACCGATCATCTGAATTGTACTAATTCATTTTTTAACTTCGATTTCAATTATATTTTGTATTTTGATAATTTAATATATTCGATACAAATTCAAAATTTTATTTTTAAATCGATAACATAATATAAAAATTGATTTATATCAACTCTATATTTAAAATAAATATTAAATATTCAAAAATAAATCGACAAAAATCTGGGTTGTTACATTTAGAATTAAGTAAAACAGACCACGTCATTGCATCCATCTCGAAGTTCTGGTCAAGATAGATAACTGGTTTGCGTAAAACGGACAACGTATGAAGAAGTTATGAGCATTAGAAGTTTGTATACAAGGAGCTTATATGTGTGTGTATATATATATATTTTAAATAAATATATCCAGAAAATTTGAAAAATCAGTTCAAAAATCAAAATTCACGAGTGGGGAAATTTGGAGGGAATTTAGACCGTTGGGGTCGACCTAGGGGTCGACCCACCCGCGGATCTGGAAACTTCTTCTCTGGCATGGACGATTCTAATGGCTTTTAGTCCAATCTAAGGGTCCTAGTTGCTCAATACTCCTAATTCGGTAGCTACATCGGAGCTCTGCCATTACACTCTCTCTTTTCTCAAATCTATTCTGAAAATTAAAATATTAGCCTAGGAAAATTATGAATCCAAATATAGAAGAGAGACTCAACATTAATAAAAAGATTATTGAATCGTGAAAGAAAGGTAAACTTCTAAGACCAATTTGTTTAAATTATTTCTCTTTCCCTTCTCTTTTCATGAAAATAATAAATCCATGGTAGTTAGGTTTCAAGTCAAATTAAAAGGGAAAAACCATGGAATAATAGATCTGATCAGATTCAAGATTTGGAAGGCTTTTAGGTGAGTGGGTTTAAAATATACTTTTTGAATGATAGTATATTTATCGTTTTCCATTCCCTATTAACATACACAATGAACATATTGGAAGATTTAATTTGATGAAATGAATTATTGCGCTAAAATGGATAATATGTTCAATTAGTTAATATGTTGAGATGTACATGAATACTGTTGTAAAGATCTATTTTATGAACTTGTCAATTGGGATAATTGAGATTTTGGGTAAATGACACATTATTGGAGGATTACACTTTATTTTAGATAAAGTTAATTACATGTAGAAAGACATGCGACACATATCGGGATTTAGGGCATAATTTGTAATGGGATTTTGGAACATAACATATATTATGTTTTGAGACTTTAATTTGGGAGCGCAATTTGATATGAACATAAATGATTGAATGGAGATGAATATGCCTAGGATTATAATTAGAAAATGTAGCTGTGTTTATGGCATAAGGTTAAGTTGCATTAGTGGCAGAAGTCTACCCTGACCCGACCAGCCTATCCAGCAGCCACTAATGTTGAACCTAATGTGATAGGCCTAAGTGCAAAAATAAAAACATGTAATGGTGCTAAGACACAAGGTTAAGTCAACTTGTGGTAGAAGTCTGCCCGGACCCGCCCGGAAAATCCAGCGTCCACAAGTGTAAGCTTAATGTGAGAGGTCTAGTGCTTATATATATATATATATATATATAACAAGATATGAATAAATAGCAATGATGGTAATTAAGTTTCTAACTCAGAAAATAAGAAAGGAAGAGTGTAATGAACTGAGTTAGTGTGATGAGAAGGAAAAGTGATGTATTTCCCTAAATGACCTATTTCTGAGAATGTTGTTGCAAGTAAGCCATAGTAAATAAAGAAAAGTAAAGAAATTACTTGCTACCATGGATTTAGATGGGAATACATTATGAAAATAAATCATTGATTCCTTCTATCAAACTGATAAGGTGCATGAAGTGTTTTCCTTAATATAGTAAGTAATATATATATATACATATATATATATATATATATATACAGTGAATGAAGAATAATGGTTTACAACAGTAAAAGGTTTAAAAGGGGAATGATAATAACCTATTATAATAAATAACATTAATGAAAATGTTGTATAATAGGTAGATATGTCCTAGGGACAAGAGAATATTATAACTTAGGTTATAATAAACTCGTAAGGGAAGGGGATAACTGGTAAATTGAATTAAAGGACACTTAATTGTAAATTAAGTAATCAGAAAAGGGGAAAACCTGAAACCAATTAAGAAAAAGGGGGAAAATATATTGTACTTAATTATAAATTAAGTAATCCGTAAACTTAGAGGTATGAAACCTAATGATAAGAATAACATGTTCAAACTTGTCCTAGGGTTAAGGGGGAAATTATAACATAGGTTATAATAAATGGGTAGAGAAACTTATTAATGGGCCTTAGTTAATAGAACTAAGTTTATAAGTAAACAACAATAAGTTGTATTGACGATGTAAAGAGGAATTATGATTAAAAGAGAATGAATGAGGAAAACTTATGAAATAAGTTATATTTAATCATAAATGGTTGTAACATCCGCGATTTTTGACCATTCAAATCGACAATGATCCTCAATGTCGGCTTAAACAAATAAAAAATACAGATAGTTATTGAGATTTATATAAGAAAAGAAGAGAAGAAGAAAAACAACACAGAATCTCACAGTGGAAGGACAAAATATAATAATTAAATAACAGTTCATGAAGCTGATAAAAACATACATTTGATTTTATTTTACAATGATTATCAGAGTAAATTAACGTACAACATACCAATGCATTGCAGCGGAATAGTAATAATAATATGTCTATTGTGTTCCATCTTCATCTTCATAATGGAATCTTCAAAGTAAGGGAATCTTCGCTAACTGCAACTCGGTCTAACCCGGGCGTATTGCAAGAAAAATATAACAAACACTCGGATCAGAACTAAATCATTCTCATATTAGTTAAATCAAATTTTATGCAATAATATGAATGCAATAACTTAAGAGATGTTACGGGAATTTCCATCTCTTAAGGATTCGTCAAACTAATGTTATATAATATAATACGCTATTATAATAATGTCTATGGTTAAATATAAAATATTAAAATAGCGTAAGCGGGATTACATTTTTACCCGTACACCGTTTATAATACCGTAGTCTATACAGATACCGTAAAGTCCACAGTACGTAGTGGCTATCAGAGTGCACTCCATAGGTATGGTACAAATTAAAATCGTAGGGGGCTCGATCAGGATAATATGACAAGGCATCAAGGCAATACCCATTAGTAGTGATTCTACCAGATTGCGGACCCAAGCTGGTGGTAACGCATAGTCGCAACTACCGACCACCCCAGACATATATGAAAACCCGTAACTTCCCCGGTGAGGAAAGCGCGGATAGTTCGAGAACAAGCCACAAAAGAACGCAGACGGGAGAACATTTCATTGCATATTACAACAATTCCATCAGATACAATAATATACAGAGTATAACTGAATAAATTACATTCGATAAATATCAGAGATTACAATACAGTACATGGCAGCGGAAAATAATACAATGCACAACTAGAAGAGATATACGGATACAAAGCTTTCCGGATATCATTCCAGCTGTAAACCAGGATCCTGTGAATATAAATCTGCAAAACCAAAACTACTAGCTGCCCGTGTCGAAAATAAGGGCACCCAGAGTTTAGGTTAAAACAATAAACTCCAGGTCAGTCATGGGACTGGTGTGAGAACTAAAATAGTTGTAAATCTTTATTTTAAAGTTCGGTAAATCAAGGGACCACGCCGTATAACAGGGAATGGGTTTCCTCCCAAGAATACCAGTGCATATAAGTAAACAACGCAATGCTTTTTCTAAAAATGAAGCTATTATAAGACCCAGGTCCCATCACACAATGCAACGCAGCCGGAGGATAGGGTTTTCCCTTATAATAGCCAAACATGCTTAGTACGTTTAAAACAAATCATTTGATACTACTATAAGTGCATAGCGTGTAAAACAACTTCAAATCATAAGTATCAATCATAGACGGCATGGGTACCATATATCATGTCACCATACTAGTTCTACAATTAAAACCGCAATACACGTATTGGAAATTGGATTTCCATCATGGTGGCTCCTGATTCGAAAGATCGATCGCGTAGCGGTAGTGCAATTCCCCACGGCTTACGTCCCAGCAAGAGAAAACACCGTCTGCACATCCGCACATTTGGGACCAGAGTATCACCGTGGCTTACGTCCCAGCGAGAGAAAACACCGCTTACTCTATATATCCCTGAGCACTAAGCTCATCTCGGTCGACCGAATCCACGACACCACTAAGGTGCCCATCCACTAAAAAGCATACTGATCAAACCATCAGTTTACCACCATACCGGGATGTGAGGCTCGCGAATCAACGCTATACACAAAGCCATGCTGTATTAAAGCTGCGCTTTGATCATCATCCACCAAACTTTGCTTTTCAACAAAAGTCTGGATCACTACATCTCAGCATGCCACACTATCAATCCATATCGTACCACTGATTTCTGCCAATATATAACCTCTGAGCTCGTATGTCTGAGAGAAGGGCGTTAAGCAAGAGAATAAATTACCCGCCGCCAAACAGATATATATTTAGCAGAGATCAACGAATACAATATAAAGGAATACAATGTCAGGCACACCATCCATTTACAAGTCCGTTCTAGGTCTGAACGAAACCGGAGGCACTTTCCTCGCATATCCGTCGATCTCCAAGTACGTCTGGACGACCACCAACTGATTCCCTCATCTTGGGTGTACAGCCCAATCAAGATCATCAGTAATCACCCAAATGATGTGAAGACTTTCGGTCTTCGACCACCATCATCATCTTCGACTTATCGTCGAATCGGTTATTCAGAATGGGTACAAACCCGGCCTTTTCGAACAACCCGCGTATATAGTAAACAAATGTTACACAAACACAACATACGCCTCATTCCAATTCATCAGTCACTAACCGTAAATTAATCAAGAGAATAATTCCCCAAATATTAACCCCGAAGGCCGAAACCAACATCAGATCAATATCCAGAAAACCATTCTGCTTAGCTAACCGACAGTTAGTTTCTAACTTTCACATTCATAGGGAAAGGTTCCCATTTATTTTATCAAAGATAAATTCCTTGAATTTATTCTTCAATCTTCCTTTGGATATCATTTCAAACCAAATTATGGTTTTTCAAACTAGTCGGGATTAGCGAACCACACCGAAGTAATTATTTATTTTATTTCCCAATCCCAACCTATTCATCCCATGAAGCAAAACTGGTAATACTCCATATCTAATACCACGGTGTTATCGGTAAATTCAATTACCATTTCACGTTCAAATCTAATTAAAGATTTAACTATCGCTTTGGAGCAAAACTGGTGATACTCCATTCTCGATCTTTTCAATCTAATTAAAGATTCATTAAAACCCCACTTAGTTTTAATCTTTAACTGGGTTAAAGAATCAGTGTCATTTAAAACACGATTCACCATAAACCCAAAAATCAATACCTATTCAATTCCAATTAAATATTATTTAATTGGTGCACTTCATTAAATCTAAATAAAAGATTTAATCTTTTTCTCAACTTGGCTTAAGAACAGTGTTAATGAAGACACCATTCACGACAAACCCAAATCAAATTTGATATTAAATACAAGGCTCTGAATAGAAAATATACCGGCTTATATTCAATATCAAATTCTACGACCAACAAATACCGTATTGGAAATAACGATATATATATATATTTCAAATTCCCATAACAGTATCTATATCATCGCGAAATCCAACATCAAAATATTCCGAAGACAATTTCGATTCAAATCCATTCCAATATAATTATTGGAAATTCTGGTTATTTTCAAAACCATTTTCAAATTCAATTTATTTATTTAAAAATAAATAGAATTATAGTTCTAGTTCAAAACTAGTTCATTTCGATAAAAATCTATTTTTATCTTTTCAAATATGGAGTTTTTCATCCCAATTCTTTCTAAATCATTTCTTATGTTTTTACACAAATTATTACTATTTTTAATAATTTTATCAAGGCCCGTACAGTCGATTTCCATCAACGGCCATCGAACTGCACTTACAACGACCTTTTTCAAATTTGATTTGAACATAATTTCAAATCCAACCGTTAGATTTCAAATTTCTAATATTCGTTAGAAAGCTCTTTTCGATACGAACCCAACGGTTCCGGTTTTAATCCGGCGGTCGGATCTCCCGCAATGTCCGTTCGAAGTCAATGATCGAAATTCACGAACTGCCGCGGCGCGGCGCGTTCTATTCAGGCCATTATATATAATATATATATATTATATATATTTCGTCGATTTCCTTTTTAAAACGAATTTTTTAAATCATTTCAAATTTGTTTCAAAAACAATTTCAACCTTTATTTCAAATTCAAAACAAAATTGAATTTCCCTTATAAATTCTTTCTACATTCACTTCTATTTGATTTCAATTCAAATTGGTTTCAATTCTATTTCAATTCTTTTTCAATTGAATTCAATTCAATTCAGATTTGTTTTCTATTCGATTCAATTCAAATTCGTTTTCTATTCAATTCTATTCGAATTCGTTTTGAATTTCAATTCTTTTCAAAATATCAGATTTTGAAATCACTTTCGATATTCATTATAAAATGAATAAAATCGATATAAATATCGTTCACGTCAAAATGGCGTCAATCTAATCAACAAGACTTCATATATTTCTGTTTTCAAATATTCTATTTCAAATATTTCTTTTTCAAATATTTCTTTTCAAATATTTCTATTCAAATATTTCTATTTCAAATATTGAATGAAGCCCAATCAATTACCATATAATGTTAATTATATGGATTTTCTACAACATGTATACAATAACAACGATGAATAATCAACCATCATCCAAAGTGCACTCTACACTGTATAAGCATCGAATATCAATATTTAACGCTTATAACAGTCTGTCAATCAATCGATCGACATACAACTAAACAATCGGGACTAGTGTACGTCAAATATCATCCCAATACCCGTGTGAGGTTTCAAACAATCAAACACAGATTTTATTTGTGCAGTTGGGCGATGTGTAAAATTTATCGTCCCAATCAATATCAGTCAAATGTGTGTGTATAAACAAATCGTTCGATTTGTTTATATTAATTTATTTCATTTCATATACACGTTAAAATTCTATTTTTAACTATAAAATATTTTCCACTATAAAATATTTTATTTCGTTTCACATCACATAATCAACTACACATCAAAATCAAACAAACAAGCATACAAGCCGTCCATGGTCTGTGGACGACGGGTGTCGGGTGCTACTAAACACCGTCTGCATCCTAGTATATATTATTAAGTAGAAAACAAAATTAAAAGGTGAGAAGTTCTCACAGAATTGCTAATCCAACGCCACGACTCTTCTTAGGTAGAAATCTTCGTCGTTCTGCCTCTTGTCACTTTTCACTGCCCGTATTCTCTACATATATAAAAATCACATTTTTACTTCGTTATTCAATATATAAAAATCGAATTTTTACTTTGCTGTTCAATATATAAAAATCGAATTTTTACTTCGCTATTCAATATATAAAAATCGAATTTTTACTTCGCTATTCAATATATAAAAATCGAATTTTTACTTCTCTATTCAATATATAAAAATCGAATTTTTACTTCGCTATTCAATATATAAAAATCGAATTTTTACATCGCTATTCAATATATAAAAATCGAATTTTTACTTCGCTATTCAATATATAAAAATCGAATTTTTACTTCGTAATTCAATATATAAAAATCGAATTTTTACTTCGCTATTCAATATATAAAAATCGAATTTTTACTTTGTTATTCAATATATAAAAATCGAATTTTTACTTCGCTATTCAATATATAAAAATCGAATTTTTACTTTGCTATTCAATATATAAAAATTGAATTTTTACTTCGCTATTCAATATATAAAAATCCCGCCCTTTCATTGTTAAAAATCTCGCCTTTTCATTATCATGACTCTTCTTTACTTCCTATTTTCAAAACAAAGTATTTTTTTTCTATTTTCAAAACAAAGTATATTATATTTTAAAATAAAGTATATTATATTTTAAAATATCAATTCTATTTATTTTCTAAAATCAATGTTATTTATCTTTTCAAAAACAATGGTATTTTATTTTTCAAAAACAATGCATTTCATATTTTCAAAACATTGCTAATTTATTTTCAAAACATCAATGCTCTTTATATTTTTAAAACATCAATTCTTTATATTTTTAAAACATCAATTCTTTATATTTCTCTTTTCCTTTTTCCTGAAAATAACTATGTATATTTAAATTAAAATAAATAAAATAAAATAAAAATTACCTTGGTTAAGCCTAATCATGCCATTAAGGGTATTACCCTTCGTTCTTCTTGCTGGAACCCTTATCCAAACTGAACCCATTTGCTCCAGTTGAAGAATCAGCCGCCGCCGCCTCTGGCTTGGATCAGACGACAATCCCTCGACGCCACGAGGTGCGCCATGGAGGGCGCCGCCTCCAGCCAGAGTTCTGGCGAACTCGCGCCCTTCTGGCGGAACAAGGAGGAGCATCAAAGGGTTCGGGGTTGTCGCGGACTGAGGGAGGGTTCATGGGGGAAGCAGATGATCGATGGAGGGGGGGAGAGGGGAGTTAGATGCGCCAGTGGAGGCGCGCCTCCAGCGGCGGCGGCAGTCCTGGGTGCGGGCGTCGTCGATTCCTTTTTTTTATCTTGAAAACCCCCCGTTGACTCTGAAGGAAGAATAGGAGGGGGTGATATAGAAGAATATATTTATTTATTATTTAATTTTATTTTTAAATTTTCTTATGGCAGCTTTTTACAACGAACTCAAAATCGAACCCATCGACTGTCGCCCCTAGCTAATTACCCCCATTCCGAACCCAATGACATATGTATCGTAACCCAATTCGATCGTTTCGTTCAGTTTTCGTTGAATTTAAAACATAAATCTTTATATATTCAATTCGAACATACATTTCAAATTACCAGGGCCACATACTAACTCGAAAAATTCCCGAAAAATATTTTCTAGCTTCGTATTGACGATACGGTCCTAACAAAACTAGTTTCGTCAAATTCTGAGACCGTTTGAAAAATGGCCATTTTCCAGTCGATTAAAATCAACTGAAACTGGTCAAACGCGTTTTCCTTTGCCACGCTCACATATTGATTCGAAAAATTATGAAATCTGAAACCTAGAAATAACTTGACATCACGGATCCAACAAAAGTGGTTTCGTCGAAATCTGAGGTCGTTTGCAAAATTTCCATTTTTAAGGGTCTGAATTCCATAGCGACTATTCAGAATTTTCAACTGGACATATCTTTTGATCCCCGCTATGAAATTTTGATTTTTCAGATTCGTTGGAAATATAGTCACAATTAGATCCCATTATTTTTGGTTTCACTAAAATCCGGTTTATTTTGCACCCGGTACATCGAATTGAAGTTTGAAATCGAATTATCGAACTACCGCGCCATTTTCAATTCCTTTTATATATATAAATAAATATTTATATTCTAACGACGATTCGAATAAATATATACGTTCGAATTCTATTCAAAATAAATTTCTCGTCGTTATTATTTAAAATAATTCTTTTTAAATAATCAAAATTCAATAAAATGGCCAAAATAAAAAAAATTAAACTGACCCAGATTTTCGGGTTGTTACAATCTCCCCCACTTACAACTTTTCGTCCCCGAAAAGGAACAAAGTCGAAAGTGGTTTGATCAATCAACTCTATGTTCGATTTGGCTTCCATTCTCCAACTTTTCAGTTTCTGAGAATTTTCAAATTCTTCAAAAATTTGGTTAACACCCTAAATTTTCGAAAAATTTCGCCATAACCTCCCCTGCACCGGGAGCCACGGGAAAATCCCGAAATTGCCATATAGGCCTTCTGATCTCAAAAAGAAAAAGAAAAAGCCAAGCGGCTAGCCAATAGGCTCATAAAATCATCATCACCCAAACAATACAGTAAATTATAGTAAACATGTGCCTATTTGTCGGGCAAACAAATTTTATTCTTCTGCTCTAGCCTCTTTGCTATGACCTATTCGATGAAAGTACAAGTATATGCAAGAAAATGCGACCAAATTTCAATACAATTCAATATTTGATCAAATTGGTTATATGGTTAAATTTTCAATTAATCAAAACAGTAATCAAACAACACAACCATCAATCAATTAGTTGATTAGCTTTTCAAATTCATAACTTTGATATATATTCTAAAAATCAGATTTTTGACGCAAAATCACAACAACAAACCCTATCAAATTTTGGTTCTCACACCAGTCAATAGGAAATATATAGAAAGCCCACTTTCGTCACTCGAACATAAATACTGGTAATGTGATCACAACTATCAGTATCATCCCCGGCGACTAGAGTGTGATTCTATATATATCCAGTATATTAAAACTTCGAATACACGCGGATCAGACGTATACGCAAAATCTTTATATACTGCATTGTCCAAATCAATATAAATAAATCATCAAATACGAATAATTGATTTAAATTTTCAAAACAAAATTTGTTTCATTTTAAAAATATACTCTTCACACTCGTTCTAGGATACTACTGATCCCATCTCTAACGAGTCATTCTAATTGGATATTACTAATCCAATATCTGATGAATTCTTTCGTATGGTTCTAATGTGCCTTGTTCTCTGAGCTTTGTAAACCAAAGCTCTGATACCAACTGTGAAAACCCGTAACTTCCCCGGTGAGGAAAGCGCGGATAGTTCAGAACAAGCCACAAAAGAACGCAGACGGGAGAACATTTCATTGCATATTTCAACAATTCCATCAGATACAAGAATATACAGAGTATAATTGAATAAACTACATTCGATAAATATCAGAGATTACAATACAGTACATGGCAGCAAAAAAAAATACAATGCACAACTAGAAGAGATATACGGATACAAAGCTTTCTGGATATCATTCCAGCTGTAAACCAGGATCCTGTGAATATAAATCTGCAAAACCAAAAATACTAGCTGCCCGTGTCGAAAATAAGGGCACCCAGAGTTTAGGTTAAAACAATAAACTCCAGGTCAGTCATGGGACTGGTGTGAGAACTAAAACAGTTGTAAATCTTTATTTTAAAGTTCGGTAAATCAAGGGACCACACCGTATAACAGGGAACGGGTTTCCTCCCAAGAATACCAGTGCATATAAGTAAACAGCGCAATGCTTTTTCTAAAAATGAAGCTATTATAAGACCCAGGTCCCATCACATAATGCAACGCAGCCGGAGGATAGGGTTTTCCCTTATAATAGCCAAACATGCATAGTACGTTTAAAACAAATCATTTGATACTACTATAAGTGCATAGCATGTAAAACAACTTCAAATCATAAGTATCAATCATAGACGGCATGGGTACCATATATCATGTTGCCATGCTAGTTCTACAATTAAAATCGCAATACACGTATTGGAAATTGGATTTTCATCATGGTGGCTCCTGATTCGAAAGATCGATCGCGTAGTGCAATTCCCCACAGCTTACGTCCCAACAAGAGAAAACACCATCTGCACATCCGCACATTTGGGACCAGAGTATCACCGCGGCTTACGTCCCAGCGAGAGAAAACACCGCTTACTCTATATATCCCTGAGCACTAAGCTCATCTCGGTCGACCGAATCCACGACACCACTAAGGTGTCCATCCACTAAAAAGCATACTGATCAAACCATCAGTTTACCACCATACCGGGATGTGAGGCTCGCGAATCAACGCTATACACAAAGCCATGCTGTATTAAAGCTGCGCTTTGATCATCATCCACCAAACTTTGCTTTTCAACAAAAGTCTGGAACACTGCATCTCAGCATGCCACACTATCAATCCATATCGTACCACTGATTTCTGCCAATATATAACCTCTGAGCTCGTATGTCTCAGAGAAGGGCGTTAAGCAAGAGAATAAATTCCCCGCTGCCAAACAGATATATATTTAGTAGAGATCAAGGAGTACAATATAAAGGAATACAATGTCAGACACACCATCCATTTACAAGTCCGTTCTAGGTCTGAACGAAACCGGAGGAACTTTCCTCGCATATCCGTCGATCTCCAAGTACGTCTGGACGACCACCAACTGATTACCTCATCTTGGGTGTACAGCTCAATCAAGATCATCAGTAATCACCCAAACGATGTGAAGACTTTCGGTCTTCGACCACCGTCATCATCTTCGACTTATCGTCGAATCGGTTATTCAGAATGGGTATAAACTCGGCCTTTCCGAACAACCCGCGTACTAGCTCGAACATACATTTCGTTGAATTTAAAAGTCCGTTCAGTTTTCGTTCAGTTTTCGTTGAATTTAAAACATAAATCATTATATATTCAATTCGAACATACATTTCAAATTACCAGGGCCACATACTAACTCGAAAAATTCCCAAAAAATATTTTCTAGCTTCGTATTGACGATACGGTCCTAACAAAACTAGTTTCGTCAAATTCTGAGACCGTTTGAAAAATGGCCAATTTCCAGTCGATTAAAATCAACTGAAACTGGTCAAACGCGTTTTCCTTCGCCACGCTCACATATTGATTCGAAAAATTATGAAATTTGAAACCTAGCAATAACTTGACATCACGGATCCAACAAAAGTGGTTTCGTCGAAATCCGAGGTCGTTTGCAAAATTTCCATTTTTAAGGGTCTAAATTCCATAGCGACTATTCAGAATTTTCAACTGGACATATCTTTTGATCCCCGCTATGAAATTTTGATTTTTCGGATTCGTTGGAAAGATAGTCACAATTAGATCCCATTATTTTTGGTTTCACTAAAATCCGGTTTATTTTGCACCCGGTACATCGAATTGAAGTTTGAAATCGAATTATCGAACTACCGCGCCATTTTCAATTCCTTTTATATATATAAATAAATATTTATATTCTAACGACGATTCGAATAAATATATATGTTCGAATTCTATTCAAAATAAATTTCTCGTCGTTATTATTTAAAATAATTCTTTTTAAATAATCAAAATTCAATAAAATGGCCAAAATAAAAAAAATTAAACTTGCCCAGATTTTCGGGTTGTTACAACATACCCCCAAAATTAATCATAGGCACCAATCAATGACAAAGTATATATATGGTATCGAAGAAGTATGCCTGCTCAGAGTAGCTAACTCAATTAACCTGGGTATGGCTCCTGTTTTAGTCATTTTAATTATGACCCGAAGGTCAGGGCTATCCATCATCGTTCTCTTTCTTCAAATCCAGTAATCGCCTCCAAATCCATCCAACACCATTTCTGGAACTTCACCGCGTACACAGTTGTTATAGTGGTTTTCGATATTGGCAGAGAGTATGACAATATCCGATCCCGGTCTCTTTAACAACCAAACGTTTACATTTTTCACACCAGTCAGTTCTTTTACATTTCGAAGAGGTTCATACTTCATATCAAAATATCATATTTTCAAAATCATTCGAGATTCGAAATAGAATATAATTCATATTAAAATCTCCATTTAAACCAATTAAAATCTTGAAACAATTCCAACTTTAATAATCTGAATCATAAAATAGTTAACAGTATATTTAAAATAGTTTAGATATATAATTGAAATAGTTTGAAAACAAATAGTTTGTAATTTAAAATAGAATTTATCAAATTTATTAAAATATATAGTTAAAATATTAAGTAATTTATAAAATAAATAGTTAATTATAAAATGATTTATTTAAAATAATTTATAAAATAAAATAGTAATAAAGTAAAATAGTTTATAAAGAAAACATAATAATTATTATTAAAATAGTTTATAAAATGATCTGAAATACTATAGTTGGAATTAGAATCGTTTCTCTAACATTTTCAATTAAACTTGAAGTCATATTTCAACTTCAATTCAACCAACTCAACTTTCAATAATTCCATCGATTAAACTTCCAATTTACATTCATTTCAATTTGATCAAATTAATTCAAATAGTTACATTCCAAATCCGATTCTCATTTTCGATAATTTCAATTTATAACAAATATCGAGTTCACAATTCATATATAATTCAAATCAATGTTGATTCATAATAAATTTCAAAGGTGGGTGAAACCATTCAATTTCAAAAAAATCGATTTACATTATATTTCACTTCGGTTACAACACTAATTTATTTCCCCTTTATTTATATTTCAAAAAATTAAAATTTCAAGTTCAAAGAAATATAAATTATAAAACATCGCTTATATTGTCTTTAAAACAATATTTAAAAGTTCATGGTTAAAACAAATTTTATTTAACCAACCGGTGTCTATATATAATTTTCTATCCTATGGCCAAGTGATACTTAATATTTAATTTTACTACTTTAGGAAAGGATATATATCATTTCAATCCAGATCAGGGTCATAGGTATTTATAACCTATGTTCTTAATTCATTTTAGTGATTAACCCTGGGTTTATTCGATGCCCGTAACATCTAGGGTAACGATTGGGATTAATCAGCACAACAATGGTCATATATAAATAAATGTGAATAACAGGTAAATTCACACAATTAACATCAATATGTCAAACATATCAAATTCAAGTTATTCATCGCATCAATACATACAAACAGTAAAATATCATATAAATTTACCAATTATCAGGTGTCAGGTCTTAAAACAGTAATTAAATGTCAAATTTTAACTTAATTGTAAAATTAAATCTAACAATCAAATCAAACTACATTATCGATGCAAATCAATATAAATATCCAATTTAAACTGTCAAACATCAATCCAAACAATCATATCATAACATAATATTATTTTAACTAATTTTAGAATACTTTAGTTAAGCGTGAGTGGGTTAAATCACTCACTTTGGTTTCAAACGAGATTGAAATCCAATTTTTAGCCCAAAATTCAACATTATCAGAATCAGCTCAAACCAGCGGTATCGCGAAGAGCTGTCGATACGAGTCCAATGCAATAATCCGCGTACAAATCGGACCTCGTATACAAAAGTTATTGATATTAACGCATTTGAAATTTATATAAATGAAACAAAATAAATGGCACAAAATGGGCTCATACACATGCCTAGTCACCTGGAAATGAACAGTGCGCCTTCTCCTTGTACGCTGCTACATGTAACCGCGTGAAGTGAACCCATTTTCATCTTTAAACCCGCAACCTTTGACCATCCATAACTCCACACTACGACCTCCGTTTGACGCAAGACAACCAGCAAATCGAAGCCCTCGACGAGCAGCACCTCCGTTTCCAATAGCTCCGCCTCTAGTTGCATGTGGACCCCACGCCATCCAATGAAAGTTGCGGATTTTTGCACCTTAAATCGTGAATTCCCGGAGCTTCCGATCACCAATCGACACGAGACCACTTGCATTAGCTTTGTATGAAGATTCTCTACAATACCCATAAGTCGCTTTCTTCAATTGAGCCCTAAATCAAAAACCCCCAAATCATGGCTTAGGATTTCGTTTTCAGCAACTTTGACCGCGAATTCCCATTGATTCGAGCGTTGTTTTGCGAAACGAATGCTACCCGTCAGTTCGTATCATCGAGACCTTTCCGAAAACATATAATTTGATATGGTTTGAGATATTTGAATTTTTTACGATGTTTTCAGGTTTGTAATCGCCATCAACAGAGATTAGAGTTTGAATTTCGGGATTAGGGATGAGAAAAAGAAATAAAGGCTGCTGTTAGGTATAAAAATGATAATTATTGTGTTCGATGAATGGGTTTAGATGCATATGCCCGGTTGGCCCAAAATAGACCGTTTATCGTCAAAACGGTTACATTTTTGCGTATTTATAATTATGATTGGAAACCCAACAATCTTTATATGGAAATTAATGTTTTCAGTGCTTTTGAGTTCATTGGAACAGGTCTCGAGTCCTAATTCCATCGTATTCAAAAGTTACCGTTCACAATCAGTTTATTAATATATAAAAATATTCATTTTCGTTAATTAACCATTTAAATTAAATTCAACAGTTTATAAATATTATACAATCAAAATAAAATTCACGTAAACTTATAAATCAAAATTTATTATTGCGACAACAATTATCATTATATTAAACAATTCAATTATGTTTTCACCGTCAAATTTCACAAATTAAATCACTAAATATCATTTACAACCATTTAATATCAAAATCATATTAAATTAAATAATAAAATTTATCGCAAAAACTTGGGATGTTACATTCTCCCCCACTTAAAACTTTTCGTCCTCGAAAAGGAACGTAGAAATGAAGTGGCAAAATAAAATTAAAATAATATAAAATTCCTACTAACTTTAGAAAACATTTACTTAAACAAAACTCAAATTTTCACAAAATTTTCTAAGTCATAAATTCATGAAAAATTTCGGTAGAGTCTCCTTTGTACGGTTTGGTCCGAAGAACAATAATGCATATATAATCATAAATATGCATCTCGTCTTAGTGATGAGGCATCCTAAAATGGGGAAAGCAATATAAAACGCCAAAATACGATATATATATATATATAAGCTCGATACACGTACCTTTCACTTGCGTTATTAGCGATTTATTTATTTATTTTTCAGCGTGCAAAAGCAATTTTTATGCGCAAGTAGCTCCAATGCAAGCAAGTTTCCTTCAGTATCTACTAAGCACTCAACAACATATAAAAGAAATAATACATATGGTTACAGTAAACACAAATGAGTTAGCAAATGCAACTAAAACATAAATAAAATATCTAATCAATTATATTCATTCAACCAAGCAATCTAACAAAATTTTCGATGTCACCTTTTTTTATTAGCATAATTTCATTGTTTATTTCACTTTTAAACAATTCATAATTTCATTTGTTATATTTCATTCTCAAATTCATTATCAATGTCAACGCAAGGTTTATTTTATTTATTACTCTATATCATTGTTCAAGTTATGAGTTGTTGCCGTTTTAAATAAACAACCAAATTTTCCAATGCATATTTAGTTGACTTACATTGAATTATGTTTCAAATTTAGTTCAATATCCTTCAACACTTCTATCGACCAAATTTAGAGTTCGTTCAAACTTAATTATCGTCCATTTTATTTATAATTTAATTTTAAACCACGAATTTCCCTAGCACTGTTTTTTTTTGAAATTTTGATTTACACATATCTTCAAGTTTACAAGTTGAAATTTAAAATTTCTATTTCATTAGGAAACTATAATCCAATAGAATTGGAAGATTCTTGTTTCAAAGAATTTCGACTTAATTTGGATTCTATACATTCATTTAAACTTCAATTTGAAAAATTACGAACTACCGCTGCGCGACGAACTTGTTTTCAATTAAATTAAATTTATTCGTTCAACCTTCATTAAGTCTATAAATTATAATCCTATTCAATTATATTTTCATGAAGCAAACACAAATATCAAAACATTTCAGTTTATTAACTATTAATTCGCTTAATTAAATTTTCATTGATTCGGTTAATTCATATTACTTAGCATAACATAACTAAGCATATATCGTTTTTATTACATAACTTAATTTTTTATTTATTTATAACCAATCAAATTTTTCTTCGCTTTCATTATCCCTTCTTGTACTTGTGCATTATTTAATTGCTTATTCTTATAACATTCAACTTTCTAATTAATTGGTAAGTTATTCATGCTACAGAACAGAATTAATTATTACACAAATTTCAATGGTTACCATTCGTTTTAATTTATTATCCAATTCTTAAGAGTTTTATTTTAATAATAACTTATTTTAGTTATAACTCTCTTAATATTCAAAAGTTCCAATTGATTACTTATTCAAGATTTCAAGAATTAAATTTCGGGTTTCTTTTTAAATCAATTTTTTTCACATAATATATCTTTTACATAAAACCATATTATAAAAGGGATTTAAATAAAGTTCAATTTCGTTAAACAAAATACAAAATATTAAATGTCTCCCTACTTACACTCTTGAAAATAAACAACGATAATGCGTGCACTCATCACCGAAATCATTTTCAAAGAAAAGAGGGTATACACTTTTTTTTCAATAATTCATTTAAAAACAATTTCTATATGAAACACTTTTAAAATATAAATATATCATTTTAAACCATTTGCAAATCAATATTACAAAATCACTGGAAATCAAATTCTCAAATTCACATTTTACTTCTTATTACATTACTGAATTAATTTTTTTCAATATTCCAATATTTGTTTCTTAAATCATTCAATAACCAATAGTTTTAAATTATTGATTAATCGAGTAATAATTGATGAACATTTTAATATTATCATCAACAAAATAGAAATTCACATATTTCAAATAATTCTATATATAAATAAAAGATAATTCAAAGCAATATTATGTCAGTGAATCCTATTCAAGTGTTTAGAAATCCCTATCGATGCCTTGGCGTCCCAAGTACTGACCAGAATTCATAAATACTTAACAGAACAAATCAACACAATACAAAATCATTTTACATCAAAATTACGAGTACGCTCTCTCATATACTCTCAAACTCATTCTAGAGTATTACTACTCTATCTTTAATGAGTTAATCCCAAATAGAGCCAAGGTTTTTCACTAAACCTTGCTCTGATACCAAATGTAACATCCACGATTTTTGACCGTTCAAACCGACAATGATCCTTAATGTCGGTTTAAACAAATCAAAAATACAGATAGTTATTGAGATTTATATAAGAAAAGAAGAGAAGAAGAAAAACAACACAGAATCTCATAGTGGAAGGACAAAATATAATAATTAAATAACAGTTCATGAAGCTGTTAAAAACATACATTTGATTTTATTTTACAACGATTATCAGAGTAAATTAACGTACAACATACCATTGCATTGCAGTGGAATAATAATAATACGTCTGTTGTGTTCCATCTTCATCTTCATAATGGAATCTTCAAAGCAAGGGAATCTTCGCTAACTGCAACTCGGTCTAGAGCGTATTGCAAGAAAAACACAACAAACACTCGGATCAGAACTAAATCATTCTCATATTAGTTAAATCAAATTTTATGCAATAATATGAATGCAATAACTTAAGAGATGGTACGGGAATTTCCATCTCTTAAGGATTCGTCGAACTAATATTATATAATAAAATACGCTATTATAATAATGTCTATGATTAAATATAAAATATTTAAATAGCGTAAGCGGGATTACGTTTTTTCCCTTACACCGTTTATAATACCGTAGTCTATACAGATACACTGTAAAGTCCACAATACGTAGTGGCTTTCAGAGGGCACTCCATAGGTACGGTACAAATTAAAATCGTAGGGGGCTCGATCAGGGTAATATGACAAGGCATGTAATAACCCGGAAATTCTGGGCCAGTTTAAAATTTTTATTTCGACAATTTTAGCGAATTTTGAATATTTAAAATAGATTATTTTAAATAATATCGACGGAAAATTTATTTTGAATATATTCGAACGTATATATTTATACGCGTCGTTGTTAGAATATAAATAATTATATATAATTATAGAAGGAATTGAAAATGGCGCGGTAGTTCGATAATTCAATTTCAAACTTCAATTGAATGTACCGGGTGCAAAACAATCCGGATTTTAGCGAAACCAAAAATAATAGGATCTAATTGATGATATCTTTCCAACGAATCCGACAAATCGAAATTTCATAGCGGGAATCAAAAGATATGTCCAGTTGAAAATTCTGAATAGTCGCTATGGAATTCAGGCCCTTGAAAATGGGAATTTTGCAAACGACCTCGGATTTCGACGAAACCATTTTGTTGGATCCGTGGTGTTAAATTATTGCTAGGTTTCAAATTTCATAATTTTTCGATTCAATATGTGAGCGTGGCAAAGGAAAACGCGTTTGACCAGTTTCAGTTGATTTTAATCAACTGGAAAATGGCCATTTTTCCAACGGTCTCAGAATTTGACGAAACTAGTTTTGTTAGGACTGTATCGTCAATACGAAGCTAGAAAATATTTTTCTGGGATTTATAGAGTTAGTATGTGACCCCGGTAAATTGAAATGCGCGTTCAAATTCAATATATAGAGTTATATGTTGATTTCGACGAAAACAGATTGAAATGATTAAATCAGCTTGCGATACATATCCCATTGTGTTCGGAATGGGGGTAAAACGCTATGGACGACAGGCGGTGGGCCTCGTTTAGAGGTCGAAAATAAAAGTTGCTTTTTGGTGAAAAATAAAATAATTAAATAATTAATAAATTAAAAATAAAGTCTCCTTTCCTTTATACTCTGGCCCCCCTATCGTTCTATTCCAAATCAAAATAATAATAAAATAACAGAAGGGGGGCGCGATCGATGCCGCCGCCCCCCGATGAGCCGCCGCGCCCCAGGGCGGCGCAACCACCACATGTCGCCCCCTCCTCTTCTTCCCCCTCCCTTCTTCTTCCTCCTCCCCCTTGCTCTTCCTCGACTGCAACGCCCAGACCCCCCCCCCCCCCCTTGGCCAACCACCGCCACTGCAACACCACCACCCCCCCCCCCAGTCGCCCCATCGATCGAAGACCGCACCAAGCCCTAACCCGCCGACTTCACCGCAGCCCCCCTCTGCCTAGACCGACGCGCAGCACCCCCCCTTCCTCCTACTGCCGATCGATGAAACCCCCCTGCCCTCTGCTGCTCCGCCAAACTGCACCCTCCTCCGCCCCTTCTTCCTCCTCCGCCGACCACCGCCCTGCCTACCGCCGCTTCCAGCTCCCCCTACCCCCGAAGCCGACTTTTGCACCCCCTCCTCCGATCGAAGTAAGTTTTAATTAATAGTCTAACTTTATTTTCAGTTTTAATTAAAATTAGCATAGGTAAAAACTGAGTTTTCATATGTTTAAGCATTAAAAATCCGAGATTTTTACTTAAGGAAAAGAGAGATTTTTAATTAAGCAAAGAAGCGATTTTGATTAGTATGAAGAAGCGAATATGATTTTTATATTTTTAAAGTAATAAAAATATGATTTTTATATTTTTAAAGTATTAAAAATATAATCTTTACTATATAGAAGATGTAAAAATATGATTTTTGTTTATGTAGAGAATTAAAAATATAATTTTTACATGATAGGAATATTAGAAATATCATCTTTATATATGTAGCAAAAATAAAAATGTGATTTCTATAGTGATGAAATTGAAAAGGCGAAATCTATATTTTTGAAAAGGCGAGATTTTTATATATAATAGCGAAGTAAAATTCGATTTGTATATATTGAATAGCGAAGTAAAAATTCGATTTTTATATATTGAATAGCGAAGTAAAAATTCGATTTTTATATATTGAATAGCGAAGTAAAAATTCGATTTTTATATATTGAATAGCGAAGTAAAAATTCGATTTTTATATATTGAATAGCTAGGTAAAAATTCGATTTTTACATATGTAGAGAATACGGGCAACGAAGATGACAAAGAGGCGAGAACGACGAAGGTTTCTGCAAAAGAAGAGTCGTGGAGTTAGGATAGCTATCGGTGAGAACTTCTCACCTTTCAAAATTTCTTTTTCTAGTTATATAAATATACTAGGATGCAGACGGTGTTTAGTAGCACCCGACACCCGTCATCCACAGACCATGGATGGCTTGTTTGTTAAATTGTTTGGTTGTGTAGTTAGTTAGTTTATTTGGTTTGAATTGAATTGTTTGTGAAATGAAATTGATTTGATTGATGTGTGAATGGCGTGGGCCTTCACTAGACCGGGGATAAGGTTAAGCCCTGTCCCGTTTCTAGTATCGTGCCATTATACCGCCAAAATTTTCTAAAATAAGTTAGAAAAATAAAAATATCATTTTTATTTTGTAAATGAACTGAACAGAAATTCATGTGTTAAAATAAAATATTTTATCGTTAAAATATAATTTTTAACGTGAAAGTGAATAAATAAATATTTATAAACAAATCAGCCGATTTGTTTATATACACTGATTTGACTGATATTGATTGGGTCGATAAATTTTACACATCGCCCAACTGCACAAATAAAATCTGTGTTTGATTGTTTGAAACCCCACACGGGTATTGGGATAAAATACGACATACACTAATCCCAATAATTAGTTGAATATGTCGATCGATTGATTGACAGGCTGTTATAAGCGTTAGATATCTATATTTGATGCTTATACAGTGTAGTGCACTTTGGTTGATGGTTGATTATTTTTCAATGCTATTATATACATGTGTTGTATGGAAATCCATATAGTTAACGCTATATGGTAATTGATTGGGCCTCATTCCAATTTAGAAGATAAAGAATATTATAAAATAAAGGTTCATGTGTTGACTGTACTCATCCGTTGAGATTAGTCATGTGTTGAACGAAATATTTTAACAATAAAATTTATATCTTTATCACTATAAAGTAAAGGTTCATGTGTTGACTGTACTCATCCGTTGAGATTAGTCATGTGTTGAACGAAATATTTTAACAATAAAATCTACATCTTTATCATATATAAAATTAGAAACTAACTGGAAAATAGATAAGATGAGTGGTCTCCTGGATATTAATCTGATGTTGGTTTCGGCCTTCGGGGTTAATATTCAGGGAATCGTTCTCTTACTAGTTTACGGTTGGAGTCTGATTTAATATCAAACGATAGATACCTTAATTTTTATAAAATATATTAAATAACAAAAAGAGTCACACGTGGACAGTACTCATTCGTTGAGATTAGTCGTGTGTTGACAAAAATATAGATTCACGTATTGTATAGGATAAATATTCATTTATTGAATAGAATAACGGAATTATTGTAATATATAAAGCCGCGTTGATTAGAGATGCGCTATTTTGACGCGAACGATATTTATATCGATTATATTCATTTTTAGAATTTGATTTGGATAGAAAACGAATTTAATTTGAATTGCATAGAAAATGAATTTGAATTGAATAGAAAATGAATTGAATTTGATTTGAATAGAAACCAAATTTGATTTGATTTGAATAGAAAATGAATTGAATTTGATTTGAATAGAAAACGAATCTGAATTGAATTGAAAAGAAAACGAATTCGAATTGAATTGAATTGAAAAGAAAATGAATTCGAATCGAATTAAAATCGATTTGAATTGAAATCAAATAGAAATGAATTTTAAAAAGGATTTATAATAGAAAATTCAATTTTGATTTGAATTTGAAATAAAGGTTGAAATTGTTTTTGAAACGAATTCAAAGCTATTTATAAAATTTGTTTTAAATAGTAATCGACAAAATATATATTATATATATTTTATATATAATATAATGGTCTGAATAGAACGCGCCGCGCCGCGGTAGTTCGCGAATTTCGACTATTGACTTCGAACGGACATTACGGGAGATCCGACCGTCGGATTCTCCTAAAACCGGAACCGTTGGGTTCGTATCGAAAAGAGCTTTCTAACGAATATTAGAAAATTGAAATCTAACGGTTGGATTTGGAGATACGTCCAAATGATATTTGGAAAAGGTCGCTGTAAATGCAGTTCGATGGCCGTTGATGGAAATCGACCGTACGGGCCTTGATAAAATTATTAAAAATAGTAATAATTAGTGTAAAATCATAAGAAATGATTTGGGGAAAATTGGGATGAAAAACTCCATATTTGAAAAAAATAAAAATAGATTTTTATCGAAATGAACTAGTTTTGAACTAAAATTAAAACCCATTTATTTTTAAATAAATAAATTGGATTTGAAATGGGTTTTAAACAGAATTGATTTGTGGGTTTATCGTGAACGGTGTTTTAAATAACACTTGTTCTTTAACCCGATAAATAAATAGAATGTGATTTGGGTTTGTCGTGAACTGTGTTTTAAATGACATTAGTTCTTTAACCCAGTAAAAGGAGTTTTAATGAATCTGCAATTAAATTGAAATGTGAATTGATAATTTAAATTATCAAATTTGGAAAATGAGCGAGAATGGAGTATCACCAGTTTTGCTCCAAGCGATAGTTAAATCTTTAATTGGATTTGAACGTGGAATGGTAATTAATTTTACCGATAACACTGTGGTGTTAGATATGGAGTATTACCAGTTTTGCTCCATGGGATGAATAGGTTGGGATTGGGAAATAAAATCAATAATTACTTCGGTACGGTTCGCTAATCTCGACTAGTTTGGGAAAACCATAATTTGGTTGGAAATGACATCCAAAGGAAGATTAAAGAATAAATTTAAAGAAGTTATCGTTGACAAAATTAATGGGAACCTTTCCCTAAGAATTGAAATTTAGAAACTAGCTGAAGGTTAGCTAAGAAGAATGGTTTCCTGGGTATTGATCTGATGTTGGTTTCGGCCTTCGGGGTTAATATTTGGGGGATTGCTCTCTTGCTGATTTACGGTTAGTGACTAATGAATTGGAATAAGGCGTATGTTGTGTTTGTGTAACATTTGTTTTTAATATACGCGAGTTGTTCGGAAAGGCCGGGTTTATACCCATTTTGAATAACCGATTCGACGATATGTCGAAGATGAAGACGGTGGTTGAAGACCGGAAGTCTTCACATCGTTTGGGTGATTACTGATGATCTTGATTGGGTTGTACACCCAAGATGAGGGAATCAGTTGGTGGTCGTCCAGACGTACTTGGAGATGGATGGATATGCGAGGAAAGTGCCTCCGGTTTCGTTCAGACCCAGAACGAACTTGTAAATGGATTGTGTGTCTGACATTGGATTTTATTCTGTGTTGATTGATTTCTGTTAAATATATATCTGTTTGGCGGCGGAGAATTTATTCTCTTGCTCAACGCAATTCTCTGAGACATACGAGCTTAGAGGTTATATATCGATAGATATCAATCACATGACATGAATTGCCTGTGTGGCACACAGAGTTGCATGGATCAAGGCTTCTGTTGAAAAGCAAAGTTTTGTGGTTGATGATCAAAGCATGGCCTTTGTGGCGTAGCTTTGTGTATAACGTGAATTCGCGAGCCTCACACCTCGGTATGAGTTAAAAACGGGATACGGGCCTTTGGGAGAACACGACGTTTCTTTCTAGCTTTGGTGGTGTCAGTGACTTACCAGCCCTGACATTTATATACTTTTCACCTTTGTGGTTGTTGGAATGAGGCGCCTCGATTATAGGTCTGTAAGGACCGGGAAACGTGTGTTCAGGAATAACTAATCCTCAAACGTAAGAGAGGACCAGCCCAACCGTTCCAAGTGGTTGCCCAGAGTGTGTAGTCCTGAGCATTTGCTAGAGTGTCTCGAACGTGGAGAGGAGCTTGCCCCTTACCTCGACTCATGACGGAAATCCAATTTCCAAGTTAATTGTAGAACTAGTATGGCGACATGATAGATGGTACCCATGCCGCCTATGATTGATATTTATGATTGAAATTGTTTTGACACTATACACTTATTATAGTATCAAATGATTTGTTTTAAACGTACCAAGCATGTTTGGCTATTATAAGGGAAAACCCTATCCTCCGGCTTGCGTTGCATTGTGTGATGGGACCTGGGTCTTATAATAGCTTCATTTTTTTGAAAAAGCATTGCTTTGTTTATTCTATGCACTGGTGTTCTTGGGAGGAAACCCGTTCCGTGTTATACGGCGTGGTCCCTGGAATTACTCTCTTTTAAAGTAAAGCTTTAAATAACTGTTTTAGTTCTCACACCAGTCACATGACTGACCTGGAGTTTATTGTTTTAACCTAAACCCTGGGTGCCCCTATTTTCCGCACGGGCAGCTAGTAGTTTTGGTTTTGCAGATTTATATTCACAGGATCCTGGTTTACAGCTGGAATGATATCCGGAAAGCTCTGTATCCATATATCACCTTCAGTTGTGCTTTGTATTATTTTCCGCTGCTATGTAATTTTATTGTAATCTCTGATATTTATCGAATGTAATTTATTCATTTATACTCTGTATATTCTTGTATCTGATGGAATTGTTGTAATAGCAATGAAATGTTCTTCCGTCTGCGTTCTATTTTGTCCTGTTCTCAAACGATCAGGGGTTTCGAACGGTCTAGATCGGTTTAACGACTGATTCGGATTGAGCGAAATTCCTTGCCGTCACATTTGGTATCAGAGCTTTGGTTTACAGAGCTCGAGAACAAGACACATTAGAACCATACGAAAGAATTCATCAGATATTGGATTAGTAATATCCAATTAGAATGACTCGTTAGAGATAGGATCAGTAGTATCCTAGAACGAGTGTGAAGAGTATATTTTTCAAATGAAAACAAATTTTTGTTTTGAAATTTAAATCGTTTTATACGTTTTTGAATATTTATTTATTTTGAATTTGGACAATCTAGTATATAAAGGTTTTGCATATACGCGTCATGAACGTATATTCGAAGTTTTAATATACTAGATAGATATAGAATCACACTCTAGTCGCCCGAAGATAATTCTACTGATGACTATATAGCATCAGTAGTGTGTGTTCGAGTTTCGAAGGTGTGATTTTCTATATATTTCCATTAGACTGGTGTGAGGACCAAAACTTATATAGATAGATTTATTTGTTGTGATTTGGCATCAAAAACATGATTTTCTGTATGTATATCAAAATTATGAATTTGAAACGTTAAATTCACTAATAGATTGATGGTTGTGTTGATTGTTTATTTGTTTGATAATTTTGAACCATTTTGCCTAATTGAATCAAATATTGGATTGTATTGAAAATTGGTCGCATTTGCTTGCATATACATATACTTACATTGAACAGGTCATAGCAAGGAGGCTAGAGCAGAGAATAAAAAATTTTTGCCCGACAAATAGGTACATGTTTACTATAATTTACTATTTTGTTTGGGTGATGATGATTTTATGAGCCGATTGGCTAGCCGCTTGGCTTTTTCTTTTTCTTTTTGAGATCAGAAGGCCTATATGGCAATTTCGGGATTTTCCCGTGGCTCCCGGTGCAGGGGAGGTTATGGCAAAAAATTTCGAAAATTTAGGGTATTAGCCAAATTTTTGAAAATTTGGAAATTCTCAAAAACAGAAAAGTTGGAGAATAGAAGCCAGATCGAACGTAGAGCTGACTAATCAAACCACTTTCGACTTCGTTCCTTTTCAGGGACAAAAAGTTTTAAGTGGGGGAGATTGTAATAACCCGGAAATTCTGGGCCAGTTTAAAAATTTTATTTCGACAATTTTAGCGAATTTTGAATATTTAAAATAGATTATTATAAATAATATCGACGGAAAATTTATTTTGAATATATTCGAACGTATACATTTATACGCGTCGTCGTTAGAATATAAATAATTATATATAATTATAGAAGGAATTGAAAATGGCGCGGTAGTTCGATGATTCCATTTCAAACTTCAATTGAATGTACTGGGTGCAAAACAATCCGGATTTTAGCGAAACCAAAAATAATAGGATCTAATTGATGATATATTTCCAACGAATCCGACAAATCGAAATTTCATAGCGGGAATCAAAAGATATGTCCAATTGAAAATTCTGAATAGTCGCTATGGAATTCAGGCCCTTGAAAATGGGAATTTTGCAAACGACCTCGGATTTCGACGAAACCACTTTTGTGAGACGACCCCAAACCCCGTACTAACGGCGGCAAGGGTGATCTTCGGAATATAACACAGAAACAGATAATAGCAGAACAGAATTAAATAAATACACCAGATAATGAACAATAGAATATACTGGATAAAAGTAATCATCAGAGTTACACAGTATACAAGATCTTACTTAGAACAAATACAGTTCAGCTATACATATATGTCTACAGCGGAAACAAACAAAATATGTACAATAGGAGCTGAACAGCATAAAAAGAGATAAATGATAGAATCCATCTTCAGCTCCAGCTGTCCAGATAAAGCCAGCTAAACCTGAATACAAGGCTGCCCGTGTAGAAAAAGGGGCACCCGAGTTTGAAAGTGAAACAAACTACGAGTCAGTCATGGGACTGGTATGAGAAATCTACTCAACACATATATAATTTGGCCAATCACAGGACCACGCCACTTTCGTGGAACGGGTTTACTCCATTGGATTGCCAGTGCTTTAACACAAATCTTTCTTTTAAACATCGCTATGCTTTTGTAAAAATGAAACCATTATAAGACTCAGTTCCCATCACACAATGCAACGCAAACCGGAGGATAGAGTTTTACCTTATAACGGCCAAGATATGCTTGATACGAATAAAACAAAGGCATTTGATATTATTGCTAGTGTTTATATGTTTTGAAAACAGTTTCAAATCATAACTATCAATCATAGACGACATGAGCGTCCCATGCCACTATGTCGCCAAATATATATATACAATCGAAACCGCATCGTCACGTATTTGGAAATTGGATTTCCGTCATGAACCAAGGCAAAAGATAGTCCTTACCGACTTCGTGACTCTCTAGCCCGAGCCACAGGATCAGAGCTCGAGTGACCCTAGGAGCGACAGGGCCGGTCCACCGATGTGGATTAAAATTCCTGAACAATACGTTTCCCCGCCCTTTGGGGCGTAAACGAGCCAGCGAATGACTCCATCGGACCCGGATCGTCCGATCAAACCGAGCCGCCTCGCAACAGCAACAACCACATAGGTGAAAAGTATATAAATGTCAGGGCTGGTAGGTCACTGACACCACCCTAGCTAGAAAGAAACGCATGTCCTCCTTGAGGTCCTTCCTCCCGTTTCTGGTTCATACCGGGGTGTGAGGCTCACGAATTCACGTTATACACAAAGCTACGCCACACAGGCGGTGCTTTGATCATCACCACAAGACTTTGCTTTTCAACAGAAGCCCTGATCACTGCATCTTATCATGCCACACAGGCAATTCATGCCATGCGACTGATGTCCATCGATATACAACCTCTGAGCTAGTGCGTTTCAGAGAAGGGCGTTAAGCAAAAGAATAAATTCTCCGCCGCCAAACAGATGTATATTTAATAGAGATCAATCAACATAGAATAAAATCCAATGTCAGACGCACAGTCCATTTATAAGTCCGTTCTGGGTCTGAACGAAACCGGAGGCACTAAATACCTCGCAAACCCATCGATCACCACGTACGTCTGGACGATCACCACTTATTATCCATATTTCGGGATGCCTCCCAATCAGGACCTCGGTTACCATCCAAACGAGGTGAAGATCTCCGGTCTTCGACCACCGTCTTCATCTTCGATTTTCAATCGTCGGTCAATTATTCTAAACGAGAATTAACTCGGCCTTTTCAAATAATTCACGTATATTCAGAATTTCAAATCAATTTATTTCAATGGTTAAATCATTCGACAACACCAATTTTGTTCTTTAATGTACTTTTCACACCAAACACATTCAACCATCAAATACCACATAAATCGAACAAATTCAGTTTATTTCCATTCCATATCGTTTGTGATATTTTATAACGATTTATCACTATTTTTATTTATTTTAAAATAGCCTATTTATTCAAAACGACGCTTTGGGCCATAACGCGGCCGTGGCGCTGTTTTTCTTCAGATTTGATTTACACATATCTGAAAATCTAACCGTTGGATCTTCACAAAATTTACATCATTAGAAAGGTCTTTTCAAAACGAATCCAACGGTTCTAGTTTCGGGAAAATCCGACGGTCGGATCTCCCGGTTCAATCGTTTGAAGTTTCGATTTCAAAATACGAACTGCAGCGTCGTTATTCGATTAAATATAATTATATTTATATATATAAATATAATCGATTCTGGCGCTGTTTTTCTTCAGATTTGAATTAAACATTCCCGATAATCCAACCGTTGGATTTTTACAAAGTTGGTGTCGTTGGAAAGATATTTCCAAGGCGAACCCGACGGTTGCGGTTTCGGGAAAATCCAATGGTCGGATTTCCCGTACTAGTTGTTTGAAATCACGGTTTCAAAATACGAACTGCACGGCCACGTTTCGTTTTAATTTTATTTATATTTATATAAATATAGTTCATTCAACGATTTCAATATCGTTTTTACTTAAAATTTTGGAAAATTTCGCCATAACCTCCTTTGTACGGGAGGGCTGGGAAAATTCCCAAATAGCCACACGGGCGTCTCATGTCGAAAAGAAAAAGAAAAAGCCAAGCGGCTAGCCAACAGGCTCATAAAATCATCACCCAAACAAAGCAGTAAATGTGTACCTATTTGTCGGGCACATAATTTTATTCCTCTTCTCTAGCCCCTTTGCTGTAACCTGTTCAATAAATATGCATGTACATATATATAGTTCTTATCACTTATCATTTTCTATTCAACTTCATATTTGATTTCCATTTGGTTTAAAAACACCATTCATTCTAATGTTGCATGTATAGGCAAAAATCACATCATTAGCTAATTAATGAATATTACAACTCATATATGTTTATTTGAACGAGTGGCTATTTTTAACACTTCACATTTCAACGATTCATGTATATAATAAAAATGTGATTTTTATTGTAAAACAATTCATTTCAAAACACTCTTATTTTATATAGTGTATATATAGGTGATAAAAATAGGATTTTTCTTATAAAACAATTTCTTTCAAAACGAGATTATTTTACACAGTTCATATAGTCGATAAAAAGTGATTTTTTATTATTAAACAATTTATTTCAAAATACGAATACCATCCAACACATGAATTTCAAATCAACGAATGAATATCAATTCAACACATGAAGGTTTTCTATAGTTTGTATATATAGATAAAAATGTGATTTTTATATTTAAAACGCGAATACCATTCAACACATGAATTTCTAATCAACGAATGAATATCGATTCAACACATGAAGGTTTTCTATTCAATGAATATATATAGTTTCAGCAAATGAAAATAATTCAAACACATGAATATTATTCAAAATTTCGGCAGCATAACGGCAGGGTAGTTAAAACCGGGACCGTCCCTAGTACGGCTCCTCGCTCTACCTTAAAACCTCGCGGTTTTTGACAATGGGAATCATGCATCTAATTCGCACGCAGGCGGCATGTATATTTTTATTTCATTTCCACAAACTAATCCTATGTGGTTTCAACCAAATATTTCTCAACCACAAATGGGTATTTTTCAACCACAATCAATCAATATCAACCACAAACAATCCCAAACAACCATTCGCTATCAATCAATTTTCACATCAATCACAATCAATAAATATCGTCCATGGTTTGTGGACGAGGGACGTATATATATATATATATATATATATATATAGCAATTCACTTTTATTTCAACACATATATAAATTTTTACAACGCATATATAACTTATACATCGAACATACAACTTATACAACGCTTATACATGAGGTGTACAACGCTTATATAACTCATACATCGACTATATAATTTATACATCGTCGTTTTCCATATCGTTTATAAATTAGAAATCTCACATTGGGTTCCACTCCACCAAAAATAGCAGAAGGCTCAGAAAAATATGCGGTCTCTTCTAAAATGTAGAAGGCGTCCACACGGTCACGATGTTTCCTGTTTCATCGAATTTCATTAACGAATGAAAAAGATATGATTTTTCAAAGTTCGCAACACTTTAAAACTGTCGAAATCAGTTTAAAATAGATTAGCCGTATACCTGTTTTTTTCTTCGAATCTAGGTTTTCGATTTTTGTCGAATCCGTGAAGTTGTAGCTCGATCAGAGGGTGCGACGTGGAAGAGGGGGGCGTGGCACTTCTGGCGATGGTCTGGGCTTCGGGTCCGATCGCCTCTGGCGATCTCGGCGTCGACTGGAAGTCGACGACTTCGGAGGCGTCGTTCTCGACGATGGGGGCACGAGGCGGAGCGAGGCTGAGGTTGATTTGAAGAGGGGCGAAGGAGCTTTCGAGGGAAGGTGGTGGCGCTGCCTGGTTTCGCCTGTGGCGGCCGGAAAACGAGGGGGAAGGGGGGAGCTACAGGCGTTGTTCAATCGTTTGAGCGACGGGGGTTTTTTTTATTTTTTTAAATTAATGAAATAAAAAATCCTATTGGCCGATGTTATATTAAATTCAAAAAATTGGGGTTTTCTTAGACGAACTCGAAATCAAACCCAACGACTGCCGTCCCTAGCGTTTTACCCCCATTCTGAACACAATGGGATATGTTTCGCAGGCCCATTCGACTGTTTCAGTCCGTTTTCATTCACTTTAAAATATATAATATTCAGTATTCGATTTGAACGTACATTTCAATTTGCCAAGGCCACAAACTGATTCGAAAAATTCCAGAAAAATAAATCTGGCTATGTTTTGACGATACGGTCCCAACAAAACTAGTTTCGTCGAATTCTAAGATCGTTTGCAAAAAGGCCCATTTTTGGTCGATCCATTTTAACTGTAATTGACCAAAACACATTTTCTTTTGCCACGCTCACATACTAGCTTCAAAAATTATGAAATTTGAAGCCTAGCAATAACTTTACATCCCGGATCCAACAAAAGTGGTTTCGTCGAATTCCGAGGTCGTATGCAAAATGGCCAATTTCACGGGCTATATAAATTCCATAGCGGCCTTTCTGAAAATTCATTCGGCCATAACTTTTGTTTTCCGCTATGAAAATTCGATTTTTCAGATTCGTTAGAAAGGTATTCACTAACAGATTTAAATATTTTTGGTTTCGCTAAAATCCGTTTGGTTTTGCACCTGGTACAGTCCGACAAAGTTTGGATTCAATTTTTGAAACTGCAGCGCCATTTCAGGCCTTGTTTATAATTATAATTAATTATATTCGCTTTCAATTGTCGATTCAAACTCAATTTCCATTGCCATTATTTAAAATATTTATTTTAAATATTTAAAGTCCATTATTTTAGCCAATTTAAAAATTTTAAATTGGTTCAGATTTTCTGGGTCGTTACAATCTCCCCCACTTAAAACTTTTCGTCCCCGAAAAGGAACAAAGTCGAAAGTGGTTTGATAAATCCACAATCACATAACAAAACAACCAATCCAATTGTTTTCGACCTTTCAAAAAAATATACTAATCACTTCCTATACTCTTTTTAAAATCATTCAGACCATAGAATTTAAAAGTGCACATCCATGGAAAGGAAATAACAACATAGTAGAGAATTAAATGGTAATGCAAAGTAGGGTAAATGTACCTTGCACCGGAGTCAATCAGAGATATCCACTCGGCATCTAGGATAAGCTTTCTGAATGCCCTCCTCAGTTTCCCAAGTACAATCTCGTGGATCCCCACTCCATTGCACTTTGACTAAGTGAACCTTCTTGTTCCTCAATTCTTTGGTTTCTTTGCCGATAATCTTTAGCGGCTCTCGTCCCACAGCTAGTTCTGGAGTAATTTCATTTTGCTTTACTTATACTAGGATATTACTTATCCTATCTGTATAGAGTTACCCGTCCTAGAACACTACTGGTTCTATTTCTGACGAGTTCATTCAAATGTTATATTCCAGAACTAAGCTTAACCAAGGCTCTGATACCACGTTGAGACGACCCCAAACCCCGTACTGACGGCGGCAAGGGTGATCTTCGGAATATAACACAGAAACAGATAATAGCAGAACAGAATTAAATAAATACACCAGATAATGAACAATAGAATATACTGGATAAAAGTAATCATCAGAGTTACACAGTATACAGGATCTTACTTAGAACAAATACAGTTCAGCTATACATATATGTCTACAGCGGAAACAAACAAAATATGTACAATAGGAGCTGAACAGCATAAAAAGAGATAAATGATAGAATCCATCTTCAGCTCCAGCTGTCCAGAGAAAGCCAGCTAAACCTGAATACAAGGCTGCCCGTGTAGAAAAAGGGGCACCCGAGTTTGAAAGTGAAACAAACTACGAGTCAGTCATGGGACTGGTATGAGAAATCTACTCAACACATATATAATTTGGCCAATCACAGGACCACGCCACTTTCGTGGAACGGGTTTACTCCATTGGATTGCCAGTGCTTTAACACAAATCTTTCTTTTAAACATCGCTATGTTTTTTGTAAAAATGAAACCATTATAAGACTCAGTTCCCATCACACAATGCAACGCAAACCGGAGGATAGAGTTTTACCTTATAACGGCCAAGATATGCTTGATACGAATAAAACAAAGGCATTTGATTTTATTGCTAGTGTTTATATGTTTTGAAAACAGTTTCAAATCATAACTATCAATCATAGACGACATGAGCGTCCCATGCCACTATGTCGCCAAATATATATATACAATCGAAACCGCATCGTCACGTATTTGGAAATTGGATTTCCGTCATGAACCAAGGCAAAAGATAGTCCTTACCGACTTCGTGACTCTCTAGCCCGAGCCATAGGATCAGAGCTCGAGTGACCCTAGGAGCGACAGGGCCGGTCCACCGATGTGGATTAAAATTCCTGAACAATACGTTTCCCCGCCCTTTGGGGCGTAAACGAGCCAACGAATGACTCCATCGGACCCGGATCGTCCGATCAAACCGAGGCGCCTCGCAACAGCAACAACCACATATGTGAAAAGTATATAAATGTCAGGGCTGGTAGGTCACTGACACCACCCTAGCTAGAAAGAAACGCATGTCCTCCCTGAGGTCCTTCCTCCCATTTCTGGTTCATACCGGGGTGTGAGGCTCACGAATTCACGTTATACACAAAGCTACGCCACACAAGCGGTGCTTTGATCATCACCACAAGACTTTGCTTTTCAACAGAAGCCCTGATCACTGCATCTTAGCATGCCACACAGGCAATTCATGCCATGCGACTGATGTCCATCGATATACAACCTCTGAGCTAGTGCGTTTCAGAGAAGGGCGTTAAGCAAAAGAATAAATTCTCCGTCGCCAAACAGATGTATATTTAATAGAGATCAATCAACATAGAATAAAATCCAATGTCAGACGCACAGTCCATTTACAAGTCCGTTCTGGGTCTGAACGAAACCGGAGGCACTAGATACCTCGCAAACCCATCGATCACCACGTACGTCTGGACGATCACCACTTATTATCCATATTTCGGGATGCCTCCCAATCAGGACCTCGGTTACCATCCAAACGAGGTGAAGATCTCCGGTCTTCGACCACCGTCTTCATCTTCGATTTTCAATCGTCGGTCAATTATTTGAAATGAGAATTAACTCGGCCTTTTCAAATAATTCACGTATATTCAGAATTTCAAATCAATTTATTTCAATGGTTAAATCATTCGACAACACCAATTTTGTTCTTTAATGTACTTTTCACACCAAACACATTCAACCATCAAATACCACATAAATCGAACAAATTCAGTTTATTTCCATTCCATATCGTTTGTGATATTTTATAACGATTTATCGCTATTTTTATTTATTTTAAAATAGCCTATTTATTCAAAACGACGCTTTGGGCCATAACGCGGCCGTGGCGCTGTTTTTCTTCAGATTTGATTTACACATATCTGAAAATCTAACCGTTGGATCTTCACAAAATTTACATCATTAGAAAGGTCTTTTCAAAACGAATCCAATGGTTCTAGTATCGGGAAAATCCGACGGTCGGATCTCCCGGTACAATCGTTTGAAGTTTCGATTTCAAAATACGAACTGCAGCATCGTTATTCGATTAAATATAATTATATTTATATATATATATATAAATATAATCGATTCTGGCGCTGTTTTTCTTCAGATTTGAATTAAACATTCCCGATAATCCAACCATTGGAATTTTACAAAGTTGGTGTCGTTGGAAAGATATTTCCAAGGCGAACCCGACGGTTGCGGTTTCGGGAAAATCCAATGGTCGGATTTCCCGTACTAGTTGTTTGAAATCACGGTTTCAAAATACGAACTGCACGGCCACGTTTCGTTTTAATTTTATTTATATTTATATATTTATATAAATATAGTTCATTCAACGATTTCAATATCGTTTTTACTTCAAATATTTCACTAACGCCTTAAAATTTTGGAAAATTTCACCATAACCTCCTTTGTACGGGAGGGCTGGGAAAATTCCCAAATAGCCACACGGGCGTCTCATGTCGAAAAGAAAAAGAAAAAGCCAAGCGGCTAGCCAACAGGCTCATAAAATCATCACCCAAACAAAGCAGTAAATGTGTACCTATTTGTCGGGCACATAATTTTATTCCTCTTCTCTAGCCCCTTTGCTGTAACCTGTTCAATAAATATGCATGTACATATATATAGTTCTTATCACTTATCATTTTCTATTCAACTTCATATTTGATTTCCATTTGGTTTAAAAACACCATTCATTCTAATGTTGCGTGTATAGGCAAAAATCACATCATTAGCTAATTAATGAATATTACAACTCATATATGTTTATTTGAACGAGTGGTTATTTTTAACACTTCACATTTCAACGATTCATGTATTTAATAAAAATGTGATTTTTATTGTAAAACAATTCATTTCAAAACACTCTTATTTTATATAGTGTATATATAGGTGATAAAAATAGGATTTTTCTTATAAAACAATTTCTTTCAAAACGAGATTATTTTACACAGTTCATATAGTCGATAAAATGTGATTTTTTATTATCAAACAATTTATTTCAAAATACGAATAACATTCAACACATGAATTTCAAATCAACGAATGAATATCGATTCAACACATGAAGGTTTTCTATAGTTTGTATATATAGATAAAAATGTGATTTTTATATTTAAAACGCGAATACCATTCAACACATGAATTTCTAATCAACGAATGAATATCGATTCAACACATGAAGGTTTTCTATTCAATGAATATATATAGTTTCAGCAAATGAAAATAATTCAAACACATGAATATTATTCAAAATTTCGGCAGCATAATGGCAGGGTAGTTAAAACCGGGACCGTCCCTAGTACGGCTCCTCGCTCTACCTTAAAACCTCGCGGTTTTTGACAATGGGAATCATGCATCTAATTCGCACGCAGGCGGCATGTATATTTTTATTTCATTTCCACAAACTAATCCTATGTGGTTTCAACCAAATATTTCTCAACCACAAATGGGTATTTTTCAACCACAATCAATCAATATCAACCACAAACAATCCCAAACAACCATTCGCTATCAATCAATTTTCACATCAATCACAATCAATAAATATCGTCCATGGTTTGTGGACGGGGGGCGTATATATATATATAGTAATTCACTTTTATTTCAACACATATATAAATTTTTACCAACGCATATATAACTTATACATCGAACATACAACTTATACAACGCTTATACATGAGGTGTACAACGCTTATATAACTCATACATCGACTATATAATTTATACATCGTCGTTTTCCATATCGTTTATAAATTAGAAATCTCACATTGGGTTCCACTCCACCAAAAATAGCAGAAGGCTCAGAAAAATATGCGGTCTCTTCTAAAATGTAGAAGGCGTCCACACGGTCACGATGTTTCCTGTTTCATCGAATTTCGTTAACGGATGAAAAAGATATGATTTTTCAAAGTTTGCAACACTTTAAAACTGTTGAAATCAGTTTAAAATAGATTAGTCGTATACCTGTTTTTTTCTTCGAATCTAGGTTTTCGATTTTTGTCGAATCCGTGAAGTTGTAGCTCGATCAGAGGGTGCGACGTGGAAGAGGGGGGCATGGCGCTTCTGGCGATGGTCTGGGCTTCGGGTCCGATTGCCTCTGGCGATCTCGGTGTCGACTGGAAGTCGACGACTTCGGAGGCGTCGTTCTCGACGATGGGGGCACGAGGCGGAGCGAGGCTGAGGTTGATTTGAAGAGGGGCGAAGGAGCTTTCGAGGGAAGGTGGTGGAGCTGCCTGGTTTCGCCTGTGGCGGCCGGAAAACGAGGGGGAAGGGGGGAGCTACAGGCGCCGTTCAATCGTTTGAGCGACGGGGGTTTTTTTGATTTTTTTTATTTTTTTAAATTAATGAAATAAAAAATCCTATTGGCCGATGTTATATTAAATTCAAAAAATTGGGGTTTTCTTAGACGAACTCGAAATCAAACCCAACGAGTGTCGTCCCCAGCGTTTTACCCCCATTCCGAACACAATGGGATATGTTTCGCAGGCCCATTCGACTGTTTCAGTCTGTTTTCATTCACTTTAAAATATATAATATTCAATATTCGATTTGAACGTACAATTCAACTTGCCAGGGTCACAAACTGATTCGAAAAATTCCAGAAAAATAAATCTGGCTATGTTTTGACGATACGGTCCCAACAAAACTAGTTTCGTCGAATTCTAAGATCGTTTGCAAAAAGGCCCATTTTTGGTCGATCCATTTTAACTATAATTGACCAAAACACATTTTCTTTTGCCACGCTCACATACTAGCTTCAAAAATTATGAAATTTGAAACCTAGCAATAACTTTACATCCCGGATCCAACAAAAGTGGTTTCGTCGAATTCCGAGGTCGTATGCAAAATGGCCAATTTCACGGGCTATATAAATTCCATAGCGACCTTTCTGAAAATTCATTCGGCCATAACTTTTGTTTTCCGCTATGAAAATTCGATTTTTCAGATTCGTTAGAAAGGTATTCACTAACAGATTTAAATATTTTTGGTTTCGCTAAAATCCGTTTGGTTTTGCACCTGGTACAGTCCGACAAAGTTTGGATTCAATTTTTGAAACTGCAGCGCCATTTCAGGCCTTGTTTATAATTATAATTAATTATATTCGCTTTCAATTGTCGATTCAAACTCAATTTCCATTGCCATTATTTAAAATATTTATTTTAAATATTTAAAGTCCATTATTTTAGCCAATTTAAAAATTTTAAATTGGTTCAGATTTTCTGAGTCGTTACATTTTGTTGGATCCGTGGTGTTAAATTATTGCTAGGTTTCAAATTTCATAATTTTTCTATTCAATATGTGAGCGTGGCAAAGGAAAACGCATTTGACCAGTTTCAGTTGATTTTAATCAACTGGAAAATGGCCATTTTTCCAATGGTCTCAGAATTTGACGAAACTAGTTTTGTTAGGACCGTATCGTCAATACGAAGCTAGAAAATATTTTTCTGGGATTTATAGAGTTAGTATGTGACCCCAGTAAATTGAAATGCGCGTTCAAATTCAATATATAGAGTTATATGTTGATTTCGACGAAAACAGATCGAAACGATCAAATCAGCTTGCGATACATATCCCATTGTGTTCGGAATGGGGGTAAAACGCTATGGACGACAGGCGGTGGGCCTCGTTTAGAGGTCGAAAATAAAAGTTGCTTTTTGGTGAAAAATAAAATAATTAAATAATTAATAAAATAAAAATAAAATCTCCTTTCCCTTATACTCTGGCCCCTCCTATCGTTCTATTCCAAATCAAAATAAAAAAAATAACAGAAGGGGGGCGCGATCGATGCCGCCGCCCCCCGATGAGCCGCCGCGCCCCAGGGCGGCGCAGCCACCACATGCTGCCCCCCTCCTCTTCTTCCCCCTCCCTTCTTCTTCCTCCTCCCCCTTGCTCTTCCTCGACTGCAATGCCCAGACCCCCCCCCCCCCTTGGCCAACCACCGCAACACCCCCCCCCCCCCCCAGTCGCCCCATCGATCGAAGACCGCACCAAGCCCTAACCCGCCGACTTCACCGCAGCCCCCCCTCTGCCTAGACCGACGCGCGGCACCCCCCTTCCTCCTACTGCCGATCGACGAACCCCCCCCCCCCCCCTGCCCTCTGCTGCTCCACCAAACCGCACCCTCCTCCGCCCCTTCTTCCTCCTCCGCCGACCACCGCCCTGCCTACTGCCGCTTCCAGCTCCCCCTACCCCCGAAGCCGACTTTTGCACCCCCTCCTCCGATCGAAGTAAGTTTTAATTACTAGTCTAACTTTATTTTCAGTTTTAATTAAAATTAGCATAGGTAAAAACTGATTTTTCATATGTTTAAGCATTAAAAATCCGAGATTTTTACTTAAGGAAAAGAGAGATTTTTAATTAAGCAAAGAAGCGGTTTTGATTAGTATGAAGAAGCGAATATGTTTTTTATATTTTTAAAGTAATAAAAATATGATTTTTATATTTTTAAAGTATTAAAAATATAATCTTTACTATATAGAAGATGTAAAAATATGATTTTTGTTTATGTAGAGAATTAAAAATATAACTTTTACATGATAGGAATATTAGAAATATCATCTTTATATATGTAGCAAAAATAAAAATGTGATTTCTATAGTGATGAAATTGAAAAGGCGAAATCTATATTTTTGAAAAGGCAAGATTTTTATATATAATAGCGAAGTAAAAATTCGATTTTTATATATTGAATAGCGAAGTAAAAATTTGATTTTTATATATTGAATAGCGAAGTAAAAATTCGATTTTTATATATTGAATAGCGAAGTAAAAATTCGATTTTTACATATGTAGAGAATACGGGCAAGGAAGATGACAAAGAGGCGAGAACGGCGAAGGTTTCTGCAAAAGAAGAGCCGTGGAGTTAGGATAGCTATCGGTGAGAACTTCTCACCTTTCAAAATTTCTTTTTCTAGTTATATAAATATACTAGGATGCAGACGATGTTTAGTAGCACCCGAGACCCGTCATCCACAGACCATGGATGGCTTGTTTGTTAAATTGTTTGGTTGTGTAGTTAGTTAGTTTATTTGGTTTGAATTGAATTGTTTGTGAAATGAAATTGATTTGATTGATGTGTGAATGGCGTAGGCCTTCACTAGACCGGGTATAAGGTTAAGCCTTGTCCCATTTCTAGTATCGTGCCGTTATGCCGCCAAAATTTTCTAAAATAAGTTAGAAAAATAAAAATATCATTTTTATTTTGTAAATGAACTGAATAGAAATTCATGTGTTAAAATAAAATATTTTATTGTTAAAATATAATTTTTAACGTGAAAGTGAATAAATAAATATTTATAAACAAATCAGCCGATTTGTTTATATACACTGATTTGACTGATATTGATTGGGTCGATAAATTTTACACATCGCCCAACTGCACAAATAAAATCTGCGTTTGATTGTTTGAAACCCCACACGGGTATTGGGATAAAATACGACATACACTAATCCCAATAATTAGTTGAATATGTCGATCGATTGATTGACAGGCTGTTATAAGCGTTAGATATCTATATTTGATGCTTATATTGTGTAGTGCACTTTGGTTGATGGTTGATTACTTTTCAATGCTATTATATACATGTGTTGTATGGAAATCCATATAGTTAACGCTATATGGTAATTGATTGGGCCTCATTCCAATTTAGAAGATAAAGAATATTATAAAATAAAGGTTCATGTGTTGACTGTACTCATCCGTTGAGATTAGTCATGTGTTGAACGAAATATTTTAACAATAAAATTTATATCTTTATCACTATAAAGTAAAGGTTCATGTGTTGACTGTACTCATCCGTTGAGATTAGTCATGTGTTGAACGAAATATTTTAACAATAAAATCTACATCTTTATCATATATAAAATTAGAAACTAACTGGAAAATAGATAAGATGAGTGGTCTCCTGGATATTAATCTGATGTTGGTTTCGGCCTTCGGGGTTAATATTCAGGGAATCGTTCTCTTACTAGTTTACGGTTGGAGTCTAATTTAATATCAAACGATAGATACCTTAATTTTTATAAAATATATTAAATAACAAAAAGAGTCACACGTGGACAGTACCCATTCGTTGAGATTAGTCGTGTGTTGACAAAAATATAGATTCACGTATTGTATAGGATAAATATTCATTTATTGAATAGAATAACGGAATTATTGTAATATATAAAGCCGCGTTGATTAGAGATGAGCTATTTTGACGCAAACGATATTTATATCGATTATATTCGTTTTTAGAATTTGATTTGAATAGAAAACGAATTTAATTTGAATTGAATAGAAAATGAATTTGAATTGAATAGAAAATGAATTGAATTTGATTTGAATAGAAAACAAATTTGATTTGATTTGAATAGAAAATGAATTGAATTTGATTTGAATAGAAAACGAATCTGAATTGAATTGAAAAGAAAACGAATTCGAATTGAATTGAATTGAAAAGAAAATGAACTAGAATCAAATTAAAATCGATTTGAATTGAAATCAAATAGAAATGAATTTTAAAAAGGATGTATAATAGAAAATTCAATTTTGATTTGAATTTGAAATAAAGGTTGAAATTGTTTTTGAAACGAATTAAAAACTATTTATAAAATTCGTTTTAAATAGTAATCGACGAAATATATATTATATATATTTTATATATAATATAATGGTCTGAATAGAACGCGCCGCGCCGCGGCAGTTCGCGAATTTCGACCATTGACTTCGAACGGACATTACGGGAGATCCGACTGTCGGATTCTCCTAAAACCGGAACCGTTGGGTTCGTATCGAAAAGAGCTTTCTAACGAATATTAGAAATTTGAAATCTAACGGTTGGATTTGGAGATACGTCCAAATCAAATTATGAAAAGGTCGCTGTAAGTGCAGTTCGATGGCCGTTGATGGAAATCGACTGTACGGGCCTTGATAAAATTATTAAAAATAGTAATAATTAGTGTAAAATCATAAGAAATGATTTGAGGAAAATTGGGATGAAAAACTCCATATTTGAAAAAAATAAAAATAGATTTTTATCGAAATGAACTAGTTTTGAACTAAAATTAAAACCCATTTATTTTTAAATAAATAAATTGGATTTGAAATGGGTTTTAAATAGAATTGATTTGTGGGTTTATCGCGAACGGTGTTTTAAATAACACTTGTTCTTTAACCCGATAAATAAATAGAATGTGATTTGGGTTTGTCGTGAACTGTGTTTTAAATGACATTAGTTCTTTAACCCAGTAAAAGGAGTTTTAATGAATCTGCAATTAAATTGAAATGTGAATTGATAATTTAAATTATCAAATTTGGAAAATGAGCGAGAATGGAGTATCACCAGTTTTGCTCCAAGCGATAGTTAAATCTTTAATTGGATTTGAACGTGGAATGGTAATTAATTTTACCGATAACACCGTGGTGTTAGATATGGAGTATTACCAGTTTTGCTCCATGGGATGAATAGGTTGGGATTGGGAAATAAAATCAATAATTACTTCGGTACGGTTCGCTAATCTCGACTAGTTTGGGAAAACCATAATTTGGTTGGAAATGACATCCAAAGGAAGATTAAAGGAAAACCATAATTAATGGGAACTTTTCCCTAAGAATTGAAATTTAGAAACTAGCTGAAGGTTAGCTAAGAAGAATGGTTTCCTGGGTATTGATCTGATGTTGGTTTCGGCCTTCGGGGTTAATATTTGGGGGATTGCTCTCTTGCTGATTTACGGTTAGTGACTAATGAATTGGAATGAGGCGTATGTTGTGTTTGTGTAACATTTGTTTTTGATATACGCGGATTGTTCGGAAAGGCCGGGTTTATACCCATTTGGAATAATCGATTCGATGATATGTCGATGATGAAGACGGTGGTTGAAGACCGGAAGTCTTCACATCATTTGGGTGATTACTGATGATCTTGATTGGGCTGTACACCCAAGATGAGGGAATCAGTTGGTGGTCGTCCAGATGTACTTGGAGATGGATGGATATGCGAGGAAAGTGCCTCCGGTTTCGTTCAGACCCAGAACGAACTTGTAAACGGATTGTGTGTCTGACATTGGATTTTATTCTGTGTTGATTGATTTCTGTTAAATATATATCTGTTTGGCGGCGGAGAATTTATTCTCTTTCTTAACGCCCTTCTCTGAGACGTACGAGCTTAGAGGTTATATATCGATAGATATCAATCGCATGACATGAATTGCCTGTGTGGCACACAGAGTTGCATGGATCAAGGCTTCTGTTGAAAAGCAAAGTCTTGTGGTTGATGATCAAAGCACGGCCTTTGTGGCGTAGCTTTTTGTATAATGTGAATTCGCGAGCCTCACACCTCGGTATGAGTTAGAAACGGGATACGGGCCGTTGGGAGAACACGACGTTTCTTTCTAGCTTTGGTGGTGTCAGTGACTTACCAGCCCTGACATTTATATACTTTTCACCTTTGTGGTTGTTGGAATGAGGCGCCTCGATTATAGGTCTGTAAGGACCGGGAAACGTGTGTTCAGGAATAACTAATCCTCAAACGTAAGAGAGGACCGGCCCAACTGATTCAAGTGGCTTCCTAGAGTGTGTAGTCCTGAGCATTTGCTAGAGTGTCTCGAACGCGGAGAGGAGCTTGCCCCTTGCCTCGACTCATGACGGAAATCCAATTTCCAATACGTGTATTGCGGTTTTAATTGTAGAACTAGTATGTCAACATGATAGATGGTACCCATGCCGCCTATGATTGATATTTATGATTGAAATTGTTTTGACACTATACACTTATTATAGTATCAAATGATTTGTTTTAAACGTACCAAGCATGTTTGGCTATTATAAGGGAAAACCCTATCCTCCGGCTTGCGTTGCATTGTATGATGGGACCTGGGTCTTATAATAGCTTCATTTTTTTGAAAAAGCATTGCGTTGTTTATTCTATGCACTGGTGTTCTTGGGAGGAAACCCGTTCCGTGTTATACGGCGTGGTCCCTGGAATTACTCTCTTTTAAAGTAAAGCTTTAAATAACTGTTTTAGTTCTCACACCAGTCACATGACTGACCTGGAGTTTATTGTTTTAACCTAAACTCTGAGTGCCCCTATTTTCCGCACGGGCAGCTAGTAGTTTTGGTTTTGCAGATTTATATTCACAGGATCCTGGTTTACAGCTGGAATGATATCCGGAAAGCTCTGTATCCGTATATCACCTTCAGTTGTGCTTTGTATTATTTTCCGCTGCTATGTAATTTTATTGTAATCTCTGATATTTATCGAATGTAATTTATTCATTTATACTCTGTATATTCTTGTATCTGATGGAATTGTTGTAATAGCAATGAAATGTTCTTCCGTCTGCGTTCTATTTTGTCCTGTTCTCAAACGATCAGGGGTTTCGAACGGTCTAGATCGGTTTAATGACTGATTCGGATCGAGCGAAATTCCTTGCCGTCACAAGGCATCGAGGCAATACCCATCAGTAGTGATTCTACCGGATTGAGGACCCAAGCCGGTGGTAACGCATAGCCGCAACTACCGCCCACCCCAGACATACCCCCAAAATCAATCAAAGGCGCTAATCAATCACAAAGTATATATATGGTATCGAAGAAGTATGCCATCTCAGAGTAGATAACTCAATTAACCTGGGTATGGCTCCTATTTTAGTCATTTTAATTATGACCCGAAGGTCAAGGCTATCCACCATCGTTCTCTTTCTTCAAATCCAGTAATCGCCTCCAAATCCATCCAACACCATTTCTGGAACTTCACCGCGTACACAGTTGTTATAGTGGTTTTCGGTATTGGCAGAGAGTATGACAATATCTGATCCTAGTCTCTTTAACAACCGAACGTTTACATTTTTCACACCGGTCAGTTCTTTTGCATTTCGAAGAGGTTCATACTTCATATCAAAATATCCGATTTTCATAATCATTCGAGATTCGAAATAGAATATTATTCATACTAAAATCTCCATTTAAACCAATTAAAATCTTGAAACAATTCCAACTTTAATAATTTAAATAATAAAATAGTTAACAGTGTATTTAAAATAGTTTAGATATATAATTGAAATAGTTTGAAAATATACAGTTTGTAATTTAAAATAGAATATATCAAATTTATTAAAATATATAGTTAAAACATTAAGTAATTTATACAATAAATAGTTAATTATAAAATGATTTATTTAAAATAATTTATAAAATAAAATAGTAATAAAGTAAAATAGTTTATAAAGAAAACATAATTATTATTATTAAAATAGTTTATAAAATGATTTGAAATACTGTAGTTGGAATTAGAATCGTTTCTCTAACATTTTTAATTAAACTTGAAGTCATATTTCAACTTCAATTCATCCAACTCAATTTTCTATAATCCCATCGATTAAACTTCCAATTTACATTCATTTCAATTCGATCAAATTAATTCAAATAGTTACATTCCAAATCCGATTCTCATTTTCAATGATTTCAATTTATAACAAATATCGAGTTCACAATTCATATATAATTCAAATCAATGTTGATTCATAATAAATTTCAAAGGTGGGTAAACCATTCAATTTCAATAAATTCGATTTACATTATATTTCACTTTATTTCGCTTCAGTTACAACACTTATTTATTTCCCCTTTATTTATATTTCGAAAAATTCAAAGTTCAAGTTCAAAGAAAAATAAATTATAAAACATCGCTTATATTGTCTTTAAAACAATATTTAAAAGTTCATGGTTAAAACAAATTTTATTTAACCAACCGCTGTCTGTTTATAATTCTCTATCCTATGGCCAAGTGATACTTAAAATTTAATTTCAGTGCTTTGGGAAAGGATATATATCATTTCAATCCAGATCAGGGTCATAGGTACTATCATTTCAACCTACGTTCTTAATTCATTTTAATGATTAACCCCGGGTTTATTCGATGCCCGTAACGTCTAGGGTAATGATTGGGATTAAACAACATAACAATGGTCATATATAAATAAATGTGAATAACAGGTAAATTCACACAATTAACATCAATATGTCAAACATATCAAATTCAAGTCATTCATCACATCAATACATACAAACAGTAAAATATCACATAAATTTACCAATTATCAGGTGTCAGGTCTTAAAACAGTAATTAAATGTCAAAATTTAACTTAGCTATACAATTAAATCTAACAGTCAAATTTAACTACACTATCGATGCAAATCAATATAAATATGCAATTTAAACTGTCAAACATCAATCCAAACAATCATATCATGACATAATATTATTTTAACTAATATTAGAATATTTTAGTTAAGCGTGAGATGGTTAAATCACTCACCTTGGTTTCAAACGAGATTGAAATCCAATTTTTAGCCCAAAATTCAACGTTATCAGAATCAGCCCAAACCACCGGCATCGCGAAGAGCTCATCGATACGATTCCAACGCAACAAACCGCGTACAAATCGGACCTCGTATGCAAAAGTTATTGATATTAACGCATTTGAAATTTATATAAATAAAACAAAATAAATGGCACAAAATGGGCTCACACACATGCCTAGTCACCTGGAAATGAACAGTGCGCCTTCTCCTTGTATGCTGCTACATGTAACCGCGTGAAGTGAACCGATTTTTATCTTTAAAACCGCAACCTTTGACCATCCATAACTCCACGCTCCGACCTCCGTTTGACACAAGACCACCACCAAATCGGCCCACGACGAGCAGCACCTCCGTTTCCAATAGCTCCGCCTCTAGTTGCATGTGGATCCCGCGCCATCCAATGAAAGTTGCTGATTTTTGCACCTTAAATCGCGAATTCCCGGAGCTTCCGACCACCAATCGACATGAGACCACTTGCATTAGCTTCGTATGAAGATTCTCTACAATACCCATAAGTTGCTTTCTTCAATTGAGCCCTAAATCAAAAACCCCCAAATCATGGCTTAGGATTTCGTTTTCAGTAACTTTGACCGCGAATTCCCATTGATTCAAGCGTTGTTTCGCGAAACGAACGCTTCTCGTCAGTTCGTATCATCGAGACCTTTCCGAAAACGTATAATTCGATATGGTTTTAGAGATTTGAATTTTTGATAATGTTTTCAGGTTTGTAATCGCCATCAACAGAGATTAGAGTTTGAATTTCGGGATTAGGGATGAGAAAAAGAAATAGAGGATGTTGCTAGGTCTAAAAATGATAATTTATTGTGTTCATTGAATGGGTTTAGATGCATATGCCCGATTGGCCCAAAATAGACCGCTTATTGTCAAAACGGTTACATTTTTGCGTATTTATAATTATGATTGGAAACCCAACAATCTTTATATGGAAATTAATGTTTTCAGTGCTTTTGAGTTGATTGGAACAGGTCTCGAGTCCTAATTCCATCGTATTCAAAAGTTACCATTCACAATCAGTTTATTAATATATTAAAATATTCATTTTTGTTAATTAACCATTTAAATTAAATTCAATGGTTTATAAATATTATATAATCAAAACAAAATTCACGTAAACTTATAAATCAAAATTTATTATTGCGACAATAATTATCATTATAGTAAGCAATTCAATTATGTTTTCACCGTCAAATTTCACAAATTAAATCACTAAATATTATTAACAACCATTTTATATCAAAATCATATTAAATTAAATAATAAAATTTATCGCAAAAACTTGGGATGTTATAATGGTAAGTGACATGTTAATTGGAAAACATGTGAATTGAGATATACTTAATTACATATTAAGTAAAACATGTTATTGTAACCAAACAAGAATAAAAGAGAGATTGTGGATTACAGACCTTGGGTCAAAATCTAGAGAATAACATGTTATGGGCTTATTAATAAACTTAAATGGGTTAAGTTATATGACTGAAATTAATAAGTAAGATAAACTTGGTAGTTTGAATAAGAATTCAATATGAATGGAAATAACTAAATTAACTGGAAACCTAATGAGGAGAGGCAAGCGCGCAAAAGAATGTTTAGGCATAGGGTCTAACAACATATTAAATTTAGGCGCTTGGACCAGTCCGCACATTGGAGGGTGAATAACCCAACGGTGTGTATCATCGTGGTGTTATAAGGCAAGGGGGGAGCGTACATTTATCTGATTGTTCTAACGGCTCCGAAGGACTGGAAATGGAAGCTCGTGGCTTCCAGATGTACGTAAGGTGCTCCTAGTAGTCCTCTGTGCGGTGACAGATGACTTAGGCTGTACTCGTAGAGGTTGGGTCTGCGTGTAACTACTAGGTGGGTGGGCCTTGACTGCAGAAGTAGCTATGCAGTCAGAATGTTGTGACGCGGTGACACAAAGCTGATTCGGCGGTTGCCTCAACGGGGAGGTAGAGGGTCACGACTAACAAGGATAGTACATCGTCAGATACCCGTCATTGACAGCCAGTGGGATGCGAAAAGACTGGAGCTAAACCCAAGATACCCTTCACTATCGAGGTAAGGGTTTGAGTGGAGACGCCACATGGATGTTTAGATTGTTTGCGTAGGGGCAGTCACATAGCTCTTGTAGTCTTTACTAGTTGAGGGAGGGCCCGAGGTGGAGCCATAACCACCATGAAAACAGACCCTAGGTATATCTGTATATAGAGGCTCTTTGAAGATGGTCCTATACATATGGAAAAGCTCCTGACCGAGTTCTGTGTTTCTTGTTTCGCCCTGCTATGGAACTCGGTGCACATTAGAGGACGTGCGATTGAGGCATCGAGCTACAATTAACAGTATGTATGAGGGACAGTCTAGATATATGCATATCTGCTCTGGGTGGTGTATCGTGGACTTGACGGCATTACTCCATATGAGATCTGATTCGATTGAGGGTGGCAGTCCGTACGCTTATGTAGCGTAGTGATGGCAGATATATGATGATCCTAACATTGTTATATAGAGATCCATACGTCACTACGGCGTATGATGAGGGACTGCGAGCATTTCGGTGGCATTATGGTGGAGACCGTGCGAGTGGGTTACCATAGGGTGCACCTCGATATTAGGGGTAGCTACACATATACTGTATTAGGTTAATCCAACCTTGAGTATTGTTAACCCAAGTAACCTAATAAATAAGAAAATATGATTGAACGGTATATGTAGGATTATGCAAAGTGTATAGTTTAAATCAAGTCACTAGAACTTATGTTTTGACCTCCTCCTCATAACATACTTGTATGTTAGATTTGTGGCAGGGACATGATAGCCTTGGATACTGGTTAGGCTGTATTATTAATACGGTAAGGCTATATTTTGATTATATCATATTTTATCCATTTCGCTGTGAGATAATTTCTGAGCTCTGACATGTTTTATGTATCTGTCTTTTCTACAGGATACTAGAGCAAACCAATCTTAGTTCCGATAGATTGGAATTTTGAAAAAAGTTCGGTCTGTCGAAATTGGGGTTGTCACATCTGGTATTAGAGCTTAGGTTTAGGACTCCTATATAAACAGTGAGTGAACGTATTTGTACTTTTAAAAATATAAATATATTATATATATAATTAGATCCATAGAGGAACCCACTAAATAGAAAGAATATAACTGGGTAAAAAAATGGGATGTTTGTTATGTACACTAAAGGAATAAGTATGGAAACTTGAGACCCATAGGAAGTTTGGGTGGAGAGTGTACAATGTACTCTGTATGGAAGGAAAGTGAATCCCATATGATTAGTATTTTGGGTTAGTGGGCTTGAAAACCTTATAGATTGGAAAAGGTTAGAAAGAGAAAAATGGATTAGGAATATATAGTAGGGAGAATTGATATTGGGGAATGTCTAGGAAAGCCTAGAAAATTGGAAACCCGCTTTGAGTCTAATCCCATTGTTAACTTTTAAGAACTTGAGATTATAAAAGTTTTGGGAAAATGGTTTATGGTGTTTTCAAATTTTAATCTTAAAAGTTATAGTTTTAAAATATGTAAAGAAGTACATATTGAGTTTTAAAGTAAAATTCTCTCAGTAAAAGGTGCATATTATAGAGCATGTATAGCTCGCTAGTTTTCTTGCTATATTTCATAACAAGAAGCATTATAAAAGAAAGATTTTAAATCCCTAATGTCAACCCTTTTTGATAAATTATTTCAAGATAATTTTATGGGTGGACAAAATAAGTTGTAAAAAATAAGAATAGAGGGGATGTTGACACCTTGTAGTAAGAAATTGAACTGACCTTATAGGTAAGAACAAGTCATAAACCCGATTGAGAAATAGTTGTTCGTATCTACTCCAGTTTTGTGATTTAAAAAAAATGATTTACATTTTTTTTAAGATGACATGTTTTTATGGTTTGGCAAGAGAAAGTTTTCATAAGAAAGTAAAGTTACGACACTTTTAAATTTTGGAAGGAAATTTAAATGAAAACGGGGCAAACCGTATTTTTTTTAAAAGTATGGAGTAGGTAAGGATTAGTGCCTAGGGAAGACGGGAAAAATTTTGAGGCTATGAAGCAGACAGCGAGAATTATCTTGGAATAATAGTGAGTTCTCATAGATTGCGTAAGCAATGAATAGCCTAGGGTGTTGCTTGAAATAATTATTAGTACACAGCTAGAGTTAGTAGTGACCACTAGATAGAAAAAGGCAAGTAAGTGTTTAGATCCAGTTACTAATTTTCAGGATAGAGGTAAAACCCGTTACTACATTTCGGTTGGGATTGTTCCATTATATTGTTCTTGTTGGGAAGTTAGGGTAACACCCGAACTTGTCGTTATCCCATGGTTTGGACTTTTCTGACAGAGGGGGACATAGTCCTGAGATTCTTGGCCCTTAGTAGTAACTGTGTATGGTGTCTGTTCTCCTGTTTTAGTTGAAAGACTAGAGGCTTATTTAAATTTAAACTAAGATCAGATGATTAAATAAGCTAAGAAAAGAAAGATAGCACAACTAAAAAGGAAACAGAAAATTCAGTAAAGCAACAAACATGATAGATTATGAGAATAGATGGATAAAGATAAAAATTTCGAAGATAAGATGAAAAAGAAAATCAGTAACAAAGAAAATTTTCTTATGTGGGTTGTGCTTGGATAGCAAAATAGGGAATCTATATAAATAGTTGTATAAAAATCCAAGTACGGTTAGAAAAAGGTTGAAAAACATAAATGGAAGATGCAAAGTTTTTCAATTTCCACGTTTTTGTAACATAAGAAATCAAAGCTAGAAAGTTAGATTTTTCTGAAATTCGAAAAATAAAGTTGGTTGGTAGGATTATGGATGCAACAATTGGATGAACTACGCTCTTACTCAGTAAGAGTGTAGGAAAATTTGGATGAAAAAGATTTTTTGATTTTCAAAATATTGCATTCATGTAGAACTACAGTATATTTAGGATGTAAGCATCATATTTTAAAAGGATTTTTTTGAGAAATTTGCAAACACATAAGAGGTACCGCTTAGGCATACATGCATTACTATGATGTATTGCACTTTGCACATATGCGTAATGTTTGCAAAAATTGGATGCATATATGATGGATATATTTTATGCAAGGGGTTAATTGATTTTACCCTTATCAAATTTCGAAGACGAAATTTCCTAAGGGTGGGAGAATGTAACACCCCGCATTTTTAACTTAAAATAATAAAATAAGGATAACTTAATTAAATATTCAGAACTAAGTAAAACGAACTGCGACATTGTGTCCGTCTCAAAAAATTTGGTCAAGATAGACACCTGGCTTGCGTAAAACGGACACCATATGAAGAAGTTATGAGCATTAGAAGTTTGTATACATATAAGGAGCTTATACGTACATATATATATATATATTAAATAAATATATCCAGAAAATTTGAAAAATCAGTTCAAAAATCAAAATTCACGAGCGGGAAAATCTGGAGGGAATTTAGACCGTTGGGGGTCGACCCACCAACAAGGGAGTCGACCCACCCAAAGGGGGGTCGACCCACCCAAAGGAGTGTCGACCTAGGGGTCGACCCACCCGCGGATCTAGAAACTTCTCTGACGTGGACGATTCTAATGGCTTTTGGTTCAATCTGAGGGTCCTGGTTGCTTCAATACTCCTATAAATAAGACCCTAGACCCAACCCTAAATCTCATAATTCGGTAGCTATGCCGGAGCTCTACCATTACACTCTCTCTCTCTTCTCAAATCTATTCTGAAAATTAAAATATTAGCCTAGGAAAATTATGAATCCAGATCTAGAAGAGAGAATCAACATTAATAAAAAGATTATTGAATCGTGAAAGCAAGGTAAACTTCTAAGACCAATCTATTTAAATTGTTTCTCTTCCCTTCTCAAATAATAACTCCATGGTCGTTAGGTTTCAAATCAAACTAAAAGGGAAAAACCATGGAAGAATAGATCTGGATCAGATTCAAGATTTGGAAGGCTTTTAGGTGAGTGGGTTTAAAAATATACTTTTTGAACGATAGTATATTTATCGTTTTCCATTCCCCGTTAACATAAACAATGAACATATTGGAAGATTTAATTTGATGAAATGAATTATTGCGCTAAAACGGATAATATGTTCAATTAGTTAATATGTTGAGATGTACATGAATACTATTGTAAAGATCTATTTTATGAACTTGTCAATTGGGATTACTGAGATTTTGGGTAAATGATACGTTATTGGAGAATTACACTTTATTTTAAATAAAGTTCATTACATGTAGAAAGACATGCGACACATATTGGGATTTAGGGCATAATTTGTAATGGTATTTTGGAACATAATATATATTATGTTTTGAGACTTTAATTTCGGAGCGCAATTTGGTATGAACATAAATGATTGAATGAAGATGAATATGCCTAGGATTACAATTAGAAATTGTAACTGCGCTTATGGCACGAGGTTAGGTTGCACTAGTGGCAGAAGTCTGCCCGGACCCGACCGGCCTATCCAGCAGCCACTAATATTGAACCTAATGTGAGAGGACTAAGTGCAAAATTAAAAACATGTAATAGTGCTAAGACATAAGGTGTAAGGACCCGTAACTTCCCCGTGAAGGAAAGCCCGGATTACCTTGAGAACACGACAAAATAGAACGCAGACAGAAGAACATTTCATTGTATATTACAATAATTCCATCAGAATAAAAGAATATACAGAGTATAAATGAATATACATTCAACAAATATCAGAGATTACAATAAATTACATAGCAGCGAAAAAATAATACAACACCCAACTGAAAGTAATACACGAATACAGACCTTTCCGAGTATCATTCCAGCTGTAAATCAGGATCCCGTGAATATAAATCTGCAAAACCAAAACTACTAGCTGCCCGTGTAGAAAATAGAGGCACCCAGAGTTTAGGTTAAAAAAATAAACTCCAGGTCAGTCATGTGACTGGTGTGAGAACTAAAACAATTATTTAAAACTTTACTTTTAAAAGAGAGTAATCAAGGGACCACGCCGTATAACACAGAACGGGTTTCCTCCCAAGAATACTAGTGCATAGAATAAACAATGCAATGCTTTTTCGAAAAATGAAGATATTATAAGACCCAGGTCCCATCACACAATGCAACGCAAGCCGGAGGATAGGGTTTTCCCTTATAATAGCCAAACATGCTTGGTACATTTAAAACAAATCATTTGATACTATTATAAGTGCATAGTGTCAAAACAATTTCAATCATAAATATCAATCATAGGCGGCATGGGTACCAAATATCATGTCGCCATACTAGTTCTACAATTAAAATCGCAATATCATGTATTGGAAATTGGATTTCCGTCATGAGTCGAGGCAAGGGGCAAGCTCCTCTCCGTTCGAGACACTCTAGAAAATGTCCCAGAACCCCACTATGATCCTTGGATCTTCAGGGCCGGTCATCACCTAACTTTGGAGGATTAGTTATTCCTGAGCACACGTTTCCCGGTCCTAACAGACCTATATCCGAGGCGCCTCGCATTCCAACAACCACACAGGTGAAAAGTATATAAATGTCAGGGCTGGTAGGTCACTGACACCACCCTAGCTAGAAAGAAACGTCGTGCTCTCCCTGTAGTCACTATCCCGTTTTTGACTCATACCGAGGTGTGAGGCTCGCGAATTCATGCTATACACAAAGCAACGCCACACAGGCCGTGCTTTGATCATCAACCACAAGACTTTGCTTTTCAACAGAAGCCTTGATCAATTGCCACTTACGCGTGCCACACTGGCAATTCACTCCATGCGACTGATGTCCATCGATATACAACCTCTGAGCTCGTACGTCTCAGAGAAGGGCGTTAAGCAAGAGAATAAATTCTCCGCCGCCAAACAGATGTATATTTAATAGAGATCAATCAACACAGAATAAAATCCAATGTCAGACACACAATCCATTTACAAGTTCGTTTTGGGTCTGAAAGAAACCGGAGGCACTTTCCTCGCATATCCATCGATCTCCAAGTACGTCTGGACGATCACCAACTGATTCCCTCATCTTGGGTGTACAGCCCAATCAAGATCATCAGCAATCCCCCAAACGACGTGAAGATTTCCGGTCTTCAACCACCATCTTCATCTTCAACATATCGTCGAATCAGTTATTCAGAATGGGTATAGACCCGACCTTTCCGAATAACCCGCGTATATGATAAACACGTGTTACACAAACACAACCTACGCCTCATTCCAATTCAGAATATTCTTTTATTCACAAAATCACATTCTTAGGGAAAGGTTCCCATTAATTTTATCAAAGATAAATTCTTCTAAATTTATTCTTTAATCTTCCTTTGATACCATTTCAAACCAGATTATGGTTTTCCAAACTAGTCGGGATTAGCGAACCACACCGAAGTAATTATTTATTTTATTTCCCAATCCCAACCTATTCATCCCATGGAGCAAAACTGGTAATACTCCATATCTAACACCACGGTGTTATCGATAAAGTTAATTACCATTTCACGTTCAAATCTAATTAAAGGTTTAACTATCGCCTTGGAGCAAAACTGGTGGTACTCCATTCTCGATCACCTTTCAAATTTGATAATTTAAATTATCAATTCACATTTCAATCTAATTAAAGATTCATTAAAACTCCACTTAGTTATAATCTTCTCAAAAATCAATAACCTGTCTTTAACTGGGTTAAAGAACCAATGTCATCTAAAACACGATTCACGATAAACCCAAAATCACACTCTATTGTTAATCGGGTTAAAGAACATGTGTTGTTCAAAACACCGCTCACGATAAACCCAAAAACCAATTCAAATTCAATTCCAATTAAATATTATTTAATTGATACACTTCATTAAATCTAAATAGGAAGATTTAATCTTTTTCTCTATTGGGCTTAAGAATAGTGTTAATGAAGACACCATTCACGACAAACCCAAATCACATTTGATATTAAATACAAGGCTCTGAATAGAAAATATACCGGCTTATATTCAATTTCACATCCTGAAACCAACAAATATCGTATTGGAAATAACGATATAAAATATATCTTTCAAATTCCCATAACAGTATCTGTATAGTCACGAAATCCAATATCGAAATATTCCGAAGATAATTTCGATTCAACTCCAGTCCAATTCACGTATTGGGAATATTGATTATTTTTAAAATCACTTTCAAATTCAATTTATTTATTTCAAAAATAAATTGATTTTAATTCTAGTTCAAAACTAGTTCATTTCGATAAAAATCTATTTTTATCTTTTCAAATATGGAGTTTTTCACCCCCGTTCTTCCCAAATCATTTCTTATGATTTTACACAAATTATTGATATTTTTAATAATTTTATCAAGGCACGTACAGTCGATTTCCACCAATGGCCATCGAACTACACTTACAGCGACCTTTTCCAAATTTGATTTGGACGTAATTCCAAATCCAACCGTTAGATTTCAAATTTCTAATATTCATTGGAAAGCTATTTTCGATACGAACCCAACGGTTCCGGTTTCAGGAGAATCCGACGGTCGGATCTCCCGTAACGTCAATTCGAAGTCAATGGTCGAAATTCACGAACTGCCGCGGCGCGGCGCGTTCTATTCAGGCCATTATATATATAATATATATATATTATATATATATTTCATCGATTTCCTTTTAAAACGTATTTTATAAATCGTTTTAAATTCGTTTTCAAAACCATTTCAACTCTATATTCAATTTCTAATCAAAATTGAATATTTCATATCATTACTATATAAATGATAATATTTTCAAAATGTTATATTTAGAAATCACTACCCTTTCTATATTCATTATAAAAACGAATATAATCGATATAAATATCGCTCACGTCAAAATGGCGCAACTCTAATCAACACGGCTTTATATATTTCAATAAATTCGTTATTCTATTCAACAAATAAATATTTATTCTATTCAACACATGAATCTATATTTCTTTCAACACATGACTAATCTCAACACATGAGTACTATCAACACACGACTATTTTTGTTATGTAATATATTTTATAAAATTATGGTATCTATCGTTTGATTTTTAATCAGACTCCACCGTGAAGTAGCTTCTCATTTTAAATATGATAAAGATGTAAATTTTATTATTAAAATATTTTACTCAACACATGAATAGTTTCAACATATGAACATCGTCAACACATGATTATTTCTATATTCAACACATGAATTTTCTTTTATAATATTCATTATTTTCCCAATTGGAATGAGGCCCAATCAATTACCATATAACGTTAATTATATGGATTCCACCCAACACATGTATATAATAGCAACGATAAACAATCAACCATCATCCAAAGTGCACCACACAACTGCATAAGCATCAAATATAAATAATTAACGCTTACACAGCCTGTCGACCAAGCGATCGACATACAATTAAATAATTGGGATTAGTGTACCCAAATATCATCTCAACACCCGTGTGGGGTTTCAAACCAACAAACACTGAATATTATTTGTGCAGTTGGGTGATGTGTAAAATTTATCATCCCAATCAATATCCTTCAAATAGGTGTACACAAACAAACCGTCCGGTTTGTAAATGAATATTTATTTATTCATATTCACATTAAAAATTATATTTTTAATGATAATTAATTTACTTCAACACATGAATATTTTCATTATCTATTTCTCATCAACATCACAAACAAATTCACAACACAACAAACAAGCATACAAGCCGTCCATGGTCTATGGACGACGGGTGTCGGGTGCTGCTAAGCACCGTCTGCATCCTAGTATATATTTTTAACTAGAAATGGAGATTTAAAGTGAGAAGTACTCACCCAAGCTATACCAAACACCGCGACTCTTCATATGTAGAAAATCTTGTCGTTCCCGCCTTTTGTCACTTTCGTTACCCGTAGCCACTACATATATAAAAATCACATTTTTATATTCTTGCCATGTATATAAAAATCATATTTTTACACCGCTACTATATAGATAAAAATTCTATTTTTACACCGCTACTATATAGAAAAAAAATTCTATTTTACACCGCTACTATATAGATAAAAATTCTATTTTTACAACGGTGTTCATATAGTAAAGATTATATTTTTATCACGCTATTCTCTATATAAAGATTTCGCCCTTTCATATATAAAGATCTCGCCTTTTCAAATATAAAGATCTAATTTTTACTATCTATATAATATACAAATCGTATCTTTATACTTTCTATACTATAAAAATCATATTTTTATCTTCCTACTCGAATAAAAATTATATTTTTATTCTTTCTACTCGAATAAAAATTATATCTTTATTCTTTACCTTATACAAAAATTTCGCCTTTTCAAAAATAAAGACTTCGTGATCATGTTAAACAAAAAGAAATCGACTCTTTTTAAACGATAAATCTTGTTTCTATATATTATGAACCACATCTTCCTACAAATCAAAGATCATGGCTTTTATAAACTAAAAATCAAAACTTTTTACTATGTTATCTATGAAAAATCACGTTTTATTTTATCTACATGAAAATCTATATTTTAAAAACATAAACAAAAATAAAAATACCCTAAAACTCACTGTGGAGGGCATAGGAGGACGGGGGAGGCTCGGTTTTCGCGGGTGGATGGCGCCAGGGTGGTCTCGGCGTCGGGCGGCAGCCTTGGTTGGCGGCAGGTGGTGAATGGGGCGCGGATTTGCGTTAGAGAAGGGGTTATTGAAGAGAGGGGGAGGCGGCAAGGGTTGCGTCAGTTCTGGGGGGGGCTTCGACGAGGAGAGAAGAAGAAGGGGAGGGGCGGTTGATGGTGGCGGCGAGCCACCTGGGGGGGCGCGATGGAAGCGGCGGCGGCGGTTCCCCACCGTCGCTCGCTCCACTCTTTTTTTTCTCTGAAATGAACGGGAGAGGGCTAGCAGAGAGATAAAGGGCTTGGCCCAATATAATAATATATTTTATTTAATTTTAAATTGGAAAAGTTGAGTTTTTAATTCGAACTCGAAACGAGGCCCACCGCCTATCGTCCATAGCTAATTGCCCCCATTCTGAACACAATGGGATATGTATCATAGGCTGATTCGATTGTTTCGATCAGTTTTCATCAAAATCAACATATAACTCTATATATTGAATTTGAATGCGCATTTCAATTTACCGGGGCTGCATACTAACTCGCAAAATTCCGGAAAAATATTTTCTAGCTTCGTATTGACGATATGGTCCTAACAAAACTAGTTTCGTCGAATTCTGAGACCGTTCGAAAAATGGCCATTTTCCAGTTGATTAAAATCAGTTGAAACTGGTCAAATGCGTTTTCCTTTGTCACGCTCACATATTGATTCAAAAAATTATGAAATTTGAAACCTAGCAATAACTTGACATCGCGGATCCAACAAAAGTGGTTTCGTCGAAATCCGAGGTCGTTTGCAAAATTTCCATTTTTAAGGGCTTGAATTCCATAGCGACTATTCAGAATTTTCAACAGGACATATCTTTTGATTCCCGCTATGAAATTTCAATTTTTCGGGTTCGTTGGAAAGATAGTCACAATTAGATTCCATTATTTTTGGTTTCACCAAAATCCAGTTTATTTTGCACCCGGTATGTTCAATTGAAGTTTGAAATTGAATTATCGAACTACCGCGCCATTTTCAATTCCTTTTATAATTATAAATAAATATTTATATTCTAACGACGACGTATACAAATATATACGTTCTAATTCCATTCAAAATAAATTTCTCGTCAATATTATTTAAAATAATTCATTTTAAAAGTTCAAAATTCACTAAAATTGCTAAAATAAAATTTTTAAATTGGCTCGCATTTCTGGGTTGTTACATTCTCCCCCACTTAAAACTTTTCGTCTCCGAAAAGGAACGAAGCCGAAAGTTGTTTTACAAATCAACTCAACTTCCTTTATTTTGATTGCGGCTTAAGTTCTTCAACTTTTCAATTTCTAAGAACTTTTCAAATTTTTCAAAAATTTGGCTAACACCCTAAATTTTCGAAAAATTTCGCCATAACCTCCCCTGCACCGGGAGCACCGGGAAAATCCCGAAATTTCCATATAGGCCCTATGATCTCAAAAAGAAAAAGAAAAAGCCAATCGGCTCATAAAATCATCATCACCCAAACAAAACAGTAAATTATGGTAAACATGTACCTATTTGTTGGGCAAACAAATTTTATTCTTCTGCTCTAGCCTCCTTGCTATGACCTGTTTAGTTTAAGTACATGTATATGCAAGCAAATGCGACCCATTTTCAATACAATTCAATATTTGATTCAATTAGGCTTAAATGGTTCAAAATTATCAAACAAATAAACAAACAACACAACCTTCAATCAATTAGTAGATTATCATTTCCAATTCATAATTTTGATACATATACAGAAAATCATGTTTTTGATGCCAATTTACAACAATGTATTCTAGCTATATTTTGGTTCTCACACCAGCCTAATGGAAATATATAGATATCACACCTTCGAAACACGAACTCAAATACTGATAATGCGGCCGCATTACCAGAATTATCTCCGGGCGACTAGAGTGTGATTTTATATCTATCCAATATATTAAAACTTTGAATATACGTTCATGACGCGTATATGCAAAATCTTTATATATTGGATTGTCCAAATTCAAAATAAATAAATATTCAAATACGTATAAAACGATTTAAATTTTCAAAACAAAGTTGTTTTCATTTGAAAAATATACTCTTCACACTCGTTCTAGGATACTACTGATCCTATCTCTAACGAGTCATTCTAATTGGATATTACTAATCCAATATCTGATGAATTCTTTTGTTCGGTTCTAATGTGTCTTGTTCTCGAGCTCTGTAAACCAAAGCTCTGATACTACTGTAAGGACCCGTAACTTCCCCGTGAAGGAAAGCCCGGATTACCTTGAGAACACGACAAAATAGAACGCAGACAGAAGAACATTTCATTGTATATTACAACAATTCCATTAGAATACAAGAATATACAGAGTATAAATGAATATACATTCGACAAATATCAGAGATTACAATAAATTACGTAGCAGCAGAAAAATAATACAACACACAACTGAAAGTAATACACGGATACAGAGCTTTCCGAGTATCGTTCCAGCTATAAATCAGGATCCCGTGAATATAAATCTGCAAAACCAAAACTACTAGCTGCCCGTGTAGAAAATAGGGGCACCCAGAGTTTAGGTTAAAACAATAAACTCCAGGTCAGTCATGTGACTGGTGTGAGAACTAAAACAGTTATTTAAAACTTTACTTTTAAAAGAGAGTAATCAAGGGACCACGCCGTATAACACGGAACGGGTTTCCTCCCAAGAATACTAGTGCACAGAATAAACAACGCAATGCTTTTTCGAAAAATGAAGCTATTATAAGACCCAGGTCCCATCACACAATGCAACGCAAGTCGGAGGATAGGGTTTTCCCTTATAATAGCCAAACATGCTTGGTACGTTTAAAACAAATCATTTGATACTATTATAAGTGCATAGTGTCAAAACAATTTCAATCATAAATATCAATCATAGGCGGCATGGGTACCATATATCATGTCGCCATACTAATTCTAAAATTAAAACCGCAATATCACGTATTGGAAATTAGATTTCCGTCATGAGTCGAGGCAAGGGGCAAGCTCCTCTCCATTCGAGACACTCTAGCAAATGTCTTAGGACCCCACTATGATCCTTGGATCTTCAGGGCCGGTCCTCACCTAACTTTGGAGGATTAGTTATTCCTGAGCACACGTTTCCTGGTCCTAACAGACCTATATCCGAGGCGCCTCGCATTCCAATAACCACACAGGTGAAAAGTATATAAATGTCAGGGCTGGTAGGCCACTGACACCACCCTAGCTAGAAAGAAACGTCGTGCTCTGCCTGCAGTCACTATCCCGTTTTTGACTCATACCGAGGTGTGAGGCTCGCGAATTCACACTGTACACAAAGCTACGCCACACAGGCCGTGCTTTGATCATCAACCATAAGACTTTGCTTTTCAACAGAAGCCTTGATCAATTGCCACTTACGCGTGCCACACTGGCAAATCACTCCATGCGACTAATGTCCATCGATATACAACCTCTGAGCTCGTACGTCTCAGAGAAGAATGTTAAGCAAGAGAATAAATTCTCCGCCGCCAAACAGATGTATATTTAATAGAGATCAATCAACACAGAATAAAATCCAATGTCAGACACACAATCCATTTACAAGTTCGTTCTGGGTCTGAACGAAACCGGAGGCACTTTCCTCGTATATCCATCGATCTCCAAGTACGTCTGGACGATCACCAACTGATTCCCACATCTTGGGTGTACAGCCCAATCAAGATCATCAACAATCCCCCAAACGATGTGAAGATTTCCGGTCTTCAACCACCGTCTTCATCTTTAACATATCGTCGAATCGGTTATTCAGAATGGGTATAGACCCGACCATTCCGAATAACCCGCGTATATAATAAACACGTGTTACACAAACACAACCTACGCCTCATTCCAATTCAGAATATTCTTTTATTCACAAAATCACATTCTTAGGGAAAGGTTCCCATTAATTTTATCAAAGATAAATTCTTCTAAATTTATTCTTTAATCTTGCTTTGGATACCATTTCAAACTAGATTATGGTTTTCCAAACTAGTCGGGATTAGCGAACCACACCGAAGTAATTATTTATTTTATTTCCCTATCCCAACCTATTCATCCCATGGAGCAAAATTGGTAATACTCCATTCTAACACCATGGTGTTATCGGTAAAGTTAATTACCATTTCACGTTCAAACCTAATTAAAGGTTTAACTATCGCCTTAGAGCAAAACTGGTGGTATTACATTCTCGATCACCTTTCAGATTTGATAATTTAAATTATCAATTCACATTTCAATCTAATTAAAGATTCATTAAAACTCCACTTAGTTTTAATCTTCTAAAAAATCAATAACTTGTCTTTAACTGGGTTAAAGAACCAATGTCATCTAAAACACGATTCACGATAAACCCAAAATCACACTCTATTGTTAATCGGGTTAAAGAACAGGTGTTGTTCAAAACACCGCTCACGATAAACCCAAAAACCAATTCAAATTCAATTCCAATTAAATATTATTTAATTGATACACTTCATTAAATCTAAATAGAAAGATTTAATCTTTTTCTCTAATGGGCTTAAGAACAGTGTTAATGAAGACACCATTCACGACAAACCCAAATCACATTTGATATTAAATACAAGGCTCTGAATAGAAAATATACCGGCTTATATTCAATATCAACTCCTGAAACCAACAAATATCATATTGGAAATAATGATATAAAATATATCTTTCAAATTCCCATAACAATATCTGTATAGTCACGAAATCCAACATCGAAATATTCCGAAGATAATTTCGATTCAACTCCAATCCAATTCACGTATTGGGAATATTGATTATTTTTAAAATCACTTTCAAATTCAATTTATTTATTTCAAAAATAAATTGATTTTAATTCTAGTTCAAAACTAGTTCATTTTGATAAAAATCTATTTTTATCTTTTCAAATATGGAGTTTTTCACCCCAGTTTTACTCAAATCATTTCTTATGATTTTACACAAATTATTGATATTTTTAATAATTTTATCAAGGCCCGTACAGTCGATTTCCACCAATGGCCATCGAACTGCACTTACAGCGACCTTTTCCAAATTTGATTTGGACGTAATTCCAAATCCAACCATTAGATTTAAAATTTCTAATATTCGTTGGAAAGCTATTTTCGATACGAACCCAACGGTTCCGGTTTCAGAAGAATCCGACGGTCGGATCTCCCATAACGTCAATTCGAAGTCAATGGTCGAAATTCACGAACTGCCGCGGCGCGGCGCGTTCTATTCAGGCCATTATATATATATATATATATATATATATATAATATATATATTATATATATTTAGTCGATTTCCTTTTAAAACGTATTTTATAAATCATTTTAAATTCGTTTTCAAAACCAATTCAACTCTATACTCAATTTCTAATCAAAATTGAATATTTCATATCATTACTATATAAATGATAATATTTTCAAAATGTTATATTTTGAAATCACTACCCTTTCTATATTCATTATAAAAATGAATATAATCGATATAAATATCACTCACGTCAAAATGGCGCAACTCTAATCAACACGGCTTTATATATTTCAATAAATTCGTTATTTTATTCAACAAATGAATATTTATTCTATTCAACACATGAATCTATATTTCTTTCAACACATGACTAATCTCAACACATTAGTACTGTCAACACATGACTATTTTTGTTATGTAATATATTTTATAAAATTATGGTATCTATCGTTAGATTTTTAATCAGACCCCACCGTGAAGTAGCTTCTAAATTTAAATATGATAAAGATGTAAATTTTATTATTAAAATACTTTACTCAACACATGAATAGTTTCAACACATGAACATCGTCAACACAAGACTATTTCTATATTCAACACATGAATTTTCTTTTAAAATATTCATTATTTTCCCAATTGGAATGAGGCCCAATCAATTACCATATAACGTTAATTATATGGATTCCACCAAACACATGTATATAATAGCAACGATAAACAATCAACCATCATCCAAAGTGCACCACACAACTGCATAAGCATCAAATATAAATAATTAACGCTTACACAGCCTGTCGACCAAGCGATCGACATACAATTAAATAATTGGGATTAGTGTACCCAAATATCATCCCAACACCCGTGTGGAGTTTCAAACCAACAAACACAGAATATTATTTGTGCAGTTAGGTGATGTGTAAAATTTATCATCCCAATCAATATCCTTCAAATATGTGTACACAAACAAACTGTCCGGTTTGTAAATGAATATTTATTTATTCACATTCACTATATTCATATTCACGTTAAAAATTATATTTTTAACGATAATTAATTTACTTCAACACATGAATATTTTCATTATCTATTTCTCATCAACATCACAAACAAATTCACAACACAACAAACAAGCATACAAGCCGTCCATGGTCTGTGGACGACGGGTGTCGGGTGCTGTTAAGCACCATCTGCATCCTAGTATATATTTTTAACTAGAAATGAAGATTTAAAGTGAGAAGTTCTCACCCAAGCTATACCAAACACCGCGACTCTTCATATGTAGAAAATCTTGTCGTTCCCGCCTTTTGTCACTTTCGTTACCCGTAGCCACTACATATATAAAGTTCACATTTTTATATTCTTGCCATGTATATAAAAATCATATTTTTACACCGCTACTATATAGATAAAAATTCTGTTTTTGCACCGCTACTATATAGTTAAAAATTCTATTTTTATACCGCTACTATATAGATAAAAATTCTATTTTTACAACGGTGTTCGTATAATAAAGATTATATTTTTATCACGCTATTCTCTATATAAAGATTTCGCCCTTTCATATATAAAGATCTCGCCTTTTCAAATATAAAGATCTAATTTTTACTATCTATATAATACAAAAATCGTATCTTTATACTTTCTATACTATAAAAATCATATTTTAATCTTACTACTCGAATAAAAATTATATTTTTATTCTTTCTACTCGAATAAAAATTATATCTTTATTCTTTACCTTATATAAAAATTTCGCCTTTTCAAAAATAAAGACTTCGTGATCATGTTAAACAAAAAGAAATCGACTCTTTTTAAACGATAAATCTTGTTTCTATATATTATGAACCATATCTTCCTACAAATCAAAGATCATGGCTTTTATAAACTAAAAATCAAAACTTTTTACTATGTTATCTATGAAAAATCACGTTTTATTTTATCTACATGAAAATCTATATTTTAAAAACATAAACAAAAATAAAAATACCCTAAAACTCACTGTGGAGGGCATAGGAGGACGGGGAAGGCTCGGTTTTCACGGGTGGAGCGCGCCAGGGTGGTCTCGGCGTCGGGCGGCAGCCTTGGTTGGTGGCAGGTGGTGAATGGGGCGCGGATTTGCATTGTAGAAGGGGTTATTGAAGAGAGGTGGAGGCGGCAAGGGCTGGGTCGGTTCTGGGGGGCGGGGGGCTTCGACGAGGAGAGAAGAAGAAAAAGGGCTTGGCCCAATATAATAATATATTTTATTTAATTTTAAATTGGAAAAGTTGACTTTTTAATTCGAACTCGAAACGAGGCCCACCGCCTGTCGTCCATAGCTAATTACCCCCATTCTGAACACAATGGGATATGTATCATAGGTTGATTCGATCAGTTTTCATCAAAATCAACATATAACTCTATATATTGAATTTGAACGTGCATTTCAATTTACCGGGGCTGCATACTAACTCGAAAAATTCCAAAAAAATATTTTCTAGCTTCGTATTGACGATACGGTCCTAACAAAAATAGTTTCGTCGAATTCTGAGACCGTTCGAAAAATGGCCATTTTCCAGTCGATTAAAATCAACTAAAACTGGTCAAACGCGTTTTCCTTTGCCACGCTCACATATTGATTCGAAAAAATATGAAATTTGAAACCTAGCAATAACTTGACATCGCGGATCCAACAAAAGTGGTTTCGTCGAAATCCGAGGTCGTTTGCCAAATTTCCATTTTTAAGGGCCTAAATTCCATAGCGACTATTCAGAATTTTCAACAGGACATATCTTTTGATTCCCACTATGAAATTTCAATTTTTCGGGTTCATTGGAAAGATAGTCACAATTAGATTCCATTATTTTTGGTTTCACCAAAATCCGGTTTATTTTGCACCCGGTATGTTCAATTGAAGTTTGAAATTGAATTATCGAACTACCGCGCCATTTTCAATTCCTTTTATAATTATAAATAAATATTTATATTCTAACGACGATGTATATAAATATATACGTTCGAATTCCATTCAAAATAAATTTCTCATCAATATTATTTAAAATAATTCATTTTTAATGTTCAAAATTCACTAAAATTGCTAAAATAAAAATTTTAAATTGCCTCGCATTTCTGGGTTGTTACAGGAGGTTATGTCAACTTGTGGTAGAAGTCTACCCGGACCCTCCTGGCAAATCCAGCGTCCACAAGTGTAGGCTTAATGTAAGAGGTCTAGTGCTTATATATATGTGTGTGTATATGTGTATGTATATGTTCATAACAAGATATGAACAAATGGCAATGATGGTAATTAAGTGTCTAACTCAGAAAATAAGAAAGGAAGAGTTGTAATGAACTGAGTTAGTGTGATGAGAAGGAAAAGTGATGTATTTCCCTAAATGACCTATTTCTGAGATAGTTGTTGCAAGTAAGCCACAATAAATAACGAAAAGTAAAGAAATTACTTGCTACCATGGATTTAGATGGGAATACGTTATGAAAATAAATCATTGATTCCTTTTATCAAACTGATAGGGTGCATGAAGTGTTTTCCTTAATATAATAAGGAATATATATATATAGTGAATGAAGAATAATGGTTTACAACAGTAAAAGGTTTAAAAGGGGAATGATAATAACCTATTATAATAAATAACATTAACGAAAATGTTGTATAATAGGTAGATTTGTCCTGGGGATAAGGGAATATTATAACGTTGGTTATAATAAACTAGTAAGGGAATGGGATAACTGGTGAATTGAGTTAAGGGACACTTAATTGTAAATTAAGTAATCAAAAAAGGGGAAAACCTGAAACCAGTTAAGAACAAGGGGGAAAATATATTATACTTAATTATAAATTAAGTAATCCGTAAACTTGGAGGTCTGAAACCCGATGATAAGAATTCAGACTTGTCCTAGGGGCAAGGGAGAAATTATAACATAGGTTATAATAAATAGGTAGAGAAACTTATTGATGGGCCTTAGTTAATAGAACTAAGTTTATAAGTAAACAACGATAAGTTGTATTGACGATGTAAAGAGGAATTATGATTAAAAGAGAATGAATGAGGAAAACTTATGAAATAAGTTATATTTAATCATAAATGGTAAGTGACATGTTAATTGGAAAATATGTGAATTGAGACATACTTAATTACATATTAAGTAAAACATGTTATTGTAACCAAACAATAATATACAAGAGATTGTGGATTATAGACCTTAGGCCACAATCTAGAGAATAACATGTTGTGGACTTATTAATAAACTTAAATGGGTTAAGTTATATGACTGGAATTAATAAGCAAGAGAAACTTGGTAGTTTGAATAAGAATCCAATATGAAAGGGAATAACCAAGTTAACTGGAACCCTGATGAGGTAAGGCAAGCGCGTAAAAGAATGTTTAGACATAGGGTCTAACAACATATTAAATTGAGGCGCTTGGACCAGTCCGCACGTTTAAGGGTGAATAACCCAACGGGGTAGATCATCGTCGTGTTATAAGGCACGAGGGGAGCGTGCATTCATCTGATTATTCTGACGGCTCCGAAGGACTGGAAATGGAAGCATGCAGCTTCATGAGGTACGTAAGGTGCTCCTAGTAGTCCTCTGTGCGGTGACAGATGACTTAGGCTATACTCGCAAAGGTTGGGTCTGCGCGTAACTACTAGTTAGGTGGGCCTTGGCTACATAAGAAGCTATGCAGTCAGAATGTTGTGACGCGGTGACACCACGGTGATTTGGTGGTTGCCTCAACGGGGAGGTAGAGGGTCATGACCAACAAGGATAGTAGATCATCGGATACCCGTCATCGACAGCCAATGGGATGTGAAAAGACTAGAGCTAAACCCAAGATACCATTCACCCTTCACTATTAGGGTTAGGGGTTGAGGGGAGACACTACATGGATGTTTAGATTGTTTGCGTAGGGTCAGTCGCTTAGCTCTTGTAGTCTTTACTAGTTAATGGAGGGGTCGTAGCCACCATGAAAACAGACCCTAGGTATATTTGTATATAGAGGCTGTTTAAAGATGGGCCTATACAGATATGGAAAAGATCCCGACCGAGTTCCGTGTTTCTTGTATCGCCCTGCTACGGAACTCGGTGCACATTAGAGGACGTGCGATTGAGGCATCAAGCTACAATTAACACTATGTACGAGGGACATGCTAGATACATGCATATCTGCTTTGGGTGGTGTATCGTAGATTTGACGTCATTACCCTAGTATGAGATCTGATTCGATCGAGGGTGGAAGTCCGTACGCTTACATAGCGCAGTGATGGTAGATATATGCTGATCGTAACATTGTTATATAGAAATCCGTATGTCACTGCTGCGTAGGATGAGGGACTGCGAGCATTTCGGTGGCATTGTGGTGGAGACCGTGCGAGTGGGTTACCATGGGGTGTACCTCGATATTGGGGGTAGCAACACATATACTGTATTCGGTTATTCCACTGGAAAGTAAATGGGTGCGACATGTGTGTATGCCTTGAGTGATGTTAACCCAAGTAACCTAATAAATAAGAAAATATGATTGAATGATATATATAGGATTATCCAAAGTGTATAGTTTAAATCCAATCACCAGAACTTGTGTTTTGAACCCCTCCTTATAACATACTCGTAGGTTAGATTTGTGGAAGGGGCATGATAGCCTTGGATATTGGTTAGGCGGTATTATTAATACAGTAAGGCTATATTTTGATAATATTATATTTTATCCATTCCGCTATGAGATAATTTCTGAGCTTTGACATGTTTTATGTCTCTGTCTTTTCTGCAGTATACCAGAGCAAATCAATCCGAGTTTCGATAGATTGGAATTTCGAAAAAAAATCAGTCTATCAAAATTGTGTTTTTCACATTGACGAAGCTTACAAAGAAGCATGCAAGATTTTATTTGACGACAAAATGTGAGGTAGCTCTCCAAGAGCTAAAAGTAAGGATGACTAATGCTCCAGTGTTGACTATTATACATGACAATTAGGATATGACTGTCTATACCGACGCTTCTCATGATGGACTAGGTGTGGTATTAATGCAAAGAGGCTAAGTTGTTGCTTATGCTAGCCGTCATTGAAGCCGCATGAGAAGAGTTATGTTACTCATGATTTAGAGCTATTAGCCATGATATTCGCTCTGAAGATATGGCGGCACTATCTTTTAGGTGAGAAGTTTGAATTATATACATATCATAAGTCATTGAAATATCTGTTCACCCAAAAAGATTTGAGTTTGACATAGCTACGTTGGTTAGAATTTCTTGCAGCATACGATCTTGATATTTTGTATACTACAGGGAAAGTCATTGTTGTAGCAGATGCACTTCATAGGAAGAATGCAATCGTCGCAGATCTTATCATTATGCCTTCATTGATTGAGAAAATTTCTGTTCTTCAAAAAGATTATGGTTTTATTCAGAAAATTATTAAAAGAATTCAGCAAGGCAAAGTCTCGAGTTCCCAAATTGATAGCAAAGGAGTTTTGAGATTGTTAGGCAGAATTTGTGTTCCGAATATTCCCGAGCTCAAAAGAGAGGTAATGGATGAATTTCACAAATCCAAGCTTAGTATTCATCCAAGGGCGAGTAAGATGTATTACGATATTAAGCGCACATTATGGTGGAAGTCTAAGAAGAGAGACATTTCTATATATGTTAGCAGGTGTTCTACTTGCCAACAAGTCCAGAGTGTTCAGCACAAGCTCGTTCGATTGTTGCAACCTTTAGAGATTCCAGATTGGAAGTGGGATCAGATTTCTATGGATTTCATAGATGGTTTGCCTAGAACCAAGAGAGGCAACAACAACATTTGGGTAATAGTTGATCGTTTCACGAAGAGAGCCCATTTTATTCCAGTAAAATCAACTAGGACAGCTCACACCCTTGCTCAGATTTATGTGAGAGAAACTGTTAGACTACATGAAATTCCGAGCAGCATTGTTAGTGATCACGATCTGATCTTCGCTATTAAGTTCTGGGAAGCATTCCAATTTGAATTGGGAATGAAGATAAATCTTAGCACCACATATCATTCTTAGACAGACAGCCAAATTGAGAGGGTGAATCGTATATTCGAAGATTTATTGCAGGCTTGTATTCTTGATTTTGAAGGATCTTGGGAAGATCATATACGTTTGGTTGAGTTTTCATATAATAATAGCTTCCAGGCAAGTTTAAAAATGTCACTGTTTGAAGCATTGTATGGTAGACCATGTAAATCTCCTGCATGTTGGATAGAGCCTGGTAATCGGTTAGTATTGGGTCCAGATATAATCCAAGAAGCTTCAAATAAAGTGGATTTCATTAAGAAGCGATTACAAGCAGCTCAAAGTCGACAGAAGAGTTATGCGAATTCTAAAAGAAGAGATTTGGCATTTTCTGTTGGTGATTACGTGTATTTGAGAATTTCTCCGATGAGAGGAGTAATTTGATTTGGGAAAACGGGGAAGTTGGCACCTAGATATATCGGCCCGTTTCCTATACTCGAGAGGATTGGAGCTCTTGTTTACAAGATTCAATTGCCAGAATGGTTGCCCGGAGTACATGATGTATTTCACATTTCTCAACTTCGGAAGCATGTACATGATCCAGACTTGATCGTGGAATAAGCATCACAACAAGATTTGGATATTACTCCGAGGTTGGATGTGCATAAAAAGCCGATAAAAATTATTGGCAGAGAAACCAGTGTTCTAAGAAACAAGAAGGTGCATTTAGTCAAAGTGCAATGGAGTAGAGATCCTACAGACTCTACATGGAAAACAGAAGATAACATTAAACATGCTTATCCTAAGTGCAGAGTGGATATCTCTAATTAGCTCTATTGAGAGGTATATTTATGTTATAGTTATATTACTATTTACTTCCCACTTTGCTGTTATTTCTTTTTCGAGGATGAAAAATTCTTAAGTGGGGGAGATTGCAACAACCCGTATTTTCGAAACCAATTTAAAATTTAATTTTAATTGATTTTCATAGAAATTAAATATGTTAGGTGAATTATTTTGAGAATTAAAAACCAAAAATTTATTCTAATCAAAGTTAGAACATATTAATTTAAAATTCAATTAAAACGAGCTCGAAATGGTGCGGTAGTTTGAAATTTCGATTTTAAACTTTGAATGAATGTATAGAATTCAATATAAATCAAAATTTGATAAAACAAGAAACATTGGAATATTTTGAATTGTAGTTTTATAATGAATGTAAGAAAGTGAGATTTCACTTTATAGATTGTAAGTTATGTTTAAATTAAAGTCTAGAATAGTCGCTATCGAATTTTTATATATATATATATATATTAATATGATATATATCCATAAAAGTCACATTTTGCATACGGATGAATTAGGACTCATAACCAATTCCATTGAGTTCAAAATGCCATTTGCGTGTTCAAAACTATAAACATCGATACCATTTGAGTTAGTGAGATTTAATCTTTTTAATTTGGGTATATGACCAAAATATCACTTTTTACACGTGGATGAAATGGGACTCTAAACCATTTCCATTGAGTTCAAAACGTCGTCTACATGATCAAAAACTATAAGCTTCAATGTGTTTTGAGTTGGTGAAAATTGGAACATGGGTTGGGTCTTGGTTGGCAAAACCTAGCCACTCATTTTAAGAGCCCCAAATGAGCCTCTCCTCTTCATTCACTCAAAACACTTAAGAAAAATTAGAAAATGGGGAAAGGAATGAAAAAAAGAAATTCCTAAGCTAAGTTTTGCAATTAGAAGATAAATTCTAAAGGAAAATAAGTGTAGAAGCTTTGGTAAGCCTCCTCTTCATCTTCTCCATCTTCTCAAGCTTGTCTCCTCTTTTATTTTTGAGAATTCATAAGCCTAACTCGTAGGAGATTTGTGCATTTGTGCTTAGGTTGAGGATTCTTGGGTTCTAATTGAAAAGAGATTGATCTTGCTTTGTTTTGGAGCCTCTCTTTTCATATTGCAAGCATAGATGAGAATTTCTATCATAATATTTGTTGTGAGAAACAAAAAGGGCTAGTATTAGTAAACTATGTAGTAGTTGATTAAGTTTGGGTTAACGAATGATTTTGGTTGATCATATGAAATTAATATGAGGACAAATGCTAAGTATTGCGATAAAAATAACTCTAATTTGACAAGGGTGAGTTATTTGAGAGCTCACAATAATGCCTCAAGCTTTATGCTTGTATAGTGTGCCTATAGCATGTTTGAATTAAGTATATGTTGTGTATGCATTGGGTTAATTGCTTGGATTGTCGATTTCCTTGTTTTCTAGTATTGGAAATCTTGACATAATCTATATTCGGATTGTAAATGCTATAGGTGAAGTTATTATGTACATTTATGCCCTTGTAGCTTCCCTTTAGCATTGCCAAACTATTTTGTTCTAGCTTGAATCGCATTTGATAACTTTGGTTTGGAATTTAGTTCACCCTTGAACTTATAATTAAAACCATTGCAAATCTCTAGTAGGAATATTTATGCGCGTTTGTTTGTGTTCTTGAGTTGTTTTGACGAGCTTATGAGGTGTTATTACCATAGTGATTAAGTCCATAGCCTCCATAGTTCGCCGGAAACAATTCATATAAGGTTTGGCTAAAAAAATAATCAAACAACACCATTTAACAGTTGGTCGGTCATCAACGGCCGAAATATTGGTCAAAATTCGGTTGTTAACAACCGAAAGTTTGGCCAAAATTCGGTTGTTAACAACCGACCAGGGAAAAAGAAAAAAAACTAATTTACTTTAAACTGTCATAACTTTTTCCTACGAACTAGGAATTCTGCGAAACCGTATCTGTTGGACCGTATCGATGAGAGCTTTGCAATGAAACTAAATGGGAGAGATTTGGAGCTCATGGAAATTTTTAGTGGAAGAAAACATCTAATGTAAACAACTAACTGAGAAAAACAAAGGTTGAAATAATTTATTTAATTTAAACTATCATAACTTTTTAACACGAACTCGAAATTCAGCGAAGCCAGATCCGTTGGAACCGTATCGACGAGAGCTTTGCAATGAAACTCATTGGGAGTGATTTGGAGCTAATGGAAATTTTTGGTGCAGAAAAACGTCCAATGTAAACAATCGAATGTTTATCGTTATTTAACAATTTCAGAATGGACCAAATTGAGAACTCTCTCACAAAGAAAATTTTGATTTGAAATTTTACGCGAGAATTATTTGAAAAGTCTGAGTTAAATCTCATTTCAAATAATTAAATGATGATTAAAAGTTGAAGATAATGAAAATAGTGCAAGACCGACAATCTTCACATCGAATGGATCACCACTGATGCCTTGGATTTGGGTAGCTCCCTTGAAGGGATTATAGTGGTAGATGTTTAGACTTACTTGTTGATTGTTCGTATATGTGAGGACCTTTCCCCTGTATTGGACATATGGGATGAGGAATAAAGTGCCTCTGGTTTCGTTCAGACCTAGAACGGACGTATGAATGAATTGTAGATTTGACATTGTATTGTGTGCTATGTTGTTGATCCCTGCTAAATATATATCTGTTTGGTGGCGGAGAATTTATTCTCTTTCTTAACAACATTCTCTGAGACGTACGAGCTTAGAGGTTATACATTGGTAGAAATCAATGATATGGTATGGATTGATAGTGTGACATGCCAAGATGCAAGTGATCAAGGCTTTTGTTAAGAAGCAGAGTCTTGTGGTTGATGATCAATGCACAGCTTTAAGTAGCATAGCTTTGTGTATAGCATTAATTAGCGAGCCTCACACCCCGATATGAGTCAAAAACAAGATAGTGACTGTAGGGAGTGCATGCATTTCTTTCTAACTAGAAGTGGTGTCATGGCATGGAGCCTAGACATTTTTACTTATGTGGATGATGGATTGCTAGGTGCCTCAGATATCGAGCCGACTAAAAGGCTCAGAGGTAGGTCCTATAGGACCGGAAAACGTATTGTTCAGGAATAACCAATCCTCAAAAGTAAGAAAGGACCGACCATGAAGATCCAAGGGCTCATGAGAGTGTGATTCCTGAGGCATTTGCTAGAGTGTCTCGAAACCGGTAAGGAGACATCCCTAGCCTTGACTCGTGATGAAAATCCAATTTCCAATACAACATCGTGTGCTTTTAATTGTAAACCTATATGAAGACATAATATATGGTATATATGTCGTCTATCATTGATACATTTACATTTGAAGTGGTTTTATTCACTGTGCACCTATAGTAATATCAAAATGATTTATTTAAGAGCGTATCAAGCATGTTTGGCCATTATAAGGTAAAACTCTATCCTTTGGCTTGCTTTGCATTGTGTGATGGGACCTAAGTCTTATAACAACTTCATTTTTCTAAAAAGCATTGCACTGTTTATTTGAGTCACTTATTTTATGCACCGGCAATCCAAGGAAGTAAACCCGTCCGTGACATACAACGTGGTCCTGTGATTTTCCTTTCTCTTAAATAAGTTAAGTAAAATGTAGGAATTCTCATACTAGTCCCATTACTGACTCGCAGTTTGTTTTTTCCTTACAAACTCGAGTGCCCATATTTTTACACGAACAACCTAGTGAACAAGTGATTGCCTTTATTTTGGATATGCACCATAGCATTGGTGCTCTTTTGGCTGAAGATGAAGACTTTTATTTTTAGCATTTCTTTTGAACTCTTAAACATTACCGTATGTTTGTTTATATCTGATTCCGAAGTAGACTAATTATTTATTTGATGAAACTTGTTATGTACTAAGTGAATCTTGTATCTATGCAACTCTGTTGATGATTATGATTTCGCTATTATGATATGATGTAAATTATTCTCCAATTTACGTATTATGCTATATTCTGTAATCTGCTAATGTGATTAATGTATTATTTTCCAAAGACTAACCTTGCCACCATGGTGCGGGGGTTTGGTTCGTGTCAATTTTAAAATTTATATTTTGTAAATTTTAAATTATATGCTTTAAAATGAATTTTTTTATGAGTAAATATAAATACAAATACTTATTTAAGATTTTACTTATAATTTTAATTATTTTAAATCATATAAGTATTTTAAACTTTTTATATTATAATAAATATTTCTTCTTAACCAATTTCTATATTATTTTAAACTTATATATGTTTATAATCTATTGTCTAATTAATTTTAGAAATTTATAAACTTATATATATATTCGAAGTTAATTTTTCTTATATATATTTTATAAACTTTAGTAATAAACTGATAGGTGTATAAGTTAAGATTCTCGCAATTTGAATTCGAGTTTTAAAGATATGATTTTTAAATAACAATATTTTGATTTAATGATTGAAATCATATTTAGATATGAATTTAAATTCAAAATAATGCAAAATTTTGTTAGAGATGAATTTGAATTGGTTTAAATTATGAACTTTATAAGAAATGAACGTGAACTGCTTGAATTGATTTTTTATTTGAATTTATAATCGATATGAAATGAACTCGATTTTAAAATGATTGACCACGAGTTTGTTTTATAAAGTATATATATGGATTAATCTTATAAATCGTTTGGTTTGAATTAAGTAATTTGCTAAATCGAATTTATAAGAATGGTTTTAAAATTGTATGAGCTATTTGAATTGAAATACAAGGTTCTGGTTCGAATTTATAAGTAATGAATTTGAATATAAGACTTAAGTTAAAATATGTTACGATTTGTTGGAATTGGAATAAAAGATTTGATTTGAATTATATAAACTGAATTTGAGCCGAAGTAATCGGATTTTTGAATCGACTTAAATGAATCCTCATAAAGGCAAACTAGATTATGTGAATTGTTTATATTTATGAATAACGATTTCGAATTGTACTTGAATTATGAAATATGATATGATTTGTTTGAATTGAAAATATAAGTTTTGACTTGAATTGTATATATTGAATTCGAACCGTAATGTTGAAATTTTTGAATCGACTTAAAACGGAAATCTTATAAAAGGGTAAAATGGAATCGTTTGAATTAGTTCGAACTTGAGTTTTACGAAAATATACTAAATCGAAATATTCTCGAAGTAAATATTTTGGTATTGATTTAAATGGAAATTGAGATCTTTAGTTATGATTCAATTAATAAGTCGATTTTGGGTTGAAATTGTTATGCGGATATTTTCGAAAATTATATAAAGTCAAAATTAAATATTATAGTATCGTTTCTACTATATATTAAGAACTTTACGATATGGTTTCCAAATCGATTCGATTTAAGTGATTTGAGTTGTTTTCAATTTAAATATAATCGAAGTTATATATTTAAATTTGATTTCAAATTAGAATATGAAATTTTGTATAAACTATTTTACAAAGTTATTTATAGAATAATGGCCACAGTGTGAAAAATTGTAAACGATTGGTTGTTAAAGAGACCGGATCGGATATTTCCATACTCTCTGCCAACACCGAAAACCACTTTAACAACTATGTACATGGTAGAGTTCCAGAATGAAGTAGGATGGGTGGCGATCGTCTCTGTTTTCTATTTCATGTTAATTACGAGACATTGACAACCTTCAGTCAGCTTAATGTGACCAAAACAGGAGCTACGTCGGACCAAGTGAGGTCATTCCTCCTATCGAGCGCACAACTTCGATACTATTATGTTAACGTTGAGATTCAATTTGGGCCCTTTTGATTATGGGAGTGTGTCTCGGGCTGGGCAGTAGTGGCTGCTATGCATTACCATCAGTCCGGATCTATAAACAGTGAATCCGCCCTGGCATTCCTTGTGTGCCTTGTCACATGCCTTTTTGAGCCCACTACGATTTTGTTTTGTATTATTTTATATGGAGTGCCCTCTGATCAACCTCCAGTTTACAGAGGAATTTCGGTACTGTATGTACTATTGGAATATATATACGGTGTGAGGGCAATATGGTAATCCCGCTTACGCTATTTTGATATTTTTACTTTACTAATAGACACTATTGTATGTAACGTATTATACTATTTAGTATTAGTTTGACGGATCCTTAGAGGATGGCGATACCAAACATCCTTTAATTTATTGATCGCATTTCATCGAACATTTCATTTGAGTTGATTTACTTCCATAAGAATGTTAATCCTAATCCGAGTTGTTTTGTTTTGCATTATTGCTCGGGTCATATCGTCTATCACAGCTTTCATGATTCGTTGTTGGAATTGGAGTTTATATTAGAATTTGCTCGTTTGTATCTACTTATCGATTCCCGTTTTCAGCTATTCCCATTGTGTCCATTCATATAGTTATTATTTATTTATATATTAGGAATTCATTGTATTTGACTTCCGCTATATTATTTATGTAAACTCTAATGTAAAATTTATTTAGTAGCTTCATGAACTTGTATCCGTGTCTGTGATCTGTGATTTGTTCTATTTACCACAGAAGCTAATAACAATCTGTCATTTTGGACGATTCGAGTTGACATTTTTGCCGATTCGGCACAGTCATAATGGCGGATCCTTACATGTAGTATTAGAGCTTTGGTTTATCAAAGCTTTAGCCTATGGGGTAAAAGCTCACTAGAGATAGGGTAGTGATACCCTAGAATGAGTGAATTAGTCGTAAAATCCTTTTTTAGAGAGAGCGTATTTTGAAAGTATAAATGGTTTTAAAATGTTTTAAAACAAATATTTTCGAATATAAAATTTTGTTTAATATTTAAATATCTTCTGAAATTTTCTTTCCATTTGAATCCATCTTCCTTTGTAGATCCTCTTTGATTAGGTTCTTTCGTTCATTCAGCTTTTAACTCGAATTCTACAACTAATCTTTGTCCATGACGAGGTAAGAAGTAGAAAAAAGAGTATAAGTCTTCTAGCGAGTCCATTCCTATCTAAATATTGGTTTGAAATAGGTATTATATTTCCCTTGATATAATATTGAAATTATGGTCTATATTTTTTGGAAGATGTATATTTTAAAATAACATTTCTCTTTGATAATACCAATATTTTGAAAGGATTTGATGTTTATATCTTAATAGACCATATATTTTACATAAGATTTAAAGATGTAGATTTTATAATAAAATGATTATATCTTAGTTGAAAATCTATAATGGTATTGTTTATAAATGTATATATATAGGAATTTATATATTTAAATAAGTTTATAAAGATTTTATTTTGAGTATTTGCGCGTGTGTGTGTGTGTATATATATATGTTAAACCTATGGAATCAAATAAGATTATAAGTTTAAGTATAGATAACATGGGTTTGAAAATATTTAGGTATAGTATTGAATAATATTGTTATGTATTTGATTTAATAATAATATTGTTTGCATACTTATTAAAGATTGAAGTTGAATTTTAATAAATAAATGAGTGGGGGAGAGATATATTTTTCCCTACTTAAATTTTTATTGATTTGAAATATATTATTTATAATATATGATTTAGAATTTTGTATATATTCTGTTTAAATATATATAAGATGTTTTGAGTACTTACCAGATGTTAAAGTTAGCCTATCGAATACATAGTGATTTGGAGTATACGCCTGATCAATGTATATGTTAAATTCTATGAGTATTAGGTAGATATAGAGTCACACTCTAGTCGCTTGGAAATGATTCCGGTGATGACCGCAGGATCATCAACATCTATTTTCAGGTTTCGAAAATGGAATAGATATATATCGCCAATTGAGACGTCGAGTGAGTACTTAAACTATTTTGAAATGTTTGAAAATATTTTAACTTTTGACATATATATATATATTGGAATATCTATAAAGGTATGAGAATAGATATGAACCATTGGTTTAAACATATATTAAATTATTTAATTATTATTTCCCTGCCTCGTTCCCTTTCTGGGACGAAAAGGTTTGAGTGAGGGAGATTGTAACGACCAGAATTTCAAGGTGTATTTTTATTTAATTATTTAATTTTATTTGTTTAAATTTCAATTTGTTTGGATTTTATATGATAGCTGTTTTGATTTTTGCATTAAAACTAAATTATTTTGGATTTTATAACAAATGAATTGTTTTGAATATGAATATATTTATAAATACAAATTAAATGCAAAACTTATTTATTAAATGAAATTTTAATCAAGTCTATTTATTTGAATTTGAATTCATATTTAAATTTTTATTTGAATATTTAATTCGTATTGTTATATATTTTATTTCAATATTAATAATATTATATCATTAATTTATTTCAAAATATTTCTCCTATTTTATCTGCTAAATCATTCGTTATATACATATGTTTAAAACCATTCGTTATATATTTTGAAACTGTTTGTTTCCCTTTTCTTTTGCAGCTATATATTTTCCATACCGTTCATTATATATACAATGACAAAGACCATTCAATACTTTGAGTTTCAGTCGTCGTTACTTTTCATCTTCACTACGTCCTTATGTTTGTCCAAAATCTTCGTTCTCTGTTTATTCATCTGATCACTTTCCACGTCCGTTCACTTCCCAAAACCTGAATAGTTATTATTTTTATTATTCCTAAAGACATTTTTCATGAAAGGGTGAAACCAAAAGCTGCTTCAGATAATAAAAAAAATGGGACATAAAGAAAGAAAGTATAGGCAATGTAACACCCCGAATTTTTTGTTAACTGTAACTTAACAAATTAAATTATAATTAATTCTAAATGATGGAATTAAGGGAAACGGGTTACGCCATTGCGTTCGTCTCGGAATTCCGCTTGAGATAGAGTGTGAGTTTGCGTAAAACGGATACCGTATGAAGAAGATATGGACGAACGAAGTTAGGCAGAAAAACCAGAAACGGGCCAGAATGCACTGGCGCACTTGGGAAGTGCGCCAGTACAAATTTGCATTGGTGCACCTGCCAAGTGCGCCCAGTCCGAGTAGAAACCTGCTTGGTCAGGCCCTGGTTGGCCTGGTCGGGTTCTGGTTGATTTTTGGGGCTTGGCTGTGTCACTAGGGCTTACATGTCGCTTTCTGATTGGTTTCTCTTGAGATGGATGTCTGGATTCACTCTAGCTTCATCAACGGCTCTAATCAGTTTAAAATTATATAAATATAACTCAAGTCTAAACCTAAATTCACACAAATAATATAGTATTAGAGCCGCCATGCTGCTGGAAAGAAACTAGGAGTGGCCGTCAGTTAGAAAGCTTAGAGACGAGCCAATACTAAAGTAAAACACGAATCAAAACAATGTTAGTCTACCCAAAGGAAAGCATATCAAATTCAGAACTCAGAATCCAGAATTCAAGTTCGTCGTTTGTTGTAAGTATAGTGATTTTTCCGATGAGAATCAAACTAAGACTTGATTCGATGTAAATTGGAAGTGGAATGGAAATGATTGTGTTGTGAATTATGTATAGTTCATGTCTATGCATTGAAATGATTGTGTTGTGAATGGAATTGGGATGTTTGTGGTATAATTAAGATTGATGTTGATCCTATTGTACTTTTAGAATGAAAACAACATCACAAGCAAGTTGTATAGTTCATGTTTATGTGATTATATAGGGTGTTTGTAATTAGAACCTCATGTATATACTTTATGCTAGAATCTTTATGCCTAAATGGGTATGTTCATATACATGCTCCTATGTTTATACAAAAGTTGCAAGTACCTAATTGGATCCATGTCAAGATCCACTTTAGTACATGTTTCATGTTGTAATTAGATATGCGATTGGATCTAGTTCACACCCTTGTCATAAAGTTATACATACTTATGAAAATGTCATATTCTTGTCATATGCTAGTGATGTTCGATGTTATGCCTAGATCCAAAGCATGTTTAGGCTTATGTTGTCTAAATCATATGCTAATTCATGTGACACCTATTTGGTTAGACCCTTATTTCAATGCAAATTCACATATATGTAAGTTGATTTAGGCTATGTTGCAAATTCACATATATGTATACTGACTATTTTGCAAGTGCACACCTATGACATTCATGTTGGCTATTTTGCAAGTTCACACCTATGATGTTCATATTGATTATGCCAAAAATGCCAAGTTTACACCTATGTCATGTTTATGTTAATGAACTTCTTTATGCCAATTTTGTGTACACTAAATTAGGCTAAGTTTTTAGCCTAATATTATATGTTGAAAATCATGCGAACGTAAAATTAGGCTAAGATTGTTAGCCTAATATTTAGATGGGGTGACGTTGGGAAAATTTAAAAATATATGAAATTGGCATGTTTGTCACATGCCAAAAATTGGTGGCATTTAAACGGTATAAATTCTTATACCAAAAATGTTAAACTTGGAATGTGGGCCATAACATTTAATTGTGGACAAATTTGCACATAACAAGTAATAAAGACAAATATGTAAATTTAGAAAATACGGATATGCTTAACACGAGGTTGGATTTAGTTGTGATGTAAACCTGCCCGGACCCGCCCAGCTGTCCAGTAGTCACAACAATACCTATCCAATGTGTGTGGTTAAGCATTGAGCCCAATAAGGACCTGAGTAGACTGAGTTACGGTGTAAATCTGCCCGGAACCGACCGGCACATCCAGTAACCATAACAATATCTGTCTAATGTGAGTGGTCGGTGCTTTAAAAAGCTAAGGACAGAGAAGTCAGGATGGTAGGGTTAAGTTAACTAAAACACTTAACCAATTCAACATGTTAATTAAACTAATGGGTGGGGTTAGGTAAATACAGACACTTAACCACTTAACATGTTTGACTAGAAAACCCTAGTAACGGGGACCCATTTCAGCGGTAACCCAATTAGGTATCATGGTATCCTAAAACTAGGAAAGGTGGGGCACGATTACTGGCTGATTGTAAGTGGTCAAAGCGACGGCGGTGGGTGCAACAGTGTGGGTTCTAACAGAGTGCGGGCGTGCACACACTTCAGAGCAGACAAACAGGGCATTGGGGGCACCAGTAGTATAACCTATGCATTCTAGTATTGTGTCAGGCCGCCACCATGGGACTTGATACACCCCATGGTGGGACCAACATAGGTATCTACAATCTTTGGGGGTCGTAAGACACAGATGATTATGTGAGTAGGAGCCGATCTTTAGAAAAAGGGGATCACTTCACCTCCTGCATGGGGTGCCAGTTAAGACAGTACGAATAGGTGCAGAGTTATAGTGTGGGGTGCGATAGTATATTCGTTTCAAAACTACTTTATCTTAGTTTATGATACTTTCCTGTTTCCAGTTTATACCTATCATGCCCTTATTCTTATTCTTATTCTCATACTGAAGAGTCACTAGACTTACCAGGCTTTATGTCTGACCCTATTTTCTTTCGTCTTCTTTTCTTCCGTCCCCCCCCCCCCCCCCCCCCCCAGGTCCACAGGGAGGAAACAACCCAGCTAAGTCAGACTCTTTGCAAGCTTCAAGATAGTAGATATACGGTTTGGACTTTCTTGCTTTAGCTATGGCTGTTGGACACAATCATGGGGATTTATGCAGTTTTAATTATGTTTTATGCTTCTTTATTTAATAACCAAGACAGAAATAACGATGTAATGTTTTGGAGGTTATTATGTGACAGTTATGGAAATGTTTTGTATGAACACGTATTTATGAAATAAAAAGTCTTTTTGTTTTCCGCTGCTTATATATATATGTATTTATATATCTGTCTTGTGTTTTATTTGTGACTTTTACTTATAAACCTCCACCAAAGTTAAGGCATTCCCTTTGTGAGTGACCTTAATGGAGGGTGGGGTGTTTCACTTGGTAGTAGAGCACAGATTTAGCAGACTAGATAAAAAAAATTGAAACTATTTTCAAAAAGAAGTTTGAAGAAGCATCTTTTTCAAGAAAAAGTATTGTTTTTAAAAGGCATAATTCCCCAGAGCCATATGCACTATCCCTCTATCCCTTTATCTTGAATACTTTCCTTTTTGTTCCAGCATGTTTGGAGATCTTAACCTTCCAGAAGGAGTACCGATCCCTGGCCGGTTCCGAAGGTACCTAGAGGCTAGGGCCAATGGTGTGGGCCCAGCAGACATTCCTCCTCCTACAGTGGCAGCGGTTCCTCCTCCCCCTCCTCCTCCTCCTCGGGGGAACACTTTCGCTAAGACGTGTAGAGACTTCAAGGCTATGAGAGGAAAGGACTTTTATGGAACTGAATCATTTGTGGTAGCAAGGAACTGGCTAAAGGAGACTGAAGATTTATTCACTATCTTCGAAGTTGATGACAGGCAAAAGATACAGCTAGCAGTGTGGTTGCTCAAAGATGAAGCTTCCTATTGGTGGGAAGTTACGCATGCGGAGAGGCCAGTGGAAACATGGGAAGATTTCAGGATGAGGTTTGAGATGAAATTCCTCTCCCAAGCTGAAAGAAGACTGCAGATGGAGAAGTTCCTAACTCTTAAGCAAGGGAGTATGACGATCAGGGAGTACGTCAATCAGTTTAATCAGCTAGCCAGGTTTGGGCTGGATTTAGTAAACACCCAACACAAGAAGGCCCTTCGCTTCGTCAAAGGCCTGAATGAGCCTCTACACAGCCTTGCTATGACCCATATACCCATAGGGGCGACCTATGAAAGCTTGGTAGACATGGCGCTGCTACAAGATAAAGGCAAGAAAGAGGCAAAGGCGGAAGTGCCTCAAGAAAAGGAGGGTTTACAGGCTAAGAAAACATACTTCAAGAAAGGCGGGAAGAACAACAATTTCGTGAAAAGAGAAAGTGCAATTTCTGTGGCATTGTGGGACATATAGCAAAAGACTGCAGAAAGAAGAAGGCAAAGATGAATGGTGGTTGCTTCAGTTGTGGCGAGACTGGACACTTGGCTAAGGACTGCCCAAAGAAGCGGGGGCAGGGATAGAGGACTGGATTCACCTTAGGCGGACAAGTTTACGTGCTGGTGGCACCTCCACAGGAACAAGGTAGAAATATTTCTGTAGAAAGCTTAGTTTATCTTTATGATCATCCAGTTCGCACTCTCTTTGATTCTGGTGCATCACACTCCTTTATTTCATCTGCTTTAGTAGAATCTCTGCACCTAGACACTAGTATGGTAGAAGATCCCTTGGTTGTTTCAAATCCAATTGGGGGCTCGGCTTATTTGTCGATGGTTTGCTTGGATTTGAAAATCTCTATTCCAAATGATGAATTTAGATGTAGTGCCTTTTTTTTTGGGCCTCTCAGGATATGGACTGATCTTAGGCATGGACTGGTTATCCAGTAATGGTGCCTTTCTTGATTGTGAGAAAAGAGTGGTTAGACTCTTGACTTGGCTCGTTAACACTCTAGAAATTTCTTGTAATACCTTGAATGCTGTTATGCTTAGTTATCTAGAGTCGCTTGACGCTTCTGTTGAGAATTTGCAGTCGGTTGGAGTGGTCCGGGAATATCCGGATGCCTTTGAAGAGGTGAAAGGCTTACCTTCGAAGTGGGAAATAGACTTCCGCATATATCTTGTGGATAATGCAAAGCCCGTAGCTCTTCCTGTTGGACATATGGCTCCAGAGGAAAGAAAGGAGCTCAGTAAGCAAGTTAAGGAGCTTCTCGAGAAGGGGTTTATAAGAAGGAGTATCTCGGATTGGGTTGCTCTAGTGGTGTTCGCCACCAAAGCAGATGGTTCACTACGTCTTTGTGTGGACTATAGGGAGCTAAGCAAGCTGACTACAAAGAATAGACACCCGCTTCCCAGAATAGACGATCTGTTCGATCAGCTTGTAGGTGCGTCGGTCTTCTCCCAACTTGATCTAGCTACTGGGTTCCATCAGCTAAGGGTAGCTAAAGATAGAATTGATAAAACGGCATTCAGAACCCCAGACGGTTTCTTCGAGTGGCTTGTCATGCCTTTCGGCTTGACAAACACACCTGCTTATTTCGTAGACCTAATGAGCAGGGTGTTCAGAGAATTCCTCAATAAGTTCGTGGTGGTCTTCGTAGACGATATTTTTATCTTCTCGAAGAATGAGAAAGAACATGCTCAGCATCTGAAAGAGATTATGGAAACTCTTCGAGTTCATCAGCTAAAAGACAAATTCTCCAAGTACCACTTTTGGAGAGAAGAAGTAAGATTTCTTGGACATATAGTGTCCAAAGAGGGGTTAGTAGTGGACCCCGCGAAAGTGGTGGCAGTGCAAAATTGGAAGACACTAAGAAATGCAACCGAAGTCCGAAGCTTTCTTGGGCTAGCCGGTTTTTACTGAAAGTTCATTAGGGATTTCACGAAAATCTCAGCTCCACTCACAAGGCTAACAAAGAAGAATCTGGCGTTCACTTGGGATTTGGATTGCGAGTTTGCTTTCCAACGATTAAAAAGGGCTCTCACAACAGCCCCAGTTCTGACTTTGCCGGATGGAATCAAAATGTTCACGGTATATACGGATGCTTGTGGTACGGGGCTAGGCGTTGTTCTGATGCAAGGAAGGAGGGTAGTAGCTTATGGTGGAAGACAATTGAAAGTGCATGAAAAGAACTACCCAACCCACAATCTTGAGTTGGCCGCCCTCATCTTTGCGCTTAAGTCTTGGCGCCATTATCTCCTCGGTGAGAAGTTTGAATTATATACTGACCATAAATCATTGAAGTATCTTTCTCGCAGAAAGATCTTAACTTGAGGCAGCAAAGGTGGATGGAGTTCCTTGTCTCATATGACTTTGAAATTTCCTATACTCCTGGCAAAGGCAACGTAATAGCAGACGCGTTGAGCAAAAAGAAGCTGACCTTAAGCCCTCTCTTTGTAGAAAGACAAAGCCTGAAGTATATAGCCTGTTTTGACTTTAGGCCCTCCTCAGATTTTATACCTGGTTTATTGGCATCCCTAGAAGTACGGCCCACTCTTTTAGACTCGATAGGGGCCGCACAACGTGAAGACCAGCAGCTTGTGGATGTGATTGATAAACTAATTAGGGGTGAAACTTCCAGTCACCTCAATAGGTACTCCATTGATAACGATTGGCTGAGACAGGATGGAAGGCTGTGCGTCCCACAAGCTAGGGATTTAGTAAAGAAGGTTCTCGAGGAGGCACATCATTCCAAGATGACAATACACCCAGGAGGAGACAAGATGTACAAGGACGTAAAGAGAGTTTTCTATTGGAGCGGCATGAAGAAGGACGTGGCAGATTTCGTTTCTAAGTGCGTGACATGCAAACAGGTCAAGGCGGAACAAAAGAAGCCTGGAAGACTGCTTCATCCTCTAGAAGTCCCGCAATGGAAGTGGGATAGCATTTCGATGGACTTCATTGACGGGTTGCCTAGGTCAAGAAAATGAAATACTAGCATTTGGGTAATAGTGGATAGGCTTACTAAAAGCGCTCACTTTATACCTATCAAGAGTAGAAGAACTGCCTTGTCTCTAGCTTCTCTTTATTTCAAGGAAATAGTTCAACTCCATGGAATACCCTCCAGCATAGTGAGTGACAGAGACCCCATCTTCACGAGCGAATTTTGGCGGAATCTGCAAGAAGTTGTTGGCACACAGTTATGCTTGAGCACGGCCTATCACCCCCAAACTGATGGTCAAACAGAAAGGGTGAATAGAGTACTAGAAGATCTTCTAAGACTATGCGTTCTTGACTTCGGAGGGATTTGGGAGGATCACCTTCCTTTAGTGGAATTCGCCTACAACAACAGTTACCAAGCCACCATCGGTATGGCGCCCTTCGAAGCTTTGTATGGAAGACCTTGCCGATCACCAACTTGTTGGTGGGTCTACCGACAAGCTTATACTTGGGCCTGACATGATTAGAGAGACTTCAGAAAAAGTGGACTTGATATGAAGGAGAATGAAGACTGCCCAAGACAGACAGAAATCCTACGCCGATAAAAGAAGGACTGACCTTGAGTTTGAGGTTGGGGACAGGGTTTTCCTTAAGGTATCCCCTCTAAGGAACGTCGTTCGCTTTAGATCCGCAGGAAAGCTAACACCAAGATTTGTAGGACCATTCCCTATCATCGAGAGGATTAGGAAAATGGCTTATAGAGTAGAGCTGCCTGAAAGATTGGCTGGAATTCACAACGTCTTTCACATTTCTCATCTCCGGAAATGTCTACATGAATCTGCAGAAGTGGTGGAGCCAAGCATTCTAGAAGAAGCCGAAGTGGAACGCGAAGCAACTGTGACGAGAGTTCCAACTCGAATCGTAGGAACTGAAGTGAAAAAGCTACGCAACCGCGAAGTCAATCTCGTTAAGGTTCAGTGGAGCGACGCCGAGGAAGACGCGACTTGGGAAATTGAGGACAGAATACGTGCGGGCTACCCTTTTCTTTTTGAGGGTACATCTTTGACCTCTCTTTTTCCTTAAGTTGTGCTTGTATCTATCTTTTTAGGTATATTTCCTCGATATTATCCTATATCCTTAGATAGGAAACCCTTTTGATGTAAACATGTATTTGAAACATGTTATGGTTGATGGCTGCAAGTGGTTGCAAGTGATTGCAAGTGGTTGCCAGTGGTTGCTCGTGGATGCATATACACACACAACCTAGGTTTTAGATCGGCTCAGTCACTTCATATTGTATATGCATATATGTATTCATATTTGTATGTGGTTGAAACTTGATATGTCGACATATGGATATCGCATTTGTATGGATGGTTGCGCACTCATGTAGAATTATGAGTAGGGAAAAATTTGCATACATAATGGATTCATGACACTTACATGATTTGCATTAAGGAGGTCAACTGGATCAGTAGGCCGCCTGATTTTGCATTAGTTAAGGACATATACACACACTGTGCATATAATCATAAAACATTAGAAGTCTTTTAAGGACAATGGACGCATGTGTTTGTTAGTTGAGTAGATGGACGATTAGATGTTAGGACATACGTTCTCCTAGACTTGAAGATTTCGGGGACGAAATCCTTTAAGGAGGGGAGAATGTAACACCCCGAATTTTCTGTTAACTGTAACTTAACAAATTAAAGTATAATTATTTCTAAATGATGGAATTAAGGGAAACGGGTTACGCCATTGCGTTTGTCTCGGAATTCCGCTTGAGATAGACTCCGAGTTTGCGTAAAACGGATACCGTATGAAGAAGATATGGACGAACTGTAATGACACGGATTTTTGGCGACTTTGGTTATCGACATAAGCTCGATGTCGATAACCAAAACATCGAAAAATCCCGGTAATTAATGAAAGAAATTAGAGGGTGAGAATAGATAAGATAGAAACTTAGAATAGAAGAAGAAGAAGAACACAACATCAGAGTAACACGAACCACACAGCGGAACGAATAACATATAATAGATAACATAACTTTGAAATATAACAGTTATGTATACAATAGCACTTATCAGAGTACAACACTTGTAACACAGCGGAAATAACTATAGCTATATGATCTTGAAGCCTCCTGCTCCAAGCTCTCCAAGTATATCTGTAAAATCCTAACTACTTGACTGCCCGTACAAAATTGGATACCCAAGAGTTTAGGGAAAACAACAAAGTAAACTCCGGGTCAGTCATGGGACTGGTGTGAGTAAAACAGTTTAAACAGGTATATGAACAAGTAAATGATATCTCATAAGACCACGCCGCAGAACGGAACGGGTTTTTCCCTTATGAGAATCCAAAATATCTTTATATCAAAAACCTTTTGATAATATAATAATGTCTATGCACAAATAGATATCAACTAGCAGAAACGCTTTCATCTCACGTTCTACATATATAGTATACAATCAAAATCGCAAGCACGTATTGGATAATGGATTTCCAACTATGACAAGGTATGGAACCACCTTCCGATCAGTGTACTCTAGGAACGATACACTGGAGTTCAACAAGAACATCTTGTAACTCAGCCACACATGACTGACCACTTATTTTGCTTGAGTGTATCGAATGTATATCACCAACGGTTGGGATCAGCAACCGTTCCCGTATATATATGGGACATCATTGATAGATTTAAGAAACAAATGAATATTCTCTAGATAGGTGATTATACACCCTACTTCGGTGCGACCGACTTAGCCATGCTGCCTGCCCGATTTCTGTCATTTACCGGTTGATGAGGCTAGAAGCTACGCTTTATCATTACATCAGATTCACTTCGAATGCCACATTGTCAGATCCATCGAAAATCACTAATTGGCGTCTACAACAGTACGTTACGTGTTAGCTAAAGAAGTTTCCTTCTCCGCTTCCACTCTTAGTATAGTTGAAGAAATCAATGTACGTGACCTTTCTGGAAATACTCTGTCAGACATTCATCAACACAAGTCATCCTCATTCACTTAGAATGTCACATCGTCATACCCGCCAAGTCACAAATTGATTTATCCAAAAATAACACGGGTATACAGCTTAGAGAAACGAATTCCTCTGCCACCAAACGTGAATACGTTTGAACAGATCAACTTACGCGATCCATTGGATATACTCTATCAGACCTTCGTCCATACAAGTTGTCCTAGGACTGGACAAACCGAAGGCACTATTCAGTATATCCATCTTAGTCACTGTTATCTAAGACTTATACAACAGCCCTTGCATTTTACTCCGTCTTCAATTATCTTTGGCATATATGATTCGCAACGCTTATGCCAATACAGAGTGGTTCTTTAGATAATAATCCAACCGGTCTCTCCATATTAACAACGTTAAAATGGTCAAAACTTTGATAGTCTGTGATTTAACCATCAAAGAAAAACAAGTGTGCAAACAACGATATTATTTCCAGATGGAAATTATATCGGTAAATCATCAACATATATCTATATATATATATATATTCACATTGCCTTATTTTCTATGTTTAGAAAATATATGTTATTAACACTGGAAAACGTTTTCCATTTGCTTATTTACAAATCACTACTCTTCCCCAACTATCAGTCCCTGACTGTGAACTAGTATGAGAACAATTCCCTAAGTATAAATCCCGAAGGCCGAAACCAACATCAGATAGACACTTAGAAAACCATTCAATTTACTAATTTCTAGTCAGTTCTAATTTTACTTAACTCTATTTGATTAACTCTGATTGATTAACTCTAACTGGTCAACATAAATTAATTAACTCTAACTGATTTTACTTGGTTTGACTAACTCCATTTATTAACTCGACTGACAAATTCAACTCGATTAACTGAACTAATCACTTTGATTAACTCGACAAATTCACTTGGTTAACTTAACCAATTCACTTAACTAATTCACTTGGTTTAGCTTAACTAATTCACTTTGATTAATCTAACTATTCACTTAACTCCTGTCGAATAAACTATATTCGATAACTCCTCTAACTCTACTCGAATAAACTATATTCGATTAACTCCTTTAATCTATTCGATTTGATAACTCCCCTTTTCGAATAACCAATATTCGATTAGCTCACTTCGAATAACCAATATTCGACTACTCACTTCGAATAACTAATAATTGATAACTCCTTCGAATAAACTATATTCGATAATCTCCTCTCGAATAACTAGATTCGATTAACTTAACTTATTTATCTCATCTTGATTAACTCCTATCGAATGACTACATTCGATCAACTTAACTTATTTAACTCATCTTGATTAACTCCTATCGAATAACTAGATTCGATTAACTTAACTTATTTAACTCATCTGGTTAACTTGACTTACTTAACTCGCTGGTGAACTTGACTTACTTAACTCACTGGTTAACTTGACTTACTTAACCCAACTGGTTAACTCTATTGAACTGGTTAACTCTACTGAACCGGTTAACTCTATTCAACTAACTCGACTCGACTAACCCCTTTCGAATAGCATATTCGTTTTACTAACTTTCGAATACCATATTCGATTTACTCCCTTCGAATACCATATTCGATTTAACTCCTTTCGAATACCATATTTGATTTACTTTATTCACTTTATAAAGATTTCCTTTTTAACAACGTTTTATTCATTTGAAAAGATTTACTTTTAAATAACGGTTCTACACTTTAAAAATGATTTCCTTTTTATAACGTTTCCTTTTCAATTCTATTTGTAAATGGTTTACAAATATTTCCTTTTCAAATTTATTCTTGAAATATTCTAACTCCTTAAATTCTATGAAAAATTCGCCATAACCTCCTTTGTAACGGGAGCATCGGGAAAATCCCCAAACCCGCCACACAGGCCTTTCCATTCAAAAAGAAAATGGTTTGTAATTATTTCCTTTTTGAATATCTCCTATTTATAAATATTCCAATTTATAAACATTTCTTATTTATAAATATTCCACTTTATAAATATCTCTTATTTATAAATATCCCATTTTATAAATATTCTATTTTCAATATCACTTTGAAAATCCCCTTATCAACATTTCGGTATGTTAGGGTATTCAATCATATCAAATCACGATGTTCAATATCGTCCAAGCACATATAATCGCCCACATATTTTATATCACATCATATAACAATATATGAAAAACAATAAAATAACTGTTGAGGAATCCAGACGGATTCCTCCAACCTGTCTCCCTGCATCCACAGATGTTACACAATATGATTATCATCACTTTCAGTTCAATATAAATTATTCTGATAGCAGAATCAATATATAAATATTTAACGGTTTATATATATATATAATTACATATATATATATATATATATATATATATATATATAATTTTCACTAACTGACTAGCAGTTCAATCAATCAACCAACACACAGCAATAAACAGATGATTAACAGTTCTAAAAATACATTATAAAAATATAACTGTTCAGAGTTGGTGAGTTTTACTCACATTGGAGCGTTAACCGTTGAATAACGGTTTGCGTTATTTGACTCAATCGGACAATTTATTTTGCTATAGATTGTGACGTGCTCCAATTGACTCGCGATCAGTCTCATTGTGTAGTGTTCGTCCATACGATCCTGTTGGATCTTATTTCGCTGAATTCCGTCCATGTATGACCAAGATATTTAGATCGCAAGTTATTACACAATTAATATAAAACAAAACTTGGAGATAATTTCTGTTGGGCCTTACTTTTCCCCCAAGCCCATTTCCCTGCGTTGAAATACCAGACCCGACCATGCTCCCTTGATATTTGCCTTCTTCCTCCTTCAATATCCATCGTACTCCAGCAAATCTCAACACCATTTGTCGACCCTCTTCACCTTCTAACTCCCCCTCCTCTTAACGGATTCAAATGCCACAACCTCCACTTCGATCTCCTTCGAATTCCCTACCTTCCAATATCAACAACACAGAACTCGACGCTCACCCCTTTCCATCGCATTATGCCCAAATCAACGAATTTACCCATCGTCGAACACCCTCAATTTCTTCCTACAAGTGCGGTTTTTCATCGGGAACCCAAATCTAAACTCCTAAACAACAATCGAAGCACCAAATTCCAGAATTTAGGAACCCTAGTTCACTGCGTTAAACGTGGAACCTCGGGACTGAGTGTCGAACCAAATGGAAAGGGTACCAGGTTGAAGAGAAGCTCCTGCTGATTTCGAATATATAAACACTTCGATTTATAACAATTTTCTTGAATTGATGAGGATTTTTGAAGATGAATAATTTACTGGAGATGGTAGAATATGAAGACGGCGGATTTTCTGAAGTTGGAATTAGGTTTAGGAAGTATAGTGGTGCTATTTATAGACAAATAAAATATCTAGATATTTTCAAAGATATTTGTAGATATTTTTCTTTATCATTTTATATTCGTCTCTGCACTCTAAAAATCCGTACGATCACACATGATACCTAAAAATCACGAAACTGGACATGTAGCTACAGTTCGACATTACGGTCCCAACGAAACTGGTTTCGTCGAATTCCGACTCCGTTTGCTCACACAGCGTATTTTTAACCGTCAAAATACTGACTGTTTTACACTCTAAAAATCCGTACGACCACACAGTGACTCTAAAAATCATGAAACTGGAAATATAACAACTATTTGATATTGCGGATCCAACAAAATTAGTTTCGTTGAATTCCGACTTCGTTTGCAAAAGTGGCTATTTTTAAAGCTCTGGATGACCCATATAAATATATAAATATATTTATATATAATTAAATTAAATACAAATAAATTTATATTATCGTATATATTCACCGAGGAATATCATACAGCTCCAATATATTTATTTACTCGCTATTCCAAGTCCAGATTGAATCGATATTCAATTTATATTGAAAAACCCTTTTATAACGTATATAAAGCGTTACGAATTATAAAGGAATTTCACAGCGACTTTTCTAATTTGATTTGGACATAAATCAAAATCTACACGACGAAATCACGATTTTTCTCTTCCACCAGAAAGATATACTCCACCAGCTCCAACGTTTCTTGTTTCACAGAAATCTGGCTTAAAACGAATCCTGTACATTCAGTTGAAGTTCAAATCGCCAAATCGTGAACTGCAGCGCCATTTCAAGCTCGATTTTAATTATAATATAATTATACGTTTCAAACTGACGTCGATTGAATATATTCGTCAATATGATTCAACTCTAAGCTGAATTAAATCTTGGGGATGACCCTGTTCACCTTATATTGTGATTTCCAATATTTTTGATTATTTCTGAATTAAATATATTATTTAATTTAATTAAATATTCCATATTATTTAATTAATGACGATTAAATTCCCTATATCACTATTTTAAACAATTAAATAAATTAATTATACCCCTGGAAAATGCGGGTCATTACACGAACGAAGTTAGGCAGAAAAACCAGAAACGGGCCAGAATGCACTGGCGCACTTGGGAAGTGCGCCAGAACAAAATTGCACTGGCGGACTTGGGAAGTGCGCCAGTACAAATTTGCACTGGCGCACCTACCAAGTGCACCCAGGCCGAGCAGAAACCTGCTTGGTCAGGCCCTGGCTGGCCTGGTCGGGTTCTGGTCGATTTTTGGGGCTTGGCTGTGTCACTAGGACTTACATGTCGCTTTCTGATTGGTTTCTCTTGAGATGGATGGTCTAGATTGACTCTAGCTTCATCACGGCTCTAATCAGTTTAAAATTCTATAAATACAACTCAAGTCTAAACCTAAATTCACACAAATAATATAGTACTAGAGCCGCCATGCTGCTGGAAAGAAACTAGGAGTGGCCGCCAGTTAGAAAGCTTAGAGACAAGCCAGTACTAAAGTCAAACACGAACCAAAACAACGTTAGTTTACCCAAAGGAAAGCATATCAAATTCAGAACTCAGAATCTAGAATTCAAGTTCGTCGTTTGTTGTAAGTATAGTGATTTTTCCCATGAGAATAAAACTAAGACTTGATTCAATGTAAATTGGAAGTGGAATTGTGCTATTATGTAATGACGATGTTAATTCATATCTATGTATTGAAATGATTGTGTTGTGAATGGAATTGGGATGTTTGTGGTATAATTAAGATTGATGTTGATCATATTGTACTTTTAGAATGAAAACAACATCACAAGCAAGCTGTATAGTTCATGTTTATGTGATTATATAGGGTGTTTGTAATTAGAACCTCATGTATATACTTTATGCTAGAACCTTTATGCCTAAATGGTTATGTTCATATACATGCTCCCATGTTTATACAAAGTTGCAAGTTCCTAATTGGATCCATGTCAAGATCCACTTTAGTACATGTTTCATGTTGTAATTAGATATGCGATTGGATCTAGTTCACACCCTTGTCATAAAGTTATACATACTTATGAAAATGTCATATTCTTGTCATATGCTAGTGATGTTCGATGTTATGCATAGATCCAAAACATATTTAGGCTTATGTTGTCTAAATCATATGCTAATTCATGTGACACCTATTTGGTTAGACCCCTATTTCAATGCAAATTCACATATATGTAAGTTGATTTAGGCTATGTTGCAAATTCACATATATGTATATTGACTATTTTGCAAGTTCACACCTATGACATTCATGTTGGCTATTTTGCAAGTTCACACCTATGATGTTCATATTGATTATGCCAAAAATGCCAAGTTTACACCTATGTCATGTTTATGTTAATGAACTTCTTAATGCCAGTTTTGTGTACACTAAATTAGGCCAAGTTTTTAGCCTAATATTATGTGTCAAAAATCATGCGAACGTAAAATTAGGCTAAGATTGTTAGCCTAATATTTAGACGGGGTAACATTGGGAAAATTTAAAAATATATGAAATTGGCATTTTTGTCACATGCCAAAAATTGGTGGCATTTAAACGGTATAAATTCTTATACCGAAAATGTTAAACTTGGAATGTGGGCCATAACATTTAATTGTTGACAAATTTACATATAACAAGTAATAAAGACAAATATGTAAATTTAGAAAATACGAATATGCTTAACACGAGGTTGGATTGAATTGTGATGTAAACCTGCCCGGACTCGCCTGGCTGTCTAGTAGTCACAACAATACCTATCCAATGTGGGTGGTTAAGCATTGAGCCTAATAAGGACCCGAGGTTAGACTGAGTTACAGTGTAAATCTGCCCAGAACCGACCGGCACATCCAGTAACCGTAACAATATCTGTCTAATGTGAGTGGTCGGTGCTTTAAAAAGCTAAGGACAGACAAGTCAGGATGGTAGGGTTAAGTTAACTAAAACACTTAACCAATTCAACATGTTAATTAAACTAATGGGTGGGGTTAGGTAAATACAGACACTTAACCACTTAACATGTTTGACTAGAAAACCCTAGTAACGGGGACCCATTTCAGCAGTAACCCAATTAGGTATCATGGTACCCTGAAACTAGGCAGGGTGGGGAACGATTACTGGGCTGATTGTAAGCGGTCAAAGCGACGGTGGTGGGTCCAACAGTGTGGGTTCTAACGGAGTGCGGGCATGCACACACTTCGGAGCAGACAAACAAGGCACTGGGGGCACCATATTATAACCTATGCATTCTAGTATGTGTCGGGCCGCCACCATGGGACTTGATACACCCCATGGTGGGACCAGCATAGGTATCTACAATCTTTGGGGGCCGTAAGACACAGATGATTATGCGAGTAGGAGCCGATCTTTAGGAAAAGGGGATCACTTCACCTCTTGCTTGGGGTGCCAGTTAAGACAGTACAAATAGGTGCAGAGTTATAGTGTGGGGTGCGATAGTATATTCGTTTCAAAACTACTTTATCTTAGTTTATGATACTTTCCTGTTTCCAGTTTATACCTATCATGCCCTTATTCTTATTCTCATACTGAAGAGTCACTAGACTTACCAGGCTTTATGTCTGGCCCTATTTTCTTTTGTCTTCTTTTCTTCCGTTTCCCCCTCCCCTAGGTCCACAGGGAGGAAACAACCCAACTTAGTCAGACTCCTTACATGCTTCAAGATAGTAGATATACGGTTTGGACTCTCTTGCTTTAGCTATGGCTGTTGGACACAATCATGGGGATTTATGCAGTTTTAATTATGTTTTATGCTTCTTTATTTAATAACCAAGACAGAAATGACGATGTAATGTTTTGGAGGTTATTATGTGACAGTTATGGAAATGTTTTGTATGAACACGTATTTATGAAATAAAAAGTCTGTTTGTTTTTCGCTGCTTATATATATGTGTTTATATATCTGTCTTGTGTTTTATCTGTGACTTTTACTTCTAAACCTCCACCAAAGTTAAGGCATTCCCTTTGTGAGTGACCTTAATGGAGGGTGGGGTGTTTCAGGCAAAGTGGACAAACTACTCGCATTCTTTTTCTTCTTCACTAAACAGATGTGCATAGCAGCCTTCCCATCTATTTCTCTTCACTTTTTTTTACTCCATCCCGTACTTCTTCACAAAAGAAATGAAAGAAGCACAATAGCTTATCTCGCCTTCACGGTTTCCTTTCTCCATCCAAGCAACGACTTCACCAAACCCCACCCACGCCCTCCGAGCCCACACCACTAGAATTCCTCCCTGTCTTCCTGACTCTGACCTAACATCCGACCTGCTTTGCCCTGTGCCCACGACCCCTTCGCTTGAGCCGAGCTCCGACCTGTCACTATGTAAAGACCCGTAACTTCCCCGTAAAGGAAAGTGTCGGATAGTTCGAGAACAAGCCACATCAGAACGCATACAGAAGAACGTTTCATTGTATATTACAACAATGCATCAGATTACAAGAATATACAGAGTATAAAAGAATATTACACAGAAATATCAGAGATTTAAATTACATTTAAATACATAGCAGCGGAAAATAATACAATACACAACTAGAATGAGATATACGGATACAAAGCTTTCCGGATATCGTTCCAGCTGTAAACCAGGATCCTGTGAATATAAATCTGCAAAACCAAAACTACTAGCTGCCCGTGTCAAAATAAGGGCACCCAGAGTTTAGGTTAAAACAATAAACTCCAGGTCAGTCATGTGACTGGTGTGAGAACTAAAACAGTTAATCTTTGATTTTAAATCATTAGGTAAAACAAGGGACCACGCCGTATAACACGGAACGGGTTTCCTCCCAAGAATACCAGTGCTTAAAACAAACAGCGCAATGCTAAATAAAGAAAAATGAAGCTGTTATAAGACCCAGGTCCTATCACACAATGCAATCGCAAGCCGGGGGATAGGGTTTTCCCTTATAACAGCCAAAGCATGCTTGATACGTCTAAAACAAATCATTTGATACTATTATAAGTGCATAGTGTATAAAACAACTTCAAATCATAAGTATCAATCATAGGCGACATGAGCGTCCCATGCCACTATGTCGCCATATATAGGTTTACAAATAAAACCGCAAAGTCACGTATTTGGAAATTGGATTTCCATCTATGAACCGAGGCTAGGGGCAAGATCCTCAACCGATTTGTGACTCTCTAGCCCGAGCCACAGGACCCAGACTCAGGTGGGCCCTTGGATCGTCAGGGCCGGTCCACCGATGTGGATTAAAATGCCTGAACACTACGTTTCCCCACCCTATGGGGTGTAAGTCTGGTCCGTCAGCCGACCAGAATGCATCGGCCGAAACCGATATAACCGAGGCGCCTCGCAACAGCAACAACCACATAAGTCAAACTCGTCAGGGCGTGTAAAACCACTGACGCCACTTCTAACTAGAAAGAAACGCAAGTCCTCCCTGAGGTCCGTCTCCCGTTTTTGGTTCATACCTGGTGCGAAACACGCGAGGTAAACGTTACACAAAGCTACGCCACAAAGGCCGTGCTTTGATCATCACCACAAGACTTTGCTTTTCAACAGAAGCCTTGATCATTTGCATCTTAGCATGCCACACAGGCAAACCATCCTATGCAACCGATATCAGTCACACAGAATGAAATCCGATGTCAGACACACAGTCCATTTACAAGTCCGTTCTGGGTCTGAACGAAACCGGAGGCACCTAGTACCCCGCCTACCCATCGATCTCCAAGTACGTCTGGACGATCACTAACTGTTTCCATCTTCTTGGGTGTACAGCCCAATCAAGATCATCAGTTATCACCCAAACGACGTGAAGACCTCCGGTCTTCGACCATCGTCTTCATCTTCGACTTATCGTCGCATCAGTTATTCAGAATGGGATAAACCCGGTCTTTCCGAATAACTCGCGTATATTTTAAATAAGTGTTACACAAACACAACATACGCCTCATTCCAATTCATTAGTCACTAACCGTAAATTAATCAAGAGAATAATTCCCCAAATATTAACCCCGAAGGCCGAAACCAACATCAGATCAATATCCAGAAAACCATTCTGCTTGGCTAACCGCCAGTTAGTTTCTAAATTTCACATTCAAATCTAATTAAAGATTTAACTATCGCCTGGAGCAAAACTGGTGATACTCCATTCTCGATCTTTTCAATCTAATTAAAGATTCATTAAAACTCCACTTAGTTTTAATCTTTATCTGGGTTAAAGAATCAGTGTCATTTAAAACACGATTCACGATAAACCCAAAATCACATTCCATTAATTATCGGGTTAAAGAACAAGTGTTATTTAAAACACTGTTCACGATAAACCCAAAAATCAATACCAATTCAATTCCAATTAAATATCATTTAATTGGTACACTTCATTAAATCTAAATAAAAAGATTTAATCATTTCTCAACTGGGTTCAAGAACAGTGTTAGTGAAGACACCATTCACGACAAACCCAAATCACATTCATTAATTATCGGGTTAAAGAACAAGTGTTATTTAAAACACTGTTCACGATAAACCCAAAAATCAATACCAATTCAATTCCAATTAAATATCATTTAATTGGTACACTTCATTAAATCTAAATAAAAAGATTTAATCATTTCTCAACTGGGTTCAAGAACAGTGTTAGTGAAGACACCATTCACGACAAACCCAAATCACATTCGATATTCAATACAAGGCTCTGAATAGAAAATATATCGGCTTATATTCAATATCAAATTCTACGACTAACAAATGTCGTATTGGAAATAACGATATAAATATATATATCTTTCAAATTTCCATAACAACACCTGTATAATCACGAATTCCAACATCGAAATATTCCGAAGACGATTTCGATTCAAATCCACTCCAATGCAATCATTGGAAATTTTGGTTATTTTTAAAACCCTTTTTAAATTCAATTTATTTATTTAAAAATAAATAGAATTATATTTCTAGTTCAAAACTAGTTCATTTCGATAAAAATCTATTTTTATCTTTTCAAATAGGGAGTTTTTCATCCCAATTCTTTCTAAATCATTTCTTATGATTTTACACAAATTATTACTATTTTTAATAATTTTATCAAGGCCCGTACAGTCGATTTCCATCAACGGCCATCGAACTGCACTTACAGCGACCTTTTTCGAATTTGATTTGGACATAATTCCAAATCCAACCGTTAGATTTCTAATTTCTAATATTCGTTAGAAAGCTCTTTTCGATACGAACCCAACGGTTCCGGTTTTAGGAGGATCCGACGGTCGGATCTCCCGCAATGTCCGTTTGAAATAAATGGTCGAAATTCACGAACTGCCGCGGCGCGGCGCGTTCTATTCAGGCCATTATATTATATATATAATATATATAATATATACTTCGTCGATTTCTATTTAAAACGAATTATATAAATAGTTTTGAATTCGTTTCAAAAATCCATTTCAACTTCCATTTCAATTCAAAGCAAAATTGAATTCTTCTTTATAGATTCGTTTCAAAACTCACTTCTATTCAATTCAAATTTCAATTCAATTTGAATTCATTTCAATTCACTTTCAATTCAATTCGAATTCGTTTTCAATTCAATTCATTTCGAAATCGTTTTCAATTCAATTCATTTCGAAATCGTTTTCTATTCAATTCATTTCGAAATCGTTTTCAATTCAATTCATTTCGAAATCGTTTTCTATTCATTTTGAATTCGTTTTCAATTCAATTCATTTCGAAATCGTTTTCAAAAATCGATATAAATATCGTTCACGTCAAAATGGCGTCAATCTAATCCACACGGCTTCATATATTGATATTTTCAAATATTCCATTTCGAATATTTCTATTTCAAATATTTCTATTTTAAAACTGGAATGAGGCCCAATCGATTACCATATAAAATTAATTATATGGATTTTCATACAACACATGTATATAATAGCATTGAAAAATAATCAACCATCAACCAAAGTGCACTACACTGTATAAGCATCAAATAAAGATATCTAACGCTTATAACAGCATGTCAATCAATCGATCGACATATTTAATCAGTCAGGATGAGTGAACTTCAAATTTCATCCCAACACCCGTGTGGGGTTTCAAACAATCAAACAAATATTTTATTCGTGCAGTTGGGCGATGTGTAAAATTTATCGTCCCAATCAATGTCATTCAAATAAGTGTACATAAACAAACCATCTGGTTTGTAAATGAATATTTATTTATTCACTTCACTATTTTCATATTCACGTTAAAAATTATATTTTTAACGATAAAACATTTTATTTCAACCTATGAATTTCTATTCAATTCATTTATTAAATAAAATGATATTTTTATTTTCTAACATATTTTAGAAAATTTCGGCGACATAACGGCACGATACTAGAAACGGGACAAGGCCTAGCCTTATCCCCGGTCTAGTGAAGGCCCACGCCATTCACACATCAATCAAATCATTCAATTTCACTCAAACAATTCAATTCAATCACATAAACAAACTAATCTATGCAACCAAACAAACAAGTCCATGGTTTGTGGACGATGGTGTCGGGTGCTACTAAGCACCGTCTGCATCCTAGTATATATACATATAACTAGAAAATAAATTGAAGAGTGAGAAATTCTCACATTATAGCTATCCAGCTCCACGGCTCTTCATTTGCAGAAGTCTTCGTCGTTTCGCCTTTTTGTCACCTTCGTTGCTGCTTTCACTACATACGTAAAAATCACATTTTTACTTCGCTATTCAATATATAAAAATCGAATTTTTACTTCGATGTTCAATATATAAAAATCGAATTTTTAGTTCAAAGTTCAATATATAAAAATCGAATTTTTAGTTCAAAGTTCAATATATAAAAATCGAATTTTTATTTCAAAGTTCAATATATAAAAATCGAATTTTTATTTCAAAGTTCAATATATAAAAATCGAATTTTTAGTTCAAAGTTCAATATATAAAAATCGAATTTTTATTTCAAAGTTCAATATATAAAAATCGAATTTTTAGTTCAAAGTTCAATATATAAAAATCGAATTTTTATTTCAAAGTTCAATATATAAAAATCGAATTTTTAGTTCAAAGTTCAATATATAAAAATCGAATTTTTATTTCAAAGTTCAATATATAAAAATCGAATTTTTATTTCAAAGTTCAATATATAAAAATCGAATTTTTAGTTCAAAGTTCAATATATAAAAATCGAATTTTTATTTCAAAGTTCAATATATAAAAATCGAATTTTTAGTTCAAAGTTCAATATATAAAAATCGAATTTTTATTTCAAAGTTCAATATATAAAAATCGAATTTTTAGTTCAAAGTTCAATATATAAAAATCGAATTTTTATTTCAAAGTTCAATATATAAAAATCGAATTTTTATTTCAAAGTTCAATATATAAAAATCGAATTTTTAGTTCAAAGTTCAATATATAAAAATCGAATTTTTATTTCAAAGTTCAATATATAAAAATCGAATTTTTAGTTCAAAGTTCAATATATAAAAATCGAATTTTTATTTCAAAGTTCAATATATAAAAATCGAATTTTTCTATTGAAATTCAATATATAAAAATCCTATTTTTCTATTCTAAAGTTTAAATCCTTTTTCGAAAATTCAGTTTTAACCTTTCTAAAAAAAATCAGTTTTCAATCTAAAGAAAATCAGTTTTAATCTTTCTAAAGAAAATCAGTTTTAATCTTTCTAAAGAAAATCAGTTTTAATCTTTTATTCGCTACTTCATGTGAGAAAAATCACGTTTTTTTCTAACATAAAAATCATAGCTTTTATATTTAAAAATCCTAACTTTTCAATAAATAAATAAAAAAAAAAAACCAATTTTAAAATTAAATAAAAATTAGTTCTTTCCTATTATATATTGTGTTTATAAACTGAAACTATAAATAAATATAAATAAATAAACAAAAACACTTACAACGGGGGCTGTGCTTGTTCGTCAGTGGAAGGGGGGGGGTAGCTCGCTAGGGGTTCGAAAGGGGAAGGGAGGGCGGAGCTAAGGGCGCTGGAGGGTGGTCGAGGGGAGGGGCTGAGTTCGGACGGGGGTCCACGTGGGCGCGCGTTTGGGGATTTAGGGCTGAGGGCTCTAGGGGGGGGTTCGGATTTCTAGCAGAGGAGAGGGGGAGAAGAAGAGGCGGAGGAGCAGGAGGTGGAAGAGGGAGGTGGGTTTCGTTCCGGCGGCGGTCTCCAAGAGGAGCATGGCGGTCTACAGCGGGAGGCGATGACGAAGTTGAGCGGGTTCTTTTTTTTTTTTTTTTTATTCGTTCGATTCTGAAATGAGAATGGGGGGGGCCAGAGCGGTTTTAAGGAGGGTTTTTTTTTTTTTTTTTTTTTTTATTTATTTAATTAACTTAAAAAGTTGACTTTTACAAACGAACTCGAAACGAGGTCCACCGCCTGTCGTCTATAGCGTTTCACCCCCATTCTGAACACAATGGGATATCTATCGTAGGCTGATTCGATTGTTTGAATCAGTTTCCTTTGAATTTCCATTTAAATCACTATATTGAATTTTAAACGTACATTTCAAATTACCGGGGTCACATACTAACTCGAAAAATTCCAGAAAAATATTTTCTAGCTTCGTATTGACGATACGGTCCTAACAAAACTAGTTTCGTCGAATTCTGAGACCGTTAGAAAAATGGCCAATTTCCAGTCGATTAAAATCAACTGAAACTGGTCAAACGCGTTTTCTTTTGCCACGCTCACATATTGATTCTAAAAATTATGAAATTTGGAATCTAGCAATAACTTCACATCCCGGACCCAACCAAACTGGTTTCGTCGAAATCCGAGGTCGTTTGCAAAATGTCCATTTTTAAGGGCCTGAATTCCATAGCGACTATTCAGAATTTTCAACTGGACATATCTTTTGATTCCCGATATGAAATCTTGATTTTTCGCATTCGTTGGAAAGATATTATCAATTAGATTCCATTATTTTTGGTTTCACTAAAATCCGGATTGTTTTGCACCCGGTACATTCAATTGAAGTTTGAAATCGAATTATCGAACTACCGCGCCATTTTCAATTCTATTTATAATTATATATAAATATTTATATTCTAACGACGACGCGTATAATATATACGTTCGAATTATATTCAAAATAAATTTTCTCGTCGATATTATTTAAAATAATTCATTTTAAATAATCAAAACTCGCTAAAATTGCCAATTTAAAAATTTTAAACTGGCCCAGATTTTCGGGTTGTTACAATCTCCCCCACTTAAAACTTTTCGTCCCCGAAAAGGAACAAAGTCGAAAGTGGTTTGATTATATAACACTACTTTCGATCAGGCTTCCATTCTCCAACTCTTTAGTTTCTGAGAATTTTCAAAACTTCAAAAATTTGGCTAACACCCTAAATTTTTGAAAAATTTCGCCATAACCTCCCCTGCACCGGGAGCATCGGGGAATTTCAAATAGCTTCCCCGGTCCTTCAGATCTCAAAAAGAAAAAGAAAAAGCCAAGCGGCTAGCCAATAGGCTCACAAAATCATCATCACCCAAACAAAACAGGAAATTATGTAGTAAACATGTACCTATTTGTCGGGCAAACAAATTTTATTCTCTGGCTCTAGCCTCCTTGCTATGACCTGCTCAATGATATATATGCATATGCAAGCAAATGCGACCAATTTTCAATACAATTCAATATTTGGTTCAATTAGGCTAAATGTTTCAAAATTAGCAAACAAATAGGCAAACAACACAAACATCAATCCATTAGTGAATTAGAGTTTCAAATTCATAAATTTGATACATATACAAAAATTATGTTTTTGATGCCAATTCACAACAATGTATTCTAACTATATTAGTTTTGGTTCTCACACCAGTCTAATGGAAATATATAGAAAACACACCTTCGAAACACGAACATAAATACTGATGATGCACGTGCTATCATCAGTACCATCTCCGGGCGACTAGAGTGTGATTCTATATCTATCCAATATATTAAAACTTTGAATACACGCGGATCAGACGTATACGCAAAATCTATATATACTGGATTGTCCACATCAATATAAATAATCATATACGAACAATTGATTTAAATTTTCAAAACAAAATTTGTTTTCATTTTTAAAAATATACTCTTCACACTCGTTCTAGGATACTACTGATCCCATCTCTAACGAGTCATTCCCGTTGGATATTACTAATCCAGTATCTGATGAATTCTTTCGTACGGTTCTAATGTGCCTTGTTCTCTGAGCTTTGTAAACCAAAGCTCTGATACCAACTGTAAAGACCCGTAACTTCCCCGTAAAGGAAAGTGTCGGATAGTTCGAGAACAAGCCACATCAGAACGCATACAGAAGAACGTTTCATTGTATATTACAACAATGCATCAGATTACAAGAATATACAGAGTATAAAAGAATATTACACAGAAATATCAGAGATTTAAATTACATTTAAATACATAGCAGCGGAAAATAATACAATACACAACTAGAATGAGATATACGGATACAAAGCTTTCCGGATATCGTTCCAGCTGTAAACCAGGATCCTGTGAATATAAATCTGCAAAACCAAAACTACTAGCTGCCCGTGTCAAAATAAGGGCACCCAGAGTTTAGGTTAAAACAATAAACTCCAGGTCAGTCATGTGACTGGTGTGAGAACTAAAACAGTTAATCTTTGATTTTAAATCATTAGGTAAAACAAGGGACCACGCCGTATAACACGGAACGGGTTTCCTCCCAAGAATACCAGTGCTTAAAACAAACAGCGCAATGCTAAATAAAGAAAAATGAAGCTGTTATAAGACCCAGGTCCTATCACACAATGCAATCGCAAGCCGGGGGATAGGGTTTTCCCTTATAACAGCCAAAGCATGCTTGATACGTCTAAAACAAATCATTTGATACTATTATAAGTGCATAGTGTATAAAACAACTTCAAATCATAAGTATCAATCATAGGCGACATGAGCGTCCCATGCCACTATGTCGCCATATATAGGTTTACAAATAAAACCGCAAAGTCACGTATTTGGAAATTGGATTTCCATCTATGAACCGAGGCTAGGGGCAAGATCCTCAACCGATTTGTGACTCTCTAGCCCGAGCCACAGGACCCAGACTCAGGTGGGCCCTTGGATCGTCAGGGCCGGTCCACCGATGTGGATTAAAATGCCTGAACACTACGTTTCCCCACCCTATGGGGTGTAAGTCTGGTCCGTCAGCCGACCAGAATGCATCGGCCGAAACCGATATAACCGAGGCGCCTCGCAACAGCAACAACCACATAAGTCAAACTCGTCAGGGCGTGTAAAACCACTGACGCCACTTCTAACTAGAAAGAAACGCAAGTCCTCCCTGAGGTCCGTCTCCCGTTTTTGGTTCATACCTGGTGCGAAACACGCGAGGTAAACGTTACACAAAGCTACGCCACAAAGGCCGTGCTTTGATCATCACCACAAGACTTTGCTTTTCAACAGAAGCCTTGATCATTTGCATCTTAGCATGCCACACAGGCAAACCATCCTATGCAACCGATATCAGTCACACAGAATGAAATCCGATGTCAGACACACAGTCCATTTACAAGTCCGTTCTGGGTCTGAACGAAACCGGAGGCACCTAGTACCCCGCCTACCCATCGATCTCCAAGTACGTCTGGACGATCACTAACTGTTTCCATCTTCTTGGGTGTACAGCCCAATCAAGATCATCAGTTATCACCCAAACGACGTGAAGACCTCCGGTCTTCGACCATCGTCTTCATCTTCGACTTATCGTCGCATCAGTTATTCAGAATGGGATAAACCCGGTCTTTCCGAATAACTCGCGTATATTTTAAATAAGTGTTACACAAACACAACATACGCCTCATTCCAATTCATTAGTCACTAACCGTAAATTAATCAAGAGAATAATTCCCCAAATATTAACCCCGAAGGCCGAAACCAACATCAGATCAATATCCAGAAAACCATTCTGCTTGGCTAACCGCCAGTTAGTTTCTAAATTTCACATTCAAATCTAATTAAAGATTTAACTATCGCCTGGAGCAAAACTGGTGATACTCCATTCTCGATCTTTTCAATCTAATTAAAGATTCATTAAAACTCCACTTAGTTTTAATCTTTATCTGGGTTAAAGAATCAGTGTCATTTAAAACACGATTCACGATAAACCCAAAATCACATTCCATTAATTATCGGGTTAAAGAACAAGTGTTATTTAAAACACTGTTCACGATAAACCCAAAAATCAATACCAATTCAATTCCAATTAAATATCATTTAATTGGTACACTTCATTAAATCTAAATAAAAAGATTTAATCATTTCTCAACTGGGTTCAAGAACAGTGTTAGTGAAGACACCATTCACGACAAACCCAAATCACATTCATTAATTATCGGGTTAAAGAACAAGTGTTATTTAAAACACTGTTCACGATAAACCCAAAAATCAATACCAATTCAATTCCAATTAAATATCATTTAATTGGTACACTTCATTAAATCTAAATAAAAAGATTTAATCATTTCTCAACTGGGTTCAAGAACAGTGTTAGTGAAGACACCATTCACGACAAACCCAAATCACATTCGATATTCAATACAAGGCTCTGAATAGAAAATATATCGGCTTATATTCAATATCAAATTCTACGACTAACAAATGTCGTATTGGAAATAACGATATAAATATATATATCTTTCAAATTTCCATAACAACACCTGTATAATCACGAATTCCAACATCGAAATATTCCGAAGACGATTTCGATTCAAATCCACTCCAATGCAATCATTGGAAATTTTGGTTATTTTTAAAACCCTTTTTAAATTCAATTTATTTATTTAAAAATAAATAGAATTATATTTCTAGTTCAAAACTAGTTCATTTCGATAAAAATCTATTTTTATCTTTTCAAATAGGGAGTTTTTCATCCCAATTCTTTCTAAATCATTTCTTATGATTTTACACAAATTATTACTATTTTTAATAATTTTATCAAGGCCCGTACAGTCGATTTCCATCAACGGCCATCGAACTGCACTTACAGCGACCTTTTTCGAATTTGATTTGGACATAATTCCAAATCCAACCGTTAGATTTCTAATTTCTAATATTCGTTAGAAAGCTCTTTTCGATACGAACCCAACGGTTCCGGTTTTAGGAGGATCCGACGGTCGGATCTCCCGCAATGTCCGTTTGAAATAAATGGTCGAAATTCACGAACTGCCGCGGCGCGGCGCGTTCTATTCAGGCCATTATATTATATATATAATATATATAATATATACTTCGTCGATTTCTATTTAAAACGAATTATATAAATAGTTTTGAATTCGTTTCAAAAATCCATTTCAACTTCCATTTCAATTCAAAGCAAAATTGAATTCTTCTTTATAAATTCGTTTCAAAACTCACTTCTATTCAATTCAAATTTCAATTCAATTTGAATTCATTTCAATTCACTTTCAATTCAATTCGAATTCGTTTTCAATTCAATTCATTTCGAAATCGTTTTCAATTCAATTCATTTCGAAATCGTTTTCTATTCAATTCATTTCGAAATCGTTTTCAATTCAATTCATTTCGAAATCGTTTTCTATTCATTTTGAATTCGTTTTCAATTCAATTCATTTCGAAATCGTTTTCAAAAATCGATATAAATATCGTTCACGTCAAAATGGCGTCAATCTAATCCACACGGCTTCATATATTGATATTTTCAAATATTCCATTTCGAATATTTCTATTTCAAATATTTCTATTTTAAAACTGGAATGAGGCCCAATCGATTACCATATAAAATTAATTATATGGATTTTCATACAACACATGTATATAATAGCATTGAAAAATAATCAACCATCAACCAAAGTGCACTACACTGTATAAGCATCAAATAAAGATATCTAACGCTTATAACAGCATGTCAATCAATCGATCGACATATTTAATCAGTCAGGATGAGTGAACTTCAAATTTCATCCCAACACCCGTGTGGGGTTTCAAACAATCAAACAAATATTTTATTCGTGCAGTTGGGCGATGTGTAAAATTTATCGTCCCAATCAATGTCATTCAAATAAGTGTACATAAACAAACCATCTGGTTTGTAAATGAATATTTATTTATTCACTTCACTATTTTCATATTCACGTTAAAAATTATATTTTTAACGATAAAACATTTTATTTCAACCCATGAATTTCTATTCAATTCATTTATTAAATAAAATGATATTTTTATTTTCTAACATATTTTAGAAAATTTCGGCGGCATAACGGCACGATACTAGAAACGGGACAAGGCCTAGCCTTATCCCCGGTCTAGTGAAGGCCCACGCCATTCACACATCAATCAAATCATTCAATTTCACTCAAACAATTCAATTCAATCACATAAACAAACTAATCTATGCAACCAAACAAACAAGTCCATGGTTTGTGGACGATGGTGTCGGGTGCTACTAAGCACCGTCTGCATCCTAGTATATATACATATAACTAGAAAATAAATTGAAGAGTGAGAAATTCTCACATTATAGCTATCCAGCTCCACGGCTCTTCATTTGCAGAAGTCTTCGTCGTTTCGCCTTTTTGTCACCTTCGTTGCTGCTTTCACTACATACGTAAAAATCACATTTTTACTTCGCTATTCAATATATAAAAATCGAATTTTTACTTCGATGTTCAATATATAAAAATCGAATTTTTAGTTCAAAGTTCAATATATAAAAATCGAATTTTTAGTTCAAAGTTCAATATATAAAAATCGAATTTTTATTTCAAAGTTCAATATATAAAAATCGAATTTTTATTTCAAAGTTCAATATATAAAAATCGAATTTTTAGTTCAAAGTTCAATATATAAAAATCGAATTTTTATTTCAAAGTTCAATATATAAAAATCGAATTTTTAGTTCAAAGTTCAATATATAAAAATCGAATTTTTATTTCAAAGTTCAATATATAAAAATCGAATTTTTAGTTCAAAGTTCAATATATAAAAATCGAATTTTTATTTCAAAGTTCAATATATAAAAATCGAATTTTTATTTCAAAGTTCAATATATAAAAATCGAATTTTTAGTTCAAAGTTCAATATATAAAAATCGAATTTTTATTTCAAAGTTCAATATATAAAAATCGAATTTTTAGTTCAAAGTTCAATATATAAAAATCGAATTTTTATTTCAAAGTTCAATATATAAAAATCGAATTTTTAGTTCAAAGTTCAATATATAAAAATCGAATTTTTATTTCAAAGTTCAATATATAAAAATCGAATTTTTATTTCAAAGTTCAATATATAAAAATCGAATTTTTAGTTCAAAGTTCAATATATAAAAATCGAATTTTTATTTCAAAGTTCAATATATAAAAATCGAATTTTTAGTTCAAAGTTCAATATATAAAAATCGAATTTTTATTTCAAAGTTCAATATATAAAAATCGAATTTTTCTATTGAAATTCAATATATAAAAATCCTATTTTTCTATTCTAAAGTTTAAATCCTTTTTCGAAAATTCAGTTTTAACCTTTCTAAAAAAAATCAGTTTTCAATCTAAAGAAAATCAGTTTTAATCTTTCTAAAGAAAATCAGTTTTAATCTTTCTAAAGAAAATCAGTTTTAATCTTTTATTCGCTACTTCATGTGAGAAAAATCACGTTTTTTTCTAACATAAAAATCATAGCTTTTATATTTAAAAATCCTAACTTTTCAATAAATAAATAAAAAAAAAAAACCAATTTTAAAATTAAATAAAAATTAGTTCTTTCCTATTATATATTGTGTTTATAAACTGAAACTATAAATAAATATAAATAAATAAACAAAAACACTTACAACGGGGGCTGTGCTTGTTCGTCAGTGGAAGGGGGGGTAGCTCGCTAGGGGTTCGAAAGGGGAAGGGAGGGCGGAGCTAAGGGCGCTGGAGGGTGGTCGAGGGGAGGGGCTGAGTTCGGACGGGGGTCCACGTGGGCGCGCGTTTGGGGATTTAGGGCTGAGGGCTCTAGGGGGGGGTTCGGATTTCTAGCAGAGGAGAGGGGGAGAAGAAGAGGCGGAGGAGCAGGAGGTGGAAGAGGGAGGTGGGTTTCGTTCCGGCGGCGGTCTCCAAGAGGAGCATGGCGGTCTACAGCGGGAGGCGATGACGAAGTTGAGCGGGTTCTTTTTTTTTTTTTTTTTTATTCGTTCGATTCTGAAATGAGAATGGGGGGGGCCAGAGCGGTTTTAAGGAGGGTTTTTTTTTTTTTTTTTTTTTTTTTTTATTTATTTAATTAACTTAAAAAGTTGACTTTTACAAACGAACTCGAAACGAGGTCCACCGCCTGTCGTCTATAGCGTTTCACCCCCATTCTGAACACAATGGGATATCTATCGTAGGCTGATTCGATTGTTTGAATCAGTTTCCTTTGAATTTCCATTTAAATCACTATATTGAATTTTAAACGTACATTTCAAATTACCGGGGTCACATACTAACTCGAAAAATTCCAGAAAAATATTTTCTAGCTTCGTATTGACGATACGGTCCTAACAAAACTAGTTTCGTCGAATTCTGAGACCGTTAGAAAAATGGCCAATTTCCAGTCGATTAAAATCAACTGAAACTGGTCAAACGCGTTTTCTTTTGCCACGCTCACATATTGATTCTAAAAATTATGAAATTTGGAATCTAGCAATAACTTCACATCCCGGACCCAACCAAACTGGTTTCGTCGAAATCCGAGGTCGTTTGCAAAATGTCCATTTTTAAGGGCCTGAATTCCATAGCGACTATTCAGAATTTTCAACTGGACATATCTTTTGATTCCCGATATGAAATCTTGATTTTTCGCATTCGTTGGAAAGATATTATCAATTAGATTCCATTATTTTTGGTTTCACTAAAATCCGGATTGTTTTGCACCCGGTACATTCAATTGAAGTTTGAAATCGAATTATCGAACTACCGCGCCATTTTCAATTCTATTTATAATTATATATAAATATTTATATTCTAACGACGACGCGTATAATATATACGTTCGAATTATATTCAAAATAAATTTTCTCGTCGATATTATTTAAAATAATTCATTTTAAATAATCAAAACTCGCTAAAATTGCCAATTTAAAAATTTTAAACTGGCCCAGATTTTCGGGTTGTTACACACTAGCTCGTGACGACCCACCTGCGCCCACGTCACCACCAACCGATCTCCTCCGCTTGAAAACGCCCGACCCTCTCCCTTTCTCTAAAACCAAACCCACTGCCGCAGCCACCGTGCCAACCTGTGCCAGGAAGTCGAAAGCTCCACCTACATGCTCGCCTTCCTTTCAGACCCAAGCTCGACTGCCTCCCTCTTCCCTATGACTTTACCTCCGCCTGAAGCATGTCGAACCCCCTCACCTCGCCATGACACCAACTGCCGACCCGCTCACGTCAACCCTCTGACTACCTACATTCCACCATCTGAAAGTCGCCCTTGTGTGTTTCCTTTCCTATCTGATGTGAATGTTTTGTGTGTGTGTGCTTGATTGTGTGTATAGTGTATAGTTTATGTGTGTGTCATGTGTATAGGCGTAGTTATTTGTGTTAGTGTGTATGGGGTGATATTTTATTTAAGGATACGGGTGAGCTGTGTTTATTATATATGTGTGCATGTATATCTATGTGAGTATTCACTTTGAGTTGTTTAGAAAAAAAATATTTCTGAATATATATAATATATAATATAGCAGTGTGTATTTGTGTGTGTGTGTGTATATATATATAATGGTTTTGGTGTGTGTGTTGATTTTGAATATGTGTGTATATATATATGTATATATCATTTTACTATGTGTATACGTACATAGAAATATTATATAGTATTTTGTAAAAGAAGTGGTGTGTTTATTTTGAGTCGAGTGTGGTGTTGAATTCGGAAACCGTCCCAAAAACCCAATAGCTGAACCAATCCATTGAGAAATCCCCTGACCTCTTGAATAAAAATATTAAGTGGTTATCGAGTTGAATCTATTTTGAATCGTGCCTGGAAGTCGCCGTTTCAATTCGGTGTCAATCTATTTGTCATCTCCATTTCTATGCCAGAGAAGGTGAGTTTATCTCACACTTGACCTACATTGTTTCATGGTTGTTAGATCAACACAAATGAACTATTATGAAATGTATAGGATTGCTAGTAGAAATTGTTTGTTTAATATGTACACTTTCATATATGACAAGATATTTATATGACACGTAGGTGCACTGATGATATATGACTTATGATGTGATTAATGCTATGTGATGATTTGTATGTTATTAACACCCCTAGTTAAGGATAAATCACTAAGGGTTCAAATGATACATACCTAAACAGACATTAGATTAAGGAAAAATCGTTATGGGTTGAAATGATAGACCTGAATGATTTTTACTGAATTTGGAATTACGAGTTGAAATGATAGACCCGTAGAAATCTTATAAATTGCGGATTGAAATGATAAATATCCGTATCACTAGACCATAGGGTCGAAAACTATGTACGGACACAGCTGGTCATGTTTTCGGAGTAAAGTGATTTGGAAAATTTTGATTTTAAAATTATAACTTTAAATTATATATTTTTAAATTTATATTTAAATTTATATTTTGTAAATTTTAAATTATATGCTTTAAAAATGAATTTTTTATGAGTAAATATAGATTTAAATACTTATTTAAGATTTTACTTATAATTTTATTTATTTTAAATCATATAGTTTAATCATATAAGTATTTTAAACTTCTTATATTATAATAAATATTTCTTTTTAGCCTATTTCTACATTATTTTAAACTTATATATGTTTATAATCTATTTTCTGATTAATTTTAGAATTATATAAACTTATATATATATTCAAAGTAAAATTTTCTTATATATATTTTATAAACTTTAATAGTAAACTAATAAGTGGATAAGTTAAGATTTTCGTGATTTGAATTCGAAGTTTAAAGATTTGATTTTTAAATAACAATATTTTGATTAAATGATTGAACCCATATTTAGATATGAATTTAAATTCGAATTAATGCGAATTTTTATTAGAGACGAATTTGAATTGGTTTAAATTATAAACTTTATAAGAAATGAATGTGAATTGCGTGAATTGATTTTTTTCTTAGAATTTATAATCAATATGAAATGAACTCGATTTTAAAATGATTGAATGTGAGTTTATTATATAAGGTTTATATACGGAATTGATCTTATGAATCGTTTGGTTTGAATTAAGTAATTTGTTAAATCGAATTTAAAAGAATGGTTTTAAAATAGTATGAACTGATTGAATTGAAATATAAGGTTTTGATTCAAATTTATAAGTAATGAATTTGAATTATATGACTTAAGTTAAAATATGATACGTTTTGTTGGAATTGGAATAAAAGATTTGATTTAAATTATATAAACTGAATTTGAACCGAAGTGATTGGATTTTTTAATCGGCTTAAACGAATACTTATAAAGATAAACTTATATGAATTGTTTATATTTAGGAATAACGATTTCGAATTGTACTTGAATTATGAAATACGATATGATTTGTTTGAATTGAAAATATAAGTTTTGACTTGAATTGTATATGTTGAATTCGAACCGTAATGTTGAAAATTTTGGATTGACTTAAAACGGAATTTTTATAAAGAGATGAAATGGAATCGTTTGAATTAGTTTGAACTTGAGTTTTATGAATATAAACTAAATCGAAATACTCTCAAAGTAAATATTTTGGTATTGATTTAAATGGAAATTGAGAATTTTAGTTACGATTCAATTAATAAGTTGATTTAGGATTGAAATCGTTATACAAATATTTTCGAAAATTATATAAAGTCGAATTAAATATTAAAGTATCGTTTATACTATATATTGAGAACTTTACAATATGGTTTCTTAATCGATTCGATTTAAGTGATTTGAGTTGTTTTCAATTTAAATATAATCGAAGTTAGATATTTAAATTTGATTTCAAATTCGAAAATGAGATTTCATATAAACTATTTTATAAAGTGATTTATAAAATAATGGCCACGGTGTGAAAAATGTAAACGATTGTTTGCTAAAGAGACCAGGATCGGCAATTTTCATACTCTCTGCCAATACCGAAAACAACTTTAACAACTGTGTACGCGATGGAGCTCCAAAATGAAGTAGGATGGATGGTGATCGACTATATTTTCTATTTTATATTAAGTACGAGACCTTGACTACCTTGAGTAGCTTAATGTGACTAAAACAATAGCTATGCCGGACCAAGTGAGGTCATTCCTCCTATCAAGCACACTTCTTCGGTGCTATTCTATTACCATTGAGATTCGATTTGGGCCCTTTTGATTATGGGAGTGTTTCTCGAGGTGGGTAGTAGTGGTTGTTATGCGTTACCACCATCCCAAACCTACAAACGGCGAATCCACCCTAGCATTTCTTGTGTGCCTTGTCACATGCCTTATACGTTCCCACTACGATTTTGTTTTGTACGGTTTTATAGAAGTGCCCTCTGATCAACCTCCAGTTTATGGAGGAATTACGGTACTTCATATACTATGAGAATATATAAATGGTGTAAGGGTAATATGGTAATCCTGCTTACTCTATTTTGATATTTTTATTTTACCGATAGACACTATTGTATGTAGCGTATTATACTATATAGTATTAGTTTGACGGATCCTTAGAGGATGGTGATCCCAAACATCCTTTAAGTTACTGACTGCATTTCATTGAACATTTCATTTGAGTTGATTTACTTCCATGAGAATGTTAGTCTTGATCCGAGTTGTTTTGTTTTGCATTATTGCTCGGGTCAGATCGATTATCACAGCTTTCGTGATTCGCTATTAGAGTTGGAGTTTATATTGGGATTTGCTCACCTGTATCTACTTATCGATTCCAGTTTTCAGGTATTACCATTGTTTCTGTCCGTATAGTTATTATTTATTTATGTATCAGAAATTCATTGTATTTGACTTCCGTTGTATTATTTATGTAAACTCTGATGTAAAATTTATTTAGTAGCTTCATGAACTACTATTGTATTTTGTATTTTCTGCTGCAAGATATATTGCTCTGTATTTGTGTCTGTGATTCTGCGATTTGATCTATTTACCCCATAAGCTAATAACAATCTGTCATTTTGGACGGTTCGAGTTGACATTTTTGTCGATTCGGCACGGTCAAAATGGTGGATCGTTACATTGGGTTTCTACATCACTATCTTTTATAAAAGAGAATTAGAGATGACAAAAAAAACCTACCACAAAGCTGCTTTTCATGGCAATTCACCTAACATTATCTAACGATAACATGGATAAGTGAATATGTAGAAAATAACTCCATGAAACAGCACACAAGGATAACAAACTGAATCAAATATGATGCAACACTAAATGATGGTTATGCCATTGATCAAGCAAAAGATTAATTTCTGCATCATGAGACAAATCTAGTCATAACTTCCCAACTACATAATAATATGTTGAATTGATCACACATCTACATGGGCAGTTTGAACATAGATTCCCGAGCTCAAAAACCGACATTATGGAAAATGAGATCTACTGCAAAATCTCCAAATTCAGTCAAACCAATGACCGCTCAAGTTCGCGTACAACACAGATGCCTCTAAAATCTCATCGAGATTCTCCTCGGAAAAACCATCCAAAGATAGCTTAATCTTTATCTCCGAAACAACGATCGCCTTCATCAAAATCTATTCCAACAAGATATAGCAAAGGCGAATGTAGCACCAACGACAATCCTATATAAAGATCTCGAAGTAAACGACCGGTGCAAGTCCAACTGGCACAATAAATTCTTTTAGCTCTAAGGTGCAAGAACCTTAGGCTAATTCCATTCCAACCAATTGATCTCTCTCCCTAAGGATGAGACATAAATGGGTACGAGAAGATCGGATAGCATAGATGGGTATTATGGACTAAGAAATGGTCGGAGAAAAAAAAATAGGTTTAGATCTTGGAGCAATAATAAGTGGGATCTAATGCGCAAACAAGCGCGGAAAAAGAGAAGATGAGGCAACAACAATGAAAAAGAAGAAGAAAGAAGTTAAGGCTCGGCTAGATAAGGAAGGAAGAATGAAAAGAAAATAGTTAACGGGGGTGATTCGGATGCAACTTTTATGTTTGAGTCCTAGGTTTAAGTCGTACCAAAACTCATCAACTATTTGACCACTCTATGTATAACACTAAATGATCAAATGTCAAATTGGCTTTAGGCAAAGGTTGAGCCTTGACCTTATTAGGCCGGATTCGAATATTAACCGTCCTGTGTCATCTTTTAAGATTTGACGCGATCCGAAAAACAATTATCCTCATCACGATGGTATCTAAGACCGCCGTCAAACTGCGAACCATCTCCAATGATTCAAAGTAGTCTCAATAAAATGTTGCGACCACACAACGAGTGAATTCCTAATAATTCAGCTAGAAATTCGTGATAAAATTAAAATGGATTTTCCCTTTACCTAGCTGACAAATAAATCGAATAATTCACGAAATAAAATACCCCAAAATCAGAATGAGAGATTTTTCATTAGACTTCTTCGAAAGAAAATTTAAAACACTTCCGAAATTGATTTATTTATTATAAACTAAAGGTTTCGTATAATAAATCCATTTTTACTATGTATATTCCAGTACATATTACTATGGAAAACCTTCCGAGTTCCAAAGCATTGGGATTCTAAAATCTCAAAAAGATTAATTATGATAAATTTGATAAATCTTCCAATATATATTAAAAGAGGAATACTAAAAATCACAAGTAATGAGTGTAAAATATTTTTGAGTTTTGAGGAATATTCCTTGTCATATCCAATTCTCTTCTTTTTACCAACTGAATAATTTATTAAAATTACACAGGACTCGAACAATTTTGAAACACAAATAGATTTAACATTTTAAAACCATATTTTTATAAAACCTTTTTCTGGAACCGTGGCTTTAAAACTTTTGAATCCATTTCATTTTCCCAAACAGTTTTTAAAATGGAAACTCCTTTGAATATAAGCCCAAGGACTCAAATGAATATTTCCAACAAAAGAATATCCGAAATTTCAACAAAGTATTAAATAGATATACCTTGAAATTATATTTCTGAATGGATACGATGACGTGAAAGTCTCATTGTAGACCAAGAAAAAGACCTTTGACCAGAACTACCAACGAAACTGAAAACCAAAAATTGCGATTATCTTAGTTGTAGTTAGATTTTTCGTGCAATCTCCATTCTCAAATCCATGGGATTTAGCATACACCGTCCTTATGCTCTTCATAACGTAATCGCCAACATATTGTGGGGTAAGACATAGTTGGTTAAAAACTCGAACTTAGCATATTTCAAACTCTTAGTCGCTTAAGGCTCATCAAAAATAAATAGGCCCATGACTATTTAATTGTCAAAATAATCTAAAGTCGAATGAGAAAGATGGAGAAAATTGGAAAGAATATCTAATACGTTCTCTCACGAGCACTAATTTAAATGATTCCTCTGATCGTCTAACGTGAGCTCCGATACCAAGTGCGATACCCCACACTTTTCTAAGCCCACAATTTGACAAAAATTGAAACTTGAACCCATCCAACATGGAACATGTAAATTTGGTACCTGCAAATAAATGAGCATGAGCATAATCAAAGTACGATAAAATAACTCACAGCGGAAACAAAATAGGATAAACTAGTATCAAATCAGGTAATTATCTTATAAGAGTGGGTCACCATGTCAATACCGAGCATGAGAGAGAATGAAAACCAAAAACCAAACTTAAACACCTGCGAAAAACCTGATCTTCCAGAGATAACCTAGGATATTGTAGTGAGGAGAGGGGTCAGAACAATAAGTTCTGGTGAGCAAAAAGAGTATTACACAATCTACAATATGCGGATTTATCCCGTTTTGTTCAACCAAAGACATATGTCTTAACAAGGCTAGTGATTCTAACCTAACCTTATAAACACCTAGTATGACTCAAGCTACCGCACCCAAGGTAGCATTCCTAATCAATAAACGATATTGCAATATTGAGATATAACTTTTACGCATAATTATGAAGCCTTTAAATAATCCTTCAACCAGTTACCCAAAGACTAAGAGGTGGGCACTCAACTACTCACTAGTCATACGGAAGTTAATTATTTATATATATATATAGCTACTTAAGACCATACTATCAAGTGATAGATAAGGGTGGATTTTCTTGATCACTTAGGACCCTAGGCGGACCTATCGATCACTTAATTCCCTTTCGATGGTTTACTCAAAGCTAATATAAATTAGAGGAGATTGTTAGATATACTCATCACACTCTATATCTTGTCTGAGTTGCGTTGATTCTTCCGTGGTTGGCTTTTTCCTTATTGTTGCTCCGATCGACTTCTTATAGTTTTAAATGGCGAGCTTCTTGTTTTGGAACGTTCGTGGCATCGGTAATGACGCTTCTTTGGCGAGGCTCAAGTGCATCGTCAAGAAGCATTTGGTCAGTCTGGTGGATCTTATGGAGACAATCATAGGTCTAGATGAACTCACATGTTCTATGCTTTCTCTTGGCTTTGTGGGGTCTTTGGCCAACGTACCCTGCAAGATTTGGGTTCTTTGGTCCAAAGACGTCATCGTCCATCCAGTTTTCAACCCAGATTAGCTCCTTTTTGTATCTTGCATTACTTCTTTCTTTTCTTCCTCTTTTTTGTTCTAAACGGTGTATGCTAAGTGTGATCGAGTCGAGAGGATGAGCCTTTGGGCTGACATCCTCTTGCTTTCATATTTGGGCTTGTCTGCTTCGGTGGTCGGAGGCTACTTTAATGTCATCTCCAGCCAAGCCGAAAACTGAGACGAATCCTCTATAATCGGGTTACAGTAGGGGATTTAAACTCGGTTATCATTAGCTTGGGTCTCTCCGAGGTTTCTTTTAGCGGTTCAGCTTTTACCTGGTGTAATAACCATGAAATTCCCAGCAAGATTCTCACTCGCCTGGACAGATTTTTCGGTTTTGAGGGTTGGCTTAACCTTCCTTATTCGTTCTTTGTCTCACATCTTCATCGTACCTTCTGGGATCAAGCTCCGATGATCCTGCATTGTTCACCCTTCGCTTTGTCTGGCCCCTCTTCTTTTAGATTCTAGGCTATATGGAGATCACACCACACGTTCCATCGTCTGGTGGAGGATTCTTGGTCCTTTCGTACCACCGACAATCCTTTTGTCATCTTTTTTCGCAAGCTCAAGTGCCTTAAGGCTTGCCTTAAGTCTTTGAATGTGCTTGTCTTCAAGAATATATTTAATCGTGTTAGAGCAGCATAAGAGGCTCTAATTCTAGCGGAATCTTCTTTCGATGAGGCCTCATCTCCCGTAAACAAGAAGGCATGGCCGCTTGCCCAGATCGCCTTCTCCTCGGAACTTCATACTGAGAACGACTTCCTTCGTCAAAAGGCCAGAATTAAGTGGATAGTAAATGGAGACACAAACCCCAGCTTCTTCCACTCATCTATTAGGAAGAAGAATAACCTCCTCTCGATCCTCCAGATCCTTCATCCTGATTTGTTCCTGGCTTCCAATTCAGAGGAAGTCAAAGAGACAATTATGTCTCATTTCCACTCCTTCCTTAGTTCGCCTTCAATGAATTTCTCTGATCCAGCTCTGTTGGCTTTTATTCCTATGATCATTTCTCCTGAGGAGAGCTGCGCTCTTTTCAGTTCCCGACTCTTAATGAAATTCGTGCTTATGTTTTTGCCCTTAAAAAGGATAGTGTGAGTGGGTCGGACAGTTTCAATGGTCTTTTTTACAGGAGTGTTTGGACGATCGTCCAGACAGACTTCTGCCTCGCTACCCAGATTTTCTTCTCGGGTGGAATGCTCCCCTAAGGTTGGACTTCCACCAATTTGGTTCTCATTCCAAGTGCAAGAACTCTCGCTCTTGCGCGGACTTTCGCCCTATTAGTTTTTTTAATTTCTCTAACAAGGTCATCTTTAAGGTGCTCACTTTGAGGCTAGCACCTTATCTGGATCGTGTTATCTCTTCTTCTCAAACTGGCTTTGTGAAATGACGGCTGATTATGGACAACGTTCTTTTAGCTCAACAGCTGGTTTCTCAGATCGATCGTAAGGTCCGTGGCTCTAGTTAGGTGATCAAGATCGATATGGCCAAGGGTTATGACCGCATGTCTTGGTTTTTCATCAATTGAGTTCTAAGGGCTTTCGGGTTCCCTAAGCCTCTGATTGATCTTATTTGGAGACTCATTTCGAACTGTTGTTTCTCCGTTCTCATCAATGGGTCTGCCAATGGGTATTTCAGATCAGGAAGGGGCCTTCGTCAGGGAGAGCCTCTTTCCCCAACCTTGTTTGCCATCGCCACTGAGGCCTTCATCCTTGGATTGCATTGACTTATAATAGCGGGGTAATTCCACAGGTTCGACATCCCGAGTGGTTTCCCCCTCATCTCATCTTTATCTTTTGCAGATGACATTATCATCTTCTTAAATGGTAGCATACACTCTTTCTGTCGTACCGTGGACTTAATCCACTAGCATGAGAGGTGTTGAGGCCAACTCCTAAACTCTACCAAAAGTCGCTTCGTCTCTGCGAAAGACTTGTCTTCATAGAAAACTTCTTAGTTTGAAACCTTTTTCAATTACAAGGCGGCGTCCATGCCTTTACCTTACCTCGGTATTGTTCTATACAGAGGTAGGAAGCTGAATGCAATTTTTGATCCCCTAACTGATAAAGACAGGGGAAAGATTATACGTTAGAATGCAACTTTTCTTTCTTAGGCTGGTAGACTGGTTCTTATAAAGTTTAGCATTGTCGTTTTTCTAGGGGAAAAGGACAATGCTTATTGTCACCATTGAATTTCTTGGGACACCATTTGTCATCCCAAAGGTGAAGGTGGTCCAGGCCTTCGTAATCCAAAGGATGTTTGTTCAGCCTATGCTTGTAAGCTATGGACCCGGTTTAGTGCAAACAACTCCCTCTGGGCGTTGTTTCTGCATGCCAAGTACTATAGGCTTTTTCCAGCTAATTTCTCCGGTACCCTGTCCTATTCTAGTGAGACGTGGAAACATATACAATCGGTGAAGTCCTTTTTTAACGCCATAGAGGTGGGCAGGGATGGGACGATGGCCTCTTTTCGCTTTATGCAACGTGGAAATCTGCGAGGACTCTAGCTCCACATATTCCTTTTTTTGCTTTTATTCGGAATGTGCGTATCCCTCCTAAGGTGTCGTTGTTCATATGGAAAACCTTCCATAACGGGTTAACACTAGACGATAATCTCATGAGGATCGGCATTCCTATTGTTTCTCATTGCAGGTGTTGTAGAGCAGGTGATTTGGAATCAACTGCCCATTTATTCTTCCAGGGATCTTGTGCCATTGCGGTCTAGAATTTCTTCGAGAACCTGGTTGGTCTCCGAGGAAATGCAGTTCCCTTATTGATTTGCTTCGCTATTGGTGGGGGGTATTCATGGCAAATCCCTCCGTTCTATCCTTTTTCGTCTACTTCCTTGTCTCATCCGTTGGCACCTTTGATGCTCTCAGAATGAGGCTATCTTTGAAGAAACTCCCATGGATCCTCCTACCATTATCTAGAGGGTAAAGAATGATATTTTTCTTGCCTTTTGAGGTAGGCCATTCAGCGGAGCTAACGGTTCTAGGTCCCGGATTTTTGCTCGGATTTTAGATATCCTGTCAGAATCCCTCCATCCCCATGTGGGGATAGGGTGATTGGCTGACTTCCATCGGCTCATGTGAGAGTTTAGTGTGGTCCCAGTCTTAGCAGATCCTCCCCCTTTTTGTTTGATTTAGCTATTTTATAGTACAGGTCCTGGATAATAGGTCAAGGCAGGGTTTCTAGCTATTGCTTTCAATGGATGTGCGCTTTTCATGGAGTTCTATAATAGGCTTGGTCGATGTCGCGTTAGCTTTGGGGTCATAAACGAGTGATGCAGCCATAACCTTCCGATTGATCTGGATTTTGCTATGTTTGGAGTTCTTTCGAGCTTGGTTTTTAGTGTGCCTCATGGATTGCTCGATGGCTTTCCACTACTTGCTTTTGGTTGTGGCGGTCTTTGCCTGAAGGATTGATTTGGGTTCCTTTGTGTTGTTTGTATTCTGTTTTTGTTTTACATAATTTGTAGCCATCTATAATTTACAAATCTGTTTTTTTATGCCACTGGAGAAAGGAGGCTTCCTCATTCACGCATATAAACCCATTATCTGTATAAGGTGAGAGATAGTAAGAAGGCACTTAAGATCAATCAAAATAAGTAGACATGGCATGCTATTTAAGATCTCTCTATGATGGACCCCCTCGTTACTATCTAGCTGGCCTTATTAGGATAATCCCCTTATCAATTAATACTTTCTCCTTGTGATAGGTTGACCTATGGTACCTCCATAGAGGTCATTAAAACCTACTCCCAGGGTTGACCCTCAAACCCTTAGCCACTAAAGACCCCATGAGGAAGCAGACTAATCATGGAGATTATCAAACTCATACCCAATTAGCCTTTAATACTTTATTTATGGGAGGTGGGCTATGCAATCACTTAATACTTTTTATAGGTGGATCTAACCACTTAAGACCTTAATTCCCAAAGAAGGCCGCGTTATTGAGTTATTCTCGTTCGTTTTCTTCTTACAGAAATAATCTATGTATGCAAACTAACTATCGTCACGGGTTTGTATGGTTAATGATGTCTCACATCAGTTGAACATATATTCGACTGGTGGAAAGTGCAGACTTTTGTCGAATAAGGCAACTGACCTCACATCATTAACCTAATAAGTCCAATTCTAACTTTTAATTATTAATTCTAGATTAACTAGTATAAAATAAGGAAAATTATATCCTTCTTGCCCTAGGATATTTAATTGTTTCCTTATTGGACTTAGTATTTTAAACAACAATCAATACCCATAAATCCCCCTTTTATTCCTTTTATTTCTATTTATTACGGTTAATACCATTTATGACCATAACGGTCATATTCTCCCTAAGGCACCAATTAAACAAATAAATGTCCTTATTTTATCAGTCCCTTGATATTCAAGTCTAATTATTGTAACTACTTAAACCTTTCTATTTTTCTTTAATTTGATTTATTCTTGTACATAGATACATTTATATGCTATAAGAATTATTCGTTCACTTAACTGGAGTTACAATTCCTAGTCATCGTTAGTAAATCGTAACCATTAAGGCATGCTACCTAATTCAATTTATTTTCCCTAATTAACGATGGTTACAATTGTTATTATTCCTTTATGGCCTTATCTATAGCAAATCAATTACGTTCGTTGCTACAGTAGTCATAATACACATTTCCATTTAATAAGGGTTACGTTTCTATGCGTAATCCCATAAAATGGAAATCATTCAAACACATATATACAACAAACATTAGTTATAATATATTTTTTCGTTGTTTACGTAGATTTGGATGGATGATGTGTGTGTGTGTGTGTATATATATATATATATATTCGCACAGTTAACGTAGTTATTATTCCTTTATACTATTCATTTATTTTTATTATTTAATGTTTTAGTTTAAGCTAACAATTAAACATTCCTTTTTGCATTCAATTTTGTAATAAGATTCTAAATATTACAAAACAGCTATAAACTATAATTATTGTAAATTTTGCCTAAATATTTTAAAAGAGGAATAAATATGTCTCAAGCCATAAGAAATATATAATAGGTATGTTTTTGGAATGGTTGATGTAAACTATGCACATATATATAAACCTATATTTGTACATAAATTTACACAACCTTTTCCTTTTTGTTTTTGATCGTATTTCTTATTGGTTTCAAATAATATCTTTTAACTGAAAAAGAACAAAAAGATATATTTATTATAACCAAGTTAAAACCCAAACAAAACTGAACAGAAACAGGTTTATGTCTTTTTAACAAGACTTACATAAATTACAAATCAACACCAAAACTACAAATCTGGAATAAAACTACAATTTAACGATGATTTATGGGACAGATTTTGAGATCTATGGTATTACAATAACCCACAATATTTTAAACATAATTGTAGGCAATGATATGAACAATCTAATAAGCCTATAAAAAGATAATGTTATGCGAAACCACAATTATTCTTCAGATCTAACAAGAACTACAACGGATCTATTGAACACATATGCATATATTTCAAATTTAATACAAAAAAAGTAATCAGATTATTGTACACTTTGTATATAAACTTCCTACTCACTTGAAAGCATCCAAATCTGAATCTGAATAATTTTTTAGGCATATAATTCCTAAATTCTTACAGATCCACAGTTATTCTTAGAAGGGGTTACTTTCAGATTTGTAAATTTGTAAGAAAATAAGAAAAGAGGGGAGAAATTTGATGAAGAAGAACCTAAACGCCAACTCATATTCTTTTCCACTTGAATATGATTAACCCTTTCAAATCGATATTGTTTATGTTTGATTTTGATTGTATATGAACATATTTTTGTTTTAGAATTTGTTTGAGGAAAAAGAGAAATGACAGAGCTTCGTTGATGCTCTCATAAATATGTGTAAAAGAATGAGGGCCTAACCCATTGTTTATAGGAGTTAGAATGGCCTTGAACCATTAGATTTATTTTAATACATCCGTCCATCCATATAATAATTATAAATATTGAAAATTTATATAACCCTAGCCGTCACTGGGATGAAAACGCCCGAAGCGGTCAACTGCTCTACCAAGGGTGTCGATCTCCCTTAGGAAAAATCGCCTAGTGAAGGCAGGTTATAAATGGTATTAAATATTATATATTTTTTTTTATTATTTCCGTCCATTTTTCGTATTTCGTCCATAACTTTTTCCTTCAAACTCCGTTCGTAAAACTCCAAACATGAAAGTTGACCAGAATTCCATGACAAACGCAACAGTGAAAGCTTCATGGTCAAATTCCATTATTTGCAGAAATTCATATTTTGAAAATCTAATTAAATAACTATTTATTTATTGTCGAAATTCCGGGTGTTTACAACGACTCGTCTTAATTGAGCCACATTTTGTACCAGTTTAATTGTCTCTGTTGTTGGAGAATGAGGTGTCTACAACACAGTGTTGAATGGATCTTAAGGCTATTAAGACACTATAAGTGGTGAAATGTGCAATAACTACTTACTTATGAATATAATCAAATTGCAACCAGAAATAAGTAATCAGGGAATAAATAAGTAACAAAATGAAATGCAAAAAAGTAAATGACACCAAGATTTTTATACTGGTTCGGATTAACCAATCCTACATCCATTCCTGTACTTAAACGTGTAGAATTTCACTGTAATCGCTTGCTTTCCCCGGGTGGCAAGAACAACTTTTCAATCTTGATTTTCCGGGCCATAAGATACACCTTCTCCTTATCAATAGCAAGTAAGTAAGAAAATAAAAAAAGGGGTTTGTTTCGACAGAGCTTTAGTTAATGGCAATAGGGGCTTCTTTTCTTTTTCGTCTCTTCCATTTCTCTCTCCTCAACAATCTTCTCTGTATTCCTCAATCTCTCTCATCTGTTCTACTTTCACCACTATGCCCCTACTTTCATCTGCGTTAAAGCAAAACCGAAGCACAAGTTTCACTTTACAAACTAACCCTTTTCTGGATCTCTCTTTGCACCTTCTCCCCATGTTTTCTCAAATCCACCAAACTCTGATGTTTCCAACCCTCTGAGCATTTTCCATAAGCCCAATCCATGACGCGGTGGCCCTACTACTCTCGTATGATTGTGGTTTTGATTAATGTGGTTTTGGATGTCTGGTAGTTGACGCGGAGCTTAAGAGGGTAGCGGTAACTTCATACGGCTTTGTTCATTTTCGCGACTTGCCTGCTCTCTTTCTAGTATGTCACTTTTTCTCTTTCTATCAAGTTGCTCCAATGATGGGAAGCTGATCTACGTCTCTGATCGGTGAGCTTATTTTGTAAAAGGTTGCATTCTGGTTTGATGAAATAGTTGTGTTGGGATGGTCTTGCTGTATGATATTCAATGTTATTTTTGTATTGTCGTCTTGTTAGCCATTAGATATGGATGGTGTTTTGGGATGGAAGTCAGTCTTGTGTTTGGGTCTATATATTGGGAGTAAGGTGCAAGCTGACACTTAGCTTCATGCAATTCTGCTTTACTATGTCATTTTGCCACTTTCGTATGCATTCTGTGTGAGTTTGGTGTTGTCTTGGCTGGTTAGAGATTCTAGTTTAACTCCATAGTCTAGTAAGTGCCACAGATGAAGCTTGCTCTCAACGGCGCTTACTTTTACTGGCTATTATTTCCTTTGTAGCCAACTATTGCACAAGATCTGCTTGCTGGGTGATTTCTTTCTTGGTTATGCAAGGTTTTTCTCATGTTAAATTGAACCATAAATCTTCGAACTCGAATCTATGATTATGCAATCTGGTGATATTCGCTGATGGTTCTCCTTCTGGGCTGTCATAATGTTCACCTATTTCTCCATGTCAAAAAGTCAAGTCACAGTGCATTGTACCGCTGAATTACTGTTTCAAATGACTACACTGTTTGTGATATTACTATGTACTTTTACTGTAGGGATGCCGCCTTTTGACAGTGAATGGTACGCATATGCCTGTATAGTGTATTTTTTGGTAATTTGTTATGAAATCACTTCTAAATGAAGTATGTAATGTATTTCCTCTCTGCTTGGAGCGAATTATGTAATTTATTGTAGGCTAGCTCCAGTGCCATAAGCCTGTAAGGTAGAGTGGACAGAACACTATAAATTCCGTAAGTGGTGGACGATCCACCTTAAAAACTGACAAGCTACTATACTGTATTTTCTATTATTAGTTATAATAAAAAGGTGTTTGCGGTCATCTTAAAAACCGGTCGGCTATGCAAAAAAAACAAAAAATAATAACAAGTACCCGTATCTTCAATAAAGATTCTTTCAGATTTATTACAATGATCCTATAGACCTCCAATGATAATATATCTTTGAATTATTTGAGGAAATTGGATGAAATCAGAGAGAGGGTGATGTGAATTCAAGTACAACTCTTTGTTATCGTATGGCTTGCAAATCAATGAAGAATTAGAGTGAAAGAGAGTGGATTGGCAAGAATAATTGGATAGTATTCAATGGACTTGAAGTGCAAATGTATGGAGAAGAAGGAGTAGGAGAAAATATGAAAAAATGATGAAAACTTTCGTTACCAAGAGCCTTTAGATTGTGTTTGAAAGGATGTGTCTTTTGGTATTAATTTGAATTTGAAAATCTAAAAATGTCATTATATGTCGACATACAATAACCTATATGTCAGCATATGTGTTATAGTAACACTTATAGGTGTTTCAAATGTGTTTCATAATTTCAGCATTTCAAATTACCTTAATTTGTGGATTTTAGTGATCCAGTTAAGGTCAATGATTGATTATCTTCAAGTATAATTGCAATGGGATCTTTAACAAGATATTCTAAGATTCAATAAACTCCTCATCACTTCAAACACTTTTATCCTTCAACATTCTTCTCTAATAGGCTTTGGTCCTTAATTGTTCTTATTATCCTTCCTCTGTTATTCTTTAATTGCTCTAATTAACCTTCTTTTGCAATTCTTCTTTTGTACTCTATAAATGACTTCATAATATATCTTATGTAGCTGCATAACTTGAAACGTATGTTAATAATAATGTTTATATGGTTGTTGTCAACAAAATCAATACCTTGGGTATTAACAATCTCCCCCTTTTTGATGATGCCAACTATATAAATATTTGAGAGATAAAATATAATAATTTCATATTTGATTCCCGTTAACTCTGTGCACTCCCCCTATCTTTTTGTCTAGTATATTTATACCTTTTCTCCCCCTTTGTCATCAACAAAAAAGGTAGAAAGTGTTGTTTAATTTACTACTAGACAATATATAGAGTTTGTGTATGCATAAAAATAAAACACAAGATGGGAAACCAAATAAGAACATAAATTTTATTAAAAAAATAGATGAGTTGTAGACCGAGTTTGTTAATGTCAACAATAAACCCTTTTCATATTTAACCAAGATTTAATATATTTCTTATCATATGTTTTGAGCTTCAGCTATTTTGTACCTAAAAACTTATAAAAATATGCACACTGGTAACCCTTTTACTTTAAGGTCCACGGGGTTAAGTTTTGGGATACCAAACCCATGAAGAGTTTGAATGCCCTTTCAAAATATAATTATTCGATAAATAAATTTTATCAATAAAATCATCAATATATTTTTCTTGTTCAGTATTATCCAACCTTTTTTGGAACCCATAACTTAATGAACCTATTTAGAGGATTTAACTTTAATTTCCTAGGTTTAGGTTTAAACTTGGTAGCCTTAACAAACTTAGTATTTTGAGTACTGTTTATTTATTTATTTATTTAGCCTTAGGGGTGTATCTAAGTCCATGTTTACTCTTAGTGTGTTTAGATGCAGATAATAATTTTTCTAGATTATCATTCCCTTTGTTAAATTTATCAATATCAGTTCTCATTTTTTCAAAATCCTTACTACGGTTAAAAATAACATTGTCTAATGATGTTATTTTCTTATTCAAGTCAATGATTTGTGGCTTCTTTGAAAGATTTTCTGATTATAAGGAATCATTTTCACTTTTCATTTTTTTTAAAACTTCCAAGTGTTAAATCCTTTCCATTTTTATGACCATTAAATCTTTCAATTTCATCTTTTAGACACCCCATTCCCCAACACTTCAAGCTCTGAGAGCTTCTCCTTCAACTCTTTCACCATCTGCTCAAGCACCACCTCTCTTGATGCCCTTCCCTTCTCATTCTCCTTCATCCTTTCAGTTTCTGCCTTTAAGGTAATTTTTTTCTCTTCTAAAATATGAATCTTCTCACTCAAAATTCTGATTTCTCCGTCTTTCCTTCCTCTCTCAACTTCAAGATCCGTAATTTTATATTTCAACACCGTAACTTCCTATCTAAGTTCCTTGCTTTCGTTTTCAAAAATCTTCTTCTCGTGTTCTACATCCTCTACCAGAGAAGACGCTGAAAAGAGATTATCTTTGTATCCTTGCTAACTCGCCTTCCAAATACGTTGCGTGTGCAGTGACAATTTTGGTTTGGACTTTGGACTGCTCCATTTCGGAAAGGATTGCTGCAATTTTGCCCTGGAGTTCAGATCGATCTTTGCACAGTGAAGCAATCTCATGATGGAGGTGGTTGATTGCATCATTAGATGAGTCCGCTTCACTACCATTGTGATATTTTAGTTCGCCATCTAAAAGGGCTCCATTTGTAGGGTTTTGGTCTTTGGAATCCATAATTCTAGGGCTAGAGTTCCATATTTGTTTCTAAAAGCACCAGAGTTCACTTGTCGAGAGTCACAATGAATGATGATTATTATTATTGTAGGTGAATATACAACAACAACAAAGCCATATATCCCAAACAAGTTGGGGTTGGCTAGATATGGAACCCAAAATTAAAATAAAATAAAATAAATAATGATGATAATAATATATATATAAAAGGGTTTAAAATAACCAATCAAATAAAAAGTCGTCCGATAAAGAGATTTTTATAAATAATAATAAGAAGTAAAAATGTTCAATAAAAGTGAAATATAATCTAAAATAGTAAATAAAAAGTAAAAAGGTTCAGTAAACATGAAAAAAAAACACTATGGTTCTGGTACATGGATTGCCAATTTCCATGCACTCCTATCAACTACCAGCTCTTCCTATAAACTTCAGTTACTTAAATCTCTCTTTATTATCTCCTCCCATGTCATTTTAGGTTGACCTCTACCTCTCTTTGGGCCTTCGGCGCGACCTAGAATTCCAGCGCGTACAGGTGCATCGTATGGTCTATGTTGGATATGTCCAAACCATCTCAAGCGGTATTGGACTAACTTCTCTTCAATAGGTGCAACTCCAAGTTTTTCCCGAATATCCTCATTTCTAATCCGATCTCGTCTGGTATGCGCACGGCTCCAACGCAGCATTCGCATCTCTGCTATACTTATCTTCTGGACGTGTTGTCTCTTAGTAGGCCAACATTCTGCACCATATAACATTGCAGGTCTGATTGCTGTCCTATAGAACTTTCCTTTAAGCTTCTGAGGAATCTTCCGTTAACAGAGAATGCCATATGCTAGTCGCCATTTCACCCATCCTGCTTGAATTCTAAAACTAACATCCTTATCAATCTCTCCATCAAACTGCAACATAGATCCTAAGTATCGAAACGATTCCTTCTTGGGTACTACTCTACCGGCCAGGGTAACATCTCCGTCATCTGACCTGACACTGCTAAACTCACACTTCATATACTCTGTTTTAGTTCTGCTAAACTCACATTTCATATACTCTGTTTTAGGTGAATATAGGAGAGGTAAATTGAATTTCATTTCTTAGGGTTCTTCTAATTGAGAGGTGGAAGGGAAAAGCAACGGCGGAAGGAAACTGAAATGGTCGAAAAAGAAGCAGCCTAAAAAAAATCGTTTGCCCGCTTATAAATTTTGATATTTCGCTATTTTATGGCATAAGCCAATGCCACACATATTTTTATTTTATTCTTCACAAGAGTAATAACAGCAAGGCAAGTTTTCATGCAATCTATGTTTGCTATCAATGTATCACTTTCTTGTAGTGACTTCTCGAGAAGTAGAATTAAGCTGGATCTTGAGAAAAAAAATGAAATTAACTAGAAAAGTAGACAATCAGATTCGTATAAATTTTGAAACATTTATACTTTTTTTTTTTGAAAGATTTGATCTGCATTTAGTTTAACGTAGATATCTATCTCCTTCCATGGAAAGATACACTTATCTTTTTATTTAATTGCATGTTTCTTTTTTTTTATATGCCGATCTATTTTAGTCTTATTTTCAACACATGCATGGTTTCGTTCGTAGCCATGTGCATTGATTTTCTGGTTATGTAATTAACCATTCATTTGCTTTGCTTGATTGTGCTACAAATCCCCTTCTCAGCTTTCTACACATGAGCAAATTCAACTTTAGAATTTAAAACGTTAAATTTACTATTTAAATGTTCAGGTTAATTGATATAAATTCGCGTTATCATGAAAATTCATCAATTTAATTAACTATTTTTTATTTTAAGCAGAACATTGTCTAATTAAAGCCTTACTAAATCCCTGTAAAATCTCCACTATAGCGCATAACACTCTTCAATTGCTACGCTATTTGAATTTAATGCTATTAAATAGCATATTGGCTTGAAACTCGTTACTTTCCGCCACACACACTAAATCAACATTTTATAGTACTTATTTATCGAAATTTGTATAGACTGGTTGATTTAACTAGTTCTTTTTTAAACAAAATCAATATAGTCGTGGTGAAAACTTAATTTTAAGGCATAAGTGCTCAATATAAGTTAGAAATACATTGTATTTACTAAGATTAGTTATATAACATTAAAAAAAAAAAACTTATTTCTGGATAAATTATGTGAGAATGGAAATAAACTAGTTTTAAATATTTGGTTTTATATATAAAGAATTTTTTTTACATCTCCGTTATTTGCCGTTAATTTCCACTTTATCCTTAATATAACTTTTTACTCTCGATCACCGTAAATCGCCAAGTGGTTTAACCGCATAGAGCAGAAGAGTCTAATGTTCAAGAAAGTTAAAATCAAAATTGGGAAAGGCAGAACGAAGAGCACGGAGGTCGACATGATGGAACAGTAATTTTGCACAACAATTTTAATAAAATAATATGACAGGGCAAGAATATGCATAGGAATGACAATGGGGCAACAAGTCTAGGGTCCAAACACGTTGATCCGCCCCTGTTTTGACCCGTCTCATTGGGTCTTCGAGATGGGTAGACCCACGATCCACTTTAAGAGGTCATGGTGTAGAGTCAGGTCCGGGGAACGACTAACTCGCCTCAACTCGACGCGCATTAGTGAAATATCATTAAACTGCTTTATAACTATAATGATTGTTTGTCAATCTTTTTACGTATACGTGATTATAACATGAACACTATATACTTCCAATAAATAACTCTAAAATTTTCATAGTAGCTAGTTGCATCAATGATATTTATACAACAACAAATGCATACATTCTGAACTGTTATCGTAAAATTTATTTTATTATACTCTCTTATCAATGCAAATACATTATTAATTATATTTAATTTACCATTTAATGATAAAAAATTATAAATAATAAAATTATATATTAGTAGACGATTTTATCGAAATTGGATCTACTGTTGTCCTGTCCGTACAAGTTTCGGGCAAGAGACAAAATTACAAGTCCGCACCACATCCACAATTCCAACAGGTCTCATTGCCATTCCCAAATATTCTGACGACTAAATTAGAGTTAAACCGGGCATATTTACGCAATGCTCGTGCCACCAACTCTCCGTCTAATAGATAAAACAAATTCGACAGCGAATATTCAAATCGAATTTGTGCAAATCTCATGAATAAAAGCAAGTGAATCTTAAAATAACGAGTGAAGCAGACAGAGTTCATAAATCTCCATTGCAAATCATTGGTCAACCGGGTAATGGTTTATCTGTTTCTAGGGTTAGGGCATTTAATTTGTTTTTATCACTGGATTTTTTGCTGATGGAATATTGTTTTGTAATGTTGATTTATACTGTAATGTGAGTTAATACTTTCCGGAAAAACGTGTTTTGAAATTTAACTGGCTGTAGGATTTTTTCTTCTTCTTTGTACTAAGTTCTAGCTTCTTTGTATGAATGCAGTATTAGAAATTCATATTGTGTTGTTTTATTTTGCATTTGTACGAATCAGGAATTTTTCGTAAGTAAACATTGCGTGTTACTGTAAAATTGAATTTTGAAAGATTTCTTGTAGAGCTACAGGGACATTTTCTTTTTGTGTGTTCCACTATTGTGGTTTCATCAGGATTAAGGCCGCTTTTATAATGATTATTTAATTGCTTTTATCATGAATGTGGATGTTAAGTTCAAAATCCTAAATTGAACTTCATATTTTGACTGGATGCTTTAAAGATGGACATGAAAATGTGATCGTAGATGGATGATGCCACATGCATGGCAGTATGATCATTGCAAAACTGTTATCGGAGTTACAGACCGTATTTATTGCCCTTTGTTGATAAAAGACCGTGGTGATTTAAACTTAATGGTGATGCAATATAATAGCGAAAGAAAAAAAAATCGATTATTGCACATGCAATTAAATCGTTTTGTAAAAGAAAAACTTACATTTTTCTCATTTATAACATATACTACCAATTCACGTATTGATAATCTGCATAAAAATCATTAGTCTAAGGAACCCTGTGTGCTTCCCCATTCTCGCTTTACCATTGGTTATTGTAAGTTTATTTTGAAAGTAGAATTTTTAGGTCACAATTTGATATGCCTGTCAAGATTAGTAATTCCGATATATGTGTACCTTTCGATTTTAAGCCTTGATGTATCCAAAATTAGTCATGGTTGGTGTGTGTTAGGCAAAAAAGAGGAGGGAAAAAAAAAGTTAATGTATGTTGTTACTTTGTACCAATGATTACTTTCTTTAATCTTTCAGTAATTTGTACTTGGGGTTATAAATAATATACTTAGTTTTTTATACTTACAAATTCAGCATTTATGTTCTCATAGATTCATTAATGGAGCCAATGGAACAAAAAGAAAACTTTTGCTTAGTTCAGGAGAATTCAAGCATGTCATTTCAGACAAAAAGAAACAGAAAAGGCATAGGATCTAATTTAAGGAACAGCCTGGCTTGGAACCAAGCTTTCTTTACTGAAGAAGGTGGTAAATTAGAATATAAAACCATGCTTAATGCCGTGCTCAAATTGTTAACATGAATATAGTTTGATCAGGTGTTTTGGATCCAACTGAATTGTCTTGTCTCAGTAAATCTTCATCTAAATCAGCTGGGAAATCTTTGCTTTTAAATGAGATTTCACCACTGGTATCCTACTACAAAACTAGTGTTAATCCAACTGCATCTTCATTGTGCAAGGATTTGAAACCAAGAAAATTATTTCAGTCGAGCAATATCGAGTTAGAAGCCCAGATGGTCAGTACACATGTTTAATGGTTTAGCGTATATTCATTTATTCAGTTAGCTTCATGCCCTTAATATTTTCCAAGTTGATATTCTTTTGTAACTGAACTGTGACAATTCAACGAATTTATTTATGAGCTCACAGACAGGAGGAAAGGCACTGTCATCAAAAGGATCATTTAAGAGCATCCCACGATCACCATCTACTAATTTGTATCCTTTATTCTGTGCACAGTAACTAACGTCTTTCGTCTATGTTTGTGCTCATGATAATAAAGTAATGGTTTAGAGTGGTATTTTGAGTTCTTAATTTCAACTGTAGACAGAAAAGGGGTTTGACTACCACGACAAATTTAAAATCTAAAGTACCAAAATTCACAAAACCTCCATCAGCTTCTAGAGCTTCGAGCAATCCCATGGCGCCTACATGTAATTCCAAGATTGATAAGAGCACAATTAAAGGTTGTTTTCTCTCTCTAAATGTGCTTTAAACTTTCATGGCATTCATGGAAGTTTGTCTTGAGTCTTGACATGTTATGCACTTGGTTATTTGACCATCCTGTCATTGTATTAACATATGTAGTTGTTTGTCTACAGTTTGTGCTGAGCAAAGCGCTACCGTAAGATCTCCTACTGCAAAGATGGATTTTGCATGCTCATCTTTATCATCAAATTTCTCTGCAGCTCATGGGAAAAGTTTGGTGAGGACAAACGATCATTGTTAACTTATTTGTTGGTCAAATGCTCAAAGAATTTTTTTTATTGAAAAGATTTTTGAAAATAATTGTACTTATTATCCTTTCAAACACATATCTTTATTAATAGTTGGAGTATGTGCACAATTTTTTAGTTCGACATGAAGTTCCAGCGTAACCTTGATACGGACGTATTAGGTTACAAGTTTGAATCCCGATTTTGACATAGCTTAATCTCTATTTTCATTTGGAAATTTTTATTATCTAGGTAATAGGTCAAATCCTGATGATGAGAAAATTTCAAGTATATACTTGTATGTGTTTCTGTATTTGCTGTTTTCGTATACTTAGTATCAACAAGTCAATACAAATTCTTCATTTATTTCATTTTAAGTTGAATGACATCTTGATTTTTGTCTTATATTTGCATTCTTTTTGGGGAAAAAAAAAAATCAATAAACAAAAGTTAGATTCCGCTGAACAAAATCATTTTTCTAATCATATCTTGTATGACATCCATTTTTTTCCTTAAACACAATAGTTATTTAAAAAGTATTATTGCAACTACAAAGTAACACACACATGACTCTTTGGGCACAAAAAAAATACAGAATGTGACACGATGGATCTTGACGTTTGGATCTAATTATGTTCTTATTTGGGTTTTAAATTAAAAGCTAATGGTTGAAATCCACTGTGTCATTATTTTGTTTTCTAACAGATTATTCCCATATGTAAAAGTCTGTGTTTTTTTTTTTTTTTTTTTTTTTTTGAAATTCTAGAATGCAGAATTTTGGTATCAATTTAATTATACATTTTCTAAGTTTTTGTAAATCAAAATAACCAAAACTACATGTAAAAATTTGATTATTTTGATTAAACGTATATTTCAGTCGCTTATACACACACATCACATGTGCCAAAGTGTTGACAATCTAATAAATAACCGACATGCCTTTGTATTCTCATTTGTAATCAATTTTCAATTAAACTATATATGCTTTTACAGTCAATAAACAATAGCAACCTATGGAAGTAAAGGCAAGTGAAATGAACCATAGTCGTTCCATTTGATAGTTTGATTAACATTATGAGTTGAACTAAAAATATTCTTTAAAAACGTTTTCAGTATTGTCATATATATACTGTTTTCGGTACTGGCATTGGGGCAAACAACGAAAAATAAGGAGAGAATTCAATTTCTACAATAATATTTAATGCAAGGTAAATCACCATATATGTATGTATGCATGTATATGTATGTGTGTGTACTATGTCACCAACTAACTTTTAAGCTTTCAAATCTCAGAACATAACTTTGATCTTTCACATGTGGAGCATGTATCATTGTGCTGGTTATTTTATCTTTACAAGAAGTTTGTTTACCATTGCACTGTTTATTTCATTTTTTACATGCAAAGCACCTGCTAGCTGTCATTTGTATTAATCATGTTCTTGCACTGACAAAGTACATGTCCTATGTACCAACTATTTTTCCTTGCACATATAGTTAGATCTTGTGTCTAAATAACGAAGTTTGAAAAGCATTAAAGATAAACCTGTTTAAAAATACCAAATATCATTTCAGTAGTCAAATTTTCAGGGTGTAGCATAAACAAAATAGATACAAATTTACTGTAATAAATATGATTAGTCCAGATGTTTTTGTGCTTTGTTGCTCTTAGCTTAAACTAACAAGGGTATCCAACTTTTTTACTTGTCAAATCTCCGTTACATGCATCATAATGATTCAACGGAAGGTTCAGATATAATACAAATCAATGGCTTATATAAACATGGTTGTATTTCTTCATTTCATCTATAATTTAACCGGCTTAACTCTTTGGTTTATATGTTCTATAGGGTAAACCAATTGGTGCTTATCTGAAAGAATATTCAAATGTGCTTTCAGCTCATAGGCATGACGTTGTTACTTGTGGCCCTGCTAAACAAGTAACCAAGTCTCCTTCACGGACTGTCAATAATATTCCTAGGCCATCAGCACTGAGGATGCCTTCACCATCATTAGGATTTTTCAGTCAAGTGAGTTTTTGTTATACCTATATTTTTGTTATGTGTTTCTTGCATGCTTTCCTGAAAAATTATCTTTGCAAATACAAATATTCACTACTGACAGGAATGGCACAGTAATTATTTTATCTATTATATAGTGTTGTAATCTCGCTTTTTCATGAAAGAGCTTATGTTACATATTAGCCAGAAGTTATTTGCATGTGGCTGTATGACCGACATGGTTACATTTCCTATTTCAATTAGTGATTAGATGTGCAAATACAAATATTCACTGCTGACAGGAATGGCACAATAATTATTTTATCTATTATATAGTGTTGTAATCTCGCTTTTTCATGAAAGAGCTGATGTTACATATTAGCCAGAAGTTATTTGCATGTGGCTGTATGACCGACATGGTTACATTTCCTATTTCAATTAGTGATTAGATGTGCAAGTCAATGCTTGCGTAAGCAGAGTATCAGAATGATGCACACACTTAAGATGCTGCATTTTCTGTTGTGGAAAATAAAATAAAATAAAATTACATGTATGACAGACATGGTTACATTTATTTCCTATTTCAATTAGTGATTAAATGTGCAAGTCAATGCTTGCGTAAGCAGAGTATCAGAATGATGTTTCATATTAGCCAGAAGTTATTTGCATGTGACTGTATGACCGACATGGTTACATTTATTTCCCATTTCAATTAGTGATTAAATGTGCAAGTCAATGCTTGCGTAAGCAGAGTATCAGAACAATGCACACACTTAAGATGCTGCATTTTCTGTTGTGGAAAATAAAATAAAATAAAATTACATGCACTCTGCAGGAGTGCATAATCACTTTTGCTTCTCCTTTTACTGATCTAATCATGATACACGGTTGGGACCAAAAATTATCAGCTTGTCTGAGTTATTTCAAGTGAAAGTGCAGCACTCGGTTTAATTTGAAAAAGGACAGCAAAATCTATGTATTTTGTAACCACTCAAACCTGTACACTAATTATGGTGTGGAATAGAAATTCCGTTAAATATGGGCTTGTCGCTTGTCAGAGAAATTCGCAAAAATAGACTTTATTGAGCATTTGCTATAGAAATATGTGTGGATTTCATCAAAATCAGAATTTGTACATGCTAGCTTTTAAAGTGCACATGTACAAATTACATTTTATACACACACACTTTTTTAAGTGCGCATGTATATTTGATTAATTTATTTTAAAAAAACCGCATACAAAATTTTAAAGTGCACACATAGTGTAGGCTGATGCACTGAAATTGAGGTCTATCTTTGCACTAAGTTTCGATGAAGTATAATTTTGTGATATTTCTTTTTGGTGAGTCTGTATCTTAAATTTGTCCTTTAATTTTTCATTCCTCTGTTGCCACTTCATTCTTCAGCATGTTTACGACAAAGTCACTTCTTGCAATCTAAATCGCAAATAGTAATAGAACAGGCAAGGGTAAGACTAAAAGAGAGGTGGCATGTTGAAAATTATATGCAGGGAGACAATGAACTAGATGGGATGTAATATTCATCAAGTTTAACACACAACAAAATATGAAGGGAAAAAAAGGTTAAAATTATAAGATATAGAGTATTGTAAATACAGTGAACAGATTGAGTAAGAGTTTCTCAAGAAGTAGTTTTGCCCAGGTTCTTGTAAACCGTTATTGTTTGTCACGTAATATACATTTGTAGTGTTCTTTGTAGGGAATTGCACAGCTTGCATCTTCTATCCGAAAACTGCTAAGAATGGCTAACTATGCTGCTTCCAAGTATACTGTGTAACTGTTCATGCATGCTGCCACATATATGCTCTGTGACCTGCATGCATATCATTCACTATAGTTAAACTAGTTGAAGATGGGACCATGGATATTTAATAGTCCAGCTCTTTGTATGTAATATTTTCTTTTATTACCCATTTGAGTTAAATGTTAATGTGATATTTATTTGAATCTTCAAGGGAAAAGCTTCTACTTCGTATGATGTCAAACCACATAGACCATTACAAGAGTCTAAAAGACTACCTATTATGCTGCCAAAAAAATTGAAACAAAAAACTGAAAAAAATCAGTTGCAGCCTCAACCCACTTCATTTGATCAACAAGTTATCACAGAAGAACATTCTTGCTGCTCAAATTCTTCTTCGCCTGATAATACTAGCATTCTTGTGAAGACAGACTCAGAGATGAACTCAGAAAGAGAAAGGGGCTCGATGAAGTCCGGCAATGATTCTTTCATTCAAGACCAAAAAGATATTTCAAGTAGCGTTCGTAGAAATTTATGTGATGAACCTGCAAAAGATTTTGATAAAATTTTGTGTTCAGTGGAATCACAAACAGTTTGTGGTACAGTGGATGTAAAAGTTCACAATTCTGGAAACATTGCTGATGCACCCATTGAAAGTTCTAGTATGAATGATGCTTCATGTTTTCATGATTCTCGGCTCGGGAGCTATATTAGAGACAACTACTTGGACTGTAGTTCTGATGTAATAGTTGATATAGCTAGTGAAATCCATGCAAATGTGTCAGCAGAAGCTAGATTATTAACTGAAGAGGGAAACAAAGGAAATGAATTAAAAAACAATGAGCAGCTCCGTTCAGTTTTGCCAAGCTCACCGACTGATGCTAAAGTAACGAACAATTGCACATTGGTTGATAAAAACGACCCAAATTTTGATGAAAAGGAATTCCATGATTTATATTCTGACTCGATAAGCAAAGATTTCTCATTGTCTGAAAAGTCTGATACAGATTTTGATGAAGCAGAGATTCAAGATTCACCTTGTAATTCAACATGTGTGAATAGTTCAGCCAATTCTGATTTGCTGAACCGCAGGTTATCATTTGAATCCCTCGAGAAAATCACTGTTTAACTTGAAGGCTTTTATGTATTATCAAACATGAAATGCACCTAGTTCTTGTTATTAATGACAGGAAGATGACGAGTGGCAACATATCAAGACAAGAGATTCTGTTGAATGTGGTACCATTCTCCGATGAGTGGGTAGCTGCACTTGAGGCTTTTGGGGAGGTTAGTTCATGAACTTATCTTTTCACCTACGTTCTTAAGTATAATCCGAGTTTGCTTTTGTCAGCTACCTTATATGGTACGCCGTGAATGTTTCATTAAATGTTATATTTATATGTCTTTTATGTCCATATTGTTTTGTCAGGAAATTTTGGTAGAGAAAACCGGTGCTGTACAAAATTCACCTACTGATAAATCTCTTCCTGAGCCTGGTCCTTGGTCTCCGGTATTGTTTTGTTTCTTTCATTAGCGGCTCGAGTTTTGAATATCTTATTTTGTACTTGAATGATGAAACTTACTTTATCAATTCTGCTCTAGAAATTGAGACCTACCAAGAAATTTTGTACGTATCCTAGGACTCTTTTATTGAACTTTTAATTTGTTATTATAAACACATCATCTGAAGATCTTTACTGCTGCCTAGAAGGAAAAAAAAAAAAAAATCTTCTTTTTCTTCTTTTGAATGTTATGTATATCCAATTTTTTGCATGTAATGCATCGCCATTACATACTTTTTTGATTTGACGTTTACCAAATGAGGTGCTTTGAGAAATATGGAATTTTTATCTTTCAACGTTACAGTATGTATTAAATAAAAGGAAATTTGATTTCATTGTCCGGAAATTATTCCCAGTATTTAAATTATAATATATATGTTTTATGACCGTTTCCGCCTGGTTATATCTTATTTTCACAGGTTAAGAAGGCTCAAGAAGTGGGGCCTTTTGATTGCACAAAGCATAGGAAGAATTATGCATCATCAAGCACTGATTAAAAGGTTGCAGTCATTTCCTCGAAGAAGAAAATGCTTTTATCATAGTTCCACAGTTAAGAATTTTTGTTTTCAGTCTGTTTCCACTAACTGAAAAACTGAGACAACTGACATGGTTTAAATTGTATGCGTCATATTGGTGATCTTTTCTTCTTCTAATTTTGTACATGGCTGCTATACACTTTCTAGAAACTAATGAATAAAGCTGGTTCCTAAGTTATTTTCATTCAGATTCTTTTACATGGCTGCTATACACTTTTAAGAGTAAGGTTAATAGCTTTGATTGTTCCAGGTATGGCAACCTTGTGCATGAAGGAGGTTTTGAATTGTCTTAAAGTTTATGTTGTGTTTGCAGATAATTTTTGCCTTAAAGAAGACAAGTCAAATGCCAAAACAGAGGATTTTTTTTTTTGAAAGGCAAGTGAAAGTTTTTATTAACTACTTCAATAGTAACATCCAAAGAATACAAATAAAGCTTAATACAGACTCTTGACATTTTCTAGTCTTAGACTACCAAAACATAAACCGTATTACAACTGATAGAATCCCTTAATGTGCAGCAAACCACCAAAGAGGTAGCATTGCTAAGAATGCTCTAGCCGCCAGCAGAAAAATGACTTAAACAAATTAAAATATCTAAAACAACCGCACCATGCTAAGAATAACAAATCACGCTCATTTAAATTGAAGAGACCCAAGCATATAAGTGGGATTGTTTCTGGTATGCCTTCCATATTTCCTTGAATTAGTTGCTGGCATAACGTCTTCTGGTCTATAATCTAACCCATCATTCAAATCATCATCATCAGGTTGTTACTTTTTCTTGTTTCCCTTTTGCTTATCACTCATTGATGATGACATAAGTGGTGAGGCAGTAGATGGTCTAACATTGGGTGGTGGAGGAAGAATAAAGTGAGAAGGAGGTGCCAGGTGAGAGTAAGGTGATGCTGATGACATAGCAGTATAAGATGTACTGGCCGTACTAACAAAACAAGGAGCAGACATTGTAGCATTTAGGATAGAAGAGAAAGATTTGCTCAAGGAAGAAGGCGATGAAGAAATGGACGCTCCCAAATCAGCAGCAACTATATGTGTATTAATCAAACCCTCTTCACTGTCATAAAATAAATTTCCAAGGAATGTATCATTCAAATCAATATCAGTCGTGTTCAAACAATCTTGGTTTCCAATTGTAACCCCTTTTCCATGTATAGAAGCTCCATGAATTCAGCCTGAAGATGTATTAATTAAAATGTCCTGATGTGAAGATCCATCATTCTCAGCTTCCGTAATAATCTGAGTTGCTTGTTCAGCCAAAACTGTATCATCCCCATTGGTCTTATCAGTGTTTTCAGTAGCTAAAGCTTCGAATGGATTCACATATGCCTTCTTACCCTCCTTAGAAGCAACATCTTCTTTATTGTTATTCTCTCCTTTTCTTTTCCAATATTTCTTTGCTTTTGAATTCACTGTTGTCAAGTTACTTTGATTTGCATTAGAAAAAACTTTATTGTAGTTCTGATCCATAGGAGCTTGATTCCTAACATTTGTGGCAACCTGTTCCTGCACATCATTATCCTTCATAGCCTTGGGATTGTGTTCACATTTATTAGTGTCATGGCCGAAAACTTTGCAAAATGTACAAATCCGAGGTCTCCAATCATTAGTTAACTTAATAAAAGGACAATTATCATTAGTGTCATGGCAACCTGTTTCAGCTAGGATTTCTGTTACCCCCTTTCGGCTAGGATTTTACCTCCTTTCAGCTTGGATTTCTGTTTGTGCTGGTCCTTCCAGCATGTTTTGTCGGTCATTCCGGCACTAGGACTGGTGCTTCCAGTCCAGGGTTTTTTATCTTTGTGCTTCATCTCGGGAGGTGGACACTAGTTCCTCTTACCGAGTTTTTGTTCGATTCGAAGAATTCATGTCCTACACCTAACAAGGTGCCTCTTTTGGGATTGACAAAAAGAAATTTTAAATCCGTGGGACATATTGAGTTGTTTTTTACTCAGTGCTTCATCTCGGGAGGTGGACACCAGCTCTCCTTGTCGAGTTTTTGTTCGACTCAAAGAATTTGCATCCTGCGCTTGAGAAGGTGCCTCTTTATTGGGACTCAGTAATCCTTTATCCGTGGGACATATTGATTTGTTTCTTCCCTCGCATAGTTTGATACCAATCCTTTTGCTGATCGCTTACAAAGGGTGCTGGCGTTTTTTGCGATGAAAGGCAGAATTTTCTGATTTAGTGCCCACTTGTTACCTGTTTGCCTACACAAAGAGATCACTTTTAGCAGAAGTCCGCAAATACATGATTCATGCATGCAAATGAAGCTTCTTACTCATGCGTTTTTTATGTACATAGCTCAAATGCGAATTTTTGCAAATATCTACAAATTTTTTTAATAAATTTGTACAACGCATTAAAGAAAATAACGACGGATGTGGTCGCTATTCCAAGCTTGAGAAATTTGGACTCCATCTGTGGTGGTCAATTTGAAAGTACTTTCCCGAAGTTTTTGGTTTATAATATAAGGCCCTTCCCAATTTGATCCAAAAACTCCGGTTCCGGTCATTACTTTTTTCAGCACAAGATCTCCGATCTCAAAAGTCCTGTGTCTGACTTTTGAATTAAAATGTCTGGCTACTCTCCTTTGATGTGCCACCATTCTAAGTTTGGCTTCCTTTCTTTTTTCCTCTATTAGGTCGAGGGCCTCGAGTTGTAACCTCTCATTTTCCTCCTGGTTAAAGTGAGTCCTCCTGTGAGTGGGAACTTCTAATTCTATAGGAATCATAGCTTCAGAACCGAAAGCTAAGGAAAAGGGGGTGTGCCCAGTCGCAGTTTTATGAGTGGTACGGTATGCTCATAATGCTAGTGGAAGCTCATCTGCCCAAACACCTTTGGATTTCTCTAATCGCTTCTTAATAGTTGTTTTAATGATTTTGTTTACTGCTTCCACTTGCCCGTTCGCTTGCGGATGGGTGACTGCTAAAAAGCTTTTCTGGATTTTATACTTGGCACAGAAATTTTGGAACTCTTCGCTCTCAAATTGGGTTCCGTTGTCTATGATTATCTTTTGTGGCACCCCAAACCTGCATATGATATTTTTCAAAACAAAGTTAACAACTTTCTTTGAGGTTATGGTTTCCAATGGCTCTGCTTCAGCCCGTTTTGTAAAATAATCAACAGCGATAATGGCATATTTAAAACCAGATTTTGCGGTGGGAAGTGCCCCTATAAGATCAATGCTCCAGATAGCGAACGGCCATGGGCTGACCATGTGAGTTATATCTGTGGATGGCATCCTTGGGATCTTAGCGAATCTTTGACATCTATTGCACTTCTTAGTGTAGGCTACGGAGTCTTTATTTATATCTGGCCAAAAATAACCATATCGCAGAGTTTTCTTGGCCAAGGTTTGACCCCCAATATGACCTCCGCATTCACCTTCATGTAATTCTATCATGATTGCTTTCAACTCTCTTTTTGTGACACAACGAAGCAGGGGCGTAGAAAATCCTCATCTGTACAGCCGCTCATCCTGCATAAGCTACACAGGAGCTTTTCGTAGGATTTTCCTTTGCTTTTTAATTTCTGCTGGAAGCACACCAGTCATGAGGTATTCTTTAATTGGTGTCATCCATGGCTCTGGCTCGTCGTTCGCTTTCATGACCAAATCCATCTCAATCTGTTCCGTACTGGGGCTGGAAAGGACTTCCACTGGAACTAATCCTATAAGTTGTGCGTCTCTTGTTCTTGCATATTTCGCCAGCGAATCTGCCTTGGTATTTTCTTCCCTTGGAATATGAGATATGGTATAATGTTCGAAAGTTTCTAGTAAAGGCCTTAGTTAGATAAGTTGATAAATTACCCATTTTGGCCTGGAATTCTCCTTTGATTTGACACACCACTAGCTAGGAATCACTGAAAATTTGTATAGTCTTTATCTGTAATTCTTTTGCTAGCCTTATTCCTGCAATGAGGGCTTCATATTCAGCTTCGTTATTTGTTGATGGAAATTCTAATCTTAGCGCGTTACATATAGGTCTTCCTTCCGGGGTTTCCAGGACTACTCCTGCCCCAGAACAGTAATCGTTTGATGCTCCATCAACAAACAATTTCCAGCATATGTTAGTTTCAGTATCAGGCTCCTCTTTCATCTCTCCTCGGTCGGTAAATTCTATGATAAAATCAGCAAATGCTTGTCCGTTGATTGCCTTTCGGGGGTGGTATGTAATGTCATATTGATTAAGCTCAATGTTCAATTTTAACAACCTCCCGGAAGTCTCTGGTCGGGAAAAACTTGTCATAAAGGCTGATCTGTGAGAACCTTAATAGGGTGAGCTTGAAAGTAAGGCCGGAGCTTCTTTGAGGCAACAAGTGAACAATATGCGAGTTTTTCGAACTTTAGGTAATTTAGTTCTGCCCCAGTTAATCTTTTACTGATGTAGTAGACTAGTCTCTGAACCTTCAAGTCCTCCCTTACTAACGCCGCACTTAGAGCATGGGTAGACACTGCCAGATACACGAACAATTCTTCTCCGTCGCTAGGCTTTGACAACATTGGAGGTATTGCTATGTGTTGGATTAATTCTTCGAAAGCTTTCTGGCATTCTGAAGTCCATTGTATTTCTTTCTTTCCTTTCCTAAGGGCATCGAAGAAGGGAAGACATCTATCCGTTGCCCTGGATATGAAGCGATTTAAGGCTGCAATCTTTCCATTTAAATGCTGAAGCTCTTTCTTGGTTCCTGGGGCACGCATTTCTCTTACGGCTGTTATTTTAGCTGGATTGGCCTCTATGTCCCTGGTGTTGACCATAAACCATAGGAACTTGCCTGAACCGACCCCGAAAGAACACTTTAAAGGATTCAGCTTCATGCCATATTGGCGCAGAATATTGAACATTTGGGCCAGATTTTCCAAGTGATCTTCTGCCCTTTTTGATTTTACCAACATATTATCGACATAGACTTCCATTGTCCTGCTAATCTGTTTTTTGAATATAGTATTTACTAATCACTGGTAAGTTGTCCCGGTGTTCTTTAGGCCAAATGGCATCACCTTGTAGCAATATACACTAAGATCAGTAATGAAACTTGTGTCTTCTTGATCCGGTTTGTACATCATGATTCGGTTGTAACCAGAATACACATCCATGAAAGGCAGCAGCTCATGCCCAGCTGTAGAATCCACTAGTTGGCCTATCCTGGGAAGAGGGAAACTATCTTTTGAGCAAGCTTTATTAAGATCTGAATAGTCTACGCAGACTCGCCATTTTCCATTTGCTTTCTTTACAAGCACAGGGTTGGAGACCCATTTTGGATAAGTAGATTCTCTGATGAAGCCTTTTTCCATTAGCCTATCGACTTCCTCCTTTAAGGCACGCGATCTCTCTGGCCCCTAGGTCCTCCTTTTCTGCTTGACAGAAGGAACATGCAGATCAATATTAAGTTTATGGACTGCGATATCTGGAGATATGTTGCACATGTGAGAATGGTTCCATGCGAACACATCTAAATTAGCCTTCAAAAATACAACCAATTGACTTTTTAGTTCAGAGCTCAATTGAGATCCTATATTCAACACACGATTTGGATCTTTTGGATTAACAGCTATGGGAATTGTGATCTCAGCCGGAGCTGCTCTTTCATCCTCTGCACTAGCCTTCCTGGGGTCCATTTCCTTTCGTGCTCCGTTGTGCTTGCCAGTGGAGGGACCCTTCTTTAGTTGTTATAAAGGAAGTTTGTGAATGCGGAGTGGAGCCTCCGCATCCTTTCCCAAGTCTCTTCTCCTAGCCTCGCGTAATTCCATCACGTAGCAATCCCTTGCAGTGATCTGGTCGCCTTTAATCACACCAATTCCCTTTTCAGTTGGAAACTTCATGGTCAAGCACCATGGAGCTAGCATGATCTTAAAGCCTGCGAGAGTCAGTCTTCCAAGGAATGCATTGTAGGATGAGAACTCATCTATCAGGACAAAGGTCTGCACCATAGAGACCTTGCGTTCTTCATCTGCTAGCTCCACAAGTAGGTCTATCGTACCGATGGGTTGTGTAGGTTGTCCAGTAAACCCATGGATTTTATTCGGATAATCCAGCACTTCTACCATAGAAAGGTTCATTTTTTAGAACGTGTTTATGAAGATCACGTTGATGGATGCCCCTATGTCAACTAGGACTCTTTTCACAACAGCAGGTCCAAGACCAATTGTAATCACCATGGCATCGATAGTTGGTGTAATTAGTCCGTCAGCATCTCTATCTTTGAATAACACGTCATCAGTCGAGGTTCTAGGCATCTTTATTGGCAACTCACTACTTAGGATCATGCATCTTTCTTCTTTTGAGGCTCCCCTCAACTCGTTAGCATACTTTTCCATGTCCGCCCAGCTGCTTCCAGCCGGGCGAGGCCCCCCAAATATCATGTTGATTATTGGTCTCGAATCAACAAATACTTGGGTTTTCTCACTTGAGTCGGGTTGGCTAATGGTATTATTGTTTCCTTGCGCGACTGGAGCGTTTTGAGGATTTTTCACATACAGTTGGAGTTGATTTTTTCTGATGAGTTCTTCTATTAAACTCTTCAGGTGTCGACACTCATTGGTGTAGTGCTCTGGTTGATTATGAAACCGACAAAATTTGCCGGAATCTGCCTGTTGCTCAGTAATCTTCTGAGGCTTCATCTGGGGAAAGATGCCTGAATCCTTAGTGGCGGAGTAAATCCTCTCTGGGATTTCATTTAAAAGGGTCAATTCTGAAAGCTTGTAAAGTCATGTCTTCTTATAAGCTTTGTTGTCCTTCTCATCACTCCCCCTTTTTTCCATGAGTCATTTTTCGGCTCCGTTTGGAATTCGTTGTTTTTTCCTTCTTTGGCGGCACTGTTTTCTATGAGCTTCTAAACATTTGGGGCTTCATCTTCCACGCTCATGTACTCCTCAGCTTTCTTATAGAACGTTTTTAGAGTTTTGGGTTTCTACATTTTGAGCCATTTCCCAAATTCCGATTTCTTATCAATAGCACCTTTTAGGGCTGCCAACAAATACCAGGGTTCTGGCTCTATGACTTCAGCTGCCGCGGCATGGAACTGTGTAAGGAAAGCTCTGATGGTTTCCCCGGACTTTTGCTCCATCTCGCTGAGCGACATTACATCTCTTGCTTTGGTAGTCTGTAGGCGGAACTGGTCTTGAAATCTTCTTGCCAAATCGGCAAATTGATCAACGCATTTAGGTGGAAGTCTGGTGGACCATAGTGAAGCCACACCTTCTAGGCATACGGGGAAGTATAAGAATTTTATCTCGTCGGTTGCTCTGGCTCCGTTCAAGTGCTAATCATATTTGAACAGAAAGATATTCGGATCCCCAGCTCCACCATAAGGTGCGATAGTTGGAGGTATGAATTTCTTGGAAAATTTCGCTTGACGGATCTTTTTTGTAAATGGATTTTTACTAGGCGAAAATTCCCATTATTTTTCTTCATCCTCCCGGATTGTCTTTTCTTTCATTATCCGCTGGATCATATCTGTAGTACGTCTCTTAACGTTCGCTCGTTCCACTGGACTGGCATCGAGATTTTTGTTTGTGCTATCACGGTTCGATCTCCGATGCCTTTTATTTCTTCTGGGAAATGTCCTTTTGGTGGGACTTGCGATACTTTGAGTCACACGCTTCTCCTTGGGCTGTTGATATTTGACCTTAGAGTTCTCAACGCCGGCCTCCCCCTTATCTTCCACTAAGAAGTGGGATCGATTAGGGTCTGAGGCTGAAGAGTCCTCTTTTTTGTCAACATCATTTACAGCCTGTGGTGGTGGAAGATTGGTTTGAACATTAATCAAGAAATCAAGCCTCTCCATCATCATCTTGGTGGTGGCATCCATTTTTTCATTTAAGCCGGTCACAGCCACATTTAATTCGTCTCGTGTCACAGATGGCCTAGAGGACTCCTCAACTTCTCGATTCAGAGTCTACAGCATAGCTTCGACACCGTGAACATCCTCAACGGACGTTGTAGCTCAAATGGACTTGATACTTTTCTTTGAACCGACCATAGCTTTGAGGAAAAGGGCGATTCAGGATTTTGACAGTAGGTAGTTGGAATTAGAGGAAAGTATGAATGAAGGAAATGTGAATGGGCCCCACGGTGGACGCCAAAATGTTTTCACCAAAACTTGGTTCAAACACCAACGGTACGAAAATCGTACTTCACCAAACAAGGTTAGAATATAAATGGAGCTGCACTCAACAACAATTGAAAGTAAAATTGCGAAGGGAACAAAATGAAGACGAGATTTTTGAGTGGTTCAGCTTTGAGCTAGGCCTACATTCACTGTAAAGGTGATTTGCATTATCATGATGACATTTACAAGATACATCAACTCTCATTTTTTATACATCTCATTGTTCTCTCAATATATTCTCACTTTTACATACAAATCTTGCTTAGATTCGCGAGATTCGATTAAAGAATGGTGGAATCTATTAAGGAAAAGGATGGATAGGCAACGAAGGAGGAGGAGGATATCTCCAATCTTTTTCACTTATAGGATTTTAACGGACGTGATGGCCAAGTAGATGAAAGACCTTTAGACGGAGATGATGATCATGGTTGAAATGCTTTTCGAATGGCTGAGGACGGAATTTAGCAGCACTTCGTGGTGGCTCGAAGTCCCTCTTCCTTCCTGGCGGAAGATATGTCATATTTATAGTTGAGCCCTCATGGAGGTTTGAACTGGGATTTACATGACTCACTCGTCCTATAATTACTAAAATGCCACTGCCTTGTTGTAGCCAGCTGTCAGCAACCATTTCTGGTCGTCCGATATAAACGACTTTACAAGAGCGAACGACTTTGTGAAGGTGAGCGACTACTTTAGGTCCGGACAGTTTAGGCGAGTGTCTCTCCAGGCATGCGAGCGGGCTGGTTGGAGCGGATGTGCTTGTTTGTAGACAAATGGGCGACCAACACCATAATTAGAGGAAAGCGCCTGGTTGAAATAGTAATAATAGATTGAGGAGCGAACGACTAGGGCTGTAATTTGTCAGCTAACATAGGGCGTGTGTGCGATCCCTGGTATTTTTGGATTCTCGGCTAATTAGTCGGGAGCGGTACGTGCAACCGAACTCACGAATATGGGGGCGAGCAAGGCGACCCTTTCCTGGCCATGACCTTTCACTGACTGTTTGAGTGTATTGAATAGTTCTTTGCACGACCGATCCTAATGATGCTCGACCCATAATGCTAACGCAAACTTAATAGACCAATATACATATGGTTTTAAGGGGATAAACAACAAGGAACAAGGAAATGAAGAATAGACCTAGATCCTTACCATGACCCCTGGCTCACTAAGACCTAAGGGCACAAATAAGGGAAGGAAGAAACATCGAAGTACTGAAAATCTCCCCAAAGTGAGACATGACAGTGAAGGCTGACTTACTCTCCCAAAGTAAATGGAAGAGTGTTTCAAATGACCCGTTCAAGCAACAACAACAATGGAAGGAAAGAAGGATGCCAATTCTCTTAAGGTTATCATCCAAAGGAAGACTATTATGTAGGATTTTTCACATCATGATAGAGTCCTTAGGCGGAATGCGCTTGTTCCAAATAGGAAGGAAGTCTAGGTTTCTTTACGCAGGAACCCTACAACAGTTCCACGCATCCCTGCGAGAGAATGGAATACCATTCCAGGCAAAAACCGCAATCATGCATGTCAGAAAAGGACTTGACCGACTACATCCACTTCCATGTCTCAGTCACGTAGGACAGGTTCCTAGTGAAGTCTGAAGGCAGCCTCATATACTTAGCATGGAGAAATGTCGCCCATAAAGAATCGTTGACCTAGAACCGAGACCACGACTTACAAGCATGAGCCTTGCACATATATAGGGGATTGCGCAAGCCCAGGACGCCCTTGTGGTGAGGGAGATAGATTGTATCTCAGGAGACCCAGTGGTATTTACAACAATCATCTATGCTTCCTCAAAAAAGATGACGTTAAAGACCAGTAAGATTAGAGGAAGGACGTAGCAGGCGTCATAGCTGTTAAAACATGAGACCCAAGAGAATCAAACACAAACTTGACAAGAACTAACCTACCAGCCAGAGATAGGGGACAAAATTCCACCTAGAGATTTTCCTCTTGCTTTGTCAATAAGGGGGTCAAATAGAGCATTGAGATTACGCCCACAAAAAAACTCAATACCAAAATAGGTATGTGGGAGAGAGGTAAAATGAAAGCTACAGAAGATGGAATTCATAAGACCTGCTGGTCCATGAGTTTGGAAGGGACAAAACAACTCTTTGTTGCATTCACCAATTGACCGAGCACAGTTCATAGCGATGGGAAAATGAGAGAAGTAGGCCCACAGACCGATGACAACCATTAGTAAAGATCATGATGTTGTCTGCAAATGGTAGGGATGAGATGTCAGGGCATCCACTTGGAGGGACCAAAGCATTTGATTTTCCCTGCGATAGTGAGCGAGTGAATCCCTTGGTGCAATCCCCTGCCAGATAGCTGATGAGGATAGAAAACTAGTAGTTGGAGATGAGGCGCCAGATAAGACCAATAAAAGGTTCAGGGAAGCCAAACACACGAAGAACACTAATGACAAAAAACCAAGATATGCGATCATAGGCCTTAGCCATATCAAGCTTGATGACAACAATAGAGCCACGAATCTTCCTATCAATTTAGGAGATCAGCTCTTGAGCAAGAAGGACATTGTCGGTGATAAGTCTTCTTTTGATGAAACCAGCTTGAGAGGAAGAAACGATAATAGCACAAGCCTAATGTCCAAGATCTTCGAATTGACTTTTTTTTGAGAATTTACAAAGACTAGTCGGATGAAAGTTAGAACAAAATCGGGAGTGCTCATAAGCACAAGGTTAGTAGAGGTCCAGATCTTGGTAAGCAAACCACTAGAGAAGAAGTACTAGATCCAGAGAGAGAAGTCAAGATTAATGACCTCCCAGACACATTGGTAAAAAGAACCATTGAATCTATCAGGATCGCTTGCACTATCCTTGCTCAAAGATAAAACCGAAGATCAGATTTCCTCAACCGAAAGCGGAAAAAAAATGCTAGGACCTCAAAAAGGGAGACGAGATAGGGAATATGAAAGAGCATTTCAGGATCAGAGAGATTGGCCTAAGTACACTACAGAAGAGATTGAAAATGATCTAGGATGGTCTCTTCCACCTTTGCCAGGAAAGAGGCCAAAGATAGATCCGGATGACGAATTTGGTTTATCGAAAGAATTTTATGTTTCTTCTTAATAGAGGAATGGAAGAACTTTGAGTTTGAGTCACCATCGATGACCCATTTGATCCTCGCTTTTGGTGTAAAAAGTCAGTCTCAATGCTTAACTTGGAGTTGAAGACGAATTAGACATAAACCCAACCAGCTTTGTTCGAAGTAGAGGGATCCTCATCCAAGGAAACCTTCGCAAGGATAATGGATTCTTTAGCCAATCCGACGTGGTCTAAAATATTCTTAAAGACATAGGAGTTCCAATGTTAAAGGAAAGCTTTGAGGTGTTTGAGCTTAAGGGAAAAAGCGATGATATGGTTGCCTTCGACCGTAAGGACCCAAGACTCCTTACTCGTCAAAACGAGAGAGTGATGGGAAGTCCACATTGTTTGGAAGCGGAATGACATAAGGCCCAATCCACTTATAGAGGGAACACTATAGAATCATATAAGCATGATCCGAGTTGGTGCGGTGAATATGTTTGACGTTAAAAGAGAATAAAAGAGCAAACCAACCCTCAGAGCTGAACACCCTATCAATAGCAATGACTATCATGATAGATAGGCAATAACTATCATTGTGATTGTGCGGTTAAAGCGCTTAGCAGCTCTATAGCGGTGGATGTGCAGAAATGTGCAGTGGGCTTAAAGAAGGGAAATAACAAGGATATAAATGGATGTACAAAAAAGGTTCATTAGATGAATACCAAATATTTTAAAGTTAATTAATTCTCATTTCCACATCGTTCATGTAGAAGAAACTAATATTCTCGTACAACAAATGTAAGGAATATGATGAAACACACATTAGATTTGATGAGTATAATAGATTTTTACCATATATTAGACACCTATGCATTAAAATTAGTTTTTTATACTAACTGTATCGATTTGTTCTAAAGAGAACTAGGAAAATCAAGATATGTATTTTAACATTGCTAAAGCGAATGCTAAAAAGTATTGATTTAGTAGGTTCAGCGAAAAATAGTGAGGATTAAAGAGAATCTACTGTTTGTCAGCATTAAATTAAAATAATGTAGCGGCTGAAGAGTGCTACAGGTAATAGTAGCGATTTTGCAGGGCTTTAACTGCACAAAACTATGATAGGTGAGAATTTAAATTATAATGACTATTATAATAGGTAGAGACATCAATAGAAAATTACCAGCATTATGATAGTTAGAGACTTTAATAAATGAACAATGGCAATGATTATCCCCATGATAGATAGATATTTAGAGAGGAAAACTTTACGACTTCCTTCCAAAAATAAAATTCGAATAACGACCTCTGATTGAGGACTGAGATGAGAGCGCAATAAAATTATTGTTTAAGGTTTTGTCCAAATTACGAACGGACATGAACATTGGACTTGAAATAATTGGCCTTAGAAAAGAACAAGAGCTGGAGAAAGTGTATATTAACATTTTTCGAACGTGTAATATCATAGTTAGAAATAAGACACTTTGGTTTCTCGAGCGCTATATAGGTAGGTGCTAGTCTAAATGGGTACATGGAAAACTTCTGATAAGGAAATAAGAGACCACGACGGTGGGTGGCCCGTCCAAACGATGTTTGTCTAGGAAAACTCTAAAAGTAGATTTAAGAGGAATATTGCTACTACGTACGAGAGGAGAATGAAAAATCATTTTCAATGAGTCATTATGCAAGATGCGCTTTGCTTCCTTCTTGAGGCATGGTAGAGTAGTTAAGGACTGGGTCCAATAACCGATTATCAAGTAGATTAGGAATGAACTTTAGGCATAAACTTATGGTGCAGACAATCACTTTAAGTAAGAAAGCACAAATATAAAAAATTTATGTTACCTATAATAGTTTTATGATAATTTGCACTTGATCTTCTTTTTTGCATTAGTTTACTTCTCATTCACCAGAGTTTTATGTCTGACCCATTCGTTATCTTTCATCCATCTTAGGCATGCAGGGAAGTAGCTGACTTAGAGGACACAAAGTAGTGTTAAGACGCTTCTTTTCATTATGTATTCATATTTTCATCTTTTTCTTTGGTTTGATTTTTTTCATCTTTTTCTTTGGTTCGATTTTGATGTAGTCTGTTTTGATAAGGGAGGCTTAGATATGTACTCAGATTTTATAGCTTGAGACTGAAGTGTATAGACATTATGTTTACTTTGGTATTTTGAGATTTTGCTTTTATGAAAAGATTCAATTAACTTTATTGTTCCCCTTGTGATATGTTTTTTCATGCCATAATATCTTAGTCTCTGTATGATCTAGCTATACTCAAACAACCAACTCTATTTGACATGACAATAATTGGGGCATGTCAAGGGGAGTGGTTTGTCACATTTGGTATTAAAGCCTAAGGCTTCAACATTTCTAAAACTAATTTTATAAGTAAAGTATCTTTTTTCCAAAAAGATTTTCAAAAGAAAAGTAAGCCTGAGCTGGTTGAGTAGAAGACTGAGAGGGATCCCTAGATTGCGATGGGAAACTCTTTATGATGTGTCCCATTTGATTACAAACATAACACTTCATCTTTTGACAATCAGCTGGTGTGCAATACTTCTTAGTGTAATTTTTAGTCTTGCTACAATCATAACACTTCAAGTCCTTATTTTGCACTTTCCCTAATTACTAAACTTTTCTTATCGTTTCCCCTGTCCTTCCAAGCTTTATTTCATTTACTTTTCTGAGCCACTTCCTTTCCTCAACATTAATAAGCAACACCATCTCTATTGACCCCTCAAATGCAGCCTTCATCATATCGTGACTTGCAGCTAGACCCTGCAGCCGTTGATTCAGACATTTCGCAAACTTAAGTGCTTTCTTGTGTGGGGTGGTGAACAACTCCAAACCAAATCTTGAAAGCTCATTTAGTTGATTAACATGCTCTTTAGCTGATGGATCGCCTTATTTGATGAATAAATCTCTAGAACTGTAACAACCCGAATTTTGAAAGATCGATTTTTTCTTGAAAATCCCAATCTACTGAAGCTCAAGTTAGCTTGTCTGTTATACTGTAGAAAAGGCAGAGATAATAAATATATCAGAGCTCGATAAAACATCTCAAAACGAAATGAATAAAATATAATAATCAAATATAGCCTTACCGAAATAATAGCACTACCTAACAAGTGTCCAAGGCAACCAAATCCTTGCCATAAATCTAACCTACGAGTATGTTATGAGGAAGGAGTCAGAACATAAAGTTCTGGTGAGAGGAAAAATTATACATTCTGAAATAACCCTACATATACCATTCAGTTACATTTTCTTAATTATTAGGTTATTCGGGTTAACAACACTCTAGGCTCTACACTCACGTTGTACCCATCTACTCCCCAGTAGGCCTGTAAACGGATGCAAACGGATGCGGATAGTGCTGTATATGTATCCGAAAATAAAAATCCGTATCTGAATCCGTATCCGTATCCGGCGGATACCTACTAAATAATATCTGTATCCGTATCCGCGAATATTTTCGGATTTCCAAAAATATCCGTATCCGGCTTAACAAATACGGATATTTCCGGATATCCGAAAATATCCGAATCCGAACTAAAAAATTTGAAATAATATATGAATGATAAAACATACCAACATAACAATAGTTCATTCAACCGCATAAAATTCAATCAATAATATTTCATCATATTATCCATACGGTGACCTAAACACATATAAATTAAAGCAAATGCATATAAAACAATTCCATATAATCCATACACTGATTCAAACACACATACAAATTACAATACAAATTAAAGTACATACCATATAAGTTAAAACAAATACCATAATTCATCTTAATAATACTAGCACACAAACAAATTAAAGCACGATAATCTTTCTTTATGAAATGGTTGAAGCTTCCAAAAAAGACCCTGCACAAGAGGCACAAAATCAATCATATAAAGTATAATCTAAAATGACCAAGACCAATCATTTAAGTTAATACAACCTGAATTTGCTGTGCAACAGCAACTTCAAGTTGCTGTGCAACAAACAGCAACTTCAAGTTGCTATGCAACAAACAGCAACTTCAAGTTGCTGTGCAAGCAAATTGAAGTTACTGTTTGTTGCACAGCTAAGTTGTTGTGCAACAAATAACAGCAGCTTGTAGCTGCTGCGGCACAGCAGCTAGAAGTTGCTGTTGCGCAGCAGCTTGTGCTGTTGTTGCGCAGCAGCTTGTGCCGCTGTTGCGCAGCAGCTACAAGCTGCTGTGCCGCAGCAGCTTGTAGCTTCTTACGCCGCAGCAGCTTGTAGCTGCTGTGCAGCAGTAGCTTGTAGCTGCTTGCACCACAGCAGCTTCAAGCTGCTTGCCTAGCAGCAGCTGAGCAACCGCTAGAATTTGTCGTAATCGGCCATAGGACCCCTACAAATCATTGCTGAACACAAAAAAACAAAGAAAATTACTATTAACAAAGAAAAACAAAATAACTTCAATTTATTTAAAGGTAGCAATACTGAGTAAATTACTATTAACAAAGAAAAACAAAACAACTATAAGCATGACTTACCGAACCCTCTAGTGTGAAGCATGTCTATAGCGTAACCATAGCATCATCAACAAACTCAACATTGTGACCTACTAAAAGGAATACAAAAGAATTATATAATATATGGGATGATTATTGTATTGAAAACATGTAGAAAAATATAATAGTTTTACCAATATCGGATGGCAACCAATCCTTTACACAACTCAAAGCTTCAACAATATCCGAAGATAAAGAAGTTCTACTCTCAGAAATCAATCTACCTCCACTACTAAATGATGATTCAGATGCTACGGTTGACATCAGAACGGCTAAGATATCACGAGCCATCCTTGCAAGAATTGGAGAAGTTGGACCATTGGTTTTCCACCATATCAAAATATCAAAATTGTCCTCATCTTCACCCATTGGTAATAATTCATCTTTTAAATATTTATCAAGTTCCGTTTTTAAAGCTTGTGAGCTACCAACTTTTTTGTCACGATAGTTCCTATATTCTAAATCCATTTTTGATTTCTTCTTAGAAGGAGGATTAGAATCAAACGTATCACACGAAGAATTGATAGATTGACCCTTAGAGGATGCACATTCCATTTCATATATAGAAAATAAAGATTTCAAAGCTTCACGAATTTTTGCAACATAAACTTGTGCATGTTCCCCATAAACCCTATCGAAGAAAAATTCAATAAAAGTCATTCTATAACGGGGATCTAAAACTATACCGATACTCATCATTAGATTGCAAGTGCTCCAATACTTTTCAAACTTGATTCTCATCTTTTGGGCCATAGATTGAATATACTCATGCTCATGTAGCTCCCAACTTAAAATGCTTTCATAAACATCACAAATGCTTTTAAAATATAAATTAGCCGTAGGATATTTAACTCCCGAAAATTTAAGTGTAACTTCATAAAATAATTTCAAACATTCACATATTTCTTTTCCTATTTCCCATTCTTCGTTTGATGGCAACCATTTGTAATCGTGGGTTAAATCAACCAATCGTTCAAATGCCGGACGCACTTCAAGAGCACTTTCAAATGTTGAATTCCAACGTGTTTGAACATCATAAGACACTCCTTTCCCAACCAATCGAGTTTGAGCCAATGCATTTTCCCAATTTTGCTTTCTTGCGACGATTTTGTATAATTCACACTTTCTCTAATTTTTTCAATAAGACATTGCACCATTTTTAGTCCATCTTGAAAAATCAAATTTAGTATGTGCGTGCAACAACGCATATGAAATAACTCAACACTAAGAGGCAACACATTTTTACCAACCAACCATTCTTTTAAATCTCTTATCATTACATCATTATTTGATGCATTATCAACCGTAAGTGCAAATAACTTCTTATCGATATTCCATTGCAATACTTTTGATTTAAGAGAAGCGCTAAGTGCGGACCCGGTGTGAGGAGGAGGCAAATTATAATAAGCAATGACTTTTTTTGCAACTTCCAGTCATCATCGATAAAATGACAAGTTATGCAACAATAACTTATGTTTTGGTGTTCGGAGGTCCACAAATCCGTAGTGAGGCTAACACGAGATGACAAACAATCAAACATCTCTTGTAGTTTACCTCTCATCTCATTAAAGAGTTTTAAAACATCAGATCGAACTGTATTTCTAGAAAAGAACTTAACGGATGGATTAATACTTTTAATATACTCTTGAAAATATGCATGTTCAGTCATGTTAAATGGATAATCATGCTTAGCAACCATACGTGCAAAACACATTCGGCTTCTATGTTGATCAAACTTACAATTCGTTAATTTAATTGGCTTGTTGGGAGAAATTTTGGTAGTCAACATTTGTTGTCCGGATATTCTTAGACGATTGGGATTTTTTGGACATGTTTTTAGATGATTTTTCAAGTGGGTTGTTCCCTTTGTAGTAGCTCCATCAAATAATCTAGAACAATGTTTACAAGTGGCTTTAATAGCACCATCCACTACTTGCCTAATAAAATCTTTCCATACATCCGATTTCAAAATTCTTGTATTAGAGGGTGCAGATTTGTCTGGATCGATAGACTGACTTTCAGATACTTGTGTGATTGGCAAACTAGAATCTGTAACTGTGTTTGAAGTATTTCGATTCTCTTCAATGACTATGTCATTACCACAAACATCCTTATTACTACAGCTTGATGAGGTGTTCGCCATTGTCAAAATTCTACAATGTTAAATAAAATAAACTTATTGAAATAGCTATATCAGTGCTCTAATAATAAAATTAAAAAAAATGTTATATCATGCAAAAACCTACATGATATTTGCTGGAAAAAAATGAATATTAGCATGCAGTAATTCAAAAGTTGATGTTGAATCAAAACTCTACAAAGTCATGACACATGCACTAATTCAAAATACATAAATGTCAACCAATTTGTGGATTTTGAGCGGAGTAATGATTCAGACCTGCTCGATTTACAACTGAACATAAAAATCAATATTGCATTTTGGGAAGAAAGATTTACAACTGAACATAGATAATATATTAATATATGTAACAAAGTAAGAAGGTACTTTACACTTTCACTGCATAACTTCTACAAGTTTTTTTTACTTGAACCGCTTTCAAAAACATACTTCACATTTGAATCAATTTTTTAAATTATTTTTAAAAAGCCGATCATTTTCTACTTCAACACTAGTTCCAGTGCTTGGCAGTATGATGCTCTGGACTGAAGTTTTAGATGTCATGACTCATGAGTTCGAACCCCATGACATCAAAATGAGTACTTTCAGTGAAGTAGAAAAAAAATATCTCTTTTGACTGTGTAGCTTGTTTTGAAAAATGGTTTAAGTGGGAAAAAACTTTATTAGCAGCTTTTTATTACCAATTTTTGGATGAAATGACTATTCAAACTTCAAAGTAACATCATCTTCCTCAACTGATTGCAGGGGTATGGCAGTAGAAGATCCAAGTCAACCTCATGGCATAAAACTAATGATTAAGGACTACCCCTACGCTTCGACGGACATAGATAATATATTAATATATGTAACAAAGTAATGATTCATTGATTCAGACCTGCTCGAGAATAACAGAGCTCGAAGACTGGCATGAACGACGGAGAGGCTGGATATCTGGCGAATCTCGAAGACTGAAGGCACAGCGCACAGACGAGAACGACGGATCGGAGATCGGACGAGCTGGAGAATAACAGATGCGGCGCTTTTTTTGTTTGGGTAGAAATGAAATTAGGGTTTTTCTTTCTATGGATCTGATTGTAAACGGAAGGGGTTAGAGTAACTAGCGTTGGATTTCATCCAACGGTTAGGGCTAGGCCCGCTAGGATAAGGACCATGTTATAAACGCTAGTCACTAATTTAAGTGTATTTTGTTACTTTCTTTTTATCCAATTGTTTATAAAATAATAAATTAATATAACCTAAATATAAAATACAAAACTATATTTTTTCATAGCAGACGGATATTTATCGGATACGGATATTTCCATATCCGTATCCGTATCCGCTAAGCATTTCGGATATCGGATATCTGTATCCGCTTTTCGGATATCGGATATTTTTCGCACTTTCGGATGCGGATACAGACGGATTTCAGATATCCATTGACAACCCTACTTCCCAGTAGATTGACCTAATATAGTATATATGTAGTTGTGCCCAACATCTCAATGTACTCCCCATAGTACCCTCCTCGTATGGTCTCCACTGTCATACTACAGAACTGTACACGACCTTCATCCTACCCCAAACTGCATACAGAAATCTATATTGTTACACCACATAATTGATAGAACCCCATTGATATGCCATAAGCGTACGAATCCTCGTATCTGAACTCCTCGATCGAATCACGTATCAACATGGAGTAACGCCCTAATGCTTACAGTACACCACCCAGTGCGTGTATATGGACCCTCACACGAACGTACTTCCTACTATGACCTGAGTCCTGTAATAGGGCTGCATCTAATGCACAATACTCGGTCAGGAGCTTTCAATATCTGTAAAGGACAGCTTCATTAGGCCTATAATATATAATTCACATATAGACTATCTCTTTTCATAGTGGCTATGGCCCCACCCTGGCCCCTCTCTCAACTAATGAAAGACTACATCAAAAGTTAATGACATACCCCTAACAATCAATCTAGCATCCAATTTGGCGTGTCCTCACCAACGTTTTGATAGTGAAAGAACATTGTGTGTTGGTTTAGCTTTTAGTCTTTCCGCATCCCATTGACTGTCGATGACAGGTATCCAATGATTACTATCCTTATTTGGTCCTGACCAGCCTCCTCTCCCGAGCAAGGCAACTGCCAGACTGTCCTAAGGTTATCTGCCCAGCCTTCTGGCTACCATATCACAATTGCAGCCAAGGTATACTCATAGATGGAACTATAGACTTGCTTATGGGCATACGACTTCATCCGGTTTCCCAAGAGCTCCATCTCAGATTACTCTCCCAGATCCCGTAGAAGTCTCGCACTTCCTTCCAGTCCCGTAGAGTAAGTAGTTGGACGTGCTACTCTCGTGTCTCTAGACACCGCAATGATCTACCCCGTTGGGTTCTTTATCTCCATATGTACAGACTGATTCCAGCGCATCACGCCATTGCGTTTTCAGAGTCTACGTCAATCTTTTAATCATGCGCTTACTTTATCTCATCATGTTGTTAATTAAATTGATTATCCTCATATTTGCTTTTTGTTCAAGTTACTTGGTTCATTAGCTCACAATTGATTGTCTTCTTTCTTTAATCATCCCTATGCCACTGGGGCGGGCTTCCACTTATTATTTATTACATTTATTAGACTTAATACTACCAATTGTTAGTATACTAATAATAAGCCCACTTTATTATTTCTTATTTAATTATAACCTAATATCACACTGTTATCACAACCGATGCTGTGGGTTTGCTTATTAACTTTGTTCCCTTAACTAAGGTTTATCAACAAGTTATCTTTTCATTATTAATTATAACCTACGTTATAATTCTACTTGTCCCTAGGACAAGTCTACCTATTATACTTCATTCCCATTCACATAATTAATTATAAGGTTATATTTCCCGTTTGTCACATTTTCCTTAGGTTCCTTAATATGAACCAACTTTTACTGTTGTAACCTTTCTTTAGATCCATCTTGTACATTCTTATTACTTCAGGAAAATATTTCACACACCTCATTAGATTGATTAGCGGAAAAATGTAAAGATCTATTTCCATAACGTACATCAATTAAGATACGTAGTTGCAAGCTATTTCTTTTATTTTCATTGTGGACATACACATATATTTTATTTGATTAGTGTGCAATAAAGTAAAAAGAACCCCTATTTCACACTAATCCCTTTTTCCTTTCTTTTCTTGAAACTACATTCTCAGTAATTTTACCGTTATGGAAATGTATTCATTTTATTCCCAAATCTAACTAACTCAGTCCAATACTAATTTTCCTTGTTTATTTTCTGCTTTAGTTGTTAATTCCTGTTTTTCATAAACCATTTCCAATTATTGCAAATTTATATACTAAATTAGGCATACCAATTCTTTTACCATTATTTCCACAATTCACTGTAATTTTCTTTACAACATATCTAGTTTATTATTGAATAATAATCTTAAGAATATACACATAACTATTGTAAAATTCACAATTTCAATATTACAGTAATTCTCAAATCATATAGAATATTAATGGAATATATTTGTACAACATCAATATTCTTAATGTACTCAGGGAATATATTATACAACAATTATCACAAATTTCAATTACTTATCATGTTAAGAATTACCGAGAATGTAAACGATAAATATACCATTACAAAAGGTATAATTTTAAATCCACTCACCTGACTGCTTTCCCATTCTTGAATCTGATTCGGATCTGCTACTCCACGGTCTTTCTAATTGAATCTAATATTGAGATAATCACAGATTTAAGAATTTGATGTTAAAAAGAAAGAAACCTTAATAATTCAGATTAATATAATTTACCTCACATAAACAACAAATCTGAACACCTATATTGTAGATCTATAATCTTTGTCCTCAATCTTGATCGGAATTCCTAAAAACTAATATTCTTATTTCTGAAAGATTTGGGGAAAAAGAAAATGGCAGAGCCTTGGCGTTGTCTAAAAAATATGAGTTAGAGGCTAGGTCATGCTAGTCTATTTATAGGTGCACAAGAGATCCTGGCCTATCGAATAAAATGAAATAAATTTCGAGCCGCAGAAATACGTTAATTTGCCGAATATATGGGTCGACCTAGACCGTGGTGGGTCGACCCATGTATTGACCCACCTCTAAGGTGTGTCGACCTTAGGACGACCCAGTATGGTCTGGGTCGACCCATGACCTGGCCATTAACGTTGATTCTGCTGATATTTATTTTTGTTTAACGTTGGATTTTAATGTTTGTTTTTTCTAAATATTACTTATATAGATTATTTTCTTCAATTTATAACATATATCCAATTTCAAACTTATGTGCATATATATGCGTATAACTCTTCAAATCTTTGTCCGTTAATAGCTGCTTTATAAATGTCATTGTTAATGCTATCAATTCATTGGTTTCTTCCTTTCTAATATATATTCAAATTTCAAATGCAGCTATTCTCTTGGCTATTTTTGATTCATTCTACATTTATTACTTTCCACCCTTAAATTACACTTTAATTTCAAATTTTGAATTTATGCGTATATATTTACACGCAACTTCATTTCTTTTCAAAATTCAAACGGCGTTTTGCTAACATTTATTTCTTATTCATTTTGATTGATTGCAGGTTACCGTTTGATTTTATATTCATATATATATATATATACACACACACATACACATACATACATATATATAATATATGTATATATACATACACTCACCTATATACATAATTTTTCTTATATGTACATTTATATATATTTTTCTCTTAGAACATGCATTTCTTTAGTCGTCCCTCAAAAATTAAAAACATAACGTTGACAGGACTCGAACTCCTAACCTCCACAATGGGAAGTGCATGTCTTACCAACTCACCTAACTTAGCTTTTCTTCACAAGACTAAAAACATTGGTAGTTATTGTTCTTATTTGCATTCCTCTTATCTCTTCTTTTTGACTTTGTTCTAAAACTTCATTTAATGATATCTTTTTTATTTTAAATCTGTTTTCTGCAAACTATAGGTTTAAATTGATCAGAAAATCGTTATAGACACAATGATGCTAGGTTCGTGACCAAATTTTACAAAATTTTATTTTATTATTTAATAAAAAATGCGGGGTATTACAAGAACTGAATGCCTTCCTCGGTCTAAGTCAAGAACTTTCTCTCAATCTCGTAGTGAAATCCTTTTACGCCATCCCACCAATATCCACCTCTTAAATCTCCCACCAATAAAAGCCTCTACTAAATCTGTCAAGTGAAAAGTTATCTCCTAGCTCCATCCTCTAAACCCATGAGACTGATTATCCACTCACAACTACGGTTCCAATCTCTGGCTTTCACATAGGACTCCGTACTAATAAATGACATACTTTCTGTAACACCCCATATTTAACTACACTAAAGAGGATAAATTAAATAATAATTAATTTAACATCCAGACTTAAGGGAAACAGATTACGTCACTGCGTTCATCTCGAAATTCTGGTCAAGATTGATACCTGGTTTGCGTAAATTGGATAACATATAAAGAAATTATGAACAGTAGAAGTTTGACGATCAAAACAACGATAACTGGAAGACTTGTACACTGGCGCACCTGCCAAGTGCGCCCATAGTGGTTTTTAAGCTTCCGAACCTTTTTTCAAGTGCGTATCGGCCCATGACCCAATTCAACCTAGGGCTGAAATGGCATTCGAATTCTGAAGGCTGGCAGCTATAAATATATCTTCATTTCTCTTGTTTCTCATTCTAAAAACAATGGAGGCCAGATGTCGTCACTGCTTGAACTGAACCTAACCCTTTCTTCTACTACAAATCAAGTGCCTCAAGTATAGATCTGAGATTCAAATTTCAGTTTTCTCCTTCTATTCTCATAGATCCGATCATTTTGAGTATAGTTACTTTTAGGTTTAAATGACTAAAAGTAAACATGTTATGACTATGGTTTGGATATACACCTATGATTAAATCATCTTGGATTTGTCATATTTTGTGAATCTAAAATATTATATGGCTTGGATCTCAATATTTATCATATTAGATCTATTGTAAATTTTGAATCTATGATATCCTTGGATCTTAACTTGTAATATGCTAGATTTACTTCTATAGATCTAATTCACTTGTGGTGTCATATTTGGGATCTTAACTTGTACTATGCTAGATCTACTTCTATAGATCTAATTCACTTATGATGTCATATTTGGAATATTAACTTGTACTATGTTAGATCAATTTTCTTTAGATCTAATCTTTTTGTGGTTAATTCATCATGTCACATATGCGGATCTTACTTTTTATCTAAGTTTGTAGTTAATTTGGGATTATCATTTTCTGGACGGTTAAATTTTTGTTTAGATCTAGATCATCATATTGTGATTAATTGAGATCTATTATTATTGGACATAGGAATTCGTATTTGGATCTGTTCATCCTAAGTATATTGGATCTAGTTTTATCATTACCCTTTATACTAGATTTGTTTTTATGTCCACCTTATTATGCCTATTACTTGTCTATGCCACTATATATGCTTATGTTACTTTTAGAATGATCACTATTGTCATTTTTTCCATCACCTTTCCTTTTTATTGTTCAAGACTAGGCTATTTTCTAGCCTAGATGCCGCCAAATATATGCGAATACGTTAGTTAGGGAACGGGGGAAAAATGTTAGAATTGGCATAATTTAAAGAATATGAATTGGACATAGTTAAAAAAGGAGGAAGTAGGGACATAATCACTTATAAAGACATAGGTAAGAATTAGATAAAAATGGAATGTTTAATAATTACAATTAGAAATTGTAATTGCACTTATGACATGAGGTTAGGTTGCATTAGTGGTGGAAATCTGCCTGGACCCAACCGGCATATCCAGCAGCCACTAATGTTGAACCTAATGTGATAGGTCTAAGTGCGCAAATACGAGATGGGCTAAGACACGAGGTTATGCCCAACTTGTGGAAGAAGTCTGCCCGGAGCCGACCGGCATATCCAGTATCCACAAGTTGTAGGCCTAATGTGGGAGGCCTAGCCCATTATAACCATAAATGGACATGGTAATGAATTGGAGTAAACATTGAATGATAGTAACCTATTATGATTAATTACTTAACTAAAATGTTGTATACAATAGGTAGGCTTATCCTAGGGACAAGTGAAAATTATAACATAAGTTATAATAGAAGGAAAGAAAGCTTATTAGTAAACCTTAGTTAAGAAAACTAAGTTAATATGTAAACAACGTCAAGTTGTAGTGATATGTTAACAGGAAACAGGTGAACTGAGAAGAAGTATACTTAATTAAATATTAAGTAAAACATGTTATTGTAACTACAGAAACAGACAATACAAAAGGGATTGTAAGATTAATTCCGTTAATTACAATCCAGGGGTGAAAGATTGTAAGATTTCTGCTATTAATTACAATCTAAAGAATAACATGTAATGAGGCTTATTAATGAACTTAAATGGATTAAGTTATATTTATATGAAATTAATAAGCAAGTGAAACTTTGGCAAGTAAAAAGCAGTCAATGTGAATGGGGATAACCTGCTAGTCTGTAATACTTAACCTAGTTGAATCCATAGATTTTGTGTGAACATAAACATGAATAGGGGTTAAGTAAACTTGGTTGAATCAGTGGGAGGGTTAAGTAAATCTTGGGTAGGTGGGTAATATTAGTATATATAGGCCCATCAACTTAACTGTTAAATAAACATGCTTGCATTAGTGGGAGGGTTAAGTAAATCTTGGGTAGGTGGGTAATATTAGTGTATATATAGGCCCAACAAACTTAACCGTTACATAAACATGCTTGGATCAGTGGGAGGGTTAAGTAAATCTTGGGTAGGTGGGTAATATTAGTGTATATATAGGCCCACAAACTTAACCGTTAAATAAACATGCTTGGATCAATGGGAGGGTTAAGTAAATCTTGGGTAGGTGGGAAATATTAGTATATATAGGCCCACAAACTTAACCGTTAAATAAACATGCTTGGATCAGTGGGAGGGTTAAGTAAATCTTGGGTAGGTGGGTAATATTAGTATATATATAGGCCTAAAACTTAACCCGATATGTTTATGTAATTAAAGACACCTTATAGGGTAAGCATAACTTGTAGAAATGATAGGGTTATGTAATTAAAGACACCTAGTGGTATACATAGCCAATGAAAAACCTAGTGGGGGATACAAGACAAAGGGGAGAGCTTGTATCATATTGTGTGGGACCCGTTTCATCCAGTAACCCAGAGTAGGTATCAAACATGTACTCCGTACTAGGTCGGAGAAGAGGCACGCTTATTGGACCTATTGTAAGAGATCCAAACGTGGAGGACGGTGTGGGCGGCGCAAACTGACCGGGCTATGTGCATGCATGAGCCGGGCAGAGGGGGATAAGACGACCGTGACACCTGTAGATATGGTTATGCACATTATTAACGAGGGGTTGCCACTTTAGGAAAGTATACCTACTACTGTGGGGCCGGCACAAGGTAGCTACGCGGATAGGGAGCCGATCGATTAGGGTAGTTAGCGTACATCTAGACTTTGGTTAGTTTAGGAGTCCGTTATTGGGGCTGCCTATGGATTGTATGGCGTTAAAACCTCTCACGAGAATTACTCCTAAGTCTACCATCTTGTACGTGTTGGGAATCATCTCATTCTAGTTATACTAGTGTTGTGCAGAGGAATCTTTAGAGAAGCGTATCACTCTATCGTGTTTACCTTGTCATGTCTGTCTCTTATTGTGTTATCTTCCTTATCCATCTTATATTCCTGTCATGGTACTTTTATTTATTTACTTGCTAAAAGTCACTAGACTCGCCAGACTTTATGTCTGACCCTTTTTGTTTCCTCTTCTTTCTTCCGTTCCCCCCGGTTCATAGGGTGAGAATTCTTAGGCTTAGTCAGCACTCGGTTATCATCTTGCTTGGAGCAGGTTATGAATTATTACTCAAGTTCTTATCTCTACTATGGATTTGTCTCTTTTTGGGGAATTATGATTTTCATGTACTCTGATGGAACAAGACAGAAAGTTTTATATTATTGTAATGGCTTTTATGCAGTTTCAGACTTATGGTATTTTGGACCATGATGTTACGATTTTATGTTTGAAATAAAAATTTAAATTCTGCTGTTGCTTTTATATCTATCATGTAATATTTCTGTTTCTGTTTACCTATAACGCTTCATGAAACTTAATGCATTCTCTTTGTGAGTGACATTAACGGATGTGGGGTGTCACACTTGGTACCAGAGCTGAAGGTTATCAGATTGGATAAAGTTTTTGAAAACTATTTTCAAAACAATTTTAGAAGAAAGCATTTTCAGAATAAATGTCTGTTTTGAGAAACATAATTCCCAAATCCATAGGAAATATCTCTCGATTCTCCACTTGATTCCTTTTTCTTTTTTCTGTCTGGGGAACCAATCCTTCCCAAAAGGTGTCCCCATTGCGGCATGGTTCCGTAGGCATGTTAAGACTACGACACATGTTGAAGGGCAATGAAGTGCCTAACCTCCATCTGTAGCCGCAATAGTTTCACATGCGGCTAACTTTCTCGAGCTTCATAAGGATTTCCATGCGATGGAGGCAGCTTTCGAGAGACTAGTTAGTTTGTTACACAAATATGGTAAAAATGAGAATAAGGGAGTTATGGCTAAGAAGCACAACCCAAGGGTGAGAAAAATGATGGCTCGGGAAGGGAACATAGATAAAGTTCAAATAAAGGTGAAAAGGAAAAAGTTGAGGTTGAGGAAACACAAAATAAAAAGGTATGGCCCAAGAAAGGACAACAACAACAACAACAGAAGAAGGGCTGAAAGAATGACAAGGCTAAGGGTAAGAGGAAGTGTCATAGTTGCGGGCGAGAGGGTCACTTGGCCCGGGACTGCAGGAAAAGGAAGAATGCTTGCTTCGTTTGTGAAGAGGTTGGACACTATTATAGGGAGTGCCCAAGGAAGAAAGGGCAAGGTCAAAGGACAGGAACCTCTGGAAGGAAAGCGAATGCTCTCGTGGCTAGTGCACCAGATAGAGGTAGGAAAGTTTCCATGGAAGGTTTGATTTCTCTTTCCAATCTTGCTATAAGAACTCTTTTTGATTCTAGCGCTTCGCATTCGTTTATATCCAGTTTTGTAGTTAAATCTCTACACTTAAATACTAGTATGGTAATGGATCTCGTTGTTGTCTCAAAACCCATAGGTGGTTTGGCTCATTAATCTATGATTTGTCGGGGTTTGAGAATATCTGTGTTAAGCATCGAGATTGAATGCGATGCGTATGTGCTTGGTTTTATGGGCTATGGTTTGATTCTAGGGATGGATTGGTTAACCATATATGGTGCCATTCTAGATTGTGAGAGGAAGGTCGTTAGACTTTTGACTTTCCATGGGAGGACCCTCGAGATTTCTTGTGACCCGCAAGGGTCTGTCATGCTTAGTGTCCTAGAATCTCTTGATGCATCTATCGATGATCTGCGATCGGTACCAGTAGTCCGTGAGTATCCTGATGTCTTTGATGAGGTTCAGGGTTTACCCGCAAGGCGCAAGATCGATTTCCGCATATATTTGATGGACAATGCAAAGCTAGTTGCATTGCCCGTGTGCCATATGGCTCCAAGAGAAAGAAGTGAGCTCAGCAAACAAGTAGGGGAGCTACTTGAGAAAGGGTTTTCTTTTGGGATGGGATGAGGAAAGATCTAGTAGAGTTTGACTCTCAATGTGTGATTTTCCAGCAAGTCAAAGCTGAGCAAAGGAATCCCGTAGTTTACTTCATCCTTAAGAGTTCCCGCAGTGGAAGTGGGAGAGCGTCTCCATGGATTTCATAGATGGTTTGCCTAGATCAACAAAGGGAAATACCAGCATTTGGGTGGTAGTAGATAGACTCACTAAGAGCGTTCACTTTATTTCAGTTAAAAGTAAGAGGGCGGCACCATGGTTTGGTTGTGCATAGTTTGGAGGAGCTTGCAAGAGGCATTAGGTACATAGTTTTGTTTGAGCAGCGCTTATCATCCTTAGACCAATGGACAAACGGAGAGGGTGAACATAATTCTTGAAGATCTATTAAGGCTGTGTACCCTAGACCTCGGAGGGACTTGGGAAGAGCACCTTCCTTTAGTAGAGTTTGCCTATAACAACAGTTATCAAGCTATCATTGGCATGGAACCCTTCGAAACATTATATAGATGACCTTGTAGACCATCGACTCGTTGGTGGGGATCTACAGAAAGATTTTTACTTGGATCGGAGGTTTAGAAGATATACAAATGAGAAGTCAAGGTTGTGAAGGTTCAATGGGGAGGCAACCAAGAGGATGCGACTTGAGGAGACCGAAGACAAGCTTTTGCGCTTTGTACCCTTTTCTTTTCAAGGGAATATTCTTAACTTCTCTTCCAAAAGATTTTATTTGTGCTTGCATCTATCATCTGAGTATATCCTATCGATCGAATCTTCGACCTTTAGGTTGGAATCCCATGACTGTAAACATGTGTTTGAGACATGTTATGTTTGATGGATGCAAGTGGTTGCTTGTGGATGCATATACACACACATCAGGCACTAAATCGGCTCAATCAGTCTTATACTGCATATGGATGTGTGTGCATTTTTCTTTCTTTAATGGATGAAAATGGATGTATCATCATATGGATGTTGCATTTGGACGGATGAGTGTGCACACATATAGAACTCACATGTTATAATAGGATTATTTGCATACATATTGGATGCATGGCACTAACATACATTGCATTAAGGAGGTCAACTGAATCAATAGACCGCCTGATTTTCGCATTATACTGGGACATATACACACCTTTGCATATGTTCATATAAGCATTAGAAAATTTTAAGGACAATGGATGCCTGTAATCGGTGGATGAGTAGATAGATGATGGATGGTAGGATACATTCTTCTTAACTTGGAGATTTCGGGGACGAAATCCTTTGAGTAGGGGAGAATGTAACATCCCGTATTTAACTACACTAAAGAGGATAAATTAAATAATAATTAATTTAACATCCAAAATTAAGTGAAACGGATTATGTCATTGTGTTTACCTCGAAATTCTGGTAAAGATTGACAACTAGCTTGCGTAAGTCGGATAACGTATGAAGAAGTTATGAACAGTAGAAGTTTGACAATCAAAACTGGGATAACTGGCGCATTTGGCAAGCGCGCCAAGGTAATTTTACACCGGCGCATCTGCCAAGTGCGCCCATAGTGGTTTTTGGGCTTCCAGACCTTTTTTCAAGTGGGTATCGGCCCGTGACCTGATTCATCCTAGGGCTGAAGTGGCATTCGAATTCTGGAGGCTGGCAGCTATAAATATATCTTCATTTCTCTTATTTTCTCATTCAAAAAACAATGGAGGCGAGATGCCATCAGTGCTTGAACTGAATCTAACCCTTTCTTCTTTTACAAATCAAGCGCCTCAAGTATAGATCTGGGATTCAAATTTCAGTTTTCTACTTCTATTCTCATAGATCTGATCCTTGTGAGTATAGTTACTTTTAGGTTTAAATGATTAAAAGTAAACATATTATGACTATGATTTGGATATGCAACTGTGATTAAATCATCTTGGATTTATCATATTTTGTGAATCTAAAATAATCTATGGCTTGGATCTCAATATTTATCATATTAGATCTATTGTAAATTTTGAATCTATGATATCCTTGGATCTTAACTTGTACTATGCTAGATCTACTTCTATAGATCTAATTCACTTATGGTGTCATATTTGGGATCTTAACTTATACTATGCTAGATCTACTTCTATAGATCTAATTCACTTGTGATGTCATATTTAGGATCTTAAATTGTACTATGTTAGATCTGTTTTCTTTAGATCTAATCCTTTTGTGGTTAATTCATCATGTCATATATGTGGATCTTACCTTTTCTCTAAGTTTGTGGTTAATTAGGGATTATCATTTTTTGGACAGTTAAACCTTTGTTTAGATCTAGATCATCATATTGTGATTAATTAAGATCTGTTATTATTGGACATAGGAATTCCTATTTGGATCTGTTCATCCTAAGTATATTGGATCTAGTTTTATCATTACCCTTTTTACTAGATCTGTTTTTATGTCCACCTTAAAGATCATATTGTGATTAATTCAGATCTATTGTTATTGGGCATATAAATTCTTATTTGGATCTGTTCATCCTAAGTATATTGGATCTAGTTTTATCATTACCCTTTTTACAAGTTCTGTTTTTATGTCCACCTTATTATGCCTATTACTTGTCTATGCCACTCTATATGCTTATGTCACTTTTAGAATGATCACTATTGTCATTTTTCCCATCACCTTTCCCTTTTATTGTTCACGACTAGGCTATTTTCTAGCCTAGATGCCGCCAAATATATGCCAATACGTTAATTAGGAAACAGGGGAAAAATGTTAGAATTGGCATAATTTAAATAATATGAATTGGACATACAATTAAAAAAAAGGGGAAGTGGGGACATAATCACCTATAAAGACATAGTTAAGAATTAGATAAAAATGGAATGTTTAATAATTACAATTAGAAATTGTAATTGCATGTATGACACGAAGTTAGGTTGGATTAGTGGTGGAAGTCTGTCCGGACCCGACCGACATATCCAGCAGCCACTAATGTTGAACCTAATGTGAGAGGTCTAATTGTGAAAACACGAGACGGGCTAAGACATGAGATTAGGCCCAACTTATGGAAGAAGTCTGCCTAGACCCGACCGGCATATCCAGCATCCACAAGTTATAGGCTTAATGTGGGACGTCTAGCCCATTATAACCATAAATGCACACGGTAATGAATTGGAGTAAACATGGAATGATATTAACCTATTATGATTAATTATTTAATGAAAATGTTGTATATAATAGGTAGGCATGTCCCAGGGACAAGTGGAAATTATAACATAAGTTATAATAAAAGGAAAGAAAGCTTATTAGTAAACCTTGTTAAGAAAACTAAGTTAATAAGTAAACAACGTCAAGTTGTAGTGATATGTTAACAGGAAATACGTGAACTAAGAAGAAGTATACTTAGTTAAATATTAAGTAAAAAATGTTATTGTAACTACGAAAATAGATAATACAAAAGGGATTGTAAGATTACTTCCGTTAATTACGATCCAGGGGTGAAAGATTGTAAGATTACTTCTATTAATTACAATCTAAAGAATAACATGTAATTGGTCTTATTAATGAAGTTAACCGGATTAAGTTATATTTATATGAAATTAATAAGCAAGTGAAACTTTGGCAAGTAAAAAGCAGTCAATGTAATGGGGATAACCTGTTAGTCTGTAATACTTAACCTAGTTGAGTCCATAGGGATTGTGTGGACATAAACATGAATAGGGGTTACGTAAACTTGGTTGAATCAGTGGGAGGGTTAAGTAAATCTTGGGCAAGTAGGTAATATTAATATATATAGGCCCATAAACTTAATAGTTAAATAAAAATGCTTGGATCAGTGGAAGGGTTAAGTAAATCTTGGGTAGGTGGGTAATATTAGTATATATAGGCCCACAAACATAACCGTTATATAAACATGATTGGATCAGTGGGAGGGTTAAGTAAATCTTGGGTAGGTGGGTAATATTAGTATATATAGGCCCACAAACTTAACCGTTAAATAAACATGCTTAGATCAGTGGGAGGGTTAAGTAAATCTTGGGCATGTGGATAATATTAGCATATATAGGCCCACAAACTTAACTGTTAAATAAACATGCTTGGATCAGTGGGAGGGTTAAGCAAATCTTGGGTAGGTGGGTAATATTAGTGTGTGTGTATATATATATATATATATATATAGGCCCACAAACTTAACCCAATAAGGTTATGTAATTAAAGACATTTAGTGGCATACATAACCTGTGGAAATAATAAAGTTATGTAATTAATGACACCTTTTAGGGTAAGCATAACTTGTAGAAATGATAGGGTTATGTAATTAAAGACACCTAGTGGTATAGATAGCCAATGAAAAACCTAGTGGGGGATACAAGACAAAGGGGAGAGCTTGTATCGTATTGTGTGGGACCCGTTTCATCCAGTAAACCGGAGTAGGTATTAAACATGTACTCCGTACTAGGTCGGAGAATGGGCACACTTACTGGACTGGTTGTAAGACATCCGAACGTGGAGGACAGTGTGGGCGCCGCAAACCGACTGGGCCATGTGCGTGCATGAGCTGTGCAGAGGGGTATTAGACAACCGTGACACCCGCAGATTTGGTTGTGCACATTATTAACGAGGGGTTGCCACTTTAGGAAGTAATACCTCCTACTATGGGGCCGACACAGGGTATCTACGTGGGTAGGGAGCCGATCGATTAGGGTAATTAGGGTACATCTAGACTCTGGTAAGTTTAGGAGTCTGTTATTGGGACTGCCTGTGGATTGTATGGGGTTAAAACCTCACACCAGAAGTAGATCTAAGTCTACCATCTTGTACGTGTTGGGGATCATCTCATTCTAGTTATATTAGAATTGTGCAGAGGAATCTTTAGAGAAGCGTATAACTCTATCGTGTTTACCTTGTCATACCTGTCTCTTATAGTGTTATCTTCCTTATCCATCTTATATGTCTGTCATGCTATTTATTTACTTGCTAAAATTAACTAGACTCGCCAGACATTATGTCTGACCATTTTTGTTCCCTTTTCTTTCTCTCGTCCCTCCCCCTCCCCCCAGGTTCACAGGGTGGGAATTCTCAGGCTTAGTCAGGACTCGGTTATCATCTTGCTTGGAGCAGGTTTTGAAGTATTACTCAAGTTGTTATCTCTACTCTGGCTTTGTCTCTTTTTGGGGAATTATGCTTTTCATGTACTCTGATGGAACAAGACAGAAAGTTTTATATTATTGTAATGGCTTTTATGCAGTTTCAGACTTATGGTATTTTGGACCATGATGTTATGATTTTATGTTTGAAATAAAAATTTAAATTCCACTATTGCTTTTTTATCTATCTTGTAATATTTCTGTTTCTGTTTACCTATAATGCTTCACGAAACTTAATGCATTCCCTTTGTGAGTGACATTAACGGACGTGGGGTGTTACACTTGGTATCGGAGCTGAAGGTTACCAGATTGGATAAAGTTTTTGAAAACTATTTTCAAAACCGTTTTAGAAGAAAGCATTTTCAAAAGAAAAGTCTGTTTTTAAAAACATATTCCCCAAAGCCATAGGAAATATCTATTGATTCTCCACTTGATTCCTTTTTCTTTTTTTTGTCTAGGGAACCAATCCTTCCCAAAAGGTGTCCCCATTGCGGCAAGGTTCCATAGGCATGTTAAGACTGCAGCACATGTTGAAGGGAAATGAAGTGCCTAACCTCCATTTGTACCCGCAGTAGTTTTACATGCGGCTAACTTTCTTTAGCTTCGTAAGGATTTCCATGCGATGGAGGCAGCTTTCGAGAGACTAGTTAGTTTGTTACACAAATGTGGTAAAAAGGAGAATAAGGGAGTTAGGGCTAAGGAGAACAACCCAAGGATGAGAAAACTGATAGCCTGGGAAGGGAACATAGATAAAATTCATGGAAAGTTTGATATCTCTTTCCACTCTTCCTATAAGAACTCTTTTTGATTCTAGCGATTTGCATTAGTTTATATCTACTTCTATAGTTGAATCTCCGCACTTAAATACTAGTATGGTAGCGGATCCCGTTGTTGTCTCAACCCCATAGGTGGTTTGGCTCATTAATCTATTATTTGTCGAGGTTTGAGAATATCTGTGTTAAGCGTCGAGATTGAATGCAACGCGTATGTGCTCCGTTTTATAGGCTATGGTTTAATTCTAGGGATGGATTGGTTAACCATATGTGGTGCCATTTTAGTTTGTGAGAAGAGGGTAGTTAGACTTTTGACTTGCCATGGGAGGACCCTCGAGATTTCTTGTGAACCGTAAGGGTCTGTCATGCTTAGTGTCCTAGAGTCTCTTGATGCATCTATCGATGATCTGCAATCGGTACCAGTAGTCCGTGAGTATCCTGATGTCTTTGATGAGGTTCGGAGTTTACACCCAAGGCACGAGATCGATTTTCGCGTATATTTGATGGACAATGCAAAGCCAGTTGCATTGCCCATGCGCTATATGGCTCCAAGAGAAAGAAGTGAGCTCAGCAAACATGTAGGGGAGCTACTTGAGAAAGGGTTTTCTTTTGGGATGGGATGCAGAAAGATGTAGCAGAGTTTGTTTCTCAATGTCTGATTTGCCAACAAGTCAAAACTGAGCAAAGGAAGCCTAGTGGTTTACTTCATCCTTAAGAGGTCCCGCGGTGGAAGTGGGAGAGCGTCTCCATGGATTTCATAGATGGTTTTACTATATCAACGAAGGGAAACACCAGCATTTGGGCGGTAGTAGGTAGACTCACTAAGAGTGCTCACTTTATTCCATTTAAGAGAGGGTGGAACCATGGTTGGCAGCAATTTATGTCCGAGAGATAGTTCATCTTCATGAAGTACCTTCCAGCATCATGAGTGATCGTGACCCCATCTTCACCAGTGAATTTGGGAGGAGCTTGCAAGAGGCATTAGGTACACAGTTGTGTTTGATCAGCGATTATCATCCTCAGACCGATGGACAGACGGAGAGGGTGACCAAAATTCTTGAAGATCTTTTAAGGCTGTGTTTCCTAGACTTCGGAGGGACATGGGAAGAGCACCTTCCTTTAGTAGAGTTTGCCTATAACAACAGTTATCAAGCTAGCATTGGCACGGAATCCTTCGAAGCATTATATGGATGACCTTGTAGACCACCGACTCGTTGGTGGGGATCTACAGAAAGATTTTTACTTGGATCGGAGGTTCAGAAGCTACGCAAATGAGAAGTCAAGTTGGTGAAGGTTCAGTAGGGAGACAACCACGAGGATGCGACTTGGGGAGACCGAAGACAAGATGTTTGCGCTTTGTAACCTTTTCTTTTCAAGGAATATTCTTAACTTCTCTTCCAAAAGCTTTTATTCGTGCTTGCTTCTATCATCTGAGTATATCCTATCGATCGAATCTTCGATCTTTAGATAGGAATCCTATGATTGTAAACATGTGTTTGAGACATGTTATGTTTTATGTATGCAAGTGGATGCAAGTGGTTGCTCGTGGATGCATATACACACACATTAGGCACTAGATCGGCTCAATCACTCTCATACTGCATATGGATGTGTATGCATTTTTCTTTCTTTAATGGATGAAAATGGATGTATCATCATATGGATGTTGCATTTGGACAGATGAGTGTGCACACATATAGAACTCACATGTTATAATAGGATTATTTGCATACATATTGGATACATGGCACTAACATACATTGCATTAAGGATGTCAACTGAATCAGTAGACCGCCTGGTTTTCGCATTAGTATTGGGATATATATACACACACCTTTTCATATGTTCATATAAGCATTGGAAAATTTTAAGGACAATGGATGCCTATGATTGGTGGATGAGTAGATGGATGGTAGGATACATTCTTCTTTTTGGGGACGAAATCCTTTGAGTAGGAGAGAATGTAACCCCCCGTATTTAACTACACTAAAGAGGATAAATTAAATAAGAATTAATTTTACATTTAGAATTAAGGGAAATAGATTACGACATTGCGTTCATCTCGAAATTCTGGTCACCTGGTTTGCGAAAATCGGATAACGTATGAAGAAGTTATGAACAGTAGAAGTTTGACGATCAAAAAAGGGATAACTAGTGCACTTGTCAAGTGCGCCAAGGCAATTTTGCACTGGCGCACCAGCCAAGTGAGCCCATACTGGTTTTTAGGCTTCCTGACATTTTTTCAAGTGGGTATCAGCCCATGACCCGATTTACCCTAGGGCTGAGGTGGCATTCGAATTTTGGAGGCTGGCAGCTATAAATATATCTTCATTTCTCTTGTTTTCTCATTCTAAAAACAATGAAGGCCAGATGCCGTCAGTGCTTGAACTGAATCTAACCCTTTCATCTTCTACAAATCAAGTGCCTCAAGTATAGATCTGAGATTCAAATTTCAGATTTCTCCTTCTATTCTCATAGATCCGATCCTTGTGAATATAGTTACTTTTAGGTTTAAAAGATTGAAAGTAAAAATGTTATGACTATGATTTGGATATACAACTGTGATTAAATCATCTTGGATTTATCATATTTTGTGAATCTAAGATATTCTATGGCTTGGATCTCAATATTTATCATATTAGATCTATTGTAAATTTTGAATCTATGATATCCTTGGATCTTAACTTGTACTATGCTAGATCTACTTCTATAGATCTAATTCACTTATGTTGTTATATTTGGGATCTTAACTTTTACAATGCTAGATCTACTTCTATATGTCTAATTACCTTGTAATGTCATATTTGGGATCTTAACTTGTACTATGTTAGATCAATTTTCTTTAGATCTAATCCTTTTGTGGTTAATTCATCATGTCATATATGCGGATCTTACCTTTTCTCTAAGTTTGTGGTTAATTTAGGATTATCATTTTCTGGGCAGTTAAATCTCTATTTAGATCAAGATCATCATATTGTGATTAATTGAGATCTGTTATTATTGGACATAGGAATTCCTATTTGGATCTGTTCATCCTAAGTATATTGGATCTAGTTTTATCATTACCCTTTTTACTAGATCTGTTTTTATGTCCACCTTAATGATCATATTGTGATTAATTGAGATCTGTTATTATCGGACATATGAATTCTTATTTGGATCTGTTCATCCTAAGAATATTGGATCTAGTCTTATCATTACCCTTTTCACTAGATCTGTTTTTATATCCACCTTATTATGCCTATTACTTGTCTATGCCGCTATATATGCTTATGTCACTTTTAGAATGTAACAACCCGTATTTTTAATAACATGTTATAATGTAAATCAAGGCAGAATTAAATTCTAAAATCTGAACCAAGGGAAACGGGCTGTGCCATTGCGTTCGTCTCGGAAAAATACGCGAAATAGAGTCCAAGTTTTCGAAAAACGGAGTCCGTATGACCAAGTTATGGCCCAATGAAGTTTTCAGAAGATTATAAGCTCGAAAACAGTTCAAATTCGAATTCAGCTTCGAATTACAACCAAGGCAGAATGGGCGGGAATTTTCCCGCCCCAGGCAGGGTCGACACCAGTGTCGACCCCCTCCCCAATGGGTCGACACCCATGTCGACCCAGGGGTCGACACCCATGTCGACCCAGGGGTCGACCCCCCCGGTCGGACCAATTTTTCTGGTGCACCATTTTGACAGGTTGGGTCTTGTTCTGGAAGTTTCTGACGGGAGTTGATGGCTCAGATTCGATTTAGGGTTAATCCTATGGTCTAAACTACCCCTAATCTCTATAAAAAGACCCCTAGACCTAGCCTAAACCCTCATTAATCATTCCTACAACTAAATGCTGCCCAAATGTTCACTAATCATGGCCTCCACCTTCTTCATGAGAGCATGAGTGTCTCAAATCAATCTATGTCATAAAGGAGCCATCTTTCTTAAGTAAAATAGCCATCTTTCTTTGTCTTTGGGGTTATTCCTTCTTGTTCTCAAGTCTTGAAGTGGAGTTTATCGTCTTTGGTTGCGGATTTGCTAGTGTGGCTTCGTCTCAATCTTATTTTATATTTATTCTAGTCTTCATAGCATTGTAAGCCCTATACTACTCTTAGATTCTAACTATGAAGTTAAATATGACATGTTGCAAGTTGAGTTTGGGCCTAAGTTTGATATGTGCTTTGATCCTATCATGTTATGCATAAATTTATTCTATGCATGTTAGTAAAGTTACCACCTTTACCTTATGCATAGAAAGCTATAAGCTTTGTGTTGAAATGTTGCATTATGCAACATGAGAACTCTCATAACCTTTATGATAACTTGCATATAATGTTATATGCGAACTTCTAGTCATCACCCTATGTCATTCATGATCATATTCCACCTATTTGCTTAAGTTGATATTATGCATGTTTTGAGGCCTATGATGTAATATGCAAGCTTATGAACATATTTATGCCTCATATGCCACCATGTTTAACTTGTGGCCAACCTTATTACCTTATGCCCTTTTTGTCATGTTTGCCAAGTTCCCTCTTTTGATCTATGTTATGCGAAACGTACATGCGAGGGGAATGCGTTGGGTTTGGGTAATATCAATGACATGAAACATGATTTTGAAATATGACATGAACATTTACTTGTGATTATGTTGTAAACATAATAATGGACATGACACTTAGAAAATATGAGTGTGGCCAACTCGAGGTTGGGTTGAGTTTGTAGCATAAATCTACCCGGAACCGACCGGCTTAACTAGTGGCTACAAGCAATAGGACCCAATGTGAGTAGTTGGTCATGTCGCACTTGAAACCCGAGGTTAGACCAAGTTGTGGTGTAAAGCTATCCGGACCCGCCCGGCTTAACTAGTAACCACAACAAGGTCTAATGTGAGAGGTTGAGTGCATTAAATTAATTAATGCCACATGGTAGGGTTAAGTCATAGACCACTCGAATACTTAACCAGTTAAACATGATGGGTTGACGCGGTTAAGTCATGAACCTTGGGTACACTTAACCAACTTGATACTTGATTGGGTAGGGTTAACCACATTTACCCCGCTAGAAACCCTAGTTACGTGGTCCTTTTCACCAGTAACCCTCTTGATTGTATCATGATACCCTAGGGACTAGGCTAGGGTGGGGCACGATTACTGGGTTGACATGTAAGCGACCAAAACGATGGCTGAGTAGGTGCGCCGGTGTAGGTTCAGGCGGACCATGGTCGTGTATAGGGTCCGGAGTTGAAAAAGCAGACACAGGCACCCGTAGGTTTAGACTGTGCGTGCTTGATTTGTGTCCGTGGTTGGCACCCTAGGGCTTGATACACCCTAGGGTGGACCTAGCACAGTTTGACTACACTTCGTGATTGGGCCGTATGACACCGACACTTGACGAGTTAGGCTTTTAGGGAGCCGATCGACTAGACCGAGTAGTTGGACTTCGATTTAGGTCATCTCATGATGTGGGCCAGCTTTGGGCTAAGGGATCATTTCTTGATTATACTTGACATGGATTGGAATACTAGTACACACCTGGTGCAACTTAACCTTGTATATGCGATGCCACACTTGATCTATCTTGTTAACTTTTCACCATGTCAGTTATCACCCTACATCTCATCTCTGTTTTACATGTTCAGTTAACTTTATTAGTTTTTATACTGATAGTAGATAGGACTTACCAGTCTTTTGACTGACCCGTTTTCTTTCGCCTCTTTTCTTCCGTTTCCCCCCAGGTTTGTAGGGTGGGAACACTGGTACCTAGCTTGGATCTTTAGCTGCTTTTCTGGATAGCTCATGTATGGTTTGGACTTGAGCTCGCTATGGCTTTATTCTACCTTGGGGATAGTTACTTTATGTTATTTCCAGTTTTCAGTTTATGTTTCTAGACTATGTTTTGTGGAAAATAATGACCAAGTACTTTGATGTAACTTGACTATGGTTTTGAAATGTTAGTTTTATCCGCTGCTTTATTTACTCTGTTTTACTTATGTGTTCTGTCTTGTGATATCTGCATGCATGTTTACCTCGTTTAACGCCCCTCCAAAGCTAGTGTCCTTGCAAGAGTGGCATTGGCGGAGGTGGGGTGTTACATTTGGTATCAGAGCATAAGGTTTACAAGATTTGAGCAAAAAAAAAAAAAGGTTTTTAAAACTTACCTTTTGAAAAACTATTTTCAAAACCAGTTAAGTATTTTCCAAGAAAAGTCTAGTTATTTTAAAAGGCTATTCCCCAAAAGCCATTAGTAGTATCCTTCGTTTCCTCGTTCTAAATCTATCTTTTCCTTTTTCAGCATGGCCGATCTTAACCTTCCCGAGGGAGTGACCATTCCCGGATGGTTCCGGAGGTACTTGGAAGCTAGGGCCAACGATGCGGGCCCAGCAAATACCCCCACCGTAACTGAGGTTCCTCCTCCTCCTCCTTAGCATCCACAAGCAGATTTCGCTAAGGTTTGCAAAGACTTTAAGGCGATGGGTGGCAAGAATTTTATTGGGACGGAGAATTTTGTGGTGGCACGGAATTGGTTGAAAGAAACTGAAGATCTTTTCGCTATCTTTGATGTGGAAGACCATAGAAAGGTTTTATTGGTAGCATGGTTATTAAAAGAAGAAGCTTCTTATTGGTGGGAGGTCACCAATGCTACTAGGCCTATAGAGACTTGGGCCGACTTTAGGACAAGGTTTGGGCTTAAGTTTCTATCATCAGCTGAGGCAAATCTGCAATTGGAAAAGTTTATATCTTTGAAGCAAGGGGACATGACAGTGAGGGAGTATGTGAATAAGTTTAACTAGCTCGCTCGATTCGGTTTGGACATGGTTAATACTACCCAGAAGAAGGCTTTACGCTTTGCACGAGGGTTGAATGAGCCATTACAAGGTTTAGCCCTATCTCATATACCTATGGGGGCCACTTTTGAAGGCCTAGTAGACATGGCATTGCTTCAAGGAGACGATAAGAATGGCAAGAAAGAAGTCAAGCCTAATGAGACTCAAGCCAAGAAGACAGACTCCAAGTGGGGAGGAAATCAGAGCAATCAGAACAACAAGAACAACAAGGGCAACAAGGCCAAGTCAAAGGACCCAAGAAAATGCAACTTCTGTGGGATTGTTGGGCACATAGCCAAAGATTTCAGAAAGAAGAAGAGGAAGTTGGGCGAATGCTTTCATTGTGGAGAGACTGGACACTTTAGCAAGGATTGGCCCAAGAAGCAAGGGCAGAATCAGCGTGCAGGACCTTCTGGAGGGCAAGTGCATGCTCTCAACACTGCTCCAGCTTAGGACCGAGGTAGTATTTCTGTAGAAAGTCTTGTTTATATTTCTGATCATCCTGTTCGCACCTTATTTGATTCTGGCGCATCGCATAGTTTTATTTTCTTCTGATCTTGTTGAAAGTTTGCACCTAAGTACTAGTCTAGTTGAGGATCCCGTCAGTGTTTCAAATCCAATTGGGGGTTCCGCCCATTTATCTATGATTTGTGTGGATTTGAAGATTTCTATCTTGACCGTAGAATTCACGTGTAATGCTTATGTTCTCGGGTTCACGGGATACAGGTTGATTTTGGGAATGGATTGGTTGTCCAGTTATGGAGCCATCCTCGATTGTGAACATAGGGTGGTGAGGCTCATGACTCGCCTCGGTAATACCCTAGAAATTTCTTGTAACCCTAGAGGTCCCGTCATGTTATGTTATCTTGAATCTCTGGACTCGTCCATCAATGATCTGCAATCTGTAAGGGTGGTTCGAGAATATCCTGATGTCTTTGAAGAGGTTAAGGGGTTACCCCCTAAACGAGAGATAGATTTTCGTATTTATCTTGTTGATAATGCCAAGCCAGTTTCATTGCCCGTTAGGCACATGGCCCCATGAGAAAGAAGAGAGCTCAGTAAGCAAATCAAGGAGTTTCTTGAGAAGAATTTTATTAGGCGAAGCATTTCTGAATGGGGTGCTCCGGTGGTATTCGCTACTAAGGCGGATGGTTCGCTTCGTCTATGTGTTGATTATCGAGAGTTGAACAAGCTGATAAAGAAGAATAGGCACCCGTTACCGAGGATTGATGATCTCTTTGACCAGCTTGTTGGTGCTTCTTTTTTCTCTCAACTTGATCTAGCCACCGGATTCCATCAGCTTAGAGTGGCTGAGGATAGTATTGATAAGACTGCGTTTAGGACTCCAGATGGATTCTTTGAATGGCTTGTTATGCCATTCGGTTTGACTAATGCACCCGCATACTTCGTGGACTTGATGAGTAGGGTGTTCAGGGAGTTCCTTAACAAGTTTGTTGTTGTCTTCGTGGATGATATTCTGATCTTCTCAAAGGATGAGGAAGAGCATGCTAGGCATCTCAAGGAAGTGATGGATATGCTTAGAGCGCATCAGTTGAAAGCCAAGTTCTCCAAATGTCATTTCTGGAGAAGGGAAGTTCGGTTTCTTGGACATATAGTTTCTAAGCAAGGCATAGCGGTGGATCCCGCGAAAGTGGTTGTGGTTCAAGACTGGAAGACTCCTAGGAATTCAACCGAAGTAAGAAGCTTTCTCGGTCTGGCGGGCTACTATAGGAAGTTCATCAGGGACTTCGCTAAGATTTCGGCCCCTCTTACTAAGTTGACGAAGAAGAACTTAGTCCTTGCATGGGACTTGGAGTGTGAGCTTGCTTTTCAAAGGCTCAAGAGAGCCCTTACCACAGCTCCAGTTTTGGGATTACCCGATTGTGGTAAGATGTTTACCGTGTACACCGATGCATGTGGCACGGGGTTAGGTGCTGTTCTGATGCAAGAGGGAAGAGTGATATGTTATGGGGGTAGGCAACTTAAAGTTCACGAGAAGAACTATCCCACTCATGATTTGGAGTTGGCGGCGATCGTCTTTGCACTCAAATCCTGGCGCCACTATCTTCTAGGCGAAAGGTTTGAGTTGTATACTGATCACAAGTCACTCAAGTACCTCTTCTCGCAGAAAGATCTGAATCTAAGGCAGCAAAGGTGGATGGAATTCTTGGCATCTTATGACTTTGAGATAGCTTATACCCCTGGCAAGGATAATGTTGTGGCAGACACACTAAGCAGAAGGAGGTTGACTTTGAGTCACTTGTTTATTGAGATGAAGAACTTAGAGTTCTTGGCAACCTTTGATTTCACGACGACTGTTGAGTCGATGACGGGTTCATTAGCATCCCTTGAGCTTAGACCCACACTTCTTGATCAAGTTGGGGCTTCCCAGAAAGGAGACCCACAGATAGTCGAGGTCATGGACAAGTTGATTCGTGGTGAGACGTCTAGTCACCTTGCTAGATATACTATTGATGACAAGGGTTGGCTAAGGCGTGACGGAAGGCTATGCGTTTCACAAGTAGGAGACTTGGACCATAAAGTTCTCGAAGAAGCACATCACTCAAAGATGACTATACATCCTGGAGGAGATAAGATGTATAGAGATATAAAGCACATTTTCTTTTGGGCCGGAATGAAGAAAGATGTGGTAGAGTATGTTTCAAAGTGCATGGTGTGCCAACAAGTAAAAGCCGAGTCGAAGAAACCAGGTGGGCTATTACATCCATTGGAGGTCCCGCAATGGAAGTGGGAGAGTATTTCTATGGATTTTGTGGATGGATTGCCTAGGTCAAGGAAAGGGAACACGAGCATATGGGTCATAGTTGACAGACTTACGAAGAGTGCTCACTTCATTCCAGTAAAGAGCAAGAGGACCGCATCATGGCTAGCATCTATTTATCTTCGAGAGATAGTGCGGTTGCATGGAGTTCCTTCTAGCATAGTTAGCGATCGTGACCCAATTTTTACTAGCTAGTTCTGGAATAGTTTGCAAGAAGCGATGGGTACGCGATTGAATCTGAGTACGGCCTATCACCCCCAGACGGATGGCCAAACCGAAAGGGTGAACAGAGTGCTAGAAGATCTTTTGAGGCTTTGTGTTCTTGACTTTGGTGGTACTTGGGAAGACCACCTTCCTCTTGTAGAGTTTGCTTATAATAATAGCTATCAAGCCAGCATAGGGATGGCACCATTTGAAGCTCTGTATGGGAGGCCGTGTAGGTCACCATCTTGTTGGTGGGAGATTGAAGCTCTGTATGGGAGGCCGTGTAGGTCACCATCTTGTTGGTGGGAGACAACAGATAGGCTGATACTTGGGCCCGATATGATACGGGACACATCCGAGAAAGTTGAATTGGTGAGAAGACGGATGAAAGCGGCCCAAGAAAGACAGAAATCCTATGCTGACAAGCGAAGGGCAGATTTGGAATTCGAAGTAGGAGACATGGTTTTCGTGAAGGTTTCTCCTTTGCGTAACGTGGTTCGTTTCGGAGCAATCGGGAAGCTGGCACCAAGGTTCGTATGACCCTTCCCTATCATAGAGAGAATTGGAAAGATGGCCTATAAGGTGGAATTGCCCGAGAAGCTAGCCGGAGTGCATAATGTCTTTCATGTCTCGCATCTCCGAAAGTGCCTACATGAGTCCGCTGAGGTGGTTGAACCAAGCATTCTTGAAGACGTGGAGGTAGAGAAAGAGGCAACCTTGAGGAGAGCTCCGATTCGTATCTTGGGAACAGAGATCAAGAAGTTAAGGAATCGAGAAGTCAAATTGGTGAAAGTTCAGTGGAGTGAAGCCGATGAAGATGCAACTTGGGAAACCGAGGAGAAGATGCGTGGACTTTATCCATTCCTTTTTTTGAGGGTACATTCTCAATCTCCTTTCCTAATCAGCATATCTTTCTTTTTGCTATCCATGTTTATCCCGTTTATCTTGTTATCTCATGAGAACCTTAGGTAGAAACCCTTTGGATGAAACATGTATTTGAAACATGTTATGCTTGATGTTTGCAAGTGGTTGCAAGTGTTTGCAAGTGGATACTCGTGGATGCATGATACACATTAGGCACTAAGATCGGCTCACACACTTTCATGTTGCATATGCATGGGTGTTTATGCTTATTCATGGATGAAACTTGTTGTGCTATCACGTGGATGTTGCATATGAATGAATATTATGTGCACTCATGTAGAGATTACAAATTATGTTAGGAATTTGCATACATATGGACTCATTTCACTAACATACTTTGCATTAAGGAGGTTTACTGAATCAGTAATCGCCTGATTTTTGCATTAGATAAGTACATATACACACACCTTTTGCATATGTTCATACAGCATTTAGAATCTTTTTAAGGACAATGGTTACTTATGGATGATGTTTTGAGTAGATGGATGATGGATGGTAGGATACGTTCTTCCTAACTTGGAGATTTCGGGGACGAAATCCTTTAAGGAGGGGAGAATGTAACAACCCATATTTTTAATAACATGTTATAATGTAAATCAAGGTAGAATTAAATTCTAAAATCTGAATCAAGGGAAACGGGCTTTGTCATTGCGTTCGCCTCGGAAAAATACGCGAAATAGAGTCCAAGTTTTCGAAAAACGGAGTCCGTATGACCAAGTTATGGCCCAATGAAGTTTTCAGAAAATTCTAAGCCCGAAAACAGTTCAAATTCGAATTCAGATTCGAATTACAACCAAGGCAGAATGGGCGGGAATTTTCCCGCCCCAGGCAGGGTCGATACCAGTGTCGACCCCCCCAATGGGTCGACACCCATGTCGACCCAGGGGTCGACACCCATGTCGACCCAGGGGTCGACCCCCCCGGTCGGACCAATTTTTCTGGTTCACCATTTTGACAGGTTGGGTCTTGTTCTGGAAGTTTCTGACGGGAGTTGATGGCTCAGATTCGATTTAGGGTTAATCCTATGGTCTAAACTACCCCTAATCTCTATAAAAAGACCCCTAGACCTAGCCTAAACGCTCATTAATCATTCCTACAACTAAATGTTGCCCAAATGTTCACTAATCATGGCCTCCACCTTCTTCATGAGAGCATGAGTGTCTCAAATCAATCTATGTCATAAAGGAGCCATCTTTCTTAAGTAAAAGAGCCATCTTTCTTTGTCTTTGGGGTTATTCCTTCTTGTTCTCAAGTCTTGAAGTGGAGTTTATCGTCTTTGGTTGCGGATTTGCTAGTGTGGCTTCGTCTCAATCTTATTTTATATTTATTCTAGTCTTCATAGCATTGTAAGCCCTATACTACTCTTAGATTCTAACTATGAAGTTAAATATGACATGTTGCAAGTTGAGTTTGGGCCTAAGTTTGATATGTGCTTTGATCCTATCATGTTATGCATAAATTTATTCTATGCATGTTAGTAAAGTTACCACCTTTACCTTATGCATAGAAAGATATAAGCTTTGTGTTGAAATGTTGCATTATGCAACATGAGAACTCTCATAACCTTTATGATAACTTGCATATAATGTTATATGCGAACTTCTAGTCATCACCCTATGTCATTCATGATCATGTTCCACCTATTTGCTTAAGTTGATATTATGCATGTTTTGAGGCCTATGATGTAATATGCAAGCTTATGAACATATTTATGCCTCATATGCCACCATGTTTAACTTGTGGCCAACCTTATTACCTTATGCCCTTTTTGTCCTGTTTGCCAAGTTCCCTCTTTTGATCTATGTTATGCGAAACGTACATGCGAGGGGAATGCGTTGGGTTTGGGTAATATCAATGACATGAAACATGATTTTGAAATATGACATGAACATTTACTTGTGATTATGTTGTAAACATAATAATGGACATGACACTTAGAAAATATGAGTGTGGCTGTTAGACCAAAAAGTGGTTCTAACACCCAAATTGATTAAAGGCAGAATGAAATGAGATCAAAAATAAAAAATAAAAATGAACACATAGGATTTATAGTGGTTCAGCGAAGAAATGCCTACGTCCACTTGTCTTTCACTATTTTCACTGATTTAGTTGCAAGTACAATGAAATGTTCACTTGATTTCTCTCACAACTCACGTACAATCACTCAAATGTCTAAAAACAAATAATGAAAGAAGATTTGGATTTCTCGGGAGTGTTGGAATTCGGGTTATGAAGGTGGTTGAACTCTCCAGATGCCAGAAAAAAGATCCTTTTCATTGTCTCCAAACAGGGTATTTATAGGTGAAAATTTGCTCAGAACCCGATCCGGATCGGAGCCACGTGTCATCCATCCCATCAGCCTCGGGTTCGGATGAATTTCTATGTTGACAACGCATCAGAGTAGTGGACGTTGTGGGTAGGAACTGGTCATAGCCGATCCGAATAATCAGGCGCTCATGCAGGGGAGTGACGTGGAAAATGGGTTCGGATCGGAAGAGTGGGCTCAAGGGGTTCGGATCGGCAACTCCGATCCGACCAGGATTAACTCAGGACCAATTCTCTCTCCTTTTTACTCTGCTCCGCTCCGATCTATCTCTGTAGCAACTGGGTGGCTTTCCGATCCAACTTGAAGTAGACTGCCCTCCGATCCGAACAGCTGTGCCTCTCTGATTCCAACAGCAATTGTTCTCCGATCCGAACAGAAGACCTTATCCGATCCGAACCGATACACTGCTTCGATCCGACCTGCTTCAGTTCTTCCCAAGTTTTTTCAATATTTCTCATCTTGACTTTGTGTTGCCCAGTTCACAAAGTGGGCTAACATTTTGCCCCCTCAAAGGATGCTTCTGTTGGAGACGGAGCACGCTTTGACTATCACTGCACAGCGCTCTTCGAGGTGATTTTTCTTGTGTTTTCATCTTTTTCTTCAAATTTCAATTCAGTTCGTTGCTGAGCTAAAGAACTCGGTTCGGATTCCGATCCGAACAGACCCCTTCTCCTTTCTATTTTTCACTGGGCTATTGGGCCAAGCTTTGCTTCTGGACTGTCCATCCGATCCGAATGGGAATTCTTCTGCTGGGCTGCCGATCCGAATGGGGAGACGAATAGTCACACTCCTCTTCTATATAAACACGGCCTTCTTCCTCCTTTCATTTTTACTGTTTTACTCCTGAAATTCTGCAGAACGAGAGAAAGAAAACTAATTCGTGAAGCATCAAAATTCCTTTTAATTCTCGAAGTAATTACATCGGTAGGTTATAAAACTTCGATCGATTCCTTCTTTAATCATTCTCGAGTTGGATTTGTGAGCGATTAGGATGATTTAACTATGAAACTCTGATGACCTTGCCGCCGTGACCCTCCCCCTCGTCATCGTTGTCAGTAGACTCGTCGCCGTCTTGAGGTTGGAACGGAGGGAACGAGGATCCGTAGTTGAATGCACCAGCATGTAATTGCTTGGTTTTGATTTGAGGGACTGGCACGAGATTGGCCTTGGGGTCGGTTAGGGAAGAAAGAGGGTGTAGGAGAAGAAGAGGATGATGGAGAATCGGTTCGGTTCGGAGGGACATGAGAGTTGAAAAAATGAGGGAAAGAGGAAGGGAGTTCAGGAAATCGGACCGGGTCGGGGCAAGTAAAGAAAGAAAAAATAAAAGAAATCCACGAGATCGGATCGGGTCGGAGCAAGTATTTAAAGAAGGGGAAAAGGAGCCTACCTAACCGGATCGGGTCGGACCGTAAGATGACGGAGGAGAAGTATAACTACGTGATCCGATCCGAACCGTTAGGGGATTTTGCCTCCGATCCGATCCGACTTTGATTTTTTCGAGCTTCACTGTGATATTCAAGCCTAAAGCCACGCCCCCGATCCGATCCCAATGAACGGATACGAACTGAACCGAAGCACAGTCTACCTTAACACATAAAAACTCGTCTAACTGGCCCAATCAACTTTTGGCATGATTCTCAATTTAATGGACAGTTAGGATAGTGCCTTGCGAACGTAACTGGACATCAAGAATTACTTCAACTCTTTATATCTTGCCAAACTTTTTCGTCGCACTTTTAAACATTTACTTTGCACTTTTCGTATACACTGTTTACACTTTTGTTTGCACGCACACACGGGGGGATACGGGCTAATTTGCTCTAATTTATGCTATTGCTTCTTCAATAGTTTTATGACCATGAGACCCAGACGCTCTTCCAGACTAGGTGAGAGGAAAGAAGCCCCGGAAACCTCTAACAAGATTACTCTTGAGGACATATCTTCTCCGTCGGATCCAGAATGGGATAATGAGGGTTCAGATTACGACGTCGGAAATTGTAAAAGTGACGAAATGTCTTCAGAGAATGAAGTTTCTTTAGGGTTTGAAGAAGAAGGAGGGGTTGGCGACGACCGGGCTCCTGATGAGTTTGAATCGGCTGCCATATTGGAATCGCCCCAAGATTCTGTTGTATCGACAATTGATAATGACCGACTTAACCGAATTTGTTTGAAATATGGGATAATGAAAAGGGACACTCTAGTGCCTTCAAGCTCTGACCGTCCCCACAACCCTCCAGAAGGATATATGGTGGTCACTCGGTTGATGTGTATGGTCGGCGCTATTCCTCCATTTTCTCCCTTCATCGTTGACTTTCTAAGACAAATGTGGATTGGCCCCATGCAGCTGCATCCCAATTCTTATGCCTACTTGCACACTTTGTACATAGCATATCGTGAGGTCTTAGGCATAGAGCTCACGTTCGATGACGTTCATTTCTTCTATAACTTCAAGCATCGGACTCGAGAGACTCCATCTTTCTGCTATTTTGAGTCTGTTCCTAAGAGGAAGATAATCTCGGCGCCATTCAGCAGTAAAGCTGGAGATTCCAGACTGGAATGGTTCTATGTGAAGCGACAGCCTGGATATGCCAGGAGGTGGACAAAATCAAGTAAAGCATTGATTTTCTAAATCCGGGCTCTATACACTCGAATCATCACCTTAACTTGTTTTCCTTTTTGTTTGCAGTCGACAATCCAAAACAAATATCAGATCAGGTGTTCTTTGACCGGATGCACCAACTTCTTAATGGCGATCGGAAATTCTTGACTATCGACGAAGTCCTTAAGGACGAATATCTTCACTTTCATGGGCTGTTATCGTCTTTCGTAGCATTGGTCATGGGACGGCTCCATACGTGTATATTCCTCCAGTGGAGGTAGTCCCAGAGACAGGAGAAGGCTCGGGAGTTCCTACAGTGCCCCTTCAAACTTCACCTTCTCCATCTTCTACTCAGGATGACGAACTGGCTAACCTGGCCGAAAAGCATCGTGAAGGATATACTGCCCCCGAGGAGGCTACTTCTCTGGAAAAATCGACATCCTCCCAAGAGTCGCCACTTAATGCTTCCGAGGGAGATGTCCCTAGCACTGATGATCCAATATTTCAGGGTTTGGGGGATCTCCCCTTACCTGAAACTATATACACCTCAGAGGATTTTAGGAAGGATCCTTTAGTCTTCACCTCTTCTGAAGAGACCACTCCTGCTAAGGCCAAAGAGCCTGCCCGTACTAGTCTAGCTTCAGACTCGGGTTGGTTGGGGGGGAAACACACCACTTAGGACACACTTTTAACAGCATTAGCATTCATTGCACCTCTTTCTCCGTGAATCCATTGATTCTGAATTTCGTTTGTCTTATTGTGCAGGCACGATGTCTCGATCCTACTATGATATCAGGAAACTTCGCCGCAGCATGTCTAATCCACCTCAGAATATCGAGTATGATCGCAGTGATGATCGCGGTAGGGAGGAGAGAAGGCCTTATGATCCCTATCACTTTCGACCCTCACGTTCTCGCTCTCCCATTCGGTCGGATCAAGAGAAGTACCAAGGTTATCAAAGCCGTAGGGAAGAGGACAGGCCACCATCGAAAGACTCCACCTCTTCCCACGAAAAGCGCAGCAGAGAGAGAAGCCCTCCAAAAGATACTGAGTCTCGAAGTAAGTGCAAGGTCCCTGCTACTAAACGACCTAGGACAGACAAAGAAACTACCGAATCCTCCTCACATAGGGACACCGAATTGACGATCCCCACTCCTCCCCCACTAGATGCGGAAACTGCAATAAAGCGGGCATATTTAAAGGAGCAATTTCCCGAACACTACTTCGATACTTTGACTTTTTTACCTGCCCTTGAACCTATTTCTTCTAAGTGGGCAGATGAAGCCAAAGCAAAGATAGATGCGGTGGAAAAACAATATTCTGAGATGTTTAAATATTCACGCAACCTTTCCAGAATCATCCATACTCTAATCACGAATACCGATTCAATGCAAAAGACCGCGGAGGAGGATGCCAAGGCTTTAAAGGCTCTAGGAAAAGATTTGGAAAACACTCAAGCTCAGCTAGCTGTTGCTCAAAGGGACGCTTCTAACTTCAAACAACAATTTGAGGATATGCAAAAGCGCTATCGTGACTTGCTTGAATCTCACACTCAAGAGCGTTCTGAGCTAAAAAAGCAAGCCGATGATGCTAAGTCAGAAGCTGCTAAGACGCGCCTCGCTTATACTGACCTCGAACGGAAAAATGCCGAGTTAGCAAAGAGGAATGCTGAGTTAGAAAAGGAGAACACTGACTTAGCTTCAAAGCTACTGGAGGCAGAGAACAGAGCTGCCCTGGCGGAGGGCAATGTTGAGTGTGCTATCAAATCTACAGAGGAAGCCCGCAAACAACTGTCAGAGGCGGAGGCTGATATTCAGGGTTTTGGCGAATTAATGATTGAATTCTTCGCACATATTATCCGTCGCCGAAACATTTCTTGGATCGAAGATTACCCATCCACTCTAGTTCAAGTATGGAATCAGATCGTTGAGTGGGAAAAAGAGGAGCTCAAAGTCGATTCCATCGATGAGGATAAGCTAATGGAAAAGTACTTGAGGGATGATGAGCCAGAACGCCTAGCTGAAGGGCGCCGCCTCATTGCTGAGGCTATGGAAGAAGAAAGAAGGAGGATTAAACAGAAAAACATTCCCGAGACTGGTTCCTCTTCTGCTGCCCCCGCGACTTCGGAAGTAGAGGGGTATGACCCTGAAAATCCGGGAATCCCCCGAACAACTCTGCTATCTCCAATCCCTGAAATGGCATCAGAGACAGTAGTTACCCCCGCTGAGAAGTCTTCGGAAGGTATTCCTACCTTTTCTCCTCAATTTGTCAAGGCTATTTCTACCTTTCGCCACATGATTGAGCAATCGATGAAAAACCCATTGTTTTCGCCTGAGTTGATAACTGTTGCTCCTCATTCTGTAGGTATTGAGCCCTCCGGAAAGACGGATGTGACTCAGGGAGCCACCACTGGGGTAGAGCTTAAGGAAAAGGCAAAAGGAGGGGAGGACAAGGCTGCTCCTATAGACTTGGGAGAAAGAAGTGAGCCGACTAAGGCCGACACTCCCCATGATGAAGAAATGATAGCAGCTTTAAAGGATGATGGTGGTGACGAAGGTCATGAGGAGGAACCAGAAGTTGCAATAGTCGGGGAGTCAAAAAATGATGATGATGTTACTTTGGCTGCAATGAAAGCTGATCAAGACAAACGCTTGCAATTAAAAGCCGAAGAACTAGACCCTGAAGCCCTCAAGCCTCTCGCAGTTGTGGATGCGGGATCAAGGTTAGTTGTTAAGCTCTCAACTAGATCTATTACAGAGGAACTCGCTAAAAAATCTTCTCTTGATTCCAGCGCTCCGCCCTCTGGGAAGAAGTCTACCGGTTCCAGCACCGCATCTTCAGGAAAGAAGAAATCAAAACAAATCTTGACAGAGGCCGAGAAAGAAGCAAAGGATGCGGAGAAAGCCGCCAAGAAGTCCAAGGCTCACTCGAAATCTAAATAGTGGATTGTCTTGTGTCGTTTTAGCATTTAGCGAACCAACAATTGCTGCTAAAAGAGTGGCTTTTGCACCTTCTTTTTTAGCTATTTTCCTGTACAAATTCATTCATTTGTAAATAAAAAATAATTCATTTTCTTCAATGTCTGTTTGTCAGTAGTTCTGCACTTATGTAAAAATGCATGTCTTACTATAGTTATGAAATGAAGTTATGGAGGGAGGAAATATGCGTATACATATATGCCCCCAGTCAATTCCCACAAATTATTTAATGCTTAATCCAGCAATCTGAATGCTCCCGATTTTCTGACGGGATAGCACTTCCTGTGTCGTCAGTACCTGTCGTTTTTTCTGGCATTTCTTTTATACTCTCTCTCTCTCTTGAGAGTTAGAGTTCGAGCTCAGCAATCTATTCATTCCCCGGTCTTTCAGCTGGGAAGGATTTCTTTCTCAGCGCTCAGTCGGAGACGCTTTTATACTCTCTCTCTCTCTGGAGAGTTAGAGTTAGGGGAAGGATTTCTTTTTCAGCGCTCAGTCGGAGGCGCTTTTATACTCTCTCTCTCTCTGGAGAGTTAGAGTTAAGAAAGTCGTTTTCTCAATCTTTTATGTCTTGTCGCACAAATAGTCGTTGTGCTCTTTCTTATGTTTAAACTGTCTTCAACCTTTTCAGGTTTTGAATCATCCTGTATTCCATAATCACAACAAAATAATCGATGAATGTATATATATATAATGCATAAAAGTAAATAACACACAATATTTTTATAGTGGTTCGGCTAAGTCGTAGCCTACATCCACTTTATAGTCCTTTATTCATATCGTCAGATTTTCCCAAGGCAAGTCGTGCCTTATTACAGAGTTCATAAGAAAAATAACAAAGAGTACAACATTTCTAATCCAAATATCGCATCAAGTGTTGGGCATTCCATGCTCTAGGGACTTCTTCGCCATCTACGGTCGTTAACTTGAAGGTTCCTTTTTCAAGTTTCCGTTGGATGACAAAGGGTCCTTCCCACTTTGGACCGAGATGAGGAAGGGATGGAAAGACTCTCTTTAGCACCAAATCTCCTGGTTCAAAAGTCCTACGGCGAACTTTTTTGTCATAATAGCGTGCCATCTGACGTCGATGTCTTGCCGCACGCAAATCTGCTTCGTCCCTTTTTTCTTCGACTTCATCAAGAGACTCAAGTAAGAGTGCCCGATTCGTCATCGGGTCATAATACATCACCCTGTGGGAAGGAACTTCCAGCTCAACTGGAATTACTGCTTCTGAGCCAAAGGAGAGAAAGAAAGGGGTGTGACTAGTAGCCGTCTTAAATGTTGTACGATATGCCCACAAAGCCAGGGGCAATTCGTCAACCCATTTTGCCTTTGCACGCTCTAACCGTTTCTTGAGGATGGATTTTATTACTTTGTTTATTGCCTCTACTTGCCAATTCGACTGCGGGTAAGCAACCGCAGTGTATCGCTTGTCAATCTTATACTTCTGGCAGAAATTTCTGAATTCAGTACTATCAAACTGGGTTCCGTTGTCAGTTATAATCGTCCTTGTGATCCCGAATCGGCATATAATATTTCTGACCATGAAACTTATCACCTTTCTTGCCGTGATCTTGGTCAAGGGCTCAGCTTCCACCCACTTCGTAAAATAGTCCACGGCCACTATTGCATATTTCGCTCCTCCTTTAGCAAACGGTAGAACTCCAATGATATCAATTCCCCATGTGGCAAATGGCCAAGGACTCACCATTGATTTAAGTTGGGTCGACGGTGCTCTGGGGATTTTGGCGAATCTCTGGCACTTATCGCAGCGTCGTGAATAATCAGCTGCATCTTTATTAATTGTGGGCCAGAAGTATCTGTATCACAATATCTTTTTCGCTAAAGTCTGACCTCCTGTATGATCTCCACACTCACCTTCGTGCACTTCTCTTAGTACACGCTTAATGTCGTCGTGTGCTATACATCGTAACAGGGGCATAGAAAATCCTTGCCTATAAAGAGTATCATCTTGCATGACATATCTGGTAGCCTTGCTAACTACAGCCCTTTTCTCACTCTTCTTTGATGGGAGTGTCCCATTCTTAAGGAAGTTCTTGATTGGGGTCATCCACGACTCCTTCTCTGGTTCCGCTTCGAAAGCGAACTCAACTTCCATCGACTCAAAGCTTGGCGATTCCAACGTTTCGATTGGAATTATTTCAGTCTCTTCTGGATTGTCGGAACTAGCCAGCTTTGCCAGCCTATCCGCCTTCTGATTTTCGGCTCTTGGGATGTGTGTTATATTGTACCGCTCCAAGCTACTCAATAGCTCTCTCACTTTCCTGAGGTAGGCGATAAGTCGAGGTCCCCGAGCCACAAATTCCTCTCGCACTTGGAAAACAACGATTTTAGAGTCACAGAATATGTCCAACATTTTTATTCCGAGATCTTTAGCAAGCTTTAGCCCGGCAATCAGGGCTTCGTATTCAGAGTCGTTGTTAGTCGCCGAGAACTCTAATCGTAGAGCGTAATATAACGACCGTCCTTCAGGAGTGACTAAGACGATTCCAGCTCCGGACCTTCGATCGTTCTTAGCTCCGTCGGTGTATAGCTTCCATGGATCTATCTTCTACTCATCCTCGGACTTAACCACTCTGTCATCGATTATTTCCTCCTCTGGGATGGTGAACTCCGCAATAAAGTCTGCCAGAGCTTGCCCCCTGATCGACTTTCGTGGTTGAAAATTTAAATCAAATTGGCTTAATTCTATATTCCATTTGATCAACCTCCCCGATGCTTCGGGCCTCTGCAACACCTGCCTCAAGGGCTGGTCGGTGTATATGGTTATTGGATGAGCTTGGAAATAGTGACGAAGTTTTCGGGATGCGATTAGGAGGCTGTAAGCGAGCTTCTCAATCTTTGGGTAGTTGCGCTCTGCCGCTGCTAATTTCTTGCTTACATAATACACTGGCCTTTGTACTTTGTCTTCTTCTCGAACCAGGGCTGTGCTAACGGCGTGAGCCGAGACTGCCAAGTAAACAAACAATTCTTTGTGATCCACTGGCTTTGACAAAATCGGCGGTTTCTCTAGCAGTTCCAGTAAATTTCGAAAGGCCTCAACACAGTCCTGAGTCCACTCGAAGTTCTTCTTTCCTCTTTTAATCAAATCAAAAAACGGAACGCATTTGTCTGTGGCTGTGGAGATCAATCTACTCAGCGCGGCTACTTTCCCTGCAAGACTTTGGACATCTTTAATTCTTCTTGGTTCTTCAATGTTTCTAATCGCTGCTATTTGGCTAGGATTGATTTCAATTCCTCGGGAGCTCACAATGAAGCCTAGGAACTTTCCCGATGCCACTCCAAATGAGCATTTCAGAGGATTCAACTTCATTCGATATTTTCGTAGGATACTAAACATTTCCGCCAAGTCTTGCGTATGGCTGGAGGACTGTTTCGATTTGACAAGCATATCATCCACGTAAACTTCCATAGTCTTCCCTATTTGATTATAAAACATTCTGTTCACCAAGCGCTGATAAGTGGCTCCAGCGTTTTTCAATCCGAATGGCATTACAACATAACAATACAACCCCAAATTTGTAATGAAGCTCGTATGTTCTTGGTCTGGCACATGCATAGGAATTTGGTTGTACCCAGAATATGCATCCATGAAAGAGAGAAGTTCATGACCTGCTGTCGAATCTACAAGCTGGTCAATTCTGGGAAGTGGGAAACTATCTTTTGGGCAGGCTTTGTTCAAATCTGAAAAATCAATGCAAGTCCGCCACTTTCCATTCGGCTTCTTTACCAAGACGGGATTCGATATCCAGTCGGGATATGTCGAATCTCGAATAAATCCGTTCTGCTTCAGCTTCTCCACTTCCTCTTTGAGAGCAGCCGACCTCTCTGGGCCCAGCATACGTCTCTTTTGCTTCACAGGCGGATGCTTCGGGTTTACATTTAATTTGTGACTTATAATGGATGGCGATATCCCACACATGTCAGCGTGGGTCCAGGCAAACACATCCAAGTTCGCCTTCAAAAAGTCCGTTAGTTCTTTGGCCCGACATGGATCCAACTGAGACCCAATCTTCAAGACTCTTGTCGGATCAGCGTCATCAATGGGAATTTCCACTGTCGCTTCATTAGGAGTTGCATTTTTAGTCTCTGGTTCCTCGTCTTTTCTGGGATCCAGGTCTTCAGGCGTTCCTTTAAGCAACTCCTTCGGGGCCGATTTCTCTAATTGCTACGCCGAGCCCCCCTTTGGGGGAGGCGAGGCATCTTTACTCTCGATGTTAAGTCCTTTCATCAACATCTTTAGTTCGGCAACATAGCAGGCCCGTCCGGAAACTTGATCCCCTCTCATTACTCCAGTTCCGGCTTCGGTTGGGAACTTAAGCAATAAACACCAAGGGGCGATACAAACTATGAATTCAGCAAGGGCAGGCCTCCCCAAAAATGCATTATAAGGCGAATCTACGTCCAACACTACGAACTGAAGCATCCGCACTCTTCTGCGTTCTCCTTGCCCCAAGGTCACGGGCAATTCTATGTATCCCATGGGAGCTGTTGACGCCCCGTTGAAGCCTCTGATCCATCCTTCACATGGCTTCAAATCTTCAGATTCAAGCTTCATCTGATCGAATGACTTTTTAAACAAAATATTGACGGAACTTTCGTTGTCTACTAACACCTTATGAACCAAGGCCGGCCCAATGGTGGTAGTTATGACCAACGGATCATCAGTGGGTGAGTGAATCCCTGTATTATCTCTGCTGCGGAATACCACGTCGTCAAACATGGTCTTCTGCTGTTTTATGGGGGCGATATCTTCCAAATCATCACCTTTATTCACCTCTATGTGCTTGGCAGCATTTACATATTGATCCATTGCTCTAAAGCTACGGATTGCTGGGTGAGGTCCGCCCACTATGGAGTTGATAACAATTCCCTTGCCTTTCTGCTGTGCTGTAGGCTTGGGAGCAGGTAGAATGTGTTTTGGAGCTTGCTCTCCTTGCCCCTGTCCCTCGGGGCAACCTTGTATTCATCCAGTTTCCCTTCGCGCAGCAGCTTCTCAATCACATCTCTCAAATGCCGACATTCGTTGGTTGAATGTCCATGAGTTCCATGGAACAAACAAAACTTCCCAGTTGCCATTTCTTTCTCGGTCGAATCACGAGGTGGCGGTCTTTTATACTGCAAGACGTTGTACGTATCCAGGTAAATATTCTCCAGGGTGTCGTTCAATGGTGTATAATTCTCGTAGGTCTGGAATCGGGGTCTCTTGTTAGGATCACTTCCCCTATTTCTATTCCTTCTGTTACCGTTCGCATTACGGTTATTATTGTTGTTGCCCCCATTTCCAGCATTGTTGTTTCCACCCTTGTTTCCCACATTTACTTCAACCTTTCCGGAGCTTTCCCCAGACTGCTTCACGGCGACGTTACTTTGCACATTTTCTTTTGAAGCCGCTTCAGACTTTCTCTTTCGGTTTGCCCTGGCCTCCTCTCGTCTTAAATAAATATCGGCTTTTTCATAGAATATCTCTCTGGTGGAGGGTGTCTTCCCAGAAAGGTAATCCCCGAACTCGGATTCAGGATCGACTCCTTCCTTTAATGCCATCAGAATGGTGGGCTCATGCGGGTCACTAACCTCAGTCACAGCTAAGTTAAAACGGTCAAGATATGACCTCAAAGATTCTCCTGGTGCCTGCTTAATTCTTGATAATTCAATAACACTTTTGGACTTTCGGGCATGGAGTCGGAACTGATTCATAAAACGTTCACTCAGTTCCCTGTAATTCGAAATCGAACGAGGGGGAAGTCGGGTAAACCAGAACAGCGCCACATCTACTAAATAGATTGGGAATGCTTTACACTTCACTTCATCAGGGGCAGCAGCATTCATGAGCCACGAGTATCGCATCAAATGCTGTCCCGGATCAGTTCTCCCGTTGTACTTGTCCATCTGTGGCAGGTTAAAACGCCGGGGAAACTGGAAGTCGAGGATATCATCGGTGAAAGGAGTATGGCTTCGCTCAATGCCATAATCTTCATTTGTATAGTTCCGGCTCTCGGACATGATCTGGCGCACCATTGCCTGTACATCAGCATTAGTTAGGGGCCGCTCAGGTTCCCTGGCCCTAGTATCCGGGTTCCTTCTGGGCTCTTGTTCAGGAGATGCCCTTCTTCTTCGAGCTGCTTCTGCTCTATTCCGTTCCCTACGCTCCCGGTCGGTCTCGGGAGGAGGGGACTGGAGCCTTTGCCCCCGAGTGGGATCATTGTTTCCTAGTGCTCGTGCAATATCCTCGCGAGACCCCAAAGATCCGAATGTCAGCTGCTCCACATTCTGAGGTCGTTCGAGCGGCCTTCGTTCACGGGGCCGCTCTTCCTCGGAAGATGAAGACTGATCCACTGGTGTGTGACGAACCGGTGATGGGGTTCTTTGTCGACGGAGCTCGCTAATCTCCCTACTCATGAGCCTCATATTTTCTTGCATCATGAGGTTGGTGCGCTCGTGGACTTTCATAGCCTCCCTAGTACTTTCAAGCATATCAAGTAGGCGCGAGAAATCTCCTTGAGTAATGGGCGCAGATGGATTGACCTGATCACTGACCCTGGCGGCTGGAATCGGAGCATTTGTAGGGACTCGAGTAGAGGTTCCAACATCACCAAGAGTCGGATCGGATCGGAGATGAGAGGTCGGGTCGGTTCGGAGCTGGGGAGTCTGGTCGGGTCGGTACATGGCAAGCTGCTCGGGTCGGTTCAGATTGGGGGAATGCACTGCTTCAGAATCTCCTACCCGGATCGGATCGGAGCTCTCCACCTGAAGACGGTTTGGATTTCCTGCATTGGTTCGTCCTGCTGCTGAACTCTGCCCACGAGACCTTGTTACAACCGCATTTTGCTGATCTTCGCCAGCTCCATTTCCTCGACCAGATTGAACTTCTTTGCCTTTTCCTTTGGCCATGTTTCTTCGACAATCACTTCAACAAGTATCCAAGGGCGTTGAAACTTGAGGATTAACTTCTTTGAACTCAACGGTCCAAAAAGTAGAACGATAATCCCGAAAAACAAAGAATTCAGATGAATTCTCAGTGAAAGCACCAAAATGTTAGACCAAAAAGTGGTTCTAACACCCAAATTGATTAAAGGCAGAATGAAATGAGATCAAAAATAAAAAATAAAAATGAACACACAGGATTTATAGTGGTTCGGCGAAGAAATGCCTACGTCCACTTGTCTTTCACTATTTTCACTGATTTAGTTGCAAGTACAATGAAATGTTCACTTGATTTCTCTCACAACTCACGTACAATCACTCAAATGTCTAAAAATAAATAATGAAAGAAGATTTGGATTTCTCGGGAGTGTTGGAATTCGGGTTATGAAGGTGGTTGAACTCTCCAAATAAAAATGTTAGCCCACTTTGTGAACTGGGCTACACAAAGTCAAGATGAGAAATATTGAAAAAACTTGGGAAGAACTGAAGCAGGTCGGATCGAAGCACTGTATCGGTTCGGATCGGATAAGGTCTTCTGTTCGGATCGGAGAACAATTGCTGTTGGAATCAGAGAGGCACAGCTGTTCGGATCGGAGGGCAGTCTACTTCAAGTTGGATCGGAAAGCCACCCAGTTGCTACAGAGATAGATCGGAGCGGAGCAGAGTAAAAAGGAGAGAGAATTGGTCCTGAGTTAATCCTGGTCGGATCGGAGATGCCGATCCGAACCCCTTGAGCCCACTCTTCCGATCCGAACCCATTTTCCACGTCACTCCCCTGCATGAGCGCCTGATTATTCGGATCGGCTATGACCAGTTCCTACCCACAACGTCCACTACTCTGATGCGTTGTCAACATAGAAATTCATCCGAACCCGAGGCTGATGGGATGGTTGACACGTGGCTCTGATCCGGATCGGGTTCTGAGCAAATTTTCACCTATAAATACCCTGTTTGGATACAATGAAAAGGATCTTTTCTCTGGCATTTGGAGAGTTCAACCACCTTCATAACCCGAATTCCAACACTCCCGAGAAATCCAAATCTTCTTTCATTATTTGTTTTTAGACATTTGAGTGATTGTACGTGAGTTGTGAGAGAAATCAAGTGAACATTTCATTGTACTTGCAACTAAATCAGTGAAAATAGTGAAAGACAAGTGGACGTAGGCATTTCTTCGCCGAACCACTATAAATCCTGTGTGTTCATTTTTATTTTTTATTTTTGATCTCATTTCATTCTGCCTTTAATCAATTTGGGTGTTAGAACCACTTTTTGGTCTAACAGTGGCCAACTCGAGGTTGGGTTGAGTTTGTAGCATAAATCTACCCGGAACCGACCGGCTTAACTAGTGGTTACAAGCAATAGGACCCAATGTGAGTAGTTGGTCATGTCGCACTTGAAACCCGAGGTTAGACCAAGTTGTGGTGTAAAGCTACCCGGACCCGCCCGGCTTAACTAGTAACCACAACAAGGTCTAATGTGAGAGGTTGAGTGCATTAAATTAATTAATGCCACATGGTAGGGTTAAGTCATGGACCACTTGAATACTTAACCAGTTAAACATGATGGGTTGACGCGGTTAAGTCATGAACCTTAGGTACACTTAACCAACTTGATACTTGATTGGGTAGGGTTAACCACATTTAACCCGCTAGAAACCCTAGTTACGTGGTCCTTTTCACCAGTAACCCTCTTGATTGTATCATGATACCCTAGGGACTAGGCTAGGGTGGGGCACGATTACTGGGCTGACATGTAAGCGACCAAAACGACGGCTGAGTAGGTGCGCCGGTGTAGGTTCAGGCGGACCATGGTCGTGCACAGGGTCCGGAGTTGAAAAAGCAGACACGGGCACCCATAGGTTTAGACTGTGCATGCTTGATTTGTGTCCGTGGTTGGCACCCTAGGGCTTGATACACCCTAGGGTGGACCTAGCACAGTTTGACTACACTTCGTGATTGGGCCGTATGACACCGACACTTGACGAGTTAGGCTTTTAGGGAGCCGATCGACTAGACCGAGTAGTTGGACCTCGATTTAGATCATCTCATGATGTGGGCCAGCTTTGGGCTAAGGGATCATTTCTTGATTATACTTGACATGGATTGGAATACTAGTACACACCTGGTGCAACTTAACCTTGTATATGCGATGCCACACTTGATCTATCTTGTTAACTTTTCACCATGCCAGTTATCACCCTACATCTCATCTCTGTTTTACATGTTCAGTTAACTTTATTAGTTTTTATACTGATAGTAGATAGGACTTACCAGTCTTTTGACTGACCCGTTTTCTTTCGCCTCATTTCTTCAGTTTCCCCCCCCCCCAGGTTTGTAGGGTGGGAACACTGGTACCTAGCTTGGATCTTTAGCTGCTTTTCTGGATAGCTCATGTACGGTTTGGACTTGAGCTCGCTATGGCTTTATTCTACCTTGGGGATAGTTACTTTATGTTATTTCCAGTTTTCAGTTTATGTTTCTAGACTATGTTTTGTGGAAAATAATGACCAAGTACTTTGATGTAACTTGACTATGGTTTTGAAATGTTAGTTTTATCCGCTGCTTTATTTACTCTGTTTTACTTATGTGTTCTGTCTTGTGATATCTGCATGCATGTTTACCTCGTTTAACGCCCCTCCAAAGCTAGTGTCCTTGCAAGAGTGGCATTGGCGGAGGTGGGGTGTTACATTTGGTATCAGAGCATAAGGTTTACAAGATTTGAGCAAAAAAAAAAGGTTTTTAAAACTTACCTTTTGAAAAACTATTTTCAAAACCAATTAAGTATTTTCCAAGAAAGGTCTAGTTATTTTAAAAGGCTATTCCCCAAAATCCATTAGCAGTATCCTTCGTTTCCTCGTTCTAAATCTATCTTTTCCTTTTTCAGCATGGCCGATCTTAACCTTCCCGAGGGAGTGACCATTCCCGGATGGTTCCGGAGGTACTTGGAAGCTAGGCCCAACGATGCGGGCCCAGCAAATACCCCCACCGTAACTGAGGTTCCTCCTCCTCCTCCTCAGCATCCACAAGCAGATTTCGCTAAGGTTTGCAAAGACTTTAAGGCGATGGGTGGCAAGAATTTTATTGGGACGGAGACTTTTGTGGAGGCACGGAAATGGTTGAAAGAAACTGAAGATCTTTTCGCTATCTTTGATGTGGAAGACCATAGAAAGGTTTTATTGGCAGCATGGTTATTAAAAGAAGAAGCTGCTTATTGGTGGGAGGTCACCAATGCTACTAGGCCTATAGAGACTTGGGCTGACTTTAGGACAAGGTTTGGGCTTAAGTTTCTATCATCAGCTGAGGCAAATCTGCAATTGGAAAAGTTTATATCTTTGAAGCAAGGGGACATGACAGTGAGGGAGTATGTGAATAAGTTTAACCAACTCGCTCGATTCGGTTTGGACATGGTTAATACTCCCCAGAAGAAGGCTTTACGCTTTGCAAGAGGGTTGAATGAGCCATTACAAGGTTTAGCCCTATCTCATATACCTATGGGGGCCACTTTTGAAGGCCTAGTAGACATGGCATTGCTTCAAGGAGACGATAAGAATGGCAAGAAAGAAGTCAAGCCTAATGAGACTCAAGCCAAGAAGACAGACTCCAAGTGGGGAGGAAATCAGAGCAATCAGAACAACAAGAACAACAAGAACAACAAGGGCAACAAGGCCAAGGCAAAGGACCCAAGAAAATGCAACTTCTGTGGGATTGTTGGGCACATAGCCAAAGATTTCAGAAAGAAGAAGAGGAAGTTGGGCGAATGCTTTCATTGTGGAGAGACTGGACACTTTAGCAAGGATTGCCCCAAGAAGCAAGGGCAGAATCAGCGTGCAGGACCTTCTGGAGGGCAAGTGCATGCTCTCAACACTGCTCCAGCTTAGGACCGAGGTAGTATTTCTGTAGAAAGTCTTGTTTATATTTCTGATCATCCTGTTCGCACCTTATTTGATTCTGGCGCATCGCATAGTTTTATTTCTTCTGATCTTGTTGAAAGTTTGCACCTAAGTACTAGTCTAGTTGAGGATCCCGTCAGTGTTTCAAATCCAATTGGGGGTTCCGCCCATTTATCAATGATTTGTGTGGATTTGAAGATTTCTATCTTGACCGTAGAATTCACGTTATGTTCTCGGGTCCACGGGATACGGGTTGATTTTGGGAATGGATTGGTTGTCCAGTTATGGATCCATCCTCGATTGTGAGCATAGGGTGGTGAGGCTCATGACTCGCCTCGGTAATACCCTAGAAATTTCTTGTAACCCTAGAGGTCCCGTCATGTTATGTTATCTTGAATCTCTTGACTCGTCCATCAATGATCTGCAATCTGTAAGGGTGGTTCGAGAATATCCTGATGTCTTTGAAGAGGTTAAGGGGTTACCCCCTAAACGAGAGATAGATTTTCGTATTTATCTTGTTGATAATGCCAAGCCAGTTTCATTGCCCGTTAGGCACATGGCCCCATGAGAAAGAAGAGAGCTCAGTAAGCAAATCAAGGAGCTGCTTGAGAAGAATTTTATTAGGCGAAGCATTTCTGAATGGGGTGCTCCCGTGGTATTCGCTACTAAGGCGGATGGTTCGCTTCGTCTATGTGTTGATTATCGAGAGTTGAACAAGCTGATAAAGAAGAATAGGCACCCGTTACCGAGGATTGATGATCTCTTTGATCAGCTTGTTGGTGCTTCTGTTTTCTCTCAGCTTGATCTAGCCACCGGATTCCATCAGCTTAGAGTGGCTGAGGATAGTATTGATAAGACTGCGTTTAGGACTCCAGATGGATTCTTTGAATGGCTTGTTATGCCATTCGGTTTGACTAATGCACCCGCATACTTCGTGGATTGATGAGTAGGGTGTTCAGGGAGTTCCTTAACAAGTTTGTTGTTGTCTTCGTGGATGATATTCTGATCTTCTCAAAGGATGAGGAAGAGCATGCTAGGCATCTCAAGGAAGTGATGGATACGCTAAGAGCGCATCAGTTGAAAGCCAAGTTCTCCAAATGTCATTTCTGGAGAAGGGAAGTTCGGTTTCTTGGACATATAGTTTCTAAGCAAGGCATAGCGGTGGATCTCGCGAAAGTGGTTGTGGTTCAAGACTAGAAGACTCCTAGGAATGCAACCGAAGTAAGAAGCTTTCTCGGTCTGGCGGGCTACTATAGGAAGTTCATCAGGGACTTCGCTAAGATTTCGGCCCCTCTTACTAAGTTGACGAAGAAGAACTTAGTCTTTGCATGGGACTTGGAGTGTGAGCTTGCTTTTCAAAGGCTCAAGAGAGCCCTTACCACAGCTCCAGTTTTGGCATTAACTGATAGTGGTAAGATGTTTACCGTGTACACCGATGCATGTGGCACGGGGTTAGGTGCTGTTCTAATGCAAGAGGGAAGAGTGATATGTTATGGGGGTAGGCAACTTAAAGTTCATGAGAAGAACTATCCCACTCATGATTTGGAGTTGGCGGCGATCGTCTTTGCACTCAAATCCTGGCGCCACTATCTTCTAGGCGAAAGGTTTGAGTTGTATACTGATCACAAGTCACTCAAGTACCTCTTCTCGTAGAAAGATCTGAATCTAAGGCAACAAAGGTGGATGGAATTCTTGGCATCCTATGACTTCGAGATAGCTTATACCCCTGGCAAGGGTAATGTTGTGGCAGACGCACTAAGCAGAAGGAGGTTGACTTTGAGTCACTTGTTGATTGAGATGAAGAACTTAGAGTTCTTGGCAACCTTTGATTTCACGATGACTGTTGAGTCGATGACGGGTTCATTAGCATCCCTTGAGCTTAGACCCACACTTCTTGATCAAGTTGGGGCTTCCCAGAAAGGAGACCCGCAGATAGTCGAGGTCATGGACAAGTTGATTCGTGGTGAGACGTCTAGTCACCTTGCTAGATATACTATTGATGATAAGGGTTGGCTAAGGCATGACGGAAGGTTATGCATTCCACAAGTAGGAGACTTGGTGCATAAAGTTCTCGAAGAAGCACATCACTCAAAGATGACTATACATCCTGGAGGAGATAAGATGTATAGAGATATGAAGCGCATTTTCTTTTGGGCCGGAATGAAGAAAGATGTGGCAGAGTATGTTTCAAAGTGCATGGTGTGCCAACAATTAAAAGCCGAGTCGAAGAAACCAGGTGGGCTATTACATCCGTTGGAGGTCCCGCAATGGAAGTGGGAGAGTATTTCTATGGATTTTGTGGATGGATTGCCTAGGTCAAGGAAAGGGAATACGAGCATATGGGTCATAGTTGACAGACTTACGAAGAGTGCTCACTTCATTCCAGTAAAGAGCAAGAGGACCGCATCATGGCTAGCATCTATTTATCTTCGAGAGATAGTGCGGTTGCATGGAGTTCCTTCTAGCATAGTTAGCGATCGTGACCCAATTTTTACTAGCCAGTTCTGGAATAGTTTGCAAGAAGCGATGGGTACGCGATTGAATCTGAGTACGGCCTATCACCCCCAGACGGATGGCCAAACCGAAAGGGTGAATAGAGTGCTAGAAGATCTTTTGAGGCTTTGTGTTCTTGACTTTGGTGGTACTTGGGAAGACCACCTTCCTCTTGTAGAGTTTGCTTATAATAATAGCTATCAAGCCAGCATAGGGATGGCACCATTTGAAGCTCTGTATGGGAGGCCGTGTAGGTCACCATCTTGTTGGTGGGAGGCAACAGATAGGCTGATACTTGGGCCCGATATGATACGGGACACATCCGAGAAAGTTGAATTGGTGAGAAGACGGATGAAAGCGGCCCAAGATAGACAGAAATCCTATGCTGACAAGCGAAGGGCAGATTTGGAATTCGAAGTGGGAGACATGGTTTTCGTGAAGGTTTCTCCTTTGCGTAACGTGGTTCGTTTCGGAGCAATCGGGAAGCTGGCACCAAGGTTCGTAGGACCCTTCCCTATCATAGAGAGAATTGGAAAGATGGCCTATATGGTGGAATTGCCCGAGAAGCTAGCCGGAGTGCATAATGTCTTTCATGTCTCGCATCTCCGAAAGTGCCTACATGAGTCCGCTGAGGTGGTTGAACCAAGCATTCTTGAAGACGTGGAGGTAGAGAAAGAGGCAACCTTGAGGAGAGCTCCGATTCGTATCTTGGGAACAGAGATCAAGAAGTTAAGGAATCGAGAAGTCAAATTGGTGAAAGTTCAGTGGAGTGAAACCGATGAAGATGCAACTTGGGAAACCGAGGAGAAGATGCGTGGACTTTATCCATTCCTTTTTTTGTGGGTACATTCTCAATCTCCTTTCCTAATCAGCATATCTTTCTTTTTGCTATCCATGTTTATCCCGTTTATCTTGTTATCTCATGAGAACCTTAGGTAGAAACCCTTTGGATGAAACATGTATTTGAAACATGTTATGCTTGATGTTTACAAGTGGTTGCAAGTGTTTGCAAGTGGATACTCGTGGATGCATGATACACATTAGGCACTAAGATCAGCTCACACACTTTCATGTTGCATATGCATGAGTGTTTATGCTTATTCATGGATGAAACTTGTTGTGCTATCACGTGGATGTTGCATATGAATGAATGTTATGTGCACTCATGTAGAGATTATAAATTATGTTAGGAATTTGCATACATATGGACTCATTTCACTAACATACTTTGCATTAAGGAGGTTTACTGAATCAGTAACCGCCTGATTTTTGCATTAGATAAGTACATATACACACACCTTTTGCATATGTTCATACAGCATTTAGAATCTTTTTAAGGACAACGGTTACTTATGGATGATGTTTTGAGTATATGGATGATGGATGGTAGGATACGTTCTTCCTAACTTGGAGATTTCGGGGACGAAATCCTTTAAGGAGGGGAGAATGTAACAGCCCGTATTTTTAATAACATGTTATAATGTAAATCAAGGCAGAATTAAATTCTAAAATCTAAATCAAGGGAAACGGGTTGTGCCATTGCGTTCGTCTTGGAAAAATACGCGAAATAGAGTCCAAGTTTTCGAAAAACGGAGTCCGTATGACCAAGTTATGGCCCAATGAAGTTTTCAGAAAATTCTAAGCCCGAAAACAGTTCAAATTCGAATTCAGATTCGAATTACAACCAAGGCAGAATGGGCGGGAATTTTCCCGCCCCAGGCAGGGTCGACACAGGGGTCGACACCAATGGGTCGACACCCATGTCGACCCAGGGGTCGACCCCCCCGGTCGGACCAATTTTTCTGGTGCACCATTTTGACAAGTTGGGTCTTGTTCTGGAAGTTTCTGACGGGAGTTGATGGCTCAGATTCGATTTAGGGTTAATCCTATGGTCTAAACTACCCCTAATCTCTATAAAAAGACCACTAGACCTAGCCTAAACCCTCATTAATCATTCCTACAACTAAATGCTGCCCAAATGTTCACTAATCATGGCCTCCACCTTCTTCATGAGAGCATGAGTGTCTCAAATCAATCTATGTCATAAAGGAGCCATCTTTCTTAAGTAAAAGAGCCATCTTTCTTTGTCTTTGGGGTTATTCCTTCTTGTTCTCAAGTCTTGAAGTGGAGTTTATCGTCTTTGGTTGCGGATTTGCTAGTGTGGCTTCGTCTCAATCTTATTTTATATTTATTCTAGTCTTCATAGCATTTTAAGCCCTATACTACTCTTAGATTCTAACTATGAAGTTAAATATGGCATGTTGCAAGTTGAGTTTGGGCCTAAGTTTGATATGTGCTTTGATCCTATCATGTTATGCATAAATTTATTCTATGCATGTTAGTAAAGTTACCACCTTTACCTTATGCATAGAAAGCTATAAGCTTTGTGTTGAAATGTTGCATTATGCAACATGAGAACTCTCATAACCTTTATGATAACTTGCATATAATGTTATATGCGAACTTCTAGTCATCACCCTATGTCATTCATGATCATGTTCCACCTATTTGCTTAAGTTGATATTATGCATGTTTTGAGGCCTATGATGTAATATGCAAGCTTATGAACATATTTATGCCTCATATGCCACCATGTTTAACTTGTGGCCAACCTTATTACCTTATGCCCTTTTTGTCATGTTTGCCAAGTTCCCTCTTTTGATCTATGTTATGCGAAACGTACATACGAGGGGAATGCGTTGGGTTTGGGTAATATCAATGACATGAAACATGACATGAACATTTACTTGTGATTATGTTGTAAACATAATAATGGACATGACACTTAGAAAATATGAGTGTGGCCAACTCGAGGTTGGGTTGAGTTTGTAGCATAAATCTACCCGGAACCGACTGGCTTAACTAGTGGCTACGAGCAATAGGACCCAATGTGAGTAGTTGGTCATGTCGCACTTGAAACCCGAGGTTAGACCAAGTTGTGGTGTAAAGCTACCCGGACCCGCCCGGCTTAACTAGTAACCACAACAAGGTCTAATGTGAGAGGTTGAGTGCATTAAATTAATTAATGCCACATGGTAGGGTTAAGTCATGGACAACTTGAATACTTAACCAGTTAAACATGATGGGTTGACGCGGTTAAGTCATGAACCTTGGGTACACTTAACCAACTTAATACTTGATTGGGTAGGGTTAACCACATTTAACCCGCTAGAAACCCTAGTTACGTGGTCCTTTTCACCAGTAACCCTCTTGATTGTATCATGATACCCTAGGGACTAGGCTAGGGTGGGGCACGATTACTGGGCTGACATGTAAGCGACCAAAACGACGGCTGAGTAGGTGCGCCGGTGTAGGTTCAGGCGGACCATGGTCGTGCACAGGGTCCGGAGTTGAAAAAGCAGACACGGGCACCCATAGGTTTAGACTGTGCATGCTTGATTTGTGTCCGTGGTTGGCACCCTAGGGCTTGATACACCCTAGGGTGGACCTAGCACAGTTTGACTACACTTCGTGATTGGGCCGTATGACACCGACACTTGACGAGTTAGGCTTTTAGGGAGCCGATCGACTAGACCGAGTAGTTGGACCTCGATTTAGGTCATCTCAAGATGTGGGCCAGCTTTGGGCTAAGGGATCATTTCTTGATTATACTTGACATGGATTGGAATACTAGTACACACCTGGTGCAACTTAACCTTGTATATGCGATGCCACACTTGATCTATCTTGTTAACTTTTCACCATGCCAGTTATCACCCTACATCTCATCTCTGTTTTACATGTTCAGTTAACTTTATTAGTTTTTATACTGATAGTAGATAGGACTTACCAGTCTTTTGACTGACCCGTTTTCTTTCGCCTCTTTTCTTCCGTTTCCCCCCCTCCCCAGGTTTGCAGGGTGGGAACACTGGTACCTAGCTTGGATCTTTAGCTGCTTTTCTGGATAGCTCATGTACGGTTTGGACTTGAGCTCGCTATGGCTTTATTCTACCTTGGGGATAGTTACTTTATGTTATTTCCAGTTTTCAGTTTATGTTTCTAGACTATGTTTTGTGGAAAATAATGACCAAGTACTTTGATGTAACTTGACTATGGTTTTGAAATGTTAGTTTTATCCGCTGCTTTATTTACTTTGTTTTACTTATGTGTTCTGTCTTGTGATATCTGCATGCATGTTTACCTCGTTTGACGCCCCTCCAAAGCTAGTGTCCTTGCAAGAGTGGCATTGGCGGAGGTGGGGTGTTACATAGAATGATCACTATTGTCATTTTTTCCATCACCTTTCCCTTTTGTGTTCATGACTAGGCTATTTTCTAGCCTAGATGCTTCCAGACATATGTGAATACATTAATTAGGGAACGGGGGAAAAATGTTAGAATTGGCATAATTTAAATAATATGAATTGGACATATAATTAAAAAAGGGGGAAGTGGGGACATAATCACCTATAAAGACATAGGTAAGAATTGGATAAAAATGGAATGTTTAATATTTACAATTAGAAATTATAATTGCACTTATAACACAAGGTTAGGTTGCATTAGTGGTGGAAGTCTGCCCGGACCCGACCGGCATATCCAGCAGCCACTAGTTTTGAACCTAATAAAGATGTCTATGTGCGCAAATACAAGACGGGCTAGACACGAGGTTAGGCCCAACTTGTGGAAGAAGTCAGCCTGGACCGGACCGACATATCCAACATCCACAAGTTGTAGGCCTAATTTGGGAGGTCTAGCCCGTTATAACCATAAATGGACATGGTAATGAATCGGAGTAAACATGGAATGATAGTAACCTATTATGATTAATTACTTAATGAAAATGTTGTCAATAATAGGTAGGCTTGTCCTAGGGACAAGTGAAAATTATAACATAAGTTATAATACAAGGAAAGAAAGCTTATTAGTAAACCTTAGTTAAGAAAACTAAGTTAATAAGTAAACAACGTCAAGTTGTAGTGATATGTTAACAGGAAACAGGTAAACTGAGAAGAAGTATACTTAATTAAATATCAAGTAAAACATGTTATTATAACTACGAAAACAGACAATACAAAAAGGATTGTAAGATTACTTCCGTTAATTGCAATCCTAGGGTGAAAGATTGTAAGATTACTTCTATTAATTACAATCTAAAGAATAACATGTATTGGGGCTTATTAATGAACTTAAATGGATTAAGTTATATTTATACAAAATTAATAAGCAAGTGAAACTTGGGTAAGAAAAAAGCAATCAATGTGAATCTTGGGTAGGTGGGTAATACTAGTATATATAGGCCCACAAACTTAACCGTTAAAAAAACATGCTTTGTTCAGTGGGAGGGTTAAATACATCTTGGGTAGGTGGGTAATATTAGTATATATAGGCCCACAAACTTAACCGTTAAATAAACATGCTCGGATCAGTGGGAGGGTAAAGTAAATCTTGGGTATATGGGTAATAGTAGTATATATATCGGCCCACAAACCTAACCATTAAATAAACATGCTTAGATAAGTGGAGGGTTAAGTAAATCTTGGGTAGGTGGGTAATATTAGTATATATAGGCCCACAAACTTAACCATTAAATAAACATGGTTGGATCAGTGGGAGGGTTAAGTAAATCTTGGGTAGGAGGGTAATATTAGTATATATAGGCCCACAAACTTAACCGTTAAAAAAACATGCTTGGATCAGTGGGAGGGTTAAGTAAATCTTGTGTAGGTGGGTAATATTAGTATATATATATAGGGCCACAAACTTAACCCAATAAGGTTATGTAATTAAAGACACCTAATCGTATACATAACCGGTGGAAATAATAAAGTTTTGTAGTTAAAAACTCCTTTTAAGGTAAGCATAACTTGTAGAAATGATAGGGTTATGTAATTCAAGACACCTAGTGGTATACATAGCCAATGAAAAACCTAGTGGGGGATACAAGACAAAGGGGAGAGCTTATGTGGGACCCATTTCATCCAGTAACCGGGAGTAGGTATCAAACATGTACTCCGTACTAGGTCGGAGAAGGGGCACGCTTACTGGACTGATTGTAAGAGATCCAAACATGGAGGATGGTGTGGGCGGCGCAAACCGGTCGGGGCCATGTGCGTGCATGAGCCGGGCAGAGGGGGATAAGTCGACCATGACACCTGTAGATATGGTTATGCACATTATTAACCAGGGGTTGCCACTTTAAGAAGTGATACCTCCTATTGTGGGGCGGACATAGGGTATCTACGTGGATAGGGAGCCGATCGATTAGGGTAGTTAGGGTATATCTAGGCTCTGGTAAGTTTAGGAGTCCGTTATTGGGGCTGCCTGTGGATTGTATGGGGTTAAAACATCTCACCAGAAGTATGCCTAAGTCTACCATCTTGTACGTGTTGGGGATCATCTCATTTTAGTTATACTAGTATTGTGCAGAGGAATCTTTAGAGAAGCATATCACTCTATCATGTTTACCTTGTCATACCTGTCTCTTATAGTGTTATCTTCCTTATCCATCTTATATGCCTGTCATGCTATTTATTTACTTGTTAAACGTAACTAGACTCTCCAGAATTTATGTCTGACCTTTTTTGTTTCCTCTTCTTTCTTCCATCCCCCTCCCCCCAGGTTCACAGGGTGGGAATTCTCAGGCTTAGTCAGGACTCGGTTATCATCTTGCTTGGAGCAGGTTTTGAAGTATTACTCAAGTTCTTATCTCTACTATGGCTTTGTCTCTTTTTGGGCATATTAACACGTGAAACCTCAGAAATATCCTAAGGTCCATCTTAGCGGGGTTGTCATCTCTATTTGTGTACATTAAAGAGTAAGTGACAGCTTTCATAGATAGCTCAATGAGGGAAAAAGATAATTTGGGAAAGAATGGGAATGAATAAAGTAATCCTTTACAAAACTCTTTTTATTTCAAAAATAATTATAGTTTTTAAAAGGGTTACTTTGAAAATTATTTGATTTTTTTACTTTTAAAACCATCTTTAGGAATACTAAAATGTTTCTTTGATACCAACTGCGACAACTCATTCACTTTGACCTTCCCTAAATACAATCATATCAAAAAGTGTAGTTCATCAAGTGGAAAGACTTAATGTAACGACCCAGGGATTTTCGGCCCCGAAAATCGATTTAAATATCTCTACCATACTTATGTCGACCTTTCAAACACCGAAAAACACTGGAACGTTTATAGAAAGAAATTAGAAGGTGAGATAAGAAAGAAAGAAAGAAAGAAATATTAGAATAGAAGAAGAAGGACCAACACAGAGTCTCACATCGCAGCGGAACAAAATATAATTCAGAAATAAATTTTTATTGAAAGCTTTTGAAAATACTTACAATATCAGAGTACATCACATCTCTGGACAGTTATAATAATCTGTCCTCATACACGGGGGAATAATAATCATATCACATATCTGAACACCTTCAGCTTGTCACTGGACTTCAAAGTTTCTGATAACCTGAACCTGTACACCCTGGGCTAACCCGAGCATTTACAAAACACTGGGTTAGTCTGGTGAACCAGAGTGAGAAAAACTCGCACAAATTAATGTATCACACAACTTGATTTTAAAGTTAAAATCCTTTTGAAAGAAAAGGATAATCGTAAGATCAAATCCACACATAAACACGGATGGTTTTACCTTACGATAACCCAAAACAATTTTCGAAATCAATATCTTTTCTGATATTATAATAATGTCTAAATACAAGTAAATAACAATCTAGTGGAACGCTTGCATCTCACGCTCCACATATATAGTATACAAATCAAAATCACAGGCGCTTATTGGAGATTGGATTCCGACTTTGACAAGGTATGGGACCACCTGCCGCTTGTGTATCTCTAGAGGCGAATACACTGGGTTCAACAAGAACGTCTTGCAACCCGGCCCTCACATGACCGACCACTCATTTCGCTTGAGTGTATCGAACGTATATCACCAACGGTTGGACTCAAACCACCATTTCCCGAATGGGCAGAATCGATAAAGTAAGAAACAAAAGGAATTTCTCTAGATAGGTGATTATACATCCTAATGGGAGCGACCCACATAGCCATGTTGCCTGCCCGATTTGTGTCATCTCCCGATTGATGAGGCTTGAGGTCAGAACACATCTGGTCTTCATATACTTTGAATGCCACATCGTCAGATCCGCCAAATCACACTGATTGACGTCTACAAAAATACTCTAGTTTATTTGGCTAGAGAATAACCATTTCTCCGCCATCAACTATGGTACATTTGGAGAAATAACCGCATGTAATTACTTTGGAAATACTCTGTCAAACATCCGTCCATACAAGTCATCCAGGAACAGGATGAACCGAAGGTACTCTCCTACTGTGTAACACCCCGTGTATTCTATAATAGTGAAATTCACAAATTAAAGTATAATTAATTTCAAATCAAAGAATTAAGGGAAACGGGATACGCCATTGCGTTCATATCGGAATTCTGCTTGAGATAGAGTCCGAGTTTGCGTAAAACGGACTCCGTATGAAGAAGATATGGCCTCCGGAAGTTTCAGAATTCAGTTTAAAATTCAAACAGACGAAAACAGCTCAGAAAAACAAATTTAAAATTCAAAAATCGGGCCTAATTGGCCAAGGTGGGAAAATTCCCGCCCAAGGCACCCAGGTCGACTTGGCAGTCGACCTGGGGCTAGCCAGGTCGACTGGGCAGTCGACCTGGGTAACCCTTGTCGACTGCCAAGTCGACACGGTGTCGACTGGGGTGTCGACCTGGCCCCTGAGCCAGGTCGAACCCAGCCCACCCTGGCTGGCCTAGTTTGTGTATGGTCGATTTTCTGAGCCTTGCCTTGTCATTAAGGCTAGGTGTCAGCTCCTGATTGGTCTCTCCTTCCAACGAACGGCTATAATTAAACCAAGCTCCATCGACGTTCCTAATCAACCCACAAACACTATAAAAAGAACCTAAGACCTAGCCTAAATCATACTATTTCATTTTAGCCTCAGGCCACCGCCATTAAACCTAGAGCTCTAAATTAAAAATACAAAGAACAAAATTAAAGAAGACGAAGGACGAATCTTGAAGGCTACAACTAGAAGCTACAACAACTACGACGCTTTAGACAACGGATTTGGGGCTATTTGATTTGGAATTTTCTATTTTGATTACTTGCTTCATATTGTAAGTTCTATGTCACTTTTTAGGCAAAAACGCTAAAATAACATGGACATGCCATGAATTGAAACCGGATTTAGGAACTATTATTAATCCATGTTTATATTGTTTAACTTTGAATCATAATTTGGGAATATTGCTATGTCAACGTTGCAAGTTAAACTTATCATGATTTTGATGTTGTTATGAATCACTTGGGCTTAATTGTATGGCAAGTTGGACTAATATATGTCCATGGAATCACTATGTTTATTTAAATCTTTATGTTGATTAAATCATGCCTATGATGCAAATTAAACCATGTCTATGATGTTGATGGAACTATGCCTGTGATGTTAATATACCTATCATGTTAATGACAAATTGGGAATTGCTAGGTTATGATGAAAGGTTGGAATCATTATGTTTATAATGCTAGATGAGAATCATTATGTTAAAAATGCTAAATTGGAATCCACTATGCCTATTAGAATTACCATGCCTTTAATGTTTCATGTTTGTAATAAGATTATTATTATGCCCGCAATGTTTATTATGCCAATGATGTAAAGTTGAAATCATCATGTTAAACTAAGTTGGAACCATTACTATGCCAAGTTATCATCATGCTAGTATTGAAACCATGTGATATGTTATAGCCTGTTTATTATGCAAGTGATGTTGGAATTGTCACATATGCCTATCACATGTTTGGTGTTATTCCCCTTTATCTCTTGAATTGTTTATGCTTGTGAACGAAGTACGTTTATATACGTTGGGGATACCATTGGGTAGAATAGGAAAAACTTGAATTGATTATAATCATAAACCGTGAAATTTGGCATAAGTAGAACATGAAATATGGCACAAAAACTTGACTTGAACATGCCATAACTTCACTTGAAAAACATGCCTTAGTTGGGCACGAAGTTGACATATGAACATGCTATGGAAATAGCACGAATCTGATAAGAACATGGGCATGACTTTAGAAAACAAGAAAGTGGCCAACTCGAGGTTGGGTTGAGTTTGTAGCGTAAACCTTCCCGGAACCGCCCGGCAAATCCAGTTGCTACAAACAATAGGATCCAATGTGGGTAGTTGGTCATATCGCGCTTGAAACCCGAGGTTAGGTTGAGTTCGTAGCGTAAACCTGCCCGGAACCGCCCGACAAATCCAGTGGCTACGAACAATAGGATCCAATGTGAGTGGTTCGGTGCATTAACGAATTAATTAATGCCAATTAGGGTTAAGTCATGAACATGAAAAGACAACTTAACCAACTTGAACACAACTTGTAGGGATAAGTCATGAACTTGAAATGACCACACTTAGCCAACTTGACATGACACGTAGGCGGGTTAAGTCGCGAATTTAAACGACATACTTAACCCTCTTGACATGACTAGACTGGAAGAGGATTAAGTCACGAATTACATGACTTAATCGGTTAGGCGGGTTAGGTTACGAATTACATGACCTAATCTATTAGGCGAAACCCTAGACACGACCCTTTTCAGCAGTAACCCTCTAGATGTATCAAGGTACCCTGGGGCTAGGCCAGGTGGGGCACGATTACTGGGCTGATTGTAAGAGGTGAACGACGGCAGTGGGGTACACCAGTGTAGGTTCGTTGGACTACGGTCGTGCACGTATTCCGGGGCAAACATTGGGTATCTGTAGATTTATCTGTGCATCTTGAATCGTGTCAGGGGTTGACACCCTAGGGTTGATACACCCGAAGGTGGACCCAGCACAGGTGACTACATTCGTGATTAGCCGTATGACACGGACACTTGACGAGCTAGAACTTGTAGGGAGCCGATCGACTAGATAAGCGCTCCGTAGGACCCCGTACTTGGGTCAAACCCCGTTTCAGGGTCGTTTCACGATATTGGGCCGTGGGAGTTATTTCGTGATTAACTCGTGACATGGGCTTAGTATACTAGTACAGTCGATGCAACGAATCTTGAACATGTGATGCTTTATTTGACTTGTCTTGACTTATCATGATCACCTTAGTCTATCTTGTCCACCTTGACACCCTTCTTGAGTTTAGTTCCAGTTCATACATGACATGTTGTTTTAACCGTTTTTACACTGAAAGTCACTAGGACTTACTCGGTCTTTATGACTGACCCTTTTCCTTTCGCCTCTTTTTCTTCCGTTTCCCCTCCTCCCCCCCCCCCCCCACCCCAGGTTCACAGGGACGGAATACCGCAGCTTGACCAATTTTCACATCCAGCTTGAAGAGAAAGAATGTATTGCTTGGATCTTTTCCGTTTTGGACTATGGCTTTGGACAGAAATCGAGGGACTTTTGCAGTTTATTTATGTTTTCTTTATGCTTCTTTAAATAATGTAATCAAGACAGTTATGATTGTGGAAGTATTGTAAGACAAATTATGACATGGTTTGTGAACACGTATTATGTTGAAATAAAAGTTGTTGTTGTTTTTCCGCTGTTCAAAAATATGTGTTCTTATATCTGTCTTGTATATCTGTGACTTATACTTATAAACCTCCACCAAAATTAGGGCATTCCCTTTGAGAGTGACCCTAACGGAGGTGGGGTGTTTCATACTGCATCCAATATAAGAATCACCCCATGGATCAGTAGCGATAGTCCTTGCAATCCACAGTTTCAACCACGATAGAACCCCGGTATATCTCCGGGTCGAATCAGAGATTGTAAGTGGTTCTTCCGCTTTATGAAGATCTATGGTCTTCACATGCTCCATCTCGATCGTCGCTTGATCTCTTCTTTATATTCGTATTTGATGGTCGGAATGGTTTTCGAAAATATATATTCGATCCCATTCTTTCCATACCAACAATCGTAAGGGTCAGACTTGATAGTCGGTTATTTAACTATCAAGTAAACATCCATGAAATCACAAAAATAGATTTACTGGTCTAGTATTTGGCATCACTTGGCTTTCAAAATTTATAAAACTTGAATATTCAAATATTTGGAAAAATATTTGACTTATTACCTTAATATATTGATCTCTGCAAAACCATTTCATTTTGAAAGAATATATATGTGATATCCAATATTCCTTTCGACTATTATTACCAACCCATTTACTATATCCTTTCCTTTATTATAGCTGAGAGATCACTTCCACTTACTATTTGATGTTAGGCCAACTCATTTGTTTACGTTACTTGGAAAATCATATCCAATCCTTATTCTTATAGAATAACCCCTTTTTGTATCTCATTCCCTTACGCTTAGAATTATCGCCTAATCTTCCTTTAATTCCGTTACTGGGGAAAAATATCATCTCATATCATTTCCACTACTTTGGAAATCTTAACATACGTTCTTGCCATTACCAGCTAGCATTACCCTTGGATAGTCCCGAAGCCGTTCAAGTTGGGGTATTTTAATTACCTCTCAGACCTTGATCAACAACGTTCTTATCTTCAGATAGATACGAGTTGTAATTCAAGAACCGATATTCAATCTAATATCAAAACACATCCCACTTGTCTTGTTTATTTAAAATATAGCTTTATAATTCTTCTTATTCTTTTGGGAATCTCTCTTTTTAAATATAATTAAAATTGCTTAATTCGTCAATTTAATAATTGCTTAGTAAGACATTACTTTATTAACCCTCGCCCTTTTTAAATAACTTGGTTTCTAAACCGGATTATTATTACTAACCTTATTTCCAACCTCTTTTACCAAGCTCAATTATAGTTCCCTTTTTTTCAATTCCCTTTCCTCTTCGGAAAATCTTTTTCCAATCCCATGGATTTGATTTAACCCCATTTTTAAGTATTTCCAATTCAAAACAACGCTTTAACTCATATTCCACTTATAACTATGTTTATCAATTTGGGTTTAACATAACCCTTTTATATCTTCGATTTCTTCTACTTAACCCAAACGTTAAGTAACATTTCCACTTAACCTATCGCATCTGTTTAGAACTCTTTGTTTTCTTCATTATAAAACTCGAGTTCAATTATGGACTTGTTCATAATTTCTTTTAAACTCGATTATACTCTATTCCCAAAACAGTTACTTACTTAAATATACTTTGTTTAAGAAGTAATTAATTAATTTAACACAAATCATTTACCTTTACATTCAGTATTGCAATGTCAGTTAAATGCTTTATTTACAAAATTAAATAATAAAATCTCTTTAAAATCTTCTTAGAATTCAAACAACCATTTATTAAATGAATTTATTTAGTTCATCAACAACTAATTATAAAACCCAACTTAGTTAACACTATTGACTGGGTCAAATTCAAAACACGATGACTCCTTCAAACTATTCCAGTTAATTTCCCTTTTTAAATTAATTAAAATATAATTAATTTAAATAACCTCATTGAACTGTGCATTTAACACAATTAATCAAGTACCTAACCACTAGGTTATCCCTTGCTCATTTGCAAATAATTCGCATAAGGATTTGTTTTCCAAAATAATTCCATTATAAACTTTAAATAAATAAATAATTCATTTCCTTTTTAAATAACTCTTCGATGTAAAAACCTATTTCCGTTATTAAATATGTTTATAACTTAAGTACTATTGACCCACTATCGATAAAAACCATATTTTATAAATCCACTGATTTATAGGCCAGGTGATGCCAATTACTCAACCCACATCATCCATTGGTTATTATCAGAACAATTGTCGAAATAAGGTTCAACAATAATAATCAACCATTTGATTGCTAAATTTCTATGACAATCACCAATCCATCAACAGCCAATTCAAACAATCCAAACAATTCAAGCAATAAATGTGACCAGTCAAGGGAATTACTTTGTGTGGGTCAACCCAAAGCAGTGGGTATTTTCTGAAATTAAACGACTGATGAATCAACAGTATATATACATAACAGTCAACCACTAACAATCAGAACACGCAAAATAAAATAAAACGATTTATATCAAATATAAATGGGAAGAGCTGAGTGAGTTTAACTCACCTTGATGTTTCCATTTGTCGTTAAAGCGGTTCATTTCAGTTAAATTAAATCAGCGTTTAATTTAACTGAACATCTTGGTTGCTTCCACTTTGTCCAATCCATCTTCAAAATATGACTTCCGTCGATACAGTCCCAATGTCACTTGCTTTATCCAGTTCTGTTACTGTGTGATAGAGTTATAATTTAATTAATTTAATTACGCAACTTTTCACCGTTTAGTATATGATTAAATCACTTTTTAGTATAATTTAAGTGTGTACCAAACTACCATATTTACATTCCAAACTAATCACTGTTATATATTTACCACTTTTACTGAATAGCCGAATTATCATATTCAATTGTATTAGAAGTACTTAATTCGATTGTATTAGAAGTACCATATTCAAATACTGATACCATTTGTACACTTTGAAGACCCATGTCACTTGCTAAACCAATGTCAACTCACATTATAAGTATATAATTTTGTCCGTAGTGTGCATGCAAACCATAATATTATGAAACATTATATATATATATATATATACTGATAATAAAAAGATGTTATTACCAAAGATTTACTTGCACTGTAAACGGTCCGTGCTCAAAACTCATCACTCCTCTCCACCGTGATATATCACCGCACTCTTCCCTCACCAATGCATGCAACCACCTGCTCCTTCTACTTCTTCCCTTCCAGTTCGCATTTTCATTTCCGTTGTTCTTTTTTTTTTAAAGGACCGAAGTCCATAACTTGATTTGAGAACCCCATCCACGTTTCCTCCCATCCAAATACCTGGACCCTCAACAAAACACCAACTCCCCACTCTTCTTTCCACGTGAAGCTACATGCTTTCTCTCCATGTTGTTTCAAGCATGCTTCGCCCTTTTTTTTCTCGTTTGCTGCAAATAAGAATTGGTTAATTATGCGATGGGGGACTGGGTATTTAAAGGAGAAGGTGCGTGCGAGTCACGACTTAATTGCCTTGGAGAACACGGACAGTTGTTTGCACACACGGCATTGTTTTCCTTGGGCATCACGGTTTTGTTTGGTAGGTAGGGGAGCTGTGCTAGTTTGTACGGTGCATGTGCAAAAATGCAGATAAAAAGATATGAGCACTGTAAAGATTTGAAATAAATAATCCGAGACCGTTACTGATAAGGCTGTTGAAAAGCTACTAGACCATTTTGATCATGCATGGTTGAAGCCTTGAAGGTATGGGTGTTGACAATCTTTTAGAAGGTTGCGGTGTGTAAAAATATAGGTAGGACTTTGTGCGTGTATCATTTTATTAGTGTATGGAGTGTGTGGCACAAATAAAATAATATTTTATTATAACGGAAGTTGCGCGTGAGTTATCGTGTTAGAAATCACCACATACGATTTCTGTATTCTGATAAAAAGGCTAATCTTAGTGTAAAAAGGTATTCCAAACCCAATGGGACAAGTTTCGTCGAAATTCGACATCGTTTGAAAAAAATTCCTTTATAAAACCGGAAATCAACACGCGTTTAAATTTTTCACGATTAAACGGTACACCCGATCAACTTGAAATCCTACAATAATTTTTCAATACGAACCCAACGGCACCAGTTTCGTCGCATTCTGAGACTGTTTTCCCGGTAGGTTGTTTTTACGTGCACCGCAATACCATTTTTAACGCCAAATTATCCGGTCTCCAAAAATATCAAACTATATACCTATCCTGACTCTAATCGACGATATGAACTCAACGGAATTGGTTTCGCGACCTAATTCGATCGTCTGTTCAAGTTATACCCAAATAACCCTTTATTGAATTAATTACGCACTATAGAAATTTAACGGGCGTTTATGGCTGCCGTGGTCACATACGATATCGGTTTGCCACGCCATTCAACACTGCACAATAATTCAACGTTACAGTCCCAATGAAACTGATTTCGTCGAAAACGAAGTCCGTTTACAAAACGGCTATTTTAAAAGCTTAAATTTTAATAACGATTATTTCAAAATTTGATTTGGCCATAAATAACAAATTATAATACGAAATATGGATTTTTCTCTTTCATATGAAAATTACCATTGATACGGTTCCAACGTTTCTTGTTTCACAGAAATCCGACTTATATCGAATCATGTATATTCAGTTGAAGTTCAAAATTCAATATTGCGAACTGCCGCGCCATTTCGAGCTCGATTTATAATTATATAAAAAAAAATATAACGTTCAAACTTCGTTTTTAAATAACGAATTAAATATTAAAAACCCATTATATTCAAAATATAATATTTAAAATAATAATTCAAATAAAATATTTGACTACCAAAAATACGGGACATTACACTTAAGATATCAATATATAATAAAAATAACACCATTGTGGAAGAATACTATATTATAAAAAACTAAGTAAAATAATCATTCTAAAAGAATACCAGTAATCTCAAATCACATGTATATCATAGTATAAAATGCCAGTACATACTTTAAAAACATCAGAGTGCATCAAGTAATCCCTCTCAAGCAAACCAAAGGAAAATGTACCAGTTAAACCAAACTTAAGGTATATGAAGAAAATGGAGCTATCCAATAAGCTCCCAGATTAGCTCTGCAATAACGCCTATTAACTACTAACTTGTCTATCGAAGGTAGCGGAAATGAATTGGGTTAGATATAGAGTCTGCTAAATAGGAAATTACTAAAAGGAAAAGATCAAATAACTAGGCTCAGGTTTACTCTCTAAGTAGCATAGGATATGCATATAATGTCCTTGTTTTCCTAGGGTCTAATTCTCTAAGAGAACATCTTTGCATCATAGGATTTAACCTACAAGTCTACCAAATCACAACCAATAGTCGACCAGTCAGGACCTCTTGTCTCTCATCAACTCTAATATGCCTAGCAAAGAAGAAATGAAATGTAAATTTGAAAGTTACTCATCAAATACACATATGCCCTCAGCCCTCCTTTCATACATAGCAGAAAAATACCTCTTATTCCCTACTTAGGTGCTTTTCTCGAACAAACATGACTAGGAATGAACTAACCTTTGTAGTCTCTTATTACCTACTTTGAAGTTATCTGTGAATCCGCCATGATCGAACACCTCCACTATTAGTGCATAGGTACATAGAGTCTCTTATTATCTAATTTGATGTTGCTCATTCCACATTGTGAGGATCAGAAAGTTCCTTCGGCCTCATTTTACCTTTGGACACTTTTTCCCTGCTCCAACATTACATGTCTAGACGTTTGTTAGGATGGGCCCTAACAAAGTCTAGGTGCTCCCATCATAGTTTACTACCAATGAACTTCCCTCACGCCTACACTATAGCCTATTGAATTTCAGCAAACTATCTGCAACAGACCGCTCCAATTGCATATGTTTACCAGATCCTATGGTCTAGCTAGTGGAAAGTTAAAGCCTCCTCCCTTTGAAAATTTAAACGAACGACCTAAATTCATCTTAACTAACTTATAAAACTTGGGCCATTAGTCCTAAGGTTTAGAATCCCTTCAAAAGGATGTGTTATTGACCCTCATTAGAAGCAATCAACTGTCCCTAGTAATGGTCGACTATCATCTGTTAGAGGCGATCTCTCACCTCCTGCGCATATAAAACTAAGTTTAAACTTTTTGTTTTAAGTTCAGGAATAAGATTTATATCAATTTCTAATTTATCAAGTACAATGATAATTTCTTCTATATTATAGTCCAGCTTGGTCTATACTTTCTAATTAGTATTATTTCCAGCATTTTTCATATTTAGGGTTTCAGATATAGAATATTCACCTATCCCTACTTTATATGTATTTAATTCATATTAAGATTTACATATTTAGATTCCATAATCCTAAGTCCAATCATATTCTACCTAGTTGAACTCACTTATATAATCAAAATAATATATAGTGCACTTTATATGTAATCAGATGTAAACTCCATAGTTCAAACGACTGGTGCACGATGAACATATGTATGCATACATATGTCATATATCAAAAAAATATCCAAACACCTGGCTTATTTCTTGAGAAAACTCTCTAAACCGGATCAGACATCTAAGTTTAATGCCAGATGTTTGAATAATATCACAAGATTTTTCCCAGATCTAAGTCAGACGTCTAACATGTATAACCAGACGTCTACCCTATGGAATAACCAATTTCAATGAAAAGGTCATTTACTTTTTCTTCCTCGGATGCATCCCTTCGCCAATGGTTGCAACCTATAATCAAATAAAATATACTAAAGATTCATAATAATCAATTAAACCATTTACCAATTATATGTACAAGTTGTTTTAATGGAGATTGATTATCGAATTTCAACCTAATTCCATTCTTGGTTTTATATTCATATATTTTCAAAAGAACTCAAGTGTTCAAATTGTTCTCATAATCATATTCATTTGCTATCAATAGCAAAGCACCTTGCTACAAATTTGCACACACCCATGAAATACACTCAAGGGAGATTATAAGAAGAACTATATAGAAAGTCAAACTTTATGTTTATCGATACAAGTTCGTCAAGAATTAGAGTTTGTACAATCATGTTCCTTCAGGCGAAGTGAGGGGTTTGTTGGTTAGTGAAAGGCCGAATGGGTGCTTTGGGAGTGGAGGTAGGACGAGAAGCCCGAACCACCATAGAACCCTGGTATAATTGTTCATACGTTTACTCTTATTATTTTATGATTTATTATTTATATACTCGCCATCATATCACATATCAAATACAAGCTATCATGATCCTCTTGTACACCTGCGATTGGTGTCAAAGTGAGTTTCATTAATTACCATGGTAACTTAGTTGATATACTCATAAAATTGAAAGCACATTTCAAGAGTGGAAATCTACTCTATATTCACCTAGATTTACCAGGTGACTACGCTTGTTGGTCTACACATATGCAAATATTAAAGGAATCTAATGGACTGGAAGTTTGGAAGGCTACCTAGAAAAAAATATGAAGCACCTACAATAAATATAATTAATTGGACCGATGCACAGAAGAATAGGGTAACTAACAATGACAAAACCATGAATGTATTATTTTACTCACTTGATAAAAGTGGGTTTTCATAAGTCATGTTATATGAAGCGACCTATGTTATTTGACTTACACTGCAAATTGCACATGAAGGTACAATCAAATCATGAAGACTAAGAATTTTATGTTACAAAATCAATTTCCTTCAATATAAACAAAAATAAGTGAATTAATCACTGATATGTATGCATCGATTTTAAACTATTCAACATGGTCTCATGACACATAGAGTCAAATTCACTTTGATTTAATTACACGAATTTTGAATTTTTGGACTATTGGTTGGAAAATAAAAGTATTAGCAATTGAAGAAATTAATGATTTTTCTCAACATAAACTTAAAAAAATTAATCGAAAATTCAATGCCATACAATGCAATTTTGCAGCCAAGAAAAGATAAACTTAAAAGAAAATACATAGCATTTCAAGCAAATTAATATGACTCAGATTTGGATGTAGAAGAAATAATTTTCATCCTTGTTACGAGATGAATGAAATTCAAGCCAAGTAAAGTGCCATACATGTAATAAATTCAGGCATATTAAGAAACAATGTCCACTAGCATGCAACGATAAGAAGAAAAGAATGTTCAAAATTTTGAAAAAGAAGAAAAGAGCTTTTGAAGTAAGTTGGCATGATTCCGACTCTTTTTCTTTTGAAAGTGATATGATAGTGATTCCGAGCAAACAAATGTATGTTTCATGAAAATACCGGTGAGGCATGTCCTGAATTTTCTCACTATGAGGTTTTAGAAATTAGCATGGAATTAAATAAATGATAAATGTGTAGAATTAAAAAATCAAACAAGTAATATAAGGTAAATTAAATAGAGAAATATTAGAAACTATAAGATGAGGAATCTATTTTAAAAAGAAAAATTAGAAATAGTTCCAGAATAATGTGGAAGTTTATCATCTTAAAATGATATATTACAAAATGACTTGAAAGATAATTGACTAAAGATTGCGAACTTATTTGGAGATAACAAAAAACTAAGAGCTAGTCCAGATATAACCAGTATTGAAATTGATAACCTTAAAACCAAATTAGATAAACTAATTGTAATATTTCAAATTTCAATAAAGGAAAGCAAAATTTGGAAAACTTTATTAACAGTTCTAAAGCTCCTATAAATTAAAATGGATCTAGTTTCAAGAAAAATAGTCAAAAGAAGTACAATAATATATATAAAAAAATAAACCTAAAAAGAAGAATAAAACCTCTACTCTAAGGGGTGTAAATATATGGATTTCTAAAATAAGTAATATGTTGATTAGAAAGAAACACATAGATTACTTTCTAAAAAATATTGTTTATAACAAGGATTATGTTTTTAAAGGTCCCAGATCTTGTTGGGTATGGCTAACTAATGCTAACCCTTAGGATCCTAATGGAGGAAGAAGGTGCCAATTAATTTTTACTCATTTTAGGTAGGTTCATAGAACAAAAATAAAGGAGAAATGGATACTCGATAGCGGATGTGTAACGACCCGCCTTTTTGCCCGGTTTTCGCCGGTAATTAAACCAACTTAAATTGTTCATAAAGACGGATTATTAGGGGTACTTACCCATTTACACAAAATGAAAAGAACTTTTCCATTATCATTACAATAATATTACTTCAGAGTTACAAGAGATACATCAGAGTACGTCGAGTACACAGCGGAAGAGATACTAAACTCAGCGGAAGAACGCAAATGTTCCAAGGCATAATAGCTCCAGCTAAAACCAGAATCCTGCTTCAACCAACTCCAAGACTAAATCTACAAACCAACCTACTAGGCTGCCCGTGTAAAAATAATGGGCACCCAGAGTTTAGGTGTGGGAGCAATAAACTCCAGGTCAGTTATGGGACAGGTGTGAGAACTCAAAACAATTGTTTTTAGGGTTCACTTTAAAGTTGGGCAATTCACTGGACCATGCCACTAACGCGGAATGGGTTTACTCCATATGAATACCCGTGCATCAAAATTCATAATGACTTTTTTGAAAAATGAAGCTATCATAAGCTCGTCCCACATCACATAATGCAAGCGCACACCAGATGGGCGAGTTTTGCCTTATGAATAACCAAAAATGCCTTCATACATGAAAATCCTCTTTTACTACTATATATAGTGTGAAAAACCTTTTCGCAAATAAATTGTTTTAATCCTAGCTAACATATTTCTCACCCCATTATACTGACATTACCCTACCAGTAACCAGTAGGCTGTACAATAAAAACCGTACGGGCTCGTAGTGGAGATTGGGTTTCCAGCATGATGGTTCCTCGTACGAAAGATCATTCGTAGGCTCACAAACTTTCTTGCGTGCATCATCGCGTTATACTCGCGGATAACGCCCAGACTCGGACTCTGTTATACTAGCCCACCATAAATGAATCAGAGTACCTAACAAATAGCATCCCATTTTGGAAACTTCGTAGTACCCTTTCATTATTACATCTCGGTGCATCGAAAATATGAAACAAACATAAAATCTGACCACCGGTTTACCATCAATCCGGGGTGTGAGGTTCGTTGAGGTCACGATATACACAAACCTACACTTAAATAAGCCATGCTTTTATCATCCATAGCTCATTACATAACTTTAGTACGCCACAATGTCCATTCACTACGCATCACTGATTTCCATCAATATATAACCTCTAAGATCATACGTCTTAGAGAAGGGTGTTGAGCAAGAGAATAAATTTTCCACCACTAAATTGATATATATATATATATTAATAAAGATCAGTGCTACGCAGTCAATTACAATGTCAGACAAACCATCCATACATGTCCATTCTGGGTCTGAACAAAACAATAATCCGGAATTCCTTCACATACGTTCGAGTTTCTTGCCACTTAACTGATATATAAAATCCATCTGCGAATGGGAGCCAGCCATTCGAGACATGCAACAAGTCGCCCTTACGACATGAAGGGTCCCGGTCTTTAATGTCGTCTCCAATGTCTTTAATTGCTCCACAAAGTCGTATTATTATTCAGAATGGTTTTCAGACATAATTCTGATCCCGGTCTTTCTAAATAATAAGCGCAATTTTTAAAACACAATTATGGATCATATATGCTTTCAACCAATCTCATTCCATCTTGGATTCGTTAAATTAAACTTCTTCATTCTCAAATTATAACAAAATCTGTATTTAACCTTTCTCCTTTGAAACGCATTCCTTAAATAAAAGACAATTTACCCTCAAAGCCTTAATTAGTTTTCCGTTTGATTACTCATATCTAAATCTAGTTTCCTTTGAAAATCCTTAATCCACTTTTCAACCATAGTTTCCAATTAAATCGATTTCCCACCATTCAATATTTTAAATATGACTAAAAGATTATACTTCCTTCCCAAATCCTTACTTTTAATTTTCTCAAATCAAAGATTTGATTAGATCCCAAATTACGATATTAGTTTCCACAACTCAATCTCATCGGGTTTCTAGAATGATATTATTGAAGATACGATTCACGACAAAACCCAAATCAATCGATATTGAACATAAGTTACACCGAAATTGTATCTACTTATATTCAATATCAATTCTCATAATCAATGAATACTATAAGTGGAATAACGACATAATATTAATATCTTCCAAATTCCTCAAATAGTATATGTTTACACCACAGAATTTCATATTAAATATCCAAAGATTATTTCTATCCAACTTATCTCAATCAAATTGAGAAACCCGTATCTTAATTAAAAGATTTGACCAACTCTTTGACATTAGATCTGGCCATCAACTTATCCACAATACTAATGTCCATATCCAACTCACATTATAAGCGGAATAACGCTGAACTACAATCTAAATACTTCAAATAGTGAGAGTCATCATCTATCGAATTAATATCAAAAATCCGAAGATTTATCTCCAACCACATCCAATTATTTAAATATGGAAAACCCATTTAATATCAATTTAACTTCCATATAAAATATTTCGAATGCTTTTAAACTTTTGAAAACATTCCACAAATCATTTAAAATTGATCGCTTATAGTTCGAAAAACAGTTCGTAGGTTAAAAACTTCAAAATAGATTGTTTTCAATGAAAGCGTTACAACAACGTTTCAAAAGCGTTACAAAACAGTTATCTCAACTATTTTGATCAAAATAACATTTATCTTAGCCAAAACTTAAAATTTACAGTTAAAAACACTTTTACATAATTTATAATGATTTTACAAAAAAAATCATATTTTAAAAACATTTAAAAATGTTGTTTATAGTTATGGTCGACAACTGCTCTTACAGCGACCTTTTCCGAAACGGTTTTAAACATAACTTGAAAATTATAACTCAAAATTAAAAATCTGCTTTCATTCATTTGAAAGCTCTTGTTTATGGAAATCAAACGTTTTTTCATTTCATGGAAATACGATTTAGATTGTAAAAGTTATAAGTGTTTAAAGTTTGCATCTAAAATACACGAATTGTCACTATGCGATAAGCTCTATTTTGATCGTAATAACCATTATTATGCGGTACTTCAAAATACCTTAGAAAACCATTATATACATAAATAAACCACTTAAAATCATTTAAAGTAATTTACATTGACTTTCCAATTTATTTCAGTTCAAAATTCAACTTTTATTTTTCACTTAATATTTTATTAAATTAAAAATCCAATTTATTTCTAAATTCAAATAACTTCAAATTAACTATCACATCCGTCGAATTAGTTAGAGATAGCCAGGGAGAGCAGGAAACTACATTAACCTAGACACTATCCTCCCTTCCATTCTAGAACATTCCGGTATTTATTTATTCATTTAAAGAAACTTTATCAATGTATATAAATTCATACATGCGTGTCTTTTCCAATTATTAACCTTCAATTTCAATAATAAATATTGCTTCTAATTACGAAGGAGATTTGCCGATCACCAATATAATAAAATAACTTTCGTGTCATAGTGTGCACGAAACAACATCAACAACCATTATAAACATCCATAGCAACCATCATCAACATAATTAAATAAATAATAACTGTGCACAAGCGTTATAACACTAACGTTTAATTGTGTGTGTTCTAAAAAACACAGCCATCATCCATCACAACAAACATCAACCGTCATTAACCACTAATAATTCATCACTATATTTAAATTATTCTAACACTAATTAAATTGTGGTTAAAGAGTTCTCAACAAACAGCTTTCCAATCTTCACGGTAGGCAAGCCTAGCTGAGCGAACCGTCGGACAGTATTTCGGCGCAATGTCATCTTCACCAATATATATATATACACACTATATATTAATTCTCTCTCTGTTATAAAAGGAGGAGGAGGATGAACTTTGGCAAGGTGGTGGTGAAAAAGAGGAAGACTTATGCCATGGAAACCATGACCATAAGCTTTAAGAAGAAGAAGGAAATGGAATGGAATGGTAAAAAAAATGGAGAAAATGTCTCCTTATATAAGAATGGATGGTTAAGGAGGTGATGACACCTCAGGGGGCAAGTGGAAGGCATGCATGAAAGGAGGCATGTGTAAAGTCATGTGTGTTAACGCTTGTCTTAAGGAGAGAAGGTGAACTTTTGGTAGCACTTTCCTTAGAATGTTATGAAAACTAAGGGCAGCACTTAATTCTTACGCTACTAATTCATGTTATGGTTTGACAAATCCGATCGAACGACAAATAGTATCAATAAATCCAAACTTATTAATAATTGTTCTCATTCGTTAAATTTAAAATTCAAATAAAATCTATCATATAACTTATCAAAATTATTAACCATATATATTTATGTCAAATTCAAATTTAAATTCAAATTAAGTAATAAAAAATCCAATTTTAAATTGGTTAAAAAATTTGGATCGCTATATTCACCCCCCTTTAAAACTTTTCGTCCTCGAAAAGGAAAGAGAATCGTAACTACCCATTCGACATCTTGTAGATTTTCAAACTCAAGATTAAAAATATTTATACCAAAGTTCCCTATTCTCATAATGGATATACCGGTAGAATATTCTAACGGACAACCATATCTACCATGTCCTCAAACGATAACTTCCTATTACCCGCTATATTCGATTCATCGTTTACTAGGCCAATTACTTATACTCAACCATTTACTGCTTTCAAAAAAATTCAAAGTTATAAATTTATCATCTTATATCTTATCTTGCAATTACAAAGGTTATGAAACTTACCCCTTTTCAATTTCCCAAAATTACTAATTATTCTTTACACAAAAAACTCAATCATCTCCGGACTCAGTTTATCTAAACATTTCAGTATAGGTAATTTCTTCTTATTATTCCCGCTTGACACATACCCTTTAATCAAAATGTGAAACTTAATTCACAAGGTATTCATGCTTACTTAAACAGTTCCTTTTATTACCACAATGTACTTTAGCGCTTACTGACTGTCAAAAATTGTCGATAATTCCAGTCTTCCTATTTATACCTTTAATTCAATAACTTTTTCACTAGAATAGGATCTATTTGGATACATGACATAATATATTAAAAATATTTATAAAAGAAGGTTTTTTTACAATTAACATCATATACATACATTTATTCATGCATCCAACTTTTTAGAGATAATTCCCTAGGGGTCAAAGAGCTTGCTTTGATTACATAATTCTTGCTTCCTTCTTCTTCACTTATGACTAGGGTTGGTGTTGCTTTAGCTAGTCTTTCTCCCTTCTTTAAATGACAATCCATGACTACATGCCCTACTTTTCTACATCGAAACACTTCTTTACTTTTGTTGGGTTCATGGTTCTCTTCTTTATTTTAGAACACTTATGTATAACATGTCCTTTCTTCTTGCATTTGAAACAAATTATGTCTTCTCGAATGGTTTTCTTTTGTATTCTTTCTGGGCATAAAACTGCAAAATGTCCTTCTCGACTACATCTATAACAATAGATACCTTTGAATTTCCCTAATCTAAGGCTTTCTTCCTTTTCTTTTCGGTTATGAGCTTTTCTTGCTTGTTTTAGGGTCATCCACCATTCAGTACCTGATAGACCAAACTCCATCTTTGTTCCTATAAGGAAATTTTGTTGAAAAGTCCAGTTTACTCTCCAGTTAATTTACTTGCTTATCCGTTACTAACAAGTTTACCTGGTATAATTCTTACAGCCCAATCAAATTTCCACTTATCTATTCAAGTTCACATCAATTTACCAAACAGTTTCAAATACTTATCTAAATGGGTTTAAGTATATATTGATGTTTTAATTGGAACCATATAGTCATCCCGCTTTCGAAACTTAAAAATACATACTGATGATGCTGTAGTCATTAACAGAATCATCTTCAAGCGACTAAAGTGTGATTCTATATCTATCTAGTATACTTAAGACTTCGTATATACGTTGATCAGGCGTATATGCAAAATCATCTTATACTTGATAGCCCGACTTCAACATCAAATAAAATACTCAAACTCTTATCATTTATTTTGATTTCTAACCATATTGATTAGTTTCTTTCGAGGAGATTTAACTTAAAAAATTTGACCCAAGTTTATCTCTTAACATGAATTCTAATATATTATAATCCCAAACTTAATTCATTTTACTTGGAAGGCGCTCTCTCAAACGTAGTACTCCAAAATCTCATTCTAGAGTATTACTAACCCTATCTCTAGTGAGGTATTATAACTCTGATGAGTCATTTCTTTTGTTAAAATATGTCGTGCCCCATAGCTTTGTATAAACCAAAGCTCTGATACCACATTGTAACGACCCACCTTTTTGCTCCGTTTTCGCCGGTAATTATACCAACTTAAACCGTTCATAAAGACGGATTGTTCGGTGTACTTACCCATTTGCACAAAACGAAATGAATTTTTCCATTATCGGTATAGTAATATTACATCAGAGTTACAAGAGATACATTAGAGTACATCGATTAAACATCGGAAGAGATACTAAACTAAGTGGAAGAATGTGAATATTCCAAGACATAACAACTCCAGCTGAAACCAGAATCCTGCTCCAACCAACTCCGAGACTAAATCTGCGAACCAGATTGCTAAGCTACCCGTGTAAAAATTATGGGCACCCAGAGTTTAGGTATGGGAACAATAAACTCCAGGTCAGTCATAGGACTGGTGTGAGAATTTAAAACAATTGTTTCTAGGGTTCATTTTAAAGTTGGGCAATTCACCAAACCACGCCACTAACGTGGAACGGGTTTACTCCATGTGAACACCCATGCATCAAAATCCGTAATGACTTTTTTGAAAAATGAAGCTATTATAAGCTCGTCCCACATCACACAATCCAAGCACACACCAGATGGGTGAGTTTTACCTTATGATAACCAAAAATGCCATCATACGTGAAAATCCTCTTTTACTACTATATATAGTGTGAAAATTATTTTCGCAAATAAATGTATTAATCCTAGCCAGTATAATGCCCCACCCCATTATACTAACGTAATCTTGCCAGTAACCAGTAGGCAATACAGTCAAAACTGTATGGCCTCGTAGTGGAGATTAGGTTTCCAGCATGATGGTTCCTGGTATGAAAGATCATTCATGGGCTCATAAACTTTCTTGTGCGCATCATCCCAGTACTCGTGGATAACGTCCAGACTGGGTCCCCGTTATACTAGCCCACCATACATGAATCTGTATACCCAACAAATAGCATCCCAGACTGGGGACTTCGTAGTACCCTTTCATCATCACATCCCGGTGCACCTAACATACGAAATGTACATAAAGATATGACCACCAATTTCGCAAAGCTGCGCTGAAATAAGCCATGCTTTGATCATCCATAACTCATCACATAACTTAAGTATGTCACAGTGTCCATTCACTATGCATCACTGATTTCCATCAATATATAATCTCTAAGCTCATACGTCTTAGGGAAGGGTGTTAAGCAAAAGAATAAATTCTCCACCAGCAAACTGATATATATTAATCAAGATCAGTGATACGCAGTCAATTACAATGTTAGACACACAATCCATACATGTTCGTTTTGGGTCTGAACGAAACAACAATCTAGAATTTCTTCACATACATTCGGGCTTCTTGCCACTTAACTGATATATAAAATCCATCTACGAATGGGAGCCAGCCATTCGAGACAATCAACAAGTCGCCTTTATGACATGAAGGGTCCCGGTCTTCAATGCTGTCTCCAATGTCTTCAATTGCTCCACAACGTCGTATTATTATTTGGAATGGTTTTCGGACATAATTTTGATCCCGATCTTTCCAAATAATAAGCATAATTTTAAAAACACAATTACGGAACACACAGACTTTCAACCAATCTCCTTCCATCTTGGATTTGTTAAAAACTTTTTCATTCTCTAATTATAACAAAATCCGTATTTAACTTTTCTCCTTTAAAACACATCCCTTAAGCTACTACCAAAATTAACTCTGAAACAGGCTGACGGTGAAGGGGTATCGGATGAACACAAGCACATAGGAATTCTCCAAAAGCAATAATACTGGTACATCAGAAGATGAAGGCATCAAGAATACCAAGCTGAAAGCACATAAGAGCTATCTGGAACCAGCTTCTGGAACATCCACTTCATAAGCACCGAAAGGCCACATTGAGAAACAACAGACAAATCACCGGGAGCCACCTTTCGGAAGACCAGGCTATATCCGAAGACTCCATTAGAATGCAAACTGGAACCCTAAAGGGATACTGGATATCCACACTAATCTGCTCGGTATTGATACCACAAAAAGATAAAAGCAAAATAAAAATGCTAATTAAGCTATCAAATTTGGGGTTGTTCGCCTGAAATTGGTAACAAAGAAACTAAAAAACATGGATGGCTTACCGATATGATTATTTAAATAGCCGATACTTCCTTAAGATAAATTTTTTAGGAAACGATAAAGGGAAAAAAGAGTTAATAAGGAGGAAGTATATAACTGGAAAAGAGAGATAGCAGATCCAGTTAAAGGTTTGACTTGAAAAGTCAAAACACCCCTTCACCAGGTGGGGCAAATGTTACTACCAAAATTAACTCCGAAACAATATGACAGTGAAGGGGTATCAGATGAACACAAGCATATAGGAATTCTCCAAAAGAAAAATCCAAATACTAGACAGAACTCAAAAGCTACATATTACCGACAGGGTCTATCCGGCAGTATCTATCCGGTAGGGTCTACCCGGCAGGGTGTTTTCGGCAGGGGGGTTCTATAGCAAAAGGTCATATAAGTCAGAAGCTAAGAAAGAGGGAAGAAAGGGCTCCACTAACTGAGACCCAGAAAGATGGAAGGGCTGTCAATATTAACCTACTTAATACCGGTACATCAGTAGACGAAGGCATCAAGAATACCAAGCTGAAAGCACGTAGGAGCTATCCGGAACCAGCTTCTGAAACATCCACTACATAAGCACCGAAAGGAAACATTGATATACAACAGAAAAATCACCGGGAGCAACCTTCCGGAAGACCAGGCTATACCCGTAGACTCCATCGGAAGGCAAACCGGAACTCTAAAGGGATACCAGATATCCACACTAATCTATTTAGTATCGATACCGATAGGGGTTCCGAACTGACAACTATCTATATACATCACGAGGGCAAGCTTCTCAAAGTACTCATGAGAAAACCAAAAGCCTACACACGGAAGCCACAACCGGGATCACAAATGTCTTCTAAAAGTCATTCACATCAACACGCTCATATCAATCTTGAAGAAGCCTCAACTGACCGGGACCCTCATCCCGGAAGCAATAATCAGCACCACGAAGGCGGCCGGAAGTTAAACATCCGAGACCAAGAAGAAAAGCGGCCGACGGAGTCTTCTACAAGCCCGATGGTCCAACAGCAGAAGGGTCTTCGAATTCTCTATAAATAAGATCCCATGGGTCACATTTTGGGATGATTCTCTCATTCGTATTCTTATATTCGTTTTCTCTAGAGAAAAACCCTAATTCTTAGATCGATTTGGGGATTTCTTCTATTCTATTCATGTGTTCTAAATCAAAGATCAATAAATTGTGAATCAATGCTTAGAGTATTTATGGAATTGTTATATGATTTCTCAGTTATTGTTGCCGCAATATACTGTTTACTTTGTACATGTATATGAGCCTATATTCAAGTCTTTCTGTAAGCCAAGTGAATTACCTCATTTTCTATAAATTTGGACCCTTCTGCAATCTCAATGCAGAACCCCTCTCTACAAACTATTATTTCTTTCGCTAAGGGTTGACTTAGGCCAAGATAACTTATGGTTCTTGAATCACTTAAGAATGATACTCACCCCATTGAGGGAAGAGTAATTATTCTTTCGGATTCTAAACCTTGATATCTAGGGGGTGGTGAACTAGCTCAAACTTGTGAATGCTAAACAACCTATGTTTCCCCTAGGTCCACTTCCATCTCCGGTGTTGACGAAAAATATCATTAACATTTTGGCACTAGAGGGAGAGGCCTGAACCTCCGATCCTTTGGTTAACCTTACCACATATCTACCTGTGTTGTTCCATCCCGGATTGGACTAAGGCTTTGAAGAAGCAAAGTTATGGGTAAGAGTTCCCAACAAAAGTCTTTTGAATCTCAAATGGATAAGTCGAAAATCAATGACCCAAGACTGACAGAAGAACAAAGGCTAAGAGTGGAAGCCTTGCGTATAATGAAGCGAAAAAGGGAAATAGAACAATATGCTTCCAACACTTGGGATAATAGCCTTTTCCACATAGGACAAACCCTAACACCTCTTCCAAGTGGCTCTACATCAAACGATATTAAAATTTTCTCTCACATAAGGAGAACTCTACACAAGCAAATTAGAGGAATGGTGCTTGAACAAGAAATAATGGATGATTTGACCACTTCACCAACAAAAAGTCTGGAGAGATGGCACCTCAATCTCAATATATCTCGGGAAATAGAAATGAAAATATAGGTAAAACCACAAAACTGGGTTGCAAAAGGGTTAAGTCTCAGCGGTAAGAAGAGAGGCTTACGCTAGGATTACCCAAGGGATACTACTTTACAACTTCGATGGAATATATCTACTTCCTAACCAAATACGAACTCAACTATTGGTCGTTCATAAAGGAAAAACCCAAATACGAAAGGATGTCAGGAAGACCCTACTGTCATTACCACATGATGAATGGACATGAAACTAACCACGGTAGAATCCTTGAGGAAATGGTCATCAAATTCATCAACCAAGGCCAATTACAAGAGTTTATAAAAAGATCAGATCATATTCAATAAAAGTGCTTAGGGAAAGGATTATCAAACACAACCAAGGGTACAGAAAACCAACCTTTCAAAGCTTAAAGAAACCCAAGATGGGTCAAACCACGAATGGATCAAATCCCTTATCATCGCCAAATTGGTCAGGGAAAGGCATCCCCCGATGGGGGGTGGCGTGTTAGTATTTTTCCATGCCCAAATCATAGGGGGCTAGGTTAAAGCATCAAAAGTGTAAGCCTCCGTTTCACATCAAAAATGATCGTGGCGGAGCATCTAAAATTAGCACGCCCTGCCTCTGCTCGTAGAAGAGTACGCCCTGCCTCTACTACGAACTAAGCACGTCCTACCTCTGCTCGTAAAAGAGCATGTCCTACCACTGCTTATGTTCCGTGTTACCCGCAAAAGGGAACGCCAACCCCTAGTTTCGCCTACAATGGTCAGGATAGGGCACCCCTCGGAGGGGGGTGGTGTGTAAGCCTCTATTAGTACTTACGATGGTCAGTATAGAGCATCAAAAGAGTAAGCCTTAATTCTGTGTCTACAATGGCCCGGTTTAAGTTCTAAGACCTTATCATCACCTACGATGGTCAGGATAAGGCGCCGCCTGGAGGGAGGTTGGGTAAGTCCTTGGGTCCTGCTTATGGATAAGCTAGCCAAGCGCATCGGACGCACAAGCCTAGAGAGTGGCCAACAAAGCACGTACATCCTCTGCTTTGGCATCAAAAGCCCAGAGAGTGGCTCAAGAATCACGTACAACTCTGCTTCATAAATCAAATCCAAGGGGGATACCAAAACATTAATGCCAAAAGTGGATTTCTGGTACTTAGTCTCTAATTACCTAAACAAGGGTTGGTTCGAGTCTTCTATATTAATACCCGAATCTAGGTGGATTCGGTTCTCAATGAAGACCAGAAGAGGATTTCTGGTATCCTACTTTAATAATCCGAATCTAGGTTGGATCTGGTCTTCACAAGTACAGGAAGTGGAATACCGGTCCTATCTTAATACCGAATATGGGTCGATTCAACTTTCAGCCAAGGCCGGAAGCAGGTTTCTGGTCTCTTGTCTTGATACCCAAGCCTAGGTTGATTTAAGAGCAAACCACGACGGAGTGGGAAGTTCTAGTCTTGTCACCAATATTGTAACACCCCGTAATTTTAAAGGACATTATAATAATAAACTAAAGAATACTTAATTAAATATAAGGAATTAAGTAAAACGGACTGCGTAATTGCGTTCGTCTCGGAATTTTGCTTAAGATAGACTCTGGGTTTGCATAAAACGGGCATCGTATGAAGAAGATATTAAGGTTTGAAGTTTGCATACATATAAGAAAATTATATATATAAAAACAAATCCAGAAAATCATAAATCGAAGAGCGGGAGAGGGAGGGAAATCAGCCCGTAAGGGGTTGACCCCTACACGGGGGTGTCGATCCTAGGGTCGACCCCGGGGCCGACCCCACCCAGATCTAGGGCAGATCCATTAAGTAAACGTGGACTTATTTCTTGATCGGATTCATTGACCGTAGGCTATAAATATGACCTCATTTCCACTGTTTTATTCACCAAAAACAATGGAGACAATGAGGTGCTGCCCCAACTCAGATTGAATTAGCCTATTCTTCTATAACAATAACTTATACATATACAAGATTCTCTGCTACAACATCAACAGTCATTTCTCTATTCTTTAGATCCAGTCCTTGTGAGTTTATGTTGCTTTTAGATGTAAACATTTAATAAGTAATCTTGATATGTTTATAAATGTGGTTCCAAACTAGTGCCTGTTAATAACCTGAATCATAACTAAATAGATCTATCATTACTTGTATACATGATCCTCTATTTAGTCCCTATATGTCTCCTTGTTATGCCTATTCTGTCATTATACCCATTCTGTCACCATATGCCTATTCTGTTAGTATGCCTATTTCTATTATCATATGCCTGTTTTGTTACTACGCCTATCTCTGTTCTCTTCTCTCCCTCCTTCCCTTTTTATTTTTATAGTCAGGCTACCTTTGAGCCTAGGCCTATCGCTGAAACATGCGAACGAAATTAGGAATGATAAATTGGGGAATAACTTGCATTGTAAAACATGACTAGGATTTGGGGGCATAATCTATACCTTGACCTAAAACTTTAATTTGGGGCATAACTTGTATCATGAATCAGACTGGGATTTAGGGCATGAAAAACCTATAATGAACATGAACAATTATTTAAGAATGAACATGCCAAAATTTGTAGTAAATAGAAACTGTAACCGCACTTAGGCACGAGGTTGGATTACACTTGTGGTAGAAGTCTGCTCGGAACCGCCAGGCAAATCCAGCGTCCACAAGTGGTTAATCTAATGTGAGGGGTCGAGTGCGTAAATATACACATAATAGTACTAAGACACGAGGTTAAGTCTAGCTTATGGTAAAGTCTTCCCGGAACCACCCGACATATCCAGCATCCACAAGTGATCGACTTAATGTGAGAGGTCTAGTGCATTAATAGATATGAATGGAAAAATGATAATAACCCGTTAACCTGTAATACTTAAGCTGATTAAATCTGTGGGGGTTATATGAACCTGTCAAAATTGAGTAGGGGTTAAGTTAACTTGCTTGAATCAATGAGGGGTCAAATAAATATGTTAAATCTATGGGTGCAGGTTATACATAAACCCGACAAACTTAACCTATTTTATATGGTAAGGTTATGCGGGCTTGTTAATTTGTTAGTCATAACCTGTCAAAATCCTAGTAGTGGTGATGCAAGTCTAGGAGGTGGCTTGTATCATCTATTTTATGGGACCAATATTAGAAAGTAACCCATCTTGGTATCAAAAGGAGGATCCCAAACTAGGTAAGGGTCAGGGCATGCTTACGATGCTGATTATAAGAGGTTCATATGAGTGGAGGTGTTGACGGCGCATTTAGATGGAATCATGTGCATGGATGAATCCGCGTGCTTGGGATAATAAGATTATGTGACATCAGTAGATATGGTAGTGCATCTCAAAAAAATAGGGGTTGCCACTTTAGGAAGTGATACATCCTACTGTAGGGCCAGCACAGGGTATCTACAGGATAGGGAGTCGATCAGTTGGGGTAGTAATTACGGTACATCTAGTCTTACTTGTTTAGGGGCCCGTTATAATCGTTGGGGGTAACACTTGTCATTTCTGTTGGTCTACCTATTTTTATTGTTGGGGGTAAAACCTGTCACTAGAAGTACACCTAAGTCTACCATTTTGTTTCTGTTGGGATTATTCTATTTCTGTTATACTAGTATTGGTGTAGAGAAAAGTACTTGAGAAGCGTAACATATTTTGTTATGTTTATTCTGTTTATCCTGCTTAGTCTGTTATATATGTCATATGATATTGTTATCTTTCTCATCCATTTTATATGCCTGTCATGATGCTTTAACTTATTTATATGCTAAAAGTAACTGGACTCGCTAGACTTTATGTCTGATCCGTTTTGTTCTCTTTTCTCTCTCTTCCTCCCCCTCCCCCCAGATTCTCGGGGTGGGAATACTTAGGCTTGATTTGGATTCTCTCTTTCGTTATACTTGGAGCATCTTAGATGTACTACTTTGATTTCATGTCTACTCTGATATGGCTCTTTTTGGGGACTATGCTTTTATATTACTGTGCTTTGATTACTTTATTATAAGGAAGATGTTTTAATTTGATGTAATGGATTTTTGTATTTTAGACTTATGTTGCAACTGGGTTTTGGACCACCATGTTTTCTATTTGAAAAATAAATTTATTTCCGCTGTTATTTTATATATGTCTTGTGATGTTTCTGTTTCTGTTTTTGTTTACCTATAACGCTGCACAAAACTTAATGAATTCTGTTAAAGGGTGACTTTAACGGACGTGGGATGTCACATTTGGTATCAGAGCTGAAGGTTACCAGATCGGACAAAAGGTTTTGAAAATTGTTCTCAAAAGGTTTTAAAAAAAAGCATTTTCAAAAGAAAAATCTGTTTTGAAAAACATATTCCCTAAAGCCATATGAAATATCTTTCGATTCTCTATTTGAATCCCTTTTCCTTTTTTTTCAGCATGTCTGGGGAGCTGATTCTTCCCGAAAGGTGTCCCATTGTGGCATGGTTCCATAGGCATGTTAAAACTTATACGAAACATGTTGAAGGGCAAGGAAGCGACCAACCTCCATTTGAAGCCGCAGTAGTTTCGCCTGCAGCTAATTTTCTCTCAAACTTCATAAAGATTTCTATGCGATGGAGGCAGCTTTCGAGAGACTTGTTCACATGTTACCCAAGGATGGTAAAGAGGAGAACAAGGAAGCTAAGGCTGAGGAGCACAGCCCAAGGGTGAGAAAAATGGTGGCTTAAGAAGGGAACATAGATGAAAGAAGGAAAGACTAATAAAGTTAAGATAAAGGCAAGAAGAAATGTCATATTTGTGGGAACGTGGGTCATTTGGTCAAAGATTACCGAAAAAGGAAGAACACTTGCTTTAATAGTGGCAAAGTTGGACACTATACTAGGAAATGCCCGAAGAAGCAAGGACATGGGCAAAAGACGGGACCATCTGGAAAGTCGGTGCATGCTTTCGGGGGCAGTGGACCAGATGGAGGTAGGAAAGTTTTCGTTGAAGGTTTGATTTCTCTTTCCGATCATCCCATTAGGACTCTTTTGATTCTGGCGCTTCGCATTCTTTTATATCTGATTCTATGGTTAAGTCTCTGCACCTTAGTATTAGTATGGTTTTGGATCCCGTTATTATCTCAAACCCCATTGGAGGTACGACACATTTGTCTATGATTTGTCGAGGTTTGAGAATATTTGTGTTGGGTGTCGAGTTTCAGTGCGACGAATACATTCTTGGTTTCACGGGCTACGGTTTGATTCTAGGGATGGATTGGCTGGCCATGTATGGTGGCATTCTAGATTGTGAGAGGAGGGTCGTTAGACTTTTGACTTGCCACGAGAGGACCCTCGGGATTTCTTGTGACCCTAAATGGTCTGTCATGCTTAGTTTCCCAGAGTCGCACGATGCATCCATCGATGATTTACGATCTTTTCCGGTAGTCTGTGAGTATCCTGATGTTTTTGAGGAGGTTCGGGGCTTACCTTCGAGGCGCGAGATTGATTTCCGGATATACTTGGTGGACAATGCAAAGCCAGTTGCATTGCTTGTGCGCCACATGGCTCCGAGAGAAAGGAGGGAGCTCAACAAGAAAGTAGGGGAACTACTTGAGAAAGAATTTATTAGGTGAAGCATATTTGAATGGGGTGCTCCAGTAGTATTTGCTACTAAGGTAGATGGTTCGCTTCGCTTATGCGTGGACTATAGGGAGTTGAATAAGCTCACTAAGAAAAATAGGCATCCACTTCCGAGAATAGATGACATGTTTGACCAGCTTGTTGGTGCATCTGTTTTCTCCCAGTTTGTATTTTCCACGGGATTCATCAGTTGAGGGTGGCCGAAGACAGTATAGACAAGACTGCTTTTAGAACTCCAAATGGTTTTTTTGAATGGCTCGTCATGCCTTTTGGGTTGACGAATGCACCCGCCTATTTCATTGATCTAATGAGTAGGGTGTTTCAGGATTTCCTAAATAAGTTCGTTGTGGTCTTTGTTGATGACATCCTAATTTTCTCGAAGAGCAAGGAAGAGCATGCCCAACATTTAAGGGAGGTTTTGAAGACTCTCTGAACGCATCAGCTTAAGGCGAAATTCTCTAAATGTCATTTTTGCAGAAAGGAAGTGAGATTTCTAGGGCATGTGGTCTCTAAGGATGGGATAGCAGTGGATCAGGCGAAAGTAGTTCCAGTTCAAGATTGGAAGATTCCAAAGAATGCAACGGAGGTGAGGAGTTTTCTTGGTTTAGCGTGCTATTATAAGAAGTTCATTAAGGACTTCACAAAGATATCAGCCCCACTCACTAGACTGATGAAGAAGAATCTGACATTTTCTTGGAATATAGACAACAACCCCCGCCTTGACTTTGTTTGATGGGAAAAAAATGTTCAAAGTATACACTGATGCATGTGGTACAGGGGTTGGTGTTGTTTTGATGCAAGACGGAAGGGTAGTATGTTATAGAGGTAGACAGTTGAGAGTTCATGAGAAGAACTACCCTACCCATGACTTAGAGTTGGCTGCCATTGTATTCGCGCTTAAGACTTGGCGTCATTATCTACTTGGAGAGAAGTTCGATTTGTATACCGATCATAAATCTCTTAAGTATTTGTTCTCGCATAAGGATCTCAATTTGAGGCTATGCAGTTAAAGCCTCGCTAAAGCCCCGCAATATCCCCGCTATAGCCCATAGCGCTCTTCAACCGCTACGCTATTTCAGTTTAGCGCTGATGAACAGTAGATCCGCTTATAGCCCCGCTATTATCCGCTACATCCGCTAAATCGACGCTTTTTAGCATCCGCTTTAGCAATATTAATATATAGAGCTTGATTTGACTAGTTCTCCTTAAAAAAGATCAGTAAAGTTAGCATAAATGGCTAAATTTAAGGCATACGTGCCTAGTATATGGTAACAATCAATTACACTCACCAAGTTTAGCATGCATAACTTTGATATTCTGTGACTTTGTTAATATAACGTTAATTAATATTAGTTTCTTCTACATATATAATGTGAGAAAGATGATTAATTAATTTTCAAATATTTATTTTTACATCTAATGAACCTTTTTGCGCTTCCGCTATATCCCCGCTATTTCCCCGCTTTATCCCCGCTACACCTTTTTGCACCTCCACCACTATAGAACCGCTAAGCGCTTTAACTGCACATGCAACAATAATCGATGGAGTTCCTAGCGTCCTATGACTTTGGGATTGCTTATACCCCTGGCAAGGGTAATGTGGTGGCGGACGCACTGAGTAGGAAGAGGATGACTTTGAGTCCACTATTTGTAGAGAGGCGGAGCTTGGAGTATTTATCGACCTTTGATTCTAGGCCGTCTATGGGTCTTATACCTGGTTTGTTGGCATCCTTAGCGGTGCGACCTATTCTTATGGATCAGATAGGGTGTAATGACCCGGGATTTTGGCGACCTTGGTTATCTGATATACAACACATATCGAACATCCAAGGGTCGAAAATACCGGATGATTAATGAAAGAAATTAGAGGGTGAGAATAGATAAGATAGAAACTTAGAATAGAAGAAGAAGAAGAACGCACCATCAGAGTAACACGAACCTCACAGCGGACCGAATAACATATAATAGACAACATATCTTTGAAATAAACATCTGTACTTGAATATACATCATTATCAAAGTACAACACTTACAACACAGCGGAAATAAACTATAGCTATATGATCCTGAAGCCTCCTGCTATAGCTCTTCAGGTATATCTGTAAATCCCGACTACTTGACTGCCCGTACAAAATTGGGCACCCAAGAGTTTAGGGAAAACAACACAAAATAAACCCCGGGTCAGTCATGGGACTGGTGTGAGTAAAACAGTTTAAAACAATTCAAGCAGGTAAATGATATCTCATAAGACCACGCCGTATAACGGAACGGGTTTTTCCCTTATGAGAATCCAAATTATCTTTATATCAAAAACCTTTTGATATTATAATAATGTCTATCAACCACAATATAATAATCATCTAGCAGAAACGCTTTCATCTCAAGTTCTACAAATATAGTATACAATCAAAACCGCAAGCACGTATTGGGTAATGGATTTCCAACTATGACAAGGTATGGAACCACCTTTCGCTAGTGTACCTCTAGAAAGGAATACACTGGGTTCAACAAGAACATCTTGCAACTCGGCCACACATGACCGACCACTCATTTCGCTTGAGTGTATCAAATGTACATCACCAATGGTTGGGATCAGCAACCGTTTCCCGAATGGGACAGTATCAACAATAGATTTTTAGAAATAAATGAAACTCTAGATCAGGTGATTATACACCCTAATAGGTGCGACCTACATAGCCATGCTGCCTGCCCGATTTCTATCATTTACCGGTTGATGAGGCTTGAGGTTACGCTTTATCATCACATCAGATTTCACTTCGAATGCCACATTGTCAGATCCATCGAAAATCACTAATTGACGTCTACAACAGTACATTACGTGTTAGCTAAAGAAGTTTCCTTCTCCGCTTCCACTTTTGGTACAGTTGAAGAAATCAATGTACGTGACCTTTCTGGAAATACCCTGTCAGACATTCATCCATACAAGTCATTCAGGAACAGCATGAACCGAAGGCACTATTCAGTACATCCATCTTAGGCACTGTTATCTAAGACTTATACAATAGCCCTTGCACTTTACTCCGTCTTCAATTATCTTTGGCATATATGATTCGCAACGCTTATGCCAATACAGAGTGGTTCTTTGGATAATAATCCAACCGGTCTCTCCATATTAACAACGTTAAAATGGTCAAAACTTCGATAGTCTGTGATTTAACTATCAAATGAAAACATGTGTGCAAACAACGATATTATTTCCAAATGGAAATACTATCAATCAATCATCAATCATATATATATATATATATATATATATATATATTTCCTTATTTTCTATGTTTAGAAAATATACGTTATTAACACTGGAAAACATTTCCATTGTTATTTACATATCACTATCATTTCACAACTATCAGTCCCTGACTGTAAACTAGTAGGAGAACAATTCTCTAAGTATAAACCCCGAAGGCCGAAACCAACATCAGATCGATACTCAGAAAACTATTCAACTTAACTAATCTCTAGTCAGTTTCTAATCTTGTTTAACTCTATTTCTTTACCTCTATTTGATTAACTCTATGTGATTAACTCAAATTCGAATAACTAATATTCGATTAATTCTTATTGATTTACTCTAACTGATTAACTCTAACTGATTTAACTCTTTTAACTCTATTTGATTAAACTATATTCGAATAACTCCCCTTTAACTCTATTTATTTAACAAATAAATATCTCCTTTTAATTCTATTTATTTATACAAATACATATCTCCTTATGTCATCCTATTTATTTTACAAATAAATAATCTATTATCTTATCTTATTTATTTACTAAATAAATAATTCACTTTATAAATATTCCTATTTATAATTCCCACTTAAACGTATTTCCTGTTTATAAATATTCCTATTTATAAATATTCTATTTTATAAAATCCTCTGATTTTATAAATATTATATTTTATAAAATCCTCTGATTTTATAAATATTCTCTTTTCAATATTCCGGTATGTTATGGTGTTTAACATATCAAGTTATGATGTCAAATATCGTCCATACACATATAATCAACAACAGATTATAAATCACGTCATATATCACAATATATGAAAACAATAAAATAACTTTTGAGGAATCCAGTCGGATTCCTCCAACCTGTTTCCCTGCATCCACAGATGTTACACAATAAAATCAACATCACTTTCAGTTCCATATGATATATTCTGTTAAACAGAATCAATATAGAAATTCAACTAACTGACTAGCAGTTCAATCAAACAGTCAACACACAGTCAATCATCCAATAATTAATAGTTCTAAAAATACAACGTGAAATTATAAACTGTTCAGAGTTAGTGAGATTTACTCACATTGGCAGTTCATCGTTAAAGAACGATAAACTGTTTGTTTGATTTGAATCAAACAATTTATTTCACCATAAATTGTAACGAGCTCCGATGGACTTCCAATGAGTTCCAGTGCGTAGTGCTCGTCCATACGATTCTAACGCTTCTGACCGCGCTAAATTCTTACATCGTAGGACAAAGTTATTCAAGTTCGAAGTTGTACCTTATTTTATTTAAATAAAAACAAAATAAAAATAACTAAATGGGCCTCACCGACTCTTAATCGGCCCAACAACCCTCCTTTTAACCAGACCCGAACTACCTCTTCTTCCTCAATCGGCCGTGAGCTCCTGGAGGAAATCAACACCGTTTCCACAACATTTCCTTCCACCTGAACTCCATCGTCTCTCGACAAAACTTCAAATCAAAGCCACTGTTTCACTCTCCTTCCGATCCTCTCCCACCCCATACCCTTTTCTATGAACTCGAACCAACCCTGTAAAACCCGACGTCCACCATAACTCACGGCTATAGGAAGTCGCACTTCCCCTTACATGATCGAGCTCCTCAAAACCATCCTTTTCTGATGCTCCTCCATACCAGGAACTCAACCGCAACCTCAGATTTCAGTATCGATACATAAATACTCGCGATTTTCTTCACCCTAACCATTCGCTGTAGAAACTGGGGCATAGAAAAACTACATCGCAACCAAAATCGAGAGCAGCAGACCGGAGAGAATCACTGTGTGAATCCAAAGATACTAATTTAGCGATTTATAGAATTATATTACTATTTCCATTGATTTTAGAAGGATCGAATAAGTTATTGGAGAAGCAAAAATGGAAGCAGCGCATTTTTTCTTGCTGTTGACTTCTGAGGAACTTTAGTCTAGGGTTTAGTTTAAGTGAGGTATTTATAGGATTTTTATATTAATTTTTTATTCGAATTTTATATTTATTTTTAAGTCACCGTTATCTGTATTTGTCCTCTAAAATTCGTACGACCACATATAATACCCAAAAATCACGAAACTGGACATGCAGCTTCACTTCGACATTACAGTCCCAACAAAACTGGTTTCGTCGAATTCCGACTCCGTATGCTCACACAGCGTATTTTAAACTGTCAAAATACTGACTATTTTTCACTCTAAAAATCCGTACGGCCACACACTGACTCTAAAAATCACCAAACTTGGAATCTAACAACTATTTGACATTGCGGATCCAACAAAATTAGTTTCATTGAATTCCGACTTCGTTTGCAAAAGTGGCTATTTTTAAAGCTTTGAAAATCCCATTTAAATATATAAATATATTTAAATATAATTAAATTAAATATAAATAAATTTATACTATCGTATATATTCACAGTGGAATACCATACGGCTCTAGAATATTCCTATATGAATTTCTAACTCGATATTCACTTCTGGGTCAACCCGATATTCGATTTATATTGAAATTCCTTTTTAAAATATAAATAATCCCTTTATAAATTATAAAGGAATTCCACAGCGACTTTTCTAAAATTTTATTTGGACATAAATCAAAATCTACATGATGAAATCACGATTTTTCTCTTCCACTAGAAAAATATACTCCACCAGCTCCACACGTTTCTTGTTTCATAGAAATCCGATTTAAAACGGCTTCTGTATATTCAGTTGAAGTTCAAATCGCCAATTTACGAACTGCAGCGCCATTTCGAGCTCGATTTTAATTATAATATAATTATACGTTCAAACTTCATTCAAATAATATATTCGTTATTCTAATTCAATTCTAAACTGAATTAAATATCACAGATGATACAGTTCACACCATATCGCCACTTCAGCCAATTCTGATTATTTCAGAATTAAATATATTATTTTAATTAAATATTACCATTATTTAATTTAACGATCATTTAAATCACTTTGTAAATAATTAAATAAATTAATTATTACACCATGAAACTACGGGTCATTACATAGGGACATCGCAGCGAGAGGACCCACAAATAGCAGACATCTTGGATAGGCTTAGTGATGGGGAGACTTCTAGTCACATCAGTAGATATTCCACGGATGATAGAGGGTGATTGCTGCGAGATGGAAGGCTTTGTGTTCCCATAATCGGGAGTTTGTTGAAGACGGTCCTTGAGGAAGCCCATCATTCTAGGATGACTATCCATCTAGGCGGTAATATGATGTATAGAGATATGAAGAGGGTTTTCTTTTGGGCTGGGATAAAGAAAGATGTAACGAAGTTTGTTTCCTGATGTTTGGTTTGCCAGCAAGTCAAAGCTGAGCAAAAGATGCTCAGTGGTTTACTTCATCCTTTGGAGGTCCCGCAATGGAAGTGGGAGAGCGTCTCTATGGATTTCATTGATGGTTTGCGTAGATCGAGGAAAGGCAACACCAATATCTGGGTTATAGTTGACAGGCTTACTAAGAGCGCTCATTTAATTCCCATTAAGAGTAAGAGGACAACAACATGGTTGGCAATAGTTTACCTTTGTGAGATAGTCCTCCTACATGGATTACCTTCCAGTATAGTGAGCGATCATGACCCCATATTCACTAGTGAGTTTTGGAGGAGCTTGCATGAGGCATTAGGTACACAGTTGTGTTTGAGCACCGCTTATTACCCTCAGACCGATGGGCAGACGGAAAGGGTGACTAGAGTTCTTGAGGATCTTTTAAGACTGTGTATCCTAAACTTCGAAGGGACTTAGGAAGAGCATCTTCCATTAGTAGAGTTCGCCTACAACAATAGTTATTAGGCTAGTATTGGCTTGGCACCCTTCGAGGCACTGTATGGACGACCCTACAGATCACCGACTTGTTGGTAGGAGACTACACATAGGCTTCTACTTGGACATGAGATGATTAGAGAAACTTCAGAGAAGATTGATCTTATTTGCAGATGCATGAAGATAGCTCAAGACAGGAAGAAGTCCTATACAGATAAGAGAAGAACTGATATTGAGTTTGAAGTGGGAGACATGATTTTCATTAAGGTATCACCTTTGAGGAATGTGGTTCGCTTTAGATCTGTAGGGAAATTCGCACTAAGGTTTGTAGGGCCATTTCCCATAATAGAACAGATTGGCCAAATGGCCTATAGAGTAAAACTACCAGAGAGATTGTCTAGTGTTCATGATATTTTCACGTTTCTCATTTACGGATGTGCTTGCATGATACCGTGGAAGTAGTTAAGCCGAGTATGCTTGAGGAAGTAGAGGTGGAACGGGAGGCGACAGTTAGACGAGTTCCTACCCTTATTCTTGGATCAGAGGTTAAGCAGCCACGCAACCGAGAGGTCAAGTAGATGAAAGTTCAATGGGGAGAAGACCCCGAGGATGCAACTTGGGAGACTAAAGAAAAGATTCACGCTTCGTACACTTTTTTGTTCAAGGGTATGTTCTTAACTTCTTTTCCAAATATTTTTATTCGTACTTGCTTCTGTCATTTAAGTATATCCTATCAATTGAATCTTCGACCTTTAGGTAGGGAACCAATGGATGTAAACATGTGTTTGAGACATGTTATGTTCGTTGGATGCAAGTGGATGCAAGTATTTGCTAGTGGTAGCTCGTGGATGCATACATACACACTAGGCACTAGATCGACTCAATCACTCTCATACTGCATATGGATGCGTGTGCATTATTTTCTTTCTTTTACAGATGAAAATGAGTGTACCATCGTATGGATGTTGCATTTGGATGGATGATTATGCACACATATAGCCTTTATATGATATATTAGGATTATTTGCATACATGTTGGATTCATGGCACTAACATACATTGCATTAAGGAGGTCAACTGAATCAGTAGACCGCCTGATTTTTTGCATTAGTATAAGGACATATACACACACCTTTGCATAGGTTTATATAAGCATTAGAAATCTTTAAGGACAATGGATGCCTGCGATTGATGAATGAGAAGATGGATGTGGATGTTAGGATATACATTCTTCTTAACTTAGGGATTTCGAGGACGAAATCCTTTAAGTAGGGGAGAATGTAACACCCTGTAATTTTAAAGGACATTATAACAATAAACTAAAGAATACTTAATTAAATACTGGGAAGTAAGTAAAACAGACTGTGCCATTGCGTTCGTCTTAGAATTCTGCTGAAGATAAACTCCGAGTTTGCGTAAAACTAGCATCGTATGGAGAAGATATTGAGGTTTGAAGTTTATATACATATATGAAATATATATATATATATATAAACAAGTCTAGAAAATAAAAAATCAAAGAGCGGGAGAGGGAGGGAAATCGGCCCGTTGGGGGTCGACCCCATGCCCCACGGGTGTCAACCTATGGATCAACCCCTACACGGCGGTGTCGACCCTAGGGTCAACCCCGTGGTCGACCCCACCCAGATTTGGGGCATATCCATTCTGTGAACATGGACTTATTTCTTGACCAGATTCGTTGACCGTAGGCTATAAATAGGACCTCATTTCCAATGTTTTATTCACCAAAAACAATGGAGACAAAGAGGTGCTACCCCAACTCAGATTGAATTAGCCTATTCTTCTGTAACAACAACTTATACGTATACAAGAATCTCTGCTATAACATCAACAGTCATTTCTCTGTTCTTTAGATCTAGTCCCTGTGAGTTTATGTTTCTTCTAGATATAAACATTTAATAATTAATCTTGACATGTTTATAAGTTTGGATCTGAACCTGTGCCTGTTAATAAGTTGAATCATAACTAAATAGATATGTCATTACTTGTACACCTGATCCTCTGTTTAGTTCCCATATGCCTATTTTTATTATGCCCATTCTGTCACCATATGCCTATTCTATTAATATGCCTATTTCTGTTATCATATGCATGTTATGTTACTATGCCTATTTTTGTTCTCTTCTCTCCCTCCTTCCCTTTTTATTTTTATAGTCAGGCTACCTTTGAGCCTAGGCCTATCGCTGAAACATGCGAACGAACGAAATTAGTAATGTTTGGGAATGATAAATTGGGGCATAACTTGTACTGTGAAACATGACTAGGATTTGGGGGCATAATCTATACCTTGACCAAAACATTTAATTTAATCAGACTGGGATTTGGGGCATGAAAAACCTGTAATGAACATGAAAAATTGTTTATGAATGAACATGCCTAAATTTACAGTAAATAGAAACTGTAACCGCACTTAGACACGTAGTTAGATTACGCTTGTAGTAGAAGTTTGCTTGGAACTGCCCGGCAATTCCAGCGTCCACAAGTGGTTAATATAATGTGAGGGGTCATGTGCATAAATGCACACGTAAAGGTGCTAAGACACGAAATTAAATCTAGCTTATGGTAGAAGTCTTCCCGGAACCACCCGGCATATCCAGCATCTACAAGTGGTCGGCTGTGAGAGGTCTAGTGAATAAACAGATATGAACGGAAAATGATAATAACCTGTTAACCTGTAAATTAACCAGATTAAATTTGTGGGCGTTATATTAACCTGTCAAAATTGAATAAGGGTTAAGTAAACTTGCTTGAATCAATGAGGGGTTAAGTAAATCTGTTTAATCTATGGGGGCGGGTTATATATAAACCCGACGAACTTAACCTGTTTTATATGATAGGGTTATGCGGGATTGTTAATCTGTTAGTCATAACCTGTCAAAATCCTAGTAATGGGGATGCAAGTCTAGGGGGTGGCTTGTATCATCTGTTGTATGGGACCTGTATTAGTCAGTAACCCATCTTGGTATGAAAAGGAGGACCCCGAACTTGGTAGGGGTCAGGGCACGCTTACTGAGCTAATTATAAGAGGTTCATATGAGTGGGGGTGTTGACGGCGCATTCCGATGGAATCATGTGTATGCATGAATCCGCATGCTTGGGATAATAAGACACTGTGACATCAGTAGATATGGTTGTGCATTTCGAAAAAAAACAGGGGTTGCCACTTTAGGATGTGATACATCCTACCATAGGGGCAATCACAAGGTATCTACAGGATAGGGAGTCGATTGATTGGGGTAATAATTAGGGTACATCTAGTATTGCTTGTTTAGGAGCCCGTTATTATCGTTGGGGGTAACACCTGTCATTATATTGGGCTACCTATTATTATTGTTGGGGTAAAACCCGTCACTAGAAGTGCACCTAATTCTACCATTCTATTTCGGTTGGGATCATTTTGTTTCTGTTATACTAGTATTAGTATAGAGAAAAGTACTTGAGAAGCGCAACATATTTTGTTCTGTTTATTCTGTTTATCCTGCTCAGTCTGTTATACCTATCTTATGACATTGTTTTCTCTCCCATCCAGTTTATATGCCTGTCATGATGATTTTACTTATTTATTGCTAAAAGTAGTTGGACTCGCCAGACTTTATGTCTGACCCGTTTTGTTCCCTTTTCTCTCTCTTCCTTCCCCCTAGGTTCTCAGGGTGGGAATACTCAGGCTTGATTAGGATTCTCTCTTTCGTTCTACTTGGAGCTGCTTAGATGTACCGCTCTGATTTCCTATCTACTATGATATGGCTCCTTTTAGGGACTATGCTTATCACTATACTCTGATGACTTTAGTACAAGGAAGATGTTTTAATTTGGCGTAATGGTTTTCTGTATTTCAGACTTATGTTGTAACTGGGTTTTGGACCATGATGTTTTCTATTTGAAAAATAAAGTTTTAAATTCTGCTGTTATTTTATATCTGTCTTGCGATGTTTTTTTTTGGTTACCAATAACGCTTCACGAAACTTAATGCATTCTGTTAAAGAGTGACATTAACGGACGTGGGTTGTCACAAATATCCAAGTCTGGACTGATTCAAAATCTTAAATCTAAACAAGAAGGAGATGTTCAACCTTCTCGATAGTTCGAATATGGCTCGGAACTACACTTCCATTATTTTCAAGGATAAACTCATGGCCTTCTCACTTGCTCTGGGAAGTGTCTTTAACTTATACATTCATCAATTTATTATCCTAGCATCAAATATTTGCACTAACACACAAAACACAAGTAAGCACTGTAGACATTTCATATCTCCCGTACCTCGGTACTATTACCCCTACTGAGAGCGAATGGCGTTTTACGAAGGCCTATAAGGCAAACTTCTAACAAAGTGTGCCGAATATGTGCACCATGTCATGGTAAAGCCATAACGAGAGAAAAACGTTTACGCCAAAATGTGTGATCGCATGTTAAGTAATACTTCATATATCCTACCTCTATTCATAAGCACCATCACTATAAAATGTTACATGCAATAGGTGATATACCAAGTACTTCACATCTTACATAATTGTTTACAAAAGGTTGTAAAATAAACATATCTCCAAAAGTGAGAACACCCATACCCCAATACTAGAACTTCATATGAGCATAACATAGCTCTCAATAAAAGCACCGTTACAAGTGTTTATCATGAATATTAGGGTAAGGAAGAAGCCTTCCTCACTTTAACTAGGATGTAAGCAGTAATGTCAAGTGAGGAATCAAAGGGAACTTCAAATCCATTAGGTGTATGAACCGGAGGACACTTACGATAGTCCTACTTTCCAGCAGGCGGGTTGTCATAACCACGAACCAACCTCGAATGATATGTATGAACCTCTCTTAAAATTGGTCCTTATTCTCGTTAAGGAAATCAAGGCGAATCCGGGGATAACAAATATAAACTTTCTCAAGATTCCTTAAGAAGCAATATCGTGCCAAGGAAGAAGACTTAATAAGAGGAAATTTCTCCCGATAGTCTCCCTTTAACTTAACATATTCTTCTAAGAAGGCCCTAGAGAGTAAATGCGAGGCAGAAGACAAGTTCTAAAGAAAAATATCAAAGGAAATTAGAGAAAAGATACATCATTATATTATTAACCAAACAAGTACATTCATCACGTATATTCTTCCTGCTCATACAAGATTGATATCTTCAAGGTCTCATTTACAAATCGATGCTTGTTAAACTTAATTTTATCTAAAGGCAACTTTCTAGGAGTGAAAGTAACGCGAGGAAGGTTCCAGCATTCGCTCGGGTGTAGGTCCATGCCGCATTCATCTAGGGACCTTCTATGAAGACGTCTAAGAAGACCCCCGCTATGATTGCTTAAAAAGGAGAAATCCATGGTTTCATATCTACGATAAATTTGATACAAAAATTTTACTAATGTGTCCCTGTCTTTGATTAACATCCAAAACAAAGTCACAAGCTCAGAATTTTCTTTTAAGAGCCTTTCACATCGCAAACGGGTCGTTCGTAGCCTAGGAGCCACTTCTTTCTCTTTAAAAAGCAGTAACTTCATAGCATTCTTATCAAGGAGATGATATTTGTGGGACAATATGTTATACTCGTTCATCTGTTTTTCCAGTTCCCTAGTAAAACGAATTGCTTCCAATAGAGTCATTCTGAGAATGGAATTCCTAAAACTTAACTATTTTCCTCCCGTCTAGACGAAAAGGATTATTGGTTGATTGTTAAAGAAAAAGCAAAAGAATCTGCATATAAGAGAAGATGTCATACCTAAAAAGTAGAAACATAAACTTGTAAATTTTCAATAGGAAGGGAACCTGGGGAATTTGGGCCTTTCCCTATCCTTTTTTCTTCCGGAAGGTCATAGGGGCCAACTGAGATATGGTCTTCTTCAACGGATTTAGTACCTTTGTCGCATGCTTTGTCTGAAGTATCAAAAGCCGAAAAAGTGCCACCGACACCCGTGGAGTTATCGCCTCTTTCTTCCTCTTCACCCACAGTAAGATTGATATGTTTGGATTTGTCATCATTGGCATGAACAACCTGCGACACCATCACAAGGTCTCCTTCATCATCAGCACACAACTCCTCGAGAGGAACATCTTCAATAAACAAAAGTTCAGATACGTCAATCTCCCTCCTCGTAGAAACTTCTTCTTTCTTTCTCATACAAGATATCTTGGACATATACCTTTCCACAAAGGACGAGTCAAGAGAATAAAAGTTTAAATCCAAACATTTATCCATGTTATCCGCATAAATAAGGAGGAAAGCATCTTCGAAGGGGTTAACCATGATTTCGTCCAAAGTGGTCCAATGGAAGTAGGAAATTCTTCGTTTAGCATCACTGACTACACTAGAGAACCTGGCCAGCAACGCTTTCTTCTTACCAAATTCTATCTTGAGGGAACCATTCTCTTTTTCCAGAAAGTAATTCTGATCATGGAAGGAAGAATAACAAGAATCGAGCAGGCTGATATCCTCTATGGATCTCTCCAAGCTCCTCTTCAAAGCATTATTTTTTCAACCAGAGCATTTTTTCCTTCTTCAAAGTCACGTTCTCTCTTTTAAGCCTCAACAGCTCAGAACTAGGATCTGGAGTATTGTCTTGAGTCAAAAACCACCACCACTTGATAGCCTATAAAGGACATAACAGTCAGGAACAAAATACTTGAAGAGAGATAAGAAAATAGGAAAGAGGAAAACAAAATACCATAAGTAGTTGCCGACCAAGGCTTGATTGCTTCGGGGGGAATCAAATGAGGAGTCGACACTGGAAAAAGCAGAAGAAGAAATAATCTGGCCAACTAGTTCATCAAATTTATCACCATTAGTAGGATTGGTAAAATCATGAGCTGCAATGTCCTCAGAGGAAGAAAAGAAGCCCATCGCGTGATGCAACTCATTGAAGACTTAGGAAGACCCAACACAACGAGGGTTCGAGCCAGAAACCTTCATTGGAGAAGTAATCTCCGGGATATTGAGAACCACATCAGAATGATCAATTAGGTCCCCCATACCTTTAGACCTCTTCGGCGGAGAATCTTCTAAACCTTTATCCAAAGTTTCCTCTTTACATTTTCTCTAGATTTTAATAATGCATCCTTGAGTGAAGAAATCCCAACTCTTGGAACTAAGGAAACGGAACCAGTCTTACTAGACGCAGTACAAGCAGCTTCAAAACACACAGCGAGAAGGAACGACGAGAAAGATAAAGTATAATTCCGTCTTAAAGATAAGAAAAGGCATACCTGAGTTGTCAAGGGACAAAGGAGAATTGGAAGAGAAAGGAGCTTCTCTCCCCAATGACAAAAAAGGGATCCCCTTGCTAAGTAGGACCAAAGGTGGTTGCCCAATGATGAGTTGACCAGCTGGTAAAAAGGAATGCCTCCGAAGGATAGAAGAAGTGAGTAGCGGAGACCGATTACTGAATTTTCCAAAGGCAACACCCAGGGCGTCAATTTACTCCTTATCCATGAAACTTGGCAATTTGGAAACAACATCTATAAAGAGGAAGACAGGATGTCAAAAAAACTTCCGGGTGTGCATACTTAGGGTGCGAAAACTGCCGGTGATACCCGTAGGGCATTAGATGAAGAAAAATTGATTCTCTCAATCTTTGAACCTTTCCGTTCCTTCGAATAACAGTTTCTTCGTAGGATTTGCACGAAAAATCTGAGGATTGGCGTCACTAAGTTTGGAAGGATGAACCAAGTAGTTAAGAGTGGAAGGACTTAGAGAACCATTACATGATTCTAAAGGCTAAAGTTCTAAGCCCAGCGGGCAAGTGTAGGTGTTGGGAGAGAACTGAATAGGAGCAATTACCAAGTGCTGGAGATAACGATGACGGAAATTCACAAAAGGAATAAAACCTCCATGCCAAATATAAACTGCAGAAAAAGATAAGTAACCCTCCGGAGGAGAGGAAATGGTGTTCTTCTCACAAGGAAGGATGGCGTCAACGTCCGAAATCCCGAAATCGTGGAGGATAGCATTAACTTTCTCTTGAGACGAAATCAAAGAATGCTTCTCAATAGCGCTCAACTTTCCTAGAGGTAGAGAGATCGTATGGCAGAGGGTCATTCCTGTCAGGTTTGAAAGCCATGTGCTTCTTTCCAGCAATACCAGGTATGATCTGTTAAATTTTACGCAATAAGGTAAGATGAATATCCGAAAGGGTACGAACTTTATTATTTTGTCTTAAAACGCCACCACAAAAAGATAAAAGAAAAATGAAAACGCTAATTAGCTATCAAGTTTGGGGTTGTTCGCCTGAAATTGGTAACAAAGAAACTAAAAAACATGGATGGCTTACCGATATGATTATATAAATAGCTGATATTTCCTTGGGGTAATTTTTTTAGGAAATGATAAAGGGAAGAAAAGAGTCAATAAGGAGGAAGTATATAACTGGAAAAGAGTGGTAGCAGATCCACTTAAAGGTTTAACTTCAAAAGTCAAAAACACCCCTTCACTAGGTGGGGCAAATGTTACTACCAAAATTAACTCCGAAACAAGCTGACAGTGAAGGGGTATCGGATGAACACAAGCATATAGGAATTCTCCAAAAGCAAAATCCAAATACTAGAAAGAACTCAAAAGCTACAGATTAACGACAGGGTCTATCTGGTAGGTTCTATCCAGTAGGGTCTACCTAGCAGGATGTATTCGGCAGGGGGGTTCTATAGCAAAAGGTCATATAAGTCAGAAGCTAAGAAAGAGCGAACAAAGGGCTCCGCTAACCAAAACCCAAAAATACGGAAGGGCTATCGATATTAACCCGCTTAATACTGGTACATCAGTGGATGAAGGCATCAAGAATACCAAGCTGAAAGCACGTAGTAGCTATCCGGAACTAGCTTCTGAAACAACCACTACATAAGCACCGAAAGGCAACATTGATAAACAATAGACAAATCACAAAGAGCAACCTTCCGGAAGACCAGGCTATACCCGCAGACTCCATCGAAAGGAAAACCGGAACTCTAAAGGGATACCAAATATCCATACTAATCTATTCAGTATTGACACAGATAGGGGTTCCGAACTGACAGCTATCTACATACATCACGAGGGCAAGATCCTCAAAGTATTCATGAGAAAACCGGAAGCCACAACCGAGAGCAAAAATGTCTTCCGAAAGTCATTCACATCAATAAGCTTATATCAATCTCGAAGAAGCCTCAACTGACCGGTTCCCTCACTCTAGAAGCAATAATTAGCACCACGAAGGCGGCCGGAAGCTAAACATCCGAGACCAAGGAGAAAAGTGACCGATAGAGGCTTCTGCAAGCCCATTGGCCCAGTTGCAGAAGGGGCCCCGAATTCTCTATAAATAAGAGCCCAGGGGTCACATTTTGGGACGATTCTCTCATTCTTATTCTTGTATTCTTTTTCGCTAGAGAAAAAAAACCTAATTCTTAGATCCATTTGGGGATTTCATCCATTCTATTCTATTCATGTATTCTAAATCAAAGATCAATAAAGTGTGAATCAATACTTAGAATATTTCTTTATGAGATTGTTATATGATTTCTCAGTTATTGTTGTCGCAATATACTATTTGCTTCCTACATGTATATGAGCCTATATACAAGTATTTCTGTAAGCCAAGTGAAATACCCCTTTTTCTATAAATTTAGACCCTTTTGCTAGCTCAGTGCAGAACCCCTCTCGACAAACTGTTAAGTCATTCTCTAATCTTTTGCAATTAGGAATCATTCATCCCAAGATAACCATTGGTTCTTGAATCACTTATTACTCACCCCATTGAGGGAAGAGTAATTATTCTTTCGGATTTTAAACCTTGATATCTAGGAGGCGGTGAACTAGCTCAAACATGTGAATGCTAAACAACCTATGTTTCCCATAGGTCCACTTCCATAGGCCTATCTCTGATGTTGATGATGAATATCATTAACACCTTAAATCAAAGATAATTGACACTCAAAGCCTTGATTAATTTTATGTTCGATTACTCGTTATCGAAATCCAATTTCCTTTGAAAATCCTTAATCCACATTTCAACCATATTTTCCAACTAAATCGATTTCCTAACATTCAATTCTTTAATTTAACTGAAAGAATATACTTCCTTCCCAAATCCTTACTTTTAATTTTCTCAAATCAAAGATTTGATTTAATCCCAAATTATGATATGAATTTCCACAACTCAATCTCATTGGGTTCCAAGAATGATATTATTGAAGATACGATTCACGGCAAAACCCAAATCAGTTGATATTGAACATAAGTTACAAAGAAATTGTATCTACTTATATTTGATGTCAAATCTCATAATCATTGAATACTATAAGTGGAATAACGATATAATAATAATATCTTCAAAATTCCTCAAATAGTATACGTTTACACCACACAATTTCATATCAAATATCCGAAGATTATTTCTATCCAACTTATCTCAATCAAATTGAGAAACTGTAACACCCCACCTCCGTTAAGGTCACTCACAAAGGGAATGCCTTAACTTTGGTGGAGCATTTTAGTAAACAGAACAGAAACTTACAAGATAGATAAAACAGTACTTGAAAATTTTTAACTTTATTACAGCGGAAACAGAAATTAATATGGTTACATCCTTTCAAATTTCAGAATTCAAGTACAAAATATCAGTCTTGTACAAAAGCCTTCAAAATGCATGGTTTAAAATCATAATCCCCATGGAACGGAAGCTATACAAAGCCAAGCCATACTTTAAGCACTTCAAGCAAAGAGAAATCTGGATCAAGCTAAGTATTCCCTCCTTGGATAACCTGGGGGGGAAACGGAAGAAAGGAGGCAAAACAACAAGGGTCAGACAAAAAGTCTGGCAAGTCCAGTGACTTTCAGCATATGAACAGATAATAATAATATGATATGAACATAAAACTGGATGTGAGATAACTGTAACAGGTGTAGCAGATATAACAGAAAAACAGAATGATATAAACTATTGTTTTACACTTCTCTGCACTAATACTAGTATAGCAGAATTAGGTGTCACCCTAATGTCTAAATTGAAGCAGGAACGGGTACAGAATACTTTAACAGAAACAGAATGCTAATAATGGGCCTTTACTACCCGATCAGAAACAGACAGAAGCAGAAACAGATTTATCCCTACGGAAACAGAATGTAGAATTAGGTGTACACTAGTAATGGGCCTTTACCACCCGAACAGACGGTACCACACAGAAACAGACAGGTGTTACCACCCAACAGAAACAGACGGTACCAACAGAAACAGACAGAACTAAGCGTACCCTAAAACCCTACCCCAAGCGATCGGCTCCCTAATACATAAATATCCTGTGTCGGCCCCACAGTAGGGTGTATCACTCCCTAAAGTGACAACCAATTGGCACAGACCTATTTACAGATGTCACGGCGTCTTACATCCTCAGAGGCAGACCGGGATCCATGCACGCACATGACCCGGTTGGAACGCACCATCAACACCCCTCGCCATTATCAGAATGAACCACTTATAATTAGTTCAGTAAGCGTGCCCGGACCCTACCTACTGTTGGGTCAAAGTTTTGATACCAGAAAGGGTTACTGACTAATATGGGTCCCAAACAACAGATGACACAAGTAATTCCCCTCCTAACCTTGTGTCCCCAGACTAACAGATCTCAGATTAACTTGTTTACAAGTCCAGACATACAGAATTCAGATTTACTAGTTCACAGATTAAGTTAACAAGTTTTCAGACTAACAGATCAGATGTACAGATTTTTCAGATTTGTCTAACTTTGTATTGGGCCTACAGATTCATGGACGGGTTTACTACACCTATTAATCCAGTTGGTTTAACCCTATTTTCCCCCAATACGTTTTAGACGTCATTCTTATCTTAGATTTGCATTAATTAATTATTAATGCCCAGACCTCTCACATTAGGTCGCTAGCTTGTGGCCGCTGGATGGGCCGGGCGGTTCCGGGCAGACTTCTGCCACAAGCCAGACCTAACCTCGTGTCTTAAGCAGGTTATGACTAACTTCTCACATTAGAACCTATTGTTTGCGGCCACTGGATGTGCCGGGCGGTTCCGGGCAGAATTACGCCGCAAACTCATTCTAACCTCGAGTTAGTCACGTTTATCTTTGCGGCCAATTAATTAATAATTTACCGTTTATGCGCACGCCCAATATATATATATGCCAATTCAGGTTATATCAATAACAGGATGATTATATCAACACAGCAGATAACAGATTTTAGCAGATAACAGATTTTATATGACTTAACGGATTTAACAGATTTAGCAACTTAGCAAATTTTGGCATATAACAGGTTAGGCATTTCAACTGACAAATTTAACAGATTAGGCATTTCAATCTAATTAGCAGTCTAGGCAATATAACAAAACTAGCAGTTTAGGAAACTTGGCAAATTAGCAGATTTAGCAAATTTAATATTTCTAAAGGTTCTATTTACATGCCTTGCCTAATCATAAATTGGCCTAAATTCATATGCCTACATAATTGTCATGATTCACAACATATACTCCATGTTTGCATAAGCGCAGAATGTGGACATAATTTGCCATATAACATATGTTCCAATTTTTGTTAAACTAGCATTTTACAGCAGATTCACATATAAATTATACCAAATATAACCATTAATTTCAATGCATGCCATATATCCAAAAATCCCTATTTATGTGTAATCACAATAATAGATATCCTAATTAATGTAAATCTTTACACCTAAGTTTCCATATCTTCTTCTTTTTAAGTCATGAATCATTATGCAAACTATACCCAACAATCTAAATCTTTAAATCATATCTTCTAAAAATCAGATCTTGACTTTTATATGCATTTTGTCCAAAGTCTCAAATCATATGTAATCTTACAGTGGTTCCTCTTCTTCTTTTATCACAGAATATGCATAGGTCTAAAACTAGTTTATAACATATGCTTATTTTTCTAATTAATTACAGATCTAAATAACATATGTTCATTTCTCTAATTAGTTACAGATTTAGATTACAACGTACACTATGCATACAACATATATAAATTATATGTTTACAGTCAAATTCATGCATCCAATCCCAAGTCATATGTCAATATATTTTATGCCTCAGATCTAAAGTCATATGTTCAATTCAGTCTCGTCAAATTTCGCATCATTCGTTATTTATCCCAAAATTTGCGTTCATACGTTAATCTCTTATGAGATTAGGCACAGGCTCGTGGTAGCCTGGCTATAGAAACAGAAAGGAAGCAGAAAGGGATACAGAACAGTCACAGAAAAACAGATCTGACAAATATACAATCTCAGATTCAGATTTAAAAGCATATCAGAATTATAATTAATGTTTATAGCAGAAAATAACTGTACTTGCCTTGATTGGATTAAAGAAAGAACTTTAGTTGTTACAGAATTGTTGCAGAAGCTTTTATCTCAAATTTGAATTTAGGATGATGTTGATTGACTTCTAGTTTTGATTCTAGCAGAGTAGCGACGCCATTTTTATTTTTAATTAGAAGAAGAGAGCAATGGAGGCTAGAGAATTGTGTAAGAGACTTAGGTTTAGGTTAGGGATGTATTTATAGGAGGATAGGGTGATTTAGAGCCTTCAGATCAGTCCAGAAGTCATCAGAATCGCACAGCTCGAATACACATCATCCAGCCACTCAAAAGAAGACACGTCACCTCAGAACACTCCAGAATTCGGTGCTGGATTTGTATGGGCGCACTTGGCAGGTGCGCCAGTGTATTTTTGTACTGGCGCACTTCACAAGTGCGCCAGTGTATTCTGGCCTGTTTCCGGTTTTTCTGCCTAACTTCGTTCGTCCGTATCTTCTTCATACGGACTCCGATTTACGCAAATTCGGACTCTATTTCGCGTATTTTTCCGAGACGAACGCAATGGCGCAACCCGTTTCCCTTATTTCTTCTCCTAAAAATTAATTATACCTTGATTTTTAACTCTTATGTTTACAGAAAATACGGGGTGTTACATTCTCCCCTCCTTAGAGGATTTCGTCCCCGAAATCTTCAAGTTAAGAAGAATGTTTCCTACTATCCAATCACCCATCTACTCAACCATCATCCACAAGCATCCATTGTCCTTAGGAAACTTCTAATGTTGTATGAACATATGCAAAAGTGTGTGTATATGTTCCTTATCTAATGCAAAGATCAGGCGGTCTACTGATTCAGTTGACCTCCTTAATGCGAATTATGTCAGTGCCATGAGTCCAACATGTATGCAATAGAATTCTAATGATATATATTATTTCTATATGAGTGCACAATCATTCACTCAAATGCAACATCCATGTGCTGAATCAATCATTTTGCATCCACAAGAATTGAAAAATGCTCACCCATCCATATGCAGTATGAGAGTGTTTTCGAGCCGATCTAGTGCCTAGTGTGTGTATATGCATCCACGGGCAACCACTAGCAACCACTTGCATCCACTTGCAACCATCAAACATAACATGTCTCAAACACATGTTTACACCCATTAGTTTCTACCTAAAGTTCGAAGATTCGATCGATAGGATACAGTCGAATGATGGAAGCGAGTACAGATAGAACGAAAATTTGGTTCCCATTAGACATGGGTCCTAAGTATCGGCCCCAAAGACCGAAACCAACATCAAATTGACACCCAGAGGATTACCTTCTTTAGACAATGTCAAAACTGGAAATCCTATCAAAAGTATTTAGATATTTACAGACTACTGGTACAGATCAGGTTCCCTAATGATTCTTAGGAAGCTAAGCATGATAAAATCATACCCCACGAAAACTCAGAATGTATGCATCATACTTGATGCCTAACACAGATATCCCTCAAACCCCAATCTCAAACAGATGATCCATAACCCTTATGGGTCTGAGTCTACAGCGGAATTCAGAAATAATACTAGTATTAAAGTGCAGAGTATCGATTACAAAATCAAAGTACCAGAATCAGAAAAAGTCTTAACTCCATAATCAGATAAAGAAATTAAACCTACTATAGAAATTTTCCTATTTCTATCCTAGCCACTAGCCTCAAGAGTGTTCGCCTGCCCTCCTTGTCCTCGTCTCTTCGGGCAGTCCCTAGTGAAGTGTCCCATCTCCCCACAGTTGAAGCAAGCGCCCTTCCTTTTTCTGCAATCCTTGTTCAGATGAGTCGAGCTCCCACAAGTAAAGCACTTTTTTCCCCTTCTTATCTTCAGACTTCTCATCCTTCTTTTGTGTTTCCTTTTTGGGCCCCGCTTTCTTATTCTGTGGTTCTTCCTTCTTTGTCTCTTTCGGGCCCTTGTCTTCCTCGTGCAGTAGTGCCATATCCACCAATTTCTCGTAAGTTGCTCCCATGGGTACATGGGTCATGGCTAGGCTGTGCAGTGGCTCATTCAATCCTTTAACAAAGCAGAGAGCCTTTTTATGCTGAGTGTTGACTAAATCCAATCCGAATCTTTCTAGTTGGTTGAACTGGTTGACGTATTCCTTGACCGTCATACTTCCTTGCTTAAGAGATAAGAACTTTTCCAATTGTAAACTTCGTTCAGCTTGCGAGAGGAATTTTGTCTCAAACCTTGTTCTGAAATCCATCCATGTCTCAATCGGCCTCTCGGCGTTAGTGACTTCCCACCAGTAGGAAGCTTCGTCTTTGAGCAGCCATACTGCCAACTGTACCTTCTGCCTATCGTCCACCTCGAAGATAACGAATAGATCCTCAGTTTCTTTGAGCCAATTCCTTGCTTCTACGAATGATTCAGTTCCTTTGAAATCCTTCCCACCCATGGCCCTAAAATCTCTACAGATCTTTGAGAAAGCAATTGTACGAGGAGGGGGTGGAGGAGGGGGATCATTTGCTGGACCAGCAGCGGCGGTCCTAGCCTCAAGATATTGACGAAACCAACCGGGTACATGAACACCCTCTGGTATCTCAGATGCTTCAGACATGCTGGAACGAAAAAGGAAAGGTTCAATACAAAAAGGACTGAAAGAAAGATATATGGCTCTTGGGGATCATGTTTTTCAAAATAAGCTTTATTTTTGAAAATACTTCCTTCCAAAACCTTTTTGAAAATAGTTTTCAAAAACTTTACCCAATCTGGTAAACTTCAGCTCTGATACCAAGTGTAACACCCCACCTCCGTTAAGGTCACTCACAAAGGGAATGCCTTAACTTTGGTGGAGCATTTTAGTAAACAGAACAGAAACTTACAAGACAGATAAAACAGTACTTGAAAATTTTTAACTTTATTACAGCGGAAACAGAAATTAATATGGTTACATCCTTTCAAATTTCAGAATTCAAGTACAAAATATCAGTCTTGTACAAAAGCCTTCAAAATGCATGGTTTAAAATCATAATCCCCATGGAACGGAAGCTATACAAAGCCAAGCCATACTTTAAGCACTTCAAGCAAAGAGAAATCTGGATCAAGCTAAGTATTCCCTCCTTGGATAACCTGGGGGGGAAACGAAAGAAAGGAGGCAAAACAACAAGGGTCAGACAAAAAGTCTGGCAAGTCCAGTGACTTTCAGCATATGAACAGATAATAATAATATGATATGAACATAAAACTGGATGTGAGATAACTGTAACAGGTGTAGCAGATATAACAGAAAAACAGAATGATATAAACTATTGTTTTACACTTCTCTGCACTAATACTAGTATAGCAGAATTAGGTGTCACCCTAATGTCTAAATTGAAGCAGGAACGGGTACAGAATACTTTAACAGAAACAGAATGCTAATAATGGGCCTTTACTACCCGATCAGAAACAGACAGAAGCAGAAACAGATTTATCCCTACGGAAACAGAATGTAGAATTAGGTGTACACTAGTAATGGGCCTTTACCACCCGAACAGACGGTACCACACAGAAACAGACAGGTGTTACCACCCAACAGAAACAGACGGTACCAACAGAAACAGACAGAACTAAGCGTACCCTAAAACCCTACCCCAAGCGATCGGCTCCCTAATACATAAATATCCTGTGTCGGCCCCACAGTAGGGTGTATCACTCCCTAAAGTGACAACCAATTGGCACAGACCTATTTACAGATGTCACGGCGTCTTACATCCTCAGAGGCAGACCGGGATCCATGCACGCACATGACCCGGTTGGAACGCACCATCAACACCCCTCGCCATTATCAGAATGAACCACTTATAATTAGTTCAGTAAGCGTGCCCGGACCCTACCTACTGTTGGGTCAAAGTTTTGATACCAGAAAGGGTTACTGACTAATATGGGTCCCAAACAACAGATGACACAAGTAATTCCCCTCCTAACCTTGTGTCCCCAGACTAACAGATCTCAGATTAACTTGTTTACAAGTCCAGACATACAGAATTCAGATTTACTAGTTCACAGATTAAGTTAACAAGTTTTCAGACTAACAGATCAGATGTACAGATTTTTCAGATTTGTCTAACTTTGTATTGGGCCTACAGATTCATGGACGGGTTTACTACACCTATTAATCCAGTTGGTTTAACCCTATTTTCCCCCAATACGTTTTAGACGTCATTCTTATCTTAGATTTGCATTAATTAATTATTAATGCCCAGACCTCTCACATTAGGTCGCTAGCTTGTGGCCGCTGGATGGGCCGGGCGGTTCCGGGCAGACTTCTGCCACAAGCCAGACCTAACCTCGTGTCTTAAGCAGGTTATGACTAACTTCTCACATTAGAACCTATTGTTTGCGGCCACTGGATGTGCCGGGCGGTTCCGGGCAGAATTACGCCGCAAACTCATTCTAACCTCGAGTTAGTCACGTTTATCTTTGCGGCCAATTAATTAATAATTTACCGTTTATGCGCACGCCCAATATATATATATGCCAATTCAGGTTATATCAATAACAGGATGATTATATCAACACAGCAGATAACAGATTTTAGCAGATAACAGATTTTATATGACTTAACGGATTTAACAGATTTAGCAACTTAGCAAATTTTGGCATATAACAGGTTAGGCATTTCAACTGACAAATTTAACAGATTAGGCATTTCAATCTAATTAGCAGTCTAGGCAATATAACAAAACTAGCAGTTTAGGCAACTTGGCAAATTAGCAGATTTAGCAAATTTAATATTTCTAAAGGTTCTATTTACATGCCTTGCCTAATCATAAATTGGCCTAAATTCATATGCCTACATAATTGTCATGATTCACAACATATACTCCATGTTTGCATAAGCGCAGAATGTGGACATAATTTGCCATATAGCATATGTTCCAATTTTTGTTAAACTAGCATTTTACAGCAGATTCACATATAAATTATACCAAATATAACCATTAATTTCAATGCATGCCATATATCCAAAAATCCCTATTTATGTGTAATCACAATAATAGATATCCTAATTAATGTAAATCTTTACACCTAAGTTTCCATATCTTCTTCTTTTTAAGTCATGAATCATTATGCAAACTATACCCAACAATCTAAATCTTTAAATCATATCTTCTAAAAATCAGATCTTGACTTTTATATGCATTTTGTCCAAAGTCTCAAATCATATGTAATCTTACAGTGGTTCCTCTTCTTCTTTTATCACAGAATATGCATAGGTCTAAAACTAGTTTATAACATATGCTTATTTTTCTAATTAATTACAGATCTAAATAACATATGTTCATTTCTCTAATTAGTTACAGATTTAGATTACAACGTACACTATGCATACAACATATATAAATTATATGTTTACAGTCAAATTCATGCATCCAATCCCAAGTCATATGTCAATATATTTTATGCCTCAGATCTAAAGTCATATGTTCAATTCAGTCTCGTCAAATTTCGCATCATTCATTATTTATCCCAAAATTTGCGTTCATACGTTAATCTCTTATGAGATTAGGCACAGGCTCGTGGTAGCCTGGCTATAGAAACAGAAAGGAAGCAGAAAGGGATACAGAACAGTCACAGAAAAACAGATCTGACAGATATACAATCTCAGATTCAGATTTAAAAGCATATCAGAATTATAATTAATGTTTATAGCAGAAAATAACTGTACTTGCCTTGATTGGATTAAAGAAAGAACTTTAGTTGTTACAGAATTGTTGCAGAAGCTTTTATCTCAAATTTGAATTTAGGATGATGTTGATTGACTTCTAGTTTTGATTCTAGCAGAGTAGCGACGCCATTTTTATTTTTAATTAGAAGAAGAGAGCAATGGAGGCTAGAGAATTGTGTAAGAGACTTAGGTTTAGGTTAGGGATGTATTTATAGGAGGATAGGGTGATTTAGAGCCTTCAGATCAGTCCAGAAGTCATCAGAATCGCACAGCTCGAATACACATCATCCAGCCACTCAAAAGAAGACACGTCACCTCAGAACACTCCAGAATTCGGTGCTGGATTTGTATGGGCGCACTTGGCAGGTGCGCCAGTGTATTTTTGTACTGGCGCACTTCACAAGTGCGCCAGTGTATTCTGGCCTGTTTCCGGTTTTTCTGCCTAACTTCGTTCGTCCATATCTTCTTCATACGGACTCCGATTTACGCAAATTCGGACTCTATTTCGCGTATTTTTCCGAGGCGAACGCAATGGCGCAACCCGTTTCCCTTATTTCTTCTCCTAAAAATTAATTATACCTTGATTTTTAACTCTTATGTTTACAGAAAATACGGGGTGTTACAGAAACCCATATCTTAATTAAAAGATTTATCCAACTCTTTGACACTACATATGGATAGAAATACCATCAACTTATCCTCAGTATTAATCTCCGTATCCAACTCACACTATAAGAGGAATAACGTTGAACTATCTTTTAAATTCTTCAAATAGTAAGAGTCATCATCTACCGAATTAATATCAAACATCCGAAGATTTATCTCCAACCATATCCAATTATTTAAATTTGGAAAACCCGTTTAATATCAATTTAATTTCCATATAAAATATTTCCAATACTTTTGAACCTTTGAAAACATTCCATAATCATTTCAAATTGATTACTTATCGTTCGGAAAATAGTTCGCAGGTTAAAAACTTCAAAATAGATTATTTTCAATGAAAGTGTTACAACAATGTTTCAAAATCGTTACAAAAGCATTACAAAACAATTTTCTCAACTACTTTGATCAAAATAACGTTTATCTTAGCCAAAACTTAAACTTTACAATTCAAAACACTTTTACATAATGTATAATGATTTTACAATTTTTTTCCATATTTTAAAAACTTTTAAAAATGTTGTTTATAGTTATGGTCGACAACTGCTCTTACAGCGACCTTCTCCAAAACGGTTTTAAACATAACTTGAAAATTATAACTCGAAAGTAAAATTTGCTTTCATTAATTTGAAAGCTCTTGTTTAGGGAAATCAAACGTTTTTTGTTTCATGGAAATCCGATTTATATTGCAAAAGTTATAAGCGTTTAAAGTTTGCAACTAAAATAAACGAATTGCCGCTGTGCGACAGGCTCTATTTTGATCGTAATAACCATTATTTTACGATACTTCAAAATACCTTAGAAAACCATTATATACTTATATAAACCATTTAAAGTAATTTACATTGACCAATTATTTCAAGTTCAAAATTCAATTTTTATTTTCACTTAATATTTTATTAAATTAAAAATCCAATTTATTCCTAAATTCAAATAACTTCAAATTAACCATCACATCCGTGGAATTAGTTAGGGATAGCCAGGGAGAGCAGGAAACTACATTTTCCAAACCCAAACCTAGACGTTATCCTCTTTGTCATCCTAGAACGTTCCGGTATTTATTTATTCTTTTAAAGAAACTTTATCAATATATATATGAATTCATACGTATGTGCCTTTTCCAATTATTAACCTTCAATTTCAATAATAAATATTGCTTCTAATTTCGAAGGAGATTTGCTGATCACCAATGTAATACCATAACTGCCATGTCATAGTGTGTGCGAAACAACATCAACAACCATTATAAACATCCATAGCAACCATCATCAACATAATTAAATAAATAATAACTGTGCACAAGCGTTATAACACTAATGCTTAATAGTGTGTGTGTTCTAAAATGCACAGCCATCATCCATCACAACAAACATCAACCATCATTAACCACTAACAATTCATCACTATATTTAAATTAGTCTAATGACTAATTAAATTGTGGTTAAAGAGTTCTCACCAAACTACTTTCCAATCTTCACGGTAGGCGAGCCTAGCTAAGCGAACCGTCGGACGGTATTTCGGTGCAACGTCTTCTTCACCAATATATATGTATATATATACTATATATTAATTCTCTCTATTATAAAAGGAGGAGGAGGATGAACTTTGGCAAGGTGGTGGTGGAAAAGAGAAAGACTTATGCCATCGAAACCATGGCCATATGCTTTAAGAAGAAGGTGAAAAGAAGGAAATGGAATAGTAAAAAAATGGAGAAAAGGCCTCCTTATATAAGAATGGAGGGTTAAGGAGGTGATGACACCTCGGGGGCAAGTCGAAGACATGCATGAAAGGAGGCATGCGTAAAGACATGTGTCTTAACACTTGTCTTAAGGGAAGAAGGTGAACTTTTGGTAGCACTTCCCTTAGAATGCTATGAAAACTAAGGGCAACACTTAATTAAAACACTACTAATTCATGTTATGGTTTGACAAATCCGATCGAACGGCAAATAGTATCAATAAATCCAAACTTATTAACAATCATTATCATCCGTTAAATTTATAATTCAAATAAAATCTATCATATAACTTATAAAATTATTAAATATTCTTAACCATATATATTTATGTCAAATTCAAATTTAAATTCAAATTAAGTAATAAAAATTCCAATTTTAAATTGGTTAAAAATTCGGGATCGTTAAAGGAAGCTCTATATATATAATTGGAAATATAAGGATGTTAACGAACATAATGTATACCGATGATGGAACCTTAAATTTGGAGATAACCTTAAAAGAATCATTATTAACATTTGAGGCATCATAAACATCGGTTTATGTAGTTTTCCCTTAATTACTAATGTTTGCTTGTAGAAAATAAAAAACATAATCTATCATGTATTGTCAATTATGTGGTAAAAGATTCGAAATTGATTTTGGAAAAGAAGGATGAAACATCTTTGATCAAAGTAAAATTTTAAATTTAAGGGACAAGAAATAAAATATATACGTATTGACATAAGTGTTAAAACTAGCAGTAATTTGTGCTTAGCGGTAATCACAATGATCCATGGTTATGGCTTAAGTGCTTTTTGTCATATAAGTTTTAAAAATATCAATGAACTAGCTGAAAATGATTTAGTACACAATATACCCAAAATGAATTACAATTTTGACATATGCAATGCAAATAAAATTGGAGAAGTTAAAAACCAAAAAATAAAATTTTAGCAAAATAGTCACTTAAGTTACTTCATCTAGATTATTTAGGCCAACTCAAGTACGTTCAATAAATTACATCAAATATTTTTCTGCTATATGGACCTTATTCTTGAAACATAAAAGTGATATTACTGAAATATTAATTTTTTTTTGGGCTAAAACAATGAAATATTGAATGAATCTAAAAATAAAAAAATATTTGAAGTGATTATAGTAGTGAATTTGAAAATCAAACTTTTGAGAACTTATGTAGTAAAAATGGAATTGGTTGTTCCTTTTCATTTCCACTAACACCAAAATAAAATGGTGTCGTTGAAAGAAAAATCATACACAACAAGTGTATGCAGAACATTATTAAATGTAGTGGCTTACCAAAGCGTTTTTAGGCTTAAGCCATATCCATCGTTTGTTATGTTCTAAATCGAGTTTTTGTAAGGCTTATGACTAAAAGTATTTATTATGAAGTATTTTTTGATAAAAAAAACAAAAGGATTATATTTTTGAATATTTGGATCTAAATGTTTTAGTATAAATACCAGAGACAATCTTGGAAAATTTGATCCTAAAGCCGATCAAGGAATCTTCGTTGGATATTCAGATCGTAGCAAAATAGACAAGAATACAAAATTGACAATAACGAAGAAATACGATTGACGAAAGTCTTCATATTTCTTTTGACAAAGATTTTAAAATTAATAAAACTATTAATGATAATGAAGAAATGATTGATAACAACAGTGTTACTTAACCTAATAATAACAATGAGAACAATATGAATAATGTAATAAACAACAATAGTTTTAACAATGAATTAAGATCATCACCGAAAATTTTGAAAGATCATTCTATTAATAAGATTATTGAAGATTTAAACACTTGAGTTTTTACAATAAAATAACTTAATCAAATAAGTCATTTAAATTTATGTCTACTATCAAACAAAAGAATTATAAAAACACTTAAAATAATGATTTTTGGACAATTGCAATGGAAGAAGAACTAAACCAATTTGAATGAAATGATGTTTGGGAACTCATATGAAGACCAAATGGTATATATGTTCCTAGAGCAATATAGGTATACGAAATGTACCTAGCGAAGATGGAAATACAGTTCGTAATAAAGCTGGATTAATAACACAGGGATATAATCAAGAAAATGAACTAATTATGAAGAAACTTTTGCTTCAGTGGCACTTCTTGAAGCTTTAAGAATATTGTTAACTTTTGAATGCCATCATAATTTAAATTATTTCAAATGGATGTCAAAAGTTACTTTCTTGAATGGTTTTATAAAATAAAATGTCTATGATAAACATCACCATTGTTTATTCATGGAAAATATCTTGATTATGTTTTTAAATTAAAAAAACCCCTTATATAGACTAAAACAAGCTCCTTGTGCTTGGTACGAGAGAATAAAGAATGATTGACTCAATTTAAATTTCAAATTGGTAAAATAGATATAACATTATTCAATAAAAATATAAAATAATGATATTCTTGTGTTCAAACTTATGTAGAAGATATTATTTTTAGCTCAACAAAAGATAAACTATGCTTTGAGCTTCCAACTATAATGAAAAATGACTTTGAAATGTCATATATAAGGGAGTTAAACCTTTACTTATGGTTATAAATTAAATAAATAAAAAATGGAATTTTCATATATTAAGAAAATATTGTAAAGAATTATTAAAATGTCTTGAAATGGACAAAACATTGACAAACCAACTTTAATGAGTACTAGTTTACATTTGAACAAAGATGAAATTGGAAAATATTTTATCAAAAATTATACCGTAATATGATTCGTTCATTAATATACTTAACTGGTAGTAAACCAGAGATAATGATAAGCGTTTGTTTGTGTGCATGATTTCACGTTCAACCTAAATAATCACATCATCTAGTAGTCAAAAAGAATTTTGCATTACTTAAGCAACGGTAAAGATTATAGACTTTTCTACCTAAAAGGAAGATCCTTCAAACTAGTATCATATAGTGATATGGATTTAGGGCCGGTCAATTGTTATTTGTTGCCCTAGGCATAAGTAAAAAGGTATAGAGCAAAACGTTGCAATGAAGAAAGAATAAGTGCTGCTGGGTCTTGAACCCGTGTTACTTCTACTTATTTCGAAGAGCTTTCACCACTGAGCTAATACAAGTTTCAATAATAAGATGCCCTACCAGATTTCATATACCAATATTTTAAAAGGCACATTGGCCATTATGCTGCCCCCTCTACCACCTTTGGTAGTGCTGCCCTAGGTGGCAACCTTGCTCGCTTACCCCTTGGGTCGGGCTTGTATGGATTTTAGTGGACGCAAAATTGATAGAAAAAGTACTAGCGGAACATTTCACTTCATTAGTTAATTTTTAGTCGCATGGCTTAGCGTGTTTTCCTATCAACATATGAACCCAAATGTATATCAACCGCTTTAGCTTGTGCACAAGTAATACATGAAATAAACACTATAAGACTTTAGAAAAATAATACATAAATTTCCTATAAAGACCCGAAAATTCCCGCCCTATGGATCGACCATAAACCACACAAGTCTGATCCAAAAGTTGGAAATCTCCGAATACTTTAACTCTGGGAATACAACACATCAGAACAATAACAACAGACTTTTATTACATCATGATAATACAACATCAGAGTATAGAATATCAGAGTACATCGAAATAAATTACAACGGAAGATAATTTTACAATAAATTAATACAGTACAGCGGATGACTTAAACTTATACAGCAGAAGGCTATCAATGCTCTGGACACAGCTTTAAGCTTCGATCCAGGATCCTGCTAAAGAGATAAATATCTGCAAAAAGGCTACTCGACTGCCCGTGTGGAAAAGAGGGCACCCGAGTTTGCAAAGTGAAACAAACTACGAGTCAGTCGTGGGACTGGTGTGAGAAATCTAACTTAACTAATCTAATAATGAGGCTAATCACAGGACCACGCCGCTAACGCGGAACGGGTTTACACCATTGGATTGCCAATGCATAAAATAAAGTAAATCGTTAAACAACGCAATGCCTTTTAGAAAAATGAAACCATTATAAGACTCAAGTCCCATCACACAATGCAACGCAAACCGGAGGATAGAGTTTTACCTTATAATGGTCAAAGATGCTTGATACGATAAAAAACGGATTTAATATTATTATTAGTGTATATATGTGTTTTAATAAAAACATTTCAATCATAATGTATCAGTCATAGACGGCATAGCTACCATATACTATGTCACCGTACTAGTTCTACAATCAAAACCGCATGGTTTCGTATTGGAAGTTGGGTTTCCATCATGAATCGAGGTTAGGGATCGTCCTCTCCGATTCGAGACACTCTAGCAAATGCCTCAGGATTCCTCGCAGTGAACCCTTGGAGCGGTAGGACTGGTCCATACTTGTCGAAAGTGGATTGGCAACCTGAACACACGCTTCCCGGTCCTTTTGGACCTCCAGTATGACCACTTCTGGCCTATAAATCCGAGGTACCTCATAATCCATCATCCACATAAGTAAAATGTCAGGGCTGGTCGGTCACTGACACCACTCTAGTTAGAAAGAAACGTGTGCACTCCCTACGGTCCTGATCCCATTTTTGACTCATACCGGGGTGTGAGGCTCGTGAAGTCACGCTATACACAAAGCTACGCTTAAACAGGCTATGCTTTGATCATCAACCATAAGGCCCTGCTTTTCAACAAAAGCCTTGATCCATGCATCTTAGCATGCCACATTGTCAATCCATACCATACCATTGATTTCTACCAATATATAACCTCTAAGCTCGTACGTCTCAGAGAAGGGTGTTAAACACCAAACAGATATATATTTAGCAGAGATCAACGAATATCATATAAAGGAATACAACGTCAGACATACGATCCATTTACAAGTTCGTTCTGCGTCTGAACGAAACCGAAGGCACCTTATACCTCGCATATCCGAACAATCAACAATACGTCCGGACGGCTACCCCTGACTCCCCTTCAAGGTAGCTACTCCAATCACGGGCCTCGGTAGCAACACATCCATTCGATGTGAAGATCGTCGGTCTTCAATCACCGTCTTCAACTCTTCGACTTAAATCGTCGTAAAATCATTTGAAATGAGGTTGAACTCGGACCTTTCAAATGATTCTCGCATATATATAGTTTAAAACCATTTCATATCATTAATAGTATTTAATAACTATTTATCGCTATTTTTATTATATAAAAATAGCTAAATCAATTTAACGACGCTTCGGGTCGATCGGTGGCCCTGGCACTGTTTTTATCAAAATTTGATTTACATTTATCTCGAAATCTAACCGTTGGATTTCAACAAAATTTATATAATTGAAAAGATCTTCCCAAAGCGGTCCTAACAGTTCTAGTTTTGGGAAAATCCGACGGTCGGATCTTTCGGTATAATCGTTTGAAGTTACGAATTCGAAACACGAACTACCGCGCGCGATTCGTTTAATTTATAATTATATTTATATAAACATAAATATACATCGTTTGGCGATTTCAACAACTTTCCAACAATCATGCCTATAACGACAATAAAAATGCCACCTTTAAAATCTATTCTTTTTATCGCATCTAAAAAGACGATAAAAATGCCACCTTTATTTCTTCTTTTTATTTCTGCTCTTTTTATTGTCCCTAGAACGACAATAAAAATACTTCTTTTAATTCTAATCTTTTTATTGAATAAAGTATCAATAAAAATGTCGCCTTACATTTATTCTTTTTGTTTACACTTAAAATGTAAATAAAGATATCACTTTACATTTATTCTTTTCATTTGCATCAAAAGGTATATAAAAATATAACCTTTTAATTCTAATCCTTTTATTGTCTCTATTCTGACCATAAAAATATGACATTAAATTCTATCTTTGTGATTACATCTAAAACGTAAATTAGAATGTCACTTTTATTTCTATGTTTATACTTACATCTAAAATGTAAATAAAATGTGCTTTTTCTTCCTATGTTTATATTTATGTCTAAAATGTAAATAAAAATGTACTTTATATCTTCATGTTTTATTTGCAACTAACTTGCAAATAAAAATGTACTTCTATTCTATGGTTTTTATTTGCATATTAACAGGCAAATAAAAATGTATTTTTTTTCTCATGTCTTCATTTGTAACTAATTTGCAAATGAAATTGTACTTTTAAATTTCATGTCTTTTCCTTATGTTCTCTTGATGACAAATAAAAGAAGATTTTATTTGTTAACATTTTCTATGTGTTCTAATAACATATAAAAGGATATCTTATATGTTAACATTTTCTATGTATTCTAATATCATATGAAAGGATATTTTGTATGGTAACATTTTTCTTTTCTTTCAAATATCATATAAAGGAGTATTTTATATGTAAACATTTTCTATGTAAACAACGCATGTTTTTAACCATTTCTAATGTACAATAAAAATGTAAATTTTTATTGTTAAACAATTTTCCACAATTTCTATACTCATATATGACAAATAAAAAGGGAATTTTATTTTCAATAATTTCAGTGTTCATATATGACAAATAAAAAGATGGTTTTTATTTTTAATAGTTCCAATGTTCATATATGACAGATAAAAAGATGGTTTTTATCTTCATAACCTTGTTTACATTTCTAATGACAAAATAAAAGAGAATTTATTTGTCATAACAAGTTTTACATTTATAATGACATGTTTTATTTGACCTAACATATGCTAATAAAATGATGTGTTTTATTCTACTGTAACATTTGCTAACAAAATAATGTTTTTATACTAATGTAACATTCTACAACAAAATGTTCTTTTTAATTCTAACATAAATGTTGTTTTTATTCTAACATAAATGTCTCTTTTAATTCTAACATAAATGCTGTTTTTATTCAGATATAAATGTCTCTTCTAATTCTAGCATAAATGCTGTTTTTATTCAAATATAAATGTCTCTTTTAATTCTTACATAAATGTTGTTTTTAATTCTAACATAAATGTCTCTTTTAATTTTAACATAAATGATGTTTTTAATTCTAACATAAATGCCATTTTTAATATAATGACATCTTCTAATATAATGATGCTTCTACTATAATATGACCTTTTTAATATAATGACACTTCTACTATAATATGACCTTTTTTTAATTTAATGACATTTCTAATATTATATGACATTTCCATTTTAACATAACATTATATTAACCAAAATGACATTGTTAATCTAATATATATCATTTCTAATAAAAATGATGTTTTTATTCTAATATAACTTTTCTAATAAAAATAACCTTTTTATACTAAATAAACATTTTAAACAAAAGTGATATGTTTATGCTAATGTATCATTTCTAACCAAATTGATATGTTTATTCTAAATAAACATTTCAAACAAAAGTGACATGTTTAATCTAGTTTAACACTTCTTACCAAAATGGACGTTTTTAATCTCATATAACATGTTATAAACAAAATGATATTTTTATTATGCAAAAATTTTATACATAAAAATGGTATTTTTGTAATGTATTAACATTGTTGGCTAACATAAGGAAATGGATCTTTAATAATAAGCATGTATTAACACTTTTAAGTAACATAAGAATATGACACATTTTTAATAATAAGCATGTATTAACATTTTTAAGTAACATATCTACATAACATGTTATATAATTCTAATGACAAAATAAAAGATAATTTTGTCTATAAAACATGTTATATAATTCTAATCACAAAATAAAAGATAATTTTGTCTACATTATTTTACTATGTCGCTAATGACAAATAAAAAGATAATTTTGATTCGTATACCATTTTAATGTATAACATAACATAAAATTGTTTATTTTGATTTGTGTACGAATTCTAATGTATAAACATGACACAAAAATGTTTATTCTTATTTGTATACAATCCCAAACTTCAACATGACAAATAAAAAGAAATATTTTTATCTGCATACAAATTTCCATGTTTAACATAACAAATAATTTTTTTTTGACAATTATGATTAACAAAAATGTGAATTTTTGTTTTAACCAATTTATTCTGACAAAAACAACAAATTTGTTTTCAACTAATTTATTTTGACAAAAAAATATATCAAATTCGTTATTTTGACAAAATGACAATTCTTTTATCTCAACAATTTTATTCAGCGACAAAAATGATCTATATGTTTTTACAATTTTATTATAACACCATATCACCAAATTAATAGATCTATACAACACATCAATCATAGAATCAAATCACATCTCATAACAAACAGAATTTTATAGCGAACTGGTGATAACACAATCATAAATAATTTTAATTATTTAAGGAGAAGGAATAAAATAGAATTTCTCACATTGGTATTTTTATTTGGAATTTCAACATGCTCTGTTTTGATCCTAGTCAGTTCCATGTTGTAGATTGCTTCACCACGATTCTAATGCATCTGAAATTTCTGAATTCTGATTTCATTTGGTCAAGTTATCATCAATTAAAGATTTGAATATTTAAATAGATAATTAAATTAATAAGCATTAACCTTAATTACATTTCCAATCCCTAATCCCACGGTTATACCCTTTCTTCTTCGTTCGTGTACTGTAACTCACGAAACCCATCGCTCCACTTCGTTTCTCTTCTGCGCGCACCGCCTCGGTCACCAGAACCACCATCCATCTCCTCCACGACATGCGCCGCCACACCCCCTTTCACCGCCTAGGAGCTTGGTCAACTTGGTGGGGCCCTCACCTCAAAATCCGCGTCTAAAGTCAGTGCCTTTCCGGCCAAAATACGATCAATCCGTTCCATTATACTTGATCATAACCGCTCAGAAGATAGAGCTCATCAAGTGCTACAAATTCCTCGTTATAATTCTTCAGAAATAGTGGGAGGATTGGAAGAACGGAAGTAATTTTGTTTGGAAGCATTTCGGCCATTAGAGATAGAGATGGAGGCTGTGTATTCTAGTATTAGGGTTTCGTATAGGCCGTATTCGGTATTCCAAGCGTATTTATAGTGTATTCCCCTTTTATTTTCTAAAAATATATGTATGTTGATACAAACTCCAAACGAGACCCAACGACTGTCGCCCCTAGCTAATAACCCCTACCCCGGACACAATGGAATATGTTTCGTAACCCAATTCGGCTGTTACGATATGTTTTTCTTTAAATTAAAGTATAAATCAATATATATTAAATTTAAACGTACATTTAAATTTACCGGGGCCAAATACTAACACTAAAAATTACAGAAAAATTATTTCTACCTTTGTTTTGACGATACGGTCCTAACAAAACTAATTTCGTCGAATTTTGAGACCGTTTGCAAAATGGCTATATTCAAGGGCCATATATTTAATTAAAAAATATATAAATTCTATAGCGACTTTTCTAAATTTTAAACTGGACATAACTTTCAAATTATAAAGTGAAATTTCAATTTTTCAGATTCGTTAGAAAGATATGATCAAACAGATTTAAATATTTTTGGTTTCACTTAATAATGATTTAAAATGAATTATGTATAATCAATTGAAATTAGAAATCAAATTTTCGAACTACCGCGCCATTCCTAACTCCTTTTATAATTAAATTAAATTATTATGTTTTAACTTCGATTAAAATAAATTTTTAGTCGTTATTATTTAAAATAAATCAATTTAAATATCCAAAATCCCTTAAAATTTCTAAAATAAATTTTTTTAAATTGGCCCCAAAATTCCAGGTTGTTACACTTCCTATATGTTTTGATAGCAAAAGTGCTATAAATCTTTCTAAAAATCCAATTATACATTCACGAATTAAATACATTGATAATAGGCATCATTCAAGTTGTGTTTCCCTCTCAACATATGATGGTGACTATATATCAACCGCTTTAGCTTGTACATAAGTAATACATGCAACAAACACTTCAAGATTTTGAAAACAATGATACATAAATCTCCTTTATATTGTGGTAAAACAAATGCTATATATCGTTCTTAAAATCCAATTAATCATTCACGAACAAAACATATTGACATTATACATCATTTTCTACGTGATAATTTTCAAAAAGGAATAAAAACAATATAGTTCATAAAAAAAAATCGAAAACCAAGTTGCTAATATATATTTGCAAAACCACTAAGTGAATCAGTGTTTATAAAAATAAGATGATACTTAGGTATATATTCTCTTCATGATCTTATATAATAATTTTAAATAAAGAAGATTATAAATTGATTTTTACAAATATGAAAAGATTTTAGGATTAAACCAACTTAAAATTTATTTTCTAGTTTGAGCCGGTTTTTTTTTTCCATTAATTTTTTTATGGTTAAAAATAAATTCATTGACTCAATCAAGTAGTTGTTGTAATACAAACTCTAAAATCATTCATTAAAAAAAACATCATCTCAAAATTCTTTGGCCCTCCTCTAATTTCAAGACTTCCAAAAGTGAGAAAACTCCAATTATAAATTTATGTACTGCTGAAAGTGAAATTCACTCTAGCTATACTCTAAAAGGAGAATGTGTGCGAACTTGACTAAAATTCAAAGGAGTTGTTACAGTGTCTGAATATTATCAGATTGATGATATACGACATTATCAACAAGAAGGATTGGTGTTGCAACTTGAAAAATATTGGGAATAGATACAATAAGACGAACTAATCAATTTTATTAAAAGTAAAATCATGAAGTTTTGTTGATCATCTCAAGAACCTACTCGAATCAAGAAGGAGTCATCAATTTCAAAAATGAAAATTCATGAGTTGAATTTTTGGGACAGAATGAAAAAAAAAATCAAAATTATTTATTAATCAATTTAAACTTTAGTATCTTTGAATTAATATAAGGAATCAAATAAATTATGAATTTGGCTTTTCAAATCTTTTGAAATAAATAAAATTACATTATTTTCCTACTAAAACCAGGACGTTTAGTTTAGCAAACTCAAACGTTTGAATAATAATTAGAAAATCAACATATAAACAACCAAACTTCTGACTGTCAAACAAAACGTCTAAATAAAATTTCGGGACCAAATTCAGAAGAAAAAAAATAGTAGAAGAAGAGGAGCACGAATCTACATGTTAATGATCTTGAGATGGTCCTCATCAACAATACATATTTATGCACCCTTCATACGATTATCCGTTCATGAATAACATGGCTAATAGCTAATGGTTGGTAGACTATCAACCTGATTTGAACTGCTATAACTAATTCAAAGATTACTATGATAACTTAAGTAATGACCAAATTGGTAAAACTCACACACCGTGGTTGTTGTTGCATTCTTATTACTATGTTTATTTGTGTTACTGCATTGTGAGCATTTTGTTTTTATTATTGACATTATGTTGTTATTTTCATCATATTATGTTGTATTCATTTTGTTAAGTATGCAATAACTAATATCATGGTATTATTTTGTAATCATTTTGATTTGCTATGCATCTTCCCTTAATTGCTTATATTGTTTTTGATAATGATGAAGGTGGATAAAAATAGAGTGTGCGTATATATAAGGAAAACACATACGTATAGGGTGTGCTCGAAGCATATGTTACATTGCATACATATAGTACATTGAGTGTTCTAAAGATTGTATAGTTGTTGTCATTGAAAATGGGAAATTGTTAGAATCTCACCTTTCTTGTTTAAATGGAGAAAACTATATAATTATATATTATCAAGTTGTCTAACTATTTATAGGTACAAAAGACAGGAAGACCGAGCTTCAACAATGAAATCCTTACGTAAAGAGAAGAACTTGAAGAACACTCAAGAGATTGTTGCTTGAAAAGTTTATACATGTATACCATGTCTTAGATATATTGTACTATCTCCCTTGAAACACACATGCACACGCATATTCACTTATGCAATCAAAATGATAGATCATGCATTTTATATATAGTCAGATGTCTAACTATATAGTTCAGACGTATGGTGCAAAGTGCACACATACATATGCCAGATGTCTAAAACAATATCCAAACATCTGACTTTTTCCGAGGAAACCACTTTGAACCTAATTAGACGTCTAAATTTAAGGTCAGACATCTGAATAATGTCTTACGAAACATAGATGTCTAACATGTTTAACAAGACATTTAACCTGTTAAGTAACTAATTTCAATGAAAAGACACTTCACTTTCTATTCCTCCTCCACATCTCTTCAAATTGCTCTTGTAATCATATTCATATGTTATCAATATCAAAGCATCTTTTACGCTAACTCACGGCTCATGGAAGATTATAGGAAGAATTGTACTTAATGTCAAAACCTATATTTATTAATAACATCCTTAATTTTGATGAAATATTATTGATCAAGAGTTTAATTAAAAGCACTTAAATATGAATAATGTGATGGATAAGGGAATGATATTTGTGCTTAATAAACTAATTAGAAGCTTGGCTTTAAAAACAAATTAACTAAGTAAATGTGCATAAGGATAAGAGATAAAGGAGGGCAAAGTTAGAACTTTTGGGATCTCATATATGTAAGTAACATATTCTCCAACATTTCTGTCATTACATTCATTTCCTAAAAACCTAAAAGAAAACTAAGAAGATGCAGGCCATTAAAAGCTAAAAGAAGAAGAAGAAGGAGCTAGAAAACTTAGATTTGGACATTTACATTAACAAATCTCATCACCTTCATCTGATCAAGATGAATAATGCACTCTACGCTTACGCGTTTCAATCATCCATGTATAACATAAACATATGTTGTTTATGATATATTTCATGTTGTTCTTGAAGCTATATGTTTTTTATGAAAAACCAATGTTTGGTTTTTGGATATATGTTTGTTTTATAAGATATGCGTTTACTGTGCATGAAAAAGAATAAGTTATAGATCGAAATCCATAAATAGAAACCTTCATATAACGTGAAACTTTGAAATGATGTGTTCCTAATGACTGTGGAGATGGGTTTCAAATTTCATAATTTTCTAAGTTTGTATGTGTAACGACCCTGCAACTTTGACGTTTAAAAAAAAATTAAGTTAGGACTTGAGGTTAAAAATAAATGCTTATATTGTAATTCAGCTATGAAATCAAAATATAACCCATTTTGTGCTGCTTTTAATAGAATTCTTTTAAGTATGAATTTAATCTCGATATGAATGGCTTTGTCAAAACAAATATATCATAGCAAATTGGGATTTACACAAATACTTGGAATTTGACCATTGGAAATAAAATCGACTTTGAAATATAGACCTTATAATTTAGTTTGAGAAAATCTGATTTATTTTGTCTTCGAATATAGATTTGGAACTATGTTTAAAATTTAATTTATTTAAATTCGGTTACAAATAAAACGTCAAGTATAAGTTAATTTCAAGACTTCAATATTTGAGATACATTTGGTATAATAAAACAAAGAAATGAGTTTCGCATATTTATTTCATGCACGATAATTTAATTTTTTTAGTAAATTAAAATGATAGAAAGCCAAACAATGTTGTTATGTACATACCTAATGTTGATATTTCATTCGTCAAGCAATACTAAGTTCAGACAACATCTAAAATATTTTGATGCAAAGATTTAACTTTGAAACTTGGGTAATCTTGGCTGAACAAATAAAACACTTGTAAATTTCAACTGAATATAGTTTCCACTTGTCCTCACTTTGCTGTTAAAATAACACTTGTTCCCTTCTGTCTGAGAATGAATTACACGTTGTTTTTTTCTCTGTTGTTGGTTCCATTCATTTGTATTATAAAAAGGTGCATACCCCCTTTCTTCTGTTCACATCAAAAACAACTTCCTCCTTTCCCTTTTATGTTCCCAAATGCCAAATACTTGCCTTCTTATAAAAAGGTGTATACCCCCATTCTTCTGTTCACAACAAAAACAACTTCCTCCTTTCCCTTTTATGTTCTCAAATGCCAAATATTTTCCTTTCGCAAATAAAAAATTAGTCCTCCTCGTCTTTGAACTGACAACTACCAAAACTGGCCTCCACCTAAATCGACGTCCACCATCTCCGATCAAACTGCTTTGCACTCGACCTCCGATGTCCTTGGCTCCATCACCGCCACCAAACCAGCCTACCTTCGTCCGCCGCCCATTTTCAAGCGTTGTCCTCATCTTCTCCACTCCTCTGCCTCCACCTTCACCTTCGCCATGCCAAAAACAATCAGAATCGCCGCCGCAAACCCTTCGACAATGCACCCTTTTGGCCGCCTCCTGAGTTTGTAGCCAGCTTCACCTTCTACACCGCATCCAGCGCTTCAACCCGAGCCAATCTTGTCTACTTCGGTGCTGCATGCCTTCCCGACCATGATTTTTGGGTGCTTCTCCCTTAGTTGTGTGACGAGAAGGGATTTCGCTCGGTCCGAACCAGTCGCTAAACCGATCCAGGCCGTTCGAAACGCCCTATCGTTTGAGAACAGGACAAATCAGAACGCATATAAAAGAACATTTCATTGTATATTACAACAATGCATCAGATTACAAGAATATACAGAGTATAAATGAAAATTACACAGAAATATCATAGATTTAAATTACATTTAAATACATCGCAGCGGAAAATAATACAATACACAACTAGAAGAGATATACGGATACAAAGCTTTCCGGATATCGTTCCAGCTGTAAACCAGGATCCTGTGAATATAAATCTGCAAAACCAAAACTACTAGCTGCCCGTGTCAAAATAAGGGCACCCAGAGTTTAGGTTAAAACAATAAACTCCAGGTCAGTCATGTGACTGGTGTGAGAACTAAAACAGTTATTAATCTTTATTTTAAATCATTAGGTAAATCAAGGGACCACGCCGTATAACACGGAACGGGTTTCCTCCCAAGAATACCAGTGCATAAAGCAAACAGCGCAATGCTAAATAAAGAAAAATGAAGCTGTTATAAGACCCAGGTCCTATCACACAATGCAACGCAAGCCGGGGGATAGGGTTTTCCCTTATAACAGCCAAAGAATGCTTGATACGTTTAAAACAAATCATTTGATACTATTATAAGTGCATAGTGTATAAAACACTTCAAATCATAAGTATCAATCATAGGCGGCATGGGTACCATATATCATGTCGCCATATATAGGTTTACAAATAAAACCGCAAATGTCACGTATTTGGAAATTGGATTTCCGTCTATGAACCGAGGCAAAAGATAGTCCTCAACCGATTCGTGACTCTCTAGCCCGAGCCACAGGTCAGAGCTCGAGTGACCTTGGAGCGACAGGGCCGGTCCACCGATGTGGATTAAAATGCCTGAACACTACGTTTCCCCACCCTATGGGGTGTAAGTCTGGTCCGTCAGCCGACCAGAATGCATCGGCCGAAACCGATATAACCGAGGCGCCTCGCAACAGCAACAACCACATAAGTCAAACTCGTCAGGGCGTGTAAAACCACTGACGCCACTTCTAACTAGAAAGAAACGCAAGTCCTCCCTGAGGTCCGTCTCCCGTTTTTGGTTCATACCTGGTGTGAAACACGCGAGGTAAACGTTACACAAAGCTACGCCACAAAGGCCGTGCTTTGATCATCACCACAAGACTTTGCTTTTCAACAGAAGCCTTGATCATTTGCATCTTAGCATGCCACACAGGCAAACCATCCTATGCAACCGATATCAGTCACACAGAATGAAATCCGATGTCAGACACACAGTCCATTTACAAGTCCGTCCTGGGTCTGAACGAAACCGGAGGCACCTAGTACCTCGCATATCCATCGATCTCCAAGTACGTCTGGACGATCACTAACTGTTTCCATCTTCTTGGGTGTACAGCCCAATCAAGATCATCAGTAATTACCCAAACGACGTGAAGACCTCCGGTCTTCGACCATCGTCTTCATCTTCGACTTATCGTCGTATCAGTTACTCAGAATGGGATAAACCCGGTCTTTCCGAATAACTCGCGTATATTTTAAATAAGTGTTACACAAACACAACATACGCCTCATTCCAATTCATTAGTCACTAACCGTAAATTAATCAAGAGAATAATTCCCCAAATATTAACCCCGAAGGCCGAAACCAACATCAGATCAATATCCAGAAAACCATTCTGCTTGGCTAACCGCCAGTTAGTTTCTAAATTTCACATTCATAGGGAAAGATTCCCATTAATTTTATCAAAGATAAATTCCTTGAATTTATTCTTTAATCCATTTTTGAATATCAATTCAAACTAGTCGGGATTAGCGAACCGTACCGAAGTAATCATTTGTTTTAATTTCCCAATCCCAACCTATTCATCCCATGAAGTAAAACTGGTAATACTTCATATCTAACACCACAGTGTTATCGGTAAACTCAATTACCATTACACGTTCAAATCTAATTAAAGATTTAACTATCGCCTGGAGCAAAACTGGTGATACTCCATTTCGATTATTTCAATCTAATTAAAGATTCATTAAAACTCCACTTAGTTTTAATCTTTGACTGGGTTAAAGAATCAGTGTCATTTAAAAACACGGTTCACGATAAACCCAAAATCACATTCATTAATCATCGGGTTAAAGAACGAGTGTTATTTAAAACACTGTCCACGATAAACCCAAAAATCAATATCGATTTAATTCCAATTAAATGTTATTTAATTGGTACACTTCATTAAATCTAAATAAAAAGATTTAATCTTTTCTCAACTGGGTTCAAGAACAGTGTTAGTGAAGACACCATTCACGACAAACCCAAATCACATTCGATATTCAATACAAGGCTCTGAATAGAAAATATATCGGCTTATATTCAATATCAAATTCTACGACTAACAAATGTCGTATTGGAAATAACGATATAAATATATATCTTTCAAATTTCCATAACAACACCTGTATAATCACGAATTCCAACATCGAAATATTCCGAAGACAATTTCGATTCAAATCCACTCCAATGCAATCATTGGAAATTTTGGTTATTTTCAAAACCCTTTTCAAATTCAATTTATTTATTTAAAAATAAATAGAATTATAATTCTAGTCCAAAACTAGTTCATTTCGATAAAAATCTATTTTTATCTTTTCAAATAGGGAGTTTTTCATCCCAATTCTTTCTAAATCATTTCTTATGATTTTACACAAATTATTACTATTTTTAATAATTTTATCAAGGCCCGTACAGTCGATTTCCACCAATGGCCATCGAACTGCACTTACAGCGACCTTTTTCGAATTTGATTTGGACGTATCTCCAAATCCAACCGTTAGATTTCAAATTTCCAACATTCATTAAAAAGCTCTTTTCGATACGAACCCAACGGTTCCGGTTTTAGGAGAATCCGACGGTCGGATCTCCCGCAATGTCCGTTTGAAATAAATGGTCGAAATTCACGAACTGCCGCGGCGCGGCGCGTTCTATTCAGGCCATTATATTATATATATAATATATATAATATATACTTCGTCGATTTCTATTTAAAACGAATTATATAAATGGTTTCAAATTCGTTTCAAAAGAAATTTCAACTTCCATTTCAATTCAAATCAAAATTGAATTCTTTTTTATAAATTCGTTTTAAAATTCATTTCTATTCAATTCAAATTTCAATTCAATTTGAATTCATTTCAATTCGCTTTCAATTCAATTTGAATTCGTTTCAATTCAATTCATTTCGAAATCGTTATATATTCAATTCATTTCGAAATCGTTTTCAATTCAATTCATTTCGAAATCGTTTTCAATTCAATTCATTTCGAAATCGTTATATATTCAATTCATTTCGAAATCGTTTTCAATTCAATTCATTTCGAAATCGTTTTCAATTCAATTCATTTTTATAATTATATATAAATATTTATATTCTAACGACGACGTGTATAAATATATACGTCGAATTCTATTCAAAATAAATTTCACGTCGATACTATTTTAAATAATTCATTTTAAATAATCAAAATTCGCTAAAATTGCCAAAATAAAAATTTTAAACTGGCCCAGATTTTCGGGTTGTTACAATCTCCCCCACTTAAAACTTTTCGTCCCCGAAAAGGAACAAAGTCGAAAGTTGTTTAACAATTCAACTCAACTTCCATTGTTTTTGATTACGGCTTAAGTTCTTCAACTTTTCAGTTTCTAAGAACTTTTCAAAAATTTCAAAAATTTGGCTAACACCCTAAATTTTCGAAAAATTTCGCCATAACCTCCCCTGCAATGGGAGCATCGGGGAATTTCAAATAGCTTCCCCGGTCCTTCAGATCTCAAAAAGAAAAAGCCAAGCGGCTAGCCAATAGGCTCACAAAATCATCATCACCCAAACAAAACAGGAAATTATGTAGTAAACATGTACCTATTTGTCGGGCAAACAAATTTTATTCTCTGCTCTAGCCTCCTTGCTATGACCTGTTCAATGATATATATGTATATGCAAACGAATGCGACCAATTTTCAATACAGTTCAATATTTGGTTATATTAGGCATAATGGTTCAAAATTATCAAACAAAATAAACAAACAACACAAACATCAATCAATTAGTGAATTAGAGTTTCAAATTCATAATTTTGATACATATACAAAAATCATGTTTTTGATGCCAAACCACAACAATAGGCCCTATCTAATTTTGGTTCTCACACCAGTCAATAGGAAATATATAGATATCACACCTTCGAAACACGAACATAATTATTGATGATGCCATGGTCATTATCAACATCATCCCCGGGCGACTAGAGTGTAATTCTATATCTATCCAGTATATTAAAACTTTGAATACACGCGGATCAGACGTATACGCAAAATCTATATATACTGGATTGTCCAAATTCAATATAAATAGATAATCAGATACGAATAATTGATTTTAAATTTTCAAAACAAAATTTGTTTTCATTTTAAAAATATACTCTTCACACTCGTTCTAGGATACTACTGATCCTATCTCTAACGAGTCATTCTCATTGGATACTACTAATCCAATATCTGATGAATTCTTTCGTATGGTTCTAATGTGTCTTGTTCTCTGCTTTGTAAACCAAAGCTCTGATACCACGTGTGACGAGAAGGGATTTCGCTCGGTCCGAACCAGTCGCTAAACCGATCCAGGCCGTTCGAAACGCCCTATCGTTTGAGAACAGGACAAATCAGAACGCATATAAAAGAACATTTCATTGTATATTACAACAATGCATCAGATTACAAGAATATACAGAGTATAAATGAATATTACACAGAAATATCAGAGATTTAAATTACATTTAAATACATCGCAGCGGAAAATAATACAATACACAACTAGAAGAGATATACGGATACAAAGCTTTCCGGATATCGTTCCAGCTGTAAACCAGGATCCTGTGAATATAAATCTGCAAAACCAAAACTACTAGCTGCCCGTGTCAAAATAAGGGCACCCAGAGTTTAGGTTAAAACAATAAACTCCAGGTCAGTCATGTGACTGGTGTGAGAACTAAAACAGTTATTAATCTTTATTTTAAATCATTAGGTAAATCAAGGGACCACGCCGTATAACACGGAACGGGTTTCCTCCCAAGAATACCAGTGCATAAAGCAAACAGCGCAATGCTAAATAAAGAAAAATGAAGCTGTTATAAGACCCAGGTCCTATCACACAATGCAACGCAAGCCGGGGGATAGGGTTTTCCCTTATAACAGCCAAAGAATGCTTGATACGTTTAAAACAAATCATTTGATACTATTATAAGTGCATAGTGTATAAAACACTTCAAATCATAAGTATCAATCATAGGCGGCATGGGTACCATATATCATGTCGCCATATATAGGTTTACAAATAAAACCGCAAATGTCACGTATTTGGAAATTGGATTTCCGTCTATGAACCGAGGCAAAAGATAGTCCTCAACCGATTCGTGACTCTCTAGCCCGAGCCACAGGTCAGAGCTCGAGTGACCTTGGAGCGACAGGGCCGGTCCACCGATGTGGATTAAAATGCCTGAACACTACGTTTCCCCACCCTATGGGGTGTAAGTCTGGTCCGTCAGCCGACCAGAATGCATCGGCCGAAACCGATATAACCGAGGCGCCTCGCAACAGCAACAACCACATAAGTCAAACTCGTCAGGGCGTGTAAAACCACTGACGCCACTTCTAACTAGAAAGAAACGCAAGTCCTCCCTGAGGTCCGTCTCCCGTTTTTGGTTCATACCTGGTGTGAAACACGCGAGGTAAACGTTACACAAAGCTACGCCACAAAGGCCGTGCTTTGATCATCACCACAAGACTTTGGTTTTCAACAGAAGCCTTGATCATTTGCATCTTAGCATGCCACACAGGAAAACCATCCTATGCAACCGATATCAGTCACACAGAATGAAATCCGATGTCAGACACACAGTCCATTTACAAGTCCGTCCTGGGTCTGAACGAAACCGGAGGCACCTAGTACCCCGCATATCCATCGATCTCCAAGTACGTCTGGACGATCACTAACTGTTTCCATCTTCTTGGGTGTACAGCCCAATCAAGATCATCAGTAATTACCCAAACGACGTGAAGACCTCCGGTCTTCGACCATCGTCTTCATCTTCGACTTATCGTCGTATCAGTTACTCAGAATGGGATAAACCCGGTCTTTCCGAATAACTCGCGTATATTTTAAATAAGTGTTACACAAACACAACATACGCCTCATTCCAATTCATTAGTCACTAACCGTAAATTAATCAAGAGAATAATTCCCCAAATATTAACCCCGAAGGCCGAAACCAACATCAGATCAATATCCAGAAAACCATTCTGCTTGGCTAACCGCCAGTTAGTTTCTAAATTTCACATTCATAGGGAAAGATTCCCATTAATTTTATCAAAGATAAATTCCTTGAATTTATTCTTTAATCCATTTTTGAATATCAATTCAAACTAGTCGGGATTAGCGAACCGTACCGAAGTAATCATTTGTTTTAATTTCCCAATCCCAACCTATTCATCCCATGAAGTAAAACTGGTAATACTTCATATCTAACACCACAGTGTTATCGGTAAACTCAATTACCATTACACGTTCAAATCTAATTAAAGATTTAACTATCGCCTGGAGCAAAACTGGTGATACTCCATTTCGATTATTTCAATCTAATTAAAGATTCATTAAAACTCCACTTAGTTTTAATCTTTGACTGGGTTAAAGAATCAGTGTCATTTAAAAACACGGTTCACGATAAACCCAAAATCACATTCATTAATCATCGGGTTAAAGAACGAGTGTTATTTAAAACACTGTCCACGATAAACCCAAAAATCAATATCGATTTAATTCCAATTAAATGTTATTTAATTGGTACACTTCATTAAATCTAAATAAAAAGATTTAATCTTTTCTCAACTGGGTTCAAGAACAGTGTTAGTGAAGACACCATTCACGACAAACCCAAATCACATTCGATATTCAATACAAGGCTCTGAATAGAAAATATATCGGCTTATATTCAATATCAAATTCTACGACTAACAAATGTCGTATTGGAAATAACGATATAAATATATATCTTTCAAATTTCCATAACAACACCTGTATAATCACGAATTCCAACATCGAAATATTCCGAAGACAATTTCGATTCAAATCCACTCCAATGCAATCATTGGAAATTTTGGTTATTTTCAAAACCCTTTTCAAATTCAATTTATTTATTTAAAAATAAATAGAATTATAATTCTAGTCCAAAACTAGTTCATTTCGATAAAAATCTATTTTTATCTTTTCAAATAGGGAGTTTTTCATCCTAATTCTTTCTAAATCATTTCTTATGATTTTACACAAATTATTACTATTTTTAATAATTTTATCAAGGCCCGTACAGTCGATTTCCACCAATGGCCATCGAACTGCACTTACAGCGACCTTTTTCGAATTTGATTTGGACGTATCTCCAAATCCAACCGTTAGATTTCAAATTTCCAACATTCATTAGAAAGCTCTTTTCGATACGAACCCAACGGTTCCGGTTTTAGGAGAATCCGACGGTCGGATCTCCCGCAATGTCCGTTTGAAATAAATGGTCGAAATTCACGAACTGCCGCGGCGCGGCGCGTTCTATTCAGGCCATTATATTATATATATAATATATATAATATATACTTCGTCGATTTCTATTTAAAACGAATTATATAAATGGTTTCAAATTCGTTTCAAAAGAAATTTCAACTTCCATTTCAATTCAAATCAAAATTGAATTCTTTTTTATAAATTCGTTTTAAAATTCATTTCTATTCAATTCAAATTTCAATTCAATTTGAATTCATTTCAATTCGCTTTCAATTCAATTTGAATTCGTTTCAATTCAATTCATTTCGAAATCGTTATATATTCAATTCATTTCGAAATCGTTTTCAATTCAATTCATTTCGAAATCGTTTTCAATTCAATTCATTTCGAAATCGTTATATATTCAATTCATTTCGAAATCGTTTTCAATTCAATTCATTTCGAAATCGTTTTCAATTCAATTCATTTTTATAATTATATATAAATATTTATATTCTAACGACGACGTGTATAAATATATACGTCGAATTCTATTCAAAATAAATTTCACGTCGATACTATTTTAAATAATTCATTTTAAATAATCAAAATTCGCTAAAATTGCCAAAATAAAAATTTTAAACTGGCCCAGATTTTCGGGTTGTTACAAGTTGCCACGAAGCCTGAAAATGGCTAGCAATCGCTTAGCCTTCTCGCTGTTACCACCACTTCTTTCTCCTAATTCGTCGCCGCAGCAGGTGAGTTCCTCACGATTACTTAATTCATGTAGACCGACAACAATAATTAAAATGAAATAGAATAGTTGATAATGTATGTTGTTCGTCACTACCGTGTGTTTATTGGTTCTATTGGGTTGCTTGTGTCTGACGCCTTGGAATTAAGTTCGCTGGTTGATCAGTGGTCCTCTAGTACCACTCGATCGTATATGTGTAGCTTGCTTTTGGACCTCACTCATACACGCATTACTCGATGTTATTGGACTGAGGTGTTGTTACTTGGATTGCCAACTTGCTATTAATTAACCTCTGATTCCATTTCGTTTTGGTTACTTTGACACTTGCTTGTTGCTTGACCCCTGTGACACCCCACGTCCGTTAATGTCACTTATTAAGAGAATGCATTAAGTTTCGTGAAGCATTATAGGTAAACAGAAACAGAAACATTACAAGATAGATATAAAATAGCAGCGGAATTAAAAACTTTTATTAATCATAAAGCATAACTTCGTGGTTCAAAACATCATGAATTTGAAAATACATAAACCCAGTACATCATCTTAAACATTTTTGTCTTGTACTTAAAATATCAGAGTACAATAAATGAAGAAGCATGATTCCCCAAACAAAACATAGCCATAGTAGAAAGGATAAGAGCTCGAGCAATACATTTAAGCAGCTCCAAGTGGATGAAAGCAGGATTCTGGTCAAGCTTGAGTATTCCCACCCTGAGAACCTTGGGAGGGGAGGGGGGAACGGAAGAGAAAGAAGAGGAAACAAAATGGGTCAGACATAAAGTCTTGCTAGTCCAGTTACTTTTAGCATATAAACAAGTAAAAATATCATGACAGACATATAAAATGGCTAAGAGAGATGACAACATAAAAGGTAGGTACGACAAGGTAAACGGGACAAACATGATAGAGTATACTACGCTTCTCTGATGGTTCCTCTACACCAATACTAGTGTCTTATTAACAAGATGATCCCCAATAAGTATAAGGTGGTAGACTTAGGGGTACTTCCAGTGAGAGGTTTTCACCCCCATACAATCAACAAGCAGCCCAACATACCGGAGTTACCCCTAAGGGTATTAATGGGATCCCCAACATACCGGAGTCTAGATGTACTCTAATTACTACCCTAATTGATCGGCTCCCTGCTCCGTAGATACCATGTGCTGGCCCCACAGTAGGGTGTATCATTCCCTAAATTTGCAACCCTTCGTTTTCAGGATGTGCACAACCATATCTACAGGTGTCATGGCGTCTAAACCTCCTCTGCCAGACCCATGCACGCACATGACCCCGTAGGAATGCGCCGCCCACACTGTCCCCCACGTTTGGCTCTCTTATAATCAGCCTAGTAAGCGTGCCCTGACTCCGACCTAGTTCGGAGTACTCGTTTGATACCTATATATGGTTACCGACTGAAACAGGTCCCACGCAAAAGATGATACAAGCTTCCCCCTACGCTTGCATCCCCACTAGGTTCTCCACAGGTTATGCCATACTAGAGTAAAAGGTTGCACAACCCTACAGGATAAGTTTGTGGGCCTACATACATACATACATACATACACACATACATATACATATATATATATAACCCACCAACCCAAGATTTACTTAACCCACCCACTGTTTCAAACAAGTTTACTTAACCCTACTCAATTTATATGTTAATCCCTATGGATTTAACTAGGTTAAGTGTTCCAATTCATTACCGTATTCATTTATGGTTATAATGTACTGGACCTCCTACATTAAGCCAACCACTTGTGGATGCTGGATATGTTGATTGGTTTCGGACACACTTCTACCATAAGTCGGACTTAACCTCGTGTCTTAGCACATCTCGTATTTATGCGCTTAGACCCCTCACATTAGATTCACCACTTGTGGTCGCTGGGTATGTCGGTCGGTTCTGGGAAGACTTCCACCATGAGTGTAATCTAACCTCGTGTCTAAGCACGGTTGTAGTTTCTAATTACTATAATACTAAGCATTTCAATTACTAACCAATTGTTCCTATGTCGTTATAGGTTTTCATGCCCTTTTTCCAAGTTACGTTCATAACGAACTATATACCCCAAATTAAGGTCTTTAATCACAAGTTAATTTATGTCCCCAAATTCATGTTCATATATTTCATCCAAGTTATGCCTAAAATTATAATTACAAGTTATGCCCCAACTTTATCATTTTCCCTTCGTTCCCAATTTAACGCGTTTGCATATTTCAGCAGCATGCCTAGGCTCGAAGGTAGCCTGGCTATATAAAAATAAAAAGGGAAAAGATAGAGGGAAGAGGACATAAATGATCATACTAACAAGGTGAACATAGAATGGTAGAAATAGGCATAAACATATAATGGCATAATGACAAGATAGGCACATAGGGACAGATCTGATGAACATGTGACAATAGAACTGATTCCAACATAATAGGGACATCATAAGCATGCATGATGAGGTCTAAAAAATGAATATCCAACTAGTAACTGGTCTGATTTAGCCACAAACATAATAGGAACAGGCATGAGGTGATCTAAATAGTGAATTAAATCTATAAACAATGGCAGATCTGACATGATAAATAGGTATAGATTCAGATCTAGTTTCATAGTCATGTCAGAATAAATTGGATAAACAGGTTATAGCAGATCTAATATGATTCACATAGTCACAGGCATATATCCAAATTATAGTCATGTCAGTATTTACTTTTTAATTATTTAGATCTAAAATTAACATAGACTCACAGTGTTTGGATCTAGAAAAATAGAAGAAAGGTTGCAGATGTTGAATCACATATCTCTAAACTCTAGTTGACTGTTGAAGAAGAAAAGGTTTGATTCAATTTGGGCAGAGACAACATCTAGTCCTCCATTATTTTTAGTGTGGAGAAGCAAGAGAAACAGGGTCTTATTTATAGCCTAAAGCCAACGAACCAGGTCAAGAAAGGAGTCCACATTCAGCCAAAATAATCTGCCCAGATCTGTTGTAGTGGGGTCGACCCATGGGTCGACACCTCCCTTGAGGGGTCGACACCCCAGGGCAGGAGATTTCCCGCTCACTTTTTTTTCCGATATTTGAACTAAATTTTTAATTCTGGATTTAATTAATTAATTATATATATATAATTCTTATGCGTATACAAACTTCGAACCTTAATAACTTCTTCATGCGGTGTCCATTTTACGCAAACCAGGTGTCTATTTTGACCAGAATTCCGAGACGAATGCAATGGCGCAGTCCGTTTCCCTTAATTCTGAATATTAAATTGATTATTCTTTAATTTATCATCCTTTAGTATTGCTAAAATACGGCGTGTTACATTCTATCATACTCAAAGGATTTCGTCCCCGAAATCTCCAAGTTAAGGAGAATGTATATCCTAACGTCCACATCCATCTACTCATCCACCAATCACATGCATCCATTGTCCTTAAAAGATTTCTAATGCTTATATGAACATATGCAAAGATGTGTGTATGTGTCCCAATACTAATGCGAAGATCAGACGGTCTACTGATTCAATCGACCTCCTTAATGCAATTTATGTTAGTGCCATGAATCCAACATTTATGCAAATAATCCTATTATGACTTGTAAGTTCTATATGTGTGCACAATCATCCATCCAAATGCAACATCCGTATGATGATACATCGATTTCCATCCATAAAAAATAAAAATGCACACACATCCATATGCAGTATGAGAGTGATTGAGCCGATCTAGTGCCTAATGTGTGTATATATGCATCCATAAGAAACCACTAGCAATCACTTGCCTCTACTGGAATCCATCAAACATAACATGTTTTCAAACACATGTTTAAATACATGGAATTTCTACCTAAAGGTCAAAGATTCGATCGATAGGATATACTCAAATGATAAAAACAAGTATAAATAAAAGCTTTGGAAAGAAAGTTAAGAACGTACCCTCGAAAAGAAAAGGGTACGAAGCACGAATCTTGCCTCCGGTCTCCCAAGTTACATCTTCAAGGTTATCTCCCCACTGTACCTTGATTAACTTGACTTCTCGGTTGCGTAGCTTCTTAACTTCTGATCCAAGAATACGGGTATGAACTCGCCAAACTGTCGCCTCCCGTTCCACCTCTACTTCTTCCAATATACTCGGCTCAAATACTTTTGCAGCATCATGCAAGCACTTCCACAAATGAGAAACGTGGAAAACATCATGAACACCAGACAGTCTCTCTGGTAGCTTTACTCTATAGGCCATTTGGCCAATCCTTTTTGTTATGGGAAATAGTCCTAGGAATCTCAGTGCCAACTTCCCTACAGATCCAAAGCGAACCACATTCCTCAAAGGTGACACCTTAATGAAAACCATGTCTCCCATCTCAAATTCAATGTCAGTCCTTCTCTTGTCTGCGTAGGACTTCTGCCTATCCCGAGTTGTCTTCATTTGCCGTATGATATCAATCTTTTCGAACGTCTCTCTAACCATATCTGGTCCAAGTAGAAGTCTTTCTGTAGACTCCCACCAACAAGTCGGTGACCTACAAGGTCGTCCGTACAATGCTTCGAAGGGTGCCATGCCAATGCTAGCTTGATAACTGTTATTGTAGGTGAACTCTACTAAAAGGAAGATGCTCTTCCTAAGTCCCTACGAAGTCTAGGATACACAGCCTTAAAAGGTCCTCAAGAACTCTATTCAACCTTTTTGTCTGTCCATCGGTCTGAGGGTGATAAGCGGTGCTTAAACACAACTGTGTACCTAATGCTTCTTGCAAGCTCTTCCAAAATTCACTGGTGAAAATGGGGTCATGATCACTTACGATGCTAGAAGGTACTTTATGAAGACGGACTATCTCATGAATGTAAACTGCTGCCAACCATGCTGTCGTCCTCTTACTCTTAAATGGAATGAAATGAGCGCTCTTAGTAAGTCTGTCTACTACAACCCAAATAATGGCATTGCCTTTTTTTGATCTAGGCAAACCATCTATGAAATCCATAGAGACACTCTCCCACTTTGATCACTGCGAGACCTCCAAAGGATGAAGTAAACCACCGGGCTTCTTTTGCTCAGCTTTAACTTGCTGGCAAATAAAACATTGAGAAACAAACTCCGCCACATCTTTCTTCATCCCAGCCCAAAAGAAAACCCTCTTCATATCCCTACACATCTTATCGCCACCAGGATGAATAGTAATTTTAGAATGATGAGCTTCATCTAGGACTGTCTTTAAAAGGCTCCCAGTTTGGGAAACACAAAGCCTCCTATCTCATCGCAACCACCCTTTATCATCTATGGAATATCTATTGAGGTGACTAGAAGTCTCCCCTTTACTGAGCCTGTTAACCAGCCTTTTGGTCCGGTTCCCAAAAGTACGTAAGACACGCTCAACTCAGCATATCGCGTGATTTTACTGCCCAGAGGCGTTGCCAGTACAAGAAGACCAAAGTCTGACCACCAATAGGATGTCGCATCCCTCGAACGCGACCTCCATCAGTATCCGTTCGCAGTCGAGCCGAAGGCGAGCCGTCCAGCGGGTCCGGGCACAGCGTCGGTGGGGGTCCGGGGCCCCACAGTCCCGACAGCGATCGACCTAACCGGTTAGGTCAAAACTGTGGGCCCCGCCCGATTCATCCGATTTCCGCTAATAAGTGTATCGCCCAAAATCACCAGATCGACTCAAAGTCAGGATTCAGCCAAAAACTTCGCGAACCTCGCCGCTCCTCCAAACATTGCCAAACAAAGGCCTTGCAGTCCGAACCTTTCCCGAGCCGAGGCCTCAAATCCTAAAGGAATCACGACTCTCGAAGCGCCCGAACCTGCGGTCCATACGCACCTCGAAAAAAGAACTTCGCACCCCGTAGGTGCGAAATTTCACACCCAGCTCCGGGTTCGAAATTTCGAGCCCAGCGGGTACGAATTTTCGAACCCAGCCCCGGGTCGAAATTTCGAATCCAGTGGGTGCGAAATTTAGAACCCAGCCCCGGGTTCGAAATTTCTGCTAGTGCGAGTGGCGGGTTCGAATTTTCTGCATGTGGTCCCCATTTCTACCTACTCCTACCTAACCCCCACCTAACCACTTCCTATAAATACCCCATAGCCTCACACTTCAAAGGGGTTGGATTTTCTTCACTTAAGACCTTCCTAGACCTCATTAATGACATCTCCTATTTTAGGAAGAAGGAGAACTAAATATTCTTTGTCCCAAATACCTAACATATGGCAATTATGAAAGCAAATGTAACGAGCATGGCTCTACCTTGTAATTCTTGAGTGATTAATAAAATTCCAACATTCTTCCAAAGTGGACGTAGGCTTAAACCAAGGCCGAACCACTATAAATTCTCGTGTCATTTACCGCTTTCTCTTACTTATTCTTGCGACCAAATTAACTATTCCTAGTAATAGGAATCTGTGGTGTTTACGACATTTTTTGCCATCAACATTTGGTGCTTTCATTGAGAACTGAACTCAAGATTAGCGTCTTTCTTCCACATTATCATCTCAACTTCGACGAGCTTAAGGTTCCTTGCTCAACCTGCCGTCGAGTCCGCTTACGATGGTAAAGAAGTCAAAGAATGCAATGGTCGGCTCTTCAGCTGCAGCCGAGGCCGGTACATCCCAACAACCTCAACCAGTAGAGATCCCTGCCACTAATGAAACCATCCCTCCTATTGTGGATCCCGAAGCGCCCGTTACACAAGCTTAGATACGTGCGCTTAATGAAAGATATGAGAACACTGCGGTCGAGCTCAACCAAGCATTAAGGAATAACATCGACCTTATGCGACAACTCCAACAAAGTCAACGCGTCGTCGCCTGACTTCAACTAACTCGTAACAATGCTCGACCTCGACCAACTGCCTCAGAAACTTCTTCTTCCGAGTCAAGGGGCCCACACTAAAGGAGGAGATTCACCTTCATCAACAACAACGCCGCTCATACCAATGCCCTTAATAACGGTAACGGTCATGCCAACAACAACGGAAATGGCAACGACGACCGAACTACAGTCACATATAGCGAGGGGGCATAGTACCTAGACCACCCTCGCTTGATTATCAACGACGGACCAGATCCTACAAACCAAACTCTTCCTTGACCCAACCCGATGGTCGCTAATCAGGGTGATGGGCCCGCTATTCGAACGGCCCAAGCTCCTCCAGAACAGGATCCGCATCACCTCGCTTCACCTAACCATCCACACCAATACCCAATCATAGATGTCGAGGACATGTAGGAAGACGATCTGTACATCCATCCTAGAAGGATCCCTCGCAACAGAAATCCAGAACCTCGCCAAAACCCATGGGTCCCCATGGAGGATCCCCATCCAACCTACCTCTCCGACATGGTCCGAAGGATCATGAGGGAAACCCGAGGAAACATGCATGATTCATGTGAAGCGCACGTTAGGCGCAACCTCTTCACAAGAAGGGTGAGCAAAGCGGAATGGCCGCAACGCTTCAGCATGCTACAGATGCCGCTCTACGACGGCGCCACTGATCCCTGTGCCTTCCTAAATCGTTATGAATGGCAAATGGACTCGAGCCGAGGCAACAATCCGGTCAAATGCAAGTGCTTTCCAGTCTTCTTATCCGGAACCGCTCTACTATGGTTCTCTCACCTCCCACTTGATTCCATTGACAACTTCGGCCAGGTAGCAACATAGTTGGTCAAATAATTCAAGATGCATATTCCAACTCCAAAGAATGCCCTCACCTTGTCCAATTTATACCAAGGACCCGCCGAGTCCCTCAAAAGCTATCTCTCTCGGCTCAATGTCGCCCTCGCTGAGGTCTAGGACCCAGATCCTTGTACTATACTCTTCCAGCTAGCGAAAGGCATACTTCCCACTTCCGATTTTGGGGGCATGGATTGATCGGAAGCAGCCAAAGAGCCTCGACACTTTATATGAGAAGGCGGCGCAGTACTTATGTCAAGAAGGAGCGAGACGAAACCGACTCTCAAAGGCTGGTCTTCCCGACAATCCACACGCGAATACCATAAATGACAGCGTCAAAGGGAAACAGATAGCGAAGCTCTTCGATAAGAACACGGGGGCAGGTCCCTACAAACAAAGGCCGAATAACGGTAGACAAGGCATCCGCAACAACAGGCGGTTCCTACGGAACCCAAGAAGCTCGACCCTCACCAGGTATACAAGATTTACACCCTGCTGAATAAAGACTTGGAAACAGTCTATCGAGAAACATGGAATGCGCTTTGATACAAGAAGCTGTACAACAGAGAATCAAGTAATCATGAGAAGAATATTGGCAAGTACTATTGATACCACGACATGTACATGCATAATACCAATAATTGCCATCAATTCAAAGGCGTAATCGAAAGGCTTATTCGCGAGAGGCGCCTTGAGCAGTACGTCCAAAAAGCATCATGAATCTCATTGGCATTAAGCAGAATTCTACCAAAACCTAACGCTAACCATGTTGGCCGCAATAGACGCTGGTACCTCTCGCCGGCCCCGAGCGGCAGAGGACCTGCTGGAAACGGATCTCCTTCCACTTGTGGACCCCGAAGCTCCTGCGACTCAAGCACAAATTCACATGCTTAATAAGAAATATGAGAATACAGCTCTCGCGCTAGACGTTGGAGATTAACATCAACCTTATGCGCCAACTTCAAGAAAGTTAACACATAGTCATTCTACTTCAGCTTGCCCAAAACCGCGCTTGCTCGCAACACACCGCATCGGAAATTTCTTCTTTCGAAGCCAGGGGCCCACGTCAAGCAAGAAGGTTCAACCTCATTAAAAATATTGTCGTCCGCTCCAACACTCGCACGGCGATAGTAACGACAACAGAATTGAGATGATGACCGAAACATCATCAGTTACGGCCAAGGAACACAGTAGCAAACCAGGTTCGAGTAACCAACCTTATACTCGAAAGAGCCCTGCTGTCGCCACTCACAATCAAAGTCTCACTCTTCCCGCAGCTCGTTAGGCCAGATACTTCCGGACCAGGGTGCACACCAGCTCGCCCAACCTCGACAGCTAGACCATCCATGACAGGGAAGAGGGCGACCCGAAGGTGTACAGTAGAAGACATCGATGGGATGGAACTCCCAAAATTCGTCAAAACGAACGGGTTCCATTAGAAAATCCCCCTTTGGCATATACCCCAGACGTGGTCCAAATAATCATAAGAGATACACGAAGAAGCGCCGACCACTCAAGAGGAACCCGCTCGAGGCATAATCCCTTCACTAGGATCGTACACAAAGCTGAGTGGCCTCGACGCTTCAACACACCACATGTGGCATTCCATGAAGGCACGACTGACCTCTAATCTCGGCAATGTTAGTTTCATCACCAGAAATGGAACGCGTCATCCCGGCCGTCCTCGGCTTTGACACTCGAGCCTCCGTTAGGAGGACTCAAACTGCTATGAGTCCATACTTATCACCTATGCTTCTAACATCCAACTGGGCCCAAGTTCACTTCAGTAGACTTCCACAACATCATGCAATCGAAGTTGGAGACTCACGAATTGTCGAAGACCTTCCATCAAGAAGGTACGCTAGGCTCCAAAGTCCTGGACTAGATTACGACCTCTATAATGTGGCAGGAGCCCAACCTCCGATTGTCGCCGACACGATCCGTGGGATCGTGAGGAAATCGCGGGGGCATGCCCACGACGTCTGCGAAAGTAGTGCGAGGCATAACCCATTCACTTCGGCTAGCCATAGTACCAAATGACGCCAACACTTCGACATGCCAACGCTCGCCCCATACTTAAAAGAAGCCATGATTCTCGAAGCTTCGTTAGCTGCCACAAATGACACATGGGTTCATTACAAATCGCCAATGCCATAAAGTGCAAGTGCGTCCCCGTCCTTATCCAAGACGACTCTATCCGGATTCTCTCAACTTCCACCTTGAACTATCCCAACTCTCGACTAACTTGCCAAAAGATTGGTCGCGCAATCCAGGTTGTACATCACGATGCCCAGAGACATCCTCTCAGCCTTGAACATTTACCAAGGCACCCGTGAAAACTCTCAAAGGCTATCTTGCAAGATTCCACACCGCCTTGGATGAAGTTGAGAAACCTACTCCTCGAATCGCACTCATCCAGCTCACAAGTGGCGTACTATCTGATTCCGAACTTAGAGCATGGACCGATCAGAAGCAATCAAAGATTCATGAGATATTCTGCATTAATGTCGTCTACTTCCTACGCTGAAATCTAGCCTAAAGGAATCATGCTGCTACCCTTAACATCCTGCCTCGTGACGACATTCAGAGCTCCAACAACTCTAATTCTATCGCTCTACGTAATCTTGCTTGCGCCGGCAACGTCAGAGGTAGTCGTAGCAATAGATTTCTTCGACTCCCATCTTTCTCGGTGAACGTTGACTGACAAAATAAATAAATTTATGTTGAATAAAGATTTAAAACATAAATGCTGGCTAACAATTTTAGGAAAATGTTAAGATGGCTAAATTACATACATATATCTTCTCCCTTTTAATTGTATATGGATAATTTAGGTATTTAAAATAAATTTCCTTATCTTTTAATAATTATTTATTTAACCTTAACTGTAACAACCCGTATTTTCAATAACCTGTTATAACATAAATCGAGGCAGAATTTAATTCTAAAATCTGAATCAAGGGAAACGGGCTATGCCATTGCGTTCGTCTCGGAAAAATACGCGAAATAGAGTCCGAGTTTTCGAAAATCGGAGTCCGTATGACCCAGTTAAGGCCCATTGAAGTTTTCAGAAATTTCCATAGTAAAAACAGATTTAAATTTTGAATTAAAAACAAGGATTAGGGCTAATTGGCGTCAGGCGGGAAAACTCCCGCCAGGACCCCCATGTCGACAGGCATGTCGACAGGGGTCTTAGGGTGTCGACTGCCCTGTCGACACGGGGTGGCCAGGCAGTTTTGCCTGGCGCACCATTTTGATTTAGGCTTGGTTGTGTGGCTTGGCTCTAGAGAATTCCTAAATCTGACGGGCCTAAACTAACCTAGGGTTAATCCTAGGGTTAAAAACACTCTAATCTTCTATAAATAAGCCCCTAATCCTACCCTAAAGCCTCATTATTCATTCTAGCAACCAAACTATGTCAAATTGAATTCTCAAATGGCCTCCACCTAAAAACCCTAGCCTCCAACCTCTTCAAAAATCATTTCTATGAAGATTTTGATGTTCATACAAGCTTTTCTAAGTTGTATGAATGATCATTAGCTTGCATACATCATCAAGTTGCAAGCTTTATTTGCTAAAGCTAGAGTTTTTGGGATTTTTGTTAATTGGAGCTTTGTTTTGGGTTTTTGTATGCTTGCATAAAAGGGCTTCTCAATCTTTATTAGTAGATTTGTGTCTTCATAATATTTGTAAGCCCTCTTACCTTCATTTTAGAAATTCTAAAGTTAATATGTGATGAAAGTTGGGATTTATGCAAGTTTATTGAGTTATGCATGCTTATGCGAGTTCACTATGCTATGTTATGCATGTTTGATAAGTTATGCATGCTTATGCGAGTTCACTATGCTATGTTATGCATGTTTAATGAGTTATGCATGCTTATGTGAGTTCACTAAGCTATGTTACACATGTTTGATAAGTTATGCATGTTTATGCAAGTTCACTATGCCATGATTTGCAAGTTTAACAAGTTATGCATGTTTATGCAAGTTCACTATGCCATGATTTGCAAGTTTAACAAGTTATGCATGTTTATGCAAGTTCACTATGCCATGATTTGCAAGTCTAATAAGTTATGCATGTTTTATGCAAGTTCACTATGCCATGATTTGCAAGTCTAATAAGTTATGCATGTTTTATGCAAGTTCACTATGCTAAGTTATGCAAGTCTAACATGTTATGCATGTTTAGTATGATATGTAAGATTTGTCATGTATGTGTGCCAAGTTCCCTCTTTCTACCCTTTATGCGTTATGACGAATATGTAAGCGATAGAATGACGTTGGGGGGATTTGGGTAAAACTTAAAATACATGAAAATATAAGATTGGGAATTTACCTATTAAGTTAGGTCTACCCCTTGGGAATTTACCTATTAAGTTAGGTCTACCCAAGTATTTGTTAAACTTGTAATTATGGTTTGAAAATAAAGTGGACATGACACTTAGAAAAACATGTGTGGCCAACTCGAGGTTGGGTTGAGTTTGTAGCGTAAACCTACCCGGAACCGACCGGCTTAACTAGTTGCTACAAACAATAGGACCCAATGTGAGAAGTTGGTCATGTGTACCTTGGACCCGAGGTTAGACCAAGTTGTGGTGTAAAGCTACCCGGACCCGCCCGGCTTAACTAGTAACCGCAACAACGTCTAATGTGAGAGGTTAAGGTACAATTAAATTATTGCCTCCTGATTAGGGTTAAGTCATGGCCCACTAATACTTAACCAATTTTGGGGATACGAGGGATTAAATGGGGTTAAGTGGTGAACTGTTGGTTACACTTAACTAATTTAATCCATGATTAGTGAGGGGTTAAACCACACTTAACCCTCTTAGAAAACCCTAGCAACGTGGTCTGTTCCAGCAGTAATCCCAGTTTGGTATCATTCACAACCCTAGAGGCTAGGCTAGGGCGGGGCACGATTACTGGACTGATGTAAGCGACCAAAGCGACGGCTGAGTGGTACAGCGGTGCGGGTCCAGGCGGGCTACGGACGTGCACGTAGTCCGGTGTTGGACAAACTCAAGGCACGGGTACCAGTGGGTTTAGACTGTGCATTATTGCTTAGGTGTCTGGGGTTGACACCCGAGGGCTTGATACACCCGAAGGTGGACCCAGCACAGTCTGACTACAACCATATGTGGGCCGTATGGACACCAACACTTGACGTGTTAGGTTTATAGGGAGCCGATCGACTAGACCGTTGGGCTGGACCTTGTATTAAGGTCACCTCATGCTATTGGGCCAAAGTTTGGGCTGAGGGATCAATACCTGTTATGTTAGTTTGCTAGTACACTATGGTGCAAAGCTTAATCTTCTTTATGTGATGACACCTTTATCTATTGCCAGTATGTTCATCTCAAGTTTCCATCGTGATGTTAGCTTTATTAGTTTATAGACTGATCGTAGTAGGGCTTACCAGTCTTTTTGACTGACCTGTTTTCTTTCGCTTCTTTTCTTCCGTTTCCCCCCCCCCCCCCAGGTTCTCAGGGAGGGAACAGTGGTGCTTAGCTTGGATCGCTTGCTTGTTTGCTGGATAGCTCATGTATGCTTGGACATTGAGCTCGCTATGGTTTATTATCTTTATTTTGGGGATAGCACTATGTATTTCAGTATTTCTGTTTATGATGTACTAGACATGTTTATTTTGGCAGTTGACTTTATGATGTACTAAGACTTGTTTTGAGATGGGTTGAAATATTCCGCTGTTTTACTCTGCTTTACATATATATTTATGTTCTTGTTCTGCCTTGATATATCATTATGCATGCTTACCCAGTTATAACGCCCCCCAGAAGCTAGTGCCCCCTAAAGAGTGACCCTAGCGGAGGTGGGGTGTTACAAATTTGGTATCAGAGCATATGGTTTACGAGAAAGAACAAAAAGTTTTTAAAAAGACTTTTGAAAAACTATTTTCAAAACAAGTATAAAGTATTTTCCAAAGAAAAGTCTAGTATTTTTAAAAGGCTATTCCCCAAAAAGCCATTAGCGTTATCCTTCGTTCCCTTGACCTAATCTTATCTTATCCTTCGTTTCAGTATGGCTGAGGATCTTGCCATCCCGGATGGAGTAAATGTACCACTCTGGTATAGGAGACTTCTTGAAGCTAGGGCGGCAGCCGGCCCCGCAAACCCTACTCCCACTCCTCCTCCTGTAGTGGAGAATCCTCCCCCTAATATCCCTCCTCCGGTGGTTCCTGTTCCCCCTCCTCCAGCAGTTAATATTCCTCCTCCCGTTGCTAATGTTCCTCCCCCTCCTGTTGCTGAGGCTCCTCTTCCTCCTCCTCCCCCTCAGCATCCTCAGGTTGAGTTCACGAAGGTTTGTAAAGACTTCAAGGCGATGGGAGGCAAGAATTTCCTAGGCACGGAATCTTTTGTTGAAGCTAGGAATTGGCTGAAAGACACTGAGGACTTATTTGCTATCTTTGGGATTGATGACGAGAGGAAAATCTTATTGACAGTATGGCTTTTGAAGGATGAAGCGGCCTATTGGTGGGAGGTCACCAATGGGACGAGGCCCGTTGAGACTTGGGCCGATTTGAGGGCTAGATTTGTGACCAAGTTTCTATCTTCTGCTGAGGCGAATTTACAAATGGAGAAGTTCATTGCATTAAAACAAGGTGATATGTCTGTCAAGGAGTATGTGAACAAGTTTAATCAGCTGGCCCGTTTTGGTTTGGATATGGTGAACACTCCTGAGAAAAAGGCTCTTCGATTTGCTAGAGGATTGAATGAGCCACTGCAGGGCTTGGCAATGTCACATATTCCGCATGGAGCTACTTTTGAGAGTTTGGTCAATATGGCTCTACTTCAGGGAGATGGAAAGAAAGAGGTCAAGACGAGTGATACTCAAGCAAAGAAGACTGATTCTCAAGGCAAAGGCAATCAAGGTGGTCAAAGCAGCCAGGGGAATCAGGGCAAGAACAAGAAGGGGAACAACAACAACAACAAAGGCAAGGGAAAGTGCAATTACTGTGGTGTGCCTGGACACTTTGCTAAGGATTGTAGGAAGAAGAAAAGGAAGCTTAGTGGTGGATGTTTTTCCTGCGGTGAGACTGGACACTTCAGCAAGGAATGCCCAAAGAAGAAAGGACAGGCTGGACCTTCAGGAGGGCAAGTTCATGCTCTCAGTACCGCTCCAGTTCCCGACCGAGGTAGTGTTTCTGTTGAGAACCTTGTTTATGTTTCTGATCTTCCAGTTCGTACCTTGTTTGATTCTGGTGCATCACATAGCTTTATTTCATCTGATCTTGTTGATAGCTTGCACCTTAGTACTAGCTTAGTGGATGATCCCGTTTGTGTTTCGAATCCCATTGGGGGTTCTGCTCATCTATCTATGATATGTGAGGATCTGAGGATCTCTATACTCAGTGTAGAGTTCTTGTGTAGTGCATATGTTCTTGGTTTCAGGGGATACGGATTGATACTGGGCATGGATTGGCTGTCCCGATATGGAGCCATTCTTGATTGTGAGCATAGGGTTGTGAGGCTTGTGACTCGCCTTGGCAACACCTTAGAGATTTCATGCAATCCGAAGGATCCCGTCATGTTGTGCTATCTTGAATCTCTCGACTCGTCAGAGGAAGCCCTTCAGTCTGTAAGGGTGGTCCGGGATTATCCAGATGTCTTTGAAGAAGTTAAGGGGTTGCCCCCAAAACGAGAGATTGATTTTCGCATTTATCTGGTGGATAATGCTAAGCCTGTTTCTTTGCCCGTTCGGCACATGGCTCCGCGTGAGAGACGGGAGCTCAGCAAGCAAGTAAAAGAGTTGCTTGAAAAGAACTTCATCAGACGAAGTATATCCGAATGGGGAGCGCCTGTGGTGTTTGCTACTAAGGCAGATGGTTCTCTTCGACTCTGTGTGGACTATAGAGAATTGAATAAGCTGACTAAGAAGAACAGACACCCGTTACCGAGGATCGATGATCTCTTTGACCAGCTTGTTGGTGCTTCTGTTTTCTCTCAGCTTGATCTTGCTACTGGATTTCATCAGCTCCGAGTGGCTGAAGATAGTATAGACAAGACTGCATTCAGAACTCCAGATGGATTCTTTGAATGGCTTGTTATGCCGTTCGGTTTGACGAATGCCCCCGCGTATTTTGTGGACTTGATGAGTAGGGTGTTTCGGGAGTTCTTGAACAAGTTTGTCGTGGTCTTTGTGGATGATATTCTGGTCTGCTCCAAGGATGAAGAAGAGCACGCGAGGCATCTTGTAGAGGTGATGGATACGCTTAGAGCGCATCAGCTAAAGGCCAAGTTCTCCAAGTGTCACTTTTGGAGAAGGGAAGTTAGATTCCTTGGGCATATCGTATCCAAGCAAGGCTTAGCGGTGGATCCCGCTAAGGTGGTTGTAGTTCAGGATTGGAAGACTCCAAGGAATGCAACCGAGGTGAGAAGTTTTCTAGGTCTGGCGGGTTTTTACCGGAAGTTCATCAAGGACTTCGCGAAGATATCCGCCCCTCTCACTAAGTTGACGAAGAAGAACTTAGTCTTTGCTTGGGATATGGATTGTGAGCTTGCTTTTCAGAGACTCAAGAGAGCCCTTACCTCAGCACCAGTTCTAGCTTTACCCGATGGTGGTAAGATATTTACCGTGTACACTGATGCTTGTGGCACGGGATTGGGCGCCGTTCTGATGCAAGAGGGCAGAGTTATATGTTTTGGTGGGAGGCAACTTAAGGTGCATGAGAAGAATTACCCCACTCATGATCTAGAGCTGGCAGCGATTGTATATGCACTCAAGGCTTGGCGTCATTATCTTCTGGGAGAGAGATTCGAACTGTATACTGATCATAAGTCTTTAAAGTATCTCTTTTCGCAGAAGGATCTGAACTTGAGGCAGCAAAGGTGGATGGAATTCTTGGCGTCCTATGATTTTGATATAGCCTATACCCCTGGCAAGGGGAATGTTGTAGCGGATGCGTTGAGTAGAAAAAGGTTGACACTAAGTCCTCTATTTGTTGAGATGAAGAATTTAGAGTTCTTGGCAAACTTTGATTTCTCTTTGGCAATGGAGTCGATGACCAGTTCTTTAGCATCTCTTGAGCTCAGGCCTATCCTTCTAGATCAAGTTGGGGCTTCGCAGAAGGAAGACCCTCAGATAATTGAGATCATGGATAAGCTGATTCGAGGGGAGACATCTAGTCACCTTGCTCGATATTCCATAGATGATAAGGGTTGGCTGAGGAGAGACGGAAGGCTTTGTGTTCCGATGGTGGGAGACTTGGTGAGGAAAGTTCTTGAGGAAGCACATCGCTCCAAGTTGACTATACATCCAGGCGGTGATAAGATGTATAATGATATGAAGCGCATTTTCTTCTGGCCTGGAATGAAGAAAGATGTGGCAGAGTTTGTCTCCAGATGTGTTGTTTGTCAGAGAGTAAAAGCCGAGTCGAAGAAGCCCGGTGGGCTATTGCATCCTCTAGAGGTCCCGCTATGGAAGTGGGAGGGTATTTCTATGGACTTTATTGATGGGCTTCCAAGGTCAAGGAGAGGGAATACGAGCATATGGGTCATTGTAGATAGGCTTACGAAGAGTGCTCATTTCATTCCGGTGAAGAGCAAAAGGACCGCATCTGGACTAGCATCAGTATATCTTCGTGAGATAGTACGACTACATGGAGTCCCTTCCAGCATAGTCAGTGACCGAGACCCCATCTTTACTAGTCAGTTCTGGAACAGTTTGCAGGAAGCTATGGGCACGAGGTTGAACCTGAGTACGGCCTATCACCCACAGACGGACGGCCAAACAGAAAGGGTGAATAGGGTACTTGAGGACTTGTTGAGGCTTTGCATTCTGGACTTTGGTGGTGCTTGGGAAGACCACCTTCCTCTTGTTGAGTTTGCATATAATAACAGTTATCAGGCGAGCATAGGGATGGCACCATTTGAAGCTTTATATGGGAGGCCGTGCAAGTCACCTACATGTTGGTGGGAGACTACAGATAAGCTTATACTTGGACCCGACATGATTAGAGATACATCCGAGAAGGTCGAGTTGATTAGAAGACGGATGAAGGCGGCCCAAGACCGACAGAAATCCTATGCTGATAAGCGAAGATCCGATTTAGAGTTTGATGTTGGGGACATGGTTTTCGTAAAGGTTTCTCCTTTGCGGAATGTGGTCCGATTTGGAGCTGTTGGGAAATTGGCACCGAGATTTGTTGGACCCTTCCCTATCATATAGAGGATTGGGAAGATGGCTTATAAAGTGCAATTGCCCGAGAAGCTGTCCGGAGTGCATAATGTCTTTCATGTCTCGCATCTCCGAAAGTGCCTACATGAGTCCGCTGAGGTGGTTGAACCTAGCATTCTTGAAGACGTGGAAGTAGAGAAAGAGACAACTTTGAGGAGAGCTCCGATTCGTATCTTGGGGACGGAGACCAAGAAGCTAAGGAATCGAGAGGTCAAGCTGGTGAAGGTTCAATGGGGTGAAGCCGAAGGAGACGCAACTTGGGAAACCGAGGAGAAGATGCGTGGGCTTTATCCATTCCTTTTTGAGGGTACACTCTCAATCTCTTTTTAGCATATCTTTCTCTTTGCTATCCATGTTTATCTAGTTATCGTGCTAATCTTGTCATGAGAACCTTAGGTAGAAACCCTTTGGATGAAACATGTGTTTGAGACATGTTATGTTTGATGGTTGCAAGTGGTTGCAAGTGTTTGCAAGTGGTTACTCGTGGATGCATGATACACATTAGGCACTAGATCGGCTCACACACTCCTCATATTGCATGTGCATGAGTGTTTATGCTTATTCTTGGATGAAATTGGTATGCCATCACATGGATGTTGCATATGGAAGTATGATTGAGCACGCATGTAGATATTATACATTATGTTAGGGATTTGCATACATATGGATACATTCCACTAACATATTTTGCATTGACCTTTGCATTAGATAAGTACATATACACACACTTTTGCATATGTTCATACAGCATTTAGAACCTTTTAAGGACAATGATTGCTCGTGGATGATGCTTTGAGTAGATGGATGATTGGATGGTAGGATACGTTCTTCCTAACTTGAAGATTTCGGGGACGAAATCCTTTAAGGAGGGGAGAATGTAACAACCCGTATTTTCAATAACCTGTTATAACATAAATCGAGGCAGAATTTAATTCTAAAATCTGAATCAAGGGAAACGGGCTATGCCATTGCGTTCGTCTCGGAAAAATACGCGAAATAGAGTCCGAGTTTTCGAAAATCGGAGTCCGTATGACCCAGTTAAGGCCCATTGAAGTTTTCAGAAATTTCCATAGTAAAAACAGATTTAAATTTTGAATTAAAAACAAGGATTAAGGCTAATTGGCGTCAGGCGGGAAAACTCCCGCCAGGACCCCCATGTCGACAGGCATGTCGACAGGGGTCTTAGGGTGTCGACTGCCCTGTCGACAGCCCTGTCGACACGGGGTGGCCAGGCAGTTTTGCCTGGCGCACCATTTTGATTTGGGCTTGGTTGTGTGGCTTGGCTCTAGAGAATTCCTAAATCTGACGGGCCTAAACTAACCTAGGGTTAATCCTAGGGCTAAAAACACTCTAATCTTCTATAAATAAGCCCCTAATCCTACCCTAAAGCCTCATTATTCATTCTAGCAACCAAACTATGTCAAATTGAATTCTCAAATGGCCTCCACCTAAAAACCCTAGCCTCCAACCTCTTCAAAAATCATTTCTATGAAGATTTTGATGTTCATACAAGCTTTTCTAAGTTGTATGAATGATCATTAGCTTGCATACATCATCAAGTTGCAAGCTTTATTTGCTAAAGCTAGAGTTTTTGGGATTTTTGTTAATTGGAGCTTTGTTTTGGGTTTTTGTATGCTTGCATAAAAGGGCTTCTCAATCTTTATTAGTAGATTTGTGTCTTCATAATATTTATAAGCCCTCTTACCTTCATTTTAGAAACTCTAAAGTTAATATGTGATGAAAGTTGGGATTTATGCAAGTTTATTGAGTTATGCATGCTTATGCGAGTTCACTATGCTATGTTATGCATGTTTGATAAGTTATGCATGCTTATGCGAGTTCACTATGCTATGTTATGCATGTTTAATGAGTTATGCATGCTTATGTGAGTTCACTAAGCTATGTTACACATGTTTGATAAGTTATGCATGTTTATGCAAGTTCACTATGCCATGATTTGCAAGTTTAACAAGTTATGCATGTTTATGCAAGTTCACTATGCCATGATTTGCAAGTTTAACAAGTTATGCATGTTTATGCAAGTTCACTATGCCATGATTTGCAAGTCTAATAAGTTATGCATGTTTTATGCAAGTTCACTATGCCATGATTTGCAAGTCTAATAAGTTATGCATGTTTTATGCAAGTTCACTATGCTAAGTTATGCAAGTCTAACATGTTATGCATGTTTAGTATGATATGTAAGATTTGTCATGTATGTGTGCCAAGTTCCCTCTTTCTACCCTTTATGCGTTATGACGAATATGTAAGCGATAGAATGACGTTGGGGGGATTTGGGTAAAACTTAAAATACATGAAAATATAAGATTGAGAATTTACCTATTAAGTTAGGTCTACCCCTTGGGAATTTACCTATTAAGTTAGGTCTACCCAAGTATTTGTTAAACTTGTAATTATGGTTTGAAAATAAAGTGGACATGACACTTAGAAAAACATGTGTGGCCAACTCGAGGTTGGGTTGAGTTTGTAGCGTAAACCTACCCGGAACCGACCGGCTTAACTAGTTGCTACAAACAATAGGACCCAATGTGAGAAGTTGGTCATGTGTACCTTGGACCCGAGGTTAGACCAAGTTGTGGTGTAAAGCTACCCGGACCCGCCCGGCTTAACTAGTAACCGCAACAACGTCTAATGTGAGAGGTTAAGGTACAATTAAATTATTGCCTCCTGATTAGGGTTAAGTCATGGCCCACTAATACTTAACCAATTTTGGGGATACGAGGGATTAAATGGGGTTAAGTGGTGAACTGTTGGTTACACTTAACTAATTTAATCCATGATTAGTGAGGGGTTAAACCACACTTAACCCTCTTAGAAAACCCTAGCAACGTGGTCTGTTCCAGCAGTAATCCCAGTTTGGTATCATTCACAACCCTAGAGGCTAGGCTAGGGCGGGGCACGATTACTGGACTGATGTAAGCGACCAAAGCGACGGCTGAGTGGTACAGCGGTGCGGGTCCAGGCGGGCTACGGACGTGCACGTAGTCCGGTGTTGGACAAACTCGAGGCACGGGTACCAGTAGGTTTAGACTGTGCATTATTGCTTAGGTGTCTAGGGTTGACACCCGAGGGCTTGATACACCCGAAGGTGGACCCAGCACAGTCTGACTACAACCATATGTGGGCCGTATGGACACCAACACTTGACATGTTAGGTTTATAGGGAGCCGATCGACTAGACCGTTGGGCTGGACCTTGTATTAAGGTCACCTCATGCTATTGGGCCAAAGTTTGGGCTGAGGGATCAATACCTGTTATGTTAGTTTGCTAGTACACTATGGTGCAAAGCTTAATCTTCTTTATGTGATGACACCTTTATCTATTGCCAGTATGTTCATCTCAAGTTTCCATCATGATGTTAGCTTTATTAGTTTATAGACTGATCGTAGTAGGGCTTACCAGTCTTTTTGACTGACCTGTTTTCTTTCGCTTCTTTTCTTCCGTTCCCCCCTAGGTTCTCAGGGAGGGAACAGTGGTGCTTAGCTTGGATCGCTTGCTTGTTTGCTGGATAGCTCATGTATGCTTGGACATTGAGCTCGCTATGGTTTATTATCTTTATTTTGGGGATAGCACTATGTATTTCAGTATTTCTGTTTATGATGTACTAGACATGTTTATTTTGGCAGTTGACTTTATGATGTACTAAGACTTGTTTTGAGATGGGTTGAAATATTCCGCTGTTTTACTCTGCTTTACATATATATTTATGTTCTTGTTCTGCCTTGATATATCATTATGCATGCTTACCCAGTTATAACGCCCCCCAGAAGCTAGTGCTCCCTAAAGAGTGACCCTAGCGGAGGTGGGGTGTTACATTAACATATGCCATTAGGCATACATTAACAAAACCCATGACTTTGATTGATTAAACATTGATATTATCTTTTAGTAATTGGTATACATGTTGTTCAAAAAGCAGGTTGGATTTTTCCATATATAGCATATATATTTTGTAACCATCATTTATGTCATTTTTACTGTACATGATGAGATTTAATTATATATATTATATAACCATTATTCTTGTCATTTCTATACAATATGGTATATACTTGATTGTTGGAATCAAAATTAATTTGTTCCATACCTGATTCAATTTATTAGTGCAAAAATAGAACGAAATAATTAAAAGTTTCACATGATTCAATTCAACTTCAAAATAATTGCAAAAGAACTCCTTTTATAACTTATCTCAATTGATTGTTGTTTCCTTAAATGTCAAATCATTTAAAGGTTTAATAAACAGTAAAAAACCCGATGTAAAGTAAAATTAAAAAAGAATAAAGAAAAAAAAGAAAGAGTTTCATATATTGAAAATATGAGAAGTGAATATTTGGTAAGAACATAAAACTAAAGGTTGATTTACAAACTAGAATATGGCAGTCAATTAAGTACAAATTGGTATGCATGTTGTTCAGAAAGCAGTCAATTAAGTGCAAATTTGTATATACTTGATTGTTGGACTCAAAATTAAGTTGTTCCATACCTGATTCAATTTATTAGTGCAAAAATAGAATGAAATAATTAAAAGTTTCACATGATTCAATTCAAATAAACCCGGAAGCAATTACTGGAAAAAGGAAACAAAATTAGTATGAGAAGAAACAAAAGTAAAGTCAGTCATACATGAAACGTGGCAACAGCAGAATATAATACAATCACAAAGCTAATGAGCGCATTAAAATTAGAGCAGCTCTTATATGAAAATAAAGGTTTTATACATTGTAAATTCAACCAAAAATCATCATCAACAAATGGAAGTGATTTGCATTCGAGCCAAAACCCAAGAACAAATTCAAATAAACCCTAAACCAAATTTCAACTCAAACCATCAAAGTTGAGTTCAAAGCGTAAAATCAGAAACATAAATTGGAGAACACATACCATTGATCAAGTTGATATCCTCAATCCAAATAAAAAATTATTGAAAATCAAAATGGTTTTAAACAGTCTAAAAATTGAAATGGGAAAAACTTATATGCTCTTTCAAATAATCAACCAAAACAGATGTATATATATCTACAGAGAGAGAGAGAGAGATCATAAATTCATTAGCTAGAAAATCAACAAACAAAAAGTAACATTAAAACCAAAAAATATACGAAGTACATAGAATTAGAAGGATTTGACAGACACAAAATCTAAGTCATTATCAGCAAATTAAATGTAAAGTTTAGAGTAGTAAAGTGAACCCGAATAAGAAAATTCATACCAAATTTGATATAAAAGAATCCTCAATTATCAAAGCCATCAAACTTGCAAAGCATCACTCCGTGGAATGGGAAACCTGTAGTAAACGTAAAAGGAAGAGGAGTAAAATTAAGAGGAAATGAAAAATGAGTAAAAAATTATGCGTAGAACCAAATTAAGAAGAAGAGATCGTGGGTGATTGTCGAAAGGAATGACATATGGTTAAGAAATGTTGAAATATTGAAATATTCTATTTAAACTATAGAATTCCAATTAATTTAAAAGCATTAATTTCAACATTAAATTCTAAAATAAATTTTAATTTTTGAAATGTAAAAAATAGTTGTATTCTAATTATACTAATTGAAACATATTAATAACTTTACCAAAACTCAAGAGGTTATTTGGTACTAATCATTGAATAAAAAGGAAGGAAATCAGGGAAGATAATTATAGGCATACGCATATATGTATATGTTGATAGATTTTACACATTTAAACAATTAAAATTAAATATGCAGAGGTAGCTGTATCCGAATTTTATGAAACTAATTATGACATCTGCATTAGAAATGTTCTAGTATTCAAAAAGGGAAATATTTAAATTTAAAAAATATTTTATTTTCAAAGAATTTATGGATTCTAATTAAAATTTCGCAAATGAATGAAACTTGCGTATTTTACTATGATAAGCATATATATGCAAATGGTTAAGAAATTATAAATTGTTGAAATATTCTATTTAAACTATAGAATTCTAATTAAAATTGTGCTCCTTTATTAGTTAATATGTTTCATATAATTAGTTTTTCATTCCTTAAATAAAATTGTGCTCCTTTATTAGTTAAATAAGTTAAGAGAAAGGAAAGGAAAGGTTTCCTTCTGTGAATAAATTTAATAAGTAATCACCTTGCACAAATATGTATATAAGTATATAACAGTATATTTGATACAATCTAATTTATATGCGCATTAAACTATAATAAAAATTTATTTGTGAAACCAAATGCAATATTGCTTTTATTTAAACGAAACTTAGAAAAGTTCTAAATGAATATAAATTAATTAATAATTATATTGATATATGTTATGTTATTTTAATCTGTTTAGGATAACGTAAGTAATGTATATAAGATAAAATTTGAAACTAATATGATTTAATTAAATAAATGGATTAACGAACATTTCATGTCTCATATAAATCGATCGTTAATCAATTAGTCAATTTAATTAAAGGAAAGGAAATGTAAAGTTTTCTATCTCCAATTAATATCATTTGCAATCCTTGTCAGTTTGAAATAAGTTAAGTGAAGAAAACGAAAATTTTCATTCCTTAAAATAAAATTGTGCTCCTTTATTAGTTAAATAAGTTAAGAGAAAGGAAAGGAAAGGTTTCCTTCTCTGAATAAATTTAATAAGTAATCACCTTGCACAAATATGTATATAAGAGTATATTTGATACAATCTAATTTATATACACATTAAACTATATTAAAAATTTATTTGTGAAACCAAACGCAATATTGCTTTTATTTAAACGAAACTTAGAAAAGTTCTAAATGAATCTAGATTAACTAATAATTATATCGATATATGTTATGTTATTTTAATTTGTTTTGAATAACGTAAGTAACATATATGAGATAAAATTTGAAACTGATATGATTTAACTAAATAAATAGATTAACGGTTAAATAATTTGAATCATTATATCAAACCTTTTAGACCTTTTTGTTGAATATTTATTTATGTATTTAATATTTGCATGTGCTTGATTAGTTAGAATAATTATTCCTAATTTGTAACAATACATGTAATTTTTTTAATATACTGTCATTCGTATGTAGTTTTAAATAATTTAAAAAACTACAATAAAATAATATTTTTAATCAATTTTATAGCATTGCAAAGTTGGAATAATTTAAGATTAGTGAGAATAATTCAAGGTCGGACCAAAGGTTAGAATAATTAAATGACCTTGATAAATATGGGCAATTTGGGTATTTTACGGTCGGACCAATTAGTAATCATTAAAGATTAGCGAGAATTATAATATAAATAGATAGATTTCAAAGAAATGCTCGGGGCATTTGTAATGCAAATGTGAAGACCAATTCTTCTATACCCATTTTCCCTGTTTCCCCTTGACTCTTCAATTAAATCGTCTGATTTTCGCTTTTTTGCATTTAAGTACCTCAACAATTGAGGGATTTAACTGCAAAAGATGAAAATTTGGATTGGACGCGGAGAACACAGAAAATGAGGAGGTGCAGCAAATGTGTGCCCTGTTATTGGAATTTTCGGCTCCAAAGAAAAAACGCAGGTCAGATCCTCATTCCTCTTTCTGAGTTCGCAAACTCTCCCGCCATTTTAAAACGCATCGAACAAACGTCATCGGAAAAGAAGAAGAAGAACATGGGGAAAGAGTGTAAAAAGAAAACCTAATTTAAAATTAAAACCAGCTTCAAAGTCGAGATGTCTGGAGAGGCTTCTACGAGCCACAGAACCAAAATCATTACAACAGACTCAAATTGTTTGTTAACTATATGGCCGAATTATTTTTCGGACGTCGAGCTTTCAGTGGACGATCCTCGATTTAAATTAATCGCCAAACTAGCGGATTTTTTCTCAAGTCAGCAGGCTTCAAGTCTAATTTCTCAGGTTATTTCGTCTTTTTGTATTTAGGGATTTTGCTAGATTTCGTTTTTCTTCTAGGGTTTAGTGATTCAACAGCTTAGTTTCTGAGCAATATAATTGGTTGGGAATTATGGCTATCATTATCTGTTTAAGCGATTTGTTTCTTCTTTACCATTTTCTTCTTCTTTATCAATTACCATTTTCGTTTTGACCATATTACGTATTATGTACCCCACAAATTTTGCATTAGAAAAAACCTACATGCTGATTAATGGTGAAACTACTTCCAATGTTCCAAAATATGGCATTAAATATATTTTATTCGGCTATGTCTATTAACACTCTAATATTTGCTCTTACTACCCTAGTAGCTTAAAAAAAATCTTCCTTCATTTTTTACTCTTTTCATCCCGTTTATATCCAAACTAACCCTGTTTTTTCATTAATAAAAAATTGTTGTCATCCATCTTTTTGACGTTCAAACTCAACGTGTATAATAATTTTTCAACGTCTCCCAGCTATATTGATTTCCCTACTATCCTTGCTCACCATTTTTGTACAAATCATGGAAATTACGTGGTTTAAAGTGTTTCCACTCCCGGTTAAAGCGTGGTCTTTTCAATTTCAATGCCCCATAATTGCGTTGGTTAACATATTTCCACGCGCGAGTCTGGCGTGGTCATATACATTTCCACGAGCGTGTCTGGCATCGTCATTTTTTTAATTAAAGGTATAATTGGTATTGAAATTTTAAAATTTTAACTGGGGTGTGAAGAGCAATTAGTGGGGTGGAAATAGACGAAGCCTTTTTATTCTCCATCTTTTCTTTTAGAATAATTCAACATATTTTAAAAAAGACACACACACATCACTTGCATTCAGAACTAAAAAAATTAGATGGGCTCATAATTCACATTAATTTAGGATTTTGGTAAAACATGTGACTAGCAAAAGTTTATTACTTCCAATTTGTGATAAACAAGCTATCAAAGCGATGTAGCAGCTACTGGATAACTGTAATAAACTAAAAGTCTTTTAATTTGGCTAACCTCTTTTATTTTGTATCAATGGACAACCATTTCCATCGCTAAAACATATTTTTATTTCAATTTGTTTGTTTAAGAAAAACACAGAAACAACTTATGTTTAATTTTTATAATCACTTCTTTCCCTTTCTCATGCTCCTTTAAAAAAGAATACAGAAAAAAAGAAAAAAAGTAATTAAAAAAAACCTCTTTCATTTCTCTCTCCACAAATTTCTTCAAATAAATTGTCTTTTGTATAAATGTCATTGGTAATGTTTTCTGCAATTCTCTAAGTCCTTTAACTTTTAGTGCACAAGTTTAATGGATTCTTGTGTTAACATTTCAGTACCAACGATAATAATCGATTGCACCATAATCATAACACATTTTTCTTTCAAGGTAGTGGACCATCCACAGTACAACAACGTCCTATTGATATCTTTTAATGGTCCTTTATCATCACACAACTTATATGACTTGCTTTTATTGTCCTGGCACTTGAAATTCGACAGTCGCATACCATCACCTCTTTCTAAGACTAGCAATTCAATCATGGATTAACTGTTTTTAATATTAAGTTTTATTTGTAGAACTGGAAAATTTTCAGTTGGTTTTTACAAATGATTTTTGACTTCATTACAAATTTCATTTTAAAGAAAAACATAAACATATTGTGTTAATGATTCCGCTGTAACTAGACAGAATGTCATTTCCTTCATTAGAAGAGTTCGAATTGGCCATTAATTCCTTCACAGCTTTATCCTGCTTTTCACAGCTTAGGCCGTTCTTTCCATCAATATGTCATTTGCCCTCTCGATTTCAAACGTGCCATCTTACGACGAAGAGTACACTTTAGTCTGGAAGTAGTGCTGCAGTGTTATTTCTGTGGATGGTTGAATTTATTTCTTTTCTGTAGGATTTGCTAATATATTTTTTATATTGGTTGTCCTTGCTTCTGCTATCATGATCAATCAACTGTGGTTCCTGTTACGTGGTGAGATGACGTGAAGTAGTGGCAAAAGCCATATAATTGTGCCGTCTGGTGAAGAAACAACACGGGAATATTTCTTGGTGAAGAATTTTAGGGTTTGGAGTTTGTGGGGAAGTGACAGGGTGATAAGATTAAGTCGATGACAAGGGTTGAGCCAATGTAGAATGGGGTGAGGTGATAGTTTAGGGGTGCGGTATTGGGTGAAGCTGGAGCAAAATATACAAGTTGGATTTCAGAAGAAATAGCGGAGGAAGTATCAACATCTGGTTCAGAGTGTATTAAATTGTAAATAGAGGAAATGATTGCCGTGGATTCCTTGTGCTGCTCTGCTTGAAGATTGGATACATATTTTACTTTTAGCAAGCAGGTTTTGGGACGAACGAACCGGTTCGCAGATCGTGGCCACGTCCCACGTTCCTTGTTTCTATGATTATTCCCAAACACGTTGCACCATACACAAGGGTCAAACCTTCAATTATATGTGTCATCAACGAATTCTGCATAATCGTCATAAAGGAGAACAAGAACAGTTTCAGACAAGGCCTAGTTGGGATTAACCTTGAGCATCTTAGTATACTCACTCTAGTCGTTCTGTGGATTAAGTAGATGTACATGCATGATAGAATATTGTAAAAATGCATTCAGATAGAAACAAGAAGGATACTTCACTGGATGATAAATTTTTTTTCTTCTTTCTTTCCATCTAATGATTATAGCTTTGACTTTTGGAATACATTTATCTCAAAGGATAACAAGGTTTTATCTGACTTCACTTCAACCAAACCGAACGGTTTTCAGGCATTTTTCATATGATTTGAAACAATAGTGTAAGAAAGATTTAAGTTAAGGAGAAAGTCCACCAAATGATTCTTCCATAAACAAGTACGGCTTCTACTTCAATTCAAACACTTTGGGAATATTTGACCTAACATTCTTTGATTTAGACTTGATGAGATATGAACAACTAGGAATTTGTGCAGTTAATTCCCTGCAAAATCTCTGTTATAGCGCATAGTGCTCGTCGACCACTACGCTTTTTGAATTTGGCGCTATTAACGCTATAATGATTAGTAGATCCGCTTTAAGCTCCGTTAATTTCCGCTTCACCAGCTAAATTAAAGTTTTTAGCAGTGCTTTAACAATATTGTATGGACTATTTGGATGGGTTATATTTGATCACCGAGTATTGCATTAATTCTAATTCGCCGAAAAAATGCACCATATGCTCCATTTCTTTATCGGCTTTTGCAAACTTGAAAAGACGAACGAGGAAAACAAATGGAGTTGGAACAGTCAGAGTCCATTTCCGAACGTCGAGAATATCCTTTTCCAAAGTTGCAAAAGAATATTCTCGACGTTCTGGAATGGACTCTGACTGTTCCAACTCCATATGTTTTTCCTGTTCGTTTTCTCAAATTGCAAAAGCCGATAAAGAGATGAAGCAAATGGTGCATTTTTTCCCCTGAATTGGGATTAATGCAATACTCGATGATCAAATATAGCTCATCCAAATTTGCTGCCTCTACAGTTTATGCTGCCAGACTTACACTGAAAAGAACCCCATATGGACTGATACACTTGAGCAACACACCGGGTTCGCCGATGGACAACTGATGGATTATGTAAAACTACTGATGAAGTGCCATGCATGTGCACCTTATGATAAACTGAAGTATGTATTCAAGAAGTATATGAGAAAGTAATTTGATGTAGTGGCACTGCGTTCACCAACGTTCATACTGTTCGATAAGTGAGTATTCCTAGTATGTCGATGGTTTGGATGAAGAGTGATTTATGATCATTGCATATTTGTTTTTGAAAAAAAGCTGAATGAGCTATTTCTTTCTTAAATTACAGTAACAAAATTAGGGTAAAACCCTAATTTTAAGATCTAAGTGATCAACATAAGAAAGTCATAGTCATCAAATACAGGGCACATGAATCATGATATTTTTTGGTTTTATTAAATAAGACATTTCTTTTTCGTACGTAAATGACGTGGGAATGAGAATAAATTAACATTAAAATTTTGATGTATATCTAGTAATTTTTTTGCACCTCCGCTATTTTTCACCATATCTCTGCTTTAACCTTTTGCACCTCCACCGCTATAAAATCACTAAATGCTTTAACTGTATAGCTAAGAATTGACGCGTGTTGGGATACACTCTCAACTCCTAACCAGAGCCTAAAATAGGAATATCGGTAGTTGCATTAAAACCTAGTCCAACGACATCAGCATCACAGGTTCCCTCTGAAGGTTCATACAATGGAAGTTAGGGGGAATTTCAAAATTTTTCCCATGGAATCATACCTTTGTAATTTTGATGAAACTTTTTTATTATTGTTAGTTATATGCTTAACCGTATTATTTGTTTCCATTGAATTACATCTAATGATGGAAATACACAATGATTTCCGGTATGTATTTAAGGTCATATACAAATTATGTTTAACGATATTATTTATTATTCATATTTATTAGATCTTATTCAATGATGGAAATAAATAATACTGTTTGTTTTCATTAAATCTTACTGAATCTCATTTAAGATACAATTTAAATATACATGCATGTGCAGGCTTGCATGTTACTTCTCAATTAATTTGGGATAGTATTTTTCATTATTACATTTTTTTCTCCCTTGATTACCAATGATCAATACTTGACAAGAATTATGATAGTCATTAACAGCAATTACTGTAGTCTTATCAAGAAGAATAACAAAATACAATATAAAAACTTTATCAATATAAGTATTGAATCACAATATTAATCATTGCAACTACATCAATAAAAAAAGAGCATCATTTACATTCATGTTAATCTAGATTCAAAGAAATATTAAATCATGCCAGTTTATCCACTCTAGCTTTTCATGTATAAATCAGTAAATCTTCAGTAAATAATTTACAACTATAGATCTACTGCACATTGTATGAAAGTTGTTATCACTATATTTTTAGTAAATTACTACTTGATAATTACCAATTTGATTATGCAAATTTTATTAGAATATGGATTTAATACTTTAGGTCTTAAATACATATGCTAACAACTTAAATAGCAATTGCCCTCCCAGAATTTGTCATATATTAGAAGCAAATCATGATACCTACATTTGTAGAACCATGAAATGTCCTTTTCAACATACACACTTAAATTGTTATTTAACCATTAACCATTCATTCCATTCTTATGCCTCTATTTTGCAATCTTTATAACAAAAACATATTTTTACTGTAGTAGTTGCGACCAATGACGTCGCAACCAAATTACGAACTTTAAGCTAATGATTATGATAAGTTAAAGGGGAAGTCTATTTAGACACAATTTTTTGACACAATTGGTGATACAATTGGTCTTCATCATTGGATCGCCCCATGAATTCCACTCTTCCACATAAGGACAAAAAGATCTAACGATTGAGGCTTTGTGTCTTTATATTTGTGTCTAATTTGTGTCCAAATAGCCGCCTCCTAAGTTAAATTAGTAAAGTTTATGAGAATTACTTTTGAAATATACTAGGTATACTTTACCAGCTATCCTTTAACAATGTATTAGCATATTTTCTTAAACAAAAAGGAAAAAAGGGGAGAAAAAAAAGGAATAAATATTACTCTCAGGTTTGGGGGAAAAAAGGATGATCACATGATTCATATTGGTTGATGAATTCTGTCAAGGATAAAAAACAGATGAATATTTATAATTCATGAACTAACCTACATTTAATTTTGGCTATTTGTGGAAAAACAAACAACTATCATAGTAAAACAGCAAACCATCACTACATTTGCAGTAGACTGGCACTGTCCTTACTTGAGCCGCCACATTCTTGTGGTAGCATTCTCTCACCGTAAATTATTTTACCTGTTTGATTTAAAATTGTTGTGGTATTTAATAAGGCTTTTATTTGCAGGTAACTTGGTGAACACAAATATTATGCTTGCGAGAAACATACCTTCTGACTCTACCTTTTTAATAGTGTACCAGTGAACATGTTGATATTTTTAAATATAACTTAAAGTGTATATAAGCTGCAACTTTCTATATACTGTTCAATTCATTTCTGGTTATCCTTTTTTAGCAGATGTAATCTTTGTTCAATAACTTCACAGTGACTAGCCTTTTATGATGAAAAAACATAATCAATAGACCTCCTACCTTTCTAAGTGTCACTCATCATGATTGACCCTGTGCACTAATCAGAAAATGCATTATTAACCAGTTTGAATTCTCAGTTATATCAATCTTTTTCTTCTGCTGAATATTACAGTTGAGCGATAATATGACGTATTTCTTATTCAGGTACAGGATGATAATGGTATCTTCTTTCTGCCAATAGATATCCAAAATCTTCGAAAAATATGTACTATAGACGAGCTTTATGTCAATTTGGATAAGGCACCAAAAGAAACAATCTTATGCATGGGTGCAGCTGTTCATATGGTAAGACTAGGTATATCTAATTTCATTATTTCAATGCAATTTAGTTGTAATACTTTCTTTTTGTTGTCCTTGAGTAGGTTCTCCTTCTTGGTGAAAGTAGTTTCCAGTACGAAGATGCTGAGAAGATAAACATTAGGCTTTACAACTGCACTGATTCTCTGATCACTCTGAAAAATTTGAAAGCTGCTTATATTGGTCCCCTTTGCACTATAATCCCATTTTGCTACTATAACTATGATATTTCTATTTGAAATTGTACAATTGTTAGACATTTTACAATGGGCAGGTAGGCTAGTCTCAGTTCGTGGCACTGTCATCAAAACCAGCACAGTCAGACCGCTAGTCATTCAAATGGATTTTGAATGTGGAAAGTGTAGGACCCATATTAGACGACAATTTCCTGATGGAAAATTTTCACCACCAACCGGATGTAGTATGTATGGATGCAAAAGTAGAACTTTTCTGCCTATTAGACCTACGGCTAAACCAATCGACTTTCAGAAAATACGGTAGAAATCCCCCCCTCCCCCCCTCTTTTTTTTTAGATGCTAGTAACTTCCTTTAAATAAACTTTAATTGATTATGACTTCTCATCGGCCACTCAAATCGTGCTGAAAAACCTGATAAACAGTCTTGAAAAGAAATGCATACATCAGAAGGGTGAATCAGTGTAATATTGCAATTTGACTTTAGTATGAATTCCTGGATGTTGTTAAAAAGGAAAAGTTATAATATTAGACTTCAAACAAATTTTAGTATTAGACTTCAAAGAAAAACTTATTTCAAGTTTAGATCTCTAAGAAAACCTATCACAAAAATGGATTTGATTTTCATTACGCATTTTGTATGTGCATGTTTTAAAAATGCTGAAGCACATTTTTTTGTTTTTAAAAGAAAAAGTATGTACTAGATACTTTCAAAATGGACAAGCACAAACTATAAATTTGTTCTTGTGCACACTCAAAGTGTGTACATTCAAAAGTGCGCACATTCACAAAACCTAACTTGTTGGAATCAGAAATATTTTTGTAGTTTTTAGTATAGTCTAAAGTTGAAATAAGTTTCTTTATGAAGTCTAATATTAAAATTTGTCCTAATAAAAATCAACCATTTGTTTTAGTCACAAGTGCCGTATTTGATGTTATTTTGGTGTTTAATTTTTGTCTAGGCTTCAAGAGATACTGAAAAGTGAAAGTCATGAAGAAGGCAGAGTGCCTAGAACTGTAGAGTGTGAACTGACTGAAGATTTGGTTGACTCTTGCATACCTGGTGATGTTGTGACAATTACTGGAATCATAAAAGTTATCAATAACTACATGGATATCGGCGGAGGTAAACAAATTTTACTATGGACATGCAAATTGGTTCTTCTTTTTATTGTTATTTTAACAACCATGTTTATGTTTTGAACCTCTTCAAACATTTCAAGCTGTTTCTTTGGCATTTTGTTAACTGGTACATGATTGTGTAAAGTTAGGATCTTAAACGGACCATTCAACCCATGGATAGGTGTTTTAAATAGCCTTAAAAAATTAGAATAATATGCTAATTATTCTGAATTCTATTTTCATATCAAATTACATGTCAAAATTCTAAGGGTCTTCACGAGTCCAGACCTAGTTCGTTGGTAAATGGATTGTTACCCGACCTTGTGATTCGGCTATATTGGACCGACTGGACAAGTTAGACTCACGACTATCGAGGCACAAGCCCAAAACGGTGATCCAGAGGTCCACAGATATCAAGCACTGACCATACCACAAGAAAACAACCAAGTGAACTTGACAAAACAACAATGAAACATGCTACAAGTGAGAATTCTCACCATACTTGAGTTCTTTCAATATCACTCCATATTTAACAAATATCAAGGCAACAACGCAAACTACCTTCAGAAACATGAAGCTATCAATCATGGGAGTTCCCACCTTCGTTTGCATGTCAAGATCTAACCAGAAAAGGGATGGGTACCGATCTCTCGCGTGGGATCGGTACCTATTCAGTGAAATTGAATATCGAGTGCCCATATGTTTTGGATGACTGCGTCTACCCAGGAAGACTATGGTCGACATTTGAGCCAGATCTACATCCATCTTCAATTATAAATATGAGTTCCAATGTTTAATTTTTGGATCTTCTGGCACTTAAAAACCTCCATATACATTGTAACGTCGGATCCATATCAATTCAAGACATTGTAACTTCAAATCATCAATAAAACGGTTCAAATTCTCAAGTGGACGTAGACTCAAATGTTGAATCACTATAAAATCCTGTGTACTGTGTCTTGTTTTCTGCTATTTAATCTATGTTTCTGTGAATTTCTTCATATTATATACTCTACATACAATTTTCTCGTGTTTGTGCGAACTTTTAGTACAAACATTTTTGGTGCTTTCACTTAGAACTTGATTCTCAATCTAATTTGGATCTCATCGTCTACTGGTGAATTTTCTAGATCCGTGAGATAGATCCAGTCTAGTCTTATCTAATTTTCATACCACTCAGATCTCCAAAGATCTAAAGAAAGCTAGCAACAATAACCTCAACAAAGAAGCAGACGAGTCTTCAACATGGAAGTGGCAACGGCAGTAGCTTCATCTTCCTAGCGCAAGTCATCATGAACTATACTATTTAGGTGGGCTGCTTTGATAGGGCTCCTGACTGATCCCTGCACTATCTCCAGCCTTCATGATATTATAAAAAAACACTTAGAAGCATTTCAGAGATTAAACGTGCAAGTTCAGCTATCAATTACACATTCATATAAGTCTACATGCATGCAAATCTGGAAAGGCAAAAAAATAAAAAAATACAATCTGTGCACTGAAGGGATCATGCCAGATTCCTTTACAACACCAAACATCCTCATACACTCGTTGATCCATCCATTTCTTCCGAATTGACCTCCTCACTGCTTGCACTAAGCTGCAGATTCAACTCCAAACAGCTTGTTCACATTAATTCCACCATCCACTTCAGTTTAAGCCATATGAGGTTTTATCCACAACCTAATTTCAGCGTCATGATCTTTCTGCTGCCATGGCCAAGCGATTCTGACCAATCCCAAGCCTCTCACGCACATCAAATTTCAAACTACACTTCCTTACGAGTTACCACTTAGCAACTGAATCTTCTTGTACTGACCTGCTTCTCACTTTCATCAACAACACAACTCCCTTTCGTATAGATGGCAGTTCCAGCCGATCACTCTTACAACAAATCACCAACCATCTCTGAACTCTGATCGTGAAATCTTGGATCAACTAAGACATACATCGATCTCATGCTGAACTCTCAACTCCAACCACCTCGGATCAGACACGATCCTTCCATCTCGCTTCATCACTGCTCCGATTTGTTCATCCATAATGCATCACCACCGATCCCTACATTATTACCTATAGTCCCAATTCGACGTCGTGATTCGCCTTAGTTTAACCCCTCTATCACCAATCATGCTTCACACAAGCACAAGCTACTCAACTCATATCTGCACTGAATCTTTCATCTATCGAATGGAATGGTAACGAGAGGGAAGACAAAATAAAATAAAATTTGGTGATTGAGGGCGGTGGCGAAGGCTGTGGAGAGAAGAGTAGGATGGATCGGTGACTGCAAATTTTAGTAGGAAGAAAAAGATGGGATGAAGGAAATAAGCCTAGTAAAAATGAAGGGGTTAATATGTTGGGAAACAATGGCTTAGTCGTGGACTAGGTCGCTTTCTTGAAGACGATTCGGCGATCTGGTCGGTGGTGCAAAACCAGTTCGTACTTTCGCCGCCGCCTTTAGGATAAAACAGCCTCTGTAATTAATAACTGATTTGCTTTGCACTACAAATCAGTGCAGATTTGCACTTTCGAAATTGAAATCACTGCTCGAAAATTTCTGGATTATAATTTTAATGGCGGAGGTAAGTTATCTATTTCCGTCTACAACTGAAGATAATATATAGATGGGGATTAGGGCTGAACGAAAATACTGTGCAGTAATAAAATCTACTAAAAAACCGGGTCAATAGTTTACCGCTTCAAAATAAAAGTCGACTCAGAAATATTTTCATATTTAAAAACATAGTTCGAAAAATGCAGTGTTTTCTGGCCCAAAAATATAAGTGTTTACACCACAAAGCCAAACCCGAACCGAACCGGGTCGGGCCGGGTCGAGTCGGTCGGTCGTGCGTGTGTGTGGTGGTCATGATGCATGACCTCCCTTCTCACAACAAAGCATGCATTGGGAGCCCAAAGCCCCAACATGATTTTTTAGAAACAAGTATAAATACTTGCCTCTTCCATATAATCCCATGATACAAGACTATTCAATAAAGGAGCCATTCATACACTTATCTCAATATTTTAATAATTCGCCCAATATTTCCAACAATCCCCCACTTAAATTTTTAAAATATTATCGAGCAGTTTTCTAGAAACATAAGCCTGTGCATAAACAAAAGTGTCATTCGACTTGAACCTTTGCATAGTGAATAAGATTCAGTTTTTACTAGAATGACACGTAGTCTTGAACTCTATTCCTGACATCAAACCACACACAATCTTTTCTATAGTGCAATCAAATAAGCCCGTGCATTTATGGCCATGCACGTCTATCCCAGTTTAGTGAACGCTCTAGAAGTTTTGCCCAAAACTCCATAGGAAACGACCACATTTCCACATTCACATACGGGAGTCTATCAAGAGTACTCCTGAAGGTAGGTACTCCACTCCAAATAGAGTATAGATCTCATTAAGAGTTATTATCAACTCATCCTCTAATCACTTCAGGAATACATGCTTCTTGGTTTATTAAATAGCATGTTCAACTCCTATCACTACACAACTTGTTTTTACCCATTGAACCTATTTCTTGGGATCTCCAGTCATTTAGGTCGGGTTACCATTGTGCGTGACTCAGCAATCTAAGGGCAATAGTCCCATTCTTTTAGAATTATTAAGGACTTTCTTTCTGGTCAGTCATTTCGTCAAAGGATCTGCCAAATTATCATCACTTCATATGTGATGTTCTCTAATAATACTGTGCATGCGACTGTCATTTCTTACCGTTGTAATATCGGTATAGTTCTTCTTTCAATAGTCGTCAATTTTTTTTCATCACTATATATGTGATCTTCTTTTACAGTATTGTGCTTACGACGTCGTCTTTTACCGTTGTAATAACGGTTCTATAGTTTTTGCAATAGCCGCGGTACTATCGCAATCGATTACACCACTGGTGTCGGTTTTTCCCTTATGGGGATCTCAACTAGTAGATTTCTTTAGTTCTCTGCTTCTTCACTAGCTGTGGCTAGTGCTATTATCTCAATCACTATAGTATACCGAGTCAAGATATTTTGTTTCTTAGATTTCCCAAAAAACAGTTCTTCCAGCAATGCTAAATATATAGCCACTGGTCGCAATAGAATCATCAGATAAAGTATTTCAGTCTGTATCAGAATATCCTTCAAGTACAACTGAAAACTTTTCATAATGTAATCCAAGATTCATAGTTTATTTTAGGTATCTTATGACCCTCTCAATAGCATGTCAGTGTTCTATACTAGGTCTACTGGTAAATCTGCACAATAATCCCACGACATAGGCAATGTCGGGTCTAGTACAATCAGTGGCATACCGAAGGCTGTCAATGATGCTCGCATAATCAGACTGTCTTACACCTTCACCAGTGTTCTTAAATAACTTTACACTTGGATCATATGGTGTACTTGCAGGTTTACAGTCAAAGTAATTATATTTCTTTAGTATCTTCTCAATGTAATGAGATTGATCCAAAGAAATTCTCTTTTCTGACCTAGTAATCTTAATACCAATGATTACACTCGCTTCACCTAGATCTTTCATATTAAAATTGACACTTAATAAAGATTTGACTGAATTTATGGCATGAATGTTTGACCCAAAGATGAGTAGGTCATCTACATAAACACATATAATAGTGCAAATGTCATTCTCAAATTTGTAATAAATGCATTTGTCACTTTCATTAACTTTAAAACCATGTGAAGTGATTAAGTTATCAAATTTTTCATGCCATTGTTTAGATGCTTATTTTAAACTATATAATGATTTATCTAATTTGCATACTTTATGTTCTTGACCATGTACTGCAAATCATTCAGCTGGTCCATATAAATTTCTTCTTCTAATTCACCGTTCAAAATTGTGGTTTTTACATCCATTTGGTATATTAGTAAATTATGAAAAGAAGCAAGTGAGATTAATACCCAAATGAATGTAATTCTAGTTACTGGTGGAAAAGTGTCGAAGAAACATATATTTTCTTTTTACTTAAAACCTTTAGCTACTAGTCGTGTTTTATATTTATCAATAGTGCCATCAGGTTTTAATTTTTAAGAACCCATTTACAGCCTATAGATTTACAACGGGGGTAAATCTACCAAATCCCATGTCTTATTGGATTCCAGAGAATTCATCTCATCATTTATAGCCTCTTGCCAAAAAATTGGCATCTAAAGAAGGTAAGGCCTCTTGGAGATTTAAGGGATCCTCCTCTATAGTAAAAACACAAAAATCCGCACCAAAGTCTTTTACGGTTCTCGTCCTTTTACTTCTTCTAGGTTCAAATTCAGAGCTTTCATTAAATTCTGTTTTAATAGGCATACTAGAAGTGCCCCCACTATTCCTTAATAAAAAAAAATTGTTTCATAACAATCGGCACCATTTGTTTTAATTATATTATGTGTATTTAGGTCATAAAAAAAATGTATGCTTTGCTATTAATAGCATAGCCTATAAATACACATTCATATGCTTTACTAGCCAATTTTATTATCTTAGGGTTTGGAGCGCAAACGTATGTTAAACAAACCCAAGTTCTAAAATATGACACATTGGATTTATAATTCTTTTAAAATTTCATAAGGTGAAATTTTATTCTTAGATTAAGGGATTCTAAACATAACATAGCATGCAGTTAATAAAATATCCCCTCACCAATGTTTTGCTACACCAAAATTTAATAAAATGGCAATTACTAATTCGGTAAAGGTCCTATTCTTTTCAGCTTTACCGTTCATTTCAAGTGAATATGGTGTAGTTCTCTCATGTACTATACCATGTAATTTATAAAAGATCAGAATAAACTAAATTTATATTATGTTCCTCTATCACTATGAATTCTCTTAATTTTCTTTTTCCTCAATTTCAGTTTTTGAATCTAAGCATGTCAAATGCAACACATATTTCAGAATCACTGTTTGTCCAATTGTAAGCTTTATTTTCACATAACCAATCTCTACAGTTTTAGTGGTGTGAGGATCTTCCAACAACACTTTCTGATCATCAACAACTGTGTATATTGTGAATATATCACGATCATAGCAGACATGGCGAGAAACTCCAGTGTCTACCCACCAACCCTCTGTCCACCAACAAGGTGAATCAATCATAGCCGTAAGAGGCTCCTCAGTCAGGTTAGTCTGCAGTGCAAGACTTAGCCTGTTCCGACACTATCGTGCCATATGATCTGTTTTTCCACAGTTGTAATATAGAAGCAACTGTTCAGAATCATTCTTTTTGGTTGGTTGCTGCTGTCCTTTATGGTTTCCTTATGGATTCCTATTCTATTCTCAACTGACTGGCTGTGGAGGCTTACTATTGCTTGAGATGTTAATATGTTTGAAAATTTATATTTTTCTTATAGAAAAATATACATAAACTTATAGACTAACATAAATTATTCACATGTATGCAACAAAGGTGTTCTATATTCTATCTGTTCACTTGTATGCAACAAAGGTGTTCTATATTCTGTCTTTTCACTTGTATGCAACAAAAGTGTTCTATTTCTATCTGTTCGTACCAGATCTAACATTTTGACTTGATATCATACCTCAGTATGATAACATCACTAACCAACTAGTACTGATTAGAAGTTAAGACAAGGACAATATGGTACGCTGTTATGATATTAGATATCACATTCTTGTTACATGCACAATTAGAAAGTCATAATTTCAAGTTATCAATGAACACCAAGGAATTTCTACTAATAGCAACTACCGTTTAAATTTCCACATATTAAAATGTTATTAAAATGGTTTAGTTGTATCAATACTCGATCCGAGCATTGTCGGTTGTTGCAAATTACCAGAAAAGGTCAAACTAATTTTACGCAGAAAATGGAAAATTTCAGCAAATAAATCTACAGATCCATTATACTAAAAAAGTACCGATTGTGATTCTCACAACAACGGTCATGATCTGAGATCCGCGAAATGGTCCACCTCCTCTCATTAGCGGTTCTTTCAGATTTCGGATCTGCCTTCCCATTTGAGCTTGCGTACTTTTCCATCTGCTACAGCCGTCCGAAAATGATTTTAATGGAAGCGAGTGGGTTTCATTCAGCCTTGTTGCACCATGATGAGAACGAAGCTTCAGAAGCCGAATGCTTGGAAGTATGAATTCGGTAGTTCAGAGTTTTTCCGGTTGCAGCCATTGTTTCAATGATCGTCTTCAAATTGTTGGGAAACAATGGCTGAGTCGCGGACTAGGTCGCTTTCTTGAAGACGATTCGGCGATCTGGTCGGTGGTGCAAAACCAGTTCGTACTTTCGCTGCCACCTCTAGGATAAAACAGCCTCTGGAATTAATAACTGATTTGCTTTGCACTACAAATCAGTGCAGATTTGCACTTTCGAAATTAAAATCACTGCTCGAAAATTTCTGGATTATAATTTTAATGGTGGAGGTAAGTTATCTATTTCCGTTTACAACTGAAGATAATATATAGATGGGGATTAAGGCTGAACGAAAATACTGTGCAGTCTACTAAAATACCGGGTCAATAGTTTACCGCTTCAAAATAAAAGTCGGCTCAGAAATATTTTCGTATTTAAAAACATAGTTCGAAAAATGCAGTGTTCTCTGGCCCAAAAATATAAGTGTTTACACCACAAAGCCAAGACCGAGCCCGAACCGAACCGAACCGGGCCGGGTCGAATCGGTCAGTCGCGTGCGCGTGTGTGGTGGTCATGATGCATGGCCTCCCTCCTCACAACAAAGCATGTATTGGGAGCACAAGGCCCCAATATGATTTCTTAGAAACAAGTATAAATACTTGCATCTTCCATATAATCCCATAATATGAGACTATTCAATAAAGGAGCCATTCATACACTTATCTCAATATTTTAATAATTCACCCAATATTTTAATAATGGATCGGTGACTGCAAATTTTAGTAGGAAGAAAAAGATGGGATGAAGGAAATAAGCCTAGTAAAAATGAAGGGATCAATATAAAACAAAATGATTAATTACACGAACTGAAGTCTTCAGCTCAAGCTACCAACAAAACTAACGGATCGGTATTGAACCCTTCTAGAGGTGATCGGTATTGAACCCATTTGCATTAAAAAAAAGGTGCAAAGACCTGAATTCGTGTCGCAACGCAGTGTCAAACAACAATTCTTCAAACTTCAATCTTGACAGCGAGGATCCTACGACTTGTCAAAAAGAATCAATATCCGAATGTCAACGACTGGGACGCATCCCAAAGCCACAATCTATCCTACGTGAAGAATTTGCATGCGGACTCAACATATCGATTATACCATCATATATGAAAAGGTTGACCCTCAACAACACTTATTGAGCTATAAATGGAACGTGGACTCGGTCCAAGCGACTGATACGATCGAGTGTAGCTGTTTTCTAATATTCCTCGAAGAAGTAACAACCACGTGGTTTACCCGACTACAATAGTTATCAAGGCGCGCACTTAGGCGCGTCTAAGTGCAGAAAAGTCCAAGGCTCACGGCTTGCGCCTTTTTACAGTTAGAGTGCCCCTTTTTGCAGTTAGAGTGCGCCTTTTTGCAATTTGAGGCGTTTTTTTTGCTAAATTCAAAATTTTGTTTATAAATAACAACAACAACAACAAACCATATATCCCAAACAAGTTGGGGTTGGCTAGATATGGAACCCAAAATTAAAATAAAATAAAATTAATAATGATGATAATAATATATATATATATATATATATATATATATATATATAAAGGGTTTAAGATAACCAATCAAATAAAAAGTCGTCCGATAAATTTTTTTTTTTAGATAATAATAATAATAAGAAGTAAAAATGTTCAATAAAAGTGAAATAAAATCTAAAATAGTAAATAAAAAGTAAAAAGGTTAAGTAAACGTGGAAAAAAGAAAAAAAAAACACTATGGTTCTGGTACATGGATTGCCAATTTCCATGCACTCCTATCAACTAGCAGCTCTTCCGATAAACTCCAGTTACTTAAATCTCTCTTTATTATCTCCTCCCATGTCATTTTAGGTCGACCTCTACCTCTCTTTGGGCCTTCGGCGCGACCTAGAATTCCAGCGCGTACATGTGCATCGTATGGTCTACGTTGGATATGTCCAAACTATCTCAAGCAGTATTGGACTAACTTCTCTTCAATAGGTGCAACTCCAAGTTTTTCCCGAATATCCTCATTTCTAATCCGATCTCGTCTGGTATGTCCACAGCTCCAACGCAGCATTCGCATCTCTGCTATACTTATCTTCTGGACGTGTTGCCTCTTAGTAGGCCAACATTCTGCACCATATAACATTGCAGGTCTGATTGCTGTCCTATAGAACTTTCCTTTAAGCTTCTGAGGAATCTTCCGATCACAGAGAATGCCAGATGCTAGTCGCCATTTCACCCATCCTGCTTGAATTCTAAAACTAACATCCTTATCAATCTCTCCATCAAACTGCAACATAGATCATAAGTATCGAAACGATTCCTTCTTGGGTACTACTCTACCGGCCAGGGTAACATCTCCGTCATCTGACCTGACACTGCTAAACTCACACTTCATATACTCTGTTTTAGTTCTGCTAAGCCTGAAACCCTTTGATTCCAAGGTCTCCCTCCACTACTCTAGTTGTCGATTAACCCCTATTCTACTTTCATCAATCAGCACAACATCATCGGCAAAGAGCATACACCAGGGAATCTCCCTTTGTATATCTTTTGTGATTTCATCCATCACTAATGCAAAAATATAGGGGCTCAAAGCCGAACCTTGATGTAACCCTATGTTAATTGGAAAGTCTCTGGTCTCACCATCACATGCCCTAACACTAGTCACAACCCCCTCGTACATATCCTTAATAAGGGTAATATACTTTGATGGCACTCCCTTCCTTTCTAGCGCCCACCACATAACTCTCCTCGGTCCTCTGTCATAAGCTTTCTCCAAGTCAATAAAAACCATGTGGAGATCTTTCTTTTGCTCCCTGTATCTCTCCATAAGTTGCCTAACCAAGAAAATCGCGTCAGTGGTTGACCTTCCCGGCATAAAACCAAATTGATTCCTAGAGACACTTGTCAACCTTCTCAAACGCTGCTCGCAAACTCTCTCCCAAAGCTTCATTGTATGACTCATAAGCTTAATTCCTCTATAGTTTGTGCAACTTTGAATATCTCCTTTATTCTTGAAGATTGGAACTAAAATGCTTCTCCTCCACTCATCTGGCATTTTGTTTGATTTGAAAATATTGTTGAACAACTTAGTTAGCCATCTTATCCCTGCATCTCCAAAGCATCTCCACACCTCAATATGAATATCATCAGGCCCTACCGACTTGCCTGATTTCGTACGTTTCAACATCCCCTTTACCTCAGCTTCTTGAAATCTCCGCACAAAATGTCTATTGGTGCTATCGGCTAAGTCTTCTAACTCGATCGAAGAGCTATCACTTTCTTCGTTGAAAAGCTTATCAAAGTATTCTCTCCACCTATTCTTTATCTCATCTTCCTTCACCAAAAGTCTATCATTCTCATCCTTAATGCATTTAACCTGATTGAAGTCCCTTGTCCGCCTCTCTCGTAGCCTAGCTATTCTGTAAACGTCTTTTTCGCCCTCCTTTGTACTTATCCTTTGATACAAATCTTCGTATGCTCGCCCCCTTGCTTCACTCACTGCTCTCTTTGCAGTCTTCTTTGCTACTTTGTACCTGTGCATGTTCTCTTCGCTTCTATGATAGTACATGCGTTTGTAGCATTCATTCTTCTCTTTGATAGTCTTTTGCACCTCGTCATTCCACCACCACGAATCCTTGGGTTCTCGCGTGCTTCCTCTTGTTATCCCAAATACCTCAGTGGCGACTCTCCGAATGCAAGTTGCCATCGCATTCCACATGACATTTGCTTCTCCTTCCACATTCCAAGCTCCTTCTCCCATCACTCTATCTTTAAACACCCGTGAAGCATCTCCTTTGAGTTTCCACCATTTCGTCCTGCTAATCTTCGCTCTCTTATCCTTCACCACCCGAAGACGAAACACGCATACCAACAGCTGGTGTTGTGAGACGACACATTCTCCAGGTATGACCTTGCAATCAACACAATCTCGTTTACTATCTCTTCTAGTTAGGACAAAGTCAATCTGGATAGCCTGTTGGCCACTACTGAAGGTGATCAGATGTGATTGCCTCTTTCTAAAGAAGGTATTAGCAATCATGAGATCAAAAGAGAGAGCGAAATTCAAAATATCTTCACCCTCTTGGTTCCTACTGCCAAATCCAAAACCACCATGCACTCGCTCAAAACCCCCGTTAGATGAGCCAACATGGCCATTGAAGTCTCCTCCTATAAAAAGTTTCTCGCTACTATGCACATTCCTAACCATGACATCCAAGTCTTCCCAGAACTTCCTTTTGGCTTCTTCACTTAGACTTACATGTGGGGCATATGCGCTAATGACATTCAAAACTGCCTCGCCAACTACTAGCTTAACTAGGATGATCCTATCCCCTCGTCTTCTGACGTCAACCACATTGTTTTGAAGGTTCTTGTCAATCAATATGCCTACCCCATTCTTGTTACGTACTTCTCCCGTATACTACAATTTGAAGCCAGTGTTCTCCACCTCCTTCGCCTTCTGACCCACCCATTTAGTCTCTTGAACGCACAAGATGTTAACCCGTCTCCTAATCATAGTATCCACTATCTCTCTTAATTTTCCTGTTAAGGACCCTACATTCCAACTACCTAACCGAACCCTACTATCGTCGACTAGCTTCCTTGCCTCTCGCATCCGCCGAGAAAAATGCGAGGACCCTTGCTCACTTATCACCACACCGGGGCGTCGGTGTAGCGCGCCACTAAGAGAATGGCGGCCCAACCCTTGCATATTTAACACCATATCCGAGCCTCGATATAGCGCGTCGCTAAGAGGGTTACGCCCCAACGATATATCATAAGGTTCCATATCCATAAGAGTGACTAAGTTTTTACGTTGGCTCGCCAAGCCTATCACAACCATATTTTATAAATAGTTAAATAAAAAATTTAAGTGTTCAATAAAATATAAATATTGTTTAAAATTTAAATCTTATTAATAAAATATGTAAATAATTGAATGAATTATAAAATATGGTTTAAAAATTAATTTATAGTTAGTAAAATAGCAGAACAGACTCATATAAAATGCACACAAAAAAACCCCAGGCTCAATGCTTGCACTTTTTCGCGTCTTAGCACCTTGACTACTACGCCGACTACTATCATGGCCTATCTCTTCATTTGATTAGCTGGCGAGAATATTCCTAGAGCAATTCTTAATGCACATAACTTTCCCTGAGGACATAATGTATGTCTCTAACATGCTCCAAAGGCCTGAAGAACTCTTAAAGAACTTATAAAAGTTTAACGTCGCCATTGTTGGAGTTAACAACAAAAGGAGGATGTAACCTTGATGGCTTTAATCAGAGGAGCCCCCCCCGCCCCCCGACACCAGCTTTGAAGAATGGTTAGAATGGAAGCCTCCCTTCACACTGGGACACTTTTACTACAAGGAGACTCAGTACTTATGAATGAAAGGATGAGGCTAGACTTGCCATAACCCGAAGTGCAGGCCTGTTGGTCGAAAAAATCCAAGACGACATCGATACAAATCAATCTGGAGCAAGTTTCAGAGATGATTCCAACATCCAGAACATGGATCGCCATCAACGAAGGGATTCTGGAAAGCGACCAAGGATCCTAACATATAACAGCTATACTCTCAACGACATTTAAGAAAACCGATTTCGTGATTTGGAGCAATACAGTAAAATGCCACCATAAGGGTCCGTCGAAAGCCAGATACTGACTGGGAAGTTATGCACCTTCCACGAGCTCCATGACCACGGTACCCAAAATTAGGTGTCAACCAAACCTCCATGGCCCACCATCAGACCCTTGGATTACCACGAAGGCAAATGTGATTCGACTGCTTATTTTGCTAGATCCTACCTTGATCGCGGAGGATCGGTGTATTACTTAGAGTGGATGTTATTTGGCTGTCCATTTTTTAGTTTATGACCAAGGAGTGCCAAGACACATTCGATCTGAAGCTTAGAAGAGCCGAAATTCAGGTCCAAATGGGACGTGATATGACCATCCATACATTCGCACATATCAGCAACACAGCACCGAGCGCATATTACCAAATGGAGAAAACATAATTACCTTCCATACCACTCTATCCCATGTTTTGACGGGAATGGTATCAAGCTTAGATGAAAGCATTTCAACCTTTCATTCCTAATCTTTGTCCTCGACCCATGGGCAATTAAATAACTCAAAAGGAGGGCAACACCACTATTGATGCGTTCACTCGTGCTCGAGATTTTCTAGGGCACTCACGCCTTCCCCTTAACCTCCCCAAGGTCGGAAATTAAATTGACAACTTGAACTAGACGTGATACGATCGTTCAACTTTTAACTTTCCTTTGCACGGGGAGTACGAACATAAACACAATCGGGTCTAGCCTTCGATCTGTCAATCGAAGTATAACATAAAATAGATGTGATTTGACTTTCACTCGTCAAACCATGCCTTGAGTACAAAGGGCAATAGTTTATCAAACATGTGTCTCTAGTGCGTAATATAGTAGTTGTGACATGACCGATTGATATACACGTGCGTAAGACCCCGAAGGAACGGTTTCTCGGAGTTTGGCGTCGACCAACTCACTTATTAAGTCCACAATAGGACTTCCCAAAGCTGGACGTGAATCGACCGTCCATTAAATAATTCTCGCTCATGTTTCGACAAGCATGGTATAAACTAGACTGGTTGGTGTGAACCGAACACCTACTCACCGATTCGAACCTTGAAAAAACGACAAGGCCAATATAAAAACTCAACTTGGACGTGAGCAGATTGTCTACTCATTAACTCCATACCACGATCTGATGAAATAATTATAAACAACCACAATTGTGACTTGAGTGTCCGACCACTAACTCTTGTCTTGGGACTTGGGGCAACCAAACCAATGCTTAAATGAATGTGATACCTATCGTTCGTCAGACGAACTCTGATCCCTAGAATGTGGAAGAGTATAAACCGAAAATTAGTGTGAAACGACTGCTCGATCAACAACTCTCACCCAAACCAAGGACCGAAAATTGTAAAGGACGAACCAGTGACGTCCACAACTCCAAACTCAATCCAACGACGTATTAGTATAAATTCAAAGAACGAAGCAACAATGTCCACAACTCAAAACCAAATCAACGATAGCTGAGTATAAATTCAAAGGGAGAAACCTGATGTCTACACCAACTCCAGTGCCCTATGATGGGGGTATGAGTATAAACATGAGTAGGGTTAATTAAGATATTCGAATTTTAAGCCTCGCGCTTGACTTGCTACGCGATTTAAGGCCACAACCATAAGGAGGAATTTAAAGAGGTTAGGTAGAACGACGCTCAAAATTACGAGCAACCATAACATTCCACACAACTTAAGGCGATGACCGAAAGGAGACTTTGAGAGTGGAATGTTTGACAACACACCACGCGACTTAAGGCAACGATTGTAAAGACGCACAGACACATGAACAACTGACAATAATTTAAGTGCAACGACGAGTAACGAATTGCAAGTACTGAGAATGGAAAATGCCATAACTCGAGTACTTACTAAAGCTTGGAAACAATAAAGTTTTATGTTCATCTCCAACATAGTAATCAAGGCGCTAAGGCGCAAAAAGACGCAAGCATTGAGCCTGGTTTTTTTTGAGCCGTGGGCTTTTTTGTGTGCTTTTTATATGAGTTTGATCTGCTATTTTACTAACTACAAATTAATTTTTAAACCATATTTTATAATTCATTCAATTATCTACATGTTTGTTAATAAGATTTAAATTTTAAACCATATTTTATAATTGATTGAACAATTAAAATTTTTATTTAACTATTTATAAACAAAAATTTGAATTTAGCAAAAAAAGCGCCTCAAACTACAAAAAGGCGCACTCAAACTGCAAAAAGGCGCAAGCCTTGAGCCTTGGGCTTTTCTACGCTTAGGCGCACCTAAGCGCGCGCCTTGATAACTATGATCTCCAAACCTAGGATCGATATGATCCTATCATCATCTCTCAACCATTGCTCTTAGACCAAGGGAAACATTGCATAAATTCGAAGTATGTGTGATACGATCGCTCGTAGCTGATTAACGCCTCAGATTGATTTTAAATCATGCACTAGATTTGACATGACCATACACATGCTGGCTCCATCTCACGTTTCAAGTGGAGGAGCACAAACACGACCAGACACGACTCGATTGTTTGGCATTGGACCTCAACTGGATATACTCAAGCCATTCATCCTCCTATTCTCCCCTATATACAAGCAAGAGAATATTTGAGGTGACTACGATTTATTCCTCCATTGCCCAACTTCGGTCCTCAAAGATTGGATGAGAGCATAAATAAGAAATGAACATGAATCGATCATTCACGGCTCACGCTACCTCATTTCGCCATTGACATGGCAAGTCGTAGCTAGTCCAAATTGGATGTAAATCTACCATCCGATATTCAACTCTAACTCGCGACCTGATGAGAGAATGTAAATTACCAAGTGATGAGACTTCATTGTTCGCTAACTTGAAACATGGATTAAATGTACAATCCGACAATAGGTGGAATACGACGTCTTGCTCTTAGTAATTGTATCTATAATTTCACAAAACCTCATGCTACGACCGAAATAATTCATCCAAACTAAACTCATCGGATTGATGCTTAGAAGCGACATTCAGCGTCCATGCACCAATTCTGCCATCTTGAAACATGAATCAAATGTACAATCTGACAATAAGCGGAATACGACGTCTTGCTCTTTGTAATTATATTCATAATTTCACAAAACCTGATGCTACGATTGAAAGAATTCCTCCAAACTGAACTCATCAGATCAATGCTTAGACACTTGACCAACCATCATCTAGACTTGGACGACGAGTGATGGACCGTGAATACATTGAATGGAAAGCGTATCACTCGTTCATTCAGCGCAAAAGGCAGTTGCATACTACACGAAGTTGGACTTAACCCAACATCTCAGTCAGCATATGCAGAAGCTTGATTGACGACTATTGCAGACACATTCTTGAAGTGTTCATAACACAACAACTCAAGACGAGATTCAGAGTACGACCGAAGCGACCGTCACGTCATACCCAATCGATTGATTCTCATGCCATTGGCTATGCTTTTGGGGAGAACCAGGGCTCATGATCAATCATCAGTTTAAAAGCTTGAAGATCCATGCATACCTAATGATCAATTTCTTGACTAGACGGAAATTGGATTATCACACGGAACTCCGAAAAGAGGATTGGTTCAAAAAACGGAGAACAATTAGCTCAATCAATTAGCTTAATGGTACCGAGTACATACAACCATCGGAAGGGACACACTTCATCTCAAATGCAACCTCAGCGAAAGGATAACGATCATTCATGAAGTACAGTGAAATCCTTTTTTACGACCTCGATTTCTCTCGATTCAAAGCACATCGTATTCTCCACACAATATACTTTGTAAGTAAATGTTACTCGGCTTTTTGGTCTTGCTATAACCAACTGACTGGACAAGTTAAACTCGACTATTGTCAAAGTACACAACTCAAAGTGGTGATCCGAAAGTCCAGATATCAAGCATTGACTATACCACAAGGTAAAGGTCAGGTGAAATTGATAAAACAACAATCAAACATATTCTTTTCTCATCGTACTTGGCAAGAGATCAGTATAACCACCTTCAACCATTCTTGGCAAGAGATCGGTATAACTACCCTACTCAGCCAAACTTAAGTTCATTCAACATCACTTCATATTTCACAAATATCAAGGCAACTACGCAAGCTACCTTCAGAAATATGAAGTTAGCAGTCAGGATTCTCACATTGATTCGCATGGAAGGATCCCTCCAAAAGAGGGATCGGTACCGATCCCTTACAAAGGGATTGATACCTATCCAGTGAATTTGTGAATGAGAGTCCATATTTTTTGGATGGCCTCATTTACCCTGGGAGACTCTGTAGACCGAATTTCAGCTGGATCTTCATCCTTCTTCAACTATAAATATGAGGTCCAATGTTTATTTTTGGGATTTTTTGACCATAGTTGTGAAAGGCGTAGGCGCTTGTGTCATTATTGCTTATTGCGCGGCGCACATGAAAATGGTTTGCCTTTTCTTTATTTTATGTTTTCTTTTTCTTTTTTGCATTTCAAACTGCAATTACTGGTACAAATACTCTTACCATCACTACTACTATTATTATTATTATCATAATAACATGAAATGTGTAACTTTATTAAAATACTTTTTTTCAATTATATGAAAACATAATCACATCATTATTATTTTCTATTCAATTATCATCAACGAGTTAATAACCTTACAGTTATGTAATTGATTGACCTTAGCATGCCGATATTTAGAACTGACATATATTTTATTATCTAACATAGTTTAAATTCATTTTAATATTGTTAAAAATATATGATGTAATGTATAAAATATCATAAAATATTTTCTGGCATAAATGCAAAAACAAATGAATAGGACTGAGAACCCGTGAACGATAAATCAAGATAAGCAGCTTTAGAGAAAGAGAAAGCATCCTCAAAAAAATTAACATTTAATCAGCTCTGAAACATACCCTTGAATATAATTTTTTTGCTTGTGTGAATATGTTCAATATCTTTGTACGATTTGTCTGCAACATGAAAATATTTCATGATTTGATATTTGTTAAATACAATCGAGCATTAAATTTATCAAATTCAGATTTCTAGTTTATCAGTAATGTGTATTATTATTTTGGATTTGAAAAATACTGTACTTGATATTTTATGCTTTATGTTTTTTAGTAAAATGCATAAAAAAATTGTTGCATATGTTTTAGCAAAAAATATTGAATTTTTTAATATTTTTGTTAACATATTAATTTTATTAAAAAAATTTAAACATGCGCGGTAAATTAAAAAAGCGCGTGCCATTTGCCGCGCCGTGCGCCAAGGCTCCAGAGAGGGTTTGTGCCGTTAATTATACTGTTTTTGACATTTAAGAAACTCCATATACATTGTAACGTCGGGTCCATATCGATCTGAGACATTGTTAGTTTGTAACTCTAAATCATCTATATTCAAATCCTTGAAGTGGACGTAGGCTCAAATGACGAACCACTGTAAAATCACTTGTGTATTGTGTCTGTGTTGTGCTGTTTTCTTCTGTTTAATCTCTGCTTCGTCTCTGTTTTTTGTTAATTTCTTTGTATTATATTCTCTACATACAATTCCTTAGTATTTGTGTCAATTTTTGGTGCAAGAAGTGATAAATCGAAATTCTGTTTGTGAGTAGGTTTAGCTAATCGTTGTCGAATCACTTCTCCGAAATAGGCATATAATTGCTCCATCACTTGACTTGTTTTATTTTATTTTGTAAATAAATAAGGTTCTATGCCAGAATTCTTAACCTAAATTATTAAAGAGGATTTTCTTTTAAATGACAAAGTTTGGAAATTTTTTGGTGAAAAGTATGGCAAGTTTCAAAATTAGGGAGAATGACACATTTACACTAAAGGTGGAATTCAGGAGGCCCACTAACCTTTTCTCATTAACACTATCATTTGGTCTTCTCATTAAATTCTAAACTTTACGTACTTTTCACCAATTTTTTTGTTAAGTTTGTCCTTCTTCATATTTTCCACATTATTAAATATATAATAATAATACTGAATAATAACAATAACAACACCACCATCACCAACAATAACAATAACAATAATAATAACAATAACAATAACAATTATTACTATCTATTTTTCAGGCAGGTCAAAAGGCAAGAACCAGGGTTTGTACTATCTTTATCTGGAAGCAGTTTCTGTTAGAAACTCCAAATCACAGACTGCTTCCTTGGAAGATACTCAGATAACTAACCCTCAAGCAAGAGACAATATGTTGTATGACTTCCTTGCCTTTTCTCCCAAAGATTTAGAATTTATAGTGAAATTTTCGGAAGAGCATGGTTCTGATATATTCCGTCAAGTACTTCAGTCTCTTTGCCCATCCATCTATGGCCATGAGCTTGTGAAAGGTTCTTAATTCTGTGTATTTATTACCTGTATAATTTCTTTAGATAACTAAATATTTTAATATTACTTGGCAGCTGGGATTACACTTGCACTTTTTGGCGGTGTTCAAAAGCACTCATTGGATCAAAACAAGGTTCCTGTTCGAGGAGACATCCATGTCATTATTGTAGGTAAAATATGAACCGCTTCAATCAGAAATTATTTTATTACTCGATTTTGGTATGTGATCCCAAGCTTGCATCCTTTTGTTGTTGTAGGTGATCCTGGGTTAGGGAAAAGCCAACTTCTTCAAGCAGCAGCATCAGTCTCTCCACGTGGTATCTACGTGTGTGGCAATGCAACAACAAATGCTGGTCTAACTGTTGCTGTAGTCAAGGACCACATGACTAGTGATTATTCATTCGAGGCTGGTAATTGCTCTGTTTTCCCGGGTGTCGTTTATTTGAATCAACATACTTTCTATCTTTGGATATACGGTTTTCGATAGATTTTCATGGCTATTTGTTAGTGTAAAATTGACTATTCTTTAGGGGCATGTAGTAAATTTGATGGTTAACTTTCATCTTTGTTGCTATCATAATCATCCTAGATTTGCAGGTGCAATGGTCCTTGCTGATCGTGGTTTATGCTGCATCGATGAATTTGATAAAATGTCTGCAGAACATCAGGTAGTTAATGTGGACTTGTAAATGTCAAATTACCCACTATGACTTTTATTGTTTAGTTCAAACTAATTAAGCAATATAACATAACTAGGCTTTGCTGGAAGCCATGGAGCAACAATGTGTCTCAGTTGCAAAGGCTGGATTGGTTGCAAGTTTATCTGCACGCACTTCAGTATTGGCAGCAGCAAATCCAGTTGGTGGTCATTACAAGTCGGTACAATTTTCTTTTCAGCTCTATATATTATTCTGTAGCTAACATACTGTGTCTTTAGGAGGCTAAATGCTTTGTAAAGCTGTCAAATATGACACTAATTTACATTACTGATTGCTAAAGTCTTGAACACTCCGACTGAAGACATGATTCAGGCCGAAGTGCATTTAGCATATACTTTTAACCTGTAATAACGAATAAATGGGAAATTTTATTTAAATACGAAATATAGACACAATTGTTGACACAACGAATCTCCACCAATAGACTGCCTCTTGATTTCCACCTCTCACATGAAGGCAAATTGATCCGATGACTGAGATTTTGTGTCTCTCAGTTTGTGTCCAAATAGCCGCCCCCCTAAATAAATAGTTAGAGGAAAAAATATTAGCAAATGAAACTATTTTACTAAAATCTAACCGTCTCAATTCTCTAGCAATCACGCCAAAATCTCGATTTCTTTTTTCTTTCCTTCTCGATCGATGGCAACTGTTTCTACCCAGTTAATATATTACCTGTTTTTGAGTGTATGAAAATACCTTTGAAAAGGATATAGTGGTTTAAAATCACCAGTTTCCAGTACTGTATGTAATCTTAATTAAGTAATTAACATATATTGGAAAATGTAAAGTAAAATTTGAGATTTTGTCAGAGCTAGATTTGAATAACTGACTTCACACTCACACATGCACACACGTCATGTGTGTGTGTTGGTCCAATTTTTTAATTAAAAATTATTAAATTTTATCGTTATTGGGCTTCGATCCTGATCACAATTGCATAGTGGGAAGTTTACGGTCGGACCAAAAAATAGCAAACCTGGTCCAACTCTTAATAAAGTTGCATCTTCCAAATAGCCTAATTTATGCTAGAACCACAATGCAAAATTTATTTAATTTTTTGTGCTATGGAACTAATTAGTTGTAATATTATTGTCTCAGTCGTGCAAAAACAGTCAATGAGAACCTGAAAATGAGTGGTGCACTTCTATCGCGTTTCGATTTGGTTTTCATATTACTTGATAAACCAGATGAAGTACTTGATAAGCGTGTATCGGATCATATTATGGCAGTAAGTTTCGTATCATTGCACGTAATGTTTTGTTTTTATGTGCTAATTTAATTGTTTATGATAAATTTTGTTGCCAGCTCCATGCAGGGAGTGGTGACCGTTTGCCTTCCAAAAAACAGCGTAGAGGTATCATATTTTCTCCCATAATTTTGTAACTAGAACTAGATTTTCTTTCCAGTAACTCATGTTTCCTGCCGATCATTTCTGCAGCCTATGATTACAGCGGAGATTTGGAATTTGGAGTTACAAAGGGTTCCCTGGTTTCAAGGTTAAAACTAGATAAAGAAAAAGACAAAGATTTCATTCCATTGCCTGGCCCTTTACTTCGCAAATATGTTGCTTATGCAAGGAATTTCGTCTTCCCTAGGTAATGCATTAGTACTGCAGAACCGAATGGATTAAACTGAAAGATGCTGCTGCTAAGTTTGGTGCTCTATCATTTTTTTCTGCTGTAGAGCATAGGTTTCCCATATATCAATTAGTTTTGAACTTATCCCTATATAAATTTAAAACCAACCAGTTATAAGCTAACTTGGAGTGCAAACTGGTTGCTTAAAAATGCAGGATGGTTTTTTGCTATTAGCGAAATGTGTTTTTTAAACCTTCCCCTTTTTCCTTTTTCCAGTTATTAGGCTGACTATTCAGGTAACGTGATATTGTATGAAATAGGATGTCTACTTCAGCAGCTGATATTTTACAGAAGTTTTATTTGAGGTTAAGGGACCGTAGTACTTCAGCAGATGGTACACCTATTACTGCACGGCAGTTGGAAAGTTTAGTGCGACTGGCTGAAGCACGTGCTCGACTGGATTTAAGAGAAGAGATAACGGCTCAAGATGCTACGGTGAGCATAATGTTCATGTTTTGTTGTCAAAAAACTATCAGAAATGATATTTGGTATTATAACATACATTCATATTCAGTAATTATACCAGTACATCTGGGTTAACATCCATTTCGTTTAATGCAGGATGTGGTAGAGATAATGAAAGAATCCTTATACGACAAGTATGTAGATGAGCATGGGGTTGTGGATTTTGCAAGGAGTGGAGGCATGAGCCAACAGAAAGAGGCAAAGCGATTTCTGAGTGCCCTAAATAAGCAGTCTGAATTGCAACAAAAGGATTGTTTCTCAATTTCTGTATGTACCATTTATACATTTCTTATTAGACTTATACTGATTATTGAACAGTTGTTCGCGGCTTACCTTATGGTAGCACAAGAGACAAAATGGGGGCGATGATCATACTAAATCTGCTATGGCATTTTACATCTATTCAGGAAATATACAGTTTAGCAGATAAGATCAGCTTGAGAGTTCCAGATATAGATACACTGGTGGAGAATTTGAATAGTGTTGGTTATTTGCTAAAGAGAGGGCCCAAAATGTATCAGGTTCGTATTCTCACCATCTTTAGTTTTCTGTGAAACCGTGCACCTTCATACCATATGCATGGTTGGTTTGTTTTCAGTTTTTTTGTTTTTAAGTAAAACCATGTGCCCTTATGTAATACTCCTGCATCTGGACACACACACACACAAAGAAAGAAATCACATGAAGTCTCTTGGTTTAGAAGCATGACAGTGTTTATTTCTTTCATTTATCAATGTTTAACACATGGAATGTTGAATGTTCGGCGATTTCGATCCACTAATTGACAAAACTTATAAATAAGTCCAGAAAAGAACTTTACTACAAAAACAAGTCTGGTTTTCACCAAGTTAGAATTGTACACGCATGATTTTGAAGTGAACAAGTACAAATTTGTAATATGCACATGGACACCTTCAAAATGAGCTAAGTACAAAAATTAATTTTTGTACACATGCACTTTGAAAAGTGAGCATGTAATTTTTTTTGGATCTGGTTAGAATCTGATCTATGTATACAATAGCTTTATAATTATGTTGGGGTTGATTGGTGCTTTAAAGCGTTTTATTTCGTGGATTTATTTGTTAAGATTTCTCCCTAAACCATAAATTACTACAGTAAGAAACGAAACCACAACTTCCAAACTTATGGTAAATCGTTATGAACCTAACTTCTAAGGTAATATGTGGTGTATTCTTATGGGTGTTTTCTTTCCGAAGGATTTGTTAATTACTTTAAAACTGATGATTTATAATTTCTAAATTATTTAACATTTTATGGACTGATAACTTAGAAATAAATTAAATAAGAACCATTTTTTAGCAAATTTAAATATAAAAAAAGTGGTTTTATAACTAACTATATACATGAAAATCTAAGAGATGTTGAAAAAAAATTCATAAACAACTTCAATAGTCAGTAATATTCCATATTATATTTAATGTTATATATTTTAGGGAATAGATAAGGAAGAATTATCGCTATGCAGTTAAAGCCCCGCTAAAGCCCTGCAAAATCTCAGCTATAGCCCGTAGCGCTCTCTGACCGCTACGCTATTCTGATTTAGCGCTGATGAACAGTAGCCCCGCTTAAAGCCCCGCTATTTTCCGTTACACCCGCTAAATCAACGTTATTTTGCATTCGCTTTAGCAATATTTCTATACAAAGGATGATTTGGCCAGTTCTTTTTTAAAATAAATCAAAATATCTAATGTAAAGAGCTAATTTTAAGTCATCGGTGTCTTATTTAAGATAGAAATCTGTAGTAATCCTCGAATCTAATGTGCATAACCATGATATTTATTGTTTTTATTATATAATATTAATTGGTATCTGTTTCTTCTACACAAATGATGTGAGAATGATAATTAACTAATTTTAGTTATATAGTTTTACATCTAATTAACATTTTTGCACTTCCGCTATAGCCCCGCTATTTCTCAGCTTTGTCCCCGTTACACCTTTTCACACCTCTACCACTATAGAACCGCTGAGCGCTTTAACTGCACAGAATTGGCGTTATATTTTTCAATCCCAACATCATTAATTTGTACGTTTGCAAACATGCAATATGTACTCTCTATAGATATAGCAGTCATATTTATTTAAAACCCAGATTTTCTCGATGGAAAAACCATGCAGTTTTTACATACAAACAAATCAATGTAATCAGTATAAAAAAAAGTACTCAAAGTTCTTCCAACGTATCTTTTAGTAATGAAATTATAATGTATCCCAAGTTTGAAACAAGAATGAGAGGTGTCAATTACTTGAAAATTTTGAAAGTAAAAATATATCAGGGGCCCATTAATAAATCTGGTTTAAGGCTCCAAATATGTTGAGATGGTTCTGCATTTTTTTTTTCTTTTCTTTTCTTTTCTTTTGTTTTTGTTTTTGTTTTTTTGAGATGGTTTGCATCCAATTTTAATCTGCATATGTTGGGGAAAAAAAAACTATAGTACAAAGGGTAAGCAAATATGGTAAACATATAGAAGGCATGAAAAAAAGAAATAGATAGGATACTGTAGTAAACGCCAAAAAACGAAAAATAAAAGTGTATTTCCAAAAAAGTGTATGCTTAGAAGAAGAAGTAACCATGAAAGAACAACAAAAAATTAGTAATCCAATCAAATTCTAAAGTATAATACATTTTATCTTCGTAGCTACCACTATGCATCATTTATTAATCTATTTTTATACAAACAAGTGATGAATTAGATGATAGAGTCTACCCAAATACCAGGTTCCTGGATTCAGCGGTAATATTATCCAAAAGACTAATAGTGGTAGCTTGTCCAATGATATATTTTCTACGTGCAGGTTTTATCATCATCCTACTCTCGCAGTCAGGCATCAAGGTCACGGTGTTAATTAGTTGGACGTCTAGCATGTGGCAACAACATACCCAGCCAAGGAAGATGATTATTGCTTATATACTTTGTCAGTTTTGCCTAATATCATTCTCAGGACAAGCTGTCATTGGTCTCTATAGAACCTGCTTGCATTTTAATTCTTATTGGTTCTGCAGGCGATTTCGATAGGGAGAATACGGTTTGTATTCTGAGCTAAATCGCACATATATAAATTTGTATTTATTGCTTTTTCAAATATATAAATGATAAATAAATGAAAAAATTAACATTCAACTTAATTATAAGTAATACATTCTTAATTTTAAAAGTATATGTAAATATATATAAACTTTTGTATAATTTGATTAAATTTAATAGAATATTATAGTATTTTCTATTTTGAAAAATATATGTTAAAAAATTATATTATAAACTAATTTTATAATGTATAAATGTGCATTTTTAAATTTATTTGTTTAATAGAAGATCTAGCGGAAATAACGGAATATAGCTGAAATGATGGGATGCATCGGAAATGTCGAAATATAGCGAGGTTTAAAGTGGAAAGGTTGGTTCAGAGATTATTTGAAAATAGCGTAGTGGTAGAAATTTGCTATACGATATACAAAGATATAACGGGGTAATAACGGAGCATTAATTGCACATGGCGTAATTGAACTAGAGTTGACTGGAACTAATGTCTGAATAGGAACGAAGATGAGTTGGGCAATAAGATAAGGCAGCATGAATAGGAACACTTAAAAAGCTACGTATTCAGTTAGTGACCTTCTGCAGGTCTCGAGTTTGTTACCTTAGCCTTAGATTAAACTCGTCTGCTGAGTTCATATCCTCGTTGAATCATCCCTTTGACATCTTGACGTGCATCCATCTTTCAGTTAATGCTTCTTAAAGAGAAAAATACATGCAATGAATTATTGCAAGAAAAGTCCGTAATGCCTTTAAAAGGACTTCTGCTAAAACAACCTGTACCACCGTCAAGTCGTCAACGGTTCCTTGATAATATTGAATCATAATTTATGTAACAAGAAGTTATAACGTGTGCTATAAATACAAGTGGTTGTACCAAGCCATATAAAATACAGCATCTCCAATAAACGAATATACAATGAATCAGTTAGACGGCTACAACTACGACTACGGGATAACTTCAAGTGATAATCCCAAGGAGAAGCCGCAAGACCAAAGTCAACATCCTGCTAAACTTGAAGCAACTCTTTCTGACCCGAGCATTAACACACACGAGTCAGTCTAGTTTACAACCAGTAATAATTCAACAGGTGAATAAATATGGAATTTAGATAATAATTCATTTTGCCCCGAAAGGAATCATATAAGCTAAAACAAGAATTGATCCATGAGATACTTAAGCCTAAATGACACCAAGGACTACATGAGTAAGCACCAAAAATGATTTTAAGTTTATTAAAAAGGTGTTAGACTTCTAGCTAAGCACCCAAGGTAAAACAACACTAGAAATCATCAAATAACGAGACATAAAATCATGTATAAAAGTTTACCTGATCCAAAAGTGATCGATATAAAAAGGATACTAATTAGCTCTAAGGCTATAATTGGTTTTAGCTTCAACAGGCTAATACAAAAAGGACCCAATCATCAAACGTCTATAAGACAACCAAACATAATACAAAGGGTCCAAAACTACCAAGCCAAAAATATCATCAAAACATCATATTTGGATTCCAATCCCACCAGGTAAATATGATTATTGAATGAATGTCATTAAATATCAATATTAGAATCCAAATAACAAGATCATCAATACTGGTAGTAATTTAGATTCGAAAACATCAATTATTGCACGTGCATATACTTCTGCCAAGTACAATATATTAGTAGACTCATCAGCCTCCATTCATGATCCACCAGCCTCGATTATCGAACCCACTGGCTCAATATATCGAATCAACCAGCTTGATAGTTGAATAAGTGACCCACTAGTCCTTATTCTGGATCGAAGCCCTCCAGCTCGATCATTTGAATAAGTGACCCACCAACCCTTATTCGAGCCCACCAGCCTTCACCCACAACACCGAACGACTATGTACGTATACTTCATATGTACCGGACCTACAAGCCCCTGGTGCTGGCATTAACACAGGATGTATCACAAACTTACGAATAGTAACCCGACGGTAGTAACTATGTGTCCCATACCATATGTTCTCACTACTAGTTTACTATTTGCTCGTCAACTCCACATCGGAAAACATCAAAGCGTCAAAATCATCAAAAACACCAATCACCAGAAACATCGAGTCTACTACTTCAATTAGATGAGTTTGTAATTAACCGACAAAATATACCTTCGTGTCCTATACCACGAGGTTTACAATATCATTAATCACAAACGTCTTCTCAAAGGGTGCAAAGATTTGTGGTTTTAAATATATAAAAATACTTGGTTTTTATAATGAATTCACAAAATAATTCTGAAGACTTTCGGAAACCTCTTATTTTGCAAAGCAAATCTCTTTATACAATAAGGAAAATACATACATATAGACGAATATATATATATATATATAAATATAATACACACACACACACACACACACACACATATATATATATATATATATATATATATATATATATATATATATATATATCTGTGTGTGTGTGTTTTGACGGCAAAAAATGTCATAACACCCAAAGATACTCCGTTACTTAAAGAATTACATTTCGCGTGAAAATATAAGTGCAGAAAGCAGTAAATAACACAGAAGATTTATAGTGGTTCGGTCCCGTGTGAAGCCTACGCCCAGTTTGGAAGAGTCACCGATATTTTATTGACAATAATGTGTTACAAGCTTAGGACTATTTCATGACATCCTTTTACAAACATTTCAAAGTATTTTGATGTCATAATCATCATACATGAATATTAGGAAAAAGTCGCTTTTGTCCTTCTTCTTCCTAAAAGCAAGGACGCCATTAAAGAGGTCAATTTGAGCTCTTAAGAGGTGTCAAATTAGCCAATTTCCAACCCTTTTGAAGTGCAAGCTTGAGGTATTTATAGTGGAGTGGTTAGGTGGGAGCGGGTAAGATTTGGGGACCACAACAGTACATTTCGTATCCCTGAGTGCAAGCCTCTAGAATTTCGGATCCCTCATATCATGCCTAGAAAACTCGTACCCCTCTCTGGGGATACGAATTTCGTACCACATGGGGTACGTTAAATTCGTTTGCGTCATGGAGGGGCCCGAAGTGCTGGGGTTCGAGACATTGGATATGAAGTAGGAGGGCACAGCGGGGATCAGAGATACGAAGGCAAGGGGACCCGAGTCTCTCTGGTGTTGAGGGATCCGAAGTATTCGAGAGGAGGGGTTCCAAACTTCGTGGAGAGGGGTACGAACCAGAGGGCCTCGAGTTCGGTTGGGATCCGAAGCTTTGGTGGAAGCAAGAGGGTCGTGGTCGAGGGACTCGAGATTCGAGGATACGAAAACGTGAATATAGCATAGTTTTGAGGAGTTATGAGGCTCTCGTTCGCATGACCTTTTCCAAACTTGTTCCTCTAACTTATTGGCAACACTTCAGGCTGTATGTTGAGTAGAGCGTAACTTGTGTACTTTTGGGAACCGGACCAAAAGACCGGTTAACATTTTCCCTTCAAAGTACGTCTTGACTCGTTATGATGTGCTTTGAGTTGATAGAAAAGTATTCATTGAATTCCTGTTGACTCATGAAAGTAAACATTAGTTTTGACTCCTGTTTACGGGGTCCCGTAAATGAGTTGTCGGTGATAGGACATTATGTTCACGCTCACATGTTTTCACGCAGTTTTGCGCGAGGTGACGGAGAGTAAAGAATGAAAAGCAACACGCGTATACGTGTGAGTGAGGATGTGATGCGAGCATACATGAAAATTATGTGCATCCATTATGCAGATATATACGTTCATATATTTAGCCTTCTTTTTCTCCCTCTCTCTCTTTGTTTTTTTAGACTCGTACCTTCATGTAGGGCACAAGATTTTCGCATTCCTTTTGGGGATACTAAATCTTGTGTCCCAGTGGGACACGAGTTTTTGGTATCCCATTGGGATACGAGAATTCGTACCCCAATGTGGGGAGCGAACTGTCAATTGGGCCTAGGCCCGAAACCCTCCTCCCTTATAAATTCCGATGGCTTCCCCCTTCTCATTTTTACTTCTTCTGCTTGTGATTCGAAATCAAAATCTCGAACCCGAAAAAAGTTTGAACGTTGACAGCAGGTGGGTTCAGATTCGACCACCGATTGTTGTGTCTTGTCTTGGGCTCGACGCTGGTTATTGGATTGACCTCGAAACGAAATGGACCTCGCTACGATTTGGGACCGTTCTCGTTCTTGGTTCATGGCAAGGTGGAATTTCGAAGGGGGGGGGGTGGACACTTGCTTTGAGCTTCGGGCTTGACGAGGGATAACACTTGGGGGGAGAAGGAATTTTCAGGGAGGAGGATTGGAGAAGAAAACGAGGTGGGAGCCGAAGCGTTGGGCTAAGTGGTGGATGGAGAAAACACGACCTTTCAGGAGGGGACGAAGTGCCTCGTATCGAGGGATTTCGTATCTCTTTGTCAGGGGTACGAAATTTCAAATCCCCTTAGGGGTACGAAATTTCGAACGCCTTTCGGGGGTATGAGGTGTCTCGTTGTTGCGGGCGCTCTGTGCTATGCCTCTGCGACGTGTCGTGTTTCCTATACCAACCTTTGGCCCTTTGACTCTCTTCCACGGTTTCACATTGTTTTTACGACGTCGCACAATTAACCCGACACTCACTATAGTTGCCATTTGGTTGGCGACTCAACTTACACATAGGATTAGAGCATGTACTCGGACTTTGAACTCGACTAAATTATCAGGCGTGTTTTCTCGATTCTGATCGTAACGTAGTCACGACTCGATGCGAATCCAGTAACATTTGTTGATGACGACGAAGGTCATAGTCTCAGGGACTCGTGATCGTCGCTCAGACATTTACAGAGGGAAGCTCCTGTCGGCCGCCAGCTCCAACATCTGCCACAACTAGCGGTCCCACCATCCCAGTTCAAGTCTCAGCAGGGTACGACCCCGAACATCAAGAGTTTTGAGTGACGAGATCCGCTTTTATCGCCTCATCGCACACTCTTCCTATCATATCCACACCATTTCCTTTCTAGAGGTAAATTTTCATTACTGCGAATACCCGAAGATGGTGTGATCACTGAATTCGCATGGACAAAATAGTTGTGTTTTTTACTGTGCAACCCCTCCTGGAGATGATGGGACACTGGGCTTCGCCCCCAAGCTCCCCCAAATGAAAGAGTCTGGATTGGGGCTACAAGAATACAATTTGGGGAGAAAAGTGGTCATGTGGATACGTTCTCGGATGTTGAGTTGGGTTCCAACCTTTGTAAGGACCTTCTGGAGGAAGGAGAGGTTGTGGATGGCTAAAGTATTCGTGTGACGGACCCGATGGAGGAAAATGTACCGACAATGCAGGAAATGTTGCAAGCCCAGATGTTGGCGAAGTTTGAGGAGGAGGAAAAGTGGAGGCGGGATGAGGCTACTGTACAGGAGTCATAGGCTAAGACTAGACAGGATGCCGAGGAAAAGGCTACTGCTGCGGTGGGGAAGAAGAAGGCCGATGCTGAGGCAGAGAAGGAGAGGGCCGTCGAATAGGACAAAAAAAAAAGAAGGCAGCTGACGAGGCTGAGAAGGAGAGAGCCGCCTAGGAGGCTAGGAAGAAGGCCGATGACGACGACAAACAGAGAGTAGTAGAGATTTACGTGAAGCTCAAGGCGGATGATGTTGTGAAACTCAAATATAAGAAGCTAGCTGATCGGAAGGCCGCCAGAGATGCTAAGAGGAAGGCGGAGCTAGAGGCCAAGAAAGCTCTAGGAGAGGGTGACGCTGTATTGGCCCTTTCTTCGGGTGTTTCCCTTAAACCAGTACAATGCATTGCCCCTGGGGAGGTCACAGAGATTACAAGCGGCGAGGATGATTGTGGAAGGCGCACCTCGGTGGCTCATGAGTCCATCACTCCCACGAAGGGCAGAGGAGGGAAAGGCGGGAGTGACTCTGGAAAGAAAAGGCCCATCATTGATGACCCACCTAGTGCCGAATCTACACAGAAAAAGAAAAGAAAGAAGAAGGATGAGAAGTATCAGTAATTGTTATAGATATTACTGACATTTTGGTTATGTAGGCCGATGGTATGTGCGAGTACGACCCTCACTTTGTCTTTGGAGGCACGGTGTGGTTCTCGTGTGCACCCTATCGTTAGAAAGAAAGGTATTAGATATGTAGTTTGCTTATGTTATGTAAAATGAAAGTATTAGTTAGCTTTACTTAAATCGCATTTCATGTTAAGCGTTCAAATGTTCTTCTTATGCTTTCCAGCTTCCTGTACTTGCACAAGCGTACTTGTTGTTACATTTAAAGAAATGTGATTGGAGACTTCTACCTGGGGGTGCCCCCGGTCGTGTGGAGGCATTATGTTGGTTCCACTCTCAGATTTTCCTTTTTTCGGGACTCCTGAGTCGGATGGAATCCAGGTCAGGTGCCCTCTCTCTTGGACCTTCTGGAGTTTGTTAGTCCTAAGTCATGAGACGACATGGACATCATAGAATCATCCTTTTTGGCTCTCTCGTCGTTCATTCGGGCTTAGAGCTCGAGGGCGTTGTTTATTTGTTGAATGGTACCCAGATTTGGGCCCGATAGGTCGGATGGAGCCACAAGAGTGATCAATATCACATTAGCTTTGCCGGGGGGCTGCCCCCCAGTCCGGGGACATGGGAACAAAGTGATTTATACTCGGTCTCGTCTTTTGTAACACCCCACCTCCGCTAGGGTCACACACAAAGGGAATGCACTAGGTTTGGTGAAGCATTATCGAGGTAAACATACACAGAGATATTACAAGACAGAACATATACAAAACAACGGAAGTAAAACAAATTTCATTACCTTATAAAATAAGGTCTAAAGCCTTTTACATTAGAATACATCAAAACCTGTCTTGCAATAGTAAAGAAGCATAAAACCATTTCATAAATTATTCCCCAAGTAAAACAGTAAAGTAGCCATAGCCAAGAAAAGTCCAAGCCATGCGTGATGACCTTCAAGCGGAAGAAGTCCGAACTAGATAACAGTGTTTCCTCCCTAAAACCTAAGGGGGGGGGGGGGGGGAAACGGAAGACAAAGAGGCGAAACAAAACGGGGTCAGTCATTAAGACTAGTAAGTCGTATCTACTTCCAGTATAAAAACAGATAAAGGTAACATGACATGCATAAACTGAAAGTAAACATAAGGATGACTACAAGATAGATAAACTAAACCAGGGTAACAGGCTGAACTACTGTAGCAAGATAAACTAAGATATCATGATAAACTACGGTGTCATGATAAATCAAGGTATCACATCGTCAGGTTTCTATCAAGTATACTATCCCAAGGTATCTATCATGTATACCATCCCATGGTGTCTATCATGTATACCATCCCAAGGTATTTATCATGTATATTTGCTCTGCACCTCTCGTACTAGTATCCCAACCCGCGTCATGTGTCAACTATGAATGTCCCTTGCCCAATGTCATGTAATGGTCCATGTCAACCTAGTATATAGCATATGTAGGTTTTCCCAACTCGTATGTTTCTTTCCATGTATAAGTTCAGTCCTTTGCCGTAGGCCATACGGGCTTTCCCATGTAAACGTTTTATCCTTGAGGTTATTTTGGACTGCTACCCTTGATCTGGTTATGTTTTCTTACCATGAACTATCGTGTGTTCACTTAGGATTTATGCCACCTAGGACCACTAGGGATTATGCTACCTAATGAACGTTTCCGTGTCTCGGTTTGGGTTCAAGCCACCTAGGGCCACTAGGGATTATGCCACCCGTCAACCGCGCCCTTTATCCCACGTATGTATCGTGAATCGTTTTCCATGTTTAGACGCACATGTATCCCAATGTGCCATCCGAGTTCCGTGCTAGGGCAAATCAAGAAATACGAAACTCGGTCGGGAGCTTTTAGTCGTCTGCTGATGCAGATATCAAGGTCTGTTTTTGTATCCGTGGCTATGGTCCCACGTGACCCCTCCCTCAACTACTGAAAGGCAATCCAAGAAAAATCATGTATGAGAACTACATCCCGGCCCCACTATAGCCCCACTTTCCTATGGGCCAACCTCACCCATGACTCGATAGCAAGAACATGGTCTGTTGGGAGTTCTCTGCCTTTTCGTTCGTACACGATTGACTAAATATGGTAGGTAGTCGGCGACGTGCTATCCAGGGCAAAAACAAGTATCGTCGACTCCACGCTAATCCATCCCAGCCTTTAGGTCGCTCGCATAGCAACCAAGGCATACTCTTGGCTCTTCTACCGCAGACCTTAACCTCTGTGAGGCCGGGTTTCATGGACCAACTGCCACCACGCAGCGGGATACCAAGAGTAGCCTCACGTACCCCGAAGCTACCGCTTCGTCACCCAGTTCGCTGGAGCTTTTTATCCAAGTCAGATAAGTTGCTCCTCCTCGTATACTAAGCGATGACCTACCGTATCAGGTTACTCATCTCTTTATGAACTAGTCTCATGTCCTTGGCTAAGAATTATTACTTAGTTATCCTTAACTAAGGTTTACCACTTAGCTCCTCTTTCCGCTATCCTTGTTAACTACGATTTTCAGCCTAGTCCCCTGAGCTAGGGTTTTGTCAAATGAGTTAAGTGTTGTTATCCAAGTTCATGACTTAACCCGCCTACGAATCATGTCAAGATTGGCTAAGTACTCAAGTTCAAGGCTTAGCCCTACAAGTTGGTTAAGTGTACCAAGAAGCTCATGACTTAACCCTATCAAGTCAAATTGGTTAAGTGTTTATTTGTCTTAACCCTATCAGATTATCATGTTAGATTGATTAAGCATAGATTATCTTAATCCCATCAGATTATCGAGTCGGATTGGTTACGCATGAGTTAGCTTAACCCCATCCACTAATCGTATTACAGTGGTTAAGCCTAATTTGAAAGGTCTTGTGACTTAACCCCGTCAGGTCCACATATTAGATTGGTTAAGTATAGGTTACTTAACCTCATCAAATCATCATGTATAATTGGTTAAGTATAAGTTACTCAACCCCATTAAATTGTCATGTTAAGTTGGTTAAGTATTGGTTACTTAACCTCATTGAATTACCAAGTTTAGATTGGTTAAGTGTTTAACTTAACCCCATCGAATTACCGTGCTTAGATTAGTTAAGTGAAAGTTACTTAACCCCATCTAATTACCGTGTTTAGATTAGTTAAGTCTAAGTTACTTAACCCCATCTAATTACCAAGTCGGATTAGTTAAGTGTAAATTACTTAACCTCATCCCCTAATTGTCTTATATGGTTAAGTGTCATTAAGAAATCAAGTCCGGTTCCAGTTAACCTACCCATTCGTGTCATATCGGTTAAGTGTCATTAGTCAAAATTACTTAACCTTTTCATGTGGCATTAATTAGATTAATGCACCCCAACCTCTCACATTAGACTTTGTTGTGGTTACTAGTTAAGCCGGGCGGGTCCGGGTAGATTTACACCACAACCTAGTCTAACCTCGGGTTTTAAGTGCTATGTGACCAACTACTCGCATTGGGTCCTATTGTTTGTAGCCACTAGTTAAGCCGGGCGGGTCCGGGTAGATTTATGCTACAAACTCAACCCAACCTCGAGTTGGCCACTTTCATGTTTGGTCTAGTGTCTTATTACACTTACAACCCACCCATGTCTAGTTCAAGTTCCATGTTTTCCCACGTGTCATGACCATATTTAAATGTATCATGAATGTCATGTTCTCATGTAAACCCCATGTCAAGTTTTTCATGTCATACCCACGTTTTTCCTAAGCTACCCAAACGTATTTCCAACCCAAGTGGAAGCGAGTCACATAGTAGGGTATTATGCCAACATATTGGCCACAAATATGCATAGTATCATAAGGGAATTTGACCACAAACATGCATAGTATCATAACGGAATTTGGCCACAAGCATGCATAGTTTCATAAAGGGATTTGGCCATAAACATGCATAGTATCATAAGTGAATTTGGCCACAAACATGCATGATACATAAGGGGTTTGGGTTCATTTACATGCATAAGCCCCAAAGTCAAGTCTTTGCCCATGTTTCACAAGTCAAGTGGTTCCCAAAGGTTCATGCTAACATTCCATATATAAAGATTCAAACTTGCAAGATATACTAGGTTAAACATAACATGAGTGGCATGATTAAGTCGCTAAAGCTTAGCCCAAGGTCATAGATCATGGAAAAGGGCAAAACTAGTTTCACATAAGCTAGCATGCTTATATTTCATCGCATTTTATCCCATGTCACATTAGAACCACCGTTAGAATCTACAAGTAGATAGAACTTACATAGCGAGGCTTAGGGAAGGATTATGCATCGTCGTGACGAAGAAAGGGGGCTCCTTTGTAGAAGAATCTTCATGAAACTTGCGTAGCAACGTTGATCCCTCCTCGATTTGGTGTAGAAAGCTTGCACCTTCTTCATGGATCTAGCTTTGGATGCTCAAGCCTTTGGAGATGAAGATGGAGGCCATGATATGAAGGTGGAGGCCATAGTGAGGGAGCATTTTGGCATAACTTCGTTGTAGGAATGAATTAATGAGGGTTTAGGCTAGGTCTAGGGGTCTTTTTATAGAGATTAGGTGTAGTTTAAACCATAGGATTAACCCCAAATCAGATCTGAGCCATCAAATTCCATCGGAAGCTTCCAGAACAGGACCAGAGACACAAGCAGGCGCACCCAGGTGGCCTGGGCTCGACCACCCAGGTCGACAGGGGTGTCGACTTGCAAGTCGACACCACCTTGGGTGTGTCGACACCCAAGTCGACACCCAAGTCGACACCCATGTCGACACCCATGTCGACTTGGGTGCCGGGCGGGAAATTTTCCCGCCCAGTCTTTTCGGCTCCAGATTTGAATTTTGAACTGTTTTTCGGACTTGGAATTTTTTGAAACTTCGTTGGGCCATAACTTGGTCATACGGACTCCGTTTCTCGAAAACTCGGACTCTATTTCGCGTATTTTTCCGAGACGAACGCAATGGCACATCCCGTTTCCCTTGATTCAGATTTTATCATTTAATTCTGCCTTGATTTACGTTATAACATGTTATTCAAAATACGGGTTGTTACATTCTCCCCAACTTAAAGGATTTCGTCCCCGAAATCTCCAAGTTAGGAAGAACGTATCCTACCATCCATCATCCATCTACTCAAAACATCATCCACAGACAACCATGGTCCTTAAAGAGACTCCTAATGCTTTATGAACACATGCAGAAAATGTGTGTATATGTTCCTTAGCTAATGCTAATGATCAGGCCTGAATGATCTTTCTAATGCAAAATATGTTTAGTGCCATGAGTCCAACATGTATGCAAATAGTCCTAGTCATATGAGTACTATATGTGTGCACAAACATTCATCCACATGCAACATCCACATGGTAACATATTCAATTTCATCCATAAACAAGTACAAATACTCGTGCATATGCAACATGAAACGTGACCGCGTCAATCTAGTATCTAATGTGTATTCGCGCATCCACGAGCAACCACTTGCAACCATTTGCAACCATATCAATCATAACATGCTTCAAATACATGTTTACATCCATAGAGTTCTATCTAAGGTTCCCAAGATAAGATCGAGGAGATAAACAAGACAAACTCCTTACGGGTTTTGTAACAGAAACAAGACCAAGAGGATATCCACCAAGCGATAGCGTGCAAGCAAGCTCTACAGGTGGACTAAGGATCAAAGATGTACTCTTAAAAAGAGACATGATGCGCGCGTCTAAGCCGCATTTCCTTGAGCTTAATTCCAGTGTGCCTTGATCGCCTTTGACTTCATGATTTCGTAGCTCCTTGATTCCTATTTCCAAGGTATGAGTTGGAACTCATTTCACTATCGCCTCTCGTTCTACTTTCACTTATTCTTTCCCTAGTATACTTGGCTCAACCATATCTGCGTACTCATGCAAGCTCTCCAAAATTCACTAGTGAATTCTGGATCTTGTTTACCGATGCCAATCCATGTTACCACGTGCACTTACTAGGGTGATTCCTATAACCCATGCTCAAGCGGAATGAACCATCCGTATTATTGGCGAACGTTACTCGATTGGATCAGAGATTTCCGATAAATGTATCAAGTGATTCTAGGTAACTAACCATGACAAAACCCAAAAGGTTACACGAGACTTCGAGGGTATTACCAAAGCAAGCCAAGAGTCTGACTACCCTCTTTTCAAAACCGAGAATGGTATCCCTTACTGGATAACCACTTTACCCCTAGAATCCATCCATAGCCCAACAAGTCTTGAATAAATGGACCGATCTTTCAACAAGATTTGGGACAAAAATGGGATCCTCTACCATGCTAGTACTAAGGTGCAGAGACTCAACTATCGAAGCAGGCTTAAATGATATGATCAAAACAAAGTCTGGACGGGATGATAGAAAAGAAAGGCTAAGCCTTTAATAGAAACGGTACCATTCCTCTTAGGTACGCTAGAAATGAGAGCATACAATTGCCCTCTCGCCGATCTTGTCCTTATCTTCCTTTATGGATCAAGCCATACCAACAAGTTGCTTATTCTTAAGCTCGTGCCCTTTATCCTTGCTCTTATTATCCCTTCTTATAACTTCGGTAACAGGTCTCTCGAGAACTTCATCCATCGCACGGGAAAATACTTATGTAGCTAGTGACTACAGATGGAGGAAAGAAAGGAAAATAGATTCGATCAAGGAAACAAAAGATAGTGCTAATGGCTTTTGGGGAATAGCCTTTAAAAACTTTTCTTGAAAAATGCTTCTTTGTAAACGGTTTTTCAAATAGTTTTCAGAAGGTTTTAAAACTTTTGCCCAGTCTGGTAACCTTCTGCTCTGATACCAAATGTAACACCCCACCTCCGCTAGGGTCACTCACAAAGGGAATGCACTAGGTTTGGTGAAGCATTATCGAGGTAAACATACACAGAGATATTACAAGACAGAACATATACAAAACAGCGGAAGTAAAACAAATTTCATTACCTTATAAAATAAGGTCTAAAGCCTTTTACATTAGAATACATCAAAACCTGTCTTGCAATAGTAAAGAAGCATAAAACCATTTCATAAATTATTCCCCAAGTAAAACAGTAAAGTAGCCATAGCCAACAAAAGTCCAAGACATGCGTGATGACCTTCAAGCGGAAGAAGTCCGAACTAGATAATAGTGTTTCCTCCCTGAAACCTGGGGGGGGGGGGGGGAAAGGAAGACAAAGAGGCGAAACAAAATGGGGTCAGTCATAAAGACTGGTAAGTCCTATCTACTTCCAGTATAAAAACAGGTAAAGGTAACATGCATAAACTGAAAGTAAACACAAGGATGACTACAAGATAGATAAACTAAACCAGGGTAACAGGCTGAACTACTGTAGCAAGATAAACTAAGATATCATGATAAACTACGGTGTCATGATAAATCAAGGTATCACATCGTCAGGTTTCTATCAAGTATACTATCCCAAGGTATCTATCATGTATACCATCCCATGGTGCCTATCATGTATACCATCCCAAGGTATTTATCATGTATATTTGCTCTGCACCTCTCGTACTAGTATCCCAACCCGCGTCATGTGTCAACTATGAATGTCCCTTGCCCAATGTCATGTAATGGTCCATGTCAACCTAGTATATAGCATATGTAGGTTTTCCCAACTCGTATGTTTCTTTCCATGTATAAGTTCAGTCCTTTGCCGTAGGCCATACGGGCTTTCCCATGTAAACGTTTTATCCTTGAGGTTATTTTGGACTGCTACCCTTGATCTGGTTATGTTTTCTTACAATGAACTATCGCGTGTTCACTTAGGATTTATGCCACCTAGGACCACTAGGGATTATGCTACCTAATGAACGTTTCCGTGTCTTGGTTTGTGTTCAAGCCACCTTGGGCCACTAGTGATTATGCCACCTGTCAACCGCGCCCTTTATCCCACGTATGTATCGTGAATCGTTTTCCATGTCTAGACGCACATGTATCCCAATGTGCCATCCGAGTTCCGTGCCAGGGCAAATCAAGAAATACGAAACTCGGTCGGGAGCTTTAAGTCGTCTGCTGATGCAGATATCAAGGTCTGTTTTTGTATCCGTGGCTATGGTCCCACGTGACCCCTCCCTCAACTACTGAAAGGCAATCCAAGAAAAATCATGTATGAGAACTACATCCCGGCCCCACTATAGCCCCACTTTCCTATGGGCCAACCTCACCCATGACTCGATAGCAAGAACATGGTATGTTGGGAGTTCTCTGCCTTTCCGTTCGTACACGATTGACTAAAGATGGTAGGTAGTCGGCGACGTGCTATCCAGGGCAAAAACAAGTATCGTCGACTCCACGCTAATCCATCCCAGCCTTTAGGTCGCTCGCATAGCAACCAAAGCATACTCTTGGCTCTTCTACCGCAGACCTTAACCTCTATGAGGCCGGGTTTCATGGACCACCTGCCACCTCGCAAAGGGATACCAAGAGTACCTTCACGTACCCCGAAGCTACCGCTTCGTCACCCAGTTCGCTGGAGCTTTTTATCCAAGTCAGATAAGTTGCTCCTCCTCGAATACTAAGCGATGACCTACCGTATCAGGTTACTCATCTCTTTATGAACTAGTCCCATGTCCTTGGCTAAGAATTATTACTTAGTTATCCTTAACTAAGGTTTACCACTTAGCTCCTCTTTCCGCTATCCTTGTTAACTACGATTTTCAGCCTAGTCCCCTGAGCTAGGGTTTTGTCAAATGGGTTAAGTGTTGTTATCCAAGTTCATGACTTAACCCGCCTACGAATCATGTCAAGATTGGCTAAGTACTCAAGTTCAAGGCTTAGCCCTACAAGTTGGTTAAGTGTACCAAGAAGCTCATGACTTAACCCTATCAAGTCAAATTGGTTAAGTGTTTATTTGTCTTAACCCTATCAGATTATCATGTTAGATTGATTAAGCATAGATTATCTTAATCCCATCAGATTATCGAGTCGGATTGGTTACGTATGGGTTAGCTTAACCCCATCCACCAATCTTATTACAATGGTTAAGCCTAATTTGAAAGGTCTTGTGACTTAACCCCGTCAGGTCCACATATTAGATTGGTTAAGTATAGGTTACTTAACCTCATCAAATCATCATGTATAATTGGTTAAGTATAAGTTACTCAACCCCATTAAATTGTCATGTTAAGTTGGTTAAGTATTGGTTACTTAACCTCATTGAATTACCAAGTTTAGATTGGTTAAGTGTTTAACTTAACCCCATCGAATTACCGTGCTTAGATTAGTTAAGTGAAAGTTACTTAACCCCATCTAATTACCGTGTTTAGATTAGTTAAGTCTAAGTTACTTAACCCCATCTAATTACCAAGTCGGATTAGTTAAGTGTAAATTACTTAACCCCATCCCCTAATTGTCTTATATGGTTAAGTGTCATTAAGAAATCAAGTCCGGTTCCAGTTAACCTACCCATTCGTGTCATATCGGTTAAGTGTCATTAGTCAAAATTACTTAACCTTTTCATGTGGCATTAATTAGATTAATGCACCCCAACCTCTCACATTAGACTTTGTTGTGGTTACTAGTTAAGCCGGGCGGGTCCGGGTAGATTTACACCACAACCTAGTCTAACCTCGGGTTTTAAGTGCTATGTGACCAACTACTCACATTGGGTCCTATAGTTTGTAGCCACTAGTTAAGCCGGGCGGGTCCGGGTAGATTTATGCTACAAACTCAACCCAACCTCGAGTTGGCCACTTTCATGTTTGGTCTAGTGTCTTATTACACTTACAACCCACCCATGTCTAGTTCAAGTTCCATGTTTTCCCACGTGTCATGACCATATTTAAATGTATCATGAATGTCATGTTCTCATGTAAACCCCATGTCAAGTTTTTCATGTCATACCCACGTTTTTCCTAAGCTACCCAAACGTATTTCCAACCCAAGTGGAAGCGAGTCACATAGTAGGGTATTATGCCAACATATTGGCCACAAACATGCATAGTATCATAAGGGAATTTGGCCACAAACATGCATAGTATCATAAGGGAATTTGGCCACAAGCATGCATAGTTTCATAAGGGGATTTGGCCATAAACATGCATAGTATCATAAGTGAATTTGGCCACAAACATGCATGATACATAAGGGGTTTGGGTTCATTTACATGCATAAGCCCCAAAGTCAAGTCTTTGCCCATGTTTCACAAGTCAAGTGGTTCCCTAAGGTTCATGCTAACATTCCATAAGTAAAGATTCAAACTCGCAAGATATACTAGGTTAAACATAACATGAGTGGCATGATTAAGTCGCTAAAACTTAGCCCAAGGTCATAGATCATAGAAAAGGGCAAAACTAGTTTCACATAAGCTAGCATGCTTATGTTTCATCGCATTTTATCCCATGTCACATTAGAACCACCGTTAGAATCTACAAGTAGATATAACTTACATAGCGAGGCTTAGGGAAGGATTATGCATCGTCGTGACGAAGAAAGGTGGCTCCTTTGTTGAAGAATCTTCATGAAAATTGCGTAGCAACGTTGATCCCTCCTCGATTTGGTGTAGAAAGCTTGCACCTTCTTCATGGATCTAGCTTTGGATGCTCAAGCCTTTGGAGATGAAGATGGAGGCCATGATATGAAGGTGGAGGCCATGGTGAGGGAGCATTTTGGCATAACTTCGTTGTAGGAATGAATTAATGATGGTTTAGGCTAGGTCTAGGGGTCTTTTTTATAGAGATTAGGGGTAGTTTAAACCATAGGATTAACCCCAAATCAGATCTGAGCCATCAAATTCCGTCGGAAGCTTCCAGAACAGGACCAGAGACACAAGCAGGCGCACCCAGGTGGCCTGGGCTCGACCACCCAGGTCGACAGGGGTGTCGACTTGCAAGTCGACACCACCTTGGGTGTGTCGACACCCAAGTCGACACCCATGTCGACTTGGGTGCTGGGCGGGAAATTTTCCCGCCCAGTCTTTTCGGCTCCAGATTTGAATTTTGAACTGTTTTTTGGACTTGGAATTTTTTGAAACTTCGTTGGGCCATAACTTGGTCATACGGACTCCGTTTCTCGAAAACTCGGACTCTATTTCGCGTATTTTTCCGAAACGAACGCAATGGCACAGCCCGTTTCCCTTGATTCAGATTTTATCATTTAATTCTGCCTTGATTTACGTTATAACATGTTATTCAAAATACGGGTTGTTACATCTTTGGATCGAGGTTCGAGAGGTACCCAGATCTTGACCCGATGGGTCAGATGGAGCCGTGGGAGTGGTTGGTATCACACTTCCTTGACTGGTGGGATGCCCCTAAGTCCGGGGACTTGGGAAAGGAACAATTTATACTCGGCCTCGTCGTTGGTTTGAGGTTCGAGTAGTGTTATTTAGACTTGGTCGCGTCGTGGGCTCGAGACTTAAGTGGTGTTATTTATACTTAGTCTCGTCGTTGGTCCGAGACTCGAGTGGCGGTACCGGCTCCCGTGCTCGGAGTGTCGATCCAACGTTAGTTATGCTCATCCTTATCGTTGATTCGAGGCTCAAGCGGCGATACAGGCTTTCATGCTCGGGGTGCCGGTCCGGGGTTCGTGTGTTTGTGTGTGCAAGCTAGTTGTGATGACCAATCAAAAATATCATGTAGAGAGTAAACATATCAAGGAGACAGAGAAATAGAACATATTGTTTACTAATAGCTTTGGCAGTAACATTCTTTACAATGCCTTGTATTTAAGGAAAACAAAGAATTGATGAAAAGCGGAAAAACCGTACAGTAAGTTATGTAAAGTACCGTCGAATATGTTTGTTGTTCCATGCCTTTGGGAGTTCAGCTACGTATACGGTTGCTAGCTTGAAACTTACATTTCTGAGCTTTCATTGTATGACGTATGGACCTTTTTAGCGAGTACTGAAGCCAGTCAGTGTGGGAAAGATCTGTTTCAGGATGAGATCGCTCATATTGAGATCCTTGTGGCAGACTTTGGGGTTGAAGTATCGGGATACTAGTTGGCGTTGAGTGGCAGCTCTGAGCTCAACTTCGTTCCTTTTTTCTTCGAGCAAATCAAGTGACTCCAAAAGCAAATCCCGATAGTTTATTGGATCATAATAAGTAACTCGGTGAGATTGAATCTTTAGCTCAATGGGAATGATGATTTCAGATCCCTAGGCAAGGGCGAATGAAGTGTGGTCGGTCGCTGACTTATGGGTGGTCAGGTAGGCTCATGGGCCAAAGGGAGCTCGTCTGCCCATAAGCCTTCGACAATTTCCAGACGTTTCTTGATAATGGATTTAATCACTTTATTGATAGCCTCGAATTTTCCATTGGCCTGAGGGTGATCCACTGCCGAGAATCTCTTTTCGATGTTGTGCCGTTGGTAGAAAGTCTTGAACTCTGCGCTCTCAAACCGGGTTCCATTGTTTGAGATGATGGCCTGGAGGACTCCATAGAAGGTGATGATATTGCGGACGACGAAGTTAATTAATTTCTTGGTGGTGATTGTAGCAAGAGCTTCAACTTCCACCCATTTGGTGAAGTAATCAACTGCGACGATGGCGTAGTGCTCCCCACCTCTGGCCATTGGAAGAGTCCCGATGATATCTATCCCCCATGTGGCGAACGACCAAGGAAAGACCATTTGCGTTAACTCAGTAGGCGGGGCTCTTTGGATCTTTGAGAAATGCTGACATTTATCACACTTGCGGGCATAATTTACGGCTTCTTGATTGAGTGTAGGCCAGAAGTAGCCATGCCTGACAATTTTTCTGGCTAGGGTTTGCCCCCAGTGTGGTCGCCGCACTCGCCTTCGTGCACGCCTATTAATACACGGTCGACGTCGTTGTGAGCTACACACCGAAGTAATGGGACAGAGAAGCCCCTTCGGGTAGAGCACTCCATCCAAGATGATATAGCAAGACAATTGACTAGTGAGTGCTCGTCCTTCCTTGTAGCGCCTAGGGAGGGTTCCATGTTGCAAGTAGTTCTTGACTGGAATCATCCAGGACTCAGGCTCGACTTGGGTCTCCGTTGCTGCTGCCGATTCTGTCTGCATCTGATCGATGCTTGGAGAGTCGAGTACTTCGACCGGGGTAAGTCCCGTAAGCTGCGCATCCCCGGAGCTTGCCAGTTCAGCTAATGAGTCAACTTTTTTGTTTTGTTCTTGGGGGATATGCGTGATGATGTAGTGGTCGAAGTTGGTGAGTAGTTCGCGAACTTGAGCGAGGTAGGGAGGGAGCCATACCCCGTTAGCTTGGTACTCTCCCTGCACCTGAAGCACGACGAGCTGTAAGTCGGAGTTAATATGGATGGCCTTGATGTTAAGTTCGATTACGATTCTGAGTCCAACGATCAAGGCCTCGTATTCCGCATCGTTGTTGGTAGAGGGAAAGTTGAGCTTTAAAGCGTAGCATATTGGGCTCTCCTCTGGAGTAATGAACACAACTCCGGTGCTGGAGCACTTATTGTTGGAAGATCCATCCACAAACAGTTTTCATTGAATGCCTGGAGCCTTGATGTCTTCCGGAGGAGGCTCTTCTGGGATGGTGAATTCCACTGTGAAATCTACTAGTGCTTGTCCGAGGATGACCAAGCAAGGGGTGAATGTAACACCCCGTAATTTTAAAGAACACTATAATGATAAACTAAATAATACTTAATTAAATATTGGGAATTAAGTAAAACAGACTGCGCCATTGTGTTCGTCTCAGAATTCTGCTTAAGATAAACTCCGAGTTTGCGTAAAAAACGGACATCATATGAAGAAGATATTAAGGTTTGAAGTTTGAATAAATATAAGAAAAATATATATAAATAAACAAGTCTAGAAAATCAAAATCAGAGAGCGAAAGAGGGAGGGAAATCGGCCCGTTAGGGGTTGACCCCATGCCCTATGGGTGTCGACCCATTGGTCGACCCTTAAATGGGGGTATCGACCCCTCGGTCGACCCCACCCAGATCTGGGGCTGATCCATTTCTGTGAACATGGACTCGTTTCTTGACCAGATTTGTTGACATTAGGCTATAAATATGACCTCATTTCTATTGTTTTATTCATAAAAAACAACAGAGACGAGGAGGTGTTGCCCCAACTCAGATTGAATTAGCCTATTCTTCTACAACAACAACAACTTATAAGCATACAAGGATCTCTGCTACAACATCAACAGTCAATTCTCTGTTCTTTAGATCCAGTCGCAGTGAGTTCATATTATTTTTAGATATAAACATTTAATAGTAATCTTGAAATGTTTATAAGCTTGGATCTAAAATTGTCCCTGTTAATAACTTAAATCATAACTAAACAGATCTACCACTACTTGTACACCTAATCTACTGTTTAGTTCTCATATGCCCATTCCTGATATGCCTATTCTGTTATTATGCCTATTCATGTCACCATATGCCTATTCTATTAGTATGCCTATTTCTGTCATCATATGCATGTTTTGATTTTATGTCTATTCATGTTCTCTTCTCTCCCTCCTTCCCTTTTTATTTTTATAGCCAGACTACCTTCGAGCTTAGGACTATCACCGAAATATGCGAATGCACGAAATTGGGAATGGTTGGGAATGATAAATTGGGGGCATAACTTGTATTGTCAAACATGTTTGAGACTTGGGGGCATAATCTATACCTTGATCTAAAACTTTAATTTGGGGCATAACTTGTATCGTGGATCAGACTAAGATTTGGGGAATAACCTTGTAATGAACATGAACATTTGTTTAAGAATAAACATGCCTAAATTTGCAGAAAATAGAAACTGTAACCGCACTTAGACACGAGGTTAGCTTACGCTTATGGTAGAAGTCTTCTTGGAACCGCCCGACAAATCCAACATCCACAAGTGGTTAATCTAATGTGAGGGGTCGAGTGCGTAAATGTACACGTAACGATACTAAGACACTAGGTTAAGTCCGACTTGTGGTAGAAGTCTTCCTGGAACCGACCGGCTTATCCAACATCCACAAGTGGTCGACTTAATGTGAGAGGTCTAGTGCATTAACATGCATAAATGGAAAATGATAATAACTTGTTAACCTATAATACTTAACCTTTTTAAATCCATGGGGGTTACATGAACCTATCAAATTGAGTAGGGGTTAAGTTAACTTTCTTGAATCAGTGGGGGGTTTAGTAAACTTTCTTGAATCCATGGGGGGTTATATGAATCAGTTAAACTTAACCTATTTTATATGTTGGGATTATGCAACCTTGTTAAACTGTTAGGCATAACTTGTCAAAATCCAAGTAGTAGGGATGCAAGCCTAGGGGGTGACTTGTATCATCTATTGTGTGGACCCGTATCCGTCAGTAACCTATCTTGGTATCAAAAAGGGAACCCTGAACTAGGTAGGGTTCAGTCCACGCTTACTGGATTGATTGTAAGAGGTCACTTGAGTGAGGGTGTTGACGGCGCATTCTGACAGACTCATGTGCGTGCATAAATCCGCTTGACTTAGGATAATAAGACGCTGTGACATCAGTGGATATGGCTGTGCATCTTGAAAATAACGGGGTTGCCACTTTAGGAAGTGATACATCCTACTATGAGGCCAACACAAGGTATCTACGGGATAGGGAGCCGATCGATTGGGGTAGTTACTAGGGTACATCTAGTCTTGCTTGTCTAGGAGCCTGTTATTATCGTTTGGGGGTAACACCAGTCATTTCTTGTGACGCCTTGCTCGCAGACTCACATTAGCAAAGAGCATTAGATGGTAATACTGTCTCCTAATGCAGAGAATAGGGCATATTGGAGCAACCATCCATAATGTTGCATAGAATAAGTATTAAACATATCAAGATTTTTTTCCCTTTGGTAACATGCCTAACACTTACTCAATACACCACTATGTTGGTTTCAAGATCTATTCAGAACAATATACAATATAATATATATCGCAGAATACAGAACAACAGTCATTGATGCATATACATACCCATACGTCCCATATAATACATCATACATTAATAAGTATGATAGTTGCTACAAAATATACATACATATCCATACATCAAAAACCCCACAGAAGAATATATAATATCATGTCCAAGGGTGAACTACTAAAACAAACAAAAACTATGCATCTCCAAAAGGAGAGTTGGATATCCAAGTAGACAGTAAAGCACGAGCAGATAAGCTAACATGTAACTCGGTATGACCCGAGGGACATACACACGGGTCAGTCTAACTTGTAACAGTTAATCAACAAAAGCACGATAAGTAAATGATCCACTAAAAGGAGTATTCCTTGATAACATAAAGAAATAAGATAGATATAAGTAATAGGAGAGCGAATTCCTATAATTGTTAATGAAACACAAGGTGTTCACTAAATAAAAGAACAACAACCTTAAAATCTCAGATTCATCAAAACATTAAAAAATGAATCCCGGAAATCACTGAACTCTAATCCATAAAAGAAATCACGAGGAATATGAAACACAAAAACACATATTACGGATCCGTCACAGGGTGTGGCGAGTCAAACCAATGCCTGCACGTGTTATCACACAGGATGGCTTAAAGCCTTAGCCAACACTATATCACACAAAAGGGTATGCAAATGACAGGAAGGTCCCCAGAGTCACACAGGATTAACCTGAAGGTCCACACAGAGTTCACATAGGATTGACCCAAAGGTCTAGTACTGCCAATCAGACAGGGATGTGTCACAGACCCTTAGATAGTAACCCGAAAAGTGAAAATAGTGTGTCCCATACCACACATTCTCACTTAATGGTTCACACACTATAAGTCAGATTCACATTTGAAAACACAAAAATTCACAAGAAATCACAGGAACACTGAGAAAACACAAAAAGCCACAAGAAATCACTAAAATCACATAAACACTGAGAAGCACTGAGATTCATTACTTCAATCAGACGAATTTGGGATGAATATATATCGTATACCATCACGTCCCATACCGTATGATTTATGATATCATTCATTCACCAACACGTCTTCTTGAAGCTGACCAGTACGTGAGGTTCTTATATTAAAACATACTTAAGATAGTTGTTTGAACAAAATAAAGTTTCATAGAAATATCTTAAAACCCGTAAAGTTTGGGAATAATTGTTAAAATAAGATTTCTATTTTTTTATAAAACTTAATCAAGGCAATATTTTGTTTTAAAACAATAATTTCAAACTTGAAATATTTAGAAAATGATTTATAAAAAAAACGGTGCATGTGTCACGGAGTCACAAAAGATGGCTGTCGATTTTCTCCCGGGACAGCAACGCAAAACCACAATTTTGAACACGATAATCACAAAATTATTATAAATTCAACAACTGAAACTTATAGCTCACAATCTAAGAATTCCAAAACCATATAATAATAAGGCTTCCGATCAATAACGAGAGAGTTATGATCGGAACGGTTTCAGCTTAACAAAAAAAGTGGTTGTCGATTTTTATCTCGAAACAGTAGTACAAAACCACGATTTTAACAATGTTAATCACAAATTTTTTCAGCTTGCAATCTGAGCATTCCAAAACCATATAGTAATAAGGATTCCGATCAATAACGAGAGAGTTATGATCGAAACGGTTTCAGCTTAACAAAAAAAAAAAAAAACGTGGCTGTCGATTTTTATGTCGAAACAGTAGTACAAAACCACAATTTTGACAATGTAATAACAAAATCATTGTAAAATCAATAACTTAAATTTGTAACGTACAATCTGAGCATTCCAAAACCAAATAATAATAAGTATTCCGATCAATAACGAGAGAGTTATGATCGAAATGGTTTCAGCATAATAAAAAACAACAAAACGCATAATACAAATTCAATAAACTTAAGATTTCATAGCAAATCACAACAATAAACAACTGAAACAAGTTAGAATTTATGTGAGGGAACCCTCATCTTAGATTTGCAGTGAATTGAAGGAAGTTTAGATGCTTTTGGAGGCCAAATTGCTAAGAGATTGGAGATTTCTTCTTTAATTTCTCAGCTACAACCCCATGCAAAAATATACAATGAATTTCTCAAATAAAATATGAAATCGATGAATTAAATCATAATTTTATGATGATTACCTCCTGCTAATAAGAGTAGAAACCCCAAATTAGCAATTATAACAAGATAAAAGCCAAGAAATTAAGTTACAATGGAGTTCTCCCAATTTTTTTTAATAAGGAAAAAGAGGAAGGAGGAATTACGTTTTCCTCTGGAAAAACAACGTACTAAAGATTTATGGAGAAATCTTTTTCTTAACTAAGGTATTTATGCCGAATTAATTCTCTTAAGTCCAATTTCAAGTAATTAGGCCATTAATAATGTAATTTAGCCTACTTAAGCTAAAAATAACACAATTTAAACATTTTTTTAACACTTTTGTTCCCACTATAAGTATGTCGAGACTATATTAACATCAAAGAAAATTATAAACATGATTTTTACGTTGTTTTGAAGATTTTAACACTTAAAATCATGTTTACAACAAATTTCCACACTTTTATACAATACACAATCTTTTTAACACAATTTGTGTAAATTCCATAAAATTTTGAATTTGAATATATCAATAACGCTATAATTCTGCATAATTCACCAAAATTACATTTTCTTTATATTTTAATAATATTTTTGGAACAAAATTCTATTAATTATTCAAATTAAATATCTTATGCTTATTAAAATTCTCAAAATTTCTTATCAAACAAATTTAGACATAATTTTGCAAAACTATGTTTCTTTTAATCATCAAAATTTTCAACACATACTTTCTCAACTTTTAATAAATCCCAAGCCTCAAATTAATCTCTAAAATGATTAATTCTTTTCTTTTTTTTTACTGCATTAAACCCCAAACTTACATTTTTAAATCTCTAACTCACCAATGTATGTTGAATTTATCAATTAATTTGATAATTACAACATAATTACTTCAAAATTTTCACTTATAATTTATTAATACCTACAGCGGCTAATCATTAAAATTCGGGTTGCTACAGACTTCCCCCTTACAAAAATTGCGACCTCGCAATTCCCTAAGGGTTGAATCTATAAGCTCCTTAATTCACCTAGAAATGACATGAAAATAGATAATTAAAACATCCAAAATTAAATTACTCACCCCTATCACTAGAAGAAAGGAAACCAGATATGTATGCTCGATGAATTCTTGAGTTTCTCAAGTACAATCCTTAGGATCTTCAGACCACTGGACTTTGATGAGTGGTACATTCTTAATTCGAAGGTGTCGCACCTCTGAGTCAAGAACACGAATAGGATGTTGCACAATAGATAAATCGGGGGGTGATCCTAAGGTCAAGCTGCTCAGGGTGATTCAACACTGAATCAGAATCCCGAAGACACTTGCAAAGCTGAGATACATGGAAAACATCATGGACGTGTGATAAATGAGTTGGAAGAGATATTTGATATGCAACAGATCCTATGCGCTCAGTAATAGGGAATGGTACTAAAAAACGAGGAGCCAACTTCCCTGTCGTACTGAATTGCGTAACTCCCTTCAGTAGAGAAATAGGAATAAAAACAAGGTCTCCAACAGAGAACTCAAGCGGCTTCCTACGGTTGTCTACGTAGGATTTCTGTCAGCTTTGTGCCTCTTTCATTCTCTGCTAATAAGAATAATCTTCTTTGAAGAATCTCAAACTAAATTTGGCCCAAGAATAAGTTTCTCTCCAGATTCTAGCCAACATGAGGGTGGACGACAAGGCCTTCCGTAGAGAGCCTCAAAAGGCGCCATGCCAATACTCGACTGAAAACTGTTATTATATGAGAATTCCACAAGAGGAAAATGATCCTCCCAAGAGCCACCAAAATCAAGAATACACACACGAAGAAGATCCTCAAGAATATAATTAACACGTTCAGTCTGCCCGTCATATTGAGGATGGTAAGCTGTAGAGAAATTAAGCTTTGTTTCTAAAGCTAGCTGCAAGCTATCCCAGAAATGGCTAGTAAATAATGGATCATGATCAGAAACAATCGAAGATGGAACACCATGAAGTCGAACGACTTACTTCACGCATATGTTAGCAAGAAGAGGTGCATTCCTATTAGCCTTAATGGGAATAAAGTGTGCTGGCTTTGTGAGGCGATCAACAATAACCCATATACTCGAATGACCCGACCTCGAACGAGTACGCCATCTATGAAGTCCATTGAAATTTGATCCCATTTCCATAATGGAATCTCAAGAGGTTGGAGAAGACCAGATGGTCGTCGATTCTTAGGCTTAATAAGCTGACAGGTCATGCAATTACTTACATAACTTGCAATGTCACGCTTCATGCCTTTCCAATAACAAAGGCGATGCATATCGGCGTACATCTTGCTACTGCCGGGATGAATGGTATAATTAGAGCGATGACAATCATCAAGAATGTCACGCCTAAGTGCCGGATCAGATGGAACTACAATACAATTCCTTAAACGAAGGCAACCGTGAGAATCAATACTGAAATCCCGTGATTCCTCGTCATGGGATCCAGACTCACAAAGATGGATACGGCGCATCACTTCAGGATCACGCCGCTGAGCATCGAAAATACGACCAAATAATGAAGGGCGAGCTTCCAAACTATATAACAGAACAGGCGAACCAGACAAGGGTGCTCGATCATGAATATCACAAAGAGATAGGGTCTCAAGAATATCCCACTCGGGTAACGTCATAGAAACTACTACCGAGTGTTTGCGACTAAGCGCATCTGCTACACGATTACCCTTCCCAGGAGTATACTGGATATCGAAGTCATAGGCGTCAAGAAATTCAGGCCAACCCTGCTGCCGCATGTTGAGCTCCTTTTGAGAAAACAAATATTTAAGGGATTTATGATCAGTAAAGAGGGTAACATGCTAGCCAAGAAAATAATGGCGCTAAATCTTCAAAGCAAATAAGATAGCAGCCAGCTCAAGATCATGAGTAGCATATCGAACCTCATTTGGTCGCAATTGACGAGAAGCATAAGCAATGACTCTGCCACGTTGCATCAACACAACACCCAAACAACAATGACTTACATCAGTATATATGACAAGATCTTGGTTCCCTTCTGGAACCACAAGAATAGGAGCATGAGTGAGAAGTTCCTTCAATCTCTGAAAGGAAACTTCACACTTATCGGACCACGCAAAGCGAACTCCCTTTTACGTGAGACTAGTCAAAGGAAGTACGATATGAGAAAAATCTTTGATAAAGTGATGGTAATACCTGACTAGAGCCAAGAAGCTGCAAATCTCATGGACATTCTCGGGCCTTTTCCAATTTTGGATGGCTTCGGTCTTAGAAGGATCGACAGAAATAACTTCCGCTGAGATAACATGGCCAAGAAAGCGGACTTGCTTCTCCCAAAAATGACACTTTGATAATTTTTCTTTCAACTAATGATGACGAAGCGTACTTAACACAATGCGCAAATGATTTGCATGAGCCTCTTCAGATTTGGTATACACTAGAATATCATCAATAAACACCAAAACAAACTTATCGAGATATTCACGGAATACCTGATTCATGAGATCGACAAAGTATGCTGGAGCGTTCATCAAGCTGAATGGCATGACAAGCCACTCGTAGGACCCATAACGAGTGCGGAATGCTGTAAGGGGGCATGCTACCCTCCGCAACTTGGAGCTGATGAAACCCCGTAGGGAGATCAAGTTGGGAAAAAAAATCTTAGCTCCACTCAATTGATCGAACATATCGTTGATCCTCGGCAATGGATATCAGTTCTTGATGGTCAACTCGTTAAGCTTGCGATAATCTACACACAACCTAAGAGTCCCATCAGATTTCTTCGCAAATACCACCGCGGCACCCCACGGTGAAGAGCTGGATCGAATAAAATGTTTAGACTCGAGCTCAAGAAGCTGCTTCTTAAGCTCCTCATTTTCTTTAGTTGACATCTGAGTAGGGGGTCGACTAACTGGCTGCGATTTGGGAATTAAATCAATACTAAATTCGATGGCTCGTTTGGGTGGCAAACCCAAAACTGGCTCAAACAAATTTGGGAAGTCACATATTACAGGAATACGTGATACATCATGGTCACTAGACTCAATTGAATATAAGGAAGCCATAGAACTAGGATCAACATCCTTGAGAACAAGAGATAGCTGATCGGGAGAATCAGGATGACATAAATATAATATCCGCTCTGCACATAAAATTATGGCTTTGTATCGCATGAGCCAGTCCATACCAAAATCATATCAAAGCCCAAGGCATATATCACATGAAGATTTGCATGAAAAGGAAAGCCACACAAAAGCAACTCAACATCACTACACATCAAGCTAAGCATTGCGGATCCTCCAATAGCATTCGCAATATGAAGAGAAGTCAACAAACATACCACATCCATAGACAAAGCATCCACTAGTAACTCCGATACGAATGAGTGAGACGCACCCGTATCAAATAGAACATGAATTAAACAACCTTTAAAAAATAAAGCACCCTCGAGAATAGAAGGCGTACCTCCCGACTGAAAAGAAACTCCAGAAGCACTAGCCACATTAAGACTACCCGAATTTGGCTTCTTAGGCCTCTTAGGACATGACGAAATATCATGACCTTCCTTCTTACAATATCTGCACGTGTGCGTCTTAGAACAAGCACAGGCGAAATGATCATGAGAACCGCAATTGTAACATCCCTTCGCTTGGGTCGAAGGCAGTGTCCCAAGAGACTGGGAACTGGAGCCACCCTCCTTCTTCTTCTTATTAGGAAAAGATTTTGACTTATGAAATGGTAACATTTTCTTGCCTAGATTCTTACAAACTTCACCACCATCATCACTATCCTTCTCCTTCTCGACTGCATCGAGATGGAGAGTTGCATCAACAAAAGTCCATTAATAAACTTAAGATTCTTCTTATACGATGTAGATATATGCTCGAGTCCATACTTTGACAAGGCCTCGAAAGAAGCAACATACTCTGAAACGGTCGATTTCCCTTGTTTAAGCTCCAGGAAATGACTAGCTAGAATTTCTTTCTTTGATTCCAGAATAAACTTTCACTCAAATCTCTCTCTGAACTGTTTCCACTCCAAGGTGGACTCATCCAACTCAGCTACAAGAAGCTCATACCAATCAAGGGCACGACAATCTAGCATACTCGATGCCACAAGTCACGATCATGCTAAGAAATGCCCATCCGTGTAAAAATATGCTCACAAGTACGCAACCGAGCTTGAATCTCAAGAACCATCTCAGTGCCCTTAAAGGGCTTACCACCGAGGTGAGAGGAATTACTACACATCTGCGCGAAGCGGATTTACGTGGAGGAGAAGATCGAGTGCTCCTGAGAAACTCCAATAATTGATCAGAAGATATAGTGACCGCCTCAGGGCGCGAATCACTAGCTAGTATAACATTCTCTGCTTCGGGGCCTGGACCACTGCTCGGTACAGACACCGTTTGAGGCCTCTTTCCATGACCAGCTATAAGCTATAGGAAAATATAAGATAGGATTAAACACTTGAATAAGATATTATGCACGAATTATAAACACGACAGGAATACTACGAAACTAAAAATCCTATTCCTAAACGTATTCCGTAAACAATTTCGTTGAACGCAAGAGAATTTAAAAACATGGCAATGATTACTCTTGTTGGGTTATGATGTTTGTATGAGTATTATACAGTGATGTATCATAAAGAAATTGTTGTTCTGTACCTATATTGCATTTTGTTATGAACCTTGCTCTGATACCAATCTGTGATGCCTCACCCCGAGATCCATATTAGCAAAGAGCATCAGCTGGTAATACTGTCTACTAATGCAGAGAATAGGGCATATAGGAGCAACCATCCATAATGTTGCATAGAATAAGTATTAAACATGTCAAGATTTTTTTTCCTCTCGTAACATGCCTAACACTTACTCAATACACCACTATGATGGTTCCAAGATCTATTCAGAATAATATACAATATAATATGGATCGCAGAATACAGAACAACAATCACTGATACATATACTTACCCATAAATCCCATATAATACATCATACATTGATAAGTATGATAGTTGCTACAAAATATACATACATATCCATACATCAAAAACTCCACAAAAGAATATACAATGTCATGTCCAAGGGTGAACTACTAAAATTGACAAAAACTATGCATCTCCAAAAGGTGAGTAGGATATTCATGTAGACAGTAAAGCATGAGCAGATAAGCTAATGTGTAACTCGGTCTGACCCGAGGGACATACACATGGGTTAGTCTAACTTATAGTAGTTAATCAGTAAAAGCACGATAAGTACATGATCCTCTAAAAGGAGTTCCTTTATAACATAATGGAATAAGATAGATATAAGTAATAGGAGAGCGAATTCTTATAATTGTTAATGAAACACAAGGTGTTCACTAAAAAGAACAATAAACTTAAAATCTCAAATTCATCAAAACACTAAATCATGAATCCCCGAAATCACTGAACTCTAATCCATAAAAGAAATCATGAGGAATATGAAACACAAAAACACATATTACGGATCCGTCACAAGGTATGGCAAGTCAAAGTTACGCCTGCACGTGCTATCACACAGGATGGCTTAAAGCCTTAGCCAGTACTATTTCACATAGGAGGGTACCCGAATGAGCCTAGAGTCACATAGGATTAACCCGAAGGTCCAACATAGTTCACACAGGATTGACCCAAAGGTCTAATACTGGCAGTCACACAGGGATGTGTCACAAACCCTCATATTGCAACCCGAAAAGTGAAAATAGTGTGTCCCATACCACACATTCTCACTTAACAGTTCACACACTATAAGTCAGCTTCACATTTGAAAACATAAAAAGTCACAAGAAATCACTTAAATCACATGAACAATGAGAAAAAATCGAGGGTTGAAGACACCAAAAGCCACAAGAAATCACTAAAATCACATTAACACTGAGAAGCACTGAGATTCATTACTTCAATCGGACGAATTTAGGATGAATATATATCGTATACCATCACATCCCATACCGTATTGTTTACGATATCATTCATTCACCAACACGTCTTCTCGAAGGTGACCAGTATGTGAGGTTCTTATATTAAAACATACTTAAGATAGTAGTTTGAACAAAATAAAGTTTCATAGAAATATCTTAAAACCCTTAAAGTTTGGGAATACTTGTTAAAATAAGATTTCTAATGTATTTATAAAACTTTATCAAGGCAATATTTTGTTTTAAAACAATAATTTCATACTTGAAATATTTCGAAAACGATTTATAAAAAAAATGGTGCATGTGTCACTTTGTCACAAAAGATGGCTGTCGATTTTCTCCCGAGACAGCAGCGTAAAACCACAATTTTGAACATGTTAATCACAACATTATTATAAATTCAACAACCAAAACTTATAGCTCACAATCTGAGCATTCCAAAACAATATAATAATCCGGATTCCGATCAATAACGAGAGAGTTATGACCAAAACGGTTTCAGCTTAACAAAAAACGTGGCTGTCAATTTTTATCTCGAAATAGAAGTACAAAACCATGATTTTGACAATGTTAATCACAAAATCATTGTAAAATCAACAACAGAAATTTGTAGCTCACAATCTAAGCATTCCAAAACTATATAATAATAAGGATTCCGATCAATAACGAAAGAGTTATGATCGAAATGGTTTCAACTTAACAAAAAACGTGGTTGTCGATTTTATCTCGAAACAGAAAAACAAAACCACGATTTTGACAATGTTATTCACAAAATCATTGTAAACTCAACAACTGAAATTTGTAGCTCACAATCTGAGCATTCCAAAACCATATAATAATAAGGATTCTGATCAATAATGACAGAGTTATGATCGAAACGATTTCAGCTTAATAAAAAACAACAAAACACATAATACAAATTCAATAAACTTAAGATTTCATAGCAAATCACAACAATAAAGAACTGAAACAAGTTAGAATTTATGTAAGGGAACCCTTACATGAGATTTGCAATGAATTGAAGGAAGTTTAGATGCTTTTGGAGGCCAAATTGCTAAGAGATGGGAGCTTTCTTCCATAATTTCTCAACTATAACAACATGCAAAAACATACAGTGAATTTTTCGAACAAAATATGGAATTGATGAATTAAATCATAATTTTATGATGATTACCTCATGCTAATAAGATTAGAAATGCCAAATTATCAATTCGAACAAGATAGAAACCAAGAATTGAAGTTACAATGAAGTTCTCCCAATTTTTCTTAATGAGAAAGGAGGAAGAGGGAGGAATTACGTTTTCCTTTGGAAAAACAACGTACTAAAGATTTCTGGAGAAATCTTTTTCTTAACTAAGGTATTTAGAGCATCTCCAACAAGGTTTTGGGTCGTAACATTACGACCCATAACATTCAAGGAGATAACTTTGATATCTCCCAATAGTCGCACACCTATTTAATCGGTGCGCCGCTCGCAAGCCGATAAAATCACCGATAAAATCGGCGCGTGCGACCCCCACTCCTATAAGTACGGTGCGAGAGGCCTTGATTTCTCCATACTTAGCCAAATTTCCTCATTTTTAATTTTTTTATTATTTTGGACACCAGGATGCCACCACGCGTAACGAAGTTGGCGAGACGTACAGTTCCAGCTCAGTTGGACGACGCAGCTGGTCCAGCTCACCTTCCTCCACCAGCAAGGACTACGATTGAGGACTTATGGATCCCTTATGAGTTGCTAGATGGATACACGCACCGTTCGTTTACCGCGCTCGCCACCGTTCCAGTATAAATTCTAATTTTATCATTTATATTTATTGAACTACTATATAGTTTACTATAATACGTAGAGAGTTTGATATGTTGGTTTTGTAGTTATAGTTTAATACATTTACGTTATAATTTTTAGTAGTATGAACTGTTGATTATATAGTTATTGAACCGTTATAATTTTAACATTTACGTTTATTGAACTGGTGAACAGTTTACTATATTACATAGGGAGCATGACCTGTTGGTTTTATAGTTATATTTTAGTGCATTTACGTTAAAATATTTTAGTAGTACGAACTGTTGATTATATAGTTATTTAGCTGTTATAATTTTACCATTTAGGCGACTTACATCTACGTTCGCAGTAGTTGGGCGAAGTTTAGCACATAGTCCCTTGACATATTACCATTACATATTCGAGAGAGGCTACTGGCTAGTCCGTTCGGACTATTTTTATTACAGATTATACCTCCCCAGTCCTTCAATCGACCTTTAGTAGAGGCCTTATTATAGAGATGGTGGCCTACGACACACACATTTTACTTCCCCGATTTTGAGCTAGGTATCACCCTATTAGATTTTTACATGCTTACGGGGATTGACATTGGTTGCCCCGACAGAGTCTCCTGCCCATTTGATACCTCCTATGAGTCACCCGAGTCTTACCTACAGTATTTTCCAGATTTATCTGCAGCTCATATCTCCCATGGTGCCGTTTCAGTCACATATTTACTTGATTACATTATAGCGCATCTCGATGCAGTGGATTTCCCTGACACAGTATATCAGGCCACCATTTTATATCTCCTTGGTTCGACGTTCTTTTTGAACCAACGGAGTACGATTAGACTGGGTTATCTAGCAGCATTAGCCGATTTAGACCAGCTGCATTTGATTGATTAGGGAACTGCTATTTTGGGTTATCTGTATACTGCTCTTGATTCTTACGCTTTTGAAGCGGTTCAGCAGATGTTTGAATTTTGGTACATGTTGCCGTGCTGGTACTACGAGTACACAGCCAACATGCATCCACGCATGTTGCCTACTACCAGTCATATCGCCGAGTCCTTTTTCCCACTTATGCGTAGATGGGAGAGCAGTCGCCTACTCCGGCGTGTTCCCACTGGTGTGAGTCACGATTTGATGGAGGCCCGTACTCAATTAGATTTGTGGGAGAGGGGCAACATATTACGAGCACCTTGGACTTCTTATTGGATGTTACTTTCAGCAATCGGCCCTCTACCTGATGACTATCCACTCATCATTGCATGTCGTTTTTCCCTTCACCATGTCCACTTGTTCCCATTGTTCCACCATCCTATTTGGTACTTGGGCGATCACTGTTATTACCAAGGCCCCGGCCAGATGCGCGTGCCTGGAGATCCACCTCTTCCTGATGATATGTTCGGGCCTCGTCTAACTATAGGGAGACAATACATATAAGGTCTGAGATAGGGAGGATGAGTTGATTCGACCGAGTTTTACATACCCGACGCAGATTTTGACCCTTACTAGGTTCAGGTAGCTCCTAGGTGGTACTTGTTGCTAGATTTTATGCGGGGTGTGAACTTCGATCACATTGGTCCCCGATTGGTTACTAGTAGATTTCATCCTCCACTGTTTACTTTTGACCCGACCCCTACACAGATCTCCGACCAGCCTATGGATTTCGCTCTGGCCGATACATTTCAGACATTTGATCTTAGTGGTACATAGGTGTCCCTGCCTATTATCTACCCACCTGCTCACATGGTAGCAGGTGTCCCTACTGCTGGATTATATCCGAGACATGAGGTATACTTCTTACTTGTGGATTTATCACCTTGTACGTTCTAGGTTGTAGAAACTGATTTTATGTGTTCTATATTTGCAGTATGCACCCCAGCTAGACCAGCATAGGGTATATACTGCTGCTATTCAGGAGATGGCCCTACTACATTCTCAGTCCTTATATCAGAAGCATCAGGCAATAGTTATGGTTTGTAGGAGAAGATCGATGACTTACAGGCCATACTAGCGGCAGCAAGGGGTGGTGATACGAGAGCATCGGGTACGGTTAGAGGGTCATGTACTGGTGGAGGTTCAGTGCTGGAGGACTGGGAGGGGGTGGAGGATTAGGTGGTGATGGAGGATTAGGGGGGGGGGTGGAGGATTAGGTAGCGACGATGACGATTTTCCTTATTACGAGGGTGATGGTAGTGGGGATGACACGGAGGAGGATGGTGAGGAGTCTAAGCACGATGATGACGATGATGCTACGGATTTATATTGACTTTCATGAGGATCCTACTGATGATATTTTGTTTTTTGTTATCATGATGTATATATGTGTATGGCATGATGTAGTGGACTTTACATTATTCTTTCTTGATGTATATATGTGTATGCCACGTAGATGCATGTTGTACTATATTATCTACATTTTATGTTTATTACTGTCGATAACTATACTTTATAATGCTCTGTGTACTGGAATCTTTATAATATTTTTCTTTGAAACAAAAAACGTTCGAATCGAATTGATATTATTTTTCTAATGGAAGAGAAAAATAGAGTTTTGATGTTGTAGATTTTGTTTTATAGCCAAATCAAAATTTCATATAGTCGCTGTGGAATTCCTTTATAAATTATAACCTTTATTTAAAAAAAAATGATTCTTATTTAAAGTAAAATCGTTTTGGCTTGGAATTCAACCAATAAAGCTGCGCATGACACGATTTACACTCCATTGTCTGTATATAGGTGGGGACGACCCTATCTTTTGCTTGTAATGTCGTTGTGGACGACCTTGTTTTTTGCTGTATATAGCGGCTTCTTCGAAGCAGGCTAAACCATCATTCGCAATTTCTTTTCTTCCAGCTGCTTACTCCTTCCTCTTTCCCATTCTAGTCTTCTACTTAAAAAATAAACAGTATAGTTGCCTTATTGGTGTATGTCGAAATAGGGAAAAGAAGGTGTAGGATCCACCATGGCCAACTGACGATGAGCCGGTATCAAATCAATGACCTAGAAAAGAAAGGGTAGTTGAAGGGCGCATTGTCAAGCCACTAGGTCTTGGTGGATCCAACCCTTTATGCTTTTATGGAGAAGAATCGGTGGTCGTTATTTCGAAAACCGAAAAAATGCTAGTCGCCGATTTTTCGGTTATGAAGCCTACGAGGACCACAAGGTTTTTCCTGATTAAATTGATTGTTGTAACTTTAAGCAGTGGATTGACCCTCTGATGTGTTAACGTGGAGTTTAATATACACTGGAAGCGCAAGCAAAAATAAGACGCTTGAACAAGATTTTTGCTAAGCCAAATAGAGCTGGATTTTTCCCACGTCCATGGTAGGTCTATATGGAAGCTATCTTATTGTGTTTTATTGTACTTTGAATTTGATGTTTATGTGTTCAACTGTTGTGGTTCGTACGATTGTAGTTTAGCATTTCTTAATGTTGTAATATTGTAGTTCGTATGTTTATGTGGAAACTATCTTATTGTTGTGTTCATTACTAAAACCTGGGATACATAAGGATATGCACGTTAATAATACAAATATTACGCATAGTCCAATGCTCAGAACGTCCGTGATAGAGAATCTCCACTATGCATTAGTCATTGTTCACTGTAGCCATAATAGAGAATCTACACTATAAACTGGCACTGTACACTGTTAATGTCATGATAGAGAATCTACACTTTGCACTAATCACTGCCCACTGTAGTCGTGATAGAGAAACGTTGAAATCTAATTTATTTCTCAAAACAATATAAAATAAAGGATTTTAATTTTATTTACTATCGTTTTGGGTTGGCATTCAACACGAGCTACTACATGGACGACCCTACTTGTTAAATTCCATGGCTACATTACCCAGACGACCCTGCACACATAAATTCCTAAGCTGCTATTACGTGGACGACCCTGCACACTATGAACTAGACCAAGACATGTACCGATAAAGGAACACTCATACCAATAAGGTGGCACCCTATCCAAAAAAGGAGCTCTCTATCCAACAAAGGAGCACTCTGTTCAATGAAGGAGCGCTCTGTCCAATAAAGGAACGCTCTGTCCAATAAAGGAGCGCTCTGTCAAGTAAAGGAGATCTTTTTCTAATAAAAGAGCACCATGTCCGGTAAAACGACACTCTGTCCAATAAAGAAGTACTATATTCAATAAAGGAGCACTTTGTATAATAAAGAGCACACTCCACCCAATAAAGCTACTCATTGACCAAGACCTCATACCTTATATACAACAACAACGTTGCAACCATATCTCATATCCAAACACATCCACAAACAGAAATGGATTCCTATTTTATGACACGCATCATGGCTTTTAATAACAATTCCGAGGAAGAGGAAATCCTTCAAGAGGAAGCGGAAGAACTATAGGAAATACGGGACTTATACCATAAAGCCTACGGTTCATCATCCACAAGTCGAGGGGGATCGGTTCTTGGAAGGAGATTTATACACTGAAATCATGCTAAATACTATAAGTCTCTGATGCAAGATTACTTCAATGTCAACTGCACTTACGGGGCTGATATGTTTCGTAGAAGATTGTGGATGTAGAGAAATCTATTTCTTCGGATGTTGGCGGGTATTCAAGGTAACAATGATTACTTTAAGTATAAAAAAAATGCATCGAAGATGCAAGGGTTGTCCGGTTTTTAGAAAATGACGGCCGCTATGAGAATGTTAGCTTATGTAACTCCTGCTGATGCTTTGGACGATGCATACCGAATACTAGAGAGCAGGCACTTGACACACTTGAAAAATCTGTCAAGCTGTGGTGGACATCTACGGAGAAGAGTACTTAAGGTCTCCGAGCGAATCTGATGTAGTGCGAATCAGAGAGATTCACGAAAGCAGGGGATGGCCAGGAATGTTAGGAAGTCTGGACTGTATGTATTGGGAATGGAAGAACTGCCCTAAGGGATTACAAGGTGCGTGCAACGGGAAGGAAAGGCGACCAGCCATCATTTTGGAAGCCGTGGCATCGTACGATCTGTGGATATGGCACGCTTTCTTCGGAATCCCCGGTTCAAATAATGACTTAAATGTTAGAGAAAGATCCCATCTGTTCAATGATCTTGCTCAAGGCCAGGTACCTCCTTTAACATTTACCCTAGGCCTAAATACTTACGACCATACCATGGCTATTACCTAGGTGACGACATTTACCCGAAATGGAGCACCATTGTTAAAACATGTCCAAATCCATTGACTCCTAAACAAGTCAAATTCGCGGCGATGCAGGAGGGACAAAGGAAAGAGGTATAACGAGCTTTCGGTGTTTTACAATCTAGATTGCAATGATAAGTAATCCATGTCAGTTGTGGTCTAGGAAAATGATGTCTACATTCATGGTTGCATGCATCGTTCTACACAACATGATTATAGAAGATGAAAGAGATATGGATGAAGGGAAACACCACTGCGAATATGAAGGTGCTTCGCAACCACCCCAAGTATTCCAATAAAAAACACCGCTAACAGAAGAGGACTTCAACATTCATTTGAACCGTCAGGTTATGTTTAGAGATGCACAACTTTATATCCTGCTGTAGAAATATCTTATGGATCATTTATGTAACCAATATGGCGATACCTAGTTATGAAGCTTCCTTGTACGAACTCGTGTTTTATTTTCTGATTGTCCTAACTTATCGATCTTTTATGCAGTAATGATGGTGTAGTTTTTTATTTTACCAATCGCGTTCTACTGTATTTGTACGGGTTAGTAACTAGCTTATATTGTGTTCTGAAGCTAAATTAGTTTATTTTGGTCTACCAAAACATAACTATTGTGTACGAAAATAATAACTATTTTATTTTGTCATATTAAAATATAAGCTAGGATAGGAAAACTAAAATTTAAAATCTAAACTTATGGCGCGCCGACTTTATCGGCTCGTTATGTAACGAGTTGATTTTACCTGCGTGCACCGAAAAAATCGACTCGCTATGTGACAAGCGGAAAAAATCGGCGTGCAAGACCAGTTCAGAATCCTAAACTGGTCCCGAAACATTTGCTTGAATATTAACCAACGTAATATCCGTCGAGGACCAAAGTAGGCTCAAATTAAGTATTAACAGGATGAATGCCTTGCTGTTGGAGATGCTCTTAGGCCCAATTAATTCTCTTAAGTCCAATTTCAAGCTGTAACGGCTGGAAATTTCCGACTCCTCGAGAGTCGGAAATTCCGAGACGTTAGTGAAAGAAAGTAGAGGGTGAGGAAGAAAAGATAGAACTAATAGAATAGAAGAAGAAGAAGAACGTACATCATCAGAGTAACCACGAATCTCACAGCGGAACGAATAAAATATAACATAACTTTGAAATACAAATCAGTACTCGTATATACATACCATTTCAAAGTACAACACTTAACAACACAGCGGAATAATAATAGCTATAATCCTGAAGTCTTCTGCTCCAAGCTCTCCAAGTGTATCTGTAAAATCCCGACTACTTGACTGCCCGTACAAATTTAGGCACCCAAGAGTTTAGGGAAAACAAACAAAATAAACTCCGGGTCAGTCATGGGACTGGTGTGAATAAAACTCCAACACTTGGTTAAATAAAGGATATCTTTCTGATATTATAATAATGTCTAAATACAAATAGATATCAATCTAGCAGAACGCTTGCATCTCACGTTCCACATACATAGTATACAAATAAAACCGTGAGCGCTTATTGGAGATTGGATTCCAACAGACAAGGTATGGGAGCACCTTTCGATCAGTGTACTCTAGAGGAGATACACTAGGGTTCAACAAGAACGTCTTGCAACCCGGCCACACATGGCCGTCCACTCATTTAGCTTGAGTGTAACGAATATATTATCACCGAGGGTTGGGATCAGCAACCATCCTTCCCGATAAGGGACAGCATTGAAATAGATTATAAAGAAGTACAATTGAATATTCTCTAGATGGTGATAATACACCCTGCTTGGGTATGGCCCAACTAGCCATGCTGCCTAGCCCAACTTCTGTTATTTCCCGGTTGTGAGGTTTGAGGTCACGTTTATCACTTTGACAGATTATTTCTTCAATTACTTTGAATGCCACATCGTCATACCCGCCAAATCATTATCGATTTCTCAAGGCATCACGAGTATAAAAGCTAAGAGAAACGAATTTCTCCGCCACCAACGTAATACATTTAAAGAGATCAACATATATGATTCGTTAAGAATACTTTGTCAGACACTCGTCCATATACGTTGTTCTAGGACTGAATAAACCGAAGGCACTATTCAGTGAATCCATCCTACCTAGGCTTTTCACAATAGCCCTTGCACTTCACTCCGTCTTCAATTATCTTCAGCGTACTTGATTCACAACGCTTATGCTAATACGGAGTGGTTCTTCGGATAATAATCCAACCGGTCTCTCCATATTTACAACGTAAATATGGTCAAAACTTTGATAGTCTGTGATTCAACTATCAAATGAAAACATGTCGGTGTACAAACAACGATCTTATTTCCAAATGGAAATTCGATCGATCAATCATCATATACATATATATGTTCATATTTCCTTATTTCATATATTTAGAAAATATATGTTATTAATCATTGGAAAACATTTCCATAGCTTATTTTCACATCACTATTATTTCGCAACTATCAGTCCCTAACTGTAACTAGTATGAGAACAATTCTCTAAGTATCAATCCGGAAGGTCGAAACCAACGTCAGATCGTCACTTAGAAAACCGTTCAACTTACCCTCTCCAGTCAGTTTCTGAATTTGCTTAACTCTATTTCTTAAATTCTTATCATGAAAACATTTCATTTTCTATGTTTAGAAAACATATCTGACTATATTTGGAAAACGTTTCCAAAACTCATTTACGGATTTCAAATGAACGTTGTATAAAACATCGTTTCGCTTAATCCATTTATCGCTTATTCCTTAACTTTATTCCTAATCAACCTTTTAGATCGAACCACAACTATTCCTTTGTCAATTCTGAAGTCAATCAAGTTGGGGTATAATTACCTCTCAGACCTTAATTGAACAGCGTCCTTTACTGTGAAATAGATGAAGCTCGTCACTCACTTTTTCCAATCATCTGTTTACGCAAATTCTCGGATTCAGGTTACGAATCCACTTCTTATATGACAACGTTTGATTATAACTATAACGTTATAATTCCTACCCCTAAAATATCTAACCTAAATTATAAATTTATTTCCTAACTCGAATAATTTAACAGACACCTAATTTCTAAATCAATAACTAAATCTTGATTTAAACCCTGGAAAGTAAATAGTACTTTCCCGAATTCGCTATAATCGAATTCGACGTATAACTCTCTTTCGAGTAATCTCTATTTGATTAACTCTTCTTCGAATAACCTATATTCGATTATCTCTCTTCGAATAACTCATATTCGAAATCTCTCTCTTTCGAATAAACAATATTCGATCTCTTTCTTTCGAATATGCTATATTCGAAAATCTCCTTTCGATTTACTAATCGATAACTCCTTTCGATCAAACTAAAATCGATAACTCCTTTATCTCTATTCGAATAACTAATATTCGACTAACTCCTTTGGATCAACTCATTTGATTAACTCCTTCGAATAACTAATTCGAATAACTTACCTTCGAATAACCAATATTCGATTTACTCTAACTCGGTTAACTTAATTCTAATCGATTTACTCCATTTCGATTCAACTTAATTCAAATCGATTAACTTAACTCAAATTGATTAACTCCTTTCGAATAACTAAATTCGATTTAACTCTAATTGAATAACAAATATTCAGTTAACTCTTACGTGTTTAACTCTATTTGAATAAGTAATTCGAATCACTCTAATGTGTTTAACTCTATTCAAATATCTAATTCGAATAACTCATTTCGAATAACTAAATTCGATTAACTCTTTTAACTTTACTCGAATAACTATATTCGATTAACACCTTCTTTCGAATAACTATATTCGATTAACTCTTCGACTAACTCCTTTGGATTAACTAACTTCGAATAACTCCTTTGGATTAACTAACTTCGAATAACCAATATTCGATAACTACTCTTCGAATAAATAATATTCGGTAACTCTTCTCAAATGAATAACATTTGATTTCTCCACTCGAATAAACTATATTCGATTACTCTTCCCTCGAATACACTATATTCGATAACTCTACTTCGAATACGTGATATTCGGCAACTCTACTCGATTAACTCCACTTGGATAACTCTAACTGGTCAACTCTAACTGGTCAACTCTAACTGGTCAACTTTAATTGGTCAACTTTACTGGTCACTTTAACTGTTTATCTTTAACTGGTAAACTTTAACTGGTTAACTCAAATGGTTTAACCTAACTGGTTAACTCAAATGGTTTAACCTAACTTGATTTACTTGTCTCGATTAACTGAACTAATCCACTTAGTTTAACTTAGTTAATTCACTTTGATTAACTCTAACCGATTTACTTAGTTTAACTCAGCTAATTCACTTTGATTAACCCAACTAATTTACTTCGATTAACCAATTAGTTTAACTTGACTAATTCACTTAGTTTGACGCAACTAATTCACTTTGATTTACAAATTAGTTTAACTTAACTAAGTCACTTAGTTTGACGCAACTAATTCACTTTGATTTACCAATTAGTTTAACTTAACTAATTCACTTCGATTTACCGCTTAGTTTATCTTAACTAATTTACTTTGGTTAACTTAACCAATTACTTTGATTAACTCGACTAACTTGCTTTGGTTAACCTAACAAATTACTTTGTTTAACTCGACTAACTTGCTTTGGTTAACCTAACCAATTACTTTGTTTAATCCTTTTATCACACTCTGGTTGTAATTCCTACTTCTACAATATCTCCTTAAAATCCATATCGTGTTATACTTGTGTGCGAAGAACGTGTTTAAATCTATCCTTGTATAATTCTATTTATTTTCCGAACAAGTGTTCCTTTATTTATTCCCTAAATAAATATTCCTTTATTCCATTTATTTATAATCTAAATAAATGTTCCTATATTTATTTCCTAAATAAATATTCCTTTATATTCTAATTCATTTATTTTCTAAATAAATGTTTCTATTTTATTTCATTTATTTTCTAAATAAATGTTTCCTTTTTCATTTATTTATTTTCTAATTAAATAAATGTTTTCCTTTTATAAAATCCTATCGATTTTATAAATAAGATTCATTTTCAATATAAACATTGAAAATCCCCTTATCAACATTTCGGTATGTTATGGTATTCAATCATATCAAATCACGATGTTCAATATCGTCCAAGCACATATAACCGCCCACAGATTTTATATCACATCATATAACAATATATGAAAAACAATAAAATAACTGTTGGAATCCAGTCGGATTCCTCCCACCTGTCTCCCTGCATCACAGATGTTAGACAATATAGATAACATCACTTTCAGTTCCATATGATATATTCTGTTAAACAGAATCAATATAGAAATTTAACTAACTGACTAGTAGTTCAATCAACCAATCAACACACAGTCAAACAGACAATTTTAACAGTTCTAACAATGCAACATGAAATTATAAACTGTTCAGAGTTAGTGAGATTTACTCACTTTGGACGATCATTGTTAATAACGATAACCATCGCTTGATTCAGACGGACAATTTATTTTGCAATAAATTGTAAGAGCTTCTATTCGCTCCCAGTCAGTTCCATTCGGTAGTGTCCATCCATACGATCCCAACGGATCCGACCGTTCGAATTTCACTTTATTCTTGGCCCAGACCGAACCTTGTAAATCAGACCCACGGCCCGCCTGGGTAGCTTCATCTTGTGGAAGGAGTTAAAACGTGTTGCTCTTCTTTTCTCCAAACCATTGCCGAAAATCAGACCAATCCCATTTCCTTTATACTCCACTATTTCTTCAACACCATCACGCCCTGTCACACACACCCAACCCGCTCTAGTTTAAGTCCATGGACCCAACATAACACAATATTTCTCTCCTTCCTTCTTCTCGGATCTGAGAATCCCATCTGCCGAAACCAACCTCCATGGCTGCATCGTTGCTCTCTCTTCCTTACAACTCTGCTTTTCAATGACACCCCCTCATGCCTGGAGCTCCAAAGTATAATCACTCCAAGAATCCCACTTGCCATTTTTGTAACCTCCTGAGCCTCATACCCTCTCATACTTCATGAATCGCAACAAACATTTTCACCCCAACACTCCGAAACGATGCTAAACTCCATGCAAATATTTAAAACAGTCACCATTCTTCCATAGTTGGCCAGACATCCTTGCATACAAAAAGCAACGTACCTGCTTGCGTCCTCAAATCAAAACGCTGAACCACACCATCTTCTTCCTTCGTCTGTGCTTCATGTTTTCTCTTTTTAAAACACCATGGACGAACTAAAAAAACAAAGCTCCTTCCCGCAAGCTCTCTTTTTCCGAAAACCTTCACTGATATATAAGAAGTTCCCACTGAAATGCCCCTCCTCACTACTGCGTCGTGGTACTACCCAACCAAATCCCGTCAGTTTTCCCTCCCTAGGGTTGTGTTCGCACCTTGTAGAAAGGGTATGGGAATGATTAGCTTGACTTGGGGATTTAAACGATATATGGTTTGTATTATTATTGAAGTTTGCGGTTTCTGGTAAACGAAAATGGCGGCTCAAAGAATGAAGTGGGGTGGACCTTTAATTTGTGTTTGTTTTCCGAAACTCTCGACACACTTTATTGTTTTGATTTATTTACCTGGCCAATCGATGGACAAGTGAATGCAGTTTTTACCTTGTAATGAAGTGATGAGAATATAGGGCCACGTGAGTGATGAACATGGCTTTGTTTGATCCACAAAATGAAGTCCAGGTTAGGATAATTGTTTTACACTTGAGAATAACCAATTATGTGGAACTCTGTTTGTTCACAGACTGATACGAAAATATCATTAAATCGAGAAATGTGCCGTGATCCCAAAAATATAATAATATCGGTAGTTTGACTCATATTGTGAAAACCCAAAAATATTGGTACAGGGTGCAAAACACTTCAAAATAAAAGTTGCTTATTTAATTAATTAAAAATTACAGAAAAATTCTAAAAATTAAATTATCGTTATGTTTCTAAAGAACCTTGTCTAAATTCAACCCCGATATTCAAATATATTGAAATAACCGTTATGGCCGATAAACGATTCTATAGCGACTATTCTGAAATTTGATTTGGACATATCTCAAAATCTACCCGACGAAATCCTGATTTTCCTCTTCCACTAGAAAGATATACTCCACCAGCTCCACACGTTTCTTGTTTCACAGAAATCCGGCTTAAAATGAATCATGTACATTCAGTTGAAGTTCAAATCACCAAATTGCGAACTGCCGCGACGTTTCAGGTTCGTTTTAATTATAATTATAAATTATAAGTTCGAACGTTTTACTTTAAGTTATCGATATCGCCAAATCGATATATAAATCATTAAATAAATTAATTATTCGACAGCTAACAAAACGCGCCATTACAGACTTCCCCCCTTAAAATAATTTCGTCCTCGAAATTGCTAAGTTAGAAAAATGCTACTAACCCTACTAACTAGATTTAAAAATCCTTTTTTTTGTTTACCTCTAAATTTCAGTTTTCAACTGAACCATTTAATTTTCAATTAAATTATTAATTCATTCTGGCTAACTGAATTTCCATAAATCATGAGAATGTTCTAACGCTTGGAATTTTCGAAAATTTTCGCCATAACCTCCTTTGTATTTGTCAATATGACAAACCACCTCTCGCCTCTCTAGGCTTTCTCCAACCCAAAAGAAAATCAAACAGCCAAGCGGCTTGCCAATTCGGCTCAAAAATCCAAACTCATATATGATATAAACTTGTACCTTTTTGTCGGGCATTTAACTCTATCCCTTTCATCTGCTACCACTTCAACATATACCAATGTTATCCATTCCAATTGATCTCCAATCAGTTCATATCCTCAAATCCAAATCGAATTTCATTCGAATTCTAATATCAAATTCCAAATTATTGACTTATCAATTTGGTTCCATTCTAGATTATCTCTAATCCAATTCCATTTTATTTAACTCGGTTCAAGTTAAATTTCAATTTATTTTTACCATCTCATTTTATTTAACTTCATTAGTTAAATTTTGATTCCAGAACTTAAGTTCCTGGGTTTCTTTCAAATCAATTTGAAATCATAATGCCAATTCAAAACCTTTGAATTTCTGAACAACTTGTTTTCTCAAAACAATTCAAAAACAAAATCTTTAGTAGTAATCCGCCACTTAAAACTCGAAAATGAACACTGATGATGTCTAGATTCATCATCAGAATCTATTTTCCAACTATCGAAGTGAGTTCAATACTATATCATTTTAAATTTTGAAAAACATTTTCAAAATCTCCCAGGAACTTAAAATTTCCTTATTTTAAATTCCAAATTCTGATTTAAATTCATATTTAATTCAAACTATTTCATATATTACATTCATATGAATTCTGATTGGTCATTTATAACCATTTCACCCTTTTATAATCTTATTCGATTATAATAACAACCAACACAATCAATATACTATAATAATTTCAAGATATATATTTCTTCTATAAACAAATGTATTTTGGGAACAATTATTTCATTTACCCACTTTCAAAACATACCATGACGGTTCATCGTATTCGAGTGTTTAGTAACCCTTATCGATACAGTGGATCAACTGATCGACCAGAATTCATAAGCCACTCAACCAATGAGTCTCCACAATATAAAACCATTTTATATTGAATAACAATTACGCGCTCATATATATATACACTCAAACTCAATCTAGGATATTACTAATCCCATCTCTATCGAGTTATGCCACAGAGCCAAGGTAATCACTTAACTTAAGCTCTGATACCAAATGTAACGGCTGGAAATTTCCGACTCCTCGAGAGTCGGAAATTCCGGGGACGTTAGTGAAAGAAAGTAGAGGGTGAGGAAGAAAAGATAGAACTAATAGAATAGAAGAAGAAGAACTTACATCATCAGAGTAACCACGAATCTCACAGCGGAACGAATAAAATATAACATAACTTTGAAATACAAATCAGTACTCGTATATACATACCATTTCAAAGTACAACACTTAACAACACAGCGGAATAATAATAGCTATAATCCTGAAGTCTTCTGCTCCAAGCTCTCCAAGTGTATCTGTAAAATCCCGACTACTTGACTGCCCGTACAAATTTAGGCACCCAAGAGTTTAGGGAAAACAAACAAAATAAACTCCGGGTCAGTCATGGGACTGGTGTGAATAAAACTCCAACACTTGGTTAAATAAAGGATATCTTTCTGATATTATAATAATGTCTAAATACAAATAGATATCAATCTAGCAGAACGCTTGCATCTCACGTTCCACATACAAAGTATACAAATAAAACCGTGAGCGCTTATTGGAGATTGGATTCCAACAGACAAGGTATGGGAGCACCTTCCGATCAGTGTACTCTAGAGGAGATACACTAGGGTTCAACAAGAACGTCTTGCAACCCGGCCACACATGGCCATCCACTCATTTAGCTTGAGTGTAACGAATATATTATCACCGAGGGTTGGGATCAGCAACCATCCTTCCCGATAAGGGACAGCATTGAAATAGATTATAAAGAAGTACAATTGAATATTCTCTAGATGGTGATAATACACCCTGCTTGGGTATGGCCTAACTAGCCATGCTGCCTAGCCCAACTTCTGTTATTTCCCGGTTGTGAGGTTTGAGGTCACGTTTATCACTTTGACAGATTATTTCTTCAATTACTTTGAATGCCACATCGTCATACCCGCCAAATCATTATCGATTTCTCAAGGCATCACGAGTATAAAAGCTAAGAGAAACGAATTTCTCCGCCACCAACGTAATACATTTAAAGAGATCAACATATATGATTCGTTAAGAATACTTTGTCAGACACTCGTCCATATACGTTGTTCTAGGACTGAATAAACCGAAGGCACTATTCAGTGAATCCATCCTACCTAGGCTTTTCACAATAGCCCTTGCACTTCACTCCGTCTTCAATTATCTTCAGCGTACTTGATTCGCAACGCTTATGCTAATACGGAGTGGTTCTTCGGATAATAATCCAACCGGTCTCTCCATATTTACAACGTAAATATGGTCAAAACTTTGATAGTCTGTGATTCAACTATCAAATGAAAACATGTCGGTGTACAAACAACGATCTTATTTCCAAATGGAAATTCGATCGATCAATCATCATATACATATATATGTTCATATTTCCTTATTTCATATATTTAGAAAATATATGTTATTAATCATTGGAAAACATTTCCATAGCTTATTTTCACATCACTATTATTTCGCAACTATCAGTCCCTAACTGTAACTAGTATGAGAACAATTCTCTAAGTATCAATCCGGAAGGTCGAAACCAACGTCAGATCGTCACTTAGAAAACCGTTCAACTTACCCTCTCCAGTCAGTTTCTGAATTTGCTTAACTCTATTTCTTAAATTCTTATCATGAAAACATTTCATTTTCTATGTTTAGAAAACATATCTGACTATATTTGGAAAACGTTTCCAAAACTCATTTACGGATTTCAAATGAACGTTGTATAAAACATCGTTTCGCTTAATCCATTTATCGCTTATTCCTTAACTTTATTCCTAATCAACCTTTTAGATCGAACCACAACTATTCCTTTGTCAATTCTGAAGTCAATCAAGTTGGAGTATAATTACCTCTCAGACCTTAATTGAACAACGTCCTTTACTGTGAAATAGATGAAGCTCGTCACTCACTTTTTCCAATCATCTGTTTACGCAAATTCTCGGATTCAGGTTACGGATCCACTTCTTATATGACAACGTTTGATTATAACTATAACGTTATAATTCCTACCCCTAAAATATCTAACCTAAATTATAAATTTATTTCCTAACTCGAATAATTTAACAGACACCTAATTTCTAAATCAATAACTAAATCATGATTTAAACCCTGGAAAGTAAATAGTACTTTCCCGAATTCGCTATAATCGAATTCGACGTATAACTCTCTTTCGAGTAATCTCTATTTGATTAACTCTTCTTCGAATAACCTATATTCGATTATCTCTCTTCGAATAACTCATATTCGAAATCTCTCTCTTTCGAATAAACAATATTCGATCTCTTTCTTTCGAATATGCTATATTCGAAAATCTCCTTTCGATTTACTAATCGATAACTCCTTTCGATCAAACTAAAATCGATAACTCCTTTATCTCTATTCGAATAACTAATATTCGACTAACTCCTTTGGATCAACTCATTTGATTAACTCCTTCGAATAACTAATTCGAATAACTTACCTTCGAATAACCAATATTCGATTTACTCTAACTCGGTTAACTTAATTCTAATCGATTTACTCCATTTCGATTCAACTTAATTCAAATCGATTAACTTAACTCAAATTGATTAACTCCTTTCGAATAACTAATTTCGATTTAACTCTAATTGAATAACAAATATTCAATTAACTCTTACGTGTTTAACTCTATTTGAATAAGTAATTCGAATCACTCTAATGTGTTTAACTCTATTCAAATATCTAATTCGAATAACTCATTTCGAATAACTAAATTCGATTAACTCTTTTAACTTTACTCGAATAACTATATTCGATTAACACCTTCTTTCGAATAACTATATTCGATTAACTCTTCGACTAACTCCTTTGGATTAACTAACTTCGAATAACTCCTTTGGATTAACTAACTTCGAATAACCAATATTCGATAACTACTCTTCGAATAAATAATATTCGGTAACTCTTCTCAAATGAATAACATTTGATTTCTCCACTCGAATAAACTATATTCGATTACTCTTCCCTCGAATACACTATATTCGATAACTCTACTTCGAATACGTGATATTCGGCAACTCTACTCGATTAACTCCACTTGGATAACTCTAACTGGTCAACTCTAACTGGTCAACTTTAACTGGTCAACTTTACTGGTCACTTTAACTGTTTATCTTTAACTGGTAAACTTTAACTGGTTAACTCAAATGGTTTAACCTAACTGGTTAACTCAAATGGTTTAACCTAACTTTATTTACTTGTCTCGATTAACTGAACTAATCCACTTAGTTTAACTTAGTTAATTCACTTTGATTAACTCTAACTGATTTACTTAGTTTAACTCAGCTAATTCACTTTGATTAACCCAACTAATTTACTTCGATTAACCAATTAGTTTAACTTGACTAATTCACTTAGTTTGACGCAACTAATTCACTTTGATTTACAAATTAGTTTAACTTAACTAAGTCACTTAGTTTGACGCAACTAATTCACTTTGATTTACCAATTAGTTTAACTTAACTAATTCACTTCGATTTACCGCTTAGTTTATCTTAACTAATTTACTTTGGTTAACTTAACCAATTACTTTGATTAACTCGACTAACTTGCTTTGGTTAACCTAACAAATTACTTTGTTTAACTCGACTAACTTGCTTTGGTTAACCTAACCAATTACTTTGTTTAATCCTTTTATCACACTCTGGTTGTAATTCCTACTTCTACAATATCTCCTTAAAATCCATATCGTGTTATACTTGTGTGCGAAGCACGTGTTTAAATCTATCCTTGTATAATTCTATTTATTTTCCGAACAAGTGTTCCTTTATTTATTCCCCTAAATAAATATTCCTTTATTCCATTTATTTATAATCTAAATAAATGTTCCTATATTTATTTCCTAAATAAATATTCCTTTATATTCTAATTCATTTATTTTCTAAATAAATGTTTCTATTTTATTTCATTTATTTTCTAAATAAATGTTTCCTTTTTCATTTATTTATTTTCTAATTAAATAAATGTTTTCCTTTTATAAAATCTTATCGATTTTATAAATAAGATTCATTTTCAATATAAACATTGAAAATCCCCTTATCAACATTTCGGTATGTTATGGTATTCAATCATATCAAATCACGATGTTCAATATCGTCCAAGCACATATAACCGCCCACAGATTTTATATCACATCATATAACAATATATGAAAAACAATAAAATAACTGTTGAGGAATCCAGTCGGATTCCTCCCACCTGTCTCCCTGCATCACAGATGTTAGACAATATAGATAACATCACTATCAGTTCCATATGATATATTCTGTTAAACAGAATCAATATAGAAATTTAACTAACTGACTAGTAGTTCAATCAACCAATCAACACACAGTCAAACAGACAATTTTAACAGTTCTAACAATGCAACATGAAATTATAAACTGTTCAGAGTTAGTGAGATTTACTCACTTTGGACGATCATTGTTAATAACGATAACCATCGCTTGATTCAGACGGACAATTTATTTTGCAATAAATTGTAAGAGCTTCTATTCGCTCCCAGTCAGTTCCATTCGGTAGTGTCCATCCATACGATCCCAACGGATCCGACCGTTCGAATTTCACTTTATTCTTGGCCTAGACCGAACCTTGTAAATCAGACCCACGGCCCGCCTGGGTAGCTTCATCTTGTGGAAGGAGTTAAAACGTGTTGCTCTTCTTTTCTCCAAACCATTGCCGAAAATCAGACCAATCCCATTTCCTTTATACTCCACTATTTCTTCAACTCCATCACGCCCTGTCACACACACCCAACCCGCTCCAGTTTAAGTCCATGGACCCAACATAACACAATATTTCTCTCCTTCCTTCTCTCGGATCTGAGAATCCCATCTGCCGAAACCAACCTCCATGGCTGCATCGTTGCTCTCTCTTCCTTACAACTCTGCTTTTCAATGACACCCCCTCATGCCTGGAGCTCCAAAGTATAATCACTCCAAGAATCCCACTTGCCATTTTTGTAACCTCCTGAGCCTCATACCCTCTCATACTTCATGAATCGCAACAAACATTTTCACCCCAACACTCCCAAACAATGCTAAACTCCATGCAAATACTTAAAACAGTCACCATTCTTCCATAGTTGGCCAGACATCCTTGCATACAAAAAGCAACGTACCTGCTTGCGTCCTCAAATCAAAACGCTGAACCACACCATCTTCTTCCTTCATCTGTGCTTCACGTTTTCTCTTTTTAAAACACCATGGACGAACTAAAAAAACAAAGCTCCTTCCCGCAAGCTCTCTTTTTCCGAAAACCTTCACTGATATATAAGAAGTTCCCACTGAAATGCCCCTCCTCACTACTGCGTCGCGGTACTACCCAACCAAATCCCGTCAGTTTTCCCTCCCTAGGGTTGTGTTCGCACCTTGTAGAAAGGGTATGGGAATGGTTAGCTTGACTTGGGGATTTAAACGATATATGGTTTGTATTATTATTGAAGTTTGCGGTTTCTGGTAAATGAAAATGGCGGCTCAAAGAATGAAGTGGGGTGGACCTTTAATTTGTGTTTGTTTTCCGAAACTCTCGACACACTTTATTGTTTTGATTTATTTACCTGGCCAATCGATGGACAAGTGAATGCAGTTTTTACCTTGTAATGAAGTGATGAGAATATAAGGCCACGTGAGTGATGAACATGGCTTTGTTTGATCCACATAATGAAGTCCAGGTTAGGATAATTGTTTTACACTTGAGAATAGCCAATTATGCGGAACTCTGTTTGTTCACGGACTGATACGAAAATATCATTAAATCGAGAAATGTGCCGTGATCCCAAAAATATAATAATATCGGTAGTTTGACTCATATTGTGAAAACCCAAAAATATTGGTACAGGGTGCAAAACACTTCAAAATAAAAGTTGCTTATTTAATTAATTAAAAATTACAGAAAAATTCTAAAAATTAAATTATCGTTATGTTTCTAAAGAACCTTGTCTAAATTCAACCCCGATATTCAAATATATTGAAATAACCGTTATGGCCGATAAACGATTCTATAGCGACTATTCTGAAATTTGATTTGGACATATCTCAAAATCTACCCGACGAAATCCTGATTTTCCTCTTCCACTAGAAAGATATACTCCACCAGCTCCACACGTTTCTTGTTTCACAGAAATCCGGCTTAAAATGAATCATGTACATTCAGTTGAAGTTCAAATCGCCAAATTGCGAACTGCCGCGACGTTTCAGGTTCGTTTTAATTATAATTATAAATTATAAGTTCGAACGTTTTACTTTAAGTTATCGATATCGCCAAATCGATATATAAATCATTAAATAAATTAATTATTCGACAGCTAACAAAACGCGCCTTTACACAAGCAATTAGGCCATTAACAATGCAATTTAGCCCTTAATGACACATATTTAAGCTAAAAATGACACAATTTAACATGTTTTTAACGCTTTTCTTCACACTATAAGTATGTTGAGATTAGATTAACATCAAAGTAAATTATAAACACGATTTTTACATTGTTTGGAAGTTTTTAACACTTAAAATCATGTTTACAACAAATTTCCACACTTTTTTTTTTACAAAACCCAATCTTTTTAACATAATTTGTGTAAATTTCATAAAACTTTGAATTTGAATATATTAATAACGCTATAATTCTGCATAATTCACCAAAATTACATTTTATATATATTTTATTAATATTTTTGGAACGAAATTCTATTAATTATTCAAATCAAATATCTTATGCTTATTAAAATTCTCAAAATTTCTTATCATACAAATTTAGACATAATTTTGCAAAACTTTGTTTCTTTTAATCACCAAAATTTTCAACACATACTTTCTCAACTTTTAATAAATCCCAAGCCTCAAATTAATCACTAAAATGATTAATTCTTTTTTTTTTTACCGCATTAAACCCCAAACTTTCATTTTAAATCTCCAACTCACTAATGTATGTTGGATTTACCAATTAATTTGATAATTACGACGTAATTACTTCAAAATTTTCACTTATAATTTATTAATACCTACAGCAGGTAATCACTAAAATTCGGGTTGTTACATTTCTGTTCGGCTACCTGTTATGATTATTGGGGGTAAAACCCATCACTAGAAGTACACCTAAGTCTACCATCTTGTTCTTGTTGGTATCATTCAGTTCTTGTTATACTAGTATTGGTGCAGAGAAAAGTACTTGAGAAGCACAATATATTCTGTTATGTTTATTCAATTTATCCTGCTTAGTTTGCCATACCTGTCTTATGATACTGTTATCTCTCTCATCCACTTTATATGCCTGTCATGATGCTTTTACTTGTTTATATGCTAAAAGTAACTGGACTCTCCAGACTTTATGTCTGACCCGCTTTGTTTTCTTTTTTCTCTTTTCCTCTTCTCTCTAGGTTCTCAAGGTGGGAATACTCTCACTTGATTAGGATTCTCTCTTCTATTACTGCTTGGAGCCGCCAAGATGTACCGCTTCGATTACCTGTCTAGTATGATATGGCTCATTTTTGGGACTATGCTTTTATACTACTGTACTCTAATGATTTTAGTACAAGGCAAATACTTTAAATTGATGTAATGGGCTTTCTGTATTTCATACTTATGTTGTAACTGAATTTGAACCACGTTGTTTTGTATTTGGAAAATAAAGTTTTAAATTCCGCTGTTATTTTATATTTTTCTTGTGATGCTTCTATTTCTATTTACCTATAACGCTTCATGAAACTTAATGCATTCTGTTAAAGAGTGACATTAATGGACGTGAGGTGTCACATTTGGTATCAGAGCGAGGTTACCAGATCAGATGAAAGGTTTTGAAAATTGTTTTCAAAAAGGTTTTAAAAGAAAGCATTTTCAAAAGAAAACTCTGTTTTGAAAAACATATTCACCAATGACATATGAAATTCTTTCAATTCTTTGTTTGAATTCCTTTTCTTTTCTTTTCAGCATGTCTGGGGAACTAATTCTTTCCGAGGGCGTTACGATATCGGCTTGGTTCCGTAGGTATCTTGAGGCTACGGTGCCTGCCGAAGGCCAAACATGCGCCCCTCCCCCAGCTTCGGCCGTTGTTCCTCCTCCTCCCCCCCATGAGTGGATAATATTTCCAAGATATGCAAGGACTTCTGTGCTATGGGAGGAAAGCCATTCCGAGGATCTGTGACTTTTGTAAAAGCAAGGAATTGGCTTAAAGAGACGGAGGTTTGTTTGGAATTTTTGAGGATGACGACCGTAGGAAGATTCAGTTGGTGTTTTGGCAGCTGAAAGATAAGGCTTCATTCTAGTGGGAAGTGATGCAAGCAGGCCATCCAGTTGAGACTTAGGGTGATTTCTGATAGAGATTCGAGATGAAGTTTCTTTCACAAGCCGAGAAAAGTATGCAAATAGAAAGGTTTCTGGCACATATGCAAGGAGGCATATCTGTCAAAAACTATGTCAATAAGCTCAGTCAATTGGCGAGGTTTGGAGCTAGTGAATAACCTACACAAGAAAGCTTTGAGGTTTGCAAGAGGATTGAATGAACCCCTCCATGGGTAAGCCATGTCTCATATTCCGATGGGAGTAACTTTCGAGAAACTCATTGATATGGCATTTATGTACGAGGAAGATAAAGGAGAAAAGAAAGTGGATAAGATTGATGAAACATAGAACAAAAAAGTGTGGCCCAAGAAAGAACAACAACAACAAAAGAAGGCCGGAAAGAAGGACAAAGCCCGAGAAAAGAGGAAATATAATAGTTGTGGGCGCATGCATCATTTGAGAAAAGACTGCAAAAGAAGGAAAAATGCTTGTTTTCATTGTGGAAAGGTCAAACACCTTATTAAGGCTTGCCCGAAGAAGCAAGGACAGGGCCAAAGGGCAGAATCTTCTAGAGGGAAGGTGCATGCTCTCGTGGCCGGTGTACCAGATAGAGGTAAGAAAGTTTCTGTTGAAGGTTTGATTTCTCTTTTCGATCATCCTGTTAGAACTCTTTTTGATTCTAGTGCTTCACATTCTTTTATATCTGATTCTGTGGTTGAGTCTCTGCACCTTAGTACTTGTATGGTTTTGATCCCGTTATCGTCTCAAACCCCACTTGAGGTACGACCAATTTATCTATGATTTGTCAGGGTTTGAGAATTTTTGTGTTACGCGTCGAGTTTGAGTGCGACGCATATGTGATTAGTTTCATGGGCTATGGTATGATTATAGGGATGGATTGACTAGCCATGTATGGTTCCATTCTGGATTGTGGGAGGAGGGACATTAGATTTTTGACTTGCCATGGGAGGACCCTCGAGATTTCTTGTGACCCTAAGGGGTTTGTCTTGCTTAGTTTCCTAGAGTCATTTGATGCATCTATCGATGATTTACGATATGTATCAGTAGTCTGTGAGTATCCTGATGTTTTTGAGGAGGTTCGGAGCACGAGATTGATTTCCGTGTATACTTGTTGGACAATGCAAAGAAAGTTACATTGCCTGTGCGCCATATGGTTCCGAGAGAAAGGAGGGAGCTCAACAAGCAAGTATGGGAGCTACTTGAGAAAGGGTTTATTAGGCGAAGTATATCTGAATGGGGTGCTCTAGTAGTATTCGCCACTAAGACGGATGGTTTGCTTCACTTGTGCATGGATTATAAGGAGTTGAATAAGATCACTAAGAAAAACAGGCACCCACTTCCGAGGATAGATGATTTGTTTGATCAGCTTGTTGGTGCATCTGTTTTCTCCCAGTTAGATTTATCCACGGGGTTTCATCAGTTGAGAGTGGCCGAGGATAGTATAGACAAGACTGCTTTTAGAACTCCAGATGGTTTCTTCGAGTGGCTCGTCATGCCTTTTGGGTTGACGAATGCACCCACTTATTTTGTGGATCTGATGAGTAGGGTGTTTCGGGAGTTTCTAAATAAGTTCGTTGTAGTCTTTGTTGATGACATCTTGATTTTCTCGAAGAGCGACGAAGAGCATGCCCTACATTTAAGGGAGGTTTTGAAAACTCTCTAAGCGCATCAGATAAAGGCAAAATTCTCCAAATGCCATTTTTGGAGAAAGGAAGTGAGATTTGTAGGGCATGTGGTCTCTAAGGATGGGATAGCCGTGGATCCCACGAAAGTATTTGCAGTCCAAGATTGGCAGATTCCAAATAATGCAATAGAGGTGAGGAGTTTTCTTGATTTAGCGGCCTATTATAGGAAGTTCATTAAAGACCTCGCAAAGATATCAGCCCTACTCACCAGACTGACGAAGAAGAATCCGACATTTTCTTGGGATATATAATGTGTGGATGCTTTTTAGCGATTGAAGAAGGCTCTGACGACAACCCCGGTCTTGACTTTGCCCGATGGGAACAAAGTATTCACATTATACACCAATGCATGTGGTACAGGGCTTAGTGCTGTTTTTGTTGCAAGAGGGAAGGGTAGGATGTTATAGTGGTAGACAGTTAAGAGTCCATGAGAAGAACTACCCTACCCATGACTTAGAGTTGGCTGCCGTAGTATTTGCACTTAAGATTTGGTGTCATTATCTACTTGGGGAGAAGTTCGAGTTGTATACCAATCATAAATCTCTCAAATATTTGTTCTCGCAAAAGGATCTCCATTTGGGGGCAACAGAGATGGATGGAGTTCCTAGCGTCCTATGATTTTGAGAATGCTTATACCCCTGGCAAGGGTAATGTAGTGGCGAACGCACTGAGTAGGCAGAGGATGAATTTGAGTCCACTACTATAGAGAGGCAGATCTTGGAGTATATATCGACCTTTGATTTTAGGCCATCTACGTATCTTATACCTGGTTTGTTGGCATCGTTAGAGGTGTGACCTACTCTTATAGATCAAATAGGGACTTCGCAGCAAGAGGACCCACAGATAGCAGACATCTTGGATAGGTTCAATAGAGGGGAGACTTCTAGTCACCTCAGTAGATATTCCATAGATGATAGAGGTGGTTGCGACGAGATGGACGACTTTGTTTACCCCGAGTTGGGAGCCTATTGAAGACAGTCCTTAAGGAAGCCCATCATTATAGAATGACTATCCATCAGGCGGTGATAAGATGTATAGAGATATTAAGAGGGTTTTCCTTTAGGTTGTGATGAAGAAAGATGTAGTGGAATTTGTTTCTCGATATTTGATTTGCCAGCAAGTCAAAGCTGAGAAAAGGAAGCTTAGTGGTTTACTTCATCCTTTGGAGGTCCCACAGTGGAAGTCGGAGAGCGTCTCTATGAATTTCATTGATGGTTTGCCTAAATCAAGGAAAGGCAACACCAGTACTTGGGTTATAGTTGATATACATACTAAGAGTGCTCATTTCATTCGTGTTAGGAGTAAGAGGACGACAACATGGTTGGTAGCAGTTTATTTTCGTGAAATAGTCCGTCTATATAAAATACCTTCTAGTATAATGAGTGATTGTGACCTTATATTCACTAGTGAGTTTTGAAGGAGCTTGCAAGAGGCATTAGGTACACAGTTGTGTTTGAGCACCTCTTATCACCCTCATATAGTTGGGCAAACGGAGAGGGTGAATAGAGTTCTTTTAAGATTGTGTATCCCAGACTTCAGAGTGACTTGGGAAGAGCATCTTCCATTAGTAGAGTTTGCTACAACAACAGTTATCAGACTAGTATTGGCATGGCACCCTTCGAGGCATTGTATGGATGACCTTGTTGATCACTGACTTATTAGTGGGAGACTACGGATATGCTCCTACTTGGCCCTGAGATGATTATAGAAACTTCAGAAAAGATTGATCTCATTCACAGACGCATGAAGACAACTCAATACATGTAGAAGTCCTACGCAGGTAATAGAAGGACTTATATTGAGTTTGAGGTGGGAGACGTGGTTTTCATCAAGGTATCACCTTTGAGGAATATTGTTCGCTTTGGATTTGCAGGGAAATTGGCACCAAGGTTTGTAGGGTCGTTTACCATAACTAAAAAGATTGTCCAAATAGCCTATAGAGTAAAGCTACCAAAGAGATTGATGGTGATTCATGATGTTTTCCATGTTTCTCATTTACGGTAGTTCCTACATGATACCGTAGAAGTAGTTGAGCAAAGTACACTTAGGGAAGTAGAGGTAGAACGGGAGGCGATAGTTAGATGGGTTCCTACCCATATTCTTGGATCGGAGGTTAAGAAGCTACGCAATCGAGAGGTCAAGTTGATGAAAGTTTAATGAGAGATGACCCCGAGGATGTAACTTGAGAGACTGAAGACAAGATTCGCACTTCGTACCTTTTCTTTTCAAGGGTGCGTTCTTAACTTCTTTTCCAAAGCTTTTATTTGTACTTGCTTCTATAATTTAAGTATATCCTATTGATGTAATCTTCGACCTTTAGGTAGGGAACCAATGAATGTAAACAAGTGTTTGAGACATGTTATGTTTGATGGATGCTAGTGGATGCAAGTGTTTGCTGGTGGTTGCTCATGGATGCATACACACACACATTAGGCACTAGATTGGCTCAATCACTCTCATACTGCATATGAATGTGTGTGTATTTCTTTTTTATGGATGAAAATGGTGTATCATCATGTGGATGTTGATTTGGACAAATGATTGTGCACCTATATAGAACTTACATGTTATGCTGAGATTATTTGCATACATGTTGGTTTCATGGCAATAACGTACATTACATTAAGGAGGTCGACTGAATCAGTAGACCGCCTGATTTTTCGCATTTGTATAGGGACATATGCACACACCTTTGCAAATGTTCATATAAGCATTAGAAATCTTTTAAGGACAATGGATGCCTGTGATGATGAATGAATAGATGGATGTGGATGTTAGGATATACTTTCTTCTTAACTTAGAGATTTTGGGGACGAGATCCTTTAAGTAGGGAGAATGTAACACCTCGTAATTTTAAAGAACACTATAATGTTAAAATAAAGAATTCTTAATTAATATTGGGAATTCGGTAAAACGGACTGCGCCATTGCGTTCGTCTCAGGATTTTGCTTAAGATAGGCTCCGAGTTTGCGTAAAACGGACATCGTATGAAGAGGATATTAAGGTTTGAAGTTTGAATACATATAAGAAAAATATATATGAATAAACAAGTCTAGAAAATCAAAATCAGAGAGAGGGAGAGGGAAGGAAATTGTCCTGTTAGGGGTCAACCCCATGCCCTATGCGTGTCAACCCATGGATCGCCCCCTACATGGGGGTGTCGACCCCTTGGTCGTCCCCACCCAGATCTGGTACAAATCCATTTTGGTGAAAGTTGACTCGTTTCTTGACCAGATTCGTTGACATTAGGCTATAAATAGGACCTCATTTCTATTGTTTTACTCATAAAAAACAATGGAGACAATGTGGTACTGCCCCAACTCAGATCATATTAGCCTATTCTTCTATAACAACAACTTATAAGTATACAAGAATCTCTGCTACAACATCAACAGTCAATTCTCTATTCTTTAGATCCAGTCACGGTGAGTTCATATTATTTTTAGATGTAAACATTTAATAGTAATCTTGACATATTTATAAGTTTGGATCTAAACCTATGCCTGTTGTAATATGAATCGTAACTAAACAGATCTGCCACTACTTGTACACCTAGTATACTGTTTAGTTCTCATATGGCCATTCCTGATATGCCTATTTTGTTATTATGCCTAATCATGTCACCATATGCCTATTCTATTAGTATGCCTATTTCTGTCATCATATGCATGTTTTGATTTTATGTCAATTTCTGTTCTCCTCTCTCCCTCCTTCCCTTTTTATTTTTATAGCTAGACTACCTTTGAGCCTGGGTCTATCGCTGAAATATGCAAATGCACAAATATGGGAATGGTTGAGAATGGTAAATTGGGGCATAACTTGTATTATAAAACATGATTGGGACTTGGGGGCATAATCTATACCTTGAACTAAAACTTTAATTTGGGGCATAACTTGTAACTTGGACCAGACTGGGATATGGGGAATAGCCTTGTAATGAACATGAACAATTGTCTAAGAATAAACATGCCTAAATTTACAAAAAATAGAAGTTGTAACCACACTTAGACACGAGGTTAGATTACAATTGTGGCAGAAGTCTACCCGGAACTGCCCAACAAATCTAGTATCCACAAGTGCTTAATCTAATGGGAGGGGTCAAGTTCATAAACGTACATGTAACGGTACTAAGACACGAGGTTAAGTCCGACTTATGGTAGAAGTCTGCCCGGAACCGACCGATATATCCATCATCCATAAGTGGTGGACTTAATGTGAGAGGTCTGGTGCATTAACATGCATAAATGGAAAATGATAATAACTTGTTAACCTATAAAACTTAACCTGTTTAAAACCATGGGGTTACATGAACCTGTCATATTAAGTAGGGGTTAAGTAAACTTGCTTGAATCAGTGGGGGGTTAAGTAAACTTACTTAAATCCATGGGGTGTTATATGAAACCGACAAAATTAACCTATTTTATATGTTAGGGTTATGCAACCTTGTTAAACTATTAGACATATCCTGTCAAAATCCTAATAGTAGGGGTGCAAGCCTAGGAGGTAACTTGTATCATCTGTTGTGTGGACCCATATTATTCAGTAACCTATCTTGGTACCAAAAGGGAACCCCAAACTAGATAGGGGTCGGGGAACGCTTACTGGATTGATTGTAAGAGGTCACTTGAGTGAGGGGGTTGATGGCGCATTTCGGCGGACTCATGTGTGTGCATGAATCCGCTTGACTTGGGACAATAAGACGACTATGACATAGTAGATACGGCTGTGCATCTTGAAAATAATGGAGTTTCCACTTTAGGAAGCGATACATCCTACTATTGGGCCAGCACAGGGTATCAACGGGATAGGGACCCAATCGATTAGGTTACATCTTGTCTTGCTTGTTTAGGAACCCGTTATTATCGTTTAGGGGTAATACCTTTCATTTCTGTTGGGCTACCTGTTATTATTGTTGGGGGTAAAAGCCATCACTAGAAGTACACCTAAGTCTACCATCTTGTTCTTGTTGGGATCATTCAGTTCTTGTTATACTGGTATTGGAGCAGAGAAAAGTACTTGAGAAGTGCTATATTTTGTTATATTTATTCAGTTTATCCTGCTAGGTTTTCCATAATTGTCTTATGATACTGTTATTACTCTCATCTAGTTTATATGCCTGTCATTATGCTTTTACTTACTTATATTCAAAAAGTAACTGGACTTGCCAGACTTTATGTCTGACCCATTTTGTTTACTTTTCTCTCCCTTCCTCTTTCCCCCAGGTTCTCAGGGTGGGAATACTCAGGCTTGATTAAGATTCCCTCTTCTATTACCGCTTGGAGCTGCTAAGATGTACCACTTTGATTACCTGTCTTCTCTGATATGGCTCTTTTTAGGGACTATGCTTTTATATTACTCTACTACAATGATTTTAGTACAAGGCAGATCCTTTAAATTGATGTAATGGGTTTTCTGTATTTCAGACTTATGTTGTAACTGAAATTGGACCACGATGTTTTCTGTTTGGAAAATAAAGTTTTAAATTCCATTGTTATTTTATATTTGTCTTGTGATGCTTCTATTTCTGTTTACCTATAACACATCACAAAACTTAATGCATTCTGATAAAGAGTAACATTAACAGACGTTGGGTGTCACAATGAATGTGATCTCGAACTGTCTCAACTCTATGCTCCACTTCAGTTGTCGCCCAGATGCCTCAGGTTGCTGCAGGACCTGTCGTAACAGCTGGTCAGTGTAGACCTTGATAGGGTGATACTGAAAGTATGGTCGTATCTTCCGGGAGGAGATCAACAAATAGTAGGCTAGCTACTTGATCTTTGGGTAGTTCTTTTCTTCCCCCATCAATCATTCGTTGATGCAGTAAATAGGTCATTGGACACAATCTTCAATGCGCACGAGCGCACAGCTGATTGCCTACATGGAAACAACCAAATAAACATACGAGTTCTCGTGATCCACAGGTTTGGACAAGATAGGTGGTCGTTATAAGTGATTCAGAAGATCCTTGAATGCAGCGACGCACTCCGGGGTCCATGCGAAGTTGCGCTTCACCTTTCTGGGAAAGTCGAAAAGGGAACACATTTGTCGATGGATTTAGAGATGAATCGACTTAAAGAAGCAACACTCCCTTTTAAACTTTGAACATCCTTGATGCTCCGAGGGGATTGAATGTCCCAGATAGCTTTGATCTTATTTGGATTGGCTTCGATGCCTCGCGTATTGACAATGAAACCCAAGAATGTTCCCGATGCAACGCCAAAGGAGCATTTCAAGGGATTGAGTTTCATGTCATATTAGTGGAGGACATCGAACATTTACGAGAGGCCACATATGTGGTCGTTCGACGTCTTTGATTTTACAAGCATGTCGTCTACGTATACCTCCATGGATCTTCCAATCTGATCCTTGAAAATGGAGTTGACCAGTCGTTGGTTGGTGGCTCTTGCATTCTTTAGACCAAAGGGCATGATGCGATTATAGTAAAGCCCGAGATCAGTTATGAAAGAAGTATGATCCTGGTCCGGGAGGTGCATCCGAATCTGGTTATAACTTGAGTAGGCGTCCATGAAGGATAAAAGATGGTATCCGATGGTTGAATCAACAAGTTGGTCGAACTTAACAAGTGAGAAGCTGACTTTAGGGCATGCCTTGTTCAAGTCGGAGGAATCGATACACGACTGCCACTCGTCGTTTTCTTTCTTGACCAGGACCGGATTGGAGATCCATTTAGGTTAATAGGTTTCCCAAATGAAATCATTATTGAGTAGCCTATCTACCTCTTCCTTGAGTGCATTCGATCTTTCAGTTCCCAAGAATTGACGCTTCTATTTGACCGAAGGTTGCATGGGGTTGAGAGTTAGCCTATGAAAAGCGATTGCAGGGTCGATGCCACACATATTAGAGTGGTCCAAGTGAATACGTCGAGGTTGACCCTTAAGAATTCCGCAAGATCTTCCTTTACCATAGGATGGAGTTGCGATCCAACTTTTAAGACCTTTGTCGGGTCATTGGGGCTTACTGGAACATCCACCGTTGGTTCTACTAGAGTAGCCCTTTCACAATCAAGCCCTTTGTCTTTCCTTTGATCGAGATCGTGAGAGAGACGGCAGTGGCGTGTGAGCCAAGACTTGGACGCTGTTGATTGCTATGCGGAGACGGTCTTGGTGCAAGAAGGCGGAGGCACAGTTTTGCCCTTGTCCTTATTGCGTATATTTTTCTACTCAATGAGGTAGTAATCCCTAGCTGTTGTGTGGTTGCCTCCAACAGTACAGATCCCATTTTCCTTTGGGAACTTCAGTAGGAGGGACCATGGTGAGATGTAGACTCAGAATTCTACAAGGAAGGGGAGTCCAAAGAAGATGTTGTACGGGTAGATGACGTCAATGATCACCAAGGCGAGGATTCAAACCCGGCTCTGATCTCCTTCCCCGAGTTCTGCAGGCAGGTCGACCACGCCTACTGGGTGGTTGGAAGATCCGTTGAAACAGTTGATTGTCACATGACAGGGCTTTAGGTCTTTGGCCTCAAGTTTCATCTAGTCGTAGGCTGCCTTGAAGATGATGTTGACCGAGCTTCATAAGTCGATGAGGATTCTTCGGATGAAAGCTGATTCGATTTGGGAAGAGATGATGAGAGGGTCAATAGTTTGGATATCTATCCCCATGGATTCTCTCTCGCGGAAGACGATATTGTCCCGCATTGTCTTCTGGTGCTTAGCGAGGATGGGATCGTCCAAAGTAGAGCAAGCTTCATAGTTGACATGCTTTATAGAGGTAGCATATTCCACCATCTTACGGAAGTTGTTGTGTATAGGGTGAGGTCCGCCACAAATATTATTGATCACGATGCCTCATGACCTTTGGTTAGATTGCCTTAGGGCCGCGCTTGCAGGTGCCAGAAGTGCAGGTGTTGGAGGGCTCGTAGCTGCATTTGGAAGAGAGGTATCTTGAATGTACTGTTCTAGGCATTTCTTTTGGATGAGATTTTCAATTTCATCCCTGAGGTGGCGACATTCATTAGTATTGTCCCCATACATGCCATCGAATCTACAGTATTTGCCGGAGTTTTTCTCGCTATCGGTGGATTCCCTAGTATTGGGCTTCTTATATTGGAGCGTGTTACAGGTTTTCAAGTAGATCATCTCCATATCTTGGTTCAGTGGAGTGTAGGTCCTATAATTTTGGTAGCAACCGTGCTTCTTTGGATCTACCGGAACTTGGTTGTTGTTGTGACCGCCTTGCCTGCCGTTGTTTGGCTTTGGCTTGTAGGGGGTTGCTCCTATACCTTTGTCAGAGGATTCTCCAACTTGTTTCCCTTTGATGCAGTCTTTGATGGTGTCAGCATGCAGATTGTTGGAGTGGTTGCTGCGAGAAGCTCGATTATGTCTCGCTTCTTCTTGGCACCGGAACTATCCAGCCTTTTTGTAAAAAGCTTCAAGGCTCTTAGACTATTTTTTGTCGATCCATGCTCCTAATTCGGAGGTAGGAAGGGCATCTTTTGCAAGTTGGAAGAATACGGTGCGGGGCTCTGGATCGTCGACCTCGGCGAGGGCATTATGAATCACGCTAGATAGCTTTTGAGAGATTCCGTAGTCCCTTGGTAAAGATTGGTAAGGTGAGGGCATTCTTCGAAGTCGAAATGTGCATTTTGAATTTCTTAACCAATTTCATGGCCAACTGGCTGAAGTTTTTAATAGATTGGAGTGGGAGGCAAGAGAACCAAAGCAAAGTTGTGTCGGATAAGAAGACGGGGAAGCATTTGCACTTGACTGGATTGGTGGCCCGACTGGAGTCCATTTGCCACTCATAGCGGTTTAGGAAGGCACAAGGATCAGTCGTACCATCATAGAACACCATCTGTGGCACGTTGAAGTGTTGGGGGCCATTCAGCTTCGTGTACGATCCTAGTGAAGGGATTATTCCTTAAGTTGGTTTCCCATGAGTCTATGGCGTTCCCTTGCATATCTCTCATAATCCTTTGGACCATTATGGGGAGATATGTTGTATGGGGATCTTCTAGTGGAATCCATTGGTTTTGGCGAATTTCAGGAGTTCTGTTTCGTGGGCGCTTTCTGTGATGCACGTCAAGCTCGTCCTCTTCTGTAACAACCCGTAATTTAAAAAAATGACATAAGAGATAATTAAAGAATACTTAATTTTTATAAGAATAATTAAGGGAAACGGGTTGCGCAATTACGCTCGTCTCGGAATTCTGCTTGGGATAAAGTCCGAGTTTGCGTAAAATGGATGCAGTATGAAGAAGTTACGAAGCTTAGAAGATTTCAGTTTAAGCAGAGTTTAATTTAAAATAATAATTAAAAATAAAAAACGAGTTCAAAAATCAAAATCAGTAGAATCTGGGTGAGCGGGAAATCTCCCTCTCTAGGGTGTCGACCCCCCCAGGGGTGTCGACAGGGTTGTCGACCCCCCTATAGGTGTGTCGACCCCCCTATAGGGGTGTCGAGCCCCATCTGCCCAGATCTAGCAGATGTGTTCTGGTGGTCTAGGGCTGATGTGTCCTGGAATTGGTTGGATGAAGTGTTTTTATGGTCTGGATGGTTTAGATGGATCCTAATCTAATCTAAGGTCCTAATACACCTAGTACTCTTATAAATAGACACTTAAACCTAACCCTAATTTCATTACACTAATCCATGACGCCTCCATGCAGCTCTAATCTAAATTAACCTAGCCTTTCTTCTCCACCGAAGCAAATCAGAATAGGAGTATTCAAATTAGAAAATAAGAATCAAATTCTACAACAACGGTTTAGCTAATCAAATTCAGAATTCAGATCTATTCTCTCTTCTAAAGCTTGTCGCTGTGAGTCTATGTTACTTTCACATATAATTAAAAAGTAATTGTGATAAGATTGTGAGTTGGATTTAACGATCATGCCTGTAAGTAAGACGAATCATATCAAGTTTTGTAGAATTCTTATCTTTCAGATTCATACCCAAATTACTATTATCATATGCCAATTGGATCTAATTTATTGTTCTCTGCCAGTTCATGTTTCATATGCCTATTTTATGCCAATTTTGATGTCATGATTATCTTCCCTTCTTCTTTTCCTTTTTCTTTATGAGATTAGGCTAACTTCGAGCCTAACATATTGCATTGAGATTTGCGTATGAATAACTTCGGAACAATTAGGAAAAGTTTGGGGAAATACTGAATAATATGTAATTGGGCATAAATTGATTTGTAATCATGTAATTGCTTTGGGGCATAAATTACAATTTATATACATGGAATTATGGGCATGACTTGGGTTGGAATTTTGAACATCATTTAGATTGGAAATTATGGGTAATTGGAATATATTTTAATCCAAGATTTAAAATTGGGACTTGAATCAAGAAAGTGGTAATGAACTCCTAGGACATGAGGTTAGATTCGAATTGCGGTGTAAGACTGCCCGGAACCGCCCGGCACATCCAGCAACCGCAATTTGGTAATCTAATGCAAGAGGTCAAAGGCCGAAATTAGATGCGTAATAATGCAAAGACACGAGGTTGTATTCAGATTGTGGTATAAGACTGCCCAGAACCGTTCGGCATATCCAAAAACCGCAAAATGGCAATTTAATGTGGGAGGTCTTGCAAGATTATGATTATAATGAATTAATGAACACTTAACCAAGACAACACATACGGTAAGACATGGGAATGATAAAAGGGTTAAGTGGGTAACATGGGTAGCATGTGAAACATAATTAAAACACTTAACCAAGATGAGACATGTGATTAGGCATGGGAATAAAGAGGGGTTAAGTGGGAATTCCTTGTGGGGACCAAGCTTAGGAGGGAAGCTTGTGCCAAGTGGGTGGACCCTTTTCAACAAGTAACCCATTTTAGTATCTATATGAGCTTGAACTAGGTCGAGGACGGGACATGCTTACTGGGGTTGATTATAAGAGGTCAAAAGAGTAAAGAGCGACGACAACGCAAGTCCAACAAAGTCATGTGCGTGCGTGGGTCTGGGCTGGTAGGTAAGACGTTGTTGCATCATGAAACGACCCAAACTTCCCCGGTCTCCGAAGAGAAGAGAAAGAACGAATTGTTTTGAGAACACGACAAAATAGAACGCAGACGGAAGAACATTTCATTGTATATTACAACAATACATCAGATTACAAGAATATACAAAGTATAAATGAATATTACACAGAAATATCAGAGATTTAAATTACATTTAAATACATAGCAGCGGAAAATAATACAATACACAACTAGAAGGAGATATACGGATACAAAGCTTTCCGGATATCGTTCCAGCTGTAAACCAGGATCCTGTGAATATAAATCTGCAAAACCAAAACTACTAGCTGCCCGTGTAAAAATAGGGGCACCCAGAGTTTAGGTCAAAACAATAAACTCCAGGTCAGTCATGGGACTGGTGTGAGAACTAAAACTGTTAATCTTTATTTTAAAGTTAAGTAAATCAAGGGACCACGCCGTATAACACGGAACAGGTTTCCTCCCAAGAACACCAGTGCATAAAACAAACGGCGCAATGCTAAATAAGGAAAAATGAAGCTATTATAGGACCCAGTTCCCATCACACAATGCAACGCAAGCCGGAGGATAGGGTTTTTACCTTATAATAGCCAAGAATGCTTGATACGTTTAAAAGAAATCATTTGATACTATTATAAGTGTATAGTGTATAAAACAACTTCAAATCATAAGTATCAATCATAGACGGCATGAATGCCCCATACCACTATGTCGCCATATATAGGTTATACAATCAAAAACGCAAAGTCACGTATTTGGAAATTGGGTTTCCATCTATGAACCGAGGCCATGGATCGTCCTCTACCGATTCGAGACAATCTAGCCCATGTCTCCGGAACAGCCGCAACTGCCCCTTGGAGCGAAAGGGCCGGTCCACCGATGTGGATTATAGTGCCTGAACAATACGTTTCCCCGCCCTTTGGGGCGTAAATGAGCCAACGAATGGCTCCATCGGACCCGGATCGTCCGATCTAACCGAGGCTCCTCGCAACAGCAACAACCACACAGGTGAAAAGTATATAAATGTCAGGGCTGGTAGGTCACTGACACCACCCTAGCTAGAAGGAAACGCATGCCCTCCCTGAGGTCCTCTCCCGTTTTTGGTTCACAACCGGGGTGCGAGGTTCGCGAATTCACGTTACACAAAGCTGTGCCACACAGGCTGTGCTTTGATCATCACCACAAGACTTTTCTTTTCAACAGAAGCCTCGATCAATTTCCACTTAGGCATGCCACACAGGCAATTCACTCCATGCGTTTGATATCCATCAATATATAACCCCTGAGCTCGTACGTCTCAGAGAAGGGCGTTAAGCAAGAGAATAAATTCTCCGCCGCCAAACAGATATATATTTAATAGAAATCAATCACACGGACTAAAATCCAATGTCAGACACACAGTCCATTTACAAGTCCGTTCTGGGTCTGAACAAAACTGGAGGCACCTAGTACCCCGCATATCCATCGATCTCCAAGCACGTCTGGACGATCACCAACTGTTTCCATCTTCTTGGGTGTACAGCCCAATCAAGATCATCAGTAATCACCCAAATGACGTGAAGACTTCTGGTCTTCGACCACCATCTTCATCTTCGACTTATCGTCGTATCAGTTATTCAGAATGGGATAAACCCGGTCTTTCCGAATAACTCGCGTATATTTTAAATAAGTGTTACACAAACACAACATACGCCTCATTCCAATTCATCAGTCACTAACCGTAAATTAATCAAGAGAATAATTTCCCAAATGTTAACCCCGAAGGCCGAAACCAACATCAGATCAATATCCAGAAAACCATTCTGCTTGGCTAACCGACAGTTAGTTTCTAAATTTCACATTCATAGGGAAAGGTTCCCATTAATTTTATCAAAGATAAATTCTTTAATTTATTCTTTAATCTACTTTTGAATATCAATTCAAACTAGTCGGGATTAACGAACTTTACCGAAGTAATCATTTGTTTTAATTTCCCAATCCCAACCTATTCATCCCATGAAGTAAAACTGGTTATACTTCATATCTAACACCACGGTGTTATCGGTAAATTCAATTACCATTTCACGTTTAAATCTAATTAAAGATTTAACTATCGCCTGGAGCAAAACTGGTGATACTCCATTCTCGATCATTTCAATCTAATTAAAGATTCATTAAAACTCCACTTAGTTTTAATCTTTAACTGGGTTAAAGAATCAGTGTCATTTAAAACACAGTTCACAATAAACCCAAAATCCCATTCCATTAAATATCGGGTTAAAGAACGAGTGTTATTTAAAACACTGTCCACGATAAACCCAAAAATCAATATCAATTCAATTCCAATTAAATATTATTTAATTGGCATACTTCATTAAATCTAAATAAAAAGATTTAATCTTTTCTCAGCTGGGTTCAAGAACAGTGTTAATGAAGACACCATTCACGATAAACCCAAATCACATTTGATATTAAATACAAGGCTCTGAATAGAAAATATCCCAGCTTATATTCAATATCAAATTCTACGACCAACAAATATCGTATTGGAAATAACGATATATATATATCTATATCTTTCAAATTTCCATAACAACATCTGTATAGTCACGAAATCCAACATCGAAATATTCCGAAGGCAATTTCGATTCAAATCCATTCCAATGCAATCATTGGAAATTCTGGTTATTTTCGAAACCATTTCAAATTCAATTTATTTATTTAAAAATAAATAGAATTATAATTCTAGTTCAAAACTAGTTCATTTCGATAAAAATTTATTTTTATCTTTTCAAATATGGAGTTTTTCATCCCAATCCTTCACATATCACTTTCGATGATTTTACACAAATTATTAATATTTTTAATAATTTTATCAAGGCCCGTACAGTCGATTTCCATCAACGGCCATCGAACTGCACTTACAGCGACCTTTTTCAAATTTGATTTGGACATAATTCCAAATCCAACCGTTAGATTTCTAATTTCCAATATTCGTTAGAAAGCTCTTTTCGATACGAACCCAACGGTTCTGGTTTTAGGAGAATCCGACGGTCGGATCTCCCGTAATGTCCGTTTGAAATAAATGGTCGAAATTCGCGAACTGCCGCGGCGCGGCGCGTTCTATTCAGACCATTATATTATATATATAATATATATAATATATACTTCGTCGATTTCAATTCAAAACGTGCATTATAAATCGTTTTAAATTCATTTTCAAAACGGTTTTAACTTCATATTCAATTTCAAATCAAAATTGAATATTCCAATATAAATTCGTTTTAAATTCTTTTCAAATCGATTTCTATTCGAATTCATTTATATTCAAATTCATTTCTATTTATTTTCAATTCGAATTCATTTCTATATAGTTCGAATTTCAAATATTTCCATTTCAAAACTGGAATGAGGCCCAATCAATTACCATATAAAGTTGATTATATGGATTTTCTACAACACATGTATACAATAACAACGATGAATAATCAACCATCATCCAAAGTGCATTCTACACTGTATAAGCATCGAATATAAATATTCAACGCTTATAGCAGCCTGTCAATCAATCGATCGACATACAACTAATTATTGGGATTAGTGTACGTCAAATATCATCCCAATACCCGTGTGGGGTTTCAAACAATCAAACACAGATTTTATTTGTGCAGTTGGGCGATGTGTAAAATTTATCGTCCCAATCAATGTCCTTCAAATAGGTGTACATAAACAAACCGTCAGGTTTGTAAATGAATATTTATTTATTCATATTCACGTTAAAAATTATATTTTTAATGACCAAAATATTTTATTCAAACTATGAATATTCTATTCGGTTCATTTATTAAATAAAATGTTATCTTTATTTTTCTAACATATTTTAGAAAATTTCGGCGGCATAATGGCACAATACTAGAAACGGGACAAGGCCCAGCCTTATCCCTGGTCTAGTGAAGGCCCACGCCATTCACACATCAATCAAATCCATTCCATTTCACCAAACAATTCAATTCAAACCAAAAAAATCTAACTAACTACACAACCAAACAATTAAACAAGCAAGCCATCCATGGTCTGTGGATGACGGGTGTCGGGTGCTACTAAACACCGTCTGCATCCTAGTATATATATAACTAGAAAAAGAAATTGAAGAGTGAGAAGTTCTCACCGATAGCTATCCCAACTCCACGGCACTTCTAATGCAGGAACTCTTCACTGTTTTCATCCCTTATCACTTTCGTCGCCCGTAGCCACTACATATGTAAAAATCGAATTTTTACTTCGCTATTCAATATATAAAAATCGAATTTTTACTACGCTATTCAATATATAAAAATCGAATTTTTACTATGCTATTCAATATATAAAAATCGAATTTTTACTATGCTATTCAATATATAAAAATCGAATTTTTACTATGCTATTCAATATATAAAAATCGAATTTTTTCTATGCTATTCAATATATAAAAATCGAATTTTTACTATGCTATTCAATATATAAAAATCGAATTTTTACTATGCTATTCAATATATAAAAATCGAATTTTTATTATGCTATTCAATATATAAAAATCGAATTTTTACTATGCTATTCAATATATAAAAATCGAATTTTTACTATGCTATTCAATATATAAAAATCGAATTTTTATTATGCTATTCAATATATAAAAATCGAATTTTTACTTCGTTGTTTCTATTTTAAAAACAATGTTAATTTTATTTTCAAAATCAATGCAAAATTCATTTTCAAAAAGAATGCAAACTTTGTTTTCAAAGAAAATTTAGATTTTGTTTTCAAAGCAAATTCATTTTTTTTCCAGAACCAAGATTTTTTTTTTCTATATTCAAATTTTATTTTGAAAAACAAAGTATATTTTATTTTAAAAGCAAGGATATTTATATTTTCAAACCTAGTATAATTATTAAAATCTGAAATTTAAAAACACTGCTTTACTTATTAGAACAGAGTTTAAAATCCTTACCATTTCACTTGCCATTGCCTGGGCGAGTTCGTACCCTTTCAACAGTTAGGGTTTACTAGCGCGCCGCCCCTTCGAGCTGTCAGGGGCTGACCTGGCCTCGGATGGTGGTAGGAGGTCGCTGTGGCACCTGGGTCTCGTCGGTTGGCGTCGCCGGGGGTTCAGGAGGGTGCGGTGATGGAGCAGGTTGGGGTTTGGCTCGATCTAGTAGAGGACGGGGAGGAGAACGGGGTCAGGGGGAGCGTCGTTGGCTGGGGGGCGTGACAGGGCTTGGAGGGGGTTCGGAGGTTGGCGCGGAGGTGGGTGATCGCCAGGAGGCGGCGATGGAGAAAATTGATTTGGGGATGGGTCTGGGTATCGGGGTCAACGGGTGGTTTTTTTTTTAGTTCGATCGGGAAAAATGAAAAGGAGGGGGGAACTGAGGGTATAGAGCAAGAGTTTTTTTTTTAATTTATTTATTTTCAAAAAGCAGCTTTTATTTTCGAACACGAAATCGAACCCACCGCCTGTCGCCCATAGCTAATTACCCCCATTCCGAACACAATGGGATATGTACCATAAGCTGATTCGACCATTTCGATCAGTTTCCGTTAAAATCAACATATAACTCTATATATTGAATTTGAACGTGCATTTCAATTTACTGGGGTCACATACGAACTCTAAAAATTGCAGAAAAATATTTTCTAGCTTCGTATTGACGATACGGTCCTAACAAAACTAGTTTCGTCGAATTCTGAGACCGTTGGAAAAATGGCCATTTTCCAGTCGATTAAAATCAACTGAAACTGGTCAAACGCGTTTTCCTTTGCCACGCTCACATATTGATTCGAAAAATTATGAAATTTGAAACCTAGCAATAATTTGACATCATGGATCCAACAAAAGTGGTTTCGTCGAAATACGAGGTCGCTTGCAAAATTTCCATTTTTAAGGGCCTGAATTTCATAGCGACTATTCAGAATTTTCAACTGGACATATCTTTTGATTCCCGCTATGAAATTTCGATTTTTCAGATTCGTTTGAAAGATATTCACAATTAGATCCTAATGTTTTTGGTTTCACTAAAATCCGGATTGTTTTGCACCCGGTACATTCAATTGAAGTTTGAAATCGAATTATCGAACTATCGCGCCATTTTAAATTCCTTTTATAATTATATATAATTATTTATATTCTAACGACGACGTATATAATATATACGTTCTAATTCCATTCAAAATAAATTTCTCGTCGATATTATTTAAAATAATCTATTTTAAATGTTCAAAATTCGCTAAAATTGCCAAAATAAAATTTTTAAACTGGCCCAGATTTTCGGGTTGTTACACATCATGTAGGTATAAGCCGTGCATTTTAGTAGTACCGGATTGCCACTTTAGGGAGTGGTACACCCTACTATGGGACCAGCACATGTATCTACTAGTTAGGGAGCCGATCAAATAGGGAGGGTAGTGGGTACAACTAGTGGAGATAGGAGCAGGCGACCTATGACAGCAGCTAGGAGTACACGAAACTACCATCATTATTATTATTACTATGTTTACTAAGAGGGATCACCTTTTAGAATGGAGCTAGCATTGGTTCGGTGCAGGAGTTATCTTATAGTGATTAGAAGTGCAACCAACGTTATGTCTTGTTCATCTTGTTTACCTTATCATATCTGCTTATGTTACAGTCATCCCTTATATCCAGTTTATATTCTTTTCATGTTACTTAACCGATTATATTGTTAAAGTCACTAGACTCGCCATACTTATGTCTGGCCCCTTTTTGTTTCTCCTCTTTTCTTTCTTTCCCCCCCAAGTCCTTAGGGTGGGAATAGTGAAGCTTGACTTGGAATCCTTTTCTTCTTGAAGTGCTTGGAGTGTTGAAAGTTAATGCTCAGCTTTATCTCTTTTTCATTATGGCTATCTGGAGTGGGATTATGGTTTTACTTTTATGTAATCTGATAATAATTTTGTAAAAAATGGATATTTGTGTACTTGGCTTTATAATGTGGTTTTGATGCTGTAACCAAACATGTTTTGCTTTTCCACTACAATGAATAAATTTTGAATTTTCGTAAGTACCATTTTGTATATCTTTCTTGAGATATTCTGTTCTATGCTCTTATAATACTCCATGAAAGTTAATGCATTCCCTTAGTGAGTGACATTAATGGACGTGGGGTGTTACACGTGGTATCAGAGATGAAGGTTACCAGAATAGATAGAAGATTTTGAAAACCTGTTTTCAAAATCATTTTTAGAAAGAAGTATTTTCAAAAACATGTTTTGAAGAAGGTATTTTCAAGAGAAATGTTTATTATGAAAAACATAATCCCCAAAAGCCATATATCTATCTTTCGATTCTCTGTTTTGAATCTCTTCCTTTTTCCTTTCAGCATGTCTGAGGAACCCATTATACCCGAGGGCGTTCAGATACCAGGCTAGTTCAGAAGGTATCTAGAGGCTAATGCTACTACCGCAGGCCCAGCAGACGTTCCTCCTCCCCCAGCTGCAGCCGCTCCTCCTCCTCCTCCATGGGTAGACGCTTTTTCTAAGATATGCAAAGACTTCCATGCGATGGGCAGAAAACCGTTTTATGGAACTGAGACGTTTGTTGAGGCTCGGAATTGGCTCAAGGAAGTGGAGGATTTGTTCGGTATCTTTGAGATAGACGATGGAAGGAAGGTTCAGCTTGCTGCTTAGTTAGTGATGAATGAAGCTTCCTTTTGGTGGGAAGTAACTAATGGAGGACGTGCAGTGGAGACATGGATAGACTTTAGATAAAGGTTCGAGTTGAAATTTCTTTCACAAGCGGAGTAGAGTATATACATGGAGAGGTTCTTGGCTTTGAAACAAAGGAGTTTATCTGTGGAGGAGTACGTTAACAAGTTTAACCAGTTAGCAAGATTTGGTATGGAATTAGTTAATACACCACATAAGAAGGCCTAAGATTTGCCAAGGGTCTGAATGAACTATTACACGGGTTGGCTATGTCCCACATTCCTATGGGGGCTACTTTCGAGAAACTTGTTGACATGGCGTTGATGCATGAAGAGGAGAAAGGTGCAAATGTAGATAAGGCACAGGATAAGAAAGGGGATCCAAAGAAGGCACAACAATAACAAAAGAAAGGTGGTAAGGATAACAAGGGCCAAGGGAAGAAAAGGTGTTTTAATTGTGGAACACCGGGCCACTTAAGCAAGGAGTGTAGGAAGAGGAAGAAGGCGGGTTGCTTCCAATGTGGTTTGGCATGACATATGATTAATGAATGCCCAAGGAGGCAAGGACAAGGGCAAGACAGAGGACAGGATCTACTTCTGGAGGGCAGGTTCATGCTCTCATGGCACCTAGATAAGAGAAAGGTAGAAACATTTCTATTGAAAATTTGATTTTCCTTTTTGATCATCCTGTTCGAACTTTGTTTGATTTTGGCGCTTCACATTCATTTATATCTGCTTCGTTAGTTGAAACACTGCACCTAAATGCTAGTCTAGTTATGGATCCTGTTGTTATCTCAAATCCTATTGGGGGTACGACTCATCTTTCTATGTTATGTCAGGATTTGAGAATATATGTGTATGGCGTTGAGTTCGAATGTAACACTTATATGCTTGGTTTCACGAACTATGGGTTGATTCTAGGAATGGATTGACTAGCCAGGTATGGTGCCATTCTCGACTGTGAAAAGAGGGTAGTTAGACTGTTGACTAGTTTGGATAATACTCTCGATATTTCTTGTGACCCTAAGGGTTCTGTTATGCTTAGCTACCTAGAATCTCTTGACACATCTATTGATGATTTGCAATCTATTCGAGTAGTCCGTGAGTATGCAAATGTATTTGAGGAGGTTAGGGGCTTAACTCCAAAACATGAGATAGATTTCTTTATATACTTGGTGGACAATGCAAAGCCAGTTGCATTGCTTGTGCGCCACATGGCTCCTAGAGAAAGGAGGGAGCTTAGTAAACATGTGAAAGAGTTGCTTGAGGAAGGATTCATAAGAAGAAGTATCTCGGAGTGGGGGTGCTCCTGTTGTTTTTGCTACAAAGGTTGCCGGTTCTCTTAGATTGTGCGTGGACTATAGGGAGTTGAATAAGCTCATGAAGAAGAACAGACACCCATTGCTGAGGATAGATGATTTGTTCGATCAGTTGGTTGGTGCTTCAGTTTTCTCGCAGTTGTTCTTAGCTATAGGATTTCATCAGTTGAGGGTAGCTGAGGAAAGTATAGATAAGACTGCTTTTAGGACTCCCGACGGTTTCTTCGAATGGCTCGTCATGCCTTTTGGTTTGATGAATGCACCTGCCTATTTCGTAGACTTGATGAGTAGGGTGTTTAGGGAGTTTCTAAACAAGTTCGCGGTGGGCCTTGTGGATGATATTTTGATATTCTCTACAAGTGAGGTAGAGCATGCCCTACATCTTAGGGAAGTCTTAGAGACCCTTCGAGCACATCAACTCAAAGCTAAGTTCTCCAAATGTAATTTTTGGAGGAAGGAAGTGTGGTTCTTAGGACATGTGGTCTCTAAGGAAGGGATAACAGTGGATCCTGCGAAGGTGGTGGCAATCCAAGATTGGAAGATTCCTAAAAATGCAACAGAAGTAAGAAGTTTTCTTGGTTTGGCGGGCTGTTACAGAAAGTTCATTAAGGACTTTGCTAAGATATCAACCCCACTTACATGGTTGACGAAAAAGAATTTGACCTTTTCTTTGGATGTTGACTATGACGATGCTTTCCAACATTTGAAGAGGGCATTGTCGACAGCTCTAGTTTTAGTTTTGCCAGATGGGAGTAAATCATTCACAGTGTATACCGATGCTTGCGGGACATGGCTTGGCGCATTTTTTATGCAAGAGGGAAGGGTGATATGCTATGGTGGAATACAATTAAAGGCCCATGAGAAGAATTACCCTACCCACGACTTAGAGTTAGCTGCCATAGTTTTTGCGCTTAAATCTTGGCACCATTACTTGCTTGGTGAGAGGTTTGAGTTGTATACAAACCATAAGTCACAAAAAATACCTGTTCGCTCAAAAAGATCTAAACTTAAGGCAACAGAGGTGGATGGAGTTTTTAGCATCCTACGATTTTGAGATTGCATATACCCCTGGCAAGGGTAACGTTGTAGCTGACGCATTGAGTAGAAAGAAGTTGACTTTGAGTCTTTTGTTTATTGAGCGACAGAGTTTGGAGTATATCTCTACCTTTGACTTTAGACCCTCTATCAATTATGTACCCGGTTTGTTGGCATCTTTAGAGGTGCGACCTACGCTTTTGGGACAGATAGGTGCGACACAGCGAGGTGACCCACAGTTGATAGAGATAGTAGACAAGCTCATAAGAGGGGAGTCTTCGAGCCATCTTAGTAGGTACACTATCGATTACAAAGGTTGGTTGCGTAGGGATGAGAGACTTTGCATATCTCAAGACGAGAGTTTGAGAATGACAATCCTTGAAGAGGCAAATCGTTCTAAGATGACCATACATCCCGGTGGTGACAAGATGTATAGGGACATGAAGCGAGTTTTCTTTTGGGCCGGAATGAAGAAGGATGTGGTTGAGTTCGTTTCAAAATGCTTAGTGTGCCAGCAAGTCAAAGCTGAGCAAAAGAAGCTTGGCGGTTTGCTTCATCCTTTCGAGGTTCCACAGTGAAAATGGGAGTGTTTCCTTGGATTTCGTCGATGGGTTGCCGAGGTCAAGGAAGGGTAATACGGGGATTTGGTAGTAGTGGATAGACTTACCAAGAGCGCCCATTTCATTCCCGTTAAGAGTAAAATAATAGCATCATGGTTAGCATTTGTTTATCTCCAAGAGATAGTTCGTCTACACGGCATACCTTCTAGTATCGTAAGCGACCGAGATCCCATTTTCACTAGTGAGTTTTGCAAGAGCTTGCAAGAGGTGGTAGGAACGCAATTGTGTTTGAGCACCGCTTATCACCCTCAGATGGACGGCCAAACAGAAAGAGTGAATCAGATTCTAGAAGATCTTTTGAGATTATGCATCTTGGACTTTGGAGGGACATGGGAGGAACATCTTCCATTTGTAGAGTTCGCCTACAACAACTGCTATCAGACTAGTATTGGCATGGCACCTTTTGAGGCTCTATATTGACGGCCTTGCCGATCGCCGACTTGTTGGTGGAAGTCTACGGATAAGATTTTGCTGGGGACGAGATGATTAGGGAAACTTTAGAGAAGATAGACTTGATTAGAAGACGCATGAAGACGGCACATGACTGGAAAAAGTCATATGTTGATAAGAGAAGGACCGCTCTTGAGTTCAATGTTGGAGACATGGTCTTTATTAAAGTATCACCGTTGAGGAATGTAGTTCGTTTTGGGTCTGTAGGGAAATTGGCACCAAGGTTCGTAGGGACATCCCCTATTACAGAAAGAATTGGACATATGGCCTACAGAATGAAGCTGCCTGAGAAGCTTAGTGGTGTTCATGATGTATTTCACGTGTCGCATTTTAGGAAGTGTTTACATGATACCGCGGAAGTAGTAGAGCCGAGCATGCTTAGAGAAGTGGAAGTAGAGCGAGATGCCATGGTTAAACGAGTTCCTACATGCGTCCTTGGATCGGAGGTCAAGAAATAACACAACCAAGAGGTCAAGTTGGTTAAAGTCCTATGGGGAGATGATCAAGGAGATGCGAATGGGAGACTGAAGACAAGATACGCATGTACTACCCTTTCTTTTTGAGGTTATGTTCTTAACTACTCCTTTTTCTACCGCTTTGTTTATACTCGTTCTATCGTTTAGTGTATTCTCTCGAATATATCTTCGACCCTTAGGTAGAAAAATCCTATGGTTATAAACATGTGTTTGAGACATGTTATGTTTGGTGGATGCAAGTGGATGTAAGTGTTTGCTAGTGGTTACTCGTGGATGCATTTACACACACATTAGGCACTAGATCGACTCAATCACTTTCATATTGCATATGAATGAGTGTGCACATTTAAAGTTAATGGATGTATGTTGAATGTGTTATCATATGGATGCTGCATTTGAATGAATGGTTGTGCACTCATATAGAAATGATATGTATCATCAGGATTATTTTGCATACATAATGGACGCATGGCACTATCATGTTTTGCATTAAGGAAGTCAACTGAATCAGTAGACCACCTAATCTTTGCATCAAATAAGGAACATATACACACACTTTTGCATATGTTCATATAGCATTAGAAATCTTTTAAGGACAATGGATGCTTGTGGATGATGGATGAGTAGATGGATGATTGGATGGTAGGATACATTCTTCTTAACTTGAAGATTTCGGGGACGAAATCCTTTAAGGAAGGGAGAATGTAACAACTCGTAATTGCAAAAAATGACATAAGAGATAATTAAAGAATACTTAATTTTTATAAGAAGAATTAAGGAAAACGGGTTGTGCCATTGCGTTCGTCTCGGAATTTTGCTTGGGATATAGTCCGAGTTTGCATATAACAGATGCAGTATGTAGACGTTATGAAGCTTAGAAGATTTCAGTTTAAGCAGAATTCAAATTAAAATAAAAATTAAAAATCAAAAATGAGTTCAAAAATCAAAATTAGTAGAATCTGGGTGAGCGAGAAATCTCCCGCTCTAGCGTATCGACCCCCCTAGGGGAGTCGACAGGGGTGTCGACCCCCTATAGGGGTGTCGACCCCCCTATAGGGGTGTCGACCCCCCTATAGGGGTGTCGACCCCCATCTGCCCAGATCTGACAGACGTGTTTTGGTGGTCTAGGGCTGATTTGTCCTTCTGGAATTGGCTGGATGATGTGTTTTTCTAGTCTGGATGGTTCAGATGGATCCTAATCTAATCTAAAGGTCATCATACACCTAGTACTCCTATAAACAGACACCTAAACCTAACCCTAATTTTATTACACTAATCCATGGCGCCTCCATGCTGCTCTAATCTAAATTGATTTAGCCTTTCTTCTCCACCAAAGCAAATCAGAATGGGAGTATTCAAGTTGGAAGATAAGAATCAAATTCTACAACAACGGTTTAGCTAATCAAATTTAGTATTCAGAATTCATATCTATTCTCTCTTCTAAAGCATGTCACTGTGAGTCTACGTTACTTTCACATATAATTTAAAAATAATTGTGACAGGATTGTAAGTGGGATTTAATGATCATGCCCATAAGTAAGACGAATCATATCAAGTTTTGTAGAATTCTTATCTTTCAGATTCATACCCAAATTACTATTATCATATGCCTATTGGATCTAATTTATTGTTCTATGCCAGTTCATGTTTCATATGCCAATTTTATGCCAATTTTGATGTCATGATTCTCTTCCCTTCTTCTTTATGAGATTAGGCTAACTTCGAGCCTAACATATTGCGTTGAGATTTGCGTACGAATAACGTTGGAACGATTGGGAAAATATTGAATAATATGTTATTGGGCATAAATTGATTTGTAATCATGTAATTGCTTTGGGGCATAAATTGGTACAATTTATATACATGGTATTATAGGCATGACTTGGGTTGGAATTAGAACATAATTTAGACTAAAAATTATGGGTAATTGGAATATATTTTAATCCAAGATTTAAAATTGGGACTTGAATCAAGAAAGTGATAATGAACACCTAAGACACGAGGTTAGATTCGAATTGCGGTATAAGACTGCCTGGAACTGCCCGACGCATCCAGCAACCACAATTTGGGAATCTAATGTGAGAGGTCAAAGGCAGAAATTAGTTGCGTAATAATGCAAAGACACGAGGTTAGATTCAGATTGCGGTATAAGGCTGCCCGGAACTGCCCGACATATCCAGCAAACGCAAAACAACAATCTAATATGGGAGGTCTTACAAGATTACGATTATAATGAATTAATGAACACTTAACCAAGGCAAGACATGTGGTAAGATATGGGAATGATAAAAGGGTTTAGTGGGTAACATGGGTAGCATGTGAAACATAATTAAAACACTTAACCAAGATGAGACATGTGATTAGACATGGGAATAAAGAGGGGTTAAGTGGGAATTCCTAGTGGGGACCAAGCTTAGGAGAGAAGCTTGTATCAAGTGGGTGGATCCTTTTCAACCAGTAACCCATTTTAGTATCTATATAAGCTCGAACTAGGTCGAGGATGGGACACGCTTACTGGGGTTTATTGTAAGAGGTCAAAAGAGTAAAGAGTGATGGCAACGCAAGTCCAACGGAGTCATGTGCGTGCGTGGGTCGGGCTGGTAGGTAAGACGTTGTTGCATCATGTAGGTATAAGCCGTGCATTTTAGTTGTATCGGGGTGCTGCTTTAGGGAGTGATACACCCTACTGTAGGACCAGCATAGGTATGTACGAGTTAGGGAGAGGATCAAATGGGGAGGGTAGTGGGTACAACTAGTGGAGATAGGAGCAGGCGACACCTATGACAGCAGCTAAGAGTACATGAAACTACCATTATTATTATTATTATTATTATTATTATGTTTAGTAAGAGGGATACTCTTTCAGTATGGAACTAGCATTGGTGCAGTGTAGGAGTTATCTTATAGTGATTAGAAGCACAATCAACATTATATCTTGTTCATCTTGTTTACCTTGTCATATCTGCTTATGTTACAATCATCCCTTATATCCAATTTATATTCTTATCCTGTTACTTTATTGATTATATTGTTCAAGTCAGTAGACTTGCCAGACTTATGTCTGACCCCTTTTTGTTTCGCCTCTTTTCTTTCCTTCCCCCCCAGGTCCTCAGGGTGGGAATAGTGAAGCTTGACTTGGATTCCTTTCCTTCTTAAAGTGCTTGGAAGTGTTGAAAGTAATGCTCAGCTTTATCTCTTTTTCATTATGGCTATTTGAAGTGGGATTATGGTTTTACTTTTATGTACTCTGATAATAATTTTGTACAAGATGGATATTTGTGTACTTGGCTTTAGCATGTGGTTTTGATACTATAACCAAACATGTTTTGCTTTTCCGCTGCAATGAATAAATTTTGAATTTTCGTAAGTACCATTTTATATATCTGTCTTGTGATATTCTGTTCTATACTCTTATAATACTCCATGAAAGTTAATGCATTCCCTTAGTGAGTGACATTAATTGACGTGGGGTGTTACATCTTCTATGTCGTCGACATCGATGGTCTGGTTTTGGTATGGCAAGTGAGGTTGAGCGGGCTGATGTGCATCCTGATTCGGAGGGACTTAGGTCTATTGGGTTATCGGAAGTGTAGACCCTAGGTTCTGAGCGACGATAATTGGGTTCTGTCGAGGAGGGGGTCGGTTACTCGGACCTGGTTAGTCTTTGATAATCAACCTGGAGTGGTCACGGTACTGTGTCCCCCCGCTGTTAGTGATGGTGGTTCGATCACTGTTTCCATTTTCGTTGTAGTTCCCGTGATTATGAGCGTTGGAGCGGACGATGACGTTATTGATGAGGCTGAACCTCCTTCTTTGATGTGGGCCCCTTGATTCAAAAGAAGAGGTTTTTGATATAGTATGCCATGGTGGGGCGTTGTTCTGAACGACCTGAAGTTGAGCGACAATGCATTGACTTTCTTGATGTTGGCGCCTAAGGTCGATGTTATTTTTCAACGCCTGGTTGAGTTCAAGAGCTGTATTTTCATACTTCGTATTAAGCGCATGGATATGCGCTTGAGCTACTGGGGCATCAGGGTCCAGATGAATAAGTGTATCCATTTCAACCGGGTTATCCACCGACTCAGGTTGCTGAGATGTTCCAACTTCGGCTGCAGCAGAAGAGCCGATCATCTGATTAAGAAGACTTGGCGGCAGGTTATGGAAGAAACCTAAAGCACATTGAAGTTGAGATGGAGAGGCGCGACAAAGATGTGAATATGAGTTTTCTCAGTGAAAGCACAAGAACGTTGATGGAAAAAAGTGTCGTAAGACCCAAATATTCTTCGTTACTTAGAGAATTATGTTTCGAATGGAAATATAAGTGTAGAAAGCAGTAAAAACACAGCAGATTTATAGTGGTTCGGTCCCGTGTGGGGCCTACATCCACTTTGGAAGAGTCGATGATATTTTATCGACAGTAATGTATTACAAGCTTAGGACTATCACATGACATCCTTTTGCAAACATTTCAAACTATTTTGATGTCATAATCATCATATACGAATATTAGGAAAAAGTCGCTTTTGTCCTTCTTCTTCCTCAAAGCGAGGATGTCATTAAAGAGGTCGCTTGGAGCTCTCAAGAGGTGTTAAAACAGCCAATTTCCAACCCTTTTGAAGTGAAAACTTGGGGATAGTTATAATGGAGTGGTTAGGTGGGAGTAGGTAGGATTTGGGGACCACAACAATACACTTTGTATCCCGGAATGCAGGCTTCTAGAATTTGGATCCCTCTTATCATGCCTAGAAAACTTGTACCCCTCTCTGGGGATATGAATTTCGGACCCTTTGGGGTACATTAAATTTTTTTGCGTCATGGAGGGGCCCAAAGTGCTGGGATTCGAGACATTGGATACGATGTAGGAGGGCTCTGACGAGTTCGAAGATACGAAGGCAAGGGGACCCGAGGATCTCTGGTGTTGAGAGATCCGAAGTATTTGAAAGGAGGAGTCCGTAACTTCATGGAGAGGGGTACGAACCAGAGTGCCTTGAGTTTGGATGCGATCTGAAGCTTTAGTGGAAGCAAGGGGGTCGAGATTGAGGGTCTCGAGATTCGAGGATACGAAAATGTGAATATAACCTATTTTTAAGAAGTTGTGAGGCTCCCGTTCGCATGACCTTTTCCAAACTTGTTTCTCGAACTTCTTGGCGACACTTCGGGCTATAACGTCACATGATATGTTGAGTCGAGCGTGCCTTGTGTACTTTTGGAAACCGTACCAAAAGTCCGGTTAACAATATATATACATACATATACATACATACATACACACACACACACACACACACATATATATATATAAAGGACCAAAAAAATATTTATAATATAGGAAAATATATTCTTGAAACAATTCTTTTTTCTATTTGAAACCACTTTTAAAATGGTTTTACAAAACGTGTGTTCATGTATACACGATCTTAGGAAAGCTTATGAAATCAACAAATGGAAATCAACTCGGAAATTCACCAAACTCAAACTATAGATTGGTGATAATTTAGGTTTCCCCTTTATAAAAGTAAGCCAAAATGAAACTCAAGTATCATGGCATAAAACTAGACAAAGAGAAGCACAAAAACACTTAAGGAAGGTCACCTAAATTAACACTATGGCATGAAAATGCACCCAAAAATCAATTCTAGTTACAACTTTCAAATTAGTTTTGACTGAATTAACCTTCTTCGATTGGTCTAAAATTTGTCATCAAAAACTATAATAACATGTCTTCTAACTGAAAATGAATCACTAAATTACGATATCATATGAAAAAGATACGAAGCCTCAAACTTGGACTCAAGCTTGAATTCTGATTGGGTTCGAAATTTTCTCCAGGTTCAACTTTGAGACTTGGTTTGGATGACGAAACAACCTCGGAATGCTCTAAAAGTTTGCAATTATGGAGGAAAAATTCCACACTTTAAACTGTAAACAAATCATGTAGATCAGATCAATATTGAGGAAGATACATTGCCCTAAATTTGGACCTAGGCACTGATATCACCCAACAACAAAGAAAAATGACCAACACAACTTAAAGAACATGTGTCGACCCCTGTATCGACTCATATGATGAGTGCCGACCCATGGGTTGATGCACCCACTGCCTAGTATGCCTACGGGAGTTTCCCAAGTGCAAATCTGTGTATTCAACTTCAACAATCATTTTCAGGTAACTAGTGAGGTCGGAATGACCTTAAACATGGCAACCACTACACCAAAACAGGTGATTCCAAATGAGTATAACTTCGCAAGCAGTTTTAGCAACACTTATTAGTGTTGCTATCGGGGCATGGCAATTCATTTCCAATGCATATAAGCGTTGGTAGATTTTCCCTCCCAACGCTTATAAGCGTTGGCATATTTTCGTTCCCAACACTTATAAGCGTTGGCATATTTTCGTTCCCAACGCTTATAAGCGTTGGCATATTTTCTCTTGCAATGCTTATAAGCATTGGTATATTTTCAGTTGCAATGGTTATAAGTGTTGGTATATTTTTGTTCGCAACTGTTATAAACGTTGTAAGATTTTTGTTTGCAACGCTTATACATGTTGCTATATTTTTGTTTGCAACGCTTATACATGTTGCAAGATTTTAATTCACAACGAATATAAATATTAATATTAAAATATTAATAGTCAAATAATAACTAACATGATTATAATATTGACGATATTTAATATGAATCCAAAACTAATATATCCTCAATTTAAAAAGCATAACTCAATGCATACCAAAAGACAACATTCTTAATCAAGTAACGACATAAAATATTAGTTAATAACAGACCAGTACAATACATAATTAAGTTGCTAAATTCAATACATAATTAGGTTGCCAAATTCGATACATAATTAGGTTGCCAAGTTCGATACAAAAATTAAATTCCACAAATACCGAATATGAAACTCCGACCATATAACGAAGCCTCCATCTGTAAATTCATATAACTTGTACATTCCATTTTGAGGGCCATCATAAATTGGTGCATCTGGTTCGAGAACATCAACCACCCAAATTACCTTCTCTACATTTGGTATCACCTTTCTAAAATGACAAACTGTTTGTGTTCCAACATAACCTTTAGCTACCTCCTTCTCTAAATCATGTGACAATAGCATTACGTATTTCTTTTCCATTGTAGACGAATGAAGATCATTATGTGACATGGTTGGAGTAACAGTTCCATTATTATTCATATGAGGATCTCCTAAATTAGAAGCACCTTCTGAATGCAGAGTCATAGGACTTGAAACATGTTTTTCTTGCAAATTAGGTATAAATTTCATAAAAGTTGAAGTAATTGAATTGATGGCTTTATTAACTTGATTAGCTACTTGCCTTTCTATCTCCTATTTCCAAACGGATAAATCCACGGCTTGTTTTTTTTTCAGTTACAGCTTTCACGGCTCGAGCCACCTTTACTTGTTTTATAAAAGAAATAGAACTAACCGCTCGACAATAACTTTTCTTCATGTCGGAACCAAAAACTTCTGCAATTAGATCATTTTCAAGATCTTATACTGCACCTTTAGAACTACTATCCAATTTCCTCTTTTCTTCTGCTGCCTCTAGAAGTGCCTGCATTCATTAATTATCACATTAAATTGAAAATTTCAGTTTTTAGTTAAAAGCAAAAAAACATAAGCATGAATCATCGTATAAAAAACATGAATATCTTCTAATATATGACACGAACATTAGAAATCAGGTATAAAACATGAATTTCAGCTCCTACAGGTAAACTGATAGCCCAAAAAAAAATTATATTCACGATTTGTCGTATGATAGTAGTAATATACTGGTAGCCCAAAAAAAATTACACCCCTAGCAATATTCCAAATATCAGGAAAATGAACCTCACATTATCTAGTTTTGATGTCTTTTTTGGTTGTTTCTTATCAGGTGGTAACAACTAATAAAATGAACACCTAACAAACAGATGGCTATTTTATGTCAGGTAGATACAACTAATAAAATGAAAACTGAACATTTCCCTAACAGTCTATATTAACATGAACCAATATTTCTTTTTATGGAACTTGTGCATTTCACACTATGATATACAGTTTGCAAGGATTGGACTCCCATGTGGGTACCAATATTCATTTATTCTGATACATGAGCTTGCAGCTGGACTTAACAATCAATCTACCACAGCCTTATTTCTTGCTGATATTGAAATCAGTACGAGATATACAAAGTAGACTCCCATGCAGTGTAAAATACTCATAATTACATAACTGGCATTTGAATAAAGGAAGAAAGATGGACAGTGCCATTCCTATAACATATTGAATAAATATCATTTTAATGATCAGGAAAACATTAAAGGTGCGTGGAAAATTTGTTAATCACATGCAAATATTGGGGGATTACCACTTTGCAAACTTACCAATAATAATGTAAGATTAAATTACCTATTGTTTTACAGTATCCTAAAATAATTAAAGTACGTTAGTTGGCGTATTTTTTGAAAATGTTCATCGACAATACATAGCATACAACCATTCTTCCAAAAAATACACCTATTGAGCTATAAATAAGTAAATAAATAAATTCATAACTATGAAAGTTGCTAGGTAAAAAGGATTGATTACTACCCTATTGCACATACACAGAAACAATACAAAGTTTTGATTCTTTGATAATTACCTTATACAAGATGCCTGATTTACGGGTATGCGAAAAAGAATATGCAGATCAAGATAGTAAGGAGTCAAACAAGTAAAAATGTGATTTTAGAAAGTTTTTACCTATGTTAAAGTTTTTACTACCGTCTACGCGACGCTTTGTTAGGTAAGACAGATGTTTTTGTGTATGCAATTTACATAACATGGTCTTATGCATAAAAAACCAACCCCATCGATTCCCCTTCTTTCATTTTTGAGGCTCATAAAATTTGTTAGTTTAGCCTCCATACTGGCTGAGTATATTTCACGTGTTTAGAAAAACATCATATTGGATATAAACTGTTATATTTACAAAACCGAAACCACTCTAAATATCTGGTTATATTTACATATTGGCGTGTAGGCTTTGAAGGGATGCACCGGGGTATTTTTGGGTTGCTGAAATCAATAAAGAATAGGGTGGAGTTGGAGATAACGTAATAAGTGGTAAGGGAGTAACGTGAAGTTGAAAGTTGAAAATGGGAGGATGAAATGATAACAGGCGCTTGAAGTTAGGGGTGTGCTGACTTTCAAATGACATTAGTGTTGGGTATTGTTCATTAGAGATAACAAAAAGAAGAAGGAATGCTTGCGGTTCCAGGAAGAACGATGGACATATGTGATACAACGTGGCAGAGGAATGGAAACTATTGGCGAAAGCTAGCGTACTGGAGCCTGGCGTTTCATATTATAGAAGAAGACCCTGTTCTTTTGTTAGCAGGCTTAAATACATATGGTGATGGGCGAGTCTTAAAAGGGTAAGGCCATGCATAAAGAAATTGTCTTAAAAGGATGTACTGGGTACACTACAGTAGTGGATTAGGAAAACACGTGGTCTTGGTCTGTACTTTCTGTGTATGCATACATATTGGATGTAAACTGTGATATTTCACGTGTTAAGAATGTCAGTTTATGCATATAATTCCCCAATATCTATGAAGCCCATGCACTCCAACTTTGGTTAAGAATACTACTGAATCTATTTCTGACGAGTTCTTTAATACGTTATATTCCGGAGCTAAGATTAACCAAACTTTGATACCAACTGTGATGACCCCAAACCTCCGTGCCATGGAAGCAAGGATAATCATTGGAATATAACACATAAACAATAACAATAGAACAAAAATATATTGTTACACCAAATAATTTACATCAAATCACACTGGAAATAATATAATCATCAGAGTTACACAGCATAACATGATCATACTTAGTACATAATACAGTTTCAGCTTAATATAAAATGTCTGCAGCGGAATCAAACATAATATACATAATCAAGTCTAAACAGGATAATAGAAATGATTGAATCCATCTTCATCTCCATAGCTATCCAGAATGAGCCTGCTAAAACCTGAATACAAGGCTGCCCGTGTAGAAAATAGGGGCACCCGAGTTTGCAAGATGAAAAAACTACATGTCAGTCATGAGACTGAGAAATCTTAATTAACATATTTAATAATAAGGTCAATCACAGGACCACGCCGCTAACGCGGAACGGGTTTACTCCATTGAGTTGCCAGTGCATAAAACAAGTAAATCATTTAAACATCGCAATGCTTTTTACAAAAATGAAGCCACTATAAGACTTAGGTCCCATCACACAATGCAACGCAAACCGGAGGATAGAATTTTACCTTATAATGGCCAAAATATACTTGATACGTATAAAACAAAATCGTTTGATATTATCACTAGTGCATATATGTTTCAAAAACCATATCAATCATAATGTAACAATCATAGACGACATGAGCGTCCCATGCCACTATGCCGCCAATATAGGCTTACAATCAAAACCACACAATGTCGTATTGGAAGTTGGATTTCCATTATGAATCAAGGCAAGGGATCGTCCTTACCGAATTCGAGACGCTCTAGACCGTGTCTCAGGATACAACCGCAACTACACCTTGGATCTTCAGGACTGATCCACATTTACGTTAGTGGATTGGTAATTCCTGAACAATGCATTTCCCTACCCTATAGGGCGTAAATCTCGTCAGTATGTCGACCATATCATCCATCGGCCCCGTAGTGATCAATATATCTAAGGCGCCTCGCTTTCCATCATCCATATAAGTAAAAATGTCTGGGCTCCATACCATGACTTCACTCCTAGCTAGAAAGAAACACATGTCCTCCCTGCAATCCTCTCCCGTTTTTGGTTCACACCGGGGTGTGAGGCTCGCGAATTAACGTTATACACAAAGCTATGATATTTAAAGCCGTGCTTTGAACATCAACCACATGGCTCTTCTTTTCAACGAAAGCCTTGATCACTTACATCTTAGCATGCCACATTGACATTCCACGCCATGCAACTGATGTCTATCGATATATAACCTCGAAACTCGTACGTCTTAGAGAAGGGTGTTAAGCAAGAGAATAAATTCTCCACCACCAAACAGATATATATTTAATAGAGATCAATCAACACATAACGAAATCCAATGTTAGACACACATCCATTTACTAGTTCTTTATGGGTCTGAACGAAACTGTAGGCACCTTATTCCTCATCCCATATGTCCAATACAGGAGAGAAGCCCTTGCATATTCGGACAATCAACAAATACCACCAGACTACTACCACTGTAACCCCTCCTAGGAGCTAACCAATCCAGGGCATCAGTATTAATCCATTCGACGTGAAGATTGCCGGTCTTACACCATCTTCATATCTTCAACTTTTAATCGTCGATCAATTATTTGAAATGAGAATTAACTCGGCCTTTTCAAATAATTCACGTATACATAGAATTCAAATCAATTCTTTCCCATGGTTAAATTATGTGACATTCACGTTTCAATTCAATATAATAATTTCATGTCAAATACATCTAACCATCAGAATATCCAATAAACCAAGTAAAATCAGTTTATTTCCATTCCATATCGTTTATAATATTTTATAGCGATTTATCGCTATTTGTATATATATAAAAATAGTCCATTTTCATCGAACGACGTTTCAGGTCATTCGATGGCACTAGCGCTACTCTCATTCAAATTTGAATAAACATTTCACAAGATCTAACTGTTGGATCTTAACGAATTTTATATCATTGGAAAGATCTTTCCAAAGTGAACCCAATGGTTTTGGTTTCAAGAAAATCCAACGATTGGATATCCCGCTATAATTGTTTAAAATTACGATTCCAAAACGCGAACTGCAGCGTCATTATTCGTTTAATTTTTATATATATATATATATAAGTATAATTCATTCGATGACTTCTAAACCGTTTTCACTTCAAAAATTTGGCTAACGCCTTTAAATTTCAATTTTTTTTGCCATAACCTCCTTTATTCGGAGGACGGTGTGGAAATTTATTGGGCCGTATTAGGCACCCAATAAATCGAGAAAAAGCACACATAATTTTTAGTGACCTATCTATGCCCAAGGGAGTGTGTATAATAACTCCAGATATAAATCTTGTCACCTTGTCCAGTGTTGGAAATAAATAATCCATGTGCCGTATCTAATAAATAGAGAGACGTGATTATTGTCAACTCCAGACCCGTGTGGGGTTTTTATTTAACCTGGCAATTTACCGTTATATTTTATTTAGTCCATATCAGTCCTCAGTTCAACTTGTAATTTAGTCATCGCCATATGAGCGTCTCGCTCGTATGGTAATCTCAATCTCGTCATACAAGCCCCAAATGCTTATATGGAATATGATATGCTATGACATCAATAGTTCGTCTTCGGTTCAACCTGAAATGCAGTCATCTCCATAAAAGAGTCTCGCTTGTTTGGTAATTCGAATCTCGTCTTATAATCTCCAAATGCTTATATGGAATATGATAGAGTATGCTATCTTCACGAAGTATGCCATGTAGATAGTTCAAAATTAATTGTTGCTATCCTATGGCTACATTTATAATCTCACACAGAACAACTAGCACACCGCATCCAATGGCACTCACAGGAGTTTATATAATAAATAAAATTGCGCAGCCAACTCATTAAGGTTTACATTTGTAGGGCATGAAAAATAAATTCTTTACTCAATAGCAAATCCATTTACCTGTTTAGCATGTGTATATATATACATATCTAAGCTAAAAATAATATTTTTAGCGAACAAATATTTATTTCCATACAAGACTATTTTTAACACTTCATATACATGTTAAAAATAATATTTCTAATGAACAAACATTTATTTCAACCCGTGGTCATTTTTAGCACTTCATACATGTGATAAAAATAATATTTTTAACTAATAAAAATATATTTCAACATCACAGTTATTTTTATTACTTCATTAGCTTGTTAAAAATAATATTTTTGGCGAACAAAAATATATTTCAACACTTGCTCATTTTTATTACTTTACATACATGATAAAAATTATATTTTTGGCGAACAAAAATATATTTCAACTCGTAACCATTTTTATTACTTCACATGCATGATAAAAATAATATTTTTGGCAAACAAAAATACATTTCAACTTGTAACTGTTTTTATTACTTCACATACATGATAATGAATATTTTTAGTGGTTTATACCTACAATAAAATTGTTAATTTTATTGTTTAAACAATTTATTCAACACCTGAATATTTTTAGCACTTCATGCATATAATAAAAATGTTATTTTTATTGTTCAAACAATTTGTCTTGAATACAAATATTTTATATACTTCATACATACAAAAAAAATGTTATTTTTATTGTTCAAACAATTTTTTTCAAACATGAATATTTTATATACTTCATACATATAATAAAATGTTATTTTTATTGTTCAAACAATTTATTTCAAACATGAATATTTTATATACTTCATACATATAATAAAAATGTTATTTTTATTGTTCAAACAATTTATTTCAAACAAGAATATTTTATATACTTCATACATACAATAAAAATGTTATTTTTATTGTTTAAACAATTTATTTCAAACATTAATATTTTATATACTTCATACATGTAATAAAAATGTTATTTTTATTGTTCAAACAATTTATTTCAAACAACAACTATTTTGTAATGTACATTTTAGAAAATTTCGGCATTACAACGACATGATATTTAGCACCGGCACCGCGTCCAACATGAATCCTTTGCTATGCTAGGCCTTGCAACATTACAATAATTTCATCTCAATAATTTTCATAGTTCAATTCATTTTCTCTATACAATGAATTTACCACAAATAAAATCAATTTTGTTGCAACCACAATCAATCATTCACAATCACAATCAATTTCAAACCACAACCATCACACAATCATCCATAGTTTAACAGAAAGTAGTGTCGGGAGCAACTGAGCTCCGTCTGCAACCTATTATATTTTTATTCATTTTATTTGAATTTAGAAATCTCACATTGGTTCCCACTCCTTCAAAAATTGTAGATAGCTCTAAAATATCTCCGGTCACTTCTAGAATGTAGTGCACGATGTCACGAGTCCAATGTCTCTTATTTCACTGGAATTTGACAACATATGAAAAAGATATGATTTTTATTCGATAATCTAACTTTGAAACACTTTTAAGTGCTGTAAACCATTTAAAATAGAAAAGCCATTACCATAAGAAAATCCTTCGAAACTAAGTTTGACTTTTATGCTCAAACCATGTAGCTATAGGACGATTGGCCTGCGCCACGTGAAGGGGCTTGGAATTCTGCGCTTGGGGGTGGCAGCCTCGTTGAACTAATCGGCCGTAGGGAGTGGAAATCCAATGGCGAACGACAAATGTTTGGAGAGCCAATTATTCATGAATACACAGTGATTAATTTCAGAACTTATATGGATTTGAAGATCTCGTGATTCTTTACAAAATCCTCTAAAGAATCGATTGATTTGTTGAATGGATTAGAAGAAATCGAAGAGAGAAGGATTCATCTCCCACAGCCGTTCATTTCGAGAGGTATCGGGTTTTGAGCGACAATGAATTATCAACAGTGGATTTTAGTTGGATAATATATATATATATATATATTATTTTTAATTTCTTTTAATTCCAAAAACACCCATAAATCCATACGAACTCCAAATCAAACTCAACGACTGTTGCCCCTAGCTAAATACCCCCATTCCGGACATAATGGAATATGTTTCGTAAGCCCATTCGACTGTTTCAGTCAGTTTTTCTTAAAATTAAAAATAAAACATTAAGTTTTAGATTTGAACGTACATTTTAATTTACCTGGGCCACATACTAATTTCGAAAATTCCCAAAAAATAAATCTAGCTATGTTTGGACGATACGGTCCTAAAAAAAATTAATTTCATCGAATTTGGGGACCATTTGAAAAATGCCCTTTTCTGATCGATCCAATTCAAACTGAAATTACCAAACATGTTTTAATTTACCACGCTCACATATTAATTCCAAAAATTACAGAATTTTAAACCTAGCCATAATTTGACATTCTAGATCCAACCAAATTGGTTTCTTCGAAAACGGAGGTCATTTATAAAATGTCTATTTTTAAGAGTTTTATTATTATTTAATCCAATTTTTAAATTCTAACGTATTTTCTACCAAAATTACTCGAAATAAAAATTTTAAATTAGTTCTGATTTTCCAGGTTGTTATAAATTGGCTATGCGTTTGAAATTGAAATTGTGGGGATCTTTATGCTTATGACGATGACTTGAAGGCGTATACCTTTAATACGAAAAGGACTAGTTATCCGTGTCCGCGATTAGCTATCAGGATTATTCTTGTAGCAATAGTCCCTACGTTTCGGAATCTGCATGATGGGAGGACTTCGTGTTACTAATCTCGTGGATTATTCCCGATATGATGTAGTTAAAGAGTATCTCCAATTTGTCATGTTATTGGACAACTTGTATGGATGGATGTCTAACATTACATTTCTCAAATCATGTGTATTGATTTTTGCATAGGTGCTTTAGTCTTGTGGCGAAGAAGACAACTTCGTTTAGCTTAACATCTTTCTCTGAGACGTATGAGCCCGGAGGTTGTATTTTTTTGAACGTCAATTAGTGATCGATGGAATTACGATGTGGCATCCAAAGATGGGTATGTGGCAAGTATGAAAGATAAAAATGTAACATCTAGCCTCATCGACCAGTAATAACTAAAATATGGGATATGCTTCAAGTCTAAGTGGATAGCACCCAGGTAGGGTACTTTCACTAGAATGAACAACCCTTCGATTTTTTGTATGCAACTGTTTGTTTGCTAATCACAACCAAGGGGTGAAATATTTAGTACTACCCAAAGAGGTGTTGGCTGGTCCTGATTTTTCAGGAATACAAGCAAGGCTCTCGGTAGGCTTTATCTAAAGAGGTACCATCGGTGTAACGATATGGATTTCGCCCAGACCTGATCGATCGCTAAACCGACCAAGACCGTTCAAATCCCGTATACGCTAACTCTGGGCATACAACACATCAGAACAAATAACAAAAGACCTTTATGAATATCATAACAATGTTACATCAGAGTACGAATAAATATAATAATACAACGGAAGATAATTTTACAATAAATGTAATACAATGCACGGAAAAATAAACTACACAGCGGAAGATTGTAAATGCCTGGACACGGCCTAAAGCTTCAATCCAGAATCCTGCTCAATATATATGAAAAATAAAACTACTCGACTGCCCATGTGGAAAATAGGGGCACCCGAGTTTGCAAGGGAAAAGCAAACCAAAGGTTAGTCATGGGACTGGTGTGAGAAACTCTACAGTTAAAATTAACTTATTTAACAATTGGACAAATCACAGGACCACGCGGACCATGCCGCTGAAGCGGAACGGGTTTACCCCCATGAATGCCAATGTATAAACAACAATCAGTAATATAGATATGGATCTACTATGCATCAATCAACATGCAATATCCCAATCTACCCATTTAGATTAATCACCACTTAGATTTTCCAATTCCAATTCAATTAACATAAATTATTCCTTTGACTTTATTTCCCGATTTCTATTTCAAATCATTTGAAATACATATCTAACTTTTATATCAAAGTAGATTTCACTTCGGGATATCATATCAAAATCTTTGGAAACATGAATTCCAACACATAACAATGCATACAATCAAGTATGCAACCAAATATCGCGCTCCCCATCGACAAGGCAAAGTGTACGCACCTAGCAACTCGATATATAAATGTGCACCTATCCCACATAGGAGCAGGCTACACTGACGATGCACCCCCCATACAGAAGAGCATACACCGCCCTCTCACCCATACTTTTAGTCATAGGGTTACCCGAATCTTTAGCGACATACTAAATCATTTCATATCCCGAAGTAGGGAAAATATTTTCACAACATAATAATCACAAGTACGTTCAAAATATAGTACTTCACTTCAGCAATTCACACATATGATTATCACTATTAATCGCATAACCTTTGAGCTCGTACGTCTCAAAGAAGGGTGTTAAGCAAGAGAATAAATTATCTGCCACCAAACAGATATGTTATCAATAGAAACTAATCAATACACGATGAACCACAATGTAACACATAATACATTTCGAAATCTTTTCGATAATATCGGGTTTAGGTCTCGAAATCCTTTCTGTTTTATAAAACATTTTTATAAAACATTCCCTGTCTAAAATCGGGAATATATTTATTTTCACTTAAGAAAATCACATTCAAAATCATTCATTAATTTTGAAATAAACTAAACATCGCTAACACCTCATAGTCAAATCGTAAAGTGTTTCACAAGATGTTAGCACACTGATATTTCTACCCAACCCAATGCTAAAGGTAAAAGCATATCTTACTCATAAACTGGTCGAGCACAATCCACACAATCAATCAATCCAATTTGACATTAAATATAAGTTTTTAAATAGAGATAGCATCGACTTATATTCAACATCAAATCCTGAAACAAACAGATACCATATCAGGAATAATGATATCGATATCTTCCAAATTCCCATCACAATATCCGTATAATCACGGAACCCAATGTAGAAATATCCAAAGATAATCTCCATTTAAATCCATTCCAGTTTATACATTGGAAAATTTCTGGTTATTTAAAACCCATTTTTAAATCCAATTTATTTCTTTAAAAACAATTGGATTATAACTCTAGTTAATAACTAGTTCAATTCGATAAAAATCTATTTTTATCTTTTCAAATATTGAGTTTTTCACCCCAATTTTTCCAAAATCATTTATTATGATTTTAGACAATTTATTATTATTTTTAATAATTTTATCAAGGCCCTTACAGTCGATTTCCATCAATGGTCGTCGAACTGCACTTACAGCGACCTTTTCCAAATTTGATTTGGACATAATTCCAAATCCAACCATTAGATTTCAAATTTCTAATATTCGTTGGAAAGTTCTTTTCGATACTAACCCAATGGTTCCTGTTTTTAGGAGAATCCGACGTTCCGATCTCCCGTTATGTCCATTCAAAGTTAATGGTCGAAATTCGTGAACGGTCGCTGCGCGGCGCGTTCTATTCAGGCCATTTAATATATATAATATATATATTATACATATTTCATCGATTTACTTTCACAACGTACTTTATAAATCATTTTAAATTCGTTTTAAAAATGATTTCAACTTTCATTTCAATTTTATATCAAAATTGAATATTCCATATACACGACAATTTTATACAGTGTATGTATACGTTAAAAATTATATTTTTAATAATAAAATCATTTTCGCATTTCATATATATATATATATATTTCATATTTCATATATATATATATAATATTTTCACTTTTCATATATATAATATTTTCAATTTTCATATATATATATATATCGTTTTCATTTCATATATATATCGTTTTCATTTTTCATATATATATATATTCACTTTTCATATATATAATATTTTCACTTTTCATATATATAATTTTCACATTTCATATATATAATATTTTCACTTTTCATATATATATATATATATATTCACTTTTCATATATATAATATTTTCCATTTCACATCACGTATATATTTTCATTTCACATCACATATACTTTCACACAAAATACAAGCAAACAAGTCGTCCATGGTCTGTAGATGACGGGAAGCAGTTCATATATGCAGTTATAAAATAAATACTGTACAGAAATAATTTTTAGTGAGAGAATTCACACAGTGGGTTCTACTCTGTCCGTTTTAATTCTGATTTTTTTTTTGAGCTGTTCGGATTTTCAAGTTTCTCTAGATTATGACCTGCTCCATTCCCGCTCTGGTCAGTTCCATGCTGTAATGCTCGACCTCATGGTTCTAATGAACTTCGTTTCGTCCAATTCTGAGTTTGCATGACAAAGATACAGACATACAAAGATTAACTACATTATTAAGCAATTAAATAATAATTAAATATTTATTTATTTGTTAATCCTCACTTAAAAATTTACTGGCCGCTCTCCTTCTTCTACGTTTCATCAAGAACGAATATGAACCTAAAAACATCGCCACCTACTTCCAAAATCGCAATGCACCTTGGTGCCTCCGCCTCCGATCAACTACCTCCACGACGACGACCTTCTGCTCCTCCATCAACCTCGAGAGTCGTGCGCAACTCGGTGGGGCCCAGGCCTGGGAAACCGTGCGCGAGCTGATCCCCTTTGGGCTCGAGATTCTTCCTCCTCCCTCAACGATAGCTCCCCAAATTCATATCAAATTGAAGAGCGAAGAACGTGTTCCAATCTTCGAACAAATTGTTCTTTGAATTATTGAGTGAATTAAAAGAGATTTGAGGATTTCCATTCGAACGATTTCAGCCGTATATAGTTGATGACGGCAGATCGATTTTCTGATTTAGGGTTTAGAGAATTTTAGGCCTATTTATATATTTTATAATAATATTTTATTATAATTATTTCTTAAAAACCAATTTTCGCATACGAACCCCAAATCAAACCCAACAACTGTCATTTCAAACCAAATACCCCCATTTCGAACACAATGAGATATGTATCGTAGGCCAATTCGACCGTTACGATCAGTTTCCATTGAAATTTAAATATAAATCTTTGTATATTCAATTTGAACGCACATTTCAATTTACTGGGTTTACATACGAACCCCAAAAATTCCTGAAAAATTATTTCTAGCTTCGTATTACGGTCCTAACAAAACTAATTTTGTCAAATTCTGAGACAGTTTGAAAAATGACCATTTTCTGGTCGATCGAAATTGACTGAAACTGTTAAAACACGTTTAACTTCGCCACGCTCACATATTGATTCAGAAAATTATGAACTTTGGAACCTAGCAATAATTCGACATCCCGGATCCAACAAAAGTGGTTTCGTCGAATTCTGAGGTCGTTTGCAAAATGGCTATTTTTAAGGCCTTTATATATATTAAAATATATATAAATTCCACAATGACTTTTCTGAATTTTAAACTGGACATATCTTTCAAATTTTAAAGCGATATCTCAGTCTCTTAGCTTCTTTAGAAAGATATGATCAAACAGATTCAAATATTTCTTGTTTCGTTCAATTCTGACTTATATTGAATCATGTATATTCATTTGAAATTCGAAATCGAATTTTCAAACTGCCGCGCCATTTCAGGCTCGTTATATAATTAAAATAAATTTATTCATTTTCATTTCGATTTAAATAAATTTTTCGTTGTTATTATTTAAAATAATCATTTTAAATAATCAAAATCCACTAAAATTGCCAAAATATTTTTTTTAAATTGGCTCAGATTTTCCGGGTTGTTACAATCTCCCCCACTTAAAATCTTTTCGTCCTCGAAAAGGAACGAAGTCGAAAGTTGTTTAACTAACCAACTCAACTTTCATTGTTTTAATTATGGCTTAAGTTCTTCAACTTTTCAGTTTCTAAGAACCTTCCAAATTTTTCAAAAACTTGGTTACACCCTATATTTTCGAAAATTTTCGCCATAACCTCCTTTGTACCGGGAGCATTGGGATATTTCATATAGCCTCCCATGGCCCTCACCAATCCAAAAAGAAAAAGCCAAGCGGCTAGCCATTCGGCTCATAAAATCATCAAAACCCCAAGAAATACAATAAACATGTACCTATTTGTCGGGCAAACAATTTTATTCCTCTTCTTTGCGTACCTGCTATGACCTGTTCAATTACATACATATGTATGTGTACATGTATGCATGCATTTCTATCAATTTTCACTTGGTTCAATAATTGATTCAAATTACATTAATTTACTTCTTGTTCTCATGTTGGTTAGATTCACTATCATTTCAATGTTTGTTTAGTCGAATTGATGGTCACAGAACACAAACAACAATCTATGAGTTGATTAACTTTTCAAATATAATATAACTTTTATAAATTCAAAAATTATATTTTCTAAGATCGGATTATATATATAATCACAAATACGTTAATTATAAGCTTGTCACTCTCAACTCATTCTAGGGCATTTCTAACCCCATCTCTAATGAGTCTTCTCATTCTAGGATATTGTTGATCGTATCTCTAATGAGTATTCTTTCATTGGATATTACTAATCCAACCTCTGATGAGTCTTTTATTCTGTTTTAACGAGTTGTACCCCAAAGATTTGAGTTTAACCAAAGCTCTGATACCAGACGTAACGATACGGATTTCGCTCGGACCTGATCGATCGCTAAACCGACCAAGACCGTTCGAATCCCGTATACGCTAACTCTGGGCATACAACATATCAGAAAAAAATAACAAAAGACCTTTATAAACATCATAATAATGTTATAACAGAGTACAGAAATATCAGAGTACAAATAAATATAATAATACAGCGGAAGATAATTTTACAATAAATGTAATACAATGCGCGGAAATATAAACTACATAGCGGAAGACTGTAAATGCCTGGACATGGCCTAAAGCTTCAATCCAGAATCCTGCTCAATATATCTGCAAAATAAAACTACTCGACTTCCCGTGTGGAAAATAGGGGCACCCGAATTTGCAAGGGAAAAGCAAACCACAGGTCAGTCATGGGACTGGTGTGAGAAACTCTACAGTTAAATTAACTTATTTAACAATTGGACCAATCACAGGACCACGCAGACCACGCCGCTAACATGGAACGGGTTTACCCCCATGAATGCCAATGTATAAACAACAATCAGTAATATAAATATGGATCTACTATGCATCAATCAACATGCAATATCCCAATCTACCCATTTAGATTAATCACCACTTAGATTTTCCAATTCCAATTCAATTAACAGAAATTATTCCTTTGACTTTATTTCCCGATTTCTATTTCAAATCATTTGAAATACATATCTAACTTTTATATCAAAGTAGATTTCACTTCGGATATCATATCAAAATCTTTGGAAACATGAATTCCAACACATAACAATGCATACAAACAAGTATGCAACCAAATATCGCGCTCCCCATCTTCAAGGCAAAGGGTACACACCTAGAACTTGATATATAAATGTGCACCTACCCCACATAGGAGCAGGCTACACTGACGATGCACCCCCCCACACAGAAGAGCATACACCGCCCTCTCACCCATACTTTTAGTCTCAGGGTTACCCGAATCTTTAGCGACATACTAAATCATTTCATATCCCGAAGTAGGGAAAATCATTTCACAACATAATAATCACAAGTACGTTCAAAATATAGTACTTCACATCAGCAATTCACACATATGATTAGTCACTATTAATCGCATAACCTTTGAGCTCGTACGTCTCAAAGAAGGGTGTTAAGCAAGAGAATAAATTCTCCTCCACCGATATGTTATCAATAGCAACTAATCAATACACGATGAACCACAATGTAACACATAATACATTTCGAAATCTTTTTGATAATATCGGGTTTAGGTCTCGAAATCCTTTCTGTTTTATAAAACATTCCCTGTCTAAATTCGGGAATATATTTCTTTTCACTTAAGAAAATCACATTTCAAAATCATTCATTAATTTTGAAATAAACTAAACAACATCGCTAACACCTCATAGTCAAATCGTGAAGTGTTTCACAAGATGTTAGCACACAGATATTTCTACACAACCCAATGCTAAAGGTAAAAGCATATCTTGCTCATAAACTGGTCGAGCACAATTCACACAATCAATCAATCCAATTTGACATTAAATATAAGTTTTTAAATATAGATAGCATCGACTTATATTCAACATCAAATCCTGAAACCAACAGATACCATATCGGGAATAACGATATCGATATCTTCCAAATTCCCATCACAATATCCGTATAATCACGGAACCCAATGTAGAAATATCCGAAGATAATCTCCATTCAAATCCATTCCAGTTTATATATTGGAAAATTTCTGGTTATTTAAAACCCATTTTCAAATCCAATTTATTTCTTTAAAAATAATTGGACTATAACTCTAGTTAATAACTAGTTCAATTCGATAAAAATCTATTTTTATCTTTTCAAATATTGAGTTTTTCACCCCAATTTTTCCCAAATCATTTATTATGATTTTACACAATTTATTAATATTTTTAATAATTTTATCAAGGCCCTTACAGTCGATTTCCATCAATGGTCGTCGAACTGCACTTACAACGACCTTTTCCAAATTTGATTTAGACATAATTCCAAATCCAACCGTTAGATTTCAAATTTCTAATATTCGTTGGAAATTTCTTTTCTATACGAACCCAACGGTTCCTGTTTTTAGGAGAATCCGACAGTTGGATCTCCCGTTACGTCCATTCAAAGTTAATGGTCGAAATTCGTGAATGGTCGCTGCGCGGCACGTTCTATTCAGGCCATTTAAAATATATAATATATAAATTATATATATTTCATCGATTTACTTTCACAACGTACTTTATAAATAGTTTTAAATTCGTTTTAAAAGCGATTTCAACTTTCATTTCAATTTTATATCAAAATTGAATGTTCCATATACACGACAATTTTATACAGTGTATATATACATTAAAAATTATATTTTTAACAATCAAATCATTTTCGCATTTCATATATATATATATATATATATTGATTTCACATTTCATATATACAATAATTTCACTTTTCATATATTTATTATTTTCACTTTTCATATATATATATATATATGGTTTTCATTTCATATATATATCGTTTTCATTTTTCATATATATATATATTCACTTTTCATATATATAATATTTTCCATTTCACATCACGTATATATTTTCATTTAACATCACATATATTTTCACACAAAATACAAGCAAACAAGTCGTCCATGGTCTGTAGACGACGGGAAGTAGTTCATATATGCAGTTATAAAATAAATACTGTACACAAATAATTTTTAGTGAGAGAATTCTCACAGTGGGTTCTACTCTGTCCGTTTTAATTTTGATTTTTATTTCAGAGCTGTTCAGATTTTGAATTTTCTCTGAATTCTGACTTGCTCCATTCCCGCTCTGGTCAGTTCCATGCTGTAGTGCTCGACCTCACGGTTATAACGAACTTTGTTTCGTCCAATTCTGAGTTTGTATGGCAAAGATATGGACATACAAAGATTAACTACATTATTAAGCAATTAAATAATAATTAAATATTTATTTATTTGTTAATCCTCACTTAAAAAGTTACTGGCTGCTCTCCTTCTTCTACGTTTCATCAGGAACGAATACGAACCCAAAAACATTGCCACCTACTTCCAAAATCGCACCGCACCTTGGTGCCTCCACCTCCGATCAACTACCGCCACGGCGACGGCCTTCTGCTCCTCCATCAACCTCGAGAGTCGTGCACAAATCGGTGGGGCCCAGGCCTGGGAAACCGTGCGTGAGCTGATGCCCTTTGGGCTCGAGATTCTTCCTCCTCCTCAACGATAGCTCCCCAAATTCATATCAAATTGAAGAGCGAAGAACGTGTTCCAATCTTCGATCAAATTGTTCTTTGAATTATTGAGTGAATTAAAAGAGATTTGAGGATTTCCATTCGAACGATTTCAGCCGTATATAGTTGATGACGGCGGATCGATTTTCTGATTTAGGGTTTAGAGAATTTTAGGCCTATTTATATATTTTATAAAAATATTTTATTATAATTATTTCTTAAAAACCAATTTTCGCATACGAACCCCAAATCAAACCCAATGACTGTCGTTCCAAACCAAATACCCCCATTCCAAACACAATGGGATATGTATCGTAGGCCAATTCGACCGTTACGATCAGTTTCCATTGAAATTTAAATATAAATCTTTGTATATTCAATTTGAACGCATATTTCAATTTACTGGGTTTACATACGAACCCCAAAAATTCCAAAAAAATTATTTCTAGCTTTATATTGACGATACGGTCCTAACAAAACTAATTTCATCAAATTCTGAGACGGTTTGAAAAATGACCCTTTTCTGGTCGATCGAAATTGACTGAAACTGTTAAAACACGTTTAACTTCGCCACGCTCACATATTGATTCAGAAAATTATAAACTTTGGAACCGAGCAATAATTCGACATCCGGGATCCAACAAAAGTGTTTTCGTCGAATTATGAGGTTGTTTGCAAAATGGCTATTTTTAAGGCCTTTATATATATTAAAATATATATAAATTCCACAGCGACTTTTCTGAATTTTAAACTGGACATATGTAACGACCCGTATTCTACACATCATAGGATTGTAGAATATTTATTTCTTTCCCGTGTGAAGTCGTATGGTCATATAACCTTGGGAAACATTTATTTGAGTCATTTCCCTTGTTCATGATTTTTGTCGATTTTTAAATGACCATTTTGCCCCTAGTCAGTACTGTTTTGGCCATAACTTTTGATAGGGAAGGAATTTTGACCTGAAACCACTTCCATTAGATTCGTTTGATGGTTTCTCTTTCCGTAGAGTGGTCATAATAGCCAAACGGACTTACCGTTTGGGAGATATGGCTGAAACAAGGTTTGGAGGGTGAAAAACTGCATAATTGGGCTAAACCGGGTAGTTAGCAATTGGGCCCATAAGGGGATTTCGGGATTGAGGCTGTATAAGGGTTGATTAGGGTTAGAAAATATCCTTTTAGTCATTTTTCCAGCCACCATTTCATTTCATAGAACCCTATTAATGGCCTCCAACCTCTAAATCACTCCAAACCACTCCAAACTTGAAGAAAAGAGATTAGCAACGACAAATCAAGGCAAATCAACACCAAATCGGGATTAGAGCTGCTACAACACCTTGTTATCTTCACCAAGTCAGAGATTTATTTCGGGTCTTGCTTAATTTGTGGCTAAGGTGAGTGATTAGCTTGCTTTTTGCACTAATTATGGTTATTCGGGGTGATTAGTGCTAATTAGCGTTTTTAAACGAAAATAAATTCTGGAAAAATGTTTATAAATTCATAAATAATGTTTTAGACCTCTGATATGAGTTTGGGTTAATTTGGTTAAGTTTTGCTAATCATGTCATTAGTTATGCTCACATATGCTTAAGGGAAAACATGGGGTTTTGGGCATGTTTGATCCATTTTACCATGTCATATTGTTGTTTTGGTGTTTGAGGTCACTTGTATGTGTTGCTATGACTCTATGACATGCTTTGTGATTGATTTCAATAGTTAGAATGGTCGAAAACGTCGTCGAGAGGCGTATAAACAGTGCTGGAAAGTTGCAGGTTTTAAGTACAGGAGCCGGATCGGATCGGGGGTAGAGGTCACGAACCGTTTGAAGACGTCACGAGCCAACCCGCCTCGTCCTTCACGAACCGTTCCGCCAGAAGTTAGCGCCACGAACCGATCCGCTTGAAGTATTCACTCCGACCCGATCCGAGAAGTCGTGATTGAAGGCTCCGACCCGACCCGCCTGGAGTGATAACTACCGATCCGAGCTGATACGCGTGGGCATATAGTGATGCATGCGGTCCGATCCATCTGGCGCGACACGATCCGACGTGGCGAGAAATACCCGAACCGAACCAATACGCGTGGATAATTGTTGTGCTACAGCGAACCGAACCGAGATGGTGGACCCGAACCGATCCGATGGGTGGTCACGAATCCGACCCGATCCGAATTGGAGGAAGAGATGATGATCCGAACCGATCCGAAGGAGGAAGATCCATAACCCGAAATGCAAAGGTAGTTCAAGTGGAAGTTCGAGCTCAGGATCCAGACGGGAACCAATGAGTTCGCTTCGTGATTGGGCTTTGCTGTGGGACGTGTGCTAAGGAGTTGTCGATGTCCATGACTTTGGATCACTAGGTGTTGGAGGTAGAGAGACAAACTCGGGCTTTGGATATGGTGCGACTAGGGAGCTACCTACCAATGGAGTGGGGTCATGGAAACGTTGGGCGTGATCCCATAGGTATGGCGTTGGTGGTAGTAGGAATATACATAGTCGTACAAAGTCGAGTTCTGTCGTTTTAGTAAAGTGCTCTAGTGATCGAAGAAGTGGATGTCGTATGCTTTACGCACTGAGTGAGAGATGTGAGGATGGTTGCTATGCTTGATTGTTTGACATACACATCCCCACCCCCATATATCTACACACCATATGTTAGTGACATCTTAGAGTATTGTACCGTGTAGTACTAACTCTTTGATTGCAGGTCCAGGTTCAGGTATGACTTAGTATACCTGTTATTATTCTGTTTATGCTTGCTACCACTCATACCAGACTGATGTCTGACCCAGAGTTTTATGTTTCTTCTTATTACTCTGGGTGCTCACACGAGCAGACTAGAGACAGGGATAGCTGGTAGTGCGCTTGGTAGATGGACTGAAGACGAGCAGGAGGCTCCACGTATGATATATAGTTATTCTCCCTGTGTCGTGATTGGTATCTACTTTGGGCATTAGTAGCATACCTATTTTGCTTATCTTAGAGACAGTATTTTGAAGTTGTAATAAGCTGTATTTGATATTTCCGCTACTCTGATGATGTTAGTTCAAGTTTTCAGCTTATGCACTGTCTCGTCTGTTTTATGTCAAGTATATGTCGGCTATTATATTTTATTCCATGCGCTGTGAGACATATTACAGGTTCTTTATTTGGTTCCTCTTCTTTCTTTCTCTTCTTTGGCGACCGTCCCATGCCAATTGGACATGTGTACAGCGCGCAAGTGGAGTAAACGTCGGTTGGTGCGGGGCGGGCCGTCACAACATATCTTTCAACTTTTAAAGCGACATCTCAGTCCCTTAGCTTCTTTTGAAAGATTTGATCTAACAGATTCAAATATTTCTTGTTTTGTTCAATTATGACTTATATTGAATCATGTATATTCATTTGAAATTCGAAATCGAATTTTCAAACTGCCGCGCCATTTCAGGCTCGTTATATAATTAAAATAAATTTATTCGTTTTCATTTCGATTTAAATAAATTTTTCGTCATTATTATTTAAAATAATCATTTTAAATAATCAAAATCCGCTAAAATTGCCAAAATAAAAATTTTAAATTGGCTCAGATTTTCCGGGTTGTTATAGTCGGGCGATATCCCCGTGCCTTGTTATTATATAGAATCCAAATTGCAATATATGCCATGTTTTTAAATGTATAGCCCATTAGGTGCGAAATTTAATTATGGTTGACAATTTGGCACATGCATATTATTTTATTTTAAGATGATTAATATATATTATAATAATATCATTTGATTTGATATATAACTATTTGGTTATCGAAGGGAAAACACGTACCATGTTTGTGTGTGGTCGTATCTTATGAAAGTTTCAGTCTTTTCAAGGATATCTAAAACTAAGCAAGTTGTTGTCATGTGATTTTTCTCGTTTTGGTATTCCATACCGATCTGGACGTTGTTTTTTCTTAATGCTCAAGTCAAACTGAGTAAGTTTTCCATATTTTCTTGGAGTTGCAGCAGAGGAGCTCGACTCGAGACGTATCCTTGTATTTCTTGTATTATTTCAATTCCATTGTATCTTGATGTTTTGTTGTATTCCACTGTGATATGTTGTATTTATTTATCATTTTATAGACAGATTGCTATGACTGTATAGGATGATCTATTTGTGTAATATAATTATTTATTCAAGTGTGTGTGTATATATACATACCATTATCTCTTTTATGTAAAGATTATTGGTATACTATATTTTATTCATTCCATTGTGAGATTCTAGTATTCTCTAATCCGAGTGTTTATGTTTTTTCTTCTTCTTTTATTCTAACATTTTCTTCTTCTTTCTCACATTCTAGCTTCTCTCTTCTAACTTTTGGGTTTTCGGTTCTCGAGTTTGGGCATGTGAATAGACAAGATGTATTAGTATCGAAATTAGAGGATCAAATTTCCCAAGATGTTACAACATGGACTCTAACATTCCTTCGTACATCAATTGTATGGTTAAAAACCTTTTGTTATGAGTTTGTGTAGCCGTACATGAAATCTCAACCAAGAACCTTAAAAGGTTCGCATCTTTTCTTCTTACTTTTATAACTAACTAAATAATAGTGAAATTCTAATTTGTAACATTGTTTTAACTGCCCAGTGAGAAGGTGTGGTTGCTAGATTACCTTTCCTTATTAATAATGCAAGACATAATAGCTTAAGCTCATTTCTTTGCCACTATTGAACAAAATATTTTTTATGTACAACTATGCAATAAAGCCCCACTAAAGCCTCTTAATTTCGTCGCTATAGCCTATAACACTTTTCGATCGGCACGTTATTTCAGTTTAGCGATAATGAACAGTAGATCCTCTTTAAGCCCTGCTATTTTCCGCTGCATCTATTAAATCAAGGCTATTTAACACCCTCTTTAGCAATATTAATTCAAAAAGGTCGAATTTTCAAGTTCATTTTTAAACAAATCAAAAAAGTTATATTAAAGAGCTAATTTAAAGGCATAGTGACCAATCTAAGATACACATATATTGTTGATATCAAATTTAAGGTGCATAACCATGATACTCTTCAATTTTATCATATAAGATTAATTAATATTTGTTTTTTTCGATTTTTTCATTAATTTCTCTAACTTCCAATAGTTGATCGATTGGTTCATTTGATTAGTTTTCTACATTGAAGATGTTAAGATCTAAGGACATGTTACCAAAATGAAATGTTCATCAAACCATTTCGATAGTTGATCAAGGCATTTGAGGTGCCTAAGAAAGCTCATCCTAAAATTAGAGTTCCACTTGTAGGATTGTCTATAGATTGTGTTTCAAGGATGATGAAATCAACGGGAAGATGAATTGCTCGACTCTATTAAGTACATCATCAATCTCTATGAACGTCATAGAACTAAAGTGTGAATTTTGTTGGTTTAAGCTCACCTAAGTCTAATAATTTGTATATCGAGTACGGGATAAAACTTTCACTAACACCTAAGTCTATCAAGCACTTGTAATTGTCTTATCTCTTATTACACACGAGATAGTGGAAGAACTGGATCATTGTGTTTGGTGGGAATAGATTGAGATAAGACTTCACTTAGCCTGACTGGTAAAGAGACTTTTTTAGTTACTTGAGTGTGTCATTTACGTATTGCACACGTTTTTCAAAATTTTAGCATAATCGGGACATGTTGAATGACATCTAAGAGAAGAATTTTGACTTTAACTTGTTTAAAAATTTCAAGAACCTTCTCTGTTTGTTTCGAAATTTTATTAGCACGAAGTCAGCGGGGAAATGAGGCTCACAACTCAGTTGATTGGTTTATTTGAGTGGTCAAAAGGTGAGATTTAATGTTAGACTTAATGTTTAACAAAATGTTTTGATAACATTCTTTTGTAGCTTTCATTGTATAGATATGAGTTAGATTTTTAGAAGAAGTTCTTTGTAATTCATTAGAATTGACAGGCATGAGATCGATTTGCTTACCTGATGTCAAAATGGTTATTGGTTTATGTGGTTCAAGTTTCCTTCTTGAATGGCATGAGCTTGGCAGGGTTAGAGTTCTGATTTCATGGGTTTGGAATCATCTGGCTTAGGAATGTAGCCTTTTCATTTCACTCATAGAATTGTCCAATTAACTTATTTCCACTTCGAGTTTTGTGATTGATTCGTTCTCTCAAATGACCAAATACTTAGAAAGTGGTTGAATCAAATTTGAATTGGAGTTGTTTTTGTTCCAAGTGAAGTGAGGATGATTTCTCTAACACTGATTCTACATTTGAGAGAATGAACCATTCCTAACTTTTTAAAAAGTGTTGAGTTGTCCTAATAAGTGAGGACGTTAATCGACGATGTAACTAGGAAAAATACATTTATACATAGGGGTTGAGAAGTATGGTTCATTCGACTTGTCAAAAGAGCATTATCAATTTTGCTTATCATCACATCAATTTTAGCTTTTAAGTCTAGGATTGATCCTATCAAATTAGTGTTCGATCTCGAATTGATCGATTTCTTGTTAGATCATTCCATTGAGTTGATTTTCCAGTTAAGTTTTCAAGAAATTCGCATGCAGAATCATGGTGTTATGTCATAAAATTTCATTGGCATATGGATATAAGCATAGTTCATGAACTATTTTCGAGACCATTGTAAATAATCTTTCAAACAGTACATTTTTTGAAATTGCGGTGCACTCATTTAATTAAAATTTCCTTAAAATTTTCAAAGTGTTTTCCAAAATATTCACCCTCAAGTTAACAAAAATCCACAATTTCATTTCAAAATTTGATTGTATATTCAAGAGGATAAAATCAAAATTGAATTAAGAAAACTTTTGCAAATTCATCCCAGTATCTAATAGAATTTGAAAGCAAGCTATACGACCATTTTTGACATAATTAGTAAGTGCGAATGTAATTAACCTAAGTTTGATTGCATCATCACATAATTGTTGAAATTTAATGGTTGCATAAACTTATTTGAATTACGATAAAAAGATGTAGGGACATCTTTTTAAAATTGCGAAATTTGGGGGAGTGTGTTGATATGATTTGATTGAAATTCAAAATAATTACCTGTTGGAGCGGGCAATTTGATGCAAGAAGGGATAGAAACTTAGTCAAGAAAAGTTCTATCTACGAGAGTTCGAGGCGGTTTTTCATTAGCCGGTTAAGAAAGAAGGTTTGCTCGAACTAGACGATTTGTCAAAGTATTATGAGTCCAGGTGCTCATGCACATGAGAAAATATTAAGAGGTAAATAAGGTGAAAAACAAGGTTAAGATAACAAAATTAAAGTGGATTAAATTTTTGTTTTTTTAAAGGATAAATGTTTTTGTTTTGTTTTTGGGATTTATGGCTAATAAAATATTAAATGAAAATGATTTTTTTTAAACCAAAGTATACATTCAAAGAAAGGCGACTTTTTATAATTTTATTTTTGAAATTTTCTAGTTTGTTTATATATTTATATGCATGAACTAATGCACCTAAGTGAATGCAAGGACTTTAGCTAAAACTTTTTTTTCCTTCGTAGCTCCTAAATCAAATCTATATCAAGATACTTTGATTTTAATTAGCAAAATAATTTTATTTAGGTAACAGACATGGATTATTAGTGCACCACAAATCATTGTAGCAATCCAACTAAAGGTTTAAGCTCCTTTAGAGAAACAATCACTGTAGTAACCATGATAATTATAAGTTATCAAAACTCTTATGTTTCCTTAGACACCAAGAGAGAGTTTCAATAACAATGAAATAAGTCCAGCATCTAATCTTTATTAATTAATTAAATTCTATGACGAAATGTAATTTTTTGACCAAGGAAGGGTTATGAATTCCCCACCTTATGTGAATTTGAGTGTTGCCCTTGAGAAATAAAAACAAATGAAATGAATGTAAAACATAAATTAAACATGTATAACAATGTAACTACGAATAAATTTTTATTTGAATTTTTTTATTGCAAAATGTAAGAAAACAACAATGCACAAAAATACAAATAGGAGATAAGAAAACAATACCTGAGCATTTAAAATATGTTAATAAATTATTTTAGCAACAATTTTTTAGCAAGCAAATACTTTGGATAAGCAAAGCAACCAAGAATCTCTAGCAAGAAAATCATTTTTTGATTTTGAAACATGAAATAGTTGAAAATGGTTATTTCTTTCACGGAAAAAGATGAAAAAATCAAGTAAAACAAAATACACCATTGAAAACCACATTTTAAAACTAATTTTTTAATGGAGGTTTAAACAAAAGAAAGCTATAAATATGGATGATGGTGATAACAACAACATAAACAAAGTTACTAAAATCAAACAGAAGCACATAACCTAAATCAAAATCAACACAAAACCAAAGTACTTACTCTAAAACAAGAAACCCAAAAGCTTAGCCCTGCCCAGCCCAATTAGAAATTGGACCCATATACTGAAAATGAACTTAAAAAATCTCATAAATCAAAGCCTCCAACTTCAAATTAGAGTATGATTTAGAATATTGAAATATCAATTTAATCTCAAGTCCATTCATACTAGATTAGATCTCAGTTCGATTCAACTTAAACTTTGTTTGATTCAAGCATTGGATGCCCAAAAGGATCAATCTCTTACTTGAATATCTTATACTTATGCAAGTATATTTTTTCATACTCTACAATGTGGGACTTCCCTACATTGTAGGACTTCTCTTCCTTATTTCTTTATTTTAAAATTGTTCCAACAATCAAATTGCAGCTACACCTTCGAAAAATGATGGAAGCACTTACATCTCATAACCTGTATTACCCTAGCACCAACCATGTAGCCCTCGTACTTGAATAAGTTTTGTTTGGGACCAAATGTTTCATTATATAATGGAACTATATGCATCATGAATCACCTTGGATACTTTTCTCCTAAAAAATCCATGGATTCCTACTAGGAGAAGAACCGCAATCATCGTTTTTTGAATGTGGTTATCATTCACTAGTTTCTTTGCAATATCCACAAAATAAGAAGGTTCAGTCAAATCTGTTTGATGATGATCGTTAAATTATTCCCTAAGTGTGATGACCCCAAACTTCCACGGAGTGAAAGTAAGAGATGATCATTTGGAATACAACATAAATACAATAATACATATCACAGATACAAAATAGCATAGGAAATTCTTAGAGTAACAACATCATAGCAGCGGAAATATAATGTCATCAATCCAAAGAAAATCCACAGTCACAGAATTCTACATTATTACATCAAATTCGCAGAAAAGAAATAAGTTCCAACTCCAACTCAAACACGTGGAATAAACCAAGTTTCATGTCTGAAATAAAAGGAAAGAGAAAAATGTAAGAGCAGCGAATGATAAGTCTTCAAACTCCTAGTCATCACCTCTCCACAAGAAAATCCAAGAGAAATAATAAGCAGCTCCAAGGAAAGGCTCCAAGCGAAAGATAACCTGTTTACTTGGTTGCCCGTGTAGAAAGGAGGGCACCCGCATTTGCAAAAAGGTGGAAACAAACAACGGGTCAGTCATGGGACTGGTGTGAGAATTCTTATCTAACTAATCACTATTAATAGGGCAATTCCAAAGACCACGCCGCTAATGCGGAACGGGTTTACTCTAATGGGTTGCTGTGCATAAAAGTGTCAGAATAAATGATAAGTAAATCGTACAACAACGCTATGCTTTTTAGAAAAATGGAATCACCATAAGACCCAGGTCCCGTCACACAATGCAACACAAACCAGAGGATAGGGTTTTACCTTATAGTGATTAAACATGCTAAATACGACAAATACGAGTTTAATATTATTATTAGTATATATCAAAACATTTCAAAGTAAATGTACCAATCCTAGGAAACATAGCTACCATATACTATGCCTCCATACTAGTAATACAATCAAATTTGTAGGGTCGTATTTGGATTTTGGTTTCCATCATGAGTCAAGGCTAGGGAGGAGCTCCTACCGATTCGAGACACTCTAGCTAATGTCTCAGGATCCCCCGCAGCGAACCCTTGGAAAGCTGTAGGGCCGGTCCGCCATACGAGTTGCGGATTAGTTATTCCTGAACACACGTTTCCCAGTCCTATAGGACCTATCCGAGGCGCCTCATTTCATCATCCACATAAGTAAAATATCATCAAGTTTAAGCACCGACACTACTTCTAGCTAGAAAGAAACGTGCTGCTCTCCCTGCGTTCCCTTCTCCCATTTTAGACTCCACCGGTTTGTGAGGCTCGTGAAGCTACGTAATACACAAAGCTATGATTATTCAAGCTATGCTTTGATCATCACCACAAGGTTCTGCTTTTCAACAAGAAACCTTGATCATTGCATCTTAGTATGCCACACTGTCACTCCATACCATGTCATCGATCGTCCGTCAATATATAAACGGGTGTTAAGTAGAGAATAAATTCTCTACGACCAATCATTTATATATTAATAGAAAATCAACAACATGATATTTAACGGGGTACAATGTCAGACACACCATCCATTTAAACTTAAGCTCTGGGTCTGAACGAAAGTCAAATCCGTGAAATCAACACGTACGTTCGGGCAACGACCATGACCCTTGAATTGGGAGCAAGTCAAATCAGGGCCTCAATCATCGTCCATTCGAGGGAAGATTTACGGTCTTCATACGCCGTCCTCTTACTTCGATTTTAACGTCATTGGGTTATTTGGAATGAGAATAACTCGGCTTTCCAAACAACCCTCGTATATATATATTGAAAATCATTCTTATTCGTTAATAATATATATAGATTCATTCTTATTTTAATTATTTAAAATAATTAAATTTTAATTAACGATGCTTCAGGTCAATGGACGACCCTGGCGCTGCTTTCAACCAATTTTGATTTTCACACCCCTCAAAATCTAACCGTTGGATTTTAACGCATTTCATATCGTTGGAAAGATTTTTCCAAGGCGGTCCTAACGGTTTCAGTTTTGGGAAAATCCGATGGTCAGATTTTCTGGTATAGTCATTTAAAAGTACGATTTAAAAACGTGAACTACCGCGCTCTATTCGTTTAATTTTAATTATATATATAAATATAAATCTTTCAGCCTTTTTATTTTATTACAAAAAGATAAATTCTATATTTTTTATAATAAGATGTAAATATAATTTCATTTCACATTCCTACATTATATTAACATGTCAAATTCCTTCTTTATATTAACATAATAGAAATGTAAATTCCAACTCATGTCAATTTCATGTCTTTTTATATATATAAATGTAAACTCTATTCCACTATGTAAAAACTACTTCTTTATTACATAGAAAAATGTAAATTTTACCTACGGTGGACATTCTATTAATTTGCATAGATAAAAATGTAAACTCTTCCTACGGTGGAATTCCTATATTTACATTATTAAAAATGTAAATTCCTCATTCGGTGAAATTCTTATTTAATTTATATTATCAAAAAGGTAGATTCATATTCCATGTCACATTCTTATTTTATTTACAATAATTGAAATGTAAACTTTCATTACATGTCACATTCTTATTTTATTTACATTGATGAAAATGTAAACTTTTTATACGGTGAATATTTCTTTTATCTACATTAACAAAAATATAAACTTTGTCCTACGGTGAATATTCTAATAATTTGCATTAAGAAAAATGTAAATTTTGTCTACGGTGATGATTCATATATATATATATATATATATATATATATATTTACATTAAGAAAAATGTAAATTTTGTATACAGTGAACATTCATATATATTTACATTAAGAAAAATGTAAATTTCATCTACGGTGAACATTCATATATATTTACATTAAGAAAAATGTAAATTTCATCTACGGTGAACATTCATATATATTTACATTAAGAAAAATGTATACTTTTCCTACGGTGAAAATTCCAATCATTTACATTAATAAAAATGTATATATTTCCTACGGTGAAAATTCCAATCATTTACATTAATAAAAATGTATATTTTTCCTACGGTGAAAATTCTTATATAATCACATTAAAAATTAGTGTAATTTCATTTATAGTGTAATTCCATGTTTCATCACTAAATAAAAATATACTTTTTCTCAATTACAATGAAAATTCCATTCTTAACATATTGAAAATTTCATTTTTAACATATTGAACTATCCATTCTTAACATATTGGAAATTCCATTTTTAACATATTGAAAATTCCATTTTTAACATATTGAAAATTCCATTTTTAACATATTGAAAATTCCATTCTTAACATATTGAACAATCCATTCTTAACATATTGGAAATTCCATTTTTAACATATTGAACAATCCATTTTTAACATATTGAAAATTCCATTTTTAACATATTGAAAATTCCATTTTTAACATATTGAAAATTCCATTCTTAATTCAATAAAAAATTTCAAACTTTAATCTCATGCTTTAATTTCATACTAAATTTCATACTCTATTTTCATACAAAATTGCATACTTTAATTTAATGTTCAATAATCCCTATCGTATTTCATGTCAAATCTCATGGCAACAACATCCAAACATAACAACATGTCCAAATCCAATAACTAGCATGAAGGCAATCACAAACAGAGGTTTAACTTGGTATGAGGCAAAACAACAAGGCATGATTAAATAAATTAACACATAATTAATTCTAATCAATCAATCAATTCATATTTAACGATAAATTTCAGATTTAATATCATGTCATTATAGACAATTCAGATTCAATATCATACGGTATGAACAGTTCAGATCCATGTCTTAGATATCATGTCATATTAGATCTACTATTAATAATCATAGAAATAATAATTAAATAAATTAAATTAAATTAAAAATAAATTCTCACAGTTGTCAGATCTGAGGAGAAGACTCGAGTTCGATCAGATTTGGTGTTCGAATTCAAATTGATTTCGGATCTGGAATGATTCAAATTCAAATTCATATGAAAAATCAAAATTCAGCTTTTAACAACTGACACAGCGACTCTATAAAGCGTGACAAAATCTGAAATGAATAATACCTTAGAACCCAACTTGTTCAAATCTTTGATCCGATTTTTCTCCTAAGTTACTTGATGGATTCAGGAATGGTTTGCTGGAGGTGGTCGGGCTAGGTGAGGCGCAGGTGCACCGGCAAGGGGGTGGAGTGCGGCGGCGACAGGTGGGCGCGGCGGCGGGTTAAAGGCGGCGCGTTCGGGTGCGGATTCCAGGAGCTTCAGGGAGTTTGAGATCGTGAAATTTATATGGGATTAAAGAGGAGAGTGAGATCTTGAAAAAGTTTAACTGGAGGGTATGTTAATTCTTAACGGTTTGAGAGCAATTTTGCCATGAAATTTTGAAAGAAAAAGAGGAGGCGGCGGTAGAGGATTGGGGAAGAAGGTCCTGTAGCGTGATACGGTGTGTATTTATACACGTATTTAAGTTTTAAATTAATTAATTAATTAAATTAATTTCCACCAAAGATGTCCGTTTTTCCAAACTTCTCCAAATTCGACTCAACGACTGTCAAACTATAGGTTTTGACGCCTTCTGAATGCGATGGCGCTATTCCCGAAGTCCGATTCCGAAGTTATAATCATGTTTTCTTTTATTTTTAAAATAAATCTTTTAATTTAAATTCGAACATACGTTTTAATTTCCTGCGGTCACAAACTGACTCCGAAAAATCCCGAAAAATAAATTTAGCTATGTTTTGACGATACGGTCCTAACAAAATTTATTTCGTTCGATTCTGAGCCTGTTTAAAAAATGGCAATTTTTCAGTCGATCGAAATTGACTATAATTTACAGAACACATATCTCTCAGCCACGGTCACAGATTAATTTGAAAAATTCTGGAATATTCAACTTAACCATTATTTGCCATTCCGGTTCCAACGAAAGTGGTTTCGTCGAATTCCGAGGTCGTTTGAAAAATGACCATTTTTAACTGTTTATAAATTATTTAAAATTAGAAATTTTAAATCCGAACTCTATTTTCAGCAAAATTTCTTAAAATAAAATTTTCAAACTGGTTCAGATTTTCGGGTTGTTACACTAAGTATTTAGCTCCATGTAGTTCTATGATACTTAGGCTCCCCAGCAACTAAGAAACCATTCATATATTCATCTAGCATCTATATTCTTTACATAACGGCTTATCTATAATGGTTTGAGACAACATCAATTTTAGAATCATCTTGCAATTCCTAATTCTACATCATCAATTACAACTAACCACCTTAGGTTAGTGCTAACTTTTAAAGCTACATCGATACAGGGTTAACTCTTATTGATTAAAATCTTCCATTTCAAACTTTCGAAGTCCTAGCTTCATTCATATTCATTTTCTCATTATAACAAAAGCATCATATTGCAACATTAATTTTACAACTGTCACAAATTGTCAGTTGTAATAAATGTTTTTACAGCTATCATTTGCTGAAAGTTGTTATAAACATATTTTTAACAACTCTTTTATTTTCCACTTATAATATATGTCTAATACAAATGTTATTTTTTAATATTTGTAATAGACGCTTATTAATAACTCTTTTATTTTGCCAATTATAACTTTTCTTTTTGACAATTGTAATAGGCGCTTATTAATACCTTTTTTGCTTATTCTAATAATAAGTTTATATAATTAAATAATAATACTCAATAAGATTAATAATAAATTATAATCACTACGAAATAATAATTAATTTGAAATATTAAATAATTAATATAATAATTAAAATTAATAAAGGATAGTTATTAACAAATAACAATTATTTTTAATGATTTCCGTTAAGTACTAATTAATAACCAGTAACATATACATAAAAATTAACTTTTGTTAGTTAATGTACAACTATAACTAAAGAGAAATAAGAAATACGTAATAAGTAGTAATATCTTATTGATATGCAATACTTAATATTTTAATGAAAATCAATTCTCAGGAAACCTATGTTATATTTAATATAATTTTTTACTTATTAACTCTAACTTGTAATATTTGAATGCATAAATTTTGGCCAAACCATGACGTAAGAAAACTGGCAGTGTTACTACGAAAAGATAAAAAATTGGCAGTCTCAGGCGAGGAAAGTGAAAATTTGGTTCCAAAGTACTTCATATCTTCTATTTTACTCCATTATGTGGGCCGTCCATTCTCTGCTCTTCCCTAAATTAATTCGATTCCCAATTCTTAAACTTGCATCTCATCAAATTTGCTAATCAAATTTGCATCTCATCAAATTTGATTTCCATGCTGCCACCTCCAGTCGCCAATTATTAGATCATTTTTGTTTGAGAGCGAAGTCTTACTTCCTAGGACAAACTTCCACCTCCAGTCGCCTATAGTTCTGTTTCTGGTTTTGTTTCCAAATTCAAAGGCTAAACATGTACGACTGTTCTCTATTTATGTATGTGATCCATACCGGATATGTATTTGCCATATCTTTCAATCTGACTTTGTCAGAGTTCGTGCGGATTGAACAAGGCATATAAATCAATTTGTTCCACAATTTGTTTTGATTTGTCAGAGTTCATGAGAATATAGTGTTGTTTGAAGTTGATTTTTCTTCTTCAATAGATGAAGCTATAATTAAGGATCTGATCATAGTTATTTGATTAACATAGGAAGAAAGGTAATTACTCTTACGAATTAGCAAAATAGTTGAAAAAGCATGCATATTAATTAAGGTGATTGACAGAATTGATATTGGACTTTACTGCGCATGAAAACAAAGGTGATTGTTCCTCTCGAGCGCAATGTCTAGATCGGTGTTTTCTACTCTTGCTTCATCGAGCACATTTATCCATGGAGAAATTTAATGAGTAAGGGTCTATCCATTGAATGCTTGATGGTGAAACTTCAATCAATTCCTCTTCAATCTTCCTTGATGTTATTTTATTGGTCGGGCCAAGTCTGGAGAGTTATTTCTATAGTCAAAGTTTTTAGTGGTATGTGTTTTTGTTCTGGTTTATTTATAATTTGGCAGTATTATAATGGGTTTGCAGTTTAATGAAACATTCATACAAGGATACAATCACTGTCCGAATCAAACCATCAAATCAACAAAACAGATCCCACTATTCTACCTATCTCCTACCCTCAGCCATGGTGACAACATCCCAGATGCACTAGTAGACCAAATAGAAGAAGCATGCAGGAAGCGGGGCTTCTTCCAAGTCATAAACCATGGCACCTCTCTTGAACTTCTAGAAAGAGTATAGGTGGCTGCAAAAGAGGTTTTCAAGCTTCCCATAGAAGAGAAAAGGAAAGTGAAGAGGGACGACAAAAACCCTCTTGGGTACTTTGATAAAGAAAACACAAAGTAGGTAAGAGACTGAAAAGAAGTATTTGATTTCATATTAAATGGACTTGCATACTTTCCTATATTTGGAGAGAATAGGGTTAAATAAACCAAGAATCAATGGCTATAGTACCCTCCATCATTGAGGTATATCTTACTAAATTCTTACTTTCGCCATTCATTGATTTCATAATTTGAAATTCTTGGTATGAAATTTGAAGATATACATGCAAGGAATACCAAAAGGCAGTAGAAGAGCTTCTACAAATGGCGAGTATTATAATAGAAAGGCATATTATATGATGTATTCTTGGTTTGACCAATCCATTTCTACAGTTATGTGAGTACAAATCTAGCCTACTTAATTACTTGCATTCAACAACATATTCTTTTAGTACCAGTTTAGAAATAGTATCTCCTCCTTGTAAGTTATTAAAAATTTACATTAATGTTGGATTAATTAATATGTATATATTGACATATATTACTTAATTATTTGATTGGCATTTTTGTAGGCAGCTCATGTTACCGAAAATAGAAGTAATATAATGAAAAAAGTATGGATAAGTTTTAATTCTGCTGCAGAAAACATGATCTCATAAGTAGTTCGAGCATGGAATTTACAACATAAAATTATGATATGAGCTAGCATGTGCAGACTGGTATTATGATGAAGTGCGCATTGATGTATGATGTGATTCAGATTCGTCGTCGATGGTTGAAGTGGTGTCGGCTGTCTATTTGATTTTTATTTGAATTTGCATCATCTACCCGACATTATTTATAGAATGGTAATTGATTGCTGTCTAGTTAGTTTCTTCTATCCCTCTTCTGTATTTTTTTAGAAATCGACTACTGTTTGAATGTAATTTTCGCATTTTTGGTTCGGATCAAGTGAATGTGACGTTCTAATGATAATTTTTCTAAAGTAGTGATAGTAAACTATGAAATAAACGTAGAGGTCAATTTACTGGAATTAATCCAAAGGAGCATATATATATCTTGGGTTCAACCAAAGGAGCATATATGTTCACTGGAATGGTAAATTATTGCTGTCTGGGATCTGTTGAAGTTACTGGACCTGAAAGACCTGGACCTGATCAGTATGTAGCTATAAATTTTGAGTATGTGGACAAAACTTTTTTCATATGTATTTTATGTGTTGTATCGATATATATGTTTTGGAATGGTTATGTTTTAGTTCATGATGTGAATGACTACTTTAGATTGTTTTGTTGGGTATATATGCATTGTGTTTTGTCAGCGTATTATGTAATAAAATGATGAAAGGTTGAAAAAACTAATATATGGTTTTGGTTCATGTTTTAAGTTCAGTTTTGTAGGTAATATGTTCTACAATAAATTCCTTTCTTAGTAATATGTATATAATTTGTGGATGTATTACAACTGTAAAATAATACTTGTAATAAAATATATCACAATGGTTATAAACAGTTGTAAAAATTATAACAACAATGGTGCATAAATTTTTTAATAAAGTTTATTACAACGTTAAAAAGTAGATGTAAAATATACATATCATAACGGTGTCGCAATGGTTCATAATAGTTGTAAAAGATTTTAGTCTATTACAACTTCTTAATATACGACGGTTACCCCACCGTTGTAAAAAGTAATTTGCAATGGTTTTCCACCATTGTAATATGGTCAATTTATTGTAGTAATCTTTTCCATCTTTATGGTTTGTGCCTAACTTGGAGAAACTTTCTACATTCAATCAAAAGATAACAATTCCGTGCTCCTTCTATGGTTTCAGGATAGTTGGATAGACAAGTCAATGGCCTTTTTAATTTACTTCATGATTACATTTTGTCTCTTTAGTTTCTTTTTCTCTATCGCTTTCATCATCATATCTAACTCAACACTAGTTACCATTTTTTATGCACTTCAAATTTCTTTCGCTTTAGTTTGAGTGGTCATTTCTCTATGTTGAGATTTGTCATTCCTTACTTCATTATTGGATAGTAGAGTTCTCTTTAAACTTTTGGGCACCATAGCTTCCTTGAATCCAATGATAAACTTTGTCGAAATATAATTAATCAAGGATCTTCAAACATTATTTTTTTAGATCTAGTTTATTGATTATAGCCATCCAAAGTTTCAAGATGGATCCAAGCTGTGACAGTTATAGTTATCTTAGTGAAAGTGCCACAATATGTATGTCGAATGGTAGAAAAACACCTATTTATATTATAAGACGAGAATAACTAAACAACTAAATGCAAATGTAGTAAATGGTTCGTAAGACTTTGCAGTACATCTATTATATTCTAGGTTACATACAAAAAAACTTAATGTTTTCTAGGATTTTTCATGAACTATGAAATTTATATAAGGAGATCAAAAGTCGATGAGAATCTAAAAGAGTTACAGTGCAAAATACAATAATTCTGAATCCCTGAAGAAAATTTTGAATTTTTTTCTATTTTCCTCCTATATATATATATATATATATATATATATATATATATATATATATATATATATATATATATATATATGAGCATTCTGGGACACCCCTTGTAACCGTATTTTAGGCAGTCAAATATTTAATTTAATTTATTATTTTAAATATTTTATTTGAAATATTAATGGGTTTTAATATTTAATTCATTTTTTGAAACGAAGTTTTAAAGTTAATTTTATTTATAATATAAAACGAGCTCGAAATCACGTGGCAGTTCGTAAAATAGAGTTTTGAACTTCAATTTGATATACAGGATCCGATATAAGTCGGACTTCTGTGAAACGAGAAACGTTGGAGCCGTATCGATTATAATTTTCATATGAAAGAGAAAATTTTAGATTTCGTATTATAGTTTGTTAGTTATGGCTAATTTAAATTTTCAAATAATCGCTATAGAACTGTTTTAAATTTACAACGTTTTATTTATAAATATGAAAGGATTTTTATATAGATAGAATATCGTTTTAAAACCCAGAACGTTAATTGTTGAGTTTTAAATTTTATACTGTATGGAATAGAAGCTGATAGTTTTAATACAATGGTATAAATTTATTATCGTTATGTAAGCCGTTTAGAACTTAATCCAAATTGTATTGAGATCATATGAGGTTAAAATAATAAACCGACCTTAACACAGTCGTATTTTTATACAAACCCCTACATATACATATACATACCTATATATATACGTGCCATTCGCACTTCACTTAGTTCGGCAAACATATGGACCGAATACAATTACACCATAATTGTTCAACAAATAATAAGAAAATATTGCTCCATGGACACAAGAACATAAAAACTGAAATGATGCACAACATGAAATTTGAAGTGGTAATACACAGTAACCAAACATATATTCATACATAATCGTTGGTACAAATGTGAATACAAAGGGAAAACCAAATAAACATGTACATAACAGTTGGTACAATGCAAAATATATACAAATTCCCTATCCAATACAAAGCTGAATGGATACCACCATTTTTCTTGTATGTCTTGCTCTTGTATCATTCCCTTCCTGAAACAGTAAGAAAATTTCCCATCAAACCAGGGAAAAAACCAACTAAGTACATAAATGAACAATTGTAGTAAAAGAAAAAAAAAGAAAAAAAGAGAGATTAAAAGTAGAAAAAGAAGAATGACAATTCATTTTTGAAGTAGGCTGTATGACCTGTTCATTCAAGAGAACAGCAAAACTTTGATTTTCCATATACAAAGAAAACAGACAATACATAACTTAACAGCTATATATATAGCTAATTAGCTAAAATATATATATGCATATCACCAATTCATATACATAGCAATGCACATATAGCTAAACAGCAAAGCCATGAGGATGTATATTCATATAACATCAAGTCTAAGATATTGTCTAAGAAGAAGAGAAAAAAAAAGAAAAAAAAGAAGAAAAAAGGGGAGAAAACATTACATTCTAAAATATTGATGCATGAGTCAAGCATAGACCATGGATAGAAAAGAAAATAGCTAAACAGCTAAGAAAATCAATCTTGGACAACTAAAAATAGATATATATATGTTTGCATCAAATCCTAAGTACATAAACAGCTAAGTGAAATCAAATTTATGTAGATATTCACCAACATCATAGACAAGTCGAAACAGTGGATTCCATGTACCAATTCACTACGACCATATCTTTTTATGTGACACAGAATCTAGACTGTAAACTGATGTACATAGATATATTCATCTTCACAGCCAAGATGTATTTTTTATACACAATTGCAGATCTGAACACAAGATTTGATGAAGGTTTAAATTTCTGCATTTGATAAACAAGTAATAGACTTAGCCCATCTAACCTACAAGTCATTCAATGTGAACAGAAACCGTATTGGAAATCTAAATTCATCAAACCTCTACCAAAAACACTATTTCACAGCAACCACTATCTACCAACCATCACAGTTGTAATAACCCGGAAAATAAGAGCCAATTTAAAATTTTTAAATTGGTGATTTCATAGGAATTCGAACAATTGAAATAGAATATTTCAATAAAATATGGAATTAGAAATAGTGAGTCAGTTTGAAAATTTGAATTCAAACTTTGACTGACTGTGCAGGGTGGAAAATATAACGGATTTTAGCGAAACCAAAAATATTTAAATCTGTTAGACAATACCTTTCTAACGAATCTGAAAAATCGAAGTTTCATAACGGAAATCAAAAGTTATGGCCGAATGAATTTTCAGATAGGTCGCTATATAGAATATATAGCCCAAGAAAATTGATATTTTGCATACGACCTCGGAATTCGACGAAACCGCTATTGTTGGGTCCGGGATGTCAAATTATTGCTAGGTTTCAAATTTCATAATTTTTGAAGCTAGTATGTGAGCATGGCAAAAGAAAATGCGTTTGGTCAATTTTTGTTAAATTGGATCGACCAGAAAATGGCCATTTTTCAAACGACCTCAGAATTCGACGAAACTAGTTTTGTTGGGACCGTAGCATCAAAACATAGCTAGATTTATTTTTCTGGAATTTTTCGAATCAGTTTGTGGCCCTGGCAAATTGAAATGTACATTCAAATTTAAAAATTAAATGTTTTATACTTTAATTTGAAAAATAACTGAATGTAACAGTCTAGTTGGCCTACGAAACATATCCCATTGTGTCCGGGATGGGGGTATTTAGCTAGGGGCGACAGTCGTTGGGTTTGAAAAGGAGTTCGTTTGAGAAAACACTATTTAAAAATTTAATAAAACCATCGACCAATCATATTTCTCCACTCATAAAAAAATATATCAGAAACCCCCCCTCCCGACCCCGACATCGACGACGGAAAAGCTCCCCCCCTTCCTTGGCGATTTCTGATCGCCACATCCCGAATTAGCTCCTCCCCCAGCTCAACTTTTTGTAGTTCTCCTTCCCCTCTTCAAATCCATATAAGGAGCTCCCCCTATCGTTGCTTCTACGTCGAGATATCCCCCTCCAAAGTTCCGACCTTTAAACCGCCGCCGCCGTCGATCTGGACCACCGAACGCCACCAAACCGCCGCGCGCCTGTATCCCTCTCGAAGCTCTTCCACGTCCAACTCGCCGATCATCCCCTCGTGCCCCGGTTCTCGTGAAAACCGCAAACCTAGTTTTGAACCTTCGTGAAAGGTGAGTTCCTTTTGATCTTTACACTTTGAAAAATCTTATCTTTTTGATGTGTTGACTTAATTCTACGAAACAGGAAACATCGGGACCGTAAGGAAGCTCTCTACCCAATAGAAGAAGCCGCGGATTTTTCTAACATCGTATCGATTTTTAGCACTCCGAAAACCAATGTGAGAAATCTATATTAACGTGAATTTGAATGGAAAATGTCGTGTATAATTTATATTAGCGAAATATAAATTACATACGTGTTGTATACCTCATGTACATGCGTAGTGTAAGCTATATAAGCGAAGTATGAATTTTACATGTATAGAATAATTGATATATGTGTTGAAATGCAAATGAAATATAGCAATTATATATATATATATATATATTTATATGTACTCCCCTCGTCCACAAACCATGGACGATATTTATTGTTGTGAATTGGTGTGAAATATTGGATAAAAAACACGAATGGTTGAATAATTGTTTGTGGTTGACATTGTTTGGTTGTGGTTGAAAAATATCCATTGGTGATTGAAATGAATTGGAAATATTTGTGGAAATAAAAATAAACATGCCGCCTGCGTGCGAATTAGATGCATGAATCTCCATTGTCAAAAACCGCGAGGTTTTAAGGTAGAGCGAGGAGCCGTACTAGGGACAGTGCCGGTTTTAACTACCCTGCCGTTACGCTGCCGAAATTTTGAATAATCTTTATGTGTTAGAATAATTTTCATATGTTGAAATTATTTTCATGCGTCGAAATTAAAGTCATATATTGAAACTATATTCATGTGTGGAAATGTTCATGTGTTGAAAAGTGTTGTGTGAAAATTAAATTCATTTGTGAATGAATGAAGTGTTTAAACAATAAAAATCACATTTTTATATATATATATATATGAAGTATGAAAAATATTCGCCTTATATAAATAGTTTCAACAATAAAAAATCCATCTTTCTAATATGAACAACGTAAATAAAATGTCCATGTGTGGAAATGCTCATTTGTTGAGAAGTGTGTATAGTGGAAAAGTTCATGTGTTGAATAAAAAGATCGAACAATAAAAATTACATTTTTATTGAAACTATGAAGTGTTGAAAACATCCATTTGTCGAATAAATATTTTGAATGATAAAAATATCATTTTTATCATATGTGTGTTATGCTAAAGGTATGCGAGCGTTGAAATAAATATTTGTGAAAGAAATATTATTTTTAACATGCATAGGAACTAAATAAAATAGTCATGTGTTGAAATCTATTTTAGTTCGCCAAAATTATCATCTTTGAAATGTGAAGTGTTAAAAATAGTCACTTGTTCAAATAAATGTGCATGAGTTGAAATATACATTAATTAGCTAATGATATGATTTTAGCCTATGCATGCAACATTAGAATTAATGGTGTTTTTAAACCAAAGTAAATCAAATATGAAGTTGAATGGAAAATGATAAGTGATAGAAATTGTATATATGTACATGCATATCTATTGAACAGGTTATAGCAAAGGGGCTAGAGAAGAGGAATAAAATTTTGTGCCCGACAAATAGGTACACATTTACTGTTTTGTTTGGGTGATGATTTTATGAGTCTGTTGGCTAGCCGCTTGGCTTTTTCTTTTTCCTTTTGATATGAGACGCCCGTGTGGCTATTTGGGAATTTTCCCAGACCCTCCCGTACAAAGGAGGTTATGGCGAAATTTTCCGAAATTTAAAGGCGTTAGTGAAATAATTGAAGTGGAAACGATATAGGAATTTTTTGAATGAACGATATTTATATAAATACATAAATATAAATAAAATTAAAACGAAACGTGGCCGTGCAGTTCGTGTTTCGAAACCATGATTTCAAACGACTAGTACGGGAAATCCGACCATTGGATTTTCCCGAAACCACAACCGTTGGGTTCACCTTGGAAATATCTTTCCAACGGCACCAACTTTGTGAAGATCCGACGGTTGGATTGTCTGGAATGTTTAATTCAAAATTAGTGAAAAACAGCGCCAGAAACGATTATATATATATATATATATATAAATATAATTAAATTAAATCGAATAACGACGCTGTAGTTCGTAAATTGAAATCGTAACTTCAAATGGCTAGTGTGGAAGATCCGACCGTCGGATTTTCCCAAAACTGAAACCGTTGGATTCGTCTTGAAATGAACTTCCTAAAGATATAAAATTTGTGAAGATCCAACGGTTAGATTTTCAGATATGTGTAAAAAAAATTTAGTGAAAAGCAGCGCCAGTGCATCGGCACGACCTGAAACGTCGTTTAATTAAATATGGCCGTTTTAAATTAATTAAAAATGGCGATATATCGTTATAAAATACTATAGACGATATAGAGTGGAAATAAACCAATTTCGTTGTGTTTGCTTGATATGTGATGGTTGAATGTATTTGACATGAAAATTATAACTAAATAACTGAAATGTGAATGTTGAATTGTCCAACCATGTGAATAATTGATTTGAAATCTAAATATACGTGGGTTATTTGAAAAGGCCGAGGTTACCTCACTTCAAATAATCGATCGACGTTGAGAAGTCAAAGAGTCGAAGACGGCTGAAGACCGACGATCTCCACATTGGATGGATGGGCGCTACTGATGCTCGTGATTGGAGTAGCTACCATGAAGGATCTGAAGTAGTAGTCGTCCAAACATACTGTTGATTGTACGGATATGCGAGGAATTGGTGCCTCCGGTTTCGTTCAGACCCAGAACGGACTTGTAAATGGACTGTGTGTCTGACATTGGATTTTGTTTAGTGTTGATTGATCTCTGTTAAATATATATCTGTTTGGCGGTGGAGAATTTATTCTCTTGCTTAACGCCCTTCTCTGAGACGTACGAGCTCAGAGGTTATGTATTGACAGAAACCAGTCGCATGGAGTGGATTGCCTGTGTGGCACGCCTAAGTGGCATATGATCAAGGCTTCTGTTGCAAAGCAAAGTCTTGTGGTTGATGATCAAAGCATGGTCTGTGTGACGTAGCTTTGTGTATAACGTGAATTCGCGAGCCTCACACCTCGGTATGAGTCAAAAACGGGAGACGGACCGCTGGGAGTGCACGACGTTTCTTTCTAGCTATGGTTGTGTCAGTGACCTACCAGCCCTGACATTATATATACTTTTCACCTGTGTGGTTGTTGGAATGCGAGGCGCCTCGATTATAGGTCTGTAAGGACCGGGAAACGTGTGTTCAGGAATTGCCAATCCTCAAAAGTAAGAGAGGACCGGCCCAGTCGATTCCAAGGATCATAGTGGGGTCCTGAGACATTTGCTAGAGTGTTTCGAACGGAGAGGAGCTTGCCCCTTGCCTCGACTCATGAAGGAATCCAATTTCCAATACGAAATATGCGGACGTGATTGTATTATTAGTATGGCGACAAGTACACACAAGCTGAAAGGGAAATCCCAATGGCCTAAACTAGGTAACCGAACCTATATTGAAAAGATGTGGATCTCGTCTAAACCAAACTACTATAAATAGAGGTGTCCGCATAGGTATTTCATCAATTCCAGAAAACCCAATGAACAAACACAGTAAAGAGGGAAAAACAATTTGAAACGAAAATCATACAACAGTATAGAAATCAAATTTAAATACTTATCTGTACTCGCGTTGGATCCCCTGATGTTTTAGTTCGACGTGGAGACTTAGGGTTTGGATCGCTCTCGAATAACAGCTCCAATTTGTTTGTGGTGATTTTGGAAAGCTCGGAGGTAATCATCGAAGACTGTGGCTACAGAGGTTTTGATTTGGGTTCTGGAGAAATCGTAGGAGGAGAAGGGCGAAGGGAGATTGGAGAAGAGAGGTTGCGGAGGGAAGCTTGATGCGGATTGATTCTAGGGATTGAGGAAGCAGCCATTTCTGAAATTATGGAGGCGGTGGTATTTCTGAGGAAGTGGTAACCGACGTTAGGGTTTTAATTAGGGTAGTGGGCTCGGAGGGGTTATATGGGCCAAACAAGGTAAAAGCCCATTTTTAAAATTCACATGTTTAATTAAATTACCTTATCAGTTGTGTAAACGATATCTCGTACACACGTTAACAGATTTTAACACAATCAGGCTCGTTGGAACCGTAGAGACGAGGGTTTCGAGATGAAGCAGGATCAGGCAGGACTGAAAGCAAGGAATTTTTTTAATCAAATTAAACGATGTTTAATTTAATTGAAAAAACAGTGTTTAACGACCAAACGAAGCCAGGGTGAGTTTAACTCACTCAGTTATCCCATTTATAAATTTTAAATTAGGTTTATTATTTGTATGCCATGTTTTGCTAAGTGTTGGTTGATTTGCTGATTGTTGGGTGTTGGTACGTATTGTTATGTCATCTATTTAAATTAAACATGGTTTAATTTAAATAAAATAACATCTTTATTTTTAATGATGATTTCCAATAAAGGTAACTTACCTTGTTGGTTACATAAACATATTTGAATTAGATTGGACGCTTGAATCATTGTTGGTTGACCACTATGAGTTGTATTGATTATCGTTTATTTTCATATGATGGTTATATGAACTGTTGAAATGTAATGATTGGATTTTTGAGTTGGTTATCGATTGTTGAATCTATATTCAACGGTTGTCTGTTATAAAACAATAGACCGTATTGGTTAAGAAACTGGCAGAGGATGGCCTAAATATACAATTTCTTATGGAAGGCAGATTTACCGTAAATAAATAGAAATGAAGATGTTAAATTTATTTTTTAAATTTATTATTTAAATTAGGTATATAAAAAAAGAAAATAGAACAACCATACCTACATTGATTATTTTAACCATTTTGGTACAAAAATATATCTGTGTGCGAAGCACGTGTTTTATCTAACATATCAAATGATCTTATGAAATTGATTCTTATATTTACGATATTGGTAAGAAAGTGAGTAGGTATTAATATGATATTCAATAACCAAAGATAACTGATTTTAAGAAGCAATTTAAGATGAGATTTATATTTATTTGATTATTACTCATAATCAAATGGAATTATTTAAATTAATTTAATTTGAAATTAATTTAAAATGGAAATATAAACTGGGATTTGATTAAGGTGTTAATCAAGTGTAGAGTTGACTGAGTCAACTGTACTACTCAAAATTGAATTATTCAATTAGTGGAAATAGAATTGATAATTAAACTATTTTTATAATGTTGATATTGGTTGAATGATAATCAAAGTGACATCTTGGGATTTGAAAGTTGTAGACAACGGGTTATAAAGTTTTAAACCATTGTTTATAGTAAAGTGAGGGTTTAAACAAGTTTATGCAAACGATGGTAAGTTAAGTTTAAATTCGAAGTTTAAAATTTAATCCTTATTGAGGTCTTATTTCCATGTTAGACGGAGTTATAAAGATGCAATAGTTTTTCCATATATAAAAGAAATGATGTTTCGTCAAGATATAAGTAAAAGAGGATTTGTTTGGATATTGAGAATTAATATCGGTTTTTATTACAACTGATATTATCTTAAGGTAAGAACGTTGTTGATCAAGGTCTGAGAGGTAATTTAAATACTCCAACTTGAACGACTTCGGGATTATCGAAGGATGATATTGGTCGTAATAGTGGAGATGATAAAACAAATTACTTTGGAAAATAGTAATGTAGCGATATTTGAAGATTTTGGGAAAATAAATACATGGGGATTTCAAAATAAAAGAAGAATTAAAAGGGGCTTGAGAATTTAAATGGCATTTCCATGGCGAAAGGAATAGAAAGGAGAATGATGGAAAATAATGATATCTCTAAAAGTAAGGAGACAAGTTTGGGAATAAGTTTATCCTAAAAATATAAGTGGTAATTATGGTTTCCCAAACGGAAATGAAAAGGAGGGTTCGTAAGGATGATTTTACAAAGGATAAATTTAATCAATTAACAAATGATGAATAATGAGTACCAAATGATTAAATGATATTTAAAGGAAGAATTTGATACGGTTTTAAGATATATTATAAAATGATTTAAGAATAAATATATTAAAATAAAAATAGTATTTTAAATGGCCAAGTGATGTTGTATAGCCAACCAATGGATTTATTTATTTTATGCTTGTTTATTTTGATAGTTAAATAACCGACTATCAAAATCATGTCCAATGCGCTGTTGGTACGGAAAGACCGGGATCGAATTTATATTCGAAAACCGTTCCGAACCGCAAACACGTAAAAGATGCTGATTGAAGATGGAGCAATTGATGACCGTAGATCTTCATGAAACGGAAGGGTTACTTATAATCTCTGGCTTAGCGGCCCGAGGTAAACTGTGATTCTGTCGTGGTTGAAATCTATGGATGGCAAGGGCTTCTCGCTACTAATCCATGGGGTGATTCCTTTATTGGATGCAGTAGGAGAGTACCTTCTGTTCATCCTGTTCCTGGATGACTTGTATGGACGAATGTCTGACAGAGTATTTCCAAAGGGATCGCGTACGTTGATTTTTACAAACGTATTTCTGTTAGTGGCGGAGAAGGGCACTTCTCTTAGCTTAACTTTCAAAGTATTTTTGTAGACGTCAATTAGTGATATCTGGTGGATCTGACGATGTGGCATTCAAAGTGAATGGAGATCAGATAGTTCAAAGTAAATTCTGGCCTCACGCCTCAACAACCGGTGAATGACAGAAATCGGGTAGGCAACATGGCTATGTGGGTCGCCCCCATTAAGGTGTATGATCACCTATCTAGAGAAATTCCTTTTGCTTCTTTAATCAATCGGTGTTGTCCCGTTTCGGGAAGACAGTGGGTCGCACCCAACCGTTGGTGATATACATTCGATACACTCAAGCGAAATGAGTGGTTGGTCATGTGAGGGCCGGGTTGTAAGACGTTCTTGTTGAACCCAGTGTATTCACCTCTAGAGTTACACTATCGGCAGGTGGTCCCATACCTTGTCATAGTTGGAATCCAATTTCCAATAAGTGCCCACGGTTTTTGATTGTATACTATATATGTGGAGCATGAGATGCAAGCGTTCCACTAGATTGATATTTATTTGTATTTAGACATTATTATAATATCAGACAAGATATTGATTTCAAAAATGTTTTGGGTTATAGTAAGGTAAAATCCGTCCGTGTTTATGTGTGGATTTGGTCTTACGATTATCCTTTTCTTTCGAAGAGATTTTAACTTTAAAATCAGTGTGTGATACCATTAATACTATGCGAGTTTTACTCACTCTGGTTCACCAGACTAACCCGGTGTTTTGTAAATGCTCGGGTTAGCCCGGGGTGTAAAGGTTCAGGTTATCGAATGCTGTGAAGAGGCAAGCTGGAGATGTTCAGACATATGTTATTATATGGCTACTATTCCGCTATGTATTGTATATGGGAACAAGTTATTTTAACTGTCCCATTATGTGATGTACTCTGATATTGTAAGTATTTTTAAAGCACTCAACAAAGATTTATTTCTGTATTACATTTTGTTCCGATGCGATGTGAGGCTCTGTGTGGTGTTGGTTCTTCTTCTTCTATTCTAATATTTCTTTCTCTCTTATCTCACCCTCTAATTTCTTTCTAATAACTATCCAGTGTTTTCGGTGTTTGAGAGGTCGGCATGAGTAACGGTAAAGGTATTTACGTCGATTTTCGGGGCCGAAAATCCCTGGGTCGTTACAGTGGTATCAGAGCTATTGGTTTAGTAATAACCTTGGCTCTGTGGTATAACTCGATAGAGATTGGGTTAGTAATACCCCAGATCGAGATTGAGTGCATATATATGAGAGCGTATTTGTAAATTTGATATAAAAATGTTTTGTATTGTGTTGTTGATCAGTTCAAGTGTTGAGAAGCGTTGATCTGACAATTGATAGAATATTGTTTTATAAAGAGGGTAAATGAAATAATTTTGCCCAAATTATATTTCTGTATAGAAAGGAAATGATTTTATCAAATTATTGAGATATTACTGTAATTTATTGATTTGAATGATATTCAAGTTGGATTGGAATTTTGAATTAAAAACTTAATCTGGTTAAGTGAAAATTTAATGGAAATAAATAAATTTGGAATTGGATGAATTAATAATTAAATAGAAATCAATCGGGTATTAAAAGATTGATGTTCAAATATGTGAAACCAAAGTAAAATATTAATATTGAATGAAAATTTAGTTGGTTTGATTGATTTGGTTGTGTATTGTTTGTTGATTATGATTTGTTTGTTATTGGATAATAATTGTTTGAAATTTCAATAAGAATAATCAACAATTGACTTTGCAATTGGTGTAGTTTTACTAGTTGATTAGTGAAATATTATTAGTCATATGTGAATTGAGTAAGTACAGGTGCCAAATGGCTTTTGAGGATAGATTTTGGTTGAGTAGCTCGCGATAAATTAAATAGCGCTTGCAAAAAGGTACGCTTACGCCATTTTTTTTTTTTTTTTGAAGTTTTGATTTTTGGTTTCCGACCGTGTTGGTCGATGTATATACATTATTTGTTCCTGCGATATCACAGATGTCACTCCGTGCAGGGGAGACTCTGCCGAATTTTTCCAAGAATTTAATGCGTTAGAAATTTTTCGATATACGTTATTGAATTATTTTCGATTTAAAAATAAATTGGATTTGGAAATTTATGGGTTTGTAATGTTCTTTCCTACCTTAGCAATTTCGAGGACGAAAATATTTTATGGGGGGAAGAATGTAACATCCCGTATTTTAGGCAGTCAAATATTTAACTTAATTTATTATTTTAAATATTTTATATGAAATATTAATGGGTTTTAATATTTAATTCGTTATTTAAAACGAAGTTGTAACGTTAATTTTATTTATAATATAAAACGAGCTCGAAATCACGCGGCCGTTCGTAAAATAGAGTTTTGAACTTCAATTTGATATACAGGATCCGATATAAGTCGGACTTCTATGAAACGAGAAATGTTGGAATCGTATCGATTATAATTTTCATACGAAAGAGAAAAATTCAGATTTCGTATTATAGTTTGTTAGTTATGGCTAATTTAAATTTTCGAATAAACGCTATAGAACTGTTTCAAATTAATAACGTTTTATTTATAAATATAAAAGGATTTTTATATAGATAGAATATCGTTTTAAAACCCAAAACGTTAATTGTTGAGTTTTAAATTTTTATACTGTATGGAATTGAAGCTATTTGACAGTGGTATAAATTTATTATCGTTAAGTAAGCCATTTAGAACTTAATCCAAATTGTATTGAGATCATATGAGGTTAAAATAATAAACCGACCTTAACATAGTCGTATTTTAATACAAACCCCTGCGTATACATACACATACCTATATATATATACGTGCCATCCGCACTTCACTTAGTTCGGAAAACATATGGACCGAATACAATTACACCATAATTGTTCAACAAATAATAAGAAAATATTGCTCCATGGACACAAGAACATAAAAACTGAAATGATGCACAACATGAAATTTGAAGTGGTAATACACAGTAACCAAACATATATTCATACATAATCGTTGGTACAAATGTGAATACAAAGGGAAAACCAAATAAACATGTACATAACAGTTGGTACAATGCAAAATATATACAAATTCCCTGTCCAATACAAAGCCAAATGGATACCACCATTTTTCTTGTATGTCTTGCTCTTGTCTCATTCCCTTCCTGAAACAGTAAGAAAATTTCCAATCAAACCAGGGAAAAAGCCAACTAAGTACATAAATGAACAGTTGTAGTAAAAGAAAAAAGAAAAAAAAAGAGAGATTAAAAATAGAAAAAGAAGAATGACAATTCATTTTTGAAGTAGGCTGTATGACCTGTTCATTCAAGAGAACAGTAAAACATTGATTTGCCATATACAAAGAAAACAGACAATACATAGCTCAACAGCTATATATATAGCTAATCAGCTAAAATATATATGCACATCACCAATTCATATACATAGCAATGCACATATAGCTAAACAGCTAAGCCATGAGGATGTATATTCATATAACATCAAGTCTAAGATATTGTCTAAAAAGAAGATGGAAAAAAGAAGAAGAAAAAAAGGGGGAGAAAACAGTACATTCTAAAATATTGATGCATGACTCAAGCATAGACCATGGACAGAAAAGAAAATAGCTAAACAGCTAAGCAAATCAATCTTGGACAACTAAAAATAGATATATATATGTATATATGTTTGCATCAAATCCTAAGTACATTAACAGCTAAGTGAAATCAAATTTATATAGATATTCACCATCACCATAGACAAGTCGAAACAGTGGATTCCATGTACCAATTCACTGCGGCCATATCTTTTTATGTGACACAGAATCTAGACTGTAAACTGATGTATATAGATATATTCATCTACACAGCCAAGATGTATTTTTTATACACAATTGCAGATCTGAAAACAAGATTTGATGTAGGTTTAAATTTCTGCATTTGATAAACAAGTCATAGACTTAGCCCATCTAACCTACAAGTCATTCAATGTGAACAGAAACCGTATTAGAAATCTAAATTCATCAAACCTCTACCAAAAACACTATTTCACAGCAATCACTATCTATCAACCATCACAGTACACATAAGCTGAAAGGGAAAACCTAATGGTCTAAACTAGGAAACCGAACCTATATAGAAAAGATGTGGATCTCGTCTAAACCAAAATACAATAAATAGAGGTGTCCGCATAGGTATTTCATCAATTCCGGAAAACCCAATGAACAAACACAGTAATGGGGGGAAAAACAATTCGAAACGAAAATCATACAGCAGTATAGAAATCAAATTTAAATACTTATCTGTACTTGCGATGGATCCCCTGAAGTTTCAGTTCGACGTGGAGGCTTAAGGTTTGGATCACTCTCGAATAACAACTCCAATTTGTTTGTGGTGATTTTGGAAAGCTCGGAGGTAACTTCGAAGACTGTGGCGACATAGGTTTTGATTTGGGTTCTGGAGAAATCGTTGGAGGAGCAGGGCGAAGGGAGATTGGAGAAGAGAGGTTGCGGAGGGAAGCTTGATGCGCATTGATTCTAGGGATTGAGGGAGCAGCCATTTCTAAAATTTTGGAGGCGGTGGTACTTCTGAGGAAGTGGTAACCGATGTTAGGGTTTTAATTAGGGTAGTGGGATCGGAGGGGTTATCCAGGCCAAACAAGGTAAAAGCCCATTTTTAGAATTCATATGTTTAATTAAATTACCTTATAAGTTGTTTAAACGATATCTCGTATACACGTTAACGGATTTCAACACAATCAGGCTCGTTGGAACCGTAGAGATGAGGGTTTCGAGATGAAGCAGGATCAGGCAGGACTGAAAGCAAGATTTTTTTTAATTAAATTAAGTGATGTTTAATTTAATTGAAAAACCAGCGTTTAGTGACCAAACCAAGCGAAGGCGAGTTTAACTCACTCAGTTACCCCATTTATAATTTTTAAATTGGGTATATTATTTGTATGCCATGTTTTGCTAAGTGTTGGTTGATTTGCTGATTGTTGGGTGTTGGTACGTATTGTTATGTCATCTATTTAAATTAAACGTGGTTTAATTTAAATAAAATAACATCGTTATTTTTAATGATGATTTCCAATAAAGGTAACTTACCTTGTTGGTTACATAAACGTATTTGAATTAGATTGGATGCTTGGATCATTGTTGGTTGACCACCATGAGTTGTATTGATTATCGATTATTTTCATATGATGGTTATATGAACTGTTGAATCGTGATGATTGGATTTTTGAGTTGGTTATCGATTGTTGAATCTATATTCAATGGTTGTTTGTTATTAACCAATAGACCGTATTGGTTAAGAAACTGGCAGTGGATGGCCTAAATATACATTTTCTTATAGAAGGCAGATTTACCGTAAATAAATAGAAATGAAGATGTTAAATTTATTTTTTAAATATATTATTTAAATTGGGTGTATAAAAAAAGAAAATAGACCAACCATACCTACATCGATTATTTTAACCATTTTGGTACAAAAATATATCTGTGTGCGAAGCACGTGTTTTATCTAACATATCAAATGATCTTATGAAATTGATTCTTATATTTACGATATTGGTAAGAAAGTGAGTAGGTATTAATATGATATTCAATAACCAAAGATAACTGATTTTAAGTAGCAATTTAAGATGAGATTTATATTTATTTGATTATTACTCATAATCAAATGGAATTATTTAAATTAATTTAATTTGAAATTAATTTAAAATGGAAAGAAAAACTGGGATTTGATTAAGGTGTTAATCATGTGTAGAGTTGACTGAGTCAAATGTATTACTCAAAATTGAATTATTCAATTAGTGGAAATAGAATTGATAATTAAACTATTTTTTTAATATTGGTATTGGTTGAATGATAATCAAAGTGACATCTTGGGATTTGAAAGTTGTAGACAAAGGGTTATAAAGTTTTAAACTATTGTTTATAGTAAAGCGAGGGTTTAAACAAGTTTATGCAAACAATGGTAAGTTAAGTTTAAATTCAAAGTTTAAAATTTAATTCTTATTGAGGCCTTATTTCCATGTTAGATGGAGTTATAAAGATGGAATAGTTTTGCCATATATAAAAGAAATGATGTTTCGTCAAGATATAAGTAAAAGAGGATTTGTTTGGATATTGAGAATGAATATCGGTTTTTATTACAACTGATATTATCTTAAGGTAAGAACGTTGTTGATCAAGGTCTGAGAGGTAATTTAAATACCCTAACTTGAACGACTTCGGGATTATCGAAGGATGATATTGGTCATAATAGTGGAGATGATAAAACAAATTACTTTGGAAAATAGTAATGTAGCGATATTTGAAGATTTTGGGAATATATATACATGGGAATTTCAAAATAAAAGAAGATTTAAAAGGGGCTTGAGAATTTAAATGGCATTTCCATGGCGAAAGGAATAGAAAGGAGATTGATGGAAAATAACGATATCTCTAAAAGTAAGGAGACAAGTTTGGGAATAGGGTTATCCTAAAAATATAAGTGGTAATTATGGTTTCCCAAACGGAAATGAAAAGGAGGGTTCGTAAGGATGATTTCACAAAGGATAAATTTAATCGATTAACAAATGATGAATAATGAGTACCAAATGTTTAAATGATATTTAAAGGAAGAATTTGATATGGTTTTAAGATATATTATAAAATGATTTAAGAGTATATATATTAAAATAAAAATAGTATTTTAAATGGCCAAGTGACGTTGTATAGCCAACCAATGGATTTATTTATTTTATGCTTGTTTATTTTGATAGTTAAATAACCGACTATCAAAATCATGTCCAATGCGATGTTGGTACGGAAAGACCGGGATCGAATTTATATTCGAAAACCATTCCGAACCGCAAACACATAAAATATGCTGATTGAAGATGGAGCAATTAAAAACCGTAGATCTTCATGAAACGGAAGGGTTACTTATAATCTCTGGCTTAGCGGCCCGAGGTAAACTGTGATTCTATCTTGGTTGAAATCTATGGATGGCAAGGGCTTCCCGCTACTAATCAATGGGGTGATTCCTTTATTGGATGCAGTAGGAGAGTACCTTCGGTTCATCCTGTTCCTGGATGACTTGTATGGACGAATGTCTGACAGAGTATTTCCAAAGGGATCGTGTACGTTGATTTTTACAAACGTATTTCTGTTAGTGGCGGAGAAGGGCACTTCTCTTAGCTTAACTTTCAAAGTATTTTTGTAGACGTCAATTAGTGATATCTGCCGGATCTGACGATGTGGCATTCAAAGTGAATGGAGATCCGATGGTTCAAAGTAAATTTTGGCCTCAAGCCTCAACAACCGGTGAATGACAAAAATCGGGCAGGCAGCATGTCTATATGGGTCGCTCCCATTAGGGTGTATGATCACCTACCTAGAGAAATTCCTTTTGTTTCTTTAATCTATTGATGCTGTCCCTTTTCGGGAAGACAGTGGGTCACACCCAACCGTTGGTGATATACATTCGATACACTCAAGCGAAATGAGTGGTCGGTCATGTGAGTGCCGGGTTGCAAGACGTTCTTGTTGAACCCACTGTATTCGCCTCTAGAGATACACTATCGGCAGGTGGTCCCATACCTTGTCATAGTTGGAATCCAATCTCCAATAAGTGCCTGTAGTTTTTGATTGTATACTATATATGTGGAGCGTGAGATGCAAGCGTTCCACTAGATTGATATTTATTTGTATTTAGACATTATTATAATATCAGACAAGATATTGATTTCAAAAATGTTTTGGGTTATCGTAAGGTAAAACCCGTCCATGTTTATGTGTGGATTTGGTCTTTTATCCTTTTCTTTCGAAGAGATTTTAATTTTAAAATCAGGTGTGTGATACCCTTAATACTGTGCGAGTTTTACTCACTCTGGTTCACCAGACTGAACCGGTGTTTTGTAAATGCTCGGGTGAGCCCGGGGTGTACAGGTTCAAGTTATCAAATGCTGTGAAGAGACAAGCTGGAGATATTCAGACATATGATATTATATGGCTACTATTTCGCTGTGTGTTGTATATGGGAACATGTTATTATAACTGTTCTGTTATGTGATGTACTCTGATATTGTAAGTATTTTTAAAGCTCTCAATAAAGATTTATTTCTGTATTATATTTTGTTCCGCTGCGACGTGAGGCTCTATGTTGTGTTGGTTCTTCTTCTTCTTCTATTCTAATATTTCTTTCTCTCTTATCTTACCCTCTAATTTCTTTCTAATAACTATCCAGTTTTTTCGGTGTTTGGGAGGTCGGCATGAGTTACAGTAAAGGTATTTATGTCAATTTTTGTAACGACCCAGAAAATCTGAACCAATTTAAATTTTTTGAATTGGCTATTCTAGTGGATTTTAAATATTTAAAATAAATATTTTAAATAATAGCGACGAAAAGTAAGTTTGAATCGACATTGAAAATGAATATAATTATTTCTAATTATAAACAAGGCCAGAAATGGCGCGGTAGTTTCAAAATTTGAATTCAAACTTTGACTGACTGTACCGAGTGCAAAACAAAACGAATTTGAGTGAATCCAAAAATATTTAAATCTTTTAGTGAATACCTTTCTAACGAATCTGAAAAATCGAAGTTTCATAGTGGGAAGCAAAAGTTATGGCCAAATGAATTTTTAGAAAGGTCGCAATAGAATATATATAGCCCGTGAAAATGACCATTTTGCAAACGACCTCGGAATTCGACGAAACCACTTTTGTTGGATCCAGGATGTTAAACTATTGCTAGGTTTCAAATTTCATAATTTTTTAAGCTAGTATGTGAGCGTGGCAAAAGAAAATGTGTTTGGTCGATTTCTATTAAATTGGATCGACCAGAAATTGGTCATTTTGCAAACGACCTCAGAATTCGAAGAAACCTCTTTTGTTGGACCTGGGATGTTAAATTACTGCTAGGTTTCAAATTTCAAATTTTTTGAAGTTAATATGTGAGCGTGGCAAAGGAAAACGTGTTTTGGTCGATTTCTATTAAATTAGATCGACCAGAAATGGGCCAATTTTCAAACTGTCTCAGAATTCGACGAAACTAGTTTTGTTGGGACCGTATCATCAAAACATAGCTTGATTTATTTTTGTGGAATATTTCGAATCAGTTTGTGGCCCTGGAAAATTGAAATGTACGTTCAAATCAAATATTGAATGTTATATATTTTCAATTGACGGAAAACTGACTGAAACAGTCGAATGGGCCTACGAAACATGTCCCATTGTGTTCGGAATGGGGGTATTTGTTAGGGACGACAGTCGTTGGGTTTGAATTGGGGTTCGTGGGTGAAAGAGGGTATTTTCGAAATTTAAAAATATATAAAAAAATCTCATTCGTCCATCTCATCGTTTCTCTCTCCCCGACGATCGAATAACAGGCGTAAACCCTTCAAAACTTCGCCTTGATTCCTCCTCCTACACGCAATAAAACACTATGCTCCTTTGGAGATTTTTGTAGTGCTATCAACGAGCTTCACATCCATAGGAAGTTTGGATTTTTTTCATGCCCTGTAGAGCTAGAATCGAGCTCGAGAAGGTCGGAGCTTTCAACCGCCGCCGCCTCCTCTAGGCGCCGTCGCACCTAGCGCCACCACTACCCATTTGCGCGCCTCTCGAGGCACTCTGCGGTGATACAACCTGATCGACGAATAGCTTCAAGGATCGAGAGAAAAAGGGAGACCTAGTTTTGAACGAAACTATGAGGTATACGGCTATTTTAATTTCAACTATATTATAGCACTTTAAAGCACTACGGTTTTTGATTTCACTATAAAAATCATATCTTTTTCGTTTCTTGACGAAATTCAGTGAAACAAGAGATAGTGGACTCGTGTAGACGTCTTCTACATTCTAGAAGAGACCGCATATTTTTCTGAGCTTTCTGCTATTTTTTTTGGTGGAGTGGAACCCAAGGTGAGATTTCTAAATTATAAACGATATGGAAAACGATGATGTATAAATTATATAGTCGATGTATGAGTTATATAAGCGTTGTACACCTCTTGTATATGCGTTGTATAAGTTGTACGTTCGATATATAAGTTATATATGCGTTGTAAAAATTATATATGTGTTGAAATAGAAGTGAAATGCTTATATAATATATATATATATATATATATATATAAATATATGTACACACGCCCCTCGTCCACAAACCATGGACGATATTTATTGGTTGTGATTGGTGTGAAAATTGGTTGATTACGACTGGTTGATTAGAATTGTTTGTGGTTGAAATGGACTGATTGTGGTTGAAAAAAACCCGTTTGTGGTTGAGAATTATTTGGTTGAAACCACGGAAATGAAAAAAATATACATGCCGTCTGCGTGCGAACTAGATGCATGAAATCCCCATTGTCAAAAGCTGCGAGGATTTAAGGTAGAGCGAGGAGCCGTACTACGGACGACCCCTGTTTTAACTACCCTGCCGTTATGCTGCCGAAATTTTGAATAATATTCATGTGTTAGAATTATTTTCATGTGTTGAAACTATATTCGTATGTTGAATAGAAAACCTTCATGTGTTGAATAGAAATTCATTCGTTGAATAGAAATTCATGTGTTGAATGGTATTCGTGTTTTAAAATAAATTGTTTTATAATAAAAATCATATTTTTATCATCAATAGGAGTTATATAAAATAGTCGTGTTTTGAAATAAATTGTTTTACAATAAAAATCAAATTTTTACTACATATATACAAACTATAGAAAACCTTCATGTGTTGAATAGAAATTCATTCGTTGAATAGAAATTCATGTGTTGAATGGTATTCGTGTTTTGAAATAAATTGTTTTATAATAAAAATCATATTTTTATCATCAATATGGATTATATAAAATAGTCGTGTTTTGAAATAAATTGTTTTACAATAAAAATCACATTTTTCATTATACCAATGAATTGCTAAAAATAGTGAAGTGTTGAAATAGAAGTCAGTTGGATAAAAATATCATTTTTATCAAAGGTAAGAAAAGAATATGGTTTTGAAATCGAAGAATCGATTATATATATAATTAAATTAAATCGAATAACGACGCTGCAGTTTGTATTTGGAAACCGTGATTTCAAACGATTAGTGCGAGAGATCCGACCATCGGATTTTCCCAAAACCGAAACCGCTGGGTTTGCTTTGGAAATATCTTTCCAATGACACCAACTTTGTAAAGATCCAACGGTTGGATTGTCTGAAATGTTTAATTCAAATCTGAAGGAAAACAGCGGCAGAATCGATTATATATATATATATATATAAATATAATTAAATTAAATCGAATAACGACGCTGCAGTTCGTATTTTGAAATCGAAAATGCAAACGATTGTACCAGGAGATCCGATCGTCGGATTTTCCCAAAACTGGAACAGTTGGATTCGTTTTGAAAAGATCTTTCTAATGATGTAAATTTTGTGAAGATCCAACGGTTATATTTTCAGATATGTGTAAATCAAATCTGAAGAAAAACAGCGCCACGGCCGCCTTATGGCCCGAAGCGTCTTTTGAATAAATTAGCTATTTTAAAATAATTAAAAATAGCGATAAATCATTATAAAATATTATAAATGATATGGAATGTGAAATTTAGAAATTAACTGAATGTTAGCTAAGTCGAATGGTTTCCTGGGTTTTGATCTGATGTTGGTTTCGGCTTTCGGGGTTAATATTTGGGAAATCGTTTTCTTACTGACTTACGGTTAGTGACTAATGAATTGAAATTATGCATATGTTGTGTTTATTTATCACTTGTTTATTATATACGCGAGTTGCTCAGAAAGACCGGGTTTATCCCATTTTGAATAACTAAATCGACGATAAGAAATCGAAGATGAAGGCGGTGGTTGAAGACCGGAAATCTTCACCTCATTTGGATGGTAACTGATGTCCTGATTGGGAGGCATCCCGAAATATGGATAATGAGTGGTGATCTTCCAGACGTACGTGGAGATCGATGGGTTTGCGAGGTATATAGTGCCTTCGGTTTCATTCAGACCTAAAACGGACTTGCAATTGGAATGTGTCTCTGACATTGGAATTCATTCTGTGTGATTGATAGCCATCAGTTACATGGTGTGAATTTCCTGTGTGGCATGCTAAGATGCAGTGATCAGGGCTTCTGTTGAAAAGCAAAGTCATGTGGTTGATGATCAAAACACCGCCTGTGTGGCGTAGCTTTGTGTATAACGTGAATTCCCGAACCTCACACCCCGGTATGAATTAGAAACGGGAGAGGACCTCAGGGAGGACATGCGTCTCTTTCTAGCTAGAGGTGGTGTTAGTGCTTGAACTGGCTGACATTTATATTATATTCACCTGTGTGGTTGTTGCTGTTGCGAGGCACCTCGGATATATTGGTCGATACGGGACCAATGAAGTCATTCGTTGGCTCATTTGCGCCCCATAGGGCGGGGGAGACGTATTCTTCAGGCATTTTAATCCACATCAGTAGACCGGCCCTGTCGCTCCAAGGGTCGATGCGTTCTGATCCTGAGACATGGTAGGCTAGATTGTCTCGAATTCGGTAAGGACTATCTTTTGCCTTAGTTCATGACGGAAATCCAATTTCCAAATACGACACCGTGCAGTTTTGATTGTATATATATATATATATAGCGACATGATATATGGTACCCATGCCGTCTATGATTGATGGTTATGATTCAAAATTGTTTTTGAAACATGTAAACACTAGTAATAATATCAAATGCTTTTGTTTTATTTGTATCAAGCATATTTTGGCCATTATAAGGTAAAACTCTATCCTCTGGTTTGCGTTGCATTGTGTGGTGGGAATTGAGTCTTATAATGGCTTCATTTTTATAAGAAGCATTGCGATGTTTAAAAGAATTATTTGTTTAAAGCACTGGCAATCGGATGGAGTAAACCTGTTCCACGAAAGTGGCGTGGTCCTGCGATTAGCCATATTTTAAATGTGTTGAGTAGATTTCTCATACCAGTCCCATGACTGACTCGTAGTTTGTTTCACTTTCAAACTCGGGTGGCCCTTTTTCTACAAGGGCCGCCTTGTATTCAGGTTTTAGCTGGCTCTTTCTGGATAGCTGGAGTTGAAGATGGATTCTATCATTTATCTCTTTTTATGCTGTTCGGCTCCTATTATACATATTATGTTTTGTTTTCTGCTATAGACATTTATGTATAGCTGAACTGTATTTGTACTAAGTATGATCCTGCATACTGTGTAACTCTGATGATTTTGTTTATCCAGTGTATTATTTGTTCATTATCTGGTGTATTTATTTATTTCTGTTCTGCTATTATCTATTTATGTGTTATATTACAAAGATTACCCTTAACACCGTTAGTACGGGTTTTGGGGTCGTCACAATGTGGTATCAGAGCTTTGGTTAAGCTTAGTGCTGGAATATAACATAATAACGAACTCGTCAAAAATAGAAGCAGTAGTGTTCTAGGACGGGTAACCAATTACAGTTTGGTTCAGTAATATCCTAGTATGAGTATAGCAGAATGAAATTACACCCCGATAGACACATTTACATTTGAAGTATATGTTTCTATGTTTTAAAATACCTTTTCTGTGACCTGACACTTTGTCTGCTAATTGCAGACGCTCTAGAAAATGAGTGACAGGAACAGAAGAAATAATCGTATGGCTCGACAAGCTAATGAGCCAGTTGTGCTCCTGCAACCAGAATTAGATATAGAAGTTCTATTCAAGAGATTTCGAAATCTGGGTGGATCGCCATTCTTAGGTAAAGAATCCATTATGGAAACACAAGCTTGGATTCGTTCTGCTGAGAAAATCTTTGAAGCTTTAAAGCTGAGAGATGATCAGAAAAGATTACTGGCATCTTGGGCACTCAAAGAAGAAGCTTTGTTTTGGTGGGATTCGACTATCAAAGATAATCCAGATGGTGATATCACCTAGGATAGATTCAAAGTGATTTTCCTAGAAAGATTTAGTCCTCCCGAAGCAACTGGGCGGTTATGTGATGAATTCTCTTATCTGATACAAGGAGATATGACCATTCTAGAATATCATAAGAAATTCAACGAACTTTCCCATTTTTCCCCTCATCTAGTTCAAGATCCAAAGAGGAAGAATATGAGGTTTATTCATGGCCTGCAAAGAAAATACCAGAATAGTGTAATGAGGAATGTGAAGCTTCCCTTTTTTGAAATGATATACATGGCCTACCAGTATGAGGATCTCGATAGGAAAGGTATGTTGTGAGATGAAGAAGAAATCAGTTCTAGCAGCAAAAGAAAATTCGAAGCTGATAGCCCAGAGACAAGTGCGCAGCCGGAGGAAAGTACAAAGGCTGAGGTCAGAAAGAGGCCAAAGGTCGGTCAGAAAAAGGTAAAGACAGCCGTATGTCTAAAGTGTGATCAGCAAGGGCATTCGATGAGGAACTACAGATCTTCGAACAGACGAAAGGACGGTGGGCCTAAATCCGAGAAGAATTTTCAGGAGAATAGAAAGTGCAGTCAATGCCGACGGACTGGTCATCTTGAAAAGGATTGCCGGCTATTTAAGAAATCTAAGGCAGTACATTTAAATGAAGTAGCAGAAATTTCTGAGCCTTCAGCTAGTCAAAGAAGGCCAGATGTTTTAGAAGGCACGCTTAATGTCAAAAACATTCCAGTCAAAGTACTGTTTGACACAGGCACATCACGAAGCTTTATTGCAAAGAATGCGGTCAAGAAACTGGATTTGAATTGGAAGAAGCTCAAAGAACCAATGACTATTCATAATCAGGTTGGGGGTTCCCTCAATCTTAGTTGGGTTTTTGGGGTGCCTATCTCTTTTTCCTGTTATAAGTTCCCTACCATCGCCATCGTCATGAATTTTATTGAATTCGATCTTATTTTGGGATTGGATTGGTTAACCAAATATGGGGTAGAGGTTAGATGCGCCGAGAGGGTTGTTAAGGCAAAGGCCCAATCAGGGAGCTATATAACCATACCATGTGAAGGCCCGAATTCATATAGAAAAGACTTTTGGTCAGCCCTGGATGTTTCTCCTGCTCAAATAGAAAATATCGCTGTAGTTATAGAGAATATTCCCGACCTCATCAAAGATATTCCTGTCGTAAAGAATTATGCGGACGTGTTTGAAGAAGTTGTTAGCTTACCTCCGCAGAGGGAAATTGATTTCAAGATCGCTTTAATTCCGAACGCAAGGCCAGTAGTGCACGCCATTCGGAGGATGACCCTAAAGGAGAAAAAAGAACTAGACAATCAAACTCAACAGCTAGCATGGAAAGGTCTGATCATGCCTAGTTTCTCTGATTGGCGAGCAGCAGTGGTGTTTGTCCCAAAGTCTAACGGTACTCTGCGACTATGTGTGGATTATCATGATTTGAACAAGCAGACAATAAAGAATAAATATCTATTGCCGCGAATCGATGATTTACCTGATCGTCTGAATGTAGCACAAGTATTTTTAAGGATCGACCTAGCAACAGGTTTCTATCAGCTTCGTATTGCCGAGGAGTGTGTTCCTATGACAGCATTCAGAGGTCTAGACTTAATCTATGAGTGGTTAGTAATGCCATTCGGCTTATGAAACGCTCCAGCTTACTTCGTCGATCTGATAAACCGAGTGTTCAGAGGAGTTTTGAATAAGTTTGTTCTGGATTTTATTGATGATATTCTAATTTTCTCTAAATTAAAGGCTGAACATGAAAAACATTTGGAACAAGTTCTAGAAATTCTGAGAAGGAATGTATTGAAAGCTAAACTGTCCAAATGTATATTCTGGCAAGATGAAGTGAAGTTTCTTGGCCATGTCGTATCGAAAGAAGGAATTGCTGTGGATCCAAGTAGAATCACAGCTATTCAAAACTAAAAACAGCCTAGTACTCCCACAGAAGTCCGAAGTTTTCTTGGATTGACTAGTTATTACCGGAAGTTCGTTAAATATTTTTCGAAGATATCTAGTCACTTGAAAAAGCTTATAAAGAAGCACTCAAAATTCAAATGGACTCCAGAATATGAAGAGGCTTTTGAGGAGCTAAAGCAAAGATTAACAACGGCTCCAGTGTTAATGATTATCGACGGCAATTAGGACCTGAAAGTCTGGACAGATGCCTCTAGAGAAGGCATTGGTGCAGTGTTAATGCAAAGAGGTCAGGTTGTTGCTTATGCCAGCCGTCAGCTGAAGCCACATGAAAAGAACTACGTTACTCATGATCTTGAGTTGTTGGCTATCGTATATGCTTTGAAAATCCGGAGACACTATTTTCTGGGTGAGTAATTCGAACAGTTTACAGATCATCAGTCGTTAAAGTATCTGTTCACCCAGAAAGACTTGAATCTGAGGCAACAACATTGGATAGAGTTCCTTGCAGCATACAATTTTGAGATTCTATACACTCCAGGGAAAGCCAATGTCGTGGCCGATGCGCTGAGTCAAAAGAATGTAATGATAGCCAGTTTTACTATCACGACTTCATTGATAGATAAAATATCCGCTCTTCAGAAGGATGATCACTTCATTCAGAAGATCAGAGAGATAATTCAAAAGGGTGAGCCCTCGAGTTTTCAAGTTGATAATGAGGGGATTCTAAGGATAAAAGGTCGAATCTGTGTTCCTAACATTTCTGAGCTCCGAAAGGAAGTACTGGATGAGTGCCACAAGTCAAAAGTTAGTAACCATCCAGGAGTAAGAAAAATGTATAACGACATCAAACGCACTTTCTGGTGGAGGTCGATGAAGAGGGACATTTCTTTATATGTTAGCCGATGCCCTACTTGCCAACTAGTCAAGAGCGACCAACAGAAACTGGCTGGATTGTTGAAACCACTGGACGTTCCAGGTTGGAAGTGGGAACATATTTCCATGGACTTCATAGATGGTTTGCCCAGAACTAGAAAAGGAAATGACAGTATTTGGGTGATCATAGATAGCTTCACGAAGACCGCCCATTTCATACCTGTTAGATCGAACCGAACTGCCCAGAGTCTGGCGCAGATATATTTCAAGAAATAGTTAGACTACACGGAGTGCCGATCAGTATAGTTAGTGATAGAGATCCAATATTGACTAGCAAATTCTGGGAGGCATTTTAAGTAGAACTGGGAACGAAGCCGAACTTGAGCACCGCTTATCATCCTCAGACAGATGGTCAGACTGAGAGGGTGAATCGTATATTTGAAGATTAATTGCGGGCTTGTGTTCTAGATTTTGGTGGATCATGGGAAGACCATTTACATTTGGCTGAATTCACATATAACAACAGCTACCAAGCAAGCCTGACAATGTCGCCATTCGAAGCATTGTATGGTAGACGGTGCCGATCCCCTGCTTGTTGGGTCGAACCTGGTAATAGGCCAGTATTGGGACCTGATATGATCCGCGAGGCTGACGACAAAGTCGATTTCGTTAAGAAATGATTACACGCTGCTCAAAGCCGACAGAAGTGCTATGCCGATAAGAGAAGAAGAGATATATTGTTTTCTGTTGGCGACTATGTATATTTGAAAGTATCGCCGATGAGAGGAGTTATCCAGTTCGGTAAAACTTGGAAATAGGCGTCCAAATTCATTGGTCCGTTTCCTATTCTTGAACGGATTGGAACTCTCACTAATAGGGTTCAATTGCCGGATTGGTTGCCTGGAGTGCATGACGTATTTCACATATTTCAACTGCGAAAGCACGTTCATGATCTAGACTTGATCGTGGATGAAGAAGAACAATAGGATATTGAAATTACTCCAGAATTGGCTGTGAGAAGAGAGCCGCTAAAGATCATTGGAAAAGAAACCAAAGAGCTGAGGACCAAGAAGGTTCACTTAGTCAAAGTGCAATGGAGTGGAGATCCGCGAGATTGTACTTGGGAAACTGAGGAGGGCGTTCAGAAAGCCTGTCCTAAGTGTCGAGTGGATATCTCTGATTGACTCCGGTGCAAGGTACATTTAGCCTATTTTGAAATTTCCAGTTGTTCTCCGCTTTGTAGTTATTTTCTTTTCATGGGTGTGCACTTTTAATTCTATAGTCTGATTAATTTTAAAAGAGTATAGGAATTGATTAGTATATTTTTGAAAAGTTAAAAACAATTTGATTGTTGTTTGTATTGTGTGATAGTAGATTTGGTTAATTAAATTATTAGAATGAAAGTTAATTTAATCAAGTATTGAACTGATTTGAAAATAGATAGAAATATATACATGTGCATCATATATGTTTGAACAGGTAAATGGATAGCTGTTGAGTAAAGAATTTATTTGCGTGCCCGACAAATAGGTAAACCTTAATGAGTTGGATGCGAACTATTATTATATCAACTCCTTTGAATGCCATTGGATGCAGAGTGCTGGTTGTTCTGTGTGTAATGATAAACGCCGCCATAGGATAGTAACAATTAATTTTGAACTACACTACATGGCATACTTCTTAAAGATAGGCATACTTTATAAGCATTTGGAGCTTGTGTGACGAGGTTGAATATTTACCATACGAGCGAGAGGCTTGTATGGCGATGACTATATATTATAGGTTGAACTGATGACTGATATGGACCATGTATAATTGTAAAGATAAATTAACAGAATAATAAAACCCCACACGGGTCTGGAGTAGACAATAATCACGTCTATCTAGTTATTAGATACGGCACATGGATTATTTATTTCCCATACGGACGAGTTGACGAGAATTTATTCTCTGGAGCAATTAAAAATACACACTCCCTCAGGCTTTGACAGGGTGACGAGAATTTATTCTCTGGAGTTATTATCTATACACGCTCCCCTGTAAACACCAGAATATATAACTATAAATATGTGTATGCTTTATAGGATTTATTAGGTACCTAATACGGCCCAATAAATTTCCAAACCCCTCCCCGTACAAAGGAGGTTATGGCGAAATTTTTCGAAAATTCCGGGTGTTAGCCAAATTTTTGAAAAATTTGAAAATTCTCAGAAACAAAAAAGTTGGAGAATGGAAGCCAGATTGGAAGTAGAGTTGATTAATCAAACCACATTCGACTTTGTTCCTTTTTGGGGATGAAAAGTTTTAAGTGGGGGAGATTGTAACGACCCGGAAAATTTGAACCAATTTAAAAATTTTAAATTGGCTATTTTAGTGGATTTTAAATATTTAAAATAAATATTTTAAATAATAACGATGAAAAGTAAGTTTTAATCGACATTGAAAATGAATATATTTATTTCTATTTATAAACAAGGCCTGAAATGGCGCGGTAGTTTCAAAATTTGAATTCAAACTTTGACTGACTATACCGGGTTCAAAACAAAACGGATTTTAGTGAAGCCAAAAATATTTAAATCTGTTAGTAAATACCTTTCTAATGAATCTGAAAAATCAAAGTTTCATAGCGGGAAGCAAAAGTTATGGCCAAATGAATTTTCAGAAAGGTCGCTATAGAATATATATAGCCCGTGAAAATGGCCATTTTGCAAACGACCTCGGAATTCGACGAAACCACTTTTGTTGGATCCGGGATGTTAAACTATTGCTAGGCTTCAAATTTCATAATTTTTGAAGCTAGTATGTGAGCGTGGCAAAGGAAAATGTGTTTGGTCGATTTCTATTAAATTGGATCGACTAGAAATTGGCCATTTTGCAAACGACCTCAGAATTCAACGAAACCACTTTTGTTGGACCCGGGATGTCAAATTATTGCTAGGTTTCAAATTTCATAATTTTTGAAGTTAATATGTGAGCGTGGCAAAGGAAAACGTGTTTTGGTCGATTTCTATTCAATTAGATCGACCAGAAATGGGCCATTTTTCAAACGGTCTCATAATTCAACGAAACTAGTTTTGTTGGGACCATATCGTCAAAACATAGCTAGATTTATTTTTATGGAATTTTTCGAATCAGTTTGTGGCCCTGGCAAATTGAAATTTACGTTCAAATCAAATATTGAATGTTATATATTTTAAATTGAAGGAAAACTGGCTGAAACAGTCGAATGGGCCTACGAAACATATCCCATTGCGTTCGGAATGGGGGTATTTAGCTAGGGACAATAGTCGTTGGGTTTGAATTGGGGTGAAAGAGGGTATTTTCGAAATTTAAAAATATATTAATAAATAAAAAATCTCATTCGTCCATCTTATCGTTTCTCTCTCCCCGACGATCGAATAACAGGCGGAAACCCTTCGAAACTACCCACTTCAATTCCTCCTCCTACACGCAATAAAACACAATGCTCCTTTGGAGATTTTTGTAGTGCTATCAACGAGCTTCACATCCATAGGAAGTTTGGATTTTTTCGTTCCCTGTAGAGCCAGAATCGAGCTCGAGAAAGTCAGAGATTTCAACCACCGCCGCCACCTCTAGGCGCCGTCGCACCTAGCGCCACCACCACCAGTTTGCGTGCCTCTCGAGGCTCTCTGCGGTGGTACAACCCGATCGACGAATAGCTTCACGGATCGAGAGAAAAAGGGAGACCTAGTTTTGAACGAAATTGTGAAGTATACGAATACTTTAATTTCAACTATATTATAGCACTTTAAAGCGCTACGATTTTTGATTTCATTGTCATATCTTTTTCGTTTCTTGACGAAATTCAGTGAAACAAGAGACAGTGGACTCGTGTGGACGTCTCACTACAAGAAAAATACCCTATTGCAACTAGCAATTTGCAACAGACGTCACATGACAGTTGCAGTAAACGATATTCAGCAACAGACTTATTACAACAGTTGCGATAGATGAGATTTAGCAACAGACCTTTTTTTTCTGTTGCGAAAAGTATATTTTTAGCAACTGCGCATTCCTTCCTGTTGCAAAAACATACTTTTCGCAACTGTGCTTCCATAACAGTTGCAACAAACATATTATTTGCAACTGCGCTTCCAAGCCAGTTGCGAATAAATATCTTTAGCAATTGTTTTCACCACTTGCAATAACTGTATTTTTTTTACAATTGGTAAAGACAGTTGCGAAAAACATACTATTAACTTTTAGTAATTAATCTTAAATAGTTATTGTCAAACAATTTACTATTAGTAATTATGTAAAAGATTAATAATTAGTAATAAAAATTAATTGTTATAAATTAATATTTATAATTGATAATTAAATAAAAATAATTAATGATTAAAAATATTAATAGCTAAAAATAATAAAACAAATAAATATTAAATAATAATAATAAACTAATGGATAAAAAATAATAATTAATTTGAAATATGCATATGTATAGATAATAAATAAATTAATAAATCCATTATCAACACATAAATGATAATTTATTGATATTATTATTAAAAAGTAATTAATAATTTTTTGTATGATCAGTTAATTATAATTCATGTCTGAAAAAGGTATTTTTATGAATTAATTAATTATTTGTTATTAGTAATTGTTGATGCTGTCGTATTTAATTTTTCTAAGTTAAATTTATATTAAATTAATGTTGATGCTTTTATATATGTTTAAAAATAATAGTCGATAGTTTTTTGGTCTCGCCTTAAATTTTAAATTTAGCTATTTAAATAATTCATAATTAATATGAAATAACTAATAAGTAATCAATGCTAATATTTAATAACTAACGTTTAATCATCTTACAAAAAAAGCAACTAAAGCTTAATATCTATTTATTAGATTTCAACAGCAACTTTACTGATTGACCGCTGCCTTTTGCAACTGTCCCTTATTACATATCTACAAAATTTTTGGCTCCAAACTATAAAAACTTTTGGCTCCTACGACAAAAGTTTTGGCTCCAAGTCCGGAATTTTGAACCGAAATTTTCACCTTTACCGAGATTCAAAATCGACCTGGCATCTTTCCCTTACTAATCAGCTATATCGGTTAAAATAAAATCGCCCTCTCCTCAAAAATAATCTGTCGCCGCTATTATCCTCTAAACCCTAATCAGCCGTCGCTCCAAGTGATTTCGTTCCTCTCCCAAACCAAAGGAATGGCTATCGAAAGTCCTCTTTTCCCAAATTCCGTGTCACCGTCGCTCCTTCCTCCGCTTCTCTGCCCTCATCAGCCGCCGTCCGCCGCTTCAGGCGAATCTTTCGCCTCTCTCGAAGTTCGAGCCCGCCACCATCGGTATTTGTTCTTCTTCCCCCAACAAATCGAGCACCGCCTACCTCGACCGTGTGTTCCTTCAAAGCCAGGGTTTCTCATCGTTTTTTCCAGCGTCGTCACCAAACCCAGTCCTTGCCTTCGGCGAGCCAACTCAAGTCGCCGCTGTCTGCTCCCACGACTGGCAAGCACCGCTCCGTCGCCAACGATGGTAAGTATCACTTAAGATTAAACCTAATACAAGGCTTCTACTTTGATGTTTTTGCTGTGTATAATTTGTTGTGGACCATTGTTCCATATGAGCCAAGAGTTTTCCTGAATTATCTATCCAGATGCCTAAGATCAATTATATTTGACATCAATTAACCATGAGTAAGAAAACCACTTGGCTTGATGCTTCCATTGGTAGTTAAAATATTCTGCCAAATCAGTAGTTAACTGATGCGTAGTTGTCGTCTAAATTTGAGCTGTATAACTCAAATACAAATTTTTTTTGAAGTTATTTATAGGGGAAGCCACCTCAAATTCAAATTGTTAAATGGAAATCTGTAGGTTTTATCAGATCTACGATGTTTTCTTAAAGTGAATTTGTTGGTTAGAAGTTAGCGTAAGTCCTATTGTACAAAAGTTTCATTTTTTTTCTTGTTTTGGAATGCAGCTTTGCGGATGTCCCAGCTTTTGCTTGATCTTTAGTTTGGATGAATTAATTATGCTTCTTATTCCCAGAATTTTTGGAAAATTTTTGTAGGAAAAAACATCTTTGAGTAGGAAGGTTTATTAAATCTGGTCCACTAGAAAGACCTCATAAAACATTTGATCAACGCCTCTTGAATTTTAGAAACGTGATTTATATTTCTTTACGAAATCATTAAATGGATTACATACTTAAAATTAGTAGTACATCAAATATAATTGTTGACACATACATATACAAATGAATGAATAAACTCTGCTTCACCTTTTTATTTTTCTTGAATAGAGTACTGATCTCAAAGTTAGTGTTACATCACAATTTTATCACAGACAGGATATTATATCCACCTTCATAGGATTTGCTTCGATGATAATCCATTATTCAGTGCATTAGAAGTATTTAAATTTACTTTGCAATATGAGGACTGGTCACGGTACAAATACGCAAGTGTATTTTGTTTATTTGTCAAAATATTTGTTGAGAACGTCTAAAAGCCTACAAGTAACTTCGATATTAATTAAAAATTTGTTTATTTGCAAGCGTTGTGATTTTAGTTAGCAGAATAATGATATCAACAGTCACTTACTAATGCTAGGCATAAAATTTCAAAATAAGGAGTATATTAGCAATTAAAAGTTAAGTGACATAAGGTGTATAATGAGCATATCAGCTAAGCCTGTCTAAGTCTATATTATGAAGGTTTCTTATTATATTGATCACCACATGGATTATAAGATAATAATAAGCAAATAAAAGCACTTAAGATTACAATATTACTGACTTAAAAGCCCTTGTATTTTTTTGTGCTGAAAATGCAGTTCTCATCCTTTATGAGTTTGCACTGCAAGAAGTATATATACTTGATGGAATTATGCTTTGAATGGCTGAGATGGCACTGCTAAAGGATGGGAGTTACTCTAGGCCTTTGATCAGATTGTGCAGGCGGATATGGAACATCTAGAAAGGCGTAATCTACATATCCCAAAGAAAGTCATCTTTTGAAGAAAGGCGTAATCTACATATGTTGTTCATGATATTGATAATGAGACCGAAGTAGACTAATATTGATCGATATGGATATCCGTCCAAGAAAAAAAGAGAGGCTTCCGTAGTTGTTGCGAACAAACAGAAATATGATTAGAAAATATTCTATTTGAAAAAAATGTGTTGTGCGAGAGAAGAAATTGTTATACATGAATGGTGTATGAAAATTGTAAATTTTTGTTGTAATTGTTTGTAGTGTTAAAACTTTGTTAAAATAAAATTTTTATTTATTTATTTTATTTTGTGATATATACTATTACTAAAACGAATACATTTAATATGTAATATATTTAAGCTGTAATGATTTTTTTTTATAGATTTATGGATCTATTGCAACAGGCACATTTTGTTGCAATATGATCTGTTGCAACAGCAAAAGCCTGTTGCAAAAAAGGATACCGCAACATTTTATTGCAACAGGCATAAAATATTGCAGACTTTTAGCAACTTCGGCTATACCAACAGGCCCAGGCCTGTTGCAATAGGTCTACTGCAACAGATATCGCCTGTTGCGAAAAGTGTTTTTTTGTTGTAGTGTCTTCTACATTCTAGAAGAGACCGCATATTTTTCTGGGCCTTCTGCTATTTTTTTTGGTGGAGTGGAACCCAAGGTTAGATTTCTAAATTATAAACGGTATGGAAAACAATGATATATAAATTATAGAGTCGATGTATGAGTTATATAAGCGTTGTGCACCTCCTGTATATGCGTTGTATAAGTTGTACATTTGATATATAAGTTATATATGTGTTGTAAAAATTATATATGTGTTGAAATAGAAGTGAAATGCTTATATATATATACGCCCCTCGTCCATAAATCACGGACAATATTTATTGGTTGTGATTGGTGTGAGAATTGGTTGAATACGAATGGTTGATTAAAATTGTTTGTGGTTGAAATGGATTGATTGTGGTTGAAAAATACCCGTTCGTGGTTGAGAATTATTTGGTTGAAACCACATAGGATTAGTTTGTGGAAATGAAAAAAATATACGTGCCTGCGTGCGAACTAGATGCATGAAATCCCCATTGTCAAAAGCTGCGAGGCTTTAAGGTAGGGCGAGGAGCCGTACTAGGGACGACCCCGGTTTTAACTACCCTGCCGTTATGCTGCCGAAATTTTGAATAATATTCATGTGCTAGAATTATTTTCATGTGTTGAAACTATACTCGTGTGTTGAATAGAAAACCTTCATGTGTTGAATAGAAATTCATTCGTTGAATAGAAATTCATGTGTTGAATGGTATTCGTGTTTTAAAATAAATTGTTTTATAATAAAAATCATATTTTTATCATCAATATGAATTATATAAAATAGTTGTGTTTTGAAATAAATTGTTTTATAATAAAAATCACACTTTTACTATATATACAAATTATAGAAAACCTTAATGTGTTGAATAGAAATTCATTCGTTGAATAGAAATTCATGTGTTGAATGTTATTCGTGTTTTGAAATAAATTGTTTTATAATAAAAATCATATTTTTATCATCAATATGGATTATATAAAATAGTCGTGTTTTGAAATAAATTGTTTTACAATAAAAATCACATTTTTTATTATATCAATGAATTGTTAAAAATAGTGATGTGTTGAAATAGAAGTCAGTTGGATAAAAATATCATTTTTATCAAAGGTATGAAAAGAATATGGTTTTGAAATCGAAGAATCGATTATATATATAAATATAATTAAATTAAATCGAATAACGACGCTATAGTTCGTATTTTGAAAACGTGATTTCAAACGATTAGTGCGGGAGATCCGACCATCGGATTTTCCCAAAACCGAAACCGTTCGGTTCGCTTTGGAAATATCTTTCCAGCGACACCAACTTTTTAAAGATCCAACGACTGGATTGTCTGGAATGTTTAATTCAAATCTAAAGGAAAACAGCGCCAGAATCGATTATACATACATACATACATATATATATATATATATAATTAAATTAAATCGAATAACGACGCTGAAGTTCGTATTTTGAAATCGAAATTTCAAACGATTATACCGGGAGATCTGACCGTCGTATTTTCCCAAAACTGGAACCGATGGATTCGTTTTGAAAAGATCTTTATAATGATGTAAATTTTGTGAAGATCAACAGTTATATTTTCAGATATGTGTAAATCAAATCTGAAGAAAAACTGCGCCACGGCCGCGTTATGGCCCGAAGCGTCGTTTGAATAAATTAGCTATTTTAAAATAAATAAAAATAGCGATAAATCGTTATAAAATATTATAAACGATATGGAATGTGAAATTTAGAAATTAGCTGAACATTAGCTAAGTCGAATGGTTTCCTGGGTTTTGATCTGATGTTGGTTTTGGCCTTCGGGGTTAATATTTGGGAAATCGTTCTCTTACTAACTTACGGTTAGTGACTAATGAATTGAAATGATGCGTATGTTGTGTTTATTTAGCACTTGTTTATTATATACGCGAGTTGCTCAGAAAGACCAGTTTTATCCCATTCTGAATAACTAAATCGACGATAAGAAATCGAAGATGAAGACGGTGGTTGAAGACTGGAAATCTTCACCTCGTTTGGATGGTAACTGATGTCCTGATTGGGAGGCATCCTGAAATATGGATAATGAGTGGTGATCATCCAGACGTACGTGGAGATTGATGGGTTTACGAGGTATATAGTGCCTCCGGTTTCGTTCAGACCCAAAACGGACTTGCAATTGGAATGTGTGTCTGACATTGGAATTCATTCTGTGTGATTGATAGCCATCAGTTGCATGGTGTGAATTACCTGTGTGGCATGCTAAGATGCAGAGATTAGGGCTTCTGTTGAAAAGCGAAGTCTTGTTGTTGATGATCAAAGCACCGCCTGTGTGGCGTAGCTTTGTGTATAACATGAATTCGCGAACCTCACACCCCGGTATGAACCAGAAACGGGAGAGGACCTCAGGGAGGACATGCGTCTCTTTCTAGCTAGAGGTGGTGTCAGTGCTCGAACTGGCTAACATTTATATTATATTCACCTGTGTGGTTGTTTCTGTTACGAGGCGTCTCAGATATATCGGTCGATACGGGACCAATGGAGTCATTCGTTGGCTCATTTGCGCCCCATAGGGCGGGAAGACGTATTGTTCAGGCATTTTAATCCACATCGTTGGACTGGCAATGTCGCTCCAAGGGTCGATGCGTTCTGATCCTGAGACGTGGTAGGCTTGATTGTCTCGAATTCGGTAAGGACTATCTATTGCCTTGGTTCATGACGGAAATCCAATCTCCAAATACGACACCGTGCGGTTTTGATTGTATATATATATATGGCGACATGATATATGGTACCCATGCCGTCTATGATTGATAGTTATGATTCGAAATTGTTTTCCAAACATGTAAACATAGTAATAATATCAAATGCTTTTGTTTTATTCGTATCAAGCATATTTTGGCCATTATAAGGTAAAACTCTATCCTCCGGTTTGCGTTGCATTGTGTGATGGGAACTGAGTCTTATATTGGCTTCATTTTTATAAAAAAACATTGCGATGTTTAAAAGAATTATTTGTTTTAAAGCACTGGCAATCCGATGGAGTAAACCCGTTCCACGAAAGTGGCGTGATCCTGCGATTAGCCATATTTTAAATGTGTTGAGTAGATTTCTCATACCAGTCCCATGACTGACTCGAAGTTTGTTTCACTTTCAAACTCGGGTGCCCCTTGTTCTACACGGGCAGCCTTGTATTCAGGTTTTAGCTGGCTCTTTCTGGATAGCTGGAGCTGAAGATGGATTCTATCATTTATCTCTTTTTATGCTATTCAGCTCCTATTATACATATTATGCTTTGTTTTCCGCTGTAGACATATATGTATAGCTGAACTGTATTTGTACTAAGTATGATCCTGTATACTGTGTAACTCTGTTGATTACGTTTATCCAGTATATTCTATTGTTTATTATCTGGTGTATTTATTTATTTCTGTTTTGCTATTATCTGTGTATGTGTTATATTCCAAAGATTACCCTTAACACCGTCTGTACGGGTTTTGGGGTCGTCACAACGTGGTATCAGAGCTTTGGTTAAGCTTATGCTGGAATATAACATATTAACGAACTCATCAGAAATAGAACCAGTAGTGTTCTAGGACGGGTAACTCATTACAGATTGGATCAGTAATATCCTAGTATGAGTATAGCAGAATGAAATTACACCCCAATAGACACATTTACATTTGAAGTATATGTTTCTATGTTTTAAAATACCTTATATGTGACCTGACACTTTGTCTGCTAATTGCAGACGCGCTAGAAAATGAGTGACAGGAACAGAAGAAATAATCGTATGGCTCGACAAGCTAATGAGCCAGTTGTGCTCCTGCAACCAGAATCAGATATAGAAGTTCTATTCCAGAGATTTCTAAATCTGGGTGGATCGCCATTCTTAGGCAAAGAATCCATTATGGAAACACAATCTTGGATTCGTTCTGCTGAGAAAATCTTTGAAGGTTTAAAGCTGAGAGATGATCAGAAAAGATTACTGGCATCTTGGGCACTCAAAGAAGAAGCTTTGTTTTGGTGGGATTCGACTATCAAAGATAATCCAGAAGGTGATATCACCTGGGATAGATTCAAAGTGATTTTCCTAGAAAGATTTAGTCCTCCGAAGCAACTGAGCGGTTATGTGATGAATTCTCTTATCTGATAAAAGGAGATATGACCATTCCAAAATATCATAAGAAATTCAACGAACTTTCCCATTTTGCCCCTCATCTGGTTAAGGATCCAAAGAGGAAGGATCTGAGGTTTATTCATGGCCTGCAAAGAAAATACCAGAATAGTGTAATGAGGAATGTGAAGCTTCCCTTTACTGAAATGATACACATGGCCTACCAGTATGAGGATCTCGATAGGAAAGGTATGTTGTGAGACGAAGAAAAATCAGTTCTAGCAGCAAAAGAAAATTCGAAGCTGATAGCCCAGAGACAAGTGCGTAGCCGGAGGCAAGTACGAAGGCTGAGGCCAGAAAGAGGCCAAAGGTCAGTCAGAAAAAGGTAAAGACAGTCGTATGTCTAAAGTGCGATCAGCAAGGGCATTCGATGTGGAAAAGCAGATCTTCGAACAGACGAATGGATGATGGGTCTAAATCTGAGAAAAATTTTCAGGAGAATAGAAAGTGCAGTCAATGCCGTCGGACTGGTCATCTTGAAAAGGACTGCCGGCTATTTAAGAAATCTAAGGCAGTACAAGTAAATGAAGTAGCAAAAACTTCTGAGCCTTCAGCTAATCAAAGAAGGCCAGATGTTTTAGAAGGCACGCTTAATGTCAAAAACATTCCAGTCAAAGTACTATTTGACACAGGCACATCACGAAGCTTTATTGCAAAGAATGCGGTCAAGAAACTGGATTTGAATTTGAAGAAGCACAAAGAACCGATGACTGTTCATAATCCGATTGGGGGTTCCCTCAATCTTAGTTGGGTTTGTGGGGTGCCTGTCTCTTTTTCCTGTTATAAGTTCCCTACCATCGCCATCGTCATGAATTTTACTGAATTCGATCTTATTTTGGGATTGGATTGGTTAACCAAATATGAGGCAGAGGTTAGATGCGCCGAGAGGGTTGCTAAGGCAAAGGCCCAATCAGGGAGCTATATAACCATACCATGTGAAGGCCCGAATTCAAATAGAAAAGACTTTTGGTCAGCCCTGGATGTTTCTCCTGCTAAAATAGAAAATATCCCTGTAGTTACAGAGAATATTCCCGACCTCATCAAAGATATTCCTATCGTAAAGAATTATGCGGACGTATTTGAAGAAATTGTTAGCTTACCTCCGTAGAGGGAAATTTATTTCAAGATCGCTTTAGTTCCTAACGCAAGACCAGTAGTGCATGCCATTCGGAGGATGACCCTATAGGAGAAAGAAGAACTAGATAATCAAACTCGACAGCTAGTATGGAAAGGTCTGATCAGGCTTAGTTTCTCTGATTTGGGAGCAGTAGTGGTGTTTGTCCCAAAGTCTGACGGTACTTTACGACTATGTGTGGATTATCGTGATTTGAACAAGCAGACAATAAAGAATAAATATCCATTGCCGCGAATCGATGATTTACTGGATCGTCTGAATAGAGCACAAGTATTTTCAAGGATGGACCTAGCAACAGGTTTCTATCAGCTTCGTATTGCCGAGGAGTGTGTTCCTATGACAGCATTTAGAGGTCCAGACTTTTTCTATGAGTTGTTAGTAATGCCGTTCGGCTTATGTGACGCTCCAGCTTACTTCGTTGATCTGATAAATCGAGTGTTCAGCGGAGTTTTGAATAAGTTTGTTCTGGTTTTTATTGATGATATTCTAATTTTCTCTAAATCAAAGGCCGAACATGAAAAACATTTGGAACAAGTTTTAGAAATTCTGAGAAGGAATGTATTGAAAGCTAAACTGTCCAAATGTATATTCTGGCAAGATGAAGTGAAGTTTCTTGGCCATGTCGTATCGGAAGAAGGAATTGCTATGGATCCAAGTAAAATCACAGCTATTCAAAACTGGAAACAGCCTAGTACTCCCACAGAAGTCCAAAGTTTTCTTGGATTGGCTAGTTACTACCGGAAGTTCGTTAAAGATTTTTCGAAGATATCTAGTCACTTGACAAAGCTTACATAGAAGCACTCAAAATTCAAGTGGACTCCAGAATGTGAAGAGGCTTTTGAGGAGCTAAAGCTAAGATTAAGAACGGCTCCAGTGTTAACGATTATCGATGGCAATCTGGACCTGAAAGTCTGGACAGATGCCTCTAGAGAAGGCCTTGGTGCAGTGTTAATGCAAAGAGGCCAGGTTGTTGCTTATGCCAGCCGTCAGCTGAAGCCACATGAAAAGAACTACGTTACTCATGATCTTGAGTTGTTGGCTATCGTATTTGCTTTGAAAATCTAGAGACACTATCTTCTGGGTGAGAATTTCAAACTGTTTACAGATCATCAGTCGTTAAAGTATCTGTTCACCTAGAAAGACTTGAATCTGAGGCAGTAACATTCGATAGAGTTCCTTGCAGCATACGATTTTGAGATTCTGTACACTCCAGGGAAAGCCAATGACGTGGCCGATGCGCTGAGTCGAAAGAATGCAATGATCGCCAGTTTTATTATCACAACTTCATTGATAGATAAAATATCTGCTCTTCAGAAGGATGATCACTTCATTCAGAAGATCAGAGAGATAATTCAAAAGAGCGAGCCCTCGAGTTTTCAAGTTGATAATGAAGGGATTCTAAGGCTAAAAGGTCGAATCTGTGTTCCTAACATTTCTGAGCTCCGACAGGAAGTACTGGATGAGTGCCACAAGTCAAAACTTAGTATCCATCCAGGAGTAAGCAAAATGTATAACGACATCAAACGCACTTACTGGTGGAGGTCGATGAAGAGGGACATTTCTTTATATGTTAGCCGATGCCCTACTTGCCAACTAGTCAAGAGCGACCAACAGAAACTGGCTGGATTGTTGCAACCACTGGACGTTCCAGGTTGGAAGTGGGAACATATTTCCATGGACTTCATAGATGGTTTGCCCAGAACTAGAAAAGGAAATGACAGTATTTGGGTGATCATAGATAGCTTCACGAAGACCGCCCATTTCATACCTGTTAGATCGAACCGAACTGCCCAGAGTCTGGCGCAGATATATTTCAAGAAATAGTTAGACTACACGGAGTGCCGATCAGTATAGTTAGTGATAGAGATCCAATATTGACTAGCAAATTCTGGGAGGCATTTTAAGTAGAACTGGGAACGAAGCTGAACTTGAGCACCGCTTATCATCCTCAGACAGATGGTCAGACTGAGAGGGTGAATCGTATATTTGAAGATTAATTGCGGGCTTGTGTTCTAGATTTTGGTGGATCATGGGAAGACCATTTACATTTGGCTGAATTCTCATATAACAACAGCTACCAAGCAAGCCTGACAATGTCGCCATTCGAAGTATTGTATGGTAGACCGTGCCGATCCCCTGCTTGTTGGGTCGAACCTGGTAATAGGCTTGTATTGGGACCTGATATGATCTGCGAGGCTGCCGACAAAGTCGATTTCGTTAAGAAACGATTACTCGCCGCTCAAAGCCGACAGAAGAGCTGTGCCGATAGGAGAAGAAGAGATATATCGTTTGCTGTTAGCGACTATGTATATTTGAAAGTATTGCCGATGAGAGGAGTTATCCGGTTCGGTCAAACCGGGAAATAGGTACCCAAATTCATTGGTCCATTTCCTATTCTTGAACGGATTGGAATTCTCACTTATAGGGTTCAATTGCCGGATTGGTTGCCTGGAGTGCATGATGTATTTCACATATCTCAACTGTGAAAGAACGTTCATGATCCAGACTTGATCGTGGATGAAGAAGCATAACAGGATATTGAAATTACTCCAGAATTGGCCGTGAGAAGAGAGCCGCTAAAGATCATTAGCAAAGAAACCAAAGAGCCGAGGAACAAGAAGGTTCACTTAGTCAAAGTGCAATGGAGTGGAGATCTACGAGATTGTACTTGGGAAATTGAGGAGCGCATTCAGAAAGCCTATCCTAAGTGTCGAGTAGATATCTCTTATTGACTCCGGTGCAAGATATATTTAGCCTATTTTGAAATTTCCAGTTGTTCTCTGCTTTGTAGTTATTTTCTTTCCATGGGTGTGCACTTTTAATTCTATAGTCTGATTAATTTTAAAAGAGTATAGGAATTGATTAGTATATTTTTGAAAAGTTAAAAACAATTTGATTGTTGTTTGTGTTGTGTGATAGTAGATTTGGTTAACTAAATTATTAGAATGAAAGTTAATTTAATCAAGTATTGAACTGATTTGAAAATAGATAGAAATATGTACATGTGCATCATATATGTTTGAATAGGTAAATGGATAGCTGTTGAGTAAAGAATTTATTTGTGTGCCCGACAAATAGGTAAACCTTAATGAGTTGGATGCGAACTATTATTATATCAACTCCTATAAATGCCATTGGATGCGGAGTGTTGGTTGTTCTGTGTGTAATAATAAACGTCGCCATAGGATAGTAACAATTAATTTTGAACTACACTACATGGCATACTTCTTGAAGATAGGCATACTTCATAAGCATTTGGAGCTTGTGTGATGAGGTTGAAGATTTACCATACGAGCGAGAGGCTTGTATGGCGATGACTATATATTACAGGTTGAACTGATGACTAATATGGACCATATAAAATTGTAAAGATAAATTGATAGAATAATAAAACCCCACACGGGTCTGGAGTTGACAATAATCATGTCTCTCTAGTTATTAGAAACTGCACATGGATTATTTTTTTCCCACACGGGACGAGGTGATGAGAATTTATTCTCTGGAGCAATTAAAAATACACACACCCTCAGACTTTGATAGGGTGATGAGAATTTATTCTCTGGAGTTATTATCTATACACGTGTAACAACCCGTATTTTCAATAACCTGTTATAACATAAATGGAGGCAGAATTAAACTGTAAAATCTGAATCAAGGGAAACGGGCTATGCCATTGCGTTCGTCTCGGAAAAATACGCGAAATAGAGTCCGAGTTTTCGAAAATCGGAGTCCGTATGACCAAGATATGGCCTTGCGAAGTTTCACGAAAAATTCCCAAATTAAAGTATACTTAATTAAGTGAAATGGGTTGCGCAGAGAAATATATATATATTGATATATATATATATAATTGAAAATTTAATAAATAAATATGCAAAAATGTTCAAAACAGCGAATTGGGAGAGGGGAATAACCGAACCGGCCGATTTTTGAGGTCGACCCGAGCTCGCTGGGTCGACTAGGGGTTAATCCAGGGTGTTTGGCTGTCAACCCGTGGGCCGATTCGCTCAAATGCAGATTTTGCATTTGGATGGTTCTCATGGTTCATCTTTAATCTAAAGGCCCTAGATGGTTCCTACACTTGACTTCTTCCCCAAGACATGCTTTGATGGCTTGGATTGAATCTAGGTTTAATCCTATGGCCTAAAACACTTGCCTAATCTATAAATAAGACCCTAACCTATCCTAAACCCTCATTATTCATTCATGCAACTAAACTATGGCAAAATTGCTACTCTCATGGCCTCCACTCAACTATCCTAGCCTCCACTTCATTTCTATGAGAGGTTTCATGATCATGAGAGTATTAGAGAGTCCCTATGTTAGTATGAGAGCTTCTCAAGTTGATCTCAAGGCTAAAGCTTTGATCTTTGTTCATAAAGATGGTTTTTTTTATTGATTTGGAGTGTTCATCTTTGGGTTTTTGGGTGATGGCATGCATAGGCTTCATCACAATCTTTGTTTTGCATTTCAATTTGTGCCTTCATAACAATGTAAGCCCTTTCCCTACTCTTAGATATTAACTATGAAGTTAAATGTTCATGTTGCAAGTTTGGGTTTGATCATTGAGAATGATACATGCTATCATGTCATGCAAGCTTATGAAGTCATTATCTTGATCTTATGAGCTAAAAGCTACAACCTTTATGTTGAAATGTTGCATTATGCAACATGAGAACCTTCATAATCTTTATGTCAACTTGCATATGAAGTCATAACCCTTATATGATGATACATGCGAGTTTCTAGTCATCATTCCATGTCTTTTGTCACCATGATTCGTTTATGTGCCAAGTTTGGGTTTATGCATGATTTTGAGGCTTAAGAATGTAACATGCAAGCTAATGAACACATTTGTGCCTCATTTGCCACCATGATTAACTTGTGGCTTAATATCCATTTTTGTCATGCCTTTGCCAAGTCTCTTCTTTTAATCCATTACATTGTTGCGAACGTATATGCGAGTTTAAAAGCGTTGGGTTATGTTATGGGTAATTTCTAATGACATGAAAATACAACTTGAAAACATGACTTGAATCATAACATGGAAGTTGACATGTAAGTATGCTTGAAAACATAAGCTTGGGAATTTACCTATTAAGTTAGGTCTACCCATTGGGAAATTACCTATTAAGTTAGGTCTACCCAATTGCTTGAAAACTTGAATATGAACATGACACTAGACTAAACATGAAAGTGGTCAACTCGAGGTTGGGTTGAGTTTGCAACGTAAAACTACCCGGAACCGACCGGCCTAACTAGTAGTTGCAAACAATAGGACCCAATGTGAGAAGTTGGTCATGTTGTGCTTGAACCCGAGGTTAGACCAAGTTGTGGTGTAAAGCTACCCGGAACCGACCGGCTTAACTAGTAACCACAACAAAGTCTAATGTGAGAGGTGAAGGTGCATTAAGTAATTAATGCCACACGATAGGGTTAAGTTAATTTGATTAATGACTCTTAACCAAATATGACATGGACAAATGGGTTAAGTAATTTTGATTAGGCTAATGGTACTTAACAAAACATGACAAGGTTGGGAAGGTTAAGGGACTTGATTTTCCTAATGACACTTAACCATTTTTATACGACTAGTGGACGGGGTTAAGTTAACCAACACTTAATCAATCCAACACGATAATTTGGTAAGGTTAAGTAAGTTTTCTTAATGACACTTAACCGAAAGACACAGTTAATGGATGGGGTTAAGATTAGACTCAACTAGTCTAAACAGGGAAATCGGATGGGGTTAAGTTAGCCTAGACTTAATTAATCCCACTTGGCAGTTTAATGGGGTTAAGTTAAACGCTTAACTAATCTAACATGATGATTTGATGTGGTTAAGTGACCTATACTTAACCAATCTAACCCGTGAATTTATTGAGGTTAAGTGACCTATACTTAACCAATCTAACCCGTGAATTTATTGAGGTTAAGTTAACCTATACTTAACCAATCTAACGTGAAGACATGATAAGGCTAAGTCACGAATCGTTTGAATACGCTTGACCAGTTTGACTCAGTAATTTGATGGGGTCAAGTTAATACATACTTAACCAACTTGAGCATGGTTTGTAGGGTTAAGTCTTGGACTTGGATACTTAGCCAATTTTGACATGATTTGTAGACGGGATTAAGTCATGAACTTAAGTGACACTTAATCTATTATATAAACCCTAATTCGGAGAATTAGGTGGATAACCGTAGTTAACAAGGATAACGGGAATAAGGCTAAGTGGTAAACCTTAGTTGAAGGATAACTAAGTAATGATTCTTAGTCAAGGAAATTTAGACCAGTTCATAGATAGATGAGTAACCTGATACGGTAGGTCATCGTTTAAATATACGAGTAGGAGCAAGTATCTGATTTGGATAAAGGCTCCAGCGAACTGGGTAACGAAGCAGCGGCTTCGGGGAACGTGAGGGTATTCTTGGTATCCCTCTATGAGCTGCCAGGTGATTATACTAGGCTCATGAGAGGTTAAGGTCTGCGTTAGAAGAACCAAGAGTATGCCTTGGTTGCTATACGAGCAACCTAAAGACGGGGATGGATAGGGGATAGTCGACGATACACGGTCGTACCCTAGATAGCATTTTCGTCGGCTACCTACCATCTTTGGTCAAGCGTGTACGTACGGAAAGGCAGAGAACACCCAATAGACCATAATTGCTATCTAATTATGGGTGCGGTAAGGCTCGGATGTGGGTTGGCCAGTGTTGTGTTCTCATACAGGATTTATCCTATCTTGTCTTTCGCTAGTTGAGGGAGTGGTCTCATGGGACCATAGCCACGTATAGGAAAAACAGACCTTAGCATCTGCATCGGCAGATAAATCTAAAGCTCCCGACCGAGTCCTGTATTTCCTAGTCTGCCCTATGACAGGACTCGGATGGCACGATGTGATACATGTGCATACAGTCATGGAAAAACGATTCACGATGAATGCATGGGAAAAAGGGCGCGGTTGACGGTTAGCGTAATCCCCAGTGGCCCTGGGTGGTTGAACCAAAACCGAGATACGAAAACGTGCAATAGGTAAGCATAATCCCTAGTAGCCCTAGGTAGCATAAGTCCTAGTTGTACAAACGATAATTCATGTTGGAAGACCCTAGCTAGGTTTAGGGTAACAGTCCAAACCGATCTTAAGGACCATGGAACTATGTTAAAGTAATATAGAATCTCATGGGAAAGACCGTATGGTCTACGGCAAGGGACTGAACATTTACGTGGAATAAAACATACAAGTTGAGTAACCTATATATGCAAAATATTAGGTTGACATGGACCATTAAACGACTTTTGAGTGAGGGTCATTCTTGGTTAACACACGACACGGTGGGGATACTAGTACGGTAGGTGCAGAGCTAAAATACAGGATAGATATCACGGGGCGTTATACGTGACAGATATCTTGGGGATATTATACTTGATAGAAACCTGACGATGTGATACCTTGTTTTATCTTGACATCGTAATTTATCATGACACCTTAGTTTATCTGAGTTCAGTAGTTCATCCTGTTATTTTGATTTAGCTTATCTATCTTGTTATCATGCTTATGTTCATCTCAGTTTCTCATGTCAGTTAACTTTACTAGTTATTATGCTAATAGTAGATAGGGCTTACTCAGTCTTTTTGACTGACCCGTTTTGTTTCGCCTCTTTTCTTCCGTTTCCCCCCCAGGTTACAGGGAGGAAATACTGTTGTTTAGTTCGGACTTCTTCTGCTTGAAGGTCATCATGGATGGCTTGGACTTTTCTTGGCTAATGGCTACTTTACTGTTTTTACTTGGGGAATAATTTATGAAAATGTCTTTATGCTTCTTTACTATTGCAAGACAGGTTTTGATGTACTCTGATGTAAAAGGCTTTAGACCTTATTTATTCATGTTATGAAAGTTTGATTTTACTTCCGCTATTGTATATGTTCTGTCTTGTGATATTTCTGTGCATGTTTACCAATAATGCCCCTCTAAAGCTAGTGCATTCCTTTGCGAGTGACCCTAGCGGAGGCGGGGTGTTACACGTGGTATCAGAGCAGAAGGTTACCAGACTGGGCAAAAGTTTTTAAAGACCTTCTGAAAACTATTTGAAAAAAAAGCCGTTTACAAAGAAGCATTTTTCAAGAAAATTTTCTTTTAAAAGAAAAAGGCTATTCCTCAAAGGCCATTAGCACTATCCTTGTTTCCTTAATTGAGTCTCTTTTCCTTTCTTTCCTCCATCTGTAGTCACAGTAGTTTTAATTGCGACTAGTCTTTTCTACCTACGAAAGTGCTTTCCATACGATGGAGGTGGTTCTCGAGAGACCAGTGGCCGCGTTATAAGAAAGGATCGTGAGAAAGAAGGATAAAGGATACGAGCTTAAGGATGAGCAACTTGTTGGTATGGCTTAGTCCTCAAAGGAGGGAGAAAGATGAACAATGAAACCCATGACGAGAGAGTACCTTTGGCATGGTAAAACGGGGCGGATAGTTAAGTATTATGGGACAAGGACAAGATCATCGGGAGGGCAGTAGTATGCTCTCATTTCTAGAGTACCTCGGAAGGAGGGTAACGATCTTGTTAAAGGTTTAGCTTTTATTCTCTATCATCCCGTTAGGACTTCGTTGTTCGTATCATTTAAGTCTGCTTCGATAGTTGAGTCTCTGCACCTTAAGTACTAGCGTAATAGAGAATCCCATTTTTGTCTCAAAGTCCTATTGGAGAATCAGTCCATTTATACATGACTTGTTTGGATTTGGGAATGTCTATGCCAAGTGTTGAGTTTGGAAATAATGCTTATGTTTATAAGCTATGGATGGATTCTAGGGATGAAGTGGTTATCCAGTAGGGGGTGCCACTCTCGGTTTTGATAGGAGGGTAGTTAGACCTTTTGACTAGCCTTGGTAATGCCCTCGAAGTATCGGGTAACCTTTTTGAGGTTCTGTCATGACTAGTTACTTAGAATCCCTTGATGCCTTTATTGGAAATTTGAAGCCCGATCGAGTGGTGTTCGCCAATAAGACGGATGGTTTACTTCATTTATGCATGGGTTATAGAGATCACCCTAGTAAGTGCGCATGATAACCTGATTGACATCTGTTTACTTTCAAGAGAAAGTTCTTCTACATGGAATGCCTTATAGTATATAAACGAGATCCAAGATTCACTAGTGAATTTTGGAAAGCTTGCATGAGATCATTAGTACGCAGTCATGTTTGCGTCAAGTATTCTAGGAAAAGGATAAGTGCAAGTGGAACGAGAGGCGATGAAGAAATGAGTTCCAGCTCATGTTATGGAAACAGGAATAAGAAGCTACAAAATCGCGAAGTTAAAAGACGACTTTGATGGTCAAAGACTAGATACGCGCATGGTATCTCTTTTTGGGAGTATATCCTTGATCCCTGTTTTCCTGTAGAGCCTGCTTGTAGGCTATCTTTTGTGGACATCCCCTCGGTCCTATTTTCTGTTACAAACCCCGTTAGGAGTTTGTCTTGTTTATCTTCTCGACCCTGTTTCAGGGAATCCTAGGTAGAACCCTATGGACGTAAACATGTATTTGAAACATGTTATGATTGATATGGTTGCAAGTGGTTGCAAGTGGTTGCTCGTGGATGCGCGAATACACATTAGTTACTAGCTCGACTCGGTCACACTTCATATTGCATATGCACGAGTATTTATACTTGTTTATGGATGAAATCGAATGTATTATCATGCGGTTGTTGCATACGAATGAATGATTGTGCACACATATAGTATCTATATGACTAGGACTATTTGCATACATGTTGGATTCATGACACTATACATATTTTTGCATTAGAAAGATTATTCAGGCCTGATCATTAGCATTAGCTAAGGAACATGTACACACACGTTTTGCATATATTCATACAGCATTAGAAATCATCTAAGGACAATGGTTGCTTTTGGATGATGTTTTGAGTAGATGGATGATGGATGGTAGGATATGTTCTTCCTAACTTGGAGATTTCGTGGACGAAATCCTAAAAGGTGGGGAGAATGTAACAACCCGTATTTTCAATAACCTGTTATAACATAAATGGAGGCAGAATTAAACTGTAAAATCTGAATCAAGGGAAACGGGCTATGCCATTGCGTTCGTCTCGGAAAAATACGCGAAATAGAGTCCAAGTTTTCGAAAATCGGAGTCTGTATGACCAAGATATGGCCTCGCGAAGTTTCACGAAAAATTCCCAAATTAAAGTATACTTAATTAAGTGAAATGGGTTGCGCAGAGAAATATATATATATTGATATATATATATATATAATTGAAAATTTAATGAATAAATATGCAAAAATGTTCAAAACAGCGAATTGGGAGAGGGGAATAACCGAACCGGCCGATTTTTGAGGTCGACCCGAGCTCGCTGGGTCGACTAGGGGTTAATCCAGGGTGTTTGGCTGTCAACCCGTGGGCCGATTCGCTCAAATGCAGATTTTGCATTTGGATGGTTCTCATGGTTCATCTTTAATCTAAAGGCCCTAGATGGTTCCTACACTTGACTTCTTCCCCAAGACATGCTTTGATGGCTTGGATTGAATCTAGGTTTAATCCTATGGCCTAAAACACTTGCCTAATCTATAAATAAGACCCTAACCTATCCTAAACCCTCATTATTCATTCATGCAACTAAACTATGGCAAAATTGCTACTCTCATGGCCTCCACTCAACTATCCTAGCCTCCACTTCATTTCTATGAGAGGTTTCATGATCATGAGAGTATTAGAGAGTCCCTATGTTAGTATGAGAGCTTCTCAAGTTGATCTCAAGGCTAAAGCTTTGATCTTTGTTCATAAAGATGGTTTTTTTTATTGATTTGGAGTGTTCATCTTTGGGTTTTTGGGTGATGGCATGCATAGGCTTCATCACAATCTTTGTTTTGCATTTCGATTTGTGCCTTCATAACAATGTAAGCCCTTTCCCTACTCTTAGATATTAACTATGAAGTTAAATGTTCATGTTGCAAGTTTGGGTTTGATCATTGAGAATGATACATGCTATCATGTCATGCAAGCTTATGAAGTTAATATCTTGATCTTATGAGCTAAAAGCTACAACCTTTATGTTGAAATGTTGCATTATGCAACATGAGAACCTTCATAATCTTTATGTCAACTTGCATATGAAGTCATAACCCTTATATGATGATACATGCGAGTTTCTAGTCATCATTCCATGTCTTTTGTCACCATGATTCGTTTATGTGCCAAGTTTGGGTTTATGCATGATTTTGAGGCTTAAGAATGTAACATGCAAGCTAATGAACACATTTGTGCCTCATTTGCCACCATGATTAACTTGTGGCTTAATATCCATTTTTATCATGCCTTTGCCAAGTCTCTTCTTTTAATCCATTACATTGTTGCGAACGTATATGCGAGTTTAAAAGCGTTGGGTTATGTTATGGGTAATTTCTAATGACATGAAAATACAACTTGAAAACATGACTTGAATCATAACATGGAAGTTGACATGTAAGTATGCTTGAAAACATAAGCTTGGGAATTTACCTATTAAGTTAGGTCTACCCATTGGGAATTTACCTATTAAGTTAGGTCTACCCAATTGCTTGAAAACTTGAATATGAACATGACACTAGACTAAACATGAAAGTGGCCAACTCGAGGTTGGGTTGAGTTTGCAACGTAAAACTACCCGGAACCGACCGACCTAACTAGTAGTTGCAAACAATAGGACCCAATGTGAGAAGTTGGTCATGTTGTGCTTGAACCCGAGGTTAGACCAAGTTGTGGTGTAAAGCTACCCGGAACCGACCGGCTTAACTAGTAACCACAACAAAGTTTAATGTGAGAGGTGAAGGTGCATTAAGTAATTAATGCCACACGAAAGGGTTAAGTTAATTTGATTAATGACTCTTAACCAAATATGACATGGACAAATGGGTTAAGTAATTTTGATTAGGCTAATGGTACTTAACAAAACATGACAAGGTTGGGAAGGTTAAGGGACTTGATTTGCCTAATGACACTTAACCATTTTTATACGACTAGTGGACGGGGTTAAGTTAACCAACACTTAATCAATCCAACACGATAATTTGGTAAGGTTAAGTAAGTTTTCTTAATGACACTTAACCGAAAGACACAGTTAATGGATGGGGTTAAGATTAGACTCAACTAGTCTAAACAGGGAAATCGGATGGGGTTAAGTTAGCCTAGACTTAATTAATCCCACTTGGCAGTTTAATGGGGTTAAGTTAAACGCTTAACTAATCTAACATGATGATTTGATGTGGTTAAGTGACCTATACTTAACCAATCTAACCCGTGAATTTATTGAGGTTAAGTGACCTATACTTAACCAATCTAACCCGTGAATTTATTGAGGTTAAGTTAACCTATACTTAACCAATCTAACGTGAAGACATGATAAGGCTAAGTCACGAATCGTTTGAATACGCTTGACCAGTTTGACTCAGTAATTTGATGGGGTCAAGTTAATACATACTTAACCAACTTGAGCATGGTTTGTAGGGTTAAGTCTTGGACTTGGATACTTAGCCAATTTTGACATGATTTGTAGACGGGATTAAGTCATGAACTTAAGTGACACTTAATCTATTATATAAACCCTAATTCGGAGAATTAGGTGGATAACCGTAGTTAACAAGGATAACTGGAATAAGGCTAAGTGGTAAACCTTAGTTGAAGGATAACTAAGTAATGATTCTTAGTCAAGGAAATTTAGACCAGTTCATAGATAGATGAGTAACCTGATACGGTAGGTCATCGTTTAAATATACGAGTAGGAGCAAGTATCTGATTTGGATAAAGGCTCCAGCGAACTGGGTAACGAAGCAGCGGCTTCGGGGAACGTGAGGGTATTCTTGGTATCCCTCTATGAGCTGCCAGGTGATTATACTAGGCTCATGAGAGGTTAAGGTCTGCGTTAGAAGAACCAAGAGTATGCCTTGGTTGCTATACGAGCAACCTAAAGACGGGGATGGATAGGGGATAGTCGACGATACACGGTCGTACCCTAGATAGCATTTTCGTCAGGCTACCTACCATCTTTGGTCAAGCGTACGTACGGAAAGGCAGAGAACACCCAATAGACCATAATTGCTATCTAATTATGGGTGCGGTAAGGCTCGGATGTGGGTTGGCCAGTGTTGTGTTCTCATACAGGATTTATCCTGTCTTGTCTTTCGCTAGTTGAGGGAGTGGTCTCGTGGGACCATAGCCACGTATAGGAAAAACAGACCTTAGCATCTGCATCGGCAGATAAATCTAAAGCTCCCGACCGAGTCCTGTATTTCCTGGTCTGCCCTATGACAGGACTCAGATGGCACGATGTGATACATGTGCATACAGTCATGGAAAAACGATTCACGATGAATGCGTGGGAAAAAGGGCGCGGTTGACGGTTAGCGTAATCCCCAGTGGCCCTGGGTGGTTGAACCAAAACCAAGATACGAAAACATGCAATAGGTAAGCATAATCCCTAGTAGCCCTAGGTAGCATAAGTCCTAGTTGTACAAACGATAATTCATGTTGGAAGACCCTAGCTAGGTTTAGGGTAACAGTCCAAACCGATCTTAAGGATCATGGAACTATGTTAAAGTAATATAGAATCTCATGGGAAAGACCGTATGGTCTACGGCAAGGGACTGAACATTTACGTGGAATAAAACATACAAGTTGAGTAACCTATATATGCAAAATATTAGGTTGACATGGACCATTAAACGACTTTTGAGTGAGGGTCATTCTTGGTTAACACATGACACGGTGGGGATACTAGTACGGTAGGTGCAGAGCTAAAATACAGGATAGATATCACGGGGCGTTATACGTGACAGATATCTTGGGGATATTATACTTGATAGAAACCTGACGATGTGATACCTTGTTTTATCTTGACATCGTAATTTATCATGACACCTTAGTTTATCTGAGTTCAGTAGTTCATCCTGTTATTTTGATTTAGCTTATCTATCTTGTTATCATGCTTATGTTCATCTCAGTTTCTCATGTCAGTTAACTTTACTAGTTTTTATGCTAATAGTAGATAGGGCTTACTCAGTCTTTTTGACTGACCCGTTTTGTTTTGCCTCTTTTCTTCCGTTTCCCCCCCAGGTTACAGGGAGGAAATACTGTTGTTTAGTTCGGACTTCTTCTGCTTGAAGGTCATCATGGATGGCTTGGACTTTTCTTGGCTAATGGCTACTTTACTGTTTTTACTTGGGGAATAATTTATGAAAATGTCTTTATGCTTCTTTACTATTGCAAGACAGGTTTTGATGTACTCTGATGTAAAAGGCTTTAGACCTTATTTATTCATGTTATGAAAGTTTGATTTTACTTCCGCTATTGTATATGTTCTGTCTTGTGATATTTCTGTGCATGTTTACCAATAATGCCCCTCTAAAGCTAGTGCATTCCTTTGCGAGTGACCCTAGCGGAGGCGGGGTGTTACAACACGCTCCCCTGTAAACACCAGAATATATCACTATAAATATGCGTATGCTTTATAGGATTTATTGGGTACCTAATACGACCCAATAAATTTCCAAACCCCTCCCCGTACAAAAGGAGGTTATGGCAAAATTTTTTGAAAATTCCATGTGTTAGCCAATTTTTTTGAAGAATTTAAAAATTCTCAGAAATTGAAAAGTTGGAGAATGAAAGCCAGATTGGAAGTAGAGTTGATTAATCAAACCCCTTTCGACTTTGTTCCATTTTGGGGACGAAAAGTTTTAAGTGGTGGAGATTGTAATGACACGGAAAATCTGAACCAATTTAAAAATTTTAAATTGGCTATTTTAGTGGATTTTAAATATTTAAAATAAACATTTTAAATAATTACGACGAAAAGTAAGTCTGAATCGACATTGAAAATGCATATAATTATTTCTAATTATAAACAAGGCCTGAAATGGCGCGGTAGTTTCAAAATTTGAATTCAAACTTTGACTGATTGTACCGAGTGCAAAACAAAACAGATTTGAGTGAAACCAAAAATATTTAAATCTGTTAGTGAATACCTTTCTAACGAATCTGAAAAATCAAAGTTGCATAGCGGAAAGCAAAAGTTATGGCCAAATGAGTTTTCAGAAAGGTCGCTATAGAATATATATAGCCCGTGAAAATGGCCATTTTGCAAACGACCTCGGAATTCGACGAAACCACTTTTGTTGGATCCGGGATGTCAAATATTGCTAGGTTTCAAATTTCAAATTTTTTGAAGTTAATATGTGAGCGTGGCAAAGGAAAATGTGTTTGGTCGATTTCTATTAAATTGGATCGACCAGAAATTGGCCATTTTGCAAACGACCTCAGAATTCGACGAAACCACTTTTGTTGGATCTGGGATGTCAAATTATTGCTTGATTTCAAATTTCATAATTTTTGAAGTTAATATGTGAGCGTGGCAAAGGAAAACGTGTTTTGGTCGATTTCTATTAAATTAGATCGACCAGAAATGGGCCATTTTTCAAACGGTCTCATAATTCGACGAAACTAGTTTTGTTGGGACCGTATCGTCAAAACATAGCTAGATTTATTTTTATGGAATCTTTCGAATCAGTTTGTGGCCCTGGCAAATTGAAATGTACGATCAAATCAAATATTGAATGTTATATATTTTAAATTGAAGGAAAACTGACTGAAACAGTCGAATGGGCCTACGAAACATATCCCATTACATTCGGAATGAGGGTATTTAGCTAGGGACAATAGTCGTTGGGTTTGAATTGGGGTGAAAGAGGGTATTTTCGAAATTTAAAAATATATAAATAAATAAAAAAATCTCATTCGTCCATCTCATCGTTTCTCTCTCCCCGACGATCGAACAACAGGCGGAAACCCTTTGAAACTTCCCCTTTCACATCCATAGGAAGTTTGGATTTTTTCGTTCCCGGTAGAGCCAGAATCGAGCTCGAGAAGGTCGGAGCTTTCAACCGCCGCCGCCACCTCTAGGCACCGTCACACCTAGCGCCACCACCACCCGTTTGCGCGCCTCTCGAGGCTCTCTGCGGTGGTACAACCCGATCGATGAATAGCTTCACGGATCGAGAGAAAAAGGGAGACCTAGTTTTGAACGAAACTGTGAGGTATATGGCTATTTTAATTTCAACTATATTGTAGCACTTTAAAGCGCTACGGTTTTTGATTTCACTGTAAAAATCATATCTTTTTCGTTTCTTGATGAAATTCAGTGAAACAAGAGACAGTGGACTCGTGTGGACGTCTTTTACATTCTAGAAGAGACCGCATATTTTTCTGAGCCTTTTGCTAATTTTTTTGGTGGAGTGGAACCCAAGGTGAGATTTCTAAATTATAAACGATAAGGAAAACGACGATGTATAAATTATATAGTTGATGTATGAGTTATATAAGCATTGTACACCTCTTGTATATGCGTTGTATAAGTTGTACGTTCGATATATAAGTTATATATGCGTTGTAAAAATTATATATGTGTTGAAATAGAAGTGAAATGCTTATATAATATATATATATATACATATATATATATACACACACGCCCCTCGTCCACAAACCATTGGTTGATTACAAATGGTTGATTAGAATTGTTTGTGGTTGAAATGGATTGATTGTGGTTGAAACATACCCGTTTTTGGTTGAGAATTATTTGGTTGAAACCACATTGGATTAGTTTGTGGAAATGAAAAAAAATATACATGCCGCCTGCGTGCGAACTAGATGCATGAAATCCCCATTGTCAAAAGCTGCAAGGCTTTACGGTAGAGCGAGGAGCCGTACTAGGGACGACCCCGGTTTTAACTACCCTGCTGTTATGCTGCCGAAATTTTGAATAATATTCATGTGTTAGAATTATTTTCTGTGTTGAAACTATATTCGTGTGTTGAATAGAAAACCTTCATGTGTTGAATAGAAATTCATTCGTTGAATAGAAATTCATGTGTTGAATGGTATTCGTGTTTTAAAATAAATTGTTTTATAATAAAAATCATATTTTTATCATCAATATGAATTATATAAAATAGTCGCGTTTTGAAATAAATTGTTTTACAATAAAAATCACATTTTTACTATATATATACAAACTATAGAAAACCTTCATGTGTTGAATAGAAATTCATTCGTTGAATATAAATTCATGTGTTGAATGGTATTCGTGTTTTAAAATAAAATTTTTTATAATAAAAATCATATTTTTATCATCAATATGGATTATATAAAATAGTCGTGTTTTGAAATAAATTGTTTTACAATAAAAATCACATTTTTTATTATATCAATGAATTGTTAAAAATAGTGAAGTGTTGAAACAGAAGTCAGTTGGATAAAAATATCATTTTTATCAAAGGTATGAAAAGAATATGGTTTTGAAATCGAAGAATCGATTATATTTATATATATATAAATATAATTAAATTAAATTGAATAACAGCGCTGCAGTTCGTATTTTGAAACCGTGATTTCAAACGATTAGTGCGGGAGATCTGACCATCGGATTTTCCCAAAACCGAAACCATTGGGTTCTCTTTGGAAATATCTTTACAACGACCCCAACTTTGTAAAGATCCAATGTTTGGATTGTCTAGAATGTTTAATTCAAATCTGAAGGAAAACAGCGCCAGAATCAATTATATTTATATATATAAATATAATTAAATTAAATCGAATAACGACGCTGCAGTTCGTATTTTGAAATCGAAACTTCAAACGAATGTACCAGGAGATCCGATCGTCGGATTTTCCCAAAACTGGAACTGTTGGATTCGTTTTGAAAAGATCTTTCTAATGATGTAAATTTTGTGAAGATCCAACGGTTATATTTTCAGATATGTGTAAATCAAATCTGAAGAAAAACAGCGCCACGGCCGCTTTATGGCCCGTAGCGTCTTTGAATGAATTAGCTATTTTAAAATAATTAAAAATAGCGATAAATCATTATAAAATATTATAAACGATATGGAATGTGAAATTTAGAAATTAACTGCATGTTAGCTAAGTTGAATGGTTTCCTGGGTTTTGATCTGATGTTGGTTTCGGCCTTCGGGGTTAATATTTGGGAAATCGTTTTCTTACTAACTTACGGTTAGTGACTAATGTATTGAAATTATGCATATGTTGTGTTTATTTATCACTTGTTTATTATATACGCGAGTTGCTCAAAAAGACCGGGTTTATCCCATTTTGAATAACTAAATCGACGATAAGAAATCGAAGATGAAGACGGTGGTTGAAGACCGGAAATCTTCACCTCGTTTGGATGGTAACTGATGTCCTGATTGGGAGGCATCCCGAAATATGGATAATGAGTGGTGATCGTCCAGACATACATGGAGATCGATGGGTTTGCGAGGTATATAGTGCCTCCGGTTTCGTTCAGACCCAAAACGGACTTGCAATTGGAATGTGTGTCTGACATTGGAATTCATTCTGTGTGATTGATAGCCATCAGTTGCATGGTGTGAATTGCCTGTGTGGCATGCTAAGATGCAGTGATCAGGGCTTCTGTTGAAAAGCAAAGTCTTGTGGTTGATGATCAAAACACCGCCTGTGTGGCGTAGCTTTGTGTATAACGTGAATTCCCGAACCTCACACCCCGGTATGAATTAGAAACGGGAGAGGACCTCAGGGAGGACATGCGTCTCTTTCTAGCTAGAGGTGGTGTCAATGCTTGAACTGGCTAACATTTATATTATATTCACCTGTGTGGTTGTTGCTGTTGCGAGGCGCCTCGGATATATTGGTCGATACGGGACCAATGGAGTCATTCGTTGGCTCATTTGCGCCCTATAGGGCGGGGGAGACGTATTGTTCAGGCATTTTAATACACATCGGTGGACCGACCCTGTCGCTCCAAGGGTCGATGCGTTCTGATCCTGAGACATGTTAGGCTAGATTGTCTCGAATTCGGTAAGGACTAACTTTTGCCTAGGTTCATGACGGAAATCCAATTTCCAAATACGACACCGTGCAGTTTTGATTGTATATATATATATATATATGGCGACATGATATATGGTACCCATGCCGTCTATGATTGATGGTTATGATTCGAAATTGTTTTTGAAACATGTAAACACTAGTAATAATATCAAATGCTTTTGTTTTATTCGTATCAAGCATATTTTGGCCATAATAAGGTAAAATTCTATCCTCCGGTTTGCGTTGCATTGTGTGATGGGAACTGAGTCTTATAATGGCTTCATTTTTATAAGAAGCATTGCGATGTTTAAAAGAATTATTTGTTTTAAAGCACTGGCAATCCGATGGAGTAAACCCGTTCCACGAAAGTGTCGTGGTCCTGCGATTAGCCATATTTTAAATGTGTTGAGTAGATTTCTCATACCAGTCCCATGACTGACTCGTAGTTTGTTTCACTTTCAAACTCGGGTGCCCCTTTTTCTACACGGGCAGCCTTGTATTCAGGTTTTAGCTGGCTATTTCTGGATAGCTAGAGCTGAAGATGGATTCTATCATTTATCTCTTTTTATGCTGTTCAGCTCCTATTATACATATTATGTTTTGTTTTCCGCTGTAGACATTTATGTACAGCTGAACTGTATTTGTACTAAGTATGATCCTGCATACTGTGTAACTCTGATGATTTCGTTTATCCAGTGTATTATTTGTTGATTATCTGATGTATTTATTTATTTCTATTCTGCAATTATCTATTTATGTGTTATAATCCAAAGATTACCCTTAACACCGTAAGTACGGGTTTTGGGGTCGTCACAACTTTCGGGGCCGAAAATCCCTGGGTCATTACACCCCTGTTTTGTAGCACGCTTTTAGCATGCTTACCGTATCGTGAGCTATGGTAATCCAAATCCAACAAAAATTTGTAGATGTTTAATCCACATATTTATTACCATCCATCTAAAATTTGAGCTCATTCCTAAATTTGTAACATTTTAAAAATATTTGCACAATTATTCACCATTTAGACATTTGTTGGAACCGTTAAATTTAAACAACAAATACATTATTCAACGAATGTCGGAACGTGCTCAAATTTTGGATAGATGATAATATATATGTGGATAGAATATCCACAAAATCTTGTTGGATTTGGATTGGTCTATCTCACGGTCTGGTTGGGATGCCACAAATAAGGGTGCATCGGAACGCTCCTTATATATATGTGTGTATATATATATATATATATGTATATACATATGTATATATATATAGGCGAGCATTCAATGGCACCTCAAATAGTGCAGCACCCCTAAATGCCCCCCGATTTCCACCACATATCTCGTTTCTCTCTCCCTCCACTCATTCTCTCACCTCCCACTCACTTATTCTAATATAAATGCTTGGTTTATGTAGGGGGCAAATGGGGTGCTCACTATTTGGGGTGCCATTGAATGCTCCTCATATATATATATATATATATATATATATGTATGTATGTATTACTAGTGTGAACCCATGCTACTACACACATGAGTTTCACGAAATAGGTTTGACAATTTATTTTCTGAAATTTAAAGTCATAGGAGAATGATGGTTTATGGATTGTATTCCGTTTGATCAGCTTTTTCTATGAGGCTAACAACAAAGTTTTGTGATAGATTTGTTTGATGAAGATTAAAGCATATAAAGTATAAATAATACATAATACTTAGAGCATAATAGTTTTATATTGTAAAACCTGACATTAAATATCAGTTGTTCTTTGATGTGTAAATACTGTCCTACATGCATATTTATTAATTTTCGAATATAAGTGATATATAAATTTAACCTATATTTAACTTATAAATTAAAATGTGTACATAATTTGGTCTAATAGCATCATTCTAAATATGGAATAGAGAAACTATGATCAAAGTGGAACTATGTCAAAATTAGATTCAAATAAATTGCAATTAAACATTTTCATAATAATATCTTATGGCATTACACATCAATTATCAAACTAGAGAAAATATTGTAACAGATTTAAAGCATTATATTTCCCAACACTGAAAACCGAATATGTAATATATATATATATATATTGTTTGCTCCAAATTTGGGATCAAACACCAAAGGTGTAAAAAGTCACACTTCACCGATTTGGTAAGAATATGGAACCGCGTAATCGCAAAATAAATGGATAAAAGAAAATAAGAACACAAAGAAATTTTTATAGTGGTTCAATTCTCTATGAATCTACATCCACTTTCAATCAATACTCATTATAATACTCAATCTTACAAAATATGAATTTTCCCTTATTACAATCATTTCTCTCTTTTAACTCTCTTGACGATTTACTTTCACTTGAATTTGGTGAAGGAAATGAAGAGATCTTTTAGCTTTGTGATGAATCTTCAACCACTTGTGTGCTTTGATCCTTTTCCATGATATTCATAGATTTTTTAGTGAATTAACATTCAATTTTAAGCTTTAGAGAGGAGAAGAGATCGTTTGAATGATGCTTGAGAGATTTATTATGTTGCTTGAATGAGATTGAAGGTCATTAGATTTGATTGGAGAAAGCTTTTATGATCATTCACTTGGATTTGATCTACATGAAGTTAGAAAAGTGTTGTTGAATCCATGGAAGCCATTAGAGAAGTTGTAGATGAGCTTTGAATTTGACGGAGTCTCCTTGTAGAAATGAATTATGACGGGTATTCATAGGTGTTCTTCAGACCAGATGGCAGTTTCGTAATTATGTAGAAAAACGTCATGATTCATGCCGACGTCGACATGACTTGGACTTCCTTCATAACCCATATCGCCAGCAACATGATTCATGTCGCATGCCGGGTTAACTCTTGGTGGTTTGTGCTTGCGTCACGATATGAATTTTCTTGGCATGATTCATATCGTTCGGATGATAACTATTGATAACCTGGTAAATGCTGGATGCGGCATGAGTAGGTCACAACAAGGTTCGCTTCATACTTTAAATAAAGACCGACCCTTTATGTCGTAGAACGACATGGTGGCAGGGCGGTATGACTCATGTCGTATGTCCCTATGTTTCTTAGCGCCTTGAGCTTATGGCATGTCATGGTGCCATGTCGCATGACGACTTAACTTTGACGTTATGAATGGAGCATAACATGGAAGGACGCGACATGACTGCAAGAGACATGATGTGGTATGGATGAACCTCTTCCTTTGCGACACGACTCTAACGGCTTGGCTCATATATGTGTGCTCTCCATTTTGATGACTTTGAGTTATGTCGTATGAACGACATTCCTTCAAGCATAGGACACGCCGTTCCAATCCGAGCATTAGTGACTCACTTACATACGATATGACCCATACCGTGTTGGACGGGCTTGCACCAAGTTGTGTGAACGACCTTGAGTCGTTTCGTGTTAGCGACATGGTTGATACTCGTGGTCGTAAATATTGTGAGAACTCCATGTCCTGCATGCACGGTTACAGAGAACAGAGACGAATGTCTTGCTTCAATGTCGTGGGTGCGACATGGTTTTAGTGTCACGTTGACGACTTGATCTTGAGTCGTATTAACGACTTGATCTTGCGGAATGAATCTGACGTCTTGTGGGTTGAGTCCGTACGACATGGAATTAGAACTCACGTTTGTACACGTGTTCATCTTGAATGACATGCGGTTTATCTTTATGTCGTGTCGAGCATCTTAATGCCATATGGCGCGCTGAATGCCTTATGACCGTATTGTGTAAATGGACTTCATGCCGTGCTGAAGACTTTGAGACCATGGTGTTAGGATAATATTTTGTGAAACCGTTTGGTTTGTATCGCCGACGCATTTCTTCGGGACTGTGTTTCAATAACGGGGTTAACATTTGCCCCTCGAAGCTTGTATTTTTTGCTTGCGAGAAATGCGGGCTTCGAAACGAATACAATTTGAGCTGAGATTCACTCGTAGCTTTTTGTATGTCCTGAAATCCCTCATGTCAACACACTACCCGAGCTTTAGCTTAATAGACACTTCAAGGCTTTGGGTTGATGTCGCGATTCTAAGCTTCAGATCGCTACCAGGTTTGGGACTCTTAGGTCGTTAAATCAGTCAAAGTCATCATAGCGTCCTACGCTTTAGGTCGTTAGTGGCCTAAAGTTTTCACTCATCAACATAACCTTTTAAATCACGGGACGACTCAAACTCCTCAATTATGGGGCAACCCAAGCCTTTGAGTGATTTGAACAATTTACTCGGCTCACGATATGGAGCCTTGAGATGACTGAACGTCTTATGAGCTTGAAATGTTGCAACACCCTTAACCTTTGAATAGTTAAGTGACCTATCCTTTGAACGACCTAAGCTTTTAAGCCTCTAAACGAGTTAAGGCTTTTAGGTTGTTGAAAAATTTGGGCTTTAAGCCGTGGAGCGACCTAATTGTTCAGTCGTTGGGAGATTCATTTGATACTTGATGCTTGTTTTGAAGTACGTTACATTTGAGCACTCTAGAACTTGAACAATCCACATCTATGTGTAGGATCGATAATAACCCTAGAGGGGGGGGGGGGTGAATAGGGTTTTAACAAAAAATAAAACAAACACAGAGATATAAGATATGTAGTAAAAGAAAATCACACGCAGAGATACCCAGCTTCGGCAAACTGTCTCTACTGCTGCCTTTCTAAGATTTCTACTAGGAGTTACAAACAGATCCCGCTTACAATCCTATGTAAACTTGCAGCTCCTGCTCCGGTCTAACCCTAAGCTCAAAATCATAGACTGGACTATATACCCTAGACCAGATTTTCTCAGACTACAATTCAACAATCTGTAATCCTAGTTTTACAAGAAACTAGAAAATGAAATCTTTTAAAAAAAAACCACCAACAATTACAAGAGAAAATTCAAAAAGAAAAACAAAATAAAGTCACCCCCATTATAAAAGACTTGGCTTAGCCAAGCGACCTAGGCCGACTCCTTTTGTAATTGTTTCACCCATTCATTTTTTTTAGCCCGATCTCCTTCTTCTGGAAAATAAAGATGGCGGCTCAAACAAAACTAGGTTTTTCTCTGTTGTCCCCAAATCGAATCACAAATTGATGGTTTGGATAAACTCTGAAGCTTGAATTCTTTGATGCACTATCGTCGATTGATTTGGCAGTGGTTGTGTCCGAAAACACGTGAGTAATTTCTGATTTGAATCGCTTTCTGCTCTTTGAAATTTGTGTGAATGTTCGATACACTGTCGATGATGAAGTGTGTGTATTTATAGGGTTTTTACAACCCTAATCTCTGATTTCGCTATGAAATCTTGCCCCTTTTGATTATTGGAATATTCGGATCTGATTGTTTGTGGTTTCTCCTTTTAGAATTTCTTGAATGGATTCGGCCTTGATTAATTTCTTTGAATTTGCTGTGAATTAATTTGTGCCCCTCTGGATTGAAACAAATGTCGTGAATTCCTGATTTGAAATGGAATTGAATTGATTCTTTCCCCTTTTGCTTTTGTAATTCTCGGCCTGTATTCACGCTGTGATTTCAGAAAACATTTTAAGAAGGCCTTGCCAAATCACACACCAGTGAATTTATTCCTGAAAATTTCTTTTACGATTTCTTGCTTAAAATATCACTGTGAGATTTCATTGATCATTGCTGTCTAGCACATTATTGTTGTGTACACGCTATGTTCCATTATTTGTTGCCATTAACCAGAATGAGTAGTTTGACCATTAAAAACAGATTTTTAACAATGAACTCTTTCCCAGAATTTTCTGCACTGATCTTTTAACAACACTGTAATTTATTTGCCAAAAGTGACTTAAGCAAAAACTTTGCTGATTGATAATCATGCCAAGTTAGTCAATGTTGAATTCAGGAAATAAAATTGAATTTGTCCCATATGCAAATCCTTTAATACATGCAACTGTTTCATAGTGATTTCTGGAAAGACTTTCTTGCTAATTTTTCCATGCTGATCAAAACTGATTTATTACTCTTGAATATAAATCTGATATGAACAGATGCTTCATTTTGCCAAGTCTGATTTGAACTGACATTGCACTTGATATATGCCATTGTATTTGAAACTGTTTTGCTCTTTGAATGTTTTGCTTGATTTTGTAGAATTTGATACTGCACTTGAAATGATTTGGGTTAACTATGTACACTTAGTTCCTCACCATGATGTTGTGCGCCCTGTCTTTGCATGTGCATTGGAAATACTTGACAATCTCGACCATTGGCTTGTACAACTGCACTCACTTAGCTCATTGCTTGTGCATCATTCATGTTGTGCTGAACATTTTTGCCATGTCTCCCTATATGCTACTTCATACTGTGTTGAAAATGATACTTGCACTGCTTGATGCTTGATACTTTACTTGATTAAAAAATGCACATGCTGTTGTACATGTATGTATCACCATGCTTCTTGACATTTCCACCATGTATCCATTTTGTTCACATGAACCTGCTTCACTTTGGTGATTTGCCATGTAGGTTAGTGTAAAACTGCACTGGTCTTGCTTGTCTGAACCAATGATCCTGCTATTAAAAAGGATTGATCTGCCATTAGATCACTTCTGAAAGATGCATCCATTTGCACCCTAACTTGATATGTTGCTGTCTGTAAAAGAAAGTGATTTCCCAGTCTTGATTCTTGCATTTGTCCATATGTTACTATGAACTAGGCTTGTGTTTGCTGTAGCTCCATTCTTTGTTTGTGCAAGTTGACTTGTCATGCTTGCACACCATTTTGTTAGCTGTATACTTGCTGAACTGTGTATTTGCACACCATCTTGCTTAATACTGTTTTGAGTTTCTTAAAGTATACCTCCATTTCTCTTTTGATTTTTACCTTGTCTTTTGACCCTGAAACAAAAGAAAGAAAACAGCAGTCAAACTGTACTGTGTTGAGGTTGGTCAGAATCAGCTGGTTCTGATCAGCAAACCAGTATGGTTATGGCGTGGTTGTTCAAGTCTGAAAAATGATGAGAAAAAACACACAGAAAACTGAGACAAATAGAGAATCAAAAATATATAAAGTTCTATTTGTTCAGTGTTTATTTTAGTTGCAGTGTACTGTGTGTATTTTCTTTTATGTGACAGGTTGCAGGATGATGCAGCAGCAAAGGCAGAACAGAAAACTGGGACAGTAAGAGTGTGTAGAGAAGAATTTGTCTAGCAGTGAGTTGTGTATGAAATGTAAAGAGAGTTGTAAAGTAATTTGTATTGAGTTCATTTCCAAAGTGAGTTGAAATGACATGTAACTAAATGAGTGTTCCAAGAGAAATTTGTAACTAATTGTTTTGTGAAATAAAATAAATGTTATTGAGTAACAAATGCTTGTGTAAAATTCCTGTATTATGTGTAAAGCACTATTAAGCAATAATACTTTTTATTCCACTATCAAACACATCAATTAAATCTATTTGTTATCATCAAACAAAAAATCATATATTCAACAAACTCCCCCTTTTGATGATGACAAACAAACTTAAGATTTTTGAGGATAACAGGATGTGTTTGAAATGAACTCCCCCTATATTTGTGCTCCCCCTACCAGTTGTAAACAGACATAAAATAAGAAGTTGGAAAAAAAATAGAAAATAATTAAACGCTTAGCATTAGTGGCAAAATAAAATCTATAGATGTCTATAAACAACACAAAATCTTAACTCTTTCTCCCCCTTTGTAATCATCAAAAGATGAACAGTTCTGAACATTTGCAAAAGACATGGACTATAGTTAGAAATCAAGTCATTTGACAGAAACAGAGCCGTAAACTCCAAGCAATCAAATAAAAAAATCCTAATAATTCGTAAAGTAGGAACACATTTCACAAAAACAGAGGATGGAATGGAAAGTTTTTTAATATATTCTAGGGAGGATTTTATCAGATCTATATAAAAAAAAATATATACTTCAAGAGCACACTAACCACTCATAACCAGAGCTTGGATTTTTAAATGGGATTAGTTGCAGCATGAAAATAAGTAAACTCTTAACCGTGCATGACCAGAGCTTGGATTTTTAAATGAGGTCAGAGAACTACTTATTATATATATATATTATATTTTCTTTAATTTTTTTTAAATCCCCTTAATATATATATATATAAAACAATGATGGATGGTAGAAGAGTGATAGAGATAGAGATGATATGTGAAAAACAAATTCCTAAATTACTCATATTATAGAATATATTAGATCACATCGGTGTTGTAGACGAACTTTCAACCATCTCATATTCTGAAAAACTAACACAGCCATAATTTTATCATAAATGTCCAAAAAAAAAAAACTGTTCTTTTCTTGATGGCTTGAAGGTTGGATTATTTGTCAGAAAATGAAATTGATAACAGAACATCTTAAGAGAAAATTTACCCAGAAATGCAGAGAGATTAATTTATTTCTATAATTCCCAAATCCAATCGTAATCTGCAAAACCTATCTTCGGGAAGGGGTTTTGTGAAAATATCAGCAAGCTGAGATTCTGTTGGAATAAATTCAATACAAATGTCCTCACTAGCAATATGATCTCTAAGAAAGTGGTGTCTCACATCAATGTGTTTTGTGCGTGAGTGATGTACTGGATTGTTTGATAAATCAATCGCACTCTTACTGTCACATTTTAAAGGAACTCGTTTATAGCAAAAACCAAAATCAGATAGAGTCTGCATCATCCATAAAATCTGTGCACAACAACTTCCTAAAGCAATATATTCAGCCTTAGTGGTGTATAATGCAACACAGTTTTGTTTACGACTTGACCAAGAAACAAGTGAATGCCCTAGCATGAAACAAGTTCCACTAGTGCTCTTCCTATCTGTGAGTGAGCCAGCATAATCAGAATCGGTAAACCCAACTAAATTAAAGTTATCACAAGAAGGATACCATAGACCCAGATTTGGTGTGTGTACCAAATATCTCAGAATTCGTTTTGTGGCTTTTAAATGAGATTCTTTTGGATTAGATTGAAAACTAGCACACAAACAAACAGAAAACATAATATCGGGTCTAGAGGCAGAAAGATAAAGAAGTGAACCGATAATACCGCGATATTTTTTCTGATCAACAGCAGCAGCTTTTTCATCTTCGTCAAGCTTGGTTGTTGGACTCATTGGTGTTTTCATCGGTTTTGCATCTTCAACTCCAAATTTCTTCAGTAACTCCATCACATACTTTGTTTGAGAGATAAAGATACCTTTGCTGCACTGTTTGATTTGAAAGCCAAGAAAATATTTCAGTTCTCCCACCAATCTCATCTCAAATTTGTCTTGCATAACTTTTTCAATTTTTCCCACAAGACATCATTAGTAGCACCGTATATGATATCATCAACATAGATTTGAACAATCAAAAAATCATCACTGTCATGTAATAGAAACAGAGTTGTGTCAGCACACCCCTTTTTAAAATCGTTTTCCAAAAGATAAGTACAGAGACAGTCATACCAAGCTCGAGGAGCTTGCTTAAGGCCATACAATGCTTTTTCTAGTTTATACACATGATTTGGAAAATCGTGACTCTCAAAACCTGGAGGTTGCTCAACATAAACCTCCTCTTTTAGTTCTCCATTCAGAAAAGCACTTTTCACATCCATTTGTTTCTGTTCAAAACCTTTAAAACATGCAAAGCTCAACAAGATTCTAATTGCTTCTAACCTAGCAACTGGGGCAAACGTCTCATCAAAGTCAATGCCTTCGATCTGATTGTATCCCTTAGCAACCAACCTAGCTTTGTTTCTAATTACATTTCTAGACTCGTCAAGCTTATTTTTAAACACCCACTTTGTTCCAACTAATGGATAGTCTTTTGGCCTGGGTACCAAGTTCCAGACTTTGTTTCTCTCAAACTGGTTAAGTTCTTCTTGCATAGCTAACAACCAAAATTCATCATTAAGAGCAATATCATAAGAACCTGGTTCTATTTCAGATACAAAAGCATTATGAATACAAAAGGTACAAACATCCTTATTGAGAGAGGAACGTGTACGAACACCAGCTGTTGGGCTTCCGATTACCAAATCTGGAGGATGACTGGGCTTGAATTTCAGTCTTTCAACATTTGCTGCTGCTTCAGTGGCTTTTTCATTGTTTGCTTCAGCATCGTTGCTTTCTTGTTCAACTTCTTGTGCACCACCATCATCTTTATCATCTTCAGAGATCATATCCACATCTGATTCATTGAACTTTACATTGACAGTTTCCACAATTGTTCTTGATTGTTTATTGAAGATTCTGTAAGCTTTACTTCTTGAGGAATAACCCATGAAAATTCCATCAATTGTTTTTGGCTCAAATTTCCCAAGCTGTTCTCTATTTAAGCTAGCAGTGTCAGTAGGTCCAAACAAATCCATATGAATCAACTCGAGCATGCGTGAAGTACTAACAACATTTTTTGGATGAAAAGATGAACGGCTAAGTTTTCCCATGGTATAGGCTTTACACACTTTGTTATTTTTGAACTTCTGATGTGGTAAACCTCTGATAAGCTCATTTGTTTCCAGTCTTTCTAGAAGACCCATACTTGCATGTGCCAGCCTTCTGTGCCATAGAATTGCCTCTCTTCCATTGCTACCAAGCACCTAGAAACAGTTACATCATCGAAAGAGAGTGTGTAGACATTTCCTTTTCTTTTCCCAGTAAAAACAACCTTTCCAGAGGATATCTCAACAATTTTGCAAACATTACTATCAAACACAACATTCATTCCTTTATCACAAAGTTGACTGATAGAGATAAGATTGTGAAATAGATTATCAACATATAAGACATCGGTTAAGGCAAAAATACTTTTACCTACTTTTCCTTTACCAATAATTTTACATTTGCTGTTGTCACCTAGAGTCACATTCCCACCTTTGTGTTTTTCAAGGCTAAGGAACAGTCTTTTGTCTCCTGTCATATGTCTGGAGCAACCTGAGTCCAAATACCATTTCTGTTTCTCCTTAGCCCGCCAACATACCTACACAAACAGAGAAGAGGATGACCCAGAGAATCTTCTAGGTCCAAGCATATCAGTAGTAGAAAAATGATAATCATAAGACTCTTTTGAAACCCATATTTGATTTTTCCCTTTATTTGTATTCCAAACATAATAATTGTGTGCCAAGTGTTTTGGAACCCAAACCTTTTTGAACTTTTGAATTTTATTACCATTCTTGCAGTTTTCATGACTGTGACCAATTACTCCACATTTTACACATTTGGGAAAGATATCTCTACCTTTAGCATTGTCAATCCTAGTCATTTTTTCTTGTATCTTTCCAAAGCCAAGTCCTTTTCTATTATTTGCAAACAGTTGGTTTCCAAGTAACATTTTAAAAGATGTTTCACCAATTGAAAACTTATTTAAAGTAACTTCAAGATCTTGAACTCTCGTCCTTAAGATTGTGTTCTCATTCACAAGTGAAGTGCATCGTTTAACGTAATTCTTTCTTTTGGTGTCATCATCTTCTTTTAGAGTCAAATTTACTTTTTCAAGATTCTCAATGATGCACTTGAGTGTTGAGAGTTCTAGATTCACAGCCTTACAAATTTCATAATCTGGATTATTGATTTTTGAAACATTTTCAAGTTCAGATTTCAACTTCTTATTATTGTAAACAAGATCAAGGTTTTTTGCTTTCAGTTTCTCTGCTTCTGATTCTAATGTGTCAATAATTTCAGAAAATGCTTACACATTAAAACTAGATCATCATAACTGTATACCTCAGTGGTTTCGTCGTTGGTAACTTCTAGATCTGACTCTGCCATAAAGCACAGATTGCTTTCTTCCTCACTGCTGTCTGAGTCTTCTTCTCCTTTCTCGTCATCCCAAGTTACGGCAAAAGCTTTCTTCTTCTTCTTCTTGTTTCTTTTGTTTTGGAGAAGTGGACAGTTTGGTTTTAGATGTCCAGGCTTCTGACAGTTGTAGCAGAGTGATTCGTCTTCTGAATTGTTGGGCTTCGGTTTATTACTTCGAGGTTTGAACTTACTCCACTTCGTGAGTTGTCTGACAGCCATAGCAAGCTGTTCGATGGAATCTTCACCATCACTGGTGACAGTGTTGGACAGAGCGATTGTCTTTTTCTTCAGATCTGAATTGTTGCGATCTTCTCTTGCTTTTAGCTCCATTTCATACGTCATTAGATTTCCGATAAGCTCTTCCATGCTTAGCTTACTCAAATCTTTAGATTCTTGAATGGCTGTGACTTTTCCTTCAAAGTTCATTGGCAGAACACGCAGAATCTTCCGCACAAGCTCCACTTCTGTATAGATCTTTCCAAGAGCTCTAGCATTGTAGACCAGCACTGAGAATCGACCATACATGTCCTTGATGCTCTCGTCCTTCTACATGATGAAGTTTTCATATTCATTGCTGAACATGGCAAGACGAGATTCTTTAACCTGAGAAGTTCCTTCGTGTGTGACTTCCAGAGTATGCCAAATTTCCTGGGCTGTATTACAATGAGAGATTCTGTTATATTAAGTTTTATCAAAAGCACAAATCAGAGCATTCATAGCTTTAGAATCTATAGAGTATAGTTTCTTATCATTCGCATCCCACCTACTTTTTGGTTTAGGTGTTACAGTTCCATTAACAATTTCAGTAGGGGGTTTATATCCAGTTTCAATGATATCCCAGACGTCGTAATCGACAGACACAAGATAAATTTTCATCCTAGCTTTCCAATACCAGTAATCACCACCATTGAACATGGGTGGTCTAGCAATAGTGTAACACTCCGTAATTTTATAACATTAAAATTCACAAATTAAAGTATACCTAATTTTTAGAAAAGAATTAAGTGAAATGGGTTGCACAGAGAAATATATATATATATGTATTGATATATATATATATATATATAAATTAAAAAATAAATATGCGAAAAAGTTCAAAACAGCGAATTGGGTGTGGGAATAACCAAACCGACCCATTTTTGAGGTTGACCCGAGCCTCGCTGGGTCGACTAGGGGTTAATCCAGGGTGTTTGGCTGTCAACCCGTAGGCCGATTCGCTCAAATGCAGATTTTGCATTTGATTAGTTCTCATGGTTCAGGGTTAATCTAATGGTCCTAAATAACTTCCTACACCTATAAATACATCCTAATGCTAACCCTAAACCTAATTAAAATAGAATAGTTACCGTCATACCATCGCCATGGAAATCAATGGAGCCGCCGCCAACTAAGAAAGAAGAAAAGCAAATTCAAATCTAATTCTCTCAACCCTAAAGCAAAGCAAAACTCTCTCTTTTCTTCTCTAAATTGTGAGTATGATGATCTTAACAAGATTATTATCATTTTAATTAGGTTGAGTTATGAATGGATTATGAGTAGATGATGTGAATTATCATATATGTTGTTGTAAACCCCTTTTGCTATCATGTATATTGTAAATCCAATGTTATGTGATGATGATATCTTATATGTTGTAAATCATGCTATGATGATGTTATGTATGTTGAAAGTTTCTATGCTAAGTTGTGATGAATCGTACATGTTAAAAAGGCCATGATGTTACCATCTATGCTAGTTAGTTCATATTAATTAAATCATCATGTTTGGGTTATGTTGATCTATATGACGAGTCACATATGCAAGTTAGATTGATTAGAAAAGTTATAAACATATACCAAGACATCTATTATGACATCTAGAATTATGCTATGACATATGTGATATCCTATGCTAGTTCACACCATCATTATGTTGCCTAAAAACCCCATATGCAAGTTTATGTATAGATTTTTGGCTATGATCATATCATATAAATAGAGACATTTAACAAGTTGACACCTTTTGATCCTTAACATGTATAGTTTATGCAAGTTTCACCCCTATTATGATTAGATTTATTTTAATTTTCTATATGTTGTGATAATTTATCTTTGTGCTAGGTGTTAGACTATACAAGTCTAGCCTATATTATGCGTTGAATAAGCGAACGTATAAACGTGGGGTAGGGGTAATATTAAGGATTTAATATTAAAAAGTTGGGGTGCAATTGATATGATTTTGCATGCCATAAGTGGATGGCCATAATTGAGTCAATTATGGACATCATTAAAAGTTGACTTAATTAATAATTTGAATAGGGAATTATTAAAACTGGGGTAAAAGATTTTAAGTGTTAATCAATGCTTAGGACACGAGGTTGGACTCGTTTGTGACGTAAACCCGCCCGGACCCGCCCGGACCCGCCCGGACCCGCCCGACAAATCCAGTGGTCACAAACGTCAGCCCAATGTGAGAGGTCCTAGGCCTAAACTAAAGCATAACATTTGTAAAGACACGAGGTTAGAATTTTTTATGGTGTAAGATTGCCCGGACCCGCCCGACAAATCCAGATGCCATAAATGCCAGTCTAATGTGAGAGGTCTTTATGAGGTTATGGCCTGGATGAATTAAGAAATACTTAACCAGATAAACATGTAAGGTGGGACATGAGGGTTAAGTAGGTGCCTTGGGTGGCATGAGGAATCTAGGGGGTGACCTTAGTGCATGTGAAATACGATTAGTAAGACTTAACCAAACACACATGTAAATGAACATGACTAAGAGGGTTAAGTGGGATGTACTAGTGACAAGCTTAGGTGGGTACCTTGTGGGGGCCCATTTCGACCAGTATCCCAAACATATCTTTGTGGGCTCGACCCAAGTCGAGGACGGGACACGCACGCTGGGTTTGACTGTAAGAGGCCAAAACGGGGAGCGGTGGCAACGCAAGTCCAACGGGTTTCGTATGCGTGTGTGGACCCGGGCTGGTAGTAAGACATTGTTGCATCGTGTAGGTATAAGCCGTGCATTCTCAAGTTGTATCGGGTTGCCACTTTAGGGGAGTGATACAACCCACTGTGGGGCTAGCATGGGTATCTACGAGTAGGGAGCCGATCGAAAGTGGGTAGTGGGGTACACCTAGTGGAGATAGGGGCAGACGACACCTATGTAGTCAGCTAGGGGTACGTAAGGCTATTAATAAAGTTTCTGTGTGAAGCAAGTGGGATCAAACAATAGGGTGACTTGTGTGGTGCAGTGTAGTAATCATTCGTTCGTAATTAGGTGTGCCTTTACCGTTATCTTTAACGTTATCTTAAACGCTATCTTTATCTTCCTAAGAGTTCATAGACATTTACTTGTCTTCCATCTTATGCCTTAGTCTAGTTATTTTGATAATAGTATTGTTAGAATTATCATACTCGCCAGACTTTATGTCTGACCCCCTCTATTTCTATCCTTTTTCCCCCTCCAGGTCCTCAGGTTGGGCCCAGCTCTAGTGGAGTTTGATTGAATTGCTTCATCTCTCTTTGAAAAGCTTGGACCGTTGAAGTAAAGTCCAGCTTGTTATCTTTTTAATGGCTATTTATGTAATGGGATTATGTATTTTGTTTTTATGAAGATGGATATTGTACTTGGTTATGATCTATGGTTTTATGATGTAACAAACATGTTTAATTTCCGCTGCAATAAAATGAATTTTTAGATTTCCAAGTACTATTTATTATCTGTCTTGTTGTAATTTTTCTGTTCTATATTCACTTATAACCTCCATGGAAGTTAATGCATTCCCTTTGTGAGTGACATTAATGGACGTGAGGTGTTACATGTGGTATCAGAGCTTAAGGTTAGCAGAACAGATAAAAATACTTTAGAAAAATAGTTATTTTTGGAAGAAGTGTTTTCAAAAACATGTTTTAATGAGAAATTTAAAGAGAAAAGTTTTTAAGACAAACATAATCCCCAATAGCCACATATCTTTATCTTTCGAATTCTCCATTTTGAATCTTTCCTTTTTCGTTTCAGCATGGCTAAAGATCTTAATCTACCCGACGGGGTAACGATACCAGGATGGTATAGGAGGCCATTGGAGGCTAGGGCCGCTGCAGGTCCAGCCAATGTTCCTCCACCACCAGTTGCACCCGTTCCTCCTCCTCCTCCTCGCGTAGATACATTTGCAAAGACGTACAAGGAATTCAAGGCTATGGGTGGAAAACCATTTCAAGGGTCAGAAACGTTTGTGGAAGCTAGAGATTGGTTTAAGGAGGTGGAAGAATTGCTAGAAATCTTTGAAGTAGAAGAAGGGAGGAGAGTTCGTTTAGCGGCTTGGTTGATGAAGGGAGAGGCCTCGTTTTGGTGGGAGGTCACTAATGGGGAGCGTTATGTTGACTATTGGGCGGATTTCAGACGTAGGTTTGAGGCGAAGTTTCTCTCAAGGGCGGAAGAAAATCTATATATGGAAAGGTTCTTGACATTGAAGCAAGGAAGCTCATCAGTGAAAGAATATGTCAATAAATTTAATCAATTAGCAAGGTTTGGCTTGGACTTAGTAAACACGCCGGAGAAGAAGGCTCTGAGGTTCGTTAATGGGTTGAATGAACCATTGCAAGGGTTGGCTATGACCCACATCCCTATGGGGGCCACCTTTGAGAAGTTAGTAGAAATGGCACTCATGCATGAGGAGAAAAGCACTAAAGCTGATAAGGGACCCGAGAAGAAGGGGGATCAGAAGAAACCACAACAACAAAACAAGAAGGGTGGAAAAGACAATAACGGCAAGGGAAAGAAGAAGTGCTTTAACTGTGGAACCCCAGGCCATCTCAGCAAGGATTGCCGAAAGAAAAAGAAGACTGGCTGTTTTCATTGTGGCGATGCGGGACATTTAGTGAAGGACTGCCCAAAGAAGGGGCAGAGGGCAGGAGCTACCTCGGGAGGACAGGTGCAGGCTCTTATGGCACCAGGGCAGGCTAGGGGACAAGTTCAGGCTCTCGCGGTCCCACCGCTGCAAGAACGAGGTAGAACCATTTCTGTTGAAAGCTTAGTTTTTCTGTTTGATCATCCTGTCCGTACCTTATTCGATTCGGGCGCATCACATTCGTTTATCTCTACATCATTAGTTGAATCACTACACTTAAACACCAGTTTAGTAGAGGATCCCTTAGTTGTTTCGAATCCAATTGGGGGCTCAGCTTATTTGTCCATGATGTGTTTAGATTTGAAAATTTCCATACTTAGCGTTGAATTTAGATGTGATGCTTATGTGTTGGGCTTCACGGGCTATGGGGTAATTTTAGGAATGGATTGGTTATCCATAAATGGGGTCGTTCTTGATTGTGAAGGAGAGTAGTTAGGCTCGTGACTCGCCTTGGCAACACTCTCGAAATCTTTTGTAATCCCATAAATTCGGTTATGCTAAGTTGTCTAGAATCGCTTGACGCGTCTGAGGAAAATCTACGATCTGTTAGAGTGGTTCGAGAATATTTGGATGTGTTTGAGGAGGTGAAGGGCTTGCCTCCGAAGCGGGAGATAGATTTTCGAATATATCTTGTGGATAATGCGAAACCAGTATCATTGCCAGTACGCCACATGGCTCCACGTGAAAGGAGGGAACTCGATAAGCAAGTGAAGGATTTGCTTGAGAAGGGGTTCATAAGACGAAGTATATCGAAGTGGGGTGCTCCATTAGTATTTGCCATGAAGGCGGGTGGGTCCCTTAGACTTTGTGTGGACTATAGAGAACTTAATAAGCTTACTAAGAAGAACAGACATCCACTGCCGAGGATTGACGATCTCTTCGATCAGTTAGTTGGCGCCTCAGTGTTTTCGCAGTTGGACTTAGCCACTGGTTTCCATCAGTTGAGAGTGGATGAGGATAGCATTGACAAGACTGCCTTTAGGACTCCGGACGGTTTCTATGAATGGCTAGTGATGCCCTTCGGTTTGACAAACGCCCCCGCATACTTTGTTGATTTGATGAGTAGGGTGTTTAGGGAGTACCTTAACAAATTTGTGGTAGTCTTTGTAGATGACATTTTGATCTTTTCTAAGGATGAAGAAGAGCATGCCCTACATCTTAGGGAAGTGTTGGAGACCCTACGAGAGCATAGCCTTAAGGCTAAATTTTCTAAGTGTCACTTCTGGAGGGAGGAAGTACGGTTCTTGGGGCACGTGGTTTCCAAAGAAGGGATAGCCGTGGATCCCACGAAGGTGTTGGCCATCCAAGATTGGAAGGTCCCTAAAAATGCTACCGAAGTGAGAAGTTTCTTGGGGTTGGCTGGCTACTATAGGAAGTTTATCAAAGACTTCGCTAAGATATCAGCTCCATTGACACGCTTGACGAAGAAGAACCTTGTTTTCACATGGGACGTAGATTGTGATGATGCGTTCCAACGTTTGAAGAGAGCTTTGACTTCAGCCCCAATCTTAGTATTGCCAGACGGGAGTAATCCGTTTACCGTTTATACTGATGCTTGTGGGACAAGACTAGGCGCAGTCTTAATGCAAGAGGGTGGGGCAATAGCCTGTGGTGGAAGGCAGTTGAGAGCGCATGAGAAAAATTATCCTACACATGACCTAGAATTGGCCGCTATTGTTTTCGCGCTTAAGTCTTGGCGTCATTATCTTCTGGGTGAGAAATTCGAATTATTCACTGACCAAGTGTCTTTAAAATACCTATTCTCTCAAAAGGACTTGAACTTAAGGCAGCAAAGGTGGATGGAGTTCTTAGCGTCCTATGACTTTGAAATAGCCTATACCCCTGGCAAGGGTAACGTGGTGGCAGACGCCTTAAGTAGAAAAAGATTATCCTTAAGTCCTTTATTTGTTGAGCGGCGAAGTTTAGAATTCATTTCGATGTTTGACTTTAGACCTTCCGTTGACTTTGTACCCGGTTTGCTAGCATCCTTGGAGGTCAGACCTACGCTTTTGGGATGGATTGGCGAGGCACAGCGAGACGACCCGCAGTTGGTTGAGTTAGTAGAAAAACTCAAAGGAGGGGAGTCATCAAGCCATCTCCGTAGGTATACCCTAGACGATAAGGGTTGGTTATGTAGGGACGGTAGACTTTGTGTGCCAAAAGACGATGACCTAAGGAAGACTATTCTTGACGAAGCACATCATTCGAAGATGGCCATTCATCCCTGCGGGGACAAGATGTACAAAGACATGAAGAGAGTTTACTTTTGGGCCGGCTTGAAGAAAGATGTGGCCGAGTATGTCGCTAGATGCTTGGTGTGCCAACAAGTAAAAGCCGAGCAAAAGAAACCCGGTGGGTTGCTTCACCCATTGGAGGTTCCACAATGGAAGTGGGAAAGTGTCTCGATGGATTTTGTGGATGCGTTACGCGATCAAGGAAGGGTAATACGGGAATTTGGGTTATAGTAGATAGACTTACTAAAAGCGCCCATTTCATTCCCGTAAAGAGTAAGAGGACTGCTCCATGGTTAGTCTCCGTATACGTTCGAGAAAAAGTTCGTTTGCAAGGTGTTCCTTCTAGCATAGTGAGCGTCCGCGATCCTATTTTCACTAGCTAATTTTGGAGAAGCTTACAAGAGGCGGTAGAGACTCAGTTATGTTTGGGCACCGCATATCATCCTCATACGGACGACTAGACCGAGAGGGTGAATCGCATTCTAGAGGATCTATTGAGGATATGTATCCTAGACTTTGGGGGTACGTGGGAAGAGCATCTTCCATTGGTGGAGTTCGCATATAATAACATCTTTCAGTCCAGCATTGGTATGGCACCATTCGAAGCTCTTTATGGACGACCTTGTCGTTCACCTACATGTTGGTGGGAATCTGCAGATAAGATCTTACTTGGGCCCGATATGATTAGGGAGACTTCGGAGAAGATCGACTTGATTCGAAGGAGGATGAAAGCGGCACAGGATAGGCAGAAATCTTATGCGGATAAGAGGAGGACAGATCTCGAGTTTGAAGTTGGGGACATGGTCTTTGTCAAAGTGTCTCCATTACAGAACGTTTTTCGCTTTGGGTCCGTTGGGAAATTAGCACCAAGGTTTGTAGGGCCGTTTCCAATTAAGGAGAAAATTGGACAGATGGCGTATAGAGTGGAGTTGCCCGAGAGACTTAGTGGTGTACACGACGTATTCCATGTGTCACATTTGAGGAAGTGCTTGCACGAGACCGCAGAATTGGTGGAGCCGAGCTTTCTTAGAGAGGTGGAGATAGAGCGTGATGCGACAATTCGATGAGCTCCTACGCGCATTCTTGGGTCGGAGATCAAGAAGTTGAGGAATCGAGAGGTCAGACTAGTCAAAATGCAATGGGGAGATGATGAGAGCAACACTACTTGGGAGACGGAAGAGAAGATGTGTTCACGATACCTTTTCTTTTTGAGGGTATGTCCTTTAATTTCTCCCTTATCGCTTGTCTTGTACTTATCTTATCTTTATAGTATCCTCTCGTTAGTATCTTTGACCTTTAGTTAGGATGACCCTATGGTTGAAACATGTGTTTGAGACATGTTATGTATGATGGATGCAAAGTGGATGCAAGTGTTTGCTAGTGGTTGCTCGTGGATGCATATACACACACTATTAGGCACCAGATCGGCTCAGTCACTTCATATTGCATATTGCATATATATGGATGTATTTAGTAAAATGGATGTATAATGGTTGTATTATCATATAGTTGCTGCATTCGGGTGGATGGTTGTGCACGCATATAGAATTAATATGTATCATTAGGAATCTTTTGCATACATATTAGACGCATGGCACTATCATGAATTGCACTAAGGAGGTCGACTGAATCAGTAGACCGCCTAATTTTGCATTAGATATGGACACATACACACACTGTGCATATAAACATTAAAGCATTAGAAATCTTTTAAGGACAATGGATGCTGGTGTTTGATGGTTGAGTAGATGGACGATTAGATGGTAGGATATACATTCTTCTTGACTTGGAGATTTCGGGGACGAAATCCTTTAAGGAGGGGAGAATGTAACACCCCGTAATTTTATAACATTAAAATTCACAAATTAAAGTATACTTAATTTTTAGAAAAGAATTAAGTGAAATGGGTTGCGCAGAGAAATATATATATATATATTGATATATATATATATATATATATATATATATATATATATATATAAATTAAAAATTCAAATCAATGGAGCCGCCGCCAACTAAGAAAGAAGAAAAGCAAATTCAAATCTAATTCTCTCAACCCTAAAGCAAAGCAAAACTCTCTCTTTTCTTCTCTAAATTGTGAGTATGATGATCTTAACAAGATTATTATCATTTTAATTAGGTTGAGTTATGAATGGATTATGAGTAGATGATGTGAATTATCATATATGTTGTTGTAAACCCCTTTTGCTATCATGTATATTGTAAATCCAATGTTATGTGATGATGATATCTTATATGTTGTAAATCATGCTATGATGATGTTATGTATGTTGAAAGTTTCTATGCTAAGTTGTGATGAATCATACATGTTAAAAAGGCCATGATGTTACCATCTATGCTAGTTAGTTCATATTAATTAAATCATCATGTTTGGGTTATGTTGATCTATATGACAAGTCACATATGCAAGTTAGATTGATTAGAAAATTTATAAACATATACCAAGACATCTATTATGACATCTAGAATTATGCTATGACATATGTGATATCCTATGCTAGTTCACACCATCATTATGTTACCTAAAAACCCCATATGCAAGTTTATGTATATATTTGGGCTATGATCATATCATATAAATAGAGATATTTAACAAGTTGACACCTTTTGATCCTTAACATGTATAGTTTATGCAAGTTTCACCCCTATTATGATTAGATTTATTTTAATTGTCTATATGTTGTGAAAATTTATCTTTGTGCTAGGTGTTAGACTATACAAGTCTAGCCTATATTATGCGTTGAATAAGCGAACGTATAAACGTGGGGTAGGGGTAATATTAAGGATTTAATATTAAAAAGTTGGGGGTGCAATTGATATGATTTTGCATGCCATAAGTGGATGGCCATAATTGAGTCAATTATGGACATCATTAAAAGTTGACTTAATTAATAATTTGTATAGGGAATTATTAAAACTGGGGTAAAAGATTTTAAGTGTTAATCAATGCTTAGGACACGAGTTGGACTCGTTTGTGACGTAAACCTGCCCGGACCCGCCCGGCAAATCCAGTGGTCACAAATGTCAGCCCAATGTGAGAGGTCCTAGGCTTAAACTAAAGCATAACAGTTGTAAAGACACGAGGTTAGACTCTTTTGTGGTGTAAGACTGTCCGGACCCGCCCGGCAAATCCAGCTGGCATAAATGCCAGTCTAATGTGAGAGGTCTTTATGAGGTTATGGCCTGAATGAATTAAGAAATACTTAACCAGATAAACATGTAAGGTGGGACATGGGGGTTAAGTAGGTGCCTTGGGTGGCATGAGGAATCTAGGGGGTGCCCTTAGTGGCATGTGAAATACGATTACTAAGACTTAACCAAACACACATGTAAATGAACATGACTAAGAGGGTTAAGTGGGATGTACTAGTGACAAGCTTAGGTGGGTAGCTTGTGGGGGCCCATTTCGACTAGTATCCCAAACGTATCTTTGTGGGCTCGACCCAAGTCGAGGACGGGACACGCATGCTGGGTTTGACTGTAAGAGGCCAAAACGGGGAGCGGTGGCAACGCAAGTCCAACGGGTTTCGTATGCGTGTGTGGACCCGGGCTGGTAGGTAAGACGTTGTTGCATCGTGTAGGTATAAGCCGTGCATTCTCAAGTTGTATCGGGTTGACACTTTAGGGGAGTGATACAACCTACTATGGGGCCAGCACGGGTATCTACGAGTAGGGAGCCGATCGAAAGTGGGTAGTGGGGTACACCTAGTGGAGATAGAGGCAGACGACACCTATGTAGTCAGCTAGGGGTAAGTAAGGCTATTTTTAAAGTTTCTGTGTGAAGCAAGTGGGATCAAACAATAGGGTGACTGGTGTGGTGCAGTGTAGTAATGTGTGGTGCAGTGTAGTAGTCATTCGTTAGTAATTAGGTGTGCCTTTACCGTTATCTTTAACGTTATCTTAAACGCTATCTTTATCTTCCTAAGAGTTCATAGACATTTACTTGTCTTCCAGCTTATGCCTTAGTCTAGTTATTTTGATAATAGTATTGTTAGAATTATCATACTCGCCAGACTTTATGTCTGACCCCCTCTATTTCTATCCTTTTTCCCCTCCAGGTCCTCAGGTTGGGCCCAGCTCTAGTGCATTTTGATTGAATTGCTTCATCTCTCTTTGGAAAGCTTAGACCGTTGAAGTAAAGTCCAGCTTGTTATCTTTTTAATGGCTATTTATGTAATGGGATTGTGTATTTTGTTTTTATGAAGATGGATATTGTACTTGGTTATGATCTATGGTTTTATGATGTAACAAACATGTTTAATTTCCGCTGCAATAAAATGAAGTTTTAGATTTCCAAGTACTATTTATTATCTGTCTTATTGTAATTTTTCTGTTCTATATTCACTTATAACCTCCATGGAAGTTAATGCATTCCCTTTGTGAGTTACATTAATGGACGTGGGGTGTTACAAATAGATTGTCCTTCAGAAAAAGCATTGTTCATTGAAGTCATGATTCTAGGGTTAAACACTGGCTCTGATACCAATTGTAGGATCGATAATAACCCTAGAGGGGGGGGGGGGGTGAATAGGGTTTTAACAAAAAATAAAACAAACACAGAGATATAAGATATGCAGTAAAAGAAAATCAGACGCAGAGATACCCAGCTTCGGCAAACTGTGCCTACTGCTGCCTTTATAAGATTTCTACTAGGAGTTACAAACAAATCCCGCTTACAATCCTATGTAAACTTGCAACTCCTGCTCCTGTCTAACCCTAAGCTCAAAATCATAGACTGGCCTATGTACCCTAGACCAGATTTTCTCAGACTACAACTCAACAATCTGTAATTCTAGTATTACAAGAAACTAGAAAATGAAATCTTTTTTAAAAAAAAATCACCAACAATTACAAGAGCAAATTCAAAAAGAAAAACAAAATAAAGGCACCCCCTTTATAAAAGACTTGGCTTAGCCAAGCGACCTAGGCCGGCTCCTTTTGTATTATTATTTTTAGCCCGATCTCCTTCTTCTGGAAAGTAAAGATGGCGGCTCAAACAAAACTAGGGTTTTCTCTGTTGTCCCCAAATCGAATCACAAATTGATGGTTTGGATAAACTCTGAAGCTTGAATTCTTAGATGCACTATCGTCGATTGATTTGGCAGTGGTTGCATCCGAAAACACGTGAGTAATTTATGATTTGAATCGCTTTCTGCTCTTTGAAACTTGTGTGAATGTTCGATACACTGTCGATGATGAAGTGTGTGTATTTATAGGGTTTTTACAACCCTAATCTCTGATTTCGCTATGAAAGCTTTCCCCTTTTGATTATTGGAATATTCGGATCTGATTGTTTGTGGTCTCCCCTTTTAGAATTTCTTGAATGGATTCGGCCTTGATTAATTTCTTTGAATTTGCTGTGGATTAATTTGTGCCCCTCAGGATTGAAACAAATGTCGTGAATTCCTGATTTGAAATGGAATTGAATTGATTCTTTCCCCTTTTGCTTTTGTAATTCTCGGCCAGTATTCACGTTGTGATTTCAGAAAACATTTTAAGAAGGCCTTGCCAAATCATACACCAGTGAATTTATTCCTGAAAATTTCTTTTATGATTTCTTGCTTAAAATATCACTGTGAGATTTTATTGATCATTGCTATCTAGCACATTTTTGCTGTGTACACGCTATGTTCCATTATTTGTTGCCATTAACCAGAATGAGTAGTTTTCCCATTAAAAACAGATTTTTAACAATGAACTCTTTCCTAGAATTTGCTGCATTGATCTTTTAACAACACTGTAATTTAGTTGCCAAAAGTGACTTAAGCAAAAACTTTGCTGATTGATAATCATGCCAAGTTTGTCTATGTTGATTTCAGGAAATAAAATTGAATTTTCCCGTATGCAAATCCTTTAATACATGCAACTGTTTCTTAGTGATTTCTGGAAAGACTTTCTTGCTAATTTTTCCATGCTGATCAAAACTGATTTGTTACTCTTGAATATAAATCAGATATGAATAGATGCTTCATTTTGCCAAGTCTGATTTGAACTGACATTGCACTTCATATATGCCATTGTATTTGAAACTGTTTTTCTCTTTGAATGTTTTGCTTGATTTTGTAGAATTTGATACTACACTTGAAATGATTTGGGTTAACTGTGTATACTTAGTTCCTCACCATGATGTTGTGCGCCCTGTCTTTGCATGTGCATTGGAAATACTTGACAATCTCGACCATTGGCTTGTACAGCTGCACTCACTTAGCTCATTGCTTGTGCATCATTCATGTTGTGCTGAACATTTTTGCCATGTCTCCCTATATGCTGCTTCATGCTGTCTTGAAAATGATACTTGCACTGCCTGATGCTTGATACTTTACTTGATTAAAAAATGTACATGCTGTTGTACATGTATGTATCACCATGCTTCTTGACATTTCCACCATGTATCCATTTTGTTCACATGAACCTGCTTCACTTTGGTGATTTGCCATGTAGGTTAGTGTAAAACTGCACTGGTCTTGCTTGTCTGAACCAATGATCCTGCTATTAAAAAGGATTGATCTGCCATTAGATCACTTCTGAAAGATGCATCCATTTGCACCCTAACTTGATATGTTGCTGTCTGTAAACGAAAATGATTTCCCAGTCTTGATTCTTGCATTTGTTCATATGTCACTATGAACTAGGCTTGTGTTTGCTGTAGCTCCATTCTTTGTTTGTGCATGTTGACTTGTCATGCTTGCACACCATTTTGTTAGCTGTATACTTGCTGAACTGCGTTTTTGCACACCATCTTGCTTCATACTGTTTTGAGTTTGTTAAAGTATACCTCCATTTCTCTTTTGATTTTTACCTTGTTTTTTGACCCTGAAACAAAAGAAAGAAAACAGCAGTCAAACTGTACTGTGTTGAGGCTGGTCAGAATCAGCTGGTTCTGATCCGCAAACCAATATGGTTATGGCGTGGCTGTTCAAGTCTGAAAAATGATGAGAAAAAACACACAAAAAACTGAGACAAATAGAGAATCAAAATCTATAAAGTTATATTTGTTCAGTGTTCATTTTAGTTCTAGTGTACTGTGTGTATTTTCTTTTATGTGACAGGTTTCAGGATGATGCAGCAGCAAAGGCAGAACATAAAACTGGGACAGTAAGAGTGTGTAGAACAGAATTTGTCTAGCAGTGAGTTGTGTATGAAATGTTAAGAGAGTTGTAAAGTCATTTGTATTGAGTTCATTTGCAAAGTGAGTTGAAACGACATGTAACTAAATGAGTGTTCCAAGCGAAATTTGTAACTAATTGTTTTGTGAAATAAAATAAATGTTAATGAGTAACAAATGCTTGTGTAAAATTCCTGTATTCTGTGTAAAGCACTATTAAGCAATAATACTTATTATTCCACTATCAAACACATCAATAAAATCTATTTGTTATCATCAAACAAAAAATCATATATTCAACACTATTTCTTGAGAGTTGAGCACCCTGTATCCCGTTTCCTATTCGTACTTTGTTAAAAAATGAAGTTCCATGCATAGAGTGGATACCAGACGGAAGTTTTTGGTCATCGTTCTGGAAAGTAGATCACTTTTGCTTAGACTAAAATTTTAACTTGGGTTTCCAAGGTTAAAACGGGTGTAGTTTTTGGATTTTTAATGAACCAACTTTTGGTTATCCATTGTCCTCTTGGCAATTTATGATTGTTCGCCTTTTAGCTTTGCCACAATAATTTGTGATTCAAAAATCTCAGTACATAACTCCTGAACAAGATAATGATACATGTTTTCTTTGTCTTATTTCGATGGATGGTGGTGTAACAATGGCTTAATTTCATCGGAGGATCTCCCTTAGCATAGGTGACCTTTTAAGGAACCTGTAATGAATAGCTTTTACGCACATTTGGCGGCAAATTCATTGTCGATTGCTCAAGGCGACAACAGGTTAGTTTAGTAAAATGAGACAAATCATGAGAAATATTCATAGACTTGAGTGTGTTATCAATGTGAAGCTGCTTGTTATTTAGGAGTTTATGACTTGGTAGATATAGTTCACACTGATAATACACTTAATTTGCTTAGTGACAATACTTTAGATCTGTCAGTCCCAGTTTTGAACTGCGAGTTCTAAGTATTATCTTTCAAATTATCACTGTGTTAGGTTCAATACCTATGAAATGTGCGCACCTGACCATTTGTGTGATGTAATTCCGAATTTGGCTTGCCCTGTTTAATTATTAGTGATGCCCCAGTCCACTTGACTCGCGTTCTTAGCCAATCTTCTTGGGTGGTCATGACCGTAGGATTTTTGGTAAATCGAGTAGCTTATGTGCATCACTTAATAAGTTGTGCTAGGTCAGCATTTCATACAGTGCTTTTGCAGTATTCATCCTGAGGACCTTGATTCTTGGAATTGGGTTTTCGGAATTTGAACGTTGCTCATTAATAAATTTGCATCTTGCATTACTTTTGCATTTTCCCATATCAGCTTTTTCGCAGTCTGAGAAGCACCGTTGTATATTGCAACCTTATGGTTTTGTTGTTTCTTTCAATCATGTTTGACAGAGTTTATCATCCTAGGCTGGACAAAACTTTGAATTTTCGCCTCACATTTGTTTGCCCCAGCGCATGGTCATTGCTAAACTTTGCTTATAACTCATGTTGATAATTTTGATGGATACTAGCTTCAATTCCTAGAGAAGTGCTATCGCTTTATGGGATTATGTCATATTAGCATAATTGCTTTCAACATCATTTATTTTCGGGTTTGAAGTAGAGTATTATCGGGTTCTTTCAGTTACATACGATTAGAGCTTTGTAGTCAAAGAGGCTTTCGTGTTGAGGCGCTTTAGATTTCTTGGCCAAGGAATTCATTCCCACGAGAGATCATTTTTGATCTACCTTGACCAATGTACCTACCCTTTCTTCTCCTCGGGACTGGTCGATGTTTAACTAATTGAACTTTAGAGATCGCCTTTTATTGACGTATTAAGTCATGTTGATTTTTCCACAATTTCCGGATGCTCTTTTTTGAAGCAGAAGTCTTTGTGACGAGCTTCTGAGGATGGATCTCATGATGTTTGCGCACTTTTTCTTATGTATTTCTGAGTATACTTGCCTTTTTGTTGAGCATAAATTGGGTTTTTTGTTTATTGTGATGTCGTGGTGAACCCGTGATATGTCTTTCAGATATTGTTCAGTTCTTAGTATGGTCATGCTACTCTTTTATCATAGGCTGTCATGAATTGCGTAAGATGGATACAATCAATTTTGCCAAATTTCGATGATTTAAATTGTTGTACTAGGGCTTCTAATTTGTTGGCAAAAGTATTTTGCTTCTACTGGCTTATTTAGAGCTTCTGAGCATGCCGATATGTCTATGAACCACAGAAAGATTCCTTTCTGAATATGGCCAACTTTTATGCACTCAATCTTTTCCTTTTAGAGGAATTTTCTTTTGCGTCCCGCTCTATGCTTAAAGCATTAGATTCCCATGTCTCTGACGGGGAAGTTGTACTATAAAGTTCCATCAGGAAGTTCCCATTTGAGAAAATGTTCGGATCCTTCTATACCCTTGGCTGTGATTCTCCTTTTGTAAGCGGAAGAAGGTCATAGAGAAGGTCATGTTGAAAGCTAGAATCAATGAACATGAGAAAGAGAGAGGGCAGGTTTTTTTTTTAAAAACTCAGTGTCATCGGACGAGGCAGTTTATCACATCTTCTTCATCACTTTGGCTGAGGCTTGAAGGCTAATTATCGACGGTCTTGACGGTTATGTTAAGGACGCGAGTCAACCAACTGCTGCTCCCCTAGTTACTTTTGTAAACTGTTGACAGTTCCATTGGTTCTGCAAGAAGTGGAGCTGAAGCTTTACTGATTGCTCTTTTTTGACCGGATATTGTGCGATTATCCACCTTCGCTTCTGGACGGTATACACAACTCATTCAATGATATAGAAATGCTTCTATTTTGTTTGTCTTAATTTATCTTGTGCATTTCCATATGTTCGATTCTTTGCTGAGTATACGTCTTTTGGTTTCTGCAGTGTCGTGACAAGCTTGTGGTATGTTTTCCAAGCATTGATTTTTTTCTCAATGTGGTAGTGTTGCCCCTATACCAAAGTTCATTACAGGCTTAAGGTTAGGTGAGACTGAATATATTTGGAAGTCATGTGCTTTTGCCTTCGTATATGGGGCTTCCTGGCTTACTCATGATCCAAGGATTCCTGGCAATTCAAGTCCTTCGGAGATTAGATTTGAATATATACTCTCAGGGAGGTCTTGGTTTTCGTGCCTCCAAAGAAGTTTTTTGTAAATCCGTTATTCGTTGTGATTGAATAATTCAGTCACTTGTAGAATCTGTCGGACGCCTTCGAGAAGGTCTTTGGGTCCATCATTAACCGGATTTGTAGGACCCGACTTATGATCGGACACCCCTAGAAGAGGTTTTTGAATCCGCCACTAACTGGATTTGGAAGACCCAGCATATGGTCGGACACCCCCGATGAGGTTTTTGAATCTGCCACTAACTGGATTTGGAAGGCCCAACATATGGTCGGACAATCCCGAAGAGGTTTTTGAATCAGTTGTTCGTTGAGTCTGAATAATTTAGACACTTGTCGAACTTGTCGGATGCCTTCGAAGAGGTCTTTGATCCGTTGTTTGTTGAGTCTGAATAAATCAGACGCTTGTCGAACTTGTCGGATGCCACCAAAGAGGTCTTTGATCCGTTGTTCGTTGAGTCTGAATAATTCAGATGCTTGTCGAACTTGTCGTACGCCTCCAAATAGGTCTTTGATCTGTTGTTTGTTGAGTTTGAATAATTTAGACGCTTGTCGAACTTGTCGGACGCCTCCGAAGAGGTCTTTGATCCGTTGTTCGTTGAGTCTGAATAATTCATACGCTTGTCGAACTTGTCGGACGCCTCTGAAGAGGTCTTTGATCCGTTGTTCATTGACTCTGAATAATTCAGACGCTTGTCAAACTTGTCCGATGCCTTCGAAGAGGTCTTTGATCCGTTGTTCGTTGAGTCTGAATAATTCAGATGCTTGTCGAACTTGTCGGACGTCTCCGAAGAGGTCTTTGATCTGTTGTTCGTTGAGTATGAATAATTCAGACGCTTATTGAACTTGTCGGACGCCTTCGAAGAGGTCATTGATCCGTTGTTCGTTGACTCTGAATAATTCAGACACTTGTTGAACTTGTCGGACGCCTCCAAAGAGGTCTTTGATCCATTGTTCGTTGAGTCTGAATAATTCAGACGCTTGTCGAACTTGTCGAATGCCTTCGAAGAGGCCTTTGATCCGTTGTTCGTTGAGTCTGAATAATTCAAACGCTTGTCGAACTTGTCGGACGCCTCCGAAGTGGTCTTTGATCCATTGTTCGTTGAGTCTGAATAATTCAAATGCTTGTCGAACTTGTCGGACGCCTCCGAATAGGTCTTTGATCCGTTGTTCGTTGAGTCTGAATAATTTAGATGCTTGTCGAACTTGTCAGACGCCTCCGAAGAGGTCTTTGATCCGTTGTTCGTTGAGTCTGAATAATTCAGACGCTTATCGAACTTGTAGGACACCTCCGAAGAGGTCTTTGAGACCCTGTGTTTATATCTCTATCCGGCCATATACTAATGGCGTCGACGATCAACCAGGTGCCCCTCGGGGAGGTCTTTGGTTTGAAAGCCTAGTGTTTATATCGCTATCCGTCCATGTATTAATGGCGTTGGTGATGAATCAGGTGCCCCTAGGGGAGGTCTTTGGTTTTTAGAGTTGCGATGTTTCAAATGGCAGACGCTAGTCCATTTATCGGATTTTTCATTGCGATTTGTTAGAACTAGGGCCCTGAATCCTTGCAATCAAGAAGGAGCCCCTACGGTGAAACTTACAACTTTGTTTGTAGTTGGAGTGTCACATCATTTTATTTCTCAATTCCTGGTGCCCTCGTCTGCGGCTTTGTACTTCACACCTTCATATTTACTATGGATGGTGTTTGAGTATTAAGCAACGGATGCTTGAACTATACTTGTCAGGATGTGCCGTAGTGGTCACCAGATTTTATTTGGCTATGTACGTGCTTCCGCTCTTTTAGAAGATGGTTGCTTTATCTGGTTCCTCCTTCCTTTCTTCTTTATCGGTGAACTTAGCGATGAAACCGACTAAAGCCTATCCATTTATAGTTCTTCGAGGATGGTAAGTGATGTAATATTGGCTAAGCTCAATATCTTACTTTAATTATCCTTCCGAAGCTTATGAGTAGAAGAGAACTTGCTTTAGCGGTTCATCGATAAGAACTTCGATAAAATGGACTTGGTAGTGTGGCCTTTTCTTCTTTGAGGCAATGAGCGGACAATTTACTAACTTCTCCAACTTAGGATGGTTCAACTTTGCCTCGGTAAGCTTTTTGTTAATGTTGTATGCTTTTTCTCGGAGAAATGTCCTTTGAATGAAACTTATAACCCGTTAGTTCATTTACTGACTGTTCGACCCTTCGCAACCCCTTCCTTCTACTTTTCAAGGTAGTGCTTTTTATCTCTATACTTAGGTATATTCATCACTTGGACTGGCATTTTTAGGGGTCGTAAAGTATCATCGAATTTCTATGGACTAAGTGCTCATCAAGCGTCATTTTTTACAATCAGGCCAAGCAAATTCGGCTTTGTTGATCTTGTTAAATTCACCGTTTGGCTTCCCTTTTTCGATTTTCTGGATGATGCATTACATCTTCGCTTTACATACGGAATGGTGGTCGTTGCACTTGACGCTTGGAATATCATTGTCGAGGCTTGTTATAAATACCACTCAGACTTGTTGAACCACAAGGAAGTCAACATTCCTTGAACTGCATGGTGTTTATCTTGGCAAGTGACTTGAAGTTGGAGATTTGATGTTTCCAACTTCCTACTTTAAGCAGTACCTCTTTAATGGCATATGCAGCTCTATGACCTAGTGCCCATTTGCTATGCTTTCATCGTCTGACTCTGGATAAATTTTTCATTTGATTTGCAAAGTGGCACTTCACATCACCGGGTTTACTCCATATGATGCTTTCGGTACCCAACACTTGGATTGTCCAAATCGGGTATGTTAGCAAGGGTCGTCATAATTTATCAGATCGCGAGCTAGTAAGTGTCCTGCAGTATTAAATCGATTTTAGTGACTTTCGATATAATGGAATAATCGAAGTACAAAAAATGCAGGCTTCTTATTATATGAAAATCGACATAGTAATTGCTTAGTTACAATTCCCCTTTTTACCATAGGAGGTTAATATTTGTAAAGGGAAGCATAATAATTTTTCATAAGAACTAAGTAGGGTATTTATGTAAAATGTTGTCATAGGCGGTCGTTATTCCGGATTCCCAGTATTGAAACTTCATCAAAGGTCGATAGTTTGTTGATGCCATTCAGATGCTCTTGGCTGATAACATATGACCTTTACCGGTTAGACCCAAAATTTTCAACACCGCTTTTACTGAGTTTCGGTATGGAAGTGTCGGGCGATCATTGGATGAACAGAAGCTTGTAATTCCATTGGGATCATTGCCTCCGTCGAGTTATACCCTTGAGAACTTGCAAAACTTTGCATCTGTCCCCAACTTTTATTGTCTGAGCGAGAACTATTTGCCGTAATATTGAACGTTGACTCTGCACGGTTACTCGTTGGAGCCTCTCCACCAGGGCTTGATCGTTTGACGGATATGCTTTGCTTTTGTGGAGTTGAAAGTGGATTTGTCGTATGCGATTTCCTGACATATTTCTACAGCTTGCTCTTCCTAACCAACATCTCGATTGAGCTTTTCAGATGTCTGCAATCATTAGTATTATGACCAGGTTGGTTGTGATAATGGCAGAAACTTCTAGATGTCGCTGATTTGTTTGAGATCTTTAATATTGGTGGTGGCTCTGGAAAGAACCCTGCGCCTTTAGTGGTGAAGAAGATGTTCTCTGAGGTATCATTTAATGGAGTTAATTCTTTAGACTTGACAAAGTGAAATCTCTTGTTCCCTTTTTCCCCTTTGTCTCCATATGTTCTTTTTCTCCCTCTGACATCCTTTTTGTGGCTTACCGGGTAGGTAGGGGAGGAAGGTTGCTTGGACTTGCTTTCCTTATTATCATGATGACCACCATTCTATATATGAAAATATGAAACAGTAAGGTACATGATCCTTTCCACACCAAGTTGTTCTACATGGTTTGTGAGGCTGGCTTAAGTGGTTTTGAGAGCCCTTATTTGATTCAGCAACATCTCATTTGAAGCATCTATTTTCTGGTGCAAACTGGCCATAGCGGCAACAAATTCTTTTTTTGAGTTACATAATCCCTTGGAGTTTCATTCGCGATTAGATTGTTGGCTTGGGAATCGATGGGAGTATCCATAATGGCATTGTTAAAGGTTCCTACATGCTTAATGCTATTCCCTGAGATAGGCTCCTTGTCTTTGCATTATTCCATGGGGCAGACATCGACCCATTTCTTTGACATTCGTTCGGGCAGGCAATGATGGCTAACAAGAGGAGGGCCTGTACTCCTGGTCTGAAGAAATGCCCCTTCATTAGGGTTTGCAACCTTCTGGGAACCGTATTCGTTCTTGTGTCTTTTCTTTGACGGGTCTTGTTTGAACACTTCGAGATTTGTTTTGAAACTTCAATGTTGTTTTTATTTCTAATATTCGACTGAACATCAACTTCATTTACCTCGTGATCGTGATTATGATCTGACATCAATGAGTGTGCATTTCCTTTTAAGTCGGTTTCAATTTTTCGAGGTGCATCCTGGGACTTCTTCACAAATTGTTGCAGACAGTTTTTCCTAATCAATTCATCGGTCAATGATTTCAAATGCCTGCATTCGTTGGTGCTGTGGCCCGGTTGATTATGATACTGACAGAACTTCCCGGATTTAGTCAGATGGTCATTCATTTTTACGGGCCGAGGCTCTGGGTAATCTTCTGCGTCCTTTGTGGCAAGGTAGATGTTCCTGGGAGTGTTATTCATAGGAATTAACTTAGACGAGTTAAGAAGGCGAATATTTTTATTGGATTTGTGGTCGTTTCCGCTGTTGGCTCGCTTCTGCCCCTGAGTATTCTTTTGATCACACTGAGTAGTAGCACTTTTGGGAGCTTCAAGAAGTTGGTTACCACCGATGATCTGAAGAGGTATAGGATGGTCCTCCACTCTCATGTACTCCTCCGCCTTCTTATAGAACCTATCAAGCATAGTCGGCTCTTCATCTTTATCCATCTTCCGAATTCGCTTGTTTTGTCTATAGCATCGAGTAGAGCCTTGAGAATTATGCGTAGCTCTGGATTCCTCACTTCAGACAAGGCAACATTGAATCAACTGAGGAAGGCTTTGACCGTTTCCCCTGGACTCTGTTTCATTGCTAAAAGTGTTATAGCATCCTTGGCTTTAGTAGCGTAGAGGCGGAACTGCTCCTTGAACTTTTTGGTGAGGTTAGAAAATCGATCGATAGACTTGGGTGGAAGCTTTGTGAACCATAGTGATGCGACACCTTCTAAGTAGAGAGAAAAGTACGTGCATCTCATCTTATCGGTCGCCTTTGCTGCACTCATATGCCATTCATACTTGAATAAGAAGTAATTCGGATCAACGAGACCGTTGTACGGAGGCAAAATCGGAGGATTGAACTTCTTCGGACATTCTGTTCCAAGGATTCTTTTGGTGAATGGAGTCCTATCGGGAGAGAAATCCCATTCTCTTTCGTCATCCTTGCTAGCTTGATTCTTTTTCATGGCTTGTTCTATCATGTCCGAAATGTATTCTTCGGTGCTATGGCGCTCTGTGAAGACGAGCTCTTTACCAAATGTTCGTCTAAGCATATGATCTCGATTAGAGAGCTTAGGCCCTTTGTCTTTTCGATGAAGAGGTGCCCCCGTGATAGGATTAACGGCTTTTGAGCATTCGCTTCGGAATGGTTCTTAGTTTTGATCTCAGTTCTTCGATATTAGCTTCATCTTTGCCACTTGTCCAATCATAGTCGCCTTCCATATTGTCGTTGCGGTTATGATCAGAAGTGGGCAATTTATCATTCTCCTCGAGATCCACATGCGCTTTTGGAGGGGATTGAATTGGTTGAGCATTTAGAAGAGCGTTCATTTTTTCCATTAGAGCATCATTAGCATCCATCAAAGTTTTATTTGAAGTTTCAATTTGGCGGTTCACATTGGCAATAACAGCATTTAGTTCATTTCTAGTCACGCCAACTCCACTTATCGAGTTCTCACCAGCATCGAAATGGTTAGTAAGTGGTGTCTCTTCGTTAGCAACATCATCAACTTCTATCACGGTTTTGCTAATGGTCTTCTTAGACTTTGCCCTGATTTCGGAGAAGGATGCAACTTAGAGCCTTAATGAAAGGATCTCAACTTTGGGAGAGTACGAGAAGAGGTAAGAGATGCGAGCGCGGCCCCATGGTGGGCGCCAAATGTTTGCTCCAAATTTGGGATCAAACACCAAAGGTGTAAAAAGTCAAACTTCACGGATTCGGTAAGAATATGGAACCGCGTTATCGCAAAATAAACAGATAAAAGCAAATAAGAACACAATGGAATTTTTATAGGGGTTCGATTCTCTATGAGTCTACGTCCACTTTCAATCAATTCTCATTATAATACTCAAGCTTACAAAATTTGAATTTTCCCTTATTACAATCATTTCTCTCTTTTAACTCTCTTGACGATTTACTTTCACTTGAATTTGGTGAAGAAAATGAAGAGATCTTTTAGCTTTGTGATGAATCTTCAACCACTTGTGTGCTTTGATCCTTTTCCATGATCTTCATAGATTTTGTAGTGAATTAACATTCGATTTTAAGCTTTGGAGAGGAGAAGAGATCGTTTGAATGATGCTTGAGAGATTTATTATGTAGCTTGAATGAGATTGAAGGTCCTTAGATTTGATTGGAGAAAGCTTTTATGATCATTCACTTGGATTTGATCTTCATGAAGTTAGAAAAGTTCTGTTGAATCCATGGAAGCCATTAGAGAAGTTGTAGATGAGCTTTGAATTTGACGGAGTCTACTTGTAGAAATGAATTTTCGGTCCCCCATTCAAATGAATTTTGAGGGGTATTTATAGGTGACCTTTAGACTAGATGGCAGTTTCGTAATTATGCAGAAAAACGCCATGATTCATGCCGCCGCCGACATGACTAGGACTTCCGTCATAACTCATATCGCCAGCGACATGATTCATGTCGCATGGCGGGTTAATTCTTGGCGTTTTGTGCTTGCGACACGATATGACTTTCCTTGGCATGATTCATATCATTCAGATGATAACTATTGATAACCTGGTAAATGCTGGACGTGGCATGAGTAGGTCACAACATGGTTCATTTCATACTTTAAATAAAGACCGACCCTTTATGTCGTAGAACGACATGGTGGCAGGGCAGTATGGCTCATGTCGTACGTCCCTATGTTTCTAAGCGCCTTGAGCTTATGGCATGTCATGGTGCCATGTCGCATAACGACTTAACTTTGACGTTATGAATGGAGCATGACATGGAAGGACGCGACATGACTGCAAGCGACATGATGTGGTATGGATGAACCTCCTCCTTTGCGACACGACTCTAACGGCTTGGCTCATATATGTGTGCTCTCCATTTTGACGACTTTAAGTTATGTCGTATGAACGACATTCCTTCAAGCATACGACACGCCGTTCCAATCCGAGCATTAGTGACTCACCTACATACGATATGACCCATATCGTGTTGGACGGGCTTGCACCAAATTGTGTGAACGACCTTGAGTCGTGTCGTGTTAGCGACATGGTTGATACTCATGGTCGTAAATATTGTGAGAACACTATGTCATGCATGCACGGTTCCAGAGAACAGAGACGAACGTCTTGCTTCAATGTCATGGGTGCGACATGGTTTTAGTGTCACGTTGACGACTAGATCTTGAGTCGTATTAACGAATTGATCTTGTGGAATGAATCTGACGTCTTGTGGGTTGAGTCCGTACGACATGGAATTAGCACTCACTTTTGTACACGTGTTCATCTTGAAAGACATGTGGTTTATCTTTATGTCGTGTCGAACGTCTTAATGCCATATGCCGTGCTGAACGCCTTATGACCGTATTGTGTAAATGGACTTCATGCCGTGCTGACGACTTTGAGACCATGGTGTCAGGATAATATTTTGTGAAACCGTTTGGTTTGTACCGCCGACGCATTTCTCCGGGACTGCGTTACAATAGCGGGGTTAACATATATTTATATGTATGTACATAAAGTAATTAAATATTTGTGTAGCGAAATTATTTTCCCTTTGATACAAAGTACCAATGCAAATGTAATAAATGAAATAATATGTTAATAACCATAATTTAGTATTACAGAACCCTGAATTATCACAAAACCAATTGGCAATGTGAAGGGTGAACTCTTAATAGTTATACAGGAATTAATTTATAAATTCCCCGATGTGGGACTTGTTTCAACATGCCCCCGCACGTGTGGTATATTTGAGCCTAACACATGGGAGTTGTTGGGTGACATGGATAAGTGTGGCAATGTGCGCACGAATTAAATCTGCTCTGATACCATGTTAGAGAACCCCGAGTTATCACAAAACCAATTGGTAATGTGAAGGGTGAACTCTTAATAGTTATACATGAATTATTTTACAAACTCCCCAATGTGGGACTTGTTTCAACATTTAGACTGTTGAACAATATACTTTTAGCCTTAAAAAAAGTTACTTAATATGACATTATCTTGAAATCAAAATATCAATGATAAGTTTTGGATGAAATAGTGTAATGAAGGATAGTCAGTCGTTTGTATTTGTGAAATTGAATCTACATGGCATAGAGGCAACTGTATATAGTAAAATATTGACTTCTAAAATGCCAGAAGAACCTAAAGTTAACTTCATTCAATTACTAAGCATAATCCATGTGTTACTTAAAGATAATTTATGTTGGTTTCAATCAATAAAAGGTTAAAAGTTAAAATTTAATAATAATTGTATCAATTACTAATTTTAGTTGTTTGCTTGCAAATTCCTACATATGATTAACTAATGGAAACATCCACAAAACTCTCCACCTTCAAAAAGCTGACATTGATAAATTACTAACTTTACACTAAAACAAAATTTTCATTTAGATTCGTCTCTTGTTTGATAATTCATCACCTTGTATTTTTCAACTATTTAACCATCGTTCATATTTATTCATCACATGGTATCATAGTCAAAACACTGATATATAGTGAATTTTATTTTGCGAACACATGCTGACATTCAAGACTAATTTGTTAGGAGCATTAACCCAATGTTAATTCAAATAATCATTTTTTTGTTTTTATTTTTGCAACCAAATGTTCCCTAATATAATTTCCACCTTATTTATGTGTTATACAAGCAAGAGAACGATTACAAAAATGGTTATTCAATCAAATATAGAATATCTTATTCCAAGCATACAAAATACGTTAAATTTAAAGTTACTTATATAGATGTATAAATAAATGCTGCGCTAGTAATATTTAGTTCATTCATCGAAAATGATCATTTATAAATATTTTTTATTTCTTATTATTATTTTTCCTGAAGTACGAAATGAAAGAAGTGTTAACGATATTTTTCATCAACAGCGGAGATAGGTCTATGGAAGTGGATCTAGGGGAAAAATATATTGTTTATTCTTCACAAGCTTGACTTAGTTCACCGTCTCATAGATATTAAGGTTTGGAATCCAAAAGAATAGTCACTCTTCCCTCAATAGGATGAGCATCATGCTTAAGTGATTCAAGAACCAAAAGTTGTCTTCGGATGAAGGATTCCTAAGCGCAACCCTTAGTGAATGACTTAATGATTTGTAGAAAGGGGTTCTGCAATGAGCTTACGGAAGGGTCTAAATTTATAGAAAGGGGGGTGTTTCATGACAAGACCCAAACTCGTTCTTTCGAGAAAGCCCAAATTGAATTAAGGACATGACAAATCAGAACACAAATGAAAGAACTGTTCATTGTTATTACAACAATTTTCATCAGAGTATAATAATCTAACAAAGTACGAATAAATATTACACATTGGAAAATATCAGAGATTTGAAATTACAAAGCAGCAGAAAAATAATACATAACACAACTGAAAGAGGTACACGGATACAGAGCTTTCCGAATATAGCTCCAGCAGTAAATCCAGGATCCTGGAAAAGAAATATCTACAAAAAGCAAAACTACTAGCTGCCCGTGTGGAAAATAGGGGCACCCAGAGTTTAGGTTAAAACAATAAACTCTAGGTCAGTCATGGGACGGGTGTAAGAACTAAAACATTTATTAAAATTTTACTTCAAAATAAAGTAAATCAAGGGACCATGCCGTATAATGCAGAACGAGTTTCCTCTCAAGAATACTAGTGCATAAAACAAACAACATAATGCTTTTTGGAAAAACAAAGCTATTATAAGACTTTGGTCCCATCACATAATGCAACGCAAGCCGGAGGATAGAGTTTTCCCTTATAATAGCCAAACATGCTTGGTATGTTTAAAACAAATCATTTTGATACTATTGTAATTGTGAAGTGTATAAAACCACTTCAAATATAAATGTATCAATCATAGATGACATAATGCCCCATCCCACTATGTCGCCATACTAGGCTCTTCAATCAAAACCGAAATGTCACGTATTGGAAATTGGATTTCCGTATGTGAACCAAGGCAAGATATATTCCTTCCGATTCGAGATGCTTTAGCCCGTGTCCCAGGATTCAGAGGCAACTGCAGCTAGGTCATCAGGGCCGGTCCACCTAAGTGGATTAATAATCCCTGAACAATATGTTTCCCTGCCCTATGGGGCGTAACACTAGTCAATATGTCGACCATGTCATCCATCGACCCCGTAGTGACGGATATATTCGATGCGCCTCGCTCTCCATCAAATAATAATATGCAACATCCACATGAGTAAAATGTTTGGGCTCTATACCATAACACTACTCCTAGTTAGAAGGAAATGCATGTCCTTCCTGAGGTCCTCTCCTGTTTTTGGTTCACACCGGGGTGTGAGGCTCGCGAATTAACGCTATACACAAAGCTATGATATTTAAAGTCGTGCTTTGATCATCATCCACAAGACTCTTCTATTCAATAGAAAAGTTGATCATTTGCATCTTAGCATGTCACACAGGCAATTCACACCATGCAACTGATGTCTATCGATATATATCCTCTGAGCTCGTACGTCTCAGAGAAGGGAGTTGGGCAAGAGAAAAAAAATTCTCCTCCACCAAATAGATATAGATTTAATAGAGATCAATCAACATAGAATAAAATCCAATGTTAGACACACATCCATTTACTAGTTTGTTCTGGGTCTGAACGAAACCGGAGGCACCTAATTCCTCGTCCCATATGTCCAATTCAGGGGAGAGGCCCTCGCATATCTGGTCGATCTCCAAGTACGTTTGGACGATCACCACTTATTACATTGTCTTGGGTGTACAACCCAATCAAGACATCAGTAATCATCCAAATGATGTGAAGAACTCCGGTTTTCAACCACTGTCTTCATCGTCGACTTATCGTCGTATCAATTATTCGGAATGGGTATAAACCCAGCCTTTCCGAATAATTCACATATTTTATATTCAAGTGCTATAAAAACACAACATATGCCTCAATGCAATCCAGAATATTCTTTTATTCAAATATTCATATCTTTAGGGAAAGGTTCCCATTAATTTTATCAAAGATAAATTCTTTTAAATTTATTCTTTAATCTTCCTTTGGATATCAATTCAAACCAAATTAAGTTTTATCCAAACCAGTCAAGATTAGCGCACCTTACCGAAGCAATCATTTGTTATATTTCCTAATCCCAACCTATTCATCCCATGGAGAAAAGCTGGTAATACTCCATATCTAACACCATGGTGTTATCGGTAAGTTTAATTACCATTTCATGTTAAAATCTAATTAAAGACTTAACTATCGCCTGGAGTAAAACTGGTGGTACTCCATTCTCGATCATTTTCCGAATTTGATAATTTAAACTATCACATTCTCATTTCAATCTAATTAAAGATTCATCAAAACTCCATTTAGTTTTAATCTTCCCAAAAATCAATATTAATGATTATTTAACTTTGGGAAATCAAACATGTCGCATCGACAATCTACACCGTACCATTGATTTCTGCCGATGCATAAAATCTAAGCTTGTACATCTTATAGAAGGGTGTTAAGCAAGAGAATAAATTCTCTGACACTAAACAAATATATATTTAGCAGAGATCAACAATACAGTTTGAAATACAATGTTAGACATGTAATCCTGTCTTTAACTGGGTTAAAGAACTAATGTCATTTAAAACACAATTCATGATAAACCCAAATTACATTCCATTAATTATGGAATCTTCACGGAAAACAGATTAATATATATAATCGATATCAGTTTTCGTATCAGACAAATAATATAAATGAAATAACGACAAAGCCTTTTAAATTCCATATATATTAACAGTCTTTCTCCACAGAAGCTCACTTCGATTATTACCAAATCGAATTCCATTCAATTCCAATTTAATAAATTAAACTGGAATAATTTACTTCGGAAAATTTCCATTAAATCTTAATAAAAATATTTATAAATTCCAAATCACATTTCACCGCAAATTGGGTTAAAGAACGAATGTCGTTAAAAGCAAAGTTCACAATAAACCCAATTCACATCCCATTTTATTCCAATTACTAAGTATAACTGGAAATTCCAATAATTTAATTAAAAGATTTATTCTTTTCTCACCTAGGTTTAAGAACAATGTTATTTGAGACACCATTCATGACAAACCCAAAATCCCATTTGATATTAAATACAAGGCTCGAAATAGAAATTATATAGGCTTATATTCAATATCAAATTCTGAAACCAACAAATATCGTATTGGAAATAACGATATAAATATATCTTCCAAATTTCCATAACAATATCCGTATAATCACGAAATCCAACATCAAAATATTCCGAAGATGATTTACATTCAAATCCACTCAAATTCATATATTGGAAATTCTGGTTATATTAACACCCATTCTCAATCCAATTTATTTATTTAAAAATAATTGGATTATAATTCTAGTTAATGACTATTTCATTTCGATAAAACTATATTTTTATCTTTTCAAATATGAATTTTTTTCATTCCAATTCTTTCCAAATCATTTATTGTCATCTTACACAAATTATCTATATTTTTAATAATTTTATTTAGGCCCTTTCAGTCGATTTCCATAAATGGCCATCGAACTGCACTTACAATGACCTTTTCCATATTCGATTTGGATATAATTCCAAATTCTATCGTTTGATTTCAAATCTCTTATATTCGTTGGAAAGCTCTTTTCGATATGAACCCAACGATTTCGGTTTTAGGAGAATCAAATGGTCGGATCTCCCATAATATCAATTCGAAGTCAATGGTCGAAATTCGCGAACGGGCGTGGCGTGGTGTGTTCTATTCAAGCCATTATATTATATATATATATATAATATATATAATACATATTTTGTCAATTTCCATTTAAAACGTGTTTTATAAATTCGTTTTAAAAAGATTCTAACTTCATTTCTAATTTTTAATCAAAATTGAATACTCCTTATCAATATATTATTTAAATGATTATATTTTCAAAATATCAGATTTTGAGATCATATATCCTTTTCGATATTTGTTATAAAAATTAATAAAATCGATATAAATATCATTTGCATCAAAATGACGCATATCTAATCAATACGACTTCACATATTTTAATACTTTCGTGTCCATCCAAAATCGGATATTAAAATCATATTTTAATCCTTTATTGAATATTATTTTAAAATATTCCTTATTTTAAAATATTCGTTACTTTCAAATATTCGTTCTTTCTGAATTGGAATCAAACACAGTCAATTACCATATAATGTTATTTATATGGATTTCATTCATCATATGTATACAAAAACAATGATAAACAATCAATTGTCACCCAGAGTGCACTATACAACTGCATAAGCATTAAATATAAGTAATTAACCCTTACAACAGTCTGTCAACCAATCGATTAACATACAACCAAACAGTTGGGATTAGCGTATGTCAAATATCATCCCAATACCCGTGTGGGGTTTCAATCATCACACACAGATTTTATTTGGGGTTTCAATCATCACAAACAGATTTTATTTGTGCAATTGAGCGATGTGTAAAATATATCGTCCCAATCAATATCATCCAAATGAGTGTACATAAACAGTTCGTCCGATTTGTAAATGAATATTTATTTTCATTTCAAGAGAATTTTATGCCATTCGTATATACGTTAAAATTTATATTTTTAACGATAAAATCATTCAATACCTGAATATTTTATACAGTTCTTTTATACAATAATAATGCTATTTTTATTATTCTAACGTTTCTAGAAAATTTTGGTAGCATAACGGCGCGATACTAGAACCGGAATAAGGTCTGGCCTTATCCCTCACCTAATAATGGCTCGCTCCATACACAAACTCAATCAATTCACAATTAATACACAACTAATTTAATAATCATAATCAAATCACGTAGAACATCCAAATAAATAAATATTCAACTACCCCAAATGCAATTTATAGCGCCATAAGTGGCTATTTATGGAGTATGGAATCCGCATGTCGGTAAAATCCATACATTGCTTACAATTATGTGATTGTGCGAATTCGAGTGTTGAAGTCCATATAATTCGAATCACATAATATGGTTTGTACAATAAATAGTGTCGGGGGCTTCTAAGCCCCACTTGTAACTTAAAATATTTTTAACAGTAAAATAAATTAAGTGAGAAGGAGTTTTCACCTTTGGTTTCCACTTTGTCAGTTTTTAATTTAACGATTTGTATTTGTTCCAGTGCGTAGTGTACCTATCCGTGGTCCCAACGCAATCTGTTTCACGTGGTATATATTAAATATCACATTTTCATATCGCTACTATGTATATTAAAACCACATTTTTGACTTGCTCTATATAATTAAATATCTCATTCTCATAACGCTACTATATATATAAATCAAATTTTTATAATGCAATTTTATATATAATAATCAAATTTCTATTTTAAAATGATATATATAAAAATCATATTTTTATATGATTAAAAATCATATTTTTATTTCACTACTATATATATATATATAAATTATATTTTTATATCACTACCATATATATAAAAAAATTATATTTTTATATTGCTTCTATATATATAAAAATCATATTTTTATACCGTTATTTATATAATAAAAATCAAATTTTTAATCTATAACCGTATGCATGAAAATCATATTTTTATATGGCTATTATATATATAAAAAATCATATTTTTATTACGCTACTACATATATAAAAATCATAATTTTATACAATATGATATTTATAAATAAAAATCACACATTTTATTTCAAAGTTGTATACATAAAAACCATATTTGAAAATCTCATTTCTAAAACCATGCTATTTTTAAATTAAAATCATATTTTTATTTACAATGCTTTTCTATAAAAATCTGATTTAAAAACAATATCTTATATACATTAAAAACCGATTTTTTTTAACAATGAATTATGTAAATCAAAAACTCACTTTTCTCTGATGAAGGTAGGCGGAGTAGGTGGAGCTGGGGTGTTGCAAGGTCGGGGAGGGGCTTTGGTGGCCGGCGGCATGGCCCACGGTGGCTGAGCGGCGGTTTACTTCGGGTTTGGTGGGTGGGTTCCTCTAAATGGGTAGAGAGGAGAGGGAGGTAGGGTCTCGGAGGAGGTAGGGGGTACGATGAGTTGGCGGCGACTTTGGAAGGGGCGGCGGGTCTCTGGTGCGACGGCGCAGCCTAGAGCCGGAGGCGTCGCGATTTTAGGTTTTAGTTTTTTTTTTCATTTTAAACTTCTGCGTTGAACGATGAATGGGGGGTTTTGATCGGGTATGGGAGATTAAGGGGTTAACCATATTTTATTTATTTATTTTAATTTTTAAATTCCCGAAAAGTCACTTTTTTTATTTGAACTCCAAATCGAACCCAACAACTATCGCCCTTAACCAAATACCCCCATTCCGAACACAATGGGATATATCAAGGAAGCCAATTCAACTCTTTCGATCAATTTTCTTCAAAATTAAAATACAAATTAATTTAACATTTAAAATTGATTTCAACGTACATTTTAATTTACCGGGGCCGCATACAGACTCCAAAAAAATAAATCTAGCTATGTTTTGACGATACGGTCCTAACAAAACTAATTTCATTGAATTTAGAGACCGTTTGAAAAAATGGCCCTTTTCCAGTCAATTAAGTTCAAACTAAATTGACCAAAAATGTTTTAATTTGCCACGCTTACATATAAATTCCAAAAATTATGAAAATTAGAATCTAGCAATAATTTGACATTTCTAATCGAACAAAAGTGGTTTCGTCAAAAACGGTAGTCGTTTGCAAAATGGCTATTTTTAAGGGCTATGTATTATGTAAAATATATATAAATTCCATAGCGACAATTCTGAATTTTAAACTGGACATAAATTTTAATTCTCAGTATGAAATCTGTATTTTCACATTCGTAAGAATGATATAATTAATAAGATTCAAATATTTCTAGTTTTACTTAAATCTGATTTATTTGAATCCTATACATTCATTTGAAATTAGAAATCGAATTTTCAAACTGCCACGCCATTTCAGGCTCGTTTTATAATTAAAATAAGTTTATTCGTTCTAACTTCGAAAAAATAAATTTTTAGTCATTATTATTTAAAATAAATCATTTTAAATATTCAAAATTCATTAAAATAGCCAAAATAAAATTTTAAATTAGTTCTGAAATTCCGGGTTGTTACAATCTCCCCCACTTAAAATCTTTTCGTCCTCGAAAAGATACGAAGCTGAAAGTTGTTTAACTAACCAACTCAACTTTCATTCTGGCTTTCAATCTTCAACTTTTCAGTTTCTAAGTATTTTCTTATTTCTCAAAACTTTGTTTAACACTCCCAATTTTCGATAAATTTCGCCATACCCTCCTTTATATGGGGAGACCTTTAAAACCGTAACTTGCCTTACAGGGCCCTCACCAATCAAAAAAAAAAAAGCCAAGCGGCTCATAAAATCATCAAAATCCAATAAACTAGCAAACATGTACCTATTTGTAGAGCATACAATTTTATTCCTCTTCTTGGCTTCCAAGCTATGGCCTGTTCACATATATATATGTACATGTATGCAATTTCAAACAATTTCCAATTCAGTTCAATATTTGATTCGATCTGGCTAAATATTAATCTTTCTTTCACATGTTGGTTTAAATGAATAATCACACAATACAATAATCAATCAATTAGTTGATTAGTTTTCCAAACACATATCTTTAATATATATACACCAAAAATCCAATTTTTAGTGCCAAATCACAACAAATAACCCTGTCTAAGTTTTGGTTCTCACACCAGTCAATTAGAAACATATGAATATCTCACTTTCGAAACTCGAACATAAACACTGATGATGGAGGGCCGTCATCAGGATCATGTCCGGGCAACTAGAGTGTGATTCTATATCTATCCAGTATATTTGAGACTTCGTATACACGAGGATCAGACGTATATTAAAATCTCTATACACCTGATAGTCAAAAATCAGTTTAAAATAAAATATTCAAATATGTATAATAAGGTTTAAATTTTCAAAAAAAATTTGTTTTCATTTTTATTTTAGAAATAACACTTTTCCAACAAATTCAAGGATACTACTGATCCCATCTCTAACGAGTCATTCTTATGGATATTACTAATCCAATCTCTGATGAATGCTTTTGTTTGGATATAATGTGTCTTGTTCTCGAGCTCTGTAAAACCAAAGCTCCGATACCAAGTTGACTCGACCCAAACTCGCCCTTTTGGGAAAGCCCATATTTAGTTGAGGACACGACAAATCAGAACACGAACAGAAGAACAATTCATTATTATTACCACAATTTGCATTAGAGTACAAGAATCTAACAGAGTATGAATAACTATCACACATTGGAAAATGTCAGAGATTTAAAATTACAATGCAGCGGAAAAATAATACATAACACAACTGAAAGAGATATACGGATACAGAGCTTTCCAAATATAGCTCCAGCTGTAAACCCAGGATCCTGGAAAAGAAATATCTGCAAAAACCAAAACTACCAGCTACCCATGTGGAAAATAGGGGCACCCATAGTTTAGGTTAAAACAATAAACTCTAGGTCAGTCATCGGACTAGTGTGAGAACTAAAACAGTTATTAAAACTTTACTTCAAAATAAAGTAAATCAAGGGACCACGCCGTATAACACGGAACGAGTTTCCTCCCAAGAATACCGGTGCATAAAAAAAACAGCGCAATGTTTTTTTAAACAATGAAGCTATTATAAGACTCAAGCCCCATCACACAATGCAACGCAAGCCGGAGGATAGAGTTTTCCCTTATAATAGCCAAACATGCTTGGTATGTTTAAAACAAATCATTTTGATACTATTATAAGTGTAAACTATATAAAACAACTTCAAATATAAATGTATCAATCATAGACGGCATAGTGCCCCATCCCACTATGTCTCCATACTAGGCTCTAAAATCAAAACTGAAATGTCATGTATTGGAAATTGAATTTCCGTCTGTGAACCAAGGCAAGGGATATTCCTTCCGATTCGAGACGCTCTAGCCCGTGTCTTAGGATTCAATGGCAACTACACCTGGATTGTAAGGGCCGGTCCACATAAGTGGATTAATAATCCCTAAACAATATGTTTCCCCACCCTATGGGGAGTGAGTCTAGTCAGTATGTCGACCATGTCATCCATCGGCCTCGTAGTGACCGATATATCCAAGGCGCCTTGCTCTCCATCAAATAATAATATGCAACATAGAGAAGCGTTTTAAGCAAGAGAATAAATTCTCCGCCACCAAACAGATATATATTTAATAGAGATCAATCAACATAGAATAAAATCCAATATCAGACACACATCCATTTACTAGTTCGTTCTGGGTCTGAACGAAACAGGAGGCACCTTATTCCACGTCCCATATGTCCAATACAGGGGAGAGGCCCTCGCATATCCGGTCGATCTCCAAGTACGTCTGGACGAACACCACTTACTACCTTGTCTTGGGTATACAACCCAATCAAGATATCAGTAATCATCCAGACGATGTGAAGAACTCTAGTCTTCAACCACCGTCTTCATCGTCTACTTATCATCGTATCAATTATTCAGAATGGGTATAAGCCTGGCCTTTCCGAATAATTCACGTATTTTATAATCAAGTGCTATAAAAACACAACATACGCCTCACTCCAATCCAGAATATTTTTTTATTCAAATATTCATATCTTTAGGGATTGGTTCCTATTAATTTTGTCAAAGATAAATTCTTTTAAATTTATTCTTAAATCTTCCTTTGGATATCAATTCAAACTAAATTTAGGTTTATCCAAACTAGTCGGGATTAGCGCACCTTACCGAAGTAGTCAGTTGTTATATTTCCCAATCCCAAACTATTCATCCCATGGAGAAAAACTGGTAATACTCCATATCTAACACCATGGTGTTATCAGAAAATTTAATTACCATTTCACGTTCAAATCTAATTAAAGATTTAACTATCGCCTGGAGTAAAACTGGTGTTACTCCATTCTCGATCATTTCCCGAATTTGATAATTTAAATTATCACATTGTCATTTCAATCTAATTAAAGATTCATTAAAAATCCACTTAGTTTTAATCTTCCCAAAAATCAATATTAATCATTATTTAACTTTGGGAAATCAAACATGCCGCATCGACAATCTACAACGTACCATTGATTTCTGCCGATATATAACCTCTAAGCTCGTACGTCTTAGAGAAGGGTGTTAAGTAAGAGAATAAATTCTATGCCATCAAACAGATATATATTTAGCAGAGATCAAAAATACAGTTCGAAGTACAGTGTTAGACATGTAATCCTGTCTTTAACTGGGCTAACGAACCTATGTCATTTAAAACGCAATTCACGATAAACCCATATCACATTCCATTATTTATGGAATCTTCACGGAAATCAAAATAATATATATAATCAATATCAATGTCCATATCAGACTAACAATATAAATGGAACAACGACAAAGCCTTTTAAATTCCATATATATATATTAACAGTTATCCTCCAAAGAAGCTCGCTTCGGTTATTACCAAATCGAATTCCATTCAATTCCAATTTAATATATTAAACTGGAAAACTTTACTTTGGAAAATTTCCATTAAATCTTAATAAAAGGATTTATAAATCCCAAATCACATTTCACTGTAAATCGGGTTGAAGAACGAATGTCGTTAAAAATACAGTTCATAATAAACCCAATTCACATCCCATTTTATTCCAATTACTAAATATAACCGGAAATTCCAATAATCTTAATTAAAGATTTATTCTTTTCTCACTTGGGTTTAAGAATAGTGTTATTTAAGATACCTTTCACGACAAACCCAAAATCCTATTTGACATTAAATACAAGGGTCGGAATAGAAATTATACTGGCTTATATTCAATATCAAATCCTGAAACCAACAAATATCGTATTGGAAATAACGATATAAATACATCTTCCAAATTTCCATAACAATATCCATATAATCACAAAATCCAACATCAAAATATTACGAATATGATTTCCATTCAAATCCACTCCAATTCATATATTGGAAATTATGGTTATATTAAAACCCATTCTCAATCCAATTTATTTATTTAAAAATAATTGGATTATAATTCTAGTTAATAACTATTTAATTTTGATAAAAATATATTTTTATCTTTTCAAATATGTATTTTTTCATCCCAGTTCTTTCCAAATCATTTATTATGATTTTACACAAATTATCAATATTTTTAATAATTTTATTAAGGCCCTTTCAGTCGATTTCCATAAATGGTCATCGAACTGAACTTACAACAACCTTTTTTAAATTTGATTTGGACATAATTCCAACTCCAACCATTAGATTTCAAATCTCTTATGTTAACTGGAAAGCTCTTTTCGATACGAACCTAACGGTTCGGGTTTTAGAGAATCCGACAGTCGGATCTCCCGTAATATCAATTCAAAGTCAATGGTCGAAATTCGTGAACGGCCACGGCGCGACGCGTTCTATTCAGGACATTTTATTATATATGTAATATATATAATATATGTTTCATCGATTTCCATTTAAAACGTGTTTTACAAATTCGTTTAATGATTCTAACTTCATTTTGAATTTTAAATCAAAACTGAATACTCCTTATCATTATATTATTTGAATGAAAATATTTTCAAAATATCAAATTTTGAAATCATTTCCTTTCCGATATTCGTTATAAAAATTAATAAAATCAATATAAATATCATTTGCATCAAAATGACGCATATCTAATCAATGCGACTTCACATATTTTAATATTTTCGTGTCCATCCAAAATCGGATATTAAAATCATATTTTAATCCTTTATTGAATATTATTTTAAAATATTCCTTATTTTAAAATATTCGTTACTTTCAAATATTCGTTCTTTCTGAATTGGAATCAGACACAATCAATTACCATATAAAGTTGTTTATATGGATTTCATACATCATATGTATACAAAAACAATGATAAACAATCAACTGTCACCCAGAGTGCACTATACAACTGCATAAGCATTAAATATAAGTAATTAACCCTTACAATAGTCTGTCAACCAATTGATTGACATACAACCAAACAAATGGGATTAGCGTATGTCAAATATCATCCCAATACCCATGTGGGGTTTCAATCAACACACACAAATTTTATTTGTGCAGTTGGGCGATGTGTAAAATATATTGTCCCAATCAATATCAATCAAATGAGTGTACATAAACAAATCGTCCAATTTGTAAATGAATATTTATTTTCATTTCAGGAGAATTTTATGCTGTTCATATATACATTAAAATTTATATTTTTAACGATAAACATTTCATTCAACACATGAATATTTTATATAGTTCTTTTATATAATAAAAATGATATTTTTATTATTATAACATTTTTAGAAAATTTTGGCAGCATAACGGCGCGATACTAGAATCAGAATAAGGACTAGCCTTATCCCTCGCTTAATAATGGCTCGCGCCATACACAAACCAATTTCAATCAATTCACAATTAATCCACAACCAATTTTATAATCACAAATAAATCACGCAGAACATCCAAATAAATAAATACTCAACTACCCCCAAATGCCATTTATGGCGCCATAAGTGGTTATTCATGGAGTATGGAATCCGTGTGTCGGTAGTATCCATACATCGCTTTCAATCATGTGCTTGTGCGAATTCGAGTGTTGAACTCCATATAATTCGAATCACATAATACGGTTTGTATAGTAAATAGTGTCGAGGGCTTCTAAGCCCCGTTTGCAACATAAATTATTTTTAACTGTAAAATAAATTTAGTGAAAAGGAGTTCTCACCTTTGGTTTCCACTCCGTTAGTCTTTAATTTAATGGTTTAGATTTGTTTCAGTGCATAATATTCCTCACCGTGGTCCCAGTGCAATCTGTTTCATGGAGTTTATATTAAAAATCACATTTTTATATTGCTATTATATATATAAAAATCACATTTTTATCTTGCTATATATAATTAAAAATCACATTCTCATAAAGCTGCTACATATATATAAATCAAATTTTTATAATGCCATTATATATATATATATATAAATCAAATTTCAACTCAATAATGATATATATAAAAATCGTATTTTTATAACTAGAAATCATATTTTTGTTTCTCTACTATATATATATATTATATTTTTATATCGCTACCATATATAAAAAATATATATATTTATTTTGCTTCTATATACATAAAAATCATATTTTTATATTGTTATTCATATAATAAAAATCAAATTTTTAATCTATAACCATATGCATAAAAATCATATTTCTATATGGCTATTATATATATAAAAAATCATATTTTTATTGCGCTGCTACATATATAAAAATCATATTTTTATACATAATGATATTTATAAATAAAAATCACACATTTTATTTCAAAATTGTATACATAAAAACCATGTTTAAAAATCTCATTTCTAAAACCATGTTATTTTTAAATTAAAAATCATATTTTTATTTACAATGCGTTTCAATAAAAAATTTGATTAAAAACATTATTTTATATACATTAAAAATTGATTTTTTAAACAATGCAATATATAAACTGAAAACTCACTTTTCTTTAATGGTGGAGGGCGGGGTAGGTGGAGCTAGGGTATTGCAAGGTCGGGGAGGGGTTTTGGTGGTCGGCGGCATGGCCGACGGTGGCTGAGCAGTGGTTTACTTCGGGTTTGGGGGGGGGGGGATTCCTCGAAATGGGCAGAGGAGAGGGAGGAGGGGCGTCGGAGGAAGAACGGGGCTACGACGAGGTGGCGGCGACTTTGGGGAGGGGCGACGGGTCTCTGGTGCGGCGGCGCGGCCTAGAGCTGGAGGTGTCGTGATTTTAGGTTTTAGTTTTTTTTTCATTTTAAACTTCTGCGTTGAACGATGAATGGGGTTTTTGACAGGGTATGGGAGATAAAGGGGTTGACCATATTTTTTTTATTTTAATTTTTAAATTCCCAAAAAGTTAGTTTTTTTATTTGGACATCAAATCGAACCCAACGATTGTTGCCCTTAACCGAATAGCCCTATTTCGGACACAATGGAATATGCCCGGTAAGACCATTTGACTATTTCAATCAATTTTCTAAAAAACTAAAATATAAATTAATTTAACGATCAAAATTGATTTCAACGTACATTTATATTTACTGGGGCCACATACGGACTCCAAAAATTCCAGGAAAATAAATCTAGCTATGTTTTGACGATAAGGTCCTAACAAAACTAATTTCATTATATTTCAAGAACGTTTGAAAAATGGTCCTTTTCCAGTCGATTAAATTCAAATTGAATTGACCAAACATGTTTTAATTCGCCACGCTCACGTATTAATTCCAAAAATTATGAAAATTGGAATCTAGCAATAATTTGACATTCCGGATCCAACAAAAGTGGTTTCATCGAAAACGGAGGTCGTTTGCAAAATGGCTATTTTTAAGGGCCATATATTATTTGAAATATATATAAATTCCATAGCGACAATTCTGAATTTTAAATTGGACATAAATTTTAATTTTTGTTATGAAATCTGGATTTTACACATTCGTTTGAAAGATATAATTAATCCGATCCAAATATTTATGGTTTTATTGAAATCTGATTTATTTTGAATCTTGTACATTCATTTGAAATTTGAAATCGAATTTCAAACTACCGCGCCATTTCAGGCTCGTTTTATAACTAAAATAAATTTATTCGTTCTAACTTCGATAAAAACAAATTTTTAGTTATTATTATTTAAAATAAATCATTTTAAATATTAAAAATTCATTAAAATAGCCAAAATAAACATTTTAAATTGGTTCTGAAATTCCTGGTTGTTACATTTCACCTGGCTTGTAGAAAGGTTTGGATATAGGTTCATGTACATGTAGGAAGCAAACAATAAGTTATGGCAACAATGACTAAAAAATCACATGGAAAAGCCATAAGGAATTACTATAAGCATTGATTCACACTTTATTGGTCTTTGATTTAGAATACATGAATAGAATATAAATAATCCCCCAAATTGACCTAAGAATTAGGGTTTACTCTAGAGATAAAGGAATACATGAATAAGAATGAGAAAACCTTCCCCAAAATGTGACCCCTGGGATCTTATTTATGGAGAATTCGGGGCCCCTTCTTCTGTTGGCCTGTTGGTCTTGCATAAGCCTCTGTCGGCAACTTTTCTCCTTTGTCTTGGATGTTTAGATTTCAGCAGCCTTTGTGGTGCTGATTATAACTTTCGGAGTGAGGGTCCCAGTCAGTTGAAGATTCATCGAGATAGATATGAGCTTGTCAATGTAAATGGCTTTTGGAAGACAATTATGCTCCCGGTTGTGGCTTTCGGGTGTAGGCTTCTGGTTTTCTCATGAATACTTTGAGGAGCTTGCCCTCATGATGTATGTAGATAGTTGTTAGTTTGGAATCCATATCGGTGTCGGTACTAAGCAGATTAGTTTGGGTAGCATGTATCCCCTTTAGGGTTCCGGTTTGCTTTCTCGTAGAGCCTTCGGGTATAGCCTGGTCTTCCGGAATGTAGCTCCCGGTGATATGTGTGTTCCTTATTGGTGTGGCCTTTCGGTGTTTATGCAGTGGATGTTTCAAAAGCTGGTTCCGGATAATCCCTACGTGCTTTTTGCTTGGTATTCTTTATGCCTTTATATTCTAATGTATCGGTATTAAGTAGGTTCATACCGATAGTGCTTCCGTCCATTCTTTCCTCCCTCTTTCTTAGCTTCTAACTTAGATGACCATGTGTCACCCATTCATTATGCCGAGACCACCCCGCTGGCATTTCCTGTTTTGTATGTAGCTTGAATCCTTCCTTCTGGGATGGTGTCAGTTTACACCTTTCGGGTAGCCTCTTATGCTCTCGGTTTCTCTTGGTATCTGGCTTTTGCTTCTGGGGGTCGTTATGTTCTTGTGTCCATTCACTACCACTTCATCGCCATCCTATTTCCGAGTTAATTTTGGTAGTAACATTTGCCTCCCTAGTGAAGCGGTATTTTTGACTTTTCAAGTCAAGCTTTTCCCATCAAAGTGGCTGTAAGGTTTTGATCACGCAGGGTTCTGGGTTTTTTCACTTTTCCAATATGAATCCAGCTCATTGATTTGACTTTAGGTGTGTGGAAGAGATGAAAAAAGTGAGCTTTTTGCCAAAAAAGTCTTCTTTTCTTTTATTCTTTTTTCTGCATAACATTTTGTTCAAACGAGGTTACAGTTCATCGAAATTTACCATGCTTTTCTTAAAGTTTCATACTTAAGTAATCGTAAGTGTTTTTACTTTATTCTTAATAATTTGTTTCGATTATGCCCTGAATTAGGGTTTGATGACCCTAGTGTAGATTAAACTCCTGATAATGTTTGGGATGATTCCTAACGGTTGTTTTAATAAACTGTGTCTATTCCCAACCATTATCGAGATCAGGGAAGCAAGGTTTTTCATAGATAACTCGTTTGTTGAAAAAAGGCAATCTAAATTGTTTACATCAATCTTTATAGTCAATGTTATTATTTAATGGGTTAACTAAATTCTATATCATTTGTTTCCCTATATGTAGTTTGCATGCATTTTCATCAAAACGAAATGAGATTAAAACACATGTTTATGTTACGATATTGATTGACATAGAAATGTGTTTATTTTATACTCTTATATCTTATCTTTTGTATATAAATAAATATTACTTGGGTATTGTTTTGTTACTTTTACAGATATTCCAACCCAGCCCGCATGCAACCAGAAATGTAGAGAAATAGAGTTCAATTTGCTGTGTATTTGCATTTTGAAGAATTGTAGATGAAGATCTCACATCTAGTTGCTGTTGGACAAGAAAAGGAGTGATAAAAAGGCTTTGAACATCACAAATCAATGAAGAAATATCAAGGAAGCAAGAGGAAAAAGAGAAAAGGCCCAAATTTGCTTTATTTATCTAAGGCCCATTTATGTTTCTCATTGTAAACAAATTAGTGGTGTAATGACCAGGCCCATTTACCATTAGGGTTAGGGTTAGGGTTTGGCTATCTACCCTATATATACCCTTGTAATGGCATTGTAGCCACCATCCTATATCTCATATCTTATTCCATTTCTCTAATAAAGTTCTTCTTCCTCTTTTTTCTGTTATTTTCTAATTTCTTAGCAATTAGTGTTGTCTACACGATTAGATTCGGTAGAGCATTAATTGTATTTTTCACTTATTTTCATTAGCGATTGACCGTCTGATTAGATTCAGCGGTAATCCTAATTCTTATTTTCTGTTCGTTTAATTTTGTTCTGCAATTTTATTTCCATTGTTCTATTTTATCTTTCATCATTGAATTCATTACAGATCCGATTAGATTCGAATCTGCAGTGAATTTAATTGCATCTTTTATTTGTAGTTTCAATTTTTATTTTGTTTTGCAAAATCAACCTCCAGCTTCGTCTAACTCGCCCAAGAGATTAGATAAATAATTTAATTTTAATCTACCTCCCTGTGTTCGACCTGTTTGCTACACGAACTGTACGCTTGCAGAAATTTAATTTAAATGTCGCGCTTTTCTAATTCATAGACTAGCGTCGATCAGATATCACCTGGTAGAACAATGTCTGGGATTCCACAAATTGATGACTCCAGGTTGAGCAAATCCTTTAGGAATTGTTCAAAGTGGTATCCATATTACAATGTTCATTGGTTAATACTCAAGGGGTGGTAGGCACTATTTGCCGTGGTTTTGGTATAGTCGGAATTGACGCCATTCCTGATTTGCCACAAGACACTATTCATTATCCGCCAGAAGTGTATTTCGCCTATACCGCGACTCATATGCGATATGGGGGCTTCTTCCCCTTCCCAGAATTTTTGCTTAAGCTTCTACACTACTTGAAAGTTGCTCCCATTCAGCTTTCTCTGAATGTGTATACTCTTCTTTTATGCTTGGGAACATGGGCGTTGGTGACATGTTAAACTTCTCATAACATCAATGTCCTGCAATCTCTTCTTCGTCTAACGGAGGGGTTGGAACCCTTATACTTTATCTGAATACCACAAGGAAATGGGTTAGTGGTCATATCATTGACCCTAGGAATTGGGGGGGGGGGGTCAATTTTTCTTCATAAGGTGTCCTTCTGGTGTATTTGGAACTTTCATTGATCCTGGTAGACAATTTTTCTCTTTTTTTGACCGTTATTTCTTTCTAGCTTTTATCTCCAAGAAGGTAAAGCTTGGGGCGAAGGAGCTTCAAGATGTCGACGCCATGGGTGGAGTTCCTGATGAATTGAGGGAAGATTCTGTTATACTATCTTTGAAATCTTTTCGTAAACATGCCCTGTAACGGCGCGAATTTCGACCCTCCGAAAACCGTGTCATTTTTGAAAGATATTAGAAGATGAGATAGAAAAGATAGAACTAATAGAATAGAAGAATAAGAAGTTATCAGAAATCTCACAGCGGAATTTAAAAATACAAATACATTACATCATAGGGTCTGATACATCATAATACATCAACAACTTACATCATCATAGTACATTCGCATAATAATACATCATGATATGGAAATACAAATCTAACTGGATACATTGGTGTAGTAAACTACTAGACTTGTCATGCAACTTGAACTTCTTAAGGTTCCATTTGCCAACCTGAATTACTTGCCTACTCATAATAAATATTATGAGTACCCAAGAGTTTAGGGAAAACACAGAAAATAAACTTCGGGTCAGTCAGGGGACTGGTGTGAGTAAACATAGTTAAATAGATGTAAACAGGGAAATAAGGAATAAGGTGTTCCGTTATTAATAGATTCAATTACTTTAGAAATCTTAAGCCCAATCCATAACTAATATATGGAAAACGACCCTTGTATTTTAAATATCAAAACATTTGATATTTATTATAGTATTTATCAAATAAATAATCATCTAGTGAATTGCTTGCATCTCACGTTCACGTACATAGAATAAAATCTAAAACCGTCGAGCGCTTATTGGAATTTGGTTTCTAACTGACAGGGTATGGGAGCACCCACCGATCAGTGTACTCTAGAGAAGATACACTGGGGTTCAACAAGAACATCCTGCAGAACCGGCCACACATGACCGTTGTAACACCCCGTAAATTAGTTAATACTAATATTCACAAATGAAAGAATAATTAATTTCAAATATAAGAATATTGGGAAACGGGCTGCGCTATTGTGTTCGACTCGGAAAAATACGCGAAATAGAGTCCGAAATTTTGTGAATCGGAGTTCGTATGACCGAGATATGTCCTCAAGAAGTTTCACGAAAAATTCAAATTTTAAAACAGATTTCAAAAACACAGAAATGGAGGCAGGCGGGAAAACTCCCGCCCAGACCAGGTCGACCTGGGGGTCGACTTGGGAGTCGACCTAGGGGGGGAGGTGCAGGTCGACACTAGAGTCGACCTGGGTGTCGACCTCCCTGGTCGAGCCCAGGTGACCTGGGTGCATCTGGTTGGGTTTTCGGGCTGTGTTTTGAAGGCTGGACGAAATCTAATGGCTCTAATCTATTCTATGGTAAATCTAATGGCCTAAATGCATCCTAACATCTATAAATAAGTGGGTAGACTCTAACCCTAAATCACTTGAAAAATTGGAGAGCTACCGACATGCCGTTGCCATGGAGTTCAGCGTAGCCGTCACAAACTAAAGAAGAAGGAGAAAGCCTAGCCTACAACTAAATCTACTCAACAAACAAATTAAATCAAAGACTCTTTCTATTTCTCTTCTTTAAATTGTGAGTATGATGATTCTCACAATGTTATTATAAAATAATTCGATTAAGTTATGAATGGATCACAAGAAAGTGATGTGAATTGTAATTGTAAATTCTATATTGTGGATCTCTTGTTATGTTATTATGTTGTCATATGTTGTAAATTATATGTTGTAAATTCTCCTATGCTATGCCATGCTATGATGAAAATCATGCTATGCTATGTTATGCTATCATGCTATGCTATGTGTAAATCATGCTATGTTATGTCATAAATCTTATATATGTTGTAGATCTCATGTTAACACATATGTTGGAAATCCATAAGTTATATGATTATGATATCATGTTAAGTTGTGTTGAATCGTACAAGTTGTAAAATCATGATGTTGTTATTTATGCAAATTGGATCATGTTTTAAAGTTTATTTTTTTTTTCTAAAAATTAAATGGATCATGATTATGGGAATTTGCCTATTAAGTTAGGTGTACCCATATACATGAATCCACAATTTAAATTGGATCTTGAATATGGGAATTTGCCTATTAAGTTAGGTGTACCCATATGCATGAATCTATGACTAAATGAATTTTTATTATGGGAATTTGCCTATTGAGTTAGGTGTACCCATATAAACCCATATTGTTAGATTAGATGATGTTGATTCACACATGTTCCTATGCAAGTTTGTGAAATTTGATTGAGATCATATTATGTGAATTATGAACAAGTTGACATCTTTGGATCCATGACATGTATAATCCTATGCAAGTTTCACCCCTTATTATGATTCATTTAGTCATATATACATGTTGTTATTGTGATAATCTCTTTTATGCTATGAGTTAGACTATTCGAGTCTAATATATATTTTGCGAATAAACGTTCAAACGTGGGGTAGGGGTGATATTAGGAATTAATAAATTGGGTGCAATTTTGTATGATTTTGCACGCCTTGAATGGATGTCCATAATTGAGTCAATTATGGACATTGTTGAATTTGGAATTAATTAATAATTCAAGTAGGGAATTATAAAAATTGGGGGAAGTGGATAATTAATAATAATCAATGCTTAGGACACGAGGTTGGACCCGTTTGTTACGTAAACCCGCCCGGACCCGCCCGGCAAATCCAGTAGTCACAAATGTCGGCCCAATGTGAGAGGTCCTAGGCCCAAACTAAAGCATAACAGTTGTAAAGACACGAGGTTAGACTCTTTTATGGTATAAGACTGCCCGGACCCGCCCGGCTAATCCTGCTGCCATAAATGCCAGTCTAATGTGAGAGGTCTTTATGAGGTTATGGCCTTAATGAATTAAGAAATACTTAGCCAGATAATCATGTAAGGTGGGACATGGGGGTTAAGTAGGTGCCTTGGGTGGCATGAGGAATCTAGTGGTTGCCTTTAGAGGCATTTGAAATACGATTAGACTTAACCAAATACACATGTAAATGAACATGACTAAGTGGGTTAAGTGGATGGACTAATGGGACAAGCTTAGGTGGAATGCTTGTGGGAAATAATGGGGGCCCATTTCAACCAGTATCCCAAAACGTATCTTTGTGGGCTCGACCCAAGTCGAGGACGGGACACGCATACTGGGTTTGACTATAAGAGGCCAAAACAGGGAGCGGTGGCAACGCAAGTCCAACGGGTTTCATATGCGTGTGTGGACCCGGGCTGGTAGGTAAGACGTTGTTGCATCGTGTAGGTATAAGCCGTGCATCTCCGTTATATCGGGTTGCCACTTTAGGGGAATGATACACCCCACTGTGGGGCCAGCACGGGTATCTACGTGTAGGGAGCCGATCGAAAAAATGGAAAGTGGGGTACACCTAGTGGAGATAGGGGCAGGCGACACCTATGTAGTCAGCTAGGAGTACGTACAACCATTAAGAAAGTTTCTAAGTGAAGGTAAGTGGGATCAATCTTTAGGGTGACTGGTGTGGTGCAGTATAGTGTTTATCCTTTAGTATTTAGGAGCGCCTATAACGTTTCCTTTAGCGATTGTCTATGTCCTTAATCTGCTCTTTCATAGACATTTCCTTGTTTTCCAGCTTATGCCTTAGTCCAGTTATTTTGATAATAGTATTGTAGAATTATCATACTCGCCAGACTTTATGTCTGACCCCCCTCTTTTCCATCTTTTTTTTCCTTCAGGTCCTCAGGTTGGGCCAAGTTCTAGTGGAGTCTAGTTGGATCGCTTATCTCTTGGAATGCTTGGACTGCAGAAGTAAAGTCCAGCTTGTTATCTTTCTTTTTAATGGCTATTTATTGTAATGGGATTATGTATTTTGTTTTTGTGAAGATGGATATTGTACTTGGTTATGATCTATGGTTTTATGATGTAACAGACATATTTAATTTCCGCTACAATAAAATAAAGTTTTAGATTTTCAAGTGCTATTTATTATCTGTCTTGTTGTAATTTCTCTGTTCTATATTCACTTATGACCTCCATGGAAGTTAGTGCATTCCCCTGGTGAGTGAGATTAATGGACGTGGAGTGTTACACGTGGTATCAGAGCATAAGGTTACCAGAACAGATAAAATTTTTAGAAAAATATTTTTCTAAAGCATTTTTGGAAGAAGTGCTTTCAAAAACATGTTATTTAGTTTATGAAAAACATAATCCCAAATAGCCATATCCTTATCTTTATCTTTCGAATTCTCCATTTTGAATCTTTCCTTTTTCGTTTCAGCATGGCTGAAGATCTTAATCTCCCAGAAGGTGTGACGGTTCCAGGGTGGTTTAGGAGATATTTGGAGGCTAGGGCCACCACTGCAGGCCCAGCAGATGTTCCTCCACCCCCAGTTGCACCCATTCCTCCTCCTCCTCCTCATGTTGACACTTTTGCAAAGACGTGCAAGGAATTTAAGGCTATGGGAGGAAAAACTTTTCAAGGGACTGAGACGTTTGTGGAGGCCAGAGACTGGCTTAAGGAGACTGAGGAATTGTTGGATATCTTTGAAGTGGAAGATGGGAGGAAAGTCCGTTTAGCTGCTTGGTTAATGAAGGGAGAGGCCTCGTTTTGGTGGGAGGTCACTAACGGGGAACGTCCAGTTGATTCATGGGCGAATTTCAGACGAAGGTTTGAGGCAAAGTTTCTTTCAAGGGCAGACGAGAATTTAAATATGGAAAAATTCCTGACATTAAAGCAAGGGAGCTTATCAGTGAAGGAATATGTCAATAAATTTAATCAGTTAGCAAGGTTTGGCTTGGAGTTGGTGAACACGCCAAAGAAGAAAGCTTTGAGGTTCGTTAGAGGCTTGAATGAACCGTTGCAAGGGTTGGCTATGACCTACATCCCTATGGGAGCCACCTTTGAAAGGCTAGTAGAAATGGCACCTATGCATGAGGATAAGGCAGTTGAAAAGAAAGGGGATCGGAAGAAACCCCAACAGCAAAATAAGAAGGGTGGTAAAAATAATAATGGCAAAGGGAAGAAGAGATGCTTCAATTGTGGGACGCCTGGCCATCTCAGCAAAGATTGTAGAAAGAAAAAGAAGACTGGTTGTTTTCATTGTGGAGATGCGGGACATTTGGTGAAGGACTGCCCAAAGAAGGGGCAGAGGGCAGGGTCTACCTCGGGAGGACAGGTGCAGGCTCTTATGGCACCAGGGCAGGCAAGGGGGCAAGTTCAAGCTATTACGGCCCCACCGCTGCAAGAAAGAGGTAGAACAATTTCTGTTGAAAGCTTAGTTTTTCTGTTTGATCATCCTGTCCGTACCTTATTCGATTCTGGCGCATCTCATTCGTTTATCTCTGCATCATTAGTTGAATTACTGCACTTGAACACCAGTTTAGTAGAGGATCCCTTGGTTGTTTCAAATCCAATTGGGGGTTCGGCTCATTTGACCATGATATGTTTGGATTTGAAAATCTCTATACTTAGCGTTGAATTTAGATGTGATGCTTATGTATTGGGCTTCACGGGCTATGGGCTAATTTTAGGAATGGATTGGTTATCTAGAAATGGGGCCATTCTTGATTGTGAAAGGAGAGTAGTTAGGCTTGTGACTCGCCTTGGTAACACTCTCGACATCTTTTGTAATCCCATAGATTCCGTTATGCTGAGTTATCTTGAATCGCTTGACGCGTCTGTAGAGAATCTGCGGTCGTTAGAGGTGGTCCGGGAATATCCGGATGTGTTTGATGAGGTGAAGGGCTTACCTCCAAAGCGGGAGATAGACTTTCGAATTTATCTTGTGGATAATGCTAAACCCGTATCTTTGCCAGTGCGCCACATGGCTCCTCGTGAAAGGAGGGAACTCAATAAGCAAGTGAAGGAGTTGCTTGAGAAGGGGTTCATAAGACGTAGTATATCGGAGTGGGGTGCTCCAGTAGTATTTGCTACAAAGGCGGATGGGTCCCTTAGACTTTGTGTGGACTATAGAGAACTAAACAAACTTACTAAAAAGAACCGACACCCACTGCCGAGGATTGACGATCTCTTTGATCAGTTAGTTGGCGCCTCAGTGTTTTCGCAGTTGGACTTAGCCACTGGCTTTCATCAACTGAGAGTGGCTGAGGATAGTATAGATAAGACTGCTTTTAGGACTCCTGACGGATTCTACGAATGGCTAGTGATGCCCTTTGGTTTGACAAACGCCCCCGCATATTTTGTTGATTTGATGAGTAGGGTGTTTAGGGAGTACCTTAACAAATTCGTGGTAGTCTTTGTGGATGACATCTTAGTCTTCTCTAAGAATGAAGAAGAGCATGCCCTACATCTTAGGGAAGTGTTGGAAACCCTTCGAGCGCATAACCTTAAGGCAAAATTTTCTAAGTGTCACTTCTGGAGGAAAGAAGTACGGTTCTTAGGGCACGTTGTTTCCAAGGAAGGGATAGCAGTGGATCCCGCAAAGGTGGTGGCCATCCAAGATTGGAAGGTCCCTAAAAATGTAACCGAAGTAAGAAGTTTCTTGGGGTTGGCTGGCTATTATAGGAAGTTTATCAAAGACTTCGTAAAAATATCAGCTCCATTAACACGGTTAACGAAGAAGAACCTGGTTTTTACGTGGGACGAAGATTGTGATGATGCGTTCCAACGTTTAAAGAGAGCCTTAACTTCAGCCCCAGTCTTAGTGCTGCCAGACGGGAATAAACCGTTTACCGTCTATACTGATGCTTGTGGGACGGGACTTGGCGCGGTCATCATGCAAGAGGGAAGAGTAATAGCCTATGGTGGAAGGCGGTTGAGGGTTCATGAAAAGAATTACCCTACGCATGACCTTGAGTTAGCCGCAATTGTTTACGCGCTTAAGTCTTGGCGTCACTATCTTCTTGGTGAGAAATTCGAACTGTTCACTGACCACAAATCATTAAAATAATTATTCTCTCAGAAGGATTTGAATTTAAGGCAGTAACGGTGGATGGAATTCTTATCCTCCTACGATTTTGAAATAGCATATACCCCGGGCAAGGGTAACGTGGTAGCAGACGCCTTAAGTAGGAAAAGGTTGTCCTTGAGTCCGTTGTTTGTTGAATGACGAAGCTTAGAATTCATCTTCATGTTTGACTTTAGACCCTCCGTTGACCTAGTACCTGGTTTGTTAGCATCCTTGGAGGTTAGACCTACACTTCTAGGACGAGTTGGTGAGGCACAGCAAGACGACCCCAGTTGGTTGAGATAGTAGAAAAGCTCAAAGGAGGGGAGTCGTCTAGCCATCTTCGTAGGTATACCCTAGACGATAAGGGTTGGTTACGAAGGGATAATAGACTTTGTGTACCACAAGACGAAGACTTAAGGAAGGCCATTCTTGATGATGCTCATCGCTCAAAGATGACCATTCATCCCGGCAGAGACAAAATGTACAAAGATATGAAGCGGGTTTTCTTTTGGGCCGGTACGAAAAAGGATGTGGCCGAGTACGTCGCTAGATGCTTGGTGTGCCAACGAGTAAAAGCGGAACAAAAGAAACCCGGTGGGTTGCTTCACCCATTGGAAGTTCCACTATGGAAATGGGAAAGCGTCTCAATGGATTTTGTGGATGGATTACCAAGATCAAGGAAGGGTAACACGGGGATTTGGGTTATAGTAGATAGACTTACTAAGAGCGCCCATTTTATTCCCGTGAAAAGTAAGAGGACTGCTCCGTGGTTGGCTTCTGTATACATTAAAGAGATAGTTCGTTTGCACGGTATTCCTTCTAGTATAGTAAGCGACCGTGATCCCATCTTCACTAGCGAATTTTGGAAGAGTTTACAAGAGGCGGTAGGGACTCAGCCATGTTTGAGCACCGCATATCATCCTCAGACGGACGGCCAGACCGAGAGGGTGAATCGTATTCTAGAGGATCTTTTAAGGCTTTGTATCCTAGACTTTGGGGGTACATGGGAAGAGCACCTTCCGTTGGTAGAATTCGCATATAATAATAGCTTTCAGTCTAGTATTGGCATGGCACCTTTCGAAGCTCTTTATGGAAGGCCTTGCCGTTCGCCTACATGTTGGTGGGAATCTACCGATAAAATCCTACTTGGGCCCGATATGGTTAGGGAAACCTCGGAGAAGATTGATTTTATTCGAAGGAGGATGAAAGCAGCACAAGATAGGCATAAATCGTATGCTGATAAGAGGAGGATAGATCTTGAGTTTGACATTGGGGACATGGTTTTTATCAAAGTATCTCCGTTACGGAATGTTGTTCGCTTTGGGTCCGTTGGGAAATTAGCGCCAAGGTTTGTAGGGCCGTTTCCTATAAAAGACAGGATTGGGAAGATGGCGTACAGGGTGGAGTTGCCTGAGAAACTTAGTGGAGTACACGACGTATTCCATGTATCACATTTGAGGAAGTGTTTGCACAAGACCGCGGAGGTGGTAGACCCGAGCTTGCTTAAAGAGGTGGAAATAGAGCGTGATGCAACAAATAGACGAGCTCCTACATGCATTCTTGGGTCGGAGATCAAAAAGTTGAGGAATCGAGAGGTCAGACTAGTTAAAGTGCAATGGGGAGATGATGAGAGCAACGCTACTTGGGAGACAGAAGAGAAGATGCGTTCGTTGTACCCCTATCTTTTTGAGGGTATGTCTTTTAATTTCTCCTTTATCGCTTAGCTTATCTTATCTTATCTTTAGTATGTCCTCTCATTAGTATCTTTGACCTTTAGTTAGGATAATCCTATGGTTGAAACATGTGTTTGAGACATGTTATGTATGATGGATGCAAAATGGATGCAAGTGTTTGCTAGTGGTTGCTCGTGGATGCATATATACACACACTTTAGGCACTAGATCGGCTCAGTCACTACATATTGCATATTGCATAAATGAATGTATTTAGTATAATGGATGTATAATGGTTGTACCATCATATAGATGCTGCATTCGGTTGAATGGATGTGCACGCATATAGAAGTAGTATGTAAGCAATTATGATCTTTTGCATACATAATGGATGCATGGCACTATCATGAATTGCATCAAGGAGGTCAACTGAATCAGTGGACCGCCTGATTTTGCATTAGATACGGACATATACACACACTATGCGTTTAAACATAAAAGCATTAGAAGTCTATAAGGACAGTGGATGCTAGTGTTTGATGATTGAGTAGATGGTTGATTGGATGTTAGGTTAAACATTCTTCTTGACTTGAAGATTTCGGGGTCGAAATCCTTTAAGGAGGGGAGAATGTAACACCCCGTAAATCAGTTAATACTAATATTCACAAATGAAAGAATAATTAATTTCAAATATAAGAATATTGGGAAATAGGCTGCGCCATTGTGTTCGTCTCGGAAAAATACGCGAAATAGAGTCCGAAATTTTGTGAATCGGAGTTCGTATGACCGAGATATGGCCTCGAGAAGTTTCACGAAAAATTCAAATTTTAAAACAGATTTCAAAAACACAGAAATGGATGCAGGCGGGAAAACTCCCGCCCAGACCAGGTCGACCTGGGGGTCGACTTGGGAGTCGACCTGGGGGGGGGGGCAGGTCGACACTAGAGTCGACCTGGGTGTCACCTCCCTGGTCGAGCCCAGGTGACCTGGGTGCATCTGGTTGGGTTTTCAGGCTGTGTTTTGAAGGCTGGACGAAATCTAATGGCTCTAATCTATTCTAGGGTAAATCTAATGGCCTAAATGCATCCTAACATCTATAAATAAGTGGGTAGACTCTAACCCTAAATCACTTGAAAAATTGGAGAGCTACCGACATGCCGTTGCCATCGAGTTCAGCATAGCCGTCACAAACTAAAGAAGAAGGAGAAAGCCTAGCCTACAACTAAATCTACTCAACAAACAAATTAAATCAAAGACTCTTTCTATTTCTCTTCTTTAAATTGTGAGTATGATGATTCTCACAATGTTATTATAAAATAATTCGATTAAGTTATGAATGGATCACAAGAAAGTGATGTGAATTGTAAATTCTATATTGTGGATCTCTTGTTATGTTATTATGTTGTCATATGTTGTAAATTATATGTTGTAAATTCTCCTATGCTATGCCATGCTATGATGAAAATCATGCTATGCTATGTTATGCTATCATGCTATGCTATGTGTAAATCATGCTATGTTATGTCATAAATCTTATATATGTTGTAGATCTCATGTTAACACATATGTTGGAAATCCATAAGTTATATGATCATGATATCATGTTAAGTTGTGTTGAATCGTACAAGTTGTAAAATCATGATGTTGTTATTTATGCAAATTGGATCATGTTTTAAAGTTTATGTTTTTTTTTCTAAAAATTAAATGGATCATGATTATGGGAATTTGCCTATTAAGTTAGGTGTACCCATATACATGAATCCACAATTTAAATTGGATCTTGAATATGGGAATTTGCCTATTAAGTTAGGTGTACCCATATGCATGAATCTATGACTAAATGAATTTTTATTATGGGAATTTGCCTATTGAGTTATGTGTACCCATATAAACCCATATTGTTAGATTAGATGATGTTGATTCACACATGTTCCTATGCAAGTTTGTGAAAGTTGATTGAGATCATATTATGTGAATTATGAACAAGTTGACATCTTTGGATCCATGACATGTATAATCCTATGCAAGTTGTACATATGCAAGTTTCACCCCTTATTATGATTCATTTAGTCATATATACATGTTGTTATTGTGATAATCTCTTTTATGCTATGAGTTAGACTTTTCGAGTCTAATATATATTTTGCGAATAAACGTTCAAACGTGGGGTAGGGGTGATATTAGGAATTAATAAACTGGGTGCAATTTTGTATGATTTTGCACGCCTTGAATGGATGTCCATAATTGAGTCAATTATGGACAATGTTGAATTTGGAATTAATTAATAATTCAAGTAGGGAATCATTAAAATTGGGGAAAGTGGATTATTAATAATAATCAATGCTTAGGACACGAGGTTGGACCCGTTTGTGACGTAAACCTGCCCGGACCCGCCCGGCAAATCCAGTAGTCACAAATGTCGTCCCAATGTGAGAGGTCCTAGGCCCAAACTAAATCATAACAGTTGTAAAGACACGAGGTTAGACTCTTTTATGGTATAAGACTGCCCGGACCCGCCCGGCTAATCCAGCTGCCATAAATGCCAGTCTAATGTGAGAGGTCTTTATGAGGTTATGGCCTTAAGGAATTAAGAAATACTTAGCTAGATAATCATGTAAGGTGGGACATGGGGGTTAAGTAGGTGCCTTGTGTGGCATGAGGAATCTAGTGGTTGCCTTTAGAGGCATTTGAAATACGATTAGACTTAACCAAATACACATGTAAATGAACATGACTAAGTGGGTTAAGTGGATGGACTAATGGGACAAGCTTAGGTGGAATGCTTGTGGGAAATAATGGGGGCCCATTTCAACCAGTATCCCAAAACGTATCTTTGTGGGCTCGACCCAAGTCGAGGACGGGACACGCATACTGGGTTTGACTATTAGAGGCCAAAACAGGGAGCGGTGGCAACGCAAGTCCAACGGGTTTCATATGCGTTTGTGGACCCGGGCTGGTAGGTAAGACGTTGTTGCATTGTGTAGGTATAAGCCGTGCATCTCCGTTATATCGGGTTGCCACTTTAGGGGAATGATACACCCCACTGTGGGGCCAGCACGGGTATCTACGAGTAGGGAGCCGATCGAAAAAATGGAAAGTGGGGTACACCTAGTGGAGATAGGGGCAGGCGGCACGTATGTAGTCAGCTAGGAGTACGTACAGCCATTAAGAAAGATTCTAAGTGAAGCTAAGTGGGATCAATCTTTAGGGTGACTGGTGTGATGCAGTATAGTGTTTATCCTTTCGTATTTAGGAGCGCCTATAACGTTTCCTTTAGCGATTGTCTATGTCCTTAATCCGCTCTTTCATAGACATTTCCTTGTTTTCCAGCTTATGCCTTAGTCCAGTTATTTTGATAATAGTATTGTAGAATTATAATACTCGCCAGACTTTATGTCTGACCCCCCTCTTTTCCATCTTTTTTTTTCCTTCAGGTCCTCAGGTTAGGCCAAGTTCTAGTGGAGTCTAGTTGGATCGCTTATCTCTTGGAAAGCTTGGACTGCAGAAGTAAAGTCCAGCTTGTTATCTTTCTTTTTAATGGCTATTTATTGTAATGGGATTATGTATTTTGTTTTTGTGAAGATGGATATTGTACTTGGTTATGATCTATGGTTTTATGATGTAACAGACATATTTAATTTCCGCTGCACTAAAATGAAGTTTTAGATTTTCAAGTGCTATTTATTGTCTATCTTGTTGTAATTTCTCTGTTTAATATTCACTTATGACCTCCATTGAAGTTAATGCATTCCCCTGGTGTGTGACATTAATGGACGTGGAGTGTTACAACCGTCCACTCATTTAGCTTGAGTGTAACGAATATATTACCACCTCCACGGTTGGGAATGATCCACCGATTACCGAAGGTAACAGCAGTGAAAATAGATTAAGAAACAAAACGAAATACTCTAGATGGTGATAATATACCCTGCTTGGGTATGACCCAACTAGCCATGCTGCCTAGCCCAACTATTGTCTTTCTCGGTTTGTGAGGTTTTAGGTCACGTTACCGTTTTTGACGGGTTATTCTTCAACGCCTTTGAATATCACACCGTCCTATCTGACAGATCACTCATTTGTTTCCACAAACATATTCTGGTTATAAGGCTAAAGAAACGAATCTCTCCGCCACCAACATAATACACTTATGTAAAGTCGATGTGAAAAATCTGATTGATATACGTTGTCAGACATTCGACTGTTCGGATCTGTTCTGGGATTTAACAGACCGTAGATACTATTTTGAAATAGTCCTTGCATTCTTCATCTTTATCGATTCCTGGTATACGTCGTAAAGTTCGAGTCGAAGTGAAAAGTAAATTCCGGACTCTTCGAAACGATGTACGAATTTTCTTTTATAGTCAATAATTTATTATCAGCTTACTGTCTTTAATTCAGTTGCACATCCTATATTTATAATTAGATATACAGTATATAAAATTTCTCTGTTTCATATCTGAATATTTTAAATATCATTTACAAATGTATAGTTAAAGTGTGTGCGACGCACACAAGATGTTATACAGTTTTTATCAATATTTGGCAGTGTCTAGAAAAAGCCCGTGCTTCGCACACGGTATTTTTTCATGTTGAACATTGATGTTTAGATGATGTTTCACTGCTAAAGTTCTGCTGGAAATCATTTATTTCCTTCATATTTTACTTAAATAAATTGTTTAATAATTTATTTAAATTAAATTATCTTTAAAACTTAAGTTTCCATCTCGATGAACTTCATCGGACAACTTCGTTTCTCTGACCTCACTGTCATCTTTACTGTTCCACTTGCCTAAGCTAAATTAAATAAAAACTCTATTTTTATTTAATTAATTAATTACTGATTAATTATATTTTATTTATATATTTAGTTAAATTCGATTAAATTAAATTCTTGCATTTAAAAACTGTTTCTCTCTTACAATTGCCAAGTCGGATCTGGCATCTCCAAATCAAATGACCACCAAGGGGTGAACACTCACTTTCACTTGGTATCCCCACCGGATCAACCATGCCAGAAAGCCTTGCCTCGACCCTTGCCTTGCCGCTCCGATCAGCTCGAAAACACTAGTGAATCCACTCGAAAATCTTGTGCCAACCTCCTCTTTTCCTTCTCCATTTTCTTCTCTGGCCTCGCCTGTACAACGTGCATTGGTGTGCACGTGCACACCTCCACCCGACATCGTGGCGCCTTCGAACCACCACCCACAAGTTCGCTTGTCACCACCGATCATCTATGACCAGTCACCACCACCTCCAGTCACCTCCCTCTCCAAATCATTCTTCCACGTTTTAAAACCGAAAGCTGCTCCTCAATACCCCTACCTATATCGACCTCGTCCGACACCCTCCGACCACCTGGAGACCTCGCACCGCCGCCGATAGCTGCCCCAACTTCCGACGCCGCTCCTCCCCAAGTTCTGGCCCACTCCATCCATCGTGGACACCACACGACCTCTGGAAATGCTCGAACCCATTTCGCTTCTCAGAACATAAATCGAGCTCGTTAGCTCAATCCACTTGCTGGAAAAATTATCTGATATTTTTCCCATGATCCCCAAAGTCTCACCCTCCTCCACGCTCCACGCCTTGGCGTTCAACTACGTGGATCATCGGATTTTGGCGACAATGCCATTTCTGTCCATCTCGACTTATCTACCCAATCTCAACGTTTAAAATCTTGGAAACACTTTTAAAAATCATCGTTTGGCCTGTCGATTACATTCATAAACCTGTATTTCGATTTTGTGATGTTTTGAAATTTAAGTGTTGAGTTTGAGACAGAGAACCAACTGTTCTTGTCTGTCGGGGTTTTCAAAACAAAATGTTCACACTCTGATCTCTCTAAATGTTTGTAAATGTTTGAATATACATAATTAGCTCCTACGTATACACACATGTCTTGTGTTTTAAAACAAATCAAAGTGTAGTTTAAAATCAGAGATTATTTTGTTTTAACAGAGGAAACAAATCAGTGTTTTCCTTGTTTACAGTTCAAAATATAAACCCATTCCCCAACCTACTATCCCTTATATACAGAGTTTACTGATGAATATAAACGAGGTGTTCTAGCATCCAAAAGATTGTTAACATCATGATATAACTTGCAGTAACATATATACAGGAAATGAGTAAAACTGTTTACAGTAAACAATGAAATCAAACTTGAACTTAGTGAGGTTTACTCACTTGCAAATAGCTTTTGAATTCTTGCTTGAAAATGGATGATAACTCTCAGCAAAAACTTGTATTTGTGTAAAGAGAAAATGCATGGAATTGGACATGTATTTATAGGAAAATTTCTAAAGTTTTCTACAGCAAACTCTCTACCTACCCCCTTTCTCTCTCTTGCATTTGTGGTGTAAAATTGTTATAGCAAAAGTAAGTGTACCCTTCACCGAATCATCTTCTTACCAACCTGTCTTTGGTCTCTACTAAGTATATGAGCCTATGCTTGCATTAAATGCAAGGCTTGATTTCATTAAATGCTACAAAACACTTGCCATCAAAGTGTAAGAGAATGGATATTTCTCTCTTGATATTTGTTTGCTACTAAATCATTTCAGCCGCAGATATATATGTATGAGGGGATTAGGTCCTAATCTACTACTTAATGATGGGTTTGGATCTTGTTTGCTTTTGTATGCTAACTTCCATATGCTAGTTGTAAATAGGATTTAGTTACACTATTTTGTGTTGCCAATATTCTCACTCTTCTCTCAGTTAGAAATTTTGTCACAAATGTTTTGCTTAAGTATGTTATAATATAAATATTAAACATACCTTATATAAGTTAAGTTCTAGTGCAAACCATATATGTATATACATACATATAGGTGATTATACACATTTTAATTGGTTGAGCAACTCAAATATATTTAAATTTCCTTATTAAAATAGATATCAGATGCTTGAAAAATCCAGCCATTACAGACTACCCCACTTAAAAGAATTTCGCCCCGAAATTACATAAGAAAGATAGAAAGTTTCCAAAAGAAAATATTTCATAAACTGGTTGTTTTAGTACACATACACATATGACTAGTTCTATACTAGCACTAGTCTTGATCCATACAATAATACTAGACTTGACTACTCAAGTTCTAAACTGCCCCAAAATATACACTCGTAACTATCCTCCTCGAGTCTCTGTCCTACTACTCGTCGTCAGAGATATCTATTATCTCTACGACCTCCTCGTCATCAGATATATTAAGGACCTCAACTACGTCTTCTGCATCAGTCTCCTTCTCATCATCCTCTATATAAATCAGACCCACTGGTGGTATTAAATATAGCCTCACCACTTTGTTGCGAAGTTGCTTTCCCTCTCGGTCAATAATACTAAATGGATGTCTTATCACTGTCAAATCTGGCTCGATCTCTATCTCTTGCTGAATAGAGGGTTCCAGAATTAATGATGGATTGTGCATACATTTTCTCAAGTGTGATACATGAAATACGTTGTGAATTCCCGCCATATATTCTGGTAATTCAACTTTATATGCTTGAAAACCTATTCTTTCTAAGACGCGGAAAGGTCCAACATATCTTGGTGCTAACTTTCCATATTTTCCAAATCTTACTACTCCCTTCATTGGTGAGATCTTCACAAAAACTAGATCTTCTATTTCGAATACTAAATCTCTTCACCTTTTATCGGCATAGCTTTTCTGGCGATCCTGGGCTTCCTTCATTCTCAGCTTCACAAATTCCACTTTTGCTGCTGCCTCTCGTATCATATCCGGACCAATTACCAATTTGTTTCCGGACTCCACCCAACATGCAGGCGCTTTACAAGGTCTTCCATATAATGCTTCATATGGTGCCATTTGTATACTCGCCTGGTAACTGTTATTATATGAAAATTCTACTAGGTGTAAATGATCTTCCCATGATCCTCCAAAATCTAAAATACACGCTCTTAGAAGATCTTCCAATATACGATTAACTCTTTCCGTCTGACCGTCCGTTTGAGGATGGTAAGCTGTACTGAAATTTAATCTTGTTCCCAACGTTCTCTGCAAAGCTTCCCAAAATCTACTTGTGAAAATGGTATCTCTGTCGCTTACAATGCTCGTTGGAATACCATGCAGTCGTACTATCTCTTTCATGAATACTTCGGCTAATGTCATGGCAATGCGCGTTGGTTTCACTGGAATAAAGTGCGCACTCTTAGTTAACCGATCTACGATTATCCAAATCCCTTCGTAGCCTCTCCTTGTTCTTGGCAAACAATCGATGAAGTCCATCGATATCATTTCCCACTTCCAGTTGGGAATCTCTAATGACCGTAATAGTCCAGCAGTCTTTTGATGGTCTCCCTTGACTTGCTGACAACATAGACATTCATTTACGAAAGTAATGATATCTTTATTCATTCCTGACCACCAGAATACTCGTCTCATATCGTGATTCATTTAATGAATTCCTGGATGGATGCTCAACTTTGATGCATGGCATTCTTTTAAAATCTCCTGTCTTATCCCATCCACGTTAGGTACGCATATTCTGCCGTTTATTCTCAATACTCCTTGATTTTCCAACTCGAAGTCAGTCTCTTTTCCGTTTGTGACTCCTCGAATAATCTTTTCCAGTTTGGGATCCCTTTTCTGATTACTCATTATCCTTTCTTGGAGAGTCGGTGTGACTTCCAAAAGTGATAATATCGCATTTCTACTCAAGGCATCTGCCACTACGTTCGCTTTTCCCGGTGTATAAATGATATCCAAGTAATATGATGCAAGAAATTCTAACCACCGATGTTGTCTCAGATTTAAATCTTTTTGAGTGAACAGATACTTCAATGGTTTATGATCAGTGAAAAGTTCGAATCTCTCACCCAGAAGATAATGTCTCCACATCTTTAATGCGAAAACCACTGCCAATAACTCTAGGTCGTGAGTTGTGTAATTCTTCTCGTGAATCCTTAACTGCCTACTTGCATATGAAATCACTTGTCCCTTCTGCATTAACACCGCTCCTACTCCCCTTCCACAAGCATCGGTGTAAACTGCAAATCCGCTCGTTCCATCAGGAACAACTAATACTGGTGCTTCCGTTAATCTTTTCTTTAGTACTTGAAACGATTCTTCACACTTTGGGTCCCAAATAAACTTTTGGCCTTTCTTTGTTAACTTGGTCAGATGTGACGATATTTTGGAGTAGTCTCGGATAAATCTTCGATAGTATCCTGCCAGTCCTAGGAAACTACGAATATCTGTTGGTGTTTGAGGTTGTTTCCATAGTTGTACTGCATCTACTTTAACTGGGTATACTGATATCCCATCTCCGTTTACTATGTGCCCCAAAAATCTCACTTTCGATTTCCAAAAGTGACATTTTGAAAACTTTGCCTTCAACACGTGTTTCCTTAGAGTTTCTAGCACTACTCTAAGATGACCACGGTGCTCTTCTTCGGTTTTTGAAAAGATTAAGATATCGTCAATGAAAACGAGGACGAATTTATTAAGAATTTTCCTAAAGACTCTGTTCATCAGATCTACGAAGAAAGCTGGTGCGTTGGTTAGTCCGAACGGCATAACCAACCATTCATAAAAGAAATCTGGGCCTCTGAATGTTGTTAAAGGAATACAATCTTCAGTGATTCTCAATTGGTGAAATCCTGTTGCTAAATCCATTTGGGAGAATACCGTTGCTCCGTGCAATTGATCGAAAAGGTCATCAATTCTAGGTAATGGATATCTATTTCGGATGGTTACTTTATTTAATTCTCGGTAGTCCACACACAGTCGTAAGGACCCATCAGACTTTACTACAAAAACTACCGCAGAGCCCCAACTAGAAAAACTAGGTCGGATTAAGCCTTTACTCAGCAAATCCCGAGTTTGTTTCTCTAATTCCTGAACTTCCTTGGGAGCCATCCGTCCCTTTGGTTGAATCATTTGTCTAGCTCCTGGGACTAAATCAATTCGGAATTCGATCTCTCGATGCGGAGGTAAACTTCCGACTTCCTCGAATACGTCCTTGAATTCTCTTACTACTTCCAAAGTGTCGAGACTTTCTTGAGGTGCTTCTAAAGCGTATAGAAAACTACAGGTGTGAATTCCCGGTTTCCCACAAGTTATTCTAGCTTTTCGCTCTAAGATAGTTATAAGAGTTATGATTTCTTTATCACATTTTATCTTGGCTTGGAACTTGCTTAACCATTCTAATCCAAGTATAAAATTGAAACTTTTGAAGTCTAGAACATAGAAGTCAAATCGAAAAGAGTGTGAGAGATATAAGAGAGTTATATCCTCACAACACATTTTAAGCTCAGTTTTCCCCCTATGGGGTTTGATACGCAAATGGGGTTTGGTGATATAATTGGTTTAAGGTCAAACTGATCTATGGTTTCGGCTGAAATAAAACTGTGTGAAGCGCCGGTATCAAATAAAACACGAAGGTAAATTCCATTAAACTGTAAAGTACCTTCCAGCACTCCCCTCCCTTTCACATTCTAAGAAGTAGACGGTTCATCTTTGATTGTAAAAACCCTAGGCAATGGTGCCCTCTTCATCAATGGATAGTCTTTCACCATGTGTCCTGGTTGATGACAGTTGAAACAGAGATTCTTCACTACCATCTCGTTCCTCTGATTCTGGTTTTGGTTCTGATTCTGTTACTGAGGTTTTTGTTGCTGTCTCGGGTATTGCTGGGGTTTCTGTTGCTGTTGTGGGTATTGCTAGGGTTTCTGTTGCTGTTGTGGGTATTGCTGGGGTTTCTAGTTCCCCTTTTGTTTACAAAATCGTGCAATGTGTCCCTTTTGCTTGCAGTTGTGACACACCATATTCTTAAATTTACCTTCCACAGTCTGTTGCCCCATCTTAGCTTGGCCCTGATTATCATTCCAATCCGGGTTGACCTTTCTTTTCATGATATTCACCCCACTCGTCTCCCCAGTCTGGATCCTCGCTCCTGGTTTCTTTGTATCTAGTGCTTCATATCTGAGTGCTAAGTCTACTAGTTCCACAAATGGATCCTTCAAATGTCCCATCATCCTTCCTTGCAGATTATCTCTAAGACCAGCAACAAACATCTCGTTCTTTTTCAAAAGAGTATTTATCAGCTCCGGTCCAAAGATTGAACGTGCGTTGAACTGGTTTTCGTACTCAGCGACAGACATGCTTTCCTGCTTTAAGTCAATGAAGTCTCGGTACATCGTTGTCCTTCCAGTAGCAGGTAGATACTGACCTTCAAAAGCTTCTTTGAACATGGGCCAAGTAAAGTTTTCCTCAGGAGTGTTAGCAGTCTGGGCATCCCACCATATTGCTGCGGCTCCTTCCAGATTCCATAAAGCTAAGAGATGCTTATGCTCGTCATCCAACCTTAGTCCTTTAAAAATCTTCTCACATGACCTAATCCATGCTTGGACTCCGACCAGTGATTCAGTACCTCTGAAAATCTTTCCTCCCAGAGTTGTGTAATTCTTACAGACCATAGCAAAGTTAGGCTGAGTTGGTGCTCGAATTACTTCAGTAGTATCCACTTGGGTCTGGTTAACAGTGTGTCCGTTTGTCGTAGTTGCTCCGCTTGCTCCTCGGCCTCTTCCTCCACGAGAACTCATTTTCAACTCCTTGAGTACACGGATTGAAATTTTATTAACTAAAATAGGAAAAATATGTCGAGGGATTACCTAAGTAACTACGATCTACATATATTAAAAATATAGTTTTTAGTAAAAATACGCTCTCTTACTATTTCAAAGCCTAAATGTTTCCGAAGAACATAGGCTTTGATACCAACTGTAACGGCGCGATTTTCGGCCCTCCGAAAACCGTGTCATTTTTGAAAGAAATTAGAAGATGAGATAGAAAAGATAGAACTAATAGAATAGAAGAATAAGAAGTTATCAGAAATCTCACAGCGGAATTTAAAAATACAAATACATTACATCGTAGGGTCTGATACATCATAATACATCAACAACTTACATCATCATAGTACATTCGCATAATAATACATCATGATATGGAAATACAAATCTAACTGGATACATAGGTGTAGTAAACTACTGGACTTGTCCTGCAACTTGAACTTCGTAAGGTTCCATTTGCCAACCTGAATTACTTTCCTACTCATAATAAATATTATGAGTACCCAAGAGTTTAGGGAAAACACAGAAAATAAACTCCGGGTCAGTCAGGGGACTGGTGTGAGTAAACACAGTTAAATAGATGTAAACAGGGAAATAAGGAATAAGGTGTTCCGTTATTAATAGATTCAATTACTTTAGAAATCTTAAGCCCAATCCATAACTAATATATGGAAAACGACCCTTGTATTTTAAATATCAAAACGTTTGATATTTATGATAGTATTTATCAAATAAATAATCATCTAGTGAATCGCTTGCATCTCACGTTCACGTACATAGAATAAAATCTAAAACCGTCGAGCGCTTATTGGAATTTGGTTTCTAACTGACAGGGTATCGGAGCACCCACCGATCAGTGTACTCTAGAGAAGATACACTAGGGTTCAACAAGAACATCCTGCAAAACCGGCCACACATGACCGTCCACTCATTTAGCTTGAGGGTAACGAATATATTACCACCTCCACGGTTGGGAATGATCCACCGATTACCGAAGGTAACAGCAGTGAAAATAGATTAAGAAACAAAAAGAAATACTCTAGATGGTGATAATATACCCTGCTTGGGTATGACCCAACTAGCCATGCTGCCTAGCCCAACTATTGTCTTTCTCGGTTTGTGAGGTTTTAAGTCACGTTACCGTTTTTGACGGGTTATTCTTCAACGCCTTTGAATATAACACTGTCCTATCTGTTTCCACAAACATATTCTGGGTATAAGGCTAAAGAAACGAATCTCTCCGCCACCAACATAATACACTTATGTAAAGTCGATGTGAAAAATCTGATTGATATACGTTGTCAGACATCCGACTGTTCAGATCTGTTCTGGGATTTAACAGACCGTAGATACTATTTTGAAATAGTCCTTGCATTCTTCATCTTTATCGATTCACGGTATACGTCGTAAAGTTCGAGTCGAAGTGGAAAGTAAATTCCGGACTCTTCGAAACGATGTACGAATTTTCTTTTATAGTCAATAATTTATTATCAGCTTACTGTCTTTAATTCAGTTGCACATCCTATATTTATAATTAGATATACAGTTTATAAAATTTCTCTGTTTCATATCTGGATATTTTAAATATCATTTACAAATGTATAGTTAAAGTGTGTGCGACGCACACAAGATGTTATACAGTTTTTATCAATATTTGGCAGTGTCTAGAAAAAGCCCGTGCTTCGCACACGGTATTTTGTCATGTTGAACATTGATGTTTAGATGATGTTTCACTGCTAAAGTTCTGCTGGAAATCATTTATTTCTTTCATATTTTACTTAAATAAATTGTTTACTAATTTATTTAAATTAAATTATCTTTAAAACTTAAGTTTCCATCTCGATGAACTTCATCGGACAACTTCGATTCTCTGACCTCACTGTCATCTTTACTGTTCCACTTGCCTAAGCTAAATTAAATAAAAACTCTATTTTTATTTAATTAATTAATTACTGATTAATTATATTTTATTTATTTATTTAATTAAATTCGATTAAATTAAATTCTTGCATTTAAAAACTGTTTCTCTCTTACAATTGCCAAGTCCGATCTGGCATCTCCAAATCAAATGACCACCAAGGGGTGATCACTCACTTTCACTTGGTATCCCCACCGAATCAACCATGCCAGAAAGCCTTTCCTCGACCCTTGCCTTGCCGCTCCGATCAGCTCGAAAACACTAGTGAATCCACTCGAAAATCTTGTGCCAACCTCCTCTTTTCCTTCTCCATTTTCTTCTCTGGCCTCGCCTGTACAACGTGCACTGGTGTGCACGTGCACACCTCCACCCGACATTGTGGCGCCTTCGAACCACCACACACAAGTTCGCTTGTCACCACCGATCATCTATGACCAGTCACCACCACCTCCAGTCACCTCCCTCTCCAAATCATTCTTCCACGTTTTGAAACCGAAAGCTGCTCCTCAATACCCCTACCTACATTGACCTCGTCCGACACCCTCCGACCACCTGGAGACCTCGCACCGCCGCCGATAGCTGCCCCAACTTCCGACGCCGCTCCACCCCAAATTCTGGCCCACTCGATCCATCGTGGACCCCACACGGCCTCTGGAAATGCTCGAACCCATTTCGCTTCTCAGAACATAAATCGAGCTCGTTAGCTCAATCCACTTGCTGGAAAAATTATCTGATATTTTTCCCATGATCCCCGAAGTCTCACCCTCCTCCACGCTCCACGCCTTGGCGTTCAACTACGTGGATCATCGGATTTTGGCGACAATGCCATTTCTGTCCATCTCGACTTATCTACCCAATCTCAACGTTTAAAATCTTAGAACACTTTTAAAAATCATCGTTTGGCCTGTCGATTACATTCATAAACCTATATTTCAATTCTGTGATGTTTGAAAACTTAAGTGTTGAGTTTGAGACAGAGAACCAACTGTTCTTGTCTGTCGGGGTTTTCAAAACAAAATGTTCACGCTCTGATCTCTCTAAATGTTTGTAAATGTTTGAGTATACATAATTAGCTCCTACGTATACACACATGTCTTGTGTTTTAAAACAAATCAAAGTGTAGTTTAAAGCTAGAGAGTATTTGGTTTTTACAGAGGAAACATATCGGTGTTTTCCTTGTTCACAGTTCAAACTATAAACCCATTCCCCAACCTACTATCCCTTATATACAGAGTTTACTGATGAATATAAACGAGGTGTTCTAGCATCCAAAAGATTGTTAACATCATGATATAACTTGCAGTAACATATATACATGAAATGAGTAAAACTATTTACAGTAAACGATGAAATCAAACTTGAACTTAGTGAGGTTTACTCACTTGTAAATAGCTCTTGAATTCTTGCTTCAAAATGGATGATAACTCTCAGCAAAAACTTGTATTTGTGTAAAGAGAAAATGCATGGAATTGGACGTGTATTTATAGGAAAATCTCTAAAGTTTTCTACAGCAAACTCTCTACCTACCCCCTTTCTCTCTCTTGCATTTGTGGTGTAAAATTGTTACAGCAAAAGTAAGTGTACCCTTCACCGAAACATCTTCTTACCAACCTCTCTTTGGTCTCTACTAAGTATATGAGCGTATGCTTGCATTAAATGCAAGGTTTGATTTCATTAAATGCTACACAACACTTGCCATAAAAGTGTAAGAGAATGGATATTTCTCTCCTGATATTTGTTTGCTACTAAATCATTTCAGCTGCAGATATATATGTATGAGGGGATTAGGTCCTAATCTACTACTTAATTATGGGTTTGGATCTTGTTTGCTTTTGTATGCTAACTTCCATATGCTAGTTGTAAATAGGATTTTGTTACACTATTTTGTGTTGCCAATATTCTCACTCTTCTCTTAGTAAGAAATTTTGTCATAAATGTTTTGCTTAAGTATGTTATAATATAAATATTAAACATACCTTATATAAGTTAAGTTCTAGTGCAAACCATATATGTATATACATACATATAGGTGATTATACACATTTTAATTGGTTGAGCAACTCAAATATATTTAAATTTCCTTATTAAAATAGATATCAGATGCTTGAAAAATCCAGCCATTACAGACTACCCCACTTAAAAGAATTTCGCCCCGAAATTACATAAGAAAGATAGAAAGTTTCCAAAAGAAAATATTTCATAAACTGGTTATTTTAGTACACATACACATATGACTAGTTCTATACTAGCACTAGTCTTGATCCATACAATAATACTAGACTTGACTACTCAAGTTCTAAACTGCCCCAAAATATACACTCGTAACTATCCTCCTCCAGTCTCTGTCCTGCTACTCGTTGTTAGAGATATCTATTATCTCTACGACCTCCTCGTCATCAGATATATTAAGGACCTCAACTACGTCTTCTGCATCAGTCTCCTCCTCATCATCCTCTATATAAATCAGACCCACTGGTGGTATTAAATATTGCCTCACCACTTTGTTGCGAAGTTGCTTTCCCTCTCGGTCAATAATACTAAATGGATGTCTTATCACTGTCAAATCTGGATCGATCTCTATCTCTTGCTGAACAGAGGGTTCCAGAATTAATGATGGATTGTGCATACATTTTCTCAAGTATGATACGTGAAATACGTTGTGAATTCCCACCATATATTCTGGTAATTCAACTTTATATGCTTGAAAACCAATTCTTTCTAAGACGCGGAAAGGTCCAACATATCTTGGTGCTAACTTTCCATATTTTCCAAATCTTACTACTCCCTTCATTGGTGAGATCTTCACAAAAACTAGATCTTCTATTTCAAATACTAAATCTCTTCGCCTTTTATCGGCATAGCTTTTCTGGCGATCCTGGGCTTCCTTCATTCTCAGCTTCACTAATTCCACTTTCGCTGCTGCCTCTCGTATCATATCCGGACCAAGTACCAATTTGTTTCGGGACTCCACCCAACATGCAGGCGCTTTACAAGGTCTTCCATATAATGCTTCATATGGTGCCATTTGTATACTCGCCTGGTAACTGTTATTATATGAAAATTCTACTAGGTGTAAATGATCTTCCCATGATCCTCCAAAATCTAAAATACACGCTCTTAGAAGATCTTCCAATATACGATTAACTCTTTCCGTCTGACCGTCCGTTTGAGGATGGTAAGCTGTACTGAAATTTAATCTTGTTCCCAACGTTCTCTGCAAAGCTTCCCAAAATCTACTTGTGAAAATGGTATCTCTGTCGCTTACAATGCTCGTTGGAATACCGTGCAGTCGTACTATCTCTTTCATGAATACTTCGGCTAATGTCATGGCAGTGCGCGTTGGTTTCACTGGAATAAAGTGCGCACTCTTAGTTAACCGATCTACGATTACCTAAATCCCTTCGTAGCCTCTCCTTGTTCTTGGCAAACCATCGATGAAGTCCATCGATATCATTTTCCACTTCCAGTTGGGAATCTCTAATTGCCGTAATAGTCCAGCAGTCTTTTGATGGTCTCCCTTGACTTGCTGACAACATAGACATTCATTTACGAAAGTAATGATATCTTTATTCATTCCTGACCACCAGAATACTCGTCTCATATCGTGATTCATTTTATGAATTCCTGGATGGATGCTCAACTTTGATGCATGTCATTCTTTTAAAATCTCCTGTCTTATCCCATCCACGTTAGGTACGCATAATCTGCCTTTTATTCTCAATACTCCTTGATTTTCCAACTCGAAGTCAGTCTCTTTTCCGTTTGTGACTCCTCGAATAATCTTTTCCAGTTTGGGATCCCTTTTCTGATTACTCATTATCCTTTCTTGGAGAGTCGGTGTGACTTCCAAAAGTGATAATATCGCATTTCTACTCAAGGCATCTGCCACTACGTTCGCTTTTCCCGGTGTATAAATGATATCCAAGTCATATGATGCAAGAAATTCTAACCACCGCTGTTGTCTCAGATTTAAATCTTTTTGAGTGAACAGATACTTCAATGGTTTATGATCGTTGAAAAGTTCGAATCTCTCACCCAGAAGAAAATGTCTCCACATCTTTAATGCGAAAACCACTGCCAATAACTCTAGGTCGTGAGTTGCGTAATTCTTCTCGTGAATCCTTAACTGCCTACTTGCATATGAAATCACTTGTCCCTTCTGCATTAACACCGCTCCTACTCCCCTTCCACAAGCATCGGTGTAAACTGCAAATCCGCTCGTTCCATCGGGAAAAACTAATACTGGTGCTTCCGTTAATCTCTTCTTTAGTTCTTGAAACGATTCTTCACACTTTGGGTCCCAAATAAACTTTTTGCCCTTCTTTGTTAACTTGGTCAGATGTGACGATATTTTGGAGTAGTCTCGGATAAATCTTCGATAGTATCCTGCCAGTCCTAGGAAACTACGAATATCTGTTGGTGTTTGAGGTTGTTTGCATAGTTGTACTGCATCTACTTTAACTAGGTCTACTGATATCCCATCTCCATTTACTATGTGCCCCAAAAATCTCACTTCCGATTTCCAAAAGTGACATTTTGAAAACTTTGCCTTCAACACGTGTTTCCTTAGAGTTTCTAGACTATTCTAAGATGACCACGGTGCTCTTCTTCGGTTTTTGAAAAGATTAAGATATCGTCAATGAAAACGAGAACGAATTTATTAATAATTTTCCTAAAGACTCTGTTCATCAGATCTACGAAGAAAGCTGGTGCGTTGGTTTGTCCGAACGGCATAACCAACCATTCATAAAAGAAATCTGGGCCTCTGAATGCTGTTAAAGGAATACAATCTTCAGAGATTCTCAATTGGTGAAATCCTGTTGCTAAATCCATCTGGGAGAATACCGTTGCTCCGTGCAATTGATCGAAAAGGTCATCAATTCTAGGTAATGGATATCTATTTCGGATGGTTACTTTATTTAATTCTCGGTAGTCCACACACAGTCGTAAGGACCCATCAGACTTTACTACAAAAACTACCACAGAGCCCCAACTAGAAAAACTAGGTCGGATTAAGCCTTTACTCAGCAAATCCCGAGTTTGTTTCTCTAATTCCTGAACTTCCTTGGGAGCCATCCGTCTCTTTGGTTGAATCATTTGTCTAGCTCCTGGGACTAAATCAATTCGGAATTCGATCTCTCGATGCGGAGGTAAACTTCCGACTTCCTCGAATACGTCCTTGAATTCTCTTACTACTTCCAAAGTGTTGAGACTTTCTTGAGGTGCTTCTAAAGCGTATAGAAAACAACAGGTGTGAATAGGATTTAGTTACACTATTTTGTAAATAGGATTTAGTTACACTATTTTGTGTTGCCAATATTCTCACTCTTCTCTTAGTTAGAAATTTTGTCACAAATATTTTGCTTAAGTATGTTATAATATAAATATTAAACATACCTTATATAAGTTAAGTTCTAGTGCAAACCATATATGTATATACATACATATAGCTGATTATACACATTTTAATTGGTTGAGCAACTCAATTATATTTAAATTTCCTTATTAAAATAGATATCAGATGCTTGAAAAATCCAGCCATTATATGCCCTTTTACCTTCAAGACAAAATTTCCAAGGACAACCTTCTCTCTTGCATTCGGTTTTTCTTGGGGATGGTTCATGTATTTCTCCAACTGCTCCCACTCATCCCAAGTCTTCATCTAAAAAGAGGGTCGCTTCAGCTGTTAACAGTGATTCTACCTGAAGACATAAAAAGCCAAATTTCATCTCCCGTCTCTATGGTGATGAAACCATTGAGTCGCCTGGTACTCGATCATTATCCAATCCCCTTGTTCCTTTTCGTGGCAAATCTCTTAATGTGTTTTCTTCTTTAGTGGAGACCACATGAAGTGATTTTGTTGCTGGCTTTCTAAGATCAGACTATCAGGGAGTTTCGGATTTGAGAGAGTGTGAACCACTCTCCCTTTCTTATCAACTATATGATCCCCTAAACTCTCCTTTACCAGCTTCGGACTTTGATGGTATTGTTAGGTCCATCTTACCTTCTGTTGCTGTTTCCAATATATTACGGTCTGCTTTTATGGATTGGCCGGGCTTTTGTCTTCACCTTACTAAGAGAAACATTTTCGTTCATCCTCTGTTTCTCCTAAATTCTTCATTTGTTGGCCTCATATAAGGGTTAACATTATGTTGTTCTTTTTTAGATATCCAAAGGTTGGTACATTGTTGGGGCGATGGCGGCTTCATTATCTCGTGAGGCGAAAAAGATCAATGAAGAGAAGGCCGCATTAGACTGTAAGATCCATTATTAACTTTAGTGAAGAGCAACAACGAGGAAGATTGTTGTCATCTACGAGCGTCTCTTAATAAGGAAAGAGTTAGCAACGGTTCCTTAGCTGCTAAAGCTTCGGCCCTTAAGCATGAGTAGTCGGATATGTTGGCTGACCATGCAGGGAGTTTGAGAACAAAGGAGGAAACACTTTCCAATGCTAAACGGATTATTTAAAAAACACAGGACAAGATTTCCTTTTTTTTGAGTTACATCTTCCAGACGTGGTGGCGGAATATTATGAAAAGGCTCTCTCTCTCTCTTACGTCTATCGTGATAATTGTGGTAAGTTTCTGGACATGGATTTTCCTTCCATCCATCCCTCCCTTAAGAGTAGAATCTTGCGGCGAATTAGTATGATCAGACAGGATACTAAGGTTTCTAAAAGGAACAAGGAAAGGATTAAGGATCTTTTATTTGTTGAAAAGCTGCCCAATTATTCGGTGTCTGGTGATGACGAAGATCTGACTTTGCGCATTAGTGGTGATGATAGAGGTGACTACAACAATAATACCGACCCTAAATGCGGACGTCAATAGGATAGCAGGGAGAATGATATACCTTCTATGTTTGTAAGTAACTCCTTGGGTCCTATGAATGCCGATTCATCACATGTTTCAATTACTTCATGTGGAGATTGTGGGTTTGCTGAAGAAGTTGTTCTCCCAGAACCTAGTGAGAAGGAACAAATGATGCAAACAATTTCCCCTAATTATTCTTGAGCTCCCTCTTTACTTTTTAGGAATGATCCTTAATTATTTACTCTTATAGTGATGAAAACCTTTCTTTCACTAATTATCTTGTTTCTAAGGACTAGCTGCATTCTTTCTCTTAGCCGAGGAGGGAATTTCTTATAAATTCCTCCTATAAATCCGGCAGAGAACGATTTTTAAGAGAACCTAAGCTTATCTATATGAAGTATCCTCAACTATCCTTTAACTTCTTGGGAGATGATATTAAAGAAACTTAAGGCCCATCATGCAAAATTAATATGTAATATGAACAAAGGAAGCATTGGAGAGAAAATTTAATTTGTTACATCCCTTGTAGTTAATGTTAATTTGCGTGGATATGAATTGCATCTGTATTAACTCTCTTTTTATTTCTTTTTATATGTAATTATGTGGTTTAATATTGATGTTTATTTTCATAAAATTGATTCTATAAGCGGTAGCTCATTTATTTATATAAATAGGAAAATTTATTTGAAGACATTCCCTTTTATGTTGATAAGGGCGTTTGACTCACTCCGCGCCCAGGTCACTTTCTTTGGGACTCTCCTAGCGATATTGTTTATAGATCTGCTTTGTCCGGGGAACTACCTATGCAACGCTTGAAAGAACAAACAGGTATATTGGAGACTCAGATAAAGAGAAAGGATAAAAACATCCTAAAGGTGAAGAGGGGTATAAAGGCAAATCCTTTTACTAATTTTGATAAAGAAAATGATGAACTATATCGTCAAGTCGTTGATTTAGAGGTAGAACATGATAATGTATTAACAAGATGCAAAGAATGGGACTCTATCTTTGGACATACTCTTGAAACCTCCACGTTTGGATTTTTACAAGCCTCAATGGAGTTTGATTCCCCAAAGCTTGAGATAAAGGATCTTCCCCTTAGACTAGATCACTCCCTTGACGCTAGTTGGCATCGAAAGACTAAGGCCAACATGAAAGGCTTTTATGACAGGAAATGTGGTAAAGATAATTTATATCATGTTGATCTTTACACTTCCAAAATCAATCAACTACAAAAGGAGATACAGGCTTTGGTAAAGATGCTTTTGACTTGAAGAACAAAAACAGAACTCTTCGTGTAAGGGTAAGGCTTTCAATCGAGCCTTGAAGTTGCAGCCTAAAACATCGGATGATTCATGCATGGTTATAGAAAAGAGGCGAAAGATTGATGGACTTTTATGTACTGCGATTTGCCATTCTATAATTTCCTATCATCTAATGGATAGGGAGCTTTTTACAAAAGTGTATTGTATCAGTAACCGCATGGTTCTATCTCTCGAACAACTTATAATATTGCTTTAAAAAAATATCACATGTGGGGAGCATGTTACTTAATATGTGACTTTTTATTCAAATAAAAAACAATAATAAATCAAAATTTAAAAGTTCAAATGAACTTCCCTGGGCGATTAAGAAGGTCATGATTTTTCACCTAGTAATATTGGAAATGTGATTCCAAGTCAGATTCAGATTAGTGAGAAGGTTGAACAGCTCCTTCTCGTTTAGATTTAGAGTTCTGGATCAACCCAGATTCAGATATCCATGGTCTGACCAGAAATACGCCTCTGGTTGTAATTGGCACTTGAGTCAACCTAGACTTGCGTACTAAGATGGGAGCCTAGAAACCTACTTCTGGCCTTTGTTGAAAGTCGAATCAACCCATAATCGGTGTTGTAATAATACCGAGACTCCACTTCCTATGTTTGTGAAGATCTGAACCAACCTAGATTCGGGTTATTAAAATAGGAGACCAGAAATCTACTTCTGGTTTTCGTCGAGAGCCGAATCAACCCAGATTCGGGTATTAATATAGGAGACCAGAGCCAACCCTTGTTCAGGTAACTAAAATAGGAGACCAAAAATCCACTTTTGGTCTTTGTTGAGAGTCGAATTAACCCAGATTCGGTTATTAATATAGAAGACCCGAACCAACCCTTGTTCAGATAATTAGAGATTGAGTACCAGAAATCCACTTCTGGAATTAATGTTTTGGTATCCTCCTTAGATTTGATTTGTAAGCAAAGGTTGTACGTACTTCTTGATCCACTCTCTGGGCTTTTGACATCAAAGCAGAGGAAGTACGTGCTTTGTTGGCCACTCTCTGGGCCTGTGCGTCCGACACACTTAGCCAGCTTATCCACAAGCAGGTCCCAAGGACTTACACGACCTCCCTCCAGGAGGCTCCTTATCCTGACCATCGTAGGTGATGATATGGTCTTAGAAACTTAAATTGGGCCATCATAGACACAAACTTAAGGTTTACTCTTTTGATGCTCTATACTAACCATCATAGGTACTGATAAAGGCTTACACACCTCCCCCCTCCAAGTGGTGCCCTATCCTGATCATTGTAGGCGATGATAGCGGTTGGCGTTCCATTCTGTGGGTAACGCGGAACATAAGCAGAGGTAGGACGTGCTTAGTTCATAGCAGAGGCAAGGCGTACTCTTCTACGAGCTGAGGCAGGGTATGCTAATTTTAGATGCTCTGCCACGACCATTTCTAGTGTGAAATGGAGGCTTACGCTTTTGATGCTTTGACCAAACCCCTTCCGATTTGGGCATGGAAAAAGACAAACACACCACTCCCCTCCGGGGGATGCCTTGCCCTGACCAATTTGGCGATGACAAGGGATTTGATCCATTTGTGGTTTGACCCATCTTGGGTTTCTTTAAGCTTTGAAAGGAGGGTTTTTTGTACCCTTGGTTGTGTTTGATAATCCTTTCCCTAAGGATTTTTATTGAACTTGATCTGATCTTTTTACAAACCCTTGTAATTGGCCTTGTTGATGAATTTGATGACCATTTCCTCGAGGATTCTACAGTGCTTAGTTTCATGTCCATTCATCATGTGGTAATGACAGTAGGGTCCTCATGACTTTCTACCATATTTGGGTTTTTCTTTGTGAATGACCAATATTTGAGTTCGTGTTTGGTTAAGAAGTAGATATTTTCCATCGAAATGGTAAAGTAGTATCCCTTGGGTAATCCTGGCATAAGCCTCTCTCCTTGCCACAGAGATTTAACCCTTTTGTTACCCAGTTTTGTTGTTTTACCAAATATTTTTGTTTCTACTTCCCAAGATATACTGAGATTGAGGTGCTATCCTTTCGGACCCTTTGTTGGTGAAGTGGTTAAAACCATCCATTACTTTTTGTTCAAATAACATTCCTCCGATTTGATTGTGGAGAGTTCTCCTTATGTGGGAGAAAATGTTAATATCCTTTAATGTAGAGCCACTTAGAGGAATTGGTAGGTTTTGTCCTATGTGGGAAAGACTATTATTCCAAGCGTCGGAAGCATAATGTTCTATTTCCCTTTTTCTGCTTGGCTTTCACTCTCAGCCTTTGTTCTTCCGTCACTCTTGAGTCAGTGATTTCTGACTTATCCATTCGAGATTCAGAAAACTCCTGTTGGGACCTCTAACCCATAACTTTTCTTCTTCAAAGCCTTAGTCCAATCCGGGATGAAACAACACAGGTAGATTTGTGGTTGTTAACCATAAGGTCGTAGGATCAAGCCCTCCCTCTAGCGCCAAAATGTTAACGATATTTTTCGTCTACAACGGAGATTAGTCTATGGAAGTGGACCTAGAGGAAAAATAAGTTGTTTAGCCTTCACAAGTTTGAGTTAGTTCACCATCTCCTAGATATCAAGGTTTGGAATCCAAAAGAATAGTTACTCTTCCCTTAATGGTGTGAGCATCATGATTAAGTGATTCAAGAACCAACAGTTATCTTGGGATTAAGGATTCCTAAGAGCTACCCTTAATGAATGACAATGGTTTATAGAAAGGGATTCTGCACTGAGCATGTGGAAGTGTCTAAATTTGTAGGAAGGAGGTGTTTCACCTGGCTTGTAGAAAGGTTTGGATATAGGTTAATGTACATGCAAGAAGCAAACAGTATGTTGCGGCAACAATGACTGAGAAATCACATGGCAAACCCATAAGGAAGTACTCTAAGTATTGATCCACACTTTATTGATCTTTGATTTAGAATACAAGAAATCCCTAAATCAATCTAAGAATTAGAGTTTACTCTAGAGAAAGAGGAATTCAGGAACAAGAATAGGAAAATCGTCCCTAAAATGTGAAACTTGGGGTCTCATTTATAGAGAATTCGAGGCCCCTTCTGTTGTGGGGCCATTGGGCTTGCAGAAGCCTTTGTCGACCGCTTTTCTCCTTTGTCTCGGAAGTTTAGCTTCTGATCGCCTTTACGGTGCTAATTATAGATTCCGGAGTGAGGGTCCTAGTCAATTGAAGCTTCATCAAGATTGATATGAGCTTATCGACGTAAATGGCTTTCGGAAGAAATTTGTGCTCCCGGTTGTGGCTTCTAGGTGTAGGCTTCCGGTTTTCTCATGAATACTTTGAGGAGCTTGCCCTCGTGATGTATGTAGATAGCTATCGGTTTGGAACCCCTGTCGATGTCGGTACCGAGCAGAATAGCCTGGATAGCCTGTATCCCCTTTACGGTCCCAGTTTTCTTTCCAGTGGAGCCTTTGGGTATAGCATGGTCTTCTAGAATATAGCCCCCCAGTGATTTGTTTGTTGTTTATCAATGTGGCCTTTCGGTGTTTATGCAGTGGATGTTTCGAAAGCTGGTTCTGGATAATCCCTACGTGTTTTCAGCTTGGTATTCTTGATTCCTTTGTCTTTTGAATTATCAGTATTAAGCAGGTTCATACCTATAGCCCTTCCACCCATTCTTGCCTCCCTCTTTCTTAGCTTCTAACTTAGATGACCTTCCTTCACCCATTTATTATGCCAAGACCACCTCATCGACACTTCCTATTTTGTATGTACCTTGAATCTTTCCTTCTGGGATGGTGTCTATTGTACACCTTTTAGGGAGCCCTTAAGCTCTCTGTTTCTCTTTGTATCTTGCTTTTGCTTCTTATAATAACCCGGAAATCTAGGCCAATTTAAATTTTTTATTTTGTCAATTTTAGCGAATTTTGATTATTTGAAATGACTTATTTTAAATAATAACGACGAGAAATTTGTTTTGAATGGAATTCGAATGAATATATTTATATAGATCGTCGTTAGAATATAAATAATTATTTATAGTTATAAAAGGAATTGAAAATGGCGCGGTAGTTCGATAATTCGATTTCAAATTTCAATTGAATGTACCGGGTGCAAAATAAACCGGATTTTAGCGAAACCAAAAATATTTGAATCTAATCGAGAATATATTTCCAACGAATCAGAAAAATTGAAATTTCATAGCGGGGATAAAAAATTATGTCCAGTTGAAAATTCAGAATTGTCGCTATGGAATTTCGGCCATTAAAAATAGCCATTTTGCAAACGACCTCGGATTTCGACGAAACCACTTTTGTTGGATCCGCGATGTCAAATTATTGCTAGATTCCAATTTTCATAAATTTTTGAATCAATATGTGAGCGTGGCGAAGTAAAACGCGTTTGACCAGTTTTAGTTGATTTTAATCGACTGGAAAATGGCAATTTTTCCAACGGTCTCAGAATCCGACGAAATTAGTTTTGTTAGGACCGTATCGTCAATACGAAGCTAGAAAATATTTTTCTTGAATTTTTCGAGTTAGTACGTGACCCCGGTAAATTGAAATGCGCGTTCAAATTCAATATATAGAGTTATATGTTGATTTTGACGAAAACTGATCGAAACGATCGAATCAGCCTACGATACATATCCCATTGTGTTCGGAATGGGGGCAATTAGCTATGGATGACAGGCGGTGGGTCTCGTTTCGAGGTCGAAAATAAAAGTTGCTTTTTAGAATTAATTTAATAAATAAAATAATATATATTTTCCTTTTTAAACCCTCACCTCCCTCTCTCTATTCAGAAATCGGTTTACAGAAAAAAAAACCTAGCCTAATCGATCGCGACCCCCCCATGCGGCGGTGCCGCCGCGATTTCCCCCCTCCTGCTGCAGACGCGATTCCCCCCTCCTACTGTCGACGCCATTTCCCCCCTTCTCCACCTGAGCGACGCGCACCCCCCTCTTCAACTCCGACCTCCCCTCATGCTCCACGACTGACGTGAAGACCCCAACTCCTCTCTTTTCCTCTTTGAGCCACAAGACAACAGTGAAGCTCCTTCTTTTCTTTCCTTCTTCGATGTATGTAAGTTTTGTTTTTAATTTATTTTATATAATTAGCATTTATATAATCAGTTGGTTTTATATGAATTAGCAAATATAAAAAGATTAGTCTTTTTGTTTGAAAAAAGATCGATTTTTATTTAGAAGAAAGGTCGGATTTTTAGTCAAGGAAAGACGAGATTTTTATACATTGAATAGCAAAGTAAAAATTCGATTTTTATATATTGAATAGCAAAGTAAAAATTCGATTTTTATATATTGAATAGCAAAGAAAAAATTCAATTTTTATATATTGAATAGCAAAGTAAAAATTCGATTTTTATATATTGAATAGCAAAGTAGAAATTCGATTTTTATATATTGAATAGCAAAGTAAATATTCGATTTTTATATATTGAATTGCAAAGTAAAAATTCGATTTTTATATATTGAATAGCAAAGTAAAAATTCGATTTTTATATATTGACTAGCAAAGTAAAAATTCGATTTTTATATATTGAATAGCAAAGAAAAAAATCGATTTTTATATATTGAATAGCGGTATAAAAATGTGATTTTTATATATGTAGTGAAAGCGGACAACGAAAGTGACAAAAGGCGAGAACGGCGAAGACTTCTACATTTGAAGTGTCGTGGAGTTGGGATAGCTTTGGTGAGAACTTCTCACTTTAATTTTTCTTTTCTAGTTATAATATATACTAGGATGCAGACAGTGTTTAGTAGCATCCAACACCCGTCGTCCACAGACCATGGACGGCTTGTATGCTTGTTTGTTTGATTTTGATGTGTAGTTGATTGTGTGATGTGAAATGAAATAAAATATTTATATAGTTAAAAATATTTTATAGTTGAAAATAGATTTTTTAACGTGTATATGAAATGAAATAAAATAAATTAATATAAATGTTAGCCTACTTTGTGAACTAGGCAACACAAAGTCAAGAAACCAACCATTGAAGAATATTTCAAGATATAAGACTCCGGTTCGGATCGGAAGGAAACACCACAATTCAGATTGATAGCAGCATATCGGTTCGGATCGGGTAGGATTCCCTGTTCGGATCGGATGTCTCTTACTGGATAAATTGGCAAAGCATACCTGATCGGATCGGAAGGCCAATAAATCTCAAGTGGATCGGAAAGCCGTCTGCTTGTCACGACGCTGGAGCGGAGCGGAGTATGATTAGAGAAGAAGAGACGTCCAAGCTACTCCGGTTCGGATCGGGTATTCCGATCCGAACCCCCAACCTGCACGTCTCCGACCCGCACCCATGATCTAGGAAAATCTCCTATAAAATCGCCTGGAGAACCGAACCGGATATGACTAATTCCTACCCCTAACGTCCGTCTCTTTGATGTGTTGTCAGCTTGATAGTCCATCCGAACCCGAAGAGAGAGCGATGGAGGACACGTGTTCCGACCCGGATTGAATCTCAGCAAATTCACACCTATAAATACCCCATCTAGAGACAAAGAGAAGGATCTTTTTTCAGCACTTTTGAGAATCCAAGTTCCTCCATCATCCGAACTCCATTACTCCCGGAGAATCCAACTCATCTTTCATTTCTTGTTTTAATCATTTGAGTGAACAAAAGTGAGCTGTGAGTGAATCTTACATTGCATTTGTAACTGAATTACTGAATATAGTGAAAACTAAGTGGACGTAGGCATTTCTTCGCCGAACCACTATAAATCTTGCGTGTTCTTTTTATTTCTGTTTTATTTTACCTTGTTTCTAATCGATTTGGGTGTTAGAACCACATTTGGGTCTAACATTTTGGTGCTTTCACTGAGAATCCTCATCTAAATTCTTTATTTTCCGGGATCTCTTTCTACTTTTTGGACCGTTGAGTTCAAAGAAGTGAATCCTTAAGTTTCTCCACTTTTTTACATTCGTTGAAGTAATTGTTGAAGACTCATGGCCAAAGGAAAAGGCAAAGAAGTTCAGTCTGTTCAAGGAAATGGAGCTGGCGAAGATCAGCAACATGCTGTTGTAACAAGGTCTCGGGGGCAGAGTTCGGCAGCAAGTAGAATCAATGCAGGAAATCCGAACCGACAGCAAGGGGAGAGCTCCGATCCGATCCGGGTTGGAGACTCCGAAGCAGTGCACTCCCCCAGTCTGAACCGACCCGACTTGCTCGCTGCACACCGATCCGACCAGGCACCCCAGCTCCGATCCGACCCGACTTCCTACCTCCGATCCGACCCGATGCTTGGTGAAGCTGGAACATCTACTCGAGTCCCCGCGAATGCTCCAATTCCAGCTGCCAGGGTTGGAGACCAGGTCAATCCATCTGCTCCCATCACTCAAGGAGATTTCTCGCGCTTGCTTGATATGCTTGAGAGCACGAGGGAAGCTATGAGAGTTCATGAGCGCACTAATCTCATGATGCAGGAAAATATGAGGCTCATGAGTCGGGAGATCAATGAGCTCCGCCGGCAGAGAACTCCGTCACCGGTTCGTCACACACCCGTAGATCAATCTTCATCTTCCGAGGAAGAGAGGCCCCGTGAGCGAAGGCCACTCGAACGACCTCAGAACGTGGAGCAGTTAACATTTGGATCTTTGGGATCTCGCGAGGATATCGCACGAGCATTAGGAAACGATAGCCCTACTCGGGGGCAAAGACTCCAGTCCCCTCTTCCCGAGATCGACCGGGAACACAGGGAAAGGAATCGAGTAGAGGCAGCTCGAAGAAGAAGGGCATCTCCAGAGCAAGAGCCCCGAAGGAACTCGGACACTAGGGCCAGGGAACCTGAGCAGCCCCTAACTAGTGCCGATGTGCAGGCGATGGTTCGCCGAATTATGTCCGAGAGCCGGAATTATTCGAATGAAGACTATGGCATTGAGCGAAGCCATACACCGTTCACTGATGATATCCTAGATTTCCAGTTTCCCCGACGTTTTAACTTGCCGCAGATGGACAAATACAACGGAAGGACTGATCCGGGACAGCATTTGATGCGGTATTCGTGGCTCATGAACGCTGCTGCTGCCCCTGATGAAGTAAAGTGCAAAGCATTCCCAATCTACCTGGAAGATGTGGCATTGTTCTGGTTTACCCGGCTTCCTCCTCGTTCAATTTCTAATTACAAAGAACTAAGCGAGCGTTTCATGAACCAGTTTCGACTACATGCCCGCAAGTCCAAGAGTGTTATTGAATTGTCGAGGATCAAACAGGCACCAGGAGAGTCTTTAAGGGCATATTTAGATCGTTTTAACCAAGCTGTAACTGAGGTCAGTGACCCGCATGAGCCCACTATTCTGATGGCATTGAAGGAAGGAGTCGATCCTGAATCTGAGTTTGGAGACTACCTTTCTGGGAAGACACCCCCCACAAGGGCGATATTCTACGAAAAAGCCGATATTTATCTAAGACGAGAGGAGGCCCGGGCAAACCGGAAAAGAAAGTCTGAGACAGCTTCAAAGGAGAATGTGCAGAGTAATATTGCCGTGAAGCAGTCTGGGGAAAGTTCTGGCAAGGTTGAAGTAAATGTAGGAAATAAGGGTGGAAACAGCAATACTGGAAATGGGGGAAACAACAACAACCGTAATTCGAACGGTAACAGGAGAAACAGGAATAGGGGAAGCGACCCTAACAAAAGGCCCCGATTCCAGAATTACGAGGACTATACACCATTGAATGACACCTTGGAAAATATTTACCTGGATACGTACAATGTGTTGCAGTACAAAAGACCGCCACCTCGTGATTCGACCGAGAAAGAAATGGCGACAGGGAAATTTTGCTTGTTTCACGGAACACATGGACATTCGACCAATGAGTGTCGGCATTTGAGGGATGTAATTGAAAAGTTGCTGCGTGAAGGAAAGTTGGATGAGTACAAGGTTGCCCCGAGGGACAGGGGGCAAGGAGAGCAGGCTCCAAAACAGATCCTACCTGCTCCTAAGCCTACCGCGCAGCAGAAAGGTAAAGGGATTGTCATCAACTCCATAGTAGGTGGACCACACCCGGCGATCCGAAGTTTTAGGTCAATGGACCAATATGTGAATGCTGCCAAGCATCTAGATGTGAAGGAAGGTGACGATTTGGAAGATGTCACCCCTATAAAACAACAAAAAACCATGTTCGATGACGTGGTGTTTCGCAGCCGAGACAACACGGGGATACAATCTCCCACCAATGATCCGTTGGTTATTACTACCACCATTGGGCCGGCCTTGGTCCATAAGGTATTAGTAGACAACGGAAGTTCCGTTAATATTTTGTTCAAGAAGTCATTTGATCAGACGAAGCTTGAGCCCGAAGATCTGAAACCTTGTGAAGGATGGATTAGAGGCTTCAACGGAGCGACGACAGCTCCCATGGGATATATAGAATTGCCCGTGACCCTAGGGCAAGGAGAACGTAGGAGAGTGCGAATGCTTCAGTTCGTAGTATTGGACGTAGATTCGCCATATAACGCATTTTTAGGGAGACCTGCCCTCGCTGAATTTAGAGTTTGTATCGCCCCTTGGTGCTTGTTACTAAAGTTCCCAACCGAAGCCGGGACGGGAGTAATAAGAGGGGATCAGGTTTCTGGACGGGCCTGCTATGTGGCCGAACTGAAGATGTTGATGAAAGGAGTTAATGCAAAGAGTAAGGATGCCCCGTCTCCCTCAAAGGGGGACTCGGCATAGCTATTAGAGAAATTGACCCCAAAGGAGTTGCCCAAAGGAACACCTGAAGACCTGGATCCTAGAAAAGACGAGGAACCAGAGGCTAGGAATGCAACTCCAAATGAAACGACAGTGGAGATCCCTGTTGATAAAGCTGATCCGACGAAAGTCTTGAAGATCGGTTCCCAATTGGATCCACGTCGTGCTGAAGAGCTGACGGACTTCTTGAAGGCGAACTTAGATGTGTTCGCCTGGACCCATGCTGACATGTGCGGGATATCGCCTTCCATTATCAGTCACAGATTGAATGTAAATCCGAAGCATCCGCCTGTGAAGCAAAAGAGACGCACGCTGGGCCCAGAGAGGTCGGCTGCCCTCAAAGAGGAAGTAGAGAAATTGAAGCAAAATGGATTTATTCGAGATTCGACCTATCCCGACTGGATATCGAATCCCGTCCTGGTAAAGAAGCCAAACGGAAAATGGCGAACTTGTATTGACTTTTCAGATTTAAATAAGGCTTGCCCGAAAGATAGTTTCCCACTTCCCAGGATTGACCAGCTTGTAGACTCGACAGCAGGTCATGAACTTCTCTCTTTCATGGATGCATACTCTGGATACAACCAAATTCCTATGCATGTACCAGACCAAGAGCATACAAGTTTCATAACGAATTTGGGGTTATATTGTTATGTTGTAATGCCGTTCGGATTAAAAAACGCTGGAGCTACATATCAGCGGTTGGTAAATAGAATGTTTTATGATCAAATAGGAAAAACTATGGAAGTTTATGTGGACGATATGCTTGTTAAATCAAAGCAGTCTTCCAATCATACGCAAGACTTAGCGGAAATGTTTGGTATCTTGCGAAAATACCGTATGAAATTGAATCCTTTAAAATGTTCATTTGGAGTGGCGTCGGGAAAGTTCCTTGGCTTCATTGTGAGTTCCCGAGGAATTGAGATCAACCCTAGCCAGATAGCGGCGATTAGAAATATCGAGGAACCAAGAAGAATTAAAGACGTCCAAAGTCTGGCAGGAAAGGTAGCGGCGTTGAGTAGGTTCATCTCTAAAGCCACCGATAAATGTGTTCCCTTTTTTGATTTGATAAAAAGGGGAAAGAAGAACTTCCAGTGGACTCCCGATTGTGTCGAGGCCTTCCAAAATCTGTTGGAGCTGTTAGAGAAACCGCCAATCTTGTCAAAGCCCGTAGATCACGAAGAACTATTTGTTTATCTAGCAGTCTCGGCCCACGCTGTCAGCACAGCTCTGGTTCGAGAAGAAGACAAAGTACAAAGGCCAGTATACTATGTGAGTAAGAAATTGGCAGCGGCAGAGCGCAACTACCCAAAGATCGAGAAGCTTGCTTACAGCCTCCTGATTGCATCCCGAAAACTTCGTCACTACTTCCAAGCCCATCCAATAACCATATACACCGATCAGCCGTTAAGACAGGTGTTGCAGAGACCCGAAGCGTCGGGAAGGTTGATTAAATGGAATATAGAACTAAGCCAGTTTGATTTGACTTTTCAACCACGAAAGTCAATCAGGGGGCAAGCTCTAGCAGACTTTATTGCGGAGTTCACCATTCCAGAGGAAGAAATAATCAATGACCAAGTGGTCAAATCTGAGGATAAGCTAGAGATGAATCCGTGGAGACTATATACAGATGGAGCTAAAAATGACCGAAGATCCGGAGCTGGAATTGTCTTAGTCACTCCGGAGGGACGGTCGTTATATTACGCCCTACGGTTAGAATTTTCGGCAACTAACAACGACTCTGAGTATGAAGCCCTGATTGCCGGGCTGAAACTTGCTAAAGACCTCGGAGTAAAAATGATGGACATATTTTGTGACTCTAAGATTGTTGTTTGTCAAGTGCGAGAGGAATTCGCGGCTCGAGGACCTCGACTTATCGCCTACCTCAAGAAAGTGAAAGAGCTATTGAATAGCTTAGATCGGTACAGCATAACACATATTCCCAGAATTGAAAACCAGAAAGCGGATAGACTGGCAAAACTGGCTAGTTCTGACAATCCAGAAGGGACCGAGGTAATTCCAATTGAAACATTGGAATCGCCAAGCTTTGAGTCAATGGAAATTGAATTCGTTCTTGAAGCGGAACCAGAGAAGGAGTCATGGATGACTCCAATCAAGAGTTTTCTTAAGAATGGGACACTCCCATCGAAGAAAAGTGAGAAAAGAGCTGTAGTCCGCAAAGCTGCCAGATATGTTATGCAAGACGATACTCTCTATAGACAAGGATTTTCTATGCCCCTGTTACGATGTATCGCACACGACGACATCAAGCGTGTACTGAGAGAAGTGCACGAAGGTGAGTGTGGAGATCATACAGGAGGTCAAACTTTAGCAAAGAAAATATTGCGGTACGGATACTTCTGGCCTACGATCAACAAGGATGCAGCTGATTATTCACGACGCTGCGATAAGTGCCAGAGATTCGCCAAAATCCCCAGGGCACCGTCAACCCAGCTTAAATCGATGGTGAGTCCTTGGCCGTTTGCCACATGGGGAATCGATATCATTGGAGTTTTACCAATTGCTAAAGGAGGGGCTAAGTATGCCATAGTAGCCGTGGATTATTTCACGAAATGGGTGGAAGCTGAGCACTTGACCAAGATCACAGCAAGAAAAGTGATAAGTTTTGTGGTCAGAAATATTATATGCCGGTTCGGGATCCCAAGAACGATTATAACTGACAACGGAACCCAGTTTGACAGCTCTGAGTTCAGAAATTTTTGCCAGAAATATAAGATAGACAAGCGATATACTGCAGTCGCCTACCCACAATCGAATGGGCAAGTGGAAGCGGTAAACAAAGTTATAAAATCCATCCTCAAGAAACGGTTGGAGCGTGCAAAGGCAAAATGGGTTGATGAATTGCCCCTAGCTTTGTGGGCATATCGAACAACGTTTAAAACGGCTACCGGTCATACCCCTTTCTCTCTCTCCTTTGGCTCAGAAGCAGTAATTCCAGTTGAACTGGAAGTTCCTTCCCACAGGGTTACGTATTATGACCCGATGATGAATCGGGCACTTCTACTTGAGTCTCTTGATGAGGTCGAAGAGAAAAGGGACGAAGCAGACTTGCGTGCAGCAAGACATCGGCGTCAGATGGCACGCTATTATGACAAAAAAGTTCGCCTCAGAACTTTTGAACCAGGGGATTTGGTGCTAAAGAGGGTTTTTCCATCTCTTCCTCACCTCGGCCCAAAATGGGAAGGACCCTTTGTCATCCAACGGAAACTTGATAAAGGAACATTCAAGTTGACGACCGTAGATGGCGAAGAAGTCCCTCGAGCATGGAATGCCCAACACTTAATGCGATATTTGGATTAGAAATGCTATACTTTTTGCTGTTCTTCCTATAAACTCTGTAATAAGGCACGACTTGCCTTGGGAAAATCTGATGATATGAATAAAGGTCTATAAAGTGGATGTAGGCTATGACTTAGCTGAACCACTATAAAAATATTGTGTGTTATTTACTTTTATGCATTTACATTCGTTAATTGTTCTGTTGTGATTATAAAATACAGGATTACTTAGAGCCTAAAAAGGTTGAAACAGTTTGGACATAAAAAGAAGCACAATGATTATTTGTGCAATAAGACATAAAAGAATGAGAAAACGACATTCTGAACTCTAACTCTCCAGAGAAAGAGAGAGAGTATAAAAGCGTCTCCGACTGAGCGCTGAGAAAGAGGTTCAACTCCGAACTCTAACTTTCCAGAGAGAAAGAGAGTATAAAGGCGTCTCCGACCGAGCGCCGAGAAAGAAATCTTTTCCCGTTGAACGACCGGGGAATAAACAAATAACTGAACTCGAACTCTAACTCTCAAGAGAATGAGAAAGAGTATAAAAGAAATGCCAGGAAAAACAACAGATATTGATGACACAGGAAATGCTATCCCGTTAGAGAATCGGGAGCGTTCAGATTGCATGGTTAAGCACTGAATAACCTATGGAGATTGACTGGGGACGCATATATAAATACATATCTCCCCCCTCCACAACTTTGTTTCATAACTATAGATATGCATTTTTACATAAGTGCAGAACTGCTAACAAATAAACATTGCAAAAAGTGAATTATTTTTATTTACAAATGAATGAATTTGTACAGGGAAATAACTGGAAAAGAAAGTGCGGAAGCTGTTGGTGTAGCAGCACTTATTGGTTTATAAAGATGCTAAAAAAAATACAGGGGAACCCACTACTTGGGTTTGGGATGAGCCTTCGATTTTTTGGCAGCTTTTTCCGCATCTTTTGCTTCCTTCTCGGCTTCAGTCAAGATCCGCTTTGATTTCTTTTTCCCTGAAGATGTAGTACTGGAGCCAGCAGACTTCTTCCCGGAGGGCGGGGCGCTGAAATCAAGAGAAGATTTTTTAGCAAGTTCTTCGGTAATAGATCTAGTTGAGAGCTTAACCACTAACCTTGAACCTGCATCCACCACTGCGAGGGGCTTGAGAACCTCAGGGTCTAATTCTTCAGCCTTTAATTGCAAGCGTTTGTCTTGATCAGCCTTCATGGCCGCCAAGGTAACGTCATCAGCGCTCTTTGACTCCCCGATTATTGTAACCTCCGGTTCCTCATCATGCCCCTCGTCTCCTCCGTCGTCTTTTAAAGCTGCAATCATTTCTTCATCATGGGGAGTAGTGACCTTAACTGGCTCACTTCTTTCCCCCAGGTCTGTTGAAGCAGCCTTGTCTTCCCCTTCTTTGACCCTATCAGCGGGTTGTGTCCTAGCGGTAGCTCCTTGAGCTACATCTGTCTTCGTGGATGGTTCAACGCCTACAAAATGAGAAACATTGGTTATCAATTCAGGCGAGAGCAAAGGATTTCTCATCGAACGTTCGGTTATGTAGCCAAAGGTAGTAGTAGCCTTGACAAATTGAGGAGAAAAGATAGGGATACCTTCTGAAGACTTTTCAGCGGGGGTAACTACTACCTCTGGAGTTATTTCAGGAATAGGAGATAGCAAAGTGGTTCGGGAAATTCCCGGGTTTTCGGGATCATACCCCTCTACTTCGGGAGTTACAGGAGCAGAAGAAGAAGAACCAGCTTCAGGAATGGTTTTCTGTTTAGACTTCCGCCTCTCTTCTTCCATGGCCTCAGCAATTAGACGGCGCCCTTCAGCTAGACGCTCCGGTTCGTCGTCTCTCAAGTACTTCTCCATCAGCTTATCTTCATCGAGGGAATCAACCTTAAGCTCTTCTTTTTCCCACTCGACGATTTGATTCCACACATGAACCAAAGTGGATGGATAGTCCTCGATCCAGGAAATGTTTCGACGACGAATAATGTGCGCGAAGAATTCGATCATTAGCTCGCTGAAGCCCTGAATATCGGCCTCAGCCTCTGATAGTTGTTTGCGGGTTTCCTCCGCAGATTTAATAGCGCATTCCACATTGCCCTCAGCCAGGGCAGCCCTGTTTTCCGCCTCCAACAATTTTGAAGCCAAGTCTGCGTTTTTCTTTTCTAACTCAGCACTCCTTTTTGTTAACTCGGCGTTTTTCTGCTCAAGCTCAGCATAAGCAAGACGCGTCTTGGCAGCCTCTGATTTGGCTTCGTCAGCTTGCTTCTTCAACTCAGAACGCTCCTGAGTGTGGGATTCTAGCAAGTCATGATAGCGCTTTTGCATGTCCTCAAACTGTTGTTTGAAGTTGGAAGCGTTCTTCTGAGCGATAGCTAGTTGAGCTTGAGTATCTTCTAAATTTTTTTCCTAAGGTTTTTAGGGCCTTAGCATCCTCCTCTGCAGTCTTTTGCATTGAGTTAGCATTTGTCGTTAGAGTGCGGATGATTCTAGAAAGAGTGCGGGAATACTTGAACATCTCGGTATATTGTTTTTCCACCAAATCAATCTTTGCTCTGGCCTCCTCTGCCCAATTAGAAGAAATAGGTTCAAGGGAAGGTAGAAAGGTCAGAGTCTCGAAGTAGTGCTCGGGAAATTGCTCCTTTAAATATGCCAGCCTTACGGCGGTTCCCGCATCTGGTGGAGGAGGGGCGAGGATTGTTAGTTCAGTGTCCCTTCCTGAAGAAGATTCTGTAGAACCCTTGTCTGTCCGAGGTCGCTTAGTAGCAGGGACTTTTTGCTTACTTCTAGACCCAGTTTCCTTTGGAGGAGTTTTCTCTCTACTCAGCTTTTCATGGGAGGAAGTGGAATCCCTAGATTGTGGTCTATCCTCCTCCCTACGACCTTGATAGCTTTTGTATTTCTCTTGTTCCGGTCGAACTGGTGAGCGGGAGCGTGAGGATCGAGATCGATAAGGATCATAGGGTCTTCTTTCCTCCCTACCGCGGTCATCCCGACGATTATACTCGGCGTCCTGAGGAGGATTGGACATGCTGCGGCGAAGCTTTCTTATGTCATAAGAGGATCGAGACATTGTACCTGCACGATAAAGTAAACGAATTTTAGAATCGACGGATCCATGGAAAAAGAAGTGCAATGAATGCTAGTGCTACGGTGCAAAGTGCATCCTATGTGGTGTGTGTGTCCCCCCAACCAACCCGAGTCTGAAGCTAGACTGGTGCGGGCAGGCTCTTTGGCCTTAGCAGGAGTAGTCTCTTCAGAAGAAGTGAAGACTAAAGGGTCCTTTCTGAAATCTTCTGAAGTATATATAGTCTCGGGTAAGGGGAGATCCCCCAAGCCCTGAAATATGTGCTCGTCGGTGCTAGGAACATCCCCTTCGGAAGCGTGAAGTGGCGACCCTTGGGGAGATTTTGATTTGTCTACCGAGGTAGTTTCCTCGGGGGCAATATACCCTTCACGATGTTTTTTGGCCAGATTAGCCAGTTCATCATCTTGAGTGGAAGAGGGAGAGGGTGAAGTTTGAAGAGAAGCTGCAGGAATTCCCGAGCCTTCTCCTATTTCAGGAACTGTTTCCACTGGAGGAATATATGCATAAGGGACCGTCCCATGACCGATGCTACGGAAAACGGATAGCAGCCCGTGAAAATGAAGGTACTCATCTTTAAGAACCTCGTCAATAGTAAGGAATTTTTGGTCGCCATTGAGGAGACGGTGCATTCGATCAAAGAACGCTTGGTCTGATACCTGTTTGGGATTGTCGACTGCAAATAAAAAGGAAAACAGGTCAGGGTGATGATTCAAGTGTATAGAGTCCAGGGTCAGAAAGTCAGTGCTTTACTTGATTTTGTCCATCTTCTGGCGCATCCAGACTGTTGCTTTATATAGAACCACTCTAGTCTGGAATCTCCAGCTTTGCTGCTAAACGGCGTAGAGATTATCTTTCTCTTTGGGACCGACTCAAAGTAACAGAAAGAAGGGGTTTCTCTAGTCCGATGTTTGAAATTATAGAAGAAATGAACATCGTCAAACGTAAGCTCCACGCCTAGAATTTCACGATATGCTATGAATAAGGTATGCAGATAGGCATATGAATTGGGATGCAGCTGCATGGGTGCAATCCGCATTTGTCTTAAGAAGTCGACGATGAAAGGCGAGAATGGAGGAATAACGCCAACCATGCACATCAGTCGAGTAACCGTCATATATCCTTCTGGAGGGTTGTGGGGACGATCAGAGCGTGAGGGCACTAGAGTGTCCCTTTTCATTATTCCATACTTCAAGCAAATTCTAATGAGCCGGTCATTGTCAATTGTCGATTCTACGGAATCTGGAGGTGACTCCAATATAATGGCTGAGTCAAATTCATCGGGTGCTCGATGGTCACCAACCCCTCCTTCCTCCTCAAAGCCTAGGGAAACTTCATTTTCTGAAGACATTTCATCGCTTTCCCGATGACCAACTCCGTAATCCGGACCCTCGCTGTCCCATTCTGGGTCAGATGAAGAAGATATATCCTCGAGAGTGGTTTTGTTGGAAGTTTCTGGAGCTTCTTTCCTCTCAGCTAAACGAGAAGAGCGTCTGGGCCTCATTGTCGTGGAACTATTGAAGAAGCAATAGCACGGATTAGAGTGAATTATCCCGTGTCCCCTTTTTTGTGTATGTGTGTGAACTAAAGTGTTTGCAACAAATGTGGGAAATACAAAATAGAAGTACAGCAATGCAAGACGAAGCTTTAAAGAGAAAGTAATAGTCAGAGTTGTCCTTGATTCTCGTTTATGTTCGCAAGGCACTATCCTAACTGTTCGCGAAGCATATTCGTCTAGAGTAAGCGTCAGTTGAATTAATTGGGTAGTCTTTATGTGCCAAGTTTGATATGTTCGGTTCGGTTCGGATATACGTATGATGGCTGGCTCAATACAAACACAGATAGTAGTCGGTTCGGATGCGTCATTAGAGCAGGGCCAGTTCAAGACAAGGGAAGCAATGGGTTCGGAAGCAGGACTGATCGGATCGGATGGCCCGATCCGAACCGAAATAGCACCACTCAGCCGATCCATTTACTTCAGCCTTCACTTCTCCGACCCGAACCGACGTTTTCTTTCCTCCCATCTCCACTTCCACGCTTCTTTACCCGAACCGGTTCCCCATAATCTTCTTCTTCCTCCTCCTTAACATCGAACCCACTTCCGTGCTAAGAGCTCCAATTGAAATTAAGTGCTCGTGTGTTCAAATATTCAACGAGTGCTCGTGTGTTCAAATATTCGACGAAGGACCCTAACACTCTCCATCGCTGCCTTGAGATGACGATTGATGCCATTAACGACGACGGTGGTGGGTGGAAGGCGCCGCGATGTAAGAATTACGCAAATACCATGCTCATATCGTTCGATCTAACTACAAGTCCAAACTGAAAACAACTATAGCAAAGCGATTCGAGATTATAAAGCTACCTATGAATTTTGACTCGAGGATTAAAACGAGAGTTTTGGAGTTTTTTAAAGGTTAGGGTTTTGGTGCAGGTTTTCTTAGCCGAGAGCAATAAAGGAAAGAGAGAAAGAAGGAAAGAGGTAGCGAATTTATATGGGTTCAAGGCGACTCTTAGTATTCCTGGCCTCTGATTTTGTTCAGACCGGAATCGAAGCCCATATTGATAAATCAAGCCCATCCATTCGGTAACGATGGGGAAAGGAAAAAATTGTTTGGTCTGGTGGAGCTCACCCCTTTGATTCTTGCTATGTTCGGATCAGATATCGAGCCCGCCAACACATTCTGGCCTGTTGGACCAGCGCTAAACAATACAAAGGGAAAGCATGTTGGGCTCAGGTCCGAACCGGAAGGAACTAAGCACAATGACTTGACATGCAAGTTGAATTGAAGAGAAGGAGAGTAAAGGAGGAGCATACCTGCAAGAAGCATTACATGGTGAGATAAGTTCCCAAATTTGCTCAGAAATGAAGAAAATGTGTTCGGGTCGGACGTCGAACCGAACAGGAATCTGTGCATTACTCTTGACAATTCTGGTTAAACGACATCAAAGCACGCTTTGTACAACGAAAGCATCCTTTGAGGGGGCAAAATGTTAGCCTACGTTGTGAACTAGGCAACACAAAGTCAAGAAACCAACCATTGAAGAATATTTCAAGATATAAGACTCCGGTTCGGATCGGAAGGAAACACCACAATTCAGATTGATAGCAGCATATCGGTTCGGATCGGGTAGGATTCCCTGTTCGGATCGGATGTCTCTTACTGGATAAATTGGCAAAGCATACCTGATCGGATCGGAAGGCCAATAAATCTCAAGTGGATCGGAAAGCCGTCTGCTTGTCACGACGCTGGAGCGGAGCGGAGTATGATTAGAGAAGAAGAGACGTCCAAGCTACTCCGGTTCGGATCGGGTATTCCGATCCGAACCCCCAACCTGCACGTCTCCGACCCGCACCCATGATCTAGGAAAATCTCCTATAAAATCGCCTGGAGAACCGGACCGGATATGACTAATTCCTACCCCTAACGTCCGTCTCTTTGATGTGTTGTCAGCTTGATAGTCCATCCGAACCCGAAGAGAGAGCGATGGAGGACACGTGTTCCGACCCGGATTGAATCTCAGCAAATTCACACCTATAAATACCCCATCTAGAGACAAAGAGAAGGATCTTTTTTCAGCACTTTTGAGAATCCAAGTTCCTCCATCATCCGAACTCCATTACTCCCGGAGAATCCAACTCATCTTTCATTTCTTGTTTTAATCATTTGAGTGAACAAAAGTGAGCTGTGAGTGAATCTTACATTGCATTTGTAACTGAATTACTGAATATAGTGAAAACTAAGTGGACGTAGGCATTTCTTCGCCGAACCACTATAAATCTTGCGTGTTCTTTTTATTTCTGTTTTATTTTACCTTGTTTCTAATCGATTTGGGTGTTAGAACCACATTTGGGTCTAACAATAAACAAATCGAACGATTTGTTTATATACACACATTTGACTAATTTTGATTGGGACGATAAATTTTACACATTACCCAACTGCACAAATAAAATATGTGTTTGATTGTTTGAAAACCCCACACGGGATTGGGGTGATATATGACATACACTAATCCCAATAGTTAGTTGTACGTCGATCGATTGATTGACAGACTGTTATAAGCGTTGAATATTTATATTTGATGCTTATACAGTGTAGAATGCACTTTGGATGATGGTTGATTATTCATCGTTGTTATTGTATACATGTGTTGTAGAAAATCCATATAATTAACATTATATGGTAATTGATTGGGCCTCATTCCAGTTTTGAAAAAGAAATATTTGAAATAGAAATATTTGAAATAGAATATTTGAAATAGAATATTTGAAAATAGAAACATATGAAGCCGTGTTGATTAGATTGACGCCATTTTGACGTGAACGATATTTATATCAATTATATTCGTTTATATAATGAATATTGAAAAGTGCTTTCAAAATCGAATATTTTGAAATGAAATTCGAATTATATTGAAAAGAATAGAAATTCGGCTAAAATTGAAATTGAATTGAATAGAAAATGAATTCGAATTAAAATGAATAGAATTGAAAATTGAATTAGATTGAAATAGAATTGAAATTGTTTTGAATTGAATTTAAAACGTATTGAAATTGAAATGAAAATCAGTTTGAATTAAAATCAATTTGAAATGAATTTAAAACGAATTTGTAAGGGAAAATTCAATTTTGATTTGAATTTGAAAAAGAAGATGAAATCGTTTCGAAAATGAATTTAAAACGATTTATAAAATACGTTTTAAAAGGAAATCCACGAAGTATATATTATATATTATATATAATATAATGTCCTGAATAGAACGCGCCGCGCCGTGGTAGTTCGTGAATTTCGACCATTGACTTCGAATGGACATTGCGGGAGATCCGACCGACGGATTCTCCTAAAACCGGAACCGTTGGGTTCGTATCAAAAAGAGCTTTTAACGATTATTAGAAATTAGAAATTTAACGGTTGGATTTGGAATTATCTCCAAATCAAATTTGGGAAAGGTCGCTATAAGTGCAGTTGATGGCCGTTGATGGAAATCGACTGTACGGGCCTTGATAAAATTATTAAAAATAATAATAATTTGTGTAAAATCATAAGAAATGATTTGTGAATAATTGGGATGAAAAACTCCATATTTGAAAAGATAAAAATAGATTTTTATCGAAATGAACTAGTTTTGAACTAGAATTATAATTCTATTTATTTTTAAATAAATAAATTGAATTTGAAAAGGGTTTTAAAAGTAACCAGTATTTCCAATAATTGAATTGGAATGGATTTGAATCGAAATTATCTTTGGAATATTTCGATGTTGGATTTCGTGATGATACAGATATTGTTAAGGGAATTTGAAAGATATATATATATATCGTTATTTCCAATACGATATTTGATGGTCGTAGAATTTGATATTGAATATGAGCCGGTATATTTTCTATTCAGAGCCTTGTATTTAATATCAAATTTGATTTGGGTTTGTTGTGAATGGTGTCTTCATTAACACTGTTCTTAAGCCCAGTTGAGGAAAAGATTAAATCTTTTTATTTAGATTTAATGAAGTGTACCAATTAAATAATATTTAACTGGAATTGAATTGGTATTGATTTTTGGGTTTATCGTGAACAGTGTTTTAAATAACACTTATTCTTTAACCCGATAATTAATAGAATGTGATTTTGAGTCGTCGTGAACGGTATCTTCAATAATACTGTTCTTAGACCCAAAGGAGCTAAGAAAATCAGAAACTAACTGGAGATTAGTTAAGTTGAATGGTTTCTGGTGTATTGATCTGATGTTGGTTTCGGCCTTTGGGGTTAATACTTAGGGAATTGCTCACTTGCTAATTTACGGTTAGGGACTGATTGAAATGTAATGTTATTTTGGGTTTATTGTGAACCGTGTTTTAAATGACACTGATTCTTTAACCCAGTTAAAGATTAAAACTAAGTGGAGTTTTAATGAATCTTTAATTAGATTGAAAAGATCGAGAATGGAGTATCACCAGTTTTGCTCCAGGCGATAGTTAAATCTTTAATTAGATTTAAACGTGAAATGGTAATTGAATTTGCCGATAACACCGTGGTGTTAGATATGAAGTATAACCAGTTTTACTTCATGGGATGAATTGGTTGGGGTTGGGAAATTAAAACAAATGAGTACTTCGGTAAGGTTCGTTAATCCTGGCTAGTTTGAAGTGATATTCAAAGGAAGATTAAGGAATAAATTTGAAGAATTTATCTTTGATAAAATTAATGGGAACTTTTCCCTAAGAATGTAAAATTTAGAAACTAGCTGTAGGTTGGCTAAGAAGAGTGATTTCTTGGGTATTGATCTGATGTTGGTTTCGGCCTTTGGGGTTAATATTTAGGGGATTCTTCTCTTGATTAATTTACGGTTAGTGACTGATGAATTGGAATGAGGCGTATGTTGTGTTTGTGTAACACTTTTTTATTATATACGCGAGTTATTCGGAAAGACCGGGTTTATCCCATTCTGAATAACTGATACGACGATAAGTCGAAGATGAAGACGGTGGTTGAAGACCGGAGGTCTTCACGTCGTTTGGATAATTACTGATGATCTTGATTGGGCCGTACACCCAAGAGGAGAGAATCAGTTGGTGATCGTCCAGACGTACTTGGAGATCGATGGATATGCGGGGTACTAGGTGCCTCCGGTTTCGTTCAGACCCAGAACGGACTTGTAAATGGACTGTGTGTCTGACATCGGATATCGTTCTGTGTGACTGATATCGGTTGCATAGATTGGTTTGCCTGTGTGGCATGCTAAGATGCAAATGATCAAGGCTTCTGTTGAAAAGCATAGTCTTGTGGTTGATGATCAAAGCACGGCCTTTGTGGCATAGCTTTGTGTAACGTTTACTTCACGAGTTTCACATCCGGTATGAAACAAAAATGGGAGACGGACCTCAGGGAGGACATGCGTTTCTTTCTAGCTAGAAGTGGCGTCAGTGGTTTTACACGCCCTGACGAGTTTGACTTATGTGGTTGTTGCTGTTGCGAGGCGCCTCGGATATATCGGTCGATCCGGGACCGATGGAGTTATTCGTTAGCTCATTTGCGCCCCATAGGGCGGGGAAACGTAGTGTTCAGGCATAATAATCCACATCAGTGGACCGGCCCTGACGATCCAGGGGTCAGTTGCAGCTGTTCCTGAGACATGGTAGGCTAGATTGTCTCGAATTCGGTAAGGACTATCTTTTGCCTTGGTTCATAAAGGAAGTCCAATTTCCAAATATGTGACTGTGCGGTTTTGATTATAGAGCCTATTATGGCGACATGATATATGGTACCCATGCCGTCTATGATTGATATTTATGATTTGAAGTTGTTTTATACACTATACACTTATAGTAATAAGCAATGATTTGTTTTAAACGTATCAAGCATCCTTTGGCTATTATAAGGTAAAACCCTATCCCCCGGCTTGCATTGCATTGTGTGATAGGACCTGGGTCTTATAATAGCTTCATTTTTCTTTATTTAGCATTGCTCTGTTGTTTTATGCACTGGTGTTCTTGGGAGGAAACTCGTTCTGTGTTATACGGCATGATCCCTTGATTTACCTAACTTTGAAAATAAAGATAAATAACTATTTTAGTTCTCACACCAGTCCCATGACTGACTTGGAGTTTATTGTTTTAACCTAAAATCTGGGTGCCCTTATTTTGACACGGGCAGATAGCAGTTTGGTTTTGCAGATTTATATTCACAGGATCCTGATTTACAGCTGGAGCGATACTCGGAAAGCTTTGTATCCGCGTATTACTTCTAGTTGTGTATTGTATTATTTTCGGCTGCTATGTAATTTAAATCTCTGATATTTCTGTGTAATATTTATTCATACTCTGTATATTCTTGTATTCTGATGGAGTTGTTGTAATATACAATGAAATGTTCTTCCGTCCGCGTTCTATTTTATCGTGTTCTCAAAAACAATCAGGCGTTTCAAACGGTCTGGGTCGGTTTAGCGACTGATTCGGATCGAGCGAAATTCCTTTTTTTTACACTTCTGGGGTATCCTTATGTGCTTGTGTCCATTGGCTACCCCTTCAACACCAGCCTATTTCGGAGTTAATTTTGGTAGCAACTATAAGTATATTTGTGGAGAATGGGAGATGTGTCTCTACTTTGTTATTTTTATAATAAAAATCATTTATTTAAGTTGTATAACAATTCACATTACGTGTTATCTAAAAGAGTTGCAACTTACAATGCTTTTGAAATGTTTTTGTTAAAAGGAAGTAATGTTGAAATAATTGATTAAAAGTCAATTTTATAATAATTAGCGTAAAAAAGAATACATATATAACTTATTTTATTTATCAAATCTAAGTTCGGTCAAGGGAATTTAATTGTAGCCAAGTCTCAAAGTAGAATAAACTTGTTATTAAAGTTCAAATTTATTTTATATAAATTTATATTAATTTCTTTTATATACTACATGAGAAATATAATTTGATATTGTTTGAATTTAGTTACTATAAATTTAACTATGTGTAAATGAATCCGATGGATATATATATATGAATAACCATGCAAACAGATTCATTTCATTATATTGCACATATAAGCACATATGTTACTTGAACCTAAGTATTGAATTATAAAATTTACAAAACAAAACAGGAAATTTGTGTGAAGGACAAAAAAAGCAAAAAGTTTGCCCAAAAGGACAAGAGCCAAAAAAGTTGCTTAAAAGGCCAACTTTTAGTGTAAAGTGGAAAAACAAGGGGCCCCCCTGAATTCCACCATTTGCACTGGAAAATGTCCTTTTAGGCAAAAATTTTGCCTCTTGTCCTTTTGAGCAAACTTTTTGCTCTTTTTGTCCTTGTGGCAAAAATCCCCTTTATAAAATATCTATACGTAAATATTATCTTTAATCGTCTACTAACTCTGATAATTACACAAGCAGATCAAAAAATTGTCCCAATAATGTTTGTATTTGTTTCAGATTTTGGAATGCGTAATTTTAATAATGTTAGTATGTTATATAATTACCATTAACAAATTTATGAAAGGTAATTTATTAAATTTTAACCTAGCTAAATTATGTATCTTTTCCAAAAAAATGTTTTTTTGAATTAAGCATGTTTTCTAGTAGTTTCAAAGTACAGTAGATCATAATAATTGACGTTGGTGCATATTAAAAAAATCATCTATAATAAAATATTTTTTTATATTTATAGACATCTGTTGGAATAAATGATGACTTAATGACTTGAAAATACAGCAGTATCTATATGATTTATATATTCGAGTGTGTACACACACAAAAGAACAAATATCATCAAAATGAATTAATTTTTGATTTCCTATGAACCTAAGAGACTAGAGTGGATTAAAATAAGGATAACAAGTAACTTAAATCCTAATTACAAAGTAAACATAGAATTATTTACAATATGAATTTAACATTTTAGTTTATTTCAAATTAAATTTGTTAATACTATATATATTAATTCCCAAGTAAGTTCTCTTTAGTCCAGTTTAAATGAATTAATTACCATAAATTTGAATTTTTTTAATTGATATTAAAGACGAAATAATGTTAAATTATAATTCTAATTCCAAGCCAAATCAATAATATCAACAACTAAAAAGCAAACCTGCGAACACATACAAACCGATAGGTCCAATATCCTACTTGTGCAATACTTACCAAATTATTTAAATAATTTTATATTTACATACACATAGGTTCAATCATAATGTTATTTTATTTAAATTTGAATTTGTATAAGAAAACATGACATGCTCCATGCTATAATTGCTTATAACAAAATTAGACATTACAGTCATATAAGTTAACTATAATACAAAAAATAAAATAAAAGTAGTGCATATTTCTACAGCTTATGTTCTAGTTTATCCTTTAAAAGGAAAAGAAGAATATACAATTATTTATAACATAATAAATTAAGTTTGTACGAATCTCGTTTTTTTTAAGTTATCTACATCGATAATATATAAATTCACATTAATCCTAGTTGCATCTCAAAGTCGTTACAATTATATTTAAAACAAAATTGGAGGTTTGAACATATAATACGTGCCAGACATAAACTAAAACAATTGACTTTATTTATTTGAAACATATTTGAAAACTCACAAAATCACTGTAGTTTATCTTCAAAAAATAAAAGAACAGACGATTATTTATAAAATGATAAATTTAAGTTTGTACAATACTTGTTTTGCAAATTGTCTACATCGATAGTATATAAATACAAATGAATCATGTTGCAACTCAAAGCAGCTACAATAACATTTAAAATAAAAGTAGTTCACAAAAACGCAAGCCAAATACAAACTAAAACACTTGATGTCCTTTATGTGAAACACATTTGAAAACCCACAAAACCACAACGAACTGTTGTAAGCTTTTGTTCTACTATGTGCATACATTTACTATCACTTTAGCAATGCATGCATTTAATTCTTCAACATGTTCAAACATGAAATGTGTTCTAGGTAGCATCATAAATGCAACAACATCAATTGTCCTTTTGATGAAACAACAGTCCAATGTTTAGGAACCACACTTCATCCACACTCATTGTAGTAGTTCACCCGATACCGTGATGGCTTGCTTTCCCATTACTGATGACCATAATCAAACCTCAGTTTGCTTGCATCACATAATGATTTATCCTCTTGCCTCAGCAATGCATAGTACCAGTGCTCTTTCTCAGCTATTCACCTTAGTTAGAATCAGAATTACCCGCTGTCCTCTTTTAGCTTAGTGCACCAACACATTGCATCAATACTGCCTACCACTTGTTTGCAATAACCTCTGGCTATCCTTAAAGGACCACTGTTCTTTTTATTCTCATAGTTGAACATTGTTTCAACATAATTATATCCCAGCCGTGTGATCTGTAGCCTCATGGTTCAACAACCTACTACGCATAAGCTACTTATACTTTGACATTCTTCTAACCAGTTTTCGCCAAATATGTTGTTGTTGTTGTTTGTAGTACTTCAGCTCCTTATTTTTGGCTGACCATTCCACCAAATTGAAGCAGTATCTCGAGAGTTGGAACAATCCTAATCTCGCTTCACTTCAACGTTAGCTACACCTTTAAATTTAGATGTTTTCAACACTCTTTGGAGAACTCGCAAATCTGATTAATTCTCTACTGCACCAACATCAAAACTTGATCTATGCACCTAAGACCATTAGGGAATGTTGTTTTGTCAACTAACTTATATAATAATATTGAGCAGACATTATATTATTTTATTTTATTTGTCTCGTGTTTTCTAGCTTAAACCACTTATTTGGTGATCCCTATATTTCATTTGTACAGAACGTTCTCTTATTTTCAAGGATCATACTTTCAACAATACACATACATTGACACATATTAGGTATGCGATTGCACGGATGCATGGGGTCAACAATAACGCCCACAACTTATTTGTATGTGCCTCCAACCTCTTTAGATTAAATGATATAATTGTTTAAAACTGCTTGGTGTATAATGAAATCAATTACTAAATATTGATTTTAGCCATTTGTAGTTGTGAACATGTACAGAGTTATAAGAGACATGCTAAGAATTTCCAAAAGGTTTGTCTTGATAACATCTAAACACCAACAGTTACATACCCTTTCATTCATCTAATTCTTACTAACAACTATTGTAGATTATAATCCAGTTAAATAAAAAAGAAGTTATCAAAATGATAAACATTAGCCTACTTTGTGACTAGGCCACACAAAGTCCAGACGATTAGTTATAAGAAGCAAAGTCAGGTCGGATTGATCAAGAAACTTCAAGTCAAATTGGGAGAGCTTATACATCAACACGCACTGAGTACGAATGGATCGGTTTGAGGCACTACCACCCAATCCCTCACAAATAATCAGGCTAGACTCTGGAAGATTGTCGGTGGATTGGGTCGAATCAATACTATCTGACCTATACAGCACTCGAAGGGAGCTAGGGGAAAATGTCCGATCGGGTCAGGGTATCCTATGTCTGACACGACCCGGACCCACTATACTTAGAGCTTGCTCCCTGTTCCTACAAATGCGGGGCAGTTGCTACCCACTAACCCAAGAAGTTTATGCGCTGGAGCCACGACAACACATCCGAATCCGAGATCTATGAGATGGGACTTATGTGGCATCCGACCCGCCTAGACTCTACACCTATAAATACACCTAAACTTGCCATTTTGAAGGATTTTTTGGCATTTTAAGTACTCAAACTTCACCATTATTCATTCTTCTCTATTTTATTCAAATTGTGCTCTATATCCTACAGTATAATTATTTGGAGAGATTGTTGATTGTACTTGTGAGGTTGAATGCTTATATACATTGTACTTGTAATTAAATCATCAAATAAGGAGATATAAAGTGGATGTAGGCTCGTTAAAGCCAAACCACTATAAATCTTGCATGTTGATTAATTTTTATTCATTTTTAGATCATAATTCTCTATAATTTCCAGTCAGTGGTGTGTTAGAACAACTTTTTGGTCTAACATTTTGGTGCTTTCAATGAGAAAATCGAATTCTTAGCCTTTCGGATATTTATTCTACTTTTTGGATCTTCAAGTCCGAAGAAGATAATCTACATTTCCAATATTTTTAAAGTTTCCATTGATTTCAAAAAGTATCAGATTTCATGGATCCTAAAAGAGGAAAGGAATCACAAACTTCCCGAGTGAATGATGCAAACGAAGATTACAGGGTAACTCGCAAGCACTAGTAGCTACTAGGTCACAGAGGGGTTCGGGTATGAACTGATCCGAAGGAGGAAACCTGCACAGATCTAGGAGGCGTAGTCCGACCCGATCCGCAGAGCTCAACGTGGCCAGCGAAGCTCCTCCAACCCACACTTATGATGCTTCCTGTAATGACCTGGGTTTTCGCGATCCTGATTATCTGATATACAACAAATATCGAACATCCAGGATCGAAAATAACCGAATAGTTAATGAAAGAAGTCAGAGGGTGAGAATAGATAAGATATAAACTTATAGAACAGAAGAAGAAGAAGAACATCATCATTAGAGTAAACACGAATCTCACAGCGGAATGAATAAAACATAACATAACTTTTGAAATACAAACAGTATATGTATACAATAACATTGCAGAGTACAACACTTGCAACAACAGTGGAAATAAACAATAGCTAATTAATCCTGAAGCCTCCTGCTCCAAGCTCTCCAAGTGTATCTGTAAAATCCCGACTACTTGACTGCCCGTACAAATTTAGGCACCCAAGAGTTTAGGGAAACCAAATAAAATAAATTCCGGGTCAGTCATGGGACTGGTGTGAATGAACTCCAAACACTTGGTTTAACTTAGGATATCTCATAAGACCATGCCGTAAAAACGGAACGGGTTTTTCCCTTATGAGAATCCAAACAACTTTGTAAACAATATCCTTCTGATATTATAATAATGTCTAAGTACAAATAGATATCAATCTAGCAGAAACGCTTGTATCTCACGTTCTACATATATAATGTATAAATCATAAACCGCAGGCGCTTATTGGATGATAGGATTTCCATCTATGGAAAGGTATGGAACCACCTTTCGATCAGTGTACTCTAGGAACGATACACTGGAGTTCAACAAGAACATCTTGCAACTCAGCCACACATGACCGAACACTCATTTCGCTTGAGTGTATCAAACGTATATCACCAACGGTTGGGATCAGCAACCGTTTTCCTGTATATATATATATATATTCTCCAGATAGATGAATATACACCCTACTTCGGAGCGACCGACTTAGCCATGATGCGTTCCCGATTTTTGTCACTTACCGGATGTTGAGGTCAGAGGCTACGACTACTTTCCATTCACTGATAACACGATCACTTTGAATGCCATATTGTCAGATCCGTTAATCACTAATTGATTTGCACAAAATTCTGGATATTATGCTAAGGGAATAAATCCGTTGCCACCATATATATTTGTACAGTCCAATCATATTCGATCATTGGAAATACTCTGTCAGACACTCGTCCATATACGTTCGTTCTAGGACTGAACGAAACCGAAGGCACTATTCAGTACATCCATCCTAGGAAATCTCTACCTAGGACTTATACAACAACTCTTGTACTTTACTCCGTCTTCACTTTCCTTTGGCATATATGATTCGCAACACTTATGCCAATACAGAGTGGTTCTTTGGATAATAATACAACCGGTCTCTCCATATTAACAACGTAAATATGGTCAAACTTGATAGTCTGTGATTTAACTATCAAATGAAAACATGTCGGTGTACAAACAACAATCTTATTCCTAGATAGAAATTCGATCGATCAATCATCATCATATACACATATATACATATATATTCATATTTCCTTATTTTCTATATTTAGAAAATATATGTTAATAATATTGGAAAACATTTCCATGGCTTAATTACATAACCCTATTCTTCCACATCTATCAGACTCTAACTATAAACTAACAAGAGAACAACTTCCTAAGTATAAACCCCGAAGGCCGAAACCAACATCAGGTCGATACTTAGGAAACCATTCAACTTATTAATCTCTAGTCAGTTTCTAATTTTTGTTTAACTCCATTTTGATTAACTATGTTCGATTAACTCCTTTTCATTGACTCTATTTTCGTATGACTAAATTCGAATAACTCTAATTCGATTAACTCTAACTTGATTAACTTAATTCGATTAACTCTAATCTAATTTACTTTAATCCGATTTAACTCTTATCGATATCAAATTCGATAATTCTATTTCGATTAACTCCATACGATTAGCTTAACTCCAATCGATTAACTCAAATTCGAATAACTTATAATCGATTAACTTCATTCAAATAAGTAATTTGATTAACTCCTTTTAATAACGTTTATTCATTTATGAAGATTTACTTTTAGTAACGGTTCTTCACTTTAAAAACGCCCTTTTTATAACATCCTATTCCGTTATAAATATTTTCCTTTTTATATTCTATTTATTTTTCTAAATAAATATTACTCTTATAAAATCCTATGATTTTATAAATATTCATTTCCAATATACATTTTGAAAATTTCCTTTTTACTTTCCAATATTCATTATGGTATTTCAAATACCGTATAACCACGATTACTATCAACCAAGCACACATAATCAGTACAGATTATATAACACATCACATATCACAATATGTGAAACAAAATAGTATTTAAATGTTAAGGAATCCATTCGGATTCCTCCAACCTGTTTTCCTGCATCCACAGATGTTAACAATATAGATACATCACTTTCATTTCAAGAAGAAATATTTTGATCAACAGAATTAATATTTAATAACGATATATATATATGTATATGTATATATATATAACCGTAACTGTGTTTTAAATCAATTATTCAACAGTCCATCTAAACAGTCCATACACAGCAATCAATCAATATTTATCACAAATAAAGTATAGTTTATAAAAATATAAACTAAACAGAGTTGGTGAGTTTTACTCACATTTGTCGTTTTTCGTTAAATAACGATTAATGATACTTGATTCAGTTCAGTCGTTTTTATTCTGTCGTAAATCAAGACAAGCTCTGGATCATTTCCATTCCACTTCCATGTTGTAGTGTCTAATTCATACGATCCTATCGAATCTAGTTTTGTCTGATTCTGACCACGTCTAAATAAGATATGATTTTTTTTACAAATTTAACCACTTTATATATTACGGAAGTTGACAGATAAATTAATTAATTTGTTAATAACCTTAATCCTGTGTTAAGCCTAAATCCTGGATTTTCACGAATGCTTCTTCCTTCACCAAAGAACAGGTCACGCACCAGATTTCCATGGCACAGAACTGCCATACACCCCTCCTTGCTGTGCCCTTCACCATTCACTGAATCCAAGGTTATCCGACTTCTCCTTAACCCATCATCTCTTCAACTGGCAGTTTAAACAAAAATGGCCATTACTGCCTTTAACATTCACAGTAACTCCCTGACCAGTCCTCTCCAAAACAGCCTTCTCCCCTTCCCTAAAGTTTCATTGCCATCCTTCAGCACTGATACTTCCCATAACATACAAACCCCAGTAAACCCAACCATATAACGTTCAACACCCAGATCCCGTCCCCTTGTAGCCTTCACCATCAATGAAAACTTCCGAAACCAATACTCACGCTGCTCCAGAAACTTCACCAAATCAACTCCAAAATATTCCTCCTAAATCGCATCGTCCCCACTTCGTATTGCCTGCACAAACTCAGTGACAGCAACTCGAACAGAAACCCAAGAAATTTACACCACAGGTTGTCCTCAATAATCACCACTTCAAGCTTCGAACCGGGTCATCACCTCGTGCAAAGTCTCTCGAGTCTCTCTCAAAACTGAACCCTAGGTTCGCCCATACTCCACGAGTTTGCCAGAAACAAACGTCGAGTGTAGTGGAATGAACATTGACGGAAAGCCCTAATCCCGTGCATCTCAATAAAACTCGTTTTGAGATTTTAGGATTTTGTTTTGATTTTTAGAGGAATTTTGAAGCTTGGATTTTCTCGTTTGAGATATTTCGTGGTAGCACTGAAGAAGTGTTCGACTTCGGTGAAATAATGAATTAGGTTATAAGGCTTTTAGGCGGGTATTTATAACCAACATAAATATCTAGATATTTTAGTTTTATTATCTATTTTTGCTTTCTAAAAATTCGTATGGTCACACACAATACCCAAAAATCACGAAAATTGGCATGCAGCTACAGTTCGACATTACGGTCCCAACGAAACTGGTTTCGTCGAATTCTGACTCTGTTTGCTCACATAGCGTATTTTTCAAGGTCCAGTTATCGATTGTATTTCAAATTAAAATCCCGTACGGCCACATACTGACTTCAAAAATCACGGAACTTGACATCTAATAATAATTTAACATTGCGGATCCAACAAAATTAGTTTCGTCAAATTCTGAGGTCGTTTGCAAAAATGGCTATTTTCTAAGGCTCTAACTAAGCCATTTTAAATATATAAATATATTTAAAACAATTCAATTAAATATTAATAAATTAATATTATCGTATATATTCACAATAGAATATCATGCAGCTCCAGAATAATTATATACTCGATATTCCAAGTCCAGGTTGAATCGATATTTCAATTTATATTGAAAACCCTTTTATAACGTAAATAAAGCATCGCAAATTATAAAGGAATTCCACAGTGTTTTTATGGAAATTTGAATTTGGCATAAATCAAAATCTACACAACGAAATCTCGAATTTTCTCTTCCACTAGAAAAATATAGCTTATCAGATTCGTACGTTTCTTGTTTCACAGAAATCCAACTTAAAACGGATTCTGTATATTCGTTTAAAGTTCGAATCGCCAAATAGCGAACTACCACGACATTTCAAGCTCGATTTTAATTATAATATAATTATATGTTCAAATGGCATTCATATAATACAATCACCATTCTAATTCAATACTAAACTGAATTATACCTTATATATAATCCAACTCACACTGTATTGTGAATTCAGCTATTTTTGACAATTTCGACAATATAATATATTATTCTATTATTTAATATTAATTAAATATTCATTTTTATTCAATTAGGTCATCGATATAGTCAAATCAATATTTAATAATTAGATAAATTAATTATTCTTTCGAAAAAAATGTGGGTCATTACACTTCCCCGATCTGACCTGGGAGCACCACAACAATCTGATCCGATCGGAATATAGTTAAATCTGGTGTTTCTACTCAAGCCAATACAAATGCTACAACTCCAGCTGCGACTACCAGCAGTCAACTCCCTGCTTCTGCCCCTGTTTCACATATGGATTTCTCGCGCTTACTTGACATGTTGGATAGAACCAACGACGCCTTAGAGGCCCAAGGATGTGATAGCGCCGCAATCCGTAAGAACATGAATGCTATGAACAGGCAGATAGATGAGCTTCGTAGGCGGAAAACACCATCACTGACTCGCCGCCTTGCTATAGACAACTCTTCCTCCTCAGAAGCGAATGTCAGACCTCTCAGAAGGCCGCATGAAAGACCTGAGAACCTCAAACAAATGACGTTCAGATCACTGGGATCACGTAAAGACGCGGCCCACATCCTGGGACCTAATGATCCCAGCTTGAGAGAGCCAATGTTGCTACCTATGCGGGTGTCTCATGTTCTTCCTAGGGATTCGAATATCATTAATCGTACCCAATGCCAACTCCTCTAGCCCACTTATCAACGAACGGGACCATACCGGGCAAGGAAATTCTGCCTCTGCCAGGAACCACGTAACATCCCCCTTGTAGACATTGGAAGAGTTAAAAGGACAAGAAGTGCCGACCTTGAGCCTACACTAACCAATGCTGAAGTATAAGCTATGGTATGCCATATTATGGCTGATAGTAGGGGTTACTTCAACGAAGACTGGGGCATTGATCGCAGCTATACACCTTTCACTGATGACATTTTATATTTTCAGTTCCCCCCGCATTTCAATCTACCCACTATGGATTGATATAGAGGAAGGACTGATCCAAGGTAGCATTTGATGGGATACTCTTGGTACAAGAACGCTGTAGTGGATCTTGATGTAGTCAAGTGCAAGGCTTTCTCAATATACCTAGAAGACGTCGTGCTAATGTGGTTCACTCGGCTTCCACCTCGATCGATCTTCAGTTTTAGAGAACTAAGCGAGAGCTTCATGAATCAATTTCGACTCCATGCCCGAAAATCCAAGAGCGTCATCGAGCTATCTGCAATCAAGCAAGCTCTTGGGGAAACTCAAAAATCATATTTGTATCGTTTCAATCCGGCAGTTACAGAAGTGAGTGACCCACATGAGCAGACCATTTTGATGGCGCTGATAGACGGAGTTGATAAAACACTGAATTTGGATGGTATTTGACAGGGATACCAATGCCAACTAGGGAGTTATTTTATGAAAAGGAAAACATTCGTATATGGCGGGAAGGGATATATGCGAACTGAATAAGAAAGTCCGACGACACCCTGAGAGAAGATATTTAGACCAACATCACTATAAAGCAGTCTAGTGACAACGTAAGAAAGGTTGAAGTGAATGTCGGCAACAAGAATGGAACAAATGACCACCAAGGCGGGAATGACAGCAAGAGAAGTAAGAATCAGAGAAACGATTCCAAAAAGAGAACTTGATTTCATTCTTTTGAGAATTACACGCAACTGAATGATACTTTGGAGAACATCTATTTGGATACCTATAATGTTGTCTTATACAAGAAGCCTCCAACTAGGGATTCGACTAATAAAGAACATGAAACTGGGAAGTTCTGTCCATTTCACGAGATTTACAGCCACTCTATGAATGAGTGTCGCCATTTGAGTGATGTTGTGAAGAAGTTACTTCGAGAAATGAAGTTAAACGAGTACAAGGTCACCCCTAAGGACAAGGGGGCAAGGAGGGTCTGTTCCGAATCAAAACCAACATTCCCCTTAGCCTACCGCCCAACAAAAAGGTAAGGGCATACTCATCAATACCGTGGCCGGAGGACCACATCCAGCTGGATTTAGTAATAGAACAATGTAGCAGTATGTTAATGCCGCTAAACACCCAGAAGTGGGAGAGTGCAAAAATCTTGAAGATGTTGCGCCCGTGAAACAGCAAAAGACAGCAACGGATGATGTTATCTTCCGAGACAGAGAGAGTGTAGGGGTTGAGACACCTAGCGTTGACCCGTTTGGTGATAACTACTAACATCGGACATGCATTAGTACCGAAATTCCTTTTGGACCGTGGGAGTTCCGTCAACATCTTTTTTAAAAAAGCGTTTGACCAAACGATGTTAGGGATGAAGGATTTAAAGCCATGTGGAGGCTGGATACGTGGTTTTAATGGATCTTCAACAACTACAATTCTTATGGTGGATTTATCTGTAGAGCTAAGGGAAGGAGATCACCGAAGAAATCCTCCCGTTCATTGTTATGGATATTGATTCACCCTATAACGCCTTTTTAGGCCGACTTACCCTTGCGGAGTTAAGGGCCTACATCGCACCGTGGTGCCTATTGTTTAAATTCCTAACCGAAGTTGGAGTGGGAATGGTTCGCGGTGATTAAGTCACTTTAAGAGCTTATAATATGGCATACTTGAAAATGCTATGCAATGGAAAAGACGTAGAATCCAAGAGTGCCTCCCCTCCTGTAGAGGAAGGCTCAATATAGCAAGTAAAGAGAATACTGCCGAGGGAGTTTCCTGACAGCCTGCTCGAGGACATCAATCCAAGAGAGGACAAAGAACCAGGATATAGGAAGGTGACGCCTAATGAGGCAACGATGGACCTTCCAATCGACGATAATAGCCCAACGAACGTCTTAAAGATTGGATCTCACTTGGACACCCTCCGAACGAGGGAATTCCCAGACTTTGTGCGAGAAAACTTGGATTTGTCCATAAGTCATTCATTAAGCATAAACCCAAGGCATTGTCTTGTTAAACAAAAAAGGCGTATGTTGGGCCAGGAGAAGTTAGCCGCCTTGACGGAAGAAGTAGAGAAGTTAAGAGATAACAGATTCATCAAAGACTCGACATATTCTGATTGGATATCAAACCCCGTCCTGGTCAAGACAGCTATTCGAAAGTGGCATACATATATTGATTTTTCAGATATGAACAAATCCTACTCGAAGGACAACTTCCCACTCCACAGGATTAAACAATTGGTGGACTTGATGGTGGGACGTAAAAATCTCTCTTTCATGGGTGCATATTCGGGTTAAAACCAGATTCCCATGCACGTTCCAGATCAGGAACATACCAGTTTTATCACAGACTTGGGATTATTTTTCTATGTGGTGATGCCCTTTGGATTGAAGAATGCCGGAGCAATGTACCAATGCTTAGTGAACAATATGTTATACAATCAAATAAGAAAATCCATGGAAGTTTATGTGGATGACATGCTTTTGAAGTCTAAGTGATTGTCCGACCACATGACAGACTTGGTAGAGATGTTTGATATACTCCAATGTTATGGAATGAAGCTTAACCCGTTGAAGTGCTCATTCGGAGTCGCATTAGGAAAATTCCTTGGTTTCATCGTCAGCTTGCGCGGAATTGAAATTAACCCTGATCAGATTGCAATGATCAGGAATTTTAGTGAGCCACGAAAGATCAGGGATGTACAGAGCTTAGCACGGAAGGTTGCAGCATTGAGCAGATTTATTTCCAAGGCCACTGATAAGTGCGTTCGTTTCTTCAACTTGATAAAGAAGGGGAAACACAACTTCGACTGGACCCTAGATTGCATAAAAGCCTTCCAGAACCTACTGGATCTTTTAGAGAAACCTCCGATATTGTCTAAGCTAGTGGATAATGAAGATTTGTTCGTGTATTTAGCAGTATCATCTCATGCGATTTACTTGTCCCTAGTACTTGGAGAGGACAAATTTCAAAGATTGGTGTAATATGTGAGCAAAAAGTCGGTGGCAATGGAGCGCAACTACCTAAAGATAGAAAAACTAGCCTATAGCCCATTGATTGCCTCTAGAAAACTTCACCATTATTTCCAAGCCCATCCAATCATTGTATACACCGAACAACCACTTCGATAGGTCCTACAGCGACCTGAAGCATCTAGACGGTTGCTCAAGTGGAATATTGAACTAAGCCAATTCGACCTAAATTTCCTACCCAGAAAAATGATAAGGGGCAAACATTTGCCGATTTCTTTGTTGAATTCACCATCCCCGAAGTGGATGTGTTAGATGAAGAAGCTGACCCCTCAGAATGAAAGTTGGAATCAAGCACCTGGAAGCTGTACATAAATGGTGATAAGAATGTTAGATGGTTCAGCGCTGGGGTTGTTCTGATAACTCCTTAAGGACGGTCAATTTATTATGCTCTGCGATTAAAGTTTTCTGCTACTAACAACGATTCCGAATACGAGGCCCTAATTGCCAGGTTGGAACTCACTAAGGAGTTAGGAATAACGACACTGAACATTTTCTATGACTGTAACGACCCGCATTCTACGCATCGGAGGCTCATAAAATATTTGTTTCATTTTCATATGAGGTCGTATAGTCGTGTGACTTTGGGGAACGATTATTGGGGTCATTTCCTATGTTCATGATTTTTGCCAAATTTTATATAACCATTTTTTCCATGGCGAATCTTGTTTTGTCCATAACTTTTGATTGGTAAGGAGTTTTGACCCGTAACAATTTTCATTATATTCGGATGATGGTTTACCTTTTCGTAGAGTGGTCACATTGATCAAACAGACTTATCGTTTGGGAGATATGGCTGAAACAAGGTCTGGAAGGTGAAAAACACCTTAACCAGGCCTAATTAGGGTGATTAGCAGCTATGCCCATAACCCATTTCGGGATTACAGTTATGGGAGGGCTGATAGGGTTAGGGAAAACATTTCTTTTCAATTTTCCAACCGCCATTTACATCCTTGAAACCCTAGCAGTGGCCTCCACCTTCTAAATTCATCCCAAATCGCTTTCTAATCATGTATTAGTTTAATCTACACAAAATCAAGGAAGACTAGTGTCAAATTAGAGTTGGAGCAGCTGTGTTGCATTGGGATTCGAACCATATCAAAGATATTTTTCAGATCTATAGTTTATTTGTGGCTAGTGAGTGATTTGCATTATTTTTCACTGATTATGGCTAATTAGGGATGATTAGTGTTAATTAACGAAATTACACATGCTAAAATTCTGGAAAAATATTTAGAAATTCTGAAATATTATTTTTGGGCTCTGATAAAAATTTGGGTTAATTTGGACATGTTTTGCTAATCGTATGATTAAGTCATGGTTAAGGAGAATAAGGGGAAAACATGGGTTATGGGTATGTTTGATCCATATTAACATGTTATATTATTGGTTTGGTGTTTATGGTCGATTATCTATGTTGCTATTACTGTTTGGAATGTTTTGCGATTGCTTAGTGAAGTTGAATTGGTCGAAAAAGCCATCGTATGGCGTGAGTTGCTCATTGGAAAAGTTGAAGGAAACTGGTCACACCGCATTCATGAGGCACCCCTACGAGCCGGAGCATTATCATGAGTCACATACCCCAATCGTGGAGCACCTCTCACGAGCCGAACACCCCTCCGCGAGCCAGTCCCACCTGCATGCCATGAGCCGCCCCTGTACCCCATCACGAACCAAAAGACCATGACCAGGATGGGATCACGAGTGGGTCCTACGACTCGAATGTGGACCACGAGCCAGGATTGAGTCACGAACCAGCCAGGGGCATGACGAGCCACACTTCGAGGATCACGAGCCGAGCTAAAAAGTCCCGAACTGGGATGATGACCAAAACCCGAGATGTAAAGGTAGTCCAAATGGGAACCTGTTACTCAGGATCCATAAGGGAACCAACGAGTTAACTTCATGAGTTGGACTTTGCTGCGGGACGTGTCCAATGGAGTTATCGATGTCCATAGCTTTGATTCACTATTGAGAGACGGGTCATTGTCTATGGATCAGTGTAGTGGAGTTGTCATGACTCCATGGGGCAAAGTGATCGTAGCAGGGCTATGAGCCAGTGCAGTGGAGTTTTCATGACTCCATGGGGGCAGAGTAGACATAGCAAAGGATTAGTGGCTAAGTGCAGTGGAGCCGTCATGACTCCATGGGGCAGAGTGATCATAGCAAAGAATTGGGTGACGAAAGTGGTAGATATCGTATACTTTACACACTGAGTGAGAGATGTGAGGATGATTGCCATGTTTGATGTTTGCTATCACCATGACATGCACACCCTGTCCCCATTATTTTCACACCATGTGTTAGTGTCACCTTAGAGTATTGTACATCCTATTATGCTAACTCTTTGGTTGCAGGTCCAGGTTCAGGTATGGTTATGTATACCTGTTATTGTTCTGTTTTTACTGCTTATCGCTCATACCAAACTTCTGTCTGACCTAGAGTTTTATGTCTCTTCTTATTACTCTGAGTGTGCCTAAACGAGCAGACTGGAGACGGTTAGCTGGTTATGCATGAGTAGCTGTCCGGAGACGAGCCAGAGGCTTACACGTATCATTTCCATATGTTCTCCCTGTGTTGTTGCTGGTCACTACTTTGGGCATTAGTAGTGTACCTTCCTATTTTGCTTTAGAGACAGTTTTAAAAGTTGTAATAATGATGGTTTTGATCATAAGCCGCTTTTGAATTTTTCGCTACTATAATGATTTAGTTTTCAGCTTATGCACTGTCTCGCTTGTTTTATATCAAGTTATGTAATTATTATATTTTATTCCATGCGCTGTGACGTATACTATAGGTTCTTTGATGATTCATCATTTCAAAACCCTTTTGCTTTGACGATCGTCCCGTGTTGGTTGGACATCGGCATAGCGCATTTTAGGGAAATGTCGGCTGGTGCGGGATGGGCCGTCACATTTGGTATCAGAGCTCTATGTTGCGTAGTTAACTTAGGGGAAGAAACCAGGGAGAGATAGTATACGTAGATAAGAGCACATATTTGTGATATTTTGGTTTTCAAAAGCTCTCTCTCTATATATATACACACACACCCCATTAGTATATTTAAGGATGAATCGGATTACACTAGCACCACTATGGAGATGGTTAATCGATTTCTCTTTACAGATTGGATGATGAGCCAGTATACGAGGGGTACGGGTTCAGGGGCCAATAATGGAATGCTCCTGATATTAGGACTATGTTTACAACCTTCATGAGAGATATGCTTGGGGACGTGCAAGGAGCAGTTCCTAATGCTGCTAACGGTGGTGGTGTAGGGCCTAGAGCCGATTTTGCCAAGCTTAACAAGGCTTAAACTAGTCTTAGTGGAAAGCCAGTCCATGGAACAGAATCGGCTACGGATGTTCAAGATTGGCTCGATAGTTGTGAGCGCATCTTCGAGGACTTAGGGATCAATGATGCAATAAAGAGAAATCTAGCATCGTGTCAACTGGAAGGACGGGCTATGAATTGGTGGAATGCTATTAACGCAGCTACTCCTAAGGATTAAGTTACTTGGAATCAGTTTAAGACTCGCTTTAGTGAAATGTTTATTCCAGCTGCTCAGAAATCAGAATTGTTTAGGAAGTTTCTAGAGCTCAAGCAGAATGGTAGGGAAGTCTCAGAATATATTGCTGAGTTTGTTATTTTATCGAAGTATGGATTATCTCTTATCGATACTACCGAGAAGAAGAATGAGAAGTTCATAATTTGCCTGGATGAGTACTTGTGGGAAAGGTGGATAAACCATATCGATGAGACATTTGAATCTATTATGGGAAAAGCATTGAGGTCAGAGAGCCATTACCCTTAGTCAAAAACCAAGGTTGTTGTTAAATCTGCAGAGGAACTAAAGCCGAAAGCAGGCGGTGGAGGCAAGAATAATTCTCAGAATAAGAGGAAGCAGAACCAAGCTAAGGATGGTTACTAAAAGAATAAGAAAGATGTTGAGCGCTTTAGCTATGTCAAGAAGGGCCACTATGCCAATGAATGTCGATCAAAGCTAGCGGACATGAAGTGCTTGAATTGCGGCCAAGTGGGACATCATAAGGATAAATGTCCACAACCTCCTAAAGAGAAGCAGATTGTGAAATCATATGCTATTAATGTTGTTCCTTCTTCATCAACTGCCCCAATTGCCGCGGAGAAAGGAAAGAATGTTGTCATTCAATATATGCTTTCTATTTATGATGTTCCTGTTTGAGTATTGTTTGATACTGGGGCTTCCCATTCCTTCATATCTAGTGACCTGGTAGATAGGTTGGAATTGGAACCCAAGATAGTAGATAGACCTTTAGTGGTGATGAACTCGATTGGTGGTTTGACTAGCCTTAGCATGATTTGTCAAAATTTGGTCTTATCGAGTAATGGATGTATGTTTTCTTGTGATTGCTTTGTTTTGGGCCTTACTGGGTTTGGCATTATTTTAGGAGTCGATTGGCTCCAAAGGTATGGGGTGGTGGTAGACTGTGAGGGATTTTCTGTGACTACTAGGGCGGACGATGGGCGGAGTATAGTGTTTGGTGGCCTACCTAGTGATGAGGGGATGGACGGTTTTCTAAATTCCCTCGACATTCAGCAGGATGAGTTACCAGGGGTTCCCATTGCTAGCCAGTTTCCGGATATCTTCAAGGAAGTGACCGAACTTCCACCATACCGAGAGATTGAGTTCTGTATTTATTTAGTGAAAGATGCCTGACCTATAGTGATGCCACTTCATCGTATGGCACCAAGGGAGCAGGGAAAGCTCGGGGTGCTAGTAAGCGATCTTTTGAATAAGGGATTTATCAGAAGAAGTGTTTCCAAGTGGGGTGCACCAATTGTATTTGCTACGAAGGAAGATGGTTCCCTTCGTTTATGTGTGCACTATCGCGAGTTGAATAAAGTGACTAGGAAGAATAAGTATCCTCTTTCGCGAATAGACGATTTGTTTGATCAACTGGAAGGATCAAGTGTGTTCTCCCAGTTGGATCTCGCGACAGGATTTCATCAGCTCCGAGTGGCAGCTGAGTGTATTCCTAAAACGACATTTCAGACACCGTTTGGATTCTATGAGTGGTTGGTCATGCCATTCGGGTTGACCAATGCACCAGCATATTTTGTGGATCTTATGAATAGGGTATTCAGGGATCAATTGAACAAGTTTGTTCTTGTGTTCGTGGACGATATCCTTGTTTACTCGAGGATAGAGGAAGAACACAAGGAACATTTGAGGATAATGATGGAGGTGTTGACAAAACACCAATTGAAAGTGAATTTTTCTAGGTGTCACTTCTGGAGGAGGGAAGTGAGATTCTTGGGCCATGTTGTCTCAGAGAATGGTATTGTCGTAGATCTGGCGAAGGTGGCTACAGTGCAAGATTGGTATACACCCAGGAATGTAGCAGACATAAGAAGTTTCTTGGGGTTAGCTGGATATTATAGTAAGTTCATCCTGGATTTCTCCAAGATAGCAGCACCGTTAACTTAGTTTACCAAGAAGAATCAAGCTTTCATCTGGGACAAAAAGTGTGAAAATACATTTAAGGGTCTAAAGGAGAAGTTGATGAGTGCACCAGTGTTAGTTATTCCTAAAGGGAACGAAGAAATGATGGTATGCACGGATTCTTGTGGTACCGGACTAGGTGCTGTATTGATGAAAGGAGGTAGGGTTGTAGCAAATGCTAGTCGACAATTGAAATCACATGAGAAAACGTATCCTACCCATGACTTGGAATTGGCAGCGATCATGTTCGCGTTGAAGATGTGGAGCTATTATCCCTTGGGAGAAAGATTTGAGTTGTTTACCGATCACAAGTCGTTGAAGTACCTTTTCTGCCAAAAGGATTTAAACCTCCGTCAGCAGAGATGGTTAGAATGCTAGACTTCCTATGATTTCGATATCGCATATACACCAGGAAAGGGCAATGCGGTAGCTTGTCCATTGAATGGGAGACATGCCTGTTTATGGGCTATGTTTCTTGAATGGAAGCAACTGGAGTATATCGCAGGGTACGATTTCAGACCAAAGTCTGAATTGGATCTAGAGATATTAGCAAGTTTGACGATCATACGCACTTTGATTTAAAAGATTGGTTCCAGTCAGAGGGACGATGCAACCTATTGGAAATCATCTCCAAGCTAGAAATGGGTATCGGCAGTGGGGAGATGAACAAGTATGGGTTTGATCGAGAAGGATGGCTTAGAAAGAATAGGAGATTAGTTGTGTTCAATTTCATTGGATTGAGAGATGAAGTGCGCAGAGAATGTCATCACTCAAAACTAACTATACATCCTGGTGGTAACAAAATGTATCGAGACATGAAGCAAACCTACTACTAGCAAGGGATGAAAAGAGACATTGGTAAGTTTATATCCAAATGCATGAACTTCCAGCTAGTTAAAGCTGAACAAAAGAAGCCTAGTGGTTTGTTTCAACCATTAGAAATTCCCAAATGGAAATGGGAACAAGTCTCAATGGATTTCATTGATGGTTTGACAAGGGTTAGATCGGGCCATGCTAGCCTTTGGGTGATTGTGGATCGATTGACAAAAAGTGCAAGGTTTATACCGGTCAAGTCGACCAGAACGACATCTAAGTTAGCAGAACTGTATATGAAGCGGGTAGTGAGATTTCATGGAGTACCCAAAAGCATTGCGAGTGACCGACATCCATTGTTTACCAGTGGGTTTTGGAAGAGCTTACAAGAGGCTTTAGGGTCAAAATTACATCTCAGTACCACGTACGATCCTCAAACCGATGGTCAGATGGAGAGGGTGAATTGTATATTGGGGGATCTCTTGAGAGCTTGCATATTGGATTTTGGAGGGTCATGGGATGGCCTTTTGCATCTAGTGGAGTTTGCATATAATAATAGTTATCAATCCAGTATTGGTATGGCTCCATTTGGGGCTTTGTACAGAAGACCGTGAACACACCATAGTGTTGGTTGGAAATCGGTGAGAAATTTGTGGTTGGGCCAGCTGTAATAAGAGAAACTTCAGGCAAGATCAAGGTTATCTAACAATGGATGAAGGCTGCCAAGATAGGCAGAAGCGTTATGCTGATAAGTGGCGAAGAGATTTAAAATTCTTCATTGGAGACTTAGTATTTGTCAAGATTTCTTCATTAAAGAACGTGATTCGATTTGGTAGGAGAGGAAAGTTGGCACTAAGATTTGTTGGTTCATTCCCTGTCCTCGAGCAAGTTGGGTATTTAGCATATAAAGTTGGATTACCTAACAAGATGGCAGGAGTTCACAACGTATATATTGTTTCCTAGTTAAGGAAGTTCGTACACGACCCTGATACGGCTATTTCACCGGATCAGTTGGATGACATCGAAGTAGAACCTGAGGCAGTTGGGAACCGCAGGCCGATTCGTATTGTCGAGTACAATACGAAGCATCTTCGAAGAAAGAGGGTGAAACTGGTCAAAGCCCAGTGGGGTGATGATGGGAATGATTGTACTAGGGAAACAGAGGAGAACATAAGGATGTCGCTTCCAGAACTCTTTGCCTAGTAACATTTTAATAGCGATAGTTATTCTCTTGTTAGTAAACCGCATGCTAGGATAGACTTGTTGTGTTATTATGTGTATTTGATTGTTTATAAATGGCTGTTAGGCATGCGGGACCCATTGTATGTTTTGATTAAGGAATTTTGGGGGTGAAATTTCTTAGGGGGGAGAATGTAACGACCTGCATTCTATGCATCAGAGGATCGTAGAATATTTATTTCATTTTCGCATGATGTCGTAGAGTCGTGTAACCTTGGGGAATGACTATTAGGGTCATTTCCCATATTCAAATTTTTTGCCGAATTTTATATGACCGTTTTGCCCTTGGCAAATCTTGTTTTGTCAATAACTTTTGATTGGTAACAAGTTTTGACCTGAAACCACCTTTTTTGGATTCAGGTGATGGTTTACCTTTCCGTAGAGTGGTTACATTGATCAAACGGACTTACTGTTTGGGAGATATGGCTGAACCAAGGTCTGGAAGGTGAAAAACAGCTTAACCGGGCCTGATTAAGGTGATTAGCAGCTAGGCCCATAACATATTGTGGGATTAGGGTTACAGGAGGGCTGACAGAGTTAGGGAAAACATTTCATTTCAGTTTTCCAGCTGCCATTGACATCCTTGAAACCCTAGCAATGGCCTCCACCTTCTAAATTCATCTCAAATCGCTTTCTAATCGTGTATTAACTTAATCCACAGCAAATCAAGGAAGATTAGTGTCAAATCAGAGTTTGAGCTGTTGTGTTGCATTGGAATTCGAATCATATCAAAGATATTTTTCAGATCTACAGTTTATTTGTGGCTAAGGTGAGTCTTTTGCATTGTTTTTCACTAATTATGGCTAATTAAGGGTGATTATTGTTATTTAACGTAATTATGCATGCTAAAATTATGGAAAAATAATTAGAAATTCTAAAATATTATTTTAGGGCTCTAATAAAAATTTGGGTTAATTTGTACATGTTTTGCTAATCGTATGATTAAGTCATGGTTAAGGAGATTAAGGGGAAAACATTGGTTTTGGGTATGTTTGATCCATATTAACATGTTATATTGGTGTTTTGGTGTTTATGGTCGATTCCCTATGTTGCTATTACTTTTTTGGAATGTTTTGTGATTTCTTAGTGAAGTTAGATTGGTCGAAAATGCAATTGTATGGCGTGAGTTGCTCATTGGAAACGTTGCAGGAAATTGGTCATACCCAGTCCGTGAGGCACCCCTGCGAGCCGGAGCATTATCACGAGTAGCATACCCCGATCATTGAGCACCTCTCACGAGCTGAACACCCCTCCACGAGCCGGTCCGACCTGCATGTCATGATCCACCCCAGTACCCCATCATTAACCAGAAGACCACGACCAGGCTGGGATCACGAGTGAGTCCTACGACCCGAATGTGGACCACAAGCCAGGCTGGAGTCACGAACCGCGAACCGGGCAGGAGCATGATGAGACGCACTTCGAGGATCACGAGCCTAGCTGAAAAGTCACAAACCGGGATGATGACCAAAACCCGAGATGCAAAGATAGTCCAAATGGGAAGCTGTTACTTAGGATCCAGAAGGTAACCAATGAGTTAACTTCATGAGTTGGACTTTGTTGCGGGATATGCGCAAAGGAGTTATCGATGTCTATAGCTTTGATTCATCACTGAGAGACATATTATTGGCTATGGATCAGTGCAGTGGAGTTGTCATGACTCCATGGGGGAAAGTGATCATAGCAAGGCTATGAGCCAGTGCAGTGGAGTTGTCATGACTCCATGGGGCAGAGTGGACATAACAAAGGATTAGTGGCTACGGATCATTGCAGTTGAGTCGTCATGACTCCATGGGGCAGAGTGATCATAACAAAGAATTGGGTGACCAAAGTGTTAGATATCGTATAATTTACGCACTGAGTGAGAGATGTGAGGATGATTGATATGTTTGATGTTTTCTATCACCATGGCATGCACACCCCTTCCCCCATTATTTTCACACCATGTGTTAGTGTCACTTTAGAGTATTGTACATCCTGTTGTGCAAACTCTTTAATTGTAGGTCCAGATTCAGGTATGGTTATGTATACCTGTTACTGTTCTGTTTTTGCTGCTTATCGCTCATACCAGACTTTTGTCTAACCCAGAGTTTTATATCTCTTCTTATTACTCTGGGTGTTCTTAAACGAGCATACTAGACACAGTTTACCTGGTTATGCACGAGTAGCTGTCCCGAGACGAGCAGGAGGCTTACACATATCATTTCTGTATGTTCTCCCCATGTTGTTTTCGGTCACTACTTTGGGCATTAGTAGTGTACCTTCCTATTTTGCTTTAGAGACAGTTTTAAAAGTTGTAATAATGACGGTTTGGATCATAAGCCGCATTTTGAATTTTCCGCTGCTATGATGATTTAGTTTTCAGCTTATGCACTATCTCTCCTGTTTTATATCAAGTTATGTTATTATTATATTTTATTCCATATGCTATGAGGTATAGTACAGGTTCTTTGATGATTCATCGTTTCAAAACCCATTTCCTTTGATGACCATCCCTTGCTGGTTGGACATTTGTACAACACATTTCAGGGAAATGTCGGTTGGTGCGGGGCAGGCCGTCGCAATCACTCTAAAATTGTTGTTTACCTAGAAAAGGGACCCCGAATCGTTGTCTACCTAGAGAAGGTGAAGGAGTTACTGGACAGTCTAGAGCATTATGGCATATCCCACGTCCCACGGACATAAAATCAAAAAAGCGGATAAGTTGGCCAAATTGGAAATTTATGATAACCCAGAAGAAACGGAGATGGTCCTAACTGATGTACTAGAATCTCCAAGCATTGGACAGATGGGAGTTGATTCAGTACTTTAAACCGAATCAGAAAGAGAGTCATGGATGACGCTAATAAAGAACTTCCTACAAAACAAGACACTCCCAACGAAAAAGAGTGAGAGGTGTGCCATAGTTTACAAAGCTACAAGGTATGTCATGCAGGTTGAAGTTCTTTACTGACAAGAATTTTCGGTACCCCTAATCTGACGTAAAGCCCATGACGACATTAAACGTGTGTTGAGAGAAGTGCATGAAGGCGAATGTGCAGATCACACCGGAGGTCAGACGTTGGCAAAGGAAATACTACGGTACGGCTACTTCTGGCCTACTGTAAATCAGGATGCAGTTGATTACTCATGGCACTTCGGTAGGTGACAGAAATTGCAAAGATACCCCGAGCACCTCCCAACCAGCCCAATTCGATGGTGAACTCATAGGGCATTCGCTGTGTGGGGAGTAGACATTATAGGAAGCCTACCAATCGCCAAAGCCGGAGCGAAATACACAATCGTGGTCGTAGATTACATTACCAAATTGGCAAAAGCCGAGCCATTGACTACAATCATGACAAAATGGGTGATTAATTTTGTTGTCATAAACATGTTTTTCCAATTTGGGATCCCCAAAGCCAACATAACTAACAATGGAACCAAGTTCAATAGTAAAGAATTCAAAGATTTCTATCAAAAATAAGAAATCGAGAAGAGATACACCGCAGTAGCTCACCAACAATCGAATGGACAAGTTGAAGAAGTAAACAAAATCATTAAGTTCATTCTAAAGAAATGATTGAAGTAGGAAAAAGCCATGTGTGTCGATGAATTACCCTTAGCGCCATGGGCTTACAGAACGACCTACAAATCAGCAACTAGTCATACTCCTTTTTCACTTTCATTCAGATCAGAAGCGGTCATTCCAGTGGAATTGGAAGTCCCATCTCAAAGAACAAAATATTATGATTCAATGACGAACAAAGAACATCTCCATGAGTCCTTACACATGATTGAGGAAAATAGAGATGAAGCAGATTTACGCGCCTCGAGGCACAAACACCAGGTCACTTAGTATTACAACAGAAAGGTTCGACCCTAGACTTTTGAACTTGGAGACCTGGTTTGGAAACGCATCTTCCTCATACCCATTTTCTTGTGTTCAAAATGGGAAGGACCATATGCCATCCAATGGAAAATTGATAAAGAAGCCTACAAGTTAACGACCGTAGACGGCGATGAAGTCCCCAGAGCATGGAATGCCCAACACTTGCTGCATTACTTGACTTGAGATTGTATTGATTATTTTGTTTTATAACCTATGTAAAAAGGCACGACTTGCCTAGAACAGTCTAGTTGATATAAACAAAAGATTATAAAGTGGATGTAGGCTATGATTTGGCCGAACCAGTAAAAAAATATAGCGTGCCATTTACTTTTATTGCACTTATGTCTTTGTGGCTTTTGATTATTATGATCTCTATTTGAAACATATGACTTGATTTAAAATCGAGAGAGAAAATGGAATTCAAACCGGCAAAGTCTCACCCTTTGAAATAGGCTACATGAGGGATGCGAGAGCGAAAGGAATGATCATTCGTGTAATTAACTCTAACTCTCATAATACGAGAAAGAGTATGAAGGATGGGAAGTTGATGTCCACCATTCTAAATCTCATGATCTGGGAGAGAGTATAAAAGGCGGGAATACGACGTCTACAGGGCGTGATGGTGAACATCGATTAAAGACTGCCTTGATCACACTCTAACTGGGCATACAATAGGAGAGTATAAAGGCACTGAGAACAAGTCTCGGTGAAAATGGGTTCCTACCTCACTGAAGGATTGAGAGCAATCTAATGTCGATCCTAATTAAACCCGAACAAGCCCTGGACAGGCACTTTATTCAAGATTGATCGGGGGCAAACAAATACACATCACATCCCCCTGTTGTTTGCTACTTAGCTTAGTGATAATTATTGCAGAGATTATTGTTTGCAGGGATGCTGGATTGAAACCATTGTCCGATTTGTTATGTGATTTATTTTCTATTACTTAGATTAGTAATGTCTCGATTACAATTTCATTTGATTGAAATAAATGACAAGCTTGCAAATATTTGACGTTGCAGGAATACTACTTTATTTACAAAAGTGCAGATTTACACAAAGGAACTAATCTAAAGCACGAGGGCTGCACTCGCTACAACAACATAAGGCCAGTGGAAAACAAAACAAAAGACTAGACCATGCTTCACTTGGGCTTTGGGGAAGACTTGGACTTGTTCGCGGCTTTAAGCTTCTCCTTCTCCTCTCTCTCAGCATCAGTAAGAATACGTTTTTCCTTTCTCTTGTCTGAAGAAGGTGCATTAGGATCGACAAAAGATTTTTGAGTTAACTCTCCAGTGATCGACCGAGAAGAGAGCATGAGAATCAAATTAGACCTGGGGGAAATTTCTTGGATGGGATCAATGTTGAGGGGCTCTTCCTCGGTTTTGGCTTTCAGAAGCTCGTCGTTCCTTGCCTTTAATTCCGTCAAAGTCATGTCCTCTGTCTAGCCCGAATCCCTGGTCACGACAACATCTTCATCTCCCTCGACTTCATTGCCACCCATGTCTCTCAAAGCATTTATCATGTCCCCTTCCTTGGGAACTCCAGCACTGGACGACACGATGGGTTTGTTTGCTACCTTTTCTTGGTTCTCCCATGTTTCCTCATTAGGTTTTGCACCTAAGAACGGGAAGCAATAGTTATTAACTCGGGAGAGAAAATGGAATTTTCAATTGTTTGTTCAACAATGCGACGACAGGCTATTGTATCTTTAACAAATTGAGGCGATAAGGTGGAAATACCTTCAGATGATTTCCCAATAGGAGTAGAAAAAATTTCAGGAGCTGATTCGATAATAGGAGATAGGAGTGTTATTTTTGGAATTTCAGGATGATCAGGATCGTACCCTTCGGTTTCAGTAGCCTTAGGAACAACAGATATGCTAGATCCACCTTCAAGAGTGTCCTTCCCGTTAGCTTGACGCCTCTCCCCCTCTATAACCACATGGATCAGTCTCTTCCCTTCGGTCAGATGTTCTAGCTCTACGTCTCTCAAATATGTCCTCATGAGCTTTTCTACATCGATGGTGTCAACCTTAAGCCGCCGCTTTTCATCGTCAACGATGCGATCCCACACATCGATAAGAGTCGTCGGATAATGTTTGATCCAATAAATATCCTGAGTTCGGATCACTTTAGAGAAGAACTTAATCATAAGCTCGCTATGACACCCCACGTCCGTTAATGTCAATCACAAAGGGAATGCATTAAGTTTCGTGAAGCGTTATAAGTAAATAGAACAGAAATATTACAAGATAGGTACATAGAATAATAGCGGAATAAAAACTTTATTTATCATAAAACATCGTAGTCCAAAAATTCACATGTCTGAAATACAAAAAACCCATTACAATAACATAACTTCTGTCTTGTACCGTCAGAGTACATAAATACTTAAAGAAAAAATAATTCCCCAAAATGAGACAAAGCCATGGTAGAGATAAGAACTTGATCCATATTTCGAAAGTAGCTCCTAGCAAGATGATGACAGAGTCCTGACTAAGCCTGAGTGTTCCCACCCTGAGAACCTGGGGGGGGGGGGATGGAAGAAAGAAGAGGAAACAAAAAGGTTCAGACATAAAGTCTGGCGAGTCTAGTTAATTTTAGCAAGTAAATAAATAAAAGTAGCATGACAGGCATATAAAGTGGATAAGGGAGATCACTACATAAAAGGCAGGTGTGACAAGGTAAACATGAGAAGGTGTATACGCTTCCCTAATGATTACTCTGCACTATTACTAGTATGACCAGAATGAGATGATCCCTTCCACTATAAGGTGGTAGACTTAGGCATACATCCAAATATATCCTAACTACTACCCTAATCGATTGTCTCCCTAATCCACGTAGATACTCTGTGCCGGCTCCACTGTAGGATGTACCACGTCCTAAAATGGAAATCCCTCGCTGATATGCAAAGCCCCATATCTACAAGTGTCACGGTCGTCTTGTCCCCCTTTGCCCGACTCATGTACGCACATGGCCTGGTCGGTTTGCGCTGCCCACACCTTCCTTTACGTTTGGATCTCTTACAATCAATCCAGCAAGCGAGCCTTTCTTCGACCTAGTTCAGAGTACATGTTTGATAACAACTCCGGGTTACTGGATGAAACAAGACCCACATAATATGATACAAGCTCTCCCCTTTGTCTTGTAACCCCCACTAGGTTTTCCAATTGATTATGTATACCACTAGGTGTCTTTAATTACATATCTTTATCATTTCCATCGGTTATGTATACCACTAGGTGTCTTTAATTACATAACCTTATCAGGTTAAGTTGTGGGCCTATATGTAAATTTTACCTACCCTCACAGATTTACTTTACCTATCCACTGTTCAACTAAATTTACTTAACCCCTAGTCATGTTTATGATCCAACTAGGTTAAGTATTTAAATTCATCACCATGTCCAATTATGGTTTATAGTGGGCTAGACCTCCCACATTAGGCCTACAGCTTGTGGATGCTGGATATGCCGGTCCGGTCTGGGTAGACTTCTTCCAAAGTTGGGCCTAACCTCGTGTCTTAGCCCGATTCGTATTTGTGCACTTAGACCTCTCACATGAGGTTCAACATTAGCGGTTGCTGTATATGTCAGTCGGGTCCGGGCAGACTTCCACCACTAATGCAACCTAACCTCGTGTCATAAGTGCAATTACAATTTATAATTGTAATCTTGGGCATACATTATTAATCAATTAATTAAACCTATGCCTTTGCAGGTGTTAATTCCAATTTACCCAATTATATTATATGCCCAAATCCATATTCAAATTATTCAAGTTACGCCAATTCCAATATTTTTCCCTGTTCCATAACTAACGTATTCGCATAATTTTGGCGGCTTGCCTAGGCTAGAAAGTAGCCTATCCATAACAATAAAAAGGGAAAGGTGGTTGGAAAAAAATGACAATTATGATCATTCGAGCAAAAGTGACATGAACATATATACTAGCATAGACATGTAATTGGCATAATAATAAGGTGGACATAAAACCAGATACAGTGAAAAGGGTAATGATAAACTAGATCTAACATACTTAGGATGAAAAGATCCAAATAAGAATTCATATGTCCAATAATGGCATATCTCAATTAATCATAACTTGATGATCTAGATCTAAACAAAGGTTTAACTGTCCAGATAATGATAATTCCAAGTTAGCCACAAACTTAGAAAAAGGGATAAGATCCACATATGTGACATGATGAATTAACCACAAAGAATTAGATCTATAAAATAGATCTAGCATGATATGGTCTAGGATCCAAGAATATTATAGGTTCACAAATTATGATAGATCCAATATGATTCAGTCACAGGCATGTACATATCCAAATAACAGTCATGTCACAAATTACTTTTAATCATTTAGATATAAAAGTAACTAAATCATAGTGTTTGGATTAAAAAAAGGTAGAAGATAACAGAGGTTGGATCTACACTCGAATCTCTAAGTTTGATTTGCTTTAGTTGATAGTTGTAGAAGATAACATATCCAGTTCAGTTCAGACACCGACAACATTTGGCCTCCACTTAATTCCCGTGAAGAAAACAAGAGAAATGGACCCGTATATATAGCTGCCAGCCTCTAGAAACTGACTGTCACGTCATCCCTAGGGGGTGTCAACACCCATGTAGGGGGGTTGACCCCGGTGTCGACACCCCTGAAGGGGGGACCCCGGTGTCGATACCCCCTAAGGGGTTGACCCCCTATAGCGGGAAATTTGCCGCCTTACGGAATTTTGATTTTTGGACCCTTTTCTGGATAAGTTCTGACTCATATCTAACTCATATGGATGAATATAATTCTTTTGCGCATATACAAACTTAAAACCCTCATAACTTCTTCATACGGTGCCCGTTTTACGCAAACCAAATGTCTATCTTGACCAGAATTTCGAGACAGACGCAATGGCGCAGTCCGTTTCCCTTATTTCTGAATATTAAATTAATAATTATTTAATATATACCCTTTTAGTGTTGTTAAAATACGGGGTGTTACATTCTCCCATACTCAAAGGATTTCGTCCTCGAAATCTCTAAGTTGAGAAGAATGCATATCCTACCATCCATCATCCAACTACTCTTCCATCAATCACCGGCATCCATTGTTCTTAAAGACTTCTAATGCTTATATGGACATATGCAATGGTGTGTGTATATGTCCCAATACTAATGCAAAAATCAGGCGGTCTACTGATACAGTTGACCAACTTATTGCATTGTATGTTAGTGCCATGTATCTAGTATTTATGCAAATAATCCTATTTTAACATGTGAGTTCTATATGTGTGCACACTCATTCATATAAATGCAACATCCATATGCTAATACATCCATTTCCATCCATAAAAGAAGAGAAAATGCACGCACATCCATATGCAATATGAGAGTGATTGAGCCGATCTAGTGCCTAATGTGTGTGTATATGCATCCACAGGAAGCCACTAGCAAACACTTGCTTCCACTTGCATCCATCAAACATAACATGTTTCAAACACATGTTTACATCCATAGGATTCCTATCTAAAGGTCAAAAATACTATGGATAGGATATATTCGAATGATAGAAACAAGCACAGTTAAAACTTTGGAAAAGAAGTTAAGAACATACCCTCGAAAAGGAAAGGGTACGAAGCACGAATCTTGTCTTCAGTCTCCCAAGTTGCATCCTCTAGGCTATCTACCCATTTAACCTTTATCAACTTGATCTCTTTATTTCGTAGCTTCTTAACCTCCGATCCAAGAATATGGGTAGGGACTCGCCTAACTGTCTCCTCCCATTCCACTTCTACCTCTTCCAATACACCCAACTCAACAACTTTTGCGATGTCATGCATGCTGCAGATGAGAAACATGGAAAACATCATGAATGCCAAATAGATATTCTAGGAGCTTTACCCTATAGGCCAGTTGGCCAATCCTCTCGGTTATGGGAAATGGTCCCACAAACCAAGGTGACAACTTCCCTACCGATCCGAAGTGAACCACTTTTTCATAGGTGATACTTTAATAAAAACTAAGTCTCCTGCTACAAATTCGATGTCAGTCCTTCTCTTGTCCGCGTAGGATTTTTTCCTATCTTGAGCTATCTTCATTCACCTTCGAATAAGGTCAATCTTTTCGGATGTTTCTCTAAACATATTTGGTCCAGGTAATAATCTTTCTATAGATTCCTACCAACAAGTTGGTGATCTACAAGGTCGCCCTTACAATGCTTCGAAGGGTGCCATGCCAATGCTGGTTTGATAGCTGTTGTTATAGGAAAACTCTACTAAAGGAAGGTGCTCTTCCCAAGACCCTCCGAAGTCTAGGATACACAGCCTTAAAAGATTCTATAGAATTCTATTCACCCTCTCCATCTATCCATCAGTCTGAGGATGATTAGCGGTTCTCAAACACAACTGTGTACCTAATGCCTCTTAAAAGCTCCTCCAAAATTCCCTGGTAAAGATGGGGTCACGATCGCTTACGATGCAGGAAGGTACTCTATGAAGACGAACTGTCTCACGAACATAAACTGTTACCAACCATGATGTCATCCTCTTACTCTTCACTAGAATGAAATGAGCGCTCTTAGTCAATCTATCCACTACTACCCAAATACTGGTGTTGCCTTTCCCTGATCTAGGCAAACCATCTATGAAGTCCATGGAGATGCTCCCCTATTTCCACCGTGGTACCTCCAAAAGATGAAGTAAACCACCGGGCTTCTTTTGCTCAGCTTTAACTTGCTGGCAAACTAAACATTGAAAAACAAATTCGGCCATATCTTTCTTCATCCAAGCCCAAAAGAAAACCCTCTTCATGTCTCTGTACATCTTATCACCGCCTAGATGAATAGTCATCTTAGAATGGTGGGCTTCTTCTAGGACTGCTATTATCAAACTTCTAGTTTGAGGAACACAAAGCCTTCCATCTCGTTGCAACCACCCCTTTTCATCTATGGAATATCTACTGAGGAGACTAGAAGTCTCCCCTTTTCTGTGCTTATCCATGATGTCTAAAATATGTGGGTCACCTTGCTGCAAAGCTCCTATCTGATCCATAAGAGTTGGCCGTATCTCTAATGATGCAAACAAATCAGGAAAAATCTCTATGGCGGGTCTAAAATTAAAAGTTGATATGAACTCCAAGCTCTTCCTCTCTACAAACAGAGGACTTAAGGCCATCCTCTGCCTACTCAGTGCATCTGCCACCACATTACCCTTACCAGGGGTATAAACAATTTCAAAATCATAAGAAGCTAGGAACTCCGTCCATCCTTGTTGCCTTAATTTAAGATCTTTCTGCGAGAACAAGTACTTGCGAGATTTATGATCGGTGTATAACTCGAACTTCTCTCCAAGAAAATAATGATGCCACATCTTAAGCGCGAATACCATGCCAGCTAGCTCTAAATCATGGGTGGGGTAGTTCTTCTCATGCAGTTGTCTCCCCCCATAACACACCACTTTCCCTTCTTGCATCAGAATCGCAACAAGCCCTATATCTCATGCATCAGTGTAAATGGTAAACACTTTACTTCCATCAGGCAAGCTCAATACTAGGCTGTTGTCAGACCCCTCTTCAGTCGTTGGAAAGCAACAACACAATCTATATCCAATGAAAATGCCAAATTCTTATTTGTCATCCTGGTGAGTGTGGCTGATATCTTTGCGAAGTCCTTAATGAACTTCCTATGATAACATGCCAACCCAAGAAAGCTTCTCACCTCTATTGCATTTTTAGGAAATTTCCAATATTGCACTGCAACTACCTTTGCGGGATCTATAACTATCCCTTCTTTGGAGACCACATGGCCTAAGAATCTCACCTCTTTTCTCCAAAAATGGAATTTGGAGAACTTTTCCTTAAGCTGGTGCGCATGAAGAGTTTTCAAAACTTCTCTCAGATGTTGAGTGCTCTTCTTTGCTTTTGGAGAAGATCAAGATATCATCAACAAAGACCACGACAAATTTATTTAGAAACTCCTGAAACACCCTACTCATTAGATCAACAAAGTAGGCGGGTGCATTCATCAACCCAAAAGGCATAACTAGCCATTCAAAGAAAGCATCTGGAGTTCTAAAAGCGGTCTTATCTATCCTGTCCTCAGCAACCCTGAACTGATGAAACCCATGGCCAAGTCTAACTGTGAAAATACCGAGGCACTAACTAGCTAGTCAAATAAATCATCAATCCTCGGGAGCGGGTGCCTATTCTTCTTAGTGAGTTTATTCAACCTTCTATAGTCGACACACAAACGAAGAAAACCGTCCGCCTCAGTTGCGAATACAACTGGAGCACCCCATTCAGATATGCTTCATCTGATAAATCCTTTCCCAAGTAGCTACTCTACTTGCTTACTCAGCTCCTTTCCCTCGGAGCCATATGGCGCACTGGTAATTCAACTGGCTTTGCATTGTCCACCAGATATATACGAAAATCAATCTCGTGCCTCAGAGGTAAGCCTTGTACCTCATCAAAAACATTAGAATAATCTCAGACTACTGGAACATATTGCAAGTCATTGATAGATGCATCAAGAGACTCTAGGAAACTAAGCCTAACCAATCCTTGTGGGTCATAAGAAATCTCAAGGGTCCTCCTATGACAAGTCAGAAGCCTAACGAGCCTCTTCTCGTAATCCAGAATGGCACCATACGTGGTAATCCAATCCATTCCTAGAGTCAACCCATAGCCCATAAACCCAAGCACATATGCGTTGCACTCAAACTCGACGCATAACACAGATATCCTCAAACCCCAACAAATCATAGATAAATCAGTCGAACCACCAATGGGGTTTGAGACAACTACGACATCCACTACCATACTAGTAACTATGTGCATAGATTCAACCATAGAACTAGATATAAATGAATGTGAAGCGCCAGAATAAAAAAGTGTTCTAATAGGATGGTTTGAAAGAGAAATTAAACCTTCCATAGAAGTTTTTCTTCCTCTGTCAGGAGAAATGATCGCGAGAGCATGCACCTGCCCTCTAGAAGTTCATGTCCTTTGACCTTGTCGCAGTGATCCCTGTTTCTTCAGGCACTCCCTAGCAAAGTGTCTGACATCTCCACAATTGAAGCAAGTGTTCTTCCTTCTCTTACAGTCTTTGATCAAGTGACCCTCTTTCCCAAAACTGTGACGTTTCCTCTTATCCTTGGCCTTGTCATTCTTTACACATTTCTTCTACTGTTGTTGTTGGTGGTGTTGCCTCTTCTTGGGCCACACCTTCTTATTTTGCGTTGTTTCCTCAGCCTTTACTACCATCTTTTCTCCCTTGTCTTCCTCATTCATTAGGGCCACATCGACAAGCTTTTCAAAAGTGGCTCCCATTGGAGTATGAGACATGGCTAACCCATGAAGGAGTTCATTTATCCCTTTAGCAAACCACAAAGCCATCTTATGCGGAGTATCCACCAATTCTAACCCGAACCTTGCTAGATGAATCTTCCTTCTATCCTCTACTTCAAAGATTATGAACAAGTCCTCGGTCTCCTTGAGCCAATTTCGTGCTTCTACAAATGCCTCGTTTCCATGTAATGGCTTTCCTCCCTTAGACCGAAAATCTTTGCATATCTTAGCGAAACTATCTTCTCTTGGAAGAGGAGGAGGAGAAATGACTGGATCAGCTGGGGAAGTGTAACACCCCGTAATTATAAAATGGGACATAAGAGATAATTAAATAACAATTAACCTTTAAAAGAAGAATTGGGTGAAACAGGTTATGCCATTGCGTTCATCTCGGAATTCTTCTTGAAATAGAGTCCGAGTTTGCGTGAACCGGACTCTGTATGAAGAAGTTACGGAGGTTAGAAGTTTTCAAGTTTAAGCAGAAATTAAATCAAATTAATAATTAAATAAATCGAGTTAGAAATTCAAATCTGCAGAGAAGGATGGGCGGAAAAAGTCCCGCCATAGGGTGTCGACACCCTAGGGGTGTCGACATAGGTGTCGACCCCCCTAAAGGGGTATCGACATAGGTGTCGACCCCCTGTAGGGGTCGACTCCAGCGAGCTGATCTGGACAGTGACGATTTTCTAAGGTGTTAGGGCATATGTGTCATGATATGGTTGGCTCTCTTGGGTTTGGATGGCTTTGATGACTCTAGGTTGATTTAAAGGCCCATATTGATCCAAGACATCTATATATACATAACTAAACCTAAACCTTAACCTCACAACCCTAAACTATGATGTCGTCATGCTGTTCATCTACAAACTTACCTAGCCGCCACCATAACAAATCAAATTCTAGATTAAAGTTAAAAAGATAAGAGATAAAGATTCAAAGCCTAGGAATTGCGAAAAGGAAATATAGAACAACAATGAACGAATCAACGCCTACATCAATGGATTAGCTTAGCAACTTCAGAAATCAGATCCCAGAATTCAAGATCCGTTTTCTGTGAGTGCAGTTACTTTCACAAGATAATTGTTTAAACGTAATTGTGATGAGTTATGAATTGGATTGTATGGAAATGTTTGTAAATCATATAAAGTTTATGTCTTTGCAAAATATTTTTTGATTTATGCTTGATCTGATTCATTATATGCAAGTTATGTTCTATGTTAATTCATATGCCTAATTACGTATGCAAGTTATGTATGCAAGTTTGCTTGATCTATGTAAGTTAAAAAGATTATATGCAAGTCATGTTCATACATGTAAGATAATATTTTATATATTCATATGTTTAGACATACATGTTAATATGATTAGATGCATATCAGTCCATATGTTTAGAACTATATATTCATATGTTTAGATCTACATGTTTATATGATTAGATCCATATCATTCCATATGTTTAGAACTATATGCTCATACGTTTAGATCTACATGTTTATATGATTAGATCCATATCAGTCCATATGTTTAGAACTATATGTTCATATGTTTAGATCTACATGTTTATATGATTAGATCCATACCAGTTTATATGTTTAAATTCGTGCAAGTTTATGTTTAGATCTATGCTAGTTTGCATTCCATATGTTGATTGGATCTATTTGTATATGCTTACTAGATTTATGCAGCCTTAGATCTATATTGTTTATGCCAGTTATGATGTCATGTGTTTCTTCCCTTTATCTTTTTTTATCAGTTGGACTAGTTGCAAGCCTAACATATCACATGAACTATACGTACGAACGACGTGGGAGCGTTGGGGAAAGTTTGGGTAAAAGTTGAATATTATGCAATTGGCATAAAAAGGGGTTGTAATCATATAACAAATTCTGGGCATAAGTAGAAAATGTGGCATAACATTAATTGACCACATTTATGGATAATATAAATATAAACTTGGACATGAATGGTAAATATGTAAATTGGCTAAAAGATGAACTTGCCTAACCCGAGGTTAGATTAAATTGCGGTGTAAGACTGCGCGGAACCGCCCAGCACATCCAGCGACCGCAACAACATAGATCTAATGTGAGAGCTTAGCACAGTAAGCCCAAAAACCCGAGGTTAGAATGAGTTTGTGGTAGAAGTCTGCCCGGAACCACCTGGCACATCCAGCAACCGCAAACAACAGATCTAATGTGAGAGGTTGGTGCTTTAATGAATAAATTAAAGCTAAGGAACAGACATGCTGAGAATGGAAATGTTAAGTAACATATGAACAGGCGACACTTAACCAATACACCATGTTAGGTGGGTGGGTTAAGTTAACATGGACAAGAAGACAACTTAACATGAATAAAGTGGATAGGGTTAAGACAATCTTAACCAATAATACATATGGATTTGATAAGGATAAGGGTTAAATAAATCTTGGGTAAGTGGGTAATATTAGTATATATAGGCCCACAAACTTAACTGTTAAATAAACATGCGTGAATCAGTGAGAAGGTTAAGTAACATATGAATAGGCAACACTTAACCTGCACAACATGTTAATTAAGCAAATGGGAGGGGTTAAGTTAAATTGAGAACACTTCACAATTATAACATGTTGATTAGGAAATCCTAGTTACGGGGACCTATTTGAGCAGTAACCCACATAGATGTATCATGGTACTGTGAGCTAGGCATGGTGAGGCATGATTACTGGGATGATTATAAGCAGTCAAAATAGCGGCGGGTGGTGCAGCAGTGTAGGTTCCGACGGAGTATGGGCGTGCACATGCTCCGGAGTGGAAAAAGCAGGCACTGGGCATCAGTAGTATACATTGTGCATCTTGAATCGTGTGGGGTTACCATCATGGGAATTGATGCACCCCATGATGAGGCCAGCACAGGTATCTACATACAAGCGAGGCCGAATGACACATGTAATGAATACATACAAGTGAGGTTGAATGACACAAGTAATAAATACATATAAGTTAGGGATCTGATCGAACGAGGAAGGTAGTGGGTACAACTCGTGGGGGTAGGAGCAAACAGGGGCACCTACGATAGAAGCTAGGAGTACACGAAACTACCATTAGCATGATTAGTAAGAGGGATCAACTTTTAGTATGGGACCAGTAAGGGTGCAGTGTAACTAGTAATGATACGGTGTTACTAGCATTGGTGCAGTGTAGTAATTATCCTGTAGTGATTAGAGGCGCAATCAACGTTATATCTTGTTCATCTTGTCTGCTTTGTCATGCCTGTTTATTATAGAGTCATTTCTTGCTTTCCAGTTTATGTTCTTATCCTGTTAGTTTAATGATTATATTGTTAAAGTCATTGGACTCATTAGACTTATGTCTGACCTAGTTTGTTTCGCCTCTTTTCTTCCGTTCCCCCCAGGTTCTTAGGGAGGAAATACTCAAGCTTAGTTTTGACCTCTCTTTCTTCCAGCTTGAAGTTGAAAGGTGTATTGCTTGGCTTTGTTTCTTCGTGTAGCATCTTTCTATTAGGGATTATGGCTTTAAATTTATGTACTCTGAAGGTTTTGTACAAGACTGATATTATGTACTTGATTTTGGTATTTAAATGTAATCAAATTATTTCTATTTCGGCTACAATAAAATTACAAAATTTTCAAGTACAACTTTTTTCTGTCTTGTAATATTCCATTTTGTTTACTTATAATGCTCCACGAAACTTAATGCATTCCCTTTGTGAGTGACATTTAACGGACGTGGGGTGCTACACATGGTATCAGAGCTGAAGTTTACCAGAACAGATAAATGATTTTGACAACCGTTTTCAAAAGAATTATTTTCAAAAACATGTTTCAAAGAAGGGGTTTTCAAGAGAAAGATTTACTATAAAAAACATAAACCCCAAAAGCCATATATCTTCTTGGTCTCTTTCTCCATGTTTAAATGTCTTTCCTAAGATATGAAAGGACTTCGGTGCGATGGGCGGAAAACCTTTTCATGGGACTGAGACGTTTGTCGAGGCTATAAATTGGCTTAAGGAAGTGAAGGACTCGTTTGGTATCTTGGAGATAGACAATGGAAGGAAAGTTCAGTTAGCTGCTTGGTCAATGAGGAAGTTTAGGCTGAGGAACACAACCCAAGAATGAGTAATTTGTTGATATGGCTTTAATCCACGAAGAAGGAAAAGGAGAAAGTGAAAAGAATAATTAACCCCCGTAACAAAAGAATGTATCTTTATTGTGGTATAACGGGCCATATAATTAAGGATTGTAGGAAGAAGAAAAAGCATGGTTGTTGCCATTGCGGCGAGGCAGGACATATGATTTAAGATTACCCAAGGAGGATGGGACAAGGGCATGGACAGAGAACATGACCTGCTTCTGGATGACAGGTTCATGCTCTCATGGCACCAGGACAGGAGGGAGATAGAAGTATTTCTGTTGAAAGTTTGATTTTTCTTTTTTAGTCATCCTATTCAAACTTTGTTTGACTCTTGCGCTTCACAATCGTTTATATCTGCTTCGTTATTTGAAACACGACACCTGAATACTAGTCTAGTTATGGATCCCACTGTAGTCTCAAATCCTATTGGTGGTTTGGCTCACTTATCTATGGTTTGTCGGGTTTTGAGAGTGTCTATCTTGGGCATTGGGTTTTGATGCAATTCCTTTGTTCCTGGTTTCACGGGATATGGCTTGATTCTAGGGATGGATTGGCTAGCCAAGCATGGTGCTATCCAAGATTGTGAAAAGAGGGTAGTTAGACTGTTGACTCGTTGTGGAAAGTCCCTTGATATTTCTTGTGACCTTAGGGGTTCAGTGATGCTTAGCTACCTAGAATCTCTTGACGCATTCATCAATGATTTGAAATCTGTTTGTGTAGTCCGTGAGTATGGTGACATCTTTAATGAGGTCCGGGGTTTACCCCCGAGGCGCGAGATATACCTCCGAATATACTTTGTAGATAATGAAAAGCCAGTTGCATTGCCAATGCACCACATGGCTCCGAGAGAAAGAGGAGGGAACTCAGTAAACATGTTGGGGAGCTTAGTAAACAAGTAGGGGATCTACTTGAGAAAGGGTTCAGAGGAAGAAGCATTTCAGAATGGGGTGCTCCAGTTGTTTTTGCTACAAAGACCGATGGTTCTCTTAGATTGTGCGTGGACTATAGGGAGCCTAACAAGCTCACGAAGAAGTATAAACACCCATTGCCGAGGATAGATGATTTGTTCTATCAGTTAGCTAGTGCTTCAGTTTTCTCGTAGTTGGACTTAGGTACAGGATTTCACTAGTTGAGGGTAGCTGAGGATAGCATAGATAAAACTGCTTTTAGGACTCCTAACGGTTTCTTCGAAGGGCTCGTCAATTTTTTTTTTGGTTTGATGAATGCATCCACATATTTCGTAGACTTGATGAGTAGGGTGGTTAGGGAGTTCCTAAACAAGTTTGTGGTAGTCTTTGTGGATAGTATTTTGATTTTCTCTAGAAGCGTGGTAGAGTATGCCCTACATCTTAGGGAAGTCTTAGAGACCCTAGAGCGCATCAACTCAAAGCTAAGTTCTCCAAATGCCATTTTTGGGGGAAAGAAGTGAGGTTCTTATGATACATGGTCTTTAAGGAAAGGATATCAGTGGATCCTACAAAGGTGGTGGAAATCCAAGATTGGAAGGTTCCTAGAAAAGCAACGGAAGTAAGAAGTTTTTTAGAGTTGGCGGGCTACTATAGGAAGTTCGTTAAGGGCTTTGCGAAGGTATCATCCCTAGTTTTGACTTTGCTAGATTGGAGCAAACCGTTCACAGTATATACCGGTACTTGCGAGGCAGGGCTTGGAGCAGTTTCGATGCAAGAGGAAAAGGTGATATGCAAACGGCAGTAGGTATGCAGTTATGTTTGAGCATCGCGTATCGTCCACAGATGGATGGACGGACAGAAAGGGTGAATAGAATCCTTGAAGATCTGTTGAGGTTACGCATCCTAGATTTTGGAGGACATGAGAAGAGCAATTTCCATTTGTGGAGTTCGCTTATAACAACAGTTACTAAGCTAGTATTAGATTTTTATGGACGACCGTGTCGATCACCAACTTATTGGTAGGAATCTACGGATAAGATTTTACTTGGGCCAGATATGGTTTGAGAAACTTTTGATGAGATAGCCTTGATTCGAAGATGAATGAAGACGGCACAGGGCCGACAAAAGTAAAACGATGACAAGAGATGAACCGACCTTGAGTTTGATGTTGGAGACAGGGTTTTTATTGAAGTGTCACCATGGAGGAATGTAGTTCGCTTTGGGGAGTGTGGGGAAATTAGCACCACGGTTTGTAGGGCAATCCCCATTACTGAAAGAATTGGACAGACTACAGAGTGAAGTTGCCGAAAAAGCATCGTGGTGTTCATGAAATGTTTCACGTGTCGCATGCGAGGAAGTGTTTACATGATACCGTGGAAATAGTGGAGCCAAACATGCTTAGAGAAGTGGAAGTGGAGCAAGATGCCACGACTAGACGAGCTCCTACGTGCATCCTTGGATCGGAGATCAAGAAGTTACGCAACAAAGAGGTCAAGTTAGTTAAAATCCAATGGACAGATGATCAAGGAGATGTGACTTGGGAGACGGAAGACAAGATGCGTACGATGTACCTTTTTTTATAGAGGATATTCTTAACTTCTCCTTTTTCTATCGTTTTGTTTGGACTTATTCTATCGTTTGGTATGTCCTCTCGATTATGTCTTCGATATTTAGGTAGAAAATCCTATGGTTGTAAACATGTGTTTGAGACATGTTATGTTTGGTGGATGCAAGTGTTTGCTAGTGGTTGCTTGTGGATGCAGTTACACACACATTAGACACTAGATCGGCTCAGTCACTTTCATATTGCATATGCATATATGTATTTATATATGGATTAAAACTTGATGTGTTATCATATAGACGTTTCATTTGTATAAATGATTGTGCACTTATGTAGAAGTTATAAAGTACGATTAGGAATAATTGCATACATGATGGACTCATGGCACTGACATAATTCGCGTTAAGGAGGTCAACTGAATCAGTAGACCGCCAGATTTTGCATTAGATAAGGACATACACTCACTACGCATATGATCATGAAAGCATTAGAAACCTCTTTAAGGAAAATAGATGCTTGTGATTGAATGGTTAACTAGATGGCTGTTGGACGGTAGGATACACATTCTTCTTGACTTGAAGATTTCTGGGGCGAAATCTTTTAAGCGGGGGGAATGTAACACCCCGTAATTTTAAAATAGGACATAAGAGATAATTAAATAATAATTAAGCTTTAAAAGAAGAATTGGGTGAAACGGGTTACGCCATTGTGTTCGTCTCGGAATTCTGCTTGAGATAGAATCCGAGTTTGCGTGAGTCGGACTCCATATGAAGAAGTTATGGAGTTTAGAAGTTTTCAAGTTTAAGGAGATATTAAATTAAATTAATAATTAATTAAATCGAGTTCGAAATTCAAATCTGTCGAGAAGGCTGGGCGGGAAAAGTCCCGCCATAAGGTGTTGACCCCCCTAGGGGTGTCGACATAGGTGTAACACCCCGTAATTCTGTAACATTAAGATTCACAAATCAAGGCAGAATTAAATTTTAAAATCAAAATCAAGGGAAACGGATTGCGTTCTTCTCGGAATTCTGCATGAGATAGAGTCCGAGTTTGCGTTAATCGGACTCCGTATGAAGGAGTTATGGTCTTTAGAAGTTTCAGAATTCGATTTAAAATTCGAACAGGTCAGAAAACGAGTTCAAAATTCAAAATCGCACCCAGATTGGGCTGGGCGGGAATTTTCCCGCCCAAGACCCGGGTCGTGTAACAACCCGTATTTTCAATAACCTGTTATAACATAAATTGAGGCAGAATTTAATTCTATAATCTGAATCAAGGGAAAACGGGCTATGCCATTGCGTTCGTCTCGGAAAAATACGCGAAATAGAGTCTGAGTTTTCGAAAATCGGAGTCCGTATGAAGAAGATATGGACGAACGAAGTTTGGCAGAAAAACCCGAACACTAGCCAGAATGCACTGGCGCACTTGTGAAGTGCGCCAACACAATAAATGCACTGGCGCACTTGTGAAGTGCGCCAATACATTTTTACACTGGCGCACTTGGGAAGTTCGCCCGTGTCGAGCCAGAAAACCTGCACAGTTTCTAGAGAGTTCTGTGGTTGGGTGCACCAGTTTGGGGTTTGGGCTTGGTCTTAGGGCTGGTTTCTGGAAGGCTCCAAAATCTAAGGGTCCTAATCTAATTTAGGGTTAATCTAAGGGCCTAAAACACTAGCCTAATCTATAAATAAGACCCTAACCTACCCTAAATCATTCATTATTCATTCTAGCAACTAAACTATGTCAAAATCAAACCTCTCATGGCCTCCACTCTCTTCATAAATTCCTAAATCAAATTTTTAAGAGATTTCCATGCATACAAGTGTATTTAGGCTTGTATGATCCTCTTTAGCTTGCATTAAAGCCTTGTTTCTCTATTGGCATCATAAAGAAGGAGTCTTGATCAAGTTTGCTTGCATTTTTGGGGTTTAATTAGTTGCATAAGGGGTTTCTTACATTTGCTAAACTCATTTGAGTCCGCATAAGCATTGTAAGCCCTATTCCTTTCATACTTGAACTTTAAAGTTAAATGTATGATATGCAAGTTTTCTATCATATGTTATGCAAGTTTTAGTATGCAAGTATGATATGCAAGTTTATCATGTTGTAATATGCAAGTATGATATGCAAGTTGTCATATGCTATGCAAGTTTTGTATGCAAGTTGATATGCAAGTTTATCATGTTGTAATATGCAAGTTGATATGCAAGTTTATCATGTTGTAATATGCAAGTTGATATGCAAGTTTATTGAGTTATGCATGTTTATGCAAGTTCACTATGCCATGATTTGCAAGTTTATTGAGTTATGCATGTTTATGCAAGTTCACTAAGCCATGATTTGTAAGTTTATTGAGTTATGCATGTTTATGCAAGTTCACTATGCCATGATTTGCAAGTTTATTGAGTTATGCATGTTTATGCAAGTTCACTAAGCCATGATTTGTAAGTTTATTGAGTTATGCATGTTTATGCAAGTTCACTATGCCATGATTTGCAAGTTTATTGGGTTATGCATGTTTATGCAAGTTCACTATGCCATGTTATGCATGTTTAATAAGTTATGCATGCTTATGCAAGTTCACAATGACATGTTATGCGTGTTTGACAAGTTATGCATGTTTATGCAAGTTCCATATGCCATGTTAGGCAAGTTTAACATGTTATGCATGTTTATGGTAATATGCAAGTTCACTATGCTAAGTTATGCAAGTCTAACATGTTATGCATATTTGTTGTGATATGCAAGTTCATCATGTATGTTATGCCAAGTTCCCTCTTCCTATCCTTTATGCGTTATTACGAATATGTAAGCGATAGTATGACCTTGGGGGGGTTTGGGTAAACTTAAAATACATGAAAATATAAGATTGGGAATTTACCTATTAAGTTAGGTCTACCCCTTGGGAATTTGCCTATTAAGTTAGGTCTACCCAAGTATTTGTTGACTTGTAATTATGTTTTGAAATAAAGTGGACATGACACTTAGAAAAGATAAGTGTGACCAACTCGAGGTTGGGTTGAGTTTGTAGCGTAAACCTACCCGGAACCGACCGGCTTAACTAGTTGCTACAAACAATAAGACCCAATGTGAGAAGTTGGTCATGTTGCACGTGAAACCCGAGGTTAGACTAAGTTGTGGTGTAAACCTACCCGGACCCGCCCGGCCTAACTAGTAACCACAACAAGGTCTAATGTGAGAGGTTAAGGTGCATTAAATTAATTAATGCCTCATGATTAGGGTTAAGTCAGGGTCCACTAATACTTAACCAATTTGGGGATACGGGGGATTAAATGGGGTTAAGTGGTGAACTGTTGGTTACACTTAACTAATTTAATCCATGATTAGTGAGGGGATACGAGGGATTAAATGGGGTTAAGTGGTGAACTGTTGGTTACACTTAACTAATTTAATCCATGATTAGTGAGGGGTTAAACCACACTTAACCCTCTTAGAAAACCCTAGCAACGTGGTCTGTTCCAGCAGTAATCCCAGTTTGGTATCATTCACAACCCTAGAGGCTAGGCTAGGGCGGGGCACGATTACTGGACTGATGTAAGCGACCAAAGCGATGGCTGAGTGGTACAGCGGTGCGGGTCCAGGCGGGCTACGGACGTGCACGTAGTCCGGTATTGGACAAACTCGAGGCACGGGTACCAGTAGGTTTAGACTGTGCATTATTGCTTCAGTGTCTGGGGTTGACACCCGAGGGCTTGATACACCCGAAGGTGGACCCAGCACAGTCTGACTACATCCATATGTGGGCCGTATGGACACCAACACTTGACGTGTTAGGTTTATAGGGAGCCGATCGACTAGACCGTTGGGCTGGACCTTGTATTAAGGTCACCTCATGTTATTGGGCCAAAGTTTGGGCTGAGGGATCAATACATGTTATGTTAGTTTACTAGTACACCTGTGGTGCAAACCTTAATCCTGATTATGCGATGACACCTTTATCTACCTTGATAGTTAATCATCATGCTAGTATGTTGTTATCCTTATGTTCATCCCTTGCTGCCCATACCAGTTAACTTTATCAGTTTACATTGATTGTAGTAGGGCTTACTCAGTCTTTTTGACTGACCTATTTTCTTTCGCCTCTTTTCTTCCGTTTCCCCCCCTCAGGTTCTCAGGGTGGGAACATTGGAGCTTAGCTTGGATCTTTACAGCTTGCTTACTGGATTTGCTCATGTACGGTTTGGACATTGAGCTAGCTATGGTTTATCACTTCATTTTGGGGATAGTACTTTATGTATTTCTGTTTTCAGATGATGTTGTTTTATCTAGACTTGTTTATTGGGAAAATTGATATTATGTTGTACCAGACTTGTTTTGAAATGGTTTAAATCTTCCGCTGTTTTATCTATGTTATTTACTCTGTTTACATATATACATATGTTCTTGTTCTGCCTTGATATATCATTATGCATGTTTACCTTGTTTTAAAACGCCCCACCAAAGTCAGAGTTGCTTGCAAGAGCCACCCTGGCGGAGGTGGGGTGTTACATTTGGTATCAGAGCATATGGTTTACGAGAAGGAACAAAAAGGTTTTTAGAAAACTTTTGAAAAACTATTTTCAAAACCAAGTATAAAGTATTTTCCAAAGAAAAGTCTAGTTTATTTTAAAGGCTATTCCCCAAAAAAATCCATTAGCTAAATTCCTTCGTTTTTCTCCATTCTGAATCTATCCTTTTCTTCGTTTCCAGTATGGCCGATAACTTAGCCATTCCGGAGGGAGTACACGTACATGTTTGGTATAGGAGACTTTTGGAGGCTAGGGCGACCGAAGCCGGCCCCGCAAATATTACTCCTCCTCCGGTAGTTGATGTTCCTCTTCCTCCTGTCGCTGAGGTTCCTCTTCCTCCTTCCCCTCAGCATCCTCAAACTGACTTCGCAGAGATTTGCCAAGATTTTAAGGCGATGGGTTGCAAGAATTTCTTTGGAATCGAGACTTATGTGGAGGCAAGGAATTGGTTGAAAGAAACCGAAGATCTTTTTACCTTCTTTAATATAGATGACCGTAGGAAGGTTTTATTAGCAGTGTGGTTGTTAAAGGAAGAAGCTGCACGTTGGTGGGTGGTCACCACCGTTACTAGGCCAATTGAGACTTGGGAAGACTTTCGGGGAAAGTTTGGACTAAGGTTCCTATCACTGAAGCAAGGGGACATGACTATTAGGGAATACATAAATCAGTTTAATCAACTGGCTCAGGTCGGTTTAGACTTAGTTAACACAGCTCAGAAGAAGGCCCTATACTTTGCTCTAGGATTAAACGAGCCATTACATGGTTTGGCCATGACTCATATACCTTTGGGGGCAACTTTTGAGAGTTTGGTGAATATGGCCCTACTTGATGAAGAGAGTAGGGGTGACAAGGAGGAGATCAAGATGAAGGATACTCAAGCCAAGAAGACTGATTCCCAGTGGAAAGGAAATCAGGGTAATCCAAGCGGTCAGAGCAGTCAAGGCAATAAGAACAAGAACAACAAGAGGAAGTGTCATTATTGCGGTTCAGTTGGGCATCTTAGTAAGGATTGTCGGAAGAGAAAAAGGAATAATGGTGAATGCTTTTTCTGCGGTGAGACTGGACATTTCAGTAAGGATTGCCCGAAGAAGCAAGGGCAAGGCCAGGGTCAGACTCAGCGTGCTGGACCTTCGAGAGGGAAAGTTCATGCTCTCAATGCTACTCCAGTTCCCGATCGAGGTAGTATTTCTGTTGAAAGCCTTGTATACATTTCTGATTTTCCTGTTCGTACCTTGTTTAATTTTGGTGCATCGCATAGCTTATTTCATCTGATCTAGTTGAAATTTTGCACCTAAGTACTAGTCTAGTTGATGATCCCGTATGTGTTTCAAATCCAATTGGGGGTTCTGCCCGTTTGTCTGTGGTCTGAGTGGATTTGAAAATTTCTATCTTGAGTATAGAATTCTCGTGGGATGTTTATATTCTCGGTTTCAGGGGATATGAGTTGGTTTTGGGCATGGAATGGTTGTCCTGTTTTGGAGCCATTCTTGGTTTTTGTATATAGGGTTGTGAGGCTCATGACTCGCCTCGGTAATACCCTAGAAATTTCTAGCAACCCTATGGGTCCCGTCATGTTATGTTCTCTTGAATCCCTCGACTCGTCTATCGATAGTTTGCAATATGTGAGGGTGGTCCGAGAATATCCTGATATCTTGGGTGAAGTAAAGGGGTTACCCCTGGACGTGGGATGGATTTCCGCATTATCTGGTTGGTAATACCAAGCCAGTTTCGTGGCCGGTTAGGCACATGACCTCACGAGATGAGAGTTAAGAAAGCAAGTCAAGGAGTTGCTTGAGAAGAACTTCCTGAGACGAAGCATTTTCGAGTAGGGTTCTCCAGTAGTATTCGTTACTAATGTGGACAGTTTGCTTCGCTTATGTGTTGATTATCGTGAGAAGAATAGACAACCGTTACCAAGGATCGATGATTTGTTTGATCAGCTTGTAGGAGCATCTGTTTTCTTTTGATCTAGCTACCGGATTCCATCAGCTTAGGATGGCTGAGGATGGAATTGACAAGACTGCGTTTAGGACTCTAGATGGATTTTTAGAATGGCTAGTCATGCTATTTGGTTTGACTAATGCACCCGCATATTATGTGAACTTGATGGGTAGGGTGTTTAGGGAGTCCTTGAACAAGTTTGTCGTGGTCGTCGTAGACGATATTTTGATCTCCTTAAAAGAACGAGGAAGAGCATGCTAGACATCTCAAGGAGTTGATGGATACGCTTAGAGCCACCAGTTGAAGGTCAAGTTCTCCAAATGTCACTTTGGAGGAAAGAAGTTGGATTTCTTGGGCACATAGTTCCTAAGTAAGGCTTAGTGGTGGATTCCGCTAAAGTAGTTGCGGTTTAAGACCGGAAAACTCTGAGGAGGGCAATTGAAGTAAGAAGCTTTCTCCGTTTGGCTAGTTAGTTAGCATTCCCTGAGCTTAGGCTTACTCTTCTGGATCAAGAAGGGGGTTTCACAGGAAGAAGACCCACAGTTAGTCAAGAACATGGACCAGTTGATTCGAGGCGAGATGTTAAGTCACCTCGCTAGATATATTATAGATGACAAGGGATGACTAAGGCGCGATGAGAGATTATGTGTTCCTCGAGTGGAAGACTTGGTAAAGAAGGTTCTTGAAGATGCGCATCACTCGAGGAGGTGGCCGAGTTGGTCTCAGGATGCATGTTGTGCCACCAGGTTAAGGCCAAGTCATAGAAGCCCGGTGGGCTATTATATCCATTGGAGGTCCCCGCAATAGAAGAGGGAAAAGCATCACGAAGGATTTCGTGGATGGACTGCCTAGGTCAAGGAAAGAGAATACGAGCATGTGGGTCATAGTAGGTAGACTCACGAAGAGCGCTCATTTCACTCCGGTAAAGAGCGAAGGGACTGCATCATAGCTAGCGACAGTTTACTTTCAAGAAATAAAGCAGTTGCACGAGGTTCCCTAAAGTATAGTTAGTAACCATGACTCAATCTTCACCAGTCAAGTTTTGAGATAGTCTACGGGAAGTCATGGGCAAGCAACTGAATCTAAGTACGGCCTATCATTCGCAGACGGATGGTTCATTGGCAACATGGATTGGTATTTTCGAGAAAAGTTCTGTTGCATGGAATACTTTATGGTAAGTAAACGAGATCCAGGATTCACTAGTGAGTTTTGGAGAGCTTGCATGAAACCATGATGTCATAGTTATGTTTAAGCCAAGAATGATAGAAGAGTAAGTGAAAGAGGAAGACGAGAGGCGACAATGAAATAGGTTCCAACTCATATTTGGAAATAAGAGTTAAGAAGCTAAGAAATCAAGAAGTAAAAGACAGTCAAAGCACAGTGGAGTTAAACTCAAGGAAACGTGACTTAGAAGATTGAAGGCTGGATACGCGCATCATATCTCTTTTTAAGAGCATATCCTTGATCCTTGTTTTCCTATGGAACTTACTCGCATATTATCTTTTTTCGTATATCCTCTCGGTCCCATTCTCGATCCCGTTTCTGTTGTAAACTCCATAAGGGGGTATGACTCATCGGTTAGTAATACATGTCAAGGTTTGAAGGGGTCCGTTAGGTTGACTAAACCTTTTGGGCTTTTATGGAATATGGGTTGGGATAGGAAAGGACTTCTTGTAATCCGAAAAGAGTATATCCTGCTTATCTTCCCGATCCCTTTGTAGCATATCTTTTGCTATCCATGTTTGTCTGGATTATCTAGTTTATCGTGTTAATCTTGTCATGAGAACCTTAGGTAGAAACCCTTTGGATGAAACATGTGTTTGAAACATGTTATGCTTGATGGTTGCAAGTGGTTGCAAGTGTTTGCAAGTGGTTACTCGTGGATGCATTATACACATTAGGCACTAGATCGGCTCACACACTCCTCATATTGCATATGCATGAGTGTTTACGCTTATTCATGGATGGAAATTTTTGTGTTATCACATGGATGTTGCATATAGGTGTATGTTATGTGCACACATATAGATGTTATACATTATGTTAGGAATTGCATACATATGGATTCATTTCACTAACATAATTTGCATTGATGATATTCGCATTAGATAAGTACATATACACACACCTTTGCATATGTTCATCCAGCATTTAGAATCTTGTAAGGACAATGATTGCTCGTGGATGATGTTTTGAGTAGATGGATGTTGGATGGTAGGATACGTTCTTCCTAACTTGAAGATTTCGGGGACGAAATCCCTTAAGGAGGGGAGAATGTAACAACCCGTATTTTCAATAACCTGTTATAACATAAATTGAGGCAGAATTTAATTCTATAATCTGAATCAAGGGAAAACGGGCTATGCCATTGCGTTCGTCTCGGAAAAATACGCAAAATAGAGTCTGAGTTTTCGAAAATCGGAGTCCGTATGAAGAAGATATGGACGAACGAAGTTTGGCAGAAAAACCCGAACACTAGCCAGAATGCACTGGCGCACTTGTGAAGTGCGCCAACACAATAAATGCACTGGCGCACTTGTGAAGTGCACCAATACATTTTTACACTGGAGCACTTGGGAAGTGCGCCCGTGTCGAGCCAGAAAACCTGCACAGTTTCTAGAGAGTTCTGTGGTTGGGTGCACCAGTTTGGGGTTTGGGCTTGGTCTTAGGGCTGGTTTCTGGAAGGCTCCGAAATCTAAGGGTCCTAATCTAATTTAGGGTTAATCTAAGGGCCTAAAACACTAGCCTAATCTATAAATAAGACCCTAACCTACCCTAAATCATTCATTATTCATTCTAGCAACTAAACTATGTCAAAATCAAACCTCTCATGGCCTCCACTCTCTTCATAAATTCCTAAATCAAATTTTTAAGAGATTTCCATGCATACAAGTGTATTTAGGCTTGTATGATCCTCTTTAGCTTGCATTAAAGCCTTGTTTCTCTATTGGCATCATAAAGAAGGAGTCTTGATCAAGTTTGCTTGCATTTTTGGGGTTTAATTAGTTGCATAAGGGGTTTCTTACATTTGCTAAACTCATTTGAGTCCGCATAAGCATTGTAAGCCCTATTCCTTTCATACTTGAACTTTAAAGTTAAATGTATGATATGCAAGTTTTCTATCATATGTTATGCAAGTTTTAGTATGCAAGTATGATATGCAAGTTTATCATGTTGTAATATGCAAGTATGATATGCAAGTTGTCATATGCTATGCAAGTTTTGTATGCAAGTTGATATGCAAGTTTATCATGTTGTAATATGCAAGTTGATATGCAAGTTTATCATGTTGTAATATGCAAGTTGATATGCAAGTTTATTGAGTTATGCATGTTTATGCAAGTTCACTATGCCATGATTTGCAAGTTTATTGAGTTATGCATGTTTATGCAAGTTCACTAAGCCATGATTTGTAAGTTTATTGAGTTATGCATGTTTATGCAAGTTCACTATGCCATGATTTGCAAGTTTATTGAGTTATGCATGTTTATGCAAGTTCACTAAGCCATGATTTGTAAGTTTATTGAGTTATGCATGTTTATGCAAGTTCACTATGCCATGATTTGCAAGTTTATTGGGTTATGCATGTTTATGCAAGTTCACTATGTCATGTTATGCATGTTTAATAAGTTATGCATGCTTATGCAAGTTCACAATGACATGTTATGCGTGTTTGACAAGTTATGCATGTTTATGCAAGTTCCATATGCCATGTTAGGCAAGTTTAACATGTTATGCATGTTTATGGTAATATGCAAGTTCACTATGCTAAGTTATGCAAGTCTAACATGTTATGCATATTTGTTGTGATATGCAAGTTCATCATGTATGTTATGCCAAGTTCCCTCTTCCTATCCTTTATGCGTTATTACGAATATGTAAGCGATAGTATGACCTTGGGGGGGTTTGGGTAAACTTAAAATACATGAAAATATAAGATTGGGAATTTACCTATTAAGTTAGGTCTACCCCTTGGGAATTTACCTATTAAGTTAGGTCTACCCAAGTATTTGTTGACTTGTAATTATGTTTTGAAATAAAGTGGACATGACACTTAGAAAAGATAAGTGTGACCAACTCGAGGTTGGGTTGAGTTTGTAGCGTAAACCTACCCGGAACCGACCGGCTTAACTAGTTGCTACAAACAATAAGACCCAATGTGAGAAGTTGGTCATGTTGCACGTGAAACCCGAGGTTAGACTAAGTTGTGGTGTAAACCTACCCGGACCCGCCCGGCCTAACTAGTAACCACAACAAGGTCTAATGTGAGAGGTCAAGGTGCATTAAATTAATTAAAGCCTCATGATTAGGGTTAAGTCAGGGTCCACTAATACTTAACCAATTTGGGGATACGGGGGATTAAATGGGGTTAAGTGGTGAACTGTTGGTTACACTTAACTAATTTAATCCATGATTAGTGAGGGGATACGAGGGATTAAATGGGGTTAAGTGGTGAACTGTTGGTTACACTTAACTAATTTAATCCATGATTAGTGAGGGGTTAAACCACACTTAACCCTCTTAGAAAACCCTAGCAACGTGGTCTGTTCCAGCAGTAATCCCAGTTTGGTATCATTCACAACCCTAGAGGCTAGGCTAGGGCGGGGCACGATTACTGGACTGATGTAAGCGACCAAAGCGATGGCTGAGTGGTACAGCTGTGCGGGTCCAGGCGGGCTACGGACGTGCACGTAGTCCGGTATTGGACAAACTCGAGGCACGGGTACCAGTAGGTTTAGACTGTGCATTATTGCTTCAGTGTCTGGGGTTGACACCCGAGGGCTTGATACACCCGAAGGTGGACCCAGCACAGTCTGACTACATCCATATGTGGGCCGTATGGACACCAACACTTGACGTGTTAGGTTTATAGGGAGCCGATCGACTAGACCGTTGGGCTGGACCTTGTATTAAGGTCACCTCATGTTATTGGGCCAAAGTTTGGGCTGAGGGATCAATACCTGTTACGTTAGTTTACTAGTACACCTGTGGTGCAAACCTTAATCCTGATTATGCGATGACACCTTTATCTACCTTGATAGTTAATCATCATGCTAGTATGTTGTTATCCTTATGTTCATCCCTTGCTGCCCATACCAGTTAACTTTATCAGTTTACATTGACTGTAGTAGGGCTTACTCAGTCTTTTTGACTGACCTGTTTTCTTTCGCCTCTTTTCTTCCGTTTCCCCCCCCCTCAGGTTCTCAGGGTGGGAACATTGGAGCTTAGCTTGGATCTTTACAGCTTGCTTACTGGATTTGCTCATGTACGGTTTGGACATTGAGCTAGCTATGGTTTATCACTTCATTTTGGGGATAGTACTTTATGTATTTCTGTTTTCAGATGATGTTGTTTTATCTAGACTTGTTTATTGGGAAAATTGATATTATGTTTTACCAGACTTGTTTTGAAATGGTTTAAATCTTCCTCTGTTTTATCTATGTTATTTACTCTGTTTACATATATACATATGTTCTTGTTCTGCCTTGATATATCATTATGCATGTTTACCTTGTTTTAAAACGCCCCACCAAAGTCAGAGTTGCTTGCAAGAGCCACCCTGGCGGAGGTGGGGTGTTACAGGTCGACTGGGTAGTCGACCTGAGGGTCGACCCCCTGCTTTTTCCAGATCTGCAGTCTGGTTCGTTCTTCTGTATCCGGACGCCATTTTGACCAGATTCGTCCGCCTAATCCTATATAAACAGCATTAGTCTCCTTCTCTATTCACAATTCTTTTCTATCCTTATGCTGCCTCTGAGAAAATGTATAAGTAAATAATATATAAAATAAATCAAGATGAGGAGATGCTGCTCAAGACTTTCAAGAAGAGATTCAAGTCAAGCTAGGATTTCAAGTGAAGATTCAAATGACTTCAACGACTGTTTTTCTACGATAATCTCTGTAAGTCGGTTACTTTTTAGATTTGAACGTTTTCTATATTCGTGACATGAAATTAAAGGAATAAAAGAATATGCCAAATCTTTCTATTCGAATCAGTGCTTATATCTTTGGACTTAATTAAGAACTGTTATGATTCGATGACCAATAAGACTGTGACTATGAAACTACGGACCTTAAAACCATATGCCTCTTTGACTATGAACATCGCCTATGACTATGAACATTGCCTATGACTGTGACTGTGACTATGAGGATTATTTCCTTCACCATGAACACAAGCCTATGCCTTTGATTAGGAAACATAAACTATTGCCTATGACATAACAAGAACAACTGTGATTCATGACTAGGAAAGTATTGCTTCAGTTTTGTGACTATAAAATTGGGCCTAAACCTGATTATCTATTCTGTCTATTCTTGGTTTTCTTTGGTTTTAGATCTTGGGAATTTACCTATTAAGTTAGGTCTACCCATGCTCTTGAACCTACGTCGTTATTCAACCCTTTTTATGTCATAAGATTTCCAGACCTATAGGCCTTCGATGTTTTAGATCAACTTCAGTGGAATTCGTTAGGTCTGTAATTAGTAAATTATCATTTTATGCCAGTTATTATGTCTATCTTTTTCATAGCATCTTTGGTTTATTCCCTATCTTCTACGAATCTAGAATTATCTATAATCTAGATTGAATCACGATTATACGAACGATGGGAATACGATTTGGGCAAAATATGAAATTTACTAAAAACGTAGTTATAAACTTGGAAATTGGCATAAATTGGGAACATGTTTTATGGCATGTTCATAGAAATGCAAATTGGATAAATTTGACATGAATTATAGGATGTGTAATTTGAATCTAGTATTGACTTGTAAATCTAGAATTTACAGGAATTGTGAACTAGAATAATAAGTCTAGTTTGAGATGAACTGTAATTAGAATGTTAAATCAGAATTGGATTAGCTAATTTGGCATAACGAGTATATTGGCATAAATTTGAAATTGGCCATAATTGTGAGTAATTGTCATGTTTAGCAAAATCATGGTTAGTGACACTTAATTTGGTATAGTTTACATACCAAAGAGCATAAATAAGATATAAAGGGGAAAAGGGGCCATAAGAATAAACATTGACAGTTTACATTAAAAGGGTAATTAGGAAATAAGTAAATTAGGAATAATTTACTTATAGAATTTGTCATAAATGAGAAAATGTAAATTTAGACAAATTAAAGGTTTCTTAACGACATCTCTTTTAATAATACACCAGAAAGTTCTAGGGTGACAGAGAGGATAGTGTCTAAGCTTGGGTTTGGAAAATACAAGTTTCCTGCTCTCCCTGGCTATCCCTAACTGATCCGACGGACGGGATGGTTACTTTCAAAACCAGATTTGAAAATTAATCAAAACCCTTTGAACTTAGAAAACACGAATATGCCTAACCCGAAGTTAGACTGAGTTGCGATGTAAACCTGCCCGGAACCAACCGGCACATCCAATATTCGCAACAATATCTGTCTAATGTGAGTGGTCGCGGCTATAATTTATTTAGTTAAAGCTAGGACAAGAATGGTAGGGTTAAGTTAACTAAGACACTTAACCAATTCAATATGATAACCAAACCGGTGGGTGGGGTTAGGTTCATACAGACACTTAACACAGTTAAGCTAGAATTGGAGGGTTAAGTCCGTAGGAACACTTAACCAACTTAACACGGTTAAGCTACAATGGGAGGGCTAAGTCCATAAGGACACTTAACCAACTTAACGTCGTAACAAGACAAGATTTGTAGGGGCTAAGTAACTAAGAAAACACTTAGCCGAATTAACATGTTAACTAGACTAGAAGGTGGGGTTAAGTAAAGTTAATACACTTAGCCAAATTAACATGTTAACCAGACTAGAGGGTGGGGTTAAGTAAAATTTAACACACTTAGCCAATTTGATATGTTAGCTGGACTAGACCATAGTAAACTTGAGCACTTAACCATCAGATTGTGATAAAGGAATAGGGTTAAGTTTAAAAACATGAAGGGATAATACTTAACCATTAATAACATGTTAGTTAAAAGAGACGGGCAATGTTAAGTTAAAAAGGAACACTTAACCAATACAGGATGAATGGGTAGGGTTAAGTAATAAGAAATACTTAACCAATATAACTTGGTTTGTGGTAGAGTTAAGTCAACATGAATTACTGATAACACTTAACTAGTTTAACAGGATAAATGAGGAGGGTTAAGTTAGCTTGAATTGACTAATGACACTTAACCAATCCAAATTGACGGGAAAGAGAACTAAGTTGTAAACCTTAGTTAAAAGGAGCTAAGTAGTAAACCTTAGTTAAGAAAACAACGATTCTGGAAACTAAGTGGTAAACCTTAGTTAGCAAAGCTAAGTAGTAATTCTTAGTATGACACGGGAAGGAGCGAACGCTCGTCTGATTAAAACGAAGGCTACAACAAATTGGGTTACAAAGCCCGAGGCTTCGAGGGGACGTGAGGGTACTCTTGGTATCCCTCTGTGAGGCTGCAGATGATCCTCCTGGGCTCACAGAGGTTAAGGTCTGCGTTAGGAGAACCAAATGTATGCCTTGGTTGCAATATATGGCAACCTAAAGACTAGGATGGACCGGCGTGATTCAGCGAGAAAACGGTAGCCCTGTGATAGCAACTCGTCGTCTACCATCCATCTTGAGTCAATCGAGATACGTGAAGCAGAAAGGCGGAGAACTCCAAAAGACCATATACTTGCTATCTAGTTATGGGTGAGGGTGGCCATAGGATAGTGGGGCATCGGGGGCCTGCGTATAGTTCTCATTTTTCAAGGTGTGCCTTTCATTAGTTGAGGTAGGGGTCAAGTGGGACCATAGCCACTGGAATAAAAACAGACCTTAGCATCTGCATCGGCAGATATCTGAAAGCTCCCGACCGAGTTCTGTATTCCTTAATCTGCCCTGCCACAGGACTCGGCCCGCACATTACAGGACATGTACATCTAGACAAGCGATAACGATTCGCGATACATGCGTGGGGAAGTATAGGAACATATACCACTCTAGGTAGTGTGTCCTAGACTTGGGGCATCGTTCGACAGGTAGCATAATCCCTAGTTGGACTAGGTGGCATAAACCCTGAATCCGAGAAGCGTTCAGCAGATAGCGTAAACTCTAGTTGAATCTAGAAAGCACTTGATAGAAAACCCTAGATTAGATCTAGGTAATAAATTATAAATGTATGCCTGAAGGCAACGGAAAACTACAGGGATTGGGATCACGTTATCGTTACTAGTTGGAACTCTAGTTAGGTGGTGCAGAGATATAGAAATCAGTATAACAAGGAAATAGCGAAGCGGCGAAAGTATTAGAGCATATCCAGTTTATCTTATCTTAGCATATCTTTTGATTATCTTATCTAATCTTGCTGACCCTATCGTCATGGTGTTATCTTGTATTCAGTTAATTCATGTCGTTTTGTTTTCCATGTTCACATGCTAGAAGTTACTGAACTTACTCAGGCTTTATGTCTGACTCTGTTTTTCTTTCGTCTTCTTTTCTTCCGTTTCCCCCAGGTAGTAAAGGAGGGAATAGTATAGCTCAGGTTAAGTTGGACTGTCGCTCTTTCCCAGCTTGAAGATTTGTCGAAGTTTTGCTTGGATTCTCTTTTCAGATGCTATGGCTGGCTCTTGCTAAAAAAATATGGGGAATATAAATGTTGTTTTATGCTTCTTTATTTTGTAAGACAGATGATGCTCTGATATTGTAAAGAAATCATTGTACAAACTATTTTATCAATAAAGCAAAGTTTTATTTTCCGCTGTTTAATTTCTGTCTGTCTTGTAATTTATCTGCATCTTTTACCCTAAATGCTCCACAGAACTTAGTGCATTCCCTTTGTGATTGACACTAACGGACGTAGGGTGTTACAATAGGTGTCGACCCCCCTATAAGGGTGTCGACATAGGTGTCGACCCCTTGTAGGGGTTGACTCCAGCGAGCTGATCTGGACAGTGACGACTTTCTGAGGTGTTAGGGCATATGTGTCATGTTCTAGTTGGCTCTCTTGGGTTTGGAGGATTTGATGACTCCTAGGTTGATCTAAAGGCCCATATTGATCCTAGACATCTGTATACTTAGCTAAACCTAAACCCTAACCTGACAACCCTAAACTATGATGCCGTCATGCTGTTTATCTACAAACTAAGCTAGCCGCCACCATAACAAATCAAATTCTAGATTAAAGATAAGAGATAAAGATTCAAAACGTAGGAATTGCGAAAAGGAATTCTAGAAAAATGATGAACGAATCAATGCCTACATCAACGGATTAGCTTAACAACTTCAGAAATCAGATCCCAGAATTCAAGATCTGTTTTCTGTGAGTGCAGTTACTTTCACAAGATATTTTTTTTAAACGTAATTGTGATGAGTTATGAATTTGACTGTATGAAAACGTTTGTAAATCATATAAAGTTTATGTCTTTGCAAAATATGTTTTGATTTATGCTTGATCTAATTCATTATATGCAAGTTATGTTCTATGTTAATTCATATGCCTAATTACGTATGCAAGTTATGTATGCATGTTTGCTCGATCTATAAAAATTATGAAAGATTATATGCAAGTGATGTTCATACATGTAAGATCATATTTTATATATTCATATGTTTAGATCTACATGTTTATATCATTAGTCTCATATCAGTCCATATGTTTAGAACTATATGTTCATATGTTTAGATCTACATGTTTATATGATTAGATCCATTTCATTCCATATGTTTAGAACTATATGTTCATATGTTTAGATCTTCATGTTTATATGATTAAATCCATATCAATCCATATGTTTAGAACTATATGTTCAAATGTTTAGATCTACATGTTTATATGATTAGATCCATACCCGTTCATATGTTTAAATCCATGCAAGTTTATGATTAGATCTATGCTAGTTCGTATTACATATGTTGATTGGATCTATTTTTATATGCTTACTAGATTTATGCAGCCTTAGATCTATATTGTTTATTCTAGTTATGATGTCATGTGTTTCTTCCTTTTTTTATGAGTTGGGCTAATTGCGAGCCTAACGTATCACATGAACTATACGTATGAACGACGTGGGAACATTGGGGAAAAGTTTGGGTAAAAGTTGAATATTATATAATTGGCATAAAAAGGGGTTGTAATCATATAATTAATTTTGGGCATAACTAGAAAATGTGGCATAACTTGAATTGACCACACTTATGGATAATTTACATATAAATTTGGACATGAATGGTAAATATGTAAATTGGCTAAAAGATGAACGTGTCTAACCCGAGGTTAGATTGAGTTGCGATGTAAGACAGCCCGAAACCGCCTGCCACATCCAGCGACCGCAACAACATAGATCTAATGTGAGAGGTTAGTGCATTAAGCCGAAAAACCCGAGGTTAGAATGAGTTTACAGTTGAAGTCTGCCCGGAACCACCTGACACATCCAGTAACCGCAAACAACAGTTCTAATGTGAGAGGTTGGTGCTTTAATGAATAAATTAAATCTAAGGAACATACATGCTAAGAATGGAAAGGTTAAGTAACATATGAATAGGCGACACTTAACCAATACAACATGTTAAGTGGGTGGGTTAAGTTAACATGGATAAGAAGAAAACTTGACCAATATTACATGGACAAAGGGGATAGGGTTAAGGCAAGCTTAACCAATAATACATATGGACTTGATAAGGGGAAGGGTTAAGTGAATCTTGGGTAAGTGGGTAATATTAGTATATATAGGCCCACAAACTTAACCGTTAAATAAAAATGCGTGAATCAGTGAGAAGGTTAAGTAACATATGAATAGGCAACACTTAACCAGTACTCCATGTTAATTAAGCAAATGAGTTGGGTTAAGTTAAATTGAGAACACTTAGCCATTATAACATGTTCATTAGGAAACCCTAGTAACGGGGACCCATTTCAGCAGTAACCCACATGGATGTATCATGGTACCCTGAGCTAGGCAGGGTTAGGCACGATTACTGGGCTGATTATAAGCGGTCAAAATAGCAGCGGGTGGTGCAGCAGTGTAGGTTCCGATGGAGTATGGGTGTGCACGTAATCCGGAGTGGAAAAAGCAGGCACTGGGCATTAGTAGTATATACTGTGCATCTTGAATCATGTCAGGTTGCCATCATGGGAATTGATACACCCCCTGATGGGGCTAGCACATGTATCTACATACAAGCGGGGTCGAATGACACAAGTAATGAATACATACAAGCGAGGTCGAATGACACAAGTAATAAATACATGCGAGTTAGGGAGCCGATCGAACGAGGAAGGTAGTGGGTACAACTCGTGGGGGTAGGAGAAAAAATGGGCACCTACAATAGCAGTTAGGAGTACATGAAACTACCATTATCATGATTAGTAAGAGGGATCAACTTTTAGTATGGGACTAGTAAGGGTGCAGTTTAACTAGTAATGATACAGTGTTACTAGCATTGGTGCAGTGTGGTAATTATCCTGTAGTGATTAGAAGCGCAATCAAAGTTATATCTTGTTCATCTTGTCTGCTTTGTCGTGCCTGTTTATTCTAGAGTCATTTCTTGCTTTCCAGTTTATGTTCTTATCCTGTTACTTTAATGATTATATTGTTAAAGTCACTGGACTAACCAGACTTATGTCTGACGTAGTTTGTTTCGCCTCTTTTATTCTGTTTCCCCCCAAGGTCTTAGGGAGGAAATACTCAAGCTTAGTTCGGATATCTCTTTCTTCCAACTTGAAGTCGAAATGTTTATTGCTTGGCTTTGATTTTGCGTATGGCATTTTTCTGTTAGGGATTATGGCTTTAAATTTATGTACTCTGAAGGTTTTGTACAAGACTGATATTATGTACTTGATTTTGGTATTTGGAAATGTAATCAAGCTTATTTCATTTTCCGCTGCAATAAAATTACAAAATTTTTAAGTACTACTTTATCTGTCTTATAATATTCCCTTCTATTTACTTATAATGCTCCACGAAACTTAATGCATTCCCTTTGTGAGTGACATTAATGAATGTGGGGTGTTATAGGAGGGAACTTCAGTTTGACTGCCCGCAGGTGCCGTGGCCTCTAGATACCTACGGAACCATCCGGGTATCATAACCCCTCTGGAATGTTTGGTTCCCCAGACACGCTGAAAAGAAAAAGGAAGTGATTCAGAAAAAGGATCTAAAGATGTTACATATTGCTTTTTGGGGAATGTTTTTCAAAACAGACTTTTCTTTTTGATAATGATTCCTTTTAAAACCCATTTTGAAAATAATTTCAAATACTTTTATCAATTCTGGTAACCATCCGCTATGATACCAAGTGTGACACCCCACGTCCGTTAATGTCACTCACAAAGGGAATGCATTAAGTTTCGTGAAGCGTTATAAGTAAACAAAAAAGAAATGTTACAAGACAGGTATAAAGAATAACAACAGAATAAAAACTTTATTTATCATAAAACATCGTAGTCCAAAAATTCACATGTCTGAAATACAAAAAACCCATTACAATAACATAACTTCTGTCGGGTACCATCAGAGTACATAAATACTTAAAGAAAACATAATTCCCCAAAAAGAGACAAAGCCACAGTAGATATATGAAATTGAGCCATACTTTGAAACAGCTCCTAGCAAGATGATAACTGAGTCCTGACTAAGCCTGAGAGTTCCCGCCTTGAGAACCATGGGGGGAGGGGGGGAGGGAGGGGAACGGACAAAAAGGGTCAGACATATAGTCTAGCGAGTCTAGTTACTTTTAGCAAGTAAATAAATAAAAGTGGCATGACAAGCATATACATTGGATAAGAGAGATTACTACATAAAAGGAAGGTGTGACAAGTTGGACATGATAAGGTGTATACGCTTCCCTAATGATTACTCTGCACTATTACTAATATGACCAGAATGAGATGACCCATTCCACTATAAGATGGTAGACTTAGGCATACATCCAAATGTATCCTAACTACTACCTTAATCGATCGGCTCCCTAATCCACAGAGATACTCTATGTCGGCTCCACCATAGGATGTACCACGTCCTAAAGTGGCAACTCCTCGCTGATATGCACAACCTCATATCTATAGGTGTCACGGTCATCTTATCCCCCTCTGCCCGGCTCCACATGGCCCGGTCAGTTTTCGCCGCCTACACCGTCCTCCACGTTTGGATTTCTCACAATCAGTCTAGTTAGCTTGCCACTTCTCTGACCTAGTTCGGAGTACATGTTTGATACTAACTCCAGGTTGCTGGATGAAACGGGTCCCCCTCAATATGATACAAGCTCTCCCCTTTGCCTTGTATCCCTACTAAGTTTTCCATTTGATTATTCATACCACTAGGGGTCTTTTAATTACATATCTTTATCATTTCCATCGGTTATGTATACCACTTGGTGTCTTTAGTTATATAACCTTATCAGGTTAAGTTGTGGGCCTGTATGTATATATTACCCACCCCCTCAGATTTACTTAACCTATCCACTATTCAACCAAATTTACTTAACACCTATTCATGTTTATGATCCAACTAGGTTAAGTATTTAAATTCATTACCATGTCCAATTATGGTTTATAATGGGCTAGACCTCCCAAATTAGGCCTACAGCTTGTGGATGCTGGATATGCCGGTCGGGTCCGGGCAGACTTCTTCCACAAGTTGGGCCTAACCTCGTGTCTTAGCCTGATTCATATTTTGCACTTAGACCTCTCACATCAGGTTCAACATTAGCGGTTGCTGGATATGCCAGTCGGGTCCGGGCAGACTTCCACCTCTAATGCAACCTTACCTCGTGTCATAAGTGCAATTACAATTTCTAATTGAAATCTTATGCATTCATTATTAATCAATTAATTAAACCTATGCCTTTATAGGTGTTAATGCCTATTTACCCAATTATATTATATGCCCAAATCCATATTAAAGTTATTCAAGTTTTGCTAATTCCAATATTTTTCCCGTTCCCTAACTAACTTATTCACATAATTTTGGCAGCATGCCTAGACTAGAAAGTAGCCTAGCCATAACAATAAAAAGGGAAAGGTGATGGGAAAAATGACAATTATGATCATTCTAACAAAAGTGACATAAACATATATACTGGCATAGACATGTAATTGTCATAATAATAAGGTGGACATAAAAACAGATCTTGTTAAAAGGGTAATGATAAACTAGATATAACATACTTTGGATGAACAGATCCAAATAAGAATTCATATTTCCATTAATCACAGATCTCAAGTAATCACAACTTGATGATTTAGATCTAAACAAAGGTTTAACCATCCATATAATGATAATTCCAAATTAACCTCAAACTTAGAAAAAGGGGTAAAATCCACATATGTGACATGATGAATTAACCACAAAGAATTAGATCTATAAAATAGATCTAGCATGATAAGGTCTAGTGTCCAAGAATATCATAGGTTCAAAAATTATGATAGATCTAATAAGATTCGGTCACAGGCGTGTATATATCCAAATCACTATCATGTCACAAATTACTTTTAATCATTTAAATCTAAAAGTAACTAACTCACAGTGTTTGGATTAAGAGAAAAAGTAGAAGATAATAGAAGTTGGACTTACACTCGAATCTCTAAGTATGATTTGGTTTAGTTGATAGTTGTAGAAGATTATGGATCCGGTTCAGTTCATACACCGGCAGCGTTTGGCCTCCATTGAATTCTAGTGAAGAATACAAGAGAAATGAACCCGTATATATAGCTGCCAGCCTCCAGAAATCGACTTCCTCGTCTGCCCTAGTGGTGTCAACAATCCTGGAGGTCGACCCTGGTGTCAACACCCCTGTTGGGGGGTCGACTCCGGTCTCGACAACCCCCTAGGGGGGTCGACCCCCTAGAGCGAGAAATTTGCCACCTTACGGAATTTTAATTTTTGGACCCTTTTCTGGATATGTTCTTACTTATATCTGACTCATATGTATATATATAATTCTTCTTCGCGTATACAAACTTAAAACCCTCATAACTTCTTCATACGTTGTTTGTTTTACAAAAACCAAATGTCTACCTTGACCAGAATTTCGAGATTGACACAATGGCGCAGTCTGCTTCCCTTAATTTTGAATATTAAATTAATTATTATTTAATTTATCCACTTTTAGTGTTGTTAAAATATGGGGTGTTACACTCGCCATATTCATCTAAGTCCTTCTGTGCTTCTGCAAGCTGCGCACTAGAACTGACAACTTATTTAATGGCAAAGTTGGCATACCCCTCGGCTAAGACCGCCCTATCCTCGGCTTCTTTTAACATAGCCTCTGTACTAGTATTCCTCTTTTCCAACTCCGCCTTTTCCTACTCAAGACGGGTACTAGATAACTTCGCCTCGGTGCTCTCTGACTTGGCATCTTCAATTTGTTTCTTCAAAGTTGTGTGCTCCTGGCTATAAGAGTCGAGCTCGGTTTAATATCACTTCTGCAACCCCTCATGCTGCCTTTTGTAACTTTTAGTGTTGCCCTGCGCAAGAGCGAGCTGGGCCTGTGCGTCCTCGAGCTCTTTCTCGGTATTTTCTATAGATTTTTGAATCGTACTCAGTTGTGTCCTTCATGTGACTTACATTAGCTAGCAAACCTCTAATGATTTTGGAGAGGTTTCGTGAGTACTTGCGCACTTCCAAGTACTGTTTGTCTATAAAATCAATCTGAGCTTTGACTCTATCCGCCCAATCTGAGGATACCGACTCAAGGGCTAGAAAAACGCTTATTCTTGAAATGATGGTTTCGAATTTGATCCCTCAGAATCTTCAGTTTAGCCTCATCCATAGTATCAAGTATCACGAGCCTCGTTGTGGCGATATCGATGCTTCACCGTCTGGTGGGCACGAGAGCCGCTTTGATTTTTTCCTTCTCTTTTCCTAAATACTTGGTTTTTCCCTGTGGGTCTGAATGCTTCTGTAACGATTTCTCTTGAGAGTGTAATTCTTTAGGAGGGTTTGGAGTCTTAGACAATGGCTTATACCCTTCACGACGATAACACGATCTCTTATGCTTATTAACATCTGATTTGCGAGGGGAATAAGAGCGTGAATAGTAAGGACAGTGTGAATCATAACACTCTTGTTTTCCTCCCGCAGTTGTCACCCCGGTCATACTGGGTATCAAAATCAAATCTCGGCGTGCTTTCCTCTTTAATAGCATAACAAAGGCGAGGTATTTTCTCTGCAAATCAAAATGAACAAATATTAGAATTTAGAACTACATATTGCGTGAGTATTGTGACATGCAGTGACGATGCATTATGTGTCTTAGGTGATTCCTTCCAACGGACCATAGACCGTAGTTAGGCTTGTTTGAGTGGTTTCCCCGCTTTCGCAGGAGTGATGCCCGCCTCAGAGGTGGGAAAGAAGAGGCCTACCCAGATATCCTGAGAAATGTAAAGGTCAGCAGGTGGGGGAAGCTTGCTCAGATCCCTAAACATGGAATCATCTAATAAAGGATCATCAACATGAGGCTTGATAGGAGATGGTGTCTTGGGAGAGGACCGTCTTTCTGAGACAGAGGCATCCTCCAAATCAACGCTCTAGGACTCTCTCTCAATCGGCCTTGTCAGAGCCTCGTCATCTTGAGTTTGTATCGGAGAAGGACTTTTATGGAGCATATCTGGATCCTGCACGAGATTCTTCACTTCCTCGGAACACCAAAGTTCAAGGGCTCTAGATCTTTCTCCCTTTTCAACTAAAGTTATAACCTGCCTCTTACTGTGGGCACATTGCCGGTTTCTGCTGGTGCGGGAAGAACTTAAGCTGGGGGCACATATACATAAGCACCACCCCTATGACCTATGCTCCGAGTCATGGCAAGCATAATATGACGATGAAGAAAGTCGTCCACCAGACACTTCTTGACATTTAAGAGATCTGGATCTCTATTCAATATATGGCTCAGACGATCCCAGCATACTTGGTATTTTTCCTTCTTCTGGTTCACAACTGCAAGAGAATAAAGTGAGTCAGCATAATCACAATGACAATCGAAAGAAAAGTGTCTTAATTTGAAGCTTACTTTCGTAGAGCAATTGCCTAGTGCATCCAGTATGACACTTGATGTAAAACCATTCGGGCTTCACATCTCCCACTTTGTTATATCCTTCATTGATAATCTTCTTCTTGGGCATGGATTCGAAATACACAAATGATGGAGTTTACTTTGTTCAGTGCTTGAAATGATAGAAAAGTTGACGTTTTCAAAAGTGAGCTCCACACCTAAGATTTCCATTTATGTGATGTATAAAGAATATAGATAAGCATAAGCGTTGGGATGGAGTTGCATGGGAGAAATCCGCGTTTGTCTTATAAAGTCAACGACGAATGTAGCAAATGGAGTAATGGCCCATACAATACACGTCAATCGACTTTTCACCATATACCCCTCTGAAGGGCTATGAGGTCTATCTATTTCGGCTGCAACTTTGATCTGATCTAAAAGAATTCCATGTTTTAAGTATATGCTTCTAAGTTTGGGCTTATCGACTATTAAACGAACATAATCACTAGGTGCTTCTAGGATGGTTGCATTTCCAAATTCTTCAGGAGCACGATTGTCTCCCACTCCTCCTTCCTCTTCCTCATCCATGGGGACCTTACCTCTAGATGACTGTGCATTCTCATGGATTTCTATTTCAAAGTCTAAACCAACACGATCCTACTCTGGATCAGAGGTTGATGAGATATCCACAAGGTTGGGGTTTTCAGATGACCCTGGAGCTGTAGTCCTCTCTGACAATCTTGTTGAACGTCTTCCAGGCATTATCGTTTTACTATCCAAGAGATAGTAAAGATTAGAGTATAGTTGCCCGTGCCCCCCGTCTGTGTGCACTACTATGTGACAGTGTGTGCAATACTGAAGTTAGAGAATATAAAGTAAGTAGGAAAACAAGCACTTCATCAGTATGTGTTGAATGGTCCATTGGTTATATAATTATTAAGTCTGGAAAATAAAATTCTAAAGTGTCTATCGTAACTGTCTACAAATCTGTAAACTGTGTTTGATTTCGGTTGGATTATATGCAAGATTGTATGACACAAGTCCGCATCGCCAAAACCTTAGCTTCAATAAAGTCTAAGAGTGTTAAGTTGTGCACATGTTCCACATTGAAGGCATCGGGTCAGATCAAAAATTCTTGAACAAGCATGCTGGATTGGATCAGTGATATTTTGGGGAAGTATGCCAGGTCGGATCGAAGTGATACTAGAATAACATAGCAGATCTGAAGAACTCAACCCGACCGGGGTATGCTTTATTCCTTCCACTTAAACATTTCCAGCTTCGGCTTAACCTTACCCTGTCTGATCCCCTAATGTCTGCTCTTCTTTATTCATCAACTCGTCTCCTCTTCCACACCACCGAAAACCTTAATTCCATCATTCTCTTTTCATTGAGATTAAAGGAATATCTAAGTGGATATATTTTCAATGCTAGGCATGAATTATCAGCGTCGCCACTATGAGGTGATAGCGAAGTCATCTATGGTGGCGCTAGGTCAGAGAAGCCTCGATATAAAGAAATGTATGTCCTCCCTGCAGTCCTTCATCCCGTTTCTGGTTCATACTGGGGTATGAAGCTCGCGAATAAACGATATACACAAAGCTATGCTACTTAAAGCCGTGCTTTGGTCATCGTCCACAAGACTCTGCTTTTCAACAAAAGCCTTGATCATTGCATCTTAATATGCCACTTTGTCAATCCATACCATACCACTGATGTCTACCGACATATAACCTCTAACTCGTAATCTCAGAGAAGAGTGTTAAGCAAGAGAATAAATTCTCCGCCACCAAACAGATATATATATATATATTTAATAGCGATCAACGAATATAACACACAATACAATGTCTGACAGACAATCCATTTACAAGTCCGTTTTGGGTCTGAACGAAACTGGAAGCACCTTATTCCTTGTCTCATATATCTAATACAGGAGAGAGGCCCTTGCAAATCTAGTCGATCTCCAAGTACGTTTGGACGATCACCACTGATTACCTTATCTCGGGAGACCAGCCCAATCAGACATCGGTACTCACCCATACGACGTGACGATCTCCGATCTTCGACCACCGTGTTCATCGTCGACTTTAGTCACTATATAAGTTACTCAGAATGGGATGCCCGGTCTTTCTGAATAACTCGCATATTTTATAATCAAAAATCAAGTGCTATATAAATACACATCATTCGCCTCATTCCAATTCATAATATTTTTTTATCCAAATATTCACATCTTTAGGGAAAGGATCCCATTTGTTTAATCGATGATAAATTCTTTTATAATTATTCTTTTATCTTCCTTTGGATATCAATTTTAAAATATTTTATTTTATCCTTTAATAATTCTGGACCAAATTAAGGTTTACAAAACTAGTCGGGATTACCGAGTCTTACCGAAGTAATCATTTATTATTTTATTATGTCAAATCCCAACCTATGCATCCCACGGAGTAAAACTGGTGGTACTCCATTCTCGATCATTTCATGAATTCGATAAATTTAATTATACCATTCTCATTTTAATCTACTTAAAGATTAATTAAAACTTCATTTAGTTTTAATCTTCCAAAAACCATTATTTATGATTATTCAACCTTAGGAAATCAATTCTGTCTTTAATGGGGTTAAAGAACCAATGTCATTTACAATACATCTCACGATAAACACAAACCATCTTCCATTCGCTATGAAATATTCACGGAAAACAAATCTATTACTTAAACATAAAAGCGGAATTCCAATTTCGCTTAGGTGGCCTTACAGAAAGCAGCGATTTCTAAATTCTCACTCCTCCTTGCATTCTCATCCGCATCTACTAAAATAAAATAAAATCAAAATTTAAAACAAAGCAGCCCACGTTTCCACATTTTTCGCATCTACTTTCCCCATTCCACAACTGAGAATAAATCTTTTTCCTATGCCCTAGCCCCTCTCCATTTCTGCGATTCCCTTCAAATCTTGAAATTGGCACGCACAAAAATCTTTCTCCTAGCCCCTCTCCATTTTTGCGATTACCTTCAAATCTTGCTTTTTCAATTCCAACGGACTTTGCTTGCAGATTTCAAAGTACGAGATAACTAACCGAAATTTTTTCTGATTCTCTGCGGTTTTAAATAATTTCTTCCTTTCCACCACATATACTTTCATGAATGTACTCCGACCGGCCATCAGTTGGGGAGTTTCTATTGAAAATAGAAGGCTATTAGACTGTCTGGTATGTGCTCGGTCCATCTTATCACTTTTCATTATTTTTTAGAAGCTATTGCTATGTAGTGGATCGATCTAATTAGATACCATGTTATGTTAGCTTTAAATTAATTTGGACAATTTACAATTCGATTTTCTTCATATTCACTGTCCGATTGTTCCTGCTTCATTTCTATAATTTAGAATTCATTTTAATTCAACGCAATTGTTGGATGTCTGCTTACGCTGTTGTTCAACCCTTTTTTGCCGGACCCTTTACCAGTAATTCAAAATTCCCTAACTCTACATATTGCAAATTTCTGCAAGTTAAAAGCCTAGCATTACTTTTTGGTTCAATTTGTAAAACCATCTAACAACTAACTACATATTTAGTTACAACTCCTACTGAAATAATATATAACTAACTTTTTCCATGTTGCGATTTGAAAAATGTCGGAAGCATTTACCTGTGTGCCCTACTACTTATATAAGGTGAACAATCAGAACCCCTTCTGGGATGATATTCTTATTGTTAAAAAACTATTTACCCTTACAGTTAAATAGTTAATATTTTCACACTTTCTTATATACGGTGAACAATCAGAACCCCTTCTGAGATGATATTCATATTGTTAAAAAACTATTTATCGTTACAGTTAAATAGTTAATATTTTCACACTTTCTTATATCACCAAAGGAATTACTTAACAACTTTCTTCTCATACCATAATTAGTTTTTATTAACTATGCATACATCAACTTATTCATCCTTACACAATCTGGATGTAACCACCTGGCTTATGGCTGGCCCGTTTGCTCGGTGACAGTCACGTAAGGTAAAATACTTATTATATACATACATACATATATATATATATACACACATACATACCTCTATGTTTTGCTGGTCTTAAATATCCATATCAACTTGGACACTGAAAATCCAAAGCACACAAAATGTTATTTATATTCTTTTTTCGAACTTCCACTCTTACTGTAGATTTCTAAATTTGGTTACATGCTATTACCATCATTATGTTGAACAATATAAATATTTTAAGTTAATAGTATTTTAAATTTGGATACATGCTTTTGATTCGGTAGTTACCTATCAAATGCTGGTAATTCCTCGTCTCCAATCTCCAGTTTGACCATCAAAACTATTAACTTGCTACCTGTTCTCTCTACTGTACATTAATTAACTTTTTTTTTAATCCATCACTACTTTTGCAAGATTAAACAGAATTGCATTTGTTTTAGTTTATATTTGTCCCCCTACAATTTCAGCCCGAATTCCTGGTAATTCAATGTTTACTGCCAACATACAAGTGACAAATGGATTTTGGATCTTTCCTACTGCATTTTATAGAGGTACACTTTTGTTACATTTTGTCTTTGTTTTACCCGATCAGGACGTCAAGAAAAATGCTTTTACTTGATTTTCAATTCTAAAATTATAGATTTTTCCTCCATGATCCATGATTTAGCTTCATACTGTCAGCTTATAAAATCGTACAGTCTAGAATTGCTCAATTTTTAAAACATGATCATGGTTGATTTAACCAGTTGTACTGATTTTGCAACTATTTATTACTTTTGTTCTTAGGAAAACATATTATTCTATTTTCCGAAAAAGGAAGAATGTATATTCAACCGTACTTTTATGCATTTCTGCCTATGGTAGTTTATAAATTATTATTTTTTACTACATTATAATTCCATAACTCTTTTCATTCTTCTACTGTAACTTGAGCCATACTCGCTTGAACATGTTAGGACAAACTTACAGATATAACAATACAGCAGAGCGAACATTAGTCGCAGAATAAAAACTTCATGGCATTGGTAATTATAGAGCCAAACTCGCTTGAACATGTTAGGACAAACTTCGACTTTTATTAACAGGTGTATGGTTAATCATTTGTATCAGTGTTTATTTTCAGCTGTGAAATAAGAAGAAAACATTATTCATTTTGGAGCCATATGTAGTTTTCATAGCAATGCCCAAAATCGAATTCAAATTGTAAAATGAATTTATTTTAATCAAGAATCCGAGGAATATAAATGGTGAACCACGGTGAATTGCTTGGGGTTAGACATAAATGACAGGGTCATAAATTTAAAAAGGAAGAGACGAAAGCGACAATGATTGGAAAAATGGGGTTAAAGTGGACAGTTTACCGTAACCAAAGTGGGAGGAAAGTTGAGCAGTTGTATCAGTTTTGAAGTGTCACTTGGCAGAGTAGGTTTAAAGAAAAGTATGGTTTCTCCTTTCAATTATGGATAATAGATAGATTTGCATCGTTACCTGATATATGACCTTGCAGACATTCAACAATACATACAGAAAGGAATAGATGCCATTACTCCATGTGTGTTTATGTGTGTTAAATATGTTTAATATACCATCTACGGACTTCTCCTTCACTGACAGTTTTAAACTATTAACCACTGCTCATCTAATTTTCTTTTCCAACCCATGAAATTTACATTAATTTGTGGTTAAATCATTTTTAACATTTTAGTTTTGATAACTTAATGTCTTTGGACTGATTTTAATTTCTGAATCAGCAATGTAGACCTGCCGTATACTTTATTCTTAATGATGCCAGCACTTGAAAGTGTAGTCATTACTGATATTTTGCAGAGCATAGTATTACCAATTATTTGTGGTTGTATTATTCAAAACACTCATCATTTCCATGATAAAATGTTGTTGTAAAATTTCACATTACCGACCAGTTTTAGAAGTATGAATGCTTTAAGTTACTTTATCGTCCTATTACTATTATTTCAAGGTTATCAAAAACATTCTAAGCATTTACTTATGTCTCATATTAACAGTACGCATTCAATTATGGTAAACTACTACTAAAATTTGTATATAAATATGATTCACGATTTGTAATTATGTTGTGATTCATTTATCCGCTATAACCTGCTAATGTACCCATTCTTTTCGCTTACGTATTTCCACAAATATTAGCATCGTACGAGTCATACTGTTTTAATTCTACTTTAAATTTGGATACTGTACCACCCCACCTCCGCTAGGGTCACTCGCAAAGGAATGCACTAGCTTTAAAGGGGTATTATTGGTAAACATGTACAGAAATATTACAAGACAGAACATATAAAATAGCAGAAGTAAAATCAACTTTCACATCATTAATAAATAAGGTCTAAAGCCTTTTACATCAGATAATTTCTTACATGGAAACCTGTCTTGTAATAGTAAAGAAGCATAAAAACCTTTTCATCAATTATTCCCCAAGTAAAACAATAAAATAGCCATAGCCAAGAAAAGTCCAAGCCATGCGTGATGACCTTCAAACAGAAGAAGTCCAAACTAACAATAGCATTTCCTCCCTGTAACCTGGGGGGAAACGGAAGACAAGAGGCGAAACAAAACGGGGTCAGTCATAAAGACTGGTAAGCCCTATCTACTATCAGTATATAAACTAGTAAAGTTAACTGGCATGAGGAACTGAGATGAACATAAGTATGATGACAAGATAGATAAGCTAAACCGAAATAACAGGATGAACTACTGTACCAAGATACATGAGTGTGTCATGATAAACTACGGTGTCAAGATAAATCAAGGTATCACATTGTCAGGTTTCTATCAAGTATACTATCCCAAGGTATCTATCCTGTATACGTTATTTATCATGTATATTTCCCTGGTTCTAACATGTATAATTGCTCTGCACCTCTCGTACTAGTATCCCAACCCGCGTCATGTGTTAACTATGAATGTCCCTTGCCCAATGTTATGTAATGGTCCGTGTCAACCTAATATATATAGCATATGTAGGTTTTCCCAACTCGTATGTTTCTTTCCATGTATAAGTTCAGTCCTTTGTCGTAGGCCATACGGGCTTTCCCATGTAAACGTTTTATCCTTGAAGTTATTTTGGACTGCTACCCTCGATCTAGTTATGTTTCCTTACCATGAACTATAGCGTGTCCACTTAGGATTTATGCCACCTAGGACCACTAGGGATTATGCTACCTAATGAACGTTTCCGTGTCTCGGTTTGGGTTCAGCCACCTAGGGCCACTAGGGATTATGCCACCCGTCAACCGCGCCCTTTATCCCACGTATGTATCGTGAATCGTTTTCCATGTCTAGATGCACATGTTCCTCAATGTGCCATCCGAGTTCCGTGCCAGGGCAAATCAAGAAATACGGAACTCGGTCGGGAGCTTTAAGTCGTCTGCTGATGCAGATATCAAGGTCTGTTTTTGTACCCGTGGCTATGGTCCCACGTGACCCCTCCCTCAACTACTGAAAGGCAATCCAAGAAAAATCATGTATGAGAACTACACTAAGGCCCATCGATGCCCACTTCCAGATAGCCAACCTCACCCATAACTTGATAGCTAGTATATGGTCTTTTGGGAGTTCCCTGCCTTTCCGTACGTACACGATTGACTAAAGATGGTAGGTAGTCGGCGACATGCTATCCCGGGGCAAAATCAAGTATCTTCAACTCCACGCTAATCCATCCCAGTCTTTAGGTCGCTCGCATAGCAACCAAGGCATACTCTTGGCTCTTCTACCGCAGACCTTAACCCCTGTGAGGCCGGGTTTCATGGACCACTCGCCACCTCACAGAGGGATACCAAGAGTACCCTCACGTTCCCCGAAGCTTTCACTTCGTCACCCAGTTTGCTGGAGCTTTTATCCTAGTCAGATAACTTGCTCCTCCTCGTATACTAAGCGATGACCTACCGTACCAGGTTACTCATCTCTTTATGAACTAGTCCCATGTCCTTAGCTAAGAATTATTACTTAGTTACCCTTAACTAAGGTTTACCACTTAGCCCCTCTTTCTGCAACCTTGTTAACTACGATTTCCAACCTAGTCCTCTGAGCTAGGGTTTTGTCAAATGGGTTAAGTGTTGTTATTCAAGTTCGTGACTTGACCCGCCTACAAATCATGTCAAGATTGGCTAAGTACTCAAGTTCAAGGCTTAGCCCTACAAGTTGGTTAAGTGTATCAAGAAGCTCATGACTTAACCCTATCAAGTCAAATTGGTTAAGTATTTATTTTCCTTAACCCTATCAGATTTTCATGTTAGATTGATTAAGCATGGATTATCTTAATCCCATCAGATTATCGAGTCGGATTGGTTAAGTATGGGTTAACTTAACCCCATCCACTAATCGTATTACAATGGTTAAGCCTAATCTTAAAAGGTCTTGTGACTTAACCCTTATCAGGTCCACCTATTAGATTGGTTAAGTATAGGTTACTTAACCTCATCAAATCATCACGTATAATTGGTTAGGTACAAGTTACTTAACCCCATTAAATTATCATGTTAAATTGGTTAAGTATTGGTTACTTAACCCCATTGAATAACCAAGTTTAGATTGGTTAAGTGTTTAACTTAATCCCATCGAATCCCCGTGTTTAGATTAGTTAAGTATAGATTACTTAACCCCATCTAATTACCGTGTTTAGATTAGTTAAGTCTTAGTTACTTAACCCCATCTAATTACCGTGTTTAGATTAGTTAAGCGTAAATTACTTAACCCATCCCCTAACTGTCTTGTATGGTTAAGTGTCATTAAGAAATCAAGCCCGGTCCTACTTAACCTACCCATTTGTGTCATATCGGTTAAGTGTCATTAGTCAAACTTACTTAACTTTATCATGTGGCATTAATTTTATTAATGCACTCTCAACCTCTCACATTAGACCTTGTTGTGGTTACTAGTTAAGCCGGGCGGGTCCAGGTAGATTTACACCACAACCTAGTCTAACCTCGGGTCTTAAGCGCGACCTGACCAACTTCTCACATTGGATACTATTGTTTGTAGCCACTAGTTAAGTCGGGCGGGTACGGGTAGATTTATGCTACAAACTCAACCCAACCTCGAGTTGGCCATTTTCATGTTTGGTCTAGTGTCTTATTACACTTACAACCCATATGTGTCAAGTTTTCAAGTCCCATGATCATAGCCAAAGTTACATGTTGTCATGTTTATACCCATTTACCCAAATCATGTTTCACGTCATTAAAGTTTTACCCATAACGTAACCCAACGCTTTTAAACTCGCATATACATTCGCAACAACGCATAATGGATTAAAAGAAGGAACTTGGCAAAGGCATGACAAAAGGGGTATAAGGCCACAAGTTAAACATGGTGGCAAATGAGGTATAAACGTGTTCATTAACTTGCATATTACATTATTAGGCCTCAAAAACATGCACAACCTCAAACTTAGCACATAGGTGAATCATGGTGATAAATGACATAGAAAGATGGCTAGAAGTTCGCATATGGCATTACATGTAAGCTATCATAAGGGATATGATAGTTCTCATGTTGCCAAAATGCAACATTCAACATAAAGTTTATATCTTTAAGCCCACAAGATCAAGATAATGACTTTTTAGTCATGATAGGATACATAACATGATAGCATGCAACATACTTAATGTTCAAACCCAACTTACAACATGTCACATTAAGTTTAAAGTTAATATCTAAGAGTAGGAGGGGGCTTACAATGCTATGAAGGCACAAATCAACATACAAAACAAAGATTGAGACGAAGCCATTCATGCTATCACCCAAAAACCCCAAAAGAACAAGCTCCAAATGAAACCCTTGAGCAAATATCAATAAAAATCCTTGCTTTGAAGAAGAAAGGTTTCAACTTTGGCTTTGAATGAAGCTTATGAGCTCTCATGCAAGATCCTTGCTTTTTGGTCAAGAAAAGGTTGCAACTTTGGCTAGAATGCAACTTATGAACTCTCATACAAACATGAAATCACTCAAATGATCATAGAATCTCTCATGAATGAAGAAAAGAGGCTCCTTTACTTTGAAACTAGCTTAGAGCACTTAAGCTATCATGAAGAAGAAGATGGAGGCCATGGGTTGAAGTGGAGGCCATGATGAGGAATCATTTTGGCATAGTTTAGTTGTAGGATCAATTTATGAGGGTTTTAGGAGAGGGTTAGGGGTCTTTTTATAGAAGACTAGGATAGTTTTAGCCATAGGATAAACCCTAGTTTAGATCCTAGCCATCCAAAGCATGTCTTGGGGAAGAAGTCAAGTCTAAAAAATGGAGTGGTGTCTTAACCAGGCCTAAAAATGGAGTGGTGTCTTAACCATGCCTAAAAATGGAGTGGTGTCTTGATTGGGCTGAATTTCAAATCTGTTTTCGAATTTGAATTTTCGTGAAACTTTGCGAGGCCATATCTCGGTCATACGAACTCCGATTTACGAAATTTCGGACTCTATTTCGCGTATTTTTCCGAGACGAACGCAATGGCGCAACCCGTTTATCCTGATTCAGGTTTTATAATTAAATTCTGCCTTGATTCTTGTCTTAACACGTTGTTAAAATTCGGGTTGTTACATTCTCTCCTCCTTTAAGGATTTCGTCCCCGAAATCTCCAAGTTAGGAAGAACGTATCCTACCATCCATCATCCATCTACTCAAAACATCATCCACAGGCAACCATTGTCCTTAGTCGATTTCTAATGCCATATGAACACATGCAGAAAGTGTGTGTATATGTTCCTTAGCTAATGCTAATGATCAGGCCTGAATGATCTTTCTAATGCAAAGTATGTTTAGTGCCATGAATCCAACATGTATGCAAATAATCCTAGTCATATAAGTACTACATGCGTGCACAAACATTCATTCATATGCAACATCCGCATGACAACACATTCAATTTCATCCATAAACAAGTATAAATACTCGTGCATATGCAATATGAAATGTGAGTGCGTCGATCTAGTATCTAATGTGTATTCGCGCATCCACGAGCAACCACTTGCAACCACTTGCAACATATCAAACATAACATGTTTCAAGCACATGTTTACATCCATAGGATTCTACCTAAGGTTCCCAAGATAAGATCGAGGAGATAAACAAGACAAACTCCTTACAGGGTTTGCAAAAGAAACAGGACCGAGAGGATATCCACCAAGCGATAGCATGCAAGCAAGCTATACAGGAGAACCAGGGATCAACCATATACTCTTAAAAAGAGATATGATGCGCGCGCCTAAGCCGCATTTCCTTGAGCTTAATTCCATTGTGCCTTGACCATCTTTGACTTCATGATTTTCGTAGCTCCTTGATTCCCATTTCCAAGATATGAGTTGGAACTCATTTCACTGTCGCCTCTCGCTCCACTTTCACTTATCCTTTCCCTAGCATACTTGGCTCAAATATATCCGCGTACTCATGCAAGCTCTCCAAAATTCACTAGTGAATTTTGGATCTCGTTTACCGATGCCAATCCCTGTTGCCAAGTGTACCTACTAGGGTGATCTCGACAACTCATGCACTAGCGAAATGAACCATTCGCCTTAGTGGCGAACTCTACTCGAGCAGATTACCAACGAATGCATCATGAGATTCTAGGTAACTAACCATGACAGAACCCAAAAGGTTACACAGGACTTCGAGGGTAGTACCAAAGCAAGCCAAGAGTCTGACTACCCTCTTTTCAAAACTGAGAATGGTATCCCTTACTGGATAACCACTTTACCCCTAGAATCCATCCATGGCTCAGCAATTAGAAGTACTGCTTCTAATCTCAACACTTGGCATAGACGTTCTCAAATCCAACAAGTCATGAATAAATGGACCGACTCTCCAACCAGATTTTGGGACAAAACTGGGATCCTTTACCATGCTAGTACTAAGGTGCAGAGACTCAACTATCTAAGCAGACTTAAATGATACAATGATCAAGACAAAGTCTGGACGGGATGATAGAAAAGAACGACTGAACCTTTACCAGAAACGGTACCATCTCTTTTAGGCACCTTAGAAATGGGAGCGCCCAATTGCCCTCTCCGATGATCTTGTCCTTGTCCTCCTTGATGGACTAAACCATACCAACAAGTTGCTTATCCTTAAGCTCGCGCCCTTTATCCTTACTCTTATTATCCTTCCTTGTACCACGGCAACAGGTCTCTCGAGAACCACCTCCATCCTACGGAAACACCCACGTGGCTAGACAAAGATTAGTCATAGTTAGGACTACTGTGACTACAGATGGAGGAAAGAAAGGAAAAGAGATTCAATCAAGGAATCAAAGGATAATGCTAATGGCCTTTGGGGAATAGCCTTTTAAAACAAACTTTTCTTGAAAAATGCTTCTTTGTAAAAGGTTTTTCAAATAGTTTTCAGAAGGTTTTAAAAACTTTTGCCCAGTCTGGTAACCTTCTGCTCTGATACCAAATGTAACACCCCACCTCCGCTAGGGTCACTCGCAAAGGAATGCACTAGCTTTAGAGGGGTATTATCGGTAAACATGTACAGAAATATTACAAGACAGAACATATAAAATAGCGGAAGTAAAATCAACTTTCACATCATTAATAAATAAGGTCTAAAGCCTTTTACATCAGATAATTTCTTACATGGAAACCTGTCTTGTAATAGTAAAGAAGCATAAAAACCTTTTCATCAATTATTCCCCAAGTAAAACAATAAAATAGCCATAGCCAAGAAAAGTCCAAGCCATGCGTGATGACCTTCAAACAGAAGAAGTCCAAACTAACAATAGCATTTCCTCCCTGTAACCTGGGGGGTAATGGAAGACAAGAGGCGAAACAAAACGGGGTCAGTCATAAAGACTGGTAAGCCCTATCTACTATCAGTATATAAACTAGTAAAGTTAACTGGCATGAGGAACTAAGATGAACATAAGTATGATGACAAGATAGATAAGATAAACCAAAATAACAGGATGAACTACTGTACCAAGATACACGAGTGTGTCATGATAAACTACGGTGTCAAGATAAATCAAGGTATCACATTGTCAGGTTTCTATCAAGTATACTATCCCAAGGTATCTATCCTGTATACGGTATCTATCATGTATATTTCCCCTGGTTCTAACATGTATAATTGCTCTGCACCTCTCGTACTAGTATCCCAACCCGCGTCATGTGTTAACTATGAATGTCCCTTTCCCAATGTCATGTAATGGTCCATGTCAACCTAATGTATACAGCATATGTAGGTTTTCCCAACTCGTATGTTTCTTTCCACGTATAAGTTCGGTCCTTTGCCGTAGGCCATACGGGCTTTCCCATGTAAACGTTTTATCCTTGAAGTTATTTTGGACTGCTACCCTCGATCTAGTTATGTTTCCTTACCATGAACTATCGCGTGTCCACTTAGGATTTATGCCACCTAGGACCACTAGGGATTATGCTACCTAATGAACGTTTCCGTGTCTCGGTTTGGGTTCAGCCACCTAGGGCCACTAGGGAATATGCCACCCGTCAACCGCGCCCTTTATCCCACGTATGTATCGTGAATCGTTTTCCATGTCTAGATGCACATGTTCCTTATTGTGCCATCCGAGTTCCGTGCCAGGGCAAATCAAGAAATACGGAACTCGGTCGGGAGCTTTAAGTCGTCTGCTGATGCAGATATCAAGGTCTGTTTTTGTACCCGTGGCTATGGTCCCACGTGACCCCTCCCTCAACTACTGAAAGGCAATCCAAGAAAAATCATGTATGAGAAATACACTAAGGCCCATCGATGCCCACTTCCAGATAGCCAACCACACCCATAACTTGATAGCTAGTATATGGTCTTTTGGGAGTTCCCTGCCTTTCCGTACGTACACGATTGACTAAAGATGGTAGGTAGTCGGCGACATGCTATCCCGGGGCAAAATCAAGTATCGTCGACTCCACGCTAATCCATCCCAGTCTTTAGGTCGCTCGCATAGCAACCAAGGCATACTCTTGGCTCTTCTACCGCAGACCTTAACCCCTGTGAGGCCGGGTTTCATGGACCACTCGCCACCTCACAGAGGGATAGCAAGAGTACCCTCACGTTCCCCGAAGCTTTCACTTCGTCACCCAGTTTGCTAGAGCTTTTATCCTAGTCAGATAACTTGCTCCCCCTCGTATACTAAGCGATGACCTACCGTACCAGGTTACTCATCTCTTTATGAACTAGTCCCATGTCCTTAGCTAAGAATTATTACGTAGTTACCCTTAACTAAGGTTTACCACTTAGCCCCTCTTTCCGCTATCCTTGTTAACTACGATTTCCAACCTAGTCCTCTGAGCTAGGGTTTTGTCAAATGGGTTAAGTGTTGTTATCCAAGTTCGTGACTTGACCCGCCTACAAATCATGTCAAGATTGGCTAAGTACTCGAGTTCAAGGCTTAGCCCTACAAGTTGGTTAAGTGTACCAAGAAGCTCATGACTTAACCCTATCAAGTCAAATTGGTTAAGTATTTATTTGCCTTAACCCTATCATATTTTCATGTTAGATTGATTAAGCATGGATTATCTTAATCCCATCAGATTATTGAGTCGGATTGGTTAAGTATGGGTTAACTTAACCCCATCCACTAATCGTATTACAATGGTTAAGACTAATCTTAAAAGGTCTTGTGACTTAACCCTTATCAGGTCCACCTATTAGATTGGTTAAGTATAGGTTACTTAACCTCATCAAATCATCACGTATAATTGGTTAGGTATAAGTTACTTAACCCCATTAAATTATCATGTTAAATTGGTTAAGTATTGGTTACTTAACCCCATTGAATAACCAAGTTTAGATTGGTTAAGTGTTTAACTTAACCCCATCGAATCCCCGTGTTTAGATTAGTTAAGTATAGATTACTTAACCCCATCTAATTACCGTGTTTAGATTAGTTAAGTCTTAGTTACTTAACCCCATCTAATTATCGTGTTTAGATTAGTTAAGTCTTAGTTACTTAACCCCATCTAATTACCGTGTTTAGATTAGTTAACCGTAAATTACTTAACCCCATCCCCTAACTGTCTTGTATGGTTAAGTGTCATTAAGAAATCAAGCCCGGTCCCACTTAACCTACCAATTTGTGTCATATCGGTTAAGTGTCATTAGTCAAACTTACTTAACTTTATCATGTGGCATTTATTTAATTAATGCACTCTCAACCTCTCACATTAGACCTTGTTGTGGTTCTAGTTAAGCCGGGCGGGTCCGGGTAGATTTACACCACAACCTAGTCTAACCTCGGGTCTTAAGCGCGACATGACCAACTTCTCACATTGGATCCTATTGTTTGTAGCCACTAGTTAAGCCGGGCGGGTCTGGGTAGATTTATGCTACAAACTCAACCCAACCTCGAGTTGGCCATTTTCATGTTTGGTCTAGTGTCTTATTACACTTACAACCCATACGTGTCAAATTTTCAGGTCCCATGCTCATAGCCAAAGTTACATTATGTCATGTTTATACCCATTTACCCAAATCATGTTTCACGTCATTAAAGTTTTACCCATAACGTAACCCAACGCTTTTAAACTCGCATATACATTCGCAACAACGCATAATGGATTAAAAGAAGGAACTTGGCAAAGGCATGACAAAAGGGGTATAAGGCCACAAGTTAAACATGGTGGCAAATGAGGTATAAACGTGTTCATTAACTTGCATATTACATTATTAGGCCTCAAAAACATGCTCAACCTCAAACTTAGCACATAGGTGAATCATGGTGATAAATGACATAGAAAGATGGCTAGAAGTTCGCATATGGCATTACATGTAAGCTATCATAAGGGATATGATAGTTCTCATGTTGCCAAAATGCAACATTCAACATAAAGTTTATATCTTTAAGCCCACAAGATCAAGATAATGACTTTTTAGTCATGATAGGATACATAACATGATAGCATGCAACATACTTAATGTTCAAACCCAACTTACAACATGTCACATTAAGTTTAAAGTTAATATCTAAGAGTAGGAGGGGGCTTACAATGCTATGAAGGCACAAATCAACATATAAAACAAAGATTGAGACGAAGCCATTCATGCTATCACCCAAAAACCCCAAAAGAACAAGCTCCAAATGAAACCCTTGAGCAAATATCAATAAAAATCCTTGCTTTGAAGAAGAAAGGTTTCAACTTTGGCTTTTAATGAAGCTTATGAGCTCTCATGCAAGATCCTTGCTTTTTGGTCAAGAAAAGGTTGCAACTTTGGCTAGAATGCAACTTATGAACTCTCATACAAACATGAAATCACTCAAATGATCATAGAATCTCTCATGAATAAAGAAAAGAGGCTCCTTTACTTTGAAACAAGCTTAGAGCACTTAAGCTATCATGAAGAATAAGATGGAGGCCATGGGTTGAAGTGGAGGCCATGATGAGGAATCATTTTGGCATAGTTTAGTTGTAGGATCAATTTATGAGGGTTTTAGGAGAGGGTTAGGGTCTTTTTATAGAAGACTAGGATAGTTTTAGCCATAGGATAAACCCTAGTTTAGATCCTAGCCATCCAAAGCATGTCTTGGGGAAGAAGTTAAGTCTAAAAAATGGAGTGGTGTCTTAACCAGGCCTAAAAATTGAGTGGTGTCTTAACCAGGCCTAAAAATGGAGTGGTGTCTTAATTGGGCTGAATTTCAAATCTGTTTTCGGATTTGAATTTTCGTGAAACTTTGCGAGGCCATATCTCGGTCATACGAACTCCGATTTACGAAATTTCGGACTCTATTTCGCGTATTTTTCCGAGACGAACGCAATGGCGCAACCCGTTTATCCTGATTCAGGTTTTATAATTAAATTCTGCCTTGATTCTTGTCTTAACACGTTGTTAAAATTCGGGTTGTTACAGATACAGGACTCTAGTGTCCAATTAATAATGCTAATCTGATATAAATTTCATTTTCAACCATCATCTCAGCACCTACTCATGTGTAAAGTTTGTATTTTTTTATCAAAATCTTCTAAAACCATTTTACTATTTTTTCCAGATTTTAACATCATTACTTTGTATTTATAGGATCACCTGCATTTTCACGTAGTTGAAATCTAATTCATTACAGCAGGAGGATCTTAAAGCATTTACTCTAAGTGGTTGTTCATTAATCATCATCAGAGGTAAATCTTTGCTGTTAATGTCCTAGCACATACCTTACTGTAACGCTAGATGTTTTTATCTAACCGTCTGATCATTTTTGCATATTTAAATTGGGTTCCTAACCCTGTTAGCATGAAATCACCAACTTCTGTTTACTCCCATGAATGCCTTCTTTTGGTATATGTCCGGCCGCACGTGCTTCATTCGTGAAAGCGTATTTAATAATTGGAAATAATGTTTATTTTGAAAAGTAGTGTAGGTTCAGCTCTGTTGTTCTATATGGAAAATAGATCTTCTCTGTTATACTATCATAATTTTTTGTCTACATGACGCTCTTCACTCCACTGACTAAGAATTCGCTACTTTACTCACAATTAACATTACCGAGAGTTACGGTATTGTAATCATTATAATTTATTACTACAAAAAATTATTTTAAGCATGCCATTACATACATATTTAATTTATTCAAATAATTCTTATGCACTTGAAAGGTATGAAGTCATACCTTTTAAGTTAATTGCTATCGGATTCATATGATCTTTTATATTTGAGAGAAGGATTATAACTTTGTGAAATCCTGTTGTGTTTGATGCTTAGAGAAGGGAAATAAATTTGTAACGGTACTTAAAGTTACATTTGGAACGGTTTCCAGTAAAGAAACAACATGTTTTACTCTATTCGTGCATGTTGTATTGTATTTATGTTTCTTTTATTTATATTTGGAGTAATTTTCGTGATTATTTGCAATGAAGTAAATAAAACTAATAGTCCTCAATCGTGCTTTACATACCAATGGGTTGCTTCGTGACGCTTCATAATTTTTTAAGTGTACACCTTCATATGTTTTGTTTGGTGCCAGCATTGCTTTCAGTCCGTAAGTTGCTTCAGTTCATCGTCATTGCCACCTTAAAAATAAAGTCAAACTATAAAATGCTTCAGCGTCAAATAAAGTTGTGCATATAATTTTAGAAGTCAATTATCCTTAAAGGTAAAAAGAAGATATGTGACAAAGTAGTGCTGATTGAAGCAGGAAATGAATATCGAAACAAAAAATGAAGAAATTACCCCGGGGTATGATCATGCAGTAACCTTGCTCTATTCAAATTGTATTATCAAAATTTGGTGTCAAATATACTTGAGCAATACAATTTTTTTTTTCAATTTTGTTGACTAATATTTTACTGGCATGACAGAAATAATGGACACCAGTTTGAAAGGTGAATGAAAGAATAAGAAATATATTTTGAAAAGCAATTTAGGAAGAAATGGAGATGACATGCGTTAACATTTAACACATTCTAATTTATTCACTTGGTTCCACGTTGTCCAAAACACATCATTTTTTTGTATATAACGTAAGGGATGAAAAGGAAAGTCACTCAAATGATATGTAGTTAAAAAAAAATACCACTTATAAAAAAAACTAAGAATATACATCAAACTATGGTAACACCATAGTAGTGGTAAATTCCATCACTAACGGTGAAATGGTTGTCAATATATCAAAAGATCTTCAAAAAACGGTTCAGTTTATATACTGCAAAATTTCTACTGGTATATTCCTAGCTTTACTTGGATTGAATCAAAGAACCGGTTCCAGTTACCAAGTGTGGAAGTTTGATCCACCAAAGCGTCATTCCAGACTACTTCATTCATATTACCTTTTCGACCCAATGCAATTTGATCATTTTACTTTATAATATCCGACACATTGATTTAAATATTCATCATTTATGTTGTGTAAAACTTAATTTTACTTTGACTTTATTTGGTTCAGCTTTGTCGATTTGGATTTATGTTCATTATTGTTATTTCACTTTGTTTCATTGACTTGCTAATCGATAAAGAAAAGTTTTTTTGTAAACCATAATTTCTTGAGGTGTAAATTTCATTTAAGCTTGTTTATTATTTGATTTTTGAAAACATTCGATTAATGTTTTCCCTAGATTGAAATAGGATTACAGATTGACGATTCATATATAGTAATATCAAAATGTGCATGTTTGGAAATTATATAACTTAGGGCACCAACTGATTTTCCTGAAGCTATATCAGAGTTCATATGCTCAATTTTTTCTGTGTAATTGCTACCTAGTACCAATAATATGGCTTATTGTTTGCAACACATGTTATTTACAGTGCCAGAGGACGTATGCTATATACATATAGCAGAAATTGGTGTTTTTGTATCATCTTTTCTTCTTTAATACGCAGGTTGTCTGTAATCCTGTTTCAATCTAGAACAAACAATAATCCATGGTCTTCAAAAATCAAACAATGAGCACGCTAAATAATATAAAAATAGGTCATGTCATAGGCTGAAAATTGCATAACCAAGCACATAATCTTGCAGTTGGCGCAAATAGTTGTACAAGTCGGTCATGTTGCGTACAATGCTTCATCCAAAGCAGCAGAAAATAAAGTGTCTAAAACCTATATTTAAATTTATCACTATTATTTAATATAATAGCACTTTGTTAAGATAGAAATAACACTATTTTATTACAAGCTGACAAGAAGTTTGCTTTAAATTTCTGTTTGCAACATATTCAGATGTGTTCACACCTATGTCCCTTTGAAATGCTTTTGGGGACAAATGAATCCATAACAGTTCAGCGTCGATGAGGCAAAGACATTAAATTGGGTATAGTCGGATCGTGCGAATTACCTTTTTAAGTTAGCGCACAGGTGTGAAAGTATGGCGGTACAGAAAATTCACCGCAGGTTTGCTCCATATGACGAGCCGATGGTTGTAGATTTTACTCAAAATTCACGACCGATTATTGATTTTGGAGAAGATTGGTATACGGTGTCTTTGCGAGGACAATGACGAAGGCAGATGTAATTACGGATTGCAGTTAGGGGGACGCAAGAACAGCAGTTAGTGGCTTAAAATTGGGGAAGTAGATGGTGGGTAGGTGACAACGTGGGTTATTCAGTTTAATATTTGGTGAGATTTTTGTTTTTTAATTTAAAAAAAAGGGCGGATGAGACCATTGAACGAGAGAGCAGAAATAAGGAAATACTGCATTCTGTGCGTCCACATATGCATTGTTGGAATTGTGCTTTTATGAAAAAATGTGTAATTTTCAAAATACATATATATATATATATATATATATATCAAAATGTGTTCTAATTTACAAATGAAAATCAAAGGCTAATGCATATAAAATGAGCAAATGAATGGAAAGAGCTGATAAAATTTGTGGATTACGCACAACTATTAAGTTTTTGGCTATCTTATATGTAGATATAAATGGCTAATTTACTGGTTAATAAAATGAGTATTCATATGTATGTATAATATAATGATAATAATAGATTTCCAAAACCCAAACTGACATTGGCGGTCAAAATTATACCTTCTGAGAAGCAGAACGTATAATGGAAAAATAATATAATAATACCTTTGATTTGTACTACCTTAACATATTTCAGACTCGTCTCTGTCATCTCAGTTAGTTGGATGTTATAAAAACATATCTGCAGGAGGGTAACCCTTGGAATTGCATAGAACATGCAAGCTCAACGGGTATTGCATCATACTTATTCGGAACTGCTTATAATTTTCTATTTCAAAAAACATTTGTCTTTATTTGTGACTCGCTTTGAATACCTTATCTAAATCAAATAACTGTCGATGTATCTTACAATATGTATATGCTGTTGTTCATTGCTCAGTGCTACCTAATATATATTTGATATTTGTTAATTATTAGCTCTTTCTCATTTTGTTCGGTTAATTGTTTTTATATTAACAAAATGCTATCATCTTCTTCTTGCTCTTACATTATATTGTTATGATTGATTAGTTTTAATTCATTTGTTTTTTGGTAGGTTTCTACATATGCACAATTGGGTTTTAAGTGTGGTTAATTTGGGATGTTGTGATGAGTAAATTATCCACTCTATTATTCATTCAATGTATTTAAAATCGCGAACATGTTTTCGCACAGTGTTATTAATTCAGAGCTAGACATATACAAACCATCAGTGTTTATGCTTTTGTGTTCAACTATTACCAAAGAATCATTAGCAGAATCTGATACAGTTAGCAACAATGCTTTTTCGTTTACATTTGACTGGCTATTATTTGTAATAACCCGGAAATTCTGGGCCAGTTTAGAATTTTTATTTCTGCAATTTCAGCGAATTTTGAATATTTAAAATAGATTATTTTAAATAATATCGACGGAAAATTTATTTTGAATATAAATCGACGTATATATTATATACGCCGTCGTTAGAATATAAATAATTATATATAATTATAAATAGGAATTGAAAATGGCGCGGTAGTTCGATAATTCGATTTCAAACTTCAATTGAACATACCGGGTGCAAAACAGTCCGGATTTTAGTGAAACCAAAAACATTAGGATCTAATTGATAATATCTTTCCAACGAATCCGAAAAATCGAAATTTCATAGCGGGAATCAAAAGATATGTCCAGTTGAAAATTCTGAATAGTCGCTATGGAATTCAGGCCCTTAAAAATGGAAATTTTGCAAATGACCTCGGATTTCGACGAAACCACTTTTGTTGGGTCCGTGACGTCAAATTATTGCTAGGTTTCAAATTTCATTATTTTTTGAATCAATATGTGAGCGTAGCAAAGGAAAAAGCATTTGACCAGTTTTAGTTGATTTTAATCGACTGGAAAATGGCCATTTTTCCAACGGTCTCAGAATTCGACGAAACTAGTTTTGTTAGGACCGTATCGTCAATACGAAGCTAGAAAATATTTTTCTGGAATTTTTCGAGTTAGTATGTGACCCCGGTAAATTGAAATGCGCGTTCAAATTCAATATATAGAGTTATATGTTGATTTTAACGGAAACTGGTCGAAACGATCGAATCAGCTTACGATACCTATCCCATTGTGTTCGGAATGGGGGTAAAACGCTATGGACGACAGGCGGTGGGCCTCGTTTTGAGATCGAATATAAAAGTTGCTTTTTGGCGAAAAATAAATTAATTAAATAAAAAAAAATATATACTTTCCTCTCCTATATCTCTAGGGCCCCCTCCCCGTTCGATTCAATCAGAAATAAAAAAAAAACAAAACGAAAACCCGTCTCCCCCCCTATGCCGCAGCCGCCGCCTCTCCTTCCCCCTCCGCCCCCTGCGCCGCCACCCCCTTCTCTCTTCCCCTCGCTCTCTTCTCTCCCTCCTTAAATAGCGAACCCCTACCACCTCGAACCCCCAACAGCCGCGCCCAAACCCTAGCCGACCCGCGCCTCCATGAACCGACGCCTCCTCAGCCGACGCAGCCCCCACCTCCATCCTGCGCCGACGCAGCACCCCCATGTAGCAGTTCGACGAAGACCTGGTGGAGACGATGCTTTTCTGGAGCGCTTTCCTGATGATGACGATGAAGAAAGGGTAAATAGGGGTAAGAGATTAACTTAATTATATTTTTAATTGTTTATTGAATGTAAATGCAATTTTCAGATCAGTTTTTTTTTTAGTAAATAAAATAAGCATTTGTTTTAGTAAATAAAATAAGCATTTGTTTTAGTAAATAAAATAAGCATTTGTTTTAGTAAATAAAATAAGCATTTGTTTTAATCAAACCAAAGTAGCATTGATTTTTTCGATAGAAAAGATGAGATTTTTTCGATAGAAAAGATGAGATTTTTTCGATAGAAAAGATGAGATTTTTACGATAGAAAAGATGAGATTTTTAAAAGTGAAAAGACGATATTTTTAGATGAGTAGTGAAGTAAAAATATGATTTTTATATTTTTAAAGTATTAAAAATATAGTCTTTACTATATAAATGAAGTAAAAATATAATTTTTACATGATAGGAATATTAAAAATAGCATCTTTATTTGTGTAGAAAAATAAAAATGTGATTTTTATAATGATATATTTGAAAAGATGAAATCTATATTTTTGAAAAGGCGAAATCTTTATATGAAGAATAGCGGGACAGAAATGGAATTTTTATCTATATGACATCGAAGTAAAAATTCGATTTTTATATATAGAATAGCGAAGTAAAAATTCGATTTTTATATATTGAATAGCGAAGTAAAAATTCGATTTTTATATTCAAAGTAACAAAGTAAAAATTCGATTTTTATATGTTGAATAACAAAGTAAAAATTCAATTTTTATATATTGAATAGCATAATAAAAATTTGATTTTTACATATTGAATAACAAAGTAAAAATTCGATTTTTACATATGTAGTGGCTACGGGCAACGAAGATGACGAAGATGCGATAACGATGAAGATTTCTATTAACGAAGAGTCGTGGTATTGGATAGCTATCGGTGAGAATTTTTCACTCTTCAATTTATTTTTCTAGTTATATATATATACTAGGATGCAGACGGTGTTTAGTAGCACCCGACACAATCGACCATGGACTTGTTTGTTTGGTTGCATAGATTAGTTAGATGATTTGATTTGAATTTGGTTGTTTGGTGAATTTGATGATGTGTGAATGGCGTGGGCCTTCACTAGACCGGGGATAAGGCTAGGCCTCGTCCCGTTTCTAGTATCATGCCGTTATGCCGCCGAAATTTTCTAAAATATGTTAGAAAAATAAAAATATCATTTTATTGAATAAATGAACTGAATAGAAATTCATATGTTGAAATAAAAAATGTTTTTCTCGTTAAAAATACAATTTTTAACGTGAATATGAATATAGTGAATGTGAATAAATAAATATTCATTTACAAACCGGACGGTTTGTTTATGTACACTTATTTGACTGATATTGATTGGGTCGATAAATTTTACACATCGCTCAACTGCACAAATAAAATATGTGTTTGATTGCCTGAAACCCCACACGGGTGTTGGGATGAAATTTGAAGTTCACTCATCCTGATTGATTAAATATGTCGATCGATTGATTGACAGGCTGTTATAAGCGTTAGATATTTATATTTGATGCTTATACAGTGTAGTGCACCTTGGTTGATGGTTGATTATTTTTCAATGCTATTATATACGTGCGATGTATGAAAATCCATATAATTAACATTGTATGGTGATTGATTGGGCCTCATTCCAATTTAGAAAATAAAGAATATATAAAATAAAGGTTCATGTGTTGACTGTACTCATCCGTTGAGATTAGTCATGTGTTGAACGAAATATTTTTATAATAAAATTTACATCTTTATCAATATATAAAATAAAGGTTCATGTGTTGACTGTACTCATCCGTTGAGATTAGTCATGTGTTGAACGAAATATTTTTATAATAAAATTTACCTCTTTATCAATATATAAAATAAAGGTTCATGTGTTGACTGTACTCATCCGTTGAGATTAGTCGTGTGTTGAACGAAATATTTTTATAATAAAATTTACATCTTTATCAATATAAAATAAAGGTTCATGTGTTGACCGTACTCATCCGTTGAGATTGGTCATGTGTTGAACGACATATTTGAAACGAAATTTTTGAAAAGGAAATATTTGAAGTCGAAATATTTGAAGTAGAAATATTTGAAAACGAAATATTTGAAAAAGAAATATTTGAAACAGAACATTTGAAAATAGAAATATATGAAGCCGTGTTGATTAGATTGACGCCATTCAGACGTGAACGATATTTATATCGATTTTACTCATTTTAAAATGAATATTGAAAAGTGATTTCGAAATCGCATATTTTGAAATGAAATTTGAATTCGAATTAAATAGAATTCGAATTGAATTGAATAGATAACGAATTCGAATTGAATAGATAAAGAATTCAAATTGAATAGATAACGAATTCGAATTGAATTAAATAGATAACGAATTCGAATTGGATTGAATATATAACGAATTTGATTTCAATTGAATATATAATGAATTTGATTCAAATAGAAAACCAATTCGAATTGAATCGAATAAATAACCAATTTGAATTGAAAACGAATTCGAATTGAAAACGAATTGAATTGAATTCAAATTGAATTGGAATTTGAATTGAATAGAAATGAATTTTACAACGAATTTATAAAGAAGAATTCAATTTTGATTTGAATTGAAATGGAAGTTGAAATTGTTTTTGAAACGAAATTAAAAAGATTTATAAAATTCGTTTTAAATAGTAATCGACGAAATATATATTATATATATTATATATATAATATAATGGCCTGAATAGAACGCACCGCGCCGCGGCAGTTCGTGAATTTCGACCATTTATTTCAAACGGACATTACGGGAGATCCGACCGTCGGATTCTCCTAAAACCGGAACCGTTGGGTTCGTAACTAAAAGAGCTTTCTAACGAATATTTGAAACTTGAAATCTAACGGTTGGATTTGGAGATACGTCCAAATCAAATTTGAAAAAGGTCGCTGTAAGTGCAGTTCGATGGCCATTGTTGGAAATCGACTGTACGGGCCTTGATAAAATTATTAAAAATAGTAATAAATTGTGTAAAATCATAAGAAATGATTTGAGAAAAAATTGGGGTGGAAAACTCCATATTTAAAAAGATAAAAATGGATTTTTATCGAAATGAACTAGTTTTGAACTAAATTTAAAACCCAATTATTTTTAAATAATTAAATTAGATTTAAAAAGGGGTTTTAAATAAATCAGAATTTCTAATATATTTTATTGGATTTGAAATGGGTTTATCGTGAACGGTGTTTTAAATAACACTAGTTCTTTAACCCGATAATAAATGGAATGTGATTTGGGTTTGTCGTGAACTGTGTTTTAAATAACACCTAGTCCTTTAACCCAGTAAAAGGAGTTTTAATGAATCTGCAATTAGATTGAAAGGTGGATTGATAATTTAAATTATCAACTTTAGAAAATGAGCGAGAATGGAGTATCACCAGTTTTGCTCCAAAGCGATAGTTAAATCTTTAATTAGAATTGAACGTGAAATGGTAATTAATTTTACCGATAACACCATAGTATTAGATATGGAGTATTACCAGTTTTACTTCATGGGATGAATAGGTTGGGATGGGGAAATAAAATAAATAATTACTTCGGTGTGGTTCGCTAATCTCGACTAGTTTGAAAAACCATAATTTGGTTTGAAATGCCATCCAAAGGAAGATTAAAGGATAAATTCTAAAGAATTTATCTTGGATAAAATTAATGGGAACCTTTCCCTAATGAATTGGAATGAGGCGTATGTTGTGTTTGCGTAACATTTGTTTTTAATATACGCGGGTTGTTCGGAAAGTCCGGGTTTATACCCATTCTGAATAACCGATTCGACGATATATCGAAGATGAAGACGGTGGCTGAAGACCGAAAGTCTTCACATCGTTTGGGTAATTACTGACGATCCTGATTGGGCTGTACACCCAAGAGGATGGAAATAGTTGGTGGTCGTCCAGACGTACTTGGAGATGGATGGATATGCGAGGAAAGTGCCTCCAGTTTCGTTCAGACCCAGAACGGACTTGTAAATGGATTGTGTGTCTGACATTGGATTTTATTCTGTGTTGATTGATTTCTATTAAATATACATCTGTTTGGCGGCGGAGAATTTATTCTTTTGCTTAACGCCCTTCTCTGAGACGTACGAGCTCAGAGGTTGTATATCGATGGACATCAGTCGCATGACATGAATTGCCTGTGTGGCACGCTAAGATGCAATGATCAAGGCTTTTGTTGAAAAGCAGAGTCTTGTGGTTGATGATCAAAGCACAACCTACGTGGCAGCTTTGTGTATAATGTGAATTCGCGAGCCTCACACCTCGGTATGAGTCAAAAACGGGATACGGACTACAGGGAGAGCACGACGTTTCTTTCTAGCTTTGGTGGTGTCAGTGACTTACCAGCCCTGACATTTATATACTTTTCACCTATGTGGTTATTGGAATGCGAGGCGCCTCGATTATAGGTCTGTAAGGACCGGGAAACGTGTGTTCAGGAATTTCCAATCCTCTAACGTAAGTGAGGATCGGCCCTGAAGATCCAGGGGTTGCCCAGAGTGCGTAACCCTGCGACATTTGCTAGAGTGTCTCGAACGCGGAGAGGAGCTTGCCCCTTGCCTCGACTCATGACGGAAATCCAATTTCGAATACGTGTATTGCGGTTTTAATTGTAGAACTAGTATGGCGACATAGTAGATGGTAGCTATGCCGCCTATGATTGATATTTATGATTGAAATGTTTTAACACTATACACTTATTATAGTATAAAATGATTTGTTTTAAACATATCAAGCATGCTTTGGCTATTATAAGGGAAAACCCTATCCCCCGGCTTGCGTTGCATTGTGTGATTGGACCTGGGTCTTATAACAGCTTCATTTTACTTTATTTAGCATTGCGCTGTTGTTTTATGCACTGGTATTCTTGGGAGGAAACCTGTTCCGTGTTATACGGCGTGGTCCCTTGATTTACCTAACTTTGAAAATAAACATTAATAACCGTTTTAGTTCTCACACCAGTCACATGACTGACCTGGAGTTTATTGTTTTAACCTAAACTCTGGGTGCCCCTATTTTCCGCACGGGCAGCTAGTAGTTTTGGTTTTGCAGATTTATATTCACAGGATCCTGGTTTACAGCTGGAATGATATCCGGAAAGCTCTGTATCCGTATATCACCTTCAGTTGTGCTTTGTATTATTTTCCGCTGTTATGTAATTTATTGTAATCTCTGATATTTATCGAATGTAATTTATTCATTTATACTCTGTATATTCTTGTATCTGATGGAATTGTTGTAATAGCAATGAAATGTTCTTCAGTCTGCGTTCTGTTTTGTCCTGTTCTCAAACGATCAGGAGTTTCGAACGGTCTAGATCGGTTTAACGACTGATTCGGATCGAGCGAAATTCCTTGTCCTCACATTTGGTATCAGAGCTTTGGTTTACAGAGCTCGAGAACAAGACACATTAGAACCATACGAAAGAATTCATCAGATATTGGATTAGTAATATCCAATTAGAATGACTCGTTAGAGATAGGATCAGTAGTATCCTAGAGCGAGTGTGAAGAGTATATTTTTCAAAGGAAAACAATTTTGTTTTGAAAATTTAAACCATTTTATACGTGTTTGAATAATTTATTTATATTGATATGGACAGTCTAGTATATAAAGGTTTTGCATATACGCGTCATGAACGTATATTCGAAGTTTTAATATACTGGATAGATATAGAATCACGCTCTAGTCGCTCGGAGATGATTTTGATGGTGTAGCTCCATCACCAAAATTTATGTTCGTGTTTCGAAGGTGTGATTTTCTATATATTTCCATTAGACTGGTGTGAGAACCAAAACTTATATAGCTAGAACACATTGTTGTGAATTGGCATCAAAAACAAGATTTTCTGTATATGTATCAAATATTATGAATTTGAAACGTTAATTCACTAATTGATTGATGTTTGTGTTGTTTGTCTATTTGTTTGATAATTTTGAACCATTTAGCCTAATTATATCAAATATTGAACTATATTGAAAATTGGTCGCATTTGCTTGCATATACATATACTTACATTGAACAGGTCATAGCAAAGAGGCTAGAGCCGAAGAATAAAATTTGTTTGCCCAACAAATAGGTACATGTTTTCTACATAATTTACTGTTTTGTTTGGGTGATGATGATTTTATGAGCCTATTGGCTAGCCGCTTGGCTTTTTCTTTTTCTTTTTGAGATCAGAAGGCCTATATGGCAATTTCGGGATTTTCCCGTAGCTCCCGGTGCATGGGAGGTTATGGCGAATTTTTTCGAAAATTTAGGGTGTTAGCCAAATTTTTGAAAATTTGAAAATTCTCAGAAACTGAAAAGTTGGAGAATGGAAGCCAGATCGAACGTAGAGCTGATTTATCAAACCACTTTCAACTTTGTTCCTTTTCGGGGACGAAAAGTTTTAAGTGGGGGAGATTGTAATAACCCGGAAATTCTGGGCCAGTTTAGAATTTTTATTTCTGCAATTTTAGCGAATTTTGAATATTTAAAATAGATTATTTTAAATAATATCGAAGGAAAATTTATTTTGAATATAAATCGACGTATATATTATATACGTCGTCGTTAGAATATAAATAATTATATATAATTATAAATAGGAATTGAAAATGGCGCGGTAGTTCGATAATTCGATTTCAAACTTCAATTGAACATACCGGGTGCGAAACAATCCGGATTTTAGTGAAACCAAAAGCATTAGGATCTAATTGATAATTTCTTTCCAACGAATCCGAAAAATCGAAATTTCATAGCGGGAATCAAAAGATATGTCCAGTTGAAAATTCTGAATAGTCGCTATGGAATTCAGGCCCTTAAAAATGGAAATTTTGCAAATGACCTCGGATTTTGATGAAACCACTTTTGTTGGGTCCGTGACGTCAAATTATTGCTAGGTTTCAAATTTCATTATTTTTCGAATCAATATGTGAGCGTAGCAAAGGAAAACGCATTTGACCAGTTTTAGTTGATTTTAATCGACTGGAAAATGGCCATTTTTCCAACGGTCTCAGAATTCGACGAAACTAGTTTTGTTAGGACCGTATCGTCAATACGAAGCTAGAAAATATTTTTTTGGAATTTTTCGAGTTAGTATGTGACCCCGGTAAATTGAAATGCGCGTTCAAATTCAATATATAGAGTTATATGTTGATTTTAACGGAAACTGGTCGAAACGATCGAATCAGCTTACGATACCTATCCCATTGTGTTCGGAATGGGGGTAAAACGCTATGGACGACAGGCGGTGGGCCTCGTTTTGAGATCGAAAATAAAAGTTGCTTTTTGGCAAAAAATAAATTAATTAAATAAAAAAAATATATACTTTCCTCTCCTATATCTCTGGCCCCCCCTCCCCGTTCGATTCAATCAGAAAAAAAAAAAACAGAACGAAAACCCGTCGCCCCCCCTATGCCGCAGCCGCCGCCTCTCCTTCCCCCTCCGCCCCCTGCGCCGCCACCCCCTTCTCTCTTCCCCTCGCTCTCTTCTCTCTCTCCTTAAGTAGCGAACCCCTACCACCTCGAACCCCCAACAGCCGCGTCCAAACCCTAGCCGACCCACGCCTCCATGAACCGACGCCTCCTCAGCCGACGCAGCCCCCCTCCATCCTACGCCGACGCAGCACCCCCCCTGTAGCAGTTCGACGAAGACCTGGTGGAGACGATGCTTTTCTGGAGCGCTTTCTTGATGATGACGATGAAGAAAGGGTAAATAGGGGTTAGAGATTAACTTAATTATATTTTTAATTGTTTATTGAATGTAAATGCAATTTTCAGATCAGTTTTTTTTTAGTAAATAAAATAAGCATTTGTTTTAGTAAATAAAATAAGCATTTGTTTTAGTAAATAAAATAAGCATTTGTTTTAGTAAATAAAATCAGCATTTGTTTTAATCAAACCAAAGTAGCATTGATTTTTTCGATAGAAAAGATGAGATTTTTTCGATAGAAAAGATGAGATTTTTTCGATAGAAAAGATGAGATTTTTTCGATGGAAAAGATGAGATTTTTACGATAGAAAAGATGAGATTTTTAAAAGTGAAAAGACGATATTTTTAGATGAGTAGTGAAGTAAAAATATGATTTTTATATTTTTAAAGTATTAAAAATATAGTCTTTACTATATAAATGAAGTAAAAATATAATTTTTACATGATAGGAATATTAAAAATAGCATCTTTATATGTGTAGAAAAATAAAAATGTGATTTTTATAATGATATATTTGAAAAGATGAAATCTATATTTTTGAAAAGGCGAAATCTTTATATGAAGAATAGCGGGATAAAAATGGAATTTTTATCTATATGACATCGAAGTAAAAATTCGATTTTTATATATAGAATAGCGAAGTAAAAATTCGATTTTTATATATTGAATAGCGAAGTAAAAATTCGATTTTTATATTCAAAGTAACAAAGTAAAAATTCGATTTTTATATGTTGAATAACAAAGTAAAAATTCAATTTTTATATATTGAATAGCATAATAAAAATTCGATTTTTACATATTGAATAACAAAGTAAAAATTCGATTTTTACATATGTAGTGGCTACGGGCAACGTAGATGACGAAGATGCGATAACGATGAAGATTTCTATCAATGAAGAGTCGTGGTATTGGATAGCTATCGGTGAGAATTTCTCACTCTTCAATTTATTTTTCTAGTTATATATATATACTAGGATGCAGACGGTGTTCAGTAGCACCCGACACAATCGTCCACAGACCATGGACTTGTTTGTTTGGTTGCATAGATTAGTTAGATGATTTGATTTGAATTTGGTTGTTTTGTGAATTTGATGATGTGTGAATGGTGTGGGCCTTCACTAGACCGGGGATAAGGCTAGGCCTCGTCCCGTTTCTAGTATCGTGCCGTTATGCCGCCGAAATTTTCTAAAATATGTTAGAAAAATAAAAATATCATTTTATTGAATAAATGAACTGAATAGAAATTCATATGTTGAAATAAAAAATGTTTTTCTCGTTAAAAATACAATTTTTAACGTGAATATGAATATAGTGAATGTGAATAAATAAATATTCATTTACAAACCGGACAGTTTGTTTATGTACACTTATTTGACTGATATTGATTGGGTCGATAAATTTTACACATCGCTCAACTACACAAATAAAATATGTGTTTGATTGTCTGAAACCCCACACGGGTTTTGGGATGAAATTTGAAGTTCACTCATCCTGATTGATTAAATATGTCGATCGATTGATTGACAGGCTGTTATAAGCGTTAGATATTTATATTTGATGCTTATACAGTGTAGTGCACCTTGGTTGATGGTTGATTATTTTTCAATGCTATTATATACGTGCGATGTATGAAAATCCATATAATTAACATTGTATGGTGATTGATTGGGCCTCATTCCAATTTAGAAAATAAAGAATATATAAAATAAAGGTTCATGTGTTGACTGTACTCATCCGTTGAGATTAGTCATGTGTTGAAGGAAATATTTTTATAATAAAATTTACATCTTTATCAATATATAAAATAAAGGTTCATGTGTTGACTGTACTCATTCGTTGAGATTAGTCATGTGTTGAACGAAATATTTTTATAATAAAATTTACATCTTTATCAATATATAAAATAAAGGTTCATGTGTTGACTGTACTCATCCGTTGAGATTAGTCATGTGTTGAACGAAATATTTTAATAATAAAATTTACATCTTTATCAATATAAAATAAAGGTTCATGTGTTGACCGTACTCATTCGTTGACATTGGTCATGTGTTGAACGAAATATTTGAAACGAAATATTTGAAAACGAAATATTTGAAGTCGAAATATTTGAAGTAGAAATATTTGAAAACGAAATATTTGAAAAAGAAATATTTGAAACAGAACATTTGAAAATAGAAATATATGAAGCCGTGTTGATTAGATTGACGCCATTTAGACGTGAACGATATTTATATCGATTTTACTCATTTTAAAATGAATATTGAAAAGTGATTTCGAAATCGCATATTTTGAAATGAAATTTGAATTCGAATTAAATAGAATTCGAATTGAACTGAATAGATAACGAATTCGAATTGAATAGATAACGAATTCAAATTGAATAGATAACGAATTCGAATTGAATTAAATAGATAACGAATTCGAATTGGATTGAATATATAACGAATTTGATTTCAATTGAATATATAATGAATTTGATTCAAATAGAAAACCAATTTGAATTGAATCGAATAAATAACCAATTTGAATTGAAAACGAATTCGAATTGAATTGGAAACGAATTGAATTGAATTCAAATTGAATTGGAATTTGAATTGAATAGAAATGAATTTTAAAACGAATTTATAAAGAAGAATTCAATTTTGATTTGAATTGAAATGGAAGTTGAAATTGTTTTTGAAACGAAATTAAAACGATTTATGAAATTCGTTTTAAATAGTAATCGACGAAATATATATTATATATATAATATAATGGCCTGAATAGAACGTGCCGCGCCGCGGCAGTTTGTGAATTTCGACCATTTATTTCAAACGGACATTACGGGAGATCCGACCGTCGGATTCTCCTAAAACCGGAACCGTTGGGTTCGTAACGAAAAGAGCTTTCTAACGAATATTTGAAACTTGAAATCTAACGGTTGGATTTGGAGATACGTCCAAATCAAATTTGAAAAAGGTCGTTGTAAGTGCAGTTCGATGGCCATTGTTGGAAATCGACTGTACGGGCCTTGATAAAATTATTAAAAATAGTAATAAATTGTGTAAAATCATAAGAAATGATTTGAGAAAAAATTGGGGTGGAAAACTCCATATTTAAAAAGATAAAAATGGATTTTTATCGAAATGAACTAGTTTTGAACTAAATTTAAAACCCAATTATTTTTAAATAATTAAATTAGATATAAAAAGGGGTTTTAAATAAATCAGAATTTCTAATATATTTGATTGGATTTGAAATGGGTTTATCGTGAACGGTGTTTTAAATAACACTAGTTCTTTAACCCGATAATAAATGGAATGTGATTTGGGTTTGTCGTGAACTGTGTTTTAAATAACACCTAGTTCTTTAACCTAGTAAAAGGAGTTTTAACGATTCTGCAATTAGATTGAAAGGTGGATTGATAATTTAAATTATCAACTTTAGAAAATGAGCGAGAATGGAGTATCACCAGTTTTGCTCCAAAGCGATAGTTAAATCTTTAATTAGATTTGAACGTGAAATGGTAATTAATTTTACCGATAACACCATAGTATTAGATATGGAGTATTACCAGTTTTGCTTCATGGGATGAATAGGTTGGGATGGGGAAATAAAATAAATAATTACTTCGGTGTGGTTCGCTAATCTCGACTAGTTTGAAAAACCATAATTTGGTTTGAAATGCCATCCAAAGGAAGATTAAAGGATAAATTCTAAAGAATTTATCTTGGATAAAATTAATGGGAACCTTTCCCTAATGAATTGGAATGAGGCGTATGTTGTGTTTGCGTAACATTTGTTTTTAATATACGCGGGTTGTTCGGAAAGTCCGGGTTTATACCCATTCTGAATAACCGATTCGACGATATGTCGAAGATGAAGACGGTGGCTGAAGACCGGAAGTCTTCACATCGTTTGGGTAATTACTGACGATCCTGATTGGGCTGTACACCCAAGAGGATGGAAATAGTTGGTGGTCGTCCAAACGTACTTGGAGATGGATGGATATGCGAGGAAAGTGCCTCCGGTTTCGTTCAGACCCAGAACGGACTTGTAAATGGATTGTGTGTCTGACATTGGATTTTATTCTGTGTTGATTGATTTCTATTAAATATACATCTGTTTGGCGACGGAGAATTTATTCTTTTGCTTAACGCCCTTCTCTGAGACGTACGAGCTCAGAGGTTGTATATCGATGGACATCAGTCGCATGACATGAATTGCCTGTGTGGCACGCTAAGATACAATGATCAAGGCTTTTGTTGAAAAGCAAAGTCTTGTTGTTGGTGATCAAAGAACAGCCTACATGGCAGCTTTGTGTATAATGTGAATTCGCGAGCCTCACATCTTGGTATGAGTCAAAAACGGGATACGGACTGCAGGGAGAGCACAACGTTTCTTTCTAGCTTTGGTGGTGTCAGTGACTTATCAGCCCTGACATTTATATACTTTTCACCTATGTGGTTGTTGGAATGCGAGGCGCCTCGATTATAGGTCTGTAAGGACCGGGAAACGTGTGTTCAGGAATTTCCAATCCTCTAACGTAAGTGAGGACCGGCCCTGAAGATCCAGGGGTTGCCCAGAGTGCGTAACCCTGGGACATTTGCTAGAGTGTCTCGAACGCGAAGAGGAGCTTTCCCCTTGCCTCGACTCATGACGGAAATCCAATTTCCAATACGTGTATTGCGGTTTTAATTGTAGAACTAGTATGGCGACATAGTAGATGGTAGCTATGCCGCCTATGATTGATATTTATGATTGAAATGTTTTGACACTATACACTTATTATAGTATCAAATGATTTGTTTTAAATGTATCAAGCATGCTTTGGCTGTTATAAGGGAAAACCCTATCCCTCGGCTTGCGTTGCATTGTGTGATAGGACCTGGGTCTTATAACAGCTTCATTTTTCTTTATTTAGCATTGCGCTGTTGTTTTATGCACTGGTATTCTTGGGAGGAAACCCATTCCGTGTTATACGGCGTGGTCCCTTGATTTACCTAACTTTGAAAATAAAGATTAATAACCGTTTTAGTTCTCACACCAGTCACATGACTGACCTGGAGTTTATTGTTTTAACCTAAACTCTGGGTGCCCCTATTTTCCGCACGGGCAGCTAGTAGTTTTGGTTTAGCAGATTTATATTCACGGGATCCTGGTTTACAGCTGGAATGATATCCGGAAAGCTCTGTATCCGTATATCACCTTCAGTTGTGCTTTGTATTATTTTCCGCTGTTATGTAATTTATTGTAATCTCTGATATTTATCGAATGTAATTTATTCATTTATACTCTGTATATTCTTGTATCTGATGGAATTGTTGTAATAGCAATTAAATGTTCTTCAGTCTGCGTTCTGTTTTGTCCTGTTCTCAAACGATCAGGAGTTTCGAACGGTCTAGATTGGTTTAACGACTGATTCGGATCGAGCGAAATTCCTTGTCCTCACATTATTGGTACCTTAACAATAAACAAAGTATATCAGAGAACAAGCAAACTAATACATTCACTTTCATTGTTGTTATCTATAACAGAAAATGTTACTGGTGCCACTTACTCTTTTGTTCAATTATCGAGTAGGTTGTTTAAAATCAATAGTAGCGCAGAGGCCCACACAACTTTCCACGAATAAATGAAAGTAAGAAAATAGTAACCATGACCTGGTAAAGGGACCAACATAAGAACTGGCTGCAACATTCATGCACTTTTATGTCCTTTACTAAATGTTACTATGGTGTCATCTATTCTAAACCATGTATGTCAAGCACTTAGCTTGAAATATGTAATCTTATTCAACTGACATGTGCATAACATTTTTCTTAAATTAGTGAGACTTAGACCCTTTCAAAAATAGGACTGGGCACAAGGGGTGGTATGCTGATCTGCTGGATATCTCTAAAAGAAAATCTTCAAAAATTTAAATTACTGGGGGTAGGAATTAGGCATCATTTACTAATTCATTCGATATTTTCAATTGAAGCTTGGTTTGGATGCTCAACTGAAAATTTAAAAGCAATACTTAATCAAGAAATTTCTCTCTTCTCTAAGTTAGTACTCTTTTGGGTTATTTTTTTGTGCTGCATCTCGTCATTTTACTGTTTACTCACTTCTACATAAGATTGAGCTTTTGTTTGTACATTATAAAGGCCTTTTTATTTTTGCAAAAATTAAATAACCAATTTATTTGATTTCTCTAGCTAGGGAATGGGAATGATTTGACTATTCATCTTAACCTGTATTCATGCTCGCAATCGGTGTTGAGGTTTGGTTAGAAGATAAAATCTTGAAGTGCCTCACCTGGCCTAACATTTTGTTCTTCTGAGGTAAAAATCCCAAGTTTCTTCTCTGAGTTGTCTACCATTTTGTTATTCACTTTGGTGTTTCAGATTTCTTATTTAAAATCAATATACACTATTTGATGAATCTTTTGGCATTCAACAGCGGGGGCTGATATTTTTAAAAGTAAATTACTCTTCTTGGCTTAATTGTGACACCAAAAAGATGACATGTCATATGAAAGTACTTGATAATTGGGTTTTTAAGTATCTCGATATGGACAACAATTAAGTTTTTAGTTATATTATATGTAGATATAAATGGCTAATCTACGGATTAATAAAATGCGTATTCATGTATATTTACAATATAATGATGATAATAGATTTCCGAAACCCAAATTAAACATTGGCGTTCAAAAATATTTTTCTTCTGAGTGTTACGGATCACTTTAAAAATCGGTCGGCTTTGCCAAAAAGAAACTTCTGAGAAGCAGAACATATAATGAAAAAATATATAATACCTTTGATTTGTACTACCTTAACATATTTCAGACTCTTCTCTGTCATTTCAGTTAGTTGGATGTTACAAAAATAGATCTGCAAGAAGGTAACCCTTAGAATTGCATAGAACATAAAGTATACTCGATCAAAATTTTTTTTCAAGAGAAAGTTAGTTTCATGATAGTTTTTTACACCCAAAAAAGAAAGTCTGGTTTCATAAGTAAAATCCACCATTGAGATTAAATATCCGTACATAAACAGTAAAGAATTAAAAAAATTGAAATAAAAAATTATATTACAGAAAAATAGAACATCTTGATAGTAATCTTCAGTAAAAATGAGAGTTTCTGGACTTTCGGTCTAAATGTAAAGCAAACAATTGCAGTAGAAAGGAAGTCATCATTGATGACTGCGAATTTAGACATTTTACAAACCAATATAGAGCTCTTATCATCCACGACAAAGCCATATATTGAACGAGATTGAACGAGAGACCAAAATCACAAAATATACGACAACAGATAGTTAAATTCAGGTATGTTATTGTTATCACTTCTTTACTACTCATTTTTCCCAATTGATTTGTAAATCTAAATTGCAACTGTGAACCAAGTCTTCTTTTATTTTGTTTCAAAATTGATGTTTACACTTAAATTGTGATTAAAAACAGGTATCTTCATTCTGAACTAGGGAGGTACCACCTACAGGGTTTGGGAGCCAATACATCATAAAATATGAAGAATAATGTAGGTAATATAACTCTCTCAGTTTATATTATCCACAATTGTTGTTTTCAACATTGAATTTTATTCTACTTTAATGTATTAACATCTCATATTAATGATTTAATCGTTGCATTTTTCTATGATCTATTTTTATGCCATCATTTCCCTATATTAATTATGTTTTCTGTGCATAAAGCGATTCTGTAGCTTCAGAAATTTTGTGGTTATTATTGTAACATGTTCTTAAATGAATTTTATTTTTCTAGGGATAATGTATGAGAAACAAGAAGAAGCTTACCAATCCTTCCATTGAGGATTCTCACTTTGCCTTTTCAACAAAGCATATCACAAGGTAAGAGAAGTTGATTTTATTAGGAAATATGGATATATGCCAAGTTTTTAAGATTTTAGCCTGAATTCCTTCATTTCTTCTGCTTTGATTTTTATACCCATAGTTTGAGACAGTATTAATATAAACGGCATAACAATGTGTTGAGTATATATTAGCAGTTAGCCAGTGGTTGTAATTAAATTGCACCAGCTTTGAAAGTACCTCCAAAGGCTTTCCTACACTGAAACTAATGTGAATGATAATACATAGGTTTCTATAAGGGAAGGTGATTGTTGAATAAAATTACAGATTTTGTGCATGAGGATTCAAATAAATCCAAAACAAACCATTAGCTGGATATGTACTGTATGATAAAACTTTCTACCTGAAACCAATAGTTTAACAATGAATTACGTATGATATTCGTTAATAAAAGTTAGATATTGAATATTTGTGAAATTTAGTCATAAAAATGAGATATTAGAAAACAAAACTTAACTTCCATCAATAAACATTTTATTAATTGACATTAAATATCAAAGAATAATTTGTAATAAAAAACAAATATAATAAACCACCTCTAAACCTCCAATCAAACTGGGAACTATACTGCTGCAAGTTGGTTAGGGGCCATTCCAACTTGCCTGACATCGTTGTTAGATTTAAGGGAATACTATGTGAACTTGTGTTTAAAGTTCATAGATGGCTTGTATTAAATCATCAATCTATATGGCTGTGCCTCATGGTTTATTTCAACCAGCGCTTTTTACAAAATGGGTTTGGCTGCCGATGGTTTTGCTCTATTATAAAATGCATAACTCATAGTCTAATGAATAAGATAAAAAGAATGGGTGTCATAGCTTAAACATGAATTTAGGAATCATTTAGAATCGTGTTTATTGTGTAAAATTAGGGGTTCTGTTTATTGCTTGGAATTAGGGGTTATATTATTTAAAATATGCACACACAAAAATATTATGTAATTTGAAAAAATCCTTAAGGTATTGTGCAGTAAAATGTAAATGTAAGTCTTGAGTTTCAACAGATGCTATGAACCACTTGAAACATCTTCCCATTTATATTACTTCCTAACTGTATTAATACATCCTTCATTCAAGCCATGATTCTTTTATGAGTTTCACTACTTCCAAAACTTGAGTTGTGTGGCTCAACAAAACAAAGTTTTTAATTTTTTTTAACATGGACATTTTTATATACAATTACAATCGACAAGGTCCAAATAGTTAACACCGAAATTGATTACCTAACAACTAATCTTCCGGACTAATTGAAATAATAATTTTACTCTAAACTTTTATTAACTTACCAATATTATAGAAGGGTGCACATACGGTTTGTGCTTAATAAAGCCAAAAATTTGTCCATGTTATCACGTATATAATGATCAAATTAAAGAAATAACAATGAAGCTATACCAATGTTATATGTTTCTTTAGCAACATGAGTTCCTAAAATATAGTCTAATTATAGTTCCATCATGATTTGATAAAGAAGTCTGCCTCAATCTGAAAATAGAACATAAAAATGTTACTGGCATTTATCATCCATATATGATATAGCAGATGTGTGTTTGTAGTAGAGTTAAACGTCCGTGTTCAGGAGTCTGCCATTTCAGATGCAGATGTAAAGCTCGGTGAGAGGTTGACATCTGAAGAGAAGATCTCCACTGTAGAGGATTTTTTGAATTATCGTATTTCTCTTGGAAATAGTTACTTTGATAAGGTCAAGGATTTTCATACCAAGGAGCTTCCTGCTAATGATGTTGACATCGCTAAACACTGCAGTGGTGAGATACAGAATTAAGGTTGACCTTGATGTTGTGACGCTAAATCTTGATGTTGCGCAGGTTCAAGATTACAAGGTTGTGGTGCGAACAGTGAGCGGATTCACAGGGTGCTAGATTCTGTCACCGAAGCCCAATATGGAGGTAATAGGCGTGCTAACAGTTCAAAAGAAGTAGAGAGTGATGCTACTGCAGTTTCCATGATTGTTTATTATTTTTATTTCTGGACATGGCTTTCTCTGTTTTGTGCAATATAGAAAAGTACAGTTGGATGTTGTAAGGCAAACTGTTATTAAACAATGCTTGCTTCTACAAAGGCCTGAGAAAGCCTTTGCATGTCATGATCCCTTCTAGATTTCAATATTAAATGTTACATTCTGTAACTAGCTTTCTCATTTTACTAGGTTTCTAAATTATATTTACTGACCATTTGTATTAAGATCAAAATTTGTTTTTCAACTTTTTTAATAATTGCAACTGTGCAATATTTGGAGGTCATGATAACTGCTTAATGTTCTATATGTGTAACAACCCGGAAATTCTGGGCCAGTTTAAAATTTTTATTTTGGCTATTTTAGCGAATTTTGATTATTTAAAATAGATTATTTTAAATAATATCGACGAGAAATTTATTTTGAATATAATTCGAACATATATATTATATACGTCGTCGTTAGAATATAAATAATTATATATAATTATAAATAGAATTGAAAATGGCGCGGTAGTTCGATAATTCAATTTCAAACTTCAATTGAACGTACCGGGTGCAAAACAATCCGGATTTTAGTGAAACCAAAAATAATAGGATCTAATTGTGAATATCTTTCCAACGAATCCGAATAATTGAAATTTCATAGCGGGGATCAAAAGATATGTCCAGTTGAAAATTCTGAATAGTCGCTATGGAATTCAGGCCCTTAAAAATGGACATTTTGCAAATGACCTCGGATCTCGACGAAACTAGTTTTGTTGGGTCCGCAGTGTCAAATTATTGCTAGATTCCAAATTTCATAATTTTCTGAATCAGTATGTGAGCGTGGCGAAGGAAAACGCGTTTGACCAGTTTTAGTTGATTTTAATCGACTGGAAAATGGCCATTTTTCTAACGGTCTCAGAATTCGACGAAACTAGTTTTGTTAGGACCGTATCGTCAATACGAAGCTAGAAAATATTTTTCTGGAATTTTTCGTGTTCATATGTGGCCCCGGTAATTTGAAAGGTACGTTTAAAATTCAATATAATGATTTGAATGTAAATGCAACGGAAACTGATCGAATCGGTCGATTCAGCTTGCGGTACATATCCCATTGTGTTCGGAATGGGGGTGAAACGCTATGGGCGACAGGCGGTGGACCTCGTTTAGAGGTCGTATGTAAAAGTCAACTTTTTGCAATTAAAATAATTAAAATAAATTAAAAAATTAAATTATCTCTCTTCTCCCCCTTTATTTCGTTCTGGCCCCCCCTTTTTTATTTCCAAATCAATTTTTATCAGAGGAAAGAAAAAAAAATGATCGACTCCAGGCGGATCTCCTCCGCGCCTCCGCTGGCGTCAGGCGCCACTCCACCCTCCGCCTTCCTGCCCGTCCTCTTCCCCTTCCTGATCGAGCTCGAGCTTGAGAGGCCTCCCCAAAACCCGCTGCCGTGGCCAGCCTCTGCCCTATCCTGACGCCACCACTGACGGTCGTGCACCCCTCTCCGGTGATCGATGGCGGCCTCCCTCCTCCCATCCTCCACAGATACGAAACCCTAAAGCCCAATCCCGCGACCCTCCAGCATGGCGCGGACCTGAGAGCTCCGACCAACCCCATGACAACGGCAGTGCATCCATTTCGAGCTCCGGTCGATGCTCAGAATGGTTTAAACAGTGAGTCTTATTTATTTCTTCACTATTATTTTAGTTTAACTAATATCATTTAAATTAGTTTTAAAATATATACACATTGATTTAAAATCAGTTTTTAAAGGTCTAAAAACATTGTTTTAAAAGCCGAATTTCTATATAAAATAGATTAGGTAAGAATGCGATTTTTTATCTAGGTAAAAATATGTTCTTTTATATATATTATACATGGGAAAAATATGTTCTTTTATATATATTATACATAGGAAAAATATGTTCTTTTATATATATTATACATAGGTAAAAATATGATCTTTTTTATATATTATACGATGTAAAAATATTATCTTTTATATGTAAATAGCATAGTAAAAATGTTATCTTTTATATGTGAATAGCGTAGTAAAAATGGATGAAGTGAGATAAAAATTCGATTTTTATATATTGAACGTCGAAGTAAAAATTCGATTTTTATATATTGAACGTCGAAGTAAAAATATGATTTTTATATATTGAACATCGAAGTAAAAATACGATTTCTATTATGAGGTTAGCTCAATAAAAATTCTATTTTTACAATATGAAGTAGCGATGAAATTTCTATTTTTACCGATATGAAGTAACGAACTAAAAAGATGATTTTTATATATGTAGTGAATACGGACAGCGAAAGCGACAAAAGGAAGAACGATGAAGATTTCTATCAAAGAAGAGTCAAGAGGATTGGATAGCTTTCTGTGAGAACTTCTCACTCAAAATTCTTTTTCTAGTTATATATATATACTAGGATGTAGACGGTGTTTAGTAGCACCCGACACCCGTCATCCACAGACCATGGATGGCTTGTTTGTTAAATTGTTTGGTTGTGTAGTTGGTTAGATTATTTGGTTTGAATTGAATTGTTTGGTGAAATGAAATGGATTTGATTGATGTGTGAATGGCGTGGGCCTTCATTAGACCGGGGATAAGGCTAGGCCTCGTCCCGTTTCTAGTATCGTGCCGTTATGCCGCCGAAATTTTCTAAAATATGTTAGAAAAATAAAAATATCATTTTATTGAATAAATGAACCGAATAGAATATTCATAGGTTGAATAAACTGTTTTATCGTTAAAAATATAATTTTTAACGTGAATGTGAATAAATAAATATTCATTTACAAACCAGACGGTTTGTTTATGTACACCTATTTGAAGGACATTGATTGGGACGATAAATTTTACACATCGCCCAACTGCACAAATAAAATATGTGTTTGATTGTTTGAAACCCACCACGGGTGTTAGGATGAAATTTAAAGTTCACTCATCCTGATTGATTAAATATGTCGATCGATCGATTGACAGGCTGTTATAAGCGTTAGATATCTATATTTGATGCTTATACAGTGTAGTGCACTTTGGTTGATGGTTGATTATTTTTCAATGCTATTATATACATGTGTTGTATGGAATCCATATAATTAACTTTATTTGGTAATTGATTGGGCCTCATTCCAATTTGAAAATTAAAGAATAATATAAAATAAAGGTTCATGTGTTGACAGTTTCATCCATTGAGATTGGTCATGTGTTGAACGAAATATTTTAGTAATAAAATTTACATCTTTATAATATAAAATAAAGGTTCATGTGTTGACAGTACTCATCCATTGAGATTGGTCATGTGTTGAACGAAATATTTCGATAATAACAACTATTTTGAAAAAGAAATATTTGAAATATAATATTTGAAAATAGAAATTTATGAAGCCGTGTTGATTAGATTGACGCCATTTTGACGTGAACGATATTTATATCGATTTTAAACGATTTCGAAATGAAATGAATTGAAAACGATTTCGAAATGAAATGAATTGAAAACGATTTCGAAATGAAATGAATTGAAAACGATTTCGAAATGAAATGAATTGAAAACGATTTCGAAATGAAATGAATTGAAAACGATTTCGAAATGAAATGAATTGAAAACGATTTCGAAATGAAATGAATTGAAAACGATTTCGAAATGAAATGAATTGAAAACGATTTCGAAATTAATTGAAAACGAATTCAAATTGAATTAAAAGCGAATTGGAATGAATTCAAATTGAATTGAAATTCGAATTGAATAGAAATGAATTTTAAAACGAATTTATAAAGAAGAATTCAATTTTGCTTTGAATTGAAATGGAAGTTGAAATAGATTTTGAAACGAATTTTAAAACTATTTATATAATTTGTTTTGAATAGAAATCGACGAAATATATATTATATATATTATATATATAATATAATGGCCTGAATAGAACGCGCCGCGCCGCGGCAGTTCGTGAATTTCGACCATTTATTTCAAACGGACATTACGGGAGATCCGACCGTCGGATTCTCCTAAAACCGGAACCGTTGGGTTCGTATCGAAAAGAGCTTCCTAACGAATATTAGAAATTTGAAATCTAACGGTTGGATTTGGAGATACGTCCAAACCAAATTTGAAAAAGGTCGCTGTAAGTGCAGTTCGATGACCGTTGATGGAAATCGACTGTACGGGCCTTGATAAAATTATTAAAAATAGTAATAATTTGTGTAAAATCATAAGAAATGATTTGAGAAGAATCGGGATGAAAAACTCCATATTTGAAAAGATAAAAATAGATTTTTATCGAAATAAGCTAGTTTTGAACTAGAATTATAATTCTATTTATTTTTAAATAAATAAATTGAATTTGAAAAGGGTTTTAAAAATAACCAGAATTTCCAATGATTGCATTGGAGTGGATTTGAATCGAAATTGTCTTCGGAATATTTCGATGTTGGATTTCGTGATCATACAGATGTTGTTATGGAAATTTGAAAGATATAGATATATATATCGTTATTTCCAATACGATATTTGTTGGTCGTAGAATTTGATATTAATATAAGCCGGGATATTTTCTATTCAGAGCCTCGTATTTAATATCAAATGTGATTTGGGTTTGTCGTGAATGGTGTCTTCATTAACACTGTTCTTGAACCCAGTTGAGAAAAGATTAAATCTTTTTATTTGAATTTAACGAAGTGTACCAATTAAATGATATTTAATTGGAATTGAATTGATATTGATTTTTGGGTTTATCGTGAACAGTGTTTTAAATAACACTTGTTCTTTAACCCGATAATTAATGAATGTGCCTTTGGGTTTATCGTGAACCGTGTTTTAAATGACACGGATTCTTTAACCCAGTTAACGATTAAAACTAAGTGGAGTATTAATGAATCTTTAATTAGATAGAAATGGTCGAGAATGGAGTATCACCAGTTTTGCTCCAGGTGATAGTTAAATCTTTAATTAGATTTGAACGTGAAATGGTAATTGAATTTACCGATAACACTGTGGTGTTAGATATGAAGTATTACCAGTTTTACTTCCTGGGATAAATAGGTTGGGATTGGGAAATTAAAACAAATGATTACTTCGGTAAGTTTCGTTAATCCCGACTAGTTGAATCGAAATTCAAAAGGATAGATTAAAGAATAAATATAAAGAATTTATCTTGGATAAAATTAATGGGAACCTTTCCCTATGAATGTGAAATTTAGAAACTAACTGTCGGTTAGCCAAGCAGAATGGTTTTCTGGATATAGATCTGATGTTGGTTTCGGCCTTCGGGGTTAATATTTGGGGAATTATTCTCTTGATTAATTTACGGTTAGTGACTGATGAATTGGAATGAGGCGTATGTTGTGTTTGTGTAACACTTATTTAAAATATACGCGAGTTATTCGGAAAGACCGGGTTTATCCCATTCTGAATAACTGATACGACGATAAGTCGAAGATGAAGACGATGGTCGAAGACCGGAAGTCTTCACGTCGTTTGGGTGATTACTGATGATCTTGATTGGGATGTACACCCAAGAAGATGGAAACAGTTGGTGATCGTCCAGACGTACTTGGAGATCGATTGATATGCGGGGCACTAGGTGCCTCCGGTTTCGTTCAGACCCAGAACGGACTTGTAAATGGACTGTGTGTCTGACATTGGATTTTAGTCCGTGTGATTGATCTCTATTAAATATATATCTGTTTGGCGGCGGAGAATTTATTCTCTTGCTTAACGCCCTTCTCAGAGACGTACGAGCTCAGGGGTTATATATTGATGGATATCAATCGCATGGAGTGAATTGCCTGTGTGGCATGCTAAGATGCAAATGATCAAGGCTTCTGTTGAAAAGCAAAGTCTTGTGGTTGATGATCGAAGCACGGCCTTTGTGGCGTAGCTTTGTGTAACGTTGATTCGCGAGTATCACACCCGGTATGAACTAAAAACGGGAGACGGACCTCAGGGAGGACATGCGTTTCTTTCTAGTTAGGAGTGGCGTCAGTGCTTGAACTGGCTGACGAGTTTGACTCATGTGGATGTTACTTATTATTACTTGCTGAAAAGCGAGGCGCCTCGTGATATCGGTTTCGGCCGATGCTTCTGGTCGGCTGACGCGCCAGGCTTACGCCCCAAAGGGCGGGGAAACGTAGTGTTCAGGCATAATAATCCACATCGGTGGACCGGCCCTGACGATCCATGGGGAAGTTGCGGCTGTTCCTGAGGCTCGGACTAGACAGTCTCGAATCGGTGAGGATCTTGCCCCTAGCCTCGGTTCATACCATAAATGATAACCCAACTTCCAATACGACATTGCGGTTTTGATTGTAAACTTATATATGGCGACATAGTGTTATGGGGCATTCATGCCGCCTATGATTGATACTTATGATTTGAAGTTGTTTTATACACTATGCACTTATAATAGTATCAAATGTTTTGTTTTAACCGTATCAAGCATTCTTTGGCTGTTATAAGGGAAAACCCTATCCTCGGCTGCGTTGCATTGTGTGATGGGACCTGGGTCTTATAACAGCTTCATTTTTCTTTATTTAGCATTGCGCTGTTTGTGTTAGGCACTGGTATTCTTGGGAGGAAACCCGTTCCGTGTTATACGGCGTGGTCCCTTGATTTACCTAACTTTTAAATTAAAGAAGAATAACTGTTTTAGTTCTCACACCAGTCACATGACTGACCTGGAGTTTATTGTTTTAACCTAAACTCTGGGTTTCCCTATTTTGACACGGGCAGCTAGTAGTTTTGGTTTTGCAGATTTATATTCACAGGATCCTGGTTTACACCTGGATCGATATCCGGAAAGCTTTGTATCCGTATATCCCATTCTAGTTGTGTATTGTATTATTTTCCGCTGCTATGTATTTAAATGTAATTTAAATCTCTGATATTTCTGTGTAATATTCATTTATACTCTGTATATTCTTGTAATCTGATGCATTGTTGTAATATACAGTGAAATGTTCTTTTGTATGCGTTCTATTTTGTCGTGTTCTCAAACGATAGGGCGTTTCGAACGGTCTGGGTCGGTTTAGCGACAGGTTCGGACCGAGCGAAATTCCTTCTCGTCACATTTGGTATCAGAGCTTTGGTTTACAAAGCTAGAGAACAAGGCACATTAGAACCCTACGAAAGAATTCATCAGATATTGGGTTAGTAATATCCAATGGGAATGACTCGTTAGAGATGGGATCAGTAGTATCCTAGAACGAGTGTGAAGAGTAAATTTTCAAAGTGAAAAAAAGTTTGGTTTTGAAAATTTAAATCCACTATTCGTATTTGATTATTTATTCTATATAGATTTGGACAATTCAGTATATAAAGAATTTGCATATACGCCTTGCAAACGTATATTCAAAGTTTTAATATATTGGATAGATATAGCATCCCACTCTAGTCGCCCGAAGATGGTATTGATGATAGCGATCGCATCATCAACATTTATGTTCGAGTTTCGAAGGTGTGATTTTCTATATATTTCCATTAGACTGGTGTGAGAACCAAAACTAATATAGCTAGAATACATTGTTGTGATTTGGCATCAAAACATGATTTTCTTTAAATATATATCAAAATTATGAATTTGAAACGTTAATCCACTAATTGATTGATGTTTGAGTTGTTTGTTTATTTGTTAGAAAATTTTGAATCATTTATGCCTAATTGAACCAAATATTGAACTGTATTGAAAATCGGTTGCATTTGCTTGCATACATATACTTATATTGAACAGGTCATAGCAAGGAGGCTAGAGCCGAAGAATAAAATTTGTTTGCCCGACAAATAGGTACATGTTTAGCCTAATTTACTGTTTCGTTTGGGTGATGATGATTTTATGAGCCTATTGGCTAGCCGCTTGGCTAGCCGCATGGCTTTTTCTTTTTCTTTTTGAGATCTGAAGGACCGGGGAAGCTATTTGAAATTCCCCGATGCACCCGGTGCAGGGGAGGTTATGGCCAATTTTTTCGAAAATTTAGGGTGTTAGCCAAATTTTTGAAAATTTGAAAATTCTCAGAAACTGAAAAGTTGGAGAATGGAAGCCTGATCGAACGTAGAGTTGATTAATCAAACCACTTTCGACTTTGTTCCTTTTCGGGGACGAAAAGTTTTAAGTGGGGGAGATTGTAACAACCCGGAAATTCTGGGCCAGTTTAAATTTTTTATTTTGGCTATTTTAGCGAATTTTGATTATTTAAAATAGATTATTTTAAATAATATCGACAAGAAATTTATTTTGAATATAATTCGAACGTATATATTATATACGTCGTCGTTAGAATATAAATAATTATATATAATTATAAATAGAATTGAAAATGGCGCGGTAGTTCGATAATTCAATTTCAAACTTCAATTGAACGTACCGGGTGCAAAACAATCCGGATTTCAGTGAAACAAAAATAATAGGATCTAATTGTGAATATCTTTCCAACGAATCCGAATAATTGAAATTTCATAGCGGGGATCAAAAGATATGTCCAGTTGAAAATTCTGAATAGTGGCTATGGAATTCAGGCCCTTAAAAATGGACATTTTGCAAATGACCTCGGATCTCGACGAAACCAGTTTTGTTGGGTCCGCAGTGTCAAATTATTGCTAGATTCCAAATTTCATAATTTTCTGAATCAGTATGTGAGTGTGGCGAAGGAAAACGCGTTTGACCAGTTTCAGTTGATTTTAATCGACTGGAAAATGGCCATTTTTCTAACGGTCTCAGAATTCGACGAAACTAGTTTTGTTAGGACCGTATCGTCAATACGAAGCTAGAAAATATTTTTCTGGAATTTTTCGTGTTCGTATGTGGCCCCGGTAATTTGAAAGGTACGTTTAAAATTCAATATAATGATTTAAATGTAAATGCAACGGAAACTGATCGAAACGGTCGATTCAGCTTGCGGTACATATCCCATTGTGTTCGGAATGGGGGTGAAACGCTATGGGCGACAGGCGGTGGACCTCGTTTAGAGGTCGTATGTAAAAGTCAACTTTTTGCAATTAAAATAATTAAAATAAATTAAAAAATTAAATTATCTCTCTTCTCCCCCTTTATTTCGTTCTGGCCCCCCCTTTTTTATTTCCAAATCGATTTTTATCAGAGGAAAGAAAAAAAAAACGATCGACTCCAGGCGGATCTCCTCCGCGCCTCCGCTGGCGTCAGGCGCCACTCCACCCTCCGCCTTCCTGCCCGTCCTCTTCCCCTTCTTGATCGAGCTCGAGCTTGAGAGGCTTCCCCTAAACCCGCTGCCGTGGCCAGCCTCTGCCCTATCCTGACGCCACCACTGACGGTCGTGCATCCCTCTCCGGTGATCGATGGCGGCCTCCCTCCTCCCATTCTCCACAGATACGAAACCCTGAAGCCCAATCCCGCGACCCTCCAGCATGGCGCGGACCTGAGAGCTCCGACCAACCCCATGACAACAGCAGTGCATCCATTTCGAGCTCCTGTCGATGCTCAGAATGGTTTAAACAGTGAGTCTTATTTATTTCTTCACTATTATTTTAGTTTAACTAATATCATTTAAATTAGTTTTAAAATATATACACATTGATTTAAAATCAGTTTTTAAAGGTCTAAAAACATTGTTTTAAAAGCCGAATTTCTATATAAAATAGATTAGGTAAGAATGCGATTTTTTATCTAGGTAAAAATATGTTCTTTTATATATATTATACATAGGAAAAATATGTTCTTTTATATATATTATACATAGGAAAAATATGTTCTTTTATATATATTATACATAGGTAAAAATATGATCTTTTTTATATATTATACGATGTAAAAATATTATCTTTTATATGTAAATAGCGTAGTAAAAATATTATCTTTTATATGTAAATAGCGTAGTAAAAATGGATGAAGTGAGATAAAAATTCGATTTTTATATATTGAACGTCGAAGTAAAAATTCGATTTTTATATATTGAACGTCGAAGTAAAAATATGATTTTTATATATTGAACATCGAAGTAAAAATACGATTTCTATTATGTGGTTAGCTCAATAAAAATTCTATTTTTACAATATGAAGTAGCGATGAAATTTCTATTTTTACCGATATGAAGTAACGAACTAAAAAGATGATTTTTATATATGTAGTGAATACGGACAGCGAAAGCGACAAAAGGAAGAACGATGAAGATTTCTATCAAAGAAGAGTCAAGAGGATTGGATAGCTTTCTGTGAGAACTTCTCACTCAAAATTCTTTTTCTAGTTATATATATATACTAGGATGTAGACGGTGTTTAGTAGCACCCGACACCCGTCATCCACAGACCATGGATGGCTTGTTTGTTAAATTGTTTGGTTGTGTAGTTGGCTAGATTATTTGGTTTGAATTGAATTGTTTAGTGAAATGAAATGGATTTGATTGATGTGTGAATGGCGTGGGCCTTCATTAGACCGGGGATAAGGCTAGGCCTCGTCCCGTTTCTAGTATCGTGCCGTTATGCCGCCGAAATTTTCTAAAATATGTTAGAAAAATAAAAATATCATTTTATTGAATAAATGAACCGAATAGAATATTCATATGTTGAATAAAATGTTTTATCGTTAAAAATATAATTTTTAATGTGAATGTGAATAAATAAATATTCATTTACAACCGGACGGTTTGTTTATGTACACCTATTTGAAGGACATTGATTGGGACGATAAATTTTACACATCGCCCAACTGCACAAATAAAATATGTGTTTGATTGTTTGAAACCCCACACGGGTGTTAGGATGAAATTTGAAGTTCACTCATCCTGATTGATTAAATATGTCGATCGATCGATTGACAGGCTGTTATAAGCGTTAGATATCTATATTTGATGCTTATACAGTGTAGTGCACTTTGGTTGATGGTTGATTATTTTTCAATGCTATTATATACATGTGTTGTATGGAATCCATATAATTAACTTTATTTGGTAATTGATTGGGCCTCATTCCAATTTGAAAAATAAAGAATAATATAAAATAAAGGTTCATGTGTTGACAGTTTCATCCATTGAGATTGGTCATGTGTTGAACGAAATATTTTGGTAATAAAATTTACATCTTTATAATATAAAATAAAGGTTCATGTGTTGACAGTACTCATCCATTGAGATTGGTCATGTGTTGAACGAAATATTTTGATAATAACAACTATTTTGAAAAAGAAATATTTGAAATATAATATTTGAAAATAGAAATTTATGAAGCCGTGTTGATTAGATTGACGCCATTTTGACGTGAACGATATTTATATCGATTTTAAACGATTTTGAAATGAAATGAATTGAAAACGATTTCGAAATGAAATGAATTGAAAACGATTTCGAAATGAAATGAATTGAAAACGATTTCGAAATGAAATGAATTGAAAACAATTTCGAAATGAAATGAATTGAAAACGATGTCGAAATGAAATGAATTGAAAACGATTTCGAAATGAAATGAATTGAAAACGATTTCGAAATGAAATGAATTGAAAACGATTTCGAAATGAAATGAATTGAAAACGATTTCGAAATGAAATGAATTGAAAACGATTTCGAAATGAATTGAAAACGAATTCAAATTGAATTAAAAGCGAATTGGAATGAATTCAAATTGAATTGAAATTCGAATTGAATAGAAATGAATTTTAAAACGAATTTATAAAGAAGAATTCAATTTTGCTTTGAATTGAAATGGAAGTTGAAATAGATTTTGAAACGAATTTTAAAACTATTTATATAATTCGTTTTGAATAGAAATCGACGAAATATATATTATATATATTATATATATAATATAATGGCCTGAATAGAACGCGCCGCGCCGCGGCAGTTCGTGAATTTCGAATATTTATTTCAAACGGACATTACGGGAGATCCGACCGTCGGATTCTCCTAAAACCGGAACCGTTGGGTTCGTATCGAAAAGAGCTTCCTAACGAATATTAGAAATTTGAAATCTAACGGTTGGATTTGGAGATTCGTCCAAACCAAATTTGAAAAAGGTCGCTGTAAGTGCAGTTCGATGACCGTTGATGGAAATCGACTGTACGGGCCTTGATAAAATTATTAAAAATAGTAATAATTTGTGTAAAATCATAAGAAATGATTTGAGAAGAATCGGGATGAAAAACTCCATATTTGAAAAGATAAAAATAGATTTTTATCGAAATAAGCTAGTTTTGAACTAGAATTATAATTCTATTTATTTTTAAATAAATAAATTGAATTTGAAAAGGGTTTTAAAAATAACCAGAATTTCCAATGATTGCATTGGAGTGGATTTGAATCGAAATTGTCTTCGGATTATTTCGATGTTGGATTTCGTGATCATACAGATGTTGTTATGGAAATTTGAAAGATATAGATATATATATCGTTATTTCCAATACGATATTTGTTGGTCGTAGAATTTGATATTAATATAAGCCGGGATATTTTCTATTTAGAGCCTCGTATTTAATATCAAATGTGATTTGGGTTTGTCGTGAATGGTGTCTTCATTAACACTGTTCTTGAACCCAGTTGAGAAAAGATTAAATCTTTTTATTTGAATTTAACGAAGTGTACCAATTAAATGATATTTAATTGGAATTGAATTGATATTGATTTTTGGGTTTATCGTGAACAGTGTTTTAAATAACACTTGTTCTTTAACCCGATAATTAGTGAATGTGCCTTTGGGTTTATCGTGAACCGTGTTTTAAATGACACGGATTCTTTAACCCAGTTAACGATTAAAACTAAGTGGAGTTTTAATGAATCTTTAATTAGATAGAAATGGTCGAGAATGGAGTATCACCAGTTTTGCTCCAGGCGATAGTTAAATCTTTAATTAGATTTGAACGTGAAATGGTAATTGAATTTACCGATAACACTGTGGTGTTAGATATGAAGTATTACCAGTTTTACTTCATGGGATAAATAGGTTGGGATTGGGAAATTAAAACAAATGATTACTTCGGTAAGTTTCGTTAATCCCGACTAGTTGAATCGAAATTCAAAAGGATAGATTAAAGAATAAATATAAAGAATTTATTTTGGATAAAATTAATGGGAACCTTTCCCTATGAATGTGAAATTTAGAAACTAACTGTCGGTTAGCCAAGCAGAATGGTTTTCTGGATGTTGATCTGATGTTGGTTTCGGCCTTCGGGGTTAATATTTGGGGAATTATTCTCTTGATTAATTTACGGTTAGTGACTGATGAATTGAAATGATGCGTTTGTTGTGTTTGTGTAACACTTAATTAAAATATACGCGAGTTATTCGGAAAGACCGGGTTTATCCCATTCTGAATAATTGATACGACGATAAGTCGAAGATGAAGACGATGGTCGAAGACCGGAAGTCTTCACGTCGTTTGGGTGATTACTGATGATCTTGATTGGGCTGTACACCCAAGAAGATGGAAACAGTTGGTGATCGTCCAGACGTACTTGGAGATCGATGGATATGCGGGGCACTAGGTGCCTCCGGTTTCGTTCAGACCCAGAACGGACTTGTAAATGGACTGTGTGTCTGACATTGGATTTTTGTCCGTGTGATTGATCTCTATTAAATATATATCTGTTTGGCGGCGGAGAATTTATTCTCTTGCTTAACGCCTTTCTCTGAGACGTACGAGCTAAGGGGTTATATATTGATGGATATCAATCGCATGGAGTGAATTGCCTGTGTGGCATGCTAAGATGCAAATGATCAAGGCTTCTGTTGAAAAGCAAAGTCTTGTGGTTGATGATCGAAGCACGGCCTTTGTGGCGTAGCTTTGTGTAACGTTGATTCGCGAGTAAAAACGGGAGACGGACCTCAGGGAGGACATGCGTTTCTTTCTAGTTAGGAGTGGCGTCAGTGCTTGAACTGGCTGACGAGATTGACTCATGTGGATGGTACTTATTATTACTTGCTGAAAAGCGAGGCGCCTCGTGATATCAGTTTCGGCCGATGCTTCTGGTCGGCTGACGGGCCAGGCTTACGCCCCAAAGGGCGGGGAAACGTAGTGTTCAGGCATAATAATCCACATCGGTGGACCGGCCCTGACGATCCATGGGGCAATTGCGGCTGTTCCTGAGGCTCGGACTAGACAGTCTCGAATCGGTGAGGATCTTGCCCCTAGCCTCGGTTCATACCATAAATGATAACCCAACTTCCAATACGACATTGCGGTTTTGATTGTAAACTTATATATGGCGACATAGTGTTATGGGGCATTCATGCCGCCTATGATTGATACTTATGATTTGAAGTTGTTTTATACACTATGCACTTATAATAGTATCAAATGTTTTGTTTTAACCGTATCAAGCATTCTTTGGCTGTTATAAGGGAAAACCCTATCCTCGGCTGCGTTGCATTGTGTGATGGGACCTGGGTCTTATAACAGCTTCATTTTTCTTTATTTAGCATTGCGCTGTTTGTGTTAGGCAATGGTATTCTTGGGAGGAAACCCGTTCCGTGTTATACGGCGTGGTCCCTTGATTTACCTAACTTTTAAATTAAAGAAGAATAACTGTTTTAGTTCTCACACCAGTCACATGACTGACCTGGAGTTTATTGTTTTAACCTAAACTCTAGGTGCCCCTATTTTGACACGGGCAGCTAGTAGTTTTGGTTTTGCAGATTTATATTCACAGGATCCTGGTTTACAGCTGGAACGATATACGGAAAGCTTTGTATCCGTATATCCCATTCTAGTTGTGTATTGTATTATTTTCCGCTGCTATGTATTTAAATGTAATTTAAATCTCTGATATTTCTGTGTAATATTCATTTATACTCTGTATATTCTTGTAATCTGATGCATTGTTGTAATATACAGTGAAATGTTCTTTTGTATGCGTTCTATTTTGTCGTGTTCTCAAACGATAGGGCGTTTCGAACGGTCTGGGTCGGTTTAGCGACAGGTTCGGACCGAGCGAAATTCCTTCTCGTCACATTTGGTATCAGAGCTTTGGTTTACAAAGCTAGAGAACAAGGCACATTAGAACCCTACGAAAGAATTCATCAGATATTGGGTTAGTAATATCCAATGGGAATGACTCGTTAGAGATGGGATCAGTAGTATCCTAGAACGAGTGTGAAGAGTAAATTTTCAAAGTGAAGACAAGTTTGGTTTTGAAAATTTAAATCCACTATTCGTATTTGATTATTTATTCTATATAGATTTGGACAATTCAGTATATAAAGAATTTGCATATACGCCTTACAAACGTATATTCAAAGTTTTAATATATTGGATAGATATAGCATCCCACTCTAGTCGCCCGAAGATGGTATTGATGATAGCGATCGCATCATCAACATTTATGTTCGAGTTTTGAAGGTGTGATTTTCTATATATTTCCATTAGACTGGTGTGAGAACCAAAACTAATATAGCTAGAATACATTGTTGTGATTTGGCATCAAAACATGATTTTCTTTAAATATATATCAAAATTATGAATTTGAAACGTTAATCCACTAATTGATTGATGTTTGTGTTGTTTGTTTATTTGTTTGAAAATTTTGAATCATTTATGCCTAATTGAACCAAATATTGAACTGTATTGAAAATCGGTCGCATTTGCTTGCATACATATACTTATATTGAACAGGTCATAGCAAGGAGGCTAGAGCCGAAGAATAAAATTTGTTTGCCCGACAAATAGGTACATGTTTAGCCTAATTTACTGTTTCGTTTGGGTGACGATGATTTTATGAGCCTATTGGCTAGCCGCTTGGCTTTTTCTTTTTCTTTTTGAGATCTGAAGGACCGGGGAAGCTATTTGAAATTCCCCGATGCTCCCGGTGTAGGGGAGGTTATGGCCAAATTTTTCGAAAATTTAGGGTGTTAGCCAAATTTTTGAAAATTTGAAAATTCTCAGAAACTGAAAAGTTGGAGAATGGAAGCCTGATTGAACGTAGAGTTGAATAATCAAACCACTTTCGACTTTGTTCCTTTTCGGGGACGAAAAGTTTTAAGTGGGGGAGATTGTAACAACCCGGAAATTCTGGGCCAGTTTAAAATTTTTATTTTGGCTATTTTAGCGAATTTTGATTATTTAAAATAGATTATTTTAAATAATATCGACGAGAAATTTATTTTGAATATAATTAGAACGTATATATTATATACGTCGTCGTTAGAATATAAATAATTATATATAATTATAAATAGAATTGAAAATGGAGCGGTAGTTCGATAATTCAATTTCAAACTTCAATTGAACGTACCGGGTGCAAAACAATCCGGATTTTAGTGAAACCAAAAATAATAGGATCTAATTGTGAATATCTTTCCAACGAATCCGAATAATTGAAATTTCATAGCGGGGATCAAAAGATATGTCCAGTTGAAAATTCTGAATAGTCGCTATGGAATTCAGGCCCTTAAAAATGGACATTTTGCAAATGACCTCGGATCTCGACGAAACCAGTTTTGTTGGGTCCGCGGTGTCAAATTATTGCTAGATTCCAAATTTCATAATTTTCTGAATCAGTATGTGAGCGTGGCGAAGGAAAACGCGCTTGACCAGTTTCAATTGATTTTAATCGACTGGAAAATGGCCATTTTTCTAACGGTCTCAGAATTCGACGAAACTAGTTTTGTTAGGACCGTATCGTCAATACGAAGCTAGAAAATATTTTTCTGGAATTTTTCGTGTTCGTATGTGGCCCCGGTAATTTGAAAGGTACATTTAAAATTCAATATAATGATTTAAATGTAAATGCAACGGAAACTGATCGAAACGGTCGATTCAGCTTGCGGTACATATCCCATTGTGTTCGGAATGGGGGTGAAACGCTATGGGCGACAGGCGGTGGACCTCGTTTAGAGGTCGTATGTAAAAGTCAACTTTTTGCAATTAAAATAATTAAAATAAATTAAAAAATTAAATTATCTCTCTTCTCCCCCTTTATTTCGTTCTGGCCCCCCCCTTTTTTATTTCCAAATTGATTTTTATCAGAGGAAAGAAAAAAAAAACGATCGACTCCAGGCGGATCTCCTCCGCGCCTCCGCTGTCGTCAGGCGCCACTCCACCCTCCGCCTTCCTGCCCGTCCTCTTCCCCTTCCTGATCGAGCTCGAGCTTGAGAGGCCTCCCCAAAACCCGCTGCCGTGGCCAGCCTCTACCCTATCCTGACGCCACCACTGACGGTCGTGCACCCCTCTCCGGTGATCGATGGCGGCCTCCCTCCTCCCATCCTCCACAGATACGAAACCCTGAAGCCCAATCCCGCGACCCTCCAGCATGGCGCGGACCTGAGAGCTCCGACCAACCCCATGACAACGGCAGTGCATCCATTTCGAGCTCCTGTCGATGCTCAGAATGGTTTAAACAGTGAGTCTTATTTATTTCTTCACTATTATTTTAGTTTAACTAATATCATTTAAATTAGTTTCAAAATATATACACATTGATTTAAAATCAGTTTTTAAAGGTCTAAAAACATTGTTTTAAAAGCCGAATTTCTATATAAAATAGATTAGGTAAGAATGCGATTTTTTATCTAGGTAAAAATATGTTCTTTTATATATATTATACATAGGAAAAATATGTTCTTTTATATATATTATACATAGGAAAAATATGTTCTTTTATATATATTATACATAGGTAAAAATATGATCTTTTTTATATATTATACGATGTAAAAATATTATCTTTTATATGTAAATAGCGTAGTAAAAATATTATCTTTTATATGTAAATAGCGTAGTAAAAATGGATGAAGTGAGATAAAAATTCGATTTTTATATATTGAACGTCGAAGTAAAAATTCGATTTTTATATATTGAACGTCGAAGTAAAAATATGATTTTTATATATTGAACATCGAAGTAAAAATACGATTTCTATTATGAGGTTCGCTCAGTAAAAATTCTATTTTTACAATATGAAGTAGCGATGAAATTTCTATTTTTACCGATATGAAGTAACGAACTAAAAAGATGATTTTTATATATGTAGTGAATACGGACAGCGAAAGCGACAAAAGGAAGAACGATGAAGATTTCTATCAAAGAAGAGTCAAGAGGATTGGATAGCTTTCTGTGAGAACTTCTCACTCAAAATTCTTTTTCTAGTTATATATATATATACTAGGATGTAGACGGTGTTTAGTAGCACCCGACACCCGTCATCCACAGACCACGGATGGCTTGTTTGTTAAATTGTTTGGTTGTGTAGTTGGTTAGATTATTTGGTTTGAATTAAATTGTTTGGTGAAATGAAATGGATTTGATTGATGTGTGAATGGCGTGGGCCTTCATTAGACCGGGGATAAGGCTAGGCCTCGTCCCGTTTCTAGTATCGTGCCGTTATGCCGCCGAAATTTTCTAAAATATGTTAGAAAAATAAAAATATCATTTTATTGAATAAATGAACCGAATAGAATATTCATAGGTTGAATAAAATGTTTTATCGTTAAAAATATAATTTTTAACGTGAATGTGAATAAATAAATATTCATTTACAAACCGGACGGTTTGTTTATGTACACCTATTTGAAGGACATTGATTGGGACGATAAATTTTACACATCGCCCAACTGCACAAATAAAATATGTGTTTGATTGTTTGAAACCCCACACGGGTGTTAGGATGAAATTTGAAGTTCACTCATCCTGACTGATTAAATATGTCGATCGATCGATTGACAGGCTGTTATAAGCGTTAGATATCTATATTTGATGCTTATACAGTGTAGTGCACTTTGGTTGATGGTTGATTATTTTTCAATGCTATTATATACATGTGTTGTATGGAATCCATATAATTAACTTTATATGGTAATTGATTGGGCCTCATTCCAATTTGAAAAATAAAGAATAATATAAAATAAAGGTTCATGTGTTGACAGTTTCATCCATTGAGATTGGTCATGTGTTGAACGAAATATTTTAGTAATAAAATTTACATCTTTATAATATAAAATAAAGGTTCATGTGTTGACAGTAATCATCCATTGAGATTGGTCATGTGTTGAACGAAATATTTTGATAATAACAACTATTTTGAAAAAGAAATATTTGAAATATAATATTTGAAAATAGAAATTTATGAAGCCGTGTTGATTAGATTGACGCCATTTTGACGTGAACGATATTTATATCGATTTTAAACGATTTCGAAATGAAATGAATTGAAAACGATTTCGAAATGAAATGAATTGAAAACGATTTCGAAATGAAATGAATTGAAAACGATTTCGAAATGAAATGAATTGAAAACGATTTCGAAATGAAATGAATTGAAAACGATGTCGAAATGAAATGAATTGAAAACGATTTCGAAATGAAATGAATTGAAAACGATTTCGAAATGAAATGAATTGAAAACGATTTCGAAATGAAATGAATTGACAACGATTTCGAAATGAAATGAATTGAAAACGATTTCGAAATGAATTGAAAATGAATTCAAATTGAATTAAAAGCGAATTGGAATGAATTCAAATTGAATTGAAATTCGAATTGAATAGAAATGAATTTTAAAACGAATTTATAAAGAAGAATTCAATTTTGCTTTGAATTGAAATGGAAGTTGAAACAGATTTTGAAACGAATTTTAAAACTATTTATATAATTCGTTTTGAATAGAAATCGACGAAATATATATTATATATATTATATATATAATATAATGGCCTGAATAGAACGCGCCGCGCCGCGGTAGTTCGTGAATTTCGACCATTTATTTCAAACGGACATTACGGGAGATCCGACCGTCGGATTCTCCTAAAACCGGAACCGTTGGGTTCGTATCGAAAAGAGCTTCCTAACGAATATTAGAAATTTGAAATCTAACGGTTGGATTTGGAGATACGTCCAAACAAAATTGAAAAAGATCGCTGTAAGTGCAGTTCGATGACCGTTGATGGAAATCGACTGTACGGGCCTTGATAAAATTATTAAAAATAGTAATAATTTGTGTAAAATCATAAGAAATGATTTGAGAAGAATCAGGATGAAAAACTCCATATTTGAAAAGATAAAAATAGATTTTTATCGAAATAAGCTAGTTTTGAACTAGAATTATAATTCTATTTATTTTTAAATAAATAAATTGAATTTGAAAAGGGTTTTAAAAATAACCAGAATTTCCAATGATTGTATTGGAGTGGATTTGAATCGAAATTGTCTTCGGAATATTTCGATGTTGGATTTCGTGATCATACAGATGTTGTTATGGAAATTTGAAAGATATAGATATATATATCGTTATTTCCAATACGATATTTGTTGGTCGTAGAATTTGATATTAATATAAGCCGGGATATTTTCTATTCAGAGCCTCGTATTTAATATCAAATGTGATTTGGGTTTGTCGTGAATGGTGTCTTCATTAATGTAGGTTTCAAATCGTTCTGAATCGAAACCCTAATTTTATTTTAACAACTTAAAAGGGGATCTTATGCGGAAATTATAAATCGAACATTCAGATAATTAGAGTTAAAGATTCATACCTTACGAGCCGAATCTATGAAGATCCAACGAAATCAAATCGAATGAAAGAGGGATGGTGCATCGAATCAAAAAGCATAGCATATCGCCGGCTCTCCATAGGTTATCCACAAGAACACCTTCCTCTTTCGATCGAATCGGGAAAAGGAATTGAAGAAGAAGACGGTGCTAGCCGCCATGATACTTTAGGGTTTTGTTTGGAATGGCATTGTCGGCTATACATTATCACATATATATTGCCTAGGGTTAGCCCGTTTTTCTCCCCTTATACAAAGGATTCAAATATCCTTTTAATGACCAAGCTTAATCCAAAAGAATAGGATTCTTTTAAATATTTATTCCAACTATAAATAAAATATTAACAACTTAATATTTTATTCGTCCAAAATATTTTCTTCTTCATAATGTTCTATATTGTGTGACCCTACAGGTTACTACAACGTTGGCAATAATTTAAATCATATTTAAATTATAAACAGTGAGTGGTATCTAGCAACACATCACTGCTACCCAAGTTATAACAATATTATCGATTCGATACAACCTTTCTGTGACCAATGTATCAATGTAATATAATCCCTTTAACCAGTATATCCAGGATTAAACTCAAGGCATGGATGGTATCATCCTCTTTATAATTTAATCCGTTTTTCTTGATCGATGAGTAGACTATTTAAAACAAATCAATATTTGAGCACGGCCATGCATTTCACAGTCTCACTCAATCAAGAGGCCCATGGATATCACTACAATTACATCGTAGGGTTAAATCCCATCTAGATCATTCATAATTTTCATTCGACTCTAGATGTATCCAATAATCACCGTTATCGTTACTCTGTTACGAATAACTTTAAATGATATCAAAACACAAATATCCTCGAATAAAATTATAATGATTTCAGGTCTGAGGACCATTACATCACTGTCACTATGAAAATAACTTATGATACTGTTAATTATATTCCATGGAGTTATCTCACGGTGGGTCAGCCCAATACGCTATTCTCCAATACGTATTTATATCTTGACTTTAATATCATGTATATTAATGATCAATGAGATGTGATCATCAGTCAATCAATATACTAGTCTCAACGCTTTATTGTTGTCCTATATAAACAATAAAACTCGACTAGGGACATTTAAGAATTATAATACTTAATAATTATATAATCTCAAATTCAGTCTTACTCGAACTATATAATTCCATATTATTATTCTAAGGACTTCTATTATATTATTATTTATATTACGCAGTAAATACAATATAATAGAATAATATTTTATTCCAAATAAAATAATAACATCAACAGTGTTATCAATCTCATCAAATGAATTGCCTCTAGGGCATAAACTCTAACAATCTCCCACTTGCACTAGAGTCAATCATTCATGTATCATATACCCATGAAACTAGTGTGACTATTAAACTTCTGCTGCGATAGTGTTTAATTCAGTAGGTCTGCAACATTATAGCTTTTGTAACTTTGCAGATATGTTTATTTCTTCTGTGAATAACTTCACATAAGAATTATATTTCTTAAAATATATGTTTGGATTGATGATGAGTTTAATGTTTTAGGCCTGAGCAATATAGCCATATTGTTATCGCAATGTATATCATTCGATCAACAATGAATTAAGTTCAATCATGAACTTCTTAATCCAAACATTTTCTTTCTTAGAATCAGTATTTATTTCTTGTTTATAAACTAACATGGTTTACAATAATTAATGTGTTATCAAATAACATCAGAATTATTGTGTCACTCCCACTCAATTTCTTGTTTATACAAGATTCATTGGTATTTTGTGGTTTCCGAGACATTTCGAAATGTATTTTATTCTCATCGGTATCTTAGAGATTGGCTCTTCTTTAAAAGGATACCAAATCGAGCAATAAACATTTTATTTTCAGAGAATTTATATCCACAAAATAGTTATTTTATTTAGGTCTGATCTTATCAGAGGAAGGACGTTTAATAAACGTCTTTACATCTCAAATCATCGTATTAGATACACTAGGACATTTCCTAGTCCATATCTTATATGGTATCTTCAGATCGTTTTAGTGGGATTTTATACAATTGTTCTAAATTTAATTTTGGAAGATCTATATGACTTATCATTAACCGTATTTTATCTTATAAGGTACAATGTCTCCATTCAGACACACCATTCCAATTTGGTCTTCTAGATGGAGTAAGTTGTGAAACAATTTCAAACTCATATTGACAGTCATTAATTAATTGGCTTAACTTTCGAACTGTTCGAAAAGTATTTATTTTCTACTAAATTTTGTTTCTAACTTCACTTTGAATTCTTTGAACTTTTCAAAGGATTTTGATATGCGTTTCATAAGATACACATATCTGTATCTACTGACATCATCAGTAAATATGATGAAGTAATAAAACCTGCCTCTAGTTTATGTGTTCATTGCTTCATATACATCATTATGTACGAGACCCAATACTTATCACTCATTCACTGCGTAAAATGAAAGGTGATCCAGTTATTTTACCTAATAAATAAGATTTGTATTCTTCACATAATTCAAAATTAAATGATCTCAAAATTCCATCATTATGGAGTTTTGATATACACTTGTTTATTGGGTTAACCGGTAATACTAAAGGTATGTTGGATTTAAATCACTAAATTTAATCCACTCATTATTAATGTCAAGTACATTATAGTTAAGGATTTACAAAGATCATTAACTATTTGTGAAATTCCATACGATATTTCATTTAAATAGAATGAATAACAATTAAACTTGTCTGAACAAGATTTAATGTAACATTTATCTTAAGTGGAATTTCATTATAACAATTATTTTATATAATTAAGCCAGTATAATTAACAAGAATCAACTTCCTTTGAAAATCCAGCAACATTTGCTTTATTTCCATTTATAAGTCCACTTGTTCTTTCATAAGATTTCTACTTATTCTGCAATTTCTGTAAATCCACATACATTTATGTGATTTATATTTAGTATCTAATACTAGAAATATATATAAATAGATTTTATAACGTTTATATCTTAATTGGTTAAAGTCATACTTTAACTCGTTTTAGATCCTCTCTTTATTTCTAAAACAATTACGTTTAATTTGTTTGAGGACAATCCTCAAATTTCAATGTTAGTCAAGAAATTGATTTAATTCAATTTATATCCTTCTTAAGGATTAATTTAAATTATCGAGTTATTTATTATTTAATATCTACATTAGATAATAAAATAATAACTGATTCTGTAATAATTATTTAATACAAGATTTTGACAATCAAAATTTATATTAACATAAATGTGTAATTGAAACTAAAATACGCTCCCACTCAAATTAACATCCCTCTGTTTATATATGTAAATCATTATATACATATAATGGTGTTCCAAGATCCATATCTAGTCATGCTTTGACCCAGCTTTGGCTAAACTCAAAACACAACCTTTTAGGTAGACATCTTATGTCAATTATTATTTTTACATAACTCTTGGATCGCATGTTGAACATATTGTTCAGTATTATTCATTTGCTCAAAATATAGAATAATTCATGCTATTGTCTCTAAGGCCATAATCGTATTATGCAGCCTAGTTAAGTCAGACCCAATAATAGGTTGGAGCACCACATTTTACTCCATCGCATATAACCAAAATAAAAGGTGCACAACGCTTTGGCGTTAGTTACAACCATTGATCTTGGACAGTGATGAGTATATTATTCGAAGACTTCACCATGACTTAATATAACAAAATATTTTTCTTTAAAGGGAATTTATAATTCGTAGTGCGAACAATATTAAAGTTATATACACATTGAAATATATGTATTTTATATTCGTAATATAAATGGGATTTAAATATAATATATGAATCATATATTTATGTTTAAATTCAACGATATATATAGGTAGTGTGCCTATTCTTAACATTTCAAGGAATTTGGTCTTGAACATCATTTCAATATAACCAGATTTAGAGATATCTATATAAGTGGTATTGAACATTTCAATACACGTTTTAAGCATTTCAATGTTTGGGCAATGATCAAAATTACCTTACATTTTAGATATTGCTTTCAAATTTCTAAAGCAACATAATATAAAATGTATTCACATAATTAAACAACTAATTATTCATGCACAAAATCCTATTATACAACATTATATAATCCTTGTTTATATTGAAATCTGATTTCAGCATGTAAAACAGTTTTAACAGTTTGGATTTAAACCGTATACACAATAAAACAGTAAAGCACTGTTTTGGAATATAATAATACACAGATTTATCATAAACTACATTTATCAAATACAGTAAAGATTCAACTAAACTTCAATTCAAAACAGTTGCAAACAGACTTCCCAGACCAGAATTAAAACAAGGTTAGACGCTATCAAACATAGTTAAAACACTGCATTATTTTACACCTGTTTCAAACATCCATTTGAATACAGCAAAACAGTTTAGCATTATACTTGTACATCAATATGTACAAAGCAATAAGATCAGAGAAATGTAATATCATATATTGCCGAGCTTTCTTCCTTTTTGAATTGGCCTTTCTACTGAAACAATTTCAGCATTTTCGACTCCTGTAAACATGAAACAATTTCAATCCATGAGTTTTGGCAGATTTAAATACATCATATGTATTTAACATTTCTGCATTTACATATATATACACTAAACATATATATAACATCTTTATGCAGTAAAATAACAGTTCCATATCAGATATAGATCAATATCAGTAGTGGATGAAAGGTGTACATATATGATCCAGTCAAAATACACACACACATACAGACACACACATACACACACACATATATATATATATGTATATATACATATGTGTATATGTATGTGTATATATAAATAATATATAAAATAACAGATCCATATTTGAAAGGAGAAAGTATATTCGACAATCCAGTAAACATGATCAGCATTAAGTCCATGGAGATCATAGTAGGATATATTAAGATTTTAGGGATATCTAAATATCCAGATATACACATGATGGGTATATGTGTTATTGTAAATCAAACATGCAGTTTTAATTTATGGATTGATCAAAATTGGGATCCTTGTGTTGATGGTTCATAACCAGCAATTTTATATCTTAGTTTATATATTAGTGTTAGCAGGTGTTATAGAGTATGGACCTCTTTTATATTCAAACATTTTTCAAATCAAACACAATGAATACTATATGTCAGGAGCATCTAATGTCCTTTAATCACTCATTACAAAACCAGGTCCAAAACTTTTGAATATATATATATAAATAATGTCATTATCATATACAAGCCTGAAATGTGTGTTCAAGATTGTACATAAATTTCATCATATAATCTAAACAAATTTATAATAAGATAACATTTACAGGAGATGCTAATCTGGCAGCAGACCAACTATCCTTATTTTATGAAACCCTTTTCATGTATATATCAAGTAATTGTACGATAAACAGCCAATATCAATCATCAATGCATGTCAATCCAGATTCAGGATATTCAGATACATATACTTAAGGTAAGTCATACTTTCCAAGGATATATGTTTACAGATATATTTATATATATCCTCGCATTAATGAATTTGTACCATTTATAGAATGATTATAGTATATAGAATAATCAAGCAGTTCATTGATGCAAACTCATATATCATGATATATTGTTTTCAATCTACAACATATACATGGGAACTAACAGAACACATATATCATATCATATATATATATATGTATGTATGTATGTATTAGAATTACTATATCTGATATAGAATTCAGCTATGTAAATACAACTTTTGATCTAATAAAATTCATAAATTTTATATTTCCAACTCTAAATAGTTGTGGAAATCTGTAAATCAAATTTACAAATCAAAATCAGTATACATATATGATCAATATAGTTTTTTTTTTAAAAAAAAACTTTATCTACATATTTATAATATTAAATCCCAAGATTCAAGATGATTCGAAATCATTGAATCAACAATGGTCATCCACCAAAGTAATAATGGTATAAATCAATGAATACAAATCAATTTCATGTATTAATGACTTTTCTTACAATAACATAATACTGAACCAACATTTGATCAGCAATATAATTATATATTAAAATAGAAGTATTTTAATTAAACTTGAACTGGTGCAAGTTAAACATGTATATATTTTACAAATTGTAAATGAATTTAAAACACCCTGCTAATGTAAATATATATTAGCAAAGATATAAGTTGAATCATATTCTAAATAATAAATCCTAATCCAGTTTTAATACATACAACTTCACAAGCAGCATGTATATAATAAAAGAAATCAAAACAGGAAATTAAATCCATTATTAATTCATGACAGACACAACTGCATTATCTATTCACTATTTAATAGAAATGACTGATTCAACACCATGTTTAATTATATTTATAGTTAATATGTCAAATATAAATTTATGACTTCCCTTTTACACTTTGTATCAGTATACAATATAAAAGGTATCATATAAATATAAGAATAAGATCACGTATCCAGTATAACTGGAAAAATGGAATCTGCTATGTAACTTGTAGAACATATCACTTATATGTGTATACAGACTCCTCATGAATCAGCAAAACCAGATTTATAATCTAATCATATAACTTGATTATAAGATCACAAAGATCAAATTAATAGATAGGATATATCAGGAAAATATGTATACTAAAAAAATATGATCCCTAACATGACAGTACTAAAGTTCATAGCTCTGTCATATGTCCTAGTATGTAACAGAACAGGGTTATTTTAAATATAAAATACCCAACTCCAGATTAATTATTAATTTACATCAAGATATTATATCAAATATAAAATCAAATTTTATACTGAAACATACTCTGGGTTTTTGAATATACTCAATTTTAGTTCTATTCAAAATAAATCAGTGTTCTCAACACTGTGCAAAATTGCAAGTATATTCGTATTCATTTAAAGTGGATTAAACGATTTAACCCAAATGAATTGAATTCATACAACTAAATCAACAAAGTTTAAATCTTCTTCAGGAATCGTTCCTTATTCATCAGATTCAACAATCCAGAATCAAAACCCCTAATATCTATATCCTACGCTTTCGATCAGATCCGAATTCAAACAAATACAAACCTAAAACCAATGTTCAATCTATAATTTCTCGCAATTAACCTCGCTCTGATACCACTGTAGGTTTCAAATCGTTCTGAATCGAAACCCTAATTTTATTTTAACAACTTAAAAGGGGATCTTATGCGGAAATTATAAATCGAACATTCAGATAATTAGAGTTAAAGATTCATACCTTACGAGCCGAATCTATGAAGATCCAACGAAATCAAATCGAATGAAAGAGGGATGGTGCATCGAATCAAAAAGCATAGCATATCGCCGGCTCTCCATAGGTTATCCACAAGAACACCTTCCTCTTTCGATCGAATCGGGAAAAGGAATTGAAGAAGAAGACGGTGCTAGCCGCCATGATACTTTAGGGTTTTGTTTGGAATGGCATTGTCGGCTATACATTATCACATATATATTGCCTAGGGTTAGCCCGTTTTTCTCCCCTTATACAAAGGATTCAAATATCCTTTTAATGACCAAGCTTAATCCAAAAGAATAGGATTCTTTTAAATATTTATTCCAACTATAAATAAAATATTAACAACTTAATATTTTATTCGTCCAAAATATTTTCTTCTTCATAATGTTCTATATTGTGTGACCCTACAGGTTACTACAACGTTGGCAATAATTTAAATCATATTTAAATTATAAACAGTGAGTGGTATCTAGCAACACATCACTGCTACCCAAGTTATAACAATATTATCGATTCGATACAACCTTTCTGTGACCAATGTATCAATGTAATATAATCCCTTTAACCAGTATATCCAGGATTAAACTCAAGGCATGGATGGTATCATCCTCTTTATAATTTAATCCGTTTTTCTTGATCGATGAGTAGACTATTTAAAACAAATCAATATTTGAGCACGGCCATGCATTTCACAGTCTCACTCAATCAAGAGGCCCATGGATATCACTACAATTACATCGTAGGGTTAAATCCCATCTAGATCATTCATAATTTTCATTCGACTCTAGATGTATCCAATAATCACCGTTATCGTTACTCTGTTACGAATAACTTTAAATGATATCAAAACACAAATATCCTCGAATAAAATTATAATGATTTCAGGTCTGAGGACCATTACATCACTGTCACTATGAAAATAACTTATGATACTGTTAATTATATTCCATGGAGTTATCTCACGGTGGGTCAGCCCAATACGCTATTCTCCAATACGTATTTATATCTTGACTTTAATATCATGTATATTAATGATCAATGAGATGTGATCATCAGTCAATCAATATACTAGTCTCAACGCTTTATTGTTGTCCTATATAAACAATAAAACTCGACTAGGGACATTTAAGAATTATAATACTTAATAATTATATAATCTCAAATTCAGTCTTACTCGAACTATATAATTCCATATTATTATTCTAAGGACTTCTATTATATTATTATTTATATTACGCAGTAAATACAATATAATAGAATAATATTTTATTCCAAATAAAATAATAACATCAACAGTGTTATCAATCTCATCAAATGAATTGCCTCTAGGGCATAAACTCTAACAATTAACACTGTTCTTGAACCCAGTTGAGAAAAGATTAAATCTTTTTATTTGAATTTAACGAAGTGTACCAATTAAATGATATTTAATTGGAATTGAATTGATATTGATTTTTGGGTTTATCGTGAACAGTGTTTTAAATAACACTTGTTCTTTCACCCGATAATTAATGAATGTGCCTTTGGGTTTATCGTGAACCGTGTTTTAAATGACACGGATTCTTTAACCCAGTTAACGATTAAAACTAAGTGGAGTTTTAATGAATCTTTAATTAGATAGAAATGGTCGAGAATGGAGTATCACCAGTTTTGCTCCAGGTGATAGTTAAATCTTTAATTGGATTTGAACGTGAAATGGTAATTGAATTTACCGATAACACTGTGGTGTTAGATATGAAGTATTACCAGTTTTACTTCATGGGATAAATAGGTTGGGATTGGGAAATTAAAACAAATGATTACTTCGGTAAGTTTCGTTAATCCCGACTAGCTGAATCGAAATTCAAAAGGATAGATTAAAGAATAAATATAAAGAATTTTTCTTGGATAAAATTAATGGGAACCTTTCCCTATGAATGTGAAATTTAGAAACTAACTGTCGGTTAGCCAAGCAGAATGGTTTTCTGGATATTGATCTGATGTTGGTTTCGGCCTTCGGGGTTAATATTTGGGGAATTATTCTCTTGATTAATTTACGGTTAGTGACTGATGAATTGGAATGAGGCGTATGTTGTGTTTGTGTAACACTTATTTAAAATATACGCGAGTTATTCGGAAAGACCGGGTTTATCCCATTCTGAATAACTGATACGACGATAAGTCGAAGATGAAGACGATGGTCGAAGACCGGAAGTCTTCACGTCGTTTGGGTGATTACTGATGATCTTGATTGGGCTGTACACCCAAGAAGATGGAAACAGTTGGTGATCGTCCAGACGTACTTGGAGATCGATGGATATGCGGGGCACTAGGTGCCTCCGGTTTCGTTCAGACCCAGAACGGACTTGTAAATGGACTGTGTGTCTGACATTCTATTTTAGTCCGTGTGATTGATCTCTATTAAATATATATCTGTTTGGCGGCGGAGAATTTATTCTCTTTCTTAACGCGCTTCTCTGAGACGTACGAGTTCAGGGGTTATATATTGATGGATATCAATCGCATGGAGTGAATTGCCTGTGTGGCATGCTAAGATGCAAATGATCAAGGCTTCTGTTGAAAAGCAAAGTCTTGTGGTTGATGATCGAAGCACGGCCTTTGTGGCGTAGCTTTGTGTAACGTTGATTCGCGAGTATCACACCCGGTATGAACTAAAAACGGGAGACGGACCTCAGGGAGGACATGCGTTTCTTTCTAGTTAGGAGTGGCGTCAGTGCTTGAAGTGGCTGACGAGTTTGACTCATGTGGATGTTACTTATTATTACTTGCTGAAAAGCGAGGCGCCTCGTGATATCGGTTTTGGTCGATGCTTCTGGTCGGCTGACGGGCCAGGCTTACGCCCCAAAGGGCGGGGAAACGTAGTGTTCAGGCATAATAATCCACATCGGTGGACCGGCCCTGACGATCCATGGGGCAGTTGCGGCTGTTCCTGAGGCTCGGACTAGACAGTCTCGAATCGGTGAGGATCTTGCCCCTAGCCTCGGTTCATACCATAAATGATAACCCAACTTCCAATACGACATTGCGGTTTTGATTGTAAACTTATATATGGCGACATAGTGTTATGGGGCATTCATGCCGCCTATGATTGATACTTATGATTTGAAGTTGTTTTATACACTATGCACTTATAATAGTATCAAATGTTTTGTTTTAACCGTATCAAGCATTCTTTGGCTGTTATAAGGGAAAACCCTATCCTCGGTTGCGTTGCATTGTGTGATGGGACCTGGGTCTTATAACAGCTTCATTTTTCTTTATTTAGCATTGCGCTGTTTGTGTTAGGCACTGGTATTCTTGGGAGGAAACCCGTTCCGTGTTATACGGCGTGGTCCCTTGATTTACCTAACTTTTAAATTAAAGAAGAATAACTGTTTTAGTTCTCACACCAGTCACATGACTGACCTGGAGTTTATTGTTTTAACCTAAACTCTGGGTGCCCCTATTTTGACACGGGCAGCTAGTAGTTTTGGTTTTGCAGATTTATATTCACAGGATCCTGGTTTACAGCTGGAACGATATCCGGAAAGCTTTGTATCCGTATATCCCATTCTAGTTGTGTATTGTATTATTTTCCGCTGCTATGTATTTGAATGTAATTTAAATCTCTGATATTTCTGTGTAATATTCATTTATACTCTGTATATTCTTGTAATCTGATGCATTGTTGTAATATACAGTGAAATGTTCTTTTGTATGCATTCTATTTTGTCGTGTTCTCAAACGATAGGGCGTTTCGAACGGTCTGGGTCGGTTTAGCGACAGGTTCGGACCGAGCGAAATTCCTTCGCGTCACAATATGTACCAAGGATAATCGGCAAGTAAATTGAGGTGATGATTAAGTGTTTGTTACATTGTTAAGTAATGAGTTTTATGTTTAATTCAGTACTCACTAGGAAATCAATTTAGTGCTCTTAACATATTGGATCGATATGAAAGCTTAAAATTATAGTTTGTCTGAACGTGATGAACGAAAGTTGTAACCACTTTATTTCCATGTTCCACTTTATCATGGGTCTTATTAAACCGTATTGTTAACATTTTGAATTTGTTGTTTTCTAAAGTTATGTCATCTCGAAAACAAAATATTCAGTTTACTTTAGACATCTCAAATGCAACACCAAGTGAACATCTTATCAACCCAAGTTTATACATGAATTTTTTAGGTACCATCACATCATTCATGATACTTGATGAAAGAAGTCACTGTAAGATTTTCAAACTCATTCTAGGAGATAACATTTGGATACATCAGATTTTCCTTTTATAACAATATTTTCTTAATTTTCTTTGTTATATATTTTGAATATTATTACATTATGTCTCTAGGTCTCATGCTAACAAATAATTTTTTTACGGATATGATGCTGCAAGTTAACAGTTAGAAGGGATGTGCGGCGGTTTACAGATCAATCTTCTCCAGTAAAACAAGTTCCAAATGTCAACTGATTTTCCAGTTGAAACAACAGTGAACTGTGCAGACAACACTGTGGCAAAGAGTCTTTACATTATCTCAGTGAAGGGAACTAAGGGTCGCCTCAATCGACCTCCCTCAACATGTACTGATGACATAGTCATGGCAACTGTGTAGGAAGGTAAACTAGATCTTGGGCAAAAGGTAATGCCAAGTGTTATTGTTAGGTAGCGCAAACTTTTTCCTCGATGGATAATTCAAAAGGAGAAATGAAACACTCTTTTATTACCAGTCCAATTGGAAATGAATGTGCTGACTTGTGGCCATTGATTGATGCTCCAGCCAACGTCTGATGGCACTCCACTTTATATATTAAGCTTTTTTGAAAATCCTTTGAGGAGCGATGTTTTTCCATGTCCATTATCGACTCAAAGATGGCATTTTTAGGGTATTTGTTTGGGTTTTGATTAATAGTTGAATTATGTTATTTAGGCTTGCTGCACTATGATGCTTATTTTCTGTTTTTTTTGTATATATATGGAATATGGGGAACAACACCATGTCTTCGTGCAAACAAAAGCTAGCTTAAGCTAAGATGATATTTAAATTACCAAAATCCAGTCTGCATTGATGCAAAAAATACTTGTAGCATAACTATGATGCGTAACATGTATTATGTGTTATCTATCCTCTTCCAGGTTCAAAGGTGACTATTACTTGAAATAGAAGTTATAAGGAGTTGAAAAAAATAGTACGAGCTTGCCATAAACTACATGGAAACAGCAACACAACGTAGACGAGTAGCAAGACTGTTCCCTACATTCATAACTGAAACTGCTACTTCATAAGCAGAAGTATTCTATGCTGATCCAACAATTTACCTACATGGTAAACATAACAGCTACGTACTGCGAGATAACAATCATCTTAGTAAAGCTAATCTTTGCCCTTTTCCTATTTCTCCCACTGTACAGTATCCTTTTCCTATTTTTACTTAAACCTGCTTTTCAATTTTACTACTCTCTGCGTGTCGAAAATAAAGTTGTTGGAGTTGTCACCTATTACTCGTCTGTTCATTTTATTATGTTCCACCATATTTGCTCATTGTTATTCATATGTCGTTACTGCACGTTAATGGTTACAAAAATTTACAAAAAATTAATGTTTAGTTGATTTCGAACTTTCAAGAATATGTTATTTACAACTGTTGTTGGAGTCACTTTGTGCATGGAAGACCAACTTTGAATAAATTGGTCAAGCAAACGATGAATAAATTAGAAGACCAACTTTTGCTGGAATCACTATATCACCTGTTGTTTGAATAATAAGCAGTACTGCTGCTCCAAGTATGGAGTCTAAGCAAGCATATTTGTGTCATCTGTGTACTACCGTAGTTCATCTCTATGATTAACATCTGTTTATGTTCTCAATCAATATGCCAAGCAACTTGATGTTTTCATATTAGCCTGTAACAAACACCAATACATAAAAAACTTATGTCCACCACATGATTATTCACCATATCTACCGTCAACTGAACTACCAGCAGTATCCCGTAATTACCCGTGTGCGAAGCACGGGTTCCAACCTAGTCAATATATATAATCGATATAAATTTCTGTATTAGACTAATAACATAAATGGAATAACGACAAAGCCTTTTAATTTCACATATAGTAATGACATTCATTCCCAGAAGCTCAACTCGATTATTATTAAATCGAATTCCATTCAATTCCAATTTGATGTATTAAAATGGAAAATTTTACTGTGGAAAATTTCCATCAAATCTTAATTAAAAGATTCATAAATTCCAAATCATATCTTCACTGTTAAATGGGTTAAAGAACAAATGTTATTTAAAACATTGTTTACTATAAACGCAAAATCCAATTTGATATTAAATATAAGGCTCTAAATAGAAATTAATATCGGCTTATATTCAATATCAAATTCTGAAACCAACGGATATCATATTAGGAATAACGATATTTGTATCTTCTAAATTCCTCACAATATCCATATAATTACGGAATCCAATATCAAAATATCCTGAATATTTCCATTCAAGTCCATTCCGTTCCATTTAATTCCATACTTTTAATAATTTTATTTAGGCCCTTACAGTCGGTTTCCAATAACGGCCACCGAACTGCATCCATAGTGACCTTTTCTTAAATTCATTTGGACATAATTTGAAATCCAACAGTTCAAATTTAAATCTCATATTTTTATTGAAAAGATCATTTCGATATGAACCCAACGATTCCGGTTTTAGTAGATTCCGATGGTCGGATCTCCCATTACGTCCATTTGAAGTCGATGGTTGAAATTCGCGAACAATCGCTGTGCAGCGCGTTCTATTCAAACCACATATATACATATATTTCATCGATTTTCGTCGATTTCTGTTTAAAACATATTTTATAAATACGTTTTAAAAATGATTCCAACTTCCATTTCAATTTTAAATCAAACTTGAATATTCCACATTATTATAGTATTAAAATGAAAATATTTTCAAAATATATGATTTTGAAATCCATTTCCTTTCGTATTAATTATAACATGAATAAAATAGATCGATAAACCCGTTCGGGTTAAAATGGTGTTTAGCTACTTAACTCGGCTTCACATTTCAATATTTTCATGTCCATTCAAAATCGGACATTAAAATCATAATTTAGTTCTTCACTGAATATTGTTTTAAAATATTCGTTATTTTAAAATATTCATTATTTTTGAATCAGAATGCGACTCAATCATTTACCATATAATTTCAGTTATATGGATTTCATATATCGCATGTATTCAACAATAATGATAAATAATCATTAAACATTCAACCATCATCCATACTGCATTCTACAATTGTATAAGCATTAAAATAAATAAACAACGCTCAACGGTGTCTTTCAACCCATTGATTGATATACAACTAAATATTGGGATTAGTGTATGTCAAATATCAACCCAATACCCGTGTGGGATTTTCGAACAACAATAGTCTACTTAAATAATTCATTGGTTAACAAATTTAACCAATTCTAATTCGGTTTAAATTATTTTTCTACTTAATAAATTTTCACTGTTCAAATTATAAATGGGTATTTATTTCACATTTCAACAATCACAAAGTGTATCCACATTGTTCGAAATACGAGTGTTGGATATTCAAACAACGCTTCTTGTGCAGATGAGTCGTGAATAGTTCATGTGAACTCAAGCAATGTCACATACAACACGTAAAAATCAGCACTAGCAATTTCTATACATATTTACAGTTATAAAATAAATTAAATAACTGTACGAATATTTTAGTGAGAGAATTCTCACTTTAGGTTCCACTACGTCAGTCTTTACTGGACGATTTTATTTTTAAACTAAAATTAACATTCATTTAATTTAGCTTAAAAATTCCACTTGCTCCGTTTTTGTTTTGGTCAATTCCTTGTTGTAGTGCTTGTTGATACAAGCGCAACACAGCTGAAATCGTCAGATTTCCACCTCGTATGAAAAAGATATGATGGTTTATACATTTATTACATTATTTAAAATAATAAATACACTAATTACCCTAATTATCCTTAGTCACGACATTAGGGGGATTAAATCCCATGTCTTCCTCCCAGGTTTGTCGAATTGAGCTCACCTAACCCAATCCTCCACGCAGGACGCCTCACCCCTCTTGCCGATCATCGGAGTATGCCACACCATCCCCTTTCGAGTCGCCATCCATCGTCGTGAGTCTGAAGAGACTCGGTTCCCCATCAACGCTGGAAACAGCTTCGAACTTCGCCTCTTCGAGCAATCAATTCGACCTACACAGGTAATAGTACTCCATTAAATTTGTATCAACTAAAAGAGCACTCAAATCTCCACAAACTTTGTTTTGATTTCACCTTTTAATTTGCAACTATTTTGGAGTAATTTGGTATTAAAAACGGGAGGATCTCGGCTGTTCATTTAGGGTGGCAACGGCTTTCTGAAATAGTGGGGATTAGGTTTTCTAGAAATCTAAGGGTATTTATATAAAATATATTAATATTTAATTCAATAATTTCTCAAACGTAAAGTTAAATGCTCCGAACTCCGAACGAACCCCAATGATTGTCGCCACTTGCTAAATGCCCCCATTCCGAACATAATCAAATATGTTTCATAAGCCAATTCGATCGTTTCGATCAGTTTTCTTCAAAATTAAAATACAAATTAATATAATGGTCATTATTGAATTTGAACGTATATTTTAATTTACCGGGGCCACATACTAACTCCAAAAATTATGAAAATTGTAATCTAGCAATGTTTTGACCATACAGTCTTAACAAAATTAGTATCGTCGAATTTGGAGACCGTTTGAGAAATGGCCTTTTAACTGGTCGATTTAATTTAAATTGAAATTGAAAACGCGTTTAAATTTACTATGCTCACATATTAATTCCAAAAATTATGAAATTTTAAACCTAACAATAATTTGACACTACGGATCCAACAATAGTGGTTTCATCGAAAAAGAAGGTCATTTGCAAAATGTCTATTTTTAAGGGCTTTATATATATATATATATATTAAAATATATATAAAGTCTGTAACTACTATTCTAAATTTTAAACTAGCCATAACTTACAATTTATAAAGTGAAATCTCATTTTCTCATATTCGTTATGTTGAGATTGAAATTCGTCTTCAACACCAAAGGTGCATAAAAACACATCACCAATTCGATAAGGAAGAATAAAGTAAGGCCACAATCGCAGATATACAAAAAGTATAAAAGTAAGAACGCGATGTTTTTATAGTGGTTCGATCCGATAAGTGTCTACATCCACTTTCATATATGATTCCATTATCAATATGTCAATTAAATGGTTTGATTCGCTCTTACAACAAGTTTTATCACTCTCTCACTTGTATATCTTGCTTGAATTCACAAAAAGTCATGGAGAAATGGAATGAACAGTGGAGATATGGTGTGATTAGAGAAGAATTGGAAGGATTTCTTCTAATACTTGAACTTAGATGATGAACCTTCACTCCTAGATTACTTAGATGGATTTGGTGGAAGCCATGATCAATGAATTATTGAATCTTCAATTGATGATGATGAATGAGTGTTAGAATTCTTTAAAATAGTTGTGGAGAGAATTTAGCAGCACTTCGTGGCCAAGATATTCACTCCTCCTCAATGAAGAATTGAGGGGGTATTTATAGGAGATTTTTGGACCGGTGATAATTCCTTAATTATCAGAAAAAAACACCTTGACTAATGGGGCTGAGGCGCCATGACTCATACCGCAACATTATGCCACTCAACGCCTCGAGCTTGTGACACGACATGATTCTCCTTGAGATGGTTTATCTCGTTCGGACGATAGCTGTTAACAATCTGGTAATAGCTGGATGCAGCATGAGTAGGTCACGACATGGTTCGTCTTGAGGTCTTAAATAGTGGCATGCACCTCATGTCGCTGAACGACATGGAGGTAGGGTGGGATGGCGTGTTTCCTTAGCTTGACTTAACTCTCATGACATGGTTTAATGCTGGCATGAATGATAGACGAGATAACGACTTGCGCTATGAAGACATGACTTCTAGGCGCTTTTACTTTACTTTGTCGCCATGAATGAAATGCTACATGATTTGGGGTCGACCCGGTTTCCTTGGAGCGACATAGTGAGGTAGGACCTGCCTTAAAAAGCGATTTGATGTTGTTCCCTTCCTTGCGACACGGCCTTGAAGCGTCTAGGCTTTCACGTCATGAATCCGAGTTCGACTTGGTTGATTTCATATGAATCCAACGACTTGACTAATATCAGCATGACTTTTATAATATATCCGACTCATATTTTATTGAGTAACATTTTGCCCCGTGAATTTCGTGTTATTAAAAATAACATGAGCTTCGAATCAAGATATTTCTGATACTTTTTTATACATTTTTAGTTAAGTTGTTAACTGCTTTTCATGAAGGAATCAAATCACTCTCGGATTTATGTCGTAAGTTATCACCATGTTGCAACCTGCTTTAGTCTTTCCATGTCATGTGAGACTCTCTTAGTCGTGTTGGGCTTCAATCTAAACCGAATTTGACCTAGTCATGTCAGCACCCCTTATATTATCTCCAACCCGTATGTCCCTTCTCATTCCTCATTTGCATCCTGAAGCTTTACTCGTTAATGGCAGATAGGGTTAGAGAGACAACATCGCCTCCCTCCTGAGTGACGTACCTAATCAATCTGACACCTTTACCAAAGTCATCCCATCTAGATTCAAGACGGCTTCAACAAATTCTTGCAATCACCATCAATTACGTCCAATTCATCACTTAAACTCTCGATTTGGAAGAATCCTTCCTTCGACGATCATTCAAAAATTATTGCAAGTAATTTTTAGATATAAATTCCGCTTTCTTTCTCTGAATGCTACGACTTGTATAGAATTCAAGGATTTTCATTTGCTTTTGACACAGTGATGATCTCATAAATTGATTTTGACTATTTTGTGTTATTGAGATGTTTGTGAATCAAAAACGGGTTGGATTGGAATGGATAAACTACTAATGAGGGCTTTGGAATTCATTGATTCTCTTTGAACCCCGTTTTATGTAACGCATACAAGTTGTTTGCACATTTCTTTTTTAACTGAAAGTTCATGACTTTGCGTAAGACAATCACTACTTGTTTGCTTTGATCTTGTAGCATGTTTAGAATTTTTTGCCCCATTTTCACAATTTTGAGTTATCGGCAGGGTTTTAAACACCACGTCGCGTGAATCGACATGATAACCATAAAAACATCGCGAATCCCAAGCTATGTGAATGATATGATACCTGTAAGCCGTAACAACAACATGAATCTTAAATCTAAGTAGCGACATGAGTCTTCATTCATTGCAACGCATAGGTTTTGTATCGGGGAAACAACATGAGCTTTTACCTGTGATAACGACATGAGTTTTTAATAGTGTTTGAATGCTTCTTTTGATGCAATAACCCTTGTGTTGATTCTCAACTGTTAGTTTCTAGCTAATCACACATCTTTGCTTGAACTAAAATCCACGATTTTGTATTGGAAGTCTTTGTGTAACACCCCACCTCCGCCAGGGTAACTCTTGCAAGCACACTAGCTTTGGAGGGGCGTTAAACAAGGTAAACATGCATGCAGATATCACAAGACAGAACATATAAGTAAAGCAGAGTAGTAAAGCAGCGGATAAAACTAGCATTTCAAAACCATAGTCATGTTACAACAAAGTACTTGGTCATTATTTTCCAACAAACAAAGTCTAGAGAAAGCATAAACTGAAAAACTGAAATACATAAAGTACTATCCCCAAAGTGAAGTGATAAACCATAGCAAGCTCAATGTCCAGAACCGTACATGAGCAAATCCTGTAAGCGAGCTATAAAGATCCAAGCTAAGCTCCAATGTTCCCACCCTGAGGACCTGAGGGGGGGGGGAAACGGAAGAAAAGAGGCGAAAGAAAACAGGTCATTCAAAAAGACTGGTAAGCCCTAACTACTATCAGTCCATGAACTAGTAAAGTTAACTGGCATGAGAAGCTGAGATGAACATAAGGATAACAGCATACTGGCATGATGATTAACTAACAAGATAGATAAAGGTGTCATCGCACAATCAAGGTTAAGTTTTGCACCACGGGTGTACTAGCATTCTAACATGTCAAGTAAAAACAAGAATTGATCCCTTGGCCGAAGCTTGGCCCAATATCATGAGGTGACCTAAATCAAGGTCCAACTAAACGGTCTAGTTGATTGGCTCCCTATAAGCCTAACTCGTCAAGTGTCGGTGTCATATGGCCCAAACATGAAATGTAGTTAAACTGCGCTAGGTCCACCCTAGGGTGTATCAAGTCCTAGGGTGTCAACCTCGGACACCAATCAAGTATGCACAGTCTAGATCTACTGGTACCCGTGCCTGATTTTCCAACTCCGGACTATGTGCACGACCATAGTCCGCCTGGACCTACACTGGCGTACCTACTCAGCCGTCGTTTTGGTCGCTTACATGTCAGCCCAGTAATCGTGCCCCACCCCACCCTAGTCCCTAGGGTCTTATGATACTATCAAAAGGGCTACTGCTGAAAAGGACCACGCAACTAGGGTTTCTTAACGGGTTAAATGTGGTTAACCCAATCCGAACGTGGATTAAATTGGTTAAGTGTACCCAAGGTTCATGACTTAACCCCGATTAACCCATCTAGCCCAAATTGGTTAAGTATTAAGTGGACAATGACTTAACCCTAATCAGGGGGCATTAATTAACTTAATCTGCTTTAACCTCTCACATTAGACCTTGTTGTGGTTACTAGTTAAGCCGGGCGGGTCCGGGTAGCTTTACACCACAACTTGGTCTAACCTCGGGTTCGAGCACAACATGACCAACTTCTCACATTGGGTCTTATTTTTTGTAGCCACTAGTTAAGCCGGGCGGGTCCGGGTAGATTTGTGCTACAAACTCAACCCAACCTCGAGTTGGCCACACTCATATTTTCTAAGTGTCATGTCCATTATGTTTACAAAACATAATTACAAGCTAACATATCACGTCATGTTATAAAAACCATGTTCATGTCATAATGTTACCCAACCCCAACGTAATCCCATCGTTTACATAATCGCAACAACGCATAAAGGATAAAATAGGGAACTTGGCATAATCATGACAAAAAGGTGTTGAAGCCACAAGTTTAACATGGTGGCATATGAAATGTACATATGTTCATATACTTGCATTATTAGGCTTCAAAAGTATGCATAAAACCAAACTTAGCATATAAGTGATACATGGTGATAAATAACATGTAGAAGTTGCTAGAAGTTCGCATTTAGCCTCACGTGCAAGTTATCATAAGGGATATGATAACTTCCATGTTGCCAAAATGCAACCTTTAATATAAAGCTTGAAGCTTTAAGCTCACAAACTCAAGTTTAACTTGCATAACATGATAACATGTGTATAATGATCAACCCAAACTTGCATAACATAGCAACATGTGTCATACATAATGATTAAACCAACTTGCATAACATAATGATCAACCAAACTTGCATATCATAATGATCAACCCCAAACTTGCATCATTCATTTAACTTTAGAGTTCAAAAAAGAAAGTAGAAAAGGGCTTACAATGCTATGAAGACACAAATGAATATTTATTATAAAGATTGAGACGAAGCCCTTATGCAATCACCAAAAAAACCCAAATATGCAAGCTCCAAATGAAAAACCCTTGAGCCAAATCAATAAAAACCCTTGCTTTGTAATAGAAATGTTGCAACTTGACTTGAATTGAAACTAAGAATACTCATACAAGATTGAATACACTTGTATGAACTCAAAATCTCTCATATAAATAAACTTAGAAATTTTAGCATGAGGGTGGAGGCCATGAGAGGAACAAATTTGGCATAGTTTAGTTGTAGAATTGAATAATGATGATTTAGGCTAGGCTTAGGGGTCTTTTTATAGAAGATTAGGATAGTATTAGCCATAGGATTAACCCTGGATTCAATCCGAGCCATCAAATCATGTCACATGCCTCCAAAACAGGTCCAAACAGCCAAAATAGGTGCACCAGGCCGACCTGGCCGACCAGGTTGGTCGACCCCCATGTCGACCCCCAGGTCGACTCTAGTGTCGACCTGGTTGGGGGGGGGGGAGGTCGACTCTAGTGTCGACCCCCCTGTCGACCTGTCTGGGCGGGAGTTTTCCTGCCCAGTCTGTTTTGGCTGAATTTGAATTCTAAATTCAAATTTGAACTGTTTTTGAACTTGAAATTTTCTGAAAACTTTGATGGGCCATAACTTGGTCATACGGACTCCGATTTTCGAAAACTCGGACTCTATTTCGCGTATTTTTCCGAGACGAACACAATGGCACAACCCGTTTCCCTTGATTCAGATTTTTCAGTTTAATTCTGCCTTGATTTATGTTATAACATGTTATTCAAAAATACGGGTTGTTACATTCTCCCCTCCTTAAAGGATTTCGTCCCCGAAATCTCCAAGTTAGGAAGAATGTATCCTACCATCCATCATCCATCTACTCAAAACATCATCCACATGCAGTCATTTTCCTTAAAGGATTCTAAATGCTGTATGATCGTATGCGAAGGTGTGTGTATATGTACTTATCTAATGCGAAAATCAGGAGGTTACTGATTTAGTAAACCCCCTTAATGCAAAACATGTTAGTGAAATGAGTCCATATGTATGCAAATTCCTAACATAATTTATAATCTCTACATGAGTGCACATAACATTCATCCATATGCATCATCCACGTGATAGCATAACAAGTTTCATCCATGAATAAGTATAAGCACTCATGCATATGCAACATGAAAGTGTGTGAGCCGATCTTAGTGCCTAATGTGTATCATGCATCCACGAGTATCCACGTGCAAACACTTGCAACCACTTGCAACCATCAAGCATAACATGTTTCAAATACATGTTTCATCCAAAGGGTTTCTACCTAAGATTCTCATGACATGATTAACGAGATAATAAGATAAACAAGATAAACATGGAAAGCAAAAGAAAGAGATCGAGAATGTACCCTAAAAAAGAAATGGATAAAGCCCACGCATCTTCTCCTCGGTTTCCCAAGTTGCATCCTCTTCGGCTTCACCCCACTGAACCTTCACCAACTTGACTTCTCGGTTCCTTAGCTTCTTGATCTCCATTCCCAAGATACGAATCGGAGCTTTTCTCAAAGTTGCTTCTCTCTCTACCTCAATGTCTTCAAGAATGCTTGGTTCAACCAGCTCAGCGGACTCATGTAGGCACTTCCGGAGATGCGAGACATGAAAGACATTATGCACTCCGGCTAGCTTCTCGGGCAATTCCACCTTATAGGCCATCTTTCCAATTCTCTCTATGATTGGGAAGGGTCCTACGAACCTTGGTGCCAGCTTCCCAACTGCTCCAAAACGTACCACATTACGCAAAGGAGAAACCTTCACGAAAACCATGTCTCCCACTTCGAATTCCAAATCTGCCCTTCGCTTGTCAGCATAGGATTTTTGTCTATCTTGGACCGCTTTCATCCTTCTTCTCACTAATTCAACTTTCACGGATGTGTCCCGTATAATATCGGGCCCAAGCATAAGCCTATCTGTTGTCTCCCACCAACAAGATGGTGACCTACACGGCCTCCCATACAAAGCTTCAAATGGTGCCATCCCTATGCTGGCTTGATAGCTATTATTATAAGCAAACTCTACAAGAGGAAGGTGGTCTTCCCAAGTACCACCGAAGTCGAGAATACAAAGCCTCAAGAGATCTTCTAGCACTCTATTCACCCTTTCGGTTTAGCCATCTGTCTGGGGTTGATAGGCTGTACTCAGATTCAATCGCGTGCCCATCGCTTCTTGCAAACTGTTCCAGAACTGGCTAGTGAAAATTGGGTCACGGTCGCTAACTATGCTAGAAGGAACTCCATACAACCGTACTATCTCTCGAAGATAAATAGATACTAGCCATGATGTGGTCCTCTTTCTTTTTACTGGAATGAAGTGAGCACTCTTCGTAAGTCTGTCAACTATGACCCATATGCTCGTGTTCCCTCTCCTTGACCTAGGCAATCCATCCACAAAATCCATAGAAATACTCTCCCACTTCCATTGCGGGACCTCCAATGGATGTAATAGCCCACCTGGTTTCTTTGACTCGGCTTTCACTTGTTGGCACACCATGCACTTTGAAACATACTCTGCCACGTCTTTCTTCATTCCGGCCCAAAAGAAAATGCGCTTCATAACTCTATACATCTTATCTCCTCCCGGATGTATAGTCATCTTCGAGTGATGTGCTTCTTCAAGAACTTTATGCACCAAGTCCCCTACTTGTGGAACACAGCCTTCCATCACGCCTTAGCCAACTTTTATCATCAATAGTATATCTAGCAAGGTGACTAGACGTCTCACCACGAATCAGTTTGTCCATAACTTCGACTAGCTGTGGATCTTCCTTCTGCGAAGCCCCAACTTGATCAAGAAGTGTGGGTCTAAGCTCAAGGGATGCTAATGAACCCGTCATCGACTCAACAGCCGTCGTGAAATCAAAGGTTGCCAAGAATTCTAGGCTCCTCATCTCGACAAACAAGGGATTCAAAGTCAATCTACTTCTGCTTAGTGCATCTGCCACAACATTACCCTTGCCAGGGGTATAAGCTATCTCGAAGTCATAAGATGCCAAGAATTCCATCCACCTTTGCTGCCTTAGATTCAGATCTTTTTGCGAGAAGAGGTACTTGAGTGACTTGTGATCAGTATACAACTCAAACCTTTCGCCTAGAAGATAGTGGCGCCAGGATTTGAGTGTAAAGACGATCGCCGCCAACTCTAAATCATGAGTGAGATAGTTCTTCTCATGAACTTTAAGTTGCCTACCCCCATAACATATCACTCTTCCCTCTTGCATCAGAACAGCTCCTAACCCCGTGCCACATGCATCTGTATATACGGTAAACATCTTACCACTATCGGGTAATGCCAAAACTGGAGCTGAGGTAATGGCTCTTTTGAGCTTTTGAAAAGCAAGCTCACACTCCAAGTCCCATGCAAAGACTAAGTTCTTCTTCGTCAACTTAGTAAGAGGGGCCGAAATCTTAGCGAAGTCCCTGATGAACTTCCTATAGTAGCCCGCCAGACCGAGAAAGCTTCTTACTTCGGTTGCATTCCTAGGAGTCTTCCAGTCTTGAACCACAACCACTTTCGCGGGGTCCACCGCTATGCCTTGCTTAGAAACTATATGTCCAAGAAACTGAACTTCCCTTCTCCAGAAATGACATTTGGAGAACTTGGCTTTCAACTGATGCGCTCTAAGCGTATGCATCACTTCCTTGAGATGCCTAGCATGCTCTTCCTCATCCTTTGAGAAGATCAGAATATCATCCACGAAGACAACAACAAACTTGTTAAGGAACTCCCTGAACACCCTACTCATCAAGTCTACGAAGTAGGCGGGTGCATTAGTCAATCCGAATGGCATGACAAGCCATTTAAAGAATCCATCTGGAGTCCTAAACGCAGTTTTATCAATACTATCCTCAGCTACTCTAAGCTGATGGAATCCGGTGGCTAGATCAAGCTGAGAGAAAACAGAAGCACCAACCAGCTGGTCAAAGAGATCATCAATCCTCGGTAAAGGGTGCCTATTCTTCTTTGTCAGCTTGTTCAACTCTCGATAATCAACACATAGACGAAGCGAACCATCCGCCTTAGTAGCGAATACCACCGGAGCACCCCATTCAGAAATGCTTCGTCTAATAAAGTTCTTCTCAAGCAGCTCCTTGATTTGTTTACCGAGCTCTCTTCTTTCTCGTGGGGCTATGTGCCTAACGGGCAATGATACTGGCTTGGCATTATCGACTAGATAAATGCGGAAATCTATCTCTCATTTAGGGGGTAACTCCTTAACTTCTTCAAAGACATCAGGATAGTCTCGGACCACCCTTACAGATTGCAGATCATCGATGGACGAGTTGAGAGATTCAAGATAACATAACATGACGGGACCTCTAGGGTTACAAGAAATTTCTAGGGTATTACCGAGGCGAGTCGTGAGCCTCACCACCCTATGTTCACAATCGAGAATGGCTCCATAACTGGACAACCAATCCATGCCCAAGATCAACCCGTATCCCGTGAACCGAGAACATAAGCATTACACGTGAATTCTACAGTCAAGATAGAAATCTTAAAATCCACACAAATCATAGATAGATGGGCGGAACCCCCAATTGGATTTGAAACACAAACGGGATCCTCAACAAGACTAGTACTTAGGTGCAAACTTTCAACAAGATCAGAAGAAATAAAACTATGCGATGCGCCAGAATCAAATAAGGTGCGAACAGGATAATCAGAAATATAAACAAGACTTTCTACAGAAATATACCTCGGTCCTGAACTGGAGCAGCGTTGAGAGCATGCACTTGCCCTCCCGAAGGTCCTGCACGCTGATTCTGCCCTTGCTTCTTGGGGCAATCCTTGCTAAAATGTACGGTCTCTCCACAATGAAAGCATTCGCCCAACTTCCTCTTCTTCTTCTTACAGTCTTTAGCTATGTGCCCAACATTCCCACAGTAGTGGCATTTTCTTGGATCCATTGCCTTGGCCTTGTTGCCCTTGTTGTTCTTGTTATTCTTGTTGTTCTGATTGCTCTGATTTCCTCCCCACTTGGAGTCTGTCTTCTTGGTTTGAGTCTCATTAGTCTTGTCTTCCTTCTTGCTATTATTATTGTCTCCTTGAAGCAATGCCATGTCCGCTAGGCCTTCAAAAGTGGCCCCCATGGGTATATGAGATAGAGCTAAACCTTGTAATGGCTCGTTCAACCCTCGTGCAAAGCGCAAAGCCTTCTTCTGGGGAGTATTAATCATGTCCAAACCGAATCGGGCGAGCTGGTTAAACTCATTCACATACTGCCTCACTGTCATGTCTCCTTGCTTCAAAGATATAAACTTCTCCAATTGCAGATTTGCCTCAGCTGATGATAGAAACTTAAGCCCAAACCTCGTCCTAAAGTCAGGCCAAGTCTCTATAGGTTTAGTAGCATTGGTGACCTCCCACCAATAAGCAGCTTCTTCTTTTAATAGCCATGTTGCTAATAAAATCTTTCTATGGTCTTCCACATCAAAGATAGCGAAAAGATCTTCAGTTTCTTTCAACCAATTTCGTGCCTCCACAAAAGTCTCCGTCCTAATGAAATTCTTACCACCCATCGCCTTGAAGTTCCGCTTGTGGATTCCGAGGAGGGGGAGGAGGAACCTCAGTTATATTGGGGGTATTTGCTGGGCCCACGTCGTTGGCCCTAGCTTCCAAGTACCTCCGGAACCATCCGGGAATGGTCACTCCCTCGGGAAGGTTAAGATCGGCCATACTGAAAAGGAAAAGATAGATTTAGAACGAGGAAACGAAGGATAGTGCTAATGGCTTTTGGGGAATAGCCTTTTAAAATAACTAGACTTTTCTTGGAAAATACTTAATTGGTTTTGAAAATAGTTTTTCAAAGGTAAGTTTCAAAAACACTTTTGCTCAAATCTTGTAAACCTGGCTCTGATACCAAATGTAACACCCCACCTCCACCAGGGTAACTCTTGCAAGCACACTAGCTTTGGAGGGGCGTTAAACAAGGTAAACATGCATGCAGATATCACAAGACAGAACATATAAGTAAAACAGAGTAGTAAAGCAGCGGATAAAACTAGCATTTCAAAACCATAGTCATGTTACAACAAAGTTCTTGGTCATTATTTTCCAACAAACAAAGTCTAGAGAAAGCATAAACTGAAAAACTGAAATACATAAAGTACTATCCCCAAAGTGAAGTGATAAACCATAGCAAGCTCAATGTCCAGAACCGTACATGAGCAAATCCCGTAAGCGAGCTATAAAGATCCAAGCTAAGCTCCAATGTTCCCACCCTAAGGACCTGAGGGAGGGGGGGGGGAACGAAAGAAAAGAGGCGAAAGAAAACAGATCAGTCAAAAAGACTGGTAAGCCGTAACTACTATCAGTCCATGAACTAGTAAAGTTAACTGGCATGAGAAGCTGAGATGAACATAAGGATAACAGCATACTGACATGATGATTAACTAACAAGATAGATAAAGGTGTCATCGCATAATCAAGGTTAAGTTTTGCACCACGGGTGTACTAGCATTCTAACATGTCAAGTAAAAACAAGAATTGATCCCTTGGCCCAAGCTTGGCCCAATATCATGAGGTGACCTAAATCAAGGTCCAACTACATGGTCTAGTTGATCGGCTCCCTATAAGCCTAACTCGTCAAGTGTCGGTGTCATACGGCCCAAACATGAAATGTAGTTAAACTGCGCTAGGTCTACCCTAGGGTGTATCAAGTCCTAGGGTGTCAACCTCGGACACCAATCAAGTATGCACAGTCTAGATCTACTGGTACCCGTGCCTGATTTTCCAACTCCGGACTATGTGCACGACCATAGTCCGCCTGGACCTACACCGGCGTACCTACTCAGCCGTCGTTTTGGTCGCTTAGATGTCAGCCCAGTAATCGTGCCCCGCCCTAGCCTAGTCCCTAGGGTCTTATGATACTATCAAAAGGGTTACTGCTGAAAAGGACCACGCAACTAGGGTTTCTTAACGGGTTAAATGTGGTTAACCCGATCCGAACGTGGATTAAATTGGTTAAGTGTACCCAAGGTTCATGACTTAACCCCGATTAACCCATCAAGCCCAAATTGGTTAAGTATTAAGTGGACCATGACTTAACCCTAATCAGGGGGCATTAATTAACTTAATGTGCTTTAACCTCTTACATTAGACCTTGTTGTGGTTACTAGTTAAGCCGGGCGGGTCCGGGTAGCTTTACACCACAACTTGGTCTAACCTCGGGTTCGAGCACAACATGACCAACTTCTCACATTGGGTCTTATTGTTTGTAGCCACTAGTTAAGCCGGGCGGGTCCGGGTAGATTTATGCTACAAACTCAACCCAACCTCGAGTTGGCCACACTCATATTTTCTAAGTGTCATGTCCATTATGTTTCCAAAACATAATTACAAGCTAACATATCACGTCATGTTATAAAAACCATGTTCATGTCATAATGTTACCCAACCCCAACGTAATCCCATCGTTTACATAATCGCAACAACGCATAAAGGATTAAATAGGGAACTTGGCATAATCATGACAAAAAGGTGTTGAAGCCACAAGTTTAACATGATGGCATATGAAATGTACATATCTTCATATACTTGCTTTATTAGGCTTCAAAAGTATGCATAAAACCAAACTTAGCATATAAGTGATACATGGTGATAAATGACATGTAGAATTTGCTAGAAGTTCGCATTTAGCCTCACATGCAAGTTATCATAAGGGATATGATAACTTCCATGTTGCCAAAATGCAACCTTTAATATAAAGCTTGAAGCTTTAAGCTCACAAACTCAAGTTTAACTTGCATAACATGATAACATGTGTATAATGATCAACCCAAACTTGCATAACATAGCAACATGTGTCATACATAATGATTAAACCAACTTGCAAAACATAATGATCAACCAAACTTGCATATCATAATGATCAACCCCAAACTTGCATCATTCATTTAACTTTAAAGTTCAAAAAAGAAAGTAGAAAAGGGCTTACAATGCTATGAAGACACAAATGAATATTTATTATAAAGATTGAGACGAAGCCCTTATGCAATCACCAAAAAAACCCAAATATGCAAGCTCCAAATGAAAAACCCTTGAGCCAAATCAATAAAAACCCTTGCTTTGTAATAGAAATGTTGCAACTTGACTTGAATGCAAACTAAGAATACTCATACAAGCTTGAATACACTTGTATGAACTCAAAATCTCTCATATAAATAAACTTAGAAATTTTAGCATGAGGGTGGAGGCCATGAGAGGAACAAATTTGGCATAGTTTAGTTGTAGAATTGAATAATGATGATTTAGGCTAGGCTTAGGGGTCTTTATATAGAAGATTAGGATAGTATTAGCCATAGGATTAACCCTAGATTCAATCCGAGCCATCAAATCACGTCACATGCCTCCAAAACAGGTCCAAACAGCCATAATAGGTGCACCAGGCCGACCTGGCCGACCAGGGAGGTCGACCCCCAGGTCGACTCTAGTGTCGACCTGGTTGGGGGGGAGGTCGACTCTAGTGTCGACCCCTTGTCGACCTGTCTGGGCGGGAGTTTTCCCGCCCAGTCTGTTTTGGCTGAATTCGAATTCTAAATTCAAATTTGAACTGTTTTTGAACTTGAAATTTTCTGAAAACTTTGACGGGCCATAACTTGGTCATACAGACTCCGATTTTCGAAAACTCGAACTCTATTTCGCCTATTTTTCCGAGACGAATGCAATGGCACAGCCAGTTTCCCATGATTCAGATTTTACAGTTTAATTCTGCCTTGATTTATGTTATAACATGTTATTCAAAAATACGGGTTGTTACACTTTGTTACGGATTTACTGCTGATATGTGGCACAATCCGAATTATGCTAGTTTTATCACCACATTCTCAAGTCACCTAATAACCCTTGAATTTCCATGTCCTCAAGACGACTTGAGCCACCAACTCGTAGCTGCTATTTAAGTCACCAGAAATGTCGTGGCGTGAGTGCGACTTGGTTCCCCACGTTGCTTAATACGGCTTGCTTCTCTGATGAAGTAAATTTACGGTTGTGAATTGTTATTCATGTTGTCATTCAACCCTATCCATAAGACATATTAAGACTCATGGCGACTTAAGTTCACATAATTTGAGCTTAACGAATTGATTGTTTCAATGATATAAGATTTCTTCAATCTAAATCGTTGCAAGCCAAATCTTCTGCAGCATGAGTCATCAAATGGCTTGAGCCATGTTGTGACTTAAACTGTCTTCGATTATATTATCTCACCTGCAACTTAAATTACGTTACGACCCATGTCGCATAATGTCCTGAGTTTTAATCGGCTTATAAGTTAAGTGGACATGCGATTTCAAAGTTACATGATTTCTCAACCCCTTGAGCACTTAGTGCTTGGAAGATTCATAGTTTTACCTTCAAGGACTAAGAATCTTTCTACTGTATCTCCTAAAAAGTATTTAAGCTTACTTGTGTAGAATGACTACTAGAAAGTGATCTCGCCTTCAAAATGAAGAGACTTCTTTGGATCAACCCAACACTTCTTTTACCACGACTTCTGAAACCGTAACAAACATAGCTTTTGGTCAAGTTTATGCCTCATTACCCTTGGAACTTCATCCATTTAAGGCTAGAAATCAGGAGAAGCAATCTACCACACTAACTCAAGAGAAATATGTGCAATTGTGTGGTCAATATGGAATTCCCCGCACAGATTCAATATTACCAGTAGAGGGTGTCTTCGCTGATGAAACTCCAGCTGGATACATTGCTGTAAACAAACATATGTTAGCGGCTAGTGCTAACCCTCAGTTTAATACCTTTCTAGAGCGAAACTTAAATTGTCTAGTCATTGCTCCCTTCCAACTTCATCTTAATAGTTATACAGTTTTACTGGGACTTTGTATCCTCTTTATTGATGCAAAAAAGTAGAAGCCTACCTTTCAACAAATCCGTTACTTATGATCTTTTAAGCGTAGGAAGGATACTCCTACTATTATCCATGTTGACGGTGCCAGAAATCGGAAGCTTATTCTTGAACTACTGGATAGTGTTTCTGGATTTTTAAACCAATTTTTCTTTGTGATATACCCCATGACGTTCCGATGGCGTTGGACAGATGGAGGTAAGCATAGTTTTCCGAGTAATTTTACCCTATATTTTCCTTCAAATCATACCTCCTTACATTGTTTCCTATGGAACACAGTCGTTCCTGCCCCGATCAAAGATAACAAAGCTTTTACCTCTCTGAAGGATACATATCAAGCATTGAAAGCCATTAATGAGACGAAGAGAAGTAGAAAATCCTTAATTATGGAAACTCTTCTTCGTCAATATGAATTAATTCATCCTTTGAGGAATTTTTTGTCTAGAGTAGGGCCTCCAACCCTCAAATCAAATCCTACAGAGCTGGACATTAGCAGTTCTGGTGGCGGGAATGTGACTCAAGACCAAACTATCGATCAGGACCCAACTATTTATCCATCTTTTAAGAAGTTCTCGAAGCCTATTGGTGGTAGAATATTGCCTTCATCAATGACTTTGAATAAGGATGAAAATTTTAGTCGACGTAGGGGCAAGGATCCTACAGCATCAACCGAACTGGCTGAAAAAGAAAGTGCCTCCCCGAACACTGAGTCAGAGACAGAATCCGAACAGGTCGAGGATGATAACATGGAGGCAAATACTTCAGAATCTGAGCATGAGACTAAGTATGGCGGGGAAGATGAAACTTCATTAGAGATCAACCCAAATGTCGAAATGACAACTGAGGACCCTCTCGTACAAAATGCAACAAGGGAAGATTCTGCATGTACCTTTGATAACTTGGGGGATCTTAATACAGCTAAGTATCTTAGCCAAGATGATATAGTAACTCAGCCTCTTGATTCCCGCAACATAATCACAGCAGCTAGCATAATGGAGAATCCGGCCTCCAAGACAAGAAAGTTGTTGAAATCCTTAGGAATTCCCTCAGAACCAATTAGGAAGATTGATTCATCAGCAATAACTTATTTTTAGAAAATATTTTAAACATACAACATTTCTGATGATCATATTTTATAATTTGCCTTTAATACTTGGCAAGCCAATCACTGAAATCAATTTTGAACTTATTTTATATGGTTCAGATATGCACAAGAAACGTTCATCAGGTTTTAGATCAGACTTCAACAAGAAAAGCAAAGCCTTCAATCCAAAGAACCTATTACACTCTGATACCCCACGACCATCCCATCATCATAAACAAAACCATCATCCCCCGCCCCCGGAGTCTTCACACTAGCCCTTACACGTACCAGAGTCGGAATTGACTGAAGAGCAAGGGCGGAGTATTCGTGAGGAAGAGGACGAGGAGATTCACGTGGTACAAAGAGGATACCCCGGATGAAGAGAGCCGAAGGAAGAAGCGAGGAAGGGATGATTCAGGAAAAGGTGGCTCACACAAATATCGTCGAATAGAGAAGCTTCCTATTAGGCCCCGTTCGACTTCATTTTCTGGCCCTCCTGGTCCTTCGAATGAAATCCATTCAATCATTCACAAACCTCGCCATGATCTCGGACCAACAAGTGTTCCTTTCTCCGAACGAATCCCAGGCTGGAATCTTTGAAGGGCATATGTACGATTGTGGTGTGAGTTTAACCGATGCTGATGACCTATCCAAGGAGGTAGATGTAGTAATAAGGCAGACGCATACTCAACTTGACAATGCTAAGAGCTAGCTTGATACGAAGTGGAATACTGTTAAAGACAGTGCTAGGAGAAAGCTGTATGGATGGAATAAACTTGGTGATGATCACCAAAAACGTCATGATGCTAACCTTGCTAAAATTGCCAAGTTGGAGAATGACAAGGTCAAATGGGAAAAATTTTGGATTCTCGTGATGCTACTATTGCGGTACTCAATAAAAGGGTTATGGAGCTAGAAGCGTTAGATAATGAAAACAAGAAACTCCGAGAAGAACTTGAAGCTGCCAGAAAAAGAGAAAAGGAAGCCTTAACCACCAAATGCAATGTCGAAGCCACATTACCTGTAGAAAAGGATTTTTCCAAATAGTATCGGGACGAAGCCGCCCAACTTAGGAAAACCATTTTCTCGTTAAAGGCTTCTAATCAAACATGACATCTAAAGTTGAATCTCTCGAGAAAGACAAGACCACCATGAGGAAACTCTTAAGCAAGCCATAGTTGAGGATGACATGTTATGATTTTACGTCTTCAGCATCATGAGTCGCAGGAGTTTGCACTACTTGGGGGATAGCTTTTCGACCACTCTAGCACTTGTCTGGGAACGAGTACTTGAAATCAATGGTGTCGATTGAAGTGAGGATGAACTCATTAATAGACTCTTAGATGAACTAAGAAGGCTTTGGAAGTGGGGAAGATTTTATTCGATAAAGAGAGGGCCGGTACTTTTGGAGAGCCAATTCAAAACTAACCCGATACCAATCTCTCTACTGATCCTGTGGATCTTGGAGCTTCTGGTTCGCAAACATTGGTTAACCTTACTGATGTTCCCAAAGAGAAGGATGTAATTACCAAGGGGAATGCTACTATAGCGAATATTACTGAAGAGCATAGTGGAGATGATAAGGCTAATGATGAAAACACTGAAAATTAGAGAATCGAGCACAGGGATGTCCAGAAAAAACCTCTAGAAGCAGGTAAAATTGAAACCAACTATACTGTGTCGTGCCTAGAATCCATTTTTGATTTTCCTAGGTCCCTTGCTAATTATGCTTGTTGTTTCCATAATCTAGGTTTAATCTCACCTTCATCTTCTTCCATTATAGGAAATACAACAACAATTGAAGCTACTATAAATGATTCACCCTTAGTGACCGTCGCTCTCACTTTCGTTATTACTCCCCCTCCTCCTAGTAACACTTCCCTGCTTGTAATTATAGATATCGGGTTAGAAGATACAAGAATCAAAGCTTTCTCAGATTTAGATGATGTTGATTATAATCTGAGCGATGACCTTGAGGCCAATGAAACGGATGAAAGCCCGAAGGATGCTGCCAAGGATAAAGGCAAGAAAGCTGCTAAGTCTTCATCATCTAAGATGCTCAAGAAAAAGAAGAAGAAAGACATGGAAACTATTACTTTATCCTCTCAGGAAAATCCGACTGTGGAAAAGACCCCTCCTCCTTTTAACAAACCATCTTTGAGGTCAGGTGATAGGAAGAAGCAGTAGTGCTTGGAACCGACTTATTTTGCTTCTCGATCATTACCTTCTACATGTTGTATTCTGCTGGTATCATAGCCTCAGATCCAAACGCAAGCGCAAATGGAGTATGCCCTATCGCTGTTTTATGAGTGGTACGTTATGCCTATGGTGCAAGCGGAAGCTCATCTACCCATGTGCCCTTAGCTTTTTCAAGTTGCTTCTTATTAGTTGACTTCAAGATTTTGTTGATTGCTTCGACTTGCCCGTTGGCCTGCGGTTGAGCAACGATTGCAAAACTCTTCCTGATTTTGTACTTGGCACAGAAATCTAGAATTCATTGCTCTAAAATTGAGTTCCGTTATTGGTGATTATTTTCTATGGTACACCGAACCTACAGATGATGTTCTTCACAAAATTGATCACCTCCTTTGAAGTAATAGTAGCTGGCGGTTCTGCTTCAGCCCATTTAGTGAAATAATCAACTGCCACTATTGCATACTTTATATACGATTTAGCTGTAGGTAATGCTCCGACCGAGTCTATGCTCCAGATGGAAAATGGCCACTGGCTAACCATTTGAGTCAATTCAGTGGGAGGCTCTCTTGGAATTTTGGCAAACCTTTGGCATCTTTCACACTTTTTAACATAGGTCATCGCATCCAGGTTCACATCGGGCAAAAAGTAGCCATATCGCAAAATTTTCTTGGCTAATGTTTGACCGGCTATGTGACCTCCACAATCTCCTCCATGTAATTATACCAAGATCGCTTTTGATTCCTCCTTTGTTACACATCGAAACAATGACATAGAGAATCCTCGTTCATATAACCTTCCGTCCTGAATAAGATATAGTAGAGCCTTGCATACTATCTTCCTTCGCTTCTTTGGCTCTTCCGGGAGTGTCCCATTGAGGATATATTCCTTGATCGGAGTCATCCATGATATGGGCTCTTCAACCATCTCCATGATCCAGTCAACATCTACTTCCTCAATGGCAGGAGTTGAAAGGACTTCTATTGGAACAAGACCCAGCAACTGTGCATCTAAAGAACTGGCATATTTGGCAAGGGAATCTGCCTTTGAATTTTCTTCCCTCGGAATGTGGGATATAGTGCAGTGGTCGAGGTCGTTGAGAAGTTCCATGGATTTGATAAGATAAGAAGGAAGGTTTCTAATTTTAGACTGGAATTCTCCAAGGACCTGACACACTACCAGTTGAGAATCACTAAAGATTTGCAAAGTTTCCAGATTTAGCTCCTTTGCAAATTTCATCCCTATTATTAATGCTTCGTATTTAGCCTCATTATTTGTCGATGGGAATTCCAATCTCAAGGCATAACATAGAGAATGGCCATCCGGAGTTTCTAAGGAAATTCTGGCCCCTGAACAGTAATCATTCATGGACCAATCAAAGTATAGCTCATTCGTGGACCCATCAAAGTATAGCTTCCAGCTAGCCACTGTCTCTGCTGGTTCTTAAGTTTCTTCTCCCATGTCCATGAACTTGGCAATGAAATCTACTAAGGTTTTCCCATTAATAGTTCTTCGGGGGTGATAAGTGATGTCATATTGGCTAAGCTAAATGTTCCACTTCAATAACCTACTCGAAGATTTTGGGAGAAATAGAACTTGTCTTAACGGTTGATCGGTAAGAATTTTTATAGGATGGGATTGGAAATATTGCCTCAATTTATTTGACGCAATTAGTAGACAGTAGGCAAGTTTTTCTAACTTTGGGTAGTTTAATTCCGCTCCGGCGAGTCGCTTGCTATTGTATTAAACTGGACATTGGACTTTGGTATCCTCACGGACGAGTGCGGCGCTTAAGGCATGTGATGAGACAGCTAAATATAGGAAAAGATCATCTCCATCTCTAGGCTTAGAAAGCATCAGTTGTGACTCCATGTGCTTAATCAATTCTTCGAAGGCTGTTTGACATTCTGAATTCCACTGGAAGTCTTTCTTTCCCTTTTTCAAAGAATCGAAAAGTGGGATGCACCGATCATTTGCTTTGGAGATGAACCGGTTAAGTGCAGCAACTTTCCCATTCGAACTTTGAAGTTCTTTCTTTGTCCTTGGAGCTCTCATTTCCCATAATGCTGTGACTTGGGATGGATTCGCCTCAATGCCCCTAGCGTTGACTTTAAATCCGAGAAATTTTCCAGATGAAACTCCGAATGAGCATTTTAGAGGATTTAACTTCATACCGTACTTTCTAAGGATATTAAACATCTCGGCTATATTATTAAGATGATTTTATGCCTTTTTGGATTTTACCAGCATATCGTCTACATAGAGCTCCATAGTGTTCCCAATTTGGGATTTGAACATGGAATTCGCAAGGTGCCGATAGGTTGCTCCCGCATTCTTTAATCCAAACGGCATAAGCTTGTAGCAATATAAGCCTCTATCAGTAATGGAACTCGTGTTTTCTTTGTCTGGCTTATGCATCATGATATGATTATACCCAGAGTATGCATCCATGAATGGAAATAATTCATGCCCTGCAGTTGCGTAGACATGTTGGTCAATTCTCGGTAATCGGAAACTGTCTTTGGGACATGCTTTGTTAAGGTCCGAGTAGTTTATGCACACTCTCCATTTGCCGTTGGATTTTTTAACAAGGACCGGATTGTAAACCCAAGCAGGATACGTAGATTATCTTATAAAAATATTTTGAAACAAACTATCTACTTCTACTTTTAATGCCACAGGTCTTTCAGGTCCTTGCATTCGTCTTTTTTGTTTCATAGGAGTTAAACTGGGATTAATATTCAACTTATGAACATTTACATCTGGTGATATTTCGCACATGTCAAAGTGCGTCCATGCAAAAACATCTAAGTTTACTTTTAAAAACAATATCAAATTCTTCTGCAATTTCAGGCCGAGCTGAGAACCTATCTTTAAGACTCAGTTAGGATCTTTATCATGCACTGGAACAGAGATGGTGTCCTCAGCCGGTGCCGCTCTGCTTTCCCCCATACTAGTCTTTCTTGGATCAATTTCCTTCTAGGTTCCACTACGCTCACCAGTATGAGGGCTCCTCTCTAATTGCTAGGGGGATTATGAATGCGGAGCAGGAGCTCCACATCCTTCTTCACTTCCTTCTTTCTTGCTTCAACAAGCTCAATCAGATAGCACTCGCTTGCTGCTTGTTGGTCGCCCTTGACTGTGCCAATTCTATTTTCAATAGGGAATTTCATTGTGAGACACCATAGAGCCATCATTATTCTAATTACTGCGAGGGTTAGCCTTCCAAGGAAGGCGTTGTAAGCAGAGAACTCATCTATTATGACAAAATCTTGTTTTAGTGCTGCCTTACACTCTCCTTCTTCAAGCTCGACAAGCAAATTGATGACACCAATTGGTTGAACGGCTTGCCCCGTGAATCTTTGAATTTTATTTTTGCAGGCTTTCACATCGTCCATGGAGAGTTTCATTTTATGAAATGCAATGACGAATAGGACGTTGACCGATGCCCCACTATCAACTAAGACCCTTCAAACAATGGCTAGACCCAAACCGATGGTTACCACCATAGGATCCACCATTGGAGTTATGAGCCCGTTTGCATCCTCATCTTTGAACACAATGTCATTCCATGGAATTATCGGCATCTTTGCTGACAAAGGTTCATTCATGATCATAACTCTTCCTCTTTCGGAAGGTTCTTTGTTTCATTAGAGTATTACACAATGGCCCCCCAGCTTCTCCCGGTTGGGTGCAGTCCACCTGATATAGTATTGATAATCAACCTTGGAATAGTAGCGACCAAAGCATTCTTATTCTACTTAGGTTGTCCCGTAGAGGTTCCTTGGCCTTGAGCGTTCTAGGTATTTTACGAGTTCTTTGTATACTGCTAAAGTCTGTTTTTCCTTATCGATTCCTCAATTAAGCTTTTCAGGTATGTACACTCGTTTTTATTGTGACCTGGCTGGTTATGAAATCGGCAGAACCTTCCTGACTTGGCTGCTGCATCACTAACCTTCACTTGTTTTGGTACTAGGTAATCTTCAGTATCTTTGGTTGTCAAGAAGTTGTTTTCGATAGTATCTCTCAAAGGAGTCAATTCCGAATTCTTAAACAAATGAAGCTTTTTATTAAGTCAGTTGTCTTCTTCGTCATTCCCTCTTTTCTGATTACTAGGATTCTTATGACCACTTTCCGCATTATTCTTCTTCTTCTCGTGCTATATACTGCTTTCTGGAACATCCATAGTATAGGCTGGATCCTCATCCACGCCTATGTACTCCTCGGCTTTATCACACAGTTCCTCTAGAGTAGTTGGTTTCATCTTTTTAATCCAACGTCCAAGCTTGGTTTTCTTGCTTATGGCTCCCTTCAAAGCCATTAAAACCAAATGTGGCTCATAGTTTCCTACCTCAACCGCGACGATGTTGAAGCAGGTGAGAGAAGCCCTTATTGATTCCCCTGGCCTCTGTTCAAGTTCGTTTAACTTCATGACATCTCGTACATTTGTCGCTTGGAGCCTGAATTGTTCTCGAAACAGTTTGGCCAATGTAGCAAATTCATCCACATATCTGGGCGGTAGCTTCGTGAACCAAAGCAATGCCACTTCTTCGAGATAAGTCGGATAATACAAGCACTTCAACTCATCAGTGGCCACGTGCCCCGTCCATATGATGATCGTATTTGAATAGAAATATGTCGGGATCACTTGTTCCATTGTAAGCCTGGATAGTTGGTGGTTTAAATTTGTTTGGATATGGTGCCATCTTTATCCTTTCTGTGAGTGGTGTTTTGTTGGGAGAAAATCCCCAGTCCTTCTTATCATCCGACTTCCTCGAACTCTTTTCCATAATTCTGTGCACCATTTCTGTTATGCGCTCTTCTTCGTTGAGCTGGACCACGGGGGAGATGCCGTCATCTTTACCGGATGTTTTCCTAAATAAACGGTCGCGGTTCAGATTGCGGACCCATGGGCCTCCCACTTGAGGAGGTGCCCCTTTGGTGATTCAAAGCACTTGTCGAGAAGTCACTTTATCGATATGGTTGCGTGCATTGTTGACTTAGCTTCCTTACGCCGAGGATCTTTGGAACTTGTAATCTCTTGAATAGAATCTCCTTGGTTTGGACTTGAAGAAGCAGAGCTCGCATTCTCCGTACGATTAGTTTTAACGGACTAAACACGAGCGACATTCATAGTAACTTTCGCCGTAGCGGCTTGCATGGCGAACATGGATTCAAGTTTCTTCAGCATGACATTGTTTGCAATGTCTATTTGGCTTGTTAAAGTTGCGGCAACTTCATCCAATTCTCATTTTATTATGGAGGCTTCGACCTTAGAACTTTCCCCAACTTCAGAGTGGTTAGTAAGGGGAATATTCTCGTTGTCGGGGGCATTATGATCATTCTCGACATTTTGACTAGTGGCCTTCTTCGATGGTCTACCAGGTTTACCCATAATTTCAGGAAAGGGGTTGAACTAGATCGCAGTGAGATAGGCTTAGATTCCTAATGCAAGGTCTTGAACTTTGTGAGAGAGTATGAGAGAACAAAATATTGAATCGGCCCCACGGTGGGCGCCAAAAGTTGAGATCGAAATTCGTCTTCAACGCCAAAGGTGCATAAAAACACTTCACCAATCCAGTAAGGAATAATGAAGTGAGGCCGCAATCACAAACATACAAAAGGAATAAAAGTAAGAATACAGAGTTTTTATAGTGATTCGATCCAATGAGGATCTACATCCACTTTCATATACGATTCCATTATCAATATGTCAATTACAAGGTTTGTTTCACTCTTACAACAATTTTTATCACTCTCTCAGTTGTAGATCTCGCTTGAATTCACATAATGTCATGGAGAAATGAAATGACCAGCAGAGATATGGTGTGATTAGAGAAGAATTGGAAGGATTTCTTCTAATACTTGAGCTTAGATGATGAACCTTCAACTCCTAGATCACTTAGATGGATTCGGTTGAAGCCATGATCAATGAATGATTGAATCTCCAAATGATGATGAGTGTTAAAATCCTTTGAAATAGTTGTGGAGAGATTTTAGTAGCACTTCGTGGCCAAGATATTCCCTCCCCCTCAATGAAGAATTGAGGGGGTATTTATAGGTGATTTTCGGACAGGTGGCAATTCTGTAATTATCCAGGAAAAATGCCTTGATTAATGGCGTAGAGACGCCATGACTCATACCGCAACATTATGCCACTCAACGCCTTGAGCTTGCAACACGACATGATTCTCCTCGAGATGGTTTATCTCGTTCGGACGATAGTTGTTAACAATCTGGTAATAGCTTGATGTGGCATGAGTAGGTCACGACAAGGTTTATCTTGAGGTCTTGCGGCTTACACCTCATGTCGCCATACGACATAGAGAAAGGGCGGCATAGCATGTTTCCTGAGCTAGACTTAACTCTCATGACATGGTTTAAGGCCGACATGAACGATAGACAAGATAACTACTTGCGCTACGACGACATGACTTCCAGGTGCTTTTACTTTACTTTGTCGCCATGAATGAAATGCGGCATAACTCGGGGTCGACCCGGTTTTCTCGGAGCGACATGTCGAGGTATGACCTGCCTTAAAAAGCGAATTGATGTTGTTCCCTTCCTTGCGACATGGCCTTGAAGGGTCTTGGCTTTCACGTCATGAATCCGAGTTCGACTTGGTTGATTTTATATGATTCCTACGACTTGACTAATATTAGCATGACTTTTATATTATATCTGATTCATATTTTATGTGTTAACAGTTAGAAAATTACAGTTCAAAATATTCCAACGTTTCTTGTTTTGATGAAATCCAACTTATATTGAATTTTATACATTCAATTGGAATTAAAAATCGAATTTTCAAACTACCGCACCATTTCTAGTTCGTTTTAATTAAATTTTAGTTTTATACTTTCTAACCTCAATTTAAATAATTTTTAGTTGTTATTATTTAAAATATATCACTGTAAATATTCAAAACCAATTAAAACAGCTAAAATAAAAATTTTAAATTGGTTCAAAAATTTCGTATTGTCACAATCTCCCCTCACTTAAAATCTTTTCGTCCTCGAAAAGGAACGGAGCTGAAAGTTGTTTAACCAACCAACTCAACTTTCATTCTGCCTTAAGTTCTTCAACTTTTCAGTTTCTAAGAACATTCTAATTTCTCAAAAATTAGGCTAACGCCCTAAATTTTCAAAAAATTTCGCCATAACCTCCTTTGCACGGGAAGGGTCCAAAAAATTTATTCGGCTGTATTGGGCACCCAATAAATCAGTAAAAAGCATACACAATTTTTGTGACCTATTTATGCCCAAGGAAGACTTGTAAAAATGTCAAAATCTCATAACTTGCAGCAATGTTGGAAATAAAATAATACATATGCCTTAAGTAACAACAAGAGAGACGTGAATTTTTGTCATCTCCAGACCTGTGTAGGGTTTTTATTAAATCCTTCCTCGAGCATCATTACATGTAAATTATTAAGTCCATACCAGTCTTCTGTAGAACCTGTAATTCAGTCCACGCCATACAAGCATCTCGCCCGTATTGAAATCCAAACCTCGTCATATAAGCGCCAAATGCTTATATGGAATATGATATGATATGTTGTCTTAATGTAGTATGCCATGCGGTGTAGTTTATATTTATTTGTTACTATCCTATGGCATATGCTTATAATCTTATACAGAACAACCATCACAACAGATCCATAAACCCTCACAGTAGTTTATATGATAAAAAAAATTGCGCAACCAACTCATTAAGGTGCACCTGTTTGTCAGGCACGCAATATATTTCTCTACTCAACAGTAAATCCATAACCTGCTCAGTATGTATATATATGCACATATCTATCTAATAGATAGATCCAATTCGAACTAAATTCTCTATTCATCTCTATATTATATTTGGTTTGGTTTTATTTATCATTCATTCTCTTATGGGTTTTATCATTCCAATATTTTTATTAATCAAACTAATTATCATCCACCACAACCAGCAATCAATTAGTTGATTAAATTTTCAAATATATAACTTTATATATACTCAAAAATCCAATTTCAAGATCAAATCAGAAAACAATAAATTCCAACTTAGTTTTGGTTCTCACATCAGTCAATTGGAAATATATAGATATCCCACTTTCGAAACTCGAACATAAATGCTGATGATACTCGAGTAATCATCAGAATCATCTCCGGGCGACTAGAGTGTGATTCTATATCTACCCAGTATATTTGACACTTCGAATATACGTTCATGACGTATATATGCAAAATATACTTATACTTGATTGTCCAAATCCAATATAAAATAAAATACTTAAATCTTTATATTAAGATATAAATTTTTCAAAATTAAATTTGTTTTTTAATAAATAACACTCTTCAAACTCAGATTTTACTAAGCCTATCTGTAACGAGTTATTTTTATAGGATTTTACTAATCCTATCTTTGGTGAATTCTTTCGTTCGAATCTAATGTGTCTTGTTGACGAGCTTTATAAACTAAGGCTCTGATATGAAATTGAGACGACCCAGATTTCGCTCAGTCCAAATCGATCGCTAAACCGGTAGAGATCGTTCGAAGCCCGGATTGCTTTGAGAACACGACACATCAGAACACAAACACTAGAACATTTCATTGCTATTACAACAATTACATTAGAGTAAATGATATCAGAGTACAAATAAATAATTTACAGTGGAAAATATCATAGATTTAATAAATTACAAAGCAGCCGAAAATATATACATAAATATAATACAACGGAAAAATCATCGACTAGCACAACTGAAGGAAATACACGGATACAAAAATTTCCAAATAAAGCTCCGCCTGTAACCCAAGATCCTGGGAAAAGAAATATCTTCAAAAATCAAAACTACTAGCTGCCCATGTGGAAAATATGGGCACCCAGAGTTTAGGTAGAAACAATAAACTCTGAGTTAGTCATGGGACTAGTGTGAGAACTAGTGTAGTAATTAAATATTTATTTTAAAAGTTGGGAAAACCATGGGACCACGCCATATAACACGGAACTGGTTTACTCCACATGAGTCTGAGTTTAAATAGAACAATGCAATGCTTTTTGGAATATGAAGCTATTATAAGACTCATGTCCCATCACACAATGCAACGCAAGCTGAAGGATAAACTTTTCCCTTATAATAGACAAACATGCTTGGTACATTTAAAACAAACCATTTTGATATTACTATAAGTGCATAGTGTCAAAATCAACTTCAAATATAAATTTATCAATCATAGACAACATAGATACCATATATTATGCCGCCATACATAGATTTTCAACTAAAACCGAAAAGTCACGTTTTGAAAATTGGATTCCATCTATGAAACGAGGCAAGGGATCTTCCTCATCCGAATTCTAGACTCTCTAAACCGAGCCTCAGGATTCAGCCACAACTGCACCTGGAGCGGTAGGGCCAGTCCACACTTACTTTAGTGGATTAGTAATTCCTGAACAATACGTTCTACTATCCTATGGGGCATAAAATCTGGTTAGTATGTCGACCATCAAGATCCACTAGGGACTCAGATCCGAGGTACCTCACTTTCCATCATCCACATAAGTAAAATTTTTGGGCTCCATACCATGACACCACTCCTAACTCGAAAGAAACGCATGTCCTCCCTACGGTCCTTCATCCCGTTTCTAGTTCATACCGGGGTGTGATGCTCGCAAATTAACGCTATATACAAAGCTATGCTACTTAAAGTCGTGCTTTGATCACCATCCGCAAGACTCTTCTTTTCAACAAAAGCCTTGATCGTTGCATCTCAATATGCCACACTGTCAACCCATATCATACCATTGATGTCTATCGATATATAACCTTTGAGCTCGTACGTCTTAGAGAAGGGTGTTAAACAAGATTTCTACGCCACTACACAGATATATATTTAGTAGAGATCAACGAATACAATACACAATACAATTATAGACAGATAATCCATTTGCGTGTCCGATCTAGGTCTGAACGAAACCGAAGGCACCTTATTCCTCGTCCTATATGTCCAATATAGGAGAGGGGCCCTTGCAAATCCAGTCGATCTCTAAGTATGTTTGGACAATCACCACTTATTACCCTCTCTCGGTGATTAGCCCAATTAAGAAATCAGTAGTCATCCATACGATGTGAAGATCTCCAGTCTTCAACCACCGTCTTCATCGTCGACTTTTTATCGCCGTATCAGTTATTCAGAACGGGAAGAACCCAGTCTTTCCGAATAACGCACATATTTTATAATCAACAATCAAGTGCCATATAAAAACACATTATACGGCTCATTCCAATTCAAAATATTCTTTTATTAAAATATTCACATCTTTAGGGAAAGGTTCCCATTAATTTTATCAAAGATAAATTCTTTTAAAATTATTCTTTAATCTTCCTTTCGATATCAATTTGAAAAGATTTTATTTTATCCTTTAACAATTATAAGCCAAATTAAGGTTTATAAAACAAGTCAGGATTATCGAGCCTTACCAAAGTAATCATTTATTATTTTATTATGTCCAATCCCAACCTATTCATCCCATGGAGAAAAAACGGTAGTTCCCCATATCTAACACCCACAGCATTATCGGTAAATCTAATTACCATTTCACATTCAAATCTAATTTTAGATTTAACTATTGCCTAAAGTAAAACTGGTGGTACTCCATTCTCAATCATTTCATGAATTTGATAAATTTAATTATCCCATTCTCATTTTAATCTAATTAAAGATTAATTAAAACTTCATTTAGTTTTAATCTTCCAAAAATCATTATTTGTGATTATTCAACCTTAGGAAATCAATTCTGTCTTTAATGGGGTTAAAGAACCAATGTCATTTAAAACACATCTCACGATAAACCGAAATCATCTTCCATTCACTATGGAATATTCACGGAAAACAGATCAATATATATAATCTATATAAATTTTTGTATTAGACTAATAACATAAATGGAATAATGGCAAAGCCTTTTAAATTCCACATATAGTAACGGCCTTCTGTAACACCCCACATCTGTTAAGGTCACTCACAAAGGGAATGCCTTAACTTCAATGGAGTATTATGGGTACTGGAACAGAAATATTACAAGACAGACATATATAAAACAGCGGAAAATAAAGTGGAAGTACTTCAAATCATTTATTAAATATAAATGTTTACAATAAAAGCCTATGTTTACAAGAAAAGCCCATCAACTTCCAATACCCAATTTCATAGTTAAAATATCTGTCTTGCTAAAAAACGAAGAAGCATAAAAACAAACTGCAGTATTCCCCAATAAAGCAAAGCAAGCCATAGCCAAGAGAAATCCAAGCCATACATGAAAGAGCCTCGGAGCTTGGTAAGATCTGAACTAAGCTGTATTCCCACCCTGTGAACCTGGGGGGGGGGGAGGGGGCGGGAAACGGAAGAAAAAGAGGCAAAACAAAACGGGTTAGTCATGAAGACTGTGTAAGTCCTAGTGACTTTCAGCATAAAAATAGGTAGAGATAACATGGCATGAATAAACTGAAAGTAAACATAAGCATGATAACAAGGTAGGCAAGATAAACTAAGATATCAAGATAAACTATGATAACAAGATAAACTAAGGTAACAAGATAAACTTCGGGCACGATGAAACAAGTATAACATCCCATAGTTCCTATCAAGTATTCCACCGCATGGTTTCTATCAAGAATAACATCGCAAGGTTTCTAAGATTTACCATTAAAACGATATCTATTTGCTCTGCACCACCTAACTAGCATCCTCATAAGTGTCTTACAATGAATGAACCGTATTCCTACTAGTGTCCCAACTAGTGTCCTGTGTAACAAGGATCCATACCCCCTACTATTGTCCCAACTAGTAGCCCGTGTTATATAATAATTACAATGTGATCCCAATCCCCGCAATTATGGCATCCTTCAGGTGTACATCGATTATGAGGATTCCACCTCGATCACCCCAATGGCCATGTATATATTCGATGCACCCTTACTACCTTATCGATCGGCTCCCTACTTGGCCTAGTTCTCGTTTGTGTCATGCAGCCCCCTACTTGTAGATACCTGTGTTGGTCCCACCATGGGGTGTATCAAGTCCCATGGTGGCAACCCTGACACAATCAAGATGCACAGCTTTATACCTACTGATGCCCAGTGGCTAAATTTTATGCGCCGAAGTGTGTGCACGCCCGCACTCCATTAGAACCTGCACTGCTGCACCAACCGCCGCTAATTTGACCTCTTATAATCAGCCCAGTAATCGTGCCCCACCCTGCCTAGCTCAGGGTTCCGTTGATACCTAATGTGGATTACTGCTGAAATGGGTCCCCGTTACTAGGTTTTTCTAATGGTTAAGTCTGTGGGCCTATATTCTCTGATATTACCCACCAACCCTGATGTGTACTTAACCCCGCTACTGATTCAAGCATGTGTATTTAATGGTTAAGTGTATGTGGGCCTATATTTATTAATATTACCCACCAACCCGATATGTACTTAACCCTCCTACTCGTTATCTTACCATGGTTAAGTGTTTACCTTAGTTAACTTAACCTTTCTCGCTTATTATGTTTGATTGGTTAAGTGTGGTTTATTAACTTAACCCCGTTCGTCTATCTGGTTACGTTGGTTAAGGATTTTCTTGTTAACTTAACCCAGTGTGTTACTTAACCCTACCACGCATCACATCAGATTGGTTAAGTGCATTTTAACTTAACCTCATCCACTAGTCATATTATAATGGTTAAGTGTTATCAACTTATTCAAGTTAACTTAGCCCAACCGCTTGTCCTGTTATGTTGGTTAAGTGTTACTACTTAACCGCAACCACTTGTTTAATTAACCCATTGTATTAGTTAAGTGTTCTCATTAACTTAACCTCACTCTCTAGTCCAGTTTAATCATGTTATAATAGTTAAACATTTGCTTAACCTTACCTACTCCCGTAGTCAACATATTAAATTGGTTAAGTGTCCAGATTATCCTAACCCTACCCGGCAATTTAGTTAACATGTTGAAATTAGTTAAGTGTTGTAGTTAACTTAACCCTACCAACCATAGCTCAGCTCTAGTTATCTTATTAGGGCACCAACCTCTCACATTAGACAGATATTATTGTGGCTGCCGGTGTGTCGGTCGGGTCCGGGCAGTCTTACGCCACAACTCAGTCTAACCTCGGGTCTTTATTGGGCCTAATGCTTAGCCTCCCACATTGGATAGGTATTGCTGTGATTACTGAACAGCCGGGCGGGTCCGGACAGGTTTACATCACAACTCAATCCAACCTCGTGCTAAGCATATTCGTATTTTCCAATTTACATTAATTAATTATGTAAATTATTCAAATTTATATTACTGCCCAATTTGTTTCCAATCAATCTCATTAAATTAGGTATATAATTAATACCATTTTATGCCATAATTCTAATTTACATTTTAATTATGTAAATTGTTCAAATTCAGATTTAATGCCCAATTTGTTTCCAATCAATCTCATTAAATTAGGTATATAATTAATACCATTTTATGCCATAAATCACTTATGTGATAAATGACCAATTTATGGCAAGTTTTCCTATAATTAATCATTTTAACCCACCGTTACCCCGTCTAACATTAGGCTAATTATCTTACCCTAATTTACGTTCATATGATTTTTGAGTATAAAGTTTAGGCTGAAAACTTAGCCTAATTTAATGTACACTAATACACAATCATAAACATGACAAAGGTATAATTTTGGCATTGATGGCATAATTAATGTGAACATAATGGGGTGAACTTGCAAAATGACATAATGAACATTACAGGGGTGAACTTGCAAAATGACATCATGAACATTATAGTGTCATAAGTGTGAACTCGCAATTATAAGCTAATTCAACATATATGTGTATTTTTATAATAGGCCATATTAACATACATACATGAGAATTAGCAATATGAACTAATCAATATACATATGTTAATTTGCAACATAGGCAAATCAACATACACATGCGTTACTTGGCAACATAGATTAAATTAACATACTCACAAGCCAATCACAAATATATGATAAGTGTGGCATAGGTTTTTCTTATACATAAACATGTAGATTTGACCATTTGTCGCATGAATCTACAACATAAACTTGCATAATAAACTTATCAATAATTCCCAATTAAACATGATAATAGAATCAAATCACTGGCATAATATTATACAACATAACCAAACATAATAAGCATCGTACTATTTTCATTTGACCGCAAAACATGATTTTAATCTTATTTCACATTCCGCAAATATAGCTAAACTTACATCAATTTCACTTTATTTCATCCCCATATTATAATTAAATATTTAAATCTGCAAATAACTAGAACTTACAGAGAACGGCTAATGAATTAGGGAGTGAATTTGTCGTAGAAAGTTGCATTGTCAGTGATCTATCCTCTTGAATTTGTTGTAGAAGCATGAAGCATTGATCTTTGATTTGATTTGGGTTTGAACGCTTAAGCTTTAATTTGGAGACGGCGGCCATGGCTCAAGAGAGATTCCAGCAGCATTTAGGTGTCATATGAATTTGTGTGAGTTAGGCTAGGTCTAGGTGTTATTTTATAGGTGTAGCACTTCATTTCAGCCATCGGATTAACCCTAAAACCCATCCGGACCATCAAAACTCGTCCTGGGCCTCAAAAATGGGTTCTGGACCACCCCAGGCCGACCAGGTCGACCTGTACAGAGGGGGTCGACACTATAGTCGACCTGGGGGGGCGGGCAGGTCGACTATAGTGTCGACACTATGGTCGACCTGGGTCAGTCTGCCAGAAATTCTGCTGAAATCTTGTTTTGGCCATATCTTGGTCATACGGACTCCGATTTTCGAAAACTCAGACTCTATTTCGCTTATTTTTCCGAGAGGAACGCAATGGTGATGTCCATTTTACCTATTTCCTAATTCTTGAATTAGTTATCCTTATTTTACTATCTTTTCCGTTACATACATCATTATCGAACTAATTTTTCTTCTCTTCCATGTACTAATTAATTCTTCTTATGCATCACCATTATTTACCCATCATAAGCATATTTTTATATATTTTATTTTATTTTTAATTATATTAAAAATACGGGATGTTACATTCTCCCCTCCTTAAAGGATTTCGTCCCCGAAATCTTCAAGTTAAGAAGAATGTGTCCTACCATCCATCATCCATCTACTCAATCATCAATCACAGGCATTCATTGTCCTTAAGAGATTTCTACTGCTGTATGAACATATGCAAGAAGTGTGTGTATATGTTCTTTGTCTAATGCAAATGATCAGGCCTGATTGATCTTCTAAATGCAAAATATGTTCAGTGCCATGAGTCCAACATGTATGCAAATAGTCCTAGTCACATAAACACTATATGTGTGCACAAACATCCATCCATATGCAACATGCACATGATAACACATTTAATTTCATCCACAAACAAGTGTAAACACTCATGAATATGCAATATGAAAGGTGATTGAGCCGATTTAGTGCCTAATTTGTGTAAATGCATCCACGAGCAACCACTAGCAACCACTTGCAGCCACTTGCAACCATCAATCATAACATGTCTCAAACACATGTTTACACCCAATTGTTCCTATCTAAAGGTATAGTCGAATGATAGAAGCAAGTAAAAACTTTGTGCCCATTAGGCAATGTCAAAACTGGAAATCTATGCCACATATATATTGATTAGGAGAAGAACTCTCTAAGCATCAACCCCGAAGACCGAAATCAACATCAGACTGACACCCAAAGAATTACTCAACCCAACCACCATATATGATTCTAGGAAACTAAGCATGATGGAATCCTTTTAGGTCACAAGGGAATCCCTTCCTAAGACCAACCCGTATCCTATAAAACCCAAAAAGTTTAGTCAAACCAACGAACACCCTCAAGCCCCAACATGTGTTACTAACAGATGAGTCATACTCCCTATGGGGTTTGCAACAGAAATTTGATTGAGAATGGGACCGAGAGGATATACACAAAAGATAGCATGCAAGTAAGCTCTACAGGAAGAGAGGGATCAAGGATATACTCTTAAGAAGAGATATGATGCACGAATCTAGTCTTCAATCTTCTAAGTCGCATTTCCTTGAGCGTAACTCCATTGTTCTTTGTCCTTCTTTAACTTCACAATTTCGTAGCTTCTTAATTCTTGTTTCCAAAATATGAGTTGGAACCTATTTCACTGTTGCCTCTCATTCCTCTTTCACTTATCTACTTCTAGTATACTCGGCTCAAACATAACGGCGTACTCATGGTTTCATGCAAGCTCTCCAAAATTCACTAGTGAATCTTGGATCTCGTCCACTTACTATCAGGTATTCCACGCAGAAGAACTATCTCTTGAAAATAAATGCCAACCATGCTGCCAAATGTACTCACTAAGGTGATTCTCTATAACTCATGCATAAGAGAAATGACCCATTCGCCTTAGTGGCGAACACTACTCGAGCGGATTATAAATTACCAATAAATGTGTCAAGAGATTCTAGGTAACAAATCATGATAGAACCCTAAAGGTTACATGCGACTTCGAGGGTATTACCGAGGCAAGTCAAGAGTCTAACTACCACATTTTTCAAAACCGAGAAGGTCACCCTTACTGGATAACCACTCCATCGCTAGAATAAACCCATAGCCCAAAACATAAACATTACTTCTAGACTTAACACTTAGCATAGACATTCTCAAATCCAAACAAGTCATGAATAAATGAGACGATTTCCCCAACAGGACTTGAGACAAAAATGGGATCCTCTATTATGCTAGTACTAAGGTGCAGAGACTCAACTTTCAAAGCAGAATTAAAAGGATGCGATGTACAAAAACAAAGTTATAGTGGGATGATAGAAAGGAAAAGATAAACATTTAACAGAAAGGTTACCACTCTCTTAGGTACGCTAGTAGTGAGAGCATACAATTGCCCTCTCGACGATCTTGTCCCTTGCCCTTGTCCTATAATACATAACTACATGTCCCTTCTCACTAAAGATACTCTCTCTTGTCATGGGTTTTTCTATTCTTTCACTTAGGCCTCTTTCCTTTCACCCTTTTCCTCCTTCGTGGATTAAGCTATAACAACTAGTTCCTTGTTCTTACTGTCCTTGTATAGTTTGTTGACAAGTCTCTCGAAGCAACCTCGAACGCACGACAACTCTATGCAACCTGAAATAAGATTAGACGCAGATGGAACTACTGCAGCTACAGATGGAGGTTGGGCACTCCTTTGCCCTTCGACATGTGTCGGATGCCTAAAAAACTATGGTGAAAAGAGAGAGAAGAGATTTCAAGAGAGAATCAAAAGACAGTGCATATGGCTTTGGGGAATATGCCTTTTAATCAAAACAAAATTTTCTTGAAAATTTTCTTCTTTGTAAATGTTTTGAAGATAATTTCAGAAGGTTTTTGAAAACTTTTGCCCAGTCTGGTAACCTTCTGCTCTGATACCAAACGTAACACCCCACATCTGTTAAGGTCACTCACAAAGGGAATGCCTTAACTTCAATGGAGTATTATGGGTACTGGAACAGAAATATTACAAGACAGACATATATAAAACAGTGGAAAATAAAGTGGAAGTACTTCAAATCATTTTTTAAATATAAATGTTTACAAGAAAAGCCTATGTTTACAAGAAAAGCCCATCAACTTCCAATACCCAATTTCATAGTTAAAATATCTGTCTTGCTCAAAAACAAAGAAGCATAAAAACAAACTGCAGTATTCCCCAATAAAGCAAAGCAAGCCATAGCCAAGAGAAATCCAAGCCATACATGAAAGAGCCTTGGAGCTTGGTAAGATCTGAACTAAGCTGTATTCCCACCCTGTGAACCTGGGGGGGGGGAACAGAAGAAAAAGAGGCGAAACAAAACGGGTCAGTCATAAAGACTGAGTAAGTCCTAGTGACTTTCAGCATAAAAATAGGTGGAGATAACATGGCATGAATAAATTGAAAGTAAACATAAGCATGATAACAAGGTAGGCAAGATAAACTAAGATATCAAGATAAACTATGATAACAAGATAAACTAAGGTAACAAGATAAACTTCAGGCACGATGAAACAAGTATAACATCCCATAATTCCTATCAAGTATCCCACCGCATGGTTTCTATCAAGAATAACATCGCAAGGTTTCTAAGCTTTACCGTTAAAACGATATCTATTTGCTCTGCACCACCTAACTAGCATCCTCATAAGTGTCTTACATTGAATGATTCGTATTCCTACTAATGTCCCAACTAGTGTCCTGTGTAACAAGGATCTGTACACCCTACTAGTGTCCCAACTAGTAGCTTGTGTTATATAATAATTAAAACGTGATCCCAATCCCCGCAATCATGGTAGCCTTCTGGTGTACATCGATTATGAGGATTCTACCTCGATCACCCCAATGGCCATGTATATATTCGATGCACCCTTACTACCTTATCGATCGGCTCCCTACTTGGCCTAGTTCTCGTTTGTGTCACGCGGCCCCCTACTTGTAGATACCTGTGCTGGTCCCACCATGGGGTGTATCAAGTCCCATGGTGGAAACCCTGACACAATCAAGATGCACAGATTTATACCTACTGATGCCTAGTGGATAAATTTTCTGCGCCGAAGTGTGTGCACGCCCGCACTCCGTTAGAACCTGCACTGCTGCACCAACCACCTCTAATTTGACCTCTTATAATCAGCCCAGTAATCGTGCCCCACCCAGCCTAGCTCATGGTTCCGTTGATACCTAATGTGGGTTACTGCTGAAATGGGTCCCCGTTACTAGGTTTTTCTAATGGTTAAGTCTGTGGGCCTATATTCTCTGATATTACCCACCAACCATGATGTGTACTTAACCCCGCTACTGATTCAAGCATGTGTATTCAATGTTTAAGTGTATGCGGGCCTATATTTATTAATATTACCCACCAACCCAATATGTACTTAACCCTCCTACTCGTTATGTTACCATGGTTAAGTGTTTACCTTAGTTAACTTAAACTTTCTCGCTTATTATGTTTGATTGGTTAAGTGTGGTTTATTAACTTAACCCCGTTCGTCTATCTGGTTACATTGGTTAAGAATTTTCTTGTTAACTTAACCCCGTGTGTTACTTAACCCTACCACGCATCACATCAGATTGGTTAAGTGCATGTTAACTTAACCTCATCCACTAGTCATATTATAATGGTTGAGTGTTATCAACTTATTCAAGTTAACTTAGCCCACCCGCTTGTCCTGTTATGTTGGTTAAGTGTTACTACTTAACCGCAACCACTTGTCTAATTAACCCATTGTATTAGTTAAGTGTTCTCATTAACTTAACCTCACTCTCTAGTCCAGTTTAATCATGTTATAATAGTTAAACATTTGCTTAACCTTACCTACTCCCGTAGTCAACATATTAAATTGGTTAAGTGTCTAGATTATCGTAACCCTACCCGCCAATTTAGTTAACATGTTGAAATTGGTTAAGTGTTGTAGTTAACTTAACCCTACCAACCCTAGCTCAGCTCTAGTTGTCTTATTAGGGCAACAACCTCTCACATTAGACAGATATTGTGGTGGCTGCCGGTGTGCCGGTCGGGTCCGGGCAGTCTTACGCCACAACTCAGTCTAACCTCGGGTCTTTATTGGGCCTAATTCTTAGCCTCCCACATTGGATAGGTATTGCTGTGATTACTGGATTGCCGGGCTGGTCCGGGCAGGTTTACATCACAACTCAATCCAACCTCGTGCTAAGTATATTCGTATTTTCCAATTTACATTAATTATGTAAATTATTCAAATTCATATTACTGCCTAATTTGTTTCCAATCAATCTCATTAAATTAGGTATATAATTAATACCATTTTATGCCATAATTCTAATTTACATTTTAATTATGTAAATTGTTCAAATTCAGATTTAATGCCCAATTTGTTTCCAATCAATCTCATTAAATTAGGTATATAATAAATACCATTTTATGCCATAAATCACTTATGTGATAAATGACCAATTTATGGCAAGTTTTCCTATAATTAATCATTTTAACCCATCGTTACCCCGTCTAACATTAAGCTAATTATCTTAGCCTAATTTACGTTCGTATGATTTTTGAGTATAAAGTTTAGGCTAAAAACTTAGCCTAATTTAATGTACACAAATATACAATCATAAACATGACAAAGGTATAATTTTGACATTGATGGCATAATTAATGTGAACATAATGGGGTGAACTTGCAAAATGACATCATGAACATTACAGGGGTGAATTTGCAAAATGACATCATGAACATTATAGTGTCATAAGTTTGAACTCGCAATTACTAGCTAATTCAACATATATGTGTATTTTTAACATAGGCCATATTAACATACATACATGAGAATTAGCAATATGAACTAATCAATATACATATGTTAATTTGCAACATAGGCAAATCAACATACACATGCGTTACTTGGCAACATAGATTAAATTAACATACTCACAAGCCAATCACAAATATATGATAAGTGTGGAATAGGTTTTTCTTATACATAAACATGTAGATTTGACCATTTGTCGCATGAATCTACAACATAAACTTGCATAATAAACTTATCAATAATTCCCAATTAAACATGATAATAGAATCAAATCACTGGCATAATATTATACAACATAACCAAACATAATATGCATCGTACTATTTTCATTTGACCGCAAAACATGATTTTAATCTTAATTCACATTCCGCAAATATAGCTAAACTTACATCAATTTCACTTTATTTCATCGCCATATTATAATTAAATATTTAAATCTGAAAATAACTAGAACTTACAGAGAACGGCTAATGAATTAGGGAGTGAGTTTGTCGTAGAAAGTTGCAGTGTCATTGATCTATCCTCTTGAATTTGTTGTAGAAGCATTGATCTTCGATTTGATTTGGGTTTGAACGCTTAAGCTTTAATTTGGAGACGGAGGCCGTGGCTCAAGAGAGATTCCAGCAGCATTTAGGTGTCATATGAATTTTTGTGAGTTAGGCTAGGTCTAGGTGTTATTTTATAGGTGTAGCACTTCATTTCAGCCATCGGATTAACACTAAAAACCATCCGGACCATCAAAACTCGTCCCGGGCCTCAAAAATGGGTTCTGGACCACCCTAGGCCGACCAGGTCGACCTGTACAGAGGGTGGGTCGACACTATAGTCGACCTGGGGGGGGGGGGGCAGGTTGACTATAGTGTCGACACTATGGTCAACCTGGGTCAGTCTGCCAGAAATTCTGCTGAAATCTTGTTTTGGCCATATCTTGGTCATACGGACTCCGATTTTCGAAAACTCGGACTCTATTTCACCTAATTCCTGATTCTTGAATTAGTTATCCTTATTTTACTATCTTTTCCGTTACATACATCGTTATCGAACTAATTTTTCTTCTCTTCCATGTATTAATTAATTCTTCTTATGCATCACCATTATTTACCCATCATAAGCATATTTTTATATATTTTATTTTATTTTTAATTATATTAAAAATACGGGGTGTTACACCTTCATTCTCAGAAGCTTATCTCGATTATTATTAAATCAAATTCCATTCAATTCCAATTTGAGGTATTACACTGTAAAACTATACTTTGGAATTTTTTTGTTAAATCTAAATTAAAAGATTCGTAAAATCCAAATCATATCTTCACTGTTAGTTGGGTTAAAGAAAAAATGTTATTTAAAACATTGTTCACTATAAACCCATAAACAAATTTGATATTAAATATAAGGCTCTAAATAGAAATTAATATCGGCTTATATTCAATATCAAATTTTGAAACCAACGGATATCATATTGGGAATAACAATATCTGTATCTCCTAAACTTTTCACAATAACCGTATAATTACAGAATACGATATCGAAATATCCCAAAGATTATTTCCATTCAAATCCATTCCATTCCTTTAAATTCCATATTTTTAAAAATTTTATTTAGCCCTTACAGTCGGTTTCCAATAATGGCCACCGAACTGCATCCATAGCGACCTTTTCTAAAATTCATGTGGACATAATTTGAAATACAATTGTTCAAATTTAAATCTCATATATTCATTGGAGATATCTTTTCGGTATGAACCCAATGATTTCAGTTTTAGAAGAATCCTACGGTTGGATATCCTGTTACGTCCATTTAAAGTCGACGGTTGAAATTCGGGAACGGTAGCTACGCGGCCCGTTCTATTCAAACCATTTATATATATAATACATATTTCGTCGATTTTCGTTGATTTCTACTTAAAACATATTTTATAATTTTTTTTAAAAATGATTCCAACTTCCATTTCAATTTTAAATCAAAATTGAATATTCCATATTATTATAATATGAAAATGATAATATTTTGAAAATATCTGATTTTGAAATCCATTTCATTTTCATATTTATTATCAAATGAATAAAATCGATCGATAAACCATTTAGCTTAGAATGTTGTTTAGCTACTTAACTCGGCATCACGTTTCTATATTTTCGCGCCCATCTAAAATGAGACATCAAAATCATAATTTAATTCTTCACTGAATATTATTTTAAAATATTCGTTATTTTAAAACATTCGTTATTTCTGAATCGGAATGCAACTTAATCAATTACCTTATAATTTCAGTTATATGGATTTCAAACATCGCATGTATTCAACAATAATTACAAATAATCATTAAACAGTCCAACATCATCCAAAATGTATTCTATAACTGTATAAGCATTAAAATAAATAAACGATGCTCAACACAGTCTGTCAACCCATCGATTGACATGCAACTAAATATTGGGATTAGTTTATGACAAATATCATCCCAATACCCATGTGGTGTTTTCAAACAACAGCAGTTTATTTAAATAATTCATTGGTTAATAAATTTAACTAATTCTAATTCGGTTTGAATTATTTTTCTACTTAACAGATTTTCACTGTTTAAATTATAAATGTATATTTATAACACATTTCAACAACCACAAAGTGTATCCACATTGTTTGAAATACGAGTGTCTGATATTCAAACAATGCTTCTTGTGCAGATGAGCCGCAAATAGTTCATGTGTTGAACTCAACCAATGTCACATACAACAAGTAAAATCCAATATTGGAAATTTCTATATATACTTACAGTTATAAAATAAATTAAATAACTGTAAAAATATTTTAGTGAGAGAATTCTCACATTAGGTTCCACTCTGTCAGTCTTTATTGAAGGATTTTATTTTTAAACTAAATTAAATGTTCGTTTAATTTAGCTTAAAATTTCCACTTTCTTTGTTTCCATTCTGATCAATTCAATGTTGTAGTGCTCACTGATACGAGCGCAACGCAACGGAAATCATCAGATTTCGACCTCGTATGAAAAAGATATGATGGTTTATACATTTATTAAATTATTTAAAATTAATTAAAATAATAAGTACACTAATTACCCTAATTATCCTTAATCACATCAATAGTGGGATTAAATCCCATGTCTTCCTCCTAAGTTTGTCGAATTGAGCTCGCCTAACTCAATCCTCCACGCACGACGCCTCACCCATCTGGCTGATCATCGGAGTACGCCACGCCGTCCCCCTTCGAATCGCCATCCATCGCCATAAGTCTGAGGAGACTTGGCCCGCCCATCAACGCTGGAAACAGCTTCGAACTTCGCCTCTTTGAGAAAACGATTCGACCTCCACAGTTTATAATACACCATCAAATTCGTATCAACTGAAAGAGCAATCAAATTTCCAGAAATTTTGTTTTGATTTCGCCTTTTAATTTGCAATGATTTTGGAGTAATTTGAGATTAAAAACAGGAGGATCTCGATTGTACATTTAGGGTGGCTGCGGTTTTCAGAAATATTGGGGACTAGGGTTTTCCAGAAATCTAAGGGTATTTATATAATATATAATAATATTTAATTCAATAATATCTCAAATGTAAACTCAAACGCTCCGAACTTCAAACGAACACCAACAACTGTCGTCCCTAGCTAAATACCCCCATTCCAAAGATAATGAATATGTTTCATAAGCCAATTCTATTAGTTTTCATCAAAATTAAAATATAAATTAATAGGTTGGTTAATATTGAACTTGAATGTACATTTTAATTTACCAGGGCCATATATTGACTCCAAAAATTATGAAAATTGAAATCTAGCTATGTTTGGATGATACAATCTTAACAAAATTAGTTTCATCGAATTTGGAGACCATTTGAAAAATGGCCTTTTAACTGGTCGATTAAATTTAAACTGAAATTGAAAACGCGGTTAAATTTATTACGCTCACATATTAATTCCAAAAATTATGGAATTTTAATCCTTCCAATAATTTGACATTCTGGATCAAACAAAAGTTGTTTCGTCGAAAACGAAGGTCATTTGCAAAATGGCTATTTTTAAGGGCTTAATATATATTAATATATATATAAATTCCATAGCGACTATTCTAAATTTTAAATTAGCCATGAATTACAATTTATAAAGTGAAATCTCAGTTTTTTACATTCATTACAAAATTACTGTTCAATATATTCCAACATTTCTTGTTTTACTGGAATCCGACTTATATTGAATTTTGTACATTCAATTGAAATTAAAAATCGAAGTTTCAAACTACTGCGCCATTTCAAGTTTGTTTTAATTAAATTTTAAATTTATGCATTCTAACTTCGATTTAAATTAATTTTTAGTCATTAGTATTTAAAATATATCATTTTAAATATTCAAACACATTAAAATAACTAAAATAAAAAAATTAAATTGGTTCAGAAATTCTGGGTTGTCACAAAACTTGTATACACTCTGGTTGAAAGCTCTAGTTTGTTAAATGCAATGGAAATGATGATGAATCAAGCCTCACATTATGTGTGACACAAAAACCAACAAACACGGTTTCGTTAAACGTTGCGACTCTACAAACAGACACGATCATTGGTTATCACTAGTTCAAAAACAGACAGGTTGACCATTTCAAAGCACGTCTTATCCCAAATAAAATGTAACAACCCGGATTTTCAGAACCAATTTAAAAATTCTATTTTAGCAATTTTATTAAATTTTGAATATTTAAAATGATTATTTTAAATAATAACGACCAAAAATTTATTTAAATCAAAGTTAGAGTGAATAAATTTTATTTAATTATGAAACAAGCCTGAAATGGCGTGGTAGATTGAAAATTCGATTTTAAATTTCAATTGAATGTAAAGAATTCAAAATAAATTGGATTTCAGCAAAACTAAAAACATTTGAATCTATTTAATTATATCTTACTAACGAATGTGAAAAATCCAAATTTCATAATGTAAGTTGAAAGATTTGTCTAGTTTAAAATTCAGAATAGTCGCAATGGAATTTATATATATTTTAATATAATATATAACCCTTAAAAATAGGCATTTGTCAAACGACATCCATTTTTGATGAAACCACTTTTGTTTGATCCGGAATATCAATTTATTGCTGGATTCCAATTTTCATAATTTTTGGAATTAATATGTGTGCGTGGTGAATTTAAACGCATTAGGTAATTCCAGTTTGAATTTAATCGACTGGAAATTGGCCATTTTTCAAACGGTCTCCAAATTCAATGAAATTAGGTTTGTTAGGACCCAATCATCAAAATATAGCTAAATTTATTTTTTGGAAATTTTGGGAGTCAGTATGTGGCTCCGGTAAATTAAAATGTATGTTTGAATTCAATATCTATTGATTTATATTTTAATTTAAAGAAAAAATGATCGAAACAGTCGAATTGGCTTACGAAACATATCCCATTGTTCTCGGAATTGGGGTATTTAGCTAGGGGCGATAGTCGTTGGGTTTGATTTGGAGTTCGTAACGATAAACAAGAATTTTTGGAATTAAATTATGTAAAATAATAATATATATTAATATAAATAGTCCACTTCAGCCAAACCCTAGCCTCAATCCCATTTCCGCAGCCACTCAGATTTGGATGCACAAAAACGATCGAAAATTCTTCCTTAATCATTTTCAATCCAAGCAACTTCAATTCAAACTTACAAAACGAAAATTAAAGATCAAATTCCGGTATTCAATTCCATAGTAGCATGATGGCTTCTCGTTTGATGTTTCACGAGGTAGGGCTTCTCGTTTGATGTTTCACGAGATAGCAGTGCTCAAATGTGCGATGTTCACTGCAGTTCTTCCATCGGCAGAGAGGATCGAGTTTGCCCATCTCGTCGGCGGTGGTGGCTCATCGCACAGGCTATCGCGTGGCGTTCTCTGATTGACACGTCCCAAACTTGCCCTTACGGGAAAGCCCGGATTGAATTGAGAACACGACACTCATAACGCAAACATAAGAATATTTCATTGCTATTACTACAATTTACGTCAGAGTACAAGAATACAACAGAGTATGAATAAATAATATACAGCAGAAATATCAGAGATTTAAAATTACAATGCAGCGGAAAATAATACATAACACAACTGAAAGAAATACACGGATACAGAGCTTTCCGAATAGCGCTCCTGCTACAAATCAGGATCCTGGAAAATAGAAATCTGCAAAACCAAAACTGCTAGCTGCCCGTATGGAAAAAAAGGGCACCCACAGTTTAGGTTAAATTAATAAACTCCAGTTCAGTCATGTGACTGGTGTGAGAACTAAAACAGATATTTAAAACTTTACTTTAGAAATAAAGTAAATTAAGGGACCATGCCCAGTAACATGGAACAGATTTTCTCCCAGGAATACCAGTGCATAAAAGTTATAAACAACACAATGCTTTTCGGAAAATGAAGCTAGTATAAGACTCAGGTCCCATCACACAATGCAACGCAAGCTGGAGGATAGAGTTTTCATTTATAATAGCCAAACATGCTTGGTACGTTTTAAAAAAATCATTTTGATATTACTATAAGTGTATAGTGTCAAAATCAACTTCAAATATAAATGTATCAATCATAAACGGCATCGGTACAATATATCATGTCGCCATACTAGGCTCTACAATCAAAACTGAAATGTCACGTACTGGAAATTGTATTTCAGTCATGAGTCGAGGCAAGGGATGTACTCCTCGCTAGCTTCAAGACACTCTAGAAAATGCCTCAGGGTTCTCGCAGTGAACCCTTGGATCCTCCAAGGTTGGTCCACACTTACGTTAGTGGATTAGTATTCCTAAACACATGTTTCCCGGTCCTATAGGACCTATACATCGGCTCCGTAGTAAACGATATATTTGAGGCGCCTCGCAATCCATCATCCACATGGGTAAAAATATAATAAATGTCTGGGATCCATATCATGACACCACCCATAGCTAGAAGGAAATGTCGTGCACTCCTTGGGTCCCATCTCCCATTTTTGACTCATACCGATGTGTGAGGCTCACGAATCAACGTAATACACAAAGCTATGATATTTAAATCCGTGCTTTGATCATCAACCACAAGACTCTGCTTTTCAGCAAAAGCGTTGATCATTTGCATCTCAGCATGCTACACAGGCAATTCATGCCAAGCGACTGATGTCTGTCGATATATAACCTCTAAGCTTGTACGTCTTAGGGAAGGGTGTTAAGAAAGAGAATAAATTCTCCGCCACGAAACAGATTTATATTTAATAGAGATCTATCAACATAGAATAAAATCCAATGTCAGACACACATCCATTTACTAGTTCGTTCTGGGTCTGAACGAAACTAGAGGCATGTAATAACCCGGAAAATATGGGCCAGTTAAAAATTTTTATTTTGGCAATTTTAGCGAATTTTGAAGATTTAAAATAGATTATTTTAAATAAAATCGACGAAAATCTATATTCGAACGTATATATTATGTACGTCGTCGTTAGAATTTAAATAATTATATATAATTATAAATAGAATTGAAAATGGCGCGGTAGTTCGATAATTCGATTTCAAACTTCAATTGAATGTACCGGGTGCAAAACAAACCGGATTTTAGAGAAAGCAAAAATAATGGGATCTATTTGATAATATCTTTCCAACGAATCCGACAAATCGAGATTTCATAGCGGAAATCAAAAGATATGTCCAGTTGAAAATTCTGAATAGTCGCTATGGAATTCAGGCCCTTAAAAAGGGGAATTTTGCAAACGACCTCGGATTTTGACGAAACCACTTTTGTTGGGACCGTGATGTTAAATTATTGCTAGATTCCAAATTTCATAATTTTTCGAATCAATATGTGAGCGTGGCAAAGGAAAATGCGTTTGACCAGTTTTAGTTGATTTTAATCGACTAGAAAATGGCCATTTTTCCAACGGTCTCATAATTCGACGAAACTAGTTTTGTTAGGACCGTATCATCAATACGAAGCTAGAAAATATTTTTCTAGAATTTTTCTAGTTAGTATGTGACCCCGGTAAATTGAAATGCGCGTTCAAATTCAATATATAGAGTTATATGTTAATTTTAATGGAAACTGATTGTAACGATCGAATCAGCCTACGATACATATCCCATTGTGTTCGGAATGGTGGTAAAACGCTATGGGCGACAGGCGGTGGGTCCCGTTTCGAGGTCGAAAATAAAAGTTGCTTTTTGGGATTAAATAATTAAAATAAAAACATCTTGGTCAACTCATTTCTCTCTCCTTACCCCCCGTTCACGTTTCCTCCTTCAGATCAAAACAAAAGAAGAAGAAAAACCGTTGCTCAGGAAATCGCGACCCCCCCTTCCTCCCCGTTCGCCGCCGCCACCAGGCAAGTGCCCCCCCTGGCCCAACCTCGCGTCAGCTACCCCTCCGACTCCTCTTTCCTCCTCCCTTCTCTCTACTCTCCCTCCTCTCCTCTTCCATCTCCTTCGATTCGCAGCCCCTCCCCCCTGCTTGAGAGCAGCCGCCGTCGCCAGCAAGGAGGACCCCAGACCACCAACACTCCGGTGCCGATCCCCCTTCACCCCTTCGCGTCGATGATAGCCCCCCCCCTAAACGTGACGCTGTAAGTTTTATTTTCAGTTTTTTTTATTATTTATTTTATTTTAATTTACTTTTTAGTAATAAGTTTTATTATATATAATAGCATTTACTATTTCAGTTTTTATATGAAAAATAATTGTTTTGTAATTCATCTTTTTTTTTAGGAAAAATCATTGTTTTATAAAACATTAAATTTTAGTTTCAGAATTTAATAAAAGTAACATAGGTTAAAAAGCATGGTTTTTAAAAATAGATTTGATTTTTATTCATGTAGCAAGTTAAAAATGTAAATTTATCGAAGAAAGACATGATTTTTACCTATAGTGTTAGGGTTTTTATTCAAAGAAAAAGAATAGATCTTTATAAAGAAAAAGAAATGATCTTTAGAAAGAAAAAGAATTGATCTTTAGAAATATAAAGGGGCGATCTTTTAAAATATAAAGAAGTGATCTTTGAATATAAAAATATGATTTTTTATATAGTAGAGATAATAGAAATATAGCGGAGTAATAAAAATGTGATTTTTATATATATAGTTGCTACGGGCAACGAAAGCGACAAAAGGCGAAAATGACGAAGACTTCTACATTAGAAGTGTCGTGAAGTTGGGATAGCTATCGTGAGAATTTCTCACTCTTCAATTTCTTTTTCTAGTTATATTTATGTATACTAGGATGCAGACGGTGTTTAGTAGCACCCGATACAATCGTCCACAGACCATGGACTTGTTTGTTTTGTTGTGTAGTTGGTTAGATTATTTGGTTTGAATTGAATTGTTTGGTGAAATGAACGGATTTGATTGATGTGTGAATGGCGTGGGCCTTCACTAGACCGGGGATAAGGCTAGGCCTCGTCCCGTTTCTAGTATCGTGCCGTTATGCCGCCGAAATTTTCTAAAATATGTTAGAGAAATAAAAATATCATTTTATTGAATAAATGAACCGAATAGAATATTCATAGTTTGAACAAAATATTTTATCATTTAAAATATAATTTTTAACGTGAATGTGAATAAATAAATATTCATTTACAAACCGGACGGTTTGTTTATGTACACCTATTTGAAGGACATTGACTGGGACGATAAATTTTACACATCGCCCAACTGCACAAATAAAATCTGTGTTTGGCTGTTTGAAACCCTACACGGGTGTTGGGATGAAATTTGAAGTTCACTCATCCTGATTGATTAAATATGTCGATCGATTGATTGACAGGCTGTTATAAGTGTTAGATATCTATATTTGATGCTTGTACAGTGTAGTGCACTTTGGATGATGGTTGATTATTTATCGTTGCTATTATATGCATGTGTGGTATGGAATCCATATAATTAACATTATATGGTGATTGATTGGGCCTCATTCCAATTTAGAAAATAAAGAATAACATAAAATAAAGGTTCATGTGTTGACAGTACTCATCCGTTGAGATTAGTCATGTGTTGAACGAAATATTTTAATAATAAAATTTACATCTTTATAATATAAAATAAAGGTTCATGTGTTGACAGTACTCATCCGTTGAGATTAGTCATGTGTTGAAAGAAATATTTTAATAATAGAAAGATTTGAAATAGAAATATTTGAAAAGGAAATATTTGAAAAAGAAATATTTGAAATAGAATATTTGAAAATAGAAATATATGAAGCCGTGTTGATTAAATTGACGCCATTTTGACGTGACCGATGCTTATATCAATTTTATTCATTTTAAAATGAATATTGAAAAGTGATTTCGAAACTGAATATTTTGAAATGAATTTTCAATTGAATCGAATAGAAAACCAATTTGAAAAGAATTGAATAGAAAACGATTTCGAAATGAATTGAATAGAAAACGATTTCGAAATGAATTGAATAGAAAACGATTTCGAAATGAATTGAATATAAAACGATTTCGAAATGAATTGAGTATAAAACGATTTCGAAATGAATTGAATAGAAAACGATTTCGAAATGAATTGAATATAAAATGATTTCGAAATGAATTGAATATAAAACGATTTCGAATTGAATTGAACAGAAAACAAATTTGGTTTCAATTGAATATATAACGAATTTGAATTCGAATTGAATAGAAAACCAATTTGAATTCGAATTGAATAGAAAATGAATTGAATTCAAATTGAATAGAAAACGAATTGAATTTAAATTGAATAGAAAACGAAATGAATTCGAATCGAATTAAAATCGATTTGAATTGAAATCAAATAGAAATGAAAGTAAAAGGGATTTATAATAGAAAATTCAATTTTTGGTTTGAATTTTAAATAAAGGTTGAAATTGTTTTTGAAACGAATTCAAAACTATTTATAAAGTTCGTTTTGAATAGTAATCGACGAAATATATATTATATATATTATATATATAATATAATGGCCTGAATAGAACGCGCCGTGCCGCGACAGTTCGCGAATTTCGACCATTTATTTCAAACGGACATTACGGGAGATCCGACCGTCGGATTCTCCTAAAACAGGAACCGTTGGGTTCGTATCGGAAAGGGCTTTCTAACGAATATTTGAAATTTGAAATCTAACAGTTGGATTTGGAGATACGTCCAAATCAAATTTGAAAAAGGTCGCTGTAAGTGCAGTTCGATGGCCGTTGATGGAAATCGACTGTACGGGCCTTGATAAAATTATTAAAAATAGTAATAATTGGTGTAAAATCATAAGAAATGATTTGGGAAAAATTGTGATGAAAAATTCCATATTTGAAAAGATAAAAATAGTTTTTTATCGAAATGAACTAGTTTTGAACTAAAATTAAACCCGTTTGTTTTTAAATAAATAAACTGGATTTAAAATGGGTTATAAACAGAATGGATTTGTGGGTTCATTGTGAACGGTGTTTTAAATAACACTTGTTCTTTAACCCGATAATAAATAGAATATGATTTGGGTTTGTCGTGAACTGTGTTTTAAATGACACTAGTTCTTTAACCCAGTAAAAGGAGTTTTAATGAATCTGCAATTAGATTGAAATGGGAATTGATAATTTAAATTATCAAATTAGGAAAATGAGCGAGAATGGAGTATCACCGGTTTTGCTCCAAAGCGATAGTTAAATCTTTAATTAGATTTGAACGTGAAATGGTAATTAATTTTACCGATAACACCGTGGTGTTAGATATGGAGTATTACCAGTTTTGCTTCATGGGATGAATAGGTTGGGATTGGGAAATAAAATAAATAATTACTTCGGTGTGGTTAGCTAATCCCGACTATTTTGGAAAACCATAATCTGATTTGAAATGACATCCAAAGGAAGATTAAAGGATAAATTTTAAAGAATTTATCTTGGATAAAATTAATGGGAACCTTTCCCTAAGAATTGGAATGAGGCGTATGTTGTGTTTGTGTAACATTTGTTTTTAATATACGCGGGTTGTTCGGAAAGGCCGGGTTTATACCCATTCTGAATAACCGATTCGACGATATGTCGAAGATGAAGACGGTGGTTGAAGACCGTAAGTCTTCACATCATTTGGGTGATTACTGATGATCTTGATTGGGCTGTACACCCAAGATGAGGGAATCAGTTGGTCGTCGTCCAGATGTACTTGGAGATGGATGGATATGCGAGGAAAGTGCCTCCGGTTTCGTTCAGACCCAGAACGAACTTGTAAATGGATTGTGTGCCTGACATTGGATTTTATTCTGTGTTGATTGATTTCTGTTAAATATATATCTGTTTAGTGGCGGAGAATTTATTCTCTTTCTTAATGCCCTTCTCTGAGACGTACGAGCTTAGAGGTTATATATCGATAGATATCAATCGCATGGCATGAATTGCCTGTGTGGCACGCTGAGTTTCATAGATCAAGGCTTCTGTTGAAAAGCAAAGTCTTGTGGTTGATGATCGAAGCACGGCCTTCGTGGCGTAGCTTTGTGTATAGCATGAATTCGCGAACCTCACACCTCGGTATGAGTCAAAAACGGGATGAGGACCCAAGGAGTGCACGACGTTTCTTTCTAGCTATGGGTGGTGTCAGTGACCTACCAGCCCTGACATTTATATACTTTTCACCTTTGTGGTTTGGATGTGAGGCGCCTCGATTATAGGTCATATAGAGCCGGGAAACGTGTGTTCAGGAATAATTAATCCTCTAACGTAAGTGAGGACCGGTCTTGGAGGATCCCAGGGTTACCCAGAGTGTGTAGTCCTGAGGCATTTGCTAGAGTGTCTCGAAGCGGAGAGGAGCTTGCCCCTTGCCTGGACTCATGACGGAAATCCAATTTCCAATACGTGTATTTCGGCTTTATTTGTAGAGCCTAGTATGGCGACATAGTGGTGTGGGGGCACTTATGCCGTCTATGATTTATATTTATGATTGAAATTGTTTTGACACTATACACTTATTATAGTATCAAATGATTTGTTTTAAATGTATCAAGCATGTTTGGCTATTATAAGGGAAAACCCTATCCTCCGGCTTGCGTTGCATTGTGTGATGGGACTTGGGTCTTATAATAGCTTCATTTTTCGAAAAAGCATTGCGCTGTTTATTCTATGCACTGGTATCCTTGGGAGGAAACCCATTCCGTGTTATACGGCGTGGTCCCTTGAATTACTCTCTTTTAAAGTAAAGCTTTAAATAACTGTTTTAGTTCTCACACCAGTCACGTGACTGACCTGGAGTTTATTGTTTTAACCAAAACTCTGGGTGCCCCTATTTTCCGCACGGGCAGCTAGTAGTTTTGGTTTTGCAGATTTATACTCACAGGATCCTGGTTTACAGCTGGAATGATATCCGCAAAGCTCTGTATCTGTATATCACCTTCAGTTGTGCTTTGTATTATTTTCCGCTGCTATGTAATTTATTGTAATCTCTGATATTTATCGAATGTAATTTATTCATTTATACTCTGTATATTCTTGTGTTCTGATGGAATTGTTGTAATAACAATGAAATGTTCTTCCGTCTGCGTTCATTTGTGTGTTGTTCTCAAAGTATCCGCTCTTTCCTTCACGGGGAAGTAAAGGGTTCTCACATTGCACCTTATTCCTCGTCCCATATGTCCAATACAGGAGAGAGGTCCTCGCATATTTGGTCGATCTCCAAGTACGTCTGGACGATCACCACTTATTATCTTGGCTTAGGTGTACAGCCCAATCAAGATATCAGTAATCATCCAAATGATGTGAAGACCTCCGGTCTTCAACCACCCTCTTCATCATCGACTTATCGTCGAATCAGTTATTCAGAATCGGTATAAGCCCAGCCTTTCCGAATAACCCGCGTATATTATAATCAAGTGGTATAAACACACAACATACACCTCATTCCAATCCAGAATATTCTTTCATTCAAATACCCTTTTTACAATTTAAACCAAATTAAGGTTTTCCAAACTTGTCAGTATTAGCGTACCTTACTGAAGTAATTATTTGTTTTATTTCCTAATCCAAACCTATTCATCCCATGGAGCAAAACTGGTAATACTCCATATTTAACACTATGGTGTTATCGGTAAAATTAACTACCATTTCACGTTCAAATCTAATTAAAGATTTAACTATCGCCTAGAGTAAAACTGGTGGTAATACATTCTCGATCATTTCCCAAATTTGATAATTTAAATTATCATATTCACATTTCAATCTAATTAAAGATTCATTAAAACTGCACTTAGTTTTAATCTTCAAAAATCATTACTTAATGATTATTCACCTTTCTGGAAATAAATCATGTCTTTAACTGGTTTAAAGAACGAATGTCCTTTGAAACATCATTCGCGATAAATCCAAAATCACATTCGATTAATTATGGAATATTCAGGAAAACATATCAATATATATAACCGATATAATTTTCCGTTTCCGGCTAATAATATAAATGGAATAACGACAAAGCCTTTCAAATTCCATATATATTAACATTCTTCCTCCATAGAAGCTCACTTCGATTATTACCAAATTGAATTCCATTCCAATTTATTTTATTAAATTGGAAAACTTTACTTTGGAAAATTTCCATTAAATCTTAATAAAAGATTTATATATTCCAAAATACATTTCACTGTTAATTGGGTTAAAGAATGAACGTCGTTAAAAACATAGTTCACAATAAACCCAATTCACATTCCATTTCAATTCCAATTGAATGTTAATTAATTGGTAAACTTCTCCAAATCTTAATTAAAATATTTATTCTTTTCTCAACTGGGTTTAAGAATAGTGTTAATGAAGACACTGTTCATGACAAATCCAAAATCCAATTTGATATTAAATACAAGGCTCAGAATAGAAATCATATCAGCTTATATTCAATATCAAATTCTGAAACTAACGGATATCGTATTAGGAATAACGATATCTATATCATCTAAATTCCCATAACTATATCCGTATAACCACGGAATCCAATATCAAAATATACCGAAGATTATTTCCATCCAATTTATGCATTGGAAAAATTCTGCTTATTTCAAATCCAATTTGTTTTATTTAAAAATTATTGGATTATCCTTCTAGTTAATAACTAGTTCATCTTGATAAAAATATATTTTTATCTTTCCAATATGGAATTTTTCGTCCCAATTCTTTCCAAATCATTTATTATGATTTTACACAAATTATTAATATTTTTAATAATTTTATTAAGGCACTTACAGTCGATTTCCGTAAATGATCATCGAACTGCACTTACAAAGAACCTTTCCAAATTTGATTTGGATATAATTCCAAATTCAACCATAAGATTTCAAATCTCTTATATTCATTGGAAAGCTCTTTTCGATACGAACCCAACGGTTCTGGTTTTAGCAGAATCCGATGGTAGGATCTCCAGTAATGTCAATTCTAAGTCAATGGTCAAAATTCACGAACGATCGCTGCTCGACGCGTTCCATTCATTCCATTAAATATATATAATATATATTTCATCGACATCCATTTAAAACGTATTTTGTAAATTGTTTATAAATTTGTTTTGAAATGATTCCCACTTCGTTTTCAATTTTAAATCAAATTAGAATATTCCATATCATTATAATATATAAACAATAATATTTTCAAAATATCTGATTTTGACATCATTTCCATTTCGATATTCATTATAAAAATGAACAATATCGATATAAATATCGTTTGCGTTAAAATGGCGCAAAACTAATCAACACGGCTTCACACATTTCAATAATTTCGTGTCCATCCAAAATCTGACATCAAATTCCCATTTTTATTCTTTACTGAATATTATTTTAAAATATTGGCTATTTTAAAATATTGGTTATTTTGAAATATTTGTTATTTTAAAATATTCTTTCTTTTCTAAATTGGAATCAGACACAGTCAATTACCATATAATGTTATTATATGGATTTCATACAACACATGTACACAACAATAATGATACACAATCAACCATCATCTAGAGTGCCTTACACAACTGCATAAGCATCAAATATAAATAATTAATGCTTATGACAGTCTGTCAACCAATCGATTGACATACAGCTAAACAATTGGGATTAGTGTACTTCAAATATCATCCCAATACCCGTATAGGGTTTCAACCAACAAATTCTGAATATTATTTGTGCACTTGGGCGATGTGTAAAAATTATCGACCCAATCAAATCACAAAAATATGCGAGCATAAAATAGTCATCCGACTTGTAAATGGATGTGTAAACTTATTTTTATCTATCCAATAATTATTTTATTTATCGCAGTTATAAGCTAAAAATAATATTTTCAACTAACTAAATTTTTCTAACACTTTTTAGAAAATTTCGGCATCATAACGGCATGATACTAGAACCGGAATAAGGTCTAGCCTTATCCCTCGCCTAATACTGGCTCGCGCCATACACAAACCAAATTCAACCACTTCCATTCACATCCCAAACCAAATTCAACCAATTTCTTAATAGGGTTGCCAAGCCTTATTAATCAACAATCAATCAAATAAAACAAACAACCAAACATCCATGGTTTCAACCAAAGGTGTCAGGTGCTACTAAACCCCGTCTACGTCCTAGTATACATTTAACTGTAATATAAATTGAGTGAGAACTTCTCACCTTCGGTTTCCACTCCGTCAATCTTTAATGGACGATTTGGATTCCGTTCTGCGTCCACTCAGTTTCATCGCAGTCTGTTTTACGCGGTTTATGTTAAAAATCACATTTTTAAACAACAATCTTTATATATAAAAATCACATTCTTATTAAATTATATATATTTTAAAAATCAAATTTTTATAAGGCTATTACATATATTAAAATCATATTTTTATCTTTCTGCTATATATATAAAAATCACATTTTAATATCGCTATTATATATATAAAAATAATATTTTAATTCTCTGTTATTATATTTTTAAAACAATGCTATTTTATAAAATTTGAAAATAAATCCATGTTATTTATTTTTAAAATACTACATTTTTAATACAAAGTTATATATATAAAAATTCTATTTTTGTTACATTAAAAACTGAAAATAAATTCCATGCTTTATAGATAAATCAAATTTTTAAACAATTCCTTTCATTTATATATATATATATATAAATCAGATTTAAAAAAACACTTTATTATATATATACATATATATATATATATATATATAGGCTCACTGTATTCTTCAGAGGTAGATGGTGCAGCACTGGGTCTGGTCATGTGGCGGGGAGGCTCGGTTGGCTGGCGATGGGACCAGGGGGAGGTGGAAGCGGCGGCTTTGGATGGGGTGGGGGGGGGGTTCGAATTAGGGAAAAGAGAGATGGGATAGAGGAGAGGAGGGGTGGTCGATGGGGAGGGGCGGCAGGCTGAGCCATTGGGGGGGGTGGACGTCAGTGGCGGCAGATCGCGATGGGGGAAACAGGGTATGGCAACAACGGGTTTTTTATTTTCTTTTTGATTTTGAACGAAGAGAGAGATAGTGAGGGGGTTACCTAAAGAAATAATTATATATATTTAATTTAATTTAATCCCTAAAAGTTACTTTTTCACTTGAACCCCTAATCGAACCCAACGACTGTCGCCCGTAGCCAAATACTTCTATTCCGGACACAATGGGATATGTTCGGTAAGCCAATTCGACTGTTTCGATCAGTTTTTCTTAAAATTAAAATATAAATGAATACACATCAAATTCAATCGTACATTTTAATTTATCGGAGCCACGTATTGACTCTTAAAATTCTCGAAAAATAAATCTAGCTATGTTTTTACGATACGGTCCTAATAAACTAATTTTGTCGAATTTGGAGACCATTTGAAAAATGGTCATTTCCTAGTCAGTTAAATTCAAACTAAAGGTACCAAACGTGTTTAAATTCACCACGCTCACATATCAATTCCAAAAATTACAAATATTGGAATCTAGTAATCATTTCGGATCCAACAAAAGTTGTTTCATCGAAAACGGAGGCTATTTGCAAAATGGCTATTTTTAAGGGCTATATATTAAATAAAATATATATAAATTCTATACCGACTATTTCAAATTTTAAATTAGACATAATTTTTAATTATCGTTATGAAATATGGATTATTCACATTCATTAGAAAGATATAATTAAACAGATTCAAATATTTCTGGTTTTACTGAAATCCGATTTATTTTAAATCCTGTACATTCATTTGAAATTTAAAATTGAATTTACAAACTACCGCGCCATTTCTGGCTCGTTTTATAATTAAAATAAACTTATTCATTCCATCTTCTATTTAAATAAATTTTTAAATAGTAAATATTTAAAATAAATCATTTTAAATATTCAAATTGCTAAAATAAAAATTTTAAATTAGTTCTAAAATATGGGTTGTTACACTGATCGTAGTCAATGGCCTCGGACTGTGTGCAATATGGAACCCTATAAGAGAAGCATGGGTTTCCTGAAGGTCTGAAGGCGTCATGAAGAAGAAGAGAATTAACACTCAGTTTTTTTAGGTTATTAGTTAATTTAAGAAGCAAAGATTTAAAATCAGATTTTATTTATAAAAAGAATAATTGTAAAAATCAGTTTTTAAAAATGTAAATATCATTAAAGTAAATCAATTTTTAAAAATGTAATTAGCAATAATATTTTTCAGTTTTAAAAAAACATTGATTTATTTTCAGTTTTTAAAAAATTAACATTGAGTTAAAAATGTAATTTTTTATATATTACAGTAAATGGAATTTTAATGTATAAATAAATTTGATTTGAAAATGCAATTTTTTAAATGAATAAAATTTGTTTTAAAAATGTTGTGTTTAAAATATAAATTGCTTTGTTCAAAAAAAAAATAACATGGTTTTAAAAATATAAAAATAATATTTTTAAAGTATAAAACATTGTTTAAAATGTGAATATTCAATATAATAACATAATTATAAAAATATGATTTTCATAGTGAAATAGAATATATAAAAATTTAATTTTTATATAAATGACTTTATGATAAAAATGTTATTTATATATATATTAGCATATAATAAAAATATGATTTTTAATATATGTAAAGAGGTTCAAAAATGAAAATTTTAATATATATAACATTGAATAAAAATATGATTTATATATATAGCATGGTATTAAAAATGTGATTTTTAAATATATGAAGCGTTATTAAAAATGTGAATTTTAATATAAACTGCGTGAAATAGATTACATTGGAATCACGGTGAAGAATACAACGCGTTGGAGCAAATCCAAAATCCTTCCAATAAAGACTGAAGGAGTGGATCCCAATGTAAGAACTCCTTCTCACTCTAATTATTTTATAGTTAAATATATACTAGGATGTAGACAGGGCAAAAAAGCCCCCAACACTAATTATTGTACAGACCATGATTGTTTGTTTGGATTGTGATTGAGATCATTACTGATTGATATTGTTGTATATATAAAATTATTTATATAAAAAATTTCATGAAAAGAAAATAAAATAAATATTCATTTACAAATCGAACGGTTTGTTTATGTACACCCATTTAACTGATATTGATTGGGATGATAAATTTTACATGTCTCCCAACTACACAAATAATAATCAGTATTTGTTGCTTGGAAACCCCACACGGGTATTGGGATGATATTGGACATACACTAATCCCAATATTTAGCTGTATGGCAATCGATGGGTTGACAGGCTGCGATGAGTGTTAATTATTTATTTTTAACGCTTATACAGTTGTAAATTGCACTCTACATGATGGTTGATTGTTTATCATTATTGTTATGTACACGTATTGTATGAAATCCATATAAATAACATTATATGGTAATTGATTGTGCCTGATTCCAATTCAGGAATAACGAATATTTTAAAATAATTTTCAGTAAAGGATTAAAATGTGAATTTGATGTTTGATTTTGGATAGACACGAAAATATTGAAATATGTGAAGCTGTGTTGGTTAGTTATGCGCCATTTTAATGCGAACGATTTTTAATCGATTTTATTCATTTTTATGATGAATATCGAAAAGGAAATGATTTCAAAATCGATATTTTGAAAATATTATCGTTTAAATATTGTAATGATAAGGAGTATTCAATTTGATTTCAAATTGAAAATGAAGTTAAATCGTTTTAAAACGAATTTATAAACAATTTGGAAAATACGTATTAAATGAAAATCGATTATATATATATATTTAATGGTTTGAATAGAACGTGCTGCGTTGCAACCATTCGCGAATTTCAACCATTGACTTCAAATTGACATTATGGGAGATTCGACCATCGGATTCTCCTAAAACCGGAACCGTTAGGCTATCGAAAAGAGCTTTCCAATGAATATAAGAGATTTGAAATCTGACGATTGGATTTGGAGACACGTCTAAATCAAATTTGGAAAAAGTCACTATAGATGCAGTTCGATGACCGTCATTGGAAATCGACTATACGGGCCTTGATAAAATTACTAAAAATCTTAATAATTTGTGTAAAAACAAAATCAATGATTTGGAAAGATTTGGGATGGAAAATTCCACGTTTCTAAAGATAAAAATATATTTTTATCAAAATTAATTATTTAATACCTGGAATGTTAATCTAATGTTTTAAATAAATAAATTAGATTTGAAATGGTTTTGATTTAACCAGAATTTTCCAGTGAATAAATTGGAATGGATTTGGATAGGAATTATCTTCGGATATTTCAATATTAAATTCCGTGATTATGCAGATATTATGGAGGAATTCGGAAGATATATATTGTTGATCCCGAAATTAGAATCAACACCAAGGATATTGCAAATACTTTACAAAATGTGGAAAATAGAAGAAATGGTGCCAGGCAATCATAGGAATCCAAGTGGGGAACATAATATTTTATAGTGCTTCGATCAAGCGTGATCTACGTCCACTATAAAGAATAATTCCATTATCACATCTAGATTCACAAAGCATGGATATCTTCACATTACATACATCATAAACTTCTCTACCTCTCTCTTTAGACCTATTAGAAATGGTTAGGGAGAGACTTGATGGAGTTCTTTAAATATGGCAAGTGATTGGACAGATCTAAACATTCTCACCATCTTCGATGAATTTCCATGACTTCGTGATGAACTCGGAGTTTGGTCTTAAAATGGAATTGGTTGGAGATAATTAAATCCTTTAGGAAAGATTGAAAATTGAATTGGGCAGCCCTTCGGGGTCATGAAAAATCCCCCTCTCCAAGTGGAATTGAACCCCCTATTTATAAGGGTGAGGAAGTATGGCTCTTTAGGTTTTGGGTCGGGCTATTCAGTATTTACGAAAATGCCACTGCTAGTTGTCGCCAGCTTTTGCCAGCTAATCGCCAGTTTTCAAGTACCAGACCGACCCAGTTTTATCCCGATCAGTCCAAAAGTGTCCTGATCCCATTCCTGCCCGACCGGTCCCAAAATAGACATGACTGACCCGATCCTGATACAACTGGCTGACCCGCTTCAAAGATGAACATACCGATCCTTTCCTCCAGAATAGTCCGACTCGACCCATTCCTTGATAAAGTGCGCCGATCCATTCTGAGTTGAATAGACCGATCCGATGTCCTTTGGATGGACCGACCCGATGACGGATGGACAAGATCGACTCGATCCACTCTTAAAGCAATCAAGGCCGACCTGATCTAGTGTAATGAACCGACCCATTCGTTAACTGAAAAACCAATCCATCTATTACTGAATAGACCGATCCACCTCATTTTTTAACTGACCGATACGTATGCTACGAGAACAGGCCAAACCAGTCTTCAAATGATACAGACCGACCCATATTGTGCACAACAATTTATGGATAAATTTTTGCACCTCGGAATTTATAACTTTTTTGTTTGAAAAAATATGAATTCCGAAATGAACATTATGACAGGTTATTTAACTATGGGGCGATGGTGTATTGTTTGGTACTGGTTGGTTAGTTCATAAAGATTGGACCGGACCGGCCCATTTGAGATGGATCAGGTTAGGCCAACTTGGGCGGTTGCTACATAACACCTTTTGGCCCCTCTTTTCTCTTCATTACTCGCAATTTCTGTAACACCCCACCTCCGTTAAGGTCACTCACAAAGGGAATGCCTTAACTTTGGTGGAGCATTTTAGTAAACAGAACAGAAACTTACAAGACAGATAAAACAGTACTTGAAAAATTTATAACTTTAACAGAAACCGAAATAAGCTTGGTTACATCCTTTCAAATCACAATATCAGCATTCAAGTACAAAATATCAGTCTTGTACAAAAGCCTTCAGAATGCATAGTTTAAAATCATAATCCCCACAGAAGAAGACAAGCCATACTTTAAGCACTTCAAGCGGAAGAAAATTGGATCAAGCTAGAGTACTCCCTTCTACAAAACCTGGGGGGGATGGAAGAAAGGAGGCGAAACAACAAGGGTCAGACAAAAAGTCTAGCAAGTCCAGTGATTTTCAGTTATGAATAGATAATAATAAAATTACATGAAAATAAAACTGGATGAGAGATAACAGTAATAGGTGTAGCGGATATTACAGAAGAACAGAATGACATAAGCTATTTCTTTACACTTCTGTGCACTAATACTAGTATAATAAAATTAGTTGTCACCCTAATGTCTAAACTGAAACAGAAACGGATACAGAATAATTTCCACAGAAGAGAGTGCTAGTAATAGGCCTTTACCACCCGAACAGAAACAGACAGAAGCAGAAAAAGATTAATCCCTACGGAAATAGAATGTAGAATTAGGTGTACACTAGTAATGGGCCTTTACCACCCCAACAGATGGTACCATGCAGAAACAGACATATGTTACCACCCAATAGAAATAGACGGTACCAACATAAACAGTTAGAACTAAGTGTACCCTAAAACCCTACCCCAAGCGATCGGCTCCCTAATACATAAATACCCTGTGTCGGCCCCACGGTAGGGTGTATCACTCCCTAAAGTGACAACCAATTGGCACATACCTATTTATAGATGTCACGGCGTCTTACATCCTCAGAGGCAGACCGGGATCCATGCACGCACATGACCCGGTTGGAATGCACCATCAACACCCCTCGCCATTATCAAAATGAACTGCTTATAATTAGTTCAGTAAGCGTGCCCAGACCCTACCAACTGTTGGGTCAAAGTTTTGATACCAGAAAGGGTTACTGACTAATATGGGTCCCAAACAATAGATGACACAAGTAATTCCCTTCCTATCCTTGTGTCCCCAGACTAACAGATTTCATATTAACTTGTTTACAAGTTCGGGCATACAGAATTCAGATCAACTAGTTCACAGACAAGTTTTCAGATAAACGGATCAGATATACAGATTTAACAAACTTACCGATTAACCAGTTACATATTAACAGACTTACAAATTTGTCTAACTTTGTAATTGGGCCTACAGATTCACGGAACAGATTTATTATATTCATCAGTCTAGTGGGTTTAACCCTATCCGCCCAACACGTTTTAGACATCATATTTATCTCAGATTTTCATTAATTAAATATTAATTTCCAGACCTCTCACATTAGACTGACAGTTTGCGGCTACTGGTTAGGCCGGTTGGTTCCGGGCAGATTTCTACCGCAAACTGAGTCTAACCTCGGGTTTCAAGCACGTTATGACTAACTTCTCACATTAGAACTTATTGTTTGCGGCCACTGGATGTGCCGGGCGGTTCCTGGCAGAATTACGCCGCAAACTCATTCTAACCTCGAGTTAGCCATGTTCATCTTTGCGGCCAATTAATTAATAATTTACCATTTATGCCCACACCTAATATACATGTCAATTATTCATAGCTAATTCAGATTATGTCAATAACAGACTGAATATATCAACTTAATAGATATAGCAGATTTTCGCGGATTAGGCGACTTAACGGATTCAAAAAATTAAGTAATTTAGCAGATTTAGCATATAACAGATTTGGCATTTTCAGCAGACTTAGCAGATGATAGATTTGTTAGATGAACAGATCTAGCAGACTAGGCAGTAGAGCAGAACTAGCGGATTAAGCAATATAACAGAACTAGTAGATTAGGCAATATAACAGAACTAGCAGATTAGGAAAATATAGCAGAACTAGCAAATTAGGCAAATATAACAGATTTAATCATTCCTTAAAGTTTCACAAACATATCTTGCCTAAATATAAATTTGGCCTAAGTTTGCATGCCTAAATAGTTGTCATGATTCACACTATGATCATATACTCCACGTTTGCATTGAATTTACATGTCATAGATTATGGTCATAATTTACAAGTCCCAATTTAGTTCAACTTGCCTAGTATAAAAGATTCACATATAAATTATACCAAATATAGCCATCGATTTCAATGCATGTCATATATTCAAAAATCTCCTACTTAGGTGTTATTCACATTTGATAGTTATCAAATCTTAATATAGATCTTCACACCTAAGTCATATTCTCTTTCAAATCATGAATTGTTATATAAACAATATGACCAACGATCTAGTTATAACAGATATTAATTCAAAATATGCGTTATGTCAAATGTCTCAAATCACATGTTAACATACTATGGTTCCTCTTCTTCCAATTCACAGAATATGCATAGATCTAAATCTAGTTTACAACCTATGTCCTTTTTCTTAAATCAGTCACAGATTAGCCATGTCCAATTATGCCACATTCATTATTTGTCCCAAACATTTTAGCGTTCGTGCGTTAATCTCTTAGGAGATTGGCGCAAGCTCGTAGTAGCCTGGCTATAGAACAGAAAGAAGAAGAGATACAGAATAAAATAGATCAGAACAGAACATACACAATCTCAAATTCAGATTAACAATCATGTCACAGTTATGATTAAAGTTTATATTGGAAAATAACTGCACTTGCCTTGGTTGGATTAAAAAAAGAACTTTAATTGTTGTAGAATCGTTGCAGAGGCTTTAATCTCTAGTTTGAATTGAGTTGCTTAGGTTGATGTTGATTAGCCTCTAGTTTTGATTTCGGCAGAGTGGCGACGCCATTTTCATTTTTATTTAGAACAGATGCAGAGTAGAAGCAGAATAGAATTGTGTGTAGAGAAGGCTAGGTTTGGGGTTGTTTAAATAGGGTCAAGTCAACGAATCTAGACAGAAATCGAACCAGAAACATCAGAGTGAACTCTGACTCAAAAATGGGCTCGGGGACCAGGTCGACACCCAGGTCGACTGCCCAGTCGACCTGGCCAGGGGGGTCGACTGCCCAGTCGACTCCCTAGTCGACCTGGGTCTGGGCGGGAAATTTCCCGCCCAGTCTGTTCTGGGTTTGAAATTCGAATTTTGATTCGAATTCGTGCTGTTTTTAATTCTGAAAATTTCTGAAACTTTGGAAGGCCATAACTTCTTCATATGGACTCCGATTCACGCAAACTTGGACTCGTTTTCAAGCAGAATTCCGAGGCGAACGCAATGGCGCAACCCGCTTCCCTTGATTCTTATTTTAAAAATTAATTATCCTTTGATTTGTTACTTATACGTTCACAGAAAATACGGGGTGTTACATTCTCCCCTCCTTAAAGGATTTCGTCCCTGAAATCTTCAAGTTAAGAAGAATGTGTCCTACCATCCAACATCCATCTACTCAATCGTTTATCACTGGCGTCCATTGTCCTTAGAAACTTCTAATGTTGTATGAACATATGCAAAAGTGTGTGTATATGTTCCTTATCTAATGCAAAGATCATGCGGTCCACTGATTCAGTTGACCTCCTTAATGCGAATTATGCCAGTGCCATGAGTCCAACATGTATGCAATTTTCCTACTCGATACATATCATTTCTATATGAGTGCACAACCATTCAGCCATATGCAACATCCATGTGCTGAGTCAATCAATTTGCTTCCATAAAAATTGAAAATGCTCACACATCCATGTGCTGAGTCAATCATTTTGCATCCATAAAAATTGAAAATGCTCACACATCCATATGCATCCACGAGCAACCACTAGCAACCACTTGCACCCACTTGCAACCATCAAACATAACATGTCTCAAACACATGTTTACACCCATTAGTTTCTACCTAAAGTTCGAAGATTCGATAGATAGGATAAAGTCGAATGATGGAAGCGAGTACAGATAAAACAAAAACTTAGTTCCCATTAGACATGGGTCCTAAGTATCGGCCTCGAAGACCGAAACCAACATCAAATTGACACCCAGAGGATTACCCTCTTTAGATAATGTCAAAACTGGAAATCTTAACCTTATCGGGAATATTCAGATATTTACAGATTGCTGGTACAGATCAGGTTACCGAACTAAGCATGATAAAACCCAGAATTTATGCATCCTACTTGACGCCTAACACAGATATCTCTCAAACCCCAATCTATCACAAATAGATTAGTCATAACCCTTATGGGTTTGAGTCTACAACGGATTCAGAAACAATACTAGTATTAAAGTGTAGAGTATCGATTACAGAATCAAAATGCCAAAATCAGAAAGAGTTTGAACTCAACAATTAGATAAGAAACTTAAACCTTCTACTCAAATTTTCTTATTTCTATCCTATCCATTCGCCTGTCCTCCAGAAGTGGGTTCTGCCCTTTGTCCTTGCCCTCGTTTCTTCGGTCAGTCCCTAGTGAAGTGTCCCATCTCACCACAGTTGAAGCAAGTTCCCTTCCTTTTTCTGCAATCCTTGTTCAGATGAGTCGAGCTTCCACAAGTAAAGCACTTTTTCCCCTTCATATCTTCAGACTTCTAATCCTTCTTTTGTGTTTCCTTTTTGGGCCCTGCTTTCTTATTCCGTGGTTCTTCCTTCTTTGTCTCTTTCTGGCCCTTGTCTTTCTCGTGCAGTAGTGCCATGTCCACCAATTTCTCGTAAGTCGCTCCCATGGGTACAAGGGTCATGGATAGGTTGTGCAGTGGCTCGTTCAATCCTTTAACAAAGCGGAGAGCCTTTTTATGCTGAGTGTTGACTAAATCCAATCCGAACCTAGCCAGTTGGTTAAACTGGTTGACGTATTCCTTAACCGTCATATTTCCTTGCTTAAGAGATAAGAACTTTTCCAGTTGTAGACTTCGTTCAGCTTGCGAGAGGAATTTTGTCTCAAACCTTGTTCTGAAATCCATCCATGTTTCAACTGGCCTCTCGGCGTTAGTGACTTCCCACCAATAGGAAGCTTCGTCTTTGAGCAACCATACTGCCAACTGTACCTTCTGCCTATCGTCCACCTCGAAGATTACGAATAGATCCTCAGTTTCTTTGAGCCAATTCCTCGCTCTACGAATGATTCAGTTCCCTTGAAATCCTTCCCACCCATGGCCCTAAAATCTCTACAGATCTTTGAGAAAGCAATTGCACGAGGAGGGGGCGGAGGAGGGGGATCATTTGTTGGACCTGCGGCGGCGGTCCTAGCCTCAAGATATTGACGAAACCAACCGAGTACATGAACACCCTCTGGTATCTCAGATGCTTCAGACATGCTAAAACGAAAAAGGAAAGATTAAAATACAAAAAGGACTGATGGTGAGATATATGGCTCTTGGGGATTATGTTTTTCAAAAATAGGCTTTACTTTCGAAAATACTTCCTTTTAAAACCTTTTTGAAAATAGTTTTCAAAAACTTTACCCAATCTGGTAACCTTCAGCTCTGATACCAAGTGTAACACCCCACCTCCGTTAAGGTCACTCACAAAGGGAATGCCTTAACTTTGGTGGAGCATTTTAGTAAACAGAACAGAAACTTACAAGACAGATAAAATAGTACTTGAAAATTTTATAACTTTATTACAACAGAAACCGAAATAAGCTTGGTTACATCCTTTCAAATCACAATATCAGAATTCAAGTACAAAATACCAGTCTTGTACAAAAGCCTTCAAAATGCATAGTTTAAAATCATAATCCCCACAGAAGAAGACAAGCCATACTTTAAGCACTTCAAGTGGAAGAAATATGGATCAAGCTAGAGTACTCCCTTCTACAAAACCTGCGGGGGAACGGAAGAAAGGAGGCGAAACAACAAGGGTCAGACAAAAAGTCTGGCAAGTCCAGTGATTTTCAGTTATGAACAGATAATAATAACATGACATGAAAATAAAATTGGATGAGAGATAACAGTAACAGGTGTAGCAGATATTACGGAAGAACAGAATGACATAAGCTATTTCTTTACACTTCTCTGCACTAATACTAGTATAACAGAATTAGGTGTCACCCTAATGTCTAAACTGAAACAGAAACGGGTACATAATAATTTCCACAAAAGAGAGTGCTAGCAATGGGCCTTTACCACCCGAACAGAAACAGACAGAAGCAGAAATAGATTAATCCCTATGGAAACAGAATGTAGAATTAGGTGTACACTAGTAATGGGCCTTTACCACCCCCAACAGATGGTACCATGCAGAAACAGACGGTACCAACAGAAACAGACAGAACTAAGTGTACCCTAAAACTCTACCCCAAGCGATCAGCTCCCTAATACATAAATACCCTATGTCGGCCCCACGGTAGAGTGTATCACTCCCTAAAGTTACAACCAATTGGCACAGACCTATTTACAGATGTCACGGCGTCTTACATCCTCAGAGGCAGACCGGGATCCATGCACGCACATGACACAGTTGGAATGCACCATCAACACCCCTCGCCATCATCAGAATGAACCGCTTATAATTAGTTCAGTAAGGGTGCCCGGACCCTACCTACTGTTGGGTCAAAGTTTTGATACCAGAAAGGGTTACTGACTAATATGGGTCCCAAACAATAGATGACACAAGTAATTCCCTTCCTATCCTTGTGTCCCCAGACTAATAGATTTCAGATTAACTTGTTTACAAGTTCGGACATACAGAATTCAGATCAACTAGTTCACAGACAAGTTTTCAGACTAACGGATCAGATATACAGATTTAACAGACTTACCGATTAACCAGTTACAGATTAACAGACTTACAGATTTGTCTAACTTTGTAATTGGGCCTACAGATTCACGGAACAGATTTACTAAATTAATCAGTCAAGTGGGTTTAACCCTATCCACCCAACACGTTTTAGACATCATATTTATCTCATATTTTCATTAATTAAATATTAATGCCCAGACCTTTCACATTAGACTGACAGTTTGCGGCTATTGGTTAGGCCGGTTGGTTCCGGGCAGATTTCTACCGCAAACTGAGTCTAACCTCGGGTTTCAAGCATGTTATGACTAACTTCTCGCATTAGAACCTATTGTTTGCGGCCACTGGATGTGCCGGGCGGTTCCGGGCAGAATTACGCCGCAAACTCATTCTAACCTCGAGTTAGCCATGTTCATCTTTGCGGCCAATTAATTAATAATTTACCATTTATGCCCACGCCTAATATACATGTCAATTATTCATAGCTAATTCAGATTATGTCAATAACAGACTGAATATATCAACTTAACAGATATAGCAGATAATAGATTTTCGCGGATTAGGCGACTTAACGGATTCAGCAGATTAAGTAATTTAGCAGATTTAGCATATAACAGATTTGGCATTTTCAGCAGACTTAGCAGATGACTGATTTGGCAGATGAACAGATCTAGCAGACTAGGCAGTAGAGCAGAACTAGCAGATTAAGCAATATAATAGAACTAGCAGATTAGGCAATATAACAGAACTAGCAGATTAGGCAAATATAGCAGAACTAGCAAATTAGGCAAATATAACAGATTTAATCATTCCTTAAAGTTTCACAAACATATCTTGCCTAAATATAAATTTGGCCTAAGTTTGCATGCCTAAATAGTTGTCATGATTCACACTATGATCATATACTCCACGTTTCATTGAATTTACATGTCACAGATTATGGTCATAATTTACATGTCCCAATTTAGTTCAACTTGCCTAGTACAAAAGATTCACACATAAATTATATCAAATATATCCATCGATTTCAATGCATGTCATATATTCAAAAATCTCCTACTTAGGTGTTATTCACATTTGATAGTTATCAAATCTTAATATAGATCTTCACAACTAAGTCATATTCTCTTTCAAATCATGAATTGTTATATAAACAATATGACCAATGATCTAGTTATAACAGTTCTTAATTCAAAATATGCGTTATGTCAAATGTCTCAAGTCACATGTTAACATACTATGGTTCCTCTTCTTCCAATTCACAGAATATGCATAGATCTAAATCTAGTTTACAACCTATGTCCTTTTTCTTAAATCAGTCACAGATTAGCCATGTCCAAATATGCCACATTCATTTTTTGTCCCAAACATTTTAGCGTTCGTGCATTAATCTCTTAGGAGATTGGCGCAGGCTCGTAGTAGCCTGGCTATAGAACAGAAAGAAGAAGAGATTCAGAATAAAATAGATCAGAACAGAACATACACAATCTCAAATTCAGATTTACAATCATGTCACAGTTATGATTAAAGTTTATATCGGAAAATAACTGCACTTGCCTTGGTTGTATTAAAGAAAGAACTTTAATGGTTGTATAATCGTTGCAGAAGCTTTAATCTCTAGTTTGAATTGAGTTGCTTAGGTTGATGTTGATTAGCTTCTAGTTTTGATTTCGGCAGAGTGGCGACGCCATTTTTATATTTATTTAGAACAGAGGCAGAGTAGAAGCATAATAGAATTGTCTGTAGAGAAGGCTAGGTTTGGGGCTGTTTAAATAGGGTCAAGTCAACGAATCTAGACAGAAATCGGACCAGAAACATCAGAGTGAACTCTGACTCAAAAATGGGCTCGGGGACCAGTCGACACCCAGGTCGACTGCCCAGTCGACCTGGCCAGGGGGGTCGACTGCCCAGTCGACCTGGGTCTGGGCGGGAAATTTCCCGCCCAGTCTGTTCTGGGTTTGAAATTTGAATTTTGAATTCAAATTCGTGCTGTTTTTAATTTTGAAAATTTCTGAAACTTTGGAAGGCCATAACTTCTTCATATGGACTCCGATTCAAGCAAACTCGGACTCGTTTTCAAGAAGAATTCCGAGACGAACGCAATGGAGCAACCCGTTTCCCTTGATTCTTATTTTAAAAATTAATTATCCTTTGATTTGTTACTAATACGTTCATAGAAAATACGGGGTGTTACATTTTCTGAACTGAACTCTTTAATGGTGGCGGCGCCTTCCTATAGAAAATTTGCTTATCTCGTGACTTTAACCCAATTCCTCACCTCGATTTACACCCAAATCATTTCCCACTCTCGATTAACTCAAGCCAACGATCCATCTCTCCAAAAACGTGCCTCCAAAAACCCGAATTAGCCCTCCAAAACCATCGAGTTGCAAGTATTTTGCACCCTTCGTAATTTTGTTCTGAATTCGAGTTGGAATGAATTTAAGGCCGAGGTGACGATGGGAATTTATGACTTGTCAATTTGAGTTTGTTTTTGGGTAATAAGGTTTTGGATTGCAGTTTTTTGATATGGATGTGCTGTAAATGAAATTGGGGGATCAATGTACCAAATTTGTGTAGGTATCCGGCGAACTCATGCTGTACTAATTCCCATTGAACTCAATTTTCACTTGGTGCCCTCCACATGTTTGTAGAAATTCTTGTGATGTTTGAATTATGTAGAATACTCATAGTTTTGTACCTATTTTGCTGTTGTGACCACTCATGTTGTTTGCTAACGCATTACTTGTTGTGATGATCGCGTTCGCCAAAGTTTGCAAAGCACAGGATTTAATCAATCCATCTCTTGTTTGTCACGGTTGCTCTTGATTGGGCCCTTTAGAACCGAGCCACTTCGGTTAATCATGGCCGATCCAGACTTGGTTCGGGTATGGTCGATCCGAACTTGATCAATCTTCACTGGCCCAATCTGGATTAACCAAGGCCGATCCGAATCTGGATCAGTCACAATCGATCCTATCTGGATCGGTTATAGTCGATTCGATTTTGGGTTGGGCTTGATTGATACAAACTGTATCGGTCTTGACCGACCCATTCTGGGTTAACCACGGCCGATCCAAATATGGATCAGTCATAGCCGATCCAATCTGGATCGGTCTTGGCCGATCTGATATTGGGTCGGGTATGACCGACCCATTTTAGGGCCATCTATAACCTCCCTTCTCTATGCTTGATGCTTTTAACTCTTTATTATTTGTTACCCTGCAACAAAAATACTCGCTTTGGGCCAATATACTCTATTGTCGATTGCCCGTATCGACAATAAGTTAGGTAACCGAATTAAAACTCTTGTATGCAACCTTCTTCAACTCATATTGGAATGCCTTGTTCTCGTTAGAAGGCTCCACTAGCCATTTTACTTAGGCATTCGAACATAAGTCCATAGTAAAACTCGAAGTCGATCAATTATTCTATGGTAATTTATGAATTTCAAGTTTCACTCTTGTTCAGTTGCATATAATGTTTCTATTACGGGAAGTATATACCTGTAGTCTATTGTCAAACACAGTTATTTGTGTACAAATGGATACTAGACAGAAATCTTGCCAGGCAACATCAAAATCCATACAAGATGACACTTCTACTTAGGTTACTAATAACCCTGATCCAGAATTTCCTGTTCCTAAGCCCTAAACTGGAGTGCCCCATAACAGGAAACCAAATAAAATGAGCGATCGTGTGTACAAAAGCTTACTGGCTCAATTTAGAATATCAGAAACTAAGGCCAAATTTCCTGAGGAGAATGAATTTGCTGATGTTCCTCCCTCGGGATATATTGTTGTTAACAAATATATGTTGTCGATGGGTGGCATTTCTCCATTTAATCCCTGCATAGAGATGGTTTTGAAGCGTCTAGCTATTGCCCCTATGCAATTACATCCTAATGGATATGCCAGCTTAACCCGTCTTTACACACTTTTCATGAAAATTAAGGAACGTGCCCCTTCATTCACCGAGATCTGTTCATTGTATATTTTCAAGAAGTGACAGGGTACACCATTGATTATCAGCTTAGAAGGGAAATACCCCAAAATTTTAACTGAACTGATGGATAGTGCCAAGGGATTTTTGGAAAATTACTGCTTTGTACATTGCTTCAATAATTTTTATGGAAGGTGGATAGAGGGAGGTAAGAGCACCCCATCTCATATTTCTTCGAATGTCCCTACAATTAGTTTACAAATATTGAATTTTTCCTTGTTTTGCAGTAATTCCTTCCTTTAATTCCAGTGACTCTATAGGCAAACAGTTATATGACGATTTGCAAACTATTACTGAAGAACTACGAAGTAGGAGATACTTGATCACAAAACAGTTTCTTCATCAATATCATTTACTTGACCCTTCTCGTACACTTAAATTGGATTTATTTTATAAGGAAAAGACTGCCCGTAAGTCCCCTGGTAAGAAATACCCTTTACAGAAATGTTCTGATGTCGCAGGTAGTAGCAAAACTCCCCCCAAATCTAAGTTAACTGTCATTGGGGAAGATGAGCCTCAGCGGGATAAGGTCATAAGTAAGCAAGCTAAGAAGGACATAGAGTGACTTGAGAAAGAGAAGGCCTCATTAGTTACTCCTTCCGACCCATTGGCCAAACAAACCGTGGACATGGAACTCCGTTCTAAAAGCGTTGCAGATAAGTCTGACAAAGGTCCTATTGTCCATGTTACCCAAGGTGAGAGTTCTTCGGATACCTTTAAGATCTTAAGTGACCTTAGTTCAGACAGAGACATTGTCTAGGGTGAAATTGTTATTCAGCCTCCCTAACTCGAATCATGAGAACAGAAAGTGTAGTTGGACCCCTTATCACTCATCCTACATTAGAACATATTATGAAAACTGGATCATTGCTAAATACGCATTGACGAGAACTTACTTTTCTTATTGCTTACTTGTTCTTTGGATTTGCTTTCTTAAACTTGTCTTATCCTTTATAGATATGAGCATTGAATCCTTGTTACATCTTTTCCTTAGGTACAAAAATGATGCCAAAGGCTTCGTTCATTAAAGATTTCAATGTTGTGATAAGCTATCAAGATCCAAAGCGCTTTTTAAAGAAATCTCATCCTTCGCAACATCCAAAATACCCATAGTACCCGCAACACTCCTATCAACCTTCCCAGATTGGTGATCTTATTGTGACTGAACAACAAAGGAAGTAGAGGCATGACCATTCTGAAATGCTCAAAGCTCAGGAGAGGTAAAAGCAGAAAAAGCATCATAGGAAGAGAGGGAGGAGCGATAAAGATGATAGTGGCCATGAGAAGCATCTTAGAATGGACAAACTTCCAATGTTAGATTATTCAAAGCTAGAAACTCAAAATACCGACGATAACACACCTCTGACCCCGCCTCCAGCGACTCCTATATAACAACACGAATTCCGACAGACCGATTTTTTTCAAAAAACCCAATCTATCGAAACCCGAGTTGGGCGCTCTGGTATCTTGCAGAAAAAGACAGAGATAAAGTAAACATGTCAGAATTCGTAAGCATCTTACAGTGGAAGGAATTCAAAGTATAATATACTTTAAATATAGCTTTACCTTATAAAACATACTGCCTAACCAGTATCCAAAGCTTATACCATCTCTGTCATGAACCTAACCTGGAAGTATGTAATGAGGAGGGGGTCAGAACATAAGTTCTGTTTGAGTGGACTTAGAATAAACTTCTGTATAATCCTACATATACCGTTCAGTTATATTTTCTTGCTTATTAGGTTATTCGCAATATTAGTTCTCTAGGCTATACTCATGTTCCACTAGTAGATTAACCTATTACAACGTATATGTAGATACCCCCAACTCGTATAATCCTTTCCATGTATATATACAGTCCCTTGCCGTATGTCGCACGGGCTTCATCATGTAAATCTATACTACTTTAGTGTAGTGCCACCATTCTCGAAATCGTTCGGACCACCACTCTTAATCTTGCTAGATTCCGTTTATTACCTAGATCTAATCTAGGGTTTTCTATCCAGTGCTTCCTAGATTCAACCAGGGTTTACGCTACACACAGCCATTGGGGTTTATGCTACCTATTGAACGCTTTCTAGATCCGACCAGGGTTTATGCTACTTAGGGCCACTAGGGATTATGCTACCTATCGAACAATGCCCCTAGTCTAGGACACACTGCCCAGAGCGATATATGTTCCTAGACTTCACGTCCTAATCGTGTTTTAAATGTGCTAGATATCTAGTTGCACATGTCCTCTATATGTGAGGCCCAAGTCCCGTGGCAGGGCTAATCAAGAGACACGGAACTCGGTAGGGTGCTTAAAGTTATCTGCCAATGCAGATGCTAAGGTTTATTTTATCTATATGTGTGTAATGACCCCGAAAACATGAACCAATTTAAAAATTTTAAATTGGCTAAAATAATAGATTTTAAATATTTAAAATAAATATTTTAAATAATGGCAATGGAAAGTGAGTTTGAATCGACAATTGAAAATGAATATAATTAATTATAATTATGAACAAGGCCTGAAATGGCGCTGCAGTTTCAAAAATTGAATTCAAACTTTGTCGGACTGTACCGGGTGCAAAACAAAACGAATTTTAGTGAAACCAAAATTATTTAAATCTGTTAGTGAATATCTTTCTAACGGATCTGAAAAATCGAATTTTCATAACGGAAAGCAAAAGTTATGGCCGAATGAATTTTCAGAAAGGTCGGTATGGAATTTATATAGCCCGTGAAATTGGCCATTTTGCATACGACCTCGGAATTCGACGAAACCACTTTTGTTGGATCTGGGATGGGAAGTTATTTCTAGGTTTCAAATTTCATAATTTTTGAAGCTAGTATGTGAGCGTGGCAAAAGAAAATGTGTTTTGGTCAATTACAGTTAAATTGGATCGACCAGAAATGGGCCTTTTTGCAAACGATCTCAGAATTCGACGAAACTAGTTTTGTTAGGACCGTATCGTCAAAACATAGCTAGATTTATTTTTCTGTAATTTTTCGAATCAGTTGGTGACCCTGGCAAATTGAAATGTTCGTTCAAATTAAATATTGAATATTTTATATTTTAATTTGAAGGAAAACTGACTGAAACAGTCGAATGGGCCTATGAAACATATCCCATTGTGTTCGGAATGGGGGTAAAACGCTAGGGACGGCAGTCGTTGGGTTTGATTTCGAGTTCGTCTAAGAAAACCCCAATTTTTGAATTTAATATAACCTTGGCCAATAGGAAAATTTCTTTATAAAAAAAATATATTGCGTTTTCTCTCTCCCCGTAACACGATCGGCGACGGAAAGGGGTTCTCCGCTTCCCCTTCATTTTCCGACCAATCCACGCAGTAATAGACCCTGACCCAGTTGAAGCTTTTGTAGTACTCGTCGAGGGCTTCAAATCTATACCTCCAACGCCACCCCTCGTCAGTTGTACCTCGAGATTCACGCCCTCGAAGTCGCTGACTTCACGCCGCCGTACCTCGCCAGATCCGCCGTCGAGCGCCACCAAACCCCCGTCGATCTGTGCGCCTCTCGGAGCACTACAAGGTGGCAGCGGCCGATCATCACCAAGCTGCGCGGATTTCGAGAAAAGATCCGACCTAGTTTTGAAGATTTCGTGGAGGTAACGACCTATTATAATTTCAACTATATTATAGCACTTCTAAGCGCTACCGTTTGTGATTTCACTGTAAAAATCATATCTTTTTGCTGTGTTAACGAAATTCAGTGAAACAAGAGACAGTGGACTGGTGTGGACGCCTTCTACATTTTAGAAGAGACGGCATATTTTTCTGAGCCTTCTGCTATTTTTGGGGGAGTGGAACCCAATGTGAGGTTTCTAATTTATAAACGATATGGAAAACAACGATGTATAAATTATATATTCGATGTATGAGTTATATAAGCGTTGTACACCTCATGTATAAGCGTTGTATAAGCCGTACGTTCGATGTATAAGTTGTATATGCGTTGTAAAAATTATATATGTGTTGAAATAGAAGTGAATTGCTATATATATATATATATATATATATATATATATATATATATACACACACCCCTCGTCCACAAACCATGGAAGATATTTATTGGTTGTGATTGGTGTGAAAATTTATTGATAGCGAATGGTTGTTTGGGATTGTTTGTTGGTTGATATTGATTGATTGTGATTGAAAAATACCCGTTTGTGGTTGAGAAATATTTGGTTGAAACCACATAGGATTAGTTTGTGGAAATGAAATAAATATATAAATGCCGCTTACGTGCGAACTAGATGCATGATCCCCATTGTCAAAAACCGCGAGGTTTTAAGGTAGAGCGAGGAGCCGTACTAGGGACGGTCCCGGTTTTAACTACCCTGCTGTTATACTGCCGAAATTTTCTGAAATATACATGTGTTAGAATAATTTTCATTCGTTGAAATAAATTACATATGTTGAGAGAATATTCATGTGTTGAGTTGCAATTCATTCGTGGAGTTGAAATTCATATGTTGAATATTATTTGAATTTAAACAAATAATTTTAGCGATAAAAATCACATTTTTATATATATACAAACTATAGAGAATATTGATGTGTTGAATTGAAATTTGTTCGTCGAGTTGAAATTCATGTGTTGAATGTTATCGTATTTTAAAATAAAATGAATAGACAATAAAAACTACATTTTTATTGTGAATATGAAGTGTTAAAAACATTCACGTGTTGAATAAATATTTTTGATGATAAAAATATTTCTTTTATCATGTATACGCTTTGATAAAAAAATACACACGTGTTGAAATAAATAATAGTTTGCTAGAAATATTATTATTGGCTTTGTTCTGCATATATATACATGTGTTGAACAGGAAAAATAGATTAGCTGTAGAGTAAAGAAATTATTTGCGTGCCCGACAAATAGGTAAGCCTTGATGAGTTGGCTGCGCAATTTTATTTTTATATCAACTCTTGTGAATGACATTGGATGCGGAGTGCTGGTTATTCTGTGTGAAATAATAAATATCGCCATAGGATAGTAACAATTAAATTTGAACTACGCTACATGGCATACTTCTTGACGATAGGCATACTTCATCATATTCCACATAAGCAATTGGAGCTTGTGTGACGAGGTGGAAGATTTACCATACGAGCGAGAGGCTTGTATGGCGATGATTATATACTACAGGTTGAACTGATGACTGATATGGACTCTATAAAATATAACGATAAATTGCCAGATTAATAAAAACCCCACATGGGTCTGGAGTTGACAATAATCACGTCTCTCTAGTTATTAGATACGGCACATGGACTATTTATTTCCACACGGAAACGGGGGTGACAAGAATTTATTCTCTGGAGTGATTATCTATACATGCTCCCCCGTAAACACCAGAATATATCACTATAAATATGTGAATGCTTTTTAGGATTTATTGGGTACCTAACACGGCCCAATAAATTTCCAAACCCCTCCCCGTACAAAGGAGGTTATGGCGAAATTTTTCAAAATATTAAGGCGTTAGTGAAATGTTTGAAGTGAAAACGAAGTTGAAAATATAGAATGAACTATATTTATATATATAAATATAAATATAATTAAAAGGAATCGAAGCCGTGCAGTTCGCGTTTGGAATCGTAATTTCAAACGATTAGTACGAGCATCGGATTTTCCCGAAACCACAACCGCTGGGTTCGCTTTGGAGAAGTCTTTCCAATGGCACCAACTTTGTAAAAATCCAACGGTTGGATTGTCTGGAATGTTTAATTCAAATCTGAAGAAAAACAGCGCCAGAAACAATTATATTTTTATATATATATAAATATAATTATATTTAATTGAATAACGACGCTGTAGTTCGTATTTTGAAATCGAAACTTCAAACGATTGTACCGGGAGATCCGACCGTCGGATTTTCCCGAAACTAGAACCGTTGGATTCATTTTGAAAAGACCTTTCTAATGATGTAAATTTTGTGAAGATCCAACGGTTAGATTTTCAGATATGTGTAAATCAAATCTGAAGAAAAACAGCGCCACGGCCGCGTTATGGTCCGAAGCGTCGTTTTGACTAAATTGGCTATTTTAAAATAAATAAAAATAGCGATAAATTGTTATAAAATATCATAAACGATATGGAATGGAAATAAACTGAATTTGCTCGATTTATGTGGTATTTGATGGTTGAATGTGTTTGGTGTGAAAATTACATTAAAGAACAAAATTGGTGTTGTCGAATGATTTAACCATTGAAATAAATTGATTTGAAATTCTAAATATACGTGAATTATTTGAAAAGGCCGAGTTAATTCTCATTTCAAATAATTGACCGACGATTGAAAGTCGAAGAGGAAGACGGTGGTCGAAGACCGGAGATCTTCACCTCGTTTGGATGGTAATTGAGGTCCTTATTGGGAGGCATCCCAAAATATGGATAATGAGTGGTGATCGTCCAGACGTACGTGGTGATCGATGGGTTTACGAGGTATTTAGTGCCTCCGGTTTCGTTCAGACCCAGAACGGACATGTAAATGGACTGTGTGTCGGACATTGGATTTTATTCTGTGTTGATTGATCTCTATTAAATATACATCTGTTTGGTGGCGGAGAATTTATTCTTTTGCTTAACGCCCTTCTCTGAAACGCACGAGCTCGGAGGTTGTTTATCGATGGACATCAGTCACATGGCATGAATTACCTGTGTGGCATGCTAAGTTGCAGTGATCAGGGCTTCTGTTGAAAAGCAAAGTCTTGTGGTGATGATCAAAGCACCGGCGGTGTGGCGTAGCTTTGTGTATAATGAAAAATCGCGAGCCTCACACCCCGGTATGAACCAGAAACGGGAGAGGACATCAGGGAGGGCCTGCGTTTCTTCCTAGCTAGGGTGGTGTCAGTGACCTACCAGCCCTGACATTTATATACTTTTCACCTGTGTGGTTGTTGCTGTTGCGAGGCGCCTCGGTTTGATCGGACGATCCGGGTCCGATGGAGTCATTCGTTGGCTCGTTTACGCCCCAAAGGGCGGAGAGACGTAGTGTTCAGGCATAATAATCCACATCGGTGGACCGGCCATGTTGATCCAAAACTTGCCTGCGTGCTTGCCTGAGACTCGGGCTAGGCAGTCTCGAATTCGGTAAGGACTATCTTTTGCTTTGGTTCATGACGAAAATCCAATTTCCAAATACGTGACTGTGCGGTTTTGATTGTATATATATATTTGGCGATATAGTGGCATGGGACGCTCATGTCGTCTATGATTGATAGTTATGATTTGAAATTGTTTTCAAAACATATAAACACTAGCAATAATATCAATTGCCTTTGTTTTATTCGTATCAAGCATATTTTGGCCGTTATAAGGTAAAACTCTATCCTCCGGTTTGCGTTGCATTGTGTGATGGGAACTGAGTCTTATAATGGCTTCATTTTTATAAAATGCATTGCGTTGTTTAAAAGAAAGATTTGTTTTAAAGCACCGGCAATCCAATGGAGTAAACCCGTTCCATGAAAGTGGCGTGGTCCTGTGATTAGCCAATTATATATGTGTTGAGTGGATTTCTCATACCAGTCCCATGACTGACTCGTAGTTAGTTTCACTTTCAAACTCGGGTGCCCCTTTTTCTACACGGGCAGCCTTGTATTCAGGTTTAGCTTGTTCCTTCTGGATAGCTGGAGCTGAAGATGGATTCTATCATTTATCTCTTTTTATGCTGTTCAGCTCCTATTGTGCATATTTTGTTTATTTCCGCTGTAGACATTTATGTATAGCTGAACTGTATTTGTACTAAGTAAGATCCTGTATACTGTGTAACTCTGATGATTACTTTTATCCAGTATATTCTATTGTTCATTATCTGGTGTATTTATTTAATGTTGTTATGCTATTACCTGTTTATGTGTTATATCCCACGGATAACCCTTGCCGCCGTTAGTACGAGGTTTGGGGTCGTCTCAATGTGGCTATGGTCCCACTTGAACCCTCCCTCAACTAATGAAAGACACCCAAGAAAATCAAGAATGAGAACTATACGCAGGCCCTCTTTGCCCCACAAAACTATTGGCCACCCTCACCTATAATTAGATAGCAAAGTATATAGTCTTTCGGAGTTCTCCGCCTTTCCGCTTGCGTATCACGATTGACTCAAGATGGTAGGTAGTCGATGACGTGCTATCACAGGGCTAAACAAGATATCGTCGCCTCACACTGACCCATCCTAGTCTTCAGGTTGCTTATATTGCAACCAAGGCATACCCTTGGTTCTTCTAACACAGACCTTAACCTCTGTGAGCCTAGGAGGATCATCTGCAACCTCCCAGAGGGATACCAAGAGTACCCTCACGTTCCCTCGAAGCCGCATGCTTCGTAACCCAGTTCGTTGGAGCCTTCTTCATAATCAGATGGATGTTCGCTCCTCCTCGTGTTCTACTTGGCTTTCTTGACTAAGGTTTACTACTTAGTTGTATTAACTAAGGCTTACTACATAGTTTCCTGAATCGTTAGCTTTCTTAACTAAGGTTCACTACTTAGTTTCCTAAATCGTTAGCTTTATTAACTAAGGTTTACTACTTAGTCCTCTTAACTAAGGTTTACTACTTAGTTCTCTTAATCGTTCATTTTCTTAAATAAGGTTTACAACTTAGTCCTCTTGACTAAGGTTTATTACTTGGTTCTCTTAACCAAGGTTTGATACTTAGTTTCTGTTACTTAGTTCTCTTTAACTAAGGTTTGTTACTTAGTTCCTTTTAACTAAGGTTTACCAATGAATTCAAGCATGACTTAAGTTCTCTTTATCGAATGATAGCGTACAGGTGTTTTCCCACATTTCCTGCTTAGAATAACTTATTTCATGGTATAATTCGTCCCACCATTCGAGTCTTGTATTACATCTTAAGTCATATTCATTTCTTATCCCTAGGATAAGTTTATCTATTATTTAATCTTATCATTCCCCACTTTTCCTTGCTTTGATACTGTTATAATGGTTAAGTTTTCCTATGTGTCCAAGTTGACTTAACCCCCAATGACGTATTTAATTTAACCCACGTACCATGCTAAATTGGTTAAGTGTTCTCTATCAGTTCATGTTGACTTAACCCACCCATATATCATGCCAAATTGGTTAAGTGTCATCTAGCAGTTCATGTTGACTTAACCCACCCATATATCATGTCAAACTGGTTAAGTGTTGTCTAATGTTTCATGTTGACTTAACCTTACCTTACTAGCATGTGTCATTAACATTAATTAATTATTAATTCCCAACCTCTCACATTAGACCTATTGTTGCGGTCATTGGATGAGCCGGTTGGTTCCAGGCAGGATTACACCACAACTCAATCTAACCTCGGGTTTCAAGCATGTTATGACTAACTTCTCACATTAGAACCTATTGTTTGCGGTCACTGGATGTGCCGGGCGGTTCCGGGCAGGATTACACCGCAAACTCATTCTAACCTCAAGTTAGCCATGTTTCATGTTTAGTCAATTAACAATTCATGTTTATTCTAGGTGTCATAGGCCAATTATAAATTTACAAGCATGTTCATGTTTATTTTAGATATCAAATGTCAATTACCAATTCACAAGCATGTTCATGATCAAGTTATGCCACTATTGTCAATTTCATGTTATGTGTCGAGCTCCATAATTACATAAAAACATGGTTTGTCCAACATATTCCATTTTTAATTATGTTTCTAGGATCTTAACGGCATGTCCAATTTTCAAGTCTTAAATTCAAGCTTTACCCAAAAATCCCAATTTATGTTCATGCTTATAGTCCTGTTAATGGGCCATACCTATTAATTCAGTTTCCCATACATGTGTTCCTAACAGGTTGCTATCATTCCTCATATGTTGGTTAAGCTTATTCATATGTCAAGTGCTACTTAACCCATTTCTACTTTGCTTATACAACCATTCGTGTAATAATCTTTTTACCCAAATTGCCTAATTCATCGATTAAATCTCAAGCTCTTCCCAAATAACTATAATTTTCGCGTTGTTGACCTTGGCTCGAAGGTAGCCAAAGTTTCAAAAATAAAAAGGAAGAATAGGGAAGAGGAATAGATTAAGCATACAAAGATTATTTTAAATTGCAACATGAATTTTAACTGAGGAATGACGAACGATAATAATACTATTATGCATGAAGTGTATTGTAATCCCACTCACTGATTTAAGAACGGATCTTGAATTCTGGGATCTGATTTCTGAAACTGAAAAGCTATCCCTTGACTTATTATCGATCCTCTAATTTAGATTTGATTCTTAGAAAATAGTTGTTGAAGTCGTTGAATTAGCATTTGATTCTCTACATGAATTCTAACGAAGAACTTGAGCAGCATAACCCCGTCTTTCATTTATTTTGATATGAATTAGGGAAGAGTATAGGCATAATGAAGATATGTAGAGAAAATTGTAGCCTTAGGGGTGTTTATATAGGTGCTTTAGACCTTATCGTACACGCAACACTGAGTCAGCAATGAACAGTTAAGAAAATAGTCCAGTTTCACAGAATCTAGCCAAATCTTATCGTACACGCAGCGCTGAGTCAGCATTGGGTCCTGCAAGCTGTTTTGGTGCAGAAATTCGAATTTTGAATGTTTGAATTGTTTTGGCGTAGAAATTTGATTTTTGAACTTTTGAATTTCTAGAATTTATTTAACTGTTTTATTCACATGAAATATTCTTTTATGTATACAATTACTCTACCGACCATTTTCCGCGTATATATATACGCACAATTTTCGTTTTATTTTCAAAATTCAAACGATGTTGCATCGTTGTTTGATTCTTGCCATATTTCATTGACCGTAGCCTTATCTTGAATTTTATCTTTTGTATACATATATTTATGCATATATATATTCTCATATATATACATATATTTTCTTTATTTCCTTATATGTACGTTCTTATCCTTTCAAAATTTGAATTTGTATACGTACATATATTTACATGTTCAGTTGGCCCTCTCTAAAACAAAGATAAAAATTATGCGGCCGCCGGGGTTCGAACCCCAGACCTTCATGTTACAAATCCAATGTCTTAACCAACTGAACTAATAAGTCTTTTGTTAATAAGTCTTAGAACAGTGATAATTATTGTTCTCTCCTTACTTCTCTTTTTCATGTTAGTTACAATACTTAAATTGAACCATTGCATGAATCATTTTCTTTTAATGTTAATGCATTATGTTTGCAAATCAGTGCATGCAACATATTTACATTGCATGCAACCAATCCTTTCTTTCTTTTAATGCATGCATTACATTTTTTTTCAGCGCATGTATTTATTACATGCAATCCTTATTTTATTCTTTATTTTATATTTTAATTTGATTGTATATATATATATATATATACATACACATATATATATATATATATATATATATATTTCTCTTGTGCGCATACAAACTTCTAGGCTTAATAACTTCTTCATATGATGTCCGTTTTACGCAAACCAGGTGTCAATCTTGACCAGAATTTCGAGACGGATGCAATGGTGATGTCCATTTTACTTAGTTAATGATATTTAAATTAAGTATTTTTATTTTCTCATCTCTTCGATTACACACATTTTATCGCATTAATTTCCTTACTCTTCAATGTATGAATTAATTTTTCATTATACATCACCATTATTTACCTATTTATGCATATATATACATATTTGTACATTTTTAATTATATTAAAAATGTGGGGTGTTACATTCTCCCACCCTTAAAGAATTTCGTCCCAGAAATTTGATAAGAGTAAAATAGATAATCCCTTGCAATATCCATCCATCTAGTGTGCATCCAATTTTTGCAAACATTGTGCACGTGTGCAAAGTTAGATACATCATAGTAAAGTATGTATGCCTAATTAGGATCCATCTGTATGTATGAAAATTTTAAAAAACCTTTCAAAACATGATGCTCACATCCTAAATATACTTGCAGTTCTATATGAATGCAATATTCTTGAAAAATCAAAATATTTTTCATCCAAGTTTTCCCATACTCTTATAGAATAAGTTAATGGTTCACCCAATTGTCCCATCCAAAACCCTACCTACCATCATTAAATTCGAAATTTAGAAAAATCTAATTTTCTAAATTCGATTTCTTATGTTACAAAAAGATATAAAACGGAAGAATTTACATTTTCCGCTGTATCTTTTATAATTGCACTCGGATTTTTATATAACTATTCTATAAAAACTTCCTACTTTCCTATCCAAGCACAACCACATAAGAAAACATTCCTTTCTCTTTCATCTTATCTTGGAATAGTTTCATATTTATTCATCTTTTTCTTAAGATTTCCATTTTCTTTTCCCGTCACATTTGTAGCCTTACTGAATTTATTGTCTCTTGTTAGCTTAGGCTTTTCTCTTTCGTAGCTTATTTGACTTAATCTAATTACTTAAGTTTATTATTTCAAATAAGCTTTTTCAATTTTCAACTTTATATCATTCTACACAGCTAGTACTATGAGCCAAGAATCTTAGGGCTTTGTCATCTCAGACAATTGCGAGTCCACACAACTGTATCTACCCACTTACTTGCCCTTTACTACTTAGTAGTCACTACTAGTCCTTGCTGTGCATTACTAGTCTATACTTTTTCTTTCTTTCTCAAGCAATAAACCTAGGTTTCTTAATGCTTATGCATTCTACGGGAATTTTCCATTAGTTTAATATTAGCTAATCCTTGACTGTAAATTGGCAAGAGAGTAACTCCCTAAATACCAACCCCGAAGACCGAAATCAACATCAGATTGACACTCAGAGAATCACTCAAATCAAACAATCTCTAGTTGGTTCCAATTGTTTAATTCATAGCTTTAACTTTCTCTCGTCCTTTTCTAGGCACTAATCCTTACCTACTCTATTCTTTTTAAAACATGGTTTGGCCTCCTTTCTTTTCATTACATTTTTCTTTCAAAAATTAAAAGTGTTAAAACTTTGTTTTCTTCTCCAAAACTTGTTTTTGCCAAATCATAAAAACATGTTACAGAATAGAATGCAAAACATTTTTTTTTCAAATCACAAAACTGGAGTAGACAAGGACTACTATCGGCCTTACATTGTTTCTAATTACATTGTTAATTTAACTACTCGCTATAAGGTGCAGACATCTATTCTATTCATGCAACTTATTTTGTCCACCCAAAAAAATTTCTTAGTAAATCAATAATCAAAATTTATTATTAACATAATAGAATTTTCTTTTACAAAACGCCACATTTTCATTTTAATCCTTTCATATATTATAATATGAAAACTAGCGAGCTATATATGCTCTATATTATGCACTTTTTAACGAGAGAGTTCTTTTAAAACAAGAAATCATTGTTTTACCAAAGTATACACCACTTTACTTTAAAAACCCAACATGCACTAAATATGTCCTTTACGTATTTTTCTTAAACATCAAAAATACTTTTAAGATTAAAACTTGAAAAACACCACAAACTCTTTTACAAATTCAAGTTCTTAAAACTTTATTATTGGGTTTGACTCAAAGTGGGTCTCTCAACGCAACTAGGCTTTCCTAGGAACTTTCCAAACCAATTCTCTCAACTATATATATTCCTAATCCATTTTCCATGTTTTAACCTTTTTCTAACTTATAAGGTTTCACTTCTAAACCCACTTCTCTGAAATAACAACATTTCATTTCTAATTCTTATGGGATACTTTCTTTCTCCAATACCAAATCATATTGTACACTTTCCAACCAAACCACCCAAGGGTCTTAAAATTTCTAGGTTCATTCCTTTAGTGTACAAAATAACTATCCTAACTCTTTCCATTCCTAGTGTGTACTTTATGGATTTAGGTTTATATATATATATAATATATTTATATTTTAGAAAATACAAATACGTTCACTCATTATCTCCCTATGATCACTAAACTAAAGCTCTGATGCCAGATGTAACAACCAGAATTACGATAGACCGATTTTTTTTCAAAAACCCAATCTATCGAAACCCGAGTTTGGCGCTCTGGTATCCTACAGAAAAAGACAGAGATAAAGAAAACATGTCAGAATTCGTAAGCATCTTACAGTGGAAGGAATTCAAAGTATAATATACTTTAAATATAACTTTACCTTATAAAACATACTGCCTAACCAGTATCCAAAGCTTATACCATCTCTGTCGTGAACCTAACCTAGAAGTATGTAATCAGGAGGGGGTCAGAACATAAGTTCTGTGTGAATGTACATAGAATAAACTTCTGTATAATCCTACATACACCGGTAAGTTACATTTTCTTGCTTATTAGGTTATTTGCGATATTAGCTCTATAGGCTATACTCATGTCCCACTAGTAGATTAACCTAATACAATGTATATGTAGATAACCCCAACTCGAATAATCCTTTCCATGTATATATACAGTCCCTTGCCGTATGTCGCACGGGCTTCATCATGTAAATCTATACTACTTTAGTGTAGTGCCACCATTCCTGAAATCGTTTGGACTACTACTCTTGATCTTGCTCGATTTTGTTTATTACCTAGATCTAATCTAGGGTTTTGTTTCCAGCGCTTCCTAGATTAGACCAGGGTTTATGCTACCCAGGGCCACTTGGGTTTATGCTACCTATTGAATGCTTTCTAGATCTGACCAGGGTTTATACTACCTAGGGCCACTAGGGTTTATGCTACCTATCGAATAATGCCCCCTAGTCTAGGACACACTACCCAGAGCGATATATGTTCGTAAACTTTACGTCTCAATCGTGTGGTTAAACATACACGATATCTAGTTGCACATGTCCTCTATATGTGCGGCCCGAGTCCCGTGGCAGGGCCAATCAAGAAACACGGAACTCGGTTGGGAGCTTTATGTTATCTGCTGATGCAGATGCTAAGGTCTATTTTATCTGTATGTGGGTATGGTCCCACTTGACCCCTCTCTAAACTAATGAAAGGCACCCAAGAAAATCGAGAATGAGAACTGTACGCAGGCCCTCTATGCCACACAAACCTATGGGCCACCCTCCCCCGTAACTAGATAGCAAAGTATATGGTCTTTTGGAGTTCTCCGCCTTTTCGCTTGCGTATCACGATTGACTCAAGATGATAGTTAGACGATGACGTGCTATCACAGGACTAAACAAGATATCGCCGCCCCACGCTGACCCATCCTAGTATTTAGGTTTCTTATATTGCAACCAAGGCATACCCTTGGTTCTTTAAATGCAAACCTTAACCTCTGTGAGCCCAGGAGGATCATCTGCAACCTCACAGAGGGATACCAAGAGTACCCTCACGTACCCTCGAAGCCGCGTGCTTCGTAATCCAGTTCGTTGGAGCCTTCTTCATGATCAGATGGACGTTCACTCCTCCTCGTGTTCTACTTGGCTTTCTTGACTAAGGTTTACTACTTAGTTCTCTTATCTAAGGTTTACTACTTAGTTTCCTGAACCGTTAGCTTTCTTAACTAAGGTTCACTACTTAGTTTCCTAAATCGTTAGCTTTCTTAACTAAGGTTTACTACTTAGTCCTCTTAACTAAGGTTTTCTACTTAGTTCTCTTAATCGTTCGTTTTCTTAACTAAGGTTTACAACTTAGTCCTCTTAACTAAGGTTTATTACTTTGTTCTCTTAACCAAGGTTTGATACTTAGTTTCTGTTACTTAGTTCTCTTTAACTAAGGTTTGTTACTTAGTTCCTTTTAACTAAGGTTTACCAATGAATTCAAGCATGACTTAAGTTCTCTTTATCGAATGATAGCGTACAGGTGTTTTCCCACATTTCCTGCTTAGAATAACTTATTTCATGGTATAATTCGTCCCACCATTCGAGTCTTGTATTACATCTTAAGTCATATTCATTTCTTATCCCTAGGATAAGTTTATCTATTATTTAATCTTATCATTCCCCACTTTTCCTTGCTTTGATACTGTTATAATGGTTAAGTTTTCCTATGTGTCCAAGTTGACTTAACCCCCAATGACGTATTTAATTCAACCCACGTACCATGCTAAATTGGTTAAGTGTTCTCTATCAGTTCATGTTGACTTAACCCACCCATATATCATGTCAAATTGGTTAAGTGTCATCTAGCAGTTCATGTTGACTTAACCCACCCATATATCATGTCAAACTGGTTAAGTGTTGTCTAATGTTTCATGTTGACTTAACCTTACCTTACTAGCATGTGTCATTAACATTAATTAATTATTAATTCCCAACCTCTCACATTAGACCTATTCTTGCGGTCATTGGATGAGCCGGTTGGTTCCGGGCAGGATTACACCACAACTCAATCTAACCTCGGGTTTCAAGCATGTTATGACTAACTTCTCACATTAGAACCTATTGTTTGCGGTCATTGGATGTGCCGGGCGGTTCCGGGCAGGATTACACCGCAAACTCATTCTAACCTCAAGTTAGCCATGTTTCATGTTTAGTCAATTAACAATTCATGTTTATTCTAGGTGTCATAGGCCAATTATAAATTTACAAGCATGTTCATGTTTATTTTAGATATCAAATGTCAATTACCAATTCACAAGCATGTTCATGATCAAGTTATGCCACTATTGTCAATTTCATGTTATGTGTCGAGCTCCATAATTACATAAAAACATGGTTTGTCCAACATATTCCATTTTTAATTATGTTTCTAGGATCTTAACGGCATGTCCAATTTTCAAGTCTTAAATTCAAGCTTTACCCAAAAATCCCAATTTATGTTCATGCTTATAGTCCTGTTAATGGGCCATACCTATTAATTCAGTTTCCCATACATGTGTTCCTAACAGGTTGCTATCATTCCTCATATGTTGGTTAAGCTTATTCATATGTCAAGTGCTACTTAACCCATTTCTACTTTGCTTATACAACCATTCGTGTAATAATCTTTTTACCCAAATTGCCTAATTCATCGATTAAATCTCAAGCTCTTCCCAAATAACTATAATTTTCCCGTTGTTGACCTTGGCTCGAAGGTAGCCAAAGTTTCAAAAATAAAAAGGAAGAATAGGGAAGAGGAATAGATTAAGCATACAAAGATTATTTTAAATTGCAACATGAATTTTAACTGAGGAATGACGAACGATAATAATACTATTATGCATGAAGTGTATTGTAATCCCACTCACTGATTTAAGAACGGATCTTGAATTCTGGGATCTGATTTCTGAAACTGAAAAGCTATCCCTTGACTTATTATCGATCCTCTAATTTAGATTTGATTCTTAGAAAATAGTTGTTGAAGTCGTTGAATTAGCATTTGATTCTCTACATGAATTCTAACGAAGAACTTGAGCAGCATAACCCCGTCTTTCATTTATTTTGATATGAATTAGGGAAGAGTATAGGCATAATGAAGATATGTAGAGAAAATTGTAGCCTTAGGGGTGTTTATATAGGTGCTTTAGACCTTATCGTACACGCAACACTGAGTCAGCAATGAACAGTTAAGAAAATAGTCCAGTTTCACAGAATCTAGCCAAATCTTATCGTACACGCAGCGCTGAGTCAGCATTGGGTCCTGCAAGCTGTTTTGGTGCAGAAATTCGAATTTTGAATGTTTGAATTGTTTTGGTGTAGAAATTTGATTTTTGAACTTTTGAATTTCTAGAATTTATTTAACTGTTTTATTCACATGAAATATTCTTTTATGTATACAATTACTCTACCGACCATTTTCCGCGTATATATATACGCACAATTTTCGTTTTATTTTCAAAATTCAAACGATGTTGCATCGTTGTTTGATTCTTGCCATATTTCATTGACCGTAGCCTTATCTTGAATTTTATCTTTTGTATACATATATTTATGCATATATATATTCTCATATATATACATATATTTTCTTTATTTTCTTATATGTACGTTCTTATCCTTTCAAAATTTGAATTTGTATACGTACATATATTTACATGTTCAGTTGGCCCTCTCTAAAACAAAGATAAAAATTATGCGGCCGCCGGGGTTCGAACCCCCGACCTTCATGTTACAAATCCAATGTCTTAACCAACTGAACTAATAAGTCTTTTGTTAATAAGTCTTAGAACAGTGATAATTATTGTTCTCTCCTTACTTCTCTTTTTCATGTTAGTTACAATACTTAAATTGAACCATTGCATGAATCATTTTCTTTTAATGTTAATGCATTATGTTTGCAAATCAGTGCATGCAACATATTTACATTGCATGCAACCAATCCTTTCTTTCTTTTAATGCATGCATTACATTTTTTTTCAGCGCATGTATTTATTACATGCAATCCTTATTTTATTCTTTATTTTATATTTTAATTTGATTGTATATATATATATACATACACATATATATATATATATATATATATTTCTCTTGTGCGCATACAAACTTCTAGGCTTAATAACTTCTTCATATGATGTCCGTTTTACGCAAACCATGTGTCAATCTTGACCAGAATTTCGAGACGGATGCAATGGTGATGTCCATTTTACTTAGTTACTGATATTTAAATTAAGTATTTTTATTTTCTCATCTCTTCGATTACACACATTTTATCGCATTAATTTCCTTACTCTTCAATGTATGAATTAATTTTTCATTATACATCACCATTATTTACCTATTTATGCATATATACATATTTGTACATTTTTAATTATATTAAAAATGTGGGGTGTTACATTCTCCCACCCTTAAAGAATTTCGTCCCAGAAATTTGATAAGAGTAAAATAGATAATCCCTTGCAATATCCATCCATCTAGTGTGCATCCAATTTTTGCAAACATTGTGCACGTGTGCAAAGTTAGATACATCATAGTAAAGTATGTATGCCTAATTAGGATCCATCTGTATGTATGAAAATTTTAAAAACCTTTCAAAACATGATGATCACATCCTAAATATACTTGCAGTTCTATATGAATGCAATATTCTTGAAAAATCAAAATATTTTTCATCCAAGTTTTCCCATACTCTTATAGAATAAGTTAATGGTTCACCCAATTGTCCCATCCAAAACCCTACCTACCATCATTAAATTCGAAATTTAGAAAAATCTAATTTTCTAAATTCGATTTCTTATGTTACAAAAAGATATAAAACGGAAGAATTTACATTTTCCGCTGTATCTTTTATAATTGCACTCGGATTTTTATATAACTATTCTATAAAAACTTCCTACTTTCCTATCCAAGCACAACCACATAAGAAAACATTCCTTTCTCTTTCATCTTATCTTGGAATAGTTTCATATTTATTCATCTTTTTCTTAAGATTTCCATTTTCTTTTCCCGTCACATTTGTAGCCTTACTGAATTTATTATCTCTTGTTAGCTTAGGCTTTTCTCTTTCGTAGCTTATTTGACTTAATCTAATTACTTAAGTTTATTATTTCAAATAAGCTTTTTCAATTTTCAACTTTATATCATTCTACACAGCTAGTACTATGAGCCAAGAATCTTAGGGCTTTGTCATCTCAGACAATTGCGAGTCCACACAACTGTATCTACCCACTTACTTGCCCTTTACTACTTAGTAGTCACTACTAGTCCTTGCTGTGCATTACTAGTCTATACTTTTTCTTTCTTTCTCAAGTAATAAACCTAGGTTTCTTAATGCTTATGCATTCTACGGGAATTTTCCATTAGTTTAATATTAGCTAATCCTTGACTGTAAATTGGCAAGAGAGTAACTCCCTAAATACCAACCCCGAAGACCGAAATCAACATCAGATTGACACTCAGAGAATCACTCAAATCAAACAATCTCTAGTTGGTTCCAATTGTTTAATTCATAGCTTTAACTTTCTCTCGTCCTTTTCTAGGCACTAATCCTTACCTACTCTATTCTTTTTAAAACATGGTTTGGCCTCCTTTCTTTTCATTACATTTTTCTTTCAAAAATTAAAAGTGTTAAAACTTTGTTTTCTTCTCCAAAACTTGTTTTTGCCAAATCATAAAAACATGTTACAGAATAGAATGCAAAACATTTTTTTTTCAAATCACAAAACTGGAGTAGACAAGGACTACTATCGGCCTTACATTGTTTCTAATTACATTGTTAATTTAACTACTCGCTATAAGGTGCAGACATCTATTCTATTCATGCAACTTATTTTGTCCACCCAAAAAAATTTCTTAGTAAATCAATAATCAAAATTTATTGTTAACATAATAGAATTTTCTTTTACAAAACGCCACATTTTCATTTTAATCCTTTCATATATTATAATATGAAAACTAGCGAGCTATATATGCTCTATATTATGCACTTTTTAACGAGAGAGTTCTTTTAAAACAAGAAATCATTGTTTTACCAAAGTATACACCACTTTACTTTAAAAACCCAACATGCACTAAATATGTCCTTTACGTATTTTTCTTAAACATCAAAAATACTTTTAAGATTAAAACTTGAAAAACACCACAAACTCTTTTACAAATTCAAGTTCTTAAAACTTTATTATTGGGTTTGACTCAAAGTGGGTCTCTCAACGCAACTAGGCTTTCCTAGGAACTTTCCAAACCAATTCTCTCAACTATATATATTCCTAATCCATTTTCCATGTTTTAACCTTTTTCTAACTTATAAGGTTTCACTTCTAAACCCACTTCTCTGAAATAACAACATTTCATTTCTAATTCTTATGGGATACTTTCTTTCTCCAATACCAAATCATATTGTACACTTTCCAACCAAACCACCCAAGGGTCTTAAAATTTCTAGGTTCATTCCTTTAGTGTACAAAATAACTATCCTAACTCTTTCCATTCCTAGTGTGTACTTTATGGATTTAGGTTTATATATATATATATAATATATTTATATTTTAGAAAATACAAATACGTTCACTCATTATCTCCCTATGATCACTAAACTAAAGCTCTGATGCCAGATGTAACAACCAGAATTACGATAGACCGATTTTTTTTCAAAAACCCAATCTATCGAAACCCGAATTTGGCGCTCTGGTATCCTACAGAAAAAGACAGAGATAAAGAAAACATGTCAGAATTCGTAAGCATCTTACAGTGGAAGGAATTCAAAGTATAATATACTTTAAATATAACTTTACCTTATAAAACATACTGCCTAACCAGTATCCAAAGCTTATACCATCTCTGTCGTGAACCTAACCTGGAAGTATGTAATCAGGAGGGGGTCAGAACATAAGTTCTGTGTGAATGTACATAGAATAAACTTCTGTATAATCCTACATACATCGGTAAGTTACATTTTCTTGCTTATTAGGTTATTTGCGATATTAGCTCTCTAGGCTATACTCATGTACCACTAGTAGATTAACCTAATACAATGTATATGTAGATAACCCCAACTCGAATAATCCTTTCCATGTATATATACAGTCCCTTGCCGTATGTCGCACGGGCTTCATCATGTAAATCTATACTACTTTAGTGTAGTGCCACCATTCCTGAAATCGTTTGGACTACTACTCTTGATCTTGCTCGATTTTGTTTATTACCTAGATCTAATCTAGGGTTTTGTTTCCAGCGCTTCCTAGATTAGACCAGGGTTTATGCTACCCAGGGCCACTTGGGTTTATGCTACCTATTGAATGCTTTCTAGATCTGACCAGGGTTTATACTACCTAGGGACACTAGGGTTTATGCTACCTATCGAATAATGCCCCCTAGTCTAGGACACACTACCCAGAGCGATATATGTTCGTAAACTTTACGTCTCAATCGTGTGGTTAAACATGCACGATATCTAGTTGCACATGTCCTCTATATGTGCGGCCCGAGTCCCGTGGCAGGGCCAATCAAGAAACACGGAACTCGGTTGGGAGCTTTATGTTATCTGCTGATGCAGATGCTAAGGTCTATTTTATCTGTATGTGGGTATGGTCCCACTTGACCCCTCTCTAAACTAATGAAAGGCACCCAAGAAAATCGAGAATGAGAACTGTACGCAGGCCCTCTATGCCACACAAACCTATGGGCCACCCTCCCCCGTAACTAGATAGCAAAGTATATGGTCTTTTGGAGTTCTCCGCCTTTTCGCTTGCGTATCACGATTGACTCAAGATGATAGTTAGACGATGACGTGCTATCACAGGACTAAACAAGATATCGCCGCCCCACGCTGACCCATCCTAGTATTTAGGTTTCTTATATTGCAACCAAGGCATACCCTTGGTTCTTTAAATGCAAACCTTAACCTCTGTGAGCCCAGGAGGATCATCTGCAACCTCACAGAGGGATACCAAGAGTACCCTCACGTACCCTCGAAGCCGCGTGCTTCGTAATCCAGTTCGTTGGAGCCTTCTTCATGATCAGATGGACGTTCACTCCTCCTCGTGTTCTACTTGGCTTTCTTGACTAAGGTTTACTACTTAGTTCTCTTATCTAAGGTTTACTACTTAGTTTCCTGAACCGTTAGCTTTCTTAACTAAGGTTCACTACTTAGTTTCCTAAATCGTTAGCTTTCTTAACTAAGGTTTACTACTTAGTCCTCTTAACTAAGGTTTTCTACTTAGTTCTCTTAATCGTTCGTTTTCTTAACTAAGGTTTACAACTTAGTCCTCTTAACTAAGGTTTATTACTTTGTTCTCTTAACCAAGGTTTGATACTTAGTTTCTGTTACTTAGTTCTCTTTAACTAAGGTTTGTTACTTAGTTCCTTTTAACTAAGGTTTACCAATGAATACAAGCATGACTTAAGTTTTCTTTATCAAATGATAGCGTACGGGTGTTTTCCCACATTTCCAGCTTAGATTAACTTATTTCATGGTATAAGTCGTCCTACCCTTCGAGTCTTGTATCATCTTAAGTCATATTCATTTCTTATCCCTAGGATAAGTTTATCTATTATTTAATCTTATCATTACCCACTTTTCCATGCTTTGAAAATGTTATATTGGTTAAGTTTTCCCATGTGTCCAAGTTGACTTAACCCCCAATCACGTATTTAATTCAACCCACGCACCATGCTAAATTGATCAAGTGTTCTCTATCAGTTCATGTTGACTTAACCTGCCCATATATCATGTCAAATTGGTTAAGTGTTATCTAGCGGTTAACGTTGACTTAAACCACCCATATATCATGTCAAACTGGTTAAGTGTTGTCTAGTGTTTCATGTTGACTTAACCTTACAATACTAGCATGTGTCATCAGCATTAATTAACTATTAATGCCCAACCTCTCACATTAGACCTATTGTTGCGGTCATTGGAAGTGCCGGTTGGTTCCGGGCAGGATTACACCACAACTCAATCTAACCTCGGGTTTCAAGCACGTTATGACTAACTTCTCACATTAGAACCTATTGTTTGTGGTCACTGGATGTGCCGGGAGGTTTCGGGCAGGATTACACCGCAAACTCATTACTACCTCGAGTTAGCCATGTTTCTTGCTTAGCCAATTAACAATTCATGTGTATTCTAGGTGTCATAGGCCAATTATAAATTTACAAGCATGTTCATGTTCATTCTAGATATCAAATGTCAATTACTAATTCACAAGCATGTTCATGTTCAAGTTATGCCGCTATTGTCAATTTCATTTTATGTGTCGAGCTCCATAAGTACATAAAAACATGGTTTGTCCAACATATTCTATTTTTAATTATGTTTCTAGGATCTTAAAGGCATATCCAATTTTCAAGTCTCAAATTCAAGCTTTGCCCAAAAATCCCAATTTATGTTCATGCTTATAGTCCCGTTAATAGGCTATACCTATTATTCCAGTTTCCCATACAAGTGTTCCTAATAGGTTGCTATCATTCCTCATATGTTGGTTAAGCTTATTCATATGTCAAGTGCTACTTAACCCATTTCTACTTTGCTTACACAACCATTGATGTAATAATCTTTTTACCCAAATTGCCTAATTCATCGATTAAATCTCAAGCTCTTTCCAAATAACTATAATTTATGCACTTTTGACCTTGTCTCGAAGGTGGCCAAAGTTTCAAAAATAAAAAGGAAGAATAGGGAAGAGGAATAGATTAAGCATACAAAGATTATTTTAAATTGCAACATGAATTTTAACTGAGGAATGACGAACGATAATAATACTATTATGCATGAAGTGTATTGTAATCCCACTCACTGATTTAAGAACGGATCTTGAATTCTGGGATCTGATTTCTGAAACTGAAAAGCTATCCCTTGACGAAGATTATCGACCCTCTAATTTAGATTTGATTCTTAGAAAATAGTTGTTGAAGTCGTTGAATTAGCCTTTGATTCTCTACTTGAATTCTAACGAAGAACTTGAGCGGCGTAACCCCGTCTTTGATTTATTTTGATATGAATTAGGGAAGAGTATAGGCACAATGAAGATGTGTAGAGAAAACTGTAGCCTTAAGGGTGTTTACATAGGTGCTTTAGACCCTATCGTACACGCAGAGCTGAGTCAGCATTGAACCTAGTTAAGAAAATAGTCCAGGTTCGCAGAATCTAGCCAAATCTTATCATACACGCAGCGCTGAGTCAGCATTGGGTCCCGCAAGCTGTTTTGGTGCAGAAATTCGAATTTCGAATGTTTGAATTATTTTGGCGTAGAAATTTGATTTTTGAACTTTTGAATTTCTGGAATTTTTTTATCTGTTTTATTCACATGAAATATTCTTATATGTACACAATTACTCTACCGACCATTTTACGCATATATATATATGCATAATTTTCATTTTATTTTCAAAATTCAAATGATGTTGCACTGTTATTTGATTCTTGCTATATTTCATTGACTGTAGCCTTATCTTGAATTTTATCTTTTGTATACATATATTTATGCATATTTATATATATTCTCATATATATATATATATACGTATATTTTCTTTATTTCCTTATATGTACATTCTTATCCTTTCAAATTTCGAATTTGTATACGTACATATATTTATATGTTCAGTTGGCCCTCTCTAAAACAAAGATAAAAATTATGCTGCAGCCGAGGTTCGATCCCCCGACCTTCATGTTACAAATCCAATGTCTTAACCAACTGAACTAATAAGTGTTTTGTTAATAAGTCTTAGAACAGTGATAATTATTGTTCTCTCCTTACTTCTCTTTTTCATGTTAGTTACAATACTTAAATTGAACCATTGCATGAATCATTTTCTTTTAATGTTAATGCATTATGTTTGCAAATCAGTGCATGCAACATATTTACATTGCATGCAACCAATCCTTTCTTTCTTTAATGCATGCATTTATTACATGCAATCCTTATTTTATTCTATATTTTATATTTTAATTTGTTTTTTTATATATATATATACACATATATATATATTTCTCTTGTGCGCATACAAACTTATAGGCTTAATAACTTCTTCATATGATGTCCGTTTTATGCAAACCAGGTGTCAGTCTTGACCAGAATTTCGAGACGGATGCAACGGTGATGTCCGTTTTACTTTGTTCCTGATATTTAAATTAATTATTTTTATTTTCTCATCTCTTCGATTACACACATTGTTATCGCATTAATTTCCTTACTCTTTAATGTATGAATTAATTTTTCATTATACATCACCATTATTTACCTATTTTTGCATATATACATATTTGTACATTTTTTATCATATTAAAAATGTGGGGTGTTACATCCTACCTTTTCTGATCTCCAAGTGATCATAGATACGCCTCGTTATCAAATAAGGCCTACTAGTATAATTATTGCAGAGCGCTTTCATGGTTGTGGCTTAAGAGGAATGTATTTCAATGTGGATCTGCATCCCAATGACAAACGAGATCTTCTCGAGGAAATAGCTGGCACCAAAAACAGTATGGTTACCAAATATGAATTTGCTAAAAGCTAGGCTGATGTTAAATTAGATAGGCTGAAGGATCGCGTTGAGAAATAGCTTTCTGAATGGAACACATTTGCTTTCGACCTCCAAAGGCTTAATTCAATTCGCCTTGACCATATTGAAGTGTTGGAGAATGACAAGGCTGCTCTCATCCATGCGCTTAAATCTTAAGATTCCAAAAAGGACCGAGAGGATGAGATTGTCAAGCTTAAAGAAGAACTTGCTACCGCTAAGCAGAGAAAGGAAACACTTGAGAAGCAACCCCAAGAAGCTCAGATTGCTCAACAATTCGCTGAATCCCAGCTAGCTGAAGAGAAAAATAATCCTGCTACTTTACGACAAGAGAACACTACCCTTCACGAGAAGATTTATTCCCTAAGTACAACTCTTTCCTCAACACAACAAGCCTTAGAGGGAGAAAAACTCAAGCTTGCCGCTAATCTTGGAATGTCCGCTTGAATTCTGACAATTCTCTGTTCAATTTTTATGTCTACTGTATCATGAACAAAGGGAGTTTATGCTATTTAAAGGGGTATTTTTTGATCACTCTGGCTCTTGTCTGGGAACGAATCTTGGAGACTAATGAAGGGGAGTGCAGCGAAGATAATCTCCTCGATGATCTCTTAGATCTAGAGTCCCACAACGCTTTAGTCGTGAGAAAGGCCGAGTTGGTAGCGGCAAGGGGCTTTCTTGACGACAGAGCCGGGCCTTCAAGAGAACTCATTCAGGATACTAACGTTGAAGCCCGTGCAATTACTGCCGATGTTGAGATCTCTGGTTCACAGTCCTCCACTGATCCTCCTGCACCTCAAAAAGATAAGGTTGGAAATGACGACGACGATGGTATCCTTGATCCAAGCGGGTTTGAAATTGAAGCACGCAAGAATAATGAGGTGAATCTTACAAATGGATGTAAAACTGAAGTTGTTCACATTATACCAAACTTTGATTACCTGTTCCCTTCTCCTGGTACAACCACATACTTGGCTCACTGTTTGTCTTCTTTAGGTCTTATTTCACCAAAGCTTCCTTCTAGCGGATTTACCGCTATGATGACTGAAGCTATAACTAATAATTCGGCCCTAGTATCGACACCTCCTGCTCTAGCTTATACTCCCCATCCAGGCGATTGATCTTTGCCTGATACTAAAACCTTGGAGTCACGGGATACAAAGATCGGTGCAATTGTTGACTTGGATAACGATGAAGACTACCTTCCAAGTAAAGATGATTTCAAGCAAACTGACGAGACCTCGATGCAGGACACCGAAACCCTACGAAAGCAAGGGATATTATCTGGCTGAAGGAGCAAGAAGGTGGTTACTAAGAAGAAGAAGTAGAATTGTGTTATCATTATATCCTCTCAAGAGAGTCCTATTGGGCCTTTGACCAAAGGTGAAGGTCAATCAGTTGGTCCTTCTCCACTCTCTAAAGCTGACATACTAGGTATAAGGTCTGGAAATCCAAAGAATGGGAAGAAGTAGTGGTTATGACCAGTTTCCTTTATTTCTTATCATTTTATTTTTATTTTCTACATTCAGACCGATTGTATATGCGGGTGCCGGTCCTCGCCTTCTAATTTTGCTCCTACTTCTATGCACACTTTTATGTTTGATGACCTGTATTCGACTTGTAACTTTGTGATATGATCTTGTGCTACTGAAATGAAATTTTGTTCTGCTTATTGTACTTGAGTTTTGTCGTACATTGCTGCGTTGCATTCCACACTTGTTTTCTTTTCTTGCTTACGAAAAAAATCTTTATAGTGCAAGTCATTTGTTATCGCAATAGTTGATATTGAAATGATTTTGTGATACTTTTTAGAAAATTGATTTTTCAATTGTAACCACGAATCATTATAGGTTGGATCTAATTCGACCAATTTTACTGGATTCCCTTGATTTTGACTATGGCAATTTTGGGTTTTATATAAATAACCACCTTTATGTTTGTCATAACATCGGGGTTATATATTTTGCCTTTGTCATTTCAAAGTTCCACTTTATTGGTCGAATTAGTTCTAATAAATGCTTAACCCTTAATTTAAAGCTGTAATGAGTTTGTGGTATGTCTTAAGATGTGATCATCGTTAAATCTCTTTAATGTGGTGGTGATGCCCCCATACCAAAATTTGTTACGGCTTTAAAAGCTAAGTGCGGTGTTACATGACCAACTTTTACTTGGAATCTCTTGATCGTGTATGTTTGCCATTGTCAGATTTTTGGCATGACACTGATCAAAGGCTTGTAGTTTAGTTGGTTTAACTCAAACCTTTTTAAGGAGTCAGACTCCTTTTTTTGTGCCCCTGCTTGAGAGGTCTTATATTATATGTATCCAATCATATTTATCGCTAGCCTGGTAATCCGGGCCCTTCGGAGATCAGGTCTGAATATATGTCTCCGGAGAGGTCTTATACTTCATTATTCTGAGGAGGTGTTTGTAAACCCGTTATTTGTTGTAACCGAATAAATCAGCCACTTGTAGAATTTGTAGGGTGCCTTCGAAAAGAGCTTTGGGTCCACCAGTAACTAGATTGTAAAGACCCAGAATCAATTGTTGGATTTGGAAGACCCAGCATCTGATCGGATGCCCGCAAAGGGGTCTTTTAGAACCCAGTGTTTGTATCATCATCCAGCCATGTACTAATGGCTTCGACGATTAACCGAGTGCCCCTCAGGGAGGTGTCGATGATTAATCGATTTTCCCTAAGGGATGTCTTTGGTTTCAAAGTTGCGTTATTTCACGGGGTAGCCGCCAGTTCATTTATCAGATTTTTACCACGATTTGTTGGAGCTGGGGCTTGGAGCCTTGCAATTAAGAAGGTGCCCTTTTTGTTAAACTCTTAGCTTTGCTTGTAGCTTCGAGCGCCACGCCATTTGACCATTCATTCCCTGGTGTCCACTCCTTGCTCTGATATTCTCTACATCTTTGAATTAGTTACGAATGATGTTGTAAGCAATGAGCAACGGACATTTGAGCTATCCAAATTGGAATGTGCTGTAATGGTCACCAGGTTTTATTAGGTCATTTGTGACTCAGCGTTCTTTTAAGAGTCTTGCAATCAAAATCGAATGTTAGCAAACAATTTGCGAACTGTACGATTTAGGCAAGTAAAGCAATTTCTTTCATTAGTATTTACAAAATTTGTAATGATATTCAATGCATAACATTAACTTTTTCAGAGCATAAGAAAGAAACATTAAGTGAAGTAGTGACGTAGATGTTTAGCATTCCATGCTCTCAGAAGTTGGAATCCATCTGTCGTTTTCAGCTCAAACGTACCACCCAAGAATTTTTGCTAATCATATATGGCCCCTCCCAGTTGGGTCCGAGTACCCCAGTTCCTGTCATAATTCTTTTCAAGACAAGGTCCCCAACCAGGAAGGTTCTGCTTCTTACTTTAGCATTGAAATGACGAGCTATTCTTCTCCGATGCGATATAACTTTGAGTTCCTCTTCTCTTCTCCTTTCCTCAAAAAAATCAAGTGCTTTGAGTTGCAGTTTCTCATTCTCTTCTTAGTTGAAGTGGATTCTTATATAAGTTGGAACTTCTAGTTCTAATGTAATCATAGCTTCGAATCCAAATGCAAACGAGAATGGATTATGCCCTGTCGTAGTTTTATGAGTGGTACGTTGTTCCCATAGTGCAAGTGGAAGCTCGTATACTCAAGCGCCCTTAGCTTTTTCGAGTTGTTTATTAATGGTTGACTTACAGATTTTGTTGATTGCTTCGACTTGCCCATTGGCTTGCGGACGAGCAACGACTGCAAACTCTTATTGATTTTGTACTTGGCACAGAAATCTCGAAATTCACTACTCTCAAATTGAGTTCCATTGTCGGTTATTATTTTCTGCGGTACACCAAACTTGCAGATGATGTTCTTCAATACAAAAATTGATCACCTTATTTGAAGTAATAGTAGTTAGCGGTTTAGCTTCAGCCCATTTAATAAAATAGTCAACCGCCACTATTGCGTACTTCATTTCGATTTAGCTGTAGGTAATGCTCTGATCAAGTCTATGCCCCAGACAACGAATGTCCATGGGCTAACCATTTGAGTTAATTCAGTAGGAGGCGCTCTTGGAATCTTTGCAAACCTTTGGAATATGCCACACTTTTTAACGTAGGTCATCGCATCCACTTTCACATTGGGCCAAAAGAGCAATATCACAGAATTTTCTTGGCCACTGTTTGACCGCCTATGTGACACCTACAGTCTCCTTCATGTAATACTGCCAAGATCGCTTTTGACTCCTCCTTTGTAACACATCGAAGAAACGACATAGAGAACCCTTGTCTATATAACCTTCTATCCTGAATAAGATATAGTGGAGCCCTGCGTAATATCTTCCTTCGATTCTTTCGTTCTTCTGGGAGCATTCCATTGAAGATATATTCCTTGATCGGAGTCATCCATGACATAGGCTCTTCAACCGTCCCCATGATCCAGTCAACATCTACTTCCTCAATGGCGGGAGTTGAAAGGACTTCTATAGGAATAAGAACTAGCAACTGTGCATCTGAAGAATTGGCATATTTGGTAAGAGAATCTACCTTTGCATTTTCTTCCCTCGGAATGTTGGATATAGTGTAGTGGTTGAGGTCGTTGAGAAGTTCCATGGCTTTGATAAGGTAAGAAGGGAGGTTTCCAACTTTAGTCTGGAATTCTCCAAGGACCTGACTCTCTACTAGTTGAGAATCACTAAAGATTTTCAAAGTTTTCATATTCAACTCCTTTGCTAACTTCATCCCTATAATTAATGCTTCATATTCGGCCTCATTATTGTTGGATCTAGATTAACCCTAGAAGGGGAGGGGGTGAATAGGGTTTATCACAGTTTTTCCCTAAATTAAAAACTGACAGGATATTAAAATAATAAACAGATCACAAACTGCAGAAGATATAAAAAGCAGAAAAGAAATAACACACAGAGATACCCAGCTTCGGCAAAATCCTGCATACTGCTGCATTTCTAAGGTTTCTACTAGGTGTTATAAATAGATCTCGCATACAAGACCATGTACACTCGTAGTGCCTGCTCCTGTCCTAACCCTACGCTCAAAACCCTAGACTGACCGATATCCCCTCGATCAGATTTCCTCTAGTTACAACCCCGTAACTAGTAACCCGGATTTTACAGACTCTGTCAACTGTTAGTCAACACCCTGACTGAATCCCCTAGATTTTTACAGAACTCTAGAAACTGTTTAGACAATTTACAACAGAATTTAAAAAAAACACAAAATAAAAACAAAGAAACCACCTTTTTAAATTAAAACCAAACTAAGCCCTTGTAATTTAAATCGGCCGGCCCATTTGATTGTGTTGCATCCACTTTAGTTCTTCCGATATGCTTTGTCTCTAAAGAATTAAAAATGGCGGCCTCGAATGAAAAAAAACTAGGGTTTCAAGCTTCATCTTCCAAATCGTGACTTCTGGAAATTGGTGGAATTTGTTCCTCTGATGGCTTGAATATAGTCTTGCTCTCGATCACCTCGATTTGGAACTTACGATCGAAAAAGTGAGTTCTCTGAATGAATTTTCTGATTTGCTTCTGAATTGTTAATCCTGAGTTTTTCGATAATATCTTCCTGTGATGTAATGGTGTAAAAATAGGATTAGAGACTCCTATAAAATCTCTGATTTCCTGAAATGACGAAATCTGATTTGCGAAAATTTGTTGCCTCTGATTTCAATTGATGACTTGGCTGATTCCTGTGTTTTCCCTTTTTGACACTCTCGAATTAAAAATGATTCTTGAATTTGAAATCTTGGCATCGAAAAGCTTGCGTGATTTAGTCTCTTTAGTGCCTTGATTGAATCGGCCCTTGAAAATTTTCTGGAATTTTTTTTTGAATTGTTGCCTTATACCACCTTTGTGAAAATAGGAAATAAAAACTTTAGCCAACTTGATATTATGCCATGAAATCATTTCTGAATAATGCTTTGCCAAATATTATTTCACCAATAGCAAACTGATTTAAATCTTGTCCAAAAGAGAAACATGTTTTCTGGAAATGTTTTCTTGCCCGATATACTTGATTGAATGAATTCCCAAAAGGCACTGCTTTCATTTATGGATACTGATTAACAATGATTTATTCGTTGCGTGAAAATTGATTTGCCAAAGAATACTTGAGTTATTTTCTTCTGAAAATCAAACATTTGTTTTAGAATAATTTCTAGATCCAAAGATTAATCACTTGCTTGTTTTGATTCATGTTGATTTACTCGGCATTAAATTCATGAACACTTGAGTTTTGCTTGTCCACTTAAAATATGAACATGTCTGTTTTGTTGTTACTTCCATTTTCATGATGTAGCTCCTCCATTTGATTAAATCTTGTTGTAGCTACTTTACCCATGCTCTGAGTTGAAAGAACCATGTGTACTGAAAGCTTGTCCACACTGCATTGACCCTGTTTAACATCCATTTGAACTAAACATAGCTATTGCACTTGTAGCTACACCATTTAGACATGTTGTCTTCCCTGTTTTGTTCTTTGCTGTGTTATTGTAGTTCGATTTTGTTCATGCTTATTTGGACTGCTTTGTTGTGTTGATGTAGTTGATCTGAAAAAGTATTTGGCACATAAAAAGAAACTTGTCTTGTACACTCTTCTTTCCTGTTTCAATGATCTGTTTCATGTTTGTGTAGCTGTGTCCATATGTCAAAACTAATCTCCCTTGACTTGTAAATACACACTGTTTTACTTCTAGTTGCTTGATCATGTATGTATGCCACTAAATTGTTGCTCTAGATTTCTATGTTGTACTCGACACAAAATTTCTGCCACATTCATGTTTCTGAACCATGCTGCACCCTTTGACATTTGTTTCACCATGTTCACATGTGTATACTTTTGTTATTGCACCATCATGATGTGTTCATCCAGTTTGACCATGCTGACTCGACTGATGCACCACTTGTTGTTCACCTATTTGGAGAAATGATAGCTGCCATATTTAAAAGTTTGATTTGCTGAAATGAATTTGTCGAGCCATCTTAGATACGCTTGAACTATGAACCAAGCTTGCTCCATATGTTTGCTGTGCACTTGTTCATGCTGGCACAATTCTGTGCATATGTTTGAGTTTGTTTGCATGTTTGCTCGGTCCCTTGAACTTGCTGTTTGGTATTTGAAGAATATACACATGTAGTGTACATATTCACCATGTCTTGTTGAATATCATATATGCTCGGCCCCATTGTTGCACATTTGACTTTTGGCTTTAATGTTCATTGAGTAAAGCACTGAGTCGAGACGGTCCATGTGGCTACTCCTCAGTTGCTCGCTGATTGGCGAGGCAATGCACACGTGTATATCTATACACGTGTGTATATGCATCCATCAGAAAGATTTTTTCTGTCCCTGTTCATATACAAACTAGCTAGACACATATGAATCAGATCAAGTCATGAAAAATGAAGAGAAATGCACCGAAATTCTGAGGCAAATAAAATTTCAAAAATAAAATTATATTTGCATTTGTTCTGTTTTATTCCTGTTGCAGTGTACTGTGTGTGTTTCTGTTTTATTTGACAGGTAAGCAGAAGATGACTGGACTGACAGTGAAGTGCTATGAAGACTGAAGCAGAAGACAAGTATATTATAGTGACAATGTGTATAACAGTCGTGAATGACTGTATATATGAATGTGAAAATGTAAAATGGGTGATTGGATATATGTATGAGATATATAGACAGAGTCTTATAGTGAGGGGCTATGTAACAACAGAATTGTACTGATGGTTGTATTAAACAAATTTGTCTGAAATAAAATATTATTTTTATTGTGTTCAAACAAATTTGTCTAACGTATTCAGTTTATATACAAGTACAATATCATGTGTAATACTTGTGAATGTATATGAAAGTGGATATGAAATGAAATGTATATCAGTGATGTATTCAAATAGTGGAGTTATAAAAAGTTGTACTGTTTGATTGTTTGAAATATAATATTCAATCTAAATAAAATACTGTATGAATGTTTGTACAGTCGTACTCTATTTAAATATAAATATTATATTCCTGTCTGTGATGAACAGTACAATAACAAACACATTTATAATAAAATATATTTGGTTGTTTTCATCAAACAAAAATCATATAATTGTGTATATAACTGCGTTATATACAACAATCTTCCCCTTTTGTTGATGAAAAACAAATATTAAGATTTTGATTACAGTAAATGTGTTTGACAGTGAATTTTGAACTCCCCCTATTTGAATGTTCCCCTTACAACAGAAACTCCCCCTATTACTATGCATGAGTAGAAAAAGTTTTGAAAAATGAATTGGAATTTTCAAAATTAAAATATTTATAAAATATTCACTCAAAACTCAAAATCAAAATCTCAACCTATTCTCCCCCTTTTGTTATCATCAAAAGGATATAGAGTTTAAAATATAGATGAAAAAATGACTAAAAATATAATTTCAGCTTAAGAGAGAGAATGGTCATCATAAATCTCAATCAGTCAAACAAAAATCATAATATTCTGAGAATAGGTGGCATATCTCACATTGTAGAGAATGATGGATTTAAGATGAAATTTATATAATAGAGAGAGTTTAAAAAAATGATTTCCAATCATTTTCAAAAGAATTTTATAAAATTGAAGTTCAAGAAATAGTGATGGATTTGGACTATAATTAATTATTCAATTTAAGTGACAAAATCAAATACTCTCAAATCCCAGTAGCTATCAATCAACAGATCATAATATTTCATAAAACATTAACACATTTCACAAATTAGAAGATGGATTGATTGACTGATTTTTACATACCAAGGAGAATTTCAGAACAACTTCAGCACATTATTATTTTTTATTTAAGAGCATACTGACCACGCATAACCAGAGCTTGGATTTTTAAATGAGGTCAGTCGCAGCTTAATTTATAAGTTGTCTCTTAACCATGCATGACCAGAGCTTGGATTTGTAAATGAGGTTAGAGACCCACTTATATATTTATTATATATATTTATCGTTTCAGCTTTAAAAGAAAAACTCCTCGGTGTACAAAACCAATATGGATGACAGAAACACAGGTAGGTATAGAAATGGACTGTGAAATAAATTTCTAAATTAATTATATTATGTGATATGATCAACTGTACTGAGTTCATTAAAAAAAATTCATTTGTCACTAATTCTGAATAATAATATAGTCCAAATTCTATCACAAATATTTTCACTGTTTATTCAAAAAGATTTTAAAAAATATTAAACTCTCCGCATTAATATAAAATTAGCATGGATGGCAGAATAATGATAGATAAGCGACATGGTCGTGAAATAATTGCCAGTTCAAAAGATATTATAATATATGTTTAAACACCATGAAAATCTAAATATAATCTCCTCTTGTTGTGATATATACTGCAGTCACGATTCATCACAATTTCAAAATCTGATAATAATTTTGATGAATTATAAATACAATTCAATTTGGGTATTGATTTCGATTTCTGAATGAATAATCAATAAATAATTTTAAAATTGAAAATCAATTACAAGAGGGATATGAAAAACTATACATTCCAAGAGGGATAAATTTGTACAAGGCAAAAAGAGTGTGTGGATCTATTCAAGGTGAAGATTAGAATCTAAGTACAGATGAGCGAGACAAATATAAGGCACTTCTGATACCACTTGGCGTCTCTATTAATGAGGATTTAAAAATGACACAAGAGACGAACAAATACATCTCAAGCAACAGAATCATAGTTACATAGCTAAGCAGACACAGTTAGCAAAACAAGCAATTTTACATCCATCTATCAGGATATGGTAAACCTTTGATGCCAAATTAAGCAAACATCAAAAATATTTACAAATCAATTTCTTTTAATCGGAGCAGCAGATGATTTCAAAACAAACATTTTTCAAAACAGTATCAGAGCAGCACATAAAATATTTTCAAATCATACTTATCAAGATGACGGTCACCTAAGATGATTCATGATCCAATGATTAAAATACCGTTTATTTGAAATCATTTGAGGAATATAAAACTCTCAAGATTTAGTGAATCAATCACTCCAGAATGTTAATTTCAGATTCAAGACATGTGTGTGATTCAATAAATCGATAATTTCAAATGATTTTAAACAAACATATATTTGAATCAAATAATCATGAAATAACAGTGATTTTCAAAGACCATTTTTCAAAAGAAATTTTAAAGATATTTCTGACAAGTATAAGAGAAATTTCAAATCATTTACATCTAGTTTGAGAGGTATTCATGATCTAGAAAATTTAGAAAATAATTTATTTGAAATCACTTGAATCCATGTCAGGTTTTGAGATATAATGAATTATTCACACAAGATTGATAATTTCAAATTTAAGTAGTGTGTGACATTCAAAATATCTAGAATTTCAGATGATTTCAAACAAACAAATTTGAACCATAATAATCATGAATAAAGGTGAAATTCAAGATGTATCACTGTGATTCAAGCCAATCCGAAAATCAATGAAATTATCACGAATGATAAGAAGCAGTGTATTGTAATGAGTATAATATCTTAAGTGTTTCCAAAAATGAATTGGAAGAAACACAAAACAGCATAAGTGTGTGAAATTTCATTAATTATTTAGATCTTCAAAATTTTGGAATTCAAAATAACAGTGTTCAAGATATGATATTAATGCTTCAGCACTGTTAAGAATTCAAAAATAAAAAAAATTAACTTCAAAATAGTTGCAAATAATTACATATTTAAATTCAAGATCTGGAAATGGTTAAAACAAGAGAGTTTTATTCACATAAAGCAAATTTCCAAATAATTACAACAACTGGAAGTTTTAAGAAGCACAGAATAAGAAATAAAGATATAGCAGTGACAAATCAAAACAAACCAAAAAGCAAAACAAAATAGAAGGAGTAGAAGAAAAATATATTTATAAAGGTGAGCTTAGAGATCATATGTAACACCCCACCTCCGCCAGGGTCACTCTTGCAAGTACACTGGCTTTGGAGGGGCGTTAAACGAGGTAAACATGAATGCAGATATCACAAGACAGAACATATAAGTAAAACAGAGTAGTAAAGTAGCGGATAAAACTAGCATTTCAAAACCATAGTCAAGTTACATCAAAGTACTTGGTCATTATTTTTCCATAAAACAAAGTCTAGAACATAAACTGAAAACTGGAAAAACATAAAGTAACTATCCCCAAAGTAGCATAAGGCCATAGCATGCTCAAACCATACGTGAGCTATCCAGAAAAGCAGTTAAAGATCCAGCTAGGTACCAGTGTTCCCACCCTGCAAACCTGGGGGGGGGGGGGGGGGAACGGAAGAAAAGAGGCGAAGGAAAACGGGTCAGTCAAAAAGACTGGTAAGTCCTACCTACTATTAGCATAAAAACTAACAAAGTTAACTGGACATGAGAAACTGAGATGAAACATAAGGATGATAACTAAACTGGCATGGTGAATAGATAATAAGATAGATCAAGTATGTGGCATCGAATAAACAAGGTTAAGTGTTGCACCAATAGTACTAGTATTCTATTCCATGTCAAGTGTAAACAAGAATTGATCCCTTGGCCCAAAGCTGGCCCACATCAAGAGATGACCTAAATCGAGGTCCAACAACACGGTCTAGTCGATCGGCTCCCTAAAAGCCTAACTCGTCAAGTGTCGGTGTCATACGGCACAATCACGAAGTGTAGTCAAACTGTGCTAGGTCCACCCTAGGGTGTATCAATTCCTAGGGTGCCAACCACGGACACAAATCAAGCATGCACAGTCTAAACCTACGGGTGCCCGTGTCTGCTTTTTCAACTCCGGACCATGTGCACGACCATAGTCCGCCTGAACCTACACCGGCGCACCTACTCAGCCGTCGTTTTGGTTGCTTACATGTCAACCCAGTAATCGTGCCCCACCCTAGCCTAGTCCCTAGGGTATCATGATACAATCAAGAGGGTTACTGGTGAAAAGGACCACGTAACTTGGGTTTCTAACGGGTTAAATGTGGTTAACCCTATCCCATCAAGTTGGTTAAGTGTACCCAAGGTTCATGACTTAACCCTATCAACCCATCATGTTTAATTGGTTAAGTATTCAAGTGGTCCATGACTTAACCCTATCATGTGGCATTAATTAATTTAATGCACCCAACCTCTCACATTAGACCTTGTTGTGGTTACTAGTTAAGCCGGGCGGGTCCTATTGCTCACATGACCAACTACTCACATTGGGTCCTATTGCTTGTAGCCACTAGTTAAGCCGGTCAGTTCCGGGTAGATTTATGCTACAAACTCAGCCCAACCTCGAGTTGGCCACTCTCATATTTTCTAGAAGTCATGTCCAAATTCATGTTTACAAACATAATCCCAAGTCAATGTGCATGTCATATTTTAAAATCATGTTTCATGTCATTAATATTACCCAAACCCAACGCATTCCCCTCGCATGTACGTTTCACATAACATAGATCAAAAGAGGGAACTTGGCAAAACATGACAAAAAGGGCAAAAGGTAATAAGGTTGGCCACAAGTTAAACATGGTGGCATATGAGGCATAAATATGTTCATAAACTTGCATATTACATCATAGGCCTCAAAACATGCATAATATCAAACTTAAGCAAATAGGTGAAACATGATCACAAATGACATAGGATGATGGCTAGTGATTCGCATATAACATCATATGCAAGATAACACAAGGTTTATGAGAGTTTCTAGGTTGCTTTATGCAACATTTCCAATCAAAGCTTATAGCTTTCAATGCATAAGGCAAAGGTGATAGCTTTACAAACATGCATAGAATATATTTATGCATAACATGATAGGATCAAAACACATATCATACTCAGGCCCAAACTCAACTTGCAACATGTCATATTTAACTTCATAGTTAGAATCTAAGAGTAGTATAGGGCTTACAATGCTATGAAGACTAGAATAAATATAAAATAAGATTGAGAAGAAGCCACACTAGCAAATCCGCAACCAAAGACGATAAACTCCACTTCAAGACTTGATAACAAGAAGGAATAACCCCAAAGAAAAAGAAAGATGGCTCTTTTACTTAAGAAAGATGGCTCCTTTATGACATAGATTGATTTGAGACACTCATGCTCTCATGAAGAAGGTGGAGGCCATGATTAGTGAACATTTGGGCAGCATTTAGTTGTAGGAATGATTAATGAAGGTTTAGGCTAGGTCTAGGGGTCTTTTTATAGAGATTAGGGGTAGTTTAGACCATAGGATTAACCCTAAAACGAATCTGAACCATTAACTCCTGTCAGAAACCAACAAAAGAGGACCTAACATGCCAAAATGGTGCACCAGAAAAATTGGTCCGAACGGGGGGGGGGGGGGTCGACCCCTGGGTCGACATGGGTGTCGACCCCTGGGTCGACATGGGTGTCGACCCATTGGGGGGTCGACACTGGTGTCGACACTGTTGTCGACAGCTATGTCAACCCTGCCTGGGCGGGAAAAATCCCGCCCAGTTTGTTTTGGCTGAAATTCGATTCTGAATTCGAATTTGAACTATTTTCGGGCTTAGAATTTTCTGAAAACTTCATTGGGCCATAACTTGGTCATACGGACTCCGTTTTTCGAAAACTCGGACTCTATTTCGCGTATTTTTCCGAGACGAACGCAATGGCACAGCCTGTTTCCCTTGATTCAGATTTTAGAATTTAATTCTGCCTTGATTTACATTATAACATGTTATTAAAAATACGGGTTGTTACATTCTCCCCTCCTTAAAGGATTTCATCCCCGAAATCTCCAAGTTAGGAAGAACGTATCCTACCATCCATCATCCATCTACTCGAAACATCATCCACAAGTAACCGTTGTCCTTAAAAAGATTCTAAATGATGTATGAACATATGCAAAAGGTGTGTGTATATGTACTTATCTAATGCAAAAATCAAGCGGTTACTGATTCAGTAAACCTCCTTAATGCAAAGTATGTTAGTGAAATGAGTCCATATGTATGCAAATTCCTAACATAATTTATAATCTCTACATGAGTGCACATAACATTCATTCATATGCAACATCCACGTGATAGCACAACAAGTTTCATCCATGAATAAGTATCAGCACTCATGCATATGCAATATAAAAGTGTGTGAGCCGATCTTAGTGCCTAATGTGTGTCATGCATCCACGAGTATCCACTTGCAAACACTTGCAACCACTTGCAAACATCAAGTATAACATGTTTCAAATACATGTTTCATCCAAAAGGGTTTCTACTTAAGGTTCTCATGACAAGGTTAACAAGATAAACGGGATAAACATGGATAGCAAAAAGAAAGATATGCTGATTAGGAAAGGAGATTGAGAATGTACCCTCAAAAAGGAATGGATATAGCCCACGCATCTTCTCCTCGGTTTCCCAAGTTGCATCTTCATCGGCTTCACTCCACTGAACTTTCACCTATTTGACTTCTCGATTCCTTAACTTCTTGATCTCTGTTCCCAAGATACGAATCGGAGCTCTCCTCAAGGTTGCCTCTTTCTCTTCCTCCACGTCTTCAAGAATGCTTGGTTCAACCACCTCAGCGGACTCATGTAGGCACTTTCGGAGATGCGAGACATGAAAGACATTATGCACTCCAGCTAGCTTCTCGGGCAATTCCACCTTATAAGCCATCCTTCCTGTCTTCTCTATGATAGGGAAGGGTCCTACGAACCTTGGTGCCAGCTTCCCAACTGCTCCAAAACGTACCACATTACGCAAAGGAGAAACCTTCACGAAAACCATGTCTCCCACTTCGAACTCCAAATCTGCCCTTCGCTTGTCAGCATAGGATTTCTGTCTGTCTTGGGCCGCTTTCATCCGTCTTCTCACCAATTCAACTTTCTCGGCTGTGTCCCGTATCATATCGGGCCCAAGTATAAGCCTATCTGTTGTCTCCCACCAACAAGATGTTGACCTACACAGCCTCCCATACAAAGCTTCAAATGGTGCCATCCTTATGCTGGCTTGATAGCTATTATTATAAGCAAACTCTACAAGAGGAAGGTGGTCTTCCCAAGTACCACCAAAGTCAAGAACACAAAGCCTCAAAAGATCTTCTAGCACTCTATTCACCCTTTCGGTTTGGCCATCCGTTTGGGGGTGATAGGCTGTACTCAGATTCAATCGCGTACCCATCGCTTCTTGCAAACTATTCCAGAACTGGCTAGTGAAAATTAGGTCACGATCGCTAAATATGCTAGAAGGAACTCCATGAAACCGCACTACCTCCCGAAGATAAATAGATGCTAGCCATGATGCGGTCCTCTTGCTCTTTACAGGAATGAAATGAGCACTGTTCGTAAGTCTATCAACTATGACCCATATGCTAGTGTTCCCTTTCCTTGACCTAGGCAATCCATCCACAAAATCCATAGAAATACTCTCCCACTTCCATTGCGGGACCTCCAATGGATGTAATAGCCCACCTGGTTTCTTTGACTCGGCTTTCACTTGTTGGCACACCATGCACTTTGAAACATACTCTTCCACATCTTTCTTCATTCCGGCCCAAAAGAAAATGCACGTCATATCTCTATACATCTTATCTCCTCCAGGATGTATAGTCATCTTCGAGTGATGTGCTTCTTCGAGAACTTTATGCACCGAGTCTCCTACTTATGGAACGCATAACCTTCCATCACGCCTTAGCCAACCCTTGTCATCAATAGTATATCTAGCAAGGTGACTAGACGTCTCACCACGAATCAACTTGTCCATGACCTCGACTATCTGCGGGTCTCCTTTCTGGGAAGCCCCAACTTGATCCTGAAGTGTGGGTCTAAGCTCAAGGAATGCTAATGAACCCGTCATCGACTCAACAGTCATCGTGAAATCAAAGGTTGCCAAGAACTCTAAGTTCTTCATCTCAATAAACAAGGGACTCAAAGTCAACCTCCTTCTGCTTAGTGCATCTGCCACAACATTACCCTTGCCAGGGGTATAACCTATCTCGAAGTCATATGATGCCAAGAATTCCATCCACCTTTGCTGCCTTAGATTCAGATCTTTCTGCGAGAAGAGGTACTTGAGTGACTTGTGATCAGTATACAACTCAAACCTTTCGCCTAGAAGGTAGTGGCGCCAGGATTTGAGTGCAAAGGCGATCGCCGCCAACTCCAAATCATGAGTGGGATAGTTCTTCTCATGAACTTTAAGTTGCCTACCCCCATAACATGTCACCCTTCCCCCTTACATCAGAACAACACCTAACCCCGTGCCACATGCATCTGTGTACATGGTAAACATCTTACCACTATCTGGTAATGCCAAAACTGGAGCTGTGGTAAGGGCTCTCTTCAGCCTTTGAAAAGCAAGCTCACACTCCAAGTCCCATGCAAAGACTAAGTTCTTCTTCGTCAACTTAGTAAGAGTGGCCGAAATCTTAGCGAAGTCCCTGATGAACTTCCTATAGTAGCCCGCCAGACCGAGAAAGCTTCTTACTTCGGTTGCATTCCTAGGAGTCTTCCAGTCTTGAACCACAACCACTTTCGCGGGATCCACCGCTATGCCTTGCTTAGAAACTATATGTCCAAGAAACCGAACTTCCCTTCTCCAAAAATGACATTTGGAGAACTTGGCTTTCAACTGATGCGCTCTAAGCGTATCCATCACTTCCTTGAGATGCCTAGCATGCTCTTCCTCATCATTTGAGAAGATCAGAATATCATCCACGAAGACAACAACAAACTTGTTAAGGAACTCCCTGAACACCTTACTCATCAAGTCTACGAAGTAGGCGGGTGTATTAGTCAAACCGAATGGCATGACAAGCCATTCAAAGAATCCATCTTGAGTCCTAAACGCAGTCTTATCAATACTATCCTCAGCTACTCTAAGCTGATGGAATCCGGTGGCTAGATCGAGCTGAGAGAAAACAGAAGCACCAACAAGCTGGTCAAAGAGGTCATCAATCCTCGGTAATGGGTGCCTATTCTTCTTTGTCAGCTTGTTCAACTCTCGATAGTCAACACATAGACGAAGCGAACCATCCGCCTTAGTAGCGAATACCACCGGAGCACCCCATTCAGAAATGCTTCGCCTAATAAAAATTTTCTCAAGCAGCTCCTTGATTTGCTTACTGAGCTCTCTTCTTTTTCGCGGGGCCATGTTCCTAACGGGCAGTGATACTGGCTTAGCATTATCAACAATATAAATGCGAAAATCTATCTCTCGTTTAGGGGGGTAACCCCTTAACCTCTTCAAAGACATCAGGATATTCCCGAACCACCCTTACAGATTGCAGATCATTGATGGACGAGTCAAGAGATTCAAGATAACATAACATGACGGGATCCAGCGGGTTGCAAGAAATCTCTAGGGTATTACCGAGGAGAGTTATGAGCCTCACCACCCTATGCTCACAATCGAGGATGGCTCCATAACTAGACAACCAATCCATGCCCAAAATCAACTCGCATCCCGTGAACCCGAGAACATAAGCATTACACGTGAATTCTACGGTCAAGATAGAAATCTTCAAATCCACACAAATCATAGATAAATGGGCGGAACCCCCTATTGGATTTGAAACACTGACGGGATCCTCAACTAGACTAGTACTTAGGTGCAAACATTCAACAATGTCAGAAGAAATAAAGGTATGCGATGCGCCAGAATCAAATAAAGTGCGAACAAGAAAGTCAGAAATATAAACAAGACTTTCTACAGAAATACTACCTCGGTCCTGAACTGGAGCAGTGTTGAGAGCATGCACTTGCCCTCCAGAAGGTCCTGCACGCTGATTCTGCTCTTGCCCTTATCCTTGCTTCTTGGGGCAATCCTTGCTAAAGTGTCCAGTCTCTCCACAATGAAAGCATTCGCCCAGCTTCCTCTTCTTCTTCCTACAGTCTTTAGCTATGTGCCCAACAATCCCACAGTAGTTGCATTTTCTTGGGTCCTTTGCCTTGGCCTTGTTGCCCTTGTTGTTCTTGTTGTTCTTGTTGTTCTTGTTGTTCTGATACCTCTAGTTTCCTCCCCACTTGGAGTCTGTCTTCTTGGTTTGAGTCTCATTAGCCTTGACTTCTTTCTTGCCATTCTTATCGTCTCCTTGAAGCAATGCCATGTCTACTAGGCCTTCAAAAGTGGCTCCCATGGGTATATGAGACAGGGCTAAACCTTGTAATGGCTCATTCAAACCTCGTGCAAAGCGTAAAGCCTTCTTCTGGGGGGTATTAACCATGTCCAAACCGAATCGAGCGAGCTGGTTAAACTTATTCACATACTCCCTCACTGTCATGTCCCCTTGCTTCAAAGATATAAACTTCTCCAATTGCAGATTCGCCTCAGCCGATGATAGAAACTTAAGCCCAAACCTCGTCCTAAAGTCGGGCCAAGTCTCTATAGGTCTAGTAGCATTGGTGACCTCCCACCAATAAGCAGCTTCTTCTTTTAATAGCCATGCTGCTAATAAAACCTTTCTATGGTCTTCCACATCAAAGATAGCGAAAAGATCTTCAGTTTCTTTCAACAAATTTCGTTCCTCCACAAAAGTATCCGTCCTAATGAAATTCTTGCCACCCATCGCCTTAAAGTCCTTGCAAACCTTTGCGAAATCCGCTTGTGGATGCTGGGGAGGGGGAGGAGGAGGAGGAACCTCAGTTACGGTGGGGGTATTTGCTGGGCCCGCATCGTTGGCCCTAGCTTCCAAGTACCTCTGGAACCATCCGGGAATGGTCAATCCCTCGGGAAGGTTAAAATCGGCCATGCTGAAAAAGGAAAAGATAGATTTAGAACGAGGAAACGAAGGATAGCGCTAATGGCTTTTGGGGAATAGCCTTTTAAAATAACTAGACTTTTCTTGGAAAATACTTAATTGGTTTTGAAAATAGTTTTTCAAAAAAAAGGTAAGTTTTAAAAACACTTTTGCTCAAATCTTGTAAACCTTATGCTCTGATACCAAATGTAACACCCCACCTCCGCCAGGGTCACTCTTGCAAGTACACTGGCTTTGGAGGGGCGTTAAACGAGGTAAACATGCATGCAGATATCACAAGACAGAACATATAAGTAAAACGGAGTAGTAAAGCAGCGGATAAAACTAGCATTTCAAAATCATAGTCAAGTTACATCAAAGTACTTGGTCATTATTTTTCCATAAAACAAAGTCTAGAACATAAACTGAAAACTGGAAAAACATAAAGTAACTATCCCCAAAGTAGCATAAGGCCATAGCATGCTCAAACCATACGTGAGCTGTCCAGAAAAGCAGCTAAAGATCCAGCTAGGTACCAGTGTTCCCACCCTGCAAACCTGGGGGAGGGGGAACGGAAGAAAAGAGGCGAAAGAAAATGGGTCAGTCAAAAAGACTGGTAAGTCCTACCTACTATTAGCATGAAAACTAACAAAGTTAACTGGACATGAGAAACTGAGATGAAACATAAGGATGGTAACTAAACTGGCATGGTGAATAGATAATAAGATAGATCAAGTATGTGGCATCGAATAAACAAGGTTAAGTGTTGCACCAATAGTACTAGTATTCTATTCCATATCAAGTGTAAACAAGAATTGATCCCTTGGCCCAAAGCTGGCCCACATCATGAGATGACCTAAATCGAGGTCCAACAACACGGTCTAGTCGATCGGCTCCCTAAAAGCCTAACTCGTCAAGTGTCGGTGTCATACGGCCCAATCACGAAGTGTAGTCAAACTGCGCTAGGTCCACCCTAGGGTGTATCAATTCCTAGGGTGCCAACCACGGACACAAATCAAGCACGCACATTCTAAACCTACGGGTGCCCGTGTTTGCTTTTTCAACTCCGGACCGTGTGCATGACCATAGTCCGCCTGAACCTACACCGGCGCACCTACTCAACCGTCGTTTTGGTTGCTTACATGTCAACCCAGTATTCGTGCCCCACCCTAGCCTAGTCCCTAGGGTATCATGATACAATCAAGAGGGTTACTGGTGAAAAGGACCACGTAACTAGGGTTTCTAACGGGTTAAATGTGGTTAACCCTATCCCATCAAGTTGGTTAAGTGTACCCAAGGTTCATGACTTAACCCTGTCAATCCATCATGTTTAATTGGTTAAGTATTCAAGTGGTCCATGACTTAACCCTATCATGTGGCATTAATTAATTTAATGCACCCAACCTCTCACATTAGACCTTGTTGTGGTTACTAGTTAAGCCGGGCGGGTCCGGGTAGCTTTTCACCACAACTTGGTCTAACCTCGGGTTTCAAGTGCGACATGACCAACTACTCACATTGGGTCCTATTGCTTGTAGCCACTAGTTAAGCCGGTCGGTTCCGGGTAGATTTATGCTACAAACTCAACCCAACCTCGAGTTGGCCACTCTCATATTTTCTAGAAGTCATGTCCAAATTCATTTTTACAAACATAATCACAAGTCAATGTGCATGTCATATTTTAAAATCATGTTTCATGTCATTAATATTACCCAAACCCAACGCATTTCCCTCGCATGTACGTTTCGCATAACATAGATCAAAAGAGGGAACTTGGCAAAACATGACAAAAAGGGCATAAGGTAATAAGGTTGGCCACAAGTTAAACATGGTGGCATATGAGGCATAAATATTTTCATAAACTTGCATATTACATCATAGGCCTCAAAACATGTATAATATCAAACTTAAGCAAATAGGTGAAACATGATCATAAATAACATAGGATGATGGCTAGTGATTCGCATATAACATCATATGCAAGATAACACAAGGTTTATGAGAGTTTCTAGGTTGCTTTATGCAACATTTCCAATCAAAGCTCATAGCTTTCTATGCATAAGGCAAAGGTGATAGCTTTACAAACATGCATAGAATATATTTATGCATAACATGATAGGATCAAAGCACATATCATACTTAGGCCCAAACTCAACTTGCAACATGTCATATTTAACTTCATAGTTAGAATCTAAGAGTAGTATAGGGCTTACAATGCTATGAAGACTAGAATAAATATAAAATAAGATTGAGACGAAGCCGCACTAGCAAATCCGCAACCAAAGACGATAAACTCCACTTCAGGACTTGAGAACAAGAAGGAATAACCCCAAAGACAAAGAAAGATGGCTCTTTAACTTAAGAAAGATGGCTCCTTTATGACATAGATTGATTTGAGACACTCATGCTCTCATGAAGAAGGTGGAGGCCATGATTAGTGAACATTTGGGCAACATTTAGTTGTAGGAATGATTAATGAAGGTTTAGGCTAGGTCTAGGGGTCTTTTTATAGAGATTAGGGGTAGTTTAGACCATAGGATTAACCCTAAAACGAATCTGAACCATTAACTCTCGTCAGAAACCAACAAAAGAGGACCAAACATGCCAAAATGGTGCACCAGAAAAATTGGTCCGACCGGGCGGGGTGTCGACCCCTGGGTCGACATGGGTGTCGACCCCTGGGTCGACATGGGTGTCGACCCCTGGGTCGACATGGGTGTCGACCCATCGGGGAGGGGGGTCGACACTGGTGTTGAAATTCCCACCCAGTCTAGTTTGGCTGAAATTCGATTCTGAATTCGAATTTGAACTGTTTTCGGGCTTAGAATTTTCTGAAAACTTCATTGGGCCATAACTTGGTCATACGGACTCCGTTTTTCGAAAACACGGACTCTATTTCGCGTATTTTTCCGAGACGAACGCAATGGCATAGTCTGTTTCTCTTGATTCAGAATTTAGAATTTAATTCTGCCTTGATTTACATTATAACATGTTATTAAAAATACGGGATGTTACATCATACTAGAATCCAATGTAAATCAGAATCTCTAACTCAACAGATTTTGGCTGATGGAACTATAAATGATACAGAAGTATAAACCAGCTTGATTTCAAATTTCTTTTCAGTGCAGTAGTTCCTCTGCCACCCTTCGGTTCCTATGAATTTATAGGATTGAGTGGTCTAATAAAATTTGCAAAACCACTCACAATTTTACTAACACATTTTGGTACCCAGACTTGTTTATACAACAAACCATTTGAATCTATTTTTGTGCCTTTAGGAACCCAGATTTCTTTGAATTTAACTGAATTCGTTTTATTTCCTTTTGGGATCCGAATATGTTTAAATGGTTTATTATAAAACAAGTTTTTATTTTGTTTTTGTTTCAAGAATCCTTTGGAAATTTCAAAGTTCAGATTTTCAAGTCTATTCCTTTCAAAGCAGTTTGGGGGATTTTTAAAAACACCTGAATCTCATTTTCCAAACACATTGATTTTCCCAAAGTCAAGACCGTTTTTATTTCCTAAAGAAAATTGGTTTTTCAACAACATATTCAAAGATTTTTCTCCATCAGATTTTTTTTTTCAATCTTGTTTCAAGTTGTTGAATTTTAGATTTAAGATTACCATTTTCTTTCATTAAATCTGAACAACAGTTTTCAGTGATCTTACTCTTTTCAAAATATTTTTTCAAAACTAAAGTTTCATGTTCAAGAAATTTAATTTTGGCTCGGGATTCCAAAATCTCGGCTTCAAATAGTTTTTGTTTTTCAAATTCAAGTTTTTCAAAATTCTTGAATTTTTCAATTTCAGATTCAAGCTCTTTCAAAATTAAATCTATTTTAATTAAATTTTCCTTTACAAAAATTTCATGTTTGAAATTAATCTTATCCAGCTCCTTCTGCAAAGCGTTATTTTTATGAATTAACTCATCTTCGTGATTTTGCAAAATAAAAATTTTATTTTCAAGCTTTCTAAAATGTTCATCAAGTTGAGCTAAATCAGTTATCATAATCATACAATTTTTGCAGTCGGAGTTTTCAAGTTTTAATTTCTTATCATTATTTCTGCATCGCATCTCAGAGTTTTCAGATTTTAAAATTTTATTTTTAATTTAGAGACAATTTACAGTTTTAGTTAAATCAATACAACGAGAAACCAATTCTTCATATGAAGAGTCTCCATCGTCGTTAATAGCTCCAGTTAAGCACACATGTGAATGTGAGTTGGCAGCTGAGGGTTTTGAGGAGTTATTGTCATTTCTATACAGCGCATTGAGAGTTTTCCAAATATCCTACGCAGTTGAATAATGAGAGATAAATTTTAATTGATCATTATCAAGATAGGAATAAATAATATACATAAAACGAGCATTCAAAACTTTATTCCTCTTATCTGACATATCTCCCATATTTAAAATAATATTCCAATATTCAAAATTAACAGATTTTATATAGAATTCGATTTTCGATTTCCAGATTAAAAAATCTGTTCCATTGAAAATAATTGAAATATCACTGGACTGACTCTCAGGAGACTGACAACAAGGATTCACCATTTCTCTAGAGTTAACAGAAAATACCAACTCTGATACCAATTGTTGGATCTACATTAACCCTAGAGGGGGGGTGAATAGGGTTTATTATAGTTTTTCCCTAAATTAAAAAAATGATAGGATATTAAAACAATAAACAAATCACAGACTGTAGTAGAAATAAAAAGCAGAAAAAAATAACACACAATGATACCCAGCTTCGGCAAAATCCTGCTTACTGCTGCATTTCTAAGGTTTCTACTAGGTAATATAAACAAATCCCACATACAAGACCATGTACACTCGCGGCGCATGCCCCTGTCCTAACCCTATGCTCAAAACCCTAGACTGACCGATATCCCCTCAATCAGATTTCCCCTAGTTACGACCCCATAACTAGTAACCCAGATTTTACAGACTCTGTCAACTGTCAGTCAACACCCTGACTGAATCCCCTAGATTTTTACAGAATTCTAGAAACTATTTGGACGGTTTACAACAGAATTTTTTTTAAAAAAAAACACAAAATAAAAACAAAGAAACCCCCTTTCTAAATTAAAACCAATCTAAGCCCTTGTAATTTAAATTGGCCGGCCCATTTGATTGTGTTGCATCCACTTTAGTTCTTCAGATCTGCTTTGTCTCTAAAGAATTAAAAATGGCGGCCTCGAATGAAAAATAGCTCGGGTTTCAAGATTCTTCTTCCAAATCGTGACTTCTGGAAATTGGTGGAATTTGTTCCTCTGATGGCTTGAATATAGTCTTGCTCTCAGTCACCTCGATTTGGAACTTGCAATCGAAAAAGTGTGTTCTCTAAATGAATTTTCTGATGTTCTTCTGAATTGTTAATCCTTGGATTTTCGATAATATCTGCCTGTAATGTAATGGTGTAAAAATAGGATTAGAGATTCCTATAAAATCACTGATTTCCTGAAATGACGAAATCTAAATTGCGAGAATTTGTTGCCTCTGATTTCAATCGATGACTTGGCTGATTCCTGTGTTTTCCCTTTTTGACATTCTCTAATTAAAAATTATTCTTGAATTTGAAATCTTGGCATTGAAAAGCTTGCGTGATTTATTCTCTTTGGTGCCTTGATTGAATCGGCCCTTGAAAATTTCCTGGATATTTTTTTTTGAATTGTTGTCTTATAACACCTTTGTGAAAATAGGAAATAAAAACTTTAGCCCACTTGATATTATGCCATGAAATCATTTCTGAATAATGCTTTGCCAAATATTCTTTCACCAATAGCAAACTGATTTAAATCTTGTCCAAAAGAGAAACATGATTTCTGGAAATGTTTTCTTGCCCGGTATACTTGATTGAATGAATTCCCAAAAGGCACTGCTTTCATTTCTGGATACTTATTAGCAATGATTTATTCCTTGCGTGAAAATTGATTTGCCAAAGAATACTTGAGTTATTTTCTTCTTAAAATCAAACATTTGTTCTGGAATAATTTCTGGATCCAAAGATTAATCACTTGCCTGTTTTGATTCATGTTGATTTACTCGGCATTAAATTCATGAACACATGAGTTTTGCTTGTCCACTTGAAATATGAACTTGTCTGTTTAGTTTTTACTTACATTTTCATGTTGTAGCTCCTCCATTTGATTAAATATTGTTGTAGCTCCTATATCCATGCTCTGAGTTGAAAGAACCATGCGTACTGAAAGCTTGTCCACACTGCTTTGACCCTTTTTAACATCCATTTGAACTAAACATAGGTATTGCACTTGTAGCTACACCATTTAGACTTGTTGTCTTCACTGTTTTGTTCTTTTCTGTGTTATTATAGTTCGACTATGTTCATGCTTATTTGGACTGCTTTGTAGTGTTGATGTAGTTGATCTGAAAAAGTATTTGGCACATAAAAAGAAACCTGTCTTGTACACTCTTCTTTCCCGTTTCACTGATCTGTTACATGTTTGTGTAGCTGTGTCCATATGTCAAAACTGATCTCCCTCGACCTGTAAATTCACACTGTTTTACTTCTAGTTGCTTGATCATGTATGTGTGCCTCTAAATTGTTGCTCTCGATTTCTATGTTGTACTCGACACAAAATTTCTGCATCGTACATGTTTTCGAACCATGCTGCACTCTTTGACATTTGTTTCACCATGTTCACATGTGTATACTTTTGTTGTTGCACAATCATGCTGTGTTTATCCAGTTTGACCATGCTGACTCGACTCATGAACCACTTGTTGTTCACCTGTCTTGAGAAATGATAGCTGCCACATTTAAGACTTTGATTTGCTGAAATGAATTTGTCGAGGCACCTTAGATACACTAGAACTCTGAACCAAGCTTGCTCCATATGTCTGTTGTGCACTTGTTCATGTTGGCACAATTCTGTGCATATGTTTGAGTTTGTTTGCATGTTTGCTCGACCCCTTGAACTTGCTGTTTGGTATTTGAAGAATATACACATGCAGTGTACACTATTCACCATGTCTTGTTGACTATCGTATATGCTCGGCCCCATTGTTGCACATTTGACTTTTGGCTTGAATGTTCACTGAGTAAAGCACTTAGTCGAGAAGGTCCATGTGGCTACTCCTCAGTAGCTCGCTGGTTGGCGAGGCAATGCACACGTGTATATCTATACACGTGTATATGCAGCCATCAAAAAGATTTTTTCTGTCCCTGTTCATATACAAACTAGCTAGACACATATGAATCAGATCAAGTCATGAAAAATGTTTAGAAACACACCGAAATTCTAAGGCAAATAAAATTTTAAAAATAAAATTATATTTTCATGTGTTCTGTTTTATTCCTGTTGTAGTGTACTGTGTGTGTTTCTGTTTTATTTGACAGGTAAGCAGAAGATGACTGGACTAACAGTGAAGTGCTTTGAAGACTGAAGCAGAAGACAAGTATATTGTATATATGAATGTGAAAATGTAAAATGGGTGATTGTATATATGTATGAGATATATAGACAAAGTGTTATAGTGAGGGGATGCGTAACAACAGAATTGTACTGATGTTTGTATTAAACAAATTTGTCTGAAATAAAATATTATTTTTATTATGTTCAAACAAATTTGTCAGACGTATTCAGTTCATATACAAGTACAATATCATGTGTAATACTTGTGAATGTATATGAAAGTGGATATGAAATGAAATGTATATCAGTGATGTATTCAAATAGTGGAGTTATAAAAAGTTGTGTTGTTTGAATGTTTGAAATATAATATTCAATCTAAATAAAATACTGTATGAATGTTTGTACAGACGTATTCTATTTAAATATAAATATTATATTCCTGTCTGTGATGAATAGTACAATAACAAACACATTTATAATAAAATATATTTGGTTGTTATCATCAAACAAAAATCATATAATTGTGTATACAACTGCGTTATGTACAACAATTAGTTGTCGATACAAATTACAATCTCAAGGCATAATATAGAAGATGGCTATCCGGAGTTTCTAAGACAATTCCGGCCCCTGAACAATATTCATTCTTGAACCTATCAAATTATAGCTTCCAACAGGCCACTGTCTCTGCTAGTTCTTCAATTTCTTCTCCCCTGTCCATGAACTCGGCAATGAAATCTGCTAAGGCTTGCCCATTAATAGCTCTTTGGTGGTGATAAGTGATGTCATATTGGCTAAGCTCAATTTTCTACTTCAATAACCTCCCAGAGGTTTCTGGGAGAAATAGAACTTGTCTTAGCGGTTGATCATTTAAAACTTTTATCGGATCGGATTGGAAATACAGTCATAACTTCTTCAAAGCAATAAGCAGGTAGTATGCGTGTTTCTCCAAATTTGGGTAGTTTAACTCTACTCTAGCGAGCTGATTGCTAATGTAATAATTTGGCCATTGGATTTTAGCATCCTCTCAGACAAGTGCGGCGCTTAAGGCATGTGATGAGACGGCTAAAAATAAGAAAAGCTCCTCTTCGTATCTAGGCATAGAAAGCATCGGTGGTGATCCCATATGATTAATCCATTCCATGAAAGCTGTTAGACATTCTAAAGTCCACTAGAAGTCTTTCTTCTTTTCTTTTTCAGAGCATCGAAAAGTGAGATGCACCGATCGGTTGCTTTGGAGATGAACCGTTTAAGGGTAGAAACTTTCCCATTCAAGCTATGAAGCTCTTTCTTTGTCCCTGGAGCTTGCATTTTCCGTAATGACGTGACTTGGGAAAGATTCGCCTCGATGCCCCTAGCATTGACTATAATTCCAAGAAATTTTCTTAATGAAACTCCAAATGAGCATTTTAGAGTATTTAATTTAATACCGTACATTCTAAGGATATGAAACATCTCAGCTAGATTCTCAAGATGATTTTCTACATTTTTGGGTTTTACCAGCATATCATCTACATAGACCTCCCCAGTTTTCCCAATTTGAGATTTGAACATGGAATTCCCAATGGTAGGTTGCTCCCGCATTCTTTAGTCCAAACGGCATAACTTTGTAGTAATATAAGCCTCTATCAGCTATAAAACTCGTGTTTTCTTCATCCGTCTTTTGCATCATGATCTGGTTATAGCCAAATTATTCATCCATGAATGATAATAATTCATGTCCCGTAGTTGCGTCGACAAGTTGGTCAATTCTCAGTAATGGGAAACTGTCTTTGGGACATGCTTTGTTAAGGTCCGAGTAGTCTATGCACACTCTCCATTTGCTATTGGATTTTTTAACGAGGACCAAATTGGAAACCCAAGCGGGATACGTAGATTCTCTTATACAATTATTTTTAAACAATCTATCTACTTCTTCTTTTAATGCCACAGATCTTTTAGGTCTTTGCATTCGTCATTTTGGTTTTACAGAAGTCAAACTAGGGTTAATATTCAACTTATGAACAATTACATATGGTGATATTCCACACATTTTAGAGTGCGTACTTGCAAATACATCTAAGTTTTCTTTTAAAAACAATATCAAATCCTTTTGCAATTCTAGGCCCAGCTGAGAAACTATCTTTAAGACTCGGTTAGAATCTTTGTCGTGTAGTGGAACAAAGATGGTGTGCTCAGCTGTTGCCGCTCTATTTTCCCCCATACTAGAATTTCTTGGATCAATTTCTTTCTGGGCTCTGCTATGCTCACCAGTATGGGGGTCCTGCCCTAATTTCTATAAGGGGATCATGTATGCGGAGCGGTGGCTCCACATCCTTCTTTACTTCCTTCTTTCTCGCCTTAGCAAGCTCAACCATATAACATTTTCTTACTACCGGTTGGTTGTCTTTGATCATACCAATTTCGTTTTCAGTAGGGAATTTCAATGTGAGGCACCACAGAGCCATTGTTATTATAAAAGCTGCGAGAGTTGGCCTCCCAAGGAAGAAGATGTAAGAAAAATCCTCATCGATGATAACAAAATCTTGCTTCAATGCAGCCTTCTTCTCTCCTTCTCCGAGTTCGACGAGTGATGATGCCAATTGGCTGAACGACTTACCCCATGAATCCGTGAATTTTATTCTGGCAAGCTTTCACATCATCCATGGGGAGTTTCATTCTATGAAATGCACTGATGAAGAGGACGTTGACCGATGCTCTACTATCAACTAAGATCCTTCTAACAATGGCAAGACCTTCTTACAATCGCCGGACCCAAACCTATGGTTAGTACCATGGGTTCCACTGTTGGAGTTATGAGTCAATTTTCATCTTCATCTTTAAACACAATGTCATCCCATAGAATCCTCGGCATCTTTGCAGACAGGGCTTCATTCATGATCATGAGTTCGTCTTCTTTCGGAAGGTACTTCGCTTCATTAGAGTATTTCACAATGTCCCCCCAGCTTTTTCCGGCTGGGTGTGGAACACCTGATATAGTATTGATAATCAACATTGGGATAACAGCGATCGAAGCATTCTCATTCTGCTTAGGTTGTCCTACAGAGGTTCCTTGGCCTTGAGCATTATGGGTATTCTGCAGGTACTTTGTATAATGCTGAAGTCTTTTTTCCATATCAGTTCTTCGATTAAGCTTTTCAGGTGCCTACACTCATTTGTATTTTGACCTGGCTGGTTATGAAATCGAAAGAACCTTCTGACTTGACTGCTACATCACTGACCTTCACTTGTTTTGGTACAGGGCAATCTTCATTATCTTCGGTCACCATGAAGATGTTTTCGATAGTATCATTCAACGGAGTCAATTCTGAATTCTTAAAGAAACGAAGCTTTTTATTTGGTCGGTTGTCTCTTTCATCATTCCCTCTTTTCTGATTACTGGGATTCTTCTGGCCACCTTCTACACCATCATTCTTCTTCTCGAGCTGTGGACTGCTTTCAGGGACATCTATAATATAGGCAGGATCCTCATCCATGACTATATACTCCTCAGCTTTGTTAAACAGCTCCTCAAGATAGCTCAGTTTCTTTTCTTAATCCAACGTCCGAGCTTGGTGTTCTTACTTATGGCTCCCTTCAAAGCCACTAGAACCAACCGCGGCTCGTAATTTCCAACCTCGGCTGCGGCGGTTGTAACAGCCCGTAAAATCTGAAACAATTTAAAATTTTTAAATTGGCTATTTTAGTGAATTTTAAATATTTAAAATAAATATTTTAAATAATAACGACGAAAAGTAGTTTGAATCGATGTTTGAAAATAAATATAATTACTTTAAATTATAAACAAGGCCTGAAATGGCGCGGCAGTTTCAAAATTTCATTTCAAACTTTGACTGACTATACCGGGTTCAAAATAAAACAGATTTTAGTGAAACCAAAAATATTTAAATCTGTTAGTGAATATCTTTCTGACGAATCTAAAAAATAGAAGTTTCATAGCGGGAGTCAAAAGTTATGGCCAAATGAATTTTCAGAAAGGTCTCTATAGAATTTATATAGCCTGTGAAAATAAACATTTTGGAAACGATCTCGGAATTCGACAAAACCACTTTTGTTGGATCCGGGATGTCAAATTATTGCTAGGTTTCAAATTTAAAAATTTTTGAAGTTAATATGTGAGCGTGGCAAAAGAAAATGTGTTCGGTGAATTTTTGTTAAATTGGATCGACCAGAAAATGGCCATTTTTCAAACGGTCTCAGAATGCGACGAGACTAGTTTTGTTGGGACCGTATCATCAAAACATAGCTAGATTTCTTTTTCTGGAATTTTTAGAATCAATAGGTGGCCCAGGCAAATTGAAATGTACGTTCAAATCAAATATTGAACATATTATATTTTAATTTGAAGAAAAACTGACTGAAACAGTCGAATGGGCCTTGGAAACATATCTCATTGTGTTCGGAATGGGGGTAATTAGCTAGGGACGATAGTCGTTGGGTTTGGATTGAAGTTCGTAGGAGATAAGGGGTATTTTAGATATTTAAAAGTATATAAATAAAAAGGAAAAAATATCATTGGCCAGCTCACTCTCTCTCTCTCCCCGTAAGCTCCAGGACGGGACAGCGGTTTTTGCTCCCACTTTCTCCCCTCAAATCCTGTCAAACCACTCGTTAAAATCAAGAGCTCCTACTGGGGATTTTGTAGAGCATCACAAGAGTTTCAAATCCATGTAGGGATTGGATTTTTTCGTTCAGCATTCAAAGAGAATCGCACCTCCAAAGTTTCGACGTTCAAGCTGCCGTCGCCGCCGCTAGGAGCCACCGAACTCCACCCCACCACTGGCGCACGTGCGCCTCTCCAAGGCTGACAGCGTGGCATATGCCGATGTGACGACCCCAAACCCCGTACTGACCGTGGCAAGGGTAATCCGTGGAATATAACACAGAAATAGATAAAAGCAGAACAAAATTAAACAAATACACCAGATAATGAACAATAGAATATATTGGATAAAAGTAATAATCAGAGTTACGTAGTATACAGGATCTTACTTAGTACAAATAAGTTCAGCTATACATAAATATCTACAGCGGAAAACAAACAAAATATGTACAATAGGAGCTGAACAGCATAAAAAGAGATAAATGATAGAATCCATCTTCAGCTCCAGCTATCCAGAAAGAACCAGCTAAACCTGAATACAAGGCTGCCCATGTAGAAAAAGGGGCACCCGAGTTTGAAAGTGAAACAAACTACGAGTCAGTCATGGGACTGGTATGAGAAATCTACTCAACACATATATAATTTGGCTAATCACAGGAGCACGCCACTTTCGTGGAACGGGTTTACTCCATTGGATTGCCGGTGCTTTAAAACAAATCATTCTTTTAACCATCGCAATGCTTTTTATAAAAATGAAGCCATTATAAGACTCAGTTCCCATCACACAATGCAACACAAACCGGAGGATAGAGTTTTTACCTTATAATGGCCAAAATATGCTTGATACGAATAAAACAAAGGCATTTGATATTATTGCTAGTGTTTATATGTTTTGAAAACAATTTCAAATCATAACTATCAATCATAGACGGCATTAATGCCCCATACCACTATGTCGCCATATATAGGTATACAATCAAAATCGCACAGTCACGTATTTGGAAATTTGATTTCCGTCATGAAGCAAGGCAAAAGATAGTACTTACCGAATTCGAGACGCTCTAGCCCGTGTCTCAAGACCCAGACACAGGTGGGCCCTTGGATCGTCAGGGCCGGTCCACCGATGTGGATTAAAATTCCTGAACACTGCGTTTCCCCACCCTTTGGGGTGTAAATGAGCCAACGAATGGCTCCATCGGACTCGGATCGTCTGATCAAACCGAGGCGCCTCGCAACAGCAACAACCACACAGGTGAAAAGTATATAAATGTCAGGGTTGGTAGGTCACTGACACCACCCTAGCTAGAAAGAAACGCATGCCCTCCCTGAGGTCCTACTCCCGTTTCTGGTTCATACCGGGGTGTGAGGCTCGCGAATTCACGTTATACACAAAGCTACGCCACACAGGCGGTGCTTTGATCATCACCACAAGGCTTTGCTTTTCAACAGAAGCCCTGATCACTGCATCTTAGCATGCCACACGGGCAATTCATGCCATGCGACTGATGTCCATCGATATACAACCTCTGAGCTCGTGCGTTTCAGAGAAGGGCGTTAAGCAAAAGAATAAATTCTCCGCCGCCAAACAGATGTATATTTAATAGAGATCAATCAACACAGAATAAAATCCAATGTCAGACACACAGTCCATCTACAATTCCGTTCTGGGTCTGAACGAAACCGGAGGCACTAAATACCTCGCAAACCCATCGATCACCACGTACGTCTGGATGATCACCACTCATTATCCATATTTCGGGATGCCTCCCAATCAGGACCTCTGTTACCATCCAAACGAGGTGAAGATCTCTGGTCTTCGACCACCGTCTTCATCTTCGAATTTTAATCGTCAGTCAATTATTTGAAATGAGAATTAACTCGGCCTTTTCAAATAATTCACGTATATTTAGAATTTCAAATCAATTTATTTCAATAGTTAAATCATTCGACAACACCAATTTTGTTCTTTAATGTAATTTTCACACCAAACACATTCAACCAACAAATACCACATAAATCGAGCAAATTCAGTTTATTTCCATACCATATCGTTTATGATATTTTATAACGATTTATCGCTATTTTAATTTATTTTAAAATAGCCAATTTATTCAAAACGACGCTTCGGGCCATAACGCGGCCGTGGCGCTGTTTTTCCTCAGATTTGATTTACACATATCTGAAAATCTAACCGTTGGATCTTCACACAATTTACATCATTAGAAAGGTCTTTTCAAAACGAATCCAACGGTTCCAGTTTCGGGAAAATCCGACGGTCGGATCTCCCGGTACAATCGTTTGAAGTTTCGATTTCAAAATACGAACTGCAGCGTCGTTATTCGATTAAATATAATTATATTTATATATATATAAATTTAATCATTTCTGGCACTGTTTTTCTTCATATTTGAATTAAACATTCCAGACAATCCAACCGTTGGATTTTTTACAAAGTTGGTGCCGTTGGAAAGATATTCCTAAGGCGAACCCAACGGTTGCGGTTTCAGGAAAATCCGATGGTCGGATCCCCCGGTACAATCGTTTGAAGTTTCGATTTCAAAATACGAACTGCACGGCCGCGTTTCGTTTTAATTTTATTTATATTTATATATTTATATAAATATAGTTCATTCAACAATTTCAATATCGTTTTCACTTCAAATATTTCACTAACGCCTTTAAATTTTGGAAAATTTCGCCATAACCTCCTTTGTACGGGAGGGGCTGGGAAAATTCCCAAATAGCCACACGGGTGACACGACCCGAACTTCCCCGTGAGGGAAAGAGCGGATAGCGTTGAGTACAAGACAAAATAGAATGCATACGGAAGAACATTACATTGTATATTACAACAAGTCCATCAGATACAAGAATATACAGAGTATAATCGAATAAATTACATTTGATAAATATCAGAGATTACAATAAATTACATAGCAGCGGAAAACAATACAAAGCACAACTGAAGGTGATATACAGATACAGAGCCTTCCGGATATCATTCCAGCTGAAAACCAGGATCCTGTGAATATAAATCTGCAAAACCAAAACTACTAGCTGCCCGTGCGGAAAATAAGGGCACCCAGAGTTTAGGTTAAAACAATAAACTCCAGGTCAGTCATGTGACTGGTGTGAGAACTAAAACAGTTATTAATCTTTATTTTCAAAGTTAAGTAAATCAAGGGACCACGCCGTATAACACGGAACGGGTTTCCTCCCAAGAATACCAGTGCATAAAACAACAGCGCAATGCTAAATAAAGAAAATGAAGCTGTTATAAGACCCAGGTCCTATCACATAATGCAACACAAGCCGGGGGATAGGGTTTTCCCTTATAACAGCCAAAGCATGCTTGATACGTTTAAAACAAATCATTTGATACTATAATAAGTGTATAGTGTCAAAACATTTCAATCATAAATATCAATCATATGCGGCATAGCTACCATCTACTATGTCGCCATACTAGTTCTACAATTAAAGACGAATTACACGTATTGGAAATTGGATTCCGTCATGAGTCGAGGCAAGGGGAAAGCTCCTCTCCGCGTTCGAGACACTCTAGCAAATGCCTTAGGGTTACGCACTCTGGGCAACCCTGGATTTGGCTGGGCCAGTCCTCACTTACGTTAGAGGATTAGTTATTCCTGAACACACGTTTCCCGGTCCTTACAGACATGTAATCGAGGCGCCTCATTCCAACAACCACAAAGGTGAAAAGTATATAAATGTCAGGGCTGGTAAGTCACTAACACCACCAAAGCAAGAAAGAAACGTCGTGCTCTCCCAGCGGTCCGTATCCCTTTTTAACTCATACTGAGGTGTGAGGCTCGCGAATTCACGTTATACACAAAGTTGCCACGCAGGCTGTGCTTTGATCATCAACCACAAGACTTTGCTTTTCAACAAAAGCCTTGATCATTGCATCTTAGCGTGCCGCACAGGCAATTCATGCCATTCGACTGATATCCATCGATATACAACCTCTGAGCTCGTATGTCTCAGAGAAGGGCGTTAAGCAAAAGAATAAATTCTCTGCCGCCAAACAGATGTATATTTAATAGAAATCAATCAACACAGAATAAAATCCAATGTCAGACACAATCCATTTACAAGTCCGTTCTGGGTCTGAACGGAACCGGAGGCACTTTCCTCGCATATCCATCCATCTCCAAGTACGTCTGGACGACCACCAACTATTTCCATCCTCTTGGGTGTACAGCCCAATCAGGATCGTCAGTAATACTCCAAACGATGTGAAGACTTCCGGTCTTCGGCCACCGTCTTCATCTTCGACATATCGTCGAATCGGTTATTCAGAATGGGTATAAACCCGGCCTTTCCGAACAACCCGCGTATATTAAAAACAAATGTTACACAAACACAACATACGCCTCATTCCAATTCATATTCTCAGGGAAAGGTTCCCATTAATTTTTTCCAAGATAAATTCTTTAAAATTTATTCTTTAATCTTCCTTTGGATGTCATATCAAACCACATTATGGTTTTCCAAACTAGTCGAGATTAGTGAATCACAACGAAGTAATTATTTATTTTATTTCCCAATCCCAACCTATTCATCCCATGAAGCAAAACTGGTAATACTCCATATCTAATACTATGGTGTTATCGGTAAAATTAATTACCATTTCATGTTCAAATCTAATTAAAGATTTAACTATCGCTTTGGAGCAAAACTGGTGATACTCCATTCTCGCTTATTTCCGAAATTTGATAATTTAGATTATCCATTCACATTTCAATCTAGTTGCAGATTCATTAAAACTCCTTTTACTGGGTTAAAGAACTAGGTGTTATTTAAAACACAATTCACGACAAACCTAAATTAAATTCTATTTATTATCGGGTTAAAGAACTAGTGTTATTTAAAACACCGTTCACGATAAACCCAATTTGAATCCAATCAAATATATTAGAAATTCCGATTATTTAAAACCCCTTTTTAAATCTAATTTATTTATTTAAAAATAAAAACCCGAGTTTTAAATTGAGTTCAAACTAGTTCATTTCGATAAAAATCTATTATTATCTTTTCAAATATGGAGTTTTTCATCCCAATTTTTCCCAAATCATTTCTTATGATTTTACACAAATTATTGATATTTTTAATAATTTTATCAAGGCCCATACAGTCGATTTCCAACAATGGCCATCGAACTGCACTTACATCGACCTTTTTTGAATTTGATTTGGACGTATCTCCAAATCCAACCGTTAGATTTTGAATTTCAAATATTCGTTAGAAAGATCTTTTCGATACGAACCCAACGGTTCCGGTTTTAGGAGAATCCGACGGTCGGATCTCCCTTAATGTCCGTTTGAAATAAATGGTCGAAATTCGCGAACTGCCGCGGCGCGGCGCATTCTATTCAGGCCATTATATTATACATATAATATATATTTCGTCGATTTCTATTTAAAACAAATTTTATAAATCGTTTTAAATTTGTTTCAAAAACAATTTCAACTTCCATCTCAATTCAAAATTGAATCTTTCCTTATAAATTCGTTTTAAAATTCATTTCTTTTCAATTCAAATTTCAATTCAATTTGAATTCATTTCCCTTCGTTTTAAATTCAATTCGAATTCGTTTTCAATTCAATTCATTTCAAAGTGGTTTTCTATTCGATTCAATTCAACTTGGTTTCTCTATTTGATTCAAATTCGTTATATATTTGATTCAAATTCGTTATATATTCAATTGAAATCAAATTTGTTATATATTCAATTGAAATCAAATTCACTTTCTATTCAATTCATTTCGAAATCGCTTTTCAATATTCATTTTTAAAATGAGTAAAATCGATATAAATATCGTTCACGTGAAAATGGCGTCAATCTAATCAACACGGCTTAATATATTTTCATTTTCAAATATTCTATTTCAAATATTTCTTTTTCAAATATTTCTATTTCAAATATTTCGTTTTCAAATATTTCTATTTCAAATATTTCGTTCAACACATGACTAATCTCAACGGATGAGTACGGTCAACACATGAACATTTATTTTATATTGATAAAGATGTAAATTTTATTATAAAAATATTTTGTTCAACACATGACTAATCTCAACGGATGAGTACAGTCAACCCATGAACATTTATTTTATATTGATAAAGATGTAAATTTTATTATAAAAATATTTTGTTCAACACATGACTAATCTCAACGGATGAGTACAGTCAACACATGAACATTTATTTTATAATATTCTTTTATCTTCTAAATTGGAATGAGGCCCAATCAATTACCATATAGCATTAACTATATGGATTCCATACAACACATGTATATAATAGCATTGAAAGATAATCAACCATCAACCAAAGTGTACTACACTGTATAAGCATCAAATATAGATATCTAACGCTTATAACAGCCTGTCAATCAATCGATCGACATATTTAATCAATCAGGATGAGTGAACTTCAAATTTCATCCCAACACCCGTGTGGGGTTTCAAATCAACAAACACAGATTTTTATTTGTGCAGTTGGGCGATGTGTAAAATTTATCGACCCAATCAATGTCGTTCGAATTGGTGTACATAAGAAAACCGTCTGGTTTGTAAATGAATATTTTACTTTATTCACTTCCATGTTAAAAATTATATTTTTAACGATAAAAACATTTTATTTCGACATATGAATATCTATTCAGTTCATTCTTTAAATAAAATGATATTTTCTATTTTTCTAACTTATTTTAGAAAATTTCGGCGGCATAACGGCACGATACTAGAAACGGGACGAGGCCTAGCCTTATCCCCGGTCTAGTGAACGCCCACGCCATTCACATATCAATCAAATTCACCAAACAACCAAATTCAAATCAAATCATCTAACTAATTTATGCAACCAAACAAACAAGTCCATGGTCTGTGGACGATTGTGTCGGGTGCTACTAAGCACCGTCTGCATCCTAGTATATATATAACTAGAAAAAGAAATTGAAAGGTGAGAAATTCTCACAGATAGCTATCCACTTCACGGCACATCCAATGCCGGAAATCTTCACCGTTATCGCATTTTTGTCGTCTTCGTTACTGTAGCCACTACATATATAAAAATCAAATTTTTACTTCGTTATTCAATATATAAAAATCAAATTTTTATCTTGTTATTCAATATATAAAAATCCTATTTTTACTTCGCTGTTCAATATATAAACATCGAATTTTTATCTTGTTATTCAATATATAAAAATCCTATTTTTACTACGCTATATGAATAAAAATTCTATTTTTACATTGCTACTATATAGATAAAAATTATATTTTTATTCTCTTCACTATATAGAAATTGTATTTTTATTCATATGATAAAAATCATAGTTTTACCTCGATAAAAATCGTATTTTTATTTCGATAGTTTCATAATAGAAATCTACATCTTTTCCATATGAAAGATCTCATCTTTTCTATTTTAAAAATCTAACCTTTTCTATTTTAAATATCTAACCTTTCCTATCTTAAAAATCTAAACTTTAGCATTTTAAAAATCTTTCTTTACTGATTTAAATAAACTAAATAAACTAAAAATCAAAATAAAATAGAAATCAAAATGAAAATAAAATGGGTCAAGAACTTATAGGGGGGGTCTTCCTGCGTCGTCGGCTGTGGTCGAAGAAAGGGGGAAAGCGGGGTACGGCTTGGTGGCCGCGGGTGGTAGGGTATGGTGGCTCGAGGTCACCTCTGGGGGTGGTGGAGCGAAAATCGAGGGGAGGGAGGCGTGCGATGCGAATTGGGGAAAACCGAAGGGGGGAGGGGGTTTCGATGTCGCAGGCGAAGGGGGGGTTTGGAGGTGGCGCGTCGCCACCTGGGGCACGGCGGTGGGCGGCGCTGCCCTAGGGGGGGGGCGATGCTCGTCTCCGTGGTTTTTTTTTTTTGATTCTGATCGAATGAAGAAGGGGGGGCCAGAACGAGATTAAGGGGAAGAGGGAAAGGAGGGTTTTAATTTTTAATTAATTTATTTATTTTGCAAAAAGTTGACTTTTACATACGACCTCGAAACGAGGCCCACCGCCTGTCGTCCGTAGCGTTTTACCCCCATTCCGAACACAATGGGACATGTTTCGTAGGTTGATTCGATCGTTTGAATCAGTTTCCGTTGAATTTACATTTAAATCACTATATTGAATTTTAAACGTACATTTCAAATACCGGGGTCACATACTGTCTCTAAAAATTCCAGAAAAATATTTTCTAGCTTCGTACTGACGATACGGTCCTAACAAAACTAGTTTCGTCGAATTCTGAGGCAGTTGAAAAAATGGCCATTTTCCAGTCGATTAAAATCAACTGAAACTGGTCAAACGCGTTTTCCTTTGCCACGCTCACATATTGATTCGAAAAATTATGAAATTTGGAATCTAGCAATAATTTAACATCACGGACCCAACAAAACTGGTTTCGTCGAAATCCGAGGTCATTTGCAATATTTCCATTTTTAAGGGCCTGAATTCCATAGCGACTATTCAGAATTTTCAATTGGACATATCTTTTGATTCCCGCTATGAAATTTCGATTTGTCCGATTCATTGGAAAGATATTATCAAATAGATCCTAATGTTTTTGGTTTCACTAACATCCGGATTGTTTTGCACCCGGTATGTTCAATTGAAGTTTGAAATCGCATTATCGAACTACCGCGCCATTTTCAATTCTATTTATAATTATATAAAATTATTTATATTCTAACGACGACGCGTATAATATATACGTTCTAAATATATTCAAAATAAATTCCTCGTCGTTTTTATTTAAAATAATCTATTTTAAATGCTCAAAATTCGCTATAATTGCCAAAATAAAAATTTTAAACTGGTTCGGATTTCCGGGTTATTACAATCTCCCCCACTTAAAACTTTTCGTCCCCGAAAAGGAACAAAGTCAAAAGTGGTTTGATTAATCTACTCTATGTTCGATCCGGCTTCCATTCTCCAACTTTTCAGTTTCTGAGAATTTTCAAATTTTCAAAAATTTGGCTAACACCCGGAATTTTCGAAAAATTTCGCCATAACCTCCCCTGCACCGGGAGCCACGGGAAAATCCCGAAATTGCCATATAGGCCTTCTGATCTCAAAAAGAAAAAGAAAAAGCCAAGCGGCTAGCCAATAGGCTCATAAAATCATCATCACCCAAACAAAACAGTAAATTATGTAGTAAACATGTACCTATTTGTCGGGCAAACAAATTTTATTCTTCGGCTCTAGCCTCCTTGCTATGACCTATTCAATGTAAGTATATGTATATGTAAGTAAATGCGACCAATTTTCAATATAAGTCAAAATTTGATGCAATTAGGCATAATGGTTCAAAATTAGCAAACAAATAAACAAACTACACAAACATCAATCAATTAGTGAATTAACGTTTCAAATTCATAATTTGATAGATATACAAAAATCATGTTTTTGATGCCAATTCACAACAATGTGTTCTAACTATATTGGTTTTGGTTCTCACACCATTCTAATGGAAATATATAGAAAATCACACCTTCGAAACTCAAACACACACTACTGATGCTATATAGTCATCAGTAGAATCATCTCCGGGCGACTAGAGTGTGACTCTATATCTATCTAATATATTAAAACTTCGAATATACGTTCATGACGCGTATATGCAAAACCTTTATATACTAGATTGTCCAAATCAATATAAATAAACTATTCAAATACGTATAAAATGGTTTAAATTTTCAAACAAAATTGTTTTCATTTGAAAAATATACTCTTCACACTCGTTCTAGGATACTACTGATCCTATCTCTAACGAGTCATTCTAATTGGATATTACTAATCCAATATCTGATGAATTCTTTCATATGGTTCTAATGTGTCTTGTTCTCGAGCTCTGTAAACCAAAGCTCTGATACCAAACTGACACGACCCGAACTTCCCCGTGAGGAAAAGAGCGGATAGCGTTGAGTACAAGACAAAATAGAACGCAGACGGAAGAACATTTCATTGTATATTACAACAATTCCATCAGATACAAGAATATACAGAGTATAATTGAATAAATTACATTCGATAAATATCAGAGATTACAATAAATTACATAGCAGCGGAAAACAATACAAAGCACAACTGAAGGTGATATACGGATGCAGAGCCTTCCGGATATCATTCCAGCTGAAAACCAGGATCCTGTGAATATAAATCTGCAAAACCAAAACTACTAGCTGCCCATGCGGAAAATAAGGGCACCCAGAGTTTAGGTTAAAACAATAAACTCCAGGTCAGTCATGTGACTGGTGTGAGAACTAAAACAGTTATTAATCTTTATTTTCAAAGTTAAGTAAATCAAGGGACCACGCCGTATAACACGGAACAGGTTTCCTCCCAAGAATACCAGTGCATAAAACAACAGCGCAATGCTAAATAAAGAAAAATGAAGCTGTTATAAGACCCAGGTCCTATCACACAATGCAACGCAAGACGGGGGATAGGGTTTTCCCTTATAACAGCCAAAGCATGCTTGATACGTTTAAAACAAATCATTTGATACTATAATAAGTGTATAGTGTCAAAACATTTCAATCATAAATATCAATCATAGGCGGCATAGCTACCATCTACTATGTCGCCACACTAGTTCTACAATTAAAGACGAATTACACGTATTGGAAATTGGATTCCTTCATGAGTCGAGGCAAGGGGCAAGCTCCTCTCCGTGTTCGAGACACTCTAGCAAATGCCTCAGGGTTACGCACTCTGGGCAACCCTGGATTCGGCTGGGCCGGTCCTCACTTACGTTAGAGGATTAGTTATTCCTGAACACACGTTTCCCAGTCCTTACAGACCTGTAATCGAGGCGCCTCATTCCAACAACCACAAAGGTGAAAAGTATATAAATGTCAGGGCTGGTAAGTCACTGACACCACCAAAGCTAGAAAGAAACGTCGTGCTCTCCCAGCGGTCCGTATCCCGTTTTTAACTCATACCGTGGTGTGAGGCTCGCGAATTCACGTTATACACCAAGCTGCCACGCAGGCTGTGCTTTGATCATCAACACACAAGACTTTGCTTTTCAACAAAAGCCTTGATCATTGCATCTTAGCGTGCCACACAGGCAATTCATGCCATGCGACTGATATCCATCGATATACAGCCTCTAAGCTCGTATGTCTCAGAGAAGGGCGTTAAGCAAAAGAATAAATTGTCCGCCGCCAAACAGATGTGTATTTAATAGAAATCAATCAACACAGAATAAAATCCAATGTCAGACACACAATCCATTTACAAGTCCGTTCTGGGTCTGAACGAAACCGGAGGCACTTTCCTCGCATATCCATCCATCTCCAAGTACGTCTGGACGACCACCAACTATTTCCATCCTCTTGGGTGTACAGCCCAATCAGGATCGTCGGTAATACTCCAAACGATGTGAAGACTTCCGGTCTTCGACCACCGTCTTCATCTTCGACATATCGTCGAATCGGTTATTCAGAATGGGTATAAACCCGGCCTTTCCGAACAACCCGCGAATATTAAAAACAAATGTTACACAAACACAACATACGGCTCATTCCAATTCATATTCTCAGGGAAAGGTTCCCATTAATTTTATCCAAGATAAATTCTTTAAAATTTATTCTTTAATCTTCCTTTGGATGTCATATCAAACCACATTATGGTTTTCCAAACTAGTCGAGATTAGCGAATCACAACGAAGTAATTATTTATTTTATTTCCCAATCCCAACCTATTCATCCCATGAAGCAAAACTGGTAATACTCCATATCTAATACTATGGTGTTATCGGTAAAATTAATTACCATTTCATGTTCAAATCTAATTAAAGATTTAACTATCGCTTTGGAGCAAAACTGGTGATACTCCATTCTCGCTTATTTCCTAAATTTGATAATTTAGATTATCCATTCACATTTCAATCTAGTTGCAGATTCATTAAAACTCCTTTTACTGGGTTAAAGAGCTAGGTGTTATTTAAAACACAGTTCACGAAAAACCCAAATTAAATTCTATTTATTATCGGGTTAAAGAACTAGTGTTATTTAAAACACCGTTCACGATAAACCCACTTCGAATCCAATCAAATATATTAGAAATTCCGATTATTTAAAACCACTTTTTAAATCTAATTTATTTATTTAAAAATAAAAACCCGGGTTTTAAATTGAGTTCAAACTAGTTCATTTCGATAAAAATCTATTATTATCTTTTCAAATATGGAGTTTTTCATCCCAATTTTTTCCAAATCATTTCTTATGATTTTACACAAATTATTGATATTTTTAATAATTTTATCAAGGCCCATACAGTCGATTTCCAACAATGGCCATCGAACTGCACTTACATCGACCTTTTTCGAATTTGATTTGGACGTATCTCCAAATCCAACCGTTAGATTTTGAATTTCAAATATTCGTTAGAAAGATCTTTTCGATATGAACCCAATGGTTCCGGTTTTAGGAGAATCCGACGGTCGGATCTCCCGTAATGTCCGTTTGAAATAAATGGTCGAAATTCGCGAACTGCCGCGGCGCGACGCGTTCTATTCAGGCCATTATATTATATATATAATATATATTTCGTCGATTTCTATTTAAAACGAATTTTATAAATCGTTTTAAATTTGTTTCAAAAACAATTTCAACTTCCATCTCAATTCAAATCAAAATTGAATCTTTCCTTATAAATTCGTTTTAAAATTCATTTCTTTTCAATTCAAATTTCAATTCAATTTGAATTCATTTCCCTTCGTTTTAAATTCAATTCGAATTCGTTTTCAATTCAATTCATTTCAAAGTGGTTTTCTATTCGATTCAATTCAACTTGGTTTCTCTATTTGATTCAAATTCGTTATATATTTGATTCAAATTCGTTATATATTCAATTGAAATCAAATTCGTTATATATTCAATTGAAATCACATTCGCTTTCTATTCAATTCATTTCGAAATCGCTTTTCAATATTCATTTTTAAAATGAGTAAAATCAATATAAATATCGTTCACGTCAAAATGACGTCAATCTAATCAACACGGCTTAATATATTTTCATTTTCAAATATTCTATTTCAAATATTTCTTTTTCAAATATTTCTATTTCAAATATTTCGTTTTCAAATATTTCTATTTCAAATATTTCGTTCAACACATGACTAATCTCAATGGATGAGTACGGTCAACACATGAACATTTATTTTATATTGATAAAGATGTAAATTTTATTATAAAAATATTTTGTTCAACACATGACTAATCTCAACGGATTAGTACAGTCAACACATGAACATTTATTTTATATTGATAAAGATGTAAATTTTATTATAAAAATATTTTGTTCAACACATGACTAATCTCAACGGATGAGTACAGTCAACACATGAACATTTATTTTATAATATTCTTTTATCTTCTAAATTGGAATGAGGCCCAATCAATTACCATATAGCATTAACTATATGGATTCCATACAACACATGTATATAATAGCATTGAAAGATAATCAACCATCAACCAAAGTGTACTACACTGTATAAGCATCAAATATAGATATCTAACGCTTATAACAGCCTGTCAATCAATCGATCGACATATTTAATCAATCAGGATGAGTGAACCTCAAATTTCATCCCAACACCCGTGTGGGGTTTCAAATCAACAAACACAGATTTTTATTTGTGCAGTTGGGCGATGTGTAAAATTTATCGACCCAATCAATGTCCTTCGAATAGGTGTACATAAACAAACCGTCTGGTTTGTAAATGAATATTTTATTTTATTCACTTCCATGTTAAAAATTATATTTTTAACGATAAAAACATTTTATTTCGACATATGAATATCTATTCAGTTCATTCTTTAAATAAAATGATATTTTCTATTTTTCTAACTTATTTTAGAAAATTTCGGCGGCATAACGGCACGATACTAGAAACGGGACGAGGCCTAGCCTTATCCCCGGTCTAGTGAAGGCCCACGCCATTCACATATCAATCAAATTCACCAAACAACCAAATTCAAATCAAATCAAATCATCTAAGTAATTTATGCAACCAAACAAACAAGTCCATGGTCTGTGGACGATTGTGTCGGGTGCTATTAAGCATCGTCTGCATCCTAGTATAAATATATAACTAGAAAAAGAAATTGAAAGGTGAGAAATTCTCACAGATAGCTATCCACTTCACGGCACTTCCAATGCAGGAAATCTTCACCGTTATCGCATTTTTGTCATCTTCGTTACTGTAGCCACTACATATATAAAAATCAAATTTTTACTTCGTTATTCAATATATAAAAATCAAATTTTTATCTTGTTATTCAATATATAAAAATCCTATTTTTACTTCGCTGTTCAATATATAAACATCGAATTTTTATCTTGTTATTCAATATATAAAAATCCTATTTTTACTACGCTATATGAATAAAAATTCTATTTTTACATTGCTACTATATAGATAAAAATTATATTTTTATTCTCTTCACTATATAAAAATTGTATTTTTATTCATATGATAAAAATCATAGTTTTACCTCGATAAAAATCGTAGTTTTATTTCGATAGTTTCATAACAGAAATCTACATCTTTTCCATATGAAAAATCTCATCTTTTCTATTTTAAAAATCTAACCTTTTCTATTTTAAAAATCTAACCTTTCCTATCTTAAAAATCTAAACTTTAGCATTTTAAAAATCTTTCTTTACTGATTTAAATAAACTAAATAAACTAAAAATCAAAATAAAATAGAAATCAAAATGAAAATAAAATGGGTCAAGAACTTACAGGGGGGGGGGGTCTTCCTGCGTCGTCGGCTGTGGTCGAAGAAAGGGGGGAAAGCGGGGTACGGCTTGGTGGCCGCGGGTGGTGGGGTATGGTGGCTCGAGGTCACGTCTGGGGGTGGTGGAGCGGAAATCGAGGGGAGGGAGGCATGCGATGCGAATTGGGGAAAACCGAAGGGGGGAGGGGGTTTCGATGTCGCAGGCGAAGGGGGGGGGGGGTTTGGAGGTGGCGCGCCCCACCTAGGGCACGGCGGTGGGCGGCTATGCCCTAGGGGGGGCGCAATGCTCGTCTCCGTGCTTTTTTTTTTGATTCTGATCGAATGAAGAAGGGGGGGTCCAGAACGAGATTAAGGGGAAGAGGGAAAGGGAGGGTTTTAATTTTTAATTAATTTATTTATTTTGCAAAAAGTTGACATTTACATACGACCTCGAAACGAGGCCCACCGCCTGTCTTCCATAGCGTTTTACCCCCATTCCGAACACAATGGGACATGTTTCGTAGGTTGATTCGATCGTTTGAATCAGTTTCCGTTGAATTTACATTTAAATCACTATATTGAATTTTAAACGTACATTTCAAATTACCGGGGTCACATACTGTCTCTAAAAATTCCAGAAAAATATTTTCTAGCTTCGTACTGACGATACGGTCTTAACAAAACTAGTTTCGTCGAATTCTGAGGCCGTTGGAAAAATGGCCATTTTCCAGTCGATTAAAATCAACTGAAACTGGTCAAACGCATTTTCCTTTGCCACGCTCACATATTGATTCGAAAAATTATGAAATTTGGAATCTAGCAATAATTTAACATCACGGACCCAACAAAACTGGTTTCGTCGAAATCCGAGGTCATTTGCAAAATTTCCATTTTTAAGGGCCTGAATTCCATAGCGACTATTCAGAATTTTCAATTGGACATATCTTTTGATTCCCGCTATGAAATTTCAATTTGTCGGATTCATTGGAAAGATATTATCAAATAGATCCTAATGTTTTTGGTTTCACTAAAATCCGGATTGTTTTGCACCCGGTATGTTCAATTGAAGTTTGAAATCGCATTATCGAACTACCGCGCCATTTTCAATTCTATTTATAATTATATAAAATTATTTATATTCTAACGACGACGCGTATAATATATACGTTCTAAATATATTCAAAATAAATTTCTCGTCGTTTTTATTTAAAATAATCTATTTTAAATGCTCAAAATTCGCTATAATTGCCAAAATAAAAATTTTAAACTGGTTCGGATTTCCGGGTTATTACAACGGGCGTCTCATGTCAAAAAGAAAAAGAAAAAGCCAAGCGGCTAGCCAACAGCCTCATAAAATCATCACCCAAACAAAACAGTAAATGTGTACCTATTTGTCGGGCACAAAATTTTATTCCTCTTCTCTAGCCCCTTTGCTATAACCTGTTCAATAAATATGCATGTACATATATACAGTTCTTATCACTTATCCTTTTCCATTCAACTTCATATTTGATTCCATTTGGTTCAAAAACACCATTCATTCTAATGTTGTATGCATAGGCAAAAATCATAGCATTAGCTAATTAATGAATATTTCGACTCATGCATATTTATTTGAACGAGATTCTATTTTTAACACTTCACATTTCAACAGTTCATGTATATAATAAAAATGTGATTTTTATTTTAAAACAATTCATTTCAAAACACTATTATTTTATATAGTTTATATAGGTGATAAAAATTGGATTTTTCTTATAAAACAATTTCTTTTAAAATGAGGTCATTTTACATAGCTCATATGGATGATAAAAAGGTGATTTTTTATTATGAAACAATTTATTTCAAAATATGAATACCATTCAACACATGAATTTCTAATCAACGAATGAATATCGATTCAACACATGAAGGTTTTCTATAGTTTCTATATATAGATAAAAATGTGATTTTTATATTTAAAACACGAATACCATTCAACACATGAATTTCTAATCAACGAATGAATATCGATTCAACAAATGAAGGTTTTCTATAGTTTCTATATATAGATAAAAATGTGATTTTTATATTTAAAACACGAATACCATTCAACACATGAATTTCTAATCAACGAATGAATATCAATTCAACACATGAAGGTTTTCTATTCAATGAATAAATATAGTTTCAGCAAATGAAAATAATTCAAACACATGAATATTATTCAAAATTTCGGCAGCATAACGGCAGGATAGTTAAAACCGGGACCGTCCCTAGTACGGCTCCTCGCTCTACCTTAAAACCTCGCGGTTTTTGACAATGGGGATCATGCATCTAGTTCGCACGCAGGCGGCATGTATATATTTATTTCCACAAACTAATCCTATGTGGTTTCAACCAAATATTTCTCAACCACAAATGGGTATTTTTCAACCACAATCAATCAATATCAACCACAAACAATCCCAAACTACCATTCGCTATCAATCAATTTTCACACCAATCACAATCAATAAATATCGTCCATGGTTTGCGGACGAGGGCCATATATATATATATATATATATATATATATATATATATATATATATATATATATATATAGCAATTCACTTCTATTTCAATACATATATAATTTTTACAACGCATATACAACTTATACATCGAACGTACAACTTATACAATGCTTATACATGAGGTGTACAACACTTATATAACTCATACATCGACTATGTAATTTATACATCATCGTTTTCCATATTGTTTATAAATTAGAAAACTCACATTGGGTTCCACTCCACCAAAAATAGCAGAAGGCTTAGAAAAATATGCGGTCTCTTCTGAAATGTAGAAGACGTCCTCCCGGTCACGATGTTTCCTGTTTCATCGAATTTCGTTAACGAACGAAAAATATATGATTTTTCGAAGTTTGCAACGGTTTTAAACTGTTAAAATTAGTTATAAATTAAACAGCCAAATACCTTTCAAAATCTTCAAAACTAGGGTCTCGATTTCCGATCAAATGGTGAAGGGTTGCATCGATCAGAGGGTGCAGCGTCGAAGAGGCTGGAAAGGGCTTTCCGCGCCACCTGGTGGGGTCCCCTGCGATGGCTCCTATCGGCGGCGGCGAAGCTCCAAAGACGTCGACTTCAGGGGCTTGCAACTCGAGATACACCACATGAGAATCGGCGAATCAGGGATGGATTTATAGAGGAGGATCAGAGCTTCGAAAAGCTTAACTGGAGGGGGGCCTAACTCGGCCTGGATTCGCCAGAAAATGGGAGGGATGGTTGGGACGCTGGTCGTCGTTCATGCGAGGGGGTTTCCAGATAAAAGACGGGGAGAGAGAAGATAGGCCAGCCAATCATATTTATTTATTTATTTATATATTTTAAATTCCCAAAAATACCCCTTGTCACACACAAACACCAATCCAGACCCAACGACTGTCGTCCCTAGCGTTTTACCCCCATTCCGAACACAATGGGATATGTTGCTAAGGCCCATTCGAATGTTTCAGTCAGTTTTCCTTCAAATTAAAATATAAAACATTCAATATTTAATTTGAACGTACATTTCAATTTGCCAGGGCAACAAACTGATTCGAAAAATTCCAGAAAAATAAATCTAGCTATGTTTTGACGATACGGTCCCAACAAAACTAGTTTCGTCGAATTCTGAAACCGTTTGCAAAAAGGCCCATTTCTGGTCGATCCAATTTAACTGTAATTGACCAAAACACATTTTCCTTTTCCACGCTCACATACTAGCTTCAAAAATTATGAAATTTGAAACCTAGCGATAACTTAACATCCCGGATCCAACAAAAGTGGTTTCGTCGAATTCCGAGGTCATATGCAAAATGGCCAATTTCACGGGCTATATAAATTCCATAGCGACCTTTCTGAAAATTCATTTGGCCATAACTTTTGCTTTCCGTTATGTAAATTTGATTTTTCAGATTCGTTAGAAAGGTATTCACTAACAAATTTAAATATTTTTGGTTTCACTAAAATCCGTTTTGTTTTGCACCCGATACAGTCCGACAAAGTTTGAATTCAATTTTTGAAACTACAGCGCCATTTCAGGCCTTGTTTATAATTATAATTAATTATATTCGTTTTCAATTGTCGATTCAAACTCACTTTTCATTGCCATTATTTAAAATATTTATTTTAAATATTTAAAATCCATTATTTTAGCCAATTTAAAAATTTTAAATTGGTTCAGATTTTCTGGGTCGTTACAATCTCCCCCACTTAAAACTTTTCGTCACCGAAAAGGAACAAAGTCGAAAGTGGTTTGATAATTCTACAATCACACTACACAACAACCAATCCAATTGTTTTTAACTTTTCAAAGTCTATACTAATCGATTTCTATATTCTTTTTAAAAATCATTCAGACTATAGAATTTAAAAGTTCACATCCATGGAAAGAAAATAACAACAGAGTAGAGAATTAAATGGTAATGCAAAGTAGTGTAAATGTACCTTGCACCAGAGTCAATCAGAGATATCCACTTGGCATCTAAGATAAGCTTTCTGAATGCTCTCCTCAGTTTCCCAAGTACAATCTCGCGGATCTCCACTCCATTGCACTTTGACTAAGTGAACCTTCTTGTTCCTCAGCTCTTTGGTTTCTTTGCCGATAATCTTTAGCGGCTCTCTTCTCACAGCTAATTCTAGAGTAATTTCAATATCCTGTTGAGCTGCTTCTTCCACGATCAAGTCTCGATCATGAACGTGCTTTCGCAGTTGAGATATGTGAAATACATCATGAACTCCAGGCAACCAATCAGGCAATTTAACCCTATAAGCGAGAGTCCCGATACGTTCCAGAATAGGAAACGGACCAATGAATTTGGGCGCCAACTTTCCAGTTTTACCGAACCGGATAACTCCTCTCATCGGCGATACTTTCAAATATACATAGTCGCCAACAGCAAAGGATATATCTCTTCTTCTCCTATCGGCATAGCTCTTTTGTCGGCTTTGTGCGGCCAGTAATCGCTTCTTAATAAAATCAACTTTGTCGGCAGCTTCTCGAATCATATCAGGACCCAACACAAGTCTATTTCCAGGTTCGACCCAACAAGCAGGAGATCGGCACGGTCTACCATACAACGCTTCGAATGGCGACATTGTCAGACTCACCTGGTAGCTGTTATTATATGAGAATTCAGCCAAATGCAGATGGTCTTCCCATGATCCACAGAAATCGATAACACAAGCCCGCAATAGATCTTCTAAAATACGATTCACCCTCTCAGTTTGACCGTCTGTCTGAGGATGATAAGCGGTGCTTAAGTTCAACTTCGTTCCCAGCTCGACTTGAAATGCTTCCCAGAATTTGCTAGTGAATATTTTATCTCTATCACTGACTATACTGAGCGGCACTCCATGCAGTCTAACTATCTCCCTGAAGTATATCTGCGCCAGACTCTGAGCAGTTCTATTTGATCTGACAGGTATAAAATGGGTGGTCTTCGTGAAGCGATCTACGATCACCCAAATACTGTCATTCCCTTTTCTGGTTCTGGGCAGACCATCAATGAAATCCATAGAAATATGTTCCCACTTCCAACAAGGAACTTCTAGCGGTTGTAACAATCCAACCAATTTCTGTTGGTCGCTTTTGACTAGCTGGCAAGTAGGGCATTGGCTAACATATATTGAATCGTCTCTTTTCATAGCCTTCCACCAGAATGTTCGTTTGAGATCGTTATACATTTTGGCCACACCAGGATGGATACTCAGCTTGGACTTGTGACACTCGTCTAACACTTCCCTTTTTAACTCTGTGATATCTGGAACACAAATCCTTCCTTTCAACCTCAAGGTCTCATCGTTATCTATTTGAAAACACGAGGGTTCGCCTTTCTGAATCCTTTTAATCATATCCTTAATAAAGTTATCCTCCTTTTGAAGAATAGATATTTTGTCAATCAAGGAATTCGTGATAATAAAGCTGGCGATCATTACATTCTTTCAGCTCAGCGCATCGGCCACGACATTGGCTTTCCCTGGAGTATATATAATTTCAAAATCGTATGCTACAAGGAAATCTAGCCAATGTTGCTGCCTCAGATTCAAGTCCTTCTGTGTGAATAGATACTTTAACGACTGATGATCTGTAAACAGTTAAAATCTCTCACCCAGAAGATAGTGTCTCCAGATTTTCAAAGCGAATACTATAGCCAATAACTCAAGATCATAAGTGACATAGTTTTTCTCGTGCGGCTTCAGTTGACGGCTAGCATAAGCAATCACGTGGCCCCTTTGCATTAATACTGCGCCAAGGCCTTCTCTAGAAGCATCAGTCCAGACCTTTAAATCCTGGTTGCCATCGATGATGGTTAACACTGGAGCAGTTGTTAATCTTAACTTTAGCTCTTCAAAAGTCTCCTCACTTTCCGGAGTCCATTTGAATTTAGAGTGCTTCTTTGTAAGCTTTGTTAAATGACCAGATATCTTCGAAAAGTTTTTAACGAACTTCCAGTAATAGCTAGCCAATCCGAGGAAACTGCGGACTTCAGTGGGGGTGTTAGGCTGTTTCCAATTCTGAATAGCCGTGATTTTACTTGGATCCACAGCGATTCCTTCTTTCGATACGATGTGGCCCAGAAATTTCACTTCGTCTTGCCAGAATATACATTTGGAAAACTTTGCTTTCAATACATTCCTTCTGAGGATTTCTAACACTTTTTCCAAATGCTTTTTATGTTCGGCCTTTGACTTAGAGAAGATTAGAATATCGTCAATGAAAACCAGAACAAATTTATTCAATACTCCTCTGAACACTCTGTTCATAAGATCGACGAAGTAAGCGGGAGCGTTACATAAGCCGAACGGCATTACTAACTATTCATAGAATAAGTCGGGGCCTCTGAACGCTTTCATTGGAACACACTCATCGGCAATTCGAAGTTGATGGAAACCTGTAGCTAGGTCCATTCGTGAAAATACTTGTGCACCAATTAATCGATCCAACAAATCATCAATCCGCGGCAATGGATATTTGTTCTTTATTGTCTGTTTGTTCAGATCACGATAATCCACACATAACCGTAGAGTACCGTCAGATTTTGGGACAAAAACCACTGCTGCTCCCCAATCAGAGAAACTAGGCCTGATCAGACCCTTCCATACTAGCTGTCGTGTTTGATTGTCTAACTCCTCCTTCTCTTTCAAGGACATTCTTCGAATAGCGTGAACTACTGGCCTTGCATTAGGAATCAAAGAAATTTTGAAATCTATTTCTCTCTGTAGAGGTAAGCGAACAACTTCCTCGAACACATCCGCACAGTTCTCGATGATAGGAATGTCTTTGATGAGGTGAGGAATATTCTCTGTAACTTCAGGGGTATTTTCTATTTGGGCTGGAGAGACATTCAAAGCTGCCCAGAAGTCTTTTCTATTAGCATTCTGACCTTCACTGGGAATGGTTATATAATCCCCTGATTTAATCTTCGCCTTTACGACTCTGTCAGCGCATTTAACTTCAGCTTCATATTTGGTCAACCAGTCTAACCCCAAGATAAGATCAAACTCTTTAAAATTCATGACGACTACGTTGGTAGGAAACCGATAACGAGAGAAAGAAACCGGCACTCCACACATCCAACTGAGATCAATGGAACCCCCAACCAGATTCTGGACAGTCATTGGTTCCTTCAGCTTTTTCAAATTCAAATCCAGTTTCTTAGCTGCATCCTTTGAAATGAAGCTTCGTGACGCGCCTGTGTCAAACAGTACTTTAACTGGAATGTTTTTGACAGTAAGCGTTCCTTCCAAAACATCAGCCCTTTCTTGACTAGCTGAGGGCTCGGAAATTTCTGCTACTTCATTCGCTTGAACTATTCCAGGCTTTTTGAATAGCGGGCAATTTTTCTCAATATGACCAGCATGATGGCACTTCCGACATTTCCTACCTTCTCGAGACCTTCCCCCGGGTTTGAATCCATCCTTGCTTCGTTTCTTTAAGGGCCCGCAGTTTATCGACAAATGCCCCTTTTGATGCCAGTTATTGCATGCGGCGGTCGTTACAGGTTCTTTCTCAGCTCTGGCCCTTTTCCTCTTGGCAATGGGCTTCTTATTGACCTCCGACCTGGTACTGGCTTCAGCAATATCAGTTTCCGACTCTGCTTTGTCACTAGAACTGACTTCTTCTTCGTCGCGTAACATTCCTTTCTTATGGAGATCTTCATACTGATAAGCCATGTATATCATTTCTGAAAAAGGAAGTTTTACATTCCTCATCACACTATTCTGATATCTCCTTTGCAGGCCATGGATAAATTTCAGATTCTTCCTCTTTGGATCTTGAATCAGATGAGGAGCATAGTGAGCAAGTTCGTTGAATTTCTTATGATATTCTTGGATAGTCATATCACCTTGTATCATGTAAGAAAATTCATCACATAATCGCTCCGTTGCTTCAGGAGGAGTAAATCTTTCTAGGAAAATCACTTTGAATCTGTCACAGGTGATATCACCTTCTGGATTATCTTTGATGATTGTTTCCCACCAGATTAAAGCTTCTTCTTTGAGCGCCCAAGATGCTACTAACCGTTTCTGGTCATCCCTCAGCTGGATACGCTGAAAGATTCTTTCGACAGAACTCATCCAATCTTGAGTCTGAATTATAGATTCATTGCCCGAGAACTGTGCTCCATTCAGATTTCGATATCTCTTTAATAGAGCCTCTAGATTGGGTTCTGCATTTCTCCTGTTGCTGACACTCATTTTTCTAGTACTTTTGCAAATGGTAGATCAAGTGTCAGGTCACAGAAAGGGTATTTTAAAACATAGAAACATATACATCAAATGTAAATGTGTCTATCTAGGTGCAATTTCATTCTGCTTTACTCATACTAGGATATTACTGATCCTATCTGTATAGAGTTACCCGTCCTAGAACACTACTGGTTCAATGCTTGACGAGTTCGTTCAAATGTTATATTCCAGAACTAAGCTTAACCAAAGCTTTGATACCAAATGTGACGACCCAAACCCCGTACTGACGGTGGCAAGGGTAATACGTGGAATATAACACAGAAACAGATAAAAGAAGAACAAAATTAAACAAATACACCAGATAATGAACAATAGAATATATTGGATAAAAGTACGTAGTATACAGGATCTTACTTAGTACAAATACAGTTCAGCTATACATAAATGTCTACAGCGGAAAACAAACAAAATATGTACAATAGGAGCTGAACAGCATAAAAAGAGATAAATGATAGAATCCATCTTCAGCTCCAGCTATTCAGAAAGAACCAACTAAACCTGAATACAAGGCTGCCCGTGTAGAAAAAGGGGCACCCGAGTTTGAAAGTGAAACAAACTACGAGTCAGTCATGGGACTGGTATGAGAAATCTACTCAACACATATATAATTTGGCTAATCACAGGACCATGCCACTTTCGTGGTACGGGTTTACTCCATTGGATTGCCAGTGCTTCAAAACAAATCATTCTTTTAACCATCACAATGCTTTTTATAAAAATGAAGCCATAATAAGACTCAGTTCCCATCACACAATGCAACGCAAACCGGAGGATAGATTTTTTACCTTATAACGGCCAAAATATGCTTGATACGAATAAAACAAAGGCATTTGATATTATTGCTAGTGTTTATATGTTTTGAAAACAATATCAAATCATAACTATCAATCATAGACGACATTAATGCCCCATACCACTATGTCGCCATATATAGGTATAAAATCAAAATCGCACAGTCACGTATTTGGAAATTGGATTTCCGTCATGAACCAAGGCAAAAGATAGTCCTTACCGAATTCGAGACGCTCTAGCCCATGTCTCAGGACCCAGACACAGGTGGTCCCTTGGATCGTCAGGGCCGGTCAACCGATGTGGATTAAAATTCCTGAACACTGCGTTTCCTCACCCTTTGGGGTGTAAATGAGCCAACGAATGGCTCCATTGGACCCGGATCGTCCGATCAAACCGAGGCGCCTAGCAACAGCAACAACCACACAGGTGAAAAGTATATAAATGTCAGGGCTAGTATGTCACTGACACCACCCTAGCTAGAAAGAAACGCATGCCCTCCCTGAGGTCCTACTCCCGTTTCTGGTTCATACCGGGGTGTGAGGCTCGCGAATTCACGTTATACACAAAGCTACGCCACACAGGCGGTGCTTTGATCATCACCACAAGGCTATGCTTTTCAATAGAAGCCCTGATCACTGCATCTTAGCATGTCACACATGCAATTCATGCCATGCGACTGATGTCCATCGATATATAACCTCTGAGCTCGTGCGTTTCAGTGAAGGGCGTTAAGAAAAAGAATAAATTCTCCGCCGCCAAACAGATGTATATTTAATAGAGATCAATCAACACAGAATAAAATCCAATGTCAGACACACAATCCATCTACAAGTCCGTTCTGGGTCTGAACGAAACCGGAGGCACTAAATACCTCGCAAACCCATCGATCACCACGTACGTCTGGACGATCACCACTCATTATCCATATTTCGGGATGCCTCCCAATCAGGACCTCGGTTACCATCGAAACGAGGTGAAGATCTCCGGTCTTCGACCACCGTCTTCATCTTCGAAGTTCAATCGTCGGTTAATTATTTGAAATGAGAATTAACTCGGCCTTTTCAAATAATTCACGTATATTTAGAATATCAAATCAATTTATTTCAATAGTTAAATCATTCGACAACACCAATTTTGTTTTTTAATGTAATTTTCACACCAAACACATTCAACCATCAAATACCACATAAATCAAGCAAATTAAGTTTATTTCCATACCATATCGTTTATGATATTTTATAACGATTTATCGCTATTTTTATTTATTTTAAAATAGCCAATTTATTCAAAATGGCGCTTCGGGCCATAACGCGGCCGTGGCGCTGTTTTTCTTCAGATTTGATTTACACATATCTGAAAATCTAACCGTTGGATCTTCACACAACTTACATCATTAGAAAGGTCTTTTCAAAACGAATCCAATGGTTCCAGTTTCGGGAAAATCCGACGGTCGGATCTCCCGGTACAATCGTTTGAAGTTTCGATTTCAAAATATGAACTGCAGCGTCGTTATTCGATTAAATATAATTATATTTATATATATATATATAATTGTTTCTGGCGCTGTTTTTCTTCAGATTTGAATTAAACATTCCAGACAATCCAACCGTTGGATTTTCTTACAAAGTTGGTGCCGTTGGAAAGATATTCCCAAGGCGAACCCAACGGTTGCGGTTTCAGGAAAATCCGATGGTCGGATCTCCCGGTACAATCATTTGAAGTTTCGATTTCAAAATACAAACTGCACGGCCACGTTTCATTTTAATTTTATTTATATTTATATATTTATATAAATATAGTTCATTCAACAATTTCAATATCGTTTTCACTTCAAATATTTCACTAACGCCTTTAAATTTTGGAAAATTTCGCCATAACCTCCTTTGTACGGGAGGGGCTGGGAAAATTCCCAAATAGCCACACGGGCGTCTCATGTCAAAGAGAAAAAGAAAAAGCCAAGCGGCTAGCCAACAGGCTCATAAAATCATCACCCAAACAAAACAGTAAATGTGTACCTATTTGTCGGGCACAAAATTTTATTCCTCTTCTCTAGCCCCTTTGCTATAACCTGTTCAATAAATATGCATGTACATATATACAGTTCTTATCACTTATCCTTTTCCATTCAACTTCATATTTGATTCCATTTGGTTCAAAAACACCATTCATTCTAATGTTGTATGCATAGGCAAAAATCATATCATTAGCTAATTAATGATTATTTCGACTCATGCATATTTATTTGAACGAGTTGCTTTTGTTAACACTTCACATTTCAACAATCCATGTATATAATAAAAATGTGATTTTTATTTTAAAACAAATAATTTCAAAACACTATTATTTTATATAGTTTATATAGGTGATAAAAATGGGATTTTTCTTATAAAACAATTTCTTTTAAAATGAGGTCATTTTACATAGCTCATATAGATGATAAAAAGGTGATTTTTTATTATGAAACAATTTATTTCAAAATATGAATACCATTCAACACATGAATTTCTAATCAACGAATGAATATCGATTCAACACATGAAGGTTTTCTATAGTTTCTATATATAGATAAAAATGTGATTTTAATATTTAAAACACGAATACCATTTAATACATGAATTTCTAATCAACGAATGAATATCGATTCAACACATGAAGGTTTCTATAGTTTCTATATATAGATAAAAATGTGATTTTTATATTTAAACCACGAATACCATTCAACACATGAATTTCTAATCAAAGAATGAATACCAATTCAACACATGAAGGTTTTGTATTCAATGAATAAATATAGTTTCAGCGAATGAAAATAATTCAAACACATGAATATTATTCAAAATTTCGGCAGCATAACGGCAGGGTAGTTAAAACCGGGACCGTCCCAAGTACGGCTCCTCGCTCTACCATAAAACCTCGCGGTTTTTGACAATGGGGATCATGCATCTAGTTCGCACGCAGGCGGCATGTATATATTTATTTCCACAAACTAATCCTATGTGGTTTCAACCAAATATTTCTCAACCACAAATGGGTATTTTTCAACCACAATCAATCAATATCAACCACAAACAATCCCAAACTACCATTCGCTATCAATCAATTTTCACACCAATCACAATCAATAAATATCGTCCATGGTTTGTGGACGAGGGGCGTATATATATATATATATATATATATATATATATATAGCAATTCACTTCTATTTAAACACATATATAATTTTTACAACGCATATACAACTTATACATCGAACGTACAACTTATACAACGCTTATACATGAGGTGTACAACGCTTATATAACTCATACATCGACTATATAATTTATACATCATCGTTTTCCATATTGTTTATAAATTAGAAATCTCACATTGGGTTCCACTCCATCAAAAATAGCTGAAGGCTCAGAAAAACATGCGGTCTCTTCTGAAATGTAGAAGACGTCCTCCCGGTCACGATGTTTCCTGTTTCATCGACTTTTGTTAACGAACGAAAAAGATATGATTTTTCGAAGTTTGCAACGGTTTTAAACTGTTAAAATCAGTTATAAATTGAACAGCCGATTACCTTTCAAAATCTTCAAAACTAGGGTCTCGATTTACGATCAAATGGTGAAGGGTTGCGTCGATCAGAGGGTGCAGCGTCGAAGAGGCTAGAAAGGGCTTTCCGCGCCACCTGGTGGGGTCCCCTGCGGTGGCTCCTATCGGCGGGGGCGAAGCTCCAAAGACGTCGACTTCAGGGGCTTGCAACTCGAGATACACCACACGAGAATCGGCGAATCAGGGATGGATTTATAGAGGAGGATCAGAGCTTCGAAAAGCTTAACTGGAGGGGGGGTCTAACTCGGCCTGGATTCGCCAGAAAAGGGGAGGGAAGGTTGGGGCGCTGGCCGTCGTTCATGCGAGGGGGTTTCCAGATAAAAGACGGGGAGAGAGAAGATAGGCCAGCCAATCATATTTTTTATTTATTTATATATTTTAAATTCCCAAAAATAACCCTTGTCACACACAAACACCAATCGAGACCCAACGACTGTCGTCTCTAGCGTTTTACCCCCATTCCGAACACAATGTGATATGTTGCGAAGGCCCATCCGAATTTTTCAGTCAGTTTTCCTTCAAATTAAAATATAAAACATTCAATATTTAATTTGAACGTACATATCAATTTGCCAGGGCCACAAACTAATTTGAAAAATTCAGAAAAATAAATCTAGCTATGTTTTGACGATACGGTCCCAACAAAACTAGTTTCGTCGAATTCTGAGACCGTTTGCAAAAAGGCCCATTTCTGGTCGATCAAATTTAACTGTAATTGACCAAAACACATTTTCCTTTGCCACGCTCACATACTAGCTTCAAAAATTATGAAATTTGAAACCTAGTGATAACTTCACATCTCGGATCCAACAAAAGTGGTTTCGTCGAATTCCGAGGTCGTATGCAAAATGGCCAATTTCACGGGCTATATAAATTCCATAGCGACCTTTCTGAAAATTCATTTGGCCATAACTTTTGCTTTCCGTTATGAAAATTTGATTTTTCAGATTCGTTAGAAAGGTATTCACTAACAGATTTAAATATTTTTGGTTTCACTAAAATCCGTTTTGTTTTGCACCCGGTACAGTCCAACAAAGTTTGAATTCAATTTTTGAAACTACAGCGCCATTTCAGGCCTTGTTTATAATTATAATTAATTATATTCGTTTTCAGTTGTCGATTCAAACTCACTTTTCATTGCCATTATTTAAAATATTTATTTTAAATATTTAAAATCCATTATTTTAGCCAATTTAAATTTTTTAAATTGGTTCAGATTTTCTGGGTCGTTACAGCTGATCGCCCTCAAGCTCCACCGTTTGCGCGCAAATCCGTGACGTAGGTTTGAGCCAAACTGCTGAGGTACGGTTTATATTATTTAAAATAGTTTATAACACTTTAAAGCGCTACGGTTTTTGATTTCACAATAAAAATCATATCTTTTTGCTATGTTGACGAAATCTAGTGAAACAAGAGATAGTGGACTCGTGTGGACGTCTTCTACATTCTAGAAGAGACCGCATATTTTTCTGAGCCTTCTACTATTTTTGGTGGAGTGGAACCCAATGTGAGATTTCTAATTTATAAACGATATGGAAAACAACGATGTGTAAATTATATAGTCGATGTATGAGTTATATAAGCATTGTCCACCTCATGTATAAACGTTGTATAAGTTGTATGTTCGATGTATAAGTTATATATGCGTTGTAAAAATAATATACGCGTTGAAAGAAATTGAATTAATAGTGAAATGAAATATATATGTATACACACACATACTCCCCTCGTCCACAGACCATGGACAATATTAATTTGTTGTGATATTGTTTGGATTATTTGGTTGATGTGAAATTTGGTGAATATCATGAATGGCTGAATTGAAATGATTGACTGTGGTTGAAATCCCAATAGGATTAGTATATGGGAAAATTCGCCTGTGTGCGAACTAGATATTGAAAATCCCCATTGTCAAAAACCTCAAGGTTTTAAGGTAGAGCGAGGAGCCGTACTAGGGACGGTGCCGGTTTTAACAACCCTGCCGTTATGATACCGAAATTTTCAATAATATTCATATGTTAGAATTATTTTCATGTGTTGAAACTATATTCATGTGTTGAATAGAAATTCATGTATTGAATGAAGTTCGTGTGTTGAATAAATTATTTGAAAATAAAAATCACATTTTTATTATATATATAGGCTATATAAAATATTAGTATTTTAAATAAATTGTTTAACATCAAAAATAACATTTTTACCTTATGTATAGACCATATAAAATAATCGTGTTTTGAAATAAATTGTTTTACAGTAAAAATCACATTATTATTATATATATAATGTGTTGAATAAAGAACTAGAATGATAAAAATCATATTTTTACCATATATGTGAAGTCGAAAACGTTCATGTGTTGAATATATAGATTGAACAATAAAATCTACATTTTTATTGTGAATGCGAAGTGTTAAAAATATTCATTGTGTTGAATAAATATTTTTGATGATAAAAATATCATTTTTATCATGTGAACGACTCGCTAAAAATACACAAGTGTTGAAATAAATATTTGTTTGATAGGAATATTATTTTTGACGTGTGTTTGAACTAAATAAAATAGTCATGCGTTGAGAGATATTTGTGTTCGCTAAAAATATCATTTTTATGCAAAACATGAAGTGTTAAAAATAGTGAGGTGTTGAAATAAATATCTGTTGGATAAAAATAACATTTTTATCAAATATAAGAAGTGAATATAGTATTGAAATCGAAGAAAGAATTAAATATATATATATATATAAAATAAATCGAATAACGAAGTTGTAGTTCGTGTTTTGAAACCGTGATTTCAAATGATCAGTGTGGGAGATCCGGCCATCGGATTTTCTCGAAACCACAACCATTGGGTTCGCCTTGGAAATATCTTTCCAACGGCACCAACTTTGTAAAGATCCAATGGTTGGATTGTCTGGAATGTTTAATTCAAATCTGAAGAAAAACAGCGCTAGAATCGATTATATTTATACATATATAAATATAATTAAATTAAATCGAATAACGACGCTGTAGTTCGTATTTTAAAATCGTAACTTCAAACATTTAGTGCGGGAGATCCGATCGTCGGATATTACCGAAACTTAAACCCTTAGATTAGTTTTGAAAAGATCTTTCTAATGATATAAAATTTGTGAAGATCCAACGGTTAGATTTTCAGATATGTGTAAATCAAATCTGAAGAAAAACAACGCCACAGCCGCGTTATGGCCTGAAGCGTCGTTCAAATGAATTGGCTATTTTTAAATAAATAAAAATAGCGATAAATCATGATAAAATATTATAAACGATATGGAATGGAAATAAACTGAATTTGCTCGGTTTATGTGATATTTGATAGTTGAATGTGTTTGGCGTGAAAATTATATTAAACAACCGAATTAGTAATATCGAATAATTTAACCATTAAAATGAATTGATTTGAAATTCTAAATATACGTGAATTATTTGAAAAGGCCGAGTTAAATCTCATTTCGATTAATTGATTGACGAGTTAAAGTCGAAGATATGAAGTTGGTGCAAGACCGATGAACTTCACATCGAATGGAGGGGTGCTACTGAGGCTCATGATGGGATAGCTACCTTGAAGGGGCTCAAGTAGTAGCCGTCCGGACGTACATGTTGATTGTACGGATATGCGAGGTATTGAGTGCCTCCGGTTTCGTTAAGACCCAGAACGAACTTGTAAATGGACTGTGTGTTTGACATTGGATTTTGTTCTATGCCGATTGATCTCTATTAAATATATATATCTGTTTGGCAGTGGAGAATTTATTCTCTTGCTTAACACCCTTCTCTGAGACGTATGAGCTCAGAGGTAATATATCGATAAAAATCAGTCGAATGGAGTGAATTGCCTGTGTGGCATGCCTAAGTGGCAGATGATCAAGGCTTCTGTTGAAAAGCAAAGTCTTGTGGTTGATGATCAAAGCACGGCCTGTGTGGCATAGCTTTGTGTATAACGTTGATTTGCGAGCCTCACACCCCGGTATGAACCAGAAACAGGAGAGGACTGCAGGGAGGACATGCGTTTCCTTCTAGCTAGGAGTTGTGTCGGTGTATTTACACGGCCTGACATTTTACTTATGTGGATGATGGAGAGCGAGGCGCCTCGGATATATCGGTCGATCCCGGACCGAAGGAGTCATTGGGCTCATTGACGCCCCATAGGGCAGGGAAACGCAGTGTTCAGGCATTTTATTCCATATAGGTGGACCGGCCCTGAAGATCCAAGGGTCACTCGAGCTCTGATCCTGAGATACGGGCTAGAGCGTCTCAAATTCGGTAAGGACTATCTTTTTCCTTGGTTCATGATGGAAATCCAATTTCCAAATACGACACCGTGCGGTTTTGATTGTATATATATAAGGCGACATGATATATGGTACCCATGCCGCCTATGATTGATAGTTATGATTGAATTTTTTTTAAAACATATATACACTAGCAATAATATCAAATGATTTGTTTTGCTCGTATCAAGCATATTTTGGCCATTATAAGGTAAGACTCTATCCTCCGGTTTGTGTTGCATTATGTGATGGGAACTGAGTCTTATAATGGTTTCATTTTTTATAAAAAGCATTGCGATGTTTAAAAGATTTATTTGTTTTAAAGCACTGGCAATCCAATGGAGTAAACCCGTTCCGCAAAGTGGCGTGGTCCTGTGATTAGCCATATTGTAAAATGTGTTAAGTAGATTTCTCATACCAGTCCCATGACTGACTCGTAGTTTGTTTCACGTGAAAACTTGGGTGCCCCTATTTCTACACGGGTAGTCTTGTATTTAGGTTTTAGCGGGCTCTTTCTGGATAGCTGGAGCTGAAGATGGATTCTATCATTTATCTCTTTTTATGTTGTTCAGCTCCTATTGTACATACTATGTTTGTTTTCCGCTGTAGACATTTATGTATAGCTGAACTGTATTTTGAACTAAGTATGATCCTGTATACTGTGTAACTCTGATGATTATGTTTATCCAATGTATTCTATTATACATTACCAGGTGTATTTATTTATTTCTGTTATGCCATTATCTGATTATGTGATATATTCCAAAGATTACTCTTGCCACCGTCTCATTGGGGTTTGGGGTCGTCACAGCGGTGTTGAAGCGGATGAAAAAAGCTCATATGGATTCTCCTGGCCTTTGTTAAAGCTCGTTCAATTCCATGACATCTCGCGCTTTTGTCGTTTGAAACCTGAATTCTCTCGAAATAATTTGGGCAAGGTAGCAAAGTCATCCATAGATCTAGGTGGTAGCTTTGTGAACCAAGGCTATGCAATGCCTTCGAGATAAGTCGGAAAGTACAAGCACTTCAACTCATCAGTGGCCCGTGCCCCGTCTATATGTTGATCATATTTGAATAGAAATATGTTGGGATCACCTGTTCCATTGTAAGCTTGGACTGTCGGTGGTTTTAATTTGTTTGGGTATGGTGCCATCTTTATCCTTTCTGTAAGTGGGGTTTTGGTAGGAGCAAATCCCCAGTCCTTCTCATCACCCGGCTTCCTCGAGCTCTTTTCCATAATTTTGCGCACCATTTCCGTTAAGCGTTCTTCTTTGTTGAGCTAGCCCACGGAGTAGATGCCTTCATCCCTACTGGATGTTTGGCTAACCAAACGGTTACGGTCTGGAATCCGAGGCCCTTTGTCTCCCTCTTGGGATGTCTCCCTTTTGAGGCACCAAGCGCTTGTCGAGAAGTCGCTTTATTGGAACGGTCACATGGTTAGGGATTTGCTTCTTTTCGAGGATCGTTAGGATCTGTGACCTCTTGAATGGAATTTCCTCGATTCGGGCTTGAAGAAGAGGAAGCTGCATTTTCCGTATGATCCACTTGAACATACTTAGCTTGAGTAGTTTCCATGGTGACTTTTGCCGTGGCAGCTTGCATGGCAAACGTCGAATCGAGTTTTTTCATCATGGCTTTATTCGCAATTTCCATTTGGCTTGTTAAAGTTGCGGCAACTTAATCTAATTCTCGCCTTGTTACAACAGCTCCGGCCTTAGAACCTTCGTCTACTTCAAATTAATTTGTAAGAGGGGTATTTTGGTTGTCAGCGGCATCATCGGAATCTTCGACATTTTGACTAGTGATTCTTTTTGATGGTCTAGCTGGTTTACCCATGATTTCTGGTAAGAGTTTGGATTAAATCGTAGTGAGATTGGCTTAGATTCTCAATGCAAGACCTTGAACCTTGTGAGAGAGAGTATGAGAGAATGGTAGATCGAATGCGGGCCCCACGGTGGGCTCCAAATGTAACGAACCAGATTTTTGGTTAATCTATTTTAAATATTTAATATTGTTTTAAATATTAAGTGATAATATAAATCGATTTTTTCGAGTTATAAATTTAATAATCAAAATACGGTTTATTTCGAATATATTAAATTATCGTAATACGAAAAAGTATATTTAATTTTGAAATTTAAAACTGAATCAAACCAATTCAGATGATCAATATATATTGTATTTGAATATAGACGACGATAATAATAATTTATTATGGAAGAATTTATTTGTTTTTGAATTTAAAGTATATTGTGTTAATTTATTTTGGTTGTTTATATTTACATTCAAATTAAATATCAAAATATATTCAGTTACTTCAGAATAGTGTTACATTGTTGAAACAACAGTGGTTACGTTAAAATAACAGTTCGTGGTTTAAATTAATGGACCCTGAGATATTTGACTGTGGATAGATTCGAAATCAATTCGAAATCAAATCGATATCGTTTTAAAAAGAATAAAAATCTCTTTAAGTCAAATCAAATTAAATTAAATTATATTTAAAATCAAAACCAAATCTTTTTAAATTTATTTGCTATGTACTTAACCCAACCACCATTTAATACCGTTGTAACACCCTGCATTTTTAGTATAATTAAAAATGTACATATGTGTATTTATGCAAAGATTAGTAAATACATGAGAGAGAAGGGAAAATTTCTTCAATAACAGTGTGTGTAGCGGAAAATATAATAAAATAAGGATACTTAATTTAAATATCAGGAATTAAGTAAAACGGACATTACCATTGCGTCCGTCTCGGAATTCTTCTTAGGAAAGAGTCTAAGTTTGAGTAAATCGGATAACGTACGAAGAAGTTATGAGCCATATAAGTTTGTATACACACAGCAAACTATATATGTATATATAAACTAAACCAACGTTCAAAACAGTTCAAAATAATTCGAATTCAGGCCGGGAACATCAGCGGGAAAATTCCCGCTCAAAGAGGTCGACCTCCCTTGAAGAAGGTCGACACTGGGGTCGTCCTCCTTAGCGGGGGTCGACCTGTTCAGCCAGAACGTGGGCTAGGTGCTTTTGTTTGATCATGGACGGATTTTCTGGCTTGGTTCGTTGGTTTGCTGCTATAAAGGGACCCCTAATCCAATTGTTATCTTCACAATAATCCATGGCGATGCCATGTCTCTGCTCTAATCTAAACTCACCTTATTCTCCACTTAAAACTAGATCTATCTTCTCCTCTTTCTCTTCAAACGTTATTCTTAAATCAAAAGATTAGACTTAGGATTGTCACAAACGCAAAGAAAACAATGAAGAGGTTTCAGATCCAAAAACACCATGCAAGAAAAGCGAAGATTCATATCTATAAATTATAGAAGAAAAAGGGTGTAAATCAAAAACAAATCAGATCTATATTTTGGGATGCAAACCAATGTGAGTGGACTTTAAATTATAATTGTTGTATAATGTTATTAATATCGCTCGTCATTCCCCATGTCTACATATAATGAATATGATGTTAATTCAACAAGATCTGTTATTTTATTTATGCCTACGTTGAATTCTCTCCTTTTATTCTTTCCCCATTTATTTTTATAGTTACGCTATCTCAAGCCTACGTCTATCATGGATACATACGTTTTAAACGTGAATGAGAAATTATGAAAGGAAAGGGATTGTTGGGGGTAATATGGATTGGAAGTAGTGGTGTATAATTTTGAAACAGAATTATGGGTATGATTATACTGAAATGTGGAACTTGTATAATAATACAAACTGGATATTGAATTTGTGTGACTTATTATGATTGGCATGTAATTGGATAGAATGGGATGTGAAGTTATTTGTAATTCGGAAGATAAACATAAGGGATTAATCAAATTATATGCATGAACGTGGGACTAGGTAATATGCAGATTGGGTATGAATAAATATGTGGTTTGGACTTTTAATTATAACATGGAATAGTCGTGAATATGATTATAAGCGAGTTTTTGGAATATACGACTTAAAATTTGGGTAATTTGGTTTATAAACATGAAATAAACACTATTGCCATAACTTGAACATGAACATATTTGTTAATTTGGTAATTGGCATACGACACCTAGAGTCGACATGAACTGTTAATTGGCTAAAGATGAAACATGGCTAACTCAAGGTTGGACTGAGTTTGCAGTGTAATTCTACCCGGAACCGACCGACACATCCAGTGACCGCAAACAATAGGATCTAATGTGAGAAGTTAGTCATAACATGCTTGAAACCCGAGGTTAGATTGAGTTGTGGTGTAATCCTGCCCGGAACCAACCGGCACATCCAGTGACCACAACAATAGGTCTAATGTGAGAGGTTGGTGCATTTAAAATTAATTAATGCTAATGACACATGCAATGTATGGTAGGGCTAAGTAACAACACTTAACCAATATGACATGACGCGTGGGTGGGCTAAGTCAACATGAATGAATAACCAACACTTAACCAATGTAACTTGTGGTTTAATTAGTAGATGGGGTTAAGTCAACTTGGGTTCTTAGACAACGCTTAACTAATATAACCATGTAAAAGTAAAGAAGTATGGGGAATGTTAACAACCTATCTTAAAGTAAAGTGATAGGGTGTAATCAATTGATGAGAATGACATAAGTCACAAGAATAACACAGCAAGAGATTGGTTGAATAGAATAATTCTCTAAGTGTCAACCTGATGTTGACTTCGGTCTTCGGGGTTGACACTTAGGTTATTGTTCATTTACCAGTGTAAACATTAACGATAAGATGAGTTGGTCAGTAAACCTTAGTTAAGAGAACTAAGTGCAAAACCTTAGTTAAGAGAACTAAGTACAAAACCTTAGTTAAAGGAGCCCATGTCTATTTAGAAACTCGGATAGACTACAACGGACAGGGATATGAAGCACGCAGCTTCAGGGGACGTATATTAGGGTATTGTTGGTATCCCTCTGTGAGAATGCAGATGATCCACCTGGGTTCACAGAGGTTAGGTCTACACGGTTACGAACCAAGAGTATGCCTTAGTTGCAATAATTAGGAAGCAACCAAAAGACTGGGATGGACCAGTGTGGGTCGGCGAGACCGATTAGTGCCTTGTGATAGCAACTCATCGTCTACCTACAATCTTTAGTCCGTACGAAAAGCGGAAAGGCAGAGAACTCCAAAAGACCATATACTTGCTATCTAGTTATGGGTGAGGTAAGGCCAATAGGGAAGGTCATAAAGGGCCAGGCATTTGTGCTAGGGAAAGTTCGCATTCTTGATTTTCGTGGGTGCCTTTCATTTGTTAGTTGAGGGAGGGGTCTAGTGGGACCATAGCCACTATAAAGGCAGAACTTAGCATCTGCATCGGCAGATATCTTTAAGCTCCTGACCGAGTTCCGTGTTTCTCGATTAGCCCTGCCACGAGACTCGGGTTCGCACATATAGAGAACATGTGCAAGTAGACAGTAAGTACGATTGACGAATACGTACGTTGGAAAAGCCTAGGTACATACACATCTCTCTGGGTGGTGTATCATAGACTAGAGGGCATTACTCGATGACGGAACCTAGTCAAACCTAGGGTGGCAGTCCAAACGCTTGCGTAATATAGTAACAAATGTTCTATGCAAACGTAGCGTTGGTACATACATACATATATATATATATATATATATACATGAGATTCGGTACGACATGTGGCATTGGATAAGGGACTGCATACATACGGAGGAGACCGTGCGAGAGGGATATACCTTAATTTGGGGTAGCTACATATACACTATATTAGGTTAATCTACCAGGGAGTAGATGGGTGCGACGTGTGTACATGCCATAAGGGCTATTAACACAAATAACATAATAAACAAGAAAATATAATAGACTGTTATATGTAGGGTTATTCAACATTTGTGGTTTAAACCCATTCACATAGAACTTATGTTCTGACCCCCTCCTCATTACATACTCGCAGGTTAGGTAGTGACAGAGATATGATAGCTTGGGATACTAGTTAAGCAGTATGTTTATTAAGGTAAAGCTATATTTTAATTACAATATATTTTAGTCCTTCCGCTATGAGGTGCTTTACTAGTTCTGACATATTTCTTTATCTCTGTCTTTTCTGCAGGATACCAGAGCAAAACCGTTCGGGTCTCGATGGATTGGAATTTTGAAAAAAAAATTGGTCCGTCGGAACCCCGGGTTGTTACATCTGGTATAAGAGCTTCGGTTCAGTTTTCCTAGGGAAAAGTTTATGAGTGAACGTATTTGTATTTTTGGAAAATATAAATATTACATATTTTATAAGTATATATATATATATATACATATATTATAAGACTATGTTAGTATGGGAGCCACTTGAGAAATAGATTCAAAAAAGAAAATAATATGAGACTTTTACCCCCGTACACCAAAAATGGAGATAAGGGAAATTTTGAACTTTTAAGAGGAAGAAAAAGGTGTACACAAAAATGGATATTTAAGAATTTATGTTCCGCTTAAGTTTTCATTTTATGGAGTTGGAATATGTGCTAGAAGAATGGACAGTTAACAATAAACATAGCAAGTTTAATATCTGCAATATAGCACAAAAACGGAGGTGAATGATCGAGGAAGGAGACGGAACGAGCAATAATAAATAAATAAATAAATAACTAGGTCGACCCTAGTGTCGACCTCCCTATAGGGAGGTCGACCTCCCTATAAGGAGGTCGACCCGGTTCGTGCAGGAAAAAAAAAGGCCGAAGGCCAAAGGCCTTCGGCTCCATTCGCTGCTCCCCCTTCTCCATTTCAGCAAGCACGAAACCCACCTCCAGAACCACGTTTTTCACCTCACACCACTCCAAATCTCCACCGTTTCATGCAAAAAAACCCCCAAATCAAAGCTAGAAGCCTCTTCTACCCGGATCTATACCTTCCCCTCTCAGTTCAAGCTTAATTCGCCATGACGGACTCATCCTCCCTTCTTGCCTCTTTAACCAACTCACACCTCAAGAGATCGCTTGGTGCAACACTCGAAGAGAAGTAGTCGAGGCATACGTCAACATTGCGGGTTTGAAGTTGTTGTTAGGGCATCTGGTTAAGTTTGGTGATTTTGTTGGAACACCCTTGGAGGGTTTATTTGCAGATGCGGGATTAATCGCAATTTTTGATATTAATGTAGTCGACCGAAAGGGCTACAAGAGGTTAGTAAGACTTTTTGATGCTAATTTAGAAATTGGGGTAGATAATGAGGGTTTGGTTACCTATAATTTGGATTTAAAGGGAACCATCATTGGTTTCAGTGAAATACAGTTTTGGGAAATGTTGAACATCCGTGGTACGGGACATGAGCTAGGGGATCTTGAGATGACTGACTTGACTGTGTGGCATAGGATTTTCTACGATGCTTACGAGAGGACTTGGGATTATGCCCATCTACGCCCGTTAGCTAGATTTGTTATTCGGATTTTACAGTATAATCTTGCTGGACAGACTGGTGGATTTGACTGGATATCACAAACCGTTAAACGAGCCACATATGCTATTTTTGGGGGTATTCAGATAAATTGGGCTCGCACTATCCTACAGTATTATGACTCTACTAGAGAGGCAAGGCAGTCAAACATTGCTTTTGGAAATTTATGGAGTAGTTTTTACACGAAGCCATGCTCCGATGCAAAGGGAAGGTTTTATACCGCCTTCTCCCCATCCCTCCAGTATTATAAATTTGGCTGCATTGACGAGGATGCATATCCACCAACATGATTTGTTAGAGCCTCAGCCCATGGAGCATGATGGAGGAGAAGAGGGGGAGGAAGAGGAGCATGTGCAGGGACCGCAGGGTGGCGACTACTAACCCGAATATAAGGGAGGATCCCAGTATGTACCGCCGGCAGGATCAGACCCATATCAGACAGAGAAGGCTTGGGGAGGTGCTTGGGCTTCCACGACTCCATGATGGGGTACTTCCGGTACATCTTAGTGGGACCCTTGGGTTTCCAGAGAGCCAGATTGTAGGGTGGAATTGAGGAGAGTTTCTGAGCAACAGGATCAGTTAGTTAGAGATCACAAGGACATTTTGAGGACCCAGCAAGAGATGCACCAGACACAGTTTGAGTTTGGACAGACTCAACAGCAGATGCTACAGGAGATGGGCACTTCCTATGATCAGTTAGGGGCTGGGCCACAGGACTTGCAGTTAGAGTTTGGGAGGAGGCTAGACAGCTTACAGAGCATCTGGATAGTAAGATAGGTGGCATAGAGGATCTCATTCGTAGTTTCTTCCCATAGAGTTCTGACCTCTATCACTGTATTAGTAGGGTTGTATCTTATTATATAATGTATGGCTGTTTCCTTTTCTTTTATCCAATTGAAGTAGTGTACTAGAATTTATCTTGACATAATCTACGGGTTGTTTAATTAAAAAAATTCCTGTTGTAATTTGGTGGGCATGATAAATTAAATATGTATATTTATGAAGCAAAGAAAATGAAAAATCTAAGTTAACTAAACTAGAATGCTGAGCGAAAATGGGAAAATATAGAGTTTTCCGTTAAGCACATAAGGAACAAAATTTGGAAAATTAGATTGTTCCTAAATTTTATAATTTAATAATGGTTGGTAGGATTTTGGATGCAACAATTGGATGAACTATGCTCTTACTCTGTAAGAGTGTGAGAAAATTTTTGGTGAAAATTGTTTTGACTTTTCAAAAATATTGCATTCATATAGAACTACAAGTATATTTAGGATGTGAGCAACATGTTTTGAAAGAATTTTTCAATTTGCATACACGTAGGTGGTACCATCTAGTCATACATGCTTTACTATAATGTATTTCACTTTGCACATGTACACAATGGTCACAATAATTGGATGCACAATTGATGGATGAGTATTGCGAGGGATTATCTATTTTACTCTTATCGAATTTCAGGGACAAAATTCTTTAAGGGTGGGAGAATGTAACACCCCTCATTTTTAGTATAATTAGAAATGTACATATGTGTATTTATGCAAAGATATGTAAGTAATGGTGATGTAAAATAAAAATTAGTAAATACATGAGAGAGAAGGGAAAATTTCTTCAATAACAGTGTGTGTAGAGGAAAATAAAATAAAATAAGGATACTTAATTTAACTATCAGGAATTAAGTAAAACAGACATTACCATTGCGTCCGTCTTGGAATTCTGCTTAGGATAGAGTCCAAGTTTGAGTAAATTGGATAATGTACGAAGAAGTTATGAGCCATATAAGTTTGTATAGACACAGAAAACTATATACGTATATATAAACCAAACCAACGTTCAAAATAGTTCCAAATAAATCGAGTTCAGGCCAGGAACATGAGCAGGAAAATTCCCGCTCAAAGAGGTCGACCCCATTAAGGGAGGTGTTCAGCCAGAATGTGGGCTGGGTGCTTTTGTTCGATCCTGGACGGATTTTCTGGCTTGGTTCATTGGTTTGCTGCTATAAAGGGACCACTAATCCAATTGTTATCTTCACAATAATCCATGGCGACGCCATGGCTTTGCTCTAATCTAAACTCACCTTATTCTCCACTTAAAACTAAATCTATCTTCTCCTCTTTCTCTTCAAAAGTTATTCTTAAATTAAAAAGATTAGACTTAGGATTGTCACAAACACAAAGAAAACAACGAAGAGGTTTCAGATCCAAAAACACCATGCAAGAAAAGAGAAGATTCAGATCTGTAAATTATAGAAGAAAAAGGGAGTAAATCAAAAACAAATCAGATCTAGAGTTTGGGTTGTAAAGCAATGTGAGTGGACTTTAAATTACAATTGTTGTATAATGTTATTAATATCCTTCGCCATTCCCCATGTCTACATATAATGAATATGAAGTTAATTCAACAAGATCTGTTATTTTATTTATGCCTACGTTGAATTCTCTCCTTTTATTCTTTCCCCTTTTTATTTTTATAGTTAGGCTATCTCGAGCCTACGTCTATCATCGATACATACATTTTAAATGTGAATGAGAAATTATGAAAGGAAAGGGATTGTTGGGGGTAATATGGATTGGAAGTAGTGGTGTATAATTTGGAAACAGAATAATGGGTATGATTATACTGAAATGTGGAACTTGTATAATAAAACAAACTGGATATGGAATTTGTGTGATTTATTATGATTGGCATGTAATTGGATAACTTGGGATGTGAAGTTATTTGTAATTCGGTAGAGAAACATAAGGGATTAATCAAATTATATGCATGAACTTGGGACTGGGTAATATGCAGATTTGTTATGAATAAATATGTGGTTTGGACAATTAATTATAACATGGAATAGGCGTGAATATAATTATATGCGAGTTTTTGGAATATACGACTTAAAATTTAGGTAATTTGGGTTATAAACATGAAATTGACATTATTGGCATAACTTGAACATGAACATATTTGTGAATTTGGTAATTGGCATACGACACCTAGAGTCGACATGAACTGTTAATTGGCTAAAGATGAAACATGGCTAACTCGAGGTTAGACTGAGTATGCGGTGTAATTCTGCCCGGAAATGACCGGCACATCCAGTGATCGCAAACAATAGGTTCTAATGTGAGAAGTTAGCCATATCGTACTTGAACCCGAGGTTAGATTGAGTTGTGGTGTAAGTCTGCCCGGACCCGCCCGGCACATCCAACAACCGCAACAATAGGTCTAATGTGAGAGGTTGGTGCATTAAAAATTAATTAATGCTAATGTGTAACGTCCCGCATTTTTATCGGTTTGAATTTTAATATTTAAATCAGTTTAAATATTGAAGTCGTGGTATAAGTGGATTTATTAAAACGAAGTTGAACGTATAAAAATACATATTAATTATAATCAAGCTCACAACGACGCTGCCGTTCGTAATTTAGCATTCTGAACTTCAACTGAGTGTACAGGACTCGTTAAAAGTCGGATTTCCTCGAAACAAGAAACGACGAGATCTGTTTAAGTGTGTCTTCCTAACAGAAGCGAAAATTTGAGATTTCGGATTATAGATTCTGAGTTATATCCAAATCAAATATTTAGAAAGTCGCTGTAAAATCGTTTATCGACCGTAATGGTTTATTCAATATAACTAGATATCGGTTTCGAATTTGGGTAAGGTTCTTTAGAGACGTAGTGATATTTTAATCTTTAGATTTTTTCTGTAATTTTTAATTAATTAAATATGCAACACTTTATTTGAAGCATTTTGCACCATATATCGACATTTTAGGGTTTCACAATATGGGTTAATCTACCGGTATTATTATATTTTCGGGACCATGGCACCTTGCTGGACACAACTGTATCTTTACTTCAGTCCGTAGCAGTCTATAAATAAACATGATATTGTACCCGTACCATGTATAGTATTGGGAATTGTCTCTACTATATAGTGTATCATTAATTTGAAAATCTATTTGTTTATCATCAGATATTAGTTAAATAAAACAAATTTTGGACACTATGGAAGAGAAATATTAAGATAAAGAAAACATCATTTTGAATTACACTTCCTCAGGTATACAAATTTCTACACTAGACATTCGTAGATTCAAGACACCATACTGCTAAGCTTTCCTTTCTCTTTAATGGAAGCATGGCTACATCATGGAAATTTCAAGTCACGATGTATTTTCACATCCTACACCTACTCTGAGAACCATCACTTAGACCCCATCTCCAGCTGTGAACCTAGTCATTGTCTACTACTTATTAACCCATAAGAACTAAAATCCGCACAGAACTAAAACAGTAAGCAACCATAAATAAACTAAAAGAATATATAAAATAAACCCAAATTTCTTCGTACTTAAGTTTCCACCCTGAACAACTCCATGTGCCTATGGACGTGTATGTACAGAGGCTATGTTCCCATTATGTCCTTAGCACATGCCCTATTAGTATCATGTATGATGTGAAAACTCAGACAATACTCTAGAATTAAAGAAAGCCTACTGCTAACCATCCCCTAAAGCTTCATGACGAATTAAACGAGCAACCCTACATGCATATACCTTATTAACTAAGTCTTCTCATACCTCCATCCTTATATAAAATGCGGAAGCAGGCTGGAGCTTTTCTCTCCGTGGACTTCTGGTAATGGCCGAAGCTTTCATGGTTTCTATAATAATAATAATATTACTAAAAGAGAATGGGGCACGTCATCTATGAGGGTCGCGACCGAGAATATGGGGTTTGAGTAACACTGGGGAGGAAGGCACTGTGTAGTTTCGGGTTTTAAATGGTGATGGAGCGTAACATGAAGAGCAGGTGACGGGTCTGTCGATGAAGGGGTGGTATTAACGAAGAAATACGAGGGAAGAGAGTGCAGTACATGAAAGGAGAATTGTTGGATGCATGGAGTTATGATTGTTGGGTTTGTTTTTTTAAGTACATGGTGAGTAGGCAAATTAACATGTGAGGAGGTAGCAGGCTCTTGGGAGATCAGAACGTGTGTACTGCTATGTGGAGTCTGGGTACCGCAATATGGCACTTCTGAGTGACAAAAGGTTTTGATGATTTATGTTTAAGGTGAAAAGGCAGTTGAATGGTGTGGATGTTGTCAGAGCAGCGGAGGCTTGAGTTTCATGAGGCTTAGTTCACAAGCTAATGTGTTAGAATTTAAGGAAATAACGGGGCTTATGCATGCTTAGCGTGTGAAACGTAGTGGCATGGATGGAGAAAGCAAGTTTATGCGGTGGTGAGTAGCTGATGGGAAGCTTGCGCGTCTTAATTAGGTAATCCGTGAGCAAGGGGGAGCACCCGTTTCTCATGAATTAAGGGATGTTTGGTTATGCAAAGGGAATATAAAGGATGTAGGGTGTAGTGTTTGGGTTCAGGGGATTGCGAGATCAGACTGAAATGGCGGTGGTGTATACCAGCGGTGAGGATGGCAGGTTGATGAAGAAAAGAAACGGGGTTTCCGGAATGTTCAAATCACGAAGGGGCGAACGCTTGGAAGTGGGAGAAGAACACATAGGGACGTGAATCAGTAGAAAATGCCGGTATAAGCAACTGATGCAAATCGTTATTTAACGGTTAACGCGCAAAGGTGAGTAAATTCACTAATTCTGATTATTTTAAAATATTATAATTATATTTTAAATGTTGTCTGAATGTTGTGTGATGGTCAATTAGGTTGATTACAATTAAATTGGTTGAATATTATATATCGTTGCATATGTACCCATCATCGGTTGGATACTGATTCCATCGATCAAAAAAATTCCTATTAGGAATCAGTGTAAATTGTTTTACTAACATCTGTGGATGCGGGAAACCGGTTGGAGGAATCCAACCGGATTCCTCAGTATTTATGTGTACTGTTTGTTTTATATGTATGCACTATTTGAACCCGAATGACAGCAAAACCCCGTGTGAATATTGATGTTGAACGAAAATTCAACATTTGTTTCGATAAATCAATAAACGATATCGATTAAGAAAGTGGTAACAGTCAATAGTAAAACCATCGTTTGGTTAAGAAGTGATTGGCCGTCAGGTAAATCAACGAAGTTACTTATAAAAATTATATTTTTATAATTAAAGAGAAGTTTTAAATTATAACAGAAGTTCTATTATAAACCAGTATTTTAGAGTTTGTTTTTATAAAATAAATAAAAACGATTGTTGACATTTAAATAAGTTTATAAAGAAGAAATTATCCGTTGATTAAATATTTGATAATTATATTTAAGATAAACAATTTAGAAATAAATCTAATGTTAAGAAGTAATTAAAATTAGTTAACGAATTTACTGATGGAATGAAGTTGATTTAATCAACTATTATTTGGGAAAATGATTATTAGATTAATTGGTCTTTAATTAATCTAATGGGAACAGTTTAGAAATAAATTAATCAAAATTAATGAGATTTAATTACCTTTTTAGTTTAAGAAGTTATAAATAGAACTGTGGGATGGAGAAAGTGAAGAGTTAATGTTAAATATAAATAATAATCATAAACAGAGATTTCAAAGTAAGAATATGGTGTTATAAAACCATAATTAAAATTTAACAAGAAAATATAGTCTGATAGATATTATAAGTAATAAGGAATTAGACTTACAGACTTATATCTGTTCTAAGGTAAGAACGTTGTCGATCAAGGTCTGAGAGGTAAACAGAATACCCCAACTTGAATGGCTTCACTATTATCGAGGAACGATATCAGTTTGTAACGGAAAGAGATGTCAAGACTAGTATAAAGGGAATATGGCAGCGTATGCAAGTCTTAGAACTATAGCGATAAAATAAACACTGTTGATTAGGCTTAAGCGTGACTGTTATGTCAAGATTAGTTATAAAGGAGAATATTACAGTGTATGACAAGTTTGAGCTATAATGATAAAATAACGTTGTTGACAAGGTAACTGTGACTATAATGTTGAGATTAGTTATAAAGAAAATATTACAGCGTATTGCAAGTTTTTACTATAGCGATAAATTAATGCTGTTAACAAAACTTAAGCGTGATTTTTATATATAGCAGCACTTCCGAGGAAATGGAAACAGTTTGGTTTGAAATCCACTTATTCTAGAGTAATAAGTAATGACATTTGTTCAAAGATAATATAAGAATAAGTTTAGAAAGAGAAATTGGAGAATCATATCAGAAAACAATGGCAGCATTTAGATGTTCGAAATGTAATTAGAATTAAACCATTAGAATGTGGAAATATAATTCGACGAAGTCGAATGTATTAAAGTAAATCATTCTAGGAATTATAATCTAATAGGATCGTTAATACTTAGCCTAAACTAATAAATTATAATAGGATATGTAATCAGTGTTTGGTTATAAACTTGATAAGAAGTTGTCTTAGAGAACATAGTTTATAAAGTGGATTGGGAATATAAAGTATGAAAGAGATTTCGGTAAACAAGATAACGGTATTTGCTATTTGAATAATGAGCTATTTGTTAAAGGTGTTCAGACTTTTATAATAGAAATGATATTCACGTTTTAAAGTGAATATTGTTTTAAGAGTGAGTGTTAGGCTGATTAAATGGTTAAAATGAATTGGAGATATTTTCCAATGTAGATAGGGTAGATTATCCAAGTATAGGAATAAAGAATTTGAAAGAATCGAAATGTTTCGAACGTTAATAATGCATGTTATCTGGAACATGAGAGAATAAGAATTTATAATAACTGGAAATGTTTTCCAAGAAGTGTAAAAAGGCTAAAACAGGATTTGAGAAATATCTGGTAAGATATGGGAATTCGAATAATAAAAACGAATATCAAATAAAAAGTATCCGTGTGTATGTGATACATTTGAATGAATGTTTGTTTTTACTTCGGTGGTTAAATAACCAGCCAACGAAGTGTTTTGACCATCGTTGTCAATACGGAGAGACCGATTGGATTTATTATCCGAAAACCACTCTGTATAGGCATAAGCACTGTGAATTAGATATGCTGAAGATAATTGAAGACGGAGTTAAATGCAAGGGTCGTCCAGTTCTAGAATGGTGTTTTTTTGTTTGTCTAATCCCAGGACAACTTGTATGGACGAGTGTCTGACAGAGTATCTCCAACGGTCACGCTGTTAATTTTTACAAATATACCAAGTTAGTGGGGAGAAGGTAACTTTTCTTTATTCTACACCAATGTACATTTGTGTAATAAATATGTGATTAAGGATTTGACGATGTGGCATTCAAAGTGAATGGTGCTCAGATGTTCTGAAGATAGACGTAGCCTCTAGCCTCACAACCAGGAAGTAACAAAAGTTGGGCTAGGCAGCATGGCTAGTTGGGTCATCCCTAAGCAGGGTGTATTGTCACCGATCTAGAGAAAATTCATATTTATACTTCTTTTCGATTCTGTATCTTCGGTTGATGGTTGGATGGCCTACAACCGTGGTGGCAATACATTCGGGACACTCAAGCTAAATGAGTGAGCGGTCATGTGTGGCCGGGTTGCAAGACGTTCTTGTTGAACCCAGGTGTATCCCCTCTAGAGTACACTGTTCGGAAGGTGCTCCCATACCTTGTCTGTCGGAATCCACTCTCCAATAAGCGCCCTATGGTTTATGATTTTATACTACATATATGTGGAGCGTGAGGTACAAGCGTTCTGCTACTTGGATAATTATTTGTTTAGACATTATCATAATATCAATGGTTTGATATCAAAGTAATTTAGGTTATAGTAAGATAAAAGCCGTCCATGTTTATGTGTGGACTGGTCTTACTATTATCCTTTTGTTTCAAAAGGATTTTCTTCAAAGTAAAACCGTATGGTTAGAATTTACTCACACCAGTCCCATGACTGACCCAGAGTTTATTTTGTTTGTTTTCCCTAAACTCTTGTATGCCCAAATTTGTACGGGCAGTTAAGTGTTTCAGGCTTTTACAGATACACTTGGAGGAGCTCAAAGCAGAAGGCTTCACCATTAGTATTTAGAGATTATTTCCGCTGTGATATGATGTGTTGTACTCGGATATATGGTATGTATATACAATACAGTTATGTAACTCAAAGTTATGTTATATAATACATTTTATTTATTCCACTGTGAGTTTCGTGTTTTCTCTGATTCTGTTCAGTTGACTTCTGCTTCTTCTTCTATTCTATTAGTTCTATCTTTTCTATCTCATCCTCTAAATTCTTTCTATTAATGACCTGAATTTTCATGCAATTTAAGTGAATGCATAGAATATTAGTCAGCTCAAATTGGCACGGATTTTCCGGCCGTTACAGGTGGTATCAGAGCTGAAGGTTAAGTGATTACCTTGGCTCTGCTGCGTGACTCAATAGAGATTGGGTTAGTAATACCCTAGATTGAGTATGAGTGTATATGTATGAGCGCATATTTGGAATTAATATAAAAATCGTTTTATTTTGTGTTGGTTGGTTTGGAAAGTGGTTTATAAATTTTGGTCGAAACAGTAATGCAAACTGTATCGATAGGTGTTTCTAAACTCTTGAACAGAGTAATTCGACATGGTATGTTTTGAAAAGAGGGTAAATGAAATAATTTTACCCGAATTATATTTTGATATAAAGAAAGCATATATATTGGAATTATCTAATATATATTGAGTGTGTTGGTTGAAATTATGATCGAATAAGATTTATAGTAGAGTTGGTTATATAAATAACCATTCAAAATTATATAAGTATAATATGCAAAATAAGATGAACTGAAGCGGAATTTAAACCTAGAATTGAAATAAAACTCTAGAAACTTGGAAAAGATTTGGAAATAATGTTTGAATTAAATATATGGGAATTTTAAAATCCTAGGAGATTTGAAATTGATTTCCAAGTGCTATGAAGGATATTTTGAAGTAAAATTCAAAATGGAAGTGTTTCAAAATGAATTTTGAAAAGTAATATAGTATTGAACTCACTTTGATCACTGGAAAATAAATTCTGATGATGACGGTCGCATTATCAGTGTCATTTTCGAGTTCTAAGTGACGGATTACTACCAAAGATTTTAAATTATTGCGAGGAAACAAGTTGTCAGAAATTCAAGTGTTTTGAAGAATATATGATTTCATACCGATTTGCAATAAATCCCAGGAATTTGAATTCTGAAATAAAAATTTAACTTAGGGAGTTAAAAGGGTAAAAGTGGAACTTAAACTAAGATAAACAAAACTGGACTGAATTTGGAACGATGCAGAATGGAATTAGTAAAAGATAAATATTTGATTCGAGTTATTAAAATAAATTGATTCTTGGAGAATAAGAATCGAATTTTGAAATTGGAGATGAAGATAACTGATTTGAGAAATAAATCAGTAAATGGAATTGGAGTTGAAATAAAATTTTGGCTTAGTAAAAGCGAAGGATTGGTTTGAGAATGGATTGATTGGAGATCAACCAAGGATTGCTGAATATATGTTAAAGTGATAGCAGATCGCAGAGATAGAGTTGAATGGCCGATAAAAGGGTATATATTCAAATTATATTGAGTATGGGGTTTATGAGCCAGTCTAACAAGCCGCTTGGCTGTTTTATTTTCTTTGGATTGGAGAAAGCCCAGAGTGACAAGTTGGTGTAGTACCAAATAAGCCATGCAGAGAAGATGCTGGCAAAATCCTCCAAAAATTTGAGCTGTTAGGAAATTTTCAGAATTTTGAAAATATTCGAAATAAGAAGGAATTAATATTTTAATTTGAAATTAATCAATTCAGTTGAAACCGAAATTGTGAAGTAAACCAAAATTATTTTTAACCTGTTTATAACAGAGATTGTAACATTTTCCCTATCTTAGCAATTTCGAGGACGAAATTATTTTAAGGGGGAAGGACTGTAACGTCCCGCATTTTTATCGGTTTGAATTTGAATATTTAAATCAGTTTAAATATTGAAGTCGTGGTATAAGTGGTTTTATTAAAACAAAGTTGAACGTATAAAAATATATATTAATTATAATCAAGCTCACAACGACAATGCAATTCGTAATTTAGCGTTCTGAACTTCAACTGAGTGTACATGACTCGTTATAAGTCGGATCTCCTCGAAACAAGAAATGACGAGATCTGTTTAAGTGTGTCTTCCTAACAGAATCGAAAATTTGAGATTTCGGATTATAGATTCTGAGTTATATCCAAATCAAATATTCAGAAAGTTGTTGTAAAATCGTTTATCGACCTTAACGGTTTATTCGATATAACTAGATATCGGTTTCGAATTTGGATAAGGTTCTTTTGAAACGTAGTGATAATTTAATTTTTAGAAATTTTCTGTAATATTTAATTAATTAAATATGCAACTTTTTATTTGAAGCATTTTGCACCCTATATCGATATTTCGGGGTTTCATAATATGAGTTAATCTACCGGTATTATTATATTTTCGGGACCATGGCACCTCGCTGGACACAACTGTATCTTTACTTCAGTCCATAGCGGTTTATAAATAAATATGATATTGTACTCGTACCATGTATAGTATTGGGAATTGTCTCTACTATATAGTGTATCATTAATTTGAAAATCTATTTGTTTATCATTAGATATTAGTTTAATAAAACAAATGTTGGACACTATGGAAGAGAAATATTATAATAAGATACAGAAAACATCATTTTGAATTACACTTCCTCAGGTATACAAATTTCTACACTAGACTTTCGTAGATTCAAGACACCATACTGCTAGGCTTTCCTTTCTCTTTAATGGAAGCATGGCTACATCATGGCAATTTCAAGTCACGACGTATTTTCACATCCTACACCTACTCTGAGAACCATCACTTAGAACCCATCTCCAGCAGTGAACCTAGTCATCGTCTACTACTTATTAACCCCTAAGAACTAAAATCCGCGCAGAACTAAAACAGTAAGCAACCATAAATAAACTAAAAGTATATAGAAAATAAACCCAAATTTCTTCGTACCTAAGTTTCCACCCTGAACAACTCCATGTTCCTATGGACGTGTATGTACAGAGGCTACGTTCCCACTACGTCCTTAGCACATGCCCTATTAGTATCATGTATGATGTGAAAACTCAGACAATACTCTAGAATTAAAGAAAGCCTACTGCTAACCATCCCCTAAAGCTTCATGGTGAAGTAAATGAGCTACCCTACATGCATATACCTTAATAACTAAGTCTTATCATACCTCCATCCTTATATAAAATGCGGAAGCAGGCTGGAGCTTTTCTCTCCGTGGACTTCTGGTAATGGCCGAAGCTTTCATAGTTTCTATAATAATAATAATATTAATAAAAGAGAATGGGGCACGTCAGCTATGAGGGTCGCGACCGAGAATATGGGGTTTGAGTAACACTAGGGAGGAAGGCACTGTGTAGTTTCGGGTTTTAAATGGTGATGGAGCGTAACATGAAGAGCAGGTGACGGGTCTGTCGATGAAGGGGTGGTATTGAGGAAGAAATATGAGGGAAGGGAGTGCAGTACATGAAAGAAGAATTGTTGGATGCATGGAGTTATGATTCTTGGTTTCGTTTTTTTATGTACATGGTGAGTAGGCAAACTAACACATGAGGAGGTAGCAGGCTCTTGGGAGATCAGTACGTGTGTACTGCTATGTGGAGTCTGGGTACTGCAATATGGCACTTCTGAGTGACAAAAGGTTTTGATGATTTATGTTTAAGGTGAAAAGGCAGTTGAATGGTGCGGATGTTGTCAGAGCAGCGGAGGCTTGAGTTTCATGAGGCTTAGTTCGCAAGTTAATGTGTTAGAATTTAAGGAAATAACGAGGCTTATGCATGCTTAGCGTGTGAAACGTAGTGGCATGGATGGAGAAAGCAAGTTTATGCGGTGGTGAGTAGCTGATGGGAAGCTTGCGCGTCTCAATTAGGTAATGCGTGAGCAAGGGGGAGCGTCCGTTTCTCATGAATTAAGGGATGTTTGGTTATGCAAAGGGAATATAAAGGATGTATGGTGTAGTGTTTGGGTTCAGGGGATTGCGAGATCAGACCGAAATGGCGGTGGTGTATATCAGCGGTGAGGATGGCAGGTTGATGAAGAAAAGAAACGGGGTTTCCGGAATGTTCAAATCATGAAGGGCGAACGCTTGGAAGTGGGCGAAGAACAGACGGGGACGTGAATCAGTAGAAAACGCCAGTATAAGCAACTGACGCAAATCGTTATTTAACGGTTAACGCGCAAAGGTGAGTAAATTTACTAATTCTAATTATTTTAAAATATTATAATTATATTTTAAATGTTGTCTGAATGTTGTGAGATGGTCGATTAGGTAGATTACAATTAAATTGGTTGAATATTATATATCGTTGCATATGTACCCATCATCGGTTGAATACTGATTCCATAGATCAAAAAAATTCCTAGTAGAAATCAGTGTAAATTGTTTGACTAACATCTGTGGATGCGGGAAACCGGTTGGAGGAATCCAACCAGATTCCTCAGTATTTATGTGTACTGTTTGTTTTATATGTATGCACTGTTTGAACACAAATGACAGTAAAACCCCGTGTGAATATTGATGTTGAATGAAAATTCAACATTTTTTTCAATAAATCAATAAACGATATCGATTAAGAAAGTGGTAACAGTCGATCGTAAAACCATCGTTTGGTTAAGAAGTGATTGGCCGTTAGGTAAATCAACGAAGTTAATTATAAAAATTATATTTTTATAATTAAAGCAAAGTTTTAAATTATAATAGAAGTTCTATTATAAACCAGTATTTCAGAGCTCGTTTTTATAAAATAAATAAAAACGATTGTTGACATTTAAATAAGTATATAAAGCAGAAATTATCCGACGATTAAATATTTGGATAATTATATTTAAGATAAACTGTTTAGAAATAAATCTAATGTTAAGAAGTAATTAAAATCAGTTAACGAATTTACTGATGGAATGAAGTTGATTTAATCAACTGTTATTTGGGAAAATGATTATTAGATTAATTGGTCTTTAATTAATCTAATGGGAACAATTTATAAATAAATTAATCAAAATTAATGAGATTTAATTACCTTTTTAGTTTAAGAAGTTATAAATAGAACTGTGGGATGGAGAAAGCGAAGAGATAATGTAAAATATAAATAATAATCATAAACAACAGAGATTTCAAAGTAAGAATATAGTGTTATAAAACCATAGTCAAAATTTAACAAGAAAATATGGTCTGATAGATATTATAAGTAATAAGGAATTAGAGTTAAAGACTTATATCTGTTCTAAGGTAAGAACGTTGTCGATCAAGGTCTGAGAGGTAAATAGAATACCCCAACTTGAATGGCTTCACTATTATCGAGGAACGATATCAGTTTGTAACGGAAAGATATGTCAAGACTAGTATGAAGGGAATATGGCAGCGTATGCAAGTCTTAGAACTATAGCGATAAAATAAACGATGTTGATTAGGCTTAAGCGTGACTGTTATGTCAAGATTAGTTATAAAGGAGAATATTACAGCGTATGACAAGTTTGAGCTATAATGATAAAATAACGTTGTTGACAGGGTAAGTGTGACTATAATGTTGAGATTAGTTATTAAGAAAATATTACAGCGTATTGCAAGTTTTTACTCTTGCGATAAATTAACGCTGTTAACAAAACTTAAGCGTGATTTAAATATATAGCAGCACTTCCTTGGAAATGGAAATTGTTTGGTTTGAAATCCACTTATTCTAGAGTAATAAGTAACAACATTTGTTCAAAGATAATATAAGAATAAGTTTAGAAAGAGAAATTGGAGAATCATATCAGAAAACGATGGCAGCATTTAGATGTTGGAAATGTAATTAGAATTAAACCATTAGAATATGGAAATATAATTCGACGAAGTCGAATGTATTAAAGTAAATCATTGTAGGAATTATAATCTGATAGGATCGGTAATACTTAGCCTAAGACAATAAATTATAATACGATACGTAATCAGTGTTTGGTAATAAACTTGATAAGAAGTTGTCGTAGAGAACAAAGTTTATAAAGTGGATTGGGAATATAAAGTATGAAAGAGATTTCGGTAAACAAGATAACGGTATTTACTATTTGAATAATGAACTATTTGATAAAGGTGTTCAGACTTTTATAATAGAAATGATATTCACATTTTAAAGTGAATAATGTTTTAAGAGTGAGCGTTAGGCCGATTAAAAGGTTTAAATGAATTGGAGATATTTTCCAATGTAGATAGGGTAGATTATCCAAGTATAGGAATAAAGAATATTAAAGAATGGAAATGTTTCGAACGTTAATAATGCATGTTATCTGGAACATGACATAATAAGAATTTATAATATCTGGAAATGTTTTCCAAGAAGTGTAAAAAGGCTAAAACAGGATTTGAGAAATATCTGGTAAGATATGGGAATTCGAATAATAAAAACGAATGTTAAATAAAAAGTACCCGTGTGTATGTGATACATTTGAATGAATGTTTGTTTTTACTTCAGTGGTTAAATAACCGACCATCGAAATGTTTTGACCATCGTTGTCAATACAGAGAGACCGATTGGATTTATTATCTGAAAACCACTCCGTATAGGCATAAGCGCTGCGAATTAGATATGCTGAAGATAATTCAAGACGGAGTTAAATGCAAGGGTCGTCCAGTTCTAGAATGGTGTTTTTTTGTTTGTCCAATCCTAGGACAACTTGTATGGACGAGTGTCTGAAAGAGTATTTCCAACGGTCACGTTGTTAATTTTTACAAAAATACCAAGTTGGTGGGGAGAAGGTAACTTTTCTTTATTCTACACCCAGCGTGCATTTGTGTAATCAACATGTGATTAAGGATTTGACGATGTGGCATTCAAAGTGAATGGTGATCAGATGTTCTGAAGATAGACGTAGCCTCTAGCCTCACAACCAGGAAGTAACAAAAGTTGGGCTAGGCAGCATGGCTAGTTGGGTCATCCCCGAGCAGGGTGTACTGTCACCGATCTAGAGAAAATTCATATTTATACTTCTTTTCGATTCTATATCGTCAAATGACGGTTGGATGGCCTACAACCGTGGTGGCAATATATTCACGACACTCAAGCTAAATGAGTGAGCGGTCATGTGTGGCCGGGTTGCAAGACGTTCTTGTTGAACCCAGGTGTATCCCCTCTAGTGTACACTGTTCGGAAGGTGCTCCCATACCTTGTCTGTGGGAATCCATTCTCTAATAAGCGCCCTGCGTTTTATGATTTTATACTATATATATGTGGAGCGTGAGATGCAAGCGTTCTGCTACTTGGATAATTATTTGTTTAGACATTATCATAATATCACTGGTTTGATATCAAAGTAATTTGGGTTATAGTAAGATAAAAGCCGTCCATGTTTATGTGTGGGCTGGTCTTACTATTATCCTTTTGTTTCAAAAGGATTTTCGTCAAAGTAAAACTGTATGGTTAGAATTTACTCACACCGGTCCAATGACTGACCCAGAGTTTATTTTGTTTGTTTTCCCTAAACTCTTGGGTGCCCAAATTTGTACGGACAGTAAAGTGTTTCAGGCTTTTACAGATACACTTGGAGGAGCTCAAAGCAGAAGGCTTCACCATTAGTATTTAGAGATTATTTCCGCTGTGATATGATGTGTTGTACTCTGATATATGGTATGTATATACAATACAGTTTTGTAACTCAAAATTATGTTATATAATACATTTATTTATTCCGCTGTGAGTTTCGTGTTTACTCTGATTCTGTTCAGTTGACTTCTTCTTCTTCTTCTTCTTCTTCTATTCTATTAGTTCTATCTTTTCTATCTCATCCTCTAAATTCTTTCTATTAATGACCTGAATTTTCATGCAATTTAAGTTGAATGCATAGAATATTAGTCAGCTCAAATTGGCACGGATTTTCTGGCCGTTACATAATGGCACATGCTAAGTATGGTAGGGATAAGTAACAACACTTAACCAATATGACATGACACGTGGGTGGGTTAAGTCAGCATGAATGAATAACCAACATTTAACCAACGTAACTTGTGGTTTAATAAGTAGATGGGGTTAAGTCAACTTGGGTGCTTAGCCAACACTTAACCAATACAACCGTGTAAAAGTAAAGAAGTATGGGGAATGTTAACAACCTATCATAATGTAAAGTGATAGGGTGTAATTAATTGACGAGAATGACATAAGTCACAAGAATAACACAGCAAGAGATTGGTTGAATGGAATAATCCTCTAAGTGTCAACCTGATGTTGACTTTGGTCTTGGGGTTTGACACTAAGGTTATTGTTCTTTTACCAGTGTAAACATGAACGATAAGATGAGTTGGTCAGTAAACCTTAGTTAAGAGAACTAAGTACAAGACCTTAGTTAAGAGAACTAAGTACAAGACATTAGTTAAGAGAATTAAGTACAAAACCTTAGTTAAGAGAACTAAGTACAAGACCTTAGTTAAGAGAACTAAGTACAAAACCTTAGTTAAGAGAACTAAGTACAAAACCTTAGTTAAAGGAGCCCACGTCTACTTAGAAACTCGGATAGACTACAACGGACTGGGATATAAAGCACGCAGCTTCAGGGGACGTATAGCAGGGTACTCTTGGTATCCATCTGTGAGAATGCAGATGATCCACTGGGCTCACAGAGGTTAGGTCTACACGGTTACGAACCAAGAGTATGCCTTGGTTGCAATAATTAGGAAGCAACCTAAAGACTAGGATGGACCAGCGTGGGTCGGAGAGACCGATTAGTTCCCTATGATAGCAACTCATCGTCTACCTACCATCCTCAGTCAGTACGAAAAGAGGAAAGGCAGAGAACTCCAAATGGCCATATACTTGCTATCTAGTTATGGGTGAGGTAAGGCCAATAGGGAAGGGCATAGATGGCCAGGCAGTTGTGCCAGGGAAAGTTCTCGTTCTTGATTTTCATGGGTGCCTTTCATTTGTTAATTGAGGGAGGGGTCTAGTGGGACCATAACCACTGTAAAGGCAGACCTTAGCATCTGCATCGGCAGATATCTTAAAGCTCCCGACCGAGTTCTGTGTTTCTCAATTAGCCCTGCCATGGGACTCGGGTTCGCACATATAGAGAACATGTGCAAGTAGACAGTAAGTACGATTGACAAATACGTATGTAGGAAAAGCCTAGGTACATACACATCGCTCTGGGTGGTGTATCGTAGACTAGAGGGCATTACTCGATGATGGAACTAGGTCAAACCAAGGGTGGAAGTCCAAACGCTTACGTAATATAGTAACAAAGGTTCTACGGAGACATAGCATTGGTACACACACACAATATATACATATATATATATATATGCACATGAGATTCGGTACGACATGTGGCATTGGATAAGGGACCGCATACACACGAATGAGACCATGCGAGTGGGATATACCTTATTTGGGTGTAGCTACATATACAATATATTAGGTTGATCTACTAGGGAGTAGATGCGTGCGACGTGTGTACAGGCCATAAGGGCTATTAACACAAATAACCTAATAAAAAAGAAAATATAAAAGACCGGTATATGTAGTGTTATTCAACATTTGTGGTTTAAAACCATTCACGCAGAACTTATGTTCCGACCCACTCCTCATTACATACTCGCTGGTTAGGTAGTGACAGAGATATGATAGCTTGGGATACTGGTTAAGCAGTATGTTTATTAAGGTAAAGCTATATTTTAATTACAATATATTTTATTCCTTTCGTTATGAGGTGCTTTACGAGTTCTGACATGTTTCTTTATCTCTGTCTTTTCTGCAGGATACCTGTTATAACCCCAAACTTCCACGGAATGAAAGTAAGGGATAATCATTTGGAATACAACATAAATACAATAACACATGTCACAGATACGACATAGCATAGGAAATTCATAGAGTAACAACATCATAGCAGCGGAAATATAATGACATCAACCACAGAAAATCCACAGTCACAGAATTCTAAATTATTACATCAAGTTTGCAGAAAAAGAAATAAGCTCCAACTCCAACTTAAACAACGTGGAATAAACCAAGTTTAATGTCTGGAAAAAAAAGAAAAATGCAAAAGCAGCGAATGATAGATGTCTTCAACTCCAAGTCATCACCTCTCCACAACAGCAAATTCAGGGAAGATAATAATCAGCTCCAAAGAAAAGACTCCAAGCAAAGAATAAACCTGTTTACTTTGCTGCCCGTGTAGAAAGAAGGGCACCTAAGTTTGCAAAAAGGTGGAAACAAACAACGGGTCAGTCGTGGGACTGGTGTGAGAATTCTTAACTAATAAATCACTATTAATAGGGCAAATCCAAAGACCACGCCGCTAACGCGGAACGGGTTTACTCTAGTGGATTGCCGTGCATAAAAGTGTCAGAATAAATGATAAGTAAATCGTACAACAACGTTATGCTTTTTTGAAAAATGGGATCACCATAAGACCCAGGTCCCATCACACAATGCAGCGCAAACCAGAGGATAGGGTTTTACCTTATAGTGATTAAACATGCTAAATACGGTAAATACGAGTTTAATATTATTATTAGTATATATCAAAGCGTTTCAAAGTAAATGTATAAATCCTAGGAAGAATAGTATCCCATACTACTATGCCTCCATACTAGTAATACAATCGAATTCGTAGGGTTGTATTTGGATTTTGGTTTGCATCATGAGTCAAGGCTAGGGAGGAGCTCCTACCGATTCCAGACACTCTAGCTAATGTCTCAGGACCCCCCGCAGTGAACCCTTGGAAAGCTGCAGGGCCGGTCCACCATACAAGTTGCGGATTAGTTATTCCTGAACATACGTTTCCCAGTCCTATAGGACCTATCATCCGGGGCGCCTCATTCCATTATCCACATAAGTATAATGTTGGGCCGTGTTAAAGCCCAGTCACCACTTCTAGCTAGAAAGAAACGTGCTGCTCTCCTTGTGTTCCCTTCTCCGGTTTTAGACTCCGCCGGGGTGTGAGGCTCGTGAAGTCACGCTGTACACAAAGCTATGCCTAAACAGGTTGTGCTTTGATCGTCCCAAAAGGCCTGCTTTTCAACAAAACCTTGATCCTACGCATCTTAGCATGCCACATCATCACTCCATATCATGCTACCAACCCTTTGAAGAAATATATGAACGGGTGTTAAGCAAGAGAATAAATTCCCCGCCACCAAACATCCATACATTCGACAAAAGATCAGTAACATGATATTTGATAGAGTACGATGTCAGACACACAATCCATTTATTAGCTTATGCTCTGGGTCTGAGCGAAAGCCAAACAAGTGAAATCAACACGTACGTTTGGGCAATGACCATGACCATTGAATTCGAAGCAAGTCAAATCAGGGCATCGATCGTTGTCCATTCGAGGGAAGATTTACGTTCTACATACGCCATTTTCATACTTCAATTAACGTCGTTTGATTATTTAGAATGAGAAAACTTGGACTTTCCAAATAATCCTCGTATATATATATATATATATATATATTTTTAAATCCTTCTTATACATTAAAAATTATTTTTATTAATGATCCATTCCTATTTTAATTATTTAAAATAATTAAATTTTAATATAACGATGCCTTAAGTCCATGGGCGACTATGGCGCTGCTTTCAACCAATTTTTCCAAGACGGTCCTAACGGTTTCGGTTTCAAGAAAATACGACGGTCGGATCTTCTTGTATAGACGTTTAAAAGTACGATTTCAAAACGCGAACTACCACGCCCCATTCGTTTAACTTTAATTATATATATATATAATCATTGAATCGTAATAACGTCGTTTGATTAAAACAACACTCTACACAACTACCGATACTTACCAAATTTTAATTCATTTGAAGATGAAAATAATATTATCGCATCCTAAATTCATTCTTTTACTTACATTGAAAATGTAAATTCCATCCTTTTTATTTACATAAAAAAATGTAAATTTAATCCCTATGTAAATTCCTATTTTCTTTTTATTTACATGTAAAACAAATGTAAATTTTGATACATTCATAATCCTACTTTTAAATCACATATAAAAAGGTAGATCTCAACTTCAATGTACATTCTCGTCTTAGTTACATAAAAAAAAATGTAACTTATATTTGCAGTGAATCCTATTCTAAATTTACATATAAAAATGTAAGTTTAATTACAATGCAAACTCTACTTCCTATTTACATTGTAAAATATGATTTTTAATTACAATGCAAACTCTACTTCTAATTTACATTGTAAAAATATGATTTTTAATTACAATGCAAACTCTTCTTCCTATTTACATTGTAAAATATGATTTTTAATTACAATGCAAACTCTACTTCCTATTTACATTGTAAAATATGATTTTTAATTACAATGTAAACTCTACTTCTAATTTACATTGTAAAATATGATTTTTAATTACAATGTAAACTCTACTTCCTATTTACATTGTAAAATATGATTTTTAATTACAATGCAAACTCTACTTCTAATTTACATTGTAAAATTATGATTTTTAATTACAATGCAAATTCTACTTCCTATTTACATTGTAAAAATAAATAATTTTTATTTCTAATGTTCATTCTCCTTCTATGTTACATATATATATATAAAATGTAAATTCTATCATACAATGAAATTGCATCCTTCAATTATATTGAAAAATGTAGTTTTTGTCATATAGTACTTCCCTATAGACATTACATTTAAAAATGTAATATTTAACACACAATGTAAATTCATGTTTTAATTACATATAAAAATGTAGTTTTATCCTACGGTGTAATTCCCTATACAATTTACACATAAAAATGTAGATTTTAACATACGGTGGAATTCACATGTTAATTACAAAAAAAAATGTAATTTTTGACATACAGTATAATTTCCTATATAATTTACATATAAAATGTAAATTTTAACATACGATGAAATTCACATGTTAATTACAAAGAAAAATGTAATTTTTGACATACAGTATAATTTCCTGTATAATTTACATATAAAAATGTAAATTTTAACATACGATGAAATTCACATGTTAATTACAAAGAAAAATGTAATTTTTGACATACAGTATAATTTCCTATATAATTTACATATAAAAATGTAAATTTTAACATACAATGAATTTCACATGTTAATTACAAAGAAAAATGTAATTTTTGACATACAGTATAATTTCCTATATAATTTACATATAAAAATGTAAATTTTAACATATGATGAAATTCACTTGTTAATTACAAAGAAAAATGTAATTTTTGACATACAGTATAATTTCCTATATAATTTACATATAAAAATGTAAATTTTAACATACAATGAAATTCACATGTTAAATACAAAGAAAAATGTAATTTTTACCACTATGCAAAATCTACTTTAATTTAACATTATAAAAATGTAAATCCTCTACTTTACTTCACAATAAAAATAATGTAAATTACATATCGATGTAAATTTCATAGCGATATGAATTCCTACTTTAATTCACACTAAAATAATGTAAGTTGCATAACGATGTAAATTTCACAAAGATGTAAATTCCTACTTTAATTCGGGATAAAATAATGTGAATTATAATACGGTGTAAATGATGATAGATAAATACATGATTCATATCCATAAGGTATACTTCAACAAATTTAAACGAGGAAAAATCTAATTTTTCCTACCGATCTATGTTTATAATTAACAGATTTATGATTAAAAATAACGGATCTAAAATCATAGCATCACAACATTTTTAATCCATCCCATGGCAACATTCATCGCAGATCTACTTGTGTTTGATTTTCAATTCCACATAACGCAATAATAATAATAATAATTAAATTAATTAAATTATATTAAAAATAAATTCTCACCTAGCTTGGATTCAAGATGAAGGTTCGGATTCAATCAGATTTCGTGTTCAAAGTCACGGCAGTTTCGGATCTGAAAGATTTCAATTCGAAGTTCATACAAATAAATCAGAACTGACTTTTAACAACTGTCGCTGTAACGTTTAAAAGCGTGACAAAATTGAAATATTCATACCTTGAAATTTTCAGAAAAGTTCAATACCTTGAATTCGGATTTTGGGAGCTGTAGTCGATGGTTTTGTGAACGGTTTGCGGGAGATTGGAGAGCTACGAGAGGCGCATCCACGCCGGGAATCAAGGGGGGTGCGGCGGCCTGTGCAGGGGGCGGCGGTGGTTTTAATGTCGCGGGTTGGGGCTCGAAATTCGAGATCTACGGGGCGTGAAATCGAATGAAACTTGTAGGAGATTGGAGAGGAAGGAAAGAGCTTCAAAAATTCAACTACGGCTAAGTCTAACTGTGAGTGGATTGATGGGAAAATGGAGAGGAAATTTCGAATGGGGGGGCTATGGGTTCGACGCGATCAGGAAGAAGAAGGAGAAGGTACGGCCGTATATATACTAGTGTTTTCCACCTATTTTCTATTTTATTTAATTTATTTAATTCAGGAAAATACGGTTTTTTCGTTCGAACTCCAATTCGCGCTCAACGACTGTCGAACAATAGGTTTTGACGCCTTCTGAACGCAATGGCACTAGTGCTGAGGTCTAATTCTGAAGTTTACAGTGTGTTTTCTTTATTTTCAAATTAATTCTTTTATTTTTAATTCGAATGTAATTTCTAATTTCACTGGTGTCACATACGAAGTCAGAAAAATCCAGAAAAATTATTTTTGGCTTTCTTATGACAATACAATCTAAACAAATTTTATTTCGTCGAATTCTGAGACTGTTTGAAAAATGGCTATTTTTCAGTCAATTAATTTTGACCGAAATTGACAAAACACAGTTTCTTTTGCCATCCTCACATACTAGCTTCAAAAATCATGAAATTGGAAACCTAGCAATAATTTTACATTCCTTGTCCAATAAAAGTGGTTTCGTCGAATTCCGAGGTCATATGCAAAATGTGGATTTTTAAGGGCGATATATTTTCTATAGCGACCTTTCTGAAAATTCATTTGGCCATAACTTTTGATTCCCGTTATGAAACTTCGATTTTTCAGATTTATTAGAAAGATATTCATTTACAGATTTAAATATTTTTTGTTTCATCAAAATCCGGTTTATTTTGCATCATGTGTAGTTAGTCAAAGTTCAAGTTTGACTTTTCAAACTACTGTCCTATTTCTAATTCTTTATGTAATTTATTTGAATATATTTGCATTAACTTTGCTCAAAATAAATTTCCATTCATTTTTATTTGAAATAATTTATTTTAAATATTTAAACACCCCTAAAATCTCTAAAATGAAAATTTTAAATTGGCCCCAAATTTCAGGGTTGTTATAGTCTCCCCCGCTTAAGAACTTTTCATCCTCGAAAAGAAAAAGGGGAGAATAGAAGGGTAGGAACCAACATAAAGAATAGAAAATATTTTAAGCATACCTCAAAATAAAACTAATCAGGGATATCCACTCTGCATTTGGGATAGGCTTGTTTGATACTCTCCTCGGTTTCCCAAGTGCAGTCTCTAGGATCACCGCTCCATTGCACCTTGACTAGGATGATACTTTTATTTCTCAGCTTCCTAGTCTCCTTGCCAATAATTTTCAGTGGTTCTCTTCTCACTGCAAGGCTTGGGGTAATCTCTAAATCTTGCTGTGCTGCTTCTTCCACAATCAGATCTGAATCATGGACATGCCTTCGAAGTTGAGATACATGGAATACATCGTGCACTCAAGGCAACTAGTCTGGCATCTGAATTCTATAAGCTAGGGTGCCAATCTTTTCAAGAATAGGGAAGGGGCCGATGAATCTAGGTGCTAATTTTCCTGTCTTCCCAAAACGGATAACACCTCGCATTGGAGCGACTTTCAGATAGACGTAGTCACCCACTTCAAAAGCTAGCTCTCGCCTTTTTACATCTGCATAGCTTTTCTGTCTACTTTTGGCAGCCAATAGTCGCTTCCTAATAAAGTCAACTTTGTCCGAAGCTTCTCGGATCATGTCTGGACCCAACACAAGCCAATTTCCTTTTTCAACCCAACATGCTGGCGGTCTACACGGCCTACCATATAAGGCTTCAAATGGAGACATTTTCAAACTTGCTTGATAGCTATTGTTGTACGAGAATTCAACTAAATGCAAGTGATCCTCCCAAGAACCTCCAAAATCGAGTATGCAAGCTCGCAATAGATCTTCAAGAATGCGATTCACTCGCTCAGTCTGGCCGTCAGTCTGATGGTGATACGCGGTACTGAGATTTAACTTCGTTCCCAACGCATTTTGGAGTTCTTCCCAAAATTTGCTAGCAAAGATAGGATCACGGTCGCTAACGATGCTACTAGGAACTCTGTGTAAAAGAAAAGATTACTATTTAATTTGAAAAAGAGTTTTTTTATTCAGATCATGATGAAAAGGAAAAATTTAGTTTTATTACCCATGTAGCCTGACGATTTCTTTGAAATAGATTTGCGCCAGACTTTGAGCAGTTCTAGTGGATTTGACGGGTATGAAATGAGCGGACTTTGTGAAGCGATCCACGATCACCCATATGTTGTCATTTCCTTTCCTAGTACGAGGCAGACCATCTATAAAATCCATGGAGATTTGGTCCCACTTCCAATCTGGTACTTCTAATGGCTGCAACAACCCTGCCAGCTTTTTTTGATCACTTTTTACTTGTTGGCATGTGGGGCATCTACTCACATAAATGGATATATCCCTCTTCATAGACCTCCACCAAAATGTGCGCTATAAGTCTTGATACATTTTGCTCACACCGGGGTGGATGTAAAGCTTTGATTTGTGACCCTCATCTAAAAGTTCTCTTACAAGCTCGGGGATACTTGGAACACAAATCCGCCCGTGCAATCTAAGAACTCCCTTGCCATCTATTTGGAAGTCCGTGTTTTCACCTCCTTGAATTCTTTCAATCATTTTCCAAATAAAAGCATCACTTTTCTGAAGAGAGGCGATCTTATCTATCAAAGAAGGGGTGATGATGAGGCTTGCGATAATGACTTCCTTTCTACTAAGTGCGTCTGCCACAAGATTGGCTTTTCTTGGCGTATATAAGATGTCAAGATCGTATGCCGCCAGAAATTCTAGCCATCGTTGCTAACTTAAATTCAGATCTTTTTGATCGAAGAGATATTTGAAAGATTGATGGTCTGTGTATAATTCAAACTTTTCGCCCAAAAGATAATGTTTACAAATTTTTAAAGCAAAGACTACGGCCAACAACTCTAAGTCATGGACACGATAATTTTTCTCATGCGGCTTTAATTGACGACTTGCATATGCAACAACTTTACCCCTTTGCATCGGTACCGCACCAAGACCACCACTTTGAGAAGCATCGGTGTAGACCTTCAAATCTTGGTTGCCATCGATAATGGTAAGAACGGGAGCAGTAGTCAAACTCACCTTTAGCTTTTGGAATGCCTCCTAAGTTCCAGCAGCATTTTGCCTCCTAGCTCTAGCTTTAGAGGCTCTAGCGGCAGCGGTACTCATTTCTAGTCAGTTCTGTACGATCAAGGAAAGAGTCAGAATAACTATAATGGTGATTTGAGGAGTTGATCAAGATAAAAGGACGGATAAAAGATAATGATAGAATGACTAACTATTATGTATTCACATGAAATGTTCGCCATAGAATATTGTGATTCTATGTAAACGAATTATCATAAATATGTTATATCCCAAAGCGAAGTTTAACCAAAGCTCTGATACCAACTGTGATAACCCCAAACTTCCACGGAATGAAAGTAAGGGATAATCATTTGGAATACAACATAAATACAATAATACATGTCACAGATACAACATAGCATAGGAAATTCATAGAGTAACAACATCATAGCAGTAGAAATATAATGTCATCAACCATAGAAAATCCACAGTCACAGAATTCTAAATTATTACATCAAGTTTGCAGAAAAAGAAATAAGCTCCAACTCCAACTTAAACAACGTGGAATAAACCAAGTTTAATGTTTGGAAAAAGAAAAAAGAAAAATGCAAAAGCAGCGAATGATAGATGTCTTCAACTCCAAGTCATCACCTCTCCACAACAGCAAATTCAAGGAAGATAATAAGCAGCTCCAAATAAAAGACTCCAAGCGAAGAATAAACCTGTTTACCTGGCTGCCCGTGTAGAAAGAAGGGCACCCAAGTTTGCAAAAAGGCGGAAACAAACAACGGGTCAGTCGTGGGACTGGTGTGAGAATTCTTAACTAATAAATCACTATTAATAGGGAAAATCCAAAGACCACGCCGCTAACGCAGAACCGGGTTACTCTAATGGATTGCTATGCATAAAAGTGTCAGAATAAATGATAAGTAAATCGTACAACAACGTTATGCTTTTTAGAAAAATGGAATCACCATAAGACCAAGGTCCCATCACACAATGCAACACAAACCAGAGGATAGGGTTTTACCTTATAGTGAATAAACATGCTAAATACGACAAATACGAGTTTAATATTATTATTAGTATATATCAAAACGTTTCAAAGTAAATGTATAAAACCTAGGAAGAATATTATCCTATACTACTATGCCACCATACTAGTAATACAATCAAATTCATGGGGTTGTATTTGGATTTTGGTTTCCATCACGAGTCAAGGCTAGGGAGGAGCTCCTGCCGATTCGAGACACTCTAGCTAATGTCTCAGGATCCCCCGCAGTGAACCCTTGGAAAGCTGCAGAGCCGGTCCACCACACGAGTTGCGGATTAGTTATCATGAACACACGTTTCCCATTCCTATAGGACCTATCATCCGAGGCGCCACATTCCATCATCCACATAAGTAAAATGTTGGGCAGTGTTAAAGCCCAATCACCACTTCTAGCTAGAAAGAAATGTGCTGCTCTCCCTGCGTTCCCTTCTCCCGTTTTAGACTCCACCGGTGTGTGAGGCTCGCGAAGTCACGCTGTAAAAAAATCTATGACTAAATAGGCTGTGCTTTGATCGTCCCACAAGGCCTGCTTTTCAACAAAACCTTGATCCTATGCATCTTAGCATGCCACATCATCACTCCATATCGTACTACCAACCCTTTGAAGAAATATATGAACAAGTGTTAAGCAAGAGAATAAATTCCCCGCCACCAAACATCCATACATTCGACAAAAGATCAATAACATGATATTTGATAGAGTATGATGTCAGACACACAATCCATTTATTAGCTTATGCTCTGAGTCTGAGCGAAAGCCAAATCCGTGAAATCAACACGTACGTTTGGGCAATGACCATGACCCTTGAATTGGGAGCAAGTCAAATCAGGGCCTCGATCGTTGTCCATTCGAGGGAAGATTTACAGTCTTCATACGCCATCTTTATACTTCAATTAACGTCGTTTGATTATTTAGAATGAGAAAACTCGGACTTTCCAAATAATCCTCGTATATATATATATATATATATATATATTAAGATTCTTCTTATACATTAATAATTATTTTTATTAATGATTCATTACTATTTTAGTTATTTAAAATAATTAAATTTTAATATAACGACGCCTTAAATCCATGGGCGACTAAGGCGCTGCTTTCAACCAATTTTGATTTTTACATTTCTCAGAATCTAACCGTTGGATCTTAACGTAATATATATCGTTGGAAAGGTTTTCCCAAGACGGTCCTAACGGTTTCGGTTTCAAGAAAATCCGACAGTCGGATGTTCTTGTATAGTCGATTAAAAGTATGGTTTCAAAACGCGAACTACCAGCCCCATTCGTTTAACTTTAATTATATTTATATATATAATCATTGAATCGTAATAACGTCGTTTGATTAAAACAACGCTGTACACAACTACCGATACTTTCCAAATTTTAATTCATTTGAAGATGAAAATAATATTATCGCATCCTAAATTCATTCTTTTACTTACATTGAAAATGTAAATTCCATCCTTTTTATTTACATAAAAAAAATGTAAATTTAATCCCTATGTAAATTCCTATTTTCTTTTTATTTACATGTAAAACAAATGTAAATTTTGATACATTCACAATCCTACTTTTAAATCACATATAAAAAGTTAGATCTCAACTTCAATGTACATTCTCATCTTAGTTACATAAAAAAATGTAACTTATATTTGCAGTGAGTCCTATTCTAAATTTACATATAAAAATGTAAGTTTAATTACAATGCAAACTCTACTTCCTATTTACATTGTAAAATATGATTTTTAATTACGATGCAAACTCTACTTCTAATTTACATTGTAAAATTATGATTTTTAATTACAATGCAAACTCTACTTCCTATTTACATTGTAAAATATGATTTTTGATTACAATGCAAACTCTACTTCTTATTTACATTGTAAAATATGATTTTTAATTACAATGCAAACTCTACTTCTAATTTACATTGTAAAATACGATTTTTAATTACAATGCAAACTCTACTTCTAATTTACATTGTAAAAATATGATTTTTAATTACAATGCAAACTCTACATCCTATTTACATTGTAAAAATGAATAATTTTTATTTCTAATGTTCATTCTCCTTCTATGTTACATATATATAAAAAAAATGTAAATTCTATCATACAATGAAATTGCATCGTTTAATTATATTGAAAAATGTTGTTTTTGTCATATAGTACTTCCATATAGACATTACATATGAAAATGTAATATTTAACACACAATGTAAATTCATGTTTTATTTACATATAAAAATGTAGTTTTATCATACGGTGTAATTCCCTATACAATTTACACATAAAAATGTAGATTTTAACATACGGTGGAATTCACATGTTAATTACACAGAAAAGTGTAATTTTTGACATACAGTATAATTTCCTATATAATTTACATATAAAAATGTAAATTTTAACTTACGATGAAATTCACATGTTAATTACAAAGAAAAATATAATTTTTGACATATAGTATAATTTCCTATATAATTTACATATAAAAATGTAAATTTTAACATACGGTGGAATTCACATGTTAATTACAAAGAAAAATGTAATTTTTGACATACAGTATAATTTCCTATATAATTTACACTTACAAAGAAAAATGTAATTTTTGACATACAGTATAATTTCCTATATAATTTACATATAAAAATGTAAATTTTAACATACGATGAAATTCACATGTTAATTACAAAGAAAAATGTAATTTTTGACATATAGTATAATTTCCTATATAATTTACATATAAAAATGTAAATTTTAACATACGATGAAATTCACATGTTAATTACAAAGAAAAATGTAATTTTTGACATAAAGTATAATTTCCTATATAATTTACATATAAAAATGTAAATTTTAACATACGATGAAATTCACATGTTAATTACAAAGAAAAATGTAATTTTTGACATACAGTATAATTTCCTATATAATTTACATATAAAAATGTAAATTTTAACATACGATGAAATTCACATGTTAAATACAAAGAAAAATGTAATTTTTACCACTATGCAAAATCTACTTTAATTTAACATTATAAAAATGTAAATCCTCTACTTTAATTCACAATAAAAATAATGTAAATTACATATCGATGTAAATTTCATAACGATATGAATTCCTACTTTAATTCACACTAAAATAATGTAAGTTGCATAACGATGTAAATTTCACAAAGATGTAAATTCCTACTTTAATTCACGATAAAATAATGTGAATTACAATACGGTGTATATGATGATAGATAAATACATGATTCATATCCATAAGGTATACTTCAACAAATTTAAACGAGGAAAAATCTAATTTTTCCTACCGATCTATGTTTATAATTAATGGATCTATGATTAAAAATAACGGATCTAAAATCATAGCATCACAACAATTTTAATCCATCCCATGGCAACATTAATCGCAGATTTACTTGTGTTTGATTTTCAATTCCACATAATGCAATAATAATAATAATTAAATTAATTAAATTATATTAAAAATAAATTCTCACCTAGCTTGGATTCAATCTGATTTCGTGTTCAAAGTCCCGGCAGTTTCGGATCTGAAAGATTTCAATTTGAAGTTCATACAAATAAATTAGAACTGACTTTTAACAACTGTCGCTGTACCGTTTAAAAGCGTGACAAAACTGAAATATTCATACCTTGAAATTTTCAGAAAAGTTCAAAACTTTGAATTCGGATTTCGGGAGCTGTAGTCGATGGTTTTGCGAACGGTTTGCGGGAGATTGGAGAGCTACGAGAGGCGCATCCACGCCGGGAATCTAGGGGGGGTGCGGCGGACTATGCAGGGGGCGGCGACAGTTTTAATGTCACGGGTTGGGGCTCGAAATTTGAGAGCTACGGGGCGTGAAATCGAATGAAACTTGTCGGAGACTGGAGAGGAAGGGAAGAGCTTCAAAAAGTTCAACTACGGCTAAGTCTAATTGTGAGTGGATTGATGGGAAAACGGAGAGGAAATTTCGAAGGGGGGGCGGCTATGGGTTCGACGCGATCAGGAAGAAGAAGGAGAAGGTACAGCCGTATATATACTAGTATTTTCCACCTATTTTCTATTTTATTTAAATTATTTAATTTTGGAAAATACGGTTTTTTCATTCGAACTCCAATTCGCGCTCAACGACTGTCGAACAATAGGTTTTGACGGCTTCTGAAAGGAATGGCACTAGTGCTGAGGTCTAATTCTGAAGTTTACAGTGTGTTTTCTTTATTTTCAAATTAATTCTATTATTTTTAATTCGAATTACTTTCTAATTTCACTGGGGTCACATACGAAGTCAGAAAAATCCAAAAAAATATATTTTTGGCTTTCTTATGACAATACGATCCTAACAAAATTTATTTCGTCGAATTCTGAGACTTATTGAAAAATGGCTATTTTTCAGTCGATTAATTTTGACCGAAATTGACAAAACACATTTTCTTTTGCCACGCTCACATACTAGCTTCAAAAATCATGAAATTTGAAACCAAGCAATAATTTTACATCCCGGACCCAACAAAAGTGGTTTCGTCGAATTCCGGGGTCATATGCAAAATGTCGATTTTCAAGGGCGATATATTTTCTATAGCGACCTTTCTGAAAATTCATTTGACCATAACTTTTGATTCCGTTATGAAACTTCGATTTCTCAGATTCATTAGAAAGATATTCATTTACAGATTTAAATATTTTTCGTTTCATCAAAATCCAATTTATTCTGCATCCTGTGTAGTTAGTCAAAGTTCAAGTTTGACTTTTCAAACTACCATCTTATTTCTAATTCTTTATGTAATTTATTTGAATATATTTGCATTAACTTTGCTCAAAATAAATTTCCATTCATTTTTATTTGAAATAATTTATTTTAAATATTTAAACACCCATAAAATTTCTAAAATGAAAATTTTAAATTGGCCCCAAATTTCAGGGTTGTTATAATACCAAAGCAAAACAGTTCGGGTCTCGATGGATTGGAATTTTGAAAATCTGGTATCAGAGCTTCGGTTCAGTTTTCCTTAGGTAAAGTTCATGAGTGAACGTATTTAAGATTTTATGTTCCGCTTAAGTTTTTATTTTATGGAGTTGGAACATGTGCTAGAAGAATGGACGGTTACCAATAAACATAGCAAGTTTTAGATCTGCAATATAGCACAAAAACGGAGGTGAACGATCGAGGAAGGAGACGGAATGAGCAATAATAAATAAATAAATCAATAAAAAACTAGGTCGACCCTAGTGTCGACATCCCCACCCTGGTCGACCTCCCCGCGCATAAAAAATAATTAAAACGCCAAGGCCAAAGGCCTTCGGCTCCATTCGCTTCTCCACCTTCTCCATTTTAGCAAGCATGAAACCCACCTCCACCACCATGTTTTTCACCTCCCACCACTCCAAATCTCCACCGTTTTGCGCAAAATTACCCCCAAATTGAAGCTAGAAGCCTCCTTTACCCGGATCTATACCTTTCCCCTCTCAACTCAGGCTTAATTCGCCATGACGGACTCATCCTCCCTTCTTGCCTCTTTTCCCCAACTCACACCTCAATAGATCGCTTGGTGCAACACTCGAAGAGAAGTAGTCGAGTCATATGTCAACACTGCGGGTTTGAAGTTGTTAGGGCGTCCGGTTAAGTTTTGCGATTTTGTTGGAACACCCTTGGAGGGTTTATTTGCAGATGCGGGATTAATCGCAATTTTGGATATTAATGTATTCGAGCGAAAGGGATACAAGAGGTTGGTAGGACTTTTTGATGCTAATTTAGAAATTGGGGTAGATAATGATGGTTTGGTTACCTATAATTCGGATGTAAAGGGAACCATCATTGGTTTCAATGAAATACAGTTTGGGGAAATGTTGAACATCCGTGGTACAGGACATGAGCTAGCGGATTTTGAGATGACTGACTTGACTGTGTGGCATAGGATTTTCTACGATGCTTACGTGAGGACTTGGTATTATGCCCATCTACGTCCCTTAGCCAGATTTGTTCGTCGGATTTTACAATATAATCTTGTTGGACAGACTGGTGGATTTGATAGGATATCACAAACCATTAAACGAGCCACATATGCTATTTTTGGGGGCACTCAGATAAATTGGGCTGGCGCTATCCTACAGTATTATGACTCTACTAGAAAGGCAAGCCAGTCAAACATTGCTTTCAGAAATTTATGGACAGTTGTTTTTACACGAAGCCATGTTCCGCTGCATAGGGATTGTTTTATACCACCTTCTCCCCATCCCTCCAGTATTATGGATTTGGTTGCATTTACGAGGATGCATATCAACCTACATGATTTGTTAGAGCCTCAGCCTGTGGAGCATGATGGAGGAGACGAGGGGGAGGAAGAAGAGCATGTGCAGGGACCGCAGGGTGGCGACTACCAGCGCGAATATGAGGGAGAAGCCCATTATGTACCGCTGGCAGGATCAGACCCATATGGGACAGAGCAGGCTTAGGGAGGTGCTTGGGCTTCCTTGGCTCCATGATGGGGTACTTCCAGTACATCTTAGTGGGACCCTTGGGTTTCTGGAGAGCCAGACTGGAGGGCGGAATTGAGGGGAGTTTCTGAGCTACAGGCTCGGTTAGTTAGAGATCACCAGGACATCTTGAGGACCCAGCAACAGATGCTCCAGACACACTTTGAGTTTGGACAGACTCAACAGCAGATGCTACAGGAGATGAGCACTTCCTATGATCAGTTAGGGGCTGGGCTACAGGACTTGCAGTTAGAGGTTAGGGAGGAGGCTAGACAGCTTACAGGGCATCTAGATAGTATGTTTGTGGCCTAGAGGATCTCATTCATAGTTTCTTCCCATAAAGTTCTGACCTCTATCACTGTTTAGTAGGGTAGTATCTTATTATATAACGTATGGTTGTTTCCCTTTCTTTTAACCAGTTGAAGAAATGTACTAGAATTTATCTTGACATAATCTACGAGTTGTTTAATTAAAAAATTTCCTGTTGTAATTTGGTGGGCATGAAGAATTAAATATGTATATTTATGAAGCAAAGAAAATGAAAAAAATCTAAGTTAACTAAACTAGAATGCTAAGCGAAAACGGGAAAATATAGATTATTCCGTTAAGCACATAAAGAACAAAATTTGGAAAATTAGATTTTTCCTAAATTTTAAAATTTAATAATGGTTGGTAGGATTTTGGATGCAACAATTGGATGAACTATGCTCTTACTCTGTAAGAGTGTGGGAAAAATTTGGGTGAAAAATGTTTTGACTTTTCAAAAATATTACATTCATATAGAACTGCAAGTATATTTAGGATGTGAGCATCATGTTTTGAAATAATTTTTAAATTTGCGTACACATAAGTGGTACATCTAGGCATACATGCTTTACTATAATGTATTTCACTTTCCACATGTACACAATGGTCGCAACAATTGGATGCACACTTGATGGATGAGTATTACGAGGGATTATCTATTTTACTCTTATCGAATTTCGGGGATGAAATTCTTTAAGGGTGGGAGAATGTAACACCCACAATTTTCAGTATAATTAAAGATGTACATATGTGTATTTATGCAAAGATAGGTAAGTAATTGTGATGTAAAATAAAAATTAGTAAATATATGAGAGAGAAAGGAAATTTTCTTCAGTAATAGTGTGTGTAGAGGAAAAGATAATAAAATAAGGATACTTAATTTAAATATCAGGAATTAAGTAAAACAGACATTATCATTGCGTCCATCTCGGAATTCTGCTTAGGATAGAGTCCAAGTTTGAGTAGATCGGATAATGTACGAAGAAGTTATGAGCCATATAAGTTTGTATACACACTGAAAACTATATACGTATATATAAACCAAACCAACGTTCAAAATAGTTCAAACTAAATCGAATTCAGGCCAGGAACATGAGCGGGAAAATTCCCGCTCAAAGAGGTCGACCCCATTAAGGGAGGTCAACCATTGGGTCGACCTCCCTTGAAGAAGGTCAACACTAGGTTCGACCTCCCTGGGGTGGGGTCGACCTGTTCAGCCAGAATGTGGGCTGGGTGCTTTTGTTCGATCCTGGACGGATTTTCTGGCTTGGTTCGTTTGGTTGCTGCTATAAAGGGACCCCTAATCCAATTGTTATCTTCACAGTAATCCATGGCGATGCCATGGCTCTGCTCTAATCTAAACTCACCTTATTCTCCACTTAAAACTGGATCTATCTTCTCCTCTTTCTCTTCAAAAGTTATTCTTAAATCAAAAAGATTAGACTTAGGATTGTCACAAACGCAAAGAAAACAACGAAGAGGTTTCAGATCCAAAAACACCACGTAAGAAAAGAGAAGATTCGGATTTATGAACTATAGAAGAAAAAGGGAGTAAATCAAAAACAAATCAGATCTAAAATTTGGGATGCAAAGCAATGTGAGTGGACTTTAAATTATAATTGTTGTATAATGTTATTAATATCATTCGCCATTCCCCATGTCTACATATAATGAATATGATGTTAATTCAACAAGATCTGTTATTTTATTTATGCCTACGTTGAATTCTCTCCTTTTATTCTTTCCCCTTTTCATTTTTATAGTTAGGCTATCTCGAGACTACGTCTATCATTGATACATACGTTTTAAACGTGAATGAGAAATTATGAAAGGAAAGGGATTATTGGGTGTAATATGAATTGGAAGTAGTGGTGTATAATTTTGAAACAGAATTTTGGGTATGATTATACTAAAATGTGGAACTTGTATAATAAAACAAACTGGATATGGAATTTGTGTGATTTATTATGATTGGCATGTAATTGGATAACATGGGATGTGAAGTTATTTGTAATTCGGAAGATAAACATAAGGGATTAATCAAATTATATGCATGAACGTGGGACTAGGTAATATGCACATTTGGTATGAATATATATGTGGTTTGGACAATTAATTATAACATGGAACAGGCGTGAATATGATTATAAGCGATTTTTTGGAATATACGACTAAAATTTGGGTTATAAACATGAAATTGACACTACTGGCATAACTTGAACATGAACATATTTGTGAATTTGGTAATTGGCATATGACACCTTGAGTCGACATGAACTGTTAATTGGCAAAAGATGAAACATGGCTAACTCGAGGTTAGACTGAGTTTGCAGTGTAATTCTGCCCGTAACCGCCCGGCACATCCAGTGACCGCAAACAATAGGTTCTAATGTGAGAAGTTAGTCATATCGTGCTCGAACCCGAGGTTAGGTTGAGTTGTGTTGTAAGTCTGCCCGGAACCGCCCGGCACATCCAGCAACTGCAACAATAGGTCTAATGTGAGAGGTTGGTGCATTAAAAATTAATTAATGCTAATGACACATGCTAAGTATGGTAGGGTTAAGTAACAACAGCTAACCAATATGACATGACGCGTGGGTAGTTTTAAGTCAACATGAATGAATAACCAACACTTAACCAACGTAACTTGTGGTTTCATAAGTAGATGGTGTCAAGTCAACTAGGGTGCTTAGACAATGCTTAACCATGAAAGCCGTGTAAAAGTAAAGAAGTATGGAGAATGTTAACAACCTATCTTAATGTAAAGTGATAGGTTGTAATCAATTGATGAGAATGACATAAGTCACAAGAATAACACAGCAAGAGATTGGTTGAATGGAATAATCCTCTAAGTGTCAACCTGATGTTGACTTCGGTCTTCGGGGTTGACACTTAGGTTATTGTTCTTTTACTAGTGTAAACATGAACGATAAGATGAGTTGGTCAGTAAACCTTAGTTAAGAGAACTAAGTACAAAACCTTAGTTAAGAGAACTAAGTACAAAACTTAGTTAAGAGAACTAAGTACAAAACCTTAGTTAAAGGAGCCCACGTCTATTTAGAAACTCGGATAGACTACAACGGACTGGGATATGAAGCACGCAACTTCAGGGGACGTATAGTAGGGTACTCTTGGTATCCCTCTGTGAGAATGCTGATGATCCACCTAGACTCACAGAGGTTAGGTCTGCACAGTTACAAACCAAGAGTATGCCTTGGTTGCAATAATAAGGAAGCAAGTTATAGACTAGAATGGACCAGCGTGGGTCGGCGAGACCGATTAGTGCCCTGTGATAGCAACTCGTCGTCTACCTACCATCTTCAGTCAGTACGAAAAGAGGAAAGGCAGAGAACTCCAAAAGACCATATACTTGCTATCTAGTTATGGGTGAGGTAAGGCCAATAGGGAAGGGCATAGAGGGCCTGACAGTTCTGCTAGGGAAAGTTCTCATTCTTGATTTTCATGGGTGCCTTTCATTTGTTAGTTGAGGGAGGGGTCTAGTGGGACCATAGCCACTGTAAAGTCAGACCTTAGCATCTGCATCGGCAGATATCTTAAAGCTCCCGACCGAGTTTCGTGTTTCTCGATTAGCCCTGCCACGGGACCCGGGTTCGCACATATAGAGAACAAGTGCAAGTAAACAGTAAGTACGATTGACGAATACGTATGTATGAAAAGCCTAGGTATTACACATCGCTCTGGGTGGTGTATCGTAGACTAGATGGCATTACTCAATGACGGAACCTACTCAAACCTAGGGTGGCAGTCCAAACGCTTACGTAATATAGTAACAAAGGTTCTATGCAGACGTAGCGTTGGTACATACATACATAAATATATATATATATATATATATATACATGAGATTAGGTACGACATGTGGCATTGGATAAGGGACTGCATACATACGGAGGAGACCGTGCGAGTGGGATATACCTTAATTTGTGGTAGCTACATATACACTATATTAGGTTGATCTATGTAAGACCAAAAAGTGGTTCTAACACCCAAATTGATTAAAAGCAAATGAAATGAGATAAAAATGAAAATGAACACACAGGATTTATAGTGGTTCGGCGAAGAAATGCCTACGTCCACTTATCTTTCACTATATTCAATGATTCAGTTTCAAATACAATGAAATATTCACTTGATTCCACTCACAACTCACTTATATTCACTCAATTGACAAAAACAAATAATGAAAGAAGATTTGGATTCTCCGGGAGTACTGGAGTTCGGATTATGGAGGTGGTTGAATTCTCGAAATGCCAGAAAAAAGATCCCTTTCTTGGTATCCAGACGGGGTATTTATAGGTGTGAATTTGCTCAAAACCCGATCCGGATCGGAGCCACGTGTCATCCATCCCATTAGCCTCGGGTTCGGATGGATTACTGTGTTGACAACGCATCAGAGTAATGAACGTTATAGGCAGGAACTGGCCATAGCCGATCCGGATATCCAGGCGCTTATGCAGGGGAACGATATGGAAAATGGGTTCGGGTCGGAGGTATACATACCAGGGGTTCGGATCGGGATACCCGATCCGACCCGGATTGACTTGGTGACAATTCTCTCTTCTCTTTATTCTGCTCCGCTCCGACCCATCTCTGTAGCAATTGGGTGGCTTTCCGATCCATCTTGAAGAAGACTGCCCTCCGATCCGAACATGCACTCTCTGATTTCAACAGCAATAGCTCACCGATCCGAACAGGAGACTTTATCCGATCCGAACCGATACGTTGCTTTGACCCGACCCGAATGATTGCAGCTGTCCGATCTAGGCTGTAGTGTCTTCTCCGATCTGAGTAGTGATGGTCTCTCCGATCTGAACCGAAGTCTTCTAATTAAAAATGCTCTTCAATGCTTAACATCTTGACTTTGTGTTGCCTAGTTCACAAAGTAGGCTAACATTTTCCCCCCTCAAAGGATGCTTCTGTTGGAAACGGAGCATGCTTTGATTGCCATTGCACAATACCTTCATCCTTCCTTTTGAATTCACATGTCAAGTCGTTGTTCATCATCCTGTTCGGTTTGGGTTCCGACCCGAACGGATTTATAGTTTGAGTTCCGACCCGAATGGATTATCTATGCCTTGCAACAGATCAATGGGCCAGAAAGTGTGGGCTGTTGAGCTCGTACTCCGGACCGAACGGAAAAATAGGAGGGGAATACGAGTAGCCACCTCCCTCCTGTATATATTCTCTGCCCCTGTCTCCTTCTTTCTTTCTTCTTCTTTTACTTTCGCCGTTCTTCCAGGAATTACTCCAAAGAAAAAAAAACGAAAATCCTAACTTCCCAAAAAATCAAAACTCCTTTTCGTATTCTTAAATCAATTGCATCGGTAGGTCATAACTTCAATTAAGCTTCTCTTTAACTGATTTTAGTTGTAATTTACGGTTTATTATGAATGATTTGAGCATATTTATGGTTCAATCTCAATGACACGGCCATCCCCTCTTCTACCACCGTCGCTGATATCTCTGCTACCACCTCGAGGCGTCGATAGGTTGGAGAAGGCGTACGCTCGCTCCTAACTGGGGCTGTTGATATGGGATTGGGTTCGGAGGTGATTGAGGAAGAAGAAGAAAATAAAAGACATGAGAAATCGGTTCGGGCGAGGAAACAGGGAAGATGGAGGAGGAGAGCAAAGTTTTATCTTTCCGGTTCGGTGCGGGAGAGTGGAAATGGAAAACAGGGGATAGCCTATCGGATCGGATCGGAGGATGAAAACAGATTAATAGGGGGCGTCGGTATTCAAACTCATCCGATCCACTCCTATTACATGTCTCCGAACCGATCCGGTTGAACATAACTTTTCATCTAGAGCACAACTTTTCTTCAGTCCGATCCCATGATGCCTGCCCGAACCGAACCGAGAACCACTCAATCTAAAGCACAAAATTTTGTCCAACTATTTAAAACATTGCTAGATATTACTTACAACTTTATGAACAGTCAGGATAGTGCCTTGCGAACATAAATGAACATTAAGAACTACTCTGACCATCACTTTCTCTTCAAAGTTCACCTTACATTGTTGCATCTTTACTTTGCATTTCTCACATTCACTGCACACATTTTAGTTCACGCACATGCACAGGGGGGTACGGGCTAATTTACTCTAATTCGTGATATTGCTTCTTCAATAGTTCTATGACAATGAGACCCAGACGCTCTTCCAGACTAGCTGAGAGGAAAGAAGCCCCGGAAACCTCTAACAAAATCACTCTCGAGGATATATCTTCTCCTTCGGATCCAGAATGGGACAGTGAGGGTCCAGACTACGGGGTTGGAAATCGGGAAAGCAACGAGGCGTCTTCAGAGAATGAAGTTTCTCTGGGTTTTGAGGAGGAAGGGGGGATTGGTGACGATCGAGCCCCTGATGAATTTGAATCGGCCGTTATATTGGAATCACCTCCAGACTCTGTTGAATCAACAATCGACAATGATCGACTGATCCGAATTTGCTTAAAGTACGGGATAATGAAAATGGACACTCTAGTGCCCTCACGCTCTGACCATCCCCACAACCCTCCAGAAGGATATATGGCGGTCACTCGATTGATGTGCATGGTCGGCGCCATTCCTCCATTCTCTCCCTTCATCGTTGACTTATTAAGACAAATGCGGATTGCCCCCATGCAGCTGCATCCAAATTCATATGCCTACTTGCACACCTCGTACATAGCATATCGCGAAATCTTAGGCATAGAGCTCACGTTCGATGACGTTCACTTCTTCTATAATTTCAAGCATCAGACTCGAGAGACTCCATCTTTCTGCTACTTTGAGTCAGTTCCAAAAAGGAAGATAATCTCAGCACCATTCAGCAGTAAAGCCGGAGATTCCAGACTAGAATGGTTCTTCGTGAAACGACAGCCTGGATGCGCCAGGAGGTGGACAAAATCAAGTAGAGCACTGATTTTCTAAATCCGGGCTCTATACACTTGAATCATCACCTTAACTTGTTTTCCTTTTTGTTTGCAGTCGACAATCCTAAACAGATATCAGATCAGGTGTTCTTTGACCGGATGCACCGACTTCTTAATGGCGATCAGAAATTCTTGACTATCGACGAAGTCCTTAAAGACGAATACCTTCACTTTCATGGGCTGTTATCCGTTTTTCGTAGCATCGGTCATGGGACGGCCCCCTACGTATACATTCCTCCAGTGGAGGTAGTCCCAGAGATAGGAGAAGGCTCGGGAATTCCTACAGTGCCTCTTCAAACTTCACCTTCTCCATCTTCTACACAAGATGACGAATTGGCTAACCTGGCCGAAAGGCATCGTGAAGGATACAATGCCCCCGAGGAGGCTACTTCTCTGGAAAAGTCAACATCCTCTCAAGAGTCGCCACTTAATGCTTCCGAGGGGGATGTTCCTAGTACTGATGAGCAAATATTTCAGGGTTTGGGGGATCTCCCCTTACCTGAAACTATATACACCTCAGAGGATTTCAGGAAGGATCCTTTAGTCTTCACCTCTTCTGAAGAGACCACTCCTGCTAAGGCCAAAGAGCCTGCCCGTACTAGTCTAGCTTCAGACTCGGGTTGGTTGGGGGGGAAACACATCACTTAGGACACACTTTATACAACAGCATTAGCATTCATTGCACCTCTTTCTCCGTGAATCCATTAATTCAAAATTTCATTTGTCTTATTATTCAGGTACGATGTCTCGATCCTATTATGATATCAGGAAGCTTCGCCGCAGCATGTCCAATCCTCCCCAGGACATCGAGTATGATCGCCGGGATGATCGTGGTAGGGAGGAGAGAAGGCCTTATGATCCCTATCGCTCTCGACCCTCAAGTTCTCGCTCTCCAGTTCGGCAGGAACAAGAGAAATACAAGGGTTATCAAAGCCACAGGGAAGAGGACAGACCACCATCTAAAGACTCCACTTCTTCCCATGAAAAGCGCAGTAGAGAGAGAAGTCCTCCGAAAGAAACCGGGTCTCGGAGTAAGTACAAGGTCCCTGCTACTAAACGACCTAGGACAGACAAAGAAACTACCGAATCCTCCTCACACAGGGACACTGAATTGACAATCCCCGCTCCTCCCCCACTAGATGCGGAAACCGCAGTAAAGCGGGCATATTTGGAGGAGCAATTTCCCGAACACTACTTCGAGACTTTGACTTTCTTACCTTCCCTTGAACCTATTTCTTCTAAGTGGGCAGATGAGGCCAAAGCAAAGATTGATGCGGTGGAAAAGCAGTATTCTGAGATGTTTAAATATTCACGCAACCTTTCCAGAATCATCTGCACTCTAATCACGAATACCGATTCAATGCAAAAGACCGCGGAGGAGGATGCCAAGGCTTTAAAAGCTCTAGGAAAAGATTTGGAAGACACTCAAGCTCAGCTAGCTGTCGCTCAAAGGGACGCTTCTAACTTTAAACAACAATTTGAGGACATGCAAAAACGTTATCATGACTTGCTTGAATCTCACACTCAGGAGCGCTCTGAATTAAAAAAGCAAGCTGATGAGGCTAAGTCAGAAGCTACTAAGACACGCCTTGCTTATGCTGAGCTTTAACGGAAAAACGCCGAGTTAGCAAAGAGGAGTGCTGAATTAGAAAAGAAGAATGCCGACTTGGCTTCAAAGCTATTGGAGGCAGAGAACAGAGCTGCCCTGGCTGAGGGCAATGTGGAGTGTGCTATCAAATCTGCGGAGGAGGCCCGCAAGCAACTATCAGAGGCGGAGGCTGATATTTAGGGTTTCGGCGAATTAATGATTGAATTCTTCGCACATATCATCCGTCGCCGAAACATTTCTTGGATCAAAGATTACCCATCCACTCTAGTTCAAGTATGGAATCAGATTGTTGAGTGGGAAAAAGAGGAGCTCAAAACCGACTCTATCGATGAGGATAAGCTAATGGAAAAATACTTGAGGGATGATGAGCCTAAGCGCCTAGCTGAAGGGCGCCGTCTCATTGCTGAGACCATGGGAGAAGAGAGACGGAAGTCTAAACAGAAGAATGTTTTCGAAGCTGGTTCCTCTTCTTCTGCCCCTGCGACTTCTGAAGTAGAGGGGTATGATCCTGAAAATCCTGGAATTCCCCGAACAACTCTGCTATCCCCTATTCCTGAAACAGCATCAGAGGTAGTAGTCACCCCTGCCGAGAAGTCTTCGGAAGGTATCCCTACCTTTTCTCCTCGATTTGTCAAGGCTATTTCTACCTTTCGCCACGTGATTGAGCAATCGATGAAAAACCCATTGTTTTCGCCTGAGTTGATAACTGTTGCTTCTCATTTTGTAGGTGTTGAGCCATCCGAAAAGACAGATGTGACTCAGGGAGCCACCGCCGGGGCAAAGCCCGCAGAAAAGGCCAAAAGAGGGGCGGATAAGGCTACTCCTATAGACTTGGGAGAAGGAAGTGAGCCAACTAAGGTCGCCACCCCCCATGATGAAGAAATAATAGCAGCTTTAAAGGACGATAGTGGTGACGGGGGGCACGAAGAGGAACCAGAAGTTGCTATAGTCGGGGAGACAAAAAATGCTGATGATGTTACCTTGGCTGCAATGAAAGCTGATCAAGACAAACGCTTGCAATTAAAAGCCGAAGAACTAGACCCTGAAGCCCTCAAACCCCTCGCAGTTGTGGATGAGGCATCAAGGTTAGTTGTTAAGCTCTCAACTAGATCTATTACAGAGGAACTCGCTAAAAAAATCTTCCCTTGATTCCAGCGCTCCGCCCTCCGGGAAGAAGTCTACTGGCTCCAGCACCGCATCTTCAGGAAAGAAGAAATCAAAACGAATCTTGACAGAGGCTGAGAAAGAAGCAAAGGATGCGGAGAAAGCCGCCAAAAAGTCCAAGGCTCATTCGAAATCTAAATAGTGGATTGCCTTGTATCGTTTTAGCCCTTAATGAACCAATAATTGCTGTTACAAGAGTGGCTCCTGCACTTTTTTTTTTTAGCTGTTTTCCTGTACAAATTCATTCATTTGTAAATAAAAAATAACTCATTTTCTGCAATGTCTATTTGTCAGTACTTCTGCACTTATGTAAAAATGCATGTCTTGCTATAGTAACAAAATAAAGTCACGGAGCGAGGGAATATGTGTATACATATATGCCCCCAGTTAATTCTAATAAATTATTAATGCTTAATCAAGCAATCTGAATGCTCCCGATTTTCTGGCGGGATAACATTTCCTGTGTCGTCAGTGCCTGTCGTTTTCCTGGCATTTCTTTTATACTCTCTCTCTCTGGAGAGTTAAAATTGGGAAAAATTTTCTTTTTCAGCGCTCAGTCGGAGACGCTTTTATACTCTCTCTCTCTCTCTGGAGAGTTAGAGTTAAGGGAAGAATTTCTTTTTCAGCGCTCAGTCGGAGACACTTTTATACTCTCTCTCTCTCTGGAGAGTTAGAGTTAAGAATGTCGTTTTCTCATTCTTTTATGTCTTATCGCACAAGTAGTCGCTGTGCTTTTTCTTATGTTTAACCTGTCTTTAACCTTTTCAGGCTTTGAATCATCCTGTATTCCATAATTACAACAGAATAATTAATGAATGTATATATGTAATGCATAAAAATAACACACAATATTTTTATAGTGGTTCGGCTAAGTCGTAGCCTACATCCACTTTATAGTCCTTTATTCATATCGTCAGATTTTCCCAAGGCAAGTCGTGCCTTATTACAGGGTTCATAGGAAAAATAACAAAGAGTACAGCATTTCTAATCCAAATATCGCATTAAGTGTTGGGCATTCCATGCTCGAGGGACTTCTTCGCCATCTACGGTCGTTAACTTGAAGGTTCCTTTTTCAAGTTTCCGTTGGATGACAAAGGGTCCTTCCCACTTTGGACCGAGGTGAGGAAGGGATGGAAAGACTCTCTTCAGCACCAAATCTCATAGTTCAAAAGTTCTGAGGCGAACTTTTTTGTCGTAATAGCGGGCCATCTGACGTCGATGTCTTGCCGCACGCAAATCCGCTTCATCCCTTTTTTCTTCGACTTCATCAAGAGACTCAAGTAAGAGCGCCCGATTCGTCATTGGGTCATAATATGTCACCCTGTGGGAAGGAACTTCCAGTTCAACTGGAATTACTGCTTCTGAGCCAAAGGAGAGAGAGAAAGGGGTATGACCGGTGGTCGTCTTAAATGTTGTTCGATATGCCCACAAAGCTAGGGGCAATTCGTCAACCCATTTTGCCTTTGCACGCTCTAACCGTTTCTTGAGGATGGATTTTATTACTTTGTTTATTGCCTCTACTTGCCCATTTGACTGTGGATAGGCAACTGCAGTATATCGCTTGTCAATCTTATACTTCTGGCAGAAATTTCTGAATTCAGTATTATCAAATTGGGTTCCGTTGTCAGTTATAATCGTCCTTGGGATCCCGAATCGGCATATAATATTTCTGACCACAAAACTTATCACCTTTCTTGCCGTGATCTTAGTCAAGGGCTCAGCTTCCACCCACTTCGTAAAATAGTCCATGGCCACTATTGCATATTTTGCTCCTCCTTTAGCGATCGGAAGAACTCCAATGATATCAATTCCCCATGTGGCAAATGGCAAGGACTCACCATTGATTTAAGTTGGGTCGACGGTGCTCTGGGGATTTTGGCGAATCTCTGGCACTTATCGCAGCGTCGTGAATAATCAGCTGCATCCTTGTTAATTGTAGGCCAGAAGTATCCGTATCGCAATATCTTTTTTGCTAAAGTCTGAACTCCTGTATGATCTCCACACTCACCTTCGTGTACTTCTCTTAGTACACGCTTGATGTCGTCGTGTGCTATACATCGTAACAGGGGCATAGAAAATCCTTGCCTATAAAGAGTATCATCTTGTATGACATATCTGGTAGCCTTGCGAACTACATCCCTTCTTTCACTCTTCTTTGACGGGAGTGTTCCATCCTTAAGGAAGTTCTTAATTGGGGTCATCCACGACTCTTTCTCCGGTTTCGCTTCAAAAGCGAACTCAATTTCCATTGACTCAAAGCTTGGCGATTCCAACGTTTCAATTGGAATTATTTCATTCTCTTCTGGATTGTCGGAACTAGCTAGCTTTGCCAGCCTATCTGCCTTCTGGTTTTCAGCTCTTGGGATATGTGTTATGTTGTACCGCTCCAAGCTACTCAATAGCTCCCTCACTTTCCTGAGGAAAGCGATAAGTCGAGACCCCCGAGCCACAAATTCCTCTCGCACTTGGCAAACAACGATTTTAGAGTCACAGAATATGTCTAACATTTTTACTCCGAGGTCTTTAGCAAGCTTTAGCCCGGCAATCAGGGCTTCATATTCAGAGTCATTGTTAGTTGCCGAAAATTCTAATCGCAGGGCGTAATATAACGACCGTCTTTCGGGAGTGACTAAAACGATTCCAGCTCCGGACCATCGGTCGTTCTTGGCTCCATCTGTGTATAGTTTCCACGAATCTATCTTTAACTCATCCTCGGTCTTAATCACCCTGTCATCGATTACTTCATCCTCTGGGATGGTGAACTCCGCAATAAAGTCTGCCAGAGCTTGCCCCCTGATCGACTTTCATGGTTGAAAATTTAAATCAAACTGACTTAATTCTATATTCCATTTGATCAACCTTCCCGATGCTTCGGGTCTCTGCAGCACCTGCCTCAAGGGCTGGTCGGTGTATATGGTTATTGGATGAGCTTGGAAATAGTGACGAAGTTTTCGGGATGCGATTAGGGGGCTGTAAGCAAGCTTCTCAATCTTTGGATAGTTGCGCTCTGCCGCTGCTAATTTCTTGCTTACATAATACACTGGCCTTTGTACTTTGTCCTCTTCTCGAACCAGGGCTGTGCTAACGGCGTGAGCCGAGACTGCCAAGTAAACAAACAATTCTTCATGATCCACTGGCTTTGACAAAATCGGCGGTTTCTCTACCAGTTCCAATAAATTTCGAAAGGCCTCAACACAGTCCGGAGTCCACTCGAAGTTTTTCTTTCCCCTTTTAATTAGATCAAAAAACGGAACGCATTTGTCTGTGGATTTGGAGATGAATCTACTCAGCGCTGCTACTTTCCCTGCAAGACTTTGGACGTCTTTAATTCTCGTCGGCTCTTCGATATTTCTTATCGCTGCTATCTGGCTAGGGTTGATTTCAATTCCTCGGGAGCTCACAATGAAGCCAAGGAACTTTCCCGATGCCACTCCAAATGAGCATTTCAGAGGATTCAATTTCATCCGATACTTTCGCAGGATACCAAACATTTCCGCCAAGTCTTGCGTATGGATGGAGGACTGTTTCGATTTGACAAGCATATCATCCACATAAACTTCCATAGTCTTTCCTATTTGATTATAAAACATTCTGTTCACCAAGCGCTGATAAGTGGCTCCAGCGTTTTTCAATCCAAATGGCATTACGATATAACAGTACAATCCCAAATTTGTAATGAAGCTCGTATGTTCTTGGTCTGGCACGTGCATAGGAATTTGGTTGTACCCAGAATACGCATCCATGAAAGAGAGAAGTTCATGACCTGCTGTCGAGTCTACAAGCTGGTCAATTCTGGGAAGTGGGAAACTATCTTTAGGGCAGGCTTTGTTCAAATCTGAAAAATCAATACAAGTCCGCCACTTCCCATTCGTCTTCTTTACCAAGACGGGATTCGATATCCAGTCGGGATATGTCGAATCTCGAATAAATCCATTCTGCTTCAACTTCTCCACTTCCTCTTTGAGAGCAGCCGACCTCTCTGGGCCCAACATGCGTCTCTTTTGCTTCACAGGTGGATGTTTCGGGTTTACATTCAATTTGTAACTTATAATGGATGGCGATATCCCACACATGTCAGCGTGGGTCCAGGCAAACACGTCTAAGTTTGCCTTCAAGAAGTCCGTTAGTTCTTTGGCTCGACGTGGATCCAATTGAGAACCAATCTTCAAAACTTTTGTCGGATCAGCTTCATCAATGGAAATTTCCACTGTCGTTTCATTAGGAGTTGCATTCCTAGCCTCTGGTTCCTCGTCTTTTCTAGGATCCAGGTCTTCAGGCGTTCCTTTGGGCAACTCCTTCGGGTCAATCTCTCTAATTGCTATGCCGAGCCCCCCTTTGAGGGAGACGAGGCATCTTTACTCTCAACGTTAAGTCCTTTCATCAACATCTTTAATTCGGCCACATAGCAGGCCCGTCCGGAAACTTGATCCCCTCTCATTACTCCAGTTCCAGCTTCGGTTGGGAACTTAAGTAATTAACACCAAGGGGCGATACAAACTCTGAATTCAGCAAGGGCAGGCCTCCCCAAAAATGCATTATAAGGCGAATCTACGTCCAATACTACGAACTGAAGCATCCGCACACTTCTGCGTTCTCCTTGCCCCAAGGTCATGGGCAATTCTATGTATCCCATGTGAGTTGTTGACGCCCCGTTGAAGCCTCTGATCCATCCTTCACATGGCTTCAAATCTTCAGATTCAAGCTTCATCTGATCGAATGACTTTTTAAATAAAATATTGACAGAACTTCCGTTGTCTACTAATACCTTATGAACCAAGGCCGGCCCAATGGTGGTAGTAATAACCAACGGATCATCAGTGGGTGATTGGATCCCAGTATTATCTCGGCTGCGGAATACCACGTCGTCAAACATGGTCTTCTGTTGCTTTATGGGGGTGATATCTTCCAAATCATCACCTTCATTCACATCTAGATGCTTGGCAGCATTTACATATTGATCCATTGATCTGAAACTTCAGATTGTCGGGTGAGGTCCGCCTACTATGGAGTTGATAACAATTCCTTTACCTTTCTACTGCGCTGTAGGCTTGGGAGCAGGTAAAATCTGTTTTGGAGCCTGCTCTCCTTGCCCCCTGTCCCTCGGGGCAACCTTGTATTCATCCAACTTCCCTTCACGCAGCAGCTTCTCAATCAAATCCCTCAAATGCCGACATTCATTGGTTGAATGCCCATGATTTCCATGAAACAAACAAAATTTCCCTGTTGCCATTTCTTTCTCGGTCGAATCACGAGGTGGCGGTCTTTTGTACTGCAAAACATTGTACGTATCCAGGTAAATATTCTCCAGGGTGTCGTTCAATGGTGTATAATTCTCGTAGGTCTGGAATCGGGGTCTTTTGTTAGGATCACTTCCCCTATTTCTGTTTCTTCTATTACCGTTCGGATTACGGTTATTGTTGTTGTTACCCCCGCTTCCAGCATTGTTGTTTCCACCCTTGTTTCCCACATTTACTTCAACCTTGCCAGAACTTTCCCCAGACTGCTTCACGGCGATATTACTCTGCACATTTTCTTTTGAAGCCGCCTCAGTCTTTCTTTTTTGGTTTGCCCTGGCCTTCTCTCGCCTTAAATAAATATCGGCTTTTTCATAGAATATCTCTCTTGTGGAGGGCGTCTTTCCAGAAAGGTAGTCCCCGAACTCGGATTCAAGATCGACTCCTTCTTTCAATGCCATCAGAATAGTGGGCTCATGAGGATCACTAATTTCAGTCACAGCTAGGTTAAAACGGTCAAGATATGCCCTCAAAGACTCTCCTGGTGCCTGCTTGATTCTCGATAATTCAATAACACTTTTGGACTTTCGGGCATGGATTCGGAACTGGTTCATAAAACGTTCGCTCAGTTCCTTATAATTTGAAATCGAACGAGGAGGAAGTCGGGTAAACCAGAACAGCACCACGTCTTCTAAGTAGATTGGGAATGCTTTGCAATTCACTTCATCAGGGGCAGCAGCAGCATTCATGAGCCACGAGTATCGCATCAAATGTTGTCCCGGATCAGTCCTTCCATTGTACTTGTCCATCTGTGGCAAGTTAAAGCGCCGGGGAAATTGGAAGTCGAGGATATCGTCGGTGAAAGGAGTATGGCTTCGCTCAATGCCATAATCCTCATTTGTATAGTTCCGGCTCTCGGACATGATCTGGCGAACCATTGCCTGTACATCAGCATTAGTTAGGGGCCGCTCAGGTTCCCTGGCCCTAGTATCCGAGTTCCTTCTGGGCTCTTGTTCAGGAGATGTCCTTCTTCTTCGAGTTGCTTCTGCTCTATTCCGTTCCCTGCGCTCCCGGTCGATCTCGGGAGGAGGGGACTGGAGCCTTTGCCCCCGAGTGGGGTCATTGTTTCCTAGTGCTCGTGCAATATCCTCACGAGATCCCAAAGATCCAAATGTCAGCTGCTCCACATTCTGAGGTCGTTCGAGCGGCCTTCGCTCACAGGGCCGCTCTTCCTCGGAAGATGAAGACTGATCCACTGGTGTGTGACGAACCGGTGATGGAGTTCTCTGTCGACGGAGTTCGCTAATCTCCCTTCTCATGAGCCTCATATTCTCCTGCATCATGAGATTAGTGCGCTCGTGAACTTTCATAGCCTCCCTTGTGCTTTCAAGCATATCAAGTAGGCGCGAGAAATCTCCTTGAGTAATGGGCGTAGATGGATTGACTTGATCATTGACCCTGGCGGCTGGAATCGGAGCATTTGCAGGGACTCGGGTAGAAGTTCCAACATCACCAAGAGTCGAATCGGATCGGATATAGGAGGCCGGGTCGGTTCGGAGCTGGGGATCCTGGTCGGGTCGGTACGTGGAAAGCTGCTCGGGTCGGTTCAGATTGGGGGAATGCACTGCTTCAGAATCTCCTACCCGGATCGGATCGGAGCTCCCCCCATGATGGCGGTTCGGGTTTCCTGCATCGGTTCGTCCTACCGCTGAACTCTGCCCACGAGACCTTGTCACAACCGTATTTTGCGGATCTTCGCTAGCTCCATTTCCTCGAACAGATTGAATTTCTTTGCCTTTTCCTTTGGCCATAATTCTTCGACAATCACTTCAACAAATATCCAAGGGCGTTGAGATTTGAGGATTAACTTCTTTGAACTCAACGGTCCAAAAAGTAGAATGATAATCCCAGAAAACAAAGAATTCAGATGAGTTCTCAGTGAAAGCACCAAAATGTTAGACCAAAAAGTGGTTCTAACACCCAAATTGATTAAAAGCAAATGAAATGAGATAAAAATGAAAATGAACACACAGGATTTATAGTGGTTCGGCGAAGAAATGCCTACGTCCACTTATCTTTCACTATATTCAATGATTCAGTTGCAAATACAATGAAATATTCACTTGATTCCACTCACAACTCACTTATATTCACTCAATTGACTAAAACAAATAATGAAAGAAGATTTGGATTCTCCTGGAGTACTGGAGTTCGGATTATGGAGGTGGTTGAATTCTCGAAATGCCAGAAAAAAGATCCCTTTCTTGGTATCCAGACGGGGTATTTATAGGTGTGAATTTGCTCAAAACCCGATCCGGATCGGAGCCACGTGTCATCCATCCCATTAGCCTCGGGTTCGGATGGATTACAGTGTTGACAACGCATCAGAGTAATGAACGTTATGGGCAGGAACTGGTCATAGCCGATCAGGATATCCAGGCGCTTATGCAGGGGAACGATATGGAAAATGGGTTCGGGTCGGAGGTATACATACCAGGGGTTCGGATCGGGATACCCGATCCAACCCGGATTGACTTGGTGACAATTCTCTCTTCTCTTTATTCTGCTCCGCTCCGACCCATCTCTGTAGCAATTGGGTGGCTTTCCGATCCATCTTGAAGAAGACTGCCCTCCGATCCGAACATGCACTCTCTGTTTTCAACAGCAATAGCTCACCGATCCGAACAGGAGACTTTATCCGATCCGAACCGATACGTTGCTTTGACCCGACCCGAATGATTGCAGCTGTCCGATCTAGGCTGTAGTGTCTTCTCCGATCTGAGTAGTGATGGTCTCTCCGATCCGAACCGAAGTCTTCTAATTAAAAATGCTCTTCAATGCTTAACATCTTGACTTTGTGTTGCCTAGTTCACAAAGTAGGCTAACAATCTACTAGGGAGTAGATGGGTGCGACGTGTGCATAGGCCATAAGGGCTATTAACACAAATAACCTAATAAACAAGAAAATATAACAGACCGGTATATGTAGGGTTATTCAACATTTGTGGTTTAAACCCATTCACATAGAACTTATGTTCTGACCCCCTCCTCATTAAATACTCGCAGGTTAGGTAGTGACAGAGATATTATAGCTTGGGATACTGGTTAAGCAGTATGTTTATTAAGGTAAAGCTATATTTTAATTACAATATATTTTAGTCCTTCCGCTATGAGGTGCATTATGAGTTCTGACATGTTTCTTTATCTCTGTCTTTTCTGCAGGATACCAGAGCAAAACAGTTCGAGTCTCGACGGATTGGAATTTTGAAAAAAAAAATTGGTCCGTCGGAACCCCGGGTTGTTACATCTGGTACCAGAGCTTCGGTTCAGTTTTCCTAGGGAAAAGTTTATGAGTGAACGTATTTGTATTTTTGGAAAATATAAATATTACATATTTTATAAGTATATATATATTATAATACTAGGTTTGTAACAACCCGGATTTTTACAACATGCTAAGACGAGAATCAAGGCAGAATTTAATTATAAAATCTGAATCAAGGGAAACGGGCTATGCCATTGTGTTCGTCTCGGAAAAATACGCGAAATAGAGTCCGAGTTATTGAGAATCGGAGCCCGTATGACCCAGTTATGGCCCGTCAAAATTTTTAGAAAAATTCAAGTTCAAAAACAGCTCGAAAATTCAAATTTGGAGCCAAATGAACTAGGCGGGAAAATTCCCGCCCAAGCTCCAGGTCGACTGGGGTGTCGACTGGGGAGTCGACACGCCCAGGGGGCAGGTCGACTGCCCAGTCGACACGGGTGTCGACTTGGGTGGTCTGACCACTTGGGCCTCGGTGCACCTGACTTGTTCCTCAAGACATGTTTTATGGGCCTGTGACGGATTTTGAGGGTTCAGATCTATCCTAGGGTTAATCTCAGAGCCTAAACTACTCCTAATCTCTATAAAAACACCCTAGCACCTAACCTAAATCACTCAAAATCAATCTAACAACGAAGTGCTGCCCAAATCCCTCTTGATCATGGCCTCCATCTCCAACTTCAAGAGCCTATGCATTCAAATCGGATCCAAATCAAAAGATGCAAGCTTGCTACACCAAATCGAGGGTAGATCAACGTTGCTATGCAAACTTCATGACAATTCTTCTACAAAGGAGCCACCTTTCTTCGTCAAGACGATTCATGCTCCTAGCCCTCTTGCCATGCTATGTAAGTTCTAGCTACTTGTAGATTCTAACGGTGGTTCTAATGTGACATGGGATAAAATGCGATGAAACAAAAGTATGCTAGCCTATATGAACCTTGTCATGCCTCTTTTGTTTGAACCTATGACTTTGGGCTATGCTTAGTGACTAAATCATGCCACTTATGTTATGTTTAACCTAGTATATCTTACAAGTTTGAATCTTTATCTATGAAACGTTAGCATGAACCTTTGGGAACCACTTGACTTCTGAAACATTGGCAAAGACCTGACTTTGGGGCTTATGCATGTAAAGGAACCCAAACCCCTTATGTATCATGCATGTTTGTGGCCGAATTCCCTTATGATACTATGCATGCTTGTGGCCAAATTCCCTTATGATACTATGCAAGTTTGTGGCCAAATTCCCTTATGATACTATGCATGCTTGTGGCCAAATTACCTTATGATACTATGCATGTTTGTGGCCAAATTCCCTTATGATATTATGCATGTTTGTGGCCAATATGTTGGCATAATACCCTACTATGTGACTCGCTTCCACTTGGGTTGGAAATACGTTTGGGTAGCTTAGGAAAAACGTGGGTATGATATGAAAAACTTGACATGGGGTTTACATGAGAACATGACATTCATGATACATTTAAATATGGTCATGACACGTAGGGAAACATGGAACTTGAACTAGACATGGGTGGGTTGTAAGTGTAATAAGACACTAGACCAAACATGAAAGTGGCCAACTCGAGGTTGGGTTGAGTTTGTAGCATAAATCTACCCGAACCCGCCCGGCTTAACTAGTGGCTACAAACAATAGGACCCAATGTGGGTAGTTGGTCATATAGCACTTAAAACCCGCGGTTAGGCTAGGTTGTGGTGTAAATCTACCCGGACCCGCCCGGCTTAACTAGTAACCACAACAAAGTCTAATGTGAGAGGTTGGGGTGCATTAATCTAATTAATGCCACACAAAAAGGTTAAGTAATTTTGATTAATGACACTTAACCGATATGACACGAATGGGTAGTTTAAGTTAAACCGGACATGGTTTCTTAATGACACTTAACCATATAAGACAATTATGGGATGGGGTTAAGTAATTTACACTTAACTAATCCGACTTGGTAATTAGATGGGGTTAAGTAACATAGACTTAACTAATCTAAACACGGTAATTAGATGGGGTTAAGTAACTTAGACTTAACTAATCTAAACACGGTAATTAGATGGGGTTAAGTAATTTACACTTAACTAACCCGACTTGGTAATTAGATGGGGTTAAGTAACTTAGACTTAACTAATCTAAACATGGTAATTAGATGGGGTTAAGTAACATACACTTAACCAATCTAGACATGGTAAATCGATGGGGTTAAGTTAAACACTTAACCAATCTGAACTTGGTAATTCAATGAGGTTAAGTAACCAATACTTAACCAACTTAACATGATAATTTAATGGGGTTAAGTAACTTATACTTAACCAATTATACATGGTGGTTTGATGAGGTTAAGTAACCTATACTTAACCAATCTAATATGCGGACTTGATAGGGTTAAGTCACAAGACCTTTTAAATATACTTAACCATTGTAACACGATTAGTGGATGGGGTTAAGCTAACCCATACTTAACCAATCCGACTCGATAATCTGATGGGATTAAGATAATGCTCAATCAATCTAACACGAAAATCTGATAAGGTTAAGACAAATAAATACTTAACCAATTTGACTTGATAGGGTTAAGTCATGAGCTTCTTGGTACACTTAACCAACTTGTAGGGCTAAGCCTTGAACTTGAGTACTTAGCCAATCTTGACATGATTCGTAGGCGGGTTAAGTCATGAACTTGAATGACAACACTTAACCCTTTAGACAAAACCCTAGCTCAGGGGACTAGGTTGAAAATCGTGGTTAACAAGGATAGCGGGAAGAGAAGCTAAGTGGTAAACCTTAGTTAAGGATAACTAAGTAATAATTCTTAGCCAAGGACATGGGACTAGTTCATAAATAGATGAGTAACCTGATATGGTAGGTCATCGCTTGGTATACGAGGAGGAGCAACTTATCTGACTTGGATAAAAAGCTCTAGCGAACTGGGTGACGAAGCGGTAGCTTCGGGTAATGTGAGGGTACTCTTGGTATCCCTCTTTGAGGTGTCAGGTGGTCCATGAAACCCGGCCTCACAGAGGTTAAGGTCTACGGTAGAAGAGCCAAGAGTGTGCCTTGGTTGCTATGCGAGCGACCTAAAGACTGGGATGGATTAGCGTGGAGTCGACGATACTTGTTTTTTCCCTGGATAGCACGTTGCCGACTACCTACCATCTATAATCAATCGTGTACGAACGGAAAGGCAGAGAACTCCCAACAGACCATGTTCTTACTATCGAGTCATGGGTGAGTTTGGCCCATAGGAAAGTGGGGCTATAGTGGGGCTGGGATGTAGTTCTCATACATGATTTTTCTTGGATTGCCTTTCAGTAGTTGAGGGAGGGGTCACGTGGGACCATAGCCACGGATACAAAAACAGACCTTGATATCTGCATCAGCAGACGACTAAAAGCTCCCGACCGAGTTCCGTATTTCTTGATTTGCCCTGGCACGGAACTCGGGTGGCACATTGAGATACATGTGCGTCTAGACATGGAAAACGATTCACGATACATACATGGGATAAAGGGCGCGGTTGACGGGTGGCATAATCCCTAGTGGCCCTAGGTGGCCTGTACCCAAACCGAGACACGGAAACGTTCATTAGGTAGCATAATCCCTAGCGGTCCTAGGTGGCATAAACCCTAAGTGAACACGCGGTAGTTCATGGTAAGAAAACATAACCAGATCAAGGGTAGCAGTCCAAAACAACTTCAAGGATAAAATGGTACTACGTTGAGGTGGTATAGATTTACATGGGAAAGCCCGTATGGCCTACGGCAAAGGACTGAACTTATACATGGAAAGAAACATACGAGTTGGGAAACCTACATATGCTATATATTAGGTTGACATAGACCATTACATGACATTGGGCAAGGGACATTCATAGTTAACACATGACGCAGGTTGGGATACTAGTACGAGAGGTGCAGAGCAAATATACATGATAAATACCTTGGGATGTTGTACATGATAGATACCTTGGGATGGTATACTTGATAGAAACCTGACGATGTGATACCTTGATTTATCTTGACACTGTAGTTTATCATTATACCTTAGTTTACCTTGCTACAGTAGTTCATCCGGTTATCTTGGTTTAGCTTATCTATCTTGTCGTCATCCTTATGTTTACTTTCAGTTTATGCTTGTCATGTTATCTTTACTGTTTTTATACTGGAAGTAGATAGGACTTACCAGTCTTTATGACTGACCCCGTTTTGTTTCGCCTCTTTGTCTTCCATTCCCCCCCCCCCCCCAGGTTTTCAGGGAGGAAACACTGTTGTTTAGTTCGGACCTCTTCTGCTAGAAGGTCATCATATATGGCTTGGACTTCTTTTGGCTATGGCTGCTTTACCGGTTTGTTTTGGGGGAATAATTTATGAAAAGGTTTTACGCTTCTTTACTATCTGCAAGACAGGTTTTTATGTACTCTGATGTAAAAGGCTTTAGACCTTATTTTATAAAGTAATGAATTTTTTTATTTCCGCTGTTTTATATGTTCTGTCTTGTAATATTTTTGTGCATGTTTACCAATAATGCCCCTCCAAACCTAGTGCATTCCTTTGTGAGTGACCCTGGCGGAGGTGGGGTGTTACATTTGGTATCAGAGCAGAAGGTTACCAAACTGGGCAAAAGTTTTTAAAACCTTCTGAAAACTATTTGAGAAACCATTTACAAAGAAGCATTTTTCAAGAAAAGTTTTTTTTAAAAAGGCTGTTCCCCAAAAGCCATTAGCACTATCATTTGTTTCCTTGATTGAACCTCTTTTCCTTTCTTTCCTCCATCTGTATTCACGGTAGTTTTAACTGTGACTAATCTTTGTCTAGCTACGTAAGTGTTTTGCCGTGCAATGGAGGAAGTTCTCGAGAGACCTGTTACCGAAGTTATAAGAAGGGATAATAAGAACAAGGATAAAGGACACGAGCTTAAGAATAAGCAACTTGTTGGTATGGCTTGATCCACAAAGGAAGATAAGGACAAGATCAGCGAGAGGGCAATTATATGCTCTCATTTCTAGCGTACCTAAGAGGAATGGTACCGTTTCTATTAAAGGCTTAGCCTTTCTTTCCTATCGTCCCGTCTAGACTTTGTTTTGATCATCGCATCATTTAAGTCTGCCTCGATAGTTAAGTCTCTGCACCTTAGTACTAGCATGGTAGAAGATCCCACTTTAGTCCCAAAATCTGGTTGGAGAGTCGGTCCATTTATTCATGACTTGTTTGGAATTGAGAGAATAAATGTCAAGTGTTGAGATTAGAAGCAATGCTCCTATTGTTGAGCTATGGATGGATTCTAGGGATGAAGTGGTTATCCAGTAAGGGATGCCGTTCTCGGTTTTGAAAGGAGGGTAGTTAAACTCTTAACTTGCCTTGGTAATACCCTCGAAGCCTTGTATAACCTTTTGGGTTTTGTCATGGTTAGTTACCTAGAATATCTTGATGCACTTATCGGAAATCTCTGATCCGATCGAGTAACGTTCGCCAATAAGACGGATGGTTCATTCCGCTTGAGCATGGGTTATAGGAATCACCCTAGTAAGTGCACGTGGTAACATGGATTGGCATCGGTAAACGAGATCCAGAATTCACTAGTGAATTTTGGAGAGCTTGCATGAGTACGCAGATATGGTTGAGCCAAGTATACTAGGGAAAGAATAAGTGAAAGTGGAACGAGAGGCGATAGTGAAATGAGTTCCAACTCATACCTTGGAAGTAGGAATCAAGGAGCTACGAAATCATGAAGTCAAAGGCGGTCAAGGCACAATGGAATTAAATTCATGGAGGTGCGGCTTAGACGCGCGCATCATGTCTCTTTTTAAGAGTATATCATGGATCCCTGGTTCTCCTGTAGAGCTTGCTTATATGATTATCGCTTGGTGGATATCCTCTCGGTCTAGTTTCTGTTGCAAACCCCGTAAGGAGTTTGTCTTGTTTATCTTCTCGATCCTCTCTTGGGAACCTTAGGTAGAACCCTATGGATGTAAACATGTATTTGAAACATGTTATGATTGATATAGCTGCAAGTGGTTGCTCGTGGATGCGCGAATGCACATTAGATACTAGATTGACGCGGTCACGTTTCATGTTGAATATGCACGAGTATTTGTACTTGTTTATGGATGAGATTGAATATGTTATCATGTGGATGTTGCATGTGGATGAATGGTTGTGCACACATATAGTACTTATATAACTAGGACTATTTGCATACATGTTGGACTCATGGCACTAAACATATTTTGCCTTAGAAAGACCATTCAGGCCTGATCATTAGCATTAGCTAAGGAACATATACACACACTTTCTGCATATGTTCATATGGCATTAGAAATCATCTAAGGACCATGGTTGCCGGTGGATGATGTTTTGAGTAGATGGATGATGGATGGTAGGATGAGTTCTTCCTAACTTGGAGATTTCGGGGACGAAATCCTTTAAGTTGGGGAGGATGTAACAACCCGGATTTTTACAACATTCTAAGACGAGAATCAAGGCAGAATTTAATTATAAAATCTGAATCAAGGGAAACAGGCTATGCCATTGCGTTCGTCTTGGAAAAATACACGAAATAGAGTCTGAGTTTTCGAGAATCGGAGTCCGTATGACCCAGTTATGGCCCGTCAAAGTTTTCAGAAAAATTCAAGTTCAACAACAGCTCAAAAATTCAAATCTGGAGCCAAACGATCTGGGCAGGAAAATTCCCACCCAAGCCCCAGGTCGACTGGGGTGTCGACTGGGGAGTCGACACGCCCAGGGGGCAGGTCGACTGCCCAGTCGACACGGGTGTCGACCTGGGTGGTCCGACCACTTGGGCCTGGGTGCACCTAACTTGTTCCTCAAGACATGTTTTATGGGCCTGTGACGGATTTTGAGGGTTCAGATCTATCCTAGGGTTAATCTAAGGGCCTAAACTACTCCTAATCTCTATAAAAACACCCTAGGACCTAACCTAAATCACTCAAAATCAATCTAACAATGAAGTGCTGCCCAAATCCCTCTTGATCATGGCCTCCATCTCCAACTTCAAGAGCCTATGCATTCAAATCGGATCCAAATCAAAAGATGCAAGCTTGCTACACCAAATCGAGGGTAGATCAACGTTGCTATGCAAACTTCATGACGATTCTTCTACAAAGGAGCCACCTTTCTTCGTCAAGACGATTCATGCTCCTAGCCTTCTTGCCATGCTATATAAGTTCTAGCTACTTGTAGATTCTAACGGTGGTTCTAATGTGACATGGGATAAAATGCGATGAAACATAAGTATGCTAGCCTATATGAACCTTGTCATGCCTCTTTTGCTTGAACCTATGACTTTGGGCTCTGCTTAGTGACTAAATCATGCCACTTATGTTATGTTTAACCTAGTATATCTTGCAAGTTTGAATCTTTATCTATGGAACGTTAGCATGAACCTTTGGGAACCACTTGACTTGTGAAACATTGGCAAAGACTTGACTTTGGGGCTTATGCATGTAAATGAACCCAAACCCCTTATGTATCATGCATGTTTGTGGCCAAATTCCCTTATGATACTATGCATGCTTGTGGCCAAATTCCCTTATGATACTATGCATGTTTGTTCCCAAATTCCCTTATGATACTATGCATGCTTGTGGCCAAATTCCCTTATGATACTATGCATATTTGTGGCCAAATTCCCTTATGATACTATGCATGTTTGTGGCTAATATGTTGGCATAATACCCTACTATGTGACTCGCTTCCACTTGGGTTGGAAATACGTTTGGGTAGCTTAGGAAAAACGTGGGTATGACATGAAAAACTTGACATGGGGTTTACATGAGAACATGACATTCATGATACATTTAAATATGGTCATGACACGTGGGGAAACATGGAACTTGAACTAGACATGGGTGGGTTGTAAGTGTAATAAGACACTAGACCAAACATGAAAGTGGCCAACTCGAGGTTGGGTTGAGTTTGTAGCATAAATCTACGTGGACCCGCCCGGCTTAACTAGTGGCGACAATCAATAGGACCCAATGTGGGTAGTTGGTCATATAGCACTTAAAACCCGAGGTTAGACTAGGTTGTGGTGTAAATCTACCCGGACCCGCCCGGCTTAACTAGTAACCACAACAAAGTCTAATGTGAGTGTTTGGGGTGCATTAATCTAATTAATGCCACACGAAAAGGTTAAGTAATTTTGATTAATGACACTTAACCGATATGACACGAATGGGTAGGTTAAGTTAAACCGGACTTGGTTTCTTAATGACACTTAACCATATAAGACAATTAGGGGATGGGGTTAAGTAATTTACACTTAACTAATCCGACTTGGTAATTAGATGGGGTTAAGTAACTTAGACTTAACTAATCTAAACACAGTAATTAGATGGGGTTAAGTAATTTACACTTAACTAACCCGACTTGGTAATTAGATGGGGTTAAGTAACTTAGACTTAACTAATCTAAACATGGTAATTAGATGGGGTTAAGTAACCTACACTTAACCAATCTAGACACGGTAAATCGATGGGGTTAAGTTAAACACTTAACCAATCTGAACTTGGTAATTCAATGAGGTTAAGTAAACAATACTTAACCAACTTAACATGATAATTTAATGGGGTTAAGTAACTTATACTTAACCAATTATACATGGTGGTTTGATGAGGTTAAGTAACCTATACTTAACCAATCTAATATGCGGACTTGATAGGGTTAAGTCACAAGACCTTTTAAATATAATTAACCATTGTAACACGATTAGTGGATGGGGTTAAGCTAACCCATACTTAACCAATCCGACTCGATAATCTGATGGGATTAAGATAATGTTCAATCAATCTAACACGATAATCTGATAAGGTTAAGACAAATAAATACTTAACCAATTTGACTTGATAGGGTTAAGTCATGAGCTTTGTAACACCCCACCTCCGCTAGGGTCACTCTTTCGGGGGCACTAGCTTCTGGGGGGCGTTATAACTGGGTAAGCATGCATAATGATATATCAAGGCAGAACAAGAACATAAATATATATGTAAAACAGAGTAAGTGAGAATAAAACAGCGGAATATCTCAAACCATCTCAAAACAAGTCTAGTACATCATAAAGTCAACTGCCAAAATAAACATGTCTAGTACATCATAAACAGAAATACTGAAAATACATAGTGCTATCCCCAAAATAAAGATGATAAACCATAGCGAGCTCAATGTCCAGGCATACATGAGCTATCCAGCAAACAAGCAAGCGATCCAAGCTAAGCACCACTATTCCCTCCCTGAGAACCTGGGGGGGGGGGGGAAACGGAAGAAAAGAAGCGAAAGAAAACAGGTCAGTCAAAAAGACTGGTAAGCCCTACTACGATCAGTCTACAAACTAATAAAGTTAACATCATGATGGAAACTGAGATGAACATACTGGCAATAGATAAAGGTGTCATCACATAAAGAAGATTAAGCTTTGCACCATAGTGTACTAGCAAACTAACATAACAGGTATTGATCCCTTAGCCCAAACTTTTGGCCCATTAACATGAGGTGGCCTTAATACAAGGCCCAGCCCAACGGTCTAGTCGATCGGCTCCCTATAAACCTAACACGTCAAGTGTTGGTGTCCATACGGCCCACATATGGTTGTAGTCAGACTGTGCTGGGTCCACCTTTGGGTGTATCAAGCCCTCGGGTGTCAACCCCAGACACCTAAGCAATAATGCACAGTCTAAACCTACTGGTACCCGTGCCTCGAGTTTGTCCAACACCGGACTACGTGCACGTCCGTAGCCCGCCTGGACCCGCACCGCTGTACCACTCAGTCGCCGCTTTGGTCGCTTACATCCGTCCAGTAATCGTACCCCGCCCTAGCCTAGCCTCTAGGGTTGTGAATGATACCAAACTGGGATTACTGCTGGAACAGACCACGTTGCTAGGGTTTTCTAAGAGGGTTAAGTGCGGTTTAACCCCTCACTAATCATGGATTAAATTAGTTAAGTGTAACCAACAATTCACCACTTAACCCCATTTAATCCCTCGTATCCCCAAAATTGGTTAAGTATTAGTGGGCCATGACTTAACCCTAATCATGAGGCATTAATTTAATTGTACCTTAACCTCTCACATTAGACTTTGTTGCGGTTACTAGTTAAGCCGGGCGGGTCCGGGTAGCTTTACACCACAACTTGGTCTAACCTCGGGTCCAAGGTACACATGACCAACTTCTCACATTGGGTCCTATTGTTTGTAGCAACTAGTTAAGCTGGTCGGTTCCGGGTAGGTTTACGCTACAAACTCAACCCAACCTCGAGTTGGCCACACTTATGTTTTCTAAGTGTCATGTCCACTTTATTTTTAAAACATAATTACAAGTTTAACAAATACTTGGGTAGACCTAACTTAATAGGTAAATTCCCAAGGGGTAGACCTAACTTAATAGGTAAATTCCCAATCTTATATTTTCATGTATTTTAAGTTTTACCCAAAACTCCCAAACGTCATTCTATCGCTTACATATTCGTTATAACGCATAAAGGATAGAAAGAGGGAACTTGGCACAACATACATGATGAATCTCACATAAAACATGCATAACATGTTGGACTTGCATAACTTAGCATAGTGAACTTGCATAAACATGCATAACTTGTTGAACTTGCAAATCATGGCATAGTGAACTTGCATAAACATGCATAACTTGTTAAACTTGCAAATCATGGCATAGTGAACTTGCATAAACATGCATAACTTATTAAACATGTGTAACATAGCATAGTGAACTCGCATAAGCATGCATAACTTATTAAACATGCATAACATAGCATAGTGAACTCGCATAAGCATGCATAACTCATCAAACATGCATAACATAGCATAGTGAACTCGCATAAGTATGCATAACTTATTGAACATGCATAAATCCCAACTTTCATCACATATTAACTTTAGAGTTTCTAAAATGAAGGTAAGAGGGCTTACAAATATTATGAAGACACAAATCTACTAATAAAGATTGAGAAGCCCTTTTATGCAAGCATATAAAAACCCAAAACAAAGCTCCAATTAACAAAAATCCCAAAAACTCTAGCTTAGCAAATAAAGCTTGCAACTTGATGATGTATGCAAGCTAATGACCATTCATACAACTTAGAAATGCTTGTATGAACATCAAAATCTTCATAGGAATGATTTTTGAAGAGGGTGGAGGCTAGGGTTTTTAGGTGGAGGCCATTTGAGAATTCAATTTGACATAGTTTGGTTGCTAGAATGAATAATGGGGTTTTAGGGTAGGATTAGGGGCTTATTTATAGAAGATTAGAGTGTTTTTTGCACTAGGATTAACCCTAGGTTAGTTTAGGCCCGTCAGATCTCGGAATTCTCTAGAACCAAGCCACACAACCAAGCCCAAATCAAAATGGTGCGCCAGGCAAAACTGCCTGGCCACCCCGTGTCGACAGGGCTGTCGACAGGGCAGTCGACACCCTAAGACCCCTGTCGACATGCCTGTCGACATGGGGGTCCTGGCGGGAGTTTTCCCGCCTGACGCTAGTTAGCCCTAATCCTTGTTTTTAATTTAAAATTTAAATCTGTTTTTAACATAGAAATTTCTGAAAACTTCAATGGGCCTTAACTGGGTCATACGGACTCCGATTTTCGAAAACTCGGACTCTATTTCGCGTATTTTTCCGAGACGAACGCAATGGCATAGCCCGTTTCCCTTGATTCAGTTTTTAGAATTAAATTCTGCCTCGATTTATGTTATAACAGGTTATTGAAAATACGGGTTGTTACATTCTCCCCTCCTTAAAGGATTTCGTCCCCGAAATCTTCAAGTTAGGAAGAACGTATCCTACCATCCAATCATCCATCTACTCAAAGCATCATCCACGAGCAATCATTGTCCTTAAAAGATTCTAAATGCTGTATGAACATATGCAAAAGTGTGTGTATATGTACTTATCTAATGCGAAGATCAATGCAAAATATGCTAGTGAAATGTATCCATATGTATGCAAATCCCTAACATAATGTATAATATCTACATGCGTGCTCAATCATACATCCATATGCAACATCCATGTGATCGCATACAAACTTCATCCAAGAATAAGCATAAACACTCATGCACATGCAATATGAGGAGTGTGCGAGCCGATCTAGTGCCTAATCGTGTATAATGCATCCACGAGCAACCACTTGCAAACACTTGCAACCACTTGCAACCATCAAGCATAACATGTTTCAAACACATGTTTCATCCAAAGGGTTTCTACCTAAGGTTCTCATGACAAGATTGACACGATAAACTAGATAAATATGGATAGTAAAGAGAAAGATATGCTAACAAAAGGAAAGAGGTTGAGAGTGTACCCTCAAAAAGGAATGGATAAAGCCCACGCATCTTCTCCTCGGTTTCCCAAGTTGCGTCTTCTTCGGCTTCACCCCATTGAACCTTCACCAACTTGACCTCACGATTCCTTAGCATCTTGGTCTCTGTCCCCAAGATACGAATCGGAGCTCTCCTCAAAGTTGCCTCTTTCTCTACTTCCACGTCTTCAAGAATGCTAGGTTCAACCACCTCAGCGGACTCATGTAGGCACTTTAGGAGATGCGAGACATGAAAGACATTATGCACTCCGGACAGCTTCTCGGGCAATTGCACTTTATAAGCCATCTTCCCAATTCTCTCTATGATAGGGAAGGGTCCAACAAATCTCGGTGCAAACTTCCCAACAGCTCCAAATCGGACCACATTCCGCAAAGGAGAAACCTTCACGAAAACCATGTCCCCAACATCAAACTCCAAATCGGATCTTCGCTTATCAGCATAGGATTTCTGTCGGTCTTGGGCCGCTTTCATCCGTCTCCGAATCAACTCGATTTTCTCGGATGTATCTCTGATCATATCAGGCCCAAGTATGAGCTTATCTGTAGTCTCCCACCAACATGTAGGCGACTTGCACGACCTCCCATATAGAGCTTCAAATGGTGCCATCCCTATGCTTGCCTGATAACTGTTATTATATGCAAACTCAACAAGTGGAAGATGGTCTTCCCAAGTACCACCAAAATCCAGAATGCAAAGCCTCAATAAGTCCTCAAGTACCCTATTCACCCTTTCTGTCTGACCGTCCGTCTGTGGGTGATAAGCCGTACTCAGGTTCAACCTCGTGCCCATAGCTTCCTGCAAACTGTTCCAGAACTGACTAGTAAAGATGGGGTCTCGGTCACTGACTATGCTGGAAGGGACTCCATGTAGTCGCACTATCTCACGAAGATATACTGATGCTAGTCCAGATGCGGTCCTTTTGCTCTTCACCGGAATAAAATGAGCACTCTTCGTAAGTCTATCCACAATAACCCAAATGCTCGTATTCCCTTTCCTTGACCTTGGAAGCCCATCAATAAAGTCCATGGAGATACTCTCCCACTTCCAAAGTGGAACGTCCAGAGGATGCAATAGCCCACCGGGCTTCTTTGACTCGGCCTTAACTTGCTGGCAAATGATACATCTAGAGACAAACTCCGCCACATCCTTCTTCATCCTAGGCCAAAAGAAAATACGCTTCATATCCTTATACATCTTATCTCCACCCGGATGTATAGTTAACTTGGAGCGATGTGCTTCCTCAAGAACTTTCCTCACCAAGTCTTCCACCCTCGGAACACAAAGCCTTCCGTCTCTCCTCAGCCAACCCTTACCATCTATAGAATATCGAGCAAGGTGACTAGATGTCTCCCCTCGAATCAACTTATCCACAATCTCAATTATCTGAGGGTCTTCCTTCTGCGAAGCCCCAACTTGATCCAGAAGGGTAGGCCTGAGCTCAAGAGATGCTAAAGAACCGGTCGTCGACTCAACTGCCAAAGAGAAATCAAAGGTTGCTAAGAACTCTAAATTCTTCATCTCAACAAATAGAGGACTTAGTGTCAACCATCTTCTACTCAACGCATCCGCTACAACATTCCCCTTGCCAGGGGTATAGGCTATATCAAAATCATAGGACGCCAAGAATTCCATCCATCTCTACTGCCTCAAGTTCAGATCCTTCTGCGAAAAGAGATACTTCAAAGACTTATGATCAGTATACAGCTCAAATCTCTCTCCCAGAAGATAATGACGCCAAGCCTTGAGTGCATATACTATCGCTGCCAGCTCTAGATCATGAGTGGGATAATTCTTCTCATGCACCTTAAGTTGCCTCCCACCAAAACATATAACTCTGCCCTCTTGCATCAGAACGGCGCCCAATCCCGTGCCACAAGCATCAGTGTACACGGTAAACATCTTACCACCATCGGGTAAAGCTAGAACAAGTGCTGAGGTGAGGGCTCTCTTGAGTCTCTGAAAAGCAAGCTCACAGTCCATATCCCAAGCAAAAACTAAGTTCTTCTTCGTCAACTTAGTAAGAGGAGCGGATATCTTTGCGAAGTCCTTGATGAACTTCCGGTAAAAACCCGCAAGACCTATAAAACTTCTCACCTCGGTTGCATTCCTTGGAGTCTTCCAATCCTGAACTGCAACCACCTTAGCGGGATCCACCGCTAAGCCTTGCTTGGATACGATATGCCCAAGAAATCTAACTTCCCTTCTCCAAAAGTGACACTTGGAGAACTTGGCCTTTAACTGATGCGCTCTAAGCGTATCCATCACCTCTACAAGATGCCTCGCGTGCTCTTCTTCAACCTTGGAAAAGATCAGAATATCATCCACAAAGACCACGACAAACTTGTTCAAGAACTCCCGAAACACCCTACTCATCAAGTCCACGAAATACGCGGGTGCATTCGTCAAACCGAACGGCATAACAAGCCATTCAAAGAATCCATCTGGAGTTCTGAATGCAGTCTTGTCTATACTATCTTCAGCCACTCTGAGCTGATGAAATCCAGTAGCAAGATCAAGCTGAGAGAAAACAGAAGCACCGACAAGCTGGTCAAAAAGATCATCGATCCTTGGTAACGGGTGTCTGTTCTTCTTAGTCAGCTTATTCAATTCTCTATAATCCACACAGAGTCGAAGAGAACCATCTGCCTTAGTAGCAAACACCACAGGCGCTCCCCATTCGGATATACTTCGTCTGATGAAGTTCTTCTCAAGTAACTCCTTTACTTGCTTGCTGAGCTCCCGTCTCTCACGCGGAGCCATGTGCCGAACGGGCAAAGAAACAGGCTTAGCATTATCCACCAGATAGATGCGAAAATCAATCTCTCGTTTAGGGGGCAACCCCTTAACTTCTTCAAAAACATCTGGATAATCTCGGACCACCCTTACAGACTGAAGGGATTCCTCTGACAAGTCAAGAGACTCAAGATAGCACAACATGACGGGATTCTTCGGATTGCATGAAATCTCTAAGGTGTTGCCAAGGCGAGTCACAAGCCTCACAACCCTATGCTCACAATCAAGAATGGCTCCATGTCTAGACAGCCAATCCATGCCCAAAATCAATCCGTATCCCCTGAAACCAAGAACATACGCACTACACAAGAACTCTACACTGAGTATAGAGATCCTCAGATCCTCACATATCATAGATAGATGAGCAGAACCCCCAATGGGATTCGAAACACAAACGGGATCATCCACTAAGCTAGTACTAAGGTGCAAGCTATCAACAAGATCAGATGAAATAAAGCTATGTGATGCACCAGAATCAAACAAGGTACGAACTGGAAGATCGGAAATATAAACAAGGTTCTCAACAGAAACACTACCTCGATCGGGAACTGGAGCGGTATTGAGAGCATGAACTTGCCCTCCTGAAGGTCCAGCCTGTCCTTTCTTCTTTGGGCATTCCTTGCTGAAGTTTCCAGTCTCACCGCAGGAAAAAAATCCACCACTAAGCTTCCTTTTCTTCTTCCTACAATCCTTAGCAAAGTGTCCAGGCACACCACAGTAATTGCACTTTCCCTTGCCTTTGTTGTTGTTCCCCTTCTTGTTCTTGCTCTGATTCCCCTGACTGCTTTGACCACCTTGATTGCCTTTACCTTAAGAATCAGTCTTCTTTGCTTGAGTATCACTCGACTTGACCTCTTTCTTTCCATCTCCCTGAAGTAGAGCCATATCGACCAAACTCTCAAAAGTAGCTCCATGCGGAATATGTGACATCGCCAAGCCCTGCAGCGGCTCATTCAACCCTCTAGCAAATTGAAGAGCCTTCTTCTCAGGAGTGTTTACCATATCCAAACCAAAACGGGCCAGCTGATTAAACTTGTTCACATACTCCTTGACCGACATATCACCTTGCTTTAATGCAATGAACTTCTCCATCTGTAAATTCGCCTCAGCAGAAGATAGAAACTTGGCCACAAATCTAGCCCTCAAATCGGCCCAAGTCTCGACGGGCCTCGTCCCATTGGTGACCTCCCACCAATAGGCTGCTTCATCCTTCAAAAGCCACACTGTCAATAAGATTTTCCTCTCGTCATCAATCCCAAAGATAGCAAACAAGTCCTCAGTGTCTTTCAGCCAATTCCTAGCTTCAACAAAAGATTCCGTGCCTAGGAAATTCTTGCCTCCCATTGCCTTGAAGTCTTTACAAACCTTCGTGAACTCAACCTGAGAATGCTGAGGGGGAGGAGGAGGAAGAGGAGCCTCAGCAACTGGGGGAGGAGGAACATTAGCAACGGGAGGGGGAACAGGAACCACTGGAGGAGGGACATTCGGGGGAGGATTCTCAACTACAGGAGGAGGAGTGGGAGTAGGGTTTGCGGGGCCAGCTGCCGCCCTAGCTTCTAGAAGTCTCCTATACCAGAGTGGTACGTTTACTCCATCGGGGATGGCAAGATCCTCAGCCATACTGAAACGAAAGATAAGATAAGATTAAGTCAAGGGAACGAAGGATAACGCTAATGGCTTTTTGGGGAATAGCCTTTTAAAACACTAGACTTTTCTTTGGAAAATACTTTATACTTGTTTTGAAAATAGTTTTTCAAAAGTCTTTTAAAAAAACTTTTTGTTCTTTCCTGTAAACCATATGCTCTGATACCAAATTTGTAACACCCCACCTCCGCTAGGGTCACTCTTTCGGGGGCACTAGCTTCTGGGGGGCGTTATAACTGGGTAAGCATGCATAATGATATATCAAGGCAGAACAAGAACATAAATATATATGTAAAACAGAGTAAGTGAGAATAAAACAGCGGAATATCTCAAACCATCTCAAAACAAGTCTAGTACATCATAAGGTCAACTGCCAAAATAAACATGTCTAGTACATCATAAACAGAAATATTGAAAATACATAGTGCTATCCCCAAAATAAAGATGATAAACCATAGCGAGCTCAATGTCCAGGCATACATGAGCTATCCAGCAAACAAGCAAGCGATCCAAGCTAAGCACCACTATTCCCTCCCTGAGAACCTGGGGGGGGGGGAACGGAAGAAAAGAAGCGAAAGAAAACAGGTCAGTCAAAAAGACTGGTAAGCCCTACTACGATCAGTCTATAAACTAATAAAGTTAACATCATGATGGAAACTGAGATGAACATACTGGCAATAGATAAAGGTGTCATCACATAAAGAAGATTAAGCTTTGCACCATAGTGTACTAGCAAACTAACATAACAGGTATTGATCCCTTAGCCCAAACTTTTGGCCCATTAACATGAGGTGGCCTTAATACAAGGCCCAGCCCAACGGTCTAGTCGATCGGCTCCCTATAAACCTAACACGTCAAGTGTTGGTGTCCATACGGCCCACATATGGTTGTAGTCAGACTGTGCTGGGTCCACCTTTGGGTGTATCAAGCCCTCGGGTGTCAACCCCAGACACCTAAGCAATAATGCACAGTCTAAACCTACTGGTACCCGTGCCTCGAGTTTGTCCAACACCGGACTACGTGCACGTCCGTAGCCCGCCTGGACCCGCACCGCTGTACCACTCAGCTGCCGCTTTGGTCGCTTACATCCGTCCAGTAATCGTGCCCCGCCCTAGCCTAGCCTCTAGGGTTGTGAATGATACCAAACTGGGATTACTGCTGGAACAGACCACGTTGCTAGGGTTTTCTAAGAGGGTTAAGTGCAGTTTAACCCCTCACTAATCATGGATTAAATTAGTTAAGTGTAACCAACAATTCACCACTTAACCCCATTTAATCCCTCGTATCCCCAAAATTGGTTAAGTATTAGTGGGCCATGACTTAACCCTAATCATGAGGCATTAATTTAATTGTACCTTAACCTCTCACATTAGACTTTGTTGCGGTTACTAGTTAAGCCGGGCGGGTCCGGGTAGCTTTACACCACAACTTGGTCTAACCTCGGGTCCAAGGTACACATGACCAACTTCTCACATTAGGTCCTATTGTTTGTAGCAACTAGTTAAGCCGGTCGGTTCCGGGTAGGTTTACGCTACAAACTCAACCCAACCTCGAGTTGGCCACACTTATGTTTTCTAAGTGTCATGTCCACTTTATTTTTAAAACATAATTACAAGTTTAACAAATACTTGGGTAGACCTAACTTAATAGGTAAATTCCCAAGGGGTAGACCTAACTTAATAGGTAAATTCCCAATCTTATATTTTCATGTATTTTAAGTTTTACCCAAAACCCCCCAACGTCATTCTATCGCTTACATATTCGTTATAACGCATAAAGGATAGAAAGAGGGAACTTGGCACAACATACATGATGAATCTCACATAAAACATGCATAACATGTTGGACTTGCATAACTTAGCATAGTGAACTTGCATAAACATGCATAACTTGTTAAACTTGCAAATCATGGCATAGTGAACTTGCATAAACATGCATAACTTGTTAAACTTGCAAATCATGGCATAGTGAACTTGCATAAACATGCATAACTTATTAAACATGTGTAACATAGCATAGTGAACTCGCATAAGCATGCATAACTTATTAAACATGCATAACATAGCATAGTGAACTCGCATAAGCATGCATAACTCATCAAACATGCATAACATAGCATAGTGAACTCGCATAAGTATGCATAACTTAATGAACATGCATAAATCCCAACTTTCATCACATATTAACTTTAGAGTTTCTAAAATGAAGGTAAGAGGGCATACAAATATTATGAAGACACAAATCTACTAATAAAGATTGAGAAGCCCTTTTATGCAAGCATATAAAAACCCAAAACAAAGCTCCTATTAACAAAAATCCCAAAAACTCTAGCTTAGCAAATAAAGCTTGGAACTTGATGATGTATGCAAGCTAATGATCATTCATACAACTTAGAAATGCTTGTATGAACATCAAAATCTTCATAGGAATGATTTTTGAAGAGGGTGGAGGCTAGGGTTTTTAGGTGGAGGCCATTTGAGAATTCAATTTGACATAGTTTGGTTGCTAGAATGAATAATGGGGTTTTAGGGTAGGATTAGGGGCTTATTTATAGAAGATTAGAGTGTTTTTAGCCCTAGGATTAACCCTAGGTTAGTTTAGGCCCGTCAGATCTCGGAATTCTCTAGAACCAAGCCACACAACCAAGCCCAAATCAAAATGGTGCGCCAGGCAAAACTGCCTGGCCACCCCGTGTCGACAGGGCTGTCGACAGGGCAGTCGACACCCTAAGACCCCTGTCGACATGCCTGTCGACATGGGGGTCCTGGCGGGAGTTTTCCCGCCTGACGCCAGTTAGCCCTAATCCTTGTTTTTAATTTAAAATTTAAATCTGTTTTTAACATAGAAATTTCTGAAAACTTCAATGGGCCTTAACTGGGTCATACGGACTCCGATTTTCGAAAACTCGGACTCTATTTCGCGTATTTTTCCGAGACGAACGCAATGGCATAGCCCATTCCCTTGATTCAGTTTTTAGAATTAAATTCTGCCTCGATTTATGTTATAACAGGTTATTGAAAATACGGGTTGTTACAAGCTTCTTGGTACACTTAACCAACTTGTAGGGCTAAGCCTTGAACTTGAGTACTTAGCCAATCTTGACATGATTCGTAGGCGGGTTAAGTCATGAACTTGAATGACAACACTTAACCCATTAGACAAAACCCTAGCTCAGGGGACTAGGTTGAAAATCGTGGTTAACAAGGATAGCGGGAAGAGAAGCTACGTGGTAAACCTTAGTTAAGGATAACTAAGTAATAATTCTTCGCCAAGGACATGGGACTAGTTCATAAATAGATGAGTAACCTGATGCGGTAGGTCTTCGCTTGGTATACGAGGAGGAGCAACTTATCTGACTTGGATAAAAAGCTCCAGCGAACTGGGTGATGAAGCGGTAGCTTCGGGGGACGTGAGGGTACTCTTGGTATCCCTCTGTGAGGTGGCAGGTGGTCCATGAAACCCGGCCTCACAGAGGTTAAGGTCTGCGGTAGAAGAGCCAAGAATATGCCTTGGTTGCTATGCGAGCGACCTAAAGACTGGGATGGATTAGCGTGGAGTCGACGATACTTGTTTTTGCCCTGGATAGCACATCGCCGACTACCTACCGTCTTTAGTCAATTGTGTACGAACGGAAAGGCAGAGAACTCCCAACAGACCATGTTCTTGCTATCGAGTCATGGGTGAGGTTGGCCCATAGGAAAGTGGGGCTATAGTGGGGCCGGGATGTAGTTCTCATACCTGATTTTTCTTGGATTGCCTTTCAGTAGTTGAGGGAGGGGTCACTTGGGACCATAGCCACGGATACAAAAACAGACCATTATATCTACATCAGCAGACGACTAAAAGCTCCCGACCGAGTTCCGTATTTCTTGATTTGCCCTGGCACGGAACTCGGGTGGCACATTGAGATACATGTGCGTCTAGACATGGAAAACGATTCACGATACATACGTGGGATAAAGGGCGCGGTTGACGGGTGGCATAATCCCTAGTGGCCCTAGGTGGCCTGAACCCGAACTGAGACACGGAAACGTTCATTAGGTAGCATAATCCCTAGCGGTCCTAAGTGCCATAAACCCTAAGTGAACACGCGATAGTTCATGGTAAGAAAACATAACCAGATCAAGGGTAGCAGTCCAAAACAACTTCAAGGATAAAATGGTACTATGTTGAGGTGGTATAAATTTACATGGGAAAGCCCGTACGACCTACGGCAAAGGACTGAACTTATACATGGAAAGAAACATACGAGTTGGGAAACCTACATATGCTATATATTAGGTTGACATGGACCGTTACATGACATTGGGCAAGGGACATTCGTAGTTAACACATGACGCGGTTTGGGATACTAGTACGAGAGGTGCAGAGCAAATATACATGATAAATACCTTGGGATGTTGTACATGATAGATACCTTGGGATGGTATACTTGATAGAAACCTGACGATGTGATACCTTGATTTATCTTGACACCGTAGTTTATCATGATACCTTAGTTTACCTTGCTACAGTAGTTCGTCCGGTTATCTTGGTTTAGCTTATCTATCTTGTCGTCATCCTTATGTTTACTTTCAGTTTATGCATGTCATGTTACCTTTACCGTTTTTATACTGGAAGTAGATAGGACTTACCAGTCTTTATGACTGACCCCGTTTTGGTTCGCCTCTTTGTCTTCCGTTTCCCCTCCCAAGTTTTCAGGGAGGAAACACTATTGTTTAGTTCGGACCTCTTCTGCTAGAAGGTCATCATATATGGCTTGGACTTCTTTTGGCTATGGTTGCTTTACCGGTTTGTTTTGGGGGAATAGTTTATGAAAAGGTTTTATGCTTCTTTACTATCTGCAAGACAGGTTTTTATGTGCTCTGATGTAAAAGGCTTTAGACCTTATTTTATAAAGTAATGAAATTTGTTTTATTTCCGCTGTTTTATATGTTCTGTCTTGTAATATTTTTGTGCATGTTTACCAATAATGCCCCTCCAAACCTAGTGCATTCCTTTGTGAGTGACCCAGGCGGAGGTGGGGTGTTACAAGGTTAGTATGGGAGCCACTTGAGAAATAGATTCGAAAAAGAAAATAATATGAGACTTCTACCCCCGTACACCAAAAATGGAGATAAGGGAAATTTTGAACTTTTAAGAGGAAGAAAAAGGTGTACACAAAATTGGATATTTAAGAATTTATGTTCCCTTTAAGTTTTCATTTTATGGAGTTGGAACATGTGCTAGAAGAATGGACGGTTAACAATAAACATAGCAAGTTTTATATTTGCAATATAGCACCAAAACGGAGGTGAACGATCGAGGAAGGAGACAGAATGAGCAATAATAAATAAATCAATAAAAAACTAGATCGACCCTAGTGTCGACCTCCCCATGGGGAGGCCAACCAGGGTGTCGACCTCCCCGCAAAGAAAAAAATTTAAAACACCGAAGACCAAAGGCCTTCGACTCCATTCGCTGCTCCCCCTTCTCCATTTTAGCAAGCATGAAACCCACCTCCACCACCATGTTTTTCACCTCCCACCACTCCAAATCTCCACCGTTTCGTGCAAAATTACCTCCAAATCGAAGCTAGAAGACTCGTCTACCCGGATCTATACCTATCCCCTCTCAATTCAAGATTAATTCACCATGACAGACTCATCCTCCCTTTTTGCCTCTTTTCCCCAACTCACACCTCAATAGATCGCTTGGTACAACATTCGTAGAGAAGTAGTCGAGGCATATGTCAACACTACGAGTTTGAAGTTGTTAGGGCGTCCGGTTAAGTTTGGTGATTTTGCTGGAACACCCTTGGAGGGTTTATTTGCAGATGCGCGATTAATCGCAATTTTGGATATTAATGTAGTCGAGCGAAAGGGCTACAAGAGCTTAGTAAGACTTTTTGATGCTAATTTAGAAATTGGGGTAGATAATGAGGGTTTGTTTACGTATAATTCGGACGTAAAGGGAACCATCATTGGTTTCAATGAAATACAGTTTGGGGAAATGTTGAACATCCATGGTACGGGACATGAGCTACGGGATCTTGAGATGACTGACTTGACTGTGTGGCATAGGATTTTCTACGATTCTTACGAGAGGACTTGGGATTATGCCCATCTATGTCCGTTAGCTAGATTTGTTATTCGGATTTTATAGTATAATCTTGTTGGACAGATTGGTGGATTTGACAGGATATCACAAACAGTTAAACGAGCCACATATGTTATTTTTAGGGGTATTCAGATAAATTGGGCTCGCACTATCCGACAGTATTATGACTCTACTAGAGAGGCAAGGCAGTCAAACATTGCTTTCGGAAATTTATGGAGTAGTTTTTACACAAAGCCATGTTCCGCTGCATAGGGAAGGTTTTATACCGCCTTCTCCCCATCCCTCCAGTATTATAGATTTGGCTGCATTGACGAGGATGCATATCCACCTACATGATTTGTTAGAGCCTCAGCCCATGGAGCATGATGGAGGGGACGAGGGGGAGGAAGAGGAGCATGTGCCGGGACCGCAGGGTGGCGACTACCAGCCCAAATATGAGGGAGGATCAGACCCATATCAGACAGAGCAGGCTTGGGGAGGTTCTTGGGCTTCCTCGGCTCCATGATGGGGTACTTCCGGTACATCTAAGTGGGACCCTTGGGTTTCCAGAGAGCCAGACTGGAGGGCAGAAGTGAGGAGAGTTTCTGAGCAACAGGCTCGGTTAGTTAGAGATCACTAGGACATTTTGAGGACCCAGCAAGAGATGCTCCAGACACAGGTTGAGTTTGGACAGACTCAACAGCAGATGCTATAGGAGATGGGCACTTCCTATGATCAGTTAGGGGCTCGGCTACAGGACTTGCAGTTAGAGTTTAGGGAGGAGGCTAGATAGCTTACAGAGCATCTGGATACTAATATTGGTATCATTGAGGATCTCCTTTGTAGTTTCTTCCCATAGAGTTCTGACCTCTATCACTGTATTAGTAGGGTAGTATCTTATTATTTAATGTATGGCTGTTTCCTTTTCTTTTATCCAGTTGAAGTAATGTACTAGAATTTATCTTGACATAATCTACGAGTTGTTTAATTAAAAAATTTCCTGTTGTAATTTGGTGGGCATGAAGAATTAAATATGTATATTTATGAAGCAAAGAAAATGAAAAATCTAAGTTAACTAAACTAGAATGCTAAGAGAAAACGGGAAAATATAGATTTTCCCGTTAAGTACATAAGGAACAAAATTTGGAAAATTAGATTTTTCCTAAATTTTAAAATTTAGTAATGGTTGGTAGGATTTTGGATGCAACAATTGGATGAACTATGCTCTTACTCTGTAAGAGTGTGGAAAAAATTTGGGTAAAAATGTTTTGACTTTTCAAAAATATTGCATTCATATAGAACTGCAAGTATATTTAGGATGTGAGCATCATGTTTTGAAAGAATTTTTAAATTTGCATACACATTGGTGGTACCATCTAGGCATAAATGCTTTACTATAATGTATTTCACTTTGCACATGTACACAATGGTCGCAACAATTGGATGCACACTTGATGGATGAGTATTGGGAGGGATTATCTCTTTTACTCTTATCGAATTTTGGGGACGAAATTCTTTAAGGGTGGGAGAATGTAACACCCTGCATTTTTAGTATAAATAAAAATGTACATATGTGTATTTATGCAATGATAGGTACGTAATGGTGATGTAAAATAAAAATTAGTAAATACATGAGAGAGAAGGGAAAATTTCTTCAATAACAGTGTGTGTAGCGGAAAAGATAATAAAATAAGGATACTTAATTTAAATATCGGGATTTAAGTAAAACGAACATTACCACTACATCCGTCTCGGAATTATGCTTAGGATATGGTCAAAGTTTGAGTAAATCAGATAATGTACGAAGAAGTTATGAGCCATATAAGTTTGTATACACATAGAAAACTATATATGTATAAATAAACCAAACCAACGTTCAAAACAGTTCAGAATAATTTGAATTCAGGCCAGGAACATGAGCAGGAAAATTCCCACTCAAAGAGGTCGACCCCCCTTAAGGGAGGTCTACCATGGGGTCGACCATAGGGTCGTCCTCCCTTGAAGAAGGTCGACACTAGGGTCGACCACCCTAGGGGGGTCGACCTGTTCAGCCAAAACATGGGCTGGGTGCTTTTGTTCAATCCTGGACTGATTTTCTGGCTTGGTTCGTTGGTTTGCTGCTATAAAGAGACCCCTAATCCAATTGTTGTCTTCACAACAATCCATGGAGACGCCATGGCTCTGCTCTAATCTAAACTCACCTTATTCTCCACTTAAAACTAGATCTATCTTCTCCTCTTTCTCTTCAAAAGTTATTCTTATATCAAAAATATTAGACTTAGGATTATCACAAACGCAAAGAAAACAACGAAGAGGTTTCAGATCCAAAAACACCACGTAAGAAAAGAGAAGATTCAGATTTATAAATTATAGAAGAAAAAGGGAGTAAATCAAAAACAAATCAGATCTAGAGTTTTGTGATGCAAAGCAATGTGAGTGGACTTTAAATTAAAATTGTTGTATAATGTTATTAATATCATTCGCCATTCCCCATGTCTACGTATAATGAATATGATGTTAATTCAACAAGATCTGTTATTTTATTTATGCCTACGTTAAATTCTCTCCTTTTATTCTTTCCCCTTTTCATTTTTATAGTTAGGCTATCTCGAGCCTACGTCTATCATGGATACATACGTTTTAAACATGAATGAGAAATTATGAAAGGAAAGGGATTGTTGGGTGTAATGTGGATTGGAAGTAATGGTGTATAATTTTGAAATAGAATTATGGGCATGATTATACTGAAATGTGGAACTTGTATAATAAAACAAACTGGATATGGAATTTGTATGATTTATTATGATTGGCATGTAATTGGATAACATGGGATGTGAAGTTATTTGTAATTCGGAAGATAAACATAAGGGATTAATCAAATTATATGCATGAACATGGGACTGGGTAATATGCAGATTTGGTATAAATAAACATGTGTTTTGGACAATTAATTATAACATGGAATAGGCGTGAATATGATTATAAGCGAGTTTTTGGAATATACGACTTAAAATTTGGGTAATTTGGGTTATAAACATGAAATTGACACTACCGGCATAACTTGAACATGAACATATTTGTGAATTTGGTAATTGGCATATGACACCTAGAGTCAACATGAACTGTTAATTGGCTAAAGATGAAACATGGCTAACTCGAGGTTAGACTGAGTTTGCGGTGTAATTCTGCCCGGAACCGCCCGGCACATCCAGTGACCGCAAACAGTAGGTTCTAATGTGAGAAGTTAGTCATATCGTGCTCGAACCCGAGGTTAGATTGAGTTGTGGTGTAAGTCTGCCCGGAACCGCCCGACACATCCAGCAACCGCAACAATAGGTCTAATGTGAGAGGTTGGTGCATTAAAAATTAATTAATGCTAATGACACATGCTAAGTATGGTAGGGTTAAGTAACAGCACTTAACCAATATGACATGACGCATGGGTGGGTTAAGTCAAATTGAATGAATAACCTACACTTAACCAACGTAACTTGTGGTTTAATAAGTAGATGGGGTTAAGTCAACTTGGGTGCTTAGACAACGCTTAACCAATATAGCCGTGTAAAAGTAAAGAAGTATGGGGATAACCTATCTTATTGTAAAGTGATAGGGTGTAATCAATTGATGAGAATGACATAAGTCACAAGAATAACACAGCAAGAGATCGGTTGAATGGAATAATCCTCTAAGTATCAACCTGATGTTGACTTCAGTCTTCGGGGTTGACACTTTGGTTATTGTTCTTTTACCAGTGTAAACATGAACGATAGGATGAGTTGGTCAGTAAACCTTAGTTAAGAGAACTAAGTACAAAACTTTAGTTAAGGGAACTAAGTACAAAACATTAGTTAAGAGAACTAAGTACAAAACCTTAGTTAAAGAAGTCCACGTCTATTTAGAAACCCGGATAGACTACAATGGACTGGGATATGAAGCACGCAGCTTCAGGGGACATATAGTAGGGTACTCTTGGTATCCCTCTGTGAGAATGCAGATGATCTACCTGGGCTCACAGAGGTTAAGTCTGCATGGTTAAGAACCAAGAGTATGCCTTGGTTGTAATAATTAGGAATCAACCTAAAGACTAGGATGGACCAGCATGGGTCAGCAAGACCGATTAGTGCCTTTTGATAGCAACTCGTCGTCTACCTACCGTCTTTAGTCGGTACGACAAGAGGAAAGGCAGAGAACTCCATAAGACCATATACTTGCTATCGAGTTATGGGTGATGTAAGGCCAATAGGGAAAGGCATAGTGGGCCAGGCAGTTGTGCCAGGGAAAGTTCTCATTCTTGATTTTCATGGGTGCCTTTCATTTGTTAGTTGAGGGGTCTAGTGGTACCATAGACACTGTAAAGGCAGACCTTAGCATATGTGAAACACCCCACCTCCGTTAAGGTCACTCACAAAGGGAATGCCTTAACTTTGGTGGTGGTTTATAAGTAAAAGCCATAAGTAAACTCAAGACAGATATAAATACAAATATTTTAAAACAGCGGAAACCAAACAGACTTTTATTTCATCAATACGTGTTCAAACAAAACATTTCCATAATTGTCTCAAAATACTTCCAACATTACAACCGCATGACTGTCTTGATTATTAAAGAAGCATAAAACATAAATAAAGTGAAAAAAAAATCCCCATAGTGATATCCAAAACCATAATCCGAGCAAAAGAGATCCAAATCATACATCTACGGTCTTGGAGCTTGTAAAGAGTCCGATTGAGCTGAGCTGTTTCCTCCCTGTGAACCTGGGGGGGGGGGGGGAAACGAAAGAAAAGAAGACGAAAAGAAAATAGGATCAGACATAAAGCCTGAGTAAATCAAGTAACTCTTCAGTATGTGAATAAGAAATGGGCATGATAGATATAAACTGAAAATAGGAAAGTGTCACAAGCTAAGGAAGTGTCGAATGTACTATCGCAGCCATGCTATATATGTGCAACTACTTGAGTTTATTCTAACTAGCACCCCACGTTGAGGGTGAAGTGATCCCCATTTTTCTAAAGATCGGCTCCTACTCGCATTAGCATGTGTCATACGACCCCCAAGAATTGTAGATACCAATGCTGGTCCCACCATAGGGTGTATCAAGACCCATGGTGGCGGCCCCGACACAAATTTTAGAAGGCATAGGTTATACTACTGGTGTCCCCAGTGCCCTATTTGTATGCTCCGGAGTGTGTGCAGGCCCGCACCCCGTTAGACCTACACTATGCACCCACCGCCGTCGTTTTGACCGCTTACAATCAGCCCAGTAATCCTGCCCCACCCTGACTTGTTTCAGGGTACCGTTGATACCTCACTTGGGTTACTGCTGAAACGGGTCCCTTGTTACCAGGATTTTCTAGTCAAACATGTTAAGTGGTTAAGTGTCTGTATTTACCTAACCCACCCATCAATTCTTGTTAACATGTTGAATTTGGTTAAGTGTTATAGTTGACTCAACAATACCATCTGTCCTTAGCCTCTTAGGAGCACCTAACCGCTCATATTAGACATGTATTGCTACGGTTACTGGATATGCTGGTCGGTTCCGGGCAGGTTTACACCCTAGCTCAGTCTATCCTCGGGTCCTTATTGGGCTCAATGCTTAAACACCCACATTGGATAGGTATTGTTGTGACTACTGGACAGCCGGGCGGGTCCGGGCAGGTTTACATCACAACTCAATCCAACCTCGGGTTAAGCATATCGTGTTTTCTAAATTTACATATTTTAATACTTCGCAATTATATATGTAAATGCATATCTTTTATTTTTGGGTATAACAATTCATACCGCTTAAATGCCATTGTCGTTGGCATGTGCCAACCATGCCAACATATATTTTCGTGTTTTACACCCAACGTTATTACCCGCGTTTATCTGTTCGCAACGTTATAACAAATGTTGGGCTCGACACAATTCAGCCCAACTTTATAAGCGTAAGAAAAGGGGAAATCAAGAACATGTAATATTTTACAACATATAAGGGTGTGTGGCGCATGAACTTGCAATTCAGTGATACTAACATAAATGATGGGTCATGTGAACTTGCATTAAAATCAAAGTATAACTAAGTAGGTGACATATGAAATGGCATAGTTTTGGTTTTTACAAACTTGGGTTTAAACATGCTTAACTTGGCATAATGTCAGCCGTAAAACTAGCATGTTGTACATTCACCAAAATGTCCAACTATAACATCTAATCACATAGCCAATTTCAACATGAACTTGCATAGTTTATGAAACCCAAACGATACTTAACGTAGATCCAATTATACTTGCAAATAAACATAAGAATGATCTCATAGGTTTTGGGTCATGTAGGCATAAAAGGTTTCAAATCTAGAACATGTTTACATAAGCCTTAATTTAGACTTAGTGAATGTATATGGTCCATGTCATAGGCATAAACATAAAGGGATCAAATTCTAGTTTTTGCCACAAACTTGCAAGTGCCATTGTTTTCATATACATTTTTTAATAGGCTTGCATCACTTAATTTAGGCCCCAAATATTAATACACAAGTCATAACAGAATCATTACAATACACAGAATCTACATCATTACAATAACACAATTTTTATTTTTATTTACATCAAATCACATCACAGTTTTTATTCATATTCTGCAAGGTCACTATACTTACAACGAATGCAGAATCTTGAATTCTGAATTCTGAATTCTGGAATTGAGATACGCTCCTTTGGGTAGATTAATGTTGCCTGATTAATTTGATTAAACTTTTATCTTCTTCTTAATTTGATTCGTCTCTTAGGCTCTTCTCTCTTGACGGCTACGTTCAATTCCTCCCTGGCAGCATGACGACACCCATCTTATTTTTTGTGTGTGAATTTTCAGTTGAGACTTCAGGCGTATTTATAGATTTTTAAATTGTTTTGAGTCGTCAGATGAAGACAGGAGGAATCTAGGCCATACAAAGTTCAAAGAGCCAATAAACAGGTGACACGTCAGCCCTAGTGACACATAGAGTCACAGAAATTCGAGCCAGAGCTAAACCTAGCCAGCGAGGTCGACAGGTAGGTCGACTGGCAGGTCGACACCCAGGTCGACACTATGGTCGACCTGGTGTGGCCAGGTCGACACTATGTTCGACCTGTGGATGCCAGGTCGACACCATGGTCGACCCTATGGTGTACCTGGTCTCTGGGGGGGAATTTTCCCGCCCATCCCAGTTTGAACCTGAAATTCAAATTTTTGAATTTTAAACTGAGCTGTTTGAATTTACATTTTATTCTGGAACTTCCGAAGGCCATAACTTCTTCATACGGAGTCCGTTTCGCGCAAACTCGGACTCTATCTCAAGCAGAATTCCAAGACGAACGCAATGGCGTGACCCATTTCCCTTAATTCTTTTATTTAGAATTAATTACACTTTAATTTTTGAATCTTAACGTTATAGAACTCACGGGGTGTTACATTCTCCTCCCCCCCCCTTAAAAGGATTTCGTCCCCGAAATCTTCAAGTTAGGAAGAATGTATATCCTACCATCCAACAGTCCATCTACTCAACCAACAAGCACAAGCATCCACTGTCCTTAAAAGACTTCTAATGCTTCATGATCATATGCATAGTGTGTGTATATGTCCTTATCTAATGCAGAAATTTGGCGGTCTACTGATTCAGTTGACCTCCTTAATGCAAATCATGTAAGTGTCATGAATCCATTATGTATGCAAAATTTTCCTACTCATAATTCTACATGAGTGCACAACTTATTCATACAAATGGGACAACCATATGACAGCTTATCAAGTTTCAACCATATACAAATGAGAATACATATATGCATATGCAATATGATGTGACTGAGCCGATCTATAAACTAGGGTGTGTGTGTATATGCATCCACGAGCAACCACTAGCAATCACCAGCAACCATTTGCAGCCATCATCCATAACATGTTTTCAAATACATGTTTGCATCCATTTGTTTTCTACCTAAGGAGTTAGGAAAAGGACCGAGGAGATATACCTAAAAATATAGATAAAGCATACCTTAAGAAAAAAGAGAGATCGAAGATGTACCCTCAAAAAGAAGAGGGTAGGCAGCATGTATTCTGTCCTCAGTTTCCCAAGTCGCGTCTTCCTCGGCGTCGCTCCACTGAACTTTAACGAGTTTGACATCGCGGTTGCATAGTTTTTTCACTTCAGTTCCTAAGATGCGGGTTGGAACTCTCCTCACAGTTGCTTCACGTTCCACTTCAGCTTCTTCTAGAATGCTAGGTTCCACCACTTCCGGTGTCTCATGCAGACACTTCCGAAGGTGAGAAACATGAAAGACGTTGTGAACTCCGGCCAGTCTCTCGGGTAGCTCTAATATATAGGCCATCTTTCCAACCTTCTCGATGATAGGAAACGGTCCTACAAATCTTGGTGCTAGCTTTCCTGCGGATCCAAAGCGAACGACGTTCCTTGAAGGAGAAACCTTAAGGAAAACCCTATCCCCAACCTCAAACTCAAGGTCGGTCCTTCTTTTGTTGGCGTAGGATTTCTGTCTGTCTTGGGCAGTCTTCATTCTCCTACATATCAAGTCCACTTTCTCCGAAGTCTCTCGAATCATGTCTGGCCCAATTATAAGCTTATCTGTAGACTCCCACCAACAAGTTGGTGATTTGCACGGTCTTCCGTATAAGGCTTCGAAGGGTGCCATGCCTAAGGTAGCTTGGTAGCTGTTGTTGTAGGAAAATTCCACTAAAGGAAGGTGATCCTCCCACGTCCCTCCAAAGTCAAGAACGCAAAGTCTTAAAAGATCCTCTAAAACTCTGTTCACCCTTTCCTTCTGGCCATCAATTTGGGGGTGATAGGCCGTGCTCATACATAACTGTGTGCCTACAGCTTCTTGCAGACTCCGCCAAAACTCACTTGTGAAAATAGGTTCTCGGTCACTAACAATGCTGGAGGGTATCCCATGGAGTCGAACTATTTCCTTGAGATAAAGAGATGCTAGAGATGAGGCAGTCCTTCTACTCTTAATATGTATGAAGTGGGCGCTCTTAGTAAGCCTATCCACTATTACCCTAATGCTAGTATTGCCTTTTCTGGACCTAGGTAGTCCTTCAATGAAGTCCATTGAAATGCTATCCCACTTCCACTGTGGGACCTCTAAAGGGTGAAGTAGTCCTCCAGGTTTCTTCTATTCCGCCTTGACCCATTGGCAGGTCATGCACTTAGAGACGAAATCTGCCACGTCTTGCTTCATGCCGCTCCAAAAGAAAGACCTTTTTATAACCTTGTACATCTTATCACCGCCAGGGTGTATAGTCATCTTGGAATGATGCGTTTCCTCGAGAACCTTCTTTGTCAACTCCCTTGCTTGTGGGAAGCATAATCTTCTATCTCGCCTCAGCCAACCCTTATTATTGATGGCGTATCTACTGAGGTGACTAGAAGTCTCACCCCTAATAAGTTTATCAACCACATCAACAAGCTGAGGATCTTCACGTTGTGCAGCCCCTATTGAGTCTAAGAGAATAGGGCATACTTCGAGAGATGCTAACAAACCCGATACAAAATCCGAGGAGGGCCTAAAGTTAAAACTGGCTATATACTCCAAGCTTTGCCTTTCCACAAAGAGCGGGCTTAAGGTTAGTTTCTTTCGGCTCAACACGTCTGCTACTACGTTGCCTTTGCCGGGAGTATAGGAAATTTCAAATTCATACGAGGCAAGAAACTCCATCCATCTTTGCTGCCTCAAGTTAAGATCCTTCTGCAAGAAGAGATATTTCAACGATTTATGGTCAGTGTATAATTCAAACTTCTCACCTAGGAGATAATGATGCCAAGACTTAAGCGCAAAGACGATGCCGGGTAACTCAAGATCGTGCGTTGGGTAGTTCTTTTCATGAACTTTCAATTGTCTTCCACCATACGCTACTACCCTTCCTTCTTGCATTAGAACAGTGCCTAGTCCCGTTCCACATGCATCTGTGTATACTGTGAACATTTTGCTTCCAACTGGCAAAGTCATAACTGGGGCTGTTGTGAGAGCCCTTTTTAATCGTTGGAAAGCAAACTCGTAGTCCAAATCCTAAGTGAACGCCAGATTCTTCTTTGTTAGCCTTGTGAGTGGGGCTGAGATTTTCGCGAAATCCCTAATTAACTTTCAGTAAAAACCGGCTAGCCCAAGAAAGCTTCGAACTTCGGTTGCATTTCTTGGTGTCTTCCAATCTTGCACTGCCACCACTTTCGCAGGGTCCATGGCCAACCCCTCTTTGGACACTATATGCCCCAGAAATCTTACTTCTTTTCTCCAGAAGTGACACTTGGAGAATTTGGCTTTTAGTTGATAAGCTCGAAGAGTTTCCATGATTTCTTTCATATGCTGAGCATGCTCTTCCTCATTCTTTGAGAAGATTAAGATATCATCTATGAAGACAAGCACAAATTTGTTGAGGAATTCTCTGAATACCTTGCTCATTAGGTCTACGAAATAAGAGTGTGCGTTTGTCAAGCCGAAAGGCATGACAAGCCACTCGAAGAAACCGTCTGGGGTTCTGAACGCTGTTTTATCAATGCTGTCTTCAGCTACACTTAGCTGATGGAACCTAGTTGCCAAATCAAATTGGGAGAAGACCGTCGCACCTATAAGCTGGTCAAACAAATCATCGATTCGGGGAAGAGGGTGCCTATTTTTCTTGGTCAATTTGCTTAACTCCCTATAGTCGACGCAAAGGCGAAGCGAACCATCCGCTTTGGTTGCGAACACCACTGGAGCAACACATTCCGAAATGCTCCGTCTAATGAACCCTTTTTTTAGAAGTTCTTTAATCTGCTTACTGAGCTCCTTTCTCTCCCTTGGAGCCATGTGTCTAATAGGTAAAGCTACAGTCTTTGCGTTATCCACAAGATATATGCAGAAGTCTATTTCCCGCCTCGGAGTTAAGCCTTTCACCTCCTCAAAGACATCTGGATATTCCCGGATTACTCTTACTGATTGTAAATTTTCATCAGAAGCATCAAGCGACTCTATATAACTAAGCATAACAGCATTCAAGGGATTACTAGAAATTTCTTGAGTGTTACCAAGCCGAGTCAAGAGTCTAACTACTCTTTTCTCACAATCAAGAATGGCACCATTACTGGATAACCAGTCCATGCCTAAGATCAAACCATATCCCGAGAAGCCCAAAACAAAGGCATTACAACTAAACTCAATGCTGAGAATAGACATTTTCAAACCCAAACAAACCATTGGGAAGTAAGCGGAGCCCCCAATTGGATTTACTACCAAGGGATCTTCTGCCATACTAGTGTCTAGATGTAGAGATTCTACTAAGGCAGATGAAATAAAAGAGTGTGATGCGCCAGAGTCAAAAAGTGTACGAACTGGATGATCATAAAGATAGACTACATTTTCTACAGAAATATTACTACCTCGTTCCTACTGAGGTGACACTAGCGCATGAACCTGACCCCCTGAAGTGGATCCGGCTTTCTGTCCCTGCCCTTTCTTCTTTGGGCAGTCCTTAGCTTGGTGCCCAGTCTCTCCACAATGGAAGCAACAACCCATCTTCGCCTTCCTTTTTCGGCAGTCTTTTGATATATGTCCCACAATGCCACAGAAATTGCACCTTCCCTTCTCACGGGGCTTATTGTTCTTCCCTCCTTTCTTGAAGTCTGTTTTCTTTGCTTGTAGACCCTCTTTCTTCTCTTCCCCCTTAGTTTCTTTCTTGCCGTGGTCTTCTTCGTGTAGCAACGACATGTCCACCAAGCTTTCATAAGTCGCTCCTGTGGATACATGGGTCATAGCAAGGCAGTGTAGAGGCTCATTCAAACCTTTGACGAAGTGAAGCGCCTTCTTGTGCTGGGTGTTTACCAAGTCTAACCCAAATCTGACCAGCTGATTAAACTGATTAACATATTCCCTGATCGTCATGCTCCCCTATTTCAGAGTTAGGAACTTCTCCATTTGCAGGCTTCTTTCAGCTTGGGAGAGAAATTTCATCTCAAACCTTGTCCTGAAATCTTCCCATGTTTCACCGCCCTCTGCACATTGGTAATTTCGCACTAATAGGAAGCTTCATCCTTAAGCAACCATACCGCTAGTTATATCTTTTTCTTGTCATCAACTCCGAAGATGACAAACAGATCCTTAGTCTCCTTTAGCCAATTTTTTGCTCCTACAAAGGACTCTGTCCCATAAAAGTCTTTTCCACCCATAGCCTTGAAGTCTCTACATGTTTTTGCAAAGGTATTTCCACGAGGAGGAGGAGGAGGAACCGCGGCCACTGGAGGAGGGATGTCTGCTGGGCCCGCGCCATTAGCCCTTGCTTCTAAGTACCTCCTAAACCAGCCAGGTATCGGCACTCCTTCCGGGAGGTTAAGGTCTCCAGACATGCTGAAATAGAAAGGAAAAATTCAAAACGAAGGATAGAGAGAGATAGATAGGGCACATGGCTTTGGGGGATTTTGTCTTTTTTAAAAAAATATAACACTTTTTCTTGAAAAATGCTTCTTTAAACTTTCTTTTTTGAAAACAATTTCAAAACCTTTTATCTTATTTGGTAAACCTCGCTCTGATACCAATTGAAACACCCCATCTCCGTTAAGGTCACTCACAAAGGGAATGCCTTAACTTTGGTGGAGGTTAATAAGTAAAAGCCACAGGTAAACTCAAGACAGATATAAATGCACATATTTTAAAACAGCGGAAACCAAACAGACTTTTTTTCATCAATACGTGTTCATACAAAACATTTCCATAATTGTCTCAAAATACTTCCAACATTACAACCTCATGACTGTCTTGATTATTAAAGAAGCATAAAACATAAATAAAGTGACGAAAATGTATTGACCCGAAAATCCGGTCCAATTTGAGCTGACTAAATAACACAAGTCCAACCCCAAATTGCACTGAAAATTCAAGAAATTAATAGAAAGAAGATAGAGGGTGAGGAGAGATAAGATAGAACTAGTAGAATAGAAGAAGAAGAAGAACATCATCATCAGAGTAACATGAATCTCGCAGCGGAACGAATAAAATATAACATAACTTTTGAAATACAAACAGTATATGTATATAATAACATTTCAGAGTACAACACTTACAACACAACAGAAATAATAATAGCTATAGAATCTTGAATCCTCCTGCTCCAAGCTCTCCAAGTGTATCTGTAAAATCCCAACTACTTGAATGCCCGTAAAAATTTAGGCACCCAAGAATTTAGGGAAAACAAACAAATAAACTCCGGGTCAGTCATGGGACTGGTATGAGTAAAACAGTTTTAAACTGTTCGAACAAGTAAACGATATCTCATAAGACCACGCCGTATAACGGAACGGGTTTTTCCCTTATGAGAATCCAAAATATCTTTATATCAAAAACCTTTGATATTATAATAATATCTATCAACCACAATAAAATAATCATCTAGCAGAAATGCTTTCATCTCACGTTCTACATATATAGTATACAATCAAAACCGCAAGCACGTATTGGGTAATGGATTTCCAACTATGACAAGGTATGGAACCACCTTCCGATCAGTGTACTCTAGGAACGATACACTGGAGTTCAATAAGAACATCTTGTAACTCAGCCACACATGACCGACCACTCATTTCGCTTGAGTGTATCGAATGTACATCACCAACGGTTGGGATCAGCAACCGTTCCCGTATATATATGGGACAACATTGATAGATTAAAGAAGCAAATGAATATTCTCTAGATAGGTGATTATACACCCTACTTCGGTGCGACCGACTTAGCCATGCTGCCTGCCCGATTTTTGCCATTTCCGGTTATTGAGGCCAGAGGCTACGATTACTTTCCATTCATTGATACACGATCACTTTGAATGCCACATTATCAAATCCGTTAATCATCAATTGGTTTACACAAATATCCTAGATGTTATGCTAAGGGAATAAATCCATTGCAACCATATATATTTGTACAGACCAATCCATTCGATCATTGGAAAACTTTGTCAGACATTCGTCCATTTACGTTCGTTCTGGGATTGAACGAAACCGAAGGCACTATTCAGTACATCCATCTTAGTCCATTGTTATCTAAGATTTATACAATAGCCCTTGCACTTTACTTCGTCTTCCATTTTCTTCGTCATATTTGCAACGCTTATGCCAATACAGAGTGGTTCTTTGGATAGGAATCCAACCGGTCTCTCCATATTAACAACGTTAAAATGGTCAAAACTTTGATAGTCGGTGATTTAACTATCAAATGAAAACATGTCGGTGTTCAAACAACGATCTAAATTCCAAATGGAATTATCGATCCAATCATCAAAACATATATATATATATATATATATCCACATTCCTTATTTTCTATGATTTAGAAAATATACGTTATTAACATGGGAAAACATTTCCAATCCTCATTCATGCATCACTACCATTCCACAACTGTTATTCCCTAACTGTAAACTAGTAAGAGAACAATTCTCTAAGTATAAACCCTGAAGACCGAAACCAACATCAGATCCACACCCAAAAAACCATTCGACTTAACTAATCTCTAGTCAGTTTCTAATTTTTTTTAACTCTATTTGATTAACTCTTATTCGAATAACTAATATTTGATTAACTATATTTGAATAACTCTAGTTCGATTAACTCCTTTTAATAACGTTTATCCATTTATAAAGATTTACTTTTAGTAACGGTTCTTCACTTTAAACTGTCCTTTTTATAACGTTTCTCTACTTATACAAATTCCCTTTTAATAACGTTTTCCTTTTTATAATATCCTATCCCGTTATAAATAAATTTCCTTTTTATAGCATCCTATTTATTTTCTAAACAAATATCCTCCTTTATAATATCCTGTGATTTTATAAATGCTTTATTTTCAAATTTGTTTCCTTTTATAAAATCAGTTGATTTTATAAAATTCGTTTATTTCAATATACATTGAAATATTCCTTTTTACATCCCAGGGTTTCTAATGATATTTAAAATATCGAATAACAAATGATCAATATCATTCTAACACACATAACCCATAACAGATATACATCACATCATATATCACAATATATGAAAACAGCAAAATAAATGTTGAGAAATCCAGTCGGATCCCTCCAACCTGTATCCCTATATCACAGATGTTAAACAACATATATACATCAATTTCATTTCAATATGAAATGTTCTGATAAACAACATCAACATATATTTAACGATTTATATATATATATATATGTATATTTGTATATATATATATATAATTTCAACTAACTAACTAGCAGTTCAATCAACCATATCAACACACAACAGTCAATAAATATCTAACAGTTCTAAAAGTACATTATAAAAATATAACTATTCAGAGTTGGTGAGTTTTACTCACATTGGACGATCATCGTTAATAACGGTAACCATCGCTTGATTCAGACGGCAATCCATTTTGCCATAAATTGTAACGATCTCCTATTCACTACCCGTCAGTTCCATTGCGTTGCGTTCGTCCATACGATCCTAACGGATTCAGTTTCGTCTGATTCTATCACGTTCACCCAAATCTCCTGCGCACTGACCCGATGACAATAGACTGTTACGAAACCTTGTATTCCCCTTCACAATTACTTGCCAACGAACCGTTCAATTTACTGCAAATGAATCTACACATGCTTTGCCAATGCATGTTTCCAACTCTTTATTCAATCGTGCTACCATCTCAACGCTAATCAGCTGCTGCCAATCTTTCTACTTCCTTCGATTCGTATGTAAATAAATACGCTCGATCCTCTTGATATTTCAACGTCCCTTCCTCTTCACTTCGATACAGTACCCCCATTCACTTTGATACAGTACCCCAGTTCTAGGCCTCTTCACGTTGAAAACAAACCACACAGGCAAAGATATTTTCTTCAATGCATAGTTGTATAGGTTGATAGACTTTAAACCCATTTGTTTTGTTTTGGTGCCTTCACGTTTTGGAGACTTTTGTTTCCATCTGCTATGCTCATTTCTTTTTACCCTTCTGTCCCCTTAGTTATTTTATATCCGAACATTTCCCCTTTCAACTGTTTTTCGTTCATGCTAGAAAACCCAACGTAGTCCATCTCATCTAATTTCAAAGATAAATATAATGCAGTACCCTTTTGTTTCGCTCGAGCTTCCCAGATCTTATTTGAAAACGAAGACCATGCTACCCCAAAACAATACAAGACTTGCTTTCTTTGCGAGCATTTTTATTTGTCACCACCCTCGCCATGACATTCTTCACGTTTTAAAAACTGTCCCTCCATCACCGAAAATGAATAGCACCTTATCGGTCTTCTCGCCAATGCTACAGTCCCCTCCTTTAAGACATAACGCATGCATTAACAGCTCTTGTCCCATACAAAACATTTCCTCCTTCCGTATTATAACTAACGCATACCCGGTCCTTTCACAGTAAACAAAACAAACAAAACAAACTTCACTACTTAAAACATCCTTCCCCTTCCTTAAAACACTACTGACGCCACAGCTTATAGCACACCCAACTGTTCAGCTCGACAACCCCTCTCAACAAACCCGTCTCCTCCTCGTTTGGCACGAACTCCCATGCCCAAACCCCCAACCTTCATCCCTTCGAGAATACCATCGCCCCGTGCCCTAAAAGTTGAACTCGAGCTCCTCTGTCTTGGTTACGGCTTCAGGCCAACCTCCCCTGTACAGAAACGAACTCGACCAAAATGAATCGCACACACTGAAATGCATACCAAAATGAAGAGTGACTCAAGGTGATCTGAACAAACCTTGTTTCAAGATTTAAGGGATTTTATTTGAATTACTATTGATTTTTGGAGGTCATGAATTGGTTTTGTTAGAAAGAAACCGACGGCGCTCTTTCTTTGGTTTACAGAAAACGATTTAGGTCTAAAGGTATTTTACAAGTGGGGTATTATATAGGATGAAAATTTGATTTGTATGGACTCCTTATCTCCACGTTTTCTTCTTTGTTTGTGGCGGTGGAGAAGTAATGAAGGCGTGGCCTTCCTTTTTTACCACAGAAAGTTAGATATTTAATTTTACAAGTATTCAAGGGTGTTTTGAGCATCGTCCCTTTTGAAATCTTCTACCTGGTGCATTATAAATATATCCATGTATGAGGTTGCGGAATGAGATAAATACACCGTTGAGATGAGCTCGGTGTCACGATTCCAAAAACAAAATAATACCGGTAGATTAACTCATATTGTGAAACCCCAAAATCGCTGATTAAGGGTGCGAAATATTTCAAATAAAAAGTTCCTCATTTAATTAATTAAAAATTACAGTAAAATTCTAAAAATTAAATTATCACTATTTCCCAAAAGAACCTTGTCTAAATTCAAGCCCGATCTCTAGTTATTTTGAATAAACCGTTACGGTCGATAAACGATTCTATAGCGACTATTTTAAAATTTGATTTGGACATATCTCAAAATCTACACGACGAAATCCTGATTTTTCTCTGCCACTAGAAATATATACTCCACCAGCTTCACGCGTTTCTTGTTTCACAGAAATCCGATTTAAAACGAACTCTGTACATTCAGTTGAAGTTCAAATCGCCAAATTACGAACTGCAGCGCCATTTCGAGCTCGGTTTTAATTATAATATAATTATACGTTCAAACTGTCGTTCAAATAATATATTCGTTATTCTAATTCAATTCAAAACTGTATTATATATATTGAATTGCCCAATTCACATCATATCACCATTTCCGCCAATTCTGATTATTTCAGAATTAAATATATATTATTTAATTATTATTTTAATTAAATATTCACCATTATTTAATTCCACGACCATTAAATTCTCTAAACCACTATTTAAATAATTAAATTAATTATTATACCCCTGAAATGCGGGTCATTACAGAAAATCCCCATAGTGATATCCAAAACCATAATCCGTGCAAAAGAGAACCAAATCATACATCTATGGTCTTGGAGCTTGTAAAGAGTCTGACTGAGCTGAGCTGTTTCCTCCCTGTGAACCTAGGGGGAACGAAAGAAAAGAAGACGAAAAGAAAATAGGGTCAGACATAAATCCTGAGTAAATCTAGTAACTCTTTAGTATGTGAATAAGAAAAGGGCATGATAGATATAAACTGAAAATAGGAAAGTGTCACAAGCTAAGGAAGTGTCGAATGTACTATCGCAGCCATGCTATATATGTGCATCTACTTGAGTTTATTCTAACTAGCACCCCACGCTGAGGGTGAAGTGATCCCCATTTTTCTAAAGATCGGCTCCTACTCGCGTTAACATGTGTCATACGATCCCCAAGAATTGTAGATACCTATGCTGGTCCCATCATGGGGTGTATCAAGACCCATGGTGGCAGCCCCGACACAAATTCTATAAGGCATAGGTAATACTACTGGTGTCCCTAGTGCCCTGTTTGTCTGATCCGGAGTGTGTGCACGCCCGCACCCAGTTAGACCTACACTGTGCACCCACCGCCGTCGTTTTGACCGCTTACAATCAGCCCAGTAATCGTGCCCCACCCTGCCTAGTTTCAGGGTACCGTTGATACCTAACTTGGGTTACTGCTGAAACGGGTCCCTCGTTACCAGGATTTTCTAGTCAAATATGTTAAGTGGTTACGTGTATGTATTTACCTAACCCCACCCATCAATTCTTGTTAACATGTTGAATTTGGTTAAGTGTTATAGTTGGCTTAACCCTACCATCTGTCCTTAGCCCCTTAGGAGCACCTGCCTACTCACATTAGATAGGTATTGCTACGGTTACTGGATATGCCGTTCGGTTCCGGGCAGGTTTACAACGTAGCTCAGTCTAACCTCGGGTCCTTATTGGGCTCAATGCTTAACCACCCACATTGGGTAGGTATTGTTGTGACTACTGGACAGCCGGGCGGGTCTAGGCAGGTTTACATCACAACTCAATCCAACCTCGGGTTAAGCATATCGTGTTTTCTAAATTTACATATTTTAATACTTCTCAATTATATATGTAAATGTCATATCTTTTATTTTTGGGTAAAACAATTCATACCGCTTAAGAGCCATTGTCGTTAGCATGTGTCAACCTTGCCAACATATATTTTCATGTTTTACACCCAACGTTATTACCCCCGTTTATACGTTCGCAACGTTATAACAAATCATGGGCTCGACACAATTCAGCCCAACTTTATAAGCATAAGAAAAGGGGAAATCAAGAACATGTAATAATTTACAACATATAAGGGTGTGTGGCGCATGAACTTGCAATTTAGCGATACTAACATAAATGATGGGTCATGTGAACTTGCATTAAAATCAAAATATAACTAAGTAGGTGACACATGAAATGGCATAGTTTTGGTTTATACAAACTTGGGTTTAAACATGTTTAACTTGGCATAATGTCAACCACAAAACTAGCATGTTGTATATTCACCAAAATGTCCAACTATAACATCTAATCACATAGCCAATTTCAACATGAACTTGCATAGTTTATGAAACCCAAACAATACTTAACATAGATCCAATTATACTTGCAAATAAACATAAGAATGATTTCATAGGTTTTGGGTCATGTAGGCATAAAAGGTTTCAAATCTAGAACATGTTTACATAAGCCTTAATTTAGACTTAGTGAATGTATATTGTCCATGTCATAGGCATAAACATAATGGGAGCAAATTCTAGTTTTTGCCACAAACTTGCAAGTGCCATTGTTTTCATATACAATTGTTAATAGGCTTGCATCACTCAATTTAGGCCACAAATATCAATACACAAGTCATAACATAATCATTACAATACACAGAATCTACATCATTACAATAACACAATTTCTATTTTTATTTATATCAAATCACATCACAGTTTTTATTCATATTCTGAAAGGTCTCTATACTTACAACGAATGCAGAATCTTGAATTCTGGATTCTAAATTCTGGAATTGAGATGTGCTCCTTTGGGTAGATTAACGTTGCGCTGAATAATTTGATTAAACTTTTATCTTCTTCTTAATTTGATTTGTCTCCTAGGCTCTTCTCTCTTGACGACTACATTCAATTCCTCCCTGGCAGCATGATGACTCCCATCTTATTTTTTTGTTTGAATTTTCAGTTGAGACTTAGGGTGTATTTATAGATTTTTAAATTGTTTTGAGCCGTCAGATGAAGACAGGAGGAATCTTGGCTATACAAAGCTCAAATAGCCAATCAAGAGGTGACACGTCAGCCCTAGTGACACACCGAGCCACAGAAATTCGAGCTAGAGCCAGACCTAGCTAGCCAGGTCGACCAGGTAGGTCGGCTAGCAGGTCGACACACAGGTCGTCACTATGGTCGACCTGGGGGGGGGGGGCAGGTCGACACCATGGTCGACCCTATGGTCGACCTGGTCTCTGGGCGGGAATTTTCCTGCCCAGCCCAGTTTGAACCTAAAATTCGAATTTTTGAATTATAAACTGAGCTTGTTGAATTTAAATTCTATTCTGAAACTTCCGAAGGCCATAACTTCTTCATGCGGAGTCCGTTTCGCGCAAACTCTGTGTAACAACCCGTATTTTCAATAACCTGAATGGAGGCAAAATTAAACTGTAAAATCTGAATCAAGGGAAACGGGCTATGCCATTGCGTTCGTCTCGGAAAAATACGCGAAATAGAATCCGAGTTTTCGAAAATCGGAGTTCGTATGACCAAGATATGGCCTCGCGAAGTTTCACGAAAAATTCCCAAATTAAAGTATACTTAATTAAGTGAAATGGGTTACGCAGAGAAATATATATATATTGATATATATATATATATATAATTGAAAATTAAATAAATAAATATGCAAAAATGTTCAAAACAGCGAATTGGGAGAGGGGAATAACCGAACCGGCCGATTTTTGAGGTCGACCCAAGCTCGCTGGATCGACTAGGGGTTAATCCAGGGTGTTTGGCTGTCAACCCGTGGGCCGATTCGCTCAAATGCAGATTTTGCATTTGGATGGTTCTCATGGTTCATCTTTAATCTAAAGGCCCTAGATGGTTCCTACACTTGACTTCTTCCCCAAGACATGCTTTGATGGCTTGGATTGAATCTAGGTTTAATCCTATGGCCTAAAACACTTGCCTAATCTATAAATAAGACCCTAACCTATCCTAAATCCTCATTATTCATTCATGCAACTAAACTATGGCAAAATTTTACCTCTCATGGCCTCCACTCTCTTCATAAAATTTCTAAATGGTTTCTATGAGAGATTTTCCATGCATACAAGTGTTTTCAAGCTTGTATGAGTGTCATTAGCTTGCATTCAAGTCAAGTTTCTATCTTTGCATCATAAAGCAAGGGTTTTGATCATTTTGGCTCAAGGGTTTTATGTTAGAGCTTGCATTTTGGGTCTATTTGATTGCATAAGGGCTTTGTCATATCTTTTGTGCCTTCATAGCAATGTAAGCCCTTTCCCTACTCTTAGATATTAACTATGAAGTTAAATGTTCATGTTGCAAGTTTGGGTTTGATCATTGAGTATGATACATGCTATCATGTCATGCAAGTTTATGAAGTCATTATCTTGATCTTGTGAGCTAAAAGCTACAACCTTTATGTTGAAATGTTGCATTAGGCAACATGAGAACCCTCATAACCTTTATGTCAACTTGCATATGAAGTCATAACCCTTATATGATGATATATGCGAGTTACTAGTCATCATTCCATATCTTTTGTCACCATGATTCGCTTATGTGCCATGTTTGGGTTTATGCATGTTTTGAGGCTTAAGAATGTAACATGCAAGTTAATGAACACATTTGTGCCTCATTTGCCACCATGATTAACTTGTGGCTTAATATCCATTTTTGTCATGCCTTTGCCAAGTCTCTTCTTTTAATCCATTACGTTGTCGCGAACGTATATGCGAGTTTAAAAGCGTTGGGTTATGTTATGGGTAATTTCTAATGACACGAAAATACAACTTGAAAACATGACTTGAAATATAACATGGAAGTTGACATGTAAGTATGCATAAAAACATAAGCTTGGGAATTTACCTATTAAGTTAGGTCTACCCTTTGGGAATTTACCTATTAAGTTAGGTCTACCCAAATGCTTGAAAACTTGTAACATGTTTTGGGAAACATGATGGACATGACACTTAGATAATATAAGTGTGGCCAACTCGAGGTTGGGTTGAGTTTGCAACGTAAAACTACCCGGAACCGACCGGCCTAACTAGTAGTTGCAAACAATAGGACCCAATGTGAGAAGTTGGTCATGTTGTGCTTGAACCCGAGGTTAGACCAAGTTGTGGTGTAAAGCTACCCGGAACCGACCGGCTTAACTAGTAACCACAACAAAGTCTAATGTGAGAGGTGAAGGTGCATTAAGTAATTAATGCCACATGATAGGGTTAAGTTAATTTGATTAATGACTCTTAACCAAATATGACATGGACAAATGGGTTAAGTAATTTGATTAGGCTAATGATACTTAACAAAACATGACAAGGTTGGGAAGGTTAAGTAACTTGATTTGCCTAATGACACTTAACCATTTTTATATGACTAGTGGATGGGGTTAAGTTAACCAACACTTAATCAATCCAACGCGATAACTTGGTAAGGTTAAGTAAGTTTTCTTAATGACGCTTAACCGAAAAATACGGTTAACGAATGGGGTTAAGATTAGACTCAACTAGTCTAAACATGGAAATCGGATGGGGTTAAGTTAGCCTAGACTTAATTAATCCCACTTGGTAGTTTAATGGGGTTAAGTTAAACACTTAACTAATCTAAACATGATGAATTGATGTGGTTAAGTGACCTATACTTATCCAATCTAACTCGTTAATTTATTGTGGTTAAGTTAACCAATACTTAACCAATATAACGTGAAAACATGATAAGGCTAAGTCATGAATCACTTGAATACACTTGACCGATTTGACTAAGTAAATTGATAGGGTCAAGTTAATATATACTTAACCAATCTAGAATGATAATTGGACGAGGTTAAGTCGTGAATTGCTTAATATACTTAACCAACTTGAGCATGGTTTGTAGGGTTAAGCCTTGAACTTGGATACTTAGCCAATTTTGACAGGATTTGTAGACGGGTTAAGTCATGAACTTAAGTGACACTTAATCCATTATGTAAACCCTAGTTCTGAGGATTAGGTGGATAACCGTAGTTAACAAGGATAACGGGAACAATGCTAAGTGGTAAACCTTAGTTGAAGAATAACTAAGAAATGATTCTTAGTCAAGGAAGTTTAGACCAGTTCATAGATAGATGAGTAACCTAATACGGTAGGTCATCGTTTAAGTATACGAGTAGGAGCAAGTATCTGATTTAGATAAAGGCTCCAGCGAACTGGGTAACGAAGCAGTGGCTTCGGGGAACGTGAGGGTATTCTTGGTATCCCTCTATGAGCTGCCAGGTGATTATACTAGGCTCATGAGAGGTTAAGGTCTGCGTTAGAAGAACCAAGAGTATGCCTTGGTTGCTATGCGAGCGACCTAAAGACGGGGATGGATAGGGGATAGTCGACGATACACGGTCGTACCCTAGATAGCATTTCGTCAGACTACCTACCATCTTTGGTCAAGCGTGTACGTACGGAAAGGCAGAGAACACCCAATAGACCATAATTGCTATCTAATTATGGTTGCGGTAAGGCTAGGATTGTGGGTTGGCCAGTAGTGTGTTTTCATACAGGATTTATCCTGTCTTGTCTTTCACTAGTTGAGGGAGGGGTCGCGTGGGACCATAGCCACGTATAGAAAAACAGACCTTAGCATCTGCATCGGCAGATAAATCGAAAGCTCCCGACCGAGTCCTGTATTTCTCGATCTGCCCTGTGATAGGACTCGGATGGCACGATGTGATACATGTGCATACAGTCATGGAAAACGATTCACGATGAATGCGTGGGGAAAAGGGCGCGGTTGACGGTTAGCGTAAATCCCAGTGGCCCTGGGTGGTTGAACCAAAACCGAGATACGAAAATGTGCAATAGGTAAGCGTAATCCCTAGTGGCCCTAGGTAGCATAAGTCCTAGTTGTACAAACGATAATTCATGTTGGAAGACCCTGGCTAGGTTTAGGGTAACAGTCCAAACCGATCTTAAGGATCATGGAACTATGTTAAAGTAATGTAGAATCTCATGGGAAAGCCCGTATGGTGTACGGCAAGGGACTGAACATTTACATGGAATAAAACATACAAGTTGAGTAACCTATATATGCGATATATTAGGTTGACATGGACCATTACACGACTTTTGAGTGAGGGTCATTCTTGGTTAACACATGATACGGTGGGGATACTAGTACGGTAGGTGCAGAGCTAAAATACAGGATAGATATCACGGGGCGTTATACGTGACAGATATCTTGGGGATATTATACTTGATAGAAACCTGACGATGTGATACCTTGTTTTATCTTGACATCGTAATTTATCATGACACCTTAGTTTATCTGAGTTCAGTAGTTCATCCTGTTATTTTGATTTAGCTTATCTATCTTGTTATCATGCTTATGTTCATCTCAGTTTCTCATGTCAGTTAACTTTACTAGTTTTTATGCTAATAGTAGATAGGGCTTACTCAGTCTTTTTGACTGACCCGTTTTGTTTTGCCTCTTTTCTTCCGTTTCCCCCCCAGGTTACAGGGAGGAAATACTGTTGTTTAGTTCGGACTTCTTCTGCTTGAAGGTCATCACGGATGGCTTGGACTTTTCTTGGCTAATGGCTACTTTACTGTTTTTACTTGTGGAATAATTTATGAAAATGTCTTTATGCTTCTTTACTATTGCAAGACAGGTTTTGATGTACTCTGATGTAAAAGGCTTTAGACCTTATTTATTCATGTTATGAAAGTTGATTTTACTTCCGCTATTTTATATGTTCTGTCTTGTGATATTTCTGTGCATGTTTACCAATAATGCCCCTCTAAAGCTAGTGCATTCCTTTGCGAGTGACCCTAGCGGAGGCGGGGTGTTACACTCTGACTCTATCTAAAGCAGAATTTTGAGACGAACACAACAACATGACCCATTTCCCTTAATTCTTTTATTTATAATTAATTACACTTTAATTTGTGAAGCTTAACATTATAGAATTCACGGGGTGTTACAATCTACATGGGCAGATATCTTAAAGCTCCCGACCGAGTTCCGTGGTTCTCTATTAGCTCTGCCATAGGACTCGGGTTCGCACATATAGAGAACATGCGCAAGTAGACAGTAAGTACGATTGATGAATACATACATAGGAAAAGCCTAGGTACATACACATCGCTCTGGGTGGTGTATCGTAGACTAAAGAGCATTACTCGATGACGGAACCTAGTCAAACCTAGGGTGGCAGTCCAAACGCTTACGTAATATAGTAACAAAGGTTCAATGCAGACGTAGCATTGGTACACACACACACACACACATATATATATATATATATATATATATATATATATATGCATGAGATTCGGTACGACATGTGGCATTGGATAAGGGACTGCATACATACGGAGGAGACCATGCGAGTGGGATATACCTTAATTGGGGGTAGCTACATATACACTATATTAGGTTGATCTACTAGTGAGTAGATGGGTGTGACGTGTGTACCGGCCATAAGGGCTATTAACACAAATAACCTAATAAACAAGAAAACATAATAGTCTGGTATATGTAGGGTTATTCAACATTTGTTGTTTAAACCCATTCACACAGAACTTATGTTATGAACCCCTCCTCATTACATACTCACAGGTTAGGTAGTGAAAGAGATATGTTAGCTTGTGATACTGGTTAAGCAGTATGTTTATTAAGGTAAAGCTATATTTTAATTACAATATATTTTAGTCCTTCCTCTATGAGGTGCTTTACGAGTTCTGACATGGTTCCTTATCTCTGTCTTTTCTGCAGGATAACAAAGCAAAACATTTCGGGTCTTGATGGATTTGAATTTTGAAAAAAAAATTAGTCCGTCGGAACCCCGGGTTGTTACAACCGTGTACTTCCTGTTTCCTTTCATCTTTTTTATAATCGCATTTCCTCCTATCTCCTAAAATCAATTCGTTGTCTTCAGAAAACAGAAAAGCCGCCCTCTCCTCAAACTCTAGAATCAAAAATCAATCCAAGTAAATCCCTAAATCTAAATTCAATTTCAGTGCGCTCCCATCGATCGAGTTAAATTCTGTAACCCTCCGATTTGGGTTCGCGATTTAAGTCGTGGAGTGGTATAGTGATTTAGGGGTTCATACGAGGTTTCGATGTTGGCGGTTATGGGATTCAAGACCTCTAGTGATGTTTGAAGATATAAAGGGGAGTGTGGTGGATTGTTGGCACTTGCGTGAGTCACGTGGAGTACGAAGTTGCGATCTCCAGTGAAGTTCGAAGTGACGATTGAGGTGGTTTACAGGCAGGCGATTTCAGGTGGATGGTCGCGGTGTCCCCTGGATTTGGAGTAGATGGTGTTGGGTGATGTGGATGAGGAGCTCGAATTCAAGAATGGTATAAAAGGGGATTCGAAGTTTAAAGGAGAAGGGGATGTTAGTTTTCTTTTGTGCGATGATGCATTTAAGGGCTTCTGAAGCGATGCGACAGGAGGAAGCAAGTTCATTTTTTGGGTAAGATGATATTCAATAGTTTAGGTGTTCTGCAGTGGAAAAAAAGGGAAGTTCAGTTGTGATTTTGGGGGATGGTGAAATGTTTGGAATTTGAACTGGTGATCGAAATGGGGTGTTCGATCTATTTTGTTTATGATGGAAAGAAGAAGGTGCGTGTTCGGTGCATTTCAATTGGAGAAGAACGAGATTAAGGTAATTTTTGATTTTTAAATTTTAAATTTATAAGGAGAATTAATCTATATAAACTAGTAACTAATTAAAAACAAATAGTTATATGATTGGTAATGGATTAAATATATAGAGATTAGTTAGTAAAGAAATAAACATGTAAACTAATCGTTTAAACAAAATTAAGGTTTAAATTGGAATTATATTACTAGAGTAATTAATTAAATTGAATTAGGCTAATTTAATAAACTGGAATTTTATTTATATTGTTTTACATTGAAAAAACAGATGATTGGAGAAATCACTGTGAAATCTATATAATTGGCTTCATTGGATATTCGGAAAATAAAATCACGGTGAGTAAATCTCACTCACCTGTTATTTAGAATTATTTTTATTCAGTAAAAATAATTGTTGTTGCTTGTTTGAATGTTTTCTGCTTGATTTACATATATTAGTTATTTAGGCTATTATGTATATATATATATATATGTATATATATTGGTTTAGTGATTTGATTGTTCCCGCTGTCTCATTGGCGGATGCCCACAGTTTCATAGTGGATGATTTCCCTATGCGCCCCACAAATATATATTAGTGGATGACCTATATACTGTGATATCCTGCCTCGAAGCAGGATGGGTATTACTATGTTGACTAACGTCTTTGGATGCAGGAAAACAGGTTAGAGGAATCCGACTGGATTCCTCAAAAATATATTTTCTGTTTTTTTATTTGTGTGCATATATACTGTCATATATGATGTGTTAGAAAACCCAAAATAAATAATTGGTTATTTGGTATTTAAATATCACCCGGCCTAAGTGTTAATTTTAAAAAAAAAAAACTGGAAGGGGTATTTGAGATTTAAAAGGGAAATTCTATTTTTCTAAAATAGAATTTGAATTTTTAAATAGATTTGAAATATAAACTTGTTTTGAAAATAAAACAAGTAGTTCCTTTAATAAGAAGTTTATAAATAGTTCATTTATAAACGAAGTTTATAAATGAAGTAAAAGGAATTAGCATTGGATAATTTAGAAAATAGAAAGAAAAGTGTGACTTTGGAAAGGGAAATATATTTTTCCAAAGAAGAATATTTTATTTAAAAGCGATACTTGTTTAATAATGGTGTTTGTAAATAGAAAGGGAAAAATTATCATTTGGATAATTTAAATATTTAAATTCAAATGTGAATTTAAAGTGAGAACTTAGAATAGGTTTAAATAATAAACGATTAACTTTATTCTGATATTCGAAATAAAAATGAAGTTGAATAAATCCTTAGGATTTATGTTTAAATTCGACTATGTTGGATTTATAAACGAGATAATTAAATTTAGTTTAAATAGAAACTGAGATAAAGCATGAAAATAGGTTCTATATTTATATAGATAGGTTTAATAAAGAGAATATTCCAAAATAAGATTTTGGTTTTTAATAGATTTCGAAATGGACTTGTTAAAATATAAAACAAGTAAATTTATAAATAATTTTTATAAATATGGTGAATAAATTATCAAGAGATAACTGGTAACTTTAAATTCAAATACGAATTTTAAATAAAAAGTTGAAATTCATTTTAAAAAGGAAACAGGGGCTTTTATTCTAGAATTCAGAATCTAAAAGGAGTTGGATTTCAAATGGGATTTGAAATGGAAAACTTGTTTTAATATATAAAACAAGAAAGATGGATTTACAAATGATGTTATAAATCTACTGGAATAAATTATCAATAGATAATTTAGAAGTTTTAAATTCAAGGAAGAATTTAAAAAGTGAAATTGGAAAACGTGTCGAAAATAGAATAATTGATTATATTCCGGGATTTAGAATATAAACTGATTTGAGAAAATCCAAAGGAGTTGTAATTGGAATTCGATTATATTGAATTTTATAATTTATTTATAAAAGGAATTGGCATTTTGCAATAACAAATCGAGTATAAATAAATTCACAATGGAGTAAGAAAAAATCAGCGATTATAGATAATCAGAATTTATTGAGTTGAATTGGGAAAATTGTTTTGAAATATATTAAAAATAAATTAGAATGGAGTTGAATTTATTTTAATTGAAGTTTAAAAGTTTATATATGTAAATATAATTAAAATGAACTTGCCGCAGCGCGGCAGTTCGTGAATTGGCATTTCGAACTTCATTTGAGTATATAGAACTCAATTTAAGTCGGAATTTTTTGAGACAAGAATCATCGGGACCGGTTTGATAATAGTTTTCTAACGGAAAAGAAAAATCTAGATTTCGTTTGATAGATTTTGAGTTATGTCAAAATCAAATTTTCAAAAAAGCAGCGCCAAAATCATTTAGAAACCATAATGGTTTATTTAAATAAATAAAAGGATTTTTAAGTAAATAAAAATCCGAATTTGCATTGGAAAAATCCAGACTTGAGTTATAGATATATTTGAACTCAAATGGAGTAATGAATTGATTTTTGAAACAAAAATCAGATTTTTAACTATCGAATAAAATTAACTAATTTGAAGAATAAATAGTTTATGAATATTTTGAATCAAAATTGAACTTTGAAAGGTAAATGAGTTGTGTGTATATATATTCGAAATCGAATATAGTTAGAAATGAAACTCGACGTGATTATAAGCGAAATAAAATATATTTGAACATGATATGTTCAAACTAAATAGAGTTAGCAAAAGAGCTAGTATAAAGAATAAATTAGTGACTTAAGTTAGAAATGACTCGATTTAGTAGGGATAAATTGGAAACAGGTGAATATTGGTTAGACAGGTATGGAACAACGTATATGAAGTATATGAAGATTATAATTCTTGTGCCCGACAATAAGTTACATGTTTAAATTCCATATGAGGTTTTATGCACCGTATCGGCAAGCCGCTTGGCTTTTTCTTTTTCTTTTTGATTGTAGAGGCCTGTGTGGTGGTTTGGGGATTTTCCCGATGCTCCCGGTACAAAGGAGGTTATGGCGAAATTTTCCGGAAATTTAAGGAGTTAGAATATTTTTAAGAAAATTTGATGGTTAGAAATCAATGTATCGATATATATATATATAGAATTCTATAAGTAAATGAACTTAAAAATATATTATTATAAACAAAAAGGATCTATAAATTAGATTTGTTAAAAATAGAAAGAGAAGCGTATACGTGTTTAGAAAGGAATAATTGGTTTTTATGGTATTGATTATTTGGGAATAATGGTGTTGTCTGTTTTGAAGTTAAGGATGTTTTCATTCAAGGTCTGAGAGGTAGTTTAACCCCAACTCGATTGATTTCACTTTTAACCGATAAATAGCAAAGATCCAGTCTCGAAGATCAATGGTTGAATAAAAGACAGTTGAATGGAATATTTTGGGTGTAACGATGTTTTACACAACATTCGTTTTTAACCAAATAAGTGGAATTTTGGAAATATAATAAAATATATTTCCTGAGAGTAGAATTAAATGAGTCGAGTAATAGGTAAGTAAATGGGAATGTTTTCCAATTATAAATAGAAGATATTTTCTAAATATAGAAAATAAAAGAAGACGATATATTGAAATGTTATCCAAATGATGTAAGAGACCAAGGTGATTATTGAAAATATTTGGTTAACTAATATTTGTAAGGAAACGAAAAAGTGATTTAATTAATGAAATGTTGATTAAGAGGCCCAGTGATTTGTTTAATAATTGGAATGTTTGCTTGTTTGTTTTTTTTTTGATAGTTAAATAACCGACTATCGAAGTGTTTGCCAATATCGTTGCCAATATAGAGAAACCAATTGGATTATTATCCGAGAACCACGTTGTATTTGCAGTAGCATTGCGAATCAGATTATACGAAGGTAATCGAAGATGGAGTAAAGTGAAAGGGCTTTTTCTATTAATAGAAATTGTGCCTTCGGTTTCGTTCAATCCCAGAATGAACGTAAATGGATGAATGTCTGACAGAGTATTTCCAATGATCGAATATGTTGGTCTATATAAATATACATGGTGGCAACGGATTTATTCCCTTAGCATAATATCCAGAATATATTTGTGCAAATCAATTTAGTGAGTAATGGATCTGACAATGTGGCATTCAAAGTGATTGTGCTACCAATGAATGATAAAAATCGTAGCCTCAGGCCTCTACAACCGGAAAATGACAAAAATCGGGCAGGCAACATGGCTATGCGGGTTGCTCCCATTAGGGTGTATAATCACCTATCTAGAGAAATTCCTTTTACTTCTTTAATCTATCGATGTTGTCCCTTTTCGGGAAACGGTTGCTGATCCCAACCGTTGGTGATATACATTCGATACACTTAAGCGAAATGAGTGGTCGATCATGTGTGGGCCGGGTTGCAAGATGTTCTTGTTGAACCCAGTGTATTCCTCTCTAAGATACACTATCGGAAGGTGGTTCCACAACTTGGCATAGTCGAAATCCAATCTTCAATAAATGCCCTGCGGTTTTTGATTTTATATTATATATGGAGCGTGAGATGCAAGCGTTCCGCTAAATTGTTATTTATTTGATTTATACACTATTATAATATCACTGGATTTTCGTATCAAAGTGTTTTGGGTTATAGTAAGGTAAAAACCATCCATGTTTATGTGTGGGCTGGTCTTACTATTATCTTTTCTTTCAAAAGGATTTTTAATGTTAAACAAATGGTTGGAGTTTAATCACACCAGTCCCATGACTGACCTAGAGTTTATTTTGTTTTTTTGTTTCCCTAAACTCTTGGGTGCCCAAATTTGTACGGGCAGTCAAGTATTCAGGATTTTTCAGATTCACTTGGAAGAGCTGGAAGCAGGAGGCTTCGCCAGTTAGCTATAGACTATCATATTTCCGCTGTGTACTATGTTGTTTCTGGAAACAGGTGTTTATAATTGTTCCAGGAATAACTGTTGTGCTCTGATAATGGTATGTATATACAGTTACAGATTTGTATTTCAAAAGTTATGTTATTTAATGTATTTTATTCGTTCTGCTGTGAGTTTGTGATCTTTGTTTTTCTTCTATTCAAATATTTCTTTCTTTATATTCCTTATCCTCTAACCTCTTTCTAATAATGATTCGTATTTCTATTCAATTTGGGTTAGACGTGTGGTGTTATCAGTCAACTCAGATAGTACGGATCTGCGGGCCGTTACACCAAATGTTGATGCCGAAATTAGAATCAACACCAAGGTATTGCAAATACTTCACAAAATGTAGAAAATAGAAGAAATGGAGCCACACAATAGTAGGAATGCAAGTAGATAATGCAATGTTTTATAGTGGTTCGATCAAGCGTCATCTACGTTCGCTTTAAAGAGTAATTCCATTATCACATCTAGATTCGCAAAGCATGGATATCCTCACATTACATACATCATTAACTTCTTTACCTCTATCTTTAGATCTATTAGAAATGGTTAGGGAGAGACTTGATGGAGTTCCTCAAATATGGCAAGTGATTGGACGGATCTAAACATTCTCGCCATCTTCGATGAATTTCCATGACTTCATGATGAACTCGGAGTTTGATCTTCAATTGGAAGTGGTTGAAGATAATTAAATCATTAAGGAAAGATTGAGAATTGAATTGGGAAGCCCTTTGGGGTCATGAAAAATCCCCCTCTCCAAGTGGAATTGAACCCCCAATTTATAATAGTGAGGATTGAATGAAATATGGCTCTTCAAGTTTTGGGTCGGGCTATTCAGTATTTACGAAAATGCCACTGCCAGTTGTTGCCAGCTAATCGCCAGTTTTCAAGTACCAGACCGACCCAATTTTATCCCGATCGGTCTAGAAGTGTCCCGATCCAATTCCTGCCTGATCTGTCCCAAAATAGACGTGGCTGAGCTGATCCAGATACAACTGGCCGACCCGCTTCAGAGACTAACATACCGATCCGTTCCTCTAGAATAGTCTGACTCGATCCGTTCCTTGATAAAGTGCGCCGATCCATTCTGAGTTGAACAGGCCGATCCGATGTCCTTTGGATGGACTGACCCGATAACGAACGGACAAGACCAACCCCATCGACTCTTAAAGCAAGCAAGGCCGACCAGATCCAGTGTAATGAACCGACCCATTCGTTGCCTAATAGACCGATCCACCTTTTACTGAACAGACAAATCCACCTCATTATTTTAACTTACTGATCTGTATTCGATTGGGTGATAATCGAGATATGCTGCTGTGGAGGAAGACTGTTACTATATATGGAATTTAAAAGGCTTTGTCGTAATTCCATTTATATTATTAGTCAGATACGGAAATTGATATCGATTATATATTGATCTATTTCTTAGTGAAGATTCCATAATTAATGGAATTTGATTTTGGGTTTATCGTGAACTATGTTTTAAATGACATTAGTTCTCTAACATAATTAAAAATAAGATTAATTTCTTAACTCCAAATAATCATTAAGTAATGATTTTTGAGATTAAAACTGAATTAGAGTTTTAATGAATCATTAATTAGATTTGAATGTTAATGGGATAATTAAATATATCGAATTCATGAAATGATCGAGAATGGAGTACCACTAGTTTTACTCCAGCGATAGTTAAATCTTTAATTAGATTTGAACGTGAAATGGTAATTAAATTTACCGATAACACCGTAGGTGTTAGATATGGGGTACTACCAGTTTTTCTCCATAGGATGAGTAGATTGGGATTAATAAATAAAAGATTACTTCGATATGGCTTGATAATCCCGATTAGTTTTATAAACCTTAATTTGGTTTATAGTGGTTAAAGGATAAAATAAAATCTGTGGAAATCGATATCAAAAGGAAGATTAAAGAGAAAATTTAAAAGAACTTATCTTTGATAAAATTAATGGGAAACTTTCCCTAATGAAAAAAATATTTGAATAAAATAATATTCTGGATTGGAATGAGGCGTATGTTGTGTTTTTATAGCACTTGTTTATAAGATACGCAAGTTATTTGGAAAGACCGGGTTTACCCCATTCTGAATAATTGACACGAAGATAAGTCGACGATGAAAACAGTGATTGAAGACCGGAGATCTTCACATTGTTTGGATGATTACTGATGTCTTTCTTGGGATGTACACCCAAGATAAGGTAATAAGTGGTGATCGTCCAGACGTACTTGGAGATCGACCGGATATGCGAGGGCCTCTCTCTTGTATTGGACATATGGGACGAGGATTAAGGTGTGTAACACCCCACATCCGTTAAAGTCACTCACAAAGGGAATGCCTTAACTTCAATGGAGCATTATGGGTACTGGAACAGAAATATTACAAGACAGACATATATAAAACAGCGGAAAGTAAAGTAGAAGTACTTCAAATCATTTATTAAGTAGAATTGTTTACAATAAAAGCCCATAAACTTCCAATACCCAAATACATAGCTAAAATATCTGTCATGCTCAAAAACAAAGAAGCATAAAAATAAACTGTATTATTCCCCAATAAAGCAAAGCAAGCCATAGCCAAGAGGAATCCAAGCCTTACATGAAAGAGCCTTGGGGCTTGGTAAGATCCGAACTAAGCTGTATTCCCACCCTGTGAACCTAGAGGGGGGGATGGAAGAAAAAGTGGCGAAACAAAACGGGTCAGTCATAAAGACTGAACAAGCCCTAGTGACTTTCAGCAAAAAAATAGGTAAAGATGACATGGCATGAATAAACTGAAAGTAAACATAAGCATGATGGCAAGGTAAGCTACAGGCATGATAAATCAAGTATAACATCCCATAATTCCTATCAAGTACTACATCGCATGGTTTCTATCAATAATTGCCAAAATAAATATTTTAAACTGGCTTAGATTTTCCAGGTTATTACAATCTCCCCCACTTAAAACTTTTCGTCCCCGAAAAGGAACGAAGTTGAAAGTTGTTTTACAAATCAACTGAACTTCTATTATTTCCATTACAGCTTAAGTTCTTCAACTTTTTAATTTCTAAGAACTTTTCAAATTTTTCGAAAATTTGGCTAACACCCTAAATTTTCGAAAAATTTCGCCATAACCTCCCCTGCACCGGGGACTTCGGGATATTTCATATAGCCTCCCATGGCCTTCTTCAATCCAAAAGAAAAAGAAAAAGCCAAGCGGCTCATAAAATCATCATTACCCAAACAAAACAGTAAATTATGGCAAACATGTACCTATTTGTCGGGCATACAATTTTATTCCTCTTCTCTAGCCTCCTTACTATGACCTGTTCAGTGTAAGTACATGTATATGCATGCAAATTCGAAGCAAATTTCAATACAATTCAATATTTTATACAATTAGGCATAATGGTTCAAAATTGTCAAACAAATAAACACACAAAACAAACATCAATCAATTAGTGGATTAACGTTTCAAATTCATAATTTTGATACATATACAGAAAATCATGTTTTTGATGCCAAATCACAATAATGTATTCTAGCTATATTTTGGTTCTCGCACCAGTCTAATGGAAATATATAGATATCACATCTTCATCACTAGAAAATAAATACTGGTGATGGCGCGCCATCATCAAAATCATGTCCGGGCGACTAGAGTGTGATTCTATATCTATCTAGTATATTAAAACTTCGAATATACGTTCATGATGCGTATATGTAAAATCTTTATGTACTTGATTGTCCAAATTCAATATAAATAAAATATTCAAATACGTGTAAAATGATTTAAATTTTCAAAACAAAATTTGTTTTCATTTTAAAAACATACTCTTCACACTCGTTCTAGGGTACTACTGATCCCATCTCTAACGAGTTATTCTAATTGGATATTACGAATCCAATATCTAATGAATTCTTTCGCAGGGTTCTAATGTGTCTTGTTCTCGAGCTTTGTAAACCAAAGCTCTGATAGCAAATGTAGTGACCCGTAACTTCCCCGGTAAGGAAAGCCTGGATTACCTTGAGAACACGACAAAATAGAATGTAAACAAAAGAACATTTCATTGTTTATTACAATAATTCCATTAGATTACAAGAATATACAGAGTATGAATAAATATTATACAATAGAAAAATATCAAAGATTACAATAAATTACATAGCAGCGGAAAAACAATACAAAACACAACTGAAAGTATTACACGGATAAAGAGCTTTCCGAGCATTGTTCCAGCTGTAAATCAGGATGCTGTGAGTATAAATCTGCAAAACCAAAACTACTAGCTGCCCGTGTCGAAAATAAGGGCACCCAGAGTTTAGGTTAAAATAATAAACTCCAGGTCAGTCATGTGACTGGTGTGAGAACTAAAACAGTTATTTAAAACTTTACTTTAAAAGAGATTAATTCAAGGGACCACGCCGTATAACACGGAACGGGTTTCCTCCCAAGAATACCAGTGCATAGAATAAACAACACATTGCTTTTTCGAAAAATGAAGCTATTATAAGACCCAGGTCCCATCGCAAAATGCAACGCAAGCCGGAGGAAAAGGTTTTCCCTTATAATAGCAAAACATGCGTGGTACGTTTAAAACAAATCATTTTGATACTATTATAGTATAAAGTGTCAAAAAAACATCAATCATAAATATCAATCATAGACAACATAGTATCCCATGCTACTATGTCGCCATACTAGGCTCTACAAATAAAACCGAAATATCTCGTATTGGAAATTGGATTTCCGTCATGAGTCGAGGCAAGGGCCAAGCTCATCTCCTCTTCGAGACACTCTAACAAATGTCTCAGGACTACGCACTCTGGGTAACCCTTGGAATCGGCTGGGACGGTCCTCTCTTACGTTTGAGGATTGGCAATTCCTGAACACACGTTTCCCGGTCCTTACAGACCTATAATCTGAGGCGCCTCGCATTCCAACAACCACAAAGGTGAAAATAATATAAATGTCAGCCAGTTTAAGCACTGACACCACCGTAGCTAGAAAGAAACGTCGTGCCCTCCCAGCGGTCACTATCCTGTTTTTGACTCATACCGAGGTGTGAGGCTCGCGAATTCACGCTTTACACAAAGCTATGCCACGTAGGCCGTGCTTTGATAATCAACCACAAGGCTTTGCTTTTCAACAGAAGCCTTGATCATTTGCCACTTAGGCATGCCACACAGGCAATTCACTCCATGCGACTAATGTCCATCGATATACAACCTCTGAGCTCGTACGTCTCAGAGAAGGGCGTTAAGCAAGAGAATAAATTCTCCATCGCCAAACAGATGTATATTTAATAGAGATCAATCAACACAGAATAAAATCCAATGTCAGACACACAGTCCATTTACAAGTTCGTTCTGGGTCTGAACGAAACCGGAGGCACTTTCCTTGCATATCCATCGATCTCCAAGTACATCTGGACGATCACCAACTAATTCCATCATCTTGGGTGTACAGCCCAATCAAGATCATCAGTAATCACCCAAACGATGTGAAGACTTCCGGTATTCAACCACCGTCTTCATCTTCGACTTATCGTCGAATCGGTTATTCAGAATGGGTATAAACCCGGCCTTTCCGAACAACCCGCGTATATAATAAACAAATGTTACACAAACACAACATACGCCTCATTCCGATTCAACAGTCACTAACTGTAAATTATCAAGAGAACAATTCCCCAAATATTAACCCCGAAGGCTGAAACCAACATCAGATCAATATCCAGGAAACCATCCTTCTTAGCTAACCTATAGTTAGTTTCTAAATTTCACATTCCTAGGGGATAGGTTCCCATTAATTTTATCAAAGATAAATCCTTTAAATTTATCCTTTAATCTTCCTTTGGATGTCATTTCAAACCATGTTAAGGTTTTCCAAACTAGTCGGGATTAGCGAACCACACCGAAGTAATTATTTATTTTATTTCCCAATCCCAACCTATTTATCCCATGAAGCAAAACTGGTAATACTCCATATCTAACACAACGGTGTTATCGGTAAAATTAATTACCATTTCGCGTTCAAATCTAATTAAAGATTTAACTATCTCTTTGGAGCAAAACTGGTGATACTCCATTCTCGCTCACATTCCAATTTTGATAATTTAAATTATGTAACGACACAGATTTTATGGCCGATTTATTTTGAATATTTAATAATATTTTAAATATTTAGCTGGTAATATAAATCGATTTTTATATCGAATTATCAATATAACTATCGTAATACGAGGATCTTAAATAATTAAATTTGAAATGGAGTCAAATTGATTTATATGAAGTTTTATTTCAATTTAAACGATAGTAAATAAAAATTTATTATCGAAGAATTCATTTGTTTGAATTTAATTTATATTATATTGATTTAAAATGGTTATTTTATATTACGTTCGAATTAGATTTTATAATCGTTTTTGTTCTGTTCAAAATAGCGTTATAATATTGGAACGACGGTCGGTACGCTAAAATAACGGTTCGTGGTTTAAATGAATGGACCCCGAGATATTTATAATGGATAAGATCGAAATCGAATCGAAAATCAATTCGATATCTGTTTAAAAAGAATGAAATATCTCTTTATATCGGAGCAAAGTTAAATCGAATTAAATTAAATTATATTTAAATCTAAATCGTAATCTTTTTAAATTCTTCAAAAAGATTTTGTGTGTACTACTATCTCCCTCCTCCTTCTATAAAACCATAACCTCCACTTCCTTTCATTTGCAAGAACCGACTTCAGTTCAACTCTAATCGAATCTTCCCTTTTCCCTTTAGCTAAAAAATCAAGATTTAAGCCTCAGTCGCCTCCTTTATTCCCAAAATCAAAATCAAACGTGGTCCTTTCTCTGTCCACCCATTCACTGTATAAATCGAGCTCCACCTTCCTTCTAAAAAGGAAATCGAATACACACATTTTATGGAGCTCAACAACGAGGTGCAATTGCTCGCGAAATTGGGGAAACGAGGATCGAGACCCCCCTGAAGCTTGATCGAATACCTGGAGCTCTCGCGATTAGGGAGAATGATGCGATGATCTTGGGTCTCGTCTTCGAACAGTTCTGATTTAGGGTTTTGGCTTCTGGGAGTTCGCGAGTTGAAGGGTGGACTCCTGGTGCTAAGGCGATGGTGTATGAGGAGGAAAGGCGATGTTGGTATGGGTCTGTTATTTGGTGGTTCGACATCGCAGTGGAGTCTAGAGGTTTCGGCGTTCAAACTACAAGCTACTGTGAAATCACGATCTCGTGACAAACTGGGTTCACGCAAGGATGAGGTAGTGCGACGCTATATAGGCAGACACGATGTTCACAGAAGGTTCATTGTCAGTAAGTGATTTTGTGAAGGGTGCTGGAATTGGATAAGGGGAGAGAAAGCAATAACCAGGGATTAAGGGTAAATCGAATAGAATCATTTGTATGGGGTTGGGATTCTCGGAAATCATTGAAAAGAAATTGAAATCAGAATGGATCAAAATGAAAACCACGATGAGTAAATCTCACTCACCTTTTATTTAAAATTATTTTAATTCGTTAAAAATAATTGTTGTTGCTTGTTTGAATGCTTGGTTGTTTTAAATATATTAGTTATTTAGTGTGACTATTATATATATTGGTTTGGTGATTGGATTGTTTCCGTAGTATCATTAGCGGATGCCCGTAGTATCATTAGCGGATGACCATACGCCCACGTATATAAGGGGATCCCCTTTTATACCGCGATATCCTGCCACAAAGCATGATGGGTATTACTATGTTGACTAACGTCTGCAGATGCAGGAAAATAGGTTGGAGGAATCCAACTAGATTCCTTAAAAATATATTATTTGTTTGTTTGTTTGCTTGATTTCATATATTCATATATGACGTGTTAAAATTCAAATGATTAAAAATTGGATGATTTCATTGTTTTAAATATCACTGGGCTAAGTGTTAATTTATTTAAATATCGTGGAAAGGATATTTGAGATTTAAAGGGAAAATTCTATTTTTAAATAGAATTTGAAATTTGAATGGAATAAAAATATAAACTTGTTTTGAAAAATAAAACAAGTAGTTCCTTTATAAACGAAGTTTAGAAATAGTTCTTTTATAACGAAGTTATAAATGAAGTGAAAAGAATTATCAATTGACAATTCAGAAATAAAAATACAAGTGTGAAATTGAAAAGGGAAATCTATTTTCAAAATAAATAAATAGAAATATCGATTTCAAAAGGAATTGAAATCGAGACTTGTTTAAAGAAATTGAATATAAAAATTCAAATAGGAATTGAATATAGAAAATATAAAGGAATTCAAATATAGAATTCATATAGATTGAAACAAGAATTTGAATATAGAATTCAAATAGAAACAGAATTTGAGTATAGAATTTAAAGAGTTAAAATGGAATTTGAAAATAAGATTCAAATAGAGTTAAAATGGAATTTGAAAATAAAATTCAAATAGAATTTATATAGAAAATTTAAACAGAATTTGAATCTGTTGAATTTGAATAGAATTTGAATATACAGAAATTGGAATTCAAAGGAATTCAAATAGAATTTGAATTCAAAAGAATTCCCATAGATTTCAAGAAAGGGAGTTCAAATGAAATTCAAATATAGAGGTTTGAAATAATGGAAGTTAAACTACAGAATTTGAATAAGAGGAATTCAAATGGAATTTAAACTACAGAATTTGAATAAGAGGAATTCAAATGGAATTTAAACTATGGAATTCGAATAGAGAATTCAAATGGAATTTAAAATATGGAATTTGAACATAGGATTCAAATAGAAAATTCAAAAGGGAATTTAAATACTGGAATTCAAATGAAATTTTGAAAATATATTTGAATATAGAAATTCAAATGAAGTTTGAAAATAGATTGAATATAGAAATTCAAATGGAGATTGAAAATGGAATTTTAATATAGTAATTTCAATTTGAATTGAGATAGAATTTGAATTCAAAGGAATTCTAATGGATTTGAATGAAGAAAAGTCAAATAGAATTTGAAATAGGATTCAAATGAAGTAAATTTTAAAATTTGAAAATAGAATTCAAATGGAGTTTAATTAAAGGAAATTCAAATAGGTTTGAAATGAAATTTGAATTTAGAAGATCGAAAATATTATGTTGAATTGGAATAATGGATTTGATATATATTAAAATATATCAGAATAGAGTTGAAACTATTTAAATGAAGTTTAAACGTTTATATTTTTAAATATAATTAAAACGAACTCGCCGTAGCGCTGCAGTTCGTAAATTGGCGTTTCGAACTTCAATTGAATATATAGATCTCAATTGAAGTCGGAATTCTTTGAAACTAGAAACGTCAGGACTGATTTGATAATAGTTTTCTAATGAAGGAGAAAAATCTGAATTTCGTCATGTATATTTTGAGTTATGTCAAAATCAAATTTTTGGAAAAGCAGCGCCAAAATCGTTTTAAAACGATAACGGATTATTTAAATGAAAAAAGGATTTCAAAGGAATAAAAATCCGAATTTGCCATTAGGAAAAATCCACACAAGAGATATAAAATATATATGAACTCCAGTAAATTAATTGAAATGATTTTTGAATAAAAAAATCAGATTTTTAATTATTAAATATGTTTAACTAGTTTGAAAAAATAATTAGTTAATGAGATTTTGAATTGATATTGGGCGTTAAATAAGTAAATTCGATTTGAAAATTTATATTCGAAATCGAAAAGAGAACCAGAATTGAAATTGAAATTCAATTTGGTTATGAGCAAGTTAAATATTTTGTTTGAACATGTTATGTTCAAACAAAGAAGTGAAATAGGAAAAATAGCTAATTAAAGAATAAATGGGTGAAACTTAATTCAAACGAATGGATCGAGTCGATATGAATTGAAAACAGGTGAATATGTGATTAGACAGGTATGGGATGAGGTATATGAAGATTTTAATTTATGTGCCCAACAAAAAGGTACATGTTTAAGTTCATATATGAGATTTTATGCGCGGTATCGGCAAGCCGCTTGGCTTTTTCTTTTTCCTTTGGATTGGTAAAGGGCCATGGGATGCTATTTGAAATATCCCGAAGCTCCCGGTACAAGGGAGGTTATGCCTAATTTTTCCAGGAATTTAAAGAGTTAGAATATTTTAAGAAAATTTTGATAGTTAGAAATCAATATGTCAATATATATTGAATTCGATAAGGAAACGAATGTAAAATAGAATATTTTAAACAAAAAGGAAATCGATATGCGGGTAATAGAAAGAGAAATATATATACGTTTAAAAATGAATAATTGATTTTTATAATTGTGATCATTCGGGAAAAAGATAAGTGATTGAAATTGTTTCAATTTCAAATAGAATATATTTTCTAAGTGTAGAAAATAAAAGAAGGAGAGAAATAGAAATGCTTTCCAAAGAATGTAAGAGACCGAGATGATAATTGAAAATATTAGTTTAACAAATATTGATAAGGAAATGGAGAAATGATTTAATTAATGAATATAGATTATGGCCCAGTGATTGTTTGATGTTTTGAATGGGTGTTTGTTTTTCTTCGATAGTTAAATAATCGACTATCGAAGTATTTGCCAATATCGTTGTCAATATGGAGAGATCGGTTGGATTATTATCCGTGAACCACTTCATATTGGCAGTAACGTTGCGAACCAGATTATATGAAGATAATCGAAGACGGAGTGAATTGCAAGGGCTTTTTCTGTTAATAGAAATTGTGCCTTCGGTTTCGTTCGGTCCCAGAACGAACGTATATGGACGAATGACTGATAATGTATTTCCAATAATCTAAATGGTTGGTTTGTATAAATATATATGGTTGCAATGGATTTATTCCCTTAGCATAACATCCTGTATATTTATGCAAATCAATTAGTGATTAACAGATCTGACAATGTGGCATTCAAAGTAATTGTGCTATCAATGAATGGAAAGTAATTGTAGCCTCAAGCCTCAACAACCGGGAGATGACAAAAATCGGGTAGGCAACATGGCTATGTGGGTCGCTCCCATTAGGGTGTATAATCACCTATCTAGAGATTCATTTAATTCCTTATTCTATTCGATGTTGTCCCATTCGGGAAACGGTTGTTGATCCCAACCGTTGGTGATATACATTCGATACACTCAAGAGAAATGAGTGGTCGGTCATGTGTGGGCTGGTTTTCAAGGTGTTCTTGTTGAACCCCAGTGTATCGCCTCTAAAGTACACTGATCGGACGGTGGTTCCACACCTTGCCATGTTGGAAATCCAATCTCCAATAAGCGCCCTGCGGTTTTAATTTTATACTATGTATGTGGAGTGTGAGATGCAAGCGTTCCGCTAGAATCTATTTATCTGATTTAGACACTATTGTAATATCACTGGATTTTTGTATCAAAGTGTTTTGGGTTATAGTAAGGTAAAAGACGTCCATGTTTATGTGTGGGCTGGTCTTACTATTATCTTTTCTTTCGAAAGGATTTTGAAAGTTAAACAATTGGTTGGAGTTTACTCACACCAGTCCAATGACCGACCCAGAGTTTATTTTGTTTGTTTTTCCCTAAACTCTTGGGTGCCCAAAATTTGTACGGGCATTCAAGTAGTCGAGATTTTACAGATTTATTTTGGAGGTAGTTGGGAGCTGGAGGCTTCACCATTTAGCTATAGACTATCATATATTCCGCTGTGAACCATGTTTGTATCTGGAAACAGGTGTTTATAACAGTTCCAGGAATAACTGTTGTGCTCTGATGATGGTATGTATATAAAGTTACTGATTTGTATTTCAAAAGTTATGTTATATAATATATTTTATTCGTTCCGCTGTGAGTTTGTGATCTTCGTTTTCTTCTATTCCAATATTTCTTTCTTTCTATTTTTCATCCTCTAACTTCTTTCTAATACTGATTCGTATTTCTGTGCAATTTGGGTTGGACGTGTGGTATTATTAGTCAACTCAGATAGTACGGATTTGCGGGTTGTTACAGTTGGTATCAGAGGTTAGGTTGAGCGAATACCTAGGCTTGTGTGGCATATGCTCATTAGAGATAGGGTCAGCAGTACCTTAGAATGAGTTGATGTATATACGAGAGCGCGTATTTGTAAATTGATATAAAAAGTTGTTTTATATTGTGTTGACTAGTCTGTTGAGTGATTTATGAATTCTGATCGAACCGTGGGACGCCACGATGTCGATAGGAGTTTATAAATAATTGAACAGAAGATTGAACACAGTATTGTTTTAAAGTGGGTAAATGAAATAATTTTGCCCAAAATTCTATTTTTATAGAAAAGAAATAATTTTCTAGAACTATTATAATATATGGATGTGTTGGATGTTAAAATTATAATCAAGATTATAAAAATTGAAATGGTTATATATAACCAAAATAAAATTTGCATATGAATGAAGAATATACAAATGAGATGAATTGAAATTGGATTCAAACGAGAATTTGAAATTTAATCCTGGGAAGTTTGAAGTATTTTTGGAAGTAAATTAGAACAATATAACCTTGTTTTAAAAGGATTTTGAATGAATTTTGAAATTTGTTTAAGCACTGAACTCACTTCGGTGGTTGGGAAATAATTCTGATGATGGTCGCGACATCATCAGTGTTCATTTTCTGGTTTCTAAGTGATGAATTACTACTTTAGGAATGTTTTTGCTGAAAATTTGTTTGAAAGAAAACAAGTTAGTTTGAATATTCAAATGTTTTGAATTTGAAATGGTTAAAAATATATGTGTATATATTTGTGTGATTTCAAAAGGATTTAAAAAGAAATCCCAGGAACGTGAATGTTGAAATTTAAATGAATCAAAGTGAATGAATTGAATCAGAATCAAGATGAATGAATTAGAATGCATATGAAGAAAACCAAAAGTTTTGGTGGAATTAAATTTATTGAAATATGAGGAGTTGAGTTTCAACATAAGTGAGATGTTGAAAAGTTAATGGGTTTGTACCATTTTTCCTACCTTAGCAATTTTGAGGACGAAATTATTTTAAGGGGGGAAGAATGTAACGACCCAGATTTTCTAGCCGATTTATTTTGAATATTTAATATTATTTTAAATATTGAGCTGATAATATAAATCGATTTTTATATTGAATTAGCAATATAACTATCGTAATACGATGAACTTAAGTAATTAAATTTGAAATGGAGTCAAATTGATTTATATGAAGTTTTATTTGAATTTAAACGATAACAAATAATAATTTATTAACGAAGAATTCATTTGTTTGAATTTAAATTATATTATATTGATTTAAAATGGTTATTTTATATTACGTTCGAATTAGATTTTATAATCGTTTCTGTTCTGCTCAAAATAGCATTATAATATTGGAACGACGATCGATACGCTAAAATAGTGGTTCGAGGTTTAAATGAATGGACCCCCAGATATTTATAATGGATAAGATTGAAATCGAATCGAAAATTAAATGGATATATATTTAAAAAGAATGAAAGATCTCTTTATATCGAATCAGAGTCAAATCAAATTAAATTAAATTATATTTAAATCTAAGTCGTAATCTTTTTAAATTCTTTAAAAAGATTTTGCATGTACTACTGTCTCCCTCATCCTTCTATAAAACCGCAACCTCCCCCTTCCTTTCATTTGCAAGAACTGACTTCAGTTCAACTCTAATTGAATCCTCCCTTTTCCCTTAAGCTAAAAAATCAAGATTTAAGCCTCAGTCTCCTCCTTTATTTCCAGAATCAAAATCTAACGTGGTCCTTTCTCTGTCCACCCGTTCACTGTATAAATCGAGCTCCACCTTCCTTCTAAAAAGGAAATCGAGTACACGCATTTTCTGGAGCTCAACAACGAGGTGCAATTTCTCGCGAAATTGGGGAAACGAGGATCGAGACCCCCCTGAAGCTTGATCGAACACCGGAGCTCTCGCGATTAGGGAGAAGGATGCGATGGTCCTGGGTCTCATCTTCGAACAGTTCTGATTTAGGGTTTTGGGTTCTGGGAGTTCGCGAGTTGAAGGGTGGACTCCTGGTGCTAAGGCGATGGAGTTTGAGGAGGAAAGGCAATGTTGGTATGGGTCTGTTATTTAGGGGTTCGACATCGCAATGGAGTCTGGAGGTTTGGGCGTTCAAACTACAAGCTACTGGAAATCATGATCTCGTGACAAACTGGGTTCACGCAAGGATGAGGTAGTGCGACGCTATATAGGGAGACGCGATGTTCACAGAAGGTTCATTGTCAGTAAGTGATTTTGTGAAGGGTTCTGGAATTGGATAAGGGGAGAGAAAGCAATAACCAGGGATTAAGGGTAAATCGAATAGAATCATTTGTATGGGGTTCGGATTCTCGGAAGTCATTGAAAAGAAATTGAAATCAGAATGGATCGAAATGAAAATCACGGTGAGTAAATCTCACTCACGTTTTATTTAGAATTATTTTTATTTGTTAAAAATAATTGTTGTTGCGTGTTTGAATGCTTTTTTGTTGTTTTAAATATATCAGTTATTTAGGGTGACTATATATATATTGGTTTGGTGATTGGATTGTTCCCGCAGTATCATTAGCGGATGCCCGCAGTACCATTAGCGGATGACACTACGCCCACGTATATAAGTGGATCCCCTTTTATACCGCGATATCCTGCCACGAAGCAGGATGGGTATTACTATGTTGAGTAACTTCTGTGGATGCAGGAAAACAGGTTGGAGGAATCCAGTTGGATTCCTCAAAAATATATTATCTGTTTGTTTGTATGCTTGGTTTCATATATTCATATATGACGTGTTAAAAATCAAAGGATTGAAAATTGGATGATTTGATTGTTTTAAATATCACTGGGCTAAGTGTTAATTTATTTAAATATCGTGGAAAGGATATTTGAGATTTAAAGGGAAAATTCTATTTTAAAATAGAATTTGATATTTGAATGGAATAAAAATATAAACTTGTTTTGAAAAATAAAACATGTAGTTCCTTTATAAACGAAGTTTAGAAATAGTTCTTTTATAACGAAGTTATAAATGAAGTGAAAAGAATTATCATTTGATAATTCAGAAATAAAAATACAAGTGTGAAATTGAAAAGGGAAATCCATTTTCAAAAAATAAATAAATAGAAATATTGAATTCAAAAAGAATTGAAATCGAGACTTTTTTAAAGAAATTGAATATAAAAATTCAAATAGGAATTTAATATAGAAAATATAAAGGAATTCAAATATAGAATTCATACAGATTGAAACAAGAATTTGAATGTAGAATTCAAATAGAAACAGACTTTGTAACACCCCACACCCGCTAAGGTCACTCACTAAGGGAATGCCTTAGTTTTGGTGGAGTATTTTTAATGAGTATAGAACAGAAAAATTACAACAAGACAGATATAAGTAATACTTGAAAATTTAAAACATCCTTTCATTGCAGCGGAAAGTAAAACATGTTTGGTTACATCACAAAACCATAACAAGAGTCAAGTACATAATATCCATCCTGATAAAATAGAAGTACATAATCCCACTACATAGACAATAGCCATAATAGAAAAGATAAACCGAGCTTTACTTCCACGGTCCAAGCCCAAAAGATAGATATAGCGGTCTGATCCAAGCCCACTAGTGCTAGGCCCACTCTGAAAACCTGAGGGTTGGGAAAAAGATAAAAACAACGGGGTCAGAGATAAGTCTGAGTGAGTCCTATAACCCTAACAATACAACCATTAAAGTAATTAGGGTATGACATAAACAAGGTACGGTACCTCTGGGGATAATGACTACACTAAGTAGCCAACTAAACACCGGATGTACTACGATAACCGAAAAGACGCATTTATCCACCCAAGGATAATTCCTAGCTTACACCACCCCAGATCTACCCACCCAAGGGTAATTCTTACACTGCACCACACCAGTTCTACTCACCAAGAGTAATTCCTACTTAAAGGTTGATCCCACTAAGTGTATTTAGTAATTTAGTAGTTTCGTGTACTCCTAGCCCACTACATAGGTGCCGTCTGCCCCTGTCTCCACTAGGTGTACCCACTACTCCCCATCGATCGGCTCCCTACCGTAGATACCCGTGCTGGTCCCACAATTGGGGTGTATCATTCCCCAACGTGGCCACCTGATATTATCAATGGTGCACGGCTTTATATCTACACGATGCAACAACGACTTACCAACCAGCCCGGGTCCACACACGCATATGAAACCCGTTGATCCTGCGTTGCCACCGCTAACCCGTTTTGGCCTCTTATAGTCAAGCCCAATATGCGTGTCCCGTCACTCGACTTGAGTCGAGCCTACAAAGATACGTTTGGGATATTGGTTGAGATGGGCCCCCACAAGCTACCACCTAAGCTTGCAATTTTTATCTAGTGCATCCCACTTAACCCCTCTTTATAATCATGCCCACTTACATGTTAAGTTTTGGTTAAGTCATCTAATCATATTTCAATTGCCACTAAGGGCACCCACTAGATTTCCACATGCCACCCAAAGCACTTACTTGATTCCCACATGCCACCCAAGGCACTTACTTAACCCTTTAATCATGTTTAATTACATGTTCCACTTTGGTTAAGTATTCTAATCGTATTTTCTATTGCCACCCAAGGCAACCCACTAGTTTCCTCATGCCACCCGAGGCACCCCCACTAGTTACTACATGCCACCCAAGGCACCCACTTAACCCTCATGTCCCACTACATGCTAATTTGGTTAAGTGTTTCTTAATTAATTAAGACCGTGATCCTCATAAAGACCTCTCACATTAGACTATCTTTTATGACCGCTGGTTAAGCCGGTTGGGTCCGGGCAACCTTACGTCATAACCGAGTCTAACCTCGTGTCTTTACATTAATCAGGTATTTAGTTTGTGACTAAGACCTCTCACATTGGGCCAATCATTTGTAGCCGCTGGATGGCCGGTCGGTTCCGGGCAGACTTCTGCTACAAAAGGGTCCAACCTCGTGTCTTAGTTGATTAATTACTCCTAATTAATCACCCCCACAATTAATTATCCCTAATTAATTACACATTTTTCATAACATGGGTAGACCTAACTCAATAGGTAAATTCCCATGGGGTAGACCTAACTCAATAGGTAAATTCCCACTTATGTTAATTTATTTTTATGGTATGCTTAATCATACCCAATCATACTTTTATTAACATATTTATTACCCCATCGTTCCCCACGTAAATCGTTCTCATTTCACGACATAATAAAGGGAAAGATCCATCACAAATATCATGGGTTTAGCATATAACTTTGTCATGGGTTAAGAGGATGTCAACTTGCATATATGAGCATATATTAACCCAACTACATTTAACCCAAACTTGCATATTATCATACACATATCTTGCATAACATGTTGAACTTGCATATAAGCATTCTCATAACTTGCATAACAGGTTAAATATGCATTTAAGCATACACATAACTTGCATAAGCATTCACATACTTGCATAAGCTTTCACATACTTGCATATTAACTTTTAAACTTGCATAATGTGTCATCATGAACTTGCATATTAACAAACATGTAACTTGCATAGCATATCTTGCATATTAACATACATGTAACTTGCATAGCATATCTTCATGAACTTGCATAACATGTATATGATCACATAGCCCACAACTTGCATATTTAGCATCATGTAAACATAACACACATCATACTAAACTTGCATAAACTTACATATTCAACATGCATAAACCCACTTGTTAAACATGCATAAACCAACTTATTAATCATGCATAAATCCACTTATCAAGTATGCATAAACCAACTTATTAAATATGCATAAACCAACGTATTAATCATGCATAAATCCACTTATCAAGTATGCATAAACCAACTTGTTAAATATGCATAAACCAACTTATTAAATATGCATAAATCCACTTATCAAGTATGCATAAACCAACTTGTTAAATATGCATAAACCAACTTATTAAATATGCATAAATCCACTTATCAAGTATGCATACAATCAAATACTTAACATGCATAAAATCAAATACTTAGCATGCATAACACCAAATATTTAGCATGCACAAAATCACATGCATAACTTGCATATCATGTTACATATAACTTGCATATACTCTCACATATAGTTTGCATAACATGTTACATATGCATAAATGTTGAAAATAGTGTTTTGCATCATAAAACATGGCATTAACCTTGCGTATAACATAAAACTTGCAAATCACATATCATACAAACTTGCATAAACATATTTATCCACAAACATAGCCATGTCTTATCACATCCTACCATAATCAATTTAACAATTGATTATTAAAGCCATAGGAACTCACCAAAACCAAGATTAGTAAATTATGAAGTAAATCTAGTTGCCAAATATGAAGAAGAAGTTGATTAGAGGTTGATTAGCTTGCAACTCTCTTCATTGATTTGTGGAGGCCATGATCAAGATTCATTTTGCCATAGTTTAGTTATAAAATCTAATTATGAATGAATTAGGGTAGGGTTAGGGTCTTATTTATAGGATTAGGTTGCATTTTAGACCCTTAGATTAACCCTAGATTGGTTTAGACCCGTCAGATCCATGAAGCTTCCAGAACCAGCCCTCCAAGCCAGCCTAGAACCCAACCTGGTGCAACCTGGTGCACCCAGGTTCTCTGGACGCCGCACCCCTGTCGACAGGCAAGTCGACAGGCAAGTCGACACCCCTGTCGACAGGCCTGTCGACAGCCCTGTCGACATGGGTAGGGCGGGAATCTTCCCGCCTGGCCCCGCCTGTCCAATTTAAAATCTGAATTTTAAATTCTTAATTCTGTTTTTAGTTTTGGATTTTCTGCAAACTTCATCGGGCCATAACTGGGCCATACGGACTCCGATTTTCGAAAACTCGGACTCTATTTTGTGTATTTTTCCGAGACGAACGTAATGACGCAGCCCGTTACCCCCAATTCCCACATCTGAGATTATTTATCCTATAATTAGTGAATTTTAGTATTAGCTAAAATTCGGGGTGTTACATTCTCCCCTCCTTAAAGGATTTCGTCCCCGAAATCTCTAAGCTAAGGAGAATGCCTATCCTACCATCCAAACAACCATCTACTCAATCCATCAAACACGGGCATCCATTGTCCTTAGAACAATTTCTAATGATGTATGAGCATATGCAAAGAGTGTGTGTATATGTTCCCTATCTAATGTATGAACATATGCAAACCATGATAGTGCCATGCATCCATTATGTATGCGAAAGAACCCTATCGACACATACAATATCTACATGAGTGCACAATCATTCACCAAAATGCATCATCCATATGATAACACAATCATTAGACATCCATAAATATAGCTTTCTACACACAATTTTATGCAATATGCAATATGAAGTGATTGAGCCGATCTAGTGCCTAGAGTGTGTGTATATGCATCCACGAGCAACCACTAGCAAACACTTGCAGCCACTTGCATCCATCAACCATAACATGTCTCAAACACATGTTTCAACCATAGGTTTACCCTATCTAAAGGTCAAAGGTACTAACGAGAGGACATACTAAGGATAAGATAAGCACAAGATATACGATGAAGGAGAAGCAAAAGGACATACCCTCCGAAAGAAAAAGGGTACCTCGAACGCATCTTCGCTTCCGTCTCCCTGGTAGCGTCGCTCTCTTCATCTCCCCTTCGTACTTTGACTAGTTGAACCTCTCTGTTTCCCAACTTCCAAATCTCTGACCCAAGGATGCAAGTAGGAGCTCGTCGAATCGTCGCATCATGCTCCACTTCCACTTCTCTAATCAGGCTCGGCTCTACCGCCTCTGCGGTCTCATGTAGGAACTTCCTCAAATATAATACACGGAATACATCATGTACACCACTAAGCCTGTCGGGCAACTCCACTCTATATGTCATATGTCCAATCCTTTTCTTAATAGGAAACAGCCCAACAAACCTTGGTACTTACTTCCCAACAGATCCATAGTGAACCACATTCCGTAACGGAGATATCTTGATAAAAAGCATGTCCTAATATCAAACTCAAGCTCTGTTCTCCTCTTGTCCGCATAAGATTTATGTTTATCTTGCGCCGCTTTCCTCCTTCTTCGAATCAAATCAATCTTTTCCCGAAGTCTTTCTAACCTTATCGGCCCAAGCAAGATCTCATCCGTAGATTCCCACCAACGTGTAGGTGATCGACAAGGCCTTCCATAAAGAGCTTCGAAAAGTGCCATACCAATACAGGACTGAAAGCTGTTATTATATGCGAACTCCACCAACGGAAGATGCTCTTCCCATGTACCTCCAAAATCTAAGATACAAAGCCTCAAAAGGTCTTCTAGGACATGATTCACCCTCTCGGTCTGGCCGTCCGTCTGAGGATGATATGCGGTACTCAAACACAACTGAGTCCCCACAGCTTCTTGCAAACTTCTCCAGAACTCGCTAGTGAAGATAGGATCTCGATCACTCACTATGCTAGAGGGTACCCCATGCAATCTAACTATCTCTCGAAGATATACAGAAGCTAGCCATGGAGCGGTCCTCTTGCTCTTCGTAGGTATAAAAATGGGCGCTCTTAGTAAGTCTGTCTACCACCACCCAAATTCCCGTATTACCCTTTCTCGATCTGGGTAACCCGTCAATAAAATCCATCGAGACGCTATCCCACTTCCATTGCGGAACTTCCAACGGGTGAAGCAACCCACTAGGTTTCTTCTGCTCCGCCTTCACTTGTTGGCAGACCAAGCATCGAGCGACATACTCGGCCGCGTCTATTCTTCATACCGGCCCAAAAGAAAACTCGCCTCACGTCTTGGTACATCTTGTCCCCATCGGGATGAATGGTCATCTTAGAATGGTGTGCATCATCAAGAATAACCTTCCTCAAACCCTCGCCTTGCGGTACACAAAGTCTACCGTCTCTACGCAAGCACCCCCTATCGTCTAGGGTGTACCTACTCAAATGGCTGGACGACTCCCTCTTTATGAGCTTCCCCACCAACTCAACCAACTGTGGGTCGTCCCTTTGTGCTTCTCCAATCTGCCCCAAAAGAGTAGGTCTAACCTCCAAGGAGGCTAGCAAACCGGGTACATAATCAACGGAAGGTCTGAAATCAAACATCGAGATAAATTCCAAACTTCGTTGCTCCACGGACAACGGACTCAAGGACAACCTCTTCCTGCTCAAGGCGTCCGCCACCACGTTACCCTTGCCAGGGGTATACGCTATCTCAAACTCATAGGATGCTAAGAATCCCATCCACTTTTACTGTCCTAAGATTATGCGCTCGAAGAGTCTCCAACACTTCCCTAAAATGTAGGGCATGCTCTTCTCCACCAGGATATCATCCAAAATCATCACAACTGTCCATCTCTCACGCAGACCACCCTAGTCGAACTCGACATCCCCCAAATGCAAGCGCCAAAGGCCTAAACCAATATCAGACAAACACCCAAGGGATATCTCCTTCGAGTTCAGGCGACCTACGTGAGATGATATTAGTAAAAATGGCTAATCAATTAAGCCTTTAACCAACTTTGGATGTCCTCGCCAGTCTTGCTCCAAAACCATCGTTTTCCCATAACTGGCTTTGCTCACCCCATTGAGCAAAAACTTATTTTGCTCCTAGAAAAGACCCAGATGTCATCCACAAAGACCATCACGAATTTATTTAGGTACTCCTTGAACACCCTTCTCATCAAATCAACAAAGTATGCATGGGCGTTCATCAATCCCAATGGCATCACCAGCCACTCATAAAAGAATTCATCCGGAGTCCTAAAGGCAGTCTTCTCTATACTATTCTCAGCCACTCTCAACTGATGAACTCCCGTGGCTAAGTCCTACTACAAAAATACTGAGGCGCCAGCCAACTGATCAAAGAAATCATTAATCCTCGGCAATGGGTATCTATTCTTCTTTGTGAGTTTATTTAGTTCTCTTCAGTCTACACAAAGTCTGAGGGACCCACCTGCCTTCGTGATAAAAACTACTGGAGCACCTCACTCCGATACACTTCGTCTTATGAACCCCTTCTCAAGCAAATCGCCTACTTACTTATGGAGTTCCCTCCTCTCACGAGGAGCCATGTGGCACACTGGCCAAGATACTGGTTTAGCATTGTCTACCAGATATATTTGGAAGTCAATCTCCCGCTCCGGAGGTAAGCTCTTCACCTCCTCAAAACACATCCGAGTATTTCCGGACCACTCTAACAGATCGCAAATTCTAGACCGACGTGTCAAGCGCTTCTAGATAACTTAGCATAACAGATTCTATGGGATTACAAGAGATCTCGAGAGTGTAACCCCAACGGGTCATAATCCTAACAACTCTCCCTTCAAGATCAAGAACGGCACTTCTACTGGATAACCAGTCCATGCCCAAAACTAGCCCATAGCCCGTGAAGCCCAACAAGCATCACACCTAAACTCAATGCTAAGTATAGAAACTTTCAAACCCAAACACATCATGGAGCCCAATTGGGTTTGAAACAACTAAGGGATCATCTACCAAACTGGTGTCTAAGTGCAGTGACTCAACTAACAATGATGAGATAAACGAACTCGATGCGTCAGAATTAAATAAAGTTCGAATCGGATAATAAAGAAATCCAACCTCCAATCTAAACGGTCTTATCCCCATCTGGTACCCTAGTCGTGAGGGAATACAACTACCCTCCAGAAGATTCCATACCTTGCCCCTTACTTCTTTGGACAATCCTAATAAGGTGTCCTATTCCTCTCAAAAGGATAACCACTTGCCTTCTTCTTCCCTATTCTCCACTCGTAACCTCCCACCAATGAGGTTTCATCCTTCATTAACCTAACAACTATTTGAGCCTTCCTCCCATCGTCTATCCAATAGATACCTACCAGTCCTCCTCCTTCTTGAACCAACTTCTAATCCGACTAACGTCTAAGTCCCTTGAAGTGGTTTTCCATCCTTATCTATCTTAGAAAGATCATCTATACGCGGAGGGGAAACTCAAAACGAGAGAAAGGAAGAGATTCAAAATGGAGAATTCGAAAGATATAGATATGGCTATTGGGGATTATGCTTTTCTTTCAAAAACTTTTCTCTTAAAAGACATGTTTTTGAAAATACTCCTTTACAAAAATATTCTTAGAAAATAATTTTTCTAAAAATTTTATCTAGTTCTGGTAACCTTAAGCTCTGATACCACGTGTAACACCCCACACCCGCTAAGGTCACTCACTAAGGGAATGCCTTAGTTTTGGTGGAGTATTTTTAATGAGTATAGAACAGAAAAATTACAACAAGACAGATATAAGTAATACTTGAAAATTTAAAACATCCTTTCATTGCAGCGGAAAGTAAAACATGTTTGGTTACATCACAAAACCATAACAAGAGTCAAGTACATAATATCCATCCTGATAAAATAGAAGTACATAATCCCACTACATAGACAATAGCCATAATAGAAAAGATAAACCGAGCTTTACTTCCACGGTCCAAGCCCAAAAGATAGATATAGCGGTCTGATCCAAGCCCACTAGTGCTAGGCCCACTCTGAAAACCTGAGGGTTGGGAAAAAGATAAAAACAACGGGGTCAGAGATAAGTCTGAGTGAGTCCTATAACCCTAACAATACAACCATTAAAGTAATTAGGGTATGACATAAACAAGGTACGGTACCTCTGGGGATAATGACTACACTAAGTAGCCAACTAAACACCGGATGTACTACGATAACCGAAAAGACGCATTTATCCACCCAAGGATAATTCCTAGCTTACACCACCCCAGATCTACCCACCCAAGGGTAATTCTTACACTGCACCACACCAGTTCTACTCACCAAGAGTAATTCCTACTTAAAGGTTGATCCCACTAAGTGTATTTAGTAATTTAGTAGTTTCGTGTACTCCTAGCCCACTACATAGGTGCCGTCTGCCCCTGTCTCCACTAGGTGTACCCACTACTCCCCATCGATCGGCTCCCTACCGTAGATACCCGTGCTGGTCCCACAATTGGGGTGTATCATTCCCCAACGTGGCCACCTGATATTATCAATGGTGCACGGCTTTATATCTACACGATGCAACAACGACTTACCAACCAGCCCGGGTCCACACACGCATATGAAACCCGTTGATCCTGCGTTGCCACCGCTAACCCGTTTTGGCCTCTTATAGTCAAGCCCAATATGCGTGTCCCGTCACTCGACTTGAGTCGAGCCTACAAAGATACGTTTGGGATATTGGTTGAGATGGGCCCCCACAAGCTACCACCTAAGCTTGCAATTTTTATCTAGTGCATCCCACTTAACCCCTCTTTATAATCATGCCCACTTACATGTTAAGTTTTGGTTAAGTCATCTAATCATATTTCAATTGCCACTAAGGGCACCCACTAGATTTCCACATGCCACCCAAAGCACTTACTTGATTCCCACATGCCACCCAAGGCACTTACTTAACCCTTTAATCATGTTTAATTACATGTTCCACTTTGGTTAAGTATTCTAATCGTATTTTCTATTGCCACCCAAGGCAACCCACTAGTTTCCTCATGCCACCCGAGGCACCCCCACTAGTTACTACATGCCACCCAAGGCACCCACTTAACCCTCATGTCCCACTACATGCTAATTTGGTTAAGTGTTTCTTAATTAATTAAGACCGTGATCCTCATAAAGACCTCTCACATTAGACTATCTTTTATGACCGCTGGTTAAGCCGGTTGGGTCCGGGCAGCCTTACGTCATAACCGAGTCTAACATCGTGTCTTTACATTAATCAGGTATTTAGTTTGTGACTAAGACCTCTCACATTGGGCCAATCATTTGTAGCCGCTGGATGGCCGGTCGGTTCCGGGCAGACTTCTGCTACAAAAGGGTCCAACCTCGTGTCTTAGTTGATTAATTACTCCTAATTAATCACCCCCACATTAATTATCCCTAATTAATCACACATTTTTCATAACATGGGTAGACCTAACTCAATAGGTAAATTACTATGGGGTAGACCTAACTCAATAGGTAAATTCCCACTTATGTTAATTTATTTTTATGGTATGCTTAATCATACCCAATCATACTTTTATTAACATATTTATTACCCCATCGTTCCCCACGTAAATCGTTCTCATTTCACGACATAATAAAGGGAAAGATCCATCACAAATATCATGGGTTTAGCATATAACTTTGTCATGGGTTAAGAGGATGTCAACTTGCATATATGAGCATATATTAACCCAACTACATTTAACCCAAACTTGCATATTATCATACACATATCTTGCATAACATGTTGAACTTGCATATAAGCATTCTCATAACTTGCATAACAGGTTAAATATGCATTTAAGCATACACATAACTTGCATAAGCATTCACATACTTGCATAAGCTTTCACATACTTGCATATTAACTTTTAAACTTGCATAATGTGTCATCATGAACTTGCATATTAACAAACATGTAACTTGCATAGCATATCTTGCATATTAACATACATGTAACTTGCATAGCATATCTTCATGAACTTGCATAACATGTATATGATCACATAGCCCACAACTTGCATATTTAGCATCATGTAAACATAACACACATCATACTAAACTTGCATAAACTTACATATTCAACATGCATAAACCCACTTGTTAAACATGCATAAACCAACTTATTAATCATGCATAAATCCACTTATCAAGTATGCATAAACCAACTTATTAAATATGCATAAACCAACGTATTAATCATGCATAAATCCACTTATCAAGTATGCATAAACCAACTTGTTAAATATGCATAAACCAACTTATTAAATATGCATAAATCCACTTATCAAGTATGCATAAACCAACTTGTTAAATATGCATAAACCAACTTATTAAATATGCATAAATCCACTTATCAAGTATGCATACAATCAAATACTTAACATGCATAAAATCAAATACTTAGCATGCATAACACCAAATATTTAGCATGCACAAAATCACATGCATAACTTGCATATCATGTTACATATAACTTGCATATACTCTCACATATAGTTTGCATAACATGTTACATATGCATAAATGTTGAACATAGTGTTTTGCATCATAAAACATGGCATTAACCTTGCATATAACATAAAACTTGCAAATCACATATCATACAAACTTGCATAAACATATTTATCCACAAACATAGCCATGTCTTATCACATCCTACCATAATCAATTTAACAATTGATTATTAAAGCCATAGGAACTCACCAAAACCAAGATTAGTAACTTATGAAGTAAAACTAGTTGCCAAATATGAAGAAGAAGTTGATTAGAGGTTGATTAGCTTGCAACTCTCTTCATTGATTTGTGGAGGCCATGATCAAGATTCATTTTGCCATAGTTTAGTTATAAAATCTAATTATGAATGAATTAGGGTAGGGTTAGGGTCTTATTTATAGAATTAGGTTGCATTTTAGACCCTTAGATTAACCCTAGATTGGTTTAGACCCGTCAGATCCAGGAAGCTTCCAGAACCAGCCCTCCAAGCCAGCCTAGAACCCAACCTGGTGCAACCTGGTGCACCCAGGTTCTCTGGACGCCGCACCCCTGTCGACAGGCAAGTCGACAGGCAAGTCGACACCCCTGTCGACAGGCCTGTCGACAGCCCTGTCGACATGGGTAGGGCGGGAATCTTCCCGCCTGGCCCCGCCTGTCCAATTTAAAATCTGAATTTTAAATTCTTAATTCTGTTTTTAGTTTTGGATTTTCTGCAAACTTCATCGGGCCATAACTGGGCCATACAGACTCCGATTTTCGAAAACTCGGACTCTATTTTGTGTATTTTTCCGAGACGAACGTAATGACGCAGCCCGTTACCCCCAATTCCCACATCTGAGATTATTTATCCTATAATTAGTGAATTTTAGTATTAGCTAAAATTCGGGGTGTTACAGACTTTGAGTATAGAATTTAATGAGTTAAAATGGAATTTGAAAATAAGATTCAAATAGAGTTAAAATGGAATTTGAAAATAAAATTCAAATAGAATTTATACATAGAAAATTTAAATAGAATTTGAATCTATTGAATTTGAATATACAGAAATTTGAATTCAAAGGAATTCAAATAGAATTTGAATTCAAAAGAATTACAATAGATTTGAAGAAAGGGAGTTCAAATGAAATTCAAATATAGATGTTTGAAATAATGGAATTTAAACTACAGAATTTGAATAAGAGGAATTCAAATGGAATTTAAACTACAAAATTTGAATAAGAGGAATTCAAATGGAATTTAAACTATGGAATTCGAATAGAGATTTCAAATGGAATTTAAAATATGGAATTTGAATATAGGATTCAAATAGAAAATTCAAAAGGGAATTTAAATATAGGAATTCAAATGAAAGTTTGAATATAGATTTGAATATAGAAATTCGAATGAAGTTTGAAAATAGATTGAATATAGAAATTCAAATGGAGATTGAAAATGGAATTTAAATATAGTAATTTCAATTTGAATTGAGATAGAATTTGAATTCAAAGGAATTCAAATGGATTTGAATGAAGAAAAGTAAAATAGAATTTTAAATAGGATTCAAATGAAGTAATTTTAAAATTTGAAAATAGAATTCAAATGGAGTTTAATTATAGGAAATTCAAATAGGTTTGAAATGAAATTTGAATTTAGAAGATCGGAAATATTATGTTGAATTGGAAAAATGGATTTGATATATATTAAAATATATCAGAATGGAGTTGAAACTATTTAAACGAAGTTTAAACGTTTATATTTTTAAATATAATTAAAAACGAACTCGTCGTAGTGCTGCAGTTCATGAATTGGTATTTCGAACTGCAATTGAATATAATAACTCAATTGAAGTTTAAATTCTTTGAAACAAGAAACGTCAGGACCGATTTGATAATAGTTTTCTAATGAAGGAGAAAAATTTGAATTTCGTCATATATATTTTGAGTTATGTCAAATTTTAATTTTTAGAAAAGCAGCGCCAAAATCGTTTTAAAACGATAACGGTTAATTTAAATAAAAATAGGATTTTAAAGGAATAAAAATCAGAATTTGTCATTAGGAAAAATCCAGACAAGAGATATAAAATAAATATGAACTCCAGTGAAGTAAGTGAAATGATCTTTGAATAAAAAAATCAGATTTTTAATTATTAAATAGGTTTAACTAGTTTGAAAAAATAATTAGTTAATGAGATTTTGAATTGATATTGGGCTTTAAATAAGTAAATTCGATTTGAAAATTTATATTCGAAATCGAAAAGAGAACTAGAATTGAAATTGAAATGCAATTTGTTTATGAACAAGTTAAATATTTTGTTTTAACATGTTATGTTCTAACAAAAAAGTGAAATAGGAAAAATAGCTAATTAAAGAATAAATGAGCGAAACTGAATTCAAACAAATGGATCGACTTGAATTGAATTGAAAACAGGTGAATATGTGATTAGACAGGTATGGGATGAAGTATATGAAGATTTTAATTTATGTGCCCGACAAAAAAGGTACATGTTTAAAATCATATATGAGATTTTATGCGCCGTATCGGCAAGCCACTTTGCTTTTTCTTTTTCTTTTGGATTGGTAAAGGGCCATGGGAGGCTATTTGAAATATCCCGAAGCTCCCGGTACAAGGGAGGTTATGGCGAATTTTTCCGGGAATTTAAGGAGTTAGAATATTTTAAGAAAATTTTGATAGTTAGAAATCAATATGTCAATATATATTGAATTCGGTAAGGAAACGAACTTAAAATAGAATATTTTAAACAAAAATGAAATTAATAGGCGGGTAATAGAAAGAGAAACATATATACGTTTAAAAATGAGTAATTGGTTTTTATAATGGTGATCATTCGGGAAAGAGGTAAGTGATTGAAATTGTTTAAATTTCAAATAGAATATATTTTCTAGAAAATAAAAGAAGGAGAGAAATAGAAATGCTTTCCAAAGAATGTATGAGACCGAGATGATAATTGAAAATATTTGTTTAACAAATATTGATAAGGAAATGGAGAAATGATTTAATTAATGAATTTAGATTAAATGGCCCAGTGATTGTTTGATGTTTTGAATGGGTGTTTGTTTTTCTTCGATAGTTAAATAACCAACTATCGAAGTATTTGCCAATATCATTGTCAATATGGAGAGACCGGTTGGATTATTATCCGTGAACCACTTCGTATTGGCACTAACGTTGTGAACCAGATTATATGAAGATAATCGAAGAGGGAGTGAATTGCAAGGGCTTTTTCTATTAATAGAAATTGTGCCTTCGGTTTCGTTCAGTCCCAGAATGAACGTATATGGATGAATGTCTGACAAAGTATTTCCAATAATCTAATGGGTTGGTCTATATAAATATATATGGTTGCAATAGATTTATTCCCTTAGCATAAGATCCAGAATATTTATGCAAATCAATTAGTGATTAATGGATCTGACAATGTGGCATTCAAAGTAATTGTGCTATCAATGAATGGAAAGTAATCGTACCCTCAAGCCTCAACAACCGGGAGATGACAAAAATAGGGCAGGCAACATGGCTATGTGGGTCGCTCCCATTAGGGTGTATAATCACCTATCTAGAGATTCATTTAATTCCTTATTCTATTCGATGCTGTCCCATTCGAGAAACAGTTGCTGATCCCAACCGTTCGTGATATACATTCGATACACTCAAGCGAAATGAGTGGTCGGTCATGTGTTGGCCGGGTTGCAAGATGTTCTTGTTGAACCACAGTGTATCGCCTTTAGAGTACACTGATCGGAAGGTGATTCCGTACCTTGTCATGTTGGAAATCCAATCTCCAATAAGCGCCCTGCAGTTTTGATTTTATACTATGTATGTGGAGCGTGAGATGCAAGAGTTCAGCAAGATTCTATTTATCTGATTTAGACACTATTGTAATATCACTGGATTTTTTTATCAAAGTGTTTTGGGTTATAGTAAGGTAAAAGCCGTCCATGTTTATGTGTGGGCTGGTCTTACTATTATCTTTTCTTTCGAAAGGATTTTGAAAGTTAAACAATTGGTTGGAGTTTACTCACACCAGTCCCATGACTGACCCAGAGTTTATTTTGTTTGTTTTTCCCTAAACTCTTGGGTGCCCAAAATTTGTACGGACAGTCAAGTAGTCGGGATTTTACAGATTCATTTTGGAGGTAGCTGGGAGTAGGAGGCTTCACCATTTAGCTATAGACTATCATATATTCTACTGTGAACCATGTTTGTATCTGGAAACAGGTGTTTATAACTGTTCCAGGAATAACTGTTGTGCTCTGATGATGGTATGTATATAAAGTTGCTGATTTGTATTTCAAAAGTTATGTTATATAATATATTTTATTCGTTCCGCTGTGAGTTTGTGATCTTCGTTTTCTTCTCTTCTAATATTTCTTTCTTTCTATTTCTCATCCTCTAACTTCTTTCTAATAATGATTCGTATTTCTGTGCAATTTGGGTTAGACGTGTGGTGATATTAGTCAACTCAGATTGTACGGATTTGCGGGTTGTTACAAATTAACAATTCACATTTCAATCTAATTACATATTCATTAAAAATCCACTTAGTTTTAATCTTTAACTGGTTTAAAGATCCGACGTCCTTTAAAACACAGTTCACGATAAACCCAAATCACATTCGATTTATTATCGGGCTAAAGAACAAGTGTTATTTAAAACACCGTTCACTATGAACCCACAAATCAATTCTAATTCAATTCCAATTAAATATATTAATTAATTGGTATACTTCATTAAATATAAATAAAAAGGTTTAATCATTTCTCAACGGGGTTTAAGAACAGTGTTGATGAAGACACCATTCACGACAAACCCAAATCCCATTTGATAATAAATACAAGGCTCTGAATAGAAAATATATCGGCTTATATTCAATATCAATTTCTGAAACCCATAAATATCGCTTTGGAAATAACGATATAAAATATATCTTCCAAATTTTCTCCAAAATATCTGTATAATCACGAAATCTAATATCGAAATAGTCCAAAGACAATTTCGACTCAAATCCATCCCAATACATATATTGGAAATTCTAGTTATTTAAAACCCATTTCAAATATAATTTATTTATTTAAAAATAATTGGATTTTAATCCTAGTTCAAAATTAGTTCATTTCAATAAAAAACTATTTTTATCTCTTCAAATATGGAGTTTTACATCCCAATTCTTCACAAATAATTTCTCATGATTTTACACAAATTATTGATATTTTTGATAATTTTATCAAGGCCCGTAAAGTCGATTTCCAACAACGGCCATCGAACTGCACTTACAGCGACCTTTTCTGAAATTGATTTGGACTTATCTTCAAATCCAACCGTCAGATTTCAAATCGCTTGTACTCGTTAGAAAGCTCTTTTCGATACGAACCCAACGGCTCCGGTTTTAGGAGAGTCTGACAGTCAGATCTCCCGTAATGTCTGTTCGAAGCAATTGGTCGAAACTCATGAACTGCCGCGGCGCGGCGCGTTCTATTCAGGCCATTATATATATAATGTATATATATTATATATATTTCGTCGATTTCCTTTTAAAACGAATTTTATAAATCGTTTCAAATTTGGTTCAAAAACAATTTCAACTTTCATTTGAAATTTAAATCAAATCTGAATTTTCTATTATAAATTCTTTTTACATTCAATTCTATTTGATTTCAATTCAAATCGATTTCAACTCAATTTGAATTCATTCCAATTCAAATTCACTTTATATTCAATTCAATTCGAATTCATATTATATTCAATTTGAATTCATTTTATATTCAATTCAATTCGAATTCATTTTATATTCAATTCAATTCGAATTCATTTTATACATTCGATTTTTAAATCGCTTTTCAATATTCATTATAAAAACGAATATAATCGATATAAATATCGTTCGTGTCAAAATAGCGCATCTCTAATCAACACGTCTTTATATTTTTCAATAACTTCATTATTCGATTCAACAAATGAATATTTATTCTATTCAACACATGAATCTATATTTCTTTCAACACATGACTAATCTCAACAAATGAGTAATGTCAACACGTGACTATTTTTGTTATTTAATATATTTTATAAAATTTTGAGTTCTATCGTTAAATTTTTAATTAAACTCTAACCGTAAATTAGCAAGAGAGCAATTCCCTAAATATTAACCCCAAAGGCCGAAACCAACATCAGATCAATATCCAGGAGACCACTAATCTTATCTATTTTCCAGTTAGTTTCTAACTTTATGTAACGACCCGGATTTTTGGCGACTTTGGTTATCGACATAAGCACGATGTCGATAACCAAAACATCGAAAAATCCCGGTAATTAATGAAAGAAATTAGAGGGTGAGAATAGATAAGATAGAAACTTAGAATAGAAGAAGAAGAAGAATACAACATCAGAGTAACACGAACCTCACAGCGGAATGAATAACATATAATAGATTACATAACTTTGAAATATAACAGTTATGTATACAATAGCACTTATCAGAGCATAGCACTTACAACACAGCGGAAATAAACTATAGCGATATGATCCAGAAGCCTCCTACTCCAGCTCTTCAAGTATATCTGTAAATCCTGACTACTTGACTGCCCGTACAAATTTAGGCACCCAAGAGTTTAGGGAAAACAACAAAGTAAACTCTGGGTCAGTCATGGGACTGGTATGAGTAAAACAGTTTAAACAGTTATATAAACAAGTAAACGACATCTCATAAGACCATGCCGCAGAACGGAACGGGTTTTTCCCTTATAAGGATCCAAACTCTCTTTATATCAAAACCTTTTGATATAATAATAATGTCTATGTACAAATAGATATCAACTAGTAGAAACGCTTTCATCTCACGTTCTACATATATATTATACAATCAAAATCGCAAGCACGTATTGGATAATGGATTTCCAACTATGACAAGGTATGGAACCACCTTCCGATCAGTGTACTCTAGGAACGATACACTGAAGTTCAACAAGAACATCTTGTAACTCAGCCACACATGACCGACCACTCATTTTGCTTGAGTGTATCGAATGTAAATCACCAACGGTTGGGATCATCAACCGTTCCCGTATATATATGGGACAACATTGATAAATTAAAGCAACAAATGAATATTCTCTAGATAGGTGATTATACACCCTACTTCGGTGCGACCGACTTAGCCATGCTGCCCGCCCGATTTCTGTCATTTACCGGTTGATGAGGCTAGAAGCTACGCTTTATCATTACATCAGATTCACTTCGAATGCCACATTGTCAGATCCATCGAAAATCACTAATTGGCGTCCACAATAGTACGTTACGTGTTAGCTAAAGAAGTTTCCTTCTCCGCTTCCACTCTTGGTATAGTTGAAGAAATCAATGTACGTAACCTTTCTGGAAATACTCAGTCATACATTCATCAACACAAGTCATCCTCATTCACTTAGAATGTCACATCGTCATACCCGCCTAATCACAAACTGATTTATCCAAAAGTAACACGGTTATACAGCTTAGAGAAACGAATTCCTCCGCCACCAAACGTGAATACGTTTGAACAGATCAACTTACGCGATCCATTGGATATACCCTGTCAGACCTTCGTCCATATAAGTTGTCCTGGGACTGGACAAACCGAAGGCACTACTCAGTATATCCATCTTAGTCACCGTTATCTAAGACTTATACAACATCCCTTGCACTTTACTCCGTCTTCAATTATCTTTGGCATAAATGATTCGCAACGCTTATGCCAATACAGAGTGGTTCATTGGATAATAATCCAACCGGTCTCTCCATATTAACAACGTTAAAATGGTCAAAACTTCGATAGTCTGTGATTCAACCATCAAAGAAAAACAAGTGTGCAAACAACGATATTATTCCCAGATGGAAATTATATCGGTAAATCATCAACATATATGTAATAACCCGGAAAATCTGGGCCAGTTTAAAATTTTTATTTTGGCAATTTTAGCGAATTTCGATTATTTAAAATGAATTATTTTAAATAATATAGACGAGGAATTTATTTTGAATATAATTCGAACGTATATATTATATACGCCGTCGTTAGAATATAAATAATTATATATAATTATAAATAGAATTGAAAATGGCGAGGTAGTTCGATAATTTGATTTCAAACTTCAATTGAATGTACCGGGTGCAAATTAATCCGGATTTTAGTGAAACCAAAAACATTAGGATCTAATTGGTAATATCTTTCCAACGAATCCGAAAAATCAAAATTTCATAGCGGGAATCAAAAGATATTTCCAGTTGAAAATTCTGAATAGTCGGTATGGAATTCAGGCCCTTAAAAATGGGAATTTTGCAAATGACCTCAGATTTCGACGAAACCAGTTTTGTTGGATCCGCAGTGTTAAGTTATTGCTAGATTCCAAATTTCATAATTTTTCGAATCAATATGTGAGCGTGGCAAAGGAAAACGCGTTTGACCAGTTCCAGTTGATTTTAATCGACTGGAAAATGGCCATTTTTCCAACGGTCTCAGAATTCGACGAAACTAGTTTTGTTAGGACCGTATCGTCAATACGAAGCTAGAAAATATTTTTTTGGAATTTTTCTAGTTAGTATGTGATCCCGGTAATTTGAAATGTACGTTTAAAATTCAGTATAATTATTTTATATTGATAAATTCAACGGAAACTGATCGAAACAGTCGAATCAGCTTGCGTGGCATATCCCATTGTGTCCGGAATGGGGGTAATTAGCTAGGACGACAGTCGGTGGGTTCGATTCTGAGTTCAAATGAAAAGTCAACAATTAGGGTTTGGGAAAAAAATATAAAATAATAAAATAAATAATTAAATATATAAACCCCCCCTATATTTTCCCTTCCCCCGTTCATTCGATCAGAATAGTTTCCCCAAAAAAAAAAAAAAAAAAAAAAGGAGAACTCCGTTGCCTCGATCAAAGCTCCATCGTCGCCGCTCCACGTCGGAAGGCCAGCGCCGCCGCAGGAGCCCCAGCTCCGACCAAGCCTCGCCTCTCCCTTCCTTCCCTCGTTCAATCCCCCTAAAGCCCCAAAATCCCTTAAGTCGTTCTGGAATCGCCCCTCCCCTTTATCGCCGCCGCTACCCCACCTTTGGCCGACGCAGGCCATCGCGCGCCTTCCCCTCAGGCAAGACCCCCTCCGTTTCCCCGTCCTGTCTCTCCCTCTTTCTAACGTGAACCTACCCCAATCTCGAGCATGAAGACCGTGAGCCCACTCCTTTATGAAGCGTAGCTGTGGCCAAGACACCACTGCCGCCGACCAACCAAGCTGCCCCGACCCCTCAGCGACCCTCCTCCAACAAAGAAACGATTTTGCAAAGTAAATGTGAGTTTTGCTTATATTTTTCTTTTGTTGTTTACTTTATATAGAAATCTGAAATACATATGTATGCTATTGTATAAGAATTTGAAATTTAGTAAAAGATTATATTTTTACGGTGTGAAGGATGAGATTTTGATTTATAAAGTTAGCATGGTTTGAAAATATAATATACGTGATGTTCGAAAATATAAAGTTTTGATTTTTATTGTGAGGTATAAAATATAAAGTTTTGATTTTTATACAGTTAGCGAAATAACAATACGATTTTTATAGAAGTAATAAAGATATAATTTCTATATAGTAGCAAATATAAAGATTTGATTTTTATATTAGTAGAAGGTTAAAAATATGATTTTTATATTTTTAAAGTATTAAAAATATAAACTTTACTATATAGAAGATGTAAAAATATGATTTTTGTTTATGAAGAGAATCAAAAATATAATTTTTACATGATAGGAATATTAGCAATGTCATATTTATTTTTGAAAAAAAAGCGAAATATCATCTTTATATGTATAACAAAGTAAAAATATGATTTTTATATATTGAACATCAAAATAAAAATGTGATTTTTATTTTAAAGACATCAAAATATAAAAATGTGTGATTTTTATATGTGTAGTGGCTACGGGCAACGAAGATGGCGAAGATGCGATAGCGACGAAGATTTAGATTTAATGAAGTGTCTTGAAGTTGGATAGCTTTAGGGGAGAATTTCTCACTCTTCAATTTCTTTTCTAGTTATATATATATATATACTAGGATGCAGACGGTGTTTAGTAGCACCCGACACAATCGTCCACAGACCATGGACTTGTTTGTTTGGTTGCATAAATTAGTTAGATGATTTGATTTGAATTTGGTTGTTTGTTGAATTTGATTGATGTGTGAATGGCGTGGGCCTTCACTAGACCGGGGATAAGGCTCGGCCTCGTCCCGTTTCTAGTATCGTGCCGTTATGCCGCCGAAATTTTCTAAAATAAGTTAGAAAAATAACAATGTCATTTTATAGAATAAATGAATTGAATAGAAATTCATATGTCGAAAAAAAATGTTTTGTCGTTAAAAATATAATTTTTAACATGAATGTAAATAAATAAATATTCATTTACAGACCGGACGGTTTGTTTATGTACACCTATTTGAAAGACATTGATTGGGACGATAAATTTCACACATCGCCCAACTGTACAAATAAAATCTGTGTTTGATTGTTTGAAACCCCACACGGGTGTTGGGATGAAATTTGAAGTTCACTCATCCTGATTGATTAAATGTGTCGATCGATTGATTGACAGGCTATTATAAGCGTTAGATATCTATATTTGATGCTTATACAGTGTAGTGCACTTTGGTTGATGGTTGATTATTTTTCAATGTTATTATGTACGTGGGATGTGTGAAAATCCATATGATTAACATTATATGGTAATTTATTGGGCCTCATTCCAATTTAGAAAATAAAGAATATTATAAAATAAAGGTTCATGTGTTGACAGTACTCATCCATTGAGATTGGTCATGTGTTGAACGAAATATTTTAGTAATAAAATTTACATCTTTATCAATATAAAATGAAGGTTCATGTGTTGACAGTACTCATCCATTGAGATTGGTCATGTGTTGAACGAAATATTTTGATAATAACAACTATTTTGAAAAAGAAATATTTGAAATAGAATATTTGAAAATAGAAATTTATGAAGCCGTGTTGATTAGATTGACGCCATTTTGACGTAAACGATATTTATATCGATTTTATTCATTTCGAAATGAATTGAATTGAAAACGATTTCGAAATGAATTGAATTGAAAACGATTTCGAAATGAATTGAATTGAAAACGATTTCGAAATGAATTGAATTGAAAGCGAATTGAAATGAATTCAAACTGAATTGAAATTTGAATTGAATAGAAATGAATTTTAAAACGAATTTATAAAGAAGAATTCAATTTGGCATTGGATTGAAATGGAAGTTGAAATTGTTTTTGAAACGAATTTAAAACTATTTATATAATTCGTTTTAAATAGAAATCGACGAAAAATATATTATATATATTATATATATAATATAATGGCCTGAACAGAACGCGCCGCGCCGCGGCAGTTCGTGAATTTCGACCATTTATTTCAAACGGACATTACGGGAGATCCGACCGTCGGATTCTCCTAAAACCGGAACCGTTGGGTTCGTATCGAAAAGAGCTTTCTAATGAATATTAGAAATTCAAAATCTAACAGTTGGATTTGGAGTTACGTCCAAATCAAATTTGAAAAAGGTCGCTGTAAGTGCAGTTCGATGACCGTTGATGGAAATCGACTGTACGGGCCTTGATAAAATTATTAAAAATAGTAATAATTTGTGTAAAATCATAAGAAATGATTTGAGAAGAATTGGGATGAAAAACTCCATATTTGAAAAGATAAAAATAGATTTTTATCGAAATGAACTAGTTTTGAACTAGAATTATAATTCTATTTATTTTTAATTAAATAAATTGAATTCGAAAAGGGTTTTAAAAATAACCAAAATTCCTAATAATTGCATTGGAATGGATTTGAATCGAAATTGTCTTCGGAATATTTCGATGTTGAAATTCGTGATTATACAGATGTTGTTATGGAAATTTGAAAGATATATATTTATATCGTTATTTCCAATACGACATTTGTTAGTCGTAGGATTTGATATTGAATAAAAGCCGATATATTTTCTATTCAGAGCCTCGTATTGAATATCAAATGTGATTTGGGTTTGTCGTGAATGGTGTCTTCACTAACACTGTTCTTGAACCCAGTTGAGAAAAGATTAAATCTTTTTATTTAGATTTAATGAAGTGTACCAATTAAATAATATTTAATTGAAATTGAATTGATATTGATTTTTGGGTATATCGTGAACGGTGTTTTAAATAACACTTGTTCTTTAACCCGATAATTAATGAATGTGACTTTGGGTTTATCGTGAACCGTGTTTTAAATGACACGGATTCTTTAACCCAGTTAACGATTAAAACTAAGTGGAGTTTTAATGAATCTTTAATTAGATTGAAATGATCGAGAATGGAGTATCACCAGTTTTACTCCAAGCGATAGTTAAATCTTTAATTGGATTTAAAACGTGAAATGGTAATTGAATATACCGATAACACCGTGGTGTTAGATATGAAGTATTACCAGTTTTACTTCATGGGATGAATAGGTTGGGATTGGGAAATTAAAACAAATGATTACTTCGGTAAGTTTCGTTAATCCCGACTAGTTGAATCGAAATTCAAAAGAAGATTAAAGATAAAATTTAAAGAATTTATCTTGGATAAAATTAATGGGAACCTTTCCCTACGAATATGAAATTTAGAAACAAACTGTCGGTTAGCCAAGCAGAATGGTTTTCTGGATATTGATCTGATGTTGGTTTCGGCCTTCGGGGTTAATATTTGGGAAATTATTCTCTAGATTAATTTACTGTTAGTGACTAATGAATTGGAATGAGGCGTATGTTGTGTTTGTGTAACACTTATTTAAAAATATGCGCGAGTTATTCGGAAAGACCGGGTTTATCCCATTCTGAATAACTGATACGATGATAAGTCGAAGATGAAGACGGTGGTCGAAGACCGGAAGTCTTCACGTCGTTTGGGTAATTACTGATGATCTTGATTGGGCTGTACACCCAAGAAGAAGGAAACAGTTAGTGATCGTCCAGACGTACTTGGAGATCGATGGATATGCGGGGTACTAGGTGCCTCCGGTTTCGTTCAGACCCAGAACGGACTTGCAAATGGACTGTGTGTCTGACATTGGATTTTAGTCCGTGTGATTGATCTCTATTAAATATATATCTGTTTGGCGGCGGAGAATTTATTCTCTTGCTTAACGCCCTTCTCTGAGACGTACGAGCTCAGGGGTTACATATTGATGGATATCAAACGCATGGAGTGAATTGCCTGTGTGGCATGCCTAAGTGGCAATTGATCGAGGCTTCTGTTGAAAAGCAAAGTCTTGTGGTGATGATCAAAGCACGGCCCTTTGTGGCGTAGCTTTGTGTAACGTTTACTTCGCGAGTTTCACACCCGGTATGAACCAAAAACGGGAGACGGACCTCAGGGAGGGCATGCGTTTCCTTCTAGCTAAAAAGTGGCGTCAGTGGTTTTACACGCCCTGACGAGTTTGACTTATGTGGTTGTTGCTGTTGCGAGGCACCTCGGATTGATCGGTCGTTCTCGAACCGATGGAGTCATTTAGTTGGCTCACCTACGCCCCATAGGGCGGGGAAACGCATGTTCAGGGTTTAAGTTTAATCCACATCGGTGGACTGGCCCTGACGATCCAAGGGCCCACCTGAGTCTGGGTCCTGTGGCTCGGGCTAGAGAGTCACGAATCGGTAGAGGACTATCTTTTGCCTCGGTTCATAGACGGAAATCCAATTTCCAAATACGTGACATTTGCGTTTTTATTTGTAGAGCCTAGTATGGCGACATAGTGGGATGGGGCGCTCATGCCGCCTATGATTGATACTTATGATTTGAAGTTGTTTTATACACTATGCACTTATAATAGTATCAAACGATTTGTTTTAACCGTATCAAGCATTCTTTGGCTGTTATAAGGGAAAACCCTATCCTCGGCTGCGTTGCATTATGTGATGGGACCTGGGTCTTATAACAGCTTCATTTTTCTTTATTTAGCATTGCGCTGTTTGTTTTATGCACTGGTATTCTTGGGAGGAAACCCGTTCCGTGTTATACGGCGTGGTCCCTTGATTTACCTAACTTTAAAAACAAAGATTAATAACTGTCTTAGTTCTCACACCAGTCACATGACTGACCTGGAGTTTATTGTTTTAACCTAAACTCTGGGTGCCCCTATTTTGACACGGGCAGCTAGTAGTTTTGGTTTTGCAGATTTATATTCACAGGATCCTGGTTTACAGCTGGAACGATATGCGGAAAGTTTTGTATCCGTATATCTACTTCTAGTTGTGTATTGTATTATTTTCCGCTGCTATGTATTTAAATGTAATTTAAATCTCTGATATTTCTGTGTAATATTTATTCATTTGTACTCTGTATATTCTTGTAATCTGATGCATTGTTGTAATATACAATGAAATGTTCTTCTATATGTGTTCCGTTGTGGCTTGTTCTCGAACTATCCGCTCTTTCCTTTACGGGGAAGTTGCGGGTTTTCACAGTTGGTATCAGAGCTTTGGTTTACAAAGCTCAGAGAACAAGGCGCATTAGAACTATACGAAAGAATTCATCAGATATTGGATTAGTAATATCCAATGGGAATGACTCGTTAGAGATAGGATCAGTAGTATCCTAGAACGTGTGTGAAGAGTATATTTTTAAAATGAAAACTAATTTTGTTTTGAAAATTTAAATCAACTATTCGTATTTGATTATTTATTCTATATTGATTAGGACAGTCCAGTATATAAAGATTTTGCATATACGCCTTGCAAACGTGTATTTGAAGTTTTAATATACTGGATAGATATAGAATTATACTCTAGTCGCCCGGGGGTGATTCTGATGATTGATATATCATCATCAGAGTTTATATCCGAGTGACGAACGTGTAATATCTATATATTTCCTATTGACTGGTGTGAGAACCAAAAATTAGATAGGGCTTATTGTTGTGATTTGGCATCAAAAATCTGATTTTTGACTATATATCAAAGTTATGAATTTCAAATGATAATTCACTAATTGATTGATGTTTGTGTTGTTTGTTTAATTGTTTGATAATTTTAAACCATTATGCCTAACTGAATCAAATATTGAATTGTATTGAAAATTTGGTCGCATTTGCTTGCATATACATGTGCTTACATTGAACAGGTCATAGCAAGGAGGCTAGAGCAGAGAATAAAATTTGTTTGCCCGACAAATAGGTACATGTTTACTACATAATTTACTGTTTTGTTTGGGTGATGATGATTTTATGAGCCTATTGGCTAGCCGCTTGGCTTTTTCTTTTTCTTTTTGAGATCTGAAGGACCGGGGAAGCTATTTGAAATTCCCCGATGCTCCCGGTGCAGGGGAGGTTATGGCGAAATTTTTCGAAAATTTAGGGTGTTAGCCAAATTTTTGAAATTTTTGAAAATTCTCAGAAACTAAAAAGTTAGAGAATGGAAGCCAGATCGAACGTAGAGCTGAATAATCAAACCACTTTCGACTTTGTTCCTTTTTGGGGACGAAAAGTTTTAAGTGGGGGAGATTGTAATAACCCGGAAAATCTGGGCCAGTTTAAAATTTTTATTTTGGCAATTTTAGCGAATTTCGATTATTTAAAATGAATTATTTTAAATAATATAGACGAGGAATTTATTTTGAATATAATTCGAACGTATATATTATATACGCCGTCGTTAGAATATAAATAATTATATATAATTATAAATAGAATTGAAAATGGCGCGGTAGTTCGATAATTCGATTTCAAACTTCAATTGAATGTACCGGGTGCAAATTAATCCGGATTTTAGTGAAACCAAAAACATTAGGATCTAATTGGTAATATCTTTCCAACGAATCCGAAAAATCAAAATTTCATAGCGGGAATCAAAAGATATGTCCAGTTGAAAATTCTGAATAGTCGCTATGGAATTCAGGCCCTTAAAAATGGGAATTTTGCAAATGACCTCAGATTTCGACGAAACCAGTTTTGTTGGATCCGCAGTGTCAAGTTATTGCTAGGTTCCAAATTTCATAATTTTTCGAATCAATATGTGAGCGTGGCAAAGGAAAACGCGTTTGACCAGTTCCAGTTGATTTTAATCGACTGGAAAATGGCCATTTTTCCAACGGTCTCAGAATTCGACGAAACTAGTTTTGTTAGGACCGTATCGTCAATACGAAGCTAGAAAATATTTTTCTGGAATTTTTCTAGTTAGTATGTGATCCCGGTAATTTGAAATGTACATTTAAAATTCAGTATAATTATTTTATATTGATAAATTCAACGGAAACTGATCGAAACAGTCGAATCAGCTTGCATGGCATATCCCATTGTGTCCGGAATGGGGGTAATTAGCTAGGGACGGCAGTCGGTGGGTTCGATTCTGAGTTCAAATGAAAGGTCAACAATTAGGGTTTGGGAAAAAAATATAAAATAATAAAATAAATAATTAAATATATAAACCCCCCCTATATTTTCCCTTCCCCCGTTCATTCGATCAGAATTGTTTCCCCCAAAAAAAAAAAAAGGAGAACTCCGTTGCCTCGATCAAAGCTCCATCGTCGCCGCTCCACGTCGGAAGGCCAGCGCCGCCGCAGGAGCCCCAGCTCCGACCAAGCCTCGCCTCTCCCTTCCTTCCCTCGTTCAATCCCCCTAAAGCCCCAAAATCCCTTAAGTCGTTCTGGAATCGCCCCTCCCCTTTATCGTCGCCGCTACCCCACCTTTGGCCGACGCAGACCATCGCGCGCCTTCCCCTCAGGCAAGACCCCCTCCTCCTCCGTTTCCCCGTCCTGTCTCTCCCTCTTTCTAACGTGAACCTACCCCAATCTCGAGCATGAAGACCGTGAGCCCACTCCTTTTATGAAGCGTAGCTGTGGCCAAGACACCACTGCCGCCGACCAACCAAGCTGCCCCGACCCCTCAGCGACCCTCCTCCAACAAAGAAACGATTTTGCAAAGTAAATGTGAGTTTTGCTTATATTTTTCTTTTGCTGTTTACTTTATATAGAAATCTGAAATACATATGTATGCTATTATATAAGAATTTGAAATTTAGTAAAAGATTATATTTTTACGGTGTAAAGGATGAGATTTTGATATATAAAGTTAGCATGGTTTGAAAATATAATATACGTGATGTTCGAAAATATAAAGTTTTGATTTTTATTGTGAGGTATAAAATATAAAGTTTTGATTTTTATACAGTTAGCGAAATAACAATACGATTTTTATAGACGTAATAAAGATATAATTTCTATATAGTAGCAAATATAAAGATTTGATTTTTATATTAGTAGAAGATTAAAAATATGATTTTTATATTTTTAAAGTATTAAAAATATAAACTTTACTATATAGAAGATGTAAAAATATGATTTTTGTTTATGAAGAGAATCAAAAATATAATTTTTACATGATAGGAATATTAGCAATGTCATATTTATTTTTGAAAAAAAAGCGAAATATCATCTTTATATGTATAACAAAGTAAAAATATGATTTTTATATATTGAACATCAAAATAAAAATGTGATTTTTAAATTGAAAGTGAATAAATAAAAATGTGATTTTTATTTTAAAGACATCAAAATATAAAAATGTGTGATTTTTATATGTGTAGTGGCTACGGGCAACGAAGATGGCGAAGATGCGATAGCGACGAAGATTTAGATTTAATGAAGTGTCGTGAAGTTGGATAGCTTTAGGTGAGAATTTCTCACTCTTCAATTTCTTTTCTAGTTATATATATATACTAGGATGCAGACGGTGTTTAGTAGCACCCGACACAATCGTCCACAGACCATGGACTTGTTTGTTTGGTTGCATAAATTAGTTAGATGATTTGATTTGAATTTGGTTGTTTGTTGAATTTGATTGATGTGTGAATGGCGTGGGCCTTCACTAGACCGGGGATAAGGCTAGGCCTCGTCCCGTTTCTAGTATCGTGCCGTTATGCCGCCGAAATTTTCTAAAATAAGTTAGAAAAATAACAATATCATTTTATAGAATAAATGAATTGAATAGAAATTCATATGTCGAAATAAAATGTTTTGTCGTTAAAAATATAATTTTTAACGTGAATGTAAATAAATAAATATTCATTTACAGACCGGACGGTTTATTTATGTACACCTATTTGAAAGACATTGATTGGGACGATATCGCCCAACTGCACAAATAAAATCTGTGTTTGATTGTTTGAAACCCCACACGGGTGTTGGGATGAAATTTGAAGTTCACTCATCCTGATTGATTAAATGTATCGATCGATTGATTGACAGGCTGTTATAAGCGTTAGATATCTATATTTGATGCTTATACAGTGTAGTGCACTTTGGTTGATGGTTGATTATTTTTCAATGCTATTATGTACGTGGGATGTGCGAAAATCCATATGATTAACATTATATGGTAATTGATTGGGCCTCATTCCAATTTAGAAAATAAAGAATATTATAAAATAAAGGTTCATGTGTTGACAGTACTCATCCATTGAGATTGGTCATGTGTTGAACGAAATATTTTAGTAATAAAATTTACATCTTTATCAATATAAAATGAAGGTTCATGTGTTGACAGTACTCATCCATTGAGATTGGTCATGTGTTGAACGAAATATTTTGATAATAACAACTATTTTGAAAAAGAAATATTTGAAATAGAATATTTGAAAATAGAAATTTATGAAGCCGTGTTGATTAGATTGACGCCATTTTGACGTAAACGATATTTATATCGATTTTATTCATTTCGAAATGAATTGAATTGAAAACGATTTCGAAATGAATTGAATTGAAAACGATTTCGAAATGAATTGAATTGAAAACGATTTCGAAATGAATTGAATTGAAAGCGAATTGAAATGAATTCAAATTGAATTGAAATTTGAATTGAATAGAAATGAATTTTAAAACGAATTTATAAAGAAGAATTCAATTTGGCTTTGGATTGAAATGGAAGTTTAAATTGTTTTTGAAACGAATTTAAAACTATTTATATAATTCGTTTTAAATAGAAATCGACGAAAAATATATTATATATATTATATATATAATATAATGGCCTGAACAGAACGCGCTACGCCGCGGCAGTTCGTGAATTTCGACCATTTATTTCAAACGGACATTACGGGAGATCCGACCGTCGGATTCTCCTAAAACCGGAACCGTTGGGTTCGTATCGAAAAGAGCTTTCTAATGAATATTAGAAATTCAAAATCTAACGGTTGGATTTGGAGTTACGTCCAAATCAAATTTGAAAAAGGTCGCTGTAAGTGCAGTTCGATGACCGTTGATGGAAATCGACTGTACGGGCCTTGATAAAATTATTAAAAATAGTAATAATTTGTGTAAAATCATAAGAAATGATTTGAGAAGAATTGGGATGAAAAACTCCATATTTGAAAAGATAAAAATAGATTTTTATCGAAATGAACTTGTTTTGAACTAGAATTATAATTCTATTTATTTTTAATTAAATAAATTGAATTCGAAAAGGGTTTTAAAAATAACCAAAATTCCCAATGATTGCATTGGAATGGATTTGAATCGAAATTGTCTTCGGAATATTTCGATGTTGAAATTCGTGATTATACAGATGTTGTTATGGAAATTTGAAAGATATATATTTATATCGTTATTTCCAATACGACATTTGTTAGTCGTAGGATTTGATATTGAATATAAGCCGATATATTTTCTATTCAGAGCCTCGTATTGAATATCAAATGTGATTTGGGTTTGTCGTGAATGGTGTCTTCACTAACACTGTTCTTGAACCCAGTTGAGAAAAGATTAAATCTTTTTATTTAGATTTAATGAAGTGTACCAATTAAATAATATTTAATTGAAATTGAATTGATATTGATTTTTGGGTTTATCGTGAACAGTGTTTTAAATAACACTTGTTCTTTAACCCGATAATTAATGAATGTGACTTTGGGTTTATCGTGAACCGTGTTTTAAATGACACGGATTCTTTAACCCAGTTAACGATTAAAACTAAGTGGAGTTTTAATGAATCTTTAATTAGATTGAAATGATCGAGAATGGAGTATCACCAGTTTTACTCCAAGCGATAGTTAAATCTTTAATTGGATTTAAAACGTGAAATGGTAATTGAATATACCGATAACACCGTGGTGTTAGATATGAAGTATTACCAGTTTTACTTCATGGGATGAATAGGTTGGGATTGGGAAATTAAAACAAATGATTACTTCGGTAAGTTTCGTTAATCCCGACTAGTTGAATCGAAATTCAAAAGAAGATTAAAGATAAAATTTAAAGAATTTATCTTGGATAAAATTAATGGGAACCTTTCCCTACGAATATGAAATTTAGAAACAAACTGTCGGTTAGCCAAGCAGAATGGTTTTCTGGATATTGATCTGATGTTGGTTTCGGCCTTCGGGGTTAATATTTGGGAAATTATTCTCTTGATTAATTTACTGTTAGTGACTAATGAATTGGAATGAGGCGTATTGTAAAAACCCGTAACTTCCCCGTAAAGGAAAGCGTCGGATAGTTCGAGAACAAGCCAAAATAGAACACATACGGAAGAACATTTCATTGTATATTACAACAATGCATCAGATTACAAGAATATACAGAGTATAAAAGAATATTACACAGAAATATCAGAGATTTAAATTACATTTAAATACATAGCAGCGGAAAAATAATACAATACACAACTAGAATGAGATATACGGATACAAAGCTTTCCGGATATCGTTCCAGCTGTAAACCAGGATCCTGTGAAAATAAATCTGCAAAACCAAAACTACTAGCTGCCCGTGTCAAAAATAGGGGCACCCAGAGTTTAGGTTAAAACAATAAACTCCAGGTCAGTCATGTGACTGGTGTGAGAACTAAAACAGTTAATCTTTATTTTAAAAGTTAGGTAAATCAAGGGACCACGCCGTATAACACGGAACGGGTTTCCTCCCAAGAATACCAGTGCATAAAACAACAGCGCAATGCTAAATAAAGAAAAATGAAGCTGTTATAAGACCCAGGTCCCATCACACAATGCAACGCAGCCGAGGATAGGGTTTTCCCTTATAACAGCCAAAGAATACTTGATACGGTTAAAACAAATCGTTTGATACTATTATAAGTGCATAGTGTGTAAAACAACTTCAAATCATAAGTATCAATCATAGGCGGCATGGGTACCATATATCATGTCGCCATATATGGGTTTACAAATAAAACCGCAAAGTCACGTATTTGGAAATTGGATTTCCATCTATGAACCGAGGCCAGGGATCGTCCTCAACCGATTCGAGACAATCTAGCCCATGTCTCCGGAACAGCCGCAACTGCCCCTTGGATCATCAGGGCCGGTCCACCGATGTGGATTATAGTGCCTGAACAATACGTTTCTCCGCCCTTTGGGGCGTAAATGAGCCAACGAATGGCTCCATCGGACCCGGATCGTCCGATCTAACCGAGGCGCCTCGCAACAGCAACAACCACACAGGTGAAAAGTATATAAATGTCAGGGCTGGTAGGTCACTGACACCACCCTAGCTAGAAAGAAACGCATGCCCTCCCTGAGGTCCTCTCCCGTTTTTGGTTCACAACCGGGGTGTGAGGCTCGCGAATTCACGTTACACAAAGCTGTGCCACACAGGCTGTGCTTTGATCATCACCACGAGACTTTGCTTTTCAACAGAAGCCTCGATCAATTGCCACTTAGGCATGCCACACAGGTAATTCACTCCATGCGTTTGATATCCATCAATATATAACCCCTGAGCTCGTACGTCTCAGAGAAGGGCGTTAAGCAAGAGAATAAATTCTCCGCCGCCAAACAGATATATATTTAATAGAGATCAATCACACGGACTAAAATCCAATGTCAGACACACAGTCCATTTACAAGTCCGTTCTGGGTCTGAACGAAACCGGAGGCACCTAGTACCCCGCATATCCATCGATCTCCAAGTACGTCTGGACGATCACCAATTGTTTCCATCTTCTTGGGTGTACAGCCCAATCAAGATCATCAGTTATCACCCAAACGACGTGAAGACTTCTGGTCTTCGACCACCGTCTTCATCTTCGACACCACGTCGAATCAGTTATTCAGAATGGGATAAACCCGGTCTTTCTGAATAACTCGCGTATATATTATAAAAGTGTTACACAAACACGACATACGCCTCATTCCAATTCAGAATATTCTTTTATTCAAATATTCCTATACTTTGGGAAAAGTTCCCATTAATTTTATCCAAGATAAATTCTTTAAATTTATTCTTTAATCTCCTTTGAATATCAATTCAAACTAGTCGGGATTAGCGAACCACACCGAAGTAATCATTTATTTTATTTCCCAATCCCAACTTATTTATCACATGAAGTAAAACTGGTTATACTTCATATCTAACACCACGGTGTTATCTGTAATTTCAATTACCATTTCACGTTCAAATCTAATTAAAGATTTAATTATCGCCTGGAGCAAAACTGGTGATACTCCATTCTCGATCTTTTCAATCTAATTAAAGATTCATTAAAACTCCACTTAGTTTTAATCGTTATCTGGGTTAAAGAATCAGTGTCATTTAAAACACGATTCACGATAAACCCAAAATCACATTCCCTTAATTATCGGGTTAAAGAACAAGTGTTATTTAAAACACTGTTCACGATAAACCCAAAAATCAATATCAATTCAATTCCAATTAAATATTATTTAATTGGTACACTTCATTAAATCTAAATAAAAAGATTTAATCTTTTCTCAAATGGGTTCAAGAACAGTGTTAGTGAAGACACCATTCACGACAAACCCAAATCACATTTGATATTAAATACAAGGCTCTGAATAGGAAATATCCCGGCTTATATTCAATATCAAATTCCACGACTAACAAATATCGTATTGGAAATAACGATATATATCTATATCTTTCAAATTTCCATAACAACATCTATAAAATCCCGAAATCCAACATCGAAATATTCCGAAGACAATTTCGATTCAAGTCCATTCCAATGCAATCATTGGAAATTTTGGTTATTTTCTAAACCATTTCAAATCCAATTTATTTTTCTAAAAATAAATAGAATTGTAATTCTAGTTCAAAACTAGTTCATTTCGATAAAAAAACTATTTTTATCTTTTCAAATATGGAGTTTTTCATCCCAATTCTTTCTAAAGCATTTCTTATGATTTTACACAAATTATTGATATTTTTAATAATTTTATCAAGGCCCGTACAGTCGATTTCCATCAACGGCCATCGAACTGCACTTACAGCGACCTTTTTCGAATTTGATTTGGACGTATCTCCAAATCCAACCGTTAGATTTCAGATTTCTAATATTCGTTAGAAAGCTCTTTTCGATACGAACACAACGGTTCCGGTTTTAGGAGAATCCGACGGTCGGATCTCCCGTAATGTCCGTTTGAAATAAATGGTCGAAATTCACGAACTGCCGCGGCGCGGCGCGTTCTATTCAGGCCATTGTATTATATATATAATATATATAATATACACTTCGTCGATTTCTATTTAAAACGAATTATATAAATAGTTTTAAATTCGTTTCAAAGGCAATTTCAACTTCCTTTTCAATTCAAATCAAAATTGAATTCTTCTTTATAAATTCGTTTTAAAATTCATTTCTATTCAATTCAAATTTCAATATGAATTCATTTCAATTCGCTTTCAATTCAATTCGAAATCGTTTTCAATTCAATTCATTTCGAAATCGTTTTCAATTCAATTCATTTCGAAATCGTTTTCAATTCAATTCATTTCGAAATCGTTTTCAATTCAATTCATTTCGAAATCGTTTTCAATTCAATTCATTTCGAAATCGTTTTCAATTCAATTCATTTCGAAATCGTTTTCAATTCAATTCATTCGTTTAAAATCGATATAAATATCGTTCACGTCAAAATGGCGTCAATCTAATCATCACGGCTTCACATATTTCTATTTTCAAATATTCTATTTCAAATATTTCCTATTATCAAAATATTTGTTATTATCAAAATATTCTTTATTTTCACGATTGGAATGAGGCCCAATCAATTACCATATAAAGTTAATTATATGGATTTTCATACAACACATGTATATAATAGCAACGATAAATAATCAACCATCAACCAAAGTGCACTACACTGTATAAGCATCAAATATAGATATCTAATGCTTATAACAGCCTGTCAATCAATCGATTGACATATTTAATCAATCAGGATGAGTGAACTTCAAATTTCATCCTAACACCCGTGTGGGGTTTCAAACAATCAAACACATATTTAGTTGTGCAGTTGGGCGATGTGTGAAATTTATCGTCCCAATCAATGTCATTCAAATAGGTGTACATAAACAAACCGTCCGGTTTGTAAATGAATATTTTATTCTATTCACTTCACGTTAAAAATTATATTTTTAACGATAAAACATTTTATTCAACTTATGAATATTCTATTCGGTTCACTTATTCAATAAAATGATATTTTTATTTTTCTAACATATTTTAGAAAATTCGGCGGCATAACGGCACGATACTAGAAACGGGACGAGGCCTAGCCTTATCCCCGGACTAGTGAAGGCCCACGCCATTCACACATCAATCAAATTCACCAAACAACCAAATTCAAATCAAGTCATCAAATTAATTTATGCAACCAAACAAACAAGTCCATGGTCTGTGGACGATTGTGTCGGGTGCTACTAAGCACCGTCTGCATCCTAGTATATATATATAACTAGAAAAGTAATTGAAGAGTGAGAAATTCTCACATTTAGCTATCCTAGCTCCACGGCACTTCATGGATAGAAATCTTCATCGCTATCGCATCTTCGTCATCTTCGTTGCCCGTAGCCACTACATATGTAAAAATCACATTTTTACTTCGTTATTCAGTATATAAAAATCGAATTTTTACTTCGTTATTCAATATATAAAAATCGAATTTTTATTTCGTTATTCACTATATAAAGGTTCTACCTTTTCAAAAATAAAGATTTCGCCTTTTCAAAAATATAGATTTATCCTTTTCAGAAATATAGATTTCTAAAAATCACATTTTAATCTTCTACACATATAAAGATGATATTTTCCTATCATGTAAAAATTATATTTTTAACCCTCTACATAAACAAAAATCATATTTTGACATCATCTATATAGTAAAGACTATATTTTTAATACTTTAAAAATATAAAAATCATATTTTTCTTACTTTAAAAATATAAAACCCATATTTTTCTTACTTTAAAAATATAAAACCCATATTTTTCTTACTTTAAAAATATAGTCTTTTTTCCACTGAAAATTAAATTGAAAAATTAAAGTACTCACTGATTTCTGAGCAGGGGAGGAGTAGCGAAGGGAGGGGGGAAGAACTGCTCGTCGCTGGAGCCAAGGGGGTCGGGGATAGGGTTTTCCGGCGCTTGGGGTTCGTCGAGGTCACCAGAGGGATTCGCGTACGGCTTAGGGGATGGAAGGGGAGAAGCGACGGGGAGGTTGGCCGAGGGGGAGTGAGGCGGAGGGGAGGTCGGCGGTCACGGTTGAGGGCGGCGGGTTCAAGGATTGGAGGGAACAGGTTTTCTCTTTTTTTTTTTTTTATTCTTCTGAACGATTTGAAGATGGATTATAACGGGGGGGGCCAACGTGAAATAAGGGGGAAAGAGATATATATATATATATATATATATTTTTTGTTATTATTATTAATTAATTTAATTGCATAAAGTTGACTTTTACCTACGACCTCGAAACGAGGCCCACCGCCTGTCGTCCATAGCGTTTTACCCCCATTCCGAACACAATGGGATATGTATCGCAAGCTGATTCGATAGTTACAACCAGTTTCCGTTGAATTTACATTTAAATCACTATATTGAATTTTAAACGTACATTTCAAATTACCGGGGTCACATATTAACCAGAAAAATTCCCGGAAAATATTTTCTAGCTTCGTATTGACGATAGGGTCCTAACAAAACTAGTTTCGTTGAATTCTGAGACCGTTTGAAAAATGGCTAATTTCCAGTCGATTGAAATCAACTGAAACTGGTCAAACACCTTTTCCTTCGCCACGCTCACATATTGATTCGAAAAATTATGAAATTTGAAACCTAGCAATAATTTAACATCACGGACCCAACAAAACTAGTTTCGTCGAAATCCGAGGTCGTTTGCAAAATGTCCATTTTTAAGGGCCTGAATTCCATAGCGACTATTCAGAATTTTCAACTGGACATGTCTTTTGATTCCCGCTATGAAATTTGATTATTCGGATTCGTTAGAAAGATATCATCAATTAGATCCTATCATTTTTGGTTTCACTAAAATCCGGATTGTTTTGCACCCGGTACATTCAATTGAAGTTTGAAATCGAATTATCGAACTACCGCGCCTTTTCAATTCTATTTATAATTATATATATAAATATTTATATTCTAACGACGACGCGTATAAATATATACGTTCGAATTATATTCAAAATAAATTTCTCGTCGATATTATTTAAAATAATTCATTTTAAATAATCACAATTCGCTAAAATTGCCAAAATAAAAATTTTAAACTGGCCCAGATTTTCGGGTTATTACAATCTCCCCCACTTAAAACATTTCGTCCCCGAAAAGGAACAAAGTCGAAAGTGGTTTGATCATTCAACTCTACGCTCGATCTGGCTTCCATTCTCCAAATCTTTAGTTTCTGAGAATTTTCAAAATTTCAAAAATTTGGCTAACACCCTAAATTTTCGAAAAATTTCGCCATAACCTCCCCTGCACCGGGAGCATCGGGGAATTTCAAATAGCTTCCCCGGTCCTTCAGATCTCAAAAAGAAAAAGAAAAAGCCAATAGGCTCATAATATCATCATCACCCAAACAAAACAGTAAATTATGTAGTAAACATGTACCTATTTGTCGGGCAAACAAATTTTATTCTCTGCTCTAGCCTCCTTGCTATGACCTGTTCAATGCAAGTACATGTATATGCAAGCAAATGCGACCAATTTTCAATACAATTCAATATTTGGTTCTATTAGGCTAAATGGCTAGAAATTAGCAAACAAATAAACAAACAACACAAACATCAATCAATTAGTGAATTAGAGTTTCAAATTGATAATTTTACTACATATAAAGAAAATCATGTTTTTGATGCCAATTCACAACAATGTATTCTAACTATATAAGTTTTGGTTCTCACACCAGCCTAATGGAAATATATAGACATCACACCTTCGTCACTCGAAAATAAATACTGGTAACGCTGCAGCACTATCAGAATCATCCCCGGGCAACTAGAATGTGATTCTATATCTACCCAATATATTAAAACTTTGAATATACGTTTGCAAGGCGTATATGCAAATTCTTTATATACTGGACTGTCCAAAATCAATATAAAATAAATAATCAAATACGAATAGTTGATTTAAATTTTCAAAACAAAATTTGTTTTCATTTTAAAAAAATATACTCTTCACACTCGTTCTAGGATACTACTGATCCTATCTCTAACGAGTCATTCCCATTGGATATTACTAATCCAATATCTGATGAATTCTTTCGTACGGTTCTAATGTGTCTTGTTCTCTGAGCTTTGTAAACCAAAGCTCTGATACCAACTGTAAAAACCCGTAACTTCCCCGTAAAGGAAAGCGTCGGATAGTTCGAGAACAAGCCAAAATAGAACACATACGGAAGAACATTTCATTGTATATTACAACAATGCATCAGATTACAAGAATATACAGAGTATAAAAGAATATTACACAGAAATATCAGAGATTTAAATTACATTTAAATACATAGCAGCGGAAAAATAATACAATACACAACTAGAATGAGATATACGGATACGAAGCTTTCCGGATATCGTTCCAGCTGTAAACCAGGATCCTGTGAATATAAATCTGCAAAACCAAAACTACTAGCTGCCCATGTCAAAAATAGGGGCACCCAGAGTTTAGGTTAAAACAATAAACTCCAGGTCAGTCATGTGACTGGTGTGAGAACTAAAACAGTTAATCTTTATTTTAAAAGTTAGGTAAATCAAGGGACCACGCCGTATAACACGGAATGGGTTTCCTCCCAAGAATACCAGTGCATAAAACAACAGCGCAATGCTAAATAAAGAAAAATGAAGCTGTTATAAGACCCAGGTCCCGTCACACAATGCAACGCAGCCGAGGATAGGGTTTTCCCTTATAACAGCCAAAGAATGCTTGATACGGTTAAAACAAATCGTTTGATACTATTATAAGTGCATAGTGTGTAAAACAACTTCAAATCATAAGTATCAATCATAGGCGGCATGGGTACCATATATCATGTCGCCATATATAGGTTTACAAATAAAACCGCAAAGTCACGTATTTGGAAATTGGATTTCCATCTATGAACCGAGGCCAGGGATCGTCCTCTACCGATTCGAGACAATCTAGCCCATGTCTCCGGAACAGCCGCAACTGCCCCTTGGATCGTCAGGGCCGGTCCACCGATGTGGATTATAGTGCCTGAACAATACGTTTCTCCGCCCTTTGGGGCGTAAATGAGCCAACGAATGGCTCCATCGGACCCGGATCGTCCGATCTAACCGAGGCGCCTCGCAACAGCAACAACCACACAGGTGAAAAGTATATAAATGTCAGGGCTGGTAGGTCACTGACACCACCCTAGCTAGAAAGAAACGCATGCCCTCCCTGAGGTCCTCTCCCGTTTTTGGTTCACAACCGGGGTGTGAGGCTCGCGAATTCACGTTACACAAAGCTGTGCCACACAGGCTGTGCTTTGATCATCACCACGAGACTTTGCTTTTCAACAGAAGCCTCGATCAATTGCCACTTAGGCATGCCACACAGGCAATTCACTCCATGCGTTTGATATCCATCAATATATAACCCCTGAGCTCGTACGTCTCAGAGAAGGGCGTTAAGCAAGAGAATAAATTCTCCGCCGCCAAACAGATATATATTTAATAGAGATCAATCACACGGACTAAAATCCAATGTCAGACACACAGTCCATTTACAAGTCCGTTCTGGGTCTGAACGAAACCGGAGGCACCTAGTACCCCGCATATCCATCGATCTCCAAGTACGTCTGGACGATCACCAACTGTTTCCATCTTCTTGGGTGTACAGCCCAATCAAGATCATCAGTTATCACCCAAACGACGTGAAGACTTCTGGTCTTCGACCACCGTCTTCATCTTCGACACCACGTCGAATCAGTTATTCAGAATGGGATAAACCCGGTCTTTCTGAATAACTCGCGTATATATTATAAAAGTGTTACACAAACACGACATACGCCTCATTCCAATTCAGAATATTCTTTTATTCAAATATTCCTATACTTTGGGAAAAGTTCCCATTAATTTTATCCAAGATAAATTCTTTAAATTTATTCTTTAATCTCCTTTGAATATCAATTCAAACTAGTCGGGATTAGCAAACCACACCGAAGTAATCATTTATTTTATTTCCCAATCCCAACCTATTTATCACATGAAGTAAAACTGGTTATACTTCATATCTAACACCACGGTGTTATCGGTAAATTCAATTACCATTTCACGTTCAAATCTAATTAAAGATTTAACTATCGCCTGGAGCAAAACTGGTGATACTCCATTCTCGATCTTTTCAATCTAATTAAAGATTCATTAAAACTCCACTTAGTTTTAATCGTTATCTGGGTTAAAGAATCAGTGTCATTTAAAACACGATTCACGATAAACCCAAAATCACATTCCCTTAATTATCGGGTTAAAGAACAAGTGTTATTTAAAACACTGTTCACGATAAACCCAAAAATCAATATCAATTCAATTCCAATTAAATATTATTTAATTGGTACACTTCATTAAATCTAAATAAAAAGATTTAATCTTTTCTCAAATGGGTTCAAGAACAGTGTTAGTGAAGACACCATTCACGACAAACCCAAATCACATTTGATATTAAATACAAGGCTCTGAATAGGAAATATCCCGGCTTATATTCAATATCAAATTCCACGACTAACAAATATCGTATTGGAAATAACGATATATATATCTATATCTTTCAAATTTCCATAACAACATCTATAAAATCCCGAAATCCAACATCGAAATATTCCGAAGACAATTTCGATTCAAGTCCATTCCAATGCAATCATTGGAAATTTTGGTTATTTTCTAAACCATTTCAAATCCAATTTATTTTTCTAAAAATAAATAGAATTGTAATTCTAGTTCAAAACTAGTTCATTTCGATAAAAAAAACTATTTTTATCTTTTCAAATATGGAGTTTTTCATCCCAATTCTTTCTAAAGCATTTCTTATGATTTTACACAAATTATTGATATTTTTAATAATTTTATCAAGGCCCGTACAGTCGATTTCCATCAACGGCCATCGAACTGCACTTACAGCGACCTTTTTCGAATTTGATTTGGACGTATCTCCAAATCCAACCGTTAGATTTCAGATTTCTAATATTCGTTAGAAAGCTCTTTTCGATACGAACCCAACGGTTCCAGTTTTAGGAGAATCCGACGGTCGAATCTCCCGTAATGTCCGTTTGAAATAAATGGTAGAAATTCACGAACTGCCGCGGCGCGGCGCGTTCTATTCAGGCCATTATATTATATATATAATATATATAATATACACTTCGTCGATTTCTATTTAAAACGAATTATATAAATAGTTTTAAATTCGTTTCAAAGGCAATTTCAACTTCCTTTTCAATTCAAATCAAAATTGAATTCTTCTTTATAAATTCGTTTTAAAATTCATTTCTATTCAATTCAAATTTCAATTTGAATTCATTTCAATTCGCTTTCAATTCAATTCGAATTCGTTTTCAATTCAATTCATTTCGAAATCGTTTTCAATTCAATTCATTTCGAAATCGTTTTCAATTCAATTCATTTCGAAATCGTTTTCAATTCAATTCATTTCGAAATCGTTTTCAATTCAATTCATTTCGAAATCGTTTTCAATTCAATTCATTTCGAAATCGTTTTCAATTCAATTCATTTCGAAATCGTTTTCAATTCAATTCATTCGTTTAAAATCGATATAAATATCGTTCACGTCAAAATGGAGTCAATCTAATCATCACGGCTTCACATATTTCTATTTTCAAATATTCTATTTCAAATATTTCCTATTATCAAAATATTTGTTATTATCAAAATATTCTTTATTTTCACGATTGGAATGAGGCCCAATCAATTACTATATAAAGTTAATTATATGGATTTTCATACAACACATGTATATAATAGCAACGATAAATAATCAACCATCAACCAAAGTGCACTACACTGTATAAGCATCAAATATAGATATCTAATGCTTATAACAGCCTGTCAATCAATCGATTGACATATTTAATCAATCAGGATGAGTGAACTTCAAATTTCATCCTAACACCCGTGTGGTGTTTCAAACAATCAAACACATATTTAGTTGTGCAGTTGGGCGATGTGTGAAATTTATCGTCCCAATCAATGTCATTCAAATAGGTGTACATAAACAAACCGTCCGGTTTGTAAATGAATATTTTATTCTATTCACTTCACGTTAAAAATTATATTTTTAACGATAAAACATTTTATTCAACTTATGAATATTCTATTCGGTTCACTTATTCAATAAAATGATATTTTTATTTTTCTAACATATTTTAGAAAATTCGGAGGCATAACGGCACGATACCAGAAACGGGACGAGGCCTAGCCTTATCCCCGGACTAGTGAAGGCCCACGCCATTCACACATCAATCAAATTCACCAAACAACCAAATTCAAATCAAGTCATCAAATTAATTTATGCAACCAAACAAACAAGTCCATGGTATGTGGACGATTGTGTCGGGTGCTACTAAACACCGTCTACATCCTAGTATATATATATAACTAGAAAAGTAATTGAAGAGTGAGAAATTCTCACATTTAGCTATCCTAGCTCCACGGCACTTCATGGATAGAAATCTTCATCGCTATCGCATCTTCGTCATCTTCGTTGCCCGTAGCCACTACATATGTAAAAATCACATTTTTACTTCGTTATTCAGTATATAAAAATCGAATTTTTACTTCGTTATTCAATGTATAAAAATCGAATTTTTATTCCGTTATTCACTATATAAAGGTTCTACCTTTTCAAAAATAAAGATTTCGCCTTTTCAAAAATATAGATTTATCCTTTTCAGAAATATAGATTTCTAAAAATCACATTTTAATCTTCTACACATATAAAGATGATATTTTCCTATCATGTAAAAATTATATTTTTAACCCTCTACATAAACAAAAATCATATTTTGACATCATCTATATAGTAAAGACTATATTTTTAATACTTTAAAAATATAAAAATCATATTTTTATTACTTTAAAAATATAAAACCCATATTTTTCTTACTTTAAAAATATAAAACCCATATTTTTCTTACTTTAAAAATATAAAACCCATATTTTTCTTACTTTAAAAATATAGTCTTTTTTCCACTGAAAATTAAATTGAAAAATTAAAGTACTCACTGATTTCTGAGCAGGGGAGGAGTAGCGAAGGGAGGGGGGAAGAACTGCTCGTCGCTGGAGCCAAGGGGGTCGGGGATAGGGTTTTCCGGCGCTTGGGGTTCGTCGAGGTCACCAGAGGGCTTCGCGTACGGCTTAGGGGATGGAAGGGGAGAAGCGACGGGGAGGTTGGCCGAGGGGGAGTGAGGCGGAGGGGAGGTCGGCTGTCACGGTTGAGGGCGGCGGGTTCAAGGATTGGAGGGAACGGGTTTTCTCTTTTTTTTTTTTATTCTTCTGAACGATTTGAAGATGGATTATAACGGGGGGGGGGCAACGTGAAATAAGGGGGAAAGAGATTTTTTTTTTATTATTATTATTAATTAATTTAATTGCATAAAGTTGACTTTTACCTACGACCTCGAAACGAGGCCCACCGCCTGTCGTCCATAGCGTTTTACACCCATTCCGAACACAATGGGATATGTATCGCAAGCTGATTCGATAGTTACAACCAGTTTCCGTTGAATTTACATTTAAATCACTATATTGAATTTTAAACGTACATTTCAAATTACCGGGGTCACATACTAACCAGAAAAATTCCCGAAAAATATTTTCTAGCTTCGTATTGACGATAGGGTCCTAACAAAACTAGTTTCGTTGAATTCTGAGACCGTTTGAAAAATGGCTAATTTCCAGTCGATTGAAATCAACTGAAACTGGTCAAACACGTTTTCCTTCGCCACGCTCACATATTGATTCGAAAAATTATGAAATTTGAAACCTAGCAATAATTTAACATCACGGACCCAACAAAACTAGTTTCGTCGAAATCCGAGGTCGTTTGCAAAATGTCCATTTTTAAGGGCCTGAATTCCATAGCGACTATTCAGAATTTTCAACTGGACATACCTTTTGATTCCCGCTATGAAATTTGATTATTCGGATTCGTTAGAAAGATATCATCAATTAGATCCTATCATTTTTGGTTTCACTAAAATCCGGATTGTTTTGCACCCGGTACATTCAATTGAAGTTTGAAATCGAATTATCGAACTACCGCGCCTTTTCAATTCTATTTATATTTATATATATAAATATTTATATTCTAACGACGACGCGTATAAATATATACGTTCGAATTATATTCAAAATAAATTTCTCGTCGATATTATTTAAAATAATTCATTTTAAATAATCACAATTCGCTAAAATTGCCAAAATAAAAATTTTAAACTGGCCCAGATTTTCGGGTTATTACACGTATGTTGTGTTTGTGTAACACTTATTTAAAAATATACGCGAGTTATTCGGAAAGACCGGGTTTATCCCATTCTGAATAACTGATACGACGATAAGTCGAAGATGAAGACGGTGGTCGAAGACCGGAAGTCTTCACGTCGTTTGGGTAATTACTGATGATCTTGATTGGGCTGTACACCCAAGAAGATGGAAACAGTTAGTGATCGTCCAGACGTACTTGGAGATCGATGGATATGCGGGGTACTAGGTGCCTCCGGTTTCGTTCAGAACCAGAACGGACTTGCAAATGGACTGTGTGTCTGACATTGGATTTTAGTCCGTGTGATTGATCTCTATTAAATATATATCTGTTTGGCGGCGGAGAATTTATTCTCTTGCTTAACGCCCTTCTCTGAGACGTACGAGCTCAGGGGTTATATATTGATGGATATCAAACGCATGGAGTGAATTGCCTGTGTGGCATGCCTAAGTGGCAATTGATCGAGGCTTCTGTTGAAAAGCAAAGTCTTGTGGTGATGATCAAAGCACGGCCCTTTGTGGCGTAGCTTTGGGTAACGTTTACTTTGCGAGTTTCACACCCGGTATGAACCAAAAACGGGAGACGGAACTCAGGGAGGGCATGCGTTTCCTTCTAGCTAAAAAGTGGCGTCAGTGGTTTTACACGCCCTGACGAGTTTGACTTATGTGGTTGTTGCTGTTGCGAGGCGCCTCGGATTGATCGGTCGTTCTCGAACCGATGGAGTCATTTAGTTGGCTCACCTACGCCCCATAGGGCGGGGAAACGCATGTTCAGGGTTTAAGTTTAATCCACATCGGTGGACTGGCCTTGACGATCCAAGGGCCCACCTGAGTCTGGGTCCTGTGGCTCGGGCTAGAGAGTCACGAATCGGTAGAGGACTACCTTTTGCCTCGGTTCATAGACGGAAATCCAATTTCCAAACACGTGACATTTGCGGTTTTATTTGTAGAGCCTAGTATGGCGACATAGTGGGATGGGGCGCTCATGCCGCCTATGATTGATACTTATGATTTGAAGTTGTTTTATACACTATGCACTTATAATAGTATCAAACGATTTGTTTTAACCGTATCAAGCATTCTTTGGCTGTTATAAGGGAAAACCCAATCCTCGGCTGTGTTGCATTGTGTGATGGGACCTGGGTCTTATAACAGCTTCATTTTTCTTTATTTAGCATTGCGCTGTTTGTTTTATGCACTGGTATTCTTGGGAGGAAACCCGTTCCGTGTTATACGGCGTGGTCCCTTGATTTACCTATCTTTAAAAACAAAGATTAATAACTGTCTTAGTTCTCACACCAGTCACATGACTGACCTGGAGTTTATTGTTTTAACCTAAACTCTGGGTGCCCCTATTTTGACACGGGCAGCTAGTAGTTTTGGTTTTGCAGATTTATATTCATAGGATCCTGGTTTACAGCTGGAACGATATCCGGAAAGCTTTGTATCCGTATATCTACTTCTAGTTGTGTATTGTATTATTTTCCGCTGCTATGTATTTAAATGTAATTTAAATCTCTGATATTTCTGTGTAATGTTTATTCATTTGTACTCTGTATATTCTTGTAATCTGATGCATTGTTGTAATATACAATGAAATGTTCTTCTATATGTGTTCCGTTGTGGCTTGTTCTCGAACTATCCGCTCTTTCCTTTACGGGTTTTCACAATATATCTATATATATATATATTCACATTGCCTTATTTTCTATGTTTAGAAAATATATGTTATTGACACTGGAAAAAGTTTTCCATTTGCTTATTTACAAATCACTACTCTTCCCCAACTATCAGTCCCTGACTGTGAACTAGTATGAGAACAATTCCCTAAGTATAAATCCCGAAAACCAACATCAGATAGACACTTAGAAAACCATTCAATTTACTAATCTCTAGTCAGTTCTAATTTTACTTAACTCTATTTGATTAACTCTGATTGATTAACTCTAACTGGTCAACCTTAATTAATTAACTCTAACTGGTTTTACTTGGTTTGGCTAACTCCATTTATTAACTCAACTGACAAATTCAACTCGATTAACTGAACTAATCACTTTGATTAACTCGACAAATTCACTTTGGTTAACTTAACCAATTCACTTAACTAATTCACTTAGTTTAACTTAACTAATTCACTTTGATTAATCTAACTATTCACTTAACTCCTGTTGAATAAACAATATTCGATAACTCCTCTAACTCTACTCGAATAAACTATATTCGATTATCCCCTTTAATCTATTCAATTTGATAACTCCCCTTTTCGAATAACCAATATTCGATTAACTCACTTCGAATAACCAATATTCGACTACTCACTTCGAATAACTAATAATTGATAACTCCTTTAAATAAACTATATTCGATAATCTCCTCTCGAATAACTAGATTCGATTAACTTAACATATTTAACTTAACTTGATTAACTCCTATCGAATGACTAGATTCGATCACTTAACTTATTTAACTCATCTTGATTAACTCCTATCGAATAACTAGATTCGATTAACTTAACTTATTTAACTCATCTTGATTAACTCCTATCGAATGACTAGATCCGATTTAACTCCATTCGCTTGACTCTAGATCGCACCGATCACAATGGTTACGCCTGACTCCCTCAAGAAACATCCGACCGCCTTAGGCTATTTACAGCCCTGCGAATTACGCTAGCAGTCGTACGAGATGGCACTAACACTGAATACTATGTTTGACTAACTCTGTCTCAAATAACTATATTTGATTAACTCCAGTTCGTTTTAACTCTAATCGATTAACTCTAACTGAGTAACTCTAACTCGATCAACTCGACTTGATTAACTCGACTTACTTAACTCAACTTACTTAACTCAACTGGTTAACTTGAATTACTTAACCCAACTGGTTAACTCTATTGAACTGGTTAACTCTACTGAACTGGTTAACTCTACTGAACTAGTTAACTCTATTCAACTAACTCGACTCGACTAACCCCTTTCGAATAGCATATTCATTTTACTAACTTTCGAATACCATATTTGATTTACTCCCTTCGAATACCATATTCGATTTAACTCCTTTCGAATATCATATTCGATTTACTTTATTCACTTTATAAAGATTTCCTTTTTAACAACGTTTTATTCATTTGAAAAGATTTACTTTTAAGTAATGGTTCTACACTTTAAAAATGATTTCCTTTTTTTATAACGTTTCCTTTTCAATTCTATTTGTAAATGGTTTACAAATATTTCCTTTTCAAATTTATTCCTGAAATATTCTAACTCCTTAAATTCTCTGAAAAATTCGCCATAACCTCCTTTGTAATAGGAGCATCGGGAAAATCCCCAAACCCGCCACACAGGCCTTTCCATTCAAAAAGAAAATGGTTTGTAATTATTTCCTTTTTGAATATCTCCTATTTATAAATATTCCAATTTATAAACATTTCTTATTTATAAATATTCCACTTTATAAATATCTCTTATTTATAAATATCCCATTTTATAAATATTCTATTTTCAATATCACTTTGAAAATCCCCTTATCAACATTTCGGTATGTTATGGTATTCAATCATATCAAATCACGATGTTCAATATCTCCCAAGCACATATAATCGCCCACAGATTTTATATCACATCATATAACAATATATGAAAAACAATAAAATAACTGTTGAGGAATCCAGTCGGATTCCTCCAACATGTCTCCCTGCATCCACAGATGTTACACAATATGATTATCATCACTTTCAGTTCAATATAAATTATTCTGATAGCAGAATCAATATATAAATATTTAACGGTATATATATATATATATAATTACACACATATATATATATATATATATATATATATATATAATTTTCACTAACTGACTAGCAGTTCAATCAATCAATCAATCAACACACAACAATCAACATATGATTAACAGTTCTAAAAATACATTATAAAAATATAACTGTTCAGAGTTGGTGAGTTTTACTCACATTGGACGATCATCGTTAATAACGATAACCATCGCTTGATTCAGACGGACAATTTATTTCACTATAAATTGTAACGGGCTCGGAGTCACTCCCAGTTAGTTCCATTGTGTTGCTCCCGTCCATACGATCCCAACACAACTTACGGTTCGTCAATCTGATTTCATATGACCGAGATATCGCGTTGCGAAGTTAATACACTATTTTAAACTTTAAAATAAAAACTCGATTATTTAAATGGGCTTAACTTAGCATCTCCGGCCCATTACCCGACTATATTACCAGGCCCGACTAACCTTCTTCCTCAAAAAAAGCACCGTGAGCTACTGTGTTAAATCGATGACCATAACTGAATCAGTTTGCACCTGTACTCCATCGTTTACCTCACCGATCCTCAAAACAATTCCACCTTTGCACTCCTCACCCAAATCCGCATCTTCCCCCTTCCATGGATACCCAGTCGACGTCCTTCAGAGCATCGCGACAGCTCTCATCTGGAGCTCGCTACAGTGGTGCGCTCGACACCTAGTTGCGCTGAATCCTCCCCAATTTTGAACAAAGGTGCTATTTCATTTCCTGAATTTGAATCTAACATCGAGACTGCACCTCGATGATCCACGAACCCGCAAATCAAAGCCCTTGTCGCGGTGTGTAAACCTGACGAGCTCAAATTGTTTATCGCACCTCTTGAAACTTGTACAGAAACGAAGAGAATCTCACGTTGAACTCAACAACACTTGTATTTGATTTTACAGAGTTTGATTTGAATTTCATTTGATTTCTTTAGCTCGCCATTTTGTTTTTCTCTATGAAATGAAAACAACGGCGCATACCAGAGAAGAGATTAGGTTTAGAATTGGTTAAGGAGGGGTATTTATAAGGGAAATAAATATCTAGATATTTTGCAGAAGGAATATTCCTGGTATATTCCCTTTTTGTTAATTCGTTTCGCCTTTTAAAAATTCGTGTGATCACACATAGTATTCAAAAATCACGAAACCGGACATGTAGCTAGAGTTCGACATTACGGTCCCAACGAAACTGGTTTCGTCGAATTTCGACTTCGTTTGCAAAACCGGCTATTTTTTATGCTTTGGATGACCCATTTAAATATATAAATATATTTAAATATTATTAAATTAAATATAAATAAATTTATATTATCGTATATCTTCACATATGATATCGTACAACTCCAGAATATCATATCAGAATTTACAGCTTAATATTTCAGATTCCCGATTACCTCGATATTCAGTTTTACATTGAAAAACCCTTTTATAACGTAAATAAAGCGTTGCAAATTATAAAGGAATTCCACAGTGACTTTTCTGAATTTTGATTTGGACGTACATCAAAATCTACACGACGAAATCCAGATTTTTCTCTTCCACTAGAAAGATATACTCCACCAGCTCCACACGTTTCTTGTTTCACAGAAATCCGGCTTAAAACTAATCCTGTACATTCAGTTGAAGTACGAATCGCCAATTTACGAACTACAGCGCCATTTCGAGCTCGATTTTAATTATAATATAATTATACGTTCAAAGTGTCGTCGATTGAATATATTCATCAATATACTTCAACTCTAAGCTGAATTAAATATTAAGGAAGACCCAATTCACATTATATTGTGATTTCCAATATTTCTGACTATTTCTGAATTAAATATATTATTCTATTATTTAATTAAATTGAATAACCACTATATTTAATTAAACGACGATTTATTTCCCTAAATCACTATTTATATAATTAAATTAATTAATTATAATACCTCTGCCAATGCGGGTCATTACACTTTACATATGATAAAGATGTAAATTTTATTGTTAAAATATTTCGTTCAACATATGAATCTATACTTCTTTCAACATATGACTAATCTCAACAAATGAGTACTGTCCACACATGAATCTTTATTTTATTATATTCTTTATTTTCCCAATTGGAATGTGGCCCAATCAATTACCATATAATGTTAATTATATGGATTACATACAACACATGTATATAATAGCAACGATAAATAATCGACCATCATCCAAAGTGCACCATACAACTGCATAAGCATTAAATATAAATAATTATCGCTTACACAGTCTGTCGACCAATCAATCGACATACAACTAAATAATTGGGATTAGTGTACGCCAAAAATCATCCCAACACCCGTGTGTGGTTTCAAACAATCAAACACATATTTTATTTGTGTAGTTGGGCGATGTGTAAAATTTACCTTCCCAATCAATGTCCTTCAAATAGGTGTTCATAAACAAACCGTCCGGTTTGTAAATGAATATTTATTTCATATTCACATTAAAAATTATGTTTTTAATGATAATTTATTCATTTCAACACATGAATTTTATATTACCTATTTCACATCAACATCACAAACAAACTTCACAACACTTCAAACAAGCATACAAGCCGTCCATGGTTTGTGGACGACGGGTGTCGGGTGCTACTAAATACCGTCTACATCCTAGTATATATTATTAACTAGAAAAAGAAAATTAAAGGTGAGAAGTTCTCACAGAGGGTTCCACTCCGCCGTGCTTTGCTTTTGAACTGCTGAGCTGTCTGGATCTGTTTGAAATTCCAATGCAGTCCATTTCACGCTGTTCACAATAAAAATTATATTTTTATTGCTTCATTCAATAAATAAAAATCATATTTTTATTTCTTCTTCATATATTTTCTCAACGCTTCATTTTATATATAAAAAAATATTTTTATATTTCTATTTCATATATAAAGATCGAATTTTTATTTCATCGCCATAAAAATCACATTTTTATTTCAACATATATATAATAATAAAAAATCAAATTTTTATTTCGCTTCATATATAAAGATCAAATTTTTATTAACTATATAATATAAAAATCGTATTTTTATTCTTTCTAAAATATAAAAATCATATATTTATCTTCTACATGATATGAAAATTATATTTTTATTTATAAAGATCGAATCTTTTTACTATGAAAAATAAAATCTTCCTAATCACTTCACGATTAAAAATCATATCCTTTTATATGATAAAAATATCATCTTTGATGTGGTAAAAATATTATCTTTGAAGTTCTAAAAATCATATTTTTACCATCTTAAAAATCAGATCTTTATACCATGAAAAATTGTTTCTTTGTATGATAAAAATCTAATCTTTATACCTTTAGAAATCTTATCTTTTCTAAATTGAAAATCAAAACTTTAAACAAACAAAGATCTAGCCTTTAAACAATGTAATACCATTAACATTGACTAATATATTTTATAAATTAATTATTTACCTTTCTCCGTTGTTTCTCACCCTTGGAAAGCTCAAACCAGAGCTCGACACCATCTCACCACTGCATAAGCCACCATCGATCGCCGTCGGAGGTCTAGAAGCGGAGCTGATGGCCATGGGGTAGCACGGTGGCGAGTAGGACTGGCTGCGGTTTGGGGTTCTCAGGCAATGGGTCTTCTTCGATTTGGGGGAGGGTATGGGGCTTCAACAGAGAGGGAGGTTCGAGAAGGGGAGGGGGCGGCCGGGGCGAGAGGGGGGGGGGGGGGGGTTGGTCTCTGGCGATCGCCAAACAGTGGTGGCGGAGGGCGACGCGCTGAAGTGAGAAGCGACGGCTTTCATATTTTTTTTTCTAAACCTTTTTTCTGATTTGAGAAAAAGGGGCGGTGTACGTGGTTTACAGATGAAGGGGTGAGAAATATAATATTTTATTTTATTTTATTTTATTTCTCCACCAAAAGTTGACTTTTTAATTCGAACCCTAAACGAGACCCAACCACTGTCGTCTTTAGCTAATTACCCCTATTTTGAGCCTAATGGGATATGCATCGTAAGCTGATTCGATCGTTTCGATCTGCTTCCGCCAAAATCAATACATAACTCTATATATTGAATATGAACGAGCATTTCAATTTATCGGGGCCACGTATGAACTCTAAAAATTCCTGAAAAATATTTTCTAGCTTCGTATTGACGATACGGTCCTAACAAACTAATTTCATCAAATTCTGAGACCGTTCAAAAAATGGCCATTTTCCATTCGATTAAAATCAACTAAAACTGGCAAAGCACGTTTTCCTTTGCCACGCTCACATATTGATTCGAAAAATTACGAAATTTTAAACCTAGCAATAACTTGACATCACGGATCCAGCAAAAGTAGTTTCGTCGAAAACCGTGGTCGTTTGCAAAATGGCTATTTTTAAGGGCCAGAATCCATAACGACTATTTTGAATTTTCAACTGGACATAACTTTTTATCCCCGTTATGAAATTTCAATTTTTCGGATTCGTTGGAAAGATATTCTCAATTAAATTCAAATATTTTTGGTTTCGCGAAAATCCGGTTTATTGTGAATCCTGTACACTCATTTGAAATTAGAAATCGAATTATCGAACTACCGCGCCATTTTCAATTACTTTTATATTTAAAACAAAATATTTATATTATAACGACAATCTATATAAATATATGCATTCTAATTCCATTCAAAATAAATTTCTCGTCATTATTATTTAAAATAATTCATTTTAAATATTAAAATTCTGTAAAAATTGCCAAAATAAAAATTTTAAACTGCCTCAGATTTTATGGGTTATTACAAGCGAACCTTAACGAAGTAATCATTTGTTAAATTTCCCAACACCAACCTTTTCATCCCATGAAGTAAAAATGGTAATACTTCATATCTAACACCGCAGTGTTATCGTAAAATTCAATTACCATTTCACGTTCAAATCTAGTTAAAGATTTAACTATCGCTTGGAGCAAAATTGGCGATACTCCATTCTCGATCATTTCCTGAATTTGATAATTTTAGTTATCAAATTCACCTTTCAATCTGTTTAAAGATTCATTAAAACTCTAATTCAGTCTTAATTTCCAAAAATCATTACTTAGTGATTATTCAAATCCAGGAAATAAATCCTGTCTTTAACTGGGTTAAAGACCTACTGTCATCGAAAACACAGCTCACGATAAACCCAAAATCACATTCCATTAACTATGGAATCTTCATGGAAAACAGATCAATATATATAATCGATATAAATTTCCATATCCGACTAATAATATAAATGAAATAACGACAAAGCCTTTTTAAATTCCAGATATATTAGCAGTCTTCCTCCACATAAATTCACTTCGATTATTACCAAATCGAATTCCATTCCAATTTATTTTATTAAATTGGAAAACTTTACTTTGGAATATCTCCTTTAAATCTTAACAAAAGATTTATAAATTCCAAATCACATTTCACTATAAATCAGGTTAAGGAACGGATGTCGTTAAAACACAGTTCACAACAAACCCAATTCACATTTCATTAACTATTGGGTTAAAGAACAAGTGTTATTTAAAACACCGTTCACGATAAACCCAAAAATCAATTCCAATTCAATTCCAATTAAATAATTATTTAATTGGTATACTTCATTAAATCTCAATAAAAATAATTAATCCTTTTCTCAATTGGCTTTAAGAACTGTGTTAATGAAGACACCATCCACGACAAACCCAAATCCTATTTGGTTTCAAATGCAAGGCTCTGAATATATATCGGCTTATATTCAATATCAAATTCTGAAACCAATAAATATCGTATTGGAAATAACGATATAAATATATCTTTCAAATTCCCATAACAATATCTGTATAATCCCGAAATCCAACATCAAAATATTCCGAAGACAATTTTGATTCAAATCCATTTCCAATTCAACTATTGGAAATTCTGGTTATTTTTTTTAAAACCCTTTTAAATCCAATTTATTTATTTCAAAACTAAATGGATTATAATTCTAGTTCATTTCTATAAAAATCTATTTTTATCTTTTCAAATATGGTGTTTTTCATCCCAATTCTTCCCAAATCATTTCTTATGATTTTAAACTAATTATTGATATTTTTAATAATTTTATCATGGCTCATACAATCGATTTCCAAAAACTTCCATCGAACTGCACTTACAGGGACCTTTCCCAAATTTGATTTGGACATAATTCCAAATACAACCATTAGATTCTTAATTTCTAAAATTCATTAGAAACTCTTTTTGATACGAACCCAACGGTTTTGGTTTTAGGACGACGGTCGGATCTCCCGTAATGTCCATTTGAAGTGAATGGTCGAAATTCGCTAACTACCACAGCGCGGCGCGTTCTATTCAGGCCATTATATAATATATATAATATATATTTCGTCGATTTCCATTTAAACGTATTTTATAAATCGTTTCAAAAACAATTTCAACTTCAATTTCAAATTCATTTCAATTCAATTCGAATTTCAAATCCATTTCAATTCAATTCGAATTTAATTTGAAATTCAATTCTATTTCAATTCAATACAAATTTCAAATCATTTCAATTAAATTCGAATTTCAAATCATTTCAATTTATTTTTCAAATCATTACAATTTAATTCGAATTTCAAATCATTTCAATTTAATTTGAATTTCAAATCATTTCAAATATCAGATTTTGAAATCACTTTTCGATATTCATTGTAAAATGAATAAAATCGACAAAATTCCCGTTCGTGTTAAAATGGCATTTAACTACTTAACACGACTTCATATTTCAATATTCACCGAATATTATTTTAAAATATTCGATAATTCTAAACTAGAATCAAACACATTCAATTACCATATAATTTGATTATATGGACCTCATACAATACATGTACACAACAATAATCAAACACAGTCGACCATCATCCAAAGTGCATTCTACACTGCATAAGCATCAAATATTAGTATTTAACGCTTGCAACAGCCTGTCAATCGATCGATTGACATACAGCTAATTATTGGGATTAGTGTATGTCCAATTTCATCCCAATGCCCGTGTGGGGTTTTCAAACAACAAACACAGATTTATTTGTGTAGTTGGGCGATGTGTAAAATTTATCATCCTAATCAATATCAGTCAAATGTGTATACATAAACAAATCGTCTGATTTGTAAATGAATATTTATTTTATTCACATACACGTTAAAAATTATATTTTTAACGATAAAATATTTATTCGGTTCATTTACACAATAAAAATGATATTTTTATTTTTCTAATATATTTTAGAAAATTTCGGCCGCATAACGACACGATACTAGAAATGGGATAAGGCCTAGCCTTATCCCTAGTCTAATAACGTCCCACGCCATACACATACCAATCTAATCACTTCCATTTCCCACCAGCCAACCAGAGTTAGCTACCCCCGGGTCACGGGATTACGTCCATGGTCCCGAATTCCTCAGCTACAGACGTTTTTATACTGTCTCTCTCTCTCTGGAGAGCTAGGGTTTTGTGCTTGGCGATTCATTCGCTCCCCGATCCTTCAGCGGGGAAGGAGTCATTTCTCAGCGCTCAATCGGAGATGCCTTTATACTCTCTCTCTCTCTGGAGAGTTAGAGTTCGATCTCAGCGATTCACTCGCTCCCCGATCCTTCAGCGGGGAAGGAGCTCTTTATCAGCGCTCAATCGGAGACGCTTTTATACTCTCTCTCTCTCTGGAGAGTTAGAGTTCGTGCTTAGGCAGCCCCGATCATGGTACACCGCCGTTATTCGTGGATGTCGATTTTGTGTCCTTTATACTCTCTCTCTACTCTGGAGAGTTAGGGTCACGGATCAAGCAATCTGCAATCATGCATTCTCATCAAACTCATCCTAGGTGTATACTTTAACCCATGCTCTGTGGATTAAAGCTAGTCGGACAAGCAGTTGGAGTCCTTGCCAAAGCTTTGAGTTCCCCCGATTAGTCTATGGGAAGAATGGTTGGAACCGGACTTCGGGTACCTGCATTATTCACATTGATTTTCACAAAAATAAATAGGCAAATAAATAAAGATGCAAATAAAGGCAAATAACACACAGTATTTTTATAGTGGTTCGGTCGAATGATGACCTACGTCCACTTTATAATCTCTTGCTTTAAGGAATCAGACTATTCTTGGCAAGTCATGCCCTGTACATAGTTTTTTAACAAAGCAAAAGAATAGATTTGAAACTCTCATGTTAAATATGGCCGTAAATGTTGGGCATTCCACACTCTGGGGATTTCCCTTCCATCTACGGTTGCCAGCTTGAAGGTTCCATTATCAAGCTTGCTCAGAATAGAGTACGGTCCTTCCCACTTCGCTCCCATATGAGTTGGGGTGGAAAGACACGTTTCAGAACCAAGTCTCCGGGTTCCCAGGTTCGAACTCGGACCTTTTTGTTGTAATATCGGGCGACCTGTTGTTTGCATCTCAGGGCACGCAGGTCTGCTTCATCCCTCTTTTCTTCGATCATATCCAGGGACTCAAGGAGCAATTCATTATTGGTCATCGGATCATAATAAGTCACCCGGTGAGAAGGTACCTTTATCTCAACCGGGATGACTGCTTCCGTTCCAAAAGCAAGGGAGAACGGGGTATGTCCCGTTGCCGATTTATATGTTGTCCTGTAAGCCCATAGTGCCAAGGGCAATTCATCAGCCCACATGGCTCTAGCCCGCTTCATTCTTCTTTTCAGAATGGACTTAATTACTTTATTTGTCGCTTCGACTTGCCCGTTCGATTGTGGGTGCGCCACGGAGGTGTATCGACTCTCGATCTGGTATCTTTGGCAAAAATTTCTGAATTCAGCACTATCGAACTGAGTTCCGTTGTCTGTTATCACAATCTTTGGAATCCCAAATCGACAGACGATGTTCCTCACGATGAAGTTGATCACCCGTTTAGTTGTGATTGTAGTTAGCGGTTCTGCCTCGACCCACTTAGTGAAATAATCTACGGCCACAATAGCGAACTTTGCTCCACCCATTGCTATGGGGAGACTTCCTATGATATCAATTCCCCACATAGCGAAAGGCCATGGACTCATCATTGGTTTTAACTGGCTTGGAGGCGCTCTAGGTATCTTTGAGAATCTCTGGCACGCATCACATCGTCGTGCATATCTTACTGCATCCTTGTTTATGGTAGGCCAGAAATAACCATGCCGCAATATCTTTTTCGCCAAAGTTTGCCCTCCAGTGTGGTCGCCACATTCGCCTTCGTGGACTTCTTGCAGCACACGTTTGATGTCATCGTGGGCTATACACCGAAGGAGGGGCATTGAAAACCCTTGTCTGTAAAGAATTCCACCTTGCAAAACGTATCGGGCGGCCTTACGAATCACTTTACGCCTCTCGCTTTTCTTGGTCGGAAGCGTTCCATCCATTAGGAAATTCTTTATAGGGGTCATCCAGGACTCCCTTTCTGGTTCCGTCTCTAGTACTAGGTCGATTTCCATTTGATCTATGCTGGGGGACCGAAGTACTTCAACGGGGGCTAGTCCGATCACTTCGGGATCATTAGAACTAGCCATCTTTGCCAACTTGTCTGCCTGCTGATTTTCTGACCGCGGAATATGAGATATGCTGTAGTGATCAAAATCATTCAGCAGTTCTTTCACTTTCTTCAAGTATAGAATCAATCTCGCACTTTTAGCTTGGAATATTCCAGTGACTTGATTCACAACTAACTTGGAGTCGCAGAAGATGTTCAGCTTTGTGACTTCTAGTTCCTTTGCAATCTTTAACCCGGCTATCAGAGCTTCATATTCGGAATCGTTGTTAGTGGCCTGAAACTCCATTCGGATTGCATAGGTTATCAATCGTTTCTCGGGGGTTTCAAGCACTATTCCAGCGCCAGATCTTTCGTCGTTCCTAGCGCCATCAGTATACAATCTCCAGGCATTTGGATCGAAAAGTAACTTCGAAGGATCCACTTCTTCGTTGGCTATATCTTCTTCAGGGACAGTGAACTCTGCTATAAAGTCGGCTATCGCTTGCCCCCTAATTGACCGTCTGGGCTGAAAGTTCAAGTCAAATTGACTTAACTCAATATTCCATTTGAGTAACCTTCCAGATGCCTCCGGTCTCTGCATAACTTGCTTGAGTGGATGATCAGTGTATATGGTGATAGGATGTGCCTGAAAGTAGTGCCGAAGTTTTCTGGAGGCAATCAGTAAACTATACGCCAGCTTTTCTATCCGTGGATAATTACGCTCTGCTGCTGTCAATTTTTTGCTCACATAATACACAGGTCTTTGGACCTTATCCTCTTCCCTTACCAACGCTGAGCTGATCGCATGGGATGACACTGCCAAATACACGAATAAATCCTCGTGATCTATTGGTTTAGATAGAATCGGAGGTTTCTCCAAGTGCCTGAGCAAATTCTGAAATGCTTCTACACAGTCGGGTGTCCATTTAAAGTGGCGTTTTCCTCGCTTTATTAATTCAAAGAATGGAATGCACTTATCCGTAGCCCTGGAGATAAATCTGCTTAGTGCGGCCACTTTCCGGCAAGGCTTTGCACATCCCTAATTTGCCTATGTTCCTGAATGTTTCTGATTGCCGCGATCTGGTCTGGATTAATCTCGATACCGCGGGAACTGACAATGAATCCCAAGAATTTTCCAGAAGTAACACCGAATGAACATTTGGTTGGATTGAGTTTCATTCCATACTTTCGGAGAATGCCGAACATCTCTGCCAAGTCAGTAGTGTGTTGAGAAGATCGTTTGGACTTAACCAACATATCGTCGACGTATACCTCCATTGTTTTCCCGATCTGGTTATAAAACATCCTGTTGACCAAACGCTGATATGTAGCGCCCGCATTCTTCAAGCCAAAGGGCATTACCACATAACAATATAATCCCAGATCAGTGATAAAACTAGTGTGCTCTTGATCTGGAACATGCATCGGAATTTGGTTGTATCATGAATAAGCATCCATAAATGAGAGAAGCTCGTGACCTGCCGTCGAGTCTACCAACTGGTCAATTCGAGGTAATGGGAAACTATCTTTTGGACAAGCTTTGTTCAAATCCGAGAAGTCGATGCACGTTCGCCATTTCCCGTTGGCCTTCTTTACCAGGACTGGATTCGAAATCCAGTATGGGTAGGTTGAATCTCTGATAAACCCATTACTCTTTAGCTTTCCAACCTCTTCTTTCAAGGCAGCGGACCTCTCTGGGCCCAGCATTCGCCTTTTTTGCTTTACTGGAGGATGTTTGGGGTTGATGCTCAAAGAATGACTCATGATTGATGGGGATATCCCGCACATGTCCGCGTGGGTCCAAGCGAATACATCCAAGTTGTTCTTTAAGAAATTCGTCAATTCTTCAGCAAGATTCGGACTTAACTGGGATCCAATCTTAAGGACCTTCTCCGGGTCACTGTCAAAGATTGGTACATCCACAGTTGCCTCGTTGGGAGTCGCCATTCTGCCCCCGGGTTCTTGATCCTCTCTGGGATCTATATCTTCGGGCATCTCTCTGGGCAACTCTCCAACGATTATCCTCTTTGGTTGCTATAAGCTTTCCGCCCCCGAAGGGGGAGAAGTGCCTTTAGTTTCAATATCTCCTCCGTTGCGAAGTAACTTTAGTTCGGCAACATAACACGCTCGCGCAGCAACTTGATCCCCTCTGACGATACCAATGCCAGCTTCTATGGGGAATTTCAATAACAAGCACCAGGGGGCTATACAGGCTCTGAACTTTGCGAGGGCCGGTCGGCCCAGGAAGGCATTGTAGGGCGATTCAACATCCAAAACCACAAAGGGAAGGATTCTCACTCTCTGGCGTTCTCCTTCCCCAAGTGTAACTGGCAACTCTACATAACCCATGGGAGCGGTGGATGCTCCGTTGAATCCACGGATCCATCCTTGGCAGGGCTTCAAGTCTTTTATTTCAAGATTCATCTGGTCAAAGGCCTTTTTGAAAAGAATATTAACGGAGCTCCCGTTGTCCACCAGAACTTTATGAACAGTGGCTGGCCCAATGGGTATCGTAATTACAAGTGGATCTTCTGTTGGAGCATGGACTCCGATGCTTTCTCGTTCTCGGAAAACAACATCGTCGGTCATCATCTTCTGCTGCTTCACCGGGATACTGTCCTCGGGGTTGCTACATTCCCCCACCTCGAGATGTTGTTTGGCCGCATTGACGTATTGATCCAATGCTTTAGAACTGTGCCCAGCAAGATAAAGTCCTCCGATCACAGTATTGATAACAATATTCTTTCCTTTTTGCTGAGCAATCGGCCTAGCAGCAAGCTGATTTTGATTCTGATTCGGGGCCTGCACTGCTTGCCCCCTGTCCCTGGGCGTTACTCTGTATTCATCTAGCTTTCCTTCTCGAAGCAGCCTTTCGACTACATCCCTCAGGTGACGACATTCATTCGTCGAATGGCCGTGGATTTGATGAAAGAGACAAAACTTCCCTGTCTCACGCTCTTTCTCTGTCGACTCTCTAGGAGGTGGCCTCTTATTCTGGAGGACTTCGTACGCATCCATGAAGATATTTTCCGGAGTATCACTTATGGGTGTATAACTTTCAAAGGCCCTGGGACGAGTCCTTCTCTGGGAGTCATTCCCTCGGCCCCTCTTCCGGTTGTTGCCGTTACCATTGTTATTGTTGTTACCTGGTTGGCGACCACCCTGATTCTGATTTCCGACGTTAACTTCAACTTTCCCCGAGCTGTCTCCAGTTTGTTTGACGGCGACATTGCTCTGAATTTCCTCCTTATCAGTTGTTTTAACCTTTCGGTTTGCGTATACCTCTTCCCGGCGTAGATGTACGTTGGCTTTCTCATAGAATAACTCTCTAGTGTGGGGTGGTTTGCCCTGCCAAGTACCTCCCGAACTCAGTGTCCTTATCTACTCCGTCAATCAGTGCTGCGACGATGGTCGGTTCATGAGGATCTTTAACCTCAGTGGCGGCCAAATTGAAACGATCCAGGTACATCTTTAGACTCTCGCCTGGTCGCTGTTTGACAAGGAATAAATCGATCACGCTTTTTGTCTTCTGTGCGTAGATACGGAATTGTTCTACGAACTTCTCGCTCAGCTCCCTAAAGCTAGAAATCGATCTCGCCGGCAGGCGAGTAAACCATAACAAAGCCACGTCCTCCAGGAATATGGGAAACGCTTTACACTTAACCGCGTCAGAAGCGGCGGCAGCGGTCATCGACCAAGAGTATCTCATCAGGTGTTGAACGGGGTCAGATCTTCCAGCATATCGGTTCATTTGTGTCATGTTGAAACGCCTTGGAAAAGTCGCATCCAAAATATCGTCAGTAAAAGGAGTATGACTACGGTCGATCCCCCAATCTTCGTTCCGCTGTCCGCGGCTGTCGGCCAGAATCTGGTGGACCATGGCTGCAACATTTGCACTGGTCAAAGGAGGTTCAGGGTCAGTGCCTCTGGCCCGACGAGGTTCTCTGATCTCTCTTCGGGAAGCAGCCACAAAATACGGGGCTTGGACAGGGCTTCGCTGCCCCCTGTTATCATGAGTATGCGTGCGGCGACGGGGCTGAGGTGGTCTGTTATGCACAGGACTGTTCACATCTCGAGTCCTGAGGGCCGTTGCTTGACCATTCACATTGCGGTTTGGGGCCCCGCCCCTAGTTCTTCCTCTTCCTGTGAGGGCAGGGTTCCGAACCGAAGCGGTTCTATGTTTTCGGCTCTCTCATACGGTCGCCGCGGAGGTCTCGGCGATTCTTCAGACGAAGAAGAATATACTGGGGTGAGTGGACGAACCGGTGATGCTCTTTGCCTTGCTAGCTCATCAAGTCTTCTATCCATAGCCGTCAAATTTTGCCGTAGGATGGAACTTTCCTGCCTTTGGGCAGCCAACTCATCAAACAACCTATCCCACATTTCGGCGAAGCGAGAGAGATCCCCCTCGGTGACAGGAGCAGCAGGATCATAGTGGTCATCATCACTCTCTCTTATGCGCAAAGAGCTCGAACCGGGTTGAGCAGAGGTTCTGGGACGATAGGAGTGGGTCATAGGTTCTTTTCCAGGTCGAGTTGTAGTCTGACCATTAGTTCGGATAGTTGCGGTTTGTGGAGGGCGGTTCGCTGCGCCCCCCTGAGATCGACTCGTGGTTATGGTACGCGGAGGCTGCGAGGTGTTACCTCGGGATCGAGTGACAACCCCTTCAGTGGCACGGATCGTCTCGTTCTCATCGACTCGGAACGCGGTGTCTTCGTCGGATCGGTTCGCCCCCTGCGCTCCGCGATCCAGAGTCTCTTCATTGCCCTGTTCGTGCACACTCTCCTCAATCGTTTCGTTGGTCTGCGAAGCTTTAGATCTTTTTCCAGCCATGATATCCGAATCGTTGGAATCCTCAAAGAAGCGAATAGTGAAACTTTAGGACTGAGTTTCTCAGTGAAAGCACCAAAAATGTTAGATCGAAATTTGGACCTAACACCCAAATTGTTATGAACAGTAGAGAATTTCAAATGAAGAATAAGGAAAAAGAAAATAACACTCAGAATTTATAGTGGTTCGGCGTTAACGAGCCTACGTCCACTTTATATTTTATTGATTATGCTGTAAAAGCTAATACAACAATGATTTCTCTCAATATTTTAGTAGTTTGACAACAATGGCGGATTCAATGTTCAATATTGCCAAAAAGATCCCGAAAAATGCCAAGCTCTGGGCTATTTATAGCTGATTTTGTCAGGCGGATCGTGGACACGTGGCACGCATCCCGAGATTATCGGATCGGATCGCCGCCCTTGAAGAAACAGTCAAATTGGCCGCTGTGGACAGGTGTCGTGATCTGCTTGAAAATCGGATCGTGCAGATGGAGAGAATTGGTCCAGATGACGGTTAGAAACACGTGTCGCCAGATCCGTGCGATTCGGATCGCTGAAGACCAGCTCGTGATTGAATGGGTCAGCGGGTTCGGTGCGCACCAAGGGATTGGATCGGTTCGCTCTGGGCAACGATATAAGTTTGGATCGGATCGCCTGGGTGCATCGTTTGCTGATGAGAAGGGGGCGAGACGATGGTACGCGATCCAATATTGGACGAGACGATGGCACGCGATCTATATTGGACGAGACGATGGCACGCGATCCGACGGTGGGCGAGACGATGGAGCGCGATCCATTCCTTCATATTCTTGGGGAACGTGGTTTCCTGTTTTCCTCTTATGAATGATCCTGGGTGGCTTGGTCAAAAAGCGAGCCAACATAATCCAATCAACTACACAACCAAACAAATAAGTCATCCATGGTCTGTGGACGACGGGGAACAGTTTATATATGCAGTTATGAAACAAATAACTGCATAAAAAAATTATTGTGAGAAGTTTTCACCTTGGAGTTCCACTCCGCTAGTTTTTAATTTTCTGAACGGTCTGGATTTTGTTTCGTTTCCAATCGGTCCCATCGCAATCCTTTTCACGCTGTTCATAATAAAAATCACATTTTTATTTTAATGCTATAAGGATAAAAATTACATTTTTATCACTTCGCTATATTTATAAAAATCAAATTTTTTTATAGCGCCAAAAATCGATTTTTCTATATAACTAGAAATCAAATCTTTTCTCTACTACATATATAAAAATCGAATCTTGATATTATGAAAAATCTTATTTTTCTCGCCACTTCATGTACAAAAATCGTATCTTTATATCGCTATGCATACAATAAAAATCACAATTTTATTTTAATACATATATAAAAATCTCATTTTTATTATGTTGCATATATAATAATGATTATATTTTTATAACACTCCTTATATAATAAAAATCATTTTTTATTTTCCTAACTTCTTAATAAAGATCGTATTCTTATTTCGCTACATGAATAAAAATTATATTTTTATATTTTCTATCATATAAAAATCACATTTTTAATATCTCTATAATATAAAAATCATATTTTTAATATCTCTATGATATAAAAATCATATTTTTAATATCTTCATAATATAAAAATCATATTTCTAATATCTCTATAATATAAAAATCATATTTTTGATATCTCTATAATATAAAAATCATATTTTTCTATTTACAAATATCCTATCATTTCAAATTAAATAAATAAAAATAAGACTTTCCTACACGGTTATTATATTTTAAAATTGGAAATAAAATAAAATAAAGATAAAGAAGTAAAAACTCACTGATTTATGGATCTGGGTGTTGGAGGAGGGGATGGGGAGGTCGGCGATGGCGTAGGCAGGGGGTCCGGTGGCAGCTAGGACTGGTGGAACCGGCTTTTGGGGGTCTCGCGGTCCGATGGGGGGTATGGGGGTTTATGGGGGTCGTATTGGGGAAGAAGGGGGAGGAGGAGGTCGCGATGGTGCCTGGGGAGGCGGAGGGGGTAGGCCAGCGCGACGGGGGACGGGGAAAGGGGAGCGATGGGTTTTCGTTTTTTTTAGAACGAAGAGAAAAGGAGAGAGAGAAGGTAGGGTGAGGGAATATATAATTATATATTTAATTTATTTTAATCCACAAAAAGTAACTTTTTATTTCGGCCTCTAAACAAGACCCGCCGACTGTCATCCTTAACTAGTTACCCCATTTCGAACACAATGAGATATGTGTTGTAAGCCGATTCGATTGTTTCGATCAGTTTCCATCAAAATCAAAATATAATCCATATATTGAATTTGAACGCGCATTTCAATTTACCGGGGCCACATACGGACTCTACAAATTCCCAAAAACTATTTTCTAGCCTCATATTGACGATGCAGTCCTAACAAAACTAATTTCGTCAAATTCTGAGATCGTTTGAAAATGGCCATTTTTCGGTCGATCGTAATTGACTTAAATTGTTAAAACAAGTTTTACTTCGCCACGCTCACATATTGATTCGAAAAATTATGAATTTTGGAATCTATCAATAACTAGACATCGCGGATCCAACAAAAGTGGTTTCGTCGAAAACCGAGGTCGTTTGCAAAATTTCCATTTTTAAGGGTCAGAATTCCATAGCGACTATTCTGAATTTTCAACTAGACGTAACTTTTGATTCCCACTATGAAATTTTGATTTTTCGGATTCGTTGGAAAGATATTTTCAAATAGATTCTAATATTTTTGGTTTTGCTAAAATCCGGTTTATTTTGAATCCTGTACATTCATTTGAAATTTGAAATCGAATTTTCAAACTACCGCGCCATTTTCAATTCCTTTTATAATTTAAATAAAATATTTATATTCTAACGTCGATTCATATAAATATATTCATTCTAATTCTATTCAAATTAAATTTTTCATGGTCATTATTTAAAATAAATCATTTTAAATATTCAAAATTCATCAAAATTGCCAAAATAAAAATTTTTAAATTGGTTCAGATACTCTGGGTTGTTACAATCTCCCCCACTTAAAACTTTGCATCCCCAAAAAGGAACGAAGCTGAATGTTGGTTACTAATCAACTCAACTTTCATTGTTTTCATTATGGCTTAAGTTCTTTAACTTTTCGGTTTCTAAGAACTTTTCAAGTTCTTCAAAAATTTGGCTAACACCCTAAATTTTTGAAAAATTTCGCCATAACCTCCCCTGCACGGAAGCACCGGGAAAATCCCGAAATCGCCATACAGGCCTCTCCAATCCAAAAAGAAAAAGATATAGCCAAGCGGCAAGCCAATTGGCTCATAAAATCATCAAAAATCCAAAGAAATACAATAAACATGTACCTATTTGTCGGGAATACAATTTTATTCCTCTTCTCTTGCCTCCTTGCTATAACCTGTTCAATGTGTACACATGTATATGCATGCAATTTCAAACAATTTTCAATATAGTTCAATATTTGGTTCAATTTGGCTAAATTTACCATACATTCACATAATGGTTTAAATGAATAATCACACAACACAACCATCAATCAATTAGTGAATTAACGTTTCAAATTAATAATTTTGATACATATACAGAAAATCATGTTTTTGATGCCAGTTCACAATAATAAGCCCTATCTAGTTTTGGTTCTCACACCAGTCAATTGGAAATATATAAATATCCCACTTTTCGAAACTCAAACACAAATTCTGATAATGAAGCTTCAATCATCAGAACCATCTACCGGTGACATGGTGTGATTCTATATTTATCGAATATATTTGAGGCTTCTAATACACGTGGATCAGACGTATATTAAAATCTCTATATACTCGATCGTCCAAATCAATTTAAAATAAATATTCAAATACGTATAATACGATTTATATTTTCAAAACAAAACTTGTTTTTAATTTTATTTTAAAAACATCACTCTTCACACTCGTTCTAGGATACTACTGGTCCTATCTCTAACGAGTCATCCCTATAGGATATTACTAATCCAATCTCTGATGAATTCTTTCGTTTGGTTCTAACGTGTCTTGTTCTCGAGCTTTGTAAACCAAAGCTCCGATACCAAATATAACGACCCGAACTTCCCCGTAAAGGAAAGCCCGGATTGAATTGAGAACAAGCCACATCGGAATACAAAGAGAAGAATATTTCATTGATTATTACAACAATTGCATCAGATTACAAGAATATACAGAGTATGAATAAATATTTCACATTACTGAATATCTGATATTACAATACATTACTGCAGCGGAAAATAACACAAAGCACAACTAAAAAGAATATACGAATACAGAGCTTTCCGAATATCATTCCAGTTGTAAACTAGGATCCTGTGAATATAAATCTGCAAAACCAAAACTACTAGCTGCCCATGTGAAAATAAGGGCACCTAGAGTTTAGGTTAAAACAATAAACTCCAGGTCAGTCATGTAACTGGTGTTAGAACTAAAACAATTATTAATCTTTATTTTAAATCAGATATATCAAGTGACACGCTGTATAACACGGAACGTGTTTCCTTCCAAGAATACCAGTGCATATAACAAAACAACGCGATGCTTTTTGGAAAAATGAAGCTATTATAAGACCCAGGTCCTATCACACAATGCAACGCCAGCCAAGGGATAGGGTTTTCCCTTATAATAGCCAAACATGCTTGGTACGTTAAAACAAATCATTTGATACTATTATAAGTGCATGGTGTATAAAACAACTTCAAATATAAATGTATCAATCCTAGACGGTATGGGTACCATATATCATGTCGCCAATACTAGGCTCTACAATCAAAACTACAAATGTCACGTATTTGGAAGTTGGATTTCCGTCTGTGAACCAAGGCAAGGGATCGTCCTTGCTACTTCAAGACAATCTAGCCCATGTCTTAGGTCAGAGCTCGAGTGACCTTTTGATCGTCATGGCCGATCCACCACTACGTTTCCCCGCCCTGTGGGGATCTAAATGAGCCAAATAACTCCATCGGTCGTGGATCGACCAATACAACCGAGGCGCCTCGCTATCCATCATCCACATAAGTAAAATGTCCGGGCGTGTAAAACCCAAAACACCACTCCTAGCTAGAAGGAAACGCATGCCCTCCCTTTTGTCCTCTCCCGTTTCTGGTTCACATCCATTTACAAGTCCATTCTGGGTCTGAACGAAACCGGAGGAACCTTATTCCTCGCATATCCATCGATCTCCAAGTACGTTTGGACGATCACCAACTGATTCCCTCCTCTTTGGTGTACAGCCCAATCCAGATCATCAGTAATTATCCAAACGATGTGAAGACCTCCGGTCTTCGACCACCGTCTTCATTCTCGACATACTGTCAAATCAGTTATCCAGAATGGGATAAACCCTGTAATAACCCGGAAATGCGAGCCAGTTTAAAATTTTTATTTTAGCAATTTTAGCGAATTTTGAATATTTAAAATGATATTATTTTAAATAATATCGACGAGAAATTTATTTTGAATAGAATTCGAACATATATATTATATACGTAGTCGTTAGAATATAAATAATTATATATAATTATAAAATAGAATAGAAAATGGCGTGGTAGTTCGATAATTCGATTTCAAACTTCAATTGAATGTACCGAGTGCAAAACAAATCGGATTTTAGTGAAACCAAAAATATTAGAATCTATTTGTTAATATCTTTCCAACGAACCCTAAAAATTGAAATTTCATAGCGGGAATCAAAAGATATGTCCAGTTGAAAATTCTGAATAGTCGCTATGGAATTCAGGCCCTTAAAAATGGGAATTTTGCAAATGACCTCGGATTTCGACGAAACCATTTTTGTTGGATCCGTGATGTCAAATTATTGCTAGGTTTTAAATTCCATAATTTTTCGAATCAATATGTGAGCGTGGCAAAGGAAAACGTGTTTGACCAGTTTAAGTTGATTTTAATCGACTGGAAAATGACCATTTTTCCAATGGTCTCCGAATTCGACGAAACTAGTTTTGTTAGGACCGTATTGCCAAAACAAAGCTAGAAAATATTTTTTCGGGATTTATAGAGTTCATATGTGACCCCAGTGAATTGAAATGTGCGTTCAAATTCAATATATAAAGTTATATGTTGATTTTGACGAAAACTGATCGAAACGATCGAATCAGCCGACGATACATATCCCATTGTGTTCGGAATGGGGGTAAAACGCTATGGACGACAGGCGGTGGGCCTCGTTTAGAGGTCGTATGAAAAAGTAAACTTTATGGAAATTAAATTAATAATAAAATAAAATATAAACTTCCTCTCTTCCCCTTATCTCCTTTGCCCCCCCTTTGATTTTGAACCCGATCCATTCAGAAAAGAAAAGAAAAAAAAAACGCCAGGACGATTTGAAGCAGCCGCCCCTCTAGCCGACCTCGCCATCGTCGTAGCGCCGCGTCCACGGAGCCGCCGCCCCTCCCTCCGATCTTCACCTCCTCCTCCTTCTTTCCTTCTCCTCCCTCGCGACACCGCAGCCTCCTCCCTCGCGACACCGCAGCCCCCCTGCCTCGAACCCGCACCCCCCTTGAGCCTTGCCCCGACCTCCCCCTTCCCCTTGCCTCGCGTCAGTGAAAACCCCTCCCCCCTTCCTTAATCAGTAAGTTTTATTTTAATTTCTTATTTATTTTATTTTTATTTCAGTTTTATTTTAGGTTATTTAACCAATAAAAAAATCTGTTTTTATATATATAAACATATATGCGAAGAAAATATGATTTTTATATAGTATGAAGAATAAAAATATGATTTTATATAATGTAGAGAATAGCATGATAAAAATATAATCTTTATTATATGAATAGCGGTGTAAAAATAGAATTTTTATCTATATAGTAGCGGTGTAAAAATAGAATTTTTATCTATATAGTAACGATGTAAAAATAGAATTTTTATCTATATAGTAACGATGTAAAAATAGAATTTTTATCTATATAGTAACGATGTAAAAATAGAATTTTTATCTATATAGTAGCGATGTAAAAATAGAATTTTTATCTATATAGTAACGATGTAAAAATAGAATTTTTATCTATATAGTAGCGATGTAAAAATAGAATTTTAATCTATATAGTAGCGGTGTATAAATAGAATTTTTATCTATATAGTAACGATTTAAAAATAGAATTTTTATCTATATATTAGCGATGTAAAAATAGAATTTTTATCTATATAGTAGCGATGTTAAAATAGAATTTTTATCTATATAGTAGCGATGTAAAAATAGAATTTTTATCCATATGGAGCAATTATAAAAATATGATTTTTATATACATGGCAATAATATAAAAATGTGATTTTTATTTATGTAGTGAATACGGGCAACGAAAGTGGCAAAAGGCGAGAACGACGAAGATTTCTATAAAAGAAGTGTCGTGGAGTTGGGATAGCTATTGGTGAGAACTTCTCACTCTAAATTTCTTTGTCTAGTTATATATATATATATATATATATATATATATATATATACTAGGATGCAGACGGTGCTTAGCAGCACCCGACACCCGTCATCCACAGACCATGGATGGCTTGTTTATTTGATTGATGTGTTGTGAAATTTGTTTGTATTGTTGATGTGAAATCGATGATAAAAAGTAGATGGTTAAAATAAATTAATTATCGTTAAAAATATAATTTTTAACGTGAATGTGAATAAATAAATATTTATAAACAAATCGGCCGATTTGTTTATATACACTGATTTGACGGATATTGATTGGGATGATAAATTTCACACATTGCCCAACTGCACAAATAAAAATCTGTGTTTGTTGATTTGAAACCCCACACGGGTGTTGGGATGAAATTTGGCTTACTCTAATCCCAATTAGTTAATTGTATGTCGATCGATTGGTCGACAGATTGTGTAAGCGTTAATTATTTATATTTGATGCTTATGCAGTTGTGTGGTGCACCTTGGATGATGGTTGATTGTTTATCATTGCTATTATATACATGTGTAGTATGGAATCCATATAATTAACGTTATATGGTGATTGATTGGGCCTCATTCCAATCGGGAAAATAATGAATATTATAAAAGAAAATTCACATGTTGAATATAAAAATAGTCATGTGTTGACGATGTTCATGTGTTGAAACTATTCGTGGGTTGAGTAAAATATTTTAATAATAAAATTTGCATCTTTATCATATTTAAAATTAGAACTACCTTACGGGTGAAGTCTAATTGAAAATCAAACGATAGATACCATGATTTTATAAAATATTTTACATAACAAAAATAGTCGTGTGTTGACAGTACTCATGTGTTGAGATTAGTCGTGTGTTGAAAGAAATATAGATTCATGTGTTGAATGGGATAAATGTTCATTTGTTGAATAGAGTAACGAATTTATTGAAATATATAAAGCCGTGTTGATTAGAGTTGCGCTATTTTGACGTGAACGATATTTATATCGATTATATTTGTTTTTATAATGAATATAGAAAAGGTAGTGGTTCCAAAATATAACGTTTTGAAAATATTATCATTTATATGGTAATGATACGAAATATTCAATTTTGATTTGAAATTGAATATAGAGTTGAAATGGTTTTGAAAACGAATTTAAAACAATTTATAAAATACGTTTTAAATAGAAATCGAAGAAATATATATAATATATATATAATGGCCTGAATAGAACGCGCCGCGCCGCGGCCGTTCGTGAATTTCGACCATTGACTTCGAATTGACGTTGCGGGAGATCCGACCGTCGGATTCTCCTAAAACAGGAACCGTTCGGTTCGTATCGAAAAGAGCTTTCCAATGAATATTAGAAATTTGAAATCTGACAGATGGATTTGGAGTTATATCCAAATCAAATTTGTAAAAGGCCGCTGTAAGTGCAGTTCGATGGCCGCTGATGGAAATCGATTGTACGGGCCTTGATAAAATTATTAAAAATATCTATAATTTGTGTAAAATCATAAGAAATGATTTGGGAAAAACTGGGCTGAAGAATTCCACATTCGAAAAGATAAAAATAGATTTTTGTTGAAATGAACTAGTTTTGAACTAGAATTAAAATCAATTTATTTTTGAAATAAATAAATTGAATTTGAAAGTGATTTTTAAAATAATCAATATTCCCAATACGTGAATTGGACTGGAGTTGAATCAAAATTATCTTCGGAATATTTCGATGTTGGATTCCTGATTGTACAGATATTGTTGTGGGAATTTGAAAGATATATTTATATCGTTATTTCCAATACGATATTTGTTGGTTCTAGAATTTGATATTGAATATAAGCCGATATATTTTCTATTCAGAGCCTCGTATTTAATATCAAATATGATTTGGGTTTATCGTGAATCGTGTTTTAGATGACATTGGTTCTTTAACCCAGTTAAAGGCAGGATGTTGATTTTTGAGAAGATTAAAACTAAGTGGAGTTTTAATGAATCTTTAATTAGATTGAAATGTGAATTGAAAATTTAAATTATCAAATCTGAAAGGTGATCGAGAATGGAGTACCACCAGTTTTGCTCCAATGCGATAGTTAAATCTTTAATTAGATTTGAACGTGAAATGGTAATTAATTTTACCGATAACACCGTGGTGTTAGATATGGAGTATCACCAGTTTTTCTCCATGGGATGAATAGGTTAGGATTGGGAAATAAAATAAATAATTACTTCGGTGTGGTTCGCTAATCCCGACTAGTTTGAAATGATATCCAAAGGAAGATTAAAGAATAAATTTAGAAGAATTTATCTTGGATAAAATTAATGGGAACCTTTCCCTAAGAATGTGATTTTGTGAATAAAAGAATATTCTGAATTGGAATGAGGCGTTTGTGTGTTTTTGTAACATTTGTTTATTATATACGTGGCATATTCAGAAAAGCCGGGTTTATACCCATTCTGAATAACCGATTCGACGAGATGTCGAAGATGAAGACGGTGGTTGAAAACCGGAAGTCTTCACATCGTTCGGGTGATTACTGATGATCTTGATTGGGCTGTACACCCAGGATAAGGGAAACAGTTGGTGATCGTCCAAACGTACTTGGAGATGGATGGATATGCGAGGAAAGTGCCTCCGGTTTCGTTCAGACCCAGAACGAACTTGTAAATGGATTGTGTGTCTGACATTGGATTTTATTCTGTGTTGATTGATCTCTATTAAATATACATCTGTTTGGCAGCGGAGAATTTATTCTCTTGCTTAACGCCCTTCTCTGAGACATACGAGCTCAGAGGTTGTATATTGATGGACATCAGTCGCATGGAGTGAATTGCCAGTGTGACACGCGTAAGTGGAAATTGATCAGGGCTTCTATTGAAAAGTAGAGTCTTGTGGTTGATGATCAAAGCACGACCTGTGTGGCGTAGCTTTGTGTATAACGTGAATTCGCGAGCCTCACACCTCGGTATGAGTCAAAAACGGGAGACGGACTGCTGGGAGAGCACGACGTTTCTTTCTAGCTAGGGTGGTGTTAATGACCTACCAGCCCTGACATTTATATACTTTTCACCTGTGTGGTTGTTGGAATGCGAGGCGCCTCGGATATAGGTCTGTAAGGACCAGGAAACGTGCGTTCAGGAATAACTAATCCTCAAAAGTAAGAGAGGACCGGCCCAGCCGATTCCAAGGATCAAAGTGGGGTCCTGGGACATTTGCTACAGTGTCTCGAACGCGAGGAGGAGCTTGCCGCTTGCCTCGACTCATGATGGAATCCAATTTCCAATACGTGTATTTCGGTTTTATTTGTAGAACCTAGTATGGCGACATAGTGGTTTGGGAAATTCATGCCGCCTATGATTGATATTTATGATTGAAATTGTTTTGACACTATACACTTATAATAGTATCAAATAATGTGTTTTTACCGTATCAAGCATGCTTTGGCTGTTATAAGGTAGAAACCCTATCCTCCGGCTTGTGTTGCGTTGTGTGATGGGACCTGTGTCTTATAACAGCTTCATTTTTCTTTATTTAGCATTGCGCTGTTTGTTCTATGCATTGGTATTCTTGGGAGGAAACCCGTTCCGTGTTATACGGCGTGGTCCCTTGATTTACCAAACTTTAAAACCAATATTAATAACTGTTTTAGTTCTCACACCAGTCACATGACTGACCTGGAGTTTATTATTTTAACCTAAACTCTGGGTGCCCTTACTTTTGACACGGGCAGCTAGTAGTTTTGGTTTTGCAGATTTATATTCCCAGGATCCTGATTTACAGCTGGAACGATGCTCGGAAAGCTCTGTATCCGTGCATTACTTCTAGTTGTGCTTTTGTATTATTTTCCGCTGCGATGTATTTAAATGTAATTTAAATCTCTTATATTTGTTGAATGTAATTTATTCATTTATACTCTGTATATTCTTGTATCTGATGGAATTGTTGTAATAACAATGAAATTTTCTTCCGTTTGCGTTATACTGTGTGTTGTTCTCAAAGTATCCGCGCTTTCCTTCACGGGGAAGTTACGGGTTCTTACAGTGATATCAGAGCTTTGGTTTACAGTGTTCGAGAATAAGACACATTAGAACCATACGAAAGAATTCATCAGATATTGGATTAGTAATATCCAATTAGAATGACTCGTTAGAGATAGGATCAGTAATATCCTAGAACTGGTGTGAAGAATATATTTTTCAAATAAAAACAATTTTGTTTTGAAAATTTAAACCATTTTATACGTATTTGAATATTTATTTATTTTGAATTTGGACAATCGAATATATAAAGATTTTGCATATACGCGTCATGAACGTATATTCGAAGTTTTAATATATTAGATAGATATAGAATCACACTCTAGTCGCACAGACCTGATTCTGATGATTGACGCGTCATCATCAGTAATTAGTTTCGTGTTTCGAAGGTGTGCTTTCTATATATTTCCATCGACTGGTGTGAGAACCAAAACTTATATAGCTAGATTTATTGTTGTCATTTGGCATCAAGAACATGATTTTTTGTATACGTATCAAAGTTATGAATTTGAAACTCTAATTCATGAATTGATTGATGTTTGGGTTGTTTGTTTATTTGTTTGATAATTTTGAACCATTATACCTAATTGAACCAAATTTTGAACTGCATTGAAAATTGGTCGCATTTGCTTGCATATACATATACTTACATTGAACAGGTCATAGCAAGGAGGCTAGAGCAGAGAATAAAATTTGTTTGCCCGACAAATAGGTACATGTTTACTATAATTTACTGTTTTGTTTGGATGATGATTATTTTATGAGCCGATTGGCTTTTTCTTTTTCTTTTTGAGATCAGAAGGCCTGTATGGAAATTTTGGGATTTTCCCGTTGCTCCCGGTGCAGGGGAGGTTATGGCAAAAATTTTCGAAAATTTAGTGTGTTAGCCAAATTTTTGAAAAATCTGAAAAGTTCTTATAAACTGAAAAGTTGAAGAACTTAAGCCATAATCAAAATACTTGAAATTGAGTTGAATTGTTAAACAACTTTCAGCTTCGTTCCTTTTCGGGGACGAAAAGTTTTAAGTGGGGGAGATTGTAATAACCCGGAAATGCGAGCCAGTTTAAAATTTTTATTTTGGCAATTTTAGCGAATTTTGAATATTTAAAATGATATTATTTTAAATAATATCAACGAGAAATTTATTTTGAATAGAATTCGAACGTATATATTATATACGTAGTCGCTAGGATATAAATAATTATATATAATTATAAAATAGAATTGAAAATGGCGCGGTAGTTCGGTAATTCGATTTCAAACTTCAATTGAATGTACCGGGTGCAAAACAAATCGGATATTAGTGAAACCAAAAATATTAGAACCTATTTGGGAATATCTTTCCAACGAACCCAAAAAATTGAAATTTCATAGCGGGAATCAAACAATATGTCCAGTTGAAAATTCTGAATAGTCGCTACGGAATTTAGGCCCTTAAAAATGGGAATTTTGCAAACGACCTCGGATTTCGACGAAACCACTTTTGTTGGATCCATGATGTCAAATTATTGCTAGGTTTTAAATTCCATAATTTTTCGAATCAATATGTGAGCGTGACAAAGGAAAACGTGTTTGACCAGTTTCAGTTGATTTTAATCGACTGGAAAATGGCCATTTTTCCAACGGTCCCAGAATTCGACGAAACTAGTTTTGTTAGGACCGTATCGTCAATACGAAGCTAGAAAATATTTTTTCGGGATTTATAGAGTTCGTATGTGACCCCAGTGAATTGAAATGCACGTTCAAATTCAATATATAGAGTTATATGTTGATTTTGATGAAAACTTGTCGAAACGATCGAATCAGCCGACGATACATATCTCATTGTGTTCGGAATGGGGGTAAAACGCAATGGATGATAGGCGGTGGGCCTCGTTTAGAGGTCGTATGAAAAAGTCAACTTTATGGAAATTGAATTAATAAAAAAATAAAATAAAATATAAACTTCCTCTCTTCCCCTTATCTCCTCTGCCCCCCCCCCTTTGATTTCGAACCCGATCCATTTAGAAAAGAAAAAAAACGCCAGGACGATTTAAAGTCGCCGTCCCTCTAGCCGACCTCGCCATCGTCGGAGCGCCGCGTCCAGGGAGCCGCCGCCCCCTCCCTCTGATCTTCACCTCCTCCTCCTTCTTTCCTTCTCCTCCCTCGCGACACCGTAGCCCCCTCCCTCGTGACACCGCAACCACCCTGCCTCGAACCCGCACCCCCCCTGAGCCTCGCCCCGACCCCCCTTCCCCTTGCCTCGCGTCAGTGAAAACCCCTCCCCCCTTCCTTAATCAATAAGTTTTATTTTGATTTCTTATTTATTTTGTTTTTATTTCAGGTTTATTTTAGGTTATTTAACCAATAAAAAAAATCTGTTTTTATATATATATAAATATATATGCGAAGAAAATATGATTTTTATATAGTATGAAGAATAAAAATATGATTTTATATAATGTAGAGAATAGCATGATAAAAATATAATCTTTATTATATGAATAGCGGTGTAAAAATAGAATTTTTATCTATATAGTAGTGGTGTAAAAATAGAATTTTTATTTATACAGTTACGATGTAAAAATAGAAATTTTATCTATATAGTAACGATGTAAAAATAGAACTTTTATCTATATAGTAACGATGTAAAAATAGAATTTTTATCTATATAGTAGCGATGTAAAAATAGAATTTTTATCTATATAGTAACGATGTAAAAATAGAATTTTTAACTATATAGTAACGATGTAAAAATAGAATTTTTATCTATATAGTAGCGGTGTAAAAATGGAATTTTTATCTATATAGTAGCGGTGTAAAAATGGAATTTTTATCTATATAGCAGCGGTGTGAAAATAGAATTTTTATCTATATAGCAGCGATGTAAAAATAGAATTTTTATCTATATTGTAGCGATGTAAAAATATAATTTTTATCTATATAGTAGCGATGTAAAAATAGAATTTTTATCCATATGGAGCAATTATAAAAATATGATTTTTATATACATGGCAATAATATAAAAATGTGATTTTTATTTATGTAGTTAATACGGGCAACGAAAGTCGAAAAAGGCGAGAACGACGAAGATTTCTATAAAAGAAGTGTCGTGGAGTTGGGATAGCTATTGGTGAGAACTTCTCACTCTAAATTTCTTTGTCTAGTTATATATATATATATATATATATATATATATATATACTAGGATGCAGACGGTGCTTAGCAGCGCCCGACACCCGTCATCCACAAACCATGGATGACTTGTTTGTTTGATTGATGTGTTGTGAAATTTGTTTGTATTGTTGATGTGAAATCGATGATAAAAAGTAGAAGGTTGAAATAAATTAATTATCATTAAAAATATAATTTTTAACGTGAATGTGAATAAATAAATATTTATAAACAAATCGGCCGATTTGTTTATATACACTGATTTCACGGATATTAATTGGAATGATAAATTTCACACATCGCCCTACTGCACAAATAAAAATCTGTGTTTGTAGATTTGAAAACCCACGTGGGTGTTGGGATAAAATTTGGCTTACTCTAATCCCAATTAGTTAATTGTATGTCGATCGATTGGTCGACAGATTGCGTAAGCGTTGATTATTTATATTCGATGCTTATGCAGTTGTGTGGTGCACCTTGGATGATGGTTGATTGTTTATCATTGCTATTATATACATGTGTAGTATGGAATCCATATAATTAACATTATATGGTGATTGATTGGGCCTCATTCCAATCGGGAAAATAATGAATATTATAAAAGAAAATTCATGTGTTGAATATAAAAATAGTCATGTGTTGACAATGTTCATGTGTTGAAACTATTCGTGTGTTGAGTAAAATATTTTAATAATAAAATTTGCATCTTTATCATATTTAAAATTAGAACTACCTTACGGGTGAAGTCTAATTGAAAATCAAACGATAGATACCATGATTTTATAAAATATTTTACATAACAAAAATAGTCGTGTGTTGACAGTACTCATGTGTTGAGATTAGTCGTGTGTTGAAAGAAATATAGATTCATGTGTTGAATGGGATAAATATTCATTTGTTGAATAGAGTAACGAATTTTGAAATATATAAAGTCGTGTTGATTATAGTTGCGCTATTTTGACGTGAACGATATTTACATCGATTATATTCGTTTTTATAATGAATATAGAAAAGGTAGTGGTTCCAAAATATAACGTTTTGAAAATATTATCATTTATATAGTAATGATACGAAATATTCAATTTTGATTTGAAATTGAATATAGAGTTGAAATGGTGTTGAAAACGACTTTAAAACGATTTATAAAATACGTTTTAAATGGAAATCGACGAAATATATATAATATATATATTATATATATAATGGCCTGAAAAGAACGCACCGCGCTGCGATCGTTCGTGAATTTCGACCATTGACTTCGAATTGACGTTGCGGGAGATCCGACCGTCGGATTCTCCTAAAACCAGAACCGTTGGGTTCGTATCGAAAAGGGCTTTCCAATGAATATTAGAAATTTGAAATCTAACGATTGGATTTGGAGTTATGTCCGAATCAAATTTGGAAAAGGTCGATGTAAGTGCAGTTCGATGGCCGTTGATGGAAATCGACTGTACGGGCCTTGATAAAATTACTAAAAATATCTATAATTTGTGTAAAATCATAAGAAATGATTTGGGAAAAATTGGGCTGAAGAATTCCACATTTGAAAAGATAAAAATAGATTTTTGTCGAAATGAACTAGTTTTGAACTAGAATTAAAATCAATTTATTTTTGAAATAAATAAATTGAATTTGAAAGTGATTTTAAAAATAATCAATATTCCCAATACGTGAATTGGACTGGAGTTGAATCAAAATTATCTTCGGAATATTTCGATGTTGGATTCCGTGGTTATACAGATATTGTTGTGGGAATTTTAAAGATATATTTATATCGTTATTTCCAATACGATATTTGTTGGTTCCAGAATTTGATATTGAATATAAGCCGATATATTTTCTATTCAGAGCCTCGTATTTAATATCAAATATGATTTGGGTTTATCGTGAATCGTGTTTTAGGTGACATTGGTTCTTTAACCCAGTAAAAGGCAGGATGTTGATTTTTGAGAAGATTAAAACTAAGTGTAGTTTTAATGAATCTTTAATTAGATTGAAATGTGAATTGATAATTTAAATTATCAAATCTAAAAGGTGATCGAGAATGGAGTACCACCAGTTTTTCTCCAATGCGATAGTTAAATCTTTAATTAGATTTTAACGTGAAATGGTTATTAATTTTACCGATAACACCGTAGTGTTAGATATGGAGTACTACCAGTTTTACTCCATGGGATGAATAGGTTGGGATTGGGAAATAAAATAAATAATTACTTCGGTGTGGTTCTCTAATCCCGACTAGTTTGAAATGATATCCAAAGGAAGATTAAAGAATAAATTTAGAAGAATTTATCTTAGATAAAATTAATGGGAACCTTTCCCTAAGAATGTGATTTTGTGAATAAAAGAATATTCTGAATTGGAATGAGGCGTTTGTGTGTTTGTGTAACATTTGTTTATTATATACATGGGATATTCAGAAAGGCCGGGTTTATACCCATTTTGAATAACCAATTCGACAAGATGTCGAAGATGAAGACGGTGGTTGAAGACCGGAAGTCTTCACATCGTTTGGGTGATTACTGATGATCTTGATTGGGCTGTACACCCGGGATGAGGGAAACAGTTGGTGATCGTCCAGACGTACTTGGAGATGGATGCATATGCGAGGAAAGTGCCTCCGGTTTCGTTCAGACCCAGAACCCACTTTTAAATGGATTGTGTGTCTGACATTGGATTTTATTCTGTGTTGATTGATCTCTATTAAATATACATCTGTTTGGCGGTGGAGAATTTATTCTCTTGCTTAACGCCCTTCTCTGAGACGCACGAGCTCAGAGGTTGTATATCGATGGACATCAGTCGCAAGGAGTGAATTGCCAGTGTGACACGCGTAAGTGGAAATTGATCAGGGCTTCTGTTGAAAAGCAGAGTCTTGTGGTTGATGATCAAAGCACGACCTGTGTGGCGTAGCTTTGTGTATAACGTGAATTCGCGAGCCTCACACCTCGGTATGAGTCAAAAACGGGAGACGGACCGCTGGGAGAGCACGACTTTTCTTTCTAGCTAGGGTGGTGTCAATTACCTACCAGCCTTGACATTTATATACTTTTCACCTATGTGGTTGTTGGAATGCGAGGCGCCTCGGATATAGGTCTGTAAGGACCGGGAAACATGTGTTCAGGAATAACTAATCCTCAAAAGTAAGAGAGGACCGGCCCAGCCGATTCCAAGGATCAATGTGGGGTCCTGGGACATTTGCTAGAGTGTCTCGAACGCGGAGAGGAGCTTGCCCCTTGCCTCGACTCATGATGGAATCCAATTTCCAATACGTGTATTTCGGTTTTATTTGTAGAACCTAGTATGGCGACATAGTGGTATGGGTCATTCATGCCGCCTATGATTGATATTTATGATTGAAATTGTTTTGACACTATACACTTATAATAGTATCAAATAATGTGTTTTTAACGTATCAAGCATTCTTTGGCTGTTATAAGGTAAAAACCCTATCCTCCGACTTGCGTTGCATTGTGTGATGGGACCTGGGTCTTATAACAGCTTCATTTTTCTTTATTTAGCATTGCGCTGTTTGTTCTATGCACTGGTATTCTTGGGAGGAAACCCGTTCCGTGTTATACGGCGTAGTCCCTTGATTTACCAAACTTTAAAACCAATATTAATAACTGTTTTATTTCTCACACCAGTCACATGACTGACCTGGAGTTTATTGTTTTAACCAAAACTCTGGGTGCCCTTACTTTCGACACGGGCAGCTAGTAGTTTTGGTTTTGCAGATTTATATTCCCAGGATCCTGATTTACAGCTGGAACGATGCTCGGAAAGATCTGTATCCGTCCATTACTTCTAGTTGTGCTTTTGTATTATTTTCCGCTGCGATGTATTTAAATGTAATTTAAATCTCTGATATTTGTTGAATGTGATTTATTCATTTATACTCTGTATATTCTTGTATCTGATGGAATTGTTGTAATAACAATGAAATGTTCTTCTGTTTGCGTTCTACTGTGTGTTTTTCTCAAAGTATCCGCGCTTTCCTTCACGGGGAAGTTACGGGTTCTTACAAACCCGGTCTTTCCGAATAACTCTCGTATATAATAAACAAGTGCTATAAATACACAACATACGCCTTATTCCAATCCAGAACATTTCTTTATTCAAATATTCTTATACTTTGGGAAAGGTTGTCATTAATTTTACCAAAGATAAATTCTTTAAATTTATTCTTCAATCTTCTTTTGAATATCCATTCAAACCAAATTATGGTTTATCCAAACTAGTCGGGATTAGCGAACCTTACCAAAGTAATCATTTGTTAAATTTCCCAACCCCAATCTATTCATCCCATGAAGTAAAACTGGTAATACTTCATATCTAACACCGCGGTGTTATCGGTAAATTCAATTACCATTTCACGTTCAAATCTAATTTAAGATTTAACTATTGCTAGGAGCAAAAATTGCGATACTCCATTCTCGATCATTTCTTGAATTTGATAATTTTAGTTATCAAATACACCTTTCAATCTATTTAAAGATTCATTAAAATTTTGTTCAGTCTTAATTTCCAAAAATCATTACTTAATGATTAGTCAAATCCAGGAAATAAATCCTATCTTTAACCGGGTTAAAGAACTATTGTCATCTAAAATACTGCTCACGATAAACCCAAAATCACATTCTATTAATTATGGAATCTTCATGGAAAACAGATCAATATATATAATCGATATAAACTTCCAAATCCGACTAATAATATAAATGAAATAACGGCAAAGCCTTTTTAAATTCCAGGTATATTAGCAGTCTTCCTCTACAGAAATTCACTTCGATTATTACCAAATCGAATTCCATTCCATTCCAATTTATTTTATTAAATTAAAAAACTTTACTTTGGAAAATCTCCTTTGAATCTTAACAAAAGATTTATAAATTCCAAATCACATTTCACTGTAAATCGGGTTAAGGAACGACTGTTGTTAAAACACAGTTCACAACAAACCCAATTCACATTTCATTAACTATCGGGTTAAAGAACAAGTGTTATTTAAAACACCGTTCATGATAAACCCAAAAATCAATTCCAATTCAATTCCAATTAAACATTATTTAATTGGTATACTTCATCAAATCTCAATAAAAAGATTTAATCCTTTTCTCAACGGGGTTTAAGAACAGTGTTAATGAAGACACCATCCACGACAAACCCAAATCCCATTTGATATCAAATATAAGGATCTGAATAGAAAATACATTGGCTTATATTCAATGTCAAATTTTGAAACCAACAAATATCGTATTGGAAATAATGATATAAGTATATCTTTCAAATTCCCATAACAATATCGGTATAATCCCGAAATCCAACATCGAAATATTCCAAAGACAATTTCGATTCAAATCCATTTCCAATTCAACTATTGGAAATTCTCGTTATTTTTTTAAAACCCTTCTAAATCCAATTTATTTATTTCAAAAGTAAATGGATTATAATTCTAGTTCATTTTGATAAAAATCTATTTTTATCATTTCAAGTATGGAGTTTTTCATCCCAATTCTTCCCAAATCATTTCTTATGATTTTACACCAATTACTGATATTTTTAATAATTTTGTCAAGGCTTGAACAATTGATTTATTTCAAATTTCAAATCGTTTCAATTTAATTCGAATTTCAAATCATTTCAAAATATCAGATTTTGAAATCACTTTTCGATATTCATTGTAAAATGAATAAAATCGACAAAATTCCCGTTCATGTTAAAATGCGTTCAACTACTTAACATGGCTTCACATTTCAATATTCACTAAATATTATTTTAAAATATTCGATAATTCTGAACTGGAATCAGACACAGTAAATTACCATATAATTTGATTATATGGATTTCATACAATAAATGTACACAAAAAAAATCAAACACAGTCGACCATCATCCAAAATTCATTCTACACTGCATAAGTGTTAGCCTGCTTCGTGACCAGGCTACCCAAAGCCAGGGACTTGGGTACGAGCTTACATTGATTGGCGATCACTTGAGTGGAGTGATAGAAAGCTGCAAAACTTGAATTATTCATGCAAATGTCACCGGATTAGATCCCCTCCCCGGATCGGATCGGAGTACCCTCTACCCGAACCGCCTGAAGTATTCTGCACACAAGTGCATGCAGGCATTCTGCTCGAACAACTGGTTCGGTTCGGATCCGATCCGAACCGACTGGACCTGCTTCTGCACACGGAGTTTGACCTCTTCTCTTGGCATAACCGACTCCTACAATTGCGGATCGGACTCCACTTGGCAAAGCACGACCTGGTAACCACTTTTCCACGTTCTCCACTACTTTTGAGATCTCCTCCGGTCACGCCACGTGGCCCATCCGAACCGGAAACGCCCAGAGCTTATCTACAGCTATAAATGCACCACAACATGGCCATTTGAAGGGACTTTTGGCATTTCATTCATTCATGGTAGCCATGGCCGAATTCCCCCAACAATAACCACCTTTTTCTCCAGTGAAAATCAATGAAAATCAATGAATTCGGAGAGAATTATTCATTGTATTTGAGCGATTGAGTGATTAAATTCCTTGTAATTGTAATCCATGAATGAAATGAGAAACTATGAAGTGGATGTAGGCTTGTTAACGCCGAACCATTATAAATCTCGTGTCTCTACTTGATTTTTTACGTTTTAGATTATTATTCCTCGCAAATCCTAGACAATTGGGTGTTAGTGCCATTTTTTGGTCTAACATTTTGGTGCTTTCACTGAGAAATGAAGATTCTCAACGCTTAAGGATTCTCCAATCTACTTATTGGATTGCCAAGTCCGATGAGGAAATCCTATGAATTCTATTTACTTTGCAATTGTGGAGATTAACAGAAATGAAGTCGCCACTATGCCATGTAGAAGCAATCGCTGAAGATCGAAAACAGAGTCCAGCAAAGCTTTTGGATCAGATGCAGACGAAGAGACCGGATCGGATGTAGGCAAAGACACCAGATCAGATGCAGTTGAAGCCCTTGGATCGGATGTAGATGAGGCGCAGTCCAATCTCCCACAGGGGGTCGGATCGGGTCTTACCCAACCTGGAAAAAAACGTCTGATCCGAACCAGAGGGGCCCGAACCAACCCGAAGGCATATCCCCGATCCGAGCTGCATGGGAAGGCTCGAACCGACCCAATGATGCATCTCCGAACCGAACCGAAGAGGGTGCCACGACCCGAACCGCAGGAAAGTGGAGATGCAGGGTAGGGAAGACCGATCCGAATAGGAGGAGGAGATCCAAACCGGCTCTTTCATATATACCGAACCGACTAGCTAATGACATCTCCGATCCGGCTCAGAGGAACTAGTCCGATCCGACCCGACCTGAAGACAATCTCCGAACTGCAAATTTGAAGGCATGATCCGATCCGACCCGAAACAGCTATTTTTGGAAAAAATACATTTTTAAGATCATTTCAGAAAAGGCTCCATCTTCCAAAATCGAAAAAATCGTGCGGGACTGCGGGGCCCCGGACCCCCGCCGGCGCTGCGCCCGGACCCGCTGACGGCCTCGCCTTCGGCTCGGAGCACGGCTCGCCTTTGGCTCGACGTATATTTTGGCCAACAGTACTCATCAAAGTTTGTTAATGAAGATAAGGCGGATAGTCAAAGAATATGACAACCAAATGGCAACGATTAGGATTCCTCCAGAAGCCATAGCCTCCATTTGCCGATGCCATTCAATGGGAGGAGCTGTCAGTCAGATTCAGCTTGCTATCAACGACAGTATACGAGATAATGATTGTCTAATAGTAGCCTCATCTTCTGGAACTCCGATAGTGTAGATTTCAGCAATGCAACTGATGTTGTTCCCTAATGAGTAGTGACCATCCCATTTATATGACTTAAAACCTGTCCAATCGGCGGAGCATCGAATGACAGTTATATAGAATAGTTCGAACACTACTTCAAAGATGATTCATATGATCTTAGTGGCCATGATTGTCAATGGTGGGATACCAGAAAGCAGCTAAGGATCCCAACATCCCAAAGCTACACTTCAATTGTATGATGTGATGAATAAAATGTCCTGCGTCTCACCTCCCGAAGAACTTAGCTAACCTTTGCAATGGCTTTTTGCTGAAAATCGCATTGAGGAAGACTGATTTCCATCGAATAAGGGTTAGGTCAACATACTTTGGTGCCCAGCGATAGGTAACAGCTGAACCCCTGCAGGCCATGATTGGACATATGAATCTTTGCTCGGATGATAGCAACTTGACTGCTCACCAGTCACCATATGACCTTTGTCAAGAGATGAGAGTTCGAGATCAAAACAAATATGAATCGACCGTTAGCTCTCGACTTCATACATAAATTGTGATAGAAAACGTGAACATTACTTCAAGCCTTGGAAGCCATGCTATTGTAGTCAAGTTTATCTGACTAAGGTCTAAACTGACCAGCTCTAGCGGCGATTAGAGCTTACATTACACCCTGGTATCTATTGCTAAAATTCCTAATGAAAGATGAAATGGGAATGGTCCATGGCGACCATGTTACTGGAAGAGCCTGCTATTTAGCCAATTAGGAGATGCTACTCGATAGAGGTGGCAAGTTAAAGGTTTAGAGCACTTAAGCCTTGATGCTGATTGATTATCTGTGCATTAGATCTTATTCCCAACGTGGGACTAAAGGCATATCCGCGGATGGATGAGATATGACTATCCCCATAGCAGCCATGACTCCCTCATACTCAATCCTTGCCCTTAGCATGGGGGCAAGAAGGCGATTCAAATAAGATGCGACCTCGTCATTCGCTTATAGTATTTACCTAATTGCCTTTGTCACTCCAAGTCCTCTTTCAAGGTCTGTTCATTCTTGGGACCGCCACCCCACAATGGTTTGAAAAGACGTTCATCGCCAGCTAAAGATTTTGACAGCCATCCCCTGACAGAGATGTAGTGAGGAAAAATGGACCTGCAAAGAGCGTGCAATGCCATCTTCGCACAGAATGATATTCATTCCTTTAACATGATTACTTTTTAACCATGACTCTTATATTTCCATGCTTTATGAGTTATTGATGTAACTAACTCAGATGAATTTATATGTGGATGATGTAGGTAGCCCGAATCTGGTACCGATCAAACTTTGAGCGCCTACAGGAAGAATTATGGAGCATTGCCGTAACGAGCCCGATTGAACTGCTCGTTTACAGAGCCACGTCCTTCGCCTGAGAGAAGTTGTATACCTTAAGATGGATCCGAGGTGACCATCCACTCCTTGGCTCACACGTGGCAGATCTCAAGATAATTGTGCATCGATCATTGCATTTCAGAGTTGAGATCCGACTCCAGATGGACGCGGTTCGACCGTCCATATAATCAGATCCTGCAGTAGATGCCATCGAATTACATAAATCCAAATAAACGAGGCAGCACCGCCTATCAACATACTTATTTTCCAATCATGCATTTTTCCTTTACATACTTCTTGAGTTATTGACATGATTAACTCATGCAAATTCATATATGAATGTCGCAGGTACCCGAGGTTTGGTACCGACAACTCCTGCCATAGTTTGATCGGAGGAATGTAAAGCTTTGGCGAACGTGATTCGACCCTTCACCCGCTTACTATTGGCCTAACGACAACATTCTAAAGCAAAAGAAGTTCGACCATTCATTCACCGACTCTTTGCCCTTGACGTGGGGGCAAGAGAGTAAATGCACACGAGTTCGACCTGTGTTATCCATATATGGACATACTAATGAGGCCTCCTCATCATCTATCCATTGATTCGCCATGCAAGACATAGAAATGTATTCGAGTGTGACATAATCACTCGGTAGATCGACGACTCTATCCCTTGATCTGATGGGAAGAGTGCAACAGTGACGGGTACGATACCATGAACGAGATAACTTTTACCTTCGAAGTGGGGGCAAAAGAGATATGATAAGACGAGGATGAGTATGACTCGACCGCTCTCTAATGACGTATCTAACTCTTTCCCATGCTTCGGAAGGGAAGAGTATAAACTCAATAGGGGTGAGAACCGATCATCCCAGATGGCGACCTTTGCCCTTGACATGGGAGCAAAGGGATGATGCCAAGGCAAATGTGACCCGACTGTTTGCCCGACTAACTCTAATCCTCAAAGCTTGGATATGAGTATAAACTTAGGACGAGTGTGACAGGCACGCCAAGATTTAAGACCACTCGATCCACAACTCTAACCCAAACTGACTTTGGGAGAGTATAAAGGACGAACTGCGACATCCATAACTCTAACTCTCACGACTTGAGAGAGAGTATAAATCTGTTGGGTTAGTTTGAATGGTGCACCATGACTTAAGACCACTAAACCCATAACTCTAACTATCAAGACTTGGGAGAGAGTATAAAGGACAATGCTGCGACGTGCATGCAATCTTCATTGCCCTCCGACTGAGGACAGAATTATAAAGGACTTACGGATCGGACATCCGAATGACTTAATCCGGTTCCCATCAACGCTGCGGGCACGGACATAGATTTCTGAATTAACTTCAAACACGCTTCGGACGCGACCCGTGTTTCAAAATTAAATGGAGGCTACAGACACTATACCTCCAAACTACGACACCTGACACTTTGACATTTAATAATTCTATGCTAAATAGATTAGCACTCAACATGTTTTCATTTCGAGCTACAATTGCTTGTGACTTAAAGATTGACTTAGTAGCTTGCAAGACTAAGCTGACTATTCTTTTTCGAATTGCAAGATTACGTACAGATACAAAGCAAAGACACAAGGGATACTCGCGTACAACAACAAAGAGGTCGTGTTTGAAGGAATGACGTCGACTTCTAATGCTAAGCTTCCTACATGACTCAATGCAATCACCGAAAGGAGGTCCTAAGAGTGATATATCAAATCAGCATACACACCCATGTGTGACTGGCCATAGCCCAAGTGCAACGACGAGTGCTACCTCGCAAATACGTTGAATGGAAAACGTGATAACTCGAGCACTTGGATAACTTGAGCACATAAGCTTATAAAGCAATGTCTCTTTTACATGCATCCATGTCTAAATTTAAAAGGGATGTGATACAACTGCCGACCTTTCTCCATTACCCCCCGGACTGGGGCCGCACTGCTGAAAATATTCATAAATGTTATATGTCTGTGACTAACTTATACCTCGATCTTGACAGGCTGCCTGAGGACCACGAAATGGATGCAGAGTGAACGCCCATTTGCTAGTCCGGACTGACTTCCCGGTTGAAAGACCCCATGTAAAGGGAGATGTCATTGCTTTGACTCCTAACTTGCGCGGAGGCGAATTGCCTGACACTCAGACTCAAAAGCGAAGAAGAAGGAAGATAGAAATTTCTTCCGTGCTGAGGATATTGGCGCAGAAGGCGCTAGGATCGAAGGAAGGTAGCAGATTTCTTCTTGTGATGATCCCTCAGCATGTCAAGCTAGATATGAAATGGATGGTACCCTTGCTGATTTGTGAACTCACATGGATCAGCGAGATGAACTTCTCCGGAAACGACAGAAAATGGTGGATAACTTCTCTACTCGGATAGATGGAAGGCCTAGTAGCTTCGACTTATTCGCTAGAGCGAGCTCCATGGGAATTCAAACGACAATGAACTTGGCTCATACGCTCCCTGCCCCGTGGTCCAGATAATATGAGACCCTAGGACAAGTTAGCATGGTCGTCTTTGATGAAACAAAGATGCAACCAACCTCCTCCCAGGTATTTGTAACATGCAACTTCCGACCGTGACATTTTGGATGAAAACGATGGATATGTAAGAGCTGCCGAAAAACTTAAACGGAGCCCGACCAACCTTTGCTTCCATGCAGATCAATGTTTAAAACCCAGCTCAACCTCAACATGAGGCTCCTCGTGAAGGGGGAAAGTAGAAGCATTCGAAGTGGCAATAATTTGACATATCGCAATTCGACTCCAATCCTCAGAGCTTGGACGGGAGTTCCAAAACTAACATGAGTCAGACACGAACAAATTATTTTATGTCAAACTTTAACTCATGACTTGATGAAGAAGTATGAATTTAGAGAAGAAATGGATCTGGTGCTCACCGCATAGCAGAACCCCTGTAGAGGGGGGCATAGGACACAAGTTTCGAGTATTGCCGACTTTATGCACATTTATTATCATCGGAGCCCCGCAAGATCCTAGACTGTAACCAAAAGAATGACTCGCCAAGAACAACACGCATACATCCGAATAGGAATTTTTCATTCAGAATTAAAGAACAGAAGCCTGATGGACGGCTATTACATATGCAAAACCAAGAAGCCAGAGGCCGACTTCCACCCGCTTCAGGACTTCATGCTGGGGGCACAAGCGCTAAATTGAACAATTGGCGGCAACTTCTAAAAGACAAAGGATAGATTTCCAACGTTAATTGATGCTTCACCAGAGGCGATCCCTGCTTTCTGACTAAATCGATGAGACGATCCTGACACGAATGTGATTTGGCCATTCGCGTATACAACTCCAACTCTTGACGACTTGAGAATGAACATAGAATAACACGGGTTGACTAAGATTGCTGAACCTGCAGCTCCAACCCGATGTGAAGAAAGAAAGTTCAAAGGCTTACAGACTGGATGTCCGATTGATCTGGTCCAACCCCCACCGACGCTGAGGGCATAAGCATTGACTTCGCTTTTCCTCCACTGATGTTGGGAGCACGAGCTTCAACTGACAAACTGACTTTGAACATGACCCTTACTCGATGCTTGATTCAGAACATATACCTTATATCTCTGGAATATGACATGATTCATCCCGACCATCCAAGTGAGCGAAATTACGGATCAAACAAGAATTCAAAGACTTGGTCTGCAACTGCATCAAATGGAGAGTATGATGAACTCCTCTACTGCCTTACAATTGTGATAATCCTACCAGCTATTGGCTTGCATGTTTTCAACAACATCTCATACTGACTCGTATGTGATCACGGGACTATAAAACAATCTGAAGTGATCATGGCTTTCGGATGCACTATTATTACGATTAGATGCAATCATGGAGTCCTAGACTAATATCCTGATATCGAGATAGTCCAAATCCGAGAAAAAACGACAAATTCATATGCCGACTCTGATGCGCTCTATCCGAACGGTCCAGATGCTAGCTCAAGATATGAAGATTCTGACACCATACTATGACTTGGACGGCTATTGTATACATTGACTTATACATTAAAGAAATCTTAGCTTAGTAATGCACTTGACTTGTTTAAGAAGATGGCGTCGTTTGGCATCAACTTTTACATGTACGATCTCACACGGGAGCCAAACATACCACATGACCTATGATGAAGGAATTCTACCTCTTGATTCGACGAAGTCTAAACGATTACTTGATCATCTTGACCACTCTAGCCATGAAATTTGGCCCGATAAGCATCAACGGAAGCAGTGCGGCATATGAAAAGCCATTTATACAGAAAAAGATCCAAAAAGATTTACCTCGACTTAATCAAGGCACATCTCATCTGCGATAAGATGTACTTTGGGGGGCAAAATGTTAGCCTGCTTCGTGACCAGGCTACCCAAAGCCAGGGACTTGGGTACGAGCTTACATTGATTGGCGATCACTTGAGTGGAGTGATAGAAAGCTGCAAAACTTGAATTATTCATGCAAATGTCACCGGATCAGATCCCCTCCCCGGATCGGATCGGAGTACCCTCTACCCGAACCGCCTGAAGTATTCTGCACACAAGTGCGTGCAGGCATTCTGCTCGAACAACTGGTTCGGTTCGGATCCGATCCGAACCGACTGGACCTGCTTCTGCACACGGAGTTTGACCTCTTCTCTTGGCATAACCGACTCCTACAATTGCGGATCGGACTCCACTTGGCAAAGCACGACCTGGTAACCACTTTTCCACGTTCTCCACTACTTCTGAGATCTCCTCCGGTCACGCCACGTGGCCCATCCGAACCGGAAGCGCCCAGAGCTTATCTACAGCTATAAATACACCACAACATGGCCATTTGAAGGGACTTTTGGCATTTCATTCATTCATGGTAGCCATGGCCGAATTCCCCCACCAATAACCACCTTTTTCTCCAGTGAAAATCAATGAAAATCAATGAATTCGAAGAGAATTATTCATTGTATTTGAGCGATTGAATGATTAAATTCCTTGTAATTGTAATCCATGAATGAAATGAGAAACTATGAAGTGGATGTAGGCTTGTTAACGCCGAACCACTATAAATCTCGTGTCTCTACTTGATTTTTTACGTTTTAGATTATTATTCCTCGCAAATCCTAGACAATTCGGTGTTAGTGCCATTTTTTGGTCTAACAATAAGCATCAAATATTAATATTTAACACTTACAACAGCCTGTCAATCGATCGATTGACATACAGCTAATTATTGGGATTAGTGTATGTCCAATTTCATCCCAACACCCTTATGGGGTTTTCAAACAACAAACACAGATTTATTTATGCAGTTAGGTGATGTGTAAAATTTATCATCCCAATCAATATCCGCCAAATGTGTGTACATAAACAAATCATCTGATTTGTAAATGAATATTTATTTTATTCACATACACGTTAAAAATTATATTTTTAACGATAAAATATTTATTCGGTTCATTTACACAATAAAAATGATATTTTTATTTTTCTAATATATTTTACAAAATTTCGGTGGCATAACGGTACGATACTAGAAATGGGATAAGGCGTAGCCTTATCCCCAGTCTAATAATGGCCCACGCCATACACATGCCAATCTAATAACTTCCATTTCACCCAAACAACCAAATTCAAACCAATAATCCAATCAACTAAACAACCAAACAAACAAGTCGTCCATGGTCTGTGGACGACGGGGAACAGTTCATATATGCAGTTATAAAATAAATAACTATATAAAAAAATTATAGTGAGAAGTTCTGACCTTGTAGTTCCACACCGCCAGTTCTTTATTTTCTGAACGGTCTGGATTTTTATTCGTTTCCAATCGGTCCCATCGCATTCCTTTTCACGCTATTCATAATAAATATCATATTTTTATTTTAATGCTATAAGGATAAAAATCACATTATTTTCACTTCGCTATATTTATAAAAATCAAAATTTTTTTTAGCGCCAAAAATCGAATTTTTTTATATAACTAGAAATCAAATCTTTTCTCTGCTACATATATAAAAATCGAATCTTTATATTATGAAAAATCATATTTTTCTCGCCACTTCATATACAAAAATCGCATATTTATATCGCTATACATACAATAAAAATCGCATTTTTATTTTGATACATATCTAAAATCTCATTTTTATTATGCTGCATATATAATAAAGATTATATTTTTATAACACTCCTTATATAATAAAAATCATAATTTTATTTTCCTAACTCCATAATAAAGATCGTATTTTTATTTTGCTACATGAATAAAAATTATATTTTTATATTCTCTATCATATAAAAATCACATTTTTATTATCTCTATAATAATATAAATCATATTTTTAATATCTCTATAATATAAAAATCATATTTTTAATATTCTGTAATATAAAAATAATATTTTTAATATCTCTATAATATAAAAATCATATTTTTCATATCTCTATAATGTAAAAATCATATTTTTCTATTTACAAATATCATATCATTTCAAATTAAAAATCACTCCTTTTCGTGATGAAAAATCATTTCTTTATGTCTTAAAAGACCATAACTTTATAGGAATAAAAAAAACCACAACATCAAATAAATAAAAATCAGATTTTTCTACACGGTTATTATATTTTAAAACTGGAAATAAAATAAAATAAAGAAAAAGAAGTAAAAACTCACTAATTTATGGATCTGGAGGTTGGAGGAGGGGATGGGGAGGTCGGCGATGGCATAGGCAGGGGTCTGGTGGCGCTAGGACTGGTGGCGCCTGCTTTTGGGGTTCTCGCGGTTCGATTGGGGTTGTGGGGGTTTATGGGGCTCGGATTAGGGAAAAAGGGGGAGAAGGATGTGGCGATGGTGCCTGGGGAGGCGGATGGGATGGGTCAGCGCGGAGGTGGGCCAGCATGATGGCGCGGTGGACGGGGAAATGAGGGCGACGGGTTTTCGATTTTCTTTTTTTCTTTTTTTAGAACAAAGAGAAAAGGAGAGAGAGAGAAGGTAGGGTGAGGGAATATATAATAATACATTTAATTTATTTTAATCCATTTATTTCGACCTCCAAACGAGACCCACCGTCTGTCGTCCATAACAAATTACCCCCATTTCGAAGACAATGGGATATGTGTCGTAAGCTGATTCAATCGTTTCTTTGGTTAACCCGAACCCCGTTCCATGGTGGCAAGGGTAATCTTTGGAATATAACACATAAACAGATAACGCACAAACATAAATAAACAAATACCCCAGATAATGTACAATAGAATACACTAGATAAATATAAACATCATAGTTACACATTATAAAAGATCATACTTCGTATGAAATACAGTTCAGCTTTACATAAATGTCTACAGCGGAATCAAAACATAATATGTACGATAGGAGCTGAACAACATAAAAAGAAAGAAATGATAGAATCTAGCTTTAGCTCCAGCTGTCCAGAAAGAGCCTACTAAAACTTGAATACAAGGCTGGCCATGTAGAAATAAGGGCACCCGAGTTTGCAAGTGAAACAAACTACGAGTCAGTCATGGGACTGGTATGAGAAATCTACTTAACAAGTTTTACAATATGGCCAATCACGCTGAACGGGTTTACTCCATTGGATTGTCAGTGCTTTAAAAACAAGTGAATCATTAAAACATCGCAATGCTTTTTATAAAAATGAAGCCATCATAAGACTCAGTTCCCATCACACAATACAAAGCAAACCGCAGGATAGAGTTTTACCTTAAAATGGCTAAAATATGCTTGATACAAATAAAACAAAGGCATTTGATATTATTGCTAGTTTTTATATGTTTCAAAAACAATTTCAAATCATAAGTATCGATCATAGACGACATTAACGCCCCATACCACTATGTCGCCATATATAGGTATACAATCAAAATCGCACAATGTCGTATTTGGAAATTGGAATTCCGTCATAAACCAAGGCAAGGGATCGTCCTTACCGCTTCGAGACGCTCTAGCCCGCCCCTCAGGATCAGAGCTCGAGTGACCCGTGGATTGTCAGGGCCGGTCCACCCGATGTGGATTAAAACGCCTGAACACTGCGTTTCCCCACCATATCGGGCATCATTGGTCATATCCGACCAAACCATCGGCTCCGAAGAGACCGAAGTAATCGAGGCCTTGCTTTCCATCATCCACATAAGTAAAATGCCCGGGCGTGTAAAACTCAAAGCACCACTCTTAGCTAGAAGGAAACGCATGTTCTCCTTGATGTCCTCTCCCGTTCCTGGCTCATACCATTGTTTGAGGCTCGTGAAACAATGCTAAACACAAAGCTACCTATTCAAAGCTAGCTATTCAAAGCCAGCTATTCAAAGCCATGCTTTGATCATCAACCACGAAGCTCTGCTTTTTAGCAAAAGCTTTGATCACAACATCTCTGCATGCCACATTGTCAATATACAATGTCAGACATACATCAGTTTACAAGTCCGTTCTGGGTCTGAACGAAACCGAAGGCACCTTATACCTCACACATCCGTACAATCAACAAGTATGTCCGGACGGCTACCACTTTAGCCCCCTTCAAGGTAGCTACTCCAATCGTGAGCATCAGTAGCCCCCATCCATTTGATGTGAAAATCGTTGGTCTTGCACCATCTTCATATCTTCGACTTCTAACCGTCGATCAATTATTTGAAATGAGAATTAACTCAGCCTTTTCAAATAATTCACGTATATTTAGAATTTCAAATCAATTCATTTCAATGGTTAAATTATTCGACATCAATAACTCTGTTCTTTAATGTAATTTTCACGCCAAACATATTCAATCATCAAATATCCTATAAACCTGGTAAATTCGGTTTATTTCCATTCCATATTGTTTATAATGTTTTATAATGATTTATCGCTATTTTTATTCATTTAAAAATAGTAAATTCATTCAAAAGACGCTTCAGGCCAACGCAGCCGTGGCGCTGTTTTTTTCAAATTTGATTTACACATATCTGAAAATCTAACTGTTGGATCTTTACAAATTTTATATCATTGGAAACATCTTTACAAAACGAACCAAACGATTCCAGTTTTGGGAAAATCTGACGGTCGGATCTCCCAGTACAATCGTTTGAAATTACGATATCAAAATACGAACTGCAGCGTCGTTATTCGATTTATTTTAATTATATATATATATATATATAATCGATTCTGGCGCTACTTTCATTCAGATTTGAATTAAACATTCTAGACAATCCAATCGTTGGATCTTTGCAAATTTGGTGTCGTTGGAAAGATATTTCCACAGCGAACCCAATGGTTTCGGTTTCGGGAAAATCAAACGGCCGGATCTCCCGCAATGGTCGTCTGAAATCACAGTTTCTAAATACAAACTACAACTTCGTTATTCGATTTATTTTAATTATATATATAATTGATTCTTTGATTTCAAAACCATATTCATTTCATATATATGATAAAAATGATATTTTTACCCAACAGTTATCTGTTTCAACACATCACTATTTTTACCAATTCATATATATAATAAAAATGTGATTTTTATTTGTAAAACAATTTATTTCAGAACACGATTATTTTATATACTTCATATAGATGATAAAAATGTGATTTTTATTATAAAACAATTTATTTCAAAACATGATTATTTTATATACTTCATATAGATGATGAAAATGTGATTTTTAGTGTTCAAATCATTTCTCTTTCATTCATTCGATAAAAATGTTATTTTTATCGTTCAAACCATTCTCCTTCATTCATTCGATAAAAATGTTATTTTTATCGTTCAAACATTCTCTTTCATTCATTCGATAAAAATGTTATTTTTTTCGTTCAAACCATTCTATTTCATTCATCACATGAATTTATTTCAATACATGAAAATAAATCAAACACAAAAATATTTCAGAAAATTTCGGCAGCATAACGGCAGGGTAGTTAAAACCGGCACCGTCCTGAGTACGGCTCCTCGCTCTACCTTAAAGCCTCGCAGCTTTTGATACTAGGGATTTCAATATCTAGTTCATACGCAGACGAATTTTCCCATATACTAATCCTATTAGGATTTCAATATCTAGTTCATACGCAGACGAATTTTCCCATATACTAATCCTATTGGGATTTCAACCATAATCAATCATTTCATATCAACCATTCATGATATTCACCAAATTTCACATCAACCAAATCCAAACAATATCACAACCAATATATATCGTCCATGGTCTGTGGATGAGGGGGGAGTGTGTGTGTGTGTGTGTGTGTGTGTATATATATATACGTATATAACTATATTTCAATTTCATTTCAATATATTTCAGTTCATTTCAATGCATATATCATTTTTACAACGCATATTTAACTTATACATCGCACATACAACTTATACAACGCTTATACATGAGCTGTACAATGCTTATATAACTCATACATCGAGTGTATAATTTATACATCGTCATTTCTGTATCGTTTATAATTCAGAAATCTGACATTGGGTTCCACTCCTCCAAAAATTGTAGAAGGCTCAGAAAAATATCCGGTCTCTTCTAGAATGTAGAAGACGTCCGCACGAGTTCACTGTCTCTTGTTTCACTGGATTTCAAAAACATAGCAAAAAGATATGATTTTTAGAAGTTCGCAATGCTTAAAAGTGTAAAAGTCAGTTAAATAAATTAAAACGGCTACGTCTCTAATATCGTTCGAACCTAGGTCTTGATTTCTATGGAAATCCGTGCAACAAGACTTCGATCAGATCACACCAGGTTGAAGAGGAAGGAAGGCCGCGCAGAACGAGCGGTGGGGCGCTCAGTTCGGTGGTGGATCTCAGGCGGGGCGGCGGTGCGAAGTGGTGCACTTCGGGGAGGAATAACTCGACGTAGACATGATGAGGAGGGGTGAAACCGGTGTTGATTTTAAGAGGGTGGAAAGATCTATTAAATGTTCAACTGCGGCGAGGGTTCAGGTGAAGGAATCGGTTAGAAATCAGGAGAGAAGGGGAGGGAGGGTAGCCGCCGTTGAGTGCGAGGTTAGGGGGCCGGTTTATTTTCTTTGGAAATTTATTTTATGAAGGAAAATATATGATTGGCCGATATATATTGTAATGACTCGCATTTTTCAGCGATATAATAATTAATTTATTTAATTATTTAAAAGGTGATTAAGAGGATTTAATGGTCGTTGAATTAAATAATAGTTAATATTTAATTAAAATGATAATTAATAATATATTTAATTCTGAAATAATCAGAATTGGCTGAAATGGCGATATGGTGTGAATTGGGAAATTCAAAATATATAATTCAGTTTGGAATTGAATTACGATAACGAATATATTTAATTAACGATGGTTGAATGTATAAATAATACAATAAATATAATCGAGCTTGAAATGGCACTGCAGTTCGTAATTTGGCGATTCGAACAATAAACGTGTATACAGAAGCCGTTTTAAGTCGGATTTCTATGAAATGAGAAACGTTGGGGGCTGGTGAAGTATATTTTTCTAGCGAAAGAGAAAAATCGAGATTTCGTCATGTAGATTTTGATTTACGTCCAAATCAAATTTTAGAAAAGTCACTGTGGATATCCTTTATAATTTATAAAGGAATTATTTATATTTTAAAAAAGAATTTCATTGTAAACCGAATATCGATTAAATCGGGATTTGAAATATCGAGTTAGAAATTCATATAGGAATATTGTTGAGCTGTATGATATCGTATGTGAATATATACGATAATATTTATTTATAAATATTGAATTTAATTGATTTTAAATATATTTATATATTTAAAAGGGCTATTTAGAGCTTTAGAAGTAGCCAATTTTGCAAACGACCTCAGAATTCGACGAAACTAATTTTGTTGGATCCGAAATGTTAAATTATTGTTAGATTTCAAGTTCCGTGATTTTTGAAGTCAGTATATGACCGTACTGATTTTTAAAGTGAGAAATAGTCGATAGTTGGACCTTTAAAAATACGTTGTGTGAGCAAACGTAGCCGGAATTTGACCAAACCTGTTTTCTTGGGACCGTACTGTCGAACTGAAGGTGCCTTCCAGTTTTGTGATTTTTGAATATCGTGTGTGATCACACGGATTTTTAGAAGACGAATAAATGAGATATTTGCTAATTAAAAATATAAAATATTAATAACAAAATATCCTAATTTTTGTGTGAACCAAAACAAGGCCACCTATCCTCTTCTCAGCTTCAAACCATAAATTTAAAACCCAATCCAAGCCGCCACAAAAATTTAGAAACCAGAACGTGAAAGATACACTTTCATAAATCAAAAACAAAGCAAACAAAATTCTATAAATCACGATTCGAATATCATTGAATTCCTAGATGGATTTCCTTCAAGTCTATATCCTTGTTAACTAGCTCGACATCAGTTTTGGTTTTGGGTTTTCTCACAGTCGACCTAGGGTTGCAAACGACACTGTGATTGAGCATTTATACTGGAAACGAAGTTTGGTTGGGGGTTTGTTGTTGAAATCCGCACCTGGTATGATGATATGGGGGATTTCGGTGATGATTTTGGTCGGGGGGGGGGGGGGGGGTTTACTGATGGTGAGAGTTTGGCTGGAGATCGGAATCGTGTGCTTGAGTGCGAGTTAGGAATGATGGGCATGGAAATGACGAGATTGTGATGGAGGATTTAATGGGGATTTTTGTTGAATTTTTAGTGAAATGAAGGATGAGGGAGGGATCGAAGTTTGATGGAAATGGTGGTGGGTGTTCGGTGATTACTGAAGCCGATTCCTGTTGGGGAAGAAAATTATAAAACGGGGTTGGGCTGTTGAGAGTTTGGTTGGGCCGGATGGTGTTGTTAAAGCCCGTGATTGAATTAAATCCAAGTTTTTATTCATTTAAATTTACATTAAATTGTAATCGTTATAACTTGAGTGTACGTTATCAGAATTTCACGAAACAAGATCTGATGGGATCGTATGGACGGTGGCTACGCATTGGAACTGACTGGGGGTGGATTGAAGCTCGTTTGAATTTATGGCAAAATAAATTGTTTTATTCAAATCAAACAGCATTTTTCATTCTTTAACGATGAACTGCCAATGTGAGTAAAACTCACCAACTCTGAACAGTTATATTTTTATAACATAATTTTAGAACTGTTAATCATCTGTTGATTTCTGGGTGTTAACTGTTTGGTTGAATTGCTTGTGTATTGGTTGAAATTGTCGATAACGATATACATATAGATCGTTAATCGAATATTGATTCTGTTTACCAGAATATTTTATATTCGTGATATTTGTGTTGTTTAACATCTGTGATGCAGGGAAACAGGTTGGAGTGGTCCAACTTGACTCCTCAATATTTATAATACTGTTCTGTTCATATATTGTGTTATATGATGTGATATGAAATCTGTTGATGATTTTATATGTTTGAATGATACCGATCATTGTTATATGGTACGTTAAATACCATAAGAAATACTGGGATGTAAAAAGGGAATTTTCAATGTATATTGAAAATAAAATATTTATAAAATCGAAGAATTTTATAAAAGGAATATTTATTTAGGAAATAAATAGAATTTATAAAGGAATATTTATTTCGAAAATAAATAGAATAAAGGGACATTTATTTAGAAAATAAATAGAATTATAAAAGGAACTATTATTGGGAAAATAAACAGGATTTATAAAAAAGGAAGTTGACGAGATATAAAAGAGTTAATTGTATTTTGTTAATCAAATATGGTTAGTCGAATAGAGTTAGTCAAACATAGTTATTCAGGATAAGTTGCCATTTTGCACGACTGCTAACATTATTCGCAGGGCTACAGATAGCCTACGGTGGTCGGATGTTTCCTGACGGAATCTGGCGTAACCACTGTGATCGCTGCGATATAGAGTTAAGCGAATGGAGTTAAATCGAATATTAGTTATTCTAATAAGAGTTAAGTAACTAGAGTAAATCGAATATTAGTTAATCGAATAAGAGTTAAGCAAATAGATTTAATCGAAATAGAGTTAAATAAGATTAGAAACTGACTAGAGATTAGTTAAGTTGAATAGTTTTCTGAGTATCGATCTGATGTTGGTTTCGGCCTTCGGGGTTTATACTTAGAGAATTGTTCGCCTACTAGTTTACGGTTAGGTACTAATAGTTATGGAATGGTAGTGATGCGTGAATAAGCCATGGAATTGTTTTCCTGTGTTAATAACGTATATTTTCTAAATGTAGAAAATAAGGAAATATGAATATGTGTATATATATATATGGTTGATTATTGGATCGATAATTCCATGTGGAAAAAAGATCGTTGTTTGCACACGTGTTTTTATTTGATAGTTAACTCACCGACAATCGAAGTTTTTGGACCATTTTAACATAGTTAATATGGAGAGACCGGTTGGATTACTATCCAAAGAACCACTCTGTATTGGCATATGCGTTGCGAATCATATATGCTAAAGATAATTGAAGACGGAGTAAAGTGCAAGGGCTGTTGTATAAATCTTAGATAACAATTTCCTAAGATGGGTGTACTGAATAGTGCCTTCGGTTTGTCCAGTCCCAGGACAACTTGCACGGAAGAAGGTCTGACAGAGTATATCTAATAGATCGCGCAAGTTGATCTCTTCAAACTTATTCACGTTTGGTGGCGGAGGAATTCGTTTCTCTTAGCTGTATACCCGTGTTATTTTTGGATAAATCAATTTTTGATTTGGCGGGTATGACGATGTGACATTCTAAGTGAATGAAGATGTGGCATGTAAAAGATAAGCGTAGCTTCTAGCCTCACATCCGATAAATGACAAAAGTGGGCAGGCAGCATGGCTATGTAGGTCGCACCTATTTGGGTGTATAATCACCTGATCTAGAGTTTCATTTGCTTCTAAAAATCTATTGTCGATGCTGTCCCAGTCAGGAAACGGTTGTTGATCCCAACCATTGGTGATATATTTCGATACACTCAAGCGAAATGAGTTGTCGGTCATGTGTGGCTGGGTTGCAAGATGTTCTTATCGAACCCAGTGTATTCCTCTCTAGAGGTACACTAGCGAAAGGTGGTTCCATACCTTTTCAAAGTTGGAAATCCATTACCCAATACGTGCTTGCGGTTTTGATTGTATATTATATATGTAGAACGTGAGATGAAAGCGTTTATACTAGATGATTATTATATTGTGGTTGATAGACATTATTATAATATCAAAAGGTTTTTGATATAAAGATATCTTGGATTCTCATAAGGGAAATCCCGTTCTGTTATACGGCGTGGTCTTATGAGATATCGTTTACTTGTTCAAACTGTTTTACTCATACCAGTCCCATGACTGACCTGGAGTTTATTTTGTTTTGTTTTCCCTAAACTCTTGGGTGTCCAATTTGGTATGGGCAGTCAAGTAGTCGGGATTTACAGATACTTGAAGAGCTGGAGCAGGAGGCTTCAGAATCATATAGCTATAGTTATTCCCGTTGTGTTGTAAGTGTTGTACTCCGGTAATGTTATTGTATACATATACTAATTTTATTTCAAGGATATGTTATCTATTATATGTTGTTCGTTCCGCTGTGAGATTCGTGTTACTCGGATGTTGTATGTTCTTCTTATATTCTAAATTCTATCTTATCTATTTCCACCCTCTAATTTCTTTCATTAACTACTGGTATTTTTCGATGTTTGGTTAGTCGTCATTGAGTTTATGTTGATAACCAAAGTCGTTGAAAACCGGGTCGTTACAGTTGATATCAGAGCTTAAGGTTAAGTATTAACCTTGGCTCTGTGGCGAGACTCAGTAGAGATAGGGTTAGTAATGCCCTAGATTGAGTTGAGTGTATATATATGAGTGAACGTATTTGTTATTGATATAAAAATTGTTTTATATTGTGTAGATTTATTGGTTGAGTTGTTTATGGTTTCTGATCGATCAATTTGATCGACTGTATTGGTAGGAGTTTCTAAACACTCGAATACGATGGGTCGACACGATATGTTTTGAAAAGAGGGTAAATGATATAATTTTACCCAAAGAATATTTGTTATTATAACCGAGTAAGATTATAAAAATTGAAATTGTTATGTAAATAACCAATCAAAATTCGTATAAGTGTTACGAAATGAATTAAAACTGAAATTGAACCAGAATTTGAATAAAAACCTTAGAAGTTTCAATAGGTATTTGTAAATGGATTTGGATTAAATATATGGAAATTTTAAGATCCTAGGAGATTTTAAATTGTTTTACAAACACTGTGAATGATATTTTTAAGTGATTTCAAAATGGAAATGGTTTAAGAAATAGTTTTGAAAAGTAATATAGTATTGTACTTACTTTGATCGCTGGGAAATAAATTCCGATGGTGCATCATCGGTGTTCAGTTTCGAGTTTCTAAGTGATGGATTACTACCAAATTTTTTTAGTTTTGAATTGTTTTGAGAAAAACAAGTTGTTTGATTCCGAAAGGGAATATTTGATTTCTGAAAAACAAAGTTATTTAAAACTCCCAAGAAAAGATTGTTCGAATTAAAACAAATTTAAATAGAAAGTTGTGAAAGTAAGCTGAAATTTAATTGAGATCAGTTAAACTGAAATAGAATTGGTCTGGTAAATCAAGATTTGGAATCAAGAATTGAACTTGAGTTGAAATGGGATTTGCTTTGGATATAAGCGAATAGACGTGTTGATGATAAATTGATCAGAATTTGATTTGGGATAACATTGGTATATGCTGAGTTGATAGCATATGGAAGTGATAGAGTTGATATGCCCGACAAAAAGGTACAAGTTTATATTTCATATGGTATGAGATTTTGATGAGCCGAATTGGCAAGCCGCTTGGCTGTTTGATTTTCTTTTGGGTTGGAGAAGGCCCAAAGAGGCGAGTTGGAGTTTGACCTTTTGACCAGTACAAAGGAGGTGCTAGCGAAATTTTTCAAAATTTTCTAGTGTTAGAAAATTTTCAGGATTTTTGAAAATATTCATTAATAAAATTGAACTAATAATTTAAATAAAATTTAATTAGTCCAGTGGAAACTGAAGTTGAGAAGTGAACAAATAAGTCTGGCCAGTCGATTGGGTTTGATTTCTACCTTAGCAATTTCGAGGACGAAATTATTTTTAGTACGGAAGAATATAATGACCCGCATTTTTCAGTGATATAATAATTAATTTATTTAATTATTTAAAAGGTGATTAAGAGGATTTAATGGTCGTTGAATTAAATAATAGTGAATATTTAATTAAAATAATAATTAATAATATATTTAATTCTTAAATAATCAGAATTGGCTGAAATGGCGATATGGTGTAAATTGGGAAATTCAAAATATATAATTCAGTTTAGAATTGAATTACGATAACGAATATATTTAATTAACGTTGGTTGAACGTATAAATTATATAATAAATAAAACTGAGCTCGAAATGGCGCTGCAGTTCGTAATTTGGTGATTTGAACTTTAAACGAGTATACAGAAGCCGTTTTAAGTTGGATTTCTATGAAACAAGAAACGTTAGGGGCTGGTGAAGTATATTTTTCTAGCGAAAGAGGAAAATCGAGATTTCGTCGCATAGATTTTGATTTATGTCCAAATCAAATTTTAGAAAAGTCGCTGTGGAATTCCTTTATAATTTATAAAGGAATTATTTATATTTTAAAAAGGAATTTCATTGTAAATCGAATATCGATTTAATCAGGATTTGAAATATCAAGTTAGAAATTCATATAGGAATACTGTGGAGCTGTATGATATCGTACATGAATATATACGATAATATTTATTTATAAATATTGAATTTAATTGATTTTAAATATATTCAAAAGGGCTATTTAGAGCTTTAAAAATAGCCAGTTTTGCAAATGACCTCAGAATTCGACGAAACTAATTTTGTTGGATCCGCAATGTTAAATTATTATTAGATTTCAAGTTCCGTGATTTTTGAAGTCAGTATGTGGTCGCACCGATTTTTAAAGTGAGAAACAGTCGATAATTGGACCTTTAAAAATACGTTGTGTGAGCAAACAGAGTCCGAATTTGACGAAACCTGTTTCGTTGGGACCGTAATGTCGAACTGAAGGTGCATGTCCAGTTTCATAATTTTTGAATATCGTTTGTGATCACATGGATTTTTAGAAGACGAATAAATGAGATATTTGCTAATTAAAAATATAAAATATTAATAAAAAAATATCCTAATTTATGTGTGAACCAAAACAAGGCCACCTATCCTCTTCTCAGTCACAAACCATAAGTTTAAAACCCAATCCAAGCCACCACAAAAATATAGAAACCAGAACGTGAAAAATCCACTTCCATAAATCAAAAACAAAGCAAACAAAATTCTATAAATTACGATTCGAATATCATTGAATTCCTGGATGGATTTCCTTCAAGTCTATATCCTCGTTTACTCGCTCGACATCAGTTTTGGTTTTTGGGTTTCTCATAGTCGACCAAGGGTTGCAAACGACACTGAGATTGAGCATTTATACATGAAACAAAATTTGGTTGTCGGTTTATTGTTGAAATCCGCACCTGGTATGATGATATGGGGGATTTCGGTGATGATTTTGGTCGAGGGGGTTTAATGACGGCGAGAGTTTGGCTGGAGAACGGAATCGTGTGCTTGAGTGCAAGTTGGGGATGATGGGCATGGAAATGACGAGATTGTGATGGAGGATTTAATGGGGATTTTTGTTGAATTTTTAGTGAAATGAAGGAGGAGGGAGGGATCGAAGTTTGATGGAAATGCTGGAGGGTGTTCAGTGATTACTGGAGCCGATTCCTGTTGGGGAAGAAGATTAAAAAACGGGGCTGGGCTGTTGAGAGTTTGGTTGGGCCGGATGGTGTTGGTAAAGCCCGTGATTGAATTAAATACAAGTTTTTATTCATTTAAATTTACATTAACTTGTAATCGTTATAACTTGAGTATACGTTATCAGAATTTCACAAAACAAGATCTGATGGGATCGTATGGACGGTGGCTACGCACTGGAACTGACTGGGGATGGATTGAAGCTTGTTTGAATTTATGGTGAAATAAATTGTTTGATTCAAATAAAACAACAGTTTATCGTTCTTTAACGATGAACTGCCAATGTGAGTAAAACTCACCAACTCTGAACAGTTATATTTTTATAACATATTTTTAGAACTGTTAATCATCTATTGATTTCTGGGTGTTAACTGTTTGGTTGAATTTCTTGTGTATTGGTTGAAATTGTAGATAACGATATATATAGATCGTTAATCGAATATTGATTCTGTTTATCATAATATTTTATATTCATGATATTTGTGTTGTTTAACATCTTTGATGCAAGGAAACAGGTTGGAGGGGTCCAACTGGACCCCTCATTATTTATAATACTGCTCTGTTCATATATTGTGTTATATGATGTGATATGAAATCTGTTGATGATTTTATATGTTTGAATGATACCGATCATTGTTATATGGTACGTTAAATACCATAAGAAATACTGGGATGTAAAAAGGAAAATTTTAAAGTATGTTGAAAATAAAATATTTATAAAATCGAAGGATTTTGTAAAAGGAATATTTGTTTAGGAAATAAATAGAATTTATAAAGGAATATTTATTTAGGAAATAAATAGAATTTATAAAGGAATATTTATTTTGGAAATAAATAGAATAAAGGACATTTATTTAGAAAGTAAATAGAATTATAAGAGGAACTTTTATTGGGAAAATAAACAGGATTTATAAAAAAGAAAGTTGATGAGATATAAAAAAGTTAATCGAATTTTTTTAATCAAATATGGTTAGTCGAATAGAGTTAGTCAAACATAGTTATTCAGGATAAGTTGCCATTTTGCATGACTACTAGGGTAATTCGCAGGGCTGCAGATAGCCTATGGCGGTCGGATGTTACCTGAGGGAACAGGCGTAACTATTGTGATCGCTGCGATCTAGAGTTGAGCGAATGGAGTTAAATCGAATATGATTTATTCTAATACGATTTAACTAAATAGAGTAAATCAAATAAGAGTTAAGCAAAAAGAGTTAATCGAAATAGAGTTAAACAAGATTAGAAACTGATTAGAGATTAGTTAAGTTGAATAGTTTTCTGAGTATCGATCTGATGTTGGTTTCGGCCTTCGGGGTTTATACTTAGAGAATTGTTCGCCTACTAGTTTACGGTTAGGGACTAATAGTTGTGGAATGGTAGTGATGCGTGAATAAGCCATGGAAATGTTTTCTAGTGTTAATAACGTATACTTTCTAAATGTAGAAAATAAGGAAATATGAATATATATATATATATATATATATGGTTGATGATTGGGTTGATAATTCCATGTGGAAATAAGATCGTTGTTTGCACACCTGTTTTTCTTTGATAGTTAACTCACCGACTATCGAAGTTTTTTTTGACCATTTTAATGTTGTTAATATGGAGAGACCGGTTGGATTACTATCTGAAGAACCACTCTGTATTGGCATAAACATTGCGAATCATATATGCCAAAGATAATTGAAGGCGGAGTAAATTACAAGGGCTGTTGTATAAATCTTAGATAACAATTGCCTAAGATGGATGTAGTGAATAGTGCCTTCGGTTTGTCCAGTCCCAGGACAACTTGTATGAAAGAAGGTCTGACAGAGTATATCTAATAGATCGCATAAGTTGATCTCTTCAAACGTATTCACGTTTGGTGGCGGAGGAATTTGTTTCTCTTAATGTATACCTGTGTTATTTTTGGATAAATCAATTTGTGATTTGATGGGTATGACGATGTGACATTCTAAGTGAATGAAGATGTGGCATGTAAAAGATAAGCGTAGCTTCTAGCCTTGCATCCGGTAAATGACAAAAGTCGGGCAGGCAGCATGGCTATGTAGGTCGCACCTATTAGGTTGTATAATCACCAGATCTAGAGTTTCATTTACTTCTAAAAATCTATTGTCGATGCTGTCCCTGTCGGGAAATGGTAGTTAATTCCAACCGTTGGTGATATACATTCGATACACTCAAGCGAAATGAATGGTCGGTCATGTGTGGCCGAGTTGCAAGATGTTATTGTTGAACTCAGTGTATTCCTCTCTAGAGGTACACTAGCGAAAGGTGGTTCCATACCTTGTCATAGTTGGAAATCCATTACCCAATATGTGCTTGCAGTTTTGATTGTATACTATATATGTAGAACGTGAGATGAAAGCGTTTCTGCTAGATGATTATTATATTGTGGTTGATAGACAATATTATAATATATCAAAAGGTTTTTGATATAAAGATATTTTGGATTCTCATAAAGGAAAACCTGTTCCGTTATACGGCGTGGTCTTATGAGATATTGTTTACTTGTTCAAACTATTTTACTCATACCATTCCCATGACTGACCCGGAGTTTATTTTGTTTTGTTTTCCTTAAATTCTTGGGTGCCCAATTTTGTATGGGCAGTCAAGTAGTCGGGATTTATAGATACTTCAAGAGCTGGAGCAGGAGGCTTCAAAATCATATAGCTATAGTTATTTCCGCTGTGTTGTAAGTGTTGTACTCTGGTAATGTTACTGTATACATGTACTGATTTTATTTCAAGGATATGTTATTTATTATATGTTGTTCGTTCCACTGTGAGATTCGTGTTACTCTGATGTTGTATGTTCTTCTTCTTCTTCTATTCTAATTTCATCTTATTTATTCTCACCCTCTAATTTCTTTCATTAACTACCTGTATTTTTCGATGTTTGGTTAGTCATCATTGAGTTTATGTCGATAAGTAAAGTCATTGAAAACCGGGTCGTTACATATATATAATTAAGAAAATTAGGGTTTTCATAAACGAACACCAATTCAAACCAAACGACTGTCGCCCCTAGCTAAACACCCCCATCCCGAACATAATGGGATATGTTTCGTAGGCCCATTCGACTGTTTCAGTGAGTTTTTCTTCAAATTAAAATATAAAACATTCAATATTCGATTTGAACGTACATTTCAATTTGTCGGGGCCACATACTAATCCCAAAAATTCCAGAAAAATAAATCCAGCTATGTTTTTACGATACGGTCCCAACAAAACTAGTTTCATCGAATTCTGAGACTGCTTGAAAAATGGCCATTTTCTGGTCGATCAAATTTAACTAAAATCAACCAACACATTTTCCTTTTCCATGCTCACATATTAACTTCAAAAATTATGGAATTTGAAACCTAGAGATAATTTGACATCCCGGATCCATCAAAAGTGGTTTCATCGAATTCTGAGGTAGTTCGCGAAATGTCTATTTTCAAGGGCTATATATTCTCTATAGCGACCTTTCTAAAAATTCATTTGGCCATAACTTTTGATTCCCGCTATGAAACTTCAATTTTTCAGATTTGTTAGAAAGATACTCATAAACAGATTTAAATATTTCTTGTTTCACTACAATTCATTTTATTTTGCACCCGATACAGTCAGTCAAAGTTTGAATTCAAATTTTGAAACTACCGCGCCATTTCAGGCCTTGTTTATTTATAAACTAAATAAATTTATTTTCAAACATCGATTCAAACATAATTTTCGTCGTTATCATTTAAAATAATTTTTTTATATATTTAAAATCCGCTAAAAATAGCCAAATTACAATTTTTAAATTGGTTCTGATTTTCCGGGTTGTTACAATCTTCCCCACTTAAAATATTTTCGTCCCCGAAAAAGAACGAAGTCGAAAGTTGTTTAATTGACCAACTCAACTTTCATTCTGGCTTTCATTCTTCAACTTTTCAGTTTCTAAGAATTTTCAAATTCTTCAAAAATTTGGCTAACACCCTAAATTTTCGAAAACTTTCGCCGTAATCTCCTTTGTACAAGGAAGGGTTTGGAAATTTACTGGGCCATATTAGGTACCCAATAAATCCTATTAAGCGTGCACATATTTATAGTGATATATTTCGGTGTCCACAGAGGAGTGTGTATAGATCATAACTCCAGAGAATAAATTCTTTTCACCCTATAAATGGTTTTTGTGCCTTAATGACCAGAGAGACGTGTTTATTTTCATCTCCAGAACCGTGTGGGGTTTTTATTGATCTTGTAATTTACCGTTACATTTTATATAGTCCATATGAGTCATCAGTTCAACCTGTAATATATAGTCACTGCCATACAAGCCTCTCGTTCGTATGGTAAATCTTCAACCTCGTTACACATGCTCCAAATGCTTATGTGGTATATGATAAAGTATGCATATCTTCAAGAAGTATTCCATGTAATGTAGTTCAAAATTAATTGTTACTATCCTATGGCGACATGTATTATTACACGCAGAACATCTTGCACTCCGCATCCAATGGCATTCACAGGAGTTGATATAATAATAAAATTGCGCATCCAACTTATTAAGGTTTACCTATTTGTCGGGCACGTAAATAAATTCTTTACTCAACAGCTAATCCATTTACCTGTTCAAACATATATAATGTACATTTATATATTTCTATCTATTTTTAAATCAGTTCAATACTCGGTTTAATTGCATAAATTTACCATCATTATCTTCTTGATTAAATTAAATATCATTCTAATAATTTAATTAATCAAATCCACAATCACATAATATAAACTACAATCAATTTGTTTTTATCTTTCAAAAATATTCTAATTAATTCATATACTCATTTAAAATCATTCAGACTATATAATTAAAAAGTTTACATCCATGAAAAGAAAATAACAACCATATAGGGAACATAATGGAAATTGCAAAATATGGTAAACGTACCTTGCACCAGAGTCAATCAGAGATATCCACCCTGCACCTAGGATAGGCTTTCTTAATGCTTTCCTCAGTTTCCCAAGTACAATCTCGCAGATCTCCACTCCATTGCACTTTGACTAAGTGAACCTTCTTGTTCCTCGGCTCTTTGGTTTTTTGCCAATAATCTTGATCGGCTATCTTCTTACAGCCAATTTTGGAGTAATTTCTATATCCCATTGCGCTGCTTCCCCCACGATCAAATCTGGATCATGAACATGCTTTCGAAGTTGAGATACGTGAAATACATCATGCACTCCAGGCAACTAATCTGGTAATTGACCCTGTAAGCAAGAGTTCCAATCCGTTCCAGAATAGGAAACAGACAAATAAATTTGGGTGCCAATTTACCTATTTTACCGAACCGGATAACTCCTCTCATCGGAGATACCTTCAAATACATGTGGTCGCCAACAGCGAATGATAAATCTCTTCTTCTCTTATCTGCATAGCTCTTCTTTCGGCTTTGAGCAGCTAGAAATCGTTTCTTAACGAAATCGACTTTGTCCGCAGCTTCGCGAATCATATCGGGCCCCAATACGAGTCTATTACCAGGTTCTACCCAACAAGCAGGAGATCGGCATGGTCTACCATACAATGCTTCGAATGGTGACATTGTCAGGCTTACTTGGTAGCTGTAGTTGTATGAGAACTCAGCAAAATGCAAATGGTCTTCCCATGATCCGCCAAAATCAATAAACCAGGCCCGCAATAGATCTTCTAAAATACGGTTCACCCTCTCAGTTTGACCATCTGTTTAAGGATGATAAGCGGTGCTAAAATTTAGCTTCGTTCCCAATTCTGCTTCGAATGCTTCCCAGAATTTATTAGAAAAAATCGGGTCATGATCGTTAAAGACACTCATGGGAACTCCATGAAGTTTAACAATTTCTCTGAAATAAATATGCGCCAGACTCTGAGCAGTTCTATTCGATCTGACAGGTATGAAATGGGCGGTCTTCGTGAGACGATCTACGATCACCTAATACTGTCATTTCCTTTCCTGGTTCTAGGAAAACCATCTATGAAATCCATAGAAATCTGTTCCCACTTCCCACCTGGAATTTCCAACGGTTGCAACAATCCAGCGAGTTTCTTTTGATCGCTTTTGACTTGTTGACAGGTGAAACACCGGCTAACATATATAGAGATATCTCTTTTCATCGCCTTCCACCATAATGTTCGCTTGAGGTCATTATACATTTTACTAACCTCTGGGTGGATACTCATTTTGGACTTCTGACTCTCGTCCATTACTTCTCTTTTGAGCTCAAGGTTGTCGGGAACACAAATCCTTCCTTTCAATCTCAGAACTCCTGCACTATTCACTTGGAAACTAGAGACTTCTCCTTCTTTGAATTCTTTTGATCATCTCTTTAACAAAACTATATTCTTTCTGAAGAATAGACATTTTATCAAGCAACGATGGTGTAATGATAATACTTGCGATGATCACATTCTTCCTGCTGAGCGCATAAGCCACAACATTGGCTTTCCCAGAGTATATAAAATATCAAGATCATATGCTGCGAGAAATTCTAACCAACGCTGATGTCTCATATTCAGATCCTTCTGGGTGAATAAATACTTCAATGATTGATGATCAGTATATAATTCGAACTTCTCACCCAATAGATAATGCCTCCAAATTTTCATAGCAAACACGATGGCTAACAATTCCAGATCGTGAGTTGCATAATTATTTTCATGTGATTTCAATTGATGGCTAGCATAAGTGACTACCTGGCCTCTTTGCATTAACACTGTGCTAAGGCCTTCTTTACAAGCATCGGTCCAGACTTTTAAATCCTGATTGCCATCAATAATTGTGAGCACTGGAGCGGTCGTCAATTTTAACTTCAACTCTTGGAAAGCTACCTCACATTTGGGAGTCCAGTTGAATCTCGAATGTTTCTTAGTAAGCTTTGTTAAGGGACCGGATATCTTCGAAAAATTCTTAACGAACTTCCGATAATAACTGGCCAATCCGAGAAAACATCGGACTTCTATGGGTGTACGAGGCTGTTTCCAATTCTGAATAGTAGTGATTTTACTGGGATCAACTGAAATTTCTTCCTTTGACACAATATGGCCAAGAAATTTGACTTCTTCTTGCCAGAATATACATTTGGAAAACTTTTCTTTTAAAACATTCTTTCTGAGAATTTCTAACACTTGTTCCAAATGTTTTTCATGCTCTCTTTCTGACTTAGAGAATATCAATATGTCATCAAGGAAAATCAGTACGAATTTATTCAATACTTCTCTGAATACCCAGTTCATTAGATCGACAAAATACGCTGGAGTGTTACATAAGCCGAACGTCATTACTAACCACTTGTAGAATAAATCTGGACCTCTGAATGCTGTCAAAGGAACACAATCTTCGGCAATACGAAGCTGATGGAAACCTGTAGCTAGGTCCATTCGTGAAAATTCTTGTGCATCATTCAATCGATCTAACAAATCTTCAATCCGCGGCAATGGATATTTATTTTTCAGCATCTGCTTATTCAAGTCACGATAATCCATACATAGTCTGAGAGTACTGTCTGACTTTGGGACGTACACCACTGCTGCTACCCAATTAGAGAAACTAGGCCTGATCGGACCTTTCCATACAAGCTGTCGAGTTTGACTGTCTAACACTTCTTTTTCCTTCAAGGTCATTCTTCGAATAACATGAAATACTGGCCTTGCATTTGGAACTAAAGAGATTTTGAAATCAATTTCCCTACGCGGAGGTAAGCTAACAACTTCTTCGAACACATCCGCATAGTTCTTGACAACTGGAATATTTTCTATATCGACCGGAATATTCCCCATAACGACAGGAACATGTTCTAATTGAGCAAGAGAAACATCCAAAGCTGACCAAAAAGTATTTTCTATCAGAATTCGGCACTTCACATGGAATGGTTATATAATTGCCTGATTTACTCTTCGCCCTTACAACTCTGTCAGCGCATTTAACCTCAGCTTCATATTTGGTAAACCGATCTATCTCTAGAATAAGATCAAATTCTGTAAAATTCATGACGATCGCAGCAGTAGGGAATCGATAGCAGGAAAAAGAAACAGGCACCCCACATACCCAACTAAGATCGAGGGAACCCCCAACTGGATTATGGACAGTCATGGGTATTTTGAGCTTTTTCAAATTCAAATCCAGTTTATAAACCACATTCCTTGCTATAATGCTTCGCGACGCGCCTGTATCAAACAGTACTCTAACTGGGATATTTTTGACAGTAAGCATGTCTTCTAACACATCTGGCCTTGCCTGACTAGCTGATGGTTCAGATGTTTCTGCTACTTCATTTATAAGTATTGCTTCAGATTTCTTGAATAGCCGGCAAACCTTTGAGAGGTGACCAGTCCCATGGCACTGACTGCATTTTCTATTCTCTTAAAACTTTCCCTTGGGTTCAGATTTATCCTTCCTTCTTTTGTTCCAATATTTGCAATTTACCGCCAAATGTCCCTGCCTATTGCAGCTTGAGCATGTGGGAGTCGTTCTTGGTCCTTCCTCGGATTTAACCTTTTTCCTATGGACTCTAGGATTCTTTCTGACCCCAGACGTCAAACTTGTCTCAGGTGGCATACTTGTCTCTGGGCTATTAGTTTCAAATTTCCTTTTGTTGCTAGAACTACATTCCTCTTCGTCGACCAAAAGACCTCGCTTATCAAGATCTTCATACTGATAAGCCATGTATATCATTTCATAAAAAGGAAGCTTCACATGCCCCATTACACTATTATGGTATTTTCTTTGAAGACCGCTAATAAACCTCATATTCTTCCTTTTTTCATCTTGAATTAAATGCGGGGCAAAACAAGAAAGTTCATTGAATCTCTTATGATATTCTAGAATATTCATATCTCCTTATATCTGATAGTAGAATTCATCACATAACTGCTCAGTTACTTCTAGAGGAGTAAATCTTTCTTGGAAAATTGCTTTAAATCTATCCCAAGTAATATTACCTTCTGGATCATCCTTAATAACTGTTTCCCACCAGAACAAAGCTTCGTCTTTGAGTGCCTAAGATGCTAGTAATCTTTTCTGATCATCTCTTAGCTGGAGACGCTCAAGATTTCTTTCAGTAGAACGCATCCAATCTTGGGTTTGACTAATGGATTCATTGCTCGAGAATGATACTCCACCCAGATTTCAATATTTCTTAAATAGAGCTTCTAGATCTGATCCTGTATTCCTTCTTCTATTTCTGACACTCATTTTGTAGTACTTTTGCAAATAGCAGACCAAGTGTCAAGTCAACAGAAAAGACATTATAAAGCATAGAAACGTATACTTGAATGTAAATGTGTCTATTGGGGTGTATTTTATTCTGCTATACTCATACTAGGACCTTACTGATCCTATCTGTAATGAGCTATTCGTCCTAGAACTCTACTGGTTCTATTTCTGACGAGTTCATTAATATGTTATATTCCAGAGCTAAGCTTAACCAAAGTTCTGATACCACGATGTGACGATCCCGAACCCCGTTCCACATTGGCAAGGGTTATCTTTGGAATATAACACATAAACAGATAACACATAAACAGAAATAAACAAATACACTAGATAATGTATAATAGAATACACTGGATAAATATAAACATCAGAGCTACACAGTATACAGGATCATAATTAGTACAAAATACAGTTCAGCTTTACATAAATGTCTACAGTGGAATCAAAACATAATATGTACAATAGGAGCTGAACAACATAAAAAGAAAGAAATGATAGAATCCAGCTTCAGCTCCAGCTATCCAGAAAGAGCCTGCTAAAACCTGAATATAAGGCTGCCCGTGTAGAAATAGGGGCACATGAGCTTGCAAGTGAAACGAACTACGAGTCAGTCATGGGACTGGTATGAGAAATCTACTTAACTAATTTTACAATATGGCCAATCACAGGACCATGCTGCTAATGCGGAACGGGTTTGCTCCATTGGATTGCCATTGCTTTAAAAATAAGTGAATCATTAAAACATCGCAATGCTTTTTATAAAAATGAAGCAATTATAAGACTCAGTTCCCATCACACAATGTAACGCAAACCGGAGGATAGAGTTTAACCTTATAATGGACAAAATATGCTTGATACGAATAAAACAAAGGCATTTGATATTATTGCTAATGTTTATATGCGAACCGTCGGACAGTATTTCGGCGCAACGTCTTCTTCACCAAAATATATATACTAATCTGTCTCTCTATAACAAGAAAAGGAGGAGGATGACGACGAATTTCTCAAGGTGGTGGTGCAAAAGTGGAAGACGTATGCTATGGAAACCATGGCCATAAGCTTAAGAAGAAGAAGGAAGATAGGAAAAATGAAAATGTATGATAAAAAATGAAGTAAAGAGCTCCTTATATAGGAAAGGAGGAGTAAGGAGGTAAAGACACATGAGGGGACAAGTGGAAACCATGCATGAAAGCTTACATGCAAAATTACAAGTGTCCACACACTTGTCTTAAGAAGGAGAGTTAACTTTAGGTAGCATCTTCCCTTAAAATGCTACGAAAACTAAAGGTAACACTTAATTCTAACGCTACTAATTCATGTTATCATTTGAAAAACCCAATAGAATGACGAATAGTTTTAATAAATCCAAACTTATTAATATTCATTCTCATCCATTAAATTTACAATTCAAATAAAATCTAATATATAACTAATCAAAATTATTAAATGTACTTAACTATATATATTTATGTCAAATTCAAATTTAAATTCAAATTGAGTAACAAAAATTCCAATTTTAAATTGGTTAAAAATTATGGATCATTACATTCACCCCCTTATAACTTTTCGTCCTCGAAAAGGAAATGGAATCCAATTACTTATTCGATATCTTGTAGATTTTCAGACACAAGATTAAAATTCTTTATACCAAAGCTCCTTGTTCTCATAATGAATATACCGAGGAGAATATTCTTACACATATATTTACGGACAACCATATCTACCTAATCCTCTAATGAAAAATTCAAATTACCCTTATATTCGATTCACCGTTTACTGGATCAATTACTTATACTCAACCATTTACATATTTAAAAAAAATCAGAGTTATAAATTTATTCTCTTAGGTCTTATCTTCCAAATTAAATGGTTATGAAACTTACTCCTTTCAGTTCCATAAAATTACTATTATTCTTCAAGCGAGTAGAGTGTGATTCTTTATCTATCTAGTATACTTAGGACTTCATATATATTTTAGCTAGGCATATATTCAAAATCTTCTTTTACTCGATAGTCCAACCTTAATTTTGAATACAATACTCAAATCCTAATTCTAATTTCTAACCATATTTATCAGTTACCTTAGGGGAGAATTACCTTAATAAATTTGACCCAAGTTTATCAATATTTCGAAATGTTAAACCAATAGTGAAATTAAATCTAAAAGGCATTTATACTCGGATCGTTTTCCAGATCAGTGGAAGGGGCTTAATTATCATGCCATAAGAAGTGTTTTATGTGTAATAATAATCACAAGATATAAACTTAACCTTAATCGTTTGATTAAGTATTCATGTTATAATTAACCATATATTTTCAAAATATGTTTCTTTCTTAAAATATAACTTTACAAAACTCACTTCATATTTCAAATACGCTCTCTCAAATATAATACTCCAAAATTTCATTCTAGGGTATTGCTAACCCTATCTCTAATGAGATATTATAACTCTGATGAGTTTTTACTTTTGTTCAAATGTGTCATACCCTGTTGCTTTGTATAAACCAAAGCTCTGATACCAATGTTGTAACAACCCGGCTTTTTGCCCGGTTTCCGCCAGTAATTAAACCAACATAAACCGTTCATAAATGCGGATTGTTAGGGTTACTCACACATTTGCACTAAATAAAAAGAAATTTCCATTATCATTACAATAATATTACATCAGAGTTACGAGAGATACATCATAGTATATCGATTACACTGCGGAAGAGATGCTAAACTCAGTGGAAGGATATGCATGCTCCAAGATATAACAGCTCAAGCTAAACCACCATCCTGCTCCAATTAACTCCAAGACTAAATCTGTGAACCCAACTACTAGGTTTCCCATGCAAAAATTATGGGCACCCAGAGTTTTGGTATGGGAACAATAAACTCCAGGTCTGTCATGAGACTGGTGTGAGAACTCAAAACAGTTGTCTTTAGGGTTAATTTTAAAATTAGGTAATTCACCAGACCATGCCACTAATGTGGAATGGGTTTACTCCATGTGAATACCAGTGCATAGAAATTCGCAGTGACTTTTTGAAAAATGAAACTAACATAAGGTCTCGCGACACACAATCCTCTTTCAATACTATAATATAGTGTGAAAGCAATTTGGAAAGTAAATGTCAATCCTAGCTAGCATAAGTACCCTATACTATACTAACGTATGTATACAATCAAAATCTACGGGCTCGTAGCGGAGATTGGGTTTCCAACAATGACCAGGCAAAGGAACTTCCTTCCAAACAGAATTTTGAACACCTCTAGAGTAATGTCCGAGGATCTATATTGATGCTCCTTCAAACGACCCAAACTTGGCCTTACGGGAAAGCCTGGATTGAGTTGAGAACACGACAAATCAGAACACAAACAGAAGAACATTTCATTGCTTATTAAAACAATTTACATAAAAGTACAAGAATATAATAGAGTATGAATAAATAATATACATCATAAAAATATTAAAGATTAAAATTACATAGCAGTGGAAAAATAATACATAACACAACTGAAAGAGATACACGGGTACAAAGCTTTCCGAATATAGCTCTAGCTGTAAACTAGGATCCTGGAAAACGAAATATCTGCAAAAACCAAACTACTTGCTGCCCATGTGGGAAACAGGGGCGCCCAAAGTTTAGGTTAAAACAATAAACTCCAGGCCAGTCAATGGATTGGTGTGAGAACTAAAACAGTTATTTAAAACTTTACTTTAGAATAGAGTAAATCAAAGAACCACGCCATATAACACGGAATGGGTTTCCTCCTAAGATTAACAGTGCATAAAACAAGCAGCGCAATGCTTTTTGAAGAAATGAAGCTATTATAAGACTCAGGTCCCATCACACATTGCAACGCAAGATGGAGGATAAAGTTTTACCTTATAATAGCCAAACACGCTTGGTATGTTTAAAAAATCATTTTGATATTACTATAAGTGTATAGTGTATCAAACAACTTCATATAAATGCATCAATCATAGATGGCATAGTACCCCATCCTACTATATCGCCATATAGGTTTACAATCAAAACCGAAATGTTGTATTGGAAATTGGATTCCATCATGATTCGAGGCAAGGGATGTACTCCTCACCAGCTTCGAGACACTCCAGCAAATTCCTCAGGGTTCCCCGCAGTGAACCCTTGGATCCTCCAAGGCCTGTCCACACTTACGTTAGTGGATTGGCAATTCCTGAACACACGTTTCCCGGTCCTATAGGACCTATCCATCGGCTCCGCAGTAAACGATATATCCGAGGCACCTCGCTAAATGTCTAGGCTCCATACCATGACACTACCCATAGCTAGAAGGAAACGTCATGCACTCCTTGGGTCCCTTATCCCGTTTTTGAGTCATATCGAGGTGTGAGGGTCGCGAATTAACGCTATACACAAAGCTATGCTATTTAAAGTCGTGCTTTGATCATCAACCACAAGACTCTTCTTTTCAACATAAGGCTTGATCACATGCATCTCAGCATGCAACATTGATAATTCACGCCATGCAATTGATGTCTATCAAGATATGACCTCTAAGCTCATACATCTCCGAGAAGGGAGTTAAGCAAGAGAATAAATTCTCTGCCACCAAACAGATATATATTTAATAGAGATGAATCAACATATAATAAAATCCAATGTCAGACACACATCCATTTACTAGTTCGTTCTGTGTTTGAACGAAATCAGAGGCACCTTATTCCTCATCCCATATGTCCAATGCAGGCAAGAGGTCCTCGCATATCCAGTCGATCTCCAAGTACGTTTGGATGATCACCACTTATTACCTTGTCTTGGGTGTTATAAGAACCCGTAAGTTCCCCAAAAAGGAAAGCACGGATTGAGTTGAGCACAAGACAAATTAGAACAAAAACGGAATAACATTTCATTGCTTATTACAACAATTCCATCAGAATACAAGAATATACAGAGTATAAACAAATAAAATACATTCGATAAATATCAGAGATTACAATAAATTACATGGCAGCGGAAAAATAATACAATACACAACTCAAAGAGATAAACAGATACAGAGCTTTCCGAATATCGTTCCAGATGTAAATCAGGATCCTGCGAATATAAATTTGCAATACCAAAACTACTAGTTGCCCATGCAGAAAATAAGGGCACCCAGAGTTTAGGTTAAAACAATAAACTCCAGGTCAGTCTTGTGACTGGTGTGAGAACTAAAACAGTTATTAATCTTTTTTTAAAAGTTAGATAAATCAAGGGACTACGCCGTATAACACGGAACGGGTTTACTCCCAAGAATACTAGTGCATAAAACAACAACACAATGCTAATAAAGAACAATGAAGCTATTATAAGACCCATGTCCCACACACAATGCAACACAAGCCGGAGGATAGGGATTTATCTTATAATAGCCAAAGAATGCTTGATACGCTAAATTTCATCTTTTATTATTACCATAAGTGTATAGTGTCAAAACAATTTCAATGATAAGTATTAATCTTAGACGGCATAAGTGCCCTGTACCACTATGTCACCATACTAGGCTCTACAATCAAAACCGCAAAGTCACATATTGGAAGTTGAATTTCCATCTGTGAACCAAGGCAAGGGACCGTCCTTACCGAATTCGAGAAGCTCTAGCCCCTGTCTCAGGATCAGAATGCATCTTCCCTTGGATCGACAGGGCCGGTCCACCAATGTGGATTAAAATGCATGAACACCGCGTTTCCCCGCCCTATGGGGCGTCAATGAGTCCAATGACTCCATCGGCTCCACATAGTCACCGATATATCCGAGGCGCCTCGCATTCCAACAACCACATAAGTCAAACTCGTCAGGGCGTGTAAAACCACTGATGCCACTTCTAGCTAGGAAGAAACTCATGTCCTCCCTGAGGTCCTCTCCCGTTTTTGGTTCACACTGGGGTGTGAGGCCTGTGAATTAACGCTACACAAAGCTATGCCACACAGGCGGTGCTTTGATCATCAACCACAAGAATTTTCTTTTTAACAGAAGCCTTAATCATTTGCATCTTAGCATGCCACACAGGCAATCCACTCCATGCAACCGATATCCATCAATCACACAGAATGAAATCCAATGCCAGACACACAGTCCATTTACAAGTCCGTTCTGGGTCTGAACGAAACCGGAGGCACCTTGTACCTCGCATATCCATCGATCTCCAAGTATCCCTGGACGATCACCAACTGATTCCCTCCTATTGCGTGTACAACCCAATCAAGATCATCAATAATTACCCAAACGATGTGAAGACCTCCGGTCTTCGACCACCGTCTTCATCCTCGACACATCGTCGAATCAATTATTCAGGAAAGGATAAACTCGGTCTTTCTGAATAACTCGCGTATATAATAAACAAGTGTTACACAAACACAACATACGCCTCATTACAATTCAGAATATTCTTTTATTCAAATATTCCAATACTTTGGGAAAGGTTCCCATTATTTTTATCAAAGATAAATTCTTTAAATTTATTCTTTAATCTTCCTTTGAATATCAATTCAAACCAAATTATGGTTTATCCAAACTAGTCAGGATTAACGAACCTTACCGAAGTAATCATTTGTTTTAATTTCCCAATCCCAACCTATTCATTCCATGAAGTAAAACTGGTAATACTTCATATCTAACACCACGGTGTTATTGGTAAATTAAATTACCATTTCACGTTCAAATCTAATTAAAGATTTAACGATCGCCTGGAGCAAAACTGGTGATACTCCATTCTCGATCATTTCAATCTAATTAAAGATTCATTAAAACTCCACTGGGTTTTAACCTTCCCAAAAATCACTATCAATGATTATTTAACTTGGGAAATCATATCCTGTCTTTAACTGGGTTAAAGAACCAATGTCATTTAAAACACGATTCATGATAAACCCATAATTACATTCTATTTACAATGGAATCTTCATGGAAAACAAATCGATACATATAATCGATATAAACTTCCATATCCGACTAATAATATAAATGGAATAATGGCAAAGCCTTTTAAATTCCAGTTATATTAGTTGTCTTCCTCCACAGAAATTCACTTCAATTATTACCAAATCGAATTTCATTCCATTCCAATTTATTTTACTAAATTGGAAAACTTTACTTTGGAAAATCTCCTTTAAATCTTAACAAAAGATTTATAAATTCCAAATCACATTTCACCGTAAATCGGGTTAAAGAACGAATGTCGTTAAAACACAGTTCACGATAAACCCAATTCCCATTTGATATTAAATACATGGCTCTGAATAGAAAATATATCGGCTTATATTCAATATCAAATTCTACGACAAACTAATATCGTATTGGAAATAACGATATAAATATATCTTTCAAATTTCCATAACAATATCTGTATAATCACGAAATCCAACATCGAAATATTCTCAATTCAAATCCATTCCAATTCAATTATTGGAAATTCTGGTTACTTTTAAAACCCTTTGAAATCCAATTTATTTATTTCAAAAATAAATGGATTATAATTCGAGTTAAAAACTAGTTCATTTCGATAAAAATCTATTTTTATCTTTACAAATATGGAATTTTTCATCCCAATTCTTTCCAAATATTTTCTTATGATTTTACACAAATTATTGCTATTTTTAATAGTTTTATCATGGCCCGTACAGTCGATTTCCATCAACGGCCATCGAACTGCACTTACAACGACCTTTTCCAAATTTGATTTGGACATAATTCCAAATACAACCGTTAGATTTCTAATTTCTTGTATTCATTAGAAAACTCTTTTCGATACGAGCCCAACGGTTCTAGTTTTAGGAGAATCCGACGGTCGGATCTCCCACAATATCCATTAGAAGTTAATGGTCGAACTTCACGAACTACCACAGTGCGACGCGTTCTATTCAGGCCATTATGTATATATATATATAATATATTATATATATTTCGTCGATTTCCTTTCAGAACGTATTTTATAAACCATTCTAAATTCGTTTTCAAAACGATTTCAACTTCATATTCAATTTCTGATCAAAATTGAATATTCCATATCATTAATCTATAATTGATAATATTTTCAAAACGTTATATTTTGAAATCACTTCCTTTTCTATACTCATTATAAAAATGAATAAAGTCGATATAAATATCGTTCACATCAAAATGGCGTCAATCTAATCAACATGGCTTTATATATTTCAATAACTTCGTTATTCTATTCAACAAATGAATATTTTCTTCAACACATGAATATATATTTTATTCAATACACGAATATTTATTTTATTCAACACATGAATTTTCTTTTATTCAACACATGAATATATATTTTATTCAATACATGAATTTTCCTTTATTGAACACATGAATATTCTTTTTATTCAACACATGAATTTTCTTTTATTCAACACATGAATATTCTTTTTATTCAACACATGAATTTTCTTTAATTTCCAACTTGGAATGAGGCCCAATCAATTAACATATAATGTTAATTATATGGATTCCCTTCAACACATGTATATAATAGCAACGATAAATAATCAACCATCATCCAAAGTGCATCCTACACTACATAAGCATCAAATATAAATATTTAACACTTACAACAGCCTATCAATCTATCGAACGATATACAACTAATTATTTGGGATTAGTGTACACAAAATATCATCCCAACACTCGTGTGGTGTTTCAAATCAACAAATACAGATTTTTATTTGTGCAGTTGGGCGATGTGTAAAATTTATTGTCCCAATCAATATCAGTCAAGTGGGTGTACATAAACAAACCATCCAGTTTGTTTATTAATATTTATTTTATATACACGTTAAAAATTATATTTTTAACTATAAAATATTTTATTCCATTCCATATCACACAATCAATATTCACACCACAAACAACAAACAAACAAGTCGTCCATGGTCTGTTGACAATGGGTGTCGGGTGCTGCTAAGCACCGTCTACATTCTAGTATGTATTTCAACTAGAAAACAAATTAAAAGTGAGAAATTCTCACCGAGGGCTCCACTCCACCATTTCATTTCTGAATTACTAAACCATTTGAATTTTCCTGTCTTATCAACGAATCCTTTTTCACGCTGTTCATAGTAAAAATCACATTTTTATATCGTTACTTTATATATAAAAATCGAATTTTTATCTTCACTTCATATATATAAAAAAATCGAATTTTTATCTTCACTTCATATATATATAAATCGAATTTTTACCTTCGCTTCATATATATATAAATCGAATTTTTACACAATGAAAAATCTAAAAATTTTTTCTTCTACTGAAAATCAAATCTAGTTAATGAACAAAATCAAATCTTTTTGAATGAACAAAATCTAATCTTTTTGAATTAATATTATTTCAATCCTTATGCACATAAAAATATCAGATTTTTATTTAAAAGCTATTACATAAACAAAAAATCAGAATTTTTTTGTTTTTATTGTAAAAACTCACCTTCACTGTCGAACTGGAGCGATGTTGGAGGGGGGCTGCGTGTCACGTCGGAGGTGCTGAAGCGCCGGGGGTTCGCTCTAGTGGAGGCGGCAGGCCAGTCGGGTGAGGAGCAATGGGGTTTTTCGATGGATATGGGGTCTGAAAGGGAGCGCGGGGTCTTGGCTGAGGTGGTGACCAGAAGGGGAGGCAGTGCGGTGATGGGAGGCGGCGACGCTGTGGGTGGGGGGTCGCGACATCGACGGGCGGAGGGCGACGAGCTTCAATCGAGTGGTTTTTTTTTCTTTTCCTTTTTCTAAATTTGACGGGAGAGGGATTGAAGAGAGCGAGAGAGGGAGGTCAACGCCATATAAATATATATATATTAATTTAATTAATTTTATTTTCAAAAAGTAACTTTTTTATTTTGAAATCAAAATCAATCCCAACGACTATCTTTCCCCGCTAATTACCCCCATTCCGAACACAATGGGATATGTATCGTAAGTCAGTTCGGCTGTTATGATCAGTTTTCATTTAAATTACAGTATGAACCAATATATATTTAACTTAAACGTACATTGCAGTTCACCGGGGCCACACACAGACTCTAAAAATTCCAAAAAAAATTATTTCTGGCTTTGTATTGATGATACGATCTTCAAAAACAAATTTCGTCCAATTTGAAGACCTTTTGAAAAATGGCCATTTTCTGGTTGATCGAAAACGACTAAAACTATTAAAACACGTTTACTTCGCCACACTCACATATTGATTCAAAAAATTATGAATTTTGGAATCTAGCAATAATTCAATGTCCCGTATCCAACAAAAGTGGTTTCGTCGAAAACAGAGGTCATTTGCAAAATTTCCATTTTTAAGGGCCAGAATTCCATTGCGACTATTCTGAATTTTCAATTGGGCATAACTTTTTATTCCCGCTATGAAATTTCAACTTTTCGGATTCGTTTGAAAGATATTTTCAAATAGATTCAAATATTATTGGTTTCGCTAAAATCTAGTTTATTTAGAATCATGTACATTCATTTGAGCTTTGAAATCAAAATTTCAAACTATCGCGCCATTTTCAATTCCTTTTATAACTTAAAATAAATACTTATATTCTAACGACAATCTATATAAATATATACATTTTAATTCTATTCAAAATAAATTTCTCATCGTCATTATTTAAAATAATTCATTTTAAATATTCAAAATTCGCTAAAATTGCCAAAATAAAATTTTTAAATTGGCTCGGATTTTCCAAGTTATTACAATCTCCCCCACCTAAAACTTTTCGTCCTCGAAAAGGAACAAAGCTGAAAGTTGTTTTACAAACCAACTCAACTTTCATTATGGCTTAAGTTCTTCAACTTTTCAATTTCAAAGAACTTTTCAAGTATTCAAAAATTTGGCTAACACCCTAAATTTTTGTAAAATTTCTCCATAACCTCCCCTGCATTGGCAGCTTCGGGATATTTCAAATAGCCTCCCATGGCCCTCACCAATCCAAAAATAAAAAGAAAGAGCTAAGTGGCTAGACAATCGGCTCGTAAAATCATCCAAACCCAATAAATTTGTAAACGTGTACCTATTTGTTGGGCAAACAATTTTATTCTTCTGCTCTAGCCTCCTTGCTACGACCTCTTCAATGTAAGTACATGTATATGCATGCAATTTCAAACAATTTTCAATTCAGTCCAACATTTGATATAATTTGGCTAAATGGTTCAAATTTTAATTAATCAACAAACAATCAAACAACACAACTATCAATCAATTAGTGAATTAAAGTTTCAAATTCATAATTTTGATACATAGTCCAAAAATCATATTTTTGATGCCAAATCACAACAATTAGCCCTATCTAGTTTTGTTTCTCAAACCAGTCAATAAGAAATATATAGATATCCCACCATCGAAATATGAACATGAATACTGATGATGTTATCGCTATAGCGATCATCAGAACCATCTTCGGGCGAATAAAGTGTGATTCTATATCTATTCAGTATATTAAAACTTCAAATACACGCGGATCAGACGTATACGCAAAATCTTTATATTCTTTATTGTCCAAATCAATATAAAAATAATATTCAAATATGAATAATAAGGTTTAAATTTTTCAAAACAAAATTCGTTTTCATTTTAAAAATATACTCTTCACACTCGTTCTAGGATACTACTGATCCCGTCTCTAACGAGTCATTCTTGTTGGATATTACAAATCCAATCTCTGATTAATTCTTTCGTTTGGTTCTAACGTGTCTTGTTTTCTGAGCTTTGTAAACCAAAGCTCTGATACCAAATATAAGAACCTGAAACTTCCCCAGTAAGGAAATCACGGATTGAGTTGGGGACAAGACGAATCAAAACACAAACGAAAGAACATTTCATTGCCTATTACAACAATTCCATCAGAATACAAGAATATACAGGTTATAAACAAATAAAATACATTCGATAAATATCAGAGATTACAATAAATTACATGGCAGCGGAAAAATAATACAATACACAACTAAAAGAGATAAACGGATACAGAGCTTTCCGGATATCGTGTCAGCTGCAAATCAGGATCCTGCGAATATAAATCTGCAAAACCAAAACTACTAGTTGCCCGTGCGGGAAATAAGGGCACACAGAGTTTAGGTTAAAACAACAAACTCCAAGCCAGTCATGTGACTGGTGTGAGAACTAAAACAGTTATTAATCTTTATTTTAAAGTTAGGTAAATCAAGGGACCACGCCGTATAACACGGAACGGGTTTCCTCCCAAGAATACCAGTGCATAAAACAATAGCGCAATGCTAAATAAAGAACAATGAAGCTATTATAAGACCCAGGTCCCATCACACAATGCAACACAAGACGGAGGATAGGGTTTTACCCTATAATAGCCAAAGAATGATTGATACGCTAAGTTTCATATTTTATTATTATTATAAGTGTATAGTGTCAAAACAATTTCAATCATAAGTATCAATCATAGATGACATAAGTGCCCCATACCACTATGTCGCCATACTAGGCTCTACAATCAAAACTGCAAATTCACGTATTGGAAGTTGGATTTCCATTTGTGAACCAAGGCAAGTGATCGTCCTTACCGAATTCGAGACGCTCGAGCCCGTGTCTCGGGAACAGAACGCATCGTCCCTTGGAGCAACAGTGTCGGTCCACCAATGTGGATTAAAATGCCTGAACAATACGTTTCCCTGCCCTATGGGGCGTCAATGAGTCCAATGACTCCATCGGCTCGACATAGTCACCGTTATACCCGAGGCTCCTCGCATTCCAACAACTACATAGGTCAAACTCGTCAGGGCATGGAAAACCACTGACGCCACTTGTAACACCCCGAATTTTATGTTAACTGTATATTAACGACATTTAAGTATAATTAATCCTTAATGAAAGAATTTAGAAAACGGGTTACGCCATTGCGTTCGTCTCGGAATTCTGCTTGAGATAGAGTCCGAGTTTGCAGGAAATAGACTCCGTATGAAGGAGTTATGACCTCCGGAAGTTTCAGAATTCAAATTAGAATTCAAACAGTTCAACGAAGTTCAAAATTAAAAAATCAGACCCAAACTGGGCTGGGCGGGAAAATTCCTACCCAAACACCAGGGGTCGACCTGGGTGACCAGGTCGACCTGGGTGACCAGGTCGACCTGGGGGTTGACCTAGTGGTCGACCTGGTTTGGCCCTGGCTGGCCTGATCGGGTTCTAGTCGATTTCTGAGGCTTGGCTGTGTCACTAGGGCTGACATGTCGCATTTTGTTTGGCTCCTTTCAAAGTGATTGTCTATATTCGTCTATGATCATCTGACGGCTCAAATCAATCTGAAACTCTATATAAACAACTTAAGACTCTAACCTAAATTCACATAAGAAATTAGAGACGGAGCCGCCATGCTGTCGGGAGAAAACTAAGAGGAGCCTCCACTTGTAGAAAAGCTTAGTGACGAGCCAAAATCAAAGTTAAAACATGAACCATAACAACGTTAGTCTTCCCAAAGGAAAGCAATTCAAATTCAGAACTCAGAATCCAGAATTCAATTTCTACGTTCGTTGTAAGTATAGTGATTCTTCCGATGTGAATAAAATTAAGTCTTGATTCGATGTAAATTGGGAATGAAATGGTGTTATTGTATAACAACGATGTTGATTCGTATGCGATGTAATGATTGTGATATTGTGATTTTTGTGGTATAATTGAGTTTATGTTGATCCTATTGTACATGTAGAACCACATACAAGTTGTATAGTTCATGTTGTAATCAACACCTATATGTTTATATAGGTTGTATGTAATTAAGATTTCATGGATATATATGCTAGAACCTTTATGCCTAAACGATTATGTTCACATACATGCTATTATGTTCGTAAGAAAGTTGCAAGTTCCAAAATTGGATCCATGTCAAGATCCACTTTAATATGTGTTTCATGTTGTAATTAGACATATGATTGGATCTAGTTCACACCCTTGTCATAAAATTATGAAATTATCATATCCTTGTCATATGCTAGTTATGCTCGTTGTTATGCCTAGATCCAAAAACTAGTTTAGGCTTATGTTAGCTAAATCATATGCTAATTTATGTGACACCTATTTGGTTAGATACCTATTTCAATGCATGTTCACATATATGTTGATTTAGGATATGTTGCAAATTCACATTCATGTTGACTATTTTGCAAGTTCACACCTATGATGTTCATATGGACTTTGCCAAAAATTCCAAGTTTACACCTATGTCATGTATATGTTTATGACTTCCCTTATGCCAATTTGTGTGCGCTAAATTAGGCTAAGTTTTTAGCCTAATATTATATGTTAAAAACCATGCGAACGAAAGTTAGGCTATGGTTGTTAGCATAATATTTAAACGGGGTAACGTTGGGAATATTAGTAAAACTTGACATAAAAATATATGAAATTGGCATGTTTGTCACATGCAAAAATTGGTGGCATTTTAAACAGTATAAATTCTTATACCAAAAAGGATGAACTTGGAAAGTGGTCCATAACATTAAATTTACATATATTAAGTAATAAAGAAAAATATGTAAATTTAGAAAATGCGAATATGCTTAAAACGAGGTTGGATTGAGTTGTGATGTAAACCTTCCCGGACCCGCCCGGCTGTCCAGTAGTCACAACAATACTTTTCCAATGTGGGTGGTTAAGCATGGAGCCCAATAAGGACCTGAGGTTAGACTGAGTTACAGTGTAAACCTTCCCGGAACCGACCGACACATCCAGTAACCGTAACAATATTTGTCTAATGTGAGTGGTCGGTGTTTTAAGAAGCTAAGGACAGACAAGTAAGGATGGTAGGGTTAAGTTAACTAAAATACTTAACCAATTCAACATGTTAATGAAATTGATGGGTGGGGTTAGGTAAATACAGACACTTAACCACTTAACATGTGTGACGACCCCAAAACCCCGTACGACGGTGGCAAGGGTAATCATTGGAATATAACACATAAATAGATAATAGCAGAACAAAATTAAATAAACGCACCAGATAATGTACAATTGAATACAATGGATATACATAACCATCAGAGTTACACAGTATACATGATCATACTTAGTACAAATACAGTTCAGCTATACATAAATGTCTACAACGGAAAACAAACATAATATGTACAATAGGAGCTGAACAGCATAAAAAGAAATAAATTGTAGAATCCATCTTCAGCTCCAGCTATCCAGAAAGAGCCTGCTTAAACCTGAATACAAGGCTGTCCATGTAGAAAAAGGGGCACCCGAGTTTGCAAGTGAAACAAACTACGAGCCAGTCATGGGACTGGTATGAGAAATCTACTTAACATATTTTATAATATGGCTAATCACAGGACCACGCCACTTTCGCGGAACAGGTTTACTCCATTGGATGCCCAGTGCTTTTTATAAAAATGAAGCCATTATAAGACTCAGTTCCCATAACACAATGCAATGCAAACCGGAGTTTTACCTTATAATGGCCAAAATATGCTTGATACGAATAAAACAAAAGAATTTGATATTATTACTGGTGTTTATGTCTTTCAAAAACAATTTAAATCATAACTATCAATCATAGATGACATGAGCTTCCCATGCAATTATGTCTCCAAATATAGGTTTACAATCAAAACCGCAGGTTGTCGTATTTGGAAATTAGATTTCCGTCATGAACCAACGCAAAAGATAGTCCTTATTGACTTCGAGACTGTCTAGCTTGAGCCTTAGGATCAGAGCTCGAGTGACCCTTGGAGCGACAGGGCCGGTCCACTGATGTGGATTAAAATGCCTGAACACTACGTTTCCCCGCCATTTGGGGGCGTAAATGAGCCAATGAATGACTCCATCGGCTTCACATAGTCACCGATATATCTGAGGTGCCTCGCAATAGCAACAACTACATAGGTGAAAATAATATGAATGTCAGCCAGTTTATGCACTGACACCACCTCTAGCTAGAAAGAAACGCATGTCCTCCTCGAGGTCCTCTCCCATTTCTAGTTCATACCGGGGTGTGAGGATCGCGAATTCACGTTATACACAAAGCTATGCCACACAGGTCTTGCTTTGATCATCAACCAAAAGACTTTGCTTTTCAACAGAAGCCTTGATCACTGCATCTTAGCATGCCACACTGGCAATTCACACCATGCAACTGATGCCATCAATAATACGCAATGAATTCTAATGTCAGACACGAAGTCCATTTACAAGTCCGTTCTAAGTCTGAACGAAACCGGAGGCACTATATATCTCACATACCCATCGATTTTCAAGTACGCCTGACCGATCACCACTAATTATCTGTATCTTGGGATGCCTCCCAATTAAGACATTAGTAATCATCCAAACGACGTGAAGCTCTCAGGTCATCGACCACTGTCTTCATCATCGATTTCTTATCGTCGATTCAGTTATTCAGAATGGGATAAACCCGGTCTTTCTGAGCGACTCGCGTATATAATTAACAAGTGCTATACGAACACAACATATACCTTATTCCAATTCATCAGTCACTAACCATAAATTAGTAAGAGAACGATTTCCCAAATATTAACTCCGAAGGCCGAAACCAACATCAGATCAAAACCCATGAAACCATTCGACTTAGCTAACCTTCAGTTAGTTTATAAATTTCACGTTCTAAGGGATAGGTTCCCATTATTTTTATCAAAGATAAATTCTTTAGTATAATTTTCATGTGAAACACAGTCAACCATCAAATATCTAATAAACTAGGTAAATTCGGTTTATTTCCATTCCATATCGTTTATAATATTTTATAATGATTTATCGCTATTTTTATTTATTTAAAAATAGCCAATTTATTCAAACAACGCTTCAGGCCATAACGCGGCCGTGGCGCTGTTTTTCTTCATATTTGATTTACACATATCTGAAATCAAACTGTTGGATCTTCACAAAATTTATATCAATAGAAAGATCTTTTCAAAACGAATTCGACGGTTTCAGTTTTGTGAAAATCCGACGGTCGGATCTCCCAGTACACTCGTTTGAAGTTTCGATTCAAAATACGAACCGCGGCGTCGTTATTCGATTTAATTATATATATATATATATATATATATATATAATCGATTCTGGCGCTGTTTTTCTTCAGATTTGAATTAAACATTCTAGACAATCCAACCGTTGGATTTTCACAAAGTGGGTATCCTTGGAAAGATATTTTCAAGACGAACACAACGGTTACAGTTTCGGGAAAATCCGATGGTCGGATCTCTCGCACTAATCGTCTGAAATCACGATTTCAAAACACGAGCTGCATCTTCGTTATTCGTTTTATTTTAATCATACTTATATATATACATTTATAAATATAATCTATTCTTCGATTTCAAAACCATACTCTTTTCATACATTTGATAAAAATGATATTTTTGTCCAACAGACATTTATTTCAACACTTCACTATTTTTAACAATTCATGTATATAGTAAAAATGTGATTTTTAATGTAAAACAATTTATTTCAAAACACGACTATTTTATATAGTTCAATTAGATGATAAAAATATGATTTTTATTATAAAACAATTTATTTCAAAACACGACTATTTTATATAGTTCATGTAGGTGATAAAAATATGATTTTTATTATAAAACAATTTATTTCAAAACACGACTATTTTATATAGTTCATATATATGATAAAAAATATGATTTTTATTATAAAAAAATTTATTTCAAAACATGAATGTCTTTCAACACATGAATTTCTATTCAATACATGAATTTCTATTCAACACATGAATTTCTATTCAACACACGAATATAGTTTCAACACATGAAAATAATTCTAACACATGAATATTATTCAAAATTTCGGCAGCATAACGGCAGGGTAGTTAAAATCGGGGTCGTCCCTAGTACGACTCCTCGCTCTACCTTAAAGCCTTGCAACTTTTGACAATGGGGATTTCATGCATCTAGTTCGCACGTAGGCGGCATGTTTGTTATTTTTTTTCTTTTCCACAAACTAATCCTATGTGGTTTCAAACAAATAATTCTCAACCACAAACGGGTATTTTTCAACCACAATCAATCAATTTCAACCACAAACAATTCTAATCAACCATTCGCCATCAACCAATTTTCACACCAATCAAAACCAATAAATATCGTCCACGGTTTGTGGACGAGGGGCATATATATATATATATATATATATATATAAGTATATTTCACTTCTATCTCAACACATATATAATTTTTACAATGCATATATAAATTATACATCGAACATACAACTTATACAACGCTTATACATGAGGTGTACAACGCTTATATAACTCATACTTCGAATATATAATTTATACATCGTCATTTCCATATCATTTATAATTCAGAAATCTCACATAGGGTTCCACTCCACCAAAAATTGCAGAAGGATCAGAAAAATATGCGGTCTCTTCTAGAATGTAGAAGACGTCCACACGAGTCCACTGTCACTTGTTTCATTGAATTTCGTCAAAATGGCAAAAAGATATGATTTTTACAGTGAAATCAAAAACTGTAGCGCTTTAAAGTGCTATAGAATAGTTTAAATTATAATCAGCCGTACCTTTTAGTTTTGTTCAAAACTAGGTTTCGATTTTTCTTCGAATCCGTGTAGCTAGGGGCCAATCGGGTTGCATGTGGTCGAAGAGCTAGGGGAGGCGCAGCTGCGCCGAAGGTGGGGCCGAGTTCGGTGGCTCCATTGAACGACGGCGGTAGTGGAAAGTCTCCGACTTTGGAGGCCTCAAACTCGATGAATACCAAACTAAAAATTAAAAATCCTACATTGATTTAAAGAGGAGAAGGGGAGCTTCAAAATGAATCAAGAATTACGGGACTTCATTGTGAAACAGAAGAGAAATCAAAGAGAGAAGTTTCAGCCCCCCTTTCCATCGTTTATCGTGAGCAATAGTCAGGGAGAGAGAAAGATGTTGACCAATGATATTTTTTTATATTAATATATTTTAAAAATCCAAAAATACCCCTCTTCACATACTAACACCAATCCAAACCCAACGACTGTTGTCCCTCGCCAAATACCCTCATTCCGAGCACAATGGGATATGTTTCGTAGGCCCATTCGACTGTTTCAGTCAGTTTCTCTTCAAATTAAAATATAAAACATTCAATATTCGATTTGAACTTACATTTCAATTTGCCGGGTCTACATATTGATTCTAAAAATTCCAGAAAAATAAATCTAGCAATGTTTTGATGATACGGTCCCAACAAAACTAGTTTCGTCGAATTCTGAGACCGTTTGAAAAATGGCCCTTTACTGGTCGATCCAATTTAACATAAATCGACCAAACACATTTTCGTTTGCCACGCTCACATACTACCTTCAAAAATTATGAAATTTTAAACCAAGCAATAATTTGACATCCCGGATCTAACAAAAGAGGTTTCGTCGAATTCTGAGGTCGTTTGCAAAATGGCCATTTTCACGGGCTATATAAACTCTATAGCGACCTTTCTGAAAATTCATTTGGCCATAACTTTTGCTTCCCGCTATGAAACTTTGATTTTTCATATTCGTTAGAAAGATATTAACTAATAGATTTAAATATTTTTGGTGTCACTATAATCCGTTTTGTTTTGCTCCCGATACAGTCAGTCAAAGTTTGAATTCAAATTTTGAAACTGCCACGCCATTTCAGGCCTTGTTTATAATTCAAAGTAATTATATTTATTTTCAAACGTCGATTCAAACACAATTTTAATCGTTATTTTTTAAAATATTTATTTCAAATATTTAAAATCCACAAAAATAGACAATTAAAATTTTTTAAATTGGTTCAGATTTTCCGGGTTGTTACAATCTTCCCCACTTAAAAATTTTCGTCCCCAAAAAGGAACAAATTCAAAAGTGGGTTCATTAACCAACTCTACTTTCAATCTGGCTTCCACTCTTTAACCTTTCAGTTTCTAAGAATTTTCAAATTCTTCAAAATTTTGGCTAACACCCTAAATTTTCGAAAAATTTCCCCATAACCTCCTTTGTACGGGGAGGGGTTTGGAAATTTATTGGGCCGTATTAGGTACCCAATAAATCCTAATAAGCATGCACATATTTATAGTGATATATTCCAGTGTCCACAGGGGAGTGTGTATAGATCATAACTCCAGAGAATAAATTCTCGTCACCCTATAAGTGGTATTTGTGCCTTAATGACCAAAGAGACGTGTTTATTGTCATCTCTAGACCCGTGTGGGGTTTTTTATTACTCTTTCAATTTACCGTTACATTTTATATGGTCCATATCAATCATCAGTTCAACCTGTAATATATAGTCATCGCCATACAAGCCTCTCGCTCGTATGGTAAATCTTCAACCTCGTCACACAAGCTCCAAATGCTTATGTGGTATATGATGAAGTATGCCTATCTTCAAGAAGTATGCCATGTCGTGTAGTTCAAAATTAATTGATACTATCCTATGGCGACATTTATTATTACACACAGAACAACCAGCACTCCGCATCCAATGGCATTCACAGGAGTTGATATAATAATAAAATTTGCGCATCCTACTCATTAAGGTTTACCTATTTGTCGGGCACGCAAATAAATTCTTTACTCAACAGCTAATCCTTTACCTGTTCAAACATATATAATGCACATGGACATATTTCTATCTATTTTTAAACCAGTTCAATACGCGATTTAATTGCATAGATTTACCCTTTATTCATTGATTAAATAAATTATCGTTCTAATAATTCAATTAATCCTATCCACTATCACACAACACAAACAACAATCAATTTGTTTTTAACTTTTCTAAAATATACTAATTGATTCATAAATCATATTTCTAAAACCAGACTATATATATAATTACAAATACGTTATTTATAAACATATAACTCTCAACTCGTTCTGGGGCACTTATGACCCCATCTCTAACGAGTTATTTTGATTTTGCTATACTCATACTAGGACATTACTGATCCTATCTATAGTGAGTTATTCGTCCTAGAACACTACTGGTTCTATCTCTGACGAGTTCGTTAATATGTTATATTCCAGAATTAAGCTTAACCAAAGCTCTAATACCACTCTGTGACGACCCCAAAACCCCGTACGACGGTGGCAAGGGTAATCCTTGGAATATAACACATAAACAGATAATAGCAGAACATAATTAAATAAATACACCAGATAATGTACAAAAGAATACACTGGATATACATAATCATCAGAGTTACACAGTATACAGGATCATACTTAGTACAAATACAGTTCAACTATAAATAAATGTCTACAGCGGAAAACAAACATAATATGTACAATAGGAGCTGAACAGCATAAAAAGAAATAAATGATAGAATCCATCTTCAGCTCCAGCTATCCAGAAAGAGCCTGCTAAAACCTGAATACAAGGCTTCCCATGTAGCAAAAGGAGCACCCGAGTTTGCAAGTGAAACAAACTACGAGTCAGTCATGGGACTAGTATGAGAAATCTACTTAACACATTTTATAATATAGCTAATCACAGGACCACGCCACTTTCGCGGAACGAGTTTACTCCATTGGATGCCCAGTGCTTTACAACAAGTAAATCTTTTAAACATCGCAATGCTTTTTAAAAAAATGAAGCCATTATAAGACTCAGTTCCCATCACACAATGCATCGCAAACCGGAGGATAGAGTCTTACCTTAAAATGGCCAAAATATGCTTGATACGAATAAAACAAAAGAATTTTATATTATTACTAGTGTTTATATGTTTCAAAAACAATTTCAATCATAACCATCAATCATAGACAACATGAGCGTCCCATGCCGATATGTCGCCAAATATAGGTTCACAATCAAAACCGCACAGTGTCGTGTTTGGAAATTGGATTTCCGTCACGAACCAAGGCAAAAGATAGTCCTTACCTAATTCAAGGCTGTCTAGCCCGATCCTCAGTATCAGAGCTCGAGTGACCCTTGGAGCAACAAGGCCGGTCCAACGATGTGGATTAAAATGCCTGAACACTATGTTTCCTTGCCCTTTGGAGCGTAAATGAGCCAACGAATGACTCCATCGGCTTCACATAGTCACCGATATATCTGAGGCACCTCACAACAGCAACAACCACATAGGTGAAAATAATATGAATGTCAGCCAGTTTAAGCACTAACACCACCTCTAGCTAGAATGAAACGCATGTCCTCCTTGCGGTCCTCTCCCATTTCTAGTTCATACCGGGGTGTGAGGCTCGCGAATTCACGTTATACACAAAGCTATGCCACACAGGCCGTGCTTTGATCATCAACCACAAGAGTTTGCTTTTCAACAGAAGCCTTGATCACTGCATCTTAGCATGCCACACAAGTAATTCACACCATGCAAGTGATGCCATCAATCACACAGAATGAATTCCAATGTCAGACACACAGTCCATTTACAAGTCCGTTCTCAGTCTGAATGAAACTAGAGGCACTATATACCTTGCATACCCATCGATTTCCAAGAACGCCTGAACGATCACCACTAATTATATGTATCTTGGGATGCCTCCCATTCAAGACGTTAGTAATCAACCAAACGACGTGAAGCTCTCCTGAAACAACCCGTGTTTTTATAATTTGCGATAACCATGAATTAAGGCAGGATTAATTTTTAAAATAAGAATCAAAGGAAAGGGGTTACACCATTGCGTTCATCTCGAAATTCTACTTGGAAATGAGTCCGAATTTTCGAAAATCGGAGTCCGTATGACCAAGTTATGACCTTTCGAAGTTTTCAAGTTCAAAACAGCTCAATTCGAATTCAAAATTCGAAATTCAAACCTCAGAATGGACTGGGCGGGAAATTTCCTACCCAGGACCAGGTCGACCTGGGGGTCGACTATGTAGTCGACCTACCCAGGACCAGGTCGACCATAGTGTCGACCTGGGGGTCGACCTGGTGCCCGAGCCCACTTTTGAAGCTCGATTCACTTTGATGTTTCTGGCCTCGTTTCTGTCTACATTCGTTGACCTGACCCTATAAATACAGCCCCTAACACTAGTTTCTCTACAAAAAATTCTTTCTGACCTTATGCTGCTCCAATTCTGGTTGAAAAGTTAGAGAGAGGGACTGCTTCTTCTACGTCAAAACTACGTTGCTGATGTGGGGATTTCTGTTAGGACTTGACTAAGCATATAAAGATTCAACATCGACTCTCTTTTTCTAATTCTCGAACCACGAACTGTAAGCCCCGGTTATTTTTAGATTTAAACTGTAAATGTAATATGAATATGATGCAAATTGAAATTGGACCTATGTATGATGACTGATTTACATCCATTCTTGTTCATCTTGGATCTTGACTTTTGGATATATTACTATGACATTGATTTGGGGCCTATTCATGTTGTAAATCAAAAGGAAAACCCCTCATATTATCATGTTGAATCTGCTATTAGTCACAAGTTTATGACTATCACCTTATGTCAATCGTTACCATGATTATGCTATCACCTTATGTCAATCGTTACCATGAGTATACTATCACCTTATGACAACCGTTATCTTGACTAGTACATTGTTTCGCTAGATTTGGAATCTTTATGTTTAAGGTCAATATTCCATATGCCAGTAATGTTATATCATTTATCTCAAGTTATACCATGGTGTGCTAGTAATCACTTTTACCACCTTATACCCGTTCCTTTTTATGTTATTCCCTAATTAGGTTTATTTGTATCGATTCGAGCTTACGTGCGATGGGAATACGATTTGGGTAGACTAGGTAAAACATTAGTTGGCTTTAAACTTGAACATGAACGTTATTATAACTTGAACCTGGATATGGACATGAACTTGACACGATTTGACACGAAACATGACATGAAAACTCGACATGAATTTTGACATGAAAACTTAAACGTGGGCATGAAAATTAGATAAGCTTGAAAATGGCCAACTCGAGGTTGGGTTGAGTTTGCAGTGTAAATGTGCCCGGAACCGCCCGGCAAATCCAGTAACTGCAAACAATAGGATCCAATGTGGGTAGTTGGTCATATCGCACGAAAAACTCGAGGTTAGACTATGTTTTGGTGTAAATCTGCCCGGAATCACCTGGCAAATCCAGTGGCCACAACAGTTAGTCTAATGTGAGAGGTTGGGTGCACTAATGAATTAATGCCACATGATAGGGTTAAGTCATGAACCACTTGAATATACTTAACCAACTTGACACGATGATTTGATAGGGTTAAGTCATGAACCGCTTGAACACACTTAACCAATTTGATACATGATTTGGATAGGGTTAAGTCACGAATTTGAATGACAACACTTAACCCATTAGAAACCCTAGTTGCGAGGTCCTTTTCAGCAGTAACCCACTTAGATGTATCACGATACCCTGGGACTAGGCAGGGTGGGGCATAATTACTGGGCTGATTGTAAGCGACCAGAATGACGGCTGAGTAGGTGCACCATTGTAGGTTCAGGCGGAATATGGTCGTGCATGTAGTCCGGAGTTGAAAAAGCAGGCATTGGGCACCCGTAGATTTACACTATGCGTGCTTGATTCGTGTCGGTGTTTGGCACCATAGGACTTGATACACCCTATGGTGGACCTAGCACAGGTAACTACATTTCAGGATAGGGCCGTATGACACAGACAAATGACAAGCTAGAACTTGTAGGGAGCCGATCGATTAGTAGATCGTACCGCAGGACCACGTAATAGGTCACTTCATGATATTCGGCCAAGGGATTATTTCATGATTAATACTTGACATGGGTTAGAACACTAGTACAGTTGGTGCAACGAATCTCGAATATGCGATGCTAGACTTGACTTATCATGTTATCTGAATTATCCTACCAGTTATGTTATCATCCTTATGTTTGATTCCAGTTTTCACATGTCATGTTACCTTTACTAGTTTTCATACTGAAAGTCACTAGGGCTTACTAGTCTTTATGACTGACCCTTTTTCTTTCACATTTTTTCTTTCGTCCCCCCCCCCCAAGGTTCTCAGGGAGGAAACACTAGCTCTTAGCTTGGATTTAGCTTGCTTTCTGACAACTCTTGTATGATTTGGTCTTGGGCTAAGCTATGGCTGCTTCTGCTTATGGGGAATGATTTACTTTTGTTATCTTAAGTTTATGCTTCTTTATTTGGAACTTGATGTAGTGGAATAATTTATATCTTGGATATATGAGGTTTTGACTCTTTTCTTGAAAGTAATAAAAAGTAGGTTTTTAATTTCTACCGCTGCTTTATTTATGTTCTGCCTTGTGATATCTCTGTGCATGTTTACCTAGATAATACTCCACCAAAACTAGTGTATTCCCTTTGTGAGTGACCATAGCGGAGGTGGGGTGTTACACTTGGTATCAGAGTCAGGTTACCAGGCTGGGCAAAAGTTTTAAAAACCTTCTGAAACTATTTTCAAAACCATTTATAAAGATGCATTTTTCAAGGAAAGTTTGATGTTTAAAAAAGGCTATTCCCCAAAAAGCCATTAGCACTTTCCTTTGTTTCCTCGTTTGAATCTTTTTCATTTCGTTTTTCAGTATGGCTGATCTTAACCTGCCTGAGGGAATACCCATTCCTGGAGGTTCCGAAGGTGCTTAGAAGATAGGGCCAACGACGCCGGCACGGCAGACATCCCTCCTCCTCCTCCCTCAGTGGTCGCGGTTCCTCCTTGTAACAACCCGAATTTTTATAACATGTTAAAACAAGAAATCAGGGCAGAATTAAATCATAAGTTAATATTCAATGGGAACGGGTTACGCCATTGCGTTTGTATCGAAATTCTGCTTGAAAACGAGTCCGAAAATTCGTAAATCGGAGTCCGTATGACCAAGTTATGGCCCATAGAAGATTTCAGAAAAATCAAAATTCAGCCCGAAATTCAAATTCAGCTCCAAACGGTTTGGGCGGGAAAACTTCCCGCCCAGCCCCAGGTCCACTGGGGAGTCGACTGGGGAGTCGACCTGCCCCAACCCAGGTCGACTACCCAGTCGACTTGGGTGTCGACCTGGGGTCGACTTCCCTGGTATCGACACCCAAGTAGGCCATGTTCGCCTGGTGCACCTGTTTGCTCCTTTGGGTCTGTTCAGTTGGCCTGTGACGGGATTTGATGGTTCAGATCTAAACTAGGGTTAATCCTATGGCCTAAACTTGTCTCAACACCTATAAAAACACCCTATACCTAGCCTAAACCACCACAAATCATCCTAACAACTAAATTCTGCCAAAATGTTCCCTAATCATGGCCTCCATCTTCATCTGGAGAGCTTCTAAGGCAAAGGAGCAATCTTTCTTCGTCAAATCAAAGGAGCTACTTATATTCTCAAGGCTTCTAGTGTTGCTACATCATTCCTAGAGCTTCTACAACGTCTCTATCTTGTTCTATTTTGTTCTAGTTCGCATAGCCACGATTTGTAAGCCCTACTCTACTCTTAGATTTAAACTATGAAATTAATATGAACATGTAGCAAGTTGAAATGGGATTTTTTGTGCAGTACTTGTCTTTGGTCTATCATTGTATGCATAGATCCATTCATGACTCTTTTGATCTATGATTGTGGGACTATCATGAACCTAGTATCATTCACCTTGATTTTTGGGTAGAAAGCTATGTGCTTTATTTGGGGATTATGCATAATGCAACATAGAACCCCTCATAACCTTGATGTTAACTTGCGTATGATGTTGAACTACATGCTAGTCACAAGTTTATCACTTTATGTCAACTATTACCATGTTATCTATTTGCTAAGTTTGATGTCATACATGTTTTGAGTCCAATAATCCTATATGCTAGTTGTGATGAGCCCCTTTGCCTCAAATATCATCATGTTTAACTTATTACCAACTTTATCACCTTATGCCCATCTTTGTCATGTTGTTATGTTCCCCTTCTTGATCTATTTGTGTTGATGCGAATTTACGTGCGATGGGAATACGTTATGGGTAGTTAGGCGAACTTGAAATGACATGAAACACATGACTTGAAATGTGACATGAAAATTGATTATGCTTGAAAACTTGAATGTGGTCATGACATGTAGAAAACCGTAAAGTGGCCAACTCGAGGTTGGTTTGAGTTTGTAGCGTAAATCTGCCCGGAACCGCCCGGCAAATCCAGTGTCTACAAACAATAGGATCCAATGTGAGTCGTTGGTCATATCGCGCTTGACACCCGAGGTTAGACTAAGTTGTGGTGTAAATCTGCCCGGACCCGCCCGGCACATCCAGTAACCACAACAATGTCTAATGTGAGGGGTTGGGCGCATTAAGTTAATTAATGCCACATGACAGGGTTAAGTCATGAACCACTTGGATACACCTAACCAACTTGAAACATGATTGGATAGGGTGAGCCACGCTTAACCCCTTAGAAACCCTAGTTACGTGGTCCTTTTCAACAGTAACCCTCTTGGATGTATCACGATACCCTAGGAACAAGGCTAGGGTGGGGCACGATTACTGGGCTGATTGTAAGCGACCAGAAAGACGGCTGAGTAGGTGCGCCAGTGTAGGTTCAGGCGGGCTATGGTCGTGCACATAGTCCGGAGTTGAAAAATAACAGACATGGGCACCAGTAGGTTTAGACTGTGCGTGCTTGATTTGTGTTAGTGGTTGGCACCCTAGGACTTGATACACCCTAGGGTGGACCTAGCACATTTGACTACATTCCGCGATTGGGCCGTATGACACTGACACTCGACGAGTTAGGCTTATTGGGAGATGATCGACTAGACTGTGTAGTTGGACCTTGACTTGGGTCATCTCATGATGTTGGGCCAAGGGATCATTTCTTGTTTATACTTGACATGGTTTAGAATACTAGTACTATTGGTGTAAAAATTAAACCTTGTATATGCGATGCCACACTTGATCTACCTTGTTATCTATTTATCATGCCAGTTAGTTACCATCTTTATGTTTCATCTCAGTTTCTCATGTTTAGTTAACTTCATTTGTTTTTATACTAATAGTAGGTAGGACTTACCACTCTTTATGACTGACCTTTTTTCTTTCGCCTCTTTTCTTCCGTTCCCCCCTCCCCCCCCCCCCCCCAAGTTCTCAGGGAGGGAACACTAGTGCTTAGCTTGGACATTTGGCTCGCTTTCTTGACAGCTCATCTACGGTTTGGACTTGAGCTTGCTATGGCTTCACCACATCTATTTTGGGGATAGTTTACTTTATGTTATTTTCAGTTTATGTTTCTAGACTTGTGGTAGTTGGAATATAATGACTAAGTATTTTGATGTAAGTTGACATTGGTTTGGAAATGGTTAACTATGTTTTTTAAATTTCTACCGCTGCTTTACTTATTTATTTATCTATGATCTGTCTTGTGATATCTCTGTGCATGTTTACCTAGACAACACCCCTCCAAAGCTAGTGCAATCACTCGTAAGTGTGGCCCTGGCGGAGGTGGGGTGTAACATTTGGTATCAGAGCATAAGGTTTACTAGACCGGACAAAAAGTTTTAAAAACCCTTTTGAAAAACTATTTTCAAAACCAATTAAGTATTTTTCAAGGAAAGTCTAGTTGATTTTAAAAGGCTATTCCCCAAAAAGCCATTAGCACTATCCTTTGTTTCCTCCGTCTGAATCTATCTTTTCCTTTTTCAGCATGGCCGATCTTAACCTTCCCGAGGGAGTACCCATACCCGGATGGTTCCGAAGGTACTTGGAAGCTAGGGCCAACGATGCGGGCCCAACAAACACTCCTCCTCCTCCTCCCGTACCTGAGGTTCCTCCTCTTCCTCCTCAGCGTCCACAAGCGGATTTCGCGAAGATTTGCAAAGGCTTTAAGGCGATGGGTGGCAAAAAGTTTGTTGGGACAGAGACATATGTTGAGGAAAGAAACTAGTTAAAGGAAACCGAAGACCTTTTTTGCTATCTTTGATGTAGAAGATCGTAGGAAAGTTCTGTTGGCAGTATGGCTATTGAAAGAGGAAGCTGCTTATTGGTGGGAAGTCACCAACGCTACTAGGCCTATAGAGACTTGGGCCGACTTGAGGATGAGGTTTGGGCTTAAGTTTCTATCATCTGCTAAGGAGAATCTGCAAATGGAGAGGTTTATATCTTTGAAGCAAGGGGACATGACTTTGAGGGAGTATGTGAATAAGTTTAACCAGCTTGCTTGATTCGGTTTAGACATGGTTAACACACCTCAGAAGAAGGCTCTACTCTTTTCTTGAGGATTGAATGAGCCATTGCAAGGTTTGGCTATGTCTCATATACCCATGGGGGCCACTTTTGAGAGCTTAGTGGATATGGCCTTGCTTCAAGGAGATGATAAGAATGGAAAGAAAGAATTTAAGCTTAATGAGACTCAAACGAAGAAGGCGGACTCCAGGTGGGGAGGCAACCAGAACAACCAGAACAATAAGAACAACAAGAACAACAAGGGTAACAAGGACAACAACAACAAGGCAAGGGAGACAAGGAAGTGCAACTTCTGTGGGATCACTGGACACATAGCCAAAGATTGTAGGAAGAAGAAGAGGAAGTTGGGAGAATGCTTTCATTGCGGAGAGTCTGGACACTACAGTAAGGATTGCCCAAAGAAGCAAGGACAGGGACAAGGACAGACTCAGTGAGCAGGACCTTCTGGAGGGCAGATGCATGCTTTCAACACTACTCCAGCTCCGGACCGAGGTAGTATTTCTGTAGAAAGCCTTGTTTACATTTCTGGTTTTCCTGTTCGAACTTTATTTGATTCTGGCGCATCGCTTACCTTTATTTCTTCTGACATTGTTGAAAGTTTGCACCTAAGTACTAGTCAAGTTGATGATCCCGTTAGTGTTTCAAATCCAATTGGGGGTTCTGCCCATCTATCTATGATTTGCATGGATTTGAGGATTTCTATCTTGACCGTAGAATTCACATGTAATGCTTATATTCTCGGGTTCATGGGATACGGGTTGATTTTGGGCATGGATTGGTTGTCCAGTTATGGAGCCATTCTCGATTGTGAGTATAGGGTAGTGAGGCTTATGACTCACCTTGGCAATACCCTAGAGATTTCTTGTATCCCTCTGGATCCCGTCATGTTATGTTATCTTGAATCCCTCGACTCGTCTATTGACAATCTTCAATCTGTGAGGGTGGTCCGAGAATATCCTGATGTTTCTGATGAGGTGAAGGGGTTACCCCCTAAACGCGAGACAGACTTTCGTATTTATCTTGTTGATAATGCCAAGCCAGTTTCATTGCCTGTTAGGCACATGGCCCCACGAGAAAGAAGAGAGCTTAGCAAGCAAATCAAGGAGTTGCTTGAGAAAAATTTCATTAGGCGAAGCATTTCTGAATGGGGTGCACCTGTGGTATTCGCTACTAAGGCGGATGGTTTGCTTCGTCTATGTGTTGATTATCGTGAGTTAAAAAAGCTGAAAAAGAAGAATAGGCACCCGTTACCGAGGATTGATGATCTCTTTGACAAGCTTGTTAGTGCTTCTGTTTTCTCTCAGCTCGATCTAGCCACCGGATTCCATCAGCTTAGAGTGGTTGAGGATAGTATTGACAATACTGCGTTTAGGACTCCAGATGGATTCTTTGAATGGCTCGTCATGCCGTTCGGTTTGAATAATGCACCCGCATACTTCTTTGATTTGATGAGTAGGGTGTTTAGGGAGTTCCTTAACAAGTTTGCTGTTGTCTTCGTGGATGATATTCCGATCTTCTGTAAGGACGAGGAGGAGCATGCTACACATCTCAAGGAGGTTATGGATACGCTTAGAGCTCATCAGTTAAAAGCCAAGTTCTCCAAATGACATTTTTGGAGAAGGGAAGTTCGGTTCCTTGGGCATATAGTTTCTAAGCAGGGCATAGCTGTGGATCCAGCTAAAGTTGTGCCGGTACAAGATTGGAAAGTTCCGAAGAATGCAACTGAAGTGAGAAGCTTTCTCGGTCTGGCGGGATTTTATAGGAAGTTCGTTAAGGACTTCGCTAAGATTTCAGCCCCTCTTACTAAGTTAACGAAGAAGAACTTAGTCTTTGCATGGGACTTAGAGTGTGAGCTTGCTTTTCAAAGGCTCAAGAAAGCCCTTACCACAGCTCCAGTTCTAGCATTACCCGATGGATGGAAGTTGTTTGCCGTGTACACCGATGCATGTGGCACGGGATTAGGCGCTATCCTTATGCAAGAAGGGAGAGTGATATGCTTTGGGAGTAGGCAACTCAAAGTTCATGAGAAGAACTATCCCACTCATGATTTGGAGTTGGTGGCGATCGTCTTTGCACCCAAATCTTGGCGCCATTATCTTCTAGGTGAAACGTTTGAGTTATGTAATGATCACAAGTCGCTCATGTACCTCTTCTCGTAGAAAGATTTGAATCTAAGGCAGCAGAGGTGGATGGAATTCTTGGCATCATATGACTTCGATATAGCTTATACCCCTGGCAAGGGTAATGTTGTGGCGGATGCACTAAGTAGAAAAAGTTGACTTTGAGTCCCTTGTTTGTTGAGATGAAGAGCCTAGAGTTCTTGGCAACCTTTGATTTTACACCCGCTGTTGGGTCGATGACTGGTTCCTTAGCATCCCTTGAGCTTAGACCTACACTTCTTGATCAAGTTGGGGCTTCACAGAGGGAAGACCCGCAGATAGTTGAGATCATGGACAAGTTGATTCATGGTGAGACGTCAAGTCACCTCGCTAGATATACTATTGATGACAAGGGGTGGCTAAGGCGTGATGGAAGACTATGTGTCCCACAAGTGGGAGACTTAGTAAATAAAGTTCTTGAGGAGGCGCATCACTCGAGGATGACCATACATCCCGGAGGGGATAAGATGTACCGGGACATGAAGCGCATTTTCTTTTGGGATGGGATGAAAATGGATGTTGCAGAGTTTGTTTCTAGATGCATTGTTTGCCAACAAGTAAAGGCCGAGTCGAAGAAGCCCGGTGGGCTACTGCATCCATTGGAGGTCCCGTAATGGAAGTGGGAAAGTATCTCTATGGATTTTGTGGATGGATTGCCGAGATCAAGGAAGGGGAATACTAGCATATGGGTCATAGTGGATAGACTCACAAAGAGCGCTCATTTCATTCCAGTGAAGAGCAAGAGGACCGCATCATGGCTAGCATCTGTTTATCTTCGAGATATAGTGCGATTGCATGGAGTTCCTTCTAGCATAGTGAGTGATCGTGACCCAATCTTCACTAGCCAATTTTGGAAGAGTTTGCAAGAAGCGATGGGTACGCGATTGAATCTAAGTACAGCCTATCACCCACAGACGGATGGCCAGACCGAAAGGGTGAATAGGGTACTAGAGGATCTGTTGAGGCTATGCATTCTTGACTTTGGTGGCACTTGGGAAGACCACCTTCCTCTCGTAGAGTTTGCTTATAATAACAGCTACCAAGCAAGCATAGGGATGGCACCATTCGAAGCTTTGTATGGGAGGCCGTGCAAGTCACCAACATGTTGGTGGGAGACGACGGATAAGCTTGTACTTGGGCCCAACATGATAAGGGACACATCCGAGAAAGTTGAGTTGATTCGAAGGCGGATGAAAACGGCCCAAGACAGACAGAAATCCTATGCAAACAAGCGAAGGACAGACTTAGAGTTTGAAGTGGGAGATATGGTCTTTGTGAAGGTTTCCCCCTTGCGAAATGTGGTTCGTTTTGGAGCAGTTGGAAATCTACCACCAAAGTTCGTAGGGCCCTTCCCTATCATCAAGAAGATTGGGCAAATGGCTTATTGGGTGGAATTGCCCGAGAAGCTGGCTGGAGTGCACAATGTCTTTCATGTCTCGCATCTCCGAAAATGCCTATATGAATCAGCCGAAGTAGTTGAACCTAGCATTCTTGAAGACGTGGAGGTAGAGAAAGAGGCAACCCTGAGGCGAGCTCCGATTCGTATCTTGGGAATGGAGATCAAGAAGCTGAGGAATCGAGAAGTGAAGTTAGTAAAGGTTCAGTGGAGTGAAGCCGATGAAGATGCAACTTGGGAAACCGAGGAGAAGATGCGTGGGCTTTGTCCATTTCTTTTTGAGGGTACATTCTCGATCTCTTTTCCCAGTTAGCATATCTTTCTTTTGCTATCCATGTTTATCTTGTTATTTCGCTAATCTTGTCATGGGAACCTTAGGTAGAAACCCTTTGGATGAAACATGCATTTGAAATATGTTATGCTTGATGGTTGCAAATGGTTGCAAGTGTTTGCAAGTGGTTACTCGTGGATGCATGATACACGTTAGGCACTAAGATCGGCTCACACACTTTCATATTGCATATGCATGAGTGTTTAAGCTTATTCATGGATGAAATTGTTATGCTATCACGTGGATGTTGCATATGGATGAATGTTATGTGCACTCATGTAGAGATTATAAATTATGTTAGGAATTTGCATACATTTGGACTCATTGCACAAACATATTCTGCATTAAGGAGGTTTACTGAGTCAGTAACCGCCTGATTTTCGCATTAGATAGGTGCATATACACACCCTTTTGCATATATTCATACAGCATTAGAAATCCTTTAAGGAAAATGATTACTTGTGGATGATGTTTTGAGTAGATGGATGATGGATGGTAGGATACGTTGTTCCTAACTTGGAGATTTCGGGGATGAAATCCTTTAAGGTGGGGAGAATGTAACAACCCGAATTTTTATAACATGTTAAAACAAGAAATCAGGGCATATTGAATCATAAGTTAAGAATCAATGGGAACGGGTTACGCCATTGCGTTCGTCTCGAAATTCTGCTTGAAAACGAGTACGAAATTTCATAAATCGGAGTCTGTATAACCAAGTTATGGCCAATAGAAGATTTCAGAAAATTCAAAATTCAGCCCGAAATTCAAATTCAGCTCCAAACAGTTTGGGCGGGAAAACTTCCCGCCCAGCCCCTGGTCGACTGGGGAGTCGACCTGCCCCAGCTCAGGTCGACTGCCCAGTCGACTTGGGTGTCGACCTGGGGGTCGACTTCCCTGGTCGGCCATGTTTGTCTGATGCACCTGTTTGCTCCTTTAGGTCTGTTCAGTTGGCCTGTGACGTGATTTGATGGTTCAGATCTAAACTAAGGTTAATCCTATGGCCTAAACTTGTCTCTACACCTATAAAAACACCCTAATACCTAGCCTAAACCACCAAAAATCATCCTAACAACTAAATTCTGCCAAAATGCTCCCTAATCATGGCCTCCATCTTCATCTGGTGAGCTTCTAAGGCAAAGGAGCAATCTTTCTTCGTCAAATCAAAGGAGCTACTTATATTCTCAAGGCTTCTAGTGTTGCTACATCATTCCTAGAGCTTCTACAACGTCTCTATGTTGTTCTATTTTGTTCTAGTTCGCATAGCCACGATTTGTAAGCCCCACTCTACTCTTAGATTAAAACTATGAAATTAATATGAACATGTAGCAAGTTGAAATGGGATTTTTTGTGCAATACTTGTCTTTGGTCTATCATTGTATGCATAGATCCATTCATGACTCTTTTGATCTATAATTATGGGACTATCATGAACCTAGTATCATTCACCTTGATTTTTAGGCAGAAAGCTATGAGCTTTATTTGGGGATTATGCATAAAGCAACATAGAACCCCTCATAACCTTGATGTTAACTTGCCTATGATGTTGAACTGCATGCTAGTCACAAGTTTATCACTTTATGTCAACTATTACCATGTTATCTATTTGCTAAGTTTGATGTCATACATGTTTTGAGGCCAATAATCCTATATGCTAGTTGTGATGAACACCTTTGCCTCAAATATCATTATGTTTAACTTATTACCAACTTTATCACCTTATGCCCATCTTTGTCATGTTGTTATGTTCCCCTTCTTGATCTATTTGTGTTGATGCGAATTTACGTGCGATGGGAATACGTTATGGGTAGTTAGGCGAACTTGAAATGACATGAAACACATGACTTGAAATGTGACATGAAAATTGATTATGCTTGAAAACTTGAATGTGGTCATGACATGTAGAAAACCATAAAGTGGCCAACTCGAGGTTGGTTTGAGTTTGTAGCGTAAATCTGCCCGGAACCGCCCGGCAAATCCAGTGTCTACAAACAATAGGATCCAATGTGAGTCGTTAGTCATATCGCGCTTGACACCCGAGGTTAGACTATGTTGTGGTGTAAATCTGCCCGGACCCGCCCGACACATCCAGTAACCACAACAATGTCTAATGTGAGAGGTTGGGCGCATTAAGTTAATTAATGCCACATGATAGGGTTAAGTCATGAACCACTTGGATACACCTAACCAACTTGAAACATGATTGGATAGGGTGAGCCACGCTTAACCCCTTAGAAACCCTAGTTACGTGGTCCTTTTCAACAGTAACCCTCTTGGATGTATCACGATACCCTAGGGACAAGGCTAGGGTGGGGCACGATTACTGGGCTGATTGTAAGCGACCAGAAAGACGGCTGAGTAGGTGCGCCAGTGTAGGTTCAGGCGGGCTATGGTCGTGCACATAGTCCGAAGTTGAAAAATAACAGACATGGGCACCAGTAGGTTTAGACTGTGCGTGCTTGATTTGTGTTAGTGGTTGGCACCCTAGGACTTGATACACCCTAGGGTGGACCTAGCACAGTTGACTACATTCCGTGATTGGGCCGTATGACACTGACACTCGACGAGTTAGGCTTATAGGGAGCCGATCGACTAGACCGTGTAGTTGGACCTTGACTTGGGTCATCTCATGATGTTGGGCCAAGGGATCATTTCTTGTTTATACTTGACATGGGTTAGAATACTAGTACTATTGGTGCAAAAAATAAACCTTGTATATGCGATGCCACACTTGATCTACCTTGTTATCTATTTATCATGCCAGTTAGTTACCATCTTTATGTTTCATCTCAGTTTCTCATGTTTAGTTAACTTCATTAGTTTTTATACTAATAGTAGGTAGGACTTACCAGTCTTTATGACTGACATTTTTTCTTTCACCTCTTTTCTTCCGTTCCCCCCACCCCCCCGGTTCTCAGGGAGGGAACACTAGTGCTTAGCTTGGACATTTGGCTCGCTTTCTTGACAGCTCATGTACGGTTTGGACTTGAGCTTGCTATGGCTTCACCACATCTATTTTGGGGATAGTTTACTTTATGTTATTTTCAGTTTATGTTTCTAGAATTGTGGTAGTTGGAAAATAATGACTAAGTATTTTGATGTAAGTTGACTTTGGTTTGGAAATGGTTAACTATGGTTTTTAAATTTCTACCGCTGCTTTATTTATTTATTTATGTTCTGTCTTGTGATATCTCTGTGCATGTTTACCTAGACAACAACCCTCCAAAGCTAGTGCAATCACTCGTGAGTGTGGCCCTGGCGGAGGTGGGGTGTTACACTCCTCCTCCTGGTACCGCCTTTGCCAAAATATGCAAAGACTTTAAAGCAATGGGCAGCAAGAACTTCGTTGGAACTAAAACCTTTGTTGAGGCACAAAACCGGCTAAAGGAAACTGAAGACTTATTCATTATCTTTGATATGGAGGACCATAGGAAAGTTCAATTGGCAGCATGGTTGTTGAAAGAGGAAGCAACATTTTGGTGGGAAGTCACAAACGCTACCAGGCCAGTTGAAACTTGGGCAGACTTTAGAGAGAGGTTTGGGCTTAAATTCTTATCGTCAGGAGAAGAGAACCTTCAGATGGAGAGGTTCTTAGCAATCAAGCAAGGGGACATGTCGGTTAGGGAGTACGTGAATAAGTTTAATCAGCTTGCTCGGTTCGGTTTGGATTTGGTCAACACAGCCCAGAAAAAGGCTGTATGCTTTGCTCGAGGATTGAACGAGCCACTACACAGCTTGTCCCTAACTCATATACACATGGGGGAGACCTTTGAAAGCTGGGTGGATATGGCTCTACTTCATGAGGAAGACAAGAATAGCAAGAAAGAGGTTAAGCCTAATGTGACTCAGAATAAAAAGCTGACTTCAAGAAGGGGATCAACAAGAATAACAAGGGCAACAACAAACCACGAGAGACGAGGAAGTGCAACTTTTGTGGTATTACGGGACATCTAGCTAAAGACTTTAGAAAGAAGAAAAGAAAGCTAGGTGAATGCTTTCATTGTGGAGATACTGGACACATCAGCGAGCATTGCCCAAAGAAGCAAGGGTAGGGGCAAGGGCAGACCCAGCGAGCAGGAACTTCTGGAGGGTAGTTGCATGCTCTCAATACCACACCAGCTCCAGACCGGGTCAGAAATATTTCCATAGAAAGCCTTGTTTATATTTCTGACTTTCCTGTTCGAACCTTATTTGACTCTGGTGCATCGCAAACTTTTATTTCTTCTAATGTTGTTGAAAATCAGCACCTAAGTACTAGTCTGGTTGAGGATCCCGTTATAGTTTAAAATCCAATTGGGGGCTCCGCCCATTTATCTATGATGTGTGTGGATTTAAGGATCTCTATCTTAAGCGTAGAGTTCACGTGTAATGCTTATGTTCTCGGATTTCTGGGGTACGGTTTGATCCTAGGTATGGATTGGCTGTCTGATTATGGAGCCATCCTTGATTGTGAACAAAGGATAGTGAGGCTCATGACTCGCCTTGGTAATGCCCTTGAAATTTCATGTAAGCCAAAGCGTCCGGTCATGTTGTGTTATCTTGAATCTCTTGACTCGTCTGAGGATAATTTGAAATCTGTAAGAGTGATCCGAGAATATATAGATGTCTTTGATGAAGTGAGGGGGTTACCTCCTGAACGCGAGATAGACGTCCGAATTTATCTTGTTGATATTGCCAAGCCAGTTTGATTGCCCGTTAGGCACATGGCCCCGCGAGAAAGAAGAGAGCTCAGTAAACAAGTTAACGAGTTGCTTGAGAAAAATTTCATAAGGCGAAGCATTTCTGAATGGGGTGCTCCAGTGGTATTCGCTACTAAGGCGGATGGATCGCTTCGTCTGTGCGTAGATTATCGTGAGTTAAAAAGGCTGACAAAGAAGAATAGGCACCCACTACTAAGAATCGACGATCTGTTTGACCAGCTTGTGGGAGCATCTGTTTTCTCTCAACTCGATCTAGCCACAGGATTCCATCAACTTAGAGTGGCTGAGGTTAGCATTGACAAAACTGCGTTTAGGACTCTAGATGGGTTCTTCGAATGGCTCGTCATGCCGTTTGGGTTAACGAATGCACCCACATACTTTGTAGATTTGATGAGTAGGGTGTTTCGGGAGTTCCTTAACAAGTTTGTGGTAGTTTTCGTGGATGATATTTTGATCTTCTCAAAAATGAAGAAGAGCATGCTAAACATCTCAAGGAAGTCATAGAAACGCTTAGACCACACCTCCAAATGCCATTTTCGGAGGAAGGAAGTTCGGTTCCTTGGACATGTAATTTCTAAGCAAGGCATAGACGTGGACCCCGCAAAGGTAGTCGCGGTACAGGACTGGAAAGTTACTAAGAATGCAACGGAGGTGAGGAGCTTTCTCGGTTTGGCGGGCTACTACAGGAAGTTCATTAAGGACTTCGCTAAGATTTCAGCCCCTCTTACTAAGTTAACAAAGAAGAACCTAGCTTTTTTATGGGACATAGAGTGTGACGTTGCTTTTCAGAGACTTAAGAGAGCCCTCACCACAGCTCCAGTTTTGGCATTACCCACTGGAGGTGAGGTGTTTACGTTGTACACAGATGCGTGCGGCATGGGACTAGGTGCCGTCCTAATGCAAGAAGGAAGAGTAATATGCTACGGGGGCAGACAACTTAAAGTTCATGAGAAAAACTATCCCACGCATGACTTGGAGTTGGCCGCGATTGTTTTTGCACTTAAAGCTTGGCGCCATTATCTTCTAGGGGAGAGGTTCGAGCTATATACCGACCACAAATCGCTTAAGTACCTCTTCTCACAGAAAGATTTGAATCTGAGGCAATAGAGGTGGATGGAGTTCTTGGCATCATATGAATTTGATATAGCTTATACCCCTGGCAAGGGTAATGTGGTGGTAGACGCGCTAAGTAGAAAAAGGTTGACTTTGAGCCCCTTGTTTGTTGAAAGGAAAAGCCTTGAGTTTATAGCAACCTTTGATTTTACACATGCTGTTGAGTCATTGACTGCTATGTTTGCATCTCTTGAGTTAAGACATACACTTCTAGATCAAGTAGGGACTTCACAGAAGGAAGACCCACAGATAGTCGAAATCATGGACAAGCTGATTAGGGGTGAGACGTCAAGTCACCTCAGTAGGTAAACTATAGATGACAATGGATGGCTAAGGCGCAATGGAAGGCTATGTGTCCCACAAGTGGGACACTTAGTAAGGAAAGTCCTCGAAGAGGTGCACCACTCGAAGATGACTATACATCCCGAAGGGTATAAGATGTACAGAGATATGAAACGCATTTTCTTTTGGGCTGGAATGAAAAAGGACGTGGCAGAGTTCGTTTCAAAGTGCATGGTGTGCCATCAAGTAAAGGACGAGTCAAAGAAGCCGGTGGGCTATTACATCCTTTGGAGGTTCCGCAATGGAAACGGGAGAGTATCTCGATGTATTTCATGGATGGACTGCCTAGGTCAAGGAAGGGAAATACTAGCATATGGGTCATAGTTGATAGACTCACAAAAAGTGCTCACTACATTCAAGTGAAAAGCAAGAGGACCGCATCATGGCTAGCGTCTATTTACCTTCGAGAGATAGTACATTAGCATGGAGTTCCTTCTAGTATAGTTAGTGATCGTGACCCGATTTTCACTAGCTAGTTTTGGAATAGTCTACAAGAAGCAATGGGTACACGACTGAACTTGAGCACGACCTATCACCCACAGACGGATGGACAAACCGAAAGGGTAAATAGGGTACTAAAAGATCTCCTAAGGCTATGCATTCTTGACTTTGGTGGTACTTGGGAAGACCATCTTCCTCTCGTGGAGTTTGCATATAACAATAGTTACCAAGCTAGCATCGGAATGGCACCGTTCGAAGCCCTGTATGGAAGACCATGCAAATCGCCAACTTGTTGGTGGGAGACGACAGAAAGACTTATACTTGGGCACGACATGATAAGGGACACCTCTGAGAAAATTGAATTGATACGAAGACAGATGAAAACGGCCCAAGATAGGCAGAAATCTTATGCAGACCAGAGAAGGACATACCTGGAGTTCGAAGTCGGAGATATGGTCTTTATAAAAGTTTCTCCGTTATGCAATGTAGTTCGTTTTGGAGCAGTTGGAAAGCTAGCACCAAGGTTGGTAGGACCGTTCCCTATCACTAAGAGGATTAGATGGATGGCCTATAAGGTAGACTTACCCGAGAAGCTATCTGGGGTGCACAATGTCTTTCACGTATCGCATCTCTAGAAGTGCTTGCATGAGTCAGCCGAAGTGGTTGAGCCAAGCATCATTGAAGACATAGAAGTGGAAAAATAAGCAACATTGAGGTGAGCTCCGATTCATATCTTAGTAAGGGAGATTAAGAAGCTAAGCAATCGAGAAGTCAAGCTAGTTAAAGTGCAGTGGAGTGAAGCCCAAGAAGACGCAACTTGGGAAACCGAAGAGAAGATACGCTCGCTTTACCCATTTCTTTTTGAGGGTACATTCTCGATCTCTTTTTCCTATAAACTTGAAAACCTTTTCGTATCATGCTTCTACTATCTACGTTTGTCTTGTTAACTTCCCGATCTTATCTTGAGAACCTTAGGTAGAACCATATGGATGTAAACATGTGATTGAAACATGTTATGGTTGATGGCTGCAAATGGTTGCGAGTGGTTGCAAGTGGTTGCTAGTGGATGCATGACACACATCAGGCACTAGATCGGCTCAGTCACATTTTCTTGTTGCATATGCATAAGTGGCTATACTTGTACATGGATGGAACTTGTTATGCTATCATTTGGATGTTGCATATGAATGAATGTTTGTGCACTCATGTAGAGATTATAAACTATGTTACGAATTTGCATACATGTTGGATTCATTACACTAACATATTTTGCATTAAGGAGGTTTACAGAATCAGTAACCGCTTGATCGTTTGCATTAGATAAGTACATATACACACACTTTCTGCATATGTTCATACAGCACTAGAAATATTTTAAGGACAATGGTTGCCTGTGGATGATGCTTTGAGTACATGCATGATGGATGATAGGTCACATCATCCCTAAGTTGGAGATTTCGGGGACGAAATCCTTTAAGGGGGGAGAATGTAACAACCCGTTTTTTTATAACGCGTGATAACCATAAATTAAGGCAGGATTAAATTTTAAAATAAAAATAAAGGGAAACAGGTTACACCATTACGTTTGTCTCGAAATTCTGCTAGGAAATGAGTCCGAGTTTTCCAAAATCGGAGTCCGTATGACCAAGTTATGACCTTTCATAGTTTTCAGAAGTTTTCAAGTTCAAAACAGCTCAATTCGAATTCAAAATTTGAAATTCAAACCTCAGAATGGACTGGGCAGGAAATTTCCCTCCCAGGACCAGGTCGATCTGGGGGTCGACTATGTAGTCGACCTACCAAGGGCCAAGTCGACCATAGTGTCGACCTGGGCGTCGACCTGGTGCCCGAGCCCACTTTTGAAGCTTGATTCACTTTGATGTTTCTGGCCTCATTTCTGTCTACATTCGTGGACCTGACCCTATAAATACAGCCCCTAACACTAGTCTCTCTACACAAAATTCTTTCTGACCTTAAGCTGCTCCAATTCTGGTTGAAAAGTTAGAGAGAGGGACTGCTTCTTCTACGTCGAAACTACATTGCTGATGTGGGGATATCTGTTAGGACTTGACTAAGCATATAAAGATTCAACATCGACTCTCTTTTTCTAATTCTCGAACCACGATCTATAAGCCCTAGTTATTTTTAGATTTAAACAGTAAATGTAATATGAATATTATGTAAATTGAAATTGGACCTATGTTTGATGACTGATTTACATCCATTCTTGTTCATCTTGGATCTTGACTTTTGGATATATTACTATGACATTGATTTGGGGCATATTCATGTTGTAAATCAAAATGAAAACCCCTCATATTATCATGTTGAATCTGCTATTAGTCACAAGTTTATGACTATCATCTTATGTCAATCGTTACCATGATTATGCTATCACCTTATGTCAATCGTTACCATGACTATACTATCACCTTATGACAACTGTTATCTTGACTTGTACCTTATTTTGTTAGATTTGGAATCTTTATGTTTGAGCACAGTATTTCAAATGCCAGTAATGTTATATCATTTATCTCAAGTTATACCATGCTATGTTAGTAATCACTTTTGCCACCTTATACCCGTTCCTTTTTATGTTATTCCCTAATTAGATTTATTTGTATCGATTCGAGCTTACGTGCGATGGGAATACGATTTGGGTATACTCGGTAAAACATGAATTGGCTTTGAACTTGAACATGAATGTTATTATAACTTGAACCTGGATATGGACATGAACTTGACACGATTTGACATGAAACATGACATGAAAACTCGACATGAATTTTGACTTGAAAACTTGAACGTGGGCATGACAATTAGATAAACTTGAAAATGTCCAACTTGAGGTTGGGTTGAGTTTGCAGTGTAAATCTTCTAGGAACCGCCTGGCAAATCCAGTAACTGCAAACAATAGGATCCAATGTGGGTAGTTGGTCATATCGAATGAAAAACCCGAGGTTAGACTATGTTGTGGTGTAAATCTGCCCGGAACCGCCCGGCAAATCCAGTGACCTCAACAGTTAGTCTAATGTGAGAGGTTGCGTGCACTAATGAATTAATGCCACATGATAGGGTTAAGTCATGAACCACTTGAATATACTTAACCAACTTGACACAATGATTTTATAGGGTTAAGTCATGAACCGCTTGAGCACACTTAACCAACTTGATACATGATTTGGATAGGGTTAAGTCACGAATTTGAATGACAACACTTAACCCATTAGAAACCCTAGTTGCGCGGTCCTTTTCAGTAGTAACCCACTTAGATGTATCACGATACCCTGGGACTAGGCAGGGTGGGGCACGATTACTGAGCTGATTGTAAGCGACCAGAACGATGGCTGAGTAGGTGCGTCATTGTAGGTTCAGGCGGACTATGGTCGTGCACGTAGTCCGGAGTTGAAAAAGCAGGCATTGGGCACCTGTAGATTTAAACTGTGCGTGCTTGATTCATGTCGGTGGTTGGCATCATAGGACTTGATACACCCTATGGTGGACCTAGCACAGGTTACTACATTTCAGGATAGGACTGTATGACACGGACACATGACGAGCTAGAACTTGTAGGGAGTCGATCGATTAGTAGATCGTACCGTGGGACCCCGTAATGGGTCACTTCATGATATTGGGCCAAGGGATCATTTCATAATTAATACTTGACATGGGTTAGAACACTAGTACAGTTGGTGCAGCGAATCTGGAATATGCGATGCTAGACTTGACTTATCCTGTTATCTGAATTATCCTACCTGTTCTATTATCATCGTTATGTTTAATTCCAGTTTTCACATGTCATGTTACCTTTACTAGTTTTCATAATGAAAGTCACTAGGGCTTACCAGTCTTTATGACTGACCCTTTTTCTTTCGCCTCTTTTTCATTCGTTCCCCCCCCCCCAGGTTCTTAGGGACGAAACATTAGCTCTTAGCTTGGATTTAGCTTGCTTTCTGACAGCTCATGTACGCTTTGGTCTTGGGCTATGCTATGGCTGCTTCTGCTTATGGCGAATAATTTACTTTTGTTATCTTAAGTTTATGCTTCTTTATTTGGAACTTGATGTAATGGAATAATTTGTATTTTTGATATATGAGGTTTTGACTCTTTTCTTGAAAGTAAAAAAAGTTGGTTTTTAATTTCTACCGCTGCTTTATTTATGTTCTGCCTTGTGATATCTCTGTGCATGTTTACCTAGATAATACTCCACAAAAACTAGTGCATTCCCTTTGTGAGTGACCCTAGCGGAGGTGGGGTGTTACATCTCTGGTCATCGACCACCATCTTCATCATCGATTTCTTATCGTCGTTTCAGTTATTCAGGGATAAACCCGGTCTTTCTGAGCAACTCGCGTATATAATTAACAAGTGCTACACAAACACAACATACGCCTTATTCCAATTCATCAGTCACTAACCGTAAATTGGTAAGAGAACGATTTCCCAAATATTAACCCCGAAGGCCGAAACCAACATTAGATCAAAACCCAGGAAACCATTCGACTTAGATAACCTTCAGTTAGTTTATAAATTTCACATTCCTAGGGATAGGTTCCCATTAATTTTTTCAAAGATAAATTCTTTAGTATAATTTTCATGTGAAACACAGTCAACCATCAAATATCTAATAAACCGGGTAAATTCGGTTTATTTCCATTCCATATCATTTATAATATTTTATAACGATTTATCGCTATTTTTATTTATTTAAAAATAGCCAATTTATTCAATAGACGCTTCAGGCCAAAACGTGTCCGTGGCGCTGTTTTTCTTTAGATTTGATTTACACATATCTGAAAATCTAACTATTGGATCTTCACAAAATTTGTATCATTAGAAAGATCTTTTCAAAACGAACCAAGCGGTTTTAGTTTTGGGAAAATCCGACGGTCAAATCTCCCAGTACACTCGTTTGAAGTTTCGATTTCAAAATACTGTAGCGTCATTATTCGATTTAATTTATATATATATATATATATATATATATATATATATAATCGATTCTGGCGCTGTTTTTCTTCAGATTTGAATTAAACATTCCAGACAATCCAACCGTTGGATTTTCACAAAGTGGGTATCGTTGGAAAGATATTTCCAAGACGAACCCAACAGTTACGGTTTCGGGAAAATCTGATGGTCAGATCTCCCGCACTAATCTTTTGAAATCACGGTTTCAAAACACGAACTGCAGCTTCGTTATTTGTTTTATTTTAATCAAACTTATATATATATATATATATATAATCTATTCTTCGATTTCAAAACCATATTCTTTTCATACATTTGATAAAAATGATATTTTTATCCAACAGACATTTATTTCAACGCTTCACTATTTTTAACTATTCATGTATATAATTAAAATGTGATTTTTAATGTAGAACAATTTATTTCAAAACATGACTATTTTATATAGTTCAAATAGATGATAAAAATATGATTTTCATTATAAAACAATTTATTTCAAAACACGACTATTTTATATAGTTCATATAGATGATAAAAATATGATTTTTATTATAAAACAATTTATTTCAAAACAAGAATATTTTATATAGTTCATATAGATAAAAAAATATGATTTTTATTATAAAACAATTTATTTAAAAACATGAATGTCGTTCAACACATGAATTTCTATTCAACACATGAATTTCTATTCAACACACGAATATAATTTCAACACATGAAAATAATTCTAACACATGAATATTATTCAAAATTTCAGTTGCATAATGGCAGGGTAGATAAAACCGGGGCCGTCCCTAGTACGGCTCCTCGCTCTACGTTAAAGCCTCGCAGCTTTTGACAATGGGGTTTTCATGCATCTAGTTCGCACGCAGGCGGCATGTTTATTAGTTTTTTTTTCTTTTCCACAAAATAATCCTATGTGGTTTCAACCAAATAATTCTCAACCACAAACTGGTATTTTTCAACCACAATCAATCAATTTCAACCACAAACAATTCTAATCAACCATTCGCTATAAACCAATTTTCACACCAATCACAACCAATAAATATCGTCCATGGTTTGTGGACGAGGGGCGTGTATATATATATAATTATATTTCACTTCTATCTCAACATATATATATAATTTTTACAATGCATATATAACTTATACATTGAACATACAACTTATACAACGCTTATGCATGAGGTGTACAACGCTTATATAACTCATACTTTGAATATATAATTTATACATCGTCATTTCCATATCGTTTATAATTCAAAAATCTCACATTGGGTTCCACTCCACCAAAAATTGCAGAAGGCTCAGAAAATTAAGCAGTCTCTTCTAGAATGTAAAGGACGTCCCCACGAGTCCACTGTCTCTTGTTTCACTGAATTTCGTCAACATAGCAAAAGGATATGATTTTTACAGTGAAATCAAAAACCGTAGCGCTTTAAAGTGCTATAGAATAGTTTAAATTATAATCAGGCGTACCTTTTAGTTTTGTTCAAAACTAGGTTTCGATTTTTCTTCGAATCCGGGTAGCTAGGGGCCGATCGGGTTGCATGAGGTCGAAGAGCTAGGGGAGGCGCAGCTACGCCGAAGGTGGGGCCCAGTTCGGTGGCGTCATTGAATGGCAGCGGCGGTGGAAAGTCTCCGACTTTGGAGGCCTCAAACTCGATGAATACCAAACTAAAATTACAAATCCTATATGGATTTAAAGAGGAGAAGGAGAGCTTCAAAATGAATCAAGAATTACGCAATTTCATTGTGAAATGGAGGAGAAATCGAAGAGAGAAGGTTCGGCCCCCTTTCCGTCGTTTATTGTGAGCAATAGTCGGGGAGAGAGAAAGATGTTGACTAATAATTTTTTTTATATTTGTATATTATAAAAATCCAAAAATACCCCTCTTCACATACTAACACCAATCCAAACCCAACGACTGTCGTCCCTAGCCAAATACCCCTATTCCGAACACAGTGGAATATGTTTCGTAGGCCCATTCGACTTTTTCAGTCAGTTTCTCTTCAAATTAAAATATAAAACATTCAATATTCGATTTGAATGTACATTTCAATTTGCTGGGGCCACATATTAGTTCTAAAAATTCCCGAAAAATAAATCTAGCTATTTTTTGACGATATGGTCCCAACAAAACTAGTTTCGTCGAATTTTGAGACCGTTTGAAAAATGGCCCTTTTCTGGTCGATCCAATTTAACAGAAATCGAACAAACACATTTTCCTTTGCCACGCTCACACACTAGCTTCAAAAGTTATGAAATTTGAAACCTAGCAATAATTTGACATCCTGGATCCAACAAAAGTTGTTTTGTCGAATTCTGAGGTCGTTTGCAAAATGGCCATTTTCACGGGCTATATAAACTCTATAGCGACCTTTCTTAAAATTCATTTGGCCATAACTTTTGCTTCCCACTACGAAACTTTGAGTTTTCAGATTCGTTAGAAAGATATTCACTAACATATTTAAATATTTTTAGTTTCACTAAAATCCGTTTTGTTTTTCTCATGGTACAATCAGTCAAAGTTTGAATTCAAATTTTGAAACTACCGCGCCATTTCAGGCTTTGTTTATAATTCAAAGTAATTATATTTGTTTTAAAACATCGATTCAAACACAATTTTCGTCGTTATTATTTAAAATATTTATTTCAAATATTTAAAATCCACCAAAAGAGCCAATTAAAAAAAATTAAATTGGTTTAGATTTTCCGGGTTGTTACAACCTATTTGACTAGAAAACCCTAGTAACGGGGACCCATTTCAGTAGTAACCCAATTAGGTATCATGGTACCCTGAAACTAGGCAGGGTGGGGCACGATTACTGGGTTGATTGTAAGCGGTCAAAAGCGACGGCGGTGGGTGCAACAGTGTGGGTTCTAACGGAGTGCGGGCATACACACACTTCGGAGCAGACAAACAGGGCACCGGGGGCACTAGTAGTATAACCTATGCATTTATAGTTTTGTGTCAGGTCGCCACCATGGGACTTGATACACCCCATGGTGGGGCTAGCATAGGTACCTACAATCTTTGGGGGCCGTAAGACACAGAGGATTATGCGAGTAGGAGCCGATCTTTAGAAAAAGGGGATAACTTCACCTCCAGCATGGGGTGCTAGTTAAGACAACACAAGTAGGTGCAGAGATATAGTATGGGGTGCGATAGTATATTCGATTCAAACTGCTTTGTCTTAGTTTATGACACTCTCCTATTTCCATTTTATACTTATCATGCCCTTATTCTTATTCTCATACTGAAGAGTCACTAGAATTACCAGGCTTTATGTCTGACCCTATTTTCTTTCGTCTTCTTTTCATCCGTTCCCCCCCAGGTCCGTAGGGAGGAAGCAACTCAGCTTAGTCAGACTCTTTGCAAGTTTCAAGATAGTAGATGTACGGTTTGGACTCTCTCTCCTTGGCCATGGCGGTTGGACACAATCATGGGGATTTATGCAGTTTTAATCATGTTTTATGCTTCTTTATTTAATAACCAAGACAGAAATGATGTTGTAATGTTTTGGAAGTTGTTATGAGACAATTATGCAAATGTTTTGTATGAACAAGTATTTTATGAAATAAAAGTCTGTTTGTTTCCGCTGCTTATATATATGTGTTCATATATGTCTTGTGTTTTATCCATGACTTTTACTTACAAACCTCCACCGAAGTTAAGGTCGTCCCTTGTGAGTGACATTAATGGAGGGTGGGGTGTTTCACTTGGTATCACAGCACAGTTTTACCAGACTAGATAAAAGTTTTTGAAACTATTTTCAAAAAGAAGTTTAAAGAAGCATTATTTTCAAGAAAAAGAGTTATTTTTAAAAAGGCATAATTCCCCAAAAGCCATATGCACGATCTCTTTATCCTTTGTCTTGAATACTTTTCTTTTTGTTCCAGCATTTCTGGAGACCTTAACCTTCCAGAAGGAGTAACGATACCCGGCTGGTTTCGAAGGTACCTAGAGGCTAGGGCCAATGGTGCGGGCCCAGCAGACATCCCTCCTCCAAAAGTGGCAGCGGTTCCTCCACCTCCCCCTCCTCCTCGGGGGAATACTTTCGCTAAGATATGTAGATACTTCAAAGCTATGGGTGGAAAGGACTTTTATGGAACTGAATCCTTTGTAGTAACAAGGAACTGGCTGAAGGAGACCGATGACTTGTTCGTCATCTTCGAAGTTGACGACAGGCAAAAGATACAGCTAGTAGTGTGGTTGCTTAAAGATAAAGCTTCCTATTGGTGCGAAGTTACCCATGCTGAGAGGCCAGTGGAGACTTGGGAAGATTTCAGGATGAGGTTTGAGATGAAATTCCTCTCCCAAGCTGAAAGAAGCCTACAAATGGAGAAGTTCCTGACTTTGAAACAAGGAAATATGACAATCAAGGAGTACGTTAATCGGTTTAACCAACTGGCCAGATTTGTGCTAGATTTGGTAAACACCCAACTCAAGAAGGCCCTTCGCTTCGCCAAAGGTCTGAATGAGCCTCTGCACAGCCTTGCGATGACCCATATACCCATGGGAGCAACTTATGAAAGCTTGGTGGACATGGCGTTGCTACACGAGGAAGATAAAGGCAAGAAGGAGGCAAAGGTGGAAGTGCCTCAAGAATAGAAAGAAGGTTTACAGGCTAAGAAGACAGACTTCAAGAAAGGCGGGAAGAACAACAAATCCCATGAAAAGAGAAAGTGCAATTTCTGTGGCATTATGGGACATATAGCAAAAGACTGCAGGAAGAAGAAGGCAAAGATGAATGGGGGTTGTTTCCATTGTGGAGAGACTAGACACTTGTCTAAGGACCGCCCAAAGAAGCGGGGGCAGGGACAGAGGACTGGATACACCTCAGGGGGACAGGTTCACACGCAGGTGGCACCTCTACAGGAACGAGGTAGAAATATTTTTGTAGAAGGCTTAGTTTATCTTTATGATCATCCAGTTCGCACTCTCTTTGATTCTGGTGCATCACACTCCTTTATTTCATCTGCTTTAGTAGAATCTCTGCACCTAGACACTAGTATGGTAGAAGATCCCTTGGTTGTTTCGAATCCAATTGGGGGCTCGGCTTATTTGTCGATGGTTTGCTTGGATTTGAAAATCTATATTCTAAGTGTTGAATTTAGATATGGTGCCTTTGTTTTGGGCTTCTCAGGATATGGACTGATCTTAGGCATGGACTGGTTATCCAATAATAGCGCCATTCTTGATTGTGAGAAAAGAGTGGTTAGTCTCTTGACTCGGCTCGGTAACACTCTAGAAATTTCTTGTAATCCCTTGAATGCTGTTATGCTTAGTTATCTAGAGTCACTTGACGCTTCTGTTGAGAATTTGCAGTCATTAGAGTAGCCCGGGAATATCCGGATGTCTTTGAAGAGGTGAAAGGCTTACCACGGAAGCGCGAAATAGACTTTCGCATATATCTTGTTGATAATGCAAAGCCTGTAGCTTTGCCTGATAGACACATGGCTCCAAAGGAGAGAAAGGAGCTCAGTAAGCAAGTTATGTAGCTTCTCGAGAAGGGGTTTATAAGGAGAAGTATCTCAGAATGGGGTGCTCCAGTGGTGTTCGCCACCAAAGCAGATGGTTCACTACGTCTCTGTGTGGACTATAGGGAGCTAAATAAGCTGACTAAAAAGAATAGACACCCGCTTCCCAGAATAGACAATTTGTTTGATCAACTTGTAGGTGCGTTGGTCATCTCCCAACTTGATCTAGCTACTGGGTTCCATCAGCTAAGGGTAGTTGAATATAGCATTGATAAAACAGCGTTTAGAACCCCAGACGGTTTCTACGAGTGGCTTGTCATGCCTTTCGGTTTGACAAACGCACCCGCTTATTTCGTGGACCTAATGAGCAGGGTGCTCAGAGAATTCCTCAATAAGTTCGTTGTGGTCTTCGAAGACGATATTTTGATCTTCTCAAAGAATGAGGAAGAGCATGCTCAGCATCTGAAGGAGATCATGGAAACTCTTCCAGTTCATTAGCTAAAAGCCAAATTCTCCAAGTGCCACTTTTGGAGAGAAGAAGTAAGGTTTCTTGGGCATATAGTGTCCGAAGATGGGTTAGCCGTGGACCCCGCGAAAGTGGTGGCAGTGCAAGATTGGAAGACACCGAGAAATGCAACCGAAGTCCGAAGCTTTCTTGGGTTAGCCAGTTATTACTGAAAGTTCATTAGGGATTTCACGAAAATCTCAGCTCCACTCACAAAGTTAACAAAGGAGAATCTGGCATTCACTTATGAATTGGATTGCTAATTTGCTTTCCAACGATTAAAAAGGGCTCTCACAACAGCCCTAGTTCTGACTTTGCCAGATGGAAGCAAGATGTTCACCGTATACACTATGCTTGTGGTACGGGACTAGGCGTTGTTCTGATGCAAGAACGGAGGGTAGTAGCTTATGGTGGAAGACAACTGAAAGTGATTGAAAAGAACTACTCAACCCACGATCTTGAGTTGGCCGCCATTGTCTTTGCGCTTAAGTCTTGGTGCCATTATCTCCTAGGTGAGAAATTCGAATTATATACTGACCATAAATCGTTGAAGTATCTTTTCTCGTAGAAAGATCTTAACTTGAGGTAGCAAAGATGGATGGAGTTCCTTGCCTCATATGACTTTGAAATTTCTTATAATCCTGGCAAAGGAAACGTAGTAGCAGACGCGTTGAGCCAAAAGAAACTGATCTTAAGCCCTCTCTTCGTGGAAAGGCAAAGTTTGGAGTATATAGCCAGTTTTGACTTTAGGCCATCCTATGATTTCGTACCTGGTTTATTGGCATCCCTAGAAGAACGGCCCACTCTTTTAGACTCAATAGGGGCCGCACAATGCGAAGACCCTCAGCTTGTGGATGTGATTGATATGCTAATTAGGGGTGAAACTTCCAGTCACCTCAATAGGTACTCCATCGATGATAAAGGTTGGCTGAGACGTGATGGAAGGCTATGCGTCCCACAAGCTAGGGATTTAGTAAAGAAGGTTCTTGAGGATGCACATCATTCCAAGATGACAATTCATCCAGGTGGAGACAAGATGTACAAGGACGTAAAGAGAGTTTTCTATTGGAGTGGCACGAAGAAGGACGTGACAGATTTCGTTCCTAAGTGCGTGACATGCCAACAGGTCAAGGAAGAACAAAAGAAGCCTGTAGGACTGCTTCATCCTCTAGAAGTCCCGCAATGGAAGTGGGATAGCATTTCAATGGACTTTATTGACTGTTTTCCTAGGTCAAGAAGAGGCAATACTAGCATTTGGGTAATTGTGGACTGGCTTACTAAAAGTGCCCACTTTATACCCATCAAAAGTAGAAGGACTGCCTCTTCTCTAGCTTCTCTTTATCTCAAGGAAATAGTTCGACTCCATGGAATACCCTCCAGTATAGTGAGTGACAGAGATCCCATCTTTACGAGTGAATTTTAGCGGAGTCTGCAAGAAGCTGTAGGCACTCGGTTATGCTTGAGCACGGCCTATCACCCCAAAACTGATGGCCAAACAGAAAGGGTGAATAGGGTATTGGAAGATCTTTTGAGACTATGCGTTCTTTACTTCGGAGGGACTTGGGAGGATCACCTTCCTTTAGTGGAATTCACCTTACCAAGCCACTATCGGTATGGCGCCCTTCGAAGCTCTATATGGAAGACCGTGCCGATCACCAACTTATTGGTGGGAGTCTGCTGACAAGATTATACTTGGGCCAGACTTGATTCGAGAGACTTCAGAAAAAGTGGACTTGATACGAAGGAGAATGAAGACGGCCCAAGACAGACAGAAATCCTACGTCGACAAAAGAAGGACCGACCTTGAGTTTGAGGTTGGGGACAGGGTTTTCCTTAAGGTATCCCCTTTAAGGAACGTCGTTCGCTTTGGTTCCGCAGAAAAGCTCACACCAAGATTTGAAGGACCATTCCCTATCATCGAGAAGATTGGGAAAATGGCTTATAGAGTAGATCTGCCTGAAAGATTGGCCGGAATTCACAACGTCTTTCATGTTTCTCATCTCCGAAAATGTCTACTTGAATCTGCGGAAGTGGTGGAGCAAACATTCTAGAAGAAGCCGAAGTTGAACGCGAAGCAACTGTGAGGAAAATCCCAACTCGAATCGTAGGAACTGAAGTGAAAAAGCTACGCAACCGCGAAGTCAAGCTCGTTAAAGTTCAGTGGAGCGATGCCGAGGAAGATGCGACTTGGGAAACTGAGGACAGACTATGTGCGGCCTACTCTTTTCTATTCGAGGGTACATCTTTGACCTTTCTTTTTCCTTAAGTTGTGCTTATATCTATCTTTTTCAGTATGATCTCCTCGATGTTATCCTTTATCCTTAGGTAGAAACCCTTTGGATGTAAACATGTATTTGAAACATGTTATGGTTGATGGCTGTAAGTGGTTGCTAGTGGATGCTCGTGGATGCATATACCCACACAACATAGGTTTTAGATTGGCTCAGTCACTTCATATTGCATATGCATATATGTATTCATATTTGTATGTGGTTGAAACTTGATATGTCATCATATGGATGTTGCATTTGTGTAAATGAGTGCACACTCCTGTAGAATTATGAGTAGGGAAAATTTTGCATACATAATGGATTCATGGCCCTCACATGATTCGCATTAGGGAGGTCAGCTGAATCAGTAGACCACCTAATTTTTGCATTAGATAAGGACATATAAACACACTATGCATATAATCATAAAGAATTAGAAGTCTTTTAAGGACAATGGGCGCCTGTGTTTGTTGGTTGAGTAGATGGACGATGGGATGTTAGGACTTACGTTCTCCTAGACTTGAAGATTTTGGGGACGAAATCCTTTAAGGAGGGGAGAATGTAACACGCCGAATTTTCTGTTAACTGTATATTAAAAAAATTTAAGTATAATTAATCTTAATGAAAGAATTAAGCGTAACGGGTTACGCCATTGCATTCGTCTCGGAATTCTGCTTGAGATAGAGTCCGAGTTTGCAGGAATCAGACTCCTTATGAAGGAGTTATGACCTCTGGAAGTTTCAGAATTCAAATTAAAATTCAAACAGTTCAACTAAGTTCAAAATTCAAAAATCAAACCCAAACTGGGTTGGGCAGGGAAATTCGCACTCAGGCACCGGGACGACCAAGGGGTCGACCTGGGTGACCCGGTCGACCTGGGGGTCGACCTGCCCAGTCGACCTGTTTTGGCCCTGGCTGGCATGATCGGGTTCTGGTCAATTTCTGAGGCTTGGTTGTGTCACTAGGGCTGACATGTAGCATTTTGGTTGGCTCCTTTCGATGTGAATCGTTAAGATTTGTCTATGATCACCTGACGGCTCAAATTAATCTGAAACTCTATATAAACAACTTAAGACTCCAACCTAAATTCACATAAGAAGTTAGAGACGGAGCCGCCATGCTGTCGGGAGAAAACTAGGGGGAGCCTCCACTTGTAGAAAAGCTTTGTGACGAGCCAAAATCAAAGTTAAAATACGAATCATAACAACGTTTGTCTTCCCAAAGGAAAGCAATTCAAATTCAGAACTCAGAATCCAGAATTCAAGTTTTGTGTTCGTTGTAAGTATAGTGATTCTTCCGATGTGAATAAAATTAAGTCTTGATTCGATGTAAATTGGGAATGAAATGGTGTTATTGTATAACAACGATGTTGATTCATATGCGATGTAAGGATTGTGATATTCTGATGTTTGTGGTATAATTGAGTTTATGTTGATCCTATTGTACATGTAGAATCACATGCAAGTTGTATAGTTCATGTTGTAATCAACACCTATATGTTTATATTTGTATGTGATTAAGATTTCATGGATATATATGCTAGAACCTTTATGCCTAAACGATTATGTTCACATACATGCTAGTATGTTTGTAAGAGTGTTGCAAGTTCCAAAATTGGATCCATGTCAAGATCCACTTTAATATTTCTGTCATGATGTAATTAGACATATGACTGGATCTACTTCACACCCTTATCATAAAATTATGAAATTATCATATCCTTGTCATATGCTAGTTATGCTTGATGTTATGCTTAGATCCAAAAACAAGTTTAGGCTTATGTAAGCTAAATCATATGCTAATTTATGTGACACCTATTTGGTTAGATACCTATTTCAATGCAAGTTCACATATATGTTGATTTAGGCTATGTTGCAAGTTCACATTCATGTTGACTATTTTGCAAGTTCACACCTATGATGTTCATATGGACTTTTCCAAAAATGCCAAGTTTACACCTATTTCATTTGTATGTTTATGAATTCCCTTATGCTAATTTGTGTGCGCTAAATTAGGCTAAGTTTTTAGCCTAATATTATATGTTAAAAACCACGCGAACGAAAATTAGGCTAAGGTTGTTAGCCTAATATTTAAACGGGGTAACGTTGGGAATATTAGTAAAACTTGACATAAAAATATATGAAATTGGCATGTTTGTCACATGCAAAAATTTGTGGCATTTTAAACGGTATAAATTCTTATACCAAAAAGGATGAACTTGGAAAGTAGGCCATACCATTAAATTTACATATATTAAGTAATAAAGACAAATATGTAAATTTAGAAAATACGAGTATGCTTAACACGAGGTTGAATTGAGTTGTGAGGTAAACCTGCCCGGACCCGCCCGGTTGTCCAGTAGTCACAACAATACCTATCCAATATGGGTGGTTAAGCATGGAGCCCAATAAGGACCCGAGGTTAGACTGAGTTACAGTGTAAACCTTCCCGGAACGGACCGGCACATCCAGTAACCGTAACAATATCTGTCTAATGCGAGTGGTCGGTGCTTTAAGAAGCTAAGGACAGACAAGTTAGGATGGTAGGGTTAAATTAACTAAAACACTTAACCAATTCAACATTTTAATGAAATTGATGGGTGGGGTTAGGCAAATACAGACACTTAACCACTTAACAAGTTTGACTAGAAAACTCTAGTAACGGGGACCCATTTCAGCAGTAACCCAATTAGGTATCATGGTACCCTGAAACTAGGCAGGGTGGGGCACGATTACTAGGCTGATTGTAAGCGGTCAAAAGCGACGGCGGTGGGTGCAATAGTGTGGGTTCTAACGGAGTGCGGGCGTGCACAAAGTTCGGAGCAGACAAACAGGGCACTGGGGGCACCAGTAGTATAACCTATGCATTTCTAGTTTTGTGTTCGGTCGCCACCATGGGACTTGATACACCCCATGGTGGGGCCAGCATAGGTATCTACAATCTTTGGGGGCTGTAAGACACAGAGGATTATGCAAGTAGGAGCCGATCTTTAAAAAAAGTGATCACTTTACCTACAGCATGGGGTGCCGGTTAAGACAATACAAGTAGGTGCAGAGATATAGTATGGGGTGTGATAGTATATTCGATTGAAACTGCTTTTTCTTAGTTTATGACACTCTCCTATTTCCAGTTTATACTTATCATGCCCTTATTCTTATTCTCATACTGAAGAGTCACTAGACTTACCAGGCTTTATGTCTAACCCTATTTTCTTTCGTCTTCTTTTCTTCCATCCCCCCCCCCACCCCCAGGTCCGCAAGGAGGAAACAACTCATCTTAGTCAGACTCTTTGCAAGCTTCAAGATAGTAGATGTACGGTTTGGACTCTCTCTCCTTGGCTATGGCGATTGGACACAATCATGGGGATTTATGCAGTTTTAATCATGTTTTATGCTTCTTTATTTAATAACCAAGACATAAATGATGTTGTAATGTTTTGGAAGTTGTTATGAGACAATTATGGAAATGTTTTGTATAAACAAGTATTTTATGAAATAAAAGTCTGTTTGTTTCCGCTGCTTATATAAATGTGTGTTATATCTTTCTTGTGTTTTATTTATGACATTTAATAACAAACCTCCACCAAATTTAAGGCAGTCCCTTGTGAGTGAACTTAATGGAGGGTGGCGTGTTTCACCACTTCTAGCTAGAACGAAACTCATGTCCTCCTTGAGGTCCTCTCCCGTTTTTGGTTCACATCAGGGTGTGAGGCTCGCGAATTAACGCTACACAAAGCTATGCCACACAGGCGGTGCTTTGATCATCAACCACAAGACTTTGCTTTTCAACAGAAGCCTTGATCATTTGCATCTTAGCATGCCACACAGGCAAACCACTCCATGCAACCGATATCCATCAATCACACATAATGATATCCAATGCTAGACACACAGTCCATTTACAAGTCCGTTCTGGGTCCGAACGAAACCGGAGGAACCTTGTACCTCGTATATCCATCGATCTCCAAGTACGTCTGGACTATCACCAAATGAGTCCTTCCTCTTGGTTGTACAGTCCAATCAAGATCATCAGTAATTATCCAAACGATGTGAAGACCTCCGGTCTTTGACCACCGTCTTCATCCTCGACACGTCGTCGAATCAGTTATTCAGAATGGGATAAACCCGGTCTTTCTGAATAACTCGCGTATATAATAAACAAGTGTTACACAAACACAACATACGTCTCATTACAATTCAGAATATTCTTTTATTCAAATATTCCTATAATTTGGGAAAGGTTCCCATTAATTTTATAAAAGATAAATTCTTTAAATTTATTCTTTAATCTTCCTTTGAATATCAATTCAAACCAAGTAATGGTTTATCCAAACTAGTCGGGATTAACGAACCTTACCGAAGTAATCATTTGTTTTAATTTCCCAATCCCAACCAATTCATCCCATGAAGTAAAACTGGTAATACTTCATATCTAACACCACGGTATTATCGGTAAATTCAATTACCATTTCATGTTCAAATGTAATTAAAGATTTAACGATCGCCTGAAGCAACACTGTTGATACTCCATTCTCGGTCCTTTCAATCTAATTAAAGATTCATTAAAACGCCACTTGGTTTTAACCTTCCCAAAAATCACTATCAATGATTATTTAACTTGGGAAATCATATCCTGTCTTTAACTGGGTTAAAGAACCAATGTCATTTAAAACACTATTCACGATAAACCCAAAATCACATTCTATTTACAATGGAATCTTCATGGAAAACAAATCGATATATATAATATATATAAACTTCCATATCCGACTAATAATATATATGGAATAACGGAAAAGCCTTTTAAATTCCAGATATATTAGTTGTCTTCCTCCACAGAAATTCACTTCGATTATTACCAAATCGAATTCCATTCTATTCCAATTTATTTTATTAAATTGGAAAACTTTACTTTGGAAAATATCCTTTAAATCTTAACAAAAGAATTATAAATTCCAAATCACATTTCACTGTAAATCGGGTTAAAGAACGAATGTCGTTAAAACACAGTTCACGAGAAACCCAATTCCCATTTAATATTAAATACAAGGCTTTGAATAGAAAATATATCGGCTTATATTCAATATCAAATTCTACGACCAACAAATATTGTATTTGAAATAACGATATAAATATATCTTTCAAATTTCCATAACAATATTTGTATAATCACGAAATTCAACATCGAAATATTCCAAAGACAATTTCGATTCAAATCCATTCCAATTCAGTAATTGGAAATTCTGGTTACTTTTAAAACCCTTTCAAATCCAATTTATTTATTTCAAAAATAAATGGATTATAATTCTAGTTCAAAACAAGTTCATTTCGATAAAAATCTGTTTTTATCTTTTCGAATATGGAATTTTTCATCCCAATTCTTTCCAAATCATTTCTTATGATATTACACAGATTATTGCTATTTTTAATAATTTTATCATGGCTCGTACAGTCGATTTCCATCAACGACCATCGAACTTCAACTACAGCGACCATTTCCAAATTTGATTTGGACATAATTCCAAATACAACCTTTAGATTTCTAATTTCCTGTATTTGTTAGAAAGCTCTTTTCGATACGAACCCGACGGTTCCGGTTTTAGGAGAATCAAACGGTCGGATCTCCTGTAATATCCATTCGATGTCAATGGTCGAAATTCGGGAACTGCCGCAGCGCGACGCGTTCAATTCAGGCTATTATATATATATAATATATTATATATATTTTGTCGATTTCATTTTAAAACGTATTTTATAGATTGTTCTAAATTCATTTTCAAAACGATTTCAACTTCATATTCATTAATGATCAAAATTGAATATTCCATATCACTAATCTATAATTGATAATATTTTCAAAATTTTATATTTTGAAATCATTTCCTTTTCTATATTCATTATAAAAATAAATAAAATCAATATAAATATCGTTCAGGTCAAAATGGAGTCAATCTAATCTACACGGCTTTATATATTTCAATAACTTCGTTATTCTATTCAACACATGAATATATATTTTATTCAACACATGAATATTTATTTTATTCAACACATGAATATATATTTTATTCAACACATGAATTTCCTTTTATTCCACACATGAATATTCTTTTTATTCAACACATGAATTTTCTTTTATTCAGCACATGAATATTCTTTTTATTCAATACAAGAATTTTCTTTAATTTCCAACTTGGAATGAGGCCCAATCAGTTACCATATAATGTTAATTATATGGATTCCCTACAACACATGTATATAATAGCAACGGTAAATAACCAACCATCATCCAGAGTGCATCCCACACTACATAAGCATTAAATATAAATATTTAACGCTTATAATAGCCTGTCAATCTATCGATCGACATACAACTAATTATTTGTGATTAGTGTACACCAAATATCATCCCAACACCCATGTGGGGTTTCAAATCAACAAACACATATTTTTATTTGTCAAGTTAGGCGATATGTAAAATTTATCGTCTCAATCTATATCAATCAAATGGGTGTACATAAACAAATCGTCTGATTTGTTTATAAATATTTATTTTATATACACGTTAAAAATTATATTTTTAACTATAAAATATTTTATTCCATTCCACATCACACAATCAATATTCACACCACAAACAACAAAGAAACAAGTCGTCCATGGTCTGTGGACAACGGGTGTCGGGTGCTGCTAAGCACCGTCTGCATCCTAGTATATATTTCAACTAGAAAACAAATTAAAAGTGAGAAGTTCTCACCGAGGCATCCACTGCGCCATTTCATTTCTGAATTTCTGAACCATTTGAATTTTCCCGTCTTATCAACGCAATCCTTTTTCATGCTGTTCATAGTAAAAATCACATTTTTATATCGTTACTTTATATATAAAACTCAAATTTTTATCTTCACTTCATATATATTAAAAAAATCGAATTTTTATCTTCACTTCATATATATAAAAATCGAATTTTTATCTTCACTTCATATATATAAAAATCGAATTTTTATACAATGAAAAATATAATTTTTTTCTTCTGTTAAAAATCAAATCTTTTTAATGAACAAAATCAAATCTTTTTGAATAACTATTATTTCAATCATTATGCACATAAAATATCAGATTTTTATTTAAAAGCTATTACATAAACAAAAAATCAGAGTTTTTTTGTTTTTATTGTAAAAACTCACCTTCACTGTTGAACTGGAGTGTTGTTGGAGGGGGGTTGCGTGTCACGCCAGAGGTGCTGAAGCGGCGGGGGTCCGCTATGGTGGAGGCGACAGGCCTGTCGTGTGATGGGCGATGGGGTTTTCCGATGGGTTTGGGGTTTGAAAGGGTGCGCGGGGTCTTGCCTGAGGCGGTGACCAGAATGGGAGGCGGTGCAGTGATGGGAGGCGGCGACGTTGTGGGTGTGGGGTCGTGACATCGACGGTGGTGGAGGGAGACGAGGTTCAATCAAGTAGTTTTTTTTTCTTCTCCTTTTTCTAAATCTGACGGGAGAGGGATTCAAGAGTGAGAGAGGGAGGTCAACGCTATATAAACTTATGTATTAATTTAATTAATTTTATTTTCAAAAAGTAAATTTTTATTTCAAAATCAAAATCAAATCCAACAACTGTCTCCCCTAGCTAATTACCCCCATTCCGAGCACAATGGGATATGTATCGTAAGCTAGTTCGGCTATTATGATTAGTTTTCGTTTAAATTACAATACGAACCAATATATATTTAATTTAAATGTACATTTCAATTCACTGGGGCCACACACTGACTCTTAAAATTCCAAAAAAAATATTTATGGCTTCGTATTGACGGTACGATCTTAACAAAACTAATTTCGTCCAATTAGAAGACCGTTTGAAAAATGGCCATTTTCTGGTCGATCGAAATTGACTGAAACTGTTAAAACACGTTTTACTTCGCCACGCTCACATATTGATTCGAAAAATTATGAGTTTGGTAATTTAGCAATAATATAACATCCCCGATCCAACAGAAGTGGTTTTATCGAAAACAGAGGTCGTTTGCAAAATTAGCATTTTTAAGGGCCAGAATTCCATAGCAACTATTCAGAATTTTCAATTGGGCATAACTTTTTATTCCCGCTATGAAATTTCAATTTTTAAGATTCGTTGGAAATATATTTTCAAATAGATTCAAATATTTTTGGTTTCGCTAAAATCCAGTTTATTTTGAATCCTGTACATTCATTTAAGCTTTGAAATCGAAATTTCAAACTACCTCGCCATTTTCAATTCCTTTTATAATTTGAAATAAATAATTATATTCTAACGACGATCTATATAAATATATACGTTCTAATTCTATTCAACATAAATTTCTCATTGTCATTATTTGAAATAATTCAATTTAAATATTCTAAATTCACTAAAATTACCAAAATAAAAAATTTAAATTGGCTCGGATTTTCTGGGTTATTACAGGTGGACAACCCAATCAAGGAATCAATAATCATCCGAACGATGTGGAGATCTTCGGTCTTCAACCACCGTCTTCATCATTGACTTATCGTCGAATCAATTATTCAGAATGGGTATAAACCCAGCCTTTCCAAATAATTTACGTATCTTATAATCAAGTGCTATAAAAACACAACATACACCTCATTCCAATTCTGAATATTCTTTTATTCAAATATTCATATCCTTTAGGAAAGGTTCCAGTTAATTTTGTCAAAGATAAATTCTTTAAATTTATTCATCAATCTTCCTTTGGATATCAACTCAAACCGAATTAAGGTTTATCCAAACTAGTCGGGATTAGCGCACCTTACCGAAGTAATCATTTGTTATATTTCCCAATCCTAACCTATTTATCCTATGGAGAAAAACTGGTAATACTCCGTATCTAACACCGTGGTGTTATCGGTAAATTTAATTACCATTTCACATTCAAATCTAATTAAAGATTTAACTATCGCTTAGAATAAAAACCGATGGTACTCTATTATCGATTATTTCCCAAATTTGATAATTTAAATTATCATATTCACATTTTTAATCTAATTAAAGATTCTTCAAAACTCCACATAGTTTTAATCTTCCAACAATCATTATTAATGATTATTTCCTTTTGGAAAATCAAACATGTCGCATCAACAATCTATACCGTACCACTAATTTCTACCGATATATAACCTCTAAGCTCGTACGTCTTAGAGAAGGGTGTTAAGCAAGAGAATAAATTCTCTGCCACCAAGCAAATATATATTTAACAGAGACCAACAATATGGTTCGAAATACAATGTTAGACATGTAATCCTGTTTTTAACTAGATTAAAGATCTAATGTCATTTAAAACACAGCTCACGATAAACTCAAAATCACATTCCATTAATTATGGAATTTTCATGGGAAACAGATCAATATATAATCAATATCAATTTTCGTATCCGACTAAAAATATAAATGGAATAACGACAAAGCCTTTTAAATTCCATATATATTAACAGTCTTCCTCCACAGAAGCTCACTTCGATTATTACCTGATCGAATTCCATTCAATTCCAATTTAATATATTAAATTGGAAAATTTTACTTTGGAAAATTTCCCTTAAATCTTAATAAAAAGATTTACAAATTACAAATCACATCTCACTGTTAATTGGGTTAAAGAACGAATGTCGTTAAAAACACAGTTCACATTAAACCCAATTCACATTCCATTTTATTTCAGTTACTAAATATAACTAGAAACTCTAATAATCTTAATTAAAAGATTTATTCTTTTCACACGGGGTTTAAGAACAGTGTTACTGAAGAAACTATTCATGAAAAACCCAAAATCCAATTTAATATTAAATATAAGGCTCTGAAATAGAAATTATATCAGTTTATATTCAATATCAAATTCTGAAACCAACATATATCGTATGGGGAATAACAATATATATCTATCTTCCAAATTCCTCCACAATATCTGTATAGTCACAGAATGCAGTATCGAAATATTCTGGATATTATTTCTATTCAAATCCATTCCAATTTATATATAGGAAATTCCAGGTAAGATTAAAACCATTCACAAATCCTATTTATTTATTTAAAAATTATTGGATTTCAAATCTTGTTAATAACTAGTTCATTTTGATAGAAATATATTTTTATCTTTAAAAACGTGGAATTTTTCATCCTAATTCTTTCAAAATCATTTATTATGATTTTACACAAATTATTAATATTTTTAATGATTTTATTAAGGCCCTTTCAGTCATTTCCATAAACGGTCATCGAACTTCAATTACAATGACCTTTTCCAAATTTGATTTGGACATAATTCCAAATCCAACCATTAGATTTCAAATCTCTTATATTCGTTGGAAATCACTTTTCGATACGAGCCCAACGGTTTGGGTCGTAGGAGAATCCGACGGTCGTTTCTCCCGTAATGTCAATTAGAAGTCAATGGTTGAAACTCGTGAACGGTCGCAGCACGGCGCGTTCTATTCATGCAATTAAATATATATTATGTGTATTTCATTGGTCTCCATTTAAAACGTATTTTATAAATTGTTTATAAATTCATTTTAAAATGCTCCCACTTTCACTTCAATTTTAAATCAAAATTGAATACTCCGTATCACTATAATATCTAAATGATAATATTTTCAAAATATATGATTTTTAATTCATTTATTTTTCGATATTCATTATAAAAATGAATAAAATCGATATAAATATCGTTCGCGTTAAAATGGCGCAAATCTAATTAACTCGACTTCGTATATTTTAATATTCTCATGTCCATCGAAAATCGGACATAAAAATCATATTTTAATCCTTTACAGAATATTATCTTAAAATATTCGTTATTTTCTGAATTGGAGTCAGACCCAATCAATTACCATATAATGTTATTTATATGGATTTCATACAACACATGCACACAACAATCATGATACACAATCAATCATCATCCAGAGTGCATTACACAACTCCATAAGCATTAAATATAAATAATTAATGCTTACAACAATCTGTTAACCAATCGATTGACATATAACTAAACAATTGGGTTTTGTGTATGCCAAATATCATTCCAATACCCATATGGGGTTTCAACCAACAAATGCTGAATATAATTTGCGCAGCTGGGCGATTTGTAAAATTTATCGTCCCAATCAATATCAGTTAAATGGGTGTACATAAACAAATCGTCCGGTTTGTAAATGAAGATTTATTTTCATTTTAGGAGAATTTTATGCCATTCATATATACATTAAAAATTATATTTTTAATGATAAAATATTTATTTCAACACATGAATATTTTTAAGAGTCTATACATTCAATTAAAATGGTATTTTTATTGTTTACACATTTTATTTAACACATGAACATTCTATACAGTTCATATACACATTAAAAATTATATTTTTAATGAATAAATATTTATTTTAGAAAATTTCGGCATTATAACGGCGTGGTATTAAAACCGGAGTAATGTCTAGCACTGCCCCTCTCCTGATACTGGCTCGTGCCATACACAATAATCAATCCAATCAATACACCATAATGCAGTTCATTCAACACAATACAACCAATTACACCACAATTCAATCCAAACAAACTACTATGGTTTGTACGATAAATAGTGTCACGGGCTACTAAGCACGTCTGCATCCTAGTATATATTTAATTGTAAATTAATTAGAGTGAGAAGGTGTTCTCACATTGGGATCCACTCTGCCGTGCTTTTCTGACGTTCTGATTCGCTGTTTTGGTTCCAGACTTTGCAAACGAGCTCCAATCTTCACGCCGTCTTTATATCCATCTTAAACGTGCCATTCCGGACAACTTTCCCCTAGTGGGCTTCCTTCCGAAAATGCTCCATTTCGCCAGAAATCGCGAAAAGACAGTATTTGGACAACAGGCTTTGGACACGTTTTCTGAACAACTCTGCAATCCAAAATTCGACTTCCATGTACTCAAATCGAATAGAAAATCGTGTTCTTCGATTTTGGTATTGTGGAGTTTTGGCCCGAAGTGCTTGGTTTGTGAGTTATTGGCTAAAACGGTTCAGTGTGTTAATTGCAAATATGGAAAATATAAAAATTGGGTTTTTATTGAAGAGGAGGTCCACAGTGGTCTGAGGTGTTCGGGATAGCAGCACAGGGGTGCTGGAGGGTCATTGGTGGCGGGGATAACTGGCGGTGGAGGCGCGCCTGACCGGCGGCGGTGGCCGTTGGCCTAGTAGGGGTAGTTTTGAGGGGTTTTAGGGCTTTAGAAGGTGGAGGGGAGAGAGGAAGGGGGGAGGTGGCAGTGCTAGGCGGGGGGAGGGGGTGCGGTGGATGCATAGCGGCTGGGGGGGAGGGAGCGACTGTGGCACAGGCGCCCTGGAGAAGGAACATCGATCGTTTGTTTTTTTTCTTTTTAATTTTCAACGAGAGAGAGAAAGAGATGGGGGAGGGGATTATATAATTTTATATTTAATTCATTTTAAATTCCATAAAGTTAAAATTTTATTCGAACTCCAAATCGAACCCAACGACGGTCGCCCCTAACCAAATACCCCCATTTCGGACACAATGGGATATGTCCCGTAAGCTAATTAACCTGTTTCATTCAGTTTTCATCAAATTTAAAATATAATTTAATATAACGTTCAAAATTGATTTCAATGCACATTTTAATTTACCTGGGCCATATACTTACTCCAAAAATTCCAGAAAAAGAAATCTAGCTATGCTTCGATGATACAGTCCTAACAGAACTAATTACGCCGAATTTGGAGACCATTTGAAAAATGGTCATTTTCCAGTGGATTAAATTCAAATTGAAAGTACCAAACACGTTTAAATTCACCACGCTCACATATTGATTCCAAAAATTATGAAAATTGGGAGAAAACAATAATTTGGCATTCTGGAGCCAACAAAAGTGATTTCGTTGAAAACAGAAGTCATTTGCAAAATGGCTATTTTTAAGTGCTATATATTATATTTAAATATATATAAATTTCATAGCGACTATTTTAAATTTTGAACTGGACATAACTTACAATTTATAAGGTGAAATATCAGTTTCTTACATTCATTAGAAAGATATAGTTAAACAGATTCTAATGTTTCTGGGTTTACTGAAATCCGATTTATTTTGAATTATGTACATTCATTTAAAGTTTAAAATAGAATTTTCAAACTACCACGCCATTTCAGGCTAGTTTTATAATTAAAATAAATTTATACGATTTAACTTCGATTTAAATAAATTTTTAGTCGTTATTATTTAAAATAAACCACTTTAAATATTCAAAATACATTAAAATAGCAAAATAAAAATTTTAAATTGGTTCTGAAATTCCAGTTTCCTACACTCCTCGTGCCAACAGAAGGTCGGGTTAGCTCTGTAACTAGATAACTTAGAGTACGCCTGAGTATGTCATCTCCCGGTCGTTACCGACCTTTCCTAGCGCGCATCAGCCACAACCAAAAAAGTAGATGCTTTTACCACATAGGTTAATACCTGGGCGCCGTACCATAGTACACATTTTACCTAGAAGGAGACAACACCCCATAACCCTGTTGCATTTCTTCCTATTTCGGCCATTTACCGGAGTGTGAGGCTTGCTGTAATGACCCGGACTCTTAGGGGTTAATTTTGAATATTTAGTATTTAATTTAAATATTTAGTTGATAATATAAATGAATTTTTATATTTATGTTATCAATTTAAATATCGATTTCGATTTGATATCGTATATATTAAATTATCAAAATAAGAAATCAGCGAATAATTCAATTCAAAGTCAAAAACTGAATTTGAAACAGTTCAGATAATTAATTCAAACTCCTGTTTGAATTAGAATAATAATATTAAATTATTATCGAAGAATTTAGATGGTTTGAAATTTAATTTATAACAGTTTAAATTAATATCTTTCACAGATGATCGAATTGGACTTCATGACCTATCCCGGTGGGTTCAGAATAGTGGTTTTACCATAGAATGGACAGTTGTTGGGTTCATAAAGGAGTTCGCAGTTAAGGAGTATTTTAATTAAAGGACACTGGTTCAGAATAAAATAAAAATATCAGAATTTTGTGGGCAGAAACAAAACATCAAGGCAAAATCAAACAGGCCGAGTAGTTCATTTCTTAACCACAAAATTAAATAGTAGTTGTTCCTCTCCTCACCACTAATTAAACAAATGAAGCAAAGTAATGGCACGACTCCTTTTCAATTCCACAGAATGTAAGGCCTCGCTGTTCATGGTATAAGCCCCACCCTTCTTCTATAAATCATGACACTCTTCCCCTGTTTATCCTTTTCATTTTTTTTGTTCCCTCGGAAATAAAACCACCGTGACCCATTTTGTTTTTTTCATTTTCCCTTTCCTCAGTAATTAACGGAAATCGAAATCGAATGCAACAATTCCAACTCATGGGGCGCGATGTCATCTACGGTAATGGCAAAAAGGGACAGCTCGATTCTTTGATGTTAGATTTTTGATCAGATCTGGCAACACTGAAATCGCGATGGGAGATGCTGAGCACGAGTTCAAATCGGCCGAGACTAGAGTTTGTCGGCGCTTCAAATTAGTGATGCCAGAGGTTTTTAAGTGAACTGATAATTGAACTAGGTTATGCGAACTGGAGTACGAGTTCACAGTGATTATTTACGCAAAGGGAAGGAGTACGAATGGGATCCTATGGCTTGATTTTTTGTGCGATGTTGGTTTTGAATGAGCTCGTGTATCGCACTGATGTATCGAAGTGAAGCGATCTGGAATGGTGAGGAGTGTGAAAGCCAGGGACGTTGAACTGGGTTTTGCGATCTCAAGGACCGATAGTGAACTTCAAATGGGAGGACTGAAGTGTGGTCATTCCAGTATTTTGTTTCATAAGGGAGAAGGCCTAGCTGATAGGTTAAGAAAGAAAACATGATTGAGGATATAAGGAGAACGAGATGGTGGAAGTATGCGCTGCATTTGGATAGCGTGTTCACTGTTAGGAGGATTTAAAGGGTGAAAGGAAATGCTTAAGGACATCGCTACTTTGACTGTAGCTGTGTGTTGACAACGCAATGATGAGGAAGGCGACGAGTTCGAAGTTGCTGTTAGGGAATGAAATGGTGAAATGGGAGTTTGCATGGGATTATTTGGTAGGTCGACAAGCTGGAAGTCACTCCTGGAAAGGGTTGTTGTAGAAGGCGATTTTCGAGGGATTGGGGAGAAAAATCTGCAGTGATAGTTTTAACAGTGAAGAAATGGATTAAGGTAAATAAATTATTTAGTTAATAAATTATTTATTTATTTAGTATAGTAGTTAATTAAATGGAATAATCGTCTAATCGGTAAATTAAAATAATTATTCGTAGGTGCTATCTTGCGAGATAAATTCATTAGAAACGATTCATAGTCACGACAATGTTGAATTAACAGGATATTCAACAACTGCAAATTCCGGTGAGTAAACCTCACTCACCATTTATTTAGAAATTTATTTTTATATAGTTAAAAATAATTGTCTGTGCTTGTTTGAATGCTGTCTGATTGTTTTAAATATATTAGTTATTTAGGACTATTATATATATATTGGGTTGATTGATTGGTTGGATTCCCGCAGTTTCATTAGCGGATGCCCGCAGTTTCATAGCGGATGATTACCCTATACGCCCCACGCTATGATAGTGGATGACCTTCTATACCGCGATATCCTGCCTCGAAGCAGGATAGGTATTATTTATGTGCTAACATCTGTGGATGCAGGAAAAACAGGTTGGAGGAATCCAACTGGATTCCTCAAAAATATATATTATCTGTTTGTTTGTCTGATTTCATATATATTCATATATGATGTGGTAAAAATCAAATGATTGAAAATTGGTTGATTTGATTGTGTAAAAATATCACTGGGACTTGAATATTGATTTATAAAAATATCGAAAAGGGTATTTGAGATTTTAAAAAGGAAATTCTATTTTTATAAATAGAATTTGAATTTTAAATAAAACTATAGAAAATATTAACTTGTTTTGAAGGAATATAAAACAAGTAATTGAATTTATAAACTTTGTTTATAAATGGAAGATGTGATTTGAATCGAATTTATAAACTTCGTTTATAAATGAAAAGATGGGATTTGAATCGAATTTATAAACTTCGTTTATAAATGAAATTATGGGTTTTGAATTGAATTTATAAACGTTGTTTATAAATGGAAAGGTGGGATTTGAATTGAAGTTATAAACGTTGTTTATAAATAATGCAGAGAATTCAAATGGACTTTAAACTATAGAATTTGAATATAGAATTCAAATGGACTTTAAATTATAGAATTTGAATATAGAATTCAAATGGACTTTAGAACTATAGAATTTGAATAGAGAATTCAAATGGACTTTAAACTATAGAATTTGAAAATAGAATTCAAATGAAGTTTAAATAAAAAGAATTCAAATTGAATTAAATTGGAATTTGAATAGAGAAGTCGATAAGGAAACGAGAGTATGAGTGTAATTAGAATTTGCTGATATGCAGTTAAAACATATTTGAACATGTCATGTTCAAATATGAAGGTGAAATAGACTGAAAAGTTAAGTAACAGATTTAATTAACAAATTGAGTTAAAAAGATTGGTATAGTTAAAATAGATTGGACAGGTATAGACATACATGAGACATGTATAGAATAAAGTATAGAAGTGAAATAAATAGAATGCCCGACAAAAAGGTACGTATTTAATTCATATATGAGATTTTATGCGCCGTATCGGCAAGCCGCTTGGCTTTTTCTTTTTCTTTTTGAGATGAGAAGGACCGGGAAAGCTATTTGAAATTTCCCGATGCTCCCGGTACAAAGGAGGTTATGGCGAATTTTTCCGGGAATTTAAGGAGATAGAATATTTTTAAGATAATTTGATAGTTAGAAATCAACGTATCGATATATATAGAAGTCGATAAGGGAATGGACTTAGAAATAGAATAGTATAATCAAAAAGGAAGACTAGGGATAAAATCTAGTAAGAATAGAAAGAGGAAGAGTATACGTGTTTAAAAGTGAATCAGTAGTTGTATGGTATTGATTATTCGAGTAAGTAGTCATATCTGTTTTGACGTTATAAATGTTATTCAGTCAAGGTCTGAGAGGTAGTTATACCCCAACTTGATTGATTTCATTATTAACAGATAAACAGTAAGATTTCAGGCTCGAAGATAAATGTTAGATAAGAATTAGTTAAATACTGTATTTGGGTTGTCGTAACAATGTTTTACACAACATCTATTTTAACCCAAATATGTGCAAAGCCTGGAAATAGAATAATGAACGTTTCCTAAGTATAGAAATAAACGAGATTGGAAAAGAGATAAGTAATTGGAATATTTTCCAATTATAAATAACATATATTTTCTAAAGTTTAGAAAATAAAAGAAGGCGATATATGGAAATGTTTTCCAAATAACGAAAAAGGCCAATATGGTTATTGAAAATATTTGGTTAACAAATATTGATAAGAAATAGAGAAGAGATTTAATTAATAGAATATTAATTAAAGGTTCAGTGATTGTTGGATGTTTGGATGAACACTTGTTTTATTCGATAGTTAAATCATCGACTATCGAAACACTTGTTTTTATTCGATAGTTAAATCACAGACTATCGAAGTTTTGACCATCGTTGTCAATATCGAGAGACCGGTTGGATTATTATCCGAAGAACCACTCCATATCAGCAGTAGCGTGCGAATCAGATTATATAAAGATAATCGAAGACGGAGTAGAGTACAAGGACTTTTTTTATTAATAGAAATAGTGCCTTCAGTTCATCATGTTCCTGGGTGACTTGTATGGATGAATGTCTGACAGAGTATTTCCAGACGATCACGTATATTGATTTCTCCAACCGTACCAAGAGTGGAGGCGGAGAAGGAAACTTCTTTTAGCTAACACATAATGTATTGTTGTAGACGTCAATCGGTGATTTGATGGATTTGACGATGTGGCATTCAAAGTGAATCTGGTATGATGATAAAGCGTAGCTTCTAGCCTCATCATCCGGTAAATGACAGAAATCAGGCAGGCAGCATGGCTAAGTCAGTCGCACCGAAGTAGGGTGTATAATCACCTGATCTAGAGTTTCATTTACTTCTAAAAATCTATTGTTGATGCTGTCCCATTCGGGAAACGGTTGCTGATCCCAACTGTTGGTGATATACATTCGATACACTCAAGCGAAATGAGTGGTCGGTCATGTGTGGCCAGGTTGCAAGATGTTCTTGTTGAACCCAGTGTATTCCTCTCTAGAGGTACATTAGCGAAAGGTGGTTCCATACCTTGTCATAGTTGGAAATCCATTACCCAATACGTGCTTGCGGTTTTGATTGTATACTATATATGTAGAACGTGAGATGAAAGCGTTTCTGCTAGATGATTATATATATACTGTGGTTGATAGACATTAATATAATATCAAAAGGTTTTGATATAAAGATATTTTGGATTCTCATAAGGGAAAAACCCGTTCCGTTATGCGGCATGGTCTTATGAGATATCGTTGACTTGTTCGAACTGTTTTAAACTGTTTTACTCATACCAGTCCCATGACTGACCCGGAGTTTACTTTGTTGTTTTCCCTAAACTCTTGGGTGCCTAAATTTGTATGGGCAGTCAAGTAGTCAGGATTTACAGATATACTGGAAGAGCTGGAGCAGGAGGCTTCAGGATCATATAGTTATAGTTATTTCCGCTGTGTTGTAAGTACTGTACTTTGATAATGACATGTATGTTCAAGTACAAATTTGTATTTCAAAGTTATGTTATGAAATATATTTATTCGTTCCGCTGTGAGATTCGTGTTACTCTGATGTTGTGTTCTTCTTCTTCTTCTATTCTAATTTTCTATCTTATCTTTCCTCACCCTCTAATTTCTTTCACTAATTACCAGGATTTTTCGATGTTTTGGTTATCGACATCGAGCTTATGCCGATAACCAAAGTCGCTCAAAATCCGGGTCGTTACAGTTGGTATCAGAGCTTAAGTTAAGAATTACTTGGCTCTGTGGCGTGACTCGGTAGAGATAGGGTTAGTAATACCCTAGATTGAGTTTGAGTGTATATATATATACGAGAGAGCGTATTTGTTATTTGATATAAAAACTGTTTTATATTGTGTTGACTAGTCTGTTGAGTGGATTATAAATTTTGGTCGAATCGTGGGACGCCACGATGTCGATAGGAGTTTATAAACACTTGAACAGAAGATTGGACATGATATTGTTTTTAAATAGTTAAGTTGATTGTTAGGATTATAATCGAATTAGATTATAAAACAGAAATAGTTATATATATAACCAATGGAATTTGTATATGAAATCAAAAATACAAATGAGATAAATTGAAATTGAATTCCAACCAGAATTCAGAATTTAAAATCCTGGGAAGTTGGAAAAAGTATATTAAAAGAATATAGCTTTATTTTGGAAGGATTTTTGAATAAAAAAACATTTGAATGGATTTTGAAAGAAATATAGTACTGAACTCATTCAGTAGCTGGGAAATAATTCTGATGATGGTCGCAACATCATCAGTGTTCATTTTCGAGTTTCTAAGTGATGAATTGCTGCCTTAGAAAAGTTTTTGATGGAAATTTGTTTGAAAAGAAACTAGTTGTTTGAAAATTCAAATGTTTTGAATTTGGGATAGATATAAATATATGTATATATTTATATTACTTCAGAGGAATTTTGAAATGGGAATTGGAATACAGATTTCAAATAGAAGTAAAATAAAGGAATTCGAATATATATATATATATATATATATATAATTCAAATAGAAGTGAAATAGAATTTGAATTCAAAGGAATTCAAATGAGTTTGAATAAAGAAAATTCCAATAGAAATTGTATAAGAAAAATTTAAATGGAATTTGAATTCAAAGGAATTCAAATGGATTTGAATAAATAAAAGTCAAATAGAGGTTTGAATAGTAGAATTCAAATGGAATTTGGTTAAGTAGAATTTCAAAGAGAATATAAAGTGGAGGTTGAATATTGGAATTCAAGAAAATAAAAAGTTTGAAATAGAATTTAAATTCGAAGGATTTCAAATAGAAATTGAACAAAGGAATTTAAATAGAAATTGAATAAAGGATTTCAAATGGAATTTGAATAAGGGATTTGAAATGGGTTTTTGAATGAAGGATTTCAAATAGAAATTGAATAGAAGAATTTCAAATAGAAATTGAATATAAAGGAAATTCAAATATAGAGTTTGAATAAAGAGATTCAAATGGAATTTGAATATTGTAAATATATAGGATTTGAATATTAGAAGTGAAATAGATCGGGAATATTATGAAATGGATTTGATATATATTAAAAATATACCAGAATGGAGTTGAATTTATTATAAACAACGTTAAAACGTTTATATTTTTAAATATAATTAAAACGAGCTCGCCATAGCGCGGCAGTTCGTAAATTGGCGATTCGGACTTCAATTTAGTTTACAGAACTCAATTAAAGTCGGAATTCTGTGAAACAAGAATCGTCGGGACCGGTTGAACAATAGTTTTCAAATAAAAGAGAAAAATCTGGATTTCGTCGTATAGATTTTGAGTTATGTCAAAATCAAATTTTTAGAAAAGCAGCGCCAGAACCATTATAAAACCATAACGGTTAAATTAAATAAATAAAAGGGATTTTTAGGAAATAAAATCCGAATTGGCATTAGAAAAATCCAGACTGGAGATATAAAATAAATATGAACTCCAGTGAAGTGAGTGAAATGATTTTTAAGACAAAAATCATATTATAAATGGTTAAATAGAATTAACTAAATTGGAGAATAATTAGTTAAGGGAAATTTGAGTCGAAATTGGGTTTTTGATAAGTGAAAGAGATTGAAAATTTATATTCGAAATCGAATATATAACTCGAGTTGAAAATATAATTAGATTAGTTATAATTAAGTTGACATACATTTGAACAAGTTATATTCATATAAAAAGGGTGAAATAGGCAAAACGATTAATTAGCAACTAGTTGATGGGAATTTGAATGATTGAAATTAAATTAACTTAAGTAAGTTAAATGGATCGAAATGGATAAACTGAGTAAAATCAATGTGAATGAAATATGAATTGGGAATGAATGAAGGAAAACCCAAAAAGAGTTAAAAGGAGGAAATATACTTGTAAATCAAATATAAAGGAAATATATTTGTAACACAAATACAAAGGAAGTTATGTGCAAACAAATAGAATTCAAAGGGAAATATTTGTAAAACATTTACAAATAGATTAAATGGAAATATTTATTTATACAAAATAAATAGAATGTTATAGATGAGATATTTATTTGTTAAATAAATAGATTTAATCAAAGGAATATTTAGAAGATGAATAGAAAATGGAAATCTGTTTTTAACAGATAAATAGAAAGGATTAATTTATAAATAATAGTTTATAAATTAAATTAAATATTTATCATTCGATAAATGGGATATATAAGTCTGAACTTATATAGAGAAGAGATATTGGTTTTTAACACCGATGGTTTTAAATAGAAGGGGTACACAACACTTGTATAAGTGAAGTAACGTTATTAAAGAGAACATTTATAAAGTGAAGAACCGTAACTGAAAGTAAATCTTTATAAATGAATAAACGTTATCCAATAGGAGTTATTCGAATATGAGAAGTCGATTAGAGATAGAATAAATCGATTAGAGTAAGAATTAACCAGTTAGAGCTAATCAGTTAGGGTTAATCCGTAGAGTTAATTGAATATTAGTTATTCAATTAGAATTTATCGAATATTTGTTATTCAAATTAAGAGCTAACCAGATAGAGTTAATTGAACATAGTTAATCGAATTAGGATTTAATTGAATTTTAGTTATTCAATTAAAGTTGATCGAATATAGTTATTGAGATAGAGTTAGTCAAACATAGTTACTCGGGATAAGTTGCCATTTCGTACGACTGCTAGCGTAATTCGCAGGGCTGTAGATAGCCTAGGGCGGTCAGATGTTTCCTGGGGGAAATCAGGCGTAACCATTGTGATCGCTGCGATCTAGAGTCAAGCGAGTGGAGTTAAATCAAATATTAATTATTCAGATAGAATTAAAGGAGTTATCGAATATAGTTTATTCGAAAGGAATTATCGAATTTGGTTATTCAGAAGGAGTTGTCGATTATTAGTAAATCGAAGGAGTTATCGATTATTTGTTAATCGAAATGAATTATCGATTATAGTTTAATCGGAAAGAGTTATCGATTAGTTTAATCGAAGTGAGTTATAGAATATTAGTTATACGGATAGAATTAAAGGAGTTATCAAATATTGGTTATTCGATGGAGTTAATCGATAAGAGTTAAATCCAATAGAGTTAATTGATAAGAGTAAATCGAATATATTTTTTTCGAAGAAGGGTTTTCGAATCTAGTTATTCGAAAGAGAGAATATCGAATATAGTTATTCGAAGGGAGGAGTTATCGAATAGGGATTTATTCGAAAGAGAGACGTAAGGAAGTTGGAAATGTTGAGTATCAACATAAATAAGTTCTGAAAAGTTAATGGGTTTGTAGCACTTTTTCTACCTTAGCAATTTCGAGGACGAAATTCTTTTAAGTGGGGAAGATTGTAATGACCCGGACTCTTAGGGGTTAATTTTGAATATTTAGTATTTAATTTAAATATTTAGTTGATAATATAAATGAATTTTTATATTTATGTTATCAATTTAAATATCGATTTCGATTTGATATCGTATATATTAAATTATCAAAATAAGAAATCAGCGAATAATTCAATTCAAAGTCAAAAACTGAATTTGAAACAGTTCAGATAATTAATTCAAACTCCTGTTTGAATTAGAATAATAATATTTAATTATTATCGAAGAATTTAGATGGTTTGAAATTTAATTTATAACAGTTTAAATTAATATCTTTCACAGATGATCGAATTGGACTTCGTGACCTATCCCGGTGGGTTCAGAATAGTGGTTTTACCATAGAATGGACAGTTGTTGGGTTCATAAAGGAGTTCGCAGTTAAGGAGTATTTTAATTAAAGGACACTGGTTCAGAATAAAATAAAAATATCAGAATTTTGTGGGCAGAAACAAAACATCAAGGCAAAATCAAACAGGCCGAGTAGTTCATTTCTAAACCACAAAATTAAATAGTAGTTGTTCCTCTCCTCACCACTAATTAAACAAATGAAGCAAAGTAATGGCACGTCTCCTTTTCAATTCCACAGAATGTAAGGCCTCGCTGTTCATGGTATAAGCCCCACCCTTCTTCTATAAATCATGACACTCTTCCCCTGTTTATCCTTTTCATTTTTTTTTGTTCCCTCGGAAATAAAACCACCGTGACCCATTTTGTTTTTTTCATTTTCCCTTTCCTCAGTAATTAACGGAAATCAAAATCGAATGCAACAATTCCAACTCATGGGGCGCGATGTCATCTACGGTAATGGCAAAAAGGGACAGCTCGATTCTTTGATGTTAGATTTTTGATCAGATCTGGCAACACTGAAATCGCGATGGGAGATGCTGAGCACGAGTTCAAATCGGCCGAGACTAGAGTTTGTCGGCGCTTCAAATTAGTGATGCCAGAGGTTTTTAAGTGAACTGATAATTGAACTAGGTTATGCGAACTGGAGTACGAGTTCACAGTGATTATTTACGCAAAGGGAAGGAGTACGAATGGGATCCTAGGGCTTGATTTTTTGTGCGATGTTGGTTTTGAATGAGCTCGTGTATCGCACTGATGTATCAAAGTGAAGCGATCTGGAATGGTGAGGAGTGTGAAAGCCAGGGACGTTGAACTAAGTTTTGCGATCTCAAGGACCGATAGTGAACTTCAAATGGGAGGACTGAAGTGTGGTCATTCCAGTATTTTGTTTCATAAGGGAGAAGGCCTAGCTGATAGGTTAAGAAAGAAAACATGATTGAGGATATAAGGAGAACGAGATGGTGGAAGTATGCGCTGCATTTGGATAGCGTGTTCACTGTTAGGAGGATTTAAAGGGTGAAAGGAAATGCTTAAGGACATCGCTACTTTGACTGTAGCTGTGTGTTGACAACGCAATGATGAGGAAGGCGACGAGTTCGAAGTTGCTGTTAGGGAATGAAATGGTGAAATGGGAGTTTGCATGGGATTATTTGGTAGGTCGACATGCTGGAAGTCACTCCTGGAAAGGGTTGTTGTAGAAGGCGATTTTCGAGGGACTGGGGAGAAAAATCTGCAGTGATAGTTTTAACAGTGAAGAAATGGATTAAGGTAAATAAATTATTTAGTTAATAAATTATTTATTTATTTAGTATAGTAGTTAATTAAATGGAATAATCGTCTAATCGGTAAATTAAAATAATTATTCGTAGGTGCTATCTTGCGAGATAAATTCATTAGAAACGATTCATAGTCACGACAATGTTGAATTAACAGGATATTCAACAACTGCAAATTCCGGTGAGTAAACCTCACTCACCATTTATTTAGAAATTTATTTTTATATAGTTAAAAATAATTGTCTGTGCTTGTTTGAATGCTGTCTGATTGTTTTAAATATATTAGTTATTTAGGACTATTATATATATATTGGGTTGATTGATTGGTTGGATTTCCGCAGTTTCATTAGCGGATGCCCGCAGTTTCATAGCGGATGATTACCCTATACGCCCCACGCTATGATAGTGGATGACCTTCTATACCGCGATATCCTGCCTCGAAGCAGGATAGGTATTATTTATGTGCTAACATCTGTGGATGCAGGAAAAACAGGTTGGAGGAATCCAACTGGATTCCTCAAAAATATATATTATCTGTTTGTTTGTCTGATTTCATATATATTCATATATGATGTGGTAAAAATCAAATGATTGAAAATTGGTTGATTTGATTGTGTAAAAATATCACTGGGACTTGAATATTGATTTATAAAAATATCGAAAAGGGTATTTGAGATTTTAAAAAGGAAATTCTATTTTTATAAATAGAATTTGAATTTTAAATAAAACTATAGAAAATATTAACTTGTTTTGAAGGAATATAAAACAAGTAATTGAATTTATAAACTTTGTTTATAAATGGAAGATGTGATTTGAATCGGATTTATAAACTTCGTTTATAAATGAAAAGATGGGATTTGAATCGAATTTATAAACTTCGTTTATAAATGAAATTATGGGTTTTGAATTGAATTTATAAACGTTGTTTATAAATGGAAAGGTGGGATTTGAATTGAAGTTATAAACGTTGTTTATAAATAATGCAGAGAATTCAAATGGACTTTAAACTATAGAATTTGAATATAGAATTCAAACGGACTTTAAATTATAGAATTTGAATATAGAATTCAAATGGACTTTAGAACTATAGAATTTGAATAGAGAATTCAAATGGACTTTAAACTATAGAATTTGAAAATAGAATTCAAATGAAGTTTAAATAAAAAGAATTCAAATTGAATTAAATTGGAATTTGAATAGAGAAGTCGATAAGGAAACGAGAGTATGAGTGTAATTAGAATTTGTTGATATGCAGTTAAAACATATTTGAACATGTCATGTTCAAATATGAAGGTGAAATAGACTGAAAAGTTAAGTAACAGATTTAATTAACAAATTGAGTTAAAAAGATTGGTATAGTTAAAATAGATTGGACAGGTATAGACATACAGGAGACATGTATAGAATAAAGTATAGAAGTGAAATAAATAGAATGCCCGATAAAAAGGTACGTATTTAATTCATATATGAGATTTTATGCGCCGTATCGGCAAGCCGCTTGGCTTTTTCTTTTTCTTTTTGAGATGAGAAGGACCGGGAAAGCTATTTGAAATTTCCCGATGCTCCCGGTACAAAGGAGGTTATGGCGAATTTTTCCGGGAATTTAAGGAGATAGAATATTTTTAAGATAATTTGATAGTTAGAAATCAACGTATCGATATATATAGAAGTCGATAAGGGAATGGACTTAGAAATAGAATAGTATAATCAAAAAGGAAGACTAGGGATAAAATCTAGTAAGAATAGAAAGAGGAAGAGTATACGTGTTTAAAAGTGAATCAGTAGTTGTATGGTATTGATTATTCGAGTAAGTAGTCATATCTGTTTTGACGTTATAAATGTTATTCAGTCAAGGTCTGAGAGGTAGTTATACCCCAACTTGATTGATTTCATTATTAACAGATAAACAGTAAGATTTCAGGCTCGAAGATAAATGTTAGATAAGAATTAGTTAAATACTGTATTTGGGTTGTCGTAACAATGTTTTACACAACATCTATTTTAACCCAAATATGTGCAAAGCCTGGAAATAGAATAATGAACGTTTCCTAAGTATAGAAATAAACGAGATTGGAAAAGAGATAAGTAATTGGAATATTTTCCAATTATAAATAACATATATTTTCTAAAGTTTAGAAAATAAAAGAAGGCGATATATGGAAATGTTTTCCAAATAACGAAAAAGGCCAATATGGTTATTGAAAATATTTGGTTAACAAATATTGATAAGAAATAGAGAAGAGATTTAATTAATAGAATATTAATTAAAGGTTCAGTGATTGTTGGATGTTTGGATGAACACTTGTTTTATTCGATAGTTAAATCATCGACTATCGAAACACTTGTTTTTATTCGATAGTTAAATCACAGACTATCGAAGTTTTGACCATCGTTGTCAATATCGAGAGACCGGTTGGATTATTATCCGAAGAACCACTCCATATCGGCAGTAGCGTGCGAATCAGATTATATAAAGATAATCGAAGACGGAGTAGAGTACAAGGACTTTTTTTAATTAATAGAAATAGTGCCTTCAGTTCATCCTGTTCCTGGGTGACTTGTATGGATGAATGTCTGACAGAGTATTTCCAGACGATCACGTATATTGATTTCTCCAACCGTACCAAGAGTGGAGGCGGAGAAGGAAACTTCTTTTAGCTAACACATAATGTATTGTTGTAGACGTCAATCGGTGATTTGATGGATTTGACAATGTGGCATTCAAAGTGAATCTGGTATGATGATAAAGCGTAGCTTCTAGCCTCATCATCCGGTAAATGACAGAAATCAGGCAGGCAGCATGGCTAAGTCGGTCGCACCGAAGTAGGGTGTATAATCACCTGATCTAGAGTTTCATTTACTTCTAAAAATCTATTGTTGATGCTGTCCCATTCGGGAAACGGTTGCTGATCCCAACTGTTGGTGATATACATTCGATACACTCAAGCGAAATGAGTGGTCGGTCATGTGTGGCCAGGTTGCAAGATGTTCTTGTTGAACCCAGTGTATTCCTCTCTAGAGGTACATTAGCGAAAGGTGGTTCCATACCTTGTCATAGTTGGAAATCCATTACCCAATACGTGCTTGCGGTTTTGATTGTATACTATATATGTAGAACGTGAGATGAAAGCGTTTCTGCTAGATGATTATATATATACTGTGGTTGATAGACATTAATATAATATCAAAAGGTTTTGATATAAAGATATTTTGGATTCTCATAAGGGAAAAACCCGTTCCGTTATGCGGCGTGGTCTTATGAGATATCGTTGACTTGTTCGAACTGTTTTAAACTGTTTTACTCATACCAGTCCCATGACTGACCCGGAGTTTACTTTGTTGTTTTCCCTAAACTCTTGGGTGCCTAAATTTGTATGGGCAGTCAAGTAGTCAGGATTTACAGATATACTGGAAGAGCTGGAGCAGGAGGCTTCAGGATCATATAGCTATAGTTATTTCCGCTGTGTTGTAAGTACTGTACTTTGATAATGACATGTATGTTCAAGTACAAATTTGTATTTCAAAGCTATGTTATGAAATATATTTATTCGTTCCGCTGTGAGATTCGTGTTACTCTGATGTTGTGTTCTTCTTCTTCTTCTTCTATTCTAATTTTCTATCTTATCTTTCCTCACCCTCTAATTTCTTTCACTAATTACCAGGATTTTTCGATGTTTTGGTTATCGACATCGAGCTTATGCCGATAACCAAAGTCGCTCAAAATCCGGGTCGTTACACTTGCCGAGGTCACGATATACACAAAGCTACGATTAAATTAGCCATGCTTTGATCATCCATACCTCATTACATAACATAAATATGCCACGTTGTCCATTCACAACACATCACTGATTTCTATCAATGTATAACCTCTGTTAGAGAAGGGTGTTAAGCAAGAGAATAAATTCTTCACCACCAAACATATATATATTTAAAGTGGTCATTGCTACATAGTCATTTATAATGTCAGACACACAATCCATACAAGTACGTTCTGCGTCTGAACGAAACCACAATCCAGAGTTCCTTCACATACGTTCGGGCTTCTTGCCACTTAGCTGATATAAAATCTATCTGCAAATAGGAGCTACACATTTGAGACATTCGACAAGTCGTATTTACGATATGAAGGGTCGCAGTCTTCAATACTATCTTCAATTGCTCCACAACGTTGTGTTATTACTTAGAATGGTTTTCGGACATACATCTGACTTCGGTCTTTCCAAATAATAAGCGCAATTAAAAAAATACAATTATAGAACACACAGCTTTCAACCAAATCTCCTTCCATCTTGAATTTTGTTAAACTAAACTTCTTTAAATTCGTTCTCTAATTAAAATAAAATCCATATTTAACCTTTCTTCTTTAAAACACACCTTTTAAATCAAAGATAATTTAGCCTCAAACGCTAAATTAACTTCCCATTTCATAACTTGTTATCAAAACCCCAGTTTCCTTTGAAAATCCATACCCACATTTCACTCATAGTTTCCCATTAAATTGGTTTCCCAACATTCAATTCTTTAATCTTAACAAAAATATTAAACTTCCTTCCAAATTCCTTATTTTTAATTTTCTCAAATCAAAGATTTGATTAAATCCCCAAATTGCGATATGGATTTACATAACTCAATCTCATTGGGTTTCAAGAGTGATATTATTGAAGATATGATTCACGACAAAACCCAAATCAATTGATATTGAACATAAGTTACATAGAAATTGTATCTACTTATATTCGATATCAATTCTCATAATCAACGTATACTATTAGTGGAAAAACAATATAACAATAATATCTTCCGAATTCTTCAAATAGTATACGTATACACAATAGAATTTCATATCAAATATCCGAATATTATTTCTATCCAACTTATCTCAACTAATTTAGGAAACTCGTATCTTAATTAAAAGATTTATTCAACTCCTTGACATTAGATCTGGATAGAAATATCAACTTATACTAAATATTAATCTTCGTATCCAACTCAAACTATAAAAGGAATAACGGTGAAATCCCTTTTAAATTACTCAAATAGTAAGAGCCATCATTTAATGAATTATTATCAAACATCTGAAGACTTTTCTCCAACCATATCCAATTATTTAAAATTGAAAAACCCTGTAACAACCCGTATTTTTCAATAACATGTTAAAACGAGAATCAAGGCAGAATTTAATTTTAAATTCTGAATCAAGTGAAACAGGCTATGCCATTGTGTTCGTCTCGGAAAAATACGCGAAATAGAGTCCGAGTTTTCGAGAATCGGAGTCCGTATGACCAAGTTATGATCCGTCAAAGTTTTCAGGGTTTTCAAGTTTGAAAATCACCTAGGAAGTTCAAGTTTTGGGGTAGGCGGGAATTTTCCCGCCAAAGCCAATGTCGACAGGGGAGTCGACAGGGCTGTCGACACCCCTGGACCCCAAGTCGACAGGGCTGTCGACTTGGGTGTCGACTGGGTCCAAAAACACAACTCCGTGTTTTGTGGCCTGGTGCACCTGGATGCAGTCTTGGTCTGGTCTGATGGGCCTGTGACGATTTATGTGGCCTAGATTAATCCTAGATCTAATCCTAGGGCCTAAAACTACCCTAATCTCTATAAAATGACCCTAAACCTAACCTAAATCCCTAAAAATCAAACCTAGCAACTAAGTGCTGCCAAAATCAATCTTGATCATGGCCTCCATCTCCAATCCCTAGAGCCTATGCACTCAAATCGAGTTCAAATCAAAAGGTGCAAGCTTGCTACACCAAATCAAGGCCAAATCAACATTGCTATGCGAGTTCCATGACGATTCTTCAACAAAGGAGGCACCTTTCTTAGCCAAGACGATTCATGCTTCTTTCCCTAGGCCTAACTATGTAAGTTCTAGCTACTTTTAGATGGAAACGGTAGTTTTGATAATGACATGGGATAAAATGAGGCTAAACATGATTATGCGAACCTATATGAACCTTACCATGCCTCTTGTGTTCATATTTATGATCTTAGCCTATGTGAGTGACTTAATCATGCCTCTTATGCTATGCATAACCTAGTTTAACTTGCAAGTTTGGATCTTTATACATGAAATGCTAGCATGAACCTTTAGGAACCACTTTACTTGTGAAACATTGGCTAAGACAAGATTTTGGGGCTTATGCATGTTTATGAACCCAAACCCCTTATGCTAACATGCAAGTTTATGGCCAAACCCTTTTTGATAATATGCATGTTTGTGGCCAAATTACCTTATGACACTATGCATGTTTATGGCCAATCCCTTTATGATGTTATGCATGTGGAAGCCAAGCCCTTTTTGGCATCATGCATGTTTTGAGACCAATATGGGACATAGTATCCTTACTGTGTTGACTCGCTTTGCTTGCGTTGGGAAAACACGATTTTGGGTAGTTAGATAAACATGAACATGTCGCAAAATCTTAACTTGAATATGACATGTGTTTATACTTGAAAATATGACTTGAAAGATAACATGGAAGTTGGCATGTAAGTATGCATAAAAACATGAGCTTGGGAATTTACCTATTAAGTTAGGTCTACCCTTTGGGAATTTACCTATTAAGTTAGGTCTACCCAAATGCTTGAAAACTTGTAACATGTTTTCGAAACATGATGAACTTAGACAATATAAGTGTGGCCAACTCGAGGTTGGGTTGAGTTTGCAACGTAAAACTACCCAGAACCGACCGGCTTAACTAGTAGTTGCAAACAATAGGACCCAATGTGAGAAGTTGGTCATGTCGCGCTTAAGCCCCGAGGTTAGACTAGGTTGTGGTGTAAATCTACCCGTACCCGCCCGGCTTAACTAGTAACCACAACAAGGTCTAATGTGAGAGGTTAAGAGTGCATTAATTGAATTAATGCCACATGATAAGGTTAAGTAAATTTGACTAATGACACTTAACCGATATGACACGAATGGGTAGGTTAAGTGGGACCGGACTTGATTCCTTAATGACACTTAACCATGCAAGATGATTAGGAGATGGGGTTAAGTAATTTACACTTAACTAATCCGACTGGGTAATTAGATGGGGTTAAGTAATTAAGACTTAATTAACCTAACCACGGTAATTAGATGGGGTTAAGTAATCCACACTTAACTAATCTAAACACGGTAATTCGATGGGGTTAAGTTAAACACTTAACCAATTTAAACTTGGTAATTCAATGAGGTCAAGTAACCCATACTTAACCAACTTAACTTGGTAATTTAATGGGGTTAAGTTAAACACTTAACTAATTTAACACGATGATTTGATGAGGTTAAGTGACCTATACTTAACCAATCTAACTCGTTAATTTGATGAGGTTAAGTTAACCTATACTTAACCAATCTAACGTGAAAACATGATAAGGCTAAGTCACGAATCACTTGAATACGCTTGACCGATTTGACTCGGTAATTTGACAAGGTCGAGTTAATTTATATAATTAACCAATCTAAAATGATAATTAGACGAGGTTAAGTTATGGATTGCTTAATATACTTAGCCAACTTGACACATGGTTTGTAGGGTTAAGTCTTGGACTTGGATACTTAGCCAATTTCGGCATGGTTTGTAGACGGGCTAAGTTATGAACTTAAGTGACACCTAACCCATTAGATAAACCCTAATTCGGAGGATTAGGTAAATAACTATAGTTAACAAGGATTATGGAAATAAGGCTAAGTGGTAAACCTTAGTTAAGGGAAACTAAGTAATAATCCTTAGCCAAGGAAACGTGGACCACCTCTTAGATAGATGAGTAACCCGATACGGTAGGTCGTCGTTTAAGTATACGTGTAGGAGCAGGCTATCTGATTTAGATAAAGGCTCCAGCGAACTGGGTAACGAAGCAGCGGCTTCGGGGAACGTGAGGATATTCTTGGTATCCCTCTGTGAGGTCGCAGATGATCATCCTGGGCTCACAAGAGGTTAAGGTCTGCGTTAGAAGAACCAAGAGTATGCCTTGGTTGCTATACGAGCGACCTAAAGACTGGGATGGATAGCAGTGAGTCAACGAATACATGATAGTGCCCTAGATAGCAAGTTCGTCGATCATCTACCATCTTGAGTCAAGCGTGTACGTACGGAAAGGCAGGGAACACCCAACAGACCATAATTGCTATCTAATTATGGGTGAGGTAGGCCGTAGGATGTGGGCTGGCCGGAGTGTAGTTCTCATGCAAGATTTTCTCTTGTGTTGCCTTTCACTAGTTGAGGGAGGGGTCTCGTGGGACCATAGCCACGCGTAGAAAAGCAGACCTTAGTATCCGCATCGGAAGATAAATCTAAAGCTCCCGACCGAGTCCTGTATTTCTTGTTTTGCCCTGTGACAGGACTCGGATGGCACGATGTGATACATGTGCATACAGTTATAGAAATACGATTCACGATGAATGCGTGGGAAAAAGGGCGCGGTTGAGGGTTAGCGTAATCCCTAGTGGCCTAGGTGGTTTAACCCGAACCGAAATACGAAAGCGTGCAATAGGTAAGCGTAATCCCTAGTGGTGCTAGGTGGCGTAAGTCCTAGTAGTTCAAACGATGATTCCTACGGAAGAGCCTAGCTAGAACAAGGGTGACAGTCCAAACGATTTCAAGGATAATACGACATGAGGAAGTCCGTACGAGTTACGGCAAAGGACTGAACTTATATACATGAAACATATGATTTGAGTAACCTATATATGCGATATATTAGGTTGACATGGACCATTACACGACTTTGAGTAAGGGACATTCATGGTTAACACATAACAAGGCTGGAATACTAGTACGGAGGGTGCAGAGCAAATATACATGTTAGAACTCGGAAGAATATACATAATAGATACCGTGGGATGTTAGACGGGGTAGATACCTTGGGATAATGTACTCGATAGAAATCTGACGATGTGATACCTTGACTTATAATAACACCGTAGTTTATCATGATACCTTAGTTTACCTTGCCGCAGTAGTTCAACCGGCTACCCTGGTTTATCTATCTTGTAGTTACCCTTGTGTTTACTTTCAGTTTATGCATGTCATGTTACCTTTACCTGTTTTTATACTGGAAGTAGATAGGACTTACTCAGTCTTTTTGACTGACCCGTTTTGTTTCGCCTCTTTTCTTCCGTTTCCCCCCCAGGTTTCAGGGAGGAAACAATGCTGTTTAGTTCGGACTTCTTCTGCTTGGAGGTCATCATGGATGGCTTGGACTTCTCTTGGCTATGGCTACTTTACTGTTTTTACTTGGGGAATAATTTATTAAAAAGTCTTTATGCTTCTTTACCATTGCAAGACAGGTTTTGATGTACTCTGATGTAAAAGGCTTTAGACCTTATTTATTCATGTTATGAAAGTTTGATTTTACTTCCGCTATTTATATATGTTCTGTCTTGTGATATTTCTGTGCATGTTTACCAATAATGCCCCTCTAAAGCTAGTGCATTCCTTTGCGAGTGACCCTAGTGGAGGCGGGGTGTTACATTTGGTATCAGAGCAGAAGGTTACCAGACTGGGCAAAAGTTTTTAAAGACCTTCTGAAAACTATTTGAAAATCATTTATAAAGAAGCATTTTTCAAGAAAGTTCTCTTTTAAAAAGAAAAGGCTATTCCCCAAAGGCCATTAACATTATCCTTGATTGAATCTCTTTTCCTTTCTTTCCTCCATCTGTAGTCACAGTGGTTTTGACTGCGACTAGTCTTTCTAGCTGCGTAAGTGTTTCCCGTACGATGGAGGTGGTTCTCGAGAGACCGTTGCAGAGTTATGCATGAAAGGATAGTAAGAACAAGGATAAAGGATACGAGCTCAGGGATAAGCAACCTGTTGGTATGGCTGAGTCCTAAAAGGAGGGAGAAAGATGAACAATGAAACCCATGACGAGAGAGTACCTTTGGCATGGTGAAACGGGACGGATAGTTAAGTATCATGGAACAGGGACAAGATCATTCGGAGGGCAATAGTATGCTCTCATTTCTAGGGTACCTCAGAAGGAGGGTAACGATCTTGTTAAAAGTTTAGCTTTTCTTCTCTATCATCCTGTCGGGACTTTGTTTTGATCACCGCATCTTTTAAGTCCGCTTCGATAGTTGAGTCTCTGCACCTTAAGTACTAGCGTAATAGAGAATCCCATTTTGTCTCAAGTCCTGTGGAGAATCGGTCCATTTATTCATGACTTGTTTTGGATTTGAGAATGACATGCCTCGGTTATGGATGGATTCTAGGGATGAAGTGGTTATCCAGTAAGGGGTGCCACTCTCGGTTTTGATAGGAGGGTAGTTAGACTCTTGACTAGCCTTGGTAATACCCTCGAAGTCTCGTGTAACCTTTTGGGTTCTGTCATGATTAGTTACCTGGAATCCCTTGATACCTTTATTGGAAATATTGAAGCCCGATCGAGTGGTGTTCGCCGATGAGACGGATGGTTTATTTCACTTATGCATGGGTTATAGAAGTCACCCTAGTAAGTGCGCTTGATAACCTGGTTGACATCTGCTTACTTTCAAGAGAAAGTTCTTCTACGTGGAATACCTTGTGGTACGAGGTCCGAGATTCATTAGTGAATTTTGGAAAGCATGCATGAGATCATGAGTACGCAGTCCTGTTTGCGCCAAGTATTCTAGAAGGAGAATAAGTGCAAGTGGAACGAGAGGCGACGAGGAAATGAGTTCCAACCCATGTTATGGAAACAGGAAATAAGAAGCTGCGAAATCGTGAAGTAAAAAGGGGCGGTCAAGGCACGATGGAACTAAGCTCAAGGTAATGCGACTCAGGAGACTGAAGACTAAATACATGCATGATATCTCTTTTGGGAATATATCCTCGATCCCTGTTTTTCTGTTGAGCTTGCTTGTAGGCTATCTTTTATGGATATCCTCTCGGTCCTGTCTCTGTTACAAACCCCGTACGGAGTTTGTTTTGTTTATCTTCTCGACCCTGTTTCAGGGAATCTTAGGTAGAACCCTATGGATGTAAACATGTATTTGAGACATGTTATGATTGATATGGTTGCAAATGGTTGCAAGTGGTTGCTCATGGATGCGCGAATACACGTTAGATACTAGATCGACTCGGTCACATTTCATATTGCATATGCACGAGTATTTATACTTGTTTATGGATGAAATCGAATGTGTTATCATGCGGTTGTTGCATATGAATGAATGATTGTGCACGCATATAGTATCTATATGACTAGGACTATTTGCATACATGTTGGATTCATGGCACTATACATATTTTTGCATTAGAAAGATTATCCAGGCCTGATCATTAACATTAGCTAAGGAACATGTACACACACATTTTGCATGTATTCATACAGCATTAGAAATCATCTAAGGACAATGGTTGCTTGTGGATGATGTTTTGAGTAGATGGATGATGGATGGTAGGATATGTTCTTCCTAACTTAGAGATTTCGGGGACGAAATCCTAAAAGGTGGGGAGAATGTAACAACCCGTATTTTTCAATAACATGTTAAAACGAGAATCAAGGCAGAATTTAATTTTAAATTCTGAATCAAGTGAAACAGGCTATGCCATTGCGTTCGTCTCGGAAAAATACGCGAAATAGAGTCCGAGTTTTCGAGAATCGGAGTCCGTATGACCAAGTTATGATCCGTCAAAGTTTTCAGGGTTTTCAAGTTTGAAAATCACCTAGGAAGTTCAAGTTTTGGGGTAGGCGGGAATTTTCCCGCCAAAGCCAATGTCGACAGGGGAGTCGACAGGGCTGTCGACACCCCTGGACCCCAAGTCGACAGGGCTGTCGACTTGGGTGTCGACTGGGTCCAAAAACACAACTCCGTGTTTTGTGGCCTGGTGCACCTGGATGCAGTCTTGGTCTGGTCTGATGGGCCTGTGACGATTTCTGTGGCCTAGATTAATCCTAGATCTAATCCTAGGGCCTAAAACTACCCTAATCTCTATAAAAAGACCCTAAACCTAACCTAAATCCCTAAAAATCAAACCGAGCAACTAAGTGCTGCCAAAATCAATCTTGATCATGGCCTCCATCTCCAATCCCTAGAGCCTATGCACTCAAATCGAGTTCAAATCAAAAGGTGCAAGCTTGCTACACCAAATCAAGGCCAAATCAACATTGCTATCCGAGTTCCATGACGATTCTTCAACAAAGGAGGCACCTTTCTTAGCCAAGACGATTCATGCTTCTTTCCCTAGGCCTAACTATGTAAGTTCTAGCTACTTTTAGATGGAAACGGTAGTTTTGATAATGACATGGGATAAAATGAGGCTAAACATGATTATGCGAACCTATATGAACCTTACCATGCCTCTTGTGTTCATATTTATGATCTTAGGCCATGTGAGTGACTTAATCATGCCTCTCATGCTATGCATAACCTAGTTTAACTTGCAAGTTTGGATCTTTATACATGAAATGCTAGCATGAACCTTTAGGAACCACTTTACTTGTGAAACATTGGCTAAGACAAGATTTTGGGGCTTATGCATGTTTATGAACCCAAACCCCTTATGCTAACATGCAAGTTTATGGCCAAACCCTTTTTGATAATATGCATGTTTGTGGCCAAATTACCTTATGACACTATGCATGTTTATGGCCAATCCCTTTATGATGTTATGCATGTGGAAGCCAAGCCCTTTTTGGCATCATGCATGTTTTGAGACCAATATGGGACATAGTATCCTTACTATGTTGACTCGCTTTGCTTGCGTTGGGAAAACACGATTTTGGGTAGTTAGATAAACATGAACATGTCGCAAAATCTTAACTTGAATATGACATGTGTTTATACTTGAAAATATGACTTGAAAGATAACATGGAAGTTGGCATGTAAGTATGCATAAAAACATGAGCTTGGGAATTTACCTATTAAGTTAGGTCTACCCTTTGGGAATTTACCTATTAAGTTAGGTCTACCCAAATGCTTGAAAACTTGTAACATGTTTTGGAAACATGATGAACTTAGACAATATAAGTGTGGCCAACTCGAGGTTGGGTTGAGTTTGCAACGTAAAACTACCCGGAACCGACCGGCTTAACTAGTAGTTGCAAACAATAGGACCCAATGTGAGAAGTTGGTCATGTCGCGCTTAAGACCCGAGGTTAGACTAGGTTGTGGTGTAAATCTACCCGGACCCGCCCGGCTTAACTAGTAACCACAACAAGGTCTAATGTGAGAGGTTGAGAGTGCATTAATTAAATTAATGCCACATGATAAGGTTAAGTAAATTTGACTAATGACACTTAACCGATATGACACGAATGGGTAGGTTAAGTGGGACCGGACTTGATTCCTTAATGACACTTAACCATGCAAGATGATTAGGAGATGGGGTTAAGTAATTTACACTTAACTAATCCGACTGGGTAATTAGATGGGGTTAAGTAATTAAGACTTAATTAACCTAACCACGGTAATTAGATGGGGTTAAGTAATCCACACTTAACTAATCTAAACACGGTAATTCGATGGAGTTAAGTTAAACACTTAACCAATTTAAACTTGGTAATTCAATGAGGTCAAGTAACCCATACTTAACCAACTTAACTTGGTAATTTAATGGGGTTAAGTTAAACACTTAACTAATTTAACACGATGATTTGATGAGGTTAAGTGACCTATACTTAACCAATCTAACTCGTTAATTTGATGAGGTTAAGTTAACCTATACTTAACTAATCTAACGTGAAAACATGATAAGGCTAAGTCACGAATCACTTGAATACGCTTGACCGATTTGACTCGGTAATTTGACAAGGTCGAGTTAATTTATATAATTAACCAATCTAAAATGATAATTAGACGAGGTTAAGTTATGGATTGCTTAATATACTTAGCCAACTTGACACATGGTTTGTAGGGTTAAGTCTTGGACTTGGATACTTAGCCAATTTCGGCATGGTTTGTAGACGGGCTAAGTTATGAACTTAAGTGACACCTAACCCATTAGATAAACCCTAATTCGGAGGATTAGGTAAATAACCATAGTTAACAAGGATTATGGAAATAAGGCTAAGTGGTAAACCTTAGTTAAGGGAAACTAAGTAATAATCCTTAGCCAAGGAAACGTGGACCACCTCTTAGATAGATGAGTAACCCGATACGGTAGGTCGTCGTTTAAGTATACGTGTAGGAGCAGGCTATCTGATTTAGATAAAGGCTCCAGCGAACTGGGTAACGAAGCAGCGGCTTCGGGGAACGTGAGGATATTCTTGGTATCCCTCTGTGAGGTCGCAGATGATCATCCTGGGCTCACAAGAGGTTAAGGTCTGCGTTAGAAGAACCAAGAATATGCCTTGGTTGCTATACGAGCGACCTAAAGACTGGGATGGATAGCAGTGAGTCAACGAATACATGATAGTGCCCTAGATAGCAAGTTCGTCGATCATCTACCATCTTGAGTCAAGCGTGTACGTACGGAAAGGCAGGGAACACCCAACAGACCATAATTGCTATCTAATTATGGGTGAGGTAGGCCGTAGGATGTGGGCTGGCCGGAGTGTAGTTCTCATGCAAGATTTTCTCTTGTGTTGCCTTTCACTAGTTGAGGGAGGGGTCTCGTGGGACCATAGCCACGCGTAGAAAAGCAGACCTTAGTATCTGCATCGGCAGATAAATCTAAAGCTCCCGACCGAGTCCTGTATTTCTTGTTTTGCCCTGTGACAGGACTCGGATGGCACGATGTGATACATGTGCATACAGTTATAGAAAAACGATTCACGATGAATGCGTGGGAAAAAGGGCGCGGTTGAGGGTTAGCGTAATCCCTAGTGGCCTAGGTGGTTTAACCCGAACCGAAATAGGAAAGCGTGCAATAGGTAAGCGTAATCCCTAGTGGTGCTAGGTGGCGTAAGTCCTAGTAGTTCAAACGATGATTCCTATGGAAGAGCCTAGCTAGAACAAGGGTGACAGTCCAAACGATTTCAAGGATAATACGACATGAGGAAGTCCGTACGAGGTACGGCAAAGGACTGAACTTATATACATGAAACATATGATTTGAGTAACCTATATATGCGATATATTAGGTTGACATGGACCATTACACGACTTTGAGTAAGGGACATTCATGGTTAAAACATAACAAGGCTGGAATACTAGTACGGAGGGTGCAGAGCAAATATACATGTTAGAACTCGGAAGAATATACATAATAGATACCGTGGGATGTTAGACGGGGTAGATACCTTGGGATAATGTACTCGATAGAAATCTGACGATGTGATACCTTGACTTATAATAACACCGTAGTTTATCATGATACCTTAGTTTACCTTGCCGCAGTAGTTCAACCGGCTACCCTGGTTTATCTATCTTGTAGTTACCCTTGTGTTTACTTTCAGTTTATGCATGTCATGTTACCTTTACCTGTTTTTATACTGGAAGTAGATAGGACTTACTCAGTCTTTTTGACTGATCCGTTTTGTTTCGCCTCTTTTCTTCCGTTTCCCCCCCAGGTTTCAGGGAGGAAACAATGCTGTTTAGTTCGGACTTCTTCTGCTTGGAGGTCATCATGGATGGCTTGGACTTCTCTTGGCTATGGCTACTTTACTGTTTTTACTCGGGGAATAATTTATTAAAAAGTCATTATGCTTCTTTACCATTGCAAGACAGGTTTTGATGTACTCTGATGTAAAAGGCTTTAGACCTTATTTATTCATGTTATGAAAGTTTGATTTTACTTCCGCTATTTATATATGTTCTGTCTTGTGATATTTCTGTGCATGTTTACCAATAATGCCCCTCTAAAGCTAGTGCATTCCTTTGCGAGTGACCCTAGTGGAGGCGGGGTGTTACAAACCCACTTTAATATCAAATAAATCAGTTTAAATTCAATATAAAACATTTTCAATACTTTTAAATCTTTGAAAACATTCCAGCACTCATTTACAAATGATTACTTATAGTTCAGAAAATAATTTGCAGGTTAAAAACTTCAAAATATATTGTTTCCGAAGAAAACATTACAAAAGTGTTTTCAAAAGTGTTACAAAAGTGTTACAAAATAGTAGTCTTAACTATTTTGATCAAAATATCATTTATCTTAGCAAAAACTTAAACTTTACAGTTCAAAACACATTTACATAATTTGTAATGATTTTACAATTTTTTTTCCATATTTTTAAAAGATTTAAAATAGTTTTTTATACTTATGGTCGACTACTGCCGTATCAACCCGATTTGTAGGGATGCTAATTATGGGAATCAATCAACTAATTATTGTCATTATTGAAAAAATAATTGGGCATTTAACTGAAATTTTTGGAACATGAATTTTTTGTTTACACTAGGGATGAAGAATAAGAAAAATATTACAAACATGAATCTTTTTATTTTGAAAAAAAAGTGTTTTTACAATTTGTATGTATGTACATATATAAAATATATAGTAAATATGTGCATTTTCAAAGAAGAATCTAGTATATGTGCACATATGAATAAACATAGAAGAGAAAGTACAAATTAGGATGAGTTCATATTTTTTGAAGGAAAAGGTAGTGAATCAACATGATTCACGCCTTAATATATTAAGAACCATAAAGTAGCAAGTCGTGTATTCACATCATATTTACAACCAAAACAGGCTATTGCTACACTAGCGATTACTACATACATACATATAGCCTGACAACAAAATAACGTGTATAATTCATAACATTACAGCACCATAAACTAAAAGCCAAAAGACATAACGTGATCCCAGCAGTCGTCTTCGTCAAGCAACAGGTCCGGTGATGTGCCTCACACGCTTGCGCACCCTATCAGCGATGGTCTCAACATGCCTCTTCCGCTCCATGCCTGTCCAGTCATAATAAAAAATTAACGATGGAGTAAATGAAACTGTTAGGAGGTTTCATCTTGCATTTAAATTTTCTGGAGTTACGATCATGATATAAAATCCAATTGTATGAAAAATTTAGCTACGCAAATTGATAACTGTTATGAGAATCATGCAAGGCCGGGTAAATGTATTGCCAAAAGTTATATTGATCTACTGTGAGATCACCCCAATGCAAGTCCAAGAAAAGGAAAACTAAGCATTTTTTAAAGATGTAAAACGCAAAGTCGCAATCCAAAAGAAGATTATGGTAATCCTCCTCGCCATGACCGCAAAACACACATCCACCCACCACGTTCTCACCTCTTTGTCTAAATCTGCTGACCGTATTTAATCGGCCATGCATCACGATCCACATATGAATTTTCACTTTATCGGTAACTTTGAATCGCCACATATATTCATACCCCAACCTCCTAATCCTAACGAAGTTGATCAAATTGTAGATGCTGCGAACACTGAACATCTTTCTTTCCCCCTCCAACATCCATACAAACTCATCTAGCTCATTGGACAAACTCACCTTGTCAAGCAAATCGAAAACACAACACAACTGAATCAAAGCATTACCAACGACCATTCTGGAGAATGTTTGCTTCCATATGAAACCCGGAGTATCAATATCATACATCTCACCAACTGTGTAGTTCTTATTACAAGCAATTGCAAAGAGAACTGAAAACTCCACACATAAAGGGACGGGGGAGAGCCAGTTATCGAACCAGAATGAAGTATTATGGCCATTTTTCACCACAATCTTAGTGCCCCGCTTTTACCAATGAGCGTGAAGCATAACATTACACCAAAACACGGAACACATTGAAGAATCAGAATTCCAATCAAAATTGCCATTTTAGCATGTACTAATTATCCATTCTTTCCAAAGAGCATGTTTATCAGAAATCATAAGCCATAACCACTTACAAAGTAACGATGAATTCATGTTCTTCAAGTTAATGACACCAAGACCACCTTGCTCCTTTGACTTACAAACCTGTTCCCATGTAACCGAACAGCTAAGCTTTTTTGTCTCCTTACTGCCAGTCCAGAAAAAGTTTCGGCAAATAGCATCAATCTTCTCTAAAAACCATCCAGGAAATTTGTAGAAGGACATCCAATACACTGGAATTGAAGACAAAACAGAATTCACAAATACAAGTCTACCAGCTCTTGAAAAAGATTTTCCCTTCCACCGCGCCAGCCTTGTGTCAACCTTTTCAATCAAATGTTGCCAATCTTTCTTCATTAATTTCTTTGGGCGGATGCACATACCCAGATAATTCAAGGGGAAAACATAGGCCTTGCAATTAAACAGTTCAGCGCATGACCTGTGCAAATCATCGCTACAACACAACGTGTAAACACTGCTTTTATGAAAATTAATTTTTAAACCAGATAGGCTTTCAAAAGAGTAAAGAATGAATTTAAATGCAACAAGATATTGTCATCAGCGTATCGTAAAGAGTTAATACCCCCACCACATGATCGCTACCAATGTTGCTGATAATGCCCTCCGCACACCCCAATTTTAGAATTTTTGAAAAAACATCAGCCGCTAAATCAATGAGAAGCAGAGAAAGCGGGTCTCCCTACCTCAAACCACGCTTCGAGTAAATAGTGGAGCCAGCAATGCCATTAACACAGATGTTTGATCAACTAGATTAAAGAATCAAATAAATCCATTCAATCCATTTGTTTGGAAAGCCTCTTGGCTACAACACATCAATCATAAATCTCCAGTCAACAGTATTAAATGCTTTGGCAAAGTCCAATTAATAATAACACAATGAACATCAAACTTATCACAATGAGAAATAACTTCACCAACCAACACCGCACCATCACGAATGTTTCTACCTTGGATAAAAGTTGTTTGGGATTTTTCAATTAACATATCCATCTTAGCTTTCAGTCTATTTGCCAACACTTTTGTAATTAATTTGAAGCTAGTGTTAAGAAGGCTGATTGGTCTGAAATCAGCTGCAGTAATGTTACCTTCTTTTTTGGGGATTAAAACCACATTAGCATAACTAATTAAGTCCAGCCTTAAAGTACCGTTATGAAATTCTTCAAACAGACGTAACACATCATTCTTCACCAAATCCCAGTTTTGTTTGATGAAAAAATTAGGGAAACCATCAGGTCCAGGGGCCTTATCCCTAGGCATCTCTTTCAAAGCATTCACAATTTCCTCTTCAGTAAATTAATTTGCAATGTCCGATAGATCCAAAATTTCAGGATAAAGTTTGCGCCAATAAATAGAAATGCGGTTGTCAGTACGATCACCAAAAATGCCTTTATAATATTCAGTAACATGTCACTCAGCTTTTGTTGATCACAAATCTCCTTTCCGTCTTTCCAAATACTATGAATCAAATTTGTTCTTCTTCTGCCATTAGCAACTCTATGAAAGTAAGCATTGTTTCTAACAACTTCCTTTAACCACTGAGATCGGGATCTCTGCCTCCAAAAAATCTCTTCTTGGTCCATAACTTTGTTGAATTCTCCCTCTTTTTGACGCAACAACTCCCTTTCATTAGCGTCCAAACATCTTTCTTCATCCAGAACATTTAGTTCAAAAATTTCCTTTTCAATCCTCTCCTTTTTAAGTCTGATATGGCCAAACACCTCAACATTCCATTTTGTGAGAAATTTCCTCAAAAGCTTGAATTTAATACTGATAGATCTCGCCGCATCATCACACACTCTAAACTCAGACCACTTGTTATACAACATATCATCAAAAATATCTTCAAGGCTCCACATTTTTTCAAATCTGAAGAAGGGTTTCTTTCGAATAACATCACCATAATCCAACACCACAGACAGTGATCAGAGATATTTGAAGATAAATTTTTTTAGAAGTTAAAGGGTGAAGATCCTCAAAAGGGGCGTTAATGAAGAAATGATCAAGTTTAACTAAAGTTGGAGGAGTACTACCATCAGACCAAGTATATTTTCTATTTGCCAGAGGCAAATCAATTAATTCACATTCACCCACAAACTCCATGAAGTCTGCCATGTCACCACAATGATTTGCACTATGGCTGCTTCTTTCAAAACCAAATCTTGTAACATTGAAGTCGTGACCAATGCCCCATAGGCCATACATTAATCTATGAAATTCCACCCCCTCCTTCCACAAAATTTTCCTTTCACATCTCGTATTTGGACCATAAACATTTGAAAGAAAAATATAACCTCCTACTCATGACACATTCCAATGCCACGTGCAGATAATGACTCTGAATGACCACTTGTTTGAAATTCCACAAACTACTATTCCAACCAGTAAACAAACCTCTTGCACTAACCACAGCCAGTATGTACCTCAATTCATCAACTACTCCCCATCCCAGGCTTTTAAAAATGTGTATATCAGGATTGTCAAGCTTAGTTTCATGTAGCAAAACGATGTCAAGTTTAATAGATTTAAGGTAAATTTTTACTCGATGACGTTTATCAAAATTACCCAGGCCTCTAACATTCCAAGTTATAACAATCATTGGGTTAAGTCAGCCCTATCTAACTCCTTACTTTTGATATCACTCTTAACATTATCATTTAACATAAAACTGGAGCTACTAGCAAGTGCATGCATCTGATCAGAAGATATAGAATTAAGAATAGAAGGGATAAAAACACTACCTTCCAAAATATGTGGAAGGCCACGTGCACTCCTCCTTAGTATGACCAGTCCTGAATCCATGGGCTTCTTGCCTTTCCTTTTGCTTGTCAGACATGAACGTTCATCTGAGTCTAAAATAGCCAATGCATTTTCTCTACCACCAAGATCAACATCATTATCGTCACCACCAAGATCAAAGCCATCGTCATTACCCTCCTCAAACATAAATCCGACACCAGCATTATCATTGTCATCGAGCCTAACATCATCATTTCCACCATCTGCTGCCAAGTCACCACTTTGAACTCCCACGACATCTCTCCCTACATTCTGATCCACTACATCACCCCCTGATTCAACCGAAATAGGAACAATTGAATTACTACCCAACCCCACATTGGCATTGGGGACACTACCACTCCTAGCCTTCGAAATCTTCAAATTACCATCATCCCCTCTAGCAAAAACCATTTTTCGAAGCTCCCTTCTGTCTACTTCATCAGATGATTCACCATCCACCTTCGATATCAACACATTATGAAAAAGCCTTCAATAGGGACAACAAAAGATGGTGGAAGATCCATTTCCTCATCAATTAACATCAACTCATGCAAAGAAGAAAAATCAGTTGCATTCCAAACTCCAGTTGAACCCTGGTCACCTCACCCAAAATCCTCTAGTGTCGTCTTGAGGGTATCTAGGCTCCTACAAACTAGAGGCACACTCTAGAGAGCAACCCAAACATAAATCCTTTTTATAGCCATACTTCCAAATTGCAGACTCCACCTTTTCAGATTAACAACTCCTTTTGGGTCAAAACGTGAATAAAAAAGGATTCCGTTAGTAAAGAAGGATGGAATTTTGCAATAAAGTCACCACCAAGTCTCCGAACACTCCAAATCCATCCAGGCGCCCTTCTACCGAAATGAGAACCCAAGAAATTCTCTAGTTCAATGATTGAGAAAGCCCAATGGAGATAACTACCATTGATCTAGCCCTTCTAAATTCATCAGGATAATAAGCCTCTGAAAGAGGAGGAAGCGATTTAGAGGTCGCCATAATTTTAGGGTTTTTGAGATTAATTTTGTAATTAAAACCCATATGCCCTGTTTTATTACAATGGAAACAGGCAACACGATTTCGACTGCTCCTCCCCAGTGATCTAAAGATCCACATCTGAAGCACACATTAATGGATCTGATGGTTTTTATTTTTTCAAAGTAATGGTTCGTATTCCTAATCGGCTGATGAGAAAAAGGAATATTACGAGATTTAAAATTTGAACGAATATCTCGAGGAAAAGCGTTACGCTTTACACCTGGCTTCAGCAAAATCTCCTTGTACGAAGAAAGTACACCATTGTCGTTATCCTGTCCATCCTCTAGTGAAGAAGAAACGTGATTATAGAAAGATTGTTAACCCCGGTCTTAGAACGCGGTTCAGAACTAAGAAGTATTCACAGACGATGTCACACGACATAATTGACTCATATTGTTTCTACAACATGGATCCTATAGACATCCACATGACATGATTTTAAGTCGTTGGCGCAAGCTTTCATGTCGTCAAGTTCAAGTCAATGCCATCTATCCAAAACCATGTCGAACAAGGTAAGCAACTCCAGAAATCAGGTAGTTAACTCGACACAGATACGATTTCACAATTACATCCTGACGACATGATGATATACCATTCTAACGACATGCCACCAAGTCATCAACACGACATAAGACCATGTTGGGTTAATCAGGTCATTCGGGTGTGTTGAATTGATAACGCGGCATGAGATGAGTCGTCCGCATCATTTAAAATTTTCTTACGACAATAAAAGTCAAACTGGAAATTCATAATGTTTAATTAGTTCATGGCGTTCATACAACTTGAACCCAATCCAAGTCGAAGTTTAGTTCTGATCCATATCGCATCCTATTGAAAGATCCATGATGCATGGTTAAAAGGATGATAACTGTAAAGTTGGTACACCTAGCTGTATGCGTTTGAGATAATTAAAGAATGTCGTTTGGAATACTTTAAACCATGTCGTGTATTATGATACTTAGTCATGTCATACGCCATCGAACCCATACATTTATCCATGCCGTTAACCGTATTATTTCATGTCGTCAGCATTGGTCCAGGTCGTTGAATATTTTATACAAACTATAAGGCATTAGGATGATGGAGTAATGTGGTGATAATGGTATGGAATATATGAGGGAAATGTAGTGAATATGGCTCTGATAGCTGGCGGGGACATTCAGTTCGTGATGCATACTTAAACCATGTCAACAGTCATATTTCTCTAACCCATGCTGTTAAGAGTTCTTCATGGCGTTGAGCCATTGGATGGAAGCAACGACATAATTCAAGTCGCATGCATGTTCAAGTCGTGAGTGTAACACCCCGTATTTTCTAAGAATATTAAAATAACAAATTAAAGAATAATTTATTTGAAAATGAGGAATGAGAAAAGAATGATAGCATTGTTCTAGGGTTTGTAAGAAAAAGACTTAGTAGCTCATTTGGTTAGAACATGTGACTTGCATACAAGAGGTACAGAGTTCAATCCCCGCCAGCGCAATATTTTTGTTTTAGGGGAATGGCTAAAAAGTGGCTTAGTGTGAACGCAGTTCAAAAAGTGGTTTAGTGTGAAAATGGTTAATTATGAAGAAGTTATAAGCCTTGAAGTTTGTATGTATATGAGAGAAATATATATATATATATATATATATAAATTAAATAAATAAATATGCAAAAAAGTTCAAAATAGCGAATTGGGAGGGGAAATAACCGAACCGGCCCATTTTTGAGGTCGACCCGAGCCTCGTTGGGTCGACTAGGGGTTAATCCAGGGTGTTTGGCTGTCAACCCGTGGGCCGATTCGCTCAAATGCAGATTTTGCATCTGATTGGTTCTCATGGTTCAGGGTTAATCTAATGGTCCTAAATAACTTCCTACACCTATATATACATCCCTAACCTAAACCTAAATCTCTTATATAATTCTCTAGCCTCCATTGCTCTCTTCCTCTCTAAAAAAAATAAATCAATGGCGTCTCTACTCTGCTGAAACCTAAGCTAGGACTTGTGCTTCTTCTTCCTCCAATTATGATTAGGATTAAAAAAGAACAGCTATAACACCTTTTTCTTTTAGAATCCAACCAAGGCAAGTACAGTTATTTTCCGATATGAAATTTAATTATGATCCTAGCAAGATAATGAATTTGAATATGAGGTTATGTCTTTTTCTGTTTATAAGATCTGTTCTTCCGCTTTATTGTTATTATTCTGTTTGATACGTATTTCTTCCTTCTTTCTTTCTTTTTGTTTGATAGCCAGGCTACGACGAGCTTGAGCCAAATCTCATAAGAGATGAACATATAAATGCTAAATTTTGGGAAGAATATTGAATGAGGCATATTTGGGCATAGTTGATTTGTAACTAATTTGAGGACACAACGCATGTTGTAATTCTGGACATAAATTTGAGGCATATTGCATAAGATGACCTATGACTTGGAAGAAGAGGATTATTGTGACTTAAAACATAAAATAGGTTGCAACTTAGAAACATAAATCTGAGGCATATAATTGAACATAGTTTTGAGGTATAAAGAATATCGGACATATGACATGGGATTTGGGGCGTAAAATTTAACTGTGTACATGTAACTGATTTGGATGCATAGTACAAGTTGTAATTCAAGATCTAGATCTGGACATACTATACATATTATAGTCTATAATTTGAAAAAAAAAGAGAATTAATTTGCATATGACTTAGGTGTAAAAATCTATATTAAGATTTGATAACTATTAAGTGTGAATACACCTAAATGGGGATTTTTGGATATGTGGCATGCATTGTAATTAATGGTTATATTTGGTATAATTTATGTGTGAATCACAATCGGGATTTTTGAGCATATTCTGTACTATGCAAATTTAACTAAAATTTGGGTATATGTTATATTATGAATCATGACCATGATTTAGGCATGTGAATTTAGGCCTAATTTATAATTAGGCAAGATTTGTCAATGAAACCTTAAGGAATATTTAAGATTTGTTAAATCTATTGAATTGCCTAATCTGCTAAATCTGTTATCTGTTTAATCTATTGAATTGCCTAAACTGCTAAATATGTTGAAACTCCAAATCTGCTAATTATGTTAAACTGCCTAATCTGCTAAATCTATTGTGTCGCCTAATCTGTTAAATCTGTTGAAAAGCTGAATAATTGTAATTTGTAGGCAACCTAAGATTGAGTAAAACATGTTAATTTGATTAATCTGCTACGACTTGAGAAGAAGTTAAATTTGTTAAATGAACATAATTAGTCTGATATTTTCTGTAAGGGAATAAAGTGGCTATGACATGAGGTTAGACTCTGTTTGCGGTGGAAGCCTGCACGGAACCAACCGGCTTAACCAGCAACTGCAAACTGTCAGTCAAATGTGAGAGGTCGTAGGCATAACTAAAATATGCTTAGACACGAGGTTAGGTCTGGCTTGTGGCAGAAGTCTGCCCGGAACCGCCCGGCACATCCAGCGGCCACAAGCTAGCGACCGAACGTAAGAGGTCTCCGCATTAATAATTAATTAAAGCAAATCTAAGATAAATATGATGTCTAAAACATGTTGGGTGGGTAGGGTTAAACGAACTGGACTAATGAATTTAATAAACCCGTTTCGTGAATCTGTACGCCCAATAAAAAGTTAGACAATCTGTAAGTTTGTTAAATCCGTATATCTGATCCATTAGTCTGAAAACTTGTTAACGGGATTGTCTGATCTGTGAACTAGTTGATCTGAACTCTGTATGTCTGAAACTTGTAAACAAGTTAATCTAAAATATGTTAGTCTGGGGACACAAGGTTAGGAGGGAAAATACTTGTGTCATTTGTTGTTTGGGACCCATATTAGTCAGTAACCCTTTCTGGTATCAAAACTATGACCCAACAGTAGGTAGGGTCCGGGCACGCTTACTGAACTAATTATAAGCGGTTCATTCTGATTATGGCGAGGGGTGTTGATGGTGCGTTCCAATAGGGTAATGTTCGTGCATGGATCCCTGTCTGCCTCTGAGGATGTAAGACACCGTGATATTTATAAATAGGTCTGTGTCATTTAAAGGTTGCCACTTTAGGGAATGATACACCCTTCTGTGGGGCTGGCACAGGGTATTTATGTATTAGGGAGCCGATCGCGAAGGGTAGGACTTAGGGTACACTTAACTCTGTCTGTTTCTGTGGGGTACCGTCTGTTTCTGTTTGGTGGTAACACCTGTCTGTTTCTGCGTGGTACCGTCTGTTGGGGTGGTAAAGGCCCATTTACTAGTGTACACCTAATTCTACATTCTGTTTCCACAGGGATTTATCTGTTTCTGTTTCTGCACCTTCTGTTCGGGTAGTAAAGGCCCATTATTGGCATTCTGTTTCTGTACCTTCTGTTGGGGCGTTAAAGGCCCATTACTAGCATTCTCTTCTGTGGAAATTATTCTGTTTCCATTTCTGTTTCAGTTTAGACATTAGGATAACACCTAATCCTGTTATACTAGTATTAGTGCAGAGAAGCGAAAAGTAATAGCTTATATCATTCTGTTTCTTCTGTTTAACCTATGTATATCTGCTACTCCTGTTACTGTTATCTCTCATCCAGTTTTATTTGCATGCCATGATTATTATTATCTGTTCATATGCTGAAAGTCACTGGACTTGCCAGACTTTATGTCCGACCTTGCTTGTTTTCGCCCCTTTTCTTCCGTTTCCCCCAGGTTTCCAAGGAGGGATTACTTTAGCTTGATCTGGATTTCTTTTGCTTGAATTACTTGAAGTGCTTAAAGTATGGCTTGACTTCTTATGGTATCTTCTGTGGGGATTATGATTTTAAAGTTTTGTACTCTGAGGGCTTTGGAACAAGGCTGATATATATATATGTACTTGAGTTTTGGTAAAGTTATTTTGAAAGATGTAACCAAACTGATTTCTGTTTTCCATTGAAATAAAGTTATAAAATTTTCAAGTACTGCTTTAATTATATGTTCTTGTAATATTATATTCTGTCTACTAAAATGCTCCATCAAAGTTAAGGCACTCCGTTTGTGAGTGACCTTAACGGAGGTGGGGTGTTACAGTGAGTCACACTGAAGGACCCACTCCTATTTTATGTCGCGCCTACTCATCTCGTTCACGAATCCATGCCGTATACACCCAAATTTACAACTCCGCCCTACCTCACAACACCTTCTATAAATACCCCTCACATTTCACTTGAGGGGGGGGACCAAAATTGATTTCTACAAGGAGACTCCGTCAAATTAAAATCTCATCTACAACTTCTCTAATGGCTTCTATGGATTCAACAATACTTTTCTATCTTCATGAAGATCAAATCAATGTTAATGATCATTAGAGCTTTCCATAATTGAATCTAAACACCTTCAATCTCATTCAAACTACACCATAAATCTCTCAAGCATCATTCGAACGATTTCTAATCCTCTCCAAAGGTTAAATCGAATGCTAACTCACTATGAAATCTATGAAGATCATGGGAAAGGATCAAATCACATAAGTGGCTGAAGAATCATCACAAAGCTAAACCTCTTTCCTTTTCTTCGCCAAACTCGAGTGAAAGTAGATCGTCAAGAGAGTGAAAAGAGAGTTAAAAGAAAGAAATGATTGTAATGAGGGAAAATTCATATGTTGTAAGCTTGAATATCATAATGACAATTGATTGGAAGTGGACGTAGATTCATATTGATACGAATCACCATAAAAATTCCTTTGTGTCTTACTTGTTTTTATTCATTTATTTTGTGATTACGCGGTTCCATATTCTTACCGAATCGGTGAAGTGTAGTTTTACACCTTTGGTGTTTGATCCTAAATTTGGAGCAAACATTTGGCGCCCACCATGGGGCCGCGCTCGCTTCTCATACCTCTTCTCACACTCTCCCAATGTTGGGATTCTTGCATTAAAGCTCTAAGTTGCATCCTTCTCCGAAATCATGGCATAGTCTAAGAAGACCGTTAGCAAAACCGTGATAGATGCCGATGATGTTGCTAACGAAGAGACACCACTTACAAACCATTTCGATGTCGGTGAAAATTTAGAAAGCGGAGCTGGTGTGACCAAAAATGAATTAAATATCACTATTTCCAATGTCAACAACCAAATGGATGCCTCTACCAAAATGATGATAGAGAAACACGACAGCATCCTTAATGCTCGATCAAATCCAGCCCCTTCTAAAGTGCATGTGGATCTCGAGGAGAATGATAAATCGCCCGCTTTCGATCATAGCCGCAACGACGATACGGAACACGATTATGATGGGGTGAGTGACAGAGATGAAGCTAATATCAAAGAATTGAGATCCAAAACTGAGAACCATTCCAAAGAAAATGCTCGAAAAGCCGCTAATCCTATCACGGGGGCGCCTCTTTGTCGAGAAGGCAAAGGACTTAAGCTCTCTAATCAAGATCATATGCCCAGACGAACATTTGGTAAAGAGCTCAGCTTCACACAGCGCCATAGCTCCGAAGAATACATTTCGTACATGATAGAACGAGCCATGAAAAAGAATCGACCTAGCGAGGACGACGAAAGAGAATAGGACTTCTTTCCAGATAGGACACCATTCACCGAAAGAATCCTTGGAGCAGAATGTCCGAAGAAGTTCAATCCTCCGATTTTGCCTCCGTACAACGGTCTAGTTGATCCCAAATACTTCCTATTCAAGTACGAGTAGCATATGAGCGTAGCTAAAGCAACTGACGAGATGAGATACACATACTTTCCTCTCTATTTAGAAGGTGCTGCATCATTATGGTTCACAAAGCTGCCACCCAAATCCATCGATCGATTCTCCAACCTGACCAAAAAGTTCAAGGAGCAGTTCCGCCTCTATGCAACTAAAGCCAAGGATGCTATAACACTTTCAGCAATGAAGCATAATCTAGGAGAAACTATCAAAGCCTTCCTCAGTCGATTTAATGTTGCCTTATCTGAAGTGAGGAATCCAGAGCCACACATAATTCTCATGGCTTTACTCGACGCTATAGACAAAACAAGCGAATTTGGAAGACGGATAAAGATGAAGGAACCGACTATGCTTGATAAGTTCTATAAGAAGGCGGAGGAGTACATGAGAGTAGACGACAACCCTATACCCCTTTAGGTCATTGGTGGCAATCAACTCCTTAAAGCTCCTAAAATAACGGCTGTCCAATCTAAACAAAAGAATAATCAGGGACAGAAGCGAACCAATGATGGGAACGACAACAAGACTAATAAGAAGCCTCGTCTTTTCAACTCATCAGAACAATGCCTTTGAATGACACTCCTGAAAATATATGTGTTGCAACAAAGAATTCTGAAGAGTATGCAAAGCCAAATCCGATAAGGATAAGTAACAAAGCAGCAAGCTCGGGGAAATTCTTCAGATTTCATAACCAACCAGGTCATAACACCAATGAGTGTCGACACCTGAAGAACCTCATTGAGGAATTGATCAGGAAAAACAGGTTACAACAGTATGTAAAGAATCCACAAGCCATGAATCCTTCTGCTGCTCCCCAGGGGCAAGGGGCATCAAATGATCAGTCTGGTCCAAGCAATATAGCCTTTGCTCAAATCATTCCAAGGCTGATCATCAACTGATAACCATTGACGGTGCTCCGATTTCAATGGCTCGTAACAAGCGATCAACGTCGCTACATCTTTACTTCATTCTCTATTTCTCGCTTTAGTTCATGCTTTACTTCGCGTTTTACTTTCTGTTATATTCAAAACTTTATGTAAACAGTTTGTAATAATATGCAAGTGATGCACTGAACATTAGCTCTATGGCTAAGAGCATATCTGTTGGAATGAATTTCCTGCTTGCAAAGCTATATGTCAAATCAAAACTTTCTTAAAAGATGGTTTCATATTGCACGCCATTTGTCGAGCGCTTGTTCCTGAAACATCACGACCCTTACAACATTAGCTCAAGAGCTGAATGTTGTAAATATCAACATGTACAAATGCAAAATAAGAAAAGCACTGCCTTGAAAAGTGAATGTGAAAGTCACAAAGGTTCAAACAGTGAGCAAGCGCCACGACAAATAAGCACGAGAGCTGAAACTTTTATCGAAGGGGCACTTCCGTAAGTGGGAAGTCCAGAGCCTCAATTCCTAATTCAGAAAAGCATGTTAAGTCGAGCATCTGACAAAGGGACCGATGGCCGCCCCGTGAAATGATATAACAGCCACCAAGACCGTTTGCATAGCATCTGGAATCCCCAGATGTGAGGAACGAAAATCCATATGTGTAGCGTTTGATATGATCAAACGTGAAGAATGAAAATCCATTTGCGTAGCGTTTGATATGATCAAACATGAAGAATGAAAATCCATTTGCGTAGCATTTGATATGATCAAACGTGAAGAATGAAAATTCATTTGCGTACGTTTGATATGATAAAACGTGAAGAATGAAAATCCATTTGCGTAGCGTTTGATATAATGAAACGTTAAGAATGAAAATCCATTTGCGTAGCATTTGATATGATCAAACATGAAGAATGAAAACCATTTGCGTAGCGTTTGATATGATCAAACGTGAAGAATGAAAATCCATTTGCATAGCATTTGATATGATCAAACGTGAAGAATGAAAATCTATTTGCATAGCGTTTGATATGATCAAACGTGAAGAACGAAAATCCATTTGCGTAGCGTTTAATATGATTAAACGTGAAGAATAAAATTCCATTTGTGTAACATCTGATTACTTCAGATGTGAAGAATGTTGGACATCTAATTAGTTCACGTGACATCTGATCAATTCAGACACGGTGGATTATTGGGTTCTAAACAAAGACCTCTCCGGGGGCACCCAATTGATCGTCAGAATAAGGAAGCACTTGATCCAATAACGACAAAAATTGAGGTCTTAACCAAGTCTTTTCAAAGGGCACTCCTTCTAAAATTACCGACGCTTGGCTTAATCAGTTTAATTGAGTGGCACAAGTCTCCGAATGACTGAATCAATCAAGCTAGATTGTAAACGGGGTTTGAACATTAACCACTTAACTTGCGTAGTGTCTGAAAATATCAGATACGACAAGTGTTAAATTTTAGCCCAAGCACGGGTATGGAATCTAAAATACTTCATGTGGAGAAGACTAATAACGACTCACTAAAGCATGGGGCATCCAACGGAATCTTTAAATGCCAAAATTGATTATCATGACAAACAAACATTGAGCAATGAAATTCTTCGCGTAATGAATGCTAACAATGGCCTCCTAAGCCGGGGCACCAATAATCAAAGATTTATCCAAAGAGAAGCAGAGAATAAATCACAAATACGTATTTCTCAAATGAGAAATATCATGTACATATAGTTATAAAGCGATAATGTTTGAAGTCCACTGTCGGCATAGTCGATTAGTTGATTTCAAGCGTTAATGTATATTTGAATTAGAATATCGTATTTGTGCACAATATTTGACGAGTCATAAATCGTTGAATAAAATGATTATGTGTAGATACGTTATTCAATTAAACATAAAAATTCGCTATAATTCATTTTCTAATGATTAAACTAATCCGCTATCGATATGGACGACCGATAGTGAAGTATAAGTCCAAAATCACCAAGTACTTGTTTTGATTACAGAACAGGTGGCATGAAGTTTACAATTTCAAAAACATGACTTGCTGTGGCAAACAAAAAGCTACGACTGAATCTCAATGCAAATTGTGTTTATTTCGAAGCCCGCATTTCTCGCAAGCGGAAAATACAAGCTTCGAGGGGAAAATGTTAAACCCGTTCCTAGAACGCGGTACAGAACTAAGAAGTATTCAAAGACGATGTCACAAGACATAACTGACTCATATCGTTTCTACAACATGGATCCTATAGACATCCACACGACATGATTTTAAGTCATTGGCGCAAGCTTTCATGTCGTAAAGTTCAAGTCATTGCCATCTATCCAAAACCGTGTTGAACAAGTTAAGCCGCTCCAGAAATTAGGTAGTTAACTCGACATAGAGACGATTTCACAATTACATCCTGACGACGTGATGATATACCATTCTAACAACATGCCACCAAGTCGTCGACACGACATAAAACCATGTCGGGTTAATCAGGTCGCGCGGGTGTGTTGAATTGATAACGTGGCACGAGATGAGACGTCCGGGTCATTTAAAAGTTGGTCATGACGATAAAAGTCAAACTGGAAATTCATAACGTTTAATTAGTTCATGGCGTTTACACAACCGTAACCTAATCCGAGTCGCAGTTTAGTTCTGATCCATATCGCATGCTATTGAAAGATCCATGATGCATGGTTAAAAGGATGACAACTGTAAAGTTGGTACACCTAGCTGTATGCATCCGCGATAATTAAAGCATGTTGTTTGGAATACTTTAAACCATGCCGCGTATTATGATACTATGTCATGTCATACGCCATCGAACTCATACATTTATCCATGCCGTTAATCCTTTTAATTCATGTCATCAGCATTGGTCCAGGTCGTTGAATATTTTATACAAACTATTAGGCGTTAGGATGATGGAATAATGTGGTGATAATGGTATGGAATATATGAGGGAAAAGTAGTGCACGTGGCTTCGATAGCTGGTGGGGACATTAAGTTCGTGATGCATACTTGAACCATGTCGATAGTCATATTTCTCTAACCTATGCCGTTAAGAGTTCTTCACGGCGTTGAGCCATTGGATGGAAACATCGACATAATTCAAGTCGCATGCATATTCAAGTCGTGAGTCACACTGAAGGACCTACTCCTATTTCATGTCGCGCCTACTCATATCGTTCACGAATCCATGCCGTATATACCCTAATTTACAACTCAGCCACTACCTCACAACACCTTCTATAAATACCCCTCACATTTCACTTGAGGGAGGGACCGAAAATTGATTTCTACAAGGAGACTCCGTCAAAATAAAAGCTCATCTACAACATCTTTAATGGCTTCTATGGATTCAACAATACTTTTCTAACTTCATGAAGATCAAATCAATGATAATGATCATTAGAGCTTTCCATAATTGAATCTAAACACCTTCAATCTCATTCAAGCTACACCATAAATCTCTCAAGCATCATTTGAATGATCTCTAATCCTCTCCAAAGCTTAAATCGAATACTAATTCACTATGAAATGTATGAAGATCATGGGAAAGGATCAAAGAACATAAGTGGTTGAAGATTCATCACAAAGCCAAACCTCTTTCCTTTTGTTTGCCAAACTCAAGTGAAAGTAGATCGCCAAGAGAGTGAAAAAAGAGTTAAAAGAGAGAAATGGTTGTAATGAGGGAAAATTCATATGTTTTAAGCTTGAATATCATAATGAGAATTGATTGAAAGTGGGCGTATATTCATATTGAATCGAACCACTATAAAAATTCCTTTGTGTTCTTACTTGTTTTTATTCGTTTATTTTGTGATTACGCGGTTCCATATTCTTACCGAATCGGTGAAGTGTAGTTTTACACCTTTGGTGTTTGATCCCAAATTTGGAGCAAACAAATATGAAGCAAGATTGTTAATCGCATTCTTAGAATTCTCTATTAGGGTTTTGAATGTCACTGTTTCTTATCACCCTTTTTTTTACAGTTTTAGGATGAGCTCTATTAATAAACAAAAAGAAGATAACAAAGAATGAGGGATATTTTGGGAGAAACTTCTAGACTAGGGACTTCTACATAAAAATATATCACATCTTTCTCTCCTGGGAGGAGGTACGTGCAATCTTTCTCAGCAACTAGAAAGGAAAAAAAGGGGGAACTCTATTTCTTCTAAGCTTCAAAAACAAAAGCAAAAATCATCCTCCTACAAATCAAATTATTAATTTGATTCCCAAATTAGCATAGAGGAGTTGAAATCAAGGTTAAAGATGAAATTTTTGCTATACAAACAACGAGAAGAGAAATTAAGTGAAGATTTAATCTTTCTTTTTTTCTATTCACATCTTGTGCTTGCATGAAGACTCAAAGATGATTCATTTACATAAATCGTTTGTTATCTTTGTGGCCTATGTATATGTTGTTGTTTGAATCATGAGTCATTTGAAAATTCGAGATACTAAATCTTAATGGAATTGATGTAGTGTTGAAAAGAAGATGAAATATGATTAATTTGGTACATGCATATAATTCAAACACATGTAAAATGTATGTTGAATTGTCTCAAAGTGAACATATGCAAACTAAGGTTTATAAACTTGAGTTGAAAGTGGTTCTTGAAGAATCACAAATATGTACCAAATGTTAAAGAGTTTGTCTTTGAAATTTTTATTGAAGAATCTACACTGGTATAGAAAGCGACTCTAGAAATTTTGAATGAAAATGTTAAATTTTAGATTTTATGCGATTTTTCTAATAGAGCATATAAAAACTGAGTTTTATAAACCTGAGTTGAAAGTGGTTCCTAAAGAATCACAAATCTGTACCAATTGCTAAAGAATTTGACTTTGAAATTTTTATTGAAGAATCTATGCGGGTGTAGTAAGCTACTGTAGAAATTTTGAATGAAAATGTTAAATTTTCAACTTTATGTGATTTTTCTAATTGAGCGTATGTAAACTGGGTTTTATAAAGCATAGAAGAAATTGGAATGTGAAGAACATGAAATCTATACCAATTGGTTAGGAATTTACCTTTGAAATTTTAAAAGCTACTGTAAAAATTTTAAGTTAAAATTATTAAATTTCGAATTACTATGATTTTTGCAAGTTGGGTATATGAAAATTGAGATTTTTAAAACATAACAGAAAATTGGTTGTGAAGAATATAAAATTTGTGCCAAATGGTTTTGAATTTGGTTCTCAAATTCTGTACATATAAACTAAACCAATAGTCAAAGGTACTGCAAAACTTTTAGCTTTAAAAGATTAAATGTTGATATTATAGGATTTTTACAAAATCAGTATATGTAAATTGATATTTTCATGCCTAAACACAAATTATTTTGGGTATAACTTCTTGGTTTCCTATCGGATTTTGATAGGTCTTGAAGTTTTGGAAAAATTAGAAAAATGTGTTACAACTTTTACGTTTTAAGATTTGTATAAATTTAATGTCTAGATTGTCAAAAAACTTAATTCTTTGCTGTTGGTCTGTCAATAAAGATATAATGAATTTTAAGACATGACTTACGAACCAAATTTCATATTTAGGATTTTGAGACAATTTTTGATCTACTTAATTGGCTTTCAAATATGATTTATAACACTATAACTTTGTGGAATAGTTATTTGTGTGTATTTTCAATAAGTGGAATTTACTCCCATTTAGTAAATATCAAAGTAATGCAATGTGGTATGGGACGCAAGTGCATTACTTAAGTAGTTATTATTTGGAAGTATATGATTCTTTTTGAATTGATGTGGCTTTAGTTCTTCATTGATTTGGCATAATTATATGCCATTCTTATAATGTTATCTTTTTCCCTATCACAACTATTGTGATTTGATTTATTTTATAATATTTTTTATATATTATTAAAAAAAATTGAATATCAGCTTTGTTTTGTTTAAATCGGACTATTATTATTTTATTTTGCATGTGATGGTATATTTTCAAAGCAAGATTAAGTTTATAAAGTGTTTTGACGTTATAAACACTTTGAAATTCATGGCATATATATGTTATAAAATATTATCCAGAAAATACTTTTGATTTTTGGGATTAGGATAGATTGCACTTTGTTGTACCAATGGACCAAAACTCCATCTTAGTTGACCTGATTCTGGATCATTACCTGAATCGGTGGTATTAAATTTCTCCCATCTACCACCAAAGGTCAACGGTCTGCTACATTGGGTAATTTTGTTGTTTTGATCGGTCTTCCCGATCGGCAGGTCACGGACAACGATAGATGGAGACGTGGGGGTCCCACGTGTAGTGTCGTGAACGGGTAGCATACGGCCTTCTCTTTAGACCATCTTGGTTATTCTGGATTGGTCGCCAGGTGTGTTATGGCGCTATGAGTGGATTACGGCGCTGATGTCTCGATGCGCGCTCGAGCTCTACCACCGTGATTTTACAATATTAGCATTTGTTTGTTTGGTATATCATGAGTCAAGTTATATTTATCCCATAATCTATTTTATTACACTATTATAATTGATTAATTTTATATTATCATATTTATTTATATATGATAATTGTTATGAGTATCTTATTGATTTATATATGATATTCTGATTTGATTATATAATATCGCTAGATCGTGAGACCACCTCCATTGGATCTGGAAAAGTGAATTTTAGTACTTAGGGAAGTTTCGCGTAAAACGGCCTCCGTAAGGGGAAAAGTAAAAATAAAAGGCCAAAATTTGAACTAAATTTTGACAGTAATTGGAATTTGGTAGTTCTAACGGCAAAACTGGAACCTGAGACCTATGTAGAAAAATTTAGATCATAGAATATTAGCTATGTATGAAGTTTGGGAAAACCCCGTATCGAATATATAAAGTTGTGAAGAAAAAAATCAAAATAATTTATTTGAAAATCCAAACAAACTCCGATTTTGGATTTGAACACATAGGATAGAAGTATGTTAGAAACCGGACAACATGGTTGAAGAATTTCTGAGATCGGTTATCGTTTGATACTCCGAAATGAGATCGGAAAGTCGATGAGAAAACACATGTGAAAGCACACTTTTGGATAAGGATGAAAGTGGATATGGATGAATATAAGCCGTCCATTTCTTTTCCCTTAGATTTGTGACAAGTCACTAATCCATGTGACTTTCTAAGCTATAGAAGGACCTTCCTTCTCCATTTTAATCTCACTTCCACCTTCATTAATCTTCCTCCCTCTCCATTAAGCTCATGGCCATGGCCGAAAATTAGTAATAAAAAAATAAAAAAAATAAAGCAAAGGAAAAGGAAGAAAAGGAGAAAGGAGCCAAGACTAAGAGCTAGGGACCCTTAGGCAAAAACTTGGACTTCACGGAGTGAGAAAAACTAAACTTTTAAAGGGTTTTGTTGCTAAATTTATTTATTGCATGTAATGTTTTCTTTGAAAAGTTTCTTAGAGTTTTAGTGGTGAACTCATGGATGATTCGATGGAATATGATTGTTAAAAATTCCTAAATAGGTTCATGAAGTAAAAATCGCAATTTGGAGTGTTGAGTGAAAACCTTTATGTTAGGTTCACAAAGTTAAACCTTTATGGAATATCATAAATATACATACCTTGATTTAATTTTGGCAATATGTTTGGGTTATTAGTAAGTGATTTGATGTGGTTAAGAAAATTAAACGGTTAAAGATTCGATCTTAAGGTAAAATCTGGGTAGTCTCTTAAGTAGGTGAGAAAGACTCACTTTATAAAGGGTTTTAATTAGATAGTTTAAGAGATGCACATATGGTGTTTGATTAAATTTCTCTTAGGAAATATTGGGTGAATTTGTGATTATATTGGTGGTATATGGTTGCTAATGATTTCTAAATAAATTCATGAAGTTGATTGTGTTGATCAATGGTTATGAATACTATTTGGTTGTTAAGTAATAAAATGGAACCTAATTTTAACACCGACATTTGATCTTAAATAAATAACAAGTTTAATTACAACTCGTTAGACACATGACATCCTGTTTAGGTTTATTGAATGTTTGTATATACCAAAATTCTCGGGTTATATAGAAGTTGAATGAGTCTCATTCCAAGACTTTAAATGATTATTTTAATAATAAAATAAATCAGGAAAATGAAAGTATTTTGGACAAATGAATAATGTTTTAAACACCTATTTTGGTTGAATATGAGGAAACCATGAGTAGGTCTGGCTCGATTGTGAGATCCGGGAAGATAAATGGGGTGTTTAACATAATAAATGCTGCAGCCAGTGCGCTGACCTTACCTGGATAATGTTTATTTATCTGGGCAGGGATCGGAATGGATCAAAAGGAATGTCCGAATGTTCATTTAACAGTTTATTAAATGTTAGATATTCGTCTTTGTATAATGAATCCAAATTAAAGATAAGTGAAAACCTGGAGTTTTCCAATTAAATTAAATTGATATTAAATGGAAACCGTATTGAGTAACGGTTGAGATAAGTCTCCATAAATGAAGACTTAGACTATTTGAGGAATTTGAAAGGCGCTAGCCAATATTCCGCTTATAGTGTTTGTTGGATACAGAGATTAATATCAATTGTAAGCAGATATGATTTCCGTGAAGATTCCATTTTAAATGGAAGAGGATTTTGGGTTCATTGTGAACTGTGTTTTAAATTACTCTGTTCGTATACCCAAGTAACCCTGAAGATATGATTTGGAATTTATATGAAATGACCCAAACTTCCGTACACTTTGAGTCGACTAATCATACCACACGTCCAACCCAAATTGCACAGAAATACGAATCATTTTTAGAAAGAATTTAGAGGACGAGAATTAGAAAGAATGAAATATTAGAATAGAAGAAAACGAAGATCACAAACTCACAGTGGAACGAATAAAACATATTAGATAACATAAACTTTGAAATACAAATCAGTAACTTTATATACATACCATCATCAGAGCACAACAGCTATCTCTGGAACAGTTATATACACCTGTTTCCGTATACAACATAGTATACATCGGAAAATATGATAGTCTATAGCTAACTGGTGAAGTCTTATGCTTCAAGCTCCTTCGAGTGAATCTGTACAATCCCGACTACTTGACTACCCATACAAATTTGGGCACCAAAGAGTTTAGGGAAAACAAAACAAAATAAACTCTAGGTCAGTCATGGGACGGGTGTGAGTAAACTCCAACCATTGCTTTGACTTTTTAAAAATCCTTTCGAAAGAAAAGATAATCGTAAGACCGATCCACACATAAACACGGATGGTTTTTACCTTATGATAACCCCAAACATTTTGATATCAAAATCTGGTGATGTTATAATAGTGCCTAAATCAAGTAAATAGAATCTAGCAGAACGCTTGCATCTCACGCTCCATATATAATATAAAATAAAAAACCGTAGGGCGCTTATTAGAGATTTGATTTCCAACATGACAAGGTATAGGACCACCTGCCGATAGTGTATCTCTAGAGGCGAATACACAGGGTTCAACAAGAACATCTTGCAATCCGGCCCTCACATGACCGACCACTCATTTCGCTTGAGTGTATTGAATGTATATCACCAACGGTTGGAATCAGCAACCGTTTCCCGAAAGGGACAGCATCGATAGATTAAAGAACAAATGGAATTTCTCTATATAGGTGATTATACATCCTAATGGGTGTGACGCACTTAGCCATGCTGCCTGCCCGATTTTTGTCAAATTCCCGGTTGTGAGGCTTGAGGTTTGAATTATCTTCCAGAACAATTGGCCATCATTCACTTTGAATGCCACATCGTCAGATCCATCGAAAATCACTAATTGATTCCCACAAAAATACTCAGATTGTTAGGCTAAAGAAGCTTCCCTTCCGTGCCACCAATTTCGTACGTTTGAAGGAATCAACGTACGTAACCCCTTTAGAAATACTCTGTCAGACACTCGTCCTTGCAAGTTGTCCTGGGTATGGACAAACCGAAGGCACCGTTCTATTAATCCATCTTAACAGAACATCCCTTGCATTTTACTCCGAATTCAATTATCTTCAGCATAAGTTGATACGTAACGCTTATGCCAATATGGAGTGGATTTCAGATATTCAATCTGATCCCGGTCTCTCCATATTAATAACGGAGGTATAACATAAATCAAAACTTTGATAGTCGGTGATTTAACTATCAAAGAAAATCATCCACACACTAATGGTCCTATTTCCAATTTGAAATCCTAACGACTAAACATCAAACAACACTGGGCCCCTTTTTAATTGAATTCCTTATTATATTATCATTTCAAATTCCCATTTCCTTTATTCAAGAAAATATTTCTTATTCCAGTTAGAAAACATCTATATTAACGAATCCTTTTTTCTATATTCAGAAAATATACTTTATTAATATTGGAAAATATTTTCATATTCCATCCCTTAACTCTTCCTTGACCAATTCATTTCATTTTCTATTTGGAAAAATATTTCAAAATCCTTTAAATGAACGCGATGTTATAAACATTGTTATTATAACTCAAACCATAAATCATTCGTTAACTAATGGTATCACTAACCAATCCATGCCACCGAACCTTAACCATTTCTCTGTTAATCATGACGTCAGTCAAGTTGGGTTATAATTACCTCTAAGACCTTAACTGAACGACATTCTTAACTTCGAAATAGTCAAAGCTCACAACTTTAACAAAAACATCACTTACACGACTCTCGGATTCGATCCAAGAACAAACTTCCTTTACAGAAAAATATTGATTACAACGGTAGCATTATAATCCCTGTTTCCAAATATTTAGTTTATAAAACATTGCTTTTTAACAACATCGTTACAATTACTGTCTAGAATTATAGAACATTTATTTTAACAATAACGTTAAGATCGCATTATAACAGCAGCATTAAAATTGATGTTTATAATTTACAAAACATTTGCTATAACAATAGCATTATAATCGCTGTATAAATTTACAAAACATTTATTATAGCAGTAGCATTATAATCACTGTTTTCAAATATTTTGTATATAAAAATATAACATGTACTCATTAATTTCAATTAATAAGTAATTAATTAAATAATTAAATTTGATTCAAACCGGGAAGTAGAAAAAAACTACTTTCCTAAATTTGATATAATCAAATTCCAATAACTCTCTCTCTCGAATAATCAATATTCGATCATATTCCGAACTCCAGAATTTATCTTCCTTTTTACATTAATTCAAATTCCCAATTCCCTTTTGAATTCATGCTTTCCAAATCATTACGTTATCACCATTTATTTTAAATTCCACGTTTTGAAATAAAACTTATCGTTTCCTTTTAAATTGATTCCCCATTTCTCTATCTCATTCAAACTCCAGTTTGAATTCATATTCTAATCTGAATTTCCATTATATATATTTTATTTGCAAAATCTTTACTCTAAACCATTATTTATTTTAGTCCTAAATGTATTTCTTTCATGTACCATCATTTGGTTTCGCTTTTATAAATATTCCTTTAAACTCAAATTCTATTTATAACTTCTATTTACAAATGTTTATAAAAATCTCACTTTTAACTTCAAACATTTATAGTCTCATTTATAATCCCCTTTAAAATCACTAAGATCAAATCCATTTACAACTATTGGTTTCAAAACCAATTTCCCTTTTCCATATAAATTCAATTTAATCCAATGGCAATATTTTACTAAATTTATAGCAGATGTTTTAATCAACTTCTTCTTTTATTTATTAAAACAAGTTCCTACCTTAAGTCCATTCAAAAATTCAACTCTCTACTTTGGAACTAAATATCCTTTTTATATTCCAAACCCCCTTTTTAATTCGAAAATATTTTATGGTTTTAAAATACCAAATTTCTAGGGTCAGGGAACACAACATAATTTATCACAGTAGACAATAATATAAATGTTGAGGAACCCAGTTGGGTCCCTCCAACCTATTTCCCTGCATCCACAGATGTTAGTCAGCATCAATAATATTATTTCACATCAATATGAAATATCAGAACTAATCATCGATCAACGATGTAATCATATCAACCAATTTTATAAACCATTTCAACCAAGTAACCATTTCACAGTATAAAATAAATTTAAATTTTCGTTTTTATATAAAAATATAAATGAAGCAGAGTTAGTGAGTTTACTCACCTTGTTTTTCGTAGTTGACAACTCTGCTTTTATATCGTTTTAAAATCAAACAGGGGCTTGATTTTATTAAGAAATTCAAACAGTTTGTTTTCGATCAAAGTTGTTCCACAACATAAATTTCTTCATTTCGGTTCCAACGTGACTGTTTTTTGTCGGATTCTGATCATGAATGTATAAGATACATATATTATAAATTAACGATTATAAAAATTTAATTAAAGTTAGTAACCACATTTTAAATCCTATAATTACCATTTTATCTTCAAATAACCTGGCCACTTAAATCTTGATTAGCCATGCTAATTCTCCCTCCAACAAAACTTTCGTACTCCTGTATTTTCCTTCAGTTTGGGTTTTCTGCCCAACTACCTATAGCAATTCACCATACGGCCAACTATAACCCCTCCTCACTTTCATTAATATTGCCAATAAACTGATTATTGACTTAAAAGTTTTCACTAACCTATCTTCCAGTTAAAATGAGAAGTGGCCCCCTTTTCAGATCACCGTGAACTCCTCCTATGTTTGACCTTCCACTGAACATTGCATCTTCACATACACTTGCTCAACACTTCTTTTTCCATGATCCGAAGTATTCGTTGACAATAGGATAATCCTTCCTCATTCTTTCACGTTCCCCTCAAACGCACTCAACCTCTTACTTTTATTTTCTTCCCTCAATCCCATTTTGAAATTAAATCTGCAACGACTCTTTGTCTCCTCGTATTGAAACCATTCATACCCACTGCAAATCTTCACCAAGGCCAATCTTTTCATTACGTTTAAACCTACTAACCAATTTCCTTTTTATGTTCAAAAACGCGTCCCTTATTCAGTGCATCATTCAAGCATGCTAAACCCACCAAACTGATCTGCAGCTGCGCCCTGATGCCCTGGACGCCGCACACCCCTCTGACCGACCAGGCTCCCTCCACGCCGTCTCCAGTTCAAATCCCTAAGCGTTGGAATATTTCGAACCCCCAGAAAATACTTCGAGTTATATGAAAATAGTATGGGATTGAAGCTTGTTTGCTTGCGAATGGATTCTGAAATATGTAGTATCTCGAAGGATGAATAAAAGAGGAGACTGCTGGTTTCTAATGTTTTCGAGTAGAAGAAAAGAGTGAGCAAAACAGGTCCTTTTTGTTCTCTTTTACTTACCTATATATTTATTTATACTGAGTTGTAACTATGCAGTGTTGAACGATGTATAGGACATAGACTTTTTTTTTCTTTGTGTTTCGAAACAAAAAACAAGGACAATATTTAAAGGGATGAGAAAGCGTGCGAGTCACAAAATGGAGTAGCTTGATGATCACGGGATGGAAATAGCTTGAGGGGAACGCAGCTGAAAGCCTTGGCAGGAACGGTATTTTGGTTTGGGGAACACGACAAGTAATACCTGCAGCCTTTAGGATATGGTAGGATTGTACTTTAATTAATTTTTTGTTTTCTTTGTCAGTGCGTGTCTTGTTTGTGATGAATAACACAAAAGGAGAAAAAGTGTGTGTAGTGTATTAACTTGGAGCAGTGCATGTGTATCCGCATTTTTGTTTGATCGCATGGCATACATATTGAAAACAAGTTGAAAACAATTTATTGTTAGCTGCCATGAAGTATTTAAGTAAACGTTTTTATTAAATCAAACTGTTGTTCAACCAGTACATATAAGTTTCTAGGTGCTACACAAGATTTTATCCTTTAAGGACCCCTATTGACAAAAATAAAAATACTGTCGTGTCCAGCGAGGTGTCAGGGTCCCAAAAATATAATAATATCGGTAGTTTAACTTATATTATGAAACCCTAAAGTATTGATATAGGGTGCAAAATACTCCAAATAAAAAGTTGCGTATTTAACTAATTAAAAATTACAGTAAAATTCTAAAAATTAAATTTTAACTACGTTTCAAAAGAACCATGTCCAAATTCGTAACCCATATTTAAATATATTTAAATAACTGTTAGGGCATATATACTATTCCACAACGATTTTCTGAAAATTTAATTTGGACATAACTTTTTAGTCCCGCTATAAAATATGGATTTTTCACATTCTTTGGAAAGATATTTTCAAACAGATTCAAATATTTCTTGTTTCGCTAAAATCCGATTTATTTTGAATTCTGTACATTCATTTGAAAATTGAAACCGAATTTTCAAACTACCACGCCATTTTGAACTCGTTTTAATTATATTATAAATTATATGTTTAAATATCGTTTTATTAAATAAATTCCTCTCTATAATTCAAATAAAATATTTAAACCAAATTTAAATATTCATAATTCAATGGCCGAAAAATCCGGGTCGTTACATTCCTCCCCCCTTAAAATAATTTCGTCCTCGAAATTTCTAAGGTAGGAAATGATGCTACATACCCTATTAACTAGGTCCAAAAATCCTTTTTGTTCACTTCTTAACTTCAGTGTAACTGGACCAATTTATTTCAATTAAAATATTAGTTTATTTTTATTAATGAAAATTTTTAAAAATTCTAAAATTTTCTAACACTTCAAATTCTGAAATTTTTTGGCAGCATCTCCTCTACCCAGCTCAATCGGTACAACCACAACTCGCCTATCTAGGCGTCTCCATTCCAAAAGAAAATCAAAAAGCCAAGCGGCTAGCCCCATAGGCTCATAAAATCATGTAACGACCCAGAAAATCTGAACCAATTTAAAAATTTTAAATTGGATAAAATAATGGATTTTAAATATTTAAAATAAATATTTTAAGTAATAGAGATGGAAGGTGATTTGAATCGACAATTGAAAACGAATATAATTAATAATAATTATAAACAATGCCTGAAATGGCGCTGTAGTTTCAAAATTTGAATTCAAACTTTGTCGGACTGTACCGGGTGCAAAACATAACGGATTTTAGCGAAACCAAAAATATTTAATTCTGTTAGTGAATACCTTTCTAACGAATCTAAAAAATCAAATTTTCATAACGGAAAGCAAAAGTTATGGCCAAATGAATTTTCAGAAAGGTTGCTATGGAATTTATATAGCCCGTGAAATTGGCCATTTTGCATACGACCTCGGAATTCGATGAAACCACTTTTGTTGGATCCGGGATGTGAAGTTATTGCTATGTTTCAAATTTCATAATTTTTGAAGCTAGTATGTGAGCGTGGCAAAGGAAAATGTGTTTTGGTCAATTAAAGTTAAATTGGATCGACCAGAAATGGGCCTTTTTGCAAACGGTCTCAGAATTCGACGAAACTAGTTTTTTTGCGACCGTATCATTAAAACATAGCTAGATTTATTTTTCTGGAATTTTTCGAATCAGTTTGTGGCCTTGGAAAATTGAAATGTACGTTCAAATTAATTATTGAATGTTTTATATTTTAATTTGAAGGAAAACTGGCTGAAACATTCGAATGGGCCTTCGAAACATATCCCATTGTGTTCGGAATGGGGGTAAAACGCTAGGGACGACAGTCGTTGGGTTTCGATTAGTGGTCGTGTCAGAAAACCCCTTTAAAACCTCCCCGACCAATCAAAATTTTTATATAAAAAAATCCCTTTCTCTCTCCCGATTTGAACGGCGGCTAGCCTCCAAAGCTTCCCTCCCCGTTTCCGACCGCCACAGCCACTTTCAGCCCCGCCTCCTGTTGAACTTTTTGAAGCCCTCCTTCTCCCCTTCAAATCAGCACCAACCGCACCACCTATCTCTTCCCCGTCGTCGAGTTCTGGTCCCTGAAAGTTGCGCCGTGTCGACCTCGATTCCAGGCCAGACCCACCATCGCCCGACTCCGCGCCTACCTCAATAGGAGCGCCTCTCGTAGCCCTTCAAGGTGGTGAAGGCCGATCGTCATATAACTGCACGGATTTCGAGGAAAGTGGAAACCTAGTTTCGAACAAAACGAAGAAGGTAATGGCTTATATATTCTGCACTGATTTCAACAGTTTAAAAGCGTTGCAAACCTTGTAAAAATCATATCTTTTTGCTATGTGGTCGAAATTCAGTGAAAAAAGAGACAGTGGACTCTTGTGGACGCCTTATACATTTTAGAAGAGACCGCATATTTTTCTTGAGCCTTCTGCTCTTTTTGGTGGAGTGGAACCCAATGTGGGATTTCTAATTTATAAACAATATGGAAAACGACGATGTATAAATTATATAGTCGATGTATGAGTTATATAAGCGTTGTACACCTCATGTATAAGCGTTGTATAAGTTGTATGTTCGATGTATAAGTTATATATGCGTTGTAAAAATTATATATGTGTTGAAACAGAAGTGATTTGCAATATGTAAATATATATATACACGCCCCTCGTCCACAAACCATGGACGATATTTATTGGTTGTGATTGGTGTGAAAATTGATTGATAGCGAATGGTTGTTTGTGATTGTTTGTGGTTGATATTGATTTATTGTGGTTGAAAAATACCCGTTTGTGGTTGAGAAATATTTGGTTGAAACAACATAGGATTAGTTTGTGGAAATGAAATAAATATATACATGCCGCCTGCGTGCGAACTAGATGCATGATCCCCACTGTCAAAAACCGCTAGGTTTTAAGGTAGAGCGAGGAGCCGTACTAGGGACGGTCCCGGTTTAAACTACGCTGCCGTTATGCTGCCGAAATTTTGAATAATATTCATGTGTTTGAATTATTTTCATTTGCTGAAACCATATTTATTCATTGAATAGAAAACCTTCATGTGTTGAATTGATATTCATTCGTTGATTAGAATTCACGTGTTGAATGGTATTCGTGTTTTAAAAATAAAAATCACATTTTATCTATATATATAGAAACTATAGAAAACCTTCATGTGTTGAATCGAAATTCATTCGTTGAATTGAAATTCATGTGTTGAATGGTATTCATATTTTGAAATAAATTGTTTCATAATAAAAATCACCTTTTATCAACTATATGGACTATGTAAAATAATCTCGTTTTAAAAGAAATTGTTTTATGATAAAAATCCTATTTTTATCACCTATATAAACTATATAAAATAATAGTGTTTTTAAATGAATTGTTTTACAATAAAAATCACATTTTTATTTTAATACATGATTTGTTGAAATGTGAAGTGTTAAAATAGCAACTCATTCGAATAAATATGCATGAGTCGAAATATTCATTAATTTGCTAATGATATGATTTTTGCCTATGCATGCAACATTAGAATGAATGGTGTCTTTAAACCAAATGGAATCAAATATGAAGTTAAATGGAAAATGATAAGTGATAAGAACTGTATATATGTACATGCATATTTATTGAACAGGTTATAGCAAAAGGGGCTTGAGAAGAGGAATAAAATTTTGTGCCCAACAAATAGGTACACATTTACTGTTTTGTTTGGGTGATGATTTTATGAGCCTGTCGGCTAGCCATTTGGCTTTTTCTTTTTCTTTTTGACATGAGACGCCCGTGTGGCTATTTGGGAATTTTCCCAGCCCCTCCCGTACAAAGTAGGTTATGGCGAAATTTTCCGAAATTTAAAGGCGTTAGTGAAATATTTGAAGTGAAAACGATATTGAAATTGTTGAATGAGCTAAATTTATATAAATATATAAATATAAATAGAATTAAAACGAAACGTGGCCGTGCAGTTCGTATTTTGAAACCGTGATTTCAAACAACTAGTGCGGGAAATCCGACCATTGGATTTACCCGAAACCGCAACCGTTGGGTTCGCCTTGGAAATATTTTTCCAACGGCACCAACTTTGTAAAAATCCAACGGTTGGATTGTCTGGAATGTTTAATTCAAATCAGAAGAAAAATAGTGCCAGAAACGATTATATTTATATATATATAAATATAATTATATTTAATCGAATAACGACGCTGTAGTTCATATTTTGAAATCGAAACTTCAAACGATTGTACCGGGAGATCCGACCGTCGGATTTTCCCGAAACTGGAACCGTTGGATTAGTTTTGAAAAGACCTTTATAATGATGTAAATTTTGCGAAGATCCAACGGTTAGATTTTCAGATATGTGTAAATCAAATCTAAAGAAAAACAGCGCCATGGCCGCGTTATGGCCCGAAGCGTCGTTTTGAATAAATTGGCTATTTTAAAATAAATAAAAATAGCGATAAATCATTATAAAATACCATAAACGATATGGAATGGAAATAAACTAAATTTGCTCGATTTATATGGTATTTGATGGTTGAATGTGTTTGGTGTGAAAATTGCATTAAAGAACAAAAATTGGTGTTGTCGAATGATTTAACCATTGAAATAAATTGATTTGAAATTCTAAATATACGTGAATTATTTGAAAAGGCCAAGTTAATTCTCATTTCAAATAATTGACCGATGATTGAAATTCGAAGATGAAGACGGTGGTCGAAGACCGGAGATCTTCACCTTGTTTGGATGGTAACCGAGGTCCTGATTTGGAGGCATCCCGAAATATGGATAATGAGTGGTGATCGTCCAGACGTACGTGGTGATCAATGGGTTTGCGAGGTATTTAGTGCCTCCAGTTTCGTTCAGACCCAGAACGGACTTGTAAATGGATTGTGTGTCTGACATTAGATTTTATTCTGTGTCGATTGATCTCTTTTAAATATACATCTGTTTGGCGAAGGAGAATTTATTCTTTTGCTTAACGCCCTTCTCTGAGATGCACGAACTCATAGGTTGTATATCGATGGACATCAGTCGCATGGCATGAATTGCTAGAGTGGCATGCCTAAGTGGCAAATGATCAAGGCTTCTGTTGAAAAGCAAAGTCTTGTGGTGATGATCAAAGCCCCGCCAGTGCGGCGTAGCTTTGTGTATAACGTAAAATCGCGAGCCTCACACCCCGGTATGAACCAGAAACGGGAGATAACATCAGGGAGGGCCTGCGTTTCTTTCTAGCTAGGGTGGTGTCAGTGACCTAGCAGCCCTGACATTTATATACTTTTCACCTATGTGCTTGTTGCTGTTGCGAGGCGCCTTGGTTAGATCGGACGATCCAGGTCCGATGGAGCCATTCGTTGGCTCATTTACACCCCAAAGGGTGGGGAAACGCAGTGTTCAGGAATTTTATTCCACATCGGTGGACCGGCCCTGACGATCCAAAGGCTTGACTGAGTACTTACCTGAGGGGCGGGCTAGAGCGTCTCGAATTCGGTAAGGACAATCTTTTACCTTGGTTCATGACGGAAATCCAATTTCCAAATACGTGACTTTGCGATTTTGATTGTATACCTATATATGGCGACATAGTGGTATGGGGCATTAATGCCGTCTATGATTGATAGTTATGATTTGAAATGGTTTTCAAAACATATAAACACCAGCAATAATATCAAATGCCTTTGTTTTATTCGTATCAAGCATATTTTGGCCGTTATAAGGTAAAAACTCTATCCTCCAGGTTGCGTTGCATTGTGTGATGGGAACTGAGTCTTATAACGGCTTCATTTTTATAAAAAGCATAGTGATGTTTAAAAGAAAGATTTGTTTTAAAGCACGGGCAACCCAATGGAGTAAACCCGTTCCACGAAAGTGGCGTGGTCCTGTGATTAGCCAAATTATATATGTGTTGAGTAGATTTCTCATACCAGTCCCATGACTGACTCGTAGTTTGATTCACTTTCAAACTCGGGTGCCCCTTTTTCTACATGGGCAGCCTTGTATTCAGATTTAGCTGGTTATTTCTGGATAGCTGGAGCTGAAGGTGGTTTCTATCATTTATCTCTTTTTATGCTGTTCAGCTCCTATTGTACATATTTTGTTTGTTTTCCGCTGTAGACATTTATGTATAGCTGAACTGTATTTGTACTAAGTAAGATCCTGTATACTGTGTAACTCTGATGATTACTTTTATCCAGTATATTCTATTGTTCATTATCTGGTGTATTTGTTTAATTCTGTTCTGCTATTATCTGTTTCTGTGTTATATTCCATGGATTGCCATTGCCACCGTAAGTACGGGGTTTGGGGTCGTCTCATTTGGTAACGGGGCCAGGTTAAGCTTAGTTCTGGAATATAACATTTGAACGAACTCGTCAGAAATAGAACCAGTAGGGTTCTAAGACGGGTAACTCTATACAGATAGGATCAGTAATATCCTAGTATGAGTAAAACAGAATGAAATTACACCTCGATAGACACATTTACATTTGAAGTATTTGTTTCTATATTTCGAAATATCTTTTATGTGACCTGACACTTGATCTGCTATTTGCAGAAGTACTAGAAAAATGGGTGTCAGAAACAGGAGAAATGCAGAACCCGATCTAGAGGCTCTATTAAAGAGATATCGAAATCTGAACGGAGCACAGTTCTCGGGCAATGAATCTATATTTCAAACTCAAGCTTGGATGAGTTCTGTCGAAAGAATATTTGAGCGTATCCAGCTGAGGGATGACCAGAAACGGTTAGTAGCATCTTGGGCGCTCAAAGAAGAAGCTTTAATCTGGTGGGAAACAATCATCAAAGATAATCCAGAAGGTGATATCACTTGGGACATATTCAAAGTGATTTTCCTAGAAAGATTTACTCCTCCTTAAGCGACAGAGCGATTATGTGATGAATTTTCCTATCTGATACAAGGTGATATGACCATCCCAGAATATCACAAGAAATTCAACGAACTTGCTCACTTTGCTCCTCATTTGATTCAAGATCCAAAGAGGAAAAATCTGAGATTTATTCATGGCCTGCAAAGGAGATATCAGAATAGTGTACTGAGGAATGTAAAACTTCCCTTCTCAGAAATGATTTATATGACCTATCAGTACGAAGATCTCCATAAGAAAGGGATGTTGCGCGACGAAGAAGAAGTCTGTTGTAGCGACAAAGCAGAGTCGGAAGCTGATATTCCTGAAGCCAGTACGAGGTCTGAGGTCAATAAGAAGCCCAGTGCCAAGAGAAAAAGGGCTGAATATGGGAACGAACGAATAACGACTGCCATGTGCTCAAGCTGCAATAGAAAAGGACATTTGGCGATAAGTTGCAAAACTTGGAACAAACGAAGAAAAAGTGGATCTAAGCCCACTAAGAAACAAAGGAACCCACATGGGGAAAGGAGATGCCATAAGTGCCACCAAGCAGGTCATATTGCACGGGAGTGCCAGCTCTCAAAGAAATCTGAAGCGGTACATATAAATGAATTGGCAGAGACTTCCGAGCCCTCAACTAGTCAAGAAAGGGCTGATGTTTTAGAAGGCACACTCAATGTCAAGAACATCCCAGTGAAAGTACTATTTGATACTGGCGCATCACGAAGCTTTATTGCAAAGAGTGCAGTCAAGAAGTTATATTTAAAATTGAAGAAGCTCAAAGAACCAATGACTGTCCAAAATCCAGTTGGGGGTTCTATCGGTCTCAGTTGGGTTTGTGGGGTTCCTTTCTCTTTTTCCTGCTATAAATTTCCTACGATCTCTTTCGTTACGAATTTTAATGAATTCGATCTTATTCTACGATTGGATTGGCTAACCAAATATGAAGCAGAGGTTAGACGCGCCGAGAGAGTTGTTAAAGCTAAGATTAAATCAGGGAGTTATATAACCATACCGTGTGAAGGTCAGAAATTTAATAGAAAAGACTTCTGGGCAGCTTTGAATGTTTCTCCAGCCCAAATAGAAAATGTCCCTGAAATCACAGAGAATATTCCCGATCTGGTAAAAGATATTCCTGTCATCAAGAATTATGTGGATGTGTTTGAGGAAGTTGTTCGCTTACCTCCGCAGAGAGAAATAGATTTCAAAATTGCTTTAATTCCGAATGCAAGGCCGGTAATTCACGCTATTCGAAGAATGTCCCTGAAAGAGAAAGAGGAATTAGACAATCAAACAAGACAGCTAGTATGGAAGGGTCTAATCAGGCCTAGTTTCTCTGATTGGGGAGCAGCAGTGGTGTTTGTCCCAAAATCTGACGGTACTCTACGTCTATGTGTGGATTATTGTGATCTGAACAAACAGACAATAAAGAACAAATATCCATTGCCGCGGATTGATGATTTGTTAGATCGATTAAACGGAGCACAAGTATTTTCACGAATGGACCTAGCTACAGGCTTCCATCAACTTCGAATTGCCGAAGAGTGTGTTCCAATGACAGCGTTCAGAGGTCCCAACTTATTCTACGAATGGTTAGTAATGTCGTTCGGCTTACGTAACGCTCCAGCCTATTTCGTCGACCTGATGATTAGAGTGTTCAGAGGGGTTTTGAATAAATTTGTTCTGGTTTTCATTGACGATATTCTAATCTTCTCTAAATCAAAGGCCGAACATGAAAAACATTTGGAACAAGTGTTAGAAATCCTCAGAAGAAATGTATTGAAAGAAAAGTTTTCCAAATGTATATTCTGGCAAGATGAAGTGAAATTTCTGGGCCACGCCGTATCAAAAGAAGGAATCGCTGTGGATCCAAGTAAAATCACAGCTATTCTGAACTGGAAGCGGCCCAGTACCCCCACTGAAGTCCGCAGTTTTCTCGGATTGGCTAGCTACTACTGGAAGTTCGTTAAAATCTTTTCGAAGATATCTGGTCATTTAACAAAGCTTACAAAGAAGCACTCTAAATTCAAATGGACTCTAGAAAGTGAGGAGGCTTTTGAAGAGCTAAAGTTAAGACTAACGACTCCTCCAGTGTTAACCATCATCGATGGCAACCAGGATTTAAAGGTCTGGACTGATGCTTCTAGAGAAGGCCTTGGCGCAATGTTAATGCAAAGGGCCAAGTGATTGCTTATGCTAGCCGTCAACTGAAGCCGCACGAGAAGAACTATGTAACTCATGATCTTGATTTGTTGGCTATCGTATTCGCCTTGAAGATCTGGAGACACTATCTTCTGGGTGAGAGATTTGAACTGTTTACAGATCATCAATCATTAAAGTATCTATTCACACAGAAGGACTTGATTCTGAGGCAGCAACGTTGGCTGGAGTTTCTTGCAGCATATGACTTTGAAATTATATATACTCCAGGGAAAGCCAATGTCGTGGCCGATGCGCTGAGCCGAAAGAATGTAATGATCGCCAGCTTTATTATCACGACTTCCTTGATTGACAAAATATCTATTCTTCAGAAGGAGGATAACTTTATTAAGGATATGATCAAAAGGATTCAGAAAGGCGAACCCTCGTGTTTTCAATTAGATAATGACGAGACCTTGAGGTTGAAAGGAAGGATTTGTGTTCCTGACATCCCCAAGCTCAAAAGGGAAGTGTTAGACGAGTGTCACAAGTCCAAGCTGAGTATCCATCCTGGTGTGGCCAAAATGTATAACGATCTCAAACGAACATTCTGGTGGAAGGCAATGAAAAGAGATGTTTCAATATATGTTAGCCGATGCCCTACTTGCCAACTAGTCAAGAGCGACCAACAGAATCTAGATGGATTATTACAACCACTAGAAGTTCCTGGTTGGAAGTGGAAACATATTTCTATAGATTTCATTGATGGTCTACCCAAAACCAGAAAAGGGAATGACAGCATTTGGGTGATCGTAGATCGCTTCACGAAGACCGCCCATTTTATACCTGTCAGATCAAACAGAACTGCTCAGAGTCTAGCGCAGATATACTTCAGGGAAATAGTTAGACTACATGGAGTGCCGCTCAGTATAGTCAGTGATAGAGATACAATATTTACTAGCAAATTCTGGGAAGCATTTCAAGTCGAACTGGGTACGAAGTTGAACTTGAGCACCGCTTATCATCCTCAGACAGACGGTCAAACTGAGAGGGTTAATCGTATTTTAGAAGATCTATTGCGGGCTTGTGTTATAGACTTCGGTGGATCATGGGAAGACCATCTGCATTTGGCTGAATTCTCATATAACAACAGCTTACAAGCGAGCCTGACAATGTCGCCATTCGAAGCATTATATGGTAGACCGTGTCGATCTCCTGCTTGTTGGGTCGAGCCCGGAAATAGACTTGTGTTGGATCCTGATATGATTCGAGAAGCTGCCGACAAAGTCGATTTTATCAAAAAGCGATTACTCGCCGCTCAAAGCCGACAAAAGAGCTATGCCGATAGAAGAAGGAGAGATATATCCTTTGCTGTTGGCGACTATGTATATTTGAAAGTATCGCCGATGAGAGGAGTTATCCGGTTCGGTAAAACTGGAAAGTTGGCACCCAAATTCATTGGTCCGTTTCCTATTCTGGAACGGATCGGGACTCTCGCTTATAGGGTTAAATTGCCTGATTGGTTGCCTGGAGTTCATGATGTATTTCACATATCTCAACTTCGAAAGCATGTTCATGATCCAGACTTGATCGTGGAAGAAGCAGCTCAACAGGATATAGAAATTACTCCAGAACTAGCTATGAGAAGAGAGCCGCTAAAGATTATCGGCAAAGAAACCAAAGAGCTGAGGAACAAGAAGGTTCACTTAGTCAAAGTGCAATGGAGTGGAGATCCGTGAGATTGTACTTGGGAAACCGAGGAGAGCATTCAAAAAGCCTATCCCAGATGCCGAGTAGATATCTCTGATTGACTCTAGTGCAAGGTACATTTACCCTACTTTGCATTACCATTTAATTCTCTACTCTGTTGTTATTTTCTTTCCATGGTTGTGCACTTTTAGATTCTGTAGTCTGAATGATTTTAAAAAGAGTATAGAAAATGATTAGTATATTTTTGAAAAGCTGAAAACAATTGAATTGGTTGTTGTGTTGTGTGATTGTAGATTTATCAAACCACTTTCAACTTTTTTCCTTTTCGGGGACGAAAAGTTTTAAATGGGGGAGATTGTAACGACCCAGAAAATCTGAACCAATTTAAAATTTTTAAATTGGCTAAAATAATGCATTTTAAATATTTAAAATAAATATTATAAATAATATAGATGGAAGGTGAGTTGAATCGACAATTGAAAACGAATATAATTAATAGTAATTATAAACAAGGCCTGAAATGGCGCTGCAGTTTCAAAAATTGAATTCAAAATTTGTCGGACTGTACCGGGTGCAAAACAAAACGGATTTTAGCGAAACCAAAAATATTTAAATCTGTTAGTGAATACCTTTCTAACGAATCTGAAAAATTGAATTTTCATAAAGGAAAGCAAAAGTTATGGCCAAATGAATTTTCAGAAAGGTCGCTATGGAATTTATATAGCCCGTGAAATTGGCCATTTTGCATACGACCTCGGAATTCGACGAAACCTCTTTTGTTGGATCCGGGATGCGAAGTTATTGCTAGGTTTCAAATTTCATAATTTTTGAAGCTAGTATGTGAGCGTGGCAAAGGAAAATGTGTTTTGGTCAATTATAGTTAAATTGGATCGACCAGAAATGGGCCTTTTTGCAAACGGTCTCAGAATTCGACGAAACTAGTTTTGTTGGGACCGTATTGTCAAAACATAGCTAGATTTATTTTTCTGGAATTTTTTGAATCTGTTTGTGGCCCTGACAAATTGAAATGTACGTTCAAATTAAATATTGAATGTTTTATATTTTAATTTGAAGGAAAACAGACTGAAACATTCGAATGGGCCTTCGAAACATATCCCATTGTGTTCGGAATGGGGGTAAAACGCTAGGGACGATAGTCGTTGGGTTTCGATTGGTGGTCGTGTCAGAAAACCCCTTTAAAACCTCCCCGACCAATCAAATTTTTTATATAAAAAAAATCCCTTTCTCTCTCCCGATTTGAACGGCGGCTAGCCTCCAAAGCTTCCCTCCCCGTTTCCAATCGCCACAGCCACTTTCAGCCCCGCCTCCTGTTGAACGTTTTGAAGCCCTCCTTCTCCCCTTCAAATCAGTACCAACCGCACCACCTATCTCTTCCCCGTCGTCGAGTTATGGTCCCCGAAAGTTGCGCCGTGTCGACCTCGATTCCAGGCCAGACCCACCATCGCACGACACCAGGCCTACCTCGATAGGAGCGCCTCTCGTAGCCCTTCAAGGTGGTGAAGGCCGATCGTCATATAACTGCACGGATTTCGAGGAAAGTGGAAACCTAGTTTCGAACCAAACGAAGCATGTAACGGCTTATATATTCTGTACTGATTTCAACAGTTTAAAAGCGTTGCAAACCTTGTAAAAATCATATCTTTTTGCTATGTGCTCGAAATTCAGTGAAACAAGAGACAGTGGACTCGTGTGGACGCCTTCTACATTTTAGAAGCGACCGCATATTTTTTTGAGCCTTCTGCTCTTTTTGGTGGAGTGGAACCCAATGTGAGATTTCTAATTTATAAACAATATGAAAAACAACGATGTATAAATTATATAGTCAATGTCTGAGTTATATAAGCGTTGTACACCTCATGTATAAGCGTTGTATAAGTTGTATGTTCGATGTATAAGTTATATATGCATTGTAAAAATTATATATGTGTTGAAATAGAAGTGAATTGCTATATATATATACATACATATATATATATGTGTATATATATATATATACACGCCCCTCGTCCACAAACCATGGACGATATTTATTGGTTGTGGTTGGTGTGAAAATTGATTGATAGCGAATGGTTGTTTATGATTGTTTGTGGTTGATATTGATTGATTGTGGTTGAAAAATACCCGTTTGTGGTTGAGAAATATTTGGTTGAAACCACATAGGATTAGTTTGTGGAAATCAAATAAATATATACATGCCGCCTGCGTGCGAACTAGATGCATGATCCCCATTGTCAAAAACCGCGAGGTTTTAAGGTAGAGCGAGGAGCCGTACTAGGGACGGTCCCGGTTTTAACTACCCTGCCGTTATGCTGCCGAAATTTTGAATAATATTCATGTATTTGAATTATTTTCATTTGCTGAAACCATATTTATTCATTGAATAGAAAACCTTCATGTGTTGAATTGATATTCATTCGTTGATTAGAATTCACATGTTGAATGGTATTCGTGTTTTAAAAATAAAAATCACATTTTATCTATATATATAGAAACTATAGAAAATCTTCATGTATTGAATCGAAATCCATTCGTTGAATTGAAATTAATGTGTTGAATGGTATTCATATTTTGAAATAAATTGTTTCATAATGAAAATCACCTTTTATCAACTATATGGACTATGTAAAATAATCTCGTTTTAAAAGAAATTGTCTTATAATAAAAATCCTATTTTTATCACCTATATAAACTATATAAAATAATAGTGTTTTGAAATGAATTGTTTTACAATAAAAATCACATTTTTATTTTAATACATGATTTGTTGAAATGTGAAGTGTTAAAATAGAAACTCGTTCGAATAAATATGCATGAGTCGAAATATTCATTAATTTGCTAATGATATGATTTTTGCCAATGCATGCAACATTAGAATGAATGGTGTCTTTAAACCAAATGGAATCAAATATGAAGTTTAATGGAAAATGATAAGTGATAAGAACTGTATATATGTACATGCATATTTATTGAACAGGTTATAGCAAAAGGGTCTAGAGAAGAGGAATAAAATTTTGTGCCCGACAAATAGGTACACATTTACTGTTTTGTTTGGGTGATGATTTTATGAGCCTATTGGCTAGCCGCTTGGCTTTTTCTTTTTCTTTTTGAAATGAGACGCCCGTGTGGCTATTTGGGGATTTTCCCAGCCCCTCCCGTACAAAGGAGGTTATGACGAAATTTTCCAAAATTTAAAGGCGTTAGTGAAATATTTGAAGTGAAAACGATATTGAAATTGTTGAATGAACTATATTTATATAAATATATAAATATAAATAGAATTAAAACGAAACGTGGCCGTGCAGTTCGTATTCTGAAACCGTGATTTCAAACAACTAGTGCGGGAAATCCGACCATTGGATTTTCCCGAAACCGCAACCGTTGGGTTCGCCTTGGAAATATCTTTCCAACGGCACCAACTTTGTAAAAATCCAACGGTTGGATTGTCTGGAACGTTTAATTCAAATCAGAAGAAAAACAGCGCCAGAAACGATTATATTTATATATATATATATAATTATATTTAATCGAATAACGACGTTGTAGTTCATATTTTGAAATCGAAACTTCAAACGATTGTACCGGGAGATCCGACCGTCGGATTTTCCCGAAACTGGAACCGTTGGATTCGTTTTGAAAAGACCTTTCTAATGATGTAAATTTTGTGAAGATCCAACGGTTAGATTTTCAGATATGTGTAAATCAAATCTGAAGAAAAACAGCGCCACGGCCGCGTTATGGCCCGAAGCGTCGTTTTGAATAAATTGGCTATTTTAAAATAAATAAAAATAGCGATAAATCGTTATAAAATATCATAAACGATATGGAATGGAAATAAACTGAATTTGCTCGATTTATGTGGTATTTGATGGTTGAATGTGTTTGGTGTGAAAATTGCATTAAAGAACAAAAAATGGTGTTGTCGAATGATTTAACCATTGAAATAAATTGATTTGAAATTCTAAATATACGTGAATTATTTGAAAAGGCTGAGATAATTCTCATTTCAAATAATTGACCGACGATTGAAATTCGAAGATGAAGACGGTGGTCGAAAACCGGAGATCTTCACCTCGTTTGGATGGTAACCGAGGTCCTGATTGGGAGGCATCCCGAAATATAGATAATGAGTGGTGATCGTCCAGACGTACGTGGTGATCAATGGGTTTGCGAGGTATTTAGTGCCTCCGGTTTCGTTCAGACCCAGAACGGACTTGTAAATGGATTGTGTGTCTGACATTGGATTTTATTCTGTGTCGATTGATCTCTTTTAAATATACATCTGTTTGGCGGCGGAGAATTTATTCTTTTGCTTAACGCCCTTCTCTGAGACACACGAGCTCAGAGGTTGTATATCGATGGACATTAGTCGCATGGCATGAATTGCTAGTGTGGCATGCCTAAGTGGAAAATGATCAAGGCTTCTGTTGAAAAGCAAAGCCTTGTGGTGATGATCAAAGCCCCGCCAGTGCGGCGTAGCTTTGTGTATAACGTAAAATTGCGAGCCTCACACCCTGGTATGAACCAGAAACGGGAGAGGACATCAGGGAGGGCCTGCATTTCTTTCTAGCTAGGGTGGTGTCAATGACCTACCAGCCCTGACATTTATATACTTTTCACCTATGTGGTTGTTGCTGTTGCAAGGCGCCTCGGTTAGATCGGAAGATCCAGGTCTGATGGAGCCATTCGTTGGCTCATCTACACCCCAAAGGCTGGGGAAACGCAGTGTTCAGGAATTTTAATCCACATCGGTGGACCGGCCCTGACAATCCAAAGGCTTGACTGAGTACTTGCCTAAGGGGCGGGCTAGAGCGTCTCGAATTCGGTAAGGACTATCTTTTGCCTTGGTTCATGACGGAAATCCAATTTCCAAATACGTGACTTTGCGATTTTGATTGTATACCTATATATGGCGACATAGTGGTATGGGGCATTAATGCCGTCTATGATTGATAGTTATGATTTGAAATGGTTTTCAAAACAAATAAACACTAGCAATAATATCAAATGCCTTTGTTTTATTCGTATCAAGCATATTTTGGCCGTTATAAGGTAAAAACTCTATCCTCCGGTTTGCGTTGCATTGTGTGATGGGAACTGAGTCTTATAACGGCTTCATTTTTATAAAAAGCATAGCGATGTTTAAAAGAAAGATTTTTTTAAAGCACTGGCAACCCAACGGAGTAAACCCGTTCCACGAAAGTGGCGTGGTCCTGCGATTAGCAAAATTATATATGTGTTGAGTAGATTTCTCATACCAGTCCCATGACTGACTCGTAGTTTGTTTCACTTTCAAACTCGGGTGCCCCTTTTTCTATACGGGCAGCCTTGTATTCAGATTTAGCTGGTTATTTCTGGATAGCTGGAGCTGAAGATGGATTCTATCATTTATCTCTTTTTATGCTGTTCAGCTCCTATTGTACATATTTTGTTTGTTTTCCGCTGTAGACATTTATGTATAGCTGAACTGTATTTGTACTAAGTAAGACCCTGTATACTGTGTAACTCTGTTGATTACTTTTATCCAGTATATTCTATTGTTCATTATCTGGTGTATTTGTTTAATTCTGTTCTGCTATTATCTGTTTCTGTGTTATATTCCACGGATTGCCCTTGCCACCGTAAGTACGGGGTTTGGGGTCCTCTCAAATCATCAAACCTAAGTAATATTGTAAACATGTATCTTTTTGTCGGGCATAATTCTATCTCTTGCATTTGCTTCCCTTCAATATCTGCTCAGTGTACATATATCCATTCCCAGCTGGTTTCAAATCAATCCAACCTCCAGTTTTGAAATCTCTAATCGACTTCTGATTAGTTCACTTCCATTCTATCGATTCCATTTGATCTTTTTTTCAGAATCAATCCACTTATTCAGTTTGAGTTTCAATTCCCATTTAACTTAAGTTAAATTTCAATCCATTTGATTTACTTCCACCATTTCAATTTATTCAACTTATACAAATCAAATTTTAATTTTAGAATCCACATATTGTCAGATCAAAATTTGGACCTAACACCCAAATCGTTATGATTCTTATAGAGTTTTAACTGGAGAATGAAGAAAAAGAAGAAAACACACAGAATTTATAGTGGTTTGGCGTTAACGAGCCTATGTCCACTTTATATGTTATTGATTATATTTTGAATGCTGATACAATCAATGATTTCTCTCTAGCTCACTTTTACAATTGTGATTTCTCTCAGTAATCTCGTAGTCAAACTGACAAGAAATGGTGATATGACAATAATGGCGGAATTAGTACTCAATATTGCCAAAGGATCTTGAAAAATGCCAAGCTCTGGGCTATTTATAGCTGATTTTGTCAAGCGGATCGCGGTCACACGTGGCACGAATCCCGAGAATATCGGATCGTATCGCAGCCGATGAAGAATTAGTCAAATTAACCGTTGTGGAAAGGTGTCGCGATCCCCTTGAATATCGGATTGAGCGAAGGGGGAGAATCAGTCAAAATGACAGTTGGGTACACGTGTCGTTGGATCCGTGCATCTCGGATCGCCGAAGACTAGCTCGTGCTTGAACGGGTCAGAGGCTTTGCCGCGCATCAGAGGATCGGATCGGTCTGTACTGGGTAGTAGTGTATGTGCGGATCGAGTCGCATAGAAGTGGTTGTATCGCTGATGTAATTGGGGCGATCCCATGAAGGGCGATCCGATGAGGGGCGATCCGATGAGGGGCGATCCTCTGGTGCGATCCGTTCCTTCATGTACTTAGAAAACGTAATTTCATACTTTCTTCTTGTGAGTGAACCTGGGTGGCTTGGTCAAAAAGCTAGCCAACACTTTGCCCCCTCGAAGCATGTTTTGTCGATGATGGAACATGCTTCGAAACTATGGAAACGTCTTTCCATAAAGAGATGCAAATCAGTGGACAATCCTTTTTTTTGGGATCTTTTAGAGTCTTCATCATCGAATCTGTCAAGTGCATCTTTGAATTTTCATTCCTGTTGGTCATTTATCGTTTCGGATTGCATACGAGAGTCGCGGTCCGTTAGCGAGTCACTCGCCTCGTCCTTTGGTGAGCACTTGGGCCTCTTCACGGAACGAGACGAGGTGGGCTTCTCTTCGAGACGTGGTGGGCTTTTTGCGGCCCATCTATTTTCGCGGATCGAATAAGACAAAAAAGGAGAGACAAACGGTCACCCTTCTGCCTATATAAATCGATCCCCCTCTCCACTTTCTTCTTTCTTCTCGCTTTTGTATCGTACCGCCAGCTCCATCGAGGAAAAATAAACTTAGTTTCGATTTTCAAATTCTTACCGGATTTCGAACTTTAAAAAGGTAATTAGACGATTTCTCTTGAGTTTCTACCGTGTTCGCACTAGTTTAGAGTGCATAGACAGCGGGATTATATAGGAATTGGGGATAGTGGACGCGAGCGTGCCTGGTGCGAAGAGGAGAGTTGAGGAAGAAGAAGGACAGGATGACCAGGTCGGTTCGTGGAAAGTTGATTTGGCTAGTGGATCGGATCGCGGAAACGTCAAAGCTATGATTCGTGGGGAACTAGACGCAAGTGTCGGGTCATGGAGATACCGGAGCTTCGGGTCGTGGAGGATGGGGGCGATGCAGATCGCCAAGAAATCATCGCGATCCGTTCTGGAGGAATCAGTGCGCCTCACGATTCGAAGCCTTTCCCTGATCTAATACCCTTCCGCGTACCGAGTCCTATACCACGATCCGTCCACACTTCGCGATCCGAACCTGTCTTGCGATCCGACCGGCGAACGATCTGATGCGCACGCTGACTAAATAATATGATGCAACTCTAACACATTGATGAACAGTTAGGTTAGAGCCCTTGAGATGAACACTCCGGATTGAACAAATGCATAATCTATCAACCGAACAATGACCAATGTCTGGATGATTTTATTGACCCTTGTACTTTTCTATAATGCATGCACATGCACACACACCGGCACTTGCACACAAACGGTATGGGTAGTTTTAATCTCATTTCTCATGTTTTCTAGCCTAAACAGTAATGTCGGATAATCATTCCTCTTCAAGATCCGTCACAGAAACGGAGTCCAAGGCTCCTGAGCAACACAACCCCGAGGTCCCTCCAATTAGCCCAGGGGGTGAAGATTCCGGATCCGAATACGAGGCAACGGAATCGGATCCGTCTGAAAGTACTTCATCTAGTGAAGAGTCTGAAACAGACAGGCGAGCTCCCGATGAGATTCCTGGCGCACTCGGGATAGAGAAATTTTCTGACTCTTTAGCATTTAAACTCGATGACATAAAGCTTAAAAGAATCTGCCTGAGACATTGGATCCCATGGGATGATGTGAGGACACCCATTAGCGAAGATAGACCCCACTTAGCTCCGGAAGGGTATATGGTAGTCAGCCGAACCATGTGCTTGGTAGGAGCTATTCCTCTGTTTCCTCCAATCGTCATCGAGACCTTAAAACGACTGGGTATCGCTCCGATGCAGCTCCAAATTTCTCTTTCTTTGAATCGGTGGAGAATAGGAAGGTTCTGTATGACGGATACAGCAATATAGGGGATCCCAAGTCTGATTGGTTCTATATAAAGAAACAGGCCGGATGCTCAAGAAGATGGCTTAAATCAAGTAAACTTTAATCTTTTGACTGAATATCTTGCTCAAGAAGACGAAGCATTAACATACTCCCCCCATTTTTTTGTTTTAAACATATCACGTCTTCCCGAAGACGGAAGGCCCGTTATACAATAATCGATTGTCTATTCTTCTACAAAGCAGATCCGACTTTCTAAGGATCAAGAAGTGCATCACTGACGAGAATCTTCAAAAGCATCGCCTTATGGATATAAGATTTGGACTTGGCGCTGGCGGCAAACCCTACAGATACGTACCCCCAACGGAGGGAGAGGGAACATCTCGGGCAGCAGAAACAACTAAATTCCGTAAGAGTCCTTCCCCGATAATCATCCAGGACGACGAGGACCTGAATATATATAGAGGAGATGAGTCCCGTGGTGACAAGTCGAAGGAAATCCCAGTCTCTCCGCGGGGTTTCCCCTACAGGGCTTCTCTTTCGATCGAACCTGCTGCTCCCGATGATTTGACAGAAGAACAGCTATTCAAAGAGCTGAGCAAAATTCCTCTGCCCCACGATGTATACATAGAGTGGGACTTTGAAGGGGAGCCATTTTCCCCCGCTTCTGAGGAGACCATCGCTCCAATTAGAGAACAATAAACTACTCAGATGAGCCTGACTACAGGCCCGGGTCTGTTAGGGGGAATTATATGGGATGCACAAATCACACACACTGCCTGACCCCGCACTTTTATATCAACAGTATTCAAAGTTTTAATATGCTCTTTTCTCCTTTGCAGGAAAGATGTCTCGCAAGCGGTCTTATTCATATCGCTCTCTTCGTGAAGGCACTCCCAGTCTCCATCCGAGTACCGAGCGCTCTCGCGGCCCTTCTCACAGGCCTACTTCTTCGCAACCCCGATCTCCACCGAAATCGACATTTGGCAAGCTTCCCAGTTATCCGATAGCTTCTGCAGGGGGAAAACAACTTCCTAAAGAGTTAACTCCTCCGAAGAGTGCACCCTCTCACAGCAGGTCGTCAAAAAGACAATACGAGCCTAAGGATAAAATCCAGGATCCAATTAAAGATTCTGAAAAGGAGAGAAGTGACATTGTTCCTTCCAGCCAGCCAGAGTTGGCTGCCCCCGGGTCACGAGATTACATCCATGGTCCCGAGATTCAAGGTAGGCTGGAAAAGTTGCGGGAACAATTCCCCAACATCTTCTTCGAAAGGATGACGTTTGTTCCTGCCTTGGAGCCAATCCCTAGGAACTGGGATAATGAAGTCGTCGGGCACATTCGCCATGTAGCCAGGCAGTATGAAATGATGAAGAAACACGCGGTTAATCTTTCATAAGTCATTCGAACGCTCGAAATGGAAGCACATAGATCTAAAGTGAAAATTGATAACAACGAAAGGGCCAGGACAAAGATGGAGAAGGACTTAGAAGATGCTCAATCCCAACTCGCCTTAGCGCGGAGAGATGCTGAAAATTATAAGATTGAATTGGAGAATGCTAAGAGGCGCTTTCATTCGGAACTTGACTCAAATAGCCAAGAGAAGATGGCCTTAAAGAAGGAGGTAGAAGATCTTAAAATGGCCAACATTGAGTTGAAGACAGCACAAGGCCATTTTGAAGCTGAGAGAGCTGCCTGGGAGGCAGAAAAAGCAAGTTCGAGAGAAAGTTTAGCTTTGGCTGAAGTGGAAAAGGTGATTTTGAATGATCAAGTCGTGGATGCGGAGAGACGGGCGGCTCTCGCCGAAAAGAATGTTGAAAGTGCCATTGAATGGCTACTGCTTCTAACAACAAGCTCCTCGAGAGAGAAAAGGACATCGAAGGGTTTGAAGAGATGATTTTTGACTTCCTGGGCCAAGTCCTCAAAGCTCGCAATATCTCGTTGATCCCGGACTACCACGTTACTTTAGCCAATTTATGGGATGCCATCGTTGAGGGTGAGAAGCAGAGATTGGGAGTCGAAGAAATTGATGAAGATGAGCTAATGAAGAACATCCTAAGGGATAACGAGCCCGAGGATCTGGCAGAAGGCCGTCGTCTAATTCAAGCAGAAATGGAAAAGGAGAGAGCCCTGGCTAAGGGCAAAAGCAAGGCTGACGAAGGTTCGAGCTCAGTTGTAGAGCCCAAGACCTCCGGAGTTGAGGAATACCATCCTGATGATCCATTAATCCCTTTGGGCCTAACTCCTGTGGTTGTTGGAGCTCCTGAAGCTAGCCTTGATGGAAGATCTGCGGAAGGTATCTCCCTTTTTTCCCTACAATTTGTCAAAGCAATTGTGAATTGTCGTCGTCTAGTAGAGCAACCAATTGAATTAGTAACATGTGTTGCCCATAATACAGGTGGTGAGCCCATCGACAAGGGTGTTGAAAAAGGGAAAGAGGCGGAGAAGGTTGTCGTCTCACCAGGTGCCGGTGTTGATATACCGAAGCAGGCTGAGGGTGCAACAGCAGAGAAATGTGTCCTGGCACCCAGTGCTGATGTTCCCAAGGATGATGAAACCATCGAGGCCTTGAAAAATATGGATGGGCGCCATGTAGAGGACGAGGAGGATATTATTAGCGCCAAAGAAACCGAAGACGATGACGACGAAACTTTGGCCAACAGAAAAGCTAGGCAGGAAAAGGAGATGGCATCGAAGAAGGTTGGACAAGAGCCTTTGAACATAGTCCCTATCGCGGAATTTGATCCCAAATCTGGGATGATTTTGAATATCCAGCCCAAATCCATCAGCAGACAGCTTCATTTTGCGAATCCTGGTGATTTCCCAGCTTCCCTTACTGATAAAAGGAAGAGAAAGGAGGCGGAAGAGGAATCTTCTGAAGAGTCGGATGTTCCTCTCATAGACAAAAGGAAGAGAAAGAAAGGAGATCAATCCGACGCTGACAAGGCAAAGCTGGAGAAACAGAAGCAGGAGAAGAGGTCAAAGCGTAAATAGGATATTGTCGCTTGTTTATATTTTGTCTTTAGGTTTCCCACTGGTCACGAAATGTAATTTTGAGACTGGTCCACATTTTGCTTTCTAGGTTGTTTTTCACTTTGTAGGCTTGCAGTATATAAATGAAAGTTTATCTCTTTTTGCATCATTGTTTACCTGTATTCAAATAAACTTTTCATGCTTAGTCATAGACCATCTAATTATAACTACAAATCAGTCAAACAACAGAAAGAAAAACTTAAAAAATTTCGTGCTGCATTGCTGCATTAAAGTTCATGTGTATATGCATATGGCCCCCAATCAATCGTTAATGTAGCGCTTAACTAGGGCATATTAAAGATTGATTAGCATTATTCGCATGTTGCCCCCTACTTCTGAATATGGGGGACTTAGAGAATTTCATAAGATAACTGTTCTTGTGGTACTGAATTTCAGACATCTTTCGGTGCTAAATCATAGGCCCTTTTATACTCTCCTGGCAGCCGCCGAGTTTAGAGTTTGAATTCAGTAGTTCAGTCGCTCCCCGTTCCTTCTGCGGGGAAGGAGTTCTTTCTCTGAGCTCAATCGGAGACGCTTTTATACTCTCTCTCTCTCTCTGGAGAGTTAGAGTTCGAGCTCAGCAGTTCAATCGCTCCCCGATCCTTCAGCGGGGCAAGAGCCCTTTCTCGGCGCTCGATCGGAGACGCTTTTATACTCTCTCTCTCTGCTCTGGAGAGTTAGAGTTCGAGCTCAGCAGTTCAATCGCTCCCTGATCCTTCAGCAGGGCAAGAGACCTTTCTCAGCGCTCAATTGGAGACGCTTTTATACTCTCCTGGCGGTCGCCGAGGTTAGAGTTCCGTCACGGCGGTTCCGATCATGGTACACCGCCATAACCTACGGACATCGCCTTCATGTCCGTTACGCTCTCTCTCGGCTCTGGAGAGTTAGAGCGCTATCAATGATATGATTTACTTTATCGCATCCTCAGAATTTTGACCGGTGATTACATCCCATTCTGATGGAATGTACCTATAATTATATGCTTCTGGGATTGTTGCATGATTCACAGCAATTTCCATAAAAATAGAAAGGCAGGTAAATAATAGCGCAATAAAGGTAAATGACACACAATATTTTTATAGTGGTTCGGTCGAATCATGACCTACGTCCACTTTATAATTTTTTGCCTTAAGAAATCAGACTATTCTAGGCAAGTCGTGCCTTGTACATGGTTCTCAATAAAGGAAAAGAACAGATTTGAAATTTTTACGTTAGGTACGGCCGTAAATGTTGGGCATTCCACACTCTGGGGATTTCCTTTCCATCTACGGTTGCCAGCTTGAAGGTTCCATTATCAAGCTTGCTCAGAATGGAGTACGGTCCTTCCCACTTCACACCCATATGAGTTGGGGGTGGAAAGACACGCTTCAGAACCAAGTCTCCGGGTTCCAAGGTTCGGGCTCGAACCTTTTTGTTATATTATCGAGCGACCTGTTGTTTGCACCTCAAGGCACGCAGGTCTGCTTCATCCCTCTTTTCTTCGATCATATCCAGGGACTCAAGGAGCAATTCGTTATTAGTCATCGGATCGTAATAAGTCACTCGGTGAGAAGGTACTTTTATCTCAACCGGGATGACTGCTTCTGCCCCAAAAGCAAGGGAGAAGGGGGTATGCCTTGTTGCCAATTTATACGTTGTCCTGTAGGCCCATAGTGCCAAGGGTAATTCATCAGCACACATAGCTCTGGCCCGCTTCAGTCTTCTTTTCAGAATGGACTTAATCACTTTATTCGCCGCTTCGACTTGTCCATTCGATTGCGGGTGCGCCACAGAGGTGTATCGTTTCTCAATGTGGTATTTCAGGCAGAAGTTTCTGAATTCTGTGCTATCGAACTGAGTTCTGTTATCAGTTATAACAATTTTTGGAATCCCAAATTGGCAGATGATGTTTCTAACGACAAAATTGATCACTCGTTTGGTTGTGATTGTAGTCAGTGGTTCAGCCTCAACCTACTTAGTGAAATAATCTACGGCTACAATAGCGAACTTTGCTCCGCCCCTAGCTATGGGGATACTTCCGATGATATCAATTCCCCACATAGCGAAAGGCCATGGGCTCGTCATTGTTTTTAACTGATTAGGAGGTACTCTAGGTATCTTTGAAAATCTCTGGTACGCATCACACCGTCGTGCGTATTTCGTCGCATCCTTGTTTATGGTAGGCCAAAAATAACCATCCCGCAACACCTTTTCGCCAATGTTTGCCCTCCAGTGTGATCGCCACATTCACCTTCGTGTACCTCTTGCAGCACACGCTTGATGTCATCATGAGCTATACACCGAAGAAGGGGCATCGAAAATCCTTGTCTGTAAAGAACTCCGCCTTGCAGAATGTATCGGGCAGCTTTACGAATTACTTTACGCCTCTCGCTTTTCTAGGTCAGAAGCGCTCCATTCATCAAGAAATTCTTTAGAGGGGTCATCCATGACTCCCTTTCTGGTTCCGTCTCTAGTATTGGATCGATTTCCATTTGATCTATACTAGGGGACCGAAGTACTTCAACGGGGGCTAGCCCGGTCTCTTCAGGATCGTCGGAACTAGCCATCTTTGCCAACTTATCTGCCTGCTGATTCTCTGACCGCGGAATGTGAGATATGCTGCAGTGATCAAAGTCGTTCAGTAACTCCTTCACTTTCTTCAAGTATAAAATCAATCTTGCGCTTTTAGCTTGGAATTTCCCAGTAACCTGGTTCACAACTAACTTGGAGTCGCAGAAGATGTCCAGCTTTGTGACTTCTAACTCCTTTGCGATCCTTAGTCCGGCTATCAAGGCTTCATATTCGGAGTCGTTGTTAGTGGCGTGAAACTCCATCCGGATAACATTGGATATCGATCGTTTCTCGGGAGTTTCAAGCACTATTCCAGCGCCGGATCTCTTGTCATTCCTAGCGCCATTAGTATACAATCTCCAGGCACTGGGATCGAGAAGTAATTTTGAGGGGTCAACTTCTTCATTTGCTATATCCTCCTCCGGGACAGTAAACTCTGCTATGAAGTCGGCTATCACTTGCCCCCGAATTGACCATCGGGGCTGAAAGTTCAGATCAAATTGACTTTACTCAATGTTCCATTTGAGTAATCTTCCAGACGCCTCTGGCCTCTGTAAAACTTGCTTGAGTGGATGATCAGTGTATACGGTAATGGGATGCGCCTGAAAATAATGTCGAAGCTTTCTAGAGGCGATCAGCAAACCATACGCCAACTTTTCTATCCTTGGATAATTACGCTCTGCTGCCGTCAATTTTTTGCTTACGTAATACACAGGTCTTTGGACCATATCTTCTTCTCTTACCAACGCTGAGCTGATCGCGTGGAATGACACTGCCAAGTACACGAATAAGTCCTCGTGATCCATCGGCTTAGATTATATCGGAGGTTTCTCCAGGTGTCTCAGCAAGTTCTGAAACGCTTCTACGCAGTCGGGCGTCCATTTGAAGTGGCGTTTTCCTCGCTTTATCAATTCGAAAAATGGGATGCATTTGTCCGTAGCCCTGGAGATAAATCTGCTTGGTGCGGCTACTTTCCCTGCAAGGCTTTGCACATCCTTAATTTTCCTAGGTTCCTGAATATCTCTGATTGCCGCGATCTGGTCTGGATTAATCTCAATCCCCCGAGAACTGATGATGAACCCCAAGAATTTTACGGAGGCGACAACGAATGAACATTTTGTTGTGTTGAGTTTATCCCGTACTTTCGAAGAATGCCGAACATCTCTGCCAAGTCCGTAGTGTGATTGGGGGATTGCTTGGACTTAACCAACATTTCGTCGACGTATACTTCCATTGTTTTCCCGATCTGGTTATAGAACATTCTGTTCACTAACCGTTGATATGTAGCGCCTGCGTTCTTCAAGCCAAAGGGCATCACTACATAGCAATATAATCCCAGATCCATAATAAAACTAGTGTGTTCTTGATCTGGAACGTGCATTGGAATCTGGTTATATCCTGAATAAGCATCCATAAATGAGTGAAGTTCATGGCCCGCCGTCGAGTCCACCAACTAGTCGATACGGGGTAACGGAAAACTGTCTTTTGGGCAGGCTTTGTTCAAATCCGAGAAATCGATACACGTTCGCCACTTCCCGTTGGCCTTCTTTACCAGGACTGGATTTTAAATCCAGTCTGGGTAGATCGAGTCTCTGATAAATCCATTACTTTTTAGCTTTCCAACAACTTCTTTCAAGGCAGCAGACCTCTCTGGGCCCAGCATTCGCCTTTTTTGTTTTACCAGAGGATGTTTAGGGTTAATGCTTAATGAATGGCTCATGATTGATGGAGATATCCCGCACATGTCTGCGTGGGTCCAAGCAAATACATCCAAGTTATTTTTTAAGAAATTCATCAGTTCTTTAGCGAGATTCGGATTTAACTGGGATCCAATCTTAAGGACCTTCTCTGGGTCACTGTCATCGATCGGTACATCCACAGTTGTCTCGTTGGGAGTCGCCATTCTGCCCTTAGGTTCTTGGTCCTCTCTGGGATCTATATCCTCGGGCAACTCTCTGGGCGACTCTCCTACGGTTATCCTCTTTAGTTGCTATAAGGTCTCCGCCCCTATGGGGGGAGAGGCGCCTTTGGTTTCTATGTCCCCTCCCTTGTGGAGTAACTTTAGCTCTGCAACATAACATGCTCGTGCGGCAACCTAATCTCCTCTGACAATACCAACACCAGCTTCCGTAGGAAATTTCAATAATAAGCACCAGGGGGCTATACAAGCTCTAAACTTGGCGAGGGCCGGTCGGCCTAGGAAGGCATTGTAGGGTGATTCAACATCCAAAACTACGAAGGGAAGGATTCTCACTCTCTGGCGTTCTCCTTCCCCAAGCGTAACTGGTAACTCTACATAACCCATTGGAGCGGTGGATGCTCCGTTAAATCCACGGATCCATTCCTGACAGGGCTTGAAGTCTTTTATCTCGAGGTTCATCTGGTCGAATGTCCTTTTGAAAAGAATGTTGACGGAACTCCGGTTATCCTCCAAAACTTTATGAACAGTGGCTGGTCCAATAGGTACTGTGATTACAAATGGATCCTCAGTCGGAGCATGGACTCCAATGCTTTCTCGTTTGCGGAAAACGACATTGTCGGACATCATCTTTTGTTGCTTTACCGGGATATTGTCCTCGGGGTTGCTACATTCCCCTACCTCGAGGTGTTGCTTGGCTACATTGACATACTGATCCAATGCCTTGGAACCGTGTCCGGCGAGATAAAGCCCTCCGATTACGGTATTGATAACGAGGTTTTTTCCCATTTGCTGGGCAGTTGGCCTGACAGCAGGTTGATTCTGGTTCTGGTTTGGGGCCTGTACGGCTTGCCCTCTGTCTCTGGGCGTTACTCTGTATTCATCTAATTTTCCTTCTCGAAGAAGCCTCTCGACTACATCTCTTAGGTGACGGCATTCATTTGTCGAATGGCCATGAATCTGATGAAAGAGACAAAACTTCCCCATTTCGCGTTCTTTCTCCGTCGACTCTCTGGGAGGTGGCCTCTTATTTTGGAGGACGTTATACGAATCCATGAAGATATTTTCCAAAGTATCGTTTATCGGCGTATAATTCTCAAAAGCCCTGGGACGAGTCCTTCTCTGGGAGTCGTTCCCTCGATTCCTCTTCCGGTTGTTGCCATTACTGTTATTTTCATTGTTCCCTGACTGACGACCACCCTGATTCCGATTTCCGACATTAATTTCGACCTTCCCCGAGCTATCTCATGTTTGCTTAATGGCGACATTGCTCTGGATTTCCTCTTTATCGGTCGTTTTTGCCTTTCGGTTAGCGTATACTTCTTCCCGGCGTAAATGTACGTTAGCTTTTTCGTAGAATAACTCTCTAGTATGGGGTGGCTTGCCGGCCAGGTATCTCCCAAATTCAGTGTCTTTATCTACTCCATCAATCAGACCTGCGACAACCGTTGGCTCATGAGGATCTTTAACTTTAGTAGCGGCCTGATTGAAACGGTCTAGGTACACCCTAAAACTCTCGCTTGGTCGTTGCTTGACAAGGAACAAGTCAATGACACTCTTTGTCTTTTGTGCGTAGATGCGGAACTGCTCCACGAACCTTTCACTCAACTCCCTAAAGCTGGAAATTGATCTTGCTGGTAAGCGAGTAAACCATAACAATGCTACATCCTCCAAAAATATGGGAAATGCTTTGCACTTGATAGCGTCAGAAGCTACGGCAGCGGTCATTGACCAAGAATATCTCATCAGATGCTGGACGGGATCAGATCTACCCGCGTAACGGTTCATCTGTGGCATGTTGAAATGCCTCGGGAAAGTCGCATCTAAAATATCATCAGTGAAAGGGGTATGACTGCGGTCAATTCCCCAATCTTCATTCCGTTGTCCACGGCTATCTGCCAGAATTTGATGGATCATAGCTGCAACATTTGCACTGGTCAGCGGAGGTTCGGGGTCAGTGCTTCTTGCTCGGCGGGGTTCTCTAATCTCTCTCCCGGGAGCAGTCACCAAATCTGGGGCTCAGATTAGGCTTCGTTGCCCCATGTTACCATGAGCATTTGCACGGCGACGGGGCTGAGGCAGTCTATTCTGTACAGGGCTGTCCACACCTCGAGCTCTGGGAGTTGCGGCGTGATCGTTCACATCGCGGTTTGAGGGCCCTGCACCCAGTGCCTCTTCTTCCCGTGACGGCAGGGTTCCAAATCGAAGCTGCTCTATGTTTTCGGGTCTCTCATATGGTCGCCGCGGAGGTCTCGGCGATTCCTCTGATGAAAAAGAGTATTCCGGGGTGGGCGGACGAACTGGTGGCGTCCTTTGCCTTGCGAGATCATTAAGCCTTCTATCCATAGCGGTCAAATTTTGTCACGGAACGGAGCTTTCCTGCCTTTGAACAGCCAATTCATCAAACAATCTTCCCACATTTTGGAAAAGCGAGAGAGATCCCCCTCAGTAACGGGAGCAGAAGGGTCATATTGATCATCATCACTTTCTCTTATTCGCAAAGAGCTTGAGCCAGGTCGAGCGGAGGGGCCAGGACGGTAGGAGCGAGCCATAGGCTCCTTTCCAGGTCGAGTTGTAGTCCGATCATCAATTCGGATCGCTATGGATCGAGGATGGTGGCTCGCAGCGCCCCCCTGGGATCGAGTCGTGGTTACGGTACGCAGAGGATTCGAGGCGTTATCACGGGATCGAGAACAACCCCTTCAGCAGTCCGGATCGCCTCGTTCTCGTCGACTCGGAGCGTGGCATCTTCATCGGGTCGGTTCGCCCCCAGTGCTCCGCGATCCAACGATCCCTCATTTCCCAGCTCGTGCACACATTCTTCAACTGCTTCATTCGCGATTTCATCTGTTCGTGAAGCCCGTACTTCCTTAGATCTCTTTCCAGTCATAATATCAGATGTCGCTGGAGTCTTCAAAGAACTGAATAGTGAAGTTTTGGAACTGTTTTCTCAGTGAAAGCACCAAAATGTTAGATCAAAATTTGGACCTAACACCCAAATCGTTATGATTCTTATAGAGTTCTAACTGAAGAATGAAGAAAAAGCAGAAAACACACAGAATTTATAGTGGTTCGGCGTTAACGAGCCTACGTCCACTTTATATGTTATCAATTCTATTTTGAATGCTGATACAATCAATGATTTCTCTCTAGCTCACTTTTACAATTGTGATTTCTCTCAGTAATCTCGTAGTCAAACTGACAAGAAATGGTGATATGACAATAATGGCGGAATCAGTGCTCAATATTGCCAAAGGATCCTGAAAAATGCCAAGCTCTGGGTTATTTATAGCTGATTTTGTCAGGCGGATCGCGGTCACACGTGGCACGAATCTCGAGAATATCGGATCGTATCGCAGCCGATGAAGAATTAGTCAAATTAACCGTTGTGGACAGGTGTCGCGATCCCCTTAAATATCTGATCGAGTGAAGGGGGAGAATCAGTCAAAATGACAGTTGGGGACACGTGTCGCTGGATCCGTGCATCTCGGATCACCGAAGACTAGCTCGTGCTTGAACGGGTCAGAGGCTTCGCCGCGGATCAGGGGATCGGGTCGGTCTGTACTGGGTAGTAGTGTATGTGCGGATCGAGTCGCATAGAAGTGGTCGTATCGCTGATGTAATGGGAGCGATCCGATGAAGGGCGATCCGATGAGGGGCGATCCTTTGGTGCGATCCGTTCCTTCATGTACTTAGAAAACATAATTTCATACTTTCTTCTTGTGAGTGAACCTGGGTGGCTTGGTCAAAAAGCTAGCCAACACATATATATACATATATATATATATATATATTCGTATATTTGTAATAAACTCGATTCAAAACATTTGAATTTCTATAACATCTTGTCCTTTTCAAATATTTTTTTTTCCTTTCCCAAATTACTGTGGTAGCAATTCGTCACTCAGAAACTTGAAAATGAATACCGATAATGTCGCCACCCATTATTAGAATTATTTTCTCGTCACTGAAGTGATTTCAGTGCTTAATCACTTTCAAATCCTTTTAAAGACATTCTTATCCAAAATCCCTCAAAAATAATGTTATATTACCTTTGAAATACTTCAGAAAATATTTTCTAAATATCCGGGATTTAAATTCCAAATTTAGTTTGAACTCAGTCTTGGTTTATCTCATTTGTATACATTATCCGTATACAAATTATACTTGGTTATATATATAAACATTTCAACATTTCATAATTCCATTTGATTGTAATTACAATTAACACATTCATCTATAATAATTCAGAAATTATTCATTTTATATCAAAATAATTTTTTTGGGCAAAATTATTTCATTTACCCACTTTAAAACAATACTGTGTCGAATTGTTCTGTTCAAGAGTTTAGAAACACCTATCGATATAGTTGTACATCCTGTATCGACCAGAATTCATAAACCACTCAACAAACAAGCCAACACAATATAAAACAAATTTTCGTATCCAATCTACAAATACGCGCTCATATACATACACTCAAACTCAATCTAGGGTATTTCTAACCCCATCTCTATTGAGTCACGCCACAGAGCCAGGGTTATCACTCAACCTTCACCTCTGATACCAAATGAAACGACCCGAACTTCCGTACACTTTGAGTCGACTAATCATACAAACGTCCAACCGAAATTGCCTAGAAATACAAATCATTTTTATAAATAAGTTAGAGGATGAGAATTAGAAAGAAAGAAATATTAGAATACAAGAAAACGAAGATCACAAACTCACAATGGAACGAATAAAATATATTAGATAACATAAACTTTGAAATACAAATCAGTAACTTTATATACATACCATCATCAGAGCACAACAGTTGTCTTTGGAACAGTTATAAACACCTGTTTCTAGATACAACATAGTATACAGCGGAAAATATGATAGTGTATAGCTAACTGGTGAAGCCTTCTTCTTCAAGCTCCTTCGAGTGAATCTGTACAATCCGGACTACTTGACTGCCCGTGCAAATTTGGGCACCCAAGAGTTTAGGGAAAACAAAACAAAATAAACTCTGGGTCAGTCATGGGACTCGTGTTAGTAAACTCCAACCATTGTTTTAACTTTTTAAAAATCCTTTCGAAAGAAAAGATAATCGTAAGACCGATCCACACATAAACACAGATGGTTTTTACCTTACGATAACCCCAAACATTTTGATATCAAAATCTGGTGATATTATAATAGTGCCTAAATCAAGTAAATAGAATTTAGCGGAACGCTTGCATCTCACGCTCCATATATAATATAAAATCAAAAACCCCAGGGCGCTTATTGGAGATTGGATTTCCAACATGACAAGGTATGAGACCACCCGCCGATAGTGTATCTCTAGAGGCGAATACACTGGGTTCAACAAGAACATCTTGCAACCCGGCCCTCACATGACTGTCCACTCATTTCCCTTGAGTGTATCGAATGTATATCACCTACGGTTGGGATCAGCAACCGTTTCCCAAAAGGGACAGCATCGATAGATTAAAGAACAAATGGAATTTTTCTAGATAGGTGATTATACATCCTAATGGGTGCGACCCACTTAGCCATGCTGCCTGCCCGATTTTTGTCAAATTCGTGGTTATGAGGTCTGAGGTTCGAATTATCTTCCAGAACATCTGGCCATCATTCACTTTGAATGCCACATCGTCAGATCCATTGGAAATCACTAATTGATTCCCACAAAAATACTCAGATTGTTAGGGTAAAGAAGCATCCCTTCCATGCCACTAATTTCGTACGTTTGAAGGAATCAATGTACGTAACCCCTTTAGAAATACTCTGTCAGACACTAATGCTTGCAAGTTGCCCTGGGTCTTGACAAACTGAAGGCACCTTCTATTAATCCATCTTAGCAGAACAGCCCTTGCATTTTACTCGGTCATCAATTATCTTCATCATAAGTTGATATGTAACGCTTATGCCAATATGGAGTGGTTTTCAGATATTTAATCTGATCCTGGTCTCTCCATATTGATAACGGAGGTACAAAATAAATCAAAACTTTGATAGTCGGTGATTTAACTATCAAAGAAAATCATCCATACAATCAACGATCCTATTTCCAATTGGAAATCCTACTGAGCAAACATCAAACAACACTGGGCCCCTTTTTAATTGAATTCCTTATTATATTATCATTTCAAATTCCTATTTCCTTTATTCGAGAAACTAATTCTTATTCTAGTTAGAAAACATGTATATTAATGAATCCTTATTTCTATATTCAGAAAATATACTTTATTAATAATGGAAAATATTTTCATATTCCATCCCTTAACTCTTCCTTGACCAATTCATCTCATTTTCTATTTGGGAAAATATTTCAAAATCCATTAAACGAACGCGATGTTATAAACATTGTTATTATAACTCAAACCATAAATCAATCGTTAACTAATGGTATCACTAACCAATCCTTGCCACCGAACCTTAACCATTTCTCCGTCAATCATGACGTCTGTGAAGTTAGGGTATAATTACCTCTCAGACCTTAATTGAACGACATTCTTAACTTCGAAATAGTCAAAGCTCACAACTTTAACCAAAACATCACTTACACGACTCTCGTATTCGATCCAAGAATACACTTCCTTTACAGAAAAATATTGATTATAATGGTAGCGTTATAATCGCTGTTTCCAAATATTCAATTTATAAAATCTTACTTTTTAACAATATCGTTACAATCGCTGTCTAAAATTATAGATCATTTATTTTAACAATAGCATTAAGTTCGCATTAAAATGGCAGCGTTAAAATTGCTGTTTAGAATTTACAAAACATTTACAATAACAATAGCATTATAATCGCTGTATAAATTTACAAAACATTTATCATAGCAGTAGCATTATAACCACTGTTTTCAAATATTTGGTTTATAAAAATATAACTTGTACTTATTAATTTCAATTAATAAGTAATTAATTAAACAATTAAATTTGATTCAAACCGGAAAGTAGAAAAAAACTATTTTCCTAAATTTGATATAATCAAATTCCAATAACTCTCTCTCGAATAATCTGTATTCGATCATATTCCGAACTCCGGAATTTATCTACCATTTCACGTTAATTCAAATTCCCAATTCCCTTTTGAATTCATGCTTTCCAAATCATTACGTTATCACCAATAATTTTAAATTCCACGTTTTGAAATATAACTTATCGTTTCCTTTTAAATTGATTCCCCATTTTCCTATCTCATTCAAACTCCAGTTTGGATTCATATTCAAATCTGAATTTCCATTATATATATTTCATTTGCAAAATCTTTACTCTAAACCATTATTTACTTTAATCCAAAATATATTTCTTTCATGTACAATCATTTGATTTCGCTTTCAAAAATATTCCTTTAAACTCAAATTTTATTTATAACTTCTATTTACAAATGTTTATAAAAATCTCACTTTTAACTTCAAACATTTACATTCTCAATTATAATCCACTTTAAAATCACTAAGATGAAATCCATTTACAACTATTGGTTTCTAAACAAATTTCCCCTTTTCCATATAAATTCAATTTAATCCAATGACAATATTTTACTAAATTTATAATAGATGTTTTAATCAACTTCTTCTTTTATTTATTAAAACAAATTCCTACCTTCAAGTCCATTCAAAAATTCAATTCTCTACTTTGGAACTAAATTTCCTTTTTATATTCCAAACCCCTTTTTTTATTCGAAAATATTTTATGGTATCAAAATACCAAATTTCTAGGGTTAGGGAACATAACATAATTTATCACAGTAGACAATAATATAAATGTTGAGGAATCCAGTTGGGTCCCTCCAACCTGTTTCCCTGCATCCACAGATGTTAATCAGCATCAATAATATTATTTCACATCAATATGAAATATTAGAACTAATCATCGATCAACAATGTAATCATATCAACCAATTCTATCAACCATTTCAACCAAGCAACCATTTCATAGTATAAAATAAATTTAAAATTTCGTTTTTATATAAAAATATAAACGAAGCAGAGTTAGTGAGTTTACTCACCTTGTTTTTCGTAGTTGATGACTCTGCTTTTAAATCGTTTTAAAATCAAACAGGGGCTTGATTTTATTAAGAAATTTCAATAGTTTGTTTTCGATCAAAGTTGTTCCACAACATAGATTTCTTCATTTCGGTTCCAACGTGACTGGTTTTTGTCGGATTCTGATTATGAATGTATAAGATACATATATTATAAAGTAACGATTATAAAAATATAATTAAAGTTACTAACCACATTTTAAATCCTATAATTACCATTTTATCTTCAAATAACCCGGCCACTTAAATCATGATTATCCATGCTAATTCTCCCTCCAACAAAACGTTTGTACTCCTGTATTTTCCTTCAGTTTGGGTTTTCTGCCCAACTACCTGTAGCAATTCACCATACGGCCAACTATAACCCCTACACACTTTCACTGATATTGCCAATAAACTGATTATTGACTTAAAAGTTTTCACTAGCCTATTTTCCATTTAAAATGAGAAGTGGCCCCCTTTTCAGATCACCGTGAACTCCTCCAATGTTAGACCTTCCACTGAACATTGCATCTTCACATACACTTGCTCAACACTTCTTTTTCCATGATCCGAAATATTCGTTGACAATAGGATAATTCTTCCTCATTCTTTCACGTTCCCCTCAAACGCACTCAACCGCTTACTTTTATTTTCTTCCCTCAATCTCGTTTTGAAATTTAATCTGCATAGACTCTTTGTCTCCTCCTATTGAAACCGTTCATACCCACTGCTATTCTTCACCAAGGCCAATCTTTTCTTCACATTTAAACCTACAAACCAATTTCCTTTTAATGTTCAAAAACGCGTCCCTTCTTCAGCGCATCATTCAAGCACGCTAAACCGACCAAACTGAACCGCAACTACGCCCTGATGCACTGGACGCTGCACACCCCTCTGACCGACCAGGCTCCCTCCACGCCGTCTCTAGTTCAAAGCCCTAAGCGTTGGAATATTTCGAACCCCCAGAAAATACTTCGAGTTATACGAAAACAGTATGGGATTGAAGCTTGTTTGCTTGCGAATGGATTCTGAAATCTGTAGTGTCTCGAAGGATGAATAGAAGAGGAGACTGCTGGTTTCTGATGTTTTCGAGTTGAAGAAAAGAGTGAGCAAAACGCGTCCTTTTTGATCTCATTTTATTACCTATATATTTATTTATATTGAGTTGTAACGATCTTGTGTTGAACGGTGTATAGGGCATAGACTTTTTTCTTCTCTGTGTTTCGAAAGAAAGAACAAGGACAATATTTAAAGGGATGAGAAAGTGTGCCAGTCACGGAATGGAGTAGCTTGACGAACACGGGATGGAAATAGCTTGAGGGGCACGCAGCTGAAAGCTTGGCAGGCACGGTATTTTGGTTTAGGGAACACGGCAAGTAATAGCTGCAGTCTTTAGGAGATGGTAGGCTTGTACGTTAATTAGTTTTTTGTTTTCTTTGTCGGTGCGCGTCTTGTTTGTGATGAATATCACAAAAGGAGAAAAAGTGTGTGTGGTGTATTAACTTGGAGCAACGCATGTGTATCCGCATTTTTGTTTGATCGCATGGCATACATATTGAAAACAAGTTGAAAACAATTTATTGGTAGCCGCCATAAAGTATTTAAGTAATCGCTTTTATTAAATCAAACTGTTGTTCAACCAGTACATATAAGTTTCTAGGTGCTACACAAGATTTTATCTTTTAAGGACCGCTATTGACAAAAATAAAAACATGGTCGTGTCAAGCGAGGTGTCAGGGCCCCAAAAATATAATAATATCGGTAGTTTAACTTATATTATGAAACAACAAAATATTGATATAGGGTGCAAAAATACTCCAAACAAAAAGTTGCGTATTTAATTAATTAAAAATTTACAGTAAAATTCTAAAAATAAATTATAACTACGTCTCAAAAGAACCTTGTCCAAATTCGTAACCCATGTTTAAATATATTTAAATAACTGTTATGGCATATATACGATTCCACAGTGACTTTTTGAAAATTTAATATGGACATAACTTTTTAATCCCGCTATGAAATCTGGATTTTTCACATTCATTGGAAATATATTTTCAAACAGATTTAAATATTTCTTGTTTCGCTAAAATCCGATTTATTTTGAATTTTGTGCATTCATTTGAAATTTGAAATCGAATTTTCAAACTACCACGCCATTTTGAACTCGTTTTATTTATATTATAAATTATACATTTAAATATCGTTTTATTAAATAAATTCCTATCTATAATTCAAATAAAATATTTAAAACAAATTTAAATATTCAGAATTCAACGGCCGAAAAATCTGGATCGTTACATTAAAAATCTTATAACTAAGATTTAATGGAATTTCCAAATTATAGGTTTCCAATTTAATAAATTAAATTGGTATTGAATGGAAATCGATTTATTAATAATCGAGATGAGTTTCTGTCAAGGAAGACTATTACTATTTATGGAATTTAAAAGGCCTTGTCGTTATTCCATTAATAGTTAGTCTGATATGGAAATTTATATCAATTATGGATTGTTCAGATTTCCATAAAGATTCCATATGAAATGAAGGATGGTTTTGGGTTTGTTGTGAAAAATGTTTTAAACGACATTTGTTCTTTAACCCGGTTAAAGACAATATTGATTTTCCTAAAGTTGAATTATCCATAGGTAATGATTTTTGAGATAAAAACTAAATTGAGTTTTAGTGAATCCTTAATTAGATTGAAATATGAATAGGGTAATTTAATTTACCGAATTCAAGAAGTGTTCGAGAATGGAGTACTAACACCTTTACTCCATGCGATAGTTAAATCTTTAATTAGATTTAAAACGTTGGATGGTAATTGAATTTACCAGTAACACCATGGGTGTTAGATGTGGAGTACTACCAGTTTTTATCCATGGGATGAAAAGGTTGGGATTGGGATATTAAAATGAATGATTACTTCGGTTAGACTTGTTAATCCCGACTAGTTGATAAACCATAATTTGGTTTAAATTGTGAAAAGATATTGTAAAAATTTTCGCAATGGTTTTCAAGGAAAGATTTAAACATGAGGTTTAAATGAATTAAACCTTTGACAAGATTTGTGGGAATAGTTCCCAACTTAATGAATAAAAGAATATTTTGAAATGGAATGAGGTTCACGAAATCCTGTATACCTATTGGCTTTAAGGATGCGCTAATCATGTGGAAAGGCCGGGTTTTTACATATTCCGAATAATTATACGATGTGATGCTGATGTCAAGATATCGACGACAATAGTGGAAGACCCATATTTCTTCACAGCGGATGGACGGCCTGTTGATGCCTTGAGCGACGGCCTATATGAGGTTAAAGTGACGACATAATATGACCGTACTTGAAGCAATTTGGTTTGCAAGGACTTGCACTACCAAGCGGGGACGTGGAATCAAGTGCCTTCGGTTTCGTTCCTATTGCCTGAATGGACTTGTTGATGGATTTTGTGTCTAACACTGTATTTTATAAAATACAGACTGACATTTACTAAACATACTTCTGTTTGGTGATGGAGAATTTATTCTCTTACATAACACCCTTCTTTGAGACGTACGAGCTCAATGGTTGTATGTTGGTGAATAGTAGTTTACGTTTTAAGGAATGGTAGTGTGGCATGATAAGTGGAAATGATCAAGGCTTCTATTGAAAAGCAGTGCCTTGTGGTTGAAGATTAGCGCATGGCTTAAATGCATAGCTTTGTGTATGACATGACTTCGTGGGCTTCACAACCCGGAATGAGCAGAAACAGGATTATAGACTGCAGGGGTAGGGACTTAAAATTCCATATAGCAAAAGGTAACGCCATGGTATGGAGCCCAAGCATTTACTTATGTGGTTTGTATGATGAGGCGCCTCGGACTAGGTCGATATGCCTAGATGATAGTCTACACACAGACTGAGGGACGTTATGTTCAGTCTGTTACTTTAATCCACGAAGTAGAGTAGACCGATCCTGCTGCTCTAAAGGAGACGGATGGGATATTGGATCCTAGTTGGGGCTTCCAAATCGGATTGAGAAGATCCTTATCCCAGGCTCATTGATGGGAATCCAACTTTCAATACGAATCCCTTTACGATTTTTAATTGTATACGTATGTAGCCAACATAGTGGGATGGGGAACTATGCGAGCTAAGATTTATAAATTTATATTTCGAATAGATTTTCCACACCATAGACGTTATTATAATATCAAATGGTTTGGATTTTGAACTGTATCAAGCATGTTTTGCGATTATAAGGAAAAACCCTATCCTTTGGTGTGCGCTTGCATTGTGTGATGGCAGCTGGGGCATATAGTCGTTTATTTTTCTAAAAGTCATGTTTTCAAAATCTGGTATATGGTTCCTATAATTCGGTTCTGGTTTCTGTGGTTGTAACAACCCAATTCTTTGGATACTGAAATGGGAATCCACTAATAAATTTTGTAATTTGTAAGACATTTTGAAAAGAAAAAAAATTAAAAATAAATTAAAATAAAATATTATTGAGGATGAGGGGAAAATGCATAATTTTATGAATTATTTGGTTTAAGTCATTCATGTTATAAGTTGAATTTTTTTGTAATACTGAAAATAATAATAATGAATAATAATAAATAATAATAGAAATAAAAATGCATATGTATTAAGTATATAATAATTGAGTACATTTTCTATGAAGAATCTAGAATGTGTAGAAATGTAAAAAGAAAAGTGTGAGTTATATTAATAAACAAAAGGAGGTTATATTAATAAATAAAGAAAATAGTGAAGAAATGAAAGATAATTTGTAGGAGAGTTCTAGATGAGCACTTACACATAAAAAAACCCCCTCATCTCTCCTTTTAAAGGAGGATATGTATTTCTTCGTGAAGCAGAAGAAGCTTTCAGGGAAAAAATACAAAAAGAATAAAATTCAAACCCTCATCTCAAATCTAAAGGAAAATGATTATTTGCAATCTGGTTGCTGATTTGATTCCTAATTCTCAAATAACAATTGAAGAAGAAAGAGAGCAATTCAAAGCTAGCTATTTCAGAGCTTCAAGGATTGGTTTTAAAGTTTTAGGTGAGTGAGGATTTAATATTTTTTTCTATTCACATCTTGTATGTAACAACCCGTAAAATGCGAGCCAGTTTGAAATTTTTATTTTGGCAATTTTAGCGAATTCTGATTATTTAATATGAATTATTTTAAATAATATCGACGAGAAATTTATTTTTAATAGAATTCGATCGTATATATTATACGCGTCGTCGTTAGAATATATAATAATTATATATAATTATAAAAGGAATTGAAAATGGCGCGGTAGTTCGAAAATTCGATTTCTAATTTCAAATGAATATACAGAATTCAATATAAGTCAGAATTGAACGAAGCAAGAAATATTTGAATCTGTATAACTATATCTTTGTAACGAAGTTAACAAACTGATATTTCATCTTAGAAATGATAAGATATGTTCAGTTGAAAATTAGAAATAGTCGCTGTGGAATTTATATATATTTTTATATATATAAGGCCCTTAAAAATTGCAATTTTGCAAACGACCTCGGATTTCGACGAAACCAGTTTTGTTGGGTCCGGGATGTAAAGTTATTGCTAGATTCCAAATTTCATAATTTTTCGAATCAATATGTGAGCGTGGCAAAGGAAAACGCGTTTGACCGGTTTCAGTTGATTTTAATCGACTGGAAATTGGCCATTTTTCAAACGGTCTCAGAATTCGACGAAACTAGTTTTGTTAGGACCGTATCGTCCATACGAAGCTAGAAAATATTTTTCTGGAATTTTTCTAGTTAGTATGTGACCCTGGTAATTTGAAATGTACGTTTAAAATTCAATATAGTGATTTAAATGTAAATTTAACGGAAACTGATTGTAGCGATCAAATCAGCTTGCGATACATATCCCATTGTGTTCGGAATGGGGGTGAAACGCTATGGACGGCAGGCGGTGGGCCTCGTTTCGAGGTCATATGTAAAAGTCAACCTATTTGCGAAATTAAATAATTAAAAAAAAAAAATATATAAAAAAAAAATATATATATATATTTTAATCCCCCCCCTTCCCTCCTTATCTCCCGCTTGGCCCCCCCCTTTCATTTCGATTCAGACAGAGAAAAAAAAAAAAAAAAAAGCCCAAAACCTAAATCGATCGACCTGGCCCCCCCTCGTCTCGACGCCGACGAAGAACTCCGAGCCACCACCACGAAGGCCTCGCCCCCCTCCAGACCTCGCCGTCGCCTCACCCAGAAGCCACCGCCTCCCTTGATCGAAACCGCCACCACCGTTCGAACCCAGCTCCGCCCAGCTCGAGAAGCACCTCCGACGATCGGTGAAACCCCCTCCCCTTTCTGTAAGTCGTTTTATTTTATTTTTATTTATTATTACGTTAATAATTAAAAACTGCAATTGTTTTAAAAATAAAAACTAAAGACTGATTTGTTCGAAAAAACTGAAACTGATTTGTTTTGAAAAAGTATAAAACTGTTTTTTTTAAAGGTTTAAAAACAGATTTTTTTATAAAGTATTAAAACAGATTTTTTAAAAAGATTAAAACAAATTTTTTATAAAGTATTAAAACAGATTTTATAAAAGTATTAAAACAGGTTTTTTTTAAAAAAAGAATAAAAACTGGAATTTTTTTTATAAAAGTATTAAAACAGTTTTTTTTTAAAAAAAAAAAAAAAAAAAATTAAAACTGATTTTGTTTTTAAAAGGATTAAAACTGAATTGATTTATTTTTTATAAAGATAAAAACTGAATTGGTTTTTATAAGCAAATAATAAACTGATAGCAAAAGCAAAAATCATATTTTTATATGTGAAAGCAAAAGTAAAAATCATATTTTTATATATTGAACTTCGAAATAAAAATTCGATTTTTATATATTGAATAGCGAACTAAAAATTCGATTTTTATATATAGAATAGCGAAGTAAAAATTCGATTTTTACATATGTAGTGAAAGCGGGCAGCGAAGATGACGAAGGTGCGATAGCGATGAAGTTTTCTATCAGTGAAGTGCCGTGGAGCTAGGATAGCTATTGGTGAGAACTTCTCACTCAAATTCTATTTTTCTAGTTATATATATATACTAGGATGCAGACGGTGCTTATTAGAAGCACCCGACACCCGTCCACATACCATGGACTTGTTTGTTTGGTTGTGTAGTTGGTTAGATTATTTGATTTGGATTTGATTGATTGGTTGAATTGGAAATTGATTAAAATTGATATGTGAATGGCGTGGGCCTTCACTAGTCCGGGGATAAGGCTAGGCCTTGTCCCGTTTCTAGTATCGTGCCGTTATGCCGCCGAAATTTTCTAAAATATGTTAGAAAAATAAAAATATCATTTTATTGAATAAATGAATTGAATAGAAATTCATAGGTTGAAATAAAATGTTTCATCGTTAAAAATATAATTTTTTAACGTGAATATGAAAATAGTGAAGTGAATAAATAAATATTCATTTACAAACCCGACGGTTTGTTTATGTACACTTATTTGAATGACATTGATTGGGACGATAAATTTTACACATCGCCCAACTGCACAACTAAAAATCAGTGTTTGATTGTTTGAAACCCCACACGGGTGTTAGGATGAAATTTGAAGTTCACTCATCCTGATTGATTAAACATGTCGATCGATTGATTGACAGGCTGTTATAAGCGTTGAATATCTATATTTGATGCTTATACAGTGTAGTGCACTTTGGTTGATGGTTGATTATTTTCAATGCTATTATATACATGTGTTGTATGCAAATCCATATAATTAATTTTATATGGTAATTGATTGGGCCTCATTCCAGTTTTGAAAAAGAAATATTTGAAAAAGAAATATTTGAAATAGAATATTTGAAAATAGAAATTTATGAAGCCGTGTTGATTAGATTGACGCCATTTTGACGTGAACGATATTTATATCGATTTTATTCATTTTAAAATGAATATTAAAATGAATTGAATTGAAAGTGATTTCGAAATGAATTGAATTGAAAGTGATTTCGAAATGAATTGAATTGAAAGTGATTTCGAAATGAATTGAATTGAAAACGATTTCGAAATGAATTGAATTGAAAACGAATTCAAAGTGAATTGAATTGAAAGTGATTTCGAAATGAATTGAATTGAAAACGAATTCAAAGTGAATTGAATTGAAAGTGATTTCGAAATGAATTGAATTGAAAACGAATTCAAAGTGAATTGAATTGAAAGTGATTTCGAAATGAATTGAATTGAAAACGAATTCAAAGTGAATTGAATTGAAAGTGATTTCGAAATGAATTGAATTGAAAACGAATTCAAAGTGAATTGAATTGAAAGCGATTTCGAAATGAATTGAATTGAAAACGAATTCAAAATGAATTGAAAGCAAATTGAAATGAATTCAAATTGAATTGAAATTTGAATTGAATAGAAATGAATTTTAAAACTATTTATATAATTCGTTTTAAATAGAAATCGACGAAGTATATATTATATATATTATATATATAATATAATGGCCTGAATAGAACGCGCCGCGCCGCGGCAGTTCGCGAATTTCGACCATTGATTTCAAATGGACGTTACGGGAGATCCGACCGTCGGATTCTCCTAAAACCGGAACCGTTGGGTTCGTATCGAAAAGAGCTTTCTAGCGAATGTTAGAAATTTGAAATCTAACGGTTGGATTTGGAATTATGTCCAAATCAAATTTGAAAAAGGTCGCTGTAAGTGCAGTTCGATGACCATTGATGGAAATCGACTGTACAGGCCTTGATAAAATTATTAAAAATAGTAATAATTTGTGTAAAATCATAAGAAATGATTTGTGAAGATTTGGGATGAAAAATTCCATATTTGAAAAGATAAAAATAGATTTTTATCGAAATGGACTAGTTTTGAACTAGAATTCTAATTCTATTTATTTTTAAATAAATAAATTGAATCTGAAATGGTTTTGAAAATAACCAAAATTTCCAATGATTGCATTGGAGTGGATTTGAATCGAAATTGTCCTCGGAATATTTCGATGTTGGAATTCGTGATTATACAGGTGTGGTTATGGAAATTTGAAAGATATATATTTATATCGTTATTTCCAATACGACATTTGTTGGTCGTAGAATTCGATATTGAATATAAGCCGATATATTTTCTATTCAGAGCCTTGTATTGAATATCGAATGTGATTTGGGTTTGTCGTGAATGGTGTCTTCACTAACACTGTTCTTGAACCCAGTTGAGAAAGATTAAATCTTTTTATTTAGATTTAATGAAGTGTACCAATTAAACGATATTTAATTGGAATAGAATTGGTATTGATTTTTGGGTTTATCGTGAACAGTGTTTTAAATAACACTTGTTCTTTAACCCGATAATTAATGGAATGTGATTTTGGGTTTACCGTGAACCGTGTTTTAAATGGCACTGATTCTTTAACCCAGTTAAAGATTAAAACTAAGTGGAGTTTTAATGAATCTTTAATTAGATTGAAATGATCGAAAATGGAGTATCACCAGTTTTGCTCCAGGCGATGGTTAAATCTTTAATTAGATTTGAACGTGAAATGGTAATTGAATTTACCGATAACACTGTGGTGTTAGATATGAAGTACTACCAGTTTTACTTCATGGGATGAATAGGTTGGGATTGGGAAATAAAATAAATGATTACTTCGGTGTGGTTCGCTAATCCCGACTAGTTTGAATTGATATTCAAAGAAGATTAAAGAATAAATTTAAAGAATTTATCTTGGATAAAATTAATGGGAACTTTTCCCAAAGTATAGGAATATTTGAATAAAAGAATATTCTGGATTGGAATGAGGCGTATGTTGTGTTTGTGTAACACTTTTATAATATATACGCGAGTTATTCAGAAAGACCGGGTTTATCCCATTCTGAATAACTGATTCGACGTGGTGTCGAAGATGAAGACGGTGGTCGAAGACCAGAAGTCTTCACGTCGTTTGGGTGATTACTGATGATCTTGATTGGGCTGTACACCCAAGAAGATGGAAACAGTTGGTGATCGTCCAGACGTACTTGGAGATCGATGGATATGCGGGGTACTAGGTGCCTCCGGTTTCGTTCAGACCCAGAACGGACTTGTAAATGGACTGTGTGTCTGACATTGGATTTTAGTCCGTGTGATTGATCTCTATTAAATATATATCTGTTTGGCGGCGGAGAATTTATTCTCTTGCTTAACGCCCTTCTCTGAGACGTACGAGCTCAGGGGTTATATATTGATGGATATCAAACACATGGAGTGAATTGCCTGTGTGGCATGCCTAAGTGGCAATTGATCGAGGCTTCTGTTGAAAAGCAAAGTCTTGTGGTGATGATCAAAGCACAGCCTGTGTGGCACAGCTTTGTGTAACGTGAATTTGCGAGTCTCGCACCCCGGTTGTGAACCAAAAACGGGAGAGGACCTCAGGGAGGGCATGCGTTTCTTTCTAGCTAGGGTGGTGTCAGTGACCTACCAGCCCTGACATTTATATACTTTTCACCTGTGTGGTTGTTGCTGTTGCGAGGCGCCTCGGTTTGATCGGACGATCCGGGTCCGATGGAGTCATTCGTTGGCTCATTTACGCCCCAAAGGGCGGGGAAACGTGTTGTTCAGGCACTATAATCCACATCGGTGGACCGGCCCTGTCGCTCCAAGGGGCAGTTGCGGCTGTTCCGGTGGCTCGGGCTAGAGAGTCACGAATCGGTGGAGGACGATCCCTGGCCTCGGTTCATAGACGGAAATCCAATTTCCAAATACGTGACATTTGCGGTTTTATTTGTAAACCTATATATGGCGACATAGTGGCATGGGACGCTCATGCCGCCTATGATTGATACTTATGATTTGAAGTTGTTTTATACACTATGCACTTATAATGGTATCAAACGATTTGTTTTAACCGTATCAAGCATTCTTTGGCTGTTATAAGGGAAAACCCTATCCTCGACTGCGTTGCATTGTGTGATGGGACCTGGGTCTTATAACAGCTTCATTTTTCTTTATTTAGCATTGCGCTGTTTGTTTTATGCACTGGTATTCTTGGGAGGAAACCCGTTCCGTGTTATACGGCGTGGTCCCTTGATTTACCTAATGATTTAAAATAAAGATTAATAACTGTTTTAGTTCTCACACCAGTCCCATGACTGACCTGGAGTTTATTGTTTTAACCTAAACTCTGGGTGCCCTTATTTTGACACGGGCAGCTAGTAGTTTTGGTTTTGCAGATTTATATTCACAGGATCCTGGTTTACAGCTGGAACGATATCCGGAAAGCTTTGTATCCGTATATCTCTTCTAGTTGTGTATTGTATTATTTTCCGCTGCTATGTATTTAAATGTAATTTAAATCTCTGATATTTCTGTGTAATATTCATTTATACTCTGTATATTCTTGTAATCTGATGCATTGTTGTAATATACAGTGAAATGTTCTTCTGTATGCGTTCTGTTTTGTCCTGTTCTCAAACGATAGGGCGTTTCGAACGGCCTGGATCGGTTTAGCGACTGGTTCGGACCGAGCGAAATTCCATTTCGTCACAGTTGGTATCAGAGCGAGGTTTACAAAGCTCGGAGAACAAGACACATTAGAACCATATGAAAGAATTCATCAGATACTGGATTAGTAAAATCCAATGAGAATGACTCGTTAGAGATAGGATCAGTAGTATCCTAGAACGAGTGTGAAGAGTATATTTTTCAAATGAAAACAATTTTGTTTTGAAAATTTAAATCAATTATTCGTATTTGATTATTTACTTATATTGATATGGACAGTCCAATATATAAATATTTTGCGTATACGTCTGATCCACGTGTATTTGAAATTTTAATATATTGGATAGATATAGCATCACACTCTAGTCGCCCGAAGATGATATTGATGATGGTGCATCATCATCAGCATTTATATTCGAGTGTCGAAGGTGTGATATCTATATATTTCCATTAGATTGGTGTGAGAACCAAATCTTATATAGCTAGAATACATTGTTGTGATTTGGCATCAAAAATCTGATTTTTGACTATATATCAAAGTTATGCATTTGAAAAGCTAATCAACTAATTGATTGATGATTGGGTTGTTTGTTTATTTGTTTGCTAATTTTTAACCATTTAGCCTAATTATATCAAATATTGAACTGTATTGAAAATTGGTCGCATTTGCTTGCATATACTTGTATATCATTGAACAGGTCATAGCAAGGAGGCTAGAGCAGAGAATAAAATTTGTTTGCCCGACAAATAGGTACATGTTTACTACATAATTTCCTGTTTTGTTTGGGTGATGATGATTTTGTGAGCCTATTGGCTAGCCGCTTGGCTTTTTCTTTTTCTTTTTGAGATCTGAAGGACCGGGGAAGCTATTTGAAATTCCCTGATGCTCCCATTGCAGGGGAGGTTATGGCGAAATTTTTCAAAAATTTAGGGTGTTAGCCAAATTTTTGAGATTTTGAAAATTCTCAGAAACTAAAGAGTTGGAGAATGGAAGCCAGATCGAGCGTAGGGCTAATTAATCAAACCACTTTCGACTTTGTTCCTTTTCGGGGACGAAAAGTTTTAAGTGGGGGAGATTGTAACAACCCGTAAAATGCGAGCCAGTTTGAAATTTTTATTTTGGCAATTTTAGCGAATTCTGATTATTTAATATGAATTATTTTAAATAATATCGACGAGAAATTTATTTTTAATAGAATTCGATCGTATATATTATACGCGTCGTCGTTAGAATATATAATAATTATATATAATTATAAAAGGAATTGAAAATGGCGCGGTAGTTCGAAAATTCGATTTCTAATTTCAAATGAATATACAGAATTCAATATAAGTCAGAATTGAACGAAGCAAGAAATATTTGAATCTGTATAACTATATCTTTGTAACGAAGTTAACAAACTGAGATTTCATCTTAGAAATGATAAGATATGTTCAGTTGAAAATTAGAAATAGTCGCTGTGGAATTTATATATATTTTTATATATATAAGGCCCTTAAAAATAGCAATTTTGCAAACGACCTCGGATTTCGACGAAACCAGTTTTGTTGGGTCCGGGATGTAAAGTTATTGCTAGATTCCAAATTTCATAATTTTTCGAATCAATATGTGAGTGTGGCAAAGGAAAACGCGTTTGACCGGTTTCAGTTGATTTTAATCGACTGGAAATTGGCCATTTTTCAAACGGTCTCAGAATTCGACGAAACTAGTTTTGTTAGGACCGTATCGTCCATACGAAGCTAGAAAATATTTTTCTGGAATTTTTCTAGTTAGTATGTGACCCTGGTAATTTGAAATGTACGTTTAAAATTCAATATAGTGATTTAAATGTAAATTTAACGGAAACTGATTGTAGCGATCAAATCAGCTTGCGATACATATCCCATTGTGTTCGGAATGGGGGTGAAACGCTATGGACGGCAGGCGGTGGGCCTCGTTTCGAGGTCATATGTAAAAGTCAACCTATTTGCGAAATTAAATAATTAAAAAAAAAAAAAATATAAAAAAAAAATATATATATATATTTTAATCCCCCCCCCTTCCCTCCTTATCTCCCGCTTGGCCCCCCCTTTCATTTCGATCCAGACAGAGAAAAAAAAAAAAAAAAAAAAAGCCCAAAACCTAAATCGATCGACCTGGCCCCCCCCTCGTCTCGACGCCGACGAAGAACTCCGAGCCACCACCACGAAGGCCTCGCCCCCCTCCAGACCTCGCCGTCGCCTCACCCAGAAGCCACCGCCTCCCTTGATCGAAACCGCCACCACCGTTCGAACCCAGCTCCGCCCAGCTCGAGAAGCACCTCCGACGATCGGTGAAACCCCCTCCCCTTTCTGTAAGTCGTTTTATTTTATTTTTATTTATTATTACGTTAATAATTAAAAACTGCAATTGTTTTAAAAATAAAAACTAAAGACTGATTTGTTCGAAAAAACTGAAACTGATTTGTTTTGAAAAAGTATAAAACTGTTTTTTTTAAAGGTTTAAAAACAGATTTTTTTATAAAGTATTAAAACAGATTTTTTAAAAAGATTAAAACAAATTTTTTATAAAGTATTAAAACAGATTTTATAAAAGTATTAAAACAGGTTTTTTTTAAAAAAAGAATAAAAACTGGAATTTTTTTTATAAAAGTATTAAAACAGTTTTTTTTAAAAAAAAAAAAAAAAAAAAAAATTAAAACTGATTTTGTTTTTAAAAGGATTAAAACTGAATTGATTTATTTTTTATAAAGATAAAAACTGAATTGGTTTTTATAAGCAAATAATAAACTGATAGCAAAAGCAAAAATCATATTTTTATATGTGAAAGCAAAAGTAAAAATCATATTTTTATATATTGAACTTCGAAATAAAAATTCGATTTTTATATATTGAATAGCGAACTAAAAATTCGATTTTTATATATAGAATAGCGAAGTAAAAATTCGATTTTTACATATGTAGTGAAAGCGGGCAGCGAAGATGACGAAGGTGCGATAGCGATGAAGTTTTCTATCAGTGAAGTGCCGTGGAGCTAGGATAGCTATTGGTGAGAACTTCTCACTCAAATTCTATTTTTCTAGTTATATATATATACTAGGATGCAGACGGTGCTTATTAGAAGCACCCGACACCCGTCCACATACCATGGACTTGTTTGTTTGGTTGTGTAGTTGGTTAGATTATTTGATTTGGATTTGATTGATTGGTTGAATTGGAAATTGATTAAAATTGATATGTGAATGGCGTGGGCCTTCACTAGTCCGGGGATAAGGCTAGGCCTTGTCCCGTTTCTAGTATCGTGCCGTTATGCCGCCGAAATTTTCTAAAATATGTTAGAAAAATAAAAATATCATTTTATTGAATAAATGAATTGAATAGAAATTCATAGGTTGAAATAAAATGTTTCATCGTTAAAAATATAATTTTTTAACGTGAATATGAAAATAGTGAAGTGAATAAATAAATATTCATTTACAAACCCGACGGTTTGTTTATGTACACTTATTTGAATGACATTGATTGGGACGATAAATTTTACACATCGCCCAACTGCACAACTAAAAATCAGTGTTTGATTGTTTGAAACCCCACACGGGTGTTAGGATGAAATTTGAAGTTCACTCATCCTGATTGATTAAACATGTCGATCGATTGATTGACAGGCTGTTATAAGCGTTGAATATCTATATTTGATGCTTATACAGTGTAGTGCACTTTGGTTGATGGTTGATTATTTTCAATGCTATTATATACATGTGTTGTATGCAAATCCATATAATTAATTTTATATGGTAATTGATTGGGCCTCATTCCAGTTTTGAAAAAGAAATATTTGAAAAAGAAATATTTGAAATAGAATATTTGAAAATAGAAATTTATGAAGCCATGTTGATTAGATTGACGCCATTTTGACGTGAACGATATTTATATCGATTTTATTCATTTTAAAATGAATATTAAAATGAATTGAATTGAAAGTGATTTCGAAATGAATTGAATTGAAAGTGATTTCGAAATGAATTGAATTGAAAGTGATTTCGAAATGAATTGAATTGAAAACGATTTCGAAATGAATTGAATTGAAAACGAATTCAAAGTGAATTGAATTGAAAGTGATTTCGAAATGAATTGAATTGAAAACGAATTCAAAGTGAATTGAATTGAAAGTGATTTCGAAATGAATTGAATTGAAAACGAATTCAAAGTGAATTGAATTGAAAGTGATTTCGAAATGAATTGAATTGAAAACGAATTCAAAGTGAATTGAATTGAAAGTGATTTCGAAATGAATTGAATTGAAAACGAATTCAAAGTGAATTGAATTGAAAGCGATTTCGAAATGAATTGAATTGAAAACGAATTCAAAATGAATTGAAAGCAAATTGAAATGAATTCAAATTGAATTGAAATTTGAATTGAATAGAAATGAATTTTAAAACTATTTATATAATTCGTTTTAAATAGAAATCGACGAAGTATATATTATATATATTATATATATAATATAATGGCCTGAATAGAACGCGCCGCGCCGCGGCAGTTCGCGAATTTCGACCATTGATTTCAAATGGACGTTACGGGAGATCCGACCGTCGGATTCTCCTAAAACCGGAACCGTAGGGTTCGTATCGAAAAGAGCTTTCTAGCGAATGTTAGAAATTTGAAATCTAACGGTTGGATTTGGAATTATGTCCAAATCAAATTTGAAAAAGGTCGCTGTAAGTGCAGTTCGATGACCATTGATGGAAATCGACTGTACAGGCCTTGATAAAATTATTAAAAATAGTAATAATTTGTGTAAAATCATAAGAAATGATTTGTGAAGATTTGGGATGAAAAATTCCATATTTGAAAAGATAAAAATAGATTTTTATCGAAATGGACTAGTTTTGAACTAGAATTCTAATTCTATTTATTTTTAAATAAATAAATTGAATCTGAAATGGTTTTGAAAATAACCAAAATTTCCAATGATTGCATTGGAGTGGATTTGAATCGAAATTGTCCTCGGAATATTTCGATGTTGGAATTCGTGATTATACAGGTGTGGTTATGGAAATTTGAAAGATATATATTTATATCGTTATTTCCAATACGACATTTGTTGGTCGTAGAATTCGATATTGAATATAAGCCGATATATTTTCTATTCAGAGCCTTGTATTGAATATCGAATGTGATTTGGGTTTGTCGTGAATGGTGTCTTCACTAACACTGTTCTTGAACCCAGTTGAGAAAGATTAAATCTTTTTATTTAGATTTAATGAAGTGTACCAATTAAACGATATTTAATTGGAATAGAATCGGTATTGATTTTTGGGTTTATCGTGAACAGTGTTTTAAATAACACTTGTTCTTTAACCCGATAATTAATGGAATGTGATTTTGGGTTTACCGTGAACCGTGTTTTAAATGGCACTGATTCTTTAACCCAGTTAAAGATTAAAACTAAGTGGAGTTTTAATGAATCTTTAATTAGATTGAAATGATCGAAAATGGAGTATCACCAGTTTTGCTCCAGGCGATGGTTAAATCTTTAATTAGATTTGAACGTGAAATGGTAATTGAATTTACCGATAACACTGTGGTGTTAGATATGAAGTACTACCAGTTTTACTTCATGGGATGAATAGGTTGGGATTGGGAAATAAAATAAATGATTACTTCGGTGTGGTTCGCTAATCCCGACTAGTTTGAATTGATATTCAAAGAAGATTAAAGAATAAATTTAAAGAATTTATCTTGGATAAAATTAATGGGAACTTTTCCCAAAGTATAGGAATATTTGAATAAAAGAATATTCTGGATTGGAATGAGGCGTATGTTGTGTTTGTGTAACACTTTTATAATATATACGCGAGTTATTCAGAAAGACCGGGTTTATCCCATTCTGAATAACTGATTCGACGTGGTGTCGAAGATGAAGACGGTGGTCGAAGACCAGAAGTCTTCACGTCGTTTGGGTGATTACTGATGATCTTGATTGGGCTGTACACCCAAGAAGATGGAAACAGTTGGTGATCGTCCAGACGTACTTGGAGATCGATGGATATGCGGGGTACTAGGTGCCTCCGGTTTCGTTCAGACCCAGAACGGACTTGTAAATGGACTGTGTGTCTGACATTGGATTTTAGTCCGTGTGATTGATCTCTATTAAATATATATCTGTTTGGCGGCGGAGAATTTATTCTCTTGCTTAACGCCCTTCTCTGAGACGTACGAGCTCAGGGGTTATATATTGATGGATATCAAACACATGGAGTGAATTGCCTGTGTGGCATGCCTAAGTGGCAATTGATCGAGGCTTCTGTTGAAAAGCAAAGTCTTGTGGTGATGATCAAAGCACAGCCTGTGTGGCACAGCTTTGTGTAACGTGAATTCGCGAGTCTCGCACCCCGGTTGTGAACCAAAAACGGGAGAGGACCTCAGGGAGGGCATGCGTTTCTTTCTAGCTAGGGTGGTGTCAGTGACCTACCAGCCCTGACATTTATATACTTTTCACCTGTGTGGTTGTTGCTGTTGCGAGGCGCCTCGGTTTGATCGGACGATCCGGGTCCGATGGAGTCATTCGTTGGCTCATTTACGCCCCAAAGGGCGGGGAAACGTGTTGTTCAGGCACTATAATCCACATCGGTGGACCGGCCCTGTCGCTCCAAGGGGCAGTTGCGGCTGTTCCGGTGGCTCGGGCTAGAGAGTCACGAATCGGTGGAGGACGATCCCTGGCCTCGGTTCATAGACGGAAATCCAATTTCCAAATACGTGACATTTGCGGTTTTATTTGTAAACCTATATATGGCGACATAGTGGCATGGGACGCTCATGCCGCCTATGATTGATACTTATGATTTGAAGTTGTTTTATACACTATGCACTTATAATGGTATCAAACGATTTGTTTTAACCGTATCAAGCATTCTTTGGCTGTTATAAGGGAAAACCCTATCCTCGACTGCGTTGCATTGTGTGATGGGACCTGGGTCTTATAACAGCTTCATTTTTCTTTATTTAGCATTGCGCTGTTTGTTTTATGCACTGGTATTCTTGGGAGGAAACCCGTTCCGTGTTATACGGCGTGGTCCCTTGATTTACCTAATGATTTAAAATAAAGATTAATAACTGTTTTAGTTCTCACACCAGTCCCATGACTGACCTGGAGTTTATTGTTTTAACCTAAACTCTGGGTGCCCTTATTTTGACACGGGCAGCTAGTAGTTTTGGTTTTGCAGATTTATATTCACAGGATCCTGGTTTACAGCTGGAACGATATCCGGAAAGCTTTGTATCCGTATATCTCTTCTAGTTGTGTATTGTATTATTTTCCGCTGCTATGTATTTAAATGTAATTTAAATCTCTGATATTTCTGTGTAATATTCATTTATACTCTGTATATTCTTGTAATCTGATGCATTGTTGTAATATACAGTGAAATGTTCTTCTGTATGCGTTCTGTTTTGTCCTGTTCTCAAACGATAGGGCGTTTCGAACGGCCTGGATCGGTTTAGCGACTGGTTCGGACCGAGCGAAATTCCATTTCGTCACATTGTACTTGCACGAAGACTCAAAGACGATTCCTTTACATAAATCGTTTGTTAGCTTTATGGCCTATGTACATGTTGTTTGAATGATGAGTCATTTTAAAATTTGAGAAAATTATTCTAAACGGAATTGATGTAGTGTTAAAAAGAAGATGAAAGATGATTAATATGGTACATGCATACAAATCAAACGTATGTAAAATGTACGCTGAATTGTCTCAAAATGAATATATGCATACTAAGGTTTATAAACTTGAGTTGAAAGTGGTCCTTGAAGAATCACAAATCTAAACCAAATGGTAAAGAGTTTGTATTTGAAATTTTTATTTAAGAATCTATACGAGTGTAGTAGTCTACTGTAGAAATTTTGAATGAAAATGTTAAATTTCGATTTCACGCGATTTTTCTAATTGAGCATATGAAAACTGAGTTTTATAAGCCTGAGTTGAAAGTGGTTCATAAAGAATCACAAATCTATACCAATTGGTAATGAATTTTTATTTGAAATTTTTAATTAAGAATCTATGTTGGTGTAATGAGCTACTTTAGAAATTTTGAATGAAAATGTTAAATTTTCGATTTTATGTGATTTTTCTAATTGAGCATACGAAAACTGAGTTTTATAAACCTGAGTTGAAAGTGGTTCATGAAGAATCTCAAATCAGTACCAACTGGTAATGAATTTGTCTTGGAAATTTTTACTGAGGAATCTATACTAGCATAGTAAGCTACAGTAGAAATTTGGAGCGAAAATCTTAAATTTTTGATGTTTTGTGATTTTTCTAATTGAGCATACGAAAACTGACATTTTCAAAGCACAGTAGAAAATGGAACGTAAAGAACATGAAATCTGTACCAACTGATTAGGAATTTATCTTTGAAATTTGTACACATAAACTACATTCATATTAAAAGCCATGTAAAAATTTTGAGTTAAAAATATTAAATTTCGAATTTCAATGATTTTTGCAAGTTGGGTGTAAAGAATTGAGATTTTTAGAACACACTAGAAAATTAGTTGTGAAAAATATGAAATATGTACCAAACGGTTTTTAGTTTGGTTCTCAAATTTTGTATATATAAACTAGACTGATGTTAAAAGATACTGTAAAAATTTTAGCATTAAAACAATAAATGTTGATTTTATATGATTTTTACAAAATCAGTACATGTAACTTGATATTTTCAGGCCTAAACACAAATTGTTTTCGGTTTAACTTTTTTTTTCTTATCGGATTTTGATAAGTCTTGAAGTTTGGGAAAGCTTAAAAAACGTGTTACGACTTTTATGTTTTAAGATTTGTTTAAATTTATTGTCTAGATTATCAAAAACTTAATTCTTTGTTGTCGGTCTGTCAATAAAGATAGAATGAATTTTAAGACATGACTTACGAACGAAATTTCATATTTAGGATTTTGAGACTATTGTTGATCTGCATAAGTGACTTTCAAATACGATTTATAATATTATGACTTTGTGGAATAGTTATTTGTGTGTATTTTCAATAAGTGGAATTTACTCCCATTTATTAAATATTAAAGTAATGCAATCTGGTATGGGATGCAAGTGCATTAATTAAGTAGTTACTATTTGGAAGTATATGACACTTTTTGAATTGATGTGGCTTTAGTTCTTCGTTGAGTTGGCATACTTACATGCCATTCTTATAATGATATCTTTTTCTCTATCGCAACTATTGCGATTTGATTTATTTAAAAATGAGATTTGTTATGAGAAGCATGTTGGGTTATACATGATACTCTTTATTGATTTATTTTACCGTAGTGATTTATATATGATATTGGTTAAGAGCATTGTAACACCCCACGTCCGTTAATGTCACTCACAAAGGGAATGCATTAAGTTTCGTGGAGTATTATAAGTAAACAGAATGGAATATTACAAGATAGAAAACGTAGTACTTGAAAATTTTGTAATTTTATTGTAGCGGAAACAAAATTAAGTTTGATTACATGTCCAAATACAAAAATCAAGTACATAATATCAGTCTTGTACAAAAACTTTAGAGTACATAATTTTAAATCCATAATCCCCAATAGAAAATTGTGATACACAGAATCAAAGCCAAGCAATACACCTTTCATCTTCAAGCAGGAAGAAAGAGATATCTGAACTAAGCTTGAGTATTTCCTCCTTAAGAACCTTGAGGGGGCATGGAAGAAAAGAGGCAGAACAAAACTAGGTCAAACATAAGTCTGGTGGGTCCAGTGACTTTAACAAGATCATCATTAAAGTAACAGGATAAGAACATAAACTGGAAAGCAAGAAATGACTATAGAATAAACAAGCATGATAAAGCAGACAAGATGAACAAGATATAACGTTGATTGTACTTCTAATCACTATAGGATAATTACTACACTGCACCAATTCTAGTAACACTGTATCATTACTAGTTACACCACACCCTTACTAGTCCCATACTAAAAGTTGATCCCTCTTACTAATCATGATAATGGTAGTTTCATGTACTCCTAGCTGCTATCGTAGGTGCCCCTTTTTGCTCCTACCACCACGAATTGTACCCACTACCTTCCTCATTCGATTGCCTCCCTACCTCGCATGTATTTATTACTTGCGTCATTCGACCTCGCTTGTATGTATTCATTACTTATGTCATTCGGCCTCGCTTGTATGTAGATACCTGTGCTGGCCACATCATGGGGTGTATCAATTGCCATGATGGCAACCTGACACGATTCAAGATGCATATTGTATACTACTGATGCCTAGTGCCTGCTTTTTCCACTCAAGAGCACGTGCACACCCATATTCCGTCGGAACCTGCACTGCTGCACCACCCGCCGCTGTTTTGACCGCTTATAATCAGGCCAGTAATCGTGCCCCTCTCTGCCTAGCTTAGGGTACCATGATACGTCTATGTGGGTTACTGCTGAAATGGGTCCCCGTTACTAGGGTTTCCTAACCAACATGTTATAATGGTCAAACATTCTCAATTTAACTTAACCCCACCCATTTGCTTAATTAACATGTTTTACTGGTTAATTGTTTCCTATTCATAATGTTACTTAACCTTTTCCCTGATTCACACATGTTTATTTAACCGTTAAGTTTGTGGGCCTATATATACTAATATTACCCACTTACCCAAGATTTACTTAACCCTTCCCCTTATCAAGTCCACATGTATTATTGGTTAAGCTTGCCTTAACCATATCAACTTTGTTCATGTAATATTGGTTAAGTTGTCTTCTTGTCCATGATAACTTAACCCACCCACCTACATGTTGTATTGGTTAAGTGTCGCATGTTCATATGTTACTTAACCTTTCCATTTTTAGCATGTCTTTTCCTTAACTTTAATTAATTCATTAAAGCACTAACCTCACACATTAGAACTGTTGTTTGCGGTAGCTGGATGTGTCGGGCGGTTCCGGGCAGACTTCTACCGCAAACTCATTCTAACCTCGGGTTTTTGGGATTAATGCGCTAACCTCTCACATTAGATCTATGTTGTTACGGTCGCTGGAAATGTCGGGCGGTTCCGGGCAGTCTTACACCGCAACTCAATCTAACCTCGGGTTAGGAACGTTCATCTTTTAGCCATTTTACATATTTACCATTCATGTCCAAGTTTATATTTAAATTATCCATAAGTGTGGTCAATTTAAGTTATGCCACAATTTCTAGTTATGCCCAAAATTAATTATAGATTACAACCCCATTTTATGCCAATTACATAATATTCAACTTTTACCCAAAATTTTCCCCAACGTTCCCACATTATTCATACGTATAGTTCATGTGACACGTAAGGCTCGCAATTAGCCCAACTCATAAAAAAAAGGAAAAAGGGAAGAAACACATGACATCATAACTGTCATAAACAATATAGATCTAAGATGGCATAAACCTAGTAAACATATAAAAATAGATCCAATCAACATATTGAGTGCGAACTAGCATGGATCTAAACATAAACTTGCATGGATTTAAACGTATGAACATATAGTTATAAATTTATGGACTGATATGGATCTAATCAAATAAACATGTAGATCTAAACATGTGAACATATAGTTCTAAACATATGGGATGATATGGATCTAATCATATAAACATATAGATCAAAATATATGAACACGTAGTTCTAAAAATATGGACTGATTTGGATCTAATCATATAAACATGTAGATCTAAACATATGAACATATAGTTCTAAACATATGGACTGATGTGGATCTAATCATATAAATATGTATATCTAAACATATGAACATACAGAATATATAAAATATGATCTTACACGTATGAAGATGACTTGCATATAATCTTTCATAACTTGCATAGATCGAGCAAATTTACATACATAACTTGAATACGTAATTAGGCATATGAATTAACATAGAACAAAACTTGCATATAATGCATTAAATCAAGCATAAATCAAAACATAGTTTGCAAATACATAAACTTTATATGATTTACAAACATTTTCATATAGTCCAATTCATAACTCATCACAATTACGTTCAAACAATTATCTTGTTGAAGTAACTGCACTCACAGAAAACGGATCTTGAATTCTGGGATCTGATTTCTGAAATTGCTAAGCTAATCCGCTAATGTGGGCGTTGATTCGTTCGTTGTTGTTCTAGAATTCCTTTTCGCAATTCCTAGGCTTTGAATCTTTGTCTCTTATCTTTTTATCCTTAATCTAGAATTTTATTTGTTATGGTGGCGGCTAGGTTAGTTTGGGGATAAACAGCATGATGGCATCACAGTTTAGGGTTGTGAGGTCTAAGGTTGAGGTTTAGGGTGATTATATAGAAGTTTAGGATTAGTATGGGCCTTTAGATCAACCTAGGAGTCATCAAAGCCATCCAAACCCAAGAGCGCCAACCATAACATGACACATATGCCCTAACACCTCAGAAAATCGTCACTATCCGGATTAGTTCGCAGTTGTCGACCATACGGGGGGGGCGACACCCATGTCACACCCTTAGGGGGGTCGAAACCTATCTCGATACCACCAGGGGGGTCGACACCTCTGAGCGGGGAATTTCCCGCTCGGCTGTTTTCTGAAGTTTTGAAATTTGAATTTGCTTTAATTATTTAATTATTATTTTAATTTAATTTCTACTTAAACTTGAAAACTTCTATCCTCCATAACTTCTTCATACGGTGTCCGATTCACGCAAACTCGGACTCTATCTCAAGAAGATTTCCGAGACAAACGCAATGGCATAACCTGTTTCACCCAATTCTTCTTTTAAAGATTAATTACTCTTTAATTAGCTCTTATGTCCCATTTTAAAATTACGGGGTGTTACAAGCATCATATTGATTTATATGTGATACTCCGTCCTATTGACTTATATAAATTTGTTAAAGAGCATCACATTGATTTATATGTGATACTCTAAATTCATTGGTTATCTTATTGTAGTATATACGATATTTATTATGAGCATCATATTGTTATATATACATTGTGAGTAACATATTGATTTAGATATGATACTCTGACTTGATTTATATGTGATACTCTAACTTCATTGGTTATCTTGTTGTAGTATATACGATATTTATTATGAGCATCATATTGTTATATATAAATTGTGAGTATCATATTGATTTAGATATGATACTCTGACTTGATTCATTTTACCATATTTTTTTTATATATGAAAAAAGTTATAAGTATTTTATTGGTTTATATGTGATACTCTAACTTGATTTATTTTATCATTTTATTTTACATATGATAATTGATGTTGGTATTGTATTGAGTTACATGCAATACGTATGTTTGGAATAATGGCTTATTTAAATGAGATGATTATGCTAAAATTTTCATATACAGTAACATTAGTATGACTCTCGTTGACTTATAATGGTAGTATCATTTATCTTTTTTGCCAAATTTTGATCTCCATAGATTCTTACTTCACTCGCACTAGAAACAGTCTGACCAGTATAACTTGTTTTAAAATCCTGGGGTTTGGTTGAGGAATGTTCGCAGGTTAGGTTGCATGGACTGTTGCAGTATTCTTATCTTTTTCCATGTTTTAGGGTTTTGAACTATGCAACTTCGGACTATCAATAGCTAGTAGTATTATGGTATGTATGCTATTATGTGTTTGGGAGTGATATCATGTATTATGGACTATGTATTCCGAACATCTCTATTATGATATTATTATGTATTCAGCTATTGTCATTGTGCTACACTTGATTTTATTATATTTCGTACTATGTAACTTGGGAAAATTTCTTGTGCCACTGCTTTGAACTTATACTGAGCATGAATAGTAATTTGAAGAGTTTCAAATTTTCGTGCCAGTGTTCGTTCAAAGGAATGAGTACAACATTTATCCCGTTCAATTCCCATTCTCCATGCTTTCTGACAGTAAAACTTAGTGTTGCTCTTGGTTAGCATGGGTACAAGGACCAAGCGTTACAATGGTGGTGCACGTATCGTTGGGAGGAAACCCATTCCGCGACATGCGGCGTGGTCCCGAGATACCTTATTCAAAATAATGCTAAGCATAAGATTAGTTAATAAAGTTTTCTCACACCAGTTCGATGACTGACTTGTTGTTTGTTTTTCCCTTGCAAACTGTGGGTGCCCACATTTCCACATAGGCAGTTTGTTAGTTTGTTTTTCAGTTTTCAAGATCGAGCTCAAGCTTGAAGACTTGGTGTTGCAGAGAGAGCTGGATTTTCAATATGATGGTCAGATGTACTTTATTATCAGTAAATTATGTTAAATCTTCATGAAGTAATGATATGTAAAATCAGTTTTTGTATTCAAAAATGTTTCTACTGCAATAATATATTCTTATTATATTTTATCTGTTTCGCTGTGAGCTTTGTATTCCGTTGTGTTTTCTCTGGTAAACCCTAACGAAATGTACCTTTACTTACATTGAATCGACGTGGGTTTCGGTTTTTGGTCGGTTTGAAGTAGGTGGAAGTGCGGGTCGTCACACTAATGTTTCTCATTTCATCCAACTTTGATTTATTTTGAATTATGTATATTCAACTGAAGTTAGAAGTCGAATTTTCAAACTACTGCGCCATTTCAGGCTCATTTCAATTAAATATTAAATTTATACATTAAAAGTTTGATTAGAATAAAATTTTAGTTGTTATTATTTAAAATAAATCATTTTAATTATTCGAAACACATTAAAATAGCTAAAATAAAATTTTTAAATAGGTTCTCAGAATCCTGGTTGTTACAATACCTTGGAAAGGGATTTTGTAATAACCCGGAAATCTGAGCCAATTTAAAATTTTTATTTTGGCAATTTTAGTGGATTTTGATTATTTAAAATGAATTATTTTAAATAATAACGACGAGAAAGTTATTTTGAATAGAATTCGAATGTATACATTATATAGATCGTCCTTAGAATATAAATATTTATTTTAAATTATAAAAGGAATTGAAAACGGCGCGGTAGTTCGACAATTCGATTTCAAATTTCAAATGAATGAACATACCGGGTGCAAAATAAACCGGATTTTAGTGAAACCAAAAATATTAGGATCTATTTGATTATATCTTTCCAACAAATCCAGGAAATCGAAATTTCATAGCGGGAATCAAAAGATATGTCCAGTTGAAAATTCTGAATAGTCGCTGTGGATTTCAGGCCCTTAAAAATGGGAATTTTGCAAACGACCTCGGATTTCGACGAAACCACTTTTGTTGGATCCGTGATGTCAAGTTATTGCTAGGTTTTAAATTTCATAATTTTTCGAATCAATATGTGGGCGTGGAAAAGGAAAACACGTTTGACCAGTTTCAGTCGATTTTAATCGACTGGAAAATGGCCATTTTTCAAACGATCTCAGAATTCGACGAAACTAGTTTTGTTAGGACCGTATTGTCAATACTAAGCTAGAAAATATTTTTCTGGAATTTTTCGAGTTAGTAGGTGGCCCCGGTAATTTGAAATGTGCGTTTAAATTGAATATATAAAGATTTATATTTTAAATTCAATGGAAACTAATCGCAGCGGTCGAATTGGCCTACGAAAAATGTCCCATTATGTCCGGAATAGGGGTTATTAGCTAGGGGTGACAGTCGTTGGGTGCGATTTGGAGTTCGAATAAAAAGGTTACCTTTTTGAATTTAAATTAATTAAATATAATAATTATATAGGGTTGGCCCCTCCGCTTTTCTCCCTCATACACAGTCAACGCCCCCCCCCCCCCGCTCATTCATATCGAACGAAATAAAATAAAAGAAAAACCCATAAAATCCCTAAATCGTTCGCCGCCGCTCGTCGGAGCACGCCCAGCCGCCGCTTCTAAGTTCGCCGCCCTCCCTCCTGTTCGATCACCTCTCCCTCCTCCGCCTGCTTCTCCTCCACACCAGTACGCACACCCCAATAATCGAACCCTGCACCCCTTCCTCGAACGAGACCCCCTGACCCGAACAAGACGTCGATCCACCTCCTCAGAGCCGCGCACCGGACCCACCACCCCCCAACATAGGCGCGCGCCTCCCCTTCCCGGCAAATAGCAAATTCCCCCCTTCTGGCGATGAAGAACAGTAAGTTTTTATAGTTATTTTTATATTTTCTTTTGTTAATTATCCATATCTATGAAACTGTTTTTATTTATTTATTTTATAGCGTATAAAAATGAGGTTTTTATATATAAGTATTGTAACACCCCGTAATTCTATAACACTAAGATTCACGAATCAAGGCAGAGTTAAAAGTTAAATTCAAAATCAAGGGAAATGGGCTATGCCATTGCGTTCGTCTCGGAATTCGGCATGAAAACGTGTCCGAGTTTGCGTAAATCGGAGTACGTATGAGGAAGATATGGCCTCCGGAAGTTTCAGCAAAATTCAAATTTCAAAACAGACTCAGAAGGGACCCAGGTCGACTGGGGAGTAGACTGGGTAGTCGACCCCCCCCCCCAGGTCGACTGGGTAGTCGACCGCCCCACCCCCAGGTCGACTGGGGAGTCGACTGGGTAGTCGACCCCCCCTCCCCCACTTTTTCCTGCTTTCTGAACCTGATTCGTTTCTCTGTATCCGGACACCCTTCTGACAAGATTCGTTGACTTCTACACTATATAAACAGCCCTGGTCTTCTTCTCTATTCACAATTCTTTTCTATCCTTATGCTGCCTCTGAGAAATAAATAAATAAGTGAGTAAAGTAATATATATATAAAATAAATCAAGGCGAGGAAATGCTGCTAAAAGGTTTTCAAGAAGAGGTTCAAGTCAAGCTAGGATTCAAGAGGAGGTTCAAACGACTTCAACGACTGTTTTTCTACGAATCATAGCAATGCCATCTTTCTGTTCTAATCTTTGTAAGTTAGTTATTTCTAGATTTGAACGTTTTTCTCTATTCGTGACATGAAATTAAAGGAATAAAAGAATATGCCTAATCTCTCCCTCTCTCTATTCGAATCAGTGCCTATACTCTTGAACCTAATTAAGAACTGTTATGATTCGAGGACAAATAAGACCATGACTATGAAACTATGGACCTTAAAACCATATGCCTATGACTATGAACATTTGCCTATGACTATGAACATTGCCTATGACTATGGACATTGCCTATGACTATGAACATTTCCTATGACTGTGACTGTGACTATGAGGATTATTTCCTTTACTAAGCTTATGCCTTTGATTAGGAAATATAAACTATTGCCTATGACATAATAAGGACATCTGTGATTAAACAACCGTGATTCATGACTAGGAAAGTGTTGCTTAAGTTTTGTGACTATGAAATTGGGTCTAAACCCGATCATCTATTTTGTCTATTCTTGGTTATCTTTGGTTTTAGACCTTGGGAATATACCTATTAAGTTAGGTCTACCCATGTTCTTGAACCTACGTCTCTATTTAGTCTATTCTTGGTTATCTTTGGTTTTAGACCTTGGGAATTTACCTATTAAGTTAGGTCTACCCATGTTCTTGAACCGACATCGTTATTCAACCCTCTTTATGCCAGTTAGTATGTCTATCTTTTGCATAGCATCTTTGGTTCATTCCCTATTTTCTACGAACCTAGCTTTATTTATAATCTAGACTGAATCACGATTATACGAACGGTGGGGATGCTGTTTGGGCAAAAAATGAAGTTTACTAAAAACGTAGTTTAACTTGGAAATTGGCATAAATTGGGAACATGTATTATGGCATGTTCATAGAAATGCAAATTGGATAAATTTGACATAAATTATAAGATGTGTAATTTGAATCTAGTATTGACGTGTAAATCTAACATTTACATGAATAGTGAACTAGAGTAATAAGTCTAGTTTGACGTGAAGTGGAATGTTGAATCGGAATTGGATTAGCTAAGTTGGCACGGTAAGTATATTGGCATAAATGTGAAATTGGCTATAATTGGGAATAACTGTCAGGTTTAGCAAAATCATGGTTAGTGACACTTAATTTGGTATAGTCTACATACCAAAAGGGCATAAATATGATACAGAGGGGAGAATGGGCCGTAAGAAAAAATGTTGACAATTCACATTAAAAGAGTAATTAGGAAATAAGTAAATTAGGAATAATTTACTTATAGAATTTGGCCTGAATGAGGAAATATAAATTTAGACAAATTAGAGGTTTATTAACGACATCTCTTTTAATGACACACCAGAAAGTTCTAGGGTGACAGAGAGGATAGTGTCTAGGCTTGGGTTTGGAAAATACAAGTTTCCTGCTCTCCCTGGCTATCCCTAACTGATCCGACGAACGGGATAGTTACTTTCAAAACTTGATTTGAAAATAAACTGAAACCCTTTGAACTTAGAAAACACGAATATGCCTAGCCTGAGGTTAGACTGGGTTGCGATGTAAACCTGCCCGGAACCAACCGGCACATCCAGTAGTCGCAACAATACCTGTCTAATGTGAATGGTAGCGGCTTTAATTTATTTAGTTAAAGCTAGAACAAGAATGGTAGGGTTAAGTTAACTAAGACACTTAACCAGTTCAACATGATAACTAGACTGATGGGTGGGGTTAGGTTCAGACTGACACTTAACACAGTTAAGCTAGAATGGGAGGGTTAAGTCCATAGGAACACTTAACCAACTTAACATAGTTAAGCTAGAATGGGAGGGCTAAGTCCATAGAGACACTTAACCAAACTCAAGGTAGGAAAACGAGACTTGTAGGGGTTAAGTAAAGTTAATACACTTAGCCAAATTAATATGTTAACTAGACTAGAGGTTGGGGTTAAGTAAAATCTAATACACTTAGCCAATTTTGATATGTTAGCTAGGCTAGACCGTAGGGTTAAGTAAACCTGAACACTTAACCATCAGGTTGTGATAAAGGAATGAGGTTAATTCTAAAACATGAAGGGATAATACTTAACCATTAATAACATGTTGGTTAAAACAGACGGGCAAGGTTAAGTTAAAAGGAATACTTAACCAATACAGGATGAAGGGGTAGGGTTAAGTAATAAGAAATATTTAACCAATATAACTTGGTTTGTGGTAGGGTTAAGTCAACGTGAGTTACTGATGACACTTAACCAGCCTAACATGATAAAAAAAGAGGGTTAAGTTAGCTTGAATTGACTAATGACACTTAACCAATCAAAATTGATGGGAAAGAGAACTAAGTAGTAAACCTTAGTTAAACGGAGCTAAGTAGTAAACCTTAGTTAAGAAAACAACGATTCAGGAAACTAAGTGGTAAACCTTAGTTGACAAAACTAAGTAGTAATTCTTAGTATAACACGAGGAGGAGCGAACGTCCGTCTGATTAAAAAGAAGGCTCCAACGAATTGGGTTACGAAGCCCAAGGCTTCGAGGGGACATGAGCGTACTCTTGGTATCTCTCTGTGAGGCTGCAGATGATCCTCCTGGGCGTATAGAGGTTAAGGTATGCGTAGAAGAACCAGGGGTATGCCTTGGTTGTAATACATGGCAACCTAAAGACTAGGATGGACCAGCGTGACTCGGCGAGCAAACGGTAGCCCTGTGATAGCGACTCGTCGTCTACCATCCATCTTGAGTCAATCGAGATACGTGAAGCGGAAAGGCGGAGAACTCCAAAAGACCATATACTTTCTATCTAGTTATGGGTGAGGATGGCCATAGTATAGTGGGGCACCGGGGGATGGCGTATAGTTCTCATTTTACAAGGTGTCCCTTTCATTAGTTGAGGGAGGGGTCAAGTGGGGCCATAGCCACTGGAATAAAAACAGACCTTAGCATATGCATCGGCAGATATCTGAAAGCTCCCGACCGAGTTCTGTATTCCTTGATTTGCCCTGTCACAGGACTCGGACCGCACATTATAGGACATGTGCATCTAGACAAGCGATAACGATTCGCGATACATGCGTGCGGAAGTATAGGAACATATACCACTCTAGGTAGTGTGTCCTAGACTTGGGGGCATCGTTCGACAGGTAGCGTAATCCATAGTTGGACTAGGTGGCATAAACCTTAAACTCGAGAAGCGTTCAGTAGATAGCGTAAAACTCTAGTTAAAGATAGAAAGCACTTGATAGAAAACCCTAGATTAGATCTAGGTAATAAATAATAAATGTATGCCTGAAGGCAATGGAAACTACAGGGGTTGGGATCACGTTATCGTTACTAGTTGGAACACTAGTTCGGTGGTGCAGAGATATAGAAACCAGTATAACAAGGAAATAGCGAAGCGGCGAAAGTATTAGAGCATATCCAGTTTATCCTATCTTAGCATATCTTGTGATTATCTTGTCTAATCTTGCTGACCCTATGGTCATGGTGCAATCTGGATTCAGTTAATTCATGTCGTTTGTTTTTCCATGTTCACATGCTAGAAGTTACTGAACTTACTCAGGCTTTATGTCAGACTCTGTTTTTCATTCGTCTTCTTTCCTTCCGTTTCCCCCCCAGGTAGTAGAGGAGGGAGTAGTATAGCTCAGGTTAAGTTGGACTGTCACTCTTTCCCAGCTTGAAGATTTGTCGAAGTTTTGCTTGGATTCTCTTTTCAGATGCTATGGCTGGCTCTTGCTGAAATTAGGGAATATAAATGTATTTTTATGCTTCTTTATTTTGTAAGACAGATGACACTCTGATATTGTAAATAAATCTTTGTACAAACTATTTTATCAATAAAGAAAAGTTTTATTTTCCGCTGTTTAATTTCTGTCTGTCTTCTAATTTAACTGCATCTTTTACCCTAAATGCTCCACCGAACTTAGTGCATTCACTTTGTGAGTGACACTAACGGATGTGGGGTGTTACACGTGGTATCAGAGCTGAAGGTTACCAGATCAGATAAAGGATTTGAAAAATTATTTTCAAAACGGTTTTTAAAGAAGCATTTTTAAAAGAAAAGATTTGTTTTAAAGGTATATTCCCCAAAGCCATACGCATTACTTTCTGATTCTCTGTTTGAATTCTTGTCTCCTTCTTTCTTGAGTCTCTGGGGCTCCTGGATTTTTGGGAGGTAACCTCATCGAAGGGCGAAGTAGTACTCGACTTCCATCTATAACCGTAGTAGTTTCACCTGCGGTTAGTTCTCTTCCAAATTTAGTAGGGTTTTCTGTACGATGGAGGCAACCTTCGAGAGATTTGTCAACATGGTTACATACGGAAGGGGATGAGGAGTTTGGCTAAGGAGCATAACCATAGGATAAGGAATTCATGGATGTAGATTTAGCTCACGAAGGAGGAAGAAATTATAAGACCTAAGACAAGAGGAAATATCTTTACTAGGATATGAGAGGGCATATAATTAAGGACAAGGGCAAGAACGAGGAACAAGATTTTCAAAAGGGCAAGTACATACTTTCACCACCAAGCACACCTAGGAGTAAGGTAGTAAAGTTCTATTGGAAGAGTTTAGTTTTCTGTCCGTACTCTTTCAGTTTTAGCGCTTCGCATTTGTTCATACCCACTTCCATAGTTGAGTCTCTGCACCGTAGTACTTGTATAGTAGAAAGATCCCACTAGACTCTCAAATCCAATTGGTGGTCCGAACAGTTTATTTTTGGTTAGTAGGGATTTGAGAATAGCTATCGAGTTTTCTTATATCATCTCACGTAGATCTTCTAAATTCGGGGGAGATATTCCTTGGGTGCCTATCTCATATTGGTTTAGGCCTTTGGGGCTTGTACTTGAAGAATGTCAAGTTCGGTTTGGATGGTTTGCGTGAGAGATGAATAGTTGTGGCAGGCACTCCAAAGAGCACGTTGTGACCTTTCGACTCTTATAGTTATGGCATAGCAAATAAGAGGGAAACCTCTAATCATCTTAGTACGTATACCTGGTACCGTGATTGACATCTCTTTATTTTGGAAATGGAGATCCGGAACTTCATAATCGTGAAGTTAAATTAGTTAAGATACAGTGGAATAAAGCTCAAGAAGGCTAGATACTAGCATCATACCCTTTTCCTTGAGGGTGCATCCTTGATTTCTTTGTTTTAGGAGCTTTACGCATAATTGTTTCTCTCTTTCCAAAGTATATCACCTAGGTCGTATCTTCGATCCTTAGGTAGAAGCCAATGGATGTAAACATGTATTTGAAACATGTTATGATTGGTGGTTGCTAATGGTTGCTCGTGGATGCATATGCATACCTATTAGGCTCTAGATCAAGTTCGGACGCTTTCATATTGCATTTACAGATATGTATTTGTTTGTAAATTGAACTTGATGTGTTATCTTATGGGTGTTGCATATGGATGAATGGCTGTGCACGCATGTAGTATTTACATAACTAGGGATGCTTGCATACATGATTGGACGCATGGCACTGACATGATTCGCATTAAGGAGGACAACTGAATCAGTAGACCGCTTGATTTTGCATTAGATAAAGACATATACACACACTATGCATATAAATATGAAAGCATTAGAAATCTTTTAAGGACAGTGAATTCCTATGATTGGATGGTTGAGTAGATGGGTGATTGGATGGTAGGACACATTCTTCCTAACTTGAAGATTTCGGGGACGAAATCCTTTTAAGTGGGGGAGAATGTAACACCCCGTAATTCTGTAACACTAAGATTCACGAATCAAGGCAGAATTAAAAGTTAAAATCAAAATCAAGGGAAACGGGCTGCGCCATTGCGTTCGTCTCGGAATTCTACATGAAAACGAGTCCGAGTTTGCGTAAATCGGAGTCCGTATGAGGAAGATATGGCCTTCGGAAGTTTCAGCAAAATTCAAATTTCAAAACAGACTCAGAAGGGACCCAGGTCGACTGGGGAGTCGACTGGGTAGTCGACCCCCCCAGGTCGACTGGGGAGTCTACTGGGTAGTCGACCCAACCCCCCCCTCCCCCCTCCCCCGCTTTTTCCTGCTTTCCGAACCTGATTCGTTTCTCTGTATCCGGACGCCCTTCTGACCAGATTCGTTGACTTCTACTTTATATAAACAGCCCTGGTCTTCTTCTCTATTCACAATTCTTTTCTATCCTTATGCTGCCTCTGAGAAATAAATAAATAAGTGAGTAAAATAATATATATAAAATAAATCAAGACGAGGAAATGCTGCTAAAAGGTTTTCAAGAAGAGGTTCAAGTCAAGCTAGGATTCAAGAGGAGGTTCAAACGACTTCAACGACTGTTTTTCTACGAATCATAGCAATGCCATCTTTCTGTTCTAATCTCTGTAAGTCAGCTATTTCTAGATTTGAACGTTTTTCTCTGTTCGTGACATGAAATTAAAGGAATAAAAGAATATGCCAAATCTCTCTCTCTATTCGAATCAGTGCCTATACTCTTGAACCTAATTAAGAACTGTTATGATTTGAGGACAAATAAGACCATGACTATGAAACTATGGACCTTAAAACCATATGCCTATGACTATGAACATTTGCCTATGACTATGAACATTTCCTATGACTATGGACATTGCCTATGACTATGAACATTGCCTATGACTGTGACTGTGACTATGAGGATTATTTCCTTGACTAAGCCTATGCCTTTGATTAGGAAATATAAACTATTGCCTATGACATAACAAGGACATCTGTGATTAAACACATGTGATTCATGACTAGGAAAGTGTGGCTTAAGTTTTGTGACTATGAAATTAGGTCTAAACCCGATCCTCTATTCTTTCTATTCTTGGTTATCTTTGGTTTTAGAACTTGGGAATTTACCTATTAAGTCAGGTCTACCCATGTTCTTGAACCTACGTCTCTATTCTGTCTATTCTTGGTTATCTTTGGTTTTAGACCTTGGGAATTTACCTATTAAGTTAGGTCTACCCATGTTCTTGAACCGACATCGTTATTCAACCCTCTTTATGCCAGTTAGTATGTCTATCTTTTGCATAGCATCTTTGGTTCATTCCCTATTTTCTACGAACCTAGCTTTATTTATAATCTAGACTGAATCACGATTATACGAACGGTGGGGATGCGGTTTGGGCAAAACATGAAGTTTACTAAAAACGTAGTTTAACTTGGAAATTGGCATAAATTGGGAATATGTATTATGGCATGTTCATAGAAATGCAAATTGGATAAATTTGACATAAATTATAAGATGTGTAATTTGAATCTAGTATTGACGCGTAAATCTAACATTTACATGAATAGTGAACTAGAGTAATAAGTCTAGTTTGACGTGAAGTGGAATGTTGAATCGGAATTGGATTAGCTAAGTTGGCACGGTAAGTATATTGGCATAAATGTGAAATTGGCTATAATTGGGAATAACTGTCCGGTTTAGCAAAATCATGGTTAGTGACACTTAATTTGCTATAGTCTACATACCAAAAGGGCATAAATATGATATAGAGGGGAGAATGGGCCGTAAGAATAAATGTTGACAATTCACATTAAAAGAGTAATTAGGAAATAAGTAAATTAGGAATAATTTACTTATAGAATTTGGCCTGAATGAGGAAATATAAATTTAGACAAATTAGAGGTTTATTAACGACATCTCTTTTAATGACACACCAGAAATTTCTAGGGTGACAGAGAGGATAGTGTCTAGGCTTGGGTTTGGAAAATACAAGTTTCTTGCTCTCCCTAACTGATCCGATGAATGGGATGGTTACTTTCAAAACTTGATTCGAAAATAAACTGAAACCCTTTGAACTTAGAAAACACGAATATGCCTAGCCCGAGGTTAGACTGAGTTGCGATGTAAACCAGCCCGGAACCAACCGGCACATCCAGTAGTCGCAACAATACCTGTCTAATGTGAGTGGTAACGGCTTTAATTTATTTAGTTAAAGCTAGAACAAGAATGGTAGGGTTAAGTTAACAAAGACAGTTAACCAGTTCAACATGATAACTAGACTGATGGGTGGGGTTAGGTTCAGACTGACACTTAACACAGTTAAGCTAGAATGGGAGGGTTAAGTCCATAGGAACACTTAACCAACTTAACACAGTTAGGCTAGAATGGGAGGGCTAAGTCCATAGAGACACTTAACCAAACTCAAGGTAGCAAAAGAGACTTGTAGGGGTTAAGTAAAGTTAATACACTTAGCCAAATTAATATGTTAACTAGACTAGAGGTTGGGGTTAAGTAAAATCTAATACACTTAGCCAATTTTGATATGTTAGTTGGGCTAGACCGTAGGGTTAAGTAAACCTGAACACTTAACCATCAGGTTGTGATAAAGGAATGAGGTTAAGTCTAAAACATGAAGGGATAATACTTAACCATTAATAACATGTTGGTTAAAACAAACGGGCAAGGTTAAGTTAAAAGGAACACTTAACCAATACAGGATGAAGTGGTAGGGTTATGTAATAAGAAATATTTAACCAATATAACTTGGTTTGTGGTAGGGTTAAGTCAAAGTGAATTACTGATGACACTTAACCAGCCTAACAGGATAAATGAAGAGGGTTAAGTTAGCTTGAATTGACTAATGACACTTAACCAATACAAATTGACGGGAAAGAGAACTAAGTAGTAAACCTTAGTTAAAAGGAGCTAAGTAGTAAACCTTAGTTAAGAAAACAACGATTCTGGAAACTAAGTGGAAAACCTTAGTTGACAAAACTAAGTAGTAATTCTTAGTATAACACGAGCTGGAGCGAACGTCCGTCTGATTAAAAAGAAGGCTCCAACGAATTGGGTTACGAAGCCCGAGGCTTCGAGTGGGCGTGAGGGTACTCTTGGTATCCCTCTGTGAGGCTGCAGATGATCCTCTTGGGCCCATAGAGGTTAAGGTCTGCGTAGAAGAACCAGGGTTATGCCTTGGTTGCAATACATGGCAACCTAAAGACTAGGATGGACCAGCGTGATTCGGCGAGCAAACGGTAGCCCTGTGATAGCGACTCGTCGTCTACCATCCATCTTGAGTCAATCGAGATACGTGAAGTGGAAAGGCGGAGAACTCCAAAAGACCATATACTTGCTATCTAGTTATGGGTGAGGTTGGCCATAGGATAGTGGGGCACCAGGGGCCGCCGTATAGTTCTCATTTTACAAGGTGTGCCTTTCATTAGTTGAGGGAGGTGTCAAGTGGGACCATAGCCACTGGAATAAAAACAGACCTTAGCATCTGTATCGGCAGATATCTGAAAGCTCCCGACCGAGTTTTGTATTCCTTGATTTGCCCTGTCACAGCACTCAGACCGCACATTGTAGGACATGTGCATCTAGACAAGCGATAACGATTCGCGATACATGCGTGGGGAAGTATAGGAACATATAAAACTCTAGGTAGTGTGTCCTAGACTTGGGGGCATCGTTCGATAGGTAGCGTAATCATTTGTTGGACAAGGTGGCATAAACCCTGAACTCGAGAAGCGTTCAGCAGATAGCGTAAAACTCTAGTTAAATCTAGAAAGCACTTGATAGAAAACCATAGATTAGATCTAGGTAATAAATAATAAATGTGTGCCTGAAGGCAATGGAAACTACAGGGGTTGGGATCACGTTATCGTTACTAGTTGGAACACTAGTTAGGTGGTGTAGAGATATAGAAACCAGTATAACAAGGAAATAGCGAAGCGGCGAAATTATTAGAGCATATCCAGTTTATCTTATCTTAGCATATCTTGTGATTATCTTGTCCAATCTTGCTGACCCTATGGTCATGGTGTAATCTTGGATTCAGTTAATTCATGTTGTTTGTTTTTCCATGTTCACATGCTAGAAGTTACTGAACTTACTCAAGCTTTATGTCTGACTCTGTTTTTCTTTCGTCTTCTTTCCTTCCGTTTCCACCCCAGGTAGTAGAGGAGGGAGTAGTATAGCTCAGGTTAAGTTGGACTGTCACTCTTTCCCAGCTTGAAGATTTGTCGAAGTTTTGCTTGGATTCTCTTTTCTGATGCTATGGCTGGCTCTTGCTGAAATTGGGGAATATAAATGTATTTTTATGCTTCTTTATTTTGTAAGACAGATGACACTCTGATATTGTAAAGAAATCATTATACAAACTATTTTATCAATAAAGCAAAGTTTTATTTTCCGCTGTTTAATTTCTGTCTGTCTTGTAATTTAACTGCATCTTTTACCCTAAATGCTCCACAGAACTTAGTGCATTCCCTTTGTGAGTGACACTAACGGACGTGGGGTGTTACAAGTATAGCGTAAATAAATTGGATTTTTGTTTATTAAAATGACATATAAAAATTGAATCTTTTTCATTTGAATGATTATGAAAAGCTTATATTTTTATTATTTATAAAAGCAGTAATAGATTGGGAAAAAAATCAATTTTAGTTATATAAAAAGTAGGATTTTTATAGTAAGCATCGAGTTAAAAATTAGATATTTTTTTTTAAGTAAAGCTATGATTTTATTTTTTAGTTTTAACATTGGATAACGATTAAAAATCTGATCTTTACATGTTTGAATAATGATTAAAATACTGATAGGAAAACGAGATATTTATTGAATATAAAAATACGATTTTTATAGTATATATTTAAAATAAGAAGATTTGATTTTAAAAGCGAAGAGATTATATTTTTAATAACAAAAGGGATATGATTTTTAAAGGTAAAAAAATTATATAAATACACTAGAAAAGACGATAGTTTTAAAGTAGAAAGGAAGATATTTTTCAAAATAGAAAATATGAAAAGATTTTATTTTTATATATATACAGTAGAGGTATAAAAATGTGATTTTTACCAAATATGTAGCAAAACAAAAATATGTTTTTTAAAATTGGAAGCGAACAAATAAAAATGTGATTTTTATTTTAAGGATAGTAGTTTAAAAATATAAATTTTAACGCAAACGGTGTTGAACAGATCTCGATAAAAAGCACGGTGAAGATTTCCTACCCATGAAGAGTTGCGACATTTGGTTTAGCGAAAGGGTGAGAATCTCTCACTTTGAATTTTCTTTTCTATTTTAAATTATATACTAGGATGCAGACGGTGTTTGGTAGCACCCGACACCCGTCGTCCACAGACCATGGACATCTTGTTTCTTTGATTGATGTGTTGTGAAAATTGTTTGTGATGTTGGTGTGAAATAGATAATGAAATATATTCATGTGTTGAAATAAATTAATTATCCTTAAAAATATAATTTTTAATGTGTATGTGAATAAATATTCATTTACAAACCGGACGGTTAGTTTATGTACACCTATTTGAAGGATATTGATTGGGATGATAAATTTTACACATCGCCCAACTTCACAAATAAAAATCTGTGTTTGTTGATTTGAAACCCCACACGGGTATTGGGATAAAATACGGCATACACTAATCCCAGTAGTTAGTTGTATGTCAATCGATTGATCGACAGGCTGTTATAAGCATTAGATATCTATATTTGATGCTTATACAGAGTAGTGCACTTTGGGTGATGGTTGATTGGTAATCGTTGCTATTAAATACATGTCTTGTATGGAATCCATATAATTAACATTATATGGTAATTGATTGGGCCTCATTCCAATTGGAAAAATAAAGAATATTATAAAATAAAGGTTCATGTGTTGACAGTACTCATTCGTTGAGATTAGTCATGTGTTGAACGAAATATTTTAACAATAAAATTTACATCTTTATCATATATAAAATTAGAAACTAACTGGAAAATAGCAAAGATGAGTGGTCTCCTGGATAATGATCTGATGTCGGTTTTGGCCTTCGGGGTAAATATTCAGGGAATCGTTCTCTTACTAATTTACGATTGGAGTCTGATTTGAAATCAAATGATAGATACCATAATTTTTATATAAAATTATATTAAATAACAAAAATAGTCACACATTGTAACACCCCGAAAATTCTATAACTGTGAAATTAGCAAATTAAAGTATAATTAATCTGAAATCAAAGAACTAAGGGAAACGGGATACGCCATTGCGTTCGTCTCGGAAAAATACGCAAAATAGAGTCCGAGTTTTCGAAAAACGGAGTCCGTATGAAGAAGATATGGCCTTCGGAAGTTTTGAATTAAATTTAAAATTCAAACAGAATAAAATAATTAGAACTGGGGCCCAATGGGCCAGGGCGGATAAACACCCGCCTAGGCCACCCAGGTCGACTGGGCTGTCGACCTGGGCTACCCATGTCGACAGGGCTGTCGACAGCCCTGTCGACAGGGGTGTCGACCTGGTCGAGCCCAGTCAACCTGGCTGGCCAGGTCTGTGTTTGGTCGAATTTCTGTGGTCTGCTTTGTCATTAGGGCTAGGTGGCGGGTTCTAATTGGTCTCTCTATCTAATGAATGGCTATGATCAATCCAAGCAACATCAAGGGTTCTAATCAGTTCCTAACCTCTATATAAACAACCCTAGACTAAACCCTAATCTATTCATTCAAAATTAAGAACATAGCCGCCATGTTGCTGAGGAACGACTAAGAGTAGCCGCCAACTAGAGAGAGAATTAGGAAGAAAGTTCTAAAGCCTAAAGCAATTCAAGCAACCTAAAGCCAATCAATTCAACAAAGGAATCATATCTCTTAATTAGAGAATTCGCCGCAACCATTGTAAGTAGAGTATTACTTTGGTATGAATAAACAATTGTGTAGATATGTATGCTTGAATTGTGGCAATAAAATTCATATTTGTACGGTCTTATCAATTTATATACGTTTGGATATTCTGAATTATGTCATTCAATTATAAAGAACTACATGCGGTAGTTCTATGCAAGTATACGTTTGGAATATTTCGCAAATTATGTAATCTATGTTGAAGCTACATGTATGTAGTTGATTGAAATTCATGCAAGTTTGGGGCTTTGTTATTATGCCATCATGATGTATATTTTTGTGCATAAACCATTTTGCAAGTAATTGAAACAAGTTTGGTTGTTGTAGTTCATATGAAACTATGTTGGAATTTTGACACCATAATCCGTGTATTAAGTCATGCTTTTGCAAACTTATGAATATGGCTAGGCTATGAATGATATTTGGCATAATTGAAATCCATGATTAAGTCTATCTTGTTTAAAAGAATTATATGATGACATATGTGAGACATGGCTAGGTTAGACTCAAAAATCCCTTTTTGCAAGTTTAAAGCAACCACCATGATTAGGAATATTTATGCATAAGTATATTTATGCCATGGTTATGTGAACAAATTTAACTATACTTATGCCATGCTTATGCTAGAAATATTTATGCCATGCTTATGTTTGACATTATGCCATGCTTATGCTAGAAATATTTATGCCATGCTTATGCTAGAAATATTTATGCCATGCTTATGTTTGACATTATGCATAAATAAGAATATGGGTTCATGTTGCAGTTAAACCTATGCAAGTTCACATGCCTTGATTCATGTCACCTATGTTACCACTATGCAAGTACACCAGTTTCTATTTTGTATTTCCAACGTCGTATTGCATGTTCATGCGCTCACATTCCCCTCTTTGTGTATGTAATCACGCTTTAAGCCTCCCCTTTTCGCATGGCTAAATTGGGCTTTAAAAGGCTAAGCCCAATATATATAAACGGACGTGTAAAAACAGGGGAAAATAACGTTGGGTTAAAATTAATTAATGAATGAAAATATAAAATAGAAGGGCCCAAATTCAAGTATGGGTTGGGCCCGTGATTGGTGTAACCTTTACACCATTAACTTAATAATGGGCCGCAAATATTTACATATAAGAAATAAAGAAGAATGACAAGATATGTAAATGTAGAAAATACGATGTGTTTAACCCGAGGTTGGATTGAGTTGTGATGTAAACCTGCCCGGAACCGCCCGGCTGTCCAGTAGTCACAACAATACCTATCCAATGTGGGAGGTTAAACATGGAGCCCAATAAGGACCCGAGGTTAGACTGAGTTGTGGCGTAAGACTGCCCGGAACCAACCGGCAACAGGCAGCCACAACAATACCTGTCTAATGTGAGAGGTCAGGGCCTTAATAAGACAATTAAGGCTGAGTCAGGATTGTTAGGATTAAGTGAACTAAAGACTTAATCAAAATGGAACATGCTAAACTAAACGCACTGGTGGGGTTAGGTTAGGAAACACTTAACCAACTTAGCATGTTGGCTAGAGATAGAAAACCTAGTAACGGGGGACCCTTTTCAGCAGTAACCCTAAAAGGTGTATCAGGATACCCTGAAACTAGGCAGGGTGGGGCACGATTACTGGGCTGATTGTATGAGGTCAGAGCGACGGCGGTGGTGTAGCAGTGTAGGTTCTAACGGAGTGCGGGCGTGCACACACTCCGGCGCAGAAAAATAAGGCACTGGGCACCAGTAGCATACCTGTGCATTCTAAGGTTGTGTCGGGCCGCCACCACGGGACTTGATACACCCCATGGTGGGACCAGCATAGGTAACTACGACATCGGGGGCCGTAAGACACATGTAACTATGCGAGTAGGAGCCGATCATCATAGAATGGATCACATCACCCTGATTATGGGTGCCAGTTGGAAACTAGTTTATATGGGTTCAGAGAATAACATGGGGTACGATAGTATATTCGACCCTAGACAACTTAACCAAGTTTATTGTGCTTGCCCACTTCTTGTTTATACTTATTATACCCAGTTCTTTATTCATAGACAAAATAGTACTAGACTTACTCAGGCTTTATGTCTGACTCTATTTTTCTTTCGTCTTCTTTCTTCCGTTTCCCCCCCCCCAGGTCCTCAGGGAGGGAACACAGCAGCTTGACCTACCTCAACATCCAGCTTGCAGAAGAGAAATGTATTGCTTGGACTTTCCTGTTTTGAACTATGGCTTTGGACAATCCACTATGGGGCTTTTGCAGTTTATCTATATTTTATTTATGCTTCTTTAAATAATGTACTCAAGACAGATTATGAAAGTGTTATGTTATGTTTTTGGAAAGGATGTTGTTGTAACACGTATTTGACTTTTATGAAATAAAAGTTTGTTGTTCTTCCGCTGTTTACAAATATGTGTTCTTATATCTGTCTTGTATATCTGTGACTTGTACTTATAAACCTCCACCAAAATTAGGGCATTCCCTTTGAGAGTGACCCTAACGGAGGTGGGGTGTTTCACTTGGTATCAGAGCCAGGTTTACCAGATAAGATAAAAAGTTTTGAAAAATTATTTTCAAAAAGGAAATTTAAAGAAGCATTTTTAAAAGAAAAATGTTATTTTATTTTAAAAAGGCAAAGTCCACTCCCCAAAGCCATAGGTATTATCTCTTATCCTTCGTTTTGAATCTATCCTTTTTGTTTCAGCATGTCCCAAGAACTTAACTTGCCAGAAGGGGTGCCAATACCTGGTTGGTTTAGACGGTTCTTAGAAGCTAGGGCCACTCAGCCAGGTCCTACCGTTCCTCCTCCCCCAGCTGAAGGAAATCATCCAGCTGCAGCGGCACCTTTTCCTCCACCTCCTCCACGGGGAAACACTTTTGCTAAGATATGTAAAGATTTTAAAGCTATGGGAGGAAGGGATTTCCATGGAACTGAGTCCTTCGTAGCAGCTAGGAATTGGCTGAAAGAAACTGAAGACCTATTCATCATCTTTGAGGTAGAAGATAGGCAAAAAGTACAATTGGCAGTATGGCTATTGAAGGGCGAGGCTTCCTACTGGTGGGAAGTCACTAATGCTGAAAGACCAGTGGAGACATGGGAGGACTTTAGGGCCAGGTTTGAGACCAAATTTCTCTCAGATGCGGAAAGAAGTTTGCAGTTGGAAAAATTCTTATTTCTTAAGCAAGGAGACAAGACTGTCAGAGAGTATGTGAATCAGTTTGATGAGCTGGCTAGGTTTGGGCTTGACCTAGTCAACACCCCGCACAAGAAGGCTCTCCGTTTCGTCAAAGGGTTAAATGATCCATTACACAGTTTGGCCATGACCCATATACCCATGGGGGCCACGTATGAAAGATTGGTGCAAATGGCATTGCTGAATGAAGAGGACAAGGGCAAGAAAGAGACCAAGGCAGAAAGCTCTCAAGGGTAGAAAGAGGGTTTGCAGCCTAAGAAGACAGACTTTAAGAAAGGCGGGAAAGGCAACAAAGAGAAGAGGAAGTGCAATTTCTGTGGCAAAGTGGGGCACTTAGTAAAGGACTGCCGGAAAAAGAAGGCCAAGGAGAATGGTGGGTGCTTTTCTTGTGGTGAGACGGGCCATAGGGCTAAGGACTGCCCAAAGAAACGAGGACAGGGGCAGAGGGCTGGATCCACCCCACGGGCACAGGTTCATGTGCTAGAAGCGCCACCATTGCAACAACGAGGTACCAACACTTCTGTAGAAAGTGTAGTTTATCTTTATGATCACCCCATTCGCACTTTATTTGATTCTGGCGCATCACACTCCTTTATCTCGTCTACTTTAGTAGAATCTCTGCACCTAAAAACTAGTATGGTAGAGGACCCCTTAATTGTTTCAAACCCAATTGGGGGCCCAGCTCATTTGTCTATGATCTGTGTGGGATTGAAAATTTCTATTCTAAGCGTAGAATTTCTATGTAGTGCCTTTGTTTTGGGCTTTTCGGGTTATGGTTTGATTTTGGGTATGGATTGGCTATCCAGTAATGGGGCCATCCTTGATTGTGAGAAAAGGGTTGTTAGGCTCCTAACCCAGCTCGGTAATACTTTGGAAATTTCTTGTAATCCCTCGTATGCGGTTATGCTTAGTTATCTTGAATCGCTAGATGCCTCTGTTGAAAATTTGCAATCAGTTAGAGTGGTCCGGGAATATCCGGATGTCTTCGAAGAGGTGAAGGGCTTGCCTCCGAAGCGGGAAATAGATTTCCGCATATATCTTGTAGATAATGCAAAGCCCGTTGCGTTGCCCGTTAGACATATGGCTCCACGAGAAAGGAAAGAGCTCAGTAAACAGATTAAAGAGCTTCTAGAAAAGGGGTTCATTAGGAGGAGCATTTCAGAATGGGGCGCTCCAGTGGTGTTCGCTACAAAGGCGGATGGTTCACTCCGTCTGTGTGTTGACTATAGGGAGCTCAACAAGCTAACGAAAAAGAATAGGCACCCTCTCCCTAGAATTGACGATTTATTTGACCAGCTTGTAGGAGCGTCTGTTTTCTCCCAACTCGATTTAGCAACCGGTTTTCATCAGCTAAGGGTGGCTGAAGATAGCATCGATAAAACGGCTTTCAGAACCCCAGACGGCTTCTTTGAATGGCTTGTCATGCCTTTCGGCTTGACAAATGCACCTGCGTACTTCGTGGACCTGATGAGTAGGGTATTTAGAGATTTCCTCAACAAATTCGTAGTGGTCTTCATAGATGATATCCTTATCTTCTCAAAGAGTGAAGAGGAACATGCTCAGCACTTAAGGGCAATCATGGAAACTTTGCGAGTCCATCAACTAAAAGCCAAGTTCTCCAAATGCCACTTTTGGAGAGAAGAGGTGAGGTTCCTTGGGCACATAGTATCCAAACAAGGGTTAGCAGTGGACCCTGCGAAGGTAGTGGCGGTACAGGATTGGAAGACACGAAGGAATGCGACTGAGGTCCGAAGCTTCCTAGGACTAGCAGGTTTCTATCGAAAATTCATAAGGGACTTTGCGAAAATCTCAGCTCCGCTCACGAAATTGAGTAAGAAGAATCTAGTGTTCAATTGGGATTTGGATTGCGAGTTTGCTTTCCAACGACTGAAAAGGGCTCTTACAACAGTCCCAGTTTTGACGCTGCCAGATGGGAGCAAGATGTTCACTGTTTATACGGATGCATGTGGGACAGGGCTAGGCGCCGTCTTAATGCAAGAAGGAAGGGTAGTAGCTTATGGCGGGAGGCAGTTGAAAGCGCACGAGAAGAACTGCCCAACCCACGATCTTGAGTTAGCCGCCATCGTCTTTGCACTCAAGTCTTGGCGACACTATCTCCTAGGTGAGAAGTTCGAACTTTACACTGACCATAAATCGTTGAAATATCTTTTCTCGCAGAAGGATCTTAACTTGAGGCAACAAAGATGGATGGAGTTTCTTGCCTCGTACGATTTCGAAATCTCCTACACTCCGGGCAAAGGCAACGTAGTGGCAGACGCGTTGAGCCGAAAGAAATTGACCCTAAGCCCGTTGTTTGTTGAAAGACAAAGCCTAGAATTTATAGCCAGCTTCGACTTTAGGCCTTCCTCCGATTTCGTACCGGGCTTGCTTGCATCTCTCGAAGTGCGCCCAACTTTAGTAGATTCAGTAGGGGCAGCACAACGCGAAGACCCTCAGCTTGTGGAAATAATTGATAGGCTAATTAGGGGTGAGACTTCAAGTCACCTCAACCGATACTCCATTGACGATAAAGGTTTGCTAAGGCGAGACGGAAGACTATGCGTCCCACAGACAAAAGATTTAATAAAGAAGGTTCTCGAGGAAGCACATCACTCCAAGATGACGATACATCCAGGCGGAGATAAAATGTACAAAGACATAAAAAGGACTTTCTTCTGGAATGGCATGAAAAAGGACGTGGCAGAATTCGTTTCTAAGTGTATGGTGTGCCAACAGGTTAAGGCGGAACAGAAAAAGCCTGGCGGACTGCTACATCCTTTGGAGGTCCCGCAGTGGAAGTGGGATAGCATCTCAATGGACTTCATCGATGGGCTGCCTAGGTCTAGGAGAGGCAACACTAGCATTTGGGTAATAGTGGATAGGCTTACTAAGCGCCCACTTTTTACCTGTCAAAAGTAAAAGAATTGCCTCATCCCTAGCATCACTTTATCTCAAGGAAATCGTTCGACTCCATGGAATACCATCTAGCATTGTTAGTGACCGAGACCCCATTTTCACCAGCGAGTTTTGGCGGAGTCTGCAAGAAGCAGTAGGAACGCAGTTATGCTTGAGCACAGCCTATCATCCCCAAACCGACGGCCAAACAGAGAGAGTGAACAGAGTTTTGGAAGACCTCTTAAGACTATGCGTCCTTGACTTCGGAGGGACATGGGAAGACCACCTTCCTTTGGTGGAATTTGCCTACAACAACAGCTATCAAGCAACCATCGGAATGGCGCCCTTCGAAGCTTTATATGGAAGACCGTGCCGATCGCCCACTTGTTGGTGGGAGTCCACGGATAAGCTCATACTTGGACCAGATATGATCCGAGAGACTTCAGAGAAAGTAGACTTAATACGAAGAAGGATGAAGACGGCCCAAGACAGACAAAAGTCCTACGCCGACAAGAGAAGGACCGACCTTGAATTTGAGGTTGGAGACAGAGTTTTTCTCAAAGTATCACCGCTAAGAAACGTTGTTCGTTTTGGAACCACAGGAAAACTTGCACCAAGGTTCGTAGGGCCATTCCCTATTATCGAGAAAATTGGGAAAATTGCCTATAGATTAGAGCTACCCGAGAAATTGGCTGGAGTCCACAACGTTTTTCACGTTTCACATCTCCGAAAATGTCTACATGAGTCTGCTGAAGTGGTAGAGCCAAATATCCTCGAAGAGGCCGAAGTGGAACGCGAAGCAACCATAAGGAGAGTTCCAACCCGCATCTTAGCGACGGAAGTGAAGAAGGTACGCAACCGCGAAGTCAAGCTCGTCAAAGTCCAGTGGAGCGACGCCGAGGGAGACGCGACTTGGGAAACTGAAGCCAGAATCCGTACAGCCTACCCTTTTCTGTTCGAGGGTACATCTTTGATCTTTCTTTTTCCTTAAGTTGCGCTTTCATCTATCTTTTTAGGTATATTTCCTCGACCGTATCATTTAGGTAGAATCTTTTTGGATGGAAACATGTAGTTGAAACATGTTATGTATGATGGTTGCAAGTGGTTGCAAGTGATTGCTAGTGGTTGCTCGTGGTTGCATATACACACACAATCTAGGTTTTAGATCGGCTCAGTCACTTCATATTGCATATGCATATATGTTTGTATTCGTATGTGGTTGAACTTTAATGGGTTGGCATGTGGATGCTGCATTTGTATTGAATGATTGTGCACTCATGTAGAATCATGAATAGGAAAATTTGCATACATAATGGATTCATGGCACTTACATAATTCGCATTAAGGAGGTCAACTGAATCAGTAGACCGCCTGATTTTGCATTAGATAAGTACATGTACACACACACTTCGCATATGATCATGAAGCATTAGAAATCTTTTAAGGACAATGGATGCTCGTGTTTGATGGATGAGTAGATGGATGTTAGGATATACATTCCTCCTAACTTGAAGATTTCGGGGACGAAATCCTTTTAAGTGGGGGAGAATGTAACACCCCGAAAATTCTATAACTGTGAAATTAGCAAATTAAAGTATAATTAATCTGAAATCAAAGAACTAAGGGAAACGGGATACGCCATTGCGTTCGTCTCGGAAAAATACGCAAAATAGAGTCCGAGTTTTCGAAAAACGGAGTCCGTATGAAGAAGATATGGCCTTCGGAAGTTTTGAATTAAATTTAAAATTCAAACAGAATAAAATAATTAGAAATGGGGCCCAATGGGCCAGGGCGGATAAACACCCGCCTAGGCCACCCAGGTCGACTGGGCTGTCGACCTGGGCTACCCATGTCGACAGGGCTGTCGACAGCCCTGTCGACAAGGGTGTCGACCTGGTCGAGCCCAGTCAACCTGGCTGGCCAGGTCTGTGTTTGGTCGAATTTCTGTGGTCTGCTTTGTCATTAGGGCTAGGTGGCGGGTTCTAATTGGTCTCTCTATCTAATGAATGGCTATGATCAATCCAAGCAACATCAAGGGTTCTAATCAGTTCCTAACCTCTATATAAACAACCCTAGACTAAACCCTAATCTATTCATTGAAAATTAAGAACATAGCCGCCATGTTGCTGAGGAACGACTAAGAGTAGCCGCCAACTAGAGAGAGAATTAGGAAGAAAGTTCTAAAGCCTAAAGCAATTCAAGCAACCTAAAGCCAATCAATTCAACAAAGGAATCATATCTCTTAATTAGAGAATTCGCCGCAACCATTGTAAGTAGAGTATTACTTTGGTATGAATAAACAATTGTGTAGATATGTATGCTTGAATTATGGCAATAAAATTCATATTTGTACGGTCTTATCAATTTATATACGTTTGGATATTCTGAATTATGTCATTCAATTATAAAGAACTACATGCGGTAGTTCTATGCAAGTATACGTTTGGAATATTTCGCAAATTATGTAATCTATGTTGAAGCTACATGTATGTAGTTGATTGAAATTCATGCAAGTTTGGGGCTTTGTTATTATGCCATCATGATGTATATTTTTGTGCATAAACCATTTTGCAAGTAATTGAAACAAGTTTGGTTGTTATAGTTCATATGAAACTATGTTGGAATTTTGACACCATAATCCGTGTATTAAGTCATGCTTTTGCAAACTTATGAATATGGCTAGGCTATGAATGATATTTGGCATAATTGAAATCCATGATTAAGTCTATCTTGTTTAAAAGAATTATATGATGACATATGTGAGACATGGCTAGGTTAGACTCAAAAATCCCTTTTTGCAAGTTTAAAGCAACCACCATGATTAGGAATATTTATGCATAAGTATATTTATGCCATGGTTATGTGAACAAATTTAACTATACTTATGCCATGCTTATGCTAGAAATATTTATGCCATGCTTATGTTTGACATTATGCCATGCTTATGCTAGAAATATTTATGCCATGCTTATGCTAGAAATATTTATGCCATGCTTATGTTTGACATTATGCATAAATAAGAATATGGGTTCATGTTGCAGTTAAACCTATGCAAGTTCACATGCCTTGATTCATGTCACCTATGTTACCACTATGCAAGTACACCAGTTTCTATTTTGTATTTCCAACGTCGTATTGCAAGTTCATGCGCTCACATTCCCCTCTTTGTGTATGTAATCACGCTTTAAGCCTCCCCTTTTCGCATGGCTAAATTGGGCTTTAAAAGGCTAAGCCCAATATATATAAACGGACGTGTAAAAACGGGGGAAAATAACGTTGGGTTAAAATTAATTAATGAATGAAAATATAAAATAGAAGGGCCCAAATTCTAGTATGGGTTGGGCCCGTGATTGGTGTAACCTTTACACCATTAACTTAATAATAGGCCGCAAATATTTACATATAAGAAATAAAGAAGAATGACAAGATATGTAAATGTAGAAAATACGATGTGTTTAACCCGAGGTTGGATTGAGTTGTGATGTAAACCTGCCCGGAACCGCCCGGCTGTCCAGTAGTCACAACAATACCTATCCAATGTGGGAGGTTAAACATGGAGCCCAATAAGGACCCGAGGTTAGACTGAGTTGTGGCGTAAGACTGCCCGGAACCAACCGGCAACAGGCAGCCACAACAATACCTGTCTAATGTGAGAGGTCAGGGCCTTAATAAGACAATTAAGGCTGAGTCAGGATTGTTAGGATTAAGTGAACTAAAGACTTAATCAAAATGGAACATGCTAAACTAAACGCACTGGTGGGGTTAGGTTAGGAAACACTTAACCAACTTAGCATGTTGGCTAGAGATAGAAAACCTAGTAACGGGGGACCCTTTTCAGCAGTAACCCTAAAAGGTGTATCAGGATACCCTGAAACTAGGCAGGGTGGGGCACGATTACTGGGCTGATTGTATGAGGTCAAAGCGACGGCGGTGGTGTAGCAGTGTAGGTTCTAACGGAGTGCGGGCGTGCACACACTCCGGCGTAGAAAAATAAGGCACTGGGCACCAGTAGCATACCTGTGCATTCTAAGGTTGTGTCGGGCCGCCACCACGGGACTTGATACACCCCATGGTGGGACCAGCATAGGTAACTACGACATCGGGGGCCGTAAGACACATGTAACTATGCGAGTAGGAGCCGATCATCATAGAATGGATCACATCACCCTGATTATGGGTGCCAGTTGGAAACTAGTTTATATGGGTTCAGAGAATAACATGGGGTACGATAGTATATTCGACCCTAGACAACTTAACCAAGTTTATTGTGCTTGCCCACTTCTTGTTTATACTTATTATACCCAGTTCTTTATTCATAGACAAAATAGTACTAGACTTACTCAGGCTTTATGTCTGACTCTATTTTTCTTTCGTCTTCTTTCTTCCGTTTCCCCCCCCCCCCAGGTCCTCAGGGAGGGAACACAGCAGCTTGACCTACCTCAACATCCAGCTTGCAGAAGAGAAATGTATTGCTTGGACTTTCCTGTTTTGAACTATGGCTTTGGACAATCCACTATGGGGCTTTTGCAGTTTATCTATATTTTATTTATGCTTCTTTAAATAATGTACTCAAGACAGATTATGAAAGTGTTATGTTATGTTTTTGGAAAGGATGTTGTTGTAACACGTATTTGACTTTTATGAAATAAAAGTTTGTTGTTCTTCCGCTGTTTACAAATATGTGTTCTTATATCTGTCTTGTATATTTGTGACTTGTACTTATAAACCTCCACCAAAATTAGGGCATTCCCTTTGAGAGTGACCCTAACGGAGGTGGGGTGTTTCACACATGGACAGTACTCATTCGTTGAGATTAGTCATGTGTTGACAAAAATATAGTTGGTGGTCGTCCAGTCGTACTTGGAGATCGACGGATATGCGAGGAAAGTGCCTCCGGTTTCATTCAGACCTAGAACGGACTTGTAAATGGATGGTGTGTATGACATTGTATTCCATTATATTGTATTCATTGATCTCTGCTAAATTTATATCTGTTTGGCGGCGGAGAATTTATTCTCTTGCTTAACTCCCTTCTTTGAGACATACGAGATCAGAGATTATACAGAAATAAGTGGTACGATATGGATTGATAGTGTAGCATGCTGAGATGCAGTGATCCAGACTTTTGTTGAAAAGCAAAGTTTGGTGGATGATGATCAAAGCGCAGCTTTAATATAGCATGGCTTTGTGTATAGCGTGGATTCGCGAGCCTCACACCCCGGTATGGTGGTAAACTGATGGTTTGATCAGTATGCTTTTTAGTGGATGGGCGCCTTAGTGGTGTCGTGGATTCGGTCGACCGAGATGAGCTTAGTGCTCAGAGGGATTGAGTAAGCGGTGTTTTCTCCCGCTGGGACATAAGTCGCGGTGATACTCGGGTCCCAAAATTGCACATGTGCATTACGGTGTTTTCTCTTGCTGGGACGTAAGCCATGGGGAATTGCACCACGCCATCGATCTTTCGAATCAGGAGCCACCATGATGGAAATCCAACTTTCCAATACGTGTATTTCGGTTTTATTTATAGATCCTAGTATGGCGACATGATATATGTACCCATGCCGCCTAGGATTGATATTTATGATTGAAATTGTTTTGACACTATACACTTATTATAGTATCAAATGATTTGTTTTTAAAACGTACCAAGCATCTTTGGCTATTATAATGGAAAACCCTATCCTCCGGCTTGCGTTGCATTGTGTCATGGGACCTGGGTCTTATAATAGCTTCATTTTTAGAAAAAGCATTGCGCTGTTTATTTATATGCACTGGTATTCTTGGGAGGAAACCCGTTCCGTGTTATACGGCGTGGTCCCTTGAATTACTCTCTTTTAAAGTAAAGTTTTAAATAACTGTTTTAGTTCTCACACCAGTCACATGACTGACCTGGAGTTTATTGTTTTAACCTAAACTCTGGGTGCCCCTATTTTCGACACGGGCAGCTAGTAGTTTTGGTTTTGCAGATTTATATTCACAGGAACCTGGTTTACAGTTGGAATGATATCCGGAAAGCTTTGTATCTGTGTATCTCCTTCTAGTTGTGTTTTGCATTATTTCCGCTGCGATGTATTTAAATGTAATTTAAATCTCTGATATTTCAGTGTAATATTCATTTATACTCTGTATATTCTTGTATCTGATGGAATTGTTGTAAATAACAATGAAATGTTCTTCTATCTGCGTTCTATTGTGTCGTGTTCTCAAGGTAATCCGAGTTTTCCTTACCGGGGAAGATACGGGTCATCACAGTTCGTATCCGAGCTCTGGTTTACAGATCTAGAGAACATGACACATTAGAACCAAACGAAAGAATTCATCAGAAATTGGATTAGTAATATCCAATAAGAATGACTCGTTAGAGATGGGAACAGTAGTATCCTAGAACGAGTCGAAAGAGTGTTATTTTTAAAATAAACATGAAAGCAAACTTTGTTTTGGAAGTTTAAACCATTTTATACGTATTTGAATATTTATTTTATATTGAATTTGGACAATCCAATATATAACGATTTTGCATATACGCCTTGCAAACGTGTATTCGAAGTTTTAATATATTGAATAGATATAGATTCACACTCTAGTCGCCCGGAGACGATACTGATGATTGAGATTTCATCATCAGTGTTTATGTTCGAGTTTCGAAAGTGGGATATTTATATATTTCCAATCGACAGGTGTGAGAACCAAACTAGATAGGATTTATTGTTGTGATTTGGCATCAAAAACATGATTTTTAGTATATGTATAATTTTTATACGTTTGAAAGTTAACCAACACATTGATTGCTAGCTGTGATGATTATTAATTCAACTAACAAAAATACTGGAATGATATATAAAGCATAAATCAACATACTTGTTAAGTGAAAAATAATGCAAACCCTCTTGATAAAATCCTCAAAATATAATGTAGGAGATGGTTCTCTATGGCTTATCTAATGCCGACTTCTGTATGACTCCGAAACAAACAAGGAGAGCTCACCAGAAAACAGGAAAAGAAAGGGAGTTGAACTTAGGAACATACGTGGGTGTTTATTGTCGTATATGCAGAGAAGAAGGGCATTATGTGGTTCGGTGCCCTGAGAGAAAGAAAAGCAAAGAGAAAGAGATAAGAATGGACATAGTTTGTTTTAAGTGAAAAGAAACGGGACATTTTGTGGATAAATGTCCAAATGTTAAGAAAAAATTCAGAAAATTAGGAAAAGAAAAGAAGTGCTTCCGATGCAAAGAAGTAGGGCATCTAGCCCGAAATTGCCCGTTAAAGAAGGGTGATAAGAAATCCAAAGGAAATGAGATATCTACTTTGGAAATTATGCAAGGAGGAGGCACGACTTCCTAGAAAGTTGGGTTTTAATGTAATGAACTAGTATTTTGGATATACGTATGTTTATGTATGATGCTTGTATGAACGTAAGTATGCTTTTGTTTTAAAAATGTATCGGTATTGTATAATATAGCTAGTGTAAGAAGAATTTTGAACTAAGTCGAATTTAGCACGAAATATTAGACTGTTTTGAAATTTGATTGAAATTGCATGCATATACATGTACTTACATTGAACAGGTCATAGCAAGAAGGCTAGAGAAGAAGAATAAAATTTGTTTGCCCGACAAATAGGTACATGTTTACCCTAATTTACTGTTTTGTTTGGGTGATGATGATTTTATGAGCCGATTGGCTAGCCGCTTGGCTTTTTCTTTTTCTTTTTTGAGATCAGTGGGCCTGTACGGCAATTTCGGGATTTTCCCGGTGCTCCCGGTGCAGGGGAGATTATGGCGAAATTTTTCGAAAATTTAGGATGTTAGCCAAATTTTTGAAAAATTTGAAAAGTTCTTAGAAACTGAAAAGTTGAAGAACTTAAGCCGTAATGAAAATAATGAAAGTTGAGTTGGTTTTTAAAACAACTTTCGGCTTCATTCCTTTTTGGGGACGAAAAGTTTTAAGTGGGGGAGATTGTAATAACCCGGAAATCTGAGCCAATTTAAAATTTTTATTTTGGCAATTTTAGTGGATTTTGATTATTTAAAATGAATTATTTTAAATAATAACGACGACAAATTTATTTTGAATAGAATTCAAATGTATATATTATATAGATCGTCGTTAGAATATAAATAATTATTTTAAATTATAAAAGGAATTGAAAACGGCGCGGTAGTTCGATAATTCGATTTCAAATTTCAAATGAACATACCGGGTGCAAAATAAACCGGATTTTAGTGAAACCAAAAATATTAGGATCTATTTGATAATATCTTTCCAACGAATCTGGGAAATCGAAATTTCATAGCGGGAATCAAAACATATGTCCAGTTGAAAATTCTGAATAGTCGTTGTGGAATTCAAGCCCTTAAAAATGGGAATTTTGCAAACGACCTCGGATTTCGACGAAACTACTTTTGTTTGATCCGTGATGTCAAGTTATTGCTAGGTTTCAAATTTCATAATTTTTTGAATCAATATGTGGGCGTGGCAAAGAAAAACGCGTTTGACCAGTTTTAGTCGATTTTAATCGACTGGAAAATGGCCATTTTTCTAACGGTCTCAGAATTCGACGAAACTAGTTTTGTTAGGACCGTATCGTCAATACGAAGCTAGAAAATAATTTTCTGGAATTTTTCGAGTTAGTATGTGGCCCCGGTAATTTGAAATGTTCGTTTAAATTGAATATATAAAGATTTATATTTTAAATTCAACGTAAACTAATAGTAGCGGTCGAATTGGCCTACGAAACATATCCCATTGTGTCCGAAATAGGGGTGATTAGCTAGGGGTGACAGTCGTTGGGTGCGATTTGGAGTTCGAATAAAAAGGTTACCTTTTTGAATTTAAATTAATTAAATATAATAATTATATAGGGTTGGCCCCTCCCCTATTCTCCCTCATACACGGTCAACGCCCCCACCAGCTCATTCATATCGAAAGAAATAAAAGAAAAAAACCCACGAAATCCCTAAATCGTTCGCCGCCGCTCGTCGGAGCACGCCCAGCCGCCACCTCTAAGTTTGCCGCCCTCCCTCCTGTTCGATCACCTCTCCCTCCTCCGCCTTCTTCTCCTCCACACCAGTACGCACACCCCAATAATCGAACCCTGCACCTCTTCCTCGAATGAGACCCCCCTGACCCGAACAGGACGTCGATCCACTTCCTCAGAGCAACGCACCGGACCCACCACCCACCAGCATAGGCGCGTGCCTCCCTTTCCCAGCTAACAGCGAATTCCCCTCTTCTGGCGATGAAGAACAGTAAGTTTTTACTGTTATTTTTATATTTTCTTTTGTTAATTATCCATATCTATGAAACTATTTTTATTTATTTATTTTATAGCGTATAAAAATTAAGTTTTTATATATAAGTATAGCGTAAATAAATTGGATTTTTGTTTATTAAAATGACATATAAAAATTGAATCTTTTTCGTTTGAATGATTATGAAAAGCTTATATTTTTATTATTTATAAAAGCAGTAATAGATTGGGAAAAATCAGTTTTATTTATATAAAAGGTAGGATTTTTATAGTAAACATCGAGTTAAAAATTAGAATTTTTTTTAAGTAAAGCTATGATTTTAATTTTCAGTTTTAACATTGGATAATGATTAAAAATCTGATCTTTACATGTTTGAATAATGATTAAAATACTGATAGGAAAACGAGATATTTATTGAATATAAAAATACGATTTTTATAGTATATATTTAAAATAAGAAGATTTGATTTTAAAAGCGAAGAGATTATATTTTTAATAACAAAAGGGATATGATTTTTAAAGGTAAAAAGATTATATAAATACACTAGAAAAGACGATAGTTTTAAAGTAGAAAGGACGATATTTTTAAAAATAGAAAATATGAAAAGATTTTATTTTTATATATATACAGTAGAGGTATAAAAATGTGATTTTTACCAAATATGTAGCAAAACAAAAATATGTTTTTTTAAATTGGAAGCGAACAAATAAAAATGTGATTTTTATTTTAAGGATAGTAGTTTAAAAATATAATTTTTAACGCAAATGGTGTTGAATAGATCTCGATAGAAAGCACGGTGAAGATTTCCAACCCATGAAGGGTTGCAACATTTGGTTTAGCAAAAGGGTGAGAATCTCTCAATTTGAATTTTCTTTTCTAGTTTAAATTATATACTAGGATGCAAACGGTGTTTAGTAGCACTCGACACCCGTTGTCCACAGACCATGGACGGCTTGTTTGTTTGATTGATGTGTTGTGAAAATTGTTTATGATGTTGATGTGAAATAGATAATGAAATATATTCATGTGTTGAAATAAATTAATTATCGTTTAAAATATAATTTTTAACGTGAATGTGAATAAATATTCATTTACAAACCAGACGGTTTGATTATATACACCTATTTGAAGGACATTGATTGGGATGATAAATTTTACACATCGCCCAACTGCACAAATAAAAATCTGTGTTTGTTGATTTGAAACCCCACACGGGTATTGGGATAAAATACGGCATACACTAATCCCAGTAGTTAGTTGTATGTCGATCGATTGATCGACAGGCTGTTATAAGCGTTAGATATCTATATTTGATGCTTATACAGAGTAGTGCACTTTGGGTGATGGTTGATTAGTTATCGTTGCTATTAAATACATGTGTTGTATGGAATCCATATAATTAACATTATATGGTAATTGATTGGGCCTCATTCCAATTGGAAAAATAAAGAATATTATAAAATAAAGGTTCATGTGTTGACAGTACTCATTCGTTGAGATTAGTCATGTGTTGAACGAGATATTTTAACAATAAAATTTACATCTTTATCATATATAAAATTAGAAACTAACTGGAAAATAGCAAAGATGAGTGGTCTCCTGGATAATGATCTGATGTTGGTTTTTTGGCCTTCGAGGTAAATATTCAGGGAATCTTCTCTTACTAATTTACGGTTGGAGTCTGATTTGAAATCAAATGGTAGATACAATAATTTTTATATAAAATTATATTAAATAACAAAAATAGTCACACGTGGACAGTACTCATTCGTTGAGATTAGTCATGTGTTGACAAAAATATAGAGTCATGTATTGAAAGAAATATGGATTCATTTGTTGAATAAAATAACGAAGTTACTGAAAAATATAAAGCCGTGTTGATTAAAGATGCGCTATTTTAACGCGAACGATATTTATATCGAATATATTCGTTTTTATAATTAACATTGAAAAGAGATAAAAATCGAATATCTATAACAGAAATTCGAATTCGAATTGAATAGAATAGAAAACGAATTTGAATTGAATTGAATAGAAAACGAATTCGAATTGAATAGAAAACGAATTCGAATTGAATTGAATAGAAAATAAATTCGAATTGAACTGAATAGAAAATGAATTCAAAATTTAATTGAATCAAATTGAAATAGAATTGAAATCGATTTGAATTGAAATCAAATAGAAATGAAGGTAAAACGAATTTATAAGAAAAAAAATTCAATTTTTATTTGAATTTGAAATGGAAGTTGAAATTGTTTTGAAACAAATTTAAAACGATTTAAAATATACGTTTCAAAAGGAAATCGATGAAATATATATTATATATATAATATAATGGCCTGAATAGAACGCGCCGCGCCGCGGTAGTTCTTGAATTTCGACTATTAATTTCGAACTGACATTACGGGGGATCCGACCGTCGGTTCTCCTAAAACTGGAACCGTTGGGTTCGTATCGAAAAGAGCTTTCTAAAAAATATTAGAAATTTGAAATCTAACGGTTGAATTTGGAGATACGTCCAAATCAAATTTGGAAAAGGTCGTTGTAAGTGCAGTTCGATGGCCGTTGTTGGAAATCGACTGTACGGGCCTCGATAAAATTATTAAAAATAGTAATAATTTGTGTAAAATCATAATAAATGATTTGTGAAGAACTGGGATGAAAAATCCTACATCTGTAAAGGTAAAAATGGATTTTTATCGAAATGAACTAGTTTTGAACTAAAGTTAAAACCCAATTATTTTTAAATAAATAAATTGGATTTGAAAGGGGTTTTAAATAATAGGAATTTGTAATATAGTTGATTGTAATTGAATTAGAATTGATTTGTGGGTTTATCGTGAACGGTGTTTTAAAATAACACTTGTTCTTTAACCCGACAATAAATAGGATGTGATTTGGGTTTATCGTGAACTATGTTTTAAATGACATAAGTTCTTTAACCCAGTAAAAGAAGTTATAATGAATCTGCAATTAGATTGAAATGTGAATTGATAATTTAAATTATCAAATTTGGAAAATGAGCGAGAATGGAGTATCACCAGTTTTGCTCCAAGCGATAGTTAAATCTTTAATTAGATTTGAACGTGGAATGGTATTTAATTTTATCGATAACACCGTGGTATTAGATATGGAGTATTACTAGTTTTGCTTCATGGGATGAATAGATTGGGATTGGGAAATAAAATAAATAATTACTTCGGTGTGGTTCGCTAATCCCGACTAGTTTGGAAAACCATAATTTGGTTTGAAATGATATCCAAAGGATGATTAAAGAATAAATTTTAAAGAATTTATCTTTGATAAAATTAATGGGAACCTTTCCCTAAGAATGTGAAATTTAGAAACTAAATGTAGGTTAGCTAAGAAGAATGGTTTCCTGGGTATTGATCTGATGTTGGTTTCGACCTTCGGGGTTAATATTTGGGGAGTTATTCTCTTGTTAATTTACGGTTAGCGACTGCTGAATTGGAATGAGGCATATGTTGTGTTTGTGTAACATTTGTTTATTATACGCGGGTCATTCAGAAAGGCCGGGTTTTATACCCATTCTGAATAACCGATTCGACGATAAGTCGAAGATGGTGACGGTGGACGAAGACCGGAAGTCTTCACATCGTTTGGGTGATTACTGATGATCCAGATTGGGCTGTACACCCAAGAGGAGGGAAATAGTTGGTGGTCGTCTAGACGTACTTAGAGATCGACGGATATGCGAGGAAAGTGCCTCTGGTTTTGTTCAGACCTAGAACGGACTTGTAAATGGATGGTGTGTCTGACATTGTATTCCTTTATATTGTATTCGTTGATCTCTGCTAGATATATATCTGTTTGGCAGTGGAGAATTTATTCTCTTGTTTAACGCCCTTCTCTGAGACATACGAGCTCAGAGGTTATATATTGGCAGAAATCAGTGGTACGATATGGATTGATAGTGCGACATGCTGAGATACAGTGATCCAGACTTTTGTTGAAAAGCAAAGTTTGGTGGATGATGATCAAAGCGCAGCTTTAATATAGCATGGCTTTGTGTATAGCGTGGATTCGCGAGCCTCACACCCCGGTATGGTGGTAAACTGATGGTTTGATCAGTATGCTTTTTAGTGGATGGGCGCCTTAGTGGTGTCGTGGATTCGGTCGACCGAGATGAGCTTAGTGCTCAGAGGGATAGAGTAAGCAGTGTTTTCTCTCGCTGGGACGTAAGCCGCTATGATACTCGGGTCCCAAAAGTGCGGATGTGCATTACGGTGTTTTCTCTTGCTGGGACGTAAGCTGTGGGGAATTGCACTACGCGATCGATCTTTCGAATTAGGAGCTACCATGATGGAAATCCAACTTTCCAATACGTGTATTTTGGTTTTATTTATAGAGCCTAGCATGGCGACATGATAGATGGTACCCATGCCGCATAGGATTGATATTTATGATTGAAATTGTTTTGACACTATACACGTATTATAGTATCAAATGATTTGTTTTTAAAACGTACCAAGCATGTTTGGCTATTTTAAGGGAAAACCCTATCCTCCGGCTTGCGTTGCATTGTGCGATGGGACCTGGTTCTTATAATAGCTTCATTTTTAGAAAAAGCATTGCGTTGATTATTTATATGCACTGGTATTCTTGGGAGGAAACCTGTTCCATGTTATACGGCGTGGTCCCTTGAATTACTCTCTTTTAGAGTAAAGTTTTAAATAACCGTTTTAGTTCTCACACCAGTCACATGACTGACTTGGAGTTTATTGTTTTAACCTAAACTCTGGGTGCCCCTATTTTCAAAACGGGCAGCTAGTAGTTTTGGTTTTGTAGATTTATATTCACAGGAACCTGGTTTATAGCTGGAATGATATCCGGAAAGCTTTGTTTCCGTATATCTCCTTCTAGTTGTGTTTTGTATTATTTTTGCTGTGATGTATTTAAATGTAATTTAAATCTCTGATATTTCAGTGTAATATTCATTTATACTCTGTATATTCTTGTATCTGATGGAATTGTTGTAAATAACAATGAAATGTTCTTCTGTCTGCGTTCTATTATGTCGTGTTCTCAAAGTAATCCGAGCTTTGCTTACCGGGGAAGATACGGGTCATCACAAATTTTATTGTGATGATTGAGTTGTTCGGGTTGGTTATGTCTTGGTAACGGTTGCAATGAGAAGAATAACTGTGAAATCGGTGTGGCATTTCGTAAAGAGATGGGCATGGAAGGTAGAAGTGAAGGGTGCTATTTTTGGACATGATTGGTTCGAAATTTGTTGTAGCAACATTTTATATGGGTGAGAAGAAGGATGACGTGGCATTTATTTAAGGTGAGAAAGTGTTGTTTGTTTCATTTTAATTTACTTATAAATTCGTATAACTTGTAATGTGTATAACTTTTTCATACAAACTAAAATTGGCGGAGGGTTTTTTGCCTTGGAAACATATTCACGAGCTCCTCGCAATGGCCTTAGTTTGGATGAATTTTTAGACCGTGAAATTATGGATCTTTTTTAATAGCTTAAAAACAAAGGTGAGTGATTAAACACACTCATATCTAAATAAAATATTTGATTGTTAGTTAAATTAAATTCATGTTATGATATGATTGTATTGTTTGCTATTTGAATATTTTAAATTGCTCATTTGTGTTAATCTACATAGAAAATATGATTTAATTAAACTATTAATATAAATTGTACTGTTATAATTAAATTACTAGTTCAAAAACCTCATACCTGATGACTAGTAAACTAATGTTATCTTAAACTGTTTGAATTTATTGATTTTGATGGATGTTGTGGATTTATATATTTAATGTATTGATGTGTAGTTAACCTTGTTATTCAGCTTGTGTATATATGACCATTGTTTATGTTGATTAATCCCAACCATTTACCTCAGATGTTACGGGCATCAAATAAACCCGGGATTGATCATTGAAATAAATTAAGAACGTGGTTTGAATGATAAATACCTATAACCCTGATTTAGATTGAAATGATATATATCCTTTCCCAAAATACAAATATTAAATTTTAAGTATCACTTGGCCATAGGATAGAAAATTATATACTAATACTGGTTGGTTAAAACCTTGAATCTTGAAATATTGTTTTAAGAGAATATAAATGTTGTTTTATAAGCCAATTTCCATTGAAAATATTAATTAAATCCATTGAAATTGAATTGTTTTATCCACCGTTGAAATTTATTTCAATTAACATTGATTTAAGGCGATATCTAAATTTGTGAACTGAATAGTTTTTAGGAATAGAAATTAATGAAAATGAGAATCTAGTTGGAACTTTACTATTTGAATTAAATTAATTGGATCGAAATGAATGTAAAATGGGAATTTAATCGGTTTAAATATTGAAATTGAGTTGGTTTGATTTTAAAGTGGAATATGACTTCAAGTCTAATTTAAATTTGACGAAAAAATTCTAATTCCAACTACAGTCTTTTCAAAGCATTATATGAACTATTTTGGTAAATAATTATTTTTCTTACAAACTATTCCATTATAACTTATATATGTTGTAACTATATTAAACTATTTAATAAACAACTATTTTACTTTATAAACTATTTTTTTTTACTTATATATATTAATTATTTTAAATAATCAATTTTAAAATTATACTAAATAGTCTTTTTTTTTATAATCTACTATCTATTTCATAAACTTCTTTAATATCTAACTATATATATAACAAAAATACGATGAATATTATTTTTATATTCAAACCAAGTATTTAAATTATTATTGTCATAACTATCTATTTTTCAAACTATTATAATATAAGGTACTTTATTATACTTTTCAACTATAATAATATTCAAGTTTTATTGGAATTGGAATTGTTTCAAGATTTTAAGTTTGTTTTTAAATGGAGATTTCAATATGAAAAATATTCTATCTTGACTATTGAAGGTATTTATAGAAAAGTCTAATATTTTGATATGAAATATAAACCCCTTTAAAACGTAAAAAAAACCTAACCGGTGTAAAAAATGTAAACATTTATTTGTTACGGGATCGGTATTGTCATAATCCCTGCCAATACCAAAATCCACTTTAACAACTGTGTATTTTGTGGAGAATCCAGAATGAAGTAGGTTGATTTGGAGGCGATTAATGGATTTGGAGAAAAAGAAGGATGGTGGTTAGCTTTGACCTTTGAGTCACAATTAAAATGACTAAAACAGTGCTATACCGGACCAAGTAGGGTTAGCTGCTCCCATCGGCAACACTTCTTCCTTTAATATTATAGTCTTTGGTTGATTTGATTTGACAGATGTGCATCCATGATTTGGGAGTGTTGTCCAAGGTGTGTGGTAGTCGCGGCTATGCGTTACCACCAATCAAGGCATGCAACTAGCATATTCCTACTCTGGGAATTCCTCGTGTGCCTCGTCATATTGTTCTGACCGATCCCACTACGGCTTTTATTTGTACCGTACCTATGGAGTCCCCTCTGATAGCCACTGGTTTATAGTGGAGTTTATGGTATTTGTATAGACTACGGTATTATTAATGGTGTAAGGGTAAAAATGTAATCCCGCTTATGCAATTTTAATATTTTAAATTTAACCATAGACACTATTATAATAGTGTATTGTGTTATATAGATCTATTTTAACAGATTCTTAGGAGATGAAAATTCCTATAACATCTTGTTAACCCTCTTTCTGGCAAGAGTCTCAACAAGCCAGACCAAAGCCCAAACGGGAAAATGGATAGCTTCAGGAAGCCCATCAAACGCACGGTCCAAAGCAGTCGGCCCATGTCCAGCCTTGTCAGTTGGAAGCTCACTCTGGAAGAATTGCTCTCCAGTCGACCGAGTATCTCACTTCCGTAAAAGGCGCATCGATCAATTATCTCGGGCCAGTGTGGAAATCTTCCATTGAGCCATTCCACCGTATATCCCGACTTCCAAGGCAATAAAAGTGGTCAAACCATATCCGGATAAAGCTCTACTTTTTATATACCTCTCCATGGATGCCACGTCAGCCATAACTTCCGATTATACTTTTTATGAACAATGGAATCAGTCTCCTGCTGCTATTAAAACTAACTGATGGGTTCCACATGTCTAGGCTTTCATGGAATGGTCGGACCATATCGCAATAGCCCAAGTTGCATTCTCTACCTATAAATACCCCCAAACTTAAAAAGAGGAGGGGGTGAGAGAGTTTCTTTTAGGCTTCTTTCAGACCTCTCTATATTTCTCTCAATCTCTCTCAAAAAGAAGAAGGGAAAATAGCCATCTTCTCTTTCTTCTTCAAATAGAAAAAGCGTTGTATTTGTAATAAAAATAAGAAATAATATATAAAGTGGACTTAGGCACTGACTTTGACGAACCACTATAAAAACTCTGTGCGTGCTTCCCATTCTTTTTTACTTTTAATGCATTTTATAATCATTATTCGTGTGTTGATTGCACGATTGTGGGATGACTGTCACTAGTGACCAACTTTTAACGTCAACACTTTGGCGCGCCAGGTAGGGGCTGAGTACCGATATTCCGTTAGAGCTTCTGCTCACTTCTGCTTATGGCGAACAAATGGAAGAAAGATGCAAAATCTTCTCGCCCTACAACTACTGATGCTGGCGATAACAATGCCACAGAAGCAAGTCTCGAAGCTTCCTCTCATGAAGATATATCTCAACACATTACTCGAGATGATATGGGTAAGATGATGGTCGAATTCAGAGAAAAAATGGCATCTCAGGGTAAACTCCTCAAACGACAGCAGCTGTTGATGGATCACCTTCTCGGTGGACTGGAGATAGGATTGTTTCTTCAACATCAATTCCTCCACCGGTCGAGACTGGGGCAACAATTGACCTTCAGTTTGCACAGAATCAGGCCCCTGATCGGGCTACACCTTTATTTCATCCTGGTTTGGTCCCACCAACCAATTCTTTACAATCAGAAGTATCACTTCCATCAAACAGCGCAGCTGCAGCAGCAGAACCTCGGGAGGTTTGCGATCAGGATTTAGGTCGGTCAAATACTTTTCCTCCACTCTTGGGAGCAGGTAGACCTATCGAACTAGTCGAGCAACCTTCGGGTCCCTCAGAATCAACGCCATCCCCATTACAATATGAAATATGATCATAGAGCAGTCTAACCACTCTTCACCTTCAACAAAGAGCTGGTGCATCCATCCCTTCGAACGAGGGAGGCCACCCTACTGTACTGGTCCTCACCGGGGCGGAATAAAACGCTACTATAGACCCTCCTAACCTCGCCCCAAACAGGGGCAACCCCGAGCTCCGAACATCACATGCTATGCTGGATCAGCCTAGACCCTTTTTTACGGGTGTGGCTCGACCCACAACCCATCAGATTCTAGAGAGGCCATTCTGCCCAGAACCACCTACTGTGGCTCACCTTCCCTCACATTTTCACTCAACTTTCGGAGGATGAGCTCAGTCAACAGCCGCCCTTCCGAGCATGCTTTTGCCATATCCCCACGCGGAACCTTCTCAGAATGCAGAGCTTAATTCATGGCAACGACTCCTCGGAGATGGGAGTCAGCTTGCGAGCATCATCTGACGTTTTACTCAGGGCAACTCCTCGCAGCAAGACATAGATAATGTCAATCACTGCCCCTTCACCAGGGAGATCAGAAATTCTTGAAACCCTCTGGACTTCAAGTTCCCAGCTATCGAGCCATACAACGGTCGCACTGACCCGACTATTCACCTGATGCGATACATATGACAGATGGAGGTACTTGGTGCATCGACCAACGTCATGGCCAAGTTCTACCCGCTCTTTCTCACGGAAATAGATGGCATGTGGTTTCGAAAGCTGAAAACAGAGTCGAACGGCAGTTGGAACACACTGGTCACCCGCTTCATCGAACAGTTTCGAGTACACATCTGCCGACCGAAAAATGTTATGTTCTTATCTATCATCAAGCCGCGATCCGGAGAAACGCCCAAGTCCTTCCTTGAAAGATTCAACGCGGCTGTAGCATCTGTCGATCGGCCCGAGCGATCGATGGTGCTCATGGCCGCCATCGCAGGAGTTCAAAATCGATCCGAATTCTCAATCTCTTTAACCAGAGATCCTCCTAAAGATATAGACGACTTTACTCCAAGGCCGAGCGATTTCTAGAACAAGAGGATGCCAGCCCTGAAATGGAGAGCCTCGAGGTTTTAGTAGCCAAACAACAAGGTCCATTCAATGGTAATGGCCAGAATAAAGGAAGAGGAAAGGCCCTAGGGAAGAGCGAGCGTAATGTGCGATTCTGAAATGAAAATAAGTATGACCAGTATACCGAGCTCAATTCCTCTTTGCTCGATATCTATCTTGACATATGAGGGTCCTTGCCCACTACGATACCACCTCGACGAGAGCCAACCCAAATGGACCTTGATTCCGGCAAGCATTGTATATTCCACAACGTAGATGGACATAATACAAATAAATGCCGACATCTGCGCGATCTCATTGAAGGACGGGTTAGAAAAGGAGAGCTCCACAAATGTGTCAAAGATCGCGCCCCGGCCATGCCGCCGTGACCTTCTGCCCAAGCTCCTCAGGTTGATCCTCGAGCTCCTAGAAACGGAAAGGACCCTAAGATTAGCACTTGCGGAATTATCATTAATTAGATTTCTTTTCTTTTGATGTATTTCTTTCAATAATAAGGACACCTTGATGTACACATGTCTGGGGTTAGGATTTAGCTCCTAAGCATGCTCTGGAATCAACTGCTATCCCCCATAGAATTTCTTTTCATTGTAATAGTTATTTAGCAGTTATGAATTTTATTTTGCAAACATAGATCATATTTGAACACCTCAAAGCCGAGCATGAATAACGCTCGCCCCCTATTTTATGTGGTCAGCGCGAAAGCCCACCACCCTTTTTAACACCTACTCCTTTAACCGAGTGAGGTCATGTCTTTTTAATACGAAGTATAGATTATACTCCCTCTTTTATTTTTACACCATGAGCGTTCATAACTCGCTGGACAAACTGACTTAACATGAGTCGAGCGTAAAAAAACACACTTGCCATAAGCCGAGTATGATTAATACTCGCCACCTCTCTAAGACGAACCTGGTTAGCGTTCGCCACTAAGTCGAGCCTGGTAAGCGTTCGTTATTAAGTCGGACATGGTTAATGATCACCATTAAGCCGGACATGGTTAATGTTCGCCGCTAAGCCGAGCTTGGTTAACGCAAACCACCCTTCAAAGCCAAGTGAAATGAAATGCTCGACCCATCAGCCTTATTCGAAACGAGAATGGTTTATTTTGTATTTGTAGGAACCAACTCTCGTACAAATAGTGATAGTCATCTCGGCCTTAATACGGTTTTTGATCGTTGTCGGGTTTCTGGCCTTAATACGACCTGGTATGGTGGTCGGTTTTCTGGCCTTAATACAACATCGGAACCATCGGTTTTATGGCCTTAATATATTCTGGCGTGACCATAGCTGCTCGAGCGTTTGTGCTTCGGTTCAAATTTCAGAATACACACCCTGTAACAACCCGTATTTTCAATAACCTGTTATAATGTAAATCGAGGCAGAATTTAATTTATAAATCTGAATCAAGGGAAACGGGCTATGCCATTGCGTTCGTCTCGGAAAAATACGCGAAATAGAGTCCGAGTTTTCGAAAATCGGAGTCCGTATGACCCGATTAAAGCCCAATGAAGTTTTCAGAAAATTTCAAGTTCAAAACAGATTTCGAATTTCGGGTTCAAAATTCGAAAAACGGTCAGATTGGGCTAGGCGGGAAAATTCCCGCCAGAGCACCCAAGTCGACAGCCCTGTCGACTTGGGAGTCGACTTGGTTGGACCCAAGTCAACAGCCCTGTCGACTTGGTTGTCGACTTGGTTCAGCCGAGCAGTTTTGCCTGGTGCACCATTTTGGAGTTGTGTTGAGTTTGGGGGCCAGATTCGGTTTTGAGGGCTGAGATTGGAATTAGGGTTTTATCCTAAGGTTGAAACTAATCCTAATCTCTATAAATAAGCCCCTAACCTAACCCTAAATCATCATTATTCATTCAAGTAACTAAACTATGGCAAAATCATTCCTCTCATGGCCTCCACTCTCTTCATAAAATTCTAAGTTATTTCTATGAGAGATTTTCCATGCATACAAGTGTTTTCAAGCTTGTATGAGTGTCATTAGCTTGCATTCAAGTCAAGTTTCCATATTTACATCATAAAGCAAGGGTTTTGATCATTTTGGCTCAAGGGTTTTTCTATTGGAGCTTGCATTTTGGGTTTATTTGATTGCATAAGGGCTTTGTCTCAATCTATATATATTTTTGTGTCTTCATAAGCATTGTAAGCCCTTTTCTACTTTCATATTTAAACTCTAAAGTTAAATGAATGATGCAAGTTTGGTTGATCATTATGATATGCAAGTTTGCCATGATATGCAAGTTTACTATGTCATGTTATGCAAGTTTGATATGTTATAATATGCAAGTTTACTATGTCATGTTATGCAAACTTGATATGTTATGATATGCAATTTTGCCATGTTATGTTATGCAAGTTTGCCATGTTATGATATGCAAGTTGTCATGTTATGTATGCAAGTTTGGGTGGATAAATTTACTCATGTTATCATGTTATGCAAGCTTACCTTGAGTATATGAACATAAAGCTTCAAGCTTTATGCTAAAGGTTGCATTTTGGCAACATGTAAGTTATCATATCTCTTATGATAACTTGCATGTGAGGCTAAATGCGAACTTATGGCCATTTCTACATGTCATTTATCACCATGTATCACCAATATGCTAAGTTTGATTTTATGCATGCTTTTGAGGCCTAAAAATGTAATATGCAAGTATATGAACATATGTACATTTCATATGCCACAATGTTAAACTTGTGGCTTTAACACCTTTATGTCATGATTATGCCAAGTTCCCTCTTTCTATCCATTATGCGCTATTGCGATATGTAAGCGATGGGATTGCGTTTGGGGTTGGGTAAACTTAAAAGACATAAAAACATAAGATTGGGAATTTACCTATTAAGTTAGGTCTACCCATTGGGAATTTACCTATTAAGTTAGGTCTACCCAAATTCTTGAAAACTTGTAATATGTTTTGGAAACATGATGGACATGACACTTAGAAAATATAAGTGTGACCAACTCGAGGTTGGGTTGAGTTTGTAGCGTAAAACTATCCGGAACCGACCGGCTTAACTAGTTGCTACAAACAATAGGACCCAATGCGAGAAGTTGGTCATGTTGTACCTTGAACCCGAGGTTAGACCAAGTTGTGGTGTAAAGCTACCCGGACCCGCCCGGCTTAACTAGTAACCACAACAAGGTCTAATGTGAGAGGTTAAGGCACATTAAATTAATAAATGCCTCATGATTAGGGTTAAGTCATGGTCCACTTAATACTTAACCAATTTGGGCTTGGTGGATTAATCAGGGTTAAGTCGTGAACCCATCGTTACACTTAACCAAGTTAATCCATGATTAGTAAAAGGGTTAAACCGTACTTAACCCACTAGAAAATCCTAGCAATGGGGGTCCACTCCAGCAGTAATCCCAAGTTTGTATCATTAAGACCCTAGGGACTAGGCTAGGGTGGGGGCACGATTACTGGACTGGTATAAGTGACCAAAACGACGGTCGAGTGGTACGGCGATGTAGTTCCGGACGGACTATGATCGTGCACGTAGTCCGTATTTGGAGAAGTCAAGCATGGGTACCAGTAGATCGAGACTGTGCACTTATGATTATGGTGTCCAGGGGTTGACACCCTAGGGCTTGATACACCCGACGGGAGACCCGGCACAGTCCGACTACAATTATGTTTGGGCCGTATTGACACCAACACGTGACGAGTTAGGCTTATAGGGAGCCGATCGACTAGACCGTTTGGTTGGACCTCGTATTAGGGTCACTTCATGTTATTGGGCCAAAGCCTAGGCCAAGGGATCAATACTTGTTTATTCAAGTCATGTTAGCTTGCTAGTACACCTGTGGTGCAAAACCCTTAAACCTGATTATGCGATGACACCTTTATCTACCTTGTTAGTTAATCATCATGCTAGTATGTTGTTATCCTTATGTTCATCCCTGCTTCTCATGCCAGTTAACTTTATCAGTTTACATTGATTGTAGTAGGGCTTACTCGGTCTTTTTAACTGACCTGTTTTTCTTTCGCCTCTTTTCTTCCGTTTCCCCCCCCCCCAGGTTCTCAGGGTGGGAATATTAGAGCTTAGCTTGGATTTCTGATAGCTTGCTTGTGGGATTTTAGCTCATGTACGGTCTTGACATGAAGCTAGCTATGGTTATCACTTATTTTGGGGATAGTACTTATGTATTTCAGTTTTTCAGTGATGTTGTTTTTATCTAGACTTGTGTATTTGGAAAGTTGACATTATGTTGTACCAGACTTGTTTTGAAATGGTTTGAAATCTTCCGCTGTTTTACTTATCTTATTTACTCTGTTTACATATATACATATGTTCTTGTTCTTCCTTGATATATCATTATGCATGTTTACCTGATTCAAACGCCCCTCCAAAGTCAGAGTGCTTGCAAGAGACACCCTGGCGGAGGCGGGGTGCCACATTTGGTATCGGAGCATATGGTTTACGAGAAGGAACAAAAAGGTTTTTAGAAAACTTTTGGAAAACTATTTTCAAAACCAAGTATAAAGTATTTTCCAAAGAAAAGTCTAGTTTATTTTAAAGGCTATTCCACAAAAAGCCATTAGCAAAATTCCTTCATTTTTCTCCATTCTGAATCTGTCTTTTTCTTCGTTTTCAGTATGGCTGATAACTTTGCTATTCCGGAGGGAGTACACGTACCTGTTTGGTATAGGAGACTTTTGGAGGCTAGGGCGACCGAAGCCAGCCCCGCCGATGTTCCTCCTCCTCCTCCGTTAGTTAATGTTCCTCCTCCTCCTGTCGCTGAGGTTCCCCTTCCTCCTCCCCCTCAGCATCCACAAGAGGATTTCGCGAAGATTTGCAAAGACTTTAAGGCGATGGGTTGCAAGAATTTCATTGGAACCGAGAATTATGTAGTGGAAAGGAATTGGTTGAAAGAAACCGAAGATCTTTTTGCCTTCTTTGATATAGATGACCGTAGGAAGGTTTTATTGGCAGTGTGGTTGCTAAAGGAAGAAGCTGCACGTTGGTGGGTGGTCACCACCGCTACTAGGCCAATTGAGACTTGGGATGACTTTCGGGGAAAGTTTGGACTAAGGTTCCTATCACTGAAGCAAGGGGACATGACTATTAGGGAATACATAGATAAGGTTAATCAACTGGCTCGGGTCGGTTTAGACTTGGTTAACACAGCTCAAAAGAAGGCCCTATACTTTGCTCTAGGATTAAACGAGCCATTACATGGTTTAGCCATGACTCATATACCCTTGGGGGCAACTTTCAAGAGTTTGGTGAATATGGCCCTACTCAATGAAGAGAATAAGAGTGACAAGAAGGAGGTCAAGATGAATGAGTCTCAAAACAAGGAAACGGAGCCCAAAAAGGAAATGAAAAAGAAGGAGGAGAAGTCTGAAGATAAGAAGGAAAAGAAGTACTTTACTTGTGGAAGCTTGACTCATCTAAACAAGGATTACAGAAAGAGGAAGGGCACTTGCTTTGACTGTGGAGAAATGGGACACTTCACTAGGGACTGCCCGAAGAAGGGAGGGCCTACGTCGGAAGGAACAGTGAATTCCGGGAAGCAAGGCAAGAACTCCAAAAACCGCAAGAACAAGAACAAGAGTCAAGGCAACAAGGGGAACAATAGCAAGGGCAATAACGACAAGAGGAAGTGCCATTATTGCGGTTCAGTTGGGCATCTTATTAAGGATTGTAGGAAGAGAAAAAGGAAGAGTGGTGAATGCTTTCATTATGGTGAGTTTGGACATTTCAGCAAAGATTGCCCGAAGAAGCAAGGGCAAGGTCAGACTCAGTGTGCAAGACCATCTGGAGGGCGAATTCATCCCCTCAACATCGTTCTTCCAGCTCATGATCGAGGTAGTGTTTCTGTTAAAAGTCCTGTTTACATTTCTGATTTTCCTGTTTGTACTTTGTTTGATTCTGGCACATCGCATAGTTTATTTCATCTGATCTAGTTGAAAGTTTGCACCTAAGTACTAGTCTAGTTAATGATCCCGTGTGTGTTTCAAATCCAATTGGGGTTTCCGTCCATTTGTCTATTATCTACGTGGATTTGAAAATCTCTATCTTTAGTGTAGAGTTCTCGTGTGATGCTTATATTCTCGGTTTGATGGGGTATGGGTTGATTTTGGGCATGGATCGATTGTCCAGTTTTGAAGCCATCCTTGATTTTTGAGCATAGGGTTGTGAGGCTCTTGACTCGCCTCGGTAATACCCTAAAAATTTCTTGTAACCCTATGGGTCCCGTCATGTTGTGTTATCTTGAATCCCTCAACTCGTCTATCGATAGTTTGCAATCGGTGAGGGTGGTCCGAGAATATCCTGATATCTTGGGTGAAGTGAAGGGGGATTACCCCTAAGCAAGAGATTGATTTCCGCATTTATCTGGTTGATAATGCCAAGCCAGTTACGTGGCCGGTTAGGCACATGGTCCCGCGAGATGAGAGTTAAGAAAGCAAGTCAAGGAGTTGCTTGAGAAGAACTTCATACGATGAAGCATTTCCGAGGAGGGTGCTTGTAACACCCCGAATTTTGGGTAGAGACGGTAGACTTTGTGTACCGCAAGATGAAGGGTTGAGGAAGGATATTCTTGATGATGCACACCGTTCTAGGATGACTATTCATCCCGGTGGGGATAAGATGTACCAAGATATGAAGAGGGTTTTCTTCTGGGCCGGTATGAAGAGAGATGTGGCCGAGTATGTCGCTCGATGTTTGGTATGCCAGCAAGTGAAGGCGGAGCAAAGGAAACCAGGTGGGTTGCTTCACCCATTGGAGGTTCCGCAATGGAAGTGGGATAGCGTCTCGATGGATTTTATTGACGGGTTACCCAGATCGAGGAAGGGTAATACAGGAATTTGGGTGGTGGTAGATAGACTTACTAAGAGCGCCCATTTTATACCTGTGAAGAGTAAGAGGACTGCTCCATGGCTAGCTTCAGTATATCTTCGAGAGATAGTTCGATTACATGGGCTACCCTCTAGCATAGTGAGTGATCGAGATCCTATCTTCACTAGCGAGTTCTGGAGAAGTTTGCAAGAAGCAGTGGGGACTCAATTGTGTCTGAGCACTGCATATCATCCTCAGACGGACGGCCAGACTGAGAGGGTGAATCGTGTTCTAGAAGACCTTTTGAGGCTTTGTATCATAGATTTTGGAGGTACATGGGAAGAGCATCTTCCATTGGTAGAGTTCGCATATAATAACAGCTTTCAGTCCAGTATTGGTATGGCTCCTTTCGAAGCTCTCTATGGAAGGCCTTGTCGATCACCTACATGTTGGTGGGAATCTACGGATAAGATCTTGCTTGGGCCTGATATGGTTAGGGAGACTTCAGAGAAGATCGATTTGATTCGAAGAAGGATGAAAGCAGCGCAAGATAGGCAAAAATCTTATGCGGACAAGAGAAGGACGGATCTTGAGTTTGAGATAGGGGATATGGTTTTTGTTAAAGTATCTCCATTGAGAAATGTTGTTCGCTTTGGATCCGTTGGGAAGTTAGCACCGAGGTTTGTTGGGCCGTTTCCTATCAAGGAAAGGATTGGACGGATGGCATATAGGGTGGAGTTGCCCGACAGACTTAGTGGTGTTCATGATGTATTCCATGTATCACATCTGAGGAAGTGCTTACATGAGACGGCAGAGGTGGTAGAGCCAAGCTTGCTTAGAGATGTAGAGGTAGAGCGTGATGCGACGATTCGACGAGCTCCTACTCGCATCCTTGAGTCAGAGACTAGGAAATTGAGGAATCGAGAGGTTCAGCTGGTCAAAGTGCAATGGGGAGAAGATGAGAGCAACGCAACTTGGTAGACGGAAGCGAAGATGCGTTCATTGTACCCATTTCTTTTTGAGGGTATGTCTTTACTTTCTCCTTTATCGCTTGTCTAGTACTTATCTTATCTTTGGTATGTCCTCTCGTTAATACCTTTGACCTTTAGATAGGGTAAACCTATGGTTGAAACATGTGTTTGAGACATGTTATGGTTGATGGATGCAAGTGGATGCAAGTGTTTGCTAGTGGTTGCTCGTGGATGCATATACACAAACTCTAGGCACTAGATCGGCTCAGTCACTTCATATTGCATATTGCATAAAATTGTGTGTAGGAAAATATATTTATGGATGTATAATGGTTGTGTTATCACATGGATGATGCATTTTGGTGAATGATTGTGCACTCATGTAGATATTGTATGTGTCGATAGGGTTTTCTCGCATACATAATGGATGCATGGCACTATCATGGTTTGCATATGTTCATACATTAGATAGGGAACATATACACACACTTTTTGCATATGCTCATACATCATTAGAAATTGTTTTAAGGACAATGGATGCCAGTGGTTGATGGTTTGAGTAGATGGTTGTTGGATGGTAGGATATGCATTCTCCTTAGCTTAGAGATTTCGGGGACTAAATCCTTTAAGGAGGGGAGAATGTAACACCCCGAATTTTGGGTTAATACTAAAATTCACTAATTACAAGATAAATAATCTCAGATGTGGGAATTAGGGGAAACGGGCTGCGTCATTACGTTCGTCTCGGAAAAATACGCGAAATAGAGTCCGAGTTTTCGAAAATCGGAGTCCGTATGGCCCAGTTATGGCCCGATGAAGTTTGCAGAAAATTCAAAACTAAAACAGATTTAAAATTTAAATATTCAGATTTGGAATGGGCCAGGCGGGGTCAGGCGGGAAGCTTCCCGCCCAACCCATGTCGACAGGGCTGTCGACAGGCCTGTCGACAGGGGTGTCGACATGCCTGTCGACTTGCCTGTCGACAGGGTGGCACCGTTCAGTGAACCTGGGTGCACCAGGTTGCACCAGGTTGGGTTTCAGGCTGGCTAGGAGGGCTGGTTCTAGAGATTTCCTAAATCTAAGGGTCCTAATCTAATCTAGGGTTAATCTAAGGGCCTAAAACACTCACCTAATCCTATAAATAAGACCATAACCCTACCCTAATTCATTCATAATTAAGTATTGTAACTAAACTATGGCAAAATGAAATTTGAGCATGGCCTCCACTAGTTCATGAAGGAAGTTGCAAGCTAATCCCTCTCAAATCATTCTCTAATCATCATTATCTTCATAGTTAGCAACTAATTCTACTTCATAAGGTTGCTAATCTTGAGTTTGGTGAGTTTCTATCACTTTAGCATTAATTGTTAAAGTAAGTAGGTTGGGTGTAATGAGACTTATGGTCTTAAATGCGGATTAGTGAGTTTGAATCATGTATAATGATATGTACTCTATGTTGTTCTATGATTATGCATATTTGATAAGTTGGTTTATGCATGCTTAATAAGTTGATTTATGCATGTTTAACAAGTTGATTTATGCATATTTAACAAGTTGGTATATGCATGTTTAACAAGTGGATTTATGCATATTTAATGAGTGGAATTATGCATGTTTAACAAAGTGAGTTATGCAAGTTAAGTATATGTTTAAATGCAAGTTTAATGTGATATGCAAGTTATGCATGCTTATGCAAGTATATGGATACTTATGCAAGTCATGTATATGTTTAAATGCAAGATTTATGTGATATGCAAGTTATGCATGCTTATGAAGTTATGTGAATGAATATGCAAGTTATGTGTATGCTCAAATGCAAGATTAACATGTTATGCATGCTTATGAAGTTATGTGAATGAATATGCAATTTATGTGTATGCTTAAATGCAAGATTAACATGTTATGCATGCTTATGAAGTTATGTGAATAATTATGCAAGTTATGTGTATGCTTAAATGCAAGATTAACATGTTATGCATGCTTATGAAGTTATGTGAATAATTATGCAAGTTATGTGTATGCTTAAATGCAAGTTGGGTTAATATATGCTCATATATGCAAGTTGACATCCTCTTAACCCATGACAAAGTATATGCTAATATTTGGTTTAACCCATGATATTTGTGATGGATCTTCCCTTTATGAGAACGATTTACGTGGGGAACGATGGGGTTAATAAATATGTTAATTAAAAGTATGGTTGGGTATGATTAAGCATACCGTAAAAATAAATTAACATAAGCGGGAATTTACCTATTGAGTTAGGTCTACCCCATGGGAATTTACCTATTGAGTTAGGTCTACCCATGTTATGAAAAACTTGATATTAATTAGGGACAATTAATATGGGGTGATTAATTAGGTGTAATTAATCGACTAAGACACGAGGTTGGACTCATTTGTAGCGTAAAACTGCCCGGACCCAACCGGCTTAACCAGTTGCTACAAATGTTAGCCCAATGTGAGAGGTCTTAGGCACAAACTAAATACGTGATTAATATAAAGACACGAGGTTAGACTCGGTTATGACATAAGGCTGCCCGGACCCAACCGGCTTAACCAGCGGTCATAAAAGATAGTCTAATGTGAGAGGTCTTTATGAGAATCACGGTCTTAATTAATTAAGAAACACTTAACCAGATAAGCATGTAGTAGAGCATGAGGGGTTAAGTGGGTGCCTTGGGTGGCATGTGGAAATCTAGTGGGTTGCCTTGGGTGGCAATAAAAAATACGATTAGAATACTTAACCAAGTGGAAACATGTAATTAAACATGATTAAAGGGTTAAGTGGGATACACTAGATAAGTAACAAGCTTAGGTGGGTAGCTTGTGGGGGCCCATTTCAACCAATATCCCAAACGTATCTTTGTGGGCTCGACTCTAGTCGGGTGACGGGACACGCATATTGGGCTTGACTATAAGAGGCCAAAATGGGTTAGCGGTGGCAACGCAAGTCCAACGGGCTTCATATGCGTGTATGGGCCCGGGCTGGTAGATAAGCCGTTGTTGCATCGTGTAGGTATAAGCCGTGCACCGTGGATAATATTGGGTTGCCACTTTAGGGGGAGTGATACACCCCACTGTGGGTCCAGCACGGGTATCTACGTTAGGGAGCCGATCGCTTGGGGTAGTGGGGTACACCTAGTGGAGATAGGGGCAGACGGCACCTATGTGGTCAGCTAGGGGTACATGAAACTACTAGTTATATCTTTTAAGTCCTTGGGTGGGATCAACCTTTGAGTAGGAATGACTGGTGTGGTGCAGTTAGTAATTATCCTTGGGTGGGTAGATGCGTCCTGACGGTTATCTTAGTTTATTCTAAGTCTACCAAGCTGCTTAGTGTAGCCATTCATCCCCAGATATTACCGTGGGTCAAGTTTATGTCTTCTCTGGTTACTTTAATGATTGTATTGTTAAAGTTATAGGACTCACTCAGACTTATGTCTGACCCCGTTGTTTTTATCTTTTTCCCAACCCTCAGGTCCTACGGTGGATCCTAGCAGTAGTAGAGCTTGATCGGATTGCTGTTCCAGTCTTTCGGAGCTTGGGTAGATGTAAAGCTCCAGTTATCCAGTTATCTCTTCTTTTGTCATGGCTATTGTATGAGAGAGTGGGATTATGTACTTCTTTATTTTGACGGATATTGTACTTGACTTTTATCATGGTTTTATGATGTAACCAGACATGTTTATTTCCGCTGTTATGAGATGATGTTTTAAAATTTCAAGTACTATTTATATCTGTCTTGGTGTAATTTTTCTGTTCTATATTCACTAAAATACTCCACCGATGCTATGGCATTCCCTCTATGAGTGACCATAGCGGGTGTGGGGTGTTACAGTGCTCTAGTAGTATTCGCTAGTAATGTGGACAGTTCGCATCGCCCGTATGTTAATTATCGTGAGTAGAACAAGAAGAATAGAAAACCATTACCAAGGATCGATGATTTGTTTGATCAGCTTGTTGGAACATCTGTTTTCTCTTGATCTTGCTACTGGATTCCATCAGTTCAGAGTAGTTGAGGATAGTATAGACAAAACTGCGTTCAGAACTCCAGATGGATTCTTAGAATGGCTGGTCACGCCATTCAGTTTGACTAATGCACCCGCCTACTTCGTGGACTTGATGAGTAGGGTGCCTAGGGAGTTCCTGAACAAGTTTGTGGTAGTCTTTGTAGATGATATCATGACTTTCTTAAAGAACGAGGAAGAACATGCTAGACATCTCAAGGAGGTGATGGATACGCCTAGAGCGCATCAGTTGAAAGCCAAGTCCTCCAAATGTCATTTTGGAGAAAAAGAAGTTAGATTTCTTGGGCACATAGTTTCTAAGCAAGGCTTAGCGGTGGATCCCGCTAAAGTGGTCGCGGTTCAAAACCGAAAAGCTCTGACGAGGACAGTTGAAGTAAGAAGCTTTCTCAGTTTAATTAGTTAGTTAGCGTCCCTTGAGCTTAGACCTATCCTTATGGATCAAGTAGGGACTTCGTAGAAAGAAGACCCGCAGTTAGTTGAGATCATGGACAAGTTGATTAGAGGCAGGATGTTAAGTCACCTCGCCATAAATGACAAGGGATGGCTAAGACGCGATGAGAGAAAGAAGGTTCTTGAAGATGCGCATCACCCGAGGAGGTGGCCGAGTTTGTCCCAAGGTGCATGTTGTGCCAACAGGTTAAGGCCGAGTCATAGAAGCCCGGTGGGCTATTACATCCATTGGAGGTCCCCGCCATGGAAGTTGGAAAGCGTCACGAAGGATTTCGTGGATGGACTGCCCAGATCAAGGAAAGCGAATACGAGCATGTGGGTCATAGTAGGTAGACTCACGAAGAGTGCTCATTTCACTCCGGTAAAGAGCGAAAGGACTGCATTATAGCTAGCAATGGATTACTTTCAAGAAATAAGGAGGTTGCACGGGGTTCCCTCAAGTATAGTTAGTAACCGTGGCTCAATCTTCACTAGCCAGTTTTGGAATAGTCTACGGGAATTCATGGGCAAGCGACTGAATCTAAGTACGGCCTAACATTCACAGGCGGATGGTTCATTTCGTTTAAGCATGAGTTATAGAAAATCACGTTAGTAAGAGCAATTGGCAACGTGGGTTGGTATTTTCAAGAAAAGTTCTGCTACGTGGAATACTTTATAGTAAGTAAACGAGATCCAGGATTCACTAGTGAATTTTGGAGAGCTTGCATGAAACCATGAGGTCATAGTTATGTTTAAGTCAAGAATGATAGAAGAGTAAGTGAAAAAGGAAGACAAGAGGCGACAATGAAATGGGTTCCAACTCATATTTGGAAATAAGAGTTAAGAAGCCAAGGAATCATGAAGTAAAAGACGGTCAAAGCACAGTGGAGTTAAACTCAAGGAAACGTGACTTAGAAGATTGAAGGCTGGATACGCGCATCATATCTTTTTATGAGTATATCCTTGATCCTTGTTTTCCTGTGGAGCTTACTCGCATGTTATCTTTTACGTATATCCTCTCGGTCCCATACTCGATCCCATTTCTGTTGTAAACTCCATAAGGGGGGTATGACTCATCGGTTAGTAATGCATGTCAGGGTTTGAAGGGGTCCGTAAGGTTGACTAAACCTTTTGGGCTTTTATAGGATTGGGGTTGGGTTAGAAAGGGATTTCTTGTAATCCAAAAGGAGTATATCTTGCTTATCTTCCCGATCTCTTTGTAGCATATCTTTCTTTTGCTATCTATATCGTGTTAATCTTGTCATGAGAACCTTAGGTAGAAACCCTTTGGATGAAACATGTGTTTGAAACATGTTATGCTTGATGTTTGCAAGTGGTTGCAAGTGTTTGCAAGTGGTTACTCGTGGATGCATTATACACGTTAGGCACTAGATCGGCTCACACACTCCTCATATTGCATATGCATGAGTGTTTACGCTTATTCATGGATGAAAATTTTTGTGTTATCACATGGATGTTGCATATGGATGTATGTTATGTGCACACATATAGATGTTATACATTATGTTAGGAATTGCATACATATGGATTCATTTCACTAACATAATTTGCATTGATGATATTTGCATAAGATAAGTACATATACACACACCTTTGCATATGTTCATACAACATTTAGAATCTTGTAAGGACAATGATTGCTCGTGGATGATGTTTTGAGTAGATGGATGTTGGATGGTAGGATACGTTCTTCCTAACTTGAAGATTTCGGGGACGAAATCCTTTAAGGAGGGGAGAATATAACAACCCGTATTTTCAATAACCTGTTATAACGTAAATCGAGGCAGAATTTAATTTATAATTCTGAATCAAGGGAAACGGGCTATGCCATTGCGTTCGTCTCGGAAATATACGCGAAATAGAGTCCGAGTTTTCGAAAATCGGAGTACGTATGACCCGATTAAGGCCCAATGAAGTTTTCAGAAAATTTCAAGTTCAAAACAGATTTCGAATTTCGGGTTCAAAATTCGAAAAACGGTCAGATTGGGCTAGGCGGGAAAATACCCGCCAGAGCACTCAAGTCGACAGCCCTGTCGACTTGGGAGTCGACTTGGTTGGACCCAAGTCGACAGCCCTGTCGACTTGGCTGTCGACTTGGTTCAGCCGAGCAGTTTTGCCTGGTGCACCATTTTCGAGTTGTGTTGAGTTTGGGGGCCAGATTCGGTTTTGAGGGCTGAGATTGGAATAAGGGTTTAATCCTAAGGTTGAAACTAATCCTAATCTCTATAAATAAGCCCCTAACCTAACCCTATATCATCATTATTCATTCAATTAACTAAACTATGGCAAAATCATTCCTCTCATGGCCTCCACTCTCTTCATAAAATTCTAAGTTATTTCTATGAGAGATTTTCCATGCATACAAGTGTTTTCAAGCTTGTATGAGTGTCATTAGCTTGCATTCAAGTCAAGTTTCCATATTTACATCATAAAGCAAGGGTTTTGATCATTTTGGCTCAAGGGTTTTTCTATTGGAGCTTGCATTTTGGGTTTATTTGATTGCATAAGGGCTTTGTCTCAATCTATATATATTTTTGTGTCTTCATAAGCATTGTAAGCCCTTTTCTACTTTCATATTTAAACTCTAAAGTTAAATGAATGATGCAAGTTTGGTTGATCATTATGATATGCAAGTTTGCCATGATATGCAAGTTTACTATGTCATGTTATGCAAGTTTGATATGCAAGTTTACTATGTCATGTTATGCAAGCTTGATATGTTATGATATGCAAGTTTGCCATGTTATGTTATGCAAGTTTTCCATGTTATGATATGCAAGTTGTCATGTTATGTATGCAAGTTTGGGTGGATCATTTTACTCATGTTATCATGTTATGCAAGCTTACCTTGAGTATATGAACATAAAGCTTCAAGCTTTATGCTAAAGGTTGCATTTTGGCAACATGTAAGTTATCATATCTCTTATGATAACTTGCATGTGAGGCTAAATGCGAACTTATGGCCATTTCTACATGTCATTTATCACCATGTATCACCAATATGCTAAGTTTGGTTTTATGCATGCTTTTGAGGCCTAAAAATGTAATATGCAAGTATATGAACATATGTACATTTCATATGCCACCATGTTAAACTTGTGGCTTTAACACCTTTCTGTCATGATTATGCCAAGTTCCCTCTTTCTATCCTTTATGCGCTATTGTGATATGTAAGCGATGGGATTGCGTTTGGGGTTGGGTAAAGTTAAAAGACATAAAAACATAAGATTGGGAATTTACCTGTTAAGTTAGGTCTACCCATTGGGAATTTACTTATTAAGTTAGGTCTACCCAAATTCTTGAAAACTTGTAATATGTTTTGGAAACATGATGGAAATGACACTTAGAAAATATAAGTGTGACCAACTCGAGGTTGGGTTGAGTTTGTAGCGTAAAACTACCCGGAACCGACCGGCTTAACTAGTTGCTACAAACAATAGGACCCAATGTGAGAAGTTGGTCATGTTGTACCTTGAACCTGAGGTTAGACCAAGTTGTGGTGTAAAGCTACCCGGACCCGCCCGGCTTAACTAGTAACCACAACAAGGTCTAATGTGAGAGGTTAAGGCACATTAAATTAATTAATGCCTCATGATTAGGGTTAAGTCATGGTCCACTTAATACTTAACCAATTTGGGCTTGGTGGATTAATCGGGGTTAAGTCGTGAACCCATCGTTACACTTAACCAAGTTAATCCATGATTAGTAAAAGGGTTAAATTGTACTTAACCCACTAGAAAATCCTAGCAATGGGGGTCCACTCCAGCAGTAATCCCAAGTTTGTATCATTAAGACCCTAGGGACTAGGCTAGGGTGGGGGCACGATTACTGGACTGGTATAAGTGACCAAAACGACGGTCGAGTGGTACGCCGATGTAGTCCCGGACGGACTATGGTCGTGCACGTAGTCCGTATTTGGAGAAGTCAAGCATGGGTACCAGTAGATCGAGACTGTGCACTTATGATTATGGTGTCCAGGGGTTGACACCCTAGGGCTTGATACACCAGACGGGAGACTCGGCACAGTCCGACTACAATTATGTTTGGGCCGTATTGACACCAACACGTGACGAGTTAGGCTTATAGGGAGCCGATCGACTAGACCGTTTGGTTGGACCTCGTATTAGGGTCACTTCATGTTATTGGGCCAAAGCCTGGGCCAAGGGATCAATACTTGTTTATTCAAGTCATGTTAGCTTGCTAGTACACCTGTGGTGCAAAACCCTTAAACCTGATTATGCGATGACACCTTTATCTACCTTGTTAGTTAATCATCATGCTAGTATGTTGTTATCCTTATGTTCATCCCTGCTTCTCATCCCAGTTAACTTTATCAGTTTACATTGATTGTAGTAGGGCTTACTCGGTCTTTTTGACTGACCTGTTTTTCTTTCGCCTCTTTTCTTCCGTTCCCCCCCCCCTCCCCAGGTTCTCAGGGTGGGAATATTGGAGCTTAGCTTGGATTTCTGATCGCTTGCTTGTGGGATTTTAGCTCATGTACGGTCTTGACATGAAGCTAGCTATGGTTATCACTTATTTTAGGGATAGTACTTATGTATTTCAGTTTTTCAGTGATGTTGTTTTTATCTAGACTTGTGTATTTGGAAAGTTGACATTATGTTGTACCAGACTTGTTTTGAAATGGTTTCAAATCTTCCGCTGTTTTACTTATCTTATTTACTCTGTTTACATATATACATATGTTCTTGTTCTGCCTTGATATTTCATTATGCATGTTTACCTGATTCAAACGCCCCTCCAAAGTTAGAGTGCTTGCAAGAGACACCCTGGCGAAGGCGGGGTGTCACACCCCCTCTACTAACGAAGATGCATTCTGAGGGGCAAAGTGTTAACCCTCTTTCTAGCAAGAGTCTCAACGAGCCAGACCAAATCCCAAATGCGCAAATGGATATAAGCCGCGGTTCAGGAAGCCCAGCCGACGCTCGGTCCAAAGCAGTCACAAATCGTCCCAAGTCCAGCCTAGTTAATTGACATCTCACTCCATAAGAATAGCTCTCTAAGTCAACCGAGTATCTCGCTTCCGTAAAAGCCACGTCGACCGATTATCTCGGGATAGCGTGGAAATCTTCTACAGAGCCATTCCACCGTATATCCCGACTTCCAAGGCAATAAAAGTGGTCAAACCATATCCGGATAAAGCTCTACTTTGATATACCTCTCCATAGATGCCACGTCAGCCACAACTTTCGATGATACTATTTATGAACGGTGGAATCAGTCTCCAGCCGCTATTAAAACCAACTGATGGATTCCACGTGTCTAGGCTTTCCTGGAATGGCCGGACCATATCGCAACAGCCCAAGCTGCATTCTCTACCTATAAATACCTCCAAGCTTAAAAAGAGGAGGGGGGAGAGAGTTTCTTTTAGACTACTTTCAGGCCTCTCTATGTTTCTCTTAATCTCTCTCAAAAAGAAGAAGGGAAAAAAGCCACCTTCTCTTTCTTCTTCAAACAGAAAAAGCATTGTATTTGTAATCATATATATACATATACATATATATATATATATATATATATATATATATATATATATACATATATATGAAGTGGACGTAGGCACCGACTTTGCAGAACCACTATAAAAACTTTGTGTGTGCTTCCCTTTCTTTTTACTTTTACTGCAATTTATAATCTTTATTCGTGTGTTGATCGCACTATTGGGGGTTGACTGTCACTAGTGACCAACTTTTGATGGAAATGAGAATGTTTTAGTTCTGATCAGAATGTTTTTGTTTTTTCATTTGTGGTCAGGTCAGCCTTAGTTTTCACTTATTGAAGACATCGTTATGAAGACGAAGATGGATCTCAATAGACGTATTTATTACTATTCCACTGCAAATATTGGTATGTTTATGATAATTGTTGTAAAATATAATCAAATGTTTGTTTTAACATCTTCTTAAACTGTTATTTATTTATTTATTATATTTTGTCCTTTCGTTGTGAGATTTTGTGATTGTTTTTCCTCTTTCTTTTTTCTTATATTAATCCCAAGACGGAAATGAGAATGTTTTAGTTCTGATCCGAATGTTTTTTTTTCATTTGTGGTCAGGTCAGCCTGAGTGTTCACTTATTGAAGACATCGTTATGAAGATGAAGATGGATCTCAATAGACGTATTTAGTATTATTCCACTGCAAATATTGGTATGTTTATGATAATTAATTGTGATAATTGTTGTAAAATATAATCAAATGTATGTTTTAACATCTTCATGAACTGTTATTTATTTATTATATTTTGTCCTTCCATTGTGAGATTTTGTAATTGTTTTTCCTCTTTCTTTTTTTTCTTATATTAATCCCAATAACATTCTATACTTTAGATTTGTTTAAGTCGACATGTGAGAATCATTATCAATTTGAATGGTGAAAAATCTAGGTCGTTACCAGTAACACCCCGTAATTTTAAACAACACTATAATGATAAACTAAGTAATACTTAATTAAATATTGGGAATTAAGTAAAACAAACTGCGTCATTCCATTTGTCTCGGAATTCTTCTTAAGATAGACTCAAAGTTTGCATAAAACGGACGTCAGATAAGGAAGATATTAAAGTTTGTAGTTTGTATATATATAAGCATAATATATATAAATAAACTAACCTAGAAAACCAAAATCATGAAGTGAAAAAAGGAAAGAAATCGGCCTATTAGGGTTCGACCCTGTCCCTTATGCGTGTTGACCCATGGGTCGACCACTCCACGGGGGTGTCGACCCCTATGTCGACCCCACCGAGATCTAGGCCTATTCCTGCCTGGAACCTGGACGCATTTATGAACATGATTGGTTGACCAAAGGCTATATATAGGACCTCATTCTCATTGTTTATATTTACTAAAAACAATGGAGACAACGAGGTATTGTTGCAACTCAGTTTGAACTAGCCTATTCTTCTTCAAAAATAAGTTATATGTATTCAAGGATCTATGCTACAACATCTACAATCAATCCTCTGTTCATTAGATCCAGTCCCGTGCAATTTATTCCCCATTGTTATCTCGCAGTATCTCTACTATATCATGTAGCGGAATTCTACCGCTGCGCTATTTCCAAATAGCCTCTGAAATAGCCTCTCCGCTTTAAGCCCCGCTATATTCCGATATTCCCGATATATCCCATTATTTCGGCCACATTCCGCTATATCTTCTAAGAAATGAATTTTCAAATGACATTTATACATTATAAGTTTACACAAATATTGATTTCCACTCAATATTTTTACCCTTACAATTTTATTTATCACATACATAAATTTCTAGATGAGTCTTTGTAAAGGCCCGCAAATCCGTACTATCTGAGTTTACTAATAACACCACACGTACAACCCAAATTGCACAGAAATACGAATCATTATTAGAAAGAAGTTAGAGGATGAGAAATAAAAAGAAAGAATGGTTAGAATAAAAGAAAACAAAGAAGACAAATCTCACAGCAGAACGAATAAAATATATTATATAACATAACTTTTGAAATACAAATCAGTAACTTTATACACATACCATCATCCGAGAACAACTTTTATTCCTGGAACAGTTATAAACACCTATTTCCAGATACAAACATGGTTCACAGCAGAATATATGATAGTCTATATCTAACTGGTGAAGCCTCCTGCTTCTAGCTCCTCCAAATGAATCTGTAAAATCCCGACTACTTGACTGCCCGTACAAATTTGGGAACCCAAGAGTTTAGGGAAAACAAACAAAATAAACTCTGGGTCGGTCATGGAAATGATGTGAGTAAACTCCAACCATTTGTTTAACTATCAAAATCCTTTCGAAAGAAAAGATAATAGTAAGACTATCCCACACATAACATGGACGGTTTTTATCTTACTATAACCCAAAACACTTTGATACAAAAAATCCAGTGATATTATAATAGTATCTAAATCATATAGATAACAATCTAGCAGAATGCTTGCATCTCATGCTCCACATATATAGTATAAAATCAAAAACTGCAAGACGCTTATTGGAGATTGGATTTCCAACATGACAAGGTATGGAACCACCTTCCAATCAGTGTACCCTAGAGGCGATACACTGGGGTTCAACAAGAACATCTTGCAACCCGGCCTACACATGACCGGCCACTCATTTCGCTTGAGTCTATCGTATGTATTTCACCAACGGTTGGGATCGACAACCGTTTCCCGATTGGGACAACATCGAATAGAATAAGAAATTAAATAAATCTCTAGATAGGTGATTATACATCCTAATGGGAGCGACCCACATAGCCATGTTGCCTGCCCGATTTTTGTCATTTCCCGGTTGTTGAGGCCTGAGTCTACGATTACTTTCTATTCATTGATAACGCAATCACTTTGAATGCCACATTGTCATATCCGTTAATCACTAATTGATTTGCACAAATATTCTGGATGTTATGCTAAGGGAATAAATCCATTGCAACAATATATATTTATACAGACCAACTCATGCGATCATTGGAAATACTTTGTCAGACATTCGTCCATATATGTTCGTTCTGGGATTGAACGAATCCGAAGGCACAATTTATATTAATAGAAAAAGCCCTTGCACTTTACACCATCTTCGATTATCTTCATATAATCCGATTCGCAACGCTACTGCCAATACAGAGTGGTTCTCGGATAATAATCCAACCGGTCTCTCTATATCGACAACGATATTGGCAAACACTTCGATAGTCGGTTATTTAACTATCGAAGTAAAACAAACATCCATTCACCACGTCAAACAAATCACTGGGCCCTTGATTAATTTTTCAATAATTTAAAACACTTCTCCATTTCTTTATCAATATTTGTTAACCAAATATTTCTAGAAATCTTATTGATCTCTTATGCTAGTTGAAAAAAAAACATTTCCCTATATCACCTTCTTTTATTTCTATACTTAGAAAATATATTCTATTTGCAATTGAAAACATTTTCAATCACTTATCTCTTTCCCGACTGCTTTAATTATACTCAGGAAATATTTATTTTTATATTTTCAAAATTTCATCACTTGGGTTAAAACGAATGCTGTATAAAACATCGTTACAAGAACCCAAAATATTTTATTCAACTATCTCTTTACCAATACTTCTCTTCGAGACTGGATCCTGCTATTTATGAATTAAAAATGAAATCAACCAAGTTGGGGTAAAATTACCTCTCAGACCTTGACTGAAACATCCTCAACTTCAAAACAACAAAACCACTAACCTTGAATAAACACATTATAAAACCCAATTATTCATTTTTAAAACATGTATATAGTTAGCTTTCTATTTCTAATTTATAGATTTCCCTTTTTGCTTAAAATATTCTATTTTCAATTTCGTTTCCTTATTGAATTCTATATACATCGATACATTGATTTCTAACTATCAAATTATCTTTAAAAATATTCTAACTCCTTAAATTCCCGGAAAAAATCGCTATTACCTCCCTTGTACCGGGAGCATCGTGATATTTCAAATAGCCTCCCATGGCCCTTACCAATTCAAAAGAAAAAGAAAAGCCAAGCGGCTTGCTGATACGGCGCATCCTTAAATTCCCGGAAAAAATCGCTATTACCTCCCTTGTACCGGGAGCATCGTGATATTTCAAATAGCCTCCCATGGCCCTTACCAATTCAAAAGAAAAAGAAAAAGCCAAGCGGCTTGCCGATACGGCGCATAAAATCTCATATATGAATTTAAACATGTACCTTTTTGTCGGGCACATAAATTAAATTCTTCGTATACTCCATCCCATACATGTCTAACACATGCTCACCTGTTTTCAACTCAATTCAACTCAATTCAATTGTTTGAATTCAGTTTTGCTCATTTATTCTTTAATTAGCTATTTTGCCTATTTCACGTCCTTGCTTGAACATAACATATTCAAACAAAATATTTAACTCGCCCATAACCAAATTGAATTTCAATTTCAATTCTAATTTCCTTTTCGATTTCGAATATAAATTTAAAATCGAATTTACTTGTTCAAAGCCCAATATTAATTCAAAAATCTCATTAACTAATCACTACTCAAATTAGTTAATCCTATTCAATAATCAAAAAACTGTTTTCTGTTTCAGAAAAATCAATTCATTTCTCCACCTGAGTTCGTATATAATTTACAGCTCAAAATCTGGAATTTCTAAATAGAAATTCGGATTTTATTCGCTTAAAATCCTATTTTAAATTAAATAAACCGTTATGGTTTTTAAATGGTTATGGCGCTGTTTTTCGAAAAATTTGATTTTGATATAACTCAAAATATATATGACGAAATTCAGATTTTTCTCCTCCATTAGAAAACTATTATCAAATCGGTCCTGACGATTCTTGTTTCAAAGAATATCAACATCAATTGAGTTCTGTATACTCAATTGAAATTCGAAACGACAATCTATGAACTGCAGCGCTGTGGCGAGTTCGTTTTAATTATATTTATATATATAAACTTTTAAACTTCGTTAAAATGAATTCAACTCCATTTAAACTCTATTCGAATTTTAATATTCAAACTCCATTTCATTTCTGTTTGAATTCTAATATTCAAACTCCATTTTAACTCTATTTGAATTTTCTTGATTCAAACTCTATTTTCACTTTTATTTGAATTCTATATTTTAAATTTCTTTTGAACTTTCTTTATTCAAATCCATTTCAATTCCCTTGAGTTCAAATTCTATTTGAATTCCTTTAAATTCAAATTTCTATTTCAATTCTTTTGAATTCAATTCTATTTTCAATCTCCATTTGAATTACTATATTCAAATCTATTTCAATTCTATCAAATCTATTTCAATTCTATATTAATTCTATATTCAAAGTCTATTTCAAATTCTATTTTGAAATTCTATTTCAAGTTCTAGTTAAATTTCCTGTTATTCAAATTTCCATTTGAATTCTATATATTCAAATTCTATATTAAATTCTATGTGGATTCTATATTCAACTTCTATTTCAATTCTATATCCAAATTCTAAATTTGGATTTTCTTATTCAAATTTCTATTCTCAAATTCCATTTAAAATTTCTATATTCCCAATTCCAAAGTTTAAATTCCATTTGGTAACTTCTAATTAAATAAATTTGAATTAATCGAATTCAAAATCATAAATCCTTATGGATTTATTTAGTCCAATTTATATTCTGACAATAGAATAAATCCCATCGTTTATTTCTTTAAATGATTTTCCCCATTTATTTTTTTAAAATTCACATTTGAATTTAAATAATCAAATTATCCAAGTGATAATTTTTCTACTTTCTATTTACAAACCTTATTTACTTTACTCTTTTATATTTTCTTAAACAAGTCTCGATTTCAATTTCCTTTCGAAATAAATATTTTCTACTTTGGAAAAATAGTTCCCTTTTTCGAATTCAACTTATAATTTATTTCTGAATTATCCAGTGAAAATTCTCTTCCCTTCATTTAAAACATCGTTTATAAAGAGTTTCTTGTTTAATTCCTTTAAAACAAGTTAATATTTTTATTCCATTCAAATTTCAAATTCTATTTTAGAAAAAATAGAATTTTTCTTTTTCACTCTAGAAATTTCCTTTTTCGATATTTTTAAATATCAATACTTAAGCCCAATGATATTTAAACACCCAAACAACTAATTGTTTATTTCAGGTTTTCTAACACATCATATATGACAGTGCATATGCCGACAAGTAAACAAACAGATAATATATTTTTGAGAAATCCAGTTGGATTCCTCCAACCTGTTTTCCTGCATCCATAAACGTTAGTCAACAGAAATAACACCCCGTATTTTCTGTGAGCGTATAAGTAACAAATCCGAGAATAATTAAATTTTAAAATAAGAATCAAGGGAAACGGGTTGCGCCATTGCGCTCGTCTCGGAATTCTGCATGAAATCGAGTTCGAGTTTTCGAAAATCGGAGATCGTATGACCAAGTTATGACCCTCAGAAGTTTCAAGAATTTAAATAAAATAAAACAGCTCGAAAATAAAGCCAGAAATTCGAAATTCAAACCCAGAGAAGGCTGGCGGGAAAATTCCCGCCTATATACCCAAGTCGACTAGGGAGTCGACCCCCCCTCCCCAACCAGGTCTGACTGGGGATTCGACTGTGGTGTCGACCTCCCCAAGACCAGGTCGACTAGGTAGTCGACCTGGGGGTCGACTTGCTCCCGAATCCCAGTTTTTGAACCTGGTTCTTTCTGATGTATCCGGTCTCGTTTTTTATCTAGATTCGTCCGCCTAATCCTATATAAATAGCCCCCTAGCCTCATTTTCTCTACACAATTTCATTTTGTCTATACTCTGCCTCCGTTATTATTAAATAAAATAATGGCGTCGTTACTCTGCTGGAATCAAAACTTGGACTGATGCATCTTCTTCCAACCTGATTAGAATTAAATGCAAATCAAATCTCAAATCAAAGTTTAGAGCTACAACAACAATTAAAGAGGAATAATTCATCATTTCTGCATCAACAACAGTTTATTATCCTTTCTTAAAACAACGAAAGGCAAATACAGTTATTTTCCGCTATAAACTGTAACTATAATTGTGACATGATTGTAAATCTGAATTTGAGGTTGTGTATGTTCTGTTCTGATATATTTTATTCTGTATCTCTTTCTTCTTTCTGTTCTATAGCCAGATTACCACGAGCCTGCGCCACATCCCATAAGAGATTAACGCACGAACGCTAAATTTTGGGACAAACAATAATGCATAGTTGGACATGAAACTTTTGCCTATGAGACTATTGCCTATGACTATGATTCATTGACTATGAGAATATTGCATATGACATTGAATAAGAAACTATTATAATTAGTCGTCTATGACTATTGTGGTTAGTTGCCTATAACTATTGTATTTGTTTCTTATGCCTATTCCCTTAATGATGTTAGATCTCATATTTACTATGTAACTTTGCTAGTTTATTCCCATTCACTGTTATGTACATCGAGCCTAGAGGGGCCATTATCATTGTATTTGGTTCATTATTGCATGCCTATTCTTTCTTGTGTTTATCCCCTATTCCTTTTGCTAGGGCCATTTCATGAGTATTTAGAGAACTTGTGGAAACATGTTATACGGGGATTGGGCGTAGCTTAATTAAGTTAATTTGGCATAGCAAATATGTTAGCATAATCTGAATTGGCTATAATAGAGAATGATTTACATGTGTATTAGTCCTGGACATAAATGGTAAACTAGAATATTAAATCTAGTTTTGACATGAACTGTAAATGGGAATATTAAGGCTAAAATTTGGGGCATATATTGTATTATGAATTATGACCTTGATTTGGGCATGTAAGTTTAGGCTAAATTCATAATTAGCCAAGATATGTCAATGAAACTTTAAGGAATGATTAAATCTTTTACATTGCCTAATCCGCTAGTTCTGTTATATTTCCTAAACTGCTAACTAGATTGAATTGCCTAATCTGCTAACTATGTTAAAATTGCCTTATCTGCTAGACTTGTCAAATCGCCTAATCTGCAAGTTCTGTTATTTGTTTAGTCTGTTGAATAACCTGTTGGAACTGAAATGCTGAAATTTGAAGCACGTAAATCTGTAGGCTCGATTTAAAATTGAGGAAAGCTTGTTAATAGAACCTCAAATAATCTACTGTAACTTGTACATAAGTTAATTTGTTAAATTAGCATGATTAGTCTGATATTAGCATAGTCTGCGAATGAATGCATTGGCTAAACATGAAACATGGCTAACTCGAGGTTAGAATGAGTTTGCGGCGTAATCCTGCCCGGAACCGCCCGGCACATCCAATGGCCACAAACAATAGGTTCTAATGTGAGATGTTAGTCATAACATGTTTGAAACCCGAGGTTAGACTCAGTTTGCGGCAGAAACCTGCCCGGAACCAACCGGCCTAACCAGTGGCCGCAAACTGTCAGTCTAATGGGAGAGGTCTACGTGTTAATTTTTAATTAATACAAATCTGAGATAAATATGATGTCTAAAACGTGTTGGGTGGGTAGGGTTAAACCAATTGGACTAATGAATTTTACAGACCCGTTTCATGAATCTGTAGGCCCAATTACAAAATTAGATAAATCTGTTAAATCCGTATATCTGATCCGTTAGTCTGAAACTTGTCTGATCTGTGAACTAGTTGATTTGAACTCTGTATGTCTGAACTTGTAAACAAGTTAATCTGAAATCTGTTAGTTTGGGGACACAAGGTTAGGAGGGAAATTACTTGTGTCATCTGTAGTTTTGGACCCATATTAGTCAGTAACCCTTTCTGGTATCAAACTTTGACCCAACAGTAGGTAGGGTCCGGGCACGCTTACTGAACTAATTATAAGCGGTTCATTCTGATAATGGCGAGGGGTGTTGATGGTGCGTTCCAACCGGGTCATGTGCGTGCATGGATCCCGGTCTGCCTCTGAGGATGTAAGACGCCGTGACATCTGTAAATAGGTCTGTGCCAATTCATTGTCACTTTAGGGAGTGATACACCCTACTGTAGGGCCAACACAGGGTATTGAAGTATTAGGGAGCCGATCGCTTGGGGTAAGGTTTGAGGGTACACTTAGTTCTATCTGTTTCTGTTGGTACCGTCTGTTTCTGTTGGGTGGTAACACCTGTCTGTTTCTGTGTGGTACCGTCTGTTCGGGTGGTAAAGGCCCATTTACTAGTGTACACCTAATTCTACATTCCGTTTCCGTAGGGATTAATCTGTTTATGTTTCCGTCTGTTTCTGTTTTGGTGGTAAAGGCCCATTATTAGCATTATGTTTCTGTCTGTTTCTGTTCGCGTGGTAAAGGCCCATTATTTGCATTCTATTTCTGTTTGTTTCTGTTCGGGTAGTAAAGGCCCATTATTAGCATTCTATTTCTGTCTGTTTCTGTTCGGGTGGTAAAAGCCCATTATTAGCATTCGGTTTCTGTCTGTTTCTGTTGGAGTGGTAAAGGCCCATTACAAGCATTCTCTTCTGCGGAAATTATTCTGTTCCCGTTTCTGTTTCAGTTTAGACATGAGGGTGAGACCTAATCTTGTTATACTAGTATTAGTGCAGAGAAATGAAAAGTAATATTATTCTGTTTCTTCTGTTTAACCTAAGAACATCTACTGCTCCTGTTACTGTTATCTCTTATCCAACTTATTTTCATATCATAATTATTATTATCTGTTCATATGTTGAAAGTCACTGGAATTGTGACGATCCCAAAATCTGTTTGACGGTATTAAGGATAATCATTGGAATATAACACATCAATCATCATAGCAGAGTACAGATAATAACGAAAACAATAAATAGAATAATTTTACATGGATATGACAGCGGAATCACAACATGTAACAACATCAAAATAGCACAACGTAGGATATAACTAAGTAAATAAAAGGGAAATGATCAGTCACCATCGCCATAGGCGGAATATATACATACAGTGAGACATAATAAGGGTATCAGTCTACATCGCCGAAGGCGGTAAATATACATACGATAATAAGTACTGGAAGTAAAGCAGTTTGCATTGCCCATGGTGGAATCATAATATAAATACAATAATGGAGGAAAATGTCAAAGTCATCTCGGTGAAGTCAACCTCGCCATGAGCCAAAAGGGCACTCCATACTACAGTGCTGAGCCAAAAACAACCTGTCACCTATGAACTAGGTTGCCTATGTGAAAATAAGGGCACCTGCGTTTGCAAAGTGAAACAAACAACGAGTCAGTCATGGGGACTGGTATGAGAAATCTACTTAACAGTTTAAACTACAGTAATAAGCAAATCATAGGACCACGCCACTTTCGCGGAACGGGTTTACTCCAGTGATTGCTAGTTCATTTAAAACAAAGTAAATTCTTTAAAACAACGGAATACTTTGAAAAAGAATGAAGCCATTATAAGACTCAAGTCCCATCATACAATGCAACGCAAACCGGAGGATAGAGTTTTACCTTATAATAGCCAAATATGCTTGATACGTGTAAAGCAAAATCATTTGATATTATTACTAGTGCATATATGTTTCAAAAACGAATAACATCATAAATATCAATCATAGGCGGCATAGCTACCATCTACTATGTCGCCATACTAGTTCTACAATCGAATCCGTTATTTCGTATTGGAAATTGGATTTCCGTCATGAGCCGAGGCAAGGGGAAAGCTCCTCTCCGCTTCGAGACACTCTAGCAAATGCCTCAGGACTACACACTCTAGGTAACCCTTGGATCCTCCAAGGCCGGTCCTCTCCTACGTTTGAGGATTAATTATTCCTGAACACACGTTTCCCGGTCCTTACAGACCTAAAGTCGAGGCGCCTCGCATTCCAACAACCACATAGGTGAAAAGTAGATATATATGTCAGGGCTGGTAGGTCACTGACACCACCATAGCTAGAAAGAAACGTCATGCACTCCTTGGGTCCTTATCTCGTTTTTAACTCATACCGAGGTGTGACGCTCGCGAATCCACGCTATACAAAAAGCCAGGCCACATAGGCCGTGCTTTGATCATCAAACACAAGACTTTGCTTTGCAACAGAAGCCCTGATCACAGCATCTTGGCATGCCACATAGGCAATCCACTCCATTCGACTGATTTCTATCGATATATAACCTCAGAGCTCGTACGTCTCAGAGAAGGGCGTTAAGCAAAAGAATAAATTCTCCACCGTTAAATAGATATATATTTAACAGAGATCAATCAGTATAGAACAAAATCCAATGTCAGACACAAAGTCCATTTACAAGTCCGTTCTGGGTCTGAAAGAAACCGGAGGCGTCAAATTCCTCGTATATCCGTACAATCAACACATACGTTCAGACGGCTACTACTTCCGTTCCTTCACGGTAGCTACTCCAATCAGGAACCTAAGCAGCGTCCATCCAACCGATACGAAGATCGTCGGTCTTGAATCGTCTTTGTATTTTCCAATTCGAATCGTTCGATCAATTATTTGAAATGAGGGTTAGCTCGGCCTTTTCAAATAATTCACGTAATTAGAATTCAAATCAATTCTTTCCATGGTTATATTATTCGACATTCATATTTCAGTTCTCTAGTGTTCTTTTCGTGTCAAACACATACAACCATCAAATATCAAACAAATCAAGCCAAATTGGTTTATTTCCAATTTATGTTGCTTATAATATTTTATAACGATTTTTTGCCATTTTTATTTATTTAAAAATGGCCATATTAAATTAAACGACATTTCAGGTCGTGCCGTGGCACTGGCGCTGTTTTTCCCCAAATTTGTTTTACACATATCGGAAAATCTAACCGTTGGATTTCTACGAAGTCTATACCACTGGGAAAATATTCCTAAAGCGAATCCAATGGTTCCAGTTTCGTGAAAATCCGACGGTCGGATCTTCCACACTAGTCGTTTGAAGTTACGGTTTCAAAATTCGAACTGCAGCGTCGTTATTCGATTTAATTTAATTATATTTATATTTATATATAAATATAAACGATTCTGGCGCTGTTTTTCTTCAGATTTGAATTAAACATTCTAGACAATCCAACCGTTGGATTTTTACAAAGTTGGTGTCGTTGGAAAGATATTTCCAAGGCGAACCCAGCGGTTGCGGTTTCTGGAAAATCCGATGGTCGGATTTCTCGTACTAATCGATTCGAATTATGATTCCAAAACACGAACTGCACGGCTTCGATTCCTTTCAATTCTATTTATATTTATATATATAAATATAGTTCATTTTTTAATTTCAAATATAGTTCATTTATTAATTTCAACATCGTTTTCACATAATATTTCGAAAAATTTCGCCATAACCTCCTTTGTACGGGAAGGGGTTTGGAAATTTATTGGGCCGTGTTAGGTACCCAATAAATCCTATAAAGCATCCACATTTATATAGTGATATATTCTGGTGTTTACAGGGGAGCGTGTATAGGTAATAACTCCAGAGAATAAATTCTCGTCACCCTGTCAAGCCTGAGGGAGCGTGTATTTTTAATTACTCCAGAGGATAAATCCTTGTCATCTCGTCTCGTGTGGGAATAAATAGTCCATGTGTCGTATCTAATGACTAGAGAGACGTGATTATTGTTAACTCCAGACTCGTGTGGGGTTTTCATTAATCTGGCAATTTATCGTTATATTGTATATAGTCCATATCAGTCATCAGTTCAACCTGTAGTATAAAATCATCGCCATACAAGCCTCTCGCTTGTGTGGTAAATCTTCCACCTCGTAACACAAGCTCCAAATGCTTATGTGGAATATGATGAAGTATGCCTATCGTCAAGGAGAATGCCATGTAGTGTAGTTCAAAATTAATTGTTACTATCCTATGGCGATGTTTATTATTTCACACAGAATAACCAGCACTCCGCATCCAATGGCATTCACAGGAGTTGATATAAAAATAAAATTGCGCAGCCAACTCATCAAGGCTTACCTATTTGTCGGGCACGCAAATAATTTCTTTACTCTACAACTAATCCAATTTCCCTGTTCAACACATGTATATGTATGCAGAACAAAGCTAATAATAATATTTCTAGCAAACTAATATTTATTTCAACACGTGTGTATTTTTATCAAAGCGTATATATGATAAAAAAAATATTTTTATCGTCAAAAATATTTATTCAACATGTGAATGTTTTTAACACTTCATATTCACAATAAAAATGTAGTTTTTAAATTCTATTCATTTTATTTTAAAATACGATAACATTCAACACATGAATTTCAATTCCACGAATGAATTTCAATTCAACACATGAATATTCTCTATAGTTTGTATATATATATAAATGTGATTTTTATCGCTAAAGCTATTTGTTTAAAATTCGAATAACATTCAACACATGAAATTTGATTCAACGAATGAATTTCAATTCAACACATGAATATTCTCTATAGTTAATATATATATATATATATATATATATATATAAATGTGATTTTTGTCGCTAAATCTATTTATTTAAAATTCGAATAATATTCAACACATGAATTTCGATTCAACGAATGAATTTCAATTCAACACATGAATATTCTCTATAGTTTGTATATATATAAAAATGTTATTTTTATTGTTAAATCTATTGGTTTAAAATTTGAATAATATTCAACACATGAATTTCAACTCGACGAACGAATTTCAATTAAACACATGAATATTCTCTATAGCTTGTATATATATAAAAATGTGATTTTTATCGTTAAATCTATTTGTTTAAAATTCGAATAATATTCAACACATGAATTTCAATTCGACGAACGAATTTCAATTCAACACATGAATATTCTCTATAGTTTGTATATATATAAAAATGTGATTTTTATCGTTAAATCTATTTGTTTAAAATTTGAATAATATTCAACACATGAATTTCAACTCGACGAATGAATTTCAATTCAACATATGTAATTAATTTCAATGAATGAAAATTATTCTAACACATGAATATTTCAGAAAATTTCAGCAGCATAACGGCAGGGTAGTTAAAACCGGGACCGTCCCTTGTACGGCTCCTCGCTCTATCTTAAAACCTCGCGGTTTTTGACAATGAGGATCATGCATCTAGTTCGCACGCAAGCGACATGTTTTATTTTCATTTCCACAATCCTATTCTAATTTGTTTCAACCACAAGTGGGTATTTTTCAACCACAAAGGTATTTTCCAACCACAAAGGTATTTTTCAACCACAATATCAACCACAAACAATTATTTCCATCCATTCGTCATACCATATAATATCGCGCCAATCACAAGCAATAAATATCGTCCATGGTCATTGGACGAGGGGAGTATATATATATATATATATATATATATATATATATATATATTATTTCTATAATTCACTTGGATTTCATCACTATTCAAAGCATATATGTTTCATACAACACTTGTATAATTTATACATCGCTAATATAACTTATACAACACATGTACATGAGGTATACAATGCATATATAATTTACACTTCGCTTATATAATTTATACAACACGATTCCATTCACACAATTTAATTCAGATTCCTCACATTGGTTTTTGAAGTGCTAAAAATCGTATGAAGATCAGAAAAATCCGCGGCTTCTACTAGATGGTAGAGAGCCTCCCTGCGGTCCCGATGTTTCCTGTTTCATCGAATTTCGTTATCACACTAAAAAGATATGATTTTTCAAAGTTTTGCAACACCTAAAAGTGTTATTTTCAATTCAGAAATTTCAAAGCAGAATGTTTTGCAAACCTTCAAAACTAGGTTTTTAATTCTCGATCAATCCGTGCTGTTTCGTCTCGATCGGATGCTGCGACATCGAAGAGCTTCGAGCAGGCTTCCCAGCGCCTGTGGTGGCAGCGAACTCGGCGGCTCCAGGGATGATCGGCGGCGCTCCAAAGGTGAAGACTTCCTGGATGAAATTCGACGTCAATAGGGGATGGTTTCAGTCGAGGCTTGGTTTGATTGAAAGAGGGGAGGAAGGCGATTGGAAAAGCCAACTGGAGGCGGTGGCGAAATCGCCTGTGGCGGCGGCGACGAGTCCTGGAAGTTTCGAGCGGTTGCGTCATTCGTTTCAGAGAGGTTTGACCGACTTTTTTGATGCGAGAGAAAATGAAGATATTTTCTATTATATTTAAATATTAAATTCCTATAATATCCTTTCTAGCCAACGTACACCAATTTCAACCCAACGACTGTCGCCCCTAGTTAAATACCCCCATTCCGGACACAATGGGATATGTTTCGTTGGCCAATTCGACTGTTACAGTCAGTTATTTTCCAAATTAAAGTATAAAACATTTTATATTCAATTTGAATGTACATTTCAATTTGCCAGGGCCACAAATTGTATCAAAAAATTCCAGAAAAATAAATTTAGCTTTGTTTTGACGATACGGTCCCAACAAAACCAGTTTCGTTGAATTCTAAGTTCGTATGGAAAATGTCCATTTTCAGGTCGACCCATTTTAACAGAAATTGACCAATCACATTCTCTTTTGCCCCGCTCACATACTAGCTTCAAAAATTATGAAATTTGAAACCTAGCAACGATTTCACATCCCGGATCCAACAAAAGTGGTTTCGTCGAATTCCGAGGTCGTATGCAAAATATCTATTTTCAAGGGCTATATATTCTATATAGCGACCTTTCTGAAAATTCATTTGGCCATAACTTTTGATTCCTGTTATGAAACTTCGATTTTTCAGATTCGTTAGAAAGGTATTCAAAATAGATTTAAATATTTTTGGTTTCGCTAAAATCTGTTATATTTTCCACCCGGTACAGTTAGACAAAGTTTGTATTCAAATTTTCAAACTGCCTCACTATTCCCAATTCATTATTTTATCGAAATATGCTATTTCAATTGTTTAAATTCTTTGACAATAACCAATTTTAAAAATTTTAAATTGGTTCACATTTTCCGGGTTATTACAATCTCCCCCACTTAAAACTTTTCGTCCTCTAAAAGGAAATAACAGAAAAGTAGGAAACAAAATGTAAATGCAAAGTATTTTAAAGGTATCTTGCACCGGAGTTAGTCAGAGATGTCCACTCTGCATTTGGGGTAGGCTTGTTTAATGCTTTGATCAGTCTCCTAAGTAAAGTCTCTAGGATCACTACTCCACTGCACTTTGACTAAATGAATCTTTTTTCTCCTTAGCTCTCTAGTTTCTTTGCCAACGATCTTTAATGGCTCTCTTCTGACTGCTAATTCTGGAGTTATTTCCAAGTCCTGTTGTGCTGCTTCTTCTACAACAAGATCTGGATCATGCACATGTTTTCTGAGTTGAGACACGTGGAACACGTCATGTACACCAGGCAACCAATCAGGTAATGAAACCCTTTATGCCAAAGTTCCAATCCGTTCGAGTATAGGAAAGGGACCAATGAATCTCGGTGCCAACTTCACAGTTTTGCCAAATCTGATTACTCCCCGCATCGGAGAAACTCTTAAGTAAACATAATCGCCAACGGCAAATGATAAATCTCTTCTTCTCGCATCAACATAAATTTTCTGTCGGCTTTGTGCGATTTTCAATCGCTTCTTAATGAAATCGACTTTATCTGATGCTTCTCTAATCATATCGGGCCCTAACACAAGTCTGTTGCCAGGTTCTACCCAACATGCGGGAGATCTGCACGGTCTACCCTATAACGCTTCAAATGGAGACATTCCCAAACTTGCTTGATAGCTATTGTTATAAGGGAATTCTGCCAAATGTAAGTGATCTTCCCATGAGCCGCCAAAATCAATAATGCAAGCCTGCAGTAAATCTTCTAGAATTCTATTCACCCCCTCAGTTTGGTCGTCTGTCTAAGGGTGATAAGCGGTGCTTGGATTCAATTTGGTTCCTAATTCTGTCTGGAATGCTTCCCAGAATTTGCTAGTAAATAGGGGATCTCTATCACTGACTATATTGAGCGGCACTCCATGTAGTTTAACTATTTCTTTGAAGTAAATCTGGGCTAAACTTTGAGCCGTTCTGTTGGATCAGACAGGTATGAAATGGGCAGTATTCGTGAAGCGATCTACGATCACCCATATACTGTCGTTTCTTTTCTTAGTTCGAGGCAAGCCTTCAATGAAGTCCATCGAAATCTGTTCCCACTTCCATCCTGGAATTTCTAATGGTTGTAATAGTCCAGCCAATTTCTGCTGCTCGCTCTTAACTAGCTGACAAGTGGAGCACCTGCTAACATATAATGAAATATCTCTTTTCAAAGCCCTCCACCAGAATGTGCGCTTGATATCGTTATACATTTTGCTCACACCGGGATGGATGCTTAGATTGGACTTGTGACATTCATCAAGTATTTCTCCTCGAAGCTCTGGAAGATTTGGGATGCATATTCTGCCCTTTAATCTAAGAACTCCATTGTCATCGAATCAGAAACTTGTGGATTCACCTCCCTTGACTCTCTGACTGATTCTCTGGATAAATTCATCGCCTTTCTGAAGGGTCGAGATCCTGTCAATTAATGAAGACGTGATGATAAAACTGGCGATGATTTCATTCTTTCTGCTGAGCGCATCTGCTACAACATTGGCTTTCCCTGAAGTGTATAGAATCTCAAAATCGTATGGTGCAAGGAATTCTAACCAACACTGTTGTCTCAAGTTTAGATCTTTCTGCGTGAATAGATATTTCAATGATTGATGATGGTAAATAGCTCAAACTTCTCTCCTAGTAAATAATGCCTCCAGATTCTCAAAGCAAACACGATAGCTAATAACTCAAGATCATGAGTTGCATAGTTTCATTCATGCGGCTTCAGCTGACGGCTGGCATAAGCGACCACTTGGCCCTTTTTTATGGCAGTTGTAGCATTCGGCTGAGCTGCGGTCTGGATTTGCCTTTAGCTTCTTTGGGGCTTTGCACACATTAGAAAAATGTCCTGTCTTCCCGCAGTTGTAGCTGCTTCCCTTGGGTATCTTCCTAGATTGCTGAGTAGCGGCCGCTGGAATGCTGGACTCTGGCTGATTTGCTGAAGCTTTGCGCTTGTTTCCAGCTTGGCTTTTGGTGCGGTCTTGGTTGGAGTGTCTTTCATCCATATCTTCGTAATTGCAGGCCATTTCCACTAATTCTGAGAATGAGAGTTTGATGTTGCTCATGGCTCTGTCATGGTACTTGCGCCGTAGCCCAAATATAAACCTCTTGTTCTTAGCTTTGGTGGTCATAATAAGCTCTGGAGCATAGCGCGACAGCTGAGTGAATTTATTGAGGTAATCTTGGATGGAGAGATCTCCCTGCTGGAGATTAGCAAACTGCTCTCGCATCCGCTCTAAGGCCTGCTCAGGTACGAACTTCTCCTTGAACATGGTTTTGAATTGCTCCCAGGTCCTAACAGTACTTGCCACATCATCTGAGGTGATGGCATCCCACCACAACTCTACTTCTTCCTGTAAGTGCCAAATACCTAGACGTGCTTTGTTGTTGGTCCCCAATCCCATGCCCTCAAAAATATTTTCACAGGTCTTCAACCAAGCAATAGCCTCTGTCACTGTACCAAGGCTAGAAAAGGGTTTTCCTCCCTGGTTCCTATATCTCTTTGCTGAAAAATTCGGTGTGCAGGGGTATGCGACCTATGCAGGATCACTTAATATGGCTATGCGGAATGTATGAAATAATCTAAACTATTCAATAGCTACGCAGGTAAAAATTTGCAAACAAGAAATATATCACTGACAAATATAAATGCTGTAGATAGGGTAAAGTAAAGTAACGACACCAGGATTTTTATACTGGTTCGGACTTCCCGTCCAACGTCCAGTCCCGAAGCTCCTCTTCGGAATTTCTACTAATCAACACCCTCGCTTCACCCGGAGGAACAGGTTCACAACACTACTTGATTTGCGGGCTACAAGTTTACCCACTTGATTTCACGGGCTACAAGCTTACCCACTTGATTTCACGAGCTACAAGCTTACCCACTTGATTTCACGGGCTACAAGCTTACCCACAGGACAATTACAAGAGTTTGACCTTGAATGTGTTCTTTCTTCAACACTGATTAGTCAATGATTGAGTACAACCTTCCTATAATCTTATCCTCAAATATATATTGATGTTTGCAAAGATTTGGAAGTGTATTATCGAGTTGAATCACAAGTGTGTTAAATATGCTTGGAGATTCAAACGATAATTGAATGCTTTTGAGTGCTTTTAGAATACTAAGAATAATACAATATAGATCAGAGAATGGAGAGAAAATTCGGTGATTTGATTGATTGAAAACTGATGTATTTTTTGTAATTGAGAAGTTGCAATTGTTGGTGAAAAGTTGCAATCAAAATAAATGATTTAAATGAAAAGAAATGGATGCAACTTTTCAAGAAAGAAGATGACTCTTCATGAAATTCAAAAATAGGTCGACAGGAAAAATTAATAGGTTGACAGGTTTTTGACCGTTATTTCAAAAAGCTGTTGACCTGTTAATTTTAACAGGTTGACCTGTTATATTTAAAAATAGGTTGACTTGTTATTTTTAACAGGTTGAACTGTTTTTGTCAATATACAGTAAACACGAGTTTTCATGCATAATTTTGAAAAGAGTAAGAAGTATGATTATTTGAGGATAAATTTTAACATAAATAACTCTAAATAACTGTCTTCTAACCTATAAAACATTGAGTCTTCTTTTTGTCGATCATGAAGCTCCTTCTTGTCATTAATCAAAATAAGCATTGAAACCGTTGACTCAACATTCTCCCCCTTTTTGATTGATGACAATATAGCTTGATATTTTAATCTTTATTGCTATCTCCCCCTGTATATAAGTTCTGTCTCCCCCTGTATATATGATCTCCCTAAAAATTATAACTAAGTTTCTGCAATAAGAGATGTTAGTAACTTTCTCCCCCTTTGTCATCGACAAAAAGGGTATAATAAACAAGAGAGCGATTAAATAACATAGGAAATCACATCCAGAGTATATTATACATTACAAACCATACCAAAAACATACAAGATGAACCAAGTTTTCATAGCATACATAACACAAAACACATATAAAAGCTAATAGAGATGTTTAAAGACGTAATATCATAACTATAGATAGAATCTACTGAGGAGGTGTATCAGAGTCGGTTTCGTCTCCTTCTTCTTCTGATGATCCTTTATCCTCATCTTTTTCTTCTTCTGAGGATTCCTCTTCCTCATCTCCTTCTACTTCCTGATCTTTATCCGTTCCTTCTTTTTCTCCTTCTTTTTCTTGATCATCATCATCTTGATATTCTTCTCCCTCATGCCTACCATGTTCAACAAATGAAATTCCATGACTACGACTATGGTGAGTACTTTCTCCAGAACTGGTGTTTTCCTCCAAAGTAGACCATGTGAAAGTAGGTGGCATTGGTCGTTTTCCTGGATTTTGAACATGTTTGGTTGAAGATGAAGCTCCACAAGAAATTGTATCCCAAAGAATGCCAAAGAAAGACTTAAGCTTGTTAAAACGTTTATCCATTTTGGTGTCTAACTGATCGAGCTTGGTATTAGTTCGCTTGAGTCTTGCTTCTAAAAGAAATTGATTTCTTGCTATTTGTTCAAGAGAATCCTTTGTTGTAGAATTTGGCGAAGGAATCTTAACGTCTTCCGGTCTTGGAGTAGGAGCTTGTGATGAAGATGCTTCAGGAGAACCTCTATGTTTATATTGCTCAAATGGAATAATGGTTAAGCATGGATCCGGAAGTTTCATTCTCTTCTTTGATACTTTATCAATACACTTAGGTATTGAAATCTTGGATTCCGGAGATTTTATTCTGCAATTCATGAGGAGACGCATTAAATATTCATTGTAAAATAAATGTTTGCGAGAACGTTTATTTACCAACGATATCTCATCAAAAATCATATCAATCCAGTTGATATTGATATCACCATATATAGCATATAATGCCTTAAAATTTTCTTTGAAGATGGCATCAAAATTACCGGTTCGTGGCAAGAGAGAATGAACAATACAATGATGGAGAATTCTAGCCGTAGGTCTCAAATTTATTCCTTTAGCACTTGTCTTGTGATCTTCAATGAATAAATTACTAATTTTGTCTCTAATATGAATGGGACAGAAATCAGAAGAAAATTTTGTACCATTATTTGAAGATTTAATAACTTCTTCCATTCGGGACTTGGAGATGAATACTTGTTGATCACATACAACTGACCATAAGCAATTTGATGAATTTGCTAGCTTGTACTTCTCCAAATTTAGATTTGCATAGAATAATTTTATCATAATGTGATTAATCTCAACTTTATTTTCCTCAAAACTAAGAAGAGATGCTATTTTTGCTTTGGTTGCAATTTCTTTAACATCATAGAGGAGAAAATCAAAGTATTTGATAAACATCCCTTCATGAATGGAATAATCTTTCATCTTATTCCATCTTGTTATAACAATCGGATCCTTAAGCCAATGTTTGATTTGAGCATCTATGGGTTGTTGTTGAGAAGTAGAAGAAGAAGTTTTTTATTACTTTGATTTTGGAGCCATTGAAAAGAAGGTGATGGAATTTGAGGAGTTAGGGTTTGAAGAAAAGTGTTGATTTGAGTAATGAAGAGGTTAAAAACGAAATAATGTGTTGATATAGGAGGTTGAACCGACTATTCAATGCTTAAAAACAGTATAATCTGAAAACGGTCGACCTAAAATAGTATACCGGTCGACCTAATTAGTTTCTGGTCTGAAATTAAAGAAAAAATGCTTAAATCGGTCGACATAAAATTGTAACCGATCGACCTGATTCTATGGTTTTGAATTTCAAAAAATGTAAGAGACCGGTCGACCTGTGCAAAAATTTCGGTCGACACTTTTTTTCATATTTTGCTGAAACTTTTTCGGTCGACATAAAATTTGTGATCGGTCGACCGTGAAAACTCTCTGGAAATTTTTGTGTCTTAAAACCGGTCGACCTAAAATTATTACCGGTCGACCTGTTCGTGTTTCAAGAGACCAGTCGACATCTTTTTTTAACCGGTCGACCTAGATAATTCTCTGGAAATTAAAAGTGTACAAACCGGTCAACCGAAAATTATCTACCGGTCGACCGTTTTTTTTTTTATGGAAATGAATTTTCAGCCTTTTGTTGATCGAATTCAAAGCCAAACAAGGTATTATTATAAAAATATATAACAAATACATGAAGTAAGAAATAAAAACATTATTAGAAACATTATAAAGCATCTCCTTTGATCCGATATAAAGAACTCATTTTCTTGGTTCCCACGAGAGTATTTCCAACTAGCGCCTTCATTTTTGTTGAAATTTTTATCCCACGAGTTCGGTGTTCTTGTTGATGATGATGGCATTTGCGTGGGTGCATGAACATTATTCTTGTTTGAACCACAGAAAAGTGAAGCTAGCTGTTCGAGATACGTTAAGCGAGAAGAAGTTAATCTCTGCTCGTAGTACATCTCCCTTTGGAGATCGACTTGGTGTTTTTGATAGTGGTGTATCTCATCAATCTTTTCTTTGGTTCGTGGGGAACATAAAAGAGCCTTCTTGCATCGTTTCGATGTTGGAGTATTTACAGGTGTACGAGAATTCTGATGAAAACCAGGAGCGTGTTCCGGTGTCTTAGGGGAGTAGTGTTCTTCGGACTCGGAACTTGTTATTGTGATGTGCGATTTTCGTGCACATTCATCACAGATATGAGCCATGATAATACGTTGTTTAATGGAGATTAGAGAGAAAAGTTGTCTGAGAGCACTAAAAAAAACATAAACATATATATAGAAGGAATTTTCTATTTGGAGAAAGAAAAGAGATGGTTCGTATTTGTTTAACCATAGAAAAATTCTCTTCTAAATATAGTAAAAAAAAAGACATTGGTTTCTGAAAAAATAATGTACGAACTCTTTAAAAAGATTTTTCCTCTTCGAGTTCTTTTCTTGAAACCAAGCCTAGCTCTCTACGTAAGTTGACAAAACTTGATTCTAGTATAGGATTTGTAAATATATCAGCTAGTCGATTTTCCGTATTTACGTATTCGAGATTTATATTACCCTTTTCAATGTTATCTCTCAGAAAATGATGTCGAATATCGATGTGTTTAGTCCGAGAGTGGTTAACTGGGTTTTTGGATAAATTTATCGCACTCGTGTTATCACAATATATAATAGAATTCGATAAGTTTATACCGAAGTCTTTAAGTGTTTGTTGCATATATACAACTTGTGTACATGCTAGTGCCGCTGATATATATTCCGCTTCACACGTCAAAAGTGAAACACAATTTTGTTTCTTACTAAACCAAGAGACAAGTGATTTTACAATAAAATGGCAAGTACCACTTGTGCTCTTTCTAATCGTTCGTGATCCTCCGAAATCAGCATCACTATATGATACTAATTCAAATGTACATTCTTTTGGATCTAAAAGAACGAAATCTTTGGTATTATTAAGATAGTGAATTATACGTTTCACTGCTTGTAAGTGTGATTCTTTAGGATCGGCTTCAAAACGTGCACACAAACAAACACTCATCATAATATCAGGACGACTTGCCGTATGATACAGGAGAGAACCGATCATGCTTCGATATAACTTCTGGTCAACATTCTTTCCAAATTCATCTTTTTCAAGATGTGTGGTCATACTCATAGGAGTTGGTTTACCAGAGGTATTTTCTAGTCCAAAGCGTTTAACTAGATTTCCGCAATATTTTTCTTGATTGATAAAAATACCATTTGAAAGCTGTTTGATTTGAAGACCGAGGAAATATGATAGTTCTCCCATATGTGACATTTCAAATTCTTTGGTCATAATATTTGCAAATTCTTTGCAAAGTTCATCGTTTGTTGAACCAAAGATAATGTCGTCTACATATATTTGGATAACTAATATATCTTTTTGAGAATGTTTAATGAATAAAGTCTGATCAACTTTTCCAATTTGAAATCCAGAATCTATGAGATAGCTTCTTAATCGTTCATACCAAGCACGAGGTGCTTGTTTCAGTCCATATAAAGCTTTCATAAGTTTATATACATGATCCGAATATTTCTCATGTACGAACAAAGGAGGTTGTTCGACATATACATTCTCTTTGATAAACCCATTTAAAAAAGCACTTTTGACATCCATTTGATAAAGTTTGAAATCATGATGACACGCAAAGGATAGTAATATTCGAATAGCTTCTAATCGAGCTACGGGAGAAAAGGTTTCTTCATAATCGATACCTTCTTCCTGATTATATCCTTGTGCTACTAGTCTTGATTTATTTCTAGTAATGTTCCCTTGTTCATCGGTCTTATTTTTATATACCCATTTAGTTCCTATAACTGATTGATCAGTCGGCCTTGGAACAAGTTCCCATACATCATTGCGCTCGAACTGGTTTAGTTCTTCTTGCATGGCAATGATCCAGTATTCATCAGTAGCAGCTTCCTTAGGATTTTTAGGTTCGAAATTTGAGATAAACGCAACATGACCCATTTGATTAAGTTGACTCCTTGTTCTAATTTGTGATGTTACTTATCCAATAACATTTTGAACTGGATGATCTCTTAGAATTCTCGGAGGAGATCTAAATCTTCGTGGAGAAGGTAGAATAACAGGTTGAGGAATATTCTCAATAATTTCTGAGTCAGAGTCATTATTTGTGATGGTAGGATTATCAGTGACTATAGTTTCTTCGTCATCCGATATATTATGAGACGGTTTATAGAATTCGTCAAAAGATACATGAAGTGATTCTTCAATAGTTTTAGTTCTCTTATTGAATACATGATAAGCCTTGCTTCGATCCGAATAACCAATAAAGATTCCTTTATCAGCTTCTGAATCAAATTTACCAAGATGATCTTTCGTGTATAAAATAAAACATTTTGAACCAAAAACTTTGGAATATGAAATATTTGTCTTTCTTTCATTAAATAATTCATAAGTTGTATTTTTAGTAAGAGGTCGAATGGATACACGATTCAAAACATAACACGCAGTTGCTACAGCTTCTGCCCAAAAATGTTTTGGTAAAGTATTTCCATTTAATAATGTCCTTGCACATTCTTGTAATGTCCGATTTTTCCGTTCTACAACTCCATTTTGTTGTGGAGTTCGAGGAAACGAAAAATTATGATTAATACCTTTCTTTGTACAAAAATGTTCAAATTCATTATTTTCGAACTCTCCGCCATGATCACTTCTTATATTCTTAACCTTAAGTCCTTTTGACTTTTGAATTTTCTTGACGAAGGATTTGAAATGAGTAAACGTGTCACTTTTATTTTTCAAGAAAATCACCCATGTATAACGAGAATAGTCATCAATAATTACAAACACATATCGACTATGATTTATGGATTGTATTTGAGTAGGTCCAAATAAATCCATATGCAATAACTCAAGTGGTTGTAATGTTGATATTACCTTCTTAGATTTAAATGATGATTTTGTCAATTTTCCTACTTGGCATGCATCAAAAAGATTGTAAACTTTAAAGCTAAGTTTGGGTAAACCTTTAACTAGTTCATTCTTGGCTAACTTGTCAATAGTTCTGAAGTTTATATGACAGAAACGTTTGTGCCATAGCCATGGATCATTATCATTTGCTACAAGAAACATATCTGAATTATGATTGATATTCATATTCAGAATATAGATGTTTCTATCTCTATGTCCTTCAAAAGCTATATTTTGATCTTTATCTAAAATACTACATTTATTATTCGAAAAAGAAATGGTAAAACCTTTGTTGCACAATTGACCGATACTTAATAAATTATGTTTCAAATTCTTAACTAACATGACATTTGAAATAAAAGGTAAGTTAGATGTACCAAAATTGCTCACATCGCCTTTGCCGATGATATAGCCTTTTGAATTGTCTCCAAAAGTGACTGAGCCACCATCCGAATAAGTAATATTTGTTAATAAGCTCTTGTTTCCAGTCATATGCTTTGAGCAACCACTGTCCAGTATCCACTTTCCTCTTTTTTTAAGTGGGACCTGCAAAAAATAAAGTTAAGTCCATGGTACCCACTTTTTATAGGGTCCTAAGAGTTAGGTCTTAGGAGCCCAAAGGTTAGATGAAAGGTAACCATACCCAAGAGGGTCTAATGGAACCTTTAAAAATATAATTTTCATTATTAACTACTGAATTAAAATAATCATTGATATATTTTTCTCTGTTCTTCCAACTTATAGGAACACAAATACTTATGCAATCTCTATTGATATTCCTTTTTGTACTTCTAGATTTATTATAAAATTTGCTAGTCATAGAAGTATTCGAATTTCTATAATAATTGGGTCTTGGATGTGTATTAGTACTAGCAGTGATATTCTTATTGTACATGAAAGCATATCTAGTACTATTTCTAAGATTAGTATTATCAAATTTATTTCCAAAGTCGCTATTGACCTTTATCTTTTGAGATTTCACAACCGATTTTGGTTTGAAAGACAAGCTAAGATTTTTCTTAGCTTTGTTCTTTTGCACTATTTTCTTCTTTCCGTAACCAAGATGCTTCTTAATTTCTTGGTCAAGGTTTTTATATCCCAAACCTTGCTTATTTGAAGTACATTGTGAATTCTCAATGATCTTTGTCAAATTTTCTTGACCTTTGTTAAAGTTAGAAACATTTTGAGTAATATTTTCTAACTTATTTTGTAAACTAACTTTTTCTAGGTCCATAATTTTGATCGTTGCTTTAAGCTCATGATTTTCAGTAGTGAGAGGATCATTTTTCTCTTTTTGAGTTTTAATTTCTTGACTCAAAAGAGATAATTGAGAATTAGTATTAGATGATGATTCTTGAAGCTTTTCAAGTTCTTCTTCAAATATTTTCTTCTCGTCTTTTAACATATCTCGTTCAAACTCTGCTCTACTCAAATCATTTTTGGCTTCTTTTAATTTTCGTTTCATGTTTTTAAATCTAACTATCAATTCAACATTAATATCAAGCACTTCATCAAATGTTGGAATTTGTACCTCATCGTCTGCTGCCATGAAACATTTGTTTCCTTGCTCTCTTGATTCTGCTTTGTTCCTCTTCCATTTTCTAAAACCTTGACTAGATTTCTTTATCGCCATTTGTTCTAAGATGTTGTATGATCTATAGAACACCTGGCTCTGATACCAATTGAAAAAGTCGGTGTGCAGGGGTATGCGACCTATGCAGGATCACTTAATATGGCTATGCGGAATGTATGAAATAATCTAAACTATTCAATAGCTACGTAGGTAAAAATTCGCAAACAAGAAATATATCACTGACAAATATAAATGCTGTAGATAGAGTAAAGTAGAGTAACGACACCAGGATTTTTATACTGGTTCGGACTTCCCGTCCTACGTCCAGTCCCGAAGCTCCTCTTCAGAATTTCTACTAATCAACACCCTTGCTTCACTCGGAGGAACAGGTTCACAACACTACTTGATTTGCGGGCTACAAGTTTACCCACTTGATTTCACGGGCTACAAGCTTACCCACTTGATTTCACGGGCTACAAGCTTACCCACAGGACAATTACAAGAGTTTGACCTTGAATGTGTTCTTTCTTCAACACTGATTAGTCAATGATTGAGTACAACCTTCCTATAATCTTATCCTCAAATATATATTAGTGTTTGCAAAGATTTGGAAGTGTATTATCGAGTTGAATCACAAGTGTGTTAAATACGCTTGGAGATTCAAACGATAATTGAATGCTTTTGAGTACTTTTAGAATGCTAAGAATAATACAATATAGATCAGAGAATGGAGAGAAAATTCGGTGATTTGATTGATTGAAAACTGATGTATTTATTGTAATTGAGAAGTTGCAATTGTTGGTGAAAAGTTGCAATCAAAAGAAATGATTTAAATGAAGAGAAATGGTTGCAACTTTTCAAGAAAGAAGATGACTCTTCATGAAATTCAAAAATAGGTCGACAGGAAAAATTAATAGGTTGACAGGTTTTTGATCGTTATTTCAAAAAGCTGTTGACTTGTTAATTTAACAGGTTGACCTGTTATATTTAAAAATAGGTTGACCTGCTATTTTTAACAGGTTGAACTATTTTTGTTAATATACAGTAAAAACGAGTTTTCATGCATAATTTTGAAAAGAGTAAGAAGTATGATTATTTGAGGATAGATTTTAACATAAATAACTCTAAATAACCATCTTCTAACCTATAAAACATTGAGTCTTCTTTTTGTCGATCATGAAGCTCCTTCTTGTCATTAATCAAAATAAGCATTGAAACCGTTGACTCAACATTTGCTACTCTGTCTAGCTCAAAGTCCTGGGGTGCTGGTGGCTGTATAATAGGGCCCTCCTCAGCTACGGGGATATTCCCCTGTCCTCCTGCTATGCCTGCTCGGCCTCCACGGCCACCTCTGGCTGCTGCTGCTCGTGTGGCCATCAGATAGAGTACTGTATAAGCAAGAAAAGAGTCAAGCTCACAGAATTGATAACTTTCATAAATGATAAAGCAGGGGAACATAAGGAAAGGTAATGATGTACTGATCAAATTGTTTTGCTAATCTGCTTAGCTATTCTAGGACATCGCTAATCCTATCTCTAATGAGCTACTCGCCTTAGAACACTACTGATTCTATTCTGACGAGGTGTTTAATGTGTTAGACTCCGGAACTAAGGTTAACCAAAGCTCTGATACCAACTGTGACGATCCCAAAATCCGTGTGACGGTATTAAGGATAATCATTGGAATATAACACATCAATCACCATAGCAGAGTACAAATAATAGCGAAAACAATAAATAGAATAATTTTTCATGGATATGACAGCGGAATCACAACATGTAACAACATCAGAATAGCACAACGTAAGATATAACTTAGTAAATAAAAGGGAAACGATCAGTCACCATCGCCATAGGCGGAATGTATACATACAGTGAGATATAATAAGGGTATCAGTCTACATAGCCGAAGGCGGTACATATACATACGATAATAAGTACTGGAAGTAAATCTGTCTGCATCGCTCGTGGCGGAATCATAATATAATTACAATAATGGCGGAAAATGTCAAAGTCATCTCGGTGAAGTCAACGTCGCCATGAGCCAAAAGTGCACTCCATACTACAGTGCTGAGCCAAAAACATTCTGTCATCGGTGAAATAGGCTGCCCATGTGAAAATAAGGGCACCCGCGTTTGCAAAGTGAAACAAACAACGAGTCAGTCATGGGGACTGGTATGAGAAATCTACTTAACAGTTTAAACAACAGTAATAAGCAAATCATAGGACCACGCCACTTTCGCGGAACGGATTTACTCCTGTGATTGCTAGTGCATTTAAAACAAAGTAAATTTTTTAAAACAACGCAATGCTTTTAAAAAGAATGAAGCCGTTATAAGACTCAAGTCCCATCATACAATGCAACACAAAGCGGAGGATAGAGTTTTACCTTATAATGGCCAAATATGTTTGATACGTGTAAAGCAAAATCATTTGATATTATTACTAGAGCATATATGTTTCAAAAACGAATAGCATCATAAATATCAATCATAGGTGGCATAGCTACCATCTACTATGTCGCCATACTAGTTCTATAATCGAATCCGTTATTTCGTATTGGAAATTGGATTTCCGTCATGAGCCGAGGCAAGGGGCAAGCTCCTCTCTGCTTCGAGACACTCTAGCAAATGCCTTAGGACTACACACTCTGGGTAACCCTTGGATCCTCCAAGGCCGGTCCTCTCTTACGTTTGAGGATTAATTATTCTTGAACACACATTTCCCGGTCCTTACAGACCTAAAGTCGAGGCGCCTCGCATTCCAACAACCACATAGGTGAAAAGTAGATATATATGTCAGGGCTGGTAGGTCACTGGCACCATCATAGCTAGAAAGAAACGTCATGCACTCCTTGGGTCCTTATCCCGTTTTTAACTCATACCGAGGTGTGAGGCTCGCGAATCCATGCTACACACAATGCCAGGCCACGTAGGCCATGCTTTGATCATCAAACACAAGACTTTGCTTTGCAACAGAAGCCCTGATCACAGCATCTTGGCTTGCCACATAGGCAATCCACTCCATACGACTGATTTCTATCGATATATAACCTTTGAGCTCGTACGTCTCAAAGAAGGGCGTTAAGAAAAAGAATAAATTCTCCGCTGCCAAATATATATATATATTTAACAGAGATCAATCAGTATAGAACAAAATCCAATGTCAGACACACAGTCCATTTACAAGTCCGTTCTGGGTCTGAACGAAAACGGAGGCGTCAAATTCCTCGTATATCAGTACAATCAACCCATACATTCAGACGGTTACTAATTCCATTCCTTCACCGTAGCTACTCCAATCATGAACCTCAGCAGCACCCATCCAACTGATACGAAGATCATCGGTCTTGAATCGTCTTTGTATTTTCCAATTCGAAACGTTCGATCAATTATTTGAAATGAGGGTTAGCTCGGCCTTTTTAAATAATTCACGTAATTAGAATTCAAATCAATTCATGGTTATATTATTCGACATTCATATTTCAGTTCTCTAGTGTTATTTTCGTGTCAAACACATACAACCATCAAATATCAAACAGATCAAGCCAAATTGGATTTTTTCCAATCTATGTTGCTTATAATATTTTATAACGATTTTTCGCCATTTTTATTTATTTAAAAATGGCCATATTTTAAGTAAACGACATTTCAGGTCGTGCCGTGGCACTGCCGCTGTTTTTCCCCTAATTTTTTTACACATATCAGAAAATCTAACCGTTGGATTTCTACAAAGTCTATAACACTTGGAAGATATTCCCAAAGCGAACCCAACGGTTCCAGTTTCGTGAAAATCCGACGGTCGGATCTTCCACACTAGTCGTTTGAAGTTACGGTTTCAAAATTCGAACTACAGCGTCGTTATTCAATTTAATTTAATTATATTTATATTTATATATAAATATAAACGATTCTGGCGCTGTTTTTCTTCAGATTTGAATTAAACATTCCAGACAATCCAACCGTTGGATTTTTACAAAGTTGGTGCCGTTGGAAAGATATTTCCAAGGCGTACCCAGCGGTTGCGGTTTCGGGAAAATCCGATGGTCGGATTTCACGTACTAATCGATTCAAATTACGATTCCAAAACACGAACTGCACGGCTTCGATTCCTTTCAATTCTATTTATATTTATATATATAAATATAGTTCATTCTTTAATTTCAAATATAGTTCATTCATTAATTTCAACATCGTTTTCACTTCAAATATTTCACTAACGCCTTAATATTTCGAAAAATTTCTCCATAACCTCCTTTGTACGGGAAGGGGTTTGGTAATTTATTGGGCCGTGTTAGGTACCCAATAAATCCTATAAAGCATCCACATATTTATAGTGATATATTCTGGTGTTTACAGGGGAGCGTGTACAGATAATAACTCCAGAGAATAAATTCTCGTCACCCTGTCAAGCCCGAGGGAGCGTGTATTTTTAATTACTCCAGAGGATAAATCCTCGTCACCTCGTCCCGTGTGGGAATAAATAGTCCATGTGCCATATCTAATGACTAGAGAGACGTGATTATTGTCAACTCTAGACCCGTGTGGGGTTTTTATTAATCTGGCAATTTATCGTTATATTTTATATAGCCCATATCAGTCATCAGTTCAACCTGTAGTATAAAATCATCGCCACACAAGCCTCTCGCTCGTGTGGTAAATCTTCTACCTCATCACACAAGCTCCAAATGCTTATGTGGAATATGATGAAGTATGCCTATCGTCAAGGAGTATGCCATGTAGTGTAGTTCAAAATTAATTGTTACTATCCTATGGAGATGTTTATTATTTCACACAGAATAACCAGCACTCCGCATCCAATGGCATTCACAGGAGTTGATATAAAAATAAAATTGCGCAGCTAACTCATCAAGGCTTACCTATTTGTCGGGCACGCAAATAATTTCTTTACTCTATAGCTAATTTATTTTCCCTGTTCATCACATGTATATATATGCAGAACAAAGATAATAATAATATTTCAAGCAAACTAATATTTATTTCAACACGTCTGTATTTTTATCAAAGCGTATATATGATAAAAAAGTATTTTTATCATCAAAAATATTTATTCAACACATGAATGTTTTTAACACTTCATATTCACAATAAAAATGTAGTTTTTATTGTCTATTCATTTTATTTTAAAATACGATAACATTCAACACATGAATTTCAATTCCACGAATGAATTTCAATTCAACACATGAATATTCTCTATAGTTTATATATATATATATAAATGTGATTTTTATCGCTAAAGCTATTTGTTTAAAATTTGAATAACATTCAACACATGAATTTCGATTCAACGAATGAATTTAAATTCAACACATGAATATTCTCTATAGATTGTATATATATAAAAATGTTATTTTTATCGTTAAATCTATATATTTAAAATTCGAATAATATTCAACACATGAATTTCGATTCAACGAATGAATTTCAATTCAACACATGAATATTCTCTATAGTTTGTATATATATAAAAATGTGATTTTTATCGTTAAATCTATTGGTTTAAAATTCGAATAATATTAAACACATGAATTTCAACTCGACAAACGAATTTCAATTCAACACATGAATATTCTCTATAGTTTGTATATATATAAAAATGAGATTTTTATCGTTAAATCTATTTGTTTAAAATTCGAATAATATTCAATACATGAATTTCAACCCGACGAACGAATTTCAATTCAACACACGAATATTCTCTATAGTTTGTATATATATAAAAATGTGATTTTTATTGTTAAATCTATTTGTTTAAAATTCGAATAATATTCAACACATGAATTTCAACTCGACGAACGAATTTCAATTCAACACATGAATATTCTCTATAGTTTGTATATATATATATATATATATAAAAATGTGATTTTTATCGTTAAATCTATTTGTTTAAAATTCGAATAATATTCAACACATGAATTTCAACTCGACGAATGAATTTCAATTCAACATATGTAATTAATTTCAACAAATGAAAATTATTCTAACATATGAATATTTCAGAAAATTTCAGCAGAATAATGGCAGGGTAGTTAAAACTGGGACCGTCCCTAGTACGGCTCCTCGCTCTACCTTAAAACCTCGCGGTTTTTTACAATGGGGATCATGCATCTAGTTCGCACGCAGGCGGCATTTTTATTTTCATTTCCACAATCCTATTCTAATTTGTTTCAACCACAAGAGGGTATTTTTCAACCACAAAGGTATTTTCCAACCACAAAGGTATTTTTCAACCACAATATCAACCACAAACAATTATTTCCAACCATTCGTCATACCATATAATATCACGCCAATCACAAGCAATAAATATCGTCCATCGTCATTGGACGAGGGGAGTATGTATATATATATATATATATATTATTTCTATAATTCACTTGCATTTCATCACTATTCAAAGCATATATGTTTCATACAATGCTTGTATAATTTATACATTGCTAATATAACTTATACAACACATGTACATGAGGTATACAATGCGTATATAATTTGCACTTCGCTTATATAGTTTATACAACACGATTCCATTCACACAATTTAATTTAGATTCCTCACATTGGTTTTTGAAGTGCCAAAAATCGTATGAAGATCAGAAAAATCTGCGGCTTCTGCTAGATGGTAGAGAGCCTCCCTGCGGTCCCGATGTTTCCTGTTTCATCGAATTTCGTTATCACACTAAAAAGATATGATTTTTCAAAGTTTTGCAACACTTAATAGTGTTATTTTCAATTCAGAAATTTCAAAGCAGAATGTTTTGCAAACCTTCAAAACTAGGTTTTTAATTCTCGATCAATCCGTGCTGTTTCGTCTCGATCGGATGCTGCGACGTCGAAGAGCTTCGAGCAGGCTTCCCAGCGCCTGTGGTTGTAGCGAACTCGGCGGCTCCAGGAATGATCGGCGGCGCTCCAAAGGTGAAGACTTCCTGGATGAAATTCAACGTCAATAGGGGATGGTTTCAGTCGAGGCTTGGTTTGATTGAAAGAGGGGAGGAAGGCGATCGGAAAAGCCAACTGGAGGCGGTGGCGAAATCGCCTGTGGCGGCGGCGATAAGTCCTGGAAGTTTCGAGCGGTTGCGTCGTTCGTTTCAGAGAGGTTTGACCGACTTTTCTGATGTGAGAGAAAATGAAGATATTTTCGATTATATTTAAATTTTAAATTCCTATAATATCCTTTCTAGCCAACGTACACCAATTTCAACCCAACGACTGTTGCCCCTAGCTAAATACCCCCATTCCGGACACAATGGGATATGTTTCATTGGCCAATTCTACAGTTACAGTTAGTTATTTTTCAAATTAAAGTATAAAACATTTTATATTCAATTTGAATGTACATTTCAATTTGCCAGGGCCACAAACTGAATCAAAAAATTCCAGAAAAATAAATCTAGCTTTGTTTTGACGATACGGTCCCAACAAAACCAGTTTCGTCGAATTCTGAGATCGTATGCAAAATGTCCATTTTCAGGTCGACACGTTTTAACAGAAATTGACCAATCACATTTTCTTTTGCCCCGCTCACATACTAGCTTCAAAAATTATGAAATTTGAAACCTAGCAATAATTTGACATCCCGGATCCAACAAAATTGGTTTCGTCGAATTCCGAGGTCGTGTGCAAAATATCTATTTTCAAGGGCTATATATCTATATAGCGACCTTTCTGAAAATTCATTTGGCCATAACTTTTAATTCCTGTTATGAAACTTTGATTTTTCATACTCGTTAGAAAGGTATTCATAAACAGATTTAAATATTTTTGGTTTCGCTAAAATCTGTTCTATTTTCCACCCGGTACAGTCAGACAAAGATTGTATTCAAATTTTCGAACTGCCTCACTATTCCCAATTCATTATTTTATTGAAATATGCTATTTCAATTGTTCAAATTCTTTGACAATAACCCATTTTAAAATTTTTAAATTGGTTCACATTTTCCGGGTTATTACAGGACTTGCCAGACTTTATGTCTGACCTTGCTTGTTTTCGCCCCTTTTTCTTCCGTTTCCTCCCCAGGTTTTCCAAGGAGGGAATACTTTAGCTTGATCCGGATTTCTTCTGCTTGAAGTACTTGAAGTGCGTAAAGTATGGCTTAACTTCTTATGGCATCTTCTGCGGGGATTATGATTTTAAAGTTTTGTACTCTGATAACTTTCTGAACAAGACTGATATTTATGTACTTGAGTTTTTGGTAAAGATCTAACCATACTAATTTCTGTTTTCCGCTGTAATAAAGTTTTAACTTCTCAAGTATTGTTTATCTGTCTTGAAATTTTCTGTTATGTTTACTAAAATGCTCCACCAAAGTTAAGGCATTCCCTTTGTGAGTGTCCTTAATGGAGGTGGGATATTACACTTGGTATCAGAGCTGAAGGTTACCAGATTAGATAAAAAAAATTGAAAACTATTTTCGAAAGGGTTTTAAAAGGAAGTATTTTCAAAAATAAAGTTTATTTTGAAAAACATAATCCCAAAAAGCCGTATATCTATCTTTTCAGTTCTCTATTTTAAATCTTTTTCTTTCATTCCAGCATGTCTGGGAATCTTAACTTTCCAGAGGGCGTGCCAATACCTAGCTGTTTCAGGAGGTACTTAGAGGCTAGGACCAACAATGCAGGCCCAGCAGATATTCCTCCTCCAGCTGCAGCGATTCCTCCTCCTCCGCCCCCTCCTCGTGCAATTGCTTTTTCAAAGATCTGTAAAGATTTTAGGGCCATGGGTGGAAAGGATTTCAAGGGAACTGAATCATTCGTACGAGCGAGGAACTAGCTCAAAGAAACAGAGGATCTGTTCGTTATTTTCGAGGTGGACGATATGCAGAAGGTACAATTGGCGGTATGGTTGCTCAAGGACGAAGCTTCCTATTGGTGGGAAGTCACTAATGCCGAGAGGTCGGTGGAAACATGGATGGATTTCAGAACAATGTTTGGGACGAAATCCCTCTCGCAAGATGAACGAAGTGTACAACTGGAAAAGTTCTTATCTCTTAAGCAAGGAAGTATGACGGTCAAGGAATACGTCAACCAGTTCAACCAACTGGCTAGGTTCAGACTAGATTTAGTCAACACCCATCATAAAAATGCTCTCCGCTTTGTTAAAGGATTGAACGAGCCACTGCACAGCCTAGCCATGACCCATGTACCCATGGGAGCGACTTACGAGAAATTGGTGGATAGGGCAGTACTGCACAAGGAAGACAACGGCAAGAAAGAGGCAAAGAGGGAAGAACCACAAAACAAGAAAGCATGGCCCAAAAAGGAAACAAAAAAGAAGGGTGGAAAGTCTGAAGATAAGAAGGACAAAAAAGTGCTTTACTTGTGGAAGCTCGACTCATCTGAACAAGGATTGCAGAAAAAGAAAGGGCACTTGCTTCAACTGTGATGAGATGGGACACTTCACTAGGGACTGTCCGAAGAAACGAGGGCAAGGGCAGAGGGCAGGACCAACTTCTGGAAGGCAGGAGAACACTCTCGAGGCTAGTGGATAGGATAGAAATAGGAAAACTTTCTATAGGACGTTTAATTTCTTTATCTGATTTTTGAGTTAAAACTCTTTTCTGATTATGGCATTTCGATTCTGTAATCGATACTCTGCACTTGAATACTAGTATTGTTTCTTATTCCGCTGTAGACTCAGACCCATATGGGTTATGGCTCATCTAAGCATGGTAAGTTGGGTATCTGTGTTGAGCGTTAAGTTTACTATGACGCATACATTCTGGGTTTTTATCATGCTTAGTTTCCTAAGAATCATTTAGTAATCTGATCTGTATCAGTAATCTGTAAATATCTGAATATTTCTGATAAGGTTGAGATTTCCAGTTTTGACATTGTCTAAAGAGGGTAATCCTTTGGGTGTCAATCTGATGTTGATTTCTGTCTTCGGGGTTGATACTTAGAGGAATTTGTCTCTCAACCAAGGGCTAATGGAAACCAAGTTTTTGTTTATTTGCACTCGCTCCCATCACTCGACTGTATCCTATCAATCGAGTCTTCGACATTTAGATAGGAATCTTATGGATGTAAACATGTTTTTGAGACATTTTATGTTTGATGGTTGCAATTGGATGTGTGTGGTTGCTAGTGGTTGCTCGTGGATGCATATACACGCACTAGGCACTAGATCGGCTCGAAAAGACTCTCATACTGCATATGGATGTGTGAGCATTTTCAATTTCTGTGGATGCAATATGATTGACTCATCACATGGATGTTGCACATAAATGAATGGTTGTCACTCATATAAGAATAATATGTATCAAATAGGAAAATTTCATACATGTTGGACTCATGACACTGACATTGTTCGCATTAAGGAGGTCAACTGAATCAGTGGACCGCTTGATCTTTGCATTAGATAAGGAACATATACACACACTTTTGCATATGTTCATACAACATTACAAGTTTTATAAGGACAATGGATGCCTGTGGATGATGGTTGAGTAGATGGATGATTGGATTGTAGAACACATTTTTATTAACCTGAAGATTTCGGGGACGAAATCCTTAAAGGAGAGGAGAATGTAACACCCCGTATTTTCTGTGAACGTATAAGTAACAAATCGGAGAATAATTAAATTTTAAAATAAGAAACAAGGGAAACGTGTTGCACCATTGCATTCGTCTTGGAATTCTGCATGTAATCGAGTCCGAGTTTTCGAAAATCGGAGTTCGTGTGACCAAGATATGACCCTCAGAATTTTCAGGAATTTAAATAAAATAAAACAGCTCGAAAATAAAGCCAGAAATTCGAAATTCAAACCCAGATAAGGATGGCAGGAAAATTCACGCCCATATACCCAGGTCGACTGGGGATTCGACCCCCCCCCCCCCCCCAACCAAGTCGACTGGGGAGTCGATTGGGGTGTCGACCTCCCCATGACCAGGTCAACTGAGGAGTCGACCTGGGGGTCGACTTGCTCCCGAAACCCAGTTTTTGAACCTGGTTCATTCTGATGTATCCGGTCTCGTTTTCAATCTAGATTCGTCCGCCTAATCCTATATAAACAGCACCCTAGCCTCATTTTCTCTAAACAATTTCATTTTGTCTATACTCTGCCTCCTTTGTTATTAAATAAAATAATGGCGTCGTTACTCTGCTGGAATCAAAACTTGGACTGATGCATCTTCTTCCAACATGAATAGAATTAAAAGCTAAATCAAATCTCAAATCAAAGTTTAGAGCTACAACAACAATTAAAGAGGAATAATTCAGCATTTTTGCATCAACAACAGTTTATTATCCTTTCTTAAAACCACGAAAGGCAAGTACAGTTATTTTCCGCTATAAACTGTAACTATAATTGTGACATGATTGTCAATCTGAATTTGAGGTTGTGTAAGTTCTGTTCTGATATATTTTATTCTGTATCTCTTTCTTCTTTTTGTTCTATAGCCAAGCTACCACGAGCCTGCGCCACATCTCATAAGAAATTAACGCACGAACGCTAAATTTTGGGATAAATAATAATGCATAATTGGATATGAAACTGTTGCCTATGAGACTGTTGCCTATGACTATGATTCATTGACTATGAGACTATTGCCTATGACATTGAGCAAGAAACTATTGTAATTAGTCGCCCATGACTATTGTGGTTAGTTGCCTAAAACTATTGTAGTTAGTTTCTTATGCATATTCCCTTAATGATGCTAGATCTCGTATTTAATATGTAACTTTGCTAGTTTATTCCCATTCACTGTTATGTACATCGAGCCAAGAGGGGCCATTATCATTGTATTTGGTTCATTATTGCATGCCTATTCTTTCTTGTGTTTATCCCCCATTCCTTTTGCTAGGGCCATTTCATGAGTATTTAGAGAACTTGTGGAAACATGTTATACGGGGATTTGGGCGTAGCTTAATTAAGTTAATTTGGCATAGCAAATATGTTGGCATAATCTGAATTGGCTATAATAGAGAATGATTTACATGTGTATTAATCCTGGACATAAATGGTAAACTAGAATATTAAATCTAGTTTTGACATGAACTGTAAATGGGAATATTAAGGCTAAAATTTGGGGCATATATTGTATTATGAACTATGACCTTGATTTGGGCATGTAAGTTTAGGCTAAATTCATAATTAGGCAAGATATGTCAATGAAAATTTAAGGAATGATTAAATCTGTTATTCCGCTAGTTCTGTTATATTGCCTAAACTGCTAACTAGATTGAATTGCTTAATCTGCTAATTATGTTAAAATTGCCTTATCTGCTAGACCTGCTAAATCGCCTAATCTGCAAGATCTGTTATCTGTTTAGTCTATTGAATGGCGTAATCTGTTGGAACTGAAATGCTGAAATTTGAAGTATGTTAATATGTAGGCTCGATTTAAAATTGAGCAAAACTTGTTAGTAGAACCTCGAATAATCTGCTATAACTTGTATAGAAGTTAATTTGTTAAATTAGCATGATTAGTCTGATAGTAGCATAGTCTGCGAATGAATGCATTGGCTAAACATGAAACATGGCTAACTCGAGGTTAGAATGAGTTTGCGGCGTAATCCTGCCCGGAACCGCCCGGCAAATCCAGTGGCTGCAAGCAATAGGTTCTAATGTGAGAAGTTAGTCATAACATGCTTGAAACCCGAGGTTAGACTCAGTTTGCAGCAGAAACCTGCCCGGAACTAACCGACCTTACCAGTGGCCGCAAACTGTCAGTCTAATGTGAGAGGTCTGCGCGTTAATTTTTAATTGATACAAATCTGAGATAAATATGATGTCTAAAACATGTTGGGTGGGTTGGGTTAAACCAATTGGACTAATGAATTTAACAAACCTGTTTCATGAATCTGTAGGCCTAATTACAAAGTTAGACAAATCTGTTAAATCCGTATATTTGATTCGTTAGTCTGAAACTTGTCTGATTTATGAACTAGTTAATCTGAACTCTGTATGTCTCAACTTGTAAACAAGTTAATCTGAAATCTGTTAGTCTGGGGACATAAGGTTAGGAGGGAAATTACTTGTGTCATCTGTTGTTTGGGACCCATAATTGTCAGTAACCCTTTCTGGTATCAAACTTTGACCCAACAGTAGGTAGGGTCTGGGCACGCTTACTAAACTAATTATAAGCGGTTCATTCTGATAATGGCGAGGGGTGCTGATAGTGCGTTCCAACTGGGTCATGTGCATGCATGGATCCCGGTCTGCCTTTGAGGATGTAAGACGCTGTGACATCTGTAAATAGGTCTATGCCAATTGGTTGCCACTTTGGGGAGTGATACACCCTACTGTGGGGCCGACACAGGGTATTTATGTATTAGGGAGCCGATCGCTTGGGGTAGGGTTTTAGGGTACACTTAGTTCTGTCTGTTTCTGTTGGTACAGTCTATTTCTGTTGGGTGGTAACACCTGCCTGTTTCTGCTTGGTACCGTCTGTTCGAGTGGTAAAGGCCCATTTACTAGTGTACACCTAATTCTACATTCCGTTTCCGTAGGGATTAATCTGTTTCTATTTCTGTCTTTTTCTGTTCGGGTGGTAAAGGCCCATTATTAGCATTCTGTTTCTGTTCGGGTGGTTAAGGCCCATTATTAGCATTTTGTTTCTGTCTGTTTCTGTTCGGGTGGAAAAGGCCCATTATTAGCATTCTGTTTCTGTCTGTTTCTGTTCGGGTGGTAAAGGCCCATTATTAGCATTCGGTTTCTGTCTGTTTCTGTTGGGGTGGTAAAGGCCCATTACTAGCATTCTCTTCTGTGGAAATTATTCTGTTCCCGTTTCTGTTTCAATTCAGACATTAGGGTGACACCTAATCTTGTCATACTAGTATTAGTGCAGAGAAATGAAAAGTAATATTATTCTGTTTCTTCTGTTTAACCTAAGTACATCTGCTGCTCCTGTTACTGTTATCTCTTATCCGGCTTATTTTCATGTCATAATTATTATTATCTGTTCATATGCTGAAAGTCACCGGACTTGCTAGACTTTATGTATGACCTTGCTTGTTTTCGCCCCTTTTTCCTCTGTTTCCCCCCAAATTTTCCAAGGAGGGAATACTTTAGCTTGATCAGGATTTCTTCTGCCTGAAGTACTTGAAGTGTGTAACACCCCACCTCCGTTAAGATCACTCATAAAGGGAATGCCTTAACTTTGATGGAGCATTTTAGTAAACAGAACAGAATATTACAAGACAGATATAAAAATAATACTTGAAAAACTTTATAGCTTTATTGCAACGGACAGAAATCAATTTGGTTACAACTTTATCAAAAACTCAAGTACATATATATCAGCCTTGTTCAAAAGCCATTAGAGTACAAAACTTTAAAATCATAATCCCCACCAAAGATGCCAGAAAAAGACAAGCCATACTTTAAGCACTTCAAGCACTCCAAGCAGGAAGAAAGATCCGGATCAAGCTAGAGTATTCCCTCCTTGAAAACCTGGAGAGGGGGGGGGGGACGGAAGAAAAGAGGCAAAACAACAAGGGTCAGACATAAAGTCTGGCAAGTCCAGTGACTTTCAGTTATGAACAGATAATAATGTCATGGCATGCAAATAAAACTGGATGAGAGATAACAGGAAACAGGAATAACAGATATACTTAGGTTAAACAGAAGAAACATGATGATATTACTTTTCACTTCTCTGCACTAATACCAGTATAACAGGATTAGGTGTTACACTAATGTCTAAACAGAAACAGAAACAGAAACAGAGTAATGGGCCTTTACCACCATAACAGAAGGTACAGAAACATAATGCTAATAATGGCCTTTACCACCCGAACAGAAAGTACAGAAACAGAATGCTAGTTATGGGCCTTTACCACCCGAATAGAGACAGAAACGGAAATAGAATAATCCCTATGAAAACCATATGTTAGAATTAGGTGTACACTAGTAAATGGGCCTTTACCACCCGAACAGACGGTACCACGCAGAAACAGACAGGTATTGCCACCCAACAGAAACAGACGGTACCAATAGAAACAGACAGAACTAAGTGTACCCTAAAACCCTACCCCAAGCGATCGGCTCCCTAATACATAAATACCCTGTGCCAGCCCCACAAAAGGGTGTATCACTCCCCAAAGTGGCAACCTTTAAATGGCACAGACCTATTTACAGATGTCACGGCGTCTTACATCCTCAGAGGCAGACCGGGATCCATGCATGCACATGACCCGGTTGGAACGCACCATCAACACTCCTCGCCATTATCAGAATGAACCGCTTATAATTAGTTCAGTAAGCGTGCCCGAACCCTACCTACTGTTGGGTCAAAGTTTTGATACCAGAAAGGGTTACTGACTAATATGGGTCCCAAACAACAGATGACACAATTATTTTTCCCTCCTAACCTTATGCCCCCAGACTAACAGATTTCAGATTAACTTGTTTACAAGTTCAGACATACAGAGTTCAGGTCAACTAGTTCACAGATCAGAAAATCATGTTAATAAGTTTTCAGAATAACGGATCAGACATACAGATTTAACTGATTTACAAACTTGTCTAACTTTGTACTGGGCCTACAGATTCATGAAACGGGTTTATTAATTTCATTAGTCCAGTTGGTTTAACCCTATCCACCCAACACGTTTTAGACATCATATTTATCTCAGATTTTCATTAATTAAATATTAATGCCCAGACCTCTCACATTAGACTGACAGTTTGGGCTACTGGTTAGGCCGGTTGGTTCCGGGCAGGTTTCTGCCACAAACTGAGTTTACCTCGGGTTTCAAGCACGATATGACTAACTTCTCACATTAGAACCTATTGTTTGCGGCCACTGGATGTGCCGGGCGGTTCGGGGCAGGATTACACCGCAAACTCATTCTAACCTCGAGTTAGCCATGTTTGTCTTTGCGGCCAATTAATTAATAATTTACCATTTATGCCCATGACAAATATACATGTCAATTATTCATACCTATAGCCAATTCAGATTATGGCAATAACAGACTAAATATATCAACTCAGCAGATAACAGATTTCGCAGATTAGGCGACTTAACCGATTTAGCAGATTAAGCAATTTAGCAGATTTTGCATATAACAGATTAGGCATTTTCAGCAGACTTAGCAGATGACAGATTTAGTAGATGAACAGATCTAGCAGATTAGGCAATATAGCAGAACTAGCAAATTTGGCAATATAACAAATTTAGCGGATAATGGATTAGGCAATTTAACGGATTTAGCAGATAACATATTTAGCAGATTATATATGTCTAAAACTCTATTTACCTATCTTGCCTAATCATAGATTTAGCCTAAACTTACATGCGTAAATCAAGGTCATAATTCATAATACAATATATGCCCCAAATCTTAGCCTTAATATTCCCATTTAAAGTTCATGTCAAAACTAGATTTAATATTCTAGTTTACCATTTTTGTCTAAGACTAATATGCATGTAAATCATTCTATATCATAGCCAATTCAAATTATGCCAACATATTTATTAACTTAATTAAGCTACGCCCAATGTTTCAACAAGTTCTCTAAGTACTCATGAAATGGCCCTAGCAAAAAGGAATAGGAGATAAGCACAAGAAAGAATAGGCATGAAATAATGAACCAAATACAATGATAATGGCCCCACTAGGCTCGATGTACATAATAGTGAATGGGAATAAACTAGAAAAGTTACATACTAAATATGAGATCTAGTATCATTAAGGGAATAGGCGTAAGAAACTAACTACAATAGTCATGGGCGACAAATCGCAATAGTTTCTTATTCAATGTCATAGGCAATAGTCTCATAGACATGAATCATAGTCATAGGCAATAGTCTCATAGGCGTGAATCACAGTCATAGGCAATAGTCTCATAGTCATGAATTATAGCCATAGGCAATAGTCTTATAGTCATGAATCATAGTCATAGGCAATAATAGTCTCATAGGCAACAGTTACATGTCCAATTATGCATTATTCATTATTTGTCCCAAAATTTAGCGTTCGTGTGTTAATCTCTTATGAGATTCGGCGTAGGCTCGTAGTAGCCTAGCTATAGAACAGAAAGAAGAAAGAGATACAGAATAAGATAGATCTAAACAGAACAGAGCAGACATAACCTCAGATTCAGATTTACAATTCATGCCACAATCATAATTAACGTTTATATCGGAAAATAACTGTACTTGCCTTTCGTGGCTAAAGAAAAGGATTATAAATCGAATTGGATGCAGAAACGCTGATTAATCTTCTTCGATTGTTGTTGCAGATCTAAACTTTAATTTGAATTGTGAATGAACACTTGAGATTAGATTTAGATGCGGCGGCTAGGGTTTAAGAGAGAGTTTGGTAGCATAATGGTGTCATAGACAATATTCTATGAATTAGAGTTAGGTTAATCACATATTTATAGGTGTAGAGAGTGTTTCAGAACCATTAGATCACCCTAGAAGCCATCAGGTCCGTCCAGCACATCAAAAATCGTCATTAGAACTCTCTAGAACCCTGTGCAGGTTTTTGACTCGACATGGGCGCACTTCCCAAGTGCGCTAGTGTATTTTTGTGCTGGCGCACTTCAGAAGTGCGCCAGTGCATTTCTGGCCTGTTTCCGGTTTTTCTGCCTAACTTCGTTCGTCCATATCTCCTTCATACGGTATCCGTTTTAAGCAAACTCGGACTCTATCTCGAGCAGAGTTTCGAGATGAACGCAATGGCTCAACCTGTTTCCCTTAATTCTTCTCCTAAAAATTAAGTATACTTTAATTTGTTACTTATACGTTCACAAAAAATACGGGGTGTTACATTCTCCCCTCCTTAAAGGATTTCGTCCGCGAAATCTTCAAGTTAAGAAGAATGTGTCCTACCATCCAATCATCCATCTACTCAATCATCATCCACAAGTATCCATTTTCCTTAGAAAACTTCTAATGTTGTATGAAAATTTGCAAAAGTGTGTGTATATGTCTCATATCTAATGCAAAGATTAGGCGGTCTACTGATTCAGTTGACCTCCTCAATGCGAACCATGTTGGTGCCATGAGTCCAATTATGTATGCAAGAAATCCTATTTGATACACATCATTTCTATATGTGTGCGCAATCATTTATCCAAATGCTACATCCATGTGATGAATCAATAATTTTGCATCCACAAAATTGAAAATGCACACACATCCATATGCAGTATGAGAGTGTTTTCGAGCCGATCTAGCGCCTAGTGTGTGTATATGTATCCACGAGCAACCACTAGCAACCACTTGCATCCACTGGAAACCATCAAACATAACATGTCTCAAACACATGTTTACACCCATTGGTTTCTACCTAAAGTTCGAAGATTCGATCGATAGGATACAGTCGAATGATGGAAGAGAGTAAAGATGAAACAAGAACTTGGTTTCCATTAGACCATGGTTGAGGGAATAATTTCCCTAAGTATCGGCCCCAAAGACCGAAACCAACATCAGATTGACACCCAGAGGATTACCCTCTTTAGACAATGTCAAAACTGGAAATCTTAACCTTATCAGAAATATTCAGACATTTACAGATTACTGGTACAGATCAAATTACAGAACTAAGCATGATAAAAACCAGAATGTATGCGTCCTACTTGACGCCTAACACATATATCTCTCAATCCCCAATCTATCACAAACAGATGAGTCCTAACCCTTAGGGGTTTGAGTCTACAGCAGAATCAGAAACAATACTAGTATTAAAGTGCAGAGTATCGATTACAGAATCAAAATGCCAGAATCAGAAAGAGTTTTAACTGAAAAATTAGATAAGAAAATTAAACCTTCTACATAAATTTTCTTATTTCTACCCTATCTACAAGTCACTTTAGCATTCGCCTGTCCTCCAGAAGTGGGTTCTGCCCTCTGCCCTTGCCCTCGTTTCTTCGGGCAGTCCCTAGTGAAGTGTCCCATCTCACCACAGTTGAAGCAAGTGCCCTTCCTTTTTCTGCAATCATTGTTCAGATGAGTCGATCTTCCACAAGTAAAGCACTTTTTCTCCTTCTTATCTTCAGAATTCTCATCTTTCTTTTGTGTTTCCTTTTTGGGCCATGCTTTCTTATTCTGTGGTTCTTCCTTCTTTGTCTCTTTTTGTCCCTTGTCTTCCTCGTGCAGTAGTGCCATGTCCACCAATTTCTCGTAAGTCGTTCCCATGGGTACATGGGTCATGGCTAGGCTATGTAGTGGCTCGTTCAATCCTTTAACAAAGCGGAGAGCCTTTTTATGCTGAGTGTTGACTAAATCTAGTCCGAACCTAGCCAGTTGGTTGAACTGGTTGACGTATTCCTTGACCGTCATACTTCCTTGCTTAAGAGATAAGAACTTTTCCAATTGTAGACTTCGTTCGACTTGCGAGAGGAAGTTCGTCTCAAACCTTAATCTGAAATCCATCCATGTTTCAACCGGTCTCTCGGCGTTAGTGACTTCCCACCAGTAGGAAGCTTCATCTTTGAGCAACCATGCCGCCAACTGTACCTTTTGCCTATCGTCCACCTCGAAGATAACGAATAGATCCTCAGTTTCTTTAAGCCAGTTCCTCGCTTCTACGAATGATTCAGTTCCATTGAAATCCTTTCTACCCTTGGCCCTAAAGTCTTTATAGATCATTGAGAGAGCAATTGCACGAGGAGAGGGCGGAGGAGGGGGATCATTTGCTGGACCTGCGACGGCGGTCCTAGCCTCAAGGTATTGACGAAACCAACCGGGTACATGAACACCCTCTGGTATCTCAGATGCTTCAGACATGCTGAAACGAAAAAGGAAAGATTCAATACAAAAAGGACTGAAGGAAAGATATATGGCTCTTGGGGATTATGTTTTTCAAAATAAGCTTTATTTTTGAAAATACTTCCTTTTAAAACCTTTTTGAAAAAAGTTTTCAAAAGCTTCTATCTAATCTGGTAACCTTCAGCTCTGATACCAAGTGTAACACCCCACCTCCGTTAAGGTCACTCACAAAGGGAATGCCTTAACTTTGATGGAGCATTTTAGTAAATAGAACAGAATATTACAAGACAGATATAAAAATAATACTTGAAAAAATTTATAACTTTATTGCAACGGACAGAAATCAATTTGGTTACAACTTTATCAAAAACTCAAGTACATATATATCAGCCTTGTTCAAAAGCCATCAGACTACAAAACTTTAGAATCATAATCCCCACCAAAGATGCCAGAAAAAGACAAGCCATACTTTAAGCACTTCAATCACTCCAAGCAGGAAGAAAGATCCGGATCAAGCTATAGTATTCCCTCCTTGAAAACCTGGGGGGAGGGAGGAAACGGAAGAAAAGAGGTGAAACAACAAGGGTCAGACATAAAGTCTGGCAAGTCCGGTGACTTTCAGTTATGAACAGATAATAATGTCATGGCATGCAAATAAAACTGGATGAGAGATAACAGGAAACAGGAATAACAGATATACTTAGGTTAAACAGAAGAAACATGATGATATTACTTTTCACTTCTCTGCACTAATACTAGTATAACAGGATTAGGTGTTACACTAATGTCTAAACAGAAACAGAAACAGAGTAATGGGCCTTTACTACCCTAACAGAAGGTACAGAAACATAATGCCAATAATGGGCCTTTACCGCCCGAACAGAAAGTACAGAAACCAAATGCTAGTAATGGGCCTTTACCACCCGAACAGAGACATAAAGGGAAACAGAATAATCCCTATGGAAACAGGATGTTAGAATTAGGTGTACACTAGTAAATGGGCCTTTACCACCCGAACAGAGGGTTCCACGCAGAAACAGACAGGTGTTGCCACCCAACAGAAACAGACGGTACCAATAGAAACAGACAGAACTAAGTGTACCCTAAAACCCTACCCCAAGCGATCGGCTCCCTAATACATAAATACCCTGTGCCAGCCCCACAAAATGGTGTATCATTCCCCAAAGTGGCAACCTTTAAATGACACAGACCTATTTACAAATGTCACGGCATCTTACATCCTCAGAGGCAGACCGAGATCCATGCACGCACATGACCCGGTTGGAACGCACCATCAACACCCCTCGCCATTATCAGAATGAACCGATTATAATTAGTTCAGTAAGCATGCCCGGACCCTATCTACTGTTGGGTCAAAGTTTTGATACCCGAAAGGGTTACTGACTAATATGGGTTCCAAACAACATATGACATAAGTATTTTTCCCTCCTAACCTTGTGCCCCCAGACTAACAGATTTCTGATTAACTTGTTTACAAGTTCAGACGTACAGAGTTCAGGTCAACTAGTTCACAGATCAGAAAATCAATTTAATAAGTTTTCAGACTAAGGGATCAGACATACAGATTTAACAGATTTAAAGACTTGTCTAACTTTGTACTAGGCCTACAGATTCATGAAACGGGTTTATTAATTTCATTAGTCTAGTTGGTTTAACCCTATCCACCCAACACATTTTAGACATCATATTCATCTCAGATTTTCATTAATTAAATATTAATGCCCAGACCTCTCACATTAGAAACAATTTACGGCTACTGGTTAGGCCGGTTGGTTCCGGGCAGGTTTCTGCCACAAACTGAGTCTAACCTCGGGTTTCAAGCACGTTATGACTAACTTCTCACATTAGAACCTATTGTTTGTGGCCACTGGATGTGCCGGGCGGTTCCGGGCAGGATTACGCCGCAAACTCATTCTAACCTCGAGTTAGCCATGTTTATCTTTGCGGCCAATTAATTATTAATTTACCATTTATGCCCATGCCTAATATACATGTCAATTATTCATAACTATAGCCATTTCAGATTATGTCAATAACAGACTAAATATATCAACTCAGCAGATAACAAATTTCGCAGATTAGGCGACTTAACAGATTTAGCAGATTAAGCAATTTAGCAGATTTTGCATATAACAGATTAGGCATTTTCAACAGACTTAGCAGATGATAGATTTAGTAGATGAACAGATCTAGCAGATTAGGCAATATAGCAGAACTAGCAAATTAGGCAATATAACAAATTTAGCGGATAACGGATTAGGCAATTTAACGGATTTAGTTGATAACAGATTTAGCAGATTATATATATCTAAAACTCTATTTACCTATCTTGCCTAATCATAGATTTAGCCTAAACTTACATGCCTAAATCAAGGTCATAATTCATAATACAATATATGCCCCAAATCTTAGCCTTAATATTCCCATTTACAGTTCATGTCAAAACTAGATTTAATATTCTAGTTTACCATTTTTGTCCAAGACTAATATGCATGTAAATCGTTCTCTATCATAGCCAATTCAAATTATGCCAACATATTTATTAACTTAATTAAGCTACGCCCAATGTTTCAACAAGTTCTCTAAGTATTCATGAAATGGCCCTAGTAAAAAGGAATAGGAGATAAGCACAAGAAAGAATAGTCATGAAATAATGAACCAAATACAATGATAATGGCCCCACTAGTCTCGATGTACATAACAGTGAATGGGAACAAACTAGCAAAGTTACATACTAAATATGAGATCTAGTATCTGTAACACCCCGTAATTCTGTTAATATTAATATCCACAAATTAAAGAATAACTAATCTCAGACGTGAGAATTGTGGGAAACGGGTTGTGCCATTTTGTTCGTCTCGGAATTCTGGTTGAAATAGAGTCCGAGTTTGCGTGAATTGGACTTCGTATGAAGAAGTTATGGCCGTCGGAAGTTTCTGAAAATTCAAAACAGCTTGCAAGAAATTTAAAATTCAAATAGAAAGTGCAGAGGCGGGCTGGGCGGGAAAAATTCCCGCCTAGGCAGGTCGACTGGGGAGTCGACAATAGTGTCGACCTTCCCCCCCAGTTCGACTATTGTGTCGACCTGGGTGTCGACCTGGTCAGTCGGCTAGGGTTTTGACTGAGCCCAATTCTGAGCTGCTGATGAGTCTTTAGGGCTGAGTTGGCAAATTAAACGGTTTAGGTTAGTTCTGAGTTGATCTGACGGTCTAAATAAACCCTAAACTCTATAAATACCTAGGTAGTCTCTCACCCTAATTCATATGAAAAATAGAATAGCAACCACCATACCGCCGCTATGGAACTCAGTGGAGCCGCCGCCAACTAAGAAGGAAGAAAATCTAATCAAAACCTAATTCTACTCAACTCTAAAGCAAATCAAGACTCTCTTTTCTTCTCTAAATTGTGAGTATGATGATCTTAACAAGATTATTATTATTATTTTAATTAGGTTAAGTCATGAATGAATTATGAGTAGATGATGTGAATTGTCATATATGTTGTTGTAAACTTTATGCTATCATGTATGTTATAAATTCTATGCTATGTGGTGATGATATCCTATATGTTGTAAATCATGCTACGATGATGTTATGTATGTTGAGAGTTTCTATGCTAAGTTGTGATGAATCATACATGTAAAAAAGCAATGATGTTATTGTCTATGCTAATTAGTTCATGTTAATCAAATCATGATGTTGATATAATTGGGCTATGTTGATCTATATGACAAGTCACATATGCAACTTTTGGTTGATTAGTAAAAGTTGTGAACATATGCCATTACATCTATTATGACATCTAGAACTATGCTATGACATATGTGAAATTCTATGCTAGTTCACACTATCATTATGTTGCCTAAAACCCCATATGCAAGATTATACATAAATTTGGGTTATGATCATATCATGTAAATTGTGCCATTTAACAAGTTGACACATTTAGATCCTTAACATGTGTAGTTTATGCAAGTTTCACCCCTATTATGATTAGATTCATTTTAATTGTCTATATGTTGTGATAATTTATTTCTGTGCTATGAGTTAGACAATTCGAGTCTAACGTATATTCTGCGTTGAATAAGCGAACGTATAAACGTGGGGTAGGGGTAATATTAAGGATTTAATAATAAGAAGTTGGGGTGCAATTGACATGATTTTGCATGCCATGAGTGGATGACCATAATTGAGTCAATTATGGACATCATTAAAATTGGAGTTTAATTAATAATTTGAATAGGGAATTATTAAAACTGGGGTAAAAGATTATAAGTGATAACCAATGCTTAGGACACGAGGTTGGACTCGTTTGTGACGTAAACCTGCCCGGACCCGCCCGGCAAATCCAGTGGTCACAAATGTCAGCCCAATGTGAGAGGTCCTAGGCCTAAACTAAAGCATAATAGTTGTAAAGACACGAGGTTAGACTCTTTTATGGTGTAAGACTGCCCGGACCCGCCCGGCAAATCCAGCTGCCATAAATGCCAGTCTAATGTGAGAGGTCTTTATGAGGTTATGGCCTGAATGAATTAAGAAATACTTAACCAGATAAACATGTAATGTGGGACATGGGGGTTAAGTAGGTGCCTTGGGTGGCATGAGGAATCTAGTGGGTCCCCTTAGTGGCATGTGAAATACGATTAGTAAGACTTAACCAAACACACATGTAAATGAACATGACTAAGAGGGTTAAGTGGGATATACTAGTGGTGGCAAGCTTAGGTGGGTAGCTTGTGGCGGCCCAATTCAACCAGTATCCCAAACGTATCTTTGTGGGCTCGACCCAAGTCGAGGACGGGACACGCATACTGGGTTTGACTATAAGAGGCCAAAACGGGGAGTGGTGGCAATGCGAGTCCAACGGGTTTCATATGCGTGTGTGGACCCGGGCTGGTAGGTAAGACGTTGTTGCATCGTGTAGGTATAAGTCGTGCATTCTCAAGTTGTATCGGGTTGCCACTTTAGGGGAGTGATAAACCCCACTATGGGGCCAGCACGGGTATCTACGAGTAGGGAGCCGATCGAAAGTGGGTAGTGGGGTACACCTAGTGGAGATAGGGGCAGACGGCACCTATATAGTCAGGTAGGGGTACGCAAGGCTATTTATATTGTTTCTGTGTGAAGCAAGTGGGATCAACCTTTAGGGTGACTGGTGCGGTGCAGTGTAGTAATGTGCGGTGCAGTGTAGTAATTATTCGTTAGTAATTTAGGTGTGCCTTTACCGTTATCTTTAACGTTATCTTAAACGTTATCTTTATCTGCTCTTCCATACCTAATAGTTCATAGACATTTACTTGTCTTCCATCTTGTGCCTTAGTCTAGTTATTTTGATAATAGTATTGTTAGAATTATCATACTCGCCAGACTTTATGTCTGACCCCCTCCATTTCTATCCTTTTCCCCCTTCAGGTCCTCAGGTTGGGCCCAGCTCTAGTGGAGTTTGATTGGATTGGTTTATCTCTCTTGGAAAGCTTGGACCGTTGAAGTAAAGTCCAGCTTGTTATCTTCTTTAATAGCTATTTGTGTAATGGGATTATGTATTTTGTTTTTACGAAGATGGATATTGTACTTGACTCTGATTTATGGTTTTATGATGTAATAGACATGTTTAATTTCCGCTGCAATAAAATGAAGTTTTAGATTTCCAAGTACTACTTATTATCTGTCTTGTTGTAATTTTTCTTTTCTATATTCACTTAAAGCCTCCATGGAAGTTAATGCATTCCCTTTGTGAGTGACATTAATGGATGTGAGGTGTTACACGTGGTATCAGAGCTTAAGGTTACCAGAACAGATAAATTTTTTAGAAAAACTATTTTTCTAAAGTGTTTTTGGAAGAAGTGTTTTCAAAAACATGTTTTAATGAGTAATTTAAAGAGGAGAGTTTTTAAGAAAACGTAATCCCCAATAGCCATATCTTTATCTTTTGAATTCTCCATTTTGAATCTTTCCTTTTTCGTTTCAGCACGGCTGACGATCTTAACCTACCTGACGGTGTAACGATACCAGGATGGTATATGAGGCTATTAGAGGCTAGGGCTGCCGCAGGTCCAGCCAATGTTCCTCCACCACCAGTTGCACCCGTTCCTCCTCCTCCTCGCGTTGATACTTTTGCAAAGACGTGCAAGGAATTTAAGGCTATGGGTGGAAAACCCTTTCAATGGTCAGAAACGTTTGTGGAAGCTAGAGATTGGCTTAGGGAGGTGGAACAATTTCTAGAGATCTTTGAAGTAGAAGAAGGGAGAAAAGTCAAATTAACAGCTTGGTTAAGGAAGGGAGAGGCCTCGTTTTGGTGGGAGGTCACTAATGGGGAGCGTCCTGTTGATTCTTGGGCGGATTTCAGATGTAGGTTTGAGGCAAAGTTTCTCTCAAGGGCAGAAGAGAATCTATATATGGAAAGGTTCTTGACATTAAAGCAAGGAAGCTCATCAGTGAAAGAATATGTCAACAAATTTAATCAGTTAGCAAGGTTTGGCTTGGACTTAGTGAACACGCCGGAGAAGTAGGCACTGAGGTTCGTTAATGGATTGAATGAACCATTTCAAGGGTTGGCTATGACCCACATCCCTATGGGGGCCACATTTGAGAAGCTTGTAGACATGGCACTCATGCATGAGGAGAAAGGTGCTAAAGCTGATAAGGCACCCGAGAAGAAAGGGGATCAGAAGAAACCATAACAGCAAAACAAGAAGGGTGGTAAGGACAATAATGGCAAGGGAAAGAAGAAATGCTTTAATTGTGGGACACCAGGCCATTTCAGCAAGGATTGCTGAAAGAAAAAGAAGACTGGCTGTTTTCACTGTGGCGAAGCGGGACATCTAGTGAAGGACTGCCCAAAGAAGGGGCAGAGGGCAGGAGCTACCTCGGGAGGACAGGTGCAGGCTCTTTTGGCACCGGGGCAGGCAAGGGGACAAGTTCAGGCTCTCGCGGTCCACCGGTGCAAGAACGAGGTAGAACCATTTCTGGTGAAAGCTTAGTTTTTCTGTTTGATCATCCTGTCCGTACCTCATTCGATTCGGGCGCATCGCATTCGTTTATCTCTACATCATTAGTTGAATCATTGCACTTAAACACCAGTTTAGTAGAGGATCCCTTAGTTGTTTTGAATCCAATAGGGGGCTCAGCTTATTTGTCCATGATGTGTTTGGATTTGAAAATTTCTATACTTAGCGTTGAGTTTAGATGTGATGCTTCTGTGTTGGGCTTCACGGGCTATGGGCTAATTTTAGGAATGGATTGGTTATCCAGAAATGGGGCCGTTCTTGATTGTGAAAGGAGTGTAGTTAGGCTAATGACTCGCCTTGGCAACTCTCGAAATCTTTTGTAATCCCATAAATTCCGTTAAGCTAAGTTATTTAGAGTCGCTTGACGCATCTGAGGAAAATCTACAATCTGTTAGAGAAGGCCCGAGAATATTCGGATGTGTTTGAGGAGGTGAAGGGCTTGCCTCCGAAGCGGGAGATAGATTTTCGAATATATCTGGTGGATAATGCAAAACCAGTATCTTTGCCGGTACGCCACATGGCTCCACGTGAAAGGATGGTACTCGATAAGCAAGTGAAGGAGTTGCTTGAGAAGGGGTTTATAAGACGAAGTATATCGGAGTGGGGTGCTCCAGTAGTATTTGCCACGAAGGCGGATGGGTCCCTTAGACTTTGTTTGGACTATAGAGATCTTAATAACCTTACTAAGAAGAACAGACACCCACTCCCGAGGATCGATGATCTCTTCGATCAATTATTTGGCGGCTCAGTGTTTTTGCAGTTGGACTTAGCCACTGGTTTCCATCAGTTGAGAGTGGCTGAGGATAGCATTGACAAGGCTGCCTTTAGGACTCCGGACGGTTTCTATGAATGGCTAGTGATGCCCTTCGGTTTGACAAACGCCCCCGCATACTTTGTTGATTTGATGAGTAGGGTGTTTAGGGAGTACCTTAACAAATTTGTGGTAGTCTTTGTAGACGACATCCTGATCTTTTCTAAGGATGAAGAAGAGCATGCCCTACATCTTAGGGAAGTGTTGGAGATCCTACGAGCGCATAACCTTAAAGCTAAATTTTCTAAGTGTAACTTCTAGAGGAAGGGAGTACGATTCCTAGGGCACGTGGTTTCCAAGGAAGGGATAGCTGTGGATCCCGCGAAGGTGGTGGCTATCCAAGATTGGAAGGTCCCTAAAAATGCTACCGAAGTGAGAAGTTTCTTGGGGTTGGCTGGCTACTATAGGAAGTTTATCAATGACTTCGCAAAGATATCAGCTCCATTGACACGCTTGACGAAGAAGAACCTAGTTTTCACATGGGACGTAGATTGTGATGATGCGTTCCAACGATTGAAGAGAGCTTTGACTTCAGCCCTAGTCTTAGTATTGCCAGACGGGAGTAAGCCATTTACTGTTTATACTGAAGCTTGTGGGACAGGACTAGGCGCAGTCCTAATGCAAGAGGGCAGTGTAATAGCCTATGGTGGAAGGCAGTTGAGAGCGCATGAGAAAAAATACCCTACACATGACCTATAGTTGGCCGCTACTGTTTTCGCGCTTAAGTCTTGGTGTCATTATCTTCTTGGCGAGAGATTCGAACTATTTACTGACCACAAATCGCTAAAATACTTATTTTCTCAAAAGGACTTGAGCTTAAGGCAGCAAAGGTGGATGGAGTTCTTAGCGTCCTACTACTTCGAGATAGCATATACCCCTGGCAAGGGTAACTTGGTGGCAGATGCCTTAAGTAGAAAAATATTATCCTTAAGTCCTTTATTTGTTGAGCGGCGAAGCTTAGAATTCATTTCGATGTTTAACTTTAGATCTTCCGTTGACTTCGTACCTGGTTTGCTAGCATCCTTGGAGGTCAGACCTACACTTTTGGGACGGATTGGCGAGGCACAGCGAGACGACCCACAGTCGGTTGAGTTAGTAGAAAAGCTCAAAGGAGGGGAGTCATCAAGCCATCTCCGTAGGTATAACCTAGATGATAAGGGTTGGTTACATAGGGATGGTAGACTTTGTGTACCAAAAGACGATGACCTAAGGAAGAACATTCTTGACGATGCACATCATTCGAAGATGACCACTCATCCCGGCGGGGACAAGATGTACAAAGACAAGAATCGAGTACTCTTTTGGGCCGGTATGAAGAGGGACGTGGCTGAGCATGTCACTAGATGCTTGGTGTGCCAACAAGTAAAAGCGGAGCAAAAGAAACCCGGTGGGTTGCTACACCCATTGGAGGTTCCACTATGGAAGTGGGAGAGTGTCTTGATGGATTTTGTGGATGGATTACCGCGATCGAGGAAGGGTAATACGGGGATTTGGGTTATAGTAGATAGACTTACTAAGAGAGCCTATTTCATTCCCGTGAAGAGTAAGAGGACTGCTCCATGGTCAGCTTCTGTATACGTCCGAGAAATAGTTCGTTTGCATGGTGTTCCTTCTAGCATAGTGAGCGACCGTGATCCTATTTTCACTAGCGAATTTTGGAGAAGCTTACAAGAGGCGGTAGGGACTCAGTTATGTTTGAGCACCGCATATCATCCTCAGACGGACGTCCAAACCGAGAGGGTGAATCGCATTCTAGAGGATCTTTTGAGGCTATGTATCCTAGACTTTGGGGGTACATGGGAAGAGCATCTTCCATTGGTAGAGTTCGCGTATAATAATAGCTTTCAGTCCAGCATTGGTATGGCACCATTCGAAGCTCTTTATGGACGACCTTGTCGTTCACCTATATGTTAGTGGGAGTCTACGGATAAGATCTTACTTGGGCCCGATATGATTAGGGAGACTTCGGAGAAGGTCGACTTGATTCGAAGGAGGATGAAAGCAGCGCAAGATAGGCAGAAATCTTATGTGGATAAGAGGAGGACAGATCTCGAGTTTGAAGTTGGGGACATGGTCTTTATCAAAGTGTCTCCATTACGGAACGTTGTTCGCTTTGGGTCCGTTGGGAAGTTAGCACCAAGGTTTGTATGGCCGTTTCCAATTAAGGAAAAGGTTGGATAGATGGCGTATAGAGTAGAGTTGCCTGAGAGACTTAGTGGTGTACACGACGTATTCCATGTGTCACATTTGAGGAAGTGCTTGCATGAGACCGCGGAAGTGGTAGAGCCGAGCTTGCTTAGAGAGGTGGAGATCGAGCGTGACGCGACGATTCAACGAGCTCCTACGCGCATTCTTGGGTCGGAGATCAAGAAGCTGAGAAATCGAGAGGTCAGACTAGTCAAAGTACAATGGGGAGATGATGAGAGCAACGCTACTTGGGAGACAGAAGAGAAGATGCGTTCACAATACCCTTTCCTTTTCGGGGGTATGTCCTTTAATTTCTCCTTTATCGCTTAGCTTGTACTTATCTTATCTTTAGTATATCCTCTCGCTAGTATCTTTGACCTTTAGTTAGGATAATCCTATGGTTGAAACATGTGTTTGAGACATGTTACGTGTGATGGATGCAAAGTGGATGCAAGTGTTTGCTAGTGGTTGCTCGTGGGCGCATATACACACACTATTAGGCACTAGATCGGCTCAGTCACTTCATATTGCATATTGCATATAAATGGATGTATTTAGTAAAATGGATGTATGATGATTGTCTATCATATGGATGCTGCATTCAGATGATGTTTGTGCACGCATGTAGAAATAATATGTAGCATTAGGGAACTTTTGCATACATAATGGACGCATGACACTATCATGATTTGCATTAAGGAGGTCAACTGAATCAGTGGACCGCCTGATTTTGCATTAGATAAGGAACATATACACACACCTCTTGCATATGTTCATACAGCGTTAGAAGTCTATAAGGACAATGGATGCCTGTGTTTGATGGTTGAGTAGATGGATGATTGGATGTTGGGGACGAAATCCTTTAAGGAGGGGAGAATGTAACACCCCGTAATTCTGTTAATATTAATATCCACAAATTAAAGAATAACAAATCTCAGATGTGATAATTATGGGAAACGAGTTGCGCCATTGTGTTCATCTCGGAATTCTGGTTGAAATAGTGTCCGAGTTTGCGTGAATTGGACTTCGTATGAAGAAGTTATGACCATCGGAAGTTTCTGAAAATTCAAAACAGCTCGCAGGAAATTTAAAATTCAAACAGAAAGTGCAAAGGCGGGCTGGGCAGGAAAAATTCCCGCCCAGTCAGGTCGACTGGGGAGTCGACACTAGTGTCGACCTGCCCCCCCTCCCCCCCCTAGGTCGACTATAGTGTCGACCTGGTCTGTCGGCTAGGGTTTTGACTGAGCCTAATTCTGAGCTGCTGATGTGTCTTTAGGGCTGAGTTGGCAAATTAAACGGTTCAGGTTAGTTCTGAGTTGATCTGACGGTCTAAATAAACCCTAAACTCTATAAATACCTAGGTAGTCTCTCACCACAATTCATATGAAAAATAGAATAGCTACCGTCATACCGCCACCATGGAACTCAGTGGAGCCGCCGCCAACTAAGAAGGAAGAAAAGCTAATCAAAACATAATTCTACTCAACTCTAAAGCAAATCAAGACTCTCTTTTCTTCTCTAAATTGTGAGTATGATGATCTTAAAAAGATTATTATTATTTTAATTAGGTTAAGTCATGAATGAATTATGAGTAGATGATGTGAATTGTCATATATGTTGTTGTAAACCTTATGCTATCATGTATGTTATAAATTCTATGCTATGTGGTGATGATATCCTATATGTTGTAAATCATGCTATAATGATGTTATGTATGTTGAGAGTTTCTATGCTAAGTTGTGATGAATCATACATGTAAAAAAGCAATGATGTTATTGTCTATGCTAATTAGTTCATGTTAATCAAATCATGATGTTGATATAATTGGGCTATGTTGATCTATATGACAAGTCACATATGCAACTTTAGGTTGATTAGTAAAAGTTGTGAACATATGCCATGACATCTATTACGACATATAGAACTATGCTATGACATATGTGAAATTCTATGCTAGTTCACACCATCATTATGTTGCCTAAAACCCCATATGCAAGATTATAAATAAATTTGGGTTATGATCATATCATGTAAATTGTGCCATTTAACAAGTTGACACATTTAGATCTTTAACATGTGTAGTTTATGCAAGTTTCACTCCTATTATGATTAGATTCATTTTAATTGTCTATATGTTGTGATAATTTATTTCTGTGATATGAGTTAGACAATTCGAGTCTAACGTATATTCTGCGTTGAATAAGCGGACGTATAAACGTGGGGTAGCGGTAATATTAAGGATTTAATAATAAGAAGTTGGGGTGCAATTGATATGATTTTGCATGCCATGAGTGGATGACCATAATTGAGTCAATTATGGACATCATTAAAATTGGAGTTTAATTAATAATTTGAATAGGGAATTATTAAAACTGGGGTAAAAGATTATAAGTGATAATCGATGCTTAGGACACGAGGTTGGACTCGTTTGTGACGTAAACCTGCCCGGACCCGCCCGGCAAATCCAGTGGTCACAAATGTCAGCCCAATGTGAGAGGTCCTAGGCCTAAACTAAAGCATAACAGTTGTAAAGACACGAGGTTAGACTCTTTTATGGTGTAAGACTGCCCGGACCCGCCCGGCAAATCCAGCTGCCATAAATGCCAGTCTAATGTGAGAGGTCTTTATGAGGTTATTGCCTGAATGAATTAAGAATTACTTAACCAGATAAACATGTAAGGTGGGACATGGGGGTTAAGTAGGTGCCTTGGGTTGCATGAGGAATCTAGTGGGTGCCCTTAGTGGCATGTGAAATACGATTAGTAACACTTAACCAAACACACATGTAAATGAACATGACTAAGAGGGTTAAGTGGGATATACTAGTGGTGACAAGCTTAGGTGGGTAGCTTGTGGGGGGCCATTTCAACCAATATCCCAAACGTATCTTTGTGGGCTCGACCCAAGTCGAGGACGGGACACACATACTGGGTTTGACTATAAGATGCCAAAACGGGGAGCGGGGGCAACGCGAGTCCAACGGGTTTCATATGCGTGTGTGGACCCGGGCTGGTAGGTAAGACGTTGCATCGTGTATGTATAAGCCGTGCATTCTCAAGTTGTATCGGGTTGCCACTTTAGGGGAGTGATACACCCCACTGTGGGGCCAGCACGGGTATCTACGAGTAGGGAGCCGATCGAAAGTGGGTAGTGGGGTACACCTAGTGGAGATAGGGGCAGACGGCACCAATGTAGTCAGCTAGGGGTACGCAAGGCTATTTATATTGTTTCTGTGTGAAGCATGTGGGATCAACCTTTAGGGTGACTGGTGTGGTGTAGTGCAGTAATGTGCGGTGCAGTGTAGTAATTATTCGTTAGTAATTTAGGTGTGCCTTTACCGTTATCTTTAACGTTATCTTAAACGTTATCTTTATCTGCTCTTCCATACCTAATAGTTCATAGACATTTACTTGTCTTCCAGCTAATGCCTTAGTCAAGTTATTTTGATAATAGTATTGTTAGAATTATCATACTCGCCAGACTTTATGTCTGAGCCCCTCCAATTCTATTCTTTTTCCCCCTTCAGGTCCTCAGGTTGGGCCCAGCTCTATTGGAGTTTGATTGGGTTGCTTTATCTCTCTTGGAAAGCTTGGACCGTTGAAGTAAAGTCTAGCTTGTTATCTTCTTTAATGGCTATTTGTGTAATGGGATTATGTATTTTGTTTTTATTAAGATGGATATTGTACTTGACTCTGATTTATGGTTTTATGATGTAATAAACATGTATAATTTCCGCTGCAATAAAATGAAGTTTTAGATTTCCAAGTACTACTTATTATCTGTCTTGTTGTAATTTTTTGTTCCATATTCACTTAAAACCTCCATGGAAGTTAATGCATTCCCTTTGTGAGTGACATTAATGGACGTGGGGTGTTACAGTATCATTAAGGGAATAGGCGTAAGAAACTAACTAAAATAGTCATGGGCGACAAATCACAATAGTTTCTTATTCAATGTCATAGGCAATAGTCTCATAGGCATGAATCATAGTCATAGGAAATAGTCTCATAGGCGTGAATCACAGTCATAGGCAATAGTCTCATAGTCATGAATTATATTCATAGGCAATAGTCTCATAGTCATGAATCATAGTCATAGGCAATAATAGTCTCATAGGCAACAGTTCCATGTCCAATTATGCATTATTCATTATTTGTCCCAAAATTTAGCGTTGTGTGTTAATCTCTTATGAGATTCGGCGCAGGCTCGTAGTAGCCTGGCTATAGAACAAAAAGAAGAAAGAGATACAGAATAAGATAGATCTAAACAGAACAGAACAGACATAACCTCAGATTCAGATTTACAATTCATGCCACAATCATAATTAACGTTTATATTGGAAAATAATTGTACTTGCCTTTCATGGCTAAAGAAAAGGATTATAAATCGAATTTGATGCAGAAACGCTGATTAATCTTCTTAAATTGTTGTTGCAGCTCTAAGCTTTAATTTGACTTGTGAATGAACACTTGAGATTAGATTTAGAGGCGGCGGCTAGGGTTTAAGAGAGAGTTTGGTAGCATAATGGTGTCATAGACAATATTCTATGAATTAGGGTTAGGTTAATCACATATTTATAGGTGTAGAGATTGTTTCAGAACCATTGGATCACCCTAGAAGCCATCAGGTCCGTCCAGCACATCAAAAATCGTCATTAGAACTCTCTAGAACCCTGTGCAGGTTTATGGCTCGACGTGGGTGCACTTCCGAAGTGCGCCAGTGTATTTTTGTGGTGGCGCACTTCACAAGTGCGCCAGTGCATTTCTGGCATGTTTCCGGTTTTTCTGCCTAACTTTGTTCGTCCATATCTCCTTCATACGGTATCCGTTTTACGCAAACTCGGACTCTATCTCAAGTAGAATTTCGAGACGAACGCAATGGCGCAACCCGTTTCCCTTAATTCTTCCCCTAAAAATTAAGTATACTTTAATTTGTTACTTATACGTTCACAGAAAATACGGGGTGTTACAAAGTGCGTAAAGTATGGCTTAACTTCTTATGGCATCTTCTGTGGGGATTATGATTTTAAAGTTTTGTACTCTGATGAATTTCTGAACAAGACTGATATTTATGTACTTGAGTTTTTGTTAAAGATGTAACCATACTGATTTCTGTTTTCCGCTGTAATAAAGTTATAACTTCTCAAGTATTGTTTATCTGTCTTGAAATTTTCTGTTCTACTTACTAAAATGCTCCACCAAAGTTAAGGCATTCCCTTTTTCAGTGTCCTTAACGGAGGTGGGGTATTACACCATCCTGCTTCAAGGCATGATATCGCGGTATAAAAGGGGATCCACTTATATACGTGGGCATAGTGTCATCCGCTAATGATACTGCGGGCATCCGCTTATGAGATTGCGGGAATCCAACCAATCACCAAACCAATATATATATAATAGCAAGCCTATATAACTAATATCTTTAAAACAACCAGAAAGCATTTGAACAAGCAACAAACAATTATTCTTAACGATTAAAAATAATTCTAAATAAAAGGTGAGTGAGATTTACTCACCGTGATTTTAATTTGCACTCGTATCAATTTCAATTCCTTTCCATTGATTTTCGAGTCTTTGAACTCCACACGAATGATTTTATTTGATTTATCCTTGCCTAAGAAAATCCGAATTTTATAAATTAGCTACCGAATCTCCTGAACTAGGTTTTATACTAAAAATATACAAAAATTAAATTCTAACCATGATACTAATTTAATTCTAGCTAATATACTAATTAAATTCTAACAATTTACCAATTGAATCCTAACCATTTTACTAATCAAATTTAAAATCTATATAATGATTCCCTAAGTAAATATTCTTTTCAGTTTCCAAATCCAAGATTAGTAGTAATGATATTTCCTTTTCGAACAGTATATTAATTTTTTTCAACTAATATGATAATTTTAAAAACAAAAAACAAAAATAGAAACAAAAAAAAGGAATTTACCTGCTTAATTTTTTCTATCCACCGATCAGCTAAACTACCTTATCTCCACATATCAACCTTCAAACTCCCACAAGAACAAATCTCTTTTCTTTCACCGAGCACTAACTAATATCACTATTCTCATCCCTGAAGTGAGCACCATATTCCAATCACCAAGGCTTATAGCCCGAACCTACCTAGTTACCCTCATTTTCTGTCTTCATTGCACAACATAAAAAATGAAGTGTGTGACCAATTAAATCATGAATTCCCACTTCAGAAATATATAAGAACTCACGTAAATTCCATTTCCATCAAATTCTCCCCCTTCCTGATCATACGTGACTTTGGTCTCCCATCCTACAGGTTGGGTAACTTATATGGTGAAACCTCCTCCAACATCATCGCCATGTGCTCCGATTTCCCCTTAACGCCAAGCTACCGTCGTCGCCTTCCATTGTTGCCCCAACCTTATCGCGACTTATCTATACCTCAGTTCGCACCCTCCAAAAAAATGCGATGGTTACTCAAGCCGAACTCCTTTCCACTAAGGATCTCCTTAGACTACGTACACATCGAGACCTCAACTAGTGATGCGAAAATGACTATCGCGACCTTCCATCGTGGCTCCTGCTTCACCCGTTGCTCCTACCATAGTTTGACGTTTTCGAAATTGAATTGGGATCTTCCTGGATTTTGCGATTTAGGTTTGAGGATGAGGGAAACCCGATTTTACATAATGAAATGGATCCTTTGTATTCTGTTATTTAAAGCTTTGATTTTGTTTTAGTTTGAATCGGCCATTCTAGCTTTAATTCTAGAAGAGAATTAAAGGAAATAAGGGAAGAGGATTCACGTATTTAAAGAGGAGAAGGAGACAAGCTTTTAATGTGTGGTCGACCAAAGTACATGACAATATCTTTTTAAAGGAATTAAAAAGATTTCGATTTTGATTTTAAATATAATTTAATTTGATTTGATATAAAGTGATTTTTATTTTATCTAAATAGATTCTGATTTGATATAGAGCTTATCCAATGATCGAATATTTCGGGGTTTGTCCCTTTACATCGCGAACCGCTATTTTAACGTACCGACTGATGTTTCAATGTAATTACACTATTTTGGGTTCAACAGAATAGACTACAAAAATTTCATGCGACCATATATTATAAAATAACCATATTATAATATAATTGAAATTCAAAAACAAATAAATTTCCTGACAATAAAATATTTTTATTATCATCTATATTCAAATACAAATAATACTAATCATCCGAATTGTTTTGATTTAATTCTAACTTCGAATTAACTATTTTAAATTCTCGTATTACGATGATTATCAAAATACATCGTATTTCGATTATTTAATCGATAACCCAAAAAAATACCATTTATATTATAAATTCAATATTTGAAACCATACTAAATATTTAAAATAAATCGACCAAAAATCCTGGTCGTTACAGTTTTGCAATAAAATCAATTCTTTACAAAATTCAACAAATAACGGTATTTTCACTATTACATATTTTATCACAAAATTTCCACATAGACACCTATAATAAGATTTCAACGTGGTTTTGAGTACAAACTATATTCTTATTTTATACTTTTAATAATATAATTTTTACTACATATCCTTCCAAATTTAAATTAACAAAATAAAAAGAACTTAAAACTTAATATTGAAAGTATGCTTTTCACATGACTATAGAGTATTGATTAATATTTATATTTTCCATATTCATTGGAATAAATAAAATATAATTTGTAAATATGGACTGGAATAAATTTCCTATTATATCAAAGATATTTAATTTTTTCCAAAACACACAATTTCTAGATATCATCAATTCTCTATTTTCATATTTAATTTACTACACAAATCAGTCTCTCGAATTCGTATCATATACTTTTTTGTTTTATAATCCCATGTCGTACAGAAAAATGATTGATTTAATAAATTATAATATGTAATCTGCATGTTTCCTACATTTTAAAAAATAAATTTAAAACGAATTAGCACCAAATGTTACGGTGAACTTCATGAGCGTAGCATAAGTTTACGCTAGTTATGATTGAAATGCATAAATTATTAGTTGGTTTTGTAAGTAAGATGGAGATTATTTTTAGTTTACTTCATAAGGAGTCTATCATTTACATGAAAAATATCTAGAAAAATTAGCAACTAAAATCCTTATAATCTAGTTATATTATAAGCAAATCACTTAAAACCAATAATGATAAAATCAAGGAAAAATTCCTTGCAACAAAATATGAAACGACTGTCACCCGTAGCTAAATACCCCAATTTCAGACACAATGGGATATGTCCCATAAGTTGATTCGACCGCTTCGATCAGTTTCAGCTAAAGTTAAAATATAAATCATTATATTTTGAATTCAAACTCACATTTTAATTACCGGGGCCACATGCGGACTCCAAAAATTCCAGAAAAATAATTCTAGCTATGTTTTGATGATACGATGCTAACAAAACTAATTTCATCGAATTTGGAGACCGTTTAAAAACGGTTATTTTCCAGTCGATTAAATTCAAACAGAAATTTCCAAACACGTTTTCTTTTGCCACGCTCACATACAAATTCCAAAAATTACGAATTCTGGGATCTAGCAATAATTTGACATTCTGGATCCAACAAAAGTGGTCTCGTCAAAAACGGAGGTCGTTTGCAAAATCGCTGTTTTTAAGGGCCATATATTATATAAGTTCCATAGTGACTATTCTGAATTTTTAACTAGACATAACTTCTTATTCCCGTTATGATATCTGAATTTTTCACATTCGTTGGAAAGATATTTTCAAACAGATTCAAATATATTTGGTTTCACTAAAATCCGGTTTATTTTGAATCTTGTACATTCATTTGAAATTTGAAATCGAATTTTCAAACTACCGCTCCATTTCTAATTCCTTTTATAATTAAAATAAATATTTATATTCTAATTTCTATTTAAATAAATTTATTGTAAGAACCCGTAACTTCCCCGTGAAGGAAAGAGCGGATACTATGAGAACAACACACAAAAGGATGCATACGGAAGAACATTTCATTGCTATTACAACAATTCCATCAGATACAAGAATATACAGAGTGCAAATGAATAAATTACATTCGATAAATATCAGAGATTACAATAAATTACATAGCAGCGGAAAATAATACAAAATCACAACTGAAGGTGATACACGGATACAGAGCTTTCCGGATATCATTCCAGCTGTAAACCAGGAACCTGTGAATATAAATCTGCAAAACCAAAACTACTAGCTGCCCGTGCGGAAAATAGGGGCACCCAGAGTTTAGGTTAAAACAATAAACTCCAGGTCAGTCATGTGACTGGTGTGAGAACTAAAACAGTTATTTAAACTTTACTTTAAAGATAGTAATTCAAGGGACCACGCCGTATAACACGGAACGGGTTTCCTTCCAAGAATACTAGTGCATAGAATAAACAGCGCAATGCTTTTTAGAAAAATGAAGCTATTATAAGACCCAGGTCCCATCACACAATGCAACGCAAGCCGGAGGATAGGGTTTTCCCTTATAATAGCTAAACATGCTTGGTACGTTTAAAACAAATCATTTGATACTATAATAAGTGTATAGTGTCAAAACAATTTCAATCATAAATATCAATCATAGACGGCATGGGTACCATATATCATGTCGCCATACTAGTTCTACAATTAAAACCGCAATATCACGTATTGGAAATTGGATTTCCGTCATGAGTCGAGGCAAGGGGCAAGCTCCTCTCCGCGTTCGAGACACTCTAGCAAATGCCTCAGGACCCCACTATGATCCTTGGAATCGGCTGGGCCGGTCCTCTCTTACTTTTGAGGATTGGCAATTCCTGAACACACGTTTCCCGGTCCTTACAGACCTATATCCGAGGCGCCTCGTATCCAACAACCACACAGGTGAAAAGTATATAAATGTCAGGGCTGGTAGGTCACTGACACCACCCTAGCTAGAAAGAAACGTCATGCTCTCCCAGCGGTCCATCTCCCGTTTTTGACTCATACCGAGGTGTGAGGCTCGCGAATTCACGTTATACACAAAGCTATGCCACACAGGCCGTGCTTTGATCATCAACCACAAGACTTTGCTTTTCAACAGAAGCCTTGATCAATTGCCACTTACGCATGCCGCACTGGCAATTCACTCCATGCGACTGGTGTCCATCGATATACAACCTCTGAGCTCGTACGTCTCAGAGAAGGGCGTTAAGCAAGAGAATAAATTCTCCGCCGCCAAACAGATGTATATTTAATAGAGATCAATCAACACAGAATAAAATCCAATGTCAGACACACAATCCATTTACAAGTTCGTTCTGGGTCTGAACGAAACCGGAGGCACTTTCCTCGCATATCCATCCATCTCCAAGTACGTCTGGACGATCACCAACTGATTCCCTCATCCTGGGTGTACAGCCCAATCAAGATCATCAGTAATCACCCAAACGATGTGAAAACTTCCGGTCTTCAACCACCGTCTTCATCTTCGACATCTCGTCGAATCGGTTATTCAGAATGGGTATGAACCCGGCCTTTCTGAATAACCCACGTATATAATAAACGAATGTTACACAAACACCACAAACGCCTCATTCCAATTCAGAATATTCCTTTATTCACAAAATCACATTCTTAGGGAAAGGTTCCCATTAATTTTATCAAAGATAAATTCTTCTAAATTTATTCTTTAATCTTCCTTTGGATATCATTTCAAACTAGTCGGACCGAAGTAATTATTTGTTTTATTTCCCAATCCCAACCTATATATCCCATGGAGCAAAACTGGTGATACTCCATATCTAACACCACGGTGTTATCGGTAAAATTAATTACCATTTCACGTTCAAATCTAATTAAAGATTTAACTATCGCTTTGGAGCAAAACTGGTGGTACTCCACTCTCGATCACTTTTCAGATTTGATAATTTAAATTATCAATTCACTTTTCAATCTAATTAAAGATTCATTAAAACTCCACTTAGTTTTAATCTTTTCAAAAATCAATATCCTGCCTTTAACTGGGTTAAAGAACCAATGTCATCAAAAACACGATTCACGACAAACCAAATCACATTTGATATTAAATACAAGGCTCTGAATAGAAAATATATCGGCTTATATTCAATATCAAATTCTGAAACCAACAAATATCGTATTGGAAATAACGATATAAAATATCTTTCAAATCCCCATAACAATATTTGTATAGTCACGAAATCCAACATCGAAATATCCCGAAGATAATTTCGATTCAGCTCCAGTCCAATCCACGTATTGGAAATTATCGATTATTTTCAAAATCACTTTCAAATTCAATTTATTTATTTTAAAAATAAATTGATTTCAATTCTAGTTCAAAACTAGTTCATTTCGATAAAAATCTATTTTTATCTTTTCAAATGTGGAATTTTCCAGCCCAAATCTTTCCAATTCACATATTATAATTTTACACAAATTATAGATATTTTTAATAATTTTATCAAGGCCCGTACAGTCAATTTCCAACAACGGCCATCGAACTGCACTTACAGCGACCTTTTTCGAATTTGATTTGGACATAATTCCAAATCCAACCGTTAGATTTCAAATTTCTAATATTCATTGGAAAGCTCTTTTCGATACGAACCCAACGGTTCCGGTTTTAGGAGAATCCGACGGTCGGATCTCCCACAATGTCCGTTTGAAATAAATGGTCGAAATTCACGAACTACCGCGGCGCGGCGCGTTCTATTCAGGCCATTATATATATAATATATATATATTATATATATTTCGTCGATTTCCTTTTAAAACGAATTTTATAAATCGTTTTAACTTCGTTTCAAAACCATTTCAACACTATTTCCATTCAAAGCCAAAATTGAATTCTTCTTTATAAATTCGTTTTAAAATTCATTTCTATTCAATTCAAATTTTAATTCAATTTGAATTCATTTCAATTCACTTTCAATTCAATTTGAATTCGTTTTCAATTCATTTCGAAATCGTTTTCAATTCAATTCATTTCGAAATCGTTTAAAATCGATATAAATATCGTTCACGTCGAAATAACGCATCTCTAATCAACACGGCTTTATATTTTTCAAAACTCCTTTATTCTATCCAACAAATGAATATTTATCCCATTCAACACATGAATCTATATTTCTTTCAACACACGACTAATCTCAACACATGAGTACTGTCAACACCTCACTATTTTTTTTTATGTAAAATATTTTATAAAACTATGGTATCTATCGTTTGATTTTAATTAGACTCCACCGTAAAGTAGATTCTAATCGTAAATATGATAAAGATGTAATTTATTTTATTTAAAATATTCTACTCAACACATGAATAGTTTCAACACATGATCATCGTCAACACATGACTATTTTTATATTCAACACATGAATTTTCTTTTATAATATTCATTGTTTTCCCGATTGGAATGAGGCCCAATCAATCACCATATAGTGTTAATTATATGGATTCCATACAACACATGTATATAATAGCATTGAAAAATAATCAACCATCAACCAAAGTGCACTACACTGTATAAGCATCAAATATAGATATCCGACGCTTATAACAGCCTGTCAATCCACCGATCGACATATTTAATCAATCAGGATGAGTGAACTTCAAATTTCATCCCAACACCCGTGTGGGGTTTCAAACAATCAAACACAGATTTTATTTGTGCAGTTGGGCGATGTGTAAAATTTATCGACCCAATCGATATCAGTCAAATCAGTGTATATAAACAAATCGGCCGATTTGTTTATAAATATTTATTCACTTTCACTTTCACGTTAAAAATTCTATTTTTAACGATAAAATATTCTATTTCAACACATGAATTTCTTTTCATTTCATTTATCAAATAAAATGATATTTTTATTTTTCTAACATATTTTAGAAAATTTCGGCGGCATAACGGCACGATACTAGAAACGGGACGAGGCCTAGCCTTATCCCCGGTCTAGTGAAGGCCCACGCCATTCACACATCAATCAAATCCATTTCATTTCACCAAACAATTCAATTCAAACCAAGTAATCTAACCAACTACACAACCAAACAATTTTACAAACAAGCCATCCATGGTCTGTGGATGACGGGTGTCGGGTGCTGCTAAGCACCGTCTGCATCCTAGTATATATATATAACTAGAAAAAGAGGTTTAGAGTGAGAAGTTCTCACTTATAGCTATCCAGCTCCACGGCACTTCCAATGCAGAAAATCTTCACTGTTCTCGTCTCTTATCACTTTCTTCGCCCGTATTCTCTACATATGTAAACATCGAATTTTTACTTTGCTATTCAATATTTAAAAATCGAATTTTTGCTTTTCTATTCTATATATAAAAATCGAATTTTTCCTTTTCTATTCTATATATAAAAATCGAATTTTTGCTTTTCTATTCTATATATAAAAATCGAATTTTTGCTTTTCTATTCTATATATAAAAATCGAATTTTTACTTTTCTATTCTATATATAAAAATCGAATTTTTACTTCGAAGTTCAATATATAAAAATCCTATTTTTCTATCGAAGTTCAATATAAAAAAATTCTATTTTTATATCTCTTCATATATATTTTCGACGCTTCATTCTATATAAAAATTATATTTTTATATTTCTGCTTTATACATAAAGATCGAATTTTTATTCGCTGCTCAAACAAATAAAAATCGAATTTTTATTACTACTTCAAAAATGTAAAAATCGAATTTTTACTTCTATGCAATCATTATAAAAACCCGTATTTTAATCGCAATCAAAACTGTATCCTTTACAAATTGAAAATCATAGTTTTCATGTATAAAAATCCTATCACATTCATGTAGAAAATCATACATTTTCATATAGAAAATCCTAACTTTTCTATGCTTTTAAAAATCCAATTTTTATAAAACAAAATAAAATAAAACCAAAACAACGTCAGAAAACTCACTTCGTTCATCGGATAAAGAGGAGGAGGAGCGCAGGTGGTTGCTGGTGGTGGTGGGAGGCTGCAGTCAGCTGGTGAGACCATGCGGTGACCGTCTGGAAGGGTGCGGCGGCGTCATTTGATGGGCATCGCGGTCTCGAAGGAGGGAGGGAGAGGTCGTTCTCGAGGCGGAGGGTGGCAGGCGAGGTGGAGAACCGGTGGCGAGGTCCTGGGGGGGCGACGACGAGTGGTGGCGGCTAGGGTTCCGAGCGCATCGACCATTTTTTTTTTCTTATTTTCTGAAGACTGAATTTCGAGGGGGGGGGGCCAGGAGTTAAAGGAAAAAGGGAAGATATTTTTTTCTATATTATATTTTAAAGTTGACTTTCACACATGACCTCTAAACGAGGCCCACCGCCTGTCGCCTATAGCGTTTCACCCCCATTCCGAACACAATGGGATATGCCACGCAAGCTGATTCGGCTGTTACAATCAGTTTTCGTTAGATTTATATTTAAATCACTATATTGAATTTTAAACGTACATTTCAAATTACCAGGGCCATATACTAATTCTAAAAATCCCTGAAAAATATTTTCTAGCTTCGTATTGACGATACGGTCCTAACAAAACTAGTTTCGTTGAATTCTGAGACCGTATGAAAAATGGCCAACTTCCAGTCGATTAAAATCAACTGAAACTGGTCAAACGTGTTTTCCTATGCCACGCTCACATATTGATTCGAAAAATTATGAAATTTGGAATCTAGCAATAATTCGACATCACGGACCCAACAAAAGTGGTTTCGTCGAAATCCGAGGTCGTTTGCAAAATGTCCGTTTTTAAGGGCCTGAATTCCATAGCGACTATTCAGAATTTTCAACTGGACATATCTTAACATTTATAAAGTGAAATCTCGATTATTCGGATTCGTTGGAAAGATATTATCAATTAGATCCTAATTTTTTTGGGTTCACTAAAATCCGGATTGTTTTGCACCCGGTACATTCAATTGAAGTTTGAAATCGAATTATCGAACTACCGCGCCATTTTCAATTCTATTTATAATTATATATATATATTTATATTCTAACGACGACGTATATAATATATATGTTCTAAATATATTCAAAATAAATTTTTCGTTGATATTATTTAAAATAATTCATTTTAAATATTCAAAATTTGCTAAAATTGCCAAAATAAAAATTTTAAACTGGCCCAGATTTTCCGGGTTGTTACATTTATACATTCTAATTATATTCGAAATAGATTTCTAGTCGTTATTATTTAAAATAAATCATTTTAAATATTCAAAATTCATTAAAATAGTCAAAATAAAAATTTTAAATTGGTTCTGATTTTCCGGGTTGTTATAATCTCCCCCAATTAAAATCTTTTCGTCCTCGAAAAGGAAGGGACCTGAAAGTTGTTTAACTAACCAACTCAACTTTCAGTTTGGCTTTCATTCTTCAACTTTTCAGTTTCTAAGAATTTCCAAATTTTTCAAAAATTTGGCCAATGCCCTAAATTTTCGAAATTTTTCGCCATAACCTCCTTTTTACAGGGAGACATTTAAAACCGCAACTAGCCACGCAGGGCCCTCATCATCCAAAAAGAGAACGAAAAGCCAAGCGTCTAGCCAATCAGCACATAAAATCATCCAAATCTAATAAATTATTAAACATGTACCTATTTGTTGGGCATAAAATATTATTCCTCTTCTCCAGCCTCCTAGTTATGACCTGTTCACACGTATATATGTACATGCATGCATTTCCAAACAATTTTCAATTCAGTTCAATATTTGATTCAATTTGGCTTAATGGTTCAAAATTTTAATTAATCAAACCAATAATCAAACAACACAATCAATAATCGATTAGTTGATTATCTTTTCAAACACCTAACTTTTATACTTGGTCAAAAATCACATTTTTGCTGCCAAATCACAATTATCTAGTTTTAGTTCTCACACCAGTGAATTGGAAATATATAGATATCTCACTTTCGAAACTCAAACATAAACTACTGATGTTGACATGTCAATCACCAGTATAATCAGAGTCATCTCCGGGCAACTAGAATGTGATTCTATATCTATCCAGTATATTTGAGGCTTTGTATACACGTTTGCAAGGCGTATATTCAAAATCTTTATATACCTGATTGTCCAAATTCAATTTAAAATAAATATTTAAATACGTATAATAAGATCTAAATTTTCAAAACAAAATTTGTTTTCATTTTAACACTCTTCACACTCGTTCTAGGATACTACTGATCCTATCTCTAACGACTCATTCTCATTCGATATGACTGATCCAATCTCTAATGAATTCTTTCATTTGGTTCTAACATGCATGTTCTCAAGCTTTGTAAACCAAAGCTCCAATACCAAAATAAAACGAGTGTCGCCTAAGCTAAATACCACCATTTTGGACACAATAGGATATGTCCCGTAAGCCGATTCGACTGTTTTGATCAGGTTCTGCTAAATTTAAAATATAAATCATTATATTTTAAATTCAAACGCACATTTTAATTTCTGGGGCCACATACAGACTCCAAAAATTTCAGAAAAATAATTCTAGCTATATTTTGATGAATTGGTCCTAACAAAACTAATTTCATTGAATTTGGAGACCATTTGAAAAATGGTCATTTTTTAGTCGATTAAATTCAAACTAAAATTGCCAAACATGTTTTCTTTTGCCACGCTAACATATAAATTCCAAAAATTATGAATTTTGGAACCTAGCAATAATTTGACATTCCGGATCCAACTAAAGTGGTCTCGGCAAAAACGGAGGTCGTTTGCAAAATCTCTATTTTTAAGTGCTATATATTGTATAAATTCCATAGCGACTATTTTGAATTTTCGACTGGACATAACTTTTTATTCCTGTTATGAAATCTGGATTTTTCACTTTCGTTGGAAAGATATTTTCAAACAGATCCAAATATTTATGGTTTTACTAAAATCCGTTATTTTGAATCCTGTACATTCATTTGAAATTTGAATCGAATTTTTAAACTACCGCGCCATTTCCTATTCCTTTTATAATTAAAATAAATATTCATATTCTAATTTCAATTTAAATAAATTTATACGTTCTAATTCTATTCAAAATAAATTTCTAGTTGTTTTTATTTAAAATAAATCATTTTAAATATTCAAAATTCACTAAAATACCCAAAATAAATTTTTAAATTGGTTCTGATTTTCCGGGTTGTTATAAAATATTTATTGACTAATTCATAATTTCAGACCCAAAAAAAATTAAAATTTGTTGCAAAGGTGTTAGTTAAAACTATTTGTACTATTTAAAACGCATTCTAAATGTGGAACACAAAGGGGTCTTTAGCCTTATGGACAAAATGAACAAAAAATTGTTCCATAAGGACAAGGGGCTAAAATTTTATCCATAAGGAAAAAATTTAGTGCAAAGGGTGGAACTCAGGGGCCCATTATAATTCCTCCCTTTAAACTCAAATTTGTCCTTATGTATAAAATTTTAGCCCTTTGTCCTCATGGAACAATTTTTTGTTCATTTTGTCCTTCACACTACTTACCCGTTTAAAAATATTATTTTAAGTCCTTGCTTAGCTTGTGCCATAATTTCTCTTTAACCAGAGCACAAACTAGATGGTTGTGCTCTAAAATAACAATGTAGGTTTCTATGAAAATACATAATTACAAATAGTTAATAATATCAGAATAATCCTTCACATGCAATTTTATTACATAGTTCAAGGGTTTTCCCATAAAAATAAATAAACTCAAAATTGTAGATAGCTTGCAATCTAACATCAAGCCAATAAATTGATAAACGTATACTTTGAAATTTTAATAATTTATATCATTTATCATTCTGCAATATGTTAATTAACAATACAATGCAAGAAAATTAAGTGGAAAAATTGAGATGACCCAAACTCGCCCTAACGGGAAAGCCCAGATTGAATTTAGAACACGAACAATAGAACATCTCATTGCTTATTACAACAATTTACATCAGAGTACAAGAATATATCAAAGTATAAATAAATATTGCACATAAATTATCAGAGATTAAAATACAAAGCAGCAGAAATAAAATGTATAAATACAATAACTAACATAACTGAATGAAATACACAGATACAAAGATTTGTGAATGTAGCTCCAGTTGTAATCCAGGATCCTGTGAAAATGAACATCAACAAAAACCAAAACTACTAGCTACCCATGTGGAACATAAGGGCATCTAGATTTTAAGTTAAAACAATAAACTCCGAGTTAGTCATAGAACTGGTGTGAGAACTAAAGCAGTTATTAGCTTTTATTTTAAAGTTAGGTAGATCACGGGACCATGTTGTATAACAAGGAACAGATTTATCCCCCATGAATACAAGTGCATAAAAATAACAGCATAATGCTAAAGAGAAAAATGAAGCTATTATAAGACTCAGGTCCCATCACACAATTAACGTGGTCTAGGATATATCCCATGGATGAGAAAACGCCGTAATCCACATCCGCACTCTATCTAGGATATCGAGTATCTCAGCGGCTTACGTCCCATGCATGAGAAAACGTCGTATACTCTATCCTTCTGGGAATCGGGGGGTGTGCCCTATCCATACCAGGTGTGTAGCGACCACACCCAGCCTATCTTGGTCGACCAAATCCACCCTCGTATCGAAAGTATACTAATCTAACCATCAGTTCACCGTCATACTGATGTGTTAGGCTCGTGAATTAACGCTACACAAAGCTACGCTAATTAAAGCAATGCTTTGATCATCATCCACCAAACTTTGGTTTTCAACAAAATTTTGGATCACTGTATCTTAGCATGCCACACCATCAATCCACTTCATACCATTGATTTCTACCAATATATACCTCTAAGCTTGTATGTAACAACCCAGATTTTCAGAACCAATTTTAATTTTTTTTAGCTATTTTAATGGATTTTGAAAATTTAAAATGATTTATTTTAAATGATAATAACTAAACATTTATTTAAATCGAAGTTAGAATGTATAAACTTATTTTAATTATAAAACGATCTAGAAATGGCGTGGTAGTTTGAAAATTCGATTTCTAATTTCAAATGAACATACATAATTCAATATAAGTCAGAATTGGATGAAACAAGAAGTGTTGAAATCTGTTTAAATATATCTTTCTAATGAATGTAAGAAACCAAAATTTCACTTTGTAAATAAAAAGTTATGTCCTGTTTAAAATTTAGAATAGTCACAATGGAATTTATATATATGTTAATATAACACATAGCCCTTAAAATAGCCATTTTGCAAACGACCTCCATTTTCGACGAAAACACATTTGTTGGATTCAAAATGTCAAATTATTGCTAGATTCCAATTTTCATAATTTTTGGAATTAATACGGTGGATTTAAACGCGTTTGGTAATTTCAGTTTGAATTTAATCGACTGGAAAATGACTGTTTTTCAAACGTTTTCCAAATTCGACGAAATTAGTTTCGTTAGGAACGTATCGTCAAAACATAGCTAATTTTATTTTTCTGGAATTTTTGGAGTTAGTACGTATCCCCGGTAAATTAAAATGTGCGTCCAAATTCAATATACATTGATTTTTATTTTAATTTAAAGGAAAAAAGTTTGAAATGGTCGAATTGGCTTTCGGGACATATCCAATTGTGCCCAGAATGGGGGTATTTGGTTAGGGGCGACTGTCGTGGGTTCGGTTTGGGGTTCGAATGAAAAAGTAACTTTTAAGAAATAAATTAAATGTAATATATATATTTATGTAATTAGTCAACACTCTTTCTCCCTAGCCCACCGCGCCGCTGGCACCATCTCCTGGCCACGCTCCCCTTCCTCCTTCCTCCCCGTCGCTTCTCTCCTCTCCCCTCTCTTCTAATTTAAGGCGTAGCGCCCCAAACCGAAATCCCAGCCGCCGCTAGCCCTTCCCCAACTGTCATCGCGCCTTTTCCGCCACCCCTGGCAATCAGCGAACCCCAGTGCCCCCTCTTCTGTATTAAAAGTGAGTTTTTTCTTTATTTTATTTTATTTTATTAATATGTGATTAGTTTATTTAGATTAGTAAATAAATAGTAGTCAGATTGTTATATATATAAAGCAATGAATTAATTTTCCATTTTAATGTAATAATAATAGGATTTTTATATATATTTCTTTGTTTTAAAAATGAGATTTTTAATTTATATAACAATGGATAAAAATATGATTTTTTATATACATGTAGCATTATTAAAAATATGATTTTTAGTTATGTGAAGATATAATTTTTAGTGTATAAAAATGTGATTTTTACATATGTAGTAGCTATATAAAAAGGTGATTTTTATATATACAACAATATGATAAAAATGTGATTTTCATACAAATAATAGCAAAATAAAAATGTGATTTTTATATATGTAGTAGACTTATAAAAATGTGATTTTTAAATATATATATAGCGTTGTTAAAAAATGTGATTTTTAATATAAACCACGTGAAACAGATTGCGATGGAACTGATTGGTAACAAAACGGAATCCAAACCTTTCAATAAAGAATGACGGAGTGGAACCCATGGTTAGAACATTTTCTCACTCAACTTTTAATTAAGTTATTATATTATAGGATGCAGACAGTGCTTAGTAGCACCTGATACCATTGATTGAAACCATGGATGTTTGGTTGTTTATTTTATTCGATTGATTTGTATTTAGTAGTGTTTGGCAACCCTATTAAGAAATTGGTTGGATTTGATTTGGGATGTTAATTGAATTGATTGGAATTGGTATATGTATGGTGCGAGCCAATATTAGGTAAGGGATAAGTCTTGACCTTATTCCGGTTCTAGTATCGCGCCGTTAAGCTGCAAAAAAATTCTGAAATATGTTAGAAATATAAGAGCAATTAAAATATTATTTTTAACTCATATATGAGTTATATAAAATATTCACGTGTTGAATAAAATATTTTATCGTTAAAAATATAATTTTTAACATATAAATGAACAGCATGAAATTCTCCTGAAATGAAAATAAATATTCATTTACAAATCGAATGATTTTATTATGTACACCCATTTGACTGACATTGATTAGGACGATAAACTTTACACATCGCCCAACTGCACAAATAAAAATCCGTGTTTGTTGATTGAAACCCCACATGGGTATTGGGATGATATTTGACGTACACTAATCCCAATTGTTTAGTTGTATGTCAATCAATTGGTTGACAAACTGTTGTAAGCATTAATTGTTTATATTTATTGCTTATGCAGTTATGTAATGCACTCTGGATGATGGTTGATTGTTTATCATTGTTATTATATACATGTGTTGTATGAAATCCATATAAATAACATTATATTGTAATTGACTGTGTCTGATTCCGATTCAGAAAGAATGAATATATTAAAATAACGCATATTTTAAAATAAGGAATATTTTAAAATAATATTCGGTAAAGGATTAAAATACGATTTTGATGTCCGAATTTGGATGAACACGTAAGTATTGAAATATGTGAAGCCGTATTGATTAGATACGCGCCATTTTGATGCAAAAGATATTTATATATCGATTTTATTCATTTTTATAATGAATATCGAAAGAGGAATGATTTCAAAATATGATATTTTGAAAATATTATCATTTATATATTATAATGATATAGAATATTCAATTTTGATTCAAAATTGAAAATGAAGTTGGAATCGTTTTGAAATGAATTCAAAACGATTTATAAAATACGTTTTAAATGGAAATCGACGAGATATTTATAGCATAGTGTATATATGTCTATATATATATATGTATATATATATACATATATTTAATGGCATGAGTAGAACGCGCCGCGCCGTGACCGTTCGCGAATTTCGACCATTGACTTCGAATTGACGTAACGAGAGATCCAACCGTCGGATTCTCCGAAAACTAGAGCAGTTGGGTTTGTATCAAAAAGAAATTTCCAACGAATATCATATATTTGAAATCTAACAATTGGATTTAGAATTATGTCCAAATAAAATTTGGAAAAGGTCGCTGTAAGTGCAGTTCGATGACCGTTTTGGAAATCGACTATAAGGGCCTTAATAAAATTACTAAGAAATATTAATAATTTGTGTAAAATCATAATAAATGATTTATAAATAATTAGGATGAAAAATTCCACGTTTGTAAAGATAAAAAATAATATTTTTATCGAAATGAACTTGTTAATAACAAAAAAGATAATCCAATATTTTTAAATAAAATATTGGATTCGAAATGCTTTTAAAATAAACAGAATTTTCTAATGTATGAATTGGAATGGATTTGAATGGAAATAATCTTCAGAATATTTCGATATTGGATTCCATGATTATACGGATATTGTGGAGGAATTTGGAAGATATATATGTATATGTATGTATATATATATATCGTTATTCCCAATACGATATTTGTTGATTCCAGAATTTGATATTGAACATAAGCCAATATAATTTCTATTTGTATTTAATATCGAATTGGATTTTTGGTTTGTCGTGAATGGTGTCTTCATTAACACTGCTCTTAAACCCAGTTGAAAAAAGTATAAATCTCTTAATTAAGATTTAGAAAAGTTTACCGATTAATTAACATTTAGTTGGAATTGAAATGAAAGTTGATTTTGGGTTTGTCGTGAATGGTGTCTTAAATAACACTGTTCTTAAACTCCATGGAAAAGAATAAATCTTTTAATTAAGATTATTTTAGTTCCAATTATTTAGTAATTGAAATAAAATGGTATGTGAATTGGTTTTATTGTGAACTGTGTTTTTAATGACATTCGTTCTTTAACCCGTTTAACAGTGAAATGTCATTTGGAATGTATAAATCTTTTATTAAGACTCAAGGGAATTTTCCAAAGTAAAGTTTTCCAATTAAATAAATTGGAATGGAATGGAATTTGATTTGGTAATAATCGAAGTGAGCTTCTGTAGAGGAAGATTGTTAATACATATGGAATTTAAAAGGCTTTGTCGTTATTCCATTTATATTATTAGTCGGATACGGAAATTGATATCGATTATATATTGACCTTTTTTCAGTGTAGATTTCATAATTAATGGAATGTGATTTTGGGTTTATCGTGAAGGGTTTTTTAAATGACATTAGTTCTTTAACCAAGTTTAAGACAGGATTACATGTCTAACATTGTATTTTGAACTGTATTTGTTGATCTCTGCTAGATATATATATGTTTGTTGGCGGAGAATATATTCTCTTTCTTAACACCCTTCTCTGTGATGTACGAGCTCAGAGGTTATATATCGGCAAAGATCAATAGTACGGGTTAGATTTTCAATGTGGCATGTTTGATTCCCAAAGTTAAATAATCATTAATATTGATTTTTGGGAAGATTAAAACTAAGTGTTGTTTAATGAATCTTTAATTAGATTGAAATGTGAATGTGATAAATTAAATTATCAAATTTGAGAAATAATCAAGAATGGAGTACCACCAATTTTACTCCAGGCGATAGTTAAATCTTTAATTAGTTTTGAACGGGAAATGGTAATTAAATTTACCGATAACACTGTGGTGTTAGATCTGGAGTTTTACCAATTTTGCTCCATGGGATGAATAGGTTGGGATTGGGAAATAAAATAAATGATTACTTCGGTAAGGTGTGCTAATCTCGATTAGTTTGGAAAACCTTAATTTGGTTTAAATTGTGAAAAGAATATTTGGCTAAAAGAATACTCTGGATTGGAAAGAGGCGTATGTTGTGTGTTTATATCACTTGATTGTAATATACGTAGGTTATTCTAAAAGGCCCGGTTTATACCCATTCTGAAGAACTGATTCGACGATAAGTCGATGATGAAGACGGTGGTTGAAGACCATAGGCCTTCACATCGTTTGGATGATTACTGCTGTCTATATTGGGCTGTACACCAAAGATGTAACGATTTGGATTTCACCTGGACCTAATCGATTGCAAAAACGACCAAAACCGTTCAAAACCCGAATACGCTAACTCTGAGAATAAAACACATAAGAACAAATAATGGAATACTTTTATTACATCATAATAACATAACATTAGAGTATAGAATATATCGAATATAAATACCACAATGGAAGATTAAATTACAATAAGTTAATAATGTGCAGTAGAAATGAATAAACTAGTACAGCGGAAGACTATCAATGTTGTGGAAATAGCTTTAAGCTCCGATCCAGAATCCTGCTCAATATATCTACAAAATAAGCTACTCGACTGCGCGTGCGGAAAAGAGGGCACCTGAGTTTGCAAAGTGAAACAAACTACAGGTCAGTTTTGGGACTGGTATGAGAAATCTTACTTATCTAATCTAATAATAAGGCTTATCACAGGACCACGCCGCTAACCCGGAACAGGTTTACTCCATTGGATTGACAGTGCATAAGTAAAGTAAATCGTTAAACAACACAATGCTTTTTAGAAAAATGAAACCATTATAAGTCTCAAGTCCCATCACACAATGCAACGCAAACCGGAGGATAGAGTTTTACCTTATAATGGTCAAAAATGTTTGATACGATAAAACGGATTTGATATTATTATTAGTGTATATGTGTTTCAAAAACATTTCAATCATAATGTATCAATCATAGACGGCATAACAACCATATACTATGTCGCCATACCAGTTTTACATTCAAAACCGTACGGTGTCGTATTGGAAGTTGGGTTTCCATCATGAGTCAAGGCTGGGGACGATCTCCTTACCGATTCGTGACACTCTACCAAATGGCTCAGGATTCAGATGCTGGCGAACCCTATGATCCTGCAGGGCCGGTCCACAAATACTTTAGCGGAGTGGCAATTCCTGAACACACGCTTCCCAGTTCTATTGAACCTATAAATTGGTCAATATGGACCAATATAATCGAGGCCTCTTAATCCATCATCCACATAAGCAAAATGTCAAGGCTTGCAAAACCCTGATACCACTTCTAGCTAGAAAGAAACATGTGCACTCACTGCGTTCCCTTGTCCCGTTTCTGACTCTTACCGGGGTATGAGATTCGCGAAGTTGCGCTACACAAAGCTATGCGAAATAAATCTGTGCTTTGATCATCAACCACAAGGCTATTCTTTTCAACAAAAGCCTTGATCATTTGCATCGTCTCGTGCCACATTGTCAATCCATACCATACCATTGATTTCTACCAATATATAACCTCTAAGCTCGTACGTCTCGGAGAAGGGTGTCATGCAAGAGAATAAATTTTGATCCACTAAACAGATATATATTTAGCAGAGATCAACGAATACAACATAAAGGAATACAACGTCGTACACACCATCCATTTACAAGTTCGTTCTGGGTCTGAACGAAACTGGAGACACCTTATTCCTCGTCCCATATGTCCAATATAGGAGAGAGGTTCTCGCATATCCATCGATCTCCAAGTACGTCTGGATGATCACTACTTATTACCTTGTCTTAGGATGCCTCCCAATCAAGACATCAGTAATCATCCAAACGATGTGAAGACCTCCGGTCTTCAACTACCGTCTTCATCTTCATCTTTTAATCGTCATAGTAATTATTCAGAATGGGTTGAACCCGGTCTTTCCAAATAACTCGCGTATTTTATAATCGATAACTAAGTGCTATATAAACACATCACACGCCTCATTCCAATTCAGAATATTATTTTAATAAAATATTCACATTATTAGGGAAAGGTTCCCTTTCATTTTGTAATAACCCGCAAAATCTGGGCCGGTTTAAAATTTTTATTTTGACGATTTTAGCGAATTTTGATATTTAAAATGAATTATCTTAAATAATATCGATGAGAAATTTATTTTGAATATAATTCGACGTATATATTTTATACGTCGTCGTTGGAATATAATAATTATATATATAATTATAACTAGAATTGAAAATGGCGCGGTAGTTCGATAATTCGATTTCAAACTTCAATTGAATGTACCAGGTGCAAAACAATCCGGATTTTAGTGAAACCAAAAATAATAGGATCTAATTGATAATATCTTTCCAACGAATCCGAAAAATCAAAATTTCATAGCGGGAATCAAAAGATATGTCCAGTTGAAAATTCTGAATAGTCGCTATGGAATTCAGGCCCTTAAAAATGGACATTTTGCAAATGACCTCGGATTTCGACGAAACCACTTTTGTTGGATCCGCAGTGTCAAATTATTGCTAGGTTTCAAATTTCGTAATTTTCTGAATCAATATGTGAGCGTGGCAAAGGAAAACGCGTTTTGACCATTTCAGTTGAATTTAATCGACTGGAAATTGGCCATTTTTCTAACGGTCTCAGAATTCGACGAAACCAGTTTTGTTAGGACCGTATCGTCAATACGAAGCTAGAAAATATTTTTCCGGAATTTTTAAAGTCCGTATGTGACCCCGGTAATTTGAAATGTACGTTTAAAATTCAATATAGTGATTTAAACGTAAATTCAACGGAAACTGATTCAAACGATCGAATCAGCCAACGATACATATCCCATTGTGTTCGTAATGGGGGTAAAATGCTATGGACGACAGGCGGTGGGCCTCGTTTTGAGGTCGAAAATAAAAGTTGCTTTTTGGTGAAAAATTAAATAATAAATTAAATAATATAAATTTTATAAAAGCCCCTCCCCCCCTTATTCTTCCCGATTCAGTTTTGAATAGAAAAAAGAAAGAAAGAAAGAAACGAAGGGAGGGAGGCGCTCCTCCCAGCAGCACCGCCGCGACCCCCCCTGGCGCGCCGCCACTAGGGCGTGGCCCCCCTCTTCCTCCACCTCCCCTTCTCCTCCTCGCCGAACCCGCGTCGAACCCACCCAAACCCGAACCCTAAACCCCCAATTCGAGCACCGCACCCCTCACCCTCTGACCCATCGCCCACCGAGCTCCACCACCGCCTGACGAGGCTCCTGCGCCACCGTGAGCCGCGAAGCCCACCTTCGAGCCACCCGAAGCCCCCTCCGACGAAGGTGAAACCCCCCCCTCTGCAGTCAAACACTGTGAGCCCCTTTTCCTTTTTATTTTTATTTCGTTGTGTTTAATTAATTTTAGCAAATAAAAATACAATCTTTTATATTGTAGAAAGATAAAAATATGATTTTTATATTTTTAAAAAAAGATTAAAAATATGATCTTTACCATGTAGAAGATGTGAAAATATAATTTTTACATGATAGACGTATTAAAGGCGAAAACTTTATTTTTATAAAGGCGAAAACTTTATTTTTATAAAGGCGAAAACTTAATTTTTATAAAGGCGGAAACTTTATTTTTATAAAGGCGAAAACTTTATTTTTATAAAGGCGAAAACTTTATTTTTATAAAGGCGAAAACTTTATTTTTGAAAGGGTGAAATTTTTATATGAAGAATAAGGTGATAAAAATATAATTTTTATCTATATAGTAGCGTTGTGAAAATATGCTTATTTTTATATATTGAATAGCGAAGTGAAAATTCGATTTTTAAATATATGAAGTGATTATAAAAATATGATTTCTAAATTGAAAATGGATAAATAAAAATGTGACTTTTATTTTAAAGACATCAAAATATAAAAATGTGTGATTTTTATATATGTAGTGACTACGGGCAACGAAGATGATAAAAAGGCGAGAATGAAGAAGATTTCTATAAATGAAGAGTCGTGGTATTGGATAGCTTTCGGTGAGAACTTCTCACTCTAAAATCTCTTTTTCTAGTTATATATATATACTAGGATGTAGACGGTGTTTAGTAGCACCCGACACCCGTCATCCACAGACCATGGATGGCTTGTTTGTTAAATAGTTTGGTTGTGTAGTTGGTTAGTCTAATTGGTTTGAATTAAATTGTTTGGTGGATTGGAATTGATTTGATTGATGTGTGAATGGCGTGGGCCTTCACTAGACCGGGGATAAGGCTAGGCCTCGTCCCGTTTCTAGTATCGTGCCGTTATGCCGCCGAAATTTTCTAAAATTTGTTAGAAAAATAAAAATATCATTTATTGAATAAATGGACTGAATAGAAATTCAAGTGTTAAAATAAAATGTTTATCGTTAAAAATATAATTTTTAACGTGAAAGTGAATAAATGAATATTTATAAACAAATCGGCCGATTTGTTTGTATACATTGATTTGACTGATATCGATTGGGTCGATAAATTTTACACGTCGCCCAACTGCACAAATAAAATCTGTGTTTGATTGTTTGAAACCCCACACGGGTGTTGGGATGAAATTTGAAGTTCACTCATCCTGATTGATTAAATATGTCGATCGATCGATTGACAGGCTGTTATAAGCGTCAGATATCTATATTTGATGCTTATACAGTGTAGTGCACTTTGGTTGATGGTTGATTATTTTTCAATGCTATTATATACATGTGTTGTATGGAATCCATATAATTAACATTATATGGTGATTGATTGGGCCTCATTCCAATCGGGAAAATAATGAATATTATAAAAGAAAATTCATGTGTTGAATATAAAAATAGTCATGTGTTGACGATGATTATGGGTTGAAACTATTCATGTGTTGAGTGAAATATTTTAAATAATAAAAATTACATCTTTATCATATTTACGATTAGAATCTACTTTACGGTGGAGTCTAATTAAAATCAAACGATAGATACCATATTTTATAAAATATTTTACATAACAAAAATAGTGATGTGTTGACAGTACTCATGTGTTGAGATTAGTCGTGTGTTGAAAGAAATATTGATTCATGTGTTGAATGGGATAAATATTCATTTGTTGGATAGAATAAAGAAGTTTTGGAAAATATAAAGCCGTGTTGATTAGAGATGCGTTATTTTGACGCGAACGATATTTATATCGATTTTATTCGTTGTATAACGAATATTGAAAAGTGATTTCAAAATTAAATATTTTGAAATGAAATTCAAATTGAATTAGATTAAAATACGAATTGAATAGGAAGTGAATTTGAATTCGAATAAAATAGAAATGAATTCAAATTGAATTAAATTTGAATTTGAATTGAAATTTAAAACGAACTGAAATTGAATTGAAATCAATTTGAAACGAATTCGAATTGAATCAAATAGAAGGTAAATTCGAATTGAATTGAATTGAAACGAATTTGAATTTGAATTGAATTGAAATGAACTCGAATTGAATTGAAATCAAATCGATTTGAAATTGAATATAGTGTTGAAATGGTTTTGAAAACGAATTTAAAACGATTTATAAAATTCGTTTTAAAAGGAAATCGACGAAATATATATAATATATATTATATATATATATATATATAATGGCCTGAATAGAACGCGCCGCGCCGCGGCAGTTCGTGAATTTCGACCATTTATTTCAAACGGACATTGCGGGAGATCCGACCGTCGGATTCTCCTAAAACCGGAACCGTTGGGTTTGTATCGAAAAGAGCTTTCCAAGGAATATTAGAAATTTGAAATCTAACGGTTGGATTTGGAATTATGTCCAAATCAATTTCAGAAAAGGTCGATGTAAGTGCAGTTCGATGGCCGTAGATGGAAATCGACTGTACAGGCCTTGATAAAATTATCAAAAATATCTATAATTTGTGTAAAATCATAAGAAATGATTTGGGAAAAATTGGGTTGAAAAATTCCACATTTGAAAAGATAAAAATAGATTTTTATCGAAATGAACTAGTTTTGAACTAGAATTAAAATCAATTTATTTTTGAAATAAATAAATTGAATTTGAAAGTGATTTTAAAAATAATCAATATTCCCAATAGGTGAAGTGGAAGTGGAGTTGAATCGAAATAGTCTTCGGAATATTTCGATGTTGGATTTCGTGACTATACAGATATTGTTTTGGGGAATTTGAAAGATATATTATATATCGTTATTTCCAATACGATATTTGTTAGTTTCAGAATTTGATATTGAATATAAGCCGATATATTTTCTATTCAGAGCCTTGTATTTAATATCAAATGTGATTTGGTTTGTCGTGAATCGTGTTTTAGATGACATTGGTTCTTTAACCCAGTTAAAGGCAGGATATTGATTTTTGAAAAGATTAAAACTAAGTGGAGTTTTAATGAATCTTTAATTAGATTAAAATGTGAATTGATAATTTAAATTATCAAATCTGAAAGGTGATCGAGAATGGAGTACCCCCAGTTTTGCTCCAAAGCGATAGTTAAATCTTTAATTAGATTTGAACGTGAAATGGTAATTAATTTTACCGATAACACCGTGGTGTTAGATGTGGAGTATTACCAGTTTCCTCCATGGGATATATAGGTTGGGATTGGGAAATAAAATAAATAATTACTTCGGTGTGGTTCGTTAATCCCGACTAGTTTGAAATGATATCCAAAGGAAGATTATAGAATAAATTTAGAAGAATTTATCTTGGATAAAATTAATGGGAAAATTTCCCTAAGAATGTGATTTTGGTGAATAAAAGAATATTCTGAATTGGAATGAGGCGTTCGTTGTGTTTGTGTAACATTTGTTTATCATATACGTGGGTTATTCAGAAAGGCCGGGTTTATACCCATTCGGAATAACCGATTCGACGAGATGTCGAAGATGAAGACGGTGGTTGAAGACCGGAAGTCTTCACATCGTTTGGGTGATTACTGATGATCTTGACTGGGCTGTACACCCAGGATGAGGGAATCAGTTGGTGATCGTCCAGACGTACTTGGAGATGGATGGATATGCGAGGAAAGTGCCTCCGGTTTCGTTCAGACCCAGAGCGAACTTGTAAATGGATTGTGTGTCTGACATCGGATTTTATTCTGTGTTGATTGATCTCTATTAAATATACATCTGTTTGGCGGCGGAGAATTTATTCTCTTGCTTAACGCCCTTCTCTGAGACGTACGAGCTCAGAGGTTGTATATCGATGGACATCAGTCGCATGGAGTGAATTGCCAATGTGGCACGCGTAAGTGGCAATTGATCAAGGCTTCTGTTGAAAAGCAAAGTCTTGTGGTTGATGATCAAAGCATGGCCTGTGTGGCGTAGCTTTGTGTATAACGTGAATTCGCGAGCCTCACACCTCGGTATGAGTCAAAAACGGGATACGGACCCAAGGAGTGCACGACGTTTCTTTCTAGCTAGGGTGGTGTCAGTGACCTACCAGCCCTGACATTTATATACTTTTCACCTGTGTGGTTGTTGGATATGAGGCACCTCGGATATAGGTCTGTAAGGACCGGGAAACGTGTGTTCAGGAATAATTAATCCTCAAAAGTAAGAGAGGACCGGCCTTGGAGGTTCCAAAGGATCAGAGTGGGGTCCTGAGGCATTGCTAGAGTGTCTCGAACGCGGAGAGGAGCTTGCCCCTTGCCTCGGCTCATGACGGAATCCAATTTCCAATACGTGATATTGCGGTTTTAATTGTAGAACTAGTATGGCGACATGATAGATGGTACCCATGCCGCCTATGATTGATATTTATGATTGAAATTGTTTTGACACTATGCACCTATATTAGTATCAAATAATGTGTTTTAAACGTATCAAGCATGCTTTGGCTGTTATAAGGGAAAACCCTATCCTCCGGCTTGCGTTGCATTGTGTGATGGGACCTGGGTCTTATAACAGCTTCATTTTTCTTTATTTAGCATTGCGCTGTTTGTTCTATGCACTGGTATTCTTGGGAGGAAACCCGTTCCGTGTTATACGGCGTGGTCCCTTGATTTACCTTACTTTAAAAATAAAGATTAATAACTGTTTTAGTTCTCACACCAGTCACATGACTGACCTGGAGTTTATTATTTTAACCTAAACTCTGGGTGCCCCTATTTTCCACACGGGCAGCTAGTAGTTTTGGTTTTGCAGATTTATATCCACAGGGTCCTGATTTACAGCTGGAACGATGCTCGGAAAGCTCTGTATCCGTGTATCACTTCTAGTTGTGATTTTGTATTATTTTCCGCTGCTATGTAATTTATTGTAATCTCTGATATTTATTGTATGTAATTTATTCATTTATACTCTGTATATTCTTGTATCTGATGGAATTGTTGTAATAACAATGAAATGTTCTTCTGTTTGCGTTCTATTTTGTCTTGTACTCAATTCTATCCGTGCTTTCCTTCACGGGGAAGTTCGGGTCGTCTCAGTTTGGTATCAGAGCTTTGGTTTACAGAGCTCGAGAACAAGACACATTAGAACCATACGAAAGAATTCATCATATATTGGATTAGTAATATACAATTAGAATGACTCGTTAGAGATAGGATCAGTAGTATCCTAGAACGAGTGTGAAGAGTATATTTTTCAAATGAAAACAATTTTGTTTTGAAAATTTAAATCGTTTTAAACGTATTTGAATATTTATTTATTTTGAATATGGACAATCGAGTATATATAGATTTCGCGTATACGCGTCATGAACGTATAGTCGAAGTTTTAATATATTGGATAGATATAGAGTCGCATTCTAGACACCCGGGGATAATTCTGGTGATGTGGCCACATCATCAGTATTTATATTCGTGTTTCGAAGGTGTGATATCTATATATTTCCATTAGACTGGTGTGAGAACCAAAACTAATATAGCTAGAATATATTGTTGTGAATTGGCATCAAAAACATGATTTTCTGTATATATATCAAATTTATGAATTTGAAACTCTAATTCACTAATTGATTGATGTTTGTGTTGTTTGTTTATTTGTTTGATAATTTTGAACCATTTAGCCTAATTGTATCACATATTGAATTATATTGAAAATTGGTCGCAGTTGCATGCATATACATGTATATCATTGAACAGGTCATAGCAAGGAGGCTAGAGCCGAAGAATAAAATTTGTTTTCCCGACAAATAGGTACATGTTTACTACATAATTTACTGTTTTGTTTGGGTGATGATGATTTTGTGAGCCTATTGGCTAGCCGCTTGGCTTTTTCTTTTTCTTTTTGAGATCTGAAGGACCGGGGAAGCTATTTGAAATTCCCCGATGCTCCCGGTGCAGGGGAGGTTATGGCGAAATTTTTCGAAAATTTAGGGTGTTAGCCAAATTTTTGAAGAATTTGAAAACTCTCAGAAATTGAAAAGTTGGAGAATGGAAGCCAGATCGAACGTAGAGTTGAATAATCCAACCACTTTCGACTTTGTTCCTTTTCGGGGACGAAAAGTTTTAAGTGGGGGAGATTGTAATAACCCGCAAAATCTGGGCCAGTTTAAAAATTTTATTTTGACGATTTTAGCGAATTTTGATATTTAAAATGAATTATCTTAAATAATATCGATGAGAAATTTATTTTGAATATAATTCGACGTATATATTTTATACGTCGTCGTTGGAATATAATAATTATATATATAATTATAACTAGAATTGAAAATGGCGCGGTAGTTCGATAATTCGATTTCAAACTTCAATTGAATGTACCGGGTGCAAAACAATCCGGATTTTAGTGAAACCAAAAATAATAGGATCTAATTGATAATATCTTTCCAACGAATCCGAAAAATCAAAATTTCATAGCGGGAATCAAAAGATATGTCCAGTTGAAAATTCTGAATAGTCGCTATGGAATTCAGGCCCTTAAAATGGACATTTTGCAAATGACCTCGGATTTCGACGAAACCACTTTTGTTGGATCCGCAGTGTCAAATTATTGCTAGGTTTCAAATTTCGTAATTTTCTGAATCAATATGTGAGCGTGGCAAAGGAAAACGCGTTTTGACCATTTCAGTTGAATTTAATCGACTGGAAATTGGCCATTTTTCTAACGGTCTCAGAATTCGACGAAACCAGTTTTGTTAGGACCGTATCGTCAATACGAAGCTAGAAAATATTTTTCCGGAATTTTTAAAGTCCGTATGTGACCCCGGTAATTTGAAATGTACGTTTAAAATTCAATATAGTGATTTAAACGTAAATTCAACGGAAACTGATTCAAACGATCGAATCAGCCAACGATACATATCCCATTGTGTTCGTAATGGGGGTAAAATGCTATGGACGACAGGCGGTGGGCCTCGTTTTGAGGTCGAAAATAAATGTTGCTTTTTGGTGAAAAATTAAATAATAAATTAAATAATATAAATTTTATAAAAGCCCCTCCCCCCCTTATTCTTCCTGATTCAGTTTTGAATAGAAAAAAAAAAGAAACGAAGGGAGGGAGGCGCTCCTCCCAGCAGCACCGCCGCGACCCCCCCTGGCGTGGCCCCCCTCTTCCTCCACCTCCCCTTCTCCTCCTCGCCGAACCCGCGTCGAACCCACCCAAACCCGAACCCTAAACCCCCAATTCGAGCACCGCACCCCTCCACCCTCTGACCCATCGCCCACCAAGCTCCACCACCGCCTGACGAGGCTCCTGCGCCACCGTGAGCCGCGAAGCCCACCTTCGAGCCACCCGAAGCCCCCTCCGACGAAGGTGAAACCCCCCCCTCTGCAGTCAAACACTGTGAGCCCCTTTTCCTTTTTATTTTTATTTCGTTGTGTTTAATTAATTTTAGCAAATAAAAATACAATCTTTTATATTGTAGAAAGATAAAAATATGATTTTTATATTTTTAAAAAAAGATTAAAAATATGATCTTTACCATGTAGAAGATGTGAAAATATAATTTTTACATGATAGACTTATTAAAGGCGAAAACTTTATTTTTATAAAGGCGAAAACTTTATTTTTATAAAGGCGAAAACTTTATTTTTGAAAGAGTGAAATTTTTATATGAAGAATAAGGTGATAAAAATATAATTTTTATCTATATAGTAGCGTTGTGAAAATATGCTTATTTTTATATATTGAATAGCGAAGTGAAAATTCGATTTTTAGATATATGAAGTGATTATAAAAATATGATTTCTAAATTGAAAATGAATAAATAAAAATGTGACTTTTATTTTAAAGACATCAAAATATAAAAATGTGTGATTTTTATATATGTAGTGACTACGGGCAACGAAGATGATAAAAAGGCGAGAATGAAGAAGATTTCTATAAATGAAGAGTCGTGGTATTGGATAGCTTTCGGTGAGAACTTCTCACTCTAAAATCTCTTTTTCTAGTTATATATATATATACTAGGATGTAGACGGTGCTTAGTAGCACCCGACACCCATCATCCACAGACCATGGATGGCTTGTTTGTTAAATAGTTTGGTTGTGTAGTTGGTTAGTCTAATTGGTTTGAATTGAATTGTTTGGTGGATTGAAATTGATTTGATTGATGTGTGAATGGCGTGGGCCTTCACTGGACCGGGGATAAGGCTAGGCCTCGTCCCGTTTCTAGTATCGTGCCGTTATGCCGCCGAAATTTTCTAAAATTTGTTAGAAAAATAAAAATATCATTTATTGAATAAATGGACTGAATAGAAATTCAAGTGTTAAAATAAAATGTTTATCGTTAAAAATATAATTTTTAACGTGAAAGTGAATAAATGAATATTTATAAACAAATCGGCCGATTTGTTTGTATACATTGATTTGACTGATATCGATTGGGTCGATAAATTTTACACGTCGCCCAACTACACAAATAAAATCTGTGTTTGATTGTTTGAAACCCCACACGGGTGTTGGGATGAAATTTGAAGTTCACTCATCCTGATTGATTAAATATGTCGATCGATCGATTGACAGGCTGTTATAAGCGTCAGATATCTATATTTGATGCTTATACAGTGTAGTGCACTTTGGTTGATGGTTGATTATTTTTCAATGCTATTATATACATGTGTTGTATGGAATCCATATAATTAACATTATATGGTGATTGATTGGGCCTCATTCCAATCGGGAAAATAATGAATATTATAAAAGAAAATTCATGTGTTGAATATAAAAATAGTCATGTGTTGACGATGATTATGGGTTGAAACTATTCATGTGTTGAGTGAAATATTTTAAATAATAAAAATTACATCTTTATCATATTTACGATTAGAATCTACTTTACGGTGGAGTCTAATTAAAATCAAACGATAGATACCATATTTTATAAAATATTTTACATAACAAAAATAGTGATGTGTTGACAGTACTCATGTGTTGAGATTAGTCGTGTGTTGAAAGAAATATTGATTCATGTGTTGAATGGGATAAATATTCATTTGTTGGATAGAATAAAGAAGTTTTGGAAAATATAAAGCCGTGTTGATTAGAGATGCGTTATTTTGACGCGAACGATATTTATATCGATTTTATTCGTTGTATAACGAATATTGAAAAGTGATTTCAAAATTAAATATTTTGAAATGAAATTCAAATTGAATTAGATTAAAATACGAATTGAATAGGAAGTGAATTTGAATTCGAATAAAATAGAAATGAATTCAAATTGAATTAAATTTGAATTTGAATTGAAATTTAAAACGAACTGAAATTGAATTGAAATCAATTTGAAACGAATTCGAATTGAATCAAATAGAAGGTAAATTCGAATTGAATTGAATTGAAACGAATTTGAATTTGAATTGAATTGAAATGAACTCGAATTGAATTGAAATCAAATCGATTTGAAATTGAATATAGTGTTGAAATGGTTTTGAAAACGAATTTAAAACGATTTATAAAATTCGTTTTAAAAGGAAATCGACGAAATATATATAATATATATATTATATATATATATATAATGGCCTGAATAGAACGCGCCGCGCCGCGGCAGTTCGTGAATTTCGACCATTTATTTCAAACGGACATTGCGGGAGATCCGACCGTCGGATTCTCCTAAAACCGGAACCGTTGGGTTTGTATCGAAAAGAGCTTTCCAAGGAATATTAGAAATTTGAAATCTAACGGTTGGATTTGGAATTATGTCCAAATCAATTTCAGAAAAGGTCGATGTAAGTGCAGTTCGATGGCCGTAGATGGAAATCGACTGTACAGGCCTTGATAAAATTATCAAAAATATCTATAATTTGTGTAAAATCATAAGAAATGATTTGGGAAAAATTGGGTTGAAAAATTCCACATTTGAAAAGATAAAAATAGATTTTTATCGAAATGAACTAGTTTTGAACTAGAATTAAAATCAATTTATTTTTGAAATAAATAAATTGAATTTGAAAGTGATTTTAAAAATAATCAATATTCCCAATAGGTGAAGTGGAAGTGGAGTTGAATCGAAATAGTCTTCGGAATATTTCGATGTTGGATTTCGTGACTATACAGATATTGTTTTGGGGAATTTGAAAGATATATTATATATCGTTATTTCCAATACGATATTTGTTAGTTTCAGAATTTGATATTGAATATAAGCCGATATATTTTCTATTCAGAGCCTTGTATTTAATATCAAATGTGATTTGGTTTGTCGTGAATCGTGTTTTAGATGACATTGGTTCTTTAACCCAGTTAAAGGCAGGATATTGATTTTTGAAAAGATTAAAACTAAGTGGAGTTTTAATGAATCTTTAATTAGATTAAAATGTGAATTGATAATTTAAATTATCAAATCTGAAAGGTGATCGAGAATGGAGTACCCCCAGTTTTGCTCCAAAGCGATAGTTAAATCTTTAATTAGATTTGAACGTGAAATGGTAATTAATTTTACCGATAACACCGTGGTGTTAGATGTGGAGTATTACCAGTTTCCTCCATGGGATATATAGGTTGGGATTGGGAAATAAAATAAATAATTACTTCGGTGTGGTTCGTTAATCCCGACTAGTTTGAAATGATATCCAAAGGAAGATTATAGAATAAATTTAGAAGAATTTATCTTGGATAAAATTAATGGGAACATTTCCCTAAGAATGTGATTTTGGTGAATAAAAGAATATTCTGAATTGGAATGAGGCGTTCGTTGTGTTTGTGTAACATTTGTTTATCATATACGTGGGTTATTCAGAAAGGCCGGGTTTATACCCATTCTGAATAACCGATTCGACGAGATGTCGAAGATGAAGACGGTGGTTGAAGACCGGAAGTCTTCACATCGTTTGGGTGATTACTGATGATCTTGACTGGGCTGTACACCCAGGATGAGGGAATCAGTTGGTGATCGTCCAGACGTACTTGGAGATGGATGGATATGCGAGGAAAGTGCCTCCGGTTTCGTTCAGACCCAGAGCGAACTTGTAAATGGATTGTGTGTCTGACATCGGATTTTATTCTGTGTTGATTGATCTCTATTAAATATACATCTGTTTGGCGGCGGAGAATTTATTCTCTTGCTTAACGCCCTTCTCTGAGACGTACGAGCTCAGAGGTTGTATATCGATGGACATCAGTCGCATGGAGTGAATTGCCAATGTGGCACGCGTAAGTGGCAATTGATCAAGGCTTCTGTTGAAAAGCAAAGTCTTGTGGTTGATGATCAAAGCATGGCCTGTGTGGCGTAGCTTTGTGTATAACGTGAATTCGCGAGCCTCACACCTCGGTATGAGTCAAAAACGGGATACGGACCCAAGGAGTGCACGACGTTTCTTTCTAGCTAGGGTGGTGTCAGTGACCTACCAGCCCTGACATTTATATACTTTTCACCTGTGTGGTTGTTGGATATGAGGCACCTCGGATATAGGTCTGTAAGGACCGGGAAACGTGTGTTCAGGAATAATTAATCCTCAAAAGTAAGAGAGGACCGGCCTTGGAGGTTCCAAAGGATCAGAGTGGGGTCCTGAGGCATTGCTAGAGTGTCTCGAACGCGGAGAGGAGCTTGCCCCTTGCCTCGGCTCATGACGGAATCCAATTTCCAATACGTGATATTGCGGTTTTAATTGTAGAACTAGTATGGCGACATGATAGATGGTACCCATGCCGCCTATGATTGATATTTATGATTGAAATTGTTTTGACACTATGCACCTATATTAGTATCAAATAATGTGTTTTAAACGTATCAAGCATGCTTTGGCTGTTATAAGGGAAAACCCTATCCTCCGGCTTGCGTTGCATTGTGTGATGGGACCTGGGTCTTATAACAGCTTCATTTTTCTTTATTTAGCATTGCGTTGTTTGTTCTATGCACTGGTATTCTTGGGAGGAAACCCGTTCCGTGTTATACGGCGTGGTCCCTTGATTTACCTTACTTTAAAAATAAAGATTAATAACTGGTTTAGTTCTCACACCAGTCACATGACTGACCTGGAGTTTATTATTTTAACCTAAACTCTGGGTGCCCCTATTTTCCACACGGGCAGCTAGTAGTTTTGGTTTTGCAGATTTATATCCACAGGGTCCTGATTTACAGCTGGAACGATGCTCGGAAAGCTCTGTATCCGTGTATCACTTCTAGTTGTGATTTTGTATTATTTTCCGCTGCTATGTAATTTATTGTAATCTCTGATATTTATTGTATGTAATTTATTCATTTATACTCTGTATATTCTTGTATCTGATGGAATTGTTGTAATAACAATGAAATGTTCTTCTGTTTGCGTTCTATTTTGTCTTGTACTCAATTCTATCCGTGCTTTCCTTCACGGGGAAGTTCGGGTCGTCTCAGTTTGGTATCAGAGCTTTGGTTTACAGAGCTCGAGAACAAGACACATTAGAACCATACGAAAGAATTCATCATATATTGGATTAGTAATATACAATTAGAATGACTCGTTAGAGATAGGATCAGTAGTATCCTAGAACGAGTGTGAAGAGTATATTTTTCAAATGAAAACAATTTTGTTTTGAAAATTTAAATCGTTTTAAACGTATTTGAATATTTATTTATTTTGAATATGGACAATCGAGTATATATAGATTTCGCGTATACGCGTCATGAACGTATAGTCGAAGTTTTAATATATTGGATAGATATAGAGTCGCATTCTAGACACCCGGGGATAATTCTGGTGATGTGGCCACATCATCAGTATTTATATTCGTGTTTCGAAGGTGTGATATCTATATATTTCCATTAGACTGGTGTGAGAACCAAAACTAATATAGCTAGAATATATTGTTGTGAATTGGCATCAAAAACATGATTTTCTGTATATATATCAAATTTATGAATTTGAAACTCTAATTCACTAATTGATTGATGTTTGTGTTGTTTGTTTATTTGTTTGATAATTTTGAACCATTTAGCCTAATTGTATCACATATTGAATTATATTGAAAATTGGTCGCATTTGCATGCATATACATGTATATCATTGAACAGGTCATAGCAAGGAGGCTAGAGCCGAAGAATAAAATTTGTTTTCCCGACAAATAGGTACATGTTTACTACATAATTTACTGTTTTGTTTGGGTGATGATGATTTTGTGAGCCTATTGGCTAGCCGCTTGGCTTTTTCTTTTTCTTTTTGAGATCTGAAGGACCGGGGAAGCTATTTGAAATTCCCCGATGCTCCCGGTGCAGGGGAGGTTATGGCGAAATTTTTCGAAAATTTAGGGTGTTAGCCAAATTTTTGAAGAATTTGAAAACTCTCAGAAATTGAAAAGTTGGAGAATGGAAGCCAGATCGAACGTAGAGTTGAATAATCCAACCACTTTCGACTTTGTTCCTTTTCGGGGACGAAAAGTTTTAAGTGGGGGAGATTGTAATAACCCGCAAAATCTGGGCCAGTTTAAAAATTTTATTTTGACGATTTTAGCGAATTTTGATATTTAAAATGAATTATCTTAAATAATATCGATGAGAAATTTATTTTGAATATAATTCGACGTATATATTTTATACGTCGTCGTTGGAATATAATAATTATATATATAATTATAACTAGAATTGAAAATGGCGCGGTAGTTCGATAATTCGATTTCAAACTTCAATTGAATGTACCGGGTGCAAAACAATCCGGATTTTAGTGAAACCAAAAATAATAGGATCTAATTGATAATATCTTTCCAACGAATCCGAAAAATCAAAATTTCATAGCGGGAATCAAAAGATATGTCCAGTTGAAAATTCTGAATAGTCGCTATGGAATTCAGGCCCTTAAAAATGGACATTTTGCAAATGACCTCGGATTTCGACGAAACCACTTTTGTTGGATCCGCAGTGTCAAATTATTGCTAGGTTTCAAATTTCGTAATTTTCTGAATCAATATGTGAGCGTGGCAAAGGAAAACGCGTTTTGACCATTTCAGTTGAATTTAATCGACTGGAAATTGGCCATTTTTCTAACGGTCTCAGAATTCGACGAAACCAGTTTTGTTAGGACCGTATCGTCAATACGAAGCTAGAAAATATTTTTCCGGAATTTTTAAAGTCCGTATGTGACCCCGGTAATTTGAAATGTACGTTTAAAATTCAATATAGTGATTTAAACGTAAATTCAACGGAAACTGATTCAAACGATCGAATCAGCCAACGATACATATCCCATTGTGTTCGTAATGGGGGTAAAATGCTATGGACGACAGGCGGTGGGCCTCGTTTTGAGGTCGAAAATAAATGTTGCTTTTTGGTGAAAAATTAAATAATAAATTAAATAATATAAATTTTATAAAAGCCCCTCCCCCCCTTATTCTTCCTGATTCAGTTTTGAATAGAAAAAAAAAAGAAACGAAGGGAGGGAGGCGCTCCTCCCAGCAGCACCGCCGCGACCCCCCCTGGCGTGGCCCCCCTCTTCCTCCACCTCCCCTTCTCCTCCTCGCCGAACCCGCGTCGAACCCACCCAAACCCGAACCCTAAACCCCCAATTCGAGCACCGCACCCCTCCACCCTCTGACCCATCGCCCACCGAGCTCCACCACCGCCTGACGAGGCTCCTGCGCCACCGTGAGCCGCGAAGCCCACCTTCGAGCCACCCGAAGCCCCCTCCGACGAAGGTGAAACCCCCCCCCTCTGCAGTCAAACACTGTGAGCCCCTTTTCCTTTTTATTTTTATTTCGTTGTGTTTAATTAATTTTAGCAAATAAAAATACAATCTTTTATATTGTAGAAAGATAAAAATATGATTTTTATATTTTTAAAAAAAGATTAAAAATATGATCTTTACCATGTAGAAGATGTGAAAATATAATTTTTACATGATAGACTTATTAAAGGCGAAAACTTTATTTTTATAAAGGCGAAAACTTTATTTTTATAAAGGCGAAAACTTTATTTTTATAAAGGCGAAAACTTTATTTTTGAAAGAGTGAAATTTTTATATGAAGAATAAGGTGATAAAAATATAATTTTTATCTATATAGTAGCGTTGTGAAAATATGCTTATTTTTATATATTGAATAGCGAAGTGAAAATTCGATTTTTAGATATATGAAGTGATTATAAAAATATGATTTCTAAATTGAAAATGAATAAATAAAAATGTGACTTTTATTTTAAAGACATCAAAATATAAAAATGTGTGATTTTTATATATGTAGTGACTACGGGCAACGAAGATGATAAAAAGGCGAGAATGAAGAAGATTTCTATAAATGAAGAGTCGTGGTATTGGATAGCTTTCGGTGAGAACTTCTCACTCTAAAATCTCTTTTTCTAGTTATATATATATATACTAGGATGTAGACGGTGCTTAGTAGCACCCGACACCCATCATCCACAGACCATGGATGGCTTGTTTGTTAAATAGTTTGGTTGTGTAGTTGGTTAGTCTAATTGGTTTGAATTGAATTGTTTGGTGGATTGAAATTGATTTGATTGATGTGTGAATGGCGTGGGCCTTCACTAGACCGGGGATAAGGCTAGGCCTCGTCCCGTTTCTAGTATCGTGCCGTTATGCCGCCGAAATTTTCTAAAATTTGTTAGAAAAATAAAAATATCATTTATTGAATAAATGGACTGAATAGAAATTCAAGTGTTAAAATAAAATGTTTATCGTTAAAAATATAATTTTTAACGTGAAAGTGAATAAATGAATATTTATAAACAAATCGGCCGATTTGTTTGTATACATTGATTTGACTGATATCGATTGGGTCGATAAATTTTACACGTCGCCCAACTACACAAATAAAATCTGTGTTTGATTGTTTGAAACCCCACACGGGTGTTGGGATGAAATTTGAAGTTCACTCATCCTGATTGATTAAATATGTCGATCGATCGATTGACAGGCTGTTATAAGCGTCAGATATCTATATTTGATGCTTATACAGTGTAGTGCACTTTGGTTGATGGTTGATTATTTTTCAATGCTATTATATACATGTGTTGTATGGAATCCATATAATTAACATTATATGGTGATTGATTGGGCCTCATTCCAATCGGGAAAATAATGAATATTATAAAAGAAAATTCATGTGTTGAATATAAAAATAGTCATGTGTTGACGATGATTATGGGTTGAAACTATTCATGTGTTGAGTGAAATATTTTAAATAATAAAAATTACATCTTTATCATATTTACGATTAGAATCTACTTTACGGTGGAGTCTAATTAAAATCAAACGATAGATACCATATTTTATAAAATATTTTACATAACAAAAATAGTGATGTGTTGACAGTACTCATGTGTTGAGATTAGTCGTGTGTTGAAAGAAATATTGATTCATGTGTTGAATGGGATAAATATTCATTTGTTGGATAGAATAAAGAAGTTTTGGAAAATATAAAGCCGTGTTGATTAGAGATGCGTTATTTTGACGCGAACGATATTTATATCGATTTTATTCGTTGTATAACGAATATTGAAAAGTGATTTCAAAATTAAATATTTTGAAATGAAATTCAAATTGAATTAGATTAAAATACGAATTGAATAGGAAGTGAATTTGAATTCGAATAAAATAGAAATGAATTCAAATTGAATTAAATTTGAATTTGAATTGAAATTTAAAACGAACTGAAATTGAATTGAAATCAATTTGAAACGAATTCGAATTGAATCAAATAGAAGGTAAATTCGAATTGAATTGAAACGAATTTGAATTTGAATTGAATTGAAATGAACTCGAATTGAATTGAAATCAATTCGATTTGAAATTGAATATAGTGTTGAAATGGTTTTGAAAACGAATTTAAAACGATTTATAAAATTCGTTTTAAAAGGAAATCGACGAAATATATATAATATATATATTATATATATATATATAATGGCCTGAATAGAACGCGCCGCGCCGCGGCAGTTCGTGAATTTCGACCATTTATTTCAAACGGACATTGCGGGAGATCCGACCGTCGGATTCTCCTAAAACCGGAACCGTTGGGTTTGTATCGAAAAGAGCTTTCCAAGGAATATTAGAAATTTGAAATCTAACGGTTGGATTTGGAATTATGTCCAAATCAATTTCAGAAAAGGTCGATGTAAGTGCAGTTCGATGGCCGTAGATGGAAATCGACTGTACAGGCCTTGATAAAATTATCAAAAATATCTATAATTTGTGTAAAATCATAAGAAATGATTTGGGAAAAATTGGGTTGAAAAATTCCACATTTGAAAAGATAAAAATAGATTTTTATCGAAATGAACTAGTTTTGAACTAGAATTAAAATCAATTTATTTTTGAAATAAATAAATTGAATTTGAAAGTGATTTTAAAAATAATCAATATTCCCAATAGGTGAAGTGGAAGTGGAGTTGAATCGAAATAGTCTTCGGAATATTTCGATGTTGGATTTCGTGACTATACAGATATTGTTTTGGGGAATTTGAAAGATATATTATATATCGTTATTTCCAATACGATATTTGTTAGTTTCAGAATTTGATATTGAATATAAGCCGATATATTTTCTATTCAGAGCCTTGTATTTAATATCAAATGTGATTTGGTTTGTCGTGAATCGTGTTTTAGATGACATTGGTTCTTTAACCCAGTTAAAGGCAGGATATTGATTTTTGAAAAGATTAAAACTAAGTGGAGTTTTAATGAATCTTTAATTAGATTAAAATGTGAATTGATAATTTAAATTATCAAATCTGAAAGGTGATCGAGAATGGAGTACCCCCAGTTTTGCTCCAAAGCGATAGTTAAATCTTTAATTAGATTTGAACGTGAAATGGTAATTAATTTTACCGATAACACCGTGGTGTTAGATGTGGAGTATTACCAGTTTCCTCCATGGGATATATAGGTTGGGATTGGGAAATAAAATAAATAATTACTTCGGTGTGGTTCGTTAATCCCGACTAGTTTGAAATGATATCCAAAGGAAGATTATAGAATAAATTTAGAAGAATTTATCTTGGATAAAATTAATGGGAACATTTCCCTAAGAATGTGATTTTGGTGAATAAAAGAATATTCTGAATTGGAATGAGGCGTTCGTTGTGTTTGTGTAACATTTGTTTATCATATACGTGGGTTATTCAGAAAGGCCGGGTTTATACCCATTCTGAATAACCGATTCGACGAGATGTCGAAGATGAAGACGGTGGTTGAAGACCGGAAGTCTTCACATCGTTTGGGTGATTACTGATGATCTTGACTGGGCTGTACACCCAGGATGAGGGAATCAGTTGGTGATCGTCCAGACGTACTTGGAGATGGATGGATATGCGAGGAAAGTGCCTCCGGTTTCGTTCAGACCCAGAGCGAACTTGTAAATGGATTGTGTGTCTGACATCGGATTTTATTCTGTGTTGATTGATCTCTATTAAATATACATCTGTTTGGCGGCGGAGAATTTATTCTCTTGCTTAACGCCCTTCTCTGAGACGTACGAGCTCAGAGGTTGTATATCGATGGACATCAGTCGCATGGAGTGAATTGCCAATGTGGCACGCGTAAGTGGCAATTGATCAAGGCTTCTGTTGAAAAGCAAAGTCTTGTGGTTGATGATCAAAGCATGGCCTGTGTGGCGTAGCTTTGTGTATAACGTGAATTCGCGAGCCTCACACCTCGGTATGAGTCAAAAACGGGATACGGACCCAAGGAGTGCACGACGTTTCTTTCTAGCTAGGGTGGTGTCAGTGACCTACCAGCCCTGACATTTATATACTTTTCACCTGTGTGGTTGTTGGATATGAGGCACCTCGGATATAGGTCTGTAAGGACCGGGAAACGTGTGTTCAGGAATAATTAATCCTCAAAAGTAAGAGAGGACCGGCCTTGGAGGTTCCAAAGGATCAGAGTGGGGTCCTGAGGCATTGCTAGAGTGTCTCGAACGCGGAGAGGAGCTTGCCCCTTGCCTCGGCTCATGACGGAATCCAATTTCCAATACGTGATATTGCGGTTTTAATTGTAGAACTAGTATGGCGACATGATAGATGGTACCCATGCCGCCTATGATTGATATTTATGATTGAAATTGTTTTGACACTATGCACCTATATTAGTATCAAATAATGTGTTTTAAACGTATCAAGCATGCTTTGGCTGTTATAAGGGAAAACCCTATCCTCCGGCTTGCGTTGCATTGTGTGATGGGACCTGGGTCTTATAACAGCTTCATTTTTCTTTATTTAGCATTGCGCTGTTTGTTCTATGCACTGGTATTCTTGGGAGGAAACCCGTTCCGTGTTATACGGCGTGGTCCCTTGATTTACCTTACTTTAAAAATAAAGATTAATAACTGTTTTAGTTCTCACACCAGTCACATGACTGACCTGGAGTTTATTATTTTAACCTAAACTCTGGGTGCCCCTATTTTCCACACGGGCAGCTAGTAGTTTTGGTTTTGCAGATTTATATCCACAGGGTCCTGATTTACAGCTGGAACGATGCTCGGAAAGCTCTGTATCCGTGTATCACTTCTAGTTGTGATTTTGTATTATTTTCCGCTGCTATGTAATTTATTGTAATCTCTGATATTTATTGTATGTAATTTATTCATTTATACTCTGTATATTCTTGTATCTGATGGAATTGTTGTAATAACAATGAAATGTTCTTCTTTTTGCGTTCTATTTTGTCTTGTACTCAATTCTATCCGTGCTTTCCTTCACGGGGAAGTTCGGGTCGTCTCAGTTTGGTATCAGAGCTTTGGTTTACAGAGCTCGAGAACAAGACACATTAGAACCATACGAAAGAATTCATCATATATTGGATTAGTAATATACAATTAGAATGACTCGTTAGAGATAGGATCAGTAGTATCCTAGAACGAGTGTGAAGAGTATATTTTTCAAATGAAAACAATTTTGTTTTGAAAATTTAAATCGTTTTAAACGTATTTGAATATTTATTTATTTTGAATATGGACAATCGAGTATATATAGATTTCGCGTATACGCGTCATGAACGTATAGTCGAAGTTTTAATATATTGGATAGATATAGAGTCGCATTCTAGACACCCGGGGATAATTCTGGTGATGTGGCCACATCATCAGTATTTATATTCGTGTTTCGAAGGTGTGATATCTATATATTTCCATTAGACTGGTGTGAGAACCAAAACTAATATAGCTAGAATATATTGTTGTGAATTGGCATCAAAAACATGATTTTCTGTATATATATCAAATTTATGAATTTGAAACTCTAATTCACTAATTGATTGATGTTTGTGTTGTTTGTTTATTTGTTTGATAATTTTGAACCATTTAGCCTAATTGTATCACATATTGAATTATATTGAAAATTGGTCGCATTTGCATGCATATACATGTATATCATTGAACAGGTCATAGCAAGGAGGCTAGAGCCGAAGAATAAAATTTGTTTTCCCGACAAATAGGTACATGTTTACTACATAATTTACTGTTTTGTTTGGGTGATGATGATTTTGTGAGCCTATTGGCTAGCCGCTTGGCTTTTTCTTTTTCTTTTTGAGATCTGAAGGACCGGGGAAGCTATTTGAAATTCCCCGATGCTCCCGGTGCAGGGGAGGTTATGGCGAAATTTTTCGAAAATTTAGGGTGTTAGCCAAATTTTTGAAGAATTTGAAAACTCTCAGAAATTGAAAAGTTGGAGAATGGAAGCCAGATCGAACGTAGAGTTGAATAATCCAACCACTTTCGACTTTGTTCCTTTTCGGGGACGAAAAGTTTTAAGTGGGGGAGATTGTAATAACCCGCAAAATCTGGGCCAGTTTAAAAATTTTATTTTGACGATTTTAGCGAATTTTGATATTTAAAATGAATTATCTTAAATAATATCGATGAGAAATTTATTTTGAATATAATTCGACGTATATATTTTATACGTCGTCGTTGGAATATAATAATTATATATATAATTATAACTAGAATTGAAAATGGCGCGGTAGTTCGATAATTCGATTTCAAACTTCAATTGAATGTACCGGGTGCAAAACAATCCGGATTTTAGTGAAACCAAAAATAATAGGATCTAATTGATAATATCTTTCCAACGAATCCGAAAAATCAAAATTTCATAGCGGGAATCAAAAGATATGTCCAGTTGAAAATTCTGAATAGTCGCTATGGAATTCAGGCCCTTAAAAATGGACATTTTGCAAATGACCTCGGATTTCGACGAAACCACTTTTGTTGGATCCGCAGTGTCAAATTATTGCTAGGTTTCAAATTTCGTAATTTTCTGAATCAATATGTGAGCGTGGCAAAGGAAAACGCGTTTTGACCATTTCAGTTGAATTTAATCGACTGGAAATTGGCCATTTTTCTAACGGTCTCAGAATTCGACGAAACCAGTTTTGTTAGGACCGTATCGTCAATACGAAGCTAGAAAATATTTTTCCGGAATTTTTAAAGTCCGTATGTGACCCCGGTAATTTGAAATGTACGTTTAAAATTCAATATAGTGATTTAAACGTAAATTCAACGGAAACTGATTCAAACGATCGAATCAGCCAACGATACATATCCCATTGTGTTCGTAATGGGGGTAAAATGCTATGGACGACAGGCGGTGGGCCTCGTTTTGAGGTCGAAAATAAAAGTTGCTTTTTGGTGAAAAATTAAATAATAAATTAAATAATATAAATTTTATAAAAGCCCCTCCCCCCTTCTTCTTCCTGATTCAGTTTTGAATAGAAAAAAAAAAGAAACGAAGGGAGGGAGGCGCTCCTCCCAGCAGCACCGCCGCGACCCCCCCTGGCGTGGCCCCCCTCTTCCTCCACCTCCCCTTCTCCTCCTCGCCGAACCCGCGTCGAACCCACCCAAACCCGAACCCTAAACCCCCAATTCGAGCACCGCACCCCTCCACCCTCTGACCCATCGCCCACCGAGCTCCACCACCGCCTGACGAGGCTCCTGCGCCACCGTGAGCCGCGAAGCCCACCTTCGAGCCACCCGAAGCCCCCTCCGACGAAGGTGAAACCCCCCCCTCTGCAGTCAAACACTGTGAGCCCCTTTTCCTTTTTATTTTTATTTCTTTGTGTTTAATTAATTTTAGCAAATAAAAATACAATCTTTTATATTGTAGAAAGATAAAAATATGATTTTTATATTTTTAAAAAAAGATTAAAAATATGATCTTTACCATGTAGAAGATGTGAAAATATAATTTTTACATGATAGACGTATTAAAGGCGAAAACTTTATTTTTATAAAGGCGAAAACTTTATTTTTATAAAGGCGAAAACTTTATTTTTATAAAGGCGAAAACTTTATTTTTGAAAGAGTGAAATTTTTATATGAAGAATAAGGTGATAAAAATATAATTTTTATCTATATAGTAGCGTTGTGAAAATATGCTTATTTTTATATATTGAATAGCGAAGTGAAAATTCGATTTTTAGATATATGAAGTGATTATAAAAATATGATTTCTAAATTGAAAATGAATAAATAAAAATGTGACTTTTATTTTAAAGACATCAAAATATAAAAATGTGTGATTTTTATATATGTAGTGACTACGGGCAACGAAGATGATAAAAAGGCGAGAATGAAGAAGATTTCTATAAATGAAGAGTCGTGGTATTGGATAGCTTTCGGTGAGAACTTCTCACTCTAAAATCTCTTTTTCTAGTTATATATATATACTAGGATGTAGACGGTGCTTAGTAGCACCCGACACCCATCATCCACAGACCATGGATGGCTTGTTTGTTAAATAGTTTGGTTGTGAAGTTGGTTAGTCTAATTGGTTTGAATTGAATTGTTTGGTGGATTGAAATTGATTTGATTGATGTGTGAATGGCGTGGGCCTTCACTAGACCGGGGATAAGGCTAGGCCTCGTCCCGTTTCTAGTATCGTGCCGTTATGCCGCCGAAATTTTCTAAAATTTGTTAGAAAAATAAAAATATCATTTATTGAATAAATGGACTGAATAGAAATTCAAGTGTTAAAATAAAATGTTTATCGTTAAAAATATAATTTTTAACGTGAAAGTGAATAAATGAATATTTATAAACAAATCGGCCGATTTGTTTGTATACATTGATTTGACTGATATCGATTGGGTCGATAAATTTTACACGTCGCCCAACTACACAAATAAAATCTGTGTTTGATTGTTTGAAACCCCACACGGGTGTTGGGATGAAATTTGAAGTTCACTCATCCTGATTGATTAAATATGTCGATCGATCGATTGACAGGCTGTTATAAGCGTCAGATATCTATATTTGATGCTTATACAGTGTAGTGCACTTTGGTTGATGGTTGATTATTTTTCAATGCTATTATATACATGTGTTGTATGGAATCCATATAATTAACATTATATGGTGATTGATTGGGCCTCATTCCAATCGGGAAAATAATGAATATTATAAAAGAAAATTCATGTGTTGAATATAAAAATAGTCATGTGTTGACGATGATTATGGGTTGAAACTATTCATGTGTTGAGTGAAATATTTTAAATAATAAAAATTACATCTTTATCATATTTACGATTAGAATCTACTTTACGGTGGAGTCTAATTAAAATCAAACGATAGATACCATATTTTATAAAATATTTTACATAACAAAAATAGTGATGTGTTGACAGTACTCATGTGTTGAGATTAGTCGTGTGTGGAAAGAAATATTGATTCATGTGTTGAATGGGATAAATATTCATTTGTTGGATAGAATAAAGAAGTTTTGGAAAATATAAAGCCGTGTTGATTAGAGATGCGTTATTTTGACGCGAACGATATTTATATCGATTTTATTCGTTGTATAACGAATATTGAAAAGTGATTTCAAAATTAAATATTTTGAAATGAAATTCAAATTGAATTAGATTAAAATACGAATTGAATAGGAAGTGAATTTGAATTCGAATAAAATAGAAATGAATTCAAATTGAATTAAATTTGAATTTGAATTGAAATTTAAAACGAACTGAAATTGAATTGAAATCAATTTGAAACGAATTCGAATTGAATCAAATAGAAGGTAAATTCGAATTGAATTGAATTGAAACGAATTTGAAATTGAATTGAATTGAAATGAACTCGAATTGAATTGAAATCAATTCGATTTGAAATTGAATATAGTGTTGAAATGGTTTTGAAAACGAATTTAAAACGATTTATAAAATTCGTTTTAAAAGGAAATCGACGAAATATATATAATATATATATATATTATATATATATAATGGCCTGAATAGAACGCGCCGCGCCGCGGCAGTTCGTGAATTTCGACCATTTATTTCAAACGGACATTGCGGGAGATCCGACCGTCGGATTCTCCTAAAACCGGAACCGTTGGGTTCGTATCGAAAAGAGCTTTCCAAGGAATATTAGAAATTTGAAATCTAACGGTTGGATTTGGAATTATGTCCAAATCAATTTCAGAAAAGGTCGCTGTAAGTGCAGTTCGATGGCCGTAGATGGAAATCGACTGTACAGGCCTTGATAAAATTATCAAAAATATCTATAATTTGTGTAAAATCATAAGAAATGATTTGGGAAAAATTGGGTTGAAAAATTCCACATTTGAAAAGATAAAAATAGATTTTTATCGAAATGAACTAGTTTTGAACTAGAATTAAAATCAATTTATTTTTGAAATAAATAAATTGAATTTGAAAGTGATTTTAAAAATAATCAATATTCCCAATAGGTGAAGTGGAAGTGGAGTTGAATCGAAATAGTCTTCGGAATATTTCGATGTTGGATTTCGTGACTATACAGATATTGTTTTGGGGAATTTGAAAGATATATTATATATCGTTATTTCCAATACGATATTTGTTAGTTTCAGAATTTGATATTGAATATAAGCCGATATATTTTCTATTCAGAGCCTTGTATTTAATATCAAATGTGATTTGGTTTGTCGTGAATCGTGTTTTAGATGACATTGGTTCTTTAACCCAGTTAAAGGCAGGATATTGATTTTTGAAAAGATTAAAACTAAGTGGAGTTTTAATGAATCTTTAATTAGATTAAAATGTGAATTGATAATTTAAATTATCAAATCTGAAAGGTGATCGAGAATGGAGTACCCCCAGTTTTGCTCCAAAGCGATAGTTAAATCTTTAATTAGATTTGAACGTGAAATGGTAATTAATTTTACCGATAACACCGTGGTGTTAGATGTGGAGTATTACCAGTTTCCTCCATGGGATATATAGGTTTGGATTGGGAAATAAAATAAATAATTACTTCGGTGTGGTTCGTTAATCCCGACTAGTTTGAAATAATATCCAAAGGAAGATTATAGAATAAATTTAGAAGAATTTATCTTGGATAAAATTAATGGGAACATTTCCCTAAGAATGTGATTTTGGTGAATAAAAGAATATTCTGAATTGGAATGAGGCGTTCGTTGTGTTTGTGTAACATTTGTTTATCATATAAGTGGGTTATTCAGAAAGGCCGGGTTTATACCCATTCTGAATAACCGATTCGACGAGATGTCGAAGATGAAGACGGTGGTTGAAGACCGGAAGTCTTCACATCGTTTGGGTGATTACTGATGATCTTGATTGGGCTGTACACCCAGGATGAGGGAATCAGTTGGTGATCATCCAGACGTACTTGGAGATGGATGTATATGCGAGGAAAGTGCCTCCGGTTTCGTTCAGACCCAGAGCGAACTTGTAAATGGATTGTGTGTCTGACATCGGATTTTATTCTGTGTTGATTGATCTCTATTAAATATACATCTGTTTGGCGGCGGAGAATTTATTCTCTTGCTTAACGCCCTTCTCTGAGACGTACGAGCTCAGAGGTTGTATATCGATGGACATCAGTCGCATGGAGTGAATTGCCAATGTGGCACGCGTAAGTGGCAATTGATCAAGGCTTCTGTTGAAAAGCAAAGTCTTGTGGTTGATGATCAAAGCATGGCCTGTGTGGCGTAGCTTTGTGTATAACGTGAATTCGCGAGCCTCACACCTCGGTATGAGTCAAAAACGGGATACGGACCCAAGGAGTGCACGACGTTTCTTTCTAGCTAGGGTGGTGTCAGTGACCTACCAGCCCTGACATTTATATACTTTTCACCTGTGTGGTTGTTGGATATGAGGCGCCTCGGATATAGGTCTGTAAGGACCGGGAAACGTGTGTTCAGGAATAATTAATCCTCAAAAGTAAGAGAGGACCGGCCTTGGAGGTTGCAAAGGATCAGAGCGGGGTCCTGAGGCATTGCTAGAGTGTCTCGAACGCGGAGAGGAGCTTGCCCCTTGCCTCGGCTCATGACGGAATCCAATTTCCAATACGTGATATTGCGGTTTTAATTGTAGAACTAGTATGGCGACATGATAGATGGTACCCATGCCGCCTATGATTGATATTTATGATTGAAATTGTTTTGACACTATGCACCTATATTAGTATCAAATAATGTGTTTTAAACGTATCAAGCATGCTTTGGCTGTTATAAGGGAAAACCCTATCCTCCGGCTTGCGTTGCATTGTGTGATGGGACCTGGGTCTTATAACAGCTTCATTTTTCTTTATTTAGCATTGCGCTGTTTGTTCTATGCACTGGTATTCTTGGGAGGAAACCCGTTCCGTGTTATACGGCGTGGTCCCTTGATTTACCTTACTTTAAAAATAAAGATTAATAACTGTTTTAGTTCTCACACCAGTCACATGACTGACCTGGAGTTTATTGTTTTAACCTAAACTCTGGGTGCCCCTATTTTCCACACGGGCAGCTAGTAGTTTTGGTTTTGCAGATTTATATCCACAGGGTCCTGATTTACAGCTGGAACGATGCTCGGAAAGCTCTGTATCCGTGTATCACTTCTAGTTGTTATTTTGTATTATTTTCCGCTGCTATGTAATTTATTGTAATCTCTGATATTTATTGTATGTAATTTATTCATTTATACTCTGTATATTCTTGTATCTGATGGAATTGTTGTAATAACAATGAAATGTTCTTCTGTTTGCGTTCTATTTTGTCTTGTACTCAATTCTATCCGTGCTTTCCTTCACGGGGAAGTTCGGGTCGTCTCACATTTTATCAAGGATAAATTCTTTTCAATTTATTCTTTAATCCTCTTTTTAGAGATTCATTAAAACTCTAATTTGGTTTTAATATCAAAAATCATTACTTTATGATTATTCAACATTAAGAAATTAATCTTATCTTTGACTAGGTTAAAGAACCAATGTTATTTAAAACAAAGTTCACGATAAACCCAAAATCATCTTCTATTAAATTTGGAATTTTCACAGAAATCAAATCAATATTTAATCAATATAATTTTCCGTATTAGACTAATGATATAAATGGAATAACAGTAGAGTCTTTTAAATTCCATATATAATAATGGTCTTCTTTTACAGAAGCTCATCTCGATTAGTATTAAATCGAATCCCATTCAATTCCAATATATTAAATTGAAAAACATTACTTTGGAAAATTTCCATTTAAATCTTAATAAAAGATTTGTAACTTCCAAATTATATTTTCGCTATTAATTGGGTTAAAGAACAAATGTCATTTAAAAAATACAGTTCACAATAATCCCAATTCACATTTCATTTTATTCTAATTTCTAAATATAATTGGAAACTCTAATAATCTTAAACAAAAGATTTATTCTTTTCTCAACTGGGTTTAAGAACAGTGTTATTGAAGACACCATTCACGACAACCGAAAAATCCAATTTATTTATGTAATTCCAAGTAAATATTAATTTATTGGAAAACATCATTAAATCTTAATTTAAAGATTAATTCTAGTTAATAACTAGTTCATATCGATAAAAATATATTTTTACCATTTCAAATATGGAATTTTTTATCCAAAATCTTTCCAAACCATTTATTGTGATTTTACATAACTTATTAATATTTTTAATAATTTTATCAAGGCCCATACAGTCGGTTTCCAATAACGGCCACCGAACTTCATCCATAGCGACCTTTTCTGAAATTGACTTGGACATAATTCCAAATACAACCTTTAGATTTCAAACCACTTATATTCATTGGAAATCTCTTTTCGGTACGAACCCAATGGTTCTGGTTTTAGGAGAATCCGATGGTCGGATCTCCCGTTACATCAATTTTAAGTTAATGGTCGAAATTCGCGTACGTCCCTGCGCGGTGCGTTCTATTCAGGCCATTATATAAATATACATTATCGATTTCCATTTAAAACATATTTATAAAACATTTATAAATTCATTTTAATTTCATTTTAAATTTTAAATCAAAATTAAATGTTCTATATCGTTATCATATTAAAATGATAATATATTTCAAAATATTAGATTTTGAAATCACTACTTTTCGATATTCATTATAAAGTGTATAAAATTGATCGATAAACCTGTTCGGGTAAAAAAGCCGTTTGCTACTTAACTTGCCTTCACATTTCAATATTTTTATGTCTAACCAAAAAGGGACATAAAAATAATAATTTTATTCTTCACTGAATATTATTTTAAAATATTCATTATTTTAAATTATTCTTTATTTTAAAAGATTGTTTATTTTAAATATTCTTCATATAGAAAGATATTCTGAATCGGAATTCGACTCAATCAATTACCATATAAATTCGGTTATATGGATTTCATACATCGCATATCGATAACAATAATGATAAGTAATCAATAAACAATCCATTCGCATCCAGAGTGATATTTATAATTGCGTGAGCAATAAAATAAATAAACAACGCTCATCACAGACTGCCAATCCACCGATTGACATACAACTATATATTGGGACTAGTGTGTGACAAATGTCATCCCAATACCCACGTAAGGTTTTCAAACAATAACAGTTTACATACATAAATCATTGGTTAATAAATATAACCAATTATAATTCAGTTTGAATTGTTTTCTGATATCGCTAACATAATATCGCTAACATAATAATGATAATGTTAAACCAATGTACATTTTTCTACTTCTCTAACATGTAAATGTTGATATCAAACAAACGAACATTTCTACTTCTATAACATGTAAATGTTAATATTAAACAATGCATATTTTAATTATTCGTACTTGCATTAAAAATGTAATTTTTTATGTAAAAACATTTTTGTCAAACAATGATCTTTTTATTGAATGCTTTTATATATTAAAAATGAGCTTTTTAGTGTAAACATATTAAAATCAAATTTTAATCTTTTTGTATAATCATTTGTACATTAAAAATGTACTTTCCTATGTTAACACATTTTTACCAAAGTTTAATCTTTTTAGTCAACCCTTTATTACATTAAAGATGTAATTTTAATGTTAACATAATAAATTAAACAATGAAAACTTTTTCTAATGATTTATTTATATTAAAAATGTAAATTCCAATGTGAAAACAAATTTTCAAACAATGAATCTTTTAACATGACTCATACATACATTAAAGTTTAAATTTTAATGTAAACAAAATTTTATTAACTTGAATCTTTTTATATGATTCATACTTACACTAAAAATGTAATTTTTTTATGTAAACACAATTTTATTTATTTGAATATTTTAAAACAAATGTTCATTTTTCATATTTTCTCGTATACAATAAAAATGTAAACTTTTTATTGTTAATTTTTTTTATATTTCAACCAATGATCATTTTCCATAAATCAGACATTACACTAAAAATGTAAATTTTAATGTTTCAACATTATTATCCATTCAATGAATATTTTATATATTTTATCTTTACACTAAAAATGTGAATCTTGAAGTTTCAACATTTTTATCCCTAACATAAATGACATTTTTAATCTAATGTAACAGTCTTGACATAAATGATACTTTAATCTAACGTAACATTTCTAACACAAATGATATTTTTAATCTCTCATGACATTTTCATAATTCAATCTTTAAGAAACTAAACTACATTAATAATGTAATTTTTTTAATGTGCAATCTTTTTATTGAAAACTAAAGTACATTAAAAATGCAATTTTTAATGTGCAATCTTTTTATTGAAAACAATGAACAATGAAAATTATATTTTCCTATTCTAATCTTTTTAATGAAAAAAGTGACGTTAAAAATATGATCTTAAATAACTAATCTTTTATTGTGACAAAATGGCAATAAAAATATGTTCTTTTATTTTAACTCTTTTTATTGTAGCAAATTGACAATAAAAATAAAATCTTTTATTTCAACTCTTTTTATTCTATTCTTTATATTGAAACCAAATGAAAATAAAAATGTGAACTTTTTATTTTAATCTTTTTATTTGAAACAAGGTGACAATAACAATAAAAACATGTTCTTCTTTCTAATCTAATGAAACATGTTAAGTGACAAATTAATGGATTCAATAAAAAGGATATTTTTATTCTAGAATAAATCCAATGTATTCTATATTCATAGATTCAATAAAAATGATATTTTATTGTTAAACAAAATCTAAACAAAAACTATGTTCATAGTTTCAATTAAAATATATTTTTATTATTCCAAAGCCCAAATCAAAGTTCATGGGTTCGATAAAGATGAGATTTTTATTTCAAAAACCAAATCAGAATTCATGGATTCAAATAAAAGAAGAATTTTTATTATAAAATCAGAACTACAGACATGAATATCACAATCCAACCCATTCATACATCGCAATCAAAATTAACCAATTCTAATTCCATACATCACATATATGATTTATAATAACGCACACACACGGATTTCATATAATGATAAATAATTCAATTTTAATTATAAGATCAGATATCACACATTGATTTTTGTTTCAATTTTCAATGTGGTCCGTTTAATCTCTAGTCAGTTCCATGTTGTAGATCTCATCGTTGTGATTCCAACGCAATGAAAAACGTTCAGTTCTGATAATCCAGTAAAAAGTTATCACAGTTACAATAACATGGTTCAATTAAATATAATTAACTTCTATTTATTTTTAATTTAATACTAATTACATACTTAGGACGCTCACGCTTCTCTTCTACATCGTTATTTCATGAAATTGTCACTCAAAGAAACTCGCCCACTATCTCTCCTGATCGCACCTCCATCATCCATCCAGGCTGCGATCAGACCCCGCCATACCCTCCGCCTTCATGTGCGCCATCACCAGTAGGAGATGCTGAAAGCTCGGTTCCCTATGGCATTCTAGAAACCACCGCGAATTGCAGCGAACGGAGCACAAAATTCGAGAAATCTGTAGCGCCACATTCGATCTTGACCATTGAATGTTTAGATCTCATGTAGATCTTAAATTTCACTTTTGAATCATATGTTAATTCGGTGTAGATTGGAAGAGAAAGGAGGAAGAAGATCGGAGTAGCACGGCCATGGATTTCAGACAATGGCGGCTACGTTATAGAATGGATTAGGATTTTGTAATATGTGTATTTACTACCGCCTATATTCATTTCCACCCATATCCATATTTGATTGATTTTTCTTTATTAATTTATATATCTTATTAAATTAATTGTTTACGATTTTCACTTGCTTTCCATGTCTAATCACAGCATGGATAAATTAATATCTTATTCCTTAATATATTTGGAATATATTTTAATTGTACAAATTTATCATTTACATCTTTCCTATTAAATAGTGTGTAAATTTTCTTTAATATAAAGCTATTATGTTTCTTATCATCTCGCAATTTAGAATGTTTTAAAGAGAGTAGAAATTTTGGTAAAAGTTCTCAAAAAATGTGCTTCGTTTTTTTCCAAATCAAGTCACAGATACTTTTGTCAGAAAATATAAATTTTCATGCTATTATGTAACAACTTATATACTCAAGAATGTATTCCATATTTAAATAAGTTTTATCTATAGTAGATTAGGACAATTTTAAACATATCACAACTCATATTTTTTTTAAAGTTATGAAACCAAAATAGGAAAACATATCAATTTTAATTATTTATCTTTCTATAATACCCTTTTTCATTATGCAAAGAAATTCAGCAAGTCTATTACTTGGCGAGTATGTATATCAACCATTTTCAGCATGTAACCAACAAGGCAATGTTTTCACGAATAAATCATTTCCAGAAATACATGTGAGAATTCAAGGCAATTACAAATTCCACAGTGGGACAAAGTTTCGTTTTTATTCCAGAAATTACGCATGGGCATTACGAATAAATTTGTTTTATATTTTGATTTTGTTTTATAAATGCTAACATAAATTTCATTAACTGCGATAGCTAAAACATACATTATATACCTTTAACACTCAATGTCTTACAATTCTTCCTATATAAAATTAATTTGGAAACATTCATAAATTTATTTTCAATTATCTCATTAATGCCTATATTGAACCTTTAAAATAAAATCAAGGGTTAAACTGCTAATTTTTCTCAATAATAGTTTAAAGTTATCTAGTCCAAATGTATAAACAAATTTAATAATTTCCTTTATTATCAATCACAATTTAACAAGTTATAAATTGTTGTTTATCACAAATAAAATTTGAAATTGTTCGTTAATAACATCATAATTTTATTTACGATCAATTTATATTCAATAATTCAATTTAAAAATGGAATTTTTAAATTCTGATGCATTTTCTAACAAAGTTTCCTTAAAATAAAATTTTAAATTGGTTCTGATTTTCTGGGATGTTACAATCTCCCCCACTTAAAATCATTTCGTCCTCGAAAAGGAACAGAGCTGAAAGTTGTTTAACTAACCAACTCAACTTTCATTCCTTTATTGGTTTCAATAATTTTATTATTTGAACTAATAATCGCACAACACCATCATCAATCAATTAGTTGATTAGCTTTTCAAAAATATATATAACTTTTATATATTCAAAAATCATATTTTCAAAGATCGGATTATATATATAATCACAACTACGTTAATTACAAACTTGTCATTCTCAACTCATTCTAGGGCATTACTAACCCCATCTCTAATGAGTTCTCTCATTCTACGATTCTGCTAATCCTATCTCTAATGAGTATTCCTTTATAGGATATTACTAATCCTACCTCTAATGAGTCTTTTGTTCAGTTCTAATGAGTTGTACCCCAAACATTTGAGCTAACCAGAGCTCTGATACCAGTTGTAACGATTTAGATTTCGACCGGACTTGATCGATCGCAAAATCGACCAAGACCATTCAAAACCCGAATACGCTAACCCTGGGAATACAACACATCAGAACAAATAACAGAAGACTTTTATTACATCATAATTACATAACATCAGAGTACAGAATATATCAGAGTATATCGAATATAAATACCACATCGGAAGATTAAATTACAATAATATAATACTTTGCAACGGAAATGAATAAACTAGTACAGCGGAAGACTATCAATGCTCTAGACACAACTTTAAGCTTCGATTCAAAATCCTGCTCAATATATTTGTAAAATAAGCTACTCGACTGCCCATGTGAAAAGGTAGGCACCTGAGTTTGCATAGTGAAACAAACTACAGGCCAGTCATGGGACTGGTATGAGAAATCTTACTTAACTAATCTAATAATAAGGATAATCACAGGACCACGTCGCTAACGCAGAACGGGTTTACTCCATTGGATTGCCAGAGCATAAATAAAGTAAATCGTTAAACAATGCACTCTTTTTAAAAAAATGAAACCAATATAAGACTCAAGTCCCATCGCACAATGTAGCGCAAACCGGAGGATAGAATTTTACCTTATAATGGTCAAAAATGCTTGATACGATAAAACAAATTTGATATTATTATTAGTGTATATATGTTTCAAAAACATTTCAATCATAATGTATCAATCATAAACGGCATTACTACCATATATTGTGTCGCCATACTAGTTTTACATTCAAAATCGTACAGTGTCGTATTTGAAGATAGGTTTCCATCATGACTCAAGGCTAGGGTTGATCTCCTTACCGATTTGAGACACTCTAGCAAATATCTCAGGATTCGTACGTTGGCGAACCCTTGAATCCTGCAGGGCCGGTCCACAAATACTTTAGTGGATTGGCAATTCCTGAACACCCGCATCCCGGTCCTATTTAACCTAGTAAATTGGTCACTATCGACTAATATAACCGAGGCCTAGTAATCCATCATCCACATAAGTAAAATTTCAGGTCTTGCAAAACCCTGATACCACTTCTAGCTAAAAAGAAATGTGTGCACCCCCTGCGTTCCCTTGTCCTGTTTCTGACTCTTACCGGGGTGTGAGGCTCGCGAAGTTACGCTACACAAAGCTATGCTAAATAAATCTGTGCTTTGATCATCAACCACAAGGCTCTGCTTTTAAACAAAAGCCTTGATCTTTTGCATCTTAGCATACCACATTGTCAATCCATACCATACCATTGATTTCTGCCAATATATAACCTCTAAGCTCGTACATCTCAGAGAAAGGTGTCATGCAAGAGAATAAATTCTCCCCCACCAAACAGATATATATTTAGCGGAGATCAACGAATACAGCATAAAGGAATACAACGTCAGACATACCATCCATTTACAAGTTCGTTCCGGGTCTAAACGAAATCGGAGACACCTTATTCCTCATCCCATATGTCCAATACAGGAGAGAGGTTCTTGCATATCCATCGATCTCCAAGTACGTCTGGACGATCACCACTTATTACCTTGTCTTGGGATGCCTCCTAATCAGGAAATCCGTAATCATCCAAATTATGTGAAGAACTCCAGTCTTCAACAACCGTCTTCATTTTTGACTTTTAATCGTCGTAGTAATTATTCAGAATGGGTTGAACCCGGTCTTACCGAATAACTCTCATATTTTATAATCGATAATTAAGTGCTATAGAAACACATCATATGCCTCATTCCAATTCAGAATATTCTTTTAATAAAATATTCACATTATTAGGGAAAGGTTCCCGTTCATTTTATCAAAGATAAATTTTTTAAAGTTTATTCTGTAATCCTATTTTTAGAGATTCATTAAAACTCTAATTTGGTTTTAATATCAAAACCCATTACTTTATGATTATTCAGCTTTAAGAATCTAATCTTATCTTTAACTGGGTTAAATAACTAATGTCATTTAAAACATAGTTTATGATAAACCCAAAATCATCTTCTATTAAATATGGAATTTTTATAGAAATCAAATCAATATATAATAAATATAAATTTCCGTATTAGAGTAATAATATAAATGGAATAACAACAGAGCCTTTTAAATTCCATATACAATAAGAGTCTTCTTTTACAGAAGCTCATCTCGATTATTATTAAATCGAATCCAATTCAATTCCAATATAATAAATTGAAAAACTTTACTTTGGAAAATTTCCATTTAAATCTTAATAAAATATTTGTAACTTCCAAATTATAACTTCACTGTTAATTGGGTTAAAGAACAAATGTCATTTAAAAACACAGTTCACAATAAACTTAATTCGCATTTCATTTTATTCTAATTTCGAAATATAATAGGAAACTCTAATAATCTTAATTAAAAGATTTATTATTTTCTCAACTGGATTTAAGAACAGTGTTATTAAAGACACCATTCACGACAACCCAAAAATCCAATTTATTTATTTAATTCCAAGTAAATATTAATTTATTGGAAAACTTAATTAAATCTTAATTTAAAGATTTATTCTAGTTAATAACTAGTTCATATCGATAAACATATATTTTTATCTTTTCAAATATTGAATTTTTTTTATCCAAAATCTTTCCAAACCATTTATTGTGATTTTACACAATTTATTAATATCTTTAATAATTTTATCAAGGCCCTTACAGTCGGTTTCCAATAACGGCCACCGAGCTGCATCCGTAGCAACATTTCTGAAATTGATTTGGACATAATTCCAAATCCAACCATTAGATTTCAAACCTTTTATATTCATTGGAAAGCTCTTTTCAGTGCGAACCCAATGGTTCCAGTTTTAGGAGAATCCGACGGTCTGATCTCCCGATACATTAATTTGAAGTTAACGGTCGAAATTCGCGAACGGTCGTTGCGCGGCGGATTCTATTCAACCACTATATAAATATATATCTTCGATTTCCATTTGAAACATATATATAACATTTATAAATTCATTTCAAAATGATTTTACCTTCATTTTAAATTTTAAATCAAAATGAAATATTCTATATTGTTATCATATTAAAATGATAATATATTTCAAAATATTAGATTCTGAAATCACTATTTTTCGATATTTATTATAAAATGAATAAAATTGATCGATAAACCTATTTAGGTAAAAATGGCGTTTGCCACTTAACTTGCCTTCACATTTCAATATTTTTATGTCTACCCACAAAGGGACATAAAATTAATAATTTTATTCTTTATAGAATATTATTTTAAAATATTCATTATTTTAAAAGATTCTTTATTTTAAAAGATTCTTTATTTTGAAATATTCTTTAAGATATTCTGAATCGGAATGTGACTCAATCAATTACCATATAAATTCAGTTATATGGATTTCATACATCGCATGTCTATAACAATAATGATAAGTAATCAATAAAAAATCCATTCACATCCATAGTGAAATTTATAATTGTATGAGCATTAAATTAAATAAATAACGCTCATCACAGACTATCAATCCATCGATTGACATACAACTAAATATTGAGACTAGTGTATGACAAATGTCATCCCAATACCCGTGTGGAGTTTTCAAACAACAACAGTTTGCATACATAAATCATTGGTTAATAAATTTAACCAATTATAATTCAGTTTGAATTATTTTCTAATATCGCCAACATAATAATGATAATGTTAAACCAATGTACATTTTTCTGCTTCTCTAATATGTAAATGTTGATATCAAACAAATGAACATTTCTACTTCTATAACATGTAAATGTTAATATTAAACAATGCATATTTTAATTATTCCTGCTTACATTAAAAATGTAATTTTTAATGTAAAACATTTTTATCAATTAATGATCTTTTTATTGAATCCTTTTTGTGCATTAAAAATGAGCTTTTTAATGTAAGCCTATTATAATCAAATTTTAATCTTTTTGTATAATCATTTGTACATTAAAAATGTACTTTCCTATGTTAACACATTTTTACCAAAGTTTAATCTTTTTAATCAATCCTTTGTTACTTTAAAGATGTAATTTTAATGTTAACATAATATATTAAACAATGAAACTTTTTCTAATGATTTATTTACATTAAAAATGTAATTTCCAATGTGAAAACCAATTTTCAAACAATGAATCTTTTAACATGACTCTTACATACATTAAAGTGTAAATTTTAATGTAAACAAAATTTTATTAACTTGAATCTTTTTATATGATTCAAACGTACACTAAAAATGTAATTTTTTTTATGTAAAAACAATTTTTAAAACTTGAATCTTTTAAAACAAATGTTCATTTTTCATATTTTCTTATATACAATAAAAATAAAAACTTTTTATTATTAAACATTTTTATATTTCAACCAATGATCATTTTTCATAAAACATGCTTTACATTAAAAATGTAAATTTTAATGTTTCAACATTATTATCAATTCAATGAATATTTTACATATTTTATCTTTACATTAAAAACGCGAATTTTGAAGATTCAACATTTTTATTCGTAACATAAATGACATTTTAATCACTAACATAAATGACATTTTTAATCTAATGTAACATTTCTAACATAAATGATATTTTAATCTAATGTAACATTTCTAACATAAATGATATTTTAATCTAATGTAACATTTCGAACATAAATGATATTCTAATCTAATGTAACATTTCTAACATAAATGATATTCTAATCTAATGTAACATTTCTAACATAAACGATATTTTTAATCTATCATGAAATTTTCATTATTCAATCTCTAAGAAACTAAACTACATTAAAAAAGTAATTTTTTAATGTGCAATCTTTTTATTGAAAACTAAAGTACATTAAAAAAAGTAATTTTTAATGTGCAATCTTTTTATTGAAAACAATGAACAATGAATATGATATTTTCCTACTCTAATCTTTTTATTGAAATAAAGTGATGATAAAAATATGATCTTTGATAATTAATCTTTTATTGCGACAAAATGGCAATAAAAATATTTTCTTTTATTTTAACTCTTTTTATTGTAACAAATTGACAATAAAAATATAACTTTTATTTCAATTCTTTTTATTCTATTCTTTATATTGCAACCAAATGAAAATAAAAGTGTGAACCTTTTATTTTAATCTTTTTAATTGAAACAATAAAAGTAAAAAAATGTTCTTCTTTCTAATCTAATGAAACATGTTAAGTGACAAGTTCATGGATTCAATAAAAAGGATATTTTTATTGTAGAACAAATCCAGTTTATTCTATGTTCATAGATTCAATAAAAATGATATTTTATTGTCAAACAAAATCTAAACAAAAACCATGTTCATAGTTTCAATAAAAATATATTTTTATTATTTCAAAACCCATATCAAAGTTCATAAGTTCGATAAAGATGAGATTTTTATTTCAAAAATGAAATCAGAATTTATGGATTCAAACAAAAGAAGAATCTTTATTATAAAATCATATCTACAGACATGAATATCACATGCCAACTCATTCATTCTTCGCAATCAAAATTAACCAATTCTAATTCCATACATCGCATATATGATTTATAATAATGCACATATATGGATTTCATATAACGATAAATAATTCAATTTTAATTATAAGATCAGATATCTCGTATTGATTTTTGTATGAATTTTCAATGTAATAACCCGGAAATCCGAGGCAATTTAAATTTTTTTTTTTTAGCAATTTTAGTGAATTTTGATTATTTAAAATGATTTATTTTAAATAATAACGACGAGAAATTTATTTTGAATAGAAATAGAACTTATATATTTATTTGAAACATCGTTAGAATAATTATTTATAATTATAAAAGGAATTGAAAATGGCGCGGTAGTTTGAAAATTCGATTTCAAATTTCAAATGAATGTACAGGATTCAAAATAAACCGGATTTTAGCGAAACCAAAAATATTTGAATCTAATTGATAATATCTTTCCAACGAATCCGAAAAATTGAAATTTTATAGCGGGGATAAAAAGTTATGCCCAGTTGAAAATTCAGAATAATCGCTATGGAATTGTGGCCCTTAAAAATGGAAATTTTGCAAACGACCACGGTTTTCGACGAAACCATTTTTGTTGGACCCGTGATGTCAAGTTATTGCTAGGTTTCAAAATTCGTAATTTTTCGAATCAATATGTGAGCGCGGCGAAGTAAATCGCGTTTGACTAGTTTTAGTTGATTTTAATCGACCTGAAAATGGCAATTTTTCAATCGGTCTGAGAATTCGACGAAACTAGTTTTGTTAGGACCGTATCGTCAATACAAAGTTAGAAAATATTTTTCAGGAATTTTTAGAGTTAGTATGTGGCCCTGGTAAATTGAAATGCGCATTCAAAATCAATATATAGATTTATATTTTGATTTTGATGGAAACCGATGGAAACAGTTGAATCGGCCTATGTGGCATAACCCATTGTGTTCGGAATGGGGGTAATGTGCTAGGGACGACAGGCGGTGGGTCTCATTTTGAGTTCGAATTCAAAAGTTACCTTTATGAAATATATATATATATATATTATTAAAATTAGTCAACCCCTCTCCTATAACTTCTCTCTCCCCCCTCCCCCCAGTTACCCTTCAGATCGAAATAGAATAAAAAGGAAAAAAGGGGCATGATCGAAAACCGCGCCGCCTCCAGCCCCTCGTCCACCGCGCCTCCCACCACCATACGCCGTCGCACACCGCGACCCCTAGCCATCGACGCCCCCCTGTAGTCAGCTCGGCGCCAAGACCCCCCTTTCTCCGATTTCAAAACCCCCAACCACCGTAAAACTGCGCCGACCCCCCCCTCTGGCCACTGACCCGCCAGTAAGCACCCCCCGCGTCTCCGATGGTGACGCCTCCTGCCAGTGACGACATGAAACCCACCCTCTGGCATGAAAAATAGCGAAGCAAGGTAATTCAAATTAATTTATTTATTAAATTAGTTAATGGTGATTACACATTAATTTAAAAACTGATTTTTTCTCTGGTATATAAACATATGGTTTTTAGGAGGAAGAAGGAGGAAGAAAAAAAATATAATTTTTATTATGTAGAAGGAAGGAAAATATAATTTTTATTATGTAGGAGGAAGAAAAATATAATGTTTGTTATGTAAAGGTATGATTTTTAATTGGGTAAACATATGATATATGTAACGACCCGTATTCTACACATCATAGGATTGTAGAATATTTATTTCTTTCCCGTGTGAAGTCGTATGGTCATATAACTTTGGGAAACATTTATTTGAGTCATTTCCCCTGTTCATGATTTTTGTCGATTTTTAAATGACCATTTTGCCCCTAGTCAGTACTGTTTTGGCCATAACTTTTGATAGGGAAGGAATTTTGACCTGAAACCACTTCCATTAGATTCGTTTGATGGTTTCTCTTTCCGTAGAGTGGTCATAATAGCCAAACGGACTTACCGTTTGGGAGATATGGCTGAAACAAGGTTTGCAAGGTGGAAAACTGCATATTGGGCCAAACCGGGTAGTTAAGGATTTGGGCCCATGACCCATTTCGGGATTAGGGTTAGGAGAGGGCTGAGTTGGTCTAGGATTTGATCCCATTTCAGTTTTCTAGCCTCCACTTAGTCCCCAAGAAACCTAATAATGGCCTCCACCCTCTAAAGTCTCCAAATCACCTCCAAACCACCCCAACTTGAAGAAAAAGAGATTAGCAAGACCAAATCAAAGAAGATCTTCACCTAATCAACCTTGGAGCTGCTGTTAGCATTTGGATTCGCATCAAATCAGAGAATTATTTCAGACCTTGTTTTATTTGTGGCTAAGGTGAGTGATTAGCTTGCTTTATGCACTAATTGGGGTTATTTGGGGTGATTAGTGCTAATTAGTGTTTTTAGACGAAAATAAATTCCGGAAAAATGTTTATAAAATCATAAATAATGTTTTAGACCTCTGATATGAGTTTGGGTTAATTTGAAGGAGTTTTGCTAATCATATGCTTAAACATGATTAAGAGGGATTAAGGGAAAACATGGGGTTTTGGGCATATTTGATCCATTTTACCATGTCATATTGTTGTTTTGGTGTTTGAGGTCACTTGTATGTGTGCTATGACTCTATGACATGCTTTGTGATTGATTTCAATAGTTAGAATGGTCGAAAACGTCGTCGAGAGGCGTATAAACACTTGCTGGAAAGTTGCAGGAATTAGTGCAGGAAATCGGATCGGATCGCCCCTACCGACCCGAACCGCCCATTCCTCTTCACCACGAACCGAACCGGATCGCTATAGCGAAGCAAGCCGCGCCACGAGCTGAAGGATCCGAACCGATCCAGTGTGCAATGAAGGACTCCGATCCAAATCGTCACAAGAGAGGGACATGGATCCGACCCGAACCGATGGTGCACTCCGATCCGACCCGAGGTAACAGTCACGAAACGAGACGATGAAGACCACGATCCCAACGATGACGAAAGGGATCCGAACCATGGCATGAAGAAGGCTCCGACCCGATCCGAGGACTGATGCTTGGTGGTTGAGGGCGGCACGAACCACGACACGATGGAGGGCGCGAACCGAACCGAGGTGGTGGACCCGAACCGATCCGATGGGTGGTCACGAACCCGACCCGACCCGAATTGGAGGAAGAAATGATGATCCGAACCGATCCGAAGGAGGAAGATCCATAACCCGAAATGCAAAGGTAGTTCAAGTGGAAGTTCGAGCTCAGGATCCAGACGGGAACCAATGAGTTCACTTCGTGATTGGGCTTTGCTGCGGGACGCGTGCTAAGGAGTTGTCGATGTCTATGACTTTGGATCACTAGGTGTTGGAGGTAGAGAGACAAACTCGGGCTTTGGATATGGTGCGACTAGGGAGCTACCTACCAATGGAGTGGGGTCATGGAAACGTTGGGCGTGATCCCATAGGTATGGCGTTGGTGGTAGTAGGAATGTACATAGTCGTACAAAGTCGAGTTCTGTCGTTTGAGTAAAGTGCTCTAGTGATCGAAGAAGTGGATGTCGTATGCTTTACGCACTGAGTGAGAGATGCGAGGATGGTTGTTATGCTTGATTGTTTGACACACACATCCCCACCCCCGTATACTTATACTATGTGTTTGTTGTATCTTAGAGTATTGTACCGTGTAGTACTAACTCTTTGATTGCAGGTCCAGGTTCAGGTATGACTTAGTATACCTGTTATTATTCTGTTTATGCTTGCTACCACTCATACCAGACTGATGTCTGACCCAGAGTTTTATGTTTCTTCTTATTACTCTGGGTGCTCACACGAGCAGACTAGAGACAGGGATAGCTGGTAGTGCGCTTGGTAGATGGACTGAAGACGAGCAGGAGGCTCCACGTGTGATATATAGTTATTCTCCCTGTGTCGTGATCGGTATCTACTTTGGGCATTAGTAGCATACCTATGTTGCTTATCTTAGAGACAGTATTTTGAAGTTGTAATAAGCTGTATTTGATATTTCCGCTACTCTGATGATGTTAGTTCAAGTTTTCAGCTTATGCACTGTCTCATCTGTTTTATGTCAAGTATATGTTGGTTATTATATTTTATCCCATGCGCTGTGAGACATATTACAGGTTCTTTATTTGGTTCATCTTCTTTCTTTCTCATTCTTTGACGACCGTCCCATGCCAATTGGACATGTGTACAGCGCACAATTGGAGTAAATGTCGGTTGGTGCGGGGCGGGCCGTCACAATATACATATACATATATATATATATATATATATATATATATATATATATATATATATAGCTATGATAAATGTAACGACACGGATTTTGCCCGACCTTAATCGATCGCAAAATCGACCAAGACCGTTCAAAACTCGCATACGTTAACTTTGGGAATACAATACATCAGAACAATAACAGCAGACTTTTATTACATTATAATAATGTTACATCAGAGTACAGAATATATCAGAGTACATTGAAATAAAATTACAGCGGAAGATAAACTACAAAAGATTTAATACATTAAATAAAATACAGTAAACAGCGGAAGACTACTAAGCTCTGGACACAGCTTTAGGCTTCGATCCAGGATCCTGCTAAAGAGAAAGATATCTGCAAAAAGCTACTCGACTGCCCGTGTGGAAAAGAGGGCACCCGAGTTTGCCAGTGAACAAACTACAGGTCAGTCATGGGACTGGTGTGAGAATTCTAAACTAATATAACTAATAAGACAAATCCAAGGACCACGCCACTTTCGCGGAACGGGTTTACTCCTATGGATTGTCAGTGCATAAACCAAAGTAAATCGAGAAATAACGCAATGTCTTTTTGGAAAAATAAAACCATTATAAGACCCAAGTCCCATCACACAATGCAACGCACACCAGAGGATAGGGTTTTACCTTATAATGGTCAAAAGATGCTTGATACGTATAAAACGGATTTGATATTATTATTAGTGTATATATGTTTTAATAAAAAGATTTGAATCATAAGTATCAATCCTAGACGGCATGGTTACCATATAGCATGTCGCCAATACTAGTTCTACAATCAAAACCGCAAGGTCGTATTGGAGATTTGGATTCCATCATGAGTCGAGGCTAGGGGCAAGCTCCTCTCCGATTCGAGACACTCTAGCAAATGCCTCAGGATCCCCCGCAGTGAACCCTTGGATCTTCAGGGCCGGTCCCCGCCTATGGGCAGTGGATTAGTTATGCCTGAACACACGCTTCCCGGTCCCTTTGGACCTATAGTATGACCACCAACGGCCTATAAAAATAACGAGGCGCCTCAAAATCCATCATCCACATAAGTAAAATGTCAGGGCTGGTAGGTCGCTGACACCACTCTAGCTAGAAAGAAACGTGTGCACTCCCTGCAGTCCGTATCCCGTTTTTGACTCATACCGGGGTGTGAGGCTCGCGAAGTCACGATATACACAAAGCTATGCCTAAACAGACCGTGCTTTGATCATCAACCACAAGGCCTGCTTTTCAACAAAGCCTTGATCAATGCATCTTAGCATGCCACATTGTCAGTCCATACCATACCATTGATTTCTGCCAATATATAACCTCTAAGCTCATATGTCTCAGAGAAGGGTGTTAACCACCAAACAGATGTACATTGACAGAGATCAACGAATGTAGTATAAAGGGCTACAACGTCAGACATACATTCCATTTATAAACTTATGCCCTGGGTCTGGACGAAAGTCAAATCCGTACAAATCAACACTACGTCCGGATAACTACCATCTTAGCCCCGTCTTGGGAGCAAATCAATCAAGGACCTCAACACTAGTTACCCATTCGATGTGAAGATCGTCGGTCTTCAATCGCCGTCTTCAACTCTTAGATTTAGAACGTCGTGTAATCATTTGAAATGAGATTGAACTCGGTCTTTTCAAATGATTCTCGCATATATATATATATATAATTTGAAAACATTTCATATCGTTATTGATATTTGATAACGACCTATCGCTATTTTTATTTATATAAAAATAGCCTAAATTAATTTAACGACGCTTCGGGTAAATGGGCGACCCTGGCGCTGTTTTTAACCAAATTTTGATTTACACATATCTTGAAATCTAACCGTTGGATTTTGGCGAAATTTATGTCATTGGAAAGATCTTCCCAAAGCGGTCCAAACGGCTCCAGTTTTGGGAAAATCCGACGGTCGGATCTCTCTGTATAGCCGTTTAAAGTTACGATCGCCGATACGCGAACTGTCACGCGCGTTCTGTTTAATTTATAATTTATATTTATATATATAAATATAAATCGTTTGACTATTCCAATTTCAAAAGTCTATTCTTTTTATCGCATCTAAAATGACGATAAAAATATCACTTGTTTTATTTACCCTAAATGTAAATTATGCTTTATCTATCATTTGTCTTATTTACTGAATGTAAATAAATTATATTCCTTTCTTATTCTATTTAGTTACCTAAATGTAAATAAATATATTCTTATCCTTTTCTTATTTATTTACCTAAATGTAAATAAATGTTTTATTTTTACTTTTGCTATATTTATTTACATTAATTGTAAACAAATGTATCTAATTTCTTATTCATATTTATTTACCCTATTTGTAAATAAATAGTTTCATTTTCCTTTGCAAATCTTATTTACATAGTAAATGTAAATAATTGTATTTCTTTAATTCTTTTCTAATATTCCTTTTTAACCTAAAAAGAATATCTTACGTTAATTCTTTTCTAACCTTTCTTATTTAACCAAATGTATATTTTATTTTATTATCTTAACAAAATATATTTTATCTTTACTACTTTTTCTTTTAAATAAAATATTTATTTTGCTTTCATTCTTTATATTAAACAAAATGTAAATTTTGTTTAACATGGCCTAATTGACAATTATGTTAATTTTATTCATTAATCAAGTTTACCACAAAATGTTATTCTTATCGTATTTAACATTTCTAAACAAGATGTCCTTTTTAATCATATTAACATTAAATAGACAAAATGTCCTTTTTATTCATATTAACATTAAATAGACAAAATGTCCCTTTTTATTCATATTAACATTTTATTTTCTTTTACATAAGAAAATTGGTTTCTTTTACTTTTACATAAAAAGTGTTTTCTTTTCTTTTACATAAGAAAATTGTTTTCTTTTACTTTTACATAAAAAGTAATGTTCATTTTTCTTATTTCCTTCACATTAGAAAATAATGTTCATTTTCTTATTTTCTTTACATTAGAAAATGATGTTCATTTTTCTTATTTCATTTTTCCTTTCTTTTTAACTTTTATTTCCTTTTACAAAGAAAATGTACTTTTTATCCTTTTATTTTCTTTTATAAAGAAAATGTACTTTTTATCCTTTTATTTTCTTTTATAAAGAAAATGTACTTTTTATCCTTTTATTTTCTTTTATAAAGAAAATATATTTTCCTTTAAATTAGAAATATGTTTTCTTTTTCTTTAACATAGGAAATGTTTGTCTTTTCTTTAACATAGAAAAATGTTTTCTTTTTCTTTAACATAGAAAATGTTTTCTTTTTCTTTAACATAGAAAATGTTTTTCTTTTTCTTTAACATAGAAAATGTTTTTCTTTTTCTTTAACATAGAAAATGTTTTTCTTTTTCTTTAACATAGAAAATGTTTTTCTTTTTAACAAAGAAAATGTTCTCCAAAGTTAATCTACCTTTCTATGTAATATTTGCATCGTAAAATGCAATAAAAAAAAGTGAATTTTATTTCTAATGTAGACGTCTTCTCTAGCGTCAACATTTCTAAAATAACAACATTTTCTAATGTAAGTTTTCGATTTATTTCTACACTATAAACATGACGGTGAAGTTTTGATTCATATCAACATTATAAACATGACGGTGAAATTCAATGTCATTTCAACCAATTAACATCACATGGTTATTTGTGCCATTACACTAGATTAACACACAAAAAGGGGTTTTGGTGTCATTGCACTAAATTAACACAACAAAAGGGATTTTGTGTCATTACGCTACATTAACACAACAATTAAATTGGTGTTGTCACAATACAGTTAACCCAACATATAAATTGGTGTCATCATAATACAGTTAACACAATGATATAGGTTTGGGTGTCATCTCAGTCTATATTAACATAGACATGATTTGGTGCAACTTTGATGAATCAAAATAAAGGCCTCATCTTTACTTTTATTTGTAAATAAAAATAAAGATTAAAACTTACATTTTATTTTATAAATAAAGATTTAACTTGCATTTATGAAATAAAGATAGAAATGGGTATTTTAATTTGTAGACAAGACAAGGATAAAAATTGTCCTTTTATTTGTTTTGACCAAATGAACCCAAAATTTGTTCTTTCACCTTGTTGACAAAATTAACACAAAACTTGCCCTTTTACTTTGTTGACAAAATTTACATAAAATTTGTCCTTTTACTTTGTTGACAAAATTTACATAAAATTTGACTTTTAATTTATAAAGAAAACCACATGTCAAAATTTGTCCTTTTTGTTTACAAAGAAAATAACATGAAATAATTCCTTTTTGTTTTGTTAACAAAATTTTGTCTTTTTCTTATGCATACAAAATAACACAAAAACTTGTCCTTTTATTAACAAAGTTAATGTTAGAACTTGTTAACCAAATTTATGTTAAAACTTTATCCTTTTTATTTCACTAACAAAATTAATGTTAGAAACTTTGTTCTTTTATTTTACTAACAAAATTGTGTTAAAACTTTGTTGACAAAATTAAATGTTAAAACTTTGTCCTTTTCATTATGTAAAAAAAAAATTGTTTTTCTATTATGTAAACAAAAATTGGCCTTTTTTTTTTATGTACATAAAATTTTTTTCTTTTTATTTTACAACAAAATTACATATTAAAATCGTCTTTTATTTGTAAACAAAATAAACCAAACAAGATTAAATGTTTTAATTTTATTTAAGAAAATAAAATGAGAGTAAAAATCAAAGTAAAAACTTTGTCATTTGTTTTGTAAACAAAAATTTATGTTAACAATTGGTGTTTTATTTTATAAACCAAATTCATGTAACAAGGATTTAATATTTAATAATTTAAGAAATAAAAAAAATATCAAAACAATAAAGATGAGACTTTATCTTGAATACATCAAGAAATGGAGAACCAGAATAACATGGCTAATTCAACACAGCACAGAACATTATAGATCACAACAAATCAGCACTGCAACAATTTACATGCAACATCAACATACAACAAGCATACATCGCAGAACTAAATTAATCACCACACATACAACGATTTAAATCATCGATAAAAATAATTAAATTACTTAATTATTTAAAAGTAAGAAATCTCACAGTCGTATTTATCTGAATTTCCAACTGCTTCAGAATTGGTTATAGTCTGCTTCAAAAGAGAACCCAAAGCATCGCCACCTACATCCGAACATCGCATCACCTACAGGCCGTCGGACCACCATCCATGGCGCCAGCGTCGACCGCCTTCAGTCGCTCCTCCCACGCGCCGAGCCACAGGGAACTCGGATCCCTCCTTGCTTCGCGAATTGAACCCAAACCCAACGTCTTTGGCCTCCAAATCCTCATGATATTCGCCACTAAATTCGATCATAGCCATCCATTATAAAGAGCTTATCCACCTCTATAATTTCCTTTTGGAGTTTTTGATTTTCATTGATTATGTAGGAAAAAAAGTGGGGTTAAGATTCGGAGCTTTGTGGCCATTGTTTCAATGAAGTGGCGGCTGAAAGATTAGGCTTTGGGTTTGGTTTTTCTATTCTATTATAGTAAAATGTTATTAAATAACCTTAAAAGCCTGCTAATTTGTATGTTACAAAGGAAAATGAATTGAATAAATATTAAATATTGATTGATTGATCGTAAATAAATTTTATTTACCTTATTTGGAAAGAAATTTCTCTTGATTGCAATTATGAAGGAAAGAAAATTATCTCATAAAGTCTACACATTTTTCCTGCTATATATTATATAGAGGTTGTGGTTTTTAATAAAACCCCTTGCCTATTTTTATTTACATGCATTAATGACTCTTCACATATGGTAGGTTACGAAAGAAATAAATTAGCTGACTAGGCATGCGGTAATGGTCTAATTAATGTTTAATTATTATTTTATTAACTTAACATTTAACTCACAAAATAATTAACATTTCTTAATGTTCAATTTACAATTTTTTTTATTCACAAAATATCATTAATTTAAGTGGTAATTAAGTTCAAAGTCAACCATTTACATTTTGAGCTACTTTAATATACATTATAATATCGCTTAATGTTGATAATAATATGTTAATTGGTTTCCAAAAATCGAATTTACTTATAATATCATATTAACAATCTTTCAAATATTACTCAAACCATTATTTCCTTCCATAATTCAAATTTTTATTAACATAACTTAAATAACAAATCAATCTTATCAAATGTATTCAATGTCATAAAATGTTAATTAGAAAAAAAATTATTCGCATAATCAGATATTACCTAATTAACAAGATGTTATCAAACCGAAGAATATTAGTATTAGTAAATCAACAAACACTATTAAGTCAATGCTACATATTCACTAAATTGTCATTTAGTTAATAAATCATTACATTTAGGAAGTTTTCCAAATTTTCCCTTGATAATTCATATAAATCGCAATGAGTCCTATATGCATTCACCCATCAAGCAACCGTTTTATACATTCATTTCCTACATGCACAACAAATAAATTTTCGAATATGCGTTATACACTAACGCGCATTGATATGCATTTATTGGCAACTATTACAACGTTATATACTATATTCATATGACAATATTGTTTCATAACCAGTAACTAATCACCTATGCAACCAATTACCATTCATTATCACATCCTTTAACTACGTATATCATAAATTTAAATCATATCAAGAAATAAAAATTAAATTGCAGTGTTCTCACAATTACATACATCTCCCTTATAGGAATTAGAATAGGAATACGGGAATTTCTTTATTTAGAATTAAACTACATATAAAGTTAAAATATTCTCCATTAGCAAAACGTTCACATTAAGAATTTAAATAAATAATCCATATATTTTATTACATGTGAATTGTTCACGCTCCGTATTTGCATTAAAAAGAATATTCTTGACATATTTTAAATATATGTTTCTTTTCTCTTTTAGCAGTTAATTTCTAGCAATGTTAAAAATAATGTTTTTAACACTTTTATATTTTCTAACATATATCTTTCTTTACTTCAAATAAAAATAAATTTTTAGTTCATACTAATTCAAAATAAATTATTTTAAACAATCAAAACTCATTAAAATAACTTAAAATAAATTTTAAATTTTGCCCCAAAATTCAGGGTTGTTACAGTCGCCCCCACTTAAAATCTTTTCGTCCTCGAAAAGGCACTAAGGTAAAAGTTGTTTAATTTACTAACTAAATTTTAATTTACTAAGGTAAAAGAGCGGGAATTTCCGGGTCTTTACAGGACGAAAAGATTTTAAGTGGGGGCGACTGTAACAACCCTGAATTTTGGGGCTAATTTAAAATTTTTATTTTAGAAATTTTAATGAATTTTTTTTTATTTAAAATAATTTATTTAAATAATAACGGATGAAAATGTATTTTATTTGCCATTTGTTACTATAAAAAGAATGGAATAAAAAGAATGTCCTTTTATTGTCACTTGTTTTACAATAATAAAATAAAATAAAAAAATGAAATAAAGAGACTAGGTTTCATTTTGTCATTTGTTCACAACAACAACAAAAAAATGTAATGATATAAAGTGTTCATGTTTTAAACTTATAAGCATGTTTACATTAAATAGTATATTTCAAAATAATGAATGGTTTAACAAAATTTGTTCGTGTTTAGAAAATAAGCTTTACATTAAAAAGTATATTTTAATGTATTGAATGTACATAAATATTTGTTTGCATTTAGAAAACAAGTTTTACGTTAAATTCATATTTTAATGTTAAGAATGTACATAAACATGAGTTCATGTTAGAAAACTTGTTTTACATCAAAATTATATTTTAATGTTTAAAATGATGTAACATAAAAATTTACATTTTTATGTAATAATGATTCATTAAAATGTTCATAGCTGGATAAATGTTTTAAACATAAAAGATTTCATTTTTTTTAATGTAATAAAAGAAAGATTAAAAAGATTATCACAAATTAATATTATATTTCGAACTTTGTCCATTTTAAATAATATCTAAATAGACTGTGCAATTTAATTTAATCTTAAACAAATAATTTATTTGTGTAGTGACATATCATCAAAACTAATTTATCAAATTGTAAGTATAAATGGCGTAATAGACGTTAAATTTATTTCAATTATTATATACCAATTTATGTTGAACATTAAGAAATGTTAATTATTTTGTGAGTTAAATGTTAAGTTAATAAAATAATAATTAAACATTAATTAGACCATTACCGCATGCCTAGTCAGCTAATTTATTTCTTTCGTAACCTACCATATGTGAAGAGTCATTAATGCATGTAAATAAAAATAGGCAAGGGGTTTTATTAAAAACCACAACCTCTATATAATATATAGCAGGAAAAATGTGTAGACTTTATGAGATAATTTTCTTTCCTTCATAATTGCAATCAAGAGAAATTTCTTTCCAAATAAGGTAAATAAAATTTGTTTACGATCAATCAATCAATATTTAATATTTATTCAATTCATTTTCCTTTGTAACATACAAATTAGCAGGCTTTTAAGGTTATTTAATAACATTTTACTATAATAGAATAGAAAAACCAAACCCAAAGCCTAATCTTTCAGCCGCCACTTCATTGAAACAATGGCCACAAAGCTCCGAATCTTAACCCCACTTTTCTTCCTACATAATCAATGAAAATCAAAAACTCCAAAAGGAAATTATAGAGGTGGATAAGCTCTTTATAATGGATGGCTATGATCGAATTTAGTGGCGAATATCATGAGGATTTGGAGGCCAAAGACGTTGGGTTTGGGTTCAATTCGCGAAGCAAGGAGGGATCCGAGTTCCCTGTGGCTCGGCGTGTGGGAGGAGCGACTGAAGGCGGTCGACGCTGGCGCCATGGATGGTGGTCCGACGGCCTGTAGGTGATGCGATGTTTGGATGTAGGTGGCGATGCTTTGGGTTCTCTTTTGAAGCAGACTATAACAAATTCTGAAGCGGTTGGAAATTCAGATAAATACGACTGTGAGATTTCTTACTTTTAAATAATTAAGTAATTTAATTATTTTTATCGATGATTTAAATCGTTGTATGTGTGGTGATTAATTTAGTTCTGCGATGTATGCTTGTTGTATGTTGATGTTGCATGTAAATTGTTGCAGTGCTGATTTGTTGTGATCTATAATGTTCTGTGCTGTGTTGAAATAGCCATGTTATTCTGGTTCTCCATTTCTTGATGTATTCAAGATAAAGTCTCATCTTTATTGTTTTTTTTTTTTATTTCTTAAATTATTAAATATTAAATCCTTGTTACATGAATTTGGTTTATAAAATAAAACACCAATTGTTAACATAAATTTTTGTTTACAAAACAAATGACAAAGTTTTTACTTTGATTTTTACTCTCATTTTATTTTCTTAAATAAAATTAAAACATTTAATCTTGTTTGGTTTATTTTGTTTACAAATAAAAGACGATTTTAATATGTAATTTTGTTGTAAAATAAAAAGACAAAAATTTTATGTACATAAAAAAACAACAAAAAAAGGCCAATTTTTGTTTACATAATAGAAAAACAATTTTTTTTTACATAATGAAAAGGACAAAGTTTTAACATTTAATTTTGTCAACAAAGTTTTAACACAATTTTGTTAGTAAAATAAAAGAACAAAGTTTCTAACATTAATTTTGTTAGTAAAATAAAAAGGATAAAGTTTTAACATAAATTTGGTTAACAAGTTCTAACATTAACTTTGTTAATAAAAGGACAAGTTTTTGTGTTATTTTGTATGCATAAGAAAAAGACAAAATTTTGTTAACAAAACAAAAAGGAATTATTTCATGTTATTTTCTTTGTAAACAAAAAGGACAAATTTTGACATGTGGTTTTCTTTATAAATTAAAAGTCAAATTTTATGTAAATTTTGTCAACAAAGTAAAAGGGCAAGTTTTGTGTTAATTTTGTCAACAAGGTGAAAGAACAAATTTTGGGTTCATTTGGTCAAAACAAATAAAAGGACAATTTTTATCCTTGTCTTGTCTACAAATTAAAATACCCATTTCTATCTTTATTTCATAAATGCAAGTTAAATCTTTATTTATAAAATAAAATGTAAGTTTTAATCTTTATTTTTATTTACAAATAAAAGTAAAGATGAGGCCTTTATTTTGATTCATCAAAGTTGCACCAAATCATGTCTATGTTAATATAGACTGAGATGACACCCAAACCTATATCATTGTGTTAACTGTATTATGATGACACCAATTTATATGTTGGGTTAACTGTATTGTGACAACACCAATTTAATTGTTGTGTTAATGTAGCGTAATGACACAAAATCCCTTTTGTTGTGTTAATTTAGTGCAATGACACCAAAACCCCTTTTTGTGTGTTAATCTAGTGTAATGGCACAAATAACCATGTGATGTTAATTGGTTGAAATGACATTGAATTTCACCGTCATGTTTATAATGTTGATATGAATCAAAACTTCACCGTCATGTTTATAGTGTAGAAATAAATCGAAAACTTACATTAGAAAATGTTGTTATTTTAGAAATGTTGACGCTAGAGAAGACGTCTACATTAGAAATAAAATTCACTTTTTTTTATTGCATTTTACGATGCAAATATTACATAGAAAGGTAGATTAACTTTGGAGAACATTTTCTTTGTTAAAAAGAAAAACATTTTCTATGTTAAAGAAAAAGAAAAACATTTTCTATGTTAAAGAAAAAGAAAACATTTTCTATGTTAAAGAAAAAGCAAACATTTTTCTATGTTAAAGAAAAGACAAACATTTCCTATGTTAAAGAAAAAGAAAACATATTTCTAATTTAAAGGAAAATATATTTTCTTTATAAAAGAAAATAAAAGGATAAAAAGTACATTTTCTGATACCACCTGTGATACCAACTGTGATGGCCCGGACGAAATCCGGTAGGCTTTGCAACCATCCCTTCATCCCCCCAAAGCAGCAGGTAAAACCCACCGTGGCTCACAGTGGTCCCCCAGACACCTTGTTTTACGGCGACCCTCTCGAGCCTCCCGGCCATTGCCTTACCAACCCTCAACAGGGACATGTGGGGGTAAGAGTCTCCCGTTCGCCACCAAACCGCGAAGCGAGAACCCCCCATCATGCTGCATCCTATTCCCGGCATGCTAAACAAGGACTGGTGTGAGAATTCTAAACTAATTTAACTAATAAGGACAAATCCAAGGACCACGCCACTTTCGCGGAACGGGTTTTATTCCAATGGATTGTCGGTGCATAAACCAAAGTAAATCGAGAAATAACGCAATGTCTTTTTGGAAAAATGAAATCACCATAAGACCCAGGTCCCATCACACAATGCAACGCACACCAGAGGATAGGGTTTTACCTTATGGTGATTAAACATGCTAAATACGTACAAATTCCGTATTATTACTAGTGTATAATATATTTTAAATCATTCAAAATAAATGTATCAATCCTAGGAAGCATAGGTACCATATATTATGCCTCCGTACTAGTAATACAATCAAAACCGCATGGGGCGTATTGGAGATTTGGATTTCCAACATGAGTCAAGGCTAGGAAGGAGCTCCTTACCGATTCGAGGCACTCTAGCGGATACCTCAGGATCCCCCGCAGTGAACCCTTGGATAGCTGCAGGGCCGGTCCCCGCCAATGGGCAGTGGATTAGTTATGCCTGAACACACGTTTCCCGGTCCCTTTGGACCTATAGTATGACCACCAACGGCCTATAAAAATAACGAGGCGCCTCAAAATCCAACATCCACAATGAGTAAATTGTCAGCGTTGGTAGGTCACTGACATTACTCTAGCTAGAAAGATAACGTGTGCACTCCCTGCGTTCCCTTCTCCCGTTTTAGACTCATACCGGGGTGTGAGGTTCGTGAAGTAACGCTATAACCACAAGGCCTGCTTTTCAACAAAGCCTTGATCATTGCATCTTAGCATGCCATATGGTCCGACACGCAATCCATTTATAAACTTATGCTCTGGGTCTGAGCGAAAGTCAAATCCGTACGAATCAACACTACGTTCGGATAACTACCATCTTAGCCCCGTCTTGGGAGCAAATCAATCAAGGACCTCAACGCTAGTTACCCATTCGATGTGAAGATCGTCGGCCTTCAATCGCCGTCTTCAACTCTTAGATTTAAAACGTCGTATAATCATTTGAAATGAGATTTAACTCGGTCTTCTCAAATGATTCTCGCATATATATATATATATATATATATATATATAATTTGAAAACATTTCATATCGTTATTAATATTTGATAACGAGAATTAATTTAACGACGCTTTGGGTCGATGGGCGACCCTGGCGCTGTTTTCAGCCAATTTTGATTTACACATATCCTGAAATCTAACCGTTGGATTTTGACGAAACTTATATCGTTGGGAAGATCTTCCCAAAACGGTCCTAACGGTTTCAGTTTTGGGAAAATACGACGGTCGGATCTTTCGGTATAACCGTTTAAAGTAATGATTTCAAAACGCGAACTACCGCGCGTGTTTCGCTTAGTTTTAATTTATATTATATATATAAATATATAGACCATGTAGCGCTTTCCAGTATTATAATTTATTACTTTAAATCATTACGTTTATATTTTTGTCCGCCGATTCTAATGCGACAAAAATAATGTTTTTAACTATGCATATATTTATATTAAATAAAAATGATATTTTTGTCCGCCAATTCTAATGCGACAAAAACAATGTTTTCCTTATTTTCTTTTACATAAGAAAATGTTTCTTTTTGATCTTATTTTCTTTTTCATAGGAAATAATGTGCATTTTCCTTATTTTCTTTACATTAGAAAATAATTTTCTTTACATTAGAAAATAATGTTTATTTTCTTTATTTTCTTTACATTAGAAATGTAAATATTTTCCTTTCATTTTACATTAGAAAATATTAATATTATTTTTCTTTTCTTTTAACAAAGAAAATGTTTTCTTTCTTTGTGTATAGCGTAACTTCGCGAGCCTCACACCCCGGTATGAGTCAAAAACGGGATATGGACTGCAGGGAGTGCACACGTTTCTTTCTAGCTAGAGTGGTGTCAGTGACCTACCAGCCCTGACATTTTACTTATGTGGATGATGGATTTTGAGGCGCCTCGTTATTTTTATAGGCCGTTGGTGGTCATACTATAGGTCCAAAGGGACCGGGAAGCGTGTGTTCAGGCATAACTAATCCACTGCCCATAGGCGGGGACCGGCCCTGAAGATCCAAGGGTTCACTGCGGGGGATCCTGAGGCATTTGCTAGAGTGTCTCGAATCGGAGAGGAGTTTGCCCCTAGCCTCGACTCATGATGGAAATCCAATTTCCAATACGACCTTGCGGTTTTGATTGTAGAACTAGTATTGGCGACATGCTATATGGTAACCATGCCGTCTAGGATTGATACTTATGATTCAAATCTTTTTATTAAAACATATATACACTAATAATAATATCAAATCCGTTTTATACGTATCAAGCATCTTTTGACAATTATAAGGTAAAACCCTATCCTCTGGTGTGCGTTGCATTGTGTGATGGGACTTGGGTCTTATAATGGTTTCATTTTTTCCAAAAAGACATTGCGTTATTTCTCGATTTACTTTGGTTTATGCACTGACAATCCATAGGAGTAAACCCGTTCCGCGAAAGTGGCGTGGTCCTTGGATTTGTCTTATTAGTTATATTAGTTTAGAATTCTCACACCAGTCCCATGACTGACCTGTAGTTTGTTCACTGGCAAACTCGGGTGCCCTCTTTTCCACACGGGCAGTCGAGTAGCTTTTTGCAGATATCTTTCTCTTTAGCAGGATCCTGGATCGAAGCCTAAAGCTGTGTCCAGAGCTTAGTAGTCTTCCGCTGTTTACTGTATTTTATTTAATGTATTAAATCTTTTGTAGTTTATCTTCCGCTGTAATTTTATTTCAATGTACTCTGATATATTCTGTACTCTGATGTAACATTATTATAATGTAATAAAAGTCTGCTGTTATTGTTCTAATGTTTTGTATTCCCAAAGTTAACGTATGCGAGTTTTGAACGGTCTTGGTCGATTTTGCGATCGATTAAGGTCGGGCAAAATCCGTGTCGTTACAGTTGGTATCAGAGCTCTGGTTAGCTCAAATCTTTGGGGTACAACTCGTTAGAACTGAACAAAGACTCATCAGAGATTGGATTAGTAAAATCCAATAAGAATACTCATTAGAGATAGGACCAGCAGTGTCCTAGAATGAGAAAACTCGTTAGAGATGGGGTTAGCAATACCCTAGAATGAGTTAAGAGTAACAAGTTTATAATTAGCGTATTTTTGATTATATAATTTATTTTTGGAAATATGATTTTTATATATATAAGAGTATATATATTTGATAAGTTAGCTAACAAATAAAATTAATAAAAGAAAATTAAAATTTAGTTAGTAAATTAAACAACTTTTACCTTAGTGCCTTTTCGAGGACGAAAAGATTTTAAGTGGGGGCGACTGTAACAACCCGGAATTTTGGGGCCAATTTAAAATTTTTATTTTAAATAATTTTGCTAAGAAATCGAGTCAGAAAATAAAAGTATTCTATTTTTATTAAATTATTTTATTAATAATGGCTGGAATATTAAGTTTATTATTTTTGTTGCATTAAAATTTTATAAAACAAAATATATTTTTGTTGAATGTGAACGGACAAAATAAAACTCATTAATTTAGTCGCATTAGAATTTCAAATGTACCATATTTATTTGCATTAAAAAGTTGCAATGAAATGTATCGTTTTTATCGCATTAAAAAGTTGCATTTAAATGTATCATTACATTGAAAAGATTGAAAGAAAAGTATGATTTGTTTATAGTAAAAGGGACAATGATTATATTAAATAACTTACATAAGGGGGGTTAAATTAATAGAATTACACATTTTGGGAAATTGTAAGATGTTAAATAAATGGGAATAGAATAAATATAGAATTTAATTTAATTATTGAATTAAAAATGGTATTAAAACATAATTTATGATTCATTAATTTATGACTCCAAAATTTATTTTGATAAACAATAACTGACATTGAGATGAACTGTGATTGATGATAATGGAAATTATTAAATTGTTTGTACATTTGGACTATCTAACTTTGAACTATTGTTAGAAAAAAAAATTAGCAGTTGAACCTTGTCTTTCTTTTAAAGATTCAATATAGGAATTAATACGATAATTGGAAATAAAATTATGAATGTTTCTAGTTTAATTTTGTATAGAAAGAAGAGTAACAAAACAGTGTGTCAACGATATAATGTACGTTTAATTTCCACAGTTAATGGAAATTAATGTTAACATTTATTTTATAAAAAAACATAAGACATATGTATAGAAATTAATTAAAGAAATGCATGACTAAAAAAAAATATATATATATATAATGACAAAAACGATTGAAGAATTAATGGTAATCAATGTACATTACAATTACAATTAACATATGTTACAACAGTAATCAATGTGTGTTAATGGGTAATTGAGGTATAATACAAATATGATTAATGAGATGAATATATATATATATATATATATATATATATATATATATCTGAAGCTTGAATCTTTAAATAATTCATTTATTTGCATTTATTTCCTTTCTATTTCATTCCATTTATTTCCTTCCATTTATTCCTTTTTCTTTCTAACTATTAATTTCTTTTCTATCATTTATTTATTTTTCTTTCCCTAAACTTACTACCTACGTTCTCTCCACTTTATTTCTTATTAATAGAACATCCGTTTCTTTCCTCTAATGTATTAATTTCTTTTCCCACTTCTACCTCATGCACTTCTCCATTCCCATTTGTGAAAAATGAGCTGCCTCTTTTTTTTTCTTCCTCTCCAAGCCATGGCCGCCATTCTCTTCTTTCTTCCTCCATCAAAAGAAAAAAAAGAAAGAAAATAAGTTTCATTCTATTGTGATGATTTTGGAACGGTGACAAGTTCTACCTCTCTTTGATTTATCTATCCAAAGGCCTAGGTGAGTTTTCTAAGTTTAAATTTAATTAATTATTTAATTAAATCTGAAAATAATCTGAAATTATTGTATGAATGATGATGTCGAATTGTGTTGTTATTCTATTTAATTTATTGATGTTCATATGAAAAGTTCTGTGTGTATGTTGATTTGGTTGTGTATGACACTATGTTGAATTATCATTGAATTGTATTGGAAATTTGGTGTTGACATAACTTGAAAAATCGTTGGACTATGATGATGATGGATTTGGTTTTATAAATAAAAGATGACAAATTTATTTGTAAAAGTTGAAATATCATTCTATGATTAAGGTATTTTTGTTTATTTTAAAAATAGAGATTTGTTTAATTTGTTTTTGGTTGAACAAAAATGAAATCTTTTGTTTTATTATAAAAGAATCAAACTTTTATTTTATAAAGCAAAGATAAAAATTTTTTTTTGAAGAATTCATGTTTGTTTTAATTATAAAAGATTTAATCTTTGGTTTTAATAATAAAGACTCAACTTTTGCTTTTATTATTAAAAGGTAACTCTTTTGATTTGTAAATAAAAATCCAATTTTTATTTTGTTTTGATGACAATAGAGAACCAAATTTTTGTTTTGCTTTGTTGAAAATGTTGAATCAACTTTATTTGTTTTATTTGAAACAAGGTTGGAACATTTTATTTGTTTATTGAGATAAAAGATACAACCTTTCTTTTATTTTGTTTTTAAAGAAATAAAATGAATCTTTTTATCTTAGTTGGTTAAAATAGAATAAATCTTTATGGTGAGTTGTTGAAAACAAGGTAATTTATGATTCACGTCGTTGAAACAAAAATCAACATGTATATATTTTGTTGGAAACTAAATAAATCATTTCATTTTGTTTTTGTTGAAATAATGAAGCATATAAATCAATTGTTTTGTTTTATTTTGATGAAGCATATAAATCAATTGTTTTGTTTTATTTTGTTGATTTAAAGGCATATTAAAATAACATTTTTAAAAAGACGTGAATAACTTACCTTTTTAGATTAACCTTTTATTTGTTAATTTATAAGGCATGTTAAAAATAACTTTTATTTGTTAATTAAAAAGGGTTATATATTATTTGTCAATAAAGGGATTTATTTTTGTTAAACATGATTTGGAAATAAAAGACAAAGTTTTCCTTTATTTTGTTTATGAAATAAACCGCCAATTTTACCTTTATTTTGTTTACAAAATAAAAGGCAAGTGTTTGTTAACATTTAAAAGACTATTTTTAACATAGTTGTTTGTTAACATTAAAAAGACTAATTGTTAACATAGTTGTTTGTTAAAAATAAAAAGACCATTTTTAACATGGTTGTTTGTTAAAAACAAAAGATCAAATTTTTGTGTTTCTTTTGTTGACAAATTTGACGCTACTTTTATTATTAAAGTTAAAAGAACAAATTTGACGCTACTTTTGTTGTTAAAGTTAAAAGAGTCATTTTGTCACTATTTTGTTGATTAAACAAAAAGAACCATCTTTGTCACCATTTTTGTTGTTGAAACAAAAAGACATTTTACTTAATTTTGTTGTTAAAACAAAAGACTTAATTTTTATGTTTCTTTGTCAAGATAAAAAGATTTACTTTTTATGTTGAGAATAAAAAGAATAACTTTTTATGTTAATTTTGTTAAGAATAAAAAGAATAACATTTTATGTTTATTTTGTTAAGAATAAAAAGACAAACTTTTTATGTTTCTTTTGTTAACATAATAATATGTAAGTTCAACTTTACTTTTATGTATAAATAAAAGGTGAGTTTTAAATCTTCATTTTCATTTACAAATAAAAGTGAAGTTTGGACTTTTATTGTTACTCATCAGAAATACACCCAATTATACTTGTGTTAAAATAGTTGTTATGACATCTATACCATCATTAGGTTAGTTTGAGTATTAGGACACCAAAAAAAAACCATAGTTGTGAAAATTTGGGTATTGTGACACACATTCATCGTCATACTGTATAATTGAAATGGATTGGCATCAGAAATATAACTATTTAGAAATGCTAGCGCTAGTAAAGATATTTACATAAGCTATAGGTAACACATGTTTTAAAATGTAAAATAGATAAAAGTACATTTTACGTTGTAAAAATGTGAAATATGAAAGGTACATTTTATGTGATTAAAATGAAATTAAAATACACATTTTTCTTTGTTCAAGAAAAGAAGCAAATATAAACATTTTCTATGTTAAAGAAAAAGCAAACATTTTCTATGTTAAAGAAAAAGAAAACATATTTCTAATTTAAAGGAAAATATATTTTCTTTATAAAAGAAAATAAAAGGATAAAAAGTACATTTTCTTTATAAAAGAAAATAAAAGGGATAAAAAGTACATTTTCTTTGTAAAAGGAAATAAAAGTTAAAAAGAAAGGAAAAAAGAAAATAAGAAAAATGAACATCATTTTCTAATGTAAAGAAAATAAGAAAAATGAACATCATTTTCTAATGTAAAGAAAATAAGAAAATGAACATTATTTTCTAATGTGAAGGAAATAAGAAAAATGAACATTACTTTTTATGTAAAAGTAAAAGAAAACAATTTTCTTATGTAAAAGAAAAGAAAACACTTTTTATGTAAAAGTAAAAGAAACCAATTTTCTTATGTAAAATAAAATAAAATGTTAATATGAATAAAAAGGACATTTTGTCTATTTAATGTTAATATGAATAAAAAGGACATTTTGTCTATTTAATGTTAATATGATTAAAAAGGACATCTTGTTTAGAAATGTTAAATACGATAAGAATAACATTTTGTGGTAAACTTGATTAATGAATAAAATTAACATAATTGTCAATTAGGCCATGTTAAACAAAATTTACATTTTGTTTAATATAAAGAATGAAAGCAAAATAAATATTTTATTTAAAAGAAAAAGTAGTAAAGATAAAATATATTTTGTTAAGATAAAAAATAAAATATACATTTGGTTAAATAAGAAAGGTTAGAAAAGAATTAACGTAAGATATTCTTTTTAGGTTAAAAAGGAATATTAGAAAAGAATTAAAGAAATACAATTATTTACATTTACTATGTAAATAAGATTTGCAAAGGAAAATGAAACTATTTATTTACAAATAGGGTAAATAAATATGAATAAGAAATTAGATACATTTGTTTACAATTAATGTAAATAAATATAGCAAAAGTAAAAATAAAACATTTATTTACATTTAGGTAAATAAATAAGAAAAGGATAAGAATATATTTATTTACATTTAGGTAACTAAATAGAATAAGAAAGGAATATAATTTATTTACATTCAGTAAATAAGACAAATGATAGATAAAGCATAATTTACATTTAGGGTAAATAAAACAAGTGATATTTTTATCGTCATTTTAGATGCGATAAAAAGAATAGACTTTTGAAATTGGAATAGTCAAACGATTTATATTTATATATATAAATATAAATTATAAATTAAACGGAACGCGCGTGACAGTTCGCGTATCGGCGATCGTAACTTTAAACGGTTATACCGAGAGATCCGACCGTCGGATTTTCCCAAAACTGGAGCCGTTAGGACCGCTTTGGGAAGATCTTTCCAATGACATAAATTTCGCCAAAATCCAACGGTTAGATTTCAAGATATGTGTAAATCAAATTTGGTTGAAGACAACGCCAGGGTCGCCCATTTACCCGAAGCGTCGTTAAATTAATTTAGGCTATTTTTATATAAATAAAAACAGCGATATGTTGTTATCAAATATTAATAACGATATGAAATGTTTTCAAATTATATATATATGCGAGAATCATTTGAAAAGACCGAGTTCAATCTCATTTCAAATGATTATACGACATTTTAAATCTAAGAGTTGAAGACGGCGATTGAAGACCGACGATCTTCACATCGAATGGGTAACTAGTGTTGAGGTCCTTGATTGATTTGCTCCCAAGACGGGGCTAAGATGGTAGTTATCCGGACGTATTGTTGATTTGTACGGATTTGACTTTCGTCCAGACCCAGGGCATAAGTTTATAAATGGAATGTATGTCTGACGTTGTAGCCCTTTATACTACATTCGTTGATCTCTGTCAATATACATCTGTTTGGTGGTTAACACCCTTCTCTGAGACATATGAGCTTAGAGGTTATATATTGGCAGAAATCAATGGTATAGTATGGACTGACAATGTGGCATGCTAAGATGCATTGATCAAGGCTTTTGTTGAAAAGCAGGCCTTGTGGTTGATGATCAAAGCACGGCCTGTTTAGGCGTAGCTTTGTGTATAGCGTAACTTCGCGAGCCTCACACCCCGGTATGAGTCAAAAACGGGATATGGACTGCAGGGAGTGCACACGTTTCTTTCTAGCTAGAGTGGTGTCAGTGACCTACCAGCCCTGACATTTTACTTATGTGGATGATGGATTTTGAGGCGCCTCGTTATTTTTATAGGCCGTTGGTGGTCATACTATAGGTCCAAAGGGACCGGGAAGCGTGTGTTCAGGCATAACTAATCCACTGCCCATAGGCGGGGACCGGCCCTGAAGATCCAAGGGTTCACTGCGGGGGATCCTGAGGCATTTGCTAGAGTGTCTCGAATCGGAGAGGAGTTTGCCCCTAGCCTCGACTCATGATGGAAATCCAATTTCCAATACGACCTTGCGGTTTTGATTGTAGAACTAGTATTGGCGACATGCTATATGGTAACCATGCCGTCTAGGATTGATACTTATGATTCAAATCTTTTTATTAAAACATATATACACTAATAATAATATCAAATCTGTTTTATACGTATCAAGCATCTTTTGACCATTATAAGGTAAAACCCTATCCTCTGGTGTGCGTTGCATTGTGTGATGGGACTTGGGTCTTATAATGGTTTCATTTTTTCCAAAAAGACATTGCGTTATTTCTCGATTTACTTTGGTTTATGCACTGACAATCCATAGGAGTAAACCCGTTCCGCGAAAGTGGCGTGGTCCTTGGATTAGTCTTATTAGTTATATTAGTTTAGAATTCTCACACCAGTCCCATGACTGACCTGTAGTTTGTTCACTGGCAAACTCGGGTGCCCTCTTTTCCACACGGGCAGTCGAGTAGCTTTTTGCAGATATCTTTCTCTTTAGCAGGATCCTGGATCGAAGCCTAAAGCTGTGTCCAGAGCTTAGTAGTCTTCCGCTGTTTACTGTATTTTATTTTATGTATTAAATCTTTTGTAGTTTATCTTCCGCTGTAATTTTATTTCAATGTACTCTGATATATTCTGTACTCTGATGTAACATTATTATAATGTAATAAAAGTCTGCTGTTATTGTTCTAATGTTTTGTATTCCCAAAGTTAACGTATGCGAGTTTTGAACGGTCTTGGTCGATTTTGCGATCGATTAAGGTCGGGCAAAATCCGTGTCGTTACAGGTACTGTAACAACCCGGAATTTTGGGGCCAATTTAAAATTTTTATTTTAAATAATTTTGCTAAGAAATCGAGTCAGAAAATAAAAGTATTCTATTTTTATTAAATTATTTTATTAATAATGGCTGGAATATTAAGTTTATTATTTTTGTTGCATTAAAATTTTATAAAACAAAATATATTTTTGTTGAATGTGAACGGACAAAATAAAACTCATTAATTTAGTCGCATTAGAATTTCAAATGTACCATATTTATTTGCATTAAAAAGTTGCAATGAAATGTATCGTTTTTATCGCATTAAAAAGTTGCATTTAAATGTATCATTACATTGAAAAGATTGAAAGAAAAGTATGATTTGTTTATAGTAAAAGGGACAATGATTATATTAAATAACTTACATAAGGGGGGTTAAATTAATAGAATTACACATTTTGGGAAATTGTAAGATGTTAAATAAATGGGAATAGAATAAATATAGAATTTAATTTAATTATTGAATTAAAAATGGTATTAAAACATAATTTATGATTCATTAATTTATGACTCCAAAATTTATTTTGATAAACAATAACTGACATTGAGATGAACTGTGATTGATGATAATGGAAATTATTAAATTGTTTGTACATTTGGACTATCTAACTTTGAACTATTGTTAGAAAAAAAAAAATTAGCAGTTGAACCTTGTCTTTATTTTAAAGATTCAATATAGGAATTAATACGATAATTGGAAATAAAATTATGAATGTTTCTAGTTTAATTTTGTATAGAAAGAAGAGTAACAAAACAGTGTGTCAACGATATAATGTACGTTTAATTTCCACAGTTAATGGAAATTAATGTTAACATTTATTTTATAAAAAAACATAAGACATATGTATAGAAATTAATTAAAGAAATGCATGACTAAAAAAAATATATATATATAATGACAAAAACGATTGAAGAATTAATGGTAATCAATGTACATTACAATTACAATTAACATATGTTACAACAGTAATCAATGTGTGTTAATGGGTAATTGAGGTATAATACAAATATGATTAATGAGATGAATATATATATATATATATATATATATATATATATCTGAAGCTTGAATCTTTAAATAATTCATTTATTTGCATTTATTTCCTTTCTCTTTCATTCCATTTATTTCCTTCCATTTATTCCTTTTTCTTTCTAACTATTAATTTCTTTTCTATCATTTATTTATTTTTCTTTCCCTAAACTTACTACCTACGTTCTCTCCACTTTATTTCTTATTAATAGAACATCCGTTTCTTTCCTCTAATGTATTAATTTCTTTTCCCACTTCTACCTCATGCACTTCTCCATTCCCATTTGTGAAAAATGAGCTGCCTCTTTTTTTTTCTTCCTCTCCAAGCCATGGCCGCCATTCTCTTCTTTCTTCCTCCATCAAAAGAAAAAAAGAAAGAAAATAAGTTTCATTCTATTGTGATGATTTTGGAACGGTGACAAGTTCTACCTCTCTTTGATTTATCTATCCAAAGGCCTAGGTGAGTTTTCTAAGTTTAAATTTAATTAATTATTTAATTAAATCTGAAAATAATCTGAAATTATTGTATGAATGATGATGTCGAATTGTGTTGTTATTCTATTTAATTTATTGATGTTCATATGAAAAGTTCTGTGTGTATGTTGATTTGGTTGTGTATGACACTATGTTGAATTATCATTGAATTGTATTGGAAATTGGGTGTTGACATAACTTGAAAAATCGTTGGACTATGATGATGATGGATTTGGTTTTATAAATAAAAGATGACAAATTTATTTGTAAAAGTTGAAATATCATTTTATGATAAAGGTATTTTTGTTTATTTTAAAAATAGAGATTTGTTTAATTTGTTTTTGGTTGAACAAAAATGAAATTTTTTGTTTAATAAAAATAATGAAATCTTTTGTTTTATTATAAAAGAATCAAACTTTTATTTTATAAAGCAAAGATAAAATTTTTTTTTTGAAGAATTCATGTTTGTTTTAATTATAAAAGATTTAATCTTTGGTTTTAATAATAAAGACTCAACTTTTGCTTTTATTATTAAAAGGTAACTCTTTTGATTTGTAAATAAAAATCCAATTTTTATTTTGTTTTGATGACAATAGAGAACCAAATTTTTGTTTTGCTTTGTTGAAAATGTTGAATCAACTTTATTTGTTTTATTTGAAACAAGGTTGGAACATTTTATTTGTTTATTGAGATAAAAGATACAACCTTTCTTTTATTTTGTTTTTAAAGAAATAAAATGAATCTTTTTATCTTAGTTGGTTAAAATAGAATAAATCTTTATGGTGAGTTGTTGAAAACAAGGTAATTTATGATTCACGTCGTTGAAACAAAAATCAACATGTATATATTTTGTTGGAAACTAAATAAATCATTTCATTTTGTTTTTGTTGAAATAATGAAGCATATAAATCAATTGTTTTGTTTTATTTTGATGAAGCATATAAATCAATTGTTTTGTTTTATTTTGTTGATTTAAAGGCATATTAAAATAACATTTTTAAAAAGACGTGAATAACTTACCTTTTTAGATTAACCTTTTATTTGTTAATTTATAAGGCATGTTAAAAATAACTTTTATTTGTTAATTAAAAAGGGTTATATATTATTTGTCAATAAAGGGATTTATTTTTGTTAAACATGATTTGGAAATAAAAGACAAAGTTTTCCTTTATTTTGTTTATGAAATAAACCGCCAATTTTACCTTTATTTTGTTTACAAAATAAAAGGCAAGTGTTTGTTAACATTTAAAAGACTATTTTTAACATAGTTGTTTGTTAACATTAAAAAGACTAATTGTTAACATAGTTGTTTGTTAAAAATAAAAAGACCATTTTTAACATAGTTGTTTGTTAAAAACAAAAGATCAAATTTTTGTGTTTCTTTTGTTGACAAATTTGACGCTACTTTTATTATTAAAGTTAAAAGAACAAATTTGACGCTACTTTTGTTGTTAAAGTTAAAAGAGTCATTTTGTCACTATTTTGTTGATTAAACAAAAAGAACCATCTTTGTCACCATTTTTGTTGTTGAAACAAAAAGACATTTTACTTAATTTTGTTGTTAAAACAAAAGACTTAATTTTTATGTTTCTTTGTCAAGATAAAAAGATTTACTTTTTATGTTGAGAATAAAAAGAATAACTTTTTATGTTAATTTTGTTAAGAATAAAAAGAATAACATTTTATGTTTATTTTGTTAAGAATAAAAAGACAAACTTTTTATGTTTCTTTTGTTAACATAATAATATGTAAGTTCAACTTTACTTTTATGTATAAATAAAAGGTGAGTTTTAAATCTTCATTTTCATTTACAAATAAAAGTGAAGTTTGGACTTTTATTGTTACTCATCAGAAATACACCCAATTATACTTGTGTTAAAATAGTTGTTATGACATCTATACCATCATTAGGTTAGTTTGAGTATTAGGACACCAAAAAAAAACCATAGTTGTGAAAATTTGGGTATTGTGACACACATTCATCGTCATACTGTATAATTGAAATGGATTGGCATCAGAAATATAACTATTTAGAAATGCTAGCGCTAGTAAAGATATTTACATAAGCTATAGGTAACACATGTTTTAAAATGTAAAATAGATAAAAGTACATTTTACGTTGTAAAAATGTGAAATATGAAAGGTACATTTTATGTGATTAAAATGAAATTAAAATACACATTTTTCTTTGTTCAAGAAAAGAAGCAAATATAAACATTTTCTATGTTAAAGAAAAAGCAAACATTTTCTATGTTAAAGAAAAAGAAAACATATTTCTAATTTAAAGGAAAATATATTTTCTTTATAAAAGAAAATAAAAGGATAAAAAGTACATTTTCTTTATAAAAGAAAATAAAAGGGATAAAAAGTACATTTTCTTTGTAAAAGGAAATAAAAGTTAAAAAGAAAGGAAAAAAGAAAATAAGAAAAATGAACATCATTTTCTAATGTAAAGAAAATAAGAAAAATGAACATCATTTTCTAATGTAAAGAAAATAAGAAAATGAACATTATTTTCTAATGTGAAGGAAATAAGAAAAATGAACATTACTTTTTATGTAAAAGTAAAAGAAAACAATTTTCTTATGTAAAAGAAAAGAAAACACTTTTTATGTAAAAGTAAAAGAAACCAATTTTCTTATGTAAAAGAAAATAAAATGTTAATATGAATAAAAAGGACATTTTGTCTATTTAATGTTAATATGAATAAAAAGGACATTTTGTCTATTTAATGTTAATATGATTAAAAAGGACATCTTGTTTAGAAATGTTAAATACGATAAGAATAACATTTTGTGGTAAACTTGATTAATGAATAAAATTAACATAATTGTCAATTAGGCCATGTTAAACAAAATTTACATTTTGTTTAATATAAAGAATGAAAGCAAAATAAATATTTTATTTAAAAGAAAAAGTAATAAAGATAAAATATATTTTGTTAAGATAAAAAATAAAATATACATTTGGTTAAATAAGAAAGGTTAGAAAAGAATTAACGTAAGATATTCTTTTTAGGTTAAAAAGGAATATTAGAAAAGAATTAAAGAAATACAATTATTTACATTTACTATGTAAATAAGATTTGCAAAGGAAAATGAAACTATTTATTTACAAATAGGGTAAATAAATATGAATAAGAAATTAGATACATTTGTTTACAATTAATGTAAATAAATATAGCAAAAGTAAAAATAAAACATTTATTTACATTTAGGTAAATAAATAAGAAAAGGATAAGAATATATTTATTTACATTTAGGTAACTAAATAGAATAAGAAAGGAATATAATTTATTTACATTCAGTAAATAAGACAAATGATAGATAAAGCATAATTTACATTTAGGGTAAATAAAACAAGTGATATTTTTATCGTCATTTTAGATGCGATAAAAAGAATAGACTTTTGAAATTGGAATAGTCAAACGATTTATATTTATATATATAAATATAAATTATAAATTAAACGGAACGCGCGTGACAGTTCGCGTATCGGCGATCGTAACTTTAAACGGTTATACCGAGAGATCCGACCGTCGGATTTTCCCAAAACTGGAGCCGTTAGGACCGCTTTGGGAAGATCTTTCCAATGACATAAATTTCGCCAAAATCCAACGGTTAGATTTCAAGATATGTGTAAATCAAATTTGGTTGAAGACAACGCCAGGGTCGCCCATTTACCCGAAGCGTCGTTAAATTAATTTAGGCTATTTTTATATAAATAAAAACAGCGATATGTTGTTATCAAATATTAATAACGATATGAAATGTTTTCAAATTATATATATATATATGCGAGAATCATTTGAAAACACCGAGTTCAATCTCATTTCAAATGATTATACGACGTTTTAAATCTAAGAGTTGAAGACGGCGATTGAAGACCGACGATCTTCACATCGAATGGGTAACTAGTGTTGAGGTCCTTGATTGATTTGCTCCCAAGACGGGGCTAAGATGGTAGTTATCCGGACGTAGTGTTGATTTGTACGGATTTGACTTTCGTCCAGACCCAGGGCATAAGTTTATAAATGGAATGTATGTCTGACGTTGTAGCCCTTTATACTACATTCGTTGATCTCTGTCAATATACATCTGTTTGGTGGTTAACACCCTTCTCTGAGACATATGAGCTTAGAGGTTATATATTGGCAGAAATCAATGGTATAGTATGGACTGACAATGTGGCATGCTAAGATGCATTGATCAAGGCTTTTGTTGAAAAGCAGGCCTTGTGGTTGATGATCAAAGCACGGCCTGTTTAGGCGTAGCTTTGTGTATAGCGTAACTTCGCGAGCCTCACACCCCGGTATGAGTCAAAAACGGGATATGGACTGCAGGGAGTGCACACGTTTCTTTCTAGCTAGAGTGGTGTCAGTGACCTACCAGCCCTGACATTTTACTTATGTGGATGATGGATTTTGAGGCGCCTCGTTATTTTTAATTTGTAGACAAGACAAGGATAAAAATTGTCCTTTTATTTGTTTTGACCAAATGAATCCAAAATTTGTTCTTTCACCTTGTTGACAAAATTAACACAAAACTTGCCCTTTTACTTTGTTGACAAAATTTACATAAAATTTGTCCTTTTACTTTGTTGACAAAATTTACATAAAATTTGACTTTTAATTTATAAAGAAAACCACATGTCAAAATTTGTCCTTTTTGTTTACAAAGAAAATAACATGAAATAATTCCTTTTTGTTTTGTTAACAAAATTTTGTCTTTCTCTTATGCATACAAAAATATATTTTATGTAAAAACATATATAGGTTGAATTACCATTTTTGTCGCATTAGAGTTTGCAGACAAAAATATGCTTTATGTAAACATAAACATAGTTAAATTGTTATTTTTGTCGCATTAGAGTTTGCGAAAAAATATGCTTTATGCAATAACATACATTAGTTAAATTATTATTTTTGTCGCATTAGAGTTTGCGGACAAAAATATGCTTTATGTATAAATAAACATTTAGGTAAATAGGAAATGTGAGAAACAAAATACCCATTTTGTTTAAATAGAATTAATGAAATAGTAAGATAAGGATTTAAGAATTATATTTTTCAATGTAATTAGGAAGGAATAAAAAGAATTACATTATTCAATATAAAGAAAAAGAATGCTTAAACCCGAGGTTGGATTGAGTTGTGATGTAAATCTGCCCGGACCCGCCCGGCTGTCCAGTAGTCACAACAATACCTATCCAATGTGAGAGGTTAAAGCATATATATTAATTTTCTAAATTTACATTTTATATATGTAAGTTACTTCCAAATATTTAGTGTAAATAAATAAAATGTAGACAAAGGAAAACATATATATTTACATTAGGTAAATAAGAGATTGAATAAATTACATTTTTTTTATATGTAATTAAAAGAATATATTTTACACTGTAAAGAAAATTACATTTTATGTAATTATGATTATAAGAAATAAAATTACATTTTATGTAATTAAGAATAAATAGAAAATATAGAACAAATATGTGAATTAAAATTTATTTACATTTTCCTATGTAAATAAAAAGAATAAAAATAATAATTATGTGAATAAGTATTTATTTACATTTTTCTTATGTAAATAAAAAGAACCAATTTGTAAATGGTAATTATTTACGTTTTCTTATGTAAATAATAAAAAGAAAGGTTAGAAAAGAACTAACATAAGATATTCTTTTTATGTTAAAGGGGAATATTAGAAAAGAATTAAAGAAATACAATTATTTACATTTGCTATGTAAATAGGATTTGCAAAGGAAATTGAAACCATTTATTTACAAATAGTGTGAATAAATATGAATAAGAAATTAGATACATTCATTTACATTTAATGTAAATAAATATAACAAAAGTAAAAGTAAAACATTTATTTACATTTAGGTAAATAAATAGGGTAAGAAAAAGAATGTAATTTATTTACATTTAGGGTAAATAAATTAAAACATAGAAAATATAATTTATTTACATTTAGGTAAATAAAACAAAATATAGAAAAAAGTATAATTTATTTACATTTAGTGTAAACGAAACAGAGTTATTAAAAATGATATTTTTATCGTCATTTTAGATGCGATAAAAAGAATAGACTTTTGAAATTGGAATAGTCAAACGATTTATATATATATATATATATATATATATAAATTATAAATTAAACGGAACGCGCACGGCAATTCGCGTATCGGCAATCGTAACTTTAAACGGTTATACAGAGAGATCCGACCGTCCGATTTTCCCAAAATTGGAGCCGTTTGGACCGCTTTGGGAAGATCTTTCCAATGACATAAATTTCGCCAAAATCCAACGGTTAGATTTCAAAATATGTGTAAATCAAATTTGGTTGAAAACAACGCAAGGGTCGCCCATTTACCCGAAGCGTCGTTAAATTAATTTAGGCTATTTTTATATAACTAAAAACAGCGATATGTTGTTATCAAATATTAATAACGATATGAAATGTTTTCAAATTTTATATATATATATATATATATATATGTTAGAGTTTATGCCATAGAGACAATCCATTTGATGTGATTAATAATGTTATTGTTTTATTTGGAATAAAAATATTCTGTTATATTATATTTACTGTGTAATATAAATAATAATTTAATAGAAGTCCTTAGAATAATAATACGGAATTATATAGTTCGAGTAAGACTGAACTTGAGATTATATAATGTGATAAGTATTATAATTCTTAAATGTCCCTAGTCGAGTTTTATTGTTTATATAGGACAACAATAAAGCGTTGAGACTAGTATATTGATTGATTGATGATCAGATCTCATTGATCATTAATATACGTGATATTAAAGTCAAGATATAAATACGTATTGGAGAATAGCGTATTGGGCTGACCCACCGTGAGATAACTACATGGAATATAATCAACAGTATCATAAGTTGTTCTCATAGTGACAGTGATGTAATGGTCCTTAGACCTGAAATCATTATAATTTTATTCGAGGATATTTGTGTTTTGATATCATCTAAAGTTATTTCGTAACAGAGTAATAATAACGGTGATTATTGGATATATCTCGAATCGAATGAAAATTATGAATGATTTAGATGGAATTTAACCCTACGATATATTCGTAGTGATATCCATGGGCCTCTTGATTGAGTGAGACTGTGAAATGCATGGCCGTGCTCAAATATTGATTTGTTTTAAACAGTTTACTCATCGATCAAGAAATACGGATTAAATTATAATGAGGGTGATACGATCCATGCCTCTGGTTTAATCCTGGATATATCGGTTAAAAGGATTATATTGCATTGATACACTGGTCACGGAAAGGTTGTATCGAATCGATAATTTTATTATAACTTGGGTAGCAGCGACGCATTGCTAGATGCCAATCACTGTTTATGGTTTTTAAATACGATTTAAAAACCATTGCCAACGTTGTAATAACCTATAGGGTCACACAATTGAATGTTACGAAGGAGAAACTATTTTCTAGATAAATAAAACATCAATTTGTTGATATTTTATTTGGAGTTTGAATCGGTATTTGGATGATTCATATTCTTTGGTCAAAGCCTAGATTTAAAGGGGATATTTTGATTTCCCGTTTAATTCTTATCACTAGGCAATACCATATATAAGGATATAGGGATCAAAAGAAAGACGGACCGACCAAAAAATAAATAAATATATATCAGATATTATTCCTTAACCCTAGAAAATCACTCATGGCGGCTGGCGACGCATCTCCTTCTTTCTTCTTCAATTCAGATCGAAGAAGTAAACATTCAAGTGGATACATATAGAGGCGCGGCAAATCGTTGTGCTATGTGGTTCGATTCAACACAGATTCGTCTATGAATCTGGAAGCTTAAAACCCTAGGTATGATTCAGTTCTTGATTTATTGTTTCTCGTAATAGATCCATTTAGGTTTTTTTTTGTAATCCGCTGCAAAATCCTCTTTTGAAACCCTAAATTTACTTGCAATGGTATCGGAGCAGAGGATTTACGAGATTAATAGATTGAGTTTAATTGGAATATGGGTGAATCACTTGATTATTGAATCTGGATTGGTGATTTAGGATTTTCGATTTAAACCAAAATCTAAGTATTGACTGCAGATTTATTTTGTGATTCTGTGCATATTCATTGGACTTTCAAATTCTGATTTTGGTTTGTACTTGTTTGAATACCTGATTAATCGATTGTACTGCATATAAAATTTGTGAATTAGATTCTTTGATGTTTGATTAAGTCAGATGGATGAAATTATTTATGAAATAAAAGGATTTCATTCAAATCTGAATCAATATCAGATATTAATTCTGTTCGAAGAATACTGGATTTCAGATTATTGAATCTTGAATACATGGATTTGATATAAAACTCTGTATTAATCCGTTTATATGATAAACAATATTGAATTCGTAATCAAAATGTTTGATTGGTAAATATATTTGAACTTAGATCTGGAACAATGATTTAGTTGCTTTACTTAATTATGTTTTATGAAGGACTATGTGTTGAGAACACTGATACTATCAATTAAAGATTTGAAAACATATTTTGTTCTGATGTAAATTGTTTCAAACAGAACAAGATCTTTGTGTTTGATTTAAATTCGAAAGCAATTTAAAATTTAATATTGGACGTCAATGTTGACTCTAATTTGCATTCTGTTAATCCAATCAAATGGATTAATTATAATGATAAGAATGAAATTCTGGGTTTGCTTCCGAATCGAAACTCATGTTGAAGGCAATCGTAACAGTTCATGTTATAGTTCAGATATCAATGAGTTCAATTTTGTCAAATTGTTATTTAGGATTGATTATACAGATTAGAATCGTATTTTTTTAAAAGGTTGAATCCTTTTATTACGTACAATCATTAAGATATGCCTGGTTCTATTTAATCCATTAAATATATCTTTAGGATTGAACATCCATTGTGACTAAATGTGTTAGTTCGTATTTATATTAAACTTGACCTTGGTTAATAAGCTGAGTCAATATGTGAATTCATTTTGGTTTTATTACCGAAGTTTATATTGATAAACTGATTGTTTAAAAGTATTTTACATCATGAAAAGGGTCATATTGTTAATGTGTAACAGTTAAGATCATTATGGGAATTCAAGCAACAGTTGAATTTCCGTAAACATCCTTTCTCTTTTAAATTGATACTGATCAATTTATGCTTCATGATGGTGATGCTGTTATAAATGAATTGACTCATGAATCATTTCAATTGCTTTTATCAGAAAATCTTATGTTATGCTAGTTTAAGCAATGTTATATTTAAAATTCAGATTTCATATTGATCAGTTTTGTTAAAACTGTCGAGGGTTGGCCACATATAAGTCTATTTGCTTAAAGTATTTTGGTGTTTGAAAATCATATGTATTCCCCATGATTTTATACTAACATATATAACATGATTTGTAGAACCTGTAACATATCTGATATGTTTTTTTATCTGACTACATATATATGGGGCATATGTGTATTGACACAGATGTTATTAACCTGTCATCTAAAACAGCCTTTTAGGCTTAATATACTGAATATATATATATATATATATATATATATGATTTATAATGATAAAATTTATGATATATTCAGGTTTCTAATATTATAGGAAATGTGATTCCCTATTCATTTTCAACCTTATAATACTGGTGTAAATAATTCAATCCTCTATTATATAACTGATTACAAATATGATTTGTGATACCAATGGTTATTTTTCTTTTGGTTGCATGTCTTAGATAAAACTGCAGACCATTTATATGTATATATTTTGAGATATACATATATACAGTTTTTTTTTTTTCAGCTTATATACATAAAGACAGATATATATGTATATAAATAGAAGTCAATCCTCGTATTATGTTAAATATGATTTATTGATGAATATGATTCATCAAAATGGTGTATATCTGAAAGATAAGTCTCTTGAACATTTGGTTGTATCATTAACACCTTAGCTAAAACATGTTTTGGTGAAATCATGTAAAGTCATATGTGCATATGATCCAACACAGTTCTCGATTAGTTTAAAGAAAGTAATTGTTCTTGTTAGAAACTGATTACTTACAAATACATGTTTGAATAATTAGTTATTTTTGACTAGCTTTAAACATTATTAATCTTATATCAGCAATAGTTTGTTCATATAAGATTATTACTGTAACTTGAATTTTGATCAAGTTTGACTACATTTGCATAAGATGCAATGATTAATATATATATGTGGCCTCTTATTCAAATAGCAGAGAAGTCTGGTTTGTTTCACTCTACATTATATATATATATATATATATATATATATGTATATATATATATGCTTATAGATATATGTAGATAAATTCACACCTTCACATGTTCAAAAGTCCACATCATTTTAAATAATTGTTATGTTATAAACTGGATAAATATTATGATAAGATCTGGATAGTTTAGTCACTCACCATATCTGGTTATCATGTATAAATATCACCTTAACAGATTATAGCATCCAATTAGATACAGCATGAATACTATAAAAGGGGAATATTGATTCCTGAATGAACATACACCAGACAGGAAACATTAATTGTCCACAACAATACAAATCTGTTTGTATCATTACTCACATACATATACATTTGATATATATGTTTGAATATTGCAGATCCAACCTTTGATGCTGGGCTCAGTGAGACTGAACCTGTAAGCAAATGGGTGGACACACTGATGCAATATAACAATGACTTCCTGAAGCATGTATAGTTTTGAATCTTAGCAGTTTGACTGCATTTTATAGTAATAAAATTGTGTTTACATGTTTTGATGAGTTTGAATGATTGTACATGTATGCATACTGTATATACTGTTTGCACGTTTATCTGGATAACTGGATACTGATCTATTTTGTATTGCTTATATGTATATGTATTACTGAGATGTCAGTATATTAAAATGCATGTAGTTGTAACAAACATTATTTATCTGCATTTGAAATATGGTCTGACCGTATACAAGTCCAGAATATGTTCTATTTGTAATGCATCAATCTGTAATGTTGTAATTCAATCCCTATATTTTATTGCCTGCCAAATATATGCTCATTTAGTTTTGAATTCATATTATGATTCATGATACAAACATGTACATATGACCATGTTTACTAAGAGCTGCATGTATAGATACAAGTCCCGGTGTATATATATTAATCTGAGTGTGTATATATATATATATATATATATATATATATTTAGTTCTGAACGCACAAATCGGAAGCATTGTATGATTTGAGAACATATTTATGGAATGAGTATTGGTTAATTAATTTTATATTAAGTTTGAATGTAGTCTCTGATTGTAAAGAAAAATTAAAGGGGTTTTGAAATGTTCAAAAGAAAATATGTAGGTATAATATCTATATATTATTGAATTTAAATATATATAAAGATATATATATAATTCATATTTTATTTAAATCCAATTTATATTATGAATATAAAATACATATATTTTGATATGTGTAAATAACTCTAATATAGGTTTCCATTACGAGTTATAAATTCCCTCTAAAAGCAAATTTTGTTATATTAAATCATGGTGATGTCTTCCAATAATATACTCATCACTGTCCAAAATCACTGGATGTAACTAACGCCAAAGTGTTGTGCACCTTTTATTTTGGTTATATGCGATGGAGTAAAATGTGGTGCTCCAATCTATTATTGGGTCTGACTTAACTAGGCTGCATAATACGATTATGGCCTTAGAGACAAAAGCATGAATTATTCTACATTTTGAGCAAATGAATAATACTGAACAAAATGTTCAACATGCGATCCAAGAGTTATATACAGAAAATATAATTGACATAAGATGTCTACCTAAAAGGTTGTGTTTTGAGTTTAGCCAAAGCTGGGTCAAGGCATGACTAGATATGGATCTTGGAACACCATTATATGTATATAATGATTTACATATATAAACAGAGGGATGTTAATTTGAGTGGGAGCGTATTTTAGTTTAAAAATTATACATTTATGTTAATATAAATTTTGATTGTCGAAATTTGTATTAAATAAATATTATAGAATCAGTTATTATTATCTACTGTAGATATTAAATAATAAATAACTCCGATAATTTAAATTAATCCTCAAGAAGGATAAATTTAATTAAATCAAATTTCTTGACTAACATTGAAATTTGAGGATTGTCCTCAAGCCAAATTAAAAGTGTAATTGTTCTAACACATATAGAGGATCTAAAATAAAAGTTAAAGTGTGACTTCAACTGAATAAAATATAAATGTTATAATAATCTACTTGTACGTTTCTAGTATTAGATACTAGATATAAATCACATAAATGTATGTTGATTTATAGAAATTGCAAAATAAGTAGAAATTTAATAAAAAGGAACAAGTGGACTTACGACTGGAAATAAAGCAAATGTTGTTGGAATATCCATAGGAAGTTGATTCTTGTTCAATATATACTGGCTTAATTAAATGAAATAATTGTCATTATGAAATTCCATGTAAAATAAATGTTATTATGAATCTTGTTCAGACAAGTTTGAATTTCATTTATAATAAAAGAACAACTGTTATTCATTTTATTTAAATGAAATAATTAATGGAATTTCGCGAATAGTTAATGAATTTTATAAATCGTTAACTATAATGTACTTGACAAAATTAAAGAGTGGATTAAATTTTATGATTTGAATCCTGCATACCTTTAGCGTTACCAGTTAGAATATATAAATAAGAAAGTATATTAAAAATCCATAATGATGGAATTTTAAAAAAAAAAATCATTTGATTTTGAATCATATGAAAATGCAAATCTTGTTTATTAGGCAAAATAGATGAATTGCCATTCACTTGACACAGCGAATGAGTGATAAGTATTTGGTCTCGTACATAATGATGTATATGGAGCAATGAATCCACAAGCTAGAGGCAAGTTTTGTTACTTCATTATGTTTACTGATGATATCAGTAGATACAAATATGTGTATCTTATGAAACACATATCAGAATCCTTTGAAAAGTTCAAAGAATTCAAAGTGGAGATAGAAACCAATTTTAATAGAAAATAAATACTTTTCGAACAGATCGAAAAGAAAATTTAAGCCAACTATTTAATGACTGTCCATATGAGTTTGAAATTGTTTCATAATTCACTCCATCTAGAACACCATATTGGAATGGTGTATCTGAAAGGAGAAATCACACCTTATAAGATATAGTACGATTAATGATAAGTCATATAAATCTTCTAATAAATTGAAATAGAACAATTGCATTTAATCCCACTAAAACGATTTAAAGACGCCATATAAGATATGGACTAGGAAATGTCCCAGTGTATCTAATACTATGATTTGGGATGTAAGGCGTTTGTTAAACGTTCTTCCTCTGATAAGATCAGACCCAAATCAGATAATTATTTTGTGTAATATCCACAAGAAACAAATGGATATTAATTTTATAAATCCTCTAAGAATAAAATGTTTATTGCTCGAATTGGTATTCATTTAAAGGAGAGTCAGTCTCTAAGATACCGATGGGAATGAAATAAAATTCGAAATGTCTCGGAAAACCACAAAATGCCATTAAATCTTGTATAGACAAGAAGTTCAGTGGGAGTGAGACAATAATTCTAATGTCATTTGATAACACATTGATTATTGTAAATAATGTTAGTTTCAAAACAAGAAATAAATACTGATTCTAAGAAAGAAAATGTTTGGATTGAAAGTTCATAAGTTGAACTTAATTCATTGTTGATCCAATGATTTATATTGAGATAACAATGTGGCTATTGCTCAGGCCTAAAACGTTAAACTCGTAATCGATCCAAACGTATATTTATGAAATATGATTCTTATGTGAAATTGTTCACAGAGGATATGAACATATCTGCAAAGTTACAAAAGCTGTAATGTTGCAGACCTACTGAATTAAACACTGTCGTAGCAGAAGTTTAAAAGTCACACTAGTTTCATGGGTATATGATACATGAATGATTGACTCTAGTGCAAGTGGGAGATTGTTAGAGTTTATTCCATAGAGACAATCCATTTGATGTGATTAATAATGTTATTGTTTTATTTGGAATAAAAATATTCTGTTATATTATATTTACTGTGTAATATAAATAATAATTTAATAGAAGTCCTTAGAATAATAATACGGAATTATATAGTTCGAGTAAGACTGAACTTGAGATTATATAATGTGATAAGTATTATAATTCTTAAATGTCCCTAGTCGAGTTTTATTGTTTATATAGGACAACAATAAAGCGTTGAGACTAGTATATTGATTGATTGATGATCAGATCTCATTGATCATTAATATACGTGATATTAAAGTCAAGATATAAATACGTATTGGAGAATAGCGTATTGGGCTGACCCACCGTGAGATAACTACATGGAATATAATCAACAGTATCATAAGTTGTTCTCATAGTGACAGTGATGTAATGGTCCTTAGACCTGAAATCATTATAATTTTATTCGAGGATATTTGTGTTTTGATATCATCTAAAGTTATTTCGTAACAGAGTAATAATAACGGTGATTATTGGATATATCTCGAATCGAATGAAAATTATGAATGATTTAGATGGAATTTAACCCTACGATATATTCGTAGTGATATCCATGGGCCTCTTGATTGAGTGAGACTGTGAAATGCATGGCCGTGCTCAAATATTGATTTGTTTTAAACAGTTTACTCATCGATCAAGAAATACGGATTAAATTATAATGAGGGTGATACGATCCATGCCTCTGGTTTAATCCTGGATATATCGGTTAAAAGGATTATATTGCATTGATACACTGGTCACGGAAAGGTTGTATCGAATCGATAATTTTATTATAACTTGGGTAGCAGCGACGCATTGCTAGATGCCAATCACTGTTTATGGTTTTTAAATACGATTTAAAAACCATTGCCAACGTTGTAATAACCTATAGGGTCACACAATTGAATGTTACGAAGGAGAAACTATTTTCTAGATAAATAAAACATCAATTTGTTGATATTTTATTTGGAGTTTGAATCGGTATTTGGATGATTCATATTCTTTGGTCAAAGCCTAGATTTAAAGGGGATATTTTGATTTCCCTTTTAATTCTTATCACTAGGCAATACCATATATAAGGATATAGGGATCAAAAGAAAGACGGACCGACCAATAAATAAATAAATATATATCAGATATTATTCCTTAACCCTAGAAAATCACTCATGGCGGCTGGCGACGCATCTCCTTCTTTCTTCTTCAATTCAGATCAAAGAAGTAAACATTCAAGTGGATACATATAGAGGCGCGGCAAATCGTTGTGCTATGTGGTTCGATTCAACACAGATTCGTCTATGAATCTGGAAGCTTAAAACCCTAGGTATGATTCAGTTCTTGATTTATTGTTTCTCGTAATAGATCCATTTAGGTTTTTTTTGTAATCCGCTGCAAAATCCTCTTTTGAAACCCTAAATTTACTTGCAATATATATATATATATGCGAGAATCATTTGAAAAGACCGAGTTCAATCTCATTTCAAATGATTACACGACGTTCTAAATCTAAGAGTTGAAGACGGCGATTGAAGACCGACGATCTTCACATCGAATGGGTAACTAGTGTTGAGGTCCTTGATTGATTTGCTCCCAAGATGGGGCTAAGATGGTAGTTATCCAGACGTAGTGTTGATTTGTACGGATTTGACTTTCGTCCAGACCCAGGGCATAAGTTTATAAATGGAATGTATGTCTGACGTTGTAGTCCTTTATACTACATTCGTTGATCTCTGTTAATACATATCTGCTTGGTGATTAACACCCTTCTCTGAGACGTACGAGCTTAGGGGTTATATATTGGTAGAAATCAATGGTATAGTATGGACTGACAATGTGGCATGCTAAGATGCATTGATCAAGGCTTTTGTTGAAAAGCAGGCCTTGTGGTTGATGATCAAAGCACGGCCTGTTTAGGCGTAGCTTTGTGTATAGCGTGACTTCGCGAGCCTCACACCCCGGTATGAGTCAAAAACGGGATATGGACTGCAGGGAGTGCACACGTTTCTTTCTAGCTAGAGTGGTGTCAGCGACCTACCAGCCCTGACATTTTACTTATGTGGATGATGGATTTTGAGGCGCCTCGTTATTTTTATAGGCCGTTGGTGGTCATACTATAGGTCCAAAGGGACCGGGAAGCGTGTGTTCAGGCATAACTAATCCACTGCCCATAGGCGGGGACCGGCCCTGAAGATCCAAGGGTTCACTGCGGGGGATCCTGAGGCATTTGCTAGAGTGTCTCGAATCGGAGAGGAGCTTGCCCCTTGCCTCGACTCATGATGGAATCCAAATTTCCAATACGACCTTGCGGTTTTGATTGTAGAACTAGTATTGGCGACATGCTATATGGTAACCATGCCGTCTAGGATTGATACTTATGATTCAAATCTTTTTATTAAAACATATATACACTAATAATAATATCAAAGCCGTTTTATACGTATCAAGCATCTTTTGACCATTATAAGGTAAAACCCTATCCTCTGGTGTGCGTTGCATTGTGTGATGGGACCTGGGTCTTATAATGGTTTCATTTTTCCAAAAAGACATTGCGTTATTTCTCGATTTACTTTGGTTTATGCACTGGCAATCCATAGGAGTAAACCCGTTCCGCGAAAGTGGCGTGGTCCTTCGATTTGTCTTATTAGTTATATTAGTTTAGAATTCTCACACCAGTCCCATGACTGACCTGTAGTTTGTTTCACTTTGCAAACTCGGGTGCCCTCTTTCCACACGGGAAGTCGAGTAGCTTTTTGCAGATATCTCTCTCTTTAGCAGGATCCTGGATCGAAGCCTAAAGCTGTGTCCAGAGCTTAGAAGTCTTCCGCTGTTTAATGCATTAAATCTGTTGTAATTTATCTTCCGCTGTAGTTTACTTTATTTGTACTCTGATATTCTGTACTCTGATGTTATATTATTGTAATGTAATAAAAGTCTGCTGTTATTGTTCTAATGTATTGTATTCCCAAAGTTAACGTATGCGAGTTTTGAACGGTCTTGGTCGATTTTGCGATCGATTAAGGTCGGGCAAAATCCGTGTCGTTACAGGTGGTATCAGAAATCGATCGCACCTGTAACGACACGGATTTTGCCCGACCTTAATCGATCGCAAAATCGACCAAGACCGTTCAAAACTCGCATACGTTAACTTTGGGAATACAATACATCAGAACAATAACAGCAGACTTTTATTACATTATAATAATGTTACATCAGAGTACAGAATATATCAGAGTACATTGAAATAAAATTACAGCGGAAGATAAACTACAAAAGATTTAATACATTAAATAAAATACAGTAAACAGCGGAAGACTACTAAGCTCTGGACACAGCTTTAGGCTTCGATCCAGGATCCTGCTAAAGAGAAAGATATCTGCAAAAAGCTACTCGACTGCCCGTGTGGAAAAGAGGGCACCCGAGTTTGCCAGTGAACAAACTACAGGTCAGCCATGGGACTGGTGTGAGAATTCTAAACTAATATAACTAATAAGACAAATCCAAGGACCACGCCACTTTCGCGGAACGGGTTTACTCCTATGGATTGTCAGTGCATAAACCAAAGTAAATCGAGAAATAACGCAATGTCTTTTTGGAAAAATGAAACCATTATAAGACCCAAGTCCCATCACACAATGCAACGCACACCAGAGGATAGGGTTTTACCTTATAATGGTCAAAAGATGCTTGATACGTATAAAACGGATTTGATATTATTATTAGTGTATATATGTTTTAATAAAAAGATTTGAATCATAAGTATCAATCCTAGACGGCATGGTTACCATATAGCATGTCGCCAATACTAGTTCTACAATCAAAACCGCAAGGTCGTATTGGAGATTTGGATTCCATCATGAGTCGAGGCTAGGGGCAAGCTCCTCTCCGATTCGAGACACTCTAGCAAATGCCTCAGGATCCCCCGCAGTGAACCCTTGGATCTTCAGGGCCGGTCCCCGCCTATGGGCAGTGGATTAGTTATGCCTGAACACACGCTTCCCGGTCCCTTTGGACCTATAGTATGACCACCAACGGCCTATAAAAATAACGAGGCGCCTCAAAATCCATCATCCACATAAGTAAAATGTCAGGGCTGGTAGGTCGCTGACACCACTCTAGCTAGAAAGAAACGTGTGCACTCCCTGCAGTCCGTATCCCGTTTTTGACTCATACCGGGGTGTGAGGCTCGCGAAGTCACGATATACACAAAGCTATGCCTAAACAGACCGTGCTTTGATCATCAACCACAAGGCCTGCTTTTCAACAAAGCCTTGATCAATGCATCTTAGCATGCCACATTGTCAGTCCATACCATACCATTGATTTCTGCCAATATATAACCTCTAAGCTCATATGTCTCAGAGAAGGGTGTTAACCACCAAACAGATGTATATTGACAGAGATCAACGAATGTAGTATAAAGGTGTAACAACCCGGAAAATCTGGGCCAGTTTAAAATTTTTATTTTTGCCATTTTAGCGAATTTTGATTATTTAAAATGAATTATTTTAAATAATATCGACGAAAATTTATTTTGAATATAATTCGAACGTATATATTTATACGCGTCGTCGTTAGAATATAAATAATTATATATAATTATAAATAGAATTGAAAATGGCGCGGTAGTTCGATAATTCGATTTCAAACATCAATTGAATGTACCGGGTGCAAAACAATCCGGATTTTAGTGAAACCAAAAATAATGGAATCTAATAGTGAATATCTTTCCAACGAATCCGAAAAATCAAAAGTTCGTAGCGGGAATCAAAAGATATGTCCAGTTGAAAATTCTGAATGGTCGCTATGGAATTCAGGCCCTTAAAAATGGACATTTTGCAAATAACCTCGGATTTCGACGAAACCACTTTTGTTGGGTCCGTGATGTCAAATTATTGCTAGGTTTCAAATTTCATAATTTTTCGATTCAATATGTGAGCGTGGCAAAGGAAAACGCGTTTGACCATTTCAGTTGATTTTAATCGACTGGAAATTGGCCATTTTTCTGACGGTCTCAGAATTCGACGAAACTAGTTTTGTTAGGACCGTATCGTCAATACGAAGCTAGAAAATATTTTTCTGGAATTTTTCTAGTTCGTATGTGACCCCGGTAATTTGAAATGTACGTTTAAAATTGAATATACTGATTTATATTGTAATTTTGAGAAAAACTGTTCGAGACGATTGGATTGGCTTACGAAAGATATCCCGTTGTGTTCATAATGGGGGTATCTAGCTAGGGGCGACTGTCGTTGGGTCTCGTTTGGAGTTTGTATGGAGAGGAGGGTATTTTTAGAATTAAATAAAATTATATATATATAAAAACCTAATTTTCTAAAACCCTATTGGTCAAATTTTCAGTTCGCGGTCAACCTTCTTCTTTCCGCCTCCACCCTAACAAGCGATCCAGAAGCTCCAGCTTTCCTCACCACCGATCTTCCACTCCAAGCCCTATCCACGAAACTTCAATTGTGAAAAAACCTTCGGCTCCTCGAGTTCTAGCAATCCAACGGGCAAGATCAAAAACCACCTCGTTAATCGTGTGAATCGGAGGCTCAAAACCGTCGGGTTCGAGGCATCTTCCAACGTTGGAGGAGCGATCGAATTGGACTGTTTGGTGGCGGCAGGCGCGGTTTGTCAAGGCGGTGGTCGTGGTGCATCCCGATAGCGGTCTCGATCAACGGTGTGCCAGCAGCGGCGAGCCCTAGGGCTGGAGCGCAATTCGAACAGAATACAGAAGGAAGGTGTGCTTCTCTTTGTTTTCCTATTTATTTAAATCAATTTGTTTTAAAACTGAAGTAAAATCGTTTTTCAAACTGAATCAAAATTGTTTAGAAATAAATATGACATTGTTTTTGAAATTGAAATTGAAATTGACAATGTTTTTTTTTTGAGAAAAAGAAACTGTTTTTTTTTGTTTAAGGAATTTTAAAACTATTTTAAAAAGAATTTAAAGAAACTGATTTTCAGGTTTTATAAACTGTTTTTTTAAAAAATAATAAAAACAGAATTTTTAAAAGGATTATAAAAACTATTTTAAAAAGAAACTAAAAACCGAATTTTTTAAAAGATATTGAAAACTGTTTTTTTTATATAGAGTTTTAAAAACTGTTTTAAAAGAAGAAAAAAACTGCATTTTTAAATAAGGTAAAAACTGCATTTTTAATTAAGGTAAAAACTGCATTTTTATAAAAGAGTTTTAAAAAAAAAAAAACTGTTTTGAAAAGAAAATAAAAACTGCATTTTTTAAAGAATTAAAAACTGATTTTTAAAAGATTTAAAAACTGATTTTTTAAAAGGTATTGAAAACTGATTTCTTTAAAAAGAAAAATCATATTTTTATATATTGAAAGCGAAGTCAAAATCATATTTTTATATATTGAATAGCGACGTCAAAATTCGATTTTTATAAATTGAATAACGAAGTAAAAATTCGATTTTTACATATGTAGTGGCTATGGGCAACGAAGACGACGAAGATGCGATAGCGATGAAGATTTCTATCAAGGAAGTGCCGTGGAGTTAGGATAGCTATTGGTGAGAACTCCTCACCCAAAATATTTCTTTTTCTAGTTATATATATATACTAGGATGCAGACGGTGCTTAGTAGCACCCGACACAATCGTCCACAGACCATGGACTTGTTTGTTTGGTTGCATAAATAAATTTGATGACTTGATTTGAATTGGTTGATTGGGGAATTTGATTGATGTGAAATCGATAATAAAATATCGAATATATTGAAAGTGAAAACGATATATATATTGAAAGTGAAAATATCGAATATATTGAAAGTGAAAATATCAAATATATCGAAAGTGAAAATATTGAATATATTGAAAGTGAAAATATCAAATATATCGAAAGTGAAAATATTGAATATATTGAAAGTGAAAATATCGAATATATTGAAAGTGAAAATATCGAATATATCGAAAGTGAAAATATCGAATATATTGAAAGTGAAAATATTATATATATTAGAAGTGTATGAAATATATATATTGAAAGTGAAAGTATCGAATATATTGAAAATGAATATATCGTATATATTGAAAATGAATATATCGTATGTATTGAAAATGAAAATATCGTATATAGTGAAAGGTGAATATATATATATATATATATATGAATTGAAAACGATGTATATGAAATATATATATGAATTGAAAACGATGTATATGAAATATTCGAATTGAAAACGATGTATATGAAATATTCGAATTGAACTAAATAGAAAACGAATTCGAAATGAATTGAATAGAAAACGAATTCGAATTGAATTGAATAGAAAACGAATTCGAATTGAATTGAATAGAAAACGAATTCGAATTGAATTGAATAGAAAACGAATTCGAATTGAATTGAATAGAAAACGAATTCGAATTGAATTGAATTGAAAACGAATTCGAATTGAATTGAATAGAAAACGAATTCGAATTGAATTGAATTGAAAACGAATTCGAATTGAATTGAATTGAAAACGAATTCGAATTGAATTGAATAGAAAACGAATTCGAATTGAATTGAATAGGAAACGAATTCGAATTGAATTGAATAGAAAACGAATTCGAATTGAATTGAATAGAAAACGAATTCGATTTGAATTGAATAGAAAACGAATTCGATTTGAATTGAATAGAAAACGAATTCGAATTGAATTGAATAGAAAACGAATTCGAATTGAATTGAATAGAAAACGAATTCGAATTGAATTGAATAGAAAACGAATTCGAATTGAATTGAATAGAAAACGAATTCGAATTGAATTGAATAGAAAACGAATTCGAATTGAATTGAATAGAAAACGAATTCGAATTGAATTGAATAGAAAACGAATTCGAATTGAATTGAATAGAAAACGAATTCGAAATGAATTGAATTGAAACCGAATTCAAATTGAATTGAAATTTGAATTGAATAGAAATGAATTTTAAAACGAATCTATAAAGAAGAATTCAATTGTGATTTGAATTGAAAAGGAAGTTGAAAATGTTTTTGAAACGAATTCAAAACTATTTATATAATTCGTTTTAAATAGAAATCGACGAAATATATATTATATATATTATATATATAATATAATGGCCTGAATAGAACGCGCCGCGCCGCGGCAGTTCGCGAATTTCGACCATTTATTTCATACGGACATTACGGGAGATCCGACCGTCGGATTCTCCTGAAATCAGAACCGTTGGGTTCGTATCGAAAAGAGCTTTCTAAGGAATATTAGAAATTTGAAATCTAACGGTTGGATTTGGAATTACGTCCAAATCAAATTTGAAAAAGGTCGCTGTAAGTGCAGTTCGATGGCCATTGATGGAAATCGACCGTACAGGCCTTGATAAAATTATTAAAAATAGTAATAATTTGTGTAAAATCATAAGAAATGATTTGGGAAGAATTGGGATGAAAAACTCCATATTTGAAAAGATAAAAATAGATTTTTATCGAAATGAACTAGTTATTAACTAGAAAAATAATCCAATGGTTAAAAATAAATAAATTGGATTAGATTTGAATTGAAATTATCAATGGATATTTTCGATATTGGATTCCGTGATTATACAGATATCGTGATGGGAATTTGGAAGATATCGATATCGTTATTCCCGATATGATATCTGTTGGTTTCAGGATTTGATGTTAAATATATGTCAATACTCTCTCTATTTAAAACCTTATATTTAATGTCAAATTTGATTGATTGATGGTTTGGATTGTGCTCGACCAGTTTATGAGCAGAATATGCTTTTGCATTTAGCATTGGGTTGGGTTGAAAATATCTGTGTGCTAACGCCTTGTGAAACACTTCACGATTTGACGATAAGGTGTTTAGCGATGTTGTGTTCATTTCAAATTTAACGAATGATTGTGAAATGATATTTTCCTTAAGTGAAAAGAAATGTATTCCCGATTTTGGACAGGGAATGTTTTATAAAAATGTTTTATAAAACAGAAAGGATTTCGAGGCCCAAAACCCGATGATTTCTAAAGTGATTTAGAAATGTATTATATGTTACATTGTGATTATTATGTTGTGAAATGATTTTCCCTACTTCGGGATATGAAATGATTTAGTATGTGGCTAAAGATTCGGGTAACCCTGAGACTAAAAGTATGGGTGAGAGGGCGGTGTATGCTCTCCATGAGTGGGAGGTGCATCGTCGGTGTAGCCTACTCCTACGTGGGGTAGGTGCACATATATATATCGAGTTGCGAGGTGCGTACCCTTTGCCTTGTCGATGGGGAGCACGATATTTGGTTGCATACTTGTTTGTATGCATTGTTATGTTTTGGAATTCATATTTCCAAATGATTTGATTTGAGATCCCGAAGTGAAATCTACTTTGATATAGAAAGTTAGATATGTATTTCAAATGATTTGAAATAAGAAATCGGGAATAAAATCCAAAGGAATAATTTCTGTAAATTGAATTGGATTTGGAAAATCTAAGTGTGGTGATTAATCTAAATGGGTAGATTGGGATATTGCATGTTGATTGATGCATAGTAGATCCATATATCTATATTGATTGTTGTTTATACACTGGCTTTCATGGGGGTAAACCCGTTCCGCGAAAGTGGCGTGGTCCCGTGATTTGCCTTATTTTTGAACAAAGTTAACAACTGTTTTTGAGTTCTCACACCAGTCCCATGACTGACTCGTAGTTTGCTTTTCCCTTGCGAACTCGGGTGCCCCTATTTTCCACACGGGCAGTCGAGTAGTTTTATTTTGCAGATGTTTTGAGCAGGATTCTGGATTGAAGCTTTAAGCTGTGTCCAGACATTTACAGTCTTCCGCTGTGTAGTTTATATTTCCGCTGTGCACTGTTTTACATTTATGTAAATTTATCTTCCGCTGTGTATTATATTTCGATATACTCTGATATTCTGTACTCTGATGTAACATTATTATGATGTTTATTGAAGTCTTCTGGTATTTGTTCTAATGTGTTGTATACCCAAAGTTAGCGTATGCGGGATTCGAACGGTCTTGGTCGGTTTAACGATCGATTAGGTCCGGGCGAAATCCGGTGTCGTTAAAACGTGGTATCAGAGCTTTGGTTAAACTCAAATCTTTGGGGTACAACTCGTTAGAACAGAATAAAAGACTCATCAGAGGTAGGATTAGTAATGTCCTATAAAAGAATCCTCGTTAGAGATAGAATCAGTAGCATTCTAGAATGAGTGACTCGTTAGAGATGGGGTTAGAAATGCCCTAGAATGAGTCGAGAGTTATTTGTTTATAAATAACATATCTGTGATTATATATATAATCTGATTTTAGAAAATATGATTTTAAATATATAAAATTATATATTTGAAAATATAATCAATTAATTGATTGATGTTTGTGTTGTTTGTTTATTTGTTTGCTAATTTTGAACCATTATGCCTAATAGAACCAAATATTGAACGGTATTGAAAATTGGTCGCATTTGCTTGCATATACATATACTTACATTGAACAGGTCATAGCAAGGAGGCTAGAACAGAGAATAAAATTTGTTTGCCCGACAAATAGGTACATGTTTATTACATAATTTACTGTTTTGTTTGGGTGATGATGATTTTATGAGCCTATTGGCTAGCCGCTTGGCTTTTTCTTTTTCTTTTTGAGATTAGAAGGACCGGGGAAGCTATTTGAAATTCCCCGATGCTCCCGGTGCAGGGGAGGTTATGGCGAAATTTTTCAAAAATTTAGGGTGTTAGCCAAATTTTTGAAATTTTGAAAATTCTCAGAAACTAAAGAGTTGGAGAATGGAAGCCAGATCGAGCGTAGAGTTGAATTATCAAACCACTTTCGACTTTGTTCCTTTTCGGGGACGAAAAGTTTTAAGTGGGGGAGATTGTAACAACCCGGAAAATCTGGGCCAGTTTAAAATTTTTATTTTTGCCATTTTAGCGAATTTTGATTATTTAAAATGAATTATTTTAAATAATATCGACGAAAATTTATTTTGAATATAATTCGAACGTATATATTTATACGCGTCGTCGTTAGAATATAAATAATTATATATAATTATAAATAGAATTGAAAATGGCGCGGTAGTTCGATAATTCGATTTCAAACTTCAATTGAATGTACCGGGTGCAAAACAATCCGGATTTTAGTGAAACCAAAAATAATGGAATCTAATAGTGAATATCTTTCCAACGAATCCGAAAAATCAAAAGTTCGTAGCGGGAATCAAAAGATATGTCCAGTTGAAAATTCTGAATAGTCGCTATGGAATTCAGGCCCTTAAAAATGGACATTTTGCAAATAACCTCGGATTTCGACGAAACCACTTTTGTTGGGTCCGTGATGTCAAATTATTGCTAGGTTTCAAATTTCATAATTTTTCGATTCAATATGTGAGCGTGGCAAAGGAAAACGCGTTTGACCATTTCAGTTGATTTTAATCGACTGGAAATTGGCCATTTTTCTGACGGTCTCAGAATTCGACGAAACTAGTTTTGTTAGGACCGTATCGTCAATACGAAGCTAGAAAATATTTTTCTGGAATTTTTCTAGTTCGTATGTGACCCCGGTAATTTGAAATGTACGTTTAAAATTGAATATACTGATTTATATTGTAATTTTGAGAAAAACTGTTCGAGACGATTGGATTGGCTTACGAAAGATATCCCGTTGTGTTCATAATGGGGGTATTTAGCTAGGGGCGACTGTCGTTGGGTCTCGTTTGGAGTTTGTATGGAGAGGAGGGTATTTTTAGAATTAAATAAAATTATATATATATAAAAACCTAATTTTCTAAAACCCTATTGGTCAAATTTTCAGTTCGCGGTCAACCTTCTTCTTTCCGCCTCCACCCTAACAAGCGATCCAGAAGCTCCAGCTTTCCTCACCACCGATCTTCCACTCCAAGCCCTATCCACGAAACTTCAATTGTGAAAAAACCTTCGGCTCCTCGAGTTCTAGCAATCCAACGGGCAAGATCAAAAACCACCTCGTTAATCGTGTGAATCGGAGGCTCAAAACCGTCGGGTTCGAGGCATCTTCCAACGTTGGAGGAGCGATCGAATTGGACTGTTTGGTGGCGGCAGGCGCGGTTTGTCAAGGCGGTGGTCGTGGTGCATCCCGATAGCGGTCTCGATCAACGGTGTGCCAGCAGCGGCGAGCCCTAGGGCTGGAGCGCAATTCGAACAGAATACAGAAGGAAGGTGTGCTTCTCTTTGTTTTCCTATTTATTTAAATCAATTTGTTTTAAAACTGAAGTAAAATCGTTTTTCAAACTGAATCAAAATTGTTTAGAAATAAATATGACATTGTTTTTGAAATTGAAATTGAAATTGACAATGTTTTTTTTTTTTTTGAGAAAAAGAAACTGTTTTTTTTTGTTTAAGGAATTTTAAAACTATTTTAAAAAGAATTTAAAGAAACTGATTTTCAGGTTTTATAAACTGTTTTTTTAAAAAATAATAAAAACAGAATTTTTAAAAGGATTATAAAAACTATTTTAAAAAGAAACTAAAAACCGAATTTTTTAAAAGATATTGAAAACTGTTTTTTTTATATAGAGTTTTAAAAACTGTTTTAAAAGAAGAAAAAAACTGCATTTTTAAATAAGGTAAAAACTGCATTTTTAATTAAGGTAAAAACTGCATTTTTATAAAAGAGTTTTAAAAAAAAAAAAACTGTTTTGAAAAGAAAATAAAAAGTGCATTTTTTAAAGAATTAAAAACTGATTTTTAAAAGATTTAAAAACTGATTTTTTAAAAGGTATTGAAAACTGATTTCTTTAAAAAGAAAAATCATATTTTTATATATTGAAAGCGAAGTCAAAATCATATTTTTATATATTGAATAGCGACGTCAAAATTCGATTTTTATAAATTGAATAACGAAGTAAAAATTCGATTTTTACATATGTAGTGGCTATGGGCAACGAAGACAACGAAGATGCGATAGCGATGAAGATTTCTATCAAGGAAGTGCCGTGGAGTTAGGATAGCTATTGGTGAGAACTCCTGTAACAACCCGGAAAATCTGGGCCAGTTTAAAATTTTTATTTTGGCAATTTTAGCGAATTTTGATTATTTAAAATGAATTATTTTAAATAATATCGACGAGAAATTTATTTTGAATAGAATTCAACGTATATATATTATACGCGTCGTCGCTAGAATATAAATATTTATATATAATTATAAATAGAATAGAAAATGGCGCGGTAGTTCGAAAATTCGATTTCTAATTTCAAATGAATATACAGAATTCAATATAAGTCAGAATTGAACGAAACAAGAAATATTTGAATCTGTATAACTATGTCTTTGTAACAAAGTTAACAAACTGAGATTTCATTTTAGAAATGATAAGATATGTCCAGTTTAAAATTAGAAATAGTCGCTGTGGAATTTATATATATTTTTATATATATAAGGCCCTTAAAAATGGACATTTTGCAAATGACCTCGGATCTCGACGAAACCAGTTTTGTTGGGTCCGTGATGTTAGGTTATTGCTAGATTCCAAATTTCGTAATTTTTCGAATCAATATGTGAGCGTGGCAAAGGAAAACGCGTTTGACCAGTTTCAGTTGATTTTAATCGACTGGAAATTGGCCATTTTTCAAACGGTCTCAGAATTCGATGAAACTAGTTTTGTTAGGACCGTATCGTCAGTACGAAGCTAGAAAATATTTTTCAGGAATTTTTCTAGTTAGTATGTGACCCCGGTAATTTGAAATGTACGTTTAAAATTCAATATAGTGATTTAAATGTAAATTCAACTGAAACTAATCGAAACGATCAAATCAGCTTGCGATACATATCCCATTGTGTTCGGAATGGGGGTAAAACGCTATGGACGACAGGCGGTGTAACGACCCGGGGAAAAAGAACGACAATCGGGTTCTCGACAACAATACATAAACCCGTATCTCTTGCCAAAAACCCAAGTATCGAACCCCCAGATTGTCATGAGAAAGAATTTAGAGGGTGAGGATAGAAAGAAAGAAGTATTAGAATAGAAGAAAGAAGAAGAAACACATCAGAATCTCACAGCGGAACGAATAAAATATAATATTAAATCTCTTTATACAAAAACTGTATATACATACCAATCATCAGAGTACACATACATCAGTCACAGCGGAATAATAACTTTGAATAACTAGCGGTGAAGCCGCTTGCTTCCAGCTCCTGAAACTCCAAGCGAAACCTAACCTGGAACATACTCGGTCTGACCCGAGCACATTTGATTTAAAACAAAATACACCGGGTCAGTCTGGAATACTTTCAGTGATAATTTCACAGAACACACACTTGTTTAACTTTGCAAAATCCTTTATGAAATCAAAGGATAATAGTAAGACCAGTCCACACATAAACACGGACGGTTTTCACCTTACTATAACCCAAAACATTTTTGAAATCAATATCTTTCTCTGATATTATCATAATGTCTAAATACAAGTAAATAATAATCTAGAGGAACGCTTGCATCTCACGCTCCACATATATAGTATACAATCGAAAACCGCGGGCGCTTATTGGATATTGGATTCCAACTTGACAAGGTATGGGTCCACCTTCCGTACGTGTATCTCTAGAGGCGAATACACTGGGTTCAACAAGAACGTCTTGCAACCCGGCCCTCACATGACCGACCACTCATTTCGCTTGAGTGTATCGAATGTATATCACCGACGGTTGGGATCAGCAACCGCCACCCGAATAGGGTCAGCATCGAAACATAGATTAAAGAAGCAAAAGGAATTTCTCTAGATAGGTGATCATACACCCTAATGGGAGCGACCCACATAGCCATGCTGCCTGCCCGATTTTTGTCATTTCCCGGTTGATGAGGCTTGAGGCTAGAACTTTATCTCTAGAACATCTGGTCATCATTCACTTTGAATGCCACATCGTCAGATCCGCCAGATCACACTTGATTGACGTCCACAAACATACTCTAGCTATCTGGCTAGAGAATAACCATTTCTCCGCCGTCAACTATCGTACGTTTGGAGAAATCAACTCATGTAATTCCTTTGGAAATACTCTGTCAGACATCCGTCCATACAAGTCATCCCGGAACAGGATGAACCGAAGGTACTCTCCTACTGCATCTCATATAGGAATCACCCCATGAATCAGTAGCGAGAAGTCCTTGCAACCCGTGGATTCCAACCACGACAGAATCACAAATCAAAATAACTCTGGTTGCAGGCCAGAGAAATTCAACAAGTAGTCCTTCCGCTTATGAAGATCAACGGTCTTCACTTGCTCAGTCTTCAATCGACGTCTTCACGTATTTGATGGTCGGAATGGTTTTCTAATATAATTCAATCCCGGACTTTCCGAACCAACAATCGTATTGGTCTGGTTTGATAGTCGGTGTTTTAACTATCAAATAACAATAGTGTGAACACAATGAGTTTTCTGATTCAGTACTTGGCACAACTCGACCTCCTTTAAAATATATTTAACCAAATTCCCTTTTGACTAACTTTAATTGATTTACTTTGATTGATTAACTCTAACTTGACTAACTCGACTTATTTAACTCGACAAACTTGACTTGATTACTACTATTAACTAATACTCGATTTAACTCCATTCGCTCGACTCTAGATCGCAGCGATCACAATGGTTACGCCTGATTCCCTCAGGAAACATCCGACCGCCGTAGGCTATCTGCTGCCCTGCAAATTACGCTAGCAGTCTTACACGATGGAACTTTTTCCTAGATAACTTTGTTTGACTAACTCTAACTATATTCGATCAACTCTAATTCAATAACAAATGCTTAAAATAAATTTTAAAGCACTTATTCTTATTTCCTTTGGAACCATCATCGCAATATTATTAAATTCCCAAAATCTTGCATTAGAGTTTGATGTACCTCGTATAGAGTAAAACAATTTCAATAACTTCACTTACTTCAAACTAATATTGTTCCTCGATAATAGCGAGGCCAACCGAGTTGGGGTATTTTAGTTACCTCTCAGACCTTGGTCAACCCGTTCTTATCTCGGAATAACATCAGTCTATCACTTAACCATTTTCCCAAATCTTATTTACCTTATCGATTTCAAATCGATCCCATAAATTGTTTCTTACATTTGAAATCTTCTTTTAAAGTCTTTTACTTAATTCTCTTATCTAAATTAATATCCATTAGCACATCGCTTTAATTTCAAATATTCTTCCACTTAAAACCTTTTGATTTATAATATAAATCCCTCGTCACATAAATTGATTTCATCTACTTGGACATTTTATAATAAACCTTTATCGCCTTTTTGGCTAAACCTCATCGTCATTTGATCACTGGTTAAATGAATTCCATATATTAAATCTTGTTGAAACTTGGATTTTACAAATCCCTTTAATAAATTCTTACTTGGCATTAAATTGAATTCACCCCTTTAAATTATTTGAAATTTAAAGAATAACTTGCTTTAACATCTACTATATCAAAATATAGTTAACTTTAATCTTAACCCAAAATAGCATTATTATCATGTTTACGTGCTTACTCGATAATAATCCAGGTTATTAACAATAACCAATTCAACTATCTCTTTAGACTATAGCTAATCAAAGATTAACTAATATCCAACACTATTTGATAACTTTAATAAATATTTAACCAACATTTATTTCCTTTGACCATTCTACTTGCACTGGTGGATTTACCAACCATACACATTAGTTAACTATTAACTGAAATTCCAATTGTCATTTCCCCTTTCTTAAATTAATTAATTAACTTAATTAATTTAAGTCACATTTTAATTGTTTGAAACAATAAATTTCCCTTTTTAACAACCTATGGAATATCCTGATTTCTGCTTCTCAACTGATCTAAACCATTTAACTAAATTTCCTTACAAACTCAATTTAAATATATTTAATTTCAATTCCCAATTTAATTACTCGTATAAAATAGTTGAATAACTTTAATTCGGTTATAAGTAAATTTATAACTTTAACCCCGTCAATTCCCCCTGACGGTAAAACAAAGTTAAAATACTACGACTAGACCACTACTGCCCATTTACTTAGTCAACACAACAATTGACTTTAACCATAACAACGATGGTTGTATATTCAACTATCAACATTCAAATAGTTTTGGTGTCAGATGATGTGAACAATCCATATATATGCACAACAAAAACCAAAAACAGTAAATTTTGAGGAATCCGGTCGGATCCTCCAACCTGTCCTTCTCTGCATCACAGATGTCAGTTGATAACAATATGTGAATTAAACAATTTGCAGAATAAAAATAACTGCAACCATCAACCAACAACAAGCAACTTGCATCCATCGCATCCAATCAGCCAATTTAAACTGTTAACCGCAAAATATAATTTACCGTGACTTTACCACATCACAGTATTTCAGAAGGTGTGAGAATTAACTCACCAGAGTTTATTCTGGTCAACGGTTGATGCGTTTGTCGCTTTTAATTTGAACCGTTCATCCAAAAATAGCTGAATTTTCAACGGTGTCGGATTGCCTCCTAGTCAGTGCCATCGGATAGGTCTCGTCCCTGCGATCCCAACGGATCTAGTTTCGCGGAAATCCGTTCTTGTATGTAAAAGTTATCGCTGTTTTAAGTTTGAATATATATATACAATAATTAAAACAACTAAATTATTAATTAATGAATATCTAACCGTTAATTACCTTAATGATTGCGCCACATCATCATTAACAAACCACGCGTTTTCTCTTTCTTTTCATATAAGCCCACGCAGCCCAATACGTGAATCCACACCCCATTCTTCCTTCTTCCCAACATCATTCTCCTCCAAACCAAATGCTCCTGTACGAACTTTCTCCCATAAATAAACACACAGCACCACTCTCAGCTTAACTCCACGCAACGGTCCTCACCACCAACCGCTGTCTCTCCCACTTTATCTTACTTCTTTATTGTTCTTCTCCTGCATGTGGTTCCAGCTCATAGAGATATCTATCGCATGAACCTTCCGCCATCCCTCACGTTAACATCTTAAAGGCCACGCTCCAGTTCAGCAGTTGCTACAGGGGAACTCGCGACTTCCTTTGAAACTAGAAACTACCAGACTTCGCCAACGTTAGAAGCAACCCAACTCCATCCTTGGTCTGCTGTGATGCGAACAAGGAAGAGAAGGTGTTGGTTATGGTGATAGTAAGGGCGCAGTCAGGTCGGCGGGAGGAAGGGATCGGATAGTTATGAAAATGGGAGACAGTTTTGCTCGTTGAAAAATAGAAAATGGTCTGGGTATTTATAGATGAGTGTCTCTTTCGAGTGTACAGTATTATGTTGGTTAAAGTGGAGACAAATTATGTACTCCCTTTTATTTGTTTGGCCAACGCTTAAACCGTAACCATGTGAATTCTACCATTTTCTTCAGCTAGAGTTGTACGTGAAACGACTGCAGAAACGACCAGCCATGTTCGGTCTATTAATTACGAAATGACGAAAGATTTTTGTTCGAATGACTAACGATATTTTTATTATTTTATTATTAAATGATACTTCGTCGTGAAGTAACACGTCAAAACTACCACAAATGACTTCCGTCTACTGATAAAAAAACCAATCTCAGTGTAAAAAGGTATTCTGGTCCCAATGGGACAAGTCTCGTCGAATTCTGATATCGTTTGAAAATTTTTCCTTTATAAAACCAGAAATAAACACGCGTTTTAATTTTTCATGATCACTAGGTAAATCAAATAAATTTGAAACTTTGAAATCTTAAAATAATTCTTCAATACGAACCCAACGGCACTAGTCTCGTCGCATTCTGAGACTGTTTCCCCGGTAGGCTATTTTTAGGCGTACCGCACTGCCATTTCGCACACTATTTTAGCCGATCTCCAAAAATAACAAACTATATAGCTATCCTGATTCTAATCGACGATACGAACTCAACGGAACTGGTTTCGCGGCCTAATTCGATCGTCTGCTCAAATTACCCTCAAATCTCCCTTTATTGATTTAATTCGCGTTATAGAAAATGAACGAGCGTTTATGGCTACCGTGGTCACATACGACATCGGTTTTCCACACCATTCAACACCGTACAATAATTTAACTATACGGTCCCAATGAAATTGATTTCGTCGAAATCTGAGTCCGTTTGCAAAACGGTCATTTTAACGCGTATAATTTGAATAACGATTTCCATAGCGACTATTTCAAAATTTGATTTGGCCATAAATAACAAATTATAACGTGAAATCTGAATTTTTCTCTTTCATATGAAAATTATCATCAATACGGTTCTAACGTTTCTCGTTTCACAGAAATCCGACTTGTTTTGAATTCTGTATAACCAACTGAAGTTCAAAACGCTATATTACGAACTACCGCGCTGCTGCAGCTCGTTATGTAATATAATTATAAATTAAATGTTCTAACGTCGATTTAATAACGAATATATAAATAAAATTTAATATAAACCATATTTAAACCATTTTAAAATATTAAATAAACGGTAAAAATCCTGGGTCGTTACATTCCTTCCCCCTTAAAATAATTTCGTCCTCGAAATTGCTAAGTAGAAGAAATGTCGTCTATTATTGTCTTTTCAAAAATAATAAAATTGAAAACTCGAATTTATTTTCAAACTGACCCTATTGGTTTTAAAACCAATTCAATTCAAATAAAAGGATTTCTCTAAAATTTCCAAAAAATTTCTAACTTCTTAAATTTTAGAAAAATTTCGGCAGAGTCTCCCCTGTACGGAGGGACATCTGCAATATCGCAGGATCAAGAAATATGTATACATCGACTCTCATGGTCGGAAAATTCAAAATCCAAACTCAAAATCCAAACAAAATCCAAAATTTCATATTTTCGTAAGCGTACCTTTTGGCGAGCGTTATTATGCAATAAGCGATAATTTATATTCGAGCTTGCTTTATTATTTTGCAGCTCTATTCTCAAACTGGATTCAATTAACTCCAGAGTTTTCTCTTGAATGGATTTTACAGCTGAATGACCACTTCAGCACCTGTTTCTCAACTCAAATAAATTCATCAGTCATCAAACAACATCAATTATATTCAAGACATCCATATCACCCAATTCGACACACAGTTTAATCCACACGGGATGATAATTATGTATAATCAATCCATTTATTTTCATTTTCTCTTTAATTATCCATTCAAATTATTTCATCTGGATTGATTTATTCAACTTCTTTATTTCATATTGGTTTCAACCACATTGATTCAGGTTCTGGTTTTTATCTCAACACCCAACAGCATAATCCAAACATACAAACAAATCAACCAATTGCCCATATTATAATAACCTTTACTTTTAATTTATTATAAAATAAATTGGGCAAAAATAATCATTAAAAATAATTTTATATCAAATCACAAATACGCTCTCTCGTATATCTACTCAAACTCAATCTAGGGTACTGCTAACCCCATCTCTATTGAGTCACCACAGAGCCAAGGTTAATCATTAAACCAATAGCTCTGATACCACTGTAACGACCCGGGGAAAAAGAACGACAATCGGGTTCTCGACAACAATACATAAACCCGTATCTCTTGCCAAAAACCCAAGTATCGAACCCCTAGATTGTCATGAGAAAGAATTTAGAGGGTGAGGATAGAAAGAAAGAAGTATTAGAATAGAAGAAAGAAGAAGAAACACATCAGAATCTCACAGCGGAACGAATAAAATATAATATTAAATCTCTTTATACAAAAACTGTATATACATACCAATCATCAGAGTACACATACATCAGTCACAGCGGAATAATAACTTTGAATAACTAGCGGTGAAGCCGCTTGCTTCCAGCTCCTGAAACTCCAAGCGAAACCTAACCTGGAACATACTCGGTCTGACCCGAGCACATTTGATTTAAAACAAAATACACCGGGTCAGTCTGGAATACTTTCAGTGATAATTTCACAGAACACACACTTGTTTAACTTTGCAAAATCCTTTATGAAATCAAAGGATAATAGTAAGACCAGTCCACACATAAACACGGACGGTTTTCACCTTACTATAACCCAAAACATTTTTGAAATCAATATCTTTCTCTGATATTATCATAATGTCTAAATACAAGTAAATAATAATCTAGAGGAACGCTTGCATCTCACGCTCCACATATATAGTATACAATCGAAAACCGCGGGCGCTTATTGGATATTGGATTCCAACTTGACAAGGTATGGGTCCACCTTCCGTACGTGTATCTCTAGAGGCGAATACACTGGGTTCAACAAGAACGTCTTGCAACCCGGCCCTCACATGACCGACCACTCATTTCGCTTGAGTGTATCGAATGTATATCACCGACGGTTGGGATCAGCAACCGCCACCCGAATAGGGTAAGCATCGAAACATAGATTAAAGAAGCAAAAGGAATTTCTCTAGATAGGTGATCATACACCCTAATGGGAGCGACCCACATAGCCATGCTGCCTGCCCGATTTTTGTCATTTCCCGGTTGATGAGGCTTGAGGCTAGAACTTTATCTCTAGAACATCTGGTCATCATTCACTTTGAATGCCACATCGTCAGATCCGCCAGATCACACTTGATTGACGTCCACAAACATACTCTAGCTATCTGGCTAGAGAATAACCATTTCTCCGCCGTCAACTATCGTACGTTTGGAGAAATCAACTCATGTAATTCCTTTGGAAATACTCTGTCAGACATCCGTCCATACAAGTCATCCCGGAACAGGATGAACCGAAGGTACTCTCCTACTGCATCTCATATAGGAATCACCCCATGAATCAGTAGCGAGAAGTCCTTGCAACCCGTGGATTCCAACCACGACAGAATCACAAATCAAAATAACTCTGGTTGCAGGCCAGAGAAATTCAACAAGTAGTCCTTCCGCTTATGAAGATCCACGGTCTTCACTTGCTCAGTCTTCAATCGACGTCTTCACGTATTTGATGGTCGGAATGGTTTTCTAATATAATTCAATCCCGGACTTTCCGAACCAACAATCGTATTGGTCTGGTTTGATAGTCGGTGTTTTAACTATCAAATAACAATAGTGTGAACACAATGAGTTTTCTGATTCAGTACTTGGCACAACTCGACCTCCTTTAAAATATATTTAACCAAATTCCCTTTTGACTAACTTTAATTGATTTACTTTGATTGATTAACTCTAACTTGACTAACTCGACTTATTTAACTCGACAAACTTGACTTGATTACTACTATTAACTAATACTCGATTTAACTCCATTCGCTCGACTCTAGATCGCAGCGATCACAATGGTTACGCCTGATTCCCTCAGGAAACATCCGACCGCCGTAGGCTATCTGCTGCCCTGCAAATTACGCTAGCAGTCTTACACGATGGAACTTTTTCCTAGATAACTTTGTTTGACTAACTCTAACTATATTCGATCAACTCTAATTCAATAACAAATGTTTAAAATAAATTTTAAAGCACTTATTCTTATTTCCTTTGGAACCATCATCGCAATATTATTAAATTCCCAAAATCTTGCATTAGAGTTTGATGTACCTCGTATAGAGTAAAACAATTTCAATAACTTCACTTACTTCAAACTAATATTGTTCCTCGATAATAGCGAGGCCAACCGAGTTGGGGTATTTTAGTTACCTCTCAGACCTTGGTCAACCCGTTCTTATCTCGGAATAACATCAGTCTATCACTTAACCATTTTCCCAAATCTTATTTACCTTATCGATTTCAAATCGATCCCATAAATTGTTTCTTACATTTGAAATCTTCTTTTAAAGTCTTTTACTTAATTCTCTTATCTAAATTAATATCCATTAGCACATCGCTTTAATTTCAAATATTCTTCCACTTAAAACCTTTTGATTTATAATATAAATCCCTCGTCACATAAATTGATTTCATCTACTTGGACATTTTATAATAAACCTTTATCGCCTTTTTGGCTAAACCTCATCGTCATTTGATCACTGGTTAAATGAATTCCATATATTAAATCTTGTTGAAACTTGGATTTTACAAATCCCTTTAATAAATTCTTACTTGGCATTAAATTGAATTCACCCCTTTAAATTATTTGAAATTTAAAGAATAACTTGCTTTAACATCTACTATATCAAAATATAGTTAACTTTAATCTTAACCCAAAATAGCATTATTATCATGTTTACGTGCTTACTCGATAATAATCCAGGTTATTAACAATAACCAATTCAACTATCTCTTTAGACTATAGCTAATCAAAGATTAACTAATATCCAACACTATTTGATAACTTTAATAAATATTTAACCAACATTTATTTCCTTTGACCATTCTACTTGCACTGGTGGATTTACCAACCATACACATTAGTTAACTATTAACTGAAATTCCAATTGTCATTTCCCCTTTCTTAAATTAATTAATTAACTTAATTAATTTAAGTCACATTTTAATTGTTTGAAACAATAAATTTCCCTTTTTAACAACCTATGGAATATCCTGATTTCTGCTTCTCAACTGATCTAAACCATTTAACTAAATTTCCTTACAAACTCAATTTAAATATATTTAATTTCAATTCCCAATTTAATTACTCGTATAAAATAGTTGAATAACTTTAATTCGGTTATAAGTAAATTTATAACTTTAACCCCGTCAATTCCCCCTGACGGTAAAACAAAGTTAAAATACTACGACTAGACCACTACTGCCCATTTACTTAGTCAACACAACAATTGACTTTAACCATAACAACGATGGTTGTATATTCAACTATCAACATTCAAATAGTTTTGGTGTCAGATGATGTGAACAATCCATATATATGCACAACAAAAACAAAAAACAGTAAATTTTGAGGAATCCGGTCGGATCCTCCAACCTGTCCTTCTCTGCATCACAGATGTCAGTTGATAACAATATGCGAATTAAACAATTTGCAGAATAAAAATAACTGCAACCATCAACCAACAACAAGCAACTTGCATCCATCGCATCCAATCAGCCAATTTAAACTGTTAACCGCAAAATATAATTTACCGTGACTTTACCACATCACAGTATTTCAGAAGGTGTGAGAATTAACTCACCAGAGTTTATTCTGGTCAACGGTTGATGCGTTTGTCGCTTTTAATTTGAACCGTTCATCCAAAAATAGCTGAATTTTCAACGGTGTCGGATTGCCTCCTAGTCAGTGCCATCGGATAGGTCTCGTCCCTGCGATCCCAACGGATCTAGTTTCGCGGAAATCCGTTCATGTATGTAAAAGTTATCGCTGTTTTAAGTTTGAATATATATATATACAATAATTAAAACAACTAAATTATTAATTAATGAATATCTAACCGTTAATTACCTTAATGATTGCGCCACATCATCATTAACAAACCACGCGTTTTCTCTTTCTTTTCATATAAGCCCACGCAGCCCAATACGTGAATCCACACCCCATTCTTCCTTCTTCCCAACATCATTCTCCTCCAAACCAAATGCTCCTGTACGAACTTTCTCCCATAAATAAACACACAGCACCACTCTCAGCTTAACTCCACGCAACGGTCCTCACCACCAACCGCTGTCTCTCCCACTTTATCTTACTTCTTTATTGTTCTTCTCCTGCATGTGGTTCCAGCTCATAGAGATATCTATCGCATGAACCTTCCGCCATCCCTCACGTTAACATCTTAAAGGCCACGCTCCAGTTCAGCAGTTGCTACAGGGGAACTCGCGACTTCCTTTGAAACTAGAAACTACCAGACTTCGCCAACGTTAGAAGCAACCCAACTCCATCCTTGGTCTGCTGTGATGCGAACAAGGAAGAGAAGGTGTTGGTTATGGTGATAGTAAGGGCGCAGTCAGGTCGGCGGGAGGAAGGGATCGGATAGTTATGAAAATGGGAGACAGTTTTGCTCGTTGAAAAATAGAAAATGGTCTGGGTATTTATAGATGAGTGTCTCTTTCGAGTGTACAGTATTATGTTGGTTAAAGTGGAGACAAATTATGTACTCCCTTTTATTTGTTTGGCCAACGCTTAAACCGTAACCATGTGAATTCTACCATTTTCTTCAGCTAGAGTTGTACGTGAAACGACTGCAGAAACGACCAGCCATGTTCGGTCTATTAATTACGAAATGACGAAAGATTTTTGTTCGAATGACTAACGATATTTTTATTATTTTATTATTAAATGATACTTCGTCGTGAAGTAACACGTCAAAACTACCACAAATGACTTCCGTCTACTGATAAAAAAACCAATCTCAGTGTAAAAAGGTATTCTGGTCCCAATGGGACAAGTCTCGTCGAATTCTGATATCGTTTGAAAATTTTTCCTTTATAAAACCAGAAATAAACACGCGTTTTAATTTTTCATGATCACTAGGTAAATCAAATAAATTTGAAACTTTGAAATCTTAAAATAATTCTTCAATACGAACCCAACGGCACTAGTCTCGTCGCATTCTGAGACTGTTTCCCCGGTAGGCTATTTTTAGGCGTACCGCACTGCCATTTCGCACACTATTTTAGCCGATCTCCAAAAATAACAAACTATATAGCTATCCTGATTCTAATCGACGATACGAACTCAACGGAACTGGTTTCGCGGCCTAATTCGATCGTCTGCTCAAATTACCCTCAAATCTCCCTTTATTGATTTAATTCGCGTTATAGAAAATGAACGAGCGTTTATGGCTACCGTGGTCACATACGACATCGGTTTTCCACACCATTCAACACCGTACAATAATTTAACTATACGGTCCCAATGAAATTGATTTCGTCGAAATCTGAGTCCGTTTGCAAAACGGTCATTTTAACGCGTATAATTTGAATAACGATTTCCATAACGACTATTTCAAAATTTGATTTGGCCATAAATAACAAATTATAACGTGAAATCTGAATTTTTCTCTTTCATATGAAAATTATCATCAATACGGTTCTAACGTTTCTCGTTTCACAGAAATCCGACTTGTTTTGAATTCTGTATAACCAACTGAAGTTCAAAACGCTATATTACGAACTACCGCGCTGCTGCAGCTCGTTATGTAATATAATTATAAATTAAATGTTCTAACGTCGATTTAATAACGAATATATAAATAAAATTTAATATAAACCATATTTAAACCATTTTAAAATATTAAATAAACGGTAAAAATCCTGGGTCGTTACAGGCGGTGGGCCTCGTTTCGAGGTCATGGGTAAAAGTCAACTCTATGCAATTAATTTAATAATAAAAAAAAAAAAAAGAAAAAAAAAATATATTTCCCTCCCTATATCCTTTGTACTGGCCCCCGTTCATTTCTGTTTCAACGAATAAATAAAAAAAAAAAAAAAGTAGAAAACCCTCGTCGAAGACCGACCGCTCCTCCCTCCATCGCGAGCAGATCGATCGACGCCAACGCCTTGTCCTCCTCCAAGCCCCGCCTCGCCTGTTTCCCCTCCCTCAATCGATGACCCAAAGCCTCGAAGCCGCTCCCCGTTCGGAACCCTAGCGCCGCCACCCTCGAACCCTAACGCCGCCACCCTCGAACCCTGTCGCCGCACCTCCGCTTCGCCAACTCCTTCTGCCTCCGACATCGGTGAAACCCCCCCCCCCCTCTGTGAGTTCTATTTATTTATTTTACTTCTGATTTTTAAACTGCATTAAAAACTGAATTTTATAAAACTATAAAAACTGATTTTAAGAAGATTTAAAACTGATTTTTATTTGAGTTCAAAAACTAAATTTGTTTTAAAAGTTTAAAAACTGAATTTGTTTTAAAAGTTTAAAAACTGAATTTGTTTTAAAAGTTTAAAAACTGAATTTGTTTTAAAAGTTTAAAAATTGAATTTGTTTTAAAAGTTTAAAAACTGAATTTGTTTTAAAAGTTTTAAATTAAAAATAGAAGGAGGTTAGAAATTTACAAAGTAAAAATTCGATTTTTACATATTGAATAGCGAACTAAAAATTCGATTTTTACATATTGAATAGCGAACTAAAAATTCGATTTTTATATATTGAATAGCGAAATAAAAATTCGATTTTTATATATATAGTGGCTACGGGCGACGAAGCTGACGAAGATGCGAAAACGGCGAAGACTTCTGCAAATGAAGTGCCGTGGAGCTTGGATAGCTTTCGGTGAGAATTTCTCACCTTTCAATTTCTTTTCTAATTATATATATATACTAGGATGCAGACGGTGCTTAGTAGCACCCGACACAATCGTCCACAGACCATGGACTTGTTTGTTTGACTGTTTGGTAATTGATTGCGATATTGGTTTGAATGTGGTTTGTGGTGTGAAAAATCGAATCGATAAATTGGTTAGGATTAGACGTGCGCCGTTATAAGGCGAAGGAGTAAGGCTAGGTTAGACTCTTACTCCAAATTTTGTGGTTTGCATAACGAAAATTGATTTGATGATGTGTGAATGGCGTGGGCCTTCACTAGACCGGGGACAAGGCTAGGCCTCGTCCCGTTTCTAGTATCGTGCCGTTATGCCGCCGAAATTTTCTAAAATATGTTAGAAAAATAAAAATATCATTTTATTTAAAGAATGAATTGAATAGAAGTTCCTAGGTTGAAATAAAATGTTTTATCGTTAAAAATATAATTTTTAACGTGAATATGAAAATAGTGAAGTGAATAAATAAATATTCATTTACAAACCAGATGGTTTGTTTATGTACACTTATTTGAATGACATTGATTGGGACGATATATTTTACACATCGCCCAACTGCACGAATAAAATATTTGTTTGATTGTTTGAAACCCCACACGGGTGTTGGGATGAAACTTGAAGTTCACTCATCCTGATTGATTAAATATGTCGATCGATTGATTGACAAGCTGCTATAAGCGTTAAATGTCTATATTTGATGCTTATACAGTGTAGTGCACTTTGGTTGATGGTTGATTATTCATCGTTGTTGATATACACATGTGTTGTAGAAAATCCATATAATTAACATTATATGGTAATTGATTGGGCCTCATTCCAGTTTTGAAAAAGAAATATTTGAAATAGAATATTTGAAAATAGAAATTTATGAAGCCGTGTTGATTAGATTGACGCCATTTTGACGTGAACGATATTTATATCAATTTTAAGTGATTTCGAAATGAATTGAATTGAAAACGAATTCAAAGCGAATTGAATTGAAAGTGATTTCGAAATGAATTGAATTGAAATTTGAATTGAATAGAAATGAATTGAATTGAAAACGAATTCAAAGTGAATTGAATTGAAAGTGATTTCGAAATGAATTGAATGGAAAACGAATTCAAAGTGAATTGAATTGAAAGTGATTTCGAAATGAATTGAATTGAAAACAATTGAATTGAATTGAATGGCCTGAATAGAACGCGCCGCGCCGCGGCAGTTCGTGAATTTCGACCATTTATTTCAAACGGACGTTGCGGGAGATCCGACCGTCGGATTCTCCTAAAACCGGAACCGTTGGGTTCGTATCGAAAAGAGCTTTCTAGCGAATGTTAGAAATTTGAAATCTAACGGTTGGATTTGGAATTATGTCCAAATCAAATTTGAAAAAGGTCGCTGTAAGTGCAGTTCGATGGCCATTGATGGAAATCGACTGTACGGGCCTTGATAAAATTATTAAAAATAGTAATAATTTGTGTAAAATCATAAGAAATGATTTGTGAAGATTTGGGATGAAAAACTCCATATTTGAAAAGATAAAAATAGATTTTTATCAAAATGAACTAGTTTTGAACTAGAATTATAATTCTATTTATTTTTAAATAAATAAATTGAATTTGAAAAGGGTTTTGAAAATAACCAGAATTTCCAATGATTGCATTGGAGTGGATTTGAATCGAAATTGTCTTCGGAATATTTCGATGTTGAAATTCGTGATTATACAGATGTTGTTATGGGAATTTGAAAGATATACATTTATATCGTTATTTCAATACGACATTTGTTAATCGTAGAATTTGATATTGAATATAAGCCGATATATTTTCTATTCAGAGCCTTGTATTGAATATCAAATGTGATTTGGGTTTGTCGTGAATGGTGTCTTCACTAACACTGTTCTTGAACCCAGTTGTGAAAAGATTAAATCTTTTATTTAGATTTAATGAAGTGTACCAATTGAATGATATTTAATTGGAGTGAATTGATATTGATTTTTGGGTTTATCGTGGACAGTGTTTTAAATAACACTCGTTCTTTAACCCGATAATCAATGGGATGTGACTTTGGGTTTATCGTGGACAGTGTTTTAAATAACACTCGTTCTTTAACCCGATAATCAATGGGATGTGACTTTGGGTTTATCGTGAACTGTGCTTTAAATGACACTGATTCTTTAACCCAGTCAAAGATTAAAACTAAGTGGAGTTTTAATGAATCTTTAATTAGATTGAAAAGATCGAGAATGGAGTATCACCAGTTTTACTCCAGGCGATAGTTGAATCTTTAATTAGATTTGAACGTGAAATGGTAATTGAATTACCGATAACACTGTGGTGTTAGATATGAAGTACTACCAGTTTTACTTCATGGGATGAATAGGTTGGGATTGGGAAATAAAATAAATGATTACTTCGGTATGGTTCGCTAATCCCGACTAGTTTGAATTGATATTCAAAGGAGATTAAAGAATAAATTCAAAGAATTTATCTTGGATAAAATTAATGGGAACTTTTCCCAAAGTATAGGAATATTTGAATAAAAGAATATTCTGAATTGGAATGAGGCGTATGTTGTGTTTGTGTAACACTTTTATAATATATACGCGAGTTATTCAGAAAGACCGGGTTTATCCCATTCTGAATAACTGATTCGACGTGGTGTCGAAGATGAAGACGATGGTCGAAGACCGGAAGTCTTCACGTCGTTTGGGTGATTACTGATGATCTTGATTGGGCTGTACACCCAAGAAGATGGAAACAGTTTGTGATCGTCCAGACGTACTTGGAGATCGATGGATATGCGAGGTACTAGGTGCCTCCGGTTTCGTTCAGCCCCAGAACGGACTTATAAATGGACTGTGTGTCTGACATTGGATTTTAGTCTGTGCGATTGATTTCTATTAAATATATATATCTGTTTGGCGGCGGAGAATTTATTCTCTTGCTTAACGCCCTTCTCTGAGACGTACGAGCTCAGGGGTTATATATTGATGGATATCAAACACATGGAGTGAATTGCCTGTGTGGCATGCCTAAGTGGCAAATGATCGAGGCTTCTGTTGAAAAGCAAAGTCTTGTGGTGATGATCAAAGCACAGCCTGTGTGGCACAGCTTTGTGTAACGTGAATTCGCGAGCCTCGCACCCCGGTTGTGAACCAAAAACGGGAGACGGACGTCAGGGAGGGCATGCGTTTCTTTCTAGCTAGAAGTGGCGTCAGTGGTTTTACACGCCCTGACGAGTTTGACTTATGTGGTTGTTGCTGTTGCGAGGCGCCTCGGTTATATCGGTTTCGGCCGATGCATTCTGGTCGGCTGACGGACCAGACTTACACCCCATAGGGTGGGGAGACGTAGTGTTCAGGCATAATAATCCACATCGGTGGACCGGCCCTGAGGATCCAGGGGGCAGTTGCGGCTGTTCCTGAGGGGCGGGCTAGAGCGTCTCGAATCGGTTGAGGACTATCTTTTGCCTCGGTTCATAGACGGAAATCCAATTTCCAAATATGTGACATTTGCGGTTTTATTTGTAAACCTATATATGGCGACATAGTGGCATGGGACGCTCATGTCGCCTATGATTGATACTTATGATTTGAAGTTGTTTTATACACTATGCACTTATAGTGGTATCAAATGATTTGTTTTAAACGTATCAAGCATTCTTTGGCTGTTATAAGGGAAAACCCTATCCTCGGCTGCGTTGCATTGTGTGATAGGACCTGGGTCTTATAACAGCTTCATTTTCCTTTATTCAGCATTGCGTTGTTTGTTTTATGCACTGGTATTCTTGGGAGGAAACCCGTTCCGTGTTATACGGCGTGGTCCCTTGATTTACCGAACTTTAAAATAAAGATTAATAACTGTTTTAGTTCTCACACCAGTCACATGACTGACCTGGAGTTTATTGTTTTAACCTAAACTCTGGGTGCCCTTATTTTGACACGGGCAGCTAGTAGTTTTGGTTTTGCAGATTTATATTCACAGGATCCTGGTTTACAGCTGGAACGATATCCGGAAAGCTTTGTATCCGTATATCTACTTCAGTTGTGTATTGTATTATTTTCCGCTGCTATATATTTAAATGTAATTTAAATCTCTGATATTTCTGTGTAATATTTATTTGTTTATACTCTGTATATTCTTGTATTCTGATGCATTGTTGTAATATACAATGAAATGTTCTTCTGTATGCGTTCTGTTTTGTCGTGTTCTCAAACGATAGGGCGTTTCGAACGGCCTGGATCGGTTTAGCGACTGGTTCGGACCGAGCGAAATTCCTTCTCGTCACATTTGGTATCAGAGCTTTGGTTTACAAAGCTCAGAGAACAAGACACATTGGAACCATACGAAAGAATTCATCAGATATTGGATTAGTAATACCCAATTAGAATGACTCGTTAGAGATGGGATCAGTAGTATCCTAGAACGAGTGTGAAGAGTATATTTTTCAAATGAAAACAATTTTTGTTTTGTGAAAATTTAAATCAATTATTCGTATTTGATTTTCTATTAATATTGAGTTGGACAGTCCAGTATATAAAGATTTTGCGTATACGTCTGATCCGCGTGTATTCGAAGTTTTAATATATTGGATAGATATAGATTCACACTCTAGTCGCCCGAAGATGATTCTGATGATTGTAGCTACATCATCAGAATTAGTGTTCGAGTGTTGAAGGTGTGATTTTCTATATATTTCCATTAGGCTGGTGTGAGAACCAAAACTTATATATAGTTAGAACACATTGTTGTGAATTGGTATCAAAAACATGATTTTTTGTATATGTATCAAAATTATGAATTTGATAATCTAATTCACTAATTGATTGATGTTTGTGTTGATTGTTTATTTGTTTGATAATTTTGAACCATTTCGCCTAATTGTATCAAATAATAAATTGTATTGAAATTGGTCGCATTTGCTTGCATATACATATACTTACATTGAACAGGTCATAGCAAGGAGGCTAGAGCCAGAGAATAAAATTTGTTTGCCCGACAAATAGGTACATGTTTACTACATAATTTCCTGTTTTGTTTGGGTGATGATGATTTTGTGAGCCTATTGGCTAGCCGCTTGGCTTTTTCTTTTTCTTTTTGAGATCTGAAGGACCGGGGAAGCTATTTGAAATTCCCCGATGCTCCCGGTGCAGGGGAGGTTATGGCGAAATTTTTCAAAAATTTAGGGTGTTAGCCAAATTTTTGAAATTTTGAAAATTCTCAGAAACTAAAGAGTTGGAGAATGGAAGCCAGATCGAACATAGAGTTGATTAATCAAACCACTTTCGACTTTGTTCCTTTTCGGGGACGAAAAGTTTTAAGTGGGGGAGATTGTAACAACCCGGAAAATCTGGGCCAGTTTAAAATTTTTATTTTGGCAATTTTAGCGAATTTTGATTATTTAAAATGAATTATTTTAAATAATATCGACGAGAAATTTATTTTGAATAGAATTCAACGTATATATATTATACGCGTCGTCGCTAGAATATAAATATTTATATATAATTATAAATAGAATAGAAAATGGCGCGGTAGTTCGAAAATTCGATTTCTAATTTCAAATGAATATACAGAATTCAATATAAGTCAGAATTGAACGAAACAAGAAATATTTGAATCTGTATAACTATGTCTTTGTAACAAAGTTAACAAACTGAGATTTCATTTTAGAAATGATAAGATATGTCCAGTTTAAAATTAGAAATAGTCGCTGTGGAATTTATATATATTTTTATATATATAAGGCCCTTAAAAATGGACATTTTGCAAATGACCTCGGATCTCGACGAAACCAGTTTTGTTGGGTCCGTGATGTTAGGTTATTGCTAGATTCCAAATTTCGTAATTTTTCGAATCAATATGTGAGCGTGGCAAAGGAAAACGCGTTTGACCAGTTTCAGTTGATTTTAATCGACTGGAAATTGGCCATTTTTCAAACGGTCTCAGAATTCGATGAAACTAGTTTTGTTAGGACCGTATCGTCAGTACGAAGCTAGAAAATATTTTTCAGGAATTTTTCTAGTTAGTATGTGACCCCGGTAATTTGAAATGTACGTTTAAAATTCAATATAGTGATTTAAATGTAAATTCAACTGAAACTAATCGAAATGATCAAATCAGCTTGCGATACATATCCCATTGTGTTCGGAATGGGGGTAAAACGCTATGGACGACAGGCGGTGGGCCTCGTTTCGAGGTCATGGGTAAAAGTCAACTCTATGCAATTAATTTAATAATAAAAAAAAAAAGTAAAAAAAAATATATTTCCCTCCCTATATCCTTTGTACTGGCCCCCGTTCATTTCTGTTTCAACGAATAAAAAAAAAAAAAAAAAAAAAAAGTAGAAAACCCTCGTCGAAGACCGACCGCTCCTCCCTCCATCGCGAGCAGATCGATCGACGCCACCGCCTTGTCCTCCTCCAAGCCCCGCCTCGCCTGTTTCCCCTCCCTCAATCGATGACCCAAAGCCTCGAAGCCGCTCCCCGTTCGGAACCCTAGCGCCGCCACCCTCGAACCCTAACGCCGCCACCCTCGAACCCTGCCGCCGCACCTCCGCTTCGCCAACTCCTTCTGCCTCCGACATCGGTGAAACCCCCCCCCCCCCCTCTGTGAGTTCTATTTATTTATTTTACTTCTGATTTTTAAACTGCATTAAAAACTGAATTTTATAAAACTATAAAAACTGATTTTAAGAAGATTTAAAACTGATTTTTATTTGAGTTCAAAAACTGAATTTGTTTTAAAAGTTTAAAAACTGAATTTGTTTTAAAAGTTTAAAAACTGAATTTGTTTTAAAAGTTTAAAAACTGAATTTGTTTTAAAAGTTTAAAAATTGAATTTGTTTTAAAAGTTTAAAAACTGAATTTGTTTTAAAAGTTTTAAATTAAAAATAGAAGGAGGTTAGAAATTTACAAAGTAAAAATTCGATTTTTACATATTGAATAGCGAACTAAAAATTCGATTTTTACATATTGAATAGCGAACTAAAAATTCGATTTTTATATATTGAATAGCGAAATAAAAATTCGATTTTTATATATATAGTGGCTACGGGCGACGAAGCTGACGAAGATGCGAAAACGGCGAAGACTTCTGCAAATGAAGTGCCGTGGAGCTTGGATAGCTTTCGGTGAGAATTTCTCACCTTTCAATTTCTTTTCTAATTATATATATATACTAGGATGCAGACGGTGCTTAGTAGCACCCGACACAATCGTCCACAGACCATGGACTTGTTTGTTTGACTGTTTGGTGATTGATTGCGATATTGGTTTGAATGTGGTTTGTGGTGTGAAAAATCGAATCGATAAATTGGTTAGGATTAGACGTGCGCCGTTATAAGGCGAAGGAGTAAGGCTAGGTTAGACTCTTACTCCAAATTTTGTGGTTTGCATAACGAAAATTGATTTGATGATGTGTGAATGGCGTGGGCCTTCACTAGACCGGGGACAAGGCTAGGCCTCGTCCCGTTTCTAGTATCGTGCCGTTATGCCGCCGAAATTTTCTAAAATATGTTAGAAAAATAAAAATATCATTTTATTTAAAGAATGAATTGAATAGAAGTTCCTAGGTTGAAATAAAATGTTTTATCGTTAAAAATATAATTTTTAACGTGAATATGAAAATAGTGAAGTGAATAAATAAATATTCATTTACAAACCAGATGGTTTGTTTATGTACACTTATTTGAATGACATTGATTGGGACGATATATTTTACACATCGCCCAACTGCACGAATAAAATATTTGTTTGATTGTTTGAAACCCCACACGGGTGTTGGGATGAAACTTGAAGTTCACTCATCCTGATTGATTAAATATGTCGATCGATTGATTGACAAGCTGCTATAAGCGTTAAATGTCTATATTTGATGCTTATACAGTGTAGTGCACTTTGGTTGATGCTTGATTATTCATCGTTGTTGATATACACATGTGTTGTAGAAAATCCATATAATTAACATTATATGGTAATTGATTGGGCCTCATTCCAGTTTTGAAAAAGAAATATTTGAAATAGAATATTTGAAAATAGAAATTTATGAAGCCGTGTTGATTAGATTGACGCCATTTTGACGTGAACGATATTTATATCAATTTTAAGTGATTTCGAAATGAATTGAATTGAAAACGAATTCAAAGTGAATTGAATTGAAAGTGATTTCGAAATGAATTGAATTGAAATTTGAATTGAATAGAAATGAATTGAATTGAAAACGAATTCAAAGTGAATTGAATTGAAAGTGATTTCGAAATGAATTGAATGGAAAACGAATTCAAAGTGAATTGAATTGAAAGTGATTTCGAAATGAATTGAATTGAAAACGAATTCAAAGTGAATTGAATTGAAAGTGATTTCGAAATGAATTGAATTGAAAACGAATTCAAAGTGAATTGAATTGAAAGTGATTTCGAAATGAATTGAATTGAAAACGAATTCAAAGTGAATTGAATTGAAAGTGATTTCGAAATGAATTGAATTGAAAACGAATTCGAATTGAATTGAAAGTGAATTGAAATGAATTCAAATTGAATTGAAATTTGAATTGAATAGAAATGAATTTTGAAACGAATCTATAAAGAAGAATTCAATTTTGTTTTGAATTGAAATGGAAGTTGAAATAGATTTTTGAAACGAATTCAAAACTATTTATATAATTCGTTTTAAATAGAAATCGACGATATATATATAATATATATTATATATATAATAAAATGGCCTGAATAGAACGCGCCGCGCCGCGGCAGTTCGTGAATTTCGACCATTTATTTCAAACGGACGTTGCGGGAGATCCGACCGTCGGATTCTCCTAAAACCGGAACCGTTGGGTTCGTATCGAAAAGAGCTTTCTAGCGAATGTTAGAAATTTGAAATCTAACGGTTGGATTTGGAATTATGTCCAAATCAAATTTGAAAAAGGTCGCTGTAAGTGCAGTTCGATGGCCATTGATGGAAATCGACTGTACGGGCCTTGATAAAATTATTAAAAATAGTAATAATTTGTGTAAAATCATAAGAAATGATTTGTGAAGATTTGGGATGAAAAACTCCATATTTGAAAAGATAAAAATAGATTTTTATCAAAATGAACTAGTTTTGAACTAGAATTATAATTCTATTTATTTTTAAATAAATAAATTGAATTTGAAAAGGGTTTTGAAAATAACCAGAATTTCCAATGATTGCATTGGAGTGGATTTGAATCGAAATTGTCTTCGGAATATTTCGATGTTGAAATTCGTGATTATACAGATGTTGTTATGGGAATTTGAAAGATATACATTTATATCGTTATTTCAATACGACATTTGTTAATCGTAGAATTTGATATTGAATATAAGCCGATATATTTTCTATTCAGAGCCTTGTATTGAATATCAAATGTGATTTGGGTTTGTCGTGAATGGTGTCTTCACTAACACTGTTCTTGAACCCAGTTGTGAAAAGATTAAATCTTTTATTTAGATTTAATGAAGTGTACCAATTGAATGATATTTAATTGGAGTGAATTGATATTGATTTTTGGGTTTATCGTGGACAGTGTTTTAAATAACACTCGTTCTTTAACCCGATAATCAATGGGATGTGACTTTGGGTTTATCGTGGACAGTGTTTTAAATAACACTCGTTCTTTAACCCGATAATCAATGGGATGTGACTTTGGGTTTATCGTGAACTGTGCTTTAAATGACACTGATTCTTTAACCCAGTCAAAGATTAAAACTAAGTGGAGTTTTAATGAATCTTTAATTAGATTGAAAAGATCGAGAATGGAGTATCACCAGTTTTACTCCAGGCGATAGTTGAATCTTTAATTAGATTTGAACGTGAAATGGTAATTGAATTACCGATAACACTGTGGTGTTAGATATGAAGTACTACCAGTTTTACTTCATGGGATGAATAGGTTGGGATTGGGAAATAAAATAAATGATTACTTCGGTATGGTTCGCTAATCCCGACTAGTTTGAATTGATATTCAAAGGAGATTAAAGAATAAATTCAAAGAATTTATCTTGGATAAAATTAATGGGAACTTTTCCCAAAGTATAGGAATATTTGAATAAAAGAATATTCTGAATTGGAATGAGGCGTATGTTGTGTTTGTGTAACACTTTTATAATATATACGCGAGTTATTCAGAAAGACCGGGTTTATCCCATTCTGAATAACTGATTCGACGTGGTGTCGAAGATGAAGACGATGGTCGAAGACCGGAAGTCTTCACGTCGTTTGGGTGATTACTGATGATCTTGATTGGGCTGTACACCCAAGAAGATGGAAACAGTTTGTGATCGTCCAGACGTACTTGGAGATCGATGGATATGCGAGGTACTAGGTGCCTCCGGTTTCGTTCAGCCCCAGAACGGACTTATAAATGGACTGTGTGTCTGACATTGGATTTTAGTCTGTGCGATTGATTTCTATTAAATATATATATCTGTTTGGCGGCGGAGAATTTATTCTCTTGCTTAACGCCCTTCTCTGAGACGTACGAGCTCAGGGGTTATATATTGATGGATATCAAACACATGGAGTGAATTGCCTGTGTGGCATGCCTAAGTGGCAAATGATCGAGGCTTCTGTTGAAAAGCAAAGTCTTGTGGTGATGATCAAAGCACAGCCTGTGTGGCACAGCTTTGTGTAACGTGAATTCGCGAGCCTCGCACCCCGGTTGTGAACCAAAAACGGGAGACGGACGTCAGGGAGGGCATGCGTTTCTTTCTAGCTAGAAGTGGCGTCAGTGGTTTTACACGCCCTGACGAGTTTGACTTATGTGGTTGTTGCTGTTGCGAGGCGCCTCGGTTATATCGGTTTCGGCCGATGCATTCTGGTCGGCTGACGGACCAGACTTACACCCCATAGGGTGGGGAGACGTAGTGTTCAGGCATAATAATCCACATCGGTGGACCGGCCCTGATGATCCAGGGGGCAGTTGCGGCTGTTCCTGAGGGGCGGGCTAGAGCGTCTCGAATCGGTTGAGGACTATCTTTTGCCTCGGTTCATAGACGGAAATCCAATTTCCAAATACGTGACATTTGCGGTTTTATTTGTAAACCTATATATGGCGACATAGTGGCATGGGACGCTCATGTCGCCTATGATTGATACTTATGATTTGAAGTTGTTTTATACACTATGCACTTATAGTGGTATCAAATGATTTGTTTTAAACGTATCAAGCATTCTTTGGCTGTTATAAGGGAAAACCCTATCCTCGGCTGCGTTGCATTGTGTGATGGGACCTGGGTCTTATAACAGCTTCATTTTCCTTTATTCAGCATTGCGTTGTTTGTTTTATGCACTGGTATTCTTGGGAGGAAACCCGTTCCGTGTTATACGGCGTGGTCCCTTGATTTACCGAACTTTAAAATAAAGATTAATAACTGTTTTAGTTCTCACACCAGTCACATGACTGACCTGGAGTTTATTGTTTTAACCTAAACTCTGGGTGCCCTTATTTTGACACGGGCAGCTAGTAGTTTTGGTTTTGCAGATTTATATTCACAGGATCCTGGTTTACAGCTGGAACGATATCCGGAAAGCTTTGTATCCGTATATCTACTTCAGTTGTGTATTGTATTATTTTCCGCTGCTATATATTTAAATGTAATTTAAATCTCTGATATTTCTGTGTAATATTTATTTGTTTATACTCTGTATATTCTTGTATTCTGATGCATTGTTGTAATATACAATGAAATGTTCTTCTGTATGCGTTCTGTTTTGTCGTGTTCTCAAACGATAGGGCGTTTCGAACGGCCTGGATCGGTTTAGCGACTGGTTCGGACCGAGCGAAATTCCTTCTCGTCACAACTCCTCACCCAAAATATTTCTTTTTCTAGTTATATATATATACTAGGATGCAGACGGTGCTTAGTAGCACCCGACACAATCGTCCACAGACCATGGACTTGTTTGTTTGGTTGCATAAATAAATTTGATGACTTGATTTGAATTGGTTGATTGGGGAATTTGATTGATGTGAAATCGATAATAAAATATCGAATATATTGAAAGTGAAAACGATATATATATTGAAAGTGAAAATATCGAATATATTGAAAGTGAAAATATCAAATATATCGAAAGTGAAAATATTGAATATATTGAAAGTGAAAATATCAAATATATCGAAAGTGAAAATATTGAATATATTGAAAGTGAAAATATCGAATATATTGAAAGTGAAAATATCGAATATATCGAAAGTGAAAATATCGAATATATTGAAAGTGAAAATATTATATATATTAGAAGTGTATGAAATATATATATTGAAAGTGAAAGTATCGAATATATTGAAAATGAATATATCGTATATATTGAAAATGAATATATCGTATGTATTGAAAATGAAAATATCGTATATAGTGAAAGGTGAATATATATATATATATATGAATTGAAAACGATGTATATGAAATATATATATGAATTGAAAACGATGTATATGAAATATTCGAATTGAAAACGATGTATATGAAATATTCGAATTGAACTAAATAGAAAACGAATTCGAAATGAATTGAATAGAAAACGAATTCGAATTGAATTGAATAGAAAACGAATTCGAATTGAATTGAATAGAAAACGAATTCGAATTGAATTGAATAGAAAATGAATTCGAATTGAATTGAATTGAAAACGAATTCGAATTGAATTGAATAGAAAACGAATTCGAATTGAATTGAATAGAAAACGAATTCGAATTGAATTGAATTGAAAACGAATTCGAATTGAATTGAATAGAAAACGAATTCGAATTGAATTGAATAGAAAAGGAATTCGAATTGAATTGAATAGGAAACGAATTCGAATTGAATTGAATAGAAAACGAATTCGAATTGAATTGAATAGAAAACGAATTCGATTTGAATTGAATAGAAAACGAATTCGAATTGAATTGAATAGAAAACGAATTCGAATTGAATTGAATAGAAAACGAATTCGAATTGAATTGAATAGAAAACGAATTCGAATTGAATTGAATAGAAAACGAATTCGAATTGAATTGAATAGAAAACGAATTCGAATTGAATTGAATAGAAAACGAATTCGAAATGAATTGAATTGAAACCGAATTCAAATTGAATTGAAATTTGAATTGAATAGAAATGAATTTTAAAACGAATCTATAAAGAAGAATTCAATTGTGATTTGAATTGAAAAGGAAGTTGAAAATGTTTTTGAAACGAATTCAAAACTATTTATATAATTCGTTTTAAATAGAAATCGACGAAATATATATTATATATATTATATATATAATATAATGGCCTGAATAGAACGCGCCGCGCCACGGCAGTTCGCGAATTTCGACCATTTATTTCAAACGGACATTACGGGAGATCCGACCGTCGGATTCTCCTGAAATCAGAACCGTTGGGTTCGTATCGAAAAGAGCTTTCTAAGGAATATTAGAAATTTGAAATCTAACGGTTGGATTTGGAATTACGTCCAAATCAAATTTGAAAAAGGTCGCTGTAAGTGCAGTTCGATGGCCATTGATGGAAATCGACCGTACAGGCCTTGATAAAATTATTAAAAATAGTAATAATTTGTGTAAAATCATAAGAAATGATTTGGGAAGAATTGGGATGGAAAACTCCATATTTGAAAAGATAAAAATAGATTTTTATCGAAATGAACTAGTTATTAACTAGAAAAATAATCCAATGGTTAAAAATAAATAAATTGGATTAGATTTGAATTGAAATTATCAATGGATATTTTCGATATTGGATTCCGTGATTATACAGATATCGTGATGGGAATTTGGAAGATATCGATATCGTTATTCCCGATATGATATCTGTTGGTTTCAGGATTTGATGTTAAATATAAGTCAATACTCTCTCTATTTAAAACCTTATATTTAATGTCAAATTTGATTGATTGATGGTTTGGATTGTGCTCGACCAGTTTATGAGCAGAATATGCTTTTGCATTTAGCATTGGGTTGGGTTGAAAATATCTGTGTGCTAACGCCTTGTGAAACACTTCACGATTTGACGATAAGGTGTTTAGCGATGTTGTGTTCATTTCAAATTTAACGAATGATTGTGAAATGATATTTTCCTTAAGTGAAAAGAAATGTATTCCCGATTTTGGACAGGGAATGTTTTATAAAAATGTTTTATAAAACAGAAAGGATTTCGAGGCCCAAAACCCGATGATTTCTAAAGTGATTTAGAAATGTATTATATGTTACATTGTGATTATTATGTTGTGAAATGATTTTCCCTACTTCGGGATATGAAATGATTTAGTATGTGGCTAAAGATTCGGGTAACCCTGAGACTAAAAGTATGGGTGAGAGGGCGGTGTATGCTCTCCATGAGTGGGAGGTGCATCGTCGGTGTAGCCTACTCCTACGTGGGGTAGGTGCACATATATATATCGAGTTGCGAGGTGCGTACCCTTTGCCTTGTCGATGGGGAGCACGATATTTGGTTGCATACTTGTTTGTATGCATTGTTATGTTTTGGAATTCATATTTCCAAATGATTTGATTTGAGATCCCGAAGTGAAATCTACTTTGATATAGAAAGTTAGATATGTATTTCAAATGATTTGAAATAAGAAATCGGGAATAAAATCCAAAGGAATAATTTCTGTAAATTGAATTGGATTTGGAAAATCTAAGTGTGGTGATTAATCTAAATGGGTAGATTGGGATATTGCATGTTGATTGATGCATAGTAGATCCATATATCTATATTGATTGTTGTTTATACACTGGCTTTCATGGGGGTAAACCCGTTCCGCGAAAGTGGCGTGGTCCCGTGATTTGCCTTATTTTTGAACAAAGTTAACAACTGTTTTTGAGTTCTCACACCAGTCCCATGACTGACTCGTAGTTTGCTTTTCCCTTGAGAACTCGGGTGCCCCTATTTTCCACACGGGCAGTCGAGTAGTTTTATTTTGCAGATGTTTTGAGCAGGATTCTGGATTGAAGCTTTAAGCTGTGTCCAGACATTTACAGTCTTCCGCTGTGTAGTTTATATTTCCGCTGTGCACTGTTTTACATTTATGTAAATTTATCTTCCGCTGTGTATTATATTTCGATATACTCTGATATTCTGTACTCTGATGTAACATTATTATGATGTTTATTGAAGTCTTCTGGTATTTGTTCTGATGTGTTGTATACCCAAAGTTAGCGTATGCGGGATTCGAACGGTCTTGGTCGGTTTAACGATCGATTAGGTCCGGGCGAAATCCGGTGTCGTTACAAAAGGGCTACAACGTCAGACATACATTCCATTTATGAACTTATGCCCTGGGTCTGGACGAAAGTCAAATCCGTACAAATCAACACTACGTCCGGATAACTACCATCTTAGCCCCGTCTTGGGAGCAAATCAATCAAGGACCTCAACACTAGTTACCCATTCGATGTGAAGATCGTCGGTCTTCAATCGCCGTCTTCAACTCTTAGATTTAGAACGTCGTGTAATCATTTGAAATGAGATTGAACTCGGTCTTTTCAAATGATTCTCGCATATATATATATATATAATTTGAAAACATTTCATATCGTTATTGATATTTGATAACGACCTATCGCTATTTTTATTTATATAAAAATAGCCTAAATTAATTTAACGACGCTTCGGGTAAATGGGCGACCCTGGCGCTGTTTTTAACCAAATTTTGATTTACACATATCTTGAAATCTAACCGTTGGATTTTGGCGAAATTTATGTCATTGGAAAGATCTTCCCAAAGCGGTCCAAACAGCTCCAGTTTTGGGAAAATCCGACGGTCGGATCTCTCTGTATAGCCGTTTAAAGTTACGATCGCCGATACGCGAACTGTCACGCGCGTTCTGTTTAATTTATAATTTATATTTATATATATAAATATAAATCGTTTGACTATTCCAATTTCAAAAGTCTATTCTTTTTATCGCATCTAAAATGACGATAAAAATATCACTTGTTTTAGTTACCCTAAATGTAAATTATGCTTTATCTATCATTTGTCTTATTTACTGAATGTAAATAAATTATATTCCTTTCTTATTCTATTTAGTTACCTAAATGTAAATAAATATATTCTTATCCTTTTCTTATTTATTTACCTAAATGTAAATAAATGTTTTATTTTTACTTTTGCTATATTTATTTACATTAATTGTAAACAAATGTATCTAATTTCTTATTCATATTTATTTACCCTATTTGTAAATAAATAGTTTCATTTTCCTTTGCAAATCTTATTTACATAGTAAATGTAAATAATTGTATTTCTTTAATTCTTTTCTAATATTCCTTTTTAACCTAAAAAGAATATCTTACGTTAATTCTTTTCTAACCTTTCTTATTTAACCAAATGTATATTTTATTTTTTTATCTTAACAAAATATATTTTATCTTTACTACTTTTTCTTTTAAATAAAATATTTATTTTGCTTTCATTCTTTATATTAAACAAAATGTAAATTTTGTTTAACATGGCCTAATTGACAATTATGTTAATTTTATTCATTAATCAAGTTTACCACAAAATGTTATTCTTATCGTATTTAACATTTCTAAACAAGATGTCCTTTTTAATCATATTAACATTAAATAGACAAAATGTCCTTTTTATTCATATTAACATTAAATAGACAAAATGTCCCTTTTTATTCATATTAACATTTTATTTTCTTTTACATAAGAAAATTGGTTTCTTTTACTTTTACATAAAAAGTGTTTTCTTTTCTTTTACATAAGAAAATTGTTTTCTTTTACTTTTACATAAAAAGTAATGTTCATTTTTCTTATTTCCTTCACATTAGAAAATAATGTTCATTTTCTTATTTTCTTTACATTAGAAAATGATGTTCATTTTTCTTATTTCATTTTTCCTTTCTTTTTAACTTTTATTTCCTTTTACAAAGAAAATGTACTTTTTATCCTTTTATTTTCTTTTATAAAGAAAATGTACTTTTTATCCTTTTATTTTCTTTTATAAAGAAAATGTACTTTTTATCCTTTTATTTTCTTTTATAAAGAAAATATATTTTCCTTTAAATTAGAAATATGTTTTCTTTTTCTTTAACATAGGAAATGTTTGTCTTTTCTTTAACATAGAAAAATGTTTGCTTTTTCTTTAACATAGAAAATGTTTTTCTTTTTCTTTAACATAGAAAATGTTTTTCTTTTTCTTTAACATAGAAAATGTTTTTCTTTTTCTTTAACATAGAAAATGTTTTTCTTTTTAACAAAGAAAATGTTCTCCAAAGTTAATCTACCTTTCTATGTAATATTTGCATCGTAAAATGCAATAAAAAAAAGTGAATTTTATTTCTAATGTAGACGTCTTCTCTAGCGTCAACATTTCTAAAATAACAACATTTTCTAATGTAAGTTTTCGATTTATTTCTACACTATAAACATGACGGTGAAGTTTTGATTCATATCAACATTATAAACATGACGGTGAAATTCAATGTCATTTCAACCAATTAACATCACATGGTTATTTGTGCCATTACACCAGATTAACACACAAAAAGGGGTTTTGGTGTCATTGCACTAAATTAACACAACAAAAGGGATTTTGTGTCATTACGCTACATTAACACAACAATTAAATTGGTGTTGTCACAATACAGTTAACCCAACATATAAATTGGTGTCATCATAATACAGTTAACACAATGATATAGGTTTGGGTGTCATCTCAGTCTATATTAACATAGACATGATTTGGTGCAACTTTGATGAATCAAAATAAAGGCCTCATCTTTACTTTTATTTGTAAATAAAAATAAAGATTAAAACTTACATTTTATTTTATAAATAAAGATTTAACTTGCATTTATGAAATAAAGATAGAAATGGGTATTTTAATTTGTAGACAAGACAAGGATAAAAATTGTCCTTTTATTTGTTTTGACCAAATGAACCCAAAATTTGTTCTTTCACCTTGTTGACAAAATTAACACAAAACTTGCCCTTTTACTTTGTTGACAAAATTTACATAAAATTTGTCCTTTTACTTTGTTGACAAAATTTACATAAAATTTGACTTTTAATTTATAAAGAAAACCACATGTCAAAATTTGTCCTTTTTGTTTACAAAGAAAATAACATGAAATAATTCCTTTTTGTTTTGTTAACAAAATTTTGTCTTTTTCTTATGCATACAAAATAACACAAAAACTTGTCCTTTTAATAACAAAGTTAATGTTAGAACTTGTTAACCAAATTTATGTTAAAACTTTATCCTTTTTATTTCACTAACAAAATTAATGTTAGAAACTTTGTTCTTTTATTTTACTAACAAAATTGTGTTAAAACTTTGTTGACAAAATTAAATGTTAAAACTTTGTCCTTTTCATTATGTAAAAAAAAAATTGTTTTTCTATTATGTAAACAAAAATTGGCCTTTTTTTTTATGTACATAAAAATTTTGTCTTTTTATTTTACAACAAAATTACATATTAAAATCGTCTTTTATTTGTAAACAAAATAAACCAAACAAGATTAAATGTTTTAATTTTATTTAAGAAAATAAAATGAGAGTAAAAATCAAAGTAAAAACTTTGTCATTTGTTTTGTAAACAAAAATTTATGTTAACAATTGGTGTTTTATTTTATAAACCAAATTCATGTAACAAGGATTTAATATTTAATAATTTAAGAAATAAAAAAAATATCAAAACAATAAAGATGAGACTTTATCTTGAATACATCAAGAAATGGAGAACCAGAATAACATGGCTAATTCAACACAGCACAGAACATTATAGATCACAACAAATCAGCACTGCAACAATTTACATGCAACATCAACATACAACAAGCATACATCGCAGAACTAAATTAATCACCACACATACAACGATTTAAATCATCGATAAAAATAATTAAATTACTTAATTATTTAAAAGTAAGAAATCTCACAGTCGTATTTATCTGAATTTCCAACTGCTTCAGAATTGGTTATAGTCTGCTTCAAAAGAGAACCCAAAGCATCGCCACCTACATCCGAACATCGCATCACCTACAGGCCGTCGGACCACCATCCATGGCGCCAGCGTCGACCGCCTTCAGTCGCTCCTCCCACGCGCCGAGCCACAGGGAACTCGGATCCCTCCTTGCTTCGCGAATTGAACCCAAACCCAACGTCTTTGGCCTCCAAATCCTCATGATATTCGCCACTAAATTCGATCATAGCCATCCATTATAAAGAGCTTATCCACCTCTATAATTTCCTTTTGGAGTTTTTGATTTTCATTGATTATGTAGGAAGAAAAGTGGGGTTAAGATTCGGAGCTTTGTGGCCATTGTTTCAATGAAGTGGCGGCTGAAAGATTAGGCTTTGGGTTTGGTTTTTCTATTCTATTATAGTAAAATGTTATTAAATAACCTTAAAAGCCTGCTAATTTGTATGTTACAAAGGAAAATGAATTGAATAAATATTAAATATTGATTGATTGATCGTAAATAAATTTTATTTACCTTATTTGGAAAGAAATTTCTCTTGATTGCAATTATGAAGGAAAGAAAATTATCTCATAAAGTCTACACATTTTTCCTGCTATATATTATATAGAGGTTGTGGTTTTTAATAAAACCCCTTGCCTATTTTTATTTACATGCATTAATGACTCTTCACATATGGTAGGTTACGAAAGAAATAAATTAGCTGACTAGGCATGCGGTAATGGTCTAATTAATGTTTAATTATTATTTTATTAACTTAACATTTAACTCACAAAATAATTAACATTTCTTAATGTTCAATTTACAATTTTTTTTATTCACAAAATATCATTAATTTAAGTGGTAATTAAGTTCAAAGTCAACCATTTACATTTTGAGCTACTTTAATATACATTATAATATCGCTTAATGTTGATAATAATATGTTAATTGGTTTCCAAAAATCGAATTTACTTATAATATCATATTAACAATCTTTCAAATATTACTCAAACCATTATTTCCTTCCATAATTCAAATTTTTATTAACATAACTTAAATAACAAATCAATCTTATCAAATGTATTCAATGTCATAAAATGTTAATTAGAAAAAAAATTATTCGCATAATCAGATATTACCTAATTAACAAGATGTTATCAAACCGAAGAATATTAGTATTAGTAAATCAACAAACACTATTAATTCAATGCTACATATTCACTAAATTGTCATTTAGTTAATAAATCATTACATTTAGGAAGTTTTCCAAATTTTCCCTTGATAATTCATATAAATCGCAATGAGTCCTATATGCATTCACCCATCAAGCAACCGTTTTATACATTCATTTCCTACATGCACAACAAATAAATTTTCGAATATGCGTTATACACTAACGCGCATTGATATGCATTTATTGGCAACTATTACAACGTTATATACTATATTCATATGACAATATTGTTTCATAACCAGTAACTAATCACCTATGCAACCAATTACCATTCATTATCACATCCTTTAACTACGTATATCATAAATTTAAATCATATCAAGAAATAAAAATTAAATTGCAGTGTTCTCACAATTACATACATCTCCCTTATAGGAATTAGAATAGGAATACGGGAATTTCTTTATTTAGAATTAAACTACATATAAAGTTAAAATATTCTCCATTAGCAAAACGTTCACATTAAGAATTTAAATAAATAATCCATATATTTTATTACATGTGAATTGTTCACGCTCCGTATTTGCATTAAAAAGAATATTCTTGACATATTTTAAATATATGTTTCTTTTCTCTTTTAGCAGTTAATTTCTAGCAATGTTAAAAATAATGTTTTTAACACTTTTATATTTTCTAACATATATCTTTCTTTACTTCAAATAAAAATAAATTTTTAGTTCATACTAATTCAAAATAAATTATTTTAAACAACCAAAACTCATTAAAATAACTTAAAATAAATTTTAAATTTTGCCCCAAAATTCAGGGTTGTTACAATAAAGATTTGATTTTTAGATTTGCAAAGAAGTGATTTTTAAATTTGCAAAGATATGATTTTTATATAGTAGAGATTATAAAAATACAATTTTTATTACTATGAAATGCGAACAAAGATTTGATCTTTATATGTATAGCGAAGACAGGAAGGTGATATTTTTAATTAGAGAAAGGCAATATTTTTATAAGATAGGAAGAATAAAAATATGATTTTTATATTATATAGATAATAAAAATTCGATCTTTATTATGTTGGAAATATAAAAATATAATTTTTATTATGTAGAAGAAGCAAAAATATGATTTTTATATGGAAAATGGCGAGATAAAAATATGATTTTTATTATATTACTAGTGATATAAAAATAGTATTTTTACCTATATAGTAGCGGTATGAAAAAAAATGTGGTTTTTATATACATAACAACAATATAAAAATGTGATTTTTATATATGTAGTGGCTACGAACAATGAAAGGTGAGCATGACGAACATTTCTACATATGAAGAGTCGCGGCGTTTGGTTTAGCTAATTGGTGAGAACTCCTAACCTTTAATTTATTTTTAGTTTGAAATATATACTAGGATGCAGATGGTGTTTAGTAGCACCCGACACCCGTCGTCCACAGACCATGGATGACTTGTTTGTTTGGTTGTTGTGTTGTGAAATTTGATTGTGTGATGTGGAATAAAATATTTTATAGTGGAAAATATTTTATAGTTAAAAATATAATTTTTAACGTGTATATAAAATAAATATTTATAAACAAATCAGACGATTTGTTTATATATACTGATTTGACTGATATTGATTGGGACGATAAATTTTACACATTGCCGAAACGCACAAATAAAATATGTGTTTGTTGATTTGAAACCCCACACGGTTATTGGGATAATATTTGACGTACACTAATCCCGATTGTTTGGTTGTATGTCAGTCAATGGGTTGATAGACTGTGTAAGCGTTAATTATTTATATTTAATGCTAATGTAGTTGTGTGGTGCACTCTGGATGATGGTTGATGATTTATCGTTGCTGTTATATACATGTGTTGTAGATATAATAAACGTTATACGGTAATTGATTGGGCCTCATTCCAATTTGGAAAATAAAATATATATTCATGTGTTGACTAAAATGTATATTCATGTGTTGAAGAAAATATTCATTTGTTGAATAGAAATATATATTCATGTGTTGAATAGAAAATAAATTCATGTGTTGAATAGAATAAGTATTCATGTGTTGAATAAAAACCGTGTTGATTAGATTGACGCCATTTTGACGTGAACGATATTTATATCGATTTTATTCATTTTTATAATGAATATAGAAAAGAAAGTGATTTCAAAATATAATGTTTTGGAAATATTATAATTTGTATATCGATGATGTGGATTATTCAATTTTGATTCGAAATTTAATATGAAGTTGAAATTGTTTCGAAAACGAATTTAAAAGGATTTATAAAATACGTTTTAAAAGGAAATCGATGAAATATGTAATATATATATATATATATATATTATATAATGGCCTGAGTAGAACGCGCCGCGCCGCGGCAGTTCGTGAATTTCGACCATTGACTTCGAATAGATATTACGGGAGATCCGACAGTCGGATTGTACTAAAACGGAACCGTTGGGTTCATATCGAAAAAAGCTTTCTAACGAATATTAGAAATTAGAAATCTAACGGTTGAATTTGGAATTATGTCCAAATCAAATTTGGAGAAGGTCGCTGTAAGTGCAGTTCGATGGTCGTTGATGGAAATCAACTGTACGGGCCTTGATAAAATTATTAAAAATAGTAATAATTTGTGTAAAATCATAAGAAATGATTTGTGAAGAATTGGGATGAAAAATTCCAAATTTGAAAAGATATAAATAGATTTTTATCGAAATGAACTAGTTTTGAACAAGAATTAAAATCAATTTATTTTTGAAATAAATAAATAGGATTTGAAATGTTTTTAAAAGTAACCAGAATTTCCAATAATTGAATTGGAATGGATTTGAATCGAAATTGTATTTGGAATATTTCGATGTTGGATTTCGTGATGGCACATATATTGTTATGGGAATCTGAAAGATATATTAATATCGTTATTTCCAATACGATGTTTGTGGTCATAGAATTTGATATTGAATATAAGCCGATATATTTTCTATTCAGAGCCTTGTATTTAATATCAAATGTAATTTGGGTTTGCCGTGAATGGTGTCTTCATTAACATTGTTCTTAAACCTAGTTCAGAGAAAGATTAAATCTTTTTGTTTAGATTTAATGAAGTGTACCAATTAAATGGTATTTAATTGGAATTGAATTTGAATTGATTTTTCGGTTTATCGTGAACGGTGTTTTAAATAAAACTGGTTCTTTAACCCGATAATTAATGGAATGTGATTTTGGGTTTATAGTGAACCGTGTTTTAAATGACATTGGTTCTTTAACCCAGTTGAAGATGGGATATTGGTTTTTGGGAAGATTAAAACTAAGTGGAGTTTTAATGAATCTTTAATTAGATTGAAATGGTCGAGAATGGAGTATCACCAGTTTTGCTCCACGCGATAGTTAAATCTTTAATTAGATTTGAACTGAAATGGTAATTGAATTTACCGATAACACCGTGGAGTTAGATATGAAGTATGACCTGTTTTACTTCATGGGATGAATAGGTTGGAATTGGGAAATAAATGATTACTTCGGTGTGGTTCTCTAATCCCGACTAGTTTGAATTGATATTCAAAGAAGATTAAAGAATAAATTTAAAGAATTTATCTTTGATAAAATTAATGGGAACCTTTCCCAAAGTTTAAGAATATTTGAATAAAAGCATATTATGAATTGGAATGAGGCGTATGTTGTGTTTGTGTAACACTTGTTTATTATATACGCGAGTTATTCTGTAACACCCCACGTCCATTAATGTCACTCACAAAGGGAATGCATTAACTTCCATGGAGGTTATAAGTGAATATAGATCAACATAACCCAAACATGATGATTTAATTAATATGAACTAACTAGCATAGATGGTAACATCATGGCCTTTTTAACATGTATGATTCATCACAACTTAGCACAGAAACTTTCAACATACATAACATCATCATAGCATGATTTACAACATATAAGGTATCATCATCACATAACATTGGATTTACAATATACATGATAGCAAAAGGGGTTTACAACAACATATATGATAATTCACATCATCTACTCATAATCCATTCATAACTCAACCTAATTAAAATGATAATAATCTTGTTAAGATCATCATACTCACAATTTAGAGAAGAAAAGAGAGAGTTTTGCTTTGCTTTAGGGTTGAGAGAATTAGAATTGAATTTGCTTTTCTTCTTTCTTAGTTGGCGGCGGCTCCATTGATTTCCATGGCGACGGTAACTATTCTATTTTAATTAGGTTTAGGGTTAGCATTAGGATGTATTTGTAGGTGTAGGAAGTTATTTAGGACCATTAGATTAACACTGAACCATGAGAACCAATCAAATGCAAAATCTGCATTTGAGCGAATCGGCCCATGGGTTGACAGCCAAACACCCTGGATTAACACCTAGTCGACCCAGCAAGGATCGGGTCGACCTCGAAAATGGGCCTGTTCGGTTATTTCCCCTCCCAATTCACTGTTTTGAACTTTTTCGCATATTTATTTATTTATTTAATTTATATATATATATATCAATATATATATATTTCTCTGCGCAACCCATTTCACTTAATTCTTTTCTAAAAATTAAGTATACTTTAATTTATGGATTTTAATGTTATAAAATTACAGGGTGTTACATTCTCCCCTCCTTAAAGGATTTCGTCCCCGAAATCTCCAAGTCAAGAAGAATGTATATCCTACCATCTAATCGTCCATCTACTCAACCATCAAACACCAGCATCCATTGTCCTTAAAAGACTTCTAATGCTTTAATGTTTATATGCACAGTGTGTGTATATGTCCATATCTAATGCAAAATTAGGCGGTCTACTGATTCAGTCGACCTCCTTAGTGCAATTCATGATAGTGCCATGCGTCCAATATGTATGCAAAAGATTCCTAATGATACATATTAATTCTATATGCGTGCACAACCATCCACCCGAATGCAGCAACTATATGATAATACAACCATTATACATCCATTTTATTAAATACATCCATATATATGCAATATGCAATATGAAGTGACTGAGCCGATCTGGTGCCTAATAGTGTGTGTAAATGCATCCACGAGCAACCACTAGCAAACACTTGCATCCACTTTGCATCCACAATACATAACATGTCTCAAACACATGTTTCAACCATAGGATTATCCTAACTAAAGGTCAAAGGTACTAGCGAGAGGATATACTAAAGATAAGATAAGTACAAGCTAAGCGATAAAGGAGAAATTAAAGGACATACCCTCAAAAAGAAAAGGGTATCGTGAACGCATCTTCTCTTCCGTCTCCCAAGTAGCGTTGCTCTCATCATCTCCCCATTGCACTTTGACTAGTCTGACCTCTCGATTCCTCAACCTCTAGATCTCCGACCCAAGAATGCGCGTAGGAGCTCGTCGAATTGTCGCATCACGCTCTATCTCCACCTCTCTAAGTAAGCTCGGCTCTACCACTTCCGCGGTCTCATGCAAGCATTTCCTCAAATGTGACACATGGAATACGTCATGTACACCACTAAGTCTCTCGGGCAACTCCACTCTATACGCCATTCGTCCAATCCTCTCCTTAATAGGAAACGGCCCTACAAACCTTGGTGCTAATTTCCCAACGGACCCAAAGCGAACAACGTTACGTAATGGAGACACTTTGACAAAGACCATGTCCCCAACTTCAAACTCGAGATCTGTCCTCCTCTTATCCGCATAAGATTTCTGCCTATCCTGTGCTGCTTTCATCCTCCTTCGAATCAAGTCGATCTTCTCTGAAGTCTCCCTAATCATATCAAGCCCAAGTAAGATCTTATCCGTAGATTCCCACCAACATGTAGGTGAACGACAAGGTCATCCATATACAGCTTCGAATGGTGCCATACCAATTCTGGACTGAAAGCTATTATTATATGCGAACTCAACCAATGGAAGATGCTCTTCCCATGTACCCCCAAAGTCTAGGATACATAGCCTCAACAGATCCTCTAGAATGCGATTCACCCTCTCGGTCTAGCCGTCCGTCTGAGGATGATATGCGGTGCCCAAACATAACTGAGTCCCTACCGCCTCTTGTAAGCTTCTCCAAAATTCGCTAGTGAAAATAGGATCGCGGTCGCTCACAATGCTAGAAGGAACACCATGCAAACGAACTATTTCTCGGACATATAGAGAAGCTAACCATGGAGCAGTCCTCTTACTCTTCACGGGAATGAAATGGGCGCTCTTAATAAGTCTATCTACTATAACCCAAATCCCCGTATTACCCCTCCTCGATCGCGGTAATCCATCCACAAAATCCATCGAGACACACTCCCACTTCCATAGTGGAACCTCCAATGGGTGAAGCAACCCACCAGGTTTCTTTTGCTCCGCTTTTACTTGTTGGCATACCAAGCATCTAGCGACATACTCGGCCACGTCTTTCTTCATGCCGGCCCAAAAGTAAACTCTCTTCATGTCTTTGTACATCTTGTCCCCGCCGGGATGAATGGTCATCTTCGAACGATGTGCTTCGTCAAGAATAGTCTTCCTTTGGTCATCGTCTTTTGGTACACAAAGTCTACCGTCCCTACGTAACCAACCCTTATCATCTAGGGTATACCTACGGAGATAGCTTGATGACTCCCCTCCTTTGAGCTTTTCTACTAACTCAACTAACTGTGGGTCGTCTCGCTGTGCCTCGCCAATCAGTCCCGAAAGCGTAGGTCTGACCTCCAAGGATGTTAGCAAACCGGGTACGAAGTCAACGGAAGGTCTAAAGTCAAACATCGAAATGAATTGTTTCTACTTAAGGCATCGGCCATCACGTTACCCTTGCCCGGGGTATATGCTATCTCAAAGTCGTAGGACGCTAAGAACTCCATCCACCTTTGCTGCCTTAAGTTCAAGTCCTTTTGAGAGAATAGGTATTTTAAAGATTTGTGGTCAGTGAATAGTTCGAATTTCTCGCCAAGAAGATAATGACGCCAAGACTTAAGCGCGAAAACAATAGCGGCCAATTCTAGGTCATGTGTAGGATAATTTTTCTCATCGCTCTCAACTGCCTTCCACCATAGGCTATTACCCTACCCTCTTGCATTAAGACTGTGCCTAGACCTGTCCCACAAGCATCAGTATAAATGGTAAATGGCTTACTCCCGTCTGGCAATACTAAGACTGGGGCTGAAGTCAAAGCTCTCTTCAAACGTTGGAACGCATCATCACAATCTACGTCCCATGTGAAAACTAGGTTCTTCTTCGTCAAGCGTGTCAATGGAGCTGATATCTTTGCGAAGTCTTTGATAAACTTCCTATAGTAGCCAGCCAACCCCAAGAAACTTCTTACTTCGGTAGCATTTTTAGGGACCTTCCAATCTTGGATGGCCACCACCTTCACGGGATTTACAGCTATCCCTTCTTTGGAAACCACATGTCCTAAGAACCGTACTTCCTTCCTCCAAAAGTGACACTTAGAAAATTTAGCTTTAATCTTATGCACTCGAAGAGTCTCCAACACTTCCCTAAGATGTAGGGCATGCTCTTCTTCATCCTTAGAAAAGATCAAGATGTCATCTACAAAGACTACCACAAATTTGTTAAGTTACTCCCTAAACACCCTACTCATCAAATCAACAAAGTATGCGGGGGCGTTTGTCAAACCGAAGGGCATCACTAGCCATTCATAGAAACCGTCCGGAGTCCTAAAGGCAGTCTTTTCAATGCTATCCTCAGCCACCCTCAACTGATGGAAACCAGTGGCTAAGTCCAACTGCGAAAACACTGAGGCGCCAACTAACTGATTGAAGAGATCGTCAATCCTCGGCAGTGGGTGTCTGTTCTTCTTAGTAAGCTTATTAAGTTCTCTATAGTCCACACAAAGTCTAAGGGACCCATCCGCCTTCGTGGCAAATACTACTGGAGCACCCCACTCCGATATACTTCGTCTTATGAACCCCTTCTCAAGCAACTCCTTCACTTTCTTACCGAGTTCCCTCCTTTCACGTGGAGCCATGTGGCGTACTGGCAAAGATACTGGTTTCGCATTATCCACAAGATATATTCGAAAATCTATCTCCCGCTTCGGAGGCAAGCCCTTCACCTCCTCAAACATATCCGAATATTCTCGGACCACTCTAACAGATCGTAGATTTTCCTCAGACGCGTCAAGCGATTCTAGATAACTTAGCATAACCGAATTTATGGGATTACAAAAGATTTCGAGAGTGTTGCCAAGGCGAGTCACAAGCCTAACTACTCTCCTTTCACAATCAAGAACGGCCCCATTTCTGGATAACCAATCCATTCCTAAAATTAGCCCATAGCCCGTGAAGCCCAACACATAAGCATCACATCTAAATTCAACGCTAAGTATGGAAATTTTCAAATCCAAATACATCATAGACAAATAAGCTGAGCCCCCTATTGGATTCGAAACAACTAAGGGATCCTCTACTAAACTGGTGTTTAAGTGCAGTGATTCAACTAATGATGTAGAGATAAACGAATGTGATGCGCCCGAATCGAATAAGGTACGGACAGGATGATCAAACAGAAAAACTAAGCTTTCAACAGAAATGGTTCTACCTCGTTCTTGTAGCGGTGGGACCGCGAGAGCCTGAACTTGTCCCCTTGCCTGCCCTGGTGCCATAAGAGCCTGCACCTGTCCTCCCGAGGTAGCTCCTGCCCTCTGCCCCTTCTTTGGGCAGTCCTTCACTAAATGTCCTACATCGCCACAATGAAAACAGCCTGTCTTCTTTTTCTTTCGGCAATCCTTGCTAAGATGGCTTGGTGTCCCACAGTTAAAACATTTCTTCTTTCCCTTACCGTTATTGTCTTTACCACCCTTCTTGTTTTGCTGTTGTGGTTTCTTTTGATCCCCCTTCTTCTCAAGTGCCTTATCAGCTTTAGCGCTTTTCTCCTCATACATAAGCGCCATTTCTACTAACTTCTCAAAGGTGGCACCCATTGGGATGCGGGTCATAGCCAACCCTTGCAATGGTTCATTCAAGCCATTCACAAATCTCAGCACCTTCTTCTCCGGCGTGTTCACTAAGTCCAAGCCAAACCTTGCTAATTGATTAAATTTATTGACATATTCTTTCACTGATGAGCTTCCTTGCTTCAATGTCAAGAACCTTTCCATATACAGATTTTCTTCCGCCCTTGAGAGAAACTTCGCCTCAAACCTACGTCTGAAATCCGCCCAAGAGTCAACAGGATGCTCCCCATTAGTGACCTCCCACCAAAACGAGGCCTCTCCCTTCATCAACCAAGCTGCTAAACGAACTCTTGTCCCTTCTTCTACTTCAAAGATTTCTAGCAATTCTTCCACCTCCTTAAGCCAGTCTCTAGCTTCCACAAAAGTTTCTGACCCTTGAAATGGTTTTCCACCCATAGCCTTGAATTCCTTGCGCGTCTTTGCAAAAGTATCTACGCGAGGAGGAGGAGGAGGAACGAGTGCAACTGGTGGTGGTGGAACATTGGTTGGACCTGCAGCGGCCCTAGCCTCTAATAACCTCCTATACCATCCTGGTATCGTTACACTGTCTGGTAGATTAAGATCTTCAGCCATGCTGAAACGAAAAAGGAAAGATTCAAAATGGAGAATTCGAAAGATAAAGATATATGGCTATTTGGGGATTATGTTTTTCATTAAACTTCCTCTTTAAATTTCTCATTAAAACATGTTTTTGAAAACATTTCTTCCAAAAATAACTATTTTTCTAAAGTATTTTTATCTGTTCTGGTAACCTTAGGTTCTGATACCACGTGTAACACCCCACGTCCATTATTGTCACTCACAAAGGGATGCATTAACTTCCATGGAGGTTATAAGTTAATATAGATCAACATAACCCAAACATGATGATTTAATTAGTATGAACTAACTAGCATAGATGGTAACATCATGGCCTTTTTAACATGTATGATTCATCACAACTTAGCGTAGAAACTTTCAACATACATAACATCATCATAGCATGATTTACAACATATAAGATATCATCATCACATAACATTGGATTTACAATATACATGATAGCAAAAGGGGTTTACAACAACATATATGATAATTCACGTCATCTACTCATAATCCATTCATAACTCAACCTAATTAAAATGATAATAATCTTCTTAAGATCATCATACTCACAATTTAGAGAAGAAAAGAGAGAGTTTTTCTTTGCTTCAGGGTTGAGAGAATTAGAATTGAATTTGCTTTTCATCTTTCTTAGTTGGCGGCGGCTCCATTGATTTCCATGGAGACGGTAACTATTCTATTGTAATTAGGTTTAAGGTTAGCATTAGGATGTATTTATAGGTGTAGGAAGTTATTTAGGACCATTAGATTAACCCTGAACCATGAGAACCAATCAAATGCAAAATCTGCATTTGAGCGAATCGGCCCACGGGTTGATAGCCAAAAACCCTGGATTAACCCCTAGTCGACCCAGCATGGCTCGGGTCGACCTCGAAAATGGGCCAGTTCGGTTATTTCCCCTCCCAGTTCGCTGTTTTGAACTTTTTCGCATATTTATTTATTTATTTTTTTAATTTATATATATATATATATATATTTCTCTACACAACCCATTTCACTTAATTCTTTTCTAAAAATTAAGTATACTTTAATTTGTGAATTTTAATGTTATAAAATTACGGGGTGTTACATATTCAGAATGACCGGGTTTATCCCATTGTAACGACCTGGAAAATGTGAACCAATTTAAAAATTTTAAATTGGCTAAAATAGTGGATTTTAAGTATTTAAAGTAAATATTTTAAATAATAGCAATGAAAAGGGAGTTTGAATCGACGATTGAAAATAAATATAATTAATTCTAATTATAAACAAGGCCTGAAATGGCACGGTAGTTTCAAAATTTGAATTCAAACTTTGACTGATTGTACCGGGTGCAAAACAAAACGGATTTCAGTGAAACCAAAAATATTTAAATCTGTTAGTGAATACCTTTCTAACGAATCTGAAAAATCGAAGTTTCATAGCGGGAAGCAAAAGTTATGGCCAAATGAATTTTCAAAAAGGTCGTTATATAAATTATATAGCCCGTGAAAATGGTCATTTTGCAAACGACCTCGGAATTCGACGAAACCACATTTGTTGGATCCGGGATGTTAAACTATTGCTAGGTTTCAAATTTCATAATTTTTGAAGTTAGTATGTGAGCGTGGCAAAGGAAAATGTGTTTGGTCGATTTCTATTAAATTCGATCGACCAAAAATGGGCATTTTTTCAAACTGTCTCAGAATTCGACGAAACTAGTTTTGTTCGGACCGTATCGTCAAAACATAGCTGGATTTATTTTTTTGGGAATTTTTACAATCAGTTTGTGGCCCTGGCAAATTGAAATGTACGTTCAAATCAAATAATGAATGAAAACTGACTGAAACATTCGAATGGGCCTTCGAAACATATCCCATTGTGTTCAGAATGTGGGTAAAATGCTAGGGGCGACACTCGTTGGGTTCGATTTGAAGTTCATATTGAAAAGCAAGTATTTTTGAAATAAAATAATATTAAATTATATTACAAAACCCTAGAAAAACCCTTATCATTATAGCAGCCGCCATTGATTGAAATTAAAGGCCATAATCGCTCAGAAATTCAGACGAAAAAATCTCTCAATCCACTCAATTAAATCCGATTTTTCTTGAACGAAATTGAAGAGCTTTCCTTCCTCGTCAGATCCATACCTATATGGAGAGTTATCATAGAGGAATAGGCTCGATTTTTGGGCTCGAAGTCGTTTGCTTCGAGGTGGGTTTCTGGGCTATCGGTGGGTCCGAGTTCTTCGCGCCTCAAGGCATTGGGAGGTGGCTCAATGGCGCCGCTTGTGGAGGCGGTTGATCGGAGTACGGTGGTCCTTCGGCGATGAAAAGCGGAATCCTAGTTTTGAAGGGGGGAAATCGACATCGGCTGTTGATTTTTAACAGGGGAAAAGGTAGCGTTTTTAAGCGCTATAAATTTAATTAATTATGTTTTTAAATTGTTTGATGTTTGAAATTACATATCTTTTTGCTATGTTGACGAAATTCAGTGAAACAAGAGTCAATGGACTCGTGTGGACGTCTTCTACATTCTAGAAGAGACCGCATATTTTTCTGAGCCTTCTACTATTTTTGGTGGAGTGGAACCCAATGTGAGATTTCTAATTTACAAACGATATGGAAAACGACGATGTATAAATTATATAGTCGATGTATGAGTTATATAAGCGTTGTACGCATCATGTATAAGCGTTGTATAAGTTGTACGTTTGATATATAAGTTATATATGCATTGTAAAATTATATATGTGTTGAAATAGAAGTGAAATGCATATATATATATATATATACATACACGCCTCTCGTCCACAAACCATGGACGATATTTATTGGTTGTGATTGGTGTGAAAATTGGTTGATTACGAATGGTTGATTAGAATTGTTTGAGGTTGAAATTGATTGATTGTGGTAGAAAAATACCCGTTTGTGGTTGCGAAATATTTGGTTGAAACCACGTAGGATTAGTTTGTGGAAATGAAAAAAATATACATGCCGCCTGTGTGCGAACTAGATGCATGATTCCCCATTGTCAAAAGCTGTGAGGCTTTAAGGTAGAGCGAGGAGCCGTACTAGGGACGGCCCCGGTTTTAACTACCCTGCCGTTATGCTGCCAAAATTTTGAATAATATTCATGTGTTAGAATCATTTTCATATATTGAATAACCTTCATGTGTTGAATAGAAATTCATTCGTTGAATAGAAATTCATGTGTTGAATGGTATTGGAGTTTTGAATAATTTGTTTTCACAATAAAAAATCGCATTTTTACTCTATATATACAAACTCTAGAAAACCTTCATGTGTTGAATCGAAATTCATTCGTTGAATTGAAATTTATGTGTTGAATGGTATTCGAGTTTTGAATAAATTGTTTTAACAGTAAAAATCACATTTTTACTCTACGTATACAAACTATAGAAAACCTTCATGTGTTGAATCGATATTCATTCGTTGAATAGAAATTCATGTGTTGAATGGTATTCGAGTTTTGAATAAATTGTTTTAACAATAAAAATCACATTTTTACTATATATATACAAACTATAGAAACCGTTCATGTGTTGAATAGAAATTCATTCGTTGAATCATATTCATGTGTTGAATGGTATTCGTGTTTTAAATAAATTGTTTTAACAATAAAGTTCACATTTTTACTATATATATACAAACTATAGAAACTGTTCATGTGTTGAATAGAAATTCATTCGTTGAATCATATTCATGTGTTGAATGGTATTCATATTTTAAATAAATTGTTTTAACAATAAAAATCACATTTTTACTATATATATACAAACTATAGAAAACCTTCATGTGTTGAATAGAAATTCATTCGTTTAATAGCAATTCAGGTGTTGAATGGTATTCGTGTTTTGAAATAAATTGTTTTATAATAAAAATCATATTTTTAACGTCTATATGAACTATATAAAATAATCGTGTTTTGAAATGAATTGTTTTACAATAAAAATCACATTTTTACTATGTACACGAATAGTTGAAAATAGCAAAGTGTTGAAATAATTGCCGGTTGGATAAAAATATCATTTTTATCAAATATATGAAAAGAATATAGTCTTGAAATCGAAGAATCGATATATATATATGTATATATAAATAGAATTGAAATATATCTTATAGCGAAGCTGTAGTTCGTGTTTTGAAACCATGATTTCAAACGATTAGTACGGGGGATCCGGCCATCGGATTTTCCAAAAACCGTAACCGTTGGGTTCGCTTTGGAAATATCTTTCCAACGACACCAACTTTGTGAAGATCCAACGTTTGGATTGTCTGGAATGTTTAATTCAAATCTGTAGAAAAATAGCGCCAGAATCGATTATATATATATATATAATTAATTAAATTAAATCAAATAACGACGCTGCAGTTCGTATTTTGAAATCGAAACTTCAAACGATAATACCGGGAGATCCGACCATCGGATTTTCCCAAAACTGGAACCGTTGGACTCGTTTTGAAAAGATCTTTCTAATGAAATAAATTTTGTGAAGATCCAACGGTTAGATTTTCAGATATGTGTAAATCAAATCTGAAGAAAAACAGCGCCACGGCCGCGTTATGGCCGAAGCGTCGTTTGAATAAATTGGCTATTTTAAAATAAATAAAAATAGCGATAAATCATTATAAAATTTTACAAAAGATATGGAAGTGAATTTTAGAAACTAACTTAAGGTTGGCTAAGTCAAATGGTTTCTTGGATTTTGATTTGATGTTGGTTTCGGCCTTCGGGGTTAACATTTAGGAAATTGTTCTCTTACTGATTTACGGTTAGTGACTAATGAACTGGAATATGGCATATGTGTGTTTGTGTTGCAATTGTTTATTATATACGCGAGTTGCTCAGAAAGACCGGGTCTATCCCATTCTGAATAACTGAATCGACGATAAGAAATCGAAGATGAAGATGGTGGTCGAAGACCGGAGATCTTCACCTCGTTTGGATGGTAACTGATGTCCTGATTGGGAGACATCCCGAAATATGGATAATGAGTGGTGATCTTCCAGACGTACGTGGAGATCGATGGGTTTGCGAGGTATATAGTGCCTCCGGTTTCGTTCAGACCCAGAACGGACTTGTAAATGGATTGTGTGTCTGACATTGGAATTCATTCTGTGTGATTGATAGCCATCAGTTGCATGGTGTGAATTGCCCATGTGGCATGCTAAGATGCAGTGATCAAGACTTCTGTTGAAAAGCAAAGTCTTGTGGTGATGATCAAATCACCGCCTGTGTGGCGTAGCTTTGTGTATAACGTGAATTCGCGAGCCTCACACCCCGGTATGAACCAGAAACGGGAGAGGACCTCAGGGAGGACATCCGTTTCTTTCTAGCTAGAAGTGGCGTCAGTGATTTTACACGCCCTGACGAGTTTGACTTACGTGGTTGTTAATGTTGTGAGGCGCCTCGGTTAGATCGGACGATCCGGGTCCGATGGAGTCATTCGTTGGCTCATTTACGCCCCAAAGGGAGGGGAAACGTAGTGTTCAGGCATTATAATCCACTCCGTGTGGACCGGCCCTGACGATCCAAGGGCCAACCTGAGTTTGGGTCCTGAGGCTCCTGCTAGACAGTCTCGAAGTCGGTAAGGACTATCTTTTTCCTTGGTTCATGACGGAAATCCAATTTCCAAATACGTGACTGTGCGGTTTTGATTGTATATCTATATATGGCGACATAGTGGTATGGGGCATTAATGTCGTCTAAGATTGATACTTATGATTAGAAATTGTTTTTGAAACATATAAACACTAGTAATAATATCAAATGCTTTTGTTTTATTCGTATCAAGCATATTTTGGCCATTATAAGGTAAAAACTCTATCCTCCGGTTTACGTTGCATTGTGTGATGGGAACTGAATCTTATAATGGCCTCATTTTTATAAAAAGCATTACGATGTTTAAAAGAATTATTTGTTTTAAAGCACTGGCAATCCGAAGGAGTAAACCCATTCCACGAAAGTGGCGTGGTCCTGTGATTAGCCATATTATAAATGTGTTAAGTAGATTTCTCATACCAGTCCCATGACTGACTCGTAGTTTGTTTCACTTTCAAACTCGGGTGCCCCCCTTTTTCTACACGGGCAACCTTGTATTCAGGTTTTATCTGGCTCTTTCTGGATAGCTGGAGCTGAAGATGGATTCTATCATTTATCTCTTTTTATGCTGTTCGGCTCCTATTGTACATATATTGTTTGTTTACCGCTGTAGACATTTATGTATAGCTGGACTGTATTTGTACTAAGTAAGATCCTGTATACTGTGTAACTCTGATGATTACATTTATCCAGTGTACTATTTGTTCATTATCTGGTGTATTTAATTATTTCTGTTCTGCTATTATCCGTTTCTATGTTATATTCCAAAGATTACCCTTGCCACCGTCAGTACGGGGTTTGGGTTTGTCACAACGTGGTATCAGAGCTTTGGTTAAGCTTAGTTCTGGAATATAACATATTAATGAACTAGTCAGAAATAGAACCAGTAGTGTTCTAGGACAAAGAACTCATTACAAATAGGATTAGTAATATCCTAGTAAGAGTATAGCAGAATCGGAATAACTCGTTAGAGATGGGGTCAGAAGTGCCCCAGAACGAGTTGAGAGTTATATGTTTATAAATAACGTATTTGAGATTATATATATAGTCTGGTTTTGGAAATATAATTTTTGAATATATAGGAAGGTATATGATTCTGAAAAGTTAAAAACTAATTGATTGTTGTTTGTGTTGTGTGATTGTAGATTTGATTAATTAAATTATTAAAACGATAGTTAATTTAATCAATAAGAGAAAAATGGTAGAATTTATTCGATTAAATCACACATTGAACTGATTTAAAAATAGATAGAAATATATACATGTGCATTATATATGTTTGAACAGGTAAATGGGTAGCTGTTGAGTAAAGATTTTATTTGCGTGCCCGACAAATAGGTAAACCTTAATGAGTTGGATGCGAAATATTATTATATCAACTCCTGTGAATGCCATTGGATGTGGAGTGCTGGTTATTCTGTGTGTAGTAATAAACATCGCCATAGGATAGTAGCCATTAATTTTGAACTACATTACATGGCATACTTCTTGAAGATAGGCATACTTCATCATATACCACATAAGCATTTGGAGCTTGTGTGACGAGGTGGAAGATTTACCATACGAGCGAGAAGCTTGTATGGCGATGACTACATTTTATAGGTCGAGCTGATGACTGGTATGGACCATATAAATTGCCAGATTAATAAAAACCCTACATGGGTCTAGAGTTGACAATAATCACGTCTCTCTAGTTATTAGATACGACACATGGATTATTTATTTCTTACACGGGATGATCAGGTGACGAGGATTTATCGTCTGGAGCAATTAAAATACACACTCCCTCAGGCTTTGACAGGGTGACGAGAGTTTATTCTTTGGAGTTATTATCAATACACGCTCCCCTGTAAACACCAGATTATATCACTATAATTATGTGTATGCTTTATAGGATTTATTGGGTACCTAATATGGCCCAATAAATTTCCAAACCTCTCCCCGAACAAAGGAGGTTATGGCGAAAATTTTCGAAAATTCCGGGTGTTAGCAAGATTTTTGAAGAATTTGAAAACTCTAAGAAACTGAAAAGTTGGAGAATGGAAGCCAGATTGAACGTAGAGTTGATTAATCAAACCACTTTCGACTTTGTTCCTTTTCAGGGACAAAAAATTTTAAGTGGGGAGATTGTAACGATCCGGAAAATGTGAACCAATTTAAAATTTTTAAATTGGCTAAAACTCTGGATTTTAAATATTTAAAATAAATATTTTAAATAATAGCAATGAAAAGTGAGTTTGAATCAACGTTTGAAAATAAATATAATTATTTCTAATTATAAACAAGGCCTGAAATGGCGCGGTAGTTTCAAAATTTGAATTCAAACTTTGATTGATTGTACCAGGTGCAAAACAAAACGGATTTGAGTGAAACAAAAAATATTTAAATCTATTAGTGAATACCTTTCGAACGAATCTGAAAAATCGAAGTTTCATAGCGGGAAGCAAAAGTTATGGCCAAATAAATTTTCAGAAAGGTCGCTATAGAAATTATATAGCCTGTGAAAATGGCCATTTTGCAAACGACTTCGGAATTCGACAATACCACTTTCATTGGATCCGGGATGTTAAACTATTTATAGCTTTCAAATTTCATAATTTTTGAAGTTAATATGTGAGCGTAGCAAAGGAAAACGTGTTTGGCCGATTTCTATTATATTGGATCGACCAGAAATGGGCCATTTTCCAAACGGTCTCAGAATTTGACGAAACTAGTTTTTGGGACCGTATCGTCAAAACATAGCTAGATTTATTTTTTCGGGAATTTTTAGAATTAGTTTGTGTCCCTGGCAAATTGAAATGTACGTTCAAATCAAATATTGAATGTTTTATATTTTAATTTGAATGAAAACTGACTGAAACATTCGAATGGGCCTTCGAAACATATCCCATTGTGTTCAGAATGGGGGTAAAACGCTGGGGGCGACACTCGTTGGGTTCGATTTGAAGTTCATATTGAAAAGCAAGTATTTTTGAAATAAAATAATATTAAATTATATTATAAAACCCTAGAAAAACCCTAACCCTTATCATTATAGCAGCCGCCATAAATTGAAATTAAAGGCCATAATCGCCCAGAAATTCAAACGAAAAAATCTCTCAATCCACTCAATTAAATCCGATTCTTCTTGAATGAAATGGAAGAGATTTCCTTCCTCGTCAGATCCATACCCATATGGAGAGTTATCATAGAGGAATAGGCTCGATTTTTGGGCTCGAAGTCATTTGCTTCGAGGCGGGTTTCTAGGCTATCGGTGGGTCCGAGTTCGTCGCGCCTCAGGGCGTTGGGAGGTGGCTCGATGGCGCCGCGTGTGGAGGGGGTTGATCGGAGTACGGTGGTCCTCCGGCAGTGAAAAGCGGAACCCTAGTTTTGAAGGGGAGAAATCGACATCGGCTGTTGATTTTTAACAGGGGAAAAGGTATCGTTTTTAAGCGCTATAAATTTAACTAATTACGTTTTTAAATTGTTTGATGTTTGAAATTACATATCTTTTTGCTATGTTGACGAAATTCAGTGAAACAAGAGACAATGGACTCGTGTGGACGTCTTCTACATTCTAGAAGAGACCGCATATTTTTCTGAGCCTACTGCTATTTTGGTGGAGTGGAACCCAATGTGAGATTTCTAATTTATAAACGATATGGAAAACGATGATGTATAAATTATATAGTCGATGTATGAGTTATATAAGCATTGTACACCTCATGTATAAGCGTTGTATAAGTTGTACGTTCGATGTATAAATTATATATGCATTGTAAAAATTATATATGTGTTGAAATAGAAGTGAAATGCTTATATATATATATATATATATATATATATGCCCCTTGTGACGACCCCATTTCCCGTACAGACGGAGACAAGGGTAATCGTTGGAATATAACACAGAAACAAATAATAGCAGAACAGAATTAAATAAATACACCAGATAATGTACAATAGAATACACTGGATAAACATAATCATCAGAGTTACACAGTATACAGGAACTTACTTAGTACAAATACAGTTCAACTATACATATATGTCTACAGCAAAAAACAAACGTAATGTACAATAGGAGATAAACAGCATAAAAAGAGATAAATGATAGAATCCATCTTCAGCTCCAGCTGTCCAGAAAAAGCCAGCTAAAACCTGAATACAAGGCTGCTCGTGTAGAAAAAGGGGCACTCGAGTTTGAAAGTGAAACAAACTACGAGTCAGTCATGGGACTGGTATGAGAAATCTACTCAACACATTTTAAATATGGCTAATCATAGGACCACGCCACTTTCGTGGAACGGGTTTACTCCATTGGATTGCCAGTGCTTTAAAACAAATCATTCTTTTAAACATCGCAATGCCTTTTATAAAAATGAAGCCATTATAAGACTCAGTTCCCATCACACAATGCAACGCAAACCGGATGATAGAGTTTTACCTTATAATAGCCAAAATATGATTGATACGAATAAAACAAAAGCATTTGATATTATTACTAGTGTTTATATGTTTCAAAAACAATTTCAATCATAACTATCAATCATAGACGGCATGGGTACCATATATCATGTCGCCATACATACATATATATATATATATATATATATACAATCAAAACCACACAGTCGCGTATTTGGAAATTGGATTTCCATCATGAACCAAGGAAAAAGATAGTCCTCATCAAATTCGAGACGCTCTAGCCCGTGTCTCAGGCACAGCCGCAACCGTACCTTGGATCGTCAGGGCCGGTCCACATGAAGTGGATTATAATGCCTGAACAATGCGTTTCTCCGCCCTATGGGGCGTCAATGAGCCAACGAATGACTCCATCGGACTGGGATCATCCGATCAAACTGAGGCGCCTCGCAACAGTAACAACCACATAAGCCAAACTCGTCAGGGCGTGTAAAACCGCTGACGCCACTTCTAGCTAGAAAGAAATGCATGCCCTCCCTGATGTCCTCTCCCGTTTCTGGTTCATACCGGGGTGTGAGGTTCGCGAATTCACGTTATACACAAAGCTACGCCACACAGGCGGTGCTTTGATCATCACCACAAGACTTTGCTTTTCAACAGAAGCCCCGATCACTGCATCTTAGCATGCCACACAGGCAATTCACACCGTGCAACTGATGGCTATCAATCGCACAGAATAAATTCCAATGTCAGACACACTGTCCATTTGCAAGTCCGTTCTGGGTCTGAATGAAACCGGAGGCACTATATACCTCGCAAACCCATCGATCACAACGTACGTCTGGACGATCACCACTCGTTATCCATATTTCGGGATCCCTCCCAATCAGGACCTCGGTTACCATCCAAACGAGGTGAAGATCTCCGGTCTTCGACCACCGTCTTCATCTTCGATTTCTTATCGTCGATTCAGTTATTCAGAATGGGATAAACCCGTTCTTTCTGAGCAACTCGCGTATATGATAAACAAGTGCAACACAAATATACATACGCATCATTTCAATTCATTAGTTGCTAACCGTCAATCAGTAAGAGAACGATTCCCCAAATATTAACCCCAAAGGCCGAAATCAACATCAGATCAATACCCAAGAAACCATTCGACATAGCCAACCTTCAGTTAGTTTCTAAATTTCACATCCATATCGTTTAAAATATTTTATAACGATTTATCGCTATTTTTATTTATTTTAAAATAGCCAATTTATTCGAAACGACGCTTCGGGCCATAACGCGACCGTGGCTGTAACACCCCGTATTTTCTGTGAATGTATAAGTAACAAATCAGAGGATAATTAATTTTTAAAATAAGAATCAAGGGAAACGGGTTGCGCCATTGCGTTCATCTCGGAATTCTGCTTGGAAACGAGTCCGAGTTTGCAAGAATCGCAGTCCGTATGAGGGAGATATGACCCTCCGAAGTTTCAGGAATTTTCAGAATCGAAAACAGCACGAAATTCGAATTCAAACCCAGAAGCGGGCTGGTTGGGAAATTTCCCGCCCAGGACCCAGGTCGACTAGGGAGTCGACTGGGTAGTCGACCCCCCCCCCCCCCGACCAGGTCGACTGGGGAGTCGACTGGGTAGTCGACCCCCCTGACCAGGTCGACTGGGTAGTCGACCTGGGGGTCGACCTGCTCCCGAAATCCAGTTTTTGAACCTGGTTCGTTCTGATGTATTTGGTCACGTTTTCTGCCTAGGTTCGTCCGCCTAACCCTATATAAACAGCCCTCTAGCCTCATTCTCTCTACACCATTTCATTCTGCCTATACTCTGCCTCTGTTCTAATTAAATAAAATAATGGCGTCGCTACTCTACTGAAATCTGAACTGGAACTAGGACTAAAGCACCTTCTTCCAAGCTGATTAGAACTAAATGCTAAATCAAATCTCAAATCAGAGTTTAGAGCTACGACAACAATTAAAGAAGAGTAATTCAACCTTTCTGCATCAAACCAGTTTATTTCCTTTCTTAAACCACGAAAGGCAAGTGTAGTTATTTTCTGATATAAACTTTAATCATAATTGTGACATGATTGTAAATCTGAATTTGAGATTGTGTATGTTCTGATCTATTTTATTATGTATCTCTTCTTCTTTCTGTTCTATAGCCAGGCTACTACGAGCCTGCGCCAATCACCTAAGAGATTAACGCACGAACGCTAAAATGTTTGGGACAAATAATGAATGTGGCATAATTGGACATGGCTAATCTGTGACTGATTTAAGAAAAAGGACATAGGTTGTAAACTAGATTTAGATCTATGCATATTCTGTGAATTGGAAGAAGAGGAACCGTGGTATGTTAACATGTGACTTAAGACATTGGACATAACGCATATTTTGACTTAAGATCTGTTATAACTAGATTGTTGGGCATATTGTTTATATAACAATTCATGATTTGAAAGAGAATATGACTTAGGTGTGAAGGTCTATATTAAGATTTGATAACTATCAAATGTGAATAACACCTAAGTAGGAGATTTTTGAATATATGACATGCATTGAAATTGATGGCTATATTTGGTATAATTTATATGTGAATCTTTTGTACTAGGCAAGTTGAACTAAATTAGGACATGTAAATTATGACCATAATCTGTGACATGTAAATTCAATGCAAACGTGGGGTATATGATCATAGTGTGAATCATGACAACTATTTAGGCATGCAAACTTAGGCCAAATTTATAATTAGGCAAGATATGTTTGTGAAACTTTAAGGAATGATTAAATCTGTTATATTTGAATAATTTGCTAGTTCTGCTATATTTTCCAAATCTGGTAGTTCTGTTATATTGCCTAATCTGCTAGTTCTGTTATATTGCTTAATCTGCTAGTTCTGCTCTACTGCATAGTTTGCTAGATCTGTTCATCTGCCAAATCTGTCATCTGCTAAGTCTGCTGAAAATGCCAAATATGTTATATGCTAAATCTGCTAAATTACTTAATCTGCTGAATCCGTTAAGTCCCCTAATCTGCGAAAATCTGTTATCTGCTATATGTTTAGTTGATATATTCAGTCTGTTATTGACATAATCTGAATTAGCTAAGAATAATTGACATGTATATTAGGCGTGGGCATAAATGGTAAATTATTAATTAATTGGCCGCAAAGATAAACATGGCTGACTCGAGGTTAGAATGAGTTTGCGGCGTAATTCTGCCCGGAACCGCCCGGCACATCTAGTGGACGCAAACAATAGGTTCTAATGTGAGAAGTTAGCTATAACGTTCTTGAAACCCGAGGTTAGACTCAGTTTGCGGCAGAAATCTGCCCGGAACCAACCGGCCTAACCAGTAGTCGCAAACTGTCAGTCTAATGTGAGAGGTCTCGGCATTAATGTTTAATTAATGAAAATCTGAGATAAATATGATGTCTAAAACGTGCTGGGCGGATAGGGTTAAACCCACTAGACTGATGAATTTAATAAATCTGTTCCGTGAATCTGTAGGCCCAATTACAAAGTTAGACAAATCTGTGAGTCTGTTAATCTGTGACTGGTTAATCGGTAAGTCTGTTAAATTTGTATATCTGATCCGTTAGTCTAAAAACTTGTCTATGAACTAGTTGATCTGAATTCTGTATGTCTGAACTTGTAAACAAGTTAATCTGAAATCTGTTAGTCTGGGGGCACAAGGATAGGAAGGGAATTACTTGTGTCATCTGTTGTTTGGGACCCATATTAGTCAGTAACCCTTTCTAGTATCAAAAATTTGACCCAACAGTAGGTAGGGTCCGGGCACGCTTACTAAACTAATTATAAGCGGTTCATTCTGAAAATGGCGAGGGGTGTTGATGGTGCGTTCCGACCGGGTCATGTGCGTGCATGGATCCCGGTCTGCCTCTGAGGATGTAAGACGCCGTGACATCTGTAAATAGGTCTGTGCCAATTGGTTGTCACTTTAGGGAGTGATACACCCTACTGTGGGGCCGACACAAGGTATTTATGTATTAGGGAGTCGATCGCTTGGGGTAGGGTTTTAGGGTACACTTAGTTCTGTCTGTTTCTGTTGGTACCGTCTGTTTCTGTTGGGTGTTAACACCTGTCTGTTTCTGCGTAGTACCATCTGTTGGGGTGGTAAAGGCCCATTACTAGTGTACACCTAATTCTACATTTTGTTTCCGTAGGGATTAATCTGTTTCTGCTTCTGTCTATTTCTTTTCGGGTGGTAAAGGCCCATTACTAGCACTCTCTTCTGTGGAAGTTATTTTGTACCCGTTTTGGTTTCAGTTTAGACATTAGGGTGACACCTAATTCTGTTATACTAGTATTAGAGCAGAGAAGTGTAAAGAAATAACTTATGTCATTTTGTTCTTCTGTTATACACGCTACACCTGTTACTGTTATCTCTCATCCAGTTTTATTTTCATGTCATGTTATTATTATCTGTTCATAACTGAAAATCACTGGACTTGCCAGACTTTTTGTCTGACCCTTGTTGTTTCGCCTCCTTTCTTCCGTTTCCCGCCCCAGGTTTTGTAGAAGGGAGTAATCTAGCTTGATCCAGATTTCTTCCGCTTGAAGTGCTTAAAGTATGGCTTGTCTTCTTCTGTGGGGATTATGATTTTAAACTATGCATCCTGAAAGCTTTTGTACGAGACTGATATTTTGTACTTGAATTCTGATATTGTGATTTGAAAGGATGTAACCAAGCTTATTTCAGTTTCTGTTGTAATAAAGTTATAAATTTTTCAAGTACTGTTTTATCTGTCTTGTAAGTTTCTGTTCTGTTTACTAAAATGCCCCACCAAAGTTAAGGCATTCCCTTTGTGAGTGACCATAACGGAGGTGGGGTGTTACACTTGGTATCAGAGCTGAAGGTTACTAGATTGGGTAAAGTTTTTCAAAAAAAAGGTTTTGAAAGGAAATATTTTCAAAAATAAATCTTATTTTGAAAACATAATCCCCAAGATCCATAAACCTTTCCTTCAGTCCTTTTTGTAATTGAGTCTTTCCATTTTCGTTTCAGCATGTCTGAAGCATCTGAGATACCAGAGGGTGTTCATGTACCCGGTTGGTTTCATCAATATCTTGAGGCTAGGACTGCCGCCGCAGGTCCAGCAAATGATCCCCCTCCTCCGCCACCTCCTCGTGCAATTTCTTTCTCAAAGATCTATAGAGATTTTAGGGCAATGGGTGGAAAGGATTTCAAGGGAACTGAATCATTCGTAGAAGCGAGGAACTGGCTCAAAGAAACTGAGGATCTATTCGTTATCTTCGAGGTGGATGATAGGCAGAAGGTACAGTTGGCGGTATGGCTACTCAAATACAAAGCTTCCTATTGGTGGGAAGTCACTAACGCCGAGAGACCGGTTGAAACATGGATGGATTTCTAAACAAGGTTTGAGACAAAATTCCTCTCGCAAGCTGAACGAAGTTTACAACTGGAAAAGTTCTTATCTCTTAAGCAAGGAAGTATGACGGTCAAGGAATACGTCAACCAGTTCAACCAACTGGCTAGGTTCGGATTGGATTTAGTCAACACTCAGCATAAAAAGGCTCTCCGCTTTGTTAAAGGATTGAACGAGCCACTACACAGCCTAGCCATGACCCATGTACCCATGGGAGCGACTTTGGAAAATTGGTGGACATGGCACTACTGCACGAGGAAGACAAGGGCCCGAAAGAGACAAAGAAGGAAGAACCACAGAATAAGAAAGCATGGCCCAAAAAGGTAACACAAAACAAGGATGAGAAGTCTAAAGATAAGAAAGGGAAAAAGTGCTTTACTTGCGGAAGCTCGACTCATCTGAACAAGGATTGCAGAAAAAGAAGGGCACTTGCTTCAACTGTGGTGAGATGGGACACTTCACTAGGGATTGCCCGAAGAAAGGAGGGCAAGGACAGAAAGCAGAACCCACTTCTGGAGGACAGGCGAATGGATAGGATAGAAATAAGAAAATTTGAGTAGAAGGTTTAAGTTTCTTATCTAATTCTTGAGTTAAAACTCTTTCTGATTCTGGCATTTTGATTTTTTAATCGATACTCTGCACTTTAATAATAGTATTGTTTCTGATTCCGCTGTAGACTCAAACCCATAAGGGTTATGACTAATCTGTTTGTGATAGATTGGGGTTTGAGAGATATCTGTGTTAGGCGTCAAGTAGGACGCATACATTCTGGGTTTTATCATGCTTAGTTCGGTAACCTGATCTGTACCAATAATCTGTAAATATCTGAATATTCCCGATAAGGTTAAGATTTCCAATTTTGACATTATCTAAAGAGGGTAATACTCTGGGTGTCAATTTGATGTTGGTTTCGGTCTTCGGGGCTGATACTTAGGACCCATGTCTAATGGGAACCAAGTTTTTGTTTTATCTCTACTCGCTTCCATCATTCGCCTGTATCCTATCAATCGAATCTTCGAACTTTATGTAGAAACTAATGGGTGTAAACATGTGTTTGAGACATGTTATGTTTGATGGTTGCAAGTGGATGTAAGTGGTTGCTAGTGGTTGCTCGTGGATGCATATACACACACTAGGCACTAGATAGGCTCGAAAACACTCTCATACTGCATATGGATGTGTGAGCATTTTTTAATTTTTGTGGATGCGAAATGATTGACTTAGCACATGGATGTTGCATATGACTGAATGGTTGTGCACTCGATAGAAATGATATGTATCAAATAGGAAAATTTGCATACATGTTGGACTCATGGCACTGGCATAATTCGCATTAAGGAGGTCAACTGAATCAGTGGACCGCCTGATCTTTGCATTAGATAAGAAGCATATACACACACACTTTTGCATATGTTCATACAACATTAGAAGTTTCTAAGGACAATTGACGCCAGTGATTTATGATTGAGTAGATGGATGTTGGATGGTAGGACACATTCTTCTTAACTTGAGGATTTCGGGGACAAAATCCTTTAAGGAGGGGAGAATGTAACACCCCGTATTTTCTGTGAACGTATAAGTAACAAATCAGAGGATAATTAATTTTTAAAATAAGAATCAAGGGAAATGGGTTGCGCCATTGTATTCGTCTCGGAATTCTGCTTGGAAACGAGTCCGAGTTTGTAAGAATCGGAGTCCGCATGAGGGAGATATGACCCTCCGAAGTTTCAGGAATTTTCAGAATCGAAAATAGCTCGAAATTCGAATTCAAAATTCGAATTCAAACCCAGAAGCGGGCTGGGCGGGAAATTTCCCGCCCAGGACCCAGGTCGACTGGGGAGTCGACTGGGTAGTCGACCCCCCCTGACCAGGTCGACTGGGGAGTCGACTGGGTAGTCGACCCCCCTGACTAGGTCGACTGGGTAGTCGACATGGGGGTCGACCTGCTCCCGAAATCCAGTTTTTGAACCTGGTTCGTTCTGATGTATTTGGTCACGTTTTCTTCCTAGGTTCTTCCGCCTAACCCTATATAAACAACCCTCTAGCCTCATTCTCTCTACACCATTTCATTCTGCCTATACTCTGCCTCTGTTCTAATTAAATAAAATAATGGCGTCGCTACTCTACTGAAATCTGAACTGGAACTAGGACTAAAGCACCTTCTTCCAACCTGATTAGAATTAAAAGCTAAATCAAATCTCAAATCAGAGTTTAGAGCTACGACAACAATTAAAGAAGAGTAATTCAGCCTTTCTGCATCAACACCAGTTTATTTCCTTTCTTAAACCACGAAAGGCAAGTGCAGTTATTTTCCGATATAAACTTTAATCATAGTTGTGACATGATTGTAAATCTGAATTTGAGATTGTGTATGTTCTGATCTATTTTATTCTGTATCTCTTCTTCTTTCTGTTCTATATCCAGGCTACTACGAGCCTGCGCCAATCTCCTAAGAGATTAACGCACGAACGCTAAAATGTTTGGGACAAATAATGAATGTGGCATAATTGGACTTGGCTAATATGTGACTGATTTAAGAAAAAGGACATAGGTTGTAAACTAGATTTAGATCTATGCATATTCTATGAATTGGAAGAAGAGGAACCATGGTATGCTAACATGTGACTTGAGACATTGGACATAATGCATATTTTGACTTAAGATCTGTTATAACTAGATTGTTGGGCATATTGTTTATATAACAATTCATGATTTGAAAGAGATTATGACTTAGGTGTGAAGGTCTATATTAAGATTTGATAACTATCAAATGTGAATAACACCTAAGTAGGAGATTTTTGAATATATGACATGCATTGAAATCGATGGCTATATTTGGTATAATTTATATGTGTATCTTTTGTACTAGGCAAGTTGAACTAAATTGGGACATGTAAATTATGACCATAATCAGTGACATGTAAATTCAATGCAAACGTGGGGTATATGATCATAGTGTGAATCATGACAACTATTTAGGCATGCAAACTTAGGCCAAATTTATAATTAGGCAAGATATGTTTGTGAAACTTTAAGGAATGATTAAATCTGTTATATTTGAATAATTTGCTAGTTCTGCTATATTTTCCAAATCTGGTAGTTCTGTTATATTGCGTAATCTGCTAGTTCTGTTATATTGCTTAATCTGCTAGTTCTGCTCTACTGCATAGTTTGCTAGATCTGTTCATCTGCCAAATCTGTCATCTACTAAGTCTGCTGAAAATGCCAAATATGTTATATGCTAAATCTGCTAAATTACTTAATCTGCTGAATCCGTTAAGTCACCTAATCTGCGAAAATCTGTTATCTGCTATATGTTTAGTTGATATATTCAGTATGTTATTGACATAATCTGAATTAGCTAAGAATAATTGACATGTATATTAGGCGTGGGCATAAATGGTAAATTATTAATTAATTGGCCGCAAAGATAAACATGGCTGACTCGAGGTTAGAATGAGTTCGCGGCGTAATTCTGCCCGGAACCGCCCGGCACATCCAGTGGCCGCAAACAATAGGTTCTAATGTGAGAAGTTAGCCATAACGTGCTTGAAACCCGAGGTTAGACTCAGTTTGCGGCAGAAATCTGCCCGGAACCAATCGGCCTAACCAGTAGTCGCAAACTGTCAGTCTAATGTGAGAGGTCTGGGCATTAATGTTTAATTAATGAAAATCTGAGATAAATATGATGTCTAAAACGTGTTGGGCGGATAGGGTTAAACCCACTAGACTGATGAATTTAAAAAATCTGTTCCGTGAATCTGTAGGCCCAATTACAAAGTTAGACAAATCTGTGAGTCTGTTAATCTGTAACTGGTTAATCGGTAAGTCTGTTAAATCTGTATATCTGATCCGTTAGTCTGAAAACTTGTCTGTGAACTAGTTGATCTGAATTCTGTATGTCTGAACTTGTAAACAAGTTAATCTGAAATCTGTTAGTCTGGGGCCACAAGGATAGGAAGGGAATTACTTGTGTCATCTATTGTTTGGGACCCATATTAGTCAGTAACCCTTTCTGGTATCAAAACTTTGACCCAACAGTAGGTAGGGTCCGGGCACGCTTACTGAACTAATTATAAGCGGTTCATTCTGAAAATGGTGACGGGTGTTGATGGTGCGTTCCAACCGGGTCATGTGCGTGCATGGATCCCGGTCTGCCTCTGAGGATGTAAGACGCCGTGACATCTGTAAATAGGTCTGTGCCAATTGGTTGTCACTTTAGGGAGTGATACACCTTACTGTGGGGCCGACAAAGGGTACTTATGTATTAGGGAGCCGATCGCTTGGGGTAGGGTTTTAGGGTACACTTAGTTCTGTTTGTTTCTGTTGGTACCGTCTGTTTCTATTGGGTAGTAGCACTTGTCTGTTTCTGCGTGGTACCATCTGTTGGGGTGGTAAAGGCCCATTACTAGTGTACACCTAATTCTACATTTTGTTTCCGTAGGGATTAATCTGTTTCTGCTTCTGTCTGTTTCTGTTCGGATGGTAAAGGCCCATTACTAGCACTATCTTCCGTGGAAGTTATTCTACACCCGTTTCTGTTTCAGTTTAGACATTAGTGTGACACCAAATTCTGTTATACTAGTATTAGTGTAGAGAAGTGTAAAGAAATAGCTTATGTCATTCTGTTCTTCTGTTATATCCGCTACACCTGTTACTGTTATCTCTCATCCAATTTTATTTTCATGTCATGTCATTATTATCTGTTCATAACTGAAAATCACCGGACTTGCCAGACTTTTTGTCTGACCCTTGTTGTTTCGCCTCCTTTCTTCCTCCCCCCCCAAGTTTTGTAGAAGGGAGTACTCTAGCTTGATCCAGATTTCTTCCGCTTGAAGTGCTTAAACTATGGCTTGTCTTCTTCTATGGGGATTGTGATTTTAAACTATGCATCCTGAAGGCTTTTGTACAAGACTGATATTTTGTACTTGAATGCTGATATTGTGATTTGAAAGGATGTAATCAAGCTTATTTGGTTTCTGTTGTAATAAAGTTATAAATTTTTCAAGTACTGTTTTATCTATCTTGTAAGTTTCTGTTCTGTTTACTAAAATGCTCCACCAAAGTTAAGGCATTCCCTTTGTGAGTGACCTTAACGGAGGTGGGGTGTTATAGTGGCGCTGTTTTTCTTCAGATTAGATTTACACAAATCTGAAAATCTAACCGTTGGATCTTCACAAAATTTACATCATTAGAAAGATCTTTTCAAAACGAATCCAACGGTTCCAGTTTCGGGAAAATCCGACGGTCGGATCTCCTGGTATAATCGTTTGAAGTTTCGATTTCAAAATACGAACTGCAGCGTCGTTATTCGATTAAATATAATTATATTTATATTTATATATATATAATCGATTCTGGCGCTGTTTTTCTTCAGATTTGAATTAAACATTCCAGACAATCCAACCGTTGGATTTTTACACAGTTGGTGCCGTTAGAAAGATATTTCCAAAGCGAACCCAACGGTTGCGGTTTCGGGAAAATCCGATGGTCGGATCTCCCGTACTAATCGTTTGAAATCAAGGTTTCAAAATACGAACTACAGCTTCGTTATTCGATATATTTCAATTCTATTTATTATATATATATATATATATATATATATATATATATATATATATCGATTCTTCGATTTCAAAACTATATGAATTTCATACATTTGATAAAAATGATATTTTTATCTAACTGTCTTCTATTTCAACACTTCACTATATTTAACAATACATGTATATAATAAAAATGTGATTTTTATTATAAAACTATTCATTTCAAAACACGATTATTTTATATAGTTCATATAGGTAATAAAAATGTGATTTTTATTATAGAACAATTTCTTTCAAAACAAGATTATTTTATATAGTTCATATAGATGATAAAAATGTGATTTTTATTATAAAACAATTTATTTCAAAATATGAATACCATTCAACACATAAATTTTAATTCAATGAATGAATATCGATTCAACACATGAAGGTTTTCTATAGTTTATATATATAGATAAAAATGTGATTTTTATATTTAAAACATGAATACCATTCAACACATGAATTTCAATTCAACGAATGAATATCGATTCAACACATGAAGGTTTTCTATAGTTTATATATATACATATATATATAAATGTGATTTTTATATTTAAAACACGAATACCATTCAACACATGAATTTCAATTCAACGAATGAATATCGATTCAACACATGAAGGTTTTCTATAGTTTATATATATAGATAAAAATGTGATTTTTATATTTAAAACACGAATACCATTCAACACATGAATTTCTATCCAACGAATGAATATCGACTCAACAAATGAAGGCTTTCTATTCAACGAATAAATATAGTTTCAACAAATGAAAATAATTCAAACACATGAATATTATTCAAAATTTCGGCAGCATAACGGCAGGGTAGTTAAAACCGGGACCGTCCCTAGTATGGCTCCTCGCTCTACCTTAAAACCTCGCGGTTTTTGACAATGGGGATTCATGCATCTAGTTCACACGCAGGCGGCATGTATATTTATTTCATTTCCACAAACTAATCCTATGTGGTTTCAACCAAATATTTCTCAATCACAAACGGGTATTTTTCAACCACAATCAATCAATATCAACCACAAACAATTCCAATCAACCATTCGCTATCAATCAATTTTCACACAAATCACAACCAATAAATATCGTCCATGGTTTGTGGACGAGGGGTGTATATATATATATATAGCAATTCACTTTATTTCAACACATATATAATTTTTTCAACGCATATACAACTTATACCTCGAACGTACAACTTATACAACGCTTATACAAGAGGTGTACAATGCTTATATAACTCATACATCGACTATATAATTTATACATCGTTGTTTCCTATATCGTTTATAAATTAGAAATCTCATATTGGGTTCCACTCCACCAAAAATAGCAGAAGGCTCAGAAAAATATGCGGTCTCTTCTAAAATGTAGAAGACGTCCACACGAGTCCACTGTCTTTTTGTTTCACTGAATTTCGTCAATACGCGAAAAATATATGATTTTTCAAAGTTTGCAATGGTTTAAAGGTGTTAGAACCGTTGAAAATAAATCTGGCCGTACCTCAGCTGTTCTTTTCAAAACTAGGGTCGCGATTTTCGCGAAAACCGTGAATCGATAAGACGATCAGAGGGTACAACATCGAGGAGGGAGGAACGACGCTCAGGCGTATCGGGGTGGGGTCCACTTCGGTGGCTCCGTGCGGGCTCGGCGGCGAAAGGAAGTTTCGAACTTTAGGGAGGCAGTTCTTGCGATTTACTCCACAATAGGGTTCGAATCTTATATGGATTTGGAGAGGAGAAGGAGGGCTTCAAAAAGCTTAACTGGAGCAATGGGTTTCGATGAGTGGTTTGGTCGGAAAAGAGGAAAGAAGGCTGGAAGGGGGAGCCGCTGTTCGATCTGGAGCAGGAGGGGTTTTCCGCGTTTTTTTTTTATTTTTTTATTTTATGAAAGAAATTATTCTATTGGCCGATGGTTTTAAAAAGGGGTTTTCTGACACGACCACCAATCCAAACTCAACGACTGTCGTTCTTAGCGTTTTACCTCCATTCCGAACACAATGGGACATGTTTCGTAGGCCCATTCGAATTTTTCAGTCAGTTTTCCTTCAAATTAAAATATAAAACATTCAATATTTAATTTGAACGTACATTTCAATTTGCCAGGGCCACAAATTGATTCTAAAAATTCCCGAAAAATAAATCTAGCTATGTTTTGACGATACGGCCCCAACAAAACTAGTTTCGTCGAATTCTGAGACTGTTTGTAAAAAGGCCCATTTCTGGTCGATCCAATTTAACTGTAATTGACCAAAACACGTTTTCCTTTGCCGCGCTCACATACTGGCTTCAAAAATTATGAAATTTGAAACCTTGCAATAACTTCACATCCCGGATCCAACAAAAGTGGTTTCGTCGAATTCCGAGGTCGTATGCAAAATGGCCAATTTCACGGGCTATATAAATTCCATAGCGACCTTTCTGAAAATTCATTTGGCCATAACTTTTGCTTTCTGCTATGAAACTTCAATTTTTCAGATTCGTTAGAAAGGTATTCACTAACAGATTTAAATATTTTTGGTTTCACTCAAATCCGTTTTGTTTTGCACCCGGTACAGTCCGACAAAGTTTGAATTCAAATTTTGAAACTACAACGCGTTTTCAGGCCTTGTTTATAATTAGAATTAATTATATTCGTTTTCAAACATCGATTCAAACTCACTTTTCATTGCTATTATATAAAATATTTATTTAAGTATTTAAAATCCATTATTTTAGCCAATTTCAAAATTTTAAATTGGTTCAGATTTTCCTGGTCCTTACACCCCTCGTCCACAAACCATGGACGATATTTATTGGTTGTGATTGGTGTGAAAATTGGTTGATTACGAATGGTTAATTAGAATTGTTTGTGGTTGAAATTGATTGATTGTGGTTGAAAAGTACTCGTTTGTGGTTGAGAAATATTTGGTTGAAACCACATAGGATTAGTTTGTGGAAATGAAAAAAATATACATGCCGCCTGCGTGCGAACTAGATGCATGAGTCCCCATTGCCAAAAGCTGCGAAGATTTAAGGTAGAGCGAGGAGCCGTTCTAGGGACGGCCCCGGTTTTAACTGCCCTGCCGTTATGCTACCGAAATTTTGAATAATATTCATGTGTTAGAATTATTTTCATATATTGAATAACCTTCATGTGTTGAATAGAAATTCATTCGTTGAATAGAAATTCATGTGTTGAATGGTATTCGAGTTTTGAATAAATTGTTTTAACAATAAAAAATCACATTTTTACTCTATATATACAAACTCTAGAAAACCTTCATGTGTTGAATCGAAATTCATTCGTTGAATTGAAATTCATGTGTTGAATGGTATTCGAGTTTTGAATAAATTGTTTTAATATTAAAAATCACATTTTTACTCTATATATACAAACTATAGAAAACCTTCATGTGTTGAATCGATATTCATTCGTTGAATATAAATTCATGTGTTGAATGGTATTCGAGTTTTGAATAAATTGTTTTAACAATAAAAATCACATTTTTACTATATATATACAAACTGTAGAAACCGTTCATATGTTAAATAGAAATTCATTCGTTGAATCATATTCATGTGTTGAATGGTATTCTTGTTTTAAATAAATTGTTTTAACAATAAAAATCACATTTTTACTATATATATACAAACTATAGAAACTGTTCATGTGTTGAATAGAGATTCATTCGTTATATTCATTTGTTGAATGGTATTTGTATTTTAAATAAATTGTTTTAACAATAAAAATCACATGTTTACTATATATATACGAACTATAGAAAACCTTCATGTGTTGAATTGTAATTCATTCGTTGAATAGCAATTCAGGTGTTGAATGGTATTCGTGTTTTGAAAAAAATTGTTTTATAATAAAAATCATATTTTTAACATCTGTATGAACTATATAAAATAATCGTGTTTTGAAATGAATTGGTTTATAATAAAAATCACATTTTTACTGTATACACGAATAGTTGAAAATAGCGAATTGTTGAAATAATTGTCGGTTGGATAAAAATATCATTTTTATCAAATGTATGAAAAAAATATAGTCTTGAAATCGAGGAATCGATATATATATATATATATATATATATATAAAGAATTGAAATATATCGAATAGCAAAGCTGAAGTTCGTGTTTTGAAACCGTGATTTCAAACGATTAATGTGGGGGATCCGGCCATCGGATTTTCCCGAAACCGCAACCGTTGGGTTCGCTTTGGAAATATCTTTCCAATGGCACCAACTTTGTAAAGATCCAACGGTTGGATTGTCTGGAATGTTTAATTAAAATCTGAAGAAAAACAGCGCTAGAACCAATTATATTTATATATATGTATAAATATAATTAATTAAATCGAATAAACGACGCTGCAGTTCGTATTTTGAAATCGAAATTTCAAACGATTATCCCGGGAGATCCGTCTGTCGGATTTTCCCGAAACAGGAACCGTTGGATTTGTTTTGAAAAGATCTTTCTAATGATATAAATTTTGTGAATATCCAATGGTTAGATTTTCAAATATGTGTAAATCAAATCTGAAGAAAAACAGCGCCACGGCCGCGTTATAGCCGAAGCGTCGTTTGAATAAATTGGCTATTTTAAAATAAATAAAAATAGCGATAAATCATTATAAAATATTATAAACGATATGAAAGTGAAATTTAGAAACTAACTGAAGGTTGGCTAAGTCGAATGGTTTCCTGGATTTTGATCTGATGTTGTTTTCGGCCTTCGGGGTTAATATTTGGGAAATCGTTCTCTTACTAATTTACGGTTAGTGACTAATGAACTGGAATATGGCGTGTTTGTGTTGCAATTGTTTATTATATACGCGAGTTGCTTAGAAAGACCGGGTCTATCCCATTCTGAATAACTGAATCGACAATAAGAAATCGAAGATGAAGACGGTGGTCGAAGACCGGAGATCTTCATCTCGTTTGGATGGTAACTGATGTCCTAATTGGGAGGCATCCCGAAATATGGATAATGAGTGGTGATCGTCCAGACGTACGTGGAGATCGATGGGTTTGCGAGGTATATAGTGCCTCCGGTTTCGTTCAGACCCAGAACGGACTTGTAAATGGATTGTGTGTCTGACATTGGAATTCATTCTGTGTGATTGATAGCCATCAGTTGCATGATGTGAATTGCCTGTGTGGCATGCTAAGATGCAGTGATCAAGACTTCAGTTGAAAAGCAAAGTCTTGTGTTGATGATCAAAGCACCGCCTGTGTGGCGTAGCTTTGCGAATAACGTGAATTCGCGAGCCTTACACCCTGGTATGAACCAGAAACGGTAGAGGACCTCAGGGAGGACAGGCGTTTCTTTCTAGCTAGAAGTGGCGTCAGTGGTTTTACACGCCCTAACGAGTTTGACTTATGTGGTTGTTACTGTTGCGAGGCGCCTCGGTTAGATCGGACGATCTGGGTCGGATGGAGTCATTCGTTGGCTCATTTACGCCCTAAAGGGCAGGGAAACGTAGTGTTCAAGCATTATAATCCACTCCGTGTGGACTGGCCCTGACGATCCAAGGGCCCACCTGAGTCTGGGTCCTGAGGCTCTGGCTAGACGGTCTCGAAGTCGGTAAGGACTATCTTTTACCTTGGTTCATGACGGAAATCCAATTTCCAAATACGTGACTGTGCGGTTTTGATTGTATACCTATATATGGCGACATATTGGTATGGTGCATTAATGTCGTCTATGATTGATACTTATGATTTGGAATTGTTTATGAAACATATAAACACTAGTAATAATATCAAATGCTTTTTTTTATTCGTATCAAACATATTTTGGCCATTATAAGGTAAAAACTCTATCCTCCGGTTTGCGTTGCATTGTGTGATGGGAACTGAGTCTTGTAATGGCTTCATTTTTATAAAAAGCATTACGATGTTTAAAAGAATTATTTGTTTTAAAGCACTGGCAATCCGATGGAGTAAACCCGTTCCATGAAAGTGGCCTGGTCCTGTGATTAGCCATATTATAAATGTATTAAATAGATTTCTCATACCAGTCCCATGACTGACTCGTAGTTTGTTTCACTTTCAAACTCGGGTGCCCCCCTTTTTATACACGGGCAGCCTTGTATTCAGGTTTTATCTGGCTCTTTCTGGATAGATGGAGCTGAAGATGGATTCTATCATTTATTTCTTTTTATGCTGTTCAGCTCCTATTGTACATATTTTTTTTGTTTTCCGCTGTAGACATTTACGTATAGCTGGAATGTATTTGTACTACGTAATATCCTGTATACTGTGTAACTCTGATGATTACAATTATCCAGTGTACTATTTGTTCATTATCTGGTGTATTTAGTTAATTCTGTTCTGCTATTATCTGTTTCTGCGTTATATTCCAAAGATTACCCTTGCCACCATCAGTACGGGGTTTGGGGTTGTCATACATTCTGAGTAACTGATTCGACGTGGTGTCGAGGATGATGACGGTGGTCGAAGACCGGAGGTCTTCAACATCGTTTGGATAATTACTTATGATCTTTATTGGGCTGTACACCCAAGAGGAGGGAATCAGTTGGTGATCGTCCAGACGTACTTGGAGATCGATGGATATGCGAGGTACAAGGTGCCTCCGGTTTCGTTCAGACCCAGAACGAACTTGTAAATGGACTGTGTGTCTAACATTGGATTTTAGTCTTTTTGATTGATTTCTATTAAATATACATCTGTTTGGCGGCGGAGAATTTATTCTCTTGCTTAACCCCCTTCTATGAGACGTATGAGCTAAGGGGTTATATATTGATGGATATCAATCACATGGAGTGAATTGCCTGTGTGGCATGCCTAAGTGGCAAATGATCAAGGCTTTTGTTGAAAAGAAGAGTCTTGTGGTTGATGATCAAAGCACGGCCTGTGTGGCATAGCTTTGTGTAGCGTTTATTCGCGAGCCTCACACCCAGGTTGTGAACCAGAAACGGGAGAGGATCCAGGGAGACATGCATTTCTTTCTAGCTAGAGGTGGTGTCAGTGCTTAAACTGGTTGACATTTATATTATTTTCACCTATGTGGTTGTTGCTGTTGCGAGGTGCCTTGGTTTGATCGGACTATCCGGGTCCGATAGCGTCATAAGTTTGCTCATTTACACCCCAAGGGGGGGGGAACACTGTGTTCAGGCATTTTAATCTACATCGGTGGACTGCCCCTATGGCTCCTAGGTGCAGTTGCGGCTGTAGCCTGAGGCTCGGGCTAGACAGTCTCGAATTCGATAGAGGACGATACCTTTCCTCGGTTCATAGATGGAAATCCAATTTCCAAATACGTGACTTTGCGATTTTGATTGTAGAGCCTAGTATTGGCGACATGATATATGGTACCCATACCGTCTATGATTGATATTTATGATTGAAATTGTTTTAACACTATGCACTTATAGTAATAATAAAAGATGGAATTTATCGTATCAAGCATTCTTTGGCTATTATAAGGTAAAACCCTATCCTCCGGCTTGTGTTGCATTGTGTGATGTTATCTGGGTCTTATAATAGCTTCATTTTTCTTTATTTAGCATTCCGCTGTTGTTTTATGCACTGGTATTCTTGGGAGGAAACCCATTCCATGTTATACGGCATGGTCCCTTGATTTACCTAACTTTAAAATAAAGATTAATAAATGTTTTAGTTCTCACACCAGTCACATGACTGACCTGAAGTTTATTGTTTTAACCTAAACTCTAGGTGCCCTTATTTTGACACGGGCAGCTGGTAGTTTTGGTTTTGCAGATTTATGTTCACCGGATCCTGCCTTACAGGTGGAAGGATACCCGGAAAGCTCTGTATCCGTGTATTACTTTCAGTTGTGTTTTGTATTATTTTTCCACTGCTATGTAATATAATTTAAATCTCTAATATTTTTTGTGTAATATTTATTAATACTCTGTATATTCTTGTGTTCTGATGGAATTGTTTGAATAAGCAATGAAATGTTCATCTGTTTGCATCCCAATGTGGCTTGTTCTCAACTCAATCTGTGATTTCCCATAAGGGGGATTTCGGGTCGTTTCAGCTTGGTATCAGAGCTTTGGTTTACAGAGCTAAAGAACAAGACACGTTAGAACCAAACGAAAGAATTCATCAGAGATTGGATTAGTAATATCCAATGGGAATGACTCGTTAGAGATGGGATCAGTAGTATCCTAGAATGAGTGTAAAGAGTATATTTTTAAAATGAAAACAATTTTTGTTTTGAAAATTTAATTTAATTATTCGTATTTGAATATTTATTTGAACTGATTTTGAGAATCCAATATATAGAGATTTTCATATACGTCTGATCCACGTGTATTGGAAGTCTCAAATATACTGGATGGATATAGAATTACACTCTAGTCGCCCGGGGGTGATTCTGATGATTGATATATCATCATCAGAATTTATATTTGAGTGCCGAAAGTGGGATATCTATATATTTCCAATTGACTGGTGTGAGAACCACAATTAGATAGGGTTTATTGTTGTGATTTGGCTACAAAAACATGATTTTCAATATATATATATCAAAATTATGAATTTGAAATGATAATCTACTAATTGATTGATGGTTGTGTTGTTTGTTTATTGGTTTGATATTTTGAACCATTTATGCCAAATTGAACCGAATATTGAATTATATTGAAAATTTGTCGCATTTGCATGCATATACATGTACTAACATTGAATAGGTCATAGCAAGGAGGCTAGAGAAGAGGAATAAAATTGTTTGCCCGACAAAAAGGTACATGTTTATTGAATTTCTTGGGTTTTGGATTATTTTATGAGCCGATTGGTTAGCCATTTGGCTTTTTCTTTTTCTTTTCGATTGAAGAAGGCCATGGGAGGCTATATGAAATATACCGAAGTCCCCGGTGCAGGGGAGGTTATGGTGAAATTTTTCGAAAATTTAGGGTGTTAGCCAAATTTTTGAAAAATTTGAAAAGTTCTTAGAAACTGAAAAGTTGAAGAACTTAAGCAGTAAAGAAAATAATGAATGTTGAGTTGATTTGTTAAACCACGTTCGGCTTCGTTCCTTTTCGGGGATGAAAAGTTTTAAGTGGGGGTGATTGTAATAACTCGGAAATCCGAGCCAATTTAAACTTTTTATTTTGGCAATTTTAGTGAATTTTGATTATTTAAAATGAATTATTTTCAATAATAACGACGAGAAATTTATTTTGAATAGAAATAGAACGTATATATTTATTTGAAACGTCATTAGAATAATTATTTATAATTATAAAAGGAATTGAAAATGGCGCGGTAGTTTGAAAATTCTATTTTAAATTTCAAATGAATGTACAGGATTCAAAATAAACCGGATTTTAGCGAAACCAAAAATATTTGAATCTAATTAATAATATCTTTCCAACGAATCAGAAAAATTGAAATTTCATAACGAGGATAAAAAGTTATGCCCAGTTGAAAATTCAGAATAGTAACTATGGAATTCTGGCCCTTAAAAATGGAAATTTTGCAAACGACCTCGGTTTTCAACGAAACCACTTTTGTTAGATCCGTGATGTCAAGTTATTGTTAGGTTTCAAAATTCGTAATTTTTTAAATCAATATGTGAGCATGGCGAAGTAAAATGCGTTTGACCAGTTTCAGTTGATTTTAATCGACATGAAAATGGCCATTTTTCAAACGGTCTGGGAAATCGACGAAACTAGTTTTGTTAGGACCGTATCGTCAATACGAAGTTAGAAAATAATTTTTAGGAATTTTTAGAGTTAGTATGTGACCCCGGTAAATTTAAATGCGCATTCAAAATCAATATATAGATTTATATTTTGATTTTGACGGAAACTGATCGAAACGGTCGAATTAGCCTACGTGGCATATCCCATTGTGTTCGGAATGGGGGTAATGTGCTAGGGACGACAGGCGGTGGGTCTCATTTCGAGTTCGAATTTAAAAGTTACCTTTTTGAAATATATATATTATTAAAATTAGTCAGCCCCTCTCCTATAACTTCTCCCCCCCACCCCTGTTACTCTTCAGATCGAAATAGAATAAAAAGGAAAAAAAGGGGCACGATCGAAGACCGCGCCGCCTCCAGCCCCTCGTCCACCGTGCCTCCCACCACCATACCCCGCCGCACACCGCGACCCCTAGCCATCGACGCCCACCCTGCAGTCAGCTTGGCGCCAAGACCTCCCTTTCTCCGATCTCAAAACCCCCAACCACCGTAAAACTGCGCCAACCCCCCCTCTGGCTACGGACCCGCCAGTGAGCACCCCCTACGCCTCCGACGGTGACGCCTCCTGCCAACGACGACGTGAAACCCCCCCTCCGGCGTGAAAAACAGCGAAGCAAGGTAATTCAAATTAATTTATTTATTAAATTAGTTAATGGTGATTACACATTGATTTAAAAACTAATTTTTTCTTTAGTATATAAACATATCGTTTTTAGAAGGAAGAAGGAGGAAGAAAAAATATAATTTTTATTATGTAGAAGGAAGGAAAAAATAATTTTTATTATGTAGGAGGAAGAAAAATATAATTTTTGTTATGTAAAGGTATGATTTTTAATCGTGTAAACATATGATTTATATATATATAGCTGTGATAAAGATTTGATTTTTAGATTTGCAAAGATATGATTTTTATATAGTAGAGATTATAAAAATACGATTTTTATTACTATGAAATGCGAACAAAAATTTGATCTTTATATGTATAGCGAAGACAGGAAGGTGATATTTTTAATTAGAGAAAGGCGATATTTTTATATGATAGGAAGGATAAAAATATGATTTTTATATTATATAGATAATAAAAATTCGATCTTTATTATGTTGGAGATATAAAAATATAATTTTTATTATGTAGAAGAAGCAAAAATATGATTTTCATATAGAAAATGGCGAGATAAAATTATGATTTTTATTATATTACTAGCGGTATAAAAATAGAATTTTTACCTATATAGAAGCTGTATGAAAAAAAATGTGATTTTTATATACATAGCAACAATATAAAAATGTGATTTTTATATACGTAGTGGCTACAGATAATGAAATTGACAAAAGGCGAGCACGACGAAGATTTCTACATATGAAGAGTCGCGACGTTTGGCTTAACTAATCGGTGAGAACTACTCACCTTTAATTTATTTCTAGTTTGAAATATATACTAGGATGCAGATGGTGTTTAGTAGCACCCGACACCCGTCGTCCACAGACCATGGATGACTTGTTTGTTTTGTTGTTGTGTTGTGAAATTTGATTGTGTGATGTGGAATAAAATATTTTATAGTGGAAAATATTTTATAGTTAAAAATATAATTTTTAACGTGTATATAAAATAAATATTTATAAACAAATCGGACGATTTGTTTATATACACTGATTTGACTGATATTGATTGGGACGATAAATTTTACACATCGCCCAACCGCACAAATAAAATATGTGATTGTTGATTTGAAACCCCACACGGGTATTGGGATGATATTTGACGTACACTAATCCCGATTGTTTGGTTGTATGTCAATCGATGGGTTGACAGACTGTGTAAGCATTAATTATTTATATTTAATGCTTATACAGTTATGTGGTGCACTCTAGATGATGGTTGATGATTTATCGTTGCTGTTATATACATATGTTGTAGTGAATCCATATAATAAACGTTATATTGTAATTCATTGGGCCACATTCCAATTTGGAAAATAAAATATATATTCATGTGTTGAATAAAATATATATTCATGTATTGAAGAAAATATTCATTTGTTGAATAGAAATATATATATTCATGTGTTAAATAGAAAATAAATTCATGTGTTGAATAGAATAAATATTCATGTGTTGAATAAAAGCCGTGATGATTTGATTGACGCCATTTTGACATGAACGATATTTATATCGATTTTGTTCATTTTTATAATGAATATAGAAAAGAAAGTGATTTCAAAATATAACGTTTTGAAAATATTATCATTTGTATATCGATGATGTGGAATATTCAATTTTGATCCGAAATTGAATATGAAGTTGAAATCGTTTCGAAAACGAATTTAAAGCGATTTATAAAATACATTTTAAAAGGATATCGATGAAATATATATATATATATATATATATATATATATATATATATATAATGGCCTGAATAGAACGCGCCGCACCGCGGTAGTTCGCGAATTTCGACCATTGACTTCGAATGGATATTACGGGAGAACCGACTGTCGGATTCTCCTAAATCCGGAACCGTTGGGTTCGTATCGAAAAGAGCTTTCTAACAAATATTAGAAATTAGAAATCGAACGGTTGGATTTGGAATTACGTCCAAATCAAATTTGGAAAAGGTCGCTGTAAGTGCAGTTCGATGGCCGTTGATAGAAATCGACTGTACGGGCCTTGATAAAATTATTAAAAATAGTAATAATTTGTGTAAAATCATAAGAAATGATTTGTGAAGAATTGGGATGAAAAATTCCATAGTTGAAAAGATAAAAATAGATTTTTATCGAAATGAACTAGTTTTGAACTAGAATTAAAATCAATTTATTTTTGAAATAAATAAATTGGATTCGAAATGGTTTTAAAATAACCAGAATTTCCAATAATTGAATTGGAATGGATTTGAATCGAAATTGCCTTTGGAATATTTAGATGTTTGATTTCGTCAAGATACAGATATTGTTATGGGAATTTGAAAGATTTATTAATATCGTTATTTCCAATACGATGTTTGTGGTCGTAGAATTTGATATTGAATATAAGCCGATATATTTTCTATTTAGAGCCTTGTATTTAATATCAAATGTCATTTGGGTTTGCCGTGAATGGTGTCTTCATTAACACTGTTCATAAACCCAGTTTAGAGAAAGATTAAATCTTTTTGTTTAGATTTAATGAAGTGTACTAATTAAATGGTATTTAATTGGAATTGAATTTGAACTGATTTTTGGGTTTATCGTGAATGGTGTTTTAAATAACACTGGTTCTTTAACCCGATAATTAATGGAATATGATTTTGGGTTTATAGTGAACTGTGTTTTAAATGACATTGGTTCTTTAACCCAGTTAAAGATGGGATATTGGTTTTTGGGAAGATTAAAACTAAGTGGAGTTTTAATGAATCTTTAATTAGATTGAAATGGTCGAGAATGGAGTATCACCAGTTTTGCTCCAGGCGATAGTTAAATCTTTAATTAGATTTGAACGTGAAATGGTAATTGAATTTACCGATAACACCGTGGTGTTAGATATGAAGTATGACCAGTTTTACTTCATGGGATGAATAGGTTGGGATTGGGAAATAAATGATTACTTCAGTGTGGTTCGCTAATCCCGACTAGTTTGAATTGATATTCAAAGAAGATTAAAGAATAAATTAAAGAATTTATCTTTGATAAAATTAATAGGAACCTTTCCCAAAGTGTAAGAATATTTGAATAAAAGCGTATTCTGAATTGGAATGAGGCGTATGTTGTGTTTGTGTAAAACTTGTTTATTATATACGCGAGTTATTCGGAAAGACTGGGTTTATCCCATTCTGAATAACTGATTTGACGTGGTGTCGAGGATGAAGACAGTGGTCGAAGACCGGAGGTCTTCAACATCGTTTGGATAATTACTGATGATCTTAATTGGGTTGTACACCCAAGAGGAGGGAATCAGTTGGTGATCGTCCAGACGTACTTGGCGATCGATGGATATGCGAGGTACAAGAGGCCTCTCGTTTCGTTCAGACCCAGAACGAACTTGTAAATGGACTGTGTGTCTGACATTGGATTTTAGTCTGTGTGATTGATTTCTATTAAATATACATCTGTTTGGCGACGGAGAATTTATTCTCTTGCTTAACGCCCTTCTCTGAGACGTACGAGCTCAGTGGTTATATATTGATGGATATCAATCGCATGGAGTGAATTGCCTGTGTTGAATGCCTAAGTGGCAAATGATCATGGCTTTTGTTGAAAAGCATAGTCTTGTGGTTGATGATCAAAGCATGGCCTATGTGGCATAGCTTCGCGTAGCATTGATTTGCGAGCCTCACACCCCTGTTGGGAACTAGAAACGGGAGAGGATCCAGGGAGGATGTAACAACCCGAAAATCTGGGCCAGTTTAAAATTTTTATTTTGGCAATTTTAGTGAATTTTTGCTCATTTAAATTGAATTATTTTAAATAATATCGATGAGAAATTTATTTTGAATAGAGTTCAAACGTATATATTATATACGTCGTCGTTAGAATATAAATAATTATATATAATTATAAATAGAATTGAAAATGGCGTGGTAGTTCGATAATTCGATTTCAAACTTCAATTGAATGTACCGGGTGCAAATGAAACCGGATTTTAGTGAAACCAAAAACATTAGGATCTAACTGATGATATCTTTCCAACGAATCCAAAAAATTGAAATTTCATAGCGGGAATCAAAAGATATGTCCAGTTGAAAATTCTGAATAGTCGCTATGGAATTCAGGCCCTTAAAAATAGACATTTTGCAAACGACCTCGGATTTCGACGAAACCACTTTTGTTGGGTTCGTGATGTCAAATTATTGCTAGGTTTCAAATTTCATAATTTTTCGAATCAATATGTGAGCGTGGCAAAGGAAAACGTGTTTGACCAGTTTCAGTTGATTTTAATCGACTAGAAAATGGCCATTTTTCCAACGGACTCAGAATTCGACGAAACTAGTTTTGTTAGGACCGTATCGTCAATACGAAGCTAGAAAATATTTTTCTGGAATTTTTCGAGTTAGTATGTGACCCCGGTAATATAAAATGTACGTTGAAAATTGAATATATAGAGTTATAAGTTGATTTTAACGGAAACTGATCGAAACGGTCGAATCAGCCTATGATACATATCCTATTGTGTTTGGAATGGGGGTAATTAGCTATGGACGACAGGAGGTGGGTTCGATTTCGATTTCAAAATAAAAAGGTACTTTTTGAAGTTCAATAATTAAATTAAAAAAAAACCCACTCTCTCTCTATACACGTCAGCCCCCCCCCCTCCCCCGTTATTTTCATTTTCCCCCTTCTCCTTTACAATCAGGAAAACCCGATTCTTCCTTCCCCAAATCGCGCTCGCGCCTCCCCCTTCCACGCTCGCCACCGTCGGAGACCCTCAGCCCACCGCCACCTCCGATCCCACCCCCCCCGGCCACGTCAGTCCCCCGCCCTCCTCTCGATTCTCCCACTCCTCCCCCCCCCTCTTGTTCGAAGACTGACGCATCCGAACCCCACCCCGACATCAGCACCTCCATGCAGCCCTGCAGCGCTATCCCGAGCCTGCCACTGACGTATCGACCACCAACACCCCCTCCTTTAAATAGTAAGTTCTTTATGTTATTTTTCTTATTTATTTTACTTTAGTTTTTTTTATGATTATAATCCTTAAGTAAAAACTGATTTTAAAATAGAAAAGATTAGATTTTTAATATAGAAAAGATTTGATTTTTAAAATAGAAAAGATTAGATTTTTAAAATAGAAAAGATTAGATTTTTAAAATAGAAAAGGAGAAATCTTTAAATTTGAAAAGGAGAAATCTTTAAATTTGAAAAGGCGAAATCTTTAAATTTGAAAAAATGGGATTTTTATATATTGAATAGCGAAGTAAAAATTCGATTTTTTATATATTGAATAGCAAAGTAAAAATTCGATTTTTATATATTGAAAAGCGAAGTAAAAACTCGATTTTTATATATTGAATAGCGAAGTAAAAATTCGATTTTTATATATTGAATAGCGAAGTAAAAATTCGATTTTTATATATTGAATAACGCAGTAAAAATTCGATTTTTATATATTGAATAGCGAAGTAAAAATTCGATTTTTATATATGTAGTGGCTACGGGCAACGAAAGTGACAAAAGGCGAGAACGACGAAGATTTCTACATAAGAAGAGTCGTGGCGTTTGGATTAGCTTTGGTGAGAATTTCTCACTCTAAAATTCTTTTTCTAGTTATATATATACTAGGATGCAGACGGTGCTTAGCAGCACCCGACACCCGTCATCCACAGACCATGGATGGCTTGTTTGTTTGATTGATGTGTTGTCAAAATGGATTGTGTTGTGTAATGATTGAATAATAAAATATTCTTGTGTTGAAAGGAAATAAAATATTTATATAGTTAAATATATTTTATCATTAAAAATATAATTTTTAACGTGAATGTGAATAAATAAATATTTATAAACAAATCGACCGATTTGTTTATATACACTGATTTGACTGATATTGACTGGGATGATAAATTTTACATGTCGCCCAACTGCACGAATAAAAATATGTGTTTGTTGATTTGAAACCCCATACGGGTGTTGGGATGATATTTGGCGTACACTAATCCCAATTATTTAATTGTATGTCGATCGATTGGTCGACAGACTATGTAAGCGTTGATTATTTATATTTGATGCTGATGCAGTTGTGTGGTGCACTTTGGATGATGGTCTATTGTTTATCGGTGCTATTATATACATGTGTTGTATGGGATCCATATAATTAACGTTATATGGTGATTGATTGGGCCTCATTCCAATCGGGAAAATAATGAATATTATAAAGGAAAATTCATGTGTTGAATACAAAAATAGTCGTGTGTTGACAGTACTCATGTGTTGAGATTAGTCGTGTGTTGAAAGAAATATAGATTCATGTGTTGAATAGAATAAATATTCATTTGTTGAATAGAATAAAGAAGTTTTTGAAAAATATAAAGCCGTGTTGATTAGAGATGCATTATTTTGATGCGAACGATATTTATATCGATTTTATTTGTTTTATAATGAATATTGAAAAGTGATTTCAAAATTTAATATTTTGAAATGAAATTCAAATTAAATTAGATTAAAATTCAAATTGAAATTTTATTGAATCAATTTGAAATGAATTCGAATCGAATAGGAAATGAATTCGATTCGAATTGAATAGAAAGTGAATTTGAAAATGAATTGAATAGAAAATGAATTCAAATTGAATTAAATAGAAATGAATTCAAATTGAATTAAATTGAAATTGAATTAAAAACGAATTGAAATCGTTTTGAATGAAATTTAAAACGAACTGAAATTGAATTGAAATCAATTTGAAATGAATTCATATTGAATTAAATAGAAGGTAAATTCAAATTGAAATTGAATTGAAACGAATTAGAATTTGAATTGAATTGAAACGAATTTGAATTCGAATTAAATAAAATTGAAATGAATTCGAATTGAATTGAAATCAAATTGATTTGAAATTGAATGTAGCGTTGAAAAGGTTTTGAAAACGAATTTAAAACGATTTATAAAATACGTTTTAAAAGGAAATCGACGAAATATATGTTATATATATATTATATATAATGGCCTGAATAGAACGCGCCGTGCCGCGGTAGTTCGCGAATTTCGACCATTGATTTCGATTTGACGTTGCGGGAGATCCGACCGTCTGATTCTCCTAAAACCGGAACCGTTGGGTTCGTATCGAAAAGTGTTTTCCAATGAATATTTGAAATTTGAAATCTAACGGTTGGATTTGGAATTATGTCCAAATCAAATTTGAAAAAGGTCGTTGTAAGTGCAGTTCGATGGCCGTTGATGGAAATCGGCTGTACGGGCCTTGATAAAATTATTAAAAATATCTATAATTTGTGTAAAATCATAAGAAATGATTTGGAAAAAATTGGGCTGAAAAATTCCATATTTGAAAAGATAAAAATATATTTTTGTCGAAATGAACTAGTTTTGAACTAGAATTAAAATCAATTTATTTTTGAAATAAATAAATTGAATTTGAAAGTGATTTTAAAAAAAATCAATATTCCCAATACGTGGATTGGACTGGAGTTGAATCGAAATTATCTTCGGAATATTTCGATGTTGGATTTCGTGACTATACAGAAATTGTTATGGGAATTTGAAAGACATATTTTATATCGTTATTTCCAATACGATATTTGTTGGTTTCAGAATTTGATATTAAATATAAGCCGGTATATTTTCTATTCAGAGCCTTGTATTTAATATCAAATGTGATTTGGGTTTGTCGTGGATCGTGTTTTAGATGCCATTAGTTATTTAACCCAGTTAAAGGCAGGATATTGATTTTTGAAAAGATTAAAACTAAGTGGAGTTTGAATGAATCTTTAATTAGATTAAAATGTGAATTGATAATTTAAATTATCAAATCTGAAAAGTGATCGAGAGTGGAGTATCACCAGTTTTGCTCCAAAGCGATAGTTAAATCTTTAATTAGATTTGAACGTGAAATGGTAATTAATTTTACCGATGACACCGTGGTGTTAGATATGGAGCATTACCAGTTTTCTCCATGGGATATATAGGTTGGGATTGGGAAATAAAACAAACAATTACTTCGGTGTGGTTCGCTAATCCCGACTAGTTTGAAATGATATCCAAAGGAAGATTAAAGAATAAATTTAGAAGAATTTATCTTGGATAAAATTAATAGGAACCTTTCCCTAAGAATGTGATTTCGTGAATAAAAGGATATTCTGTATTGGAATGAGGCGTTTGTTGTGTTTGTGTAACATTCGTTTATTATATACGTGGGTTATTCAGAAAGGCCGGGTTTATACCCATTCTGAATAACCGATTCGACGAGATGTCGAAGATGAAGACGGTGGTTGAAGACCGGAAGTCTTCACATCGTTTGGGTGATTACCGATGAATTTGATTGGGCTGTACACCCAGGATGAGGGAAACAGTTGGTGATCGTCCAGACATACTTATAGATGGATGGATATGCGAGGAAAGTGCCTCTGGTTTCATTCAGACCCAGAACGAACTTGTAAATGGATTGTGTGTCTGACATTGGATTTTATTCTGTGTTGATTGATCTCTATTAAATATACATCTGTTTGGCGGCGGAGAATTTTTTCTCTTGCTTAACGCCCTTCTCTGAGACGTACGAGCTCAGAGGTTGTATATCGATGGACATCAGTCGCATGGAGAGAATTGCCAGTGTGGCACGCGTAAGTGGCAATTGATCAAGGCTTCTGTTGAAAAGAAAAGTCTTGTGGTTGATGATCAAAGCATGACCTGTGTGGCGCAGCTTTGTGTATAACGTGAATTCGCGAGCCTCACACCTCGGTATGAGTCAAAAACGGGATAGTGACTGCAGGGAGAGCACGACGTTTCCTTCTAGCTAGGGTGGTGTCAGTGACCTACCAGCCCTGACATTTATATACTTTTCACCTGTGTGGTTGTTGGAATGCGAGGCGCCTCGGATATAGGTCTGTAAGAACCGGAAAATGTGTGTTCAGGAATAACTAATCCTCAAAAGTAAGAGGGGACCGGCCCTGAAGATCCAAGGATAAGAGTGGGGTCCTGGGAAATTTGCTAGAGTGTCTCGAATCGGAGAGGAGCTTGCCCCTTGCCTCGGCTCATGACGGAATCCAATTTCCAATACGTGATATTGCGGTTTTAATTGTAGAACTAGTATGGCGACATGATAGATGGTACCCATGCCGCCTATGATTGATATATATGATTGAAAATTGTTTTGACACTATACACTTATTATAGTATCAAATGATTTGTTTTGACGTATCAAGCATTATTTGGCTATTATAAGGGAAACCCTATCCTCCGGCTTGCGTTGCATTGTGTGATGGGACCTGGGTCTTATAATAGCTTCATTTTTCCAAAAAGCATTGCGTTGTTTTGTTATATGCACTAGTATTCTTGGGAGGAAACCCGTTCCGTGTTATATGGCGTAGTCCCTTGAATTACTATCCTTTAAAGTAAAGTTTTAAATAACTGTTTTAGTTCTCACACCAGTCACATGACTGACCTGGAGTTTATTGTTTTAACCTAAACTCTGAGTGCCCCTATTTTCCACACGGGCAGCTAGTAGTTTTGGTTTTGCAGATTTATATTCACAGGGTCCTGATTTACAGCTGGAACGATGCTCGGAAAGCTCTGTATCCGTGTATCACTATCAGTTGTGTTTTGTATATTTTTCCACTGCTATGTAATTTATTGTAATCTCTGATATTTGTCGAATGTAATTTATTCATTTATACTGTATATTCTTGTATCTGATGAAATTGTTGTAATAACAATGAAATGGTCTTCCGTTTGCGTTCTATTTTTTCCTGTTCTCAAAACGATCAGGGGTTTCGAACGGTCTCAGTCGGTTTAACGATCGATTCGTATCGAGCGAAATTCCTTGCCATTTCAAAGGACATGCGTTTCTTTCTAGATAGAGGTGGTGTCAGTGCTTAAACTGGCTGACATTTATGTTATTTTCACCTGTGTGGTCGTTGCTGTTACGAGGCGCCTCGGTTTGATCGGACGATCCGGGTCCGATGGAGTCATTTGTTGGCTCATTTACACCCCCAAACGGCGGGGAAACGCAGTGACCAGGCATTTTAATCCACATCGGTGGACTGGTCCTGTGGCTCCTAGGTGCAGTTGCGGCTATAGCCTGAGGCTCGGGCTAGAAAGTCTCGAATTCGGTAGAGGACGATCCCTCACCTTGGTTCATAGATGGAAATCCAATTTCCAAATACGTGACTTTGCGGTTTTGATTGTAGAGCCTAGTATTGGCGCCATGATATATGGTACCCATGCCATCTATGATTGATATTTATGATTGAAATTGTTTTGACACAATACACTTATAGTAATAATAAAAGTTGGAATTTAGCGAATCAAGCATTCTTTGGCTATTATAAGGTAAAACCCTATCCTCCGGCTTGTGTTGCATTATGTGATGGGACCTGGGTCTTATAATAGCTTCATTGTTCTTTATTTAGCATTGCGTTGTTGTTTTATGCACTGGTATTCTTGGGAGGAAACCCATTCCATGTTATACGGCGTGGTCCCTTGATTTACCTAACTTTAAAATAAAGATTAATAACTGTTTTAGTTCTCACACCAGTCACATGACTGACCTGGAGTTTATTGTTTTAACCTAAACTCTAGGTGCCCTTATTTTGACACGGGCAGCTAGTAGTTTTGGTTTTGCAGATTTATGTTCACCGTATCCTGGTTTACAGTTGGAACGATATTCGGAAAGCTCTGTATCCATGTATTACTTTCAGTTGTGTTTTGTATTATTTTTCCGCTGCTATGTAATGTAATTTAAATCTCTGATATTTTCTGTGTAATATTTATTCATACTCTATATATTCTTGTATTCTGATGGAATTGTTGTAATAAGCAATGAAATGTTCTTCTGTTTGTGTCCCGATGTGGCTTGTTATCAACTCAATCCGCGATTTCCCATAAAGGGGATTTTGGGTCGTTTCATTCAACGTGCTCCGTTTAAGCTCTAGTCGGTTCCATGTTGTAGATCTCATCGTTGTGATTCCAAAGCAACGAAAATCGTTCAGTTCTGATAATCCAGTAAAAAGTTATCACAGTTATAATAACATGGTTTAATTAAATATTATTAACTTCTATTTATATTCAATTTGATACTAATTACAAACTTAGGCTGCGCATGCTTATCTTCTACATCGTTATTTCCTGAAACCATCGCTAAAAGAAAATCGCCCATTATCTCTCCTGGCCGCACCACCATCGTCCATCCAGGCTCCGATCAGACGCTGCCCTACCCTTTGCCTTCACGAGCTCCATCACCAATAGGATAAGCTCCAAGCTCGGTTCATCGTGGCATTCTGAAAACCACCATGAATGGCAGCGAACGGGGCACAAAATTCGAAAAATCTATAGCGCCACATTCGATCTTGACCATTGAATGTTTAGATCTCACGTAGATCTTAAATTTTCCCTTTTGAATCATACGTTAATTCGGAGTAGATTGGAATAGAAAGTAGGAAGAAGATCGGAGTAGCACGGCCATGGATTTCAGACAGTGGCGGGTATGTTATAGAATGGATTATGGTTTTCTAATATGTGTATTTACTTCCGCCTATATTCATTTCCACCCATATCCATATTTGATTGATTTTTCTTTATTAATTAATATTTCTTATTAAATTAATTGCTTACGCTTTTCACTTGCTTTCCATGTCTAATCACAACATGGATAAATTAATATCTTATTCCTTAATATATTTGGAATATTTTTGAATCGTCCAAATTTATCATTTACATCTTTCCTATTAAATAGTGTGTATATTTGCTTTAATATAAAGCAATTATGTTTCCAATCATCTCACAATTTATAATGTTTCAAAGAGAAGAGAAATTTTGGTAAAAGTTCTCAAAAAATATGATTAGTTTTTTTTTCCAAATCAAGTCACAGATAGTTTTGTTAGAAAATATAAATTTTCATGCTATTATGTAACAACTTATATACTCAAGAATGTATTCCATATTTAAATAAATTTTATCTATAGTAGATTAAGACCATTTTAAACATATAACAAGTCATATTTTTTTTAGTGTTATGAAACCAAAATAGGAAAACATATCAATTTTAATTATCTATCTTTCTGTAACACCCTTTTTTTATTATGCAAAGAAATTCAGCAAGTCTATTATTTGGCGAGTATGTATATCAACCATTTTCAGCATGTAACCAGCAAGGCAACGCTTTCACGAATAAACCCTTTCCAGAAATACATGTGAGAATTCAAGGAAATTACAAATTCGACAGTGGGACAAAGTTTTGTTTTTATTCAAGAAATCATGCATGGGCATTACGAATAAATATGTTTTATATTTTGATTGTGTTTTATAAATGTTAACTTAAATTTCATTAATTGCGATAGTTAAAACGTACATTATATATCTTTAACACTCATTGTCTCACAATTCTTCCTATATAAAATTATTTTGGAAACATTCATAAATTTATTTTCAATTATCTCATTAATGCCAATATTGAACCTTTAAAATAAAATCAAGGGTTAAACTGCAAATTTTTCTCAACAACAGTTTAAAGTTATCTAGTCCAAATATACAAACCAAGTTAATAATTTCCTTTATTATCAATGACAATTTAACAAATTATAAATTGTTGTTTATCACAAATAAAATTTTAAATTGTTCGTTAATAACATCATAATTTTATTTAGGACCAATTTATATTCAATAATTTAATTCAATAATTTAATTTAAAAATGGAATTTTTAAATTCTGACTCATTTTCTAAGAAAATTTCCATAAAATAAAATTCTAAATTGGTTCTGATTTTCCGGGTTGTTACACAAGACAAGGTAATAAGTGGTGATCGTCCCGACGTACTTGGAGATCGACAAGATATGCGAACACCTCTCTCCTGTATTAGGCATATGGGATGAGGAATAAGGTGCTCCCAGTTTCGTTCAGACCTAGAACGAACTTGTAAACGGATGTGTGTCTGACATTTGATTTTATTCTGTGTTGATTGATCTCTGTTAAATATATATATATATATATATATATGCTTGGTAGCGGAGAACTTATTCTCTTGCTTAACACCCTTCTTTGAAATGTATGAGCTCAGAGGTTATATATTGATAGACATCAGTCGCGTGGCGTGAATTGTCAGTGTGACATGTAGAGATGTTGTGATCTTCTATTGAAAAGTAGGGTCTTGTGGTTGATGATCAAAGCACGGCCTTAAATGGCATAGCTTTGTGTGTAGCGCTAATTGGCGAGCCTCATACCCCGGTATGAAACCTAAACAGGAAAGGATCCAGGGAGGACTTCCATTCCTTCTAGCTAGGAGTGGTGTCATGATATGGAGCCCAGACATATTACTCTTGTGGATGTTGCATATTACTTGATGCATAGTGAGGTACCTCGGATATATCGGTCACTACGAGGCTGGTGGATGATATGGTTGACATACTGACTAGACTTACTCCCCATAGGGTGGGGAAACGTATTGTTCAAGTATTATTAATCCACTTAGTGTGGACCGGTCCAGTGGCTTCTAAGGGACGATGCGTTCTGTTCCTGAGATATGAGCTAGATTGTCACAAATTCGGTAAAGACGATCCCCACTACTACTATAACGTCCCGTATTTTTACGGTATAATAATTAATTAATTAAATTATTTAAATAGTGATTGATAAATTTAAAATGGTTTGAATTAAATAATATTGAATATTTAATTAATATTTATAATATAAAAATATATTATAATTCCGAAATAGTCGAATATAGTAGAATTCACAATATTGTGTGAATTGGATCATATATAAGGTATAATTCAGTTTATAATTGAAATATAATAACGAATGTATTATATAAACTATAGTTTAACATATAATTATGATATAATTATAATCGAGTTCGAAATGCCGTGGCAGTTCTTAATTTGGCAATTCGATCTTTAAACGAATATACAGAATCCGTTTTATGTTGGATTTCTGTGAAACAAGAAACGTTCGTAGCTGGTGAAGTATATTTTTCTAATAGAAGAGAAAAATCGAGATTTCGTCATGTATATTTTGATTTATGTACAAATCAAATTTCTGAAAAGTCGCTATGGAATTCCTTAATAATTTTATAAGGATTTATTCATTTTATAAATGGATTTTTAATATAAATTGAATACTGATTTAATCTGGATTTGAAATGTCAAGTTATAAATTCAGATATAAATATTTTAGAGCAGTATTATATTCTGTATGAATATATATATGATAATATTTATTTATAAATATTTAATTTAATTATTTTTAAATATATTAATATTTAAATGGGTTTATTTAGAGCTTTATAAATATCCACTTTTACGAACGAGCTCCGTTTTTGACAAAACTAATTTTGTTTGATCTGGAATATTAAATTATTGCTAGATTTCAATTTTCGTGGTTTTTGGAGTTAGTATGTGGCCGTATGGGATTTTAACGTGAAAAAAGTCGATATTTTGACGATTAAAAATAAACTATGTGAGCAAACGGAGTCAGAATTCGACGAAACAAGTTTTGTTGGGTCAGTAATGTCAAAATCTAGCTGGATGTCAATTTCCAAGATTTTTGGATATCGCGTGTGATCATGTGAATTTTCAGAAGATAAATACATATAGATATTGACTAAAATAAATATAAAACTTGAATAAAAAATAATATAACTTACCTATAAATAGCCTAACAACCTTCTAACCCTAAAAACATTTTCCTCTCTGGTCAAAAGAACCCGCCGCCATCCTGTTTTCAACTTACAGTAAAAATGAAAGTTTAAAAATCCATAAAAAATCAAACAAAAATCCTTAAATAACCAAACTGGTGTTTTTAGATTTGCAAGATTATTCTCTTTGATCGTATGTAGGTATTTGTGGGTTCGACGCATTTCTATGTCGTTGTATTTTACTTAGCGTCGACTTTCGATGAGCTAGGGTTACGCTATGAAGATCGTTGAAGTATCTATTGGAGTTTTCATTGTTGTAGTTGAACTCGTAGTGGAGAATGAAGTTCGTATGCTCTTTTTAGGGGAATTCGGTGCCAGAAAATGCCGCACCTGTACCGTGTATACGCAGAAAAGGACTGAAGGTCAGATTTCATTAGTTGCGTGCAAGTGGTGTAGAGTTGGTATGGAAGTGCAGAGTAATGTAGGAGAAGACTAATGGTGATTTCAGATTTTTGAACGGTGAAGGGAAGGTGGAGATATGTGGTGGTGTAAATTCGAAAATGGCCCTGTTTTTTGCATTGAGATGTTTACTGGAGGGAGTGTTATTCGGGGAAGAAGAAGGAGTGGGGCAGGCCAAGGAATTTAAATGGGCCACTAACTTTTAATTTAATTTAAATTTAAATTAGTACATTAATTTGTAAATTAAACAACTTGTACATACGTTATCAGTTTTGCAAATGGTCAGATCCGCTGGGATTGTATGGACTAACTGACTGGAGTTAATTGGAGCTTGTTACAATTTATAGCAAAATAAATTGTCTGATCTGAAAAAACAGTTATCGTTATTTAACGATAATCAACCAATGTGAGAAAAACTCACTAACTCTGTCTAATTTATATTTTTACAAATAAAATCTAGTACAGATAAATAATGATTAATCTCTGTGTGATGATTGTTTGGTTGAATTATTGATTGTGGTTGAAATTACAAATAATGATACATACACATATCGTTAACCAAACATTGATTCTGTTTACCAGGATAGTACATATTGAACTGAAATTGCTTGGAATTATATTGTGTAACATCTGTGGATGCAGGAAAACAAGTCGGAGGGATCCAACTGGATTCCTCAACATTTACTTTACTGTTTTTCATATATTGTGATATATGATATGATATATTATATGTTGTTGACTATGTGTGTTTGGATGATATTGAACAGTGATATATGGTATGTTAAATACCATAAGGAAGGCTAGAATGTAAAAAGAGAATTTTTAAAAGTGTATATTGAAAATAAAATATTCGCATAAAATAAATAGATCACATTCAAAAAAAATATTAATATTTCAGAAATAAATAGATATTATAATGAATAGTATTTTATAAAATGAATTATTTACAAAATGATTAGGATTTTAAAAGGGAATATTCCAGAAATAAATAGATATTATTAAAAAGAATTATTTGAAAAACAAATAGAATTATAAAAGGAATATTTATTTAGAAAATAAATAGAATTATAAAAGGAATATTTATTTGGGAAATATATAGAATTATAAAAGGAAGTTTACAAGATATAAAAGAACAACGAGAAGACGAATTCAAAGTAGATTTTAAATGGAAATATGTTTTAACAGATAAATGGAAACATATAAGTACGAACTTATATAAATAATTATCATTCGATAAATGGAATATATAAGTACGAACTTATTAAAATTGCCAAAATAAGATAATTATCATTCGATAAATGGAATATATAAGTACGAACTTATATAAATGTAACAACCCGGAAAATCATAACCAATTTAAATTTTTTATTTTGGCAATTTTAATGAATTTTATATATTTAAATTGATTTATTTTAAATAATAACGACAAGAAATTTATTTTGAACAGAATTAGAATGAATATATTTATTTGAATGGAAGTTAGAATATAAATATTTATTTTAATTATAAAAGGAATTAGAAATGGCGCGGTAGTTTGAAAATTCGATTTCAAATTTCAAATGAATGTATAGGATTCAAATTAAACAAAATTTTAGTGAAACCAAAAATATTTGAATTTGATTGAAAATATCTTTCCAACGAATCTGAAAAATCAAAATTTCATAGTGGGAACAAAATGTTATGTCCAGTTAAAAATTCAAGATATTGGCTATTGAAATATAGCCCTTAAAAATAGCCATTTTGCAAACGACCTCCGTTTTCGATGAAACCGCTTTTGTTGGATCCAAAATGTCAAATTATTGCTAGATTCCAAAATCCATAATTTTTGGAATTAATATGTGAGCGTGGCAAAAGAAAACGTGTTTGAACAGTTTTAGTCAATTTGGATCGACCAGAAAATGACCATTTTTCAAACAGTCTCCAAATTCGACGAAATTAGTTTTGTTGGGACCGTATTGTCCCAACATAGCCAGATTTATTATTCTGGAATTTTCGGAGTCCGTATGTGACCCCGGTAAATTAAAATGTACGTTTGAAATTAAAATATAATGATTTATATTTTAAATTTAACGGAAACTGATTGTAACAATTGAATTGGCTTACAGGGCATATCCCATTATGTTCAGAATGGGGGTATTTAGCTGATATATTTTACACATCGCCTAACTACATTAATAATATTCAGTGTTTGTTGATTGAAACCCCACACGAGTGTTGGGATGATATTTGTCGTACATTAATCCCAATTGTTTAGTTGTATGTCGATCGATGGGTTGACAGACTGCTGTAAGCGTTAAATATTTATACTCAATGCATTTGCATTGTAGAATGCACTATGGATGATGGTTGATTGTGTATCATGGTAATTTATACATGTATTGTATGAAATCCATATAATCAACATTATATGGTAATTGACTACGTCTGATTCCAGTTCAGAAAGAATGAATATTTTAAAATAACGAACATTTTAAAATAACAAATATTTTAAAATAATATTAAGTAAAACATCAAAATCTGATTTTGATGTCCGATTTGGGATGGACACGAATATATTTAACTATATAAAGTCGTGTTGATTAGATGTGCACCATTTTGACGCAAACGATATTTATATCGATTTTATTCATTTTCATAATGAATATCGAAAAGGAATAGATTTCAAAAATCTGATGTTTGAACATATTATCATTTATATATTAATGATATGGAATATTCAATTTTGATTTGAAATTGAATATGAAGTTGAAATCATTCTGAAAACGAATTTAAAAACGATTTATAAAATACATTTTAAATGGAAATCGATGAAATATATATAATGTATATATAAATATATAATGGCTTGAATATAATGCGCCGCGCAGTGGGAGTTCGCGAATTTCGACCATTGACTTCGCATGGACATTACGGAAGATCTGACCGTCGGATTCTCCTAAAATCAGAACCGTTGGGTTCGTATTGAAAAGAGCTTTCTAACGAATATTAGAGGTTTGTAATCTAATGGTTGGATTTGTAATTATATCCAAATCAAATTTGGAAAAGTTCGCTGTAAGTGCTGTTCGATGGTCGTTTATGGAAATCGACTGTACGGGCCTTGATAAAATTATTAAAAATATCAATAATTAGTATAAAATCATAAGAAATGATTTGGAAAGAATTGGAATGAAAAATTACATATTTGAAAAGATAAAAATATATTTTTATCGAAATGAACTAGTAATGAACTAGAATTATAATCCAATAATTTTTAAATAAATAAATTGGATTTGAAATGGTTTTAAAAATAACCTGAATTTCCAATATATGAATTGAAATGGATTTGAATCGAAATTATCTTCGGAATATTTGGATATTGGATTCCATGATTATATGGGCATTGTGGAGGAATTTGGAAGATATATATATATATATATATATATATATATATATCGTTACTCAATACGATGTTTGTTGAGTTCAGAATTTGATATTGAATATAAGCCGATATATTTTCTATTTAGAGCCTTGTATTTAATATCAAATGAGATTTTGGGTTTGTCGTGAATGGTGTCTTCACTAACATTGTTCTTAAACCTAATGGAATTAAGGAAATTAGAAACTAACTGGAGGTTAGCTAAGTTGAATGGTTTTCTAGGTATTGATCTGATGTTGGTTTCCGCCTTCGAGATTAATACTTAGGGGATTGTTCTCTTACTAATTTACGGTTAGAGACTAATGAAATGGTGTCTTGATCAACCCTGTTCTGAAACCTTGTGTGAAAAGAATAAGTGTAACGACCCGGAAAATCTGAACCAATTTAAAAAAATTTAATTGGCTATAGTAGTGGACTTTAAATATTTAAAATAAATATTTTAAATAATAATGATGAAAAGTAAGTTTGAATCGAATTTGAAAATAAATATAATTACTTTGAATTATAAACAAGGCCTGAAATGGCGCGGTAGTTTCAAAATTTGAATTCAAACTTCGACTGACTGTACCGGGTGGAAAAAAACGGATTTGAGTGAAACCAAAAATATTTAAATCTGTTAGTGAATACCTTTCTAAGAATCTGAAAAATCGAAGTTTCATAGCGGGAAGCAAAAGTTATGGCCAAATGAATTTTCAGAAAGGTCGCTATAGAAATTATATAGCCCGTGAAAATGACCATTTTGCAAACGAACTCGGAATTCTACGAAACCACTTTTGTTGGATCCGGGATGTGAAGTTATTGCTAGGTGTCAAATTTCATAATTTTTGAAGCTAGTATGTGAGCATGGCAAGGGAAAACGTGTTTTGGTCAATTACAATCAAATTGGATCGACCAAAAAAGGGCCATTTTACAAACGGTCTCAGAATTCGATGAACTAGTTTTGTTGCGACCGTATCATCAAAACATAGCTAGATTTATTTTTCTGGAATTTTTCGAATCAGTTTGTGGCCCTGGCAAATTGAAATGTACTTTCAAATCAATTATTGAATGTTATATATTTTAAATTGAAGGAAAACTGACTGAAACATTCGAATGGGCGTACGAAACATATCCCATTGTGTTCGAAATGGGGGAAAAATGCTAGGGACGACAGTCGTTGTGTTTGGATTGGAGGTCATGTCAGAAAACCCCTTTTAAAACCTCCAGACCAATCAGATTTTTTATAAAATAAAAAAAGGGAAATCCATTTCTCTCTCCCCGACAGTCGCGATTGAAGGCGGAAAGTCCTTCAAATCTTCCAGCTCCGATTCCGACTGCCTCCTCCACTTTCATCCCCTCTGCCAGTTAGTGTTTTTGTCCAGCTCTCCTTCCTTTTCAAATTTGACCTGACCTCACCCCCTATCGCTTCGCCCTCCTCGTGAATCGACGCCCCAAAGTTCATCGTTTCAAACCGCCGCCGCAAGCTCCCCTGACCACCGAGCTGGTCCACAACCCCCTGCGCGGAAACGCCTCTCCTAGCCCTTCGACGCTGCGAAGGCCGATCGTCATGTAGCTACACATATTTCGCGAAATTCCCAACCCTAGTTTCGAACCAAACAGAGAGGTAACATTTTATATATATATTAAACTATATTATAGCACTTTAAAGCGCTACCGTTTATGATTTCACTGTAAAAATCATATCTTTTTCATTTGTGGACGAAATTCAGTGAAATAAGAGACAGTGGACTCGTGTGGACGTCTTCTACATTCTAGAAGAGACCGCATATTTTTCTGAGCCTTCTGCTATTTTTGGTGGAGTGGAACTCAATGTGAGATTTCTAAATTATAAACGATATGGAAAACGACGATGTATAAATTATATAGTCGATGTATGAGTTATATAAGCGTTGTACACCTCATGTATAAGTGTTGTATAAGTTGTACGTTCGATGTATAAGTTATATATGCGTTGTTAAAAAATTATATATGTATTGAATAGAAGTGAAATGCTTATATATAAATAAATATAAATAAATAAATAAATATATATATACGCCCCTTGTCCACAAACCATGGACGATATTTATTGGTTGTGATTGGTGTGAAAATTGGTTGATTACGAATGGTTGATTAGAATTGTTTGTGCTTGAAATTGATTGATTATGGGGAAAAATACCCGTTTGTGGTTGAGAAATATTTGGTTGAAACCACATAGGATTAGTTTGTGGAAATGAAAAAAATATACATGCCGCATGCGTGCGAACTAGATGCATGATTCCCCATTGTCAAAAGCTGCGAGGCTTTAAGGTAGAGCGAGGAGCCGTACTAGGGACGGTCCCGGTTTTAACTACGCTGCCGTTATGCTGCCGAAATTTTGAATAATATTCATGTATTCGAATTATTTTCCTGTGTTGAAATTATATTCGTCTGTTGAATAGAAAACCTTCATGTGTTGAATAGAAATTCATTCGTTGAATCATATTCATGTGTTGAATGGTATTCGTGTTTTGAATAAATTATTATAACAATAAAAATCACATTTTTACTCTATATATACAAATTATAGAAAACCTTCATGTGTTGAATCGAAATTCATTCGTTGAATTGAAATTCATGTGTTGAATGGTATTCGGTTTTTAAATATAAAAATCACCTTTTTGTCTATATATACAAACTATAGAAAACCTTCATGTGTTGAATAGAAATTCATTCGCTGAATCATATTCATGTGTTGAATGGTATTCGTTTTTTGAATAAATTGTTTTAACAATAAAAATCACATTTTTACTCTATATATACAAACTATAGAAAACCTTCATGTGTTGAATCGAAATTCATTCGTTGAATTGAAATTCATGTGTTGAATGGTATTCGTGTTTTAAATATAAAAATCACCTTTTCATCTATATACATAAACTATAGAAAACCTTCATGTGTTAAATCGAAATTCATTCGTTGAATTGAAATTCATGTGTTGAATGGTATTCGGGTTTTAAATATAAAAATCACCTTTTTGTCTATATATACAAACTATAGAAAACCTTCATGTGTTGAATAGAAATTCATTCGCTGAATCATATTCATGTGTTGAATGGTATTCGTTTTTTGAATAAATTGTTTTAACAATAAAAATCACATTTTTACTCTATATATACAAACTATAGAAAACCTTCATGTGTTGAATCGAAATTCATTCGTTGAATTGAAATTCATGTGTTGAATGGTATTCGTGTTTTAAATATAAAAATCACCTTTTCATCTATATACATAAACTATAGAAAACCTTCATGTGTTAAATCGAAATTCATTCGTTGAATTGAAATTCATGTGTTGAATGGTATTCGGGTTTTAAATATAAAAATCACCTTTTTATCTATATATACAAACTATAGAAAACCTTCATGTGTTGAATAGAAATTCATTCGTTTAATCATATTCATGTGTTGAATGGTATTCGTTTGTTGAATAAATTGTTTTAACAATAAAAATCACATTTTTACTCTATATATACAAACTATAGAAAACCTTCATGTGTTGAGAATCGAAATTCATTCGTTGAATTGAAATTCATGTGTTGAATGGTATTCGTGTTTTAAATATAAAAATCACCTTTTTATCTATACATATAAACTGTAGAAAACCTTCATGTGTTGAATCGAAATTCATGTGTTGAATGGTATTCATATTTTGAAGAAATTGTTTTATAATAAAAATCCTATTTTTATCATCAATATGATCTATATAAAATAATCTTGTTTTGAAATAAATTGTTTTATAATAAAAATCATATTTTTATTATCTATATGAACTATATAAAATAATCGTATTTTGAAATGAATTGTTTTACAATAAAAATCACATTTCTACTGTACACAAGAGTTGTTAAAAATAGTGAAGTGTCGAAGTAAATGTTTGTTGGATATAAATATCATTTTTATCAAATGTATGAAAAGAATATAGCTTCGAAATCAAAGAATCGATATATATATATAAGTAGAATTGAAATATATCGAATAACGAAGATGTAGTTCGTATTTTGAAACCGTGATTTCAAACGATTAGTGCGGGATATCCGACCATCGGATTTTCCCAAAACCGCAACTGTTGGGTTCGCTTTGGAAATATCTTTCCAACGGCACCAACTTTGTAATAATCCAACAGTTGGATTGTCTGGAATGTTTAATTCAAATATGAAGAAAAACAGCGCCAGAATTGACTATATTTATATAAATATAAATATAATTATATTAAATCGAATAACGACGCTGTAGTTCATATTTTGAAATCGAAACTTCAAACATTTGTACCGGGAGATCCGACCGTCGGATTTTCCCAAAACTGGAACCGTGGGATTCATTTTGAAAAGATCTTTCTAATGATATAAATTTTGTGAAGATCCAACGGTTACATTTTCAGATATGTGTAAATAAAATCTGAAGAAAAACAACGCCACGACCGCGTTATGGCCTGAAGCGTCGTTTTGAATAAATTGGCTATTTTAAAATAAATTAAAATAGCGATAAATCGTTATAAAATATTATAAACGATATGGATGTGAAATTTAGAAACTAACTAAAGGTTGGCTAAGTTGAATGGTTTCCTAGGTGTTGATCTTATGTTGGTTTCGACCTTCGGGGTTAATATTTGGGAAATCGTTCTCTTACTGATCTACGGTTAGTGACTAATGAATTGAAATGATGCGTATGTTGTGTTTGTTTAGCACTTGTTTATTATATACGTGAGTTGCTCAGAAAGACCAGGTTTATCCCATTCTGAATAACTAAATCGACGATAAGAAATCAAAGATGAAGACAGTGGTTGAAGACCGGAAATCTTCACCTCGTTTGGATGGTAACCGATGTCCTGATTGGGAGGCATCCCGAAATATAGATAATGAGTGGTGATCGTCCAGACATGCATGGAGATCGATGGGTTTGCGAGGTATATAGTGCCTCCGGTTTCGTTCAGACCCAGAACGGACTTGTAAATGGACTGTGTGTCTGACATTGGAATTCATTCTGTGTGATTGATAGCCATCAGTTACATGGCGTGAATTGCCTGTGTGGCATGCTAATATGCAGTGATCAGGGCTTCTGTTGAAAAGCAAAGTCTTGTGGTGATGATCAAAGCACCGCCTGTGTGGCGTAGCTTTGTGTATAACTTGAATTCGTGAACCTCACACCCCGGTATGAACCAGAAACGGGAGAGGACATCAGGGAGGGACTGCGTTTCTTTCTAGCTAGGAGTTGTGTCAGTGTTTTTACATGGCCTGGCATTTTACTTATGTGGATGATGGATTGTGAGGCGCCTCGGTTTTATCGGTCGTTCCAGGACCGATGGAGTCATTCGTTGGCTCAATTACGCCCCATAGGGCGGGGAAACGTAGTGTTCAGGCATAATAATCCACATCAGTGGACCAGCCCTGATGATCCAAAGGGTTGATGCGTTCTGATCCTGAGACATAGGCTAGATTTTCTCGAATTCGGTAAGGACTATCCTTTGCCTTGGTTCATGGTGGAAATACAATTTCCAAATACGACACCAAGGGGTTTTGATTGTATATATATATATATGGCGACATGATATATGGTACCCATGCCATCTATGATTGATTGTTATGATTTGAAATTGTTTTTGAAACATATTAACACTAGTAATAATATCAAATGCTTTTGTTTTATTCGTATCAAGCATATTTTGGCCATTATAAGGTAAAACTCTATCCTCCGGTTTGCGTTGCATTGTGTGATGGGAACTGAGTCTTATAATGGCTTCATTTTTATAAAAAGCATTGCAATGTTTCAAAGAATTATTTGTTTTAAAGCACTGGCGATTCGATGGAGTAAACTCGTTCCACGAAAGTGGCGTGGTCCTGTGATTAGCCAAATTTTAAGTATGTTGAGTAGATTTCTCATACCAATCCCATGACTGACTCGTAGTTTGTTTCACTTGCAAACTCGGGTGCCCCTCTTTCTACACGGGAAGCCTTGTATTCAGGTTTTAGCTGGCTCTTTCTGGATAGCAGGAGCTGAAGATGGATTCTATTATTTATCTCTTTTTATGCTGTTCAGCTCCTATTGTACATATTAAGTTTGTTTTCCGCTGTAGACATTTATGCATAGCTGAACTATATTTGTACTAAGTATTATCCTGTATATGGTGTAACTCTGATGATTACGTTTATCCAGTGTATTATTTGTTCATTATCTGGTGTATTTATTTAATTCTATTCTGCTATTATCTGTTTCTGTGTTATATTCCAAAGATTACCCTTGTCACCGTCAGTACGAGATTTGGGGTCGTCACAACGTGGTATCAGAGCTTTGGTTAAGCTTAGTGCTGGAATATAACATAATAACGAACTCATCAGAAATAGAACCAGCAGTGTTCTAGGACGGGTAACTCATTACAGATAGGATCAGTAATATCCTAGTATGAGTAGCAGAATGGAATACACCCCACTAGACAAATTTACATTTGAAGTATATTGTAACACCCCACCTCCGCCAGGGTCACTCACAAAGGAATGCACTAGGTTTGGAGGGGCATTATTAGTAAACATGCACAGAAATATTACAAGACAGAACATATAAAACAGCGGAAGTAAAACAGATTTCATTACTTCATAAAACATCAAGGTCTAAAGCCTTTTACACCAAAGTACATAAAAACCTGTCCTGCAAATAGTAAAGAAGCATAAAACCTTTTCATAAATTATTCCCCCAAAACAAACCGGTAAAGCAGCCATAGCCAAAAGAAGTCCAAGCCATACATGATGACCTTCTAGCAGAAGAGGTCCGAACTAAACAACAGTGTTTCCTCCCTAAAAACCTGGGGGGAAACGGAAGACAAAGAGGCGAAACAAAACGGGGTCAGCCATAAAGACTGGTAAGTCCTATCTACTTCCAGTATAAAAACAGGTAAAGGTAACATGGCATGCATAAACTGAAAGTAAACATAAGGATGACAACAAGATAGATAAGCTAAACCAAGATAACCGGATGAACTACTGTAGCTAGATAAACTAAGGTATCATGATAAACTACGGTGTCAAGATAAATCAAGGTATCACATCGTCAGGTTTCTATCAAGTATAACACCCCACGGTATCTATCATGTATAACATCCCAAGGTATTTATCATGTATATTTGCTCTGCACCTCTCGTACTAGTATCCCAACTCGCGTCATGTGTTAACTATGAATGTCCCTTGCCCAATGTCATGTAATGGTCCATGTCAACCTAATATATAGCATATGTAGGTTTTCCCAACTCGTATGTTTCTTTCCGTTGTATAAGTTCAGTCCTTTGCCGTAGACCGTACGGGCTTTCCCATGTAAAATCTATACCACCTCAACGTTGTACCATTTTATCCTTGAAGTTGTTTTGGACTACTACCCTTGATCTGGTTACGTTTTCTTACCATGAACTATCGCGTGTTCACTTAGGATTTATGCCACCTAGGACCACAAGGGATTATGCTACCTAATGAATGTTTTCGTGTCTTGGTTTGGGTTCAAGACACCTAGGGCCACTAGGGATTATGCCACCCGTCAACCACGCCCTTTATCCCACGTATGTATCGTGAATCGTTTTCCATGTCTAGACGCACATGTATCTCAATGTGCCATCCGAGTTCCGTGCCAGGGCAAATCAAGAAATACGGAACTCGGTCGGGAGCTTTAAGTCATCTGCCGATGCAGATATCAAGGTCTGTTTTTGTATCCGTGGCTATGGTCCCACGTGACCCCTCCCTCAACTACTGAAAGGCAATCCAAGAAAAATCATGTATGAGAACTACATCCCGGCCCCACTATGCCCCACTTACCTATTGGCCAACCTCACCCATAACTCGATAGCAAGTATATGGTCTGTTGGGAGTTCTCTGCCTTTCCGTACGTACACGATTGACTAAATATGGTAGGTAGTCGGCGACGTGCTATCCAGGGCAAAAACAAGTATCGTTGAATCCACGCTAATCCATCCCAGTCTTCAGGTCGCTCGCATAGCAACCAAGGCATACTCTTGGTTCTTCTACCGCAGACCTTAACCTCTTGTGAGCCCAGGCGGATCATCTGCAACCTCACAGAGGGATACCAAGAGTATCCTCACGTCCCCCGAAGCTACCGCTTCGTCACCCAGTTCGTTGGAGCCTTTATCTAAGTCAGATAGTTCGCTCCTCCACGTGTGTTCAAGCGATGGCCTACCGTATTGGGTTACTCATCTATCGGTGAACTGCTCCAATTTCCTTGACTAAGAATTATCACTTAGTTATCCTTAACTAAGGTTTACCACTTAGCTTCTCTTCCCGCTATCCTTGTTAACTACGATTTTCAACCTAGTCCCCTGAGCTAGGGTTTTGTCTAATGTGTTAAATGTTGTCGTTCAAGTTCATGACTTAACCCGCCTACGAATCATGTCAAGATTGGCTAAGTATTTAAGTTCAAGGCTTAGCCCTACAAGTTGGTTAAGCATACCAAGTAGCTCATGACTTAACCCTATCAAGTCAAATTGGTTAAGAATTTTTTGTCTTAACCCTATCAGATTATCGTGTTAGATTGATTAAGCATAGATTATCTTAATCCCATCAGATCATCGAGTCGGATTGGTTAAGTATGGGTTAGCTTAACCTCATCCACTAATCGTATTACAATGGTTAAGTATATTCAAAAGGTCTTGTGACTTAACCCTATCAGGTCCGCATGTTAGATTGGTTAAGTATAGGTTACTTAACCTCATCAAATCATCATGTATAATTGGTTAATTATAAGTTACTTAACCCCATTAAATTATCATGTTAAGTTGGTTAAGTATTGGTTACTTAACCTCATTGAATTACCAAGTTAAGATTGGTTAAGTGTTTAACTTAACCCCATCGAATTACCGTGTTTAGAATAGTTAAGTGTACGTTACTTAATCCTATCTAATTACCGTGTTTAGATTAGTTAAGTCTAAGTTACTTAACCCCATCTAATTACCAAGTCGGATTAGTTAAGTGTAAATTACTTAACCCCATCCCCTAATTGTCTTATATGGTTAAGTGTCATTAAGAAATCAAGTCCGGTTTAACTTAACCTACTCATTCGTGTCATATCGGTTAAGTGTCATTTGTCAAAATTACTTAACCTTTTCATGTGGCATTAATTAGATTAATGCACCCCAACCTCTCACATTAGACTTTGTTGTGGTTACTAGTTAAGCCGGGCGGGTCCGGGTAGCTTTACACCACAACCTAGTCTAACCTCGGGTTTTAAGTGCTATATGACCAACTACTCACATTGGGTCCTATTGTTTGTAGCCACTAGTTAAGCCGGGCGGGTCCGGGTAGATTTATGCTACAAACTCACTCCAACCTCGAGTTGGCCACTTTCATGTTTGGTCTAGTGTCATATTACACCTACAACCCATACGTGTCTAGTTTCAAGTCCCATGTTTACCCCACATGTCATGTCCACATTTAGGTGTATCGTGAGTGTCATATTTTCATGAACTCCCATGTCAAATTATCATGTCGTAATCACGCTCGTCTAACCTACCCCAAATCGTGTTTCCAACCCAAGTAAAAGAAAGTCAACATAGTAAGGATACTATGCTACATATTGGCCTCAAAACATGCACGATATCAAAAAGGGATTGGCCACAAACATGCATGATAACACAAGGGGTTTGGGTTCATTTACATGCATAAGCCCCAAAGTCAAGTTTTTGCCAATGTTTCACAAGTCAAATGGTTCCCAAAGGTTCATGCTAACATTCCATAGATAAAGATTCAAACTTGCAAGATAAACTATGTTAAACGTAACATGAGTGGCATGATTAAGTCGCTAAAACTTAGCCCAGGGTCATAGATCATAGAAAAGGGGCAAAATTAGGTTCACCTAGGCTAGCATACTAATGTTTCATCGCATTTTATTCCATGTCACATTAGAACCACCGTTAGAATCTACAAGTAGCTAGAACATACATAGCAAGGCTTAGGGAAGGATCATGCATCGTCTTGACGAAGAAAGGTGGCTCCTTTGTTGATGAATCATCATGAAATTTGCGTAGCAACATTGATCCACTCCCTTGATTTGATGTAGCAAGCTAGCACCTTTGATTCGGATCCGATTTGAATGCATAAGCTCTTGGAGTTGGAGATAGAGGCCATGATCAAGAGGGATTGGGCAGCACTTCGTTGTTAGATTGATTTTTAGTGATTTAGGTTAGGTCCTAGGGTGTTTTTATAGAGAATAGGAGTAGTTTAGGCCCTTAGATTAACCCTAGGATAGATCTGAACCCTCAAAACCCGTCACAGGCCAATAGACCAGACCCAAAAGCATGTCTTGAGGAACAAGTCGGGTACACCCAGGCCAAACTGGCCGACCACCCAAGTCGACAGGGGTGTCGACTGGGCAGTCGACACCACCTGGGGTGTGTTAACTCTCAAGTCGACTCCCCAGTCGACTTGGGGGTGGCGGGAATTTTCCTGCTTGCCCTGCTTGGCTGAATTTGAATTCTGAATTCAAATTTGAACTGTTTTTGAATTTGAAATTTTCTGAAAACTTTGACGGGCCATAACTGGTCATACGGACTCCGATTTTCGAAAACTCGGACTCTATTTCGCGTATTTTTCCAAGACGAACGCAATGGCGCAACCCATTTCTCCTGATTCTGAATTTTTTATTAAATTCTGCCTTGATTCTTGTCTTAGCATGTTGTAAAAATCCGGGTTGTCACATATATGTTTCTATGTTTTAAAATATCTTTTCTGTGACCTTACACTTGATCTGCTATTTTCAGAAGTACTAGAAAATGAGTGCCAGAAACAGAAGAAGTAATACTGACCCGAATATAGAAGCTCTATTTATGAAATATAGAAATCCGGGTTGAAAACCGTTCTCGGGCGAAGAATCTATTATGAGAACACAAGCTTGGATTCATTCGGCTGAGAAAATCTTTGAAGGATTAAAGCTAAGGGATGACCAGAAAAGATTACTGGCCTTCAGGGCACTCAAAGACGAAGCTTTGTTCTGGTGGGATTCGGTTATCAAGGATAATCCAGAAGGTGATATCACTTGGGATAGATTCGAAGTGATTTTCCCGGAAAGATTTTCTCCTCCTGAAGCAATTGAGCGACTATGTGATGAATTTTGTTATCTGATACAAGGAGATATGACCATTCCAGAATATCATAAGAAATTCAGTGAACTTTCTCACTTTGCTCCCCATCTAATTCAAAATACAAAGAGAAAGAATCTGAGATTTATTAACCGGCTTCAAAGGAAATACCAGAATAAAGTAATGGGGCATGTGAAGCTTCCTTTTTCAGAAATGATTTATATGGATTATCAGTACGAAGATCTAGACAAGAAAGGTATGTTACGCTACAAAGAGGATGTCAGTTCTAGTAATAAAGTTGAGTCTGAAACTGATCGTTCTAAGGCTAGTACGATGTCTGAGGTTAGTAAGAATCCCAAAGTCAATCGGAAAAGGGGCAGATCTGAGAAGGAACCAGTAACGACTGCCATATGCAATAACTGCCATAAGAAAGGGCATTTGCAGGGGAATTGCAAATCCTTGAAGAAACGAATAAAGAGTGGATCTAAATCCAAGGAGAATTTTCAATAGAAAAGGGATTGCAGTAAATGCCATCAGATTGGTCATCTTGCAAAGGATTGCTGGCTCTTAAAGAAGCCTGGAATGGTACAAGTGAATGAAGTGGCAGAAACTTCAGCACCCTCAGCTAGTCAGGGAAGGTCTGATATTTTGGAAGGCACGCTTACTGTTAAGAACATTCCAGTTAAAGTACTATTTGATACAGGTGCGTCAAGAAGCTTTATTTCCAAGAATGCAGTAAAAAAGTTGGATTTGTAATTGAGGAAGCCTAAAGAACCCATCACTGTCCAAAATCCGGTTGGAGGGTCTCTCGATCTTAGCTGTATTTGTGCAGTGCCTGTCTCTTTTTCCTTTTATAAGTTCCCCACCATCTCTATCATTATGAATTTTAAGGAGTTTGATCTTATCCTGGGGTTAGACTGGTTGACCAAATATGAAGCTGAGGTTAAATGTGCCGACAGAGTTGTTAAGGCAAAGATAAAATTAGGTGATTATATAACCATTCCTTGTGAAGGCCATAATTCAAATAGAAAAGACTTCTGGGCAGCGTTGGATGTTTCTCCTGCTCAAATAGAAAATATCCCTGAAGTTACAGAGAATATTCCCAACCTCGTAAAAGATATTCCTGTCGTCAAGAATTATGTGGATGTGTTTGAAGAAGTTGTTTGCTTTCCTCCGCGGAGAGAAATAGATTTCAAGATCGCTTTGATTCGGAATGCAAGGCCGCTAGTTCACGCTATTCGAAGAATGTCCTTGAAAGAGAAGGAGGAATTAGACAATCAAATATGACAACTCGTATGGAAGGGTCTGATCAGGCCTAGTTTCTCTGATTGGGGAGCAGCAGTGGTGTTTGTCCCAAAATCTGATGGTACTCTGCGTCTATGTGTGGATTATTGTGATTTGAACAAGTAGACAATAAAGAACAAATATCCATTGCCGTGAATCGATGATTTATTGGATCGTCTGAATGGCGCACAAGTATTTTCAAGGATGGACCTAACTACAGGCTTCCATCAACTTCGAATTGCCGAAGAGTGTGTTCCTATGACAGCATTCATAGGTCCAGACTTATTCTACGAGTGGTTAGTAATGCCATTCGGCTTATGTAACGCTCCAGCATACTTCGTCGATTTGATGAATAGAGTGTTTAGAGGAGTTCTGAATAAGTTTGTTCTGGTTTTTATTGATGATATTCTAATCTTCTCTAAATCAAAGGTCGAACATGCAAAGCATTTGGAACAGGTTCTGGAAATCCTCAGAAGGAATGTATTAAAAGCCAAACTATCCAAATGTATATTCTGGCAAGATGAAGTGAAATTTCTAGGCCACGTCGTATCGAAAGAAGGAATTGCTGTGGATCCAAGTAAAATCACAACTATTCAACACTGGAAACAACCTAGTACTCCTACGAGGTTCGCAGTTTTCTTGGATTGGCTAGTTATTACCGGAAGTTTGTTAAAAACTTTTCGAAGATATCTGGTCACTTAACGAAGCTTACAAAGAAGCACTCTAAATTCAAATGGACTCTAGAATGTGAGGAGGCTTTTGAAGAGCTAATGTTAAGATTAACAACTGCTCCAGTGATAACCATCATCGATGGCAATCGGGATTTGAAAGTCTGGACAGATGCTTCTAGAGAAGGCCTTGGTGCAGCGTTAATGCAAATGGGACAAGTGATTGCTTATGCTAGCTGTCAGCTGAAGCCACATGAAAAGAACTACGTAACTCATGATCTTGAGTTATTGGCTATAGTATTCGCTTTGAAAATCTGGAGACATTATCTTCTGGGTGGGAGATTCGAACTGTTTACAGATCACCGGTCGTTGAAGTATCTGTTCACCCAGAAGGACTTGAATCTGAGGCAGCAACGTTGGCTAGAATTCCTTTCAGCATATGATTTCGAGATTCTATACACGCCAGGGAAAGCCAATGTCGTGGCCGATGCGTTAAGCCGAAAGAATGAAATGATCACCAGTTTTATTATCACGACTTCATTGATAGATAAAATATCTGCTCTTCAGAAAGATGATCACTTCATTCAGAAGATCAGAGAGATAATTCAGAAAGGCGAACCCTCGAGTTTTCAGGTTGATAATGATGGGATTCTAAGGCTAAAAGGTCGAATCTGTGTTCCTAACATTCCTGAGCTCCGAAAAGAAGTTCTGGATGAATGCCACAAGTCAAAACTTAGTATCCATCCAGGAGTAAGCAAAATGTATAATGACATCAAACGCACTTTCTGGTGGAAGTCGATGAAGAGGGACATTTCTTTATATGTTAGCCGATGCCCTACTTGTCAGCTAGTCAAAAGCGACCAACAGAAACTGGCTGGATTGTTGTAACCGCTAGATGTTCCTGGTTGGAAGTGGGAACATATTTCCATGGACTTCATAGATGGTTTTCCCAGAACCAGAAAAGGGAATGCCAGTATTTAGGTGATCGTAGATCGCTTCACGAAGACCGCCCATTTCATACCTATCAGATCGAACAGAACTGCTCAGAGTCTGGTGCAGATATACTTCAAGGAAATTGTTAGACTACACGGAGTGCCGGTCAGTATAGTTAGTGATAGAGATCCAATATTCACTAGCAAATTCTGGGAGGCATTTCAAGTAAAATTGGGAAGTTGGCGCCCAAATTCATCGGTCCGTTTCCTATTCTTGAACGGATCGGAACGCTCGCTTATAGGGTTAAATTGCCTGATTGGTTTCCTGGAGTGCATGATGTATTTCACATATCTCAACTTCGAAAGCACGTTCATGATCTAGACTTGATCGTGGAAGAAGCAGCTCAACATGATATTGAAATTACTCCAGAATTAGCTATGAGAAGAGAGCCACTCAAGATTATCGGCAAAGAAACCAAAGAGCTGAGGAACAAGAAGGTTCACTTAGTCAAAGTGCAATGGAGTGGAGATCTACGAGATTGTACTTGGGAAACTGAGGAGAGCATTCAGAAAGCCTATCCTAAGTGTCGAGTTGATAACTCTGATTGACTTCGGTGCAAGGTTCATTTACCATACTTTGCATTACCATTGAGTTCTCTACTTTGTTGTTATTTTCTTTCCACGGATGTTCACTTTTAATTCTATAGTCTGAATGATTTTAAGAGAGTATAGAAATTAATTAGTATATTTTTGAAAAGTTAAAAACAATTTGATTGTTGTTTGTGTTGTGTGATAGTAGATTTGATTAATTAAATTATAAGAACGATAGTTAATTTAATTTATAAGAGAATGAATGGTAGGATTTATTCGATTATATCACACATTGAACTAATATGAAAATAGATAGAAATATATACATGTGCATTATATATGTTTGAACAGGTAATTGGATTAGCTGTTGAGTAAAGATTTTATTTGCGTGCCCGACAAATAGGTAAATCTTAATGAGTTGGATGCGAAATATTATTATATCAACTCCTGTGAATGCCATTGGATGCGGAGTGCTGGTTATTCTGTGTGTAATAATAAACGTCTCCATATGATAGTAACAATTAATTTTGAACTACATTACATGGCATACTTCTGGAAGATAGGCATACCTCATCATATACCACATAAGCATTTGGAGCTTGTGTGACGAGGTGGAAGATTTACCATACGAGCGAGAGGCTTGTATGGCGATGACTATATTTTACAGGTTGCACTGATGACTGATATGGACAATATAAAATTGTAACGATAAATTTCTAGATTAATAAAACCCCCCACATGGGTCTGGAGTTGACAATAATCACGTCTCTCTAATTATTAGATACGGCACATGGATTATTTTTTTCCCACACGGGACGAGGTGACGAGGAATTATCCTCTGGAGCAATTAAAATACACACTCACTCAGGCTTTGACAGGGTAACGAGAATTTATTCTCTGGAGTTATTATCTATACACGCCCCCCTATAAACACCAGAATATATCACTATAAATATGTGTATGCTTATTAGGATTTATTGGGTACCTAATACGGCCCAATAAATTTCCAAACCTCTCCCCGTACAAAGGAGGTTATGGCGAAATTTTTTGAAAATTCCGTGTGTTAGCCAAATTTTTGAAGAATTTGAAAATTCTCAAAAACTGAAAAGTTGGGGAATGGAAGCCAATTGAACGTAGAGTTGATTAATCAAACCACTGTCGACTTTGTTCCTTTTCGGGGACGAAAAGTTTTAAGTAGGGGAGATTGTAATGACCCGGAAAATCTGAACCAATTTAAAATTTTTAAATTGGCTATAATAGTAGATTTTAAATATTTAAAATAAATATTTTAAATAATAATGATGAAAAGTAAGTTTGAATCGATGTTGAAAATAAATATAATTACTTTGAATTATAAACAAGGCCTAAAATGGCGCGGTAGTTTCAAAATTTGAATTCAAACTTCGATTGACTGTACCGAGTGCAAAACAAAGCGGATTTGAGTGAAACCAAAAATATTTAAATCTGTTAGAGAATACCTTTCTAACGAATCTAAAAAATCGAAGTTTCATAGCGGGAAGCAAAAGTTATCGCCAAATGAATTTTCAGAAAGGTCGCTATAGAAATTATATAGCCCGTGAAAATGGCCATTTTGCAAACGACCTCGGAATTCGACGAAACCACTTTTGCTAAATCGGGGATGTGAAGTTATTGGTAGGCTTCAAATTTCATAATTTTTGAAGCTAGTATGTGAGCGTGGCAAAGGAAAACGTGTTTTGGTCAATTACAGTTAAATTGGAATGACCAAAAAAGGGCCGTTTTACAAACGGTCTCAGAATTCGATGAAACTAGTTTTGTTCCCACCGTATCGTCAAAACATAGCTAGATTTATTTTTCTGGAGTTTTTTGAATCAGTTTGTGGCCCTGGCAAATTGAAATGTACGTTCAAATCAATTATTGATTGTTATATATTTTAAATTGGAGGAAAACTGACTGAAACAGTTGAATGGGCCTACGAAACATATCCCATTGTGTTCGGAATGGGGTTAAAACGCTAGGGACGACAGTCGTTGAGTTTGGATTGGAGGTCATGTCAGAAAACCCCTTTTAAAACCTCACGGCCAATCAGATTTTTTATAAAATAATAAAAAAATTGGAAATCCATTTCTCTCTCCCCGACAGTCGCGATTGAAGGCGGAAAGCCCTTCAAAGCTTCCAGCATCGATTCTGACCGCCTCCTCCACTTTCAGTCCCTCCGCCAGTTAGGGTTTTTGTCCAGCTCTCCTTCCTCTTCAAATCCGACCTGACCTCACCCCCTATCGCTTCGCCCTCCTCATGAATCAACGCCCCAAAGTTCATCGTTTCAAACCACCGCCGCGAGCTCCCCTGACCACCGAGCGGGTCCACACCCCCCTGCGCGGAAACGCCTCTCCTAGCCCTTCGACGCTGCGAAGGTCGATCGTCATATAGCTACACGGATTTCGCGAAATTCCCAACCCTAGTTTCGAAACAAACAAAGAGGTAACGGTTTATATATATTAAATTATATTATAGAACTTTAAAGTGCTACCGTTTATGATTTCACTGTAAAAATCATATCTTTTTCGTTTGTGGATGAAATTCAATGAAACAAGAGATAGTGGACTCATGTGGACGTCTTCTACATTCTAGAAGAGACCGCAAATTTTTCTGAGCCTTCTGCTATTTTTGGTGGAGTGGAACCCAATGTGAGATTTCTAAATTATAAACGATATGGAAAACGACGATGTATAAATTATATAGTCGATGTATGAGTTATATAAGCGTTGTACACCTCATGTATAAGCGTTGTACAAGTTGTACGTTCGATGTATAAGTTATATATGCGTTGTAAAAAAATTATATATGTGTTGAATAGAAGTGAAATGCTTATATATATATATATATATACACACTCCCCTCGTCCACAAACCATGGACGATATTTATTAGTTTTTTTGGTGTGAAAATTGGTTGATTACGAATGGTTGATTAGAATGTTTGTGGTTGAAATTGATTGATTGTGGTTGAAAAATACCCGTTTGTGGTTGAGAAATATTTGGTTGAAACCACATAGGATTAGTTTGTGGAAATGAAAAAAAATATACATGCCGCCTGCTGCGCGAACTAGATGCATGATTCCCCATTGTCAAAAGCTGCGAGGCTTTAAGGTAGAGCGAGGAGCCGTACTAGGGACGGTCCCAGTTTTAACTACCCTGCCGTTATGCTTCTGAAATTTTGAACAATATTCATGTGTTAGAATTATTTTCCTGTGTTGAAATTATATTCGTCTGTTGAATAGAAAACCTTCACGTGTTGAATAGAAATTCATTCGTTGAATCATATTCATGTGTTCAATGGTATTCGTGTTTTGAATAAATTGTTTTAACAATAAAAATCACATTTTTACTCTATATATATATAAACTATAGAAAACCTTCATGTGTTGAATCGAAATTCATTCGTTGAATTGAAATTCATGTGTTGAATGGTATTCGGGTTTTAAATATAAAAATCACCTTTTTATCTATATATACAAACTATAGAAGTCCTCCATGTGTTGAATTGAAGTTCATTCGTTGAATCATATTCATGTGTTGAATGGTATTCGTGTTTTGAATAAATTGTTTTAACAATAAAAATAACATTTTTACTCTATATATACAAACTATAGAAAACCTTCATGTGTTGAATCGAAATTCATTCGTTGAATTGAAATTCATGTGTTGAATGGTATTTGTGTTTTAAATATAAAAATCACCTTTTTATCTATATATATATAAACTATAGAAAACCTTCATGTGTTGAATCGAAATTCATTCGTTGAATTGAAATTCATGTGTTGAATGGTATTCATATTTTGAAGAAATTGTTTTATAATAAAAATCCTATTTTATCATCAATATGAACTATATAAAATAATCTTGTTTTGAAATAAATTGTTTTATAATAAAAATCATATTTTTATTACCTATATGAACTATATAAAATAATCGTATTTTTAAATGAATTGTTTTGCAATAAAAATCACATTTCCACTGTACACAAGTGTTGTTAAAAATAGAGAAGTGTCGAAGTGAATGTTTGTTGGATATAAATATCGTTTTTATCAAATGTATGAAAAGAATATAGCTTTGAAATCAAAGAATCGATATATATATATATATATATATATATAGAATTGAAATATTTCGAATAACGAAGCTGCAGTTCGTATTTTGAAACCGTGATTTCAAACGATTAGTGCAGGAGATCCGACCATCGGATTTTCGCGAAACAGCAACCGTTGGGTTCGCTTTGGAAATATCTTTCCAACGGCACCAACTTTGTAAAAATCCAACGGTTGGATTGTCTGGAATGTTTAATTCAAATCTAAAGAAAAACAGCGCCAGAAACGATTATATTTATATATATATATATAATTATATTAAATCGAATAACGATGCTGCAGTTCGTATTTTGAAATCAAAACTTCAAACGATTGTACCGGGAGATCCGACCGTTGGAGTTTCCCAAAACTGGAACCGTTGGATCCATTTTGAAAAGATTTTTCTAATGATATAAATTTTGTGAAGATCCAACGGTTAGATTTTCAGTTATGTGTAAATCAAATCTGAAGAAAAACAGCGCCACAGCCGCGTTATGGCCCGAAGCGTCGTTTTGAATAAATTGGCTATTTTAAAATAAATAAAAATAGCAATAAATCGTTATAAAATATTATAAATGATATGGATGCGAAATTTAGAAACTAACTGAAGGTTGGCTAAGTCGAATGGTTTCCTGGGTGTTGATCTGATGTTGGTTTCGGCCTTCGGGGTTAATATTTGGGAAATCGTTCTCTTACTGATCTACGATGAGTGACTAATGAATTGAAATGATGTATATGTTGTGTTTGTGTAGCACTTGTTTATTATATACGCTAGTTTCTCAGAAAGACCGAGTTTATCTGTAACACCCCACCTCCGCTAGGGTCACTCACAAAGGGAATGCCCTAGTTTTGGAGGGGTATTATCTAGTAAACAAGCACAAAGATAACACAAGACAGAACATAGATAAAATAGAGTATATAAAGCAACGGATATAAACTTCAAAACCAAATCTCATTACTGAAAAATAGAGTCAAAACCTCTTACATCAAAATGCCAAGTCATTATTTCATTACATCAAGTCCTAAAGAAGCAAAGTACTTAAAACAACATAAGTAAAATATTATTCCCCAAAAAAGTGCATGAGTGCAGCCATAGCGTAGCTCAAGACCAAACCGTACATGAGCTATCAGAAAGAAAGCAAAGTCCAAGCTAAGAGCTAGAGTTTCCTCCCTGAGAACCTGGGAGGGAAACGAAAGACAAAGAGGCGAAAGAAAACGGGTCAGTCAAAAAGACTGGTAAGCCCTAGTGACTATCAACATAGAAACTAGTAAAGTTAACAAGACATGAATAAACTGGAATTAAACATAGGAATGATGATAAGTCTGACATGATAACTAATCTAACAAGATAACTCAAGTCTAATATTGCGTATTCAAGGTTCGCCATACCAACTATACTGGTATACTAATCCCGTGTCAACTATAAATCAAGAAACAATGCCTTGTCAACAATAAATCAAGAAATAATCCCTTGTCAACTATAAATCAAGAGATAATCCCTTGGCCCAATATCGTGAAGTGACCCAATTCGGGGTCCAACGGTATGATCTAATTGATCGGCTCCCTATAAGTCTAGCTCGTCGTGTGCCTATGTCATACGGCCCTATCACGAATGTAGTCACCTGTGGTAGGTCCACCATAGGTTGTATCAAGCCCTAGGGTGCCAACCACCGACACGAATCAAGAATGCACAGATAATTCAACTTATGCCCAATGCCTGCTTTTTCAACTCCGGACTAAGTGCACGACCCTAGTCCGCCTGAACCTACAATGGCGCACCAACTCAGCGGTCGTTCTGGTCGCTTACAATCATCCTAGCAATCGTGCCCTACCCTGCCTAGTCCCAGGGTACCGTGATACATCTAGTGGGTTACTGCTGAAAAGGACCGCATAACTAGGGTTTCGTTCAGCAGGTTATGTTGTCATTTAAAATCGAGACTTAACCCCATCTACGTGTCATGTCAAATTGACTAAGTGTGTCGTTCTAGTTCAAGACTTAGTCCTACGAATCATGTATCAGGTTGGTTAAGTGTGTTCAAGCGGTTCATGACTTAACCATATCAAATCAACGTGTCAAATTGGTTAAGTATATTCAAGTTGTCCATGACTTAACCCTATCCAGCGGCATTAATTTACTTAATGCACCCCTAACCTCTCACATTAGACTTGATTATGGTTAATGGATGTGCCGGGCGGGTCCGGGCAGTTTTACACCATAACCTAGTCTAACCTCGGGTTTCGAGTGCGATATGACCAACTACTCAAATTGGGTCCTATTGTTTGCAGTTACTGGATTCGCCGGGTGGTTCCGGGCAGATTTATACTGCAAACTCAACCCAACCTCGAGTTGGCCACGTTCAAGTTATCTAAGTGTCATGTCCCAAATTCATATTTTCAAGTATAATTTCATGTCAAGTTCATGTTCCTATCCAAGCTCAAGTTATAACGATATTCATGTTTTTAAGTTCATACTAAATTCAGGTTTTCCTAAACTACCCAAATCGCATCCCCAACGCTCGTGAATTAGAATCAAGGCAATAGATGTAACTAGGGAATAACATAACAAGGATGGGTATAAAGTGGCAAAGGTGATTTCAAGACAGGCATGGTGTAACTTGAGATATGATCGTAACATCACTAGCATATGAAATAGGGTGATAAACATAGCTATAAATGACATAAGATGATAATCCTAAACTTGTGACTAGCAATAGTTTCAACATCACAACATCACAGACATGTTAAAATAATGATAGGGTTTAGGTTATGACATGAACAGGCCCCTAAATCAAGTTCTTATCAGTATTCCACAAATCAAGGTTCAATATGAATGGTACTAGGTTCAAGGTGAATAGATCTAGGATGAACAAGAGTAGATCTAAAATAATAGATCAAACAGGAATAGTCATAGATCAAAGATATACAAGAGTAGGTCTCAAGTAGTTATCATGTTTATGTTCAACTTCAATTTACACATGTCCATATTAAGTTTAGAGTTTAGACCTAAGAGTAACTGGGGCTTACAGATCGTGGTTTTTGAGAACTAAGAACAGAAATTGTCGTAGGATAGTTGCAGAAACTTTAATCTCTAGTTTGAATTGAGTTGCTTAGGTTGATGTTGATTAGCTTCTAGTTTTGATTCCAGCAGAGTAGTGACGCCATTTTTATTTTTATTAAGAACAGAGGCAGAGTAGAAGCAGAATAGGATTGTGTGTAGAGAAGGCTAGGTTTGGGGCTGTTGAAATAGGTTTAGTCAGATGAATCTGGACAGAAATCGGACTAGAAACATCAGAACGAACACTGGCCCAAAAATGGGCCCGGGGACCAGGTCGACACCCAGGTCGACTGCCTAGTCGACCTGGTCTGGGGGGGTCGACTGCCCAGTTGACTCCCCTGTCGACTCCCCAGTCGACCTGGGTCTGGGCGGGAAATTTCCCGCCCGGTCTGTTCTGCGTTTCAAATTCGAATTTTGAATTCGAATTCGAGCTGTTTTCGATTCTGAAAATTCCTGAAACTTCGAAGGGTCATATCTCCCTCATACGGACTCCGATTCTTGCAAACTCGGATTCGTTTCCAAGTAGAATTCCGAGACAAACGCAATGGCGCAACCCGTTTCCCTTGGTTCTTATTTTAAAATTTAATTCTGCCTAGATTTATGTTTATAACACGTTATCAAAATATGGGTTGTTACATTCTCCCCTCCTTAAAGGATTTCGTCCCCGAAATCTCTAATTTAGGAAGAACGTATCCTACCATCCATCATCCATCTACTCAAAACATCATCCACAAGCAAACATTGTCCTTAAGAGATTTCTAATGCCGTATGAACATATGCAAAAAGTGTGTGTATATGTTCCTTATCTAATGCAAATGATCACGCCTGATTGATCTTTCTAATGCAAAATATGTTTAGTGTCATGAATCCAACATGTATGCAAATAATCCTAGTTACGTAAGCACTATATGTGTGCACAAACATTCATCCATATGCAACATTCATATGATAACACATTCAATTTCATCCATAAATAAGTATAAAAACTCATGCATATGCAATATGAAAATGTGTCTGAGCCGATCTAGTGCCTAATGTGCGTTATGCAACCACGAGCAATCACTTGCAACCACTTGCAACCATTCGCAAACATCAAGCATAACATGTTTCAAATACATGTTTACATTCATAGGATTCTACCTAAGGTTCTCAAGACAGGATCGAAAGGATATACAAGATAAAACGGAGTATCTAGGAAAAAGAAGTTAAAGATGTACCCCTAGAAGGTCCTTCTTGCGGGGCTTGCCCTTGCTTCTTAGGGCAGTTCTTGCTGATGTGTCCAGTTTGACCGCATTGAAAACATGCTCCTATCTTCATCTTATTCTTCCTACAGTCCAGGACTATATGCCCGTCAATACCATAGAAGTTGCATTTTCTTTTCTCGCGAGACTTGTCATTCTTGTTGTTGCTATTCTTTCCTCCTTTCTCGGAGTCTACCTTCTTGTCTTGAGACTCATTCGCCTTGACCTTCTTCTTGCCATTCTCGTCTTTTTCATGAAGTATGGCCATATTCACCAAGCTTTCAAAGGTCGCCCCCATGGGTACATGAGTCATGGACATAGTGTGGAGTGGCTCGCTCAATCCTCGAGCAAAGCGTAGAGCCTTCTTCTCAACCGTGTTGACTAAGTCCAAACCAAACCGAGCAAGATGATTAAACTTGTTCACGTATTCCCTAACTGATATGTCCCCTTGCTTGAGTGCCAGGAACCTCACCACCTGAACACTCGCTTCTGCGGATGATAAAAACTTAAGCCCAAACCTCTCTCTAAAGTCTGCCCAAGTCTCAATTGGACTGGTAGCGTTGGTGACTTCCCACCAAAATGCAGCTTCCTCTTTCAACAACCATGCTCCCAACTGAACTTTCCTATGATCCTCCATATCGAAAATAACAAACAAGTCTTTAGTCTCTTTTAGCCAGTTTCGCGCCTCAACGAAAGTTTCAGTCCCAACGAAGTTCTTGCCGCCCATTCCTATAATTCCTTGCATATTTTGGCGAAGGCGGTACCCGGAAGAGGAGGAGGAAGAACCGTGGCCACCGGGGGAGGAGGAGGAGGGATATCTGCCGGGCCCACGCCGTTGGCCCTAGCTTCCAAGTATCTTCGGAACCAGCCAGGTATGGGTACTCCCTCAGGAAGGTTCAGATCAGACATACTGAAAAGCGAAAAGGGAAAAGATTCAAACGAGGAAACAAAGGAAAGTGCTAATGGCTTTTGGGGAATAGCCTTTTCTTAAAAATAAAACTTTTCTTGAAAAATTCTTCTTTATAAATGGTTTTGAAAATAGTTTCAGAAGGTTTTTAAAACTTTTTCCCAGTCTGGTATCCTTCTGCTCTGATACCAAATGTAACACCCCACCTCCGCTAGGGTCACTCACAAAGAGAATGCCCTAGTTTTGGAGGGGTATTATCTAGTAAACAAGCACAGAGATAACACAAGATAGAACATAGATAAAATAGAGTATATAAAGCAGCGGATATAAACTTCAAAACCAAATCTCATTACTGAAAAATAGAGTCAAAACCTCTTACATCAAAATGCCAAGTCATTATTTCATTACATCAAGTTCTAAAGAAGCAAAGTACTTAAAACAACATAAGTAAAATATTATTCCCCAAAAAAGTGCATGAGTGCAGCCATAGCATAGCTCAAGACCAAACCGTACATGAGCTGTCAGAAAGCAAGCAAAGTCCAAGCTAAGAGCTAGAGTTTCCTCCCTGAGAACCTGGGAGGGAACGAAAGACAAAGAGGCGAAAGAAAACGGGTCAGTCAAAAAGACTGGTAAGCCCTAGTGACTATCAGCATAGAAACTAGTAAAGTTAACAAGACATGAATAAACTGGAATTAAACATAGGAATGATGATAAGTCTGACATGATAACTAAGCTAACAAGATAACTCAAGTCTAACATTGTGTATTCAAGGTTCGCCATACCAACTATACTGGTATACTAATCCCGTGTCAACTATAAATCAAGAAATAATCCCTTGTCAACTATAAATCAAGAAATAATCCCTTGTCAACCATAAATCAAGAAATAATCCCATGGCCCAATATCGTGAAGTGACCCAATTCGGGGTCCAATGGTATGATCTAATCGATCGGCTCCCTACAAGTCTAGCTCGTCGTGTGCCTGTGTCATACGGCCCTATCACGTATGTAGTCACCTGTGGTAGGTCCTCCATAGGGTGTATCAAGCCCTAGGGTGCCAACAACCGACATGAATCAAGAATGCACAGATAATCCTACTGATGCCCAATGCCTGCTTTTTCAACTCTGGACTAAGTGCACGACCCTAGTCCGCCTGAACCTACAATGGCGCACCAACTCAGCCGTCGTTCTGGTCGCTTACAATCAGCCCAGCAATCGTGCCCCACCCTGCCTAGTCCCAGGGTACCGTGATACATCTAGTGGGTTACTACTGAAAAGGACCGCGTAACTAGGGTTTCGTTCAGTAGGTTAAGTTGTCATTTAAAATCGAGACTTAACCCCATCTACATGTCATGTCAAATTGACTAAGTGTGTCGTTCTAGTTGAAGACTTAGTCCTACGAATCATGTGTCAGGTTGGTTAAGTGTGTTCAAGCGGTTCATGACTTAACCCTATCAAATCAACGTGTCAAATTGGTTAAGTATATTCAAGTGGTCCATGACTTAACCCTATCCAGTGGCATTAATTTACTTAATGCACCCCTAACCTCTCACATTAGACTTGGTTATGGTTACTGGATGTGCCGGGCGGGTCCGGACAGTTTTACACCATAACCTAGTCTAACCTCGGGTTTCGAGTGCGATATGACCAACTACTCACATTGGGTCCTATTGTTTGCAGTTACTGGATTCGTCGGGTGGTTCCGGGCAGATTTATACTGCAAACTCAACCCAACCTCGAGTTGGCCACGTTCAAGTTATCTAAGTGTCATGTCCCAAATTCATATTTTCAAGTATAATTTCATGTCAAGTTCATGTTCCTATCCAAGCTCAAGTTATAACGATATTCATGTTTTTAAGTTCATACTAAATTCAGGTTTTCCTAAACTACCCAAATCGCATCCCCAAGGCTCTTGAATTAGAATCAAGGCAATAGATGTAACTAGGGAATAACATAACAAGGATGGGTATAAAGTGGCAAAGGTGATTTCAAGACAAGCATGGTGTAACTTGAGATATGATCATAACATCACTGGCATATGAAATAGGGTGATAAACATAGCTATAAATGACATAAGATGATAATCCTAAACTTGTGACTAGAAATAGTTTCAACATCACAACATCACAGGCTTGTTAAAATAATGATAGGGTTTAGGTTATGACATGAATAGGCCCCTAAATCAAGTTCTTATCAGTATTCCACAAATCAAGGTTCAATATGAACGGTACTAGGTTCAAGGTGAATTGATCTAGGGTGAACAAGAGTAGATCTAAAATAATAAATCAAAAAGGAATAGTCATAGATCAAAGATATACAAGAGTAGGTCTCAAGTAGTTATCATGTTTATGTTCAACTTCAATTTACACATGTCCATATTAAGTTTAGAGTTTAGACCTAAGAGTAACTAGGGCTTACAGATCGTGGTTTTTGAGAACTAAGAACAGAAATTGTCGTAGGATCGTTGCAGAAGCTTTAATCTCTAGTTTGAATTGAGTTGCTTAGGTTGATGTTGATTAGCTTCTAGTTTTGATTCCAGCAGAGTAGCGACGCCATTTTTATTTTTATTAAGAACAGAGGCAGAGTAGAAGCAGAATAGAATTTTGTGTAGAGAAGGCTAGGTTTGGGGTTGTTTAAATAGGTTTAGCCAGATGAATCTGGACAGAAATCGGACTAGAAACATCAGAACGAACACTGGCCCAAAAATGGGCTCGGGAACCAGGTCGACATCCAGGTCGACTGCCCAGTCGACCTGGTCTGGGGGGGTCGACTGCCCAGTCGACTCCCCCGTCGACCTGGGTCTGGGCGGGAAATTTCCCGCCCAGTGTGTTCTGCGTTTGAAATTCGAATTTTGAATTCGAATTCGAGCCGTTTTCGATTCTGAAAATTCCTGAAACTTCGGAGGGTCATATCTCCCTCATACGGACTCCAATTCTTGCAAACTCGGACTCGTTTACAAGAAGAATTCCGAGACGAACGCAATGGCGCAACCCGTTTCCCTTGGTTCTTATTTTAAAATTTAATTCTGCCTAGATTTATGGTTATAACACGTTATCAAAATACGGGTTGTTACATTATCCCATTCCGAATAACTAAATTGACGATAAGAAATCGAAGATGAATACGGTGGTTGAAGACCGGAATTCTTCACCTCGTTTGGATGGTAACTGATGTCCTGATTGGGAGGCATCCCGAAATATGGATAATGAGTGGTGATCGTCTAGACGTACGTGGAGATCGATGGGTTTGCGAGGTATATAGTGCCTTCGGTTTCGTTCAGACCCAGAACGGACTTGTAAATGGACTGTGTGTCTGACATTGGAATTCATTCTGTATGATTGATAGCCATCAGTTACATGGCGTGAATTGCCTATGTGGCATGCTAATATGCAGTGATCAGGGCTTCTTTTGAAAAGAAAAGTCTTGTGGTGATGATCAAAGCATCGCCTGTATGGCGTAGCTTTGTGTATAACATGAATTCGCGAACCTCACACCCCGGTATGAACTAGAAACGGGATAGGACATCAGGGAGGGCCTGCGTTTCTTTCTAGCTAGGAGTTGCGTCAGTGTTTTTACATGGCCTGACATTTTACTTATGTGGATGATGGATAGTGAGGCACCTCTGTTTTATCGGTCGATCCGGGACCGATGGAGTCATTCGTTGGCTCATTTACGCCCCATAGGTCTGGGAAACGTAGTGTTCAGGCATAATAATCCACATCGGTGGACTGGCCCTGACGATCCAAAGGGTTGATGCGTTCTGATCCTGAGACAATGGCTATATTGTCTCGAATTCGGTAAGGACTATCTTTTGCCTTGTTTCATGGTGGAAATCCAATTTCCAAATACAACACCGTGCGGTTTTGATTGTGTATATATATATATATATATATATATATATATAGCGACATGATATATGTTACCCATGTCGTCTATGATTGATAGTTATGATTTGAAATTGTTTTTGAAACATATAAACACTAGTAATAATAACAAATGCTTTTATTTTATTCGTATCAAGCATATTTTGGCCATTATAAGGTAAAACTCTATCGATCGGTTTGCGTTGCATTGTGTGATGGGAACTGAGTCTTATAATGGCTTCATTTTTATAAAAAGCATTGCGATGTTTCAAAGAATTATTTGTTTTAAAGCACGGGCGATCCGATGGAGTAAACCCGTTCCACGAAAGTGGCGTGGTCCTGTGATTAGCCATATTTTAAACGTGTTGAGTAGATTTTTCATACCAGTCCCATGACTGACACGTAGTTTGTTTCACTTGCAAACTCGGGTGCCCCTCTTTCTACACGGGCAGCCTTGTATTCAGGTTTTAGCTGGCTCTTTCTGGATTGCTGGAGCTAAAGATGGATTCTATTATTTATCTCTTTTTATTTTGTTCAGCTCCTATTGTACATGTTATGTTTGTTTTCCGTTGTAGACATTTATGTATAGCTGAACTGTATTTGTACTAAGTATGATCCTGTATACTGTGTAACTCAGATGATTACGTTTATCCAGTGTATAATTTGTTCATTATCTGGTGTGTTTATTTAATTATGTTCTGCTATTATCTGTTTCTGTGTTATATTCCAAAGATTACCCTTGTCACCATCAGTACGGGATTTGGGGTCGTCACAATAAGTCTTTTAACTAAGATTTAAAGAAGAATTACCAATTAATGAACATTTAATTGGAATTGAAGTGGATCGTAAATTAGGTTTATTGTGAATTGTGTTTTAAGGACATTCGTTCTTTAACCCTATTTGCAGTTAAATGTGATTTGGAATTTATAAATCTTTATTCTAAGATTCAATGGAATTTCTAAAGTAAAGTCTAACGATAAGGAATTTCGCTCGATCTGAATCGATCGCTAAACCGACCAAGACCGTTCGGAATCCCTGATTGTTTTGAGAACACGAAAGATCGGAACACAAACAGAAGAACATTTCATTGCTTATTACAACAATTCCATCAGAATACAAGAATATACTGAGTATAAACAAATATAATACATCAGAGAAATATTAGAGATTTAAATTACATTTAAATACCTCGTAGCGGGAAATAATACAAAACACAACTAGAAGCAATACACGGATACAGAGCTTTCCGAGTATCGTTCCAACTATAAATTAGGATCCTGTGAATATAAATCTGCAAACCCAAAACTACTAGCTGCCCATGTCAAAATAAGGGCACCTAGAGTTTAGGTTAAAACAATAAACTCCAGGTCAGTCATGTGACTGGTGTGAGAACTAAAACAGTTATTAATCTTTATTTTAAAGTTAGATAAATCAAGGGACCACGCCGTATAACACGGAACGAGTTTCCTTCCAAGAATACCGGTGCATAAAACAACAACGCAATGCTAAATAAAGAACAATGAAGCTATTATAAGACCCAGGTCCCATCACACAATGCAACATAAGCCGGAGGATAAGGTTTTTACCTTATAATAGCCAAGAATGCTTGGTACGCAAAATTTCATCTTTAATTATTACTATAAGTGTATGGTGCCAAAACAATTTCAATCTTAAGTATCAATCTTAGACGGCATAAGTGCACCATACCACTATGTCACCATAAATAGGTTTACAACTAAAATTGCAAAGTCTCATATTGGAAGTTGGATTTCCATCTGTGAACCAAGGCAAAAGATAGTCCTTACTGATTCGAGAGCCCCCAGTCCGCCCCTTAGGTCAGAGCTCGAGTGACCTTTGGATCATCAAGGCCGATCCACCGATGTGGATTAAAATGCCTGAACACAGCGTTTCCCCGCCCTTTAGGGCGTAAATGAGCCAAATAACTCCATCGGATCAACACAGTCACCGATATATCCGAGGCGCCTCGCAACCCAACAACCGCATAAGTCAAACTCATCAGGGCATGTCAAACCACTGACGCCACTTCTAACTAGAAAGAAATGCATGTCCTCCCTGATGTCCTCTCCCATTTCCGGTTCACAACTAGGGTGTGAGGCTCACAAATTAACGTTACACAAAGCTATGCCGCACAGGCGGTGCTTTGATCATCAACCACATCACTCTGCTTTCCAACAGAAGCCTTGATCATTTGCATCTTAGAATGCCATACAGGCAAACCACTCCATGCAACCGATATCCATCAATCACAAAGAATGATATCCAATGTCAGACACACAGTCCACTTACAAGTCCGTTCTAGATCTAAACGAAAACGGAGGCACCTTGTACCTCGTATATCCATCGATCTCCAAGTACGTCTAGATGATCACCAACTTATTCCCTCCTTTTGGGTGTACGGCCCAATAAAGATCATCAAGAATCATCCAAACGATGTGAAGACCTCCGGTCTTCAACCACCATCTTAACCTTTGACTTATCGTCGTATCAGTTATTCAGAATGGGATAAACCCACTCTTTCCGAATAACTTGCGTATATAATAAACAAGTGTTACACAAACATAACATACGCCTCATTCCAATTCGTCGGTCAATAATTGTAAATTAGTAAGAGAACAATTCCCCAAATATTAACCCCGAAGGCCAAAACCAACATCCAATCAATACCCGGGAAACCATTCATCTTAACTAATCTTCAGTTAGTTGCTAAATTTCACATTCTTAGGGAGAGGTTCCCACTAATTTTATCAAAGATAAATCCCTTAAATTTATTCTATAGTCTTCTTTTGAATATCAATTCAAACCAAATAATGGTTTATCCAAACTAGTTGGGACTAATGAACCTTACCGAAGTAATCAATTGTTAAATTTCCCAACCCCAACCTAATCATCCCATGAAGTGAAACTGGTCATATTTCATATCTAACACCACGGTGTTATCGGTAAATTGAATTACCATTTCACGTTCAAATCTAATTAAAGAATTAACTATCACCTGGAGCAAAACTGTTGATAATCCTTTCTCGATAGTTACAATCCAATTAAAGATTCATTAAAACTCTACTGGGTTTTAATCTTCCCAAAAATCAATATCAATGATTGTTTAACTTAGGAAACCATTTCCTGTCTTTAACTGGGTTAAGGAACCAATGTCGCTTAAAATACGGTTCACTATAAACTCAAAATCACATTCCATTCCATCAGCCCTTACCCGTTAATTAGCAAGTGAACCATTCCCTAAGTATTAACCCCGAAGGCTGAAACCAACATCAGATCAATACCCAGAAAACAATTCAACTTAACTAATCTCCAGTTAGTTTCTGAATTTCTTAACTCCGTTGGTTTTAAGAACAGTATTATTATAGATACCATTCATCCCAAAATCACATTCCATTAATTATCGGGTTAAAGAACAAGTGTTATTTAAAACACCGTTAACGATAAACCCAAAAATCAATTCCAATTCAATTATTGGAAATTCTAGTTACTTTTAAAACCATTTCAAATCCAATTTATTTATTTTAAAAATAAATGGATTTTAATTCTAATTCAAAATTAGTTCATTTCGGTAAAAATCCATTTTTATCTTTTCAAATATTGGATTTTTCATCCCAATCCTTCCTAAATCATTTCTTATGATTTTACACAAATTATTACTATTTTTAATAATTTTATCAAGGCCCGTACAGTCGATTTCCATCAACGGCCATCGAACTGCACTTACGGCGACGTTTTCCAAATTGGATTTGGACATAATTCCAATCCAACTATTAGATTTCAAATCTCTAATATTCATTAGAAATCTCTTTTCGATACGAACCCAACGGTTCTGGTATTAGGAGAATCAGATGGTCAGATCTCCGGTAATGTCCATTCGAAGTCAATGGTAGAAATTCGCGAACTTCCGCGGCGCGGCGCGTTCTATTCAGGCCATAATATATATATTATATATTATACGTCGATTTCCTTTTTAAACATATTTTATAAATCGTTTTAAATTCGTTTTCAAAATGATTTCAACTTCATATTCAATTTCGAATCAAAATTGAATATTCTACATCATCGATATATGAATGATAATATTTTCAAAACGTTATATTTTGAAATCACTTCCTTTTCTATAATAATTATAAAAACGAATATAATCGATATAAATATCGTTCGCGTCAAAATGGCGCATATCTAACCAACATGGCTTTATATATTTCAATAACTTCGTTATTCTATTCAACAAATGAATATTTTCTTCAACACATGAATATATATTTTTATTCAACACATGAATATATTTTTTATTCAACACATGAATATTTATTTTATTCAACACATGAATTTATTTTATTCAACACATGAATTTATATTTTTATTCAACACATGAATTTTCTATTCAACACATGAATACATATTTTATTCTACACACGAATTTTTATTCTATTCAACACATGAATTTATTTTATTCAACACATGAATTTTCTATTCAACACATGAATATATATTTTATTCAACACATGAATTTTTATCCCATTCAACCCATGAATTTTTATTCTATTCAACACATGAATATATATTTTTATTCAACACATGAATATTTATTCTATTTTCCAACTTGGAATGAGGCCCAATCAATTATCATATAATGTTAATTATATGGATACCATACAACACATGTATATAATAGCAACGACAAATAATCAACCGTCATCCAGAGTGCACCACACAACTGCATAAGTATTAAATATAAATAATTAACGCTTACACAGTCTGTCAACCCATCGATTGACATACAACTAAACAATCGGGATTAGTGTACGTCAAATATCATCCCGATACCCGTGTGGGGTTTCAAATCAATAAACACAGATTTTTATTTGTGCAGTTGGGCGATGTGTAAAATTTATCATCCAGATCAATATCAGTCAAATCGGTGTACATAAACAAATTGTTCGATTTGTAAATGAATATTTATTTTACTTCAACACATGAATATATGTTTTATTCAACACATGAATATATATTATTTTTCAACATCACAATCCATTTTCGCAGCACAACAAAATCAAACAAGTCGTCCATGGTCTGTGGACGACGGGTGTCGGGTGCTGTTAAGCACCGTCTGCATCCTAGTATATATTTCTAACTAGAAATTAAAATAAAAGTGAGGAGTTCTCACCGATAAGCTTAACCAAACACCGTGACTCTTCATATGTAGACAACCTTCACCGTCTTTTCAACGTAATCTGTTTTCACACAGATTATAATAAAAATCATATTTTTATTTCAGCGCTACATACATAAAAATCGTATTTTTACCACGCTTCTTTCTATATAAAAATTATATTTTTATATTTCTTCTTCTTATATAAAGATCGAATTTTTATTTACGCTATTCCAGAAAGAAAATCCAATTTTTCTAATATTAAAAATCAAATCTTTCTTCTTTAACTATACATGTAAAAAACAAATTTTTATCTTTATTATATATATCTATAAATCCAATTTTTATTATCATATAATATAAAAATCATATTTTTATTAATCCTATAATATAAAAATCATATCTTTGTTCTTCCTATAATATTAAAATCATATCTTTATTCCTCCTATAATATAAAAGTCATATCTTTATTCTTCCTATAATATAAAAATCATATTTTTATTATAATTAAAAATCTAATCTCTTCTCCCATTTCAAAATCTAATTTTCTTTTCTTTTCATATTTTTATACTAGAGATGAACAAATAAAAATTGCATTTTTATACTAGATTAATTTCCTAAAAGAAAATAGAATAAAACTCACATTCTTTTCATGGACTGATTTGAAGGAGGGGGGTTTCTTTGCTGACATGGTGGAAGGGGGGCTGTCTGATGGTCGCGGTTGGTAGGGTTGACCAGCGGTAGGCCCAGCGTGGCCAGAGGCGGCGGTTGGATGCTGTGGGGGTTCGCGGGTTTAGATCTCGCGGTTGATTTGGGGTCGTGGAGCTCGATGAGGTACCAATGGCGAAGGGCGATGGGTGGCTCACGATGGGAGGAGGGCGAGGCGGATGTGGCGTCGGGTTAGGTTGGAGCGACGGGGACCTGCTCCGTTTTTTTTTCTTTTTGATTTTCTGTAGATCGAGGGAGGGGAAGGTATGGGGTTTTAAATGTAAATGAATATATTTATTTATTTATTTATTTTAATTTAGTTTTCAGAAAAGTTGACTTTTCGGTCAAACCCCAAACGAGACCCAATGACTGTCGTCCCTAGCTAATTACCCCCATTCCGAACACTATGGGGTATTTTTCGTAAGCCTGATTCGATCATTTCGATCGGTTTTCATTTAAATCAAAAATAAAATCTATATATTGAATTTGAACACACATTTGAATTTATCCGGGCCACAAATGGCCTCTAAAAATTCCCGAAAAATATTTTCTAGCTTCGTATTGACGATACAGTCCTAACAAAACTAATTTCGTCAAATTCTGAGACCGTTTGAAAAATGGCCATTTTCTGGTTGATCAGAATTGACTAAAACTATTAAAACATGTTTTCCTTCTCCACGCTCACATATTGATTCGAAAAATTATGAATTTTGGTATCTAGCAATAACTTGGCATCCCGGATCCAACAAAAGTGGTTTCGTTGAAAACCAAGGTCGTTTGCAAAATTTCCATTTTTAAGGGCCAGAATTCCATAGCTACTATTCTGAAATTTAAACTGGGCATAACTTTTTATCCCCGCTATGAAATTTCAATTTTTCGGATTTGTTGGAAAGATATTTTCAATTAGATCCTAATATTTTTGGTTTCGCTAAAATCCGGTTTATTTTGAATCCAATACATTCATTTGAACTTTGAAATCGAATTTCCAAACTACCGAGCCATTTTCAATTCCTTTTATAATTAAAAATAAATATTTATATTCTAACGTCAATTTATATAAATATATACTTTCTAATTCTATTAAAAATAAATTTCTCGTCGTAATTATTTGAAATAATACATTTTAAATATTCAAAATTCATTAAAATTGCAAAAATAAAAATTTTAAATTGGCTCAGATTTCCGGGTTATTACAATCTCCCCCACTTAAAAATTTTCGTCCCCGAATAGGAACTGTGATAGCTCCAAACTTCCACGGAATGAAAGTAAGGAATAATCATTTGGAATACAACATAAATATAACAATATAGATCACAAATACAACATAGCTTAGGAAAACTATAGAATAACAACATCATAGCAGCGGAATATGAATGTCATCAAACACGGAATCCCACAGTCACAGAGTTTTAAATTATTACATCAAGTCTTAGCAAAGGAAATAAGTTCCAACTTCAAAATATAACAACTAGAAATAAAACAAGTCTGTATGACTGAAGATAAGTGTAACAAAAGGTAAATGATAGATAGTCTTCGTGGTCCCAACATAAGCACCTCCAAATAAGCAACTCCAAGAAAGCTCCAAAGACAGCAACTCCAAAGAAAGCCAAACCTGTTACTTGGCTGCCCGTGTGGAAAAGTGGGCACCCGAGTTCGCAAAGGTGAAACAAACTGCAGGTCAGTCATGGGACAGATGTGAGAATTCATAACTAATTTAACTACTACTAATAAGGCAAATCCAAAGACCATGCCGCTAACGCGGAAAGGGTTCACTCTATTGGATTGTCGTGCATGATTTAAAGTGACATAACAAACTACAAGAAATTCGTAAAACAACGCTATGCTTTTGAGAAAAATGAAATCACCATAAGACCCAAGTCCCATCACACAATGCAACGCAAACCAGAGGATAGGGTTTTACCTTATGGTGATTAAATATGCTAAATACGAGTTTAATATTATTATTAGTGTATATAAAAACATTTCAAAATAAATGTATCAATCCTAGGAAACATAGTACCCCATACTACTATGCCTCCATACCAGTAATACAATCAAATTCGTAGGGTCGTATTTGGAATTTGGTTTCCAACATGAGTCAAGGCTAGGGAGGAGCTCCTTACCGATTCGAGACACTCTACTAATGTCTCAGGATCCCCCGCAGTGAACCCTTGGATACCTGTAGGGCCGGTCCACACATACAGCTTCGTGAATTAGTTATTCCTGAACACACGTTTCCCGATCCTATAGGGCCTATCATCCGAGGCGCCTCATTCCATCATCCACATAAGTTAAATATCATCCAGTTTAAGCACCGACACTACTTCCAGCTAGAAAGAAACGTGCTGCTCTCCCTGCGTTTCCTTCTCCCGTTTTAGACTCCACCATGTTGTGTGGATCGTAAAGTTACGTAATACACAAAGCTATGCTTATTCAAGCTGTGCTTTGATCGTCACCACAAGGTTCTGCTTTTCAACAAGAAACCTTGATCGTTGCATCTTAGTATGCCACACTGTCACTCCATACCGTACCATTGATCATCCATCAATATATAAACGGGTGTTAAGCAAATAATAAATTCTCCACCACCAACATTTATATATTAAACAGAAAATCAATAACATGATATTTAATGGAGTACGATGTCAGACATACAATCCATTTATTAGCTTATGCTCTGGGTCTGAGCGAAAACCAAATCTGTGAAATCAACACGTACGTTTGGGCAATGACCATGACCCTTGAATTGGGAGCAAGTCAAATAAGGATCTTGATCGTTGTCTATTCGAGGGAAGATTTACGGCCTTCGTACGCCGTCTTCATACTTCAATTTTTAACGTCGTTTGATTATTTGGAATGAGAGTAACTCGGCTTTCCAAATAATTCTCGTATATATATATATATATATATATATATATATATATTGAAAATCCTTCCTTATTGTCAATAATAATTATTTTTTTCGATTTATTCCTATTTAAATAATTAAATTTTATTTAACGACGCTTTGGTCAATGGGCGACCTGGCGCTACTTTCAACCAATTTTGATTTTCACATTCCTCAAAATCTAACCGTTGGATCTTAACGTATCTCATATTGTTGGAAAGATTTTCCCAAGACGGTCCTAGCGGTTTCATTTTTAGGAAAATCCGAGGGTTGGATCTTTTGGCATAATCGTTTAAAGATACGATTTCAAAATGCGAACTACCGCGCCCGATTCGATTAAATTTAATTATATTTATATAATATATATATAATCTTTCAACCATAACAGCGTCGTTCGATCAACTACGGATCTCTCTTCCATTTTAATTCAGTTAGAAATAAAGATAATATTTCAGCATTCTAAACACATTTTTTTATTTCCCTTAAAAATGCAGATTCCATTTTAATGTTAAGTTCCCCTCTTTTATCACAATGTAAAATCACCCCTTTTTAATTACAATGTAAATGTAATTAACATTACAGTGAAAAATTCTAACTTATTAAATTACATTAAAAAATGTAACTTCGATTCTAATGTCCAATTCTTTTTCTTCATTACATTAAAATGTGAATTTCAATATAATGAAAGCCTTTACTTTTAAATTACTTCAAAAAAAATGTAATTTTCCTAACAGTGCAATTTCTACCATTTAGTTTACCCTTTTATTTTCACTATAAAGTCCTACCTTTTAATTACATTAAAGATGTAATTTTATATTACCTGTCAAATTTTGTCTTTTAATTTACGAGTTAAAATCCTACCTTTAATTACATATAAAAATGTAACTTTATTTTCCATACGAGTGCTCATTTTTAGTTTACAAATGGAAGTGTACCTTTAATCTACCATGTAAATTCTTCTCTTTAATTACATAACAAAAATGTAATTTTTATTTAACGCAAATTCTCTTTCTTAAATTACATTTAAAAATGTAATTTTTTTATTTACATGTAAATCCATTCTTTTTATTTACATATAAAAAAGTAAATTTTATTCCATCGCAAATTCCTACTTTTTATTTATAGTTAAAAATGTAAATTTTAAATTACAATGCAAACTCTACTTCTTATTTACATTATAAAATATAATTTTAATTTACTATGTAAATCCTCATCTCTAAGTTACATAAAAAGAAATGATTTTTATTTTTAATGTACATTCTCATCCTATGTTACATAAAAAGAAATGATTTTTATTTTTAATGTACATTCTCATCCTATGTTACATAAAAAGAAATGATGTTTATTTTTAATGTACATCCTCATCCTACGTTACATAAAAAGAAATGATTTTTATTTTTAATGTACATCCTCATCCTATGTTACATAAAAAGAAATGATTTTTATTTTTAATGTACATCCTCATCCTATATTACCTAAAAAGAAATGATTTTTATTTTTAATGTACATTCTCATCCTATGTTACATAAAAAGAAATGATTTTTTTTAATGCACATTCTCATCCTATGTTACATAAAAAGAAATGATTTTTATTTTTAGTGTACATTCTCATCCTATGTTACATAAAAAGAAAAGATTTTTTATGTACATTCTCAACTTTTGATTACATAAGAAAAATGTAAAAGCTCATTTTTTTATTGCATATAAAAATGCAATTTTATTTGTGATGCCAATTCTCATTTTTATTTACATACAAAAAGGTAATTTCATTTCATCGCAAAGTCCTACTTTATAATTACATATAAAAATGTAATTAATCTTTTTAATGACGAAATCTTCCTTTTAATTTACATTAAGAAAAATGTAAATTTCCTTTTATCCCATTTACATTAAGGGAAATGTAAATTTTCTTTTATCCTTATTCACATCATTAACATTAGAATTTTGTAATTTAATGTTTTCATGTCTTTGATTAACAGAATGGTTATTCTATTTACACAAGTCATCATACAAGGTGATGTATTCCATAACATGAACAAGATGATATATTTTTATACATGATTCATATCAACAAGGCATGCTTCGACAAATTTAAACAAGATGAATATCTAAATTTTCCACCTTATATCGATCTACAATTTTAACTAAGAGATCTGAAATTTTAACTACAGATTTATAGTCTAAACTAACAGATCTATAATTTAAAATAACAGATCTACAATTTAAAATAACAGATCTATAACTTTAACTGACAGATCTATAGTTATACCTTTGCAAATTAACAGATCTACCATTCAACCCACATCACATCGCATATTTAATTTGCTAACGAATCAGAGATTTAAATAACAAAAAAAGTCATGATTAAATTTATTCAATTATATAAATCAGAATCTCACCTTGATTTGAGCAGAATCAAAAATCAACAGAGAATCAGAAATCGTTCCAATCAGTTTCAGCAAAGTCTATATGTCGTCACGGTTCCGTCGGATCTACATTTTCAGATTCGGAGTTCGTATGAATTAATTATGAATTCTTATCTATTAAATTTAAATTTGTAACACTTATAAGCGTCACAATTTCTAAAAATATACCTGTAAAGTAAAGGCCGTTGTTTTCAGAATTGGTTCCAATCATTGAATCTGATTTTCGTGAGGTAGGAAGGTCGGTTTGGGGTGCGGTTTGTTGGAGGTGCAGTGGGGAAGAGAGCGGCACGTGCACCTAGCACGGTGGATGGTGCGGCATCGACAGGTTGGCCCGGCGGAGCTCCGAAGTCGGCGGGTTTGGGCTCGCGGTTCGAGGGCTACAGGCCACGAGGGGAGGTGATTCTTGTCGGAGATGGAAGGGGAGAGAAAAAGCTTCGGATATTGTCCTACAGTGCGGTCTGGAATGGAGTGAGGAGGAAGAAATCGGTGGAGGAAGTTTTGAGAAAGAAAGGAGGGCGGCGGCTGAATGGTAACGGGGAAGAAGAGCTACTGTTCATCTTTATTTATATTAATTATAATTAGGGTTATTTAATTTCTAATTACCCATTTGAGGCCCGTTTAGCAACTTTCTTCTTTTTTTGCCCAACGACCGCTATCCATACTTATTTACCCCTATTCCGTACTCATCTGACTATGTCCCGCAGGCCCAAGTGATCATCTCTGTCTCCGTTTTCCAGTTTTAATTTATAAAACATTTATTTTAATTTCAAATGTACGTAAAAATTCACCGGGACCACATACGGACTCAGAAAAACTAGAAAAATTATTTTTGGTTATGTTTGGACGATACGGTCCTAACAAAACAAATTTCGTCAAATTCTGAGATCGTTTGAAAAATGGCCATTTTCTGGTCGATCCAATTTAACTATAATTGACCAAAACACATTTTCTTTTGCCACGCTCACATGTTATCTTCAAAAATAATGAAATTTGAAACCTAGCCATAATTTTACATTCCGGATCCAACAAAAGTGGTTTCATCGAATTCCAAGGTCGTATGCAAAATATCTATTTTCAAGGGCGATATAATCTCTATAGCGACCTTTCTGAAAATTCATTTGGCCATATCTTTTGATTCCCGCTATGAAACTTCTATTTTTCATATTCTTTAGAAAGATATTTGTTAACAGATTTAAATATTTTTGGTTTCACCAAAATCTGATTCATCCTGCATCCTGTACAGTCAGTCAAAGTTTAGCTTTGAACTTTCAAACTACGTGCTATTTCTAATTCCTTTTATAATTAAATTAAATATGTTCATATTAAATTCAATAAAAATAGATTGCTAGTTGTTTTTATTTAAAATAATTTATTAATCACCCTTAAAATCTCTAAAATGAAAATTTTAAATTGGCCCCAAATTCCGGGTTGTTACAATCTCCCCCGCTTAAGAACTTTTCGTCCTCGAAAAGGAAAAACGAAAATAGAAGAGGAGAAGAGGAAGAATAAACATAGAAAAAGAAAACGGAAAAGGAAATATTTTAAGCGTACCTCTAAATAAATTTAATCGGAGATATCCATTCTGCATTTGGGATAGGCTTGTTTGATACTCTCCTCGGTTTCCCAAGTGCAGTCTCTAGGATCACTGCTCCATTGCACTTTGACTAGGTTGATTTTAAGGAATGATAAAGGTAAAAGGATGGCGATAAAATGACCGACTATTATGTATTCTCATGAAATGTTCGCCATAGAATATTGTGATTCTATGTAAACGAATTATTATAATTATGTTATATTCCAAAGCTATGTTTAACCAAAGCTCTGATACCAACTGTGATAACTCCAAACTTCCACGGAATGAAAGTAAGGAATAATCATTTGGAATACAACATAAATATAACAATACAGATCACAGATACAACATAGCTTAGGAAAACTATAGAATAACAACATCATAGCAGCGAAATATGAATGTCATCAAACACAGAATCCCACAGTCACAGAGTTTCAAATTATTACATCAAGTCTTAGTAAAGGAAATAAGTTCCAACTTCAAAATAGAACAACTAGAAATAAAACAAGTCTGTATGACTGAAGATAAGTGTAACAAAATGTAAATGATAGATATTCTTCGTGGTCCCAACATAAGCACCTCCAAATAAGCAACACCAGGAAAGCTCCAAAGACAGCAACTCCAAAGAAAGCCAAACCTGTTACTTGGATGCCCGTATGGAAAAGAGGGCACCCGAGTTCGCAAAGGTGAAACAAACTACAGGTCAGTCATGAGACTGGTGTGAGAATTCATAACTAATTTAACTACTACTAATAAGGCAAATTCAAAGACCATGTCGCTAACACGGAACGGGTTCACTCTAATGGATTATCGTGCATGATTTAAAGTGACATAACAAACAACACGTTATTCGTAAAACAACGCTATGCTTTTGAGAAAAAATGAATCACCATAAGACCCAAGTCCCATCACACAATGCAACGCAAACCAGAGGATAGGGTTTTACCTTATAGTGATTAAATATGCTAAATACGGTAAATACGAGTTTAATATTACTATTAGTGTATATAAAAACATTTCAAAATAAATGTATCAATCCTAGGAAACATAGTACCCCATACTACTATGCCTCCGTACTAGAAATACAATCAAATTCGTAGGGTCGTATTTGGAATTTGGTTTCCAACATGAGTCAAGGATAGGGAGAAGCTCCTTACCGATTCGAGATACTCTAGCTAATGTCTCAGGATCCCCCGCAGTGAACCCTTGGATAGCTGCAGGGCCGGTCAACACATACAGCTTCGTGGATTAGTTATTCCTGAACACACGTTTCCCGATCCTATAGGACCTATCATCCGAGGCGCCTCATTACATCATCCACATAAGTAAAATATCAGCCAGTTTAAGCACTGACACTACTTCCAGCTAGAAAGAAACGTGCTACTCTCCCTGCGTTCCCTTCTCCCGTTTTAGACTCCACCGGGTTGTGAGGCTCGTGAAGTTACGTAATACACAAAGCTATGCTTATTCAAGCTATGCTTTGATCGTCACCACAAGGTTCTGCTTTTCAACAAGAAACCTTGATCGTTGCATCTTAGTATGCCACACTGTCACTCCATACCGTACCATTGATCATCCATCAATATATAAACGGGTGTTAAGCAAAGAATAAATTCTCCACCACCAACATTTATATATTAAACAGAAAATCAATAACATGATATTTAACGGAGTACGATGTCAGACACACAATCCATTTATTAGCTTATGCTCTGGGTCTGAGCGAAAACCAAATCCGTGAAATCAACACGTACGTTTGGGCAATGACCATGACCCTTGAATTGGGAGCAAGTCAAATCAGGATCTTGATCGTTGTCCATTCGAGGGAAGATTTACGGCCTTCATACGCCGTCTTCATACTTCAATTTTTAACATTGTTTGATTATTTGAAATGAGAGTCACTCGGCTTTCCAAATAATTCTCGCGTACATATATATATTGAAAATCCTTCCTTATTGTCAATAATAATTTTTTTTCTTCGATTTATTCCTATTTAAATAATTAAATTTTATTTAACGACGCTTCGGGTCAATGGGCGACCCTGGCGCTGCTTTCAACCAATTTTGATTTTCACATTTCTCAAAATCTAACCGTTGGATCTTAACGTATCTCTTATCGTTGGAAAGATTTTCCCAAGGCGGTCCTAGCGGTTTCAGTTTTAGGAAAATCCGATTGTCGGATCTTTTGGCATAATCGTTTAAAGATACGATTTCAAAATGCGAACTACCACGCCCGATTCGATTAAATTTAATTATATTTATATAATATATATATATATATATATATATAATCGTTCAACCATAACAGCGTCGTTCGATCAACTACGGATCCCTCTTCCATTTTAATTCAGTTAAAAATGAAGATAATATTTCAGCATTCTAAACACATTCTTTTATTCCCCTTAAAAATGCAAATTCCATTTGGATGTTAAGTTCCCCTCTTTTATCACAATGTAAAATCACCCCTTTTTAATTACAATGTAAATGTAATTAACATTACAGTAAAAAATTCTAACTTATTAAATTACATTAAAAAAATATAATTTCGATTCTAATGTCCAATTCTTTTTCTTCATTACATTAAAATGTGAATTTCAATATAATGAAAGCCTTTACTTTTAAATTACTTTAAAAAAAATGTAATTTTCCTAACAGTTCAATTTCTACCTTTTAGTTTACCCTTTTATTTTCACTATAAAGTCCTACCTTTTAATCACATTAAAGATGTAATTTTATATTACCTGTCAAATTTTGTGTTTTAATTTACGAGGTAAAATCCTACCTTTAATTACATATAAAAATGTAACTTTATTTTCCATACGAGTGCTCATTCTTAGTTTACAAATGGAAGTGTACCTTTAATCTACCATGTAAATTCTTCTCTTTAATTACATAACAAAAATTTAATTTTTATTTATCGCAAATTCTCTTTCTTAAATTACATTTAAAAATGTATTTTTTTTTATTTACATGTCAATCCATTCTTTTTATTTACATATAAAAATGTAAATTTTATTCCATCACAAATTCCTACTCTTTGTTTACATATAAAAATGTAAATTTTAAATTACAATGCAAACTCTACTTCTTATTTACATTATAAAAATGTAATTTTAATTTACTATGTAAATCCTCATCTCTAAGTTACATAAAAAGAAATGATTTTTATTTTTAATGTACATTCTCATCCTATGTTACATAAAAAGAAATGATTTTTATTTTTAATGTACATTCTTATCCTATGGTACATAAAAAGAAATGGTTTTTATTTTTAATGTACATCCTCATCCTATGTTACATAAAAAGAAATGATTTTAATTTTTAATGTACATCCTCATCCTATGTTACATAAAAAGAAATGATTTTTATTTTTAATGTACATTCTCATCCTATGTTACATAAAAAGAAATGATTTTTATTCCTATGTTGCATAAAAAGAATTTTTTTTATTTTTAATGTATTATGTTGCATAAAAAGAAATGATTTTTATTTTTAATGTACATTCTCATCCTATGTTACATAAAAAGAACTGATTTTTATTTTTAATGTACATTCTCATCCTATGTTACATAAAAAGAAATTATTTTTATTTTTAATGTACATTCTCATCCTATGTTACATAAAAAGAAATGATTTTTTTTATGTACATTCTCAACTTTTAATTACATATGAAAAATGTAAAAGCTCATTCTTTTATTGCATATAAAAATGCAATTTTATTTGCGATGCCAATTCTCATTTTTATTTACATACAAAAAGGTAATTTCATTTCATCGCAAAGTCCTACTTTATAATTACATATAAAAATGTAATTAATCTTTTTAATGACGAAATATTCCTTTTAATTTACATTAAGAAAAATGTAAATTTTCTTTTATCCCATTTACATTAAGGGAAATGTAAATTTTCTTTTATCCTTATTCACATCATTAACATTAGAATTTTGTAATTTAATGTTTTCATGTCTTTGATTAACAGAATGGTTATTCTATTTACACAAGTCATCATACAAGGTGATGTATTCCATAACATGAACAAGATGATATATTTTTATACATGATTCATATCAACAAGGCATGCTTCGACAAATTTAAACAAGATGAATATCTAAATTTTCCACCTCATATCAATCTATAATTTTAACTAAGAGATTTGAAATTTTAACTACAGATTTATAATCTAAACTAACAGATCTATAATTTAAAATAACATATCTACAATTTAAAATAACAGATTTATAACTTTAACTGACAGATTTATAGTTATACCTTTGCAAATTAACAGATCTACCATTCAACCCACATCACATCACATATTTAATTTGCTAATGAATCAGAGATTTAAATAACAAAAAAAGTCATGATTAAATTTATTCAATTATATAAATCGGAATCTCACATTGATTTAAGAGGAATCAAAAATCAACAGAGAATCATAAATAGTTCCAATCGGTTTCAGTAAAGTATATATTTCGTCAGGTTCCGTCGGAACTGAAACTTTCAGATTCGGAGTTCGTATGATTTAATTATGGAATTCTTAACTATTAAATTTAAATTTGTAACACTTATAAGCGTCACAATTTCTGAAATTATACCTTTAAAGTAAAGGCCGTTGTTTTCAGAATTGGTTTCAATCTTTGAATCCGATTTTCGTGAGGTACGAAGGTCGGTTTGGGTTGCGGTTTGTTGGAGGTGGAGCGGGGAAGAGAGGGGCTGTAACGACCCGGATTTCGCCCGACCCCAACCGATCGCAAGATCGATCAAGGCCGTTCAAAACCCGCGTACGTTAACTTTGGGCATACAACACATCAGAACAAAAACACAGACTTTTATAACATCAATAATAAATGTTACATCAGAGTACATAATATATTAGAGTACATCAATAAATAATACAGCGGAAGATACATTTACAATAAATTAAATACATTGCAGCAGAAATAATCTCAGCGGAAGGCCATCAGTAACTGGACCCAGCTTCAGACTTCAATCCAGGATCCTGCTTAACAACATCTGCAAAAAGCTGCTCAACTGCCCGTGTGGAAAGAGGGCACCCGAGTTTGCAAAGTGAAACAAACTACAGGTCAGTCGTGGGACTGGTGTGAGAATTCTATATTTAACTTATCTAATAAGTAGGCTAATCACAGGAGTACGCCGCTAACGCGGAACGGGTTTACTCCATTGGATTGCCAGTGCATAATTAAAGTAAATCGTCAAATAACGCAATGCTTTTTAAAAAAATGAAACCATTATAAGACCCAGGTCCCATCACACAATGCAACGCACACCAGAGGATAGGGTTTTACCTTATAATGGTCAAAAGATGCTTGATATGTAAAAACGATATTATTATTAGTGTGTATATATATTTAAAACATTCAAATATAATATCCATCCTAGACGGCATAGGTACCATATACTATGTCGCCGTACTAGTTATACAATCAAAACCGTAAGGTCGTATTGGAAGTTGGATTTCCATCATGAGTCGAGGCTAGGGGCAAGCTCCCCTCTGATTCGAGACACTCTAGCAAATGCCTCAGGATCCCCCGCAATGAACCCTTGGATCTTCAGGGTCGGTCCACACCTAATGGTAGTGGATTAATTATGCTTGAACACACGCTTCCCGGTTCCTTTGAACCTATAATATGACCACTATCGGCCTATAAAAATCCGAGGCGCCTCAAAATCCATCATCCACATAAGTAAAATGTCAGGGCTGGTAGGTCACTGACACCACTCTAGCTAGAAAGAAACGTGTGCACTCCCTGCAGTCCTAATCCCGTTTTTGACTCATACCGGGGTGTGAGGCTCGCGAAGTCACAATATACACAAAGCTATGCCGTAGTAGGCTATGCTTTGATCATCCCACAAGGCCCTGCTTTTCAACAAAAGCCTTGATCATTTGCATCTTAGCATGTCACATTGTCAGACCCTACCATATTATTGATCATCTACCAATATATATATATATATATATATAACCTCTAAGCTCATACGTCTTAGAGAAGGGTGATAAGTAAAGAATAAATTCTTCACCACCAAACAGAAATTTATAATCGGTAGCGTTCAACAAATACAGCAGAAAGGAATACAATGTCAGACACGCAATCCATTTACAAGTCCGCTCTGGGTCTGAGCGAAACAACGTGTCCATCGATCTCCAAATGCGTTTGGACGATCATTACTAAATACCTTGCCTTGGAAGGCCAATCCCAATTCAAGATACCAGTCATCATCATCCCAACGATGTGAAAACCTTCGGTCTTCAATCACCGTCTTCATCTTCGACTCTTGATCATCGTGATGATTATTCAGAATGGGTTAAACCCGGTCTTTCTGAATAACTCACGTGATTTAAAAACATGTGTTAATAAAATTCAACCAACGTCTCATTCCAATTCCGAATATTCTTTAAATAAAATATTCAAACTCTTAGGGAAAGGTTCCCATTAATTTTATCAAAGATAAATCTTTTTAATTTAATCTTCAATCTTTATTTATCCCTATTAAACCAAATTATGGTTTATCCAATCTAATCGGAGTTTACGCCTTATCGAAATAATTATAAATTAATTAATCCCCATCCCGATCTTATATCCCAATTGGTTCAGGTAAACTTAATTTCCATTACCCATTTAAATCTAATTAAAGATTTAATTAACGCATGGAGTTAAACTGGTGGAACTCCATTTTCGATCCTTAGTTCAGTAATTTTATTTAATTAATTCCTCTCCAATCTAATTAAAGTTTTAATTAAAACCTTATTTCGTTTTAACCTTCCAAAGTCATTATTAAATAATTAATCAAAAATTAGGAAATTAATCCCCTCATAAATCCAGGTTAAAGAATTAATGTTATTTAAAACATAATTCACGATAAACCCAAATTCAAGTTTCATTGTAAATCCGTGGTTATAATAAAACCATTTTTAATTCCTTTTATTTATTTTAAAATAAATAAACCATTTATTCTGATAAAAATATCCTTTCTCATATTAAAATATTATTTTCAAAATATTAATTTTAAATTAACTCTTTTAATATTCATTATAAAATGGATAATATAAGTTAATAAACTTATTCAAGTTAAAATGATGTTTCTATTTAAAATGGATTAAATAATCCAATTCGTTATATTATCCATTTATGTTTTATAATGGGCCAGACTTCTCACATTAGGCCTACAACTTGTGGATGCTGGATATGCCGGTTGGGTCCGGGCAGACTTATTCCACAGTTGGGCTTAACCTCGAGTCAAAACCCAATTTGTATTCATGTACTTGGACCTCTCACATTAGGCCCAACATTTATGGCTGCTGTATATGCCAGTTGGTTCCGGGCAGACTTCCGCCATAAACGTGACCTAACCTCGTGTCCAAGAACAATTATAATTATAATTATAATTATTTTCTAAAAATATTATTTTAAAAAAAATAACTAACTTCTAAAATATCATATGTTCCAAGGTATAACTTTACATTGAAATATTCTTTATATTGCCTTTCCAAATTTTCAATAAATATCGACCTTTCCCTATTATTATAATATTATAATAATAATTACTTCAAAAATGGTTTTTAATTACAATATCCAAACCTACCATTTCAACCTTAAACGTAATCTTTTCCAATCAATCCATTTATGTTAAATTTTGAAATCACATCTTTTAAATTTAGTGTTAACATAAAAATGAAAGCTTTTCAATTCAAATCTTCTTGTTATATTTAGAATGAAATTTTACTAATTTAATATTTCATTAAAACTTTCTAAATAATAGAAATTTAGTTTCCTTAATTCAAGCGTCAATTAATTCCATTAATTGAATAATAAATGAAAATTATTTCTTTCATTCAAAATTGGAATGAGATCCACACCATTTCCATATAATTCAATTATACTGATTTCATTCATTTATCTCATAACAATTATCAAACATCCATTAACAGCCAAAGTGCATTTCTAATTAACCACAAGGGTGACGTGTATTCAAATGTCAACCCCTGACCCGTGTGGGGTTTTCAACCAACACAAGTTCGAATAAAATAAACTGTGCTTCTGGACGATGTGTGAAAATTGATCGTCCAATCACATAAACAAGTCAGGTCACTTGTAAATGGCAGTGTGTACATGTGCTTAAATAGAAACATACATAACATACACAATTTGGCATGTTCACATATTTCAAGTTTCAACTATTCGATGTCAAGTTTTCATGTTGAACAAGATGAACATGACACTTATGTTGCAACACATTTCTTTTAATTAATTTAAAATAAAAATAAAATCTTTTATTTCAAAAACAAAATCAAAACTTTAATTATTCAAAAATAAAGATCAAAACTTATTTTAATCATTTCAAAATAAAGAACAAAACTTTATTTATTCTAATCGTTTCAAAATAAAGAACAAAACTTTATTAGTTTTAATCGTTTCAAAATAAAGAACAAAACTTTATTAGTTTTAATCGTTTCAAAATAAAGAACAAAACTTTATTAGTTTTAATCGTTTCAAAATAAAGAAAAAAACTTTATTAGTTTTAATCGTTTCAAAATAAAGAACAAAACTTTATTATCAAAACAAAGATTTAGCCTCTTATAGACAAAAACAAAGTTTTAATCTTTATAGACAAAAACAAAGATTTAGCCTTTTATAATCAAAAACAAAGTTGTAATTTTTGTAACCGAAATCAAAGTTGTAATCTTTGCAAACAAAATCAAAGTTGTAATCTTTGTTAACAAAACCAAAGTTGTAATCTTTGTTAACAAAACCAAAGGTTCAATTTTTATAAATAAAAATAAAGTTTTAATCTTTATCAATATAAAAAAAATGTTTCAAGCTTTATAAACAAAAACAAAGATTTAATCTTTTATAAACAAAGACAAAGATTGGTTCTTTATAAACAAAATCGAAGATTTGTTCTTTTGTAAACAAAATAAAATTTCATCCTTTATAATTAAAAACAAAGAATTGGTCTTTCTGAATAAACGAAAAAAAAAGTTTCATCTTTATAAATAAACAAAAAGATTTCATGTTTTATAAATAAAACAAAGATTCATTTTATACAAACAAAAAAACAAAGATTCATTTTAATAAATCAAAAATAAAGATCGAATCTTTATTAATGTTATTCATTTCAAAATAAAAATCAAAACTTTGATTTGTAAATCATGATAAAAGATTAAACTTAATTTATAAATCAAAACAAAAGATTAAATTTTTTATTATAATCTTTCTACTTGACATCGAATAACAATTCCCATAATCAATTCCAACACCAATCATACAACACGTCAATAACAATACAGGCCACAAACATCAATTTCCACCATACAACAATTCAATCCATACATCATTCATTTTATATAATGATAATATAATTAAATTAAATTAATTATAAAAAAAAAAGAATCTCACGTTGATTTTTGCTGAAAATTTGACTGTCTCGTAATCAGCTTTGGTCTGCGCCATCGCGAAGCTCTCGGAAAGACGAGTCCAACGCAACTGACGGTTCGTCAATCGGACCTCGTATGAGAGAGATATTGATTTTTAAAGTTTGCATAAATTAAATATTTAAATAATAAAATAAATAAAATAATAATATAATATACATCTTCTTCCCCATCGCGTAATGTTTTCAGCCGAACCCATTCTCATCCACCGATCCTTCCGTGCGCACCCCCGTACACAACACCGGACCACGATCGAACACCGCCAACTCGAAGCTCGTGCCACCACGTGCTCGCTCCACCAACCACCTGAAGCTCGTCCTCCCCAATCACCACGAAATCAACCCTAAACCGCCGACCTTTAGGCCGAGAATTCGCAAAATCCGTGAACCAAAACCCGATCTTAACCGTATGGATGGAAAGGTCTCTCGAAGAGCTTCGATTTGGTATATCATTTGTTGAATTTCGTTGAGCGGATCAAAAGTTATTAAGGTTTGAAAATCGGACAATTCTGGCCATTGAACAGTAGGCGGCGGCTGGCCATGAATTAGGGTTTCGGATTTAATATTATTTTATTAATTAATCTCGAAAAATGTGCTTAAAAGGTGGATTTTCGGACTTTCTCTGATTTGGGCCTGCTTACTGTCCTTCTTAAGGTTTTGACACCTTCTGAACGCAATGGGATAGGTCCCGTGGCCCAATTCCGAAATCTGTATATATTTTATTTAAAATTCCATTAAAAATTAATTAATTAAATACTGACCGTACATTAAAATATGCCGGGGCCACAAACGACCTCAGAAAATTCTAAAAAAAATATTTTTAGCTTTCTTATGACGATACGAATCCAACAAAATTATTTTCGTCGAATTCTGAAACTGTTTGAAAAAAGGCTATTTTTAAGGCGTTTAAATTTAACTGAAATAGTCAAAACACATTTTATTTCGCCACCATCACATATTAATTCGAAAAATTCTGAAAATTGAAACCTAGCAATAATTTGACATTCCGGTTCCAACAAAAGTGGTTTCGTCGAAAACGGAGTTCGTTTGAAAAATGACTATTTTCAAGGCCAATATATTTAATATTAAAAATGCATTTTTAAACAAATAATTCCTGAAACTCAAAATATATAAGTGTTTACTGTTTTTCAATGCAGAAACGTCATTCCGAACCCAATGGATGGGTTTTCGAGTCGAAATTCCTTCATATGTGAAAAGTAGCCTTTCGGGCCATATATAATATATATATTCTACAATGACCTTTATAAAAAGTGAATTGGCCATAACTTTTGATTTCCGCTATGAAATTTCAATTTTTCAGATTCGTTAGAAAGATATTTTTAAATAGATTCTAATATTTTTGGTTTCACTAAAATCCGTTAAATTTTGCATCCTGTATGGTCAGTCAAAGTTCAAGTTTGACTTTTCAAACTACTGCGTTATTTCTAATTCCATTTATATTTAAATTAAATTTATTCGTTCTAACTTCGATTAAAATAAATTCTAGCCATTATTATTAATAATAAATTATATTATATCCTCAAAATTCATTAAAATTTTCTAAAATAAAATTTTTAAATTGGTTCAGAATTTGCGGGTTGTTACAATGTCCCCCACTTAAGATCTTTTCGTCCTCGAAAAGGAGATGAAGCTAAAGTTGTTTATTTAACTAATTTAATTTTCATTCTTTAATTGTTTAATCATTTTATTAGTTGAACTCATATTCACACAACACATCATCAATCAATTAGTTGATTAAATTTTCAAAAATATATTACTTTTATATATTCAGAAATCATATTTTCTAAAATCAAACTATATATAATAACAAGTACGTTAATTATGAATTCTTCTTCACTCTGAGTCATTCTAGGGCGTTGCTAACCCCATCTCTAATGAGTATTCTCATTCTAGGATACTGCTGATCCTATGTAACGACCCGCAAATCCGTACTATCTGAGTTGACTAAATACACCACACGTCCAACCCAAATAACACAGAAATACGAACCATTAATAGAAAGAAGTTAGAAGATGAGAAATAGGGAGAAAGAAATATTAGAATAGAAGAAAAACGAAGATCACAACTCACAGCGGAACGAATAAAATATATTATATAACATAACTTTTGAAATACAAATCAGTAATTTTATATACATACCATCATCAGAGCACAACAGTCATTGCTGGAACAGTTATAAACATCTGTTTCCAGATACAAACAAGGTCCACAGCGGAATATATGATAGCCTATAGCTAACCGGTGAAGCCTCCTGCTTCCAGCTCCTTCAAATAAATCTGTGAAATCCCGACTACTTGTCTGCCCGTACAAATTTGGGCACCCAAGAGTTTAGGGAAAACAAAACAAAATAAACTCTGGGTCAGTCATGGGACTGGTGTGAGTAAACTCCAACCACTTGTTTAACTTTCAAAACCCTTTTCGAAAGAAAAGATAATAGTAAGACCAGCCCACACATAAACATGGACGGTTTTTACCTTACTATAACCCAAAACACTTTGATACGAAAATCTAGTGATATTATAATAATGTCTACATCAAATAAATAACCAAATAGCAGAACGCTTGCATCTCACGCTCCACATATATATTATAAAATCAAAAACCGCATGGCGCTTATTGGAGATTGGATTTCCAACATGACAAGGTATGGAACCACCTTCTACTAGTGTATCTCTAGAGAGGAATACACTGGGTTCAACAAGAACATCTTGTAACCCGGCCCACACATGACCGACCACTCATTTCGCTTGAGTGTATCGAATGTATATCACCAACGGTTGGGATCAGCAACCGTCTCCCAACTGGGACAGCATCGAATAGAATAAGAAATAAAATGAACCTCTAGATAGGTGATTATACATCCTAATGGGTGCGACCCACATAGCCATGATGCCTGCCCGATTTTTGTCCTTTTCCGGTTGTTGAGGCCTGAGGCTACGAATACTTACCATTCATTGATAGCACAACCACTTTTAATGCCACATTGTCAGATCCGTTAATCACTAGTTGAGTTTGCACAAATATTCTAGATGTTATGCTAAGGGAATAAATCCGTTGCAACCATATATATTTATACAGACCAACCCATTTGATCATTGGAAACACTCTGTCAGACATTCGTCCATTTACGTTCGTTCTGGGATTGAACGAAACCGAAGGCACAATTTCTAATAATAGAAAAAGCCCTTGCACTTTACTCCGTCTTCAATATATTCAGCATACTTGGTTCGCAACGCTTATGCCGATACGGAGTGGTTCTTCGGATAATAATCCAACCGGTCTCTCCATATTGACAACGATGGTCAAAAACTTCGATAGTCTGTGATTTAACTATCGAATAAAAACAAGTGTTCATCCAAACATATCAAACAAATCACTGGGCTCTTTAATTAATATTTCATTAATTAAATCTCTTCTCCATTTCCTTATCAATATTTGTTAACCAAATATTTTCAATAACCATATTGGCCCTTTACGCTATTTGGAAAGCATTTCCCAATATCAACACCTTTTATTTTCTATATATTAGAAAATATCTCTATTTGCAATTGGAAATAATTCCAATCACTTATCTCTATCCCGACTATTTTAATTATACTCAGGAAATATTTACTTGTTATATTTCCAAAATTCCATCACTTGGGTTTAAAACGAATGTTGTGTAAAACATTGTTACGACAACCCAAAATATTTTATTCAACTAACTCTTTTTCAAACACTTCTCTTCGAGACTGGATCTTGCTATTTATCCATTAAAAATGAAATCCATCAAGTTGGGGTAAAATTACCTCTCAGACCTTAACTGAAAACATCCTCAACTTCAAAACGGCAAAATCACTTACCTCGAATAAACACACTATACAATCCCATTGTTCATTTTTAAAACATGTATAAAGTTCGCTTTCTATTTCTAATTTATAGATTTCCCTTTTTGTTTACAATATTCGGATTTTTATATTCACTTACCTATCGAATTCTATACGTCGATGCAATGATTTCTAACTATCAAAATATCTTAAAAATATTCTAACTCCTTAAATTTCCGGAAAATTTCGCCATAACCTCCCCTGTATCGGGAGCATCGGGAAATTTCAAATAGCTTCCCCGGTAACTTCTCATCTCAAAAAGAAAAAGAAAAAGCCAAGCGGCTTGCCGATACGGCGCATAAAATCTCATATATGAATTAAACATGTACCTTTTTGTCGAGCATTCTATTTATTTATCTTCATACACTTCACTCCATACCTGTCAAATACATACTTATCCAGTTCCAATTTATTACAACTCAATCCGGTCATTTTAACTCAATTTGTTAATAAATTTGCTAATCAGCTCTTTTGCCTATTTCACTTTTATATTTGAACATAATATGTTCAAAATATTTTTAATTTGCTTATACAGTTATTGAATTTCATTTTTCAATTCAAATTTCATATTCGAGGTCGAATATGAATTTACAATTCCAATTTACTTATCGAAGCCCAATTTCAATTCAACTCTTCATTTACTAATTCTTCTAAAAATTAGTTAATTATATGCAATACTTAAAAATATGATTTTTGTTTCAAAAATCATTTCATTTGCACAACTTGAGTTCGTATTTATTTCACAACTCAAGTCTGGATTTTCAAATGGAAACTCGGATTTTATTTGTTTAAAATCCTTATATTTATTTAAAGGGTTCTGGCGCTGCATTTTTAAAAATTTGATTTTGACATATCTAAAAACCTATTTGACGAAATCCAGATTTTTCTCTTTCATTTGAAAGCTATTATTCAGTCGGTCCTGACGGTTCTTGTTTCATAGAATTCCGACTTAATTTGACTCCGATATACTCAAATGAAGTTCGAGTCGCCAATTCACGAACTGCAGCGCTGCGACGAATTCGTTTTAATTATATATATATATAAACTTTTAAACTTTCGTTAAAAATGAATCCAACTCCATTCTGATATATTTTAATATATTCAAATCCATAGTTTCAATTCCATTTGAATTCAATATTCAAATCCCATAGTTTAAATTCTATTTGAATTCAATTTGAATCTCCTATATTCAAATTTCATTTTCCATCTCCATTTGAATTCTAATATTCAAATTCATTTCCAACACCATTTGAATTCTAATATTCAAACTCATTTTTAACACCATTTGAATTCTAATATTCAAATTTATTTTTAACACCATTTGAATTCTAATATTCAAATTTAATTCTCTTGAATTCACATACCATATTTTATTTCCTTGATTTCAAATACCACATTAATTTCAATAATCAACTCCCTTTTGAATTGTTATATTTGAAATTCATACTTGAATTTAAATAATCAAACTCCATTTTAAATTTCTATTTTAAATTCAAATATCCAAAACTCCATTCTAATACTATTTGAATTCTTATATTTGAATCCTCTTTATTTAAAACCCATTATTTAAATTCCATTTGAATTTCCTCACTTAAATCCATTTGAATTCCCTTGAATTCAAATTCCATTTCAAAACCATTTGGATTCCCTATTTTGAATCCTATTTTGAAATTCTATTTCCAATTCTACTTTGAAAATCCTATTTCCAAAGTTTACTTCATATTTTATTTTGAAATTTCTACATTCAAATCTCTATTTGAATTTCTTTATTCAAATTTTATATCAAAGTCTCTATTTGAATTTTCTTTATTTGAATTCCTTCGAATTCAAATTCTATTTTTTTATCCCTTTGAATTCAAATTCTATTTTTCATTCTAATTTCGTCTATTCAAATTCTATTTGAACTTCTACTTGAATTTCTAATATTCAATCTCCTTTTTCTTTTATTTAAAATTCAAATATTTAAACTCCTTTTCTAATTCTACTATTCAAATGTTATACTCAAAATTCATTTGAGTTATATATTTAAAAATTTCATTTCACACCCTATTTGAAATTTCATTTCAAATTCCAATTTCACACTTGTATTTCTATTTCTGAATTATCAAATGATAATTCTTTTCACTTCATTTATAATTTTGTTATAAAAGAATTATTTATAAACTTCGTTATAAAAGAACTATTTATAAACTTCGTTTATAAAGAAATTACTTGTTTTATTTTTCAAAAACAAGTTTATATTTTTATTTCCATTTAAAATTCAAATTCTATTTAAAAATAGAATTTTTCCTTTTTAAATCTCAAATATCCCTCCACGATATTTTTAAATATCATTACTTAAGCCCAGTGATATTTAAACACACAAAGCAACCAATTATTTATTTTTCTAACACATCATATATGTAACGAACTGGAAATTTTACATCTTAGAATATAATAATTTAATGTTCAAGTGCATTATTATAACCTTAATTTGAGTTGGAACTTGAAATTTTAATTTTCGTTGTAAGTTCTAATTTATATATATTGGAACTTGTGTATTGCTTTGAAAACATTATGTAAGTGAGAAATTACATTTATATTTGTTATTGAAGTAAACGTGAAATCAGTATAAATATAAAAACGTTAAGACTTGGAATTTGGACTGCTTTACATAGAAGTAATCTAGTTAATTGATTTTGTCTCGAGAAAAATCCGTTAAGTATAATCTGGTATTCGTACGACTTGGCATAACAAAGAAATGAATTTCGTAATAAAATACGAAAGCTTGTTCTGTTGCGTTAAGTAAATTTAAATGTTTAATAGATCATCGAAAATTTAACGTTATTAGGATTTGAGCGAACTTGAATTAAAAATACTAGACGGAATTCTAAGAAGAACGGTATTTTCTGTTCTGTGAAATTCAAACATTTGATGTCTGAAATCTTTAATTGTGAGACGAGAGTGCAAGAAACAAACAACGCTGTTAAATCATGTTCCGTATCTCATCTTTATTTCTTTTGTGGTTGTTTATTGAGTCAAATTCGCATAGCATAACAGGAAAAGAAATTTTGTATTTGTAAACTTTGTTCTGGCTTTAAGGACACTTGTTAAACATCAGATAACACGTTGGACATGTGTTAAATCCCTCTGAACCCACGCGTACACCGCCTCCCTCTTTACCTTCTTCCCTTATCTCAAGAATGGAAGAAAAATATATAAAAATCTATAAAAAAATAAAATAAAGCATATAACACTTGTACACCAGAAAATAAAGCAAGCAACACGTATTCAACAGTATAACATGTGTCCTTACCTTTTTCTAACCTCTCCTCTCCTCTCTTCCTTCCCTTTATTCTTCTTTTCCTTTCCTAATTCATTCGTTCACTGAAAGAAAGAATACTTCAAAACTCCTAAAAATCGAAACCCACTTCATCCTTCTCCAAATTGCTGACGGCCACCGTACTTCTCCCCTTCATTCAATCGAGCTCCGACCACGATAATTCGCCGCCCCTTTCCAGATCCGCTCACCCTTTGCAAACTCGAGCCTCCATGAAGCCAACCCTGAATCTCCTCACAAACCGAGGTTAGCCCTCCTATAACTCGCAAATCTTCGCATGAACGACTACCACCTACAGGATTGATGACCGTCCCTTGCTCCAGTACCGTGCGAGATCCGCTCCACCTCTGATGGTTCACTCGCAGTTGTCAGACTCGGTCGATGCATTCCAGTGGCTCCAACACTTTCTAGATGGTCGAGCAAACGTTCAGAGTATTGTGCACCTTAGGTGCTTGATGATATGCCTGTGAAAGGCTGCTGAGTTGGTTTAGGCATACCGATGGGTCGAGTTTTGGGTGAATTCCTGGTCGCTTTGCTTGCTTATAGATATCTAGGCTGAAAAACTAGGTATACTTCTTACCCTAATTTGTTTTAACAAATATATTATATATAAAAAAATGTACACAAATATAATACAGTTGGATTTAGTCAGTATTTATTGAAATGTTGGTCAGGATTTGTAGTCAAGATTGAGCCTCGTCGTGCTTGGGAATATCTAAATTTTATGTACACATATACATGCGTGTATGTGTATATAAATCGAGTGAAGTCGTTATATTGGATGTGGCGTTCGATTCAGCTTTGTTGTTGGTTTTATATTCGTCTTCTTCGCCTCGAAAGGTGAGTTTCTACTCACTCACAGACTAATATTTTCATTAAGCGAATTAATGATTTGAAATGTTAAATGAAATGTTAGTTGCTTTAGAATTGTTTGCTTCGTGATTGTGCACGTGCGACACACACCACTATTTCATATGACACAATATGGATGTATATTTGATATGCTATGAATTTTATCATCATGCCAGTTTCAGCTTAGGTTAGATAAAACATTACGGGTTGAAATGATACATACCCGAACCCCCTGTATTCGAATCGATTTGGGATGCGGGTTGAAATGATACATACCCGGGATTCGAACATTTTAAAGAACGGATTGAAATGATAAATATCCGTATCACTTGACCATAGGACAGAAAATTTTATACGGACACCGTGGTCAATAAAAAAATATTTTAAATAATGTATCGACTTTGGCAAGTTGAATTTGTAAGGAAATTTTGTATATATCATAAAGGAAGTCAAAGAAATTTGTGCAAATTTTTCTTGAAGTTTATAAAGGGGTCCAATTTGTATGAAAATAAGTTTTAAAGAAGGTTTCAAGTTAACACTTAAACTTTTATCTATCTAGATGAATTTCCATAACTTCATGTTTATAATATGATAAATTTTGAACGGAATAATTTAATGTAAAGATTTGCGAAGACTTGATAAATGTTTCAAAGCGTATTTCGATATATGATTGGTCAAATGAACTTTCGCCACGTGAATATAAGACGAATTTTTGTCGGAAATGAAAGTGTTAAATTTCAAGTATGAAGGAATAAGATTATCTCAATCATGGTGAATACGGGTTTAGCTAACAAGTTAGAATTTAACAGATCATATTTTGATTTACACTAAGGTTAAAGTTGTTGGGGGTTTTATATAAAAAAAAAACAAAAATGGATATGTAACCCAAGGTAAACAATGATTTGAAATCGCTAATCGTGAAGCATTGAAATTTGAACTAGACAAAAAGGGAATTTGATCTGAAGGTGAAATTTTGATGAGAAAGGAAATTGTGAAACTTGGATTTAGGTTGGATTGGATTAATATTTTTAATAGTACTATAAATTTTATAAAGGCAATTTTCCGCATTACTTGATTTTGTAAGTATTCTTTTATAAAATAAATTTGATTACTTTAATTATATAAACTTTATAATAGTTTTCTACTATATATATATATATATGCATATACATTATTTTCAAATTTAATATATACCTATACTATTTTTTTTCAAAACTTAATTTTTCTAAAATTATTTTATAATCTGAATAAAAGCTATGTCCAATCCAGTCTAGTAATCCAAAGGGTGAAATAAAGAAATTCGAGCAATAGCGATATTTCGAGGAAATTGAAACTTTGGAACCAATGGTTGACAAAGGAATTTTTAATAGTAGAATTTGCAACCTTGATCGAATCAACTATTTGAGGTTGGTTTCGGGACAATATTCGAAATAATTGATTTGCGGTACTCAAATATGATTTCAAAGCTAATGGCCACGGTGTGAGAAATGTAAACGGTTGGTTGTTAAAGAGACCGGAGTCGGTAAGTGGCATACTCCCTGTCAGTGCCGATACCACTTTAACAACTGTGTACGTGATGACGTATCCGGAATGGAGCATGATGACTTGAAGGTGATTACTGGATTGAAGAAGGCGAACGATAACGAAATGGCCTTGACCTTCGGGTCATAATTGAAATGACTAAAACAGGAGCTATACCGTGACTAATTGAGGTAGCACCTTTGATCGGACGCACTTCTTCGATACCAATTCTATAACTATGTTGATGATTTGGGCGCCTTTTTGATTATGGTAGTGTGTTCCGAGGTGGGCGGTAGTGGCTGCTATGCGTTACCACCGGTCCGGGAGTGCAACTGGTAGAATCCTACCCTGGGTATTGCCTCGAGTGCCTTGTCATATTTATCCCATACGAGCCCCTACGATTTTGATTTAGTGTTTCTTTCTATGGAGTGCCCTCTGATAACACCAGTACGGTGAATTTACGGTACTGTATGGACTGTTGATGCTTATAAACGGCGTAAGGGTAATATGGTAATCCCGCTTACGCTATTTTCATTACTTATACTTAACTGAATAGACATTACGATAATAGCGTACTATTATATAGATATTGGTTTCGCGGATTCTTAGAGGATGGAAATCCCAAACATCCTTTAGGTTATTGTACATTTCAGTGGACACTTCATTTGAGTTAATTCACTTATATGAGACTGTTAGTCCTGACTCGAGTATTTTGTTCGTTTTTTTTTCTTGCAAAATGCCCGGGTCAGACCGAGTATTTCAGATTGGAGATTTATCTTTTAGAGCTTGAAATTCGTTGGAGTTCCAGTCATCCACCTGTTATTTCCGCTGCAGTTAGGCCTCTCTACGTATTACTGATGTCAGTATGATTCCATATTCAGTCTTCCGCTATATCTGTAATTTACTTATGTACTCTGATATGTAAATTTTTAAATCTTGTTGTATAAATTTTACTTCCACTGTGATATACTCTGTGTTCTGTGTCTGTGATTCTGTGATGATTTATATTTCAATTTCATAAGCAATAACAATCTGTCGTTTTGAACGGTTCGAGTTGGTTTAATTACCGACTTGGAGCGGTCAAAACGCCAGGTCGTTACAGTTGGTATCAGAGCTTTGGTTACACAAAGCTTAGCTTATGTTGTTGAAACACTCATTAGAGATGGAGTAGAAATACTCTAGAATGAGTGAAATCATCTTAGAATCATTCTGAGAGAGCGTATTTTGAATTTAAAAAAAAAAATGTTTTAAAGGATTTTAAGTGATTTCAAAGGGATTTTCTATATATAAATAATTTAAAAAAAAAATTTAGCCTTGTTTTAAAGATATATCTTCATTTTAATTCTATTCCTTTGAGCTCACCCCTTGCTGGATCCCCCTTAAGTTAGGATTTTTTTTCGAGTCTAAGTCTCATTTTTGCTTTGTCCCATTTTTGAAACTTAGATTTGTCGTGTTTAGACCCTGAATCTTCCTTAATCCCTTTATATATCCTTGATAAATCCGTTGATTTGGTCCTCCCATTCGTTCAACTCCTAGCACATATCCCAACTTTGCTCGAATTGAATCAAACAAAGGCTTGATAATTTAAAATAAGACTTGAATACACTTGATTGTATTTAATAAAGTGAATTGAAATTTCAGTAGTATTGACTTATATAAAAATATAAGTAAATTGAAAATCCAATGAGAATGGGTTATATGTAAATTGTAACACAATAATTAGGAAAACTTCATTGAAAAAAAAAAAATCTGCGAACATATATATATAATAAAAATGGAGTTTCATGTGTATAAGGAAATGGAACATTTGGTTTAAAGTTTTGGGAAAGAATGCGTGTTTGGGAAATATAAGGGAAGTCCTATGAAATATGTCGGGAATAACACTTTATAGGATTTGCATCTTAAGTTTTAAGATAATATAAATAATATGTGTTAAAACCATAAAGATGCTAAAAGAAAACTTGTATATATATGTTTTAAGATGAAATATTTTCTATTTTGAAGATGATGAGATTGTATATAACTAAATAAATGATTGCAATCAAAATATGTTATTTTGTCATAAATTTAGAAAATTTACGTATAGGAATTGTGCGTATTCTAAAGAGGAAAATTTCAAATAGCTTGTTGACGTCAAGGTTCGAATATCGGGTATATGGAGATTTTGGGACACACGCCTAGCTAACGTATGTACTAAATTCTTCGTGTACTAGATAAATATAGATTCACACCGTAGTCACTTGAGAATGAATCTGGTGGTTGTTGCAATACCACAAGTGTTTATTTTCAAGTTTCGAAGGTGGGGAAGATGTATAATTCTAATTGAAACGTCAACTTAATATTCAAACTTATTTGGTAAACATATAAGAAAGGATGAATTTTGATTTTTGAATAAGAAAATTAAAGGTCGATTTTGGAACCAATAAAGCAAAACGCTAGTGGGATAAGTGTTTATAGTGTTTCCCTTATATGAATTAGTGCGTGTAAATTTATGAAATTGAATAAGTAAATAAAACCAACCTATTTCTTAAATTATTTCGTAAAAATGTTGGAATTCAACAAATTGAAAAAAATGAATAGTTGAAACTTAATAAAATTGCCACTTATATTAAGTAATGAGATGAACTTCTAAAATGGGAAATAAGTAAATAAATTTTTATTCCGGAAGGAATTCAATATGAAGGCAAAATGGAACGAAAATAAAATGAATCAAGTAGAGCTTGAATAGAAATTTTCTGAAGTGGATATTTACGATGATGAATGATACTTATAAAGAAGTTAAAGGAATTATTATTAATTTGGACAAAGATAAATCCGATACGAAGAGGAAATGGATGTGAATGAAAGTAATTAAATGAATTATCGAGAAGCGACGAGATGTAAGAAAATAAACGTGGAGCTAACAAATTATTTTGAGAAGATAAAGCTACAAAATTATTCTTTTGAATGAAAAGTAACATCTTTTTGATCCTAGCTAGTTCCGCTTACTAATTTTATGCTTGAAATGAATCCAAGGCATAGGGAAAGGGGGTGAAGCAGCAAGAATTGTTGCTGCCATAAGTAGCAGCAGCAGCAATGCTGCTGCCCCGAGCAGTGGAGGCTGCAGAGAAGAAAAACCCTGAATTGAAAAGAAAAACCGAACTAGAAAAAAAAACTGAACTGAAAGAAACTGAATTGAAAAGGAAAGAACTGAACAGAAAAAAAAAATCTCTTAAAGGATAAAATAAAAACCTGCACTAAAAGGAAAAGAGGGTAATACTGGGATATGCAACATGTTTAATGTTAGCAAGTACATAGGATGTGCATGGAAACCAACTCATAGTTTTCCATGGTTTATGGATAAACAGTAAGTTCATGCATAATTTATCTTGTTTTCCTAACTACAATAGGCTTTGGCTCTAATGTTCACTATGGTTGAATCAATGTTGAGTTCAATGCTCAAATTTCTGATAAACATTGTCACTATGCAAACGAGAAAAAAAAACATTTGGAGTATAAAATGAAACGGTACACTTGGTTTTATTTAGCGTTTTCTACTTTGATAATATACACTCAGAATCCATTGCTTTTTTTTTTTTATGCTATGCATAACTGAAGGACAAACCTAGTAATGCACTAATAGTGATACCTTAGCCGTAACATAACTGCTACTAACGACAGCAGAACAAAAGTGAATAAAGTACATGCAAGTATAGTGTATGTAAATAAGTTGAAATGAGAATAAATTCACCAAAAGTAATATAGCTTGAATATCAATTATATTGTATGTGATGAAATGAAACTTTTGCTGTAACATTTGTGTTGGACTCTCGAGAATTATTTGAATCCGTACACATTTTGCAACATATCATACATTCCCAACTTGAAAGCGAATAAATTCCATGTAAACGAGAGGTTGGTTAATAAATGCGAAAATGAGCTTATGCATGAATTCAAATGTTACATATGATAATAGGAATAAACCATGTGATTGCATATTAATAAGGTTATGTACATTGTTTACTTTCATTCGCATGAAGTTTTGTACGTGCACTTGTCTCATTGGCATTTTGTCAAAATGCTAGGTAAGTTAGGACATATACCGCTTATTGTTGCTTTATTTTATGTATATGTTGATACTCATTACATGTTTTGAGTGTCTTAGTAGGTTGCAATGGCGCGCTTTGCTTACGGAGTTCGCTTTTGCGCAAATGCAAATTAAAAAAAGAAGAAGCAAATACGCTTTAAAAACGCTAAATAAGGTATGTATCTTGGATTAAATATTGTATTTGGTTTTTTTCTTCTGTTTTCCCCTAATTTGGGATGCCTCATCATATAGATGAGATGTATATTTTGTGTTTTTGTGTACGGGAAAATTTTCCCGATCGAACCGTGCAGGGGAGATGCTGCCGAAATTTTCCGTAAATCCGGGTGTTAGAAAGAAATTTTGAGTTTTAAAATTATATAACTTAATTTTCTTTCTAAATACGTTTTAAACTAAGTTAAAGTATATGTATAGCTATATATGTTATAAATGTAAATCTATACGACGTTCCTTTTCGAGGACGAAAAGCGCTAAGTGGGGGAGAATGTAACGAACTGGAAATTTTACATCTTAGAATATAATAATTTAATGTTCAAGTGCATTATTATAACCTTAATTTGAGTTGGAACTTGAAATTTTAATTTTCGTTGTAAGTTCTAATTTATATATATTGGAACTTGTGTATTGCTTTGAAAACATTATGTAAGTGAGAAATTACATTTATATTTGTTATTGAAGTAAACGTGAAATCAGTAAAAATATAAAAACGTTAAGACTTGGAATTTGGACTGCTTTACATAGAAGTAATCTAGTTAATTGATTTTGTCTCGAGAAAAATTTGTTAAGTATAATCTGGTATTCGTACGACTTGGCATAACAAAGAAATGAATTTCGTAATAAAATACGAAAGCTTGTTCTGTTGCGTTAAGTAAATTTAAATGTTTAATAGATCATCGAAAATTTAACGTTATTAGGATTTGAGCGAACTTGAATTAAAAATACTAGACGGAATTCTAAGAAGAACGGTATTTTCTGTTCTGTGAAATTCAAACATTTGATGTCTGAAATCTTTAATTGTGAGACGAGAGTGCAAGAAACAAACAACGCTGTTAAATCATGTTCCGTATCTCATCTTTATTTCTTTTGTGGTTGTTTATTGAGTCAAATTCGCATAGCATAACAGGAAAAGAAATTTTGTATTTGTAAACTTTGTTCTGGCTTTAAGGACACTTGTTAAACATCAGATAACACGTTGGACATGTGTTCAATCCCTCTGAACCCACGCGTACACCGCCTCCCTCTTTACCTTCTTCCCTTATCTCAAGAATGGAAGAAAAATATATAAAAATCTATAAAAAATAAAAAAAAAATAAAGCATATAACACTTGTTCACCAGAAAATAAAGCAAGCAACACGTATTCAACAGTATAACACGCGTCCTTACCTTTTTCTAACCTCTCCTCTCCTCTCTTCCTTCCCTTTATTCTTCTTTTCCTTTCCTAATTCATTCGTTCACTGAAAGAAAGAATACTTCAAAACTCCTAAAAATCGAAACCCACTTCATCCTTCTCCAAATTGCTGACGGCCACCGTACTTCTCCCCTTCATTCAATCGAGCTCCGACCACGATAATTCGCCGCCCCTTTCCAGATCCGCTCACCCTTAGCAAACTCGAGCCTCCATGAAGCCAACCCTGAATCTCCTCACAAACCGAGGTTAGCCCTCCTATAACTCGCAAATCTTCGCATGAACGACTACCACCTACAGGATTGATGACCGTCCCTTGCTCCAGTACCGTGCGAGATCCGCTCCACCTCTGATGGTTCACTCGCAGTTGTCAGACTCGGTCGATGCATTCCAGTGGCTCCAACACTTTCTAGATGGTCGAGCAAACGTTCAGAGTATTGTGCACCTTAGGTGCTTGATGATATGCCTGTGAAAGGCTGCTGAGTTGGTTTAGGCATACCGATGGGTCGAGTTTTGGGTGAATTCCTGGTCGCTTTGCTTGCTTATAGATATCTAGGCTGAAAAACTAGGTATACTTCTTACCCTAATTTGTTTTAACAAATATATTATATATAAAAAAATGTACACAAATATAATACAGTTGGATTCAGTCAGTATTTATTGAAATGTTGGTCAGGATTTGTAGTCAAGATTGAGCCTCGTCGTGCTTGGGAATATCTAAATTTTATGTACACATATACATGCGTGTATGTGTATATAAATCGAGTGAAGTCGTTATATTGGATGTGGCGTTCGATTCAGCTTTGTTGTTGGTTTTATATTCGTCTTCTTCGCCTCGAAAGGTGAGTTTCTACTCACTCACAGACTAATATTTTCATTAAGCGAATTAATGATTTGAAATGTTAAATGAAATGTTAGTTGCTTTAGAATTGTTTGCTTCGTGATTGTGCACGTGCGACACACACCACTATTTCATATGACACAATATGGATGTATATTTGATATGCTATGAATTTTATCATCATGCCAGTTTCAGCTTAGGTTAGATAAAACATTACGGGTTGAAATGATACATACCCGAACCCCCTGTATTCGAATCGATTTGGGATGCGGGTTGAAATGATACATACCCGGGATTCGAACATTTTAAAGAACGGATTGAAATGATAAATATCCGTATCACTTGACCATAGGACAGAAAATTTTATACGGACACCGTGGTCAATAAAAAAATATTTTAAATAATGTATCGACTTTGGCAAGTTGAATTTGTAAGGAAATTTTGTATATATCATAAAGGAAGTCAAAGAAATTTGTGCAAATTTTTCTTGAAGTTTATAAAGGGGTCCAATTTGTATGAAAATAAGTTTTAAAGAAGGTTTCAAGTTAACACTTAAACTTTTATCTATCTAGATGAATTTCCATAACTTCATGTTTATAATATGATAAATTTTGAACGGAATAATTTAATGTAAAGATTTGCGAAGACTTGATAAATGTTTCAAAGCGTATTTCGATATATGATTGGTCAAATGAACTTTCGCCACGTGAATATAAGACGAATTTTTGTCGGAAATGAAAGTGTTAAATTTCAAGTATGAAGGAATAAGATTATCTCAATCATGGTGAATACGGGTTTAGCTAACAAGTTAGAATTTAACAGATCATATTTTGATTTACACTAAGGTTAAAGTTGTTGGGGGTTTTATATAAAAAAAAACAAAAATGGATATGTAACCCAAGGTAAACAATGATTTGAAATCGCTAATCGTGAAGCATTGAAATTTGAACTAGACAAAAAGGGAATTTGATCTGAAGGTGAAATTTTGATGAGAAAGGAAATTGTGAAACTTGGATTTAGGTTGGATTGGATTAATATTTTTAATAGTACTATAAATTTTATAAAGGCAATTTTCCGCATTACTTGATTTTGTAAGTATTCTTTTATAAAATAAATTTGATTACTTTAACTATATACACTTTATAATAGTTTTCTACTATATATATATATATGCATATACATTATTTTCAAATTTAATATATACCTATACTATTTTTTTTCAAAACTTAATTTTTCTAAAATTATTTTATAATCTGAATAAAAGCTATGTCCAATCCAGTCTAGTAATCCAAAGGGTGAAATAAAGAAATTCGAGCAATAGCGATATTTCGAGGAAATTGAAACTTTGGAACCAATGGTTGACAACGGAATTTTTAATAGTAGAATTTGCAACCTTGATCGAATCAACTATTTGAGGTTGGTTTCGGGACAATATTCGAAATAATTGATTTGCGGTACTCAAATATGATTTCAAAGCTAATGGCCACGGTGTGAGAAATGTAAACGGTTGGTTGTTAAAGAGACCGGAGTCGGTAAGTGGCATACTCCCTGTCAGTGCCGATACCACTTTAACAACTGTGTACGTGATGACGTATCCGGAATGGAGCATGATGACTTGAAGGTGATTACTGGATTGAAGAAGGCGAACGATAACGAAATGGCCTTGACCTTCGGGTCATAATTGAAATGACTAAAACAGGAGCTATACCGTGACTAATTGAGGTAGCACCTTTGATCGGACGCACTTCTTCGATACCAATTCTATAACTATGTTGATGATTTGGGCGCCTTTTTGATTATGGTAGTGTGTTCCGAGGTGGGCGGTAGTGGCTGCTATGCGTTACCACCGGTCCGGGAGTGCAACTGGTAGAATCCTACCCTGGGTATTGCCTCGAGTGCCTTGTCATATTTATCCCATACGAGCCCCTACGATTTTGATTTAGTGTTGCTTTCTATGGAGTGCCCTCTGATAACACCAGTACGGTGAATTTACGGTACTGTATGGACTGTTGATGCTTATAAACGGCGTAAGGGTAATATGGTAATCCCGCTTACGCTATTTTCATTACTTATACTTAACTGAATAGACATTACGATAATAGCGTACTATTATATAGATATTGGTTTCGCGGATCCTTAGAGGATGGAAATCCCAAACATCCTTTAGGTTATTGCACATTTCAGTGGACACTTCATTTGAGTTAATTCACTTATATGAGACTGTTAGTCCTGACTCGAGTATTTTGTTCGTTTTTTTTTCTTGCAAAATGCCCGGGTCAGACCGAGTATTTTAGATTGGAGATTTATCTTTTAGAGCTTGAAATTCGTTGGAGTTCCAGTCATCCACCTGTTATTTCCGCTGCAGTTAGGCCTCTCTACGTATTACTGATGTCAGTATGATTCCATATTCAGTCTTCCGCTATATCTGTAATTTACTTATGTACTCTGATATGTAAATTTTTAAATCTTGTTGTATAAATTTTACTTCCGCTGTGATATACTCTGTGTTCTGTGTCTGTGATTCTGTGATGATTTATATTTCAATTTCATAAGCAATAACAATCTGTCGTTTTGAACGGTTCGAGTTGGTTTAATTACCGACTTGGAGCGGTCAAAACGCCAGGTCGTTACAATATATAACAATATATATGCAAACAAATAAACAAACAGATAATATATTTTTGAGGAATCCAGTTGGATTCCTCCAACCTGTTTTCCTGCATCAACAGATGTTAGCACATAAATAATACCCATTCTGCTTCGTGGCAGAATATCGCGGTATAGAAGGTCATCCACTAATCATAGCGTGAGGCGTATAGGGTAATCATCCGCTATGAAACTGCGGGCATCCGCTAATGAGACTGCGGGAATCCAACCAATCAATCAACCCAATATATATATAATAGCCTAAATAACTAATATATATAAAACAAGCAGAAAAATCCAAACAAGCAACAACAATTATTTTTAACGAAATAAAAATAATTATAAATAAAAGTTGAGTAAGATTTACTCACTGATGATTTCTATTCGTCGACTATCCAGACCTTAAATTGGTTTAAATCAAAATTCCAGTTGTGCCGAAAATTCTCAACCCATCTCTAGCTCGAATACTCGCTGCTACAGACTAACCCGTCTGGTTTTCCAGATTTTTGAACCTTGTATGCATAAAATACACGTTGTTTTAAATCAACGATTCCTAACGAAAAAAATACTAATAATTAATATTTACATTTCCTTAATTTCGTACTTAACGATTAGTTTACACATTTCATTGCTTTACTAACTAATCCTCCTTATATAACTGATTATATAAATTAAATTACTAATTATAGGAGCTAATGATATAACTAATTATATAAACTAATTTACTTGTATTTCAATTAAACTATTTCACATAAATAAAATACTTTAAGCAAATTTACTTATCTTGAAATAAATTATCTACCTTGCAATACTCACACACTGCCCTCCTCCAAAGTAGGAAACTGTTTTCCTTTACAAACTGGAATCTGTTTGAACTCCACCACATTGAACACCACTGTCAAAACGTACTTCAGCCCATCAATACCAAAACTAACTCCTCCTACAGTCCTATTTCCAATCAACCTGCTTCTTCCTGTTTGTTTCTACCATGCCTCACCACTGTCGAAGTCGCTACAGCAACTCGAACCCCATTGCTATCCAATGACCAACGCTATCATTAACTCCCCTTTCTGATGCTTTCCCAGCAGTAGCGCAACTCTTGTTCACAATCAGACAACATCAAGTACCCCACAGACCTTCCACGAGTAAAAACCCAAGTCGAGTTCACCTTTGGCCCTTTCCAAATCATCATGATATGGGCGATTCACCCCCCCTAAACTCACGAACTATGCTGAACCCTAGACCGAATTGAAACTCGTTGCTCCACCTGGCAAAGTCGCGAGCTTCCCAAATCCTCCACTCCGCGAGCGCTGTCAATGTCGAGCAAAGTTCCAGGGGATCCACACGGTTTCGATTTCGATTTGAGGGAGTTCGGTTTTGGTTTGTTTTTCTATTGAATGAAATAACAGGGATCGCGATGATTTATATAAGGGCGAGAGGAGACAAGAGGTACACAGGCCATTAAAATGTTGTTTCCTGGATATTGAAAGAGACAGACAAATTTTGTTGCTCGATGTACATAGAGGTCTGCGTTTTAAAGAACAGTAGGTCGACTCTGTTAAAACTTAGGTCTGCTGATTAGATTTTATTAGTTTAAATTTTATTATATTTTGTTTTAATTTAATAGCTAAATATCTCACGGTCCCTTAACTCGATATTCTGAACCGCTATTCACCCGTAGCGACCGGCGTTTCTAAAGTTATACGATATTCTGGACTTAACTGAACATATTTTGAAATTTAATTCAATCATTTATACAGACTATCAGTATTAGATTGACGACTTAAATTCAATTTAATTTAAAATATAATTCAGTTTCAAACAATTAAATCCATCGATGATAAATAATTATTATCGTTCTACTTTAATACAGAATTTATATTAATCAAAAGAACCGCTTTGACTCGGTTTTAACTTTGAATTCAATTGTTGTCGATTTCATATTCTGATAATTCAATATCTTCAAAATTAAATCGTACATAGATTATTAAATTGGTAAATTAAATGTAAAAATCCATTTATATTTCAAAATCAATATTTAAAATAAATTTCAATATTCAATATTTAAATGGCCAAAAATCCGGGACGTTACATTCCTTCCCCCTTAAAAGAATTTCGTCCCCGAAATTAGTAAGGTAGGAAAAGTGGTACAAACCCATTAACTTTTCAAAAACTCATTCATGTTGAAACTCAGTATTTTATATTTCAACAAATTTAATTCCACCAAAACTTCTGGTTTTCTTTCATATGCATTCTAATTCATTCAAATTGATTCTGATTCAATTTATTCACTTTGATTCATTTTACTTGTCCAAGTTAAATTTAATTCCAGAATTCAAATTCCCGGGTTTCTATTCCAAATCCTTTTGAAATCACACAAAAATATACATATATTTATTTCCATCTCAAATTCAAAACATTTGAATATTCAAACCAATTTGTTTTCTTTCAAACAAATTTCCATCAAAAACTTTTTCTAAGGTAGCAATTCATCACTTAGAAACTTGGAAATGAACACTGATGATGTTGCAATCATCATCAGAATTATTTCCCAGCCACTGAAGTGAGTTCAGTGCTTTATTATTTCTAAAATCCATTCAAAAATGGTATTTATTCAAATCCTTTACAAAACAAAGCTATATTATTTACTTTTAGAAAATATTTCCAAACTTCCCAGGATTTTGAATTCTTAATTCTGGTTTGAATTAAATTCTAATTCATCTCATTTGTATATTTAATTCATATACAAATTCTATTTTAGTTATAAATAACCATTCCAATTTTATACTCTTGTTTGATTATAATCCTAATAATCAACACATCCATATAATAATTTCAGAAAATTATTCCTTCTATATCAAAAATAGAAATTTGGGTAAAATTATTTCATTTACCCTCTTTAAAACAATACTGTGTCTAATTCCTCTGTTTAAGTGTTTAGAAATTCCTATCGACTTCGTAGCGTCCCACGATTCGACCAGAATTCATAAACCACTCAACAGACTAGCCAACACAATATAAAACAATTTTTATATCAATTAACAACTACGCTCTCTCGTATATATACACTCACTCATTCTAGGGTACTGCTGACCCTATCTCTAATAAGCACAACTCCACAAAGCCTAGGTATTCGCTCAACCTAAGCTCTGATACCAACTGTAACGACCTAACGGCAGTGGGCTAACCTCCCACTGTGGCTTACAGAGATACCTCAGAACTGCTTTTACAGCCAGCCTCTCGACTCGACCAACCCACATTGTCGGGAGATGTAGGGGTAAGAGTCTCCCGTTCGCCACCAAACGCGAAGCGAGAATCCCCTATCATCCGTACCAATTAAGCAACCAGCTCTAATACCAACTGTAACGACCCACAAATCCGTACTATCTGAGTTGACTAAATACACCACACGTCCAACCCAAATAACACAGAAATACGAACCATTAATAGAAAGAAGTTAGAAGATGAGAAATAGGGAGAAAGAAATATTAGAATAGAAGAAAAACGAAGATCACAACTCACAGCGGAACGAATAAAATATATTATATAACATAACTTTTGAAATACAAATCAGTAATTTTATATACATACCATCATCAGAGCACAACAGTCATTGCTGGAACAGTTATAAACATCTGTTTCCAGATACAAACAAGGTCCACAGCGGAATATATGATAGCCTATAGCTAACCGGTGAAGCCTCCTGCTTCCAGCTCCTTCAAATAAATCTGTGAAATCCCGACTACTTGTCTGCCCGTACAAATTTGGGCACCCAAGAGTTTAGGGAAAACAAAACAAAATAAACTCTGGGTCAGTCATGGGACTGGTGTGAGTAAACTCCAACCACTTGTTTAACTTTCAAAACCCTTTTCGAAAGAAAAGATAATAGTAAGACCAGCCCACACATAAACATGGACGGTTTTTACCTTACTATAACCCAAAACACTTTGATACGAAAATCTAGTGATATTATAATAATGTCTACATCAAATAAATAACCAAATAGCAGAACGCTTGCATCTCACGCTCCACATATATATTATAAAATCAAAAACCGCATGGCGCTTATTGGAGATTGGATTTCCAACATGACAAGGTATGGAACCACCTTCCGCTAGTGTATCTCTAGAGAGGAATACACTGGGTTCAACAAGAACATCTTGTAACCCGGCCCACACATGACCGACCACTCATTTCGCTTGAGTGTATCGAATGTATATCACCAACGGTTGGGATCAGCAACCGTCTCCCGACTGGGACAGCATCGAATAGAATAAGAAATTAAATGAACCTCTAGATAGATGATTATACATCCTAATGGGTGCGACCCACATAGCCATGCTGCCTGTCCGATTTTTGTCCTTTTCCGGTTGTTGAGGCCTGAGGCTACGAATACTTACCATTCATTGATAGCACAACCACTTTGAATGCCACATTGTCAGATCCGTTAATCACTAGTTGAGTTTGCACAAATATTCTGGATGTTATGCTAAGGGAATAAATCCGTTGCAACCATATATATTTATACAGACCAACCCATTTGATCATTGGAAACACTCTGTCAGACATTCGTCCATTTACGTTCGTTCTGGGATTGAACGAAACCGAAGGCACAATTTCTAATAATAGAAAAAGCCCTTGCACTTTACTCCATCTTCAATATATTCAGCATACTTGGTTCGCAACGCTTATGCCGATACGGAGTGGTTCTTCGGATAATAATCCAACCGGTCTCTCCATATTGACAACGATGGTCAAAAACTTCGATAGTCTGTGATTTAACTATCGAATAAAAACAAGTGTTCATCCAAACATATCAAACAAATCACTGGGCTCTTTAATTAATATTTCATTAATTAAATCTCTTCTCCATTTCCTTATCAATATTTGTTAACCAAATATTTTCAATAACCATATTGGCCCTTTACGCTATTTGGAAAGCATTTCCCAATATCAACTCCTTTTATTTTCTATATATTAGAAAATATCTCTATTTGCAATTGGAAATAATTCCAATCACTTATCTCTATCCCGACTATTTTAATTATACTCAGGAAATATTTACTTGTTATATTTCCAAAATTCCATCACTTGGGTTTAAAACGAATGTTGTGTAAAACATTGTTACAACAACCCAAAATATTTTATTCAACTAACTCTTTTTCAAACACTTCTCTTCGAGACTGGATCTTGCTATTTATCCATTAAAAATGAAATCCATCAAGTTGGGGTAAAATTACCTCTCAGACCTTAACTGAAAACATCCTCAACTTCAAAACGGCAAAATCACTTACCTCGAATAAACACACTATACAATCCCATTGTTCATTTTTAAAACATGTATAAAGTTCGCTTTCTATTTCTAATTTATAGATTTCCCTTTTTGTTTACAATATTCGGATTTTTATATTCACTTACCTATCGAATTCTATACGTCGATGCAATGATTTCTAACTATCAAAATATCTTAAAAATATTCTAACTCCTTAAATTTCCGGAAAATTTCGCCATAACCTCCCCTGTATCGGGAGCATCGGGAAATTTCAAATAGCTTCCCCGGTAACTTCTCATCTCAAAAAGAAAAAGAAAAAGCCAAGCGGCTTGCCAATACGGCGCATAAAATCTCATATATGAATTAAACATGTACCTTTTTGTCGAGCATTCTATTTATTTATCTTCATACACTTCACTCCATACCTGTCAAATACATACTTATCCAGTTCCAATTTATTACAACTCAATCCGGTCATTTTAACTCAATTTGTTAATAAATTTGCTAATCAGCTCTTTTGCCTATTTCACTTTTATATTTGAACATAATATGTTCAAAATATTTTTAATTTGCTTATATAGTTATTGAATTTCATTTTTCAATTCAAATTTCATATTCGAGGTCGAATATGAATTTACAATTCCAATTTACTTATCGAAGCCCAATTTCAATTCAACTCTTCATTTACTAATTCTTCTAAAAATTAGTTAATTATATGCAATACTTAAAAATATGATTTTTGTTTCAAAAATCATTTCATTTGCACAACTTGAGTTCGTATTTATTTCACAACTCAAGTCTGGATTTTCAAATGGAAACTCGGATTTTATTTGTTTAAAATCCTTATATTTATTTAAAGGGTTCTGGCGCTGCATTTTTAAAAATTTGATTTTGACATATCTAAAAACCTATTTGACGAAATCCAGATTTTTCTCTTTCATTTGAAAGCTATTATTTAGTCGGTCCTGACGGTTCTTGTTTCATAGAATTCCGACTTAATTTGACTCCGATATACTCGAATGAAGTTCGAGTCGCCAATTCACGAACTGCAGCGCTGCGACGAATTCGTTTTAATTATATATATATATATAAACTTTTAAACTTTCATTAAAAATGAATCCAACTCCATTCTGATATATTTTAATATATTCAAATCCATAGTTTCAATTCCATTTGAATTCAATATTCAAATCCCATAGTTTAAATTCTATTTGAATTCAATTTGAATCTCCTATATTCAAATTTCATTTTCCATCTCCATTTGAATTCTAATATTCAAATTCATTTCCAACACCATTTGAATTCTAATATTCAAACTCATTTTTAACACCATTTGAATTCTAATATTCAAATTTATTTTTAACACCATTTGAATTCTAATATTCAAATTTAATTCTCTTGAATTCACATACCATATTTTATTTCCTTGATTTCAAATACCACATTAATTTCAATAATCAACTCCCTTTTGAATTGTTATATTTGAAATTCATACTTGAATTTAAATAATCAAACTCCATTTTAAATTTCTATTTTAAATTCAAATATCCAAAACTCCATTCTAATACTATTTGAATTCTTATATTTGAATCCTCTTTATTTAAAACCCATTATTTAAATTCCATTTGAATTTCCTCACTTAAATCCATTTGAATTCCCTTGAATTCAAATTCCATTTCAAAACCATTTGGATTCCCTATTTTGAATCCTATTTTGAAATTCTATTTCCAATTCTACTTTGAAAATCCTATTTCCAAAGTTTACTTCATATTTTATTTTGAAATTTCTACATTCAAATCTCTATTTGAATTTCTTTATTCAAATTTTATATCAAAGTCTCTATTTGAATTTTCTTTATTTGAATTCCTTCGAATTCAAATTCTATTTTTTTATCCCTTTGAATTCAAATTCTATTTTTCATTCTAATTTCGTCTATTCAAATTCTATTTGAACTTCTACTTGAATTTCTAATATTCAATCTCCTTTTTCTTTTATTTAAAATTCAAATATTTAAACTCCTTTTCTAATTCTACTATTCAAATGTTATACTCAAAATTCATTTGAGTTATATATTTAAAAATTTCATTTCACACCCTATTTGAAATTTCATTTCAAATTCCAATTTCACACTTGTATTTCTATTTCTGAATTATCAAACGATAATTCTTTTCACTTCATTTATAATTTTGTTATAAAAGAATTATTTATAAACTTCGTTATAAAAGAACTATTTATAAACTTCGTTTATAAAGAAGCTACTTGTTTTATTTTTCAAAAACAAGTTTATATTTTTATTTCCATTTAAAATTCAAATTCTATTTAAAAATAGAATTTTTCCTTTTTAAATCTCAAATATCCCTCCACGATATTTTTAAATATCATTACTTAAGCCCAGTGATATTTAAACACACAAAGCAACCAATTATTTATTTTTCTAACACATCATATATAACAATATATATGCAAACAAATAAACAAACAGATAATATATTTTTGAGGAATCCAGTTGGATTCCTCCAACCTGTTTTCCTGCATCCACAGATGTTAGCACATAAATAATACCCATTCTGCTTCGTGGCAGAATATCGCGGTATAGAAGGTCATCCACTAATCATAGCGTGGGGCGTATAGGGTAATCATCCGCTATGAAACTGCGGGCATCCGCTAATGAGACTGCGGGAATCCAACCAATCAATCAACCCAATATATATAATAGCCTAAATAACTAATATATATAAAACAAGCAGAAAAATCCAAACAAGCAACAACAATTATTTTTAACGAAATAAAAATAATTATAAATAAAAGGTGAGTAAGATTTACTCACCGATGATTTCTATTCGTCGACTATCCAGACCTTAAATTGGTTTAAATCAAAATTCCAGTTGTGCCGAAAATTCTCAACCCATCTCTAGCTCGAATACTCGCTGCTACAGACTAACCCGTCTGGTTTTCCAGATTTTTGAACCTTGTATGCATAAAATACACGTTGTTTTAAATCAACGATTCCTAACGAAAAAAATACTAATAATTAATATTTACATTTCCTTAATTTCGTACTTAACGATTAGTTTACACATTTCATTGCTTTACTAACTAATCCTCCTTATATAACTGATTATATAAATTAAATTACTAATTATAGGAGCTAATGATATAAATAATTATATAAACTAATTTACTTGTATTTCAATTAAACTATTTCACACAAATAAAATACTTTAAGCAAATTTACTTATCTTGAAATAAATTATCTACCTTGCAATACTCACACACTGCCCTCCTCCAAAGTAGGAAACTGTTTTCCTTTACAAACTGGAATCTGTTTGAACTCCACCACATTGAACACCACTGTCAAAACGTACTTCAGCCCATCAATACCAAAACTAACTCCTCCTACAGTCCTATTTCCAATCAACCTGCTTCTTCCTGTTTGTTTCTACCATGCCTCACCACTGTCGAAGTCGCTACAGCAACTCGAACCCCATTGCTATCCAATGACCAACGCTATCATTAACTCCCCTTTCTGATGCTTTCCCAGCAGTAGCGCAACTCTTGTTCACAATCAGACAACATCAAGTACCCCACAGACCTTCCGCGAGTAAAAACCCAAGTCGAGTTCACCTTTGGCCCTTTCCAAATCATCGTGATATGGGCGATTCACCCCCCCTAAACTCACGAACTATGCTGAACCCTAGACCGAATTGAAACTCGTTGCTCCACCTGGCAAAGTCGCGAGCTTCCCAAATCCTCCACTCCGCGAGCGCTGTCAATGTCGAGCAAAGTTCCAGGGGATCCACACGGTTTCGATTTCGATTTGAGGGAGTTCGGTTTTGGTTTGTTTTTCTGTTGAATGAAATAACAGGGATCGCGATGATTTATATAAGGGCGAGAGGAGACAAGAGGTACACAGGCCATTAAAATGTTGTTTCCTGGATATTGAAAGAGAGAGACAAATTTTGTTGCTCGATGTACATAGAGGTCTGCGTTTTAAAGAACAGTAGGTCGACTCTGTTAAAACTTAGGTCTGCTGATTAGATTTTATTAGTTTAAATTTTATTATATTTTGTTTTAATTTAATAGCTAAATATCTCACGGTCCCTTAACTCGATATTCTGAACCGCTATTCACCCGTAGCGACTGGCGTTTCTAAAGTTATACGATATTCTGGACTTAACTGAACATATTTTGAAATTTAATTCAATCGTTTATACAGACTATCAGTATTAGATTGACGACTTAAATTCAATTTAATTTAAAATATAATTCAGTTTCAAACAATTAAATCCATCGATGATAAATAATTATTATCGTTCTACTTTAATACAGAATTTATATTAATCAAAAGAACCGCTATGACTCGGTTTTAACTTTGAATTCAATTGTTGTCGATTTCATATTCTGATAATTCAATATCTTCAAAATTAAATCGTACATAGATTATTAAATTGGTAAATTAAATGTAAAAATCCATTTATATTTCAAAATCAATATTTAAAATAAATTTCAATATTCAATATTTAAATGGCCAAAAATCCGGGACGTTACATCCTATCTCTAAATAGTATTCTTATTGGATATTATTAATCCAACCTCTGATGAGTCTTATGTTTAGTTCTAACGAGTTGTACCCCAAAGATTTGAGCTAACCTGAGCTCTGATACTAGCTGTAACGACCCGGATTCAGCCCGACCCCAACCGATCGCAAGATCGATCAAGACCGTTCAAAACCCGCGTACGTTAACTTGGGCATACAACATATCAGAACAAAAACACAGACTTTTATAACATCAATAATAAATGTTACATCAGAGTACAAAATATATTAGAGTACATCAATAAATAATACAGCGGAAGATACATTTACAATAAATTAAATACATTGCAGCGGAACTAATCTCAGCGGAAGGCCATCAGTAACTGGACCCAGCTTCGGACTTCAATCCAGGATCCTGCTTAACTATATCTGCAAAAAGCTGCTCAACTGCCCGTGTGGAAAGAGGGCACCCGAGTTTGCAAAGTGAAACAAACTACAAGTCAGTCGTGGGACTGGTGTGAGAATTCTATACTTAACTTATCTAATAAGTAGGCTAATCACAGGACCACGCCGCTAACGCGGAACGGGTTTACTCCATTGGATTGCCAGTGCATAATTAAAGTAAATCGTCAAATAACGCAATGCTTTTTAGAAAAATGAAACCACTATAAGACCCATGTCCCATCACACAATGCAACGCACACCAGAGGATAGAGTTTTACCTTATAATGGTCAAAAGATGTTTGATACGTTAAAACGATATTATTATTAGTGTGTATATATATTTAAAACATTCAAATATAATATCCATCCTAGACGGCATAGGTACCCTATACTATGTCGCCGTACTAGTTATACAATCAAAACCGTAAGGTCGTATTGGAAGTTGGATTTCCATCATGAGTCGAGGCTAGGGGCAAGCTCCTCTCTGATTCGAGACACTCTAGCAAATGCCTCAGGATCCCCCGTAGTGAACCCTTGGATCTTCAGGGTCGGTCCCCACCTAACGGTAGTGGATTAATTATGCCTGAACACACGCTTCCCGGTTCCTTTGAACCTATAATATGATCACTATCGGCCTATAAAAATCCGAGGCGCCTCAAAATCCATCATTCACATAAGTAAAATGTCAGGGCTAGTAGGTCACTGACACCACTCTAGCTGGAAAGAAACGTGTGCACTCCCTGCAGTCCTAATCCCGTTTTTGACTCATACCGGGGTGTGAGGCTCGCGAAGTCACGATATACACAAAGCTATGCCGTACTAGGCTATGCTTTGATCATCCCACAAGGCCCTGCTTTTCAACAAAAGCCTTGATCATTTGCATCTTAGCATGTCACATTGTCAGATCCTACCATATTATTGATCATCTACCAATATATATATATATAACCTCTAAGCTCATACGTCTTAGAGAAGGGTGATAAGTAAAGAATAAATTCTTCACCACCAAACAGAAATATATAATCGGTAGCGTTCAATAAATAAAGTAGAAAGGAATACAATGTCAAACACGCAATCCATTTACAAGTCCGCTCTGGGTCTGAGCGAAACAACGTGTCCGTCGATCTCCAAATGCGTTTGGACGATCATTACCAAATACCTTGCCTTGGAAGGCCAATCCCAATTCAAGATACCAGTCATCATCATCCCAACGATGTGAAAACCTTCGGTCTTCAATCACCGTCTTCATCTTCGACTCTTGATCGTCGTGATGATTATTCAGAATGGGTTAAACCCTGTCTTTCTGAATAACTCACGTGATTTAAAAACATGTGTTAATAAAATTCAACGAACGTCTCATTCCAATTCCGAATATTCTTTAAATAAAATATTCAAATTCTTAGGGAAAGGTTCCCATTAATTTTATCAAAGATAAATCTTTTCAATTTGATCTTCAATCTTTATTTATCCATATTAAACCAAATTATGGTTTATCCAATCTAATCGGAATTTATGTCTTATCGAAATAATTATAAATTAATTAATCCCCATCCCGATCTTTTATCCCAATTGGTTCAGGTAAACTTAATTTCCATTACCCGTTTAAATCTAATTAAAGATTTAATTAACGCATGGAGTTAAACTAGTGGAACTCCATTTTCGATCCTTAGTTCAGTAATTTTATTTACTTAATTCCTCTCCAATCTAATTAAAGTTTTAATTAAAACCTTATTTCGTTTTAACCTTCCAAAGTCATTATTAAATAATTAATCAAAAATTAGGAAATTAATCCCCTCATAAATCTGGGTTAAAGAATAAATGTTATTTAAAACATAATTCACGATAAACCCAAATTCAAGTTTCATTGTAAATCCGTGGTTATAATAAAACCATTTTTAATTCCTTTTATTTATTTTAAAATAAATAAACCATTTATTCTGATCAAAATATCCTTTCTCATATTAAAATATTATTTTCAAAATATTAATTTTGAAATTAACTCTTTTAATATTCATTATAAAATGGATAATATAAGTTAATAAACTTATTCAGGTTAAAATGATGTTTCTATTTAAAATGGATTAAATAACCCAATTCGTTATATTATCCATTTATGTTTTATAATGGGCCAAACTTCTCACATTAGGCCTACAACTTGTGGATGCTGGATATGCCGGTTGGGTCCAGGCAGACTTATTCCACAGTTGGGCTTAACCTCAAGTCAAAACCCAATTTGTATTCATGTACTTGGACCTCTCACATTAGGCCCAACATTTATGGATGCTGGATATGCCGGTTGGTTCCGGGCAGACTTCCGCCATAAACGTGACCTAACCTCGTGTCCAAGAACAATTATAATTATAATTATTTTCTAAAAATATTATTTAAAAAAAAAATAACTAACTTCTAAAATATCATATGTTCCAAGGTATAACTTTACATTGAAATATTCTTTATATTGCCTCTCCAATTTTTCAATAAATATCGACCTTTCCCTATTATTATAATATTATAATAATAATTACTTCAAAAATGGTTTTTAATTACGATATCAAAACCTACCATTTCAACCTTTAACGTAATCTTTTCCAATCAATCCATTTATGTTAAATTTTGAAATCACATCTTTTAAATTTAGTGTTAACATAAAAACGAAAGCTTTTCAATTCAAATCTTCCTGTTATATTTGTAAATAATAGAAAATTAGTTTCCTTAAATCAAGCGTCAATTAATTCCATTAATTGAATAATAAATGAAAATTATTTCTTTCATTCAAAATTGGAATGAGATCCACACCATTTCCATATAATTCAATTATACGGATTTCATTCATTTATCTCATAACAATTATCAAACATCCATTAACAGCGAAAGTGCATTTCTAATTAACCACAAGGGTGACGTGTTTTCAAATGTCAACCCCTGACCCGTGTGGGGTTTTCAACCAACACAAGTTCAAATAAAATAAACTGTGCTTCCGGACGATGTGTGAAAATTGATCGTCCAATCACATAAACAAGTCAGGTCACTTGTAAATGGCAGTGTGTACATGCGCTTAAATAGAAACATACATAACATACACAATTTGGCATGTTCACATATTTCAAGTTTCAACTATTCGATGTCAAGTTTTCATGTTGAACAAGATGAACATGACACTTATGTTGCAACACATTTCTTTTGACTAATTTAAAATAAAAATAAAATCCTTTATTTCAAAAACAAAATCAAAACTTTAATTATTCAAAAATAAAGATCCAAACTTATTTTAATCATTTCAAAATAAAGAACAAAACTTTATTTATATTAATCGTTTCAAAATAAAGAACAAAACTTTATTAGTTTTAATCGTTTCAAAATAAAGAACCAGTTTTAATCGTTTCAAAATAAAGAACAAAACTTTATTAGTTTTAATCGTTTCAAAATAAAGAACAAAACTTTATTATCAAAACAAAGATTTAGCCTCTTATAGACAAAAACAAAGTTTTAATCTTTATAGGCAAAAACAAAGATTTAGCCTTTTATAATCAAAAACAAAGTTGTAATTTTTGTAACCGAAATCAAAGTTGTAATCTTTGCAAACAAAATCAAAGTTGTAATCTTTGTTAACAAAACCATAGTTGTAATCTTTGTTAACAAAACCAAAGGTGTAATCTTTGTTAACAAAACCAAAGGTTCAATTTTTATAAATAAAAATAAAGTTTTAATCTTTATCAATATAAAAAAAAAGTTTCAAGCTTTATAAACAAAAACAAAGATTTAATCTTTTATAAACAAAGACAAAGATTGTTTCTTTATAAACAAAATCAAAGATTTGTTCTTTTGTAACCAAAACAAAATTTCATCCTTTATAATTAAAAACAAAGAATTGGTCTTTATGAATAACCGAAAAAAAAAAGTTTCATCTTTATAAATAAACAAAAAGATTTCATGTTTCATAAATAAACAAAGATTCATTTTATACAAACAAAAAAACAAAGATTCATTTTAATAAATCAAAAATAAAGATCGAATCTTTATTAATGTTATTCATTTCAAAATAAAAATAAAAACTTTGATTTGTAAATCATGATAAAAGATTAAACTTAATTTATAAATCAAAACAAAAGATTAAACTTTTTATTATAATCTTTCTACTTGACATCGAATAACAATTCCCATAATCAATTCCAACACCAATCATACAACACGTCAATAACAATACAGGCCACAAACATCAATTTCCACCATACAACAATTCAATCCATACAACATTCATTTTATATAATGATAATATAATTAAATTAAATTAATTATAAAAAAAAGAATCTCACATTGATTTTTGCTGAAAATTTGACTGTCTCGGAATCAGCTTTGGTCTGCGCCATCGCGAAGCTCTCGGAAAGACGAGTCCAACGCAACTGACGGTTCGTCAATCGGACCTCGTATGATAGAGATATAGATTTTTAAAGTTTGCATAAATTAAATATTTAAATAATAAAATAATAATATAATATACATCTTCTTCCCCCATCGCGTAATGTTTTCAGCCGAACCCATTCTCATCCACCGATCCTTCCGTGCGCACCCCCTACACCATACCGGACCACGATCGAACACCGCCAACTCGAAGCTCGTGCCACCACGTGCTCGCTCCACCAACCACCTGAAGCTCAGCCTCCCCAATCACCACGAAATCAACCCTAAACCGCCGGCCTTTAGGCCGAGAATTCGCAAAATTCGTAAATCAAAACCCGATCTTAACCGTATGGATGGAAAGGTCTCTCGAAGAGCTTCGATTTGGTATATCATTTGTTGAATTTCGTTGAGCGGATCAAAAGTTATTAAGGTTTGAAAATCGGACAATTCTGGCCATTGAACAGTAGGCGGCGGCTGGCCATGAATTAGGGTTTCGGATTTAATATTATTTTATTAATTAATCTCGAAAAATGTGCTTAAAAGGTGGATTTTCGGACTTTCTCTGATTTGGGCCTGCTTACTGTCGTTCTTAAGGTTTTGACACCTTCTGAACGCAATGGGATTGGTCCCGTGGCCCAATTCCGAAATCTGTATATATTTTATTTAAAATTCCATTAAAAATTAATTAATTAAATACTGACCGTACATTAAAATATGCCGGGGCCACATACGACCTCAGAAAATTCTAAAAAAATATTTTTAGCTTTCTTATGACGATACGAATCCAACAAAATTATTTTCGTCGAATTCTGAGACTGTTTGAAAAAAGGCTATTTTTAAGGCGTTTAAATTTAGTGAATATTAGGCTCACGTCCCTATTTTGAAACTTAATTAGGCTCACATCCGGTCATAAACTTAATATAAATTAGGTCCCTGTTTTCAAAACTTATAAAATAATAATTAAAAAAAATAAAAAAAAATCGTAAATTAGTAATAAAATAAATTATGCATTATACAAAAAATTCAGTTCAAAAAGCAACAAAAATTATGTCAGAAAGAAGAAAACAGCAAAAAAACAGAAAAAACTGCAGTTAAATGCATAATATTATGCACCTTTTTGATTTTATTGCATGCATATATGCAATTAACTGCAGTTCTTCCAGCGGATAGATTTAACTTAATATTTCAGTTCATTTTTATTTGCATCCTAATGTGCAAATTTCTCAAAAAATGCACACATGTGTGCAACATTTTTATAGGATAAAAGTTGGGACCTAATTTATATATAGAAAAAAGATTTGAAAAATTTAAACCCGCCCCTTATTTTATTACTTCCGCCTTTTTTATTCTTTTATAAAAAAAGTACGTTCCTTCATAAAAAAAAATCTAAAATATGGAAATAATTTCAGGATTCTACGGAAATAAAAAAATAGTTGAATACATTTATGCAATTATTACTGATAATTGCATATATGTATGCAACTTTTCCATAAGCTGTTTTCGGTTTGAAAATTCGAAACTAAACCTGCACAAATGTGTGCAAATATTGGGTATATTTGCACACATGTAAGCATGTTTTTGTATGAATAAAAATCAACGAAGATGTATGTAGTGAAAAATATGCACGGATGTATGCAGGAAAATGATATATGTGCATACTATTATGCATTTAACTGAAAATTTCGTTTTTTTCTGTTTTTTTAATTTTTGACGCCTTCTTTGATGGTTTTTTGTTCTGAATTTTTTAGTGTTTACATGTTTTATTTAAATACGAATTTACGTGATTTTTTTATATTTTTTTTTATGACTTTTGAAAAAATAGGGACCTAATTTACAATAAGTTTATGACCGGGTTTTTTTTTATATTTTGAAACTTAATAGGGACCTCTAAAAAACGCACCCTTAAATTTAACTAAAATAGTCAAAACACATTATATTTCGCCACGCTCACATATTAATTCGAAAAATTCTGAAAATTGAAACCTAGCAATAATTTGACATTCCAGTTACAACAAAAGTGGTTTCATCGAAAACGGAGGTCGTTTGAAAAATGACTATTTTCAAGGCCAATATATTTAATATTAAAAATACATTTTTAAACAAATAATTCCAGAAACTCAAAATATATAAGTTTCTACTGTTTTTCAATGCAGAAACGTCATTCCGAACTCAATGGATGTGGTTTCGAGTCGAAATTCCTTCATATGTGAAAAGTAGCCTTTCGGGCCATATATAATATATATATTCTACAGCGACCTTTCTAAAAATTGAATTGGCCATAACTTTTGATTTCTGCTATGAAATTTCAATTTTTCAGATTCGTTAGAAAGATATTTTTAAATAGATCCTAATATTTTTGGTTTCACTAAAATCCGTTAAATTTTGCATCCTGTATGGTCAGTCAAAGTTCAAGTTTGACTTTTCAAACTACTGCGTTAGTTCTAATTCCATTTATATTTAAATTAAATTTATTCGTTCTAACTTCGATTAAAATAAATTCTAGCTATTATTATTAATAATAAATTATATTATATCCTCAAAATTCATTAAAATTTTCTAAAATAAAATTTTAAATTGGTTCAGAGTTTGCGGGTTGTTACAGGGGCACGTGAGCCTAGCACGGTGGATGGTGCGGCGGCGACAGGTTGGCCCGGCGGAGTTCCGAAGTCGGCGGGTTTGGGCTCGCGGTTCGAGGGCTACAGGCCACGAAGGGAGGTGATTCTTGTCGGAGATGGAAGAGGAGAGAAAAAGCTTCGGATATTGTCCTACAGTGCGGTCTGGAATGGAGTGAGGAGGAAGAAATCGGTGGAGGAAGTTTTGAGAAAGAAAGGAGGGCGGCGGCTGAATGGTAACGCGGAAGAAGAGCTACTGTTCATCCTTATTTATATTAATTATAATTAGGGTTATTTAATTTCTAATTACCCATTTGAGGCCCGTTTAGCAACTTCCTTCTTTTTCAACCCAACAACTGCCATCCCTACCTATTTACCCCCATTCCGGACTCATCCGACTATGTCCCGCAGGCCCAAGTGATCATCTTGGTCTCCATTTTCCAGTTTTAATTTATAAAACATTTATTTTAATTTCAAACGTATGTAAAAATTCATCGGGACCACATACGGACTCAGAAAAATCCGGAAAATTTATTTTTGGTTATGTTTTGACGATACGGTCCTAACAAAACAAATTTCGTCAAATTCTGAGATCGTTTGAAAAATGGTCGTTTTCTGGTCGATCCAATTTAACTGTAATTGACCAAAACACATTTTCCTTTGCCATGCTCACATATTAACTTCAAAAATTATGAAATTTGAATCCTAGCCATTATTTGACATTCCGGATCCAACAAAAGTGGTTTCGTCGAATTCTGAGGTCGTATGCAAAATGTCTATTTTCAAGGGCGATATAATCTCTATAGCGACCTTTCTGAAAATTCAGTTGGCCAGAACTTTTGATTCCCGCTATGAAACTTTGATTGTTCAGATTCGTTAGAAAGATATTTGTTAACAGATTTAAATATTTTTGGTTTCACCAAAATCCGATTCATCCTACATCCTGTACAGTCAGTCAAAGTTCAGTTTTGACCTTTCAAACTACTGTGCTATTTCTAATTCCTTTTATAATTAAATTAAATATGTTCATATTAAATTCAATTAAAATAAATTGCTAGTTGTTTTTATTTAAAATAATTTATTAATCACCCTTAAAATCTCTAAAATGAAAATTTTAAATTGGCCCCAAATTCCGGGTTGTTACAGGAACGAAGCTAAAAGTTGTTTAACTAATCAACTCAACTTCCACTATTTTCATTACGTGTGTAATGACCCGCATTGGCAGGGGTATTATGATTAGTTTATTTTATTATATAAATGGTGATATAGTGAATTAAATGGTTATGGAATAAAATAATGATGAATATTTAATTTAAATAATAAATTAAATAATATATTTAATTCTGAATGGTCGAAATGACGATATGGTGTGAACCGGATCATCTGTGATATATAATTCAGCTTGAAATTGAATTTGAATAACGAATATATTCAATCGTCGACAGTTGAACGTATAATTTATAATATAATTATAAACGAGCTCGAAATGGCGCTGCAGTTCGTAAATTGGCGATTCGAACTTCAACTGAATGTACAGGATTCGTTTTAAATCGGATTTCTGTGAAACAAGAAACGTACGGAGCTGGTGGAGTATATCTTTCTAGTGGAAGAGAAAAATCGGGATTTCATCGTGTAGATTTTGATGTATGTCCAAATCAAATTTTAGAAAAGTCGCTGTGGAATTCCTTTATAATTTATAAAGGAATTATTTATATTTTTAAAAGGGAATTTCAATATAAATCAAATATCGGGTTGACCCAGAAGTGAATATCGAGTTGTAAATACATACAGGAATATTCTAGAGCTGTGTGGTATGCCACTGTGAATATAGACGATAATATTTAATTTTAAATATTTAATTTAATTACATTTAAATATATTTATATATTTAAATAGGCTATTTAGAGCGTTAAAAATAGCCACTTTTGCAAACGAAGTCGGAATTCGACGAAACCAGTTTTGTTGGATCCGCAATATCAAATAGTTGTTAGATTTCCAGTTTTGTGATTTTTAGAGTCACTGTGTGGCCGTACGGATTTTTAGAGTGTAAAATAGTCAGTATTTCGACAATTAAAAATACGCTGTGTGAGCATACGGAGTCGGAATTCGACGAAACCAGTTTCGTTGTGACCGTAATGTCGAACTCTAGTTATAGGTCCAGTTTGGTGATTTTTAGGTATTGTATGTAACCATGGTGATTTTTAGAAAGCCAATGATCAAATAAAAATAAATAAAAAGAAAAAGAAAATATCCTAAAATGTTTATGTGGTCAAAAACCAGCCACATTCTTTCCTCTGGCAGCCACAAATGTTACCAACCCCTAACATAAACATATAGGATCAGCCGAACACATTTTTGTTCCTTCCAAAAAAGCAAAAAATGGCAGGAAAGAAAAATCAAATACAAATGCAAACTAAATGTATAAATCCCAGAATATATCTATATGTGATCCGGGCGAGTTACTTTCCAAATTGATGTTGCTCTTGTACTGTTCGAACCTCCATTGGGTTCGCTGGAAAGATTGTCGTCGATCTAGGGTTTTGGAGTAGTCCTCGACAAGGAAGCTGGAAGCAGAACCAAAGACGTGGTGATGATCAGGGGGTCGAGGCGCAAGTTTTAGGAGATTCTGGTGAATTCGGATGAGCCTTACTGTCGCACCCTTCCTGTACAGTGCGTGAGGAGCCAGGGGTTTTCTTGAGTGCGAGTTTATAGATAATGGTGTGGTGGGGTGCGGATTCTGACAAGGAGATCAATGGTGAAGATGGTGGTGGATTCCGTGCTATGAGGAGGGAGGACAGGGCGATCGAAGTGGGTAAACGGCGGTGGATTTTGTTTCCTGGAATCGCAAGTGAAATTGGAGGAGAAGGGAGAGGTCTGGGTATTGTTTGGATGCGGGCTGGTTTCTTTAACAAGGTAATTGGGCCTATGTAGAAGGTGAAAGCCCAATAAGTTAAATAATTCAAGTTTAAAATAAATAAAATACTATATTACTTGTAACTCTTATATCTTCATCATACTTTGTCGAAATCAAACAAAACAGGATCCGATAGGATCGTATGGACGGGCACTACAACATGAGACTGACTGGAAGTGGATTGGGGCTCGTATGAATTTACAGCAAAATAAACTGTTTGATTCAAATCAAATAACAGTTTATCGTTCTTTAACGATGAACTGCCAATGTGAGTAAATCTCACTAACTCTGAACAGTTTATAGTTTCATGTTATATTTTTAGAACTGCTAGGTATTGGCTGATTGACTGTATGTTGACTGTTTGATTGAACTGCTAGTCAGTTAGTTAAATTTTCTATATTGATTCTGTTTAACAGAATGTATCATATAGAACTGAAAGTGATGTTATCTATATTGTTTAACATCTGTGATGCAGGGAAACAGGTTGGAGGAATCCAACTGGATTCCTCAACATTTATTTTACTGTTTTCATATATTGTGATATATGATGTGTTATATAATCTGTTATGGATTATGTGTGTTGGAATGATGTTGATCATTTTTATTCGATATTTTAAATATCATAAAAGACCCTGGGATGTAAAAAGAAGTATTTCAATGTATATTGAAATAAAGGAATTTTATAAAATCACAGGATTTTATAAAAGGAATTATTTATAAAACGAACACGGTTTTATAAAAGGGATATTTATTTAGAAAATAAATAGAAATAGAAAAGGAATATATATTTGTAACGGTAAATAGAAGTTACAAATAGGAAATATTTGTAACGGTAAATAGAAGTTACAAATAGGAAATATTTGTAACGGTAAATAGAAGTTATAAATAGGATATATGTGTAACGGTAAGTAAACGTTATACAAAGGAAATAGTTGTAACGGAAAACGTAGTTTATCAAAAGAAGTTAATCGATGTTAGTTAATCGATTAGAATAAAGTAAAAGAAGTTAATCGATGTTAGTTAATCGAATAGAATAAAGTAAAAGAAGTTAATCGATGTTAGTTAATCGATTAGAATAAAGTAAAAGAAGTTAATCGATGTTAGTTTAGTCGATTAGAGTAAAGTTAAAAGGAGTTAATCGATGTTAGTTTAATCGATTAGAGTAAAGTTAAAAGGAGTTAATCGATGTTAGTTTAATCGATTAGAGTAAAGTTAAAAGGAGTTAATCGATTAGAGGTAAAAGTAAAAGGGAGTTATCAAATATAGTTTATTCGAAAGGAGTTAAGTGAAATGAGTTAATCCAATAGTGTTAGTCCAATAGAGTTAATCCAATAGTGTTAGTCCAATAGAGTTAATCCAATAGGGGTTAGTCCAATAGAGTTAATCCAATAGTGTTAGTCCAATAGAGTTAATTGATAAGGGTTAATCGAATAGAGATTTATTAGAAGGAGGGTTAAGTAAGGAAGTTAGAAAAAGGAATAAAGTGAACTTTGCTAATTTCAAAGTTAGAAATGTTGTTCAGTTAAGGTCTGAGAGGTAGTTCTACCCCAACTTGATTGGCTTCGTTTTTAACTAAGGAATAGTTAAGGTTCGGCAGTAAAGAAAATGGTTTGAGTTGGCATCGCGATGGTTTGTTAAACATCTGTCTAAGTCCAATGAAGAAGCTTTGGAAATGTTTTCCAAATAAGAAACCAGAAATGTTTTCTAATAAAGAGACAAGAAATGGAAATGTTTTCCATTTGTTAATAACGTATATTTTTTTCCAATTTAGAAAATAAGAAATATTGAATATAGGGAAACAGGAGATAAGTAAAATTAATGAATTAAAGAGATAAATGTTGAATGATGTTTGATCGATATAATTTCCATTTGGAAATGATATCGTTGTTTGCACACCTGTTTTTATTCGATAGTTAAATCACAGACTATCGAAGTTTTGACCATTTTAACGTTGTTAATATGGAGAGACCGGTTGGATTATTATCCAAAGAACCACTCTGTATTGGCATAAGCGTTGCGAATCATATATGCCAAAGGAAATTGAAGACGGAGTTATGCAAGGGCTATCCTGTTTACAGAATAGTGCTTTCGGTTCATCCTGTTCCTGGATGACTTGTATGGACGGATGTCTGACAGAGTATTTCCAGAAAATCACGTATATTGATTTCTCCAACTGTACCAAGAGTGGAAGCGAAGAAGGAAACTTCTTTTAGCTAACACATAATGTATGGTTGAGGACTTCAATCGGTGATTTGATGGATTTGACGATGTGGCATTCAAAGTGAATCTGGTAGGATGATAAAGCGTAGCTTCTAGCCTCATCATCCGGTAAATGACAGAAATCGGGCAGGCAGCATGGCTAAGTCGGTCGCACCGAAGTAGGGTGTATAATCACCTGATCTAGAGTTTCATTTACTTCTAAAAATCTATTGTTGATGCTGTCTCATTCGGGAAACGGTTGTTGATCCCAACTGTTGGTGATATACATTCGATACACTCAAGCGAAATGAGTGGTCGGTCATGTGTGGCCGGGTTGCAAGATGTTCTTGTTGAACCCAATGTATTCCTCTCTAGAGGTACACAAGCGAAAGGTGGATCCATACCTTGTCATAGTTGGAAATCCATTACCCAATACGTGCTTGCGGTTTTGATTGTATACTATATATGTAGAACGTGAGATGAAAGCGTTTCTGCTAGATGATTATATATATACTGTGGTTGATAGACATTATTATAATATCAAAAGGTTTTTGATATAAAGATATTTTGGATTCTCATAAGGGAAAAACCCGTTCCGTTATGCGGCGTGGTCTTATGAGATATCATTTACTTGTTCAACTGTTTTTAAAATGTTTTACTCATACCAGTCCCATGACTGACCCGGAGTTTACTTTGTTGTTTTCCCTAAACTCTTGGGTGCCTAAATTTGTACGGGCAGTCAAGTAGTCGGGATTTTACAGATACACTTGAAGAGCTGGAGCAGGAGGCTTCAGGATCATGTAGCTATAGTTATTTCCGCTGTGTTGTAAGTGATGTACTTTGATAATGATATGTATATTCAAGTACAGATTTGTATTTCAAAGTTATGTTATGAAATATATTTATTCGTTCCGCTGTGAGATTCGTGTTACTCTGATGTTGTGTTCTTCTTCTTCTTCTTCTATTCTAAGTTTCTATCTTATCTTTCCTCACCCTCTAATTTCTTTCACTAATTACCAGGATTTTTCGACGTTTTGGTTATCGACGTCGCGTTTACGTCGATAACCAAAGTCGCTCAAAATCCGGGTCGTTACAGTTGGTATCAGAGCTTAAGTTAAGAATTACTTGGCTCTGTGGCGTGACTCGGTAGAGATAGGGTTAGTAATACCCTAGACTGAGATTGAGTGTATATATACGAGTGAACGTATTTGTTATTGTTATAAAAATTTGTTTTATATTGTGGTGATCCATTGGTTGAGTTGTTTGTGAATTCTGGTCGATCAGTTTGATCCACTGTATCGGTAGGAGTTACTAAACACTTGAATACGATGAACCGTCATGGTATGTTTTGAAAGAGGGTAAACGAAATAGTTTACCCAACGTATATTTTGAATATATTGGATATATTGGCTGTTATTATAATCGAGTAAGATTATAAATTAAATGGTTATGTAAATAACCAATCAGAATTCATATAAGTGAAATACGTGAAATCAGGTGAGTTGAATCCGAAATTTTAACCAGAAATTGAAGTCAAAACTCTGGAGAATTGGATAAGTGTTTGTAAATGGATTGGGATTAAAAATAAGGAAAATTTAAGATCCTGGGAGATTTTAAATTGTTTTACAAGCAGTGTGAATTATATTTTGAAATGAATTTCAAAGTGGAAATGTTTAGAAATGGTTTTATAGTATTGAACTCACTTCGATCGCTGGAAAATAGATTCTGATGATGACAGCTGCATCATCTGTATTCATTTTTCGAGTTGTAAGTGACGAATTACTACCAAAGATACTGTTTTGAATTTGTTTTGAGAAAGACAAGTGGTGTTGAATTTCAAAATAGAATTTCAGATATAGAATTTGAATTTTGAAATATATTTGGAATATTAACTTGTTTTAAAAGAAATAAAAACGAGAAGTTCCTTTATAAACGAAGTTTATAAATAATTCTTTTATAAACGAAGTTATAAATGAAGTGAAAAGAATTATAATTGGATAATTCAGAAATAAAATACAAGTGTGAAATTGAAAGTCTTCCAAAGGTAGAAATATCGATTTCAAAAGGAATTGAAATCAAGACTTATTTAAAGGAATTTGAATAAAGGAAGTTCAAACATAGAATTGAATAAAGAGAATTCAAATAGAAATTTAATATAGAAAATTCAAAGGGAGTTTGAATATATGAAATTCAATGGAAGTGATATAGATTTGAATATAGAAATTCAAATGGAGTTTGAAAATAGATTTGAATAATGAAATTCAATTATGGAATTTGAATAAGTGAATTGAAACAAAATTCAAATATAGAATTTGAATAAGAGAATCGAAATGGAATTTGAATATAGGAAATTCAAATAAAATTGAAATGAAATTCAATTAGGTTATAAGTAAGTTAAGTTATATTTGAACATGTTATACTCAAATATGAAGGTGAAATGGGCAAACCGGTAATTTGAAAATCACTTAACAAAATAAGTTAAAACGATTGGATTAAGTTGGAATGAATTAGAAATGTATGGATATACATAAGATAGGTATGGATAAGGATAATGCAAGAGATATAAATAGAATGCCCGACGAAAAGGTACGTGTTTAATTCATATATGAGATTTTATGCGCCGTATCGGCTAGCCGCTTGGCTCTTTCTTTTTCTTTTGGATTGGTGAGGGCCATGGGAGGCTATTTAAAATATCCCGATGCTCCCGGTACAAAGGAGGTATGGCGAATTTTTTCGGGAATCTAAGGAGTTAGAATATTTTTAAGATAATTTGATATTTAGAAATCAACGTATCGATATATCTAGAAGTCGATAAGGAAACGAACTTAGAATTAGAATAGTATAATCAAAAAGAAAGTCTAGAATAAAATCTAGTAAAAATAGAAAGAGAAAGTGTGTACGTGTTTAAAAGAGAATAAGTAGTTGTATGGTATTGATTTTTTCGAGTAAGTAGTCTTGTCTGTTTTGACGTTAAATGTTATTCAGTCAAGGTCTGAGAGGTAATTATACCCCAACTTGGTTGATTTCATGATATACCGATGAGTAGCAAGATTCAGGCTCGAAGATCAATGTGGAATAAGAATTAGTTGAATATAGTATTTGGGTTGTCGTAACAATGTTTTACACAACATCCGTTTTAACCCAAATAAGTGTAAACTTGGAAATAGAATAAAGAATATTTCCTAAGTATAGAAATAAACGAGATCGAGAAAGAGATAAGTAATTGGAATATTCTCCAATTATAAATAGCATATATTTTCTAAAAGTTTAGAAAATAAAGGAAGGCGATGTTCGGAAATGTTTTCCAAATAACGTGAAAGGCCAATATGGTTATTGAAAATATTGGGTTAATTGATAAAGAAATAGAGAAGTGATTTAACTAATGGAATATTGATTATGGGCGTAGTGACATGTTCAAAAGGAAAAATTTGAAAGGAGTAAACTGTTTAAAAAACTACCAGGGAAAGACTGTTTGAATTAAAAACAAATTTAACAGAAATTTGTGAAAGCAAGTTTGAATTAAAGTAAAGCCAGTAAAGTGGTAACTGAGATTGAATTAGAATGATATCAAGACAAATTGGATTGTGAGATTCAAATTTGAAGTGTGATGTGATAATCAAGTTAAGAGTTGGGAATCGAGAAGAAACTCGAGTTAAAATGATATTTGGCTCGGATATAAGTGAATGCTTGTGTCGTAGATAAAAGCAGATTGGATTTGATTGGGGTAACTCTTGTATATGCTGAGTTGATAGCAGGTGAAAGTGACAGAGTAGATATGCCAGACAAAAAGGTACCAGTTTATATTATATATGAGTTTGGTGATTTTGATGAGCCGAATTGGCAAGTCGCATGGCTGTTTGATTTTCTTTTGGGTTGGAGATGGCCCGGAGAGGCGAGTGGTGGTTTGACGTATTGACCAGTACAAAGGAGGCGCTGGCGAAATTTTTCGAAGAATAAGGAGTTAGAAAATTTTCAGGATTTTTTGAAAATTTTCGTTGATAGGAATTAATCAATAATTTAATTGAAATTAAATTGGTTCAGTTGAAACTGAAGTTAAGAAGTGAACAAATGTGTTCTAACCAGTCGATAGGGTCGTCCTCTACCTTTTAGCAATTTCGAGGACGAAATTATTTTAAGTGGGGAAGATTGTAATGACCCGCATTGGCAGGGGTATTATGATTAGTTTATTTTATTATATAAATGGTGATATAGTGAATTAAATGGTTATGGAATAAAATAATGATGAATATTTAATTTAAATAATAAATTAAATAATATATTTAATTCTGAATGGTCGAAATGACGATATGGTGTGAACCGGATCATCTGTGATATATAATTCAGCTTGAAATTGAATTTGAATAACGAATATATTCAATCGTCGACAGTTGAACGTATAATTTATAATATAATTATAAACGAGCTCGAAATGGCGCTGCAGTTCGTAAATTGGCGATTCGAACTTCAACTGAATGTACAGGATTCGTTTTAAATCGGATTTCTGTGAAACAAGAAACGTACGGAGCTGGTGGAGTATATCTTTCTAGTGGAAGAGAAAAATCGGGATTTCATCGTGTAGATTTTGATGTATGTCCAAATCAAATTTTAGAAAAGTCGCTGTGGAATTCCTTTATAATTTATAAAGGAATTATTTATATTTTTAAAAGGGAATTTCAATATAAATCAAATATCGGGTTGACCCAGAAGTGAATATCGAGTTGTAAATACATACAGGAATATTCTAGAGCTGTGTGGTATGCCACTGTGAATATAGACGATAATATTTAATTTTAAATATTTAATTTAATTACATTTAAATATATTTATATATTTAAATAGGCTATTTAGAGCGTTAAAAATAGCCACTTTTGCAAACGAAGTCGGAATTCGACGAAACCAGTTTTGTTGGATCCGCAATATCAAATAGTTGTTAGATTTCCAGTTTTGTGATTTTTAAAGTCACTGTGTGGCCGTACGGATTTTTAGAGTGTAAAATAGTCAGTATTTCGACAGTTAAAAATACGCTGTGTGAGCATACGGAGTCGGAATTCGACGAAACCAGTTTCGTTGTGACCGTAATGTCGAACTCTAGTTATAGGTCCAGTTTGGTGATTTTTAGGTATCGTATGTAACCATGGTGATTTTTAGAAAGCCAATGATCAAATAAAATTAAATAAAAAGAAAAAGAAAATATCCTAAAATGTTTATGTGGTCAAAAACCAGCCACATTCTTTCCTCTGGCAGCCACAAATGTTACCAACCCCTAACATAAACATATAGGATCTGCCGAACACATTTTTGTTCCTTCCAAAAAAGCAAAAAATGTAAGGAAAGAAAAATCAAATACAAATGCAAACTAAATGTATAAATCCCAGAATATATCTATATGTGATCCGGGCGAGTTACTTTCCAAATTGATGTTGCTCTTGTACTGTTCGAACCTCCATTGGGTTCGCTGGAAAGATTGTCGTCGATCTAGGGTTTTGGAGTAGTCCTCGACAAGGAAGCTGGAAGCAGAACCAAAGACGTGGTGATGATCAGGAGGTCGAGGCGCAAGTTTTAGGAGATTCTGGTGAATTCGGATGAGCCTTACTGTCGCACCCTTCCTGTACAGTGCGTGAGGAGCCAGGGGTTTTCTTGAGTGCGAGTTTATAGATAATGGTGTGGTGGGGTGCGGATTCCGACAAGGAGATCAATGGTGAAGATGGTGGTGGATTCCGTGCTATGAGGAGGGAGGACAGGGCGATCGAAGTGGGTAAACGGCGGTGGATTTTGTTTCCTGGAATCGCAAGTGAAATTGGAGGAGAAGGGAGAGGTCTGGGTATTGTTTGGATGCGGGCTGGTTTCTTTAACAAGGTAATTGGGCCTATGTAGAAGGTGAAAGCCCAATAAGTTAAATAATTCAAGTTTAAAATAAATAAAATACTATATTACTTGTAACTCTTATATCTTCGTCATACTTTGTCGAAATCAAACAAAACAGGATCCGATAGGATCGTATGGACGGGCACTACAACATGAGACTGACTGGAAGTGGATTGGGGCTCGTATGAATTTACAGCAAAATAAACTGTTTGATTCAAATCAAATAACAGTTTATCGTTCTTTAACGATGAACTGCCAATGTGAGTAAATCTCACTAACTCTGAACAGTTTATAGTTTCATGTTATATTTTTAGAACTGCTAGATATTGGCTGATTGACTGTATGTTGACTGTTTGATTGAACTGCTAGTCAGTTAGTTAAATTTTCTATATTGATTCTGTTTAACAGAATGTATCATATAGAACTGAAAGTTATGTTATCTATATTGTTTAACATCTGTGATGCAGGGAAACAGGTTGGAGGAATCCAACTGGATTCCTCAACATTTATTTTACTGTTTTCATATATTGTGATATATGATGTGTTATATAATCTGTTATGGATTATGTGTGTTGGAATGATGTTGATCATTTTTATTCGATATTTTAAATATCATAAAAGACCCTGGGATGTAAAAAGAAGTATTTCAATGTATATTGAAATAAAGAAATTTTATAAAATCACAGGATTTTATAAAAGGAATTATTTATAAAACGAACACGGTTTTATAAAAGGGATATTTATTTAGAAAATAAATAGAAATAGAAAAGGAATATATATTTGTAACGGTAAATAGAAGTTACAAATAGGAAATATTTGTAACGGTAAATAGAAGTTACAAATAGGAAATATTTGTAACGGTAAATAGAAGTTACAAATAGGAAATATTTGTAACGGTAAATAGAAGTTATAAATAGGATATATGTGTAACGGTAAGTAAACGTTATACAAAGGAAATAGTTGTAACGGAAAACGTAGTTTATCAAAAGAAGTTAATCGATGTTAGTTAATCGATTAGAATAAAGTAAAAGAAGTTAATCGATGTTAGTTAATCGATTAGAATAAAGTAAAAGAAGTTAATCGATGTTAGTTAATCGATTAGAATAAAGTAAAAGAAGTTAATCGATGTTAGTTTAGTCGATTAGAGTAAAGTTAAAAGGAGTTAATCGATGTTAGTTTAATCGATTAGAGTAAAGTTAAAAGGAGTTAATCGATGTTAGTTTAATCGATTAGAGTAAAGTTAAAAGGAGTTAATCGATTAGAGGTAAAAGTAAAAGGGAGTTATCAAATATAGTTTATTCGAAAGGAGTTAAGTGAAATGAGTTAATCCAATAGTGTTAGTCCAATAGAGTTAATCCAATAGTGTTAGTCCAATAGAGTTAATCCAACAGGGGTTAGTCCAATAGAGTTAATCCAATAGTGTTAGTCCAATAGAGTTAATTGATAAGGGTTAATCGAATAGAGATTTATTAGAAGGAGGGTTAAGTAAGGAAGTTAGAAAAAGGAATAAAGTGAACTTTGCTAATTTCAAAGTTAGAAATGTTGTTCAGTTAAGGTCTGAGAGGTAGTTCTACCCCAACTTGATTGGCTTCGTTTTTAACTAAGGAATAGTTAAGGTTCGGCAGTAAGGAAAATGGTTTGAGTTGGCATCGCGATGGTTTGTTAAACATCTGTCTAAGTCCAATGAAGAAGCTTTGGAAATGTTTTCCAAATAAGAAACCAGAAATGTTTTCTAATAAAGAGACAAGAAATGGAAATGTTTTCCATTTGTTAATAACGTATATTTTTTTCCAATTTAGAAAATAAGAAATATTGAATATAGGGAAACAGGAGATAAGTAAAATTAATGAATTAAAGAGATAAATGTTGAATGATGTTTGATCGATATAATTTCCATTTGGAAATGATATCGTTGTTTGCACACCTGTTTTTATTCGATAGTTAAATCACAGACTATCGAAGTTTTGACCATTTTAACGTTGTTAATATGGAGAGACCGGTTGGATTATTATCCAAAGAACCACTCTGTATTGGCATAAGCGTTGCGAATCATATATGCCAAAGGAAATTGAAGACGGAGTTATGCAAGGGCTATCCTGTTTACAGAATAGTGCTTTCGGTTCATCCTGTTCCTGGATGACTTGTATGGACGGATGTCTGACAGAGTATTTCCAGAAAATCACGTATATTGATTTCTCCAACTGTACCAAGAGTGGAAGCGAAGAAGGAAACTTCTTTTAGCTAACACATAATGTATGGTTGAGGACTTCAATCGGTGATTTGATGGATTTGACGATGTGGCATTCAAAGTGAATCTGGTAGGATGATAAAGCGTAGCTTCTAGCCTCATCATCCGGTAAATGACAGAAATCGGGCAGGCAGCATGGCTAAGTCGGTCGCACCGAAGTAGGGTGTATAATCACCTGATCTAGAGTTTCATTTACTTCTAAAAATCTATTGTTGATGCTGTCCCATTCGGGAAACGGTTGTTGATCCCAACTGTTGGTGATATACATTCGATACACTCAAGCGAAATGAGTGGTCGGTCATGTGTGGCCGGGTTGCAAGATGTTCTTGTTGAACCCAGTGTATTCCTCTCTAGAGGTACACAAGCGAAAGGTGGATCCATACCTTGTCATAGTTGGAAATCCATTACCCAATACGTGCTTGCGGTTTTGATTGTATACTATATATGTAGAACGTGAGATGAAAGCGTTTCTGCTAGATGATTATATATATACTGTGGTTGATAGACATTATTATAATATCAAAAGGTTTTTGATATAAAGATATTTTGGATTCTCATAAGGGAAAAACCCGTTCCGTTATGCGGCGTGGTCTTATGAGATATCATTTACTTGTTCAACTGTTTTTAAACTGTTTTACTCATACCAGTCCCATGACTGACCCGGAGTTTACTTTGTTGTTTTCCCTAAACTCTTGGGTGCCTAAATTTGTACGGGCAGTCAAGTAGTCGGGATTTTACAGATACACTTGAAGAGCTGGAGCAGGAGGCTTCAGGATCATGTAGCTATAGTTATTTCCGCTGTGTTGTAAGTGATGTACTTTGATAATGATATGTATATTCAAGTACAGATTTGTATTTCAAAGTTATGTTATGAAATATATTTATTCGTTCCGCTATGAGATTCGTGTTACTCTGATGTTGTGTTCTTCTTCTTCTTCTATTCTAAGTTTCTATCTTATCTTTCCTCACCCTCTAATTTCTTTCACTAATTACCAGGATTTTTCGACGTTTTGGTTATCGACGTCGCGTTTACGTCGATAACCAAAGTCGCTCAAAATCCGGGTCGTTACAACGTGTTAAGTTCTTCAACTTTTCAGGTTCTAAGAACTTTTCAATTTTTTTTAAAAATTTGGCTAACACCCTAAATTTTCGAAAATTTTCGCCATAACCTCCCCTGCACTGGGAGCTTCAGGATATTTCAAATAGCCTCCCACGGCCCTCACCAATCCAGAAGAAAAAGAAAAAGCGGCTAGCCAATCGACTCATAAAATCATCCAAACCCAAAGAAATACAATAAACATGTACCTATTTGTCGGGCAAAAATTTCTATTCTTCTGCTCTAGCCTCCTTGCTATGACCTGTTAAATGTAAGTACATGTATATGTATGCAAATGCGACTAATTTTCAATACAACTCACTATTTGATCAATTTGGCTAACGGTTCAACATTAATTAATCTAACAATAATCAAACAACACAATCAGCAATCAATTAGTTGATTGGCTTTTCAAACTCATAATTTTGATACATATACAGAAACTCATATTCTTGATGCCAAGTCACAACAATATATCCTAACTATATTTTGGTTCTCACACCAGTCAATTGGAAATATATAAATATCCCACTTTCAGCACTCGAATATAAATTCTGATGATGATATATCAATCATCAGAATCACCCCCAGGCGACTATAGTATGACTCTATATCCATCTAGTATATTAAAACTACGCAGATCAGACGTATACGCAAAATCTTTATATATTGGATTACCCAAATTCAGTACAAATGAATAATCAAATACGGATAATTGAATCTAATTTTTCAAAACAAAACTTGTTTTCACTTTTACTTTCAAAAACATCACTCTTCACACCCGTTCTAGGATACTACTGGTCCCATCTCTAACGAGTCATTCCTACTGGATATTACTAATCCAATTTCTGATGAATTCTTTCGTATGGTTCTAATGTGTCTTGTTCTACGAGCTCTGTAAACCAAAGCTCTGATACAAAATCTAATGATACGGAATTTCGCTCGATCTGAATCGATGGCTAAACCGACCAAGACTGTTCGGAACCCCTGATTGTTTTGAGAACACGACAAATCAGAACGCAAACAGAAGAACATTTCATTGCTTATTACAACAATTCCATCCGAATACAAGAATATACAGAGTATAAACAAATATAATACTTCAGAGAAATATCAGAGATTTAAATTACATATAAATACATCGTAGCGGAAAATAATACAAAACATAACTAGAAGTAAAACACGGATACAGAGCTTTCCGAGTATCGTTCCAGCTGTAAATCAGGATCCTGTGAATATAAATCTGCAAACCCAAAACTACTAGCTGCCCGTGTCAAAATAAGGGCACCCAGAGTTTAGGTTAAAACAATAAATTCTAGGTCAGTCATGTGACTGGTGTGAGAACTAAAACAGTTATTAGTCTTTATTTCAAAGTTAGGTAAATCAAGGGACCACGCCGTATGACACGGAACGGGTTTCCTCCCAAGAATACCATTGCATAAAACAACAGCGCAATGCTTAATAAAGAACAATGAAGCTATTACAAGACTCAGGTCGCATCACACAATGCAACCCAAGCTGGAGGATAGAGTTTTTACCTTATAATAGCCAAGAATGCTTGGTACGTGAAATTTCATCTTTTATTATTACTATAAGTGTATAGTGCCAAGTATCAATCATAGACAGCGTAAGTGCCCCATACCACTATGTTGCTGTATATAGGTTTACAACTAAAACCGCAAAGTCTCGTATTGGAAGTTGGATTTCCATCTGTGAACCAAGGCAAAAGATAGTCCTTACCGATTTGAGAGCCTCTAGTCCGCCCCTCGAGTCAGAGCTCGAGTGACCTTTGGATCGTTAGGTCGGTCCACCGATGTGGATTAAAATGCCTGAACACAGCGTATCCCCCCCCCTTGGGGCATAAATGAGCCAAATGACTCCATCGGCTCCACACAGTCACCGATATATCCGAGGCGCCTCGCAACCCAAAACCCACATAAGTCAGACTCGTCAGGGCGTGTCAAACCACTGACGCCACTTCTAACTAGAAAGAAACGCATGTCCTCCCTGATGTCCTCTCCCATTTTTGGTTCACAACCGGGGTGTGAGGCTCGCAAATTAACGTTACACAAAGCTATGCCGCACAGGCGGTGCTTTGATCACCAACCACAAGACTCTGCTTTCCAACAGAAGCCTTGATCATTTGCATCTTAGCATGCCACATAGGCAAACCACTCCATGCAACCGATATCCATCAATCACACAGAATGATATCCATTGTCAGACACACAGTCCATTTACAAGTCCTTTCTGGGTCTAAACGGAAACGGAGGCACCTTGTACCTCGCATATCCATCGATCTCCAAGTATGTCGAGATGATCACTTATTCCCTCCTTTTGGGTGTACGGACCAATCAAGATCATCAGGAATCATCCAAACGATGTGAAGACCTCCGATCTTCAACCACCGTCTTCACCTTCGACTTATCGTCGTATCAGTTATTCAGAATGGCATAAACCCGGTCTTTCCGAATAACTCGCGTATATAATAAACAAGTGTTACACAAACACAACATACGCCTCAGTCCAATTGATCATTCACTAACTGTAAATTTGTAAGAGAACAATTCCCCAAATATTAACCTCGAAGGCCGAAACCAACATCAGATCAATATCCAAGAAACCATTCATCTTAACTAATCTTCAGTTAGTTGCTAAATTTCACATTCTTAGGGAGAGGTTCCCATTAATTTTATCAAAGATAAATTCCTTAAATTTATTCTTTAATCTTCTTTTGAATATCAATTCAAACCAAATTATGGTTTATCCAAACTAGTCGGGATTAATGAACCTTACCGAAGTAATCAATTGTTAAATTTCCCAACCCCAACCTAATCATCCCATGAAGTAAAACTAGTCATATTTCATATCTAACAGCACGGTGTTATCCATAAATTCAATTACCATTTCACGTTTAAATCTAATTAAAGATTTAACTATCGCATGGAGCAAAACTGCTGATACTCCGTTCTCGATCGTTTCAATCTAATTAAAGATTCATTAAAACTCTACTGGGTTTTAATCTTCCAAAAAATCAATATTAATGATTGTTTAACTTGGGAAACCATATCCTATATTTAACTGAGTTAAAGAACCAATGTCACTTAAAACATGGTTCATTATAAACTCATAATCACATTCCATTTCATCAGCCCTTACCCGTAAATTATAGCGACCTTTTCCAAATTCGATTTGGACATAATTCCAAATCCAACCATTAGATTTCAAATATCTAATATTCATTGGAAAGCTCTTTTTGATACGAACCCAACGATTCCGGTTTTAGGTGAATCTGACGGTCAGATCCCCCGTAATGTCCATTCGAAGTCAATGGTCGAAATTCGCGAACTACCGCGGCGCGGCGCGTTCTATACAGGCCATTATATATATATATAATATATATATTATTTATATTACGTCGATTTCCTTTTAAGATGTATTTTATAAATCGTTTTAAATTCGTTTTCAAAACGATTTCAACTTCATATTCAATTTCGAATCAAAATTGAATATTCCACATCATCGATATACGAATGATAATATTTTCAAAACATTATATTTTGAAATCACTTCCTTTTCTATTTTCATTATAAAAATGAATATAATTGATATAAATATCGTTCGCATCAAAATGGCGCATATCTAACTATCACGGCTTTATATATTTCAATAACTTTGTTAGTCTATTCAACTAATGAATATTTTCTTCAACACATGAATATATATTTTTATTCAACACATGAATATATATTTTTATTCAGCACATGAATATTTATTTTATTCAACAAACGAATTTATATTTTTATTCAACACATGAATTTTCTATTCAACACATAAATATATATTTTATTCAACACATGAATTTTTATTCTATTCAACACATGAATTTATTTTATTCAACACAAGAATTTTTATCCCATTCAACCCATGAATTTTTATTCTATTCAACACATGAATATATATTTTTATTCAACACATGAATATTTATTCTATTTTCCAACTTGGAATGAGGCCCAATCAATTACCATATAATGTTAATTATATGGATACCATACAACACATGTATATTATAGCAACGATAAATAATCAACCATCATCCAGAGTGCACCACACAACTGCATAAGCATTAAATATAAATAATTAACGCTTACACAGCCTGTCAACCCATCGATTGACATACAACTAAACAATCGGGATTAGTGTACGTCAAATATCATCCCAATACCCGTGTGGGGTTTCAAATCAACAAACACAGATTTTTATTTGTACAGTTGGGCGATGTGTAAAATTTATAGTCCCAATCAGTATCAGTCAAATCGGTGTACATAAACAAATCGTTCGATTTGTAAATGAATATTTATTTTACTTCAACACATGAATATATGTTTTATTCAACACATGAATATATATTATTTTTCAACATCACAATCCATTTTCGCTACATAACAAAATCAAACAAGTCATCCATGGTCTGTTGACGATGGGTGTCGGGTGCTGCTAAGCACCGTCTGCATCCTAGTATATATATATATATATATATATATCTAACTAGAAATTAAAATAAAAGTGAGGAGTTCTCACCCATAAGCTTAACCAAACGCCGCGACTCTTCATATGTAGACAACCTTCACCGTGTTTTCAACGTAATCTGTTTTCACACAGATTATATTAAAAATCATATTTTTATTTCAATGCTACATACATAAAAATCGTATTTTTACCACGCTTCTTTCTATATAAAAATTATATTTTTATATTTCTTCTTCTTATATAAAGATCGAATTTTTATTTTCGCTACACCAGAATGAAAATCTAATTTTTCTAATATTAAAAATCAAATCTTTATTCTTTAACCATACATGTAAAAATCAAATTTTTATCGTTACTATACATATATAATAATCCAAATTTTATTATCATATAACATAAAAATCATATTTTTATTATTCCTATAATATAAAAATCATATCTTTATTCTTCCTATAATATAAAAATCATATCTTTATTCTTCCTATAATATAAAAATCATATCTTTATTCTTCCTATAATATAAAAATCATATTTTTATTCTTCCTATAACATAAAATTCGTATTTTTATTATAATTAAAATTACATTCTCTTCTCACATTTCAAAATCTAATTTTCTTTTCTTTGCATATTTTTATACTAGAGATGAATAAATAAAAATTGCATTTTTATACTAGATTAATTTCCTAGAAGAAAATAGAATAAAACTCACATTCTTTTCATGGACTGATTTGAAGGAAGGGGGGTTTCTTTACTGACGAGGTGGAAGGGGGCCTGTCTGATGGTCGCGGGTGGTAGGGTTGACCGGCGGTGAGCCCAGCGTGGCCAGAGGCGGCGGTTGGATGCTGTGGGTGTTCGCGGGCTTGGATCTCGCAGCTTATTTGGGGTCGTGGAGCTCGATGAGGTACCAATGGCGAAGGGCGATGGGTGGCTCATGATGGGAGGAGGGCGAGGCGGATGTGGCGTCAAGTTAGGGTGGAGCGACGGGGACCTGCTCTCGTTTTTTTTCTTTTTTTTTCTTTTTGATTTTCTGTAGATCGAGGGAGAGGAAGGTATAAGGGTGTTTAAATGTAAATGAATATATTTATTTATTTTAATTTAATTTTCAAAAAAATTGACTTTTCGGTCAAACCCCAAATGAGTCCCAACGGCTGTCGTCCCTAGCTAATTACCCTCATTCCGAACACAATAGGATATGTTTCGTAAGCCTGATTCGATCATTTTGATCAGTATTCGTTTAAATCAAAATATAAATCTATATATTGAATTTGAACGCACATTTCAATTTACCAGGGCCGCACACGGCCTCTAAAAATTCCCGAAAAATATTTTCTATCTTCGTATTGACGATACGGTCCTAACAAAACTAATTTCACCAAATTTTGAGGCCATTTGAAAAATGGTCATTTTCTGGTCGATAAGAATTGACTGAAACTATTAAAACACGTTTTCCTTCGCCACGCTAACATATTGATTCGAAAAATTAAGAATTCTGGAATCTAGCAATAACTTGGCATCCCGGATCCAAAAAAAGTGGTTTCGTCGAAAACCGAGGTCGTTTGCAATATTTCCATTTTTAAGGGCCAGAATTCCATAGCGACTATTCTGAAATTTCAACTGGGCATAACTTTTTATCCCCGCTATGGAATTTTAATTTTTTGGATTCGTTGGAAAGATATTTTCAATTAGATCCTAATATTTTTGGTTTTGCTAAAATCCGGTTTATTTTGAATCCATTACATTCATTTGAACTTTGAAATCGAATTTTCAAACTACCGCGCCATTTTAAATTCCTTTTATAATTAAAAATAAATATTTATATTCTAACGTCGATTTATATATATATTTTCTAATTCTATTAAAAATAAATTTCTCGGTGTAATTATTTAAAATAGTTCATTTTAAATATTCAAAATTCATTAAAATTGCCAAAATAAAAATCTAAAATTGGCTCAGATTTTCGGGTTATTATATAAAGTTTCTAGTTTAAAAAAATAAATTGAAATGGAATGGGATTCGATTTGATAATAATAGAAATGAACTTCTGTTGAGGAAGACTGATAATATATCTGGAATTTATAAGGCTTTGCCGTTATTCCATTTATAATTTTAGTCGGATACAGAAATTGGTATCGACTATATATTGGTTTTTTTTCCGTGAAAATTCCATAATTAATGGAATGTGATTTTGGGTTTATCGTCAACTGTGTTTTAAATGGCATTAGTTCTTTAAGCAAGTTAAAGACAAGATTTATTTCCTGAATTGGGAAAATTATTAAGTAATGATTGTTGGAAATTTAAACTGAATTTGAGTTTTAATGAATTTTAAATAGATTGAAAGGTGAATTTGATAACTAAAATTATCAAATTCGAGAAATGATCGAGATTGGAGTACCACCTGTTTTACTCCAGGCGATAGTTAAATCTTTAATCAAATTTGAACGTGAAATGGTATTTAAATTTACCGATAACACCATGGTTTTAGATATGGAGTATTGGCAGTTTTTCTTCATGGGATGAATATGTTGGGATTGAGAAATTAAAACAAATGATTACTTCGGTAAGGTTCGCTAATCCCGACTAGTTTGGATAAACCATAATTTTGTATGGATTGATTTCCAAAGGAAGATTAAAGAATAAATTTAAAGAATTTATCTTTGATAAAATTAATGGGAACCTTTCCCAAAGGATATGAATATTTAAATAAAATAAAATTTTCAGAATTGGAATGAGTCATATGTTGTGTTTTTATAGCACTTATTTATTACATACACGAGTTATTCAGAAAGACCGGGTTTATCCCATTCTGAATAACTAAATCGGCGATGAGTCGATGATGAAGACGGTGGTTGAAGACCGGAGGTCTTTACATCGTTTGGATGATTACTGATATCATATTGGGAAGTACACCCAAGATGAGGTAATAAGGGGTGATCGTCCAAACGTGCTTGGAGGTCGACCGAATATGCGCGGACCTCTCTCCTGTATTGGACAAACGGGACGAGGAATAAGGTGCCTCCGGTTTCGTTCAGAACTAGAACGAACTTTTAAATGAATGTTTGTCTGTCATCGGATTTCATTCTATGTGATTGATAGACATCGACTGCATAGCGTGAATTGCCTGTGTGGCATGCTGAGATGCAAATGATTAAGGCTTCTGTTGAAAAGCATAATCTTGTGGTTAATGATCAAAGCATGACTTTAATATAGCATAGCTTTGTGTAGCATTAATTCGCGAGCCTCACACCCCGGTGTGAACCAGAAACGGGAGAGGACTCCAGGGAGGACATGTGTTTCTTTCTAGCTAGGAGTGGTGTCTGGGTTTTGCATGCCTAGACGTTTTGCATGCCTAGACGTTTTACTTATGTGGATGGTGGATAGCGAGGCGCCTCGATTATATCGGCAATGTGGGGCCAATGGATGATATGATCTTTATACAGACCAGATTTATGCCCCATAGGGCGGGGAAACTTATGGTTCAGGCATTTTAATCCACATCGAGTGGACCGGCCCTGAAGATCCAAGGTGCAGTTGTGGCTGTTCCTGAGGCTCAGGCTAGAGAGTCTCGAAGCGGGAAGGACGATCCCTTACCTTGGTTCGCAGACGGAAATCCAACTTCTAATACGTGACATTGAGGTTTTTATTATAGAGCCTAGTATTGGCGACATGATATATGGTACCCATGTCGTCTAGGGTTTATACATTTATATTTGAAGTTGTTTTATACACTATACACTTACAATAATATCAAATGACTTATTTTAAACGTACCAAGCATGTTTGGCTATTATAAGGGAAAATCCTATCCTCCGGCTTGCGTTGCATTGTGTGATAGGACCTGGGTCTTATAATAGCTTCATTTTTTTCAAAAAGCATTGCGGTATTTTGTTATATGCACTGGTATTCTTGGGAGGAAACCCGTTCCGTGTTATACGGCGTGGTCCCTTGATATATCTGATTTTGAAGTAAAAGTTTTAAATAACTGTTTTAGTTCTCACACCTGTCACATGACTGACCTGGAGTTTATTGTTTTAACCTAAAATCTGGGTGCCCCTATTTTCCACACGGGCAGCTAGTAGTTTTGGTTTTGCAGATTTATATTCACAGGATCCTGGTTTATAACTGGAACAATATTCGGAAAGCTCTGTATCCGTTTATCTCTTTCAATTGTGATATATATTATTTTCCACTGCTATGTAATGTATTTTAATCTCTGATATTTATCAAATATATATTATTTGTTCATACTATGTATATTCTTGTACTCTGATGTAAATTTTTATAATAAGCAATGAAATGTTCTTCTGTTTGTGTTCTGATTTGTTGTGTTCTCAAATTTAATCCGGCTTTCCTTTACGGGGAAGTTCGGGTCGTCTCATTTTGGTATCAGAGCTTTGGTTTACAGAGCTCGAGAATAAGACACATTAGAACCAAACAAAAGAATTCATCAAAGATTGGATTAGTAATATCCAAGAGAATGGCTCGTTAGAGATAGGATCAGTAGTATCCTAGAACAAGTGTGAAGAGTGTTATTTTTAAAATAAAATTGAAAACAATATTTTTTTAATTTAAACTTTATTATTCGTATTTGAATATTTATTTTAAATTGATTTGGACAATCAAGTATATAAAGATTTTGCATATACTTCTGACCCACGTGTATTCGATGTTTTAATATACTGGATAGATATAGAATCACACACTAGTCGCCCGGAGATAATTCTTATGATAGCTCGAACATCATCAGAATTTATGTTCGAGTTTCGAAAGTGGGATGTCTATATATTTCCAATTGGTTAGTGTGAGAACCAAAAGTAGATCGGATATATTGTTGAGATTTGGCATCAAAAACATGATTTTCTTTATATATATTAACATTATGAATTTGAAACTTTAACCAACTAATTGATTGATGATTGTGTTGTGTGATTATTCATTTAAACCAACATGTGAATGAAAGGTATATTTTAGCCAAATTGAATCAATTTTTGAACCGAATTGAATTTTTTTTGAGATTGCATTCATATACATGTATATACATTGAACAGTCATAGCAAGGAGGCTAGAGCAGAGGAATAAAATTGTATGCTTGACAAATAAGTGCATGTTTACTAATTTAATGGGTTTGGATAATTTTATGAGCATGTTGGCCAGCGGCTTGGCTTTTTCTTTTTCTCTTTTGAGATGGGAGGGCCAGTGTGGTGGTTTGGGGATTTTCCCAGTGCTCCCCCATACAACGGAGGAAATGGCGAAATTTTTCAAAAATTTAGGGAGTTGGACAAATTTTTGAAAAATTTGAAATTCTTAGAAACTAAAAAGTTAAAGAATGAGAGCCAAACTAAAAGTTGAGTTGATTCGTTAAACAACTTTCAGCTCTGTTCACTTTCGAGGACGAAAAGATTTTAACTGGGGGAGATTGTAATAACCCGGAAAATCAGAACCAATTTAAAATTTTTATTTTGGCAATTTTAATGAATTTTGAATATTTAAAACGATTTATTTTAAATAATAACGACAAGAAATTTATTTTGAACAGAATAAGAACAAATATATATATTTGAATGGAAGTTAGAATATAAATATTTATTTTAATTATAAAAGGAATTATAAATGGCGCGGTAGTTTGAAAATTCAATTTTAAATTTCGAATTTCAAACGAATGTACAGGATTCAAAATAGACCGGATTTTAGTTAAACAAAAAATATTTGAATCTGTTTGAAAATATATTTCCAATGAATCCGAAAAATCAAAATTTCATAACGGGAATAAAAAGTTATGTCCAGTTGAAAATTCAATATAGTCGCTATGGAAATATAGCCCTTAAAAATAGCCATTTTGCAAACGACCTCCTTTTTCGATGAAACCACTTTTGTTGGATCCGGAATGTCAAATTATTGCTAGATTCCAAAATTAATAATTTTTGGAATCAATATGTAAGCATGGCAAAAGAAAACGTGTTTGAACAGTTTAAGTCAATTTGGATCGACTAGAAAAAGACCATGTTTCGAAACAGTCTCCAAATTCGATGAAATTAGTTTTTTTAGGACCATATCATCCCAACATATCCAGATTTATTTTTCTGGAATTTTCGGAGTTCATATGTGACCCCGATAAATTAAAATGTACATTTGAAATTAAAATATAATGATTTATATTTTAAATTTAATGGAAACTGATCGTAACAGTCGAACTGGCTTACGGACATATTGATCATCGCTAGTCTATGAATTAGAAAAGCGCGATATTTCAATTAAATTCTGCAAGCATACAGGTGTGTAGCAAACAGGTCGAACACAGGGAGGTGTAATTAAAAATTATTATTTATCTATTCTTAGGCGAGTTAAACAGAATTTGGAGTTGTTTTTAATGTTGTTGAAATTACTCTGAATCTAATCAGTATCAAATTCAACAATTGAAAAGAAGAGGAACAATTACTAGAGAAAGAAAATAACAACTAGAACAATAACAGAAATTAAAAGTAGGATTCCTGCTGAAACTAATCAAACAGTGAATCGCTAACAAGCAGCAATAAAAGACAATAACAATATGCGTTCTACCCAAGACCTAATTAGGTAGATAACACAAATTGTTATGAAATTAAAATAACAATAAAACTAGAAAAGAAAAGACTTTTATTAGAACAAAAGAGAATACAGAATAGAAAAAGAATGCCTTTACAATGGGACATCATGTATATTTATAGAGATGTAGACCAAATCCCAATCAAATCAATGACTAAATGGCCCTCTTTTCTCAAGAAGTAATATCATATCTCTTGCCTTCCTTGACTAGGCTTGTTTGGAAATAATTCTTTTAAGAATATCTGATGCATATCTTGGTGAATATCTTCCAAATGGCTAGTTGATTGGTAATTAGATTGCATGCGATTAATTACTCCAAACAAGGATGCTCATCAAACTCCAAAGGCAACAAAGGATGAAATCTTCAAAATTGATCACTTTTTTTTGGCAATAAATCAATCAGAAATTCTTCTAATTGGAAATTTAAAAATGAATGTTCTGAAGTGATTTCCATGAATACTTCTGAAATGTCTATTAGTGATTATCATACATACACACGAATATGTATATATATAATATAACACTAATTAATATTCTTCATGGCAAAGGGCCAATGTGAACGCGTTCCGTTTTTTTGGCAAAAAGTGAGCTCGACAGGGATCAAACTCAGGTCTCTCAGTACAAATCTCTATGCATTTACCAGTGAGCCACAACGTCTTTTGTAATTGAGATGGCTTTAGTACGGGGAAGTAGCTTTTTATCTGTAGTTGGCCTTTAAAATGAAGGGGCATTTCTTGACATCCTGTAAAAACACACAAAAGTAACCAAAGTATCATTTATTTATTTACAAAAGATAAAATATACGAGCATAAAATAAACACATTTCTATGTTAATCAAATACCCCCACACTTATCTTTTACTCGTCCTCGAGTAAAAAGAAAATGAAAAACTAACTAGATAGGTCGCACTTTCGTAGGAAACACGATTGCATTGAGTGCATGCAACAAGTCGTTAAACCTCTAGGTGTCCCTAGTAGGACGAGTGGTGTCTCGTGAGGGTTTTCAGCGGATACTACCCACAAAATCCAAATGCAGTATGCTATGATTCTAATGAAACTACATGAATGCAATGGACATATGCAAAAATAAAAACGAAAAATGAAAACACGACTTATCTCAGGAAAGTGGTACAACAAATTAAGTTAATAATTTCTAATCAATTGATTTTATTTTAGATACCTCGACTTGTCACAAATTTTCAATATAAATCAAGTTTTCAAATGTTAAATTCCAGTTTGGCCAGTTAGTTCGGTTGATAACATAGTGTAGCCATGAAATAGATTCTTAGTTTGCTTGGCACAGTTTGCAAAGTGGTATTCTAATTTTTCTCATGTATGGCTAGTTAAATCAATAAGGTCAAGAAGTGTTTGGGCATCATCGCTTATTCTTTATTCTATAAAATTTTAAGGTTTATGATTAAGTACATACACCTAACTTAGAAGACCAAGGTTTACCACCCATGCACTGCCTCGCGGACTAACGGAGAGTGGGTAAAGAGCTTGGCGGATTATGCAGGCCGACTTTGACTTTGTCAACAACGTGTCGGTAATCCTTAGGTGTCCAATCTCATAAAATGAGACCAAGATATTCCAACACCGACTTTGTCAACAACGTGTCGGATAGAGCTTGGCGGGTTTGCACACCAACGCTCGATATACAAGCAATGTTGGATACCCTTGGATTACTATTATTATTATTGAATTTATAAGCACAAAAAGAGAGTTACGCGAGTTCAACTTAACACAATTTAGTTTTAAAGATTTGACAAGCCATTATAAGTATTTTAAGTCCTCCACTTATTTAAACAACGTCTACAATATAGAATAGATTTCATGGCCATCACCTAAGAATCTCCCTATGTACCGGTTACACTATTATCCCTCAAAATTAAACTTTTCATTATATTTCTTATTCGATCTAAGTTGAGAGAAAAAAATACTATCAACTGGCTAAAAATTGTACACTTATTTTGTTGTATCAATTGAAAATGAGTCGTATTTAAAAAAAAATATGGTATGTTACTACGATATAAAATGTATGATGGTCCTACATGAAAAGAAAGAAAAATTAAAGAAAAATCAAAAGAATGCAATGCAGACTCCCCCCACACTTGATTGAGACAGTGTCCCAACTGTCTAAGGCAGAAAAAAAATAGAAAAAATGAAAAATAAAAATAAAAGAAAAAGAACGTGTACCACCTGAATTTATGGTGGATGATCAGACTCATGCAGATCGATAGGGTCATTTTCGTCATATTGCTCGAATTCTAAAAATGGTTTCAGTCATTGACCGTTTACTTTGAAGACTTTTCCATCCCTAGGATTTTCAATTTCAACCGCTCCATGAGGATATACTGTTTTCACAACATAAGGTCCAGTCCATCGAGATCTGAGTTTTCCTGGAAACAAATGAAGTCTAGAGTTGTATAAAAGAACTTTTTGACCTACGTTGAATTCCTTACGAAGTATGTTTTTGTCGTGTTGGGCTTTGGTTCTTTCTTTGTAGATTTTCGCATTTTCATATGCCTCATTTCTTAATTCCTCTAATTCCGAAATTTGTTACTTCCTATGTGAGCCGGCTTTTTCTAAGTCAAAATTCAAAAATTTTATGGCCCAAAGAACACGATGCTCTAATTCAAGAGGTAAGTGACAGGACTTTCCAAAGATTAATCGATATGGTGACATTCCTAGATTGGTTTTATAAGCAATGCGAAAAGCCCAAAGTGCATCAATCAGTTTTACGGACCAATCTTTTCTATTGGAATTCACGGTTTTCTCAAGAATTTGTTTGATTTGTCTATTGGAGACTTCTACTTGCCCACTAGTTTGTGGATGGTAGGGGGTCGACAGCTTGTGTGTGATTGAGTATTTCTTGAGCAAGGACTCAAAAGCACGATTACAGAAGTGAGTGCCATTATCGCTAATGATAGCTCGAGGTGTGCCAAAGCGTGAAAAGATGTTTTCTTTGAGGAATTTTACAACAACCTTATTGTCGTTGGTTTTGGTCGGAATGGCTTCAACCCATTTTGAGACATAATCTACCACAAGTAAGATGAAAAGATTCCCAAATGAATTAGGGAATGGTCCCATGAAATCGATGCCCCAAACATCGAATAACTCAATAACTAAAATGGGGTTGAGAGGCATCACGTTTCGCTTAGAGATTCGACCCGTTCTTTGACATCGCTCACATTTAGAGCAAAATTCGAAAGCGTCACGGAAGAGTGTGGGCCAATAAAAACCTCTTTGCAAAACTTTTGCAGCAGTTTTTCTTGCTCCAAAATGACCGCCACAAGCATGGTCATGTGAGAAGGGGAGAATACTTTGGTATTCATGATCGGGCACACACCTTCGAATGATTTGGTCTGGACAGTATTTGAAAAGATATGGGTCGTCCCAATAGAAGTTTCGAACTTTCGAGAGAAATTTTTGTTAATCTTGTTTCGACCATTCAGTGGGTGTTTGTTGTGTGACAAGATAATTCACAATGTCAGCGTACCAAGGGGTGTTAGAGATCGAAAGGAGTTGTTCGTCAGGAAAATAGTCATTGATTTGGGTGTCGTTATCATTTTCGTGCACAATTCGAGAGAGATGATCAGCTACGACATTTTCAGAACCCTTTTTATCTCGTATTTCTATATCGAATTCTTGAAGAAGAAGGATCCAACGAATCAAGTGGGCCTTGGCATCCTTTTTAGAAAGCAAATATCGTAGGGCAGCATGGTCAGTGTAAACTATGACTTTGGATCCTATGAGATATGGTCAGAATTTCTCAAGAGCGAAGACAACTGCCAAAAATTACTTTTCAGTAGTTGAGTAATTCAATTGGGCCTCGTTTAAGGTTTTGCTAGCATAGTAAATGACTCGAGGGAGTTTATCAATTCGCTGACCCAAGATGGCTCCAATTGCAAAGTCAGAAGCGTAGCACATAAGTTCAAAGGGTTGAGTCCAATCAGGAGGTTGAATGATGGGAGTTGTGGTCAAGATTAACTTAAGAGTTTCAAAAGATGTTTTGCAATCATTGGAAAATTCAAACTTTACGTCTTTGGCAAGTAAATTCGAGAGAGGTTTTGAAATTTTTGAGAAATCCTTAATGAATCTTCTATAGAATCCTGCATGGCCAAGAAATGAACGAACATCTTTGACAGACTTAGGAGGAGGTAAATTAGCAATCAAATCGATTTTGGATTTATCGACTTCTAGGCCATCTTTGGAGAAGACATGACCTAGAACTATCCCCCTTTTTACCATAAAGTGACATTTTTCCCAATTAAGCACGAGTGATTTCTCCTTACAACGCTTAAGGACGAGTTCTAAATGAGTGAGACATTGGGAAAAAGATGATCCATATATTGAAAAATCGTCCATGAATATTTCCAAGAATTCTTCCACCATATCAGAGAAAATACTCATCATACACCTTTGGAAAGTCGCGGGGGCATTACAAAGACCAAAAGGCATGCGACGATAAGCAAAGGTTCCAAAGGGACAAGTAAAGGTGGTCCTATGTTGATCTTCTAAAGCAACAGGAATTTGGTTATAGCCAGAGTATCCATCGAGAAAACAGTAGTACTCATGTCCCGCTAAGCGTTCGAGCATTTGGTCAATATAAGGCAAGGGAAAATGGTCTTTTCGTGTGGCTGAGTTAAGCTTTCGATAGTCGATACACACATGCCATTTTGTTTTGATTTTTGTTGGGATGAGTTCATTACTGTCGTTTTTGATCACTGTGACTCCCGACTTCTTTGGTACAACTTGTACCGGACTCACCCAAGTACTATCAGAGATGGGATAGATGATGTTATTGTCTAGACATTTGATTATCTCCTCCTTGACCACTTCTCTCATGTTTGGGTTTAATCGCCTTTGAACCTCACGGGTGGGTTTAGCCTCATCAACTAAATGTATGCGATGTTCCACAATTGATGGGCTAATTCCTTTTATATCGCTAATTTCCCACCCCAAGGCGTCCTTATTTTCCCACAAGATATCCAAAAGTTTTTCTTCTTGGTCCTTGATAAGATCGGAAGCCAAGATTGCGGGAAAAGTTTTTGAAGAGTCTAGGTAGGCATACTTAAGGTCTGGTGGCAAGGGTTTGAGGTCTAACTTAGGAAGTTCTTGTGTATCAACATTGGTCAACATTCCTTGGTTAGATTCAGGTGATGAAGTGTCGGAGTCAAGAATTTTGTTTAGTTCAGAAATGTATTCGAGTTCATCGAAATCAGAGTCGAAATGGTCAAGACACATTCTCAAGGCTTCAGAAGTGTCACTAGAGGTTTCATCAACTGTGGTTTGAATCATGTCAATTTCATCGATCTCAAAATCCCTAGGTTGTTTGTTGAGATTAAAGATGTTTAGCTCAATGGTTAGGTGCCCGAAGGAAAGTCGAAGCTGACCATTCCTACAATTAATGACAGCATTAGAGGTTGCTAAGAAAGGGCGTCCTAAGATCAATGGTATTTGAACTTTGGGATTTGAGATAGGCTCTGTTTCTAGAACTATAAAATCAACAGGGAAGTAAAACTGTTCGATCTGTATCAAGACGTCTTCGATAATTCCCAATGGCTTTTTGATAGATCGATCGGCTAGTTGAAGTGTGATGTTTATTGGTTTAATCTCCCCTAGTCCAAGTTGACGATAGACAGTATAAGGGAGAAGGTTGACACTGGCACCAAGGTCGAGTAGGGCACGAGAGATGTGAGTGTTTCCTATTTTACAATCAATCGTAGGGCAGCCAGGGTCTTTATACTTGACTGGGGCAAGATTTGAAAGAATAGAGCTTGTATATGCAGTTAGAATGGCGGTTTTTGGGACATTGGTCGCACGTTTTTGTGTGCACAATTCCTTAAGACATTTAGCATATTGAGGAATTTGTTCAATGGTTTCTAAAACAGGAATGTTCACACGGACTTGTTTGAAAATTTCCAGAATTTTATCGAAATTTGCCACTTTCTTCTTATTATTGAGTCTATGAGGAAAAGGAGCTACTGGTTTTTCGACTCTGTGATGAGTTTCATCATTCGAAGAAGAAGGTTTATCCAAGGAAATAGAAGGTGGTAAGGTCGTAGAAGATGGAATGTTGGTATTGCCAACATTAATTTTTGAAGGTGGGTCGGGTTTGCCGACACTGGGAGAAGAATTGTTGGGATTGCCAACATTTAAGGAAACTTGAGGTTTAGAGGAATTGGCATTCGAAGCCAATGGGTGATCATCAAGATTAGGGATTGGGGTCGAGTTAGAACGTTCGTCAGGGTCGCCCACGTTATTATCAACCCTCTTACCAGATCGAAGGGTTGTAATTGCGTTGACTGGATTATGATTTTCGTCCTCACAAGAATTTACAGCACGAGAGTTATATTTTGGATTCACCTCAGTTTGACTAGGCAACTTTCCCTTCTCGTTATTTTTCGCCATTTCCTTTATCATATTCATCATTTGGTCCATTTTAGTGTCTTGCGAGTTTATTTTAGCTTCGTAAGAGTTCATATGTTTCTCTAATCGAACAAAATCTTGTGACGATTGACCAGATTGAGAGGATAAGTTCGATGATTGAAAATTGGGGTGCCTATAGGATTGTTTGGATTGAGGTGCAGCTTGAGAGGTTTGAGAATTGGCAGGTGGAGCTTGGTAATTCGGATTGGGGATAAAGGGTTGCATGTGAGATGGGTTAGCCGAATTATTGGGGTTCGACCAAGAAAAATTTGGGTGGTTCCTCCAACCAGGATTGTACGTGGCTGAGTAAGGGTTATTTTGAGCTATAGCATTGGCTTGGTCCTGAGAGTAATAGTGGGGTAACCCTTCTCCGACTTGAGGAGTTTGACTTTCTAAAGGAATTTGACTTGGGTCCACGACATGCACTCCTCTAGTAGAAGTACGAATGGGAACACGAATCGATTCCCATTGCATGTCCTTTTCAGAATAATCTTCTAAGAACTGCCAAGCTTCATCGGCTGTTTTAGACATAACATCTCCTCCACACATTGATTCTAGTTGAGTTCTAGACTGATAATTAAGCCCTTCATATGCAATTTGACACAAGTGATCTTTTAGAATTCCATGTTGAGGACAACTATACAGTAGTTGGTTGAATCTCTCAAAATATTTTGAAAAAGTTTCCCCCTCATTTTGACAAAATTGGTTTATCTCAGTTCGAATTTTGAGAGTTTTATGGAAAGGAAAAAACTTTTTCAAGAATATAGTGACAAATTCATCCCAACTTCTTATAGAATGTTTTGGAAGAGAATTTAGCCATCTTTTAGCGCTTTCAAGTAATGCAAATGGGATTAGCCTTAGCTTGATCGGTTCGTTAGATAATTGTTGCATTTTTGTTGTGGACGCATACAATTCAAATTCACTTAGAAATTCATAAGCATTTTCAGACCCAGTAAATTTTGGTACCCCTCGGATAAAAGAATGTTTTAGCTCAAAATTGTTCCCTTCAGCTGGTGGAAACACGATGACAGAGGGTTGAACGGTCCTAGTAGGATAACATCGATCACGAAGAGACAAGGGTCTATCCATTTGGATATTGAGATTTTGAAAATTTTGATTTATTTGACTTTGATCTCCAAAGTTTGGAAAGTTTTGATTCACTCGATTTTGATCCAATTCGGTTGGAAAATTTTGGTTGATACGAGAACCCCTAGGAGAATTTTGTTGGCTAACACTTTTTTCACTCATTGTTGTTAAATGCACGCATAGAAATTAGCTACAATGAAGTTTTCTGTCCTTATTGGCTCCTAACCCAAAATTATAAAGTGATGCGTTTGATTACTTAGATCAAAAGATTTCTCAGCCAGTTAACGGACAGGAGTTATCAGTGCACCAGGAATCACCCTAGCAATGCAGCCGATGGTTTAAGTACCTTCAGAGTAACAACCGATATAATATTTACGAATCATCGTAATATTTATAAACGGTTATTTCTCTGCCGTAGTCTAGATACCAAGAAATAATTCATTCCAAATGAATCAACTATCACAATATAACTAAGCCCTAGATGAGCCCGTGACTCCCTTAAGTCCAACGTCTAACCGTTATTATTAGTCAGATTCTACGATGAAATGCAATTTGTGGGCTAAGGAAAGGGTGATGAAATCCCTCACCTTATGTGAATTGGGGTATTGCCCTTAAGAGAATGAATAAAAAATGCAGAAATCACACAAAATAATTGCAAAAATTAAAAATTGTACATTCAAAGCCGCTGCCCCTGCAGAATTTTTTTACAACAATTTGTATATTTTCAAAGCAGCTTCAGCACCTGTAGAGTTTAGAAAAATATTACAGTGGGGGTATGGCAGTCCTTCCAGTGGAATTGAGTAGCTTGATCTCTGAATTCCAGTGTTGCAATTCCTTGACTGTATAGATCTCGTTTGATTGCTTGAGTTTATGCTTTTCACGTTGCTCTTCGAATTCCATTTTTTTCTCAAGGAAAGAAGTTGAAAACCAAAAGGAATGGAAAGAAAAGCAAGGATTTTAACAGTCACAAGGAATGAGAAGAAAACAATACTATTAATAAGGAGAAAACCCCATGAAAATGCAACTCGGTATGATTAAATAAAACAGAACGCCTAGTCCACCGCACCCTGGGTCACACAAACGCACACCAAATTTAAATGACGCACACAAGGTTGATTCACCTTTTAATATAATGCATACAATATGATCTCACACAAACGAAAATTTTTGGAAACAAATAATTTCCAATAAAATTACGCTCTTTCTCTCTCTATTTTCAACAGGCTGAAATCGAACTCCAAAAAGAATAAAAAGTTAGTACATCACGCAAACAAATCACCCAAGTATCACGCATGAAATAAAATCCTTTAAAACTTCCTTTAAATAAAAAAATCAAATCCGCACCTTTTTTATAAGTAACAAATCACGCAGTTAGGAAAGGAAATCACGCCCTAAAAAAAATGAATCACGAAATCGAATTTTCAGAAATCGAATCGCAGCAGATTTTTTAGTTGTTGGAAACCCAGGTGGTTCACGCGGTGATGATTTGGAAGTGGCTTCAGAATTTTTTGCTGTTCGAAATCGATTTGGGGTCCTGTAGTGGGGTTTTGAACTTCCGATGTGGGTTATAGATTGGATCAGATCTGAAGTATGTTGGTAGCGTGGAGATATTTGATGAGCAGGGTTTCGGGTTTTGGGTTTCAACTATGATGTGGAAGTCGATTGTGTAATTGATGAGAGAGTATTTCAGATCTTGGTTGTGGCGATTTTTCTTGAGAGGGTTTGGGGTTATGCTCTTTGGAGATCTGGGTTGAAGGAAAGGGGTTGTGAATTTCAGGAGGGGAGATGGTAGGCGGGGGTGTTCGGTGGAACTTGTGGCCTGTTGCAACGCTGACTTGGTTTCAGTGTATTTGCTAATTAAGATGGGGAAAGGGGTGTTGTTGAAGGAGTTGAATTGTTGTAGGTGGAAAGGGATGAAATCGGTAGAGAAGGTTTTCGGCAGTCTGTCTTAGGAAGTGGGTGGTTGAACGGCGTTCAGAGATGGTAAAGGCGCACTGGGTGGGATGATTGTTATAGTCGAAGAGGGCTGTAATTTTGTGACTAGATGGTCACTGTTATGGTATGGTTGTTGTTTGCAGATGGTTGGGAATTCAAGCAGATGGGTTATGGATGATCAGAAAGAGGTCGGCTTTGTTTGTTTGTGGCAAAGTTTGTTGACTGCGGTGGCGGAATTGTTTCAAAAGTGAACTGGTATTGCGAGATGACAGAGAGGATGCAGAGAAAGGAATTTTTTTTTAGCAAAAGAAATTGTATATATATATATATTTTTTGTTTTGTTTTTGAAACTTGGAAAAGAAGAATGGAAAGATTATGTACTGAAAAGAGGAAAGAAATCAGGAAATTGGCATGTATTTTTTTATTTAGAAGATCATGGTATTAATGTATAACACCCAATCAACTAGTCAAGATTATTTTTTTCTATATATACACAAAAACAAAAGGAGAAAAATAAAACAAAAAATAACACGAATCGGAAATTAAATAAATAATAAAATTTAATCGTTACCTCCCCGGCAACGGCGCCAAAAACTTGATCGTCGCTAGTCTATGAATTAGAAAAGCGCGATATTTCAATTAAATTCTGCAAGCATACAGGTGTGTAGCAAACAGGTCGAACACAGGGAGGTGTAATTAAAAATTATTATTTATCTATTTTTAGGCGAGTTAGACAGAATTTGGAGTTGTTTTTAATGTTGTTGAAATTACTCTGAATCTAATCAGTATCAAATTCAACAATTGAAAAGAAAAGGAACAATTACCAGAGAAAGAAAATAACAACTAGAACAATAACAGAAATTAAAAGTAGGATTCCTGTTGAAACTAATCAAACAGTGAATCGCTAACAATCAGTAATAAAAGACAATAACAATATGCGTTCTACCCAAACCTAATTAGGTAGATAACACAAACTGTTATGAAATTAAAATAACAATAAAACTAGAAAAGAAAAGACTTTTATTAGAACAAAAGAGAATACAGAATAGAAAAAGAATGCCTTTACAATGGGACATCATGTATATTTATAGGGATGTAGACCAAATCCCAATCAAATCAATGACTAAATGGCCCTCTTTTCTCAAGAAGTAATATCATATCTCTTGCCTTCCTTGACTCGGCTTGTTTGGAAATAATTCTTTTAAGAATATCTGATGCATATCTTGGTGAATATCTTCCAAATGGCTAGTTGATTAGTAAATAGATTGCATGCGATTAATTACTCCAAACAAGGATGCTCATCAAACTCCAAAGGCAACAAAGGATGAAATCTTCAAAATTGATCACTTTTTTTTGGCAATAAATCAATCAGAAATTCTTCTAATTGGAAATTGAAAAATGAATGTTCTGAAGTGATTTCCATGAATACTTCTGAAATGTCTATTAGTGATTATCATACATACACACGAATATGTATATATATAATATAACACTAATTAATATTCTTCATGGCAAAGGGCCAATGTGAACGTGTTCCGTTTCTTTGGCAAAAAGTGAGCTCGACAGGGATCGAACTCAGGTCTCTCAGTACAAATCTCTATGCATTTACCAGTGGGCCACAACGTCTTTTGTAATTGAGATGGCTTTAGTACGGGGAAGTAGCTTTTTATCTGTAGTTGGCCTTTAATTTGAAATGAAGGGGCATTTCTTGACATCCTGTAAAAACAAACAAAAGTAACCAAAGTATCATTTATTTATTTACAAAAGATAAAATATACGAGCATAAAATAAACACATTTCTATGTTAATCACATATCCCATTGTGTTCGGAATGTGTGTATTTAGCTAGGGACGACAGTCGTTGGGTTTGGTTTCGGGTTTTGAGTGATAAACAGATAAAGTTTGAATTAAATAATATTTAGATTAAATAATAAGGCCCTAAGTCAGCCCTAGGATCGGTTAAACGTTGTGTTCCCTAGTCAACGCTTTCAAACCCGCAGCCATCCAACGAAATCGATGGTGATAATCTTCGATTCTTCCTCCTCTCTTTTGTCAAAATCCACGCAACAAACCAGGGCGCATCCAAATGGAAAATTGATCGGTTTGAGAGAGCAACATATCAAACAGTCGAGATGGACTCTCATTTCAGAAATTGCAAGAAATTGATACGCAAAGTGGCTCCGTTCGCTGGCGCTGCACAGCGAGGAGGGGTATGAGTAGGGTCCCCTTTTGGGCGATGGGAGAGGAAGCTTCGAGTTTCAGGCGAGCGCGCCTGATCTTGGTTACCGCGAGCAAAAGGGGGCGCAAATCTGAACCCTAGAGGGGTGACATGGGTTTCGTTCATTCCAGTCTTTGTCGTGGAAGATGATAAGGGTAATACCCTTAATTGATTAAGTTAATAATGCTTAGAAATTATTTAATTAAATAAATGACAATATTTTTTAAAATAAAATTAGAATAGTTTTTGAAAAATAAAATTAGAATAGTTTTTGAAAATAAAATTAGCTTTTTTTTAAAATAGCAATAGCAAAATAAAAATATGATTTTTATTTTATATGTAGCGATGTAAATATAATTTTTATCATAGGAAAAACAAGTTAAAAATATGATTGGTTTGAAATAAATAAATATGATTGTTTTAAAATAAACAAATATGATTGGTTTAAAATAAATAAATAGGATTGTTTTAAAATAAACAAATATGATTTGTTTAAAATAATTAAATAGGATTGTTTTGAAATAAACAAATATGATTGGTTTAAAATAAAAATAGCTTAGTTATAAAAAGCTAAAACATGATTTTTAAGATTATAAGGATTTGATTTTTATAAATAGAAAGGATTTGTTTTTTATACATTCATTAGCAATAGAAAAGATTGGATTTTTATATATTCATTAGCGATAGAGAAATACGGTTTTTATAATGAATAGCAACATAAAAATATTATTTTTAGTTAGATAAAAATATAAATTTTATCGTATGTATGAAATACTATTTTGAATAGGATAAAAATAGAATTTTCATATATGTAGCGAAATAAAATTATGATTTTGGAATATAAACAACGTTGATTAAAAATATGATTTTTAATATAAATTTCATGAAACAGATTGCGTTGGAATCAGAACAGCCTGAGTAACAATAAGGAATGGAGGAGTGGATCCCAAAGGTGAGAACTCAGTATAATTTTCTTTATACAGTTATTTATTTCATAACTGCATATATGAACTGCTCCCCGTCGTCCACAGACCATGGACGACTTGTTTGATTGTTTGGTCTGGTTGATTGATTTATTTGTATTGATTTTGATGTGAAATGAACTGAATTAAATATTCATGTGTTGGAATATTTTATCATTAAAAATCTAATTTTTAACGTGTATATGAATAAAATAAATATTCATTTTACAAATCGAACAATTTGTTTATGTACACGAATTTGACTGATATTGATTGGGATGATATGTTTTACTCATCGGGCAACTGCACTAATAATATTCAGTGTTTGTTGATTGAAACCCCACACGAGTGTTGGGATGATATTTGACGTACACTAATCCCAATTGTTTAGTTATATATCGATCGATGGGTTGACAAACTATTGTAAGCTTTAAATATTTATATTTAATACTTATGCAGTGTAGAATGCACTATGGATGATGGTTGATTGTGTATCATGGTTATTTTATACATGTATTGTATGAAATCCATATAATCAACATTATACGGTAATTGACTGTGTCTGATTCCAGTTCAGAAAGAATGAATATTTTAAAATAACGAATATTTTATAATAATATTTAGTAAAAGATCAAAATCTGATTTTGATGTCCAATTTGGGATGGACACAAATATATTTAACTATATAAAGCCGTGTTGATTAGATGTGCGCCATTTTGGCGTGAATGTTATTTATATCGATTTTATTCATTTTTATAATGAATATCGAAAAGGAATTGATTTCAAAATCTGATGTCTGAAAATATTATCATTTATATATTAATGATATGGAATATTCAATTTTGATTTGAAATTGAATATGAAGTTAAAATCATTTTGAAAATGAATTTAAAAACGATTTATAAAATACGTTTTAAACGGAAATTGATGAAATATAAATAATATATATATAATGGCTTGAATAGAACGCGCCGCGCAGCGGTAGTTCGCGAATTTCGACCGTTGACTTCAAATGGACATTACGGGAGATCCGACTGTTGGATTCTCCTAAAACCGGAACCATTGGGTTCATATCGAAAAGAGATTTCTAAAAAATATTAGAGATTTGAAATATAGTAGTTGGATTTGGAATTATGTCCAAATCAATTTTGGAAATGTCGCTGTAAGTGCGGTTCGATGGCCGTTTATGGAAATCGACTGTACGAGCCTTGATAAAGTTATTAAAAATATCAATAATTAGTGTAAAATATAAGAAATGATTTGGAAAGAATCGGGATGAAAAATTCCATATTTGAAAAGATAAAAATAGATTTTTATCGAAATGAACTACAATTACAATCCAATTATTTTTAAATAAATAAATTGGATATGAAATGGTTTTAAAAATAACCCGAATTTCTAATATATGAATAGGAATGGATTTGAATTGAAATTATCTTCGGAATATTTCGATATTGGATTCCGTGATTATATGGGCATTGTGGAGAAATTTGGAAGATATATATATATATATATATATATATATATATATATATATCGTTATTCCGATATGATGTTTGTTGAGTTCAGAATTTGATAATGAATATATGCCGATATATTTTCTATTCAGAGCCTTGTATTTAATATTAAATGGGATTTTGGGTTTGTCGTGAATGGTGTCTTCACTAACACTATTCTTAAACCCAATGGACTTAAGGAAAATAGAAACTTACTGGAGGTTAGCTAAGTTGAATGGTAATCTGGGTATTGATCTGATGTTTGTTTCGGCCTTCGGGATTAATACTAAGGGAATTGTTCTCTTACTAATTTACGGTTAGAGACTGATGGATTGGTGTCTTCATCAACACTGTTATGAAAACCTGTGTGAAAAGAATAAGTCTTTTAACCAGGATTTAAAGAAGAATTACCGATTAATGAATATTTAATTGGAATTGAAATGGAATGTAAGTCAGGTTTATTGTGAACTGTGTTTTAACGACATTCGTTCTTTAACCCGATTTGCAGTGAAATGTGATTTGGAATTTATAAATCTTTATTTTAATATTTAATGGAATTTCCAAAGTAAAATTTTCCAGATTAATAAAATAAACTGAAATGGAATGGGATTCAATTTGATAATAATTAAAATGAACTTCTGTGGAGGAAGACCGATAATATATATGGAATCTAAAAGGCTTTGTCGTTATTCCATTTATAAATTTAATCGGATACAGAAATTGATTACAATTATATATTGGTTTGTTTTTCCGTGAAAATTCCACAATTAATGGAATGTGATTTTGGGATTATCGTGAACTGTGTTTTAAATGACATTAGTTCTTTAACCCAGTTAAAGACAGGATTTATTTCTTGAATTGGAAAAATCATTAAGTAATGATTGTTGGAAATTTAAACTGAATTAGAGTTTTAATGATCTTTAAATAGACTGAAAGGTGAATTCGATAGCTAAAATTATCAAATTCAAGAAATCATCGAGAATGGAGTACCACCAGTTTTACTCCAGGCAATATTTAAATCTTTAATTAGATTTGAATGCGAAATGGTAATCAAATTTACTGATAACACCGTGGTGTTAGATATGGAGTATTACAAGTTTTGCTTCATGGGATGAATAGGTTGGGATTGGGAAATTAAAACAAACTTCGGTAAGGTTCGCTAATCCAGACTAGTTTGGATGAACCATAATTTGGTATGGATTTATTTCCAAAGGAAGATTAAAAAATAAATTTAAAGAATTTATCTTTGATAAAATTAATAGGAACTTTTCCCAAAGGATATGAATATTTAAATAAAAGAATATTCAGAATTGGAATGAGGCGTACGTTGTGTTTTTATAGCACTTGTTTATTATATAGGCGAGTTATTCAGAAAGACTGGGTTTATCCCATTCTTAATAACTGAATCGGCGACGAGTCGACGATGAAGACAGTGGTTGAGGACCAGAGGTATTCACATTGTTTGGATGATTACTGATGTCTTGATTGGGATGTACACCTAAGACAAGGTAATAAGTGGTGATCGTCTAGACGTACTTGGAGATCGACCGGATATGCGAGGAACTATCTCCTGTATTGGACATACGGGACAAGGAATAAGGTGCCTACGGTTTCGTTCAAACCCAGAAATAACTTGTAAATGGATGTGTGTCTGACATCGGATTTCATTCTGTGTGATTGATAGACATCGGTTGCATAGCATGAATTTCCTTTGTGGCATGCTGAGATGCAAATGATCAAGGCTTCTGTTGAAAAGCAGACACTTGTGGTTGATGATCAAAGCACGACTTTACTATAGCATAGCTTTGTGTAGCGTTAATTCGCGAGCCTCACACTTTGGTGTGAACCGAAAATGGGAGAGGAATACAGGGAGGACATGCGTTTCTTTCGAGCTAGGAGTGGTGTATAGGTTTTGCACGCCCAGACTTTTACTTATGTGGATGATAAATAGTGAGGCGCCTCGGTTATATCGACACTGCGGGGCTGATGGATGATATGGTCTTTATACAGACCAACCTTATGCCCTATGGGGAGGGAAATGCATGGTCCAGGCATTTTACTCCACATCGAGTGGACCGGCCCTGAAGATCCAAGGTGCAGTTGTGATTGCTCTTGAGGCTTGGGCTAGAAAGTCTCGAAGCGGGAAGGATGATCCCTTGCCTTAGTTCACAGACGGAAATCCAACATCCAATACGTGACATTGGGGTTTTGATAGTATAGCCTAGTATTGGCGACATAATATATGGTACCCATGCCATCTAGGATTGATACATTTATATTTGAAGTTGTTTTGTACACTATGCACTTATAATAGTATCAAATGATTTGTTTTAAATGTACCAAGCATGTTTGGCTATTATAAGGGAAAACCTATCCTCCGGCTTGCGTTGCATTGTGTGATGGGACCTGGGTCTTATAATAGCTTCATTTTTTTTTAAAAGCATTGCGCTGTTTTGTTATATGCACTGGTATTATTGGGAGGAAACCTGTTCCGTGTTATACGGCGTGGTCCCTTGATATATATAATTTTAAAGTAGAAGTTTTAAATAACTGTTTAAGTTCACACACCAGTCACATGAATGACCTGGTGTTTATTATTTTAACCTAAAATCTTTATGCCCCTATTTTCCAAATGGGCAGCTAGTAATTTTGGTTTTGCAGTTTTATATTCACAGGATCTTAGTTTACAGCTGGAACGATATTCGGAAAGCTCTGTATCCGTTTATCTCTTTCAGTTATGTTGTGTATTATTTTCCGCTGCTATGTAATGTATTTTAATCTCTGTTATTAATCCAATGTATATTATTTGTTCATACTTTGTATATTCTTGTACTCTGATGTAAAATGTTTAAATAAGCAATAAAATGTTCGTCTGTTTGTTTTCTGATTTATCGTGTTCTCAAATTCAATCCGGGATTTCCTTTACGGGGAAATTCAGTTCGTCTCAATAAAGAAGTAGAAATCAGTTTTAACACCTGTTAGACCAAAAAGTGGTTCTAACACCCAAATTGATTAAAAGCAAAATGAAATGAGATCAAAAATAAAAATGAACACACAGGATTTATAGTGGTTCGGCGAAAAAATGCCTACGTCCACTTGTCTTTCACCATTCTCAATGATTTAGTTGCAAATACAATGAAATATTCACTTGATTTCTCTCACAACTCACTTACAATCACTCAATTGTCTAAAAACAAATACTGAAAGAAGATTTGGATTTTCCGGGAGTGCTGGAATTCGGGTTATGAAGGTGGATGAACTCTCAAAGTGTCAGAAAAAAGATCCTTTTCTTTGTCTCCAGACGGGGTATTTATAGGTGAAAATTAGCCCAGAACCCGATCCGGATCGGAGCCACGTGTCATCCATCCCATCAGCCTCGGGTTCGGGTGGATTTCTATGTTGACAACGCATCAGAGCAGTGACGTTGTGGGTCGGAACTGGTCATAGCCGCTCCGAATATCCAGGCGCTTATGCAGGGGAGTGACATGGAAAATTGGTTCGGATCGGAAGAGTGGGCTCAAGGGGTTCGGATCGGCACCTCCGATCCGACCAAGATTAACTGAGGACCAATTCTCTCTTCTTTTTACTCTGCTCCGCTCCGCTCCGATCTATATCTGTAGCAATTGGGTGGCTTTCCGATCCAACTGGAAGTAGATTGCCCTCCGATCCTAATAGCTGTGCCTCTCTAATTCCAATAGCAATAGTTCACCGATCCGAACAGAAGACCTTATCCGATCCGGACCGATACACTGCTTCGATCCGACCTGCTTCAGTACTTTCCAAGTTTTGTCAATGTTTCACATCTTGACTTTGTATTGCCCAGTTCACAAAGTAGGCTAACATTTTGCCCCCTCAAAGGATGCTTCTGTTGGAGACGGAGCATGCTTTGACTATCATTGCACAGCGCTCTTCGAGGTGATTTTTCTTTTGATTTTCCTTGTGTTTTCATCTTTTTCTTTAAATTTCAATTTAATTCGTTGCTGAGCTAAAGAACTCAGTTCGGTTTGGATTCCGATCCGAACAGACCCCTTCTCCTTTCTATTTTTCACTAGACTATTGGGCCAAGCTTTGCTTCTGGACTGTCCATCCGATCCGAACGGGAATTCTTCTACTGGGATGCCGATCCGAATGGGGAGACGAATAGACACTCCTCTCTTCTATATAAACACTGCCTTCTTCCTCCTTTCATTTTTATTGTTTCACCGCTCCTGAAGCTCTGCAAAACGAGAAAACCTGATTCTTGAAGTATCAAAATTGCTTTTAATTCTCAAAGTAATTACATCAGTAGGTTATAAAACTTTGAACAATTCCTTCTTTAATTACTCTCGATTCGAATTCGTAGACGATTAGGATGATTTGAGTGTGAATCTCTGATGACCTTGCCACCGTGACCCCCCTCGCCACCGTCGCCAGTAAACTCGTCCCCATCTCGAGGTTGGAACGGAGGGGATTAGAATTCGTTGTTGAGTACGCCAGCGCATGATTACTTAGCTTTGATTTGAGTGACTGGCACGAAACTGGCCTTGGCATCGGTTAAGGAAGAAAGAGGGTGAAGGAGAGGAAGAAGATAATAGGGAATCGGATCGGTTCGGAGGGACATGGAAGTTGAAAAAATGAGGGAAAGAGGAAAGGAGTTCAGGAAATCGGACCGGGTCGGGGCAAGGAAAGAAAGAAAAAAGAAAAGAAATCCAGGAGATCGGATCGGGTTGGAGCAAGTATTTAAAGAAAGGGGGAAAGGAGCCTACCTAACCGGATCGGGTCGGACCGTAAGATGACAGAGGAGAAGTATAACTACGTGATCCGATCCGAACCGTTAGGGGACTTTGTCTCCGATCCGACCCGACTTTGATTTCAGAGTTTCAATGAGATATTCAAGCCTAAGGCCACGCCCCCGATCCGATCCCATTGAATGGACCCGAACCGAACCGAAGCACAGTCTACCTTAATGCATAAAAACTCGTCTAACTGGCCCAATCAACTTACGGCATAATCTTCAATTTAATGGACAGTTAGGATAGTGCCTTGCGAACGTAACTGGATATCAAGAATTACTTCAACTCTTTATATTTTGCCAAACTTTTTCGTCGCACTTTTAAACATTTACTTTGCACTTTCCGTATACACTGTTTACACTTTAGTTTGCACACATGCACGGGGGGATACGGGCTAATTTGCTCTAATTTGTGCTATTGCTTCTTCAATAGTTTTATGACCATGAGACCCAGACGCTCTTCCAGACTAGCTGAGAGGAAAGAAGCCCCGGAAACCTCTAACAAAATTACTCTCGAGGACATATCTTCTCCGTCGGATCCAGAATGGGATAATGAGGGTTCAGACTACGAAGTCAGAAATCGTAAAAGTGACGAAGTGTCTTCAGAGAATGAAGTTTCTTTAGGTTTTGAAGAGGAAGGAGGGGTTGGCGACGACCGGGCTCCTGATGAGTTTGAATCGGCTGTCGTATTGGAATCACCGCAAGATTCTGTTGAATCGACAATTGATAACGACCGACTTACCCGAATTTGCTTGAAATACGGGATAATGAAAAGGGACACTCTAGTGCCTTCAAGCTCTGACCGTCCCCACAACCCTCCAGAAGGATATATGGCGGTCACTCGGTTGATGTGTATGGTCGGTGCTATCCCTCCATTTTCTCCCTTCATTGTTGACTTTCTAAGACAAATGCGGATTGCCCCCATGCAGCTGCATCCCAATTCTTATGCATACTTGCACACTTTATACATAGCATACCGTGAGATCTTAGGCATAGAGCTCACTTTCGATGACGTTCATTTCTTCTATAACTTCAAGCATCGGACTCGAGAAACTCCATCTTTCTGCTATTTTGAGTCTGTTCCTAAGAGGAAGATAATCTCAGCGCCATTCAGTAGTAAAGCTGGAGATTCCAGACTGGAATGGTTCTATGTGAAGCGACAGCCTGGATGTGCCAGGAGGTGGACGAAATCAAGTAAAGCACTGATTTTCTAAATCTGGGCTCTATACACTCGAGTCATCGCCCTAACTTATTTTTCTTTTGTTTGCAGTCGACAATCCAAAACAAATATCAGATCAGGTGTTCTTTGACCGGATGCACCAACTTCTTAATGGCGACCAGAAATTCTTGACTATCGATGAAGTCCTTAAGGATGAATATCTTCACTTTCATGGGCTGTTATCCGTTTTTCGTAGTATTGGTCATGGGACGGCTCCATACGTATATATTCCTCCAGTGGATGTAGTCCCAGAGACAGGAGAAGGTTCGGGAGTTCCTACAGTGCCTTTTCAAACTTCACCTTCTCCATCTTCTACTCAAGATGACGAATTGGCTAATTTGGCCGAAAAGCATCGTGAAGGGTATATTACCCCCGAGGAGGCTACTTCTCTGGAAAAGTCAACATCCTCCAAAGAGTCGCCACTTAATGCTTCCGAGGGAGACATCCCTAGTACTGATGACCCATTATTCCAGGGATTGGGGGATCTCCCCTTACCCGAAACTATATACACTTCAGAGGATTTTAGGAAGGATCCTTTAGTCTTCACCTCTTCTGAAGAGACCACTCCTGCTAAGGCCAAAGAGCCTGCCCATACTAGTCTAGCTTCGGACTCGGGTTGGTTGGGGGGAAACACACCACTTAGGACACACTTTATACAACAGCATTAGCATTCATTGTACCTCTTTCTCTGTGAATCCATTGATTCTGAATTTCGTTTGTCTTATTGTGCAGGAACGATGTCTCGATCTTACTATGATATCAGGAAGCTTCGCCGCAGCATGTCTAATCTACCTCAGGATATCGAGTATGATCGCCGCGATGATCGCGGTAGGGAGGAGAGAAGGCCTTATGATCCCGATCGCTCTCGACCCTCATGTTCTCGCTCTCCCGTTCGGTCGGATCAAGAGAAGTACAAAGGTTATCAAAGCCGTAGGGAAGAGGACAGGCCACAATCGAAAGACTCCACCTCTTCCCACGAAAAGCGCAGCAGAGAGAGAAGTCCTCCAAAAGATACTGAGTCTCGAAGTAAGCGCAAGGTCCCTGCTACTAAACGACCTAGGACAGACAAAGAGACTACTGAATCCTCCACACACAGGGACACTGAATTGACGATCCCCGCTCCTCCCCCACTAGATGCGGAAACTACAATAAAGCGGGTGTATTTGGAGGAGCAATTTCCCGAACACTACTTCGAGACTTTGACTTTTTTACCTGCCCTTGAACCTATTTCTTCTAAGTGGGCAGATCAGGCCAAAGCGAAGATAGACGCGGTTGAAAAACAGTATTCTGAGATGTTTAAATATTCACGCAATCTTTCCAGAATTATCCGTACTCTAATCACGAATGCTGATTCAATGCAAAAAACCGCGGAAGAAGATGCTAAGGCCTTAAAGAACCTAGGTAAAGATTTGGAGGACACACAGGCCCAGCTTGCTATTACTCAGAGGGACGCTACCAACTTCAAACAACAATTTGAGGATATGCAAAAACGTTATCATGACTTGCTTGAATCTCACACTCAAGAGCGTTTTGAGTTAAAAAAGCAAGCTGATGATGCTAAGTCAGAAGCTGCTAAGACGCTCCTTGCTTACACTGACCTCGAACGGAAAAATGCCGAGTTAGCAAAGAGGAATGCTGAACTAGAAAAGAATGATGCTGACTTGGCTTCAAAGCTATTGGAGGCAGAGAACAGAGCTGCCCTGGCGGAGGGCAATGATGAGTGTGCTATCAAATCTGCGGAGGAGGCCCGCAAACAATTGTCAGAGGCGGAGGCTGATATTCAGGGTTTTGGCGAATTAATGATTGAATTCTTCGCACATATCATCCGTCGCTGAAACATTTCTTGGATCGCGGATTACCCATCCACTCTAGTTCAAGTATGGAGTCAGATCGTCGAGTGAGAGAAAGAGGAGCTCAAAGTCGATTCCATCGATGAGGATAAGCTAATGGAAAAATACTGGAAGGATGATGAGCCAGAACGCCTAGCTGAAGGGCGCCGCCTCACTGCTGAGGCTATGGAAGAAGAGAGGCGAAGGACTAAAAAGAAAAACATTCCCAAGACTGGTTCCTCTTCTGCTGCCCCCGCGACTTCGGAAGTGGAGGGGTATGACCCCGAAAATCCGGGAATCCCCCGAACAACTCTGCTATCTCCAATCCCTGAAATGGCATCAGAGACAGCAGTTACCCCCGCTGAGAAGTCTTCGGAAGGTATCCCTACCTTTTCTCCTCAATTTGTCAAGGATATTTCTACCTTTCGCCACGTGATTGAGCAATCGATGAAAAACCAATTGTTTTCGCCTGAGTTGATAACTGTTGCTTCTCATTCTGTAGGTATTGAGCCATCCGGAAAGACAGATGTGACTCAGGGAGCCACCGCTGGGGCAGAGCCTATGGAGAAGGCAAAAGGAGGGGAGGACAAGGCTGCTCCTATAGACTTGGGAGAAAGAAGTGAGCCGACTAAGGCCGACACTCCCCATGATGAAGAAATGATAGCATCTTTAAAGGATGATGGCGGTGAAGGAGGTCATGAGGAGGAACCAGAAGTTGCAATAGTCGGGGAGTCAAAAAATGCTGATGATGTTACTTTGGCTGCAATGAAAGCTGATCAAGACAAACGCTTGCAATTAAAAGCCGAAGAACTAGACCCTGAAGCCCTCAAGCCCCTCGCAGTTGTGGATGCGGGATCAAGGTTAGTTGTTAAGCTCTCAACTAGATCTATTACAGAGGAACTCACTAAAAAATCTTCTCTTGATTCCAACGCTCCGCCCTCCGGGAAGAAGTCAACCGGTTCCAGCACCGCATCTTCAGGAAAGAAGAAATCAAAACGAATCTTGACAGAGGCCGAGAAAGAAGCAAAGGATGCGGAGAAAGCCGCCAAGAAGTCCAAGGCTCACTCAAAATCTAAATAGTGAATTGCCTTGTGTCATTTTAGCATTTAGCGAACCAACAACTGCTGCTACAAGAGTGGCTCTTGCACCTTCTTTTTTAGCTATTTTCCTGTACAAACTCATTCATTTGTAAATAAAAAGTAATTCATTTTCTGCAATGTCTGTTTGTCAGTAGTTCTGCACTTATGTTAAAATGCCTGTCATACTGTAGTTATGAAATGAAGTTACGGAGCGAGGAAATATGTGTATACACATATGCCCCCAGTCAATTCTCACAAATTATTTAAGGCTTAATCAAGCAATCTGAATGCTCCCGATTTTCTGACGGGATAGCATTTCCTGTGTCGTCAGTGCCTGTCGTTTTTTCTGGCATTTCTTTTATACTCTCCTGTCTTATACCCAGGTTAGAGTTCTTACTGAGGCGGTCCCTTGTCTGGGTGCACCTTCATGCCTCAGAGGACGTCGTCTTCCCGTCCTTTTATACTCTCTCTCTCTGGAGAGTTAGAGTTCGAGCTCAGCAATCTATTCATTCCCTGGTCTTTCAGCGGGGAAGGATCTCTTTCTCAGCGCTCAGTCGTAGACGCTTTTATACTCTCTCTCTCTCTGGAGAGTTAGAGTTAGGGGAAGGATTTCTTTTTCAGCGCTCAGTCGGAGACGCTTTTATACTCTCTCTCTCTCTGGAGAGTTAGAGTTAAGAATGTCGTTTTCTCATTCTTTTATATCTTGTCGCACAAATAGTCGTTGTGCTTTTTCTTATGTTTAAACTGTCTTCAACCTTTTCAGGTTTTGAATCATCCTGTATTCCATAATCACAATAGAATAATCGATGAATGTATATATATATAATGCATAAAAGTAAATAACACACGATATTTTTATAGTGGTTCGGCTAAGTCGTAGCCTACATCCACTTTATAGTCCTTTATTCATATCGTCAGATTTTCCCAAGGCAAGTCGTGCCTTATTATAGAGTTCATAATAAAAATAACAAAGAGTACAACATTTCTAATCCAAATATCGCATTAAGTGTTGGGCATTCCATGCTCTAGGGACTTCTTCGCCATCTACGGTCGTTAACTTGAAGGTTGCTTTTTCAAGTATCCGTTGGATGACAAAGGGTCCTTCCCACTTTGGACCGAGGTGAGGATGGGATGGAAAGACTCTCTTTAGCACCAAATCTCCTGGTTCAAAAGTCCTGAGGCGAACTTTTTTGTCGTAATAGCGTGCCATCTGACGTCGATGTCTTGCCGCACGCAAATCTGCTTCGTCCCTTTTTTCTTCGACTTCATCAAGAGACTCAAGTAAGAGTGCCCGATTCGTCATCGGGTCATAATACGTCACCCTGTGGGAAGGAACTTCCAGCTCAACTGGAATTACTGCTTCTGAGCCAAAGGAGAGAGAGAAAGGGGTGTGACCAGTAGCCGTCTTAAATGTTGTCCGATATGCCCACAAAGCTAGGGGCAATTCGTCAACCCATTTTGCCTTTGCGCGCTCTAACCGTTTCTTGAGGATGGATTTTATTACTTTGTTTATTGCCTCAACTTGCCTGTTCGACTGCGGATAAGCAACCGCAGTGTATCGCTTGTCGATCTTATACTTCTGGCAGAAATTTCCGAATTCAGTACCATCAAACTGGGTTCCGTTGTCAGTTATAATGGTCCTTGGGATCCCGAACCGACATATAATATTTCTAACCACGAAACTTATCACCTTTCTTGCCGTGATTTTGGTCAAGGGCTCAGCTTCCACCCACTTCGTAAAATAGTCCACAGCGACTATTGCATATTTCGCTCCTCCTTTAGCAATCGGTAAAACTCCAATGATGTCAATTCCCCACGTGGCAAATGGCCAGGGACTCACCATTGATTTGAGTTGGGTCGACGGTGCTCGGGGGATTTTGGCGAATCTCTGGCACTTATCGCAGCGTCGTGAATAATCAGCTGCATCTTTATTAATTGTTGGCCAGAAGTATCCATATCGCAATATCTTTTTCGCTAAAGTCTGACCTCCTGTATGATCTCCACACTCACCTTCGTGCACTTCTCTTAGTACACGTTTGATGTCGTCGTGTGCAATACATCGTAACAGGGGCATAGAAAATCCTTGCCTATAAAGAATATCATCTTGTATGACATATCTGGTAGCCTTGCAAACTATAGCCCTTTTCTCACTCTTCTTTGACGGGAGTGTCCCATTCTTAAGGAAGTTCTTAATTGGGGTCATCCAAGACTCCTTCTCCGGTTCCGCTTCGAAAGCGAACTCAATTTCCATCGACTCAAAGCTTGGCGATTCCAACGTTTCAATTGGAATTATTTCAGTCTCTTCTGGATTGTCGGAGCTAGCCAGCTTTGCCAGCCTATCCGCCTTCTGGTTTTCGGCTCTCGGGATATGTGTTATATTGTACCGCTCCAAGTTGCTCAATAGCTCTCTCACTTTCCTGAGGTAGGCGATAAGTCGAGGTCCCCGAGCCACAGATTCCTCTCGCACTTGGCAAACAACGATTTTAGAGTCACAGAATATGTCCAACATTTTTATTCCGAGGTCTTTAGCAAGCTTCAGCCCGGCAATCAGGGCTTCGTATTCAGATTCATTGTTAGTCGCCGAAAATTCTAATCGTAGAGCGTAATATAACGACCGTCCTTCGGGAGTGACTAAGACGATTCCAGCTCCGGACCTTCGGTCGTTCTTGGCTCCATCTGTGTATAGTTTCCACGGATCTATCTTTAACTCATCCTCAGACTTAACCACTTTGTCATCGATTACTTCCTCCTCTGGGATGGTGAACTCCGCTATAAAGTCTGCCAGAGCTTGCCCCCTGATCGACCTTCGTGGTTGAAAATTTAAATCAAACTGACTTAATTCTATATTCCATTTGATCAACCTTCCCGAAGCTTCGGGTCTCTGCAACACCTGCCTTAGGGGCTGGTCAGTGTATATGGTTATGGGATGAGCTTGGAAATAGTGACGAAGTTTTCGGGATGCGATTAGGAGGCTGTAAGCGAGCTTCTCAATCTTTGGGTAGTTGCGCTCTGCCGCTGCTAATTTCTTGCTTACATAATATACTGGCCTTTGTACTTTGTCTTCTTCTTGAACCAGAGCTGTGCTAACGGCGTGAGCCGAGACTGCCAAGTAAACAAACAATTCTTCGTGATCCACTGGCTTTGACAAAATCGGTGGTTTCTCTAGCAGTTCCAATAAATTTCGAAAGGCCTCAACACAGTCCGGAGTCCACTCGAAGTTCTTCTTTCCTCTTTTAATCAAATCAAAAAACGGAACACATTTGTCTGTGGCTTTGGAGATGAATCTACTCAGCGCAGCTACTTTCCCTGCAAGACTTTGGACGTCTTTAATTCTCCTCGGCTCTTCAATGTTTCTAATCGTTGCTATCTGGCTAGGATTGATTTCAATTCCTCGGGAGCTCATAATAAAGCCTAGGAACTTTCCCGATGCCACTCCAAATGAGCATTTCAGAGGATTCAACTTCATCCGATACTTTCGCAGGATACCAAACATTTCCGCCAAGTCTTGCGTATGGCTAGAGGACTGTTTCGATTGGACAAGCATATCGTCCACGTAAACTTCCATAGTCTTCCCTATTTGATTATAAAACATTCTGTTCACCAAGCGCTGATAAGTGGCTCCGGCGTTTTTCAATCCGAATGGCATTACAACATAACAATATAACCCCAAATTTGTAATGAAGCTCGTGTGTTCTTGATCTGGAACATGCATCAGAATCTGGTTATATCCTGAATAAGCATCCATAAATGAGAGAAGTTCATGACCTGCTGTCGAATCTACAAGCTGGTCAATCCGGGGAAGTGGGAAACAATCTTTTGGGCAAGCTTTGTTCAAATCTGAAAAATCAATGCAAGTCCGCCACTTTCCAGTCGGCTTCTTTACCAAGACGGGATTCGATATCCAGTCGGGATATGTAGAATCTCGAATCTCGAATAAATCCGTTCTGCTTCAGCTTCTCCACTTCCTCTTTGAGAGCAGCCGACCTCTCTGGGCCCAGCATACGTCTCTTTTGCTTCACAGGCAGATGTTTCGGGTTTACATTTAATTTGTGACTTATAATGGATGGCGATATCCCACACATGTCAGCGTGGGTCCAGGCAAACACGTCCAAGTTTGCCTTCAAGAAGTCCGTTAGTTCTTTGGCTCGACGTGGATCCAATTGAGATCCAATCTTCAAAACTCTTGTTGGATCAGCTTCATCAATGGGAATTTCCACTGTTGCTTCATTAGGAGTTGCATTTCTAGTCTCTGGTTCCTCGTCTTTTCTGGGATCCAGGTCTTCAGGCATTCCTTTGGGCAACTCCTTCGGGGTCGATCTCCCTAATTGCTACGCCGAGCCCCCCTTTGGGGGAGGCGAGGCATCTTTACTCTCGATGTTAAGTCCTTTCATCAACATTTTTAATTCGGCAACATAGCAGGCCCGTCCGGAAACTTGATCCCCTCTCATTACTCCAGTTCCGGCTTCGGTTGGGAACTTAAGCAATAAACACCAAGGGGTGATACAAGCTCTGAACTCAGCAAGGGCAGGCCTCCCCAAAAATGCATTATAAGGCGAATCTACGTCCAACACTACGAACTGAAGCATCCGCACTCTTCTGCGTTCTCCTTGCCCCAAGGTCACGGGCAATTCTATGTATCCCATGGGAGCTGTTGACGCCCCGTTGAAGCCTCTGATCCATCCTTCACATGGCTTCAAATCCTCAGATTCAAGCTTCATCTGATCGAATGACTTTTTAAACAAAATATTGACAGAACTTCCGTTGTCTACTAACACCTTATGAACCAAGGCTGGCCCAATGGTGGTAGTAATGACCAACGGATCATCAGTGGGTGATTGAATCCCAGTATTATCTCTGCTGCGGAATACCACGTCGTCAAACATTGTCTTCTGTTGTTTTATGGGGGCGATATCTTCCAAATCATCACCTTCATTCACATCTACGTGTTTGGCAGCATTTACATATTGATCCATTGCTCTAAAGCTACGGATTGCCAGGTGAGGTCCACCCACTATGGAGTTGATAACAATTCCCTTGCCTTTCTGCTGCGCTGTAGGCTTGGGAGCAGGTAGAATCTGTTTTGGAGCCTGCTCTCCTTGCCCCCTGTCCCTCGGGGTAACTTTATATTCATCCAGTTTCCCTTCACGTAGCAGCTTCTCAATCACATCTCTCAAATGCCGACATTCATTGGTTGAATGCCCATGAGTTCCATGAAACAAACAAAACTTCCCAGTTGCCATTTCTTTCTCGGTCGAGTCACGAGGTGGCAGTCTTTTGTATTGCAAAACATTGTATGTATCCAGGTAAATATTCTCAAGAGTGTCATTCAACGGTGTATAATTCTCATAAGTCTGGAATCGGGGCCTTTTGCTAGGATCACTTCCCCTATTTCTATTTCTTCTGTTACCGTTCGCATTACGGTTATTGTTGTTGCCCCCGTTTCCAGAATTGTCGTTTCCACTCTTGTTTCCCACATTCACTTCAACTTTTCCGGAACTTTCCCCAGACTGCTTCATGGCGACGTTACTCTGAACATTTTCTTTTGATGCCGCTTCAGACTTTCTCTTTTGGTTTGCCCTGGCTTCCTCTCGTCTTAAATAAATATCGGCCTTTTCATAGAATATCTCTCACGTGGAGGGAGTCTTCCCAGAAAGGTAATCTCCAAACTCGGATTCAGGATCGACTCCTTCCTTTAATGCCATCAGAATGGTGGGCTCATGCGGGTCACTAACTTCAGTCACAGCTAAGTTTAAACGGTCAAGATATGACCTCAAAGACTCTCCTGGCGCCTGCTTAATTCTTGATAATTCAATAACACTTTTGGACTTTCGGGTATGGAGTCGGAACTGATTCATAAAACGTTCGCTCAGTTCCCTATAATTCGAAACCGAACGAGGGGGAAGTCGGGTAAACCAGAACAACACCACATCTTCTAAATAGATCGGGAACGCTTTACACTTCACTGCATCAGGGGCAGCTGCAGCATTCATGAGCCACGAGTATCGCATCAAATGTTGTCCCGGATCAGTTCTCCCATTGTACTTGTCCATCTGCGGCAGGTTAAAACGCCGGGGAAACTAAAAGTCGAGGATGTCGTCAGTGAAAGGAGTATGGCTTCGCTCAATGCCATAATCTTCGTTGGTATAGTTCCGGCTCTCGGACATAATCTGGCGCACCATTGCCTGTATATCAGCATTAGTTAGGGGCCGTTCAGGTTCCCTGGCCCTGGTTTCTGGGTTCCTTCTGGGCTCTTGTTCAGGAGATGCCCTTCTTCTTCGAGCTGCTTCTGCTCTATTCCGTTCCCTACGCTCCCGGTCGATCTCGGGAGGAGGGGACTGAAGCCTTTGCCCTTGAGTGGGATCATTGTTTCCTAGTGCTCGTGCAATATCCTCGCGAGACCCCAAAGATCCGAATGTCAACTGCTCCAAATTCTGAGGTCGTTCGAGCGGCCTTCGTTCACGGGGCCGCTCTTCCTTGGAAGAAGAAGACTGATCCACTGGTGTGTGATGAACCGGTGATGGGGTCCTCTGTCGATGGAGTTTGCTAATCTCCCTGCTCATGAGCCTCATATTTTCCTGCATCATGAGATTGGTGCGCTTGTGGACTTTCATAGCTTCCCTAGTACTCTCAAGCATGTCAAGTAGGCGCGAGAAATCTCCTTAAGTAATGGGCGCAGATGGATTGAACTGATCATTGACCCTGGTGGCTGGAATTGGACCATTCGTAGGGACTCGAGTAGAGGTTCCAACATCACCAAGTGTCGGTTCGGATCGGAGATGGGAGATCGGGTCAGTTCGGAGCTGGGGAGCCTGGTCGGGTCGGTACATGGCAAGCTGCTGGGGTCGGTTCAGGTTGGGGGAATGCACTGCTTTAGAATCTCCTACCCGGATCGGATCGGAGCTCTCCCCCTGAAGGCGGTTCGGGTTTCCTGCATCGGTTCGTCCTGCTACTGAACTCTGCCCACGAGACCTTGTTACAACCGCATTTTGCTAATCTTCGCCAGCTCCATTTCCTCGACCAGATTGAACTTCTTTGCCTTTTCCTTTGGCCATGATTCTTCGACAATCACTTCAACAAATATCCAAGGGCGTTGAAACTTGAGGATTAACTTCTTTGAACTCAACGGTCCAAAAAGTAGAACGATAATCCCGAAAAACAAAGAATTCAGATGATTTCTCAGTGAAAGCACCAAAATGTTAGACCAAAAAGTGGTTCTAACACCCAAATTGATTAAAAGAAAAATGAAATGAGAACAAAAATAAAAATGAACACACAGGATTTATAGTGGTTCGGCGAAGAAATGCCTACGTCCACTTGTCTTTCACTATTCTCAATGATTTAGTTGCAAATACAATGAAATATTCACTTGATTTCTCTCACAACTCACTTACAATCACTCAATTGTCTAAAAACAAATAATGAAAGAAGATTTGGATTTTCCGGGAGTGCTGGAATTCGGGTTATGAAGGTGGTTGAACTCTCAAAGTGTCAGAAAAAAGATCCTTTTCTTTGTCTCCAGACGGGGTATTTATAGGTGAAAATTAGCCCAGAACCCGATCCGGATCGGAGCCACGTGTCATCCATCCCATCAGCCTCGGGTTCGGGTGGATTTCTATGTTGACAACGCATTAGAGCAGTGGACGTTGTGGGTAGGAACTGGTCATAGCCACTCCGAATAACCAGGCGCTTATGCAGGGGAGTGACGTGGAAAATGGGTTCGGATCGGAAGAGTGGGCTCAAGGGGTTCGGATCGGCACCTCCGATCCGACCAGGATTAACTGAGGACCAATTCTCTCTTCTTTTTACTCTGCTCCGCTCCGCTCCGATCTATCTCTGTAGCAATTGGGTGGCTTTCCGATCCAACTGGAAGTAGATTGCCCTCCGATCCGAATAGCTGTGCCTCTCTAATTCCAATAGCAATAGTTCACCCATCCGAACAGAAGACCTTATCTGATCCGGACCGATACACTGCTTCGATCCGACCTGCTTCAGTACTTTCCAAGTTTTGTCAATGTTTCACATCTTGACTTTGTATTGCCTAGTTCACAAAGTGGGCTAACAACACCGATAATTTAAATAAAATGTGAACTCAGCATTTATGGAAGAATTTATAAATGGGATTTAAGTGCCAGAAATAAAAAGGAGATTTCGTACGAATAAATCTATATGTTGAAGTATAAATAGAAATTGGAAATGGAATATTATATAAAAATACGAAATCAAACTAAATGGATTATATAAAGGAAATATTATTCACATTCGATGTGAATAATGAAATTAAGTAAACATTTTTACAAATAAACATATTTGTGAAGGAAATTGGATTTGTGAAATAAGGACTCAAAAAGAAATGAAATTCGAATGGTTATAAATAAATAACTTGTTTAATAATGAAAACAAGTGTTGTGATTTATAAGCAATGTTTATTAATGAATTAAAATATAATTATCAATGGATAATTGAGATTGCAAATTCAATAATGAATGTAAAATGGGGAAGTTGGGAGTTGATTTAAAAAAGGAAGCAATGAAATCCATTTCGATGTTCAAAATATATAAAGGATTAAATAAAGTCCATAAAGATTTGTAATTAGAATTTAACTGGGCAAAATGTTATAAATAATTCATTTAAAGAAATTATATATTGAATAAATCAGGATTTGGCAAGGAAATTAGCATTCGAATTTAAACTGATATTTTACAATTGAATATAATTTATTCGAAAGATAGTTAATCGAATATAAATCGTTCGACGAGATTTGATCGATCATGGGTTATTCGGAGTGATTTAATCGAATATAAGTTATTCAAGAGTGAGTTAATCGAATATAATTTATTCGGCAGTGAATTAATCGAATATAAGTTATTCAAAGTGAGTTAATCGAATCTAAGTTAATTGAAGTAAGTGAATCGAACATAAGTCATTCGAAAGAGAATTTATCGAATATAGTTATTCGAAAACGAGAGAATCGAATATAAGTTATTCGAGAAGAGTTAATCGAATAGAGATTGCTCGAAAGAGAGTTATACGTCGAATCTAATTATATCGAATTCGGGAAAATACTATTTACTTTCCAGTTATAAATCCATATTTATTTATTAAATAAATAAATTATTATTATTTAAATTAAGAAATAAAAGTCATAGTTCAAAAGTTAGATATTTTGGAAGTAAGTTTTACAACGTTATCGTTACAACCAATATTTATCAAAGAGGAAATTCGTAATGTAAATCCGAGATATAGGCGTAAGCAATAAGTGTTAAGATTTGAGTAGTGAACTTTATATATTGCAAGGTTAAGAACATTGTTCAGTTAAGGTCTAAGAGGTAATTACACCCCAACTTAATTCACTTCGTAATTAAGTAAGGAATAGTTGAAGTTCGATGGCGAAGATTTGTTAAAGATACCGTGAATAATAAGCAATAAATGGATTGAGCGGGCATTATGATGTTTAATATAACATTCATTTGAAATCCATATAATTGAGTTTTGGAAACGTTTTTCCAAATATAATCAGAGATGTTTTCTAAGCATAGAAAATGAAATGTTTTGTTAATAAGAAATACCAGAATTATAATAATATGTGAATAAGAGATGGAAATATTTTTCAATGATTAATCATGTATATTTTATAAATTTAAAAAATAAGAAATTATGAGTATATATGGAAATAGGTGATGGAAAATGAATAAATTAATTTAAGAGATAAATGATGATTGATGATTGATCGATAGAATTTTGTAATAACCCGTAAAATGCGAGCCAGTTTGAAATTTTTGTTTTGGCAATTTTATCGAATTTTGATTATTTAAAATGAATTATTTTAAATAAAATCAACGAGAAATTTATTTTGAATGGAATTAGAACGTATATATTATATACGTCGTCGTTAGAATATAAATAATTATATATAATTATAAAAGGAATTGAAAATGGCGCGGTAGTTCGATAATTCGATTTCAAACTTCAATTGAATGTACCGGGTGCAAAACAATCCGGATTTTAGTGAAACCAAAAACATTAGGATCTAATTGACGATATCTTTCCAACGAAGTTAACAAACTGAGATTTCACTTTATAAATGATAAGATATGTCCAGTTGAAAATTCTGAATAGTCGCTATGGAATTCAGGCCCTTAAAAATGGACATTTTGCAAACGACCTCGGATTTCGACGAAACCAGTTTTGTTGGGTCCGTGATGTCAAGTTATTGCTAGGTTTCAAATTTCGTAATTTTTCGAATCAATATGTGAGCGTGGCAAAGGAAAATGCGTTTGACCATTTTCAGTGGATTTTAACCGACTGGAAATTGGCCTTTTCTCAAACGGTCTCAGAATTCGACGAAACTAGTTTTGTTAGGACCGTATCGTCAATACGAAGCTAGAAAATATTTTTCTGGAATTTTTAGAGTTAATATGTGACCCCGGTAATTTGAAATGTACGTTTGAAATTCAATATAGTGATTTAAATGTAAATTTAATGGAAACTGATGCAAACAGTCGAATTGGCCTACGATACATATCCCATTGTGTTCGGAATGGGAGTAAAACGCTATGGACGACAGTCGGCGGGTTCAAATCTGAGTTGAAACGGAAAGTCAACTTTAAATTGAGTTAAATAATTAAATAAAAAAATATATATATATATATATCCCTTCTCCTATACCCTCTCTGCCCCCCCCCCCCCCGTTCTAATTCGTTTTCAAATTAAAAAAAAAAAAGGAGGAAGATCGACGAAGGCGGAAGCCGTCGCCTGGCCTCCGACGCGGGCCCCTTCCAGTGCCGCCTCCGGCGAGGAGCCCTCCCCCACCAACTCCCTCGCTCTCGCTCCATTCTCCCCTCCTCTAATTGAAAACGCTGCCCCCCCCCCCCCAATCCACCATTCCAGACTTCCGCGCCACCCTCCCATAGCCGCCGTTCAGGCGATAACCGCACCCAGTCGGATCCCTTACCTCCGGCGACGGCCCCTGCTCCACTACAAACCCTCCTCCCTCTTCGATTTCGGTAAGTTTATTTGTTTTTTTCTATTTGTTAATTTAGTTTTAAATCTGAGATAACATTGTTTTAAAAACTAGGTTTTTATATATATAAATCTTTGAAATATAAAAACTTTGATTTTAGAAATTTAAAAAGATTATATTTTTTGTTAAAGAAGTGATTTTTATCATCTTGAAGAAATGACTTTTATTTTGTTTATGGAGTAATTTCTATAAATATAAAGTTAGGATTTTTCAAATGTTAAAGTTAGGATTTTTCAAATGTTAAAGTTAGGATTTTTCAAATATAAAGTTAGGATTTTTCAAATGTTAAAGTTAGGATTTTTCAAATGTTAAAGTTAGGATTTTTCAAATGTTAAAGTTAGGATTTTTCAAATGTTAAAGTTAGGATTTTTCAAATATAAAGTTAGGATTTTTCAAATGTTAAAGTTAGGATTTTTCAAATGTTAAAGTTAGGATTTTTCAAATGTTAAAGTTAGGATTTTTCAAATGTTAAAGTTAGGATTTTTTTTAAATAGAAAAGAGCATATTTTTATATACTGAAAGTCGAAATAAAAATTCGATTTTTATATATTGAACTTTGAAATAAAAATTCGATTTTTATATATTGAACTTTGAAATAAAAATTCGATTTTTATATATTGAACTTTGAAATAAAAATTCGATTTTTATATATTGAACTTTGAAATAAAAATTCGATTTTTATATATTGAACTTTGAAATAAAAATTCGATTTTTATATATTGAACTTTGAAATAAAAATTCGATTTTTATATATTGAACTTTGAAATAAAAATTCGATTTTTTATATATATAGTGGCCTTGGGCAACGAAGGTGACAAGAAGGCGAAACGACGAAGACTTCTGCAAAGGAAGTGCCGTAGAGCTGGATAGCTATCTGTGAGAATTTCTCACCTTTCTATTTCTTTTCTAGTTATATATATATACTAGGATGCAGACGGTGCTTAGTAGCACCCGACACAATCGTCCACAGACCATGGACTTGTTTGTTTGACTGTTTGGTGATTGATTGCGATATTGGTTTGAATGTGGTTTGTGGTGAGAAAAATTGAATCGATAAATTGGTTAGGGTTAGACGTGCGCCGTTATAAGGCGAAGGAGTAAGGCTAGGTTAGACTCTTACTCCAAATCTTGTGGTTTACATAACGAATTGATTTGATTGATGTGTGAATGGCGTGGGCCTTCACTAGACCGGGGATAAGGCTAGGCCTTGTCCCGTTTCTAGTATCGTGCCGTTATGCCGCCGAAATTTTCTAAAATATGTTAGAAAAATAAAAATATCATTTTATTTAAAGAATGAACTGAATAGAAATTCATATGTTGGAATAAAATGTTTTATCGTTAAAAATATAATTTTTAACGCGAATGTGAATAAATAAATATTCATTTACAAACCAGACGGTTTGTTTATGTACACCTATTTGAAGGACATTGATTGGGTCGATAAATTTTACACATCGCCCAACAGCACAAATAAAATATGTGTTTGATTGTTTGAAACCCCACACGGGTGTTGGGATGAAATTTGAAGTTCACTCATCCTGATTGATTAAATATGTCGATCGATTGATTGACAGGCTGTTATAAGCGTTGAATATCTATATTTGATGCTTTTACAGTGTAGTGCACTTTGGTTGATGGTTGATTATTTTCAATGTTATTATATACATGTGTTGTATGAAAATCCATATAATTAATTTTATATGGTAATTGACTGGGCCTCATTCCAATTTGAAAAACAAAGATTAATATAAAATAAAAGTTCATGTGTTGACAGTACTCATTCATTGAGATTGGTCATGTGTTGAACGAAACATTTTAAATATTAAAATTTACATCTTTATCGATATAAAATAAATGTTCATGTGTTGACAGTACTCATTCATTGAGATTGGTCATGTGTTGAACGAAATATTTTGATAATAACAACTATTTTGAATAAAGAAATATTTGAAATAGAATATTTGAAAATAGAAATTTATGAAGCCGTGTTGATTAGATTGACGCCATTTTGACGTGAACGATATTTATATCGATTTTAAAACGATTTCGAAATGAATTGAATTGAAAACGAATTCAAAATGAATTGAAAACGATTTCGAAATGAATTGAATTGAAAACGATTTCGAAATGAATTGAATTGAAAACGATTTCGAAATGAATTGAATTGAAAACGAATTCAAAATGAATTGAAAACGATTTCGAAATGAATTGAATTGAAAACGAATTCAAAATGAATTGAAAACGATTTCGAAATGAATTGAATTGAAAACGATTTCGAAATGAATTGAATTGAAAACGATTTCGAAATGAATTGAATTGAAAATGAATTCAAAATGAATTGAAAACGATTTCGAAATGAATTGAATTGAAAACGATTTCGAAATGAATTGAATTGAAAACGAATTCAAATGGAATTGAAAGCGAATCGAAATGAATTCAAATTGAATTGAAATTCGAATTGAATAGAAATGAATTTTAAAACGAATTTATAAGGAAGAATTCAATTTTGGCTTTGAATTGAAATAGAAGTTGAAATAGAATTTGAAACGAATTTAAAACTATTTATATAATCCGTTTTAAATAGGAATCGACGAAATATATATTATATATATTATATATATAATATAATGGCCTGAATAGAACGCGCCGCGCCGAGGTAGTTCGCGAATTTCGACCATTTATTTCAAACGGACATTGCGGGAGATCCGACCGTCGGATTCTCCTAAAAACGGAACCGTTGGGTTCGTATCGAAAAGAGCTTTCTAACGAATGTGATAAATTAGAAATCTAACGGTTGGATTTGGAGATACGTCCAAATCAAATTCGCAAAAGGTCGCTGTAAGTGCAGTTCGATGACCGTTGATGGAAATCGACTGTACAGGCCTTGATAAAATTATTAAAAATAGTAATAATTTATGTAAAATCATAAGAAATGATTTAGAAAGAATTGGGATGAAAAACTCCATATTTGAAAAGATAAAAATAGATTTTTATCGAAATGAACTAGTTTTGAACTAGAATTATAATTCTATTTATTTTTAAATAAATAAATTGAATTTGAAAAGGGTTTTGAAAATAACCAAAATTTCCAATGATTGCATTGGAGTGGATTTGAATCGAAATTGTCTTCGGAATATTTCGATGTTGGAATTCGTGATTATACAGGTGTTGTTATGGAAATTTGAAAGATATATATTTATATCGTTATTTCCAATACGACATTTGTTAATCGTAGAATTTGATATTGAATATAAGCCGGGATATTTTCTATTCAGAGCCTTGTATTGAATATCAAATGTGATTTGGGTTTGTCGTGAATGGTGTCTTCACTAACACTGTTCTTGAACCCAGTTGAGAAAAAAATTAAATCTTTTTATTTAGATTTAATGAAGTGTACCAATTAAATAATATTTAATTGGAATTGAATGGATATTGATTTTTGGGTTTATCGTGGACAGTGTTTTTAAAAACAACACTCGTTCTTTAACCCGATAATTAATGGAATGTGATTTTGGGTTTATCGTGAATAGTGTTTTAAAATAACACTTATTCTTTAACCCGATAATTAATGAATGTGACTTTGGGTTTATCGTGAACCGTGTTTTTAAATGACACGGATTCTTTAACCCAGTTAACGATTAAAACTAAGTGGAGTTTTAATGAATCTTTAATTAGATTGAAATGATCGAAAATGGAGTATCACCAGTTTTGCTCCAGGCGATAGTTAAATCTTTAATTAGATTTGAACGTGAAATGGTAATTGAATTTACCGATAACACTGTGGTGTTAGATATGAAGTATTACCAGTTGTACTTCATGGGATGAATAGGTTGGGATTGGGAAATTAAAACAAATGATTACTTCGGTAAGGTTCGCTAATCCCGACTAGTTTGAATTGATATTCAAATATAGATTAAAGAATAAATTCAAGAATTTATCTTTGATAAAATTAATGGGAACCTTTCCCTATGAATGTGAAATTTAGAAACTAACTGTCGGTTAGCCAAGCAGAATGGTTTTCTGGATATTGATCTGATGTTGGTTTCGGCCTTCGGGGTTAATATTTGGGGAATTATTCTCTTGATTAATTTACGGTTAGTGACTAATGAATTGGAATGAGGCGTATGTTGTGTTTGTGTAACACTTTTATAAAATATACGCGAGTTATTCGGGAAGACCGGGTTTATCCCATTCTGAATAACTGATACGACGATAAGTCGAAGATGAAGACGATGGTCGAAGACTGGAAGTCTTCACGTCGTTTGGGTAATTACTGATGATCTTGATTGGGCTGTACACCCAAGAAGATGGAAACAGTTAGTGATCGTCCAGACGTACTTGGAGATCGATGGATATGCGGGGTACTAGGTGCCTCCGGTTTCGTTCAGACCCAGAACGGACTTGTAAATGGACTGTGTGTCTGACATCGGATTTCATTCTGTGTGACTGATATCGGTTGCATAGGATGGTTTGCCTGTGTGGCATGCTAAGATGCAAATGATCAAGGCTTCTGTTGAAAAGCAAAGTCTTGTGGTGATGATCAAAGCACGGCCTTTGTGGCGTAGCTTTGTGTAACGTTTACCTCGCGTGTTTCACACCCGGTATGAACCAAAAACGGGAGGCGGACATCAGGGAGGACTTGCGTTTCTTTCTAGCTAAAAAGTGGCGTCAGTGGTTTTACACGCCCTGACGAGTTTGACTTATGTGGTTGTTGCTGTTGCGAGGCGCCTCGGATTGATCGGTCGTTCTCGAACCGATGGAGTCATTTAGTTGGCTCGTTTACGCCCCAAAGGGCGGAGAGACGTATTGTTCAGGCATAATAATCCACTCCGTGTGGACCGGCCCTGACGATCCAAGGCCCACCTGAGTCTGGGACCTGAGACATGGGCTAGATTGTCTCGAATCGGTTGAGGACTATCTTTTGCCTCGGTTCATAGATGGAAATCCAATTTCCAAATACGTGACTTTGCGGTTTTATTTGTAAACCTATATATGGTGACATAGTGGCATGGGACGCTCATGCCGCCTATGATTGATACTTATGATTTGAAGTGTTTTATACACTATGCACTTATAATAGTATCAAATGATTTGTTTTAAACGTATCAAGCATTCTTTGGCTGTTATAAGGGAAAACCCTATCCTCGGCTGCGTTGCATTGTGTGATGGGACCTGGGTCTTATAACAGCTTCATCTTTCTTTATTTAGCATTGCGCTGTTTGTTTTATGCACTGGTATTCTTGGGAGGAAACCCGTTCCGTGTTATACGGCGTGGTCCCTTGATTTACCTAACTTTAAAAATAAAGATTAACTGTTATAGTTCTCACACCAGTCACATGACTGACCTGGAGTTTATTGTTTTAACCTAAACTCTGGGTGCCCCTATTTTCGACACGGGCAGCTAGTAGTTTTGGTTTTGCAGATTTATATTCACAGGATCCTGGTTTACAGCTGGAACGATATCCGGAAAGCTTTGTATCCGTATATCTGCTTCTAGTTGTGTATTGTAATATTTTCCGCTGCTATGTATTTAAATGTAATTTAAATCTCTGATATTTCTGTGTAATATATATTCATTTATACTCTGTATATTCTTGTAATCTGATGCATTGTGGTTATATGCAATGAAATGTTCTTCTGTATGCGTTTTGTTGTGGCGTGTTCTCGAACTATCCGTCGCTTTCCTTTACGGGGAAGTTACGGGTCTTCACAGTTGGTATCAGAGCTTTGGTTTACCAAGCTCAGAGAACAAGACACATTAGAACCCTACGAAAGAATTCGTCAGATATTGGATTAGTAATATCCAATTAGAATGACTCGTTAGAGATGGGATCAGTAGTATCCTAGAACGAGTGTGAAGAGTATATTTTTAACGTGAAAACAAATTTTGTTTTGAAAATTTAAATCAATTATTCGTATTTGATTATCTATTTATATTGAGTTGGACAATCCAGTATATATAGGTTTTGCGTATACGTCTGATCCGCGTGTATTCAAAGTTTTAATATATTGGGTAGATATAGAATCACATTCTAGTTGCCCGGGGATGATTCTGATAATGCTGCAGCGTTACCAGTATTTATTTTCGAGTGACGAAGGTGTGATATCTATATGTTTCCATTAGGCTGGTGTGAGAACCAAAATTAGATAGGGCTTATTGTTGTGATTTGGCATCAAAAACCTGATTTTTGTATATGTATCAAAATTATGAATTTGAAATGATAATTCACTAATTGATTGATGTTTGTGTTGTTTGTTTATTTGTTTGATAATTTTGAACCATTATGCCTAATTTAACCAAATATTGAACTATATTGAAAATTGGTCGCATTTGCTTGCCTACATGTATATCTTTTGAATAGGTCATAGCAAGGAGGCTAGAGCCAGAGAATAAAATTTGTTTGCCCGACAAATAGGTACATGTTTACTACATAATTTCCTGTTTTGTTTGGGTGATGATGATTTTGTGAGCCTATTGGCTAGCCGCTTGGCTTTTTCTTTTTCTTTTTGAGATCTGAAGGACCGGGGAAGCTATTTGAAATTCCCCGATGCTCCCGGTGTATGGGAGGTTATGGCGAAATTTTTCAAAAATTTAGGGTGTTAGCCAAATTTTTGAAATTTTGAAAATTCTCAGAAACTAAAGAGTTGGAGAATGAAAGCCAGATCGAATGTTGAGTTGATAAATCAAACCACTTTCGACTTTGTTCCTTTTCGGGGACGAAAAGTTTTAAGTGGGGGAGATTGTAACAACCCGTAAAATGCGAGCCAGTTTGAAATTTTTGTTTTGGCAATTTTATCGAATTTTGATTATTTAAAATGAATTATTTTAAATAAAATCAACGAGAAATTTATTTTGAATGGAATTAGAACGTATATATTATATACGTCGTCGTTAGAATATAAATAATTATATATAATTATAAAAGGAATTGAAAATGGCGCGGTAGTTCGATAATTCGATTTCAAACTTCAATTGAATGTACCGGGTACAAAACAATCCGGATTTTAGTGAAACCAAAAACATTAGGATCTAATTGACGATATCTTTCCAACGAAGTTAACAAACTGAGATTTCACTTTATAAATGATAAGATATGTCCAGTTGAAAATTCTGAATAGTCGCTATGGAATTCAGGCCCTTAAAAATGGACATTTTGCAAACGACCTCGGATTTCGACGAAACCAGTTTTGTTGGGTCCGTGATGTCAAGTTATTGCTAGGTTTCAAATTTCGTAATTTTTCGAATCAATATGTGAGCGTGGCAAAGGAAAATGCGTTTGACCATTTTCAGTGGATTTTAACCGACTGGAAATTGGCCATTTCTCAAACGGTCTCAGAATTCGACGAAACTAGTTTTGTTAGGACCGTATCGTCAATACGAAGCTAGAAAATATTTTTCTGGAATTTTTAGAGTTAATATGTGACCCCGTTAATTTGAAATGTACGTTTGAAATTCAATATAGTGATTTAAATGTAAATTTAACGGAAACTGATGCAAACAGTCGAATTGGCCTACGATACATATCCCATTGTGTTCGGAATGGGAGTAAAACGCTATGGACGACAGTCGGCGGGTTCAAATCTGAGTTGAAACGGAAAGTCAACTTTAAATTGAGTTAAATAATTAAATAAAATATATATATATATATATCCCTTCTCCTATACCCTCTCTGGCCCCCCCCCCCCCCGTTCTAATTCGTTTTCAAATAAAAAAAATAAAATAAAAAAAGGAGGAAGATCGAGGAAGGCGGAAGCCGTCGCCTGGCCTCCGACGCGGGCCCCTTCCAGCGCCGCCTCCGGCGAGGAGCCCTCCCCCACCAACTCCCTCGCTCTCGCTCCATTCTCCCCTCCTCTAATTGAAAACGCTGCCCCCCCCCAATCCACCATTCCAGACTTCCGCGCCACCCTCCCATAGCCGCCGTTCAGGCGATAACCGCACCCAGTCGGATCCCTTACCTCCGGCGACGGCCCCTGCTCCACTACAAACCCTCCTCCCTCTTCGATTTCGGTAAGTTTATTTGTTTTTTTCTATTTGTTAATTTAGTTTTAAATCTGAGATAACATTGTTTTAAAAACTAGGTTTTTATATATATAAATCTTTGAAATATAAAAACTTTGATTTTAGAAATTTAAAAAGATTATATTTTTTGTTAAAGAAGTGATTTTTATCATCTTGAAGAAATGACTTTTATTTTGTTTATGGAGTAATTTCTATAAATATAAAGTTAGGATTTTTCAAATGTTAAAGTTAGGATTTTTCAAATATAAAGTTAGGATTTTTCAAATGTTAAAGTTAGGATTTTTCAAATGTTAAAGTTAGGATTTTTCAAATGTTAAAGTTAGGATTTTTCAAATGTTAAAGTTAGGATTTTTCAAATATAAAGTTAGGATTTTTCAAATGTTAAAGTTAGGATTTTTCAAATGTTAAAGTTAGGATTTTTCAAATGTTAAAGTTAGGATTTTTCAAATGTTAAAGTTAGGATTTTTCAAATGTTAAAGTTAGGATTTTTTTCAAATAGAAAAGAGCATATTTTTATATACTGAAAGTCGAAATAAAAATTCGATTTTTATATATTGAACTTTGAAATAAAAATTCGATTTTTATATATTGAACTTTGAAATAAAAATTCGATTTTTATATATTGAACTTTGAAATAAAAATTCGATTTTTATATATTGAACTTTGAAATAAAAATTCGATTTTTATATATTGAACTTTGAAATAAAAATTCGATTTTTATATATTGAACTTTGAAATAAAAATTCGATTTTTATATATTGAACTTTGAAATAAAAATTCGATTTTTATATATTGAACTTTGAAATAAAAATTCGATTTTTTATATATATAGTGGCCTTGGGCAACGAAGGTGACAAGAAGGCGAAACGACGAAGAGTTCTGCAAAGGAAGTGCCGTAGAGCTGGATAGCTATCTGTGAGAATTTCTCACCTTTCTATTTCTTTTCTAGTTATATATATATACTAGGATGCAGACGGTGCTTAGTAGCACCCGACACAATCGTCCACAGACCATGGACTTGTTTGTTTGACTGTTTGGTGATTGATTGCGATATTGGTTTGAATGTGGTTTGTGGTGAGAAAAATTGAATCGATAAATTGGTTAGGGTTAGACGTGCGCCGTTATAAGGCGAAGGAGTAAGGCTAGGTTAGACTCTTACTCCAAATCTTGTGGTTTACATAACGAATTGATTTGATTGATGTGTGAATGGCGTGGGCCTTCACTAGACCGGGGATAAGGCTAGGCCTTGTCCCGTTTCTAGTATCGTGCCGTTATGCCGCCGAAATTTTCTAAAATATGTTAGAAAAATAAAAATATCATTTTATTTAAAGAATGAACTGAATAGAAATTCATATGTTGGAATAAAATGTTTTATCGTTAAAAATATAATTTTTAACGTGAATGTGAATAAATAAATATTCATTTACAAACCAGACGGTTTGTTTATGTACACCTATTTGAAGGACATTGATTGGGTCGATAAATTTTACACATCGCCCAACAGCACAAATAAAATATGTGTTTGATTGTTTGAAACCCCACACGGGTGTTGGGATGAAATTTGAAGTTCACTCATCCTGATTGATTAAATATGTCGATCGATTGATTGACAGGCTGTTATAAGCGTTGAATATCTATATTTGATGCTTTTACAGTGTAGTGCACTTTGGTTGATGGTTGATTATTTTCAATGTTATTATATACATGTGTTGTATGAAAATCCATATAATTAATTTTATATGGTAATTGATTGGGCCTCATTCCAATTTGAAAAACAAAGATTAATATAAAATAAAAGTTCATGTGTTGACAGTACTCATTCATTGAGATTGGTCATGTGTTGAACGAAACATTTTAAATATTAAAATTTACATCTTTATCGATATAAAATAAAAGTTCATGTGTTGACAGTACTCATTCATTGAGATTGGTCATGTGTTGAACGAAATATTTTGATAATAACAACTATTTTGAATAAAGAAATATTTGAAATAGAATATTTGAAAATAGAAATTTATGAAGCCGTGTTGATTAGATTGACGCCATTTTGACGTGAACGATATTTATATCGATTTTAAAACGATTTCGAAATGAATTGAATTGAAAACGAATTCAAAATGAATTGAAAACGATTTCGAAATGAATTGAATTGAAAACGATTTCGAAATGAATTGAATTGAAAACGATTTCGAAATGAATTGAATTGAAAACGAATTCAAAATGAATTGAAAACGATTTCGAAATGAATTGAATTGAAAACGAATTCAAAATGAATTGAAAACGATTTCGAAATGAATTGAATTGAAAACGATTTCGAAATGAATTGAATTGAAAACGATTTCGAAATGAATTGAATTGAAAACGAATTCAAAATGAATTGAAAACGATTTCGAAATGAATTGAATTGAAAACGATTTCGAAATGAATTGAATTGAAAACGAATTCAAATGGAATTGAAAGCGAATCGAAATGAATTCAAATTGAATTGAAATTCGAATTGAATAGAAATGAATTTTAAAACGAATTTATAAGGAAGAATTCAATTTTGGCTTTGAATTGAAATAGAAGTTGAAATAGAATTTGAAACGAATTTAAAACTATTTATATAATCCGTTTTAAATAGGAATCGACGAAATATATATTATATATATTATATATATAATATAATGGTCTGAATAGAACGCGCCGCGCCGCGGTAGTTCGTGAATTTCGACCATTTATTTCAAACGGACATTGCGGGAGATCCGACCGTCGGATTCTCCTAAAACCGGAACCGTTGGGTTCGTATCGAAAAGAGCTTTCTAACGAATGTGATAAATTAGAAATCTAACGGTTGGATTTGGAGATACGTCCAAATCAAATTCGCAAAAGGTCGCTGTAAGTGCAGTTCGATGACCGTTGATGGAAATCGACTATACAGGCCTTGATAAAATTATTAAAAATAGTAATAATTTATGTAAAATCATAAGAAATGATTTAGAAAGAATTGGGATGAAAAACTCCATATTTGAAAAGATAAAAATAGATTTTTATCGAAATGAACTAGTTTTGAACTAGAATTATAATTCTATTTATTTTTAAATAAATAAATTGAATTTGAAAAGGGTTTTGAAAATAACCAAAATTTCCAATGATTGCATTGGAGTGGATTTGAATCGAAATTGTCTTCGGAATATTTCGATGTTGGAATTCGTGATTATACAGGTGTTGTTATGGAAATTTGAAAGATATATATTTATATCGTTATTTCCAATACGACATTTGTTAATCGTAGAATTTGATATTGAATATAAGCCGAGATATTTTCTATTCAGAGCCTTGTATTGAATATCAAATGTGATTTGGGTTTGTCGTGAATGGTGTCTTCACTAACACTGTTCTTGAACCCAGTTGAGAAAAAAATTAAATCTTTTTATTTAGATTTAATGAAGTGTACCAATTAAATAATATTTAATTGGAATTGAATGGATATTGATTTTTGGGTTTATCGTGGACAGTGTTTTTAAAAACAACACTCGTTCTTTAACCCGATAATTAATGGAATGTGATTTTGGGTTTATCGTGAACAGTGTTTTAAAATAACACTTATTCTTTAACCCGATAATTAATGAATGTGACTTTGGGTTTATCGTGAACCGTGTTTTTAAATGACACGGATTCTTTAACCCAGTTAACGATTAAAACTAAGTGGAGTTTTAATGAATCTTTAATTAGATTGAAATGATCGAAAATGGAGTATCACCAGTTTTGCTCCAGGCGATAGTTAAATCTTTAATTAGATTTGAACGTGAAATGGTAATTGAATTTACCGATAACACTGTGGTGTTAGATATGAAGTATTACCAGTTGTACTTCATGGGATGAATAGGTTGGGATTGGGAAATTAAAACAAATGATTACTTCGGTAAGGTTCGCTAATCCCGACTAGTTTGAATTGATATTCAAATATAGATTAAAGAATAAATTCAAGAATTTATCTTTGATAAAATTAATGGGAACCTTTCCCTATGAATGTGAAATTTAGAAACTAACTGTCGGTTAGCCAAGCAGAATGGTTTTCTGGATATTGATCTGATGTTGGTTTCGGCCTTCGGGGTTAATATTTGGGGAATTATTCTCTTGATTAATTTACGGTTAGTGACTAATGAATTGGAATGAGGCGTATGTTGTGTTTGTGTAACACTTTTATAAAATATACGCGAGTTATTCGGGAAGACCGGGTTTATCCCATTCTGAATAACTGATACGACGATAAGTCGAAGATGAAGACGATGGTCGAAGACTGGAAGTCTTCACGTCGTTTGGGTAATTACTGATGATCTTGATTGGGCTGTACACCCAAGAAGATGGAAACAGTTAGTGATCGTCCAGACGTACTTGGAGATCGATGGATATGCGGGGTACTAGGTGCCTCCGGTTTCGTTCAGACCCAGAACGGACTTGTAAATGGACTGTGTGTCTGACATCGGATTTCATTCTGTGTGACTGATATCGGTTGCATAGGATGGTTTGCCTGTGTGGCATGCTAAGATGCAAATGATCAAGGCTTCTGTTGAAAAGCAAAGTCTTGTGGTGATGATCAAAGCACGGCCTTTGTGGCGTAGCTTTGTGTAACGTTTACCTCGCGTGTTTCACACCCGGTATGAACCAAAAACGGGAGGCGGACATCAGGGAGGACTTGCGTTTCTTTCTAGCTAAAAAGTGGCGTCAGTGGTTTTACACGCCCTGACGAGTTTGACTTATGTGGTTGTTGCTGTTGCGAGGCGCCTCGGATTGATCGGTCGTTCTCGAACCGATGGAGTCATTTAGTTGGCTCGTTTACGCCCCAAAGGGCGGAGAGACGTATTGTTCAGGCATAATAATCCACTCCGTGTGGACCGGCCCTGACGATCCAAGGCCCACCTGAGTCTGGGACCTGAGACATGGGCTAGATTGTCTCGAATCGGTTGAGGACTATCTTTTGCCTCGGTTCATAGATGGAAATCCAATTTCCAAATACGTGACTTTACGGTTTTATTTGTAAACCTATATATGGCGACATAGTGGCATGGGACGCTCATGCCGCCTATGATTGATACTTATGATTTGAAGTGTTTTATACACTATGCACTTATAATAGTATCAAACGATTTGTTTTAAACGTATCAAGCATTCTTTGGCTGTTATAAGGGAAAACCCTATCCTCGGCTGCGTTGCATTGTGTGATGGGACCTGGGTCTTATAACAGCTTCATCTTTCTTTATTTAGCATTGCGCTGTTTGTTTTATGCACTGGTATTCTTGGGAGGAAACCCGTTCCGTGTTATACGGCGTGGTCCCTTGATTTACCTAACTTTAAAAATAAAGATTAACTGTTTTAGTTCTCACACCAGTCACATGACTGACCTGGAGTTTATTGTTTTAACCTAAACTCTGGGTGCCCCTATTTTCGACACGGGCAGCTAGTAGTTTTGGTTTTGCAGATTTATATTCACAGGATCCTGGTTTACAGCTGGAACGATATCCGGAAAGCTTTGTATCCGTATATCTGCTTCTAGTTGTGTATTGTAATATTTTCCGCTGCTATGTATTTAAATGTAATTTAAATCTCTGATATTTCTGTGTAATATATATTCATTTATACTCTGTATATTCTTGTAATCTGATGCATTGTGGTTATATGCAATGAAATGTTCTTCTGTATGCGTTTTGTTGTGGCGTGTTCTCGAACTATCCGTCGCTTTCCTTTACGGGGAAGTTACGGGTCTTCACAAATTTTCATCTGGAAATAATATCGTTATTTGTACACGTGTTTTTCTTTAATAGTCAAATCACTGACTATCGAAGCTTTTAACCATTTTTATGTTTGTCAATATGGAGAGACCGGGATCAGATTCATTATCTGAAAACCACTCTGTATGGACATTAACGTGCGAATCAAATATTATGAAGATAATTGAAGACGGAGTTATGCAATGGCTGTCCTTTACAGAATAGTGTCGTCGGTTTGTCCAGTCCTAAGGCAAATTTATATGGATGAGTGTCTGACAGAGTATATCTAAAGGATCGCGTAAGTTGATCTTTTCAAACGTAGTTACGTTTGGTGGTGGAGAATTCATTTCTCTTCGCTGTATACCCGTGATATTTTTGGGGAAATCAATTTGTGATTCGGTAGGTATGACAATGTGACATTCAGAGTGAATGAAGATCGAAAGATACGTTATGACCTCTAGCCTTACAACCGGGAAATGGTATAAAATTGGGTAGGTCGCATGGCTAAGTATTTGGCGGCCAGGTAGTGTGTATTGTCACCTGATCTAGAGAAATTCCTTTTGCTTCTTAAATCTATCAATGCTGTCCCTTTCGGGAAACGGTTGCTGATCCCAACTGTTGGTCATAATATATTCGGTACTCTCAAGCTAAGTGAGGGACCGGCCATGTTTAGCCTGGGTTGTAAGATGTTCTTGTTGAACTCGGTGTATTTCTCTCTAGAGATACACTATCGGAAGGTGGTCCCATACCTTGCCAGTTGGAATCCACTATCCAATAAGAGCCCATGGTTTTAATTGTATACTATATATGTAGAGCGTGAGATGCAAGCGTTCTGCTAGATTGTTATTACTTGTATTTAGACATTATTATAATATCAGACGAATATTGATTTCAAGAAAATGCTTTGGGTTATAGTAAGGTAAAAACCATCTGTATTTATGTGTGGATCGGTCTTACGATTATCCTTTCTTTTTAAAGGATTTTTAAAAGTTAAACCCAAGTGGTTGGAGTTTACTCACACCAGTCCCATGACTGACCCAGAGTTTATTTTTGTTTTGTTTTCCCATAAACTCTTGGGTGCCAAATTTGTACGGGCAGTGAAGTAGTTCAGGTGTTTTCAGATATCATCGGCGGAGCTTGGAGCAGGAGGCTTCAGCGTTATCTAGTATTGTTATTTCCGCTATGTTGTAAGTGTTGTACTCTGATAATGTTATTGTGTATATATATATATATATATGTATATACTGTTTTATTTCAAAGTTATGTTATATTTTATTCATTCCGCTGTGAGATTCGTGTTACTTTGATGTGTTGTATGTTCTTCTTCTTCTATTCTAATTTTCTATCTTATTTATTCTCACTCTCTAACTTCTTTCTATTAATGATCGAGAATGTTCGATGCCTGAATTTTTGACATCGGTTTTATGTCGATTTTCTAGGTTGAAAATTCACTTTCGTTACAACAACAAAAGTGGGCATGTTTGACACTAAAATGTTTGTGTTGCAAGAAAAGTGTGTCATTAGCTCTACTTTTTTGCTGTTCTGCCACAATATTCATATGTTGTTGCATTAGACGTGAATGCACTGTTGCGGTTGGAATTCTAGTGTTGTGACATGCAACACCAGTTAAAAGTGTAGCTTTACATATATAATGTCCAGCTCAGTGATCCGCGTTATCAGCATAAATAAAGCGGCAACCGTAAATTCATGATTAATCCAACCTTTTAATCCAATCCATGCTTCCATTAGGTGAAATTTTGGCGGGACATTTTCCCCTTCACGAAATACTTTACCGCTCAGCAAAATTCTCCCTCTCTCTCTCTCTCTCTCTCTCTCGCTTCCACCTCAATTCCCAATCACTTTCCCATCTGCAAAATGAATCGAATCACTAATTTCAGATCTTCACTTCTATGTCGCATTACCAACATCTGAAAAAAATTGAAAAAAAGAGAAGCTTGGGCATAAATGTGACTCTCAAAATTTGGGATCGAAATCATGAAGATCGAAGGTCGAATTTGAAGCAACAACGATGGGAGGATTGCTTGGCTGGCATGGCGAATGATAACTTTTGAACTTCCAAGCTTTCCACCATCAGCCTAATAGATTAATTACAATGCTTGGTAAATACAGATACCAATCTTGGGTTTAAGGTCTATATTTTTGTAGTGGGCTCTGGATCAGAAGGTACAATTTTAGGTATTTATTTTCGTAGTGGCTTCAATTATGATTTTTTTTTTAAATATTTAGAAATTGCACTAATACATTACGGTGTGGGGTATTCACGTGTTATCTTCATCAACGAAATATATTACAGTTTATGCTGATAAAGTTGGTGGCTTATCCATGACTTTCTAACTTATATATGGCAGCAACCACTTTGAAGAACGTCGTTTGTTATCAGAATAACTCATTCAAGAATCAAAATAATGTTGTTAACTCATGTGATCTAACGTTGACCTTAATAATGCTACATCACCACCAGACAAGAAAGGGGGACTGCCTATACCATTCCATCAGTTAATGGCATTTCAAACTGTTTGTTACAGATATAGTGGAAGTGAAGCCTCTTGGATATAATTATACATGACAAAGAAGAGGTATCGGCGTATTGCAACAAACATCGATACCTATTGTTTATCGAAGTTTTTAAACATGAAGGCTTTGTCCTTCTGCCAGCTGTCAAGTAATCATAATACAATCCTTTCAAATCTTATACCAACATCTCAAATCACATTTTACCCGTTTCCTTTTAACAAAAATGGCCCTTAATGGATGGCTATTGCATAGTGTTTTCAAAAAGCTTATCTTCTTGCAAGGCAGAATTGAAAATTGGAACAAAACTAGAAATAAAGGAGATACAAACCTTTAGGAGGCAGAGCAATTGCTACAGACCCTTGAAAATGTAGTTGACTAGAATCTAGATGATCTAAAATGTTATGATGATATGATACAAGCTAGATTGATAGTCCGAATGCATCATAATGCTAAATACTGGAATCTAAAACAACATGCAAAAGTAGCATGGTTTCAGCAGGTGACATGAGTTCGAAATATTTATATTCAAAAATTATGAGAAGGAGGTTTAATAACAATATCAGAGCCAACTAGGACTAGGAGTTACTACATAAACCAAAGCTAAGCACTTCCATATTTTATATTTATAGTCAAGGGTGACTCTACTACTCAATCCCTATAATTTCATATCATTCATATAAATCCACTAGGATAACAATTTCTTCTCAATGAAATCTCCTTCGAAGAAGTTAGAAATGCTATTTTATCAGTACATGATGATTAAAGACTGCACCCAAATTGTTTTAATGCTAAATTTACGAAAATGCATTGGGAGGATATAGTGTGATTTACTGCTTGCAACGAGGAGTATGTTCAAAACTGCCAAATTGCCAAAAGGATCTGGTCCTACATTCGGCATGCTCATTCCGAAGACAGTTAACCTAATACAGTAATCCATTTTAGGCCTATTTGATGCTGTAATATGCTCTACAAATTTTTGTCAATGTTTTACGCAATAGATTTAAAAAATTTCTACCTCATCTCATATCTGATAACCAATGTGCATTTTTCAATGATCATTGTGAATTTTATAATATTAATGCCTTACAATTTGAAAATTATTTTATATCATTGTGAATTTTTTTAAACCTTGGGGGCATCATTTAGTATATCACACCGGACATCATCAGTTTCAAGACCGTCTTTGATGGATCATGCCACATTTTATACAAATCTTGGATAAGCACCTATTGGTGCGCTTGAGAGCATACTAATTGTAATAACCCGGAAAATCCGAGCCATTTTAAATTTTTTATTTTGGCAATTTTAGATATTTAAAATGAATTATTTTAAATAATAACGATGATAAATTTATTTTGAATAGAAATAGAATGTACATATTTATATAGAACGTCGTTAGAATATAAATATTTTATTTTAATTATAAAAGGAATTGAAAATGGCGCGGTAGTTCAATAATTCGATTTCAAATTTCAATGGAACATACCGTGTGCAAAACAAACCAGATTTTAGTGAAACCAAAAATATTTGAATCTAATTGAGAATATCTTTCCTACGAATTCGAGAAATCAAAATTTCATAGCGGAAATCAAAAGTTACGCCCAGTTGAAAATTCAGAATAGTCGTTGTGGAATTCTAGCCCTTAAAAATGGAAATTTTGCAAACGACCTCGGTTTTCGACGAAACCACTTTTGTTAGATCCGTGATGTCAAATTATTGCTAGGTTTCAAATTTCATAATTTTTCGAATCAATATGTGAGCGTGGAAAAGGAAAACGCGTTTGCCCAGTTTCAGTTGATTTTAATCGACTGGAAAATGGCCATTTTTCAAACGGTCTCAGAATTCAATGAAATTAGCTTTGTTAGGACTGTATCATCAATACAAAGCCAGAAAATAATTTTCTGGAATTTATTGAGTCAGTATGTGGCCCCGGTAAATTGAAATGTGCGTTCAAATTCAATATATAGATTTATATTTTGATTTTGACGGAAACTGATCGAAACAGCCAAACGAGCTTGCAATACATATCCCATTGTGTTCGGAATAGGGGTAATTAGCTGAGGACGACTGTCGGTGGGTTTGGTTTCGAGTTCAAATTTTAAACTAACTTTTTGAAATAAAAAAAATAGAATTAAATATATAAATATATATAGGGGTCAACCCCCTTTTTTCTTCCTTCCTCAGTAAAACCCGATTAGGGTAAATAAAGAATAAAAATAGGAAAAAGGGGGGGCTAATCGCGATCGACGATCGCCGGGGGGCTTGCCGCCGCCTCCAGGCGCATCACTATCCTTAAGATCCCCCATCTCTCCTCCCTCCTTCCCTCCTTTAGACGAGAACGCCGCGCCCCCCTCTGAAACCCTCAACCACCCTTTCCTCCTTTCGCCACCGTCTCCTTAACCTCCACCTCCTCTGAACCCCCCGCCGATGATCGACGCCCCAGCCACCTTCGACCGACACACCTCCAGTGAGTACCTCCACCTTTTTTATTTACTATGGGGTTAACTTGTTTTTTTTTTACTGAGATTAACTTGACATTTACTAAGAGATTAACATAATTTTTTAACTGGAATTAGTATGTTTTTTTTAAAATGAAAAGATTTACTTTTTATATTTAAAAAGGATTTTATTTTTTTTAATTAAATGGGATTAGATTTCTAAAATTGAAAAATGAAATTTTTTTTAGGTAAAAATATGATTTCCTTTGTCTAAAGATTAGATTTTTCTTTGATTAAAGATTAGATTTTTCTTTGATTAAAGATTAGATTTTATTTGTCTAAAGATTGGATTTTTCTTTGATTAAAGATTAGATTTTTCTTTGATTAAAGATTAGTTTTTTCTTTGATTAAAGATTAGATTTTTCTTTGTCAAAAGATTAGATTTTTCTTTGATTAAAGATTAGATTTTTCTTTGATTAAAGATTAGATTTTTCTTTGTCTAAAGATTAGATTTTTCTTTGTCTAAAGATTAGATTTTTCTTTGTCTAATGATTAGATTTTTCTTTGTTTCAAAATAAGATTTTTCTTTTGAAAATAAAAATAAGCTTCTCATCATTTAGAAAGAACGGATTTATATTATGTAAACATCGTTTAGAAAGTGTAAAGATTATATTTTTAATTATAAAAATATGATTTTTATATTTTAGATAGAATAAAAATTCGATTTTTAATTTATAGAAGAGATAAAGAAATGATTTTTATAATGAAATAGCGAAAAAAATTACATCTTTGAAGTAGGAAAGATATGATTTTTATCATATGTGAAGTATAAAAATATGATTTTTTATATAGTAGAAGTAATAAAAATATTATTTTTATATTATAGTAGTATTAAAAATTCGATCTTTATACATGTAGTAGAAATAAAAATAGAATTTTTATCTATATAGTAGCGGTATAAAAGTAGAATTTTTATCTATATAGTGGCGGTACAAAAATAGAATTTTTATCTATATAGTAGCGGAATAAAAATAGAATTTTTATCTATATAGTAGCGGTATAAAAATAGAATTTTTATCTATATAGTGGCGGTATAAAAATAGAATTTTTATCTATATAGTGGCGTTATAAAAATAGAATTTTTATCTATACAGCAGTGGTATAAAAATAGAATATTTATCTATACAGTAGCGGTATAAAAATAGAATTTTTATCTACATAGTAGCGGTATAAAAGTAGAATTTTTATCTATATAGTGGCGGTATAAAAATAGAATTTTTATCTATATAGTAGCGGTATAAAAATAGAATTTTTATCCATAAATTAGCGGTGTAGAAATGTGGTTTTTATATACATAGCAACAATATAAAAATGTGATTTTTATATATGTAGTGGCTACGGGCAACGAAAGTGACAAAAGGCGAGCACAACGAAGATTTTCTACATATGAAGAGTCGTGGTATTGGATTAGCTGGTCGGTGAGAACTTCTCACTTTAAATTTTCTTTTCTAGTTTAAATTATATACTAGGATGTAGACGGTTCTTAGTAGCACCCGACACCCGTCGTCCACGGACCATGGATGGCTTGTATGTTTGATTGTTTGTTGTGGTGAAAATTGATTGTGTGATGTGAAATGAAATAAAATATTTATATAGTTAAAAATATTTTATCGTTAAAAATATAATTTTTAACGGGTAGGTGAATAAATAAAAATCTTTGTTTGCTGATTTGAAACCCCACACGGGTATTGGGATAAAATACGGCATACACTAATCCCAATAATTAGTTGTATGTCGATCGATTGATTGACAGGCTGTTATAAGCATTAGATATCTATATTTGATTCTTATACAGTGTAGTGCACTTTGGATGATGGTTGATTATTTGTCACTGCTATTATATACATGTGTTGTATGGTAACCATATAATTAACATTATATGGTAATTGATTGGGCCTCATTCCAATTGGGAAAATAAAGAATAGAATAAAATAAAGATTCATGTGTTGAATAGAATATACAGTCATGTGTTGATGATATTCATGTGTTGAAAATTATCATGTGTTGAAAGAAATTTTTTATACAATAAAATTTACATCTTATCATATTTAAGATTAGAAACTACTTTACGGTTGGAGTCTGATTTAAAAATTAAACGATAGATACCATAATTTTATAAAATATATTAAATAACAAAAATAGTCATGTGTTGACAGTGCTCATGTGTTGAAAGAAAAATATATTCATGTTCGAATAGAATGAATATTCATTTGTTGAATAGAATAACGAATTTATTGAAATATATAAAGCCATGTTGATTAGAGATGCGCCATTTTGATGTGAGCAATATTTATATCGATTGTATTCGTTTCTATAATGAATATAGAAAAGGAAGTGATTTCAAAATATAACATTTTGAAAATATTATCATTTATAGTGTAATGATATGAAATATTCAATTTTGATTTGAAATTGAATATAGAGTTGAAATGGTTTTGAAAACGAATTTAAAACGATTTATAGAATACGTTTTAAAAGGAAATCGACGAAATATATATATATAATATATATATATATATATATATATATTATATAATGGCCTGAATAGATCGCGCTGCACCGCGGCAGTTCGAGAATTTCGACCATTGACTTCGAATTGACGTTGCGGGAGATCCGACCGTCGGATTCTCCTAAAATCAGAACCGTCGGGTTCGCATCGAAAAGAGCTTTCCAATGAATATTAGAAATTTGAAATCTAACGGTTGGATTTGGAATTATGTCCAAATCAAATTTGGAAAAGGTCGGTGTAAGTGCAGTTCGATGGCCGTTGATGGAAATCGACTGTACGGGCCTTGATAAAATTATTAAAAATATCAATAATTAGTGCAAAATCATAAGAAATGATTTGAAAAGAACTGGGATGAAAAACTCCATATTTGAAAGGAAAAAATAGATTTTTATCGAAATGAACTAGTTTATAACTAGAAATAAAAATCCAATTATTTTTAAATAAATAAAATGGATTGAAAGTGGTTTTAAAAGTAACCAGAAATTCCAATACGTGAATTGGAATGGATTTGAATCGAAATTATCTTGGGAATATTTCAATGTTGGATTTCGTGATTATACTAATATGGTTATGGAAATTTGAAAGAAATATTTATATCATTATTTCCAATACGATATTTGTTGGTCGTAGAATTTGATATTGAATATAAGCCGATATATTTTCTATTCAGAGCCGTATTTGATATTAAATGTGATTTGGGTTGTCGTGAATGGTGTCTTCATTAACACTGTTCTTAAGCCCAGTAGAGAAAAAGATTAAATCTTTCTATTTAGATTTAATGAAGTGTACCAATTAAATAATATTTAATTGGAATTGAATTTGAATGTGATTTTGGGTTTATCGTGAACCGTGTTTTAGATGACATTGGTTCTTTAACCCAGTTAAAGACAGGATGTTGATTTTTGAGAAGTTTAAAACTAAGTGGTGTTTTAATGAATCTTTAAATAAATTGAAATGTGAATTGATAATTTAAATTATCAAATTTGGAAAGTGATCGAGAATGGAGTATCACCAGTTTTGCTCCAAGCGATAGTTAAATCTTTAATTAGATTTGAATGTGAAATGGTAATTAATTTTACCGATAACACCGTGGTGTTAGATATGGAGTATTACCAGTTTTTCTCCATGGGATGAATAGGTTGGGATTGGGAAATAAAATAAATAATTACTTCGGTGTGGTTCGCTAATCCCGACTAGTTTGAATTGATATCCAAAGAAAGATTAAAGAATAAATTTAGAAGAATTTATCTTTGATAAAATTAATGGGAATCTTTCCCTAGGAATGTGAATATCAGAATAAAAGAATATTCTGAATTGGAATGAGGCGTATGTTGTGTTTGTGTAACATTTGTTTATTATATACGCGGGTTATTTGGGAAGGCTGGGTTTATACCCATCCTGAATAACCGATTCGACGATATGTCGAAGATGAAGACAGTGGTTGAAGACCGGAAGTTTTCACACCGTTTGGGTGATTACTGATGATCTTGATTGCGCTGTACACCCAAGAGGAGGGAAATAGTTGGTGATCGTCCAGACGTACTTGAAGATTGATGGATATGCGAGGAAAGTGCCTCCGGTCTCACTCAGACCCAGAACCAACTTGTAAATGGACTGTATGTCTGACATTGGATTTTATTCTGTGTTGATTGATCTCTATTAAATATACATCTATTTGGCGGTGGAGAATTTATTCTCTTGATTAGCACCCTTCTCTGAGACGTACTGTAACAACCCGCAAATTCTGAACCAATTTAAAATTTTTATTTTAAATTTTTTTAATGAATTTTGGGAATATAAAGTGATTTATTTTAAATAATAATGGCTAGAATGTATTTTAATCAAAGTTAGAATGAATAAATTTAATTTAAATATAAATGGAATTAGAAATAACGCAGTAGTTTGAAGTCAAACTTGAACTTTGACTGACCATACAGGATGCAAAATTTAACGGATTTTAGTGAAACCAAAAATATTAGAATCTATTTAAAAATATCTTTCTAATGAATCTGAAAAATTGAAATTTCATAGTGGAAATCAAAAGTTATGGCCAATTCAATTTTTAGAAAGTTCGCTGTAGAATATATATATATATATATATATATATATATATATATATATATGGCCCAAAAGGCTACTTTTCACATATTTAGGAATTTCGACTCGAAACCACTTCCATTGAGTTCGGAATGACGTTTCTGCATTGAAAAACAGTAAACACTTATATATTTTGAGTTTCAGAATTTATTTGTATAAAAATGTATTTTTAATATTAAATATATTGGCCTTAAAAATAGTCATTTTTCAAACGACCTCTGTTTTCGACGAAACCACTTTTGTTGGAACCGGAATGTCAAATTATTGCTAGGTTTCAATTTTCAGAATTTTTCGAATTAATATGTGTGCATGGCAAGAGAAAATGTGTTTTGATTATTTACTGTTAAATTTAAGGGTGCGTTTTTTAGAGGTCCCTATTAAGTTTCAAAATATAAAAAAAACCGGGTCATAAACTTATTGTAAATTAGGTCCCTGTTTTTTGAAAAGTCATAAAAAATATAAAAAAAATATAAAAAAATCACGTAAATTCGTATTTAAATAAAACATGTAAACACTAAAAAATTCAGAACAAAAAACCATCAACGAAGGCGTCAAAAATCAAAAAAACCAAAAAAAACGAAATTTCCAATTAAATGCATAATAGTATGCACATATATCACTTTCCTGCATACATCCGTGCATATTTTTCACTACATACATCTTCGTTGATTTTTATTCATGCAAATAAATGCATACATGTGCGCAAAAATTTCAAATACTTGCATACATTTGTGCAGGTTTATTTTCAGATTTTAATCCGAAAACAGCTTACAGAAAAGTTGCATACATATATGCAATTATCAGTAATAATTGCATAAATGTATGCAACTATTTTTTTTTGATTTCCGTAGATTCCTGACATTATTTCCAAATTTTAGAATTTTTTTTTTATGAACGTACGCATATTTTTTAAAAAAAAATACAAAAAGGCGGAAAAAATAAAATAGGGGGCCGGTTTAAAAAATTTCAGAACTTTGTTTTTTTTTTTATAAATTAGGTCCCTACTTTTTATCCTATAAAAATGTTGCACACATGTGTAACAACCCGTAAAATGCGAGCCAGTTTGAAATTTTTATTTTGGCCATTTTACCGAATTTTGATTATTTAAAATGAATTATTTTAAATAATATCGACGAGAAATTTATTTTAAATGGAATTCGACGTATATATTATACGCGTCGTCGTTAGAATATAAATATTTATATATAATTATAAATAGAATTGAAAATGGCGCGGTAGTTCGATAATTCGATTTCAAACTTCAATTGAATGTACCGGGTGCAAAACAATCCGGATTTCAGTGAAACCAAAAGCATTGGGATCTAATTGTGAATATCTTTCCAACGAATCCGAAAAATCAAGATTTCATATCGGGAATCAAAAGATATGTCCAGTTGAAAATTCTGAATAGTCGCTATGGAATTCAGGCCCTTAAAAATGGACATTTTGCAAACGACCTCGGATTTCGACGAAACCACTTTTGTTGGGTCCGTGATGTTAAGTTATTGCTAGATTCCAAGTTTCATAATTTTTCGAATCAATATGTGAGCGTGGCAAAGGAAAACGCGTTTGACCAGTTTTAGTTGATTTTAATCGACTGGAAATTGGCCATTTTTCAAACGGTCTCAGAATTTGACGAAACTAGTTTTGTTAGGACCGTATCGTCAATACGAAGCTAGAAATAATTTTTCAGGAATTTTTCTAGATAGTATGTGACCCCGGTAATTTGAATTGTACGTTTAAAATTCAATATAGTGATTTAAATGTAAATTTAACGGAAATTGATTGTAACGGTCGATTCAGCTTGCGGTACATATCCCATTGTGTTCGGAATGGGGGTATTTAGCTAGGAACGATAGTTGGTGGATTTGAATTGGAGTTTATATTGCAAAAACACATAATTTCGAATTAAATAATATTAAAATTCTATATAAAAGGATCTTCCAAACCCTAGGTCAACTCATTCTCACGGTCAACCCCAGAACCCACCCCCAAATTCAACCCGCGATGAACGATTACAAAGCCCTCCCATCTTCTTCATTTTCCTCCTAATCCATGAAGTAATAATCAAAACTTAATAGATAAAAAGCAACTAGCCCCTAAGTTCTTGAGATTCATATACCGATGATCGATTATCATCGATCGAGTTAGGGGTTCGCGGCGCTCAAAGCTGCGTCGTTCGAAGGCATCGTGCGAGCTGATGGCGAGCTCGAGCGTGGCGCCACCTCAGGCGTGGGGAGAAATCAGATAGGCCGACATCGAAGGTACCTTAGTTCGTCCTCCAGTCAAACAGCGTGGCGTTGGTTTCGAAACCCTGATGGTGGGCATGGTTCAAGCAACAGCAGACGAAGATGGAAAAGGGATTAAGGTTAATTTAAAAGTCCTAATTCAATTTAGTTTATTTTATTGTTTAGAAACTAAGATTGACATTGCTTTGAAATAGAAGAAGGCTTTGTTTTTGAAAATAGAAGAAGGCTTTGTTTTTAAAAAATAGAAATAGGATATGATTTTTGAAAATAAGAAAAATATATATATATATATGTCGTTGATAAAAAGCTGAAGTTTACATATATTATTGTTATAAAGATGTCGATTTTATAATTATAAAGACTTCGGTTTTAAAATTATAAAGACTTCGGTTTTAAAATTATAAAGACTTCGGTTTTAAAATTATAAAGACTTCGGTTTTAAAAGTATAAAGATGTCGGTTTTAAAAGTATAATGATGTCGATTTTAAAAGTATAAAGATGTCGATTTTAAAAGTATAAAGATGTCGATTTTAAAATTATAAAGACATTCGTTTTAAAAATATACTTTGTTTAGAATAGAAATAAAGATGGAATTTTTATAAGACAACAGTAAAAATTCGATTTTTATATATTGGATAGCAAAGTAAAAATTCGATTTTTATATATTAAATAGCGAAGTGAAAATGTGATTTTTATATGTAGAGAATACGGGCAACGAAGATGACAATGGGCGAGGTTAGCGATGAAGATTTCTATCAATGAAGTGCCGTGGAGCTAGGATAGCTATATGTGAGAATTTCTCACCTTTCAATTTTATTTTCTAGTTATATATATATATATATACTAGGATGCAGACAGTGCTTAGTAGCACCCGACACAATCGTCCACAGACCATGGACTTGTTTGTTTGGTTGCATAGCTTAGTTATATATTGATGGATATCAAACGCATGGAGTGAATTGCCTGTGTGGCATGCCTAAGTGGCAATTGATCGAGGCTTCTGTTGAAAAGCAAAGTCTCGTGGTGATGATCAAAGCACAGCCTGTGTGGCACAGCTTTGTGTAACGTGAATTCGCGAGCCTCACACCCCGGTTGTGAACCAAAAACGGGAGAGGACGTCAGGGAGGGCATGCGTTTCTTTCTAGCTAGAAGTGGCGTCAGTGGTTTTACACGCCCTGACGAGTTTGACTTATGTGGTTGTTGCTGTTGCGAGGCGCCTCGGTTATATCGGTTTCGGCCGATGCATTCTGGTCGGCTGACGGACCAGACTTACACCCCATAGGGTGGGGAGACGTAGTGTTCAGGCATAATAATCCACATCGGTGGACCGGCCCTGAGGATCCAGGGGGCAGTTGCGGCTGTTCCTGAGGGGCGGGCTAGAGCGTCTCGAATCGGTTGAGGACTATCTTTTGCCTCGGTTCATAGACGGAAATCCAATTTCCAAATACATGACATTTGCGGTTTTAATTGTAAAACCTAGTATGGTGACATAGTGGGATGGGGCATTCATGCCGCCTATGATTGATACTTATGATTTGAAGTTGTTTATACACTATGCACTTATAATAGTATCAAACGATTTGTTTTAAATGTATCAAGCATTCTTTGGCTGTTATAAGGGAAAACCATATCCTCGGCTGCGTTGCATTGTGTGATGGGACCTGGGTCTTATAACAGCTTCATTCTTCTTTATTTAGCATTGCGCTGTTGTTTTATGCACTGGTATTCTTGGGAGGAAACCCGTTCCGTGTTATACGGCGTGGTCCCTTGATTTACCTAACTTTAAAATAAAGATTTGTAACTGTTTTAGTTCTCACACCAGTCCCTTGACTGACCTGGAGTTTATTGTTTTAACCTAAACTCTGGGTGCCCTTATTTTGACACGGGCAGCTAGTAGTTTTGGTTTTGCAGATTTTTATTCACAGGATCCTGGTTTACAGCTGGAACGATATCCGGAAAGCTTTGTATCCGTATATCTCTTCTAGTTGTGTATTGTATTATTTTCCGCTGCTATGTATTTAAATGTAATTTAAATCTCTGATATTTCTGTGTAATATTCTTTTATACTCTGTATATTCTTGTAATCTGATGCATTGTTGTAATATACAATGAAATGTTCTTCTGTATGCGTTCTGTTTTGTCTTGTTCTCGAACGATAGGGCGTTTCGAACGGTCTGGGTCGGTTTAGCGACTGGTTCGGACCGAGCGAAATTCCTTCTCGTCACAGTTGGTATCAGAGCTTTGGTTTACAAAGCTCAGAGAACAAGGCACATTAGAACCGTACGAAAGAATTCATCAGATATTGGATTAGTAATATCCAATGAGAGTGACTCGTTAGAGATGGGATCAGTAGTATCCTAGAACGAGTGTGAAGAGTATATTTTTGAAAATGAAAACAATTTTGTTTTGAAAATTTAAATCAGTTATTCGTATTTGATTATTTATTTATATTGATATGGACAGTCCAGTATATAAATATTTTGCGTATACGTCTGATCCACGTGTATTTGAAATTTTAATATACCGGATAGATATAGAATCACACTCTAGTCGCCCGAAGATGATTCTGATGATAGTTCGAACATCATCAGAATTGGTATTCGTGTTTCGAAGGTGTGATATCTATATATTTCCTATTGACTGGTGTGAGAACCAAAATTAGATAGGGCCTAGTGTTGTGATTCGGCATCAAAAATCTGATTTTTTAGACTATGTATCAAAGTTATGAATTTGAAAAGCTAATCAACTAATTGATTGATGTTTGTGTTGTTGTTTATTTGTTTGCTAATTTTGAACTATTATGCCTAATTGAATCAAATATTGAATTGTATCGAAAATTGGTCGCATCTGCTTGCATATACATGTATATCATTGAACAGGTCATAGCAAGGAGGCTAGAGCAGAGAATAAAATTTGTTTGCTCGACAAATAGGTACATGTTTACTACATAATTTACTGTTTTGTTTGGGTGATGATGATTTTATGAGCCTATTGGCTAGCCGCTTGGCTTTTTCTTTTTCTTTTTGAGATCTGAAGGACCGGGGAAGCTATTTGAAATTCCCCGATGCTCCCGGTGCAGGGGAGGTTATGGCGAAATATTTCGAAAATTTAGGGTGTTAGCCAAATTTTTGAAATTTTGAAAATTCTCAGAAACTGAAAAGTTGGAGAATGGAAACCAGATCGAACGTAGGGCTGATTAATCAAACCACTTTCGACTTTGTTCCTTTTCGGGGACGAAAAGTTTTAAGTGGGGGAGATTGTAACAACCCGTAAAATGCGAGCCAGTTTGAAATTTTTATTTTGGCCATTTTAGCGAATTTTGATTATTTAAAATGAATTATTTTAAATAATATCGACGGGAAATTTATTTTAAATGGAATTCGACGTATATATTATACGCGTCGTCGTTAGAATATAAATATTTATATATAATTATAAATAGAATTGAAAATGGCGCGGTAGTTCGATAATTCGATTTCAAACTTCAATTGAATGTACCGGGTGCAAAACAATCCGGATTTTAGTGAAACCAAAAGCATTGGGATCTAATTGTGAATATCTTTCCAACGAATCCGAAAAATCAAGATTTCATATCGGGAATCAAAAGATATGTCCAGTTGAAAATTCTGAATAGTCGCTATGGAATTCAGGCCCTTAAAAATGGACATTTTGCAAACGACCTCGGATTTCGACGAAACCACTTTTGTTGGGTCCGTGATGTTAAGTTATTGCTAGATTCCAAGTTTCATAATTTTTCGAATCAATATGTGAGCGTGGCAAAGGAAAACGCGTTTGACCAGTTTCAGTTGATTTTAATCGACTGGAAATTGGCCATTTTTCAAACGGTCTCAGAATTTGACGAAACTAGTTTTGTTAGGACCGTATCGTCAATACGAAGCTAGAAATAATTTTTCAGGAATTTTTCTAGATAGTATGTGACCCCGGTAATTTGAATTGTACGTTTAAAATTCAATATAGTGATTTAAATGTAAATTTAACGGAAACTGATTGTAACGGTCGATTCAGCTTGCGGTACATATCCCATTGTGTTCGAAATGGGGGTATTTAGCTAGGAACGATAGTTGGTGGATTTGAATTGGAGTTTATATTGCAAAAACACATAATTTCGAATTAAATAATATTAAAATTCTATATAAAAGGATCTTCCAAACCCTAGGTCAACTCATTCTCACGGTCAACCCCAGAACCCACCCCCAAATTCAACCCGCGATGAACGATTACAAAGCCCTCCCATCTTCTTCATTTTCCTCCTAATCCATGAAGTAATAATCAAAACTTAATAGATAAAAAGCAACTAGCCCCTAAGTTCTTGAGATTCATATACCGATGATCGATTATCATCGATCGAGTTAGGGGTTCGCGGCGCTCAAAGCTGCGTCGTTCGAAGGCATCGTGCGAGCTGATGGTGAGCTCGAGCGTGGCGCCACCTCAGGCGTGGGGAGAAATCAGAGAGGCCGACATCGAAGGTACCTCAGTTCGTCCTCCAGTCAAACAGCGTGGCGTTGGTTTCGAAACCCTGATGGTGGGCATGGTTCAAGCAACAGCAGACGAAGATGGAAAAGGGATTAAGGTTAATTTAAAAGTCCTAATTCAATTTAGTTTATTTTATTGTTTAGAAACTAAGATTGACATTGCTTTGAAATAGAAGAAGGCTTTGTTTTTGAAAATAGAAGAAGGCTTTGTTTTTAAAAAATAGAAATAGGATATGATTTTTGAAAATAAGAAAAATATATATATATATGTCGTTGATAAAAAGCTGAAGTTTACATATATTATTGTTATAAAGATGTCGATTTTATAATTATAAAGACTTCGGTTTTAAAATTATAAAGACTTCGGTTTTAAAATTATAAAGACTTCGGTTTTAAAATTATAAAGACTTCGGTTTTAAAAGTATAAAGATGTCGGTTTTAAAAGTATAATGATGTCGATTTTAAAAGTATAAAGATGTCGATTTTAAAAGTATAAAGATGTCGATTTTAAAATTATAAAGACATTCGTTTTAAAAATATACTTTGTTTAGAATAGAAATAAAGATGGAATTTTTATAAGACAACAGTAAAAATTCGATTTTTATATATTGGATAGCAAAGTAAAAATTCGATTTTTATATATTAAATAGCGAAGTGAAAATGTGATTTTTATATGTAGAGAATACGGGCAACGAAGATGACAATGGGCGAGGTTAGCGATGAAGATTTCTATCAATGAAGTGCCGTGGAGCTAGGATAGCTATATGTGAGAATTTCTCACCTTTCAATTTTATTTTCTAGTTATATATATATATATATACTAGGATGCAGACAGTGCTTAGTAGCACCCGACACAATCGTCCACAGACCATGGACTTGTTTGTTTGGTTGCATAGCTTAGTTATATATTGATGGATATCAAACGCATGGAGTGAATTGCCTGTGTGGCATGCCTAAGTGGCAATTGATCGAGGCTTCTGTTGAAAAGCAAAGTCTCGTGGTGATGATCAAAGCATTGCGCTGTTGTTTTATGCACTGGTATTCTTGGGAGGAAACCCGTTCCGTGTTATACGGCGTGGTCCCTTGATTTACCTAACTTTAAAATAAAGATTTATAACTGTTTTAGTTCTCACACCAGTCCCATGACTGACCTGGAGTTTATTGTTTTAACCTAAACTCTGGGTGCCCTTATTTTGACACGGGCAGCTAGTAGTTTTGGTTTTGCAGATTTTTATTCACAGGATCCTGGTTTACAGCTGGAACGATATCCGGAAAGCTTTGTATCCGTATATCTCTTCTAGTTGTGTATTGTATTATTTTCCGCTGCTATGTATTTAAATGTAATTTAAATCTCTGATATTTCTGTGTAATATTCTTTTATACTCTGTATATTCTTGTAATCTGATGCATTGTTGTAATATACAATGAAATGTTCTTCTGTATGCGTTCTGTTTTGTCTTGTTCTCGAACGATAGGGCGTTTCGAACGGTCTGGGTCGGTTTAGCGACTGGTTCGGACCGAGCGAAATTCCTTCTCGTCACAACATGTGTGCATTTTTTTGAGAAATTTGCACATTTGGATGCAAATAAAAATGAACTGAAAAATTATGTTAAATCTATCCGTTGGAAGAACTACAATAATTGCATATATGCATGCAATAAAATCAAAAAGGTGCATAATATTATGCATTTAACTGCATTTTTTTCTGTTTTTTTGCTGTTTTCTTCTTTCTGACATTATTTTTGTTGTTTTTTGAACTGAATTTTTTTTATAATGCGTAATATATTTTATTACTAATTTACGAATTTTTTTTATTTTTTTTAATTATTATTTTATAAGTTTTGAAAACAGGGACCTAATTTACAATAAGTTTATGACCGGATGTGAGCCTAATTAAGTTTCAAAATAGGGACGTGAGCCTAATATTCACTAAATTTAAACGCCTTAAAAATAGCCATTTTTCAAACAGTCTCAGAAATCGACGAAAATAATTTTGTTGGATTCGTATCAGCATAAGAAAGTTAAAAATATTTTTTTTAGAATTTTCTGAGGTCGTATGTGGCCCCGGCATATTTTAATATACGGTCAATATTTAATTAATTAATTTTTAATGCAATTTTAAATAAAATATATACAAATTTCGGAATTGGGCCCCGGGACTTATCCCATTGCGTTCAGAAGGTGTCAAAACCTTAAGAACGACAGTAAGCAGGCCCAAATCGGAGAAAGTCCGAAAATCCACCTTTTAAGCACATTTTTCGAGATTAAATATTAAAATAATATTAAAATCCGAAACCCTAATTCATGACCAGCCGCCGCCTTTCATTCGAAGGCCAGAAATTTCCCAACTTCAAACACTAATTTCTCTCAATCCGTTCAACGAAAATCGACATATGATATACCAAATCGAAGAGAATTCAGAGACCTTTCCGTCCATACGGTTAAGATCGGGTTTTGATTCATAGATTTCGCGAATTCTCAGCCTAGAAGGGGAGGGTTTAGGTTCGATTTCGTGGTGATTGGGGAGTCCGAGCTTCAGGTGGTAGGTGGAGCGAGCACATGGTGGCACGAGCTTCGAGTTGGCGGTGTTTGATCGTGGTCCGGTGCGGTGCAGGGAGGCGCACGCAGAAGGTTGGAGACGGTGAATGGGTTCGGCTGTAGCATACGTGCGTGATCAAGGAAGAAGAAGAAGACGTATTATTTTAATATTATTTTATTTATTTAATATTTAATTTATGCAATCTTTAAAATTCAATATTTCTCTCATACGAGGTCCGATTGACGAACCGTAAGTTGCGTTGGACTCGTCTTTCTGAGAGCTTCGCGATGGCATAGACCAGAGCTGATTCCGAGACAGTCAAATTTTCAGCAAAAATCAATGTGAGATTCTTTATTTAAAATTAATAATAAATTAAATTATTTAAATTGCAATGCAATATATCTATGATTACGTTTCAGATCTATTTGGTATTGGTAATGGTTGATTCTGTGTTTGTATTGAATAGTATAGATCCATGTGATTGTCACTTATTCTATGTTATGACCTTGTTTAGATTTGAATTGATTTACTTGTCAATTCAAAATAAAAGAATATGGTTGTCACCATTTATATGTTATGACCTTGTTTAGATTTGAATTGATTTACTTGTCAATTCAAAATAAAAGAATATGGTTGTCACCATTTATATGTCATCACCTTGTTTAGATTTGAGTTGATCAAATTTTCAATTCAAAAGAATAAAAGGATTTTATTTTGTTTGCATCCCTCGATGCGAACAAAATTACAAAAGAATAAAGAGATTATATTTTGTTTGCATTCCTCGATGCGAACAAAATGTTTAAAATAAAAGAGAATTATACTTTGTTTGCATCCCTTAACGCGAACAAAGTGTTAGAATAAAGATTTTAAAAAAAACTTATATTTGTATTTGTGTTCTTAAAACACAAATAAAACTTGAAAGTAAAACTTACTTTTTTTTATTTATATTTTATAATGTAAATATCACTTAAAAGTAAAACTTACTTTTTTATTTACATTTTATAATGTAAATATCACTTGAAAACAAAACTTACTTTTTTTTTTACATTTTATAATGTAAATATTACTTGAAACTAAAATTTACTCTTTAAATTGTAAATATAACTTGGGAACAAAACTTATATTTTTGTTTGTGTTCTCAAGAACACAAATATGACTTGAAACTAAAATTTACCTTTTTATTTACATTTCATAATGTAAATATAACTTGAGAATAAAATTTACCTATTTATTTATATTTTATAATGTAAAAATAAAACTTGCTTTCTTTGTTTTGCATTTACAATGCAAACAAACCTTTCAATTTTTTTTTACCTTTTTGTTCTCTTATTTGCATTTTCAAATGTAAATATACTTTGAAATAAAAACTGTCCTTTTAATTGCACTTTCGAATGTAAATATACATTGAAATTCAAGTTTATTCTTTATTTGCATTTACTAATGTAAATAAACATTAAAAATAAAATTTATTCTTTTATTTGCACTCACAAATGCGAACACATATTGGAAATAAAGTTTTGTTCTTTTATTTGCATTCACAAATGTAAACATGTTTTGAAAATAAAGTTTGTTCTTCTATTTACATTCAGCCATGTATATATATATATATATATATATATATATATAGAAAATAGAAATTGTTCTTTTATTTGCATTTACCAATGCAAAATGTACATTGAAAACAAATTATTCATTTGCACTCACCAATGCAATACATAAATACATTGAAAATAAAGTTTATTTCTTTGTTTGCATTTATTAATATATGTTCCTTGAAAATTAAGGTTTATTCTTTTATTTGCATTTATCAATGTAAATATTCAATGAAACTGTAATCTATTTTCTTTATCTATAATTACCAACACAAATGTACACGTTTATACATTTAATAGAATTTGTTTAAATTATACTTTGAAAATAAATTTTGTTCTTTTATTTACATTCACTAATGTAAATATAATTTTGTAAACAAAACTATTCTTTGTTTCATTCATAAATGCAAATACTCTTTTAAATAAATTTGTTTCTTTTATTTACATTCAATAATGTAAATACACTTTGTAAATGAGGTTCTTTTTACATGCACACAAATATACTTTTAAATGAAATAAAAGTCACATTGGTTATCTGCATTCCTTATTGCAAATAAAACCTTAAAATATTGTTCATCTTTATTTGCAATTCATTAATGCAAACAAACCATCAGATTTGAAATTATATTCTGGATTTATAATTTTGATATGAATAAAGATTGTTTGAAATAAAGGTTAGAATTTAAAAGTTACATTTTAATAACTAAACATTCACATTTTTATCATTAAAGTAGAATAGACAAAAGCACTCATTTTGTCTAAATTAAAAGAATAAAACAAAATATAGCATTGGCATGTTTATTAGTTTTGAAGCACAAATTATTCATTCTTGTAAATTTATATTAGTTAAAGACAATTATTCATTTTTGATAATTTACATTAGTTAAAAATAATTATTCATTATAGTCAATTTATACTAGTTAAACCAAATTTTACATTTTGTCAGAAATATTCAATTTTGTCAAAGTGAATTAGTTGAAGCAAGATATATATATATATATATGTTTGGCAAGATATATATACTTGTCAAGATAGGTTAGTTAAATCAAAATATTTATCATTTTGCCTCATTAGAATTGCCAAAACAAAATAACCATTTTTGTTTAGAGTCTAAATTAGCAAAATAGAAATTGTCAATAGGGACAAAGTAATTATGATTATTCACTCATTTGCAATAGAGATATTTTCTAGTCATCATTATACGTATTGTGTATTACACTCCCATTCGCAAGTTACCCGACTTGTGTATGTGATTGGGACGATAATTTTCACCCATCGCCCAAGTGCACGAATTAGTTTACCATTTGTTTGTTGGTTGAAACCCCACACGGGTGTTGGGATGAAAATTTATATACACTATCCCAATATTAAATTGTTTGTTGATCGTTAGATCGACAGGCTGTGATGAGCGTTATTATTTAATTTTAACGCTTATACAGTGGAATTTACACTTTGGATGTAAATGGATGATTTGATGATGTGTGTGAAATCCATGTAACCCAACTTAGATGGTAAATGTTTGAGTCGCATTTCGATTCAGGTGTTCTTTTAAATAAGAATATTTTTACATTAGAAATCCTTTTTATATAATATATATATTTTTTCAAAATATAGATTGTTAATTAAGTATATGTTAAAACAAGGAATATTTGTAAAGGACAAAGAATTTGTAATATAAAGAATATTTTTATGATTATTTTAAAATATGTTTTTAAAAGATTACTAGCACTTGCAATCATATTTTGTGATATGAAATAAATTGAGATGTGAAGTGGATTTATCGTGGACGGTGTTTTTAAATGACATTTTTCCTTTAATCCAATTTACGTTGAAATTATTATTTGGGATTTATAAATCTATTTTATAGATTTAAAAAGGCATTTTCTAAAACCAAGTTTTTCCAATTTAATATATTAAATAGGAATTAAGTGGAAATTCGATTGGTAATAATCGAAATGGGCTTCTGTAAAAGAAGACCGATATTATACATGGAATTTAAGAGGCTTTGCCGTTATTCCATTTATACTATTAGTCCGATACAGAAATTTATATCGATTATGTATTGATTTGATTTCTGTGGAATTCCATATTTCGGAAATTGATTTATAGATTTTATTTTCAGTGTTTATCTTTGATAAAATTTATGAGAATCTTCTAAAAAGAATATCTTATTAAAAGAATACTCGGGGTTAGAATGTGGCGTAATGTGTGATTTTCCAATATTTGCTTTTTAATCCCAAATTACGCGAGATATTCAGAAAGACCGGGTTTAACCCATTCTGAATAATCATCACGACGATCAAGAGTCGAAGATGAAGACGGTGATTGAAAACCGAAGGTTTTCACATCGTTGGGATGATGATGACTGGTATCTTGAATTGGGATTGGCCTTCCAAGGCAAGGTATTTGGTAATGATCGTCCAAACGCAATTGGAGATCGACGGACACGTTGTTTCGCTCAGACCCAGAGCGGACTTGTAAATGGATTGCGTGTCTGACAATGTATTCCTTTCTACTGTATTTGTTGAACGCTACTGATTATATATTTCTGTTTGGTGGTGAAGAATTTATTCTTTACTTATCACCCTTCTCTAAGACGTATGAGCTTAGAGGTTATATATATTTATTGGTAGATGATCAATAATATGGTAGGGTCTGACAATGTGACATGCTAAGATGCAAATGATCATGGCTTTGTTGAAAAGCAAGCCTTGTGGCTGATGATCAAAGCATAGCCTGTTTAGGCATAGCTTTGTGTATAACGTGACTTCGCGAGCCTCACACCCTGGTATGAGTCAAAAACGGGATTAGGACTGCGGGAGTGCACACGTTTCTTTCTAGCTAGAGTAGTGTCAGTGACCTACCAGCCCTGACATTTTACTTATGTGGATTTTGGTTTGAGGTACCTCGGGTTTTATAGGCCGGAAGTGGTCTTACTATCGGTTCATAGGAACCGGGAAACGTGTGTTCAGGCATAATTAATCCACTACAGTTAGGTGGGGACTGGCCCTGAAGATCCAAGGGTTCACTGCGGGGGATCCTGGGGCATTTGCTAGAGTGTCTCGAATCGGAAGAGGACGATCCCTAGCCTCGATTTCATGACAGAAAACCAATTTCCAATACGACATTACGATTTTGATTGTAAACTTATATGTGGCGACATAGTATATGGTACCTATGCCGTCTAAGATTAATACATTTATATTGAAATGTTTTAAATATATATATACACACTAATAATATTATCGTTTTTACGTATCAAGCATCTCTTGACCATTATAAGGTAAAACCCTATCCTCTGGTGTGCGTTGCATTGTGTGATGGGACCTGGGTCTTATAATGGTTTCATTTTTCTAAAAAGCATTGCGTTATTTGATGATTTATTTTATTTATGCACTGGCAATCCAATGGAGTAAACTCGTTCCGCATTAGCGGCGTGGTCCTGTGATTAGCCTACTTATTAGATAAGTTAAGTATAGAATTCTCACACCAGTCCCACGACTGACCTGTAGTTTGTTTCACTTTGCAAACTCGGGTGCCCACTTTCCACACGGGCAGTCGAGTAGCTTTTTGCAGATATAGTTAAGCAGAATCCTGGATTGAAGTCTGAAGCTGATTCCAGAATATGGATGGTCATCCGCTGAGATTAGTTCCACTACAATGTATTTAATTTATTTTAAATGTATCTTCCGCTGTATTATTTATTGATGTACTCTGATATATTCTGTACTCTGATGTAGCATTTATTATTGATGTTATAAAAGTCCGTGTTGTTGTCCTGATGTGTTGTATGCCCAAAGTTAACGTACTGCGGGTTTTGAACGGTCTTAATCGATCATGCGATCGATTGGGGTCGGGCGAAATCCTGGTCGTTACAGCTGGTATCAGAGCTTTGGTTAGCTCAAATCTTTGGGGTATAATTCATTAGAACTAAACAGAAGACTCATCAGAGGTTGGATTATTAATATCGAATAGGAATACTCATTAGAGATAGGATCAGCAGTATCCTAGAATGAGAATACTCATTAGAGATGGGGTTAGCAATACCCTAGAATGAGTCAGAGTAGGAAATTCATAATTAACATACTTGTTATTTTATACAGTTCGATTTAAGAAAATATGATTTTGAATATATAAAAGTTAGATATTTTTGAAAATTTAATCAACTAATTGATTGATGATTGTGTTGTGTGAATATGAATTCAACTAATAAATGATTAAACAATTAAAGAATGAAAATTAAATTAGTTAAATAAACAACTTTAGCTTCATTTCCTTTTCGAGGACGAAAAGATTTTAAGTGGGGGAGATTGTAACAACCCGCAAATTCTGAACCAATTTAAAATTTTTATTTTAGAAAATTTTAATGAATTTTGGGAATATAAAGTGATTTATTTTAAATAATAATGGCTAGAATTTATTTTAATCGAAGTTAGAACGAATAAATTTAATTTAAATATAAATGGAATTAGAAATAACGCAGTAGTTTGAAAAGTCAAACTTGAACTTTGACTGACCATACAGGATGCAAAAGTTAACGGATTTTAGTGAAACCAAAAATATTAGAATCTATTTAAAAATATCTTTCTAAAGAATATGAAAAATTGAAATTTCATAGAGAATTTCAAAAGTTATGGCCAATTCAATTTTTAGAAAGGTCGCTGTAGAATATATATATATATATATATATATATATATATATTATATATGGCCCAAAAGGCTACTTTTCACATATGTAGGAATTTCGACTCGAAACCACTTCCATTGAGTTCGGAATGACGTTTCTGCAATGAAAAACAATAAACACTTATATATTTTGAGTTTTGGAATTTATTTGTTTAAAAATGTATTTTTAATATTAAATATATTGGCCTTAAAATAGTCATTTTTCAAACGACCTCTGTTTTCGATGAAACCACTTTTGTTAGAACCGGAATGTCAAATTATTGCTAGGTTTCAATTTTCAAAATTTTTCGAATTAATATGTGAGCGTGGCGAGAGAAAATGTGTTTTGACTATTTACTGTTAAATTTAAACACCTTAAAAATAGCCATTTTTCAAACAGTCTCAGAATTCGACGAAAATAATTTTGTTGGATTCGTATCGACATAAGAAAGCTAAAAATATTTTTTTTAGAATTTTCTAAGGTAGTATGTGGCCCCGACATATTTTAATATACGGTCAATATTTAATTAATTATTTTTTAATGCAATTTTAAATAAAATATATACAAATTTCAGAATTGGGCCCCGGGACCTATCCCATTGCGTTCAGAAAGTGTCAAAACCTTAAGAACGACAGTAAGCAGGCCCAAATCGGAGAAAGTCCGAAAATCCACCTTTTAAGCACATTTTTCGAGATTAAATATTAAAATAATATTAAAATCCGAAACCCTAATTCATGGCCAGCCGCCGCCTTTCAATCGAAGGCCAAAAATTTCCCAACTTCAAACACTAATTTCTCTCAATCCGTTCAATGAAAATCGACATATGATATACCAAATCGAAGAGAATTCAGAGACCTTTCCATCCATACGGTTAAGATCGGGTTTTGATTCACGGATTTCGCGAATTCTCAGCCCAGAAGGCGGCGGGTTTAGGTTCGATTTCGTGGTGATTGGGGAGGCCGAGCTTCAGGTGGTTGGTGGAGCGAGCACATGGTGGCACGAGCTTCGAGTTGGCGGTGTTTGATCGTGGTCCGGTGCGGTGCAGGGAGGCGCGCGCAGAAGGTTGGAGACGATGAATTGGTTCGGCTGTAGCATACGTGCGTGATCAAGGAAGAAGAAGAAGAAGTATTATTTTAATATTATTTTATTTATTTAATATTTAATTTTTGCAATCTTTAAAATTCAATAATTCTCTCATACAATGTCCGATTGACGAACTGTAAGTTGCGTTGGACTCGTCTTTCCGAGAGCTTCGCGACGGCGCAGACCAGAGCTGATTCTGAGATAGTCAAATTTTCACCAAAAATCAATGTGAGATTCTTTATTTAAAATTAATAATAAATTAAATTATTTAAATTGCGATGTAATATGTCTATGATTACGTTTCAGATCTGTTTGGTATTGGTAATGGTTGATTCTGTGTTTGTATTGAATAGTATAGATCCATGTGATTGTCACTTATTCTATGTTATGACCATGTTTGGATTTGAATTGATTTACTTGTCAATTCAAAATAAAAGAATATGGTTGTCACCATTTATATGTTATGACCTTGTTTAGATTTGAATTGATTTACTTGTCAATTCAAAATAAAAGAATATGGTTGTCACCATTTATATGTCATCACCTTGTTTAGATTTGAGTTGATCAAATTTTCTATTCAAAAGAATAAAAAGATTTTATTTTGTTTGCATCCCTCGATGCGAACAAAATTACAAAAGAATAAAAAGATTATATTTTTTTTGCATTCCTCGATGCGAACAAAATTTTAAAATAAAAGAGAATTATACTTTGTTTGCATCCCTTAACGCGAACAAAGTGTTAGAATAAAGATTTAAAAAAAACTTATATTTTTATTTGTGTTCTTAAAACACAAATAAAACTTGAAAGTAAAACTTACTTTTTATTTATTTATATTTTATAATGTAAATATCACTTAAAAGTAAAACTAACTTTTTTATTTACATTTTATAATGTAAATATCACTTGAAAACAAAACTTACTTTTTTTTTTTTACATTTTATAATGTATATATGACTTGAAACTAAAATTTACTCTTTAAATTGTAAATATAACTTGGGAACAAAACTTATATTTTTATTTTTGTTCTCAAAAACAAAAATATGACTTGAAACTAAAATTTACCTTTTTATTTACATTTCATAATGTAAATATAACTTGAGAATAAAATTTACCTTTTTATTTATATTTTATAATGTAAAAATAAAACTTGCTTTCTTTGTTTTGCATTTACAATGCAAACAAACCTTTCAAAACAAAATTTACCTTTTTGTTCTTTTATTTGGATTTTCAAATGTAAATATACTTTGAAATAAAAACTATCCTTTTATTTGCATTTTCGAATATAAATATACATTGAAATTCAAGTTTATTCTTTATTTGCATTTACTAATGTAAATAAACATTAAAAATAAAATTTATTCTTTTATTTGCATTCACAAATGCAAACACATATTGGAAATAAAGTTTTGTTCTTTTATTTGCATTCGCAAATGTAAACATGTTTTGAAAATAAAGTTTGTTCTTCTATTTACATTCAGCCATGTATATATATATATAGAAAATAGAAATATTTACCAATGCAAAATGTACATTGAAAACAAATTATTCATTTGCACTCACCAATGCAATACATAAATATATTGAAAATAAAGTTTATTTCTTTGTTTGCATTTATCAATATATGTGCATTGAAAATTAAGGTTTATTCTTTTATTTGCATTTATCAATGTAAATATTCAATGAAACTATAATCTATTTTCTTTATCTATTATTACCAACAAAAATGTACACGTTTATACATTTAATAGAATTTGTTTAAATTATAATTTGAAAATAAATTTTGTTCTTTTATTTACATTAACTAATGTAAATATAATTTTGTAAACAAAACTATTCTTTGTTGCATTCATAAATGCAAATACTCTTTTAAATAAATTTGTTTCTTTTATTTACATTCAATAATGTAAATACACTTTGTAAACGAGGTTCTTTTTACATGCACACAAATATACTTTTAAATGAAATAAAAGTCACATTGGTTATCTGCATTCCTTGTTGCAAATAAAACCTTAACATAATGTTCATCTTTGTTTGCAATTCATTAATGCAAACAAACCATCAGATTTGAAATTATATTATTGATTTACAATTTTTATATGAATAAAGATTGTTTGAAATAAAGGTTAGAATTTAAAAGTTACATTTTAATAACTAAACATTCACATTTTTATCATTAAAGTAGAATAGACAAAAACACTCATTTTGTCTAAATTAAAAGAATAAAACAAAATATAGCATTGGCATGTTTATTAGTTTTGAAACACAAATTATTCATTTTTGTAAATTTATATTAGTTAAAGACAATTATTCATTTTTGATAATTTACATTAGTTAAAAATAATTATTCATTATAGTCAATTTATACTAGTTAAACCAAATTTTACATTTTGTCAGAAATATTCATTTTTGTCAAAGTGAATTAGTTGAAGCAAGATATATATATATATATATATATATATATATATATATATATATATATATATATATATATATGTTTGGCAAGATATATATACTTGCCAAGATAGGTTAGTTAAATCAAAATATTTATCATTTTGCCTCATTAGAATTGCCAAAACAAAATAACCATTTTTGTTTAGAGTCTAAATTAGCAAAATAGAAATTGTCAATAGGGACAAAGTTATTATGCTTATTCACTCATTTGCAATAGAGATATTTTCTAGTCATCATTATACGTATTGTGTATTACACTCCCATTCACAAGTTACCTGACTTGTGTATGTGATTGGGACGATAATTTTCACCCATCGCCCAAGTGCACAAATTAGTTTACCATTTGTTTGTTGGTTGAAACCCCACACGAGTGTTGAGATGAAAATTTATATACACTAATCCCAATATTAAATTGTTTGTTGATCGTTAGATCGACAGGTTGTGATGAGCGTTATTATTTAATTTTAACGCTTATACAGTGGAATTTACACTTTGGATGTAAATGGATGATTTGATGATGTGTGTGAAATCCATGTAACCCAAATTAGATGGTAAATGTTTGAGTCGCATTTCGATTCAGGTGTTCTTTTAAATAAGAATATTTTTACATTAGAAATCCTTTTTATATAATATATATATATATATTTTCAAAATATAGATTGTTAATTAAGTATATGTTAAAACAAGGAATATTTGTAAAGGATAAAGAATTTGTAAAATAAAGAATACCTTTCATTTAGAGTCTTTATATAAAGAATATTTTTATGATTATTTTAAAATATGTTTTTAAAAGATTACTAGCACTTGCAATCATATTTTGTGATGTGAAATAAATTGAGATGTGAAGTGGATTTATCGTGGACGATGTTTTTAAATGACATTTGTCCTTTAATCCAATTTACGTTGAAATTATTATTTGGAATTTATAAATCTATTTTACTGATTTAAAAAGGCATTTTCTAAAACCGAGTTTTTCCAATTTAATATATTAAATAGGAATTAAGTGGAAATTCGATTGGTAATAATCGAAATGGGCTTCTGTAAAAGAAGACCGATATTATACATGGAATTTAAGAGGCTTTGCCGTTATTCCATTTATACTATTAGTCCGATACAGAAATTTATATCGATTATGTATTGATTTGATATATGTGGAATTCCATATTTCGGAAATTGATTTATAGATTTTATTTTCAGTGTTTATCTTTGATAAAATTAATGAGAATCTTCTAAAACGAATATCTTATTAAAAGAATACTCGGGGTTGGAATGTGGCGTAATGTGTGATTTTCCGATATTTGCTTTTTAATCCCAAATTACGCGAGATATTCAGAAAGACCGGGTTTAACCCATTCTGAATAATCATCACGACGATTAAGAGTCGAAGATGAAGACGGTGATTGAAGACCGAAGGTTTTCACATCATTGGGATGATGATGACTAGTATCTTGAATTGGGACTGGCCTTCCAAGGCAAGGTATTTGGTAATGATCGTCCAAATGCAATTGGAGATCGACGGACACGTTGTTTCGCTCAGACCCAGAGCGGACTTGTAAATGGATTGCGTGTCTGACAATGTATTCCTTTCTACTTTATTTGTTGAACGCTACTGATTATATATTTCTGTTTGGTGGTGAAGAATTTATTCTTTACTTATCACCCTTCTCTAAGACGTATGAGCTTTGAGGTTATATATATATTAGTAGGTGATCAATAATATGGTAGGGTCAGACAATGTGACATGCTAAGATGCAAATGATCAAGGCTTTGTTGAAAAGCAAGCCTTGTGGCTGATGATCAAAGCATAGCCTGTTTAGGCATAGCTTTGTGTATAACGTGACTTCGCGAGCCTCACACCCCGGTATGAGTCAAAAACGGGATTAGGACTGCAGGGAGTGCTCACGTTTCTTTCTAGCTAGAGTGGTGTCAGTGACCTACCAGCCCTGACATTTTACTTATGTGGATTTTGGATTGAGGTACCTCGGATTTTTATAGGCCGGAAGTGGTCATACTTTAGGTTCATAGGAACCAGGAAACGTGTGTTCAGGCATAATTAATCCACTACCGTCAGGTGGGGACCGGCCGTGAAGATCCAAGGGTTCACTGTAGGGGATCCTGGGGCATTTGCTAGAGTGTCTCGAATCGGAAGAGGACGATCCCTAGCCTCGATTTCATGACAGAAAACCAATTTCCAATACGACATTACGATTTTGATTGTAAACTTATATGTGGCGACATAGTATATGGTACCTATGTCGTCTAAGATTTATACATTTATATTGAAATGTTTTAAATATATATATACACACTAATAATAATATCATTTTTACGTATCAAGCATCTCTTGACCATTATAAGGTAAAACCCTATCCTCTGGTGTGTGTTGCATTGTGTGATGGGACCTGGGTCTTATAATGGTTTCATTTTTCTAAAAAGCATTGCGTTATTTGACGATTTATTTTATTTATGCACTGGCAATCCAATGGAGTAAACCCGTTCCGCATTAGCGGTGTGGTCCTGTGATTAGCCTACTTATTAGATAAGTTAAGTATAGAATTCTCACACCAGTCCCACGACTGACCTGTAGTTTGTTTCACTTTGCAAACTCGGGTGCCCTCTTTCAACACGGGTAGTCGAGTAGCTTTTTACAGATATAGTTAAGAAGGATCCTGGATTGAAGTCTAAAGCTGAGTCCAGAATATGGATGGCCGTCCGCTGAGATTAGTTCCACTGCAATGTATTTAATTTATTGTAAATGTATCTTCCGCTGTATTAATTATTGATGTACTCTGATATATTCTGTACTCTGATGTAACGTTTATTATTGATGTCATAAAAGTCTGTGTTGTTGTCCTGATGTGTTGTATGCCCAAAGTTAACGTACTGCGGGTTCTGAACGGTCCTAATCGATCGTGCGATCGATTGGGGTCGGGCTAAATCCTGGTCGTTACACGTACGAGCTCATAGGTTGTATATTGATGGACATCAGTCGCATGGAGTGAATTGCCCGTGTGGCACGCGTAAGTGGCAGATGATCAGGGCTTCTGTTGAAAAGCAAAGTCTTGTGGTCAATGATCAAAGCACAGCCTGTGTGGCAAAGCTTTGTGTATAACATGAATTCGTGAGCCTCACACCTCGGTATGAGTCAAAAACGGGATAGTGACAGCAGGGAGAGTACGACGTTTCTTCCTAGCTAGTGGTGGTGTCAGTGCTTAAACTGGCTGACATTTATATACTTTTCACCTGTGTGGTTGTTGGAATGCGAGGCGCCTTGGATATAGGTCTGTTAGGACCGGGAAACGTGTGTTCAGGAATAACTAATCCTCCAAAGTTAGGTGAGTACTGGCCCTGAAGATCCATGGATCATAGTGGGGTCCTGAGACATTTGCTAGAGTGTCTCGAATCGGAGAGGATCTTGCCCCTTGCCTCGACTCATGACGGAAATCCAATTTCCAATACGAGATATTTCGGTTTTATTTGTAGAGCCTAGTATGGCGACATGATAGATGGTACCCATGCCACCTATGATTGATATTTATGATTTGAATTGTTTTGACACTATACACTTATAATAGTGTCAAATGATTTATTCTAAACGTACCAAGCATGTTTGGCTATTATAAGGGAAAACCCTATCCTCCGGCTTGCGTTGCATTGTGTGATGGGACCTGGGTCTTACAATAGCTTCATTTTTGAAAAAGCATTGCGTTGTTTATTCTATGCACTAGTGTTCTTGGGAGGAAACCCGTTCCGTGTTATACGGCGTGGTCCCTTGAATTACTCTCTTTTAAAGTAAAGTTTTAATAACTGTTTTAGTTCTCACACCAGTCACATGACTAACCCAGGGTTTATTGTTATAACCTAAACTCTGGGTGCCTTTATTTTCGACACGGGCAGCTAGTAGGTTTGGTTTTGTAGATTTATATTCAAAGGATCCTGATTTACGGCTGGAACGATACTCGGAAAGCTCTGTATCCGTGTATTACTTCTAGTTGTGTTTTGTATTGTTTTCCCACTGCGATGTATTTAAATGTAATTTATTGTAATCTCTGATATTTTTCTGTTGTATAATATTTATTCTTACTCTGTATATTCTTGTATCTGATGGAATTGTTGTAATAAACAATGAAATGTTCTTCTGTTTGCATTCCAATTTGTCTTGTTCTCAAAGCAATCCGGGCTTTCAAACGGTCTTGGTCGGTTTAGCGATCGACTCGGATCAAGCGAAATCTCCAATTGTCACAGTTGCTATCAGAACTTTGGTTTACAGAGCTCGAGAACAAGACACATTAGAAACATACGAAAGAATTCATCAGATATTGGATTAGTAATATCCAATTAGAATGACTCGTTAGAGATGGGATCAGTAGTGCCCTAGAACGAGCGTGAAGAGTATATATTTCAAATAAAAACAATATTGTTTTGAAAATTTAAACCTTATTCAACGTATTTGAATATTTTATTTATATTGAATTTGGTCAATCGAGTATATAAAGATTTTGCATATATGCGTCATGAACGTATATTCGAAGTTTTAATATAGTGGATAGATATAGAATCATACTCTAGTGGCCCGAAGATGATTCTGATGGTTGAGTACTCGTCGTCAGAATTTATCTTCAAGTGACGAAGGTGTGATATCAATATATTTCCATCAGACTGGTGTGAGAACCAAAACTTACATAGGGTATTTGTTGTGATTTGGCATCAAAAATATGATTTTTGACTATGTATTAAAGTTATGTGTTTGAAACGTTAATTCACTAATTGATTGATGGTTGTGTAGTTTGTTTATTTGTTTGATATTTTGAACCATTTAGCAAAATTGAACCAAATATGGAACTGTATTGAAAAATGATTACAATTGCATGCATATATATGTACTTACATTGAACAGGTCATAGCAAGGAGGCTAGAGCAGAAGAATAAAATTGTTTGCCCGACAAATAGGTACATGTTTATTGTATTTCTTTGGGTGATGATGATTTTATGAGCCGATTGGCAAACCGCTTGGATTTTTCTTTTTCTTTTGGATTGAAGAAGGCCATGGGAGGCTATATGAAAGAAGCCCCCGGTGCAGGGGAGGTTATGGCGAAATTTTTCGAAAATTTAGGGTGTTAGCCAAATTTTTGAAAATTTTGAAAAGTTCTTAGAAACTGAAAAGTTGAAGAACTTAAGCCGTAAAGGAAATAATGAAAGTTGATTTGATTTGTAAAATAACTTTCAGCTTCGTTCCTTTTCGGGGACGAAAAGTTTCAAGTGGGGGAGATTGTAATAACCCGGAAAATCCGAGCCAGTTTAAAATTTTTATTTTGGCAATTTTAGCGAATTTTGATATTTAAAATGAATTATTTTAAATAATAATGACGAGAAATTTATTTTGAATAGAAATAGAACGTATATATATAGATCGTCGTTAGAATATAAATATTTTATTTTAATTATAAAAGGAATTGAAAATGGCGCAGTAGTTCGATAATTCGATTTCAAATTTCGATTGAACATACCGGGTGCAAAACAAACCGGATTTTAGCGAAACCAAAAGTTTTGAATCTAATTGAGAATATCTTTCCAACGAATCCGAGAAATCAAAATTTCATAGCGGGAATCAAAATTTACGCCCAGTTGAAAATTCACAATAGTCGCTGTGGAATTCTAGCCCTTTAAAATGGAAATTTTGCAAATGACCTCGGTTTTCGACGAAACCACTTTTGTTAGATCCGTGATGTCAAATTATTTCTAGGTTTCAAATTTCATAATTTTTTGAATCAATATGTGAGCGTGGCAAAGGAAAACGCGTTTGACCAGTTTTAGTTGATTTTAATCGACTAGAAAATGGTCATTTTTCAAATGTTCTCAGAATTCGATGAAATTAGTTTTGTTAGGACTGTATCGTCAATACGAAGCTAGAAAATATTTTTCTGGAATTTATTGAGTCAGTATGTGGCCCCGGTAAATTGAAATGTGCGTTCAAATTCAGTATATAGAGTTATATTTTGATTTTGTCGGAAACTGATCGAAACAGCCAAACGGGCTTGCGATACATATCCCATTGTGTTCGGAATAGAGGTAATTAGCTAGGGACGATAGTCGGTGGGTTTGGTTTCTAGTTCGAATTTTAAACTAACTTTTTGAAATAAAAAAATAGAATTAAATATATAAATATATATAGGGGTCAACCCCCTTTTTTCTTCCTTCCTCAGTCAAACCCGATTAGGGTAAAAAAAATATAAGAATGGGGGGGGGGGCAATCGCGATCGACGAACGCAGGGGGGGGCTCGCCGCCGCCTCCAGGCGCACCACCACCCCTCCGATCCCTCATCTCTCCTCCCTCCTTCCCTCCTTCAGACGAGAACGTCGCACCTCCTCTGAAACCCTCAACCACCCTTTCCTCCTTTCGCCGCCCCCTCCTCGACCTCTACCTCCTCTGAACCCGCCGCCGATGATCGACGCCCCCGCCACCTTCGACCGGCACACCTCCAGTGAGTCCCTCCCACTTTTCTTTTTTTATTTACTATGGGATTAACTTGTTTTTTTACTGAGATTAACTTGACATTTACTAAGAGATTAACATAATTTTTTAACTGGAATTAGTATGTTTTTTTTAAATGAAAAGATTTGCTTTTTATATTTAAGAAGGATTTGATTTTTTTTAACTAAATGGGATTAGATTTCTAAAATTGAAAAATGAGATTTTTTGTTTAGGTAAAAATATGATTTTCTCTGTCTAAAGATTAGATTTTTCGTTGATTAAAGATTAGATTTTTCTTTGACTAAAGATTAGATATTTCTTTGATTAAAGATTAGATTTTATTTGTCTAAAGATTAGATTTTTCTTTGATTAAAGATTAGGTTTTTCTTTGATTAAAGATTAGATTTTTCTTTGATTAAAGATTAGATTTTTCTTTTATTAAAGATTAGATTTTTTTATTAAAGATTAGTTTTTTCTTTTTCTAAAGATTAGATTTTTCTTTGTTTCCAAATAAGATTTTTCTTTGGAAAATAAAAATAAGATTCTCACCATTTAGAAAGATCGGATTTTTATTATGTAAACATCGTTATAAAAGTGAAAAGATTATATTTTTATTTATAAAAATATGATTTTTATATTTTAGATAGAATAAAAATTCGATTTTTAATTCATAGAAGAGATAAAGAAATGATTTTTATAATGAAATAGCGAAAAGATTACTTCTTTGAAGTTGGAAAGATATGATTTTTATCATATGTGAAGTATAAAAATATGATTTTTTTATATAGTAGAAGTAATAAAAATATGATTTTTATATTATAGAAGTATTAAAAACTCGATCTTTATATATGTAGTAGAAATAAAAATAGAATTTTTATCTATATAGTAGCGGTATAAAAATATTTTTTTTATCTATATAGTGGCGGTATAAAAATAGAATTTTTATCTATATAGTAGCGGTATAAAAATAGAATTTTTATCTATACAGTAGCGGTATAAAAATAGAATTTTTATCTATATAGTGGCGGTATAAAAATAGAATTTTATCTATATAGTAGCGGTATAAAAATAGAATTTTTATCTATAAAGTAGTGGTGTAAAAATGTGGTTTTTATATACATCGCAACAATATAAAAATGTGATTTTTATATATGTAGTGGCTACGGGCAACGAAAGTGACAAAAGGCGAGCACGACGAAGATTTTCTACATATGAAGAGTTGTGGTATTGGATTAGCTAGTCGGTGAGAACTTCTTACTTTAAATTTTCTTTTCTAGTTTAAATTATATACTAGGATGCAAACGGTGCTTAGTAGCACCCGCCAACCGTCGTCCACAGACCATGGATGGCTTGTATGTTTGATTGTTTGTTGTGGTGAAAATTGATTGTGTGATGTGAAATGAAATAAAATATTTATATAGTTAAAAATATTATATTGTTAAAAATATAATTTTTAACGGGTAGGTGAATAAATAAAAATCTGTGTTTGCTGATTTGAAACCCCACACGGCTATTGGGATAAAATACGGCATACACTAATCCCAATAATTAGTTGTATGTCGATCGATTGATTGACAGGCTGTTATAAGCGTTAGATATCTATATTTGCTTATACAGTGTAGTGCACTTTGGATAATGGTTGATTATTTGTCAGTGCTATTATTTACATGTGTTGTATGGTAACCATATAATTAACATTATATTGTACTTGATTGGGCCTCAATACAATTGGGAAAATAAAGAATAAAATAAAATAAAGATTCATGTGTTGAATAGAATATATAGTCATGTGTTGACGATAATCATGTGTTGAAAATTATCATGTGTTGAAATAAATATTTTATACAGTAAAATTTACATCTTTATCATATTTAAGATTAGAAACTACTTTACGGTTGGAGTCTAATTTAAAAATCAAATGATAGATACCATAATTTTATAAATATATTAAATAAAAAAAATAGTCATGTGTTGACAGTGTTGAGAATATTCATTTGTTGAAAGAAAAATATATTCATGTGTTGAATAGAATAAATATTCACTTGTTGAATAGAATAACGAATTTATTAAAATATATAAAGCCGGGTTGATTAAAGAAGCGCCATTTTGATGTGAGCGATATTTATATCAAATATATTCGTTTTTATAATGAATATAGAAAAGGAAGTGATTTCAAAATATAACGTTTTGAAAATATTATCATTTATATAGTAATGATATGAAATATTCAATTTTGATTTGAAATTGAATATAGAGTTGAAATGGTATTGAAAACGAATTTAAAACGATTTATAAAATATGTTTTAAAAGGAAATTGACGAAATATATATTATATATATATTATATACAATGGCCTGAATAGAACGCGCCGCGCCGCGGCAATTCGTGAATTTCGACCATTGACTTCGAATTGACATTGTGGGAGATCCGACCGTCGGATTCTCCTAAAACTGGAACCGTTGGGTTCGCATCGAAAAGAGCTTTCCAATGAATATTAGAAATTTGAAATCTAATGGTTGGATTTGGAATTATGTCCAAATCAAATTTGGAAAAGGACGCTATAAGTGCAGTTCGATGGCCGTTGATGGAAATCGACTGCACGGGCCTTGATAAAATTATTAAAAATATCAATAATTAATGCAAAATCATAAGAAATGATTTGAAAAGAACTGGGATGAAAAACTCCACATTTGAAAGGAGAAAATAGATTTTTATCGAAATGAACTAGTTTATAACTAGAAATAAAAATCCAACTATTTTTAAATAAATAAAATGGATTGAAAGTGATTTTAAAAGTAACCAGAAATTCCAATACGTGAATTGGAATGGATTTGAATCGAAATTATCTTCGAAATATTTTGATGTTGGATTCCATGATTATACTGATATGGTTATGAAAATTTGAAAGATATATTTATATCGTAATTTCCAATACGATATTTGTTGGTCATAGAATTTGATATTGAATATAAGCCGATATATTTCCTATTCAGAGCCTTGTATTTGATATCAAATGTGATTTGGGTGGTCATGAATGGTGTCTTCATTAACACTGTTCTTAAGCCCAGTTGAGAAAAAGATTAAACCTTTCTATTTAGATTTAATGAAGTGTACCAATTAAATAATATTTAATTGGAATTGAATTTGAATGTGATTTTGGGTTTATCGTGAACCGTATTTTAGATGACATTGGTTCTTTAACCCAGTTAAAGACAGGATGTTGATTTTTGAGAAGATTAAAACTAAGTGGAGTTTTAATAAATCTTTAAATAGATTGAAATGTGAATTGATAATTTAAATTATCAAATTTGGAAAGTGATCGAGAATGGAGTATCACCAGTTTTGCTCCAAAGTGATAGTTAAATCTTTAATTAGATTTGAATGTGAAATGATAATTAATTTTACCGATAGCACCGTGGTGTTAGATATGGAGTATTACCAGTTTTTCTCCAAGGGATGAATAGGTTGGGATTGGGAAATAAAATAAATAATTACTTCGATGTGGTTCGCTAATCCCGACTAGTTTGAAATGATATCCAAAGGAGGATTAAAGAATAAATTTAGGAGAATTTATCTTTGATAAAATTAATGGGAATCTTTCCCTAGGAATGTGAATATCAGAATAAAAGAATATTCTGAATTGGAATGAGGCGTATGTTGTGTTTGTGTAACATTTGTTTATTATATACGCGGGTTATTCGGAAAGGCTGGGTTTATACCCATCCTGAATAACCGATTCAACGATATGTCGAAGATGAAGACGTTGGTTGAAGACCGGAAGTCTTCACATCGTTTGGGTGATTACTGATGATCTTGATTGGTCTGTACACCCAAGAGGAGGGAAACAGTTGGTGATTGTCTAGACATACTTGAAGATCGATGGATATGCGAGGAACGTGCCTCCGGTTTCATTCAGACCCAGAACGAACATGTAAATGGACTGTGTGTCTGACATTGGATTTTATTCCGTGTTGATTAATCTCTATTAAATATACATCTGTTTGGCGGTGGAGAATTTATTATCTTGGTTAACGCCCTTCTCCGAGACGTACGAGCTCAGAGGTTTTATATCGATGGACATCAGTCACAAGGAGGGAATTGCCTGTGTGGCACGCCTAAGTGGCAGATGATCAGGGCTTCTATTGAAAAGCAAAGTCTTGTGGTTGATGATGAAAGCACAGCCTGTGTGGCATAGCTTTGTGTATAACATGAATTCGTGAGCCTCACACCTCGGTATGAGTCAAAAACAGGATAGTGACTGCAGGGAGAGCACGACGTTTCTTTCTAACTAGTGGTGGTGTCAGTGCTTAAACTGGATGACATTTATATACTTTTCATCTGTGTGGTTGTTGGAATGCAAGGCGCCTCGGATATAGGTCTGTTAGGACTGGGAAACGTGTGTTCAGGAATAACTAATCCTCCAAAGTTAGGTGAGGACCGGCCCTGAAGTTCCAAGGATCATAGTGGGGTCCTGAGACATTTGTTAGGGTGTCTCGAATCGGAGAGGAGCTTGCCCCTTGCCTCGACTCATGACGAAAATTCAATTTCCAATACGAGATATTTCGGTTTTATTTGTAGAGCCTAGTATGGCGACATGATAGATGGTACCCATGCCACCTATGATTGATATTTATGATTTGAATTGTTTTGACACTATACACTTATAATAGTATCTAATGATTTGTTCTAAACGTACTAAGCATGTTTGGTTATAATAAGGGAAAACCCTATCCTCCGGCTTGCGTTGCATTGTGTGATGGGACCTGGGTCATATAATAGCTTCATTTTCAAAAAAGCATTGCGTTGTTTATTCTATGCACTGGTGTTCTTGGGAGGAAACCCGTTCCATGTTATACGGCGTGGTCCCCTGAATTACTTTCTTTTAAAGTAAAGTTTTAAATAACTGTTTTAGTTCTCACACCAGTCACATGACTGACCCAGGGTTTATCGTTTTAACCTAAACTCTGGGTGCCCTTATTTTCGACACGGGCAGCTAGTAGTTTTGGTTTTGCATATTTATATTCATAGGATCTCGATTTACAACTGGAACGATACTCGGAAAGCTCTGTATCCATGTATTACTTCTAGTTGTGTTTTGTATTGTTTTTCCACTGCGATGTATTTAAATGTAGTTTATTGTAATCTCTGATATTTTTCTGTTGTGTAATATTTATTCTTACTCTGTATATTCTTGTATCTGATGGAATTGTTGTAATAAACAATGAAATGTTCTCCTGTTTGCATTCCAATTTATCCTGTTCTCAAAGCAATCCGGGCTTTCGAACGGTCTTGGTCGGTTTAGCGATCGACTCGGATCGAGCGAAATCTCCAATTGTAACACTAATCCTATGTATTTTTTAATTTCAGGCCAATCTTGAAAGGTAACAACAGGAACAATGGATGGGCTAAACTTCTTACAAGTTTGAGGATGGGCTACATCGGCTCCAAATATTACTGTTGGTATGTCACTAACTAATGGGATTTTCCACTTAAGTGCATTTAATAATAGAGTGTTTATGCTTCCCATCTTGACGTTGATTTTCGTTGACAAATTTTCCATCTATTGTTTCCTTGTCTTGAAAAACTATGTCCCTTAATTAGACATCTTTTGGTACTACTGCTCATATTTTCTGAAATTTTATAATATAAATTTTTAAGTTATGTCGTTCATGTTAGTTAAAGTCTCTGTATGATGTTAGTTGGCAAGTTGAAAGTGTTATGTGAGAGCTTCTATAAACTTAAAGGAACAAAGCTGAGACTGTTCTTAGAAGAAGTTGTACCTTTTTTCATTCACACATTTTCTAATATTTATCATTATATTATAGTTCACGATCATGACTTTATCTTTATCGTAGATCATTATATTATCGTTCTTGACATGTCTTCCTGTTTACCATAGATAATGACATGTATAAATTTAATTTTGCACTTGGAGTTCATGATCACCTCTTCATGTTTAGCATCAATAAGTGGTTTTAATCATTAAAGCAGTGATGTTTTTTTTAAACAATGAGTGGACAGATTTAAAACAAAGTTTTGTTAGTATGATTAATCATAAAATAGTTCAAAATAAATGTTTTGACGGTTGATATTTACTTAACATTTCAAACATATTCGAAAAAGTAAGCCTCCTTTGTTTTGATCCTTTTAGGTTTTTTTTCATTTTTCGAAGTTGCTATGATGTCTTTGAGGTTCTAGTCTTCAAATGAATTTCCCTGCTTTCCTTTGTTGTGTTAGCCTGAGGTTCTTTATGGTGATAGTGTTAGTAACGTTTGCATGTTAGAGTTGTCAGTTCTTTGTTCATATTTGATTGAACTTGGGGTTCCATTTGGTTCAGTCAATCAATGCTTGGTTGGTTAATTTGTATTGTTTTGTTAGTTGGCATGAGAAGGAGGATGTTAGTGGTTAGTTGTTTGTTTTCTTCGTCAAATCTACTACTGGTGTTTTTAGTGGATTCTCATTTTGGAGTTTTGTCTTCGTGTAGTGATCTTTAGGACTGGTTACCTTGTTGGATTCTCAATGTTGTATATGACGTAGTTGTATAAATAATTATATGATTTTTTTTTTTGCTAATAACAACCAAATAAATATTATTTTAAATGTGTTTGTTACTGTCCTGTTCTCTCTCTATATATATATCACAGACAGGAATATAATATTTATATTTAAATAGAATACGACTATACAGAAATTCAAATATTCACACAATATTTTATCTGAATAGAATATTATATTTCAACATTTAAACAGTACAAATTTATAACTCCAACTATTTGTACACTTCACCGATAATTTTCATTTCAATACATAACTCCTCACTACAACACTCAACACTCAGTTGTATATTTTTCATCTAGACATACATTTATTGTTACATTTACATTCACTGATACTACACTGTCTTCTGTCATCAGTCTCAACTGCACAGTTAGTCCATCTTCATGCGTACCTGTCACATGAAATACACACAGTACACTGCAATAGAAATGAAACAGAATACACGAGAATATAAATTTTAATTTTAAATTTTTATTTGCCTCAAAATTTCGGTGTGTTTCTCATCATTTTTCATGACTTGATCTGATATGTGAATATAGCATGCGCACGATACATGTATACACACACATGTGTATTTATATACACATATTTTAGTGCAGGGACAGGAAAATCATTCAGTTTGGCTGCATGTACACACGGGCATGAATATATATGTGTGCACTGCCTTGTCGAATAGTGTGCAACTGAGGAGTAGCAGCGTGGACAATCTCGACTCAGTGCACATATGAAATCAACAATGATCAACAAGCAACAATCATGGTCGATCACAGGCAGCACCATACTTGAAACATGTCTGGCTATCTCAAATTGTTCGAGTATGACACAAATGTGCACGTGCAATATGTTCAATGAAATCAGCAAAATAAAGCATGGTCGATCATTTCAAAAAGCAAACAATGATCAATGTGGCAAGTGTGTTCACAGCAAATATATAGGTGGTCTAGTAGCATGATCATGTGTACATGAAGGTCACCCAGTTCAGGCGTATATAAAGGACTCAAGTAAGGAGCATATACATGGAGTATTCTTAAAATGGCATGTTCAAGATACATCAAAGTAAACATTGGTTCCAGCAGCGTATGCATGAATGTACTAATCGATCAAAGTGATTCAAGTTTTCATGTGCACAATAAGGCAAGTTCAAGTAAACATGGTGTGCACAACATGGAGGTTCACATGGCAATTCAGCATGGAAGTGTTACACATTAGTCTGCATCACTCAAGCAAAAGTGCAATTTCAAAATATTGTGTGAATGGTGCAAACACAAATCAGTCATGGTCAAGTCAGTGTGGAGGGATGCACAACTTCAGATTGAATGAACTCAGGTGAAGATGCAGAAGATTGTGTCGAGCACAACATATAAATTCACAAGCTAGAATGGTCGAAGAAATGGTGAAGGCTAGTTTCATGTGCATGAATACACAACATGTTTCAAGATAAGTATTTTTTTTCAAATGCAAATGGCTCTACACAGAAGTTTAAACAACATTTCTACATATATAAAGGAATGACACAGTAAAATATGTCAGTTGGTCGAGTCATATAGACACAACAAAGTTGCTGTGCAATTCATATGTACACAGCATTGATTCAATTCAGCATGTATATGAATTGTACAGGAGGAATCTCAAGTGAAGCTACAACAAATTTATTTCTACACAACTGTATGGTGTGTGTGAGAAATTTAATGGATATATGGTGCAAATTAAATGCAATAAACATTTCCGGATTTACAAATATCAGTAGATCATTCAGCAAGTCAATGCAACAAATTCAAATGAACATATAAGGTATGTATTTTTTTGCCTCAAGTATTTCAGAGTAATTTAAGGCAAAAAGAAATACAAGTTTCCAGTTTTGTCGAGCAAAAAGGGGAAATCAATGCATTTATCATCAATCAGTAAAGGCTAGGAAATAAAAACAAATTCGAACAATGAAACATGTCAGGAAATCATAGGAAATCATGTTTGGCAAGAAAGCAATTTCTCTCCAAGAATGCACAATCAGTTTTTGGATATGGGAAAACATTTCATTATTTTCAAAAATCACATCTTTTCTCTGGAAAAGTAGTGCTCATGCTTATGGAAATTTCTATATATATTTCCAGATATTCCAGTATAATATTTGCCAAGGTATTCATAGCCATCAATCATGCAATCAGTTTTTAAAGCGAGGAAGAACAAGTGGAAACATACTCAATTCAACGCAAAAAAATTATTCAAGGCAAATCAAAAGCGGAAACACAAGCAAAATCAATCAGGTCAAGTCATTATAGGTCAAATCAGAGAGCGATTATAGGAACATATTATCCTATATACACCACTATCATCATAGGCTTGTTTATCGAAAAAACAAAGAATGATTCTAGAGGAATTCACAGACATAAAATATAGAGAACTCACATTTTCTTCACGAGTGTTTTCGATCACAAAAATCCCCAAATCGGTGTATCAGAGCCATCCATAGTTTTCGAAACATAAGAGAATTGAATCCAGAAGCAAACGATCGAGATTCGATTTGGGATTTTAAGGAAACCCTAATCCCCATTTAACGGCCGCCATATTCATTCTCCAAAGGGAAAAGTGCAATGGGCACAATGAATGAACAAATGGACCGGGCCTTGTTTCTTTTTAACCTAGCAAATATTTTAAAGGGGGAATTTATTTTTAACCTAGATTTTTAGGGTTTTTCCTTTACTTGTTTTTGATTTTATTTGTTGTATTTTTACAATTACTTGTAACCAATCTGAAAAGTTTCTAGGTCTGTAAAATATAGGGGAAACCAGTTAGGGTGTTAACTGGCAGCTTACTAGAGTTTGTAAAATCTAGGGTTACGAATTAATGGTTTGTAATTCGGGAAAATCTGGTCGAGGGGATATCAGTCAGTCTAGGGTTTTGAGCGTAGGGTTAGTACAGGAGCAGGGAGTGCGAGTTCAAAGTGTCCATAAGCGGGATCTTTTATTAACTCCTAGTAGAAACCTTAGGAATGCAGTATAGGCAGGATTTTGCCGAAGCTAGGTATATCGTGTGTTATTTACTTTCTGTATTTATATTTCTGCTTCATTCTGTGATCTGTGAATATTTTAGTATCAGGTTATATTTAGACTATGTGATAATTTGCGATAAACCCTATTCACCCCCTCTAGGGTTAATCTTGATCCAACAAGTGGTATTAGAGCAGGTATTCTGTTAACTCTAGAGTAATGGTGATCCCTAGTTGTCAGTCCATAGAGAGTCAGTCCAGCCACATTCCAAATATTTTGGGTGGTACAGATTTTTTGAATTGGAAATCTGAAATGAAATCATATTTGAAATCTGTTAAATACTGGGATATTTTTTACAGTGGAAGTGATATATTAGATAGGAATATTAATGCTTGTGCTATGCATATTCTCTGTTCTCATCTTAGTAATAATCAATTTGATTTTATCTCCCATTCTTTGACTGCGTAGGAAATTTGGAATACTCTTAATACGAAGTATGGACAAATTGACAACAGTTGCTAAAAATCCCAGAATGTTAACTCAAATTCAGATATATGCTTAACTAGTCTTACGGATGCAAATTCAGATGGATTAGTTGAAGGAGACTCAATAGACAATGAGATAGAAAATTTCTCATATGAAGAATTGGTTTATATGTGTGTTGATTTAATGAAATCTGTTGACAAACTCCAACTGAAAAATAAAACTTTGAAATCTAAAAATCTTGATTTGACCAACAGAAATCATGTTTTGGAATTAAAACTTGAAAACGTCGGGAAATTTGAAAATTCTGATTGTAAAAATTGTTTGAAATTAAAATCCGATCTCGTTAGTTTTAATAAAAAATTAAAAAGCTTGAAGAAGAAATTCTGATTTTAAAAGATAACGAGAATGAGCTAAAAAATTCAAATAGTTTTTTGTGAAAAGAATTTAAATATCTTAAGACATCATAAAATTCCAAACATGAATTTTTTTAAAAAGAAAGTTTATTGAAAACTGATTCAATTTTGAGTGAGCTTGAAAAGGAAACTGAGAATCTCAAGAAATTTGAATTTGAAAAACAGAAATGATTTGAATTTGAGATCTCTGAGTCCCAAGCCAAAATTAAATTACTTGAAAATGAGAATTTGGTTTTGAAACAGTATGATGCTGAGAGGAAGATTGTAACAACCCAAAAAATACGAGCCAATTTTAAATTGGTTATTTCAAAGGAATTTGAACAATTGAAATAGAATATTTCAATAAAATAACGAATTAGAAATAGTATGTCGGTTTGAAAATTTGAATTCAGACTTTTACTGACTGCACCGGGTGCAAAATATAACGGATTTTGGTGAAACCAAAAATATTTAAATCTGTTAGTGAATATCTTTCTAGCGAATCCGAAAAATCAAAGTTTCATAGCGGGAATCAAAAGTTATGGCCAAATGAATTTTCAGAAAGGTCGCTATATAGAATATATAGCCCTTGAAAATAGACATTTTGCAAACGACCTCGGAATTCGACGAAACCACTTTTGTTGGGTCCGGGATGTCAAACTATTGCTAGGTTTCAAATTTCATAATTTTTGAAGCTAGTATGTGAGTGTGGCAAAAGAAAATGTGTTTGGTAAATTTCTGTTAAATTAGATCGACCAGAAAATGGCCATTTTTCAAACGATCTCAGAATTCGACGAAACTAGTTTTGTTGGGACCGTAGCGTCAAAACATAGCTAGATTTATTTTTCTAGGATTTTTCGAATCAATTTGTGGCCCTGGCAAATTGAAATGTACGTTCAAATTGAATATAAAATGTTTTATACCTTAATTTGAGGAATAACAGACTGTAACAGTCTAATTGGCCTACGAAACATATCCCATTGTGTCCGGGATGGGGGTATTTAGCCATGGGCGACAGTCGTTGGGTTTGAATTGGGGTTCGTAAGTGAAAACCCTAATTTTCTAAATAATATATATATTTGCGAATCTGAAAATTCCGTTCATAAATTAAAAATAAAAAAAATGCTCAAAAACCCTCGTTCTCAATCGACATCGACGGCGACGCGAGCTCCAACTATCCCGACTAGATTCCGATCGCCGCAGCCCCCTACCGACCTCGCCACCACCTGCACTCGACGGCGCCGCCTCCCCTCTACAAATCCGACCCACTTTCACCTTCCCCCTCCTCTCCATCGTCGAGCACGACTTCTCCAAAGTCCGACACTTCCCAGCGCCGCCCCGACCAGATCCGACCATCGAACTGCCTCCAACCACCACCGACTGCCTCCCCTCTACAAATCCGACCCACTTTCACATTCCCCCTCCTCTCCATCGTCGAGCACGACCTCTCCAAAGTCCGACACTTCCCAGCGCCGCCCCGACCAGATCCGACCACCGAACTGCCTCCAACCACCACCGGCCGACTCCCCTCTCTTCCCTCTTCCACGCTGTACCCTCTAATCATCGTATCGTGCATCGGTTTTAGCCAAAACTGAAAACCTAGTTTTGAACCATCGTGAAAGGTGGGACCTTTATTACATTTGAACTTTGAAAAATCATATCTTTATGGTGTGTTGACGAAATTCGATGAAATAGGAAACATCGGGACCGCAAGGAGGCTCTCTACCGCATAGAAGAGACCATGGTTTTTTCTGAGCCATCTATGATTTTTATCACTCCGATAACCAATGTGAGCAATCTAAATTAAAAGAAATTAAATGGAAAATATCATGCATAAATTATACAAGCGAAATATAAATTATACATGTGTTGTATACCTTATGTACATGCGTTGTGTAAGCTATATGAGCGAAGTATGAATTATACATGCATAGTATAAATGATATGTGTGTTGAAATGCAAGTGAAATATAGAAATAATATATATACACACACACACACACTCCCCTCGTCCACAAACCATGGACGATATTTATTGTTGTGAATTGGTGTGAAAAATTGGGTGAAAAATGCGAATGGTTGAATAATTGTTTGTGGTTGATATTGTTTGGTTGTGGTTGAAAAATACCCATTGGTGATTGAAACAAATTGGAAATAATTGTGGAAATGAAAATAAAACATGCCGCCTGCGTGCGAATTAGATGCATGAATCCCCATTGTCAAAAACCGCGAGGTTTTAAGGTAGAGCGAGGAGCCGTACTCGGGACGGTGCCGGTTTTAACTACCCTGCCGTTATGTTGCCGAAATTTTGAATAATATTCATGTGTTAGAATTATTTTCATATGTTGAAATTATTTTCATGCGATGAAACTAAAGTCATGTGTTGAAACTATATCCATGTGTGGAAATTCTCATGTGTTGAGAAGTGATGTGTGAAAATTAAATTCATGTGTGAATGAATAAAGTGTCTAAACAATAAAAATCACCTTTTTATAATATATATGATGTATGTAAAATCTTCTCCTTATATATAAATAGTTTCAACAATAAAAATTTCATCTTTCTTATATGAACAAACTATATAAAATATCCATGTGTGGAAATGCTCATGTGTTGAGAAGTGTGTGTGTTGGAAAACATATTCATGTGTTGAATAAAAGATTGAACAATAAAAATTACATTTTTATTGAAATTATGAAGTGTTAAAAACATTCATGTGTTGAATAAATATTTTAGATGATGAAAATACCATTTTTATCATATATGTGATATGCTAAAGATATGCGAGCATTGAGGTGAAAGAAATATTATTTTTAACATGCATAGGAACTAAATAAAATAATCATGTGTTGAAATATATTTTAGTTCGCCAAAAATATCATTTTTATTGAAATGTGAAGTGTTAAAAATAACCACTTGTTCAAATAAATATGCATGAGTTGAAATATTCATTAATTAATGATATGATTTTTGCCTATGTATGCAACATTAGAATGAATGGTGTTTTTAAACCAAATTGAATCAAATATGAAGTCGAATGGAAAATGATAAGTGATAAGAATTGCATATATGTACATGCATATTTATTGAACAAGTTATAGAAAAGAAGCTAGATAAGAGGAATAAAATTTTGTGCCCGACAAATAGGTACATGTTTACTGTTTTGCTTAGGTGATGATTTTATGAGCCTGTTGGCTAGCCGCTTGGCCTTTTCTTTTTCTTTTTGAGATGAGATGCCCGTGTGGCTATTTGGGAATTTTCCCAGCCCCTCCCGTACAAAGGAGGTTATGGCGAAATTTTCCAAAATTTAAAGGCGTTAGTGAAATATTTGAAGTGAAAACGATATAGGAATTTTCGAATGAACTATATTTATATAAATATATAAATATAAATATAAATATAAATATAAATATAAATAAAACGAATCGTGGACGTGTAGTTCGTGTTTTGAAACCGTGATTTCAAACGACTAGTGTGGGAAATCCGACCATTGGATTTTCCTGAAACTGTAACCGTTGGTTTCGCCTTGGAAATATCTTTCCAACGGCACCAACTTTGTAAGGATCCGACGGTTGGATTGTCTGGAATGTTTAATTCAAATCTGAAGAAAAACAGCGCCAGAATCGATTATATTTATATATAAATATAAATATAATTCAATTAAATCGAATAACGACGCTGTAGTTCATAATTTGAAATCGTAACTTCGAACGACTAGTGTGGGAGATCCGACCATCGGATTATCCGAAAACTGAAACCATTGGATTCGTTTTGAAATGATCTTCCTAATGATATAAAATTTGTGAAGATCCAACGGTTAGATTTTCAGATATGTGTAAAACAAATTTAGTGAAAAACAGCGCCAGGGCCTTGGCACGACCTGAAACGTCATTTAATTAAATATGGCCATTTTAAATAAATAAAAATGGCGATATATCGTTATAAAATACCATAGACGATATAGAGTGGAAATAAACCAATTTTGTTATGTTTGCTTGATATGTGATGGTTGATTGTGTTTAACATGGAAATTATACTAAGGAACTGAAATGTGAATGTTGAATAATTTAACAATGTGAAAAATTGATTGAAAATCTAAATATATGTGGATTATTTGAAAAGGCCGAGTTAATTCTCATTTCAAATAGTCGATCGATGGTGAGAAGTCGAAAAGTTGAAGACGGTTGAAGACCGATGATCTTCACATTGGATGGGTGGGCGCTACTGATTCTCATGATTGGAGTAGCTACCTTGAAGGAGCTGAAGTAGTAGCCGTCCGGACGTATTGTTGATTGTGCGGATATGCGAGGAATTTGGTGCCTCCAGTTTCGTTCAAACCCAGAACGAACTTGTAAATGGACTGTGTGTCTGACATTGGATTTTGTTCTGTGCTGATTGATCTCTGTTAAATATATATCTGTTTGGCGGCGGAGAATTTATTCTCTTGCTTAACGCCCTTCTCTAAGACGTACGAGCTCAGAGGTTATGTATTGATAGAAATCAGTCGCATGGAGTGCATTGCCTGTGTGGCACGCCTAAGTGGCATATGATCAAGGCTTCTGTTGCAAAGCAAAGTCTTGTGGTTGATGATCAAAGCATGGTCTATGTGACGTAGCTTTGTGTATTACATGGATTCGCAAGCCTCACACCTCAGTATGAGTCAAAAATGGGATAGTGACTGCTGGGAGAGCACGACGTTTCTTTCTAGCTAAGGTGGTGTCAGTCACCTACCAGCCCTGACATTATATATACTTTTCACCTGTGTGGTTTTTGGAATGTGAGGCGCCTCGATTATAGGTCTGTAAGGATCGGGAAACGTGTGTTCAGGAATTGTCAATCCTCAAAAGTAAGAGAGGACCGACCCTGAAGATCCAGGGATTGTTGTGTGTGGTCCCGAGGCATTTGCCAGAGTGTCTCGAACGGAGAAGAGCTTGCCCCTTGCCTCGACTCATGATGGAATCCAATTTCCAATACGTAATTGCGGATGTGATTGTATTACTAGTATGGCGGCATAGTAGATGGTAGCTATGCCGCCTAGGATTGATATTTATGATTGAATTTGCTTTTGAAAACATATATGCACTAGTAAGAATATCAAAAACTTTTGTTTTATACATATGAAGCATTTTTGGACATTATAAGGTAAAACTCTATCCTACGGCTTGCGTTGCATTGTGCGAGGGGACCTGAGTCTTATAATGGCTTCATTTTTATAAAAAGCATTGCGATGATTTAATCATTTACTTTATTTCATGCTCTAGCACTCATTGGAGTACACCAGTTCCACGAAAGTTGCATGGTCCTTTGATTTGCCTTATTATTGTTGTATAATAAGTTAAGTAGATTTCTCATACCAGTTCCATGACTGACTCGTAGTTTGTTTCACCTTGCAAACTCGGGTGCCCTCATTTTCACATGGGCAGCCTAGTTACAGGTATCTGGTATATTTTGGCTTGGCACCGCAATAGAGGTGCACTTTTGGCTCATGGCGAGGCTTGACTACACCGTGCTGACTATGACTTTTTCTGCCATTATTGTATATGTATTATGATTCTGCCTCTGGCGATGTAGACTGATATTTAGTTTCTGTACTCTCTATGTATAATTCCACCTCCGGCGATGTTGACTGATTATGTACTAATATGCACTAAGTTGTATCCTGCACTGTGCTCTCTGATGTGGTGATATCTATATGATTCCGCTGTCATATGTGTGTAAATTATTCTATTTCTCGTTTATGCTATTATCTGTGATCTGCTAATGATGATTAATGTATTATATTCCAATGATTATCCTTAACACCGTGTCACGGGGTTTTGGGATAGTCACAGCTGGTATCAGAGCTTTGGTTAACCTTAGTTCTGGAGTCTAGCACATTAAACACTTCGTTAGAATAGAATCAGTAGTATTCTAAGGCGAGTAGCTCATTAGAGATATGACTAGTAATGTCCTAGAATGAGCTAAGCAGAATAGCAAAAACAATTTGATCAGTCCATCGTTATCTTTCCTTAAGTTTTTCTGCCTAACCATACAATAAAATTATCATTTCTGTAGGTTGGCTCTTTTATTACTTATACAGAACTTGAACAATGGCTACCTGAGCAGCCGCTGCTAGAGGAGGCCGAGATGGCCGTGGTAGAGGATGAGGAGAAGTCCCGGTTGAAGAAGTACTTTTGATACAACCCCCGGCTGCTCAACAATTCGAGCTGGACCGTGTGGCTAAGAGGTACAAGAACCTAGGAGGCAAAAACTTCTCTGGAACTGGCACTGTGATTGAGGCCCTTGCATGGCTGAAAACATGCGAAAAGATACTTGGAGGCCTAAGGCTGTGCGATCAAGACAAAGCTTTCATAGGCGGTTGGCTCCTACAAGAAGAAGCCGAACTATGGTGGGAAGCTCTCACCGTCGGGAATAGAAATGCTGGTAGAACCTGGGATGAATTCAAAGAATTATTCAAAGAGAAGTATGTCCCAGAGCAAGCCCTTGAGCGCATGCACTACGAATTCGCAAACCTCCAGCATGGGGAACTCTCAATGCAAGATTATCTGAATAAGTTTACACAATTATCCCGCTATGCTCCAGAGCTCGTCGCCACCGCAAAGTCCAAGAATAAGAGGTTCATCCTCGGGCTAAAGCGACAGTACCAAGATAGGGCCATGGCCCACATCAAGCTGGGGTTTAATGAATTGATGGAAATAGCGTGCAACTACGAAGACCTGGATCAAAGGCACCAGGAACAGGACCGTGCTAAATGCCAAGCCGGAAATAAACGCAAGCCCGATGCGAATCAAGCGGAGTCAAGCCAAGCGTCATCCTAGAAACCACAGACTAGCAGGCCTCCAAAAGGAAGCTGCTATAATTGTGGCAAGGTGGGGCACTACTCAAATGTTTGCATAGCCCCAAAGAGGCAGAAGACAAATTCTCAAGGTTCAAGCCAGGGCTCTCAGAACCCTTGCTCCTGCTTTAATTGCCGTAAGACGGATCATCTTGTCAAACACTGTCCTTTGCTTAAGAAGGCTGGAGTAGCTCACGTGTATGACGGGACGAACCCGCCGGCTGCTTCTGATGGAGTAGGTAAACCCGATGTTTTGGGAGGTACCTTTACAATTAAAATATTCCTGTTTCTGTATAATTTGACATGGGTGCATCATGTAGTTTTATTGCTAGTAACACAGTTCACAAATTAAAGTTAAAACAAAGAATCAGTTGAAGTACATAATCCGATAGGAGGATCTCTTATTCTCAGTTCATATTGTAGAGTGCCAGTATCTTATTCTTCCTACAAGTTTTCTTTTCATTTGATCACCATGGATTTTCCCGATTTAGATATCATTCTCGGGCTTGATTGGTTAACGAAATATGAAGCTGAAGTGAAGTGTGCGGAAAGGATAGTAAAAATTCGAACGAAGCTTGGGTATATTACTATGCCATGTCATGGTTCAAATTCAGATAGAAAGGAATTTTGGTCTGCGTTAGAAGTTATCCCCACTTCCTTAGAAAAGATTCCTGTTGTTAGAAACTATGTGGATGTGTTTGAAGAAGTCGAAAACTTACCTCCGCAAAGAGAAATAGAATTTAGAATTGATCTAATTCTGAATGCCAGACCAGTAGTACATCCAATTTGCAGAATGACTCCAAAGGAAAAGGAAGAATTAGGCGATCAAACTCGTCAACTGCTATGGAAGGGTCTAATCAGACCTAGCTTTTCTAGTTGGGGTGCAGCTGTAGTGTTTGTCCCAAAGTCAGACGGTACTCTTCGATTGTGTGTTGATTACCAAGACCTCAACAAACAGACGCTCAAAAGCAAATACACATTACCCCGCATCGATGATCTGCCAGACCAATTAAATGGGGCGAGAGTATTTTCCCGATTGGACCTAGGTACGGGTTTTCATCAATTGAGAATTGCAGAAGAGTGTGTTCAATTGACAGCTTTCAGAGGTCTAGACATATTTTATGAATGGTTAGTAATGTCGTTCGGCCTATGCAATGCTCCAGCATACTTTGTCGATCTAATGAATAGAGTGTTTAGGGGAGTTCTAAATAAATTTGTCCTCGTATTCATCGATGATATTTTAATCTACTCCAAATCAAACCCGAGCAAGAAAAACACTTAGAACAAGTATTGGGGATTCTAAGAAAGAACGTATTCAAAGCCAAATTCTCTAAATGTGTCTTCTGGCAAGAAGAAATGAAGTTCCTTGGCCATGTAGTGTCAAAGGAAGGGATTTCTGTCGATCCGAGCAAAATAACAGCAATTCAAGACTGGAAGCAACCCACTACACCCACAGAGGTTAGAAGTCTTATGGGGTTGGCTAGTTATTATCGAAAGTTCGTTAAGGATTTTTTGAAGATATCCGGTCTGTTAACAAAGCTTACGAAGAAGCATGAGAAATTTATGTGGACTTCCGACTGTGAGGAAGCTTTCCAGGAATTGAAATCAAAACTGACAACTGCTCCAGTGTTAACCATTATCGATGGCAATCAGGATTTGACGGTTTGGACATATGCTTCTATTAGGGGTCATGGTGCTTTAACAACCCGGAAAATCCGAACCAATTTAAAAATTTTATTTTTAATAAATTGGTTAGAATATGTGCCCAAATTTAAAAATTCTATTTTTAAATGATATTAAAGCCAGTGAAAATAGTCAATTTTCGAACGACCTTTGTTTTCGACGGAACCACTTTTGTTGGAACCAGAATGTCAAATTATTGCTAGGTTTCAATTTTTAGAATTTTCCGATTTAGTATGTGAGCATGGCAAAAGAAACTGTGTTTGGTCAAATACAATCAATATTGAATGACAGGAAAATAGCCATTTTTCTAACAGTCTCAGAATTCGACGAAATTAATTTTGTTGGATTCGTTTCGTCAAGACATAGCCAAAAATATATTTTTTGGGATTTTTCGGGGTTCGTATGTGGCTCCGGTGGATTTTTGAATATGTCAGAAATTAATAATAAAAAGAATTAATTTTAAATTTGAAAAACGGGGGCTGAGTTGACCTCTTGGGCCTGCGAGACATGGTTAGATGGATCCGGAATAGGGGTTATTGGGTAGGGTAGCTTCTTGTTGGACTGAATTCTGAATACCTTAAGAGATTTGGTTTTTTTGTAAAAATAACATTTAAATATTATAAAAAGATTGTAAAACCCGAATTTCCAAATCACTATTAACCATCTCCTACAGCCGCCGCACCCCTAACAATGGACGAAACTTCTCCATTCAATTTCTTCCAATCCACAACGAATTAAAACCCAAACTCTATCCTATACTGAAGATATTCTCCTCCTCTACAATCTCACACGGTTAGATCTTCTCCGGTGCCACCATCTTCTCGAACCACGCACCCAAACCCGACGCCTACAACCCGCGTCGCACCCCATAGACTCAACCGAGTTCAACCACTCCGTGTCCCATGCGTGCACCTCTCCGTCCTCTTCGCTGCAGCATCCTCTGATCGAACACTAGTGGTTTGAATTGGAAGATAGAGGCAACCCAGGTTTTGAACAAAGGGATAAAGTGTCGGCCGAGAATACTATAAGGAGGAAGATGGATTAACTTAATTATTTTTACTTAATTTAATGATTAAATTAATTCCTATTCATATTTTACCCATAACTTTGTCAAATATATTCAGAATTACACAATTTCTGAAGCGTTGGACTCGTACGATTCTGAACTACAGTTATAGACCGAAACGGGGAATTTCTGAGAAGTTGGAATTTTGGCTAAAATCATGAACGACTGTGAAATATCTCTTGTTTTTAATTAATTAATTAATTAATTAATTTATGTTTATTTATAGTTATTCATTTTAGATCTGATTGTGTGGATGTTGTATAATGATTGTCTGTTGGATATTATGGATTGCTATATAGAGTGTCATGTGTTTTAATCATTTATTTTATTTTATTGGATTGAGTTAGAAAATCAATTCAATATTCATTTATATAATGAATAATCATAGATCTACATGTGAAAAAAATGTGTTAATAATAATATTGAATTGATTTAGGTCATCATTTCAATATCAAATCATACAATTTGCTTCGTGAAGGGATTGACCTAGTTTATCAATTCAACATATGAAAATAAATATTGTTTTATTTTATTTATTTGAATTGATCTAGTTAATCAATTCAATATAGAGAAAATAAAATTGCCTTATTATTTGAATTGATTTGTTTGGACAAAAATAGAATTTGCCTTATTGTTTGTATTAATTTAATTTATCAATTCAACTTAGAGGATAAATTTGCCACTTTAGATAAATTAGCAATTGAATGATTAAACTATATTTTATCATTATTATTGGATTGAAATAGAATTGTCAATCCAATACAGAACATAGAATTGTCAATCCAATATAGAACATACCTTGTTACCTCATTGGGTTGAAATAAGTTATTCATTTTATTTGTGACTATAAACACAAATATATACATCGTAGATTGATTGACATTTTATTTGTGTTCTTAAACACAAATATTACATAGAACAATTGATTACGTTTTATTTGTGTCCATAAACACAAATATTTCATAGAAAAATTGAATGATATTTTAGTGTGTTCTCAAATACAAATAAAATATTAACAATAAAAAGGTGTATTTTTATTTGTGTTCTCCAACGCAAATAAAATATGTTTAAAAGGTAGCACATTTTTACTTACCTTTTTCAACGTAAAAATGTAGAAAAATAAATTATCATTTTTGTTGCATTCCCTAATGAAAGCAAAATGTAGAAAAATAAATTAACATTTTTGATGCATTCCCTAATGAAAACAAAATGAGAAAAATAAAATTATCATTTTGTTGCATTCCCTAATGCAAACAAGATGTAGAAAATGAAATATCATTTTTGCTGCATTCCTTAATGCGAACAAACTGTAGAAAGATAAAATATTATCTTTTGCATTTCTTAATGTAATGAGATAGAAAATAAAAATATAAAATTACATTTTATGTTTGCATTCCAAAATGCAAACGCTACAAAAAGAAAAAGAGAAAAGAGATTTTATTTTATTCTTGCATTCTACAATGCAAACAATGCATGTAAATTAAAAATTCACATTTTCATTTGCCTTCTACTATACAAATGAAACATAGAGAATAGAAAATATATTTTCATTTGCATTTTTCCATGTAGATAAAATTAAAAGATACATCTTTGTTTGCAATTTTAGATGCAAACAAGCAATAAATAAAAAGATACATTTTTTTTTTGCAAATTTAGATGCAAACAAACAATAAACAAAAAGATACATTTTTGTTTGCAATTTTAAATGCAAACAAACAATAAATAAAAAGATACATTTTTGTTTGCAATTTTAGATGCAAACAAGCAATAAATAAAAAGATATATTTTTGTCTGCAATTTTAGATGCAAACAAACAATAAATAAAAAGATACATTTTTGTTTGCAATTTTAGATGCAAACAAATTAATAGAAGAAATCTAGATGCGAACAAAATATTAAAAGAAGGATTACATTTTTCTTTTATTTATTTACATCCCTTATTGTAAATAAACATGAAATAAAAAGTTGTTCTTTTATTTACATTCCTTGTTGTAAATAAAATTAAAATTAAAAGATACATTTTTATTTGCGTTCCTTAACGCAAATAAATCATGAATAGGATAATATACATTTTTATTTGCAGTCCAAAATGCAAATAAAATATAAGAATTAAAGACTGCATTTTTAATGTGATTTTAAAAGGAAGAGAATAATAATCATATTTCACTTAGAAATATGTTTTGTATTAAAATACAATTTTAATGTAAGATTAGAAGTATAGGAAGGAATTCACATTTTGTTCATAAAATGGATTGAACAAAAATATTCATTTTTTTCATTGGATGGAAATCAACAATTTCACTCCTTAAAATAAAATGAACTATAATATGCATTTTGTTCATTATAAAGAAATTTACACTTGGTATAGGTAAGGAAGTTGAAACACGAATTGACATAAAAAAATTCATGAATGAACGAACAATACAATTTATAGTCAATATACTATCAAATTGGTGTATGAAATAAAAACATGTTTTAGCGAACGTAATAAACATGAATATATGATTGGTATATAATTCACATCTTTATTTGGTGTGATATTCACGTGAATGTAATCGCTTAAGAAATTATATATATATAAATATAAATAGAAATTAAACGAATCGCACGCCGTAGTTCGCGTTCCGGCAATCGTGACTTTAAACGATTGTACCGAAAGATCCAACCGTCAAATTTTCCCAAAACCGGAGCCATTAGGACCGCTTTGGGAAGATCTTTCCAATAAGACAAATTTTGTCAAAATCCAACGGTTAGATTTCAAAATATGTGTAAATCAAATTTTGAGAAAAACAGCGCCAAAGCTACACTTAACCCGAAGCGTCGTTTGATTCTATTGAGCTATTTTTAAATAAATAAAAATAGCGATAAATCGTTATAAATAAATATTAACGATATGAAATGATTTAAATAATAATTATTCGGTAATTATTTGAAAAGTCCGAGTTTTACTCATTTCAAATAACTATACGTCGATGAAGAGACGAAGACGGTGTTAAAGAGCAGCGGTCTTCACATCGAACGGATGTACTGTTACTGAGGTCCTCGATAGGAGTAGCTACCCTGAAAGGATTTCGGCAGTAGTCGTCTGGACGTATGTGATGATTGTCCGGATATACGAGAGCCTCTCAGGTGTCTCCGGTTCCGTTCAGACCCAGAACGGACTTGTAAATAGATGCATGTCTGACGTTGAACTCCGTACCATGTAAACTGATTTCGGTTTAATATACAACCGTTGGTGGCAAGAGAATTTATTCTTTCGCTCAACACCCTCAGAGGTTGTGTATTGATAGTTGTTAATTTCATGGCATGGATTGTCAACGGGGCACGTCAAGATGCAAATGATCAAGGATATGTTGAAAAACAAGCCTTGTAATTGATGATCAAAGCATAGTCTGTTTAGACCCAGCTTTGTGTATAGCGTTACTTCGCGAGCCTCACACCCCGATAGAGTCTAAAACGGAGCAAGGGAACGCAGGGAGTGCACACGTTTCTTTCTAGCAAGAAGTGGTGTTAGTGCTTTAAACTGGCTGACATTTTACTTATGTGGTTGATGGATTTTGAGGTGCCTCGGATTTTTATTGGCCGCCGTCGGCCAATTTATAGGTCCAATAGGATCGGTAAGTGTGTGTTCAGGCATAACTAATCCACTAAAGTATTTGTGGACCGTCCCTGCTGTATCCAAGGGTTAGCCAGCGTCCGAATCCTGGGACATTGCTAGAGTGTCTCGAATCGGTCAGGAGATCGTTCCTAGCCTTGACTCATGATGGAAACCCAACTTCCAGTACGTCCCATGCGGTTTTGATTGTATAACTAGTATGGCGACATAGTAGAACGTAGCTATGCCGTCTAGGATTAATATTATAATTGAAATATTTTCTTGAAACATATACAGACTAATAATAATATCGTATTTTGCGTATTTATCATCTTTTGACCATTATAAAATAAAACCTATCCTCTGGTTTGCGATGCATTGTGTGATGGGACTTGGGTCTTATAATGGTTTCATTTTTCTAAAAAGCATTGTGTTATTTAACGTTTTTCTTTATTTATTGCACTGATAATCCCATGGAGTAAACCTGTTCTACGATAGCGGCGTGGTCCTCGTGATTGTCAAACCCGTTAGTTAATTAAGATATCTCATACCAGTCCCATGACTAACTTGTAGTTTGTTTCACCTTTTGCAAACTCGGGTGCCCTCTTTCTACACGGGCAGCCAAGTGACAGGTTAGGCTTGGATATTCACTGGATGGAAGCTTGCTGATGGAGATGCTGAAGAAACTTTCTTTTTATCTTTTATTTTCTTCTTAAGACTTTGAGACAGTACTTAGCATTGATGTAATTTGATAGATTGAGACTCTATTTCTTTTCTTTGAGACATCTATTTTGCTAAGTGTAATAATGTCCTACATACTCTGATGTTTCAGTGATGATGTTTGTGATGACATTTCTTTCCGCTGCAATGATTTATATGTTCTGCTATATACTGAGATCTGTTATTGCTCTATTTCTGTTATGTTCCATACGATTTTCCTTACTTTTATTACACGGAAGTTTGGGGTCGTCACATTTGGTATCAGAGCTTTGGTTAACCTTAGCTTTGGAATATAACATTTTTAGAAGAATTCAGCTAGATAGAATCAGTAGTGTTCTAAGACGAGAGGTTCATTAGAGATAGGATTAACTATATCCTAGAATGAACTTAAACAGAATAGCACATATTTATCCGTCATTACTTCATTATCACCTGGACATGTCTCTACTTTTAACCATCTCTTTGAATTTATCATTTCCTTTGGTCTGACTCTTTCCTTGATGGTACAGACTAATTGAAAGATGGCTACAAAAGCTAGGACAAGAGGAAGAGGTCATGGCGGAGTAGCTGGTAGGGACGGAGAGAGAGATACACCATCAACTGAGCAAGACCAACCCAATTCTGAGGTCGAGGTGCCACCACCACTACCCCCAGTTGCTTTTGACCTTGACAATGTGGCGAAGAAAATCAAGAATCTTGGAGGAGTACATTTCACTGGTAGAGAGACGGTGGTAGAATCGCAAGAATGGCTTAAGACAATGGAAAAGATCTTGGGAGGTTTGGAGCTAGTGGATCATAGGAAGTGTTTTATGGCAGTATGGTTCCTGCAAGGACAGGCTCAAACTTGGTGAGAAACAACCATGATAGGGAGAGACGTTGCAGAGATAACTTAGGAAAGATTTAAAGAGCATTTTAATGAAAAGTTTATCCCGCCTCATGAAGTAGAACGTCTACACGATGAATTTGCTAATCTGCAGCAAGGCACCATGACCATTGCAGAGTACGTGAAGAAATTTGAGGAGCTTTCTAGGTATGCCCCTAAGCTAGTGCAAGACGCCTTACAGAAGAATAAGAGGTTAATAAATGGGCTTGCAAGGCGATACCATAACAGAGTTACAACCCATATTGAGAGCCCGTTTGCCAAGGTGATAGAGATGGCATGCAAATACGAAGAAATTGATCAGAAGGGTGCTCAGCTAGGAAAGGCCAGGAATCAAGCTAAAAAGAAAAAGGAGGTGGACAAGAAAACAAGGGAAGGCAGTTCTTCGACCACAAAACCTTAGGGAAACAAGAAGAGAGACAAATCTAAAGTCAAATGCTTCAACTGCCAGAAGATGGGACATTACGAGTATGAGTGCAGGGCCCCGAAAAAGCCAAAGAGGAACGAGTTTGGGCTGAGCCAAAGAAGTGGACAGAATCCCCGTGGTCTAAAAGAGTGCTACAACTGCCACAAGCCTGGACACCTTATCAAGAATTGCCCTCTGCTCAAGAAATCTGAAGTAGCACACGTCTATGAAGGCACGACTGCACTAGCTTCTTCTGAAGGAGCAGGTAAGCCTGATGTTTTAGGCGGTACTCTTAACATTAAGGATATTCCCATTACTGTCTTGTTTGATACTGGTGCATCTAGAAGTTTCATATCAAGTGATACTATTAAAAAGCCTAAACTGAAAGCAAGGAAACTTAAAGAACTGATTAAAGCCCATAGCCCAATAGGAGGTTCACTTATTCTTGATCAGTACCGTAGAGTGCCCGTTTCTTAATCTCACTTCCTATTTCCTTTCAATTTAATCATCATGAACTTTTCTGGATATGATATCATACTTGGTCTAGATTGGCTAACGAAGTACAGGGCTGAGTTGTTGTGTGCTGAAAGGGTAGTTAAAATTAAAATGAAATTTGGGAATATAATGACTATACCATGCCACGGCTCAGCCACTGATAGAAAAGAATTTTGGTCTTCTTTAGAAGTCATCCCTCCTTCTATTGAAACAATTCCCATCGTCAAAGGCTATGCTGATGTATTTGAAGAAGTAAACAACTTACCTCCCCACAGAGAAATCGATTTCAGAATTGACTTGATTCCTAATGCAAGGCCTGTGGTGCATCCTATTAGGCGAATGTCGCCAAAAGAAAGAGAAGAGCTGAGCAATCAAACTAAGCATCTTTTGGCCAAAGTTCTGATTAGACCTAGCTTCTCAGAATGGGGTGCAGCAGTGTTATTTGTCCTAAAGTCAGATGGCACACTCCGTTTGTGTGTAGACTACCACGATCTAAACAAGAAAACGATGAAAAACAAATATCCCTTGCCTCAGATTGATGATCTATTAGACCGTCTGCATGGAGCACAGGTGTTCTCTAAAATGGACCCAGCCACAGGATTCCATCAACTGCGCATTGCAGAAGAGAGTATCCCCTTAACTGCTTTCAGAGGGCCTGATCTATTTTACGAATGGATAATAATGCCTTTCGGTCTATGCAATGCCCCAGCATACTTTGTAGATTTGATGAACAGAGTATTTCATGGGGTTCTAAATAAATTCGTGCTTGTGTTCATTGATGATATCCTTATCTTTTCCAAAACCATTGCTGAACATGAGAAACATTTGAAAGAAGTGTTGGAGATTTTGCAGAGGAATGTGCTGAAAGATAAATTTTCCAAATGCATATTTTGGCAAGATCGGCCACGTGGTATCAAAAGAAGGCATCTCTGTAGATCCAGGAAAGATCTCGGCCATCCAAGACTGGAAGCAGCCTACCACTCCCGCAGAAGTCCGAAGTTTCTTAGGACTAGCTGGTTATTATCGAAATTTCATTAAGGATTTTACGAAATTATCTTGCTTACTGACGAAATTAACTAAGAAGCATTCAAAGTTCGTTTGGACACCTGAATGTGAGACTGCATTCCAAGAGCTGAAACAAAGATTGATCACTACTCCTGTGTTGACCATCATAGATGGAAATGAGGATCTGAAAGTCTGGAGAGACGCTTCCAAAGAAGGTCATTCTCTTTATCTGAATAAAACATGTCTGAGATAACATTTTGTTTTGATGTCAAATCTCATTTTAACATGTTACCTTTCTATCTATTTAAGGTATTGGTGCGGTGCTTATGCAAAAAGGTAGAGTGGTAGCATACGCTAGCAGGCAATTGAAACTGCATGAAAAGAATTATGCCACTCATGATCTTGATCTAATTGCCATTGTATTCGCTCTAAAGATATAGAGGCATTATCTCTTGGGGGAAAAGTTCGAGCTATATACGGCCCACCAATCCTTGAAGCATCTATTTACCCAAAAAGTTTTAAACCTAAGACAACAGCATTGGGTTGAATTCCTTGCGCCCTACGACCTGGATATCCTATATACTCCAGGGAAAGCAAATGTAGTGGCAGATGCTCTCAGCAGAAAGAACATGGCCAGCACCAATCTTATCCTTGCCCGTCTCATTATTACTCCTTCTTTGATCGATAAGATCTCTGCCCTTCAAAAAGATGATGAGTTTATCCAAAGGATTAGCAAAAGAATTCGAGAAGGCGAACCCACGAGCTTCCGAATTGATGACAAAGGAGTTTTAAGGCTAAGAGGCTGGATTTGTGTCCCAAACATTCCTGAACTAAGAAGGGAAGTTATGGACGAATGTCACAAATCCAAGCTCAGTATTCATCCTGGAGTAAGCAAGATGTACCACGATCTTAAGCGTACCTTTTGGTGGAGAGAAATGAAGAGGGACATCTCCATTTATGTTGCTAAGTGCCCCACCTGTCAGTTGGTCAAGAGCGATCAGCAAAAGCTAGCAGGTCTATTGTAGCCATTAGGAGTTCCTAATTGGAAGTAGGACGAAGTTTCTATGGACTTTATTGATGGTTTGCCTCAGACTAGGAGAGGGAATGATAACATATGGGTGATTGTAGATCGCTTGACGAAAGATGCTCATTTCATCCCTGTCAAATCCAATAGAACGGCTCAAAGTTTGGCACATCTTTATTTAAGAGAGATTGTCAGACTTCATGGAGTTCCCAGCAGCATTGTCAGTGACCGTGATCCAATATTTACTAGCAAGTTCTGGGAAGCTTTCCAAGAAGAGCTAGGAACCAAGTTGAATATGAGTACAGCTTATCACCCTCAGACAGACGGCCAGACTGAGAGGGTAAACCGCATCCTAGAAGATTTGTTGCAAGCATGCATCCTTGACTTTGGCGGTTCATGGGAGGATCATCTGCATTTGGTGGAATTCTCTTATAATAACAACTATCAAGCAAGCCTGAAAATGTCGCCATTAGAAGCTTTATATGGCAGGCCATGCAAATCTCCGGCTTGTTGGGTGGAGCCAGGCAATAGAATAGTCTTGGGCCCCGATACGATTCGGGAAGCATTGTATAAAGTTGATTTTATTAAGAAGCGTTTGCTAGCTGCTCAAAGCCGACAGAAGAGCTATGCAGACACTCGAAGTAGAGGTTTAGAATTCTCTATTGGTGATCTTTTGTACTTGAAGGTTTCTCCATTAGGAGGCGTAAATCGTTTTGGAAAGACTGGAATGTTGGCACCGAGATTCATTGGTCCATTCCCTATTCTTGAAAGGATTGGGACTCTAGCTTATCGAGTACAGTTGCCCAACTGGCTGCCAGGGGTGCACGATGTATTTCACATGTCTCAACTCAAGAAGCATGTTCATGATCCAGATTTAGTTGTGGAGGAAGAAGCATAACGAGATTTGGAAATTACTCCGAGCTTAGCCGTTAAGAGAGAGCCAGTAAAAATTGTGGGCAAGGAAATCAGAGCTTTGAGGAATAAGAAGATCAACCTCATCAAGGTCCAATGGAGCAGGGATCCTGGAGACTGCACTTGGGAGACCGAGGATAACTTCAAGCAAGCGTATCCCAAGTGTAGAGTGGATATCTCCGAGTAGCTTTATGTTGAGGTACATTTTTAATACCTTGAATTTTCCGTTTTGTTCCTACTTTACTTTTATTTCCCTTTTCGAGGACGAAACGTTTTTAAGTGGGGGAGACTGTAACAACCCGGAAAATCCGAATCAATTTAAAATTTCTATTTTTAATAAATTGGTTAGAAAATGTGCCTAAATTTAAAAATTCTATTTTTAAATGATATTAAAACCAGTGAAAATAGTCAATTTTCAAAAGACCTCTGTTTTTGACGAAACCACTTTTGTTGGAAACGAAATGTCAAATTATTGCTAGGTTTCAATTTTCAGAATTTTCCGATTTAGTATGTAAGCGTGGCAAAAGAAACTGTGTTTGGTCAAATACAGTCAAAATTGAACGACTAGAAAATAGCCATTTTTCAAACAGTCTCAGAATTCGACGAAATTAATTTTATTGGATTCGTATCGTCAAGACATAGCCAAAAATATTTTTTTGGGATTTTTCAGGATTCGTATGTGGCTTCGGTGGATTTTTGAATATGTCAGAAATAAATAATAAAAAGAATTAATTTTAAATTTGAAAAACAGGGCTTGAGTTGACCTCTTGGGCCTGCGAGACATTTAAATATTATAAAAAGATTGTAAAACCCTGATTTCCAAACCATTATTCACCATCTCCAACAGCCGCCGCCCCCCTATCAATTGCCGAAACTTCCCAATTCAATTTCTTCCAATCCACAACGAATTAAAACCCAAACTCTGTCCCATACTGAAGATATTCTCCTCCTCTACAATCTCATACGGTTAGATCTTCTCTTGTGCCACCATCTCCTCGAACCATGCACCCAAACCCGCCGCCTACAACCTGCGTCGCACCCCCTAGACCCAACCGAGTTCAACCACTCCGGGACCCACGCGTGCGCCTCTACGTCCTCTTCGCTGCAGCATCCTCTGATCGAACACTGGTGGCTTGAATTGGAAGATAGAGGCAACCCTAGTTTTGAACAAAGGGATAAAGTGTCGGTCGAGAATACTGTAAGGAGGAAGATGGATTAACTTAATTATTTTTACTTAATTTAATGATTAAATTAATTCCTAATCGTATTTTACCCATAACTTTGTCAAATAAACTCAGAATTACACAATTTCTGAAGCGTTGGACTCATACGATCCTGAACTACAGTTCTAGACTGAAACGGGGAATTTCTGTGCAGTTGGAATTTTGGCTAAAATCACGAATGACTATGAGATATCTCTTGTTTTTAATTAATTAATTTATTTATTTATGTTTATTTATAGTTACTCATTTCAGATCTGATTGTGTGGATGTTGTATAATGATTGTCTGTAGGATATTATGGATTGCTATGTAGAGTGTCATGTGTTTTAATCGTTTATTTTATTGTGTTGAGTTAGAAAATCAATTCAATATTCATTTATATAATGAATAATCATAGATCTACATGTGGAAAAAAATGTGTTAATAATGTTAATAATAATATTGAATTGATTTAGGTCATCATTTCAATATCAAATCATACAATTTGCTTCGTAAAGGGATTGATCTAGTTTATCAATTCAACATATAGAAAATAAATATTGTTTTATTTTATTTATTTGAATTGATCTAGTTAATCAATTCAATATAAAGAAAATAAAATTGCCTTATTATTTGAATTGATTTGTTTGGACAAAAATAGAATTTGCCTTCTTGTTTGAATTGATTTAGTTTATCAATTCAACTTAGAGGATAAATTTGTAACTTTAGATAAATTAGCAATTCAATGATTAAACTATATTTTATCATTATTATTGGATTGAAATAGAATTTTCAATCCAATACAGAACATAGAATTGTCAATCCAATATAGAACATACCTTGTCACCTCATTGGGTTGAAATAAGTTATTCATTTTATTTGTGACTATAAACACAAATATATAGATCGTAGATTGATTGACATTTTATTTGTGTTCTTAAACCCAAATATTTCATAGAAAAATTGAATGACATTTTAGTGTGATCTCAAATACAAATAAAATATTAACAATAAAAGGGTGTGTTTTTATTTTTGTTCTCCAACGCAAATAAAATATGTTTAAAAGGTAGCACATTTTTAATTACTTTTTTCAACGTAAAAATGTACAAAAATAAATTATCATTTTTGTTGCATTCACTAATGCAAACAAAATGTAGAAAAATAAATTATCATTTTTGTTGCATTCCCTAATGCAAACAAAATGAGAAAAATAAAATTATCATTTTTGTTGCATTCCCTAATGCAAACAAGATGTAGAAAATGAAATATCATTTTTGTTGCATTCCTTAATGCGAACAAACTATAGAAAGATAAAATATCATCTTTTGCATTTCTTAATGTAACGAGATAGAAAATAAGAATATAAAATTACATTTTATGTTTGCATTCCAAAATGCAAACGCTACAAAAAGAAAAAGAGAAAAGAGATTTTATTTTATGTTTGCATTCTACAATGCAAACAACGCATGTAAATTAAAATTTCACATTTTCATTTGCCTTCTACTATACAAATGAAACATAGAGAATAGAAAATATATTTTTATTTGCATTTTTCCATGCAGATAATATTAAAAGATACATTATTGTTTGCAATTTTAGATGCAAACAAGCAATAAATAAAAAGAAACATTTTTTTGGAATTTTACATGCAAACAAACAATAAATAAAAAGATACATTTTTTTTTGCAATTTTAGATGCAAACAAACAATAAATAAAAAGATACATTTTTGTTTGCAATTTTAGATGCAAACAAACAATAAATAAAAAGATACATTATCGTTTGCAATTTTAGATGCAAACAAACAATAAAATAAAAAGATACATTTTTGTTTGCAATTTTAGATGCAAAAAAAAAAAAAAAAAAGATACATTTTTTTTTTGCAATTTTAGACGCAAACAAATTAGTAGAAGAAATCTAGATGCGAACAAAATATTAAAAGAAGGATTACATTTTTCTTTTATTTATTTACATCCCTTAATGTAAACAAACATGAAATAAAAAGTTGTTCTTTTATTTACATTCCTTGTTGTAAATAAAATTAAAATTAAAAGATACATTTTTATTTGTGTTCCTCAATGCAAATAAATCATGAATAGGATAATATACATTTTTATTTGCAGTCCAGAATGCAAATAAAATATGAGAATTAAAGACTGCATTTTTAATGTGATTTTAAAAGGAAGAGAATAAGAATCATATTTCATTTAGAAATATGTTTTGTATTAAAATACAATTTTAATGTAAGGTTAGAAGTATAGGAAGGAATTCACATTTTGTTCATAAAATGGATTGAACAAAAATATTCATTTTTGTTCATTGGATGGAAATCAACAATTTCACTTCTTAAAATAAAATGAACTATAATATGCATTTTGTTCATTATAAAGAAATTTACACTTGGTATAGGAAAGGAAGTTGAAACATGAATTGACCAAAAAAAAATCATGAATGAACGAACAATACAATTTATAGTCAATATACTATCAAATTGGTGTATGAAATAAAAACATGTTTTAGCAAATGTAATTAACATGAATATATGATTGGTATATAATTCACATCTTTATTCAGTCTGATATTCACGTGAATGTAATCGCTTAAGATATATATATATATATATATATATATATATATATATATATATATATAAATTAAACGAATCGCGTGCGGCAGTTCGCGTTTCGGCAATCGTGACTTTAAACGATTGTACCGAAAGATCCAACCGTCGGATTTTCCCAAAACCGGAGCCGTTAGGACCGCTTTGGGAAGATCTTTCCAATAAGACAAATTTTGTCAAAATCCAACGGTTTGATTTCAAAATATGTGTAAATCAAATTTTGAGAAAAACAGCGCCAATGCTACACTTAACCCGAAGCGCCGTTTGATTCTATTGAGCTATTTTTAAATAAATAAAATAGCGATAAATCGTTATAAATAAATATTAACGATATGAAATGATTTAAATAATAATTATTCAATAATTGTTTGAAAAGTCCGAGTTTTACTCATTTCAAATAACTATACGTCGATGAAGAGACGAAGACGGTGTTGAAGACCGGCGGTCTTCACAACGAACGGATGTACTGCTACTGAGGTCCTCTATAGGAGTAGCTACCCTGAAAGGATTTCGGCAGTAGTCGTCTGGACGTATGTGATGATTGTCCGGATATACGAGAGTCTCTCAGGTGTCTCTGGTTCCGTTCAGACCCAAAACGGACTTGTAAATGGATGCATGTCTGACGTTGAACTCCGTACCATGTAAACTGATTTCTGTTTAATACACAACCTTTGGTGGCAAGAGAATTTATTCTTTCGCTCAACACCCTCAGAGGTTGTGTATTGATAGTTGTTAAATTCATGGCATGGATTGTCAACGGGGCACGCCAAGATGCAAATGATCAAGGTTATGTTGAAAAATTGGCCTTGTAATTGATGATCAAAGCATAGTCTGTTTAGACCCAGCTTTATGTATAGCGTTACTTCGCGAGCCTCACACACCGGTAGAGTCTAAAACGGAGCAAGGGAACGCATGGAGTGTTGTATATAACGGTGTTGTATACACAATTATATGATTTTTGTTTGATGATAACAACCAAATATATTTCTATTTTAAATGTGTTTGGTATTGTACTGTTATATCACATTACAGACAATATTTATATTTAAGTGAAATACTACTGTACAGAGGTTCAAATATTAACACAGTATTTTATTTAAATAGAATATTTTATTTCAGTATTCAAATAGTACAAATTTTTATAACTCCACCATTTATACATCTCTGTATTACATATCAAATACAATTTCATATACAGTGTTCTCCACTACAACACTCTATCTTTCAAGTACAGTTTCACTCACTCTTTCATTTACACAGACTCATATACATATACACTTTTTCACACTGTTCTTGTCTTCAGTCTTCTGTCTTCACAGCATCTTCACTGTCAGTCCAGTCACCGTCTGCTTACCTGTCACATGAAATAGAAAACACACAGTACACTGCAATAGAAACAATACTAAATATGCGAATATAAATTTTATTTTTAAAATTTTATTTGCCTCAGATTTCTGGTGTGTTTCTCATCATTTTTCATGACCTGATCTGATTTATAAAAACTATCAATCTATGTCTAGACAGCTTGTGATATTCACAGTGATACACTGTAAATACCACAAGATAGACAGTATGTATATACAATGCAGGGACAGGAAAACTTGACTGATGGCTGCATATACACACGTGCATAAATATACACGTGTGCACTGCCTCGCCAATCAGCGCGCAACTGAGGAGTAGCCACGTGGACCTGCTCGACTCAGTGCAACAAAACAAAGTCATCACAGCTCAAACATGGCCGAGACATGTAGACAAAAATGGATGGTGATGATGTACACATGGTGCACAACATATGTATGCAAATCAGCAAAGACTCTTCAATAACATGGTGCAAAAACAATGATCGAGCAGCATGTGTTCATGAATGTACACAAACAAAACAGTTCAGCATATTGAAGTTTGAAGTGCAATACTCAGGTTAGTCAAGTTCAAGGCAAGACTTCATGCAGTATGTTCACACAGCAAATAAACAAGGTCCATGCACATGTTCATGGTCAAGGTGACGTATACAAGCAAGTAAAGCATGATGGTTCATGCACATGGCACAAGGCAGTAACATAGGATGTACAAGCAGGATGACAAAATAACACATTCAAGTATATGGCAATTGTGTACAAAGTAAAACAGTTTTTGAATGTAGACAATGATGGTGTATGGAGAAATACCAGTGCACACAAGACGGCACAATGGTGAGACTCAGTGACAAGGTTGGTCAAGACTAATACAAAATCTACACACAAATGGAGCATCTATGGTGCAGCAGATAAACAGAGAATCAATTCAAGATTGTCATTAATATTTGGCACAAATTCGAAGAATGGGGAAATCATTTATTCCCTGTTTTTACTGGTATGGTCAAATAAGGTTTTGCACATAAATGCAGTAGAATCAATTTGGAAAATCATGCAGTTTTTCTCAAGATTTTTTTTGGAAAAGTTTTAAACTGATTCCATAATTTGCTCAATTTTTTTAAAAAAGTTGACACAGCAATACTTTTGACAAGGCATGCAGAAATTGAATAAGTATTGTTGGCAAGATTTTTTTTTCAGAAAACCAAAATATTGGTTCAATGATGCAAGAGCAAACATAGAGGAGCAAATGAAGCAACATGATCAATGCAGCATGTCTAAAATCCAAGATTATAGCAAAGAAAAACAGGACAAAATCACTCAAGAACAAAGTTGGCAAAGAAATTAATATGCGATGCTTTTCCAGATTTTCAGCAAAACACATTTGGCAAGATTTCAAATTATTTCCAGCTTTGTATTTTTGGCAAGTGTGTATTTGGTTCCAAGAATTCTGTCATCAAATTTTGGGAAATTGCAAACCTTTTTGGGCAAGTTTTATATTTCAGAAATGGACGAGTACAATCATATTTGGCAAGCAACAATTTTTTTTGGAAAGGCAGCAATTACCAAATTTATTGAAGGCATGATTTCAGAGCATAGCAATCACATTATCAGGAAAGAATTTCGGCTAGCACAGATTTGGGCATGTTACAAATGGATTCCAATAACATACAGTCAGTAATCATGTTTTGACAAGAATTGACAAATGGAAACTAAGTGTTTGTTTCCTGTTTTTTCATCTTGACAAATCACGGCTGAATTAAATCGAGCAAACCATCATAAAGGGAAAAATCATTTTCCTAAGAATCAAATCGTATTTGCACAAGTCCACGCATCTAATCAGAGAAACCAAAAGTGGCAACAAATCAAGGATTTTACACGCAAGAACTCAATCAAAGCCATTTCATCATTTGAAGCCGAGGAATTAATAGGGGAAAGCAACGCCAATCAGACCGAATCATCTAAATGAAATCAGAGTCGAATAGGTTTTTTTTACCCTATATTACACGCATATCATCACAGGCAAACGAGAGCATCGAATACACACAACAACAAATTTCAAGCTTAAAATATAAATTCAGAGAAACTCACGTGTTCTCAGGGAGATTCGATCTCGTTCCCAAATCGTTGAACAAGAGAGCAGCAACAATCGAAGCCAGGCCGAAGAACAACATCGATTTATCAGAAGTCGAATTGATTTGGGACGAAGTAAGAGAAACCCTAAATCGATTAGAACTAGCCGCCATTTTTAATTCTCCAAAGAGGAAAAGAGAACGGGCTAAATTATTTACAAATGGGCTGGCCAAGAAATCAAGGGCTTAAAGTGCTTTAATTGAAAAGGGGATGACCCCTTTAAATTCAATCTCCTTTATTCATTTTTTTTAATTAGGGTTTCTCCTTGTTTTAATTTTCTATTTGTTGTATTGTCTTTTAATTTGAGTTGTAAAACCGTCGAACCAGTTTTCTAGAGTCTGTAAAATCTAGGGGTTCCAGTCAGGGTGTTGATTGGCAGTCCACTAGAGTCTGTAAATCTAGGTTACGTGTTACTGGTTTGTAATACGGGAAATCTGATCGAGGGGATATCGATCAATCTAGGGATTTGAGCGTAGGGTTAGAATAGGAGCAGGGTTTGCAAGTGTACATGGTCTTGTATGCGGGATCTGTTCTATCACCTAGTAGAAACCTTAGAAATGCAGCAGTAGGCAGGGTTATGCCGAAGCTGGGTATATCTGTGTGTGATTTATTTTCTGCATTTCTGTTTCTGCTATAATCTGTGATCTATTTATTATTTTAATATCTCGTTAGAATTTTAATTCAGTTAAAAACTGTGATAAACCCTATTCACCCCCCCTCTAGGGTTAATCTAGATCCAACAAGTGGTATCAGAGCAGGTATATTTTTTTTAACTCTAGAGTCATGGGTAATCCTAGTTGCCTGTCTAGCGAGAGTCAGTCCAGTTCATCTCCAACTATTTTCACTGGAACAGATTTTTTAAACTGGAAATCCAAAATGGAATTTTATTTAAAATCTGTTAATATTAAATGTTGGGATGTTGTTATCAATGGGTACGATATGGTAGATAATGTTTTTAATTCTCGTGCTACACATATTCTTTATTCTCATCTTGATGATAATCAATACAGTCTGATTTCCCGTTGTTTAACTGCGCAGGAAATTTGGACAGCTCTCAATACGAAGTATGGTCAAATTGACAACTCCAGCTCAAAACCCCAGATTGTCAATTCAAATTCAGAATTCTGTTTAACAGGATTTACAAATGAGAATTCAGAAGGATCAGATGATGGAGAATCAACGGATGCTGAAGTTGAAAATTTCTCATACGAAGATTTGGTTTATATGTGTGTTGATTTAATTAAATCTGTTGATAAACTCAAATCTAAAAACAAAACTCTAAAATCTAGGAATTCTGAGTTGAACAGCAAAATTGATGATTTGGAATCACGGCTTGAATATTTTAAAAACCTTTCAGATTCAGATTGTAAAAATTGTTTGAAATCAAAAACCAATCTTGTTCATCTCAATAAAAATATTCAAAAGTTTGAAGATGAAATTTTGGTCTTAAAAGCAAACAAGATTGAGTTATCAAATTTGAACAATCATCTGCAAAAGGAATTTGAAATTTTTAAAACTAATATTCATTCCAAACTTGAAATTGTAGAAAAGGAAAATCTGTTGAAATCGAATTCGATTTTGAAAGAACTTGAAAACGAGATTGAAAATTTCAAGAAATTTGAGTCTGAAAGTCGAAAACATTTTGAGGCTGAGATTGCTGAGTCCCAAACCAAAATAAAGTTACTCACAGATGAAAATTTGGTTTTGAAATCTGATTTTAAAAGATGTGAGATCACTAAAAATCGTTGTTCAGATTTATTGAAAGAAAATGGTGATCTTAAAACTGAAATTCAACAACTTGAAACAATCTTGTCTAATTTTTCAAACGGTGAAAAATCTTTGAATATGTTGTTGAAAAAACAATTTTCTGTTCAAAATAAACATGGACTTGGGTTTGAGAAAAATAATGTTTTTGAAAGACGAATTACAAATGATTTGAAAAATTCTTCAAACAACCTTGAAAAGAATCAATTTGAAAATTTGAACTCTTATAATTTCAAAGGTTTTTTGAGTCAAAATCAAAATGAGAAATTGTTTTATAATAATCCTTCTAAACAATCCTGGATCCCAAAAGGAAATAAACCAAACTTCGTGAAATTCAAACAGATTTGGGTTCCTAAGGGTACAAAGGTTTATTCTGATGGTTTGTTATATAAACAGGTTTGGGTACCAAAACGAACAAATACAACTGTGAGTGGTTTTACTGCCTTTGTTAGACCACTCAATCCTCTAAACAGTTAGTTACCAAAGGAGGCTGAGGAACAACTGTGCTGAAAAGAGAAACTGATTCAAACTACTTCACATCATTGAATCATCTACTGTTCCTTAGCAAAGTCTGACGAGTTAGAGATCCACAACGTTTTCTGTGAATCAGGTATGATTTCTGATCTCAACCTTGTAAATATTTTTTATTGTTTATTCCTGCTTCTTCTACCCCTTTCTATTTTATTTTCTTCTATTTGTCTTTATTTGTTTTGTCACTGCCATATCTTTGTTTATTCTGTGCTCCATTAACTTCCAATTGAAAAACTCATATTTGTCTGGAAATTCATTTTATTTGTAGAAAACTCTCGTGTTTGTAATCATTTCCAGATCTTGAATTTATTTATGTAAATATCTGCAATTGTTTTGAAGTTTATTTTCCTAATTCTGAATTCATAACGGTGTTGTTGTATTCATGTCATATCTTGAACACTGTTAATTAATTTGAATTCTAAATTTTTGAAGATCTGAAAATTGATGGAATTTCACACACCTTTGCTGTTCTGAGTTTATTCTAATTCATTTTAGAAAAGCTGAAAATATTATACTCATTACAGCACTCTATTATTTATCAGTTGTGATAATTTCATTGTTTTTCGGATTGGCTTGATTATTTCTGACTTGAAAAATATTTGGGTTAAATCAGTGATACATCTAGAATTTCATCCTTATTCATGATTGTTATGGTTGAAATTAGTTTAGTTTGAAATCATCTGAAATTCCTGATATTTTGAATCTCACACACCACTTAAATCTGAAATTATTAACCTTGTGTGACTGGTTCATTATATCTCAAAATTTGACATTAATTCAAATGATTTCAAATAAATTATTTTTATTCTTTGGATCATGAATATCTCACAAAATTGATGTAGATGATCTAAAATTTCTTGAGGACTTGTCAGAAAATTCTTGTGAAAATTCTTTGAAAATTCGGTCTTGAATTTCTCTGCTATTTCATGGTTATTTGATTTGAATGATTGTTTGTTTAAAATTATTTGAAATTATTGATTTATTGAATCACACACATATTCTGAATGTGAAAATAATAATTTGGTGTGATCGATTCATTGAATCTAGAGATTTTTCATATTCCTCAAATGATTTCAAATAAACGGTAGTTCTAATCATGGATCATGAAAGTTCTTATGTGACCATCCCCAGACAAGTCTGATGTGATATTGTGTTCTGCACTGCTCTGATACTGTTCTTAGATAATTGCTTATTGCTTGATTTGTCTGCTTGGGCTTTAAATTTCTGTTGTCTGTGATTGTCTTGGTAAAATCCTCGAGGAAGCGAGAACAATTGGTATCAGATGTGCTGAATTTTTTGTTATATATATTTTAATCACCCTTGTCCTATATAGCTCTTTATATTTCTCTTGTAATTAATTTTTCAACTTTGAGATTATTTATTTATTATTCCTTCAGAAATTGAAATCAATATCCAAATTGAAATGTATTCATAATTCATCAAAAATTTTATCAGATTTTGAAATTGTGATGAATTGTGACTGCAGTATATTTCACAACAAGAGGAGATTTTATTTATATTTTCATGATAGTTGAACATTTATTATAATATCTTTGAACTGGCAATTATTTCACTATCATCTTCTTCTTCTATCACTCGCCTGCCATCCATCATGTTTTTTTTATTAATGTGGAGAGTTTATTTTTTTTTTAAAAAAACCCATCTTGTTTTAAAACAGTGAAAATATTTGTGATAGAAATGGGACTATGTTACTATTCAAAATTAGTGATAATTGAAAATTTTCAATGATCTCGGTACAGTTGATTATATTTCATAATATGATTAATTTAGAAATTTATTTCACAAACCATGTCTGTACCTACCAAATTTCTATCATACATATTAATTTTGTATGCTGAGGAGTTTTTCATTTTGAAACTGAAAATAATAATAATATAATATTCATAAGTATTTCTCTAACCTCATTTAAAAATCCAAGCTCTGGTTATGCATGGTTATGAGATTACTTATATTTAAGCTGCAACTGATCTCATTTAAAAATCCAAGATCTGGTTATGCGTGGTCAGTGTGCTCTTAAATTAAAAGAAAAAGAATAGAAAATAAGTTGCTAAATAAATTTGTATATGAAATTCTCCTTGGTATATAAAAACTAGCTTATCAATCCATTTTCTATTTGTGAAATATATTGAAATCTTATGATACATTATGATTTGTTGATTGATAAGTATTGGGGTTTGAGATTATACGATTTTGTCACTTAAATTGAATCTATAATTATAGTCCAAAATCCAACACTGTTTTTGAGCTTTATTTTTTTTCCTTTGAAAATGATTGGAAATGAATTGGTTTTAAAACTCTCTCCATTTTATATAAAATTCTTCGTATATTCGTCATTCTCTACAATGTGAAATATGCCACTTGTTCTTAGAATATTATGATTTTTGTTTGACTGATTGAAATTTATGATGATCGTTCTTCCTCTTAAGCTGAAATTATATTTTTAGTTAAATTTTCATCTGTATTTTAAAACCTGTATCCTTTTGATGATAACAAAAGGGGGAGAATGGATTAGATTTTGATTTATGAGTGAATATTTTATAAATATTTTTAATTTTGAAAATTTATTATTATTCATACATTTCACTCATGCACAGTTATAGGGGGAGTTGTCTGTTGTAAGGGGAGCTGATAAATAGGGGGAGTTCAATATTCACTATCAAACACATTTATTGTATTCAAAATCTTCATGTTTGTTTGTCATCATCAAAAGGGGGAGATTGTTGTATATAACGGTGTTGTATACACAATTATATGATTTTCGTTTGATGATAACAACCAAATATATTTCTATTTTAAATGTGTTTGGTATTGTACTGTTATATCACATTACAGACAATATTTATATTTAAGTGAAATACTACTGTACAGAGGTTCAAATATTAACACAGTATTTTATTTAAATAGAATATTTTATTTCAGTATTCAAATAGTACAAATTTTTATAACTCCACCATTTATACATCTCTGTATTACATATCAAATACAATTTCATATACAGTGTTCTCCACTACAACACTCTATCTTTCAAGTACAGTTTCACTCACTCTTTCATTTACACAGACTCATATGCATATACACTTTTTCACACTGTTCTTGTCTTCATTCTTCTGTCTTCACAGCATCTTCACTGTCAGTCCAGTCATCGTCTGCTTACCTGTCACATGAAACAGAAAACACACAGTACACTGCAATAGAAACAATACTAAATATATGCGAATATAAATTTTATTTTTAAAATTTTATTTGCCTCAGATTTCTGGTGTGTTTCTCATCATTTTTCATGACCTGATCTGATTTATAAAAACTATCAATCTATGTCTAGACAGCTTGTGATATTCACAGTGATACACTGTAAATACCACAAGATAGACAGTATGTATATACAATGCAGGGACAGGAAAACTTGACTGATGGCTGCATATACACACGTGCATAAATATACACGTGTGCACTGCCTCGCCAATCAGCGCGCAACTGAGGAGTAGCCACGTGGACCTGCTCGACTCAGTGCAACAAAACAAAGTCATCACAGCTCAAACATGGCCGAGACATGTAGACAAAAATGGATGGTGATGATGTACACATGGTGCACAACATATGTATGCAAATCAGCAAAGACTCTTCAATAACATGGTGCAAAAACAATGATCGAGCAGCATGTGTTCATGAATGTACACAAACAAAACAGTTCAGCATATTGAAGTTTGAAGTGCAATACTCAGGTTAGTCAAGTTCAAGGCAAGACTTCATGCAGTATGTTCACACAGCAAATAAACAAGGTCCATGCACATGTTCATGGTCAAGGTGACGTATACAAGCAAGTAAAGGATGATGGTTCATGCACATGGCACAAGGCAGTAACATAGGATGTACAAGCAGGATGACAAAATAACACATTCAAGTATATGGCAATTGTGTACAAAGTAAAACAGTTTTTGAATGTAGACAATGATGGTGTATGGAGAAATACCAGTGCACACAAGACGGCACAATGGTGAGACTCAGTGACAAGGTTGGTCAAGACTAATACAAAATCTACACACAAATGGAGCATCTATGGTGCAGCAGATAAACAGAGAATCAATTCAAGATTGTCATTAATATTTGGCACAAATTCGAAGAATGGGGAAATCATTTATTCCCTGTTTTTACTGGTATGGTCAAATAAGGTTTTGCACATAAATGCAGTAGAATCAATTTGGAAAATCATGCAGTTTTTCTCAAGATTTTTTTGGAAAAGTTTTAAACTGATTCCATAATTTGCTCAATTGTTTTAAAAAAGTTGACACAGCAATACTTTTGACAAGGCATGCAGAAATTGAATAAGTATTGTTGGCAAGTTTTTTTTTTCAGAAAACCAAAATATTGGTTCAATGATGCAAGAGCAAACATAGAGGAGCAAATGAAGCAACATGATCAATGCAGCATGTCTAAAATCCAAGATTATAGCAAAGAAAAACAGGACAAAATCACTCAAGAACAAAGTTGGCAAAGAAATTAATATGCGATGCTTTTCCAGATTTTCAGCAAAACACATTTGGCAAGATTTCAAATTATTTCCAGCTTTGTATTTTTGGCAAGTGTGTATTTGGTTCCAAGAATTCTGTCATCAAATTTTGGGAAATTGCAAACCTTTTTGGGCAAGTTTTATATTTCAGAAATGGACGAGTACAATCATATTTGGCAAGCAACAATTTTTTTTGGAAAGGCAGCAATTACCAAATTTATTGAAGGCATGATTTCAGAGCATAGCAATCACATTATCAGGCAAGAATTTCGGCTAGCACAGATTTGGGCATGTTACAAATGGATTCCAATAACATACAGTCAGTAATCATGTTTTGACAAGAATTGACAAATGGAAACTAAGTGTTTGTTTCCTGTTTTTTCATCTTGACAAATCACGGCTGAATTAAATCGAGCAAACCATCATAAAGGGAAAAATCATTTTCCTAAGAATCAAATCGTATTTGCACAAGTCCACGCATCTAATCAGAGAAACCAAAAGTGGCAACAAATCAAGGATTTTACACGCAAGAACTCAATCAAAGCCATTTCATCATTTAAAGCCGAGGAATTAATAGGGGAAAGCAACGCCAATCAGACCGAATCATCTAAATGAAATCAGAGTCGAATAGGGTTTTTTTTACCCTATATTACACGCATATCATCATAGGCAAACGAGAGCATCGAATACACACAACAACAAATTTCAAGCTTAAAATATAAATTCAGAGAAACTCACGTGTTCTCAGGGAGATTCGATCTCGTTCCCAAATCGTTGAACAAGAGAGCAGCAACAATCGAAGCCAGGCCGAAGAACAACATCGATTTATCAGAAGTCGAATTGATTTGGGACGAAGTAAGAGAAACCCTAAATCGATTAGAACCAGCCGCCATTTTTAATTCTCCAAAGAGGAAAAGAGAACGGGCTAAATTATTTACAAATGGGCTGGCCAAGAAATCAAGGGCTTAAAGTGCTTTAATTGAAAAGGGGATGACCCCTTTAAATTCAATCTCTTTTATTCATTTTTTTTAATTAGGGTTTCTCCTTGTTTTCATTTTCTATTTGTTGTATTGTCTTTTAATTTGAGTTGTAAAACCGTCGAACCAGTTTTCTAGAGTCTGTAAAATCTAGGGGTTCCAGTCAGGGTGTTGATTGGCAGTCCACTAGAGTCTGTAAATCTAGGTTACGTGTTACTGGTTTGTAATACGGGAAATCTGATCGAGGGGATATCGATCAATCTAGGGATTTGAGCGTAGGGTTAGAATAGGAGCAGGGTTTGCAAGTGTGCATGGTCTTGTATGCGGGATCTGTTCTATCACCTAGTAGAAACCTTAGAAATGCAGCAATAGGCAGGGTTATGCCGAAGCTGGGTATATCTGTGTTTGATTTATTTTCTGCATTTCTGTTTCTGCTATAATCTGTGATCTATTTATTATTTTAATATCTCGTTAGAATTTTAATTCAGTTAAAAACTGTGATAAACCCTATTCACCCCCCCTCTAGGGTTAATCTAGATCCAACATGGAGTGCACACGTTTCTTACTAGCTAGAAGTGGTGTCGGTGCTTTAAATTGGCTGACATTTTACTTATGTGGTTGATGGATTTTGAGGCACCTCGGATTTTTATTGGCCGCCCTCGGCCAATTTATAGGTCCAATAGGATCAGGAAGCGTGTGTTCAGGCATAACTAATCCACTAAAGTATTTGTGGACCGGCCCTGCTGTATCCAAGGGTTCGCCAGCGTCCGAATCCTGGGACATTGCTAGAGTGTCTCGAATCGGTCAAGAGATCGTTCCTAGCCTTGACTAATGATGGAAACCCAACTTCCAATACGTCCCACGCGGTTTTGATTGTATAACTAGTATGGCGACATAGCAGATCGTAGCTATGCCGTCTAGGATTAATATTATAATTGAAATATTTTCTTGAAACATATACACACTAATAATAATATCGTATTTTGCGTATTTATCATCTTTTGACCATTATAAGGTAAAACCCTATCCTCTGGTTTGTGTTGCATTGTGTGATGGGACTTGGGTCTTATAATGGTTTCATTTTTCTAAAAAGCATTGCGTTATTTAACGTTTTACTTTATTTATTGCACTGATATTCCCATGGAGTAAACCCATTCCGCGATAGCGGCGTGGTCCTCGTGATTCTCAAACCCGTTAGTTAATTAAGATATCTCATACCAGTCCCATGACTGATTCGTAGTTTGTTTCACCTTTTGCAAACTCGGGTGCCCTCTTTCTACACGGGTAGCCAAGTGACAGGTTAGGCTTGGATATTCGCTGGATGGAAGCTTGCTGATGGAGATGCTGAAGAAACTTTCTTTTTATCTTTTATTTTCTGCTTAAGACTTTGAGACAGTACTTAGCATTGATGTAATTTGAGAGATTGGGACTCTATTTCTTTTCTTTGAGACATCTATTTTGCTAAGTGTAATCCTGTGTTGCATACTCTGATGTTTCAGTGATGATGTTTGTCATGACATTTCTTTCCGCTGCAATGATTTATATGTTCTGCTATATACTGAGATCTTTTATTGCTCTAATTCTGTTATGGTCCATACGATTTTCCTTACTTTAGTTACACGGAAGTTTGGGGTCGTCATAGGTGCAGTGTTAATGCAAAGAGGCCAAGTAGTCACTTATGCAAGCCGCCAACTGAAAACACATGAGAAGAATTATGTAACTCATGATCTTGAGTTGCTAGCCATCGTTTTTGCTTTGAAAATCTGGAGGCATTACTTGTTGGTGAGAAATTTGAACTGTACGCAGATCATCAATCATTGAAGTATTTATACACCCAGAAAGATTAGAATTTGAGACAGCAGCGTTGGCTAGAATTTGTTGCAGCATATGATTTAGATATCCTGTATACGCCGGGAAATGCTAACGTTGTAGCGGATGCGCTTCGTAGAAAAACCGCAATCATTGCCAATCTTATAATTACGCCTGGATTGATTGATAAGATTTCAGTCCTTTAAAAGGACGATGAATTTATTCAGAGAATCGGTCGGAGGGTAAAGGAAGGTGAAACCACAAGCTTCCGTATTGACGATAAGGGGGTTCTCATGTTAAATGTCAGGATTTGCATCCCAAATATTCCAGGCCTTCGAAGAGAGGTGCTGGATGAATGCCATAAATCCAAACTATGCATTCATCCTGGCGTGAGTAAAATGTACAATGATATCAAACGTACTTTCTAGTGGAAGGCAATGAAGAGGGACATTTCTTTATATGTTAGCAGATGCCCTACTTGTCAATTAGTCAAGAGCGACCAACAGAAGCTAGCTGGATTGTTGCAACCGTTGGAAGTCCCAGGTTGGAAATGGGAACAGATTTCCATGGATTTTATAGATGGTTTGCCTCGAACCAGGAAAGGTAATGATGGTATTTGGGTAATCGTAGATCGCTTCACGAGGACTGACCATTTCATACCTGTCAGATCCAACAGAACCGCTCAAAGTCTAGCACGGATATATTTCAAAGAAATTGTTAAGCTGCATGGAATTCCCATCAGCATAGTCAGTGATAGAGACTGTAACACCCCACCTCCGCTAGGGTCACTCACAAAGGGAATACACTAGGTTTGGTGAAGCATTATCGAGGTAAACATGCACAGAAATATTACAAGACAGAACATATATAAAACAGCGGAAGTAAAACAAATTTCATTACCTTATAAAATAAGGTCTAAAGCCTTTTACATCAGAATACATCAAAACCTGTCTTGCAATAGTAAAGAAGCATAAAACCATTTCATAAATTATTCCCCAAGTAAAACAGTAAAGTAGCCATAGCCAAGAAAAGTCCAAGCCATGCATGATGATCTTCAGGCAGAAGAAGTCCAAACTAGATAACAGTGTTTCCTCCCTGAAACCTGAGGGGGGGACCGGAAGACAAAGAGGCGAAACAAAATGGGGTCAGTCATAAATACTGGTAAGTCCTATCTACTTCCAGTATAAAAACAGGTAAAGGTAACATGACATGCATAAACTGAAAGTAAACATAAGGATAACGACAGGATAGATAAACTAAACCAGGGTAACAGGCTGAACCACTGTAGCAAGGTAAACTAAGATATCATGATAAACTACGGTGTCATGATAAATCAAGGTATCACATCGTCAGGTTTCTATCAAGTATACTATCCCAAGGTATCTATCCTGTATAACATCCCATGGTATCTATCATGTATATTTCTCATGGTCCTAACATGTATATTTGCTCTGCACCTCTCGTACTAGTATCCCAACCCGCGTCATGTGTTAACTATGAATGTCCCTTGCCCAATGTCATGTAATGGTCCATGTCAACCTAATATATAGCATATGTAGGTTTTCCCAACTCGTATGTTTCTTTCCATGTATAAGTTCAATCCCTTGCCGTAGGCCGTACGGGCTTTCCTATGTAAATCTATACCACTTCATCGTAGTACCATTTTATCCTAGAAGTTGTTTTGGACTGCTACCCTTGATCAAGTTATGTTTTCTTACCATGAACTATCGCGTGTTCACTTAGGATTTATGCCACCTAGGACCACTAGGGATTATGCTACCTAATGAACGTTTCCGTGTCTCGGTTTGGGTTTTGGCCACCTAGGACCACTAGGGATTATGCCACCCATCAACCGTGCCCTTTATCCCGCGTATGTATCGTGAATCGTTTTCCATGTCTAGACGCACATGTCCCTCAATGTGCCATCCGAGTTTCGTGCCAGGGCAAATCAAGAAATACGGAACTCGGTCGGGGGCTTTAAGTCGTCTGCTGATGCAGATATCAAGGTCTGTTTTTGTACCCGTGGCTATGGTCCCACGTGACCCCTCCCTCAACTACTGAAAGGCAATCCAAGTAAAATCATGTATGAGAACTACATCCCGGCCCCACTATAGCCCCACTTTCCTATGGGCCAACCTCACCCATGACTCGATAGCAAGAACATGGTCTGTTGGGAGTTCTCTGCCTTTCCGTTCGTACACGATTGACTAAAGATGGTAGGTAGTCGGCGACGTGCTACCCAGGGCAAAATCAAGTATCGTCGACTCCACGCTAATCCATCCCAGTCTTTAGGTCGCTCGCATAGCAACCAAGGCATACTCTTGGCTCTTCTACCGCAGACCTTAACCTCTGTGAGGCCAGGTTTCATGGACCATCCGCAACCTCACAGAGGGATACCAAGAGTATCCTCACGTTCCCCGAAGCTACCGCTTCGTCCCCAGTTCGTTGGAGCCTTTATCTAAATCAGATATTGCTCCACCTCGTATTTTAAGCGATGACCTACCGTATCGGGTTACTCATCTATCTGTGAACTGGTCCCATGTCCTTGGCTAAGAATTATTACTTAGTTATACTTAACTAAGGTTTACCACTTAGCTTCTTTTCCCCGTTACCCTTGATTAACCACGATTTTCTACCTAGTTCCTCTCACTTGGGTTTTGTCTATCTGGTTACGTGTTGTTATTCAGGTTCATGACTTAGCCCGCCTACGAATCATGTCAAGATTGGCTAAGTACTTAAGTTCAAGGTTTAGCCCTACAAGTTGGTTAAGTATACCAAGAAGCTCATGACTTAACCCTATCAAGTCAAATTGGTTAAGTATTTATTTGTCTTAACCCTATCAGATTATCATGTTAGATTGATTAAGCCTAGATTATCTTAATCCCATCAGATTATCGAGTCGGATTGGTTAAGTATAGGTTAACTAACCCATATCCACTAATCGTATTACAATGGTTAAGCCTAATTTAAAAGGTCTTGTGACTTAACCCTACCAGGTCCACATAATAGATTGGTTAAGTGTTGGTTAACCTCATCAAGTCATCATGTATAATTGGTTAAGTATAAGTTACTTAACCCCATTAAATTATCATGTTAAATTGTTTAAGTATTGGTTACTTAACCTCATTGAATTACCAAGTTTAGATTGGTTAAGTGTTTAGCTTAACCCCATCAAATTACCGTGTTTAGATTAGTTAAGTATAAGTTACTTAACCCCATCTAATTACCGTGTTTAGATTAGTTAAGTCTAAATTACTTAGCCCCATCTAATTACCAAGTCGGATTAGTTAAGTGTGAATTACTTAACCCCATATAATTACCAAGTCGGATTAGTTAAGTGTAAATTACTTAACCCCATTTAATTACCAAGTCGGATTAGTTAAGCGTAAATTACTTAACCCCATCCCCGAATTGTCTTGTATGGTTAAGTGTCATTAAGAAATCAAGCCCGGTCCCACTTAACCTACCCATTCGTGTCATATTGGTTAAGTGTCATTAGTCAAATTTACTTAACCTTATCATGTGGCATTAATTTAATTAATGCACTCTCAACCTCTCACATTAGACCTTGTTGTGGTTACTAGTTAAGCCGGGCGGGTCCGGGTAGTTTTACACCACAACCTAGTCTAACCTCGGGTTTTAAGCGCGACATGACCAACTTCTCACATTGGATCCTATTGTTTGTAGCCACTAGTTAAGCCGGGCGGGTCCGGGTAGATTTATGCTACAAACTCAACCCAACCTCGAGTTGGCCACTTTCATGCTTGGTCTAGTGTCTTATTACACTTACAGCCCACCCATGTCTAGTTCAAGTTCCATGTTTTCCCACGTGTCATGACCATATTTAAGTGTATCATTAATGTCATGTTCTCATGTAAACCCCATGTCAAGTTTTTCATGTCATACCCATGTTCCTCCTAAACTACCCAAACGTATTTCCAACCCAAGTGGAAGCGAGTCACATAGTAGGGTATTATGCCAACCTATTGGCCACAAACATGCATAGTATCATAAGGAAATTTGGCCATAAACATGCATAGTATCATAAGGAAATTTGGCCACAAGCATGCATAGTTTCATAAGGGAATTTGGCCATAAACATGCATAGTGTCGTAAGGGAATTTGGCCACAAATATGCATAGTACCATAAGTGAATTTGGCCACAAACATGCATAAGCCCCAAAGTCAAGTCTTTGCCCATGTTTCACAAGTCAAGTGGTTCCCAAAGGTTCATGCTAACATTTCATAGATAAAGATTCAAACTTGCAAGATATACTAGGTTAAACATAACATGAATGGCATGATTAAGTCGCTACAACTTAGCCCAAGGTCATAGAACATAGAAAAGGGGCAAATTTAGGTTCACATAAGCTAGCATACTTATGTTTCATCGCATTTTATCCCATGTCACATTAGAACCACCGTTAGAATCTACAAGTAGCTAGAACTTACATAGCGAGGCTTAGGGAATGAGCATGATCCGTCTTGACGAAGAAAGGTGGCTCCTTTGTCCAAGAATCTTCATGGAATTTGCATAGCAACGTTGATCGAGCCTCGATTTGGTGTAGCAAGCTTGTACCTTCCGATTCAGATCCGATTTGCATGCATAGTCTCTTGGAGTTGGAGATGGAGGCCATGATCACTTGGCATTTGGGCAGCACTTCGTGGCATGAGTGATTTGTGAGGGTTTAGGGTCGGCTTAGGGGTCTTTTTATAGAGATTAGGAGTAGTTTAAACCGTAGGATAAACCCTAGGATAGATCTTAACCCTCAAAAATCGTCATAAGCCTCCAAAACCGAGCCAACATGACAAGCAGGTGCACCAGGTCACTGGTTCGACCAGGGGGGGTCGATCCAGGGGTCGACACCCATGTCGACCCCCCCTGGAGGGGGGTCGACCCCGGGGTCGACACCCATGTCGACCCCCTGGAGGGGGGTCGACCAAGGGATCGACACCCTTTGTGTCTGGCGGGAAATTTCCCGCCTTCTCTTTCTGGGCTGAATTTCAAATCTGTTTTCGGATTTGAATTTTCGTGAAAATTCGTTGGGCCTTAACTGGGTCATACAGACTCCGATTTACGAAATTTCGGACTCTATTTCGCGTATTTTTCCGAGACGAACGCAATGGCGCAACCCTTTTATCCTGATTCAGATTTTATAATTTAATTCTGCCTTGATTCTTGTCTTAACACGTTGTTAGAATTCGGGTTGTTACATTCTCCCCTCCTTTAAGGATTTCGTCCCCGAAATCTCCAAGTTAGGAAGAACGCATCCTACCATCCATCTACTCATAACATCATCCACAAGCAAACATTGTCCTTAAACGATTTCTAATGCCATATGAACATATGCAAAACGTGTGTGTATATGCTCCTTAGCTAATGCTAATGATCAGGCCTGAATGATCTTTCTAATGCAAAATATGTTTAGTGCCATGAGTCCAACATGTATGCAAATAGTCCTAGTCATATAAGTACTATATGCGTGCACAAACATTCATTCATATGCAACGTCCACATGATAATACCTTCAATTTCATCCATAAACAAGTATAAATACTCGTGCATATGCAACATGAAACGTGACCACGTCAATCTAGTATTTAATGTGTATTCGCGCATCCACGAGCAACCACTTGCAACCATTTGCAACCATATCAATCATAACATGTTTCAAATACATGTTTACATCCATATAATTCTATCTAAGGTTCCCAAGATAGGATCGAGAAGATAAACAAGACAAACTCCTTACGGGGTTTGCAACGGAAACAGGATCGAGAGGATATCCACCAAGCGATAGCATGCAAGCAAGCTCTACAGGAAAACTAGGGGTCAACGATATACTCTTAAAAAGAGATATGATGCGCGTGTCTAGCCTTAGGTCTTCTAAGTCGCGTTTTCTTGAGCTTAATTCCTCGGTGTCTTGACCATCTTTTTAACTCCATGATCTCGTAGCTCCTGGATTCCTATTTCCGAGATATGAGTTAGAACTCATTTCATTGTCGCCTCTTATTCCACTTTCACTTATCCTTCCCTAGTATACTTGTCTCAAACGTATCCACTTACTCATGCAAGCTCTCCAAAATTCACTAGGGAATTTTGGATCTCGTTTGCCGATGCCAATCCATGTTGCCGAGAGTACTTACTAGGGTGATTCCCATAACTCATGCATAAGCGAAACGAACCATCCACCTTAGCGGCGAATTCTATTCGAACGGATTACCAACAACTACATCCCGAGATTCTAGGTAACTAACCATGACAGAACCCAAAAGGTTATACGAGACTTCGAGGGTATCACCAAGGTGAGTCGAGAGTCTAACTACCCTCTTTCCTAAAACCGAGAATGGCACCCCTTATTGGGTGACCACTTTATCCCTAGAATCCATCCGTAGCCGAGACATGTCATTCTCAAATCCAAACAAGTCATGAAGAAATGGACCAACTCTCCAACCAGATTTTTGGGACAAAAACTGGGATCCTCTACCATGCTAGTACCAAGGTGCAGAGACTCAACTATCCAAGCAGACTTAAATGATACGATGATCAAGACAAAGTGTGGACGGGATGATAGAAAAGAACGACTAAACCTTTACCAGAAACGGTACCATTTCTTTTAGGTACCCTAGAAATGGGAGCATACAATTGCCTTCTTCGATGATCTTGTCCTTGTCCTCCTTGATGGACTAAGCCATACCAATAGTTGATTATCCTTAATATCGCGTCCTTTATCCTTAATCTTATTATCCTTCCTTGTACCACGGCAACAGGTCTCTCGAGAACCACCTCCATCGTACGGGAAACACCTACGTGGATAGACAAAGATTAGTCACAGTTAGAACTACTGTGACCACAGATGGAGGAAAGAATGGAAAAGAGATTCAATCGAGGAAACGAAGGATAGTGCTAATGGCCTTTGGGGAATAGCCTTTTAAAACAAACTTTTCTTGAAAAATGCTTCTTTGTAAAACGGTTTCTCAAATAGTTTTCAGAAGGTTTTAAAAACTTTTGCCCAGTCTGGTAACCTTCTGCTCTGATACCAAATGTAACACCCCACCTCCGCTAGGGTCACTCACAAAGGGAATGCACTAGGTTTGGTGAAGCATTATCGAGGTAAACATGCACAGAAATATTACAAGACAGAACATATATAAAACAGCGGAAGCAAAACAAATTTCATTACCTTATAAAATAAGGTCTAAAGCCTTTTACATCAGAATACATCAAAACCTGTCTTGCAATAGTAAAGAAGCATAAAACCATTTCATAAATTATTCCCCAAGTAAAACAGTAAAGTAGCCATAGCCAAGAAAAGTCCAAGCCATGCATGATGATCTTCAGGCAGAAGAAGTCCGAACTAGATAACAGTGTTTCCTCCCTGAAACCTGGGGGGGGGAACGGAAGACAAAGACGCGAAACAAAACGGGGTCAGTCATAAAGACTGATAAGTCCTATCTACTTCCAGTATAAAAATAGGTAAAGGTAACATGACATGCATAAACTGAAAGTAAACATAAGGATGACGACAAGATAGATAAACTAAACCAGGGTAACAGGCTGAACCACTGTAGCAAGGTAAACTAAGATATCATGATAAACTACGGTGTCATGATAAATCAAGGTATCACATCGTCAGGTTTCTATCAAGTATACTATCCCAAGGTATCTATCCTGTATAACATCCCACGGTATCTATCATGTATATTTCTCATGGTCCTAACATGTATATTTGCTCTGCACCTATCGTACTAGTATCCCAACCCGCGTCATGTGTTAACTATGAATGTCCCTTGCCCAATGTCATGTAATGGTCCATGTCAACCTAATATATAGCATATGTAGGTTTTCCCAACTCGTATGTTTATTTCCATGTATAAGTTCAATCCCTTGCCGTAGGCCGTACGGGCTTTCCTATGTAAATCTATACCACTTCAACGTAGTACCATTTTATCCTTGAAGTTGTTTTGGACTACTACCCTTGATCAAGTTATGTTTTCTTACCATGAACTATCGCGTGTTCACTTAGGATTTATGCCACCTAGGACCACTAGGGATTATGCTACCTAATGAACGTTTCCGTGTCTCGGTTTGGGTTTTGGCCACCTAGGACCACTAGGGATTATGCCACCCGTCAACCGCGCCCTTTATCCCGCGTATGTATCGTGAATCGTTTTCCATGTCTAGACGCACATGTTCCTCAATGTGCCATCCGTGTTCCGTGCCAGGGCAAATCAAGAAATACGGAACTCGGTCGGGAGCTTTAAGTCGTCTGCTGATGCAGATATCAAGGTCTGTTTTTGTACCCGTGGCTATGGTCCCACGTGACCCCTCCCTCAACTACTGAAAGGCAATCCAAGTAAAATCATGTATGAGAACTACATCCCGGCCCCACTATAGCCCCACTTTCCTATGGGCCAACCTCACCCATGACTCGACAGCAAGAACATGGTCTGTTGGGAGTTCTCTGCCTTTCCGTTCGTACACGATTGACTAAAGATGGTATGTAGTCAGCGACGTGCTATCCAGAGCAAAATCAAGTATCGTCGACTCCACGCTAATCCATCCCAGTCTTTAGGTCGCTCGCATAGCAACCAAGGCATACTCTTGGCTCTTCTACCGCAGAACTTAACCTCTGTGAGGCCAGGTTTCATGGACCATCCGCAACCTCACAGAGGGATACCAAGAGTATCCCCACGTTCCCCGAAGCTACCGCTTCATCCCCAGTTCGTTGGAGCCTTTATCTAAATCAGATATTGCTCCACCTCGTATTTTAAGCGATGACCTACCGTATCGGGTTACTCATCTATCTGTGAACTGGTCCCATGTCCTTGGCTAAGAATTATTACTTAGTTATACTTAACTAAGGTTTACCACTTAGCTTCTTTTCCCCGTTACCCTTGATTAACCACGATTTTCAACCTAGTTCCTCTCACTAGGGTTTTGTCTATTGGGTTACATGTTGTTATTCAGGTTCATGACTTAGCCCACCTACGAATCATGTCAAGATTGGCTAAGTACTTAAGTTCAAGGTTTAGCCCTACAAGTTGGTTAAGTATACCAAGAAGCTCATGACTTAACCCTATCAAGTCAAATTGGTTAAGTATTTATTTGTCTTAACCCTATCAGATTATCATGTTAGATTGATTAAGCCTAGATTATCTTAATCCCATCAGATTATCGAGTCGGATTGGTTAAGTATAGGTTAACTTACCCCTATCCACTAATCGTATTACAATGGTTAAGCCTAATTTAAAAGGTCTTGTGACTTAACCCTACCAGGTCCACATATTAGATTGGTTAAGTGTAGGTTACTTAACCTCATCAAGTCATCATGTATAATTGGTTAAGTATAAGTTACCTAACCCCATTAAATTATCATGTTAAATTGGTTAAGTATTGGATACTTAACCTCATTGAATTACCAAGTTTAGATTGGTTAAGTGTTTAGCTTAACCCCATCAAATTACCATGTTTAGATTAGTTAAGTATAGGTTACTTAACCCCATCTAATTACTGTGTTTAGATTAGTTAAGTCTAAATTACTTAGCCCCATCTAATTACCAAGTCCGATTAGTTAAGTGTGAATTACTTAACCCCATCTAATTACCAAGTCGGAATAGTTAAGTGTAAATTACTTAACCCCATTTAATTACCAAGTCGGATTAGTTAAGCGTAAATTACTTAACCCCATCCCCTAATTGTCTTGTATGGTTAAGTGTCATTAAGAAATCAAGCCCGGTCCCACTTAACCTACCCATTCGTGTCATATTGGTTAAGTGTCATTAGTCAAATTTACTTAACCTTATCATGTGGCATTAATTTAATTAATGCACTCTCAACCTCTCACATTAGACCTTGTTGTGGTTACTAGTTAAGCCGGGCGGGTCCGGGTAGTTTTACACCACAACCTAGTCTAACCTCGGGTCTTAAGCGCGACATGACCAACTTCTCACATTGGATCCTATTGTTTGTAGCCACTAGTTAAGCCGGGCGGGTCCAGGTAGATTTATGCTACAAACTCAACCCAACCTCGAGTTGGCCACTTTCATGTTTGGTCTAGTGTCTTATTACACTTACAACCCACACATGTCTAGTTCAAGTTCCATGTTTTCCCACGTGTCATGACCATATTTTAGTGTAACATGAATGTCATGTTCTCATGTAAACCCCATGTCAAGTTTTTCATGTCATACCCACGTTCCTCCTAAACTACCCAAACGTATTTCCAACCCAAGTGGAAGCGAGTCACATAGTAGGGTATTATGCCAACCTATTGGCCACAAACATGCATAGTATCATAAGGAAATTTGGCCATAAACATGCATAGTATCATAAGGAAATTTGGCCACAAGCATGCATAGTTTCATAAGGGGATTTGTCCATAAACATGCATAGTGTCGTAAGGGAATTTGGCCACAAATATGCATAGTACCATAAGTGAATTTGGCCACAAACATGCATAAGCCCCAAAGTCAAGTCTTTGCCCATGTTTCACAAGTCAAGTGGTTCCCAAAGGTTCATGCTAACATTTCATAGATAAAGATTCAAACTTGCAAGATATACTAGGTTAAACATAACATGAATGGCATGATTAAGTCGCTACAACTTAGCCCAAGGTCATAGAACATAGAAAAGGGGCAAATTTAGGTTCACATAAGCTAGCATACTTATGTTTCATCGCATTTTATCCCATGTCACATTAGAACCACCGTTAGAATCTACAAGTAGCTAGAACTTACATAGCGAGACTTAGGGAATGAGCATGATCCGTCTTGACGAAGAAAGGTGGCTCCTTTGTCGAAGAATCGTCATGGAATTTGCGTAGCAACGTTGATCGAGCCTCGATTTGGTGTAGCAAGCTTGCACCTTTCGATTCAGATCCGATTTGCATGCATTGTCTCTTGGAGTTGGAGATGGAGGCCATGATCACTAGGCATTTGGGCAGCACTTCGTGGCATGAGTGATTTGTGATGGTTTAGGGTAGGCTTAGGGGTCTTTTTATAGAGATTAGGAGTAGTTTAAACCGTAGGATAAACCCTAGGATAGATCTGAACCCTCAAAAATCGTCACAAGCCTCCAAAACCGAGCCAACATGACAAGCAGGTGCACCAGGTCGCTGGTTCGACCAGGGGGGGTCGACCCAGGGGTCGGCACCCATGTCGACCCCCTGGAGGGGGGTCGACCCAGGGGTCGACACCCTGTGTGTCTGGCGGGAAATTTCCCGACTTCTCTTTCTGGGCTGAATTTCAAATCTGTTTTCGGATTTGAATTTTCGTGAAACTTCGTTGGGCCTTAACTGGGTCATACGGACTCCGATTTACGAAATTTCGGACTCTATTTCGCGTATTTTTCCGAGACGAACGCAATGGCGCAACCCATTTATCTTGATTCAGATTTTATAATTTAATTCTTCCTTGATTCTTGTCTTAACACGTTGTTAGAATTCGGGTTGTTACAGAGACCCAATATTTGCTAGCAAATTCTGGGAGGCATTCCAGACAGAATTGGGAACAAACCTGAATATGAGCACCGCTTATCACCCTTAGACAGATGGCCAAACTGAGCGTGTGAATAGAATTCTATAAGATTTACTGCGGGCTTGTATAATTGATTTTGGTGGGTCATGGGAAGATCACTTGCATTTGGCAGAATTCTCATATAATAATAGTTATCAAGCAAGTATGGGAATGTCGCCATTTGAAGCATTATATGGAAGACTGTGCAGATCTCCAGCATGTTGTGTAGAACCTGGCAACAGACTGGTGTTAGGACCCGATATGATTAGAGAAGCGTCTGATAAAGTCGACTTCATCAAGAAGCGATTGAAAACCGCACAAAGCCGACAGAAAAGTTATGCAGATTCTAGAAGAAGAGATTTGACATTTTCTGTTGGTGGCCATGTTTATTTGAATGTTTCTCCGATGAGAGGAGTAATCGGATTTATCAAAACTGGGAAGTTGGCACCGAGATTTATTGGTCCCTTTCCTATACTTTAACGAATTGGAACTCTTGCTTATAGGGTTCAATTACCTGATTGGTTGCCTGGAGTGCATGATGTGTTTCACGTATCTCAACTTAGAAGACATGTGCATGATCTGGATCTTGTTGTAGACGAAGCAGTGCAACAGGACATGGAAATAAATCCAGAATTAGCAGTCAGAAGAGAGCCATTAAAGATTGTTGGCAAAGAAACTAGAGAGTTAAGAAGCAAAAAGGTTCATTTAGTTAAAGTACAGTGGAGTAGTGATCCTAGAGACTATACTTTGGAGACTGAGGAGAGCATTAAGCAAGCTTACCCCAAATGCAGAGTGGACATCTCTGACTAACTCCGGTGCAAGGTACCTTCACAATATTTTGCATTTACATTTTTGTTTCCTACTTTACTGTTGTTTCCTTTTCGGGGACGAAAAGTTTTAAGTGGGGGAGATTGCAACAACCTGGAAAATACGAGCCAATTTAAAATTTTTAAATTGGTTATTTCGAATTAACAATTAAAATAGAATATTTCAATAAAATAATGAATTAGAAATAGTGTGTCAGTTTGAAAATTAGAATTCAAACTTTGACTAACTACACCGGGTGCAAAATATAACGGATTTTGGTGAAACCAAAAATATTTAAATCTGTAAGTGAATACTTTTCTAACGAATCCGAAAAATCGAAGTTTCATAGCGGGAATCAAAAGTTATGGCCAAATGAATTTTCAGAAAGGTCGCTATATAGAATATATAGCCCTTGAAAATAGACATTTTACAAACGACCTCGGAATTCGACGAAACGACTTTTGTTGGGTCCGGGATGTCAAACTATTGCTAAGTCTCAAATTTCATAATTTTTGAAGCTAGTATATGATCGTGGCAAAAGAAAATGTGTTTGGTTAATTTTTGTTAAATTAGATCGACTAGAAAATGGCCATTTTTCAAACGATCTCAGAATTCGATGAAACTAGTTTTGTTGGGACCGTAGCATCAAAACATAGCTAGATTTATTTTTCTAGGATTTTTTCGAATCAGTTTGTAGCCCTGGCAAATTGAAATGTACGTTCAAATTGAATATAAAATGTTTTATACCTTAATTTGAGAAATAACAGACTGTAACAGTCGAATTGGCCTACGAAACATATCCCATTGTGTCCAGAATGGGGGTATTTAGCTAGGGGCGATAGTCGTTGGGTTTGAATTGGTGTTCGTAAGTGAAAACCCTAATTTTCTAAATAATATATATCGGCAAATCAGAAAATTCCATTCATAAATTAAAAATCAAAAAAACGCTTAGAAACCCTCGTTATCTCTCGACTTCGATGACGATGCGAGCTCCAACCTTCCCGACCAGATTCCGATCGCCGCAGCCCCCCACGGACCTCGCCACCACCTGCAGTCAATGGCGCCGCCTCCCCTCTACAAATCCGACCACTTTCACCTTCCCCCTCCTCTCCATCGTCGAGCACGACCTCTCCAAAGTCTGACACTTCCCAGCGCCGCCCCGACCAGATCCGACCACCGAACTGCATCCAACCACCACCGACCGCCTCCCCTCTACAAATCCGACCCACTTTCACCTTCCCCCTCCTCTCCATCGTCGAGCACGACCTCTCCAAAGTCCAACACTTCCCAGCGCCGCCCCGACCAGATCCGACCACGGAACTGCCTCCAACCACCACCGACCGACTCCCCTCTCTTCCGTCTTCCACGCTGTACCCTCCGATCATCGTATCGTGCCTCGGTTTTCACCAAAACTGAAAACCTAGTTTTGAACCATCGTGAAATGTGAGACCTTTATTACATTTAAACTTTGAAAAATCATATCTTTATGGTGTGTTGACGAAATTCGATGAAACAGTAAACATCGGGACCGCAAGGAGGCTCTCTACCACATAGATGAGACCGCGGATTTTTCTGAGCCATCTACGATTTTTAGCATTCCGATAACCAATGTGAGCAATCTAAATTAAAAGAAATTAAATGGAAAATGTCATGTATAAATTATACAAGCGAAATATAAATTATACATGTGTTGTATACCTCATGTACATGCGTTGTGTAAGCTATATGAGCGAAGTATGAATTATGCATGTGAAACACCCCACCTCCGTTAGGGTCACTCTCAAAGGGAATGCCCTAATTTTGGTGGAGGTTTATAAGTATAAGTCACAGATATACAAGATAGATATAGAACACATATTTTTGAACAGCGGAAAAACAACAAATTTTATTTCATTAAAATACGTGTTACAATAACCATACCATAATTGTCTTACAATACTTCCAAAAACATAACATCTTCATAACTGTCTTGATTACATTATTTAAAGAAGCATAAAGAAAACATAAATAAACTGCAAAAGTCCCATAGTTACTGTCCAAAGCCATAGTCCAAAACGAAAAGATCCAAGCCATACATTCTTTCTCTTCAAGCTGGATATGAAGGCTGGTCAAGCTGCGGTATTCCCTCCCTGTGGACCCGGGGGGGGGGGGGGAACGGAAGAAAAGAAGACGAAAGAAAAGTAGAGTCAGACATAAAGCCTGAGTAAGTCTAGGACTATTCAGTCTATGAATAAAGAACTGGGTATGATAAGTATAAACTAGAAATGGGAAAGCACCATAAACTTAGTTAAGTTGTCTAGGGTTGAATATACTATCGTACCACATATTAATCTCTGTACCCATATAAACTAGTTCCCAACGGGCACCCCATAATCAGGGTGAAGTGATCCATTTTATGATGATCGGCTCCTACTCGCATAGTTACATGTGTCTTACGGCCCCCGATGTTGTAGTTACCTATGTTGGTCCCACCATGGGGTGTATCAAGTCCCGTGGTGGCGGCCCGACACAATCCTAGAATGCACAGGTATACTGCTGGTGCCCAGTGCCTTATTTTTCTACGCCGGAGTGTGTGCACGCCCGCACCCCGTTAGAACCTACACTGCTGCACCACCGCCGTCGATTTGACCTCTTACAATCAGCCCAGTAATCGTGCCCCACCCTGCCTAGTTTCAGGGTATCATGATACCTTATAGGGTTACTGCTGAAAAGGGTCCCCCGCTACTAGGTTTTCTATTTCTAGCCAACATGCTAAGTTGGTTAAGTGTTTTATAAACCTAACCCCCAGTCAGTCTGTTTAGTTTAGCATGTTCCATTTTGATTAAGTATTAATATAGTTTACTTAATCCTATCAATCCTGACTCAGCCTTAATTGTCTTATTAAAGCCTTGACCTCTCACATTAGACAGGTATTGTTGTGGCTGCCTATTGCCGATTGGGTCCGGGCAGTCTTACGCCACAACTCAGTCTAACCTCGGGTCCTTATTGGGCTCTGTGTTTAACCACCCACATTGGATAGGTATTGTTGTGACTACTGGACAGCCGGGCGGTTCCGGGCAGGTTTACATCACAACTCAATCCAACCTCGGGTTAAACACATCGTATTTTTCTACATTTACATATTTTGTCTCTTTTCTTCTTATATGTAAATATTTTCGGCCCATTATTCAAATTCATCTTTATTGATTAAGATTTATTTATGCCACTTAATTATTTTTCAAAGTTATTGGCGTGTGTCAAACAAGCCAACACATATGTTCTATATTTTAGCCCAAACGTCAATACCCCCGTTTTATACGTTCGTTCCAATGTAAGGTGTGTTGGGTTTAATACTTAAACCCAATTTAGCCATACGAAAAGGGGAGGCTATAACATGGTGTTTATAAGGTGACATAAAAAGGGGAGTGTGAACGCATGAACTTGCAACATACGATCTAATTATCATAAGATAGACATATGTGAACTTGCAATTGTAACAACATATAATATAAGCAATACTTAAACATGAATAATTCTATTCACAAAATCATGGTGTAAACGAAACATGTAGTCTTGGCATAAATAGTACTTAAACATGAACCACTCTAATCATATAATTATGGCATAATAATAATTGAACATGAGTCCTTATATGGTCATGGCATAAACATAATTGATTATGAATCCTATTATTCATATAATCATGGGTTTTTGTCCAATCTATGTAACTTGTAAGGGGATGCAATTCTAGTGTAAATTTCTAATGTAACTTATGTGCCAAAAATATATTATCATATGATTAAGATAACAACATAAGCTTAGAAAACATGTTTTTAACTAGGCATAATAACAAACATAGCTTAGACATGTTCATAAAATTAATACAAGCTTACAACGACGCTTGCTTTTGTCACTATCACAAAATCATGATTTTTGTACTTGAACTACGGTCCCAATTTCAACATAACCTTCATATGAATCATAATACTTAGGTGAATCAAATTACACTAAAGATGACCGTAGAATTTTACATCATGTTGTCCTAACAATAGATCATAGACTCGCATGAATTTCAAAATAAACTACTACAACATATAGTTGTTGTTCAACATGAATCTTATACTTGCATTTACCAAATGGGTGTTGTAAATAACCACCACAAACATGTAGTTTCCAATATGAATCATATGCTTGCATAAGTCCCAATCAAAATTCCACAACATGTGGTTGTCAACATAAGCCACATACTTGTATGAATCAAACCATAGCATTGCCAAATCGTTTAGAATCAAAATTATATACAAATATAAGTCATTATCGCCACAATTTCATTTCGTTTCCAATGCAAATCGCGTACTTGCAAATATCCAATCGTATACCATAATATTCCCAAATCGTTTTGCATCAAAGCAACATACAAATATAGATTATTACCGCCACAATTCCATTTCTTACATTACACAAATCAACACAATTATTTAATTCATATCGGAATAGCACTCTACTTACAACGTATGGCGAATCTTCAATTCAGAAATCTGAATTCCGAATTTGGAGTTGCTATCCTTTGTTGTAGGCGTTTCTTTGATTTGATTTACGTTGCTTTAAGCTTTGAATTATCTCCTAGTTGTCTCTCTATTTCTGACGGCTATCTTCAGTCTCTCCTCAGCAGCATGACGGTCTCATCTCCATTTTAGTTTATGTGAATTAGGGTTAGCCTTAGGTCCTTTTTATAGAGCTTGTGAGTTGATTTAGACCGTCGATGAAGCTTGGTTCAATGATAGCCGTTCGCTTGAAGGAGAGACCAACCAGGAGCTGACACCTAGCCCAAGTGACAAGGCAAGGCTCAGAAAATCGACCAAACACAGACCTGGCCAGCCAGGACTTGACCAGACCTGACTAGCAGGTCATTTTTGACCTGGGCGCACTTGGCAGGTGCGCCAGGTCAAAAATGTACTGGCGCACTTCCCAAGTGCGCCAGTGCATTCTGACCCGTTTTCCGGTTTTTCGCCGAACTTCGTTCGTCCATATCTTCTTCATACGATATCCGTTTTACGCAAACTCAGACTCTATCTCAAGCTGAATTCCGAGACGAACGCAATGGCGTATCCCGTTTCCCTTAATTCTTTGATTTAAAATTATTTATAGTTTACATACATTCCCTTTGTGAAGGTTACCAAGACTGGGCAAAAATTTCGAAAACCTTTTGATTTTTTTTTTAAACCATTTACGTAGAAGCATTTTCCAAGAAAAAGTTTTTAAAGGCTATTCCCCAAAAGCCATTAGCACTATCCTTTGTTTCCTTGTTTGAATCTCTTTCCCTTTCTTTTCTCCATCTGTAGTCGCAGTAGCTTTACCTGCGGCTAATCTTCTTTCTAGCTTCGTAGAGGACTTTCCCGTATGATGGAGATAGTTTTCGTGAGGCTTGTTAACATGTTATATAGGATAGGTTTGAGTGATAAGAATGAAGATAAGGCGGATGAGTCTTCTGGAGTGGTTGAGCCAAGCATCCTTGAAGGCGTAAAAGTGGAAACATTGAGGCGAGTTCTGATTCGTGTCTTAGGAACGGATATCTAGGAGCTAAGGAATCAAGAAGTCAAGCTAGTTAAAATACAGTGCAGTGAAGCCCTAGAAGAAGCAACTTGGGAAATTGAAGAAAAGATAAGCGCGCTATACCCATTTCTTTTTTAGGGTACATTTTCGATCTATTTTCCTATAAGTTTACATACATTTCTTTTGCTATCCATGTTTGTCTTGTTTCTCTCCTCGATCCTATCTTGAGAACCATAGGTAGAATCTTTTTGGATGTAAACATGTAATTGAAACATGTTATGATTGCAAAATGGTTGCAAGTGGTCACAAGTGGTTGCTCGTGGATGCATGAATACACATTAGGCACTAGATCGGCTCAGACACATTTTCATGTTGCATGTGCATGAGTGTTTATTTTGGAAACTTGGTTGTGCTATCATTTGGTTGTTGCATATGATTGAATGTTCGAGCACTCATGTAGAAATTATGAATTAGAATAGGAGAAAATTTGCATACATATTGGATTCATTTCACTAAACATATTTTGCATTTAGAAGATCAATCAGGCCTGATCATTAGCATTAGCTAAGGAACATATACACACACTTCGCATACGATCATAAAGCATTAGAAGATTTTTTTAAGGACAATGGATGCTCGTGTTTGATGGATGAGTATATGGATGTTAGGATGTACATTCTTCCTGAACTTGAAGATTTCGGGGACAAAATCCTTTTAAGTGGGGGAGAATGTAACACCCCGTGAATTCTATAACATTAAGCTTCACGAATTAAAGTATAATTAATTATAAATGATGAAATCAAGGGAAATGGGTTACGCCATTGCGTTCGTCTTAAAAAAATACGCGAAATAGAGTCCGAGTTTTCGAAAATCGGATACCGTATGAAGAAGATATGGACGAACGAAGTTAGGCAGAAAAACCGAAAACAATCCAGAATACACTGGCGCACTTGTGAAGTGCGCCAGTACAAAAATACACTGGCGCACCTGCCAAGTGCGCCCGTACAAATCCAGCACCGAATTCTGGAGTGTTCTGAGGTGATGTGTCTTCTTTTGAGTGGCTAGATGATGTGTATTTGAGCTGTGCGATTCTGATGACTTCTGGACTGATCTGAAGGCTCTAAATCACCCTATTCACCTATAAAATAACACCTAGACCTAGCCTAAATCATACTATTTCATTTTAGCCTCAGGTCGCCGCCATTAAACCTAGAGCTCTGAATTAAAAATACAAAGAATAAAATTATAGAAGATGGAGGACGATTCTTGAAGGCTACAACTAGAAGCTTCAACAACTACGACGCTTTAGACAACGAATTTAGGACTAATTAATTTGGGATTTTTATTCGGATTATTTGCTTCATATTGTAAGTTCTATGTTACTTTTTAGGCAAAAACGCTAAAACAATATGGACATGCCATGAATTGAAACCGGATTTAGGAACTATTGTAAATCCATTGTTTATATTGTTTATCTTTGAATTATAATTTGGGGATATTGCTATGGCAACGTTGAAAGTTAAACTTGTCATGATTTTGATGTTGTTATGAATCACTTAGGCTTAATTGTTTGGCAAGTTGGACTAATACATGTCCATGGAATCACTATGTTTATTGAAATCTTTATGTTGATTAAACCATGCCTATGATGCTAATTAAACCATGGCTATGACTATTGATGGAATTATGCCTGTGATGTTAATATACCCATCATGATTAATGAAAAATTGGGTATTGCTAGGTTATGATGAAAAGTTGGAATTATTATGTTTATAATGTTAGTTGAGAATCATTATGTTAAAAACGCTAAATTGGAATCATTATGTTTATAATGTTAATTGAGAATCATTATGTTAAAATGCTAAATTGGAACCATTATGTTTATAATGTTAGTTGAGAATCATTATGTTAAAAACGCTAAATTGGAATCATTATGTTTATAATGTTAATTGAGAATCATTATGTTAAAATGCTAAATTGGAACCATTATGTTTATAATGTTAGTTGAGAATCATTATGTTAAAAACGCTAAATTGGAATCATTATGTTTATAATGTTAATTGAGAATCATTATGTTAAAATGCTAAATTGGAACCATTATGTTTATAATGTTAGTTGAGAATCATTATGTTAAAAACGCTAAATTGGAGTCATTATGTTTATAATGTTAGTTGAGAATCATTATGTTAAAAATGCTAAATTGGAACCATTATGTTTATGTTTATAATGTTAGATGAGAATCATTATGATAAATTGGAATCATTATGTCTATGAGAATTATTATGTTAAAAATGCTAAATTGGAATCCACTATGCCTATTAGGATTACTATGCCTTTAATGTTTCATGTTTGTAATAAAATTATTATTATGCCCGCAATGATTATTATGCCTATGATGTAAAGTTGAAATCATCATGTTAAATTAAGTTGGAATCATTACTATGCCAAGTTATCATCATGCTAGTATTGAAACTATGTGATATGTTATAGCCTGTTTATTATGCAAGTGATGTTGGAATTGTCACAAATGCCTATCACATGTTTGGTGTTATTCCCCTTTATCTCTTGAATTGTTTATGCTTGTGAACGAAGTATGTTTATATACGTTGGGGATACGATTGGGTAGAATAGGCAAAACTTGAATTAATTATAAGCATAAACTGTGAAATTTGGCATAAGTAGAACATGAAATATGGCACGAAAACTTGACTTGAACATGCCATAACTTGACTTTAAACATGCCTTAGTTGGGCATGAAGTTGACTTATGAACATGATGTGGAAATAACAAAATCTGATAAGAACATGGGCATGACTTTAGAAAACAAGAAAGTGGCCAACTCGAGGTTGGGTTGAGTTTGTAGTGTAAACCTGCCCGGAACCGCCCGACAAATCCAGTTGCTACAAACAATAGGGTCCAATGTGGGTAGTTGGTCACATCGCGCTTGAAACCCGAGGTTGGGTTGAGTTCGTAGCGTAAACCTGCCCGGAACCGCCCGGCAAATCCAGTGGCTACGAACAATAGGATCCAATGTGAGTGGTTCGGTGCATTAGCGAATCAACTAATGCCAATTAGGGTTAAGTCATGAACATGAAAAGACAACTTAACCAACTTGAACACGATTTGTAGGGCTAAGTCATGAACTTGAAAACGACAACACTTAGCCAACTTGACATGACACGTAGGCGGGTTAAGTCGCGAACTGAAATGATATACTTAACCATCTTGACATGACTAGACTAGAAAAGGATTAAGTCACGAATTACATGACTTAACCTGTTAGGCGGGTTAGGTCACGAATTACATGACCTAATCTATTAGGCGAAACCCTAGACACGACCCCTTTCAACAGTAACCCTCTAGAAGTATCAAGGTACCCTGGGGCTAGGCCGGGTGGGGCACGATTACTGGGCTGATTGTAAGAGGTGAACGACGGCAGTAGGGTACACCAGTGTAGGTTCGGTGGACTACGATCGTGCACGTATCCGGGGCAGACACTGGGTATCCGTAGATTTATCTGTGCATCTTGAATCGTGTCAGGGGTTGACACCCTAGGGCTGATACACCCGAAGGTGGACCCAGCATAGGTGACTACATTCGTGATTAGCCGTATGACACAGATACTTGACGAGCTAGAACTTGTAGGGAGCCGATCGACTAGATAATCGCTCCGTAGGACCCCGTACTTGGGTCAGACCCCGTTTCAGGGTCATTTCATGATATTGGGCCATGGGATTTATTTCGTGATTAACTTGTGATATGGGCTTAGTATACTAGTACAGTCGATGCAACGAATCTCGAACATGTGATGCTTTACTTGACTTGTCTTGACTTATCCTGATCACCTTAGTCTATCTTGTTCACCTTGACACTATTCTTAAGTTTAGTTCCAGTTCATACATGACAGGTTGTTTTAACCGTTTCTACACTGAAAGTCACTAGAACTTACTCAGTCTTTATGACTGACCCTTTTTCCTTTCGCCTCTTTTTCTTTCGTTCCCCACCCCCCAGGTTCTCAGGGAGGAAACACTAGCTCTTAGCCTGGATATCACTTGCTTTGGCTCAGCATGTACGGTTTGCTATGGCTGCTTCTTTTTACTGCATTTGGCGAATAAGCTGTTTTTCTGTTTTTAAGTCATTGCTTCTTTGGCTATTATTACAAGACAGTTGTAAGGAAATTGTTATCTGAAATGTTGTAAGAGACATGTTTTATTCTGGAATAAAATGAAGTTCTGTTTTGCTCAAAAACTATTCCGCTGCTTACTTAATTATTTATTTATGTTCTGTCTTGTGATAATTCTGTGATGTTATCTCGATAATACCCCTCCAAAACTAGTGCATTTCCTTTGTGAGTGACCCTAGCGGAGGTGGGGTGTTACACTTGTTGTTATGTTATTGATGTTGATTATTGATTTTTGTGAGATATTACATGTTATCCCATTTTAGTAATTCATCTAGAAAACAATTAACACCATGCTAGTTTGATGTTGAAAGTACACCTTGCTTGCTAGATTCACATTTTCTTGTCAGTTATTTAGATCTGCAAATTTTGGTTGCAAATAAATAAATGTTAAAAGATGAATATGGAAAATAAGAAAGAAAAATATGACGGCATGTGTATGAATTACATTATGATGTGGTAAAAAGGCGAGATCTTGGACATGTTAGAAATTCACATTGTATGAGAAATTGACATTTTGTTTAATATTAAAAAGTAAGGAATTTTTATCGTATGTTAATTTAACATTATTTTAATGTTAATATGTAAGTAATTTACACCGTATGACATTAACATTATTTTAATGTTAATATGTAAGTAATTTACACCGTATGACATTAACATTATTTTAATGTTAATATGTAAGTAATTTACACCATATGACATTAACATCTATTTGTAATGATAATATTAAAAGTATTTATACCGCATGACACCAAGTGAAACACCCTACCTCCGTTAGGGTCACTCTCAAAGGGAATGCCCTAATTTTGGTGGAGGTTTATAAGTATAAGTCACAGATATACAAGACAGATATAAGAACACATATTTTTGAACAGCGGAAAACAACAACTTTTATTTCATTAAAATATGTGTTACACAAACCATACCATAATTGTCTTACAATACTTCCAAAAACATAACATCTTCATAACTGTCTTGATTACATTATTTAAAGAAGCATAAAGAAAACATAAATAAACTGCAAAAGTCCCATAGTTGCTGTCCAAAGCCATAGTCCAAAACGAAAAGATCCAAGCAATACATTCTTTCTCTTCAAGCTGGATATGAAGGCTGGTCAAGCTGCGGTATTCCCTCCCTGTGGACCTGGGGGGGGAACGGAAGAAAAGAAGACGAAAGAAAAGTAGAGTCAGACATAAAGCCTGAGTAAGTCTAGGACTATTCAGTCTATGAATAAGGAACTGGGTATGATAAGTATAAACTAGAAATGGGAAAGCACCACATACTTAGTTAAGTTGTCTAGGGTCGAATATACTCTCGTACCCCGTATTAATCTCTGTACCCATATAAACTAGTTCCCAACGGGCACCCCATAATCAGGGTGAAGTGATCCATTTTATGATGATCGGCTCCTACTTGCATAGTTACATGTGTCTTACGGCCCGCGATGTTGTAGTTACCTATGCTGGTCCCACCATGGGGTGTATCAAGTCCCGTGGTGGCGGCCCGACACAATCCTAGAATGCACAGGTATTCTACTGGTGCCCAGTGCCTTATTTTTCTACGCCGGAGTGTGTGCACGCCCGCACCCCGTTAGAACCTACACTGCTGCACCACCGCCGTCGATTTGACCTCTTACAATCAGCCCAGTAATCGTGCCCCACCCTGCCTAGTTTCAGGGTATCATGATACCTTATAGGGTTACTGCTGAAAAGGGTCCCCCGCTACTAGGTTTTCTATTTCTGGCCAACATACTAAGTTGGTTAAGTGTTTTATAAACCTAACCCCCAATCAGTCTGTTTAGTTTAGCATGTTCCATTTTGATTAAGTATTAATATAGTTTACTTAATCCTATCAATCCTGACTCAGCCTTAATTGTCTTATTAAAGCCTTGACCTCTCACATTAGACAGGTATTGTTGTGGCTGCCTGTTGCCGGTTGGGTCCGGGCAGTCTTACGCCACAACTCAGTCTAACCTCGGGTCCTTATTGGGCTCTGTGTTTAACCACCCACGTTGGATAGGTATTGTTGTGACTACTGGACAGCCGGGCGGTTCCGGGCAGGTTTACATCACAACTCAATCCAACCTCGGGTTAAACACATCGTATTTTTCTACATTTACATATTTTGTCTCTTTTCTTTTTATATGTAAATATTTGCGGCCCATTATTCAAATTCGTCTTTATTGATTAAGATTTATTTATACCACTTAATTATTTTTCAAAGTCATTGGCGTGCGTCAAACAAGCCAACACATATGTTCTATATTTTAGCCCAAACATGATATAATCATGGCATAACATGAATCATTTAATCATGGCATAACATGAATCATTTTATCCACATAATCATAGCATAAACAATACTTAAACATAAATCATTCTATTCATATGGTTAATGCATATACAATACTTAAACATGAATTATTTTATTCATATGATTATGGCATAAGCAGTACTTAAACATGAATCATTCTAGTCATATGATAATGGCATAAACTTAAACATGAATCATAGGTTCAACTAACCATGTAAACTTGAAATTAAGAATCTAACTAAATTAGATATCATTATTATTGGCATAGGGTCTTGACTAGAAATATAAGCCTATATTTTTATTTAGGCATAAACTAATCATGTTCATAAAATCACTATATGTTAACAAAAAGGTACTTACTTTTGTCACTAATACAAAAGTATGGTTCAACTAGAATTATCCCAACCTAATTCTTATATGAATCATGGTTTTCATTCTATTCATAGAATTATAGCATAAACATATCTAAACTTACATCATGGTTTTTATTTTATCTGTGTAAACTTGCAAGAGGAATGTAATTCTAATGTAATTCTAATGTAATTCTAATGTAACTAATGATAACAACATGAGCCTAAAAACATGTTTTTCAATTGGGCATAATAACGAACATAGTTTAGTCATGTTCATAAAATTAATACAAATTTACAAAGATGCGTGCTTTTGTCACTATCACAAAAATATGATTTTTATACTTGAACTATGATGCCAATTTCAACATAACCTTCATATGAATCGTAATACTTAGGTGAATCAAATTACACTAAAGATGACCATAGAATTTTACATCATGTTGTCATAACAATAGATCATGGACTTGCATGAATTTCAAAATAAATTATTACAACATATAGTTGTTGTTGCAACATGAATCTTATACTTGCATTTACCAAATGGGTGTTGTAAATAACTACCACAAACATGTAGTTTTCAATATGAATCATATGTTTGCATGAGTCATAAATCCAAAATTCCACAACATGTGGTTGTCAACATAAACCATATACTTGTATGGATCAAACCATAGCATTGCCAAATCGTTTAGAATCAAAATAACATACAAATATAAGTCATTATCGCCACAATTCCATTTCGTTTTCAACGCAAATCGCGTACGTGCAAATATCCAATCGTATACCATAATATTCCCAAATCGTTTTGCATCAAAGCAACATATAGATTGTTATCGCCACAATTCCATTTCTTACATTACACAAATCAACACAATTATTTAATTCATATCGGAATAGCACTCTACTTACAACGTATGACGAATCTTCAATTCAGGAATCTGAATTCTGAATTTGGAGATGCTATCCTTTGTTGTAGGCGTTGCTTTGATTGATTTGACGTTGCTTTAAGCTTTTGATTTATTCCTAATTGTCTCTCTATTTCCGACGGCTATCTTTAGTCTCTCCTCAGCAACATGACGGTCTCAGCTCCATTTTAGTTTGTGTGAATTAGGGTTAGTCTTAGGTCCTTTTTATAGAGTTTGTGAGTTGATTTAGACCGTCGATGAAGCTTGGTTCAATAATAGCCGTTCGTTTGAAGGAGAGGCCAACCAGGAGCTGACACCTAGGAAGGAAGGGTAGTAGCTTATGGCGGGAGGCAGTTGAAAGTGCACGAAAAGAATTACCCGACCCACGATCTTGAGTTAGCTGCCATCGTCTTTGCACTCAAGTCTTGGCGACACTATCTCCTAGGTGAGAAGTTCGAACTTTACACTGACCATAAATCGTTGAAATATCTTTTCTCGCAGAAAGATCTTAACTTGAGGCAACAAAGGTGGATGGAGTTTCTTGCCTCGTATGATTTCGAGATCTCCTACACTCCGGGCAAAGGCAACGTAGTGGCAGACGCGTTGATCCGAAAGAAATTGACCCTAAGCCCGCTGTTTGTTGAAAGACAAAGCCTAGAGTTTATAGCCAGCTTCGACTTTAGGCCTTCCTCCGATTTTGTACCAGGCTTGCTAGCATCTCTCGAAGTGCACCCGACTTTATTGGACTCAATAGGGACAGAACAACGCGAAGACCCTCAGCTTGTGGAAACGATTGATAGGCTAATTAGGGGTGAGACTTCAAGTCACCTCAACAGATACTCCATCGACGATAAGGGTTGACTAAGGCGAGACGGAAGACTATGCGTCCCACAGACAAGGGATTTAGTAAAGAGGATTCTCGAGGAAGCACATCACTCCGAGATGACGATACACCCAGGCGGAGATAAAATGTACAAGGACATAAAAAGAACTTTCTTCTGGAACGGCATGAAAAAGGACGTGGCAGAATTCGTTTCTAAGTGTATGGTGTGCCAACAGGTTAAGGCGGAACAGAAAAAGCCTGGCGTTCTGCTACATCCTCTAGAGGTCCCGCAGTGGAAGTTGGATAGCATCTCAATGGACTTCATCGATGGGCTGCCTAGGTCTAGGAGAGGCAACACTAGCATTTGGGTAATAGTGGATAAGCTTACTAAAAGCGACCACTTTTTACCTGTCAAAAGTAAAAGAACTGCCTCATCCCTAGCATCTCTTTACCTCAAGGAAATCGTTCGACTCCATGGAATACCATCCAACATTGTTAGTGACCGAGACCCTATCTTCACCAGTGAGTTTTGGCGGAGTCTGCAAGAAGCAGTAGGAACGCAGTTATGCTTGAGCACAGCCTATCATCCCCAAACCGACGGCCAAACAGAAAGAGTGAACAGAGTTTTGGAGGACCTTCTAAGACTATGCGTCCTTGACTTCGGAGGGACATGGGAAGACTATCTTCCTTTGGTGGAATTTGCCTACAACAACAGCTATCAAGCAACCATCGGAATGGCGCCCTTTGAAGCTTTATATGGAAGACCGTGCCGATCGCCCACTTGTTGGTGGGAGTCTACTGATAAACTTATACTTGGACCAGATATGATCCGAGAGACTTCAGAAAAAGTAGACTTAATACGAAGAAGGATGAAGACAGCCCAAGATAGACAAAAGTCCTACGCCGACAAGAGGAGGACCGACCTTGAATTTGAGGTTGGAGACAGAGTTTTTCTTAAGGTATCTCCGCTAAGGAACGTTGTTCGTTTTGGAACCATAGGAAAGCTAGCACCAAGGTTCGTAGGGCCATTCCCTATCATCGAGAAAATTGGGAAAATGGCCTATAGATTAGAGCTACCCGAAAAATTGGCCGGAGTTCACAACGTCTTTCACGTCTCACATCTCCGAAAATGTCTTCATGAGTCTGCTGAAGTGGTAGAGCCAAATATCCTCGAAGAAGCTGAAGTGGAACACGAAGCTAGAATATTAGGAACGGAAGTGAAAAAGCCACGCAACCGCGAAGTCAAGCTCGTCAAAGTTCAGTGGAGCGACGCCGAAGGAGATGCAACTTGGGAAACTGAAGCTAGAATACGCGCTGCCTAACCTTTTCTTTTCGAGGGTACATCCTTGATCTTTCTTTTTCCTTAAGTTGCGCTTTTATCTATCTTTTTAGGTATATCTCCTCGACCTTATCTTTTAGGTAGAAACCCTTTGGATGAAAACATGTAATTGAAACATGTTATGGATGATGGTTGCAAGTGGTTGCAAGTGATTGCTAGTGGTTGCTCGTGGTTGCATACACACACACAATCTAGGTTTTAGATCGGCTCAGTCACTTCATATTGCATATGCATATATGTTTGCATTCGTATATGGTTGAGCTTTAATGTGTTGTCATATGGATGTTGCATTTGTATGAATGATTGTGCACTCATGTAGAATCATGAATAGGAGGATTTGCATACATAATGGATTCATAGCACTTAACATAATTCGCATTAAGGAGGTCAACTGAATCAGTAGACCTCCTGATTTTGCATTAGATAAGTACATGTACACACACACTTCGCATATGATCATGAAGCATTAGAAGTCTTTTAAGGACAATGGATGCTCGTGTTTGATGGATGAGTAGATGGATGTTTGGACGTTAGGATGTACATTCTTCCTGAACTTGAAGATTTCGGGGACGAAATCCTTTTAAGTGGGGGAGAATGTAACACCCCGTGTATTATATAACTGTGAAATTCATAAATTAAACTATAAATAATTTAATTTATGAATTTCACAGTTATATAATACACGGGGTGTTACAGCATGCATAGTATAAATGATATGTGTGTTGAAATGCAAGTGAAATATAGAAATAATATATATATACACTCCCCTTGTCCACAAACCGTGGACGATATTTATTGTTTTGAATTGGTGTGAAAAATTGGGTGAAAATTGCGAATGGTTGAATAATTGTTTGTTGTTGATATTGTTTGGTTGTGGTTGAAAAATACCCATTGGTGATTGTAACAAATTGGAAATAATTGAGGAAATGAAAATAAAACATGCCGCCTGCGTGCGAATTAGATGCATGAATCCCCATTGTCAAATACCATGAGGTTTTAAGGTAGAGCAAGGAGCCGTACTCGGGACGGTGCCGGTTTTAACTACCCTGCCGTTATGCTGCCGAAATTTTGAATAATATTCATGTGTTAGAATTATTTTCAAATGCTGAAATTATTTTCATGCGATGAAACTAAAGTCATTGTTGAAACTATATCCATGTGTGGAAATGCTCATGTGTTGAGAAGTGATGTGTGAAAATTAAATTCATGTGTGAATGAATAAAGTGTTTAAACAATAAAAATCACCATTTTATAATATATATGATGTATGTGAAATAGTCTCCTTATATATAAATAGTTTCAACAATAAAAATTTCATCTTTCTTAGTGTGGAAATGCTCATGTGTTGAGAAGTGTGTGTGTTGGAAAACATTCATGTGTTGAATAAAAGATTGAACAATAAAAATTACATTTTTATTGAAATTATGAAGTGTTAAAAACATTCATGTGTTGAATAAATATTTTAGATGATGAAAATACCATCTTTATCATATATGTGATATGCTAAAGATATGCGAACGTTGAAATAAATATTTGTGAAAGAAATATTATTTTTAACATGCATAGGAACTAAACAAAATAGTCATGCGTTGAAATATATTTTAGTTCACCAAAAATATCATTTTTATTGAAATGTGAAGTGTTAAAAATAACCACTTGTTCAAATAAATATGCATGAGTTGAAATATTCATTAATTAGCTAACGATAAGGTTTTTTCCTACGTATGCAACATTAGAATGAATGCTGTTTTTAAACCAAATTGAATCAAATATGAAGTTGAATGGAAAATGATAAGTGATAAGAATTGCATATATGTACATGCATATTTATTGAACAGGTTATAGCAAAGAGGCTAGAGAAGAGGAATAAAATTTTGTGCCCGACAAATAGGTACATGTTTACTGTTTTGCTTGGGTGATGATTTTATGAGCCTGTTGGCTAGCCGCTTGGCTTTTTCTTTTTCTTTTTGAGATGAGACGGCCGTGTGGCTATTTGGGAATTTTCCCAGCCCCTCCCGTACAAAGGAGGTTATGGCGAAATTTTCCAAAATTCAAAGGCATTAGTGAAATATTTGAAGTGAAAATGATATAGGAATTTTCGAATAAACTATATTTATATAAGTATATAAATATAAATAAAAATAAAATGAATCGTGGACGTGCAGTTCGTGTTTTGAAACCGTGATTTCAAACGACTAGTGTGGGAAATCCGACAATTGTATTTTCCCGAAACCGTAACCGTTGGTTTTGCCTTGGAAATATCTTTCCAATGACACCAACTTTTTAAAGATCCGACGGTTGGATTGTCTGGAATGTTTAATTCAAATCTGAAGAAAAATAGTGCTAGAATCTATTATATTTATATATAAATATAAATATAATTAAATTAAATCGAATAACGACGCTGCAGTTCGAAATTTGAAATTGCAACTTCGAACGACAAGTGTGGGAGATCCGGTCGTCGGATTTTCCCAAAACTGCAACCGTTGGATTCGTTTTGAAATGATCTTCCTAATGATATAAAATTTGTGAAGATCCAATAGTTATATTTTCAGATATGTGTAAAACAAATTTAGTGAAAAACAGCGCCAGTGCCTCGGCACGACCTGAAACGTCATTTAATTAAATATGGCCATTTTAAATAAATAAAAATGGCGATATATCGTTATAAAATACTATAGATGATATAGAGTGGAAATAAACCAATTTTGTTGTGTTTGCTTGATATGTGATGGTTGAATGTGTTTAACATGGAAATTATACTAAGGAACTGAAATGTGAATGTTGAATAATTTAACCATGTGAAAAATTGATTGAAAATATAAATATACGCGGATTATTTGAAAAGACCGAGTTCATTCTCATTACAAATAGTTGATCAACGGTGAGAAGTCGAAAAGTTGAAGACGGTTGAAGACCGACGATCTTCACATTGGATGGATGGGTGCTACTGATGCTCATGATTGGAGTAGCTACCTTGAAGGAGCTTAAGTAGTAGTCGTCCGGACATATTGTTGATTGTGCCGATATGTGAGGAATTCGGTGCCTCCGGTTTCGTTCAAACCCAGAACGAACTTGTAAATGGACTGTGTGTCTGACATTGGATTTTGTTCTGCGCTGATTGATCTCTGTTAAATATATATCTGTTTGGCGACAGAGAATTTATTCTCTTGCTTAACGCCCTTCTCTGAGACGTACGAGCTCAGAGGTTATGTATTGATAGAAATCAGTCGCATGGAGTGGATTGCCTGTGTGGCACACCTAAGTGGCATATGATCAAGGCTTCTATTGCATAGCAAAGTCTTGTGGTTGATGATCAAAGCATGGTCTATGTGACGTAGCTTTGTGTATAACGTGGATTCGCGAGCCTCATACCTCGGCATGTGTCAAAAACGGGATAGTGACTGCAGGGAGAGCACGACGTTTCTTTCTAGCTAAGGTGGTGTCAGTGACCTACCAGCCCTGACATTATATGTACTTTTCACCTATGTGGTTGTTGGAATGCGAGGCGCCTCGATTATAGGTCTGTAAGGACTGGTAAACATGTGTTCAGGAATTGCCAATCCTCAAAAGTAAGAGAGGACCAGCCCTGAAGATCCAATGATTGATGTGTGTGGTCCTGAGGCATTTTCTAGAGTGTCTCGAACGGAGAGGAGCTTGCCCCTTGCCTCGACTCATGATGGAATCCAATTTCCGATACGAAATTGCAGATGTGATTGTATTACTAGTATGGCGACATTGTAGATGGTAGCTATGCCGCCTAGGATTGATATTTATGATTGAATTTTCTTTTGAAAACATATAGCACTAGTAATAATATCAAACACTTTTGTTTTATACGTATGAAGCATTTTTGGGCATTATAAGGTAAAACTCTATCCTCCGACTTGCGTTGCATTGTGTGATGGCACCTGAGTCTTATATTGGCTTCATTTTTATAAAAAGCATTGCGATGATTTAATCATTTACTTTATTTCATGCTCTAGCACTCATTGGAGTAAACTCGTTCCGCGAAAGTGGCGTGGTCCTTTGATTTGCCTTATTATTGTTGTTTAATAAGTAAAGTAGATTTCTCATACCAGTCCCATGACTGACTCGTAGTTTGTTTCACCTTTCAAACTCAGGTGCCCTCATTTTCACATGGGCAGCCTTGTTATAGATATCTGGTATATTTTGGCTTGGCACCGCAGTAGAGGTGCACTTTTGGCTCATGGCGAGGCTTGACTACACCGTGTTGACTATGACTTTTTCCGCCATTATTGTATATGTATTATGATTCCGCCTCTGGCGATGTAGACTGATGTTTAGTTTCTGTACTCTCTATATATGATTCCGCCTCCGGCGATGTTGACTGATTATGTACTATTATGCACTAAGTTGTATCCTGCACTATGCTCTCTGATGTGGTGATATTTATATGATTCCGCTGTCATATGTGTGTAAATTATTCTACTTCTCGTTTATGTTATTATCTGTGATCTGCTAATGATGATTAATGTGTTATATTCCAATGATTATCCTTAACACCGTGTCACGGGGTTTTGGAACCGTCACAAAGATCACTAATAATCATTTTTTAGATTTAATAAAAGAAAACTGTGATCTTAAGTCTAATATTCAATGACTTGAATCAACTTCGAATAAATTTTCTAATGGAGAAAAATTGTTGGATATATTGTTGAAAAACCAATTTTCTATTGGAAACAAGCATGGACTCGGATTTGGAAAAACAAATGTTTTTGAAAATCGAAATTAAATGTTTTTAAAAATCCTTCGAATTACATTGAAAAGATTAGACTAGAAAATATGAACTCTGAAAATTCTGAAGGATTTTTGAAACAAAATGAAAACTTGTTTCATAAAAAACCGTTAAATTGGTCTTCGATCCCAAAAAGAAACAAAAAACTCATTTAAATGCAAATAGATTTGGGTTCCCAAAGGTACAAAGATATATTCAAATGGATTGTTATATAAATAGGTTTGGGCACCAAAACATGTGAATACAGCTGTGAGTGATTTTACAAAGTTTGTTAGACCACTCGAACCCTTAAATTGTTAGGCACCGGATGAGGTTGAGGAACAACTTTGCGAAAAAGAAACTGATTTCAAACGGCTTCATATCATCAGATAATTCATGGTTCCTCAGCCAAGTTTGTTGAGTTATAGATTTTGATTTACATTGGATTCTAGTATGATCTCTAAACTCACATTTGTAAATATTCTCTGTTTCTATTTTCTTTGTTTATTTCTCCTTTTGTCCCTTCTGTTTATTTTCTTGTTTTGATTTGTCAATGTCATATCGTTGTAACTTCTTGGGCTTCCTTAACTTCCAATTGCAGAGTTCATATTTTTTTTGAAAATTCGCTTCATTTGTGTAAAACGCTGATGTTTTTAATCATTTCCAAAACCTGAATTCATTTTTTTGTAAATATCTGCAATTGATTTGAAATTTTCTGAATTCATAACAGTGTTGATTTATTCTTGTCATATCTTGAACACTATTGATTCAAATTCTAAATTTTTCAAGAATTGAAAGTTTTGTGGAATTTCACACACCTTTGCTATTTTAAGTCTATTCCAATTCATTATGGAAAGTCTTGAAAATTTATACTCATTACACCATTGTGTTATCTATCAGTTTTGATAAATTCAGAAATTTTCAAATTGGTTTGAATATTTTAAATTGTCTTGAATCAGTGTTTACATCTTCAAATTCATCTTTTTTCATGATTATTATGGTTGAAATTAGTTTTATTTGAAATCATCTGAAATTCTTGATATTTTGAATATCACACGTCCCACAAATTTGAAATTATCAATCTTGTGTGACTAATTCATTATATCTCAAAACTCGACATTGATTCATGTGATTTAAAATAAATTATTTTTTAATTTTTTATATCATGAATATCTCTCAAGTCTGATGTAGATAATCTGAAATTACTCTTGTACTTGTTAGTATTACATGTGAAAATTTCTTTGAAAATTCGGTCTTAAATCTCTCTGTTATTTCATGATGATTTTATTTAAATATTTGTTTAAATTATTTGAAATTATTGATTTATTTAATCTCACACATATCCCGAATCAAAAATTAATAATCTGGTGTGATCGATTCATTGAATCGTGATATCTTCATATTCCATCAAATGATTTAAAAAAAATGGTATTTTTAATCTTGGATCATGAATCATCTTATGTGACTGTCATCCTGACATGTTTGCTTTGAAACAATTTGTGCTACTCTGATATTGTTTTTGAAAATATTTTGGAAATTGCTTGTTTATGATCCGTTTGCTGCTCTGATACTGTTTTTCAAATAATTACTTGTTCTTGTCTGCAGCTCGGATAAATGTGCCAAACTTGATTCACTGATTTGTCTAGTTGGGCTTTGTGATTAAAATTTGTTAATAAGGACACCAATTGGTATCAGATGTGCTGAATTTTTTTGTATATACTTTAATCCATCTTGTCTTGTATGGCTCTTGTTATTGATTGTAACAACCCGAAAATGCGAGCCAGTTAAAATTTTTTATTTTGGCAATTTTAGCGAATTTTGAACATTTAAAATGATTTATTTTAAATAAAATCGACAAGAAAAATATTTTGAATAGAATTCGAACGTATATATTATATACGTCGTCGTTAGAATATAAATAATTATATATAATTATAAATAGAATTGAAAATGGCGCGGTAGTTCGATAATTCGATTTCAAACTTCAAATGAATGTACCGGGTGTAGAATAAACCAGATTTTAGCGAAACCAAAAATAATAGGATCTAATTGGGAATATCTTTCTAACGAATCCGAAAAATCGAAATTTCATAGCGGGAATCAAAAGATATGTCCAGTTGAAAATTTTGAATAGTCGCTATGGAATTCAGGCCCTTAAAAATGGAAATTTTGCAAACGACCTCGGAATTCGTCGAAACCACTTTTGTTGGGTCCGTGATATCAAATTATTGCCAGGTTTCAAATTTCATAATTTTTCGAATCAATATGTGAGCGTAGCAAAGGAAAACGCGTTTGACTAGTTTTAGTTGATTTTAATCGACTGGAAAATGGCCATTTTTCCAACGGTCTCAGAATTCGACGAAATTAGTTTTGTTAGGACCGTATCGTCAATACGAAGCTAGAAAATATTTTTTCTGTAATTTTTCGAGTTATTATGTGACCTCAGTAAATTGAAATGCGCGTTCAAATTCAATATATAGAGTTATATGTTGATTTTAACGGAAACAGATCGAAACGGTCGAATCAGCTTACGGTACATATCCCATTGTGTTCGGAATGGGGGTAATTAGCTATGGACGACAGGCGGTGGGCCTCGTTTAGAGGTCAAATGAAAAGGTCAACTTTTTGAAATTAAATAATTAAATAAATTTAAAAATAAAAAACTCTCCCCTCTCTTCTATTCACTTAGCCCCCCCTCCCCCCCCCCGTTCATTTCGAAAACAAACGAAAAAAGAGAATAAAAAAAACGAATCGCGCAGCCCCCCCCCTCCATCTACTCGCCGCCGCCCATCAGAGGCACCGCGCCTCTGGCGCCACCTCCCCCTCGCGCTCAGCCTCTCCTTCCCTCCTTTCTCTGACCGAACCCGCGCCCTTGCCCTCGATTTGACCACGGCCGGTCAGCCCAAGACCCCATCCACCACCTGCCGCCCACCAGTCGCCTGGCCCCACCTCCAACCCGCCGCGCCTGAGCGCCGACAGCAACCCCTCAACCTCTGATCCCTTTTTCCTTGACCTTGATCGAAAAACCTAGCAATGTAAGTCCTCCAATCCCTTATAATTTGCTTAGTAAAGTATGATTTCTTTACATTGAACCCATGTGAATTTTAAGACTGAAAATATATGATTTTATGTGGTAAAAATACTATTTTTATTATAGTAGAGTATTAAAAATATGGTTTTTAGTAAAGGTGAAGATCAAAAATATGATTTTTTTACTTGTGTACAGTATTAAAAATATGACCTTTATATAGTAAATGATATAAAAATACTATTTTTATATAAGTAGTGTATTGAAAATATTATTTCTATATAATAGAGAATAAAAAGGCGAAATATTTATATATATATATATATATAATAGCGGTGTAAAAATAGAATTTTTATCTATATAATAGCGGTGTAAAAATAGAATTTTTATCTATATTATAGCAGTGTAAAAATAGAATTTTTATCTATATAGTAGCGATGTAAAAATAGAATTTTTATCTACATAGTAGCAGTGTAAAAATAGAATTTTTAACTATATAGTAGCAGTGTAAAAATAGAATTTTTATCTATATAGTAGCCGTGTAAAAATAGAATTTTTATCTATATAGTAGCGGTGTAAAAATTGAATTTTTACCCATATGGAGTAAATATAAAAATATGACTTTTATATACATAGCAACAATATAAAAATGTGATTTTTATATATGTAGTGGCTACGGACGACGAAATAGACAAAACACGAGCACGATGGAGATTTCTACATAGAAGAGTTGAGCCGTTTGGATTAGCTAATCGGTGAGAACTTCTCATTCTTCAATTTCTTTTCTAGTTATATATATATATATATATATATATACTAGGATGCAGACAGTGCTTAGCAGCACCCGACACCCGTCATCCACAGACTATGGATGGCTTGTTTGTTTAATTGATGTGTTGTGAAATTTGTTTGTGTTGTTGATGTGAAATCGATAATAAATTGTAGATGGTTGAAATAAATTAATTATCGTTAAAAATATAATTTTTAACGTGAATGTGAATAAATGAATATTTATGAACAAATCGGCCGATTTGTTTATATAAAGTGATTTGACTGATATTGATTGGGATGATAAATTTTACACATCGCCCAACTGCACAAATAAAAATATGTGTTTGTTGATTTGAAACCCCACACGGGTGTTGGGATGATATTTGGGTACACTAATCCCAATTATTTAATTGTATGTCGATCGATTGGTCGACAGACTGTGTAAGAGTCGATTATTTATGTTTGATGCTTATGCAGTTGTGTGGTGCACTTTGGGTGATGGTTGATTGTTTATCGTTGCTATTATATACATGTGTTGTATGGAATCCATATAATTAACGTTATATGGTAATTGATTGGGCCTCATTCCAATTGGGAAAATAATGAAAATTATAAAAGAAAATTCATGTGTTGAATATAAAAATAGTCATGTGTTGACGATGTTCATGTGTTGAAACTATTCATATGTTGAGTAAAATATTTTAGTGATAAAATTTACCTCTTTATCATATTTAAAATTAGAACTACTTCACGGTGGAGTCTGATTGAAAATCAAACGATAGATACCATAATTTTATAAAATATTTTACATAACAAAAATAGTGATGTGTTGACAGTACTCATGTGTTGGGATTAGTCGTGTGTTGAAAGAAATATAGATTGATGTGTTGAATAGAATAAATATTCATTTGTTGAATAGAATAAAGAAGTTTTTTTGAAAAATATAAAGCCGTGTTGATTAGAGATGCGTTATTTTGACGCGAACGATATTTATATCGATTTTATTCGTTTTATAATGAATACTGAAAAGTGATTTCAAAATTTAATATTTTGAAATGAAATTCAAATTAAATTAGATTAAAATTCAAATTGAAATTTTATTGAATCAATTTGAAATGAATTCGAATCGAATAGAAAATGAATTCGATTCTAATTGAACAGAAAGTGAATATGAATTAGAATTGAATAGAAATGAATTCAAATTGAATTAAATTGAAATTGAATTAAAAACGAATTGAAATCGTTTTGAATGAAATTTAAAACGAACTGAAATTGAATTGAAATCAATTTGAAATGAATTCAAATTGAATTAAATAGAAGGTAACTTCAAATTGAATTGAAACGAATTAGAATTTGAATTGTATTGAAACGAATTTGAATTCGAATTAAATAAAAATTGAAATGAAATTCGAATTGAATTGAAATCAAATCGATTTGAAATTGAAGATGAAGTTGAAATTGTTTTTGAAACGAATTTAGAACTATTTATAAAATTCGTTTTAAAAGGGAAATCGACGAAATTTATATAATATATATATATATTATGTATATAATGGCCCGAATAGAATGCGCGCGCCGCGGCAGTTCGTGAATTTCGACCATTGACTTCGAATTGACGTTGCGGGAGATCCAACCGTCGGATTCTCCTCAAACCGGAACCGTTGGGTTCGTATCGAAAAGAGATTTCCAATGAATATTAGAAATTTGAAATCTAACGGTTGGATTTGGAATTATGTCCAAATCAAATTTGGAAAAGGTCGCTGTAAGTGCAGTTCGATGGCCATTGATGGAAATCGACTGTACGGGCCTTGATAAAATTATTAAAAATATCTATAATTTGTGTAAAACCATAAGAAATGATTTGGGGAAAATTTGGCTGAAAAATTCCACATTCGAAAAGATAAAAATAGATTTTTATCGAAATGAACTAGTTTTGAACTAGAATTAAAATCAATTTATTTTTGAAATAAATAAATTGAATTTGAAAGTGATTTAAAAAATAATCAATATTCCCAATACGTGGATTGGACTGGAGTTGTATCGAAATTATCTTCGGAATATTTCGATGTTGGATTTCGTGACTATACAGATATTATTATGGGAATTTTAAAGATATATTTTATATCGTTATTTCCAATACGATATTTGTTGGTTTCAGAATTTGATATTGAATATAAGCCGGTATATTTTCTATTCAGAGCGTTGTAATTAATATCAAATGTGATTTGGGTTTATCGTGAATCGTGTTTTGGATGACATTGGTTCTTTAACCCAGTTAAAGACAAGATGTTGATTTTTGAAAGGATTAAAACTAAGTGGAGTTCTAATGAATCTTTAATTAGATTGAAAAGTGAATTGATAATTTAAATTATCAAATCTGAAAGGTGATCGAGAATGGAGTACCACCAGTTTTGCTCCAATGCGATAGTTAAATCTTTAATTAGATTTGAACGTGAAATGGTAATTAATTTTACCGATAACACCGTTGTGTTAGGAATGGAGTATCACCAGTTTTGCTCCAAGGGATGAATAGGTTGGGATTGGGAAATAAAATAAATAATTACTTCGGTGTGGTTCGCTAATCCCGACTAGTTTGAAATGATATCCAAAGGAAGATTAAAGAATAAATTTAAAAGAATTTATCTTGGATAAAATTAATGGGAACCTTTCCCTAAAAATGTGATTTTGTGAATAAAAGAATATTATGAAGTGGAATGAGGCGTTTGTTGTGTTTGTGTAACATTCGTTTATTATATACGTGGGTTATTCAGAGAGACTGGGTTTATACCCATTCTGAATAACCGATTCGACGAGATGTCGAAGATGAAGACGGTGGTTGAAGACCGGAAGTCTTCACATCGTTTGGGTGATTACTGATGATCTTGATTGGGCTGTACACCCAGGATGAGGGAATCAGTTGGTGATAATCCAGACGTACTTGGAGATGGATGGATATGCGAGGAAAGTGCCTCCGGTTTCGTTCAGACCCAGAGCGAACTTGTAAATGGATTATGTGTCTGACATTGGATTTTATTCTCTATTGATTGATGTTTATTAAATATACATCTGTTTGGCGGCGGAGAATTTATTCTCTTGCTTAACGCCCTTCTCTGAGATGTACGAGCTTAGAGGTTGTATATCGATGGACATCAGTCGTATGGAGTGAATTGCCAGTGTGGCACGCGTAAATGGTAATGGATCTGGGCTTCTGTTGAAAAGCAAAGTCTTGTGGTTGATGCTCAAAGCACGGCCTGTGTGGCGTAGCTTTGTGTATAACGTGAATTCACGAGCCTCACACCTCGGTATGAGTCAAAAACGGGATAGTGACTGCAGGGAGAGCACGACGTTTCTTTCTAGCTAGGGTGGTGTCAGTGACCTACCAGCCCTGACATTTATATACTTTTCACCTGTGTGGTTGTTGGATACGAGGCGCCTCGGATATAGGTCTGTAAGGACCGGGAAACGTGAGTTCAGGAATAACTAATCCTCAAAAGTAAGAGAGGACCGGCCCTGAAGATCCAAGGATCAAAGTGGGGTCCTGGGACATTTGCTAGAGTGTCTCGAACGCAGAGACGAGCTTGCCCCTTGCCTCGACTCAGGACGGAAATCCAATTTCCAATACGTGATATTGCGGTTTTAATTGTAGAACTAGTACGGCGACATGATAGATGGTACCCATGCCGCCTATGATTGATATTTATGATTTGAATTGTTTTGACACTATACACCTATAATAGTATAAAATAATGTGTTTTAAACGTATCAAGCATGCTTTGGCTTTTATAAGGTAAAAACCCTATCCTCCGGCTTGTGTTGCATTGTGTGATGGGACCTGGGTCTTATAGCAGCTTCATTTTTCTTTATTTAGCATTGCGCTGTTTGTTTTATGCACTGGTATTCTTGAGAGGAAACCCGTTCCGTGTTATACGGCGTGGTCCCTTGATTTACCTAACTTTAAAAATAAAGATAAATAACTGTTTTAGTTCTCACACCAGTCACATGACTGACCTGGAGTTTATTGCTTTAACCTGAACTCTGGGTGCCCCTATTTCCCTCACGGGCAGCTAGTAGTTTTGGTTTTGCAGATTTATATTCACAGGATCCTGATTTACAGCTGGAACGATGCTCGGAAAGCTCAGTATCCGTGTATCACTTTCAGTTGTGTTTTGTGTATATTTTTCCGCTGCTATGTAATTTATTGTAATCTCTGATATTATTCTAATGTATTTTATTCATTTATATTCTATATATTCTTGTATCTGATGGAATTGTTGTAATAACAATGAAATGTTCTTCCGTTTGCATTCTGTTTTGTCTTGTCCTCAATTCTATCTGTGCTTTCCTTCACGGGGAAGTTCGGGTCGTTTTAGTTTGGTATCAGAGCTTTGGTTTGAAGAGCTCGAGAACAAGGCACATTAGAACCAAACGAAAGAATTCATTAGATATTGGATTAGTAATATCCAATTAGAATGACTCGTTAGAGATGGGATCAGTAGTATCCTAGAACGAGTGTGAAGAGTATATTTTTCAAATGAAAACAATATTGTTTTGAAAATTTAAATTGTTTTAAACGTATTTGAATATTTATTTATTTTGAATTTGGACAATCGAGTATATAAAGATTTCGCGTATACGCGTCATGAACGTATATTCGAAGTTTTAATATACTGGATAGATATAGGATCACACTCTAGTTGCCCGGGGATGGTTATGATAATGCTGCAGCGTTACCAGTATTTATTTTCGAGTGACGAAGGTGTGATTTCTATATATTTCCATTAGACTGGTGCGAGAACCAAAACTAATATAGCTAGAATACATTGTTGTGAATTGGCGTCAAAAACATGATTTTTGTATATGTATCAAAATTATGAATTTGAAACTCTAATTCACTAAGTAATTGATGTTTGTGTTGTTTTTTTATTTGTTTGATAATTTTGAACCATTTAGCCTAATTGAATCACATATTGTATTGAAAATTGGTCACATTTGCATGCATATACATGTACTCACATTGAACAGGTCATAGCAAGGAGGCTAGAGCAGAGAACAAAATTTGTTTGCCCGACAAATAGGTACATATTTACTATAATTTACTGTTTTGTTTGGGTGATGATGATTTTATGAGCCGATTGGCTTTTTCTTTTTCTTTCTGAGGTCAGAGGGCCTGTATGGCAATTTCGGGATTTTCCCGTTGCTCCCGGTGCAGGGGAGGTTATGGCGAAATTTTTTGAAAATTTAGGGTGTTAGCCAAATTTTTGAAAAATTTGAAAAGTTCTTAGAAACTGAAAAGTTGAAGAACTTAAGCCGTAGTCAAAATAATGGAAATCCATTGTTATGTTCCTTTTCGGCTTTTGATTTAGAGAAGATTAGAATATCATCAATAAAAACCAGAACAAATTTATTCAATTAAATCACACATTGGACTGATTAGAAAATAGTTAGATATATATACTTGTGCATTATATATGTTTGAACAGGAAATTGGATAGCCGTTGAGTAAAGATTTTATTTGCGTACCCGACAAATAGGTAAACCTTAATGAGTTGGATGTGCACTTTTATTATTATATCAACTCCTGTGAGTGTCATTGGATGCGGAGTGCTGGTTATTCTGTGTGTAATTAATAAACATTGCCATAGGATAGCAACAATTAATTTTGAACTACATTACATAGCATACTTCTGGAAGATAGGCATACTTCATCATATACCATATAAGCATTTGGAGCTTGTGTGACGAGGTGGAAGATTTACCATACGAGCGAGAGGCTTGTATGGCGATGACTATATTTTATAGGTTGAACTGATGACTGATATGGACTATTTAAATTGTAACGGTAAAATTGCCAGATTAATAAAAACCCCACACGGGTCTAGAGTTGACAATAATCACGTCTCTCTAGTTATTAGATACGGCACATGGACTATTTATTTCCCACACGGGATGAGGTGACGAGGATTTATCCTCTGGAGCATTTAAAATACACACTCCCTCAGGCTTTGACAGGGTGACGAGAATTTATTCTCTGGAGTTATTATCAATACACGCTCCCCTGTAAACACCAGAATATATCACTATAAATATGTGTATGCTTATTAGGATTTATTGGGTATCTAATACAGCCCAATAAATTTCCAAACCTCTCCCCGTACAAAGGAGGTTATGGCGAAATTTTTCAAAAATTCCGGGTGTTAGCCAAATTTTTGAAGAATTTGAAAATTCTCAGAAACTGAAAATTTGGAGAATGGAAGCCAGATCGAACGTAGAGTTGATTAATCAAACCACTTTCGACTTTGTTCCTTTTCGGGGACGAAAAGTTTTAAGTGGGGGAGATTGTAACAACCCGAAAATGCGAGGCAGTTTAAAATTTTTATTTTGGCAATTTTAGCGAATTTTGAACATTTAAAATGATTTATTTTGAATAAAATCGACGAGAAAAATATTTTGAATAGAATTCGAACGTATATATTACATACGTCATCGTTAGAATATAAATAATTATATATAATTATAAATAGAATTGAAAATGGCGCGGTAGTTCGATAATTCGATTTCAAACTTCAAATGAATGTACCGGGTGCAGAAAAATCCGGATTTTAGCGAAACCAAAAATAATAGGATCTAATTGGGAATATCTTTCTATCGAATCCGAAAAATCGAAATTTCATAGCGGGAATCAAAAGATATGCCCAGTTGAAAATTCTGAATAGTCACTATGGAATTCAGGCCCTTAAAAATGGAAATTTTGCAAACGACCTCGGAATTCGACGAAACCACTTTTGCTGGGTCCATGATGTCAAATTATTGCTAGGTTTCAAATTTCATAATTTTTCGAATCAATATGTGAGCGTAGCAAGGGAAAACGCGTTTGACCAGTTTCAGTTGATTTTAATCGACTGGAAAATGGCCATTTTTCCAACGGTCTCAGAATTCGACGAAATTAGTTTTGTTAGGACTGTATCGTCAATACGAAACTAGAAAATATTTTTTCTGGAATTTTTCAAGTTAGTATGTCACCTCAGTAAATTGAAATGCGCATTCAAATTCAATATATAGAGTTATATGTTGATTTTAACGGAAACAGATCGAAACGGTCGAATCAGCTTATGGTACATATCCCATTGTGTTTGGAATGGGGGTAATTAGCTATGGACGACAGGCGGTGGGCCTCGTTTAGAGGTCATATAAAAAGGTCAATTTTTTGAAATTGAATAATCGAATAAATTAAAAAATAAAAAACTCTCCCCTCTCTTCTATTCACTCAGCCCCCCCCCCCCCCCCGTTCATTTCGAAAACAAACGAAAAAAGAGAAAAAAAACGAATCGCGCAGCCCCCCAATCTACTCGCCGCCGCCGCCCATCAGAGGCGCCGCGCCTCTGGCACCACCTCCCCCTCGCGCTCAGCCTCTCCTTCCCTCCTTTCTCTGACCGTACCCGCGCCCTAGCCCTCGATTTGACCACCGCCGGTCAGCCAAAGTCCCCATCCACAACCTGCCGCCCACCAGTCGCCTGGCCCCACCTCCAACTCACCGCGCCTGAGCGCCGACAGCAACCCCTCAACCTCCGATCCCTTTTTCCTTGCCCTTGATCGAAAAACCTAGCAATGTAAGTCCTCCAATCCCTTTTAATTTGCTTAGTAAAGTATGATTTCTTTGCATTGAACCCATGTGAATTTTAAGACTGAAAATATATGATTTTATGTGGTAAAAATACTATTTTTATTATAGTAGAGTATTAAAAATATGGTTTTTAGTAAACGTGAAGATCAAAAATATGATTTTTACTTATGTAGAGTATTAAAAATATGACCTTTATATAGTAGAAGATATAAAAATACTATTTTTATATAAGTAGTGTATTGAAAATATTATTTCTATATAATATAGAATAAAAAGGCGAAATCTTTATATATATAATAGCGGTGTAAAAATAGAATTTTTATCTATATAATAGCGGTGTAAAAATAGAATTTTTATCTATATCGTAGCACTCTGTTTTTGCGATGTAAAAATAGAATTTTATCTATATAGTAGCAGCGTAAAAATAGAATTTTTATTTATATAGTAACAGCGTAAAAATAGAATTTTTATCTATATAGTAGCGGTGTAAAAATAGAATTTTTATCTATATAGTAGCAGTGTAAAAATAGAATTTTTATCTATATAGTAGCGATGTAAAAATAGAATTTTTATCTATATAGTAGCGGTGTAAAAATAGAATTTTTATCCATATGGAGTAAATATAAAAATATGATTTTTATATACATAGCAACAATATAAAAATGTGATTTTTATATATGTAGTGGCTACGGACGACGAAATAGACAAAAGGCGAGCACGATGTAGATTTCTACATAGAAGAGCCGAGGCGTTTGGATTAGCTAATCGGTGAGAACTTCTCACTCTTTAATTTTTTTTCTAGTTATATATATATATACTAGGATGCAAACGGTGCTTAGCAGCACCCGACACCCGTCATCCACATACCATGGATGGCTTGTTTGTTTAATTGATGTGTTGTGAAATTTGTTTGTGTTGTTGACGTGAAATAGATAATAAATTGTACATGGTTGAAATAAATTAATTATCGTTAAAAATATAATTTTTAACGTGAATGTGAATAAATGAATATTTATGAACAAATCGGCCGATTTGTTTATATACACTGATTTGACAGATATTGATTGGGATGATAAATTTTACACATCGCCCAACTGCACAAATAAAAATCTATGTTTGTTGATTTGAAACCCCACACGGGTGTTGGGTTGATATTTGGGTACACTAATCCCAATTATTTAATTGTATGTCGATCGATTAGTCGACAAACAGTGTAAGCGTCGATTATTTATATTTGATGCTTATGCAGTTGTGTGGTGCACTTTGGGTGATGGTTGATTGTTTATCATTGCTATTATATACATGTGTTGTATGGAATCCATATAATTAACGTTATATGGTAATTGATTGGGCCTCATTCCAATTGGGAAAATAATGAATATTATAAAAGAAAATTCATGTGTTGAATATAAAAATAGTCATGTGTTGACGATGTTCATGTGTTGAAACTATTCATATGTTAAGTAAAATATTTTAATAATAAAATTTACATCTTTATCATATTTAAAATTAGAACTACTTCACGGTGGAGTCTGATTGAAAATCAAACGATAGATACCATAATTTTATAAAATATTTTACATAACAAAAATAGTGATGTGTTGACAGTACTCATGTGTTGGGATTAGTCGTGTGTTGAAAGAAATATAGATTCATGTGTTGAATAGAATAAATATTCATTTGTTGAATAGAATAAAGAAGTTTTTTTGAAAAATATAAAGCCGTGTTGATTAGAGATGTGTTATTTTGACGCGAACGATATTTATATCAATTTTATTCGTTTTATAATGAATACTGAAAAGTGATTTCAAAATTTAATATTTTGAAATGAAATTCAAATTAAATTAGATTAAAATTCAAATTGAAATTTTATTGAATCAATTTGAAATGAATTCGAATCGAATAGAAAATGAATTTGATTCGAATTGAGTAGAAAGTGAATTTGAATTCGGATTGAATAGAAATGAATTCAAATTGAATTAAATTGAAATTGAATTAAAAATGAATTAAAATCGTTTTGAATGAAATTTAAAACGAACTGAAATTGAATTGAAATCAATTTGAAATGAATTCAAATTGAATTGAATTGAAACGAATTAGAATTTGAATTGAAACAAATTTGAATTCGAATTAAATAAAAATTGAAATGAATTCGAATTGAATTGAAATCAAATCGATTTGAAATTGAAGATGAAGTTGAAATTGTTTTTGAAACGAATTTAGAACTATTTATAAAATTCGTTTTAAAAGGGAAATCGATGAAATATATATAATATGTATATATTATATATATAATGGCCTGAATAAAACGCGCCGCGCCGCGGCAGTTCGTGAATTTCGACCATTGACTTCGAATTGACATTGAGGGAGATCCGACCGTCGGATTCTCCTAAAACCGAAACCTTTGGGTTCGTGTCAAAAAGTGATTTCCAATGAATATTAGAAATTTGAAATCTAACGGTTGGATTTGGAACTATGTCCAAATCAGATTTGGAAAAGGTCGCTGTAAGTGCAGTTCGATGGCCATTGATGGAAATCAACTGTATGGGCCTTGATAAAATTATTAAAAATATCTATAATTTGTGTAAAACCATAAGAAATGATTTGGGAAAAATTGGGCTGAAAAATTCCACATTTGAAAAGATGAAAATAGATTTTTATCGAAATGAACTAGTTTTGAACTAGAATTAAAATCAATTTATTTTTGAAATAAATAAATTGAAAGTGATTTTAAAAATAATCAATATTCCCAATATGTGGATTGGACTGAGTTGAATCGAAATTATCTTCGGAATATTTCGATGTTGGATTTCGTGACTATACAGATATTATTATGGGAATTTGAAAGATATTTTTTATATCGTTATTTCCAATACGATATTTGTTGGTTTCAGAATTTGATATTGAATATAAGCCGGTATATTTTCTATTCAGAGCCTTGTAATTAATATCAAATGAGATTTGGGTTTATCGTGAATCGTGTTTTAGATGACATTGGTTCTTTAACCCAGTTAAAGGCAAGATGTTGATTTTTGAAAGGATTAAAACTAAGTGGAGTTCTAATGAATCTTTAATTAGATTGAAAAGTGAATTGATAATTTAAATTATCAAATCTGAAAGGTGATCGAGAATGGAGTACCACCAGTTTTGCTCCAATGCGATAATTAAATCTTTAATTAGATTTGAACGTGAAATGGTAATTAATTTTACCGATAACACCGTGGTGTTAGGAATGGAGTATCACCAGTTTTGCTCCAGGGGATGAATAGGTTGGGATTGGAAAATAAAATAAATAATTACTTCGGTGTGGTTCGCAAATCCCGACTAGTTTGAAATGATATCTAAAGGAAGATTAAAGAATAAATTTAGAAGAATTTATCTTGGATAAAATTAATGGGAACCTTTCCCTAAAAATGTGATTTTGTGAATAAAAGAATATTCTGAATTGGAATGAGGCGTTTTTTGTGTTTGTGTAACATTCGTTTATTATATACGTGGGTTATTCAGAAAGGCCGGGTTTATACCCATTCTGAATAACCGATTCGACGAGATGTCGAAGATGAAGACGGTGGTTGAAGACCGGAAGTCTTCACATCGTTCGGGTGATTACTGATGATCTTGATTGGGCTGTACACCCAGGATGAGGGAATCAGTTGGTGATCATCCAGACGTACTTGGAGATGGATGGATATTCGAGGAAAGTGCCTCCGATTTCGTTCAGACCCAGAGCGAACTTGTAAATGGATTGTGTGTCTGACATTGGATTTTATTATGTATTGATTGATCTCTATTAAATATACATCTGTTTGGCGGTGGAGAATTTATTCTCTTGCTTAACGCCCTTCTCTGAGACGTATGAACTATGAGGTTGTGTATCGATGGACATCAGTCGTATGGAGTGAATTACCAGTGTGGCACGCGTAAGTGGCAATGGATCAGGGCTTTTGTTGAAAAGCAAAGTCTTGTGGTTGATGATCAAAGCTCGACCTGTGTGGCATAGCTTTGTGTATAACGTGAATTCGCGAGCCTCACACCTCGGTATGAGTCAAAAACGGGATAGTGACTGCAGGGAGAGCACGACGTTTCTTTCTAGCTAGGGTGGTGTCAGTGACCTACCAGCCCTGACATTTATATACTTTTCACCTGTGAGGTTTTTGGATAGGAGGCGCCTCGGATATAGGTCTGTAAGGACCGAAAAACGTGTGTTCAGGAATAACTAATCCTCAAAAGTAAGAGAGGACCGACCCTGAAGATCCAAGAATCAAAGTGGGGTCCTGGGACATTTGCTAGAGTGTCTCGAACGCGGAGAGGAGCTTGCCCCTTTCCTCGACTCAGGGCGGAAATCCAATTTCCAATACGTGATATTGCGGTTTTAATTGTAGAACTAGTACGGCGACATGATAGATGGTACCCATGCCGCCTATCATTGATATTTATGATTTGAATTGTTTTGACACTATACACCTATAATAGTATCAAATAATGTGTTTTAAACGTATCAAGCATGCATTGGCTAATATAAGGTAAAAACTCTATCCTCCGGCTTGCGTTGCATTGTGTGATGGGACCTGGGTCTTATAACAGCTTCATTTTTCTTTATTTAGCATTGCGCTGTTTGTTTTATGCACTGGTATTCTTGGGAGGAAACCCGTTCCGTGTTATAGGCGTGGTCCCTTGATTTACCTAACTTTAAAAATAAAGATAAATAACTGTTTTAGTTCTCACACCAGTCACATGACTGACCTGGAGTTTATTGTTTTAACCTAAACTCTAGGTGCCCCTATTTTCCACACGGGCAGCTAGTAGTTTTGGTTTTTACAGATTTATATTCACAGGATCCTGATTTACAGCTGGAACGATGCTCAGAAAGCTCTGTATCCGTGTATCACTTTCAGTTGTGTTTTGTATATATTTTTCCGCTGCTATGTAATTTATTGTAATCTCTGATATTATTCTAATGTATTTTATTCATTTATATTCTGTATATTCTTGTATCTGATGGAATTGTTGTAATAACAATGAAATGTTCTTCCGTTTGCGTTCTATTTTGTCTTGTCCTCAATTCTATCCGTGCTTTCCTTCACGGGGAAGTTCGGGTCGTTTTAGTTTGGTATCAGAGCTTTGGTTTACAGAGCTCGAGAACAAGGCACATAAGAACCAAACGAAAGAATTCATCAGATATTGGATTAGTAATATCCAATTAGAATGACACGTTAGAGATGAAATCAGAAGTATCCTATAACGAGTGTGAAGGGTATATTTTTCAAATGAAAACAATATTGTTTTGAAAATATAAATCGTTTTAAACGTATTTGAATATTTATTTATTTTGAATTTGGACAATCGAGTATATAAAGATTTCGCGTATACGCGTCATGAACGTATATTCGAAATTTTAATATACTGGATAGATATAGGATCACACTCTAGTTGCCTGGGGATGGTTCTGATAATGCTGCAGTGTAACACCCTACGTCCATTAGTGTCACTCAGAAAGGGAATGCACTAAGTTCTGTGGAGCATTTTGGGTAAAAGATGCAGATAAATTACAAGACAGACAAATTATTAAACAGTGGAAAATAGAACTTTGCTTTATTGATAAAATAGTCTGTACAAGATTCTTTTACAATATCAGAGTATCATCTGTCTTTATAAAATAAAGAAGCATGAAAATACATTTATATATTCCCCAATGTAGCAAGAGCCAGCCATAGCATCTGGAAGAGATTCCAAAGACAACTTCGTCAAATCTTCAAGCTGGGAAATAGCAACGGTCCAGTCTAATCCTGAGTTATACTATTCCCTCCTCAACTACCTGGGGGGGGGGGGAACGGAAGAAAAGAAGACGAAAGAAAAACAGAGTCAGACATAAAGGCTGAGTAAGTTCAGTAACTTCTAGCATGTGAACATGGAAAAACAAAACGACATGAATTAACTGAATACAAGATTACACCATGACGATAAGGTCAACAAGATTAGACAAGGTAGTCACAAGATATGCTAAGATGACTGGATACGCTCTAATACTTTCGTAGCTTCGCTATTTCCTTGTTATACTGGTTTCTATATCTCTGCACCACCTAACTAGTGTTCAACTAGTAACGATAACGTGATCCCAACCCCTGTAGTTTCCATTGCCTTCAGGCATACATTTATTATTTATTACCTAGATCTAGTCTAGGGTTTTCTATCAAGTGCTTTCTAGATTTAACTATAGTTTTACACTATCTGCTGAACGCTTTTCGAGTTCAGGGTTTATGCCACCTAGTCCAACTAGGGATTACGCTACCTGTCGAACAATGCCCCCAAGTCTAGGACACACTACCTAGAGTGGTATATGTTCCTAGGCTTCCCCACGCATGTATCGCGAATCGTTATCGCTTGTCTAGATGCACATGTCCTGTAATGTGCGATCCGAGTCCTGTGACAGGGCAAATCAAGGAATACAGAACTCGGTCGGGAGCTTTCAGATATTTGCCGATGCAGATGCTAAGGTCTGTTTTTATTCCAGTGGCTATGGTCCCACTTGACCCCTCCCTCAGCTAATGAAAGGCACACCTTGTAAAATGAGAACTATACGCCGGCCCCCGGTGCCCCACTATCCTATGACCATCTGCAACCATAACTAGATAGCAAGTATATGGTCTTTTGGAGTTCTCCGCCTTTCCGCTTCACGTATCTCGATTGACTCAAGATGGATGGTAGACGACGAGTTGCTATCACAGGGCTACCGTCTTCTCGCCGAATCATGCTGGTCCATCCTAGTCTTTAGGTTGCCACATATATATTGCAACCAAGGCATACCCTCGGTTCTTCTAACGCAGACCTTAACCTCTGTGAGCCCAGGATGATCATCTGCAGCCTCACAGAGGGATACCAAGAGTACCCTCACGTCCCCTCGAAGCCTCGGGCTTCGTAACCCAATTCGTTGGAGCCTTCTTAAAACCAGATGCATGTCCGCTCCTTCGTGTTATACTAAGAATTACTACTTAGTTCTACTAACTAAGGTTTACCACTTAGTTTCCAAATTCCTTGTTTTCTTAACTAAGTTTTACTACTTAGTCCCTTTTTCAACTGAGGTTTACTACTTAGTTTTCTTTCTCGCCAGGTTGGGTTAGTTAAGTGTCTTTAGTCGATTCAAGCTATCTTAACCCTCTTCCCTTATCCTATTACACTGGTTAAGTGTTATCCCTTTATGCTTTTTACTTAACCCTATTCATTTATCATATTCTGATGGTTAAGCGTTCAAGTTTACTTAACCCTATGGTCTAGTCCAGCTAACATATTAATTTGCCTAAGTGTATTACTTAACCCCAACCTCTAGTCTAATTAACATGTTAAATTGGCTAAGTGTATTAACTTTACTTAACCCCACCTTCTAGTCTAGTCAACATGTTAATTTGGCTAAGTATTCCCATGGACTTAACCCTCCCATTCTAGCTTTAACTATGCTAAGTTGGTTAAGTGTTCCTTAACCTTCCCATTCTAGCTTAACCGTGTTAGGTTGGTTAAGTGTTCCTATGGACTTAACCTTCCCATTCTAGCTTAACTTTGTTAAGTCGGTAAAGTGTTCCTATGGACTTAACCCACCCATTCTTGCTTAACTGTGTTAAATTGGTTAAGTGTTTCTATGGACTTAACTCTCCCATTCTTGTTCTAGCTTTAATTAATAAATTAAAGCCGCAACCTCTCACATTAGACAGATATTGCTGCGGTTACTGGATGTGCCGGTCGGTTCCGGGCAGGTTTACACCGCAACTCAGTCTAACCTCGGGTTAGGCATATTCATGTTTTCTAAGTTCAAAGGGTTTTTGATTAATTTCCAAATCTGGTTTTGAAAACAACCATCCTGTCCTTCGGATCAGTTAGGGATAGCCAGGGAGGGCAGGAAACTTGTATTTTCCAAACCCAAGCCTAGACACTATCCTCTCTGTCACCCTAGAACCTTCTGTTCTATGTGTTATAAAAAGGGATGTTATCAAAATACTTTTCTTTTGTTTATAAATTGTTAACAATTTATTCCAAAAGCCCATTTCCCCTTTTTAGACAAATTTGGCCTATATTTATTTGTCAAGCCTACTAGTATACTTATATTCTAGGCCCAAGTCCTAACCCAACATGCAGTTTAGGCCATTTCCTATTTCATTGCCGAAACTAGATTAAATATCCTAGTTTATAATTTATGGCCAAAACTTAACCAAGTTACATATTTTGTGGTAAATGAACAATTTAACATTTATGACGAATTCTATAAGTAAATTACTCCTAATTTACTTATTTCATTACTACTCTTTTAATGTACATTGTCACATTTATTATTATAGCCCATTCTCTCTTATTTATCATATTTATACTTTTTGGTATGTAAATTATACCAAATTTAGTGTCGCTAACCATAATTTATTCTAAACATTACAATTGCTCACAATTATGAATAAATTCAAAATTGTGCTAATATACTTATTCCAAATCAACCTTAATTAACCCAATCTTGGTTTAACATCCTAATTCACAATTTATGGAAAAACTAGAATTATTTTTCTAGTTTACATTTTATGCCTAAAATTTAGCTTACTTACTAACGCTAAATTTAATATGTCAAAATCACATATTCCCTAATCCATGTCAAATTTCCCCGTTTTCATTTTAATATGCATGTCATAATACATATTCCAAATTATGCCAATTTCCAAGTTTACAATTACGTTCATATTCATTTCCATGTTTTTCCCCAATCGCATTCCCACTGTTCGAATAATCGTGATTCAACCTAGATTATAAATAAATCTAGATTCGTAGATAAAAAGGGAATGAATCAAAATGACAAGAAGGAATAATTGGCATAAAAAGGTTTGGATAACAATGCAGGTTCAAGAAGATGGGTAGACCTAACTAAATAGGTAAATTCCCACTATCTTAAAACCAAAGAATGGGCAAAATAGGTTCAAGAACGTGGGTAGACCTAACTTAATAGGTAAATTCCCACTGTCTTAAAACCAAAGAAAAACCAAGGAACAGGTAGAATAAAAAATTGGGTTTAGACCCAACTTCTCAATCACAAAACTAAAGCAATATTTTCCTAATCATAAATCATGGGTGTCAAAATCACAGTTGTCCTCATTATGTCATAAGTAATAATTTATGTCCAAATCAAAGGTATAGGCCTAGTCAAGGAAATAATCCTTGTAGTCACAGTCACAGTCATAGGAAATGTCCATAGTCATATGCGATGTTCATAGTCCAAAAGGGAAAATAATTCCCATAGTCATAAGTCATTGTCATAGGCAATGTTTATATGTCCCAAAATCAAAGGCTTATGTCATAGTCCAAAGGCATATGCTTTCAAAGGCCACAGTTCTATAGTCATAGTCACGGTTACAGTCTTATTTGTCCTCGAATCATAACAGTTCTTAATTCAGTCCAAGAGTATAAACACAGATTCGAAGAGAGAGAGAGAGAGATTTGGCATATTCCTTTATTCCTTTAATTTCATGTCACAAATAAAACAAAATATTCAGATCTAGAAATAACCAACTTACAGAAAATAGATCTAGAAAAGAAGGAAAGCGTGGCTATGATTCGTGCGTCGTTGCTTGAAACTTGTTTGAGCTAGCCTTTGAATTCTTCACTTGAAACTTTGATTTGAATCCCTCCTTAAAAGTCTTTTAGCAGCATCTCCTCGTCTTGAATCATATTTTATTTTATTTATTTATTTAATTAAAGAGGAGAGGAAGAGGCCATGAATCTAAGCAGCATAAGGGTAGAAGAGAGAGGTGCAAAGAGGAATGGAGACTAGGGCTGTTTATATAGCTGCTCAAGACCTTATCGTACACGCAGCGCTGAGTCAGCATTGAACCCAGTTAAGAAAATAGTCCAGGTACGTAGATGAATCTAGCCAAACCTTATCATACACGCAGCGCTGAGTCAGCATTGGGTCCCACAAGCTATTTTGGCGTAGAAATTTGAATTTCGAATGAATTGTTTTGGCGTAGAAGTTTGATTTTCGAACTTTTTAATTTCTGGAATTTATTTAACTGTTTTATTCACATGAAATATTCTTATATGTATACAATTCCTCTAACGACCATTTTACGCGTATATATATACGCACAACTTTCATTTTCTTTTAAAAATTAATTATACTTTAATTTGAGAATCTTAATGTCACAGAATTACGGGGTGTTACTTCTCCCCCACTTAAAAGGATTTCGTCCCCGAAATCTTCAAGTTAGGAAGAATGTGTCCTACCATCCAATCACCCATCTACTCAACCATTCAATCACAGGCATTCATTGTCCTTAAAAGATTTCTAATGCTTTCATGTTCATATGCATAGTGTGTGTATATGTCTCTATCTAATGCAAAATCAGGCGGTCTACTGATTCAGTTGACCTCCTTAATGCAAATCATGTTAGTGCCATGCGTCCAATCATGCATGCAAACATCCCTAGTCATTTAAATACTACATGCGTGCACAACCATTCAACCATATGCAACGCCCATATGATATCATATCAAGTTCAACTTATAAACAAATGCATATATGTAAATACAATATGAGAGCGTCCGAACTTGATCTAGTGCCTAATACGTATGCATATGCATCCACGAGCAACCATTTGCAACCACTTGCAACCATTCAACCATAACATGTTTCAAATACATGTTTACATCCATTGGCTTCTACCTAAGGATCGCAGATACGACCTAGAGGATATACTTTGGAAAGAGAGAAACAACTACGCGTAAAGCTCCTAAACAGAGAAATCAAGGATGCACCCTTAAGGAAAAAGGCATGTTGTTAGTATCTAGCCTTCTTGAGCTTTACTCCACTGTATCTTAACCAATTTATCTTCACGATTGTGAAGTTCCTAACCTCCATTTCCAAAATAAACAGATGTCAATCACGGTACTAAGTGTATGATTAGAGGTCTCTCCCTTATCCACCATGCCATAACTATAAGGGTTGAAAGATCACTACGTGCTTTTTAGAGCGCCTGTCACAACTATTCATCTCTCACGCAAACCATCCTAGTCGAACTCGACATTCCTCAAGTACAAGCCCCAAAGGCCTAAACCAATATCAGACAAGCATCCAAGGAATATCTCCTCCGAATTTAGACGATCTACGTGATATGATATAAACAAACTCGATAACTATTCTCAAACCCCTACTATCCAAAAATAAACGGGTCGAACCACCCACTGGGTTTGAGACTGATTGGGATCTTCTTACTATACAAGTACTAAGGTGCAGAGACTTAACTATGGGAGCAAATATGAACAGATGCGAAGCGCTAAAACCGAAGGAAAGAGTATGAACAGAAAACTAGATTCTTTAAAATAGAAACTTTTACCACCTATCTCCTAGGTATGCTTAGCATGTACTTGTCCTTCTAAAAATCTTGTCCCTCGTCCTTGCCCTTGTCTTTAATTATATGCCCTATCATACTCTAGTAAGGATACTTCCTCTTTTATAATTTCTTCCTCCTTCGTGAGCTAACCTATCTCCATGCATTCCTCATCCTAGGGTTTTGTCCCTTTTGCCAAACTCCTCATCCCTTTCCATGTATTGCTATGTTGGCAAATCTCTCGAAAACTTCTTCCATCATACAGAAAAACCTTATAAACTTGAAAGAAGACTGGCCGTAAGTGGAACGAATACGGCTATAGATGGAGGACGGGCACTACTTTGCCCTTCGATGAGGTTACCTCCCAGAAAGCAAGGAGCCCCAGAGACTAAAGAAAGAAGGAGACAAGAATTCAAACAGAGGAAGAGAAGACAGTGCATATGGCTTTGGGGAATATTCCTTTAAAACAAAACTTTTCTTTTGAAAATGCTTCTTTAAAAACCATTTTGAAAAATAATTTTTCAAATCCTTTATCTGATCCGGTAACCTTCAGCTCTGATACCACGTGTAACACCCCACGTCCGTTAGTGTCACTCAGAAAGGGAATGCACTAAGTTCTGTGGAGCATTTTGGGTAAAAGATGCAGATAAATTACAAGACAGACAAATTATTAAACAGTGGAAAATAGAACTTTGCTTTATTGATAAAATAGTCTGTACAAGATTCTTTTACAATATCAGAGTATCATCTGTCTTTATAAAATAAAGAAGCATGAAAATACATTTATATATTCCCCAATGTAGCAAGAGCCAGCCATAGCATCTGGAAGAGAATCCAAAGACAACTTCATCAAATCTTCAAGCTGGGAAAGAGCAACGGTCCAGTCTAATCCTGAGTTATACTATTCCCTCCTCAACTACCTGGGGGGGGGGGGGGGACGGAAGAAAAGAAGACGAAAGAAAAACAGAGTCAGACATAAAGCCTGAGTAAGATCAGTAACTTCTAGCATGTGAACATGGAAAAACAAAACGACATGAATGAACTGAATACAAGATTACACCATGACGATAAGGTCAACAAGATTAGACAAGGTAGTCACAAGATATGCTAAGATGACTGGATACGCTCTAATACTTTCGCAGCTTCGCTATTTCCTTGTTATACTGGTTTCTATATCTCTGCAACACCTAACTAGTGTTCAACTAGTAACGATAACGTGATCCCAACCCCTGTAGTTTCCATTGCCTTCAGGCATAGATTTATTATTTATTACCTAGATCTAGTCTAGGGTTTTCTATCAAGTGCTTTCTAGATTTAACTATAGTTTTACGCTATCTGCTGAACGCTTTTCGAGTTCAGGGTTTATGCCACCTAGTCCAACTAGGGATTACGCTACATGTCGAACAATGCCCCCAAGTCTAGGACACACTACCTAGAGTGGTATATGTTCCTAGGCTTCCCCACGCATGTATCGCGAATCGTTATCGCTTGTCTAGATGCACATGTCCTGTAATGTGCGATCCGAGTCCTGTGACAGGGCAAATCAAGGAATACAGAACTCGGTCGGGAGCTTTCAGATATCTGCCGATGCAGATGCTAAGGTCTGTTTTTATTCCAGTGGCTATGGTCCCACTTGACCCCTCCCTCAGCTAATGAAAGGCACACCTTGTAAAATGAGAACTATACGCCGGCCCCCGGTGCCCCACTATCCTATGGCCATCCGCAACCATAACTAGATAGCAAGTATATGGTCTTTTGGAGTTCTCCGCCTTTCCGCTTCACGTATCTCGATTGACTCAAGATGGATGGTAGACGACGAGTTGCTATCACAGGGCTACCGTCTTCTCGCCGAATCACGCTGGTCCATCCTAGTCTTTAGGTTGCCACATATATATTGCAACCAAGGCATACCCTCGGTTCTTCTAACGCAGACCTTAACCTCTGTGAGCCCAGGATGATCATCTGCAGCCTCACAGAGGGATACCAAGAGTACCCTCACGTCCCCTCGAAGCCTCGGGCTTCGTAACCCAATTCGTTGGAGCCTTCTTAAAACCAGATGCATGTCCGCTCCTTCGTGTTATACTAAGAATTACTACTTAGTTCTACTAACTAAGGTTTACCACTTAGTTTCCAAATTCCTTGTTTTCTTAACTAAGTTTTACTACTTAGTCCCTTTTTCAACTGAGGTTTACTACTTAGTTTTCTTTCTCGCCAGGTTGGGTTGGTTAAGTGTCTTTAGTCGATTCAAGCTATCTTAACCCTCTTCACTTATCCTATTACACTGGTTAAGTGTTATCCCTTTATGCTTTTTACTTAACCCTATTCATTTATCATATTCTGATGGTTAAGCGTTCAAGTTTACTTAACCCTATGGTCTAGTCCAGCTAACATATTAATTTGGCTAAGTGTATTACTTAACCCCAACCTCTAGTCTAATTAACATGTTAAATTGGCTAAGTGTATTAACTTTACTTAACCCCACCTTCTAGTCTAGTCAACATGTTAATTTGGCTAAGTATTCCCATGGACTTAACCCTCCCATTCTAGCTTTAACTGTGCTAAGTTGGTTAAGTGTTCCTTAACCTTCCCATTCTAGCTTAACCATGTTAGGTTGGTTAAGTGTTCCTATGGACTTAACCTTCCCATTCTAGCTTAACTTTGTTAAGTCGGTTAAGTGTTCCTATGGACTTAACCCACCCATTCTTGCTTAACTGTGTTAAATTGGTTAAGTGTTTCTATGGACTTAACTCTCCCATTCTTGTTCTAGCTTTAATTAATAAATTAAAGCCGCAACCTCTCACATTAGACAGATATTGCTGCGGTTACTGGATGTGCCGGTCGGTTCCGGGCAGGTTTACACCGCAACTCAGTCTAACCTCGGGTTAGGCATATTCATGTTTTCTAAGTTCAAAGGGTTTTTGATTAATTTCCAAATCTGGTTTTGAAAACAACCATCCCGTCCTTCGGATCAGTTAGGGATAGCCAGGGAGGGCAGGAAACTTGTATTTTCCAAACCCAAGCCTAGACACTATCCTCTCTGTCACCCTAGAACCTTCTGGTCTATGTGTTATAAAAAGGGATGTTATCAAAATACTTTTCTTTTGTTTATAAATTGTTAACAATTTATTCCAAAAGCCCATTTCCCCTTTTTAGACAAATTTGGCCTATATTTATTTGTCAAGCCTACTAGTATACTTATATTCTAGGCCCAAGTCCTAACCCAACATGCAGTTTAGGCCATTTCCTATTTCATTGCCGAAACTAGATTAAATATCCTAGTTTATAATTTATGGCCAAAACTTAACCAAGTTACATATTTTGTGGTAAATGAACAATTTAACATTTATGACGAATTCTATAAGTAAATTACTCCTAATTTACTTATTTCATTACTACTCTTTTAATGTACATTGTCACATTTATTATTATAGCCCATTCTCTCTTATTTATCATATTTATACTTTTTGGTATGTAAATTATACCAAATTTAGTGTCGCTAACCATAATTTATTCTAAACATGACAATTGCTCACAATTATGAATAAATTCAAAATTGTGCTAATATACTTATTCCAAATCAACCTTAATTAACCCAATCTTGGTTTAACATCCTAATTCACAATTTATGGAAAAACTAGAATTATTTTTCTAGTTTACATTTTATGCCTAAAATTTAGCTTACTTACTAACGCTAAATTTAATATGTCAAAATCACATAATCCCTAATCCATGTCAAATTTCCCCGTTTTCATTTTAATATGCATGTCATAATACATATTCCAAATTATGCCAATTTCCAAGTTTACAATTACGTTCATATTCATTTCCATGTTTTTCCCCAAATCGCATTCCCACCGTTCGAATAATCGTGATTCAACCTAGATTATAAATAAATCTAGATTCGTAGATAAAAAGGGAATGAATCAAAATGACAAGAAGGAATAATTGGCATAAAAAGGTTTGGATAACAATGCAGGATCAAGAAGATGGGTAGACCTAACTAAATAGGTAAATTCCCACTGTCTTAAAACCAAAGAATGGGCAAAATAGGTTCAAGAACGTGGGTAGACCTAACTTAATAGGTAAATTCCCACTGTCTTAAAACCAAAGAAAAACCAAGGAACAGGTAGAATAAAAAATTGGGTTTAGACCCAACTTCTCAATCACAAAACTAAAGCAATATTTTCCTAATCATAAATCATGGGTGTCAAAATCACAGTTGTCCTCATTATGTCATAAGTAATAATTTATGTCCAAATCAAAGGTATAGGCCTAGTCAAGGAAATAATCCTTGTAGTCACAGTCACAGTCATAGGAAATGTCCATAGTCATATGCGATGTTCATAGTCCAAAAGGGAAAATAATTCCCATAGTCATAAGTCATTGTCATAGGCAATGTTTATATGTCCCAAAATCAAAGGCTTATGTCATAGTCCAAAGGCATACGCTTTCAAAGGCCACAGTTCTATAGTCATAGTCACGGTTACAGTCTTATTTGTCCTCGAATCATAACAGTTCTTAATTCAGTCCAAGAGTATAAACACAGATTCGAAGAGAGAGAGAGAGAGAGATTTGGCATATTCCTTTATTCCTTTAATTTCATGTCACAAATAAAACAAAATATTCAGATCTAGAAATAACCAACTTACAGAAAATAGATCTAGAAAAGAAGGAAAGCGTGGCTATGATTCGTGCGTCGTTGCTTGAAACTTGTTTGAGCTAGCCTTTGAATTCTTCACTTGAAACTTTGATTTGAATCCCTCCTTAAAAGTCTTTTAGCAGCATCTCCTCGTCTTGAATCATATTTTATTTTATTTATTTATTTAATTAAAGAGGAGAGGAAGAGGCCATGAATCTAAGCAGCATAAGGATAGAAGAGAGAGGTGCAAAGAGGAATGGAGACTAGGGCTGTTTATATAGCTGCTCAAGACCTTATCGTACACGCAGCGCTGAGTCAGCATTGAACCCAGTTAAGAAAATAGTCCAGGTACGTAGATGAATCTAGCCAAACCTTATCATACACGCAGCGCTGAGTCATCATTGGGTCCCACAAGCTATTTTGGCGTAGAAATTTGAATTTCGAATGAATTGTTTTGGCGTAGAAGTTTGATTTTCGAACTTTTGAATTTCTCGAATTTATTTAACTGTTTTATTCACATGAAATATTCTTATATGTATACAATTCCTCTAACGACCATTTTACGCGTATATATATACGCACAACTTTCATTTTATTTTCAAAATTCAAATGATGTTGCCATATTTCATTGACTGTAGCCTTATCTTAAATTTTATCTTTTGCATATATATATATATATTTATATTCTCATATGTATATATATTTTCTTTATTTCCTTATATGTACGTTCTTATCCTTTCAAATTTTGAATTTGTATACGTACATATATTTGCATGTTCAGTTGGCCCTCTCTAAAACAAAGATAAAAAAATTATGCCGCCGCCGGGGTTCGAACCCCCGACCTCCATGCTACAAATCCAATGCCTTAACCAACTGAGCTACAGAGGCTTTTGTTAATAAGTCTTAGAACAATAATAATTATTGTTCTCTCCTTACTTCTCTTTTTTCATGTTAGTTACAATACTTAAATTAAACAACTACATGGATCTTTTTCTTTTAATTTTTCTTTTAAAAATTAATTATACTTTAATTTGAGAATCTTAATGTCACAGAATTACGGGGTGTTACATGCAGCGTTACCAGTATTTATTTTCGAGTGACGAAGGTGTGATTTATATATATTTCCATTAGACTGGTGTGAGAACCAAAACTAATATAGCTAGAATACATTGTTGTGAATTGGCGTCAAAAACATGATTTTTGTATATGTATCAAAATTATGAATTTGAAACTCTAATTCACTAATTGATTGATGTTTGTGTTGTTTGTTTTTTTGTTGGATAATTTTGAACCATTTAGCCTAATTGAATCACATATTGTATTGAAAATTGGCCGCATTTGCATGCATATACATGTACTCACATTGAACAGGTCGTAGCAAGGAGGCTAGAGCAGAGAATAAAATTTGTTTGCCCGACAAATAGGTACATATTTACTATAATTTACTGTTTTGTTTGGGTGATGATGATTTTATGAGCCGATTGGCTTTTTCTTTTTCTTTTTGAGGTCAGAGGGCTTGTATGGCAATTTCGGGATTTTCCCGTTGCTCCCGGTGCAGGGGAGGTTATGGCGAAATTTTTCGAAAATTTAGGGTGTTAGCCAAATTTTTGAAAAATTTGAAAAGTTCTTAGAAACTGAAAAGTTAAAGAACTTAAGCCATAGTCAAAATAATGGAAATCCATTGTTATGTTCCTTTTCGGCCTTTGATTTAGAGAAGATTAGAATATCATCAATAAAAACCAGAACAAATTTATTCAATTAAATCACACATTGGACTGATTAGAAAATAGTTAGAAATATATACTTGTGCATTATATATGTTAGAACAGGAAATTGGATAGCTGTTGCGTAAAGATTTTATTTGCGTGCCCGACAAATAGGTAAACCTTAATGAGTTGGATGCACACTTTTATTATTATATCAACTCCTGTGAGTTTCATTGGATGCGGAGGGCTGGTTATTCTGTGTGTAATTAATAAACATCGCCATAGGATAGGAACAATTAATTTTGAACTACATTACATAGCATACTTCTGGAAGATAGGCATACTTCATCATATACCATATAAGCATTTGGAGCTTGTGTGACGAGGTGGAAGATTTACCATACGAGCGAGAGGCTTGTATGGCGATAACTATATTTTACAGGTTGAACTGATGACTGATATGGACTATTTAAATTGTAACGGTAAAATTGCCAGATTAATAAAAACCCCACACGGGTCTAGATTTGACAATAATCACGTCTCTCTAGTTATTAGATACGGCACATGGACTATTTATTTCCCACACGGGACGAGGTGACGAGGATTTATCCTCTGGAGCATTTAAAATACACACTCCCTCAGGCTTTGACAAGGTGACGAGAATTTATTCTCTGGAGTTATTATCAATACACGCTCCCTTGTAAACACCAGAATATATCACTATAAATATGTGTATGCTTATTAGGATTTATTGGGTACCTAATACGGCCCAATAAATTTCCAAACCTCTCCCCGTACAAAGGAGGTTATGGCGAAATTTTTCAAAAATTCCGGGTGTTAGCCAAATTTTTGAAGAATTTGAAAATTCTCAGAAACTGAAAAGTTGGAGAATGGAAGCCAGATCGAACGTAGAGTTGATTAATCAAACCACTTTCGACTTTGTTCCTTTTCGGGGACGAAAAGTTTTAAGTGAGGGAGATTGTAACAACCCGAAAATGCAAGCCAGTTTAAAATTTTTATTTTGGCAATTTTAGCGTATTTTGAACATTTAAAATGATTTATTTTAAATAAAATTGACGAGAAAAATATTTTGAATAGAATTCGAATGTATATATTATATACTTCGTCGTTAGAATATAAATAATTATATATAATTATAAATAGAATTGAAAATGGCGCGGTAGTTCGATAATTCGATTTCAAACTTCAAATGAATGTACCGGGTGCAGAATAAACCGGATTTTAGCAAAACCAAAAATAATTGGATCTAATTGGGAATATCTTTCTAACGAATCCGAAAAATCGAAATTTCATAGCGGGAATCAAAAGATATGTCCAGTTGAAAATTCTGAATAGTCGCTATGGAATTCAGGCCCTTAAAAATGGAAATTTTGCAAACGACCTCGGAATTGGACGAAACCACTTTTGTTGGGTCCGTGATGTCAAATTATTGCTAGGTTTCAAATTTCATAATTTTTCGAATCAATATGTGAGCGTAGCAAAGGAAAACGCGTTGGACCAGTTTCAGTTGATTTTAATCGACTGGAAAATGGCCATTTTTCCGACGTTCTCAGAATTCAACGAAATTAGTTTTGTTAGGACCGTATCGTCAATACGAAGCTAGAAAATATTTTTTATGGAATTTTTCGAGTTAGTATGTGACCTCAGTAAATTGAAATGCGCGTTCAAATTCAATATATTGAGTTATATGTTGATTTTAACGGAAATAGATCGAAACGGTCGAATCAGCTTATGGTACATATCCCATTGTGTTCGGAATAGGGGTAATTAGCTATGGACGACAGGCGGTGGGCCTCGTTTAGAGGTCAAATAAAAAGGTCAACTTTATGAAATTAAATAATTAAATAAATCAAAAAACTCTCCCCTCTCTTTTATTCACTCAGGCCCTCCCCCGTTCATTTCGAAAACAAACGAAAAAAGAGAAAAAAAAACGAATCGCGCAGCCCCCTTCCCCATCTACTCGCTGCCACTGCCCATCAGAGGTGTCGCGCCTCTGGCGCTACCTCCCCCTCGCGCTCAACCTCTCCTTCCCTCCTTTCTCTGACCGTACCCTTGCCCTAGCCCTCGATTTGACCACCGCCGATCAGTCCAAGTCCCCATCCACCACCTGCCGCCCACCAGTCGCCTGGCCCCACCTCCAACCCGCCGTGCCTGAGCGCCGACAGCAACCCCTCAACCTCCGATCCCTTTTTCCTTGCCCTTGATCGAAAAACCTAGCAATGTAAGTCCTCCAATCCCTTTTAATTTGCTTAGTAAAGTATGATTTCTTTGCATTGAACCCATGTGAATTTTAAGACTGAAAATATATGATTTTATGTGGTAAAAAATACTATTTTTATTATAGTAGAGTATTAAAAATATGGTTTTTAGTAAAGGTGAAGATCAAAAATATGATTTTTACTTATGTAGACTAATAAAAATATGACCTTTATATAGTAGAAGATATAAAAATACTATTTTTATATAAGAAGTGTATTGAAAATATTATTTCTATATAATTGAGAATAAAAAGGCGAAATCTTTATATATATAATAGCAGTGTAAAAATAGAATTTTTATCTATATAGTAGCAGTCTAAAAATAGAATTTTTATCTATATAGTAGCGATGCAAAAGTAGAATTTTTATCTATATAGTAGCAGTGTAAAAATAGAATTTTTATCTATATAGTAGCATTGTAAAAATAGAATTTTTATCTATATAGTAGCAGTGTAAAAATAGAATTTTCATCTATATAGTAGCGATGTAAAAATAGAATTTTTATCTATATAGTAGCGATGTAAAAATAGAATTTTTATCTATATAGTAGCGGTGTAAAAATAGAATTTTTATCCATATGGAGTAAATATAAAAATATGATTTTTATATACATAGCAACAATATAAAAATGTGATTTTTATATATGTAGTGGCTACGGACGACGAAATAGACAAAAGGCGAGCACAATGGGGATTTCTACATAGAAGAGTCAAGGCGTTTGGATTATCTAATCGGTGAGAACTTCTCACTCTTCAATTTCTTTTCTAGTTATATATATATATATATATATATATATATATATATATATATATATATACTAGGATGCAGACGGTGCTTAGCAGCACCCGACACCCGTCATCCACAGACCATGGATGGCTTGTTTGTTTAATTGATGTGTTGTGAAATTTGTTTGTGTTGTTGATGTGAAATCGATAATAAATTGTAGATGGTTGAAATAAATTAATTATCGTTAAAAATATAATTTTTAACATGAATGTGAATAAATGAATATTTATGAACAAATCGGCCAATTTGTTTATATACACTGATTTGACTGATATTGATTGGGATGATAAATTTTACACATCGCCCAACTGCACAAATAAAAATCTATGTTTGTTGATTTGAAACCCCACACGGGTGTTGGGATGATATTTGGGTACACTAATCCCAATTATTTAATTGTATGTCGATCGATTGGTCGACAGACTGTGTAAGCGTCGATTATTTATATTTGATGCTTATGCAGTTGTGTGGTGCACTTTGGGTGATGGTTGATTGTTTATCATTGCTATTATATACATGTGTTGTATGGAATCCATATAATTAACGTTATATGGTAATTGATTGGGCCTCATTCCAATTGGGAAAATAATGAATATTATAAAAGAAAATTCATGTGTTGAATACAAAAATAGTCATGTGTTGACGATGTTCATATGTTGAAACTATTCATATGTTGAGTAAAATATTTTAATAATAAAATTTACATCTTTATCATATTTAAAATTAGAACTACTTCACGGTGGAGTCTGATTGAAAATCAAACGATAGATACCATAATTTTATAAAATATTTTACATAACAAAAATAGTGATGTGTTGACAATACTCATGTGTTGGGATTAGTCGTGTGTTGAAAGAAATATAGATTCATGTGTTGAATAGAATAAATATTCATTTGTTGAATAGAATAAAGAAGTTTTTTTGAAAAATATAAAGCCGTGTTGATTAGAGATGCGTTATTTTGACGTGAACGATATTTATATCGAATTTATTCGTTTTATAATGAATATTGAAAAGTGATATCAAAATTTAATATTTTGAAATGAAATTCAAATTAAATTAGATTAAAATTCAAATTGAAATTTTATTGAATCAATTTGAAATGAATTCGAATCGAATAGAAAATGAATTCGACTCGAATTGAATAGAAAGTGAATTTGAATTCGAATTGAATAGAAATGAATTCAAATTGAATTAAATTGAAATTGAATTAAAAACGAATTGAAATCGTTTTGAATGAAATTTAAAACGAACTGAAATTGAATTGAAATCAATTTGAAATGAATTCAAATTGAATTAAATAGAAGGTAAATTCAAATTGAATTGAATTGAAACGAATTAGAATTAGAATTGAATTGAAACGAATTTGAATTCGAATTAAATAAAAATTGAAATGAATTCGAATTGAATTGAAATCAAATCGATTTGAAATTGAAGATGAAGTTGAAAATGTTTTTGAAATGAATTTAGAACTATTTATAAAATTCGTTTTAAAAGGGAAATCGATGAAATATGTATAATATATATATATTATATATATAATGGCCCGAATAGAACGCGCCGCGCCGCGGCATTTCGTGAATTTCGACCATTGACTTCGAATTGACGTTGCGGGAGATCCGACCGTCGGATTCTCCTAAAACCGGAACCATTGGGTTCATATCGAAAAGAGCTTTCCAATGAATATTAGAAATTTGAAATCTAACGGTTGGATTTGGAATTATGTCCAAATCAAATTTGGAAAAGGTCGATGTAAGTGCAGTTCGATGGCCATTGATGGAAATCGACTGTACGGGCCATGATAAAATTGTTAAAAATATCTATAATTTGTGTAAAGCTATAAGAAATGATTTGGGAAAAATTGGTCATAAAAATTCCACATTTGAAAAGATAAAAATAGATTTTTATCGAAATGAACAAGTTTTGAACTAGAATTAAAATCAATTTATTTTTGAAATAAATAAATTGAATTTGAAAGCGATTTTAAAAATAATCAATATTCCCAATACGTGGATTGGACTGGAGTTGAATCGAAATTATCTTCGGAATATTTCGATGTTGGATTTCGTGACTATACAGATATTGTTATGGGAATTTGAAAGATATATTTTATATCGTTATTTCCAATATGATATTTGTTGGTTTCAGAATTTGATATTGAATATAAGCCGGTATATTTTCTATTCAGAGCCTTGTAATTAATATCAAATGTGATTTGGGTTTATCGTGAATCGTGTTTTAGATGACATTGGTTATTTAACCCAGTTAAAGGCAAGATGTTGATTTTTGAAAGGATTAAAACTAAGTGGAGTTCTAATGAATCTTTAATTAGATTGAAAAGTGAATTGATAATTTAAATTATCAAATCTGAAAGGTGATCGAGAATGGAGTACCACCAGTTTTGCTCCAATGCGATAGTTAAATCTTTAATTAGATTTGAACGTGAAATGGTAATTAATTTTACCGATAACACCGTGGTGTTAGGAATGGAGTATCACCAGTTTTACTCCAGGGGATGAATAGGTTGGGATTGGGAAATAAAATAAATAATTACTTCGGTGTGGTTCGCTAATCCCGACTAGTTTGAAATGATATCCAAAGGAAGATTAAAGAATAAATTTAGAATAATTTATCTTGGATAAAATTAATGGGAACCTTTCCCTTAAAATGTGATTTTGTGAATAAAAGAATATTCTGAATTGGAATGAGGTGTTTGTTGTGTTTGTGTAACATTCGTTTATTATATACGTGGGTTATTCAGAAAGGCCGGGTTTGTACCCATTATGAATAACCGATTCGACGAGATGTCGAAGATGAAGACGGTGGTTGAAGACCGGAAGTCTTCACAACATTTGGGTGATTACTGATGATCTTGATTGGGCTGTACACCCAGGATGAGGGAATCAGTTGGTGATCATCCAGACGTACTTGGAGATGGATGGATATGCGAGGAAAGTGCCTCCGGTTTCGTTCAGACCCAGAGCGAACTTGTAAATGGATTGTGTGTCTGACATTGGATTTTATTCTGTATTGATTGATCTCTGTTAAATATACATCTATTTGGCGGCGGAGAATTTATTCTCTTGCTTAACGCCCTTCTCTGAGACGTACGAGCTCAAAGGTTGTATATCGATGGACATCAGTCGTATGGAGTGAATTGCCAGTGTGGCACGCGTAAGTGGCAATGGATCAGGGCTTCTATTGAAAAGCAAAGTCTTGTGGTTGATGATCAAAGCACGACCTGTGTGGCGTAGCTTTGGGTATAACGTGAATTCGCGAGCCTCACACCTCGGTATGAGTCAAAAACGGGATAGTGACTGTAGGGAGAGCACGACGTTTCTTTCTAGCTAGGGTGGTGTCAGTGACCTACCAGCCCTGACATTTATATACTTTTCACCTGTGTGGTTGTTGGATAGGAGGCGCCTCGGATATAGGTCTGTAAGGACCGGGAAACGTGTGTTCAGGAATAACTAATCCTCAAAAGTAAGAGAGGACCGGCCCTGAAGATCCAAGGTTCAAAGTGGGGTCCTGGGACATTTGCTAGTGTGTCTCGAACGCGGAGAGGAGCTTGACCCTTGCCTCGACTCAGGACGGAAATCCAATTTCCAATATGTGATATTGCGGTTTTAATTATAGAACTAGTACGGCGACATGATAGATGGTACCCATGCCGCCTATGATTGATATTTATGATTTGAATTGTTTTGACACTATACACCTATAATAGTATCAAATAATGTGTTTTAAACGTATCAAGCATGCTTTGGCTGTTATAAGGTAAAAACTCCATCCTCCGGCTTGCATGGCATTGTGTGATGGGACCTGGGTCTTATAACAGCTTCATTTTTCTTTATTTAGCATTGCGCTGTTTGTTTTATGCATTGGTATTTTAGGGAGGAAACCCGTTCTGTGTTATACGGCGTGGTCACTTGATTTACCTAACTTTAAAAATAAAGATAAATAACTGTTTTAGTTCTCACACCAGTCACATGACTGGCCTGGAGTTTATTGTTTTAACCTAAACTCTGGGTGCCCCTATTTTCCACACGGGCAGCTAGTAGTTTTGGTTTTGCAGATTTGTATTCACAAGATCCTGATTTACCGCTGGAACGATGCTCGGAAAGCTCTGTATCCGTGTATCACTTTCAGTTGTGTTTTGTATATATTTTTCCGCTGCTATGTAATTTATTGTAATCTCTGATATTATTCTAATGTATTTTATTCATTTATATTCTGTATATTCTTGTATCTGATGGAATTGTTGCAATAAGAATGAAATGTTCTTCCGTTTGCGTTCTATTTTGTCTTGTCCTCAATTCTATCCGTGCTTTCCTTCATGGGGAAGTTCGGGTCGTTTTATTGATTTTCAATTTTAAAATCATTTCCTTATTCATTCAGAAATTGAAATCAATACCAAATTGAACTGTATTTATAATCCATCAAAATTATTATTAGATTTTGAAATTATGATGAATTGTAACTATAGTATATTTCACAACAAGAGGAGATTTTATTTAGGTTTTTCATGATGGTTGAACATTTATTATAATATCTTTAAATTAGCAATTATTCCACGAACATCTCCTTTATCTATCATCATTCTGCCATTCATGATAATTTTATATAAATGTGGAGAGTTAATATGTTTTAAAATCTTTTTGAATAAACTGTGGAAATATTTGTGATAGAAATTAGGACTATGTTATTATTCAGAATTAGTGATAATTGAAAATTTTCAATAATCCCGGTACAGTTGAGCATATTTCATAATATAATTAATTTAGAAATTTATTTCACAGTCTGTATCTGTACCTACCACATTTCTATCATCCATATTGATTTTATGTATTGAGGAGTTTTTCATTTTGAAATTGAAAATAATAAATATTTAATATTCATAAGTGTTTCTCTAACCTCATTTAAAAATCCAAGCTCTGGTTATGCATGGTTAAGAGATAACTTATAATTTAAGCTACGACTGACCTCGTTTAAAAATCCAAATTCTTGTTATGCATGGTCTGTGTGCTCTTAAATAAAGATAAAGAAAAGAAAATGATTTGAATAAATAGAAATTAATTTGAAATGCTCCTTGGTGTTTATAAAAACAAGCATATCAATCCATTTTCTATTTGTGAAATGTGTTGAAATCTTATGACGTATTATTATTTGTTGGTTGATAGCTATTGGGATTTGAGATTATATGATTACGTCACTTAAGTTGAATTTACAATTATAGTCCAAATCCATCACTGTTTTTGTGCAAATTCTTTACAAATTTTATTGATTATTTTTTTTGGAAATTATTGGAAAATATTCATGTTTTTTGAACTCTCTCCATTATATATAAATTTCATCGTAAATCCATCATTCTATACAATGTGAAATATGCCACTAGTTCTCAGTTTATTATGATTTTTGTTTGACTGATTGAGATTTACGATGATTGTTCTTCCTCTTAAGTTGAAATTACAATGGTTAGTTAGTTTTCATCTATATTTTAAGTCTGAATCCTTTTGATGATAACAAAAGGGGGAGAATGGGTTGAGATTTTAATTTATGAGTGAATATTTCATAAATATTTTTAATTATGAAAATATATTGAATTCATTCGTTTAACTCATACACAGTTGTGGGGGAGTTTTCTGTTCTAGGGGGAGCTAATAAATAGGGGGAGTTTAATATTCACTGTCAAACACAATTATTATGCTCAAAATCTTTTATTTTTTTGTCGTCATCAAAAGGGGGAGATTGTTGTATATGACGTAGTTGTATACACAATTATATGATTTTTGTTTGATGATAACAACCAGATAAATATTATTTTAAATCTGTTTGTTACTGTACTTTTCTATATATATACCACAGACAGGAATATAATATTTATATTAAAATAGAATACGACTATACAGAAATTCAAATATTCACATAGTATTTTATCTGAATAGAATATTATATTTCAACATTTAAATAATACAAATTTATAACTCCAACTATTTGTACACTTCACTTATAATTTTCATTTCAGTACATAACTCCTCACTACAACACTCAGTTGCATATTTTTCATCTATACAAAAATTTATTGTTACATTTACATTCACTAACACTACACTGTCTTCTGTCTTCAGTGTTCGCTGCACAGTCAGTCCAGTCTTCATGTGTACTTGTCGCATGAAACACACGCACACACAGTACACTACAATAGAAATGAAACAGAAACAACGGGAATGTAAATTTTAATTTTAAAATTTTATTTTCCTCAAAATTTCGGTGTGTTTCTCATCATTTTTCATGACTTGATCTAATATGTGAATATAGCATGCACAATCTGATATATGAATATAGCACGCGCATGATACATGTATACACACACATGTGTATGTATATACACATATTTTAGTGCAGGGATAGGAAAATCATTCAGTTTGGCTGCATGTACACACGTGCATGAATATACACGTGTGCACTGCCTCGCCAAACAGTGTGCAACTGAGGGTAGCCGTGTGGACTACCTCGACTCAGTGCACATATGAAATATACAATGATCAACAAGCAACAATCATTGTCGAGCATAGGCAGCAGCATACATGAAACATGTCTGGCAATCTCAAATTGGTCGAGTATGAAACAAATGTACGCATGCAACATGTTCAATGAAATCAGCAAAAACAAGCATGGTAGATCATTTCATACAAAAAACAATGATCAATGTGGCAAGTATGTTCACAACATATATGTAGGTGGTCTAGCAGCATGATCATGTGTACATGAAGAAGGTCACACATTTCAGGCGTATACAAAGGACTCAAGTAAGGAGCATATACATGGAGTATTCTTAAAATGGACATTTTCAAGATACATCAAAGTAAACATTGGTTCCAACAACGTATACATGAATGTACTAATCAAGCAAAGTGATTAAAGTTTGTATGTGCAAAATTAGGTAAGTTAAAGTAAACATGATGTGCACAACATGAAGGTTCACATGGCAATTCAACATGGAAGTGTTACATATTAGTGTGCACCACTCAAGCAAAAGTGCAATTTCAAAATACAGTGTGAACGGTGCAAACACAAATCTGTCATGTTCAAGTCAGTGTGGAGGGATGCCCAACTTCAGGAATGAATGAACTCAAATAAAGATGCAAAAGATTGTGTCGAGCCCAACATATTAATTCACAAGCCAGCATGGTCGAGCAAATGGTGAAGGCTAGTACCATTGTAACGACCCAGAAAATCTGAACCAATTTAAAATTTTTAAATTGGCTAAAATAATGGATTTTAAATATTTAAAATAAATATTTTAAATAATGGCGATGAAAACTGAGTTTGAATCGACATTTGAAAACGAATATAATTAATTATAATTATATATAGAATTGAAAATGGCGCGGTAGTTCGATAATTCGATTTCAAACTTCAATTGAATATACCGGGTGCAAAACAATCCGGATTTTAGTGAAACCAAAAATATTTAAATCTGTTAGTGAATATCTTTCTAACGAATCCGACCAATCGAAATTTGGTAGCGGGAATCAAAAGATATGTCCAGTTGAAAATTCTGAATAGTCGCTATTGAATTCAGGCCCTTAAAAATGGACATTTTGCAAATGACCTCGGATTTCGACGAAACCACTTTTGTTAGATCCGCAGTGTCAGGTTATTGCTAGGTTTCAAATCTCATAATTTTTCGAATCAATATGTGAGCGTGGCAAAGGAAAACGCGTTTGACCGGTTTCAGTTGATTTTAATCGACTGGAAATTGGCCATTTTTCAAACGGTCTCAGAATTCGACGAAACTAGTTTTGTTAGGACCGTATCGTCAATACGAAGCTAGAAAATATTTTTCTGGAATTTTTCTAGTTAGTATGTGGCCCCGGTAATTTGAAATGTGCGTTTAAAATTCAATATAGTGATTTAAATGTAAATTCAACAGAAACTGATTGTAACGATCAAACCAGCTTGCGATACATATCCCATTGTGTTCGGAATGGGGGTAAAACGCTATGGGCGTCAGGCGGTGGGCCTCGTTTCGAGGTCGTATGAAAAAGTCAACCTTTTTGTAAAAATAGAAATAATTAAATAAAAAAAAATAAAACAATATAATTTCCCTCCCCATACCCTTCGTACTGGCCCCCCCCCCCCTTTCAAAATTCAATCAACCAGAAAGAAAAAGAAAAAGAAAAAAAAAACACTAAAACCTCGACGGCGACGCCACCACCGCAGTCCCCTTCGAAGCCATCGCCACCCCCCCCCCCCCGTCGAATCAAATCGCGACCCCTCGAAGCCATCGCTTCGCCGACTCTTCCTCCTGCTGCCGACATCGACGCCGACCCCTCGAAGCAGCGCCGCCCTTACCTCGAAGCCACCTCCGACGAACTGCAGAAACCCCCCCTCCTTCTCGTTACTGTAAGTCGATTTGTTTTATTTTTTTTATTATTTATTATTCTGTAAAAAAAACTGAACAGATTGTAAAAGGATTTAAAACTGAGTTTTTTTTTTAAAGATTTTTAAAACTGAATTTTAAAAACAGATTTTAAAGGGTTTGAAAACTGAACAGATTTTAAAAGGATTTTTAAACTGAATTTTAAAAGGATTTTTAAACTGATTTTTTTTAAAAGAATAAAAACTAATTTGTTTAAATAGTAAAAACTGATTTTTAAAGAATTAAAAACCTGATTTTTAAAAAGAATTAAAAACCTGATTTTTAAAAAGAAATAAAAACCTGATTTTTAAAAGGAAATAAAAACTGATTTTCAAAAAGCATATAAAAACTGATTTTTGGAAAAGGTTTAAACTTCAAAGAGAAAAAGGTTTGAGCTTTAGGAAAAAAAAAAGATTTGAACTTTAAAAAGAAAAATCATATTTTTATATATTGAAAGTCGAAGTAAAAATCATATTTTTATATATTGAATAGCGTGGAAAAAAATCATATTTTTATATATTGAATAGCATCGTAAAAATTCGATTTTTACATATGTAGAGAATACGGGTGAAAGCGACAAAAAGGCGAAGATTTCTCTAAAGGAAGTGTCGTGAAGTTGGATAGCTATTGGTGAGATTTCTGATTTAAAAATATTATATGTGTGTGAAATGAAAGTGAATAGCTATATATATAAATTGCTATATATATATATATATATATATATATATATATATATATATATACACGCCCCTCGTCCACAAACCATGGACGATATCTATTGGTTGAAATTGTTGTGAAAATTGATTGATAGTGAATGATTGTTTGGGATTGTTTGTGATTGATATTGGTTGATGGTGGTTGAAAAATACCCGTTTGTGATTGTGAAATATTTGGTTGAAACCACATAGGATTAGTTTGTGGAAATGAAATAAATATATACATGCCGCCTGCGTGCGAACTAGATGCATGAACCCCATTGTCAAAAACCGCGAGGTTTTAAGGTAGAGCGAGGAGCCGTACTAGGGACGGTCCCGGTTTAACTACCCTGCCGTTATGCTGCCGAAATTTTGAATAATATTCGTGTGTTTGAATTATTTTCATATGCTTAAACTATATTTATTCATTGAATAGAAAACATTCATGTGTTGAATTGATATTCATTCGTTGATTAGAAATTCATGTGTTGAATGGTATTCATATTTTGAAATAAATTGTTTGATGATAAAAATCCTATTTTATCACCAACTTGAACTATATAGAAAAATAGAGTTTTGAAATGAATTGTTTTACAAAAAAAAAATCACATTTTTATTGTATACATAAATCGTTGAAATGTGAAGTGTTAAAAATAGCCACTTGTTCAAAATAAACATATATGAGTTGAAATATTCATTAATTAGCTAATGAAATGATTTGCACCTATTTATGTAACATTAGAATGAATGGAGTTTTTAAACCAAATAGAAATCAAATATGAAGTCGAATAGAAATTGATAAATGATAAGAACTGTATATATATGTACATGCAATATTCATTGAACAGGTTATAGCAAAGGGGCTAGAGAAGAGGAATAAAATTTTGTGCCCGACAAATAGGTACACATTTACTGATTTGTTTGGGTGATGATTTTGAGCCTGTTGGCTAGCCGCTTGGCTTTTTCTTTTTCTTTTTGAGATTAGAAGGACCGGGAACGCTATTTGCGATTTCCCGATGCTCCCGGTGCAGGGGAGGTTATGGCGAAATTTTTCCAAAATTTAAGGTGTTAGAAAAATATTTGAAGTGAAAACGATATGGAAATCATTGAATGAACTATATTTATATAAATATATAAATATAAATAAAATTAAAACGAAACGAGGCCGTGCAGTTCGTATTTTGAAACCGTGATTTCAAACGACTAGTGCGGGAAATCCGACCATTGGATTTTCCCGAAACCTCAACCGTCGGGTTCGCCTTGGAATAATCATTCCAACGGCACCAACCTTGTAAAAATCCAACGGTTGGATTGTCTGGAATGTTTAATTCAAATTTGAAGAAAAACAGCGCCAGAAGCGATTATATTTATATATATATAAATATAATTATATATTTAATCGAATAACGACGTTGCAGTTCGTATTTTGAAATCGAAATTTCAAACGATTGTACCGGGAGATCCGACCGTCGGATTTTCCCGAAACTGGAACCGTTGGATTCGTTTTGAAAAGACCTTTCTAATGATGTAAATTTTGTGAAGATCCAACGGTTAGATTTTCAGATATGTGTAAATCAAATCCGAAGAAAAACAGCGGCACGGCCGCGTTATGGCCCGAAGCGTCGTTTTGAATATATGGGCTATTTTAAAATAAATAAAAATAGCGATAAATAGTTATAAAATATCATAAGCGATATGGAATGGAAATAAACTGAATTTGTTTGATTTATGTGATATTTGATGGTTGAATGTGTTTGGTGTGAAAATTACATTAAAGAACAAAATTGGTGTTGTCGAAAAATTTAACCATTGAAATAAATTGAATTGAAATTCTAAATGTGCGTGAATTATTTGAGAAGGCCGAGTTAATTCTCATTTCAAATAATTGACTGACGATTGAAAGTCGAAGATAAAGACGGTGGTCGAAGACCGGAGATCTTCACCTCGTTTGGATGGTAACCGAGGTCCTGATTGGGAGGCATCCCGAAATATGGATAATGAGTGGTGATCGTCCAGACGTACGTGGTGATCGATGGGTTTGCGAGGTATTTAGTGCCTCCGGTTTCGTTCAGACCCAGAACGGACTTGTAAATGGACTGTGTGTCCGACATTGGATTTTATGCTATGTTGATTGATCTCTGTTAAATATACATCTGTTTGGCGGCGGAGAATTTATTCTTTTGCTTAACGCCCTTCTCTGAGACGTACGAGCTCAGAGGTTGTATATCGATGGACATCAATCGCATGGCGTGAATTGCCTGTGTGGCATGCTAAGATGCAGTGATCAGGGCTTCTGTTGAAAAGCAAAGTCTTGTGGTGATGATCAAAGCACCGCCTGTGTGGCGTAGCTTTGTGTATAACGTGAATTCGCGAGCCTCACACCCCGGTATGAACCTAAAACGGGAGAAGGACCTCAGGGAGGGCATGCGTTTCTTTCTAGCTAGGGTGGTGTCAGTGACCTACCAGCCCTGACATTTATATACTTTTCACCTATGTGGTTGTTGCTGTTGCGAGGCGCCTCGGTTTGATCGGACGATCCGGGTCCGATGGAGTCATTCGTTGGCTCGTTTACGCCCCAAAGGGCGGGGAAACGTAGTGTTCAGGCATTTTAATCCACATCGGTGGACCGGCCCTGTCGCTCCGAAGGCTTGACTGAGTACTTGCCTGTGGCTCGGGCTAGAGAGTCACGAATTCGGTAAGGACTATCTTTTGCCTTGGTTCCTGACGGAAAACCAATTTCCAAATACGTGACTGTGCGGTTTTGATTGTATACCTATATATGGCGACATAGTGGTATGGGGCATTAATGCCGTCTATGATTGATAGTTATGATTTGAAATTGTTTTCAAAACATATAAACACTAGCAATAATATCAAATGCCTTTGTTTTATTCGTATCAAGCATATTTGGCCGTTATAAGGTAAAAACTCTATCCTCCGGTTTGCGTTGCATTGTGTGATGGGAACTGAGTCTTATAACGGCTTCATTTTTATAAAAAGCATAGCGATGTTTAAAAGAATGATTTGTTTTAAAGCACTGGCAATCCAATGGAGTAAACCAGTTCCACGAAAGTGGCGTGGTCCTGTGATTAGCCAAATTATATATGTGTTGAGTAGATTTCTCATACCAGTCCCATGACTGACTCGTAGTTTGTTTCACTCTCAAACTCGGGTGCCCCTTTTTCTACACGGGCAGCCTTGTATTCAGGTTTAGCTGGTTCTTTTTCTGGATAGCTGGAGCTGAAGATGGATTCTATCATTTATTTCTTTTTATGCTGTTCAGCTCCTATTGTACATATCTTGTTTATTTCCGCTGTAGACATTTATGTATAGCTGAACTGTATTTGTACTAAGTAAGATCCTGTGTACTGTGTAACTCTGATGATTACTTTTATCCAGTATATTTTGTTGTTCATTCTGGTGTATTTATTTAATTCTGTTCTGCTATTATATGTTTCTGTGTTATATTCCAAAGATAACCTTGTTTCCGTGAAAACGGGAAATCGGGTCGTCTCAACCATGTGCATGAATACACAACATGTTTCAAGACAAGTATTTTTGTTCAAATGCAAATGGCTCTACATAGATGAATTGTAATACATGGAAAAGTTTATACAGCAGTTCTACAAACATAAAGGAATAAAACAGTAAAATATGTCAAATGGTCGAGTCACATAGACACAGCAAAGTTGCTATGCAATTCATATGGACGCAGCATTGATTCAATTCAGCATGTACATTAGGAATCTCAAGTGAAGCTACAACAAAACTATTTCTACGCAACTGTATGGTATGTGTGAGAAATTTCATGGATATATGGTGCAAATTAAATGAAATAAACATTTCCAAATTTACAAATATCATCAAATCATTCAGCAAGTCAATGCAACAAAATTCAAATGAACATATAAGGCATGTTATTTTTTTGCCTCAAGTATTTTAGAATAATTCAAGGCAAAAAGAAATATATATATTTCCAGTTTTGTCGAGCAAAAAGGGGAAAGCAATGCATGCATCATCAATCAGTAAAGGCTAGGAAATAAAAACAAATTCGAACAATGCAACATATCAGGAAATCACAGAAAATCATGTTTGGCAAGAAAACAATTTCTCTCCAAGAATATACAATCAGTTTTTAGACAAGGGAAAGCATTTAATTGCTTTCAAAAATCACATCTTTTCTCTGGAAAAGTAGTGCTCATGCTTGTGGCAAGTTCTATATATATTTCAAAATATTATAGTATAATATTTGGCAAGGTATTCATAGCCATCAAGCACGCAATCAGTTTTTAAACCGAGGAAGCAAAAGTGGAAACATACTCAATTCAACGCAAACCGATTATTCAAGGCAAATCAAAAGGGGGAACACGAAAAAATCAATCAGGCCAAGTTATAATAGGTGAAATCAAAGAGCGATTATAGGAACATATTATCCTATATACACCGGTATCATCATAGGCTTATTTATTGAAACAACTCAGAACGATTCTAGGGGAATTCAAAGACATAAAATACAGAGAACTCACATTTTCTTCACGAGTGTTTTCGATCACAACAATCCACAAATCAGAGTATCAGAGCCATCCATAGTTTTCGAAATATCAAAGAATTGATTCCAAAAGAAAACGATCGAGATTCGATTTGGGATTTGAAGGAAACCCAAATTCCCATTTTATGGCGGCCATATTCATTCTCCAAAGGGAAAAGTGTAATGGGCAAAATGAATGAACAAATGGACCCGGCCTAGTTCCTTTGTAACCTAGCAAATATTTTAAAGGGGGAATTTTTTTCCTCCTTGATTTTTAGGGTTTTTCCTTTATTTTTTTTGGATTTTATTGTGTTGTATTTTTACAATTACTTGTAATCAATCCGAACAGTTTCTAATTCTGTAAAATCTAGGGAAAACCAGTTATGGTGTTAACTGGTAGTTTTCTAGAGTCTGTAAAATCTAGGGTTACAGATTACGGGTTTGAAATTCAGGAAAATCTGGTCAAGGTGATATTGGTCAGTCTAGGGTTTTGAGCGTAGGGTTAGTACAGGAGCAAGGAGTACAAGTTTACATTTTCTGTAAGCGGGAACTGTTATTAACTCCTAGTAGAAACTTAGGAATGCAGCAGTAGGCAGAATTTTGCCGAAGCAAGGTATATCGTGTGTTATTTAATTTCTTCATTTTTATTTCTGCTGCATTCTGTGATCTGTGAATATTTTAATATCCCATAATATTTGGACTCTGCGATAATTTGTGATAAACCTTATTCACCCCCCTCTAGGGTTAATCTAGATCCAACACTCAATACTTCAATTCATTTGCGTTTTGGGTTTGTAGTGCTTGGGCAAGTTATTTTCTTCTCAATACTTCAGATATTGCTAGTCCGTAGTGTTGATAGTTTTTGGGTTTGTCAGTCCAACGTGAATAATAACCACCTATTTTGATTTACACCACGTATTTAAGATACCCGTTGATTAGATTCATATCAGAATACGTTATTGCTATCATGTTTAAGTTTAGTGCTATCCCCATACAGTGTTTAATATGTTATTGAACTTTCTAAAATTCTGCTGTTATCCCTTTTGTAGGTTGTACAAGGGACTTGTGCCACTATGGGGTCGTCAAATTCCTTGTAAGTAATTGATTCTCACTGTAGTGCCTGTTGGTCCTTATGCATTGATTTTTGTTGCTATTTAATATTATAGGTACATTAGCTTGGTTCGCTTGAAGCTTGTTAAATAATTTTTGTGAACTGATTCAAATTGGTAAAAAGAATCAAAATTGGAATTTTCTGATATCTCCATATAATTTTTGCATAGTAAAAGCTAGAATCATATGGGTCTTAGATTTTCATATTCTTACCTTTAATATTTTTAAAGATGTTACATGTTATTTGAAACATCTGGCAACCTGATGGACTTGAAAATGCCTTAGACACACTTTCGTTTTTTAAAACAATGATTGATGGTATAGAACATATTATTTGAAATATCTGGCAATATCTTATGTGCAGGATATGTCTCTCATGGTTTAGCTTTGATAGCTTGTCTATGGTAGCCTGTCTACCAATGCACCGCTGCATGTTTATAGATCACAGCTCTACCAAATATTGAGGCAAAGAAGCGGTATGAATTTTTGGAGACTGTGAGTGCAAAAATGGATGCACATCTTCGCTATTTTAAGCAAGTTAGTTTCTTTATTTCCTCTTTCTTGTATTCACTTATCTTATATTTCACACGAAAATATTTAATGTACAGTGTTATCTAGCGAAGGAGTTGGAAGCATTTGTGAAATCAAATACACATCAAGTTCTATATTATTTTCGATGATTTGAATGTAATGATATATAAAATATTATAGATGATTTGAATGTAATGATGAAGGTTTTGGATGGATTTATTCTATGTACAAAACTGGTATTGCAGAATTTTAATTAAATCATTGTTTTTGCTTTCTTTTACTGTAGCATTTGTCGTCTTCTATTGTTGCATTTACTTTTTTATGATGTTGCATTTCAAGATAATAGTGTTGCATTACATAATATAATGGTCTTGTATTAAATAAAATATTATTAATTCCACATGGCACGTATGCCCCATAGCTGATGTGGCATGTGACACATGGGCATCATACGTGGAAGCAGATGTGGCCCTCAGTATCATGACCTGGAAGCCATGTTCTGTGAGATGACCCGAACTTCACCGGTAAGGAAAGCCCAGATTGAGTTGAAAACAAACCACATCAGAACACAAAAAGAAGAATATTTCATCGCTTATTACAACAATTTCATCAGAATACAAGAATATACAGAGTATGAATAAATATTACACATTCGATAAATATCAGAGATTTACAAATTACAATGCATCGGAAAATAATACAAAACACAACTGAAAAGAATATACGGATACAGAGCTTTCTGAATATCGCTTCAGCTGTAAATCAGGATCCCATAAATATAAATCAGCAAAACCGAAACTACTAGCTGCCCATGCGGAAAATAGGGGCACCCAGAGTTTAGGTTAAAACAATAAACTCCAGGTCATTCATGTGACTGTTGTGAGAACCAAAATAGTTATTAATCTTTATTTTAAAGTTAGGTAAACCAAGGGACCACGTCGTATAACATGGAACGGGTTTCCTTCCAAGTATACCAGTGCATAAAACAATAGTGCAATGCTAAAGTAAAGAACAATGAAGCTATTATAAGACCCGGGTCCCATCAAACAATGCAACACAAGCCGGAGGATAGGTTTTTACCTTAAAATAGCCAAAGAATGCTTGATACGCTTAATTTCATCTTTTATTATTACTATAAGTGTATAGTGTCAAAACAATTTCAATCATAAGTATCAATCATGGACGGCATGGGTACCATATATCATGTCGCCAATACTAGGCTCTACAATCAAAACCGCAAATGTCTCGTATTGGAAATTGGATTTCCATTTGTGAACCGAGGCAAGGGATCGTCCTCACCGGTTCGAGACAATCTACCCCATGTCTTAGGATTAGAGCTTGAGTGACCCTTGGATATTCAGGGCCGGTCCACCGATGTGGATTAAAATGCCTGAACACTATGTTTCCCCGCCCTTTGGGGCGCAAATGAGCCAAATGACTCCATCGGCTCCACATAGTCACCGATATATCCGAGGTGCCTCACAATCCAACAACCACACAGGTGAAAATAATATATATTTCAGGGCTGGTAGGTCACTGAAACCACCGTAGCTAGAAGGAAATGCATACCCTCCCTGCAGTCCTCTCCCGTTTCTAGTTCACACCAGGGTGTGAGGCTCGCGAATTAATGCTACACAAAGTTGTGCCACACAGGCGGTGCTTTGATCATCAACCAAAAGAATGCTTTTCAACAGAAGCCTTGATCATTTGCATCTTAGCATGCCACATAGGCAAACCACTCCATGCAACCGATATCCATCAATTACACAGAATGATATCCAATGTCAGACACATAGTCCATTTACAAGTCCGTTCTGGGTCTGAACGAAACAGAAGGCACCTTGTACCTCGCATATCCATTGATCTCCAAGTAAGTCTGGACGATCACCAACTGATTCCCTCCTCTTGGGTGTACAGCCCAATCAAGATCATCAGTAATTATCCAAACGGTGCGAAGACCTCCGGTCTTTGACCACCGTCTTCATTCTCGACACACCGTCGAATCAGTTATTCAGAAATGGGATAAACCCGGTCTTTCTGAATAACTCCCGTATATAATAAACAAGTGTTACACAAACACAACATACGCCTCATTCCAATTCAGAATATTCTTTTATTCAAATATTCTTACACTTTGGGAAAGGTTCCCATTAATTTTATGAAAGATAAATTCTATAAATTTATTCTTTAATCTTGTTTTGAATAACAATTCAAACCAAATTATGATTTATCCAAACTAGTCGGAATTAGAGAACCTTACCGAAGTAATCACTTGTTAAATTTCCCAACCCCAACTTATTCATCCCATGAAGTAAAACTGGTAATAATTCATATCTAAACCATGGTGTTATCGGTAAATTCAATTACCATTTCACGTTCAAATCTAATTAAAGATTTAACTATCGCCTGGAGCAAAACTGGTGATACCCCCATCCTCGATCATTTCAATCTAATTAAAGATTCATTAAAACTCCACTTGGTTTTAATCTTCCCAAAAATCAATATTAATGATTATTTAACTTGGGAAATCATATCCTGTCTTTAACTGGGTTAAAGAACCAAAGTCATTTAAAACACGGTCCACGATAAACCCAAACTCACATTCCATTTACAATGGAATCTTCATGGAAAACAAATCGATATATATAATCGATATAAACTTCCATATCCGACTAATAATATAAATGGAATAACTGCAAAGCCTTTTAAATTCCAGATATATTAGTTGTCTTCCTCCACAGAAATTCACTTCGATTATTACCAAATCGAATTCCATTCTATTCCAATTTATTTTCTTAAATTGGAAAACTTTACTTTGGAAAATCTCCTTTAAATCTTAACAAAAGATTTATAAATTCCAAATCACGTTTCACTGTAAATCGGGTTAAAGAACGAATGTCGTTAAAACATAGTTCACAATAAACCCAATTCACATTCCACTAATTATCGGGTTAAAAAACAAGCGTTATTTAAAACACCGTTCACCTCAAACCCAAATCCCATTTGATATTAAATAAAGGACTCTGAATAGAAAATATATCGGCTTATATTCAATATCAAATTCTACGACCAACAAATATCGTATTGGAAATAACGATGTAAATATATCTTTCAAATTTCCATAACAATATCTGTATAGTCACGAAATCCAACATCGAAATATTCCAAAGACAATTTCAATTCAAATCCATTCCAATTCAATTATTGGAATTTCTGGTTACTTTTAAAACCCTTTCAATTCCAATTTATTTATTTCAAAAATAAATAGATTATAATTCTAGTTCAAAACTAGTTCGTTTCGATAAAAATCCATTTTATCTTTTCCAATATGGAATTTTTCATCCCGATTCTTTCCAAATCATTTCTGATGACTTTTACACAAATTATTGTTATTTTTAATAATTTTATCAAGGCCCGTACAGTCGATTTCCATCAACGGCCATCGAACTACACTTACAGCGACCTTTTCCAAATTTGATTTGGACATAGTTCCAAATCCAACCGTTAGATTTCAAATCTCTAATATTCGTTAGAAAGCACTTTTCGGTACGAACCTAAAGGTTCCAGTTTTTGGAGAATCCGACAGTCGGATCTCCCGAAATATCCATTCGAAGTCAGTGGTCGAAATTCGCGAACTGCCGCTGCGCGGCGCGTTCTATTCAGGCCATTATATATATATATATGTATAATATTTCATCGATTTCCTTTTAATACATATTTTATAAATCATTTTAAATTCGTTTTCAAAACGATTTCAACTTCCTGTTCAATTTCAAATCAAAATTGAGTATTCCATATCATCGATATACAGATGACAATATTTTCAAAATATTAGATTTTGAAATCAATTCCTTTTTTATATTTATTATAAAATCGATATAAATATCGTTCACGTCAAAATGGCGTCAATCTAACCAACACGGCTTTATATATTTCAATAACTTTGTTATTCTATTCAACAAATGAATATTTTCTTCAACACATGAATGTATACTTTATTCAACACATGAATATTTATTAATTCTTCCTTACAATAGAAATGTGAACTTTATTGTATAAATTTTTCGTTCAACACATGAATTTTCTTTTATTCAACACATGAATATATATTTTATTCAGCACATGAATTTTCTTTTGTTCAACACATGAATATATATTTTATTCAACACATGAATTTTCTTTTATTCTTTATTTTCCAAATTGGAATGAGGCCCAATCAATTACCATATAATGTTAATTATATGGATTCCCTACAACACATGTTTATAATAGCAATGATAAATAAATAATCACCCATCATCCAGAGTGCACCACACAACTGCATAAGCATTAAATATAATTATTTAACGCTTATAACAACCTGCCAATCAATCGATCGACAAACAGCTAAGTATTGGGACTAGTGTATGGCCAATTTCATTCCAGCACCGGTGTGGGGTTTTCAAACAATCAAACACATGTTTTATTTGTGCAATTGGGCGATGTGTAAAATTTATCTTCCCAATCCATATCAGTTAAATGTGTTAAATAAAAAAATCGTCCGATTTGTTTATAAATATTTATTTTTATACACGTTAAAAATTATATTTTTAACTATAAAATATTTTCAACTATAAAATATTTTATTCCATTCCACTTCACACAATCAACTTTCACAACACATCATTTAAACAACCAAGTCATCCATGGTCTGTGGACGATTGGTGTCGGGTGCTGCTAAGCACCATCTGCATCCTAGTTTATATTTCAACTAGAAAACAAACTAAAAGTGAGAAGTTCTCACCGAGGGTTCCACTCCATCATTCTTTAATTCTAAACGGTTCGAATTTGCCCCAAATTTCAATGTGATCTTTTCCCGCTGTTCATAGTAAAAATCACTTTTTTATTATCACTACATGTACATAAAAATCATATTTTTATTTCCACTTCATATATATAAAAATCAAATTTTTATCCCATTACATCTATAAAGTTCTTATCTTTATATTCGCAAAAATCTAATATTTATATATATAAAAATCATGCTTTTCTATTTTTAAAAATCTAATCTTTTTATAAAGAAAAATCAAATCTTTCTATGTATAAAAATCTAACCTTTCTCTGTGTTAAAAATATAATCTTTTTGGTAACCAAAAATCTAATTTTTCCTAAATAAAAATATAAACTTGCCTATAAAAAAATATAAACCTTCCTATAAACAAAGTAGAAACCTTCCTATAAACAGAATATAAACTTTCCTATAAACAAAATATAACTTTCACCTTAGCAATTGAAGGAGGGGGAGAAATGTTTGCTGACTGAATCGGATAAAGGGGGAAAGGCTGGCGGCAAGGCAAAAGGGGGAGCAGTTGTCATCGTGGTGGTGGGTGCCTCCAATGGCGTTGCGACGGTGGTAGTAGCCGGGCGGCAACGCATCGATCTGGAGAAAGGGGGTGCGGTCCTTGAACCGGGCGAAGGGGGGGGGGGGGTTCTCGAGTGGAGGACATGGATGAGGGAGATGGAGGCAGCGGCTCCGCCTCTGGGGGGGGGGTGAGGGGGAGGGGGATCGATCGTCAGAGGGGGGCGACGGGGAGTAAATCTCAATTTCCCTCTTTTTATTTATTTATTTTATCGTTGGTTGACTGATGTGAGAGAAGAGGGAGGGGTGTTTGGAGTTATATAATTATTTTAATAATATTTTATTTAGATTTTCATATTTATTCTTCGAACCTTAAATCGAACCCACCGACTGTCGCCCCTAGCCAATTACCCCCATTTCAAACACAATGGGATATATTTCGCAAGCCAATTCGACTGTTTCGGTCAGTTTTCTTTTAAATTGGAATATAAATCAATATATATTTAATTTGAACGCACGTTTCAATTTACTGGGGTCACATACGGACTCTAAAAATTCCAAAAAAATATTTCTAGCTTCGTGTTGACAATACAGACCTAACAAAACTAATTTCGCCAAATTCTGAGGCCGTTTGAAAAATGGCCATTTTTAAGGGCTAGAATTCCATAGCGACTATTCTGAATTTTCAACTAGGCGTAACTTTTGATTCCCGCTATGAAATTTCAATTTTTCAGATTCATTGTAAAGATATTTTAAATAGATTATAATATTTTGATTTCGCTTAAATCCGGTTTATTTTGAATCCTGTACATTCATTTGAACTTTGAAATCGAATTTTCAAACTACTACGCCATTTTCAATTCCTTTTATAATTAAAAATAATTATTTATATTCTAGCGATGATTCAAATAAATATATACGTTCAATTTCTATTCAAAATAAATTTCTCGTCGCTGTTATTTAAGATAATTCATTTTAAATACTCAAAATTCGCTAAAATTGCCAAAATAAAATTTTTACATTGGCTCAGATTTCCGGGTTATTACAATCTCCGCCCCTTAAAACTTTTCGTCACCGAAAAGGAACGAAGCTGAAAGTTGTTTAACAAACCAACTCAACTTCCAGTATTTTCGTTATGGCTTTGGTTCTTCAACTTTTCAATTTCTAAGAACTTTTCAAATTTTTCAAAAATTAGGCTAACACCCTAAATTTTCGAAATTTTTTGCCATAACCACCCCTGCATCGGGAGCTTGGGGATATTTCAAATAGCCTCCCAAGGCCCTCACCAGTCCAAAAAGAAAAAGAAACAGCCAATCGGCTCGTAAAATCATCTAAATCCAAGAAATACAATAAACATGTACCTATTTGTCGGGCAAACAATTTTATTCCTCTTCTCTAGACTCTTTACTATGACCTGTTCAATGTACGTAAATGCACATATATGTATTTCCAAACAATTCTCAAGTCAGTTCAATATTTGGTACAATTTGGTCTAAATGGTTAAAAATATCAAACCAATAATCAAACAACACAACCATCAATCAATTAGCGAATTAATGTTTCAAATTCATAATTTTGATACAGATACAGAAATCATGTTTTTCATGCGAATTCACAACAATAGCGCTATCGAGTTTTGGTTCTCACACCAGTCTAATGGAAATATATAAACATCCCACTTTCGAAATTTGAATACAAATGCTGATGACGCCGCGGCATCATCAGAATCATCTCCGGGCGACACGAGTGTGATTCTATATCTATTCAACATATTAAAACTTTGAATACATGTAGATCAGACGTATATGCAAAATCTTTACATACTGGATTGTCCAAATCAATATAAATAAATATTCAAATACGAATAATTTAATTTAATTTTTTTCAAAATAAAATTTTATTTTCATTTTATTTTAAAAACATCACTCTTCACACTCGTTCTAGGATACTACTTATCCTATCTCTAATGAGTCATTCTCGTTGGATATTACTAATCCAATCTTTGATGAATTCTTTCGTTTGATTCTAATGTGTCTTATTCTCCGAGCTCTGTAAACCAAAGCTCTAATACCAACTGAGACGACCCAAACTTCCCCGGTAAGGAAAGCCCGGATTGAGTTGAGAACAAACCACATCAGATCACAAAAAGAAGAACATTTCATTGCTTATTACAACAATTTCATCAGAATAGAAGAATATACAGAGTATGAATAAGTATTACACATTCAATAAATATCATAGATTTACAAATTACAATGCAACGGAAAATAATACAAAACACAATTGAAAAGAATATACGGATACAGAGCTTTTCGAATATTGCTTCAGCTGTAAATCTGGATCTTGTGACTATAAATCTGCAAAACCAAAACTACTAGCTACCCGTGCAGAAAATAGGGGCACCCAGCGTTTAGGTTAAATCAATAAACTCCAGGTCAGTCATGTGACTGGTGTGAGAACTAAAACAGTTATTAATCTTTATTTTAAAATTAGGTAAATCAAAGGACCACGCCATATAACATGGAATGGGTTTCCTCCCAAGAAAACCAGTGTATAAAACAACAACGCAATGATAAAATAAAGAACAACGAAGCTATTATAAGACCCATGTCCCATCACACAATGCAACACAAGCCGGAGGATAGGGTTTTACCTTATAATAGCCAAAGAATGCTTGTTACGCTAAATTTCATCTTTTATTATTACTATAAGTGTATAGTGTCAAAACAATTTCAATCATAAATATCAATCATAGACGGCATGAGTACCATATATCATGTCGCCAATACTAGGCTCTACAATCGAAACAGCCAATGTCTCGTATCGGAAATTGGATTTCCATCTGTGAGCCGAGGCAATGGATCGTCCTCACCGCTTCGAGACAATCTAGCCCATGTCTCAGGATCAGAGCTCGAGTGACCCTTGGATCTTCAGGGCCGGTCCACCGATGTGGATTAAAATGCCTGAACACTACGTTTCCCCGCCCTTTGGGGTGTAAATGAGCCAAATGACTCCATCAGCTCCATATAGTCACTGATATATCCGAGGCGCCTCGCAATCCAACTACCACACAGGTGAAAATAATATAAATGTCAGGGCTAGTAGGTCATTAACACCACCCTAGCAAGAAGGATACGCATGCCCTCCTTCCAGTCCTCTCCCATTTCTGGTTCGCACCGAGGTGTGAGGCTCGCGAATTAACGCTACACAAAGCTGTGCCACACAGGCGGTGCTTTGATCATCAACCACAAGACTCTTCTTTTCAATAAAAGCCTTGATCATTTGAATCTTAGCATGCCACACAGGCAAACCACACCATGCAACCGATATCAATCAATCACACAGAATGATATCCAATGTCAGACACACAGTCCATTTACAAGTCCATTCTGGGTCTGAACAAAGCCGGAGGCACCTTGTACCTCGCATATCCATCGATCTCCAAGTACGTCTGGACGATCACCAAGTGATTCCCTCCTCTTGGGTGTACAGCCAAATCAAGATTTTCAGTAATTATCCAAATGATGTGAAGACCTCCGGTCTTCGACCACCGTCTTCATTCTCGACACACCGTCGAATCAGTTATTCAGAATGGGATAAACCCGGTCTTTTTGAATAACTCGCGTATATAATAAACAAGTGTTACACAAACACAACATACGCGTCATTCCAATTCATAATATTCAAATATTCTTACACTTTAGGAAAGGTTCCCATTAATTTTATCAAAGGTAAATTCTTTAAATTTATTCTTTAATCTTCTTTTGAATATCAATTCAAACAAGGTTATGGTTTATCCAAACTAGTCGGGATTAGCGAACCTTACCGAAGTAATCACTTGTTAAATTTCCCAACCCTAACCTATTCATCCCATGAAGTAAAAATGGTAATACTTCATATCTAACACCATGGTGTTATCGGTAAATTCAATTACCATTTCACGTTGAGATCTAATTAAAGATCTAACTATCGCCTGGAGAAAAACAGCTGATACTCCATCCTCGATCATTTCAATATAATTAAAGATTCATTAAAACTCCACTTGAATTTAATCTTCCCAAAAATCAATATTAATGATTATTTAACTTGGGAAATCATATCCTGTCTTTAACTGGGTTAAACAACCAATGTCATTTAAAACACGGTTCACGATAAACTCAAAATCACATTCCATTTACAATAGAATCTTCATGGAAAACAAATAGATATATATAACCAATATAAACTTCCATATCCGACTAATAATATAAATGGAATAACGAAAAAGCCTTTTAAATTCCAGATATATTAGTTGTCTTCCTCCATAGAAATTCACTTCGATTATTACCAAATCAAATTCCATTCTGTTCCAATTTATTTTACTAAATTGGAAAATTTTACTTTGGAAAATCTCCTTTAAATCTAAACAAAATATTTATAAATTCTAAATCACATTTAACAGCAAATCGGGTTAAAGAAAGAATGTCGTTAAAACACAGTTCACGATAAACCCAATTCACATTCCATTAATTATCGTGTTAAAGAACAAGTGTTATTTAAAACACAGTTCACGACAAACCCAAATCCCATTTGATATTAAATACAGGACTCTGAATAGAAAATATATCGGCTTATATTCAATATCAAATTCTACGACCAACAAATATCGTATTGGAAATAACGATACAAATATATCTTTCAAATTTCCTTAACAATATCTGTATAATCATGAAATCCAACATGAAATATTACAAAGAAAATTTCGATTCAAATCCATTCCAATTCAATTATTGGAAATTCTGGTTACTTTTAAAACCCTTTCAAATCCAATTTATTTATTTCCAAAATAAATTGATTATAATTCTAGTTCAAAACTAGTTCATTTCGATAAAAAAAACTATTTTTATCTTTCCAAATGTGGAATTTTTCATCCTAATTCTTTCCAAATCATTTCTTATGATCTATACACAAATTGTTGTTTTTTTAATAATTTTATCAAGGCCCGTACAGTCGATTTCCATCAACGGTCATCGAACTGCACTTACAGCGACCTTTTCCAAATTTGATTTGGACATAATTCCAAATCCAACCATTAGATTTCAAATCTCTAATATTCGTTAGAAAGCTCTTTTTGGTACGAACCCAACGGTTTGGGCATTAGGAGAATCCGATAGTCGGATCTCCCGAAATATCCGTTTGAAGTCAATGGTCGAAATTCGCGAACTACCGCTGTGTGGCGTGTTCAATTCAGGCCATTATATTGTATATAACATATATAATATATATAATATATATTTCATTGATTTCCTTTTAAAACATATTTTATAAATCGTTTTAAATTCATTTTCAAAACGATTTCAACTTCCTATTCAATTTCAAATCAAAATTGAATATTCCATATCATCGATATACAAATGATAATATTTTCAAAACATTAGATTTTGAAAACAATTCCTTTTCGATATTCATTATAAAAATGAAAAAAATCGATATAAATATCGTTCACGTCAAAATGGCGTCAATCTAACCAACACGGCTTTATATATTTCAATAACTTCGTTATTCTATTCAACAAATGAATATTTTCTTCAACATATGAATGTATACTTTATTCAACACATAAATATTTATTAATTCTTAATTAAAATAAAAATGTGGTCTTTATTGTATAAATTTTTCATTCAACACATGAATTCCCTTTTATTCAACACATGAATATATACTTTATTCAACACATGAATATTTATTTAATTCAACATATGAATATATATTTTATTCAGCACATGAGTTTTCTTTTGTTCAACACATGAATATATATTTTATTCAACACATGAATTTTCTTTTATTCTTTATTTTCCAAATTGGAATGAGGCCCAATCAATTACCATATAATGTTAATTATATGGATTCGCTACAAAACATGTATATAATAGCAACGATAAATAAATAATCACCCATCATCCAGAGTGCACCACACAACTGCATAAGCATTAAATATAAATATTTAACATTTATAACAGCCTGTCAATCAATCGATCGACATACAACTAATTATTGGGACTAGTGTATGGCCAATTTCATCCGAACACCCGTGTGGGGTTTTCAAATAATCAAACATAAATTTTATTTGTGCAGTTGGGCAATGTGTAAAATTTATCGTCCCTATCCATATCAGTCAAATGTGTGTACATAAACAAATCATCCGATTTGTTTATAAATATTTATTTTATATACACCTTAAAAATTATATTTTTAACTATAAAATATTTTCAACTATAAAATATTTTATTCCATTCAACTTCACACAATCAACTTTCACAACACATCAATTAAACAACCAAGTCATCCATGGTCTGTGGACGATGGTTGTCGGATACTGCTAAGCACCATCTGTATCCTAGTATATATTTCAACTAGAAAACAAATTAAAAGTGAGAAGTTCTCACTGGGGGTTCCACTCCATCATTCATTAATTCTGAACGGTTCGAATTTGTCGAAAATTTCAATGCGATCTTTTCCTGTTGTTCATAGTAAAAATCACATTTTTATTATCACTACATGTGCATAAAAATCATATTTTTATTTCCACTTCATATATGTAAAAATCGAATTTTTACCCCGTTACATCTATAAAGATCTCATCTTTATATTCACAAAATTCAAGTATTTATATATATATATAAATCATGCTTTTCTATTTTTAAAAATCTAATCTTTTTATAAAGAAAAATCAAATCTTTCTATGTATAAAAATCTAACCTATCTCTGTGTTAAAAATATAATCACTTTGGTAACCAAAAATCTAATTTATCCTAAATAAAAATATAAACTCGCCTATAAACAAAATATAAACCTTTCTATAAACAAAATAGAAACCTTCCTATATACAAAATATACAAAATATAAACTTTCCTATAAACAAAATATAACTTTCACCTTAGCAATTGAAGGAGGGGGGGAGAAAACTTTGCTGATTGAATCGGAAAAGGGGGGGAAAGGCTTGCGGCAAGGCAGAAGATGGGCGGGGGGGGGGGGGGGGAGTTGTCATCGCGGTGGTGGGCACCTCCAATGGCGTCACGACAGTGACAGTAGCCGTGCGGCGGCGCATCGATCCGGAGAAAGGGGGTGCGATCCTTGAACTGGGTGAAAGGAGGGGTTCTCGAATGGAGGACGTGGATGAGGGAGATGGAGGCAACGGCTCTGCCGCTGGGGGTGCGATCGATCGTCAAAGGGGTGCGACGGGGAGTAAATCACAATTCCCTCTTTTTATTTATTTATTTTATCGTTGGTTGACTGAAGAGAGAGAAGAGGGAGGGGGCTTTGGAGTTATATAATTATTTTAATAATATATTATTTAGATTTTCTTATTTATTCTTCAATCTCCAAATGAACCTTAAATCGAACCCACAGACTCCGCCTCTAGCCAATTACCACCATTCCGAACACAATGGGATATGTTTCGCAAGCTAATTCGACTATTTCGATCAGTTTTCATTTAAATTAGATTATAAATCAATATATATATTTAATTTAAACGCACATTTCAATTTACTGGGGTCACATACAGACTCTAAAAATTCCAAAAAAATATTTCTAGCATTGTATTGAAAATACGGTCCTAACAAAACTAATTTCATCAAATTCTGAGGCCGTTTGAAAAATGGCCATTTTTAAGGGCCAGAATTCCATAGCGACTATTTTGAATTTTCAACTGGGCGTAACTTTTGATTTCGGCAATTAAATTTCAGTTTTTCGGATTCGTTGGAAAGATATTTTCAAATAGATTCTAATATTTTTTGTTTCGCTAAAATCCGGTTTATTTTGAATCCTGTACATTCATTTGAACTTTGAAATCGAATTTTCAAACTACCGCGCCATTTTCAATTCCTTTTATAATTAAAATTAATTATTTATATTCTAATGATGATTAAAATAAATATATATGTTCTAATTCTATTCAAAATAAATTTCTCACCGTTATTATTTAAAATAATTAATTATAAATACTCAAAATTCACCAAAATTGCCAAAATAAAACTTTTAAATTGGCTCAGATTTCCGGGTTATTACACTCTGGCTTTTGCTTAAGGCAACGCTGGATGTTGTTGCATTACATGCATATACTGTTGCAATAGAGTTATAATGCAACATTTTTTTTCCCTGGGCAGTAGATGGGCAAAAGCATTGCCTTAGATAGCTAATGCAACGGCCATGGATGTCACCCCCTAGTGTTTCCTATTTGATAAAATGGCCTACGACACACTTTTTTGATCTACGGCCATAGAAAAATTGTGTCGAATATGCCCACTTTTGTAGTAGTGCCCTTGCATTGGTTCATGATGGAAATCCAACTTCCAATACGACATTGTGCGATTTTAATTGTAGAACTAGTATGGTGACATGATATATGGTACCCATGCCATCTATGATTGATACATATATATTTGAATTTGATTTCTTCACTTATAGTAATAATAAAAGATGAAATTTCACGTATCAAGCATTATTTGGCAATTATAAGGTAAAACTCTATCCTTCGGCTTGCGTTGCATTGTGTGATGGGACCTGAGTCTTATGATAGCTTCATTTTTCCAAAAAGCGTTGTGCTATTTATTTTTATGTACTGGTATTCCTAGGGGTAAACCCATTCCGTGTTATACGGCATGGTCCCTTGATTTCCCCAACTTTAAAATAAAATTAATAACTGTTTTAGTTCTCGCACCAATCCCATGACTGACCTGAGTTTATTGTTTTAACCTAAACTCTGGGTCCTTGTAATGACCCGTATTCTACGCATCGTAGGATCGTAGGATATTTATCTCTTTCACATACGAAGTCGTATGGTCATGTAACTTTGGGAGACGACTATTGTGTCCATTTCCCCTGTTCATGATTTTCTCGATTTTTAAATGACCATTTTACCCCTAGTTGGCACTGTTTTGGCCATAACTTTTGACTGGAAAGGAATTTTGACCTAAAACCACTTCCTTTGGCTCCGGATGATGGTTTCTCTTTCCGTAGAGTGGTCATATTAGCTAAACGGACTCACCGTTTGGGAGATATGGCTGAAACAAGTTTCAGATGGTGAAAAACAGCTTAATTGGGCTTAACCGGGTGATTAACAGCTAGGCCCAAAGGGGAATTTCGGGTTTAGAGGTATAGGAGGACTGATTAGGGTTAGGAAATCACTTTCATTTCAGTTTTGAGCCGCCACAAACCTTCTTGAGACCTTAGTAATGGCTTCCATCCTCTAAAACCACTCCAAAACACATTTTTAGTGAAGATTAAGCCTAAACTACATCAAAACAAGGCCAAATAGCAACAGAGCAAGGTTGGAGCTGCTGCTATACATAGGAATTCGACCCAAACAGAGAGTATTTCAGATTTGGTGTTTCATTTGTGGCCAAGGTGAGTGATAGCATCGTTTTGACACTAATTACAGTTAATTAAGGATGATTAGTTAAGATTAGTGAATTGATACACTAATTAATTCTGGAAAAATGTTTAGAAATTCTTAAATAATATTTCATGCCTCTGTTAGAAAATTTAGACGATTTGATTAAGTTTTACTAAGTATGTGATTAAACATGATTAAGAGAGGTTATGGGAAAATGTGGGGTTTTAGCCACTTTTGATCCATTTTGATTCATTTGAATTGTTGTTTGGTGTTTGTGGTTGCTCTTATATGTTGCTATGACTCTATGGTATGTTTTGTGATTGATTAGAATAGTTAGATTAGTCGAAAACGCCGTCGAATGGCGTAGAAAGCTCGCTGGAAAGTTGCAGAAATGTGCAGGTTCCGAACCGGATCGGATCGGAGTAGGGGTCGGATCGGATTTGTGAACTGACCAAGGGAATTCGAACTGGATTGGAACTTGTCACTGGAGGAGGCTTGGCGAGAAGGAAGGCCGTTTACTTAGAGTTGGAGTTGGACAGAGGATCGGATCGGAGCCATGGAGCAGGATCGGATCGGAGTAAGCTAAAGAGCGGGATCGGATCGGATAAGGGGATCGGATCGGATAAGGGGATCGGGTCGGATAGCCAAATCGAACCAAGGTGGTGGCATCTCCAGCATCGTGGAACTTCAGGGGCAACAAGGGAGACCCGGACCGCGACTCTGAAAGACTCGGAAGTAGTTGAAGAAATGGCGGCAGAAGCAGGACACCCGAACCGAACCGAGTGGAGAACCCGAACCGAAGGAGCACCGAACCGGATGGAGTACTGTGACCAAACCGAACCGGATTGGAGCTGCGATTACGCGATGACTCTTTTGAAGACCAACTCCAACTCGATCAAAACCCGAGACGCAAAGGAAGTCCAAACGGGAAGTTAGAGCTCAAGATTTAGATGGGAATCAATGAGTTCGCTTCATGGTTGGGCTTTGCTGCGGGACGCGTGCCAAGGGGTTATCGGTGTCTATAGCTTTGGACCACTATGGTAGTAGGTATGAAGGCGGATTCAGGGCCATTATGGCATCGGTAGAACCAAGGGCTACGACCAATGAAGTGGGTCATTGAAATGTTTGGTCATGACTCCATGTGTTTAGCTTGGTCACAGCAGGGTTCCTACAAGTCGGGATTCATCGTTACCTCAATTCGTCTAGTGTTCCAAAGTGGTAGATATCGTATGCTTTACGCACTGAGTGAGAGATGTGAGGATGGTTGCTATGGTTGATTTGTTTGCTATCACTATGACATGCACACCCCACCCCCGTATTCTTGCGCTATTTATTTATTATGGCACCTTAGAGTATTGTACGGTATGTGGTACTAACTCTTTGGTTGCAGGTCCAGGTTCAGGTATGGTTTAGTATACCTGTTATTATTCTGTTTGGATGCTTATCGCTCATACTAGGCTTTATGTCTGACCCAGAGTTTTATGTCTCCTCTTATTACTCTGGATGCTCACACGAGCAGACTAGAGACAGGTTAGCTGGTGATGCACGGGTCGATGATCCGGAGACGAGCAGGAGGCTTCCACGTAATATATATATATATAGTATTCTCCCTGTGTTGTTGAAGATCACTGCTTGGGCATTGGTGGTGCATCTTCTACTTTAGCTTTCTTTTGTTTAGAGACGGTGTTAGCCTACTTTGTGAACTAGGCAACACAAAGTCAAGAAATCAGACATTGAAGAGCATTTTTAATTGGAAGACTTCGGTTCAGATTGGAGAAGACACTACAGCCTAGATTGGACAGCTGCGATTGTTCGGGTCGGATCAGAGCAACATATCGGTTCGGGTCGGATAGAATCTTTTGTTCGGATCGGTGAACTACTGCTCAGGAAATTGGTAAGGCATATCTATTCGGATCGGAGGACAATATAATTTCAATTGGATCGGAAAGCCACCTGTTTTCCACGGAAATAGATCGGAGCGGAGCAGATTAAAGAAGAAGAGAGCGTTGCATCCAAGCCAATCCAGGTCGGTTCGGGTATCCCGATCCGAACCCCTTATATGTGTGTCTCCGACCCGAGCCCATGTTCCATATTATTCTCCTGCAAAAGCGCCTGGATATCCGGACCGGCTTTGACCAGTTCCTACCCATAACGTTCGTTATTCTGATGCGTTGTCAACACAATAGTTCATCCGAACCCGAAGCGAATGGGATGGACGACACGTGGCCCCGACCCGGATCAAGTTTTGAGCAAATTCACACCTATAAATACCCCGTCTGGAGACAAAGAAAAGGATATTTTTCAGGCACTTTGAGAATTCAACCACCCCCATAACCCGAACTCCATTACTCTCGGAGAATCCAAATCTTCTTTCATTACTTGTTTTAGTCTATTGAGTGAATATAAGTGAGTTGTGAGTGGAACTGAGTGAAACTTACATTGTATTTGTAACCGAATCATTGAATATAGTAAAAGATAAGTGGACGTAGGCATTTCTTCGCCGAACCACTATAAATCCTGTGTGTTCATTCTTATTTTTATCTCATTTCATTTTGCTTTTAATCAATTTGGGTGTTAGAACCACTTTTGGGTCTAACATTTTGGTGCTTTCACTGAGAATCCTCATCTGAATTCTTCATTTTCCGGGATTTCTTTCTACTTTTTGGACCATTGAGTTCAAAGAAGTTAATCCTTAAGTTTTTTCGTTCTTTTATATTTGTTGAAGTGATTGTCAAAGACTCATGGCCAAAGGAAAAGGCAAGGAAGTTCAGTCTGTTCGAGGAAATGGAGCTGGCGAAGATCAGCAAAATGCTGTTGTAACAAGGTCTCGGGGGCAGAGTTCAGCAGCAGGAAGAACCAATGCAGGAAATCCGAGCCGCCAACAGGGGGAGAGCTCCGATCCGATCCGGGTAGGAGATTCTGAAGCAGTGCATTCCCCCAATCTGAACCGACCCGAGCTGCTTGCCACGTACCGATCCGACCAGGCTCCCCAGCTCCGAACCGACCCGACCTCCTACCTCCGATCCGACCCGATGCTTGGTGAAGCTGGAACCTCTACTCGAGTCCCTACGAATGCTCCGATTCCAGCCACCAGGGTTGGTGATCAGGTCAATCCATCTGCGCTCATCACTCAAGGAGATTTTTCGCGCTTGTTTGTCATGCTTGAGAGCACAAGGGAGGCTATGAAAGTTCACGAGCGCACTAATCTCATGATGCAGGAAAATATGAGGCTCATGAGTCGGGAGATTAGTGAACTCCGTCGACAGAGAACTCCATCACCGGTTCGTCACACACCAGTGGATCAATCTTCGTCTTCCGAGGAAGAGCGGCCCCGTGAACGAAGGCCACTCGAACGACCTCAGAACATGGAGCAGCTGACATTTGGATCTTTGGGATCTCGTGAGGATATAGCACGAGCATTAGGAAACAATGACCCCACTCGGGGGCAAAGACTCCAGTCCCCTCCTCCCGAGATCGACCGGGAGTGCAGGGAACGGAATCGAGCAGAGGCAGCTCGAAGAAGAAGGGCATCTCCTGAACAAGAGCCCAGAAGGAACTCGGATACTAGGGCCAGGGAACCTGAGCGGCCCCTAACTAATGCTGATGTACAGGCAATGGTTCGCCAGATCATGTCCGAGAGCCGGAATTATACAAATGAAGATTATGGCATTGAGCGAAGCCATACTCCCTTCACCGACGATATCCTCGACTTCCAATTTCCCCGACGCTTTAACTTGCCGCAGATGGACAAGTACAACGGAAGGACTGATCCGGGACAGCATTTGATGCGGTATTCGTGGCTCATGAATGCTGCTGCTGCCCCTGATGAAGTGAAGTGCAAAGCATTCCTAATCTACTTAGAAGATGTGGCACTGTTCTGGTTTACCCGACTTCCTCCTCGTTCGATTTCGAATTACAAGGAACTAAGCGAGCGTTTCATGAACCAGTTCCGACTCCATGCCCGAAAGTCCAAAAGTGTTATTGAATTATCGAGAATCAAGCAGGCACCAGGAGAGTCTTTGAGGGCATATCTTGACCGTTTTAACCAAGCTGTGACCGAGGTCAGTGACCCGCATGAGCCCACTATCCTGATGGCATTGAAGGAAGGAGTCGATCCTGAATCTGAGTTTGGAGATTACCTTTCTGGGAAAACACCTTCCACAAGGGAGATATTCTACGAAAAAGCCGATATTTATCTAAGACGAGAGGAGGCCAGGGCAAACCGAAAGAGAAAGTCTGAGACGGCTTCAAAGGAGAATGTGCAGAGTAATATCGCCGTGAAGCAGTCTGGGGAAAGTTCTGGCAAGGTTGAAGTAAATGTAAGAAACAAGGGTGGAAACAGCAATGCTGGAAGCGGGGGTAACAACAACAATAACCGTAATCCAAACGGTAATAAAAGAAACAGAAATAGGGGAAGTGATCCTAACAAAAGACCCCGATTCCAGAACTACGAGAATTATACACCATTGAATGACACCCTGGAAAATATTTACCCGGATACGTACAATGTGTTACAGTACAAAAGACCGCCACCTCGTGATTCGACCGAGAAAGAAATGCCGACAGGGAAATTTTGTTTGTTTCATGGAACTCATGGGCATTCAACCAATGAATGTCGGCATTTGAGGGATGTGATTGAGAAGCTGCTGCGTGAAGGGAAGTTGGATGAGTACAAGGTTGCCCCGAGGGACAGCGGGCAAGGAGAGCAGGCTCCAAAACAGATTCTACCTGCTCCCAAGCCTACAGCGCAGCAGAAAGGTAAAGGAATTGTTATCAACTCCATAGTAGGCGGACCTCACCCGGCAATCCGAAGTTTCAGGTCAATGGATCAATATGTAAACGCTGCCAAGCACCTAGATGTGAACGAGGGTGATGATTTGGAAGATATCACCCCCATAAAACAACAGAAGACCATGTTTGACGACGTGGTATTCCGTAGCCGAGACAATACTGGGATCCAATCACCCACCGATGATCCGTTGGTTATTACTACCACCATTGGGCCGGCCTTGGTCCATAAGTTATTAGTAGACAACGGAAGTTCTATCAATATTTTATTCAAAAAGTCATTCGATCAAATGAAGCTTGAATCTGAAGATTTGAAGCCGTGTGAAGGATGGATTAGAGGCTTCAACGGGGCGTCGACAGCTCCCATGGGATACATAGAGTTTCCCGTGACCCTGGGGCAAGGAGAACGTAGAAGAGTGCGGATGCTCCAGTTCGTAGTATTGGACGTAGATTCGCCTTATAATGCATTTTTGGGGAGGCCTGCCCTTGCTGAATTCAGAGTTTGTATCGCCCCTTGGTGTTTGTTACTTAAGTTCCCAACCGAAGCCGGAACTGGAGTAATGAGAGGGGATCAAGTTTCTGGACGGGCCTGTTATGTGGCCGAGTTAAAGATGTTGATGAAAGGACTTAACGTTGAAAGTAAAGATGCCTCGTCTCCCTCAAAGGGGGGCTCGGCATAGCAATTAGAGAGATTGACCCCAAAGGAGTTGCCCAAAGGAACACCTGAAGACCTGGATCCCAGAAAAGACGAGGAACCAGAGGCTAGGAATGCAACTCCTAATGAAGCGACAGTGGAAATTCCCATTGATGAAGCTGATCCGACAAAAGTTTTGAAAATTGGTTCTCAATTGGATCCACGTCGAGCTAAAGAACTAACGGACTTCTTGAAGGCAAACCTAGACGTGTTTGCCTGGACCCATGCTGACATGTGTGGGATATCGCCATCCATTATAAGTCACAAATTGAATGTAAATCCGAAACATCCACCTGTGAAGCAAAAGAGACGCATGCTGGGCCCAGAGAGGTCGGCTGCTCTCAAAGAGGAAGTAGAGAAGTTGAAGCAGAATGGATTTATTCGAGATTCGACGTATCCCGATTGGATATCGAATCCCGTCTTGGTAAAGAAGCCAAATGGAAAGTGGCGGACTTGCATTGACTTTTCAGATTTAAACAAGGCTTGCCCAAAAGATAGTTTCCCACTTCCCAGGATTGACCAGCTTGTAGACTCGACAGCGGGTCATGAACTTCTCTCTTTCATGGACGCATATTCTGGGTACAATCAAATTCCTATGCACGTACCAGACCAAGAACATACAAGCTTCATTACGAATTTGGGATTATATTGTTATGTTGTAATGCCATTCGGATTGAAAAACGCTGGAGCTACTTATCAGCGCTTGGTGAACAGAATGTTTTATAATCAAATAGGAAAAAATATGGAAGTTTATGTGGATGACATGCTTGACAATCGAAACAGTCCTCCAGCCATACGCAAGACTTGGCGGAAATGTTTGGTATCCTGCGAAAGTACCGGATGAAATTGAATCCTCTGAAATGCTCATTTGGAGTGGCATCGGGAAAGTTCCTTGGCTTCATTGTGAGTTCCCGAGGAATTGAAATCAACCCTAGCCAGATAGACGCGATTAGAAATATCGAAGAGCCGAGGAGAATTAAAGACGTCCAAAGTCTTGCAGGGAAAGTAGCGGCACTGAGTAGATTCATCTCCAAAGCCACAGACAAATGTGTTCCGTTTTTTGATTTGATTAAAAAAGGAAAGAAGAACTTTGAGTGGACTCCGGACTGTGTTGAGGCCTTTCGAAATTTATTGGAACTGCTAGAGAAACCGCCGATTTTATCAAAGCCCGTAGATCACGAAGAATTGTTTGTTTACTTGGCAGTCTCGGCTCACGCCGTCAGTACAGCCCTTGTTCGAGAAGAAGATAAAGTACAAAGGCCAGTGTATTATGTAAGCAAGAAATTAGCAGCGGCAGAACGCAACTACCCAAAAATTGAGAAGCTCGCTTACAGCCTCCTGATCGCATCCCGAAAACTTCGTCACTATTTCCAAGCCCATCCAATAACCATATACACCGACCAGCCCTTAAGGCAGGTGTTGCAGAGACCCGAAGCATCGGGAAGGTTGATCAAATGGAACATAGAACTAAGTCAGTTTGATTTGAATTTTCAACAACGAAAGTCAATCAGGGGGCAAGCTCTAGCAGACTTCATTGCGGAGTTCACCATTCCAGAGGAGGAAGTAGTCAATGATAGAGTGGTTAAGTCCGAAGATGAGTTAAAGATAAATCCGTGGAAACTATATACAGATGGAGCCAAGAACGACCGAAGGTCCGGAGCTGGAATCGTCTTAGTCACTCCCGAAGGACGGTCGTTATATTACGCCCTGCGATTAGAATTTTCGGCGACTAACAATGACTCTGAGTATGAAGCCCTGATTGCCGGGCTGAAGCTTGCTAAAGACCTCGAAATAAAAATGTTAGACATATTTTGTGACTCTAAAATTGTTGTCTGCCAAGTGCGAGAGGAATTTGTGGCTCGAGGACCTCGACTTATCGCCTACCTCGGGAAAGTGAGAGAGCTATTGAATAGCTTAGAGCGGTACAACATAACGCACATTCCCAGAGTTGAAAACCAGAAAACAGATAGGCTGGCAAAGCTGGCTAGCTCCGACAATCCAGAAGAGACTGAAATAATTCCAATTGAAACGTTGGAATCACCAAGTTTTGAGTCAATGGAAATTGAATTCGCCTTTGAAACGGAACCAGAGAAGGAGTCATGGATGACTCCAATTAAGAATTTCCTTAAGAATGGGACACTCCCATCAAAGAAGAGTGAGAAAAGAGCTATAGTTCGCAAAGCTACCAGATATGTCATACAAGATGATACTCTTTATAGGCAAGGATTTTCTATGCCCCTGTTGCGATGTATAGCACACGACGACATCAAGCGTGTACTAAGAGAGGTACACGAAGGTAAGTGTGGAGATCATACAGGAGGTCAAACTTTAGCAAAGAAGATATTGCGGTACGGATACTTCTGGCCTACGATCAATAAAGATGCAGCTGATTATTCACGACGCTGCGATAAGTGCCAGAGATTCGCCAAAATCCCCAGGGCACCGTCGACCCAACTTAAATCAATGGTGAGTCCTTGGCCATTTTCCACGTGGGGAATTGATATCATTGGAGTTTTACCAATTGCTAAAGGAGGAGCTAAGTATGCAATAGTGGCTGTGGACTATTTCACGAAGTGGGTAGAAGCTGAGCCCTTGACCAAGATCACAGCAAGAAAGGTGATAAGTTTTGTGGTCAGAAATATTATATGCCGGTTCGGGATTCCAAGGACGATTATAACTGACAACGGAACCCAGTTTGATAGTACTGAATTCAGAAATTTCCGTCAGAAGTATAAGATAGACAAGCGATATACTGCAGTTGCCTATCCGCAGTCAAACGGGCAAGTAGAGGCAATAAACAAAGTAATAAAATCCATCCTCAAGAAACGGTTAGAGCGTGCAAAGGCAAGATGGGTTGACGAATTGCCCCTAGCTTTGTGGGCATATCGAACAACATTTAAGACAGCCACCGGTCATACCCCTTTCTCTCTCTCCTTTGGCTCAGAAGCAGTATTTCCAGTTGAACTGGAAGTTCCTTCCTACAGGGTGACATATTATGACCCGATGACGAATCGGGCGCTCTTACTTGAGTCTCTTGATGAAGTCGAAGAAAAAAGGGATGAAGCGGATTTGCGTGCGGCAAGACATCGACGTCAGATGGCACGCTATTATGACAAAAAAGTTCGCCTCAGGACTTTCGAACCAGGAGATTTGGTGCTAAAGAGAGTTTTTCCATCCCTTCCTCACCTCGGCCCAAAATGGGAAGGACCCTTTGTCATCCAACGGAAACTTGAAAAAGGAACCTTCAAGTTAACGACCGTAGATGGCGAAGAAGTCCCTCGAGCATGGAATGCCCAACACTTAATGCGATATTTGGATTAGAAATGCTGTACTCTTTGTTATTTTTCCTGTGAACCCTGTACTAAGGCACGACTTGCCTTGGGAAAATCTGACGATATGAATAAAGGACTATAAAGTGGATGTAGGCTACGACTTAGCTGAACCACTATAAAAATATTGTGTGTTATTTACTTTTATGCATTACGTATATACATTTATCAGTTATTCTATTGTGATTATGAGATACAGGATAACTCACAGCTTAAAAAGGTTGAAGACAGTTTAGACATAAAAAGAAGCACAACGACTGTTTGTGCGATAAGATATAAAAGAATGAGAAAACGACATTCTTAACTCTAACTCTCCAGAGAGAGAGTATAATAGCATCTCCGACTGAGCGCTGAAAAAGAAGTTCTCTTCCTAACTCTAACTCTCCAGAGAGAGAGAGAGAGAGTATAAAAGCGTCTCCGACTGAGCGCTGAAAAAGAAGTTCTCTTCCTAACTCTAACTCTCCAGAGAGAGAGAGAGTATAAAAGCGTCTCCGACAGAGCGCTGAAAAAGCAATTCTTCTCCTAACTCTAACTTTCCAGAGAGAAAGAGAGTATAAAGGCGTCTCCGACTGGGCGCTGAGAAAGAAATCTTTCTCCGTTGAAAGACCGGGGAATAAATAGATGACTGAGCTCGAACTCTAACTCTCAAAAGAAAGAGAGAGAGTATAAAAGAAATGCCAGAAAAAGCGACGGGTACCGACGGAACAGGAAGTGCTATCCCGTCAGAGAATCGAGAGCATTCAGATTGCTCGACTAAGCATTAAATAGTTTGTGGGAATTGACTGGGGACACGTATGTATACGCATATTTCCCCCCTCCACAACTTCGTTTCACAACTATAGACATGCATTTTTACATAAGTGCAGAACTACTAACAAACAAACGTCGCAAAAAGTGAATTATTTTTATTTACAAATGAATGAATTTGTACAGGAAAATAGCTGAAAAAGAAAATGCAGGAGCTACTTTTGTAGCAGCAATTATTGGTTCACAAAAATGCTAAAAAGATACAGGGCAATCCACTATTTAGATTTGGAATGAGCCTTGGATTTCTTGGCGGCTTTCTCCGCATCCTTTGCTTCTTTCTCAGCTTCGGTCAAGATTCGTTTGGACTTCTTTTTTCCTGAAGATGCGGTGCTGGAGCCAGTAGACTTCTTCCCGGAGGGCGGGGCACTGGAATCAAGAGAAGATTTTTTAGCAAGTTCTTCTGTAATAGATCTAGTTGAGAGCTTAACAACTAACCTTGATCCCGCATCCACAACTGCGAGGGGCTTGAGGACCTCAGGGTCTAGTTCTTCGGCCTTTAATTGCAAGCGCTTGTCTTGATCAGCCTTCATTGCAGCCAAGGTAACGTCATCAGCACTTTTTGACTCCCCGGTTATTGCAACTTCTGGTTCCTCTTCATGCCCCCCGTCTCCGCCGTCGTCCTTTAAAGCTGCTATCATTTCTTCATCATGGGGAGTGGTGACCTTAGTTGGCTCACTTCCTTCTCCCAAGTCTATAGAAGAAGCCTTGTCTTCCCCTTTTTTGGCCCTATCTGCGGGCTTTGTCCCAGCGGCAGCTCCTTGAGCTACATCTGTCTTTTCGAATGATTCGACACCTACAGAATGAGAAGCAACAATTATCAACTCAGGCGAAAACAATGGGTCTCTCATCGATTGTTCAATCACGTGGCGAAAGGTAGAAATAGCTTTGGAAAATTGAGGAGAAAAGATAGGGATACCTTCCGAAGACTTCTCAGCAGGGGTGACTACTACCTCTGGGGCTATTTCAGGAATAGGGGATAGCAGAGTTGTTCGGGGAATTCCCGGATTTTTGGGATCATACCCTTCTACTTCAGAAGTTGCAGGGACAGAAGAAGAGGAACCAGCTTCGAGAATAGTTTTTTGTTTAGACTTCCGTCTCTCTTCTTCCATGGCCTCAGCAATAAGGCGGCGCCCTTCAGCTAGGCGCTCCGGTTCATCATCTCTCAAGTATTTCTCCATCAGTTTATCTTCATCGAGGGAATCGACCTTAAGTTCCTCTTTTTCCCACTCAACGATCTGATTCCATACTTGAACTAGAGTGGATGGATAGTCCTCGATCCAAGAAATGTTTCGGCGACGAATAATATGTGCGAAGAATTCAATCATTAGCTCGCCGAAACCCTGAATGTCAGCCTCCGCCTCTGATAGTTGCTTGCGGGCTTCCTCCGCAGATTTAATAGCACACTCTACATTTCCCTCGGCCAGGGCAGCCCTATTCTCTGCCTCCAACAGCTTTGAAGCCAAGTCGGCATTCTTCTTTTCTAATTCAGCACTCCTCTCTGCTAACTCGGCGTTTTTCCGTTCAAGCTCAGCATAAGCAAGGCGTGTCTTAGCAGCTTCTGACTTGGCCTCGTCAGCTTGCTTTTTTAGTTCAGAGCGCTCTTGAGTGTGAGACTCAAGCAAGTCATGATAACGCTTTTGCATGTCCTCGAATTGTTGTTTGAAGTTAGAAGCGTCCCTTTGAGCGACAGCTAACTGAGCTTGAGTGTCTTCTAAATCTTTTCCTAGAGCTTTTAAGGCCTTAGCGTCCTCCTCTGCGGTCTTTTGCATTGAATTGGTATTTGTGATTGGAGTGCGGATGATTCTAGAAAGATTGCGTGGATACTTGAACATCTCGGTATATTGTTTTTCCACCATATCAATCTTTGCTTTGGCTTCATCTGCCCAATTAGAAGAAATAGGTTCAAGAGTAGGTAAAAAAGTCAAGGTCTCGAAGTAGTGCTTGGGAAATTGCTCCTCTAAATATGCCAGCTTTACTGCAGTTCCCGCATCTAGCGGGGGAGGAGCGGGAATTGATAATTCGGTGTCCCTATGTGAAGAGGATTCGATAGTCTCTTTGTCCGTTCTAGGTCGTTTAGTGGCAGGGACCTTGTGCTTACTTCGAGACCCAGTTTCTTTTGGAGGAGTTCTCTCTCTACTCCGCTTTTCATGGGAAAAAGTGGAGTCTTTAGATGGTGGTCTGTCCTCTTCCCTGCGGCTCTGATAACCCTTGTATTTCTCTTGTTCTGGCCGAACTGGTGAACGAGAACGTGAGGGTCGAGAACGATAAGGATCATAAGGTCTTCTCTCCTCCCTACCACGGTCATCCCGGCGATCATACTCGACATCCTGAGGAGGATTGGACATGCTGCGACGAAGCTTTCTTATATCATAGTAGGATCGAGACATTGTACCTGCACGATAAAATAAACGAAGTTTAGAATTAATGGATTCACGGAGAAAGAAGTGCAATGAATGCTGATGCTGTTGTGTAAAGTGTATCCTAAGTGGTGTGTTTCCCCCAACCGACCCGAGTCTGAAGCTAGACTAGTACGGGCAGGCTCTTTGGACTTAGCGGGAGTGGTCTCTTCAGAAGAGGTGAAGACTAGAGGATCCTTCCTGAAATCCTCTGAAGTATATATAGTCTCAGGTAAGGGGAGATCCCCCAAACCCTGAAATATTTGCTCATCAGCACTAGGAACATCCCCCTCGGAAACATGAAGTGGCGACTCTTGGGAGGATTTTGACTTGTCTAGAGAAGTAGTTTCCTCGGGGGCAATATATCCTTCACGATGCTTTTCGGCCAGATTAGCCAATTCATCATCTTGTGTAGAAGATGGAGAAGGTGAAGTTTGAAGAGGCACTGTAGGAATTCCCGAGCCTTCTCCTGTCTCTGGAACTACCTCCACTGGAGGAATGTATGCGTAAGGGACCGTCCCATGACCGATGCTACGAAAAACGGATAGCAGCCCATGAAAGTGAAGGTATTCGTCTTTAAGGACTTCGTCGATAGTCAAGAATTTCTGATCGCCATTAAGAAGTCGATGCATCCGATCAAAGAACACCTGATCTGATATCTGTTTGGGGTTGTCGACTGCAAACAAAAAGGAAAACGGGTCAAGGTGATGATTCAAGTGTATAGAGTCCTGATTTAGAAAATCAGTGCTTTACTTGATTTTGTCCATCTCCTGGCGCATCCAGGCTGTTGCTTCACGTAGAACCATTCTAGTCTGGAATCTCCAGCTTTACTGCTAAATGGTGCAGAGATTATCTTCCTTTTTGGAACTGATTCAAAGTAGCAGAAGGATGGAGTCTCTCGAGTCCGATGCTTGAAATTATAGAAGAAGTGAACGTCATCGAACGTGAGCTCTATGCCTAGGATTTCACGATATGCTATGTACAAGGTGTGCAAATAGGCATATGAATTGGGATGCAACTGCATGGGGGCAATCCGCATTTGTCTTAAGAAATCAACGATGAAAGGAGAGAATGGAGGAATGGCGCCGACCATGCACATTAATCGAGTGACCGCCATATATCCTTCTGGAGGGTTGTGGGGACGGTCAGAGCGTGAAGGCACTAGAGTGTCCCTTTTTCATTATCCCGTATTTTAAGCAAATTCGGACAAGTCGATCGTTGTCAATTGTTGATTCAACGGAGTCCGAAGGTGATTCCAATATAATGGCTGATTCAAATTCATCAGGTGCTCGATCGTCGCCAATCCCTCCTTCCTCCTCAAAACCCAGAGAAACTTCATTCTCTGAAGACACCTCATCGCTTTCCCGATGTCCAACCCCGTAATCTGGACCCTCGCTGTCCCATTCTGGATCCGAAGAAGAAGATATATCCTCAAGAGTGATTTTGTTAGAAGTTTCCGGGGCTTCTTTCCTCTCAACTAGTCTGGAAGAACGTCTCGGCCTCATTGTCATGGAACTATTGAAGAAGCAATAGCACGGATTAGAGTAAATTAGCCCGTACCCCCCTGTGTATGTGTGTGAACTAAAATGTGTGTAGTGAATGTGAGAAATGCAAAGTAAAAGTGCAGCAATGTAAGATGAAACTTTGAAGAGAAAGTGATAGTCAGAGTAGTTCTTAATGTTCATTTATGTCCGCAAGGCACTATCCTAACTGTTCATGAAGTTGGAAGTAATATCTTTTAAATAGTTGGACGAAAGCTTGTGTTTTAGATTGAGTAGTGTTCGGTTCGGATGCAGACACCAGGTTCGGATCGGATAAGCAAAGATCCATGTTCAGAGAGATATATCCGGATCGGTTCGGAGATTGACACCCAGAGCGGATCGGGTTAACCTGGATAACCAGACCCCTATTCTCTCTTTTGTTTCACAACCGGGTCCGATCCGAGCGCATAAGTCTTGACCTTCATTGTATTCGTAGATCCGACCCGACCCGGTCAAACAAGTTAAGACTCATTTCTTGGCCCTATTGCTCTGACCCGATCCGGCTCTGTGAATTTCTCTCTTTTCCTTTTCCACCTACTGTTCTCCTATCCGAACCAATTTTCTTCAGTTTCCTTCCTCTTCCTCCTCTTAAGTAGCGAACCCAACTCGAAATCCCAAGCCTTAATTAAAGTCGAGAGATTAAGCACTCAAGTATTCAATAACGAGTTTCAATATCTTCCTCCAACGCCTCGAAATGGCGTCGATGCCATTGACGATGAAGGCGGAGGATGGAAGAGGCCGTGGTGATGGAATTATTTAATTACTTTGCTAGAATCGTTCAAACTAACCGCGGATGTAAATTAAAAGCGATTATGGCAACGAGATTCAAGATTACAAGACTACCTATGTATTTGATTCGAAGATGGAAGCGAAAATTTTGAAGTTTCTTGGAAAGGCTAAAGTTTCGATGTGGAATCGGTTCGGATGAGCATAAACGATGAATGAGAGAAAGGAAGAAAAGAGAAGTGAATTTATAAAAAAAAAACAAGCTGACTATTCGTATTCCCGATCGGACCGGTTCGAAAAGCCCAATGACGCAGCTTGGCCCACTAATACATTGCGGAGAAGAAGGAGATCAGTTCGGGTCGGAACCCAAAGCAGAAATTCGTTCGGGTCGGAATCCGAACCGAACAGGATGAAATACGACAACTTGGCATGTGAATTCAAAAGGAAGGATGAAGCTTTTGTGCTATGGCAGTCAAAGCATGCTCCGTTTCCAACAGAAGCATCCTTTGAGGGGGCAAAGTGTTAGCCTACTTTGTGAACTAGGCAACACAAAGTCAAGAAATCAGACATTGAAGAGCATTTTTAATTGGAAGACTTCGGTTCGGATTGGAGAAGACACTACAGCCTAGATTGGACAGCAGCGATTGTTCGGGTCGGATCAGAGCAACATATCGGTTCGGGTCGGATAGAATCTTTTGTTCGGATCGGTGAACTGCTGCTCAGGAAATTGGTAAGGCATATCTATTCGGATCGGAGGACAATATAATCTCAATTGGATCGGAAAGTCACCTGTTTGCCACGGAAATAGATCGGAGCGGAGCAGATTAAAGAAGAAGAGAGCGTTGCATCCAAGCCAATCCAGGTCGGATCGGGTATCCCGATCCGAACCCCTTATATGTGTGTCTCCGACCCGAGCCCATGTTCCATATTATTCTCCTGCAAAAGCGCCTGGATATCCGGACCGGCTGTGACCAGTTCCTACCCATAACGTTCGTTATTCTGATGCGTTGTCAACACAATAGTTCATCCGAACCCGAAGCGAATGGGATGGACGACACGTGGCCCCGACCCGGATCAAGTTTTGAGCAAATTCACACCTATAAATACCCCGTCTGGAGACAAAGAAAAGGATCTTTTTCAGGCACTTTGAGAATTCAACCACCCCCATAACCCGAACTCCATTAATCCCGGAGAATCCAAATCTTCTTTCATTACTTGTTTTAGTCTATTGAGTGAATATAAGTGAGTTGTGAGTGGAACTGAGTGAAACTTACATTGTATTTGTAACCGAATCATTGAATATAGTAAAAGATAAGTGGACGTAGGCATTTCTTCGCCGAACCACTATAAATCCTGTGTGTTCATTCTTATTTTTATCACATTTCATTTTGCTTTTAATCAATTTGGGTGTTAGAACAACTTTTGGGTCTAACAGACGGTAAATTTGGAAAGTTGTAATAAGCTGTATTTGGATTTCCGCTGCTCTGATGTTGATGTTGATTTTAGTTATCAGCTTATGCACTGTCTCACCTGTTTTATGTCAAGTATGTTATTATTATTATATTTTACTCCATGCGCTGTGAGACATTCTACAGGTTCTTGATTAGTTCGTTCCCTTCTTTCCTTTCTTTTGATGACCGTCCCGTGCTAGTCGAGCATGTGTACAGCGCACTTTCGGTGGAAATGCAGGCTGGTGCAGGGCGGGCCGTCACACTTGGTATCAGAGCTCTAGGTTGCGTAGTTAACCTAGGGAAGTTATCCGGGAGAGATAATATACGTATACGAGAGAGCGTATTTGTGATTACTTTGGTTTTTAAAAGCTATATATATATATACTATTACTAGTATAAGGATGAAGTTGTACTGCACTAGCACCACTATGGGGTCGTTAATCGTTTCCTTTTTCAGTTTGACGATGAGCCGATATGTTAGAGGTACCGGTAGAGGGGCCAATAATGGGAATGCTGCTGACATGAGAACGATGTTTACTGACCTCATGAGAGAGATGCTTAGAGATGTACAGAGGGCAGCTCCCAATGGTGGAAATGGTGGTGGTCCAATAGTGCAGGCGCCAAGAGTCGACTTCGCCAAGCTGAATAAGGATTATACTAATCTTGGTGGGAAGTCGTTCCATGGAACGGAGTCGGCCATGGATGTTCAGGATTGGTTGGATAGTTGCGAACGTATCTTCGAGGATTTGGGTATTGAGGATGCGATGAAGAGAAAGCTAGCGTCCCGTCAGCTGCAAGGGCGGGCAATGAATTGGTGGAATGCTATAAAGGCAACTACTCCCGAAGATCAGATTACTTGGGAGCAGTTTAAGGCTCGCTTTAGCGAGAAGTTCATTCCAGCTGCTCAGAAGTCAGTGCTGTTTAAGAAATTCTTAGAGCTCAAGCAGAATGGCAGAGCTATCTCGGAGTATATTGCTGAATTTGACACTTTGTCAAAATATGGGTTATCTCTTATTGATACTGCCGAGAAAAAGAATGAGAAATTCATAACTGGTTTGGATCAGTACTTGGGGGAAAGACTTATTAACCACATCGATGAGACGTTTGAGTCGATTGTGGGGAAAGCATGAAGATCGGAAAGTCTCTACCCTAAGCCGAAGACTGAGGTTGCATCCGCAGATGAGCCAAAGCCACAAACAAGTGGTGGAGGCAAAGGTGGTTCCCAGAATAAGAGAAAGCAGAATCAGGCTAAGGATGGCCAGAAGAAAAAGAATAAGCAAGATGTTGAGTGCTTCAGCTGTGGTAAGAAGGGCCATTATGCTAGTAATTGTCGGGCCAAGCCAGCGGATAGGAAGTGCTTCAACTGTGGACAAATGGGACATCACAAGGACAAGTGTCCGCAACCCCCTAAAGAAAAGCAAATGGTGAAAGCCTACGCCCTTAATGCTATTCCTTCTTCGTCGAATGCCCCAACAGCGGCGGAGAAGGGAAAGAATGTCGTCATTCAAGGTATGCTTTCTGTTTATGATGTTCCTGTTAGAGTTTTATTTGATAACGGAGCTTCCAGTTCTTTCATATCTAGTGACCTGGTAGATAGGTTGGGATTGGAGCCCGAGATTGTCGATAGACCTTTAGTAGTGACGAACCCGATTGGTGGTTCGACTAGCCTTAGCATGATTTGTCGTAATGTGGTCCTATCGAGTCATGGATGCATGTTTGTTTGTGATTGCTTTGTTTTGGGCTTTACTGGGTTTGGCATTATTTTGGGAGTAGATTGGCACCAAATATACGGGGTGGTGGTAGACTGTGAGGGCTTTTTAGTGACAGCTAGAGCGGATGATGGGCGGAGGATAGTGTTTGGTGGTCTACCCAGTAAGGGGGTATTGGCTAGTTTCCTAAACTCCCTCGACATTCCGTATAGTGAGTTGTCAGGTTTGCCCGTGTGTAACACCCCGCCTCCGCTAGGGTCACTCGCAAGGGAATGCACTAGCTTTAGAGGGGCATTATTGGTAAACATCCACAGAAATATCACAAGACAGAACATATAAAAATAGCGGAAGTAAAAACAAACTTTCATAACATTAATAATTAAGGTCTAAAGCCTTTTACATCAGAGTACATCAAAACCTGTCTTGCAATAATAAAGAAGCATAAAAACCTTTTCATAAATTATTCCCCAAAGTAAAGCGGTGAGGCAGCCATAGCCAAGAGAAGACCAAGCTATACATCAAGCCCTACATGATGACCTTCAACAGAAGAAGTCCGAACTAAACAACATCATTTCCTCCCTGAAACCTGGGGGGGGAGGGGGAAACGGAAGACAAAGAGGCGAAAGAAAACGGGGTCAGTCATAAAGACTGGTAAGTCCTATCTACTTTCAGTATAAAAACAGGTAAAGGTAACATGACATGCATAAACTGAAAGTAAACATAAGGATGACTACAAGATAGATAAACTAAACCAGGGTAACAGGCTGAACTACTGTAGCAAGCTAAACTAAGGTATCGTGATAAACCACGGTGTCATGATAAATCAAGGTATCACATCGTCAGGTTTCTATCAAGTATACTATCCCAAGGTATCTACCCCGTCTAATATCCCACGGTATCTATTATGTATATTTTTCCTGGTTCTAACATGTATATCTGCTCTGCACCCTCCGTACTAGTATCCCAGCCTTGTTATGTGTTAACCATGAATGTCCCTTACTCAAAGTCGTGTAATGGTCCATGTCAACCTAATATATCGCATATATAGGTTACTCAAATCATATGTTTCTTTCCATGTATATAAGTTCAGTCCTTTGCTGTACCTCGTACGGGCTTCCTCATGTCGTATTATCCTTGAAATCGTTTGGACTGTCACCCTTGTTCTAGCTAGGCTCTTCCATATGAATCATCGTTTGAACTACTAGGACTTACGCCACCTAGCACCACTAGGGATTACGCTTACCTATTGCACGCTTTCGTATTTCGGTTTGGGTTAAAACCACCTGGGCCACTAGGGATTACGCTAACCCTCAACCGCGCCCTTTTTCCCACGCATTCATCGTGAATCGTTTTTCTATAACTGTATGCACATGTATCACATCGTGCCATCCGAGTCCTGTCACAGGGCAAAACAAGAAATACAGGACTCGGTCGGGAGCTTTAGATTTATCTGCCGATGCAGATACTAAGGTCTGCTTTTCTACACGTGGCTATGGTCCCACGAGACCCCTCCCTCAACTAGTGAAAGGCAACACAAGAGGAAATCTTGCATGAGAACTACACTCCGGCCAGCCCACATCCTACGGCCTACCTCACCCATAATTAGATAGCAAATTATGGTCTGTTGGGTGTTCCCTGCCTTTCCGTACGTACACGCTTGACTCAAGATGGTAGATGATCGACGAACTTGCTATCTCGGGCACCTTATGTATTCGTCGACTCACTGCTATCCACCCCAGTCTTCAGGTCGCTCGCATAGCAACCAAGGCATATTCTTGGTTCTTCTACCGCAGACCTCAACCTCTCGTGAGCCTGGTATAATGACCTGGCAGCTCGCAGAGGGATCCCAAGAATATCCTCACGTTCCCCGAAGCCGCTGCTTCGTTACCCAGTTCGTTGGAGCCTTTATCTAAATCAGATACTTGCTCCTACTCGTATACTTAAACGATGACCTACCGTACCAGGTTACTCATCTATCTATGAACTGGTCTAAATTTCCTTGACTAAGAATCATTACTTAGTTATCCTTCAACTAAGGTTTACCACTTAGCCTTATTCCCATTATCCTTGTTAATTACGGTTACCCACCTAATCCTCCGAATTAGGGTTTATATAACAGATTAAGTGTCACTTAAGTTCATGACTTAATCCCGTCTACAAATCATGTCAAAATTGGCTAAGTATCCAAGTTCAAGACTTAACCCTACAAACCATGCTCAAGTTGGTTAAGTATATATTAACTTGACCCTATCAAATTACTTAGTCAAACCGGTCAAGTGTATTCAAGCGATTCATGACTTAGCCTTATCATGTTTTCACGTTAGATTGGTTAAGTATGGATTCACTTAACCTCATCAAATTAACGAGTTAGATTGGTTAAGTATAGGTCACTTAACCTCATCAAATCATCGTGTTAAATTAGTTAAGTGTTTAACTTAACCCCATTAAATTACCAAGTTGGATTAATTAAGTCTAGGCTAACTTAACCCCATCCGATTACCATGTTTAGATTAGTTAAGCCTAATCTTAACCCCATCCATTAACTGTATTATACGGTTAAGTGTCATTAAGAAAATTTACTTAACCTTATTTCGTTATCGTGTTGGATTGATTAAGTGTTGGTTAACTTAATCCCGTCCACTAGTCGTATAAAAATGGTCAAGTGTCATTAGGCAAATCAAGTTACTTAACCTACCCAAGCTTATCATGTTTTGTTAAGTATCCTTAGCCTAATCAAATTACTTAACCCAATTGTCCATATCATATTTGGTTAAGCCTCATTAATCAAATTAACTTAACCCTATTATGTGGCATTAATTTAATTAATGCACCCTCAACCTCTCACATTAGACCTTGTTGTGGTTACTAGTTAAGCCGGGCGGGTCCGGGTAGATTTACACCACAACCTAGTCTAACCTCGGGTCTTAAGCGCGACATGACCAACTTCTCACATTGGGTCCTATTGTTTGCAACTACTAGTTAGGCCGGTCGGTTCCGGGTAGTTTTACGTTGCAAACTCAACCCAACCTCGAGTTGGCCATACTTATATTATCTAAGTTTATCATGTTTCCAAAACATGTTACAAGTTTTCAAGCATTTGGGTAGACCTAACTTAATAGGTAAATTCCCAAAGGGTAGACCTAACTTAATAGGTAAATTCCCAAGCTCATGTTTTTATACATACTTACATGCCAACTTCCATGTTATCTTTTCAAGTCATATTTTCAAGTATAAACACATGTCATATTCAAGTTAAGATTTTGCGACATGTTCATGTTTATCTAACTACCCAAAATCGTGTTTTCCCAACGCAAGCAAAGCGAGTCAACATAGTAAGGATACTACGTCACATATTGGTCTCAAAACATGCATGATGCCAAAAAGGGCTTGGCTTCCACATGCATAACATCATAAAGGGATTGGCCATAAACATGCACAACTTAAAAGAGGGGACTGGCCACGAGCATGCATAATCTCATAAAGGGTTTGGCCACAAACTTGCATGTTAGCATTAGGGGTTTGGGTTCATAAACATGCATAAGCCCCAAAATCTTGTCTTAGCCAATGTTTCACAAGTAAAGTGGTTCCTAAAGGTTCATGCTAGTATTTCATGTATAAAGATCCAAACTTGCAAGTTAAACTAGGTTATGCATAGCATGGGAGGCATGATTAAGTCACTCACATGGCCTAAGATCATAAATATGAACACAAGAGGCATGGTAAGGTTCATATAGGTTCGCATAATCATGTTTAGCCTCATTTTATCCCATGTCATTATCAAAACTACCGTTTCCATCTAAAAGTAGCTAGAACTTACATAGTTAGGCCTAGGGAAAGGAGCATTAATCATCTTGGCTAAGAAAGGTGCCTCCTTTGTAGAAGAATCGTCATGGAACTCGCATAGCAATGTTGATTTGGCCTTGATTTGGTGTAGCAAGCTTGCACCTTTTGATTGGAACTTGATTTGAATGCATAGGCTCTAGGGATTTGAGATGGAGGCCATGATCAATATTGATTTTGGCAGCACTTAGTTGCTAGGTTTGATTTTTAGGGATTTAGGTTAGGTTTAGGGTCTTTTTATAGAGATTAGGATAGTTTTAGGCCCTTAGATTAACCCTAGGGTAGATTAGGACTATCAGATCTCGGAAGATTCCAGACCCAGCCCAAGAACAAGACCAGGTGAGACAAACAGGTGCGCCAGGCTACTTGCCCCGGCCACCCCCTGTCGACAGGCAAGTCGACAGGGCTGTCGACTTGGTCTGGGCCCAAGTCGACAGCCCTGTCGACAGCCCTGTCGACATGGCCTAGGCGGGAAACCTCCCGCTTAGCCCCAGATCTGATTTCCAAAACTGTTTCCGAAATTCAAATTTCCAGAAATCTTCTTTGGGCCTTAACCGGGCCATACGGACTCCGATTTTCGAAAACTCGGACTCTATTTCGCGTATTTTTCCGAGACGAACACAATGGCGTAGCCCATTTTACTTGATTCAGAATTTAAAATTAAATTCTGCCTTGATTCTCGTTTTAACATGTTATTGAAATACGGGTTGTTACATTCTCCCCACCTTTTAGGATTTCGTCCCCGAAATCTTCAAGTTAGGAAGAACATATCCTACCATCCATCATCCATCTACTCAAAACATCATCCACAAGCAACCATCGTTCTTAGATGATTTCTAATGCTGTATGATTACATGCAAAGAGTGTGTGTATATGTTCCTTTGCTAATGCTAATGATCAGGCCTGAATAATCTTTCTAATGCAAAATATGTATAGTGCCATGAATCCAACATGTATGCAAATAGTCCTAGTCATATAGATACTATATGCGTGCACAATCATTCATTCATATGCAACAACCGCATGATAATACATTCGATTTCATCCATAAACAAGAATAAATACTCGTGCATATGCAATATGAAATGTGACCGAGTCGAGCTAATATCTAATGTAAACTCGCGCATCCACGAGCAACCACTTGCAACCATTTGCAACCATATCAACCATAACATGTTTCAAATACATGTTTACATCCATAGGGTTCTACCTAAGATTCCCTGAAACAGGGTCGAGAAGATAAACAGGACAAACTCCTTACAGGGTTTGTAACAGAAAATAGGACCGAGAGGATGTCCACAAAAGATAGCCTACAAGTAAGCTCTACAGAAAACAGGGATCAAGGATATACTCCCAAAAAGAGATATCATGCGCGTATCTAGTCTTTGACCATCAAAGTCGTCTTTTAACTTCGCGATTTTGTAGCTTCTTATTCCTGTTCCCATAACATGAGCTGGAACTCATTTCTTCGTCGCCTCTCGTTCCACTTGCACTCATCCTTTTCCTAGAATACTTGACGCAAACATGACTGCGTACTCCTGATCTCATGCAAGCTTTCCAAAATTCACTAGTGAATCTCGGACCTCGTACCACAGGGTATTTCTCGTAGAAGAACTTCCTCTTGAAAGTAAACAGATGCCAACCAAGTTATCAAGCGCACTTACTAGGGTGATCTCTATAACCCATGCATAAATGAAGTAAACCATCCGTCTTATCGGCGAACACCACTCGATCGGGCTTCAAATTTCCAATAAAGGCATCAAGGGATTCTAAGTGACTAGTCATGACAGAACCTCAAAAGGTTACACGAGATTTCGAGGGTATCACCAAGATGAGTCGAGAATCTAACTACCCTCTTTCCAAAACCGAGAATGGCACCCCTTGCTGGATAGCCACTTCATCCCTACAATCCATCCACAACTTATAAACGTAAGCATTATTTCCAAGCTCAACACTTGATATAGACATTCTCAAATCCAAACAAGCCATGAGTAAATGGACCGTTCTTCCAATAGGACTTGAGACAAAAACGGGATCCTCTACTACGCTAGTACTAAGGTGCAGAGACTCAACTATCGAAGCGGACTTAAAAGATGCGGTGATCAAAACAAAGTCCCGACAGGATGATAGAGAAGAAAAGCTAAACCTTTAACAAGATCGTTACCCTCCTTCTGAGGTACCCTAGAAATGAGAGCATACTATTGCCCTCCGAATGATCTTGTCCATGTTCCATGATACTTAACTATCCGTCCCGTTTCACCATGCCAAAGGTACCCTCTCGTCATGGGTTTCATTGTCCATCTTTTTCCCTCCTTCTAGGACTCAGCCATACCAACATGTTGCTTATCCCTGAGCTCGTATCCTTTATCCTTGTTCTTACTATCCTTTCATGCATAACTCTGCAACGGTCTCTCGAGAACCACCTCCATCGTACGGGAAACACTTACGCAGCTAGAAAGACTAGTCGTAGTCAAAACCACTGTGACTACAGATGGAGGAAAGAAAGGAAAAGAGATTCAATCAAGGAAACAAGGATGATGCTAATGGCCTTTGGGGAATAGCCTTTTTCTTTTTAAAAGGAAATTTTCTTGAAAAATGCTTCTTTGTAAACGGTTTTTCAAATAATTTTCAGAAGGTCTTTAAAAACTTTTGCCCAGTCTAGTAACCTTCTGCTCTGATACCAAATGTAACACCCCGCCTCCGCTAGGGTCACTCGCAAGGGAATGCACTAGCTTTAGAGGGGCATTATTGGTAAACATCCACAGAAATATCACAAGACAGAACATATAAAAATAGCGGAAGTAAAAACAAACTTTCATAACATTAATAATTAAGGTCTAAAGCCTTTTACATCAGAGTACATCAAAACCTGTCTTGCAATAATAAAGAAGCATAAAAACCTTTTCATAAATTATTCCCTAAAGTAAAGCGGTGAGGCAGCCATAGCCAAGAGAAGACCAAGCTATACATCAAGCCCTACATGATGACCTTCAACAGAAGAAGTCCGAACTAAACAACATCATTTCCTCCCTGAAACCTGGGGGGGAAACGGAAGACAAAGAGGCGAAAGAAAACGGGGTCAGTCATAAAGACTGGTAAGTCCTATCTACTTTCAGTATAAAAACAGGTAAAGGTAACATGACATGCATAAACTGAAAGTAAACATAAGGATGACTACAAGATAGATAAACTAAACCAGGGTAACAGGCTGAACTACTGTAGCAAGCTAAACTAAGGTATCGTGATAAACCACAGTGTCATGATAAATCAAGGTATCACATCGTCAGGTTTCTATCAAGTATACTATCCCAAGGTATCTACCCCGTCTAATATCCCACGGTATCTATTATGTATATTTTTCCTGGTTCTAACATGTATATCTGCTCTGCACCCTCCGTACTAGTATCCCAGCCTTGTTATGTGTTAACCATGAATGTCCCTTACTCAAAGTCGTGTAATGGTCCATGTCAACCTAATATATCGCATATATAGGTTACTCAAATCATATGTTTCTTTCCATGTATATAAGTTCAGTCCTTTGCCGTACCTCGTACGGGCTTCCTCATGTCGTATTATCCTTGAAATCGTTTGGACTGTCACCCTTGTTCTAGCTAGGCTCTTCCATATGAATCATCGTTTGAACTACTAGGACTTACGCCACCTAGCACCACTAGGGATTACGCTTACCTATTGCACGCTTTCGTATTTCGGTTTGGGTTAAAACCACCTGGGCCACTAGGGATTACGCTAACCCTCAACCGCGCCCTTTTTCCCACGCATTCATCGTGAATCGTTTTTCTATAACTGTATGCACATGTATCACATCGTGCCATCCGAGTCCTGTCACAGGGCAAAACAAGAAATACAGGACTCGGTCGGGAGCTTTAGATTTATCTGCCGATGCAGATACTAAGGTCTGCTTTTCTACACGTGGCTATGGTCCCACGAGACCCCTCCCTCAACTAGTGAAAGGCAACACAAGAGGAAATCTTGCATGAGAACTACACTCCGGCCAGCCCACATCCTACGGCCTACCTCACCCATAATTAGATAGCAAATTATGGTATGTTGGATGTTCCCTGCCTTTCCGTACGTACACGCTTGACTCAAGATGGTAGATGATCGACGAACTTACTATCTCGGGCACCTTATGTATTCGTCGACTCACTGCTATCCACCCCAGTCTTTAGGTTGCTCGCATAGCAACCAAGGCATATTCTTGGTTCTTCTACCGCAGACCTCAACCTCTCGTGAGCCTGGTATAATGACCTGGCAGCTCGCAGAGGGATCCCAAGAATATCCTCACGTTCCCCGAAGCCGCTGCTTCGTTACCCAGTTCGTTGGAGCCTTTATCTAAATCAGATACTTGCTCCTACTCGTATACTTAAACGATGACCTACCGTACCAGGTTACTCATCTATCTATGAACTGGTCTAAATTTCCTTGACTAAGAATCATTACTTAGTTATCCTTCAACTAAGGTTTACCACTTAGCCTTATTCCCGTTATCCTTGTTAATTACGGTTACCCACCTAATCCTCCGAATTAGGGTTTATATAACAGATTAAGTGTCACTTAAGTTCATGACTTAATCCCGTCTACAAATCATGTCAAAATTGGCTAAGTATCCAAGTTCAAGACTTAATCCTACAAACCATGCTCAAGTTGGTTAAGTATATATTAACTTGACCCTATCAAATTACTTAGTCAAACCGGTCAAGTGTATTCAAGCGATTCATGACTTAGCCTTATCATGTTTTCACGTTAGATTGGTTAAGTATGGATTAACTTAACCTCATCAAATTAACGAGTTAGATTGGTTAAGTATAGGTCACTTAACCTCATCAAATCATCGTGTTAAATTAGTTAAGTGTTTAACTTAACCCCATTAAATTACCAAGTTGGATTAATTAAGTCTAGGCTAACTTAACCCCATCCGATTACCATGTTTAGATTAGTTAAGCCTAATCTTAACCCCATCCATTAACTGTATTATACGGTTAAGTGTCATTAAGAAAATTTACTTAACCTTATTGCGTTATCGTGTTGGATTGATTAAGTGTTGGTTAACTTAATCCCGTCCACTAGTCGTATAAAAATGGTCAAGTGTCATTAGGCAAATCAAGTTACTTAACCTACCCAAGCTTATCATGTTTTGTTAAGTATCCTTAGCCTAATCAAATTACTTAACCCAATTGTCCATATCATATTTGGTTAAGCCTCATTAATCAAATTAACTTAACCCTATTATGTGGCATTAATTTAATTAATGCATCCTCAACCTCTCACATTAGACCTTGTTGTGGTTACTAGTTAAGCCGGGCGGGTCCGGGTAGATTTACACCACAACCTAGTCTAACCTCGGGTCTTAAGCGCGACATGACCAACTTCTCACATTGGGTCCTATTGTTTGCAACTACTAGTTAGGCCGGTCGGTTCCGGGTAGTTTTACGTTGCAAACTCAACCCAACCTCGAGTTGGCCATACTTATATTATCTAAGTTCATCATGTTTCCAAAACATGTTACAAGTTTTCAAGCATTTGGGTAGACCTAACTCAATAGGTAAATTCCCAAAGGGTAGACCTAACTTAATAGGTAAATTCCTAAGCTCATGTTTTTATACATACTTACATGCCAACTTCCATGTTATCTTTTCAAGTCATATTTTCAAGTATAAACACATGTCATATTCAAGTTAAGATTTTGCGACATGTTTATCTAACTACCCAAAATCGTGTTTTCCCAACGCAAGCAAAGCGAGTCAACATAGTAAGGATACTACGTCACATATTGGTCTCAAAACATGCATGATGCCAAAAAGGGCTTGGCTTCCACATGCATAACATCATAAAGGGATTGGCCATAAACATGCACAACTTAAAAGAGGGGATTGGCCACGAGCATGCATAATCTCATAAAGGGTTTGGCCACAAACTTGCATGTTAGCATAAGGGGTTTGGGTTCATAAACATGCATAAGCCCCAAAATCTTGTCTTAGCCAATGTTTCACAAGTAAAGTGGTTCCTAAAGGTTCATGCTAGCATTTCATGTATAAAGATCCAAACTTGCAAGTTAAACTAGGTTATGCATAGCATGGGAGGCATGATTAAGTCACTCACATGGCCTAAGATCATAAATATGAACACAAGAGGCATGGTAAGGTTCATATAGGTTCGCATAATCATGTTTAGCCTCATTTTATCCCATGTCATTATCAAAACTACCGTTTCCATCTAAAAGTAGCTAGAACTTACATAGTTGGGCCTAGGGAAAGGAGCATGAATCATCTTGGCTAAGAAAGGTGCCTCCTTTGTAGAAGAATCGTCATGGAACTCGCATAGCAATGTTGATTTGGCCTTGATTTGGTGTAGCAAGCTTGCACCTTTTGATTTGAACTTGATTTGAATGCATAGGCTCTAGGGATTTGAGATGGAGGCCATGATCAATATTGATTTTGGCAGCACTTAGTTGCTAGGTTTGATTTTTAGGGATTTAGGTTAGGTTTAGGGTCTTTTTATAGAGATTAGGATAGTTTTAGGCCCTTAGATTAACCCTAGGGTAGATTAGGACCATCAGATCTCGGAAGCTTCCAGACCCAGCCCAAGAACAAGACCAGGTGAGACAAACAGGTGCGCCAGGCTACTTGCCCCGGCCACCCCCTGTCGACAGGCAAGTCGACAGGGCTGTCGACTTGGTCTGGGCCCAAGTCGACAGGCCTGTCGACAGCCCTGTCGACATGGCCTAGGCGGGAAACCTCCCGCCTAGCCCCAGATCTGATTTCCAAAACTGTTTCCGAAATTCAAATTTCCAGAAATCTTCTTTGGGCCTTAACCGGGCCATACGGACTCCGATTTTCGAAAACTCGGACTCTATTTCGCGTATTTTTCCGAGACGAACGCAATGGCGTAGCCCGTTTTACTTGATTCAGAATTTAAAATTAAATTCTTCCTTGATTCTCGTTTTAACATGTTATTGAAATACGGGTTGTTACACCGTGGTTGGCCAGTATCCGGATGTTTTCGAAGAAGTGACCGGGCTTCCACCGCACCGAGAAATTGAGTTCCGTATTGATTTAGTAAAAGATGCCAGACCTATAGTGATGCCACTTCGTCGTATGGCACCAAGAGAGCAGCGAGAGCTCGAGGTGCAAGTCTGCGATCTTTTGAAGAAGGGATTTATCAGAAGGAGTGTTTCTGAATGGGGAGCACCAGTTGTGTTTGCTACCAAGCCGGATGGTTCCCTTCATTTGTGTGTAGACTACCGCGAGTTGAATAAAGTGACGAGGAAGAAAAAGTATCCTCTACCGCGGATAGATGATTTGTTCGATCAGTTGAGTGGCGCGAGAGTATTTTCTCAGTTGGATCTCGCGACAGGTTTTCATCAGCTTAGAGTGGAAGCTGAGAGTATAGCTAAAACGGCATTTCGGACGCCGTCTGGGTTTTATGAGTGGTTGGTCATGCCATTCGGGCTGACCAATGCCCCAGCATATTTCGTGGATCTTATGAGTAGAGTATTCAGAGATCAGTTGAATAAGTTTGTCCTTGTGTTCGTTGATGATATTTTGGTCTTTTCGAGGACAGAGGAAGAACACAAGGAACATTTAAGAGTAGTGATGGAGGTGTTGAGAAAACACCAATTGAAAGCAAAGTTTTCTAAGTGTCACTTCTGGAAGAGGGAAGTGAGGTTCTTGGGCCATGTTGTATCAGAGAATGGTATTGTCGTGGACCCGGCGAAAGTGGCTACGGTACAGGATTGGCCTACGCCCAAGAATGCAACAGATGTAAGAAGTTTCTTGGGGTTAGCTGGATATTATCGTAAGTTTATCCAAGGTTTCTCCAAGATAGCAGCACCATTGACCCAGTTGACCAAGAAGAATCAAGCTTTTGTCTGGGATGGAAGGTGCGAAAATGCATTCACGAGTCTGAAGGACAAGTTGACAAGCGCACCAGTATTAATCATTCCTAAAGGGAATGAAGAGATGACGGTATACACGGATGCCTGTGGTACCGGACTGGGTGCAGTATTGTTGCAAGGCGGTAGGGTTGTAGCTTATGCAAGTTGGCAATTGAAACCGCACGAGAGAAGATACCCTACCCATGATTTAGAATTGGCAGCGATCGTGTTCACGTTAAAGATGTGGAGGCATTATCTCTTGGGAGAAAGATTTGAGCTGTTTACAGATCATAAGTCGTTGAAGTATCTCTTCTCCCAGAAGGATCTAAATCTCTGGCAACAAAGATGGTTAGAATTCTTGGCTTCCTATGATTTTCACATCGCATATACACCGAGAAAGGGCAATGCGGTGGCTGATGCATTGAGTAGAAGACATGCAAGTTTAGGGGCTATGTTTTTAGAATGGAAGCAACTGGAGTATATCGCGGGGTTTGATTTCAGACCAAAGTGCGAATTGGATCCAGAAATGTTAGCAAGTTTGACGATCAGATCCACTTTGATTGAGCGGGTTGGCTCTAGACAGAGGGACGATCCTAACCTATTGAAAATCATCTCCAAGTTAAAGATGGATATTGATAAGGAGATGAACAAGTATGGGCTTGATCGAGATGGATGGCTTAGAAAGAATGGAATGCTTGTTGTACCCAATGTCAATGGATTGAGAGATGAAGTGCTTAGAGAATGTCATCACTCAAAGCTGACTATACACCCCGGTGGTAACAAGATGTATCGAGATATGAAGCAAACCTACTACTGGGAAGGGATGAAAAGAGACGTTGGGAAGTTTATATCCAAGTGCATGAATTGCCAGCTAGTTAAAGCTGAGCAAAAGAAGCCTAGTGGGTTGTTACAGCCCTTAGAAATTCCCGAATGGAAATGGGGGCAAGTCTCGATGGATTTCATTGATGGTTTACCAAGGACTAGATCGGGACATGATAGCATTTGGGTAGTTGTGGATCGACTGACTAAAAGTGCAAGATTTATACCAGTCAAATCGATCAGAACGACAGCTAAGTTAGTAGAATTGTATATGAAGTGGGTAGTGAGATTCCATGGAGTACCTAAAAGCATTGTGAGCGACCGAGACCCGTTGTTCACTAGTGGGTTTTGGAAGAGCTTACAAGAGGCTCTAGGGTCAGAGTTACATCTCAGTACCGCATATCATCCTCAGACCGACGGTCAGACAGAGAGAGTGAATCATATTTTGGAAGATCTCTTGAGAGCTTGTGTATTGGATTTTGGTGGATCATGGGATGACCATTTGCATCTAGTAGAGTTTGAATATAATAATAGCTACCAATCCAGTATCGGTATGGCTCCATTTGAAGCTTTGTACGGAAGACCGTGCAACTCACCATCATGTTGGATAGAGACTGGCGAGAAGTTTATGCTTGGACCAGATGTGGTGAGGGAAACTTCAGATAAGATCAAGATCATTCAACAACGAATGAAGGCTGCCCAAGATAGGCAGAAGAGTTATGCTGATAAGAGGAGAAGAGACCTAAAATTCTCCGTTGGTGACTTGGTGTTTGTCAAGATTTCTCCGTTGAAGAGCGTAATACGATTTGGCAGGAGAGGCAAGTTGGCACCAAGATTTGTTGGCCCATTCCCTGTTCTTGAACTAGTCGGGAATTTAGCATACATAATTGACTTACCGGAGAAGATGGCGGGAGTTCACGACGTGTTTCATGTTTCCCAACTAAGGAAGTTCGTTCACGACTCAGATATGACTATTTCACCTTATCAGTTAGAGGACTTCGAAGTAGAACCCGAGGCGGTTGGGAACCGCAAGCCGGCCCGTATCGTCGAGCACGACATGAAGCAACTTCGAAGAAAGGCGGTGAAGCTTGTCAAGGTTCAGTGGGGAGAGGACGAGAATGATTGTACTTGGGAGACAGAGGAGAACATTAGGAACACACACCCAGAACTCTTTGCCTGGTAAGATTTTGACTTTGATTTAGTTTTCCGCATGCTAGGATAGGCTTATTTGCTTGTTTTGCATGTTTGATTGTTGTATGTGGTTGTTAGGCATGCGGGATCCTTTGTATGTTTTGGGTTAAGGAATTTCGGGGACGAAATTTCATAAGGGGGGGAGAGTGTAACGACCCGTATTCTACGCATCATAGGATCGTAGGATATTTATCTCTTTCACATACGAAGTCGTATGGTCATGTAACTTTGGGAGACGACTATTGTGTCCATTTCCCCTGTTCATGATTTTTCTCGATTTTTAAATGACTATTTTACCCCTAGTTGGCACTGTTTTGGCCATAACTTTTGACTGGAAAGGAATTTTGACCTGAAACCACTTCTATTGGCTCCGGATGATGGTTTCTCTTTCCGTAGAGTGGTCACATTAGCCAAACGGACTCACCGTTTGGGAGATATGGCTGAAACAAGTTTCAGATGGTGAAAAACAGCTTAATTGGGCTTAACCAGGTGATTAGCAGCTAGACCCAAAGGGGAATTCCGGGTTTAGAGGTATAGGAGGACTGATTAGGGTTAGGAAATCACTTTCATTTCAGTTTTGAGCCGCCACAAACCTTCTTGAGACCTTAGTAATGGCTTCCATCCTCTAAAACCACTCCAAAACACATTTTTAGTGAAGATTAAGCCTAAACTACATCAAAACAAGGCCAAATACAATAGAGCAAGGTTGGAGCTGCTGCTACACATAGGAATTCGACCCAAACAGAGAGTATTTCAGATTTGGTGTTTCATTTGTGGCCAAGGTGAGTGATAGCATCGTTTTGACACTAATTACAGTTAATTAAGGATGATTAGTTAAGATTAGTGAATTGATACACTAATTAATTCTGGAAAAATGTTTAGAAATTCTTAAATAATATTTCATGCCTCTGTTAGAAAATTTAGACGATTTGATTAAGTTTTAATAAGTATGTGCTTAAACATGATTAAGAGAGGTTATGGGAAAATGTGGGGTTTTAGCCACTTTTGATCCATTTTGATTCATTTGAATTGTTGTTTGGTGTTTGTGGTTGCTCTTATATATTGCTATGACTCTATGGTATGTTTTGTGATTGATTAGAATAGTTAGATTAGTCGAAAACGCCGTCGAATGGCGTAGAAAGCTCGCTGGAAAGTTGCAGAAATGTGCAGGTTCCGAACCGGATCGGATCGGAGTAGGGGTCGGATCGGATTTGTGAACTGACCAAGGGAATTCGAACTGGATTGGAACTTGTCACTGGAGGAGGCTTGGCGAGAAGGAAGGCCGTTTACTTAGAGTTGGAGTTGGACAGAGGATCGGATCGGAGCCATGGAGCAGGATCGGATCGGAGTAAGCTAAAGAGCGGGATCGGATCGGATAAGGGGATCGGATAAGGGGATCGGGTCGGATAGCCAAATCGAACCAAGGTGGTGGCATCTCCAGCAGCGTGGAACTTCAGGGGCAACAAGGGAGACCCGGACCGCGACTCTGAAAGACTCGGAAGTAGTTGAAGAAATGGCGGCAGAAGCAGGACACCCGAACCGAACCGAGTGGAGAACCCGAACCGAAGGAGCACCGAACCGGATGGAGTACTGTGACCAAACCGAACCAGATTGGAGCTGCGATTACGCGACGACTCTTTTGAAGACCAACTCCAACTCGACCAAAACCCGAGACGCAAAGGAAGTCCAAACGGGAAGTTAGAGCTCAAGATTTAGATGGGAATCAACGAGTTCGCTTCATGGTTGGGCTTTGCTGCGGGACGCGTGCCAAGGGGTTATCGGTGTCTATAGCTTTGGACCACTATGGTAGGAGGTATGAAGGCGGATTCAGGGCCATTATGGCATCGGTAGAACCAAGGGCTACGACCAATGAAGTGGGTCATTGAAATGTTTGGTCATGACTCCATGTGTTTAGCTTGGTCACAGCAGGGTTCCTACAAGTCGGGATTCGTCGTTACCTCAATTTGTCTAGTGTTCCAAAGTGGTAGATATCGTATGCTTTACGCACTGAGTGAGAGATGTGAGGATGGTTGCTATGGTTGATTTGTTTGCTATCACTATGACATGCACACCCCACCCCCGTATTCTTGCACTATTTATTTATTATGGCACCTTAGAGTATTGTACGGTATGTGGTACTAACTCTTTGGTTGCAGGTCCTGGTTCAGGTATGGTTTAGTATACCTGTTATTATTCTGTTTAGATGCTTATCGCTCATACCAGGCTTTATGTCTGACCCAGAGTTTTATGTCTCCTCTTATTACTCTGGGTGCTCACACGAGCAGACTAGAGACAGGTTAGCTGGTGATGCACGGGTAGATGATCCGGAGACGAGCAGGAGGCTTCCATGTAATATATATATATATAGTATTCTCCCTGTGTTGTTGAAGATCACTACTTGGGCATTGGTGGTGCATCTTCTACTTTAGCTTTCTTTTGTTTAGAGACAGTAAATTTGGAAAGTTGTAATAAGCTGTATTTGGATTTCCGCTGCTCTGATGTTGATGTTGATTTTAGTTATCAGCTTATGCACTGTCTCACCTGTTTTATGCCAAGTATGTTATTATTATTATATTTTACTCCATGCGCTGTGAGACATTCTACAGGTTCTTGATTAGTTCGTTCCCTTCTTTCCTTTCTTTTGATGACCGTCCCGTGCTAGTCGAGCATGTGTACAGCGCACTTTCAGAGGAAATGCAGGCTGGTGCAGGGCGGGCCGTCACAGTCCCCATATTTTTCATATGGGCAGCTAGTAGTTTTGGTTTTGTAGATTATTTCTTTCCCATGATCCTGGATTTACAGCCGGAACTATATTCGGAAAGCTCTGTATCCGTGTATTTCTTTCAGCTGTGTTTTGTATTGTTTTTCTGCTACATTATAATTTGTAAATCTCTGATGTTTATCAAATGTATATTATTTATTCATATTCCGTTATATTCTTGTACTCTGATGAAATTGTTGTAATAGCAATGATGTGTTCTATTGTTTGTGTTCTGATTTGTCTTGTTCTCAACTCAATCCGGGCTTTCTCGTAAGGGCGAGTTTGGGTGATTTCATCGTACGTCTCAGAGAAGGGTGTTAAGCAAGAGAATAAATTCTTTGCCACCATGTAGATATTTATTTATCAGAAATCAACAAATACAGCATGAAGTAATACAATGTTAGATACACCATCCATTTGCAAGTTCATTCTGGGTCTGAACGAAACCGGAGGCACCTTATTCCTCGTCCCGTATGGCTAATACAGGACAGAGGCCCTCGCATATCCGAACAATCAACAAATACATCCGTATGGCTACCACTGTTCCCCTTCAAGGTAGCTACTCCAATCATGGGCATTAGTAGCGACCCATCCATTTGATGTGAAGATTGTCCGTCTTGCACCATCTTCAATCTCTTCGAGTGTTAGTCATCGTATCAATTATTCAGAATGGGTTAAAACCGTTTTTTCTGAATAACTCGCATATCTTATAATCAAGTGCTATAACAACACATCATATGCCTCATTCCAATTCAGAATATTCTTTTATTCATATTTCTTTATTTTGGAAAGGTTCTCATTAATCTTATAAAAGATTATCACTTTTAAACACACTGTTTAATCCATTTCTTTCGAAATCATTTCAAAAGATTTTATAATATCTTTTCATAATTTAAACCAAATTAAGGTTTATCAATCTAGTTAGGATTAACGCCGTACTAAAGTAATCATTAATTTTATTATCCCATCCTAACCTATTCATCCCATGGAGCAAAATTAGTAGTACTCCATATCTAACACCACCGTGTTATCGCATGAAGTAAAACTGATGATACTCCATTTTCGAACACTTTTCAAATTTGGAAAATTTAATTACCCATTAACATTCCAATCTAATTAAAGATTCATTAAAACTACACTTAGTTTTAATATCCAAAAATCATTATTTAACAATTATTCAAATTTAGGAAATAAATCTTGTCTTTACTGGGTCAAAGAACCAATGTCATATAAAACATCGTTCACAATAAACCCAAAATCATCTTCAATCAGAATGGAATCTTCACGGTAATCATAATAGTGTAAAATCGATATAAATTCCCATATCAAACTAATAATATAAATGGAATAACAACAAAGCCTTTTAAATTCCATATATAGTAACGGTCTTCCTTCACCGAAGCTTATCTCGATTATTACCAAATCAAATTCCATTCAATTCCAATTTAATATATTAAATTGGAAAACTTTATTTTGGAAAATTTCTGTTAAATCTTAAAATAAAGATTTATAAATTCCAAATCTTAACTTAACTGTTAATTGGGCTAAAGAACAAATGTTATTTAAAACACCGTTCACGATAAACCCAAAAATACAATTCTTTTATTTAATTCAAATTAAATACTAATTAATTTGAAAACATCATTAATCTTAATTAAAAGATTTATTCTTTTCTCAACTGGGTTTAAGAAAAGTGTTAATAAAGGCACTATCATGACAAATCCAAATCTAATTTTATATCAACTACAGGGCTTTGAATAGAAAATAATATCGGCTTATATTCAATATCAAATTCTGAAACTAACGGATATCGTATTGGGAATAACCATATCTGTATCTTCCAAATTCCTCCACGATATTCGTATATTCAAGGAATCTAGTATTGAAATATTCCGAAGATTATTTCCATTCCAATTTATTCATCGGAAAACTCTGGTTGTCTAAAAATAATTTACAAATCCAATTTATTTATTTCTAAAAATAATTGGATTATTGTTCTAGTTATAAACAAGTTCATTTCGATAAAAATATATTTTTATCTTTTTTAAAATGAAGTTTTTCATCCAAAATCTTTCCAAAACCCTTATTATGATTTTACATAATTTTTCCATATTTTTAATAATTTTATTAGGTCCTTTATAGTCGGTATCCAACAATGGCCACCGAACTGCATTCATAGCAACCTTTTTTGAAATTGATTAGGACATAATTCCAAATGTAACCATTCAAATTAAAATCTCTTATATTCACTGGAAAGCACTTTTCGATATGAACCCACAGGTTCCCATTTTAGGAGAATGCGACGGTCGGATCTCCCGTTACGTCCATTTGAAATTAAAGGTCGAAATTCGCGAACGGTCTATGCACATCGTGTTCTATTTAGGCCATTATATATATAATATATTTCATCGATTTCCATTTAAAACGTATTTTTAAAACATTTTAAATTCGTTTTAAAAAACGATTCCAATTTCCATTTCAAGTTTAAATCAAAATTGAATATTCTATATCATTATAATATTAACATGATAACATTTTCAAAATATCAGATTTTGAAATCACTTTTCGATATTTATTATAAAATGAATAAAATCGGCAGAAAATCCCGTTCATGTTAAAATGGCATTTAACAACTTAACACGGCTTCACATTTCAATATTTTCGTGTCCATCCAAAATCGTTCATCAAAATCACATTTTGATTATTCACTTAATATTATTTTAAAATATTCATTAATTATGTACTAAAATCAGACTCAATCAATTACCATATAATTTCAGTTATATGGATTTCATTCATTGCGTGTATACAACAATAATAATAAACATTCACCAAAAATTCATACAACGTCCAGAGTGCATTTTCCAACTGTATAAGCATTAAAATAAATAAATAATGCTTCTACAGTCTGGTAACCCATTGATTGACATACCATTAATTATTGGGATCGGTGTATATCAAATATCATTCTAATACCTGTGTGGGGTTTTCAAACAACAAATATTGATTATTATTTGTGCAGTTGGGCGATGTGTAAAATTTATCGTTCCAATCAAGATCAGTTAAATGGGTGTACATAAACAAACCATCTGATTTGTAAATGAATATTTATTTTATTTTAGGAGAATATTATACAGCGTATATAAATAATTTATGTATCGTATATATATAAATAATTTATACAACGCAAATATATATATGTATATTATTTACCCAATTTCAATATCACAATCACAATACACAATACAGTCAATTTTTCCTACAATACAATCAAATTACACAAATCATCCATGATTTGTACAAAAAAATAGTGTCAGGAGCTACTAAGCCCCATCTGCAACCTATTATATTATAACTGTAAGATAATTTGAGTAAGACAGAGTTATCACAGTGATTGGTTTCAGAATCGTTAAATAACGATTATTTTAATAAAATTAAATAGATGTTTAATTTTGTCAAAAATCATGACTGGCTCAAAATAAGTTCCAATCAGTTCTGGAACGTAGTATACGCTGTCACGATCCCGATTGCTCCTGTTTCACTGGATTCTGATTCCACATGAAAAAAATACAAAGTTTTAAAGATAAATTACATTATTAAATAAATTAAATAATTTACTTTAATTAATTATCCTCTAATCAATCCCCTGATCACCTTCTTCCAATTCGTAATTTCCTAGAACCAACAAACCCAAGGCCGACTTCAAAAATTCCACCACATATCGAGACTCGAGCTGCCAAACGTCGATCGCCAGTCCTCCCCCCACGCGTTGGAGTGCCGCCACCCTACACCGTGAATTCCAGCTAGCTTGTCCTCCCATACGAGCCTAGAACGGCGTGCGAACTCGAGTGCTTTGAGCAATGAAATTGCTCAATTTACTACACAATTTTGTATCAAAACCGTATGAATTTAAAGCCTTAAGATTGCTCTACTACTTTTGTTTTTGAATCACAATTTAATTCGATCTATGTTATAAGAAATTGAGGAATGAATTGGGAAACATTTCGATCGTCATTCTGAAGGTGGTGGGATTACGGAGTTGATTACGAGATTGTTATTTTGACCTTAGATTAGGGTTTTAAATTGGTTTATATATATTTTATTTAATGATAATTTTTATGTACATTTTATATAAATAATTTTATATACAACAATATCAATCCATGACAATCCCAATCACAATCCAAACAAAAGTGGTTTCATCGAAAACAAAGGTCGTTTTCAAAATGGCTATTTTAATGGGCTATATATTATACTAAAAATATATATAAATTCCGTAGTGACTATTTTAAATTTTAAACTGGACATAACTTTCAAATTATATTATGAAATCTCAGTTTCTTGCATTCATTAGAAAGATATAGCTAAACAGATTCAAATATTTTTTGTTTTACTGAAATTCGATTTATTTTGAATTCTGTACATTCATTTGAAATTTGAAATTGAACTTTCAAACTACCGCACCATTTCAAACTCTATTTATAACTAAAATAATTTTATACGTTCTAACTTCGATTTAAATAAATTTCTAGTCATTATTATTTAAAATAAATCATTTTAAAAACTCAAAAGTCGTTAAAATAGATAAAATAAAATTTTTAAATTGGTTCATAAACCCCGGGTTGTTATAAAAAGAGTTTGAAACAGCCTTTAATGTTACATTATAAAGAGAATAAAAAGTAAGGCTTGTTTATAAGTAGAAAATAGACAAAAGGACAAATTTTAAAAATTGTTCAGCCTAAAGGACACTAGGTTTCATTTTTAGGATGGAGGACAAACTTTGGAAGTAATTAAACTGAACGACAATGCCAAAACATTTTTTACACTGTAAAATTGAATATAATGTTAGTTATTGCTAGCACTTCAATAGTATAACAATTGAATATAATGTTAGTTACATTTAACATTTTCCTTCAGCTAAATTTTTTCTTTCAAAGATTGTCCTTCGAGCTAAAAATAGAACATTTATCTTTTTACCAATTTTTTTTCCATTATTTGTCATTCTCTCTAATTAGCTCTGTTCAGAAAATAGAAATGCAGGTTATTTTAAATTTCTAATGGAAAAGGGATTGGTTTTAATATTCTAAAGAGAGATAGGTATTTCATAAACTTTAAGGATGTAAACACAATTTATTATTAATGAAATCAAATATATCCTCACAAACTAGAATTTTGATTATTATTTATTATGTTAATTCTCTGCTAATTATTAGGTTGTACCATATATCTATTTATATTTACAAGTTAGATTATAACTAGCATGAATATATAAACTTGCAAACTAGTATCTGTTAGACTTTAATTAGTTGGTATAAAAAGGAAATTAACTAAAACGGGATATCATACTCAATGGATATACATAACTATTGCACACATTACTTTACAAGCATCTTATTTGTATTTTATGTATGAAATATTACACATTAAATATTATTATGTAGTAATATAATTATATTATATTGAAATAAATTTAAGGTAAAATACATTCAACGAAATTAATCTAATTAAAGTTATTCTTGACTACAGGAAATACATTCTATTATTTTGTAATTTATAAGAAAATATGTAATCCTAGGAGAAATATTTTCATTTTTATTATCATATTAATTATGAGAATATACATTATCATAGTTTCCTAGACTAATTAATCAATAATCTACTGTCCATCACTTATATAAAGTAGAGTCAGTAAAACCAAAATCACATAAAGGCTTGTGTAGCATTTAAAAGAAAAAAGACAAAAACATGTCGAATTTTTTCATGCGCTTGATGACTTGTTTTTTTCCCGTATTACTAATGGCTCCATTCATAGAACATGTTAGCAGCACACATTTACATCATAGTGAATGCCTTGGTTCATGCCTGAATTCTTTCAAATCCTGCCATGCTTGTTGCATGACTCACCCATCATTTGGTTGCTTAAGGAAATGTGTTGAGCAACAAACAAAATGTCGTGCTACTTGTGGAGCCACTCCTTCTCCTCCTGCTAAACCACCTGTTGCTATGTAGTTTTAGTGAATTTAATGGTTGTTATCATTAAATGATGAATAATGTATTAATCAATAAAGCTTCTGTCTTTTGAATTATTTTTCTTCCCTTTACGTTTGCACTTAATTTTTTCTACTATTTTTACGTGACGTTGTTGAAATTCCCATGTATATTCCACAAATTAGATGATTCGGTGGGTATTAAAAAACAATTGCATATATACTTATTATTTCCACAGCATCAAACTAAATATTATGACATACAAATGTTTTATTCAATAACATTCTAATTGTAAATGAATAATTACTCCTTTAAAGTTATGGATTTCTTAAGTAAACCAAATCTATAGTGAAACGTGACTTAATTTATCGGGAAAACTTATTAAAGAACACCATAAGGATATTTTGTTAAATTTGGTGATAAAAAATCACAAATTCGTGGAAAATCATATGCAAAGAGAGAAGTAATCATGGTGTTCATTATGGAAATGAATAATTATTGGATAACATTTATATGAGAAGGCAGGGAAATAAATGCATATGGAGATTAAGGAATAATACATCTAATAAGACTTGAATGTTATTCTTTCTTGGCAATTGCATTGATATGTGTTTATTTTTTCCATGTTTGCTAAAAGGAATGAATGAATGACTTATTTGCTATGTTTGCACAATTTGTTGTCATTGTAATTTGCCTCTGTTATCTTCCTACCATATGTTGGTAAGATAATTAATGGCTTGCATATATTTCACTGGTTATATATTGGGGTAGACTTCATTGTAGACCCATCCTAGCACGGGGCCGGTGATTCCCAAATGGAGTGTCTTTTCTTGTTAAGCCTAATTTGTGGTTCAGGTACGTAAACCCTTATTTCGTAATCTCTTGTAATTCTCTTATGTGGAATAAAATCTCCCGGTTTTGGACAAGACGTACATTGTCTCAATGGTAATGGAACCAGTATAAATATTGTGTGTCTCTTTGTTTCATTGTTATAGTTATTCATATTTGTTTGAAGTAAGAGAATAATGATATCCAATTAGATTGATGTTCAATTAGCAAATATAGATCCTATTTATTGTTCTTTCGCACTTGTGCAATTTTCACACAATATATTGGTATTGGAGTTTTTGTGTGCAATTTTTGCACAATAAATTGGAATCAGAGCAAGGCGATTTCATTTAAATTGTGCGTCAAATAGTTCTATAAAGGTAGGTATATATAGTGGCAATTATGCTTTAACTATTTTAGGGGAACAGGAAACTTTGGTGGAGAATATTATGTTGTAAGAGGTGAGTGTTCCAGGCTTGGAACTTTGATTTAGCCTGAGCTCCAGATTCTCATTAAGGTTGAGTTATATGTTAGAACGTGGTCTAACCAACGGTAGAAAAGAGACTCTTTGTAGAAAATAGCTTGGCAAAATTGCTTAGAGGTGGTAGCAACATAAGCTGAGCCATTGGAGGTGTTAGCGACCTTTCCAAGTGTTTAAAGACTCTATGTAACTTCGAGTTCAGTTGAGATATGCTCGCTAAAGTGGAGATCAGTTTGGTTTTCCTAGCATTGCATGGGAGGTTATGTGATAAAGGGTTTAGTGTGTTAAAGGGACCATTTTTTTTTAGAAACTATATCTGATCTTGCTAATTTTGGTGACAGATTTGACGCCGTTGAGGCTTACCAACTTGTGATGTCGTCTTAGAGAGTACAGTTCATAGAGCTGATTTTGACGGATTTGGAGCCATTGTGGTACATCGCTGATTTTGTGATGTCATCTTAAAGTAATGGTGCTACATGCATGTATGTGGAAGGAGAGAGATTTATCTTGCATATAGAGATTTGGATTTTGGCTCTGTATTTTAATTAGCGATTGAGAGAATCATTTTTGGCTTTGGTGACGTTGAGTTTTGTAATGGTGTAATAACCCAAAAATCCGAGCCAATTTAAAAAAATTATTTTGGCGATTTTGATGAATTTTGAGTATTTAAAATGAATTATTTTGAATAATAACGATGAAAAATTTAATTTCGATGAAGTTAGAACGAATATTTTTATTTTAATTATATAACGAGCCTGATAAGGCGCGACAGTTCGAAAATTCGATTTCAAATTTCAAATGAATATACAGAATTCAACATAACTCAGAATAGAAAAAAACAAGAAATATTTGAATCTGTTTAATCATGTCTTTCTAACGGATCTAAGAAACCGAGATTTCACTTTATAGAGTTTAAGATATGTCCAGTTTAAAATTCAGAAAAGTCGCTGTGGAATTTATATATATTTTAATATATATAAAGGCCCTTAAAAGTGGAAATTTTGCAAATGACCTTCGTTTTCGACGAAACCACTTTCATTGGAACCGGAATGTCAAATTGTTGCTAGGTTCCAAAATTCATAATTTTCTGAACCAATATGTTAGCGTGGCAAAGTTAAACGTGTTTTAACAGTTTCAGTCAATTTCGATCGACTAGAAAATGGCCATTTTTCAAACGGTCTCAGAATTTGTCGAAATTAGTTTTGTTAGGACTGTATCGTCAATACGAAGCTAGAAATAAATTTTCTGGATTTTTTTGAAGCCCGTATGTGGCCTTGGTAAATTAAAATGTGCGTTTAAATTCAATATATATGGATTTATATTTTAATTTAAATGAAAACTGATCGAAACAATAGAATTGGCTAACGAAACATATCCCATTGTGTTAGGAATGTGGGTACTTAACTAGGGGCGATAGTCGTTGGGTTCGGTTTGGTGTTAAAATGGAAAGTCAACACTTTGGAAAAATTTAAAGAAAAAAATATATATAAATATAACTATTTATACATACCCCCTTCCTCTTCACCGTTCAATTTAGAAAATCAAAAATAACCCTAAGCCTAATCCACGTCTCCCAGACCTCGTCGCCCCGCCACCGTCCAACGCGCCCAGTCTGGATCCCCCCCTCCAACGATTGACGGCAACCCTCCCCCTTTCCTCTCACGAACCCCGAGACCCCAAGCAGCCCAAACCCCCAGTGAAAACGGCTTCCTCAAGAAAAAACCGCCCAGTCCAACGCCCTAACTCCACCGCCGGTGAACCGCGCCTCCCCTAGCTCCATCACCCTTCGACGATCGGAATCCCCCCTCCCCGGTTGTAAATTTCTTATTCCCCTTTAACTTTGTTTTTTCTATGAATGTTATGATTTTGCTTATGAAAATAAAATGAATGTTGTTTATAAAAATTCTGATTTTTTTTATAAATAGAAGGATTTGATTTTTTATTAATAAAAATGGGGTTCTTAAAAATAAAAATAGGATTTTTATTTATATTCTTAACGTATAAAGGGTGGATCTTTATTTATGTGGAAAACAATATAGAAAAGAAGTGATTTTGTTTAATGTAGAAAATGATTAAATTTTTATTAACGAAAAGAAATGATCTTTATAAATGAAGAGATTAGATTTGTTTGAGCAAAAGGAATATATTTGTATATGCAGAAAGAATAATATTTATGTATATATATATATATATATAAACAATATAAAAATATGACTTTTATATTGAAAGTGAACAAATAAAAATGTGATTTTTATCATCTAGAAAGAGAAATAAAAATTCGATTTTTATTAATGAAGTAGTGAAATAAAAATTTGATTTTTATATATGTAGCGAATACGGACGACGAAGGTGACAAAAGGCGAGCACGGGAAGATCTTCTACATAAGAAGTGTCGCGGTGTTTGGTTTAGCTCTTGGTGAGAACTTCTCACTTTTAATTTATTTTCTAGTTGAAATATATACTAGGATGCGGACGGTGCTTAGCAGCACCCGATACCCGTAGTCCACAGACCATGGACGGTTTGTTTGTTTGACCGCTGTGTTGTGAAATTTGATTGTGTGATGTGGAATGAAATAAAATATTTTATCATTATAAATATTTTATAGTTAAAAATATAATTTTTAACGTGTATATAAAATAAAATTTTATAAATAAATCGGATGATTTGTTTATATACACTGATTTGACTGATATTGATTGGGACGATAAATTTTACACATCGCCCAACTGCACAAATAAAATCTGTGTTTGTTGGTTTGAAACCCCACATGGGTATTGGGATGATATTTGATGTAAACTAATCCCGATTGTTTAGTTGTATGTCAATCGATTGGTTGACAGACTATGTATGCGTTAATTATTTATATCTATTGCTTATGCAGTTGTGTGGTGCACTCTGGGTGATGGATGATTATTTACCGTTGCTACTATATACATGTTTTGTATGGAAATCCATATAATTAACTTTATATGGTAATTGATTGCCCCTCATTCCAATTTGGAAAATAAAGAATTATAAAATATATATTCATGTGTTGAAACTTATCATGTATTGAACGAAATATTTTAACAATAAAATTTACATCTTTATCATATATAAAATTAGAAACTAGCTGGAAACTAGATAAGATGAGTGGTTTCCTGGGTATTGATCTGATGTTGGTTTCGGCCTTCGGGTGTAATACTTAGGGAATCGTTATCTTACTAATTTATGGTTAGAGTCTGATTAAGAATTAAACAATAGAAATCATAATTTTATAAAATATATTAAATAACAAAAATAGTCATGTGTTGACAATACTCATGTGTTGAGAATATTCATGTTTTGAAAAAAAAATATTCATGTGTTGAAGAAAATATTCATTTGTTGAATAGAATAACGAAGTTATTGAAATATATAAAGCCGTGTTGATTAGATATGCGCCATTTTGACGCGAACGATATTTATATCGGTTATACTCGTTTTTATAATGAATATAGAAAAGGAAGTGATTTCAAAATATAACATTTTGAAAATATTATCATTTGTATATCGATGATATGGAATATTCAATTTTGATTTGAAATTGAATATAAAGTTGAATTCGTTTTGAAAACGAATTTAAAACGATTTATAAAGTACGTTTTAAAAGGAAATCGATGAAATATATATAATATATATATTATATATATAATGGCCTGAATAGAATGCGCCACGCAGCGACCGTTCACGAATTTCGACCATTGACTTCGAATGGACGTTATGGGAGATCCGACCGTTGGATTCTCCTAAAACCAGAACTATTGGGTTCGCATCGAAAAGTGGTTTCTAAAGAATATTAGAGATTTGAAATCTAATGGTTGGATTTGGAATTATTTCCAAATGAAATTTGGAAAAGGTCGTTGTAATTGCAGTTCGCTGGCCATTGATAGAAATCGAATGTACGGGCCTTGATAAAATTATTAAAAATAGTAATAATTTGTGTAAAATCATAATAAATGATTTGTGAAGAATTGGGATGAAAAATTCAAAATTTGGAAAGATAAAAATAGATTTTTATCGAAATGAACTAGTTTTGAACTAGAATTATAATCCCATTTATTTTTAAAATAAATAAAGTGGATTTGAAATGGTTTTGAAAGTAACCAGAATTTCCAATATATAAAGTGGAAATGGATTTGAATCGAAATTGTCTTTGGAATATTACGATGTTGGATTTCGTGATTATACAGATATTGTTATGCAAATTTGAATGATATATTGATATTGTTATTTCCAATATGATATTTGTTGGTCGTAGAATTTGATATTGAATATAAGTTGATATATTTTCTATTCAGAGCCTTGTGTTTAATATCAAATGGAATTTAGGTTTGTCGTGAATGGTGTCTTCATTAACACTGTTCTTAAAGCCAGTTGAGAAAAAAAAATCTTTTTATTTAGATTTAATGAAGTATACCAATTGAATGGTATTTAATTGGAATTGAATTTGAATTGATTTTTGGGTTTATCATGAACGGTGTTTTAAATAACACTGTTCTTTAACTCGATAATTAATGGAATGTGTTTTGGGTTGTCGTGAATGGTATTTTTAATAATACCATTCTTAGACCCAACGCAGTTATGAAAATCAGAAGCTAACTGTAGATTAGTTAAGTTGAATGGTTTCCTGGGTATTGATCTGATGTTGGTTTCGGCCTTCGGGGTTAACACTTAGGGAATTATTCACTTTCTAATTTACGGTTAAAAGCTGATGGAATAAAATGTGATTTTGGGTTTATTGTGAACATTGTTTAAATGACATTGGTTCTTTAACCCAATTAAAGACAGGATATTGATTTTTGGGAAGATTAAAACTAAGTGGAGTTTTAATGAATCTTTAATTACATTGAAATGATTGAGAATGGAGTATCACCAGTTTTGCCCCAAAGTGATAGTTAAACCTTTAATTAGATTTGAACGTGAAATGGTAATTGAGTTTACCGATAACACCGTGGTGTTAGATATGAAGTATTACCTATTTTACTTCATGGGATGAATAGGTTGGGGTTGGGAAATATAACAAGCGATTACTTCGGTAAGGTTCGCTAATTCAGACTAGTTTGGATAAACCATAATTTGGTTTGAATTGATATTCAAAGGAAAATTAAAGAATAAATTTAAAGAATTTATCTTTGACAAAATTAATGGGAACCTTTCCCAAAGTATAAGAATATTTGAATAAAAGAATATTCTAAATTGGAATGAGGTGTATGTTGTGTTTGTGTAACATTTGTTTATTATATACACGAGTTATCAGAAAGACCGTGTTTATCCCATTCTGAATAATTGATTCGACTATGTGTCGAGGCTGAAGATGGTGGTCGAAGACCAGAGGTCTTCAACGTCGTTTGGATAATTGTTGATGATCTTGATTGGGCTGTACACCCAAGAGGAGGGAATCAGTTGGTGATCGTCCAGACGTACTTGGAGATCGATGGATATGCGAGGTACAAGGTGCTTGGTTTCGTTCAGACCTAGAACGGTCTTGTAAATGGAATATGTGTCAGACATTGGATATCATTCTGTGTGATTGATGGATAATGGTTGCATGGAGTGGTTTTCCTGTGTGGCATGCTAAGATGCAAATGATCAAGGCTTCTGTTGAAAAGCAGAGTCTTGTGGTTGATCATCAAAGCACGACCTTTGTGGCGTAGCTTTGTGTAGCGTTAATTCGCGAGCCTCACACCCCGGTGTGAACCAGAAACGGGAGAGGAACTTAGGGAGGGCATGCGTTTCGTTCAGGCCAGAAGTGGCGTCAGTAGTTTGACACGCCCTGACGAGTTTGACTTATGTGATTGTTGGGTTGCGAGGCACCTCAGATATATCGGTGACTATGTGGTGCCGATGGAGTTATTAGACTCATTGACACCCCATAGGGTGGGGAAATGCAGTGTTCAGGCATTTTAATCCACATCGGTGGACCGGCCCTGACGATCCAAGGGACGATGCATTTTGTTCCTGAGACACGGGCTACCGCCTCTCGAATTCGGTAAGGATAATCCCTTGCCTTGGTTCACAGATGGAAATCCAACTTCCAATACGTGATATGTTCGGTTTTGATTGTAGGGCCTAGTATAGGCGACATGATATATGGTACCCATGCCGTCTATGATTAATACTTATGATTGAAATTGTTTTGACACTATACACTTATAGTAATAATAAAAGATGAAATTTAGCGTATCAAGCATTCTTTTGCAATTATAAGGTAAAACCCTATCCTCCGGCTTGTGTTGCATTGTGTGATGGGACCTGGGTCTTATAATAGCTCCATTGTTCTTTATTTAGCATTGCGCTGTTGTTTTATGCACTGGTGTTCTTGGGAGGAAACCCATTCCATGTTATACGACGTGGTCCCTTGATTTACCTAACTTTAAAATAAAGATTAATAACTGTTTTAGTTCTCACACCAGTCACATGACTGACCTGGAGTTTATTGTTTTAACCTATATTCTGGGTGCCCTTATTTTGACACGGGCAGCTAATAGTTTTGGTTTTGCATATTTATATTCGTAGGATCATGGTTTATAGCTGGAACGATACTCGGAAAGCTCTGTATCCGTGTATTACTTTCAATCGTGTTTTGTATTGTTTTTCCGCTGCTATGTAATTTATTGTAATCTCTGAAATTTTCTATTGTATAACATTTATTCATACTCTGTATATTCTTGTATTCTGATGGAATTGTTGTAATAAACAATGTAATGTTCTTCTGTTTATGTTCTGATCTGTCGTGTTCTCAAAACAATCAGGGGTTCCAAACGGTCTTGGTCGGTTTAGCGATCGATTCAGATCGAGTGAAATTCCTTGTCGTTACAGTAGGTATCAGACATTTGGTTTACAAAGCTTGGAGAACAAGACACATTAGAACCATATGAAAGAATTCATTAGAGATTGGATTAGTAATATCCAATGAGAATGACTCATTGGAGATGGGAACAATAGTATCCTAGAACGAGTGTAAACAGTGTCGTTTTAAAAATAAAAGCGAAAACAAGTTTCGTTTTGAAAATTTACATCAATCAGTTATACGTATTTGATTATTTATACTGATTTGGACAATCAAGTATATAATGATTTTGCGTATATGTATGGTCCGCGTGTATTTAAAGTTTTAATATACTGGATAGATATAGAATCACGCTCTAGTCACTCGGAGACAATTATGATGATAGTTCGAACATCATCAGAATTGGTATTCGAGTTCGAAGGTGTGATATTTATATATTTCCAATTGACTGGTGTGAGAACCAAAACTAAATAGGGCTTATTGTTGTGATTTGGCACCAAAAACATGATTTTCTTATATGTATCAAAATTACGAATTTGAAATGTTAATCAATTAATGGATTGTTGATTGTGTTGTTTGATTATTGTTGTGATTAATTAAAATTTGAATCATTTAGCCAAATTATATCAAATGTTGGACTGAATTGAAAATTGTTTGAAACTGCATGCATATACATGTACTTACATTGAACGGTCATAGTAAGTAGGCAAGAGCAGAAAAATAAAATTGTTTGCCTGACAAATAGGTGTATGTTTACAAATTTATTGTGTTTTTGATGATTTTATGAGCCGATTGGCTAGCCGCTTGGCTGTTTCTTTTTCTATTTGGATTGGTGAGGGCCATGGGAGTCTAGTTGAAGAACTTAAGCCATAAAGAAAATAATGAAAGTTGAGTTGATTTGTGAAACAACTTTCAGCTTCATTCCTTTTCGGGGACGAAAAGTTTTAAGTGGGGGAGATTGTAATAACCCGAAATTTTGAGCCAATTTAAAATTTTTATTTTGGCGATTTTGATGAATTTTTAGTATTTAAAATGAATTATTTTAAATAATAACGACGAAAAATTTATTTTCGATGAAGTTAGAACGAATATTTTTATTTTAATAATATAACGAGCCTGAAAAGGCGCGGCAATTCGAATATTCGATTTCGAATTTCAAATGAATATGCAAAATTCAATATAACTCAGAATTGAACAAAACAAGAAATATTTGAATCTGTTTAATCATATCTTTCTAACGGATCTAAGAAACTGAGATTTCACTTTATAGAGTGTAAGATATGTCCAGTTTAAAATTCAGAAAAGTCGTTGTGGAATTTATATATATATTAATATATATAAAGGCCCATAAAAATGGAAATTTTGCAAATGACCTTCGTTTTCGACGAAACCACTTTTGTTGGAACTGGAATGTCAAATTATTGCTAGGTTCCAAAATTCATAATTTTCTGAACCAATATATGAGCGTGGCGAAGTAAAACGTGTTTTAACAGTTTCAATCAATTTCGATCGACCAGAAAATGGCCATCTTTCAAACGGTCTCAGAATTTGACGAAATTAGTTTTGTTAGGTCCGTATCGTCAATACGAAGCTAGAAATAATTTTTCTGGATATTTTTAGAGTCCGTATGTGGCCTTGGTAAATTGAAATGTGCGTTTAAATTCAATATATATGGATTTATATTTTAATTTAAATGAAAACTGATCGAAACAATAGAATTGGCTAACGAAACATATCCCATTGTGTTCGGAATGGGGTTGATTAGCTATGGGCGACAGTCGTTGGGTTCGGTTTGGTGTTCAAATGGAAAGTGAACCCTTTGGAAAAATTTAAAGAAAAAAAATATAAATATAACTATTTATACATACCCCCTTCCTCTTCACCGTTCAATTCTGAAAATCGAAATAAATAAAAACCCTAAGCCTAATCCGCGTCGCCCAGACCTCGTCGCCCTGCCACCGTTCACCGCGCCCAGTCCGGACCCCCTCCCCCCTCCAGCGATCGATGGCAACTCTCCCCCTTTTCTCTCATGAACCCCGAGACACCTAGCAGCCCTAAACCCCAAATAAAACCGCCACCCCAAGCAAAAACCGCCCAGTTCGACGCCTAGCACCACCGCCGGTGTACCGCGCCTCCCCCTAGCTCCAGCACCCTCCGAGGATCGGAAATCCCCCCTCCCCCCCATTGTAAGTTTCTTATTCCCCTTTAATTTTGTTTTTTCTATAAAATGTTATGATTTTGCTTATGAAAATAAAATGAATGTTGTTTATAAAAATTCTGATTTTTTTTAATAAATAGAAGGATTTGATTTCTGATAAATAAAAATGGGGTTTTTACAAATAAAAATATGATTTTTATTTATATTCTTAATGTATAAAGGGTGGATCTTTATTTATGTGGACAACAATATAGAAAAGAAGTTATTTTGTTTAATGTGGAAAAAGATTAAGCTGTTATTAACTGTAACAATTTGGAATTCCGCTCGATCCGAATCGATTGCTAAACCGACCAAGACAATTCGAAACCCCTAACTGTTTTGAGAACACGACAAATCGGAACGCAAACAGAAGAACGTTTCATTGTATATTACAACAATTCCATCAGAATACAAGAATATACAGAGAATTAATAAATATTACACATAAAATATCAGAGATTTAAATTACATTTAAATACATAGCAGTGGAAAAATAATACAAAGCACAACTGAAAGTAATACACGGATACAGAGCTTTTCGAGCATCATTCCAGCTGTAAATCAGGGTCCTATGAATATAAATTTGCAAAACCAAAACTACTAGCTGGCCGTGTCGAAAATAGGGGCACCCAGAGTTTAGGTTAAAACAATAAACTCTAGGCCAGTCATGTGACTGGAGTGAGAACTAAAACAGTTATTTAAAACTTTACTTTAAAACAGATATATCAAGGGACCACGCCGTATAACACGGAACGGGTTTCCTCCCAAGAATACAAGAGCATATAACAAAACAGTGCAAAGCTTTTTGAAAAAATGAAGCTATTATAAGACCTAGGTCCTATCACACAATGCAACGCAAGCCGGGGGATAGGGTTTTCCCTTATAAAAGCCAAGCATGCTTGGTACGTTTAAAACAAATCATTTGATACTAGTATAAGTGCATAGTGTATAAAACAACTTCAAATCAAAATTATCAATCATAGACGGCATAAGTACCCCGTACCACTATGTCACCATACATAGGTTCTACAATCAAAACCGCAAGGTCACGTATTGGAAGCTGGATTTCCATCTGTGAACTGAGGCAAAAGAAAGTCCTCACCGAATTCGAGACTCTCTAGCCCGAGCCTCAGGATAAGTACTCAGTCAAGCCCTTGGATCATCAGGGTCGGTCCACCGATGTGGATTAAAATGTCTGAACACTGCGTTTCCCCACCCTTTGGGGCATAAATGAGCCAAATGACTCCATCGGCTCCACACAATCACCGTTATATCTGAGGCGCCTCGCAAACCAACAACCACACAGGTGAAAATAATATAAATGCCAGGGCTGGTAGGTTACTGACACCAACCTAGCTAGAAGGAAATGCGTTCCCTCCCTGATGTCCTCTCCCGTTTTTGGTTTACAACCCGGGTGTGAGGCTCGCGAATCAACGTTACACAAAGCTATGCCACACAAGCGGCGCTTTGATCATCAACCACAAAACTTTGTTTTTCAACAGAAGCCTGGATCATTTGCCACTTTGGCATGCCACACAATCAATTCACTCCATGCGATTGATATCCATCAATATATAACCCCTGAGCTCGTACGTCTCAGAGAAGGGCGTTAAGCAAGAGAATAAATTTTCCGTCGCCAAACAGATATATATTTAATAGAAATCAATCACACAGAATTAAATCCAATGTCAGACACACAGTCCATTTACACGTTCGTTCTGGGTCTGAACGAAACCGGAGGCACCTTGTACCTCGCATATCCATCGATCTCCAAGTACGTCTGGACGATCACCAACTGATTCCCTCCTCTTGGGTGTACAGCCCAATCAAGATCATCAGTAATTATCCAAACGATGTAAAGACCTCCGGTCTTTGACAACCGTCTTCATCCTCGAAACATCGTTGAATCAGTTATTCAGAATGAGATAAACCCGGTCTTTCTGAATAACTCGCGTATATAATAAACAAGTGGTACACAAACACAACATACGCTTCATTCCAATTCATCAATCACTAACCGTAAATTAGTAAGAGAACAATTCCCCAAATATTAACCCTAAAGGCCGAAACCAACATCAGATCAATACCCAGGAAACCATTCATCTTAACTAATCTTCAGTTAGTTGCTAAGTTTCACAATCTCAGGGAGAGGTTCCCATTAATTTTATCAAAGGTAAATTCCTTAAATTTATTCTTTAATCTTCTTTTAAATATCAATTCAAATCAAATTATGGTTTATCCAAACTAGTCGGGATTAACGAACCTTTTTGAAGTAATCATTTGTGTTAATTTCCCAATCCCAACCTATTCATCCCATGAAGTAAAACTGGTAATACTTCATATCTAACACCACGGTGTTATCGGTAAATTCAATTACCAATTCACATTCAAATCTAATTAAAGATATAACTATCGCCTAGAGAAAAACTGGTGATACTCCATTACCGATCATTTCAATCTAATTAAAGATCCATTAAAACTCCACTTGGTTTCAATCTTCCCAAAAATCAATATTAATGATTGTTTAACTTTTGAAATCAAATCCCGTCTTTAACTGGGTTAAAGAACCAATGTAATTTAAACACAATTCAAAATAAACCAAAAATCACATTCTATTCCATCAACCTTTAACCGTAAAATAGTATGTGAATAATTCCCTAAGTGTTAACCGCGAAGGCCGAAACCAACATCAGATCAATACCTAGGAAACCATTCAACTTAACTAATCTCCAGTTAGTTTCTGATTTTCTTAACTCTATTGGGTCTAAGAACGGTATTATTAAAGATACCATTCTGGACAACCCAAATCACATTCCATTAATTATCGGGTTAAAGAACAAGTGTTATTTAAAACACCTTTCATGATAAACCCAAAAATCAATTCAAATTCAATTCCAATTAAATATCATTTAATTGGTATACTTCATTAAATCTAAATAAAAATATTTAATCTTTTTCTCAACTGGTTTTTAGAACAGTGTTAATGAAGACACCATTCACGACAAACCCAAATCACATTTGATATTAAATACAAGGCTCTGAATAGAAAATATATCAGCTTATATTCAATATCAAATTCTACGACCAACAAATATTGTATTGGAAATAACGATATAACTATATCTTCCAAATTTCCATAACAATATCTGTATAATCATGAAATCAAACATCAAAATATTCCAAAGGCAATTTCGATTCAAATCCATTCCAGTTCAATTATTTGAAATTCTGGTTACTTTCAAAACCATTTCCAATCCGCTTTATTTATTTTAAAAATAAATGGAATTATAATTCTAGTTCAAAACATGTTCATTTCGATAAAAATCAATTTTTAACTTTTCAAATATCGAAATTTTCATCCCAATTCTTTCCAAATCATTTCTTATGATTTTACACAAATTATTACTATTTTTAATAATTTTATCAAGGCCCGTACAGTCGATTTCCATCAACAGCCATCGAACTGCACTTACAACGACCTTTTCCAAATTTGATTTGGACATAATTCCAAATCCGACCATTAGATTTCAAATCTCTAATATTTGTTAGAAAGCTATTTTCGATACGAACCCAACGGTTCCAATTTTAGGAGAATCCGATGGTCGGATCTCCCGTAACGCCCATTCGAAGCCAATGGTCGAAATTCATGAACTGCCACAGCGCGGCGCGTTCTATTCAGGCCATTAAATATATAATATAAATATATTATATATATTTCGTAGATTTCCACTCAATCGTATTTTATAAATCGTTTTAAATTTGTTTTCAAAACGATTTCTACTTCATATTCAATTCCCAATCAAAATTGAATATTCCTTATCATCGATATATAAATGATAATATTTTCAAAACATTATATTTTGAAATCACTTCCTTTTCTATATTCATTATAAAATGAATATAATCGATATAAATATCGTTCGCGTGAAAATGATGCATATCCAATCAACACGGCTTCATATGTTTCTATTTCAAATATTTCTATTTCAAATATTTCTATTTCAAATATTTCTATTTCAAATATTTCTTTTCAAATATTTCTATTTCAAATATTTCTATTTCAAATATTTCTATTTCAAAACTGGAATGAGACCCAATCAATTACCATAAATTTTATTCCTATGGATTTCCATACAACACATGTATATATCAATAGTGATAAACAATCATCCATCATCCAGAGTGCACTACTCAACTGCATAAGCATTGAATATAAATAATCAACGCTTACCACAGTCTGTCAACCCATCGATCGACATACAACTAAACAGTTGGGATTACTGTACGTCAGTATCATCCCAACACCCGTGTGGGGTTTCAATCAATCTAACACATCTTTTATTTGTGCAGTTGGGCGATGTGTAAAATTTATCGTCCCAATCAATATCAGTCAAATCGGTGTACATAAACAAATCGTTCGATTTGTAAATGAATATTTATTTTACTTCTACACATGAATATATATTTTATTTCAACACTTGAATTTTATTCTATTCAATATATGAATATATATTTTATTTTAACACATGAATTTTATTCTATTCAACACATGAATACTTATTTTATTTCAACACATGAATTTTATTCTATTCAACACATGAATACATATTTTACTTCAACAAATGAATTTTATATTTTATTTCAACACATGAATATATATTTTAATTCAACACATGAATTTTATATTTTATTTCAACACATGAATTTTATTCTATTCATTCCACCTCACAATCAATTTTCACGAAACAAATCAATCCAAACGCAATCAAACAAACAAGTTGTCCATGGTTTGTGGACGACGGGTGTCGGGTGCTACTAACCACCGTCTGCATCCTAGTATATATTTCAAACCAGAAATAAATTAAAATTGAGGAGTTCTCACTTTTGGGTTCCCACTCCTTCAACCTTTACTGTCACTCAGATTCGTTGCTTTGATTCCAATGCAATCCGTTTCACACGATTTTTATATTAAAAATCATATTTCTCTTTTGTTACTACGTAAATAAAAATCATATTTTTATTTCATCGCTACATATATAAAAGATTATATTTTTAGAACGATGTTTACATAGGGAAGATTATATTTTTAAAACGATGTTTATGTAGGAAAGAAAATATTTTTTTAAAACGATGTTTATATAGAAAAGGTTAAATTTTTAAAATGATGTTTATACAGAAAAGATTATATTTTTATTTGCAATGCTATTTTATAAAATCATATTTATTTTTTTCCTTTTAATTTATCTATATATATACATATATATATATATCTATATAAACAATGTTATTTTGTAGGTAAAACTCACCTTTCTTCCTCTTTCTATAATTAGTCAGGACCGTCGATCTCCATTTATCACGCCCCAGGGCTTGCCACCACAGCCATTTCCGACCGCCGGAGAGCAATCGCAAGTCACCCCGTTGAAGAGCTTCAAAAACCGCACCCAACGGCCCCCCTCTCGTCGAACTCGGTCTTAGATGGACGGAGAAAATGGGGGCGACGCGGCGGCTGTTCTTGGCATTGAATCTCGAAAAACACAACATAATAAAATTCCCGACTAACATGGATTTGAAGAGCTTGGAAAGTTCTACATAATTCTCCAAAGGACCGAGGTGTAACATTGCGTGTAGGAGGAGGAAAATGGAGAAGAAGGGGCCAGCGATTCTCGCCGTTGAACGAGATGGAGGCGGGACTAAATTTTGACCGGGTTGAAAAGGATTTAGGGTTTGATCAATATTCTATATATATTTATAATTAAATAATGTTATTTAATTTAGAATACACTTGTTTATTGCTACGAACTCGAAAACAAACCCAACAAGTGTCGCCCCTAGCTAATTACCCCCATTATGGACACAATGGGATATGAATCGTGAGTGAATTCGACCGTTTCGATTGGTTTCCATCAAAATTAAAACATAAATCAATATATATTTAATTTGAACGAACATTTTCAATTATCGGGGCCACATACGGACTTAAAAATTCCAAAAATCATTTCTAGCTTCGCATTGACGATATGGTCCTAACGAAACTAATTTCGTCAAATTTGAAGACCGTTTTAAAAATCACCATTTTCTGGTCGATTCAAATTGACTAAAACCGTCAAAACATGTTTTCCTTCGCCACGCTCACATATTGACTTAGAAAATTATGAATTTTGGAATCTAGCAATAACTAGACATCCCGGATGCAACAAAAGTGGTTTCGTCAAAAACAGAGGTCGTTTGCAAACTTTCCCTTTTTTTAAGGGCCAACATTCCGTAGCGACTATTCTGAATTTTCAACTGGACAGAACTTTTTATTCCCGCTATGAAATTTCAATTTTTCTGATTCGTAGGAAAGATATTCTCAAATAGATTCTAATATTTTTGGGTTTCACTAAAATCCAGTTTATTTTGAATCCTGTACATTCATTTGAACTTTGAAATCGAATTTTCGAACTACCGCGCCATTTTTATTTCCTTTTATAATTGAAATTAAATATTTATATTCTATCATCGTAAATATATTCATTGAAAGTCTATTCAAACTAAATTTCTCAACGTTATTATTTAAAATAATTCATTTTAAATATTCAAAATTCATTAAAATTGCCAAAATAATTTTTTTTTTAAATTGGCTCAGATTTCCGGGTTATTACATTAACGAAAAGAAATGATCTTTCTACATGAAGAGAATAGATTTATTTGAGCAAAAGGAATAGATTTGTATATGCAGAAAGAATTATATTTATGTATATGTTTATATATATAAAAACGATATAAAAATATGACTTTTATATTTAAAGTGAACAAATAAAAATGTGATTTTTATCATCCAGAAAGAGAAATAAAAATTCGATTTTTATTAATGAAGTAGTGAAATAAAAATTCGATTTTTATATATGTAGCGAATACGGAACGTGTATATAAAATAAATATTTATAATCAAATCGGATGATTTGTTTATATATACTGATTTGACTGATATTGATAGGGACGATAAATTTTACACATCGCCCAACTGCACAAATAAAATCTATGCTTGTTGATTTGAAACCCCACACGGGTACTGGGATGATATCTGACGTACACTAATCCCGATTGTTTAGTTGTATGTCAATCACTAGGTTGACAGACTGTGTAAGCGTTAATTATTTATATTTAATCCTTATGCAGTTGTGTGGTGCACTCCGGATGATGGTTGATTATTTATCGTTGCTATTATATACATGTGTTGTATGGGAATCCATATAATTAACATTATATGGTAATTGATTGGGCCTCATTCCAATTTAGAAAATAAAGAATATTATAAAATATATATTCATGTGTTGAAACATATCATGTGTTGAACGAAATATTTAACAATAAAATTTACATCTTTATCATATATAAAATTAGAAACTAACTGGAAAAGTGATAAGATGAGTGGTTTCCTAGGTATTGATTTGATGTTGGTTTGGGCCTTCGGAGTTAATACTTAGGTAATCGTTCTCTTACTAATTTACGGTTGGAGCTTGATTAAGAATTAAACGATAGAAATCGTAATTTTATAAAATATATTAAATAACAAAAATAGTCATGTGTTGACAATACTCATGTGTTGAGAATATTCTTGTGTTGAAAAATATATATTCATTTGTTGAAGAAAATATTCATTTGTTGAATAGAATAACGAAGTTATTGAAATATATCAAGCCGTATTGATTAGATATGCGCCATTTTGACGCGAACGATATTTATGTCGATTATATTCATTTTTATAATGAATATAGAAAAGGAAGTGATTTCAAAATATAACGTTTTGAAAATACTATCATTTGTATATCGATGATATGGAATATTCAATTTTGATTTGAAATTGAATATAAAGTTGAATTCGTTTTGAAAACGAATTTAAAATGATTTATAAAATACGTTTAAAAGAAAATCGATGAAATATATATAATATATATTATGTATATACAATGGTCTGAATAGAACGCGCCACGCAGTGACCGTTCGCGAATTTCGACTATTGACTTCGAATGGACGTTACGGGAGATCCGACCTTCGGATTCTCCTAAAACCGGAACCATTGGTTTCTATCAAAAAGAGCTTTCTAAAGAATATTAGAGATTTGAAATCTGACTGTTGGATTTGGAATTATGTCCAAATGAAATTTGGAAAAAGTCTTTCTAAATGCAGTTCGATGGCCGTTGATGGAAATCGACTGTACAGGCCTTGATAAAATTATTAAAAATAGTAATAATTTGTGTAAAATCATAAGAAATGATTTGTGAAGAATTGGGATGAAAAATTCCAAATTTGAAAAGATAAAAATAGATTTTTATCGAAATGAACTAGTTTTGAACAAGAATTATAATCCCATTTATTTTTAAAATAAATAAAGTGGATTTGAAATGGTTTTGAAAGTAACCAGAATTTCCAATATATAAATTGGAAAAGGATTTGAATCGAAATTGTCTTTGGAATATTTCGATGTTGGTTTTCTTGATTATGCATATATTATTATCGAAATTTGAAAGATATATTGATATGGTTATTTCCAATACGATATTTGTTGGTCATAGAATTTAATATTGAATATAAGTCGATATATTTTCTATTCAGAGCCTTGTGTTAAATATCAAATGGGATTTGGGTTTGTTGTGAATGGTGCCTTCATTAACACTGTTCTTAAACCCAGTTGAGAAAAAAAATTAAATCTTTTTATTTAGATTTAATGAAGTATACCAATTAAATGGTATTTAATTGGAACTGAATTTGAATTGATTTCTGGGTTTATCGTGAATGGTATTTTAAATAACACTTGTTCTTTAACCCAATAATTAATGGAATGTGATTTGGGTTGTCGTGAATGGTATCTTTAATAATACCATTCTTAGACCCAACGGAGTTATGAAAATCGGAAGCTAACTGGAGATTAGTTAAGTTGAATGGTTTCCTCGGTATTGATCTGATGTTGGTTTTGGCCTTCGGGGTTAACAATTAGGGAATTATTCACTTGCTAATTTACGGTTAAAGGCTGACGGAATAAAGTGTGATTTTGGGTTTATTGTGAACCGTGTTTAAATGACATTGGTTCTTTAACCTAGTAAAAGACAGGATATTGATTTTTAGGAAGATCAAAACTAAATGGAGTTTTAGTGAATCTTTAATTAGATTGAAATGATCGAGAATGGAGTGTCACCAGTTTTGCTTCAAAGCGATAGTTAAATCTTTAATTGGATTTGAATGTGAAATGGTAATTGAATTTACCGATAACACCGTGGTGTTAGATATGAAGTATTACCAGTTTTACTTCATGGGATGAAGAGGTTGGGGTTCGGAAATTTAACAAGTGATTACTTCGGTAAGGTTCGCTAGTCCCGACTAGTTTGGGTAAACCATAATTTTGTTTGAATTGATATTCCAAAGAAAATTAAAGAATAAATTTAAAGAATTTATCTTTGATAAAATTAATGGGAACCTTTCTCAAAGTATAAGAATATTTGAATAAAAGAATATTCTGAATTGGAATGAGGCGTATGTTGTGTTTGTGTAACACTTGTTTATTATATACGCGAGTTATTCAGAAAGACCGGGTTTATCCCATTCTGAATAACTGATTCGACGACGTGTCGAGGATGAAGATGGTGGTCGAAGACCGGAGGTCTTCAACATCATTTGGATAATTGCTGATGATCTTGCTTGGGTTATACACCCAAGAGGAGGGAATCAGTTGGTGATCATCCAGACGTACTTGGAGATCGATGGATATGCGAGGTACAAGGTGCCTCCGGTTTCGTTCAGACCCAGAACGGACTTGTAAATGGACTGTGTATCTGACATTGGATATCATTCTATGTGATTGATGGATATCGGTTGCATGGAGTGGTTTGTCTGTGTGGCATGCAAAGATGCAAATGATCAAGGCTTCTGTTGAAAAATAGAGTCTTGTGGTTGATGATCAAAGCACGGCCTTTGTAGCGTAGCTTTGTGTAGCGTTAATTCGCGAGCCTCACACCCCAGTGTGAACCAGAAACGGGAGAGGAACTCAGGGAGGGGATGCGTTTCCTTCTAGCTAGAAGCGGCGTCAGTGATTTGACACGCCCTGACGAGTTTGACTTATGTGGTTGTTGGGTCGCGAGGCGCCTAAGATATATCGGTGACTATGTGGAGCCAATGGAGTATTGGACTCATTGACACCCCGTAGGGTGGGGAAACGCAGTGTTCAGGCATTTTAATCCACATCGGTGGACCCTCCCTGACGATCCAAGGAACGATGCGTTATGTTCCTGAGACACGGACTAGAGCGTCTCGAATTCGGCAAGGACGATCCCTTGCCTTGGTTTATAGATGGAAATCCAACTTCCAATACGTGACATGTGCGGTTTTGATTGTAGAGCCTAGTATTGGCGACATGATATATGGTACCCATGCCGTCTATGATTAATACTTATGATTGAAATAGTTTTGACACTGTACACTTATAGTAGTAATAAAAGATGAAATTTAGCGTATTAATCATTCTTTAGCTATTATAAGGTAAAACCCTGTCCTCCGGCTTGTGTTGCATTGTGTGATGGGACCTGGGTCTTATAATAGCTCCATTGTTCTTTATTTAGCATTGCGCTGTTGTTTTATGCACTGGTGTTCTTGGGAGGAAACCCATTCCATGTTATATGGTGTGGTCCCTTGATTTACCTAACTTTAAAATAAAGATTAATAATTGTTTTAGTTCTCACACTAGTCACATGTTTGACCTGGAGTTTATTGTTTTAACCTAAACTCTGGGTGTCCTTATTTTGACACGGGCAGCTAGTAGTTTTGGTTTTGCAGATTTATATTCGCAGGATCCTGGTTTACAGCTGGAACGATACTCGGAAAGCTCTGTATCCGTGTATTACTTTCAGTTGTGTTATGTATTGTTTTTCCGGTGCTATGTAATTTATTGTACTCTATGATATTTTAAATTGTATAATATTTATTCATACTCTGTATATTCTTGTATTCTGATGGAATTGTTGTAATAAACAATGAAATGTTCTTCTGTTTGTGTTCTGATCTGTCGTGTTCTCAAAATAATCAGGGATTTCAAACGGTCTTGGTCGGTTTTGCGATCGTTTCGGATCAAGCGAAATTCCTTGTCCTTACAAATGGCCCGCAAATCCGTACTATTTAAGTTAACTACATCACACGTCCAACAAAAATATCACAAAAATACATATCAATTTTTTTTGAAGAAAAAGGTAGAAGAAGAACAGAAATAACAACACAGAATCTTACATTGCAGCACAACAAAATATCATATATCATAGCTATTGAAATACAAAATTTTAACTATATAACATACAATTATCAGAGTACAACATTTATAACACAGCAGAAATAAAATACAATATATCTAACTCTGAAGGCTCCTATTGCATGCTCCTTTAGATAGATCTGTAAAATCCTGAACTATTTGACTGACAGTACAAATTTGGGCACCCAAGAGTTTAGGTAAACAAAACAAAAATAAACTCTGGTTCAGTCATGGGACTGGTATGAGTAAATAATTTAAAATAGTTTGAGAAAATAAAGGATATCTCATATGACCACACCGTATAGCACGGAATGGGTTTTTCCCTTATGAGAATCCAAAACACTTGACATAACTTTCAAATCCATTTGAAAGAAAACGATAATCTTTATATCAAAACTCTTTTGATATTTTAAAAGTTTTTAAATCAAATAAATAACAATCTAGTGGAACACTTTCATCTCACGCTCCACATACATAATATACCATCAAAACCGCGGGCACTTGTTGGGTAATGAATTTCCAACTATGACAAGGTATGGATCCGCCATCCGATAATGTATCCCTATAGAGAAATATGCTGGGTTCAAAAAGAACATCTTGCAACCCAGCAACACACGACCACGCACTCATTTCTCTTTAGTGTATCTAATGTATATCACCAAAGGTTGGGATCAAAAACCGTTTTCCCAAATGGGACAACATCGAATAGAATAAAGAATGAAATGAATTTCTCTAGATAGGTGATAATACACTCTAACTGGGAGCTGCCCACTTAGACATGCTGCCTGCCCAATTTTTTTCATTTTCTTGTTGTCGAGGCCTGAGGCAACGATTACTTACCATTCATTGATAGCACAATCACTTTGAATGCCACATTGTTAGATACGTTAATCATTAATTGGTTTGCACAAATATATTCTGGATATTATGCTAAGAGAATAAATGCTTTTCCACTATATATATTTATACGGATGAACATATGCGATCACTGGAAATACTTTGCCTGACATTCGTCCATATAGGTTTGTTTTGGGATTAAACGAAACCAAACGCACAATTTCCATTAATCCATCTTTGGCAATTTCTAACTAGGATTAATAGAAAAAGCCCTTGCACTTGACTCTGTCTTCGATTATCTTTACATAATCTAACTCGCAATGCTATTGCCAATACGGAGTGGTTCTCGGATAATAATCCAACCGGTCTCTCCATATTGAGTACGATATTGGCAAACACTTAGATAGTCGGTTATTTAACTATCGAAGAAAAACCAACGTTAATTCAAAGCATCAAACAAATCATTGGGTCTTTTAATTCGTATTTCATTAATTAAATCATCTTTCCATTTCCTTATCAATATTGGTTAACTAAATATTTTCAATAATCATCTTGGCCTCTTACTCTATTTGGAAAACAATTCCATATATGGCCATCTTTTATTTTCTATACTTAGAAATTATATTCTATTTATAATTGGAAAACATTCCAATTACTTGTCTCTTTCACGCCCGTTCATTTCAACACTTAGGAAATATTTATTGTTATATTTCTTGAATTCCACTTACTTGGGTTAAAGCGAATGTTGTATAAAACATCGTTACAACAACCCAAAATATTTCATTCAACTAAATTTCTTTAAACATTTATCTCCATGACTGAATCCTCCTATTTATCGGTTAATAAATAAATCAATCAAGTTAGGGTATAATTACCTCTCAGACCTTGACTGAAAACATTATTAACTTCAAAACAGACAAGACTAGTTTCCTCAAATACTCAACACCATAAAAACCGGTTGTTCATTTTTAAACCCATATATGTTTCACTTTCTAATTTTTTCAATTTTAAATTTTAAATTTTCTTTTTGTTTATAATATTCTAATTTAAAGTTTGTTTCCATATCGAATTCTAAATATATCGTTGCATTGATTTCTAACTATCAAAATTTCTTAAAAATATTTTATTTCCTTAAATTTCTGGAAACTTTCGCCATAACCACCTTTGTACGGGTCACTTGGTACAACTACAAAATGCCTCTCTGGGCCCTTTCCATTCAAAAAGAAAAGCAAAAAGCCAAGTTGCTTGCCAATTTAGTTCATGAAATCTCATATGGAATTTAAACACGTACCTTTTTGTCGAGCACTTAAATTAAAATCTTCATACACTTCATTCTAGTCCTGCTTAACATATATCTAACCATTTTGTTTCAACTCTATCCATTTATCTTAATCCAATTCACTAATTTATTTTCTAATTAGCTATTTTGCCTGTTTCACCTTTTTGTTTGAACATAACATGTTCAAATATAATATTGACTTGCTTATAAACAAATTGTATTCCATTTTCAATTCGTGTTTCCTTTTCGATTCCGAATATAAGTTCTCAAATCACCTTCACTTAATCAAAGCCCAATTTCGTATCAAATTTTGATTAACTAATTATTATTCAAATTAGTTTATTCTATCTAATATTTAAAAATCTGATTTTTGTTTCAAAAATCAGTTCGCTTAACTGCACATGAGTTCATATTTATTTTATAAATCAAATCTGGATTTTTCTAATGGAAATTCAGATTATATTTAGTTAAAATCCTTTTATTAATTTAAATAAACCGTTATGGTTTTATAATGGTTGTGGCGCTGTTTTTAAAAAAAATTATTTTTGACATAACTCAAAATCTATATTACAAAATCCATATTTTTCTCTTTTATTAGAAAACTATTATCAAATCTATCCAGACAATTCTTGCTTCAAAGAATTCCTACTTAAATTAAGTTCTATATACTCAGCTGAAGTTTGAAATGCCAATTTATGAAATACCGTGCTGTATCGAGTTCGTTTTAATTATATTTAAATATAAACATTTAAATTTCGTTTATAAATAAATTTCAACTCTATTCTAATATATTTTAATATATGTATTAATCCAATTTTCCCTATCTAACATAAATACTCTGAGCATCCATTGTCGTCGATTATTTCAACACGTTATTATAAATTCAATAACAACTCCATTTTTAATATTAGATTCTAATTCTGTATGGAATAAATTGCTTTATAAAATTTGATGAAATTGAATTTCCAGTATAATTTCTTAGACTTATCTCAATTCATTTTTATATTCCGAATATTGAAATAATACCCATCTTTCCCTTTCTGAAACGATTTCCAATTCACGGTTAAATTCGTATTTGAACTTAAATTTCTAAATTATCAAATGATAATTTACTTTCCTTAATTTATAAACATTGTTTATAAATTTAAATCCTTATTTTATAATTTAAACCAAGTTTCCATTTCGATTCCATTTCAAATTCTATTTTCAAATTCATACTTGAATTTAAACACTTAAATTATCTAATGACAATTTATTTCACTAGATTTATAAATATTGTTTATAACTCCAACTTCCTTTTTTATTATTTAAAACAAGTTCCATCTTAAAGTCTGTTTGAAAACCAAAATCTTATTTTGGAATATTTTATTTATTATAACTTATATATATAACACATAATCTATTTTCATATTAAATTTTAGTTTTATCTATTACGATTCCAATATCTTTTTTGAAAAATATTTTATTTAAATAAATTTGATCTAAATCGAATTCAAATCATAAATCCATATGGATTTATTTTTAGTTTAATTTACATTTTGGACATTAGAATAAATTTCATTGTTTACTTCTATAAAACGATTCCACATTTCTCTTTTTAAATTCACATTTGAATTTAAATATTCAAATTATCAAATGATAATTTTTTCACTATATTTATAAACACTGTTTATAAATTCATTTCAATTCCTTAATTATCCAATGAAAATCATCCCATTTTATTTGTAAACACTGTTTATAAATTTACTTCAATTTTCTATATTATTTAATTTGTAAACATCATTTTAAATTAATCAACTCAATTTCCTGTATATTTTAGTTTATAAACATCGTTTATAAATTCAATACTTGTTTTATTTATTCAAAATAAGTTAATATTTCTATAGCTCATTAAAAATTCAAATTCTATTTTTCAAAATAGATTTCCTCTTCAAAATCTCAAATATCCTTTTCACGATATTTTTATATATCAACATTTTATATTTAAACATTGAAAAAAAACAAATTATCAATCATAGGTTTTCTAACACATCATATGTGATAATATATAGGTAAACAAACAAATAATCTTATTTTTGAGGAATCCAGTTGGATCCCTCTAACCTGTTTTCCTACATCCACACATGTTAGCCAAAATAAATTGTACCCATTCTGCTCCGACGCAGGATATCGTGGTACAGAAGGTCATCCACTATCATAGCTGGGGGCGCATAGGGTCATCCACTAATGATACTGCGGGTATCCGCTAATGATACTACGGGAATCCAACCACCAATATATATATATATATATAATAACCACAAACACCAAACCTAAATAACTAATATATTTGAAATAGCCATAATAATATTTAAATGCATCCAAACAACAAATAGATATTTTTAAAGATAAAAATAAATTTTAATATAAATTCTGTAACACCCCGAATTTTCTGAGAATATTAAAATTGACAAATTCAAGAACACTTAATTTTTAGAAGAAGAATTAGTGAAATGGTTGCGCTATTACGTTCGTCTCAAAATTTTGGTCAAGATAGACATTTGGTTCGCATAAAACGGATACCTTATGAAGAAGTTGTTAAGCCTTGATGTTTGTATGCATATGAGAAATATATATATATATATATATATATATATAATAAACAAATATGCAAAAAAGTTCAAAACAGCGAATCGGGAGGGGGAATAACCGAACCGGCCCATTTTTGAGGTCGACCCGAGCCCTACTGGGTCGACTAGGGGTTGATTTAGGGTGTCTAGCTGTCAACCAGTGGGCCGATTCGCTCTAAGGCAGATGTCGCATCTGATTGGTTGCGATGGACTCCTTGCAGAATCATTAGGGCTGATGTGGCTATTCTATCTTGCCTGAATGGCTTTGATTTGCTCTAGGTTAATCTGAAGGTTCCTATTAAATCAAACTTCTATATAAGCAACCTAAATCTAAACCCTAAGCCACACAAAAATATTCCTAGAGCCGTCATGCCGTCAATGGTGAACCTTAAATTGTCATCATCTCTTTCAACTCAAAGGCAAGATAGAAGCTACCTTAAAATCAAATCAAAACTAATCTAATTCTTCTAAGAGAATTCAACGTTCTACATCAAAGGCGAGCAATTCAGTTTCAGAATACAGATCCCTGAAATCAAGTTTTTCCTTTTGTTTTCAAGTGTAGTTGTCTTTCATATGTGAATAAATTATAGATATGATTTGTAATGAATTGTAAAATAGAATTGTATCAAGTTGTATGTGATGATGATTCATGTTTATTCATGTCTATTATATCATATATGCCTATGAACTATTATGGTCTATCGAACCTATCATGTTATGTGGAAATTGATGAGTAAACCTATGATATTGTTTAGGAATTTGGGAATGAAAATATCATATGTAAGTTTGGTGATATTATGATACGTACAAGTTTTAGGCTAAGTCATGTCGTTTATTCCTAATTGTTTAGAGCCATTATGTGTACATGTTTAGATCTATGACCTTATATGTTTAGATCTACAACTTTATATGTTAGATCCATATGCCTTTATGATTGATCTAATTTGCAAGTTCATCACTACATGCCAAGTTTAACTTGTATAGTTTTATGTAATTTCATATGCTTGTGGTTTATGTGGCATAGATCAAATTTGCAAGTTCATAGTTAAAAGTATATTGTTCTATGCCAAATCCATGTGAAATATGTGTAGTTAGTTCCATAATTTTGTATGATGTTGGAATGTTGCAAAGTTCCTCTTTTCCCCTTTTTTGTTTTGTAAGTTAGGCTAAAATATCGAGCCTAACATTCTATGTAATTTTGTGAACATACAACGGGGGTAACATTGGGGAAAACATGAAATTACATGTAATTGGCATGTTTGACGCATAAGCATGATAAGTGGCATGAAAATGGTATAATCTATATACCTAAAATTTTGAACGTGATTTAGAAGGAAAGTGGGCCATTGTAACAACCCGAAAATCTGGGTCAGTTTAAAATTTTTATTTTGGCAATTTTAGCGAATTTTGATTATTTAAAATGAATTATTTTAAATAATAGCGACGAGAAATTTATTTTGAATATAATTCGAACGTATATAATATACGCGTCGTCGTTAGAATATAAATAATTATATATAATTATAAAAGGAATTGAAAATGGCGCGGTAGTTCGAAAATTCGATTTCTAATTTCAAATGAATATACAGAATTCAATATAAGTCAGAATTGAACGAAACAAGAAATATTTGAATCTGTATAACTATATCTTTGTAACGAAGTTAACAAACTGAGATTTCATCTTAGAAATGATAAGATATGTCCAGTTTAAAATTAGAAATAGTCGCTGTGGAATTTATATATATTTTTATATATATAAGGCCCTTAAAAATAGCAATTTTGCAAACGACCTCGGATTTCGACGAAACCAGTTTTGTTGGGTCCGTGATGTTAAGTTATTGCTAGATTCCAAATTTCATAATTTTTCGAATCAATATGTGAGCGTGGCAAAGGAAAACGCGTTTGACCAGTTTTAGTTGATTTTAATCGACTGGAAATTGGCCATTTTTCAAACGGTCTCAGAATTCGTCGAAACTAGTTTTGTTAGGACCGTATCGTCAATACGAAGCTAGAAAATATTTTTCTGGAATTTTTCTAGTTAGTATGTGACCCCGGTAATTTGAAATGTGCGTTTAAAATTCGATATAGTGATTTAAATGTAAATTCAAAAGGAAACTGATTGTAACGATCAAATCAGCTTGCGATACATATCCCATTGGGTTCAGAATGGGGGTAAAACGCTAGGGGCGACAGTCGTTGGGTTCGATTTGGGGTTCTCATCGATAAGCAAGTATTTATTGAATAAAATATTATTATTATTATATATATATATTAATAAACCCTGATTTTTCTGAATTCCCATTCGCCCAAAATTCTGAGCCGCCTCTAATGCGATATACGGCCGATTCTTGCCCCAAACTTTATCCCCTCCGATCTCCACATCCAAGCAACCATTTCGAAAGCTTTAGGCATGAAATCGAAGACCAAGGAGAGGTCGACCCATCTAACGGCGAAGATCATCGGAAGTGGATCGAGTAGGGAGAAATCAGGCCAGGAAAGTGGCACGTTTGACCGTGATTTTTGGGGCCTGGAGCAGTTCGAGTTCATCAGTGGGGGTATGCACCGGAAGCTGACTTCATGGCGGTTGGAGTAGCGGTCTTCGATCAACGTCCGGTCATCACAATCGGTGGTGCGGTGGCCGTTGGTTCATTGTCAGATGGGGTTCGATTTCTCCAGTTTGAACTGGAGCAGAAGGAAGAAGGAGGATTTTCAACAGTGAAGATGGTAATTAAATTTTTACTAATTACTTTGTTAGCTAAAGTAAAAATCGTTAACATATATATATATATATAACATTGTGTTTAAAAATCTGAAATTTATTTAAAAATAGAATTGGTTCTAAAAATATATACACACATTGTTTTTAAAATAAAAATAGCATGGTTTTAAAATATAAAAATATGATTTATATATATATATATATACATTTGAAATAAAAATTTGATTTATATAAAAATAGTTTGGTTTTTGAAATAAAATTAGCATTGGATTTTGAAATAAAATTAGCAATGTTTTGAAATAGACGATAGGAATTTACTTTGTTTAAAGGTTGAAAAAGGTTAAAACTTTAAATAGAAAATATAAATTTGAAATGATTTTTAAATATAAAAATTAGCATTGTTGAAAATATATCTATATCGCAAGGTTTTAAAAATATATGGGAATGTTTTAAAAATATATATCATATGATTTTTATATTGAACTTCGAAGTAAAAATATGATTTTTATATATGAAATAGCGAAGTAAAAATTCGATTTTTACATAGGTAGTGAAAGCGGACAACGAAGATGGCGAAGATGCGGTAGCGACGAAGGTTTCTGCAAATGAAGTGCCGTGGAGCTAGGATAGCTATCTGTGAGAACTTCTCACCTTTCAATTTAATTTTTCTAGTTATATATATATATATACTAGGATGCAGACGGTGCTTAGTAGCACCCGACACAATCGTCCACAGACCATGGACTTGTTTGTTTGGCTGTTTGGTTATTGATTGCGATATTGGTTTGAATGTGGTTTGTGGTGTGAATAATCGAATCGATAAATTGGTTAGGATTAGACGTGCGCCGTTATAAGGCGAAGGAGTAAGGCTAGGTTAGAACCTTACTCCAAATTTTGTGGTTTGCATAACGAAAGTGAATTTGATTGATGTGTGAATGGCGTGGGCCTTCACTAGACCGGGGATAAGGCTAGGCCTTGTCCCGTTTCTAGTATCGTGCCGTTATGCCGCCGAAATTTTCTAAAATATGTTAGAAAAATAAAAATATAATTTTTAACGTGAAATGAATAAAATAACATATTCATTTACAAATCAAAACGATTTGTTGATGTACACCCATTTGACTGATATGGATTGGGACGATAAATTTTACACATCGCCCAACAGCACAAATAAAATAGGTGTTTGATTGTTTGAAACCCCACACGGGTGTTGGGATGAAATTTGAAGTTCACTCATCCTGATTGTTTAAATATGTCGATCGATCGATTGACAGGCTGTTATAAGCGTTGAATATCTATATTTGATGCTTATACAGTGTAGTGCACTTTGGTTGATGGTTGATTATTTTTCAATGCTATGATATACATGTGTTGTATGAAAATCCATATAATTAACTTTATATGGTAATTGATTGGGCCTCATTCCAATTTGAAAAATAAAGAATAATATAAAATAAAAGTTCATGTGTTGACAGTACTCATTCATTGAGATTGGTCATGTGTTGAACGAAATATTTTAATATTAAAATTTACATCTTTATCGATATAAAATAAAAGTTCATGTGTTGACAGTACTCATTCATTGAGATTGGTCATGTGTTGAACGAAATATTTTGATAATAACAACTATTTTGAAAATAGAAATTTATGAAGCCGTGTTGATTAGATTGACGCCATTTTGACGTGAACGATATTTATATCGATTGAAAACGATTTCGAAATGAATTGAATTGAAAACGAATTCAAAATGAATTGAAAACGATTTCGAAATGAATTGAATTGAAAACGAATTCAAAATGAATTGAAAACGATTTCGAAATGAATTGAATTGAAAACGAATTCAAAATGAATTGAAAACGATTTCGAAATGAATTGAATTGAAAACGAATTCAAAATGAATTGAAAACGATTTCGAAATGAAATGAATGGAAAACGATTTCGAAAAGAATTGAATTGAAAACGAATTCAAAATGAATTGAAAACGATTTCGAAATGAATTGAATTGAAAACGAATTCAAATGGAATTGAAAGCGAATTGAAATGAATTCAAATTGAATTTAAATTCGAATTGAATAGAAATGAATTTTAAAACGAATTTATAAAGAAGAATTCAATTTTGCTTTGAATTGAAAAGGAAGTTGAAATTGCTTTTGAAACAAATTTAAAACTATTTATATAATTCGTTTTAAATAGAAATCGACGAAATATATATTATATATATTATATATATAATATAATGGCCTGAATAGAACGCGCCGCGCCGCGGCCGTTCGCGAATTTCGACCATTTATTTCAAACGGACATTACGGGAGATCCGACCGTCGGATTCTCCTAAAACCGGAACCGTTGGGTTCGTATCGAAAAGAGCTTTCTAACGAAGGTTAGAAATTTGAAATCTAACGGTTGGATTTGGAGATACGTCCAAATCAAATTCGAAAAAGGTCGCTGTAAGTGCAGTTCGATGGCCATTGTTGGAAATCGACTGTACGGGCCTTGATAAAATTATTAAAAATAGTAATAATTTGTGTAAAATCATAAGAAATGATTTAGAAAGAATTGGGATGAAAAACTCCATATTTGAAAAGATAAAAATAGATTTTTATCGAAATGAACTAGTTTTGAACTAGAATTATAATTCTATTTATTTTTAAATAAATAAATTGAATTCGAAAAGGGTTTTGAAAATAACCAAAATTCCAATGATTGCATTGGAATGGATTTGAATCGAAATTGTCTTCGGAATATTTCGATGTTGGAATTCGTGATTATACAGATGTTGTTACGGAAATTTGAAAGATATATATTTATATCGTTATTTCCAATACGACATTTGTTAGTCAGAGAATTCGATATTGAATATAAGCCGATATATTTTCTATTCAGAGCCTTGTATTGAATATCGGATGTGATTTGGGTTTGTCGTGAATGGTGTCTTCACTAACACTGTTCTTGAACCCAGTTGAGAAAAGATTAAATCTTTTTATTTAGATTTAATGAAGTGTACCAATTAAATAATATTTAATTGGAATTGAATTGATATTGATTTTTGGGTTTATCGTGGACAGTGTTTTAAATAACACTCGTTCTTTAACCCGATAATTAATGAAGGTGGTTTTGGGTTTATTGTGAACAGTGTTTTTAAATGACACGGATTCTTTAACCCAGTTAACGATTAAAACTAAGTTGAGTTTTAATGAATCTTTAATTAGATTGAAAAGATCGAAAATGGAGTATCACCAGTTTTTCTCCAGGCGATAGTTAAATCTTTAATTAGATTTGAACGTGAAATGGTAATTGAATTTACCGATAGCACTGTGGTGTTAGATATGAAGTATTACCAGTTTTACTTCATGGGATGAATAGGTTGGGATTGGGAAAATAAAACAAATGATTACTTCGGTAAGGTTCGCTAATCCCGACTAGTTTGAATTGATATTCAAAAATGGATTAAAGAATAAATTCAAGGAATTTATCTTTGATAAAATTAATGGGAATCTTTCCCTATGAATGTGAAATTTAGAAACTAACTGTCGGTTAGCCAAGCAGAATGGTTTTCTGGATATTGATCTGATGTTGGTTTCGGCCTTCGGGGTTAATATTTGGGAAATTATTCTCTTGATTAATTTACGGTTAGTGACTAATGAATTGGAATGAGGCGTATGTTGTGTTTGTGTAACACTTATTTAAAATATACGCGAGTTATTCGGAAAGACCGGGTTTATCCCATTCTGAATAACTGATACGACGATAAGTCGAAGATGAAGACGATGGTCGAAGACCGGAAGTCTTCACGTCGTTTGGGTGATAACTGATGATCTTGATTGGGCTGTACACCCAAGAAGATGGAAACAGTTAGTGATCGTCCAGACGTACTTGGAGATCGATGGATATGCGGGGTACTAGGTGCCTCCGGTTTCGTTCAGACCCAGAACGGACTTGTAAATGGACTGTGTGTCTGACATTGGATTTCATTCTGGGTGACTGATATCGGTTGCATAGAGTGGTTTGCCTGTGTGGCATGCTAAGATGCAAATGATCGAGGCTTCTGTTGAAAAGCAAAGTCTTGTGGTGATGATCAAAGCACGGCCTTTGTGGCGTAGCTTTGTGTAACGTTTACCTCGCGTGTTTCACACCCGGTATGAACCAAAAACGGGAGACGGACCTCAGGGAGGGCATGCGTTTTCTTCTAGCTAGAAAGTTGCGTCAGTGGTTTTACACGCCCTGACGAGTTTGACTTATGTGGTTGTTGCTGTTGCGAGGCGCCTCGGATTGATCGGTCGTTCTCGAACCGATGGAGTCATTTGTTGGCTCATTGACACCCCAAAGGGTGGGGAAACGCAGTGTTCAGGCATTTTAATCCACATCGGTGGACCGGCCCTGTCGCTCCAAGGGTCACTCGAGCTCTGATCCTCAGACACGGACTAGAGCGTCTCGAATCGGTTGAGGACTATCTTTTGCCTCGGTTCATAGACGGAAATCCAATTTCCAAATACGTGACTTTGCGGTTTTATTTGTAAACCTATATATGGCGACATGATATATGGTACCCATGCCGCCTATGATTGATACTTATGATTTGAAGTTGTTTTATACACTATGCACTTATTATAGTATCAAATGATTTGTTTTAAACGTATCAAGCATTCTTTGGCTGTTATAAGGGAAAACCCTATCCCCCGGCTTGCGTTGCATTGTGTGATAGGACCTGGGTCTTATAACAGCTTCATTTTTCTTTATTTAGCATTGCGCTGTTTGTTTTATGCACTGGTATTCTTGGGAGGAAACCCGTTCCGTGTTATACGGCGTGGTCCCTTGATTTACCTAACTTTGAAAATAAAGATAATAACTGTTTTAGTTCTCACACCAGTCACATGACTGACCTGGAGTTTATTGTTTTAACCTAAACTCTGGGTGCCCTTATTTTGACACGGGCAGCTAGTAGTTTTGGTTTTGCAGATTTATATTCACAGGATCCTGGTTTACAGCTGGAACGATATCCGGAAAGCTTTGTATCCGTATATCTACTTCTAGTTGTGTATTGTATTATTTTCCGCTGCTATGTATTTAAATGTAATTTAAATCTCTGATATTTCTGTGTAATATTCATTTATACTCTGTATATTCTTGTAATCTGATGCATTGTTGTAATATACAGTGAAATGTTCTTTTATATGTGTTCTGTTGTGGCTTGTTCTCGAACTATCCGACGCTTTCCTTTACGGGGAAGTTACGGGTCTTCACAGTTGGTATCAGAGCTTTGGTTTACAAAGCAGAGAACAGGGCACATTAGGACCATATGAAAGAATTCATCAGATATTGGGTTAGTAAAACCCAATGGGAATGACTCGTTAGAGATGGGATCAGTAGTATCCTAGAACGAGTGTGATGAGTATATTTTTCAAATGAAAACAAATTTTGTTTTGAAAATTTAAATCAATTATTCGTATTTGATTATTTATTAATATTGATTAGGACAGTCCAGTATATAAAGATTTTGCATATACGCCTTGCAAACGTGTATTTGAAGTTTTAATATACTGGATAGATATAGGATCGCACTCTAGTCGCCCGAAGATGATTCTGATGATAGTTCGAACATCATCAGAATTGGTATTCGTGTTTCAAAGGTGTGATATCTATATATTTCCTATTGACTGGTGTGAGAACCAAATTTAGATAGGGCCTATTGTTGTGAATTGGCATCAAAAACAAGATTTTCAGTATATATATCAAAATTATGAATTTGAAACGTTAATCCACTAATTGATTGATGTTTGTGTTGTTTGTTTATTTGTTTGCTAATTTTTAGCCATTTAGCCTAATTGAATCACATATTGAATTATATTGAAAATTGGTTGCATTTGCTTGCATATACATATACTTACATTGAACAGGTCATAGCAAGGAGGCTAGAGCCAGAGAATAAAATTTGTTTGCCCGACAAATAGGTACATGTTTACTACATAATTTCCTGTTTTGTTTGGGTGATGATGATTTTGTGCGCCTATTGGCTAGCCGCTTGGCTTTTTCTTTTTCTTTTTGAGATCTGAAGGACCGGGGAAGCTATTTGAAATTCCCCGATGCTCCCGGTGCAGGGGAGGTTATGGCGAAATTTTTCAAAAATTTAGGGTGTTAGCCAAATTTTTGAAATTTTGAAAATTCTCAGAAACTAAAGAGTTGGAGAATGGAAGCCTGATCGATCGTAGAGCTGAATAATCAAACCACTTTCGACTTTGTTCCTTTTCGGGGACGAAAAGTTTTAAGTGGGGGAGATTGTAACAACCCGAAAATCTGGGCCAGATTAAAATTTTTATTTTGGCAATTTTAGCGAATTTTGATTATTTAAAATGAATTATTTTAAATAATAGCGACGAGAAATTTATTTTGAATATAATTCGAACGTATATAATATACGCGTCGTCGTTAGAATATAAATAATTATATATAATTATAAAAGGAATTGAAAATGGCGCGGTAGTTCGAAAATTCGATTTCTAATTTCAAATGAATATACAGAATTCAATATAAGTCAGAATTGAACGAAACAAGAAATATTTGAATCTGTATAACTATATCTTTGTAACGAAGTTAACAAACTGAGATTTCATCTTAGAAATGATAAGATATGTCCAGTTTAAAATTAGAAATAGTCGCTGTGGAATTTATATATATTTTTATATATATAAGGCCCTTAAAAATAGCAATTTTGCAAACGACCTCGGATTTCGACGAAACCAGTTTTGTTGGGTCCGTGATGTTAAGTTATTGCTAGATTCCAAATTTCATAATTTTTCGAATCAATATGTGAGCGTGGCAAAGGAAAACGCGTTTGACCAGTTTTAGTTGATTTTAATCGACTGGAAATTGGCCATTTTTCAAACGGTCTCAGAATTCGTCGAAACTAGTTTTGTTAGGACCGTATCGTCAATACGAAGCTAGAAAATATTTTTCTGGAATTTTTCTAGTTAGTATGTGACCCCGGTAATTTGAAATGTGCGTTTAAAATTCTATATAGTGATTTAAATGTAAATTCAAAAGGAAACTGATTGTAACGATCAAATCAGCTTGCGATACATATCCCATTGGGTTCAGAATGGGGGTAAAACGCTAGGGGCGACAGTCGTTGGGTTCGATTTGGGGTTCTCATCGATAAGCAAGTATTTATTGAATAAAATATTATTATTATTATATATATATATATATATTAATAAACCCTGATTTTTCTGAATTCCCATTCGCCCAAAATTCTGAGCCGCCTCTAATGCGATATACGGCCGATTCTTGCCCCAAACTTTATCCCCTCCGATCTCCACATCCAAGCAACCATTTCGAAAGCTTTAGGCATGAAATCGAAGACCAAGGAGAGGTCGACCCATCTAACGGCGAAGATCATCGGAAGTGGATCGAGTAGGGAGAAATCAGGCCAGGAAAGTGGCACGTTTGACCGTGATTTTTGGGGCCTGGAGCAGTTCGAGTTCATCAGTGGGGGTATGCACCGGAAGCTGACTTCATGGCGGTTGGAGTAGCGGTCTTCGATCAACGTCCGGTCATCACAATCGGTGGTGCGGTGGCCGTTGGTTCATTGTCAGATGGGGTTCGATTTCTCCAGTTTGAACTGGAGCAGAAGGAAGAAGGAGGATTTTCAACAGTGAAGATGGTAATTAAATTTTTACTAATTACTTTGTTAGCTAAAGTAAAAATCGTTAACATATATATATATATATAACATTGTGTTTAAAAATCTGAAATTTATTTAAAAATAGAATTGGTTCTAAAAATATATACACACATTGTTTTTAAAATAAAAATAGCATGGTTTTAAAATATAAAAATATGATTTATATATATATATATATATATATACATTTGAAATAAAAATTTGATTTATATAAAAATAGTTTGGTTTTTGAAATAAAATTAGCATTGGATTTTGAAATAAAATTAGCAATGTTTTGAAATAGACGATAGGAATTTACTTTGTTTAAAGATTGAAAAAGGTTAAAACTTTAAATAGAAAATATAAATTTGAAATGATTTTTAAATATAAAAATTAGCATTGTTGAAAATATATCTATATCGCAAGGTTTTAAAAATATATGGGAATGTTTTAAAAATATATATCATATGATTTTTATATTGAACTTCGAAGTAAAAATATGATTTTTATATATGAAATAGCGAAGTAAAAATTCGATTTTTACATAGGTAGTGAAAGCGGACAACGAAGATGGCAAAGATGCGGTAGCGACGAAGGTTTCTGCAAATGAAGTGCCGTGGAGCTAGGATAGCTATCTGTGAGAACTTCTCACCTTTCAATTTAATTTTTCTAGTTATATATATATATACTAGGATGCAGACGGTGCTTAGTAGCACCCGACACAATCGTCCACAGACCATGGACTTGTTTGTTTGGCTGTTTGGTTATTGATTGCGATATTGGTTTGAATGTGGTTTGTGGTGTGAATAATCGAATCGATAAATTGGTTAGGATTAGACGTGCGCCGTTATAAGGCGAAGGAGTAAGGCTAGGTTAGACCCTTACTCCAAATTTTGTGGTTTGCATAACGAAAGTGAATTTGATAGATGTGTGAATGGCGTGGGCCTTCACTAGACCGGGGATAAGGCTAGGCCTTGTCCCGTTTCTAGTATCGTGCCGTTATGCCGCCGAAATTTTCTAAAATATGTTAGAAAAATAAAAATATAATTTTTAACGTGAAATGAATAAAATAACATATTCATTTACAAATCAAAACGATTTGTTGATGTACACCCATTTGACTGATATGGATTGGGACGATAAATTTTACACATCGCCCAACAGCACAAATAAAATAGGTGTTTGATTGTTTGAAACCCCACACGGGTGTTGGGATGAAATTTGAAGTTCACTCATCCTGATTGTTTAAATATGTCGATCGATCGATTGACAGGCTGTTATAAGCGTTGAATATCTATATTTGATGCTTATACAGTGTAGTGCACTTTGGTTGATGGTTGATTATTTTTCAATGCTATGATATACATGTGTTGTATGAAAATCCATATAATTAACTTTATATGGTAATTGATTGGGCCTCATTCCAATTTGAAAAATAAAGAATAATATAAAATAAAAGTTCATGTGTTGACAGTACTCATTCATTGAGAATGGTCATGTGTTGAACGAAATATTTTAATATTAAAATTTACATCTTTATCGATATAAAATAAAAGTTCATGTGTTGACAGTACTCATTCATTGAGATTGGTCATGTGTTGAACGAAATATTTTGATAATAACAACTATTTTGAAAATAGAAATTTATGAAGCCGTGTTGATTAGATTGACGCCATTTTGACGTGAACGATATTTATATCGATTGAAAACGATTTCGAAATGAATTGAATTGAAAACGAATTCAAAATGAATTGAAAACGATTTCGAAATGAATTGAATTGAAAACGAATTCAAAATGAATTGAAAACGATATCGAAATGAATTGAATTGAAAACGAATTCAAAATGAATTGAAAACGATTTCGAAATGAATTGAAAACGAATTCAAAATGAATTGAAAACGATTTCGAAATGAATTGAATTGAAAACGAATTCAAAATGAATTGAAAACGATTTCGAAATGAAATGAATGGAAAACGATTTCGAAATGAATTGAATTGAAAACGAATTCAAAATGAATTGAAAACGATTTCGAAATGAATTGAATTGAAAACGAATTCAAATGGAATTGAAAGCGAATTGAAATGAATTCAAATTGAATTTAAATTCGAATTGAATAGAAATGAATTTTAAAACGAATTTATAAAGAAGAATTCAATTTTGCTTTGAATTGAAAAGGAAGTTGAAATTGCTTTTGAAACAAATTTAAAACTATTTATATAATTCGTTTTAAATAGAAATCGACGAAATATATATTATATATATTATATATATAATATAATGGCCTGAATAGAACGCGCCGCGCCGCGGCCGTTCGCGAATTTCGACCATTTATTTCAAACGGACATTACGGGAGATCCGACCGTCGGATTCTCCTAAAACCGGAACCGTTGGGTTCGTATCAAAAAGAGCTTTCTAACGAAGGTTAGAAATTTGAAATCTAACGGTTGGATTTGGAGATACGTCCAAATCAAATTCGAAAAAGGTCGCTGTAAGTGCAGTTCGATGGCCATTGTTGGAAATCGACTGTACGGGCCTTGATAAAATTATTAAAAATAGTAATAATTTGTGTAAAATCATAAGAAATGATTTAGAAAGAATTGGGATGAAAAACTCCATATTTGAAAAGATAAAAATAGATTTTTATCGAAATGAACTAGTTTTGAACTAGAATTATAATTCTATTTATTTTTAAATAAATAAATTGAATTCGAAAAGGGTTTTGAAAATAACCAAAATTCCAATGATTGCATTGGAATGGATTTGAATCGAAATTGTCTTCGGAATATTTCGATGTTGGAATTCTTGATTATACAGATGTTGTTACGGAAATTTGAAAGATATATATTTATATCGTTATTTCCAATACGACATTTGTTAGTCAGAGAATTCGATATTGAATATAAGCCGATATATTTTCTATTCAGAGCCTTGTATTGAATATCGGATGTGATTTGGGTTTGTCGTGAATGGTGTCTTCACTAACACTGTTCTTGAACCCAGTTGAGAAAAGATTAAATCTTTTTATTTAGATTTAATGAAGTGTACCAATTAAATAATATTTAATTGGAATTGAATTGATATTGATTTTTGGGTTTATCGTGGACAGTGTTTTAAATAACACTCGTTCTTTAACCCGATAATTAATGAAGGTGGTTTTGGGTTTATTGTGAACAGTGTTTTTAAATGACACGGATTCTTTAACCCAGTTAACGATTAAAACTAAGTTGAGTTTTAATGAATCTTTAATTAGATTGAAAAGATCGAAAATGGAGTATCACCAGTTTTGCTCCAGGCGATAGTTAAATCTTTAATTAGATTTGAACGTGAAATGGTAATTGAATTTACCGATAGCACTGTGGTGTTAGATATGAAGTATTACCAGTTTTACTTCATGGGATGAATAGGTTGGGATTGGGAAAATAAAACAAATGATTACTTCGGTAAGGTTCGCTAATCCCGACTAGTTTGAATTGATATTCAAAAATGGATTAAAGAATAAATTCAAGGAATTTATCTTTGATAAAATTAATGGGAATCTTTCCCTATGAATGTGAAATTTAGAAACTAACTGTCGGTTAGCCAAGCAGAATGGTTTTCTGGATATTGATCTGATGTTGGTTTCGGCCTTCGGGGTTAATATTTGGGAAATTATTCTCTTGATTAATTTACGGTTAGTGACTAATGAATTGGAATGAGGCGTATGTTGTGTTTGTGTAACACTTATTTAAAATATACGCGAGTTATTCGGAAAGACCGGGTTTATCCCATTCTGAATAACTGATACGACGATAAGTCGAAGATGAAGACGATGGTCGAAGACCGGAAGTCTTCACGTCGTTTGGGTGATAACTGATGATCTTGATTGGGCTGTACACCCAAGAAGATGGAAACAGTTAGTGATCGTCCAGACGTACTTGGAGATCGATGGATATGCGGGGTACTAGGTGCCTCCGGTTTCGTTCAGACCCAGAACGGACTTGTAAATGGACTGTGTGTCTGACATTGGATTTCATTCTGGGTGACTGATATCGGTTGCATAGAGTGGTTTGCCTGTGTGGCATGCTAAGATGCAAATGATCGAGGCTTCTGTTGAAAAGCAAAGTCTTGTGGTGATGATCAAAGCACGGCCTTTGTGGCGTAGCTTTGTGTAACGTTTACCTCGCGTGTTTCACACCCGGTATGAACCAAAAACGGGAGACGGACCTCAGGGAGGGCATGCGTTTTCTTCTAGCTAGAAAGTGGCGTCAGTGGTTTTACACGCCCTGACGAGTTTGACTTATGTGGTTGTTGCTGTTGCGAGGCGCCTCGGATTGATCGGTCGTTCTCGAACCGATGGAGTCATTTGTTGGCTCATTGGCACCCCAAAGGGTGGGGAAACGCAGTGTTCAGGCATTTTAATCCACATCGGTGGACCGGCCCTGTCGCTCCAAGGGTCACTCGAGCTCTGATCCTGAGACACGGACTAGAGCGTCTCGAATCGGTTGAGGACTATCTTTTGCCTCGGTTCATAGACGGAAATCCAATTTCCAAATACGTGACTTTGCGGTTTTATTTGTAAACCTATATATGGCGACATGATATATGGTACCCATGCCGCCTATGATTGATACTTATGATTTGAAGTTGTTTTATACACTATGCACTTATTATAGTATCAAATGATTTGTTTTAAACGTATCAAGCATTCTTTGGCTGTTATAAGGGAAAACCCTATCCCCCGGCTTGCGTTGCATTGTGTGATAGGACCTGGGTCTTATAACAGCTTCATTTTTCTTTATTTAGCATTGCGCTGTTTGTTTTATGCACTGGTATTCTTGGGAGGAAACCCGTTCCGTGTTATACGGCGTGGTCCCTTGATTTACCTAACTTTGAAAATAAAGATAATAACTGTTTTAGTTCTCACACCAGTCACATGACTGACCTGGAGTTTATTGTTTTAACCTAAACTCTGGGTGCCCTTATTTTGACACGGGCAGCTAGTAGTTTTGGTTTTGCAGATTTATATTCACAGGATCCTGGTTTACAGCTGGAACGATATCCGGAAAGCTTTGTATCCGTATATCTACTTCTAGTTGTGTATTGTATTATTTTCCGCTGCTATGTATTTAAATGTAATTTAAATCTCTGATATTTCTGTGTAATATTCATTTATACTCTGTATATTCTTGTAATCTGATGCATTGTTGTAATATACAGTGAAATGTTCTTTTATATGTGTTCTGTTGTGGCTTGTTCTCGAACTATCCGACGCTTTCCTTTACGGGGAAGTTACGGGTCTTCACAGCCATGACAATAATTGATTTATAATTTACATATAAATATGTAGGATAAACATGAAAAATTAAATGGCATAGATTGGTTCATGAAATGGTATATTTTGTATACAATTAATTGTGAGCATAATTAAAAGGATAATTATGACATAATTAAATTGGGAATAATTTACATATGGAATTTGTCATAAATAAGAAATATGTAAATTTAGAAAAGCCGAATATGCCTAACCCAAGGTTAGACTGAGTTGTGATGTAAAACCGCCCGGAACCGACCGCCACATCCAGTGACCACAATAATACCTGTCTAATGTGGGTGGTTAGTGCATTGAGCCCAAAAAGAAGCCGAGGTTAGACTGAGTTATGGTGTAAAACTGCCCAGAACCGACCGGCATATCCAGTGACCACAACAATACCTTTCTAATGTGAGTGGTTGGTGCTTTAATAAAGTTAAGTCAAGATTGGTAGGGTTAATTCAATTAAGGAAACATTTAACTAATTCAACATGTTGACTAAACTAATGGGTGAGGTTAAGTAAATTTAGAACACTTAACCGTTATAACATGTTAATTAGACAAGTGGGTGAGTTTAAGTAAATTTATAACACTAAACAGTTATAACATGTTAATTAGACAAGTGGGTGGGGTTAAGTAAATTTAAAACACTTAACTGTTATAACATGTTAATTAGACAAGTGGGTGAGGTTAAGTAAATTGAGAACACTTAACCGTTATAACATGTTAATTAGACAAGTGGGTGAGGTTAAGTAAATTGAGAACACTTAACCGTTATAACATGTTAATTAGACAAGTGGGTGAGGTTAAGTAAATTTAGAAACACTTAACCAATATAACTTGATTTATGGAAAGGTTAAGTTAAAATAAGAGGGCTACACTTAACCAATATAACTTGATTTGTAGTAGGGTTAAGTTAACAGTAGTTATACACGTACTCCAGAGTGGGAAAAAGCAGGCACTGGGTACCAGTAGTTATACACTGTGCATCTTGAATCGTCTCAGGTCGCCATCATAAGGATTGATACACCTTATGGTAGGACCAGCACAGGGTATCTACATGCAAGAGAGGGTCGATTGACACAGACACATGGAACATGAAAACAAGTAGGGAGCCGATCGATAGGGTAGTAAGGGTACATCTAACATGTTCATGGCAATTAGGCTGATTGAGGTGGATTCCTCACGATAGATGTACGCCTGAAGGATACCACAATTACGGGGGGTTGGGATCACGATTATCATTTTATACAGATTACTAGTTGGAACACTAGTTAGGTGGTGCAGAGATAAATATACAAATCAGATTAACAGAGTAGTAGCGAAGAAGAGAAAAAGTAGAAGCGCATTCAGTTCACCTTGCACTTATCTTGTCTTTAGTTACCTTATTTTTATGGTATTGTCCTATTTTCAGTTTACTCATGTCATGATCCTTTATCTTGTTTTCATGTTGAAAGATCACTGGACTTACCAGACTTATGCCTGACCTAGTTTGTTTTTTGCCTCTTTTCTTCAGTTCCCCCCCACCAGGTATTGAGGGAGGAAATAGCTCAGCTTAACTTGGACCTCTTCTCTTTCCAAGCTTGAAGATTAGTTGGTGTATCGCTCTGGACTTTCTCTCTTCCACTACTATGCCTGGTTCATGCTTTATCAGGGAATATCATTGTTTTTATGCTTCTTTTATTCTTGGAAGTTTAAAAAATCAAGACAGAAGTTCTATGTATTACATTTAAGTATGATTGAGGAAATTGTTGTAAAAGCTTGACTGAATTAAGTTGTTTATAAAATGACTTTATTTTCCGCTGCTTTATTTGTTTATCTTGTAATTTATCTGCATCTTTTACCTATAATGCTCCACTGAAGTTAAGGCATTCCCCCTGTGAGTGACTATAACGGAGGTGGAGTGTTTCAAATTCCGAGTGAGATTTACAAACCTGTTATTTTATTTTGATTCATTCTGATTCCAGTCGATTCCAAAAATTCCCGAATGAATTCCATATCCCGTTACGAGTCTAACTCGGCTTGCATTATTATTTTGGACCTCATGTAATTAAATATAGTATTTTAAAAACATGTGAATTATATAAGCTATATAATTTCTCTACGAGTTCATACATAAATTAAACATCTTATTTGAATTTAAATTCTTTACCTTAACGCACTGTAAAACCTTTCTTCTTCCCTTTATCCAAGACAACAATTTGCTCCAGCATTCCACCAAAACCGTGAAGTCATGAAACGGCAATACCTGCTGAGTTCGACCCCAAAATACTGTTGTCTTTTACTTCAAGATACCACAAATTTGATTTCCGACATCCCAACATTTCATTCATGAACTTCATCGAGTTCCTCTGCTGTCCTTTTACCAATTATCACCATCATCCCACTGTCATTTAGTAGACATGCACAGTAGCCACAATCATGGTCTTCATCTCCACAACAAGGAGTCTAAACCAACAGCTTTCACTTTTGTTTGAAATCACAAAACTAAAAATTCCAATGCCATCTTAAAGTCATCCTTCCACTTAACACCTCTTGTATAAAAATTTTACATCCAAATAACCATTGCGTCAACTACTATTGCTGAAATTACCCAAACTTCCTATTACGGGAAATCCCGGATTGAGTTGAGAACACGATGCATTAGAACACAAACAAAATAACATTTCATTGTTATTACAACAATTACATCAGAGTACAAGATATCAGAGTTTAAATAAATAAAATACAGCGAAAAAAATTGGATTAATACAATGTATAGCGGAAAATAACAACTGACACAACTGAAAGAGATATACAGATACAAAGCTTTCTGAATATAGCTCCATCTGTAATCCAGGATCCTGTGAAAAGAAATATCTATAAAACTAAAACTACCGACTACCTGTGTGGAAAATATGGGCACCCAGAGTTTAGGTTAAACTAATAAACTTCGAGTCAATCATGGTACTAGTGTGAGAACTAAAATAGTTATTAAATCTTTACTTTAAAAGTTGGGAAATCATGGGAACATGCCGTAACACGGAACGGGTTTACTCCACATGAATCTTACTTAAATTAAAACAACGCAATGCTTTTTGGGAAAATGAAGCTATTATAAGACTCAGGTCCCATCACACAATGCAACGCAACCTGGAGGATAGACTTTTACGTTATAATAGCCAAAAAAAAATGATGCACTTTAAAACAAATCAATTTGGTATTACTATAAGTGTATACTGTCAAAAAACTTCAAATATAAATGTATCAATCATAGGCGGCATAGTGCCCCATCCTACTATGTCGCCATACTAGTTCTACAACTAAAACTAAAGAATGACGTATTGGAAATTGAATTCCATCTATGAGTCAAGGCCAGGGATGGCTCCTCTCTGATTCGAGACACTCTAGCAAATGCATCAGGATCCCCCGTAGTGAACCCTTGGATCTTCATGGCCAGTCCACACATACCTTAGTTGATTAGTTATTCTTGAACACATGTTTCCCAGTCCTATCGGACCTATCTCTGAGCCACAAAAGACTTAATGTCCGAGGCACCCCATTCCATCAGCCATATAAGTAAAAATGTCTGGGCTTCGTACCATGACTCCAGTTCCAGCTAGAAAAAAACATCATGCACTCCCTGTAGTCACGATCAATTTTTTGACCCATACCGGGTGTGAGGCTCGCGAATTAACGCTATACACAAAGTTACGCTAATCAAATATGTGCTTTGATCATCAACCACAAGACTCTGCTTTTCAACAAAAGCCTTGATCATTTGCATATTAGCATGCCACAATGACAATTCATGCCATGCAACTGATGTCTATCAATGTGTAACCTATAAACTCGTATGTCTCGGAGAAGGGTGTTAAGCAAGAGAATAAATTCTCCGCCACCAAACAGATATATATTTAATAAAAATCATTTGGCACAAAATGAAATCCAATGTCAGACACACATCCATTTACAAGTCCGTTCTAGGTCTGAACGAAACCGGTGGCACCTTATTCATCATCCCATATGTCCAATACAGAAGAGAGGTCCTCGCATATCGGTCGATCTCCAAGTACGTCTGAACGATCACCACTTATTAACTTGTTGGATGTACAGCCCAATCAAGACATCACCAGTCATCCAAATGATGTGAAGAACTCCGGGCTTCAACCACCATCTTCATCGTCGAATTTTGGTCATCGTATTAATTATTCAGAATGGGATAAACCCGGTCTTTTCATATAACTCGCGTATTTTATAATTAATAATCTGGTTCTATAAAACCGTATCATACGCCTTATACCCATTCAGAATATTCTTTTAATAAAATATTCACATTATTAGGGAAAGGTTTCCATTAATTTTATCAAAGATAAATTGTTTTAAATTTATTCTTTAATCTTCCTTTGTATATCTATTACAAAAGATTTTATTTTATCCTTTATCAATTCGAAACCAAATTAAGGTTTGTCAAACTATTCGAGATTATCGCCTTAACAAAGTAATCATTTATTTATTAATCCCAATCCCAAACTATTCATCCCATGGAGAAAAACTGGTAGTGCTCCATATCTAAAACCCACTGTTTTATCTGTAAAATTTATTAACATTTCAAATTCAAACCTAATTAAGATTTAACTATCACCTGGAGTAAAACTGGTGGTACTCCAATCTCGATCATTTCATGAATTCGATAAATTTAATTATTCCTTTCTCATTTCAATCCAATTAAAGATTCTTTAAAACTCTAGTTTAGTTTTAAATCCCAAAAATCATTATTTAACCATTGTTCAAATTTAAGAAATTAATCTTGTCTTTAACAGAACTCATAACAGTATATAATCGAATTAAATTCCCATATCAGACTAATAATATAAATGGAATAGCGGCAAGGTCTTTTAAATTCCATATATATTAACGATCTTCATTAATAAAAACTCATCTCAATTATTACCAAATCGAATTCCATTCTATCCCAATTAAATATATTAAATTGGAAAACTTTACTTTGGAAAACTCCCATTTAAATCTTACTAAAATATTTATAAATTCCAAATTATATTTTCACTGGTAATTGGGTTAAAGAAAAAATGTCTTTTAAAACACAGTTCACGATAAACCCACAATCAACTTTCATTTCAATTCCAATTAAATATTAATTAATTGGTAAATTTCTCTAAATCTTAGGTAAAAGATTTATTCTTTTCTCATCTTGGTTTAAGAACAGTGTTATTGAAGACTCCATTCACGACAAACCCAAAATCGAATTCATTTGTTTAAAAACATTGGATTATTATTCTAGTTAATAACTAGTTCATTTCGATAAAAATATATTTTTATCTTTTCAAACTTAGAATTTTTCATCCAAAATCTTTCCAAATTACTAATTATGATTTTACATATTTTTTCCATATTTTAAATAATTTTATTAAGACCTTTACAGTCAGTTTCCAATAACGGCCACCGAACTGCATCCATAGCGACCTTTTCTGAATTTGATTTGGATATATTTCCAAATCTAAAAGTTAGATTTCAAATCTCTAATATTCATTGGAAAGCCCTTTTCGTTGTGAACCTAACTGTCTCTGTTTTAGGAGAATCCGATGGTCAGATCTTCCATTGCATCAATTTGACGTTAATGGTCAAAATTCGCGAATGGTCGTTGCGCATCGCGTTCTATTCAGGCCATTAAATATAATATATATATATATATGTGTTATCCACAAAATATTGTGAAGCATACTCGGTCGGTATGTCCAGAGAAAAAGACCGGTCGACATAAGAAAACACATCAAAACTTAATCCAGTAAAGTGACACCGATTGGCTAGAACATGAGTATACCGGTCGGTACGACAATAGGGATGCTAATCGTTCTGAACCCAAGCACACCGGTCGGGTAGTCACGAGTCCAGAGCAAGGCATGCCTATGTGAAAAGAAAGGAAATACTCACCTACCGGTCGGCTAGGATCCATGTGTACCGACCAGTCCTACTGGAGTAGTGTACCTTATTCAAATATTACAATATTGGTCGGTCCAGGCTCGGATGACCGACCAGCCACGATATGAAATCCATGACAGGTCGCCCACACAAGGAAAAAAGGGAACCATACAGACTGGCCGAACCTATTACAGCCCGATCGGTCCTCCCGACAGCTGATGACAGATTGGTCGTTGGATAGCTGTTGCCAGGCTAGCCAGTGGCAATTCTATAAATAATATCCGACCGACCGGTGACTAATAAAGATATATCACTCCATTTCTCTACTCCTATAAATAGGGCTCCATCCCCACTTTAATGGGGGACGAATGCGATGACCCCGATGGGCTGTTAAACTTAATTCTCAACTTTTACTTAGTGATTTTCTCATCTTTAATCATCTAAAAGCGAAGATCCAACATGGAATCCATCATGAATAAGCAGGAATCCATCAAAGTCCATGTGGAAATCTAGATCTGATCTACCATCAGCCATAATTGAAGAGTTTCATCATTTTTCCTCAATCAAATTCTATGAGAGTGTAATGATGAATGTAATGAGAGGATATATTTGCGTTATAACTCTAGGTGCAATAATGGAATCGCTATTCAAGTGGATGTAGATCGTACTTGATTGAACAACTATAAATCATTTTGTCTCTTTGCTTGCTTTTCTTTGTTCATTGGCTCCACATTTCATATTTCCAAGTATTTTGAGAAGTACTTCTAGTACACTTGGTGTTTGTGTCATTTTTTGGCATACCACAGAAAATAATCACTAATCATGCGCTGAGTTCTTGGACTTTTGTGCCAAATAAAAGATCAAGATAAGTTTTTTCGTCGTTGCCCATCTGCAAGAAAACGGGCAAGTTGAAGCAATCAACAAGATCCTGAAATCAACCATCGAAAAACGACTTCAGAAAGCTAAGGGTGGTTGGGTTGATTAGCTTCCACTTGCACTATGGGCATATCGTACTATCCACAAATCTGCAATAGGGCACACTCCGTTTTCACTTACTTTTGGATCCGAGGCAATGATCCCGGTCGAGCTGGAGGTTCCGACTAATAGAAGGATCTACTTCAATCAAGCGAAGAATGAAAAACTTCAATTCGAAGCACTTGATTTACTCGAGGAAAGAAGAAAAGAATCAGATTTCAGAATTATGGCACATTAGAGAAGAATAGCTCATCATTTTAATGCTCTAGTTAGGCGAAGGACCTTCCAAGTTGGGGATCTCATTCTTAAGAGAATCATGATAGGAACCAGAGTACTAGGACCCAACTGGGAAGGGCCATATGTGATAAGCCAAAACTTCTCGGATGGTACATTTGAACTAAAAACAACAGACGGGGTCCAACTCCTGAGAGCATGGAATGCTATACATCTCCGTCGCTAATTCTTTTAGTGTACCTTTCGTATTATTTGTAAATAACATGCATTGTACATACCATGAAATGCTATTACACGTTTTGTAAAAAGAAATGAAAGGAATTGCATTACCTGTACAAATCGCACACTTGCAAATTTCTCGCTGAGATTCAATTTCAGTTGCAGGTCCTCTGAGATGTATGACGACACTATCATGACTGAACAAATCCTGTAGATTGTTGTAGCATGTCCTAGCTGGATAGCGCAAATGTCCACCACTTAATGCTAGAAACATCATTCACAAGAAACTCGAAGATGTGGAAGCATAACTGTGCAAGGACGGGACACTAAGGATTGGTCTATCAAATGATATGACCTTTAAATCATGAGTGAAACTCCGAGTTTAACCAAAGGGACATCTTCTCAATTGCAAGGTTCCAAGCCCTAACTCTAACAAATTATAATAAAAATCGATATATGAGATAGCGTTAGTCCCAAGAAACTGCATAAATGATAAACCAAAGACCTCTCCGAAGGGCACTCGGTTAATCGTCGAAGCCATTGATACATGGTCGGATAACGATACTAACACGGGTTTTTGAACCAAAGACCTCCCCGTGGGGCACTCGGTTAATTGTCGATGCCATTGATACATGGTCGGATAACGACACAAACACTGAGTTTAGAAGACCTCTTCGGGGGCATCTACTCAGATGTTGGATCTTCCAAATCCAACTATCAATTCTAGGTCTTTCAAACCCAGTTACTGACGGATTATAGAGACCTTTTCGGGGGCATCCGCTCAGATGTTGGATCTTCCAAATCCACCTATCAATTCTAGGTCTTTCAAACCAAGTTACTGCCGAATTATAAATACCCCTACAGGGGCATCCGATCATATGCTGGGTCTTCCAAATCCGGTTAATGACGGACTCAAAGACCATCTTAAAGGTGTTGTATATAACAGTGTTGTATACACAATTATATGATTTTTGTTTGATGATAACAACCAAATATATTTTTATTATTGAATGTGTTTGTAAATACACTGATACAGAAATTTGAACAATCACACAGTATTTTATAAAAATATTTTATTTCAATATCAAAAGTACATCTTTTTACTCCACTATTTGACATATTACATTTCATTCATACAACTCTGTCTCTCACTCTATACAACTGCACATACAAACACTTTCATACATTGACATTTTTTTACTGTCTTCTATCGTACATCTTCTGTCTTCACAACCTTCAGTCAAATCCTGACTTCGTACCTGTCACAAAAAGAACACACAGTAGACTGCAACAAAAATAAAATAAAATAAAAGCAAATAAAAATTTATTTTTAAAATTTTATTTGCCTCAGAATTACAGTGTGTTTCTCATCATTTTTCTAGACTTTGTCTGATATGCAGGGACAGGAAAACTCGTCTGGATGGCTGCATATACACACGTGAATTCATGTGTGCACTGCCACGCCAATCCAGTATCGCGACTGAGGAGTGGCCAAAAAGACCATCTCAACCCAGTGTACAATCAACAATAGGAAAATCAAATACAAGTCCAAGAAAGAAAATCAATGCAACATGAATGAAAAAGTAATCAAGTGCAAGGGTCAGACATAATGGTCGAACCAGCAAGCTACATACATGCATGATGGCAGAGGAGTCCACACAGAAATCTCAATATACAAGTAGTTCGGGTCAAGTATATTTTTTTAAGTCAAGAAAATCAATGTGGAGTACCTATTCAAATAACAGCAAGGCTCAAACATAAAAAAAAAATCATATAAGGAAGCAGCAAATGATTCGAGACAACTGCAGATAAAACAGGTTCATGGAAACATGGAGTATCAATGGTGTATTTACACTGGTTTGTGTATATGAAAACATGGGTATCAATGTTAAAAGGCAAACATCAAGTGCGACATAAATTAAAAAGTTTGGCAAGTTCAAGTATAGTTTTTTAAAGTTAAGCAAGGAAGCAAGTACTACATGAAGCAGCTAAGGAGTATTCGTTTTAACAAAACAGCGCAAGTGTATGGCAAGATCAATCAATGGGTCAAGTAAAGCTCTTGTTCTTATCAATTCAAATAAACAGAAGAGTTCAAAGCAAAGTATTAAGTGTAATGACAAGAGTATCAAGAATAATTTCTTGTTCAAATATATGGCAGAACAAAAAAAAAAGGAACAGTGAAAACATTGCCAAGGGACTACATCAATGCACAAAGAAGGACAACAGGTGCACGGCTGAATCAAGGTATAACAGAGCATGAATTTCAAGTGCCTAAACAAAATGGCAAAATAAAGCAAAGTATCTGTTCTTATCATTGCTCAAGTATTCACGACAGTCAAAGTATCAGTCCATAGTCTGTGGCAAAACAAGAGAACAATTGGTCATATTTTTTAAAACAGATTTTTTTTTGAAGATATTTCAAAGCATGTTGACCTTCAGAAAAATTGACTTAAAGGTGTAATAGGTAAAGACCAATTCAAGTCAGACAGTTCACACACAAGGTCGAAGAATTCAAATTCCAGAAATCACGCCAAAGACCAAGATTTAAGCAATATACTTTCCAGCCCCAAATAAAAGAAATAAACAGATCAATTCAAAGCCGATCGCAATATCATAGCCAAGTCTCAAGGACGAAATCAGAGCAGAATTTTAGGGATTTTAACTCTATATATAACACACAATCGTCATCGGCATATATCATCGAAGAAAAAGCACATCTATATCAAAAATCGAATAGTGAAAACCATACCAGAAATCGAGAGAAGACGGAAACCAAATCAGTTCCTATAAATTCGATCGCAAAAGACACAAGCCACCAGAGATTGAAGCTAAGGAGAATCGCGCAGCAGAAAAACCGAGTTTCATCAATCAGCGATCACAATTCAAGCACCTTCAGAGAAACCCTAGTTGTTTTGAGCCGCCATTTCTATTTCCAGGAAGAGACAAAGGAAGCTAGGGCTAAAGAGTATAAGAGGTGGAGCAATTAAAAGGGGAGCCGCCTCTTTTATGTTAAAAGGGGTTAACCCTAACTATTTAAAAACCTAGGGTTTCATTTTCTTTTTATTTTTTGTTTTTTTTCTTAAAGTCAATAACTACTAGTGTGAGTAGTTTGAAAAATCACAACATAAGAGGTCGTGTTGTGTCAAGGTCTTGAGCGTAGGGTTTTAACAGTCGGGAGCGAAGGTCGCAAGTTTACAAGAGTCTGTAAGCGAAGAGATTGTTTAAAATTCCTAGTAGAAACCTTGAATGCAGCAGTAGGCATAGTTGTTGCCGAAGCTGGGTATTTTCTGTGTGTGATCTTTTATTTCTGCAATTATTTCAAATATACTTAATTTGCAATAAACCCTATTCACCCCCCCCCCCCTCTAGGGTTAATTTAGATCCTACAAGTGGTATCAGAGCCAGGTATTTTTAACTCTAGAGTCATGAATTTGTCTAACAACGCTTTTTCTGAGGGTCAGTCCATAGCTAGGCCACCAATGTTTAATGGAACTGATTATGCTTATTGGAAAGCTAGGATGAAAATTTACTTAAGTTCAGTTGATTATGATGTATGGGATATCGTTGAAACAGGCTACAAACCTCCTGTTACGATTATCAATGATATTCAAATTCCTAAACCAAAAGATAAGTGGGATACTAATGATAAAAAATTATTCTCAACTGATGCCAAAGCAATGAATGCTTTAATTTGTGCTCTTGATAAAACTGAATTTAACCGTATATCTCACTGTTCAACTGCGCAGGAAATTTGGCATACTTTGGAAGTTACACATGAAGGAACATCTCAGGTCAAGGAATCTCGTCTCGCACTACTCTGCAATGAATATGAAAATTTCACGATGCGAAAAGACGAAGATATAAAAGAGATGTATGGTCGATTCTCCACACTGATTTATAATGCAAGGGCGCTTCGAAAAGTCTACACTGAAGTAGAATTAATACGCAAGATACTGAGAGTACTGCCAATGAATTTCGAAGCCAAAGTAACTGCCATTCAAGAATCAAAAGATCTAAATAAGTTGAAAATAGAAGAATTGATTGGAAATCTGATTGCTTATGAAATGGAGTTAAAAGCCAAAGAAGGACGCGATGATTCAGAATCAAAGAAAAAGACAATTGCTCTAAGCAACACTGTTGAAAGTAACGATGAAGCTGAGAATCCTATCGAAGAGTTGGCCATGGTTCTTAAAAAGTGGACTAACAAAAAATACAAGTCACGAAAGAAGAGTTCAAAATCCAACAAATCCAAGAATTCCGACAATTCAGACGATGAAGTCATATGTTACAACTGCAATAAACCTGGCCATATCAAACCAAATTGCCCGTTACTTCAGAAAGACAGAAAGAAGAAGAAGAAAAAGAAAGCTTTTGCAGCTACATGGGACGATGAAGAAGGAGAAGAAGAAGACTCTGATAGTGATAAAGAGGAAGCCAATTTGTGCCTTATGGCACAGTCAGATCCAGACAGTAGCGAAGATGATTCCACTGAGGTACCAAATTACTCTTATAAAGATTTAATTTTAATGTGTCATAATCTCACCAAAACCGTTGATTCACTTGAACTAAAAATCAAGAAATTAAAATCTGATAGGTTAAAATTGGTCCACGAAAACAATAGGTTAGAAGATGAGCTTGGAAAAATGACAAACCTTGATTGTGAAAACTGCAAGTTATTAAAACAAGAGCAAACAGAATTTAAGGCAAATTTTGAAAAATTAAAACAAGAACACTTGGCTTTGAGAGAAAGTGATGACACAAAAAGAAAGAACTTTATTAACAGATGTACTTCTCTTGTAAATGAAAATGAAGCACTTAAAACCAAAGTAAAAAATCTGGAAATAACATTGAGTAAGTTTTCAAAAGGGGAAAAGTCATTTAGAATGCTGCTTAGAAACCAATTATATGCTAATAATAGAAAAGGATTAGGATTTGGGAAAACATACGTTAATATGAATGATAATGCAAAGGGTGGAAGTGTTTTTCCTAAATGTACAAAATGTGGAAAAATTGGACATAGCTATGAAAAATGTCAAAATAGGAACAATAATAAAAAATTCATACAAATTTGGGTTCCAAAAGGGTTGACGAGTGATAGATTTGGATTTAATAAAAACAAACAAATTTGGATTCCAAAAGGATCTGTTGTTCAAAATCAAAATTTGTCAGTTACTAATTTTATTAGACCTATGAGTTTCTCTAGGTCATTCTCTTCTTCTTGTGTGTAGGTATGTTGGCGGGCTAAGGAACAACAAGAATGGTACTTGGATTCAGGTTGTTCCAAACATATGACAGGAGATAAATCAAAGTTCCTTAGCCTTGAAAAATATAAAGGAGGAAGTGTGATAATGGGCGATAACAGAAAATGTAAAATTATCGGTAAAGGTAAAGTAGGTAATAGTACTTTCTCCTTAACTGATGTTTTATATGTTGAAAACTTGCATCATAATCTCATTTCCATAAGCCAACTATGTGACAAAGGAATGAGTGTGATATTTGATAATGAATCTTGCAAAATTATTGAAAAATCCACAAACAATATTGTGTTCATAGGAAAAAGAAAAGGAAATGTTTATACTATTTCATTTGATGATTTGACTCTTTCACGATGTTTAGTAGCTACGGATGAAGAAGTTTTCTTATGGCATAGGAGATTAGGTCACGCTAGTATGAGTCTCTTGGAAAAACTTGAATCAAAAGAATTGGTAAGAGGTCTACCACATCAGAAATATAAAAATAATAAAGTGTGTAAATCATGTGCTATGGGAAAATTTAGTCGTTCATCATTTCGTCCCAAAAATGTTGTTAGCACTAATAGGGTACTTGAATTGATTCACATGGATTTATTTGGACCAAATGAAATCCTAGCTTAAATGGAAAAAGATATTGTTATGTGTTAGTTGATGATTATTCTAGATTTACATGGGTTTATTTTCTAGCCAAAAAATCCGAAACTTTTGATTACTTTTCAAAGTTTGCAAAACTCGTTCAAAATGAAAAAGGTGTTTCAATAAAAACTTTAAGAAGTGATCATGGTGGTGAATTTGAAAATTTGGATTTTGAAAATTTTTGTGAAGAAAATGGTTTTAAACACGAATTTTCTGCTCCTCGAACACCCCAGCAAAATGGGGTAGTCGAAAGGAAAAATCGTACATTACAGGAATTGGCTAGATCTATGTTAAGTGAATATAATTTGCCTTTGACTTTTTGGGCAGAGGCAGTTAATACATCCTGCCATGTAATGAACAGAGTAATGATTAGACCAATACTTAACAAAACATCCTATGAATTGTTGTTTGACAGAAAGCCTAACATTTCATATTTTAGAGTGTTTGGATGCCCTTGTTATCTTCTTAATACAGGTGATCATCTTGGTAAGTTTGAATCAAAGGCTGACGAGGGAATTTTCATGGGTTACTCGTCAAGAAGCAAGGCTTATCGAATTTTCAACAAACGATCAAAAACCATTGTTGAAACCATAAACGTGAAATTTGATGAATCAGATCTGGATACGATGGAAAAAGAGAAAAAACGATGAGGAAATTACACATGAGGGTGAAAAAGAAAATAGCAAAGAGAAGACTGGAAGTGATGATCAAACAAAACAAACATTTGAAGTCAAAAAGTTGAAATTCAACACCAACCATCCTCCAGAATTGGTGATAGGAAATCCAACTGCAGGTATACGAACTCGCTCATCATTTAATAAAGATATCTGTACTTTTTGTATTCACAGTTGTTTCATCTCAGAAATCGAACCTAAAAATGTTGAAATTGCACTTAATGATGAAAGTTGGATTTTAGCGATGCAAGAAGAACTTAATCAATTTGAACGAAATAAAGTTTGGAAATTAGTTCCTAGACCGAATGACTATCCAGTTGTGGGAACTAAATGGGTGTTCAAAAATAAACTTGATGAATCCGGAAATGTAATTAGAAACAAAGCTAGGTTGGTTGCAAAAGGATATAATCAAATTGAAGGCATTGATTTTGATGAAACATTTGCACCAGTAGCTAGGTTAGAAGCCATTAGAATTTTGCTCAGTTTCGCGTGTTATAAAGGTTTCAAACTAAAACAAATGGACGTAAAAAGTGCATTTTTAAATGGAGAATTAAAAGAAGAAGTTTTTGTGGAACAACCCCCCGGTTTTGAAAATTATGAATTTCCAAACCATGTATTCAAACTTGAAAAAGCATTATATGGTCTTAAACAAGCTCCTAGAGCTTGGTACGATTGTTTAAGTGCATATCTTTTGGAAAACGGATTTAAAAAGGGCAGTGCTGACACTACATTGTTTCTATTACATGAAGGTGATGATTTTTTAATTGTCCAAATTTACGTTGATGATATTATATATGGTGTTACTAACGATTGTTTGTGTGAGAAATTTGAAAATGTCATGCAGGATAAATTCGAAATGAGCTTGGTAGGAGAATTAAAATATTTCCTTGGATTTCAAATTAAACAAAGCTCCAAGGGGATTTTCATATCACAAACAAAATACATTGCTGAATTGCTGAAAAAATTTGGACTAGAAAATGCAAAACCACTCAGAACACCGATGAGTCCTTCAACCAAGCTTGACAAAGACGAGAAAGGAGTTGCAGTTGATCAGAAGAAATATCGTGGAATAATTGGTTCACTTCTTTATCTCACTGCATCTAGGCCTGATATTATGTTTGCTGTTTGTTTATGTGCTCGCTTTCAATCCAACCCAAAAGAATCTCATTTAAAAGCCACAAAAAGAATTTTAAGATATCTTTTGCACACACACAAATTTGGTTTATGGTACCCCGCATGCAATAATTTCAAACTAATCGGATATTCTGATGCTGATTATGCTGGATCTCTTGTTGATAGAAAAAGCACTAGTGGAACTTGTTTTATGCTAGGACACTCGTTAGTCTCATGGTCAAGTCGGAAACAAAATTGTGTTGCTTTATCCACAACTGAGGCTGAATACATTGCTTTGGGAAGTTGTTGTGCACAAATACTATGGATGATGCAAACTCTTTCAGACTTTGGTCTAATTTATAAAAAAGTACCACTAAAATGTGATAGTAAAAGTGCTATAGACTTGTCTAATAATCCTGTTCACCATTCACGCACTAAACACATAGATGTGAGACATCATTTTATTAGAGATCACATTTCACGAGAAGATATTTGTATTGAGTTTATTACAACTGACGGTCAACTTGCTGATATCTTTACAAAACCTCTTCCCGAAGATAGATTTTCACGATTACGCTTAGATTTGGGAATTATAGAAATAGATTAATCATTATCCATTAAATATATATATATATATATATGTGTATATATATAATAATAATAAAATAAAATTTCTTAAATGGTTATTCAAAAGTTAAACGATTGATCATTTGAACTACTTTGGAACTCGTTGAAATTATGACAGATCTTGAAATTGTGATGAGTATTGACTATAATATATTTTCATCATAAGGAAATATTTTAAATCTCATGATGATTGGACAGATTTTATAATATTTTTTGAATTAAAGCTTATTTCACGACCATCTTCTATATCTACCATACTTCTGTCACTCATCATAGTTTTATTTAATTTGGGGAGTTCTAATTATTCTTGAAATTTAGAAATAAATAAATAAATAAATAATAATATCCTTGGTACTCTCCCATTTAAAAGTCCTCGCGGTTATGTGTGGGTGAAATACCTTAATCTCGATGTGCTTTCATTCTCACTTAAAAGACCTTCGGGCTGTGCATGGATGGAACTCATCAGAGAGGATAAAGTTAAGTTACTACTAACCCCATTTAAAAGACCTTTGGGCTATGCGTGGTTAGAAAGTGCTTAACATATTTTTTAAGCATATTTGAAACCTTTAAATTTTATATTCAAATATTGGACTCTCCTAATTCTATAAAATCCATAGTAAATCCATTCATTCTGAAAGTGAAATTTGTCTCTGACTCAAAGAATATTATGATTTTTGTTTGATTCATTGAGATTTACGGTATATTATCCTCTTGATCCGAATTTATATTTCTAGTTTATATTCATCACTATTTTAATTTATTGTTATTCTTTTGATGATAACAAAAGGGGGAGAATGATCAAGATTTTGATGGATGAGTAAACATTTATAGAATATTTTAAAATTTGGGATTGAATAATTCATTTCAAAATTTTCAAATCTATGTGCATCAATAAGGGAAGCTTAGTTGTAGGGGGAGCATACAAATAGGGGGAGTAACATACCTCACGTTATCAAACACATTCACACATTCAAAATCTTTTATTTGTTTGTCATCATCAAAAGGGGGAGTTTGTTGTATATAACAGTGTTGTATACACAATTATATGATTTTTGTTTGATGATAACAACCAAATATATTTTTATTATTGAATGTGCTTGTAAATACACTGATACAGAAATTTGAACAATCACACAGTATTTTATAAAAATATTTTATTTCAATATCAAAAGTACATCTTTTTACTCCACTATTTGACATATTACATTTCATTCATACAACTCTGTCTCTCACTCTATACAACTGCACATACAAACACTTTCATACATTGACATTTTTTTACTGTCTTCTATCGTACATCTTCTGTCTTCACAACCTTCAGTCAAATCCTGACTTAAGCTAAGGAGAATCGCGCAGCAGAAAAACCGAGTTTCATCAATCAGCGATCACAATTCAAGCACCTTCAGAGAAACCCTAGTTGTTTTGAGCCGCCATTTCTATTTCCAGGAAGAGACAAAGGAAGCTAGGGCTAAAGAGTATAAGCGGTGGAGCAATTAAAAGGGGAGCCGCCTCTTTTATGTTAAAAGGGGTTAACCCTAACTATTTAAAAACCTAGGGTTTCATTTTCTTTTTCTTTTTTGTTTTTTTTCTTAAAGTTAATAACTACTAGTGTGAGTAGTTTGAAAAATCACAGCATAAGAGGTCGTGTTGTGTCAAGGTCTTGAGCGTAGGGTTTTAACAGTCGGGAGCGAAGGTCGCAAGTTTACAAGAGTCTGTAAGCGAAGAGATTGTTTAAAATTCCTAGTAGAAACCTTGAATGCAGCAGTAGGCATAGTTGTTGCCGAAGCTGGGTATTTTCTGTGTGTGATCTTTTATTTCTGCAATTATTTCAAATATACTTAATTTGCAATAAACCCTATTCACCCCCCCCCCTCTAGGGTTAATTTAGATCCTACAAAAGGCGCCCTACAAATTCTACAAGTGGCTGAGCCGTTTGGTCACAGTGAATAAAGGGTTTACAAATGTTTCCTTTCAAGCGAAGGCATAAAAGTAGGAACTCATCTTCTTAAAAAAAATGTGAAAGTTCTGTGTTGCGAGCACGAAAAGAAAACGAATGTAGGATGCAAAGCAGAAAAATACGGCAAAGCTCAAGTTCAATGAGCATTACAAAATTTCGTTACAGCAACACAGAGCCAGATCACATAACCGCAAGGTCGAGTACAAAATATCAAATGTAGAAATTGCATAGAGTAACAAGTACAATAATGATTTGCAGAAGAGAAGCAAAAGGCAGATCACATATATGTATTTCTCAAGCATAAAAAATAGTGTATATCATTAAACATGTCAGATTATATCGACTAGCTAATCGTTAAGTGTCGGTGCAATTTCAAACCAGAGTGGTGTATCTTAGCAAGCAATGTTCGATAAGTTTTAAGACTATCGACTAAACCAAGTTGGTAAAAATATATACTTCACGTGGTTCATATTAGAAATTCACCATAATTAAATGATTGATTTGCTGTCGATATGGGCAATTGATGACAAAATAATTAATCTAGAAATATGCAGTGCTTTTGTCGTTATGAAACAGGTTGTGACGATGAAAAGGTCTGAGTTAAAGCTGGGGCACCCACGCGACAATATATTGCTTATTGACCATAACATCGGTCGGCTTAAAAAAGAAGACGACCAATCGGTTTTTGCCTCTACCAGTCGATCGGTCACGAACCGATCGGCCAATTAATCACAGACACTAGCTGGCTTCTTTAGATGTAAAGTGCAAGACCTGTCAAGTGAAAACACATGCAAGAAAATGAACTGAAAGCTAAGTAACATGACTAATTAAGCATCGGTTGTTTTGACCAACATACCACTACCATCAAAACGGATCAACAAGCACTGTCGCAACAGTCATAGTAGCCGCAACAAACACAGAACATCAGCACAAACTAGCATAAAAGTTAAAGGCTAGGACCGGAACTCGCTTAAGTACAACCGGTCTAAACATAGAATTCATGAAGCTAAGAACTGTCAAATACCAGAAGAGGAGAGCTATGTGTTCGGGTACTTTCGAGGCCTTCCCACCCTCCTTTTAATTGGAACAGAGCCTGATGGGGAAGCATCAGAAGTTGACCTCGTACCAGTTGGACCCACTAGCTCGACATCTCCCTTGGGAAAGGCAGCAATGACTGCATCCCAAACTCTCAAAGCATGGATCACTTTCGCCTTATCAGCTTCCAGAACCGCAATGCGTTTCATGGTTCTCTCGATGGAGTCTCTGAAGTTCTCCAGCCAACGTGTGCCTATCCTGGAGCTTCCTTGCGGTCTGATCTTTCAGCAAATCCATCTGTCTCTCAAACTTATGCAAAGTATCCTCCATATGACTGAGCAATCTGGACTTGGCGATGACAATGTCACTGGTTGTCACTAGGCGATCGGAGGGTGACACATCCAAGTTGGAGGAGCCCCCCTGCAAGTTCCAACCTGGGAGTCATCTGGCAAGTTTGGCATTGCATGATCCAAGAGTGTAATGAGGCCTGTTCACAATCGTCTAAAGTTCTGGATAAGTGGGGCTGGTGGGTAAAGGAGAGTTCACTGAGGGTTGGCCCATTGTTTGACTTTCCAGATCAAAAAACCTCTTTTCTCTAAACTCTTCAGAAGATGATTCCACCCTCCTGTAACAACCCGTAAAATGCGAGCCAGTTTGAAATTTTTATTTTGGCAATTTTAGCGAATTTAGTATATTTAAAATGAATTATTTTAAATAATATCGACGAGAAATTTATTTTGAATATTATTCGAACGTATATATTATATACGTCGTCGTTAGAATATAAATATTTATATATAATTATAAATAGAATTGAAAATGGCGCGGTAGTTCGATAATTCGATTTCAAACTTCAATTGAATGTACCGGGTGCAAATCAATCCGGATTTTAGTGAAACCAAAAACATTAGGATCTATTTGATAATATCTTTCCAACGAATCCAAAAAATCAAGATTTCATATCGGGAATCAAAAGATATGTCCAGTTGAAAATTCTGAATAGTCGCTATGGAATTCAGGCCCTTAAAAATGGACATTTTGCAAACGACCTCGGATTTCGACGAAACCACTTTTGTTGGGTCCGCAGTGTCAAATTATTGCTAGGTTTCAAATTTCATAATTTTTCGAATCAATATGTGAGCGTGGCAAAGGAAAACGCGTTTGACTAGTTTCAGTTGATTTTAATCGACTGGAAATTGGACCTTTTTCAAACGGTCTCAGAATTCGACGAAACTAGTTTTGTTAGGACCGTATCGTCAATACGAAGTTAGAAAATATTTTTCAGGAATTTTTCTAGTTAGTATGTGGCCCCGGTAATTTGAAATGTACGTTTAAAATTCAATATAATGATTTAAATGTAAATTCAACAGAAACTGATCAAAGTGATCGAATCAGCTTGCGATGCATATCCCATTGTGTTCGGAATGGGGGTTATACGCTATGGACGATAGGCGGTGGGTCTCGTTTGGAGATTGAAATTTAAAGTTACTTTTTAGGAAAATTAAAATTAAATAATATAAAAAAAACCAACCCCTCCTTTTCCTTTAACCCCCCCTTTTTCATTCCTTCGTTCTGAAATAAACCCGTTCCCTCAAATTAACTGTCGCTCAGCCCTAGCCCCTACCCATCGCCGCCACGACGCCATCGCCCGACCACCCCTGGCCCACCGCCCCTCCTCACTCCCTCTCTGATCCTCTCCAGACCCCGAACCTCACCAACCCGCCACCAAACCCCAAATCGATCAAGAATCCCGCCGCCCCTTTTAATTTTAGCCGTCAACACCGTCGCCCTGGGGGCCCCATTGCCAAGCCGCCATGCTGGAGAACCACCGCCACTGGAAGTCACGCCCTCTCCGTACAGCCTGACAGCAATACCGCCACCCCCCTTCGAACGTAGCACCCTCCAAGCACCTCCGACAATCAGAAACCCGCCCTCCTCCCTCTTCATTCTGAAATCAGTAAGCTTTTTTTTTTGTTTACTTTATTTCTTTTGTTTTAGTTTATAAGTAATCATCCTTCAAATAAAAATTCATTTTTAGTTGAGAATAAAAATCTAATTTTTATATGTATGATTTGAAAATAAAAATCTAATTTTTTATATGTATGAAAACTAGTTAAAGAACCGATTTTTATATGTAGGTAGCATATTAAAAATATGATCTTTGTTTGTTTAAAAATTCGATTTTTATATATTGAATAGCAAAGTGAAAATTCGATTTTTATATATTGAATAGCAAAGTGAAAATTCGATTTTTATATATTGAATAGCAAAGTGAAAATTCGATTTTTATATATTGAATGGCAAAATAAAAATATAATTTTTATATATTGAATAACATAGTAAAAATTCGATTTTTACCTATGTAGAGAATACGGGCAACAAAGATGACGAAGATGCGATAGCGATGAAGATTTCTATCAAAGAAGAGTGAAGATGATTGGATAGCTATATGTGAGAATTTCTCACCTTTCAATTTCATTTTCTAGTTATATATATATACTAGGATGCAGACGGTGCTTAGTAGCACCCGACACAATCGTCCACAGACCATGGACTTGTTTGTTTGGTTGCGTAGATTAGTTGGATTATTAGATTGAAATTGAATTGTGTGGTGAAATGAATTGATTTGATTGATGTGTGAATGGCGTGGGCCTTCACTAGACCGGGGATAAGGCTAGGCCTCGTCCCGTTTCTAGTATCGTGCCGTTATGCCGCCGAAATTTTCTAAAATAAGTTAGAAAAATAAAAATATCATTTTATTTAAAGAATGAACTGAATAGAAGTTCATATGTTGGAATAAAATGTTTTGTCGTTAAAAATATAATTTTTAACGTGAATGTGAATAAATAAAATATTCATTTACAGACCGGACGGTTTGTTTATGTACACCTATTTGAAGGACATTGATTGGGTCGATAAATTTCACACATCGCCCAACTGCACAAATAAAATCTGTGTTTGTTTGTTTGAAACCCCACACGGGTGTTGGGATGAAAATTTGAAGTTCACTCATCCTGATTGATTAAATATGTCGATCGATTGATTGACAGGCTGTTATAAGCGTTGAATATCTATATTTGATGCTTATACAGTGTAGTGCACTTTGGTTGATGGTTGATTATTTTCAATGCTATTATATACATGTGTTGTATGAAAATCCATATAATTAATTTTATATGGTAATTGATTGGGCCTCATTCCAGTTTTGAAAAAGAAATATTTGAAAAAGAAATATTTGAAATAGAATATTTGAAAATAAAGGAATATATGAAGCCATGTTGATTAGATTGACGCCATTTTGACGTGAACGATATTCATATCGATTTTAAACGATTTCGAAATGAATTGAATTGAAAACGATTTCGAAATGAATTGAATTGAAAACGATTTCGAAATGAATTGAATTGAAAACGAATTCAAAGTGAATTGAAAACGATTTCGAAATGAATTGAATTGAAAACGAATTCAAAGTGAATTGAAAACGATTTCGAAATGAATTGAATTGAAAACGATTTCGAAATGAATTGAATTGAAAACGATTTCGAAATGAATTGAATTGAAAACGATTTCGAAATGAATTGAATTGAAAACGAATTCAAAGTGAATTGAAAACGATTTCGAAATGAATTGGATTGAAAACGAATTCAAATTGAATTGAAATTTGAATTGAATAGAAATGAATTTTAAAACGAATTTATAGAGAAGAATTCAATTTTGATTTGAATTGAAATGGAAGTTGAAATTGCTTTTGAAACGAATTTTAAAACTATTTATATAATTCGTTTTAAATAGAAATCGACGAAATATATATTATATATATTATATATATAATATAATGGCCTGAATAGAACGCGCCGCGCCGTGGCAGTTCGTGAATTTCGACCATTTATTTCAAACGGACATTACGGGAGATCCGACCGTCGGATTCTCCTAAAACCGGAACCGTTGGGTTCGTATCGAAAAGAGCTTTCTAACGAATGTGATAAATTAGAAATCTAACGGTTGGATTTGGAATTATGTCCAAATCAAATTGGAAAAAGGTCGCTGTAAGTGCAGTTCGATGGCCAGTGATGGAAATCGACTGTACGGGCCTTGATAAAATTATTAAAAATAGTAATAATTTGTGTAAAATCATAAGAAATGGTTTAGAAAGGATTGGGATGAAAAACTCCATATTTGAAAAGATAAAAATAGATTTTTATCGAAATGAACTAGTTTTGAACTAGAATTATAATTCTATTTATTTTTAAATAAATAAATTGAATTTGAAAAGGGTTTTAAAAATAACCAGAATTTCCAATGATTGCATTGGAGTGGATTTGAATCGAAATTGTCTTTGGAATATTTCAATGTTGGAATTCGTGATTATACAGGTGTTGTTATGGAAATTTGAAAGATATACATATATCGTTATTTCTAATACGACATTTGTTAGTCGTGGAATTTGATATTGAATATAAGCCGATATATTTTCTATTCAGAGCCTTGTATTGAATATCGAATGTGATTTGGGTTTGTCGTAAATGGTGTCTTCACTAACACTGTTCTTGAACCCAGTTGAGAAAGGATTAAATCTTTTTATTTAGATTTAATGAAGTGTACCAATTAAATAATATTTAATTGGAATTGAATCGATATTGATTGTTGGGTTTATCGTGAACAGTGTTTTGAATAACACTCGTTCTTTAACCCGATAATTAATGGAATGTGACTTTGGGTTTATCGTGAACCGTGTTTTAAATGACACTGATTCTTTAACCAAGTTAACGATTAAAACTAAGTGGAGTTTTAATGAATCTTTAATTAGATTGAAATGATCGAAAATGGAGTACCACCAGTTTTGCTCCAGGCGATAGTTAAATCTTTAATTAGATTTGAACGTGAAATGGTAATCGAATTTACCAATAATACTGTGGTGTTAGATATGAAGTATTACCAGTTTTACTTCATGGGATGAATAGGTTGGGATTGGGAAATTAAAACAAATGATTACTTCGGTAAGGTTCGCTAATCCCGACTAGTTTGAATTGAGATTCAAAAATAGAATAAAGAATAAATTCAGGGAATTTATCTTGGATAAAATTAATGGGAACCTTTTCCTATGAATGTGAAATTTAGAAACTAACTGTCGGTTAGCCAAGCAGAAGAGTTTTCTGGATATTGATCTGATGTTGGTTTCGGCCTTCGGGGTTAATATTTGGGGGATTATTCTCTTGATTAATTTACGGTTAGTGACTGATGAATTGGAATGAGGCGTATGTTGTGTTTGTGTGACACTTATTTAAAATATACGCGAGTTATTCGGAAAGACCGGGTTTATCCCATTCTGAATAACTGATACGACGATAAGTCGAAGATGAAGACGATGGTCGAAGACCGGAAGTCTTCATGTCGTTTGGGTGATTACTGATGATCTTGATTGGGCTGTACACCCAAGAAGATGGAAACAGTTGTTGATCGTCCAGACGTACTTGGAGATCGATGGATGTGCGGGGTACTAGGTGCCTCCGGTTTCGTTCAGACCCCGAACGGACTTGTAAATGGACTGTGTGTCTGACATTGGATTTTAGTCTGTGTGATTGATTTCTATTAGATATATTGATGGATATCAAACGCATGGAGTGAATTGCCTGTGTGGCATGCCTAAGTGGCAATTGATCGAGGCTTCTGTTGAAAAGCAAAGTCTTGTGGTGATGATCGAAGCACGGCCTGTGTGGCGTAGCTTTGTGTAACGTTTACTTCGCGAGTTTCGCACCCCGGTTGTGAACCAAAAACGTGAGAGGACATCAGGGAGGGCCTGCGTTTCTTCCTAGCTAGGGTGGTGTCAGTGACCTACCAGCCCTGACATTTATATATTTTTCACCTGTGTAGTTGTTGCTGTTGCGAGGCGCCTCGGTTTGATCGGACGATCCGGGTCCGATGGAGTCATTTGTTGGCTCATTTACGCCCCAAAGGGCGGGGAAACGCAGTGTTCAGGCATTTTAATCCACATCGGTGGACCGGCCCTGACGATCCAAGGGTCGATGCGCTCTGACCCTGAGGCTCGGGCTAGGCAGTCTCGAAGTCGGTGAGGACTATCTTTTGCCTCGGTTCATAGACGGAAATCCAATTTCCAAATACGTGACTTGGCGGTTTTATTTGTAAACCTATATATGGTGACATAGTGGGATGGGGCGCTCATGCCGCCTATGATTGATACTTATGATTTGAAGTTGTTTTATACACTATGCACTTATAATAGTATCAAACGATTTGTTTTAACCGTATCAAGCATTCTTTGGCTGTTATAAGGGAAAACCCTATCCTCGGCTGCGTTGCATTGTGTGATGGGACCTGGGTCTTATAACAGTTTCATTTTTCTTTATTTAGCATTGCGCTGTTTGATTTATGCACTGGTATTCTTGGGAGGAAACCCGTTCCGTGTTATACGGCGTGGTCCCTTGATTTACCTAATGATTTAAAATAAAGATTAATAACTGTTTTAGTTCTCACACCAGTCACATGACTGACCTGGAGTTTATTGTTTTGACCTAAACTCTGGGTGCCCTTATTTTGACACGGGCAGCTAGTAGTTTTGGTTTTGCAGATTTATATTCACAGGATCCTGGTTTACAGCTGGAATGATATCCGGAAAGCTTTGTATACGTATATCTCTTCTAGTTGTGTATTGTATTATTTTCCGCTGCTATGTATTTAAATGTAATTTAAATCTCTGATATTTCTGTGTAATATTCATTTATACTCTGTATATTCTTGTAATCTGATGCATTGTTGTAATATACAGTGAAATGTTCTTCTGTATGCGTTCTGATTTGTCCTGTTCTCAAACGATAGGGCGTTTCGAACGGTCTGAGTCGGTTTAGCGACTGGTTCGGACCGAGCGAAATTCTTGCTCGTCACACCTCCATGGAATGGGAAATGCTAAGACACTTTTTGTCAACTTTCTGATAATTAAGGCAAACAAGGATAGGAGAGTAGGTGGGCGGCCTCCAAAAGCAACCGGTTGGTATTGGTCTTAATCCAGACCAACCGGTGCTCCCTGAGAATCGCCAAGAATACCGGAAATAACAGGCCAATCGGTATCATTCACATACCAAAGAGTCATGGAACTGTCCAGCACCAGAGAAAAACTGGTCGGTTCCATCAAACTCCAAGGAGAATGGAACCCACCGATCGACATACAAAACAGACCAACCGGTGCCTTCACTCCCTCTGGAACTTAACACGAACCAGCCAATAGCCAGAGCCGACCGGGCAGCACGATTGACTCTCCTTGAGAGAGGACGACTGACATTGATATAATTTTGGAATATGTGTCCGTTACTAACGTTGACCATGGGCATTGGCAATACAAAACCATGGAAATTAAACTAAAAATTAATGGCAATCACAAATGAGTCGGATCAAAATACATAGATTCATGTTTATAGCAAAAATTTGGGCGAAATGAGAAGATCAAGTATTTGGAATCGGCTAGGAACAAAAGCAGATTAAAACAAGTTTTTCAGTCTAGCTAGCAACGTTATCAAAACGAATCTCCATGGACCAATTCTACACAAAAATGGCGACCCTATAATTATCTAATCGAGTGTTATAAACCTCATGACAATAAAAGCACTTCGAATTAGATCAACAAAGAATAAAACAAAGAGAAGAGATAACCTGGCGGCCGAGAATTCAACTCGAAGCTCGAAAGAAGGAAAAGGGTTAGCGAGAAATCTTAAAGAAAAGGAAAGCTCCACCTTTGGTTTTCTTCGATCAGGATTTCTCTACCATTGATTTTCTTTAATAGGAAAAGGAAAATAGTGTGGAAATGACTCTTCAAGGGCTGTATTATATAAAAATGCATTAGGAAGCTTAACAGTCATGGGAGAGAGAAGTCACATCGATCAGGTGCCAAGTCAAATCCGCCAATCCCAATAGATGAGCACCGATCGGCTAGAGAACCCACTAATACCTAGCCCGCTCATACTTGTGCTGATGGGCCAATTGGCCTATCTGAATCTCATTTCAGTTTGCTCTATCCATTTACTGGTGTAAAGATCAAGATTCATTGATTCGAGGTCCACAGTTTTATGAGAATAAAGATTGAGGACCTCGCGGGCCAAATGTTATCCACAAAAATATTGTGAAACATACCCGGTAGGTATGTCCAGAGAAAAAGATCGGCCGGCCTAAGAAAACATAGCAAAGCTTAATCCAGTAAAGTAATACCGATCGCCTAGAACATGAGTATACCGGTCGGTACGGCAATAGCGATGCCGATCGGTCTGAACCCAAGCGTACCGGTCGGCTAGTCACGAGTCTAGAGCAAGGCAGTCCCATGTGAAAATAAAGGAAAAACTCGCCTACCGGTCGGCTAGGATCCACGTGTACCGACCAGTCCTCCTGGAGTAGTGTACCTTATTCAAATATTACAATATCGGTCAGTCCAACCTCGGATGACCGACCGGCCATGATATGAAATCCATGACAAGTTTTAGATTTCCAAGTACTATTTATTTTCTGTCTTGTTGTAATTTTTCTGTTCTATATTCACTTATAACCTCCATGGAAGTTAATGCATTCCCTTTGTGAGTGACATTAATGGACGTGGGGTGTTACACAACCTGCTCTATATATATATATATATATATATATATATATATATATATATTGTAACAACCTGGAAAATCTGAGCTAATTTAAAATTTTTATTTTGGAAATTTTAATGAATTTTGAATATTTAAAATGATTTATTTTAAATAATAACGATGAGAAATTTATTTTGAATAAAAATAGAACTTATATATTTATATAGATCATCGCTGGAATATAAATAATTATTTGTAATTATAAAAGGAATTGGAAATGGCGTGGTAGTTTGAAAATTCGATTTCAAAATTCAAATGAATGTACAGGATTCGAAATAAACCGGATTTTAGCGAAACCAAAAATATTAGAATCTATTTGAAAATATCTTTCCAACGAATCCGAAAAATTGAAATTTCATAGCGGGAATCAAAAGTTATGTCCATGTGAAAATTCAGAATAGTCGCTATGGAATTTTAGCCCTTAAAAATGGAAATTTTGCAAACGACCGATGTTTTCGACAAAACCACTTTTATTGGATCCGGGATGTCAAGTTATTGGTAGATTCCAAAATTCGTAATTTTATGAATCAATATGTGAGTGTGGCGAAGTTAAATTTGACAGTTTTAGTTAATTTCAATCGACCAGAAAATGGCCATTTTTCAAACGGTCTCAGAATTTTTACGAAATTTGTTTTGTTAGGACCGTATCGTCAATACGAAGCTAGAAACATTTTTTCGGTAATTTTTAGAGTCTGTATGTGGCCCCGGTAAATTGAAACATACGTTAAAAATTGAATATATAAATTTATGTTTTAATTTAAACGAAACTGATCGAAATAGCTGAATCAGCTGATGAAACATATCCCATTGTGTTCAGAATGGGGGTAATTAGCCAGGGACGACAGTCGGTGGGTTCGATTTGGAGTTGAATAAAAAAGATACCTTTTTGAATTTAAATTAATTAATATAATAAATACAAATGTTTGGCCCCTCCCCTTTTACTCCCTCACAAATCGGTCAATAGAAAAATTAAAAAAAGGGAAGGAAAAAAACCCGTTCCCTAATCATGTAACCCAGATCCCGTCATCGACCTCGTCCGCCGCCCATCCCCTTGGCCATCGCGCCTCCCCTACAGCCCTCCGCCTCCTCCAATCCGCGAGCTCCAAACCTCCCCGTCGTCCACGAGACCACCCTCAGGCAAAAATCGAAACCGCCCAACCCTAGAATCCGTCACCCCCTTGAAGTCGCCACCTGCCTGAAGTCGCGCACCACCCCGCCACCCCATTTAGACCAGCGACAGCCTCCACCACCTGAAGCACTAAAAAAAGTGAGTTCTTTGTTGATTTACATTTAATCCAAAATCAGTTTTACTTGTATATATTAGCAATTATAAAATCAGTTTTTATTGTGGTAGAAAAATTCGATTTTTACTTAGATAAAAATTTGATTTTTAGTTAAAGAAAGATTCGACTTTTAATTAATGAAAGTAAGATTTCTTTGAATTGAAAATATATTTTTTTATTTGAATTAGAAGAAGAAGAAAAGGGTTTTTAAGTAGAAAAGATTTGATTTTTATATAAAGAAAGGTAGAATTTAAGTTAGAAGAAGATGTGGATTTAAGCGATATTGAATATATAAAAATATGATTTTTATATAGTATAGATAATAAAAATACGATTTTTATAGCGATATTAAATATATAAAAATATGATTTTTATATATTATAGATAATAAAAATATGATTTTTATAAGATTGAGAATATAAGAATACAATTTTTATATATGTAGCATAATAAAAATATAATTTTTATTATATGAGAAGTGAAGATAAAAATATAATTTTTATTATATGAGAAGTGAAAATATAATTTTTATTATATGAGAAGTGAAGATAAAAATTCGATTTTTAAATGTATGAAGTGAAGATAAAAATTTGATTTTTATATATCTGAAGTGAAGATAAAAATTTGATCTTCTTATATATGTAGTGAATACGGATGACGAAAGTGACAAAAGGCAAGACACGATGAAGATTTCCTACATATGAAGAGTCACGGCGTTTGGTTTAGCTCTTGGTGAGAACTCCTCACTAAAATTTTCTGTTTAGTAATTTTTTTACAACTACATATATAAACTACTCCCCGTCATCCACAGACCATGGACGACTTGTGTGATTGGTTGTGTTATGAAAATTGACTGTTGGTTGTTTTGAAATAAAATATATATATTCATGTGTTGAAACAAAATATACATTCATGTATTGAAATAAAATATATATTCATGTGTTAAAGTAAAATATATATTCATATTTTAAAATAAAATATATATTCATGTGTTAAAACAAAATATACATTCATGTGTTGAAATGAAATATATATTCATTTGTTGAAATAAAATATATATTCATGTGTTGAAATAAAATATATATTCATGTATTGAAATAAAATATATATTCAAGTGTTGAAATAAAATATATATTCATGTAGTGAAATAAAATATATACTCATATGCTGAAATAAAATATATATTCATGTGTTAAAATCAAATATATATTCATGTGTTGAAATCAAATATATATTCATGTTTTGAAATCAAATATATATTCATGTGTTGAAATAAAATAAATATTCATTTACAAATCGAAAGATTTGTTTATGTACACTGATTTGACTTATACTGATTGGGACGATAAATTTTACACATCGCCCAACTTCACAAATAAAATCTGTGTTTGTTGTTTTGAAACCCCACAAAGGTATTGGGATGATATTTGACATACACTAATCCCGATTGTTTAGTTGTATGTCAATTGATGGGTTGACAGACTGTGTAAGCGTTAATTATTTATATTTAATGCTTATGCAGTTGTGTAGTGCACTCTGGATGATGGTTGATGATTTATCATTACTAGTATGTACATGTGTTGTAGGGAATCCATATAATTAACGTTATATGGTAATTGATTCGGCCTCATTCCAATTTGGAAAATAAGGAATAAAAGAAAAATTCATGTGTTGAATAGAAAGAAAAATTCATGTGTTGAATAGAAAGAAAAATTCGTGTGCTGAATAGAAAGAAAAACTCATGTGTTGAATAGAAAGAAAAATTCATGTGTTGAATAAAATAAATATTCATGTGTTGAATAAAATATACATATTCATGTGTTGAATAATAGAAAATTCATGTGTTGAAAAAATATTCATTTGTTGAATAGAATAACGAAGTTATTGAAATATGTAAAGCCGTGTTGATTAGATATGTGCCATTTTGACATGAACGATATTTATATCGAATATATTCGTTTTTAAAATGAATATAGAAAAGGAAGTGATTTCAAAATATAAAGTTTTGAAAATATTATCATTTATAGATTAATGATATGGAATATTCAATTTTGATTAGAAATTGAATATGAAGTTGAATTCGTTTTTAAAACGAATTCAAAATGATTTTTAAAATACATTTTAAAATGAAATCGATGAAGTATATATTATAAATATTATATATATAATATAATTGCCTAAATAGAACACGCCTCGCTGCGGCTGTTTGCGAATTTCGACCATTGACTTCGAACGGATATTACGGGAGATCCGACCGTCGGATTCTCCTAAATCCGGAACCGTTGGGTTCTTATCGAAAACAGCTTTCTAAAGAATATTAGAGATTTGAAATATAACGGTTGCATTTGGAAGTATGTCCAAATCAAATTTGGAAAAGGTCATTGTAAGTGCAGTTCGATGGCCGTTGATGGAAATTGACTGCACGAGCCTTGATAAATTTATTAAAAATAGTAATAATTTGTGTAAAATCATAAGAAATGATTTGTGAAGAATTGGGATGAAAAATTCTAAATGTGAAAAGATAAAAATAGATTATTATCGAAATGAACTAGTTTTGAACTAGAATTATAATCCCACTTATTTTTAAATATAAGTAAAGTGGATTTGAAATGGTTTTGAAAATAACCAGAATTTCCAATATATAAAGTGGAAATGGATTTGAATCGAAATTGTCTTTGGAATATTTCGATGTTGGAATTCGTGATTATATACAGATATTGTTATGAAAATTTGAAAGATATATTTATATCGTCATTTCCAATACGATATTTGTTGGTCGTAGAATTTGATATTGAATATAAGATGATATATTTTCTATTCAGAGCCTTGTATTTAATATCAAATGGGATTTGGGTTCTCGTGAACGGTATCTTCAATACTAGTGTTCTTAAACCCAACGGGGTTAAGAAAATCAGAAACTAACTGAAGATTAGTTAAGATTAATGGTTTCTTCGGGATTGATCTGAATTTGGTTTCGGCCCTCAGGGTTAATACTTAGGGAATTGCTCACTTGCTAATTTACGGTTAAAGGCTGATGGAATAGAATGTGATTTTGTGTTTATCATGAACCGTGTTTTAAATGACCTTGGTTCTTTAACCCAGTTAAAGACAGGATATGATTTCCCAAGTTACATAATCATTAATATTGATTTTTGGGAAGATTAAAACCAAGGGGAGTTTTAATGAATCTTTAATTTGATTGAAATGATTTAGAATGGAGTATCTCCAGTTTTTCTCCAGGCGATGGTTAAATCTTTAATTAGATTTGAACGTGAAATGGTAATTGAATTTACCAATAACACCGTGGTGTTAGATATGAAGTATTACCAGTTTTACTTCATGGTATGAATAGGTTGGGATTGGGAAATTAAAACAAATGATTACTAGTTTGGATAAGACATAATTTGGTTTGAATTGATATTCAAAGGAAGATTAAAGAATAAACTTAAAGAATTTATCTTTGATAAAATTAACGGGAACCTTTCCCTAAGAATGTGAAATTTAGCAAGTAACTGATGGTTAGTTAAGATGAATGGTTTCCTAGGTATTAATCTGATGTTAGTTTCGGCCTTCGGGGTTAATATTTGGGGAATTTTTCTCTTACTAATTTACGATTAGTGACTGATGAATTGGAATGAGGCATATGTCGTGTTTGTGTAACACTTGTTTATTATATACGGAAGTTATTCAGAAAGACAGGGTTTATCCCATTCTGAATAACTGATTCGATGATGTGTCGAAGATGAAGACGGTGGTCGAAGACCGGAGGTCTTCACATCGTTTGGGTGATTACTGATGATCTTGATTGGGTTGTACACCCAAGAGTAGGGAATCAGTTTGTGATCGTCCAGATGTACTTGGAGATCGATGGATATGTGTGGAACAAGGTGTCTCCGGTTTCGTTCAGCCCCAGAATGAACTTGTAAATGGATTGTGTGTCTGACATTGGATTTTATTCTGTGTGATTGATTTCTATTAAATATATATCTGTTTGGCGGCGGATAATTTATTCTCTTGCTTAGCACCCTTCTCTTAGACGTACGAGCTCAGGGGTTATATAATGGTGGATATCAATCGCATGGAGTGAATTGCCTGTGTGGCATGCCTAAGTTGCAAATGATCAAGGCTACTGTAGCGTTGTGTAGCGTCGGTTCGCGAGCCTCACACCCCGGTTGTGAACTAGAAACGGGAGAAGGACCTCAGGGAGGACATGCGTTCCTTTCTAGCTATAAGTGGCGTCAGTGGTTTTACACGCCCTGACGAGTTTGACTTATGTAGTTGTTGGATTGCGAGGCGCCTCGGATATATCGGTGACTGTGTGGAGCCGATGGAGTCATTGGACTCATTGACACCCCATAGTGTGGGGAAACGCAGTGTTCAGGCATTTTAATCCACATCGGTGGACCGGCCCTGACGATCGAAGAGCCCAACTAGGTCTGGGTCCTGAGGGGCGGGCTAGAGCGTCTCAATCGGTAGAGGACTATCTTTTTCCTCAGTTCGCAAATGGAAACCCAATTTCCAATACGTGACTTTGCGGTTTTGATTGTACAGCCTAGTATTGGCGACATGATATATGGTACCCATGCCGTCTATGATTGATACTTATGATTGAAATTGTTTTGACACTATACACTTATAGTAATAATAAAACATGAAATTTAGCGTATCAAGCATTCTTTGGCTATTATAAGGTAAAACCCAATCCTCCGGCTTTTGTTGCATTGCGTGATGGGACCTGGTTCTTATAATAGCTTCATTGTTCTTTTTTTAGCATTGCACTGTGGTTTTATTCCCTGGTATTCTTGGGAGGAAACCCATTCCGTGTTATATGGCATGGTCCCTTGATTTACCTAACTTTAAAATAAAGATTAATAACTGTTTTAGTTCTCACACCAGTCACATGACTAACCTGGAGTTTTTTTTAACCTAAACTCTGGGTGCCCCTATTTTCCGCACAGGCAGCCAGTAGTTTTGGTTTTGCAAATTTATATTCACAGGAACCTTGTTTACAGCTGGAATGATATCCGGAAAGCTCTGTATCCGTATATCTCTTTCAGTTGTGTATTGTATTATTTTTCCTCTGCAGTAATGTATTTAAATCTCTGATATTTCTATGATGTATTATATTTGTTTATACTCTGTATATTCTTGTATTATGATGGAATTGTTGTAATATACAATGAAATGTTCTTCTGTTTGCATTCTGGTTTGTCGTGTTATCAAAACAATCAGGGGTTTCGAACCATCTTGGTCGCTTTAGCGATCGATTCAGATCGAGCAAAATTCCCGATCGTTTCATTTTGGTATTAGAGCTTTGGTTTATAGAGCTCGGAGAACAAGACACGTTAGAACCAAACAAAAGAATTCATCAGAGATTGGATTAGTGATATCCAATGAGAATGACTCGTTAGAGATGGGATCAGTAGTGTCCTAGAACGAGCGTGAAGAGTATAAAATAAAAATGAAAACAATTTTTGTTTTGAAAGTTTAATTCAATTATTCAACGTATTTGAATATTTATTTGTATTGAATTTGGGCAATCCAATGTATAAAGATTTTGCATATACGTCTGATCCACGGGTATTCGAAGTTTTAATATGTTGGGTAGATATAGAATCACACTCTAGTCGCCCGGAGATGAAACTATTGATGACTGTACAACATCATTCATTTGGGTTCGAGTTTCGAAGCTGTGATATCTATATATTTCCATTAGACTGGTGCGAGAACCAAAATATAGTTAGAATATATTGTTGTGACTTGGCATCGAAAATCTGATTTTTGGACTATGTATCAAAATTACGAATTTGAAAAGCTAATCAACAAATTGATTGTTGATTGTGTTGTTTGATTATTGGTTGATTAATTAAAATTTGAACCATTTAGACAAATTGTATCAAATAACCAATTGTATTGAAAATTTGTCGCATTTGCATGCATATACATGTACATTGAACAGGTCATAGCAACGAGGCTAGAGAAGAGGAATAAAATTGGTTGCCCGACAAATAGGTACATGTTTATTGTATTTCTTGGGGATTTGATGATTTTATGAGCCGATTGGCTAGCAGCTTGGCTTTTTCTTCTTCTTTTGGATTGGTAAGGGCTATGGGAGGCTATTTGAATTATCCCGAAGCTCCCGGTGCATGGGAGGTTATGGCGAAATTTTTCAAAAATTTAGGGTGTTAGCCATATTTTTAAAAAATTTGAAAAATTCTTAGAAACTGAAAAGTTGAAGAACTTAGGCCGTACTGAAAATAATGGAAGTTGAGCTGATTTGTAAAACAGCTTTCAGCTTCGTTCCTTTTCGGGGACGAAAATTTTAAGTGGGGGAGATTGTAACAACCAGGAAAATCTGAGCCAATTAAAAATTTTTGTTTTCGCAATTTTAATGAATTTTGAATATTTAAAATGATTTATTTTAAATAATAATGACGAGAAATTTATTTTGAATAAAAATAGAATGTATGTATTTATATAGATCGTCGTTAGAATATAAATAATTATTTTTAATTATAAAAGGAATTGGAAAGGGCGCGGTAGTTTGAAAATTCGATTTCAAAATTCAAATTAATGTACAGGATTTAAAATAAATCGGATTTTAGAGAAACCAAAAATATTAGAATCTATTTGAAAATATCTTTCCAACGAATCCGAAAAATTGAAATTTCATAACGGGAATCAAAAGTTATGGCCAAGTGAAAATTCAAAATAGTCGCTATGCAATTTTGGCCCTTAAAAATGGAAATTTTGCAAACGACCTCTCTTTTCGACGAAACCACTTTTGTTGGATCCGGGATGTCAAGTTATTGTTAGATTCCAAAATTCATAATTTTAAGAATCAATATGTGAGCGTGGCGAAGAGAAACATGTTTTGACAGTTTTAGTTAATTTCAACCGACCAGAAAATGGGCATTTTTCAAACGGTCTCAGAATTTGACGAAATTAGTTTTGTTAGGACTGTATCATCAATACGAAGCTAGAAACATTTTTTCGGTATTTTTTGGAGTCCGTATGTGGCCCCGGTAAATTGAAATGTACGTTAAAAATTGAATATATAAATTTATATTTTAATTTAAACGAAAACTGATCGAAATAGCTGAATCAGCTGATGAAACATATCCAACTGTGTTTGGAATGGGAGTAATTAGCTAGGGACGACAGTCGGTGGGTTCGATTTGGAGTTGAATAAAAAAGTTACCTTTTTGAATTTAAATTAATTAAATATAATAATTACATATGGTTGGCCCCTCCCCTTTTACTCCCTCACAAATCGGTCAACAGAAAATAAAAAAAAGGGAAGGAAAAAAACCCGATCCCAACCACGTAACCCAAACCCCATCGTCGGTCTCGTCCGCTGCCCATCCCCCTGGCCGTCGCGCTTCCCCTATAGCCCTCCTCCTCCTTCAATCTGCAAGCTCCAAACCTCCCCGTCGTCCACTAGACCCCCCTCCGCCAAAAATCGAAACCGCCCAACCCTAGAAGCCACCACCCCCTTGAAGTCGCCACGCGCCTGAAGCCGCGCACCACCCCGCCACCCCATTCCGACCAGCGACAGCCTCCACCACCCGCAGCGCAAAAAACAATGAGTTCTTTATTGATTTAAATTTAATCCAAAATCAGTTTTATATGTATATATTAGCAATTATAAATTCAGTTTTTATAATGGTAGAAAAATTCGATTTTTACTTAGATAAAAATTTGATTTTTTTGTTAAAGAAAGATTCGATTTTTAATTAAGGAAAATAAGGTTTCTTTGAATTGAAAATATGTTTTTTTATTTGAATTAGAAGATGAAGAATATGGTTTTTAATTAGGAAAGATTTGATTTTTATATAAAGAAAGGTAGAATTTTAGTTAGAAGAAGATGTGTATTTTAGCGATATTGAATATATAAAAATATGATTTTTATATAGTATAGATAATAAAAATATGATTTTTATAGCGATATTGAATATATAAAAATAATATTTTTATATAGTACAGATAATAAAAATATGATTTTTATAATATAGAGAATATAAGAATACAATTTTAATATGTGAAGCATAATAAAAATATAATTTTTATTATATGAGAAGCGAAGATAAAAATATAATTTTTATTATATGAGAAGTGAAAATATAATTTTTATTATATGAGAAGTGAAGATAAAAATTCGATTTTTAAATATATGAAGCGAAGATAAAAATTCGATTTTTATATATCTGAAGTGAAGACAAAAATCCGATCTTTTTATATATATAGTGAATACGGACGACGAAAGTGACAAAAGGCAAGAGACGATGAAGATTTCCTACGTATGAAGAGTCGCGTCGTTTGGTTTAGCTCTTCGTGAGAACTCCTCACTAAAATTTTCTGTTCAGTTATTTATTTTATTACTGCATATATAAATTTCTCCCCGTCGTCCACAGACCATGGACGACTTGAGTGATTGTTTGTGTTGTGAAAATTGACTGTTGGTTGTGTTGAAATAAAATATATTCATGTATTGAAATAAAATATATATTCATGTGTTGAAATAATATATAAATTCTTGTGTTGAAATAAAATATATATTCATGTGTTGAAATAAAATATACATTCATGTGTTGCAACAAAATATATATTCATGTGTTGAAATAATATATATATTCATGTGTTGAAATAAAATATATATTCATGTATTGAAATAAAATATATATCCATGTGTTGAAATAAAATATATATTCATATGCTGAGATAAAATATATATTCATGTGTTGAAATAAAATATATATTCATGTGTTGAAATAAAATATATATTCATGTGTTGAAATCAATTGTATATTCATGTGTTGAAATCAAATATATATTTATGTGTTGAAATAAAATAAATATTCATTTACAAATCGAACGATTTGTTTATATACACTGATTTGACTGATATTGATTGGGACGATAAATTTTAGGCATCGCCCAACTGCACAAATAAAATCTGAGTTTTTTGTTTTGATACCCCACACGGGTATTGGGATGATATTTGATGTACACTAATCCCGATTGTTTAGTTGTATGTCAATCGATGGGTTGTCAGACTGTGTAAGCATTAATTATTTATATTTAATGCTTATGCATTTGTGTAGTGCACTCTAGATGATGGTTAATGATTTATCATTGCAATTATATACATGTGTTGTAGGGAATCCATATAATTAACGTTATATGGCAATTGATTGGGCCTCATTCCAATTTGGAAAATAAGGGATAAAAGAAAAATTCATGTGTGGAATAGAAAGAAAAATTCAAGTGTTGAATAGAAAGAAAAATTCATGTGCTGAATAGAAAAAAAATCATGTGTTGAATAGAAAGAAAAATTTGTGTGTTGAATAAAAAAAATATTCATGTATTGAATTAAATATAAATATTCATGTGTTGATTAAAAGAAAATTCATGTGTTGAAGAAAATATTCATTTGTTGAATAAAATAACGAAGTTATTGAAATATATAAAGCCATGTTGATTAGATATGCGCCATTTTGACGTGAACGATAATTATATCGATTATATTCGTTTTTAAATTGAATATAGAGAAGGAAATGATTTCAAAATATAACGTTTTGAAAATATTATCATTTATAGATTAATTGTATGGAATATTCAATTTTGATTAGAAATTGAATATAAAGTTGAAATCGTTTTGAAACGAATTTAAAACTATTTATAAAATACGTTTTAAAATGAAATCGACAAAGTATATATTATATATAATATAGTGGCCTGAATAGAACGCACCGCGCTGTGGTAGTTCACGAATTTCGACCATTGAGTTCGAACGGATATTACGGGAGATCCGACCGTCGGATTCTCCTAAAATTGAAATCGTTGGGTTCGTATCGAAAAGAGCTTTCTAACGAATATTAGAGATTTGAAATCTAATGATTGGATTTGGAATTATGTCCAAATCAAATTTGGAAAAGGTCATTGTAAGTGCAGTTCGATGGTCGTAGATGGAAATCGATTGTACGAGCCTTGATAAAATTATTCAAAATAGTAATAATTTGTGTAAGATCATAAGAAATGATTTGTGAAGAATTGCGATGAAAAATTCCAAATTTAAAAAGATAAAAATAGATTTTTATTGAAATGAACTAGTTTTGAACTAGAACTATAATCCCACTTATTTTTGAAAATAAATAAAGTGGATTTGAAATGGTTTTCAAAATAACCAGAATTTCCAATATATAAAGTGGAAATGGATTTGAATCGAAATTGTCTTTCGAATATTTCGATGTTGGATTTCGTGATTATACAGATATTGTTAAGGAAATTTGAAAGATATATTTATATCGTCATTTCCAATACGATATTTGTTGGTCGTAGAATTTGATATTGAATGTAAGCCGATATATTTTCTATTTAGAGCCTTGTATTTAATATCAAATGGGATTTGGGTTGTCGTGAACTGTATCTTCAATAATACTGTTCTCAAACCAAACGGGGTTAAGAAAATCAGTAACTAACTGAAGATTAGTTATGTTGAATGGTTCTTGGGTATTAATCTGATGTTGGTTTCGGCCTTCGGGGTTAATACATAGGGAATTGTTCACTTGCTAATTTACAGTTAAAGGCTAATGGAATAGAATGTGATTTTGGGTTTATCGTGAACCGTGTTTTAATTGACCTTGGTTCTTTGACCCAGTTAAAGAAAGGATATGATTTCCCAAGTTAAACAATCATAAATATTGATTTTTGGGAAGATTAAAACCAAGGGGAGTTGTAACGTATCTTTAATTAGATTGAAATGATCGAGAATGGAGTATCTCCAGTTTTGCTCCAGGCGATAGTTAAAACTTTAATTAGATTTGAACGTGAAATGGTAATTGAATTTACCGATAACACCGTGGTGTTAGATATGAAGTATTAAGAGTTTTACTTCATGGGATGAATAGGTTGGTATTGGGAAATTAAAGAAAATGATTACTTCGGTAAGGTTTGTTAATCCCGACTAGTTTAGATAAACCATAATTTGGTTTGAATTGATATTCAAAGGAAGATTAAAGAATAAATTTAAAGAATTTATCTTTGATAAAATTAATAGGAACCTCTCCCTAAGAATGTGAAATTTAGCAACTAATTGAAGATTAGTTAAGATGAATGGTTTCCTGGGTATTGACCTGATGTTGGTTTCGGCCTTCGGGTTTAATATTTGGGGAATTGTTCTCTTACTAATTTACGGTTAGTGACTGATGAATTGGAATGAGGCGTATGTTGTGTTTTTGTAACATTTGTTTATTATATACACGAGTTATTCAGAAAGACCGGCTTTATCCCATTTTGAATAACTGATTCGACGATGTGTCGAAGATGAAGACGGTGGTCAAAGAACAGAGGTCTTCACATCGTTTGGGTGATTATTGATGATCTTGATTGGGCTGTACACCCAAGTGGAGGGAATCAGTTCGTGATCGTCCAGACGTACTTGGAGATCGATGGATATGCGAGGTACAAGGTGCCTCTGGTTTCGTTCAGGCCCAGAACGAACTTGTAAATGGACTGTGTGTATGACATTGGATTTTATTCTATGTGATTGATTTCTATTAAATATATATCTGTTTGGCGGCGGAGAATTTATTCTCTTGCTTAACGCCCTTCTCTGAGATGTACGAGCTGTGGGATTATATATTGGTGGATATCAATCGAATAGAGTTAATTTCCTGTGTGGCATGCCTAAGTGGCAAATGATCAAGGCTTCTGTTGAAAAGCAAAGTCTTGTGTTTGATGATCAAAGCACGACAAGTGTGGCTTAGCTTTGTGTAGCGTTGGTTCGCGAGTCTCACACCCCGGTTTTGAACTAGAAACGGGAGAAGGACCTCAGGTAGGACATGCGTTTCTTTCTAGCTGGAAGTGGCGTCAGTGATTTTACACGCCCTGGCGAGTTTGACTTATGTGGTTGTTGGATTGTGAGGCGCCTCGGATATATCGGTGACTGTGTGGAGCCGATGGAGTCATCAGACTCATTGACACCCCATAGGGTAGGGAAACGCAGTGTTCAGTCATTTTAATCCACATCGGTGGGCCGACCCTGACGATTCAAGGGCCCACCTGAGTCTTGGTCCTGAGGGGCCGGCTAGGGTGTCTCGAATCGGTAGAGGACTATCTTTTGCCTCGGTTCACAGAAGAAAACCCAACTTCCAATACGTGACTTTGTGGTTTTGATTGTAGAGCCTAGTATTGGCGACATGATATATGGTACCCATGCCGTCTATGATTGATACTTAAGATTGAAATTGTTTTGACACTATACACTTATAGTAATAATAAAACATGAAATTTAGCGTACCAAGCATTCTTTGGCTATTATAAGGTAAAACGCTATCCTCCGGCTTGTGTTGCATTGTGTGATGGGACCTGGGTCTTATAATAGCTTCATTGTTCTTTATTTAGCATTGCGCTGTGGTTTTATGCACTGGTATTCTTGGGAGGAATCCCGTTCCGTGTTATACGGCGTGGTCCCTTGATTTACCTAACTTTAAAATAAAGATTAATAACTGTTTTAGTTCTCACACCAATCACATGACTGACCTGGAGTTTGTAGTTTTAACCTAAACTCTAGGTGCCCCTATTTTCCGCACGGGCAGCCAGTAGTTTTGGTTTTGCAGATTTATATTCACAGGAACCTGGTTTATAGCCGGATGATATCCGGAAAGCTCTGTATCCGTATATCTCTTTCATTTGTGTATTGTATTTTTTTTCCGTTGCAGTAATGTATTTAAATCTCTGATATTTCTCTGATGTATTATATTTGTTTATACTCTTTGTATTCTTGAATTCTGATGGAATTGTTGTAATATACAATGAAATGTTCTTCTGTTTGCGTTTTGGTTTGTCGTGTTCTCAAAACAATCAGGGGTTTCGAACAGTCTTGGTCGGTTTAGCGATCAATTCGGATCGAGCGAAATTCCCGATCGTTTCATATATACACACACACACACTCAATTGAATAAAATATTTCTGTATACTCAATCGAAATTAGAAATCTAATTTTCAAAGGCTCGTTTTATAATTAAATAAATTTATATGTTCTAACTTTGATTATAATAAATTTTAAGTCGTTATTATTTAAAACAAATCATTTTAAATATCCAAAACCCATTAAAATCGCTAAAATTAAAATTTTAAATTAGATAAAAAATTCTAGGTAGTTACAGTTGCCCCACCTCGAATACACCACATCATGACAACACCTCCCTAAATCACTAGCCTTGGAGCCAACGCAAGTCCCAGTAACCTACTCCATACATATACATGCATACATACATACATACATATATATATTCATATGAATCGATTTTAATACTGGAACAGTTCGATTCGTTTTCGTGAATGGAAAATTGAAGAATTAAAAGAGGCGAGGTTGCGATGCCATGTAGCTCTCGATCGCATACGATTAAAGGCGAGAATGGATTTATTTGATTTCGAAAACATGAGGAGTGCCATACACTTTCTTTCTTCTGAGATTTAAAGAAGAAAAGGGGATTTTAAAACATTTAGGAAAGAATGAGAGCAAAGGAAAGATAAAAGAGATTAAAGGAGGAGTCATTTGTGATTAAATAGAAGAACACAGGGAACCATTGTACTAAAGTCATTAAATCGCGGTTTTACTTCGTGGTGAATGAAGGAAACCAACGTACTTTGAAATGAAAGAAGAGGTTGTAAGCTAGGGTAGGTTTGCAGCGTACTTCATTTCTTAGCTTAGGTGGAAAGTAAAGGTTTTAGATTATTTTTATCCTATTTTATTTATATTTTAATTAAAACCAGTATCCTTTAATTTAAATCATCACGTTGATTTCAAACTCCTATCCGAACCCAACAACAACCCTTTCTAGGGTTAAACCACTATTCTAAACACACCGGGACAGATTTCACATCTTATTCGATCATATGAAGAATATATTAATTTAAATCAATATAAATTAAATTCAAAACAAATAAATTAATCGAAAATAAATTAATATTATTATTCTCATTCAAACAGAAGTTTGTATTGATCATCTGAACTGTTTTCAATTCAGTTTTAATTTTTTTGAATTCAATTAAATTCATTTGCACATTACGAAAATTATATAAATTTGAAATAAATCGAATATCGATTATTAAATCGACAAACTAAATATAAAATCCATTTATAATGTCAACCAAATATTTAAAATAAATATAAATATTCAAAAATAAATCGACCAAAATCTGGGTCGTTACATTCTTCCCCATTAAAAGAATTTCCTCCTCGAAATTACTAAGTTAGGAAAAATGCTTCAAACAATTTAACCTTTCAAAAAAAACCACACATTTTGAAACTCAACATTTTATATTTCCACAACTTTAGTTCCAACCAAAACTTTTGGTTTTCATTTATATCATACATCTCATATGCTTATATTTATTTAAATTCATTTTTAATTGATTCTAAACCAATTTATTCACTTTGATTCATTTAACTTGCTTAAGTTAAATCTATATTTCAAAATTCAAATTCCCGGGTTTTGTAACGACCCAGAAAATCTGAACCAATTTAAATTTTTTTAAATTGACTAAAATAATGGATTTTAAATATTTAAAACAAATATTTTAAATAATGGCGATGAAAACTGAGTTTGAATCGACAATTGAAAACGAATATGATTAATTATAATTATAAACAAGGCCTGAAATGGCGTGGCAGTTTCAAAAATTGAATTCAAACTTTGTCGGACTGTATCGGGTGCAAAACAATCCGGATTTTAGTGAAACCAAAAACATTAGGATCTAATTGATGATATCTTTCCAACGAATCCGACCAATCGAAATTTCATAGCGGGAATCAAAAGATATGTCCAGTTGAAAATTCTGAATAGTCGCTATGGAATTCAGACCCTTAAAAATGGACATTTTACAAACGACCTCGGATTTCGGCGAAACCACTTTTGTTGGATCCGTGATGTCAAGTTATTGCTAGGTTTCAAATTTCATAATTTTTCGAATCAATATGTGAGCATGGCAAAGGAAAACGCGTTTGACCGGTTTCAGTGGATTTTAATCGACTGGAAATTAGCCATTTTTCAAACGGTCTCAGAATTTGACGAAACTAGTTTTGTTAGGACCGTATCGTCAACACGAAGCTAGAAAATATTTTTCGAGAATTTTTAGAGTTAGTATGTGCCCCCGGTAATTTAAAATGTACGTTTAAAATTCAATATAGTGATTTAAATGTAAATTCAACGGAAACTGATTGTAACGATCAAATCAGCTTGCGATACATATCCCATTGTGTTCGGAATGGGGGTAAAATGCTATGGACGACAGGCGGTAGGCCTCGTTTCGAGGTGGTATGTAAAAGTCAACTTTTTGCAAAATTAAATATATATATTTTATATAAACCCCCCCTATTCCCTCTTCTCTCTCCACCTCGCGACGCACCCCCCCTGAAGCATCGCGACGCATCCGCCGCCCCCCTCGAAGCCAGCTCCGCCCTGATGAGACCCACCGCCGACCCTGACATCGACCCCCCTTTCTTCGCAGACAAAGTAAGTATTTTATTTTATTTTTATTTTTATTTTAATTAGGTTTAAAACTGATTTTTTTTAAAATGATTTGAAAACTAATTTATTTTAATTAGGTTTAAAACTGTTTTATTTTTTTTAAAAAAAGAATACTGATTTTTTTAAAGGTTTTAAAAACTGATTTTATTTTGAGATTTAAAAAGGAAAAGATTTGAACATCAAAAAGAAAAAGATTTGTATGAATAGAAAAGTTATGATGTTTGGTCATGAAACAAAAAGCTTTGATTTTTCATATTCAAAAAAAAAAAGTAAAAATCAGATTTTTATATATTGAAAGTCGAAGTAAAAATCAGATTTTTTATATATTGAAAGTCGAAGTAAAAATCAGATTTTTATATATTGAAAGTCGAAGTAAAAATCAGATTTTTATATATTGAAAGTCGAAGTAAAAATCAGATTTTTATATATTGAAAGTCGAAGTAAAAATCATATTTTTATATATTGAATAGCGTAGTAAAAATTCGATTTTTATATATTGAATAGCGAAGTCAAAATTCGATCTTTATATATTGAATAGCATAATAAAAATTCGATTTTTGTATAGTGAATAGCATAGTAAAAATTCGATTTTTACATATGTAGAGAATACGGGCAACGAAAGTGACGAAAGGCGAGATTGGCGAAGATTTCTATAAAGGAAGAGTCGTGGTATTAGATAGCTGTTGGTGAGAATTTCTCACTCTTCAATTTCTTTTCTATATATATATATATGTGTTGAAATAAAAGTGAATTGCTATATATAATATATATATATAAATACGCCCCCTCGTCCACAAACCATGGACGATATTTATTGATTGAAATTGTTGTGAAAATTGATTGATAGCGAATGATTGTTTGGGATTGTTTGTGATTGATATTGGTTGATTCTGGTTTAAAAATACCCATTTGTGTTTGAGAAATATTTGGTTGAAACCACATAGGATTAGTTTGTGGAAATGAAATAAATATATACATGCCGCCTGCGTGGGAACTAGATGCATGATCCCCATTGTCAAAAACCGCGAGGTTTTAAGGTAGAGCGAGGAGCCGTACTAGGGACGGTCCCGGTTTTAACTACCCTGCCGTTATGCTGCCGAAATTTTGAATAATATTCGTGTGTTTGAATTATTTTCATCTGCTTAAACTATATTTATTCATTGGATAGAAAACATTCATGTGTTGAATTGATATTCATTCGTTGATTAGAAATTCATGTGTTGAATGGTATTCATATTTTGAAATAAATTGTTTGACAATAAAAATCACATTTTTATCTATATATAGAAACTATAGAAAACATTCATGTGTTGAATTGATATTCATTCGTTGATTAGAAATTCATGTGTTGAATGGTATTCATATTTTGAAATAAATTGTTTGACAATAAAAATCACATTTTTATCTATATATAGAAACTATAGAAAACATTCATGTGTTGAATTGATATTCATTCGTTGATTAGAAATTCATGTGTTGAATGGTATTCATATTTTGAAATAAATTGTTTGACAATAAAAATCACATTTTTATCTATATATAGAAACTATAGAAAACATTCATGTGTTGAATTGATATTCATTCGTTGATTAGAAATTCATGTGTTGAATGGTATTCATATTTTGAAATAAATTGTTTGAAGATAAAAATCACCTTTTATCTATATATAAAATCCTATTTTTGTCACCTATATGAACTATATAGAAAAATAGTGTTTTGAAATGAACTGTTTTACAATAAAAAACACATTTTTATTGTATGCATAAATCGATGAAATGTGAAGTGTCAAAAATAGCCACTTGTTCAAAATAAACATATATGAGTTGAAATATTCATTAATTAGCTAATGAAATGATTTGCACCTATTTATGTAACGTTAGAATGAATGGTGTTTTTAAACCAAATAGAAATCAAATATGAAGTTGAATAGAAAATGATAAATGATAAGAACTGTATATATATGTACATGCATATTCATTGAACAAGTTATAGCAAAGGGGCTAGAGAAGAGGAATAAAATTTTGTGCCCGACAAATAGGTACACATTTACTGTTTTGTTTGGGTGATGATTTTATGAGCCTGTTGGCTAGCCGCTTGGCGTTTTCTTTTTCTTTTTGAGATTAGAAGGACCGGGAAAGCTATTTGCGATTTCCCGATGCTCCCGGTGCAGGGGAGGTTATGGCGAAATTTTCCGAAAATTTTAAGGTGTTAGTGAAATATTTGAAGTGATAACGATATTGAAATCATTGAATGAACTATATTTATATAAATATATAAATATAAATAAAATTAAAACAAAACGAGGCCGTGCAGTTCGTATTTTGAAACCGTGATTTCAAACAACTAATGCGGGAAATCCGACCATTGGATTTTCCCGAAACCTCAACCGTCGGGTTCGCCTTGGAATAATCTTTCCAACGGCACCAACTTTGTAAAAATCCAACGGTTGGATTGTCTGGAATGTTTAATTCAAATCTGAAGAAAAACAGCGCCAGAAGCGATTATATTTATATATATATATAAATATAATTATATATTTAATCGAATAACGACGTTGTAGTTCGTATTTTGAAATCGAAACTTCAAACGATTGTACCGGGAGATCCGACCGTCGGATTTTCCCGAAACTGGAACCGTTGGATTCGTTTTGAAAAGACCTTTCTAATGATGTAAATTTTGCGAAGATCCAACGGTTAGATTTTCAGATATGTGTAAATCAAATCTGAAGAAAAACAGCGCCACGGCCACGTTATGGCCCGAAACGTCGTTTTGAATAAATTAGCTATTTTAAAATAGATAAAAATAGCGATAAATAGTCATAAAATATCATAAGCGATATGGAATGGAAATAAACTGAATTTGCTCGATTTATGTGGCTTTTGATGGTTTAATGTGTTTGGTGTGAAAATAACATAAAAGAACAAAATTGGTATTGTCGAATAATTTAACCATTAAAATAAATTGATTTGAAATTCTAAATATACGTGAATTATTTGAAAAGGCCGAGTTAATTCTCATTTCAAATAATCGACCGACGATTGAAAGTCGAAGATGAAGACGGTGGTCGAAGACCGGAGATCTTCACCTCGTTTGGATGGTAACCGAGGTCCTGATTGGGAGGCATCCCGAAATATGGATAATGAGTGGTGATCGTCCAGATGTACGTGGTGATCGATGGGTTTGCGAGGTATTTAGTGCCTCCGGTTTCGTTCAGACCCGGAACGGACTTGTAAATGGACTGTGTGTCTGACATAGGATTTATCCTGTGTGGCACGCTAAAATGCAGTGATCAGGACTTCTGTTGAAAAGCAAAGTCTTGTGGTGATGATCAAAGCACCGCCTGTGTGGCGTAGCTTTGTGTATAACGTGAATTCGCGAGCCTCACACCCCGGTATGAACCTAAAACGGGAGAAGGACCTCAGGGAGGGCATGCGTTTCTTTCTAGCTAGGGTGGTGTCAGTGACCTACCAGCCCTGACATTTATATACTTTTCACCTATGTGGTTGTTGCTGTTGCGAGGCGCCTCGGTTTGATCGGACGATCCGTGTCCGATGGAGTCATTCGTTGGCTCGTTTACGCCCCAAAGGGCGGGGAAACGCAGTGTTCAGGAATTTTAATCCACATCGGTGGACCGGCCCTGACGATCCAAGGGCCCACCTGTGTCTGGGTCCTGGGACGCGGGCTAGAGCGTCTCGAATTCGGTAAGGACTATCTTTTGCCTTGGTTCATGACGGAAATCCGATTTCCAAATACGACATCGTGCGGATTTGATTGTATATATATATATGGCGACATGATATATGGTACCCATGCCATCTATGATTGATAGTTATGATTTGAAAAAGTTTTCAAAACATATAAACACTAGCAATAATATCAAATGCCTTTGTTTTATTCGTATCAATCATATTTTGGCCATTATAAGGTAAAACTCTATCCTCCGGTTTGCGTTGCATTGTGTGATGGGAACTGAGTCTTATAACGGTTTCATTTTTATAAAAAGCATAGCGATGTTTAAAAGAAAGATTTGTTTTAAAGCACTGGCAATCCAATAGAGTAAACCCGTTCCACGAAAGTGGCGTGGTCCTGTGATTAGCCATATTATATATGTGTTGAGTAGATTTCTCATACCAGTCCCATGACTGACTCGTAGTTTGTTTCACTTTCAAACTCGGGTGCCCCTTTTTCTACACGGGCAGCCTTGTATTCAGGTTTAGCTGGTTCTTTTTCTGGATAGCTGGAGCTGAAGATGGATTCTATCATTTATTTCTTTTTATGCTGTTCAGCTCCTATTGTACATATTTTGTTTATTTACGCTGTAGACATTTATGTATAGCTGAACTGTATTTGTACTAAGTAAGATCCTGTATACTGTGTAACTCTGATGATTACTTTTATCCAGTATATTCTGTTGTTCATTATCTGGTGTATTTATTTAATTCTGTTCTGCTATTATTTGTTTCTGTGTTATATTCCAAAGATAACCCTTGTTTCCGTCTGAACGAGATTTCGGGTCGTCTCAGGTTTTTATTTTAAATCCTTTTGAAATCACATAAATATATACACATATTTTATAATTATTTCAAATTCAAAACATCTGAATTTTCCAAAACAACTTGTTTTCTTGCAAACAAGTTTTCATCAAAAACTTTTCCAAGGTAGCAATCCATCACTTAGAAACTCAAAAATTAACACTGATGATGTCGCGATCATCATTAGAATTATTTTCTAGCCACTGAAGTGAGTTCAGTGCTTTATCACTTTTAAAATCCATCTGAAATGATTTCTATTCAAAAATCCATTTTAAAGCAATGCTATATTACTTTAACATACTTCGGAAAATATGTTCTAACTTCCCAGGATTAAATTCTGGATTCTGATTTGAATTCACTTTTAATTCATGTCATTTGTATATTTAATTCATATACAAGTTCTATTTGGTTATATACAACCACTTCAATTTTATAATCTCATTGATTATAATATTAACAACAACTCATCCATATAATACAATAATTTCAGAAAATTATTCCTTTTCTTTGAAAATAAAATTTTGAGTAAAATTATTTCATTTGCCCACTTAAAAACAACATCATGTTCAATCTTCTGTTCAAGTATTTATAAACCCTTATCGACGTCGTGGCGTCCCACGATTCGACCAAAATTCATAAACCACTCAAAAAACTAGCTAACACAATATAAAACAAATTTTTTATATCAATTAACAAATACGCTCTCTCGTATATAAACACTCAACTCATTCTAGTGTCCTACTGACCCTATCTCTAATGAGCACAATCCTACCAAAGCCTAGGTTGAAACGACCCAAACTTGCCTTTTGGGAAGGCCTGAATTGTTTTGAGAATAGGACGCATCAGAACACAAACAATAGAACATTTCATTGTTATTACAACAATTTACATCAGAATACAAGAATATTCCATAGTATGAATAATTATTACATATTAGAAATACAATATCATAGATTTAATAAATTACAAAGCAACGGAAAATAATATAAAACGCAACAGAAAGAAATACAAATATTTCCAAATATCGCTTTATCTGTAAACCAGGATCCTGTGAATATAATATCTACAAAACCAAAACTACAAACTGCCCGAGTGGAAAATAGGGGCACCCAGAGTTTAGGTTAAAACAATAAAATCCAGGTCAGTCATGGGACTGGTGTGAGAACTAAAACAATTATTAAATCTTTACTTTAGAAGTTACGAAATCATGGGACCACACCGTATAATATGGAACGGGGTTACTCCACATGAATTTTAGTTTGAATTAAAACAACGCAATACTTTTTGGAAAAAAGAAGCTATTATAACACTGAGGTCCCATCACACAATGCAACACATGCCGGAGGATAGAATTTTTCGTTATAATAGCCAAACATGATTGGTACGTTTAAAATAAATTATTTTGATATTATAAGGGCATAGTGTTTAAAAAAATGACTTCAAATATAAATGTATCAATCATAGACGGCATGGGTACCATATATCATGTCGCCATACTAGTTCTACAATCAAAACCAGATGATGTCATATTAGAAATTGGATTTCCATCATCAACCAAGGCAAGGGATCATCCTTACAAATTCGAGACAATCTAGCCCATGTCTCAGGACAAGTACTCAGTCATACCCTTAGGAGGCACAGGGCCGGTCCACACATATGTTAGTGGATTATATATAATTCCTGAACAATACGTTTCCCCGCCCTATGGGGCATAAATCAATAGACACTGGGGACTTAAATCCGAGGTACCTCGCTTTCAATCATCCACATAAGTTAAATGTCTGGGCTCCATACCATGACACCACTCCTAGCTAGAAAGCAATGCATGTTCACCCTGGATCCTTCTCCTGTTTCTGGTTCATACCGGGGTGTGAGGCTCACGAAGTAACGCTATACATAAAGCTATGACAATTAAAGTTGCGCTTTGGTCATCATCCATAAGACTCTGCTTTTCAACAAGAGCCATGATCATTTGCATCTTGGCATGCCACACTGACTATTCACGCCATACAGCTAATGCCTATCAATACATAACCTCTAAGCTCGTACGTCTCAGGAAACGGTGTTAAGCAAGAGAATAAATTTTCCACCACCAAACAGATATATATTTAATAGAAATCAATTAGCACATAATGAAATCCAATGTCAGACACACATCCATTTACAAGTCTGTTCTGGGCCTGAACGAAACCAGAGGCACCTTATTCCTCATCCCATATGTCCAATACAGGAGAGAAGTCCTCGCATATCCGTCGATCTCCAAGTACGTCTGAAAGATCACCACTTATTACCTTGTCTTGGGTGTACAACCAAATCAAGACATCAATAATCATCCAAATGATGTGAAGAACTCCGGTCTTCAACCACCGTCTCCATCATCGACTTTTAATCGCCATAGTAATTATTCAGAATCGGTTAAAACTGGTCTTTCCGAATAACTCGCGTATTTTATATTAAATAACCAAGTGCTATAAAAACACATCATACGCCTCATTCCAATTTAGAATATTCTTTTTATAACGGATTCACATTATTAGGGAAAGGTTCCCATTAATTTTATCAAAGATAAATTCTTTTAAATTTATTCTTTAATCTACATTTGGATCTCAATTTCAAAAGATTTTATTTTATCTTTTATCAATTCTAAACCAAATTAAGGTTTATCCACTAGTCGGGATTAGCAAGCCTTACCGAAGTAATCATTTATTGTTTATTATCCCAATCCCAACCTATTCATTCCATGGAGCAAAACTGGTAGTACTCTATGTCTAACACCCATGTTGTTATCGGTAAATTTAATTACCCTTTCACGTTCAAATATTATTAAGATTTAACTATCGCTTGGAGTAAAACTGGTGGTACTCCATTCTCGATCATTCCATGAATTTGATAAATTTAATTATCTCTTTCTCATTTTTATCTAATTAATAATTTATTAAAGCTCCAATTTGGTTTTAATATCAAAAATATTTACTTTATGATCATTCAAATTTAAGAAATTAATCTTATCCTTAACTGGGTTAAAGAAATAATGTCATTTAAAACATAGTTCACGATAAACCCAAATCATCTTCCATTTACTATGGAATCTTCATGGAAAACATATCAATATATATAATCGATATAAACTTTCGTATCCAACTAAAAATATAAATGGAATAATGGCAAAGCCTTTTGAATTCCATATATATTAACAGTCTTCCTCCACAGAATTTCCCTTTGATTATTACCAAATCGAATTCCATTTAGTTTCAATTTATTAAATTGGAAAACTTAACTTTGGAAAATTTCCATTAAATCTTAACAAAAGATTTATAAATTCCAAATTATATTTCATTGTTAATTAGGTTAAAGAACGAACGTCGTTAAAAATACAGTTCACAATAAACCCAATTCACATTCCATTTCAATTCTAATTAAATTTTAATTATTTGGTAATTCTTCTCAAAATCTTAATTAAAAGATTTACTCTTTTCGCACGGGGTTTAAGAACAGTGTAATTTAAGGCACCATTTACGACAAACCCAAAATCCAATAATTTTATTCAATTCCAATTTAATATTAATTAATTGGAAAACTTCACTAAATCTTAATTAACTGATTTATTGTTTTCTCAACTGGGTTTAAGAACAGTGTTATTGAAGATACCATTCACGACAAACCCAAAATCCAGTTTGACATTATATAAAAGGCTCTAAACAAAAATTATATCGGCTTATATTCAATATCAAATTCTAAAATAAACAATTATCGTATTGGGAATAACGATATATATACATATATCTTCCAAATTCCTCACAATATCCGTATAATAACGGAGTCCAATATCGAAATATCCCAAAGATAATTTCCATTCCAATTCATACTTTGGAAATTTCTTATTATGTTAAGACCATTTACAAATCCAATTTATTTATTTATTTAAAAACATTGGATTATTATTCTAGTTAATAACTGGTTCATTTTGATGAAAAATTTATTTTTATCTTTTCAAATATGGAATTTTTCATCCAAATTCTTTCAAATCACTTACTATGATTTACATAATTTTTCCATATTTTTAATAATTTTATTAAGGCCATTACAGTCGGTTTCCAATAACGGCCTAACGAATTGCATCCATAGCGACCTTTTTCAAATTTCATTTGGACATATTTCCAAATAAAACCATTATATTTCAAATCTCTTAAATTCTTTGGAAAGCTCTTTTCGATACGAACCCAACAGTTCTGGTTTTCGAAGAATCCGACGGTCAGATCTCCCGTAATGTCAATTCGAAGTCAATGGTCGAAATTCGCGAGCGGTCGTGGCGCGGTGCGTTCTGTGCAGGCCATTCAATATATATAATATATATTATATATATTTCATCGATTTTCATTTAAATCATATTTTATAAAATAATTATAAATTCGTTTTAAAATGATTTCAACTTCATTTTCACCTTTAAATCCAAATTGAATATTCCATATCATTATAATTTTTAAAATGATAATATTTTCAAAATATTTCATTTTGAAATCACTTCTTTTTGATATTCATTATAAAATGAATAAAATCGATCGATACCCATTCGGGTTAAACTGGTGTTTCTATACTTAACCCGGCTTCATATTTTTATATTTTTGTGTCCATCCAAATTAGACATCAAAATCATAATTTTATTTTTCATTGAATATTATTTTAAAATATTCGTTATTCTAAAATATTCTTTTTTTTCGAATCGAAATGCATCTCAATCCATATAGTTTCAGTTATATGGATTTCATACATTGCATGTATTCAACAGTAATGATAAATAATCATCAAACGGTCCATTCACATCCAGAGTGAAATTTACTACTGTGTGAGCATTAAAATAAATAAATAACGCTCACTACAGCATGTCAGCCCATTGACTGACGTACACTAAGTATTGGGACTATAGTGTGTCAAATATCATCCCAATACCCGTGTAGGTTTTCAAACAACAGTAGCTTGTTTAAATAAATTATTGGTTAACAAATTTAACCAATTCTAATTCGGTTTGAATTATTTTTCTAATTAGCTAATTTTCACTATTCGAATTATAACCAAATATTTGTAATTTAATTTCATTATCACACTAATATTAACATTATTTTTAATATATTAAAATCACAACATCACAAACAACACACAATACAGTCAACTTAAGTCGTCCATGGTCTGTGGACGAGGGAGGTGATCTAACAGGCACCGTATAGAATTTATGATGATTTAACTGATAAAATTCTAAACTGGCAATTCTATATATTTTTATACATGAATATAATAACATGATAAAATATAATTTTAAGTGAGAAGGAGTTCTCACCTTTGGTTTCCACTCCGTCATTCTTTAGCAGACGGTCTGGATTCCGTTTTGTTTCCAGTCGGTTCCATCTCAATCTGTTTCACGCGGTTTATATTAAAAATCATATTTTTACCACTATATATATATGTGTGTGTGTATATATATAATCACATTTTTATACTATGTTTATATTTTAAAATAATGTTATTGCTATTTTTATTTTTAAAAACAATTCTATTTTTATTTTTAAAACAATGATATTTTTATTTTTAAAACAATGACATTTTTATTTTATTTTTTAAAAAAGGACATTTTTATTTTTAAAACAATAATATTTTAATTTTCAAAAAGAATGTTATTTTTATTTTCAAAAAGAAAGTTATTTTTATTTTCAAAAATCACATTTTCTTCAATGCTTTATATTTAAAAAAATAATGTTTTTTTAAAATCGGATTTCAAATTAATGTGTTATATAGCGAAAATCTGATCTTTTAAATAATGTTATTCCTATAGAAAAATTGGTTTTAAAAACAATATTATTAAATTAAAAGGAAAATCTTCTTCCAGTTTCTCCTCAGGCCTCGTCGAACACTGCTCATCGGCTAAGGTTGCCTTGCGAGCGCCACCATGTTGATCGAAATACGATCAGAGCTCGCCGTTCGAGGAGCCTACATGTCGCCATCCTCCTGTGGTTGTCACGGTGAACTCGAAGTCCTTTGGAGCTGGGAGATTGGCGGCGAACGACGGAGCCTTGTGCTCTAATTTCACATAATACAATTCACCAAACTCGATCACCTCCGCTAAATCCCTAGATCTCTACTTGCTCTACAGTTTGGCTTTAGAAAGTTTCTTGAATTAATTTATGGATTTTAAGTTTCATAAGACAGAAGGTGGGAGTATGGCTGCCATCGATTATGTTTAGTGGCGGCAGTATGTTTGAGATGGGATAGGGTTTTCTTAGGAATTATTTATTTATACATATATATATTAATAATTTAATAATTTTAAATTCCAACTATACTTGTTAAAGGTTCCAAACTCCAAACGAAACCCAACGACTGTCGGCCCAAGCTAAATACCCCTATTCAAGACAGTGGGATATGTTACATAAGCCAATTCGACCGTTTCGACCAATTCTTACCAAAATTAAAATATAAATCATTATATATTGGATTTAAATGTACATTTTAATTTACCGGGGACACATACTGACTCCAAAAATTCAAAAAAAAATTATCTAGCTTTGTTTTGACGATACGGTCCTAACAGAACTAATTCGTCGAATTTAGAGACCGTTTGAAAAATGGTCATTTTCTGGTCAATCCAATTCAACTTAAATTGACAAAACACGCTTTCTTTTGCCACGCTCCCATATTAATTCCAAAAATTACGAAAATTAAAATCTAGCAATAATTTGACATTCCGGATCCAACAAAAGGGGTTTCGTCTAAAACGGAGGTCGTTTCCAAAATGGCTATTTTTAAGGGCCATATATTATATAAAATATATATAAATTCCACAGCGACTATTTTAAATTTTAAACTGGAATTAAATTTCAATTCATAAAGTGAAATCTCAATTTCTTTCTTTCATTAGAAAGATATTATTAAACAGATTCAAATATTTCTGGTTTCGTCCAATTCTGATTTAAAATGAATTGTGTATATTAAATTGAAATTAGAAATCGAATTTTCAAACTACCGCACCATTTCAGGCTCGTTTTATAATTAAAATAAATTTATATGTTCTAACTTCGATTTAAATAAAAATCGTCATTATTATTTAAAATAAATCATTTTAAATTCTCAAAATACATTAAAATAGCTAAAATAATTTTTTTTAAATTGGTTGTGAAAATCAGGGTTGTTACATAGGTATTCGCTCAACCTAAGCTCTGATATCACTGTAATAGCCCGCAAATCCATACTATCTGAGTTGACTACATACATCACACATCGAACCCAAATATCATAGAAATACGAATCATTTTTTTGAAGAAAAAGGTAGAAGAATAACAATAATAACAACACAGAATCTCACATCGCAGCACAACAAAATATATATATCGTAACTTTTGAAATACAAAATTTTAACTATATAACTTACAATTATCAGATTACAACACTTACAACACATAGGAAATAAATTATAATATATCTAACATTAAGCCTCCTACTACAAGCTCCTTTAGATAGATCTGTAAAATCCTGAACTACTTGACTGCATGCCCAAATTTTGGCACCCAAGAGTTTAGGTAAAACAAAACAAAACAAAACATAATAAACTCTGGGTTAGTCATGGGACTGGTATGAGTAAATAATTTAAAACAGTTTGAGAAAATAAATGATATCTCATACGACCACACCGTATAACATGGAACGGGTTTTTCCCTTATGAGAATCCAAAACACTTGATATAACTTTCAAATCCTTTTGAAAGAAAATGATAATCTTTATATCAAAACTCTTTTGATATTATAATAGTGTCTAAATCAAATAAATAACAATCTAGTGGAACGCTTTCATCTCACGCTCCACATACATAATATACAATCAAAAACCACAGATACTTATTGGGTAATGAATTTCCAATTATGACAAGGTATGGATTCACCTTCCGATAGTGTATCTCTAGAGAGAAATACACTGGGTACAACAACAACAACTTTCATCCTTGCCACACATGACCGACCACTCATTTCGCTTGAGTGTATCGAATGTATATCACTAACGGTTGGGATCAACAAACGTTTTCCCGAATTGGACAACATCGAATATAATAAAGAACGAAATAAATTTCTCTGGATAGGTGATAATACACACTAATTGGGAGTTACCCACTTAGCCATGCTGCCTGCCCGATTTTTGTCATTTTCCATTTGTCGAGGCCAGAGGCTACGAGTACTTACCATTCATTGATAGCACAATCACTTTGAATGCCACATAGTGAGATCTTTTAATCATTAATTAGTCTGCACAAATATATTCTGGATATTATGATAAGAGAATAAATTCTCCGCTACCATATATATTTATACAGACCAACATATGCGATCACTGGAAATACTTTGTTAGACATTCGTCCATATACATTCGTTCCGGGATTGAACGAAACCGAAGGCACAATTTCCATTAATCCAACTTAGGCAATTTCTACCTAAGATTAATATAAAAAGCCCTTGCACTTCACTCTGTCTTCGTTTATCTTTATATAATCTGATTTGCAATGCTACTGCCAATACGGAGTGGTTCTCGGATAATAATCCAATCGGTATCTCCATATTGACAATGATATTGGCAAACACTTCGATAGTCAGTTATTTGACTATCGCAGAAAGACAAAATTCATTCAAAGCATCAACAAATCATTGGGTCTTTTAATTAATATTTCATTAATTAAATCACCTTTCCATTTCCTTATCAATATTGGTTAACCAAATATTTTCAATAATCATCTTAGCCTCTTACTCTATTTGGAAAACATTTCCATATATTGCCATCTTTTATTTTCTATAATTGGAAAATATATTCTATTTATAATTGGAAAACAATCCAATTACTTGTCTCTTTCACGCCCGTTCATTTCAACACTCAGGAAATATTTATTATTATATTTTCGATATTCCACATATTTGGGTTAAAACGAATGTTGTATAAAACACCGTTACGAAAACCCAAAATATTTCATTCGACTAAACATCTTTAAACATTTATCTCCAAGACTAAATCCTCCTATTTATTGGTTAATTAATAAATCAATCAAGTTGCGGTATAATCACCTCTCAGACCTTGACTGAAAACATAATCAACTTCAAAATAGACAAGACCAATTTCCTCAAATACTCAACACCATAAAAACCAATTATTCATTTCTAAACCTGTATATGTTTCACTTTCTAATTTTATGAATTTTAAATTATAGATTTCCTTTTTGTTTATAATATTCTATTTTAAGTTTGTTTCCTTATCGAATTCTATATATATCGATACATTGATTTCTACCTATCAAACTTTCTTAAAAATATTCTTCTCCTTAAATTTCCCGAAAATTTTGCTATAACCTCCTTTGTACGGGTCACTTGGTACAACTACAAAACGCCTCTCTGGGCTCTTTCCATTCAAAAAGAAAATAAAAAAGCCAAGCGTCTTGCTGATTCGACGCATAAAATCTCATATGGAATTTAAACGTATACCTTTTTGTCGAGCACTTAAATTAAAATCTTCATACACTTCATTCCAACCCTGCTTAACATATATCTAACCCTTTTTTTTTCAACTCAATCCATTCAACTTAATCCAATTTACTAATTTATTTTCTAATTAGCTATTTTGCCTATTTCACCTTTTTGTTTGAACATAACATGTTCAAATATAATATTGACTTGCTTACAAACTAAATGAATTCCATTTTCAATTCAAGTTTCCTTTTCGATTCTGAATATAAATTATCAAATCACCTTCACTTTTTCAAAGCCCAATTTGGTATCAAATTTCGATTAACTAATTTTTATTAAAATTAGTTAATTCTATCTAATATTTAACAATTTGATAGTTGTTTCAAAAATCAGTTTTCTTAACTCCACTTGAGTTCATATTTATTTTATAACTCAAATATGGATTTTTCTAATGGAAATTCGGATTTTATTTACTTGAAATCCTTTTATTAATTTAAATAAACTGTTATGGTTTTATAATGGTTACGACGATGTTTTTCTGAAAAACTTGATTTTGACATAACTCAAAATCTATAAGATGAAATCCAGATTTTTCTCTTCTATTAGAAAACTATTATGAAATCGATCCTGACGATTCTTGTTTCAAAGAATTCCAACTTAATTAAATTGAGTTCTATATACTCAATTGAAGTTCGAAATGCCAATTCACGAACTACCGCGCTGCGGCGAGTTCGTTTTAATTATATTTAAATATAAACATTTAAATTTCATTTATAAATAAATTTTAACTCTATTCTAGTATATAATATATATATATATTAATCCAATTTTCCCAATCTAACGTAAATACTCGTATTATCCCTAGTCGTCGATTATTTCAACACTTTATTATAAATTCAATCACAACTCCATTTTTAATATTAGTTTCTAATTCTGTAAGGAATAACACACTTTACAAAATTCGATGAAATCGAAATCCTAATATAATTTCTTAGACTTATCTCAATTGATTTTTATATTTCGAATATCGAAATAAAACCCATGAATCCCTTTCTGAAACGATTTCGAATTCACGGTTAAATTCATATTTGAATTTAAATTTATAAATTATCAAATGATAATTTATTTTCCTTAATTCATAAATGTTGTTTGTAAATTTACTTCCTTGTTTTATAATTTAAAACAGGTTTCCATTTCGATTCCATTTCAAATTCATACTTGAATTCAAACCATTAAATTATCTAATGATAATTTGTTTGACTAGATTTATAAATATTGTTTATAAATCCAACTTCCTTTTTTTATAATTTAAAACAAGTTTCATTTCAAAACCTATTTGAAAACCAAAATCTTATTTTGGAATATTATATTTATAATAACTTATATATATATGTATGAAACACATAATTTATTTTCATATTAAACTTTAGTTTTTTCTATTACGATTCTAATATCTTTTTTGAAAAATATTTTATTTAAATAAATTCGATCTAAATCGAATTAAAATCATAAATCCATACAGATTTATTTTTATTTCAATTTACATTCTGGACATCAGAATAAATTTCATCGTTTACTTCTTCAAAACGATTCCCCATTTCTATTTTTAAATTCACATTTGAATTAAAATATTAAAATTTTCAAATGATAATTTTTCCACTTTATTTATAAACATTGTTTATGATTCATTTCAATCCCTTGATTATCCAATGAAAATCATTCCATTATATTTATAAACACCGTTTATAAATTTACTTCAATTTCCCTTATTATTTAATTTATAAACATCGTTTATAAATTCAATACTAGTTTTATTTATTCAAAACAAGTTAATATTTCTATAGCTCACTAAAAATTCAAATTTTATTTTTAAAAATAGATTTCCCCTTCTAAATCTCGAATATCCTTTTCATGATAATTTTATATATCAACATTTTAGGCCCAGTGATATTTAAACATTCAAAAACACCAAATTATCAATCACAGGTTTTCTAACACATCATATGTGATAATATATAGGTAAACAAACAAATAACCATATTTTTGAGGAATCTAGTTGGATCCCTCCAACCTGTTTTCCTATATCCATACACATTAGCCAACATAAATAATACCCGTCCTGCTTCAAGGTAGGATATCATGGTATAGATGGTCATCCACTATCATAGCGTGGGGTGCATAGGGTCATCCGCTAATGATAATGCAGGCATCCGCTAATGGTACCGCGGGAATCCAACCACCAATATATATATATATATATATATATATATATATAATAACCACAAACACCAAACCTAGATAACTAATATATTTAAAATAGCCACAATAATATTTAAACACAACCAAACAACTAATAGATATTTTTAAGAATAAAAATAAATTTTAATATAAAATCCAAGTGAGATTTACTCACCCGATATGTTATTTTGATTCATTCTGATTCAAGTCGATACAAAAAATTCCCGAATGAATTCCATATCCCATTACGAGTCCAACTCTGCTTGCATTATTATTTTGGACCTCGTATAATTAAATATAGTATTTTAAAAACGTGTGAATTATATAAGCTACATAATTTCTCTATGAGTTTGTACATAAACTAAACATCTTATTTGAATTAAATTTCTTTACCTTAACACACTGTAAGACCTTACTTCTTCCCTCTATACAAGACATCAACTTGCACTAGCATTCCACCAAAACTGTGAATTCAAGAAACGCCAATACCTGCTGCGTTCAACCCCAAAATACTGCTATCTTTTACTTCTAGCTACCACAAATTTGATTTCCGACATCCCACCATTTAATTTATTATTTTCTTCCTCTGCTATCCTTTTACCAAGTATCACCATTAGCCCACTGTCATTCAGTAGAAATGCAAAGTAGCCACTGTCATGGTCTTTATCTCCATAACGATGAGTCTAAACCAACAGTTTTCACTTTTTTTTGAAATCTCAAAACTAAAAATTCCAATGCCTTCTTAAAGTCATCCTTCCACTTAACACCTATTGTATAAAAATTTGACCTCCCAAATCACCATTGCATCAACTACTATTGCCCCACCTCGAATACACCACATTGCGACAGCACCTCCCTAAATCACTTGTCCTGGAGCCAATGCAAGTCCCTGTAACCTGCTCCATCCTTCCCTTGCCAAAGTATGAAACTCGAATGCCTCAAATATTGGTTGTGCATATTTATTTATTTTTGATCGATCTCCTTCAGATTTCGATGGTAGCAACTTCTCACGGTCTGATACAATGCAACGCCACCAAAACCCCTAACTCGACCTCGTGACTTCACCCTGGTCCATCTTTGCTTGCTAGAATCCACGACAAATTCCTCGATAATCATACAAAATCAAAGCACACCAGGACCTTTGTTGTGATAACCCCAAACTCCAGTGCCACGGAAGCAAGGATAATCATTGGAATATAACACATTCATCACAATAGCAGATTATAGATAATAATAAACACATGAAATTATAGGATAATATCATCATCATAGCAGGATAATATCATCATCATAGCAGCGGAATCATAAATGTCATCAACATCAGAGCTGCACAGACACAGGATATAAATTAGCACATAAAAAGTTCCAGCAAATAGAAATAAGCACAACATCGATAAATGATGTCTAAATGTCCCAAAATAGGGATAAAAGATAAAGATAGTCTTCGTCTTCCGGCAAACGAGCACACCATGCTGTTGTGCATATCCAAAATAAGCCTGTTACCTATTTACTTGGCTGCCTATGTAAAAATAAGGACACCCGAGTTTGCCAGTGAAAAAAAAAACTATGAGTCAGTCATGGGACTGGTATGAGAAATCTTACTTAACTTACATGATAAGAAGGCTAATCACAGAAACATGCCGCTAATGCGTAATTGGTTTATTCCATTGGATTGCCAGTGCATAAATAAAGTAAATATTTTAAACAACGCAATGCTTTTTAGAAAAAAAATGAAACCATTATATGACTCAAGTCCCATCACATAATGGTACGCAGACAGAAGGATAGATTTCTACCTTATAATGATCAAACATGTTTGATACGCATAAATCAATAATCATTTGATATTATTATTAGTGTCTAATCAGTTTAAAACACTTTCAAAATAAATGTATCAATCCTAGATGGCATAGCTACCATATACTATGTCACCATAAATAGATTTACAATCAAATTCGTAATGTCGTATAGGAAATTGGGTTTCCATCATGAGTCGAGGCAAGGAATTATCCTCAACGATTCGAGACACTCTAGAAAATGCCTTAGGACTCAAACGCTGGCAAGCCCTGGTTGGCAGCAGGCCCGATCCACAAATACTTTAGTGGATTGGTTATGCCTGAACAATACGTATCCCGGTCCTATTGGACCTATCACTTGGCCGGTAGCGACCAACATCCGAGGGCCCTCAAAATTCAACATCCACATAAGTAAAAATGTCTGGGCTCCGTACCATGACACAAATTCTAGCTAGAAAGAAATGCATGCACTCCCTGCCGTCCTCATTCCGTTTTTGACTCAAACCGGGGTGTGAGGCTCGTGAAGTAACGCTATACACAAAGCTATGCTAAATAAAGTCGGCTTTGATCATCAACCACAAAGCTCTGCTTTTCAACAAAAGCCTTGATCATTTGCATCTTAATATGCCACATTGACAATCCACGCCATGCGACTAGTGTCTATCAATATATAACCTCTAAGCTTATACGTCTCAGAAAAGGGTGTTAAGCAAGAGAATAAATTCTTCGCCACCAAACATATATATATTAAATAGAAATCAATTCACACAGAACGAAATCAAATGTTAGACACACATCTATTTACAAGTTTGTTCTGGGTTTGAACGAAACCGATGACACTTAATTCTTCGTCCCTATGTCCAATACGGAAGAGAGGTTGTCGCATATCCGGACAATCAACAAGTACGTCTAGACATATACCACTTTAACCCTTTCCTGGGAGCAAACCAATCCAGGACATCAGTTGTCATCGATTCGATGTGAAGATCGCCGGTCTTCAACCACCGTCTTCAATGTCTTCGATTTTAAATCGTCGTATAATTATTTTAAATGAGATTGAACTTGGGCTTTTCAAATAATTCCCGAATATATATAATTTAAATCATTTCATATCATTAATATTATTTTATAATGATTTATCACTATTTTTAATTATATAAAAATAGCTCATTTAATTAAATCGACGTTTCAGGTCGTTACGCGGCCCTAGAGCTGTTTTTATCCAAATTTGAATCACCCATTTCTCAAAATCTAACCGTTGGATCTTAATAAATTTAATATCATTGGAAAGATATTTCCTAAGCGAACCTAGCGGGTCCAATTTTTGGAAAATACGATGGTCGGATCTCTTGGTATAATCGTTTAAAATTACGATGCTGAAACACGAACTACCGCTCGTGATTCGTTTGATTTTAATATATATATATATATAATTCATTTGACGATTTAACTATCATGTTAAAAATTATATTTTAATCAACAAGATCATATCCTAACGTATGATTCTTATTCTAATTTAATATGATAAAAATGTCAAATTTTTTTTTTTTGATAAAACGTGTTTTACATAAATTCTTATTTATCCCAACTTAACATATTGAAAATGTTATTTTCAATGACAAGACATGCTTTACATAATTTTTATTTATTCTAATCTAATATATTGAAAATGTTATTTTCAATGACAAAACATGTTTATAATATATTTCTTTTTATTCTAATATAACATCTTGAAAATGTTATTTTCAATGACAAAACATGTTTTACATAATTTCTATTTATTCTAATATAACATATTGAAGATGTTATTTTCAATAACAAGATATGCTTTACATAATTTCTATTTATTCTAATCTAACATATGGAAAAAGTTATTTATAATGACAAAACATGTTTATAATATATTTCTTTTTATTCTAATCTAACATATTGAAAATGTTATTTTCAATGACAAACATGTTTATAATATATTTCTTTTTATTCAAATCTGACATGTTGAAAATGGTATTTTCAATGACAAAACATGCTTTACATAATTTCTATTTATTCTAATCTAACATATTGAAAATGTTATTTTCAATGACAAAACTTGTTAATAATATATATCTTTTTATTCAAATCAAACAGTTTAAATGTAAAAAATTAATTACAAATTCTATTTTAACATGTCATTCTTTTTATCTAATTGAACAGGTTAGAAGAAACCTTATTAATGAACAACTCCTATTTTAACATGTAATCCTTTTATCTATTGTATCAAAACATACACTAAAAATGTCATTTTTAATGTTTAAACAATTTCTAATGAACAGATCATTTTTAATGGACAAATCATTTTTAATGAAACTAATCATACACTAAAGATGTCATTTTTAATATCTAAACAATTTCTAATGAACATCTCATTTTTAACGATGAATCATTTTTAATAAAACTAATCATGCATTAAAATTGTCCTTTTTAATATGTAAACAGTTTCTAATGAACATATCTATTACAACTCGGAAAATCAGAACAAATTTAATATTTTTATTTTGGCAATTTTAATGGATTCTGAATATTTAAAATGATTTATTTTAAATAATAACGATAAGAAATTTATTTTGAATAGAATTAGAATTTATAAATTTATTTAAATTAAAATTAGAATATAAATATTTATTTTCATTATAAAAGTAATTGGAAATGGCGCGGTAGTTTGAGAATTTGATTTCAAAATTTCAAATGAATGTACAGGATTCAAAATATACCGGATTTTAGCGAAACCAAAAGTATTAGAATCTATTTGAAAATATCTTTCCAACGAATCCGAAAAATTGAAATTTCATAGCGGGAATAAAAAGTTATGCCCAGTTGAAAATTCGAAATAGTCACTATGGAAAATACAACCCTTAAAAATGAAAATTTTGCAAACGACCTCTGTTTTCGACGAAACCACTTTTGTTGGATCTGGAATGTCAAATTATTGCTAGATTCAATTTTCATAATTTTTAGGATCAATATTTGAGCATGACGAATTTAAACGCGTTTGACCAGTTTTAGTTGAATTTAATCGACTGGAAAATGGCCATTTTTCAAACGGTCTTCAAATTTGACGAAATTAGTTTTGTTAGAACTGTATCATCAATACGAACCTAGAAATAATTTTTCTGGAATTTTTGGGGTTCGTATGTGACCCTGGTAAATTGAAATATACACTTAAAATTGAATATATTGATTTATATTTTAAATTTGGAAGAACCTGATCGAAACAGTCGAATCAGCTTATGGAACATATCCCATTGCCTTCAGAATTGGTGTAATTAGTTAGGGACGATAGTCGGTGGGTTTCGTAAAGAGGTAGAAATAAAAAGTTACCTTTTTGAGGTTAAAACAAATATATATTCTTATATAACCTAACCCTCGTTATTTCTCCCAAATCAAACCCGCACTCCCAATTCTTGAAATCCCGTAACCCACGCAGCCGCCCTCTTCAAACGCACCGCCGCCATCAGACGCTTCGCCCGCCGCTCCGTCGGCCTCTAAGGACTCTGCACCCGTCCTCTTTCTCCCTTGCACGTTCCTCCCTCCTTCCTCTATCTAAACCGCCCCTAGAACCCTAGAACCTGCCACCATAGCCACTGCTCCGACCCCCGCCACCTGCATGGCCATCCCCCAACCCTCCAGACCTGGCGCCGGCCTTCCTCCATCACCCAACGCTGGCGTGGACCTCCTCCAGCAACCAAGATTCGATTTTAACATCAAAATGTGAGTTTTTCTGTTTATTTAATTTAATGATTGTTTAAATTCTTGATTTTTATATAAATAACCTTAAGATAAAGAATGTGATTTTTTATATATATGCTAGCGAGATAAAAATACGATTTTTATTGATATGAATGGTATATAAAGATTGGATTTTTATTTTATATGAATGGTCATATAAAAGTACGATTTTTATTGTTTGAATGGTAGTATAAAAATATGATTTTTATATTATTTTACTATAAAAGATTAGATTTTTATATATAAAAAGCTGAAATTTTTATATACTGGAAGTTAAGATTTCTAATTAGAAAAGGTTGGATCTTTAATTAGAGAAAAGATATGATTTTTATATGATATAGAGAATAAAAATATGATTTTTATTCATATAGCAAAATAAAAATACGATTTTTACATATAGAGATTTAAAATAAAAATATGATTTTTATGGTATGAACATCGTTATAAAAATATGATTTGTAGCGAAGTAAAAATATAATTTTTAGCGAAGTAAAAATATATTTTTTAGAACTGAAATAAAAATGTGATTTTTACTACGAAAAGCGTGAAGAAGATTGCATTGGAGTTTCAGTCAAGTCAGGATTGTTCTGAAATTCCGAATAAAAGGAAGAGTGGAACCCAAAGATGAGAACTCCTCACTTTAATTAATCTTCTAGTTAAAATATGTACTAGGATGCAGATGGTGCTTAGCAGCACCCGACACCCGTCGTCCACAAACAATGAGCGACTTTTTTGATTTGGTTGTGTTGTGAAAATGTAATAACCCGGAAATCTGAGCCAATTTAAAATTTTTATTTTTGCAAATTTAGTGAATTTTGAATATTAAAATGATTATTTTAAATAATATCGATGACAAATTTATTTTGAATAGAATTAGAACGTATATATTTATATACGTCGTCGTTAGAATATAAATATTTATTTGTAATTATAAAAGGAATTGAAAATGGCCCGGTAGTTCGATATTTCGATTTCAAATGAATGTATCGGGTGCAAAATAAACCGTATTTTATGAAACCAAAAATATTTGAATCTAATTGAGAATATCTTTCCAAGGAATCCGAAAAATCAAAATTTCATAGCGGGAATCAATAGATATGCCCAGTTGAAAATTTAGAATAGTCGCTATGGAATTCTGCCCTTAAAAATGGAAATTTTCGACGAAACCACTTTTGTTGGGTCTATGATGTCAAATCATTGCTAGATTCCAAAATTCGTAATTTTTCGAATCAATAAGTGATGGTGGCAAAGGAAAACGCGTTTGACCAGTTTTAGTTGATTTTAATCGACTGGAAAATGGCCATTTTTCAAACGGTCTCAGAATTCGATGAAATTAGTTTTGTTAGGAACGCATCGTCAATACAAAGCTAGAAAATATTTTTCGGGAATTTTAGAGCCCGTTTGTGTCCCCGCTAAATTGAAATGTGCGTTCAAATTCAATATATAGATTTATATTTTGATTTTGACGTGAACTGATCAAAATGATCGAATTAGCCTGCGAAACAGATCCCATTGGGTTCGGAATGGGGGAACTTAGCTATGGACGACAATCTGTGGGTTCGATTTCGAGTTCGAAATTTAAAGTTGCTTTTTTTTAGAATTTAAAAATAAAATAAATATATTAATTAAAAGACCCTCCTTTAACTACATCTCCCTTGCCCCCCTCTCGTTCAAGACCGAGTAAAAAAAGGAGGGGACCCGTTATCCCCATCACCGAGCCCCCCTCCCCACGAAGTCCATCGTCGGCTTCACCACCCGCCGCCGCTACGATCTAGACACACCCCCTTCCTCGCGTCTCTCTTCCTTCCTCCGCAACCTCCCCCTTATCCATTCGAGTCAGTGCCCCACCTAACCTCAAAAGCCCTAACCTTCGATGAACGGCCACCACGAACCCCAATCTGCCGTAGCCCTCCACTGAGCCTTCTCCCAGACCCTCCGTCGAACTCCAGTGCCGCCTCAGGCTGACTAGTGCCCCCCCCCCCCGGAGGTTGGAAACCCTCCCCCTTCATTGTAAGTTTTTAAATTATTTGTTTTTGTTTTATTTTGTTTTATTTAGCTAATGTATTTAGAAAAAGATTGAATTTTTAGATGTTGTTAATAAAAATATGATTTTTATTGTATGTAAATAATAAAAATGTGATTTTTATATAGTAGAAATAATAAAGATGTGATTTTTATATTGTAGAAATAATAAAGAAGTGATTTTTATATAGTAAAAATAATAAAGATGTGATTTTTACATAGTAGAAATAATAAAGATGTGATTTTTATATAGTAGAAATATAAAAATATAATTTTTATATAGAAAAAAGCATTGTAAATGCATATGAGGTAGAAATAAAAATATGATTTTTATTTATTGAAATGAAGTGATAAATATAACTTTTATTATGAAGTTAGCGTGATAAAAGTATGATCATTATTATATGAACACCGTTATAAAAATAGAATTTTAATCTATATAGTAGTGGTATAAAAATAGAATTTTTATCTATATAGTAGTGGTATAAAAATAGAATTTTTATCTACATAGTAGTGGTATAAAAATATAATTTTAATCTATATAGTAGTGGTATAAAAATAGAATTTTTATCTATATAATAGCGGCATAAAATGTGATTTTTATATGCATAGCAACAATATAAAAATGTGATTTTTATATGTGTAGTGGCTATGAACAATGAAAGTGACAAAAGGTGAACACGACGATGATTTCTACACAGGAAGAGTCGTAGCGTTTGGTTTAGCTAGTCGGTGAGAACTCCTCACTTTTAATTTATTTCTAATTTGAAATATATACTAGGATGCAGACGGTGCTTAGTAGCACCCGACACCCGTCGTCCACAGACCATGGATGACTTGTTTGTTTAATTGTTGTGTAGTAAAATTTGATTGTGTGATGGCAAATGAAATAAAATATTTTATAGTGGAAAATATTTTATAGTAAAAAATTTAATTTTTAACGTGTATATAAAATGAATATTTATAAACAAATCGACGATTTGTTTATATACATTGATTTGACTGATATCGATTGGGACGATAAATTTTACACATAGCCCAACTGCACACATAAAATGTGTGTTTGTTGATTTGAAACCCCACACAGGTATTGGGATGATATTTGACGCACACTAATCCCGATTGTTTAGTTGTATGTCAATCGATGGGTTGACAAACTGTGTAAGTGTTAATTATTTATATTTAATACTTATTCAGTTGTGTGGTGCACTCTGGATGATGGTTGATTATTTGTCGTTGCTGTTATATATATGTGTTGTAGAAAATCCATATAATTAACATTATGGTAATTGATTGGGCCACATTCCAATTTAGAAATAAAATATTCATGTGTTGAATAGAAATATAATATTCATGTGTTGAACTAAAATAAATTCATGTGTTGAATTGAAAATATTCATGTGTTGAATAAAATAAATTCATGTGTTGAAAAAAAGCGGTGTTGATTGGATTGACGCCATTTTGACGTGAACGATATTTATAACAATTTTATTCATTTTTATAATGAATATAGAAAAGAAAGTGACTTCAAAATTAAACGTTTTGAAAATATTATCATTTGTATATCGATGATGTGGAATATTCAATTTTGATTTGAAATTGAATATGAAGTTGAAATCGTTTTTAAAACGAATTTTAAACGATTTATAAAATACGTTTTAAAAGGAGATCGACAAAATATATAATATATATATATTACTTATATATAATGGCCTGAATAGAACGCGTCGCGCTGCGGTAGTTCGTGAATTTCGACCATTGACTTCAAATTGACGTTGCGGGAGATCCGACCGTCGGATTCTCCCAAAACCGGAACCGTTGAGTTCGTATCGAAAAGAGCTTTCTAATGAATAGTATAAATTTGAAATCTAAGGGTTGGATTTGGAATTATGTCCAAATCAAATTTGGAAAAGGTCGCTTCAAGTACAGTTCGATGGCCATTGTTGGAAATCAACTATACGGGCCTTGATAAAATTATTAAAAATATCAATAATTTGTGTAAAATCATAAGAAATGATTTGTGAAGAATTGGAAGAAAAACTCCCTATTTGAAAAGATAAAATTAGATTTTTATCGAAATGAACTAGTTTTTGAACTAGAATAATCATTTATTTATTTTTAAATAAATAAATTGGATTTGAAATGGTTTTAAAAATAACCAGAATTACCAATAATTAAATTGGAGTGGATTTGAAAATTTTCTTCGGAATATTTCGATGTTGGATTTCGTGATGATACAGATATTGTTATGGGAATTTGAAAGATATATTAATATTGTTATTTCCAATACAATATTTGTTGGTCGTAGAATTTGATATTGAATATAAGCTGATATATTTTCTAGTCAGAGCCTTGTATTTAATATCAAATGGGATTTAGGGTTTGTCGTGAATGGTGTCTTCATTAACACTGTTCTTAAACCGAGTGGAGAAAAAGATTAAATCTTTTTATTTAGATTTAATGAAGTGTACCAATTAAATGGTATTTAATTGGAATTGATCATGGGCTTATCGTGAACGTTGTTCTAAATAACACTTGTTCTTTAACCCGATAATGAATTGAATGTGATTTTGGGTTTATAGTGAACCGTGTTTTAAATCACATTGGTTCTTTAACCCAGTTAAAGGCAAGATATTGATTTTTGGAGAATTAAAACTATGTGGAATTTTAATGAATCTTTAATTAGATTGAAATGGTCGAAAATGGAGTATCACCAGTTTTGTTCCAAGCGATAGTTAAATCTTTAATTAGATTTGAACGTGAAATGGTAATTGAATTTACTGATAACGTCATGGTGTTAGATATGAAGTATGACCAGTTTTACTTCATGGGATGAATAGGTTGGGATTGGGTAATGAAATAAATGATTACTTCGGTGTGGTTCGCTAATCCCCACTAGTTTGAATTGATATTCAAAGAAGATTAAAGAATAAATTTAAAGAATTTATCTTTGATAAAATTAATGGGAACTTTTCCCGAAGAATAAGGATATTGGAATAAAAGAATATTCTTAATTGGAATGAGGTGTATGTTGTGTTTGTGTAACAATTATTTATTATATACGCGAGTTATTCAGAAAGACCGGGTATAACCCATTCTGAATAACTGATTCGACGTGGTGTCGAGGATGAAGACGGTGGTTGAAGACCGGAGGTCTTCACATCGTTTGGGTGATTACTGATGATCTTGATTGGGTCGTACACACAAGAGGAAGGAATCAGTTAGTGATCGTCCAGACGTACTTGGTGATCGATGGATATGCGGGGTACTAGGTGCCTCCGGTTTTGTTCAGGCCCAGAACGAACTTGTAAATGGACTGTTTGTCTGACATTGGATTTTATTCTGTGTGATTGATTTCTATTAAATATATATCTGTTTAGCGGAGGAGAATTTATTCTCTTGATTAACGCCCTTCGCTGAGACGTACGAGCTCAAGGGTTCATTGGATATCAAACGCATGGAGTGAGTGGCCTGTGTGGCATGCCTAAGTGGAAAATTATCAAGGCTTCTGTTGAAAAGAAGAATCTTGTGGTGGATGTTCAAAGCACGTCCTGTGTGGCATAGCTTTGTGTAACGTTGATTCGCGAGCCTCACACCCCGGTAGTGGACCAGAAACGGGGGAGGACTTCAGGGAGGGAATGCGTATCCTTCTAGCTAGAAGTGGCGTCAGTGGTTTTACATGCCCTGAAAAGTTTGACTTATGTGGTTGTTGCTGTTGCGAGGTGCCTCGGATATATCGGTTGATCCAGGGCCGATGGAGACATTGGACTCATTGACACCCCATAGGGTGGGGAAACGCAGTGTTCAAGTGTTTTAATCCACATCGGTGGACCGACCCTGACGATCTAAAGGCTTGTCTGCGCGCTTTCCTGAGACACGGGCTAGAGCGTCTCGAATTTTGTAAGGACGATCACTTGCCTTGGTTCACAGTTGGAAATCCAACTTCCAATACGTGACGCGTGCAGTTTTGATTGTAGATCCTAGTATTGGCGACATGATATATGGTACCCATGCCGTCTATGATTAATAGTTACGATTGAAATTGTTTTGACACCACACACTTATAGTAATAATAAAATATGAAATTTAGCATATTAAGCATTCTTTGGCTATTATAAGGTAAAACCCTATCCTCCGGCTTGTGTTGCATTGTGTGATGGGACCTGGGTCTTATAATAGCTTCATTTTTCTTTATTTAGCATTGCGCTGTTGTTTTATGCACTGTTGTTCTGGGGAGGAAACCTGTTCCGTGTTATACGGCGTGGTCCCTTGATTTACCTAAATTTAAAGTAAAGATTAATAACTGTTTTTGGTTCTCACACACGTCCCATGACTGACCTGGAGTTTATTGTTTTAACCTAAACTTTGGGTGCCCTCATTTTGACATGGGCAGCAAGTAGTTTTGGTTTTGCAGATTTATATTCATAGGATCTTGATTTACAGCTGGAACGATACTCGGAAAGCTCTGTATCCGCGTATTACTTCTAGTTGTGTATTGTATTATTTTTCCGGTGCAGTAATGTATTGTAATCTCTGATACTTAGTGAATGTGTAATATTGATTTATACTCTGTATATTCTTGTATTCTGATGGAATTGTTGTAATAAACAATGAAATGTTCTTTTGTCTACGTTCAATTGTGTGTTGTTCTCAAAGTATCCGTGCTTTCCTTATCGGGGAAGTTACAGATCTTCACAGTTGGTACCAGAGCTTTGGTTTACAGAGCTCGGAGAACAAGACATGTTAGAACCAAACGAAAGAACTCATCATAGTTTGGATTAGTAATATCCAATAAGAATGACTCGTTAGAGATGGGATCAGTAGTATCCTAGAGCGAGTGTGAAGAGTATATTTTTTAAAATGAAAACAAGTTTTGTTTTGAAAATTTAAATCAATTATTCGTATTTGATTAATTATTTTTATCGATTTGGACAATCAAGTATATAGAGATTTTAGTATACTTCTGATCCACGTGTATTTAAGCCTCAAATATATTCGATAGATATAGAATCACACTCTAGTCGCCCGGGTCTGATTCTGATGATGGCGCGCCATAATCAGTGTTTATATTCGAGTGACGAAAGTGAGGTTTCTATATATTTCCAATTGACTGGTGTGAGAACCAAAATAAGATAGGGCCTATTGATGTGATTTGGAACCAAAAATGTGATTTTTGACTATATATCAAAGTTATGAATTTGAAAAGCTAATCAACTAATTGATTGCTGATTGTGTTGTTTGATTATTGGTTGATTAGTTAAAAGTTGAACCATTTAGCCAAATTGAACCAAATAGTGAATTGTATTGAAAATTGTTTGCAAATGCATGCATGTACATATATATGTGTGAACAGGTCATAGTAAGGAGGCTAGACAAGAGGAATAAAATTTTTTGCCCGACAAATAGGTACATGTTTATTGTATTTCTTGGGTTTTGGATGATTTTATGAGCCGATTGGCTTGCCGCTTTGCTTTTTCTTTTTCTTTTGGATTGAAGAAGGCCATGGGAGGCTATACGAAATATCCCGAAGTCCCTGGTGCAGGGGAGGTTATGGCGATTTTTTTCGAAAATTTAGGGTGTTAGCCAAATTTTTGAAAAATTTGAAAAGTTCTTAGAAACTGTAAAGTTGATGAACTTAAGCCGTAATGGAAATAATGGAAGTTGAGTTGATTAGTTAAACAACTTTCGGCTTCGTTTCTTTTTGGGGACGAAAAGCTTTAACTGGGGGAGATTGTAATAACCCGGAAATCTGAGCCAATTTAAAATTTTTATTTTAGCAAATTTAGTGAATTTTGAATGTTTAAAATAATTATTTTAAATAATATCGAAAAGAAATTTATTTTGAATAGAATTAGAATATATATATTTATATACGTCTTCGTTAGAATATAAATATTTATTCGTAATTATAAAAGGAATTGAAAATGGAGCGGTAGTTCGATAATTCGATTTCAAATTTCAAATGAATGTACCGCGTGCAAAATACACCGGATTTTAGTGAAACCAAAAATATTTGAATCTAATTGAGAATATATTTCCAACCAATCCGAAAAATCAAAATTTCATAGTGGGAATCAAAAGATATGCCAGATTCCAAAATTCAGAATAGTCGCTATGGAATTCTAGCCCTTAAAAATGAAAATTTTGCAAACGACCTCGGCTTTCGACGAAACCACTTTTGTTGGCTCCGTGATGTCAAATCATTGCTAGATTCCAAAATTCGTAATTTTTCGAATCAATATGTGACCGTGGCAAAGGAAAACGCATTTGACTAGTTTTAGTAGATTTTAATCGACTGGAAAATGGCCATTTTTCAAACGGTCTCAGAATTCAATGAAATTAGTTTTGTTAGGACCACATCGTCAATACAAAGCTAGAAAATATTTTTTGGGAATTTTTAGAGCCCGTATGTGGCCTTGGTAAATTGAAATGTGCGTTCAAGTTCAATATATAGATTTATATTTTGATTTTGACGAAAACTAATCGAAATGATCAAATCAGCCTGCAAAATAGATCCCATTGTGTTCGGAATGGGGGTAATTAGCTATGGACGATATTCGGTGGGTTCGATTTTGAGTTCGAAATTTAAAGTTTTTTTTTTAGAATTTAAAAATAAAATAAATATACTAATTAAAAGACCCCCCCTTTAACCACCTCTCCCTTGCCCCCCTCTCGTTCAAGACCGAGTAAAAAATAAAAACAAAGAAAAAGGGGGGAACTCGTTATCCCCGTCACCCAACCCCCCCTCGCCACAAAGACCATCGCCGGCCTCACCACACGCCGCTGCTCCGATCCAGACCCCCCTTCCTCGCGTCTCTCTACCTTCCTCCGCAACCTCCCCCTTCTCCGTTCGAGTCAGTGCCCCCCCTCAAAAGCCCTAACCTCCGATGAACGACCACCGCGAACCCAAATCCGCCGTAGCCCTCCACTAAGCCTCCTCCCAGACCCTCCGGCGAACTCCAGCGCCGCCTCAGGCAGACTGGTGGGCCCCCTACGATTGGAAACCCTCCCCCTTCATTTTAAGTTTTTAAATTATTTGTTTTTGTTTTATTTTGTTTTATTTAGCTAATGTAATTAGAATATAGTTTCGTTTAAATAAAAAAACGATTTTTCTATGACTGTCATGCAAAAGATTTGATCTTTATTTTGAAAAAGATTGAATTTTTAGATGTTGTTAATAAAAATATGATTTTTATTATATGTAAATAATAAAGATGTGATTTTTATATAGTAGAAATAATAAAGATGTGATTTTTATATAGTAGAAATATGAAAATATAATTTTTATATAGAAAGAAGCATTGTAATGCATATGAGGTAGAAATAAAAATATGATTTTTTTTATTGAATGAAGTGATAAAAATATAACTTTTATTATGAAGTTAGCAGGATAAAAGTATGATCTTTATTATATGAACACCGTTATAAAAATAGAATTTTAATCTATATAGTAGTGGTATAAAACTAGAATTTTTATATATATAGTAGTGGTATAAAAATAGAATTTTTATCTATATAGTAGTGGTATAAAAATAGAATTTTAATCTATATAGTAGTGGTAACAAAAAAGAATTTTTATCTATATAATAGCGGCATAAAATGTGATTTTTATATGCATAGCAACAATATAAAAATGTGATTTTTATATGTATAATGGCTATGAACAATGAAAGTGACAAAAGGCGAACACGACGAAGATTTCTACACAGGAAGAGTCCTAGCGTTTGGTTTAGCTAGTCTGTGAGAACTCCTCACTTTTAATTTATTTCTAGTTTGAAATATATACTAGGATGCAGACGGTGCTTAGTAGCACCCGACACCCGTCGTCCACAGACCATGGATGACTTGTTTGTTTGATTGTTGTGTAGTGATATTTGATTTGGTGATGGTGAATGAAATAAAATATTTTATTGTGGTAAATATTTTATAGTTAAAAATATAATTTTTAACGTGTATATAAAATGAACATTTATAAACAAATCTACGATCTGTTTATATACACTGATTTGACTGATATTGATTGGCACGATAAATTTTACACATTGCCCAACTACACAAATAAAATGTGTGTTTGTTGATTTGAAACCCCACACGGGTATTGGGATGATATATGACATACACTAATCTCGATTGTTTAGTTGTATGTCAATCGATGGGTTGACTGACTGTGTAAGCATTAATTATTTATATTTAATGCTTATACAGTTGTGTGGCGTACTCTGTATGATGGTTGACTATTTGTCGTTGCTGTTATATACATGTATTGTAGAAAATCCATATAATTAACATTATATGGTAATTGATTGGGCCTCATTCCAATTTAGAAATAAAATATTCATGTGTTGAATGGAAATATAATATTCATGTATGGAATAGAAAATAAATTCATGTGTTGAATTGAAAATATTCATGTGTTGAATAGAATAAATTCATGTGTTGAATAAAAGTCGTGTTGATTAGATTGACGTCATTTTGACGTGAACGATATTTATATCGATTTTATTCATTTTTCTAATGAATATAGAAAAGAAAGTGATTTCAAAATTAAACGTTTTGAAAATATTATCATTTGTATATCGATGATGTGGATATTCAATTTTGATTTGAAATTGAATATGAAATTGAAATCGTTTTGAAAACGAATTTTAAATGATTTATAAAATACGTTTTAAAAGGAAATCGATGAAGTATATATAATATATTATATATATATATATATATATAATGGCCTGAATAGAACGCGCCGCGCTGCGGCAATTCGTGAATTTCGACCATTGACTTCGAATTGACGTTGCGGGAGATCCGACCGTCGGATTCTCCTAAAACCGGAGTCTATGGGTTTGTATCGAAAAGAGCTTTCTAATGAATAGTAGAAATTTAAAATCTAACGGTTGGATTTGGAATTATGTCCAAATCAAATTTGGAAAAGGTCGCTGTAAGTGCAGTTCAATGGCCATTGGTGGAAATCGACTGTACGGGCCTTGATAAAATTATTAAAAATATCAATAATTTGTGTAAAATCATAAGAAATGATTTGTGAAGAATTGGGATGAAAAACTCCCTATTTGAAAAGATAAAAATAGATTCTTATCGAAATGATCTAGTTTTTGAACTAGAATAATAATTTATTTATTTTTAAATAAATTAATTGGATTTGAAATGGTTTTAAAAATAACCAGAATTTCCAATAATTGAATTGGATTGGATTTGAATCGAAATTGTCTTCGGAATATTTCGATGTTGGATTTCGTGATGATATAGATATTGTTATGGGAATTTGAAAGATATATTAATATCGTTATTTCCAATACGATATTTGTTGGTCGTAGAATTTGATATTGAATATGAGCCAATATATTTTCTATTTAGAGCCTTGTATTTAATATCAAATGGGATTTAGGGTTTGTTGTGAATGGTGTCTTCATTAACACTGTTCTGAAACCCAATGGAGAAAAATATTAAATCTTTTTATTTAGATTTAATGAAGTGTACCAATTAAATGGTATTTAATTGGAATTTAATTGGAACTGATCTTGGGCTTATCGTGAATGGTGTTTTAAATAACACTTGTTCTTTAACCCGATAATGAATTGAATGTGATTTTGGGTTTATAGTGAACAGTGTTTTAAATGACATTTGTTCTTTAACCGAGTTAAAGGTAGGATATTGATTTTTGGAGGATTAATACTAAGCATAGTTTTGATGAATCTTTAATTAGATTGAAATGGTCGAAAATGGAGTATCACAAGTTTTGCTCCAGGCGATAGTTAAATCTTTAATTAGATTTGAACGTGAAATGGTAATTGAATTTACCGATAACACCGTGGTGTAAGATATGTAGTATGACCAGTTTTACTTCATGGGATGAATAGGTTGGGATTGGGAAATGAAATAAATGATTACTTCGGTGTGGTTCGCTAATCCCGACTAGTTTGAATTGATATTCAAAGAAGATTAAAGAATAAATTTAAAGAATTTATCTTTGATTAAATTAATGGGAACTTTTACCGAAGAATAAGGATATTGGAATAAAAGAATATTCTGAATAGGAATGAGGCGTATGTTGTGTTTGTGTAACACTTGTTTATTATATACGCAAGTTATTCAGAATAACCGGGATTAACCCATTCTGAATAACTAATTCGACGTGGTGTCGAGGATGAAGACGGTGGTTGATGACCAGAGGTCTTCACGTCGTTTGAGTGATTACTGATGATCTTGATTGGGCCGTACACCCAAGAGGAGGGAATCAGTTAGTGATCGTCCAGACGTACTTGGAGATCGATGGATACGCGGGGTACTAGGTGCCTCCGGTATCGTTCAGGCCCAGAACAAACTTGTAAATGGACTGTGTGTATGACATTGGATTTTATTCTGTGTGATTGATTTCTATTAAATATATATCTGTTTGGCGGCGGAGAATTTATTCTCTTGCTTACGCCCTTCTCTGAGACATATGAGCTCAGGGGTTATATATTGATGGATATCAAACGCATGGAGTGAATGGCCTGTGTGGCATGCCTAAGGGGAAAATGATCAAGGCTTCTGTTGAAAAGCAGATCTTGTGGTGGATGTTCAAAGCATGGCCTGTGGGGCATAGCTTTGTGTAACATTGATTCGCGAGCCTCACACCTCGGTAGTGGACCAGATACGGAAGAGGACTTCAGGGAGGCCATGTGTTTCCTTCTAGCTAGAAGTGGCGTCCGTGGTTTTACATGCCTTGACGAGTTTGACTTATGTGGTTGTTGTTGTTGCGAGGCACCTCGGATATATCGGTCGATCCGGGACCGATGGAGTCGTTGGACTCATTGACACCACATAGGGTGGGGAAACGCAGTGTTCAGGCATTTTAAACCACATCGGTGGACCGTCCCTAACGATCTAAAGGCTTGTCTGCGCTTGCTTGAGACACGGGCTAGAGCGTCTCGAATTCGGTAAGGACGATCCCTTGCCTTGGTTCACGGTTGGAAATCTAACTTCCAATACGTGACACGTGCAGGTTTGATTGTAGAGCCTAATATTGGCAACATGATATATGGTACCCATGTCGTCTATGATTAATAGTTATGATTGAAATTGTTTTGACACTATACACTTATAGTAATAATAAAAGATGAAATATAGCGTATCAACCATTCTTTGGCTATTATAAGGTGAAACCCTATCCTCTGGCTTATGTTGCATTGTGTGATGGGACCTGGGTCTTATAATAGCTTCATCTTTCTTTATTTAGCATTACACTATTGTTTTATGCACTGGTGTTCTGGGGAGGAAACCCATTCCGTGTTATACGGCGTGGTCCCTTGAATTACCTAACTTTAAAATAAAGATTAATAACTGTTTTTGGTTCTCAGACCAGTCCCATGACTGACATGGAGTTTATTGTTTTAACCTGAACTCTGGGTGCCCTCATTTTGACATGGGAAGCTAGTAGTTTTGTTTTGCAGATTTATATTCACAGGATCTTGATTTACAACTGGAACGATACTCGGAAAGCTCTGTATCCGCGTATTACTTCTAGTTGTGTATTGTATTATCTTTCCGTGCAGTAATGTATTGTAATCTCTGATATTTAGTGAATGTGTAATATTGATTTATACTCTGTATATTCTTGTATTCTGATGGAGTTGTTGTAATAAACAATGAAATGTTCTTCTGTTTGCGTTCAGTTGTGTGATGTTCTCAAAGTATCCGTGCTTTCCTTACCAGGGAAGTTACGGGTCTTTACAGAAAATTGATTGTTATGTGAAGTGGAAAATAATATGCATATGTCAAAATAAATAATTTATAGTTAAAATATAATTTTTAACGTGTATATGAGTAAAATAAATATTCATAAACAAATCAGATTATTTGTCTATGTACACACATTTGACGGATACTGATTGGGACGATATATTTTACACATAGCCCAACTGCACAAACAATAATTAGTGTTTGTTGTTTGAAAACCCAACACGGGTATTGTGATGATATTTGATGTACAATAATCCCAATTGTTTAGTTGTATGTCGATCGATTGGTTGACAGGCTGTTGTAAGCGTTAATTACTTATATTTAATGCTTATAAAGTGTAGAACGCACTATGGTTGATGGACGATTTCTATCACTGTTGTTGTATAAATGTGTTTTATGAAATCCATATAATGACATTATATGGCAATTGGCTGTGTCTGATTCAGTTCAGAAAGAATGAATATTTTAAAATAATGAATATTTTAAAGTGATGAATATTTTAAATTAATATTCAGTAAAAGATCAAAATCTTATTTTGATGTCCGATTTGGGATGGACGCGAAAATATTTAAATATATGAAGCCAAGGTGATTAGATTAACACCATTTTGATGTGAATGATATTTATATCGATTTTATTCATTTTTATAATGAATATCGAAAAGGAAGTGATTTCAAAATCTAATGTTTGAAAGTACTATCATTTATATATCGACGATATAGAATATTCAATTTTGATTTAAATTGAATATGAAGTAGAAATCGTTTTGAAAATGAATTTAAAACTATTTATAAAATACGTTTTAAATGGAAATCGACGAAATAATATATATATATATATATATATATATATATATAATGGCCTGAATAGAATGCGCCGCGCCGAGACAGTTCGCGAATTTCGACCATTGACTTCGAACGGACATTACGGGAGATCTGACCGTCGGATTCTCCTAAAACAGGAACTGTTGGGTTCATATCGAAAAGAGATTTCTAACGAATATGAGATATTTGAAATCTAATGGTTGTATTTGGAATCATTTCCAAATCAAATTTGGAAAAGGTCGCTCTAAGCGCAGTTTGATGACCGTTTATCGATATCGACTGTACGGGCCTTGATAAAATTATTAATAATTTGTGTAAAATCATAATAAATGATTTGGAAAGAATTTGGATGAAAAATTCCATATTTGTAAGGATAAAAGTATATTTTTATCAAAATGAACTAGTTATGAACTAGAATTATAATCCAATATTTTTAAATAAATAAACTGGATTTGAAATGGTTTTAAAAATAACAAGAATTTCCAACATATGAATTGGAATGGATTTGAATCGAAATTATCTTCGGAATATTTCGATATTAGATTTCGTGATTATATGAATATTGTGGAGGAATTTTGAAGATATATATATATATATATATATATATATATCGTTATTCCTATACGATATTGGTTGGTCTAGAATTTGATATTGAATATAAGCCGATATATTTTCTACTCGGAGTCATGTATTTAATATCAAATTAAATTGTGGGTTTATCGTGAATGGTATCTTTAATAATACTGTTATTAAACCTAGTCGAGTTAAGAAAATTGGAAACTGAATGGAGATTTGCTAAGTTGATAGGATTCCTGGGTATTGAACTTATGTTGGTTTCGGCCTTCGGGATTAATACTTACGGAATTGTTCTCTAACTAATTTACGGTTGGAGACTGATGGGATTTTAGGTTTATCGTGAACTGTGTTTTAAATGACACTGTACTTAAACTATAACAACCAGAAAAATCTGAGCCAATTTAAATTTTTTATTTTGGCCCTTTTAGTGAATTTTGGGTATTTAAAATCAATTATTTTAAACAATGACGATGAGAAATTTATTTTGAATACAATTAGAACGTATATATTTATTTGAATCGATGTTAGAATATAAATATTTATTTTTAATTATAAAAGGAATTGAAATTGGCGCGATAGTTTGAAAATTCAATTTCAAATTTCAAATGAATGTACAGGATTCAAAATAAACCAGATTTTAGTGAAACCAAAAATATTAGAATCTATTTGAAAATATATTTCCAATGAATCCAAAATGTCAAAATTTCATAGAAGGAATAAAAAGTTATGCCCAGTTGAAATTTAAGAATAGTCGCTATGGAAATATAGCCTTTAAAAATGGAAATTTTGCAAACGACCTCCGTTTTCGACGAAACCACCTTTGTTGGATCCGAGATGTCAAGTTATTGCTAGATTCCAAAACTCATAGTTTTTGAAGTTCATATGCGAGAGTGGCAAAAGAAAACGTGGTTTGATAGTTTCAGTCTATTTGGATCGACCAGAAAATCGTCATTTTTCAAACAGTCTCCAAATTCGACCAAATTAGTTTTGTTAGAACCATATCGTCAAAACTTAGCCAGATTTATTTTTCTGGAAATTTTTGGGGTCCGTATGTGGCCCCGGTAAATTGAAATGTGCGTTCAAATTCAATATATAGATTTATATTTAGATTTTGGCGAAACCTGATCGAAACGATAGAACCGGCTTACGATACATATCCCATTGTGTTCAGAATTGGGTAATTAGCTTGGGACGACAGTCGATGAGTTCGGTTTGAAGTTCACGAGAAAAAGTTGCTCTTTTTTTAAATAGAAATAAATTAAATAATTATTTAAATTCATTAGCCCACCCTTTTCCCTCTTACCCCTCCATCACCGTTTGTTTGAAAATAAAAAAAATAAAAAAAATAAAAAAACCAAATCGAGGGCGATGGAGCCCTAGTCCACCGCCTCCACCTTCGCGGCCTCCTTTAGAGGCGCCGTCGATCGCGCCATGCCCCCTCACTCCGATGCCCCTCCGCCTCTACATCCTCTTTCCCTTCGCTGTTCGAGAAGCCCCTCCCCCATTTCCCTAATCCGCGAGACCCAAATCCCCCTCCACGTCTAAGAGCCGCTGCCATTGTCCCTTGATGCCACCCCCTAACGACGACGACCACCTCAAGTCTTCCCCTGACATCTGACCAATAGCAAAACCCTCCCCTCTTCTAACTGTAAGTATATATATATATATTTCAGTTTTGTTTGTAAATAATTTACAAAAGAAAAGGTTTGATTTTTATTTGTTAAAAAAGATTTGAAAATGAAAAAAAACAGCAAAGTATGATTTTTTAAAAACGAAAATATAGCAAAGTATGATTTTTAAAAATGAAATGATAGAAAAGTAAAAATAGAATTTTTATATAGTAGAGAATATAAAAATATGATTTTTTATATATGTAGCATAATAAAAATATAACTTTTATTATATGCGGAGTGAAATAAAAATATGAACTTTATTTTTATCATGAAGTAGTGAGAATAAAGATCCGATTTTAATATGAGTAGTGGAATAAAATATGAATTTTTTTTAAAATAGAGATAATAAAAATATGATTTTTATACAATGTAGAATATAATATTTTGATTTTTATATTTGTAGAGATATAAAAATGCGATTTTTAATATAAACATCATATTAAAATGTGATTTTAAATATGGACAGTGTAGGGCAGACTGCGTTAGAATTCTGGGCAAATCCAGACGGTTCAGAAATTCAGAAATAAAACTGGCGGAGTGGATCCCAAAGGTGAGAACTCCTCACTATAATTTTTCTATGTAGTTATTTATTATGTAACTGCATATATGAATTATTCCCCGTTATCCACAGACCATGGACGACTTGTCTGTTTGGTTGTTTAGTTGATTGGATTATTGGTTTGAATTTGGTTGTTTGGGTGAAATGGAATTGATTAGATTGGTATGTGTATGGAGCGGGCCATTATTAGACTCGGGATAAGGCTAGGCCTTATCCCATTTCTAGCATCGCGCCGTTATGCCATCGAAATTTTCTAAAATATGTTAGAACAATAAAAATATCATTTTTATTGTGTAAATGAACCGAATAAATATTTTATCGTGAGAAATATATTTTTTAACGGGTATATGAATGAAATAAATATTAATTACAAATAAGACGATTTGTTTATGTACACTGATTTGACAGATATTGATTGGGACGATAAATTTTAAACATTGCACAACTGCACAATAAAATTCATTATTTGTTGATTGAAACCCCACACGGGTATTGGGATGATATTGGACATACACTAATCCCAATAGTTAGTTGTATGTCAATCGATTGGTTGACAGACTGTTATAAGCATCAAATATTTATATTTAATGCTTATACAGTGTAGAATGCACTTTGGATGATGCATGATGATTTATCACTATTGTTGTATACATGTATTGTATGAAATCCATATAATCAAATTATATGGTAATTGACCGTGTATGATTCCAGCTCAGAAAGAATGAATAATTTTAAATAACAATTATTTTATAATAACGAATATTTTCAAATAATATTCGTAAAAGAATCAAAATCTAATTTTGATGTCCGATTTGGGATGGACACGAATATATTTAAATATATAAAGCCGTGTTGATTAGATTAACGCCATTTTGACATGAACGATATTTATATCGATTTTATTCATTTTTATAATGAATATTGAAAAAGAATTGATTTCAAAATCTAATCTTTTGAAAATATTATAATATATATATCGATGATATGGAATATTAAATTTTGATTAGAAATTGAACATGAAGTTGAAATCGTTTTGAAATGAATTTAAAACGATTTATAAAGTACGTTTTAAATGAAAATCAATGAAATATATATAATGTATATTATATATATAATGGCCGGAATAGAACACGCCGCGCTACGGCAATTCGTGAATTTCGACCATTGACTTCAAACGGACATTACGGGAGATCCGACCGTCGGATTCTCCTACAACCAAAACCGTTGGGTTCGTATCTTAAAGATCTTTCTAATGAATATTAGAGATTTGAAATCTAACAGTTGGATTAGGAATTATGTCCAAATCAAATTTGGAAAAGGTTGTTGTTAGTGCAGTTCGATGGTCGTTTATGGAAATCGATTGTACTGGCCTTGATAAAATTATTAAAAATATCAATAATTAGTGTAAAATCGTAATAAATGATTTGGAAATAATTGGGATTAAAAATTCCATATTTGAAAATGTAAAAATAGATTTTTATCGAAATGAACAAGTTTTGAATTGGAATAATAAATCCAATATTTTTTTAAAATAAATAAATTGGATTTGAAATGGTTTTAAAAATAACCAGGATTTCCAATATATGAATTTGAATGGATTTAAATCGAAATTATGCTCGGAATATTTCGATATTGGATTTCGTGATTGGATTGTGGAGGAATTTGGAAGATATATATATCGTTATTCTATTACGATATTTGTTGGTTTCAGAATTTGATATTGAATATAAGCCGATATATTTTCTATTCGAAGCCTTGTACTTAATATCAAATTGGATTTTGGGTTCGTCATGAATGGTATCATTAATAATACTGTTCTTGAACCGAATGGAGTTAAGAAAAATAGAAACTAACTATAGATTAGTTAAGTTGAATGGTTTCCTAGGTATTGATATGATGTTGGTTTCGGCCTTTGGGGTTAATACTTAGGTGATTGTTCTCTTACTAAATTACGGTTAGAGCCTAATGTGAATTGGGTTTATTGTGAACTGCGTTTTTAATGACATTTTTTCTTTAACCTGATTTACAGTGAAATGTGATTTGGGATTTATAAATCTTTTTAATTAGATTTGACGGGAATTTTCCAAGGTAACATTTTCCAATTTAATATATTAAATTGGAATTGAATGGAGTTCGATTTGATAATAATCAAAGTGAACTTCTGTGGAGGAAGACAATTAAAACATATGCAGTTTAAGAGGCGTTGCCGTTATTCCGTTTATATTATTGGTCGGATATGGAAATTGATATTGATTATATATTGATTTGTTTTTCCGTGAAGATTCCATAATTAATGGAATGTGATTTGAGTTGTCGTGAATGGTATCTTTAATAATACTATTCTTAGACGCAATAGAGTTAAGAAAATCAGAAACTAACTGGAGATTAGCTAAGTTGGATGGTTTCCTGGTTATTGATTTGATGTTGGTTTCAGCCTTCGGGGTTAATACTTATGGAATTGTTCACTTGCTAATTTACAGTTAAAGCCTGATGGAATGGAATGTGACTTTGGGTTTTTCGCAAACCGTGTTTTAAATGACATTGGTTCTTTAACCCAGTTAAAGAAAGGATATTATTTCCCTAGTAAAACGATCGTTAATATTGATTTTTAGGAAGATTAAAACCAAGTGGAGTTTTAATGCATCTTTAATTAGATTGAAGTGATATCCAAAGAAAAATTAAAGAATAAATTTAAAGAATTTATCATTGATAAAATTAATGGGAACCTTTCCTATATTATATGAATATTTAGATAAAGGAATATTCTGAATTGGAATGAGGCATATGTTGTGTTTTTATAGCACTTGTTTATTATATACACGGGTTATTCTGAAAGACCGGGTTTATCCCATTCTGAATAAGTGGTTCGACGATGTGTCGAGGATGAAGACGGTGGTTGAAGACCGGAGGTCTTCACATCGTTTGGATGATTACTAACGTCTTGATTGGGTTGTACACCCAAGGCAAGGTAATAAGTGGTTTTCGTCCAGACGTACATGGAGATCAACGGATATGCGAGGGCCTCTCCCCTGTATTGGACATATGGGGGAGGAATAAGGTGCCTTCGGTTTCGTTAAGACCTAGAACGAACTTGTAAATGGATGTGTGTCTGACATCGGATTTCATTCTGTGTGATTGATATACATCGGTTTCATAGCGTGAATTGCCTGTGTGGCATGCTGAGATGCAAATGATCAAGGTTCTTGTTGAAAATAGAGTCTTGTGGTTGATGATCAAACAACGGAATTTGTGGCATTGCTTTGTGTAGCGTTAATTCGTGAGCCTCACACCCCGGTGTGAACTAGAAACAGGACATGACATCAGGGAGGGCATGCATTTCCTTCTAGCTAGGAGTGGTGTTTTGGGTTTTACACGCCCGGACATTTTACTTACGTGGATGATGTATTGCGAGGTGCCTCGGTTATATCGGTCGATCCGGGACCGATGGAGTCATTTGGCTCATTGACGCCTCATAGGGCGAGGAAACGCATTGTTCAGGCATTTTAATCCACATCGAGTGGATTAGACCTGATGATCCAAAGGTCACTCGAGCTCTGACCTAAGACACTTGCTAGACTCGAAGCGGTAAGGACGGTCCCTTGCCTTGGTTCACAGATGGATATCCAACTTCTAATACGTGACTTTGCGGTTTTGATTGCAGAGTTGAAAAACCCCACCTCCGTTAAGGTCACTCACAAAGGGAATGCATTAACTTCGATGGAGCATTTTAGGTAAAAGATGCGGATAAATTACTAGACAGACAAATAAAGCAGCAAAAATAAAGTCATTTTATAAACTCAAGCTTTTACAATAGTTGTCTCAGTCATACTTAAAAGTAATACATAGAACTTCTGTCTTGATTTAAAAACTCCCAAATATAAAAGAAGCATAAAAATTACAATGATATTCCCCAAGAAAGCATGAACCAGCCATAGTAGTGGAAGAGAGAGTCCAAAGCAATACATTGACTATCTTCGAGCTTGGAAAGAAAAGTGAGCTAAGTGGTAACATTTCCTCCCTGTGAACCCAGGTGGGGGGAGGGGGATGGGGAGGGAAATGCAGACATAAGTCTGGTATGTCCAGTGACTTTCAGCATATAAGCTGGCAAAAGCATCATGACATGAATAAATTAAATATAAGAAAATACCGTGAGAACAAGTGTAACACCCCACATCCATTAATGTCACTCACAAAGGAAATGCATTAACTTCTATAGAGCATTTTAAGTGTGTATAGAACAGAAACTTAACAACAAGACAGATATAAACAGTACTTAAAACTTCAAAATTTTATTCATTGCAGCGGTAAACACATTAGTTTGATTACATCATCAAAAACCAGAGTCAATGTATATAATATCCATCTTGATTAAATCAGAGTACATAAATTGAAGGACATAACCCCAACACAAAATAGCCATAAATAAGACAGGTTGAACTTTTACTTCAGTGATCCAAGCAACTTCTAAAAGCAAGAGATACAGCTGTCCAAAATCAAGCTCCACTGGTGCTAGTTCCACCTTGAGCACTTGGAGGGAGAAGGAAGAAAAAAGGTGGAAACAAAGGGGGTCAGACAAAAAGTCAGGCAAGTGCGATAACTTTAACAATATAATTACCAAAATAACTAGGCTAAGGCATAAGTTGGAAAATAAGGAAATGACTGTGAACAATTGGGTATGACAGAGTAAACAAGGAAATAAGATGAACAAAGATAACGTTGAAGGTGTACCTAAACCACTATAAGATAATTAGTATACTGCACCACCACTAGTCACCCTAAGGTTGATCCCACCTACAGAACTGAATAATGATAATGGTAGTTTCGTACACCCCTAGTTGCCTTCATAGGTGCCGCCTGCCCCTATCTCCACTAGGTGTACCCATTACCCTCATGCGATCGACTCCCTAACTCGTAGATAGCCGTGCTGGCCCCACAGTAGGGTGTATCACTCCCAAAGTGGCAACCCGATACCACCAACAATGCACGGCTTATACCTACACGATGCAACAACGCCTTACCTACAAGCCCGGGCCCACACACGCACATGAACCCGTTGGACTTGCGTTGCCACCGCTAACCCGTTTTGGCCTCCTACAGTCAAGCACAGTATGCGTGCCCCGTCCTCGACTTGGGTCGAGCCCACAAAGATGCTTATGGGTTACTAGTTGAAACGGGCCCCCATTACTTGACACAAGCTATCCACCTAAGCTTTGTCCCCTCTAGTACATCCCACTTAACCCTCTTCTTATTCATGTTCACTTACATGTTTCAAATTTTGGTTAAGTGTTTCTAATTGTATTTCACAAGCCACCCAAGGCACCCACTTAACCCCCATGTCCAACCACATGTTTATCTGGTTAAGTGTTTCTTAATTCATTAACACCGTAACCTTGTAAAGACCTCCTACATTAGACTGGCATTTGTGGCAGCTGGATTTGCCGGGCGGGTCCGTGCAGTCTTACACCACAAACGAGCCTAACCTCGTGTCTTTACAACTGTTACACATTTAATTTATGCCTAAGACCTCCCGCATTAGACTGGCATTTGTGGCAGCTGGATTTGCCGGGCAGGTCCGGGCAGTCTTACACCACAAAAGAGCCTAGCCTTGTGTCTTAGACGATTAATTACACAAAATAAATTATTCCCCAATTTGAATTAATTTATCTATTCAAATTATCAATCAATTCCAAATTTAACTATGTCCATAATTGACTCAATTATGTCCATCTATTTATGGTATGCAAAGTCATACCAATTAACATCACAAATTTATTTTATGCCATTTAAGGCATTTATGCCAATTCTCAATATTAAATCTTTTAATATTATCCCACTTCCCCACGTTGTACGTTCGTTCGTTTAACGTAAAATATACATTAGACTCGAATAGTCTAACTTATGGAATAAATAGAAAACATCACAACATACATATAGATAAAACTAGATCTAAACATAAGGGGTGAACTTGCATGTTTGAATGAGGTTCTACATCTAAAACTTGCACAGGCCAAAGTCAAAAACTTGCATAAAACTACATATGTCATAGATCCAAATCTAAAGGTGTAAACTTGTTTAGGTAATAGTCACAAACTTGCATAAACCATGATGTCATAGATCTAATCATAAGGTGTAAACTTGCATAGGCAATAACCACAAATTTACATCACATGATTCATACTCCAAACATATATATATACGTATATACTGGCATATGTGATTTATGCAACATAACGATGGTGTAAACTTACATCTAAACATGTAAACTAGGATGTAGAATTTTGAATGCTAGCATATAACTCACACATGTCATAGCCTAACTTTAGATCTAATTTACACATAAAATAGAGGTCATGAAACAAGTAAGGTTGTATATAATTTTCACAAACTTGCATATGATCCATGCCTCAATTAACATCCTAACTTGCATACATACATATGATTTATCATATGAATTAGTTCCAACAACATAACAAAACTAGCATATGAAACATCATTATGAATTGATTATACATAAGCCAATCATAGAATTACAACATAGATGTTAACTTCACAACTTTACAACATAGATGATAACATCATAGAATTTACAACATAAATAATAATATGCGGTCAATAATTCACAACATAACCATATAATCCACATCATAGCTCAATCCAATTAAATTGTTAATTATTTTATTAAAGAAATCGAACTCACAACTCCAAGAAGGTCTTGAGTTCTGAAATCTAAGTTTTGAAGTTGAATTAGCTTTCCTTTGAAGAAGACAATTTGTTGCGGTTTAGATTAGAATTGAATTGATTAGCTTTCTTCCTCTCTAATTGGTGGCGCCTATTCAAGGTTGTAAGGTGACGGCATGGAGGCCATGATTCTAATTTTTATTTAATTTTAGGGTTTGAGTCTACACGTGTTTTTATAGAGTTTAGGATTAATTTAGGCCGTCCGATCAACCCAGAATTAACCCCAGCCATTCAGACCAAATCAGAAAGCCTAATGTTACAGTCATAAACAGGTGATCAAACAAATCTGCCTGGGGGGAGGGGCAGGTCGACCCTTTGTTCGACCTGTGTGGGTAGATCGACCCCCTGGTCGACATGGCCCTGGCGGGAAATTTCCCGCCTAGCCCAATCTGACTCTGAAATTCGAATTTTTGAAATCTGTTTAAATTTTTCTGAAACTTCCTGTAACACCCCGTAATTCTATTAATATTAATATTCACAATTTAAAGAATAACTAATCTCAGACCTGAGAATTGTGGGAAATGGGTTGCTCCATTGTGTTCGTCTCGGAATTCTGGTCGAAATAGAGTCCGAGTTTGCGTGAATTGGACTACGTATGAAGAAGTTATGGCCATCGGAAGTTTCAGAAAATTCAAAACAGCTCGCAGAAAATTTAAAATTCAAACAGAAAGTGCAGAAGCGGGCTGGGCAGGTAAATCCCCGCCCAGGCAGGTCGACTGGGGAGTCGACACTAGTGTCGACCTCCCCCCCCCCCCCCCCAAGTCGACTACCATGTCGACCTCCCCCCCAGGTCGACTGTAGTGTCGACCTGGGTGTCGACCTGGTCTGGCGGCTAGGGTTTCTGGCTGACCTCTTTTTAATTGAGTAATGACCCATTAGGGTTTTAACCTAATCTGGTTGGCTGGGATTAGTTCTGAGTTGATCTGACGGTCTAAAATAAATCCTAACTCTATAAATACCTAGGTAGTCTCTCACCCTAATTCATAAGAAAAATAGAATAGTTACCGTCATACCGCCGCAATGGAATTCAGTGGAGCCGCCGCCAACTAAGAAGAAAGAAAAGCTAATCAAATTCTAATTCTATTCAACTCTAAAGCAAATCCAGGCTATCTTTCTCTTCCAAATTGTGAGTATGATGATCTTAACAAGATTATTATTATTTTAATTAGGTTAAGTCATGAATGGATTATAAGTAGATGATGTGAATTGTCATATATGTTGTTGTAAACTTTATGCTATCATGTATGTTATCAATCCTATGCTATGTGTCCTATATGTTGTAAATCATGCTATGATGATGTTATGTATGTTGAGAGTTTCTATGCTAAATTGTGATAAATCATACATGTTTTAAAGTCATGATGTTATTGTTTATGCTAATTAGTTCATGTTAATCACATCATGATGTTAATGTTATTTGGGGTATGTTAATCTATATGACAAGTCGCATATGATAGTTTAGGTTGAGATTATGAACATATGCTATGACCTCTATTTTGATCTAGAATTATGACATCTAGAATTATACTATGATATATGTGAAATTCTATGCTAGTTCACACCATCATTATGTTGTCTAAAACCCCCTTACGCAAGTTTGTACATAAATTTGAGTATGTTCATATCATGTAAATTGTGACATTTAACAAGTTGACACCTTTTGATCCTTAACATGTGTAGTTTATGCAAGTTTCACCCCTATTATGGTTAGATTTATTTTAATTGTCTATATGTTGTGATAATTTATCTTTGTGCTATGTGTTAGACTACTCAAGTCTAGCCTATATTATGCGTTGAATAAGCGAACGTATAAACGTGGGGTAGGGGTAATATTAAGGATTTAATAATAAGAAGTTGGGGTGCAATTGATATTATTTTGCATGCCATGATTGGATGACCATAATTGAGTCAATTATGGACATCAATAAAAGTGGAATTAATTAATAATTTGGATTGGGAATTATTAAAACTGGGGTAAAAGATTATAAGTGATAATCAATGCTTAGGACACGAGGTTGGACTCGTTTGTGACGTAAACCTGCCTGGACCGGCCCGGTAAATCCAGTGGTCACAAATGTCAGCCCAATGTGAGAGGTCCTAGGCCTAAACTAAAGCATAATAGTTGTAAAGACACGAGGTTAGACTCTTTTACGGTGTAAGACTGCCCGGACCCGCCCATCAAATCCAGTTGCCATAAATGCCAGTCTAATGTGAGAGGTCTTTACGAGGTTATGGCCTGAATGAATTAAGAAATACTTAACCAGATAAACATGTAAGGTGGGACATGGGGGTTAAGTAGGTGCCTTGGGTGGCATGAGGAATCTAGTGGGTGCCCTTAGTGGCATGTGAAATACGATTAGTAAGACTTAACCAAACACACATGTAAAAGAACATGACTAAGAGGGTTAAGTGGGATATACTAATGGTGACAAGCTTAGGTGGGTAGCCTGTGGGGGCCCATTTCAACCAGTAACCCAAACGTATCTTTGTGGGCTCGACCCAAGTCGAGGACGGGACACGCATACCGGGCTTGACTATAAGAGGCCAAAACGAGGAGCGGTGGCAACGCAGGTCCAACGGGTTTCATATGCGTGTGTGGACCCGGGCTGGTAGGTAAGACGTTGTTGCATCGTGTAGGTATAAGCCGTGCATTCTCAGTTGTATCGGGTTGCCACTTTAGGGGAGTGATACGCCCCACTGTGGGGCTAGCATGGGTATTTACGATTAGGGAGCCGATCGAAAGTGGGTAGTGGGGTACACCTAGTGGATGTAGGGGCAGACGGCACCTATGTAGTCAGCTAGGGGTACGCATAGCTATAGTTTCTGTGTGAAGCAAGTGGGATCAACCTTTAGGGTGACTGGTGCGGTGCAGTGTAGTAATGTGCGGTGTAGTGTAGTAATTATTCGATAGTAATTAGGTATGCCTTTAACGTTATCCTTCACGTTATCTTTATCTGTTCATTCCATACCTAATAGTTCATAGACATTTACTAGTCTTCCAGCTTATGTCTTAGTCTAGTTATTTTGATAATAGTATTGTTAGAATTGTCATACTCACCAGACTTTATATCTGACCCCCTCCATTTCTATCCTTTTTCCCCCTCCAGGTCCTCAGGTTGGGCCCAGCTCTAGTGGAGTTTGATTGGATTGCTTCATCTCTTTGGAAAGCTTGGACCCTTGAAGTAAAGTCCAGCTTGTTATCTTATTTAATGGCAATTTGTGTAATGAGATTATGTATTTTTTTTTATGAAGATGGATATTGTACTTGACTCTGATTTATGGTTTTGTGATGTAACGAACATGTTTAATTTCTGCTGCTATAAAATGAAGTTTTAGATTTTTCAAGTACCACTTATTATCTGTCTTGTTGTAATTTTTCTGTTCTATATTCAGTTAAAACCTCCATGGAAGTTAATGCATTCCCTTTGTGAGTGACATTAATGGACGTGGGGTGTTACACGTGGTATCAGAGCTTAAGGTTACTAGAACAGATAATTTTTTTAGAAAAACTATTTTTCTAAAGTATGTTTGGAAGAAGTGCTTTCAAAACATGTCTTAATGAGAAATATAAAGAGGAAAGTTTTTATTAAAAACATAATCCCCAATAGCCATATATCTTTATCTTCCGAAATATCCGTTTTGAATCGTTACTTTTTCGTTTCAGCATGGCTGAAGATCTTAACCTACCTGACGGTGTAACGATACTAGGATGGTATAGGAGGCTATTAGAGGCTAGGGCCGCTGCGGGTCCAGCCAATGTTCCTCCACCACCAGTTGCACTTGTTCCTCCTCCTCCTCCTCACGTAGATACTTTTGCAAAGACGTGCAAGGAATTCAAGGCAATGGTGGAAAACCTTTTCTAGGGTCAGAAACGTTTGTGCAAGCTAGAGATTGGCTTAAGGAGGTGGAAGAATTGCTAGAAATCTTTGAAGTGGAAGAATGGAAGAGAGTTAGATTAGCAGCTTGGCTAATGAAGGGAGAGGCCTCGTTTTGGTGGGAGGTCACTAATGGGGAGCGTCCTGTTGACTCTTGGGCGGATTTTAGACGTAGGTTCGATGCGAAGTTTCTCTCAAGGGCGGAAGAAAATCTATATATGGAAAGGTTCTTGACATTGAAGCAAGGAAGCTCATCAGTGAAAGAATATGTCAATAAATTTAATCAGTTAGCAAGGTTTGTCTTGGACTTAGTAAACACGCCGAAGAAGAAGGCTCTGAGGTTCGTTAATGGGTTGAATGAACCATTGCAAGGGTTGGCTATGACCCACATCCATATGGGGGCCACCTTTGAGAAGTTAGTAGAAATGGCGCTCATGCATGAGGAGAAAAGCGCTAAAGCTGATAAGGCACCCGAGAAGAAAGGGGATCAGAAGAAACCACAATAGCAAAACAAGAAGGGTGGTAAAGACAATAATGGCAAGGGAAAGAAGAAATGTTTTAACTATGGGACCCTAGGCCATCTCAGCAAGGACTGCCGAAAGAAAAAGAAGACTGGTTGTTTTCATTGTGGCGATGCGGGACATTTAGTGAAGGACTGCCCACGGAAGGGGCAGAGGGCAGGGGCTACCTCGGGAGGACAGGTGCAGGCTCTTATAGCACCAGGGCAGGCAAGGGGACAAGTTCAGGCTCTCGCGGTCCCACCGCTGCAAGAACGAGGTAGAACCATTTCTGTTGAAAGCTTAGTTTTTCTGTTTGATCATCCTGTTCGTACCTTATTTGATTCGGGCGCATCGCATTCATTTATCTCTACATCATTAGTTGAATCACTGCACTTAAACACCAGTTTAGTAGAGGGTCCCTTAGTTGTTTCGAATCCAATTGGGGGCTCAGCTCATTTGTCCATGATGTGTTTGGATTTGAAAATTTCTATACTTAGCGTTGAGTTTCGATGTGATGCTTATGTGTTGGACTTCACGGGCTATGGGCTAATTTTAGGAATGGATTGGCTATCCAGAAATGGGGCCGTTCTTGATTGTGAAAGGAGAGTAGTTAGGCTCGTGACTCGCCTTGGCAACACTCTCGAAATCTTTTGTAATCCCATAAATTCTGTTATGCTAAGTTATTTAAAATCGCTTGATGCGTCTGAGGAAAACCTACGATCTGTTAGAGTGGTCCGAGAATACTCGAATGTGTTTGAGGAGGTGAAGGGCTTGCCTCCGAAGCGGGAGATAGATTTTTGAATATATCTTGTGGATAATGTGAAACCGGTATCTTTTCCAGTATGCCACATGGCTCCTCGTGAAAGGAGGGAATTCGATAAGCAAGTGAAGGAGTTGCTTGAGAAGAGGTTCATAAGACGAAGTATATCGGAGTGAGGTGCTCCAGTAGTATTTGCCACGAAGGCGTATGGGTCCCTTAGACTTTGTGCGGACTATAGAGAACTTAATAAGCTTACTAAGAAGAACAGACACCCACTGCCGAGGATTGACGATCTTTTTGATCAGTTAGTTGGCGCCTCAGTGTTTCGCAGTTGGACTTAGCCACTGGTTTCCATCAGTTGAGAGTGGCTGAGGATAGCATAGACAAGACTGCCTTTAGGACTCCGGACGGTTTCTATGAATGGCTAGTGATGCCCTTCGGTTTGACAAACGCCCCCGTATACTTTGTTGATCTGATGAGTAGGGTGTTTAGGGAGTACCTTAACAAATTCGTGGCAGTCTTTGTAGGCGACATCTTGATCTTTTCTAAGGATGAAGAAGAGCATGCCCTACATCTTTGGGAAGTGTTGGAGACCCTACGAACGCACAGCCTTAAAGCAAAATTTTCTAAGTGTCACTTCTGGAGGAAGGAAGTACGGTTCTTGGGGCACGTGGTTTCCAAAGAAGGGATAGCTGTGGATCCCGCGAAGGTGTTGGCCATCCAAGATTGGAAGGTCCCTAAAAATGCTACCGAAGTGAGAAGTTTCTTGGTGTTGGCTGGCTACTATAGGAAGTTTATCAAAGACTTCGCAAAGATATCAGCTCCATTGACACGTCTGACGAAGAAGAACCTAGTTTTCACATGGGACGTAGATTGTGATGATGCGTTCCAACGTTTGAAGAGAGCTTTGACCTCAGCCCCATTCTTAGTGCTGCCAGACGGGAGTAAGCCATTTACCGTATGTACTGACGCTTGTGGGACAGGACTAGGCGCAGTCTTAATGCAAGAGGGTAGGGTAATAGCCTATGGTGGAAGGCAGTTGAGAGCGCATGAGAAGAATTACCCAACGCATGACCTAGAGTTGGCCGCTATTGTTTTCGCGCTTAAGTCTTGGTGTCATTATCTTCTTGGCGAGAAATTCGAATTATTCACTGACCACAAATCTTTAAAATACTTATTCTCTCAGAAGGACTTGAACTTAAGGCAACAAAGGTGGATGGAGTTCTTGGCGTCCTACGACTTTGAGATAGCATATACCCCTGGCAAGGGTAACGTGGTGGCCAATGCCTTAAGTAGAAAAAGATTATCCTTACGTCCTTTGTTTGTTGAGCGGCGAAGTTTAGAGTTCATCTCTATGTTTGACTTTAGACCTCCCGTTGACTTCGTACCCGGTTTGCTAGCATCCTTGGAGGTCAGACCTACGCTTTTGGGACGGATTGGCGAGGCACAGCGAGACGACCCGCAGTTGGTTGAGTTAGTAGAAAAGCTCAAAGGAGGGGAGTCATCAAGCCATCTCCGTAGGTATACCCTAGATGATAAGGGTTTGTTACGTGGGGATGGTAGAATTTGTGTACCAAAAGACGATGACCTAAGGAAGACTATTCTTGACGAAGTACATCGTTCAAAGATGACCATTCATCCCGGCGGGGACAAGATGTACATGGACATGAGACGAGTTTACTTTTGGGCCAGCATGCAGAAAGATGTGGCCGAGTATGTCGCTAGATGCTTGGTGTGCCAACAAGTAAAAGCGGAGCAAAAGAAACCCAGTGGGTTGCTTCACCCATTGGAGGTTCCACTATGGAAGTGGGAAAGTGTCTCGATGGATTTGGTGGATGGATTACCGAGATCGAGGAAGGGTAATACGGGTATTTGGGTTATAATAGATAGACTTACTAAAAGCGCCCATTTTATTCCCGTGAAGAGTAAGAGGACTGCTCCATGGTTAGCTTCTGTATATGTCCGAGAAATAGTTCGTTTGCACGGTGTTCCTTCTAGCATAATGAGCGACCGTGATCCTATTTTCACTAGCGAATTTTGGAGAAGCTTACAAGAGGCGGTAGGGACTCAGTTATGTTTGAGCACCGCATATCATCCTCATACGAACGACCAGACTGAGAGGGTGAATCGCATTCTAGAGGATCTTTTGAGGGTATGTATCCTAGACTTTGCGGGTACATGGGAAGAGCATCTTCCATTAGTGGAGTTCGCATATAATAACAGCTATCAGTCCAGCATTGGCATGGAACCTTTCGAAGCTCTTTATGGACGACCTTGTCGTTCACCTACATGTTGGTGGGAATCTACGGATAAGATCTTACTTGGGCCTGATATGATTAGAGAGACTTAGGACAAGATCGACTTGATTCGAAGGAGGATGAAAGCAGCGCAAGATAGGCAGAAATCTTATGCGGATAAGAGGAGGACAGATCTCGAGTTCGATGTTGGGGACATGGTCTTTATCAAAGTGTCTCCATTACGGAACGTTGTTCGCTTTGGCTCCGTTGGGAAATTAGCATCAAGGTTCGTAGGGCCGTTTCGTATTAAGGAGAAGATTGGACAGATGGCGTATAGAGTGGAGTTGCCTAAGAGACTTAGTGGTGTACACGTCGTATTCCATGTGTCACATTTGAGGAAGTGCTTGCACGAGACCGCGGAAGTGGTAGAGCCGAACTTGCTTAGAAAGGTGGAGATAGAGCGTGATGCGACGATTCGACGAGCTCCTACGCCCATTCTTGGGTCAGAGATCAAAAAGTTGAGGAATCAAGAGGTCAGACTAGTCAAAGTACAATGGGGAGATGACGAGAGCAACGCTACTTGGGAGACAGAAGAGAAGATGCGTTCACGATACCCTTTTCTTTTTGAGGGTATGTCTTTTAATTTCTCCTTTTATCGCTTATCTTGTACTTATCTTATCTTTAGAGTATCCTCTCGCTAGTATCTTTGACCTTTAGTTAGGATAATCCTATGGTTGAAACATGTGTTTGAGACATGTTATGTATGATGGATGCAAAGTGGATGCAAGTGTTTGCTAGTGGTTGCTCGTGGACGCATATACACACACTATTAGGCACTAGATCGCTCAATCACTTCATACTGCATATTGCATATAAATGGCTGTATTTAGTAAAATGGAAATATGATGATTGTATTATCAAATGGATGTTGCATTCAGATGATGATTGTGCACGCATGTAGAGATAATATGTAGCATTAGGGAACTTTTGCATACATACTGGACGCATGGCACTATCATGGTTTGCATTAAGGAGGTCAACTGAATCAGTGGACTGCCTGATTTTGCATTAGATAAGGAACATATACACACACTTTTTGCATATGTTCATACAGCATTAGAAGTCTATAAGGACTATGGATGCCTGTGTTTTATGGTTGAGTAGATGGACGATTGGATGTTAGGATATACATTCTTCTTAACTTGAAGATTTCGGGGACGAAATCCTTTAAGGAGGGAAGAATGTAACACCCCATAATTCAATTAATATTAATATTCACAAATTAAAGAATAACTAATCTCATACGTGAGAATTGTGGGAAACGGGTTGCGCCATTGTGTTCGTCTCGGAATTATGGCTGAAATAGAGTCCGAGTTTGAGTGAATTGGACTTCGTATGAAGAAGTTATGGCCATCGGAAGTTTCAGAAAATTCAAAACAGCTCGCAGAAAATTCAAAATTCAAACAGAAAGTGCAGAAGTGGGCTGGGCGGGAAAATTCCCGCCCAGGCAGGTCGACTGGGGAGTCGACACTAGTGTCGACCTCCCCCCCCCCAAGTCGACTACATTGTCGACCTCCCCCCCCCCAAGTCGACTGTAGTGTCGACCTGGGTGTCGACCTGGTCTGGCGGCTAGGGTTTCTGGCTGACCTATTTATAATTGAGTAATGACCCATTAGGGTTTTGACCTAATCTGGTTGGCTAGGATTAGTTCTGAGTTGATCTGACGATCTAAAATAAATCCTAACTCTATAAATACCTAGGTAGTCTCTCACCCTAATTCATAAGAAAAATAGAATTGTTACCGTCATACCGCCGCCATGGAATTCAGTGGAGCCGCCGCCAACTAAGAAGAAAGAAAAGCTAATCAAATCCTAATTCTATTCAACTCTAAAGCAAATCTAGGCTATCTTTCTCTTCTAAATTGTGAGTATGATGATCTTAACAAGATTATTATTATTTTAATTAGGTTAATTCATGAATGGATTATGAGTAGATGATGTGAATTGTCATATATGTTGTTGTAAACTTTATGCTATCATGTATGTTATCAATCCTATGCTATGTATCCTATATGTTGTAAATCATGCTATGATGATGTTATGTATGTTGAGAGTTTCTATGCTAAATTGTGATAAATCATACATGCTTTAAAGTCATGATGTTATTGTTTATGCTAATTAGTTCATGTTAATCACATCATGATGTTAATGTTATTTGGGTTATGTTAATCTATATGACAAGTCACATATGAAAGTTTAGGTTGAGATTATGAACATATGTTATGACCTCTATTTTGATCTAGAATTATGACATCTAGAATTATACTATGACATATGTGAAATTCTACGCTGGTTCAGACCATCATTATGTTTCCTAAAACCACCTTATGCAAGTTTGTACATAAATTTGAGTATGTTCATATCATGTAAATTGTGACATTTAACAAGTTGACACCTTTTGATCCTTAACATGTGTAGTTTATGCAAGTTTCACCCCTATTATGGTTAGATTTATTTTAATTGTCTATATGTTGTGATAATTTATCTTTGTTCTATGTGTTAGACTACTCAAGTCTAGCCTATATTATGCGTTGAATAAGCGAACGTATAAACGTGGGGTAGGGGTAATATTAAGGATTTAATAATAAGAAGTTGGGGTGCAATTGATATGATTTTGCATGCCATGAGTGGATGACCATAATTGAGTCAATTATGGACTTAAATAAAAGTGGACTTAATTAATAATTTGGATAGGGAATTATTAAAACTGGGGTAAAAGATTATAAGTGATAATCAATGCTTAGGACACGAGGTTGGACTCGTTTGTGACGTAAACCCGCCCGGACCCGCCCGGCAAATCCAGTGGTCACAAATGTCAGCCCAATCTGAGAGGTCCTAGGCCTAAACTAAAGCATAACAGTTGTAAAGACACGAGGTTAGACTCTTTTATTGTGTAAGACTGCCCGGACCCGCTCGGCAAATCCAGCTGCCATAAATGCCAGTCTAATGTGAGAGGCTTTACGAGGTTATGGTCTGAATGAATTAAGAAATACTTAACCAGATAAACATGTAAGGTGGGACATGGGGGTTAAGTAGGTGCCTTGGGTGGCATGAGGAATCTAGTGGGTTCCCTTAGTGGCATGTGAAATACGATTAGTAAGACTTAACCAAACACACATGTAAAAGAACATGACTAAGAGGTTTAAATGGGATATACTAATGGTGACAAGCTTAAGTGGGTAGCCTGTGGGGGCCCATTTCAACCAGTAACCCAAACGTATCTTTGTGGGCTCGACCCAAGTCGAGGACGGGACATGCATACTGGGCTTGACTATAAGAGGCTAAAACGGGGAGCGGTGGCAACGCAAGTCCAACGGGTTTCATATGAGTGTGTGGACCCGGGCTGGTAGGTAAGACGTTGTTGCATCGTGTAGGTATAAGTCGTGCATTCTCAGTTGTATCGGGTTTCCACTTTAGGGGAGTGATACACCCCACTGTGGGGCCAGCACGGGTATCTACGAGTAGGGAGCCGATCGAAAGTGGGTAGTGGGGTACACCTAGTGGAGGTAGGGGAAGACAGCACCTATGTAGTCAGCTAGGGGTACGCAAGGCTATAGTTTCTATGTGAAGCAAGTGGGATCAACCTTTAGGGTGACTGGTGCGGTGCAGTGTAGTAATGTGCGGTGCGGTGTAGTAATTATTCAATAGTAATTAGGTATGCCTTTAACGTTATCCTTCACGTTATCTTTATCTGTTCATTCCATACCTAATAGTTCATAGACATTTACTTGTCTTCCAGCTTATGTCTTAGTCTAGTTATTTTGATAATAGTATTGTTAGAATTGTCATACTCGCCAGACTTTATGTATGACCCCCTGCATTTCTATCCTTTTCCCCCTCCAGGTCCTCAGGTTGGGCCCAGCTCTAGTGGAGTTTGATTGGATTGATTCATCTCTTTGGAAAGCTTGGAACCTTGAAGTAAAGTCCAGCTTGTTATCTTCTTTAATGGCTATTTGTGTAATGGGATTATGTATTTTGTTTTATGAAGATGGATATTGTACTTGACTCTGATTTATGGTTTTGTGATGTATCAAACATGTTTAATTTCCGCTGCAATAAAATGAAGTTTTAGTTTTTTCAAGTACCACTTATTATCTGTCTTGTTGTAATTTTTCTGTTCTATATTCACTTAAAACCTCCATGGAAGTTAATGCATTCCCTTTGTGAGTGACATTAATGGACGTGGGGTGTTACACTTCCGATGGCCATAACTTCTTCATACGAAGTCCAATTCACGCAAGCTCGGACTCTATCTCAACCAGAATTCCTAGACGAACACAATGGCGCAACCCGTTTCCCTTAATTATCACATCTGAGATTAGTTATTCTTTAACTTGTGAACATTAATATTGAAAATTTCAAGGTGTTACAACAAGGATAATAAGATAACATACGATTAGCATAGATATGATAAGGCAAGCTAAACTGAATGCTCTTCTACTCTTTCTAATTTTTTTTATATATCTGCACCACCTAACTAGTGTCCCAACTAGTAATCTGTATAAAATGATAATATGATAATGTGATCCCAATCCCCGCAATTGTAGTAGCCTTCAGGTGTACATCTATTATGAGGATTCCACCTCAATCGGCCTAATTGCCATGAATGTGTTAGATGTAACCTTACTACCCTATCGATCGGCTCCCTACTTGTATTAATTTCTCTTGTATCTGTGTCATTCGGCCCTCTCTTGCGTGTAGATACCCTGTGTTGGTCCCACCATAAGGTGTATCAATCCTTATGATAGTAACCCGACACGATTCAAGATGCACAGTGTATAACTGCTGGTACCCAGTGCCTGCTTTTTCCCACTCCGGAGTATGTGCATGCCCATAAACAGTCAGAACCTACAATGATGAACCCCCTGCCAATGTTTTGACCTCTAATAATCAGCCCAGTAATCATGCCCTACACTGCCTAGTTCAGGGTACCATGATACATCTATGTGGGTTACTACTGAAAAGGGTCCCCGTTACTAGGGTTTCCTACTAGTTAAGTTTATGGGTCTATATTTACTAATATTACCCATCAACCCGATATGTACTTAACCCTCCCTCCAATTCAAGCATGTTTATTTAATGGTTAAGTTTTGTGGGATTATATTTACTAATATTGCCGACCAACCCGATATGTACTTAACCCTCCCATTGATTCAAGCATGTTTATTTAATGGTTAAGTTTGTGGGCCTATATTTACTAATATTACCCACCCAACTTGATATGTACTTAACCCGCCCGCACATTATGCCATATTGGTTAAGTGTTGTCCATTCATGTTAACTTAACCAACCCGTTCATCATGTCATGTTGATTAAGTGTTTTCTTATTAACTCAACCATCCTCACTTATCCCATTGGATTGGTTAAGTGTTTCCTATTAACTTAACCTCGTTCATCCATCAAGTTATATTTGGTAAGTGTTTCTTGTTAACTTAACCCCATGTGTTCATCATGTTGTATTGCTTAAGTGTCATCAATCAATTCAAGTTACTTAGCCCTACGTGTTCATCATGTTGTATTGGTTAAGCGTCGTCAATCAGTTCAAGTTACTTAACCCACCTACTCGTCATGTTACTCTGGTTAAGTGTTGCCTTCTTGCGTTAAATTAACCCTACCACCAATCAAGTTATATTGGTTAAGTGTTGTCCTCTTGTTTTAACTTAACCTTGCCAAAAATCAAGTTATGTTGGTTAAGTGTTTCTTATTACTTAACCCTACCCATTCATCATGCTATACTGGTTAAGTGTTTCCTATTAACTTAACCCTGGTCATTCATCTTGTTATATTAGTTAAGTGTTTCTCATTAACTTAACCCTAGTCATTCATGTTATATTGGTTAAGTGTTCTTATGAACTTAACCCTAGTCATTATGTTATATTGGTTAAGTGTTCCTATGAACTTAACCGTAGTCATTCATCTTGTTCATTAGCACTAATTTACTTATTAATGAACCAACCTCTCACATTAGATATGTGTTGTTGCGGTTACTGGATGTGCCGGGCGGTTCCGGGCAGTTTTACACCATAACTCAATCTAACCTCGGGTTTTCCTTGGGCATGATGCACTAACCTCTCACATTAGATAGGTGTTGTTGTGGTTACTGGATGTGTCAGGCGGTTCAGGGCGGTTTTACACCACCACTCAATCTAACCTCGGGTTAGGCATGTTCATCTTTAATTTACACATTTACCATATAGCCAAATCTAGATTTTACATGCTAATTATCCCAGATTCACAAAACTAGTCATGTTCCAATTCTCAAGTTATGCCTTAACAAAGTTAATTTCAACTTATGCCCCACAAATTCCCTTTCAACAGATTTCAGTACATTAGTCAGTTTAACAAATTAAACCTCACCTAAATTTCCATTAATATATCTCGCCCAACCATAAATTAAGCCTGTAAACTTACATGCCCAAAATCATGGTCATAATTCACGATACAACACATGCCCTAAGGTTCAGTTATATTGCACTATGCAAAATATTCTCCAAAAACCCCCAATCATGATTCATAGTATAAACTATGACAAATTATAGCCTTTAATTACAATGCATACCAATTTACCCAAAAATCCCAATTTAGGCGTGTTCACATTTAACAGTTATCCATATCTTAATACAGGTTTTCATGCATAATCTCCTTCTCCCAAATCATAAGCTACTATATATAATATGCCCCAATTTCTAGGTCTTAAACCACGACATGTACTATGCCTTACATGTTTACATCTCAATTTACGCCACAAACCCCAAGTCATATGCCCAATAAACTTTATGCCTAAATTTTCAAGTCAAATGTTCGACCCACTTTCTGTTTTAAATACAACATATGTTATGTCCTCAATTCAGTTACAAATCAGTTTTGCCCAACTATGCGTAGTTTATTACTTTTCCCCCAATTTTGGCGCTGATCATGTCCAAATCATATATTATGCCCAATTTTTGCACTGGTCATGTCCAAATCATATGTTATGCCCAATTTTATTTCCAACGTACGTTCATCTCTTACGAGATTTTGCTTAGGCTCGCAGTAGTCTGGCTATGAAAACAAAAAGGAAGAAGGAAAGTAGAAACAAAGAATGGATATAATAATATCAAATGAGATAGATCCAATAGAAAGACAGATAGAAATAGGTATAACCTCAAATTCAGATTTATTACAATGTCAGAATCACAATTGAATTTTACTTCTGAAAATAACATGAACTTACAAATTACATAACAGTCTTGAATTCTGCGATCGGATTCCTGGAACTAAAAAGCGATCCCTTGACGTAGATTATCGATTCTCTAATTTAGATTTGATTCTTAGAAAATAGTTTTTGAAGTCGTTGAAATAGCCTTTGAATCTCTACTCGAATTCTAAACTTGATTCTACGAAGAACTTGAGCGGCATAACCTCGTCTTTGATTTATTTTTGATATGAATTAGGGTAGAGTATAGGCGTAATGAAGTTGTATAGACAAAACTGTAGCCTTAGGGGTGTTTATATAGCATAGGGATCAACGTATCTGGTTAGAACGGGCGTCCAAATGCAGAAAAATGAACCAGGCCTCAGATCTGGAAATAGGGGGGAGGTCGACCCCCAGGTCGACCTATGTGACCCAGGTCAACCCCCAGGTCGATCCCCTGGTCGACCTAGATCCTGAGCGGGAAATTTCCCACCCAGCCCGGGTCTGTGATTTAAATTTCAAATTTGAATTCGAGCTGTTTTATTCTATTTAAATTCCTAAAACTTCTGAGGGCCATAACATCCTCATATGAAGTCCGATTTACGAAAACTTAGACTCTATTCCAAGCAGAAGTTTGAGATGAACGCAATGGCGTAAACTGGTTCCCTTAATTCTTCTTTTAAAAATTAAGTATGCTTTAATTTGTTACTTTTAATATTCTCAGAAAATACGGGGTGTTACATTCTCCTCTCCTTAAAGGATTTCGTCCCCGAAATCTCTAAGTTAAGAATGATGCATATCCTAACATCCAACATCCATCTACTAAACCACTCAATCACAGGCGTCCGTTGTCCTTAAAAATATTTCTAATTCTTTCATGATCATATGTATAGTGTGTGTACATGTCCTTATCTAATGCAAAATCAGGCGGTCTACTGATTCAGTTAACCTCCTCAATGCGAATTATGTCAGTGCCGTGAGTCCATCATGTATGCAATTATTCTTAATCGTACTTTATAACTTCTACATGAGTACACATTCATTCATTCAAATGCAACATCCATATGATAACACATCAAGTTTCAGTTCATATATATAAAAATTCACTCATGTATATGAAATATGAAAGTGACTGAGCCGATCTAGTGCCTAATGTGTGTATATGCATCGACGAGCAACCTCTTGCAACCACCAATCATAACATGTTTAAAACACATGTTTACATCCATTGGCTTCTACCTAAGGATCAAAGATATGACCTAGAGGATATATTTAAAAGATAAAGACTAGCATGCAAATAAATATTACAGAGAAAGAGAGATCAGGGATATACCCTCAAAAAGGGTATGATGCGTGTATCTAGCCTTCAGTCTTCTAAGTCGCATCTTCTTGTGTTTCGCTTTATTGTGCTCTGACTGTCTTGACTTCACGATTGCGTAGCTCCTTAATTTCTGTTTCCCAAATATAAGTTGGGACTCATTTCACTGTCGCCTCTCGTTCCACCTCTTCTCCTTCTAGTATACTCGGCACTACAACTTCTGCTGTGTCATGCTAACATTCCCAGAACTATCTCTTGAAATTAAACAGATGCTAACCATGCTAACAAGTGTATATACTAAGATGATTAGTGGTCTCTCCTCTACTAAGCTTATCCATCATGTCACAAATCTGAGGGTCTAAAGGTAAAGGTTGCTATGTACTTTTTACCTTTCTTAAGGTCAGTCTTACTTAAGGTGCCTGCCACAACCATTTATTTCTCACGCAAACCATCCTAGTCGAACTCGACGTCCCTCGAGTACAAGCCCCAAAGGCCTGAACCAATATCATACAAGCACCAAGGAATACCTCCTTTGAATTTGGACGATTAATGTTAGATGATACTAGCAAAACAACCAAAAGATTGAGCACTTAACCGACTCAGGCTATCCTCTTGCTCCAAAACTATCATTGATCGCATAACTGGTTTTGCATTGTCAACTAGATATATGCGGAAGTCTATCTCGAGTTTTAGGGGGAAAATCCCTAACCTAATAAAAAACATCTTCCTACTCATGGATTACTCTAACGGATCGCAAATCATCGATAGATGCTTCAAGTGATTCTAGGTAGCCAAAATAAACTGATCCCTTAGGATCGCATGAAATCTCGAGGGTATTCCCGAGGCAAGTCGAAATTCTAACTACCCTTCTTTCATAATTACTAGCTAACAAATCCATGCTTAGAATCAACCCATAACCCATGAAACCAAAAACATAAGCATTACACTTAAACTCAATCCTTAATATAGATATTCTCAAAGCCGTACAAACCAAAGATAAATGAGCCGAACCACCAACCGGATTTGAGAAAATAATGGGATTTTCTATTATACTAGTACTAAGGTGCAGAGACTCAACTACGGAAGTAGATATGAGCGAATGCGAAGCAGTGAAATCAAAAAGAGTACTAACAGGACTATCAAAAAAATACTAAACTTTACTATCTTTCTCTCAGGTACGCTAGCGGTGAAAGCATGCACTTGCCTTCCTGAAAATCCTGTCCTTGTCCTTGTCTTCTGGGAAATCCTTGATAAGACACCCTACCTCACCATGCTGAAAACAACCACTTGTCTTTTACTTCCTATATTTAAATGACCTACTATACCGCAGAAAAGGTACTTCCTTTCGTTGTGTGATCTATTGTTTCCTTCGCCCTTCTTATATTCCCATCCCCTATTTGTGATTCTTCCCCTTTGGCCTCTTTCTCTTTACCTCCTTTGTGAACCATGCTGACAAGCCTTTCGAACGTTGCCTCCATCGCACGGGAAACCCTACAAAGCTTGGAAGAGAATTAGCCGTAGGTGAAACTACTACGACTATGGATGGAGGTTGGGCGTTTCTTCGCCCTTTGATAGGTGTCGTAGTCTCAACGAGCCAACAGAATCATGCCGTGATGTGGTTGCCTCCTAGAAAGCCAGGAGCCCCGAAGACTCAAGAAAGAAGGAAACTAGGATTCAAATAGAGGATCTAAAGATAGTGCATATGGCTTTGGGGAATATGCTTTTAAAACAAAACTTTTCTTTTGAAAATGCTTCTTTTAAAACCGTTTTGAAAATAATTTTTTGAATCTTTTATCTGATCCGGTAACCTTCAGCTCTGATACCAAGTGAAACACACCACCTCCGTTAAGGTCACTCACAAAGGGAATGCCTTAACTTCATTGGAGCATTTTAGGTAAAAGATGTAGATAAGTTACAAGACAGACAAATAAAGCAGTGGAAAATAAAGTCATTTTATAAACAATGTTGTTCAGTCAAGCTTTTACAGCAGTTGTCTTAATCATACTTAAAAATAATACATAGAACTTTTGTCTTTATTTAAAAACTTCCAAATATAAAAGAAGCATAAAAATAACAATGATATTCCCCAAGAAAGCGTGAACCAGCCATAGCAGTGGAAGAAAGAGTCCAAAGCAATACATCGACTATCTTCGAGCTTGGAAAGAAAACTGAGCTAAGTGGTAACATTTCCTCCCTGTAAACCGGGGGGGTGACGGAAGTAAAGAGGAGAAACAAAACATGGTCAGACATAAGTCTGGTAAGTCCAGTGACTTTCAGCATATAAACTGGCAAAAGCATCATGACATGAACAAACTGAATATAAGACAATACCGTGAGAACAAGGATAACGAGATAACATATGATTAGTATAGATATGATAAGGCAAGATAAACTGAATGTGCTTCTATTCTTTCTCTGCTTCGCTACTACCCTGTTATTCTGATTTTTTTATATCTCTGCATCACCTAACTAGTGTCCCAACTTGTAATCTGTATAAAATGATAATATGATAACGTGATCCCAATTCCCACAATTGTGGTAGCCTTCAGGTGTACATCTATTATTAGGATTCCACCTCAGTCTGCCTAATTGCCATGAATGTGTTAGTTGTACGTTTACTATCCTATCAATCGGCTCCCTACTTGTATTAATTTCTCTTATGCATGTGTCAATCGGCCCTCTCTTGCATGTGGATACCCTGTGATGGTCCCACAATAAGGTATATCAATCCTTATGATTGTAACTCGACACGTTTCAAGATGCACAATGTATAACTACTGGTAGCCAGTGCCTTCTTTTTCCCACTCTGGAGTATGTGCATGCCCGTAAACCGTCAGAACCTACACTGACGTACCCCATGCTACTGTTTTGACCGCTTATAATCAGCCCAGTAATCGTGCCCCACCCTGCCTAGTTCAGGGTACCATGATACACTACGTGGGTTACTACTGAAATGGGTCCCCGTTACTATGGTTTCCTACAGGTTAAGTTTTGTGGGCCTATATATACAAATATTACCCACCTACATGAGATGCACTTAACCCTCCCACTGATTCGAGCATGTTTATTTAACGGCAAAGTTTTGTGGGCCTATATTTACTAATATTACCCACCAACCCAATATGTACTTAACCCTCCTACTGATTCAAGCATGTTTATTTAATTATTAAGTTTGTGTGCCTATATTTACTAAGGTTACCCACCCAACTTGATATGTACTTAACCCTCCCGCACATTATGCAATATTGGTTAACGGTTGTTCATTCATGTTAACTTAACCCACCCTTTCATCATGTCATGTTGGTTAAGTGTTTTCTTATTAACTCAACCCTCCTCACTTATCACGTTGGATTGGTTAAGTGTTTCCTATTAACTTAACCCCATTCATCCATCAAGTTATATTGGTTAAGTGTTTCTTGTTAACTTAACCCCACGTGTTCATCATGTTGTATTGGTTAAGTGTCATCAATCAATTCAAGTTACTTAACCCCACGTGTTCATCATTTTGTATTGGTTAAGTGTTGTTTGCGAACAAATTATACAATTGTTAACAATTGTAAATCCATTCGGTTTTCCTAAACAACAAGGATTGTTGTAGAGGATGTCAAACTCTGGGACCAAAAATATTTTAATTAATAAACCCAATCAAGTTATTCCAAGAATTTGATTGATTGAAAACACAGAAAATAACTGCAATTAAATAATAAGAGAGATTTATATAATAGGAGAAATCAATTAGGGCATAATGACATAGATTAGATTCACACTCATCAATAGCCAACAAATAAATATAGATCTAATTCATGTTTCTGTCACAAACATGAATCAACGATAAATAGATTCTTAGAAACAAATAAGTAAATAACGACAAGCATAGCCCATGCAGGAGCTGAGCTCTTAAACAACCATAGACTATCAGGACAGATTCACAAATTAATTTCTATAAACCTAAAATTAGATCTAAATCTGATAATTGTTAGATCGAACACAAATATACCCTGTGAAGGAGCATAGCTCTTAAACGACACAGAATATGAAGGTTCAGATCTAACCCTTTATTCAGATCCAGATCTACATGTATACAGTCCTCGTCTATTGGCTATGTGATTCATGTTGAATCATATCTGTTAGCATCATCACCCACTAATCAAAGGGGATTAGCTAGACATAGCTAAAGAAGAAGAGAAAAGGAAAACAACAGACATGAACATAAATAAAATATAAAATAAAATAACAACTGAGAGAAAGGGAGAAGAGTTTTATTCCAAGAAGAGAATTACAGAATAAAACTAAATGTGTTTTACAATGAATGAGATAAAGTGCATTTATAGCTGATATGACAAAGGCTACTAGGCAAATTCCATAATGTGGGATTAAAGAATTAGCCCAACTAACACATAAGCTAGTGTGAACGCAGCTGTAGAGTGAGAGACCTTGCAAACGAGCTAATGTAAACGCGTATGAATAGATTTGCAATTTGTAATCACTTGTGGGCATCAAATGGCATCGATATCAATTGTTTTGAGCATGAATAGGAACTCCATAACATCTGCAACAAGTCTCAAAATCAACACTCTTGATGCACAAATTCTTCAAGCTATTCAACAATTACGTGCATTAATCCAATCATCATAAATAATATGAAAACACAACTATAAATACACAGTATCAATTATTTTAAATATAAAACAAGATAAATAAGAGGATAAAATATACACAATTACGTGTATATCAAGTGTCATAAATCAATTCAAGTTACTTAACCCACCTACTCGTCATGTTACTCTAGTTAAGTGTTGCCTTCTTGCGTTAACTTAACCCTACCACAAATCAAGTTATATTGGTTAAGTGTTGCCCTCTTATTTTAACTTAACCTTACCAAAAATCAAGTTATGTTGGCTAAGTGTTTCTTAGTACTTAACCCTACCCATTCATCAGGCCATACTGGTTAAGTGTTTCCTATTAACTTAACCCTGGTCATTCATCTTATTATATTGGTTAAGTGTTTCTCATTAACTTAACCCTAGTTATTCATGTTATATTGGTTAAGTGTTCTTATGAACTTAACCCTAGTCATTCATGTTATATTGGTTAAGTGTTCCTATAAACTTAACCCTAGTCATTCATCTTGTTCATTGCATTAATTTATTTATTAATGCACCAACCTCTCACATTAGATATGTGTTGTTGCAGTTACTGGATGTGCCGGGCAGTTCCGGGCAGTTTTACACTACAACTGAATCTAACCTCGGGTTTTCCTTGAGCATGATGCACTAACCTCTCACATTAGATAGGTGTTGTTGTGGTTACTGTATGTGCCGGGCGGTTCCCGGCAGTTTTACACCACAACTCAATCTAACCTCGTGTTAGGCATATTCGTCTTTAATTTACACATTTACCATATACCCAAATCCAGATTTTACATGCTAATCATCCTAAATTCACAAAACTAGTCATGTTCCAATTCTCAAGTTATGCCTTAACAAAGTTAATTTCAAGTTATGCCCCACAAATTCCCTTTCAACAGATTTTAGCACACTAGTCATTTTAACAAATTAAACCTCACCTAAAGTTCCATCAATATATCTCGCCCAACCATAAATTAAGCCTATAAACTTACATGCACAAAATCGTGGTCATAATTCATGATACAACACATGCCCTATGGTTCAGTTATGTTGCACCATACAAAATTTTCACCAAAAACCCCCAGTCATGATTCATAGTATAAACTATGCCAAATTATAGCCCTTAATTACAAAGCATACCAATTTACCCAAAAATCCCAATTTAGGCGTGTTTACATTTAATAGTTATCCCTATCTTACTACAGATTCTCATGCATAATCTCCTTCTCCCAAATCATAAGCTATTAGATATAATATGCCCCAATTTTTAGGTCTTAAATCATGACATGTACTATGCCTTACATGTTTACAAATCAATTTACGCCCCGAACCCCAAGTCATATGTCCAATATACTTTCTGCCTAAATTTTCAAGTCAAATGTTCGACCCACTTTATGTTTTAAATACAACATATTTAATGTCCTCAATTTAGTTACAAATCAGTTATGCCTAATTATACATAGTTATTACTTTTTTTGCAATTTTGGCGCTGGTCATGTCCAAATCATATATTATGCCCAGTTTTTGAGCTGGTCATGTCCAAATCATATATTATGCCCAATTTTATTTCCAACGTATGTTCATCTCTTATGAGATTTTGCTCAGGCTCGTAGTAGCCTAGCTATGAAGAAAAAAAGGGAAGAAAGAAAGTAGAGACAAAGAATGGATATAATAATATCAAATGAGATAGATCCAATAGAAAGACATATAGAAATAGGCATAACCTCTGATTCAGATTTATTAGAATGTCAGAATCACAATTGAATTTTACTTCTGAAAATAACATAAAATTACAAATTAAAGAACGGTCTAAAATTCTGGGATCTGATTTCTGGAATTGAAAAGTGATCCCTTGACATAGATTATCGAATCTTTAATTTAGATTTGATTCTTGAAAAATAGTTGTTGAATTCGTTGAAATAGCATTTGAATCTCTACTTGAATTCTAAACTTGATTCTACAAAGAACTTGAACGGCATAACCCGATCTTTGATTTATTTTTTATATGAATTAGGGTAGAGTATAGGCGTAATGAAGTTGTGTAGAGAAACTGTAGCCTTAGGGTTGTTTATATAGCATAGGGATCAATGAATCTGGTCAGAACGGGCGTCCAAATGCAGAAAAATGAACCTGGCCTCGGATCTAGAAATAGGGGGAGGTCAACCCCGAGGTCGACCCCTTGGTCAACCTATGTGACCCAAGTAGACCCCCAGGTCGACCCCCTGGTCGACCTGGGTCCTAGACGGGACATTTCCCGCCCAGCCCGGGTGTGTGATTTGAATTTCGAATTTGAATTCAGGCTGTTTTATTCTATTTAAATTCCTGAAAATTCTGAGGGCCATAACTTCCTCATATGAAGTACGATTTACGAAAACTTGGACTCTATTCCAAGCAGAATTTTGAGACGAGCGCAGTGGCTTAACCCGTTTCCTGTAATTCTTCTTATAAAAATTAAGTATACTTTAATTTGTTACTTTTAATATTCTTAGAAAAAACGAGGTGTTATAAGAGCCTAGTATCGGCGACATGATATATGGTACCCATGCTGTCTAGGATTGATACATTTATATTTTAAGTTGTTTATACACTATGCGCTTATAATAGTATCAAATGATTTATTTTAACGTACCAAGCATGTTTGGCTATTATAAGGGAAAACCCTATCCTTCGGCTTGCGTTGCATTGTGTGATGGGACCTAGGTCTTATAATAGCTTCATTTTTCCAAAAAAAGCATTGCGCTGTTTTGTTATATGCACTGGTATTCTTAGGAGGAAACCCGTTCCATGTTATACGGCGTGCTTCCTTGATATATCTGATTTTGAAGTAAAGTTTTAAATAACTATTTTAGTTCTCACACCAGTCACATGACTGACCTGGAGTTTATTGTTTTAACCTAAACTCTGGGTGCCCCTGTTTTCCACACGAGCAGCTAGTAGCTTTGGTTTTGCAGATTTATATTCACAGGATCCTGCTTTACATATAGAATGATATTCGGAAAGCTTTGTATCCATGTATTACTTTCAGCTGTGTTTTGTATTATTTTTCCGCTGCATTTTAAATAGTAAATCTCTGATATTTAGTAAATGTGTAATATTTATTCATACTCTATATATTCTTGTATTCTGATGAAATTATTGTAACAAGAAATGAAATGTTCTTCTGCTTGTGTTCTAATTTGTCATGTTCTCAAAGCAATCCGGGCTTTCCTTCACGTGAAAGTTCGGATCGTTCCATTTTGTATCAGAGCCTTGGTTTGCAGAGCTCGGAGAACAAGACACGTTAGAACCAAACGAAAGAACTCATCAGAGATTGGATTAGTAATATTAAATAGGAATGACTCGTTAGAGATAGGATCAGTAGTATCCAAGAACGAGTGTAAAGAGTGATATTATTTTTAAAATAAAGTTGAAAACAATTTTTGTTTCGAAAATTTAAACTTTATTATTCGTATTTGAATATTTATTTAAATTGAATTTGGACTATAGAGTATATGGAGATTTTGGATATACGTCTGATCCTTGTGTATATGAAGCCTCAAATATACTAGATAGATATAAAATCATACTCTAATCGCCCGGGGATAGTCTTGATGATAGCAGCTGCATCATCTATATTTGTATTTGAGTTTCAAAAGTGGGATATCTGTATATTTCCAATTGAATGGTGTAAGGACCAAAACATAGACAGGGTTTATTGTTGTGAATTGGTATCGAAAACATGATTTTCTATATATATGTCAAAATTATAAATTTGAAACATTAATTCATTAATTGATTGATGGTTGTGTTGTATGATTATTTGTCATTTAATTAAACTATTATGTGAAAGAACGGTACATATAACCAAATTGTACCAAATATTGAACTGTATTGAATATTGTTTGAAATTGCATACGTATTATGTAGATACATTGAACAGGTCATAGCAGGGAAGCCAAGCAGAGGAATAAAATTGTTTGCCTGATAAATAGGTACATATTTATTGTATTTCTTGGGGTTTTTTGATGATTTTATGAGCCGGTTAACTAGCCGCTTGGCTGTTTCTTTTTCTTTTGGATTGGAGAGGCTGGCGATTTCGGGATTTTCCTGGTTCTCCCGTGCAGGGGAGGTTATGGTGAAATTTTTCGAAAATTTAGGGTGTTAGCAAAATTTTTGAAGAATTGGAAAGTTCTTAGAAACTGGAAAGTTGAAGAGCTTAACCACAATTAGAATAATGAAAGTTGAGTTGGTTTATAAAACAACTTTCAGCTCCATTCCTTTTCGAGGACGAAAACATTTTAAGTTGGGGAGATTGTAACAACCCGGAAAATCCGAGCCAATTTAAATTTTTTATTTTGGCCCTTTTTGTGAATTTTGGACATTTAAAATGAATTATTTTAAATAATAACGATGAGAAATTTATTTTGAATAGAATTAGAACGTATATATTTATTTGAATCGACGTTGGAATATAAATATTTATTTTTAATTATAAAAGGAATTGAAAATGGCACGGTAGTTTGAAAATTTGAATTCAAATTTCAAATGAATGTATAAGAATCAAAATAAACCGGATTTTAGCGAAACTAAAAATATTAGAATCTATTTGAAAATATCTTTCCAACGAATCTGAAAAGTGAAAATTTCATAGCGGGAATAAAAAGTTATGCCCAGTTGAAAATTCAAAATAGTCGCTATGGAAATATAGCCCTTAAAAATGGAAATTTTGCAAACGACCTCCGTTTTTGACGAAACCACTTTTGTTGGATATGGGATTTCAAGTTATTGCTAGATTCAAAAATTCATAATTTTTGAAGTTCATATGTGAGCGTGGCAAAAGAAAACGTGTTTTGATAGTTTTTTTCAATTTGGATCGACCAGAAAATGGCCATTTGTCAAACAGTCTCCAAATTCGACGAAATTAGTTTTGTTAGGACCGTATCGTCAAAACATAGCCCGATTTATTTTTTTGGAAATTTTTGGGGTCCGTATATGGCCCCGGTAAATTGAAATGTGCGTTCAAATTCAATATATAGATTTATATTTCGATTTTGGATAAAATTGGTCGAAACGATCGAATCAGCTTACAATACATATCCCATTGGGTTCAGAGTGGGGGTAATTAGCTTGGGACAACAGTCGGTGAGTTCCGTTTGGAGTTCCAGAGAAAAAGTTACTCTTTTTTTTTAAATAGAAATAAATTAAATAAATATTTAAATTCATTAGTCCACCCTTTTTCCCTCTTACCCCCTCCCCCCTCATCATTTGTTTGAAAAAAAACAAATCGAGGGCGACAGAGCCCAAGTCCGCCGCCGCCACCGTCGCGGCCTCCTCTAGAGGCGCCGTTGATCGTGCCATGCCCCCCTCACTCTAATGCCCCTCCTCCTCTACCTCCTCTTTCCATTCACTGTTCGAGAAGCCCCTTCCCCATTTCCCCAATCCACGAGACCCAAAGCCCCCTCCACGTCTAAGAGCCGACGCCACTGTCCCCTACTGCCACACCCTGACGACGGCGCTCATCTCAAGTCTTCGCCTAACCTCTGACCAACAGAGAACCCCTCCCCTCTTCTAAATGTAAGTTTATATATATATATATATATATATATATATTTTAGTTTTTTTCTGTAAATAATTTACAAAAGAAAAGGTTTGATTTTTATTTGTTTAAAAAGATTTGAAAATGAAAAAAATAGCAAAGTATGATTTTTAAAAATGGAAAAATAGCAAAGTATGATTTTTAAAAATGAAATGATAGCAAAGTAAAAATAGAATTTTTATATAGTAGAGAATATAAATATATGTTTTTATATATGTAACATAATAAAAATATAACTTTTATTATATGAGGATTGAAATAAAAATATGAACTTTATTTTTATCGTGAAGTAGTGAGAATAAAGATTCGATTTTCATATGAGTAGAGCAATAAAAAAATTATTTTTATATAATAGAGATAAAAATATGATTTTTATACGATGTAGAATATAAAAATTTAATTTTTATATTTGTAGCGATATAAAAATGCGATTTTTAATATAAAAACTATACACCATTTTAAAATGTGATATTTAATATGGACAACGTAGAACAGACTGCATTAGAATTCTAGGCAAATCCAGACGGTTCAGAAATTCAGAAATAAAACTGGTGGAGTGGATCCCAAAGGTGAGAACTCCCCATTATAATTTTTCTATATAGTTATTTATTATGTAACTGCATATATGAACTGTTCCCCGTCGCCCACAGACCATGAACTACTTGTTTGTTTGGTTGTGTAGTTGATTGGATTATTAGTTTGAATTTGGTTGTTTGGGTGAAATGGAATTTATTAGATTGGTATGTGTATGGCGCGGGCCATTATTAGACTGGGGATAAGTCTAGGCCTTATCCCGTTTCTAGAATCGCGCCGTTATGTCGCCAAAATTTTCTAAAATATGTTAGAACAATAAAAATATCATTTTTATTGTGTAAATGAACCGAATAAATATTTTATCGTTAAAAATATAATTTTTAACGGGTATATGAATAAAATAAATATTCATTTACAAATCAGACGATTTTTTTATGTACACTGATTTGAATGATATAGATTGGGACGATAAATTTTACACATCGCCCAACTGCACAAATAAAATTCATTATTTGTTGACTGAAACCCCATGCGGGTATTGGGATGATATTGGACATACATTAATCCAAATAGTTAGTTGTATGTCAATCGATTGGTTGACAGACTGTTATAAGCATTAAATATTTATATTTAATGCTTATACAGTGTAGAATGCACTCTGGATGATGGATGATGATTTATCACTGTTGTTGTATGCATGTACTTTATGAAATCCATATAATAAAATTATATTGTAATTGACTGTGTCTGATTCCAGCTTAGAAAGAATGAATATTTTAAAATAACAATTCTTTTGGAATAACGAATATTTTCAAATAATATTCGTAAAAGAATCAAAATCTGATTTTTGATGTCCGATTTGGGATGGACACAAATATATTTAAATATATAAAGCCATGTTGATTAGATTAATGCCATTTTGACATGAACGATATTTATATAGATTTTATTCAAATTTATAACGAATATCGAAAAATAATTGATTTCAAAATCTAGTGTTTTGAAAATATTATCATTTATATATCGATGATATGGAATATTCAATTTTGATTAGAAATTGAATATGAAGTTGAAATCATTTTGAAAACGAATTTAAAACAATTTATAAAGTACATTTTAAATGGAAATCGATGAAATAATATATATATATATATATATATATATATGTATATAATGGCCGGAATAGAACGCCCCGCGCTGCGACAGTTTGCGAATTTCGACCATTGACTTCAAATGGACGTTACGGGAGATCCGACAGTCGGATTCTCCTTAAAATAGAACCGTTGGGTTCGTATCGAAAAGAGCTTTCTAACGAATTTAGAGATTTGAAATCTAACGGTTGGATTTGGAATTATATCCAAATCAAATTTGGAAAAGATCGTTGTAACTGCATTTCGATGGCCGTTTGTGGAAATCTACTGTACTGGCCTTGATAAAATTATTAAAAATGTCAATTATTAGTGTAAAATCATAATATAGGATTTGGAAAGAATTGGGTTGAAAAATTCCATATTTGAAAAGATAAAAATAGTTTTTTATGAAAATGAGTAAATCCATTATTATTTTTAAAATAAATAAATTGGATTTGAAATGGTTTTAAAAACAACCAGGATTTCCAGTATATGAATTGGAATGGATTTGAATCGAAATTATGCTCGGAATATTTCGATATTAGATTTCGAGATTATACGGAGATTGCGGAGGAATTTTGAAGATATATATATATTGTTATTCCAATACGATATTTGTTGGTTTCAGAATTTGATATTGAATATAAGCCGATATATTTTCTATTCAGAGCCTTGTATTTAATATCAAATTGGATTTTGGGTTCATCGTGAATGGTATCTTTAATAATATTGTTCTTGAATCGAATGGAGTTAAGAAAACTAGAAACTAACTAGAGATTAGTCAAGTTCAATGGTTTCCTGGGTATTGATCTGATGTTGGTTTCGGCCTACGGGGTTAATCCTTAGGGGATTGTTCTCTTACTAATTAACGGTTAAAGGCTAATGTGAATTGGGTTTATTGTGAACTGTGTTTTTAACGACATTCGTTCTTTAACCCGATTTACAGTGAAATGTGATTTGGGATTTATAAATCTTTTTATTTAGATTTAACGAGAATTTTCCAAGGTATCATTTTCCAATTTAATATGTTAAATTGGAATTGAATGGAATTCGATTTGATAATAATTAAAGTGAACTTCTATGGAGGAAGACTATTAATACATATGGAATTTAAGAGGAGTTGACATTAATCCATTTATATTATTGGTCGGATATGGAAACTAATATCAATTATATATTGGTTTGTTTTTCCGTGAAGATTTCATAATTAATGGAATGTGATTTGGGTGTGGTGAATGGTATCTTTAATAATACTATTCTTAGACCCAATGGAGTTAAGAAAATCAGAAACTAACTGGAGATCAATTAAGTTGAATGGTTTCCTGGGTATTGATCTAATGTTGGTTACGGCCTTCGGGGTTAACACTTAGGGAATTGTTCACTTGCTAATTTACAGTTAAAGACTGATGGAATGGAATGTGATTTTGGGTTTATCGCGAACCGTGTTTTAAATGACATTGGTTCTTTAACCCAGTTAAAGAAAGGATATGATTTCCCAAGTTAAACAATTGTTAATATTGATTATTGGTAAGATTAAAACCAAGCGGAGTTTTAATGCATCTTTAATTAGATTGAAATGATATCCAAAGGAAGATTAAATAATAAATTTAAAGAATTTATCTTTGATAAAACTAATGGGAACCTTTCCCAAAGTATATGAATATTTGGATAAAGGAATATTCTGGATTGGAACGAGGCGTATGTTGTGTTTTTATATCAATTGTTTATTAAATACGCGGGTTATTCAGAAACACCGGGTTTATCCCATTTTGAATAACTGGTTCGACGATGTGTTGAGGATGAAGATGGTGGTTGAAGACCAGAGGTCTTCACATCGTTTGGATGATTACTGATGTCTTGACTGGGTTGTACATCCAAGGCAAGGTAATAAGTGGTGATCGTCCAGATGTACTTGGAGACCAACGGATATGCCAGGGCCTCTCCCATGTATTGGACATATATGGAAGGAATAAGGTGCCTCCGGTTTCGTTCAGACCCAGAACAAACTTGCAAATGGATGTGTGTCAGACATCGGATTTCATTATGTGTGACTGATATATATCGGTTGCATAGCGTGAATTGCCTGTGTGTCATGCTGAGATGCAAATGATCAAGGTTACCATTGAAAAGCAGAGTCTTGTGGTTGATGACAAAGCACGACCTTTGTGGCATAGCTTTGTGTAGCGTTAATTCGTGAGCCTCACACCCCGGTGTGAACCAGAAACGGGAGAGGACATCAGAGAGGGCATGTGTTTCCTTCTAGCTAGGTGTGGTGTTTTGGGTTTTACACGCCCGGACATTTTACTTTTGTGGATGATGGATTGTGAGGCACCTCGGTTATATCGGTCGATCCGGGACCGATGGAGTCATTTGGCTCATTGACGCCCTATAAGGCAGGGAAACGCAGTGTTCAAAAATTTTAATCCACATCGAGTGGAGCGGCCCTGAGGATCCAAAGGTCACTCGAGCTCTGACCTGAGACACGGGCTAGAGCATCTCAAAGCGGTAAGGACAATCCCTTGTCTTAGTTCACAGTTGGAAATCCAACTCCCAATACGTGACTTTACGGTTTTGATTGTAGAGCCCAGTATTGGCGACATGATATATGGTACCCATTCCGTCTAGGATTGATACGTTTATATTTGAAGTTGTTTTATACACTATGCACTTATAATAATATCAAATGATTTGTTTTAACGTACCAAGCATGTTTGGCTATTATAAGGGAAAACCCTATCCTTCGGCTTGCGTTGCACTATGTGACGGGACCGGGTCTTATAACAGCTTCATTTTTCGAAAAAAGCATTGCGCTGTTTTGTTATATGCACTGGTATTCTTAGGAGGAAACCCATTCCGTGTAATATGGCGCGGTCCCTTGATATATCTTATTTTGGAGTAAAGTTTTAAATAACTATTTTAGTTCTCACACCAGTCACATGACTGACCGGGAGTTTATTATTTTAACCTAACTCTGGGTGCCCCTATTTTCCACATGGGTAGCTAGTAGTTTTGGTTTTGCAGATTTATATTCACAGGATCCTGGTTTAAAGCTAGAATGATATTCGGAAAGCACTGTATCCGTGTATTACTTTCAGCTATGTTTTGTATTATTTTTCTGCTGCATTGTAAATTGTAAATCTCTGATATTTAGTAAATGTGTAATATTTATTCATACTCTGTGTATTCTTGTATTATGATGAAATTGTGGTAATGAGCAATGAAATGTGCTTCTATTTGTGTTCTGATTTGTCGTGTTCTCAAAGCAATCCGGGCTTTCCTTCACGGGGAAGTTCGGGTCGTTCCATAAACCCAGTGTGAAAAAAATAAATCTTTTAATTAAAATTTAAAGAAGAATTACCAATTAATTAACATTTAATTGGAACTGAAAATGGAATGTGAATCGGGTTTATTGTGAACTGTTTTTTTCAACGACATTCATTTTTAACCCGATTACAATGAAATGGGATCTGGAATTTATAAATCTTTTTATTAAGATTTAATGGGAATTTTCCAAAGTAAAGTTTTTTCCAATTTAATATATTAAATTGGAATTCAATGGAATTAGATTGATAATAATCGAAGTGAACTTCTGTGGAGGGGGACTGTTAATACATATGGAATTTAAAAGGCTTTGCCGTTATTCCATTTATATTATTAGTTGGATACGGAAATTGATATCGATTTTATATTGATTTTTTTTTCGTGAGGATTCCATAATTAATGGAATGTGATTTGGGTTTATCGTGAACTGTGTTTTAAATGACATTAGTTCATTAACCCAGTTAATGGCCAGATTACATGTCTATCATTGTATTTCGAATTGTATGGTTGATCTCTGCTAAATATATATCTGTTTGGTGGTAGATAATTATTCTCTTGCTTGACACCATTCTCTGAGACGTATGAGCTTAGAGGTTATATATCAGCAAAAATCAATAGTACGGTGTAGATTGTCGATGCGACATGTTTGTGTTTCATAAGTTAAATAATAATTAATATTGATTTTTGGAATGATTAAAACTAAGTGGAGTTTTAATGAATCTTTGATTAAATTGAAAAGTGAATGTGATAATTAAAAATATCAATTCGAGAAAATGTTCGAAAATGGAGTATCGCCAGTTTTGTTCCTAGCGATAGTTAAATCTTTATTTAGATTTGAATGGGAAATGGTAATTAATTTTACTAATAACACCATGTTGTTAGATACGGAGTATTACCAGTTTTGCTCCGTAGGATGAATAGTTTGGGATAGGGAAATAAAATAAATGATTACTTCGGTGTGATTTGCTAACCCCGACTAGTCTGGAAAACCTTAACATGGTTTGAATTGGCATCCAAAGGAAGACTAAAGAATAAATTTTAAAGAATTTATCTTTGATAAAATTAATGGGAACCTTTCCCTAAGAATCTGAATATTTGAATAAATTAATATTCTAGATTGGAATGAGGCGTATGTTGTGTTCGTGTAGCATTGGTTTATAATATATGCGAGTTATTCGGAAAGACCGGATTTATACCCATTCTGAATTACTGATTCGACGATAAGTCGATGACAAAGACGTTGGTTGAAGACCGGAGGTCTTCACATCGTTCGGATGATTACTGATGTCTTTATTGGGCTATACACCCAATACAAGGTAATAAGTCGTGATCATCCAGACGTACTAGGAGATCGATGGATATGCGAGGGCCTCTCTCCTTTATTAGACATATGGGATGAGGAATAAGGAGCCTCCGGTTTCATTCAGACCCAGAACGAACTTGTAAATGGACTGTGTGTCTGAAATTGGATTTTATTCTATGTTGATTGATTTCTATTATATATATATCTGTTTGGCGGCTGAGAATTTATTCTCTTGCTTAACGACATTCTCTGAGACATACGAGCTTAGAGATTATGTATCGATAGACATCAGTCGCATGGCGTGATTTGCCTGTGTGGCATGCTGAGATGCAAATGATCAAGGCTTCTGTTGAAAAGAAGAGTCTTGTGGTTGATGATCAAAGCACGGCTTTAATCAAGCATAGATTTGTGTGTAGCATTAATTCAAGGGCCTCACACCTCAATATGAGTCAAAAATGGTATAAGGGAACGCAGTGAGTGCATGACGTTTCTTTCTAGCTATGGGTGGTGTCTGGGTTTTGCACGCTCTGACATTGTTATATTTTTACCTATGTGGTTGATGGATTGCGAGTGCCTCAGATATATCGGTCTCTTTGGAGCCGATAGATAGGTCCTATAGGACCAGTAAATGTGTGTTCAGGATTAACCAATCCACTAACGTAAGTGTGGACCGGCACTGCAGGATCCAGGGTTGCCCAGAGTGTGTAGTCCTGCGGCACTTGCTAGAGTGTCTCGAAGTGAAAAGAAGTACGTCCCCTGTCTAGACTCATGATGGAATTCAAATTTCCAATAAAAAATTACGGATTTGATTATAAATTATATATGGCGACATAGTAGATGGTAGCTATGCCGCCTAGGATTGATATTTATGATTGAATTTGCTTGTGAAACATGTATGCACTCGTAATAATATCAAATACTTTTGTGTTATTCGTACCAAGCATGTTTGGCTATTATAACGGAAAACCCTATCCTTCGGCTTGCGTTGCATTGTGTGATGGGACCTGGGTCTTATAATAGCTTCATTTTTCCAAAAAGCATTGCGTTGTTTATTCTATGCACTAGTATTCTTGGGAGGAAACCCATTCCGTATTATACGGTGTGGTCACATGATTTACTCTATTTTTAAAGTAAAAATTTAATAACTTATTTAGTTCTCACACTAGTCACATGACTGATCAGGAGTTTATTGTTTTAACCTAAACTATGGGTGGTGCCCCTATTTTCCACATGGACAGCTAGTAGTTTTGGTTTTGTAGATTTATATTCACAGGATCCTGGTTTACAGTTGGAATGATATTCAGAAAGCTCTGTATCCGTTTATCTCTTTCAGTTGTGTTTATTTATTATCTTCCGCTGCTATGTAATGTATTTTAATCTCTGGTATTTATCAAATGTATATTATTTATTCAAACTCTGTATATTCTTGTACTTTGATGTAAATTGTTGTAATAAGCAATGAAATGTTCTTCTGTTTGTGTTCTGATGCGTCGTGTTCTCAAAACAATCTGGGATTCCCTTTACGGGGAAGTTCGGGTCGCCACAATGTCATTTTTAACAATGAATCATCTTTAATGAAATTAATCATTCATTAAAAATGTCCTTTTTAACATCTAAACAATTTCTAATAAACATGTCATTTTTAACGATGAATCATATTTAATGAAACTAATCATACGTTAAAAATGTCCTTTTTAATGTCTAAACAATTTCTAATGAACATGCCATTTTTAACGATGAATCATTTTTAATGAAACTAATTATACATTAAAAACGCCCCTTTTAATATCTAAACAATTTCTAATGAACATGTCATTTTTAATGATGAATCATTTTTAATGAAACTAATCATACACTAAAAATTTCATTTTTAATTTCTAAACTATTTCTAATAAACATATCATTTTTAACAATGAATCATTTTTAATGAAACTAATCATACATTAAAAATGTCCTTTTTAACATCTAAACAATTTATAATGAACATGTCATTTTTAACGATGAATAATTTTTAATGAAACTAATCATACATTAAAAATGTCCCTTTTAATATCTAAACAATTTCTAATGAACATGTCATTTTTAATGGACAAATCATTTTTAATAATGAATCAAAACATATATTAAAAAATGTTATTTTTAATGCTTAACTATTTATTCTAAAACATGATAAATTTGTGATTCATATATATACAATAAAAAGTAAATTTTTATTGTGTAAACAATTATTTCCAACATGACAATTTCTATGATACACATATACAATAAAAAGGAAATTTTATTGAATAAACAATTATGACCAATTCTATGATTCGTATATACAATAAAAATATAATTTTGTTGTATAAATATTTTTGACAAATTCTATGTTCGCATATAAAATAAGAAGATAATTTTTATTGTATAAATATTTTTGACAATTTCTATGATTCACATATACAATAAAAGGATAATTTTTTTTTCATAGCAATTTTAACAAAACATGAATAATTTATTTTCATATATACAATAAAAAATGATTTTTATTGTATGATCAATTTCAAACAAACATGAATAATTTATTTTCTAACATACATAGTTCAATTCATTTTTTCAACGCAATCACAAACAATAATCTCAAATTTTATACCACACATACATGAATTTCACATCGAAATCAATAATAAATTTTATTTTAGAGATCTCACAGTGATTTTGAATTCTTCAAAAATTATAGATTACTCTAAAATTTCCCTGTCACTTCTAAAATGTTGTCGACACTGCCACGATCCCAACGGTTCCTGTTTCATTTGGTTTCGACATCATATGAACGAGTTATGATTTTTATCGCATTAGTAATATTTTAAATTTAATTAAATAAATAATAAAATAAAAAAAGATTTCACCTTCTTCCACCTTACAGAACCAAGGTCGATCCTTTTCTTATTTGTTCAAAACTAGGGTCTAACATTTCGATCTACACACTTGACTTCGCGACTATTGGACAATTCCACGTCGGAGAGGGAGGAAGCGCGTGCCAGGGGGTGCCTACAATGGCGGACTCAATCGCACCGAGTAGGCAGGGCGGTGGTTGATACGTCGGTGGTTTGGGGAGGTGGCGCGATCAAAATACTCCACTACAGGGGGCGTTGTCCGTATGGATGTGAAGGATGTAGAAATCTTTACAATATTCTCCAAAGGATGGAATTATTTTACTGAGAGGATTGAGAGTTATTGGGAGAGGAAGGATTGAATAGTTCTGGTCACACACGATAAGATGGTAGCATCTATGAAAATGAATTAGGGTTTTGTTAATCCTATATTTATAATATAATATTATTTAATTCTCTAATTTTTAAAAAAGCCCGTTAACTAATATTAACTCCAAAATAAGCTCACTGACTGTCGTCCCTAGCCAAATAACCCCATTCTGGACACAATGGATATGGTTTCATCAGCCCAATTAACCATTCCAGCATATTTTTCTTGAAATTAAAATATAAAACATTTAATATTTAATTTGATCGTACACTTTAATTTACTGAGGCCACATACTGATTCCAAAATTTCCCAAAAAAAATCAAGCTATGCTTTGACGATACGATCCTGGCAAAAATAATTTCGTCGAATTTGGAGACCGTTTGCAAAATGAATATTTTTAATATATTTGTTTTTATTTAAAAATGGAATATTTAAATTCTGACACACATTTTCTGTTAAAATTTCTAAAAATAATATTTTTAAATTGGTTCTGATTTTCCGGGTAGTTACAATCTACCCTACTTAAAAAAAAATCATCCCCGAAAAGGAAACAATAGTTAACTAGGAAACAAAATGGAAAATGTAAAATATTTTTAATGTACCTCAACACAAGAGCTAATCAGAGATGTCCACTCCGCACTTGGGATAAGCCTTTTTAATGTCATCCTTGGTCTCCCATGTACAGTCTCTAGGATCTCTGCTCCACTTTACTTTGACTAAATGGATCCTCTTGTTCCTCAGAATTCTAGTTTCTTTGCTAATAATTTTCATTGGCTCTATTCACACTGCTAAGCTTGGGGTAATCTCCAAATCTTGTTGTGTTGTTTCCTCCACAATCAAGTCTGGATCATGTACATGCTTTCAAAGTTGAGACACATGAAATACATCATGCACCCCTGGTAATTATTCAGGCAAATGAACCCTGTAAGCAAGAGTTCCAATTATTTCTTGTATAGGGAATGAACCAATGAATCTAGGCGCAAACTTCCCTGTCTTCCCGAAACGAGCTACTCCTCTCAATGGGGAATTTCTCAAGTACACAAAATCACCAACAAAAAATTCTAAATCCCTTCTTCTTGAATTTGCATAACTCTTTTGTCGGTTCTGAGCTATCTGAAGTCACTTCTTAATGAAATTGACTTTATATGATGCTTCCCGAATCATGTCGGGACCCAGTACTAGTCGATTGCCTGGTTCTACCCAACATGCGGGGGATCTACATGGCCTGCCATACAATGCTTCGAATGGAGACATTTGTAAGCTTGCTTGGTAATTGTTATTATATGAAAACTCAACCAAATGCAAGTGATCTTCCCACGATCCTCCAAAATTGAGAATACATGCCCGCAACAAGTCTTCTAGTAAACGATTAACCCTCTCAGTCTGGCCATCTATCTGAGGATGATAAGCGGTGCTCAGATACAACTTTTTCCCCAGCTCCTCTTGGAATGCTTCCCAAAATTTACTAACAAATATCGGATCATGAGTACTAACAATACTACTGGGAACTCCATGTAGTCTGATAATTTCTCGGAAATAAATCTATGCTAGTCTTTGAGCTGTTCTAGTAGATCTGATAGGAATAAAATAGGCGGTTTTCATGAAACGATCTACGATCACCCATATATTGTCATTCCCTTTCCTGGTTCGTGGCAAACCATCAATGAAATCCGTGGAAATTTAATCCCACTTCCAATCTGGAACCTCTAGTGGTTGTAACAATCCTGCGAGTTTTTGCTGATCGCTTTTGACTTGATGGTAAGTTGGACACAAGCTAACATATATGGAAATGTCTCTTTTCATATATCTCCACCAGCACGTGCGCTTGAGATCATGATACATCTTATTCAGCCTTAGATGAATACTAAGCTTGGACTTGTGACATTCATCCATAACTTCTCTTCTGAGCTCGGCAATATTCAGAACACAAATTCGGCCTAATAGCCTCAGAACTCCCTTGTTATCAATCTATAAACTCGAGGGTTCGCCTTCTCGAACTCTTTTACTAATCCTATGAATAAATTCATCATTCTTCTAAAGAGAAGATATTTTATCAATCAATGAAGGTGTAATAATGAGATTAGCGATGATCGCATTCTTCTTGCTGAGCGAATTAGCTACAACATTGGCTTTTCCTAGATTATACAACATATCCAGACCGTATGATGCAAGAAATTCTAACAAACACTACTGCCTCAAAATCAAGTCCTTTGGGTGAACAGATACTTCAATGATTTATGATCTGTATATAATTCGAACTTCTTACCCAAAAGATAGTGCCTCCATATTTTCAAAGAAAAAACGACGGCTAGCAACTCAAGATAATGAGTAGGATATCTCTTCTCATGTGTCTTTATCTACCATAAGCAACTACTTTTCTTCTTTGCATCAATACCGCACCAACTCCTTCAAGAGAAGCATCCGTATACACGGTCAAATCTTGATTGCCATCTATAATAGTCAACACTAGAGTAGTAGCCAACCGTAATTTCAGCTCTTGGAAAGCTGTCTCTCATTCAGGCGTCCAATTAAACTTTTTATGCTTCTTGGTAAGCTTCGTTAATGGACAAGATAGCTTCGATATTTTTTTAACGAATTTCCGATAATAGCCAGCCAATCCTAGAAAACTTCTGACTTCTGTAGGAGTTCTAGGCTGCTTCCAATGTCGAATGGCTGTGATTTTGCCTGGGTCCACTGAAATTCCTTCTTTGATACTACGTGACCGAGGAACTTCACTTCTTCTTGCCAGAATACGCGTTTAGAAAATTTGGCATTTAAAACATTATTTCTCATAATTTCCAAAATTTCTTCCAAATTCTTTGCATGCTCGTCAGTGGACTTAGAGAAGATTAAAATGTCATCAATGAAAACCAACACAAATTTATTTAAGACATTGCGGAATACTATGTTCATTAAATCGACAAAGTAAGCAGGAGCGTTACGTAAGCTGAACGACATTACTAACCACTCATAGAATAGGTCTGGACCTCGAAATGCTGTCAAAGGAACACACTCTTCAACAATACGCAATTGATGGAAACCTATAACTAGGTCCATTCTAGAAAACACTTGCGCTCTATTCAAGCGATCTAATAAATCATCAATATGCTGCAGTGAATATTTATTTTTCAATGTCTGCTTATTGAGGTCCTGGTAATCCACACATATTCTGAGAGTACCGTCTGACTTTGGAACAAACGCTACTACTGAACCCCAATTTGAAAAGTAAGGCCTGATCAAAACTTCCCACAAAAGTTGTTTAGTTTAATTGTAACACCCCGTATTTTATGAGAATATTAAAAGAACAAATTAAAGAATACTTAATTTTTAAGAGAGAAATAAGGTAAACTGGTTACGCCATTGCGTTTGTCTCGGAATTCTACCTGGAATAAAGTCCAAGTTTTCATAAATCGGACTTCGTATGAAGATGTTATGGCCTTTGGAAGATTCAGGAGAAATTCAGAAAATTAAATAGTAAAATAACCCAGATAGGTCGACCTATACCAAGGCAAGTCGACCAGGGGGTCGACCTCCCCTTATACAGGTCGACCAAGGGGTCGACCTACCCCCTCGCCCAGATCCAAATCTAAGTCCTTTATGACCTATTGCTGAGTCCTTTATGACCTATTGCTTAGTCACTGGGGCTTAGGTGGCAATTCTTGATAACTCTATCTAGTCTGGACGGTTGTGATTGCTCCTAATCGATCTAACGGCTTACATAAGATTTAACTTATATAAAAGCAACCCTAGTCCTCAAACCCAGAATCAAACAAATTCATTCCAAGGAACCACCATGCCATCCATGATCGTTCTAGTTTAGCCACCATTCCTTCTTTAAGTTGAAAGCAAGATTAAAGCTACGAATCAAAACATACTTAGAGAAAATTATAGTCTTCTTCAAGGGATTGCTTTTCAAATTCAGAAAACAGATCCCAGAAAAACAAGACTTTCATTTCTTTGTAAGTTCTGTTATTATTTAGATGTGAACGACTAAAAGTTGTGATTTGTAATAAAATGAAAACTAGAATAATTCCTAGTTGTAAGTTAAAAACGATGCTGATTTATGCCTATTCTTGTAACGACCTATTCTTGTAACAATTCTATCGTATATGCTTGTGAGATTATTGTAGTTATATGTTGATGTTAAACCAATCGTATATTATGTAAATTTGGTGACTTTTTAATTTTATGTAACATGCAAGTTGTTCAGATCTACATTTAGACCTATGTTTATTGAATCATGCAAGTTGTTTACATCCACATTTAGATCTATGTTTATTGAATCATGCAAGTTGTTTAGATCTACATTTAGATCTATTTTTATTGAATCATGCAAGTTGTTTAGATCTACGTTTAGATCTATGTTTATTGAATCATGCAAGTTGTTTAGATCTACATTTAGATCTATATTTATTAAATCATGCAAGTTTTTAGATCTACATTTAGATTTATTTTTTATTGAGTCATGCAAGTTGTTTAGATCTACATTCAGATCTATGTTTATGTAACAATTGAGAATTTCGCTCGATCCAAATCGATCGCTTAACCGACCAAGACCGTTCAAAACCCCCGATTGTTTTGAGAACACGGCAAATCAAAATGCAAACAGAAGAACATTTCATTACTTATTACAACAATTCATCAAAATACAAGAATATACAGAGTATGAATAAATATTACACATTCGATAAATATCAGAGATTACAACACATTACAAAGCAGCGGAAAAATAATACAAAACACAACTAAAAGTAATACACGGATACAGAGCTTTCTGAATATCGCTTCAGCTGTAAATCAGGGTCCTGTGAATATAAATCTGCAAAACCAAAACTACTAGCTGCTCGTGTCAAAATAAAGGCACCCAGAGTTTAGGTTAAAAAAATAAACTCCAGTTCAGTCATGTGACTAGTGTGAGAACTAAAACAGTTATTTTAAGCTTTAATTTAAACCAGATATATCAAGGTACCAAGCCGTATAACACGGAAAGTGTTTCCTCCCAAGAATACCAGTGTATATAACAAAACAGCTCAATGCTTTTTGAAAAAACGAAGCTTTTTAAGACCTAGGTCCCATCACACAATGCAGCACAAGCCGAGGATAGGGTTATCCCTTATAATAGCCAAACATGCTTGGTACGTTAAAAACAAATCATTTGATACTATTATAAGTGTATAGTGTCAAAACAATTTCAATCATAAATATCCATCATAGACGGCATGGGTACCATATATCATGTCGCCATACTAGGCTCTACAATCGAAACTGCAAATGTCACGTATAGGAAGTTGGGTTTCCATCTATGAACCGAGGCAAGGGATCGTCCTCACCGCTTCAAGACTGTCTAGCCTGAGTCTCAGGATCAGAGCTCGAGTGACCCTTGGAGCGACAGGGTCGGTCCACTGATGTGGATTAAAATGCCTGAACACTACGTTTCCCCGCACTTTGGGGTGTAAATGAGCCAAATGACTCCACATAGTCACCGATATATCCGAGGAGCCCCGCAACAGCAACAACCACATAGGTGAAAATAATATAAATGTCAGGGCTGGTAGGTCACTGACACCACCCTAGCTAGAAGGAAATGAATGCCCTCCCTAAGGTCCTCTCCCGTTTCTGGTTCACAACCGGGGTGTGAGGCTCGTGAATCAACGCTACACAAAGCTATGCCACACAGGCCGTGCTTTGATCATCAACCACAAGACTTTGCTTTTCAACAGAAGCCTTGATCAATTGCCTCTTAGGCATGCCACACAGGCAATTCACTCCATGCGATTGATATCCATCAATATATAACCCCTGAGCTCGTATGTCTCAGAGAAGGGCGTTAAGCAAGAGAATAAATTCTTCGCCATCAAGCAGATATATATTTAATCGAAATCTATCACACAGAATAAAATCCAATGTCATACACACAGTCCATTTACAAGTTCGTTCTGGGTCTAAACGAAACCCGAGGCACCTTGTACATCGCATATCCATCGATCTCCAAGTACATCAGGATGATCACCAACTGTTTCCCACCTCTCGGGTGTACATCCCAATCAAGATCATCAGTAATTATACAAACAACGTGAAGACCTCCGGTCTTCGACCACTGTCTTCATCCTCGACACATCGACGAATCAGTTATTCAGAATGGGATAAACTCAGTCTTTCTGAATAACTCGTGTATATAATAAACAAGTTTTACACAAACACAACATACGCCTCATTCCAATTCAGAATATTCTTTTATTCAAATATTCTTATACTTTGGGAAAGGTTCCCATTAATTTTATCAAGGATAAATTCTTTAAATTTATTCTTTAATCTTCTTTTGAATATCAATTCAAACTAGTCGGGGTTAGCGAACCACACCGAAGTGATCATTTATTTTATTTCCCAATCCCAACCTATTCATCCCATGAAGTAAAACTGGTCATACTTCATATCTAACACCATGGTGTTATCGGTAAATTCAATTACCATTTCACATTCAAATCTAATAAAATATTTAACTATCGCCTGGAGCAGAACTGGTGATACTCCATTCTCGATCATTTCAATCTAATTAAAGATTCATTAAAGCTCCACTTGGTTTTAATCTTCCCAAAAATCAATATTAATGATTATTTAACTTGGAAAATCATATCCTATCTTTAACTGGGTTAAAGAACCAATGTCATTTAAAACACGGTTCACTTTAAACCTAAAATCACATTCTAATTCAATTCCAATTAAATATCATTTAATTGGTATACTTCATTAAATCTAAATAAAAAGATTTAATCTTTTTCTCAACTGGGTTTAAGTACAGTGTAATGAAGACACCATTCACGACAAACCCAAATACCATTTGATATTAAATACAAGGCTTTGAATAGAAATATATTGGTTTATATTCAATATCAAATTCTACGACCAACAAATATCGTATTTGGAAATAACGATATAAATATATCTTTCAAATTTCCATAACAATATCTGTATAATCACGAAATCCAACATCGAAATATTCCAAAGACAATTTCGATTCAAATCCATTCCAATTCAATTCTTGGAAATTCTGATTACTTTTAAAACCCTTTCAAATCTACTTTATTTATTTAAAAATAAATGAATTATAATTCTAGTTCAAAACTAGTTCATTTCGATAAAAATCGATTTTTATCTTTTCAAATATAGAATTTTTCATTCCAATTCTTCCCAAATCATTTCTTATGATTTTACACAAATTATTACTATTTATAATAATTTTATCAAGGCCCGTATAGTCGATTTCCATCAACGGCCATCGAACTGCACTTACAATGACCTTTTGCAAATTTGATTTGGACATAATTCCAAATCCAACCATTAGATTTCAAATCTTTAATATTCTTTAGAAAGCTCTTTTCGATACGAACCCAACGAATTCGGTTTTACTAGAATCCGACGGTCGGATCTCCCGTAATGTCCATTCGAAGTCAATGGTCGAAATTCACGAACTGCTGTAGTGCGGCGCGTTCTTTTCAGGCCATTATATATATATATATATATATATATATATATATATATATATATATCATCGATTTCCTTTTAAAACGTATTATATAAATCGTTTTAAATTCATTTTCAAAACGATTTCAACTTCATATTCAATTTCAAATCAAAATTGAATATTCCACATCATCGATATACAAATGATAATATTTTCAAAATATTATATTTTGAAATCACTTCTTTTTCTATATTCATTTTAAAATCGAATATAATCGATATAAATATCGTTCGCATCAAAATGGCGCATATCTAACAAACACGGCTTTATATATTTCAATAACTTCGTTATTCCATTCAACAAATGAATATTTTCTTTAACACATGAATATATATATTTTTATTCAACACATGAATATTTATTTTATTCAACACATGAATTTTCTTTCTATTCAACACATGAATTTTCTTTCTTTTCAACACACGAATTTTCTTTCTATTCAACAAATTAATTTTCTTTCTATTCAACACATGAATTTTCTTTCTATTCAACAAATGAATTTTCTTTTATAATATTCCTTATTTTCCAAATTGGAATGAGGCCCAATCAATTACCATATAATGTTTATTATATGGATTCCATACAACACATGTATATAATAGCAACGATAAATAATCAACCATCATCCAGAGTGCCCCACACAACTGCATGAGCATTAAATATAAATAATTAACGCTTACACAGTCTGTCAAACCATCGATGGACATACAACTAAACAATCGGGATTTGTGTATGTCAAATATCATCCCAATACCCGTGTGGGGTTTCAAATCAAAAAACACATATTTTTATTTGTGCAGTTGTGCGATGTGTAAAATTTATCGTTCCAATCAATATCAGTCAAGTCGGTGTACATAAACAAATTGTTCGATTTGTAAATGAATATTTATTTTACTTCAACCCTTGAATATATATTTTATTTTGACACATGAATATATATTTTATTTCAAAACATGAATATATTTTTTATTTCAGCACATGAATATATATTTTATTTCAACACAGGAATATCTATATTTTATTTCAATACATGAATATATATTTCCCACATCACAAATTAGCAGTCAAATTTCACAATACAGCAATCAAACAAACAAGTCATCCAATGTCTGTGGACGACGGGTGTCGGGTGCTGCTAAGCACCGTCTGCATCCTAGTATATATTTCAACTAGAAATTAAAATATAAGTGAGGAGTTCTCACCAACTAGCTAAACCAATACACCGTGACTCTTCATATGTAGGAAATCTTCGCCACTCGCCTTTTATCACTTTCGTTGTCCGCATCCACACATATATAAAAATCACATTGTTATTATCTACTTTATATAAAAATCATATTTTTATTATCTACATTATATAAAAATCATATTTTTATTATCTACATTATATAAAAATCATATTTTTATTATCTATGTTATCTAAAAATCATATTTTTATTATCTACATTATTTAAAAATCATATTTTTATTATCTACCGTATATAAAAATAAATCATATTTTTATTATCTATATTATATAAAAATCCTATTTTTATTATCTGCAGTATATAAAATCATATTTTTCTGCAATAACAGACCTCACCTTTTCATACACAAAAATTCAACATCATTTCTTTTCTTGTTTAAAACCCATCTTTCTTCATAATTTTTTTTATATCTTTTCTTCATGACATTCATATAAGAATTACACTTTTATCTTGCTTTCACATATATAAAAATCGGATTTTTACTTCGTTTTGACATATATAAAAATTGTATCTTTCTTTAAATAAAACTATAATATTTTCCTAATTAAAAATTTAGGCTTTACATGAATAAAACAATAACTCAAAGAATTTAAAAACTCACAATTTTTCCTATTGAAAATCGGAGAAGGGGGAGGGGTGTTGTTGGGCCTTACACGGCGCCTGGAGGAGGTGAAGGCGACCTTTAGGGCGGTGGCGGTTCAGGGGGCTCGGCGGCTGGCTTTCAGGCTAGGGTTTGGGGAGGGTTTCGGATTTCAATCGGAGGATGGAGGGGGAAGGGGTTGCCACATCAGGGGGAGGCCGATCATCAGCGGGGTGGCGGCACCTAGGGTAGCGGTGGCGGCTGACGGCGAGTGGGGGGGGGGGGGTCACGAGATCCAGGGCGCGGTTTTTTCTTCTTTTGAATGATAAAGAAGAAAGCGGGAGAGGGAGGTAGAGGGAGGTAAAGTTAGGTGAGGTGTTATTATATTTAATTTAATTTAATTTAATTCTCCCTTAAAGTTGACTTTCCATTCGAACGCCAAACGAGACCCAACGACTATCGTCTATAACTAATTACCCCCATTCCGAACACAATGGGATATGTATCGTAAGCTGATTCGATCGTTTCGATCAGTTTTTGTTAAAATCAAAATATAAATCTATATATTGAATTTGAACGCGCATTTCGATTTACCGGGGCCACATACGAACCCTAAATGTTCCCGAAAAATATTTTCTGGCTTCGTATCGATGATACAGTCCTAACAAAACTAATTTCATTGAATTCTGAGATCGTTTGAAAAATTGCCATTTTCCAGTCGATCGAAATTGACTAAAACTGTCAAAACACGTTTTACTTCGCCATGCTCACATATTGATTTGAAGAATTATGGATTTTGGAATCTAGCAATAACCTGAAATCACAGATCCAACAAAAGTGGTTTCGTTGAAAACAGAGGTCATTTACAAAATTTCCATTTTTAAGGGGCAGAATTCCACACCGACTATTCTGAATTTTCAACTGGGCACAACCTTCTAACCCCGCTATGAAATTTCAATTTTTCGGATTCGTTGGAAAGATATTTTCAAATAGATTCTAATATTTTTGGTTTCGCTAAAATCCGGTTTGTTTTGAATCCTGCACATTCATTTGAAATTTGAAATCAAATTTTCGAACTACCACGCCATATTCAATACCTTTTATAATTAAAAATAAATAATTATATTCTAATGACGATTCAAATAAATAATACGTTCTACTTATATTCAAAATAAATATCTTTTTGTTATTATTTAAAATAATTCATTTTAAATATTGAAAATTCATTAAAATTGCCAAAACAAAAATTTTAAATTGGCTCAGATTTCCGGGTTATTACAATCTCCCCCACTTAAAATTTTTCGTCCCCGAAAAGGAACGAAGCCGAAAGTTGTTTTACAAACCAACTCAACTTTCGTTATTTTCATTTTGGTTTAAGTTCTTCAACTTTTCATTTTCTAAGAACTTTTCAAAATTTTCAAAAATTTGGCTAACACCCTAAATTTTCAAAAAAAATCGCCATAACCTCCCTTGCACTGGGAGCTTCGGGATATTTCAAATAGCCTCCCATAGCCCTCACCCATCCAAAAAGAAAAAGAAATAGCCAAGCGGCTAGCCAATCGGCTCATAAAATCATCCAAACCCAAGAAATACAATAAACATGTACCTATTTGTTGGGCAAACAATTTTATTCCTCTTCTCCAGCCTCCTTGCTATGACCTGTTCAATGTAAGTACATGTATATGTATGCAAATGCGACAAATTTTCAATACATTTCACTATTTGGTTCAATTTGGCTAAAGGTTCAACATTTTAATTAATCCCAACAATAATCAAACAACACAATCAGCAATTAATTAGTTGATTAGCTTTTCACATTCATACTTTTGATACATAGTCCAAAAAATAGATTTTTTATGCCAAATCACAACAAATATTCCTATGTAAGTTTTGGTTTTCACACCAGTCTAATGGAAATATATAGATATCCCACTTTCGGCAATCAAACATAAATTCTGATGATGATCGATCAATCATCAGAATCATCTCCGGGCGACTACAGTGTGATTCTATATCTACCCAGCATATTAAAACTTTGAATATACGTGGACCAGACGTATATGCAAAATCTTTATATACTGGATTGTCCAAATCAATACAAATAAATATTTAAACACGAATAACTAAGTTTAAATTTTCAAAACAAAATTTGTTTTCAATATTATTTTCAAAATATCAGTCTTCATACTCGTTCTAGGATACTACTGATCCTATCTCTAACGAGTCGTTCTCGTTGGATATTACTAATCCAATTTATGATGAGTTCTTTCATTTTGTTCTAATGCGTCTTGTTCTCCGAGCACTGTAAACCAAAGCTCTGATACCAAATGTAACAATTGAGAATTTTGCTCGATCCGAATCGATCGCTAAACCGACCAAGTCCGTTCGAAACACCCGATTGTTTTGAGAACACGGCAAATCAAAACGCAAACAAAAGAACATTTCATTGCTTATTACAACAATTAATCAGAGTACAGGAATATACAGAATATGGATAAATATTACACCTTCGATAAATATCAGAGATTACAATACATTACATAGCAGCAGAAAAATAATACAAAACACAACTGAAAGTAATACACAGATATAGAGCTTTCCGAATATAGCTTCAGCTGTAAATCAGGGTCCTGTGGATATAAATCTGCCAAACCAAAACTACTAGATGCTCGTGTCAAAATAAGGGCACCCAGAGTTTAGGTTAAAACAATAAACTCCAGGTCAGTCAAGTGACTGGTGTGAGAACTAAAACAGTTATTTAAAGCTTTACTTTAAATTAGTTATATCAACGGAACACGCCGTATAACACGGAACGGGTTTCCTCCCAAGAATACCACTGCATATAACAAAACAGCGCAATGCTTTTTGGAAAAATGAAGATATTATAAGACCCAGGTCCCATCACACAATGCAACACAAGCCGGAGGATAGGTTTTTCCCTTACAATAGCCAAACATGCTTGGTACGTTTAAAACAAATCATTTGATACTATTATAAATGTATAGTGTCAAAACAATCTCAATCATAAATATCTATCATAGAAGGCATGGGTACCATGTATCATGTCGCCATACTAGGCTCTACAATCAAAACCGCAAATGTCACGTATTGGAAGTTGGGTTTCCATCTATGAACCGAGGCAAGGGATCGTCCTCACCACTTCGAGACTGTCTAGCCCGAGTCTCAGGATCAGAGCTCGAGTGACCCTTGGAGCGACAGGGTCGGTCCACCGATGTGGATTAAAATGCCTAAGCACTGCATTTCCCCGCCCTTTGGGGCGTAAATGAGCCAAATGACGCCATCAACTCCACATACTCACCGATATATCCTAGGAGCCTCGCAACAGTAACAACCACACAGGTCAAAATAATATAAATATCAGGGCTGGTAGTTCACTGACACCACCCTAGCTAGAAGGAAACGCATGCCCTCCCTGAGGTCCTCTCCCGTTTCTGGTTCACAACCGGGGTATGAGGCTCGCGAATCAACACTACACAAAGCTATGCCACACAGGCCGTGCTTTGATCATCAACCAAAAGACTTTGCTTTTCAATAGAAGCCTTGATTAATTGCCACTTAGGCATGCCACACAGGCAATTCACTCCATGCGATTGATATCCATCAATATATAACCCCTGAGCTCGTACGTCTCAGAGAAGGGCGTTAAGCAAGAGAATAAATTCTCCATCGCCAAACAGATACATATTTAATAGAAATCAATCACACAGAATAAAATCTAATGTCAGACACACAGGCCATTTACAAGTTCGTTCTGGGTCTGAACGAAATCGGAGGCACCTGGTACCTCGCATATCCATCGATCTCCAAGCATGTCTGGACGATCACCAACTGATTCCCTCCTCTTGGGTGTATAACCCAATCAAGAGCACTAGTAATTATCCAAACAATGTGAAGACCTCCGGTCTTCGCCACCGTCTCCATCCCCGACACATCGACGAATTAGTTATTCAAAATGGGATAAACCCGGTCTTTCTGAATAACTCGCGTATATAATAAACAAGTGTTACACAAACACAACATACGCCTCATTCCAATTCAGAGTATTCTTTTATTCAAATTTTCATAAACTTTGGGAAAGGTTCCTATTAATTTTATCAAAGATAAATTCTTTAAATTTATTCTTTAACTTCTTTTGAATATCAATTCAAACTAGTCGGGATTAGCAAACCACACCGAAGTAATCATTTATTTTATTTCCCAATCCCAACCTATTCATCCCATGAAGTAAAACTGGTTATACTTCATATCTAACACCACGGTGGTATCGGTAAATTCAATTACCATTTCACTTTCAAATCTAATTAAAGATTTAACTATCGCCTGGAGCAAAACTGGTGATACTCCATTCTCGATCATTTCAATCTAATTAAAGATTCATTAAAGGTCCACTTGGTTTTAATCTTCCCAAAAATCAATATTAATGATTATTTATCTTGGGAAATCATATCCTGTCTTTTACTGTGTTAAAGAACCAATGTCATTCAAAACACGGTTCACTATAAACCCAAAATCACATTCTATTTCAATTCCAATTAAATATCATTTAACTGGTATACTTCATTAAATATAAATAAAAAGATTTAATCTTTTTCTCAACTGGGTTTAAGAACAGTGTTAATAAAGACACCATTCACGAAACCCCAAATCCCATTAGATATCAAATACAAGGCTCTGAATAGAAAATATATCGGCTTATATTCAATATCAAATTCTACGACCAACAAATATCGTATTGAAAATAACAATATAAATATATCTTTCAAATTTCCATAACAATATCTGTATAGTCACGAAATCCAACATCGAAATATTTCAAAGACAATTTCAATTCAAATCCATTCCAATTCAATTATTGGAAATTCTGGTTACTTTTAAAACCCTTTCAAATCCACTTTATTTATTTAAAAATAAATGGTTTATAGTTCTAGTTCAAAACTAGTTCATTTCGATAAAAATCTATTTTTTTCTTTTCAAACATAGAATATTTCATCATAATTCTTCCCAAATCATTTCTTATGATTTTACACAAATTATTACTATTTTTAATAATTTTATCAAGGCCCGTACAGTCGATTTCCATCAACGGCTATCGAACTGCACTTACAACGACCTTTTCCAAATTTGATTTGGACATAATTCCAAATCCAACCGCTAGATTTCAAATCTCTAATATTCGTTAGAAAGCTCTTTTCGATATGAACCAAAAGGTTCCAATTTTAGGAGAATCCGATGGCCGGATCTCCCGTAATGTCCATTCGAAGTCAACGGTTGAAATTCGCGAACTGCCGATGCGCGGCACATTCTATTCAGGCAATTAAATATATATTACATATATATATATATTATATATTATATATATTTCATCGATTTCCTTTTAAAACGTATTATATAAATCATTTTAAAATTGTTTTCAAAAGGATTTCAACTTGATATTCAATTTCAAATCAAAATTGAATATTCCACATCATCAATATACAAATGATAATATTTTCAAAATATTATATTTTGAAATCACTTCTTTTTCTATATTCATTTTAAAAATGATTATAATCGATATAAATATCGTTCACGTCCAAAGGGCGCATATCTAACCAACACGGCTTTATATATTTCAATAACTTCGTTATTCCATTCAACAAATGAATATTTTCTTCAACACACGAATATATATTTTTATTCAACCCATGAATATTCTTTCTATTCAACACATGAATTTTCTTTCTATTCAACACATGAATTTTCTTTCTATTCAACACATGAATTTTCTTTCTATTCAACACATGAATATTCGTTCTATTCAACACATGAATTTTCTTTCTATTCAACACATGAATTTTCTTTTATAATATTCCTTATTTTCCAAATTGGAATGAGGCCCAATCAATTACCATATAATGTTAATTATATGGATTCCATACAACACATGTATATAATAGCAACGATAAATAATAAACCATCATCCAGAGTGCACCACACAACTGCATAAGCATTAAATATAAATAATTAACTCTTACAAAGTTTGTCAACCCATCGATTGACATACAACTAAACAACCGGGATTAGTGTACATCAAATATCATCCCAATACCCGTGTGGGGTTTCAAATCAATAAACACAGATTTTTATTTGTGTAGTTGGGCGATGTGTAAAATTTATCGTCCCAATCAATATCAGTCAAATCGGTGTACATAAACAAATCGTTCGATTTGTAAATGAATATTTATTTTACTTCAACACATGAATATATATTTTATTTCAACACATAAATATATTTTTTATTTTAAAACATGAATATATATTTTATTTCAACACATGAATATATATTTTATTTCAACACATGAATATATATATTTTATTTCAACACATGAATATATATTTCCCACATTACAATCAACAGTCAAAATTCACAACACAGCAATCAAACAAACAAGTCATCCATGGTCTGTGGACGGCGGGTATCGGGTGCTGCTAACACCGTTTGCATCCTAGTATATATTTCAACTAGAAATTAAAATAAAAGTGAGGAGTTCTCACCGACTAGCTAAACCAATACATCACAACTCTTCATATGTAGGAAATCTTCGCCACTCGCCTTTTATCACTTTCGTTGTCCACATCCACTACATATATAAAAATCACATTTTTATTATCTACTTTATATAAAAATCATATTTTTATTATCTACATTATTTAAAAAAATCATATTTTTATTATCTACATTATATAAAAATCATATTTTTATTATCCACATTATATAAAAATCATATTTTTCTACGGTAAAAGAACTTACCTTTTCATACACAAAAATTCAGCATCATTTCTTTTCTTGTTTAAAACCCTACCTTTCTTCATAAAATTTTTGTTTATATCTTTTCTTCATGACATTCATATAAGAATTACACTGTTATCTTGTTTTCACATATACAAAAATCGAATCTTTCTTTAAATAAAACTATAATATTTTCCTAATTAAAAATGTAGACTTTACATGAATAAAACTATAATTCAAAGAATTTAAAAACTCACCATTTTTCCTATTGCAAATCGGAGAAGGGGGAGGGGTGTTGTTGGGCCTGTCACGGCGCCTGGAGGAGGTGAAGGTGACCTTCAGGGCGGTGGCGGTTCAGGGGGATCGGTGGCTGGCTTTCAGGCTAGGGTTTGGGGAGGGTTTCGGATTTTAATCGGAGGATGGGGTGAAGGGGGTTGCGACGTCAGGGGGAAGCCGATCATCAGCGGGGTGGCGGCGCCTAGGGTAGCGGTGGCGGTTGACCGGGGGGAGGGGGGACGAGTTCCTGGGCGCGGTTTTTTTATTTTTTTTCTTCTAAACGTTAAAGAAGAGAGAGGGAGAGGAGGCAGAGTTAGGTGAGGTATTACTATATATAATTTAATTTAATTTAATTCTCCCTTAATGTTGACTTTCCATTCGAACACCAAACGAGACCCAACGACTGTCGTCTGTAACTAATTATCCCCATTCCGAACACAGTTGGATATGTATCGTAATTTGATTGGATCGTTTCAATTAGTTTTCGTCAAAATCAATATATAAATCTATATATTGAATTTGAACGCGCATTTCAATTTACCGGGGCCACATACGAACCCTAAAAATTCCCAAAAAAATAGTTTCTAGCTTCGTATCGACGATACGGTCATAACAAAACTAATTTCGTTTAATTCTGAGACCGTTTGAAAAATGGCCATTTTCCAGTCGATCGAAATTGACTGAAACTGTCAAAACACGTTTTACTTCGCCACGCTCACATATTGATTTCGAAAAATTATGTGTTTTGGAATCTAGAAATAACCTGACATCACTGATCCAACAAAAGTGGTTTCGTCGAAAACATAGGTCGTTTGCAAAATTTCCATTTTTAAGGGCCAGAATTCCAAACCGACTATTCTGAATTTTCAACTGGGCACAACTTTTTATCCCCGCTATGAAATTTCAATTTTTCGGATTCGTTGGAAAGATATTTTCTAATAGATTCTAATATTTTTTGTTTCGCTAAAATACGGTTCTTTTGAATCATGTACTTTCATTTGAAATTTGAAATCGAATTTTCGAAGTACCGTGCCATATTCAATTCCTTTTATAATTAAAAATAAATAATTATATTCTAACGACGAATCAAATAAATATATACGTTCTATTTCAATTCAAAATAAATTTCTCGTCGTTATTATTTAAAATAATTCATTTTAAACATTCAAAATTCATCAAAATTGCCAAAATAAAATTTTTAAATTGGCTCATATTTCTGGGTTATTACAGTTCATTAAATAATGCAAGTTATTAGGCTAAGACATGTATTTTGTTTAGATCGACATTTAGATCTATGTTTATTGAATCATGCAAGTTGTTAGGCTAAGAAATTTATTATGTTTGTATTCACATTTAGATCTATGAAAATTGGATCCAAAAATTAAAGCTCATATTTACATGCCTTGTTAAACTTGTGTAAAACCATATGCTTAAGATTCTTGTTCGTTGGATCCAAGATAAAAGTTCATATTTACATGCCTTGTTAAACCTGTGTAATTCCATATATTTAAGATTCATGATTATTGGATCTAAATTGAAGTTTACATTCACATGTCTAGTTGAACTTGTGCAATTCTATATGCTTAAGGTTTATGTTCATTAGACCCAAAATAAAAGTTTACATTTACATGCTTAGTTGGATTTCGGTAATTTCATATGCTTAAAGACTCATGTTAGTTGGATCCAAAAATGCAAGTTCATTATATTATGCCACATTTACATGACACGTGTTTAGTTAGTTCCATATTATTTTATGATGTGTGAATGGTACATGCTCCTTTCTTTTCCCTTTTGTATATAAGTTAGGCTAAGCTATGAGCCTAACATTCTATATGAATTGTGCGAACGTACGACGAGGGTAACATTGGGAAAACCTTAAATTCATATTAATGGCATAATTTGGCCCATAAATATATGAATGATTACTGGCATAAAATTGGCATAATTTACATACCTAAAGTTATTAATATGATTTAGAAGAGGAATTGGGCATGACTTGAATGAAAATAATTTACATAAAAGGAAAATATGTAAATTTAGAAAAAGACGAATATGCCTAACCCGAGGTTGGATCGATTTACGGTGTAAGACTGCCCGGAACCGCTCGGCACAACTAGCAACCATAACAACATATATCTAATGTGAGAGGTTAGTGCATCAAGCCCCAAAGTACCCGAGGTTAGACTGAGTTGCGGTGTAAAACTGCCCGGACCCGACCGGCACATCCAGTAACCGCAACAATACCTGTCTAATGTGAGTGGTTGGTGCTTTAATGAATGAATTAAAGCTAAGACAGGAATGGTAAGGTTAAGTTAAAACGAGAGGGCAACACTTAACCAATATGACTTGATTTGTGGTAAGGTTAAATTAAAACAAGAGGGCAACACTTAACCAATATAACAAGATGAATGACTAGGGTTAAGTTAATAGGAAACACTTAACCAATATAGCATGATGAATGGGTAAGGTTAAGTAATAAGAAACACTTAACCACTAGAACTTGATTTGTGGCAAGGTTAAGTTAAATTAAGAGGGCAACACTTAACCAATACGACTTGATTTGTGGTAAGGTTAAGTTAAAACAAGGGGGCAACACTTAACCAATATACTTGATTTGTGGTAAGGTTAAGTTGACACAAGAAGGCAACACTTAACCAAAGTAACATGATAAGTAGGTGGGTTAAGCAACTTGAATTGGTTGATGAAACTTAGCCAATACAACATGATGAACACGTGGGGTTAAGTTAACAAGAAATACTTGACCAATATAACTTGGTGGATGAACGGGGTTAAGTTAATAGGAAACACTTAACCAATCCAACATGATAAGTGAAGAGGGTTAAGTTAATAAGAAACACTTAACCGACATGACATGATGAATGGGTGGGTTAAGTTAACATGAATGGACAACACTCAACCATATGGCATAATGTGCGGGAGGGTTAAGTCCATATCAAGGCGGGTGGGTAATATTAGTAAATATAGGCACACAAACTTAATCATTAAATAAACATGCTTGAATCAGTAGGAGGGTTTAGTACATATTGGGTTAGTAGGTAATATTAGTAAATATAGGCCCACAAACTTAACCATTAAATAAACATGCTTGAATCAGAGGGAGGGTTAAGTACATTTTGGGTTGGTGGGTAATATTAGTAAATATAGACCCACAAACTTAACCAGTAGGAACCCTAGTAACGGGGACCCATTTCAGTAGTAACCCACATAGATGTATCATGGTACCCTGAACAAGGCAGGGTGGGGCACGATTACTGGGCTGATTATAAGCGGTCAAAACAGCGGCAGGCGGTACGTCAGCGTAGGTTCCGACGTTTTATGGGCGTGCAGGTACTCCGGAGCGGAAAAAAGAAGGCATTGGGTACCAGTACGTATACACTGTGCATCTTGAATCATGTCGGGTTGCTATCATAAGGACCGATACACCTTATAGTAGGACCAACACAGGGTATCTACACGAAAGAGAGGGCCGATTGACACAGACACAAGGAAAAATTAATACGAGTAAGGAGTCGATCGATGAGGGTAGTAAGGGTACATCTAACATGTTCATGGCAATTAGCCAGATAGAGGTGGAATCCTCATGATAGATGTACACCTGAAGGCTATCACAATTGCGGGGATTGGGATCACATTACAATATGATCATTTTTATATAGATTACTAGTTGGGACACTAGTTAGGTGGTGTAGAGATGTGAAACGAGTGCGATAGCATATTCAGCCTTATTATCCTATTTCTAGGGTGTTGTCCTAGATTCAGTTTATTCGTGCCATAACCCTTTTTCTTTTTTATATATTAAATAGTCATTGGACTTACCAGACTCGTGTCTGACCCATTTTCTTTCGTCTTCTTTTCTTCCGTCCCCTCCCCCCCCAGATTCGCAGGGACGAAATATTACCACTTAGCTCAGTTTTCTTTCCAAGATCGAAGATAGTCGATGTATTGCTTTGGACTCTCTCTTCCACTGCTATGGCTAGTTCATGCTTTATTGGGGAATATCATTGTTATTTTTATGCTTCTTTTATATTTGGAAGTTTTTAGATCAAGATAGAAGTTCTATGTATTACTTTTAAGTATGATTGAGACAACTGTTGTAAAAGCTTGACTGAACCATATTGTTTATAAAATGACTTTATTTTCCACTGCTTTATTTGTCTGTCTTTTAATTTATCTGCATCTTTTACCTAAAATACTCCGCCAAAGTTAAGGCATTTCCTTTGTGAGTGAACTTAACGGTGGTGGGGTGTTTCACTTGGTATCAGAGCTGAAGGTCACCAGATCAGTTAAAAGATTTGAAAAATCATTTTCAAAACGATTTTAAAAGAAGCATTTTCAAAAGAAAAGTTTTGTTTTAAAGGCATATTCCCCAAATCCATATGCACTATCTTTTTGATCCTCTGTTTGAATCCTTGTTTCCTTCTTTCCTGAGTCTCTGGGGCTCCTGGCCTTCCTTGAGGTAACCTCATCACGTCGTGGTTTCGTAGGCTTGATGAGACTACGACACTTGCCAAAGGGCGAAGAAGTGCCCAACATCCATCAATAGCCATTGTAGTTTCACCTGCGGCTAATTTTCTTTATGGCTTAGTAGGGTTTTCCATGCGATGGTGGCAGCTTTCAAGAGACCTGTCAATAAGTTACCCAAGGAGGGAGTTTGGCTAAGGAGCACAACCTAATGATGAAGAAATCGTGGATATAGACTTGGTTCACAAAGGAGGGGAGGAAAGAACAGTAAAACCTTAAACAAGAGGAAGTATCTTTATTATGGTATAACGAGTCGTATAATCAAGGGCAAGGGCAAGAACAAATGATAGGATTTTCGAGAGGGAAAATGCATGCTCTCACCGCCAGCGTACCTAAGAGAGAGGTAGTAAGGTTTCTATTGAAAAAGTTTAGTTTTTTTTCTTGATCATCCTATTAGTAGTCTTTTAGATTTTAGCGCTTCTCATTCGTTTATGTCTGCTTCTATAGCCGAGTCTCTGCACCTTTGTACTTGTATAGTAGAAGATCCCGTTATTGCTTCAAATCCAATTTGTGATTCGGCTCATTTATCTTTGGTTTGTAAGGATTTGAGATACTTATGTTTTCAGTTTCATAGGCTATGGGTTGATTCTAGGAATGGATTGGTTGGCTAGTAATTGTGAAAGAAAGGTAGTTAAACTTTTGACTTGCCTCGGGAATACCCTCGAGATTTCGTGCGATCCTAATTGATCAGTTTGTCTTAGCTACCTAGAATTACTTTATGTATCTATCGATGATTTTTGATCCGTTGGAGTAGTCCATGAGTACGCAGATGTTTTTTTTATTAAAGTTAGGGGTTTGTCCCCTAAAACGTGCGGTAGACTTCCACATATATCTAGTTGACATTGCAAAGCCAGTTATGCGATCAACGAAAGTTTTGGAGCAAGATTGGCGAGGATGGCCAGAATCGGTTGAGTGCTCAATTGTTTGGTTATTTTGCTAGTATCATCTCACATAAATCGTCCAAATTTGGAGGAGGTATTCCTTGAATGCTTGTCTGATATTGGTTTAGGCCTTTGGGGCTTGTACTTGAGTGATGTCAAATTCGACTAGGATGGTTTGTGTGAGAGATATCGACCCTCAGATTTGTGACATGATGGATAAGCTAAGTAGAAGAGAGACATCTAGTCATTTTAGTATATACACTTGGTATCATGGTTAATATCTGTTTATCTTGGAAAGATAGTTCGACTACATTGGATACCCTCTAGCATAGTAAGCGATCGATGTCCTATCTTTACTAGTGGGTTTTGGAAATGGAGGTCAAGAAGCTTCTTGACTGTGAAGTTAAATTAGTTAAGGTACAATGGAGTGAAACTCAAGAAGACGCGATGTGGGAGACTGAAGATAAGACACGCGCATCATAACCTTTTTCTTGAGGGTATATCCTTGATCTCTTTTTTCTTGTAACTTTATGCATGTTTGTTTCTATCTTTTAGGAATATCCTCTAGGTCATATCTTCAATCCTTAGGTAGAAGCCAATGGATGTAAACATGTGTTTGAGACATGTTATGATTGGTGGTTGCAAGCGGTTGCTAGTGGTTGCTCGTGGATGCATATACACACATTAGGCTCTAGATCGGCTCAGTCACTTCTATATTGCATATGCATGAGTGAATTTTTATATATATATGAACTAAAACTTACTGTGTTATCATATGGATGTTGCATTTGTATGAATTATTGTGCACTCATATAGAAGTTATAAAGTACGATTAGGAATAATTGCATACATGATGGACTCATGGAACTGACATAATTCGCATTAAGGAGGTCAACTGAATTAGTAGACCGCCTGAGTTTGCATTAGATAAGGATATGTACACACACTATGCATATTATCATGAAAGCATTAGAATTCTTTTTAAGGACAATAGACACCAGTGATTGAATGGTTGAGTAGATGGATGTTGGATGTTAGGTTATGCATTCTTCTTAACTTAGAGATTTCGGGGACAAAATCCTTTAAGGAGGGGAGAATGTAACACTCCGTATTTTCTGAGAATATTAAAAGAACGAATTAAAGAATACTTAATTTTTAAGCGTGGATTAAGGGAAACGGGTTAAGACATTACGTTCATCTCAGAATTCTGCTTGGAATAGAGTTCCAGTTTTTCTAAATCAGACTTCGTATGAAGAAGTTATGTCCTTCAGAAGATTCAAGAGAAATTAAGAAAATTAAATAGTAAAATAACCCAGACAGGTCGACCTATACCAAGGCAGGTCGACCAGGTGGTCGACCTCCCCCTATACAAGTCGACCAGGGGGTCGACCTAGGGTCGACCTACCCCCTTACCTAGATCCAAATCTGAGACGATTCTGACTCATTGCCGAGTCCTTTCTGACCTATTGCTAAGTCACTAGGGCTTAGGTGGCAATTCTGGATAACTCTATCTGGTCTGGATGGCTATGATTGCTCCTAAAACGATCTAACGGCTCACATAAGATTTAACTTCTATAAAAGCAACCCTAGTCCTCAAACCCTAAATTACACAAATGAATTCCAAGGAGCCACCATGTCGTCCATGATCGTTCTAGTTTAGCCACCATTTCTTCTTCAACTTGAAAGCAAGATTAAAGCTATGAATCAAAACTTACTTAGAGAAATTGATAGTCTTCTTCAAGGGATTGCTTTTCAAATTCAGAAAATAGATCCCAGAAAAACAAGACTTTCTTTTCTTTGTAAGTCCTGTTATTATTTAGATGTGAACAATTAAAAGTCGTGATTTGTAATAAAATGAAAACTAGAATAATTCCTAGTTGTAAGATAATGACGATGCTGATTTATGCCTATTCTTGTAACGATTCTATCGTATATGCTTGTGAGATTATTGTGGTTATATGTTGATGTTAAACCAATCGTATATTATGTAAATTTGGAGACTTTTTCATGTTATGTAATATGCAAGTTGTTTAGATCTACATTTAGATCTATTTTTATTGAATCATGCAATTTGTTTAGATCTACATTTAGATCTATGTTTACTGAATCATGCAAGTTGTTTAGATATACATTTACATCTATGTTTATTGAATCATGCAAATTGTTTAGATCTACATTTAGATCTATGTTTATTGAATCATGCAAGTTGTTTAGATCTACATTTAGATCTATGTTTATTAAATTATGCAAATTATTTTGCTAAGACATGTATTATGTTTAGATCTACATTTAGATCTATGTTTATTGAATCATGCAAGTTGTTACGCTAAGACATGTATTATGTTTAGATTCACATTTAGATCTATGAAAAGTGGATCCAAAAATTAAAGCTCATATTTACATGCCTTGTTAAACTTGTGTAAAACCGTATGCTTAAGATTCATGTTTGTTGGATCCAAGATAAAAGTTCATATCTACATGCCTTGTTAAACCTGTGTAATTCCATATGTTTAAGATTCATGATTATTGGATCCAAATTAAAGTTTACATTCACATGTCTAGTTGAACTTGTGCAATTCTATATGCTTAAGGTTTATGTTCATTAGACCCAAAATAAAAGTTTATATTTACATGCCTAGTTGGATTTGGGTAATCTCACATGCTTAAAGACTCATGTTAGTTGGATCCAAAAATGCGAGTTCATTATATTATGCCACGTTCACATGACACATGTTTAGTTAGTTCCATATTATTTTATGTTGTGTGAATGGTACATGCTCCCTTATTTCCTCTTTTGTATATAAGTTAGGCTAAGCTACGAGCTTAACATTCTATGTGAATTGTGCGAACGTATGACCGGGGTAACGTTGGGAAAACCTTAAATTCATATTAATGGCATAATTTGGCCCATAAATATATGAATGATTACTGGCATAAAATTGGCATAATCTACGTACCTAAAATTATGAATATGATTTAGAAGAGGAATTGGGCATGACTTGAATGACAATAATTTACATAAAAGGTAAATATGTAAATTTAGAAAAAGACGAATATGCGTAACCCAAGGTTAGATTGAGTTACGGTGTAAGACTACCCGGAACCGCCCAGCACATCCAGCAACGTAACAATATATATCTAATTTGAGAGGTTTGCGCATCAAGCCCAAAAGAACCCGAGGCTAGACTGAGTTGCGGTGTAAAACTACCCGGACCGACCGGCACATCCAGTAACCGCAACAATACATGTCTAATGTGAGTGGTTGGAGCTTTAATGAATGAATTAAAGCTAAGACCGGAATGGTAAGATTAAGTAAAAACGAGAGGGCAACACTTAACCAATATGACTTGATTTGTGGTAAGGTTAAGTTAAAACAAGAGGGCAACACTTAACCAATATAACTAGATGAAGGACTAGGGTTAAGTTAATAGGAAACACTTAACCAGTATGGCATGATGAATGGGTAGGGTTAAGTAATAAGAAACACTTAACAATTACAACTTGATTTGTGGTAAGGTTAAGTTAAAACGTGAGGGCAACACTTAATCAATATGACTTGATTTGTGGTAAAGTTAAGTTAAAACAAGAGTGCAACACTTAACCAATATAACTTGATTTGTAGTAGGGTTAAGTTGACACAAGTCGGAAATACTTAACCAAAGTAACATGACAAGTAGGTGGGTTAAGTAACTTGAACTGATTGATGACACTTAACCAATACAACATGATGAACACGTAGGGTTAAGTTAACAAGAAATACTTGACCAATATAACTTGATGGACAAAAGGGGTTAAGTTAATAGGAAACACTTAACCAATCAAACATGATAAGTGAAGAGGGTTAAGTTAATAAGAAACTGTTAACCAACATGAAATGATGAATGGGTGGGATAAGTTAACATGAATGGACAACACTTAACCAATATGGCATAATGTGCGGGAGGGTTAAGTACATATCAAGCTGGGTGGGTAATATTAGTAAATATAGGCCCACAAACTTAACCATTAAATAAACACGCTTGAATCAGTAGGAGGGTTAAGTACATATCAGGTTGGTAGGTAATATTAGTTAATAAAGGCCCACAAACTAAACCATTAAATAAACATGCTTGAATCGGAGGGAAGGTTAAGTACATATCGGGTTGGTGGGTAATTTTAGTAAATATAGGTCCAAAAATTTAACCAGTAGGAAACCCTAGTAACGGGGTCCCATTTCAGCAGTAACCCACATAGATGTATCATGGTACCCTGAACTAGGTAGGGTTGGGCACGATTACTGGGCTTATTATAAGCAGTCAAAACAGCGGCAGGGGGTATGTCAGTGTAGGTTCCGACGGTTTACGGGCGTGCACGTAATCAAGAGTGGAAAAAAGAAGGCACTGGGTACCAGTAGTTATACACTGTGCATCTTGAATCGTGTCGGGATGCTATCATAAGGATTGATACACCTTATGGTGGGACCAACACAAGGTATCTACATGCAAGAGAGGGCCGATAGACATAGACACAAGAAAAATTAATATGAGTAAGGAGACGAACGATGGGGTAGTAAGGGTACATCTAACATGTTCATGCAATTAGGCAGATTGAGGTGGAATCCTCACGATAGATGTACACCTGAAGGCTACCACGATTGCGGGGTTTGGGATCACATTACAATATGATCATTTTATATAGATTACGAGTTGGGACACTAGTTACGTGGTGAAGAGAAGTGAAATGAGTGCAATAACATATTCAGCCTTATTATCTTATTTCTAGGATGTTGTCCTAGATTCGGTTTATTCGTGTCATAACTCTTTTTCTTGTTTACATACTAAATAGTCACTGGACTTACCAGACTCATGTCTGACCCATTTTCTTTCGTCTTCTTTTCTTTCATTCCCCCATCCTAGGTTCGCAGGGATGAAATGTTACCACTTAGCTCAGTTTTCTTTCCCGGGTTGAAGATAGTCGATGTATTGCTTTGGACTCTCTCTCCTCCATTGCTATGGCTGGTTCATCCTTTATTGGGGAATATCATTGTTATTTTTATGCTTCTTTTATATTTGGAAGTTTTTAGACCAAGACAGAAGTTCTATGTATTACTTTTAAGTATGATTGAGACAATTATTGTAAAAGCTTGACTGAACCGTATTGTTTATAAAATGACATTATTTTCCGCCGCTTTATTTGTCTATCTTGTAATTTATCTGCATCTTTTACCTAAAATACTCCACCAAAGTTAAGGCATTCCCTTTGTGAGTCACCTTAACTAAGGTGGGGTGTTTCATTAATTGCTCAATTATTCTTTTCCTTTCAATGTCATTCTTCAAATAGCATGCACCACTAGCGTTGCATTAGGAACTAGGTCGATCCTGAAGTCAATTTCTCTTCGCGGAGGTAAGCTGTCAACTTCTTCAAACACATCCACATAATCTTTAACTACAGGAATATTCTCAAAAGAAGTAGGACTAAGTTCTAGAGAAGACCAAAATTATTTTCTATCAGTTTTTGAGTTGTGGTATGGTACATAAATAATGTTCCCCAATTTGATTTTAGCCTTAACAATTCTTTCGGGCATAATACTTCAGCCTCATACTTCGTTAACCAATCTAGCTCAAGAATAACATCGTACTCAGAAAAATTCATGACGATTAGATCAAAAGAAAATTGGTAACAAGAATAAGAGATCGGCACTCTACAGTATAAACCGAGAACAAGAGAACCTCCTATTGGATTATGGACGCTAACCGATTCTTTAAGATCTCTTAGTTTTAAATTTAAATTCTTCATGGTGTTACTAGAAATGAAACTTCTTGATGCACTAGTGTCAAATAATACTGTAATAGGAATATTCTTAATAGTAAGGGTACCTCCTAAAACATCTGGTTTACCTTCTCCTTCAAAAAAGCTGGTGCACTCGCTCCATCATACACGTGAGCCACCTCGGACTTCTTCAGCAATGGACAATCCTTGATAAGATGCCCTGGCATGTGACAATTAAAGCATTCCTTAGTACCACCAGGATTCTGACTGGGCCCTGATTCACTCCTTTTTGGCCTCTTTGGAGCTTTGCATTCACAATTATAGTGTCCCAATTTTTGACAATTGAAGCATTTGACCCTAGCCCTTTTATTCACTTGAGGCTGGGCGGTTGTAGCAATGCTCACCTCAGGCTTTTTATCTGAATGTTTCCTCTTGTTATTACCTTGATTTCTCTCACGGTCCGATTGAGAATTTCTCTTGTCAATCTCCTTGTATATACAAGTCATCTCAATCACTTTTGCAAATGGGAGCTCAATATGTGCTGTTACTCTGTTGTGATACTTCCTCTAAAGACCATTTATGAACCTCTTGTTTTTGTAGAGAGGGTCCTGAATCAATTCAGGTGCATATCGGGAAAGCTTTTCGAATCTTCTCACATACTCATTAATAGTTCTATCCCCTTGTTGGAGACTAGAAAATTCATCATGAAGATGCTCAACTTCATGCCGAGGGATGAACTTCTCATTAAATAGCTCTTTGAACTTCGCTCAAGTCATATTTGTATCAATATCTCCAATCGTAGTTGTCTCCCACTAAATTAAAGCATCATCCTTTAGCAGCCATGATACCGTGAATCTCTTCCGATGGTCCTCTAACTCCAAGCGCGCAAAAGAATTTTTGCATGTCTTTAGCCAAGCCTGAGCCTCAGTCACTGTCTCACAGCCGGTGAATGGTACGCCTGCCAAATTCTTGAATTTCGTAGCCACATTATCCAGATCAAAAGGTTGCGGGGGTGGTGGTGGTTGCACTACAACCTCTAGATTAGGTTGGTTCTGAGTAGAGGGAATTTAATTAACCACTTCCCTGGCCTCTGCCTAGTCAACATCTACCTCTAGCTCTAGCCCTCGTACTCATCTCAGTCAGTTCTGTACCATCAAGGAAAGAGTCAGACCAACAGAAATGGTAATTTTTAAGTAATGGTAAAACTAGAAGGACATATCAAAAACGATGATGGAATGACAGATTATTATGTGTTATTTTGCTATGCTCATTCTAGGACATTATTATCCTATCTCTAATGAGCTACTCGCCCTAGAATACTACTGATTCTATTTTGATGAATTATTTTAAATATGTTATACTCCCGAGACAAGATTAACCTAAGCTTGGATACCAACTGTGATAACCCCAAACTCCCGTGCCACGGAAGCAAGGATAATCATTGGAATGTAACACATTTATCACAACAGCAGATTATAGACAACAACATAACACATGAAATCATAGGATAATATCATCATCGTAGCAGCAAAATCATAAATGTCTTCAACATCAGAGTTGCACAGACATAGGATACAACTTAGCACATAAAAAGTTCCAGCAAATAGAAATAAGTCTAGAACATTATCAAGTACAACATAGATAAATGATGTCTAAATGTCGGAAAATAGAGATAAAAGATAAAGATAGTCTTCGTCTTCTGCCAAACGAGCGCACCATGCTGCGGTGCATATCCAAAATAAGCCTGTTACATGTTTACTTGGTTTCCCATGTAAAAATAAGGGCACCCGAGTTTGCAAGTGAAAACAAACTACGAGTCAGTCATGGGATTGGTATGAGAAATCATACTTAACTTACCTAATATGAAGGCTAAGGACAAGACCACGCCGCTTAACATGGAACGGGTTTATTCCATTATATTGTCGTGCATAAATAAAGTAAATCTTTTAAACAATGCAATGCTTTTTAGAAAAAAATGAAACCATTATAAGACTCAAGTCCCATCACACAATGCAATGCAAACCGTAGGATAGAGTTTTATTATATAATGATCAAACATGATTGATATGTATAAAACAATAATCATTTGATATTATTATTAGTGTCTAATCAGTTTAAAACACTTTCAAAACAAATGTATCAATCCTAGACGGCAAAGCTACAATATACTACGTCTCCATAAATAGATTTACAATCAAATCCGTAATGTCATATTGGAAATTGGATTTCCATCATGAGTCGAGGCTAGGAATTATCCTCACCAATTCGAGGCACTCTAGCAAATGCCTCAGGACTCGGACATTGGCGAACCCTGGTTAGTAGCAGGGCCAGTCCACAAATACTTTAGTGGATTGGTTATGCCTGAACAATATGTTTCCCGGTCCTGTTGGACCTATCGCTCGGCCAGTAGTGACCAATATCCGAGGGATCTCAAAATCCATCATCCACATAAGAAAAAATGTCTGGGCTCCATACTAAGACACCACTTGTAACAACCCGTATTTTCAATAACCTGTAATAACATAAATCGAGGCAGAATTTAATTCTAAAATGGGAATCAAGGGAAACGGGCTATGCCATTGCGTTCGTCTCGGAAAAATACGCGAAATAGAGTCCGAGTTTTCGAAAATCGGAGTCCGTATGACCAAGATATGGCCTCGCGAAGTTTCACGAAAATTCCCAAATTAAAGTATACTTAATTAAGTGAAATGGGTTGTGTAGATATATATATATATATATATATATTGATATATATATATATATATATATATAATTGAAAATTTAATAAATAAATATGCAAAAATGCTCAAAACAGCGAATTGGGAGAGGGGAATAACCGAACCGGCCGATTTTTGAAGTCGACCCGAGCCCGCTGGGTCGACTAGGGGTTAATCCAGGGTGTTTGGCTGTCAACCCGTGGGCCGATTCGCTCAAGTGCAGATTTTGCATTTGAATGGTTCTCATGGTCCATCTTTAATCTAAAGGCCCTAGATGGTTCCTACACTTGACTTCTTCCCCAAGACATGCTTTGATGGCTTGGATTGAATCTAGGGTTAATCCTATGGCCTAAAACACTTGCCTAATCTATATTCACTAAAATACTCCACCGATGCTATGGCATTCCCTTAGTGAGTGATCATAGCGGGAGTGGGGTGTTACACGTGGTATCAGAGCTTAAGGTTACCAGAACAGATAAAATTTTTGAGAAAAACTATTTTCTAAGAGTATTTTCGAAGAAAGTATTTTCAAAAGCATGTCTTCTAAGAGAAAAAGTTTTTGAAAAAGAAAAGCATAATCCCCAATAGCCATATCTTTATCTTTCGGAATCTCCTTTTTGAATCTTTCCTCTTTCGTTTCAGCATGGCTGAAGATCTTAACATCCCGGAGGGTTTAGTTATACCACTATGGTATAGGAGGTTGCAAGAGGCTAGGGCCGCGGCTGCGGGTCCGGCCAATGCTACTACACCAGAGACAACCGCTCCTCCTCCTCAGCCTAGAGTGGATAATTTTGCTAAGGTTTGCAAGGAGTTCAAGGCTATAGGAGGAAAACCTTTTCTTGGTTCAGAGACTTTCGTAGAGGCTAGAGATTGGCTTAAGGAAGTGGAAGAGTTGCTAGATATCTTTGAAGTGGAAGAGAGAAAGAAAGTCAAGTTGGCGGCTTGGTTAATGAAGGGAGAGGCCTCATTCTGGTGGGAGGTCACTAATGGAGAACGCCCTGTTGACTCTTGGGCAGATTTTAAGCAAAGGTTTGGGGCTAAGTTTCTCTCAAGGGCGGAAGAGAATCTGTTTATGGAGAAGTTCTTGAATTTGAAGCAAGGGAATCTCACGGTGAAAGAATATGTCAACAAATTCAATCAATTAGCAAGGTTTGGCATAGAGTTGGTGAATACACCGGAGAAGAAGGCTTTGAGGTTCGTTAGAGGCTTGAACGAACCATTGCAAGGAATAGCTATGACTCACATTCCTATGGGGGCCACTTTTGAGAAGCTTGTCTACATGGCACTTATGCATGAGGATGATAAGAATTCTAAGGCACCAGAGAAAAAGGGGGATCAGAAGAAACCGCAACAACAACAACAAGGCAAGGGCGGAAAAGGCAATGGTGACAAAAAGAAGACGAAGAAGAAGTGCTTCAATTGTGGAACACCAGGACACCTCAGTAAGGATTGTCGCAAAAAGAAGAAGACCGGTTGCTTTCATTGTGGTGAAGCAGGGCATCTTGTGAAAAACTGCCCAAAGAAGGGGCAGAAGACGGGGTCTACCTCAGGAGGGCAGGTGCAAGCTCTTATAGCACCACCTCAGTCAGGGGGGCAAGTTCAGGTTCTCTCAGTTCCACCGATTCAGCAGAGAGGTAGAACTATTTCCGTTGAAAGTCTGGTTTTTCTGTTTGATCATCCAGTTCGTACTTTGTTTGACTCTGGCGCATCGCATTCTTTTATCTCATCATCGTTAGTTGAGTCACTGCACTTAGACACCAGTCTAGTTGATGATCCCTTGGTTGTCTCAAACCCAATTGGGGGCTCCATATATCTGTCTATGATATGTTTGGGTTTGAAGATTTCTATACTTAGCGTTGAGTTTAGATGTGATGCTTTTGTATTGGGCTTCACGGGCTATGGGTTGATCTTGGGCATGGACTGGTTATCCAGTAATGGTGCCGTTCTTGATTGCGAAAGGAGAGTTGTCAGGCTCATGACCCGCTTGGGTAACACTCTCGAGATCTCTTGCAATCCCATGGAATCTGTTTTGCTAAGTTATCTTGAATCGCTCGATGCTTCGGTCGAGAGTTTGCATTCTGTCAGAGTAGTCCGGGAATATCCGGATGTGTTTGAAGAAGTAAAGGGTTTGCCTCCGAAGCGGGAGATAGATTTCCGAATTTATTTGGTGGATAATGCCAAACCAGTGTCTTTGCCAGTGCGCCACATGGCTCCTCGGGAGAGAAGGGAACTTCATAAGCAAGTAGGGGAGTTGCTTGAGAAGGGGTTTATAAGGCGAAGTATATCGGAGTGGGGAGCTCCAGTAGTGTTTGCCACGAAGGCGGATGGGTCCCTCAGACTTTGTGTGGATTATAGGGAACTTAATAAGCTCACAAAGAAGAATAGACACCCATTACCGAGGATAGATGATCTCTTTGATCAGTTGGTTGGCGCCTCAGTGTTTTCGCAAATGGATTTAGCTACAGGGTTTCATCAGTTGAGAGTGGCGGAGGACAGTATAGAGAAGACTGCTTTCCGGACTCCGGATGGTTTTTATGAGTGGCTAGTGATGCCATTTGGGTTGACAAACGCCCCTGCATACTTTGTGGATCTCATGAGTAGAGTGTTCAGAGAGTATCTGAATAAGTTTGTAGTAGTTTTTGTGGATGACATCTTGGTCTTTTCCAAGAGTGAAGAAGAGCATGCCTTACATCTCAGAGAAGTGTTGGAGACTCTTCGAGCACATGGTCTTAAAGCTAAATTCTCTAAATGTCATTTTTGGAGAAGAGAAGTGCGATTCTTAGGGCATGTGGTCTCTAAGGAAGGGATAGCTGTGGATCCCGCAAAGATAGTATCTATCCAGGATTGGAAAGTTCCTAAAAATGCTACCGAAGTAAGAAGTTTCTTGGGGTTGGCAGGATATTATAGGAAGTTCATCAAAGACTTCGCGAAGATATCAGCCCCATTAACCCGCTTGACGAAGAAGAATCTGGTTTTCTCATGGGATGTAGATTGTGATGATGCTTTCCGACGGTTAAAGAGAGCTTTGACCACCGCTCCAGTTTTAGTGCTTCCAGATGGGAGTAAGCCGTTTGTTGTTTATACCGATGCTTGTGGAACAGGATTAGGCGCAGTCTTGATGCAGGAGGGAAGGGTAATAGCCTATGGAGGGAGACAATTGAGAGTGCATGAGAAGAATTACCCTACCCATGATCTAGAGTTGGCCGCGATTGTTTTCGCACTTAAGTCTTGGCGCCATTATCTTCTTGGTGAGAGATTCGAGTTGTTCACTGACCATAAATCATTGAAGTACTTATTCTCTCAGAAAGATTTAAACTTAAGACAGCAAAGGTGGATGGAGTTCTTAGCATCCTATGATTTCGAGATAGCATATACCCCTGGCAAGGGTAACGTGGTGGCTGACGCCTTGAGTAGAAAAAGGCTATCTTTAAGTCCATTGTTCGTAGAACGGCGAAGCTTGGAGTTTCTTTCTTTGTTCGACTTCAGACCTTCTGTTGATTTTGTACCTGGTTTGTTGGCATCCTTGGAGGTTAGACCTACTCTTTTGAGACGGATTGGCGAGGCTCAGCGAGACGACCCACAGTTGGTTGTGTTGGTAGAGAAGCTTATAAGAGGGGAGTCGTCCAGCCATTTGGGTAGATACACCATAGATGATAAGGGATGGTTGCATAGAGACGGTAGACTTTGTGTACCGCAAGATGAGGGTTTGAAGAAGGCTATTTTGGATGATGCACATCGTTCAAGAATGACTATTCATCCCGGTGGAGACAAAATGTACCAAGACATGAAGAGAGTTTTCTTCTGGGCCGGTATGAAGAAAGATGTAGCCGAGTATGTGGCTAGATGTTTAGTGTGCCAACAAGTTAAAGCGGAGCAAAGGAAACCCGGTGGGTTGCTACACCCATTGGAAGTTCCGCAGTGGAAGTGGGATAGTGTCTCGATGGATTTCATCGATGGGTTACCGAGATCGAGGAAGGGCAATACGGGAATTTGGGTTGTGGTGGACAGACTTACCAAGAGTGCCCATTTTATACCCGTGAAGAGTAAGAGGACCGCTCCATGGCTTGCTTCAGTCTATGTTAGAGAGATTGTTAGATTGCATGGCGTACCATCCAGCATTGTGAGTGATCGAGATCCTATTTTCACTAGTGAGTTTTGGAGAAGTTTGCAAGAGGCGGTAGGGACTCAGTTGTGTTTGAGCACCGCATATCATCCTCAGACGGACGGTCAGACTGAGAGGGTGAACCGTATCTTAGAAGATCTTTTGAGGCTTTGTATCTTGGATTTTGGAGGCACATGGGAAGAACATCTTCCTTTGGTGGAGTTCGCATATAATAACAACTTTCAGTCCAGTATTGGTATGGCTCCTTTCGAAGCTCTTTATGGAAGGCCTTGTCGATCTCCTACATGTTGGTGGGAATCTACGGATAAGATCTTGCTTGGGCCAGATATGGTTAGAGAGACTTCAGAGAAGATTGATTTAATTCGAAAAAGGATGAAAGCAGCGCAAGATAGACAGAAATCTTATGCGGATCGGAGAAGGACGGATCTTGAGTTTGAGGTTGGGGACATGGTTTTTGTCAAAGTATCTCCATTGAGAAATGTGGTTCGCTTTGGGTCCGTTGGGAAGTTAGCACCGAGATTTGTTGGGCCATTTCCTATTAAGGAAAGGATTGGACGGATGGCATATAGGGTGGAGTTGCCCGACAGACTTAGTGGTGTTCATGATGTATTCCATGTATCACATTTGAGGAAGTGCTTACATGAGACCGCGGAGGTGGTAGAGCCGAGCTTGCTTAGAGATGTAGAGGTAGAGCGTGATGCGACGATTCGACGAGCTCCTACTCGCATCCTTGGGTCAGAAACTAGGAAGTTGAGGAACAGAGAAGTTCAGCTAGTTAAAGTGCAATGGGGAGATGACGAAAGCAATGCTACTTGGGAGACGGAAGCAAAGATGCGTTCTTTGTATCCATTTCTTTTTGAGAGTATGTCTTTTAACTTCTCCTTTATTGCTTGTCTAGTACTTATCTTATCTTTAGTATATCCTCTCGCTAATACCTATGACCTTTAGATAGGGTAAAACCTATGGTTGAAACATGTGTTTGAAACATGTTATGGTTGATGGATGCATATGGATGCAATTGTTTGCTAGTGGTTGCTCGTGGATGCATATACACACACATTAGGCACTAGATCGGCTCAGTCACTTCATGTTGCATATTGCATAAATGGATGTGGTAGTTAGATTGATGGATGTATCATGGCTGTGTTATCATATGGATGATGCATTTTTGTGTATGGTTGTGCACGCATGTAGAAATTTGTATGTGTCAATAGGGTTTCGCATACATATTGGATGCATGGCACTATCATGGTTTGCATTAAGGAGGTTTACTGTATCAGTAACCGCCTGATTTTCGCATTAGGTAAGTACATATACACACACTTTTGCATATATCCATCCAGCATTTAGAATCTTGTAAGGACAATGATTGCTCGTGGATGATGCTTTGAGTAGATGGATGATTGGATGGTAGGATACGTTCTTCCTAACTTGAAGATTTCGGGGACGAAATCCTTTAAGGAGGGGAGAATGTAACAACCCGTATTTTCAATAACCTGTAATAACATAAATCGAGGCAGAATTTAATTCTAAAATGGGAATCAAGGGAAACGGGCTATGCCATTGCGTTCGTCTCGGAAAAATACGCGAAATAGAGTCCGAGTTTTCGAAAATCGGAGTCCGTATGACCAAGATATGGCCTCGCGAAGTTTCACGAAAATTCCCAAATTAAAGTATACTTAATTAAGTGAAATGGGTTGTGTAGATATATATATATATATATATATATATTGATATATATATATATATAATTGAAAATTTAATAAATAAATATGCAAAAATGCTCAAAACAGCGAATTGGGAGAGGGGAATAACCGAACCGGCCGATTTTTGAAGTCGACCCGAGCCCGCTGGGTCGACTAGGGGTTAATCCAGGGTGTTTGGCTGTCAACCCGTGGGCCGATTCGCTCAAGTGCAGATTTTGCATTTGAATGGTTCTCATGGTCCATCTTTAATCTAAAGGCCCTAGATGGTTCCTACACTTGACTTCTTCCCCAAGACATGCTTTGATGGCTTGGATTGAATCTAGGGTTAATCCTATGGCCTAAAACACTTGCCTAATCTATATTCACTAAAATACTCCACCGATGCTATGGCATTCCCTTAGTGAGTGATCATAGCGGGAGTGGGGTGTTACACCACTTCTAACTAGAAAGAAACACATGCATTCCCTGCCGTCCTCATTCCTTTTTTGACTCATACCGGTGTGTGATGCTCGCAGAGTAATGCTATACACAAAACTACGCTAAATAAAGACATGCTTTGATCATCAACCACAAGGCTCTACTTTTCAACAAAAGCCTTGATCATTTTCATCTTAGCATGCCATATTGACAATCCACGCCATGCGACTAATGTCTATCAATATATAACCGCTAAGCTCGTACGCCTCAGAGATGGGTGTTAAGCAAGAGAACAAATTCTCCACCACCAAACATATATATATTAAATAGAAATCAATTCACATAGAATGAAATCCAATGTCAGACAAACATCCATTTACAAGTCCGTTCTAGGCTGAACGAAATCGGAGACTCTTAATTCTTCGTCCCGTATGTCCAATACGGAAGAGAGGTTGTCGCATATCCGGACAATCAGCAAGTACATCCAGAAAACTACCACTTTAACCCTTTCCTAGGAGCAAACCAATCCAGGGAATCAGTTGTCATCCATTCGATGTGAAGATCGCCGGTCTTCAACTATCGTCTTCAATGTCTTCGATTTTAAATCGTCATATAATTATTTGAAATGAGATTGAACTCGGTCTTTTCAATTAATTCCTAAATATATATAATTTAAACCATTTCATATCGTTAATATTATTTTATAATGATTTATCGCTATTTTTATTTATTTAAAAATAGCCCATTTAACTCAAACGACGTTTCAGGTCGTTACGCGACCCTTGCGCTGTTTTTGTCCAAATATGAATTACCCATTTCTCAAAATCTAACCGTTGGATCTTAACAAATTTAATATCTTGGAAAGAACATTCCACAGCGGACCTAACGGTTCCAGTTTTGGGAAATCCGATGGACGGATCAGTCGATATGATTGTTTAAAGTTACGATGCCGAAACATGAACTACCGCCCACGATTCGTTTAATATCAATTTTAATTTATATTATATATATATATAATTCGTTTTATGATTTAACTATCATGTTAAAAATAATATTTATTCAAGAAGATCATATCCTAGCATATGATTCTTTTATTCTAATTTAACATGATAAAAATGTCATTTTTTTTGACAAAACATGTTTTACATAAATTTCTATTTATCCCAACTTAACATATTGAAAATGTTATTTTAAATGACAATACATGCTTTACATAATTTCTATTTATTCTAATCTAACATATTGAAAATTTTATTTTTCAATGACAAAACATGTTTTACATAATTTCTATTTATTCTAATCTAATTTATTGAAAATATTATTTTCAATTACAAGACATGCTTTACATATTTTCTATTTATTCTATTCTGACATATTGAAAATGTTATTTTCAATGACAAAACATGTTTATAATATATTTCTTTTTATTCTAATCTAACATATTGAAAATGATATTTTCAATGACAAAACATGTTTTACATAATTTCTATTTATTCCAATCTACATATTGAAAATGTTATTTTCAATGACAAAACCTGTTAATAATGTGTTCCTTTTTATTCTAATCGAACAGGTTAAATGTAACATTTTTAAGTACAAATTCTATTTTAACATGTCATTCTTTTTATCTAAATAAACATGTTAAATGAAACATTATTAAGGAACAACTCCTATTTTAACATGTAATCCTTTTATCTATTGAATCAAAACATACACTAAAAAATGTCATTTAAAATGTTTAAACAATTTCTAATGAATAAATCATTTTTAATGGACAAATCATTTTAATGAAACCAATCATACACTAAAAATGTCATTTTTAATATCTAAACAATTTCTAATGAACATGTCATTTTTAACGGTGAATCATTTTTAATGAAACTAATCATACATTAAAAATTTCCTTTTTAATATCTAAACAATTTCAAATGAACATGTCATTTTTAATAATGAATTATTTTAATTAAATTAACTATACATTAAAAATGTCCTTTTTAATATCTAAACAATTTCTAATGAACATGTCATTTTTAAGATGAATCATATTTAATGAAACTAATCATACATTAAAAATGTCATTTTTAATATCTAAACAATTTCCAATGAGCATGACATTTTAAAGATGAATCATTTTTAATGAAACTGATTATACATCGAAAATGTCTCTTTTAATATCTAAACATTTTCTAATGAACATGCCATTTTGAACGACGAATCATTTTTAATGAGACTAATTATACATTAAAAATGTCCATTTTAATATCTAAACAATTTGTAATCAACATATCATTTTTAATATAAATCATATTTAATGAAACTAATCATACATTAAAAATGTCCTTTTTAATATCTAAACAATTTCTAACGAGCATGTAATTTTTAAGACGAATCATATTTAATGAAACTAATCATACATTAAACATGTTCTTTTTAAAATCTAAACAATTTCTAATGAATAAGACATTTTTAACAATGAATCATTTTAATGAAACTAATCATACATTATAAATGTCCCCTTTAATATCTAAAAAATTTCTAATGAACATGTCATTTTTAATGGACAAATCATTTTTAATAGTGAATGAAAACACACATAAAAAAATGTTATTTTTAATGCTTAACTATTTTTATCTAAAACATGATAAATTTGTGATTCATATATATACAATAAAAAGTAAATTTTTATTGTGTAAACAGTTATTTCCAACATGACAATTTATATGATCCATATATACAATAAAAAGGAAATTTTATTGTACAAATAGTTATAACCAAATCTATGATTCAGATATAAAGTAAAAGATAGTTTTATTATATAAATATTTTTGACAAATTTTATGTTCGCATATACAATAAAAAGATAATTTTAATTGTATAAATATTTTTGATAATTTCTATGGTTCACATGAACAATAAAAGGATAATTTTTATTGTATAGCAATTTTAACAAACCATGAATAATTTATTTTCATATATACAATAAATAAAAGAATCTTATTGCATGAACAATTTGTAACAAACATGAGTATTTTATTTTCTAACATACATAGTTCAATCCATTCATTCATCGCAATCACAAACAATCATCTCAAATTCTATACCACACATATATGAATTTCACATCGAAATCAATAATTGATTTTATTTTAGAATTAGAGATCTCACAGTGATTTTGAATTCTTCAAAAATTGTAGGTCGCTCTATAATTTTCCTCATCGCTTCTAAAATGTAGTCGACACTGCCACGATCCCAACGGTTCCTGTGAAATGTGATTCCGACATCGTATGAACGAGTTTAGTTTTTTATCATGTTAATAATATTTTATGTTTAATTAAATAATAAAATAAAAAATGATTTCACCTTCTTCCCCCTTACAGAAACAAGGTCGATCCTTTTCTTATTTGTTCAAAACTAGGGTCTTACTTTTCGATCTACACACTTCACTTCACGACGATCAGACAGCGCCACGTCGGGGAGGGAGGAAGTGCGCCAGGGGGTGCCAGGATGGCGAACTCAATCGCACTAGGGAGGAGGGACGGTGGTTTGGGGAGGTGGTGCGAACAAAATACTCCACTACAGAGGGCATTGTCCGTATGGATGTGAAGAATGGAGAAATCTCTACAATATTATCCAAAGGATGGAATAATTTTACTGAGAGGATTGAGAGTTATTAGGAGAGGAAGGATTGAATAGTTCTGGCCACACACGATAAGATGGCAACGACTATGAAAATGAATTAGGGTTTTGTTAATCCTATATTTATAATACAAAATTATTTAATTATCGAATTTTCAAAAAAGGCCGTTAACTGATACTAACTCCAAATTAAGTACATCCACTGTCGCCTCTAGCCAAATACCCCCATTCCGGACACAAGAGACTAGGGTTCATCAACCCATTTGACTGTTTTAGCCTATTTTTCTTTAGATTAAAATATAAAACATTTAATATTTAATTTGATCGTACATTTTAATTTACCGAGGCCACATACTGATTCCAAAAATTCCCAAAAAATAATTCTAGCTAAGTTTTTGATGATACGGTCCTAATAAAATTAATTTTGACGAATTTTGAGACTGTTTGCAAAATGGCTATTTTTAATAGCTTTATTTTTATTTAAAAATGGAATTTTTAAGTTCTGACACATTTTCTGTTAAAATTTCTTAAAATAATTTTTTTTAATTGGTTCCGATTTTCCGGGATATTACATTTGTGGACTTAAATTTCATTTCGAATGCCTTATATATATATATATATATATATATATATATATGTACATATATATATATATAAAGAAAAATCGATGTTTAATACCGGAACAGTTCGATTCGTTTTCGTGAATGGAAAATTGAAGGATTAAAAGAGGGGAGGTTGCAATGTAATGAAGCTCTCGCTCGCTTTCAATTAAAGGAGAGAACGGATTTATTTGATTTCAAAAATATGAGGAGTGCCATACACTTTCTTTCTCCTGAGATTTGAAGAAGAAAAGGGGATTTTAAAATGTTCAGGAAAGAATGAGAGCAATGGAAAGATAAATGAGATTAAAAGAAGAGTTTGTCGTGCTTAAATAGAAGAACATAGGGAACCATCAACCAAAGTCATTATATCGCGGTTTTACTTCGTGGTAAAGGAAGGAGACCAGCATACTTTGAAATGAAAGAAGAGGTTATAGGCTAGTGTAGGTTTGCAGCGTACTTCATTTCTTAGCTTAGGACGAAAGTAATGGTTTTATATTATTTTTATTCTATTTTATTTATATTTTAATTAAAACTGGTATCCTTTAATTTAAATTATCACGCTGATTTCAAACTCCTATTTGAACCCAACAAAAACCCTTTATGGGGTTAAACCATTATTATGAGCACACCGGGACAGGTTTCACAGCCATATTCTATCATATGAAGAAGATATTAATTTAAATCAATATAAACTAAATTCATAACAAATAAATTATTCGGAAATAAATTAATATTATTATTCTAATTCAAACAGAATTTTGTTTTGATCTTCTGAACTGTTTTCAATCCAATTTTAATTTTTTTTGAATTCAATTAAATTCATTTCCATATTACGAAAATTATATAAATTTGAAATAAATCGTATATCGATTATTCAATCGACAAACTACATAAAAAATCCATTTATATTATCAACTAAATATTTAAAATAAATATTAAATATTCAAAAATAAATCGATAAAAATCTAGGTCGTTACATTCTTCCCCCTTAAAAGAATTTCGTCCCCGAAATTACTAATGTTGGAAAAATGCTTCAAACCCATTAACCTTTAAAAAAAACATTCATTTTGAAACCCAACATTTTATATTTCCACAACTATAGTTCCAACCAAAACTTTTGCTTTACATTCATATTATGTATCTCATATGCTTATATTTATTTAAATTCATTCAAATTGATTCTAAACTAATTTATTCACTTTGATTCATTTAACTTTCTTAAGTTAAATTTATATTTCGAAATTCAAATTTCCGGGTTTTTATTTCAAATCATTTTGAAATCACTTAAATATATACACATATTTTATAATTATTTTAAATTCCAAACATCTGAATTTTCCAAAACAACTTGTTTTCTTGCAAACAAATTTTCATCAAAAGCTTTTCTAAGGTAGCAATCAATCACTTAGAAACTTGAAAACTAACATTGACGATGTCGCGATCACCATCAGAATTATATTCCAGCCACTAAAGTGATTTCAGCGCTTTATCTCTTTTAAAATCCATCTAAAATGATTTCTATTTAAAAATCCATTTTAAAGCAATGCTATATTACTATAATATACTTCGGAAAATATTTTCCAACTTCCCATGATCAAACTCTGGAATCTGGTTTGAATTCATTTTTAATTCATCTCATTTGTATGTTTAATTCATATAAAAGTTCTATTTGGTTATAAATAACCATTTCAATTTTATAATCTCAATGATTGTAATATTAACAACCAACTCATCAATATAATATAATAATTTCAGAAAATTATTCCTTTTCTATCAAAATAGAATTTTGAGTAAAATTATTTCATTTGCCCACTTGAAAACAATATCGTGTTCAAACATCTTTTTAAGTATTTACAAACTCTTATCGATGTCGTGGCATCTAACGATTCGACCAGAATTCATAAACCACACAACATACTAGCAAACACAATATAAAACAATATTTTTATATTAATTAAAAATATGCTCCCTTGTACATATACACTCAACTCATTCTAAGGTTCTATTGACCTTACCTCTAAGAGCACAATCCCACCAAAGCCTAGGTATTGGCTCAACCTAAGCTCTAATAACACTGTAATGGCCCGCAAATCCATGCTATCTTAGTTGACCACATACATCGCATGTCCAACCCAAATATCACAAAAATACGAATCAATTTTTTTGAAGAAAAAGGTAGAAGAAGAACAGAAATAACAACATAGAACCTCACATCGCAGCATAACAAAATATAATATATCATAACTTTTGAAATCAAAATTTTAACTGTATAACAAATAATTATCCGAGTACAACACTTATAACACAACGGAGATAAAATACAATATATCTAACACTGAAGCCTCCTACTCCAAGCTCCGTTAGATAGATCTGTAAAATCCTGAAGTACTTGACTACAGGCACAAATTTGGGCACCCAAGATTTTAGGTAAAACAAAACAAAATAAATTCTGGGTCAGTCATGAGACTGGTATGAGTAAATAATTTAAAACAGTCTGAGAAAATAAATGATATCTCATACGATCACGTCGTATAAAACGGAACGGGTTTTTTCCCTTATGAGAATCCAAAACACTTGATATAAATTTCAAATCCTTTCGAAAGAAAATGATTGTAATAACCCGGAAAATACGGGCCAATTTAAAATTTTTAAATTGGTGATTTCAAAGGAATTTGAACAATTGAAATAGAATATTTCAATAAAATAGTGAATTAGAAATAGTGAGTAAGTTTGAAAATTTGAATTCAAACTATGACTGACTGGGCAGGGTGGAGAATATAACGGATTTTAGCGAAACTAAAAATATTTAAATCTGTTAGTCAATACCTTTCTAACGAATCTGAAAAATTGAAGTTTCATAACGGGAATCAAAAGTTATGGCCGAATGAATTTTCAGAATGGTCGCTTTATAGAATATATAGCCCTGGAAAATTGATATTTTGCATACGACCACGGAATTCGACGAAACCACTTTTGTTGTGTCCGGGATGTCAAACTATTGCTAGGTTTCAAATTTCATAATTTTTGGAGCTAGTATGTGAGCGTGGCAAAAGAAAATGTGTTTGGCCAACGAAACATATCCCATTGTGTCCGGGATGGGGGTATTTAGCCAGGGACGACAGTCGTTGTGCTTGAAAAGGAGTTCGTTGGAGAAAACACTATTTAAAAATATAATATATATATCGGCCAATCAGAATTTTCCATTTATTATTTAAAAAAAAAAACTAAAAAACCCTCGAATCAACGGCGAAAACCGTTCGCCGCTTCCCTCCCCGATTGCCGCCGCCTCCGCCACTTCCAGGCACCGCCACCAACACCGTTCGCTTCGTCTCCGCCTCCTCTTCAAATTCGACACCAGCACCCCCTCCATCGACGCCTCCTCCGCCAGAATCGAGCCCAGAAAGTCTACCACTTCCCATCGCCGCCGCCGCTCCAATCTTCCACAGAGCGCCACCAAACCACCACCGACAGGACCGCCACTCGAAGCTCTTCCACGTCAGCACCCCCGATCGTCACCACGTGCCACGGATTTCGTGAAAACCTCAAACCTAGTTTCGAACCATCGTGAAAGGTGAGTCCTTTTTGATGTTTGCACTTTGAAAAATCATATCTTTTTGGTGTGTTGACGAAATTCGATCAAACAGGAAACATCGGGACCGCAAGGAAGCTCTCTACCACATAGAAGAAGCCGCGAATTTTTCTGAGTCATCTACGATTTTTAGCACTCCGCAAACCAATGTGAGAAATCTAAATTAAATGAATTTGAATGGAAAATGTCGTGTATAAATTATATAATCGAAATATAAATTACACACGTGTTGTATACCTCGTGTACATGCGTAGTGTAAGCTATATAAGCGAAGTATGAATTATACATGCCTAAAATAATTGATATATGTGTTGAAATGCAAGTGAAATATTGCAATAAAATATATATTTATATATATATACTCCCCTCGTCCACAAACCATGGACGATATTTATTGTTGTGAATTGATGTGAAATATTGGATGAAAAATACGAATGTTCGAATAATTGTTTGTGGTTGATATTGTTTGGTTGTGGTTGAAAAATACCCATTGGTGATTGAAATGAATTGGAAATATTTATAGAAATAAAAATAAACATGCCGCCTACGTGCGAATTAGATGCATGAATCCCTATTATAAAAAACCGCGAGGTTTTAAGGTAGAGCAAGGAGCTGTACTAGGGACGGTGCCGGTTTTAACTACCCTGCCGTTATGCTGCCGAAATTTTGAATAATCTTTATGTGTTAGAATTATTTTCATATGTTGAAATTATCTTCGTGGGTTGAAATTAAAGTCGTGCGTTGAAAAATATCCATGTGTGGAAATGTTCATGTGTTGAAAAGTGATGTGTGAAAAATAAATTCATTTGTGAATGAATGAAGTGTAAAATAAAATAAAAATCACCTTTTTATAATATATATGAAGTATGAAAAATATTCGCCTTATATAAATAGTTTCAACAATAAAAATTCCATCTTTTTAACATGAACAACATAAATAAAATATCCATGTGTGGAAATGCTCATGTGTTGAGAAGCGTGTGTAGTGGAAAAGTTCATGTGTTGAGTAAAAAGATTGAACAATAAAAATTACATTTTTATTGAAACTATGAAGTGTTGAAAACATCCATTTGTCGAATAAATATTTTAAATGATAAAAATATCATTTTTATCATATATGTGATATGCTAGAGATATGCGGACGTTGAAATAAATATTTGTGAAGAAATATTATTTTTAACATCCATAGGAACTAAATAAAATAGTCATGTGTTGAAATCTATTTCAGTTTGCCAAAATTATCATCTTTGAAATGTGAAGTGTTAAAAATAGCCACTTGTTCAAATAAATGTGCATGAGTTGAAATATACATTAATTAGCTAATGATATGATTTTAGCCTATGCATGCAACATTAGAATGAATGGTGTTTTTAAACCAAAGTAAATCAAATATGAAGTTGAATGAAAAATGATAAGTAATAAAAATTGTATATATGTACATGCATATTTATTGAACAGGTTATAACAAAGGGGCTAGAGAAGAGGAATAAATATTTGTGCTCGACAAATAGGTACACATTTACTATTTTGTTTGGGTGATGATTTTATGAGCCTGTTGGTTACCGCTTGGCTTTTTCTTTTTCTTTTTGACATGAGACGCCCGTGTGGCTATTTGGGAATTTTCCCAGCCCCTCCCGTACGAAGGAGGTTATGGCGAAATTTTCCAAAATTTAAAGGCGTTAGTGAAATAATTGAAGTGAAAACGATATGGGAATTTTTGAATGAACTATATTTATATAAGTATATAAATATAAATAAAACTAAAATGAAACGTGGCCGTGCAGTTCGTGTTTTGAAACCGTGATTTCAAACGACTAGTGCGGGAAATCCGACCATTGGATTTTCCCGAAACCGCAACCGTTGGGTTCGCCTTGGAAATATCTTTCCAACGGCACCAACTTTGTGAAGATCCGACGAGTGGATTGTCTGGAATGTTTAATTCAAATCTGAAGAAAAACAGCGCTAGAAATGATTATATATATATAATTAAATAAAATCGAATAACGACGCTGCAGTTCGTAAATTGAAATCGTAACTTCAAATGGCCAGTGTGGAAGATCCGACCATCGGATTTTCCCAAAACTGAAACCGTTGGATTCGTTTTGAAATGACCTTCCTAATGATATAAAATTTGTGAAGATCCAACGGTTAGATTTTCAGATATGTGTAAAACAAAATTACTGAAATGCAGAGCCAGTGCATCGACACAACCTGAAACGTCGTTTAATTAAATATGGCCGTTTTAAATTAAAATAAAAATAGCGATATATCGTTATAAAATACTATAGACGATATAGAGTGGAAATAAACCAATTTCGTTGTGTTTTCTTGATATGTGTTGGTTAAATGTATTTGACATGAAAACTATAACTAAAGAACTGAAATGTGAATGTTGAATAGTCCAACCATGGGATAAATTGATTTGAAAATCTAAATATACGTGGGTTATTTGAAAAGGCCGAGTTTATCTCATTTCAAATAATCGATCGACGTTGAGAAGTCGAAGAGTCGAAGACGGTTGAAGACCGATGATCTTCACATTGGATGGATGGGCGCTACTGATGCTCGTGATTGGAGTAGCTACCGTGAAGGAACTGAAGTAGTAGTCGTCCAAACATACTGTTGATGGTACGGATATGCGAGGAATTGGTGCCTCCGGTTTCGTTCAGACCCAGAACGGACTTGTAAATGGACTGTGTGTCTGACATTGGATTTTGTTCTGTGCTGATTGACCTCTGTTAAATATATGTCTGTTTGGCGGCGGAGAATTTATTCTCTTGCTTAACGCCCTTCTCTGTGACGTACGAGATCAGGGGTTATGTATTGAAAGAAATCAGTCGGATGGAATGGATTGCCTGTGTGGCACGCCTAAGTGGCATATGATCAAGGCTTCTGTTGCAAAGCAAAGTCTTGTGGTTGATGGTCAAAGCATGGTCTGTGTGAAGTAGCTTTGTGTATGACGTGAATTCGCGAACCTCACACCTCGGTATGAGTCAAAAACGGGAGACAGACCGCTGGAAGAGCACAACGTTTCTTTCTAGCTATGGTGGTGTCAGTGACCTACCAGCCCTGACATTATATATACTTTTCACCTGTGTGGTTGTTGGAATGCGAGGCGCCTCGATTATAGGTCTGTAAGGACCAGGAAACGTGTGTTCAGGAATTGCCAATCCTCAAAAGTAAGAGAGGACCGGCCCAGCCGATTCCAAGGATCATAGTGGGGTCCTGGGACATTTGCTAGAGTGTCTCGAACGGAGAGGAGCTTGCCCCTTGCCTCGACTCATGAAGGAATCCAATTTCTAATACGAAATATGCAGACGTGATTGTATTACTAGTATGGCGACATAGTAGATGGTAGCTATGCCGCCTAGGATTGATATTTACGATTGAATTTGCTTTCTGAAACATATATTAACTAGTGATAATATCAGACACTTTTGTTTTATTCGTATGAAGCATTTTTTGCCATTATAAGGTATAACTCTATCCTCCGTCTTGCGTTGCATTGTGTGATGGGACTTGAGTCTTATAATGGCTTCATTTTATAAAAAGCATTGCGATGATTTAATCATTTACTTTATTTCATGCACTAGCACTCATTGGAGTAAACCCGTTCCGCGAAAGTGGCGTGGTCCTTTGATTTGCCTTATTATTGTTGTTAATAAGTTAAGTAGATTTCTCATACCAGTCCAATGACTGACTCGTAGTTTGTTTCACCTTGCAAACTCGGGTGCCCTCATTTTCACACGGGCAGCCTAGGTACAGGTTTCTGACGCACCTTTTGGCTCATGGCGAGGCTTGACTACACCGGGCTGACTTGGATTTTCTCCGCCATTATTGTATCTATATTATGATCCCGCCATTGGCGATGTAGACTGATATTGATTTTGTGTACTCTTTATGTATGATTCCGCCTCAGGCGATGGTGATTGACAATGTATCATTTTGCACTAAGTTGTATCCTGTAATGTGCTTCTCTGATGTGATGATATCTATATGATTCCGCTGTCATATGTGTGTAAATTATTCTAATTTATGTTTGTGCTATTATCTGTGATCTGCTAATGATGATTAATGTGTTATATTCCAATGATTATCCTTAACACCGTGTCATGGGGTTTTGGGATCGTCACAGCTGGTATCAGAGCTTTGGTTAACCTTAGTTCTGGAGTCTAACACATTAAACACTTCATCAAAATAGAATCAGTAGTATTCTAAGGTGAGTTGCTCATTAGAGTTAGGACTAGTAAAGTCCTAGAATGAGCCGAGCAGAATAGCAAAACCAATTTGATCAGTCCATCGTTATCTTTCCGTAAATTTTCTGCTTAACTATGCAATAAACTATCATTTCTGTTACCTGACACTTTCCTTGCTTATACAGAATTTGACAAACGGCTACCAGAGCAGCCGCCGCTAGACGAGGCCGTGCCGGCCGAGGCCGAGGACGGGGAGAAGCCCCAGTTCAAGAAGTACCTTTGATACAACCTCCGGCAGCTCAATACTTCGAGCTAGACCGTGTAGCTAAGAGATATAAAAACTTAGGAGGCAAGACCTTCTCGGGAACTGGCACAGTAATAGAAGCCCTTGCATGGCTCAAGTCATGCGAGAAAATTCTTGAAGGCATGATAAAGCTATTATGGGCGCCTGGCTTATGCAGGAACAAGCTGAACTATGGTGGGAATCTCTCACCGTCGGGAATAAAGAAGCTCGAAGAGCATGGGATGGATTCAAAGAACTCTTAAAAGAGAAATATGTCCCGAAATAAGCACTGGAACGAATGCACGATGACTTCGCCAACCTCCAGCAGGGGGATCTTTCCGTGCAAGATTATCTGAATAAATTTACACTGTTGTCGCCCTATGCTCCGGAGCTCGTCGCCACTGCAAAATCCAAAAATAAGAGGTTTATCCTTGGGCTAAGGCGACAGTATCATGATAGAGCCATAGCCCATGTCAAGCTGGAATTCAACGAACTGGTAGAAATGACATGCAACTACGAAGACCTAGACCATAGGCATCTGGAGCAGGATCACACTAAAAGCCAAGCCGGAAACAAACGCAAGCCTGCTGCGAATCAATCTGAGTCAAGCCAAGCAGCATCTTCGAAACCTCAGACTGGCAAGCCGCCAAGAGGAAGTTGCTTTAACTGTGGCAAAGCGGGGCACTACTCTAATGTGTGCACATCCCCGAAGAGGCAGAAGACAAATTCACAAGGTTCAAGCCAGGGTTCTCAAAACCCTCGCTCCTGCTTTAATTGCCGCAAGACCGATCATCTAGTCAAAGACTGTCCTCTGCTGAAGAAAGCTACAGTAGCTCACGTCTATGACGCGTCGAGCCCGCCAGCTGCTTCCGTTGGAGCAGGTAAACCCTATGTTTTGGGAGGTACCCTTACAACTAAAAATATTCCTGTTTCTGTATTGTTTGACACGGGTGCGTCGCATAGTTTTATTGCTAGAAACACAGTGCACAAATTAAAGTTAAAACAGCGAAAGCTCAAAGAATCGGTTGAAGTACATAATCCGATAGGAGGATCTCTCATTCTCAGTTCATATTGTAAAGTACCCGCTTCTTTTTCTCGATACAAGTTTCCCTTTGATTTGATCATCATGGATTTTCCCGAATTCGATATCATTCTCGGGCTAGATTGGTTAACGAAATACGAAGCCGAAGTGAAGTGTGCAGAAAGAATCGTTAAAATTTGAATGAAGTTTGGATATATTACGGTACCCTGTCATGGTTCGAATCCAAATAGAGAAGAATTTTGGTCAGCATTAGAAGTTATCCCCACTTCCATAGAAAAGATTCCTATTCTCAGAAACTATGCGGATGTGTTTGAAGAAGTTGAAAACTTACCTCCGCAAAGAGAAATAGAATTCCAAATCGATCTAATTCCCAATGCTAGACCAGTGGTACATCCAATTCGCAGAATGACTCCGAAGGAAAAAGAAGAATTAGGCGATCAAACTCGTCAACTGTTGTTGAAGGGTCTAATCAGACCTAGTTTTTCTAATTGGGGTGCAGCTGTTGTGTTTGTCCCAAAGTCAGACGGTACTCTTCGATTATGCGTTGATTACCGAGACCTCAATAAACAGACGCTCAAAAACAAGTATCCATTACCCGCATCGATGATTTGCTAGACCAATTGAATGGGGTGAAAGTATTTTCCCGAATGGACCTAGCTACTGGTTTTCATCAATTGAGAATAGCAGAAGAGTGTGTTCCTTTTACAGCTTTCAGAGGTCCAGACATATTTTATGAATGGTTAGCAATGCCGTTTGGCCTGTGCAATGCTCCAGCGTACTTTGTCGATCTAATGAATAGAGTGTTCAGGGGAGTTCTGAATAAATTTGTCCTCTTATTCATCGATGATATTTTAATCTACTCCAAATCAAAACCCGAGCATGAAAAACACTTAGAAAAAGTATTGGAGATTCTAAGAAAGAATGTCCTCAAAGCCAAATTTTCTAAATTTGTCTTCTAGCAAGAAGAAGTGAAGCTTCTTGGCCATGTCGTGTCAGAGAAAGAGATTTCTGTTGACCCAAGCAAAATAACAGCGATTCAAGACTGGAAACAACCCACTACTCCCACAGAGGTTAGAAGTTTTATGGGGTTGGCTAGTTATTATCGGAAGTTCGTTAAGGATTTTTCGAAGATATCCGGTCCATTAGCGAAGCTCATGAAGAAGCATGAGAAGTTCAAGTGGACTTCCGACTGTGAAGAAGCTTTCCAGGAATTGAAATTGAAACTGACGACTGCTCCAGTGTTAACCATTATTGATGGCAATCAGGATTTAACATTTTGGACAGATGCTTCTATTAGAGGTCTTGGTGCAGTGTTAATGCAAAGAGGCCAAGTAATCTCTTATGCAAGTCGCCAACTGAAACCGCATGAGAAGAATTATGTGACTCATGATCTTGAGTTGCTAGCTATCGTTTTTTCCTTGAAAATCTGGAGGCATTATTTATCGGGCGAGAAATTTATACTGTACACATATCATCAATCATTGAAGTATTTATACACCCAGAAAGATCTGAATTTGAGACAGCAGCGTTGGCTAGAATTTCTTGCAGCGTATGATCTTGATATCCTGTATACGCCGGGGAAGGCTAACGTAGTAGCGGATGCGCTTAGTAGGAAAACCGCAATCGTTGCCAATCTTATAATTACGCCTGGATTGATTGATAGGATTTCAGCCCTTCAAAAAGACGATGAATTCATTCAGAGAATCAGTCAGAGGGTCAAGGAAGGTGAAACCACGAGTTTTCATATTGACAATAAGGGGGTTCTCAGGTTAAATAATAGGATTTGCATCCCAAATATTCCAGGCCTTTGAAGAGAAGTGCTGGACGAATGCCATAAATCCAAATTTTGCATCCATCCTGGTGTGAGTAAAATGTACCACGATATCAAACGCACTTTCTGGTGGAGGGCAATGAAAAGGGATATTTCTTTGTATGTTAGCAGATGCCCTACTTGTCAATTGGTCAAGAGCGACCAACAGAAGCTAGCTGGATTGTTGCAACCGTTGGCAGTCCCAAGTTGGAAATGGGAACATATTTCCATGGATTTCATAGATGGTTTGCCGCGAACCAGGAAAGGTAATGACAGCATTTGGGTAATCGTAGATCGCTTCACGAAGACTGCCCATTTTATACCTGTCAGATCCAATAGAACTGCTCAAAGTCTAGCACAGATATATTTCAAAGAAATCGTTAAGCTGCATGGAATTCCCATCAGAATAGTCAGTGATAGAGACCCGATATTTGCTAGCAAATTCTGGGAGGCTTTCCAGACAGAATTGGGAACGAAATTGAATATGAGCACTGCTTATCACCCTCAAACAGATGGCCAAACTGAGTGGGTGAATAGAATTCTGGAAGATTTATTGCGGGCTTGTATAATTGATTTTGGTGGGTCATGGGAAGATCACTTGCATTTGGCAGAATTCTCATATAACAATAGCTATCAAGCAAGTTTGGGAATGTCTCCATTTGAAGCATTATATGGTAGACCCTGCAGATCTCCAGCATGTTGGGTAGAACCTGGCAACAGACTTTTGTTAGGACCCGATATGATTAGAGAAGCATCTGATAAAGTCGACTTCATCAAAAAGCGATTGAGAACCGCGCAAAGCCGACAGAAAAGTTATGCAGATTCTAGAAGAAGAGATTTGACATTTGCTGTTGGTGACCATGTTTATTTGAAGGTTTCTCCGATGAGAGGAGTAATCAGATTTGGTAAACTGGGAAGTTGGCACCGAGATTTATTGGTCCCTTTCCTATACTCGAACGAATTGGAACTCTTGCTTATAGGGTTCAATTACCAGATTGGTCGCCTGGAGTGCATGATGTATCTCACATATCTCAACTTAGAAGACATGTGCATGATCCAGATCTTGTTGTAGAAGAAGCAGCGCAACAGGATATAGACATAACTCCAGAATTAGCACTCAGAAGAGCGCCATTAAAGATTGTTGGCAAAGAAACTAGAGAACTAAGAAGCAAAAAGGTTCATTTAGTTAAAGTGCAGTAGAGCAGTGATCCTAGAGACTGTACTTGGGAGACTGAGGAAAGCATTTAGCAAGCTTACCCCAAATGCAGAGTGGATATCTCTGACTAACTCCGGTGCAAGGTACCTTTACAATAATTTACATTTACATTTTGTTTCCTACTTACTGTTGTTTCCTTTTCGAGGATGAAAAGTTTTAAGTGGGGGAGATTGTAATAACCCGGAAAATACGGGCCAATTTAAAATTTTTAAATTGGTGATTTCAAAGGAATTTGAACAATTGAAATAGAATATTTCAATAAAATAGTGAATTAGAAATAGTGAGTCAGTTTGAAAATTTGAATTCAAACTTTGACTGACTAGGCAGCGTGGAGAATATAACGGATCTTAGCGAAACTAAAAATATTTAAATCTGTTAGTCAATACCTTTCTAACGAATCTGAAAAATCGAAGTTTCATAACGGGAATCAAAAGTTATGGCCGAATGAATTTTCAGATTGGTCGCTTTATAGAATATATAGCCCCGGAAAATTGATATTTTGCATACGACCTCGGAATTCGATGAAACCACTTTTGTTGGGTCCGCGATGTCAAACTATTGCTAGGTTTCAAATTTCATAATTTTTGAAGCTAGTACGTGAGCGTGGCAAAAGAAAATGTGTTTGGTCAATTTCTGTTAAATTGGATCGACCAGAAAATGGCCATTTTTCAAACGATCTCAGAATTCGACGAAACTAGTTTTGTTGGGACCGTAGGGTCAAAACATAGCTAGATTTATTTTTCTGGAATTTTTCGAATTAGTTTGTGACCCTGGCAAATTGAAATATGCGTTCAAAGTGGAAATTAAATGTTTTATACTTTGATTTGAAAAATAACTGACTGTAACAATCAAATTGGCTAACGAAACATATACCATTGTGTCCAGGATGGGGGTATTTAGCTACGGACGACAGTCGTTGGGCTTGAAAAGGAGTTCGTTGGAGAAAACACTATTTAAAAATATAATATATATATCGGCCAATCAGAATTTTCCATTCATTATTTAAAAATAAAAAAAATCCTAAAAAACCCTCGAATCAACGGCGAAACCCATTCGCCGCTTCCCTCCCCGATTGCCGCCGCCTCCGCCACTTCCAAGCGCCGCCGCCACCACCGTTCGCTTCGTCTCCACCTCCTCTTCAAATCCGACACCAGCACCCCCTCCATCGACGCCTCCTCCGCTAGAATCGAGTCCAGAAAGTCCACCACTTCCCATCGCCACCGCCACTCCGATCTGCCACCGAGCGCCACCAAACCACCACCGACAGGACCGCCACTCGAGCTCTTCCACGTCAGCACCCCCGATCGTCCCCACGTGCCACGGATTTCGCGAAAACCTCAAACCTAGTTTCGAACCATCGTGAAAGGTGAGTCCTTTTTGATGTCTGCACTTTGAAAAATCATATCTTTTTGGTGTGTTGATGAAATTCGATGAAACAGGAAGCATCGGGGCCGCAAGGAAGCTCTCTACCACATAGAAGAAGCTGCTGATTTTTCTGAGTCATCTACGATTTTTTGCACTCCGCAAACCAATGTGAGAAATCTAAATTAAATGAATTTGAATGGAAAATGTCGTGTATAAATTATATAAGCGAAATATAAATTATACACGTGTTGTATACCTCATGTACATGCGTAGTGTAAGATATATAAGCGAATAATGAATTATACATGCATAAAATAATTGATATATGTGTTGAAATGCAAGTGAAATATAGCAATAAAATATATATTTATATATATATATACTCCCCTCGTCCACAAACCATGGACGATATTTATTGTTGTGAATTGTTGTGAAATATTGGATGAAAAATACGAATGGTCGAATAATTGTTTGTGGTTGATATTGTTTGGTTGTGGTTGAAAAATACCCATTGGTGATTGAAATGAATTGGAAATATTTATAGAAATAAAAATAAACATGCCGCCTGCGTGCGAATTAGATGCATGAATCCCTATTATAAAAAACCGCGAGGTTTTAAGGTAGAGCAAGGAGCTGTACTAGGGACGGTGCCGGTTTTAACTACCCTGCCGTTATGCTGCCGAAATTTTGAATAATCTTTATGTGTTAGAATTATTTTCATATGTTGAAATTATCTTCGTGCGTTGAAATTAAAGTCGTGCGTTGAAAAATATCCATGTGTGGAAATGTTCATGTGTTGAAAAGTGATGTGTGAAAATTAAATTCATTTGTGAATGAATGAAGTGTAAAATAAAATAAAAGTCACCTTTTTATAATATATATGAAGTATAAAAAATATCCGCCTTATATAAATAGTTTCAACAATAAAAATTCCATCTTTTTAATATGAACAACATAAATAAAAAATCCATGTGTGGAAATGCTCATGTGTTGAGAAGTGTGTGTAGTGGAAAAGTTCATGTGTTGAATAAAAAGATTGAACAACAAAAATTACATTTTTATTGAAACTATGAAGTGTTGAAAACATCCATTTGTCGAATAAATATTTTAAATGATAAAAATATCATTTTTATCATATATGTTATATGCTAGAGATATGCGGACGTTGAAATAAATATTTGTGAAGAAATATTATTTTTAACATCCATAGGAACTAAATAAAATAGTCATGTGTTGAAATCTATTTCAGTTTGCCAAAATTATCATCTTTGAAATGTGAAGTGTTAAAAATAGCCACTTGTTCAAATAAATGTGCATGAGTTGAAATATACATTAATTAGCTAATGATATGATTTTAGCTTATGCATGCAACATTAGAATGAATGGTGTTTTTAAACCAAAGTAAATCAAATATGAAGTTGAATAGAAAATGATAAGTGAAAAAAATTGTATATATGTACATGCATATTTATTGAAAAGGTTATAGCAAAGGGGCTAGAGAAGAGGAATAAAATTTTGTGCCCGACAAATAGGTACACATTTACTGTTTTGTTTGGGTGATGATTTTCTGAGCCTGTTGGCTAGCCGCTTGGCTTTTTCTTTTTCTTTTTGACATGAGACGCCCGTGTAGCTATTTGGGAATTTTCCCAGCCCCTCCCGTACAAAGGAGGTTATGGCGAAATTTTCCAAAATTTAAAGGCGTTAGTGAAATAATTGAAGTGAAAACGATATGGGAATTTTTGAATGAACTATATTTATATAAATATATAAATATAAATAAAATTAAAACGAAACGTGGCCGAGCAGTTCGTGTTTTGAAACCGTGATTTAAAATGACTAGTGCGGGAAATCCGACCATTGGATTTTCCTGAAACCGCAACCGTTGGGTTTGCCTTGGAAATATCTTTCCAACAGCACCAACTTTGTGAAGATCCGACGGGTGGATTGTCTGGAATGTTTAATTCAAATCTGAAGAAAAACAGCGCCAGAAATGATTATATTTATATATATATATATATATATATATATATAATTAAATAAAATCGAATAACGACGCTGTAGTTCGTAAATTGAAATCGTAACTTCAAATGGCCAGTGTGGAAGATCCGACCATCGGATTTTCCCAAAACTGAAACCGTTGGATTCGTTCTGAAATTACCTTCCTAATGATATAAAATTTGTGAAGATCCAACGGTTAGATTTTCAGATATGTGTAAAACAAAATTAGTGAAAAGCAGCGCCAGTGCATCGACACGGCCTGAAACGTCGTTTAATTAAATATTGTCATTTTAAAATAAATAAAAATGGCGATATATCGTTATAAAATACTATAGACGATATAGAGTGGAACTAAACCAATTTCGTTGTGTTTGCTTGATATGTGATGGTTGAATGTATTTGACATGAAAACTATAACTAAAGAACTGAAATGTGAATGTTGAATAGTCCAACCATGGGATACATTGATTTGAAAATCTAAATATATGTGGGTTATTTGAAAAGGCCGAGTTTATCTCATTTCAAATAATCGATCGACGTTGAGAAGTCGAAGAGTCGAAGACGGTTGAAGACCGATGATCTTCACATTGGATGGATGGACGCTACTGATGCTCATGATTGGAGTAGCTACCGTGAAGGAACTGAAGTACTAGCCGTCCAAACATACTATTGATGGTACGGATATGCGACGAATTGGTGCCTCCGGTTTCGTTCAGACCCAGAACGGACTTGTAAATGGACTGTGTGTCTGACATTGGATTTTTTTCTGTGCTGATTGATCTCTGTTAAATATATATCTGTTTGGCGGCGGAGATTTTATTCTCTTGCTTAACGCCCTTCTCTGAGACGTACGAGCTCAGGGGTTATGTATTGATAGAAATCAGTCGCATGGAATGGATTGCCTATGTGGCACGCCTAAGTGGCATATGATCAAGGCTTCTGTTGCAAAGCAAAGTCTTGTGGTTGATGATCAAAGCATGGTCTGTGTGACGTAGCTTTGTGTATGACGTGAATTCGTGAGCCTCACACCTCGGTATGAGTCAAAAAGGGGAGATGGACCGCTGGGAGAGCACGACGTTTCTTTCTAGCTATGGTGGTGTCAGTGACCTACCAGCCCTGACATTATATATACTTTTCACCTGTGTGTTTGTTGGAATGCGAGGCGCCTCTATTATAGGTCTGTAAGGACCGGGAAACGTGTGTTCAGGAATTGCCAATCCTCAAAAGTAAGAGAGGACCGGCCCAGCCGATTCCAAGGATCATAGTGGGGTCCTGGGACATTTGCTAGAGTGTCTCGAACGGAGAGGAGCTTGCCCCTTGCCTCGACTCATGAAGGAATCCAATTTCCAAAACAAAATATGCGGACATGATTGTATTACTAGTATGGCGACATAGTAGATGGTAGCTATGCCGCTTAGGATTGATATTTATGATTGAATTTGCTTTCTGAAACATATATACACTAGTAATAATATCAGACACTTTTGTTTTATTCGTATGAAGCATTTTTGGTCATTATAAGGTAAAACTCTATCCTCCGGCTTGCGTTGCATTGTGTGATGGGACCTGGGTCTTATATTGGCTTCATTTTACAAAAAGCAATGCGATGATTTAATCATTTACTTTATTTCATGCACTAGCACTCATTGGAGTAAACCCGTTCCGCGAAAGTGGCGTGGTCCTTTGATTTGCCTTATTATTGTTGTTAATAAGTTAAGTAGATTTCTCATACCACTACCATGACTGACTCGTAGTTTGTTTCACCTTGCAAACTCGGGTTCCCTCATTTTCACACGGGCAGCCTAGTTACAGGTTTCTGACACACCTTTTGGCTCATGGCGAGGCTTGACTACACCGGGCTAACTTGGATTTTCTCCGCCATTATTGTATCTATATTATGATCCCGCCATTAGCGATGTAGACTGATATTGATTTTGTGTACTCTGTATGTATGATTCCGCCTCAAGCGATGGTGATTGACAATGTATCATTATGCACTAAGTTGTATCCTGTACTGTGCTTCTCTGATGTGATGATATCTATATGATTCCGCTGTCATATGTCTGTAAATTATTCTAATTTCTGTTTATGCTATTATCTGTGATCTGCTAATGATGATTAATGTGTTATATTCCAATGATTATCCTTAACACCGTGTCATGGGGTTTTGGGATCGTCACAACGATAATCTTTATATCAAAACTCTTTTGATATTATAATAGAGTCTAAATCAAATAAATAACAATCTAGTGGAACGCTTTCATCTCGTGCTTCACATACATAATATACAATCAAAACCACGGGCACTTATTGGGTAATGAATTTCCGACTATGACAAGGAATGGATCCACCTTCCAATAGCATATCTCTAGAGAGGAAAATGCTGGGTTCAACAAGAAAAACTTGCAACCCGACCACACATGACTGACCACTCATTTCGTTTCAGTGTATCGAATGTATATCACCAACGATTGGGACCAACAACCAATTTCCCGAGTGGGACAGCATCGAATAGAATAAAGAATGAAATGAATCTCTCTAAATAGGTCATAATACACACTAATTGGGAGCTACCTACTTAGCCATGCTGCCTGCCCGATTTTTTTCACTTTACGGTTCCAAGCTTGAGGCTACGATTACTTACCATTCACTGATAGCACAATCACTTTGAATGCCATATGGTCTGATCCGTTAATCATTAATTGTTTTGCACATATATATTCTGGATATTATGCTAAGAGAATAAATTCTCCGCCACCATATATATTTATACAGACCAACATATGCGATCACTGGAAATATTTTGTCAGACATTCGTCCATATACGTTTTTTCTGGGATTGAACGAAACCTAAGGCACAATTTCCATTAATCCATCTTAGGCAATTTCAACCTAGGATTAATAGAAAAGGCCCTTGCACTTCACTCTATCTTCAATTATCTTTATATAATCTGATTTGCAATGCTACTGCCAATACAGAGTGGTTCTTGGATAATAATCCAACCGGTCTCTCCATATTTACAATGATATTTACAAACACATCGATAGTCGGTTGTTTAACTATCACAGAAAATAAACATTCATTCAAAGCATCAAACAAATCGTTGGGTCTTTTAATTAATATTTCATTAATTAATTCACCTTTCCATTTCCTTATCAATATTGGTTAACCAAATATATTTAATAATCATCATGGCCTCTTACTCTATTTGGAAAACATTTCCATATATCGCCATCTTTTATTTTCTATACTTGGAGAATATATTCTATTTATAATTGGAAAAGATTCCAATTACTTGTCTCTTTCACGTCCGTTCATTTCTTCTTTCAGGTTATGTTTATTATTATATTTCCAAAATTCCACTTACTTGGGTTAAACGAATGTTGTATAAAACACCGTTAAAACAAACAAAAGTATTTCATTCAACTAAATTTGTTTAGACATTTATCTCCGGGACTGAATCCTCCAATTTATCGGTTAATAACTAAATCAAACAAGTTGGGGTATAATTACCTCTCAAACCTTGACTGAAAACATTATCAACTTCAAAATGGACAAGACCAATTTCCTCAAATACTCAACAACATAAAAACCAATTCTTCATTTTTAAACCCATATATGTTTCACTTTCTAATTTTATCAATTTTAAATTATAGATCTCCTCTTTGTCTATAATATTCTATTTTTAAGTTTTTTCCTTATCGAATTCTATATATATCGATACATGGATTTCTAACTATCAAATTTTCTTAAAAATATTCTTCTCCTTAAATTTTTGGAAAATTTCGCCATAACCTCCTTTGTACGGGTCACTTGGTACAACTACAAAACGTCTCTCTCGACCCATTCCATTCCAAAAGCCAAGCCGCTTACCGATTCGGCACATAAAATCTCATATGGAATTTGAGCGTGTACCTTTTTGTCGAGCACTTAAATTAAAATCTTTATACATTTCATTCCAATCCTGCTTAACATATATCTAACCATTTTGTTTCAACTCAATACATTCATCTTGATCCAGTTCACTAATTTATTTTCTAATTAGCTATTTTTCCTATTTCACCTTTGTTTGGACATAACATGTTCAAAAATAATATTGACATGCTTATAAACAAATTAAATTCCATTTTCAATTCAAGTTTCCCTTCCGATTCTGAATATAAATTCTCAAATCACCTTCACTTATTCAAATCCCAATTTCTTTTCAAATTTCGATTAACTAATTATTATTCAAACTAGTTAATTCTATCTAATATTTAAAAATATGATTTTTGTTTCAAAAATCAGTTCGTAACTCCATTTGAGCTCATATTTATTTTATAATTCAAATTTGGATTTTTCTAATGGAAATTCGGATTTTATTTACATAAAATCCTTTTCTTAATTTAAATAAACCATTATGGTTTTATAATGGTTATGGCGCTATTTTTCTGAAAACTTGATTATGACATAACTTAAAACCTATACAACGAGATCCAGATTTTTCTGTTCTATTAGAATAATATTATCAAATCGGTCCTAACGATTCTTCTTTCGAAGAACTCTGACTTAAATTGAGTTCTACATACTCAACTGAAGTTCGAAACACCAATTTACGAACTACCGCTATAATAACACGGAAATCTGAGCCAATTTAAAATTTTTATTTTGGCAGTTTTAGAGAATTTTGAATATTTAAAATGAATTATTTTAAATAATAACGAAGAAAAGTTTATTTTCGACGAAGTTAAAACGAATAAATTTATTTTAATTATATAACGAGCCTGAAATGGCGCGGTAGTATGAAAATTCGATTTCTAATTTCAAATGGATGTACAGAATTCGTTTTAAGTCGGAGTTGGACGAAACGAGAAATATCTAAATCTGTTTGATGATATATTTCTAATGGATGTAAGAAACTGAGATTTCATTTTAGAAGTTGAAAGATATGCCCAGTTTAAAATTCAGAAAGGTCGATGTGGAATTTATATATATTTTAATATATATAAAGGCCCTTGAAAATAGTCATTTTGCAAACGACCTCGGTTTTCGATGAAACCACTTCTGTTGGATCCGTGATGTCAAGTTATTGCTGAGTTTCAAAATTCGTAATTTTTGGAATCAATATGTGAGCGTGGCAAAGGAAAACGCGTTTGACCAATTTTAGTTGATTTTAATCGACTGGAAAATGGCCATTTTTCAAACGGCCTCAGAATTGGAGGAATCTAATTTTTTTTGGACCGTATCGTTAATTCGAAGCTAGAACTAATTTTTCTGGAATTTTTAGAGTAAGTATGTGGCCCTGGTAAATTGAAATGTACGTTTAAATTGAATATATAAAGATTTATATTTTAAATTCAATGGAAACTGATCGTAATAGTCGAATTGGCTTGTGACACATATCCCATTGTGTTTGGAATAGGGGTATTTAGCTAGGGGCGATAGTCGTTGGTTTGAATTGAAGTTCAGACGAAAACCACACATTTAAAAGAATATTAGAATAAAAAATTGATAAATTATTTATTATAAATAGCCCCTTCTAAACTAAACCCTAGCCTCCAAAAGGACCCACCATCATCCCACGATCGAAGGCCGGAATCGCTCAACCCTTCTCCTCCAAATCCCCTTCGATCCATCACGAATTAGGGCCCCGTTCTTTGGAGAATATTGTAAAGCTTTCCCTCCTCTTCAGATCCACACCAGAATCAAATGTTTTCATAGAATGTGGAGAGTGATTTTCGAGCTCGAAGAGGTGACTGTCGCATGCCATTTCCGGCGTCAAGGAGGGCGCGAGTCCCGAGAGGTGGTGGCCAGTTATGCGCCTCACCTAGGCGCTTCACATGGGCACTTCAGATCGGGTCAACGTGGTTGAGGGGTGTGAAAAATGAGGTCAACGCCAGCGAGTTTTGGGGTCCTGAAGCATTGAACAGGGACGATGGGTTCAATTCTATCTGCCAAAAAGAAGGTAACATTTAATTTTCAAACCGATATTAAGTTGAAATAAACACAGTAATTTTTAAAAATAGATCACACTATTTATAAATCTAATTTTTGAAAAAAAATTACATTGTTTTAAAAATGTAATTTTTGTATCTTAAAACATTGTTTTAGAAATGATTTTTATTTTGTTGTTGTAACATTAGTTTAAAACTATGTTTTTTTGGTAAACAGAAATTTGTTTTGAAAATATAAACATACTTTGTTTTAAAATTAAATATAACATTGGTTTTATAAAACAAAATATAACTTTGATTTTAATATATAACTTTAATTTTAAAAATATAAACTTCGACATAAAATATGATTTTTAGAATATATAGAATAGTATAAAAACGTAATTTTTGTTTAAACTAAACAACATAAAAATGTGATTTTTATCCGTTTAGCGTTGAAATAAAAATGTGATGTTTAACATAAAAATCGCTTGAACAGACTACGATGAAACCGACCGTTCAGAAATAAAGAATGGAGGAGTGGATCCCGAAGGTGAGAACTGCTCACTTTTGTTTTATATTTCTAGTTTGAAATATATACTAGGATGCAGACGGTGCTTAGTAGCACCCGACACCCGTCGTCCACAGACCATGGATGACTTGTTTGTTTTATTGCTGTGTTGTGAAATTTGATTGTGTAATGTGGAATGAAATAAAATATTTTACAGTGGAAAATATTTTATAGTTACAAATGTAATTTTTAACGTGTATATAAAATAAATATTTATAAACAAATCGGCCGATTTGTTTATATACACTGATTTGACCGATATTGATTGGGATGATAAATTTTACACATCGCCCAATTGCACAAATAAAATCTATGTTTGTTGATTTGAAACCCCACACGGGTATTGGGATGATATTTGACGTACACTAATCCCGATTGTTTATTTGTATGTCAATCGATGGGTTGACAGACTGTGTATGCTTTAGTTATTTATATTTAATGCTTATACAGTTGTGTGGTGCACTCTAGATGATGGTTGATTATTTGTCGTTGCTATTATATACATGTGTTGTAGAAAATCCATATAATTGACATTATATGGTAATTGATTGGGCCTTATGCCAATTTAGAAAAATAAATTCATGTGTTGAATTGAAAATAAATTCATGTGTTGAAATGAAAAACATTCATGTATTAAATAAAAGCCGTGTTGATTAGATTGACGCCATTTTGACGTGAACGATATTTATATCAATTTTATTCATTTTTCTATGAATATTGAAAGTGATTTCAAAATTCGAATTAAATTGAAATTAATTGAAATTCGAATTAAATGGAAATCAATTGAAATTCGAATTAAATTGAAATGAACTGAAATTCAATTAAATGGAAATGAATTGAAATTCGAATTAAATGGAAATGAATTGAAATTCAAATTAAATTTAAATGAATTGAAATTCGATTTAAATGGAAATGAATTGAAATTCGAATTAAATTGAAATGAGTTGAAATTCGAATTAAATGGAAATGAATTGTAATTCGAATTAAATTGAAAAGAATTGAAATTCAAATTAAATTGAAATGAATTGAAATTCGAATTAAATTGAAATCGATTTGAAATGAAATTAAAACGAATTTATATTGAAAAATTCAATCTTGATTTGAATTTGAAATGGAAGTTGAAATCGTTTGGAAAATGAATTTAAATGATTTATAAAATACGTTTTGAAAGGAAATCGACAAAATATATATATATATAATATATATAATGGTGTGAATAGAACGCGCCGCGACGCGACAGTTCCTGATTTTCGACCATTGACTTCGAATAGATGTCACGGTAGATCCGACCATCGGATTCTCCAAAAACTGAAACTGTTGTGTTCGTATCGAAAAGAGCTTTCTAACGAATATTAGAGATTTCAAATCTAACGGTTGGATTTGGAATTATGTCCAAATCAAATTTGGAAAAGGTCGTTGTAAGTGCAGTTCGATGGCCGTTGATGGAAATCGACTGTACGGGCCTTGATAAAATTATTAAAAATAGTAACAATTTGTGTAAAATCATAAGAAATGATTTGTGAAGAATTGGGATGAAAAAACTCCATATTTGAAAAGATAAAAATAGATTTTTATCCAAATGAACTAGTTTTGAACTAGAATTATAATTCTATTTATTTTTAAAACTAATAAAGAGGATTTGAAATGGTTTTGAAAATAAACAGAATTTCCAATAATTGAATTGGAATGGATTGGAATCTAAATTATCTTTGGAATATCTCGATGTTGGATTTCGTGATTATACAGATATTGTTATGGAAATTTGAAAGGTATATTTATATCGTTATTTCCAATACGATATTTGTTGGTCGAAGAATTTGATATTGAATACAAGCCGATATATTTTCTATTCAGAGCCTTGTATTTAATATCCAATGTGATTTTGGGTTGTCGTGAACAGTATCTTCAATAATACTGTTCTTAGACCCTAAAGGAGTTAAGAAAATCAGTAACTAACTGGAGATTAGTTAAGTTGAATGTTTTCTTGTGTATTGATCTGATGTTGGTTTCGGCCTTTGGGGTTAATACTTAGGGAATTGCTCACTTGATATTTTACTGTTAGGGACTGATTGAAATGTGATGTGATTTTGAGGTTTATCGTGAACAGTGTTTTAAATGACATCGGTTCTTTAACCTAGTTAAAGATTAAAACTAAGTGGAGTTTTAATGAATCTTTAATTAGATTGAAAAGATCGAGAATGGAGTATCACCAGTTTTGCTCCAGGCGATAGTTAAATCCTTAATTAGATTTGAACGTGAAATGGTAATTAAATTTACCGATAACACTGTTGTGTAAGATATGAAGTATTACCACTTTTACTTCATGGGATGAATAGGTTGGGATTGGGAAATTAAAACAAATGATTACTTCGGTAAGGTTCGTTAATCCCGGCTAGTTTTGATTAACCATAATTTGGTTTGAATTGGTATTCAAAATAAGATTAAAAAATAAATTTGAGGAATTTATCTTTGACAAAATTAATGGGAACCTTTCCCTAAGAATGTGAAATTTAGAAACTAACTGTAGGTTAGCTAAGCAGAATGGTTCCCTGGGTATTGATCTGATGTTGGTTTCGGCCTTGGGGGTTAATATTTGGGGAATTATTCTCTTGTTAATTTACGTTTAGTGACTGATGAATTGGAATGAGGCGTATGTTGTGTTTGTGTAACACTTGTTTATTATATACGCGAGTTATTCGGAAAGACCGGGTTTATCCCATTCTGGATAATTGATACGACGATAAGTCGAAGGTGAAGACGGTGGTCGAACACCGGAGGTCTTCACGTCGTTTGGATAATTACTAATGATCTTGATTGTGTCGTACACCTAAGAGGAGGGAATTAGTTAGTGGTCGTCCAGGTGTACTTGGAGATCGATGGATATGCGAGGTACAAGGTGCCTCCGGTTTCGTTCAGACCCAAAACGGACTTGTAAATGGTTTGTGTGTCTGACATTGGATTTTATTCTGTGTGATTGATTTCTATTAAATATATATTTGTTTGGCGGCGGAGAATTTATTCTCTGTCTTAACGCCCTTCTCTGAGACGTACGAGCTTAGAGGTTATATATTGGTGGATATCAATCGCATGGAGTGAATTGCCTGTTTGGCATGCCTAAGTGGCAAATGATCAAGGCTTTTTTTGAAAAGCAAAGTCTTTTGGTTGATGATCAAAGCATGGCCTGTGTGGCATAGCTTTGTATAGCGTTGATTCGTGAGCCTCACACCCCGGTTGTGAACCAGAAACGGGAGAGGACATCAGGCAGGGCATGCGTTTCCATCTAGTTAGAAGTGGCGTTAGTGGTTTTACATGCCCTGACGAGTTTGACTTATGTGGTTGTTGCTGTTGCGAGGCACCTCGGATATATCGGTGACTATGTGAAGCCGATGGAGTCATTCGTTGGCTCATTTACGCCCCAAAGGGCGGGGAAACGCAGTGTTCAGGCATTTTAATCCACATCGGTGGACGGGCCCTGACGATCCAAAGGCTTGACTGAGTACTTGTCTGAGGGGCGGACTAGAGCGTCTCGAATTCGGTGAGGACTATATTTTGCCTCGGTTAACAGATGGAAATCCAACTTCCAATACGTGACGTTTCGGTTTTAGTTGTAATCCTATATATGGCGACATAGTGGGATGGGGCGCTCATGCCGTCTATGATTGATATTTATGATTGTATATAAAATCAGAAACTAACTGGAAACGAGCTAAGATGGGTGGTTTCCTGGGTATTGGTCTGATGTTGGTTTCGGCCTTCGGGGTTAATACTTAGGGAATCGTTCTCTTACTAATTTACGGTTGGAGTCTGATTAAGAATCAAAAGATGAAATTTAGCGTATCAAGCATTCTATGGCTATTATAAGGTAAAAACCCTGTCCTTCGGCTTGCGTTGCATTGTGTGATGGGACCTGGGTCTTATATTAGCTTCATTTTTCTTTATTTAGCATTGCGCTGTTGTTTCATGCACTGGTATCCTTGGGAGGAAACCCGTTCCGTGTTATACGGTGTGGTCCCTTGATTTACCTAACTTTAAAATAAAGATTAATAACTGTTTTAGTTCTCACACCAGTCACATGACTGACCTAGAGTTTATTGTTTTAACCTAAACTCTAGGTGCCCACGGGCAGCTAGTAGTTTTGGTTTTGCAGATTTATATTCACAGGATCTTGATGTACAACTGGAAAGATACACAAAAAGCTTTGTATCCATGTATTACTTTCAGTTGTGTATTTTATTATTTTTCCGCTGCTATGTAATTTATTGTAATCTCTGATATTTTATGATGTGTAATATTTATTCATACTCTATATATTCTTGTATTCTGATGGAATGGTTGTAATATAAAATGCAATGTTCTTCTGTCTGCGTTCTGATTTGTCGTGTTCTCAAAACAATCAGGCGTTTCATACGGTCTTGGTCGGTCTAGCGATTGATTCGGATCGAGCGAAATTCTCGGTCGTTACAACCGCGCTGGGGCAAGTTCATTTTAATTATATCTAAATATAAACATTTAAATTTCGTCTATAAATAAATTTCAACTCTATTCTAATATATTTTAATATATATATTAATCCATTTTTCCCAATCTAACATAAATACTCCGATTATCCCTAGTCGTCGATTATTTCAACACTTTATTATAAATTCAATCACAAATCCATTTTTAATATTAGTTTCTAGTTTCATAAGGAATAAATTACTTTATAAAATTCGATGAAATTGAATTCCCAATATAATTTCTTAAACTTATTTCAATTCATTTTTGTATTCCTAATATCAAAATAAAACCCATCGTTCCCATTCTGAAGCAATTTCCAATTCACGGTTAAATTCATATTTGAATTTAAATTTCTAAATTATAATATGCTAATTTATTTTCCTTAATTTGTAAACGTTGTTTATAAATTTACTTCCTTGTTTTATAATTAAAAACAAGTTTCCATTTCAATTTATATTTTCAAATTCATACTTGAATTTAAACCCTTAAATTATCTAATGATAATTTGTTTCAATGGATGTATAAATATTGTTTATAAATCAAACTTCCTTGTTTTATAATTTAAAACAAGTTTCATTTCAAAAATTGAAATCTTATTTTGGAATATTCTATTTATTATAACTTATATATATAACACACAATTTATTTTTATATTAAATTTAGTTCTATCTATTATGACTCCAATATCTTTTCTAAAAAATATTTTATTTAAATAAATTCGATCTAAATCGAATTCAAATCATAAATCCATACGGATTTTTTTTTAATTCAATTTACATTCTGGACATCAGAATAAATTTCAATTTTTACTTCTTTAAAACAATTCCCCGTTTCTATTTTTAAATTCAAATTTGAATTTAAATATTCAAATTATCAAATGATAATTTTTCCACTTTATTTATAAACACTGTTTATAAATTCATTTCAATTCCTTGATTATTCAATGAAAATCGTTCCATTTTATTTGTAAACACCGTTTATAACTTTACTTCAATTTCCTATATAATTTAATTTATAAACATCGTTTATAAATTAATCACTTCAATTTCCTGTATTATTTAATTTATAAACATCATTTATAAATTTCAATACTTGTTTTATTTATTCAAAACAAGATATTATTTCTATAGCTCGCTAAAATTCAAATTTTATTTTACAAATTAGATTTCCCCTTCTAAATCACAAGTATCCTTTTCAAGATATTTTTATATATCAACATTTTAGAGCCAATGATATTTAAACATTCAAAAACACCAAATTATGAATCACGGTTTTCTAACACATCATTTGTGATAATATATAGGTAAACAAACAAATAACCATATTTTTGAGGAATCCAGTTGGATCCCTCCAACCTGTTTTCCTACATCCATACATGTTAGCCAAGATAAATAATACCCATCCTACTTCGAGGCACGATATCGCGGTATAGAAGGTCATCCACTATCATAGCGTGGGTGCATAGGGTTATCCGCTAATGATACTGCGGGCATCCGCTAATGGAACTGCGGGAATCCAACGACCAATACATATAATAACCACAAGCACCAAACCTAAATAACTAATATATTTAAAACAGCCACAATAATATTAAACGCAACCAAACAACCAATAGATAATTTTAACGAAAAAAAATTAAATTTTAATATAAAATCTGAGTGAGATTTACTCACCTAATATGTTATTTTGATTCATTCTGATTCCAGTCGATTCCATAAATTGCCGAATGAATTCCATATCCCGTAACGAGTCCAACTCGGCTTGCATTATTATTTTGGACCTCGTATAATTAAATACAGTATTTTAAAAACGTGTGAATTATATAAGCTATATAATTTCTCTACGAGTTCGTACATAAATGAAACATCTAATTTGAAATTAAATTCTTTACCTTTACACACTGTAAGTGTAACGGCAAGGAATTTCGCTCGATCTGAATTGATCGTTAAATTGACAAAGACCGTTCGAAACCCCTGATCATTTTGAGAACAGGACAAAACAGAATGCAGACGGAAGAACATTTCATTGTTATTACAACAATTCCATCAGATACAAGAATATACAGAGTATAAATGAATAAATTACATTCAATAAATATCAGAGATTACAATAAACTACATAGCAGCGGAAAAATATACAAAACAGAACTGAAAGTGATACACGGATACAGAGCTTTCCGAGCATCGTTCCAGCTGTAAATCAGGACCCTGTGGATATAAATCTGCAAAACCAAAACTACTAGCTGCCCATGTGGAAAATAGGGGCACCCAGAGTTTAGGTTAAAACAATAAACTCCAGGTCAGTCATGTGACTGGTGTGAGAACTAAAAAAGTTATTAATCTTTATTTTTAAAGTTAGGTAAATCAAGGGACCACGCTGTATAACACGGAACGGGTTTCCTCCCAAGAATACCAGTGCATTAAACAAACAGCGCAATGCTAAATAAAGAAAAATGAAACTATTATAAGACCCAGGTCCCATCACAAAATGCAACGCAAGCCGGAGGATAGGGTTTTTACCTTATAACAGCCAAAGCGTGCTTGATACGTTTAAAACACATTATTTTGATATTACTATAAGTGTATAGTGTCAAAACAATTTCACATCATAAATATCAATCATAGGTGGCATTAATGACCCATACCACTATGTCGCCATACTAGGTTCTACAAATAAAACCGCACTATCACGTATTGGAAATTGGATTTCCGTCATGAGTCGAGGCAAGGGGCAAGCTCCTCTCCGCGTTCGAGACACTCTAACAATGCCTCAGGACCCCACTCTGATCCTTTGGAACCTCCAAGGCCAGTCCTCTCTTACTTTTGAGGATTGGCAATTCCTGAACACATGTTTCCTGGTCCTTACAGACCTATATCCGAGGCGCCTCGTATCCAACAACCACACAGGTGAAAAGTATATAAATGTCAGGGCTGGTAGGTCACTGACACCACCCTAGCTAGAAAGAAACATCGTGCACTCCTTGGGTCTGTATCCCGTTTTTAACTCATACCGAGGTGTGAGGCTCGCGAATTCACATTATACACAAAGCTACGCCACACAGGCCGTGCTTTGATCATCAACCACTAGGCTTTGCTTTTCAACAGAAGCCCTGATCAATTGCCACTTACGCGTGCCACACTGGCAATTCACTCCATGCGACTGATGTCCATCGATATACAACCTCTGAGCTCGTGCGTCTCAGAGAAGGGCGTAAAGCAAGAGAATAAATTCTCTGCCGCCAAACAGATGTATATTTAATAAAGATCAATCAACACAGAATAAAATCCAATGTCAGACACACAATCCATTTACAAGTTCGTTCTAGGTCTGAACGAAACCGGAGGCACTTTCCTCGCATATCCATCGATCTCCAAGTACGTCTGGACGATCACCAACTGTTTCCCTCATCTTGGGTGTACATCCCAATCAAGATCATCAGTAATCACCCAAACGATGTGAAGACTTCCGGTCTTCAACCACCGTCTTCCTCTTCGACATCTCGTCGAATCGGTTATTCAGAATGGGTATAACCCCGGCCTTTCTGAATAACCCACGTATATAATAAACGAATGTTACACAAACACAACAAATGCCTCATTCCAATTCAGAATATTCGTTTATTCACAAAGTCACATTCTTAGGGAAATGTTCCCATTAATTTTATCCAAGATAAATTCTTCTAAATTTATTCTTTAATCTTCCTTTGGATATCATTTCAAACTAGTCGGGATTACCGAACCACACCGAAGTAATTATTTATTTTATTTCCCAATCCCAACCTATATATCCCAGGGAGAAAAACTGGTAATACTCCACATCTAACACCACAGTGTTATCGGTAAAATTAATTACCATTTCACGTTCAAATCTAATTAAAGATTTAACTATCGCTTTGGAGCAAAACTGGTGGTACTCCATTCTCGATCACCTTTCAGATTTGATAATTTAAATTATCAATTCACTTTTCAATCTAATTAAAGATTCATTAGAACTCCACTTAGTTTTAATCCTTTCAAAAATCAATATCCTGCCTTTAACTGGGTTAAAGAACCAATGTCATCTAAAACACGATTCACGACAAACCCAAATCATATTTGATATTAAATATAAGGCTCTGAATAGAAAATATATCGGCTTATATTCAATATCAAATTCTGAAACCAACATATATCGTATTGGAAATAACGATATAAAATATATCTTTCAAATTCCCATAACAATATCTGTATAGTCACGAAATCCAACATCGAAATATTCCGAAGATAATTTCGATTCAACTCTAGTCCAATTCACGTATTGGGAATATTGATTATTTTTAAAATCACTTTCAAATTCAATTTATTTATTTCAAAAATAAATTGATTTTAATTCTAGTTCAAAACTAGTTCATTTCGATAAAAATCTATTTTATCTTTTCAAATATGGAATTTTTCAACCCAATTTTTCCCAAATCATTTCTTATGATTTTACCCAAATTATAGATATTTTTTATAATTTTATTAAGGCCCGTATATTCAATTTCCATCAACGGCCATCGAACTGCACTTACAGCGACCTTTTCCAAATTTGATTTGGACATAATTCCAAATCCAACCATTAGATTTCAAATTTCTAATATTCATTGGAAAGCTCTTTTCGATACGAACCCAACGGTTCCGTTTTTAGGAGAATCCGATGGTCGGATCTCCTGCAACATCAATTCAAAGTTAATGGTCGAAATTCACGAACTGCCGCGGCGCGGCGCGTTCTATTCGTGCCATTATATATATAATATATATATATATTATATATTTCGTCGATTTCCTTTTAAAACGTATTTTATAAATCGTTTTAAATTCGTTTTCAAAACCATTTCAACGCTACATTCAATTTCAAATCGATTTGATTTCTATTCAATTCGAATTCATTTCAATTTAATTTATTCGAATTCAAATTCGTTTCAATTCAATTCTAATTCTAATTCGTTTCAATTCAATTCAATTTGGATTTACCTTCTATTTAATTCAATTGGAATTCATTTAAAATTGATTTCAATTCAATTTCAGTTCGTTTAAATTTCATTCAAAACGATTTCAATTCGTTTTAATTCAATTTCAATTTAATTCAATATGAATTCATTTCTATTCAATTCGAATTCAAATTCACTTTCTATTCAATTCGAATCGAATTCATTTTTTATTCGATTCGAATTCATTTCAAATTGATTCAATAAAATTTCAATTTCAATTTTAATCTAATTCAATTTGAATTTCATTTCAAAATATTAAATTTTGAAATCACTTTTCAATATTCATTATAAAACGAATAAAATCGATATAAATATCCTTCGCGTCAAAATAACGCATCTCTAATCCACACGGCTTTATATTTTTCAAAAACTTCTTTATTCTATTCAACAAATGAATATTTATTCTATTCAACACATGAATCTATATTTCTTTCAACACACGACTAATCTCAACACATGAGTACTATCAACACATCACTATTTTTGTTATGTAAAATATTTTATAAAATTATGGTATCTATCGTTTGATTTTTAATCAGACTCCACCGTGAAGTAGTTCTAATTTTAAATATGATAAAGATGTAATTTTTATTATTTAAAATATTTTACTCAACATATGAGTAGTTTCAACACATGAACATCGTCAACACATGACTATTTTTTTTTATTCAACACATGAATTTTCTTTTATAATATTCATTATTTTCCCGATTGGAATGTGGCCCAATCAATCACCATATAATGTTAATTATATGGATTCCATACAACACATGTATATAATAGCAATGATAAATAATCAACCATCATCCAAAGTGCACCACACAACTGCATAAGCATCAAATATAAATAATTGACGCTTACACAGTCTATCGACCAATCGATCGACATGCAATTAAATAAATGGGATTGGTGTACGCCAAATTTCATCCCAACACCCGTGTGGGGTTTCAAATCAACAAACACATACTTTTATTTGTGCAGTTGGGCGATGTGTAAAATTTATCATCCCAATCAATATCAGTCAAATCAGTGTATATAAACAAATCGGCCGATTTGTTTATAAATATTTATTTACTCACATTCACGTTAAAATTTACAATTTTAACGATAATTATCTTATTTCAACCATCTACAATTTATTATCGATTTCACATCAACATCACAAACTATTTTCACAACACATCAATCAAACAAACAAGCCATCCATGGTCTGTGGACGATGGGTGTCCGATGTTGCTAAGCACCGTCTGCATCCTAGTATATATATATAACTAGAAAAAGGAAATTTAGAGTGAGAAGTTCTCACCTATAGCTAATCCAATTACCTCAACTCTCCTTATGTAGAAATCTTCGTCGTTCTCTCCTTTTGTCACTTTCGTCGCCCGTAGCCACTACATATATAAAAATCACATTTTCATTCTCGCTGTTTCATGATAAAAATAAAATTCATATTTTTATTGCACTTCTCCTATAATAAAAATCATATTTTCATCTTCCTTTCGTATATATAGAAATCGAATTTTTAACTTTTACATTCAATAAAAATTATATCTTTATTCTTCTAGCATATATGTAAAAATCGGGTTTTTATTTCGCTTTCATGATAATAAAAATCAAATATTTACTTCGCTCCTTCCTAATTAAAAATTGAATCTCTACTATATATAAAAATCCTAATCTTTGAATTATAAAAATCGTATCTTTTTGTTTTAAAAATTCAACCCTTCTTTACAAAAATAATCGCCTTTCTTGTTTAAAAATATCGTCTTCCACTTATTTAAAATTAACATCTTTTACTCCTCAAAAATCCGCCCTTTTCTCGTTTAAAAATGCGATCTTTCCTATCTTCAAAATCAAAGGTTCTTCATATATAAAAATAAAAATCATACTTGCTATAATAAAAATATAACCTTTTTATTTATAAAAATTAAATCTTTTTATTCTTTCCTATTACAAAGACAAAACTGATTTTTTTTTATACTGTAATTATATTTTAAAACAAAAATAAATTGAAATAAATGTAAATAAAATAAATAAGAAAACAAAACTTACTGTTTTTCGGGTCAGGGGTGGTGTTTGTCGGCCGGCGTGGGTGGCAGCGGCTCCGTTCAGATATCGGTGGACTGACATTGGCGGTGGGGCCCGCATTGGCTGTCGCGGCTGCTTAGGAAGAGGAGAGGGAGCTGGAGGCGAGAGGGGGAGGTTGGACGTCGGAGTGGTGGGGGTTAGTGTAGGTGGCGGCGACGCATTCTGGGTGGCCGGAGGCATTAGGTTTGGGGGCTAGGTCTTAATCGTGGAAGGGGATTGGGGTCCCTGGGCATCGAGAGAGGCGAGAGGAGAGGTGAGGGTGGCGAGGTGCTGGGGAGGCCCGGCTCTGGTGGCGCGGCGGAGGCTGCGTCGACGGCAATCGGAGGGGGGCGATGGGTTTTCCTCCCCCGTCGTTCTCTCTTTTTTTATTTTTTTATTTTTTTATTTTATTTCGTTCGAATGAAATGAATTGAGGGGGAGGGGCTAAGGAGATAAGGGGAAACCAGGAAGAGTTTTTTTTTATTTTGATTATTTAATTTCAAAAAGGTTGACTTTTTCATACGACCTCTAAACGAGGCCCACCGCCTGTCGTCCATAGCATTTTACCCCCATTCCGAACACAGTGGGATATGTATCGTAAGCTGATTCGACCATTTCGATAAGTTTCCGCCAAAATCAACATATAACTCTATATATTGAATTTGAACGTGCATTTCAATTTACCGGGGTCACATACTAACTAGAATAATTCCAGAAAAATATTTTCTAGCTTCGTATTGACGATACGGTCCTAACAAAACTAATTTCGTCAAATTATGAGACCGTTAGAAAAAAGGCCAATTTCCAGTCGATTAAAATCATCTGAAATGGTCAAAACACGTTTTACTTCGCCACGCTCACATATTGATTCGAAAAATTATGAAATTTGGAATCTAACAATAATTTGACATCACGGATCCAACAAAAGTGGTTTCATCGAAATCGGAGGTCGTTTGCAAAATTCCCATTTTTAAGGCCCTGAATTCCATAGCGACTATTCAGAATTTTCAACTGGACATATCTTTTGATTCCCGCTATGAAATTTTAATTTTTCGGATTCGTTGCAAAGATATTCTCAATTAGATCCCATTATTTTTTGTTTCACTAAAATCTGGTTTATTTTGCACCCGGTACATTCAATTGAAGTTTGAAATCGAATTATCGAACTACCGTGCCATTTTCAATTCTATTTGTAATTTAAAATAAATATTTATATTCTAACGACGATCTATATAAATATATACGTTCGAATTCTATTCAAAATAAATTTCTCATTGACATTATTTAAAATAATTCATTTTAAATGTTCAAAGTTCGCTAAAATTGCCAAAAAAAATAAAAATTAAACTGGCCCAGATTTGCGGGTTGTTACAATCTCCCCCACTTAAAACTTTTCGTCCCCGAAAAGGAACAAAGTCGAAAGTGGTTTGATTAATCAACTCTACGTTCGATCTGGCTTCCATTTTCCAACTTTTCAGTTTCTGAGAATTTTCAAAAATTTCAAAAATTTGGTAACACCCTAAATTTTCGAAAAATTTCGCCATAACCTCCCCTGCACCGGGAGCCACGGGAAAATCCCGAAATTGCCATACAGGCCTTCTGATCTCAAAAAGAAAAAGCCAATAGGCTCATAAAATCATCATCACCCAAACAAAACAGTAAATTATAGTAAACATGTACCTATTTGTCGGGCAAACAAATTTTATTCTCTGCTCTAGTCTCCTTGCTATGACCTGTTCAATGTAGGTACATGTATATGCAAGCAAATGCGACCAATTTTCAATACAATTCAATATTCGATTTAATTAGGCTAAATGGTTCAAAATTACCAAACAAATAAACAACCAACACAAACATCAATCAATTAGTGAATTAGAGTTTCAAATTCAAAATTTTGATATATATGCAAAAATCTTGTTTTTGATGCCAATTCACAACAATGTATTCTTGCTATATTTTGGTTCTCACACCAGTCTAATGGAAATATATGGAAATCACACCTTCGAAACGCGAATATAAATACTGATGATGTGGCCACATCACCAGAATTATCCCGGGTGTCTAGAGTGTGATTCTATATCTACCCAGTATATTAAAACTTCGAATATACATTCATGACGCGTATACGCGAAATCTTTATATATTTGATTGTCCAAATTCAAAATAAATAAATAATCAAATATGTATAAAACAAATTAAATTTACAAAACAAAATTGTTTTCATTTGGAAAATATTATCTTCACACTCGTTCTAGGATACTACTGATCCTATCTTTAACGAGTCATTCTAATTGGATATTACTAATCCAATATCTGATGAATTCTTTCGTATGGTTCTAATGTGTCTTATTCTCGAGCTCTGTAAACCAAAGCTCTGATACCAACTGTAACGGCAAGGAATTTCGCTCAATCTGAATCGATCATTAAACCAACAAAGACCGTTCGAAACCCCTGATCGTTTTGAGAACAGGACAAAACAGAACGCAGATGGAAGAACATTTCATTGTTATTACAACAATTCCATCAGATACAAGAATATACAGAGTATAAATGAATAAATTACATTCAATAAATATCAGAGATTACAATAAACTACATAGCAGCGGAAAAATATACAAAACACAACTAAAAGTGATACACGGATACAGAGCTTTCCGAGCATCGTTCCAGCTGTAAATCAGGACCCTGTGGATATAAATCTGCAAAACCAAAACTACTATCTGCCTGTGTGGAAAATAGGGGCACCCAGAGTTTATGTTAAAACAATAAACTCCAGGTCGGTCATGTGACTGGTGTAAGAACTAAAAAAGTTATTAATCTTTATTTTTAAAGTTAGGTAAATCAAGGGACCACGCCGTATAACACGGAACGGGTTTCCTCCCAAGAATACCAGTGCATAAAACAAATAGCGCAATGCTAAATAAAGATAAATGAAGCTGTTATAAGACCCTGGTCTCATCACACAATGCAACGCGAGCCGGAGGATAGGGTTTTTACCTTATCACAGCCAAAGCATGCTTGATATGTTTAAAACACATTATTTTGATATTACTATAAGTGTATAGTGTCAAAACAATTTCACATCATAAATATCAATCATAGGCGGCATTAATGACCCATATCACTATGTCGCCATACTAGGTTCTACAAATAAAACCGCACTATCACGTATTGGAAATTGGATTTCCGTCATGAGTCGAGGCAAGGGGCAAGCTCCACTCCGCGTTCGAGACACTCTAGCAATGCCTCAGGACCCCACTCTGATCCTATGGAACCTCCAAGGCCGGTCCTCTCTTACTTTTGAGGATTGGAAATTCCTGAACACACGTTTCCCGGTCCTTACAGACCTATATCCGTGGCGCCTCGTATCCAACAACCACACAGGTGAAAAGTATATAAATGTCAGGGCTGGTAGGTTACTGACACCACACTAGCTAGAAAGAAACGTCGTGCACTCCATGGGTCCGTATCCCGTTTTTAACTCATACCGAGGTGTGAGGTTCGCGAATTCACGTTATACACAAAGCTACGCCACACAGGTCGTGCTTTGATCATCAACCACAAGGCTTTGCTTTTCAACAGAAGCCCTGATCAATTGCCACTTACGCGTGCCACACTGGCAATTCACTCCATGCGACTGATGTCCATCGATATACAACCTCTGAGCTCTTGCGTCTCAGAGAAGGGCGTTAAGCAAGAGAATAAATTCTCCGCCGCCAAACAGATGTATATTTAATAAAGATCAATCAACACAGAATAAAATCCAATGTCAGACACACAACCCATTTACAAGTTTATTCTGGGTCTGAACGAAACCGGAGGCACTTTCCTCGCATATCCATCGATCTCCAAGTACGTCTGGACGATCACCAACTATTTCCCTCATCTTGGGTGTACAACCCAATCAAGATCATCAGTAATCACCCAAATGATGTGAAGACTTCCGGTCTTCAACCACCGTCTTCCTCTTCGACATCTCATCGAATCGGTTATTCAGAATGGGTATAACCCCGGCCTTTCTGAATAACCCACGTATATAATAAACGAATGTTACACAAACACAACAAATGCCTCATTCCAATTCACAATATTCTTTTATTCACAAAATCACATTCTTAGGGAAAGGTTCCCACTAATTTTATCCAAGATAAATTCTTCTAAATTTATTCTTTAATCTTCCTTTGGATATCATTTCAAACTAGTCGGGATTAGCGAACCACACCGAAGTAATCATTTATTTAATTTCCCAATCCCAACCTATATATCCCATGTAGCAAAACTGGTAATACTCCACATCTAACACCATGGTGTTATCGGTAAAATTATTTACCGTTTCACGTTCAAATCTAATTAAAGATTTAACTATCGCTTTGGAGCAAAACTGGTGGTACTCCATTCTCGATCACCTTTCAGATTTGATAATTTAAATTATCAATTCACTTTTCAATCTAATTAAAGATTCATTAGAACTCCACTTAGTTTTAATCCTTTCAAAAATCAATATCCAGCCTTTAACTGGGTTAAAGAACCAATGTCATCTAAAACACGATTCACGACAAACCCAAATCATATTTGATATTAAATATAAGGCTCTGAATAGAAAATATATCGGCTTATATTCAATATCAAATTCTGAAACCAACATATATCGTATTGGAAATAACGATATAAAATATATCTTTCAAATTCCCATAACAATATCTGTATAGTCACAAAATCCAACATCGAAATATTCCGAAGATAATTTCGATTCAACTCTAGTCCAATTGGGAATATTGATTATTTTTAAAATCACTTTCAAATTCAATTTATTTATTTCAAAAATAAATTGATTTTAATTCTAGTTCAAAACTATTTCATTTCGATAAAAATCTATTTTATCTTTTCAAATATGGAATTTTTCAGCCCAATTTTTCCCAAATCATTTCTGATGATTTTACCCAAATTATAGATATTTTTAATAATTTTATTAAGGCCCATACAGTCGATTTCCATCCGAACTGCACTTACAGCGACATTTTCCAAATTTGATTTGGACATAATTCCAAATCCAACCGTTAGTGTAACACCCCACGTCCATTAATGTCACTCACAAAGGGAATGCATTAACTTCCATGGAGGTTATAAGTGAATATGGAATAGAAAAATTACAACAAGACAGATAATAAGTAGTACTTGAAAACTAAAGCTTCATTTTATTGTAGCGGAAACATGTTTATTACATCACAAAAACATTAATCAGAGTCAAGTACATTATCCATCTTCATAAAAACAAAATTCATAATCTTATTACACAAATAGCCATTAAAGAAGATAAAAAGCTGGACTTTACTTCAACGGTCCAAGCTTTCCAAAGAGAGATGAGCAATCCAATCAAACTCCACTAGAACTGGGTCCAACCTAAGGACCTGGAGGGGGAAAAGGATAGAAATGGAGGGGGTCAGACATAAAGTCTGGCGAGTATGATAATTCTAACAATACTATTATCAAAATAACTAGACTAAGGCAAAAGCTGGAAGACAAGTAAATGTCTATGAACTATTTGGAAGATAAAGATGGTGTTTAAGATAACGTTAAAGATAACGGTAAAGGCACACCTAATTACTAACGAATGATTACTACACTGCACCGCACATTACTGCACTGCACCGCGCCAATTACTACACTGCACCGCGCCAATTACTACACTGCACCGTGCCAATTACTCTAAAGGTTGATCCCGCATGCTTCACACAGAAACTATATAAATAGCCTTGCGTCCCCCTAGCTGACTACATAGGTGTCGTCTGCCCCTATCTCCACTAGGTGTACCCCACTACCCTCTTAGAAATTTTATAAGTAACTTTGTGTACTCCTAGCTGACTACATAGGTGCCGTCTGCCCCTATCTCCACTAGGTGTACCCCACTACCCACTTTCGATCGGCTCCCTACTCGTAGATACCCGTGCTAGCCCCACAGTGGGGTGTATCACTCCCCTAAAGTGGCAACCCGAAACAACTAAGAATGCACGGCTCATACCTACACGATGCAACAACGTCTTACCTACCAGCCCGGGTCCACACACGCATATGAAACCCGTTGGACTTGCGTTGCCACCGCTCCCCGTTTTGGCCTCTTATAGTCAAGCCCAGTATGCGTGTCCCGTCCTCGACTTGGGTCGAGCCCACAAAGATACGTTTGGGATACTGGTTGAAAAGGGCCCCCACAAGCTACCCACCTAAGCTTTTCATTAATATATCCTACTTAACCCTCTTAGTCATGTTCATTTACATGTGTGTTTAGTTAAGTCTTACTAATCGTATTTCACATGCCACTAAGGGCACCCACTATATTCCTCATGACACCCAAGGCACCTACTTAACCCCCCATGTCCCACTTTACATGTTTATCTTGGTTAAGTATTTCTTAATTCATTCAGGCCATTACCTCATAAAGACCTCTCACATTAGACTGGCATTTATGGCAGCTGGATTTGCCGGGCGGGTACGGGCAGTCTTACACCATAAAAGAGTCTAACCTCGTGTCTTTACAACTGTTATGCTTTAGTTTAGGCCTAGGACCTCTCACATTGGGCTGACATTTGTGACCACTGGATTTGCCGGGCGGTTCCGGGCTGGTTTACGTCACAAACGAGTCCAACCTCGTGTCCTAAGCATTGATTGACAACTTTCAATCTTTTACCCCAGTTTTAATAATTCCCTATCCAAATTATTAATTTAGTCCACTTTTATTGATGTCCATAATTGACTCAATTATGGTCATCCGCTCATGGTATGCAAAATCATATCAGTTGCACCCAACATCTTATTATTAAATCCTTAATAATACCCCTACCCCACGTTTATACGTTCGCTTATTCAACGCACAATATAGGCTAGACTTGAATAGTCTAACGCATAGCACAAAGATAAATTATCACAACATATAGACGAAAATAAATCTAATGATAATAGGGGTGGAACTTGCATAAACTACACATGTTAAGGATCAAAAGGTGTCAACTTGTTAAATGTCACAATTTACATGATATAATCATAGCCCAAATTTATACATAAACTTGCATATGGAGTTTATAGGCAACATAATGATGGTGTGAACTAGCATAGGATATCACATATGTCATAGCATAGTTCTAGATGTCATAATAGATATCATGGCATATGTTCATAACTTTTCTAATCAATTTAACTTGCATATGTAACTTGTCATATAGATCAACATAGCCCAAACATGATGATTTAATTAATATGAACTAACTAGCATAGATGGCTTTCTAACATGTATGATTCATCACAACTTAGCATAGAAACTTTCAACATACATAGCATGATTTACAACATATAATATATCATCACCACATAGCATAGGATTAATAACATACATGATAGCATATGACAATTCACATCATCTACTCACAATCCATTCATGACTTAACCTAATTAAAATGATAATAATCTTGTTAAGACTATCATACTCACAATTATAGAAGAAAGAGAGTCGAATTAGCGCTCTTTTGATGAAGAATCGCTGTTAGGGTTGGGTAGTTCTGATTTGGTTGTTGTCTTTATCTTTAATTTGATGGCGGCTGCTCTAGGTCTTAAAATATCAGCATGACGGCAATGGTCTTTGTTTATTTTCGGATTTAGGGTTTGTGTATAGAGTTAAAAATTAATTTAAGCCGTCGGATGTTCTTAGGGTTAATCAAAACCATTTAATTTTGATAGGGTGAAGAGTCAGCCCTAATGACTCAGCAAGGAGTCAGAATGGACTCAACAACACGGGTCAGCCTGAACCAGAAAGTTGTGCAGGCTCCAGCCTCGGCCTGGGCGCACTTGGCAAGTGCGCCAGTGTAAATATGTACTGGCACACTTCCCAAGTGCGCCAGTGCATTTATTTTTTATTTTTTTGCTTTCTTTGCCCCCAAACTTCGTTCGTCCATAACTTTTTCATCCGGTACTCGTTTCCCGCAAACTCGGACTCTATCTCCACTAGAATTCTGAGACAAACACAATGGTGCAACCCATTTCCCACAATTCTCACGTCTGGGATTAGTTATTCCTTAATTTGTAAATATTAATATTAACATAATTATGGGGTGTTACATTCTCCACTCCTTAAAGGATTTCGTCCCCGAAATCTTCAAGTTAAGAAGAATGTATATCCTAACATCCAAACAACCATCTACTCAACCATCAAACACAAGCATCCATTGTCCTTATAGACTTCTAATGCTCTCATGTTTAAATGCACAGTGTGTGTATATGTCCCTATCTAATGCAAAATCAGGCGGTCCACTGATTCAATTGACCTCCTTTAATGCAAACCATGATAGTGCCATGCGTCCATTATGTATGCAAAAGTTCCCTAATGCTACATATTATTTCTACATGCGTGCACAACCATTCAAAATGCGGTATCCATATGATAGCACAACCATTATACATCCATTTTACTAAATACAACCATTTATATGCAATATGCAGTATGAAGTGACTGAGCCGATCTAGTGCCTAATAGTGTGTGTATATGCGTCCACGAGCAACCACTAGCAAACATTTGCATCCACTTTGCATCCATCATACATAACATGTCTCAAACGCATGTTTCAACCATAGGATTATCCTATCTAAAGGTCAAGAATACTAACGAGAGGATACTCTAAAGGTAAGTTAAGTACAAGATAAGCAATAAAGGAGAAATTTAAGGACATACCCTCAAAAAGAAAAAGGGTACAACGAACGCATCTTCTCTTCTGTCTCCCAAGTAGTGTTGCTCTCGTCGTCTCCCTATTGTACTTTGACTAGTCTGACCTCTCGATTTCTCAGCTTCTTAATCTCCGACCCAAGAATGCGCGTAGGAGCTCGTCGAATCGTCGCGTCACGCTCGATCTCCACCTCTTCAAGCAAGCTCAGCTCTACCACTTCTGCGGTCTCCTGCAAGCACTTCCTCAAATGTGACACATGGAATATGTCGTGTACACCACTAAGTCTCTCAGGCAACTCCACTCTATACGTCATTTTCCTAATCTTCTCCTTAATAGGAAACGGTCCTACGAACCTTGGTGCTAATTTCCCAACGGACCCAAAGCGAACAACGTTTCGTAATGGAGACACTTTGACAAAGACCATGTCCCCGACCTCAAATTCAAGATCCGTCCATCTCTTATCCGCATATGATTTCCGCCTATCTTGCGCTGCTTTCATCCTCCTCCGAATCAAGTCGATCATCTCCGAAGTCTCTCTAATCATATCGGGCCCATGTAAGATCTTATCGGTAGATTCCCACCAACATGTAGGCGAACGACACGGCCGTCCATAAAGAGCTTCGAATGGTGCCATACCAATGCTAGACTGAAAGCTGTTATTATATGAGAACTCCACCATTGGAAGATGCTCTTCCCATGCACCCACAAATTCTAGGATACATAGCCTCAAAAGATCCTCTAGAATGCGATTCACCCTCTTGGTCTGGCCGTCCGTCTGAGGATGATATGCGGTGCTCAAACATGACTGAGTCCCTACCCCTCTTGTAAGCTTCTCCAAAATTCGCTAGTGAAAATAGGATCGTGGTCGCTCACTATGCTAGAAGGAACACCGTGCAAACGAACTATTTCTCGGACGTATACAGAAGCTAACCATGGAGCAGTCCTCTTACTCTTCACGTGAATGAAATGGGCGCTCTTAGTAAGTCTATTTACTATAACCAAAATCACCGTATTACCCTTTCTCGATCTCGGTAATCCGTCAATAAAGTCCATCGAGACGCTTTCCCACTTCCATAGTGGAACCTCCAATGGGTGAAGTAACCCACCGGGTTTCTTTTGCTCCGCTTTTACCTATTGGCACACCAAGCATCTAGCGACATACTCGGCTATGTCCCTCTTCATTCCGACCCAAAAGTAAACTCGTCTCATGTCCATGTACATCTTGTCCCCGCCAGGATGAATGGTCATCTTCGAACGATGTGCTTCATCAAGAATAGTCTTCCTTAGGTCATCGTCTTTTGGTACACAAAGTCTACCGTCCCTACGTAACCAACCCTTATCATCTAGGGTATACCTACGGAGATGGCTTGATGACTCCCCTCCTTTGAGCTTTTCTACTAACTCAACCAACTGCGGGTCGTCTCGCTGTGCCTCGCCAATCCGTCCCAAAAGCGGAGGTTTGACCACCAAGGATGCTAGCAAACCGAGTATGAAGTCAACGGAAGGTCTAAAGTAAAACATCGAAATGAATTCTAAGCTTCGTCGCTCCACAAACAAAGGACTTAAGGATAACCTTTTTCTACTTAAGGCATCCGCCACCACGTTACCCTTGCCAGGGGTATATGCTATCTCGAAGTCGTAGGATGCTAAGAACTCCATCCACCTTAACATATCTCCCTTCCCTAGAGACCATATGCCCTAAATTCCTCACTTCCTTCCTCCCAAAATGGTATCTTGGAGAACTTAGCTATAAGCTATTGAACTTGTAGGGTCCCTAAGCTTTCCGTATGACATAGGGCATGCTCTTCTCTGCTTCTAGAGAAAACCAGGATATTGTCCCATGTAAAATCGTCACAACTATCCATCTCTCACGCAGACCATCCTAGTCGAACTCGACATCCCCCAAGTGCAAGCCCCAAAGGCCTAAACCAATATCAGACAAACACCCAAGGGAGACCTCCTTCGAATTCAAACGACCTACGTGAGATGATAATAGTAAGGTGGTCAATCAACTGAGCATTTGAACGACTCTGGCCGTCCTTGCCGGTCTTGCTCCAAAGCTACCGCTCATTTCATAACGGGCTTTGATTAATCTATTATGCACATACGAAAACTTATTCTGCGCCTATGGGTAAACCCCGTGCTTTATCAACGACGTCTCCATACTCACGGACAACACAAACAGGTTCCTAATCATTGTTAGATGCGTCAGAAGATTCTAGACAGCAAAGCATCACTGAACCCCTAGGGTCGCAAGAAATATGAGGGTTTTTCTACAATGAATCAATAGTCTATCTACCCTCCTTTCACAGTCTAGGATGGCACCCCGCTTGGCTAGCCAATCCACCCCAAGAATCAAACTACAGCCCGTGAAACCCAGGACAAAGGCGTTGCATTCAAACTCAACGCCCAAGATAAACACTCTCAAATCCCGAAAAATCATAGAAAGATGAGCCGAACCACCAATAGGATTTGAGACTACTAAGGGATCAGTAACAATACTAGTATCTAAGTGCAGTGTTTCAACTAATGATGTAGAGATAAACGAATGCGATGCGCCCTAATCGAATAAGGTACGAACCGGCTGATCAAACAGAAAAACTAAGCTTTCAACAGAAATGGTTCTACCTCGTTCTTGCAGCGGTGGGACCGCGAGAGCCTGAACTTGTCCCCTTGCCTGCTCTGGTGCTATAAGAGCCTGCACCTGTCCTCCCGAGGTAGCCCCTGCCCTCTGCCCCTTCTTTGGGCAGTCCTTCACTAAATGTCCCGCATCACCACAGTGAAAACAGCCAGTCTCCTTTTTCTTTCGGCAATCCTTGCTGAGATGGCCTTGGGTCCCACAGTTAAAACATTTCTTCTTCCCCTTAACATTGTTGCCTTTGCCACCCTTATTTTGATCCCCTTTCTTCTCGGGTGCCTTATCAGCTTTAGTGCCTTTCTCCTCGTGCATGAGTGCCATGTCTACTAGCTTCTCAAAGGTGGCCCCCATAGGGATGTGGGTCATAGCCAACCCTTGCAATGGTTCATTTAATCCATTAACGAACCTCAGAGCCTTCTTCTCCGGCGTGTTCACTAAGTCCAAGCCAAACCTTGCTAACTGATTAAATTTATTGACATATTCTTTCACTGATGAGCTTCCTTGCTTCAATGTCAAGAACCTTTCCATATATAGATTTTCTTCCGCCCTTGAGAGAAACTTCGCCTCGAACCTACGTTTGAAATCCGCCCAAGAGTCAACAGGACGCTCCCCATTAGTGACCTCCCACCAAAACGAGGCCTCTCTCTTCATCAACCAAGCTGCTAATCTAACTCTCCTCCTTTCTTCCACTTCAAAGATTTCTAGCAATTCTTCCACCTCCTTAAGCCAATCTCTAGCTTCCACAAACGTTTCTGACCCTTGAAAGGGTTTTCCACCAATAGCTTTGAATTCCTTGCATGTCTTTGCAAAAGTATCTACGCGAGGAGGAGGAGGAGGAACGGGTGCAACTGGGGGTGGAGGAACATTGGCTGGACCTGCAGCGGCCCTAGGCTCTAATGACCTCCTATACCATCCTGGTATCGTTACACCGTCGGGTAGATTAACATCTTCATCCATGCTGGAACGAAAAAGGAATGATTCAAAATTGAGAATTCGAAAGATAAAGATATGGGTTATTGGGGATTATGTTTTTTTTTCTTAAAAACTTTTCTCTTTAAATTTCTCATTAAAACATGTTTTTGAAAACACTTCTTCCAAAATAAATATTTTTCTAAAGTATTTTTATCTGTTCTGGTAACCTTAAGCTCTGATACCACGTGTAACACCCCACGTCCATTAATGTCACTCACAAAGGGAATGCATTAACTTCCATGGAGGTTATAAGTGAATATAGAACAGAAAAATTACAACAAGACAGATAATAAGTAGTACTTGAAAACTAAAGCTTCATTTTATTGTAGCGGAAACATGTTTATTACATCACAAAACCATTAATCAGAGTCAAGTACATTATCCATCTTCATAAAAACAAAATTCATAATCCCATTACACAAATAGCCATTAAAGAAGATAACAAGCTGGACTTTACTTCAACGGTCCAAGCTTTCCAAAGAGAGATGAGCAATCCAATCAAACTCCACTAGAACTGGGTCCAACCTGAGGACCTGGAGGGGGAAAAGGATAGAAATGGTGGGTGTCAGACATAAAGTCTGGCGAGTATGATAATTCTAACAATACTATTATCAAAATAACTAGACTAAGGCATAACCTGGAAGACAAGTAAATGTCTATGAACTATTTGGAAGATAAAGATGGTGTTTAAGATAACGATAAAGATAACGGTAAAGGCACACCTAATTACAAACAAATGATTACTACACTGCACCGCACATTACTACACTGTACCGTGCCAATTACTACACTGCACCGCGCCAATTACTCTAAAGGTTGATCCCGCATGCTTCACACAGAAACTATATAAATAGCCTTGCGTACCCCTAGCTGACTACATAGGTGCCGTCTGCCCCTATCTCCACTAGGTGTACCCCACTACCTTCTTAGAAATTTTATAAGTAACTTCGTGTACTCCTAGCTGACTACATAGGTGCCGTCTTCCCCTATCTCCACTAGGTATACCCCACTACCCACTTTCGATCGGCTCCCTACTCGTAGATACCCGTGCTAGCCCCACAGTGGGGTGTATCACTCCCATAAAGTGGCAGCCCGATACAACTGAGAATGCACGGCTTATACCTACAAGATGCAACAACGTCTTACCTACCAGCCTGGGTCCACACACGCATATGAAACCCGTTGGACTTGCGTTGCCACCGCTCCCCGTTTTGGCCTCTTATAGTCAAGCCCAGTATGCGTGTCCCGTCCTCGACTTGGGTCGAGCCCACAAAGATACGTTTGGAATAATGGTTGAAATGGGCCCCCACAAGCTACCCACCTAAGCTTGTCATTAATATATCCCACTTAACCCTCTTAGTCATGTTCATTTACATGTGTGTTTGGTTAAGTCTTACTAATCGTATTACACATGCCACTAAGGGCACCCACTATATTCCTCATGCCACCCAAGGCACCTACTTAACCCCCCATGTCCCACTTTACATGTTTATCTTGGTTAAGTATTTCTTAATTCATTCAGGCCATAACCTCATAAAGACCTCTCACATTAGACTGGCATTTATGGCAGCTGGATTTGCCGGGCGGGTCCGGGCAGTCTTACACCATAAAAGAGTCTAACCTCGTGTCTTTACAACTGTTATGCTTTAGTTTAGGCCTAGGATCTCTCACATTGGGCTAACATTTGTGACCACTGGATTTGTCGGGCGGTTCCGGGAAGGTTTTCGTCACAAACGAGTCCAACCTCGTGTCCTAAGCATTGATTGACAACTTTCAATCTTTTTCCCCAGTTTTAATAATTCCCTATCCAAATTATTAATTTAGTCCACTTTTATTGATATCCATAATTGACTCAGTTATGGTCATCCGCTCATGGTATGCAAAATCATATCAATTGCACCCAACATCTTATTATTAAATCCTTAATATTACCCCTACCCCACGTTTATACGTTCGCTTATTCAACGCATAATATAGGCTAGACTTGAATAGTCTAACGCATAGCACAAAGATAAATTATCACAACATATAGACGAAAATAAATCTAATCATAATAGGGGTGGAACTTGCATAAACTACACATGTTAAGGATCAAAAGGTGTCAACTTGTTAAATGTCACAATTTACATGATATGATCATAGCCCAAATCTATACATAAACTTGCATATGGGGTTTATAGGCAACATAATGATGGTGTGAACTAGCATAGGATATGACATATGTCATAGCATAGTTCTAGATGTCATAATAGATATCATGGCATATGTTCATAACTTTTCTAATCAATTTAACTTGCATATGTAACTTGTCATATAGATCAACATAGCCCAAACATGATGATTTATTTAATATGAACTAACTAGCATAGATGGCTTTCTAACATGTATGATTCATCACAACTTAGCATAGAAACTTTCAACATACATAGCATGATTTACAACATATAATATATCATCACCACATAGCATAGGATTAATAACATACATGATAGCATATGACAATTCACATCATCTACTCATAATCCATTCATGACTTAACCTAATTAAAATGATAATAATCTTGTTAAGACTATCATACTCATAATTATAGAAGAAAGAGAGTCGAATTAGCGCTCTTTTGATGAAGAATCGCTGTAATGGTTGGGTAGTTCTGATTTGGTTGCCGTTCTTTATCTTTAATTTGATGGCGGCTGCTCTAGGTCTCAAAATATCAGCATGACGACCATAGTCTTTGTTTATTTTCTGATTTTGGGTTTGTGTATAGAGTTATAAATTAATTTATGCCGTCGTGTGTTCTTAGGGTTAACCAAAACCATTTAATTATGATAGGGTGATGAGTCAGCCCTAATGACTCAGCAAGGAGTCAGAATGGACTCAACAACACGGGTCAGCCTGAACCAGAAAGCTGTGCAGGCTCCAGCCTCGGCCTGGGCGCACTTGGCAGGTGCGCCAGTGTAAATATGTACTGGCGCACTTCCCAAGTGCGCTAGTGCATTTTTTTTCTTTCTTTGCCCCCAAACTTCGTTCGTCCATAACTTTTTCATCTGGTACTCGTTTCCCGCAAAATCGGACTCTATCTCCACTAGAATTCCGAGATGAACACAATGGCGCAACCCGTTTCCCATAATTCTCACGTCTGAGATTAGTTATTCTTTAATTTGTAAATATTAATATTAACATAATTACGGGGTGTTACAGTTAGATTTCAAATTTCTAATATTCATTGGAAAGCTCTTTTCGATACGAACCCAACGGTTCCGGTTTTAGGAGAATCCGACGGTCGGATCTCCCTCAACGTCAATTCGAAGTTAATGGTCGAAATTCACGAACTGCCGCGGTGCGGCGCGTTCTATTTGGGCCGTTATATATATATATAATATACATATATATATATATATTATATATAATTCGTCGATTTCCTTTTAAAACGTATTTTATAAATCTTTATAAATTCGTTTTCAAAACCATTTCAACGCTACATTCAATTTCAAATTGATTTGATTTCTATTCAATTCGAATTCATTTCGATTTAAATTCGAATTCAAATTCGTTTCAATTCAATTCAAATTCTGATTCGTTTCAATTCAATTCAATTTGAATTTACCTTCTATTTAATTCAATCCGAATTCATTTCAAATTGATTTCAATTCAATTTCAGTTCGTTTTAAATTTCATTCAAAACAATTTCAATTTGTTTTAATTCAATTTCAATTTAATTCAATTTGAATTCATTTCTGTTCAATTCGAATTCAAATTCACTTTCTATTCAATTCAAATCAAATTCATTTTCTATTCGATTCGAATTCATTTCAAATTGATTCAATAAAATTTCAATTTGAATTTTAATCTAATTCAATTTAAATTTCATTTCAAAAGATTAAATTTTGAAATCACATTTCAATATTCATTATAAAACGAATTAAATCGATATAAATATCGTTCGCGTCAAAATAACGCATCTCTAATCCACACGGCTTTATATTTTTCAAAAACTTCTTTATTCTATTCAACAAATGAATATTTATTCTATTCAACACATGAATATATATTTCTTTCAACACACGACTAATCTCAACACATGAGTACTGTTAACACATCACTATTTTTGTTATGTAAAATATTTTATAAAATTATGGTATCTATCATTTGATTTTCAATCAGACTCCACCGTGAAGTAGTTCTAATTTTAAATATGATAAAGATGTAATTTTTATTATTTAAAATATTTTACTCAACATATGAGTAGTTTCAACACATGAACATCGTCAACACATGACTATTTTTTTATTCAACACATGAATTTTCTTTTATAATATTCATTATTTTCCCGATTGGAATGAGGCCCAATCAATCACCATATAATGTTAATTATATGGATTCCATACAACACATGTATATAATAGCAATGATAAATAATCAACCATCATCTAAAGTGCACCACACAACTGCATAAGCATCAAATATAAATAATTGACGCTTACACAGTCTGTCGACCAATCGATCGACATACAATTAAATAATTGGGATTGGTGTACGCCAAATTTCATCCCAATACCCGTGTGGGGTTTCAAATCAACAAACACATATTTTTATTTGTGCAGTTGGGCGATGTGTAAAATTTATCATCCCAATCAATATCAGTCAAATCAGTGCATATAAACAAATCGGCCGATTTGTTTATAAATATTTATTTACTCATATTCACGTTAAAAATTATATTTTTAATGATAATTAATTTATTTCAACCATCTACAATTTATTATCGATTTCACATCAACATCACAAACTATTTTCACAACACATCAATCAAACAAACAAGCCATCCATGGTCTGTGGACGACGGGTGTCGGGTGCTGCTAAGCACCGTCTGCATCCTAGTATATATATATATATAACTAGAAAAAGGAAATTTAGAGTGATAAGTTCTCACCTATAGCTAATCCGATCACCTCGACTCTCCTTATGTAGAAATCTTCGTCGTTCTTGCCTTTTGTCACTTTCGTCGCCCGTAGCCACTACATATATAAAAATCACATTTTCATTCTCGCTGTTTCATGATAAAAATAAAATTCATATTTTTATTGCACTTCTCCTATAATAAAAATCATATTTTCATCTTCCTGTCGTATATATAAAAATCAAATTTTTAACTTTTACATTCAATAAAAATTATATCTTTATTCTTCTAGCATATATGTAAAAATCGGGTTTTTATTTCGCTTTCATGATAATAAAAATCAAATTTTTACTTCGCTCCTTCTTAATTAAAAATTGGATCTCTACTATATATAAAAATCCTAATCTTTGAATTATAAAAATCAAATCTTTTTGTTTTAAAAATTCAACCCTTCTTTACAAAAATAATCGCCTTTCTTGTTTAAAAATATCGTCTTCCACTTATTTAAAAATCACATCTTTTACTCCTCAGAAATCCGCCCTTTTCTCGTCTAAAAATGCGATCTTTCCTATCTTCAAAATCAAAGCTTCTTCATATATAAAAATAAAAATCATACTTTTGCTATAATAAAAATATAACCTTTTTATTTATAAAAATTAAATCTTTTTATTTTTTCCTATTACAAAGACAAAACTGATTTTTTTTATACAGTAATTATATTTTAAAACAGAAAAAATTGAAATAAATGTAAATAAAATAAATAAGAAAACAAAACTTACTATTTTTCGGGTCAGGGGTGGTGTTTGTCGGCCGGCGTGGGTGGCAGCGGCTCCGTTCAGACATCGGTGGAATGACATTGGCGGTGGGGCCCGCATTGGCTGTTGCGGCTGCTCAGGAGGAGGAGAGGGAGCTGGAGGCGAGAGGGGGAGGTTGGACGTCGGAGTAGTGGGGGTTAGTGTAGGTGGCGGCGGCGCATTCAGGGTGGCCGGAGGCGTTAGGTTTTTGGGCTAGGTCTAAATTGTGGAAGGGAATTGGGGTTCCTGGGCATCGAGAGAGACGAGAGGAGAGGTGAGGGTGGCGAGGTGCTGGGGAGGCCGGGCTCTGGTGGCGCGGTGGAGGCTGCATCGACGGCAATCGGAGGGGGCGACGGGTTTTCCTCCCCCGTCGTTCTCTCTTTTTTTATTTTTTTATTTTCGTTCGAATGAAATGATTTGGGGGGGCTGAGGAGATAAGGGGAAAGTGGGAAGAATTTATTTTATTTTATTTTAATTATTTAATTTCAAAAAGGTTGACTTTTCATACGACCTCTAAACGAGGCCCACCGCCTGTCGTTCATAGCGTTTTACCCCCATTCTTAACACAATGGGATATGTATCGTAAGCTGATTCGACCATTTCGATCAGTTTCCGCCAAAATCAACATATAACTCTATATATTGAATTTGAACGCGCATTTCAATTTATCGGGGTCACATACTACCTAGAAAAATTCCAGAAAAAGATTTTCTAGCTTTGTATTGACGATACGGTCCTAACAAAACTAATTTCGTCGAATTCTGAGACCATTAGAAAAATGGCCAATTTCCAGTCGATTAAAATCAACTGAAATGGTCAAAACACGTTTTACTTTGCCACGCTCACATATTGATTTGAAAAATTATGAAATTTGGAATCTAACAATAATTTGACATCACGGATCCAACAAAAGTGGTTTCGTCGAAATCCGAGGTCGTTTGCAAAATTCCCATTTTTAAGGGCCTGAATTCCATAGCGACTATTCAGAATTTTCAACTGGACATATCTTTTGATTCCCGCTATGAAATTTCGATTTTTCGGATTAGTTGCAAAGATATTCTCAATTAGATCCCATTATTTTCGGTTTCACTAAAATCCGGTTTATTTTGCACCCGGTACATTCAATTGAAGTTTGAAATCGAATTATCGAACTACCGCGCCATTTTCAATTCTATTTATAATTTAAAATAAATATTTATATTCTAACGACGATCTGTATAAATATATACGTTCAAATTCTATTCAAAATAAATTTCTCGTCGACATTATTTAAAATAATTCATTTTAAATGTTCAAAATTTGCTAAAATTGCCAAAATAAAATTTTTAAACTGGCCCAGATTTTCGGGTTGTTACAGTAAGACCTTTCTTCTTCCCTTTATCTAAGACAACAACTTGCACTAGCATTCCACCAAAACCATGAATTCATGAAATGCCAAATCCTGTTGCATTCAACCCCAAAATATTGTTGTCTTTTACTTCTAGCTACCCCAAATTTGATTACCAACATCCCACCATTTCATTTATGAACATCAACGAGTTCCTCAGTTATCCTTTTACCAAGTGTCACCATCAGCTCATTGTCATTTAGTAGACATGCACAGTAGCCAGTGTCATGGTATTCATCTCCACAACGATGAGTCTAAACCAACGATTTTCACTCTTTTTTTGAATTCTCAAAACTGAAAATTCTAATGCCTTCTTAAAGTCATCCTTCCACTTAACACCTCTTGTTTAAATATTTGACTCCCAAATCACCATTGTGTCAACTACTGTTGCCCCAACTCGAATACACCACAATGCGACAGCACCTCCCTAAATGACAAGTCCTGGAGCGAACGCAAGTCCTTGTAACCTGCTCCATCCTCCCCTTGCCAAAGTATGAAACTCGAATGCATCAACTACAGGTTACGCACATTTATTTATTTTTGACTGATCTCCTTCAGATTTCGATGGTAGCAACCTCTCACCATCCGATACAACGTAGCGCCTCTAAAGCCCCTAACTCGCCCTTGCCACTTCACCCTGCCCATATCTGCTTGCTGGAATCCGCGAAAAACCCCTCGATAATTATATGAAATCGCAGCACACCAGGATCTTTGTGGATTTAAATTTCATTTCGAAAACCCTATATATATATATATATACGAATCGATGTTTAATACCAAAATAATTCGATTCATTTTCGTGAATGGAAAATTGAAGGGTTAAAAAAGGGAGGTTGCGATGTCATGAAGCTCTCGCTCGCTTTTGATTAAAGGAGAGAACGAATTTATTTGATTTCGAAAATATGAGAAGTGTCATACGCTTTCTTTCTCCTGAGATTTGAAGAAGAAAAGGTGATTTTAAAATGTTCAGGAAAGAATGAGAGCAGAGGAAAGATAAAAGAGATTAAATGAGGAGTTAGTCGTGATTAAATACTAGAACACAAGGTACCATCATACCAAAGTCATTAAATGGCGATTTTAGTTCGTGGTGAAGGAAGGAGACTAGCGTACATTGAAATGAAAGAAGAGGTTATAGGCTAGGGTAGGTTTGCATCTTACTTCATTTCTTAGATTTGGAGGAAAGTAAAGGTTTTATATTATTTTTATTCTATTTTATTTACATTTTAAATAAAACAGATATCCTTTAATTTGAATTATCAGTTGATTTTAAACTCCTATTCGAACCCAACAACATCCCTTTCTAGGGTTAAATGACTATTCTGAACACACTGGGGCAGGTTTCACAACCTTATTCGATCATATGAAGTAGATATTAATTTAAATCAATATAAATTAAATTCAAAAAAATATTATTTGAAAACAAAATTAATATTATTATTCTAATTCAAATAGAAGTTTGTATTGATCATCTGAACTGTTTACAATTCAGTTTTATTTTTTTTGAATTCAATTAAATTCATTTCCATATTACGATAATTATGTAAATTTGAAATAAATCATATATCGTTTATTAAATCGAAAAACTAAATATAAAATCCATTTATATTATCAACTAAATATTTAAAATAAATATTAAATGTTCAAAAATAAATCGATCGAAATCTGGTTCATTAGAAGTTTACTTTGGAATCTGTCTTCATTTAATTTTTGATATTTACAACATTTTGTTGGTGAGAGGAAACATAGTCTGAGCTCTTTAACAGGGTGTGATTGGGCATAGCTTTGTTGGAACTCATTTATTCAATTTTGTTTTCTATCACATTATGAGATTTTGGTTTAAGGTGGAGTTCATTTGAAGAGTATTTTTTTGTTGAAAAGAGCATTTGACTCGATATGGTGTGCTGAAGATATATGATTTTGCATCAAGGTAGAATGTTAAATTTGGTGATACAAAATCATAAATGGGTGGAAAAAATATGCAAAAAGAGATGTAATCACATGTGTTCATTATAGAAATTAATGATCGTTATGTAGCATTTATACGAGATGGCAGGGAGATAAATGCATAAGAAGATTAAGGAATAATACATGCAAGAAGATTTGCATATTATTCTTTCTTGGTGATTGGATTGTTATGTGTTTATTTTTTCATCTTTGCTAAAAGGAATGGCTGAATTACTTTCTATGTTTGCACATTTTGTCGTCATTGTAATTTTCCTCTATTATTTTCTTACCATGTATTGTTAAGATAATTGTAACAACCTGGAATTTCTGAACCAATTTAAATTTTTTATTTTAGTTATTTTAATGGATTTTGAATATTTAAAGTGATTTAATTTGAGAATTAACAATTTAAATTTATTTAAATCCAAGTTAGAACATATAAATTTATTTTAATTATAAAACGAGCCTAGAATGGTGCGGTAGTTTGAAAATTCGATTTTAAATTTCAATTTAATGTACAGAATTCAAAATAAATCGGATTTCAATAAAACTAGAAACGTTGGAATCTATTTAAGTATATTTTTCTAATGAATGTGAAAAATTCAGATTTCATTGTATACATTGTAAGTTACATCCATTTTAAATTTTAGAGTAGTCGCTATGGAATTTATACATTTTTTTAAGTAATATGTAGCCCTTAAAAATAGCCATTTTGCAAACGACCTCCGTTTTCTACCAACCCAGTTTTCTTGGATCCAGAATGTCAAATTATTGTTAAGCTTAAATTTTCATAATTTTTGGAATTAATATGTGAGCGTGGTAAATTTAAACGCATTTTGTCAATTTAAGTTTGAATTTTATCGACTGGAAAAAAGGCCAATTTTCAAACGATCTCCAAATTCGACGAAATTAGTTTTGTTAGGACTGTATCATGAAAAAAGAGCTAGATTTATTTTTCTGGAATTTTTGGAGTCACTATGTGGCCCCGACAAATTAAAGTGTACGTTGAAAGCAATATTGACCATTATATTAATTTTAATTTTAACCAAAACTCATCAACAATGTCGAATTGGCTTAAGAAACATATCCCATTGTGTCCGGAATGGGGGTATTTGGCTAGGGACGGCTGTTGTTGGGTTTGATTTGTAGTTTGAATGCAAAATCTCTATTTTTGGAAATAAAATAATGTTAAAAATATTTATAAATAGAAAGGAAAAACCCTAATTGGCCATCATTTGTTTCAGCCGACGCCTAGGGTAAATCTGAATCCCAAATTTCACCGATTTTAAATTGATAAATCCTCTCAATCCACTCAGCAAAAATCAAGAATTCCAAAAGCAAAATGGTAGAGATTCTTATCATCTTCAATTCTATATGAGTGTGATTAAAAATGGTGTTGTGTTTCGTATGAATTCTTATCTCAAACTCGCAAAGTTTGAACGGCTTTCCCGCCACCGTGGTGGGACCGAGTACATCATAACTCTCGGAGGAGGGAGGCGCCGCGTAGGCGCAGCGAGGTACAGTGGCTGATTGGGTTCCGATCATCACTGGGAGGAGCGGCGACATCAATTTTTGGACAAGGGTTTTGAGCTCGACGGTGTCCAGTTTAAACGATGGTTAGGAAAATAAATAGTTATAATTATTAATTGTTACGACCCACATTCCGCGTACCGAAAGGATCGTATAATATTTATTTCATTATTATATGAAGTCGTATAGTCGAGTAACTTTGGGGAACAACTACTGGGTTCCCATGTTCACGAATTATGCCGATTTTGAAATAGCCGTTTTGCCCCTAGCTGATTTTGTTTCAGCCATAACTTTTGATTGGTATGGAGTTTTGACTTGAAATCACTTCCATTGGATTCATATGATGGTTTAAAATCCCATAGAGTTGTCACACCAGCCAAACAGACTCACAGTTTGGGAGATATGGCTGAAACAAGGTTTAGATGGTGAAAAACAGCTTAACCGGGCCAAATTAGGATGATTAGCAAGAGGGCCCATGACCCATTTCGGGATTAGGGTTATGTGGAGGATGAGAACAGTTAGGAATCGATTTTTGTTTCATTTTTCAACTGCCTAAAACACTTCTCTAACCCTACCAATGGCCTCCAATACCCAAATCACCTTCTAATCATCATTTAATCAAGTTTTTGCCTAATCTACATCTAATCAAGGAAAATTAGCATCAAATTGGGAATAGAGCTGCTGCATTGCATAGAGATTCAACCCAGATCAGAGATATTTTCAGATCTAACATTTATTTGTGGCTAAGGTGAGTGATTTGCATTGTTTTTCACTAATTACGGCTAATTAGGGGTAATTATTGATAATTAACGAAATTATAACTTGGAAAAATCTAGAAAAATTTGAAAAAATCTTAAATATTATTTTAAGCCTCTTTTAGAAATTTGGGTTAATTTGGACATGTTTTGCTGATCGTATGATTAAATCATGATTGGGGGGATTAAGGGGAAAACGTGGGTTTTGGGTATGTTTGATCCTTATTGACATGTTAAATTGTTGTTTTGGTATTTACGGTCGATTATACATGTTGCTATGACTGTTTGGAATTATTTGTGATTGCATAGAAAAGTTAGATTGGCCGAAAACGCCGTTGTATGGCGTAAATTTCTTGTTGGAAAAGTTTCAGAAATTGTTTAGACTAGTCCCATTCGTGAGCAGGCATCATGACCCCAGACCCGATCATGGAGCACCTACTTTCCACGAGCCAGACCCACTTGTATGTCATGAACCACCTGGATGTTGCACGAGCTGAACAGGTCACCACGAGCTAGGGGAGGTTGACCACGAACCAAGCAGGAGTACCACGAGCTGGAGGTGGCAGACCACGAATCAGGCAGGAGTCACGAGCCGATGCTGAAAAAACACGAGCTAGAAGGTAGGTCACGACTCGAGCATCATCATGAGCAAGACAAGGGCCATGAGTGGACTCCACGACCCGAAGGTGGTTCACGAGCAGGACGTCACGAGCCAACATGGAGGCCATGGACCGTTGAGTAATGAGCTGAGGAAATAAAGGGTCATGAAACAGGATGATGACCAAAACCCAAAACGCAAAGGTAGTCCAAATCGGAAGTTGTAACTCCGGATCCAGTTGGGAACCAACGAGTTAACTTCATGAGTTGGGATATTCTGCGGGACGAGTGCTAAGGGGTTATCGACATACATAACTTTGATTCACCACTAAGACGAATGTTAGGCTACGGATCAGTGCAGTGGGGTAGTTATTGCTCCAAGGGGAAGAGTGATCGTAGCATGGCTATGAGTCAGTGCAGTGAAGTCGTCATGGCTTCATGGGACAGAGTGGAGATCGCAAGGACTAGTGGCTATGGATCAGTGCAGTGGAATCGCCATGACTCTATGGGAGCAGAGTGATCATAACAAGGATTTGGGTGATCAAAACGGTGGATATCGCATGCTTTACGCACTGAGTGAGAGATGTGAGGAAGGATGCTATGCTCGATTGTTTGATATCACAATGACATGCACACAACACCCGTATCTTTACACCATATGTTAGTGTCACCTTGGAGTATTGTACATCTTGTCGTGCTAACTCTGTGGTTGCAGGTTCAGGTTCAGGTATGGTTTCGTATACCTGTTATTGTTCTGTTTTGCTGCTTATCGCTCATACCAGACTTTTGTCTGAACCAGAATTTTATGTCACTTCTTATTACTCTGGGTGCTCTTAAATGGGCAGAATAGAGACAAGTTAGCTGGTTATGCATGAGTAGCTGATCCGGAGATGCGCAGGAGGCTCCTACGTATGATATATATATATATATATATATATATATATATATATATGTATGTATGTGTATATATATATATATATGTATGTATTCTCCCTGCATCGCTGATGGTCACTACTTTGGGGTTTAGTAGTGTACTCTTCCTTTACATTGCTTTAGAGACAGTTTGAAAGTTGTAATAATGATGATGTGGAACATAAGCTGTACATGAATTTTTCGTTGCTGTTATGGTTTAGTTTTCAGCTTATACATTGTCTCGCCTGTTTCATGTCAAGTATGTTATTATATTTTATCCCATGCGCTGTGAGACATTCTACAGGTTCCTTGTTAGTTCGAATTCCTTCTTTTCCTTTCTTTGGCGACCGTCCCATGCTAGTCGGGCATCAGCATAGTGCACTTTCATTGGAAATGTCAGCTGGTGTGGGGCGGGCCATCACACTTGGTATCAGAGCTCTAGGTTGCGAAGTTAACCTAGGGAAAGATACTAGGGAGGGATAGTACGTATATGAGAGCGCATATTTGTGATATTTTGGTTTTCAATATATATATACATACATACATATTTATACTACTAGTATATTTAAGGATGGAGTCGCACTACACTGGCACCACTGAAGAGATGGTTAATTGTTTTCTCCTTACAGATTGAACGATAGGCCGACATACAAGGGTTACTGGTAGAGGATCTAATAATGGGAATGGTCCTGATATGAGTACAATGTTCACTGATTTAATGAGAGAGATTCTTAGAGATGTGAAAGGAGCAGTTCCTAATGCTGCTAATGTTGGTAGTGCAGCGGTGCAAGAACCTAGGGCTGATTTCGCCAAGCTTTGTAAGGACTACACTAGTCTTGGTGGGAAGCCGTTCCACAGAACGAAATCGTCTACAGAGGTTCAGGATTGGCTTGACAGTTGTCAGCGTATCTTCGAGGATCTGGGAACTAATGATGCAATGAAGAGGGCGCTAGCGTCCCATTAGCTGCAAGGACGGGCAATGAATTGGTGTAATGACATTATGGCAGCTACCCCTGAGGATCAAGTTACCTAGAATCAATTCAAGGCCCGATTCAGTGATAAGTTCAACGCAGCTGCCCAGAAGTCAGAATTGTTTAGGAAGTTCTTAGAGCGTAAGAAAAATGGTAGGGCAGTCTCGGAATATATTGCTGAGTTCGATACTTTATCGGAGTATGGATTATCACTTATTGACACTCCCGAGAAGAAGAATGAGAAGTTCATAACAGGCTTAGATTAGTACTTGGGGGAAAGGATTTTAAACCATATTGATGAGACTTTTGAATCGATTGTTGGGAAAGCATTGAGGTCAGAGGGCCTTTATCCTAAGCCCAAGACTGAAGTCGTTGTTGCATCTACAGAGGGGCCAAAGCCGTAAGCAAGCGGTGGAGGCAAGAATAATTCTCAGAATAAGAGGAAGAAAAACCAAGCTAAGGATGGTCAGAAAAAGAGAAAGAAAGATTTTGAGTACTTTAGTTATGGCAAGAAGGGCCATTATGCTAAAGAATGTCGAGCAAAGCCTGCGGACAGGAAGTGCTTCAACTGTGGCCAAGTAAGACATCACAAGGATAAATGACCGCAACCCCCTACAGAGAAGCAGATTGTGAAATCATATGCTTTTAATGCTGTTCCTTCTTTGTCGAATTCCCAAACTGCGGTGGAGAAAGGAAAGAATGTCATCATTTAAGGTATGCTCTATGTTTATGATGTTCCTATTCGAGTATTGTTTATACCGGAGCTTCCCGTTCTTTCATATCTAGTGAATTGGTAGATAGTTTGGGATTGGAGCCCGAGATAGTCGAAATACCATTAGTTGTGATGAAACCAATTGGTGGTTCCACTAGCCTTAGTATGATTTGTCGTAATGTTGTCTTATCGAGTCATGGATGTATGTTTGCTTGTGATTGCTTTGTTTTGGGCTTTACTGGGTTTGGCATTATTTTGGGAGTCGACTGGCTCCAAAGGTATGGAGTGGTGGTAGACTGTGAGGGCTTTTTGGTGACAGTTAGGGCAGATGATGGGCGAAGGGCAGTGTTTGGTGTTCTGCCTAGTGATGAGGTAATGGCAAGTTTTCTAATTTCCCTCGACATCCCGCATTATGAGTTGTCAGATGTGCCCATGGCTGGCCAGTATTCGGACGTCTTCGAAAAATTGACCGGACTTCCACTACACCGAGAGATTGAGTTTCGTATTGATTTACTAAAAGATGCCATACCTATAGTGATGCCACTTCGTTGTATGGCACCAAGGGAGCAGCGAGAGCTCGGGGTGCAAGTAAGCGATCTTTTGAAGAAGGGATTTATCAGAAGAAGTGTCTTCGAGTAGGAAGCACCAGTTGTGTTTGCTACCAAGGCAGATGGTTCCCTTCGATTGTGTGTGGACTACCGCGAGCTGAATAAGGTGACGAGGAAGAATAAGTATCCTCTACCGCGGATAGATGATTTATTTTATTAGTTGAGTGGCGCGAGAGTGTTCTCCTGGTTGGATCTCGCGACACGTTTTCATCAGCTTAGGGTGGAAGCTGAGAGTATAGCTAAAACGGCGTTTCGGATGCCGTTTGGATTCTATGAGTGGTTGGTCATGCCGTTCGAGTTGACCAATGCACCAGCATATTTTGTAGATCTTATGAATAAGGTATTCAGAGTTCAATTAAATAAGTTTGTTCTTGTGTTTGTAGAAGATATCTTGGTTTATTCGAGGACAGAAGAAGAATACAAGGAACATTTGAGGATAGTGAAGGAGGTGCTGCGAAAACACCAATTGAATGCAAAGTTTTCTAAATGTCACTTCTGGAGGAGGGAAGTGAGATTCTTGGGCCATGTTGTTTCAGAAAATGGTATTGCCGTGGATCGTGCGAAGGTGGCTACGTACAGGATTGGTCTACACCCAAGAATGCAACAGATGTAAGAAGTTTCGTGGGATTAGCTGGATACTATCGTAAGTTTATCCAAGATAGCGGCATCGTTGACTAAGTTGACCAAGAAGAATAAAGGTTTTTTTGGGATGAAAGGTGTGAAAATGCATTCAAGAGCCTAAAGGAAAAGTTGTCGTGTGCACCCGTGTTAGTCATTCCTAAAGGGAATGAAGAGATGACAGTATACACGGATGCATGCGGTACCGGACTAGGTGTTGTATTATTACAAGGAGGTAGGGTTGTAACTTATGCTAGTCGACAGCTGAAACCGCACGAGAAAAGATATCCTACCCATGATTTGGAATTGGCAGTGATCGTATTCGCGTTGAAGATGTGGAGACATTATCTCTTGGGAGAAGATTCGAGTTGTTTACTGATCATAAATTGTTAAAGTTTCTTTCCTCTCAGAAGGATCTAAATCTCCTACAACAAAGATGGTTAGAATTTTTATCTTCCTATGATTTCAATATCGCATATACACCAGGAAAAGGCAACGCGGTAGCTGATGCATCGAGTAGAAGACATGCCTGTTTAGGGGCTATGTTTCTTGAATGGAAGCAACTGGAATACATTGCTGGGTATGATTTCAGAAAAAAGTGCGAATTGGATCTAGAAATATTAGAAAGTTTGACGATAAGACCCACTTTGATTGAGTGGATTGGTTCCAAACAGAGGGACGGTCCTAATCTATTGGAAACCATCTCTAAGTTAGAGGTGGGTATCGACGAGGAGATGAACCAGTATGGGCTTGATCAAGATGGATGGCTTAGAAAGAATGGGAGACTGGTTGTGCCCTATGTCAATGGATTGAGAGATGAAGTGCTTAGAGATTGTCATCACCCAAAACTGACTATGCACCCCGATGGTAATAAAATGTATCGAGGCATGAAGCAGACCTACTACTGGGAAGGGATGAAAAGAGATGTTGGGAAGTTTATGTCCAAATGCATGAAATGCAAGTTAATTAAAGCTGAGCAAAAGAAACCTAGTGGTTTGTTGCAACCATTAGAAATTCCAGAATGGAAATGGGAACAAGTCTCAATGGATTTCATTGATGGGTTACCAAGGACTAGGTCGGGCCATGATAGCATTTGGGTGATTGTGGACCGATTGACCAAGAGTGCAAGGTTTATGCCCGTCAATTCGAATAGAATAGCATCTAAGTTAGCAGAATTGTATATGAAGTGGGTAGTGAGATTTCATGGAGTACCCAAAGGCATTGTAAGTGATCGAGATTCGTTGCTCACTAGTGGATTCGAGAATAGTTTACAAGAGGCGTTAAGATCAGAATTACATCTCAGTACCATGTATCATCCTCAAACCGACGGCCATACAGAGAGAGTGAATCGAGTATTAGAAGATCTCTTGAGAGCTGGCATATCAGATTTTGGTGGATCATGGGATGACCATTTGCATCTAGTGGAGTTCGCATATAATAATATTCATCAATCCAGTATTGGTATGGCTCCATTTGAAGCTTTGTACAGAAGACCGTGCAACTCACCGTCATGTTGGTTAGAAACCGGTGAGAAATTTGTGCTTGGGACAGATGTGATAAGAGAAACCTCAAATAAGATCAAAGTTATCCGACAACGGATGAAGGCTGCCCAAGATAAGCAGAAGAGTTATGCTGATAAGAGATGAAGTGAATTGAAATTCTCCATTGCTGACTTGGTGTTTGTCCAGATTTCTCCGTTAAAGAGCGTGATTCGATTTGGTAGGAGAGGCAAGTTGACACCAAGATTTTTCGGTCCATTCCCAGTTCTCAAACAAGTTGGAAAATTGGCATATAAAGTTGAGTTGCCAGACAAAATGGCGGGAGTTCATAACATATTTCATGTTTCCCAGTTAAGGAAATTTGTGCATGACACCGATGTAGCTATTTCACCTGATCAGTTGGATGATATCGAAGTAGAACCCGAGGCATTTGGGAACCGCAAGCCGATTCGTGTTGTCGAGCATGATACGAAGAAACTTCGAAAGAAAGTGGTGAATCTAGTCAAGGTTCAGTGGGGTGAGGATGAGAATGACTGTACTTGGGAGACAGAGGAGAGCACTAGGAAGACGTATCCAGAACTTTTTGCCTGGTAAGATTTTAAATTTCGATTTAGTCTTTCCGCATGCTAGGATAGGTTTGTTTTGTTTGTTTTGTGTGTTTGATTGTTTGTGAATGACTGATAGGCATGCGAAACACCTTTGTATGTTTTTGGTTAAGGAATTTCGGGGGCGAAATTTCTTAAGGGGGGAGAGTGTAATAAACCGCATTCTATGCACCGGAGGATCGTAGAATATTTATTTCATTCTCATATGAAGTGATATAGTCATGTAACTTTGGGTATTGGGGTCATTTCTCATGTTCACGATTTTTGCCGATTTTTAAATGATTGTTTTGCCCCTTGTTGATCTTGTTTCGGCAGTAACTTTTGATTGGTAAGGAGTTTTGACCTGAAACCACTTCCATTGGATTCGAGAGATGGATTACAATTCCGTAGAGTGGTTAAATTAGCCAAACGGACTCACCGTATGGGAGATATGGCTGAAACATGGTTTAGAAGGTAAAAATAGCTTAACCGGGCCTAATTAGGGTGATTAGCAAGGGGGCCCACAACCTATTTCGGGATTAGGGTTACGGGGAGGCTGAGAACAGTTAGGTAACCAATTTTATTTCATTTTTCAGCTGCCTAAAACACTTCCCTATCCTAGTAATGGCCTCCAATACCCAAATCACCTTCTAATCATCATTTAATCAAGTTTTAGCCTAATCTACATCTAATCAAGGAAAATTAGCATAAAATTGGGAATAGAGTTGTTGTGTTGAATAGAGATTCAACCCAAATCAGAGATGTTTTCGGATCTAAGATTTATGTATGGCTGAGGTGAGTGATTTGCATTGTTTTTCACTAATTAGGGGTGATTAGTGATAATTAGCGAAATTATAGCTTAGAAAATTCTGGAAAAATTTGTAAAATTATTAAATATTATTTTAAGCCCCTGTTAGAAATTTGGGTTAATTTGGACATGTTTTCCTAATCATATAGTTAAATCATGATTGAGGGGATTAAGGGAAAAACATGGGTTTTGGGTATATTTGGTCCTTATTGACAAGTTAAATTGTTGTTTTGGTGTTCATGGTCCATTGTACATGTTGCTATGACTGTTTGGAATGATTTGTCATTGCATAGAAAAATTAGATTGGTCGAAAACGCCGTCGCATAGCGTAAATTGCTTGCTGGAAAAGTTGCAGAAATTGGTCAGACTAGTCCTGTTCGTGAGCAGTCATCACGACCCCAGACCCGATCGTGGAGCACCAACTTTCCACGAGCCAGTCCCACTTGTATGTCATGAACCACCTGGATGTTGCATGAGCCTAACCGGTCCCCACAAGCTGGAGGAGGCAGACCATGAACCAGGCAGGAGTGCCACGAGTTGGAGGAGGCAGATCACGAAGCAGGAAGGAGTCACGAGCAGGTGCTGAAGTAACACGAGCCAGGTGGTAGGTTATGACCCGAGCATCATCACGACCAGGACAAGGGTCATGAGTGGACTCCACGACCCGAAGGTAGTTCACGAGCAGGACGTCACGAGCCAACATGGAGGACCATGAACCGATGAGTTATGAGCTAAGGAACTGAAGAGTGACGAACCGGGATGATGACCAAAACCCGAGACGCAAAGGTAGTCCAAATAGGAAGTTGTAACTCACGATCCAATTGGGAACCAATGAGTTAACTTCATGAGTTGGGCTTTGCTGCGGGATGTCTGCTGAGGTGTTATCAACGTCCATAACTTTGATTCACCAACAAGACGAATGTTAGGCTACGGGTCAGTGCAGTGAGGTAGTTATTACTCAATGGGGGCAGAGTGATCGTAGCATGACTATGAGCCAATGCAGTGAAGTGGTCATGACTTCATGGGGCAGAGTGGATATAGCAAGGACTAGTGGCTATGGATAAGTGCAGTGGAGTCGTCATGACTCCATGGGGTAGAATGATCATAGCAAGGATTTGGGTGATCAAAGCGGTGGATATCGTATGCTTTACGCACTGAGTGAGAGATGTGAGGAAAGATGCTATGCTTGATTGTTTGATATCACTATGACATGCACACCCCACCCCGTATCTTTACACTACATGTTAGTGTCACCTTAGAGTATTGTACATCTTGTTGTGCTAACTCTTTGGTTGCAGGTCCAGGTTCAGGTATGGTTTAGTATACCTGTTATTATTCTGTTTTGCTGCTTATCGCTCATATCAGACTTCTGTCTGACCCAGAGTTTTATGTCTCTTCTTATTACTCTATGTGCTGTTAAACGAGAAGATTAGAGACAGGTTAGATGGTTATGCACGAGTAGCTGATCCGGAGACGAGTAGGAGGCTCCCACGTATGATATATATATATATATATATATATATATATATATATATATATATATATATATATTCTCCCTGTGTCGTTAATGGTCACTACTTTGGGCATTAGTAGTGTACTCTTCCTTTACTTTGCTTTAGAGACAGTTTGAAAGTTGTAACAATGATGATGTGGAACATAAAATGTATTTGAATTTTCCGCTGCTATTATGGTTTAGTTTTCGGCTTATACACTGTCTCCACTGTTTTATGTCAAGTATGTTATTATATTTTATCCCATGCGCTGCGAGACATTCTACTAGTTTCTTGTTAGTTCAAATTCCTTCTTTTCTTTTCTTTGGCGACCGTCCCATGCTAGTTGGGCATCGGCACAGCGCACTTTCATTGGAAATGTCGGCTGGTGCATGGCGGGCTGTTACAATAATTAATTAATAATTTATGTAATTGATGTATTTAAACCCGTAACTTTTCCATACGACGTCCAAATTCGACGATTCAAGTTGCATTGGATTCGTAGCGATGAACATTACATTTCAGAACTGACCAGAATGGTAACTGAACAGATTTGAATTTAAGGCAAATTCGAATCCGAACAGAAATTAAATTTTTAGTTTAAGAATGGTGGAGTGGAACCCAAAGTGAGAACTTCTCACTAAAAAATTTATATAGTTATTTGTTTATTTATTTATTTTATAACTAAAATTTATATAGAATTGGTAGTGTAGATTTTTATCAGTTTTAACCATTATAAATTGTATACGGTGACTATTAGCTCACCTCCCGTGTCCACTGACCATGGACGGTTTTATTGACTGTATTGTTTTTTGATTGTGATGCTGAAATGTTTGAAATATTAATAATAATATAATATTATTTTGTGGTACTTGAAATTAAAATTATAAATATCTATTTATAATTTAAACAGTGAAAATTGGCTAATTAGAAAATTTATTCAGATCGAATTAGAACTGGTTAAATTTATTAACCCGTGATTATTTTGAATCGACTGTTGTTTCTTGGAAACCCCACATGGTTCTAGGGATGATAATTTATTCACATCTCCCCTGAATTTAATTATATGGCAATCGATTGATCGACAGACTGTGATACGCATTATTTAATTATTTAATGCTTATACGTTAGTAAATTGCACTCTGGATGATGTTTGAATGGTTATTGATTATTTATCATTTTTGTTGAATACATGTGATGTATGAAATCCATATAAATGAAATTATATTGTAATTGATTGAGTCGCATTCCAATTCAGAAATAAGGAATATTTTAAAATAATATTAAGTGATTAATCAAAGTATGATTTTGATGTCCGATTTTGTATGGGCACGAAAATATATAAAAATATATGAAGTCGGGTTAAGTATAGAAGCGCCATTTTAACCTGAACAGATTTATCGATCAATGTTATTTATTTGATAATGAATACGAAAAAGAAATGGATTTCAAAATCTGATGTTTTGATAATATTGTCATTTTAATATTATAATGATATGGAATATTCAATTTTTATTTAACATTGAAAATGCAGCTGAAATCTTTTTAAAATGAATTTATAAACGATTTATAAAATACGTTTTAAATGGAAATCAACGATATATATTATATATACATTTAATGGTTTGAATAGAATGCGCCGCGCAGCTACCGTTCGCGAATTCAACCATTAACTTCAAATTGATGTAGCGGGAGATGCGACCATCGGATTCTCCTAAAACCGTAATCGTTCGATTCGTATCTAAAAGAGATTTCGAACGATAAAAAGGGAATTGAAATCTAATGGTTAGTTTTCAAGATATGTCCAAACCAATTTTGGAAAAGGTCGCTATGGATGCAGTTCGGTGGCCGTCATTAGAAACCGACTGTAAGGGGATTATTAAAATTATTAAAAATATGGAAAAATTATGTAATATCATAATAAAGGATTTGGAAAGGCTTTGGATGAAAAATTCCAAGTTTGAAAAGGTAAAATATATTTTTATTGAAATGAACTGGTTATTAACTAGAACAACAATCCAATGTTTTCAAATAAATAATTTGGACTTGAAAATGGGTTTAAAAATAACAGAATTTTTCCAAGGTATGAATTAAAATGATTTTGAGTGGAAATAATCTTCAAAATATTTCGATATTCGATTCCGTCATTATACGGATATTGCAATGGAATTTGGAAGATACAGATATCGTTATTCCTAATACGTTATTCGTTAGTTTCAGAATTTGATATTAAATATAAGCCAATATAATTTTTATTTGGAGCCTTGTACTTAGAAACAAATTGGATTTTGGGTTTGTTGTGAATGGTGTCTTCAACAACACGGTTCTTAGACCTAGTTGAGAAAAGAATAAATCTTTTAACTAAGATTTAGAGAAGTTTATCAATTAATTTATATTCAATTGGAATTGAAATGAAATTGGATTTTTTTGGGTTTATCATGAACGGTGTTGTGACAACAAGGAATTTCGCTCGATCCAAATCAGTCGCTAAACCGATCTAGATCGTTCGAAATGCCTGATTGTTTTGAGAACACGACAAAATAGAACGCAGACGGAATAACATTTCATTGTATATTACAACAATGCATCAGATTACAAGAATATACAGAGTATAAACGAATCAAAATCACACATAAATATCAGAGATTATAATACATTACATAGCAGCGGAAAATAATACAATACACAACTAGAAGAGATATACGGATACAAAGCTTTCCGGATATCGTTTCAGCTGTAAATCAGGATCCTGTGAATATAAATCTGCAAAACCAAAACTACTAGCTGCCCGTGTGGAAAATAGGGGCACCCAGAGTTTAGGTTAAAACAATAAACCCCAGGTCAGTCATGGTACTGATGTGAGAACTAAAACAGTTATTTAAAACTTTACTTTAAATCAGATATATCAAGGGACCACGCCGTAAAACACAGAACGGGTTTCCTCCCAAGAATACCAGTGCATAAAAAAACAGCGCAATGCTAAATAAAGAAAAATGAAGTTGTTATAAGACCCAGCTCCTATCACACAATGCAACGCAAGCCGGGGGATAGGGTTTTCCCTTATAACAGCCAAAGAATGCTTGATACATTTAAAACAAATCATTTGATACTATTATAAGTGCATAGTGTATAAAACAACTTCAAATCATAAGTATCAATCATAGGCGGCATGGGTACCATATATCATGTCGCCATACTAGGCTCTACAATCAAAACCGCAAATGTCACGTATCTGGAAGTTGGGTTTCCGTCTGTGAACCGAGGCCAGGGATCGTCCTCTACCGATTCAAGACACTCTAGCCCGAGCCTCAGGCAAGCGCGCCTTGGAGCGATAGGGCCGGTCCACCGATGTGGATTAAAATTCTTGAACACTGTGTTTCCCCGCCCTTTGGGGCGTAAATGAGCCAACGAATGGCTCCATTGGACACGGATCGTCCGATCTAACCGAGGCGCCTCGCAACAGCAACAACCACACAGGTGAAAAGTATATAGATGTCAGGGCTGGTAGGTCACTGACATCACCCTAGCTAGAAAGAAACGCATGTCCTCCCTGAGGTCCTCTCCCGTTTCTGGTTCACAACCGGGGTGTGAGGCTCGCGAATTCACGTTACACAAAGCTATGCCACACAGGCGGTGCTTTGATCATCAACCACAAGACATTGCTTTTTCAACAGAAGCCTTGATCATTTTCATCTTAGGAATGCCACACAGGCAATTCACTCTATGCGTTTGATATCCATCTGTATATAACCCCTGAGCTCGTACGTCTCATAGAAGGGCGTTAAGCAAGAGAATAAATTCTCCGCCGCCAAACAGATATATATTTAATAGAAATCAATCACACAGACTAAAATCCAATGTCAGACACAAAGTCCATTTACAAGTCCGTTCTGGGTCTGAACGAAACCGGAGGCACCTAGTACCCCGCATATCCATCGATCTCCAAGTACGTCTGGACGATCACCAACTGTTTCCATCTTCTTGGGTGTACAGCCCAATCAAGATCATTAGTAATCACCCAAACGACGTGAAGACCTCCGGTCTTCGACCACCGTCTTCATCTATGACACCACGTCGAATTAGTTATTCAGAATGGGATAAACCCGGTCTTTCTGAACAACTCGCGTATATATAATAAAAGTTTTACACAAACACAACATACGCCTCATTCCACTTCAGAATATTCTTTTTATTCAAATATTCTTATATTTTGGGAAAGGTTCCCATTAATTTTATCAAAGATAATTTCTTTAAATTTATTCTTTAATCTCCTTTGAATATCAATTCAAACTAGTCGGGATTAGCGAACCACACCAAAGTAATCATTTATTTTAATTTCCCAATCCCAACCTATTCATCCCATGAAGTAAAACTGGTCATACTTCATATCTAACACCACGGTGTTATCGGTAAATTCAATTACCATTTCACGTTCAAATCTAATTAAAGATTTAACTATCGCCAGGAGCATAACTAGTGATACTCCATTCTCGATCTTTTCAATCTAATTAAAGATTCATTAAAACTCCACTTAGTTTTAATCTTTAACTGGGTTAAAGAATCAGTGTCATTTTAAAACACGGTTCACGATAAACCCGAAATCACATTCCATTAATTATCGGGTTAAAGAACAAGTGTTATTTAAAACATTGTTCAGGATAAACCCAAAAATCAATATCAATTCCATTGAATATTATTTAATTGGTACACTTCATTAAATCTAAATAAAAAGATTTAATCTTTTCTCAACTGGGTTCAAGAGCCGTGTTAATGAAGACACCATTCACGACAAACCCAAATCCCATTTGATATTCAATACAAGGCTCTGAATAGAAAATATATCGGCTTATATTCAATATCAAATTCTACGACCAACAAATATCGTATTGGAAATAACGATATATATACATATCTTTCAAATTTCCCTAACAACATCTGTATGATCACGAAATCCAACATCGAAATATTCCAAAGACAATTTCGATTCAAATCCATTCCAATTCAGTTATTGGAAGTTCTGGTTATATTTCAAAACCATTTCAAACTCACTTTATTTATTTTAAAAATAAATAAATTACTATTCTAGTTCAAAACTAGTTCATTTCGATAAATGTCTATTTTTATCCTTTCAAATATGGAATTTTTCATCCCAATTCTTCCCAAATCATTTCTTATGATTTTACACAAATTGAGGATATTTTTAGTAATTTTATCAAGGCCCGTACAGTCGATTTCCATCAACGGCCATCGGACTGCACTTATATCGACCTTTTCCAAATTTTATTTGGACATAATTCCAAATCCAACCGTTCGATTTCAAATTTCTAATACTCGTTAGAAAGCTCTTTTCGATACGAACCCAACAGTTCCGGTTTTAGGAGAATCCGAAGGTCGGATCTCCCGCAATATCCGTTCGAAGTCAATGGTCTAAATTCCCGAACTACCGCTGCGCGGCGCGTTCTATTCAGGCTATTATATTATATATATAATATATATATATAATATATACTTCGTCGATTTCCTTTTAAAACGTATTTTATAAATCGTTTTAAATTCGTTTTCAAACGATTTCAACTCCCTTTTCGAATTCAAATCAAAATTGAATTTTCCCTTTCAAATTCGTTTTACATTCGTTTACAAATTGATTCCAATTCAAATCGATTTTTAATTCAATTTCAATTCAATTTTGATTCGTATTCAATTCCATTCAATTTCAATTCGAATTCATTTCTGGTCCATTTCAATACGTTTTAAATTCAATTCAAAATGATTTCAATCTAATTCGAGTTTCAATTCTATTCAGTTTAATTCGAATTTCATTTCAATTCAATTTAATTCGAATTTCAATTCCTTTCAAAATATCCGATTTTGAAATCACTTTCGATATTCATTTTAAAATGAATAAAATCGATATAAATATCGTTCACGTCAAAATGGCGTCAATCTAATCAACACGGCTTCATATATTTCTATTTTCAAATATTTCTATTTCAAATACTTCTATTTCAAATATGGAATGAGGCCCAATCAATTACCATATAATGTTGATTATATGGATTTTCTACAACACATGTATACCATAACAACGATGAACAATCAACCATCATCCAAAGTGCATTTTACACTGTATAAGCATCAAATATAAATATTCAACGCTTATAACAGTCTGTCAATCAATCGATCGACATACAACTAAACAATTGGGATTAGTGTACGTCAAATATCATCCCAATACCCGTGTGGGGTTTCAAACAATCAAACACAGATTTTATTTGTGCAGTTGAGCGATGTGTAAAATTTATCGTCCCAATCAATATCAGTCAAATGAGTGTATATAAACAAATCGTCCGATTTGTTTATTTTTATTTCATTTCATATACACATTAAAAATTATATTTTTAACTATAAAATATTTTCCACTATAAAATATTTTATTTCATTTCACATCACATCACACAATCAACTACATATCACAATCAAACAAACAAGCATACAAGCCGTCCATGGTCTGTGGACGACGGGTGTCGGGTGCTACTAAACACCGTATGCATCCTAGTATATATGTAACACCCCACACCCGCTACGGTCACTCACTAAGGGAATGCCATAGCATCGGTGGAGTATCTTAAGTGAATATAGAACAGAAAAGTTACTACAAGACAGATATAAGTAATACTTGAGAATTTAAAACATCATTTCATTGCAGCGGAAAGTAAAACATGTTTGGTTACATCATTAAACCATAAACAAGAGTCAAGTACATAATATCCATCTTGATAAAACAAAAGTACATAATCCCACTACATGAACTATTAGCCATAAAAGAAAAGATAAACTGAGCTTTACATCAATGGTCCAAGCTCCAAAAGACAGATAAAGCAATCTGATCAAAGCCCACTAGTGCTAGGCCCACTCTGAGAACCTGAGGGTTGGGGAAAAAGATAAAAACAACGGGGTCAGACATAAGTCTGAGTGAGCCCTATAACTTTAACAACACAATCATTAAAGTAATTAGGGTATGATATAAACCTGGTACGGTACGACTGGGGATAAATGACTACACTAAGTAGCCAACTAGACTTAGGATAAACTAAGATAACGGTAAAGACACGCCTATCCACCTAAGGATAAATACTACACTGCACCACCCCAGATCTACCCACCCAAGGGTAATTCCTACACTGCACCACACCAGATCTACCCACCCAAGGGTAATTCCTACTTAAAGGTTGATCCCACTAAGTGTACTTAGTAATTTTTAATAGTAGTTTCGTGTACCCCTAGCTGACTACATAGGTGTCGTCTGCCCCTATCTCCACTAGGTGTACGTAGTAATTTTAATAGTAGTCTCGTGTACCCCTAGCTGACTACATAGGTGCCGTCTGCCCCTATCTCCACTAGGTGTACCCACTACTCCCATTCGATCGGCTCCCTAACGTAGATACCCGTGCTGGCCCCACAGTGGGGTGTATGACTCCCCAAAGTGGCAACCCGATACAATCAATGGTGCACGGCTTATACCTACACGATGCAACAACGTCTTACCTACCAGCCCGGGTCCACACACGCATATGAAACCCGTTGGACTTGCGTTGCCACCGCTAACCCGTTTTTGGCCTCTTATAGTCAAGCCCAGTACGCGTGTCCCGTCCTCGACATGGGTCGAGCCCAATAAGATACATATGGGTTACTGGTTGAAATGGGCCCCCACAAGCTACCCACCTAAGCTTGTCATTTGTTTCTAGTGCAACCCACTTAACCCTTTTTAATAATCATGTCCACTTACATGTTTAAAGTTTGGTTAAGTCATCTAATCATATATCAATTGCCACTCAAGGCACCCACTAGATTTCCCCATGCCACCCAAGGCACTTACTTGATTTTCACATGCTACCCAAGGCACTTACTTAACCCTTTAATCATGTTTAATTACATGTTCCACTTTGGTTAAGTATTCTAATCTTATCTTCCATTACCACCCAAGGCAACCACTAGATTTTCCCCATGCCACCCAAGGCACTTACTTAACCCTTTAATCATGTTTAATTACATGTTCCACTTTGGTTAAGTATTTTAATCGTATCTTCTATTGCCACCCAAGGCAACCACTAGCTTTTTCCACATGCCACCCAAGGCACCCACTTAACCCCTCATGTCCCTCTACATGTTAATATGGTTAAGTGTTTCTTAATTGATTAAGAACGTAACCGTTGTAAAGACCTCTCACATTAGACTATCTCTTATGGCAGCTGGATTTGCCAGTCGGGTCCGGGCAGCCTTACGCCATAACCGAGTCTAACCTCGTGTCTTTACACTTGTCACGTATTAAGTATGTGCCTAAGACCTCTCACATTGGGCCAATCATTTGTAGCCGCTGGATTTGCCGGTCGGTTCCGGGCAGTCTTATGCTACAAAAGGGTCCAACCTCGTGTCTTAGTCGATTAATTACACCTAATTAATCACCCCCTTATTTTGAATTAATTTTCCCTAATTAATTCCAATTTTAACGATGTACATAATTGACTCAATTATGTCCATCCATTTTATGGTATGCATAATCATACCAACTTCACACCATTTCAATAACATGTATATTAACCCCATCGTTCCCCACGTAATTCGCTAACATGACATAAAAGGGAAGATTCATCACAAATACAATGGGTTCAACTTGCATAACATTAGCATCAACATGGGTTTTAAAGTTGTCAACATGCATATAGCATCAAACCCAACTAGCATAAATAATCAACCCAAACTTGCATGAATCACACATGTCATAAAGAGGGTAACTTGCATAAGCTACTTATGTCATATAAAGGGGTAAGCTTGCATATGTATGTATGACATACAAAGGGGTTAACTTGCATGTGTATGCATCTCATATAAAGGTGTAAACTTGCACATGTTACCTGCATATAATCAAACACCAAACTTGCATAACATGTCTTATATGAACTTGCATAACATATCATATATGAACTTGCATATAATCATACACCAAACTTGCATAACATATCATATATGAACTTGCATATAATCATACACCAAACTTGCATAACATATCATATATGAACTTGCATATAATCATACACCAAACTTGCATAACATGGTGTCATAATGGATCAATGTTTATCATAGCAATTTGCATAACTAGCATCATGAACACATAGCCTAACACTTGCATAACTTGCATAACATCATGATCATGTAGCGTATAACTTGCATAACTTGCATAACATCATGAACATGTAGCATATGACTTGCATAACTTGCATAACATCATGAACATGTAGCATATAACTTGCATAACTTGCATAACATCATGATCACATAGCATATGACTTGCATAACTTGCATAACATCATGATCACATAGCATATGACTTGCATAACTTGCATAACATCATGAACACATAACACATAACTTGCATAACTTGCATAACATCACAAACACATAGCATATGATAACATAATCTTGCATTGATCCACATTCATAGCCATAACCTCATTATATCCTATCATAATCATTTCAACAATTGGTCATTAAGGCTATAGAAAACTCACAACTTGTTGATTAGCACTTCAATGAAGAAGATTAAGTTGCTAGAGTTGATTAGAAGTTGATTTGAGAAGCTTTCCTCCTCTTTAATTTGTTGGTGGATCCTCCTAGTTGCATTTTGACGGCATAACGACGTTGTCTCCAATTTTAGTATGAATTAGGGTAGTCTTCGGGTGTATTTATAGAATTAGGATGTAGTTTAGGCCCTTAGATTAACCCTAAATTAGGTTAGAGCCGTCAGATCTCGTCACAAGCCACCAGACACAGCCCAAAAGCCAAACTGGTGCACCCAGGTCACCTGGGCTCGACCAGGGAGGTCGACCCCCAGGTCGACACTAGGGTCGACACCCTAGTCGACCTGGTGGGCAGGTCGACACCCCTGTCGACCCCCAGGTCGACTCCCTGGGTCTGGCGGGAATTTTCCCGCCACTTCTGAAATTTGAATTTTTCATATTTAAAATCTGTTTTAAATTTTCTGAAACTTCTTCGGGCCTTAACTGGGTCATACGGACTCCGATTTTCGAAAACTCGGACTCTATTTCGCGTATTTTTCCGAGACGAACGCAATGGAATAACCCGTTTCCTCTAATTCAGATTTTAAAATTTAGTTCTGCCCTTTTTTATATTATAGCAAGTTATTCAACATACGGGGTGTTACAATATATTTATATAACTAGAAAATAAAATTAAAAGTGAGAAGTTCTCACAGAATTGCTAATCCAATCCCACGACTCTTCTTACGTAGAAATCTTCGCCGTTTTCACCTTTTGTCACTTTCTTTGCCCGTATTCTCTATATATGTAAAAATCGAATTTTTACTTTGCTATTCAATATATAAAAATCGAATTTTTACTTTGCTATTCAATATATAAAAATCGAATTTTTACTTTGCTATTCAATATATAAAAATCGAATTTTTACTTTGCTATTCAATATATAAAAATCGAATTTTTACTTTGCTATTCAATATAGAAAAATCGAATTTTTCTATATCATAAAATCGAATCTTTCTTGAAAACAAAGATCGAGTCTTTTTTTAATCTAAAAATTATAACTTTTCCTGTTTTAGAAATCAAACCTTTCAGATGACAAAATTATATTTTTTCTATGTAAATTATATTCAAACAAAAACTGATTTTTACTATGTAAATTATATTCAAACAAAAACTGATTTTTACTTTCACAAGCCAATTACTCTAAATAAATATAAATAAATATAAGTAAACAAACAAAGAAGAAAACTTACAGCGACCTAGCGAGAGAGGGGGGGTTCGGCGACGCGAGGCGAGGCTGAAGGGGGGGTTCGGCGATGCGAGGGGAGGCTGAAGGGGGGGTTCGGCGACGCGAGTGGAGGCTGAAAGGGGGGGGGGGTTTGACGCGAGGAAGAAGAAGAAGGGGGAGCGACGGCGCGACTTGTGGGGTGGCGGAGCGATCAACGATTGGGGAGGGGGGTGGATTAGGGCAGCATCGGGTTTTTTTTTTCTTTTTTTTCTTTTTGATTTCTGATTTGAAGAAAATGGCGGGGGGGGGGGGGGGGCAATATAAGGAGAGGAGAGAGAATTTAATTTATTTATTTATTTATATTACAAAAAAGGTGCTTTTTCATTTAACCTCTAAACGAGGCCCACCGACTGTCGTCCATAGCTAATTACCCCCATTCCGAACACAATGGGATATGTATCGTAGGTTGATTCGATCATTTCGATCAGTTTCCGTTAAAATCAACATATAACTCTATATATTGAATTTGAACGCGCATTTCAATTTACTGGGGTCACATACTAACTCGAAATATTCCTGAAAAATATTTTCTAGCTTCGTATTGACGATACGGTCCTAACAAAACTAATTTCGTCGAATTCCGAAACCGTTTGAAAAATAGCCAATTTCCAGTCGATTAAAATCAACTGAAACTGGTCAAACGCGTTTTCCTTTGCCACGCTCACATATTGTTTTGAAAAATTATGAAATTTGAAACCTAGTAATAACTTTACATCCTGGATCCAACAAAAGTGGTTTCATCGAAATCCGAGGTCGTTTGCAAAATTTCCATTTTTAAGGGCCTGAATTCCATAGCGACTATTCAGAATTTTCAACTGGACATATCTTTTGATTCCCGCTATGAAATTTCAATTTTTCAGATTCGTTGGAAAGATATTATCAATTAGATTCTAATATTTTTGGTTTTACTAAAATCCGGTTCATTTTGCACCCGGTACATTCATTTGAAGTTTGAAATCGAATTTTCGAACTACCGCGCCATTTCGATTCCTTTTATAATTTAAAATAAATATTTATATTCTAACGACGATCTATATAATATATGCGTTTGAATTCTATTCAAAATAAATTTCTCGTCGTTATTATTTAAAATAATTCATTTTAAATAATCAAAATTCACTAAAATTTCCAAATTAAAATTTTTAAACTGGCCCAGATTTCCGGGTTATTTCAATCTCCCCCACTATAAACTTTTCGTCCCCAAAAAGGAACGAAGCCGAAAGTTGTTTAACTAATCAACTCAACTTTCATTATTTTGTCTGCGGCTTAAGTTCTTCAACTTTTCAGTTTCTAAGAACTTTTCAAAATTTTCAAAAATTTGGCTAACACCCTAAATTTCCGAAAAATTTCGCCATAACCTCCCCTGCACCGGGAGCACGGGAAAATCCTGAAATTGCCGTACAGGCCTTCTGATCTCAAAAAGAAAAAGAAAAAGCCAAGCGGCTAGCCAATCGGCTCATAAAATCATCATCACCCAAACAAAACAGTAAATTATGGTAATCATATACCTATTTGTCGGGCAAACAAATTTTATTCTCTGCTCTAGCCTCCTTGCTATGACCTGTTCAATGTAAGTACATGTATATGCAAGCAAATGCAACCAATTTTAAATACAATTCACTATTTGGTTCAATTGGGCTATATGGTACAAATTTTAATTAATCAAACAATGATCAACAACACAACCATCAATCAATTAGTTGATTAACATTTCAAACGCATAATTTTGTTATATAGTCAAAAATCACATTTTTGATACCAAATCACAACAATAAGCCCTATCTAATTTTGGTTCTCACACCAGTCAATAGGAAATATATAGAAATCTCACTTTCGTCGCTCGAAAATAAATACTGGCGATGGTGCCCCGTCACCATAATTATCCCCAGGCACTAGAGTTTGATCCTATAACTATCCCGTACGTTAAAACTCTAAATACACGTTTGCAAGATGCATATGCAAAATCTTTATATACTGGACTGTCCAAATCAATATAAATAAATAATCAAATACGAATAATTGATTTAAATTTTCAAAACAAAATTTGTTTTCACTTTAAAAATATACTCCTCACACTCGTTCTAGGATACTACTGATCCTATCTCTAACGAGTCATTCCTATTGGATATTACTAATCCAGTTTCTGATGAATTCTTTCGTATGCTTCTAACGTGTCTTGTTTTCTGAGCTTTGTAAACCAAAGCTCTGATACCAACTGTGACAACAAGGAATTTCGCTCGATCCGAATCAGTCGCTAAACCGATCTAGACCGTTCGAAACGGCTGATTGTTTTGAGAACACGACAAAATAGAACGCAGACGGAAGAACATTTCATTGTATATTACAATAATGCATCAGATTACAAGAATATACATAGTATAAACGAATCAATATCACACAGAAATATCAGAGATTACAATACATTACATAGCAGCGGAAAATAATACAATACATAACTAGAAGAGATATACGGATACAAAGCTTTCCGGATATCGTTTCAGCTGTAAACCAGGATCCTGTGAATATAAATATACAAAACCAAAACTACTAGCTGCCCGTGTGGAAAATAGGGGCACCCAGAGTTTAGGTTAAAACAATAAACCCCAAATCAGTCATGGGACTGGTGTGAGAACTAAAACAGTTATTTAAAACTTTACTTTAAATCTGATATATCAAGGGACCACACCGTATAACACAGAACGGGTTTCCTTCCAAGAATACTAGTACATAAAACAAATAGCGCAATACTAAATAAAGAAAAATGAAGCTGTTATAAGACCCAGGTCCTATCACACAATGCAACGCAAGCCGGGGGATAGGGTTTTCCCTTATAACAGCCAAAGAATGCTTGATACGTTTAAAACAAATCATTTGATACTATTATAAGTGCATAGTGTATAAAACAACTTCAAATCATAAGTATCAATCATAGGCGGCATGGGAACCATATATCATGTCGCCATACTAGGCTCTACAATCAAAACCGCAAATGTCACGTATTTGGAAGTTGGGTTTCTGTCTGTGAACCGAGGCCAGGGATCGTCCTATACCGATTCGAGACTCTTTAGCCCGAGCCTCAGGCAAGCGCGCAGGCAAGCCTTGGAGCGACAGGGCCGGTCCACCGATGTGGATTAAAATTCCTGAACACTGCGTTTCCCCGCCCTTTGGGGCGTAAATGAGCCAACGAATGGCTCCATCGGACCCGGATCGTCCGATCTAACCGAGGCGCCTCGCAATAGCAACAACCACACAGGTGAAAAGTATATAAATGTCAGGGCTGGTAGGTCACTGACACCACCCTAGCTAGAAAGAAACGCATGTCCTCCCTGAGGTCCTCTCCCGTTTCTGGTTCACAACAGGGGTGTGAGGCTCGCGAATTCACGTTACACAAAGCTATGCCACACAGGCGGTACTTTGATCATCAACCACAAGACTTTGCTTTTCAACAGAAGCCTTGATCATTTGCATCTTAGGCATGCCACATAGGCAATTCACTCTATGCGTTTGATATCCATCTGTATATAACCCCTGAGCTCGTACATCTCAGAGAAGGGCGTTAAGCAAGAGAATAAATTCTCCGCCGCCAAACAGATATATATTTAATAGAAATCAATCACACGGACTAAAATCCAGTGTCAGACACACAGTCCATTTACAAGTCCGTTCTGGGTCTGAACGAAACCGGAGGCACCTAGTACCCCGCATATCCATTGATCTCCAAGTACGTCTGGACGATCACCAACTGTTTCCATCTTCTTGGGTGTACAGCCCAATCAAGATCATCAGTAATCACCCAAACAACGTGAAGACCTCCGGTCTTCGACCACCGTCTTCATCTTCGACACCACGTCGAATTAGTTATTCAGAATGGGATAAACCCGGTCTTTCTGAACAACTCGCGTATATATAATAAAAGTGTTACACAAACACAACATACGCCTCATTCCACTTCAGTATTCTTATATTTTGGGAAAGGTTCCCATTAATTTTATCAAAGATAAATTCTTTAAATTTATTCTTTAATCTCCTTTGAATATCAATTAAAACTAGTCGGGATTAGCGAACCACACCGAAGTAATCATTTATTTTAATTTCCCAATCCCAACCTATTCATCCCATGAAGGAAAACTGGTCATACTTCATATCTAACACCACGGTGTTATCGGTAAATTCAATTACCATTTCACGTTCAAATCTAATTAAAGATTTAACTATCGCCAGGAGCAAAACTGGTGATACTCCATACTCGATCTTTTCAATCTAATTAAAGATTCATTAAAACTCCACTTAGTTTTAATCTTTAACTGGGTTAAAGAATCAGTGTCATTTTAAAACACGATTCACGATAAACCCGAAATCACATTCCATTAATTATCGGGTTAAAGAACAAGTGTTATTTAAAACATTGTTCACGATAAACCCAAAAATCAATATCAATTCCATTGAATATTATTTAATCTGTACTCTTCATTAAATCTAAATAAAAAGATTTAATCTTTTCTCAACTGGGTTCAAGAGCAGTGTTAATGAAGACACCATTCACGACAAACCCAAATCCCATTTGATATTCAATACAAGGCTCTGAATAGAAAATATATCGGCTTATATTCAATATCAAATTCTACGACCAACAAATATCGTATTGGAAATAACGATATATATACATATCTTTCAAATTTCCCTAACAACATCTGTATGATCACGAAATCCAACATCGAAATATTCCAAAGACAATTTCGATTCAAATCCATTCCAATTCAATTATTGGAAGTTCTGGTTATATTTCAAAACCATTTTAAACTCACTTTATTTATTTTAAAAATAAGTAAATTACTATTCTAGTTCAGAACTAGTTCATTTCGATGAAAGTCTATTTTCATCCTTTCAAATATGGAATTTTTCATCCCAATTCTTGCCAAATCATTTCTTATGATTTTACACAAATTATGGATATTTTTAATAATTTTATCAAGGCCCGTACAGTCGATTTCCATTAACGGCCATCGAACTGCACTTATAGCGACCTTTTCCAAATTTGATTTGGACATAATTCCAAATCCAACCGTTAGATTTCAAATTTCTAATATGCGTTAGAAAGCTCTTTTCGATACGAACCCAACGGTTCCGGTTTTAGGAGAATCCGACGGTCGGATCTCCCGTAATATCCGTTCGAAGTCAATGGTCGAAATTCGCGAACTACCGCGGCGCGGCGCGTTCTATTCAGGCCATTATATTATATATATAATATATACTTCGTCTATTTCCTTTCAAAACGTATTTTATAAATCGTTTTAAATTCGTTTTCAAACGATTTCAACTACCTTTTCGAATTCAAATCAAAATTGAATTTTCCCTTTCAAATTCGTTTTACATTCGTTTTCAAATTGATTCCAATTTAAATCGATTTTTAATTCAATTTCAATTCAATTTCAATTCAATTTCGATTCGTATTCAATTCCATTCAATTTCAATTCGAATTCATTTCTGGTCCATTTCAATACATTTTAAATTCAACTCAAAATGATTTCAATCTAATTCGAATTTCAATTCTATTCAGTTTAATTCGAATTTCATTTCAATTCAATTTAATTCGAATTTCAATTCCTTTCATAATATCCGATTTCGAAATCACTTTCGATATTCATTTTAAAATGAATAAAATCGATATAAATATCGTTCACGTCAAAATGGCGTCAATCTAATCAACACGGCTTCATATATTTCTATTTTCAAATATTTCTATTTCAAATATTTCTATTTCAAATATGGAATGAGGCCCAATCAATTACCATATAATGTTGATTATATGGATTTTCTACAACAATGTATACCATAACAACGATGAACAATCAACCATCATCCAAAGTGCATTCTACACTGTATAAGCATCAAATATAAATATTCAACGCTTATAACAGTCTGTCAATCAATCGATCGACATACAACTAAACAATTGGGATTAGTGTACGTCAAATATCATCCCAATACCCGTGTGGGGTTTCCAACAATCAAACACAGATTTTATTTGTGCAGTTGGGCGATGTGTAAAATTTATCGTCCCAATCAATATTAGTCAAATGTGTGTATACAAACAAATCGTCCAATCTGTTTATTTTTATTTCATTTCATATACACATTAAAAATTATATTTTTAACTATAAAATATTTTCCACTATAAAATATTTTATTTCATTTCACATCACACAATCAACTACACATCACAATCAAACAAACAAGCATACAAGCCGTCCATGGTCCGTGGACGACGGGTGTCGGGTGCTACTAAACACCGTCTGCATCCTAGTATATATTTATATAACTAGAAAATAAAATTAAAAGTGAGAAGTTCTCACAGAATTGCTAATCCAATCCCAGGACTCTTCTTATGTAGAAATCTTCGCCGTTTTCACCTTTTGTCACTTTCTTTGCCCGTATTCTCTACATATGTAAAAATTGAATTTTTACTATGCTATTCAATATATAAAAATCGAATTATTTACTTTGCTATTCAATATATAAAAATCAAATTTTTACTTTGCTATTCAATATATAAAAATCGAATTTTTACTTTGCTATTCAATATAGAAAAATCGAATTTTTCTATATCATAAAATCGAATCTTTCTTGAAAACAAAGATCGAGTCTTTTTTTTTAATCTAAAAATTATAACTTTTCCTATTTTAGAAATCAAACCTTTCAGATGACAAAATTATATTTTTTCTATGTAAATTATATTCAAACAAAAACTGATTTTTACTATGTAAATTATATTCAAACAAAAACTGATTTTTACTTTCACAAGCAAATTACTCTAAATAAATATAAATAAACAAACAAAGAAGAAAACTTACAGTGACCTAGCGAGAGAGGGGGGGTTCGGCGGCGCGAGGGGAGGCTGAATGGGGGGGTTCGGCGACGCGAGGGGAGGCTGAAGGGGTGGGGGTTGCGACGCGAGGAAGAAGAAGAAGGGGGAGCGCCGGCGCGGCTTGTGGGGTGGCGGAGCAATCGACGATTGGGGGGGAGGGGGATGGATTAGGGCAGCGTCGGTTTTTTTTTCTTTTTGATTTCTGATTTGAAGAAAATGGGGGGGGGGGCAATATAAGGAGAGGAGAGAGAATTTTATTTATTTATTTATATTTCAAAAAAGGTGCTTTTTCATTTAACCTCTAAACGAGGCCCACCGGTTGTCGTCTGTAGCTAATTACCCCCATTCCGAACACAATGGGATATGTATCATAGGTTGATTTGATCATTTCGATCAGTTTCCGTTAAAATCAACATATAACTCTATATATTGAATTTGAACGCGCATTTCAACTTACTGGGGTCACATATAAACTCGAAAAATTCCTAAAAAATATTTTCTAGCTTCGTATTGACGATACGGTCCTAACAAAACTAATTTCGTCGAATTCCGAGACCGTTTGAAAAATGGCCAATTTCCAGTCGATTAAAATCAACTTAAACTGGTCAAACGCGTTTTCCTTTGCCACGCTCACATATTGATTTTAAAAATTATGAAATTTGAAACCTAGCAATAACTTTACATCCCGGATCCAACAAAAGTGGTTTCGTCGAAATCCGAGGTCGTTTGCAAAATTTCTATTTTTAAGGGCCTGAATTCCATAGCGACTATTTAGAATTTTCAACTGGACATATCTTTTGATTCCCGCTATGAAATTTCAATTTTTCGGATTCGTTGGAAAGATATTATCAATTAGATTCTAATATTTTTGGTTTTACTAAAATCCTATTTATTTTGCACCCGGTACATTCATTTGAATTTTGAAATCGAATTATCGAACTACCACGCCATTTTCGATTACTTTTATAATTTAAAATAAATATTTATATTCTAACGACGATCTATATAATATATACGTTTGAATTCTATTCAAAATAAATTTCTCGTCGTTATTATTTAAAATAATTCATTTTAAATAATCAAAATTCACTAAAATTGCCAAAATAAAAATTTTAAACTGGCCCAGATTTCCGGGTTATTTCAGGTGTTTTGAATAACATTTGTTCTTTTACCCAATTAACAGTGAAGTTATGATTTGGAATTTATAAATCTTTTTATTAAGGTTTAATGGAAATTTTCCAAAGCAAATCTTTTCAATTTTATACATCAAATTGGAATCAAATGGAATTCGGTTTGGTAATAATCGAGATGAGCTTCTCTGAAGGAGGACCGATACTGTACATGGAATTTAAAATGCTTCGTCGTTATCCAATTTATATTATTAGTCTGACATGGAAATTCATATTGATATTTACTGATCTAATTTCCGTGGAGATTCAATTTTGATGGAATTGGATTCTGGGGTTTATCGTAAACTATGTTTTAAGTGACATTGGTTCTTTAACCCAATTAAAGGCAGTTCCTGAAGTTAAATACGTATTTTTAGGAAGATTAAAAACAATTGGAGTTTTAATGAATATTTAATTAGATTGGAATGAGAATGAGACAATTAAATTTATCAAATTCATGGATTGATCGAGAATGGAGTACCTTCAGTTTTACTCTAGGCGATAGTTAAATCTTTAAATGGATTTGAAGATGAAATGGTAATTAAATTTACCGATAACACCGTGGGTGTTAGATATGGAGTACTACCAGTTTTTCTCCATGGGATGAATAGATATAGATTGGGATAATAAATAATAAATGTAATAACCCGGAAAATCTGAGCCAATTTAAAATTTTTATTTTGGCAATTTTAGCGAATTTTAATTATTTAAAATGGATTATTTTAAATAATATCGACGAAAAATTTATTTTCAATGGTAATCGAATGTGTATATTTATACGCGTCGTCGTTAGAGTATAAATAATTATATATAATTATATAAGGAATTGAAAATGGCGCGGTAGTTCGATAATTCGATTTCAAACTTCAATTGAATGTACCGGGTGCAAAATAATCCGGATTTTAGTGAAACCAAAAATAATGGGATATAATTGATGATATCTTTCCAACGAATCCGAAAAATTGAAATTTCATAGCGGGAATCAAAAGATATGTCCAGTTGAAAATTCTGAATAGTCGCTAAGGAATTCAGGCCCTTAAAAATAGTCATTTTGCAAACAACCTCGGATTTCGACGAAACCACTTTTGTTGGATCCGCAGTGTCAAATTATTGCTAGATTCCAATTTTCATAATTTTTCGAATCAATATGTGAGCGTTGCAAAGGAAAACGCGTTTGACCAGTTTTAGTTGATTTTAATCGACTGGAAATTGCTCATTTTTCCAACGGTCTCAGAATTCGACGAAACTAGTTTTGTTAGGACCGTATCGTCAATACGAAGCTAGAAATTTTTTTTCTGGAATTTTTGGAGTTCGTATGTGACCCCGGTAAATTGAAATGCGCGTTCAAAATTAATATATAGAGTTATATGTCGATTTTGACGCAAACTGATTGTAACAGCCAAATCAGCTTACGATACATATCCCATTGTGTTCGGAATGGGGGTAATACGCTACGGACGACAGGCGGTGGGCCTCGTTTAGAGGTCATATGTGAAAGTCAACATTTTGAAATAAAATAAAATAAAATAAAATATAAAAATATCTTCCCTCCCTCCCTTCTCTTTCATTTCCCCCCCCCCCCCCCCGGTGAAAATCAGATAGAATCAGATGAAATAAAAAAAAAGTGAAAGACGGGGGCGGGAGAACCCCCCCCCCCCCCCGATCGATCGCCGCCGCGCGTCAGAGGTGGGGCGCCACCTCCGAACCCCCTCCTCTTCTTCTCTTCTTCTCCTCCTCCCCGTTGAAACCCGCGAGCCACCCAAACCCGCCACCCAGCATCGACGCTGCGACCCCCACCGCCACGCCCTCCGCTCCCATCCTTCTACCGCAGTCCTCCTCCCCCTCCTGTCGCGGCAGATCCTTTCCCCCCTTTTTCTTTGTTGAAAAACAGTAAGTTTTTATTTGTTTTAATTTAATTTATTTGTTTCTTTTATATATGATTAGCAAACAGAAAAAAATCAGTTTTGTATATGTTTTGATTTAAAAGTTAGGATTTTTAAATTAGTTAAGTTGGGATTTTTAAATTAGTTAAGTTAGAATTTTTAAAATAGAAAGTTAGAAGTTTTATAAAGGAAAAGTTAGAATTTTTATAAAGGAAAAGTTAGAATTTTTAATAATAGAAAGGTCGAATTTTTAACAATGAAAAGGCGATATTTTTAATATTGAAAAGGCGATATTTTTAATATTCAAAAGGCGATATTTTTAATATTGAAAAGGCGATATTTTTCATATTGAAAAGGCGATATTTTTATACGATGAAGAGTTATATTTTTATTACATGAAAGTTTATATTTTTAATAACAAAGAGATATATTGTTAGTATAGTAAAGAAATGATTTTTATGTTAGAAAAGAAATGATTTTTTTTAAATGGGAAAAATTCGATTTTTATATATTGAATAGCGAAGTAAAAATTCGATTTTTATATATTGAATAGCGAAGTAAAAATTCGATTTTTATATATTGAATTGGAAATAAAATATTTATATAGTTAAAAATATTTTATCGTTAAAAATATAATTTTTAACGTGAAAGTGGATAAATAAATAATTATAAACAAATCGGCCGATTTGTTTATATACACTGATTTGACACATTAATTGGGTCGATAAATTTTACACATCGCCCAACTGCACAAATAAAATATGTGTTTGATTGTTTGAAACCCCACACGGGTATTAGGATAAAATACGGCATACAATAATCCCAATAATTAGTTGTATGTCGATTGATTGATTGAAAGGCTGTTATAAGCGTTAGATATCTATATTTGATGCTTATACAGTGTAGTGCACTTTGGATGATGGTTGATTATTTATTGTTGCTATTATATACATGTGTTGTATGGAATCCATATAGTTAACGCTATATGGTAATTGATTGGGCCTCATTCCAATTTGAAAATGAAAGAATATCATAAAATAAAGGTTCATGTGTTGACTGTACTCATCCGTTGAGATTAGTCATGTGTGGAACGAAATATTTTAACAATAAAATTTACATCCTTATATTATAAAATAAAGGTTCATGTGTTGACAGTACTCATCCGTTGAGATTAATCATGTGTTGAACGAAATATTTTAACAATAAAATTTACATCTTTATCATATATAAAATTAGAAACTAATTGGAAAATAGATAAGATGAGTGGTCTCCTGGATGTTGATCTTATGTTGGTTTCGGCCTTCGGGGTTAATATTCAGGGAATCGTTCTCTTACTACTTTACGGTTGGAGTCTGATTTTAAATCAAACGATAGATACCATAATTTTTATAAAATATATTAATTAACAAAAATAGTCACACGTGGACAGTACTCATTCGTTGAGATTAGTCGTGTGTTGACAAAAATATAGATTCATGTATTGAATAGAATATATATTCATTTATTGAATAGAATAACGAAGTTATTGAACTATATAAAGTCGTGTTGATTAGAGATGCGCTATTTTGACGCGAACGATATTTATATCGATTATATTCGAATCGAATTTGATTTGATTTGAATAGTAAACGAATTTGATTTGATTAGTAAACGAATTTGAATTGAATCGAATAGAAAACCAATTTGAATTGAATCGAATAGAAAACGAATTTGAATTGAATCGATTAGAAAATCAATTTTAATTGAATTGAATATAAACCAAATTCGAATTGAATTGAATATAGAATGAATTGAAATTTGATTTGAATTTGAAATGGAAGTTGAAATTGTTTTTGAAACGAATTTAAAACTATTTATAAAATTCGTTTTAAATAGAAATCGACGAAATATATATAATATATATATATATATATTATATATATATAATGGCCTGAAAAGAACGCGCCGCGCCATGGCAATTCGCGAATTTTGACCATTGACTTCAAACGGATATTACGGGAGATCCGACCGTCGGATTCTCCTAAAATTGGAACCGTTGGGTACGTATCGAAAAGATCTTTCTAATGAATATTAGAAATTTGAAATATAACAGTTGGAATTGGAGTTATGTCCAAATCAATTTTGAAAAAGGTCGCTGTAAGTGCAGTTCGATGGCCGTTGATGGAAATCGACTGCACGGGCCTTGATAAAATTATTAAAAATAGTAATAATTTATGTAAAATCATTAGAAATGATTTGGGAAAAATTGGGATGAAAAACTCCATGTTTGAAAAGATAAAAATAGATTTTTATCGAAATGAACTAGTTTTGAACTAAAATTAAAACCCATTTATTTTTAAATAATTAAATTGGATTTGAAACGGGTTTTAAATAGAATTGATTTATGGGTTTATCGTGAACGGTGTTTTAAATAACACTTGTTCTTTAACCCGATAAATAAATAGAATGTTATTTGGGTTTATCGTGAACTGCGTTTTAAATGACATTAGTTCTTTAACCCAGTAAAAGGAGTTTTAATGAATCTGTAATTAGATTGAAATGTGGATTGATAATTTAAATTATCAAATTTAGAAAGTGAGCGAGAATGGAGTATCACCAGTTTTGCTCCAAAGCGATAGTTAAATCTTTAATTAGATTTGAACGTGAAATGGTAATTAATTTTACCGACAACACCATGGTATTAGATATGTAGTATTACCTGTTTTTCTTTATGGGATGAATAGGTTGGGATTGGGAATTAAAATAAATAATTACTACGGTACGGTCCGCTAATCTCGACTAGTTTGGAAAAACCATAATTTGGTTTGAAATGACATCCAAAGGAAGATTAAAGAATAAATTTAAAGAATTTATCTTGGATAAAATTAATGGGAACCTTTCCCTAAGAATATGAAATTTAGAAACTAGCTGTAGGTTAGTTAAGAAGAATGGTTTCCTGGATATTGATCTGATGTTGATTTCGACCTTCGGGGTTAATATTTGGGAAATTGTTCTCTTGCTAATTTGCGGATAGTGGCTGCTGAATTGGAATGAGGCGTATGTTGTGTTTGTGTAACATTTGTTTTTAATATGCGCGGGTTGTTTGGAAAGGCCGGGTTTTTACCCATTCTGAATAACCGATTCGACGATATGTTAAAGATGAAGACGGTGTTTGAAGACCGGAAGTCTTCACATCGTTTGGGTGATTACTGATAATCTTGATTGGGCTGTACACCCAAGATGAGGGAATCAGTAGGTGGTCGTCCAGACGTACTTGGAGATCGATGGATATGGGAGGAAAGTGCCTCCGGTTTCGTTCAGACCCAGAACGAACTTGTAAATGGATTGTGTGTCTGACATTGGATTTTATTCCGTGTTGATTGATTTCTGTTAAATATATATCTGTTTGGCGGTGGAGAATTTATTCTCTTTCTTAACGCCCTTCTTTGAGACGTACGAGCTTAGAGGTTATATATTGGTAGATATCAATCGCATGGCATGAATTGCCTGTGTGGCACGCTGAGTTGCATAGATCAAGGCTTCTGTTGAAAAGCAAAGTCTTGTTGTTGATGATCAAAGCACAACCTACTTGGCCTAGCTTTGTGTATAGCGTGGATTCGCGAGCCTCACACCTCGGTATGAGTTAAAAACGGGATACGGACCGTTGGGAGAACACGACGTTTCTTTCTATCTTTGGTGGTGTCAGTGACTTACCAGCCCTGACATTTATATACTTTTCACCTTTGTGGTTGTTGGAATGAGGCGCCTTGATATTAGGTCTGTAAGGACCGGGAATCTTGTGTTCAGGAATTGCCAATCCTCAAACGTAAGAGAGGACCGGCCCAGCCGATCCAGGGTTACCCAGAGTGTGTAGTCCTGAGGCATTTGCTAGAGTGTCTCGAAGCAGAGAGGAGCTTGCCCCTTGCTTCGACTCATGAAGGAAATCCAATTTCCAATATGTGTATTGCGGTTTTAATTGTAGAACTAGTATGGCGACATGATAGATGGTACCCATGCCGCCTATGATTGATATTTATGATTTGAATTGTTTTGACACTATACACTTATTATAGTATCAAATGATTTGTTTTAAACGTACCAAGCATGTTTGGCTATTATAAGGGAAAACCCTATCCTCCGGCTTGCGTTGCATTGTGTGATGGGACCTGGGTCTTATAATAGCTTCATTTTTCGAAAAAGCATTGCGTTGTCTTTTCTATGCACTGGTATTCTTGGGAGGAAACCCGTTCCGTGTTATACGGCGTGGTCCCTTGAATCACTCTCTTTTAAAGTAAAGTTTTAAATAACTGTTTTAGTTCTAACACCAGTCACATGACTGACCTGGAGTTTATTGTTTTAACCTAAACTCTAGGTAGCCTTATTTTCGACACGGGCAGCTAGTAGTTTTGGTTTTGCAGATTTATACTCACAGGATCCTGGTTTACAGCTGGAACGATATCCGTAAAGATCTGTATCCGTATATCACCTTCAGTTGTGCTTTGTATTATTTTCCGCTACTATGTAATTTATTGTAATCTCTGATATTTATCGAATGTATAGTATTCATTTATACTCTGTATATTCTTGTATCTGATGGAATTGTTGTAATATACAATGAAATGTTCTTTCGTCTGCGTTCTTTTGTGTGTTGTTCTCAAGGTATCCACTCTTTCCTTCACGGGGAAGTAACGGGTTCTTACAATAAATGATTACTTCGGTAAAGTTCGCTAATCCCTACTAGTTGATAAACCTTAATTTGGTTTATAATTGACAAATGATAAAATCAAATCTTTTGAACTAATATCAAAAGGAAGATTAAAGAATAAATTTAAAGGAATTTATCTTTGACAAAATTAATGGGAACCTCACCCTAAAAATGAGAAAATTTGAATAGAAGAATATTCAAGATTGGAATGAGGCGTATGTTGTGTTTTTATTGCACTTGATTATTGTTTATAAAATACGCAAGTTATTCGGAAAGACCGGGTTTAACCCATTCTGGATAATCAATACGACGACTAAAAGCCGATGATGAAGACAGTGGTTAAAGACCGGAGTTCTTCACACCATTTGGATGATTACTGATGTCATGATTGGGATGTAAACCCATGACAAGGTAATAAGTGGTGATCGTCCAGACATACTTGGAGATGGGCCGGATATCCGTGGACCTCTCTCCTGTATTGGACATATAGGACGAGCAATTCGGTGCCTCTGGTTTCGTTCAGACCCAGAATAGACTCGTAAATAGATGTGTTTATGATGTTGGATATCACTCTGTATTAATTGGTATAAATGTATATCTGTTTGGTGGCATAGAATTTATTATCTTGCTTAACACCATTCTCTGGGACGTACGGGCATAAAGGTTATATATTGATAGACATCAGTTGTATGGCATGAATTTTCAGAGTGGCATGCTGAGATGCAAGTAATCTAGGCTTTTGTTGAAAAGTAAAGTCTTGTGGTTGATGATCAAAGCACAGCTTTAAATAGCATAGCTTTATGCATAGCGTTAATTTGTGAGCTTCACACCCGGTATGAGTCAAAAACAGGTTGAGAGACCGTTAGGAGTGCACTACGTTTCTTTCTAGCTAGAATTGGTGTCATGGTATGGATCCCATACATTTTGACTTATGTGGATGATGGATTGCGAGGCGACTCAAATATTGGTCGCTACTTGCCAAGTGATAGGTCCGATAGGACTGGGAAACGTGTGTTCAGGAATAACCAATCCACTAAAGTAAGTGTGGACCGGCCTTTCCGTTCCCAGGGTTTGCCAGCGTCCGAGTGTTGAGTGATTTGCTAGAGTGTCTCGAAACCGATGAGCATGATCCCTTGCCTCGATTCGTAGATGGAATCCAATTTCCAATACATGACTTTTCGATGTTAGTTGTAAACCTATATGGCGACATAGTATATGGTAGTTATGCCGTCTATGATTGATACATTTATGTTGAAATTGTTTTATGAAACAACTATGCACTTGTAGTAATAGTAAAATGATTTGTTTTAAACGTACCAAGCACGTTTGGCTATTATAAGGGAAAACTCTATCCTTCGGCTTGTGCTGCATTGTGTGATGGGACCGGAGTCTTATAATAGCTTCATTTTCCAAAAAACATTGCGTTGTTTTATTTTAAACCAAGGTTCATGTAGAGTAAACCTGTTCCATGTAATACGGCGTGGTCCCATGATTTCCCAACTTTTAAAGTAAAGATTTAATAACTGTTTTAGTTCTCATACCAGTCCCATGACTAACTCTGAGTTTATTGCTTCTACCTAAACTCTGGGTCCCCATATTTTCCACATGGGAAGCTATTAGTTTTGGTTTTCGTAGTTTTTTTTAACAGGATCCTCGATTACAGCTGGAGCTACATTCGGAAAGCTTAGTATCCGTCTATTTCTTTCGGTTGTGTCAGTTGTTGTATTTCTGCTACGCATTGCATTTCTATATTTAAATTTCCGCTGCTATGTATTTTAATCATTGATATAATTTTTCCGCTGTGTAATATTTATTCATGCTTTGATTTATTTTGTAATCTGATGTAAATTGTTGTAATAGCAATGAAATGTTATGTTGTTTGTGTTATGATGCGTCGTGTTCTCAAAACAATCCGTTGTTTTCCATCTCTTAGGAGATCGTTGGATTTCGGATTGTTACTGTTGGTACTAGAGCTTTGGTTTACCATGCTCGATAACAAGACACATTAGAACCAAACGAAAGAATTCATTAGAGATGGGATCAGTAATATCCTATGCGAATAACTCATTCGAGATAGGGTTAGTAATACCCTAGAATGAGTTTGAAGAGTGTTATTTATAAAAAGAATGAAAATGAAAATGAATTTAATTTCGAAAAGTATATCATATTATACGTATTTGAGTATTTTATTTCATATTTTATTTGGACTATTGAGTATAAGAGGATTTTGTATATACGCCTTGCAAACGTGTATACGAAGTCTCAAATATACTAGATAGATATAAAATCACACTCTAGTCACCTGGGGATGATTCTGATGATCAGGCCTCATTATCTGTGTCTATGTTCGAGTTTCGAAAGTGGGGTATCTATATATTTCCAATTGACTGGTGTGAGAACCAAAAACTTAGTTAGGGTTTTTTATTTGTGATTTGGCACTAAAAATATGATTTTTTTGAGTATATATAGAAAAGTTATATATTTGTAAAGCTAATCAACTAATTTATTGCTGGTTGTGGTGTGTGATTGTTAGTTCTACTAATTAAAACATTGGAACGATAAAACCAATGTGAAAATGAAAGGTAATTTAAGCCAAATCGAATCAAATATTGAACTGAACTGAAAATTGGTCGAAACTGTATATATGTGTTTACAGGTCATAGCATGGAAGCTAAAAAGAGGAACACAATTGTATGCCCAGCAAATAGGTACATATTTACGGTATTTCTTGGGTTTTGATAATTTTATGAGCCGATTGGCTTTTTCTTTTTGACTGATGAGGGCCCTGTTATGCAAATCGTGGTTTTACCGATCAGCCCGTACAAAGGAGGTTATGGCGAATTTTTTCAAAAATTTAGGGTGTTTGCCAAATTTTTAAGAAATTAGAAAGTTCTTAGAAACTGAAATGTTGAAGAACTCAAGCCAGAATGAAAGTCGAGTTGGTTAGTTAAACAACTTTCAACTCCATTCCTTTTCGAGGACGAAAAGATTTTAAGTGGGGGAGATTGTAACAACCCGGAAATTCTGAACCAATTTAAAAAATTTATTTCAACTATTTTAATGGGTTTAGAATATTTAAAATGATTTAATTTGAGAATTAACGATTTAAAATTTATTTAAATCGAAATTAGAACGTATAAATCTATTTTAATTATAAAACTAGCTGGAAATGGCGTGGTAGTTTAAAAATTCGATTTTAAATTTCAATATAATGTACAGAATTCAAAATAAATCGGATTTCAGTTAAACCAGAAATGTTGGAATCTGTTTAAGTATATCTTTCTAATGAATGTGAAATTTTCAAATTTCATAAAACAAACTATAAGTTATGTCCAGTTTAAATTTTAGAATAGTTGCTATGGAATTTATATATTTTTCTAAATAATATATAGCCCTTAAAAATAGCCATTTTGCAAACGACCTCCATTTTCGACAAAACCAATTTTGTTGGATCCAGAATGTCAAATTATTGTTAAGTTTCAATTTTCATAATTTTTGGAATTAATATGTGAGCGTGGTAAATTTAAATGTGTTTTATCAATTTTAGTTTGAATTTTATCGACCAGAAAAAAGGCCATTTTTAAAACGGCCTCCAAATTCGATGAGATTAGTTTTGTTAGGACCGTATTGTCAAAACAGAGCAAGAAATATTTTTTTGGAATTTTTGGAGTCAGTATGTGGCCCCGACAAATTAAAAAATTTATGTTGAAAGCAATATTGACCTTTATATTAATTTATATATTAATTTGAACGAAAACTGATTGAAACAGTCGAACTGGCTTACGAACCATATACTACTGTGTTCTGAATCGGGTTATTTGGTTAAGGACGACAGTCGTTGGGTTTGATTTGGAGTTTGAATGCAAAATATCTATTTTTGGAAATAAAATAATATTGAGAGTATTTATAAATAAAAAGGAAAAACCCTAATTGGCTATCATCTGTCTCAGCCGCCGCGTAGGGTATATCCGCCCAAATCGCTCCGATTTTAAATCGATAAATGCTCTCAATCCACTTAGTAAAAATCAAGAATTCCAAAGCAAAATGTTAGAGATTCTTATCCTCTTCAATTCTATATGAGTTTTGAGCTCGACGCTGTCCAATTTAAATGATGGTTAACAAAATAATTAGATTTTAATCATTAATTAAATACTAATTTATGTAATTAATGTTTCTAAACCCGTAACTTTTCCATACGAGGTCCAAATTCGACAATTCAAGTTGCATTGGAATCCCAGCGACGAACACTACATTTCAGAACTGACCAGAATGTCAGTGGAGCAGATTTGAATTTGAGGCAAATTCGAATCTGAATAGAAATAAAATCTTCAATTAAAAAATGGCTTAGTGGCACCCAAAGTGAGAATTCTCACTAAAAATTTGTACTTTTTTTTGTAACTGAAAATTTTATAGAATTACTAGTGTTGATTTTTGTCAGTTTTAATCATTATAAATTCTATATGGTGCATGTTAGCTCACCTTCCTCGTCCACTGACCATGGACGATTTAATTGACTGTATTGTGTTTCGATTGTGATGCTGAAATGTTTGAAATAATAACAATAATTTAATATTATTCTGTGGTTGTTGAAATTAAAATTATAAAAACCTATTTATAATTTAAACAGTGAAAATTGGCTAATTAGAAATATAATTCAATTCGAATTAGAACTGGTTAAATTTATTAACCAGCAATTACTTTGAATCGACTGTTATTATTTGGAAACCCCACACGGGTCGGATGATAATTTATTCACATCTCCCCTGAATTTAATTTTATGTCAATCGATTGATCGACAGACTGTGATGAGTGTTATTTAATTATTTAATTCTTATACAGTAGTAAATTGCACTCTGGATGATGTTTGAATGGTTAATGATTATTTATCATTATTGTTGAATACATGTGATGTATGGAATCTATATATTTGAAATTATATGGTAATTGACAGAGTCACATTCCGATTCAAAAATAATGAATATTTTAAAATAATATTCAGTGAATAATCAAAATATGATTTTGATGTCCGATTTTGGATGGACACGAAAATATATAAGAATTGTTGAGGCAAGATTTTGATCGATGCCAACATATAAAGTTGCAATGATGATCATTTCATAGAGATAAAGTTTTATATATATTTTTACTTTGAGTAGTGTTAGAAATATGTTAAAATCTATCCTCAAAGTATAACACGAATGCTCATATCTTCGTTGCTGAAATCTGTATATTTGAGGAATTGAAAAGTCACAGAAAAAGCCCAAACGGTCCAGGCTCCGACCGGGAAAGAGTGCAGAGTGATATAGACTATGGACCGAGGTTCTCTGGTCCATAGCCAGAAAACGGTCGACCTCCCAAAAAGGACCGGTCGACCGGTTTTACTGTGTTTGCACATAACGGCTATTTTTTTGATTCTTTAAATTTCCTGAGAGTTGACCAGTCGACTGGTGATTTTCATCCAGTCGACCGGTCCCGAACAGCAAGCCTTTTTTATGAAAGGTTGCTTCCATTCATCAAGAGTTTTCTCTTCAATTTTCAATGGAAACGGATGCAATCTTTTGTAGAAACTCTTCATGAAGGAATGCAACTATTCTATACTATAAATAGACTTGAAATCATACTTTCAAATCACCGATTCTTGCTCTAAATTCTGATCTTACTTTCTAAATATTCTTGCATTCTAAAAGCTCTCAAATATTTCAATTGCTTATTGAATCATTGAAATTATTTCATATCTTTTGATTCAACAAGCTTTCTACTTCCTTAAATCTATGCATTCAAAGTATATACTCGAGGATAAGATTATAGGAAGGGTGTACTACAAGTGACTAGTCTGTGTATTGAAGACACAATATATAGTCAATCATCAACTACTTTGTATTGAAATTACGGTAAGCCTGTAGCCGTTCAAATCAGGTGGGTAAGCTTGTGGCCCGTGAAATCAAGTGGGTAAGCTTGTGGCCCGTGAAATCAAATGGGTAAGCTTGTGGCCCGTGAAATCAAGTGGGTAAGCTTGTAGCCCGTGAAATCAAGTGGTGTGTTGTGAACCTGTTCCTCTGTGTGAAGCGAGGTTGTTGATTAGTGAAAATCCAGAGAGAGGTCTGGGACTGGACGTAGGACGGTGCTCCGAACCAGTATAAAAACCCCCGGTGTGATTTTTACTTTTTACTACATTTACTATTATACAGTTCTGTGATTATCTATTACTTGACAAGTACACGCACACACTTTCAATTGATATCAGAGCCTGGCGTTCTACAGATCGTAACAACATCCTAGAACAAATGGCAGTAAAGAAATCTAGTCAGGGAATGAGAAAATGGAAGAGCAACAAAGCAGGATCAGGAGAGCAAGGAAACAAATGTCTCATGCCTAAAGTTAGATCACAATCAGTATGTACAGATTCATTATTTAAAGATCTTTTGTTAGACCATGAAAAATTATTGAAACTTAATTCAGTCATTTTAGTTATGTCAAAAAAATTACAAGCAAGAAAATTCCAAATTAAAAGAAGAAAACAATCGTTTGGTAAAACAAGCCAAATGGTTTGAAAATACTTTAGAAGAGCTTGTTTCTCAAAAAGATTTCCTTCAAAAAGAAAATGAGCGATTATAAGATAAAAACAATATTCTTTTAAAGGAAATCGATCTTTTGCAAAATAGAAATAAATCATTAGAAGATTCTTTAAATAATTCTAGTTCTTTAATTTCGTCTCTTGAAAAAGAGAATGGAGCTCTAACTGAAAAGAATTTGGAATTATCTCAAGAATGTGAGACTTTAAAAGTTAATAATAATATTTTGCAAAATGAAATTTCTGACTCAAAAGAAAAATTACAATCATCATTATATAATTCAGAATCTCAAACTAGTTATCTCGAAAATGAGAATATAACTTTAAAAAGGAAGAATTCTGAATTAAATAAGGGTATTAAAGTTTCTTTTCAAAATATCAATCGCGACTATGGAATCAAATGTACAAATAAGTTCGCAAAATTTAATAAAGGTCAAAATGACTTGAACATGATTTTATCTAGATCTCGACCTTTACATGACAAAAGTGGTATAGGATATAATAAAACCAATCATAGAAATAGTACCAGATATGCTTTTATGTACAATAAGAATATCACTGCTAGTACTAATGCACATCCAAGACCCAATTATTATAGAAATTCGAATACTTCTATGACTAACGGTATTTATAAAAAATATAGAAGTACGAAAAGGAATATCACTAGAGATTACTTAAGTATTTGGTTTCCTGTAAGTTGGAAAAACCGAGAAAAATATATCGATGATTATTTTGATTCGGTAGTTAATAATGAAAATTTTATCTTTAAAGGTTCCATTAAGCCCTGTTGGGTATGGTTACCTTCCATCTAACCCATGGACCCAAACAAAGCAAGTGGGTACCAAAACTATATATGCGTATATTTTGGAGGTACACCACAACAAAGAGAAGGTTATTGGGTATCTCTAAATATCTTTGAAAACTCAGCTTATCAAAGGTGCTATAATTAGTTGTATTCTCTACTACTCTCAATTACTGTGCTTATTATGGTATTTATTCTTTTTAATCGATGACAAAGAGGGAGAATATTCTCTCTTATAATTATTCATATCATTCATGTTACATATACTATCATTTAAAGATATGTGCTTAACATGGTAATAGTATATGTGTGCTAACATTTGTTAATGCAGGAATCAAAAGGTAAGATTATTTACATTATGAACTAACAAATGTTTTAGAAATTCAGGGGTAGCTTTATATTCAAAGGGAGAAAATCCAAGGTGTTCTCATCAATCAAAAAGGGGGAGAATGTTGAGGCAAGATTTTGATCGATCCCAACATATAAAGTTGCAATGAAGATCATTTCATAGAGATAAGGCTTTATATATATATTTTTACTTTGAGTTATGTTAGAAATGTTAAAATCTATCCTCAAAGTATAACACGAATGCTCATATCTTCGTTGCTGAAATCTGTATATTTGAGGAATTGAAAAGTCATAGAAAAAGCCCAAACGGTCCAGGCTCCGACCGGGAAGGAGTGCAGAGTGATATAAACTATGGACCGAGGTTCACCGGTCCATAGCCAGAAAACGATCGACCGCCCAAAAAGGACCGGTCGACCGGTTTTACTGTGTTTGCACATAACGGCTATTTTTTTGATTCTTTAAATTTCCAGAGAGTTGACCAGTCGACTGGTGATTTTCATCCAGTCGACCGGTCCCGAACAGCAAGCCTTTTTATGAAGGGTTGCTTCCATTCATCAAGAGTTTTCTCTTCAATTTTCAATGGAAACGGATGCAATCTTTTGTATAAACTCTTCATGAAGGAATGCAACTATTCTATACTATAAATAGACTTGAAATCATACTTTCAAATCACCGATTCTTGCTCTAAATTCTGATCTTACTTTCTAAATATCTTGCATTCTAAAAGCTCTCAAATATTTCAATTGCTTATTGAATCATTGAAATTATTTCATATCTTTTGATTCAACAAGCATTCTACTTCCTTAAATCTACGCATTCAAAGTATATACTCGAGGATAAGATTATAGGAAGGGGGTACTGCAAGTGACTAGTCTGTGTATTGAAGACACAATATATAGTCAATCATCAACTACTTTGTATTGAAATTCCGGTAAGCCTGTAGCCGTTCAAATCAGGTGGGTAAGCTTGTGGCCCATGAAAACAAGTGGGTAAGCTTGTGGCCCATGAAATCAAGTGGGTAAGCTTATGGCCCGTGAAATCAAGTGGGTAAGCTTGTAGCCTGTGAAATCAAGTGGTGCGTTGTGAACCTGTTCCTCCGGGTGAAGCGAGATTGTTGATTAGTGAAAATCCAGAGAGAGGTCTGGGACTGGATGTAGGACGGTGCTCCGAACCAGTATAAAAACCCTTGGTGTGATTTTTCCTTTTTACTACATTTACTATTATATAGTTCTGTGATTATCTATTACTTCGTACTCGAATATTGTTTGCCATATTAAACGATCCTTGTGAGTGTACTATTACTTGACAAGTACACGCACACACTTTCAAGAATATATGAAGTCGGGTTAAGTATAGAAACGCCATTTTAACCCAAACGGGATTATGTTATTCATTTGACAATGAGTACAAAAAAGGAATGGATTTCAAAATCTAATGTTTTGAAAATATTATCATTTTAATATTATCATGATATGGAATATTCAATTTTGATTTAAAATTGAAATTGAAGTTGAAATCATTTAAAAATGAATTTATAAATGGTTTATAAAATACGTTTAAAATCGAAATCGATGATATTATATATATACACATATATATATATCTATCTATATATATATATATATTTAATGGTTTGAATAGAATGCGCTGCGCAGCAACCGTTCGCAAATTTCAACCATTAATTTAAATTGATGTAACTGGAGATCTGACCGTCGGATTCCCCTTGATTTGGAACCGTTGGATTCGTATGGAAAAGAGCTTTCGTATGATAATCTGAGATTTTGTGACGACCCCAAACTCCACATGTATAGAAGTAAGGATAATCATTGGAATATAACACATAACAATAACAACAGAACAGAAATAGAGAATTACAGCAGATAATGTTCATCAAATTACCGTGGAAAACAATACTTCAGCAGAGTTACATAGCATAATCGGATCATAATTAGCAAACAATACAGTTTCAGCTTAATGTAAAATGTCTGCAATGGAATAAAAACATAATATACTAAGTGAAGTCTGAACAGCAAAATAGGAATGGTAAAGTCCATCTTCAGCTCCATAGTTATCCAGAATGAATCTGCTAAACCTGTATACAAGGTTGCACATGTGGAAAAGATGGCACGCGAGTTTGCAAAGTGAAACAAACTACGAGTCAGTCATGGGACTGGTATGAGAAATCATATTTAACCTATCTGATAATAGGGCTAATCACAGGACCACGCCGCTAACGTGGAACGGGTTTACTCCATTGGATTGCCAGTGCATAAATAAGGTAAATCGTTAAGCAACGGAATGCTTTTTATAAAAATGAAACCATTATAAGACTCAAGTCCAATCACACGATGCAACGCAAACTGGTGGATAGAGTTTTACCTTATAATGGTAAAAAATGTTTGATACGATAAAACGAATTTGATATTATTATTAGTGTATATGTGTTTTCAAAAACATTTCAATCACAATATCAATCATAGACGGCATAGCTACCACATACTACGTCTCCGTACTAGTAATACAATCAAAACGTATTGGAAGTTGGATTTCCATCATGAACCAAGGCAAAAGATAGTCCTTACCGAAATCAAGACACTCCAGCCCGTGCCTTAGGACTTAGACTCAGGTGAGCCCTTGGATCTTCAAGGCTAGTCCACAAATATTTTAGTGGATTAGTTATGCCTGAACAATACGTTTCCCCGCCCTATGGGGCATAAACAGAGCCACTAGTGACTCAAATAACCGAGGTGCCTCATTCCATCATCCACATAAGTAAAAATGTCTGGCCTTGTTATAGCAGAGACACCACTTCTAGCTAGAAAGAAATGCTTGTTCTTCTTGCAGTCCTTATTCCCGTTTCTGGTTTATACCGGGATGTGAGGTTCGCGAAGTAACGTTATATACAATGCTATGCTATTTAAAGCTGTACATTGATCATCAGCCACAAGGCTCTGCTTTTCAACAATAAGCCTTGATCATTTGCATCTTGGCATGCCACATCGTCATTCCATACCATACCATTGATTTCCGCCAATATATAACATCTAAGCTCGTACGTCTTAGAGAATAGTGTTAAACACCAAACAGATATATATTTAGTCGAGATCAACGAATACAGTATAAAGGAATACAACGTCAGACATACAATCCATTTACAAGTCCGTTCTGGGTCTGAACGAAACCGAAGGCACCTTATACCTCGCATATCCGAACAATCAACAATACGTCCGGACAGTTACCACTATAGCCCCTTCAAGGTAGCAACTCCAATCATAGGCATCAGTAGCCACACATCCATTCGATGTGTAGATCGTCGGTCTTCATCCATCGTATTCAAATCTTCGACTTCCAATCGTCGTATAATTATTTGAAATGAGATTTAACATGGTCTTTTCAAATAATTCTAGAATATACATAGTTCAAAATCATTTATTTTCAATCCGTATCGCTTATTATACTTTATAACGATTTATCACTATTTTTATTTATTTAAAAATAACCATTTATAATTAAACGATGCTTGGGGTAATTACATGGCCCTGGCACTGCTTTCCTTGAAATTTGATTTACAGATTTCTCCAAATCTAACCGTTGGATCTTAGCAAATTTTATATTTATGGAAAGATCTTTCCAAAACAAACCCAACGGTTCCAGTTTTGGGAAAATCCGACGGTCGGTTCTCCCGGTATGATCGTTTGAAGTTACGATTTCAAATCGCGAACTAAAGCAGTGCGATTCGTTTTATTTTTAATATATATATATATATATATATATATAATGCAAACTATTTTTGATTCAACCTTGACTTCTATAATATATGAAACCATATATTACATTAAAATGAAGTTTCCTTTTATTTCATCCTTATCTTACATTGAAAATTGTAACTTTTTATTTTATTCTTATCTCACATTAAAAACATGATTTTTAATGTAAACATGTTTTAAGTTTTAAAACATGACATTTTCCAAATTTCCTTTATTTCATGAAAAATGTAATATTTTTCTTTCATTCTTTTATTACATAATAAATGTAATCTTCTTACATTACAATTAAAATGAATTAATTTTCACTTGCAAAGAAAATGTACATCACTTTTTACTGTAAAGAAAATGTAATCCTTTTTACCTAACATAAAAATGTATTCTTTTTATTTGACATAAAAATGTACTCTTTGATTTCATTCTTTGATTACATTAAAAATGTAGTTTTTCATTTCAATATATGGTTACATTGAAAATGAAATCTTCTATTCCAAACTTTGTTTATATTAAAATATAACTTCCTATTTCAATGTGTTATTACATTGAAAAAGTAAACTCTCTACTTCAATATGTATTTACATTGAAATGAATCTTTTATTTTTTGTAAAATGTGATCTTTCCATATGTAATAACCCGGAAATCTGGGCCAATTTAAAAATTTTATTTTGGCAATTTTAGTGAATTCTGATTATTTAAAATGAATTATTTTAAATAATAACGATGAGAAATTTATTTCGAATAGAATTCGAACGTATATATTTATATAGCACGACGTTGGAATATAAATATTTATCTATAATTATAAAAGGAATTGGAAATGGCGTGGTAGTTTGATAATTCGATTTCAAACTTTAAATGAATGTACCGGGTTTAAAATAAACCGGATTTTAGTGAAACCAAAAATATTTGAATCTATTTGAGAATATCTTTCCAACGAATCCGAAAAATCTAGATTTCATAGCGGGAATCAAAAGTTATGTCCAGTTGAAAATTCTGAATAGTTCGCTATGAAATTCAGGCCCTTAAAAATGGAATTTTTGCAAACGACCTCGGATTTCGACGAAACCGCTTTTGTTGGATCCGTGATGTTAAATTATTGCTAGGTTTCAAATTTCATAATTTTTCGAACCAATATGTGAGTGTGGCAAAGGTAAACGCGTTTGGCCAGTTTCCGTTGATTTTAATCAACTGGAAAATTGTCATTTTTCAAACTGTCTCAGAATTTGACGAAACTAGTTTTGTTAGGACCGTATCGTCAATACGAAGCTAGAAAATATTTTTCTGGAATTTTTCGAGTTAGTATGTGACCCCGGTAAATTAAAACGTACGTTTAAATTGAATATACACTGATTTATAATTTAATTTGAATAAAAACCTATCGAAACAGCCGAATTGGCATACGGGACATATCCCATTGTGTTCGGAATGGGGGTACTTAGCTAGGGACGACAGTCGTTGGGTTTTGTTTGGTGTTCAAATCAATGGTCAACCTTTTAGAAAGAGAAAAATATATAATTAATAATATTTCTTTTGCAATAAACCCCCCTCCTCATTTATTTTCCCCAATTGAAATCAGCCCCCCCCCCCCCCCCCGTTCTAATTTCTTTCTCTCTCCTTCTTCAATCGGGCTAGGCGATCGACGATGCCCCACGTCGCCTCCCTCCGCCGTTGCAGGCGAGTACGCCACCCCCTTTAGCCTGCCTCCTCTCCGGCGACCCCCCGCCAAAGCCGACCTCCTCCAGCCCCTTCTCTCTCCAAACCGCGACCAAGACCCCCAAATCCACCGGAAAACACCCATCGCCAACAGCCATCGCCTCCCTCGACGCACCCGCATCTCCTCCGGCCACTACCCCTCTTCCTTCTCTCTCTCCACTTCCAAATCGAACCACAGCCCAAATCAACACCCCACAGCGAATGTAGGTCCCACCGCCGCCTTGTACGCCACCTCCTCCTGCCCTTCGGACCCTCTGCACCACCTTCAGCGCCGCGCCTTCAACTGAGCACCCTCATGTGAAGAAAACCGTATGAAAAAGTGAGCTTTTCTTTTGTGTTTATTTATTTTGTCAATTCAGTTTGTTTATATATAGAATTAGTTTGTATAAATGTGTAAATATATATAAAGCTGATTTTTAATATATAAAATACATGATTGGAAATAAAGATTTGATTTTTCTATGTATGTAAGGTTAATAAGGAAACGATTTTTATTTATAGTTATAGATAAGAAAAATATAATTTTTATGATGCAAAAGAAAGAAAAATATATTTTTTATGATGCAGAAGAAATAAAAATATAATTTTTATATAAGTAGAAAGATAAAGATATAATTTTATATAAGGAAGATAATAAAAATATAAGTTTTATATAATGTAGATAATAAAAATACGATTTTTATATTATATAGATAGAAAAATTCGATTTTTATATATGTAGCCAATTAAAGATAGGATTTTTATTCTATATACGTGGATATAAAAATGTGATTTTTATAGCGATGAAATAAAAATCCGATCTTTGTATATGAAATAGAAATATAAAAATATAATTTTTGTATTGAAAGAAGCGTTGTAGATACATATGAAATAGAAATAAAAATATAGTTTTTATTTATTTAAATGAAGTGATAGAAATATAATTTTTATTATAAACAGCGTGAAAATGACTGCATTGGAATTTCAAGCCAATCCAGATGTTCAGCAGTTCAAAAAGCAAAGCACGGCGGAGTGGAATCCTTTGTGAGAACTTCTCACTTTTAATTTTTCTAGTTAAAATATACTAGGATGCAGACGGTGTTTAGTAGCACCCGACACCCGTCGTCCACAGACCATGGACGGCTTGTATGCTTGGTTGTTTGATTTTGATGTGTAGTTGATTGTGTGGTATGAAATAAAATATTTATATAGTTGAAATAAAATATTTTATAGTGGAAAATATTTTATAGTTAAAAATAGAATTTTTAACGTGTATATGAAATGAAATAAAAATAAACAAATCGGACGATTTGTTTATACACACTGAAACACCCCACCTCCGTTAGGGTCACTCTCAAAGGGAATGCCCTAATTTTGTTAGAGGTTTATAAGTATAAGTCACAGATATACAAGACAGATATAAGAACACATATTTTTTAAACAGCGGAAAACAACAACTTTTATTTCATTAAAATATGTGTTACACAATCCATGCCATAATTTGTTTTACAATACTTCCAAAAACATAACATTTTCATAACTGTCTTGATTACATCAGAAGCATAAAGAAAACATAATAAACTGCAAAAGTCCCATAGTTGCTGTCCAAAGCCATAGTCCAAAACGAAAAGGTCCAAGCAATACATTCTCTCTTCAAGCTGGATATGAAGGCTGGTCAAGCTGCGGTATTCCCTCCCTTTGGACCTGGGGGGAAACGGAAGAAAAGAAGACGAAAGAAAAGTAGAGTCAGACATAAAGCCTGAGTAAGTCTAGGACTATTCAGTCTATGAATAAAGAACTGGGTATGATAAGTATAAACTAGAAATGGGGAAAGCACCATAAACTTAGTTAAGTTGTCTAGGGTCGAATATACTATCGTACCCCATATCAATCTCTGAATCCATATAAACTAGTTCCCAACCAGCACCCCATAATCAGGGTGAAGTGATCCATTTTATGATGATCGGCTCCTACTCGCATAGTTACATGTGTCTTACGGCCCCCGATGTTGTAGTTACCTATGCTGGTCCCACCATGGGGTGTATCAAGTCCCATGGTGGCGGCCCGACACAATCCTAGAATGCACAGGTATGCTACTGGTGCCCAGTGCCTTTTTTTTCTGCGCCGGAGTGTGTGCACGCCCGCACCCCGTTAGAACCTACACTGCTGCACCACCGCCGTCGATTTGACCTCTTACAATCAGCCCAGTAATTGTGCCCCACCCTGCCTAGTTTCAGGGTATCATGATACCTTGTAGGGTTACTGCGAAAAGGGTCCTCCGCTACTAGGTTTTCTATTTCTAGCCAACATGCTAAGTTGGTTAAGTGTTTTATAAACCTAACCCCCCAATCAGTCAGTTTAGTTTAGCATGTTCCATTTTGATTAAGTATTAATACAATTTACTTAATCCTATCAATCCTGACTCAGCCTTAATTGTCTTATTAAAGCCTTGACCTCTCACATTAGACAGGTATTGTTGTGGCTGCCTGTTGCCGGTTGGGTCCGGGCAGTCTTACGCCACAACTCAGTCTAACCTCGGGTCCTTATTGGGCTCCGTGTTTAATCACCCACATTGGATAGGTATTGTTGTGACTACTGGACAGCCGGGCGGTTCCGGGCAGGTTTACATCACAACTCAATCCAACCTCGGGTTAAACACATCGTATTTTCTACATTTACATATTTTGTCTCTTTTCTTTATTTTCTTATATGTAAATATTTGCGGCCCATTATTCAAAATCAATTTAAGCTAATGGTGTAAAGGTTTACACCAATCATGGGCCCAACCCATTCTTGAATTTGGGCCCATCTACTTTTATATTTTCACTTATTAATTAATTTGGCCCAACGCTATTTCCCCCGTTTAATACGTTCGTTTATTATAATATAATGTTGGGCTTAGCCTTTTAAGCCCAACTTAGCCACGTGAAAAAGGGGAGGCTTAAAACGTGATTATATACACAAAAAGGGGAATGTGAACGCATGAACTTGCAACATAACGTTGGAACTACAAAATAGAAACTGGTGTACTTGCATTGTAGTAACATATACTTTGGTCATAAAGCATAAGTGACATGAATCAAACCATGTAAACTTGTAGTTAAGTTAAGAATCTAACTAAATTAGATATCATTATTGACACATAGTCTTAACTACAACATAAACCTATATTTTTACTTAGGCATAATGTCAAACATAAGCAAATCATGTTTATAAAATTACTATATGTTTACAAAGGTGCTTACTTTTGTTACTAATACAAAAGTATAGTTCAACTAGAATTATTCCAACTTAATCATGATTTTTAATCTATTCACATAATCATGGCACAAGTATACCCAAACATGAAATCATGGTTTTTGATCTATTCATGTAATCATGGCATAACATGAATCATTTTATCCATATAATCATAGCATAAACAATACTTAAACATAAATCATTCTATTCATATGGTTAATGCATAGACATTACTTAAACATGAATTATTTTATTCATATGATTATGGCATAAGCAGACTTAAACATGAATTAGTCATATGATAATGGCATAAACTTAAACATGAATCATAGGTTCAACTAACCATGTAAACTTGACATTAAGAATCTAACTAAATTAGATATCATTATTATTGGCACAGGGTCTTGACTAGAAATATAAGCCTATATTTCTATTTAGGCATAAACTAATCGTGTTCATAAAATCACTACATGTTAACAGAAAGGTACTTACTTTTGTCACTAATACAAAAGTATGGTTCAACTAGAATTATCCCAACCTAATTCTTATATGAATCATGATTTTCATTCTATTCATAGAATTATAGCATAAACATATCTAAACTTACATCATGGTTTTTATTTTATCTATGTAAACTTGCAAGAGGAATGTAATTCTAATGTAATTCTAATGTAACTTATGATAACAACATGAGCCTAAAAACATGTTTTTCAGTTGGACATAATAACGAACATAGTTTAGTCATGTTCCTAAAATACAAATTTACAAAGATGCGTGCTTTTTTCACTATCACAAAAATATGATTTTTGTACTTGAACTATGATGCCAATTCCAACATAACTTCATATGAATCATAATACTTAGGTGAATCAAATTACACTAAAGATGACCATAGAATTTTACATCATGTTGTCATAACAATAGATCATGGACTTGCATGAATTCCAATTAAAATATCATAACATATAGTTGTTAACATGAATCATATACTTGCATGAATCTTAAATAAATTATTACAACATATAGTTGTTACTTTCAACATGAATCATATGCTTGCAATTATCAAATGGGTGTTGTAAATAACTACCACAAACATGTAGTTTTCAATATGAATCATATGCTTGCATAAGTCCCAATCAAAATTCCACAACATGTGGTTGTCAACATAAGCCACATACTTGTATGAATCAAACCATAGCATTGCCAAATCGTTAGAATCAAAATAACATACAAATATAAGTCATTATCGCCACAATTCCATTTCGTTTCCAACACAAATCGCGTACTTGCGAATATCCAATCGTATATCATAATATTCCCAAATCGTTTTGCATCAAAGCAACATACAAATATAGATTATTATCGCCACAATTCCATTTCTTACATTACACAAATCAACACAATTATTTAATTCATATCGGAATAGCACTCTACTTACAGCGTATGATGAATCTTCAATTCAGAAATCTGAATTTGGAGATGCTATCCTTTGTTGTAGGCGTTGCTTTGATTGATTTGACGTTTAACTTGTAGTTGCTTTATGCTTTAGAGTTTGTCTCCTAATTGTCTTTCAAATTGGTGGCTACTCCTAGTCGTTCCTCAGCAGCATGATGGCCTCATTCTTATTTTTGAATGAATAGATTAGGTAGAGTCTAGGGTCATTTTTATAGAGTTTATGAACTGATTAGGACCGCCGATGTAGCTTGGGTTAATCGTAGCCATTCATTTGAAAGAGAGACCAATCAGGAGCTGACACCTAGCCCTAGTGACAAAGCAAGCCTCAGAAATTCGGACCCAGCACAGACCAGGCCAGCCAGGCCGACCAAGCAGGTCGACCTGCAAGTCGACACCCGTGTCGACTGGGCAGTCGACACGGGGGGGGGGGGGGGTGTCGACTGGCAAGTCGACACCCCTGTTGACTTGTCCTGGGCGGGAACTTTCCCGCCCAGCCTCCCTGCGTGTTTGAAATTCGAATCTTCGAGCTGTTTTCTGAATTTGAAACTTTCTGAAAACTTTGACGGGCCATAACTTGGTCATACGGACTCCGATTTTGGAAAACTCGGACTCTATTTCACGTATTTTTCCAAGACGAACACAATGGCACAGCCCGTTTCCCTTAATTCTTTGATTTGTAATTAATTATACTTTAATTTGTGAATTTCACTGTTATAGAATACACGGGGTGTTACATTCTCCCCCACTTAAAAGGATTTCGTCCCCGAAATCTTCAAGTTTAGGAAAAATATATATATATCCTAACATCCAAACATCCATCTACTCATCCATCAAACACGAGTATCTATTGTCCTTAAAAGATTTCTAATGCTTCATGATCATATGCGAAGTGTGTGTGTACATGTACTTATCTAATGCAAAATCAGGCGGTCTACTGATTCAGTTGACCTCCTTAATGCGAATTATGTAAGTGCCATGAATCCATTATGTATGCAAATTTTCCTATTGATGATTCTACATGAGTGCACAATCATTCATACAAATGCAACATCCATATGACAACACATTAAAGTTCAACCATATACGAATGCAAACATATATGCATATGCAATATGAAGTGACTGAGCCGATCTAAAACCTAGATTGTGTGTGTATATGCAACCACGAGCAACCACTAGCAATCACTTGCAACCACTTGCAACCATCATCCATAACATGTTTCAATTACATGTTTTCATCCAAAGAGTTTCTACCTAAAAGATAGGGTCGAGGAAATATACCTAAAAAGATAGATAAAAGCGCAACTTAAGGAAAAAGAAAGATCAAAGATGTACCCTCGAAAAGAAAAGGGTAGGCTACGCGTATTCTAGCTTCAGTTTCCCAAGTTGCATCTTCCTCGGCGTCGCTCCACTGAACTTTGACGAGCTTGACTTCGCGGTTGCGTAGCTTCTTCACTTCTGTTCCTAATATGCGGGTTGGAACTTTCCTCACGGTTGCTTCGCGTTCCACTTCAGCTTCTTCTAGGATATTTGGCTCTACCACTTCAGCAGACTCATGTTGACATTTTCGGAGATGTGAGACATGAAAAACGTTGTGAACTCCGGCCAATTTTTCGGTAGCTCTAAACTATAGGCCATTTTCCCAATTGTTCCTATCTAAAGGTATAATCGAATGAAGCAAGTAAAAACTTTGTGCCCATTAGGCAATGTCAAAACTGGAAATCTATGCCACATATATATTGATTAGGAGGAGAACTCTCTAAGCATCAGCCCCGAAGACCGAAATCAACATCAGACTGACACCTAAAGAATTACTCAACCCAACCACCATATATGATTCTAGGAAACTAAGCATGATGGACTCCTTTTAGGTCACAAGGGAGTCCCTTCCTAAGACCAACCCGTATCCTATTAAACCCAAAAAGTTTGGTCAATCCAACAAACACCCTCAAGCCCCAACATGTGTTACTAACAGACGAGTCATACTCCCTATGGGTTTTGCAATAGAAATTGGATTAAGAATAGGACCGAGAGGATATACCCAAAAGATAGCATGCAAGTGAGCTCTACAGGAAGAGAGGGATCAAGGATATACTCTTAAGAAGAGATATGATGCACGAATCTAGTCTTCAATCTTCTGAGTCGCATTCCTTGAGCTTAACTCCATTATGCTTTGTCCGTCTTTAACTTCGCAATTTCGTAGCTTCTTAATTCTTGTTTCCAAAATATGAGTTGGAACCTATTTCACTGCTGCCTCTCGTTCCACTTTCACTTATTCTCCTTCTAGTATACTTGGCTCAAGCATAACTGCGTACTCATGGTTCCATGCAAGCTCTCCAAAATTCACTAGTGAATCTTGGATCTTGTTCACTTACTAGAAGGTATTCCACATAGATGAATTATCTCTTGAAAATAAACAAATGTCAACTATGTTGCCAAATGTATTTACTAAGGTGATACTTTGCAACTCATGCATAAGCGAAATGAACCTTCTACCTTAGTGGCGAACACTAGTGGAGCGCCCCATTCTGAAATGCTCCTTCTAATGAACCCCTTCTCTAGAAGCTCTTTAATCTGTTTACTGAGCTCTTTCCTTTCCCGTGGAGCCATGTGTCTAACGGGCGACGCAACGGGCTTTGCATTATCTACAAGATGTATATGGAAGTCTATCTGCCGCTTCGGAGGCAAGCCCTTCACCTCTTCGAAGACATCCGGATATTCCCGGACCACTCTAACTAATTGCAAATTTTCAACAGAGGCATCTAGCGATTCAAGATAACTAAGCATAACCGCATACGAGGGATTACAAGAAATTTCCAAAGTGTTACCGAGCTGGGTTAGGAGCCTGACAACCCTTTTCTCACAATCAAGGATGGCCCCATTACTGGATAGCCAATCCATGCCCAAAATCAAACCATATCCCGAAAAGCCCAAAACAAAGGCACTACATTTAAACCCTATGCTTAGAATAAAAGTTTTCAATCCCACACAGATCATAGACAAATGAGCTGGGCCCCCAATTGGTTTTGAAACAATTAAGGGGTCCTCTACCATACTAGTTTTTAGGTGCAGAGATTCTACTAAAGCAGACGAGATAAAGGAGTTTGATGCGCCAGAATCAAATAAAGTGCGAACGGGGTGATCATAAAGATAAACTACACTTTCTACAGAAGTATTTATACCTCGCTGTTGCAGAGGTGGGGCCTCTAGCACATGAACTTGTGCCCCTGAGGTGGATCCAGCCCTCTGCCCCTGTCCTCGTTTCTTTGGGTAGTCCTTAGCCACGTGGCCTGTCTCACCGCAAGAAAAGCATCCACCATTCATCCTGGCCTTCTTTTTCCGGCAATCTTTCGCTAAGTGCCCCACTTTGCCACAGAATTTACACTCCCTCTTCTCTCGGGACTTGTTGTCTTTCCCGCCCTTCTCAAAGTATGTCTTCTCAGGGCAGTCTTTGTTGATGTGTCCAGTCTCCCTACAATGAAAATATTCTCCTTGCTTTCTTTTCCTCTTTCTACAATCCTTGGCTATGTGCCCTTCCGTACCACAAAAATTGCATTTCCTCTTTTTTTTCTCGTTTCTTATTATTACTGTTACGATCCTTTCTTGTTTGACTATTAATCGTCTTCCTACTCTGGGACTCTTCCGCTTGTTGGTTCACGTGGAGGAGGAGGAGTGAAAGCGTCAACAGCTGGGGAGTAAGGTCTCCAGACATGCTGAAATAGAAAGGATAGATTCAAAATGAAGGATAGAAGATAGTACCTATGGCTTTGGGGGGGGGGACTTTGTCTTTTAAAACAAAATAACATTTTTCTTTAAAAATGCTTCTTTAAATTTCTTTTTTGAAAATAAATTTTCATAACTTTTTATCTTATCTGGTAAACCTATGCTCTGATACCAAGTGAAACACCTCACCTCCGTTAGGGTCACTCTCAAAGGGAATGCCCTAATTTTGGTGGAGGTTTATAAGTATAAGTCACAGCTATACAAGACAGATATAAGAACACATATTTTTGAATAGCGGAAAACAACAACTTTTATTTCATTAAAATATGTGTTACACAATCCATGTCATAATTTGTTTTACAATACTTCCAAAAACATAACATTTTCATAACTGTCTTGATTACATCAGAAGCATAAAGAAAACATAAATAAACTGCAAAAGTCCCATAGTTGCTGTCCAAAGCCATAGTCCAAAATGAAAAGGTCCAAGCAATACATTCTCTCTTCAAGATGGATATGAAGGCTGGTCAAGCTGCGGTATTCCCTCCTTGTGGACCTGGGGAGGGGAGGGGAACGGAAGAAAAGAAGACGAAAGAAAAGTAGAGTCAGACATAAAGCCTGAGTAAGTCTAGGACTATTCAGTCTATGAATAAAGAACTGGGTATGATAAGTATAAACTAGAAATGGGGAAAGCACAATAAACTTAGTTAAGTTGTCTAGGGTCGAATATACTATCGTACCCCATATCAATCTCTGAATCCATATAAACTAGTTCCCAACCGGCACCCCATAATCAGGGTGAAGTGATCCATTTTATGATGATCGGCTCCTACTCGCATAGTTACATGTGTCTTACGGCCCCCGATGTTGTAGTTACCTATGCTGGTCCCACCATGGGGTGTATCAAGTCCCATGGTGGCGGCCCGACACAATCCTAGAATGCACAGGTATGCTACTGGTGCCCAGTGCCTTATTTTTCTGCGCCGGAGTGTGTGCACGCCCGCACCCCGTTAGAACCTACACTGCTGCACCACCGCCGTCGATTTGACCTCTTACAATCAGCCCAGTAATCGTGCCCCACCCTGCCTAGTTTCAGGGTATCATGATACCTTGTAGGGTTACTGCGAAAAGGGTCCTCCGCTACTAGGTTTTCTATTTCTAGCCAACATGCTAAGTTGGTTAAGTGTTTTATAAACCTAACCCCCCAATCAGTCTGTTTAGTTTAGCATGTTCCATTTTGATTAAGTATTAATACAATTTACTTAATCCTATCAATCCTGACTCAGCCTTAATTGTCTTATTAAAGCCTTGACCTCTCACATTAGACAGGTATTGTTGTGGCTGCCTGTTGCCGGTTGGGTCCGGGCAGTCTTACGCCACAAATCAGTCTAACCTCGGGTCCTTATTGGGCTCCGTGTTTAACCACCAACATTGGATAGGTATTGTTGTGACTACTGGACAGCCGGGCGGTTCCGGGCAGGTTTACATCACAACTCAATCCAACATTGGGTTAAACACATCGTATTTTCTACATTTACATATTTTGTCTCTTTTCTTTATTTTCTTATATGTAAATATTTGCGGCCCATTATTCAAAATCAATTTAAGCTAATGGTGTAAAGGTTTACACCAATCATGGGCCCAACCCATTCTTGAATTTGGGCCCATCTACTTTTATATTTTCACTTATTAATTAATTTGGCCCAACGCTATTTCCCCCGTTTAATACGTTCGTTTATTATAATATAATGTTGGGCTTAGCCTTTTAAGCCCAACTTAGCCACGTGAAAAAGGGGAGGCTTAAAACGTGATTATATACACAAAAAGGGGAATGTGAACGCATGAACTTGCAACATAACGTTGGAACTACAAAATAGAAACTGGTGTACTTGCATTGTAGTAACATATACTTTGGTCATAAAGCATAAGTGACATGAATCAAACCATGTAAACTTGTAGTTAAGTTAATAATCTAACTAAATTAGATATCATTATTGACACATAGTCTTAACTACAACATAAAGCTATATTTTTACTTAGGCATAATGTCAAACATAAGCAAATCATGTTTATAAAATTACTATATGTTTACAAAGGTGCTTACTTTTGTTACTAATACAAAAGTATAGTTCAACTAGAATTATTCCAACTTAATCATGATTTTTAATCTATTCACATAATCATGGCACAAGTATACCCAAACATGAAATTATGGTTTTTGATCTATTCATGTAATCATGGCATAACATGAATCATTTTATCCATATAATCATAGCATAAACAATACTTAAACATAAATCATTCTATTCATATGGTTAATGCATAGACATTACTTAAACATGTATTATTTCATTCATATGATTATGGCATAAGCAGTACTTAAACATGAATTAGTCATATGATAATGGCATAAACTTAAACATGAATCATAGGTTCAACTAACCATGTAAACTTGACATTAAGAATCTAACTAAATTAGATATCATTATTATTGGCACAGGGTCTTGACTAGAAATATAAGCCTATATTTTTATTTAGGCATAAACTAATCGTGTTCATAAAATCACTACATGTTAACAGAAAGGTACTTACTTTTGTCACTAATACAAAAGTATGGTTCAACTAGAATTATCCCAACCTAATTCTTATATGAATCATGATTTTCATTCTATTCATAGAATTATAGCATAAACATATCTAAACTTACATCATGGTTTTTATTTTATCTATGTAAACTTGCAAGAGGAATGTAATTCTAATGTAATTCTAATGTAACTTATGATAACAACATGAGCCTAAAAAACATGTTTTTCAGTTGGACATAATAATGAACATAGTTTAGTCATGTTCCTAAAATACAAATTTACAAAGATGCGTGCTTTTGTCACTAACACAAAAATATGATTTTTGTACTTGAACTATGATGCCAATTCCAACATAACTTCATATGAATCATAATACTTAGGTGAATCAAATTACACTAAAGATGACCATAGAATTTTACATCATGTTGTCATAACAATAGATCATGGACTTGCATGAATTCCAATTAAAATATCATAACATATAGTTGTTAACATGAATCATATACTTGCATGAATCTTAAATAAATTATTACAACACATAGTTGTTACTTTCAACATGAATCATATGCTTGCAATTATCAAATGGGTGTTGTAAATAACTACCACAAACATGTAGTTTTCAATATGAATCATATGCTTGCATAAGTCCCAATCAAAATTCCACAACATGTGGTTGTCAACATAAGCCACATACTTGTATGAATCAAACCATAGCATTGCCAAATCGTTAGAATCAAAATAACATACAAATATAAGTCATTATCGCCACAATTCCATTTCGTTTCCAACCCAAATCGCGTACTTGCGAATATCCAATCGTGTATCATAATATTCCCAAATCGTTTTGCATCAAAGCAACATACAAATATAGATTATTATCGCCACAATTCCATTTCTTACATTACACAAATCAACACAATTATTTAATTCATATCGGAATAGCACTCTACTTACAGCGTATGATGAATCTTCAATTCAGAAATCTGAATTCTGAATTTGGAGATGCTATCCTTTGTTGTAGGCGTTGCTTTGATTGATTTGACGTTTAACTTGTAGTTGCTTTATGCTTTAGAGTTTGTCTCCTAATTGTCTTTCAAATTGGTGGCTACTCCTAGTCGTTCCTCAGCAGCATGATGGCCTCATTCTTATTTTTGAATGAATAGATTAAGTAGAGTCTAGGGTCATTTTTATAGAGTTTATGAACTGATTAGGACCGCCGATGTAGCTTGGGTTAATCGTAGCCATTCATTTGAAAGAGAGACCAATCAGGAGCTGACACCTAGCCCTAGTGACAAAGCAAGCCTCAGAAATTCGGACCCAGCACAGACCAGGCCAGCCAGGCCGACCAAGCAGGTCGACCTGCAAGTCGACACCCGTGTCGACTGGGCAGTTGACACGGGGGCGGGGGGTGTCGACTGGCAAGTCGACACCCCTGTCGACTTGTCCTGGGCGGGAACTTTCCCGCCAAGCCTCCCTGCGTGTTTGAAATTCGAATCTTCGAGCTGTTTTCTGAATTTGAAACTTTCTGAAAACTTTGACGGGCCATAACTTGGTCATACGGACTCCGATTTTGGAAAACTCGGACTCTATTTCACGTATTTTTCCGAGACGAACACAAAGGCACAGCCCGTTTCCCTTAATTCTTTGATTTGTAATTAATTATACTTTAATTTGTGAATTTCACTGTTATAGAATACACGGGGTATTACACACACACATTTGACTGATATTGATTGGGACGATAAATTTTACACATCGCCCAACAGCACAAATAAAATCTGTGTTTGATTGTTTGAAACCCCACACGGGTATTGGGATGATATATGACATACACTAGTCCCAGTAATTAGCTGTATGTCGATCGATTGATGGACAGACTGTTATGAGCGTTAAATATTTATATTTGATGCTTATACAGTGTAGAATGCACTTTAGATGATGGTTGATCATTCATCGTTGTTACTGTATACACGTGTGGTAGAAAATCCATATAATTAACATTATATGGTAATTGATTGGGACTCATTCCAGTTCTGAAATAGAATATTTGAATAAGAAATATTTGAAAAGGAAATATTTGAAATACAATATTTGAAAATAGAAATATATGAAGCCGTGTTGATTAGATTGATGTCATTTTGACGTGAACGATTTTTATATCGATTTTATTCATCTTATAATGAATATCGAAAGTGATTTCAAAACCTGATATTTTGAATTGAGTTGAAAACGAACTGAAATTGAATTAGAAATCAATTTGAATTGAATTCAATTTGAAATGAATTTATATTGAAAAATTCAATCTTGATTTGAATTTGGAATTGAAGTTGAAATCGTTTCGAAAACGAATTTAAAACGATTTATAAAATTTGTTTTAAAAGGAAATCGACGAAGTATATATTATATATATTATATATATAATATAATGGCCTGAATAGAACGCGCCGCGCCGCGGCTTTTCGCGAATTTCGACCATTGACTTCGAATGAATATTACGGGAGATCCGACCGTCGGATTCTCCTAAAACCAGAACCGTTGGGTTCATATCGAAAAGGGCTTTCTAACGGATATTAGAAATTAGAAATCTAACGGTTGGATTTGGAATTATGTCCAAATCAAATTTGGAAAAGGTCGCTGTAAGTGCAGTTCGATGGCCGTTGATGGAAATCGACTGTACGGGCCTTGATAAAATTAATAAAAATATCAATAATTTGTGTAAAATCATAAGAAATGAATTGGGAAAAATTGAGATGAAAAACTCCATATTTGAAAAGATAAAAATAGATTTTTATTGATAGAATTAAAATTCTATTTATTTTTTTAATAAATAAATTTGATTTGAAAGGGTTTTAAAAGTAACCAGTATTTCCAATAGTTGAATTGGAATGGATTTGAATCGAAATTGTCTTTGGATTATTTGGAAGTTTGATTTCGTGATTATACAGATATTGTTATGGAAATTTGAAAGATATATTTATATCGTTATTTCCAATACGATATTTGTTGGTCGTAGAATTTGATATTGAATATAAGCCGATACATTTTCTATTCAGAGCTTCGTATTTAATATCAAATGTGATTTGGGTTTGTCGTGAATGGTTTCTTCATTAACCCTGTTCTTGAACCCAGTTGAGAAAAAGATTAAATCTTTTTATTTAGATTTAATGAAGTGTACCAATTAAATAACATTTAATTGGAATTGGATTGGTATTGGTTTTTGGGTTTATCGTGAACAGTGTTTTAAATAACACTCGTTCTTAAACCCGATAATTAATGGAATGTGATTTTGCGTTGTCGTGAACGGTATCTTCAATAATATTGTTCTTAGACCCAAAGGAGTTAAGAAAATCAGAAACTAACTGGAGATTAGTTAAGTTGAATGTTTTCCGAGGTATTGTTCTGATTTGGTTTCGGCCTTCGGGGTTAATACTTAGGGAATTGCTCACTTGCTAATTTATGGTTACGGTCTTATTGAAATGGAATGTGATTTTGGGTTTATCGTGAACCGTGTTTTAAATGACACTGATTCTTTAACCCAGTCAAAGATTAAAACTAAGTGGAGTTTTAATGAATCTTTAATTAGATTTAAAAGATCGAGAATGGAGTATCACCAGTTTTGCTCCAGGCGATAGTTAAATCTTTAATTAGAATTGAACGTTAAATTGTAATTGAATTTACCGATAACACCGTGGTGTTAGATATGAAGTATAACCAGTTTTACTTCAGGTGATGAATAGGTGGGGGTTGGGAAATTAAAACAAATGATTACTTCGGTAGGGTTCGTTAATCTCGACTAGTTTGAAGTGATATTCAAAAGGAAGATTAAAGAATAAATTTGAAAGAATTTATCTTTGATAAAATTAATGGGAACCTTTCCCTAAGAATGTGAAATTTAGAAACTAACTGTAGGTTGGCTGAGCAGAATGATTTCCTGGGTATTGATTTGATGTTGGCTTCGGCCTTCGGGGTTAATATTTGGGGGATTATTCTCTTGATTAATTTACGGTAAGTGACTGATGAATTGGAATGAGGCGTATGTTGTGTTTGTGTAACATTTTTTATTATATACGCGAGTTATTCGGAAAGACCGGGTTTATCCCATTCTAAATAACTGATACGACGATAAGTCGAAGATGAAGACGGTGGTCGAGGACCGGAGGTCTTCACATCGTTTGGGTGGTTACTGATGATCTTGATTGGGCTGTACACCCAAGAAGATGGAAACAGTTAGTGATCGTCCAGACGTACTTGGAGATCGATGGATATGCAGGGTACTAGGTGCCTCCGGCTTCGTTTAGACCCAGAACGAACTTGTAAATGGACTGTGTGTATGACATTGGATTTTAGTCTGAGTGATTGATTTCTATTAAATATATATCTGTTTGGCGGCGGAGAATTTATTCTTTTGCTTAACGCCCTTCTCTGAGACGTACGAGCTCAGGGGTTATATATTGATGGATATCAAACGCATGGAGTGAATTGGCTGTGTGGCATGCCTAAGTGGCAATTGATCAAGGCTTTTGTTGAAAAGCAAAGTCTTGTGGCTGATGATCAAGGCAAGGCCTTTGTGGCATAGCTTTGTGTAACGTTTACTTCGCAAGTTTCACACCCGGTATGAACTAGAAACGGGAGAGGACATCAGGGAGGGCATGCGTTTCTTTCTAGTTAGAAGTGGCGTCAGTGGTTTTACACGCCCTGACGAGTTTGACTTATGTGGTTGTTGCTGTTGCGAGGCGCCTCGGTTTGATCGGACGATCCGGGTCCGATGGAGTCATTCGTTGGCTCATTGACACCCCATAGTGTGGGGAAACGCAGTGTTCAGGCATTTTAATCAACATCGGTGGACCGGCCCTGACGATCCAAAGGCTTGACCGAGTACTTGCCTAAGACACGAGCTAGAGCATCTCGAATCGGTAGAGGACGATCCCTGGCCTCAGTTCATAAATGGAAATCCAATTTCCAAATACGTGATTCTACGGTTTTATTTGTAGAGCCTAGTATGGTGACATAGTAGGATGGGGTGCTCATGCCGTTTACGATAGATACTTATGATTTGAAGTTGTTTTATACACTATGCACTTACAATAGTATCAAATGATTTGTTTTAAACGTATCAAGCATTCTTGGCTATTATAAGGTAAAAACCCTATCCCCGCCTTGCGTTGCATTGTGTGATAGGACCTAGCTCTTATAATAGCTTCATTTTTCCAGAAAGCGTTGCGCTGTTTCGTTATATGCACAGTTATTCTTGGGAGGAAACCCATTCCGTGTTATACGGCGTGGTCCCTTGATATATCTGATTTAAAGTAAAGTTTTAAATAACTGTTTTAGTTCTCACACCAGTCCCATGACTGACCTGGAGTTTATTGTTTTAACCTAAACTCTGGGTGCTCTTATTTTGACATGGGCAGCTAGTAGTTTTGGTTTTGCAGATTTATATTCACAGGATCCTGGTTTACAGCTGGAATGACATCCGGAAAGCTTTGTATCCGTATATCTCTTCTAGTTGTGTATTGTATTATTTTCCGCTGCTATGTAATTTATTGTAATCTCTGATATTTCTGTGTAATATTTATTCATTTTTACTCAGTATATTCTTGTATTCTGATGGTATTGTTGTAATATACAAGGAAATATTCTTCCATATGCGTTCTGGTGTGGCTTGTCCTCGACTCAATCCGGGATTTCCCGTAAGGGGGATTTCGGATCGTTTCAGCATGGTATTAGAGCTTTGGTTTACAAAGCTCAGAGAACAAGACACATTAGAACCGTACGAAAGAATTCATCAGAAATTGGATTAGTAATATCCAATGGGGATGATACGTTTGAGATGGGATCAGTAGTATCCTAGAACGAGTGTGAAGAGTATATTTTTGAAAATGAAAACAAATTTTGTTTAAATCAATTATTCGTATTTGATTATTTATTTATATGAATTTGGACAATCCAATATATAAAGATTTTGCATATATGTCTTGCAAACATGTATTCGAAGTTTTAATGTATTGGATAGTTATAGAATCGCGCTCTAGTGCCCGGGGATAATTCTGGTGACGGGGCACCATCGCCAATAATTATTTTCGAGTTTCGAAAGTGGGATTTCTATATATTTCCAATTGACTGGTGCGAGAACCAAAACTAGATAGGGCTTATTGTTATAATTTGGCATCAAAAATATTATTTTTTGAATGTATATCAAAGTTATGAATTTGAAAAGCTAAACAACTTATTGATTGATGGTTGTGTTGTTTGATTATTGTTTGATAAAATTAAATGTTGAACGTTTAGCCAAATTGCATCAAATAGTAAATTGTATTGAAAATTTGTCGCATTTGCTTGCATATACATGTACTTACCTTGAACAGGTCATAGCAAAGAGGCTAGAGCAGAAGAATAAATTGTTTGCCCGACAAATAGGTACATGTTTATCATAATTTACTATTTTGTTTGGGTGATGATGATTTTATGAGCCAATTGGCTAGCCGCTTGGCTTTTTCTTTTTCTTTTTGAGATCAGAGGGCCTGTATGGCAATTTCGGGATTTCCCCGGTGCTCCCGGTGCTGGGGAGGTTATGGCGAAATTTTTCGGAAATTTAGGGTGTTAGCCAAATTTTTGAAAAATTTGAAAAGTTCTTAGAAACTGAAAAGTTGAAGAACTTAAGTCGTAGTCAAAATAATGAAAGTTTAGTTGATTTGTTAAACAACTTTCGGCTTCGTTTCTTTTCGGGGACGGAAAGTTTTAAGTGGGGGTGAATGTAATAACCCGGAAATCTGGGCCAAATTAAATTTTTTATTTTGGCAATTTTAGCGAATTTTGATTATTTAAAATGAATTATTTTAAATAATAACGACGAGAAATTTATTTCGAATAGAATTTGAACGTATATATTTATATAGCTCGACGTTGGAATATAAATATTTATTTATAATTATAAAAGGAATTGGAAATGGCGCGGTAGTTCGATAATTCGATTTCAAACTTTAAATGAATGTACCGGGTTCAAAATAAACCAGATTTTAGCGAAACCAAAAATATATGAATCTATTTGAGAATATATTTCCAACGAATCTGAAAAATCAAGATTTCATAGCGGGAATCAAAAGTTATGTCCAGTTGAAAATTCTGAATAGTCGCTATGAAATTCAGGCCCTTAAAAATGGAATTTTTGCAAACGACCTCGGATTTCGGCGAAAGAACTTTTTTTGGATCCGTGATGTTAAATTATTGCTAGGTTTCAAATTTCTTAATTTTTCGAATTAATATGTGAGCGTGGCAAAGGAAAACGCGTTTGACCAATTTCCGTTGATTTTAATCGACTGGAAAATGGTCATTTTTCTAACGGTCTTAGAATTTGACGAAACTAGTTTTGTTAGGACCGTATCGTCAATACAAAGCTAGAAAATATTTTTCTGGAATTTTTCGAGTTAGTATGTGACCCCGATAAATTAAAACGTACGTTCAAATTGAATATACACTGATTTATAATTTAATTTGAATAAAAACCTATCGAGACAACCGAACTGGCTTACGGGACATATCCCATTGTGTTCAAAATGGGGGTAATTAGCTAGGGACAACAGTCGTTGGGTTTTGTTTGGTGTCCAAATAAAAGGTCAACCTTTTAGAAAGAGAAAAATATATAATTAATAATATTTCCTTTGCAATAAACCCCCCCCTCCTCATTTATTTTCCCTGATTGAAATCAGCCCCCCCCCCCCCCCGTTCTAATTTCTTTCTCTCTCCTTCTTCAATCGGGCTAGGCGATCGACGATGCCCCACGTCGCCTCCCTCCGCCGTCGCAGGCGAGTACGCCACCCCCTCCAGCCTCCCTCCTCTCCGGCGACCCCCCGCCCCCACCAAAGCCGACCTCCTCCAGCCGCTTCTCTCTCCAAACCGCGACCAAGACCCCCAAATCCACCGGAAAACACCCACCGCCGACAGCCATCGCCTCCCTCGACGCACCCGCATCTCCTCCGGCCACTACCCCTCTTCCTTCTCTCTCTTCACTTCCAAATCGAACCACAGCCCAAATCAGCACCCCACAGTGAATGTAGGTCCCGCCTCCGCCTCGTACGTCACCTCCTCCTGCCCTTCGGACCCTCTGCACCACCTTCAACGACCCGCCTTCAACTGAGCACCCTCCTGTGAAGAAAACCGTATAAAAAAGTGAGCTTTTCTTTTGTGTTTATTTATTTTGTCAATTCAGTTTGTTTATATATAGAATTAGTTTACATAAAGGTGCAAATATATATAAAGCTGATTTTTAATATATAAAAAACATGATTTTGGAATAAAGATTTGATTTTTCTATGTATGTAAGGTTATTAAGGTAACGATTTTTATTTATAGTTATAGATACGAAAAATATAATTTTTATGATGCAGAAGAAAGAAAAATATAATTTTTATGATGCAAAAGAAAGAAAAATATAATTTTTATATAAGTAGAAAGATAAAGATATAATTTTTATATAAGGAAGATAATAAAAATACAATTTTTATATAATGTAGATAATAAAAATACGATTTTTATATTATATAGATAGTAAAAATTCGATTTTTATATATGTAGCCAATTAAAGATATGATTTTTATTATATATATATGGATATAAAAATGTGATTTTTATAGCGATGAAATAAAAATCCGATCTTTGTATATGAAATAGAAATATAAAAATATAATTTTTATATTGAAAGAAGCATTATAGATACATATGAAATAGAAATAAAAATATAGTTTTTATTTATTTAAATGAAGTGATAAAAATATAATTTTTATTACAACCAGCGTGAAAAGGACCGCATTGGAATTTCAAGCCAATCCAGATGTTTAGCAGTTCAAAAAGCAAAGCACGGCGGAGTGGAAGCCTCTGTGAGAACTTCTCACTTTTAATTTTTCTAGTTAAAATATACTAGGATGCAGATTGTGTTTAGTAGCACCCGACACCCGTCGTCCACAGACCATGGACGGCTTGTATGCTTGGTTGTTTGATTTTGATGTGTAGTTGATTGTGTGGTATGATGTGAAATGAAATAAAATATTTATATAGTTGAAATAAAATATTTTATAGTGGAAAATATTTTATAGTTAAAAATAGAATTTTTAACGTGTATATGAAATGAAATAAAAATAAACAAATCGTACGATTTGTTTATATACACACATTTGACTGATATTGATTAGGACGATAAATTTTACACATCGCCCAACTGCACAAATAAAATCTGTGTTTGATTGTTTGAAACCCCACACGGGTATTGGGATGATATATGACATACACTAGCCCCAGTAATTAGCTGTATGTCGATCGATTGATGGACAGACTGTTATGAGCGTTAAATATTTATATTTGATGCTTATATAGTGTAGAATGCACTTTAGATGATGGTTGATTATTCATCGTTGTTATTGTATACACGTGTGGTAGAAAATCCATATAATTAACATTATATGGTAATTGATTGGGACTCGTTCCAGTTCTGAAATAGAATATTTGAATAAGAAATATTTGAAAAGGAAATATTTGAAATAGAATATTTGAAAATAGAAATATATGAAGCCGTGTTGATTAGATTGATGCCATTTTGACGTGAACGATATTTATATCGATTTTATTCATCTTATAATGAATATCGAAAGTTATTTCAAAGTCTGATATTTTGAATTGAATTGAAAACGAACTGAAATTGAATTAGAAATCAATTTGAATTGAAATCAATTTGAAATGAATTTATATTGAAAAATTCAATCTTGATTTGAATTTGGAAATGAAGTTGAAATCGTTTCGAAAACGAATTTAAAACGATTTGTAAAATACGTTTTAAAAGGAAATCAACGAAGTATATATTATATATATTATATAAATAATATAATGGCCTGAATAGAACGCGCCGCACCGCGGCAGTTCGCGAATTTCGACCATTGACTTCGAATGAATATTACGGGAGATCCGGCCGTCGGATTCTCCTAAAACCAGAACCGTTGGGTTCGTATCGAAAAGGGCTTTCTAACGAATATTAGAAATTAGAAATCTAACGGTTGGATTTGGAATTATGTCCAAATAAAATTTGGAAAAGGACGCTGTAAGTGCAATTCGATGGCCGTTGATGGAAATCGACTGTACGGGCCTTGATAAAATCATTAAAAATATCAATAATTTGTGTAAAATAATAAGAAATGATTTAGGAAAAATTAGGACGAAAAACTCCATATTTGAAAAGATAAAAATAGATTTTTATCGAAATGAACTAGTTTTGAACTAGAATTAAAATTCTATTTATTTTTAAATAAATAAATTTGATTTGAAAGGGTTTTAAAAGTAACCAGTATTTCCAATAATTGAATTGGAATGGATTTGAATCGAAATTGTCTTTGGATTATTTCGATGTTGGATTTTGTGATTATACAGATATTGTTATGGAAATTTGAAAGATATATTTATATCGTTATTTCCAATACGATATTTGTTGGTCGTAGAATTTGATATTGAATATAAGCCGATATCTTTTCTATTCAGAGCTTTGTATTTAATATCAAATGTGATTTGGGTTTGTCGTGAATGGTGTCTTCATTAACCCTGTTCTTGAACCCTGTTGAGAAAAGTATTAAATCTTTTTATTTAGATTTAATGAAGTGTACCAATTAAATAACATTTAATTGGAATTGAATTGGTATTGATTTTTTGGTTTATCGTGAACAGTGTTTTAAATAACACTCGTGCTTTAACCCGATAATTAATGGAACGTGATTTTGGGTTGTCGTGAACGGTATCTTCAGTAATACTGTTCTTAGACCCAAAGGAGTTAAGAAAATCAGAAACTAACTGGAGATTAGTTAAGTTGAATGGTTTCTGAGGTATTGATCTAATGTTGTTTTCGGCCTTCGGGGTTAATAGTTAGGGAATTGCTCACTTGCTAATTTATGGTTAGGGTCTGATTGAAATGGAATGTGATTTTGGGTTTATCGTGAACCGTGTTTTAAATGACACTGATTCTTTAACCCAGTAAAAGATTAAAACTAAGTGGAGTTTTAATGAATCTTTAATTAGATTAAAAAGATCGAGAATGGAGTATAACCAGTTTTGCTCCAGGCGATAGTTAAATCTTTAATTAGATTTGAACGTGAAATGGTAATTGAATTTACCGATAACACCGTGGTGTTAGATATGAAGTATAACCAGTTTTACTTCAGGGGATGAATAGGTTGGGGTTGGGAAATTAAAACAAATAATTACTTCGGTAGGGTTCGCTAATCTAGACTAGTTTGAAGTGATATTCAAAAGGAAGATTAAAGAATAAATTTGAAAGAATTTATCTTTGATAAAATTAATGGGAACCTTTCCCTAAGAATGTGAAATTTAGAAACTAACTGTAGGTCGGCTGAGCAGAGTGATTTCCTGGGTATTGATCTGATGTTGGTTTCGGCCTTCCGGGTTAATATTTGGGGGATTATTCTCTTGATTAATTTACAGTAAGTGACTGATGAATTGGAATGAGGCGTATGTTGTGTTTGTGTAACATTTGTTTATTATATACGCGAGTTATTCGGAAAGACCGGGTTTATCCCATTCTGAATAACTGATACGAGGATAAGTTGAATTTGAAGATGGTGGTCGAAGACCGGAGGTCTTCACGTCGTTTGGGTGGTTACTGATGATCTTGATTGGGCTGTACACCCAAGAAGATGGAAGCAGTTAGTGATCGTCCAGACGTACTTGGAGATCGATGGATATGCAGGGTACTAGGTGCCTCCGGTTTCGTTCAGACCCAGAACGAACTTGTAAATGGACTGCGTGTCTGACAACGGATTTTAGTCTGTGTGACTGATTTCTATTAAATATATATCTGTTTGGCGGCGGAGAATTTATTCTTTTGCTTAACGCCCTTCTCTGAGACGTACGAGCTCAGGGGTTATATATTGATGGATATCAAACGCATGGAGTGAATTGCCTGTGTGGCATGCCTAAGTGGCAATTGATCAAGGCTTCTGTTGAAAAGTAAAGTCTTGTGGCTAGTGATCAAAGCAAGGCCTTTGTGGCATAGCTTTGTGTAACGTTTACTTCGCGAGTTTCACACCCGGTATAAACCAGAAATGGGAGAGGACATCAGGGAGGGCATGCGTTTCTTTCTAGTAAGAAGTGGCGTCAGTGGTTTTACACGCCCTGACGAGTTTGACTTATGTGGTTGTTGCTGTTTCAAGGCGCTTCGGTTTAATCGGATGATCTGGGTCCGATGGAATCATTCGTTGGCTCATTGATACCCCATAGGGTGGGGAAACGCAGTGTTCAGGCATTTTAATCCACATCGGTGGACCGGCCCTGACGATCCAAAGGCTTGACTGAGTACTTGCCTGAGACACGGGCTAGAGCGTCTCGACTTGGTAGAGGATGATCCCTGGCCTCGGTTCATAGATGGAAATCCAATTTCCAAATACGTGATTCTGCGGTTTTATTTGTAGAGCCTAGTATGGCGACATAGTGGGATGGGGTGCTCATGCCGTCTATAATTGATACTTATAATTTGAAGTTGTGTTATACACTATGCACTTATAATAGTATCAAATGATTTGTTTTAAACGTATCAAGCATTCTTGGCTATTATAAGGTAAAAACCCTATCCCCCGGCTTGCGTTGCATTGTGTGATAGGACCTGGGTCTTATAATAGCTTCATTTTTCTAAAAAGCATTGCGTTGTTTCGTTATATGCACTGTTATTCTTGGGAGGAAAACCGTTCCGTGTTATATGGCGTGGTCCCTTGATATATCTGATTTAAAGTAAAGTTTTAAATAACTGTTTTAGTTCTCACACCAGTCCCATGACTGAACTAGAGTTTATTGTTTTAACCTAAACTCTGGGTGCCCTTATTTTGACATGGGCAGCTAGTAGTTTTGGTTTTGCAGATTTATATTCACAGGATCCTGGTTTACAGCTGGAATGATATCTGGAAAGCTTTGTATCCATATATCTCTTCTTGTTGTGTATTGTATTATTTTCCGCTGCTATGTAATTTATTATAATCTATGATATTTCTGTGTAATATTTATTCATTTATACTCAATATATTCTTGTATTCTGAGGGTATTGTTGTAATATACAAGGAAATGTTCTTCCGTGTGCGTTCTGGTGTGGCTTGTCCTCGACTCAATCCGGGATTTCCCTCACGGGGGATTTCGGGTCGTTTCACCATATCTCTTATTACATTTTGGAAATGTAGTCTTTTCTTCCTTTTATATTACATTTGAAAATGTAGTCTTCTGCTTTCTTTTATATTTCATTTTGAAGATGTAATCTTTTACTACTATAATGGCCCGAATTTCCCTACTCTTTGAGTCGCCTAATAACACAACACGTCCAACCCAAATTGCACAGAAACACGAATCATTATTAGAAAGAAGTTAGAGGATGATAAATAGAAAGAAAGAAATATTAGAAAAGAAGAAAACGAAGATCACAAACTCATAGCAGAACGAATAAAATATATTATATAACATAACTTTTGAAATACAAATCAGTAACTGTATATATACATACCATCATCAGAGCACAACAGTTATCTCTGGAACAATTATAAACACCTGCTTCCAGATACATAATCAGTACACAGCGGAAATATGATAGTCTATAGCTGGCTGCTGAAGCCTCCTGCTTCAAGCTTCTCCAAGTGAATCAGTAAAATCCCGACTACTTTACTGCCCGTACAAATTTGGGCACCCAAGAATTTAGGGAAAACAAAGCAAAATAAACTCTGGGTTAGTCATGGGATTGGTGTGAGTAAACTCCAACCATTGGTTTAAAAATCCTTTCAAAAGAAATGATAATCGTAAGACCGGTCCACACATAAACATGGATGGTTTTTTCCTTACGATAACCCAAAACATTTTGATATCAAAATCTGGTGATATTATAACAGTGTCTAAATCAAATAAATAGAATTTAGCGGAACGCTTGCATCTAACGCTCCATATATAATATAAAATCAAAAACCGTAGGGCGCTTATTGGAGATTGGATTTCCAACATGATAAGGTATGGGACCACCCACCGATAGTGTATCTCTAGAGGCGAATACACTGGGTTCAACAAGAACGTCTTGCAACCCAGCCCTCACATGACCGACCACTCATTTCTCTTGAGTGTATCGAATGTATATCATCAACGGTTGGGATCAGCAACCGTTTCCTGAAAGGGGCAACATCGATAGATTAAAGAAACAAATGGAATTTCTCTAGATAGGTGATTATACATCCTAATGGGAGCGACCCACATAGCCATGCCGCCTGCCCGGTTTTTTTCAATTTCCAGTTGTGAGGTTTGAGGTTTGAATTACCTTCCAGAACATCTGGCCACCATTTACTTTGAATGCCACATCGTCAGATCCATCGGAAATCACTAATTGGTTCCCACAAAAATACTCAGATTGTTAGGCTAAAGAAGTTTCCCTTCTTTGCCACCAACTTCGTACGTTTGAAGGAATCAACGTACGTAATCCATTTGGAAATACTCTGCCAGACACTCGTCCATACAAGTTATCCAAGGTCTGGACAAACCAAAGGCACCATTCCATTAATAATTTCTACCTAGGATTAACAGAACAGCCCTTGCATTTTATTCCGTCTTCAATTATCTTCAGCATGAGTTGATTCATAATGCTTATACCAACACGGAGTGGTTTTCAGATATTAAATCTGATCCCGGTCTTTCCATATTGATAACGGAGGTATAAAATAAATCAAAATTTTTGATAGTTGATGATTTAACAGTCAAAGAACATCCATACAATCAACAGTCCTATTTCCAATTGGAAATTCTACCGATCAAGCATGAAACAACACTGAGCCCCTTTTTAAGTTAATTCCTTATTAAATTATTATTTCCAATTCCTGTCTCTTAATTCCTCGTTGACCCATTCATTTCATTTCCTATGTGTAGAAAATATCTCTCATTTTATTTGGGAAAACATTTCAAATTAACACGATGTTATAAAACATCGTTGTTTTACTCAACCCACTAATCATTTATTAGCAAACCATATTGCTTAACCAAGTTTCACCATCGAACCTTAACCATTCCTCCATCGATCATGAATTCAATCAAGTTGGGGTATAATTACCTCTCAGACCTTAATTGAACAACATTCTCAACTTTGAAACAGTCAAAGCTCACAACATCAAACAAATCATTGTTTACACGACTCTCGGATTCAATCTAAGAACACACTTCTTTTACGAAAAACACTGATTATAACGGTAGCGTTGTAGTCACTATTTACAAATATTTGATTTATAAAAACATCACTTTTAACAAAGCGTTACAATCGCTGTCTAAAATTAGAGGACATTTATTATAGCAGTAGCGTTAAAATCGCTGTTTAGATTTACAAAACATTTATTATAATGGCAGCGTTAAATTTTGCTATTTAGAATTACCAAAAACATTTATTATAACGACAGCATTTAAAATCGCTATTTACCAATATTTGGTTTATAAAAATGCAACTTGTATTTATATATTTCAATAAATAAATTAATAAGTAAATAAATAATTGAATAATTAATTTTGATTCAAAGCGGAAAGTAAAAGTACCTACTTCCTTAAGTTCGATATAATCGAATTCCAATAAACAACTCTCATTCGAATACTCCATATTCGGTTAATATGCCGAACTTCGGAATTTATCTACCATTTCAGGTTGATTCAAATTCTAAATTTACTTTTGAATCTATCCATTTCAAATCCTTGCCCAATTCCTTTATAACCATTTTGGTTTACCAAAACGTTATTACAATTTATTTTATTTTCCAGATGTTGGAATAAAACTCATTTTTTTATTTTAAAACGATTATCCATTCCCCTTTCTTGTTCACATTCCAATTTGGATTCATATTTCAAATCCAAATTTCCTCTATAGATATTTCACTTGCAAAATATTTCTTTTTAACCATTCACTTAAATCGTGAATATATTTCTTTTATATGCCATTTGATTAATAATCATAAAAATATCTTAAACCCAATTTTTATTTATAACTTCGATTCGGAATTATTCTTATAAGTCTCATTTCTTTTTATTTTATCATTTAAAATCTCGTTTAACATTTCCTTAAAAATTTCTAAGTTTAAATCTCATTTCAAATATTGGCTTCAAAACCCATTTCCACTTCGCTATACAAATTCAAATTTGAATTTATATTTCAATGTATCCAATAATTCAATTAATATATATTCTTTTTCATAAACAAATTCTTGATTCATTCATTTGAACAGCTTTTCTATTTTTAACTCTACTCAAAATTTAAATTTCTATTTTTGAAAATATTTTTTTTAACTCAAATTCTCTTTTCTTTATTCGAAAATATTTTACGGTATTTAAATACCAAAATTCTAGGCCAGAGTTGCTCAAAACAACAATGTTAATCACTGACTATATACATCACACCACACATCAAAATCAAGGAGAAACAGTAATATAAAAAAGGAGGAACCCAGTTGGGTCCTTCCAACCTATTTCCCTGCATCCACAGACGTTAATAACATCAATAATATTATTTCACATAAATATGAAATATGAGAACTAATCATTGATCAACGCTGTAATCATATCAACAAAATTTATCAACTATTCAACCAAGCATCCATTGCACGGTATAAAATTACTATAAAAAAAAAATTTAAAACTCGTTTATATAAAAATATAAACGAGGCAGAGTTAGTGAGTTTACTCACCTTAGTTATTAATCGTAGAATAGCGCCCCATTTTCGATTTAGTCGAATCCGACGTATATTTTTCCTACGAACCTCCAGTAGCTTAGTTTTCAGCGGAAGTAGTTCCGCCCCGTAGACTTCGTCGTTAAGGTTCCAATGGATCCAGTGGCGTCTAATTCCATTATACTAACTTTGCGGTAAAAATTTCTTCCTCTCATATCATGAATTCCTGTTCCAGATGACACTTCCGATAGCCATCACCGTTTATCCCATGACTCCCTCATGCTCCACTAAAGTGCAGCTTACTTCGTCCAAATATAATTTTCTTGAGTTAACCATGCTTAACCAACTATCCTCGTCAGCTTCTAGGCAATTTGAGGATGGGTTCTTTCAATCAACCATGCAACAATAGCAGAATCAACTTTTGTTTAATGGTTGCACATCAAAACAATATTATGACCCTTTTGAAACCTTCCCTCGATTACATCAAGAATAGAGATGTTACCAAAATATGAGTTTCTGTTATCTAGCAATAGCCTAATATAATGTTTTAGAAGACAAGTAGTAGTCAAATGACTTCTCTGCACAATCAACTCCACTTTGTTAAACTATCGCCACCTGTAGTAGCATCTCGGAGCCATTCTCTTTCATTATTTCCCCTTTCATAAAACAATGGAAACGCCTCTAGTATTAACAATATCCTCCAGCGTTATTACCTATGTTGATTAGGATTTAATTAACCTTAAATATGATCATTGCAAGTTATTCTATTAGAAATAAGTTGAAATTTAATAAATTATTGCTAATCTTAATTACCTTATTATTCAAGTTTCATAATTCTTCTTCTTCTTATAAATTTGTGTGCTCCTTTACTGCTGAACAATACCACACTTCATCATTACTCCCTACACCCATTCCCTCTTCACTAAAACACACAAGACAACCACTCAGCAACTCTTCTACGTTAGCTATTTCTGGCCATTCCCTACTCTTCACACGCGCGTCACCCGAGGATCCCAGTTCTCCAGCACTCACGCACCCTACAGACTCCCCATAACTGAGCTTTTCATAGCCAATGCCTTCCCCTTTGAAAATTCTACCTACCCGATATCCCGACATCCAACTCGTGGCTACTGAATGCATCGCGACCTGGTGAGATTCACGGTGCTCCACCGTACAACACCCAACGCCGAATCCCACCAAACAACCTCAATCTCTCGATGTTTCGAACCCTAGATTTACAGTAAACTATCAAAATTCTATGAGTGATCACGACTTCGTATTTTAGCATAGAAATGAAGCTTGAGAGTCAACTAACCCGATGAATCCCTAACCACGCGATTTCATCTCCCGTTTGATTTTTAATTTGATTTAAGAAGTTGGGTATTCTCGTGCTTTTTTTGAGAAGTAGAATGGAATGCCAGTATTTAAAAGGGAGAATACGTGGCTCGCACGAAGTGAATTGCTTGATTGTCACGGGTACAACAGCTTGGAGGCACGGAAGGTAATAGCGTGGCACGCACAGTGTATTTTAACTTGGAGAGCATGGGTTAACCAAACATTGATGTCACGTTGTTCTAAAGGATAAGATAGCTAGTTACACACGGTTAGTGGTTCATACAAGGGTTCAGTGTAGTCTTATGAATTTCAATCCATAAATGGTCATTTATTTAACATATTTTAATTATATGTTTTGATAGTATTTATGTATTCATGTTTATTGGATATTCAATCGTTTTGAAAATTGGCAGGCTATATGTTAATGTTTCTATTTATTTTTTTAAAGATGTATGTGAAACTTTTCAGAGTTACCCATTATATTAGTATTTACTAATGCCTACCGCTTTTGAATGCAATGTTCTATGAACTAATAAACTATACACTTCTACACACACTGGCTCAAAAGTGCTTGTATTTAGGGAACAAGCTGCTCAAAGATTATTCATTTAAAATGTTCATTTGTTAGTGGAAATCTTGTACCAAGTAGATTTTATCACATTTTGACCTCAATTCCAAGTAGGGTTACTATGTAAGGTTATTGTTATGTTGGTTACATAAGGTTTTCGTTCATGTCTGAACTGCTATGGACAGAAATAAGAGTATAGTCGTGTCCAGCGAGGTACCACGATCCCAAAAATATAATAATATCGGTAGTTTAATCTACATTATGAAACCCCCTAAAATATTGATATAGGGTGCAAAATACTCCAAATAAAAAGTTGCGTATTTAATTAATTAAAAATTACAGTAAAATTCTAAAAATTAAATTATAACTACGCCTCAGAATCTTGTCCAAATTCGTAACCAATCTCTAGTTATATTAACTAAACCGTTATGGTCCATAAATGATTCTACAACGACTATTTAAATATTTGATTTGGATATAAAACAAAATCTACAATATGAAAACTCGATTTTTCTCTTCCATTAGAAGAATATAATCAAATAGATCCGAACATTTCTTGTTTCAATGAAATCCGACTTATTTTGGATCCTGTATATTTAGTTGAATTTTTAAATCGTAAATTACAAACTACCACGACTATTTCGAGCTCGATTTAAATTATATTATAAATTATACGTTTAAATATCGTTTTATTAAATATATTCCTTATAATTTCCTATATATAATTCAAATAAAGTATTTAAAACAAATTTAAATATTCAAAATTCAATGGCTAAAAATCCGGGTGGTTACATTCCTTCCCCCTTAAAATAATTTCATCCTCGAAATTGTTAAGTAGTAAGAACGCTATAGCTCTAACTCCGCATAGCCTACTTAGTTGAAATCTTATATTTCATAACTTCATAACCTAGTTCTTACCCGACCTTCGAATCCTTATTCCAATACTCACACATTCATAATTCTTTCCAAATGATCTGTCCACCATTTTTGGATAATCCATCATCATTTTCTTGTCTTCAATCCATATCCTCTTCTGCATATCCACATCCATTCCAATCAATTTTTAAATCCATTTAGAAATTTTATTATTACACTGGAAAATTTTATTAACCAATTCTGGTTTCTTATTTAAATTACAATTAACACTGGATTTTTAATTATCAAAAATTTATTGAAAATTTTCTAACTCTTCAAATTTTCGAAGAGTCTCCCCTGCACGGCTCAATCGGTACAACCACAACTCACCTTTCTAGGCCTTCGCCAATCCGTAAGAAAATCAAAAATCCAAGTGGCTTGCCCCATAGGCTCATAAAATCATCAAACCCAAGTAATATTGTAAACATGTACATTTTTGTCGGGCATAATTCTATCTCTTGCTTTTGCTTCAATTCAATATCTGCTCAGCTTACATATATCCATTTCCAGTAGGTTTCAAACCAATACAACTTCAAGTTTTGAAATCTCTAATCAACTTCTGATTAGTTCGCTTCCATTCTATCGATTCCATTTAATCTTTATTTCAGAATCAATCCACTTATTCAGTTTGAGTCTCAATTTCCATTTAACTTTTGTTAAATTTCAATCCATTTGATTTACTTCCACCATTTCAATTTATTCAACTTATACAAATTAATTTTATATTTTTAGAACTCAAATTCCTAAGTTTTATTTCAACTTTGTTTGAAATAATATATAGTTATACACATATATTTATAATCAACTCAATTCAAAACTTTTGAATTTATAAAACAACTTTATTTTTCTCAAACAATTTCCATTATTAAATCATCTATGGTAGCAACCCATCACTCAGAAACTCGAAAATGAATACTGATAATGTCGCGATCCATTACCAGAATTATTTTCTCGCCACTAAAGTGATTTCAATGCTTAATCTTTTCCAAAATCTATTTACAAACCATCCTTATTCAAAAATTCTTCAAAGTAATGTTATATTACTTTTATAAATACTTCAGAAAATATTTTCTAAACACCCGGAATTTAAATTCCAATTTTGGTTTGAGCTTAATCTTGGTTTATCCCATTTGTATACATTGTTCGTATACAAATCAATAACCATTTCGATATTTCATGTAACGACCTGGAAAATCTGAGCCAATTTAAAATTTTTAAATTGGCTAATATAGTGGATTTTAAATATTTAAAATAAATATTTTAAATAATAGCAATGAAAAGTGAGTTTGAATCGACGTTTGAAAACGAATATAATTAATTCTAATTATAAACAAGGCCTGAAATGGCACGGTAGTTTCAAAATTTGAATTCAAACTTTGACTGGCCGTACCGGGTGCAAAACAAAGCGGATTTGAGTGAAACCAAAAATATTTAAATCTGTTAGTGAATACCTTTCTAACAAATCTGAAAAATCGAAGTTTCATAGCGGAAAGCAAAAGTTATGGCCAAATGAATTTTCAGAAACGTCGCTATGGAATTTATATAGCCCGTGAAATTGGCCATTTTGCGAACGACCACGGAATTCGACGAAACCACTTTTGTTGGATCCGGGATGTGAAGTTATTGCTAGGTTTCAAATTTCATAATTTTTGAAGCTAGTATGTGAGGGTGGCAAAGGAAAATGTGTTTGGTCAATTTCTATTAAATTGGATCAACCAGAAATGGGCCATTTTTCAAACGGTCTCAGAATTCGACGAAACTAGTTTTGTTGGGAACGTATCGTCAACACATAGCTAGATTTATTTTTCGGGAATTTTTAGAATCAGTTTGTGGCCCTGGTAAATTGAAATGTACGTTCAAATCAAATATTGAATGTTATATATTTTAATTTGAATAAAAACTGACTGAAACAGTCGAATGGCCCTACGAAACATATCCCATTGTGTCAGGAATAGGGTTATTTAGCTAGGGGCGATAGTCGTTGGGTTTGGATTGGAGTTCGTATGTGAAGAGGGGTATTTCCGAATTTTAAAGAATTAAAAATTACAAATATAATGGGCCGGCCAATCATCTTCCTCCATCATAATGCCTTGACCACAAACAAAACCGCTCCTCCCAGTTCGAACGGCGGAAAACCTAGCCCACCTTCTCTCTTCGGTTTCTCATCAACCACTTAAGGAAAAATCATGATTCTTGTTTCATTTTAAAGCTCTAGAGCACCTCTTCAAATCCATCCCAGATTCGCCCATCCTTGTGTTGTACTTGTCAAGTTACGGGTCCCTGAAGTTGGCGCCTTTGAAGAGCTGCCGCCGCTACCTGGGTTGATCGAATTGGGTCCTTTCCTTGGTGCACGTGCGCCTAACGTATGCCTTCGACGCTGCGTAGTCCGATTCCAACAATGTTCTTCTGTTTGGGCAGAAATTCAATCCCTAGTGTTGAACGAACATAGAAGAGGTATGGGTTGATTTTAATGAACTGATCTTTACACTTAAAAGTGTTGCAAATTTTGATTACACGATAAAAATGATATCTTTTTCATATGTTGTTGAAATTTAGTGAAACAAGAGATAGATCGATGGGTTTGCGAGGTATATAGTGCCTCCGGTTTCGTTCAGACCCAGAACGGACTTGTAAATGGACTGTGTGTCTGACATTGGATTTTATTCTGTGTTGATTGATCTCTATTAAATATACATCTGTTTGGCGGTGGAGAATTTATTTTTTGCTTAACGCCCTTCTCTGAAACGCACGAGCTCAGAGGTTGTATATCGATGGATATCAGTCGCATGGCATGAATTGCTAGTGTGGCATGCCTAAGTGGCAAATGATCAGGGCTTCTGTTGAAAAGCAAAGTCTTGTGATTGATGATCAAAGCACCGTCTGTGTGGCGTAGCTTTGTGTATAACGTGAATTCGCGAGCCTCACACCCCGGTATGAACTAGGAACGGGAGAAGGACCTCAGGGAGGGCAGGCGTTTCTTTCTAGCTAGGTGTTGTGTTGTCGTTTTTACACGGCCTGACATTTTACTTATGTGGATGATGGATAGCGAGGCCCCTCGGATATATCGGTCGATCTGGGACCGATGGAGTCATTCGTTGGCTCAGTTGCGCCCCATAGGGCGGGGAGACGTAATGTTCAGGCATAATAATCCACATCGGTGGACCGGCCCTGACGATCCAGGGGGCAGTTGCGAATGTTCCTGAGACACGGTAGTCTAGATTGTCTCGAATTCGGTAAGGACTATCTTTTGCCTTGGTTCATGACGGAAATCCAATTTCCAAATACGTGAATGTGCGGTTTTGATTGTATATATATATGGTGACATGATATATGGTACCCATGCCATCTATGATTGATAGTTATGATTCGAAATTGTTTTTGAAACATATAAACACTAGTAATAATATCAAATGCTTTTGTTTTATTTGTATCAAGCATATTTTGGCCATTATAAGGTAAAACTCTATCCTCCGGTTTGCGTTGCATTGTGTGATGGGAACTGAGTCTTATATTGGCTTCAGTTTTAAAAAGAGCATTGCGATGTTTAAAAGAATGATTTGTTTTAGAGCACTGGAGATCCGATGGAGTAAACCCGTTCCACGAAAGTGGCGTGGTCCAGTGATTAGCCATACTTTGAATGTATTGAGTAGATTTCTCATACCAGTCCCATTACTGACTCGTAGTTTGTTTCACTTTCAAACTCGGGTTCCCCTTTTTCTACACGGGCAACCTTGTATTCAGGTTTTAGCTGGCTTTCTCTGGATAGTTGGAGCTGAAGATGGATTCTATTATTTATCTCTTTTTATACTGTTCAGCTCCTATTGTACATTATGTCTGTTTTCCACTGTTGACATTTATGTATAGCTGAACTGTATTTGTACTAAGTATGATCCTGTATACTTTGTAACTCTGATGATTTCGTTTATCCAGTATATTCTATTGTGCATTATCTGGTGTATTTATTCAATTCTACTCTGCTATTATCTGTTTATGTGTTATATTCCAAGGATTACCCTTCCCGCCGTCAGTACGGGGTTTGGGGTCGTCTCATTTGGTATCAGAGCTTTGGTTAAGCTTAGTGCTGGAATATAACATATTAACGAACTCGTTAGAAATAGAACCAGTAGTGTTCTAGGATGGGTAACTCTATACAGATAGGATCAGTAATATCCTAGTATGAGTACAGCAGAATCAGAACAACTCGTTAGAGATGGGGTCAGAAGTGCCTCAGAACGAGTCGAGGGTAATATGTTTTTAAATAACGTATTTGGGATAATATATATAGTATGGTTTTAGAAATATAATTTTTGAATATATAAAAGATATATATTTGAAAAGTTAAAAACAATTTGATTGTTGTTTGTGTTGTGTGATTGTAGATTTGATTAATTAAAATTATTAAAACTATAGTTAATTTAATCAATAATGGAATGAATAGTAGAATTTATTCGATTAAATCACACACTGAACTGATTAGAAAATAGATAGAAATATACACTTGTGCATTATATATGTTTGAACAGGTAATTGGATAGCTGTTGATTAAAGATTTTATTTGCGTGCACGACAAATAGGTAAACCTTAATGAGTTGGATGCGAAATATTATTATATCAACTCCTGGGAATGCCATTGGATGCGGAGTGCTGGTTGTTCTGTGTGAAATAATAAATATCGCCATAGGATAGTAACAATTAATTTTGAACTACATTACATGGCATACTTCATCATATACCACATAAGCATTTGGATCTTGTGTGACGAGGTGGAAGATTTACCATACGAGCGAGAGGCTTGTATGGCGATGACTTTATTTTACAGGTTGAACTGATGACTGATATGGACTGTTTAAATTGTAATGATAAAATTTCCAGATTAATAAAAACCCCACACGGGTCTGGAGTTGACAATAATCACGTCTCTCTAGTCATTAGATATGGCACATGGATTATTTATTTCCCACACGGGACGAGGTGACGAGGATTTATCCTCTGGAGCAATTAAAATACACACTCCCTCAGGCTTTGACAGGGTGACGAGAATTTATTCTCTGGAGTTATTATCAATACACGCTCCCCTGTAAACACCAGATTATATCACTATAAATATGTGTATGCTTTATAAAATTTATTGGGTACCTAATACGACCGAATAAATTTCCAAACCTCTCCCCGTACAAAGGAGGTTATGGCGAAAATTTTCGAAAATTCCGGGTGTTAGCCAAATTTTTGAAGAATTTGAAAATTCTCAGAAACAGAAAAGTTGGAGAATGGAAGCCAGATTGAACGTAGAGTTGATTAATCAAACCACTTTCGACTTTGTTCCTTTTCGGGGACGAAAAGTTTCAAGTGGGGGAGATTGTAACGACCCGGAAAATCTGAACCAATTTAAAATTTTTAAATTGGCTAAAATAGTGGATTTTAAATATATAAAATAAATATTTTAAATAATAGCAATGAAAAGTGAGTTTGAATCGATGTTTGAAAATGAATATAATTAATTCTAATTATAAACAAGGCCTGAAATGGCGCGGTAGTTTCAAAATTTGAATTCAAACTTTGACTGGCCGTACCGGGTGCAAAAAAAGCGGATTTGAGTGAAACCAATAATATTTAAATCTGTTAGTGAATACGTTTCTAACAAATCTGAAAAATCAAAGTTTAATAGCGGAAAGAAAAAGTTATGGCTAAATGAATTTTCAGAAAGGTCGCTATGGAATTTATATAGCCCGTGAAATTGGCCATTTTGCAAACGACCTCGGAATTCGACGAAACCACTTTTGTTGGATCCGGGATGTGAAGTTATTTCTAGGTTTCAAATTTCATAATTTTTGAAGCTAGTATGTGAGCATGGTAAAGGAAAATGTGTTTGGTCGGTTTCTATTAAATTGGATCGACCAGAAATGGGCCATTTTTCAGACAGTCTCAGAATTCGACGAAAATAGTTTTGTTGGGAACGTATCGTCAAAACATAGCTAGATTTATTTTTTGGGAATTTTTAGAATCAGTTTGTGGCCCTGGCAAATTGAAATGTACGTTCAAATCAAATATTGAATGTTATATTTTTAATTTGAATAAAAACTGATTGAAACAGTCGAATGGGCCCACGAAACATATCCCATTATGTCAGGAATGGGGGTATTTAGCTAGGGGCGACAGTCGTTGGGTTTGGATTGGAGTTTGTATGTGAAGAGGGGTATTTTCAGATTTTAAAGAATTAAAAATTAAAAATATAATGGGTCGGCCAATCATCTTCCTCCATTATAACGCGTTGACTAGAAACAAACCCGCTCCTCCCAGTTCGTACGGCGGAAAACCTAACTCACCTTCTCTCTTCGATTTCTCATCAACCACTCAATGAAAAATTGTGATTCTTGTTTCATTTTAAAGCTCTAGAGCTTCTCTTCAAATCCATCCCAGATTCACCCATTCTTGTTTTGTATTTGTCGAGTTACGGGTCCCTGAAGTTGGCGCCTTTGAAGAGCCGCCGCCGCCACCTGGGTTGATCAAATTGGGTCCCCTCCTCGGCGCACGTGCGCCTTACGTAGGCCTTCGACGCTGCGTACTCCGATTCCAACAACGTTCTTCGGTTTGGGCAGAAATTCAATCCCTAGTTTTGAACGAACGTAGAAGAGGTACGGGTTGATCTTAATGAACTGGTTTTTACACTTAAAAGTGTTGCAAATTTTGATTACACGATAAAAATGATATCTTTTTCATATGTTGTCGAAATTCAGTGAAACAAGAGACACCGGGACCGTGAGGACGTCTTCTACATTTTAGAAGAGATCGGATATTTTTCTGAGCTCGCTACAATTTGTGGCAACGCGAAAAGCAATGTGAGATTTCTAATTTATAAACGATATGAAAACGACAATGTATAAATTATATAGTTGATGTATGAGTTATATAAGCGTTGTACACCACTTGTATAAGCGTTGTATAAGTTGAACGTTCGATATATAAGTTCTATATGCGTTGTAAAAATTATATATGTGTTGAAATAGAAGTGAAATGCTATATACAAATATATATATATATATATATATATATATATATATATATATATATACGCCCCTCGTCCAAAAACCATGGACGATATTTATTGGTTGTGATTGGTGTGAAAATTGGTTGATTACGAATGGTTGATTGGAATTGTTTGTGGTTGAAATTGATTGATTGTGGTTGAAAAATACCCGTTTGTGGTTGAGAAATATTTGGTTGAAACCACATAGGATTAGTTGTGGAAATGAAAAAAAATACATGCCGCCTGCGTGCGAACTAGATGCATGATTCCCCATTGTCAAAAGCTGCGAGGCTTTACGGTAGAGCGAGGAGCCGTACTAGGGACGGTCCCGGTTTTAACTACCCTGCCGTTATGCTGTCGAAATTTTGAATAATATTCATGTGTTAGAATTATTTTCCTGTGTTGAAATTATATTCGTCTGTTGAATAGAAAACCTTCATGTGTTGAATAGAAATTCATTCGTTGGATAGAAATTTATGTGTTGAATGATATTCGTGTTTTAAATATAAAAATCACCTTTTTATCTTTATATATAAACTATAGAAAACCTTCATGTGTTGAATCGATATTCATTCGTTGGATAGAAATTCATGTGTTGAATGGTATTCGTGTTTTAAATAAAAAAATCACCTTTTTATCTATATATACAAACTATAGAAAACCTTCGTGTTGAATTGAAATTCATTCGTTGAATAGAAATTTATGTGTTGAATGGGATTCGTGTTTTAAATATAAAAATCACCTTTTTATCTTTATATATAAACTATAGAAAACCTTCATGTGTTGAATCGATATTCATTCGTTGGATAGAAATTCATGTGTTGAATGGTATTCGTGTTTTAAATAAAAAAATCACCTTTTTATCTATATATACAAACTATAGAAAACCTTCGTGTTGAATTGAAATTCATTCGTTGAATAGAAATTCTTGTGTTGAATGGTATTCGTGTTTTAAATATAAAAATCACCTTTTTATCTATATATACAAACTATAGAAAACCTTCATGTGTTGAATCGAAATTCATTCGTTGAATTGAAATTCATGTGTTGAATGGTATTCATATTTTGAAAGAAATTGCTTTATAATAAAAATCCAATTTTTATCATCGATATGAACTATATAAAATAATCTTCTTTTGAAATAAATTGTTTTATAATAAAAATCCTATTTTTATCACCTATATTAACTATATAAAATAGTCGAGTTTTGAAATAAATTTGTAATAACCCGGAAATTCTGGGCCAGTTTAAAATTTTTATTTTGGCTATTTTAGCGAATTTTGATTATTTAAAATGAATTATTTTAAATAATATCGACGAGAAATTTATTTTGAATATAATTCGACGTATATATTATATACGTCGTCGTTAGAATATAAATATTTATATATAATTATAAATAGAATGGAAAATGGCGCGGTAGTTCGATAATTCGATTTCAAACTTCAATTGAATGTACCGGGTGCAAAACAATCCGGATTTTGGAGAAACCAAAAATAATAGGATCTAATCGTGAATATCTTTCCAACGAATCCAAGAAATTGAAATTTCATAGCGGGAATCAAAAGATATGTCTAGTTGAAAATTCTGAATAGTCGCTATGGAATTCAGGCCCTTAAAAATGGAAATTTTGCAAACGACCTCGGATTTCGACGAAACCAGTTTTGTTGGGTCCGTGTTGTCAAGTTATTGCTAGGTTTCAAATTTCATAATTTTTCGAATCAATATGTGAGCGTGGCAAAGGAAAATGCGTTTGACCATTTTCAGTGGATTTTAATCGACTGGAAATTGGCCATTTGTCAAACGACCTCAGAATTCGGCGAAACTAGTTTTGTTAGGACCGTATCGTCAATACCAAGCTAGAAAATATTTTTCGGGAATTTTTCGAGTTAGTATGTGACCCCGGTAATTTGAAAAGTACGTTTAAAATTCAATATAGTGATTTAAATGTAAATTCAACGGAAACAAATCGAAACGATCAAATCAGCTTGCGATACATATCCCATTGTGTTCGGAATGGGGGTAAAACGCTATGGACGACAGGCGGTGGGCCTCGTTTCGAGGTCGTATGTGAAAGTCAACTTTTTGGCCAATTAAATAATTAAAAAAAAAAACCCTTTATCCCCTTAACTACCAGCCCCCCCCCCCCCCCCCCCGATAATTTCAGTTCACTTTTCAAAAAAAAAAAAAAAAACGAGAAAGCAAAACGCGCCGCCGCACTAGGGCCCTCGAGCCACAGCCGACGAGCTTCCCTGTCGCCGCCGCGCCTTCGTCAGAGGCCCTCCGACGTGCCCCCCCCCTCGCTCGCTCCACTCTCCTCCCCCCCCCCACCTCTTCTGAATTCCGAGACCCCCACCCCCCCAAAAAAAAGCTCCAGCGCCCAAAATCCGATGCTCCACCACCTAAAGACCATCGCCGGCCCATGCAGGCCCCACTGCGCCTCCTGCACCACTTCCAAACGTCGGCGCCATCCTCCACCTCGCCCATCTCTCCCTCTTCTTGAAAACCGTGAGTTTTAATTTAATATTCTTTTCTGTTTTTGCATATTTAATTATAAATAAAATGAATAGGATTTTTATATGATTAAAAAAATATAATTTTTGTTTGATTAAAATTATGATTTTTGTAGGCAAGATTTGATTTTTACTTATGTAGACAAGACTTGATTTTTTTATGAAATAAAGATGTGATTTTTTTATGAAACAAAGATGTGATTTTTTTTAAATAAACAAAGGTCGGATTTTTTATTTAAATGAAAGGCGAAGTCTATGTTTTTATAAAAATGAAATCTTTAAATTTGAAAAAGCGAAGTCTATGTTTTTATAAAAATGAAATCTTTAAATTTGAAAAAGCGAAGTCTATGTTTTTATAAAAATGAAATCTTTCAATTTGAAAAAGCGAAGTCTATGTTTTTATAAAGATGAAATCTTTAAATTTGAAAAAGCGAAGTCTATGTTTTTATAAAGATGAAATCTTTAAATTTGAAAAGGCGAAGTCTATGTTTTTATAAAGATGAAATCTTTAAATTTGAAAAGGCGAAGTCTATGTGTTTATAAAGGCGAAATCTTTATTTTAGAAAAGGCGAAATCTTTAGGTGGAAAATAGCGTGATAAAAATGTAATTTTTATCTATATAACATAGTAGTAAAAATTCGATTTTTATATATTGAATAACGAAGTAAAAATTCGATTTTTATAAGTATGAAGCAATTATAAAAATATGATTTTTAAATTTAAAGTGAATAAATAAAAATGTGATTTTTATTTTTAAGAAATCAAAATATAAAATTGTGTGATTTTTATATATGTAGTGGCTACGGGCAACGAAGATGACGAAGATGCGATAGCAATGAAGATTTCTATCAAAGAAGTGCCGTGGAGTTAGGATAGCTATCTGTGAGAATTTCTCACCTTTCAATTTCTTTTCTAGTTTTATATATATATATACTAGGATGCAGACGGTGCTTAGTAGCACCCGACACAATCGTCCACAGACCATGGACTTGTTTGTTTGGTTGCATAAATTAGTTTGATGATTTGATTTGAATTTGATTGTTTGGTGAATTTGATTGATATGTGAATGGCGTGGGCCTTCACTAGACCGGGGATAAGGCTAGGCCTTGTCCCGTTTCTAGTATCGTGCCGTTATGCCGCCGAAATTTTCTAAAATAAGTTAGAAAAATAAAAATATCATTTTATTTAAAGAATGAACTGAATAGAAATTCATATGTTGGAATAAAATGTTTTGTCGTTAAAAATATAATTTTTAACGTGAATGTGAATAAATAAATATTCATTTACAAACCGGACGGTTTGTTTGTGTACACCTATTTGAAAGACATTGATTGGGACGATAAATTTCGCACATCGCCCAACTGCACAAATAAAATCTGTGTTTGATTGTTTGAAACCCCACACGGGTGTTGGGATGAAATTTGAAGTTCACTCATCCTGATTGATTAAATATGTCGATCGATTGATTGACAGGCTGTTATAAGCATTAGATATCTATATTTGATGCTTATACAGTGTAGTGCACTTTGGTTGATGGTTGATTATTTATCGTTGCTATTATATACATGTGTTGTATGAAAATCCATATAATTAACTTTATATGGTAATTGATTGGGCCTCATTCCAATCGTGAAAATAAAGAATATTTTGATAATAACAAATATTTTGATAATAGGAAATATTTGAAATGGAATATTGGAAAATATCAATATATGAAGCCGTGTTGATTAGATTGACGTCATTTTGACGTGAACGATATTTAAAACGATTTCGAAATGAATTGAATTGAAAACGATTTCGAAATGAATTGAATTGAAAACGATTTCGAAATGAATTGAATTGAAAACGATTTCGAAATGAATTGAATTGAAAACGATTTCGAAATGAATTGAATTGAAAACGATTTCGAAATGAATTGAATTGAAAACGATTTCGAAATGAATTGAATTGAAAACGATTTCGAAATGAATTGAATTGAAAACGATTTCGAAATGAATTGAATTGAAAGCGAATTGAAATGAATTGAAATTGAATTGAAATTTGAATTGAATAGAAATGAATTTTAAAACGAATTTATAAAGAAGAATTCAATTTTGATTTGAATTGAAACGGAAGTTGAAATTGCTTTTGGAAACGAATTTAAAACTATTTATATAATTCGTTTTAAATAGTAATCGATGAAATATATATTATATATATTATATATATAATATAATGGCCTGAATAGAACGCGCCGCGCCGCGGCAGTTCGTGAATTTCGACCATTTATTTCAAACGGACATTACGGGAGATCCGACCGTCGGATTCTCCTAAAACCAGAACCGTTGGGTTCGTATCGAAAAGAGCTTTCTAACGAATATTAGAAATTAGAAATCTAACGGTTGGATTTGGAGATACGTCCAAATCAAATTCGAAAAAGGTCGTTGTAAGTGCAGTTCGATGGCCGTTGATGCAAATCGACTGTAAGGGCCTTGATAAAATTATTAAAAATAGTAATAATTTGTGTAAAATCATAAGAAATGATTTAGAAAGATTTGGGATGAAAAACTCCATATTTGAAAAGATAAAAATAGATTTTTATCGAAATGAACTAGTTTTGAACTAGAATTATAATTCTATTTATTTTTAAATAAATAAATTGAATTTGAAGTGGTTTTGAAAATAACCAAAATTTCCAATGATTGCATTGGAATGGATTTGAATCGAAATTGTCTTCGGAATATTTCGATGTTGGATTTCGTGATTATACAAATGTTGTTATGGAAATTTGAAAGATATATATATATATCGTTATTTCCAATGCGATGTTTGTTAGTCGTAGAATTTGATATTGAATATAAGCCGGTATATTTTCTATTCAGAGCCTTGTATTGAATATCAAATGTGATTTGGGTTTGTCGTGAACGGTGTCTTCACTAACACTGTTCTTGAACCCAGTTGAGAAAAGATTAAATCTTTTTGTTTAGATTTAACGAAGTGTACCAATTAAATGATATTTAATTGGAATTGAATTAGTATTAATTTTTGGGTTTATCGTGAACAGTGTTTTAAATAACACATGTTCTTTAACCCGATAATTAATGGAATGTGATTTTGGGTTTATCGTGAACCGTGTTTTAAATGACACTGATTCTTTAACCCAGTCGAAGATTAAAACTAAGTGGAGTTTTAATGAATCTTTAATTAGATTGAAATGATCGAAAATGGAGTATCACCAGTTTTGCTCCAGGCGATAGTTAAATCTTTAATTAGATTTGAACGTGAAATGGTAATTGAATTTACCGATAACACTGTGGTGTTAGATATGAAGTATTACCAGTTTTTACTTCATGGGATGAATAGGTTGGGATGGGGAAATTAAAATAAATGATTACTTCGGTAAGGTTCGCTAATCCCGACTAGTTTGAATTGAGATTCAAAAATAGAATAAAGAATAAATTCAAGAGATTTATCTTTGATAAAATTAATGGGAACCTTTTCCTATGAATGTGAGATTTAGAAACTAACTGTCGGTTAGCCATGCAGAATGGTTTTCTGGATATTGATCTGATGTTGGTTTCGGCCTTCGGGGTTAATATTTGGGAAATTATTCTCTTGATTAATTTACGGTTAGTGACTAATGAATTGGAATGAGGCGTATGTTGTGTTTGTGTAACACTTATTTAAAATATACGCGAGTTATTCGGAAAGACCGGGTTTATCCCATTTTGAATAACTGATACGACGATAAGTCGAAGATGAAGACGATGGTCGAAGACCAGAAGTCTTCACGTCGTTTGGGTAATTACTGATGATCTTGATTGGGCTGTACACCCAAGAAGATGGAAACAGTTAGTGATCGTCCAGACGTACTTGGAGATCGATGGATATGCGGGGTACTAGGTGCCTCCGGTTTCGTTCAGCCCCAGAACGGACTTGTAAATGGACTGTGTGTCTGACATTGGATTTTAGTCTGTGTGTTTGATTTCTATTAAATATATATCTGTTTGGCGGCGGAGAATTTATTCTCTTGCTTAACGCCCTTCTCTGAGACGTACGAGCTCAGGGGTTATATATTGATGGATATCAAACGCATGGAGTGAATTGCCTGTGTGGCATGCCTAAGTGGCAATTGATCGAGGCTTCTATTGAAAAGCAAAGTCTTGTGGTGATGATCAAAGCAAGGCCTTTGTGGCGTAGCTTTGTGTAACGTTTAGTTCGCGTGTTTCACACCCGGTATGAACCAAAAACGGGAGAGGACGTCAGGGAGGGCATGCGTTTCTTTCTAGCTAGAAGTGGCGTCAGTGGTTTTACACGCCCTGACGAGTTTGACTTATGTGGTTGTTGCTGTTGCGAGGCGCCTCGGATTGATCGGTCGTTCTCGAACCGATGGAGTCATTTAGTTGGCTCGTTTACGCCCCATAGGGCGGAGGAACGCATGTTCAGGGTTTAAGTTTAATCCACATCGGTGGACTGGCCCTGAGGATCCAAGGGCCCACCTGAGTCTGGGTCCTGTGGCTCGGGCTAGAGAGTCACGAATCGGTAGAGGACTATCTTTTGCCTCGGTTCATAGACGGAAATCCAATTTCCAAATACGTGACATTTGCGGTTTTATTTGTAGAGCCTAGTATGGCGACATAGTGGGATGGGGCGCTCATGCCGCCTATGATTGATACTTATGATTTGAAGTTGTTTTATACACTATGCACTTATAATAGTATCAAATGATTTGTTTTAAACGTATCAAGCATTCTTTGGCTGTTATAAGGGAAAACCCTATCCCCCGGCTTGCGTTGCATTGTGTGATAGGACCTGGGTCTTATAACAGCTTCATTTTTCTTTATTTAGCATTGCGCTGTTTGTTTTATGCACTGGTATTCTTGGGAGGAAACCCGTTCCGTGTTATACGGCGTGGTCCCTTGATTTACCTAACTTTAAAATAAAGAATTAATAACTGTTTTAGTTCTCACACCAGTCCCATGACGGACCTGGAGTTTATTGTTTTAACCTAAACTCTGGGTGCCCTTATTTTGACACGGGCAGCTAGTAGTTTTGGTTTTGCAGATTTATATTCACAGGATCCTGGTTTACAGCTGGAACGGTATCCGGAAAGCTTTGTATCCGTATATCTCCTTCTAGTTGTGTATTGTATTATTTTCCGCTGCGATGTATTTAAATGTAATTTAAATCTCTGATATTTCTGTGTAATATTTATTTGTTTATACTCTGTATATTCTTGTAATCTGATGCATTATTGTGATATACATTGAAATGTTCTTCTGTATGCGTTCTGTTGTGGCTTGTTCTCGAACTATCCGACGCTTTCCTGGTACGGGGAAGTTACGGGTTTTCACAGTTGGTATCAGAGCTTTGGTTTACAAAGCTAGAGAACAAGACACATTAGAACCGTACGAAAGAATTCATCAGATATTGGATTAGCAATATCCAATTAGAATGACTCGTTAGAGATAGGATCAGTAGTATCCTAGAATGAGTGTGAAGAGTATATTTTTCAAATGAAAACAATTTTTGTTTTGAAAATTTAAATCAATTATTCGTATTTGATTATCTATTTATATTGATGTGGACAATCCAGTATAAATAGATTTTGCGTATACGTCTGATCCGCGTGTATTCGAAATTTTAATATACTGGATAGATATAGAATTACACTCTAATCGCCCGGAGATGATTTTGATGATGGAGCTCCATCATTAGAATTTATGTTCGAGTGACGAAAGTGGGCTTTCTATATATTTCCTATTGACTGGTGTGAGAACCAAAATTAGATAAGGCCTATTGTTGTGATTTGGCATCAAAAACATGATTTTTGTATATGTACCAAAGTTATGAATTTGAAACTCTAATTCACTAATTGATTGATGTTTGGGTTGTTTGTTTATTGGTTTGCTAATTTTTAGCCATTTAGCCTAATTGAATCGAATATTGAATTATATTGAAAATTGGTTGCGTTTGCTTGCATATACTTGTACTTACATTGAACAGGTCATAGCAAGGAGGCTAGAGCAGAGAATAAAATTTGTTTGCCCGACAAATAGGTACATGTTTACTACATAATTTACTGTTTTGTTTGGGTGATGATGATTTTATGAGCCTATTGGCTAGCCGCTTGGCTTTTTCTTTTTCTTTTTGAGATCTGAAGGACTGGGGAAGCTATTTGAAATTCCCCGATGCTCCCGGTGCAGGGGAGGTTATGGCGAAATTTTTCGAAAATTTAGGGTGTTAGCCAAATTTTTGAAATTTTGAAAATTCTCAGAAACTGAAAAGTTGGAGAATGGAAGCCAGATCGAACGTAGAATGGGTTAATCAAACCACTTTCGACTTTGTTCCTTTTCGGGGACGAAAAGTTTTAAGTGGGGGAGATTGTAATAACCCGGAAATTCTGGGCCAGTTTTAAATTTTTATTTTGGCTATTTTAGCGAATTTTGATTATTTAAAATGAATTATTTTAAATAATATCGACGAGAAATTTATTTTGAATATAATTCGACGTATATATTATATACGTCGTCGTTAGAATATAAATATTTATATATAATTATAAATAGAATGGAAAATGGCGCGGTAGTTCGATAATTCGATTTCAAACTTCAATTGAATGTACCGGGTGCAAAATAATCCGGATTTTGGTGAAACCAAAAATAATAGGATCTAATTGTGAATATCTTTCCAACGAATCCGAGAAATTGAAATTTCATAGCGGGAATCAAAAGATATGTCTAGTTGAAAATTCTGAATAGTCGCTATGGAATTCAGGCACTTAAAAATGGAAATTTTGCAAACGACCTCGGATTTCGACGAAACCAGTTTTGTTGGGTCCGTGGTGTCAAGTTATTACTAGGTTTCAAATTTCATAATTTTTCGAATTAATATGTGAGCGTGGCAAAGGAAAATGCGTTTGACCATTTTCAGTGGATTTTAATCGACTGGAAATTGGCCATTTTTCAAACGACCTCAGAATTCGGCGAAACTAGTTTTGTTAGGACCGTATCGTCAATACAAAGCTAGAAAATATTTTTCGGGAATTTTTCGAGTTAGTATGTGACCCCGGTAATTTGAAAAGTACGTTTAAAATTCAATATAGTGATTTAAATGTAAATTCAACGGAAACAAATCGAAACGATCAAATCAGCTTGCGATACATATCCCATTATGTTCGGAATGGGGGTAAAACGCTATGGACGACAGGCGGTGGGCCTCGTTTCGAGGTCGTATGTGAAAGTCAACTTTTTGGCCAATTAAATAATTAAAAAAAAAACCCTTTCTCCCCTTAACTACCAGGCCCCCCCCCCCCCCGATAATTTCAGTTCACTTTTCAAAAAAAAAAAAAAAGAAACGAGAAAGCAAAACGCGCCGCCGCCCTAGGGCCCTCGAGCCACCGCCGACGAGCTTCCCTGTCGCCGCCGTGCCTTCGTCGGAGGCCCTCCGACGTGCCCCCCCTCGCTCGCTCCACTCTCCTCCCCCCCCCCTCTTCTGAATTCCGAGACCCCCCCCCCAAAAAAAGCTCCAGCGCCCTAAATCCGATGCTCCACCACCTAAAGACCATCGCCGGCCCATGCAGGCCCCACTGCGCCTCCTGCACCACTTCAAAACGTCGGCGCCATCCTCCACCTCGCCCATCTCTCCCTCTTCTTGAAAACCGTGAGTTTTAATTTAATATTCTTTTCTGTTTTTGCATATTTAATTATAAATAAAATGAATAGGATTTTTATATGATTAAAAAAATATAATTTTTGTTTGATTAAAATTATGATTTTTGTAGGCAAGTTTTGATTTTTACTTATGTAGACAAGACTTGATTTTTTTATGAAATAAAGATGTGATTTTTTTATGAAACAAAGATGTGATTTTTTTAAATAAACAAAGGTCGGATTTTTTATTTAAATGAAAGGCGAAGTCTATGTTTTTATAAAAATGAAATCTTTAAATTTGAAAAAGCGAAGTCTATGTTTTTATAAAAATGAAATCTTTAAATTTGAAAAAGCGAAGTCTATGTTTTTATAAAGATGAAATCTTTAAATTTGAAAAAGCGAAGTCTATGTTTTTATAAAGATGAAATCTTTAAATTTGAAAAAGCGAAGTCTATGTTTTTATAAAGATGAAATCTTTAAATTTGAAAAGGCGAAGTCTATGTTTTTATAAAGATGAAATCTTTAAATTTGAAAAGGCGAAGTCTATGTGTTTATAAAGGCGAAATCTTTATTTTAGAAAAGGAGAAATCTTTAGGTGGAAAATAGCGTGATAAAAATGTAATTTTTATCTATATAACGTAGTAGTAAAAATTCGATTTTTATATATTGAATAACGAAGTAAAAATTCGATTTTTACAAGTATGAAGCAATTATAAAAATATGATTTTTAAATTTAAAGTGAATAAATAAAAATGTGATTTTTATTTTTAAGACATCAAAATATAAAAATGTGTGATTTTTATATATGTAGTGGCTACGGGCAACGAAGATGACGAAGATGCGATAGCAATGAAGATTTCTATCAAAGAAGTGCCGTGGAGTTAGGATAGCTATCTGTGAGAATTTCTCACCTTTCAATTTCTTTTCTAGTTTTATATATATATATATACTAGGATGCAGACGGTGCTTAGTAGCACCCGACACAATCGTCCACAGACCATGGACTTGTTTGTTTGGTTGCATAAATTAGTTTGATGATTTGATTTGAATTTGATTGTTTGGTGAATTTGATTGATATGTGAATGGCGTGGGCCTTCACTAGACCGGGGATAAGGCTAGGCCTTGTCCCATTTCTAGTATCGTGCCGTTATACCGCCGAAATTTTCTAAAATAAGTTAGAAAAATAAAAATATCATTTTATTTAAAGAATGAACTGAATAGAAATTCATATGTTGGAATAAAATGTTTTGTCGCTAAAAATATAATTTTTAACGTGAATGTGAATAAATAAATATTCATTTACAAACCGGACGGTTTGTTTGTGTACACCTATTTGAAAGACATTGATTGGGACGATAAATTTCGCACATCGCCCAACTGCACAAATAAAATCTGTGTTTGATTGTTTGAAACCCCACACAGGTGTTGGGATGAAATTTGAAGTTCACTCATCCTGATTGATTAAATATGTCGATCGATTGATTGACAGGCTGTTATAAGCGTTAGATATCTATATTTGATGCTTATACAGTGTAGTGCACTTTGGTTGATGGTTGATTATTTATCGTTGCTATTATATACATGTGTTGTATGAAAATCCATATAATTAACTTTATATGGTAATTGATTGGGCCTCATTCCAATCGTGAAAATAAAGAATATTTTGATAATAACAAATATTTTGATAATAGGAAATATTTGAAATGGAATATTGGAAAATATCAATATATGAAGCCGTGTTGATTAGATTGACGTCATTTTGACGTGAACGATATTTAAAACGATTTCGAAATGAATTGAATTGAAAACGATTTCGAAATGAATTGAATTGAAAACGATTTCGAAATGAATTGAATTGAAAACGATTTCGAAATGAATTGAATTGAAAACGATTTCGAAATGAATTGAATTGAAAACGATTTCGAAATGAATTGAATTGAAAGCGAATTGAAATGAATTCAAATTGAATTGAAATTTGAATTGAATAGAAATGAATTTTAAAATGAATTTATAAAGAAGAATTCAATTTTGATTTGAATTGAAACGGAAGTTGAAATTGCTTTTGGAAACGAATTTAAAACTATTTATATAATTCGTTTTAAATAGTAATCGACGAAATATATATTATATATATTATATATATAATATAATGGCCTGAATAGAACGCGCCGCGCCGCGACAGTTCGTGAATTTCGACCATTTATTTCAAACGGACATTACGGGAGATCCGACCGTCGGATTCTCCTAAAACCGGAACCGTTGGGTTCGTATCGAAAAGAGCTTTCTAACGAATATTAGAAATTAGAAATCTAACGGTTGGATTTGGAGATACGTCCAAATCAAATTCGAAAAAGGTCGCTGTAAGTGCAGTTCGATGGCCGTTGATCCAAATCGACTGTAAGGGCCTTGATAAAATTATTAAAAATAGTAATAATTTGTGTAAAATCATAAGAAATGATTTAGAAAGATTTGGGATGAAAAACTCCATATTTGAAAAGATAAAAATAGATTTTTATCGAAATGAACTAGTTTTAAACTAGAATTATAATTCTATTTATTTTTAAATAAATAAATTGAATTTGAAATGGTTTTGAAAATAACCAAAATTTCCAATGATTGCCTTGGAATGGATTTGAATCGAAATTGTCTTCGGAATATTTCGATGTTGGATTTCGTGATTATACAAATGTTGTTATGGAAATTTGAAAGATATATATATATATATCGTTATTTCCAATGCGATGTTTGTTAGTCATAGAATTTGATATTGAATATAAGCCGGTATATTTTCTATTCAGAGCCTTGTATTGAATATCAAATGTGATTTGGGTTTGTCGTGAATGGTGTCTTCACTAACACTGTTCTTGAACCCAGTTGAGAAAAGATTAAATCTTTTTGTTTAGATTTAACGAAGTGTACCAATTAAATGATATTTAATTGGAATTGAATTAGTATTAATTTTTGGGTTTATCGTGAACAGTGTTTTAAATAACACATGTTCTTTAACCCGATAATTAATGGAATGTGATTTTGGGTTTATCGTGAACCGTGTTTTAAATGACACTGATTCTTTAACCCAGTCGAAGATTAAAACTAAGTGGAGTTTTAATGAATCTTTAATTATATTGAAATGATCGAAAATGGAGTATCACCAGTTTTGCTCCAGGCGATAGTTAAATCTTTAATTAGATTTGAACGTGAAATGTAATTGAATTTACCGATAACACTGTGGTGTTAGATATGAAGTATTACCAGTTTTTACTTCATGGGATGAATAGGTTGGGATGGGGAAATTAAAATAAATGATTACTTCGGTAAGGTTCGCTAATCCCGACTAGTTTGAATTGAGATTCAAAAATAGAATAAAGAATAAATTCAAGAGATTTATCTTTGATAAAATTAATGGGAACCTTTTCCTATGAATGTGAGATTTAGAAACTAACTGTCGGTTAGCCAAGCAGAATGGTTTTCTGGATATTGATCTGATGTTGGTTTCGGCCTTCGGGGTTAATATTTGGGAAATTATTCTCTTGATTAATTTACGGTTAGTGACTAATGAATTGGAATGAGGCGTATGTTGTGTTTGTGTAACACTTATTTAAAATATACGCGAGTTATTCGGAAAGACCGGGTTTATCCCATTTTGAATAACTGATACGACGATAAGTCGAAGATGAAGACGATGGTCGAAGACCAGAAGTCTTCACGTCATTTGGGTAATTACTGATGATCTTGATTGGGCTGTACACCCAAGAAGATGGAAACAGTTAGTGATCGTCCAGACGTACTTGGAGATCGATGGATATGCGGGGTACTAGGTGCCTCCGGTTTCGTTCAGCCCCAGAACGGACTTGTAAATGGACTGTGTGTCTGACATTGGATTTTAGTCTGTGTGTTTGATTTCTATTAAATATATATCTGTTTGGCGGCGGAGAATTTATTCTCTTGCTTAACGCCCTTCTCTGAGACGTACGAGCTCAGGGGTTATATATTGATGGATATCAAACGCATGGAGTGAATTGCCTGTGTGGCATGCCTAAGTGGCAATTGATCGAGGCTTCTGTTGAAAAGCAAAGTCTTGTGGTGATGATCAAAGCAAGGCCTTTGTGGCGTAGCTTTGTGTGACGTTTACTTCGCGTGTTTCACACCCAGTATGAACCAAAAACGGGAGAGGACGTCAGGGAGGGCATGCGTTTCTTTCTAGCTAGAAGTGGCGTCAGTGGTTTTACACGCCCTGACGAGTTTGACTTATGTGGTTGTTGCTGTTGCGAGGCGCCTCGGATTGATCGGTCGTTCTCGAACCGATGGAGTCATTTAGTTGGCTCGTTTACGCCCCATAGGGCGGAGGAACGCATGTTCAGGGTTTAAGTTTAATCCACATCGGTGGACTGGCCCTGAGGATCCAAGGGCCCACCTGAGTCTGGGTCCTTGGCTCGGGCTAGAGAGTCACGAATCGGTAGAGGACTATCTTTTGCCTCGGTTCATAGACGGAAATCCAATTTCCAAATACGTGACATTTGCGGTTTTATTTGTAGAGCCTAGTATGGCGACATAGTGAGATGGGGCGCTCATGCCGCCTATGATTGATACTTATGATTTGAAGTTGTTTTATACACTATGCACTTATAATAGTATCAAATGATTTGTTTTAAACGTATCAAGCATTCTTTGGCTGTTATAAGGGAAAACCCTATCCCCCGGCTTGCGTTGCATTGTGTGATAGGACCTGGGTCTTATAACAGCTTCATTTTTCTTTATTTAGCATTGCGCTGTTTGTTTTATGCACTGGTATTCTTGGGAGGAAACCCGTTCCGTGTTATACGGCGTGGTCCCTTGATTTACCTAACTTTAAAATAAAGAATTAATAACTGTTTTAGTTCTCACACCCGTCCCATGACTGACCTGGAGTTTATTGTTTTAACCTAAACTCTGGGTGCCCTTATTTTGACACGGGCAGCTAGTAGTTTTGGTTTTGCAGATTTATATTCACAGGATCCTGGTTTACAGCTGGAACGGTATCCGGAAAGCTTTGTATCCGTATATCTCCTTCTAGTTGTGTATTGTATTATTTTCCGCTGCGATGTATTTAAATGTAATTTAAATCTCTGATATTTCTGTGTAATATTTATTTGTTTATACTCTGTATATTCTTGTAATCTGATGCATTGTTGTGATATACATTGAAATGTTCTTCTGTATGCGTTCTGTTGTGGCTTGTTCTCGAACTATCCGACGCTTTCCTGGTACGGGGAAGTTACGGGTTTTCACAAAATTGTTTTACATTAAAAATCACATTTTTATTATATACATGAATTATTAAAAATAGTAAAGTGTTGAAATAGAAAACAGTTAGATAAAAATATCATTTTTATCAAATGTATGAAATTCATATAGTTTTAAAATCGAAGAATAGATATATATATATATTTAAATAGAATTGAAATATATCAAATAATGAAGCTACAGTTCGTATTTTGAAATCGTGATTTCAAACGATTAGTGCGGGAGATCCGCTCATCGGATTTTCCCGAAACCGCAACCGTTGGGTTCGCTTTGGAAATATTTTTCCAACGGCACCAACTTTTTAAAAATCCAACGGTTGGATTGTCTGGAATGTTTAATTCAAATCTGAAGAAAAATAGCGCCAGAGTCGATTATATTTATATATATATAAATATAATTATATTTAATCGAATAACGATGTTGCAGTTCGTATTTTGAAATTGAAACTTCAAACGATTATACCGGGAGATCCGACCGTCGGATTTTCCCGAAATTGGAACCGTGGGATTCGCTTTGAAAAGATCTTTCTAATGATGTAAATTTTATGAAGATCCAACGGTTAGATTTTCAGATATGTGTAAATCAAATCTGAAGAAAAATAGCGCCACGACCGCGTTATTGCCCGAAGCGTCGTTTTGAATAAATTGGCTATTTTAAAAATAAATAAAAATAGCTATGAATCATTATAAAATATCATAAACGATATGGATGAGAAATTTAGAAACTAACTGAAGGTTGGCTAAGTCGAATGGTTTCCTGGGTGTTGATCTGATGTTGGTTTCGGCCTTCGGGGTTAATATTTGGGAAATCGTTCTCTTACTAATTCACTTTTAGTGACTAATGAATTGAAATGATGCGTAGTAGTGTTTGCATAGCACTTGTTTATTATATACGCGAGTTGCTCAGAAAGATCGGGTTTATCCCATTCTGAATAACTGAATGGACGACAAGAAATCGAAGATGAAGACGGTGGTTGAAGACCGGAAGTCTTCACCTCATTTGGATGGTAACTGATGTCCTGATTGGTAGGCATCCCGAAATATGGATAATGAGTGGTGATCGTCCAGATGTACGTGGAGATTGATGGGTTTGCGGGTATATAGTGCCTCCGGTTTCGTTCAGACCCAGAACGGACTTGTAAATGGACTGTGTGTCTAACATTGGATTTTATTCTGTATTGATTGATCTCTATTAAGTATACATATGTTTGGCGGCGGAGAATTTATTCTTTTTCTTAACGCCCTTCTCTGAAACGCACGAGCTCAGAGGTTGTATATCGATGGATATCAGTTGCATGGCATGAATTGCTAGTGTGGCATGCCTAAGTGGCAAATGATCAGGGCTTCTGTTGAAAACAAAGTCTTGTGATTGATGATCAAAGAACTGCCTGTGTGGCGTAGCTTTGTGTATAATGTGAATTCGTGAGCCTCACACAGCGGTATGAACCAGAAACAGGAGAAGGACCTCAGGGAGGCCATGCATTTCTTTCTAGCTAGGAGTTGTGTCGGTGTTTTTACACGGCCTGACATTTTACCACTACAACAGAAATACCCTTTTGCAACTGCCGAAAACAGTTGTAATAAGTCTATTACAACTAACATCCACCAGTCTTTATATCCGGAGTTGTGATAGAACATAATCATTTTACAACTGTTTTTGATAGTTGCATTTTAACATTTCAACAACTGTTTTCGTCAGTTGCACTAATGGTTTATAAAAGTTGTAGAATCTACTGCAGCCTATAATGGCGATTGCAGCAAATATTTTGCAGCATACACTAATAATTCAGCTATTACAAGCACTATTAACCATAAATTTCATAATACTATAATTAAAATCTATATTTCATTAACAACAACCGCAATCATATAAGTTATTCAAAACAACACAAACCGTTCACATTCATAATAATCGAAAACAATTCAAGTTTACACCCTTTTCGAATTTATAACTCTATTACAAAACATAACTAAATCGATAACAAATATCAATAAAAGTACATACACTTGAGAATTATTTGCTAACAATTTGATTCTGCTTGCAATGGCTATCATAACCAAGGAAACCACAAAGTAGTCGCTCATCCAAACTTCCCATCCCAGTAACTTTTCTACATTGGCTCTGTCAAAAATCCACCAAAGAAGTACACAAAGATTAAGACTTCTACTGCATATAACGTAGCTGTATATAAATTTTTTTTTTAAAGAAACCCTAATGAAGCAATAAAGATGCATATACATATTTATGCACAAAATAGGAATAAAAGATTTACACAACTTGATGTGTGTTCTAGAGAACAGAGCAAGCACAGCAGGCTTTAGTTGGATAAAACTAAAGATAAATCCTTTGCTCTTTATTGCCTGTATTGCAACATGTAAGGTTTTTCCCAAGAACTCAAAGTTCATTTTATCATGTCTTGAGTTTTGAGAAGATAGCTGCAATTTAAATGGAATAGAAATATATTAGATCTTCCATATGCATGAAATACAAAATGAATAACATGCATGGTACTTTCATACAGAAAAAGCCAAGCTAACATGCAAGTGAGCAGAATAAATAACTTGCTTGCAATTTAACCCATACAAACTAAGAACTATGTATAAAAAACAATCTTACCTAACTGTCCCTGGAAAATTCTCTTGAATGAAAGAATGGTACTTGTGTTCCCAACCTATATGCAATCACTGGACAAAAGCTGAAATATTTGTTGAATGTACATTTAGCTAAATTAACAAAAATTGTGATGCAAAATCCCATAGGACAAATCAGCCAAAGGTGAAAAATATTACCAAAGATATTTACAATTCTTTATTTTCGTAGGATTTTTATAATATGGTGTGGAACATAACAGTACCATATGATATTCCGCTGGAAGGAACATCCAAATTTCGATCTAAAGGCATGTCAATGACAATTTTTTTTTAAAAACCTATCCCCCTTTTCGGATACTGTAGCAAATCCTAATTACTTTGGATATACTTATGAATTTAAATGCGAACGAATGCTTTGATATAAGAAAGTTAATACTTCAATCAATTATATTATCTTTTTTATTTGGTAACACTTCAGGCTGCTTTAACTGCAACACCTTGTTGTTTTACAATGAATTATATTATGCCTGTTAGTTTCAAAGCTTTCAGTACACTCAATAAATTTATATCTACACAAAAGAAAAGGAGTACAACCCTAAGTCAAAAGAATCCACATGGTTTTTCTGTCTAGAAGAAGAAAAGAAAAGAAATAACCTTTGTTTCAGTTTAAAGAGAAAACACAATAATGATTAGTCTATGAAATGCAATAATTAACCCACTCACAAGCATAATTGATTGTCGAAGACACACTGCAGCAGTTAAAGATTTTTACAACATTTAACGGGGTTATCTCCAAAATATAATAGTGCATCGACTGAAAATAGACCGATCAGTTCCAAATGTTCCTAGGATTAAAAAAATTAAGATTGCGTTTTCACCTTTTTACATCATAACGTGGTTTCGAGAGAGAAAGAACTTGTAAAGCAGTATGATAAGTGGGAACAATCTATTAGGGAGAAACAAATCAGGACAGTTAATGAATCCTGGTAATAATATCATGGTAATAAACTCCTTTTATAAAATATAAAACTGCTAGAAATATGTAAAAAATAAACTTTCATTGGCATTATTTCAAAATGCACCAATACATGCATTGATGCATCTTCAAGGAACATAGCTGAAAGAAAATTTCAACACTGTAAGAACAAAACTGCTCATTTTAAAGAAGAAACTCCCATATCTGTAACCATCTCTGTTTTTTCTTGCCTTCAATTTATCAACAAAAATTTCTTTTATGATAACCGTATCAAATTTTTATTATTATATCATTTTTGTACAGAAAGAACATGAAGGAGAAAAAAAAATATTTACAGCACCGATATTAAAGAAACTTCTGGTGATCGACCACATGAGAAACTAGTTCGTTCATGTAATATAAAACCTACAATACAAGCCCTTCGTTATGATTAGAACATAGGGATATATTTTTATAAGATACCAAGTTGGTGTTGTATTGATTTTCCAACCTTATTCGAGAACAAATCAAAATAATGATATATCAAAATTTTCTTAAATTTGGAGACGGGAAAAAAAATACTAACATCAGAAATGCAAATAAAATGAGAAATACATAAATGAAGTACCTTTTGTTCTTGTTAACATGCTAGCAACAAATCGTAACCGAAGATCCATGTCGTGCAATCGAGTTGGTTATTGACTGTTGTCATCTGTTTGGTCGAATTCTAAGAGTCTTTGCTGCGGCAGAATTCTAGATTCTACCTTGATGACTAAGCATGAACAGCCAACAACCTTCTTAGCCTTTCCTTATGAATCAATTTTGCAAAGCCGAGGAAAACAATACATTACAATGGTAAACAGTGGAATTTTGACTGTAACATCAAATAAACCTAACAATGACTTTAGAAAATATTAATCACAAAGTCTAAAGCAATGCAAGGTTCAATTGATTATTGAAAGACATGATGAAAATTTTGAATGGTTTGAATACAAATTACAGGTGTTGTTATTGGCGACCTACAACTAAATGGTAGGCTAAAGAACAATTTTATCAAAAGTCCAATGAATTACAATATTTGTGCAAACAAAATTAAAGAATCATGTTCGCACTCTATTTAACGACTGTCCCATTAAAAACTAAGGGTCATCACAAGAAAATATGTTAGAAAATAAAGAAATTCTTCTATACTCATCAATAATTAGAGCTACAACTTACACGATTCAAGTTGCAGCTGTCGCCAAAGTCGAGAATCCATTCACGCGCCAGTCATGTGCTATAATTGGAAAGATCCTGCTTTTCCATTTCTGAAGTCGAGAATCCATTCATCTCTTGCTCGGTCGTGATCCATCATGTAGAAATCTAATGGATTTCGTGAAACCCTAAATAATTTAGGGGAAACTAACGAGCTAATGTTTGGAAAATAGGGACTCGATGAGGAAGCTTCTGGACGAGTAAGCTTTTAATTAAACAACTCAACAGGCATCGCACAAATAATTATATTAGTGAGCCCGCTTGAAAATTGAGGTGCCGCTATTTTTTTTGGAACCGTAAAGTTTGCTCTGATTAAAACCAGCGTGTGCAATTGAATAAAGGTCTAACGCTGTTTGTTTCAACGATCGGTTAAGCAATCTCGAATCAATTCTAGCTAGTTAAGTCATTTAAACATTCGCTTCGTCTATGAAGTCCATTCAACATAAGAAATAAAATGAAAACATAATGCAAATTTTTTATAAAAAGATGTATAACTTTGTTGATGAATATTTTATCAAGTTGTAAATTTACTTAAAATATTATTTATTGATTTTTGAATTTATCAAATTTCAATTTTTTTTTAAATATTTAAAATGTAATTTTTACAACTTTTAAACTTTTTGAAATACTAATGGTTAAATAAAATTAAGAACTATAACTATTATATATATATTAATATTACTTCTAATTATCAAATGTTGCTTATTAGTCATTAATTGTTAAAAATTAATAAATAAATAGTAAATATTTAACTATTGGCCTTAATTATTTATTATTACTTCTTAATTACTAGTAGCAATTATTAATTAATAATAATCAATAGTAAATTTTAAATGCTGTAATATCAAATTGCACTCACAATTTTTAACAAATTTTACAAATATTTAAAATTTATTTTAACTAATTTCTAATTTTCAAAATTCCCAAGATATACGTTATAATTTTCAGCGGTAATTAGTAAATAATAAATCGAACTAAAAAACAAAAATTAATCACTAATTATTGCTTGTTTACAATCAATTATTGGTTTTTAATTTTTATTTATTATTTATTACATGTTAATTATATTTTAACATTTGTTATTGAAAGTTAATTATTATGTATATTACCAATTATCAATTATTAAGTATCTAATAGTAATAATCAAAAGCTAATTACTATTTTTAGTTAATAAATATTATCTATTAATAATTAATATTAATTATTGATTTGCAAGGTTACTATAAAATTGATTATTGAATATTATTTATTTGTTTTACTTATTAATAATTATATTAATCATTGATTATTTAATAATATTTATTGATGTTAATTATTAGCCTTTTTTTATTGACAGTTTAATTACTAATTATTAAGTATTATTATTTAATCACAAATATTTAATTATAATTATTAGATAGAGTAAAGTGAAAATTTTAAAAACGAATATAATAATCGACCAAAAAGAAGAGTGGTTAAAAACAAACATCTTCTACAACTGACAAAAATAGTTGTAATAGACATTTATTACAACAGGCAAAAAATAATAGTTGCGAAAAATATACATCTTTTACAACTGACAAAAATAGTTATAGTAGATATCTATTACTACTGACATGAAATAAGAGTTGTCGAAAATAAGTATCTATTACAACTGGCCAAGGAGAACAGTTGTAATAGGCGTCTATTACAACTAGCAGCGTAAAAGAGTTGTTAAAAAGTAAACTATTATAACTTACAAAATAAAACAGTTGTAAAAAATATCTATTACAACTGTCGTTTTGTGACAGTTGTAAAATTACAGTTGTAGTAGGGTATTTTTGTTGTAGTGTACTTATGTGGACGATGGATAGCGAGGCGCCTCGGATATATCGGTCGATCCGGGACCGATGGAGTCACTCGTTGGCTCATTTGCGCCCCATAGGGCGGGGAGACGTATTGTTCCGGCATAATAATCCACATCGGTGGACCGGCCTTGACGATCCAGGGGGCAGTTGTGGATGTTCCTGAGACATGGTAGGCTAGATTGTCTCGAATTCGGTAAGGACTATGTTTTGCCTTGGTTCATGATGGAAATCCAATTTCCAATTACGTGACTGTGCGGTTTTGATTGTATATATATATGGCGACATGATATATGGTACCCATGCCGTCTATAATTCACAGTTATGATTCGAAATTGTTTTTGAAACATATAAACACTAGTAATAATATCAAATGCTTTTGTTTTATTCGTATCAAGCATATTTTGGCCATTATAAGGTAAAACTCTATCCTCCGGTTTGCGTTGCATTGTGTGATGGGAACTGAGTCTTATATTGGCTTCATTTTTATAAAGAGCATTGCGATGTTTAAAAGAATGATTTGTTTTAAAGCACTGGCGATCCGATGGAGTAAACCCGTTCGACGAAAGTGGCGTGGTCCAGTGATTAGCCATACTTTAAATGTGTTGAGTAGATTTCTCATGCCAGTCCCATGACTGACTCGTAGTTTGTTTCACTTTCAAACTCGGGTGCTCCTTTTTCTACACGGGCAGCCTTGTATACAGGTTTTAGCTGGCTTTCTCTGGATAGCTGGAGCTGAAGATGGATTCTATTATTTATCTCTTTTTATGCTGCTCAGCTCCTATTGTACATTATGTTTGTTTTCCGCTGTTGACATTTATGTATAGCTGAACTGTATTTGTACTAATTATTATCCTGTATACTGTGTAACTCTGATGATTTCGTTTATCCAGTATATTCTATTGTGCATTATCTGGTGTATTTATTTAATTCTGCTCTGCTGTTATCTGTTTATGTGTTATATTCCAAGGATTACCCTTGCCGCCATCAGTACGGGGTTCGGGGTCGTCTCATTTCATAATTCCATTTGATTGTAATAACAATCAACACATTCAATAATTTTAGAAAATTATTCCTTTTATATCAAATATACCATTTGGGCAAAATTATATAATTTACCCATCTTAAAACAATACTGTATCGAATTGCTTTGTTTGAGAGTTTAGAAACACCTATCGATACAGTTGTACATCCTGTATCGACCAGAATTCATAAACCACTCAACAAACCAGTCAACACAATATAAAACAATTTTATATCAAATCTACAAATACGCGCTCATATATATATACTCAAACTCAATCTAGGGTATTACTAACCCCATCTCTATTGAGTCACGCCACAGAGCAATGGTTACTATTCAATCTTCAACTTTGATACCAGCTGTAATGGCCCGAATTTCCCTACTCTTTGAGTCGACTAATAACACAACACGTCCAACCCAAATTGCACAGAAACACGAATCATTATTAGAAAGAAGTTCGAGGATGAGAAATAGAAAGAAAGAGACATTAGAAAAGAAGAAAACGAAGATCACAAACTCACAGCGGAATGAATAAAATATATTATATCACATAACTTTTGTAATACAAATCATTAATTGTATATATACATACCAGCATCAGAGCACAACAGTTATCTCTGGAACAGTTATAAACACCTGTTTCCAGATACATAAACAGTACACAACGGAAATATGATAGTCTATAGGTGGCTGCTGAAGCCTCCTGCTTCAAGCTTCTCCAAGTGAATCTGTAAAATCCCGACTACTTGACTGCCTGTACAAATTTGGGCACCCAAGAATTTAGGGAAAACAAAACAAAATAAACTCTGGGTCAGTCATGGGACTGGTGTGAGTAAACTCCAACCATTGGTTTAAAAATGCTTTTAAAAGAAATGATAATCGTAAGACCGATCCACACATAAACATGGGTGGTATTTTTTCCTTACGATAACCCAAAACATTTTGATATCAAAATCAGGTGATATTATAATAGTGTCTAAATCAAAAAATAGAATTTAGTGGAACGCTTGCATCTCACGCTCCATATATAATATAAAATCAAAAACTGTGGGGCTCTTATTGGAGATTGGATTTCCAACATGACAAGGTTTGGGACCACCCGCCGATAGTGTATCTCTAGTGGCGAATACACTGGGTTCAACAAGAACGTCTTGCAACCCGGCCCTCACATGACTGACCACTCATTTCGGTTGAGTGTATCGAATGTATGTCACCAACGGTTGGGATCAACAACCGTTTCTCGAAATAGACAACATCGATAGATTAAAGAAACAAATGGAATTGCTCTAGATAGGTGATTATACATCCTAATGGGAGCGACCCAAATAGCAATGCCGCTTGCCCGATTTTTGTCAATTTCCGGTTGTGAGGCTTGAGGTTTGAATTACCTACCAGAACATATGTCCACCATTTACTTTGAAAGCCACATCGTCAGATCCATCGGAAATCACTAAAGGGTTCCCACAAAAATACTCAGATTGTTAGGCTAAAGAAGTTTCCCTTCTTTGCCACCAACTTCATACGTTTGAAGGAATCAACGTACGTAATCCCTTTGGAAATACACTATCAGACACTCGTCCATACAAGTTGTCCTGGGTCTGGACAAACCGAAGGCACCATTCTATTAATCTATCTTAGGTAATTTCTACCTAGGATTAACAGAACAGCCCTTGCATTTTACTTCGTCTTCAATTATCTTCATCATGAGTTGATTCATAACGCTTATACCAACACAGAGTGGTTTTTAGATATTTAATCTGATCCCGGTCTTTCCATATTGACAACGGAGGTATAAAATAAATAAAAAACTTGGATAGTCGATGATTAACTATCAAAGAACATCCATACAATCAACGGTCCTATTTCCAATTGGAAATTCTACCGATCAAGCATCAAACAACACTGTGCCCCTTTTAAATTGATTCCTTATTAAATTATTATTTCCTATTCATGTCTCTTAATTCCTCATTGACCCATTCATTTCATTTTCTATGTGTAGAAAATATCTCTCATTTTATTTCGGAAAACATTTCAAATTAACGCGATGTTATAAAACATCGTTGTTTTACTCAACCCACTAATCATTTATTAGCTAACCATATTGCTTAACCAAGTTTCACCATCGAACCTTAACCATTCCACCATCGATCATGAAGTCAATTAAGTTGGGGTATAATTACCTCTCAGAACTTAATTGAACAAAATTCTCAACTTTGAAAAAGTCAAAGCTCACAACTTCAAACAAACCATTGTTTACGCGACTCTCGGATTCAATCTAAGAACACACTTCTTTTACGAAAACACTGATTATAATGGTAGCGTTGTAATCGCTGTTTCCAAATATTTGATTTATAAAAACATCACTTTTAACAATAGCGTTACAATCACTGTCTAAAATTAGAGGACATTTATTATAGCAGTAGCGTTAAAATCGCTGTTTAGATTTACAGAACATTTATTATAATGGCAGTGTTAAATTTTGCTATTTAGATTTACCAAAAACATTTATTATAATACCAATATTTGGTTTATAAAATTGCAACTTGTATTTATTTATTTCAATAAATAAATTAATAAGTAAATAAAAAATTAAATAACTAAATAATTAAATTTGATTCAAAGCGAAAAGTAAAAATAACTACTTCCCTAAGTTCGATATAATTGAATTCCAATAAACAACTCTCATTCGAGTACTCCATATTTGATTAATATGCCGAACTTCAGAATTTATCTGCCATTTCAGGTTGATTCAAATTCTAAATTTACTTTTGAATCTATCCTTTTCAAATCCTTGCCCGATTCCTTTATAACCATTTTGGATTACCAAAACGTTATTACAATTTATTTTATTTTCCAAATGTTGGAATAAAACTCATCGTTTTATTTTAAAACGATTATCCATTCCCCTTTCTTATTCACATTCCAAATTGGATTCATATTTCAAATCCAAATTTCCTCTATAGATTTTTCACTTGCAAAATATTTCTATTAACCATTCACTTAAATTGTGAATATATTTCCTTTATATACCATTTGATTAATAATCATAAAAATATCTTAAACCCAAATTTTATTTATAACTTCAATTCAGAATTAGTCATATAAGTCTCATTTCTTTTTCTTTAATCAATTAAAATCTCATTTAACATTTCCTTAAAAATTTCTAAGTTTCAATCTCATTACAAATATTGGCTTCAAAACCCATTTCCACTTCGCTGTACAAATTCAAATTTGAATTTATATTTCAATGTATCCAATAATTCAATTAATATATATTCTTTTTCATAAACAAATTCTTGATTCATTCATTTGAACGGGTTTTCTATTTTTAACCCTACTCAAAATTTAAATTCCTATTTTTGAATATATTTTTTTAAACTCAAATTTTCTTTTCTATATTCGAAAATATTTTACGGTATTTAAATACCAAAATTCTAGGCCAGGGTAGCTAAAACACAACAAAGTCAATCACTGACTATATACATCACACCACATATCAAAATCAAGGAGAAACAGTAATATAAGTATTGATGAACACAGTTGGGTCCCTCTAACCTGTTTCCCTGCATCCACAGACATTAATAACATCAATAATATTATTTCGCATAAATATGAAATATCAGAACTAATCATCGATCAACACTGTAATCATATCAACCAATTTTATCAACTATTCACCCAAGCAACCATTGCATAGTATAAAATTACTATAAAAAAAATTAAAACTCGTTTATATAAAAATATAAATGAGGCAGAGTTAGTGAGTTTACTCACCTTGGTTATTAATCGTTGAATAACGCCCCATTTTCAATTTAGTCGAATCTGACGTTTATTTTTCCTAGAACCTCCAGTAGCTCGGTTTTCAGCGGAAATAGTTCCACCCCGTAGACTTCGTCATTAAGGTCTAATGGATCCAGTGGCATCTAATTCCATTATACTAACTTTGCGGTAAAACTTTCTTCCTCTTATATCATGAATTCCTGTTCCAGATGACACTTCCGATACCCATCGCCGTTTATCCCATGACTCCCTCATGCTCCCCTAAAGTGCAGCTAACTTCGTCCAAATATAATTTTCTTGAGTTAACCATGCTTAACCAACTATCCTCATCAGCTTCCAGGAAATTTGAGGATGGGTTCTTTCAATCAACCATGCAACAACAGCAGAATCTACTTTTGTTTGATGGTTGGACATCAAAACAATATTATGACCCGTTTGAAACCTTCCCTCGATTACATCAAAAAGAGAGATGTTACCAAAATATGAGTTTCTTTGCAGTAAAACTTTCTTCCTCTCGTATCATGAATTCATGTTCCAGATGACACTTCCGATAGCAATCACCATTAATTCCATGACTCCCTCACGCTCCACTAAAGTGCAGCTAACTTCGTCCAAATATAATTTTCTTGAGTTAACAATGCTTAACCAACTATCCTCATCAACTTCCAGGCAATTTGAGGATGGCTTCTTTCAATCAACCATGCAACAACAGCAGAATCTACTTTTGTTTGATGTTTGGACATCAAAACAATATTATGACCCTTTTGAAACCTTCCCTCGATTACATCAAAAAGAGAGATGTTACCAAAATATGAGTTTTTGTAATCTAGCAGTAGCCTAATATAATGTTTTAGAAGACAAGTAGTAGTCAAATGACTTCTCTACACAATCAACTCCACTTGTGAACTGTCGCCACCTACAATAGCATCATGGAGCCATTCTCTCTCATTATTTCCCCTTTCATAAAACAATGGAAACCACCTCCAGTATTAACAATATCCTCCAACGTTATTACCTATGTTGATCAGGCTTTAATTAACCTTAAATATGATCATTATAAGTTATACTATTGGAAATAAGTTGAAATTTAATAGATTATTGCTAATCTAAATTACCTTGTTAATCAAGTTTTGTAATTCTTCTTCTTCGTTATCAATCTGTGCGCTCCTTTACTGCTGAACAATACCGCACTTCATCATTACTCCCTACCCCCATTCCCTCTTCACTAAAACATACAAGACAACCACACAACAACTCTTCTACGTTAGCTATTTCTTGCCTTTCCCTACTCTTCACACACGTGTCACCCGAGGATCCCAGTTCTCCAGCACTCACGCACTCTACAGACTCCCCATAACCGAGCTTTTCACTGTTGACTCCTTGTCCTTTGAAAATTCTACCTACCCGATGCCCTGACATCCAACTCGTGGCTACAGAATGCATCGTGACCTGGTGAGATTCACGCTACCCCACCGTACAACCCCCGACGCCGAATCCCGCCAAACAACCTCAATCTCTCGATGTTTCGAACCCTAGATTTACAAAAAACTATTGAAATTCTATGAGTGATCGCGACTTTGTATTTTAGCATAGAAATGAAGCTTGACAGTCAACGAACCCTATGAATCCCTAACCACGTGATTTCATCTCCCGTTTGATTTGAGAAGTTAGGTATTCTCGTTCTTTTTTTTCCAGAAGTAGAACGGAATGCCAGTATTTAAAAGGGAGAGTACGTGGCTTGCACAAAGTGAATTTCTTGATGGTCACGGGTACAACAGCTTGGAGGCACGAAAGGTAATAGCATGGCACGCACGTTGTATATTAGCTTGGAAAGTATGGGTTAACAAAACTTTGATGTCACACTATTCTAAAGGAAAACATAGCTAGTTACACACGATTAGTGGTTCATACAAGGGTTCAGTGTAGTCTTATGAATTTGAATCCATAAATGGTCATTAATTTAACATATTTTAATTGTATGTTTTGATAGTATTTATGTATTCATGTTAATTGGATATCCAATCGTTTTGAAAATTGGCAGGCTGTACGTTAATGTTTCTATTTTTTTAAAAGATGTATGTGAAACTTTTCAGATTAACCCATTATATTACTATTTACTAATGCCTACCGCTTTTGAACGCAATGTTCTATGAACTAATAACTATACACATCCACACACACTGGTTTATAAGTGCTTGTATTTGGGGAACAAGCTGTTCGAAGATTATTCATTTAAAATGTTCATTTGTTAGTGGAAATCTTGTACCAAGTAGATTTTATCACATTTTGACCTCAATTCCAGGTAGGTTTACTGTGTAAGGTTATTGTTATGTTGGTTACATAAGGATTTCGTTCATGTCCAAACTGCTGTGGACAGAAATAAGAGTAAAGTCGTGTCCAGCGAGGTACCACGATCCCAAAAATATAATAATATCGGTAGTTTAATCTATATTATGAAACCCCAAAATATTGATATAGGGTGAAAAATACTCCAAATAAAAAGTTGTGTATTTAATTAATTAAAAATAACAGTAAAATTCTAAAAATTAAATTATAACTACGCCTAAGAATCTTGTCCAAATTCGTAACCAGTCTCTAATTATATTAACTAAACCGTTATGGTCCATAAACGATTCTACAACGACTATTTAAATATTTGATTTGGATATAAAACAAAATCTACAATATGAAAGATCGATTTTTCTCTTCCATTAGAAGAATATAATCAAATAGATCCAAATGTTTCTTATTTCAAAGAAATCCGACTTATTTTGGATACCGTATATTTAGTTGAAGTTTTAAATCGTAAATTACGAACTACCGCGACTATTTCGAGCTCAATTTAAATTATATTATAAATTATACGTTTAAATATCGTTTTATTAAATATATTCCTTATAAATTCCTATATACAATTTAAGTAAAATATTTAAAACAAATTTAAATATTCAGAATTCAACGGCTAAAAATCAGGGTCGTTACAACTACGATGTTTATTTGCATATAAATATGTAAATAAAAATATGACCTTTTAACTGTAATGTTTATTTGCATCTAAATATGCAAATAAAAATATAATCTTTTAATTACAATGTTTATTTGCATCTAAACATGAAAATAAAAATATGATCTTTCAATTTCAACATTTTATTGTTATCGATAGTGCAAATAAAAGTGTAACTTTTTATTGCAATGTATATTTGTATCAAAGAATGCAAATAACTTTTTATTTCAAAATATATTTGCATCAAAGAACGCAAATAAAAGAATAACTTTTTATTTCAAAATATATTTGCATCAAAGAATGCAAATAAAAGAATAACTTTTTATTTTAAAATATATTAACTTTTTATTTCAAAATATATTTGCATCAAAGAATGAAAATAAAAGAATAACTTTTTATTTCAAAATATATTTGCATCAAAGAATGCAATTAAAAGAATAACTTCTTATTTCAACGTAAGAACGCTTTCACATATCCTATATTTACATCAAAAATGAGATTTTTAATGTGATCATATTTTCCTATTCAAAATATATACATCTTTCTACTTTGCTAATTTACATTAAAAATGAAATTTTTAATGTGATCATATATATTTTAAAAACATGTACAATTTTCATATACAATAAAAATGTGGATTTTTATTGTTTAACTTATTTTCATTCCAGATAATGAAGATTTTCCATATTTCTAATTTCAATAAAAATAGTGAAATTTTTTTATGTTCAACAAATTTCACTTCATATATGAATATTTCACAACACACGAATATTTTAGAAAATTTTGGCAACATAATGGCAGGGTAATTAAACCGGCACCATCCCGATGGACGGCTCCTCGTGCTACGTTAAAGCCTCGCAGCTTTTGACAAGGGGGAGTTCAATAATCTATTTCGTCCACAGACGAATTTTTCACAATATCAATTAATTTCAATTTATGTTTCTATTTCTTCTTCAACCACAAACAAACACCAAAATTCAACCAATCACAATCACAAATCAATCAAGCCGTCCATGGTCTGTGGACGACGGGTGTCGGTAGTTTCTAAACTCCGTCTGCATCCTAATATTATTTATATTTATTTTATTTCTGAATTCAGATATATCACCTTGATTTGATGTTTCCAAAAATTTTAACAGGCTCTAGAAATTCTCCGGTCAGTTTTAAAAAGTAGATCTCGTCGTCACGAGTCCAACGCTTTCAGTTTCGTTAAATTCTGATCAAATACGAACAAGATATGATCATTTAAAGATCCAGTTATATTTGAATTAATTAATTAATGAATACATTAATTGAATAGTACCTTTTTCCTCAAGTCAACTGTTCAAGGCCGATGGTTAGACCCATTCTATCGATTCTAGGGTTCAATCTTTCCTTCCAATCGAAGCACGGGATAACAATCGGATAAGGTCACGGCATAGAGCCTCGTGCGACGTGCCTGGGGTGGTCTTCCGATCAAAGTCGGTGCATCCTAGGGCGTGGATTTCGAGGCCGAGCGGTGGTCGTTTGTAGGCCTAGTACGCCACCAATATCTCACTCCACGGGATCTAACCGTACGGATGTGAAGATTATCCAATCCTCTTGAATTTCCTCTGAAGAATCGCTCGAAATTATTGTATGGATTAAAAGATATTAAGGAATGAAATTCTAACGATATTGGCCGTGGAATGATGGAATACGACGGCTACGTATAGTGACAGTATATGTGACGATCCCAAAAACCCGTACGACGGTGTTAACGATAATCATTGGAATATAACACATTAATCATCATTAGCAGAGTACAGATAATAGCATGAAAAGGAAATAGAATAATTTACACAAATATGACACTGGAATCATATGCATCACAACATCAGAGAGGACAGTGCAAGATGCAACTTAGTGCATAAAAGTACATAATCAGTCTAAGTCGCCTGAGGCAGAATCATATACATAAAGAGTACATAAACGAAACATCAGTCTACATCGCCTAAGGCGGAATCATATACATATATAATAATGGCGGAAAAATCATATTCATCACTATGTAGTCAAGCCTCGCCATGAGCCAAAAGGTGCACCTCTGCTGCGGTGCAAAGGAAAAATACACCAGCTACCTGATACTAGGCTGCCCGTGTGAAAATAAGGGCACCCGAGTTTGCAAGGTGAAACAAACTATGAGTCAGTTATGGGACTGGTATGAGAAATCTACTTAACTAATTAAACAACAATTATAAGGCAAATCAAAGGACCACGCCACTTTCGCGGAACAAGTTTACTCCAATGATTGCTAGTGCATGAAATAAAGTAAATTATTAAATCATCGCAATGCTTTTTATAAAAATGAAGTCATTATAAGACTCAGGTCCCATCACACAATGCAACGCCAACAGGAGGATAGAGTTTTACCTTATTATGACCAAGAAATGCTTGATACTTATAAAACAAAAGTGTTTGATATTATTACTAGTGCATATATGTTTCCAAAACAATTTTAATCATAAATATCAGTCATAGACGGAATGGGTACCATATATCATGTCGCCATACTAGTAATACAATCAAATCCGTAATTTCATATTGGAAATTTGATTCCATCATGAGTCGAGGCAAGGGGCAAGCCCCTCTCCATTCGAGACACTCTAGCAAATGTCCCAGGACCACACACAGCGATCCTTGGATCTTCAGGGTCGGTCCTCTCTTACTTTTGAGGATTAGTTATTCCTGAACACACGTTTCCCGGTCCTTATAGACCTATAATCGAGGCGCCTTGCATTCCAACAACCACACAGGTGAAAAGTATATATAAATGTCAGGGCTGGTAAGTCACTGACACAACCGTAGCTAGAAAGAAACGTCGTGTTCTCCCTGCACTCACTATCCCGTTTTTGACTCATACCGAGGTGTGAGGCTCACGAATCCATGCTATACACAAAGCTACGCCACATAGGCCATGCTTTGATCATCAACCACAAGACTTTGCTTTTCAACAGAAGCCTTGATCACATGCCACTTAGGCGTGCCACACAGGAAATTCACTCCAAGCGATTGATTTCTATAGATATATAACCTATGAGCTCGTATGTCTCAGAGAAGGGCGTTAAGCAAGAGAATAAATTCTCCGCCGTCAAACAGATATATATTTAATCGAGATCGATCAACACAGAACAAAATCCAATGTCAGACACATAGTCCATTTACAAGTTCGTTCTGGGTTCGAACGAAGCCGGAGGCACCATATTCCTCGCATATCTGCACAATCAAAAATACGTCCGGACGGCTACCACTTCAGCTCCCTCAAGTAGCTACTCCAATCATGAGCGTCAGTAGCTCCCATCCATCCAATGTGAAGATCGTCGGTCTTAAACCATCTTCAACTCCTTGACTTTCAACCGTCGATCGATTATTTGAAATGAGAATTAACTCGGCCTTTTCAAATAATCTACATATATTTAGATTTTCAAATCAATTCTTCACATGGTTAAATTATTCAACATTCACATTTCAGTTCCTTAGTATAATTTTCATGTCAAACACATTCAACCATCAAATATCAAGCAAACTAAACAGAATCTGTTTATTTCCATTCTATACCGTCTATAATATTTTATAACGATATATCGCCATTTTTATTTATTAAAAACGGCCTTATTTAATTAAACGACGCTTCAGGTCGTGCCGAGGCACTGGCGCTGTTTTTCCCCAAATTTGTTTTACACATATCTGAAAATCTAACCGTTTGATCTTAACAAAGTTTATATCGTTGAAAGATCTCTAAAAAGTGAACCCAACGGTTCCAGTTTTGTCAAAATCCGATGTTCGGATCTTTCAGTATAATCGTTTAAAATTACGATTTCAAAACGCGAATTGCATGGCCTCGATTCGTTTTAATTATATATGTATGTATGTATGTATATATATATATATATATATAGTTCGTTCGGCGATTTCATTATCGTTTTCACTTCAAATATTTCACTAACACCTTTAAATTTTGGAAATTTTCGCCATAACCTCCTTTGTACGGGAAGGGTCGGGAAAATTCCCAAACAGCCACACGGGCGTCTCACCTCAAAAAGAAAAAGAAAAAGCCAAGCGGCTCATAAAATCATCACCCAAGCAAAACAGTAAACATGTACCTATTTGTCGGGCACACAATTTTATTCCTCTTCTCTAGCCTCTTTGCTATAACCTCTTCAATAAATATGCATGTACATGTTTGCAATTCTAATCACTTATCAATTCGGTTTCATATTTGTTTCGATTTGGTTTTTCGTTACCATTCATTCCAATGTTGCATACATAAGCTGAAAATCACATTATTAGCTAACTAATGAATATTTCCAACTCATGAATATTTATTTGAACAAGTGGTTATTTTAACACTTCATATTTCATTTAAAAATGATATTCTTAGAGAGCTAAAATATATTTCAACACATGACTATTTTATTTAGTTCCTATACATGTTAAAAATAATATTCAGAGCAAACAAATATTTATTTCAACACTTGTATATTTTTAGCAAATCATATAGATGATAAAAATGGTATTTTTATCATCAAAAATATTTATTCAACACATGAATGTTTTTAGCACTTCATATTCTCAATAAAAATGTAATTTTTATTGTTCGATCTTTTATTTAACACAAGAACCTTTTTCAACACATGAACTTCTCAACACATGCGCATTTCCACACATGGATATTTTATATAGTTCGTACATATAAGAAAGATGTAATTTTTATTGTAGAAACAATTTATTTAAAACACAAATATTTTACATACTTCATATATATATATATATATAATAAAAAGGTGATTTTTATTGTTTAATCACTTTATTTATTCAACACATGAATTTATTTTTCAACACATGAACTTCTCAACACATGAGCATTTCCACACATGGATATGTTATATAGTTTGTACATATAAGAAAGATGTAATTTTTATTGTTGAAACAATTTATTTAAAACACGAATATTTTACATACTTCATATACATGCAATAAAAAGGTTATTTATATTGTTTAAACACTTTATTTATTCAACACATGAGTATGGTTTCAACACATGAATATAATTTCAACATATGAAAATAATTCTAACACATGAATATTATTCAAAATTTCGGCAGCATAACGGCAGGGTAGTTAAAACCGGCACCGTTCCGAGTATGGCTCCTCGCTCTACCTTAAAACCTCGCAGTTTTTGACAATGCGGATTTCATACATCTAATTCGCATGCAGGCGAGTATGATTTTCTTTTCCACAATTTATTTCGAATTTGTTTCAAACACAAATGGGTATTTTTCAACCACAATGGTATTTTTCAACCACAAACAATCCTATCAACCATTCGCATTATTCACCATTTTTCACGCCAATTCACAATCAATAAATATCGTCCATGGTTTGTGGACGAGGGGAGTATATATATATATATGTTCGTATATAAATATAATTTATTTCCATTCCAAAACACATATCATTTATACAATGAATGTATAATTCATACTTCGCTCATATAACTTATACAACGCATGTACATGAGGTATACAACACGTATATAATTTATATTTCGCTTATATAATATATACATCACATTTCTATTCACATTTCAGTTTAGAAATCTCACATTGGTTTGTTGCTTTGCTAAAAATCGAAGCGTGCTCAGAAAATCCCCAGATACTCCTAGAATGTAGAGAGCGTCGACACGGTCTCGATGTTTCCTGTTTCATCGAATTTCGTTAACACACGATAAAGATACGATTTTTCAAAGTTTGTAACACTTAAAAGTGTTATTTTCAGTTTTGAAAATCAAAGCCGTTACCTGCCTTGTTTCTTCGAAACTAGGTTTCGATTTTTAGGCAAATCCGGGAAGTAGTTCGTCAATCGGCTGGTGCGAGGTTGAAGGGGGTGGAGAGACGCATCTGCGTGACGTGGTAGGGTCCAGCTTGGTCCACCATGGAGGCGGCAGCGGCGCTTAGAAGTTCTGAACTTCAGGGAGGTGGTTCTCCCTCCACACAACACGATAGGGGGTCTAGTGGGTATTGATTTGAACAGGAGGAGGAGAGCTACAAAAAGTTGAACTGGGGGTGGGGCTATTAGTGGCTGTGGCGGTCGGAAAATGGCCAGGAACGGGAGAAAAGGGTTTCTGTCAAAGTCGAGGGGGGGGGGGGGTTTTCAGGATTTTTATTTGTTTTAAATTATGAATGGAAAATTTCTATTGGTTGATGCATTATTTAATTTTTAAAATAGTGTTTCTCCAACGAACACCAATCCAAACCCAACGACTGTTGCCCCTAGCTAAATACCCCCATCCCGAACACAATGAGATATGTTTCATAGGCCAATTTGACTGTTACAGTCAGTTATTCTTCAAATTAAAATACAAAACATTCGATATTCGATTTGAACGTACATTTCAATTTGTCAGGGCCACACACTGATTCGAAAAAATCCAGAAAAATAAATCTAGCTATGATTTGATGCTATGGTCCCAACAAAGTTAGTTTCGTCGAATTCTGAGACCGTCTGAAAAATGGCCATTTTCTGGTCGATCCAATTTAACAGAAATTGACCAAACACATTTTATTTTCCCATGCTCACATACTAGCTTCAAAAATTATGAAATTTGAAACCCAGCAATAATTTGACATCCTGGATCTAACAAAAGTGGTTTCGTCGAATTCCGAGGTCGTTTGCAAAATGTCTATTTTCAAGGGCTATATATTCTCTACAGCGACCTTTCTGAAAATTCATTTGGCCATAACTTTTGATTCTCGCTATGAAACTTCGATTTTTCAGATTCATTAGAAAGATATTCATAAACGGATTTAAATATTTTTGGTTTCACTAAAATCCATTTTTTTTTTGCAACTGGTATAGTCAGTCAAAATTTGAATTCAAATTTTCAAACTATCGCGCCATTTCTAACTCATTATTTTATTGAAATATTCTATTTCAACTGTCTAAATTTCTTTAAAATAACCAATTTAAAATTTTTATATTGTCTCGTATTGTCCGGGTTGTTACAGTATAGGGTTTAGTATATATGCGTATTTATACGGTATACCACCGTATTTTATTTTGTTTAATTTCATTATTAATTTCTACATCGCTCTTAATTCCAAATCAAACCCAACGAGTGACACCCCTAGCTAAACACCCCAATTACGAACATAACGGGTTATGTTTCGTAACCCAATTCGGCTGTTACGATATGTTTTTCTTCAAATTAAATAATAAAACATTTAACTATTTAATTTGATCGTACATTTTAATTTACCGGGGCCACAGACTACTTCTAAAAATTCCAGAAAAATTATATCTGGTTTTGTTTTGATGATACGGTCTCAAAAAAAAACTAATTTTGTCGAATTTGAAGACCGTTTGAAAAATGGACATTTTCCGATCGATCGAAATTGACAAATATTGTCCAAACACATTTTCTTTTGCCACGCTCATATATTGATCCCAAAAATTATGAAAATTGGAATCCTGCAATAATTTGACATTCCGGTTCCAACCAAAGTGGTTTCGTCAAAAACAGAGGTCGTTTGAAAAATGGCTATTTATACGGGCCTTATATTATATTAAATTCCATAGCGACTATTCTGAAAATTCAACTAACCATAACTTTTGACTCCTGCTATGAAATTTCAATTTTTCAGATTCCTTGGAAAGATATTCTTAAACAGATTTAAATATCTTTGGTTTCACCAAATTTCGACTTATTTTGCATCCTATACGGTCAGTCAAATTTTGAATTCAAAGTTTTCAAACTGCCGCGCTATTTCTAACTACTTTTAGAGATGAAAATAAATATATTCATTCAAACTTCGATTTAAATAAATTTTCAATCATTTTTATTTAAAATAAATTATTTCAACTATTAAAATTCAATAAAATAGCCAAAATAAAATTTTTAAATTGGCTCAGATTTTCCGGTTTGTTACAGATTTGAAATCTAACGGTTAGATTTCAAGATATGTCCAAATCAATTTTGGAAAAGGTCGTTATGCATGCAGTTCATTGGCCACTATTGCAAACAGACTGTAAAGGCCTTATTAAAATTATTAAAAATATGGAAAATTTGTGTAAAGTTATAATAAATGATTTGGAAAGGTTTTGGATGAAAAATTCCATGTTTGGAAGATAAAAATATATTTTTATCGAAATGAACTAGTTATTAACTAGAATAATAATAAAAATGTTTTTAAATAAATTGGACTTGAAAATGGGTTTTAAAATAGCCAGAATTATTCCAACATATGAATTGGAACGGTTTTGAGTGGAAACAATCTTCTGAATATTTCGATATCAGATTCCATGATTATATGGATAGTATTGAGGAATTTGGAAGATACAAATATCATTATTCCTAATACTTCAGAATTTGATATTGAATATAAGCCGATAAAATTTCTATTTAGAGCCTTGTACTTGGAATCGAATTGGATTTTGGGTTTGTCGTGAATGGTGTCTTCAACAACACTGTTCTTAAACCCAGTTGAGAAAAGAATTAATCTTTTAATTAAGATTTAGAGAAGTTTACCAATTAATTAATATTTAATTGGAACTGAACTGAAATTGGATTTTGTTGGTTTTATCGTGAATGGTGTTTTGAATAACATTTGTTCTTTAACCCAATTAAAAGTGATGTTTTGATTTGGAATTTATAAATATTTTTATTAAGATTTAACGGAAATTTTCCAACGTAAAGTTTTCCAATTTAATATATTGAATTGGAATCAAATGAAATTCGATTTGGTAATAATCGAGATGAGCTTATGTGAATGAAGATCGTTACTACATATGGAATTTAAAAGGCTTTGCCATTATTCCATTTATATCATTAGTCTGACACAGAAATTCATATTGATATAGACAGATCTAATTTGCTTGGAGATTCCATTTTGATGGAATAGGATTTTGGGGTTTATCATGAGCTGTGTTTTAAGTGAAATTGGTTCTTTAACCTAATTAAAGGCAGGATTGATTTCCTAAAGTTAAATAATGATTTTTAGGTAGATTAAAATCAATTGGATTTATAATGTATCTTTAATTAGATTGGAACGAGAATGAGACAATTAAATTTATCAAATTTATGAAATGATGGAGAATGGAGTACCACCAGTTTTACTCTAGGCGATAGTTAAATCTTTAACTAGATCTGAACGTGAAATGGTAATTAAATTCACTGATAACACCGTGGGTGTTAGATATGGAGTACTACCAGTTTTTCTCTATTGGATGAATAGGTCGGGATTGGGATAGTAAATAATAAATGATTATTTCGGTAATGTTTTTTAATTCCGACTAGTTGATAAACCTTAATTTGGTTTAGAATTAATAGAGGATAAAATCAAATCTTTTAAATTAATATCAAAAGGAAGATTAAAGTATAAATTTAAATGATTTTATCTTTGGTAAAATTAATAGGAACTTTTCCCTAAAAATGTGAAAATTTGAATAAAAGAATATTCTGGATTGGAATGAGGCATTTGATGTGTTTTAATAGCAATTGATTAATGATTATAAAATACGCGAGTTATTCGGAAAGACCAGGTTTAACCCATTCTGAACAATCGATACGATGACTAAAAGTCAACGATAAAGACAGTGGTTGAGGACCGGAGTTCTTCACAATGTTTGGATGATTACTGATGTCTTGATTAGGGTGTACACACAAGACAAGGTAATAAGTGATGATGGTCTAGGCGTACTTGGAGATCGACTAGATATGCGAGGACCTCTCTCATATATTAGGCATATGCGATGAGGAATAAGGTGCCTTCGGTTTCGTTCGGACACAAAACGGACTTGTAAATTGATGTGTGTCTGACGTTGGATTACACTCTGTATTGATTGATTTCTATTAAATATATATTTGTTTGGTGGTTGAGAATTTATTCTCTTTCTTAACACCCTTCTCTGAGATGTACAAGCTTAGAATTATATATTGATAGACATCAGTTGTATGGTGTGAATTATCAATCTGGCTTTCTAATATGCAAAATATCAAGGCTTTTGTTGAAAATAAAAGTCTTGTGGTTAATGATCAAAGAACGGCTTTAAATACCATAGCTTTGTGTATAGCGTTAATTCGCGAGCTTCACACATGGTACGAGTCAAAAACGGGTTGAGGGACCGTTGGGAGTGCACGATGTTTCTTTCTAGATAGAAGTGGTGGTATGGGGCACAAACATTTTTACTTATGTGGATGATGGATTACGAGGCGCCTCGGATATTGCTCGCTACTTGCCAAGTGGTAGGTCCGATAGGAGTGGGAAACATGTGTTCAGGAATAACCAATCCACTAAATTATGTGTGGACCGGCTCTTTCGTTCCAGGGCTTGCCAGCGTCCAAGTCCTGAGGCATTTGCTAGAGTGTCTCGAAACCGGTGAGGATAACCCCTTGTCTCGCCTCACAGATGGAATCCAATTTCCGATATGTGACTTTTCGATTTTAGTTGTAAACCTATATCACGACATAGTATACGGTAGCAATGTTGTCTATGATTGATACATATATGTTGAAATTATTTTATGAAACAACTATGCACTTATAGTAATATCAAAATGATTTGTTTTAAACGTACCAAGCATGTTTGGCTACTATAAAGGAAAATTTATTATCTGGCTTGTGTTGCATTGTGTGTTAGGAACTGATTTTTATAATAGCTTCATTTTCCGAAAAGCATTGCTTTGTTTAATTTCAAACTGAGGTTCATGTGGAGTAACCCTATTCCGTGTAATACAGTCTGGTCCCATGATTTCCCAACTTTTGAAGTAAAGATTTAATAACTGTTTTAGTTCTCACACCAGTCCCATGATTGACTCGGAGTTTATTGTTTCTACCTAATCTTTGGATGCCCATATTTTCCACACGGGCAGCTAGTAGTTTTGGTTTTCGCAGATTTTTTCTTTCACAAGATCTTGGATTATAGCTGGAGCTATATTCGGAAAGATCAGTATCAGTCTATTTCTTTTAGTTGTCCCAGTTGTTGTATTTCCTCTACGCATTGCATTTATATATTTAAATTTCCGCTGTTATGTATTTTAATCTCTGATATTATTTTTCCGCTGTGTAATATTTATTTGTGCTCTGATTTATCTTTTACTCTATTGTAAATTGTTGTAATAGCAATGAAATGTTCTGTTATTTATGTTCTGATGCGTCGTGTTCTCCAAACAATCCGCTGTTGTCCATTTCGTAGGAGATCGGGGGATTTCGGATCGCTACTTTAATGGATAACTCAGGTATATTTCACTAGTTATATATTAGGGGTCGACTTCATTCTAAACCCATCCTAGCATTGAACCAGTGATCCCCAAGTGGAATGTCTTTTCTTGTTAAGCCTAACTTGACGTTTGGATATGTAAATTCTTATTTCTTAATCTCTTGTAATTCTCTCATATGGAATAAATTGTTTTTCTTTTGGACTAGACGTACACTGTCACTGCAACAATCCAGATTTTTCTGCAATTTTATTCGAATATTTAAATTGGTTTTAAATATTATATTAGGAATATTAATGGATTATTAATATTGAATTCGTTATTAAAGGACGATTAAATGTTATTTATATTTAATATAAAACGAAGTCAAAATAGTGCGGCAATTCGTAATATTGAATTTTGAACTTCAATTGAGTTTACAGAATCCGTTTTAAGTCGGAATTCTGTGAAACAAGAAACGTTAGAATCGAATTGATTATAATTGTCTAACGAGAGAGAAAAATCGAGAATTTTTCTTATATATTGTGAGATATGTCCAAATCAAAATTTAAATTACTCGCTATGGAAATTGTAAATAAACGATAACGTTAATTTAATTATTTTAATAAGGAATTTCTTTGAAATTCGAATATCGTTAAAACTAGAATACTTTAATTTTGAGTTATAATTCTATATTAGGTGATTAACATGTAAAAGTGTTTATTTGTATGCTCACATCTTATCTTTATTATAAATAAATAAATTTTACTTTAAGTACTTTCAGGTGTTTATATAGGTTGTTCATCAATCCTCATGCACCCCTAAAAAGAAAAGGTATTATACAAGAAGAAGATCAATTTTTGAAGATTTTAACTTGTGTTGCTTTTGGAGTCTAATAAGCGTCCTTGTTTGGAAGAATTAATCACATGCAATCTGATCACCAATCAATTAGCCACATGGAAGACATGATGGATTTGGAAGATATTCACCATGGTATGCTCAAATATCCTTAAAGATTATTTCCAAACAAGCTCAATCAAGAAATGCATAAGATATGCTAATAACTCTTGGTAAAATAGGCCCATTTATTCATAGATCTGATTTGGGTTTGGCCAATCTCAACTATAAATATATGTTGTAACCATTGTAAACGGTGTGCCACTATTATGTATTCACTTTTGTTCTAAATAAAGTTTTCTTCATTCTAGTTTTATTCTTCTTTTCTTTTATAAAAATTTGTGTTATCTACTGAATTAGTTTTGGTAGAACACGAATTGTTATTGTTATTTCTTTTTGCATATTAGGATTCGTCGTTCGATTAGATTCAACGGAAGTACTACTTTTAATTTTTTTTGTTGTGGTTTTTGTTTGTTATTTATGTTCTATTAATTTGTTCTCTGCTTTAGTCATTGAATTTTGTATTGATTTGATTAGATTCGGATCCATGGTAAATTCAATAACATTATTTCAAACCCATCTCCAAATATTGTATAACTCGCCTAAGAATATATAAATAATAAAATTTAAAACCCCTCCATGTGATTCGACCTGCATATTACATGATTTGTAGTATTTATTTTAAAATTCGCGCTTTGCTAATCCATAGAAAAGCGACGATCATGTTTTTGGCGCCGTTGCCGGGGAGGCAACAAATAAATTTTATTATTTATTTAACTTATGATTTGTGTTAGTTTTTATTTTTCCTTGTTTTTTCGTATTAATAAAAAAAAAGAAAAAAAATCCTTCCTAGTTTTTATTTGATTTCTTTCCTTTTTATTTCTAAATCTCTTTCTTTTTACAAGTTCTAAAAAAATATCTTGCCAATATTTTTGTTATTTCCTTCCTTTTTTTCAATCAGTTCCTTTTCTTTTACAATTTCCTCTCCCTTTTCTAATACAAGTAAAACAAAACAAAATTCTTTTCCAATTTTTTCCTTCTCTACTTGATAACTTTCCTGTGTTCCCCCGATATTTCTTTCTTTATCTGCTTATATTTCCGTACGCCATCAACCGCCAGCCCATACCCAGATCCAACTCTTACAAATTCACCACTTATCAATCACCCCGTCCACGCACTGTCTTCCACAAACAAAATTCTACCATCTTCCTCATCAAAGCTTCAGGCGGTCCCTACCACCACATCGAATATCTTCCTACTTCCCTTTGTACGACCGTTCACTATAACAAATCCAAACTCATGCCATTTAAGTTCTGCCAATACCTCAAAACAAATCACGTAGAACCATTAGGGCCGGCATCACTTCTGCACCTACTCCCTCCCCATCACCTATTCCACGAACTCCTCAATCCACACCACAAACTCTACCTTCATACATACCTCACAACAGAATAGCATCCATAATCAAATTCTTTTCCACACCATTACATAGCTGAACCCAAAAATTCACCAAGCACCCACCCTTTATTCTCTATACCAAAAATCGAATTCAACCAAAACAACAGTCACCTCCATTACTTTCTTTCCCCCAAGCGAGACAACCACTACAACTCAGATCCTGTGCAAACCCTCAATCACATCCTCACACTCTTCAACACCATCGTACCAAAACAGTTAGACCTCACTGCCCCCATCATACCACAATTTCAGATCGAACTGTAACCGTTCACTGAATTCATACCCTAACCAAAGCACTTACAATCTGCGCAATTCCTGAATCCGATTTGAAATTTGATCCGCAATCCAGGATGCATAAATCTGATTCTGAAATTATAGTCTCGTCCAGTTCGAAAATGCAGAAAGAAACCGAATCTAACTTCGGATCTGCTTCAATTTAAAAAAAAGTCTAGGGAGTCTTATCCTGAAATAGAGGAGAGATCGAATTTTTTTGGGGACTTGGAATTTATGAAGTAACATTTGGTTATTTGTTGGATCTTGGCTAATTTTTATAAGTGCGTGGCTATCTTGGGTGCACTAGCCAATTTTTTTGAGTAAGTTCCGAGTCTTAGTTTTGTTTTGTTTGTGTTTAGCTTAGCTTAGTTTGTTTTTAAGTATTTTTTTAGTTGAGTTTAGTGTTATTTTATTTTGATCAATAGGTTTTTAGTTTAGTTTTATTTAATTTTGAGTCATTTCTTGTTTTCTTTCTAACCATAGGCCAAGGCGAGCATAGTTCAAGCTAACAAACAAGAAATCAAAGGTGAGGCGATTGCAAACGGTTGACTGAATTATCAGTGATATTCAATTTCTCTAGAAGGACGGCCATACCCCACGATAAAATTTTCTGAACTCTATAGGTGCTCTGCTGCAAAGAAAAAAATATAGATATTGCTTGTAAAATTTTCTGTAGGGGCAGCGACTTGCTTGTACAATTTTTAATTTCTACAATCATTTTTGTGTGATTGTTGTTTTGACAGCATTCTGAAATAAATTTAGTTGCGAGCAATGCCCTAATAAACATAAGGTGAGGAAGTCAATACCTTTCCTTGACTGCAAAACAATTAAACTCTGTCATTTGCATGCTCCTTAGACATAAATAAAAATTGATTAGACGCTGGCCTTAGGAGCAAAAACTCAAGCTCAATAGGACAAATAAATTCGGTTAAATATCTTAGATTTGGAAATTTATTTTTCTGAGTGGAATTCGTTTATTCCTTTTGTAAAGCACGGTGATAAGTATTACATCAGGATTCTTTCGACAACAAGGCAACTTTTCTAATCTATTTATTTAATTTGGTTTGCAAAATATTTAACTACAAGAGTGTATTTTGTGAAATTGATTCTCTCAAGGGTTTGATCGCGGATATATATTAGTTTAATTTATTGAACTTCTAGTAAATGAGGTTGCATACTACCCATAAAACATTAGTCATATCCCTTAGTATTTATACTATACGTGAACGACCATAAGACCCTCTTCCCCTTTCAAATCGAGATTATCGACTAATAAGATATACTTGAGTCCGTTATTTGTTTTGATTAGAAGCTTTTTATGTCAACCTTAGGTCTAGGATTTTCTTTGTTTGCATTTCACAACAATGAGTGAAAAAAGTGTTAGCCAACATAATTTTCTTAGGGGTTCTCGAATAAATCATAACTTATCGAACGAGATGGATCCAAATCGAATAAATCAAAATTTTCAAAATCTCAATATCGAAATGGATAGGCCCTTATCTCTTCGTGATCGATGTTATCCAACTAGGACCATTCAACCCTCTGTCATCGTGTTCCCACCAGTTGAAGGAAACAATTTTGAGCTTAAACATTCTTTTATTCAAGGGGTACCAAAATTTACTTGTTCTGAAAATGCTTATGAATTTCTAAGTGAATTTAAATTGTATGCGTCCACAACAAAAATGCAACAATTATCTAATGAATCAATCAAACTGAGGCTAATTCCATTTGCATTACTTGAAAGCACTAAAAGATGGATAAATTCTCTTCTAAAACATTCCATAAGAAGTTGGGATGAATTTGTCACTGTATTTTTGAAAAAGTTTTTCCATTTCCATAAAGCTACGAATATCTGAACCGAGATAAATCAATTTTGTCACAATGAGGGGGAAACTTTTTCGAAGTACTTTGAGAGATTCAACCAATTATTATATAGCTGTGCTCATCATGCAATTCTCAAAGATCATTTATGTCAAATTGCATATGAAGGGCTAAACTATCAGACTAGAACTCAACTAGAATCAATGTGTGGAGGAGCATTTATGTCAAGGACGACCGATGAAGCTTGGCAATTCTTAGAAGATTATTCTGAAAAAGACATGCAATGGGAATCAATGTATGTTCCCAATCGTACTTCTACTACAGGAGTGCATGTCTTGGACCCAAGTCACCATCCCTTAGAAAATCTAACTCCTCAAGTCGAAGAAGGCCTACCCCACTATTACTCTCAAGGCCAAGCCAATGCCATAGCTCAAAATGGTCCTTACTCATCCACGTACAATCCTAGTTCAAGGAACCACCCAAATTTTTCTTCTTCAAATCATAATAATTCGGCAAACCTATCTTACATGCAACCCTTTATTCCTAATCCGAATTACAAAGCTCCATCACCTAATTCTCAAACCTCTCAAGTTGCGCCTCAATCCAGAAAACAATATAGGCAACCCAACTTTCAATCATCAATCCAATCCTCTCAATCTTCTCCACCGTCATAAGAAATTGTGTGTTTAGAGAAACTGATGAATTCTCATGAAGCTAAAATGAACTCTCACAAGCTAAAATGAACTCATACGAAGCTAAACTTGACCAAATGATGAATATGATGGAGGAACTAATGAAAAGTAACGAGAAAGGGAAGTTGCCTACTCAACCTATGGTGAATCCAAAATATAATTCTCGTATTGAGAATTCTTGTGAGGATGAAAACCATAATTCAGTTAACTCTTCCACCACCCTTAGGTCCGGAAAAATTGTTAACAATAATGTTGGCAATCTTGACAATTATTCGGTTTCGACCCCAATTGAAAAGCTTGACATTCCTCCAATGGCAACCAAGGCCAATTCCTCTTAATCTTCCAAAGTCTCATCTTATTCGAATGTTGGCAATCCCAATATCTCTTCTAATAAAGTCGGCAAACCCGACATTGTCTCTTCTTCTAATGTTGGCAATCCCAACATCCCCTCTTCTACAGCCTTACCTCCTTCAATTCCTATATCTAAACCTTCTTCATCGAATGACCAAAATTCTGAGAGAGTCTATAAGCAAATACCTCCTTATCCTCATAGACTTAACAATAAGAAGAAGGACGCGAATTTCGAAAAATTTCTTAGAACACTCAAATAAGTTCGTGTCAATATTCCACTATTAGACACCATCGAACAAATTCCTCAATATGCAAAGTGTTCGAAAGTCTTATGCTCCAGAAAACATGCGACTAATGTCCAAAAAACTGCCTTCTTGACTGCGAACGCTAGCTCCGTTTTCTCTAATTTATCACCCATCAAGTATAAGGATACTGGTTACCCTACAATTGATTGCAAAATAGGAAATACTCACATCTCTTATGCCTTACTTGATCTTGGTTCCAGTTTGAATCTTCTGTTGAAACAAGGAATTCATAACATTTTGATTAATGACAAGGAGAAGTTTCATGATCGACAAAAAGAAGAGAATAAATGGTATTGTAAGCTAGAGGTTGATTATTTAGTGTTTTAGCCGTGTTATAAATGTTAAAATCTATCCTCAAATAATCATATACCTCATTATTGTGAATATATATATGTATATATATGAATGTATATTCATTGTGCATATTGCCAGAAACTGGTCAACCGATTTCAAAATAGGCGGTCGACCGTTTCTGGGCAGAATGCACAATGAACATGCACACATGTATATAACGTATATATATTCAAATTTCAGTCTACTAGTTATTTTTGACCTGTCGACCGATTTTCGAACTGAAAGCAACTCTTCGTACAGACATCTTCATTCATCAAAAGTTGCTTCCTTTTCCTTTCATCAAAAATCATTTCTATTCAATACTTCTCTTCACCAATGATTGCAACTCTTTATCTTCTATAAAAACAACATGAAATCATCGATTTAAATAACCAATTCTTTCTATCTATTCTATCTATTGTTGATTTCATTTTTGTTCTTTCAAAGCATTCAAATGCTCATAATCTTCTTATATTGTTCTTGAATCCTAGAATTTATATATTATTCTTTTGATTCAAACACGATATCATCTTCCAAATCTTCACATACACAATTTTTATTTGAGGATAAGATTATAGGAAGGTTGTACAAGAATTGACAAATTCGTGTTATTAAGAATACACATTGTCAAATCATAAGTATACTCATCTTGTTTGAAGCCCTCCGTGTTGTAAGAGGCAAGTTGTGAAGTCCTCATGTTGATAGAGGCATGAAATTCCCATTCGGTTGCTTTGGTGTCGTAAACCCGTTCCTCCGGGTGAAGTGAGGTTGTTGTTAGTGAAAATCCAAATAGAAGTCTCGGATTGGACGTACGACGGTGCTCTGAACCAGTATAAAAATTTCTGGTGTGATTTTTCCTTTTACTGCATTTACTTATCTAATATATTGTTCTGTGATTAGCTGTTACTTTATACTTGAATATTGCTTGTCATATTACACGATCCTTGTGAGTGTATTATACTTGGCACATAAACGCACACACTTTCATCTTCTTCCTTACACTGTTTATTATCAACTTGGATTAGGGGAGATTAAACCAACAAACGTCACTCTTTAGTTAGCTGATCGATCTTTTAAAAAACCACTGGGTAAAATTGAAGATGTTTTGATTAGAACTGAACAATTTTATTTCCCTGTCGACTTCATGGTTCTTGAAACTGAGCCTGTTTCGAATCCTGGTAGTCAAATTCCATTGATTTTGGGTCTTCTTAGCCACCTCAAATGCTATCATAAATTTTTGGAGTGCTTACTTCGTCTATTGTTTGGGTATGTAACTATTAAATTGAATATTTTCCATTAACCCTAAGATTCTAAAATAGCGGAAATTGGCATGATTCAAACCACACTTGATGAAACCTCTAATGACACGTCTGAAGCCTTAAAAATGTGTCTAGAACATTTCAACTATGATTTCGATGAGTTCGAATACATTTCTGAACTAAATGAACTCCTTGAGTCGAAGCCCTCATCACCTGAATTGGACCTCAAACCCCCGCCACAAGACCTTGAGTATGCTTACATGAACTCTACAGAAAATTTACCTGTAATCTTAGCCTCTGATCTTATCGAGGACCAAGAAGAAAAATCTTCTAAAATTTTATGGGATAGTCTACATCTGAATTATATAAATCATTGTTGTGACACAATCTTCAGAGGAATGATTTTCATTTCAGCCATCACTGACATACCTGTTGCACCTCACAAATCATTTGAGAAATTATCGTGCATCATTTTCGATAGAGGCGAGTGTGGGGGGAAATGAAACATGATTCTTCGTTAAAAATTCATTATCATCGTAGATTTTATTTTGTATTTGATTTGCACACTCATATAGTTGTTAAAATGAATTTCATTCTACAAATAATTTTGCATCTCATCCATCTTCGGGTACAATCTTTCAAATTTAGGAAATGTTAACAGTGTGGACACTGTTTAGTTCTAGTGTGGGGGGAGTCTGCATTACATCCTTTTATTTTTCTTCAAATTATTTTTCACTCATTATTTTCATATAGGACCATCATGCATTTTAGATCGTTGTAACATGCCATTTTTTTTGAAACATGACTATTTTAGATTGATACAATAAAATAAGTTAAAAATTATTAGTCAATTAATAGTATTTTTTCTCTCAATTGGGATTGAATAAGAAATATAATGAAAAGTTAAATTTTGAGGGGTAATAGTGTAACGGGTACACAGGGAGATTCTTAGGTGATGGCCATGAAGTTTACTCTAAATTATAGTCTTTGTTTAATAAGTGAAGGACTTCAAATACTTATACTGGCTTTTCGAATCTTTAAAACTAAGATGTGTTAAGTTGAATTCATGTGATCTATCTTGTTCTTATATTTTCAATAATAATAAGAATAGCATTCCAAGGGCATCCAACATTGCCTGTATATCTAGCGTTGGTGTGTAAACCCGTAAAGATCTATCCGACATGTTGTTGACAAAGTCAGTGTTGGTATATCTTGGTCTCATTTTATAAGTTGGACACCTAAGGATTACCGACATGTTGTTGACAAAGTCAGCGTCGGTCTGCACAATCCGCCAAGCTCTGTCCCAACTCTCCGTCCGTCCACAAGGTAGTGTATGGGTGGTATAACTTTGTCTTTTAAGTTAGGTGTAGGTAATTAATCATAAATTTTAACTTTTATAGATAGATAATAAGCGATAATGCCCAAACATTTCTTGACCTTATTGATTTGACTAGCCATACACAAACAAATTAGAATACCACTTTACAAATTGTGACAACCAAATTAAGAATTTATTTCATGGAAGCACTAAGTTATCAACCGAACCAACTGGTCAAACTTGAATTTAACAATTGAAAACTTTAATTGTATTGAATTTTGTTGACAAGTTGGGGTATCTAAAATAAATCAATTGACTAGAAACTGTTAAATTACCTTGTTATACCAGTTTTCTAAAACAAGACGTGTTGTCATTTTTATTTTTATTTGCATATATCCATTGCATTCATGTAGTTGCATTAGATCCACACATACTGCATTTGGATTTTTGTAGGCAGTATTCGCTGCAAACCCTCATGAGACACCACTCGTCCTACTAGGGACACTTAGAGGTTTAACGGCTTGTTGCATACGCTCAATGCAATCGTGTTTCCTACGAAAATGTGACCTATCTAGTTTAGTTTTCTTTTTCCTTTTTCCTTCTTTTTACTCGATGACGAGTAAAAGACAAGTGTGGGGCTATTTGATTAGCATGTAAAAGTGTTTATTTTTATGCTCACATCTTATCTTTATTATAAATAAAGAAATTTTACTTTTAGTATTTTCATGTGTTTTCACGGGTTTCTCATCAATCCTTATGCACCCCTAAAAAAGCAAAGATATTAGACAAGAAGAAGATAAATATTGAAGATTTTATCTTTTGTTGCTTTTGGAGTCTAATAAGCGTCCTTGTTTGGAAGAATTAATCACATGCAATCTGATCACCAATCAATTAGCCACATGGAAGATATGAAAGATTTGGAAGTTATTCACCATGATAAGCTCAGATATCCTTAAAGATTATTTATAAACAAGCTCAATCAAGAAAGGCATGAGATATGCTAATAACTCTTGGGAAAAGAGGCCCATTTATTCATAGATCTAGTTTGGGTTTGGCCAATATCACCTATAAATATAAGTTGTAACCATTGCAAACAGTGTTCCATTATTCTGTATTCTCTTTTATTCTAAATAAATTTTTCTTCATTCTAGTTTTATTTTTCTTTTCTTTAGCAACAATTTGTGTTATCTACTCAATTTGTTTTGGTAGAACACAAATTATTATTGTTATTTCTTTTTGCATACTAGGATTGGTCGTTTGATTAGATTCAACGGCAAAACTAATTTTAATTTCTATTGTTGTAGCTTTTTGTTTGTTATTTCTATTCTAGTAATTTGTTCTCTGTTTTAGTCGTTGAATTTAGTATTGATCTGATTAGATTCGGATCCATAGTAAATTTAACATTATTTCAAACCCATCTCTAAATATTGTCTAACTCGCCTAAAAATATATAAATAATAAAATTTAAAACGCCTCCCTCTGATTCGACCTGTATATTACACGATCTGTACGCTTGTAGTATTTATTTTAAAATTCATGCTTTTCAAATCCATAGAAAAGCGATGATCATTGGGTACATTTGAAGTGCATATTATTATATTTGATATACAAATTACGATAATAATTTATTATTATTAAATATAATTTTTTGTAATTTATAATATTAAATCGATATTATATAAGTGGTAGAAATATTTATTTTTCAAAACAAATTTCATTTGAGTACATATAATTAGTTATTGCTAGATATCTAGTTTAGAGCCTAACGGAGTTGTTTTATCGGTAGGCGAAATTTAAAAGTAAACCGATAGGTAAATTGGGATCTAAATAGCACCGTTTTTGCAAACGGAGTTCCGTTTCAACAAAATTAGTTTCATTAGGATCATAACATCAAATTATACCATGACGTCAATTTTCATAATCTTTGTAGTTTGTGTGTGTCGGTGCAAAATTTGACGGTCTGCCTTAAGTAGCGGTGACCGTATAAAATTTAACCTACCATAAATAAAACATACCCGATTACTACCTAATATTGATGCCAGCCTATACCTGGAATGCTACGTACTGTGCACCCTTTTGATGTAAATTTATACAAAAAAATTACACCATACCTTCAGAAGGACCGTGAATGGGAAAAGAAGAAATTACACAACGGTTTGTATGTACTCAAGATATGGACAACACATGTATGTGCTAATCAAATTAATACATGCATACCTATTCTTCTTTTAGCAAGTCCACGCCTAATAGCTACCTAACCCCTAAATGTGAAATGAAAACTCAGAGCATCCATCAAAATGCCGATGAAAGGGGTTATCACACGCAGCTATCTACCATACTATGCCAACCTCACCATTAGTCTTCACAGAAACAACATGCCATGTAATTTCACTTCAATAGCTACACTGTATTCCATCTCCCAAAAGCATGTATTTTATTTTAGCCGCATACCTCTACAACATGAAGCTAGCAAGCTACCATGTACTGGATGAAGGAGATGTTTATTTTATCTTCAATTTCATCTCATATATATACAGCATCGTGATTTTTCCTATAAAACAAACCAGGAAAAGAACCGAAATTGAATCCAACTTTAAAGAATTATTCCAACCATTTTACTCAACCAAAAGTCTTCAAATTATATCATTACGCTCTTGTTGGAAAGATCTTCGATCAGGCACACATTTTAATAAAGATGAAAGACGTTTAGTGAAGCTCTAAATTATGGCAGTGTGCCTAGGTTTGGTTTTAGCTTGACATTAAGGGGCTAATGCGTGAAATCGATGGTGGAGGAGTGATTAGAAGATTAAGACGTAGGCGTAGTTTTTTTTTTTTGAAGAAATACGAAGTAGAAAGTTTTGGACCTGTGGGTTGGGTCTCGATGATGGTCGGAGATTTTGAGCGTCGGAGGGTATATTGGTGGTCTTGGCGAGCAAGGATAGGAAGGAGGGTTGAATGGTATCGGTTATGTGGGATTTCGAGAAGAGTTTGATGGTGTCAGTGGGCAGTGGTGCACCGCGTGTACACTGTGAATCTGTAGAATGAAATTGGAGAAGACGAATACTATTGTGAGCGGTATGGATTTTTTGTGGTATGGGCCGGGTTTTCTGAATTGGGCTTGAACAAAAAAGGAAAAGGGGATATGAGTGTGACGGCAAGAAATTTCGCTCGGTCCGAACCAGTCGCTAAACCGACCCAGACCGTTCGAAACGCCCTATCGTTGAGAACACGACAAAATAGAACGCATATAAAAGAACATTTCATTGTTAATTAAAACAATGCATCAGATTACAAGAATATACAGAGTATGAATGAATATTACACAGAAATATCAGAGATTTAAATTACATTTAAATGCATAGCAGCGGAAAATAATACAATACACAACTAGAAAGAGATATACGGATACAAAGCTTTCCGGATATCGTTCCAGCTGTAAACCAGGATCCTGTGAATATAAATCTGCAAAACCAAAACTACTAGCTGCCCGTGTCAAAATAAGGGCACCCAGAGTTTAGGTTAAAACAATAAACTCCAGGTCAGTCATGGGACTGGTGTGAGAACTAAAACAGTTAATAATTTTTATTTTAAAAGTTAGGTAAATCAAGGGACCACGCCGTATAACACGGAACGGGTTTCCTCCCAAGAATACCAGTGCATAAAACAAACAGCGCAATGCTAAATAAAGAAAAATGAAGCTGTTATAAGACCCAGGTCCCATCACACAATGCAGCGCAGCCGAGGATAGGGTTTTCCCTTATAACAGCCAAAAAATGCTTGATACGTTTAAAACAAATCATTTGATACTATTATAAGTGCATAGTGTATAAAACACTTCAAATCATAAGTATCAATCATAGACGGCATGAATGGCCCATAACACTATGTCGCCATACATAAGTTTACAATCAAAACCGCAAATGTCGTATTGGAAGTTGGGTTATCATTTATGGTATGAACCGAGGCTAGGGGCAAGATCCTCTACCGATTTGAGACAATCTAGCCTACCATGTCTCAGGAACAGCCGCAACTGCCCCCTGGATCGTCAGGGCCGGTCCACCGATGTGGATTATTATGCCTGAACACTACGTTTCCCCGCCCTTTGGGGCGCAAATGAGCCATCAAATGACTCCATCGGTTCGAGAACGACCGATCAATCCGAGGCGCCTCGCAACAACAACAACCACATAAGTCAAACTCGTCAGGGCGTGTAAAACCACTGACGCCACTTTTAGCTAGAAAGAAACGCAAGTCCTCCCTGAGGTCCGTCTCCCGTTTTTGGTTCATACCGGGTGTGAAACTCGCGAAGTAAACGTTACACAAAGCTACGCCACAAAGGCCGTGCTTTGATCATCACCACAAGACTTTGCTTTTCAACAGAAGCCTCGATCAATTGCCACTTAGGCATGCCACACAGGCAATTCACTCCATGCGTTTGATATCCATCAATATATAACCCCTGAGCTCGTACGTCTCAGAGAAGGGCGTTAAGCAAGAGAATAAATTCTCCGCCGCCAAACAGATATATATTTAATAGAGATCAACCACACGGACTAAAATCCAATGTCAGACACACAGTCCATTTACAAGTCCGTTCTGGGGCTGAACGAAGCCGGGGGCACCTAGTACCTCGCATATCCATCGATCTCCAAGTACGTCTGGACGATCACTAACTGTTTCCATCTTCTTGGGTGTACAGCCCAATCAAGATCATCAGTAATTACCCAAACGACGTGAAGACTTCCGGTCTTCGACCATCGTCTTCATCTTCGACTTATCGTCGTATCAGTTATTCAGAATGGGCTAAACCCGGTCTTCCCGAATAACTCGCGTATATTTTATAAAAGTGCTACACAAACACAACATACGCCTCATTCCAATTCATCAGTCACTAACCGTAAATTAATCAAGAGAATAATTCCCCGAATATTAACCCCGAAGGCCGAAACCAACATCAGATCAATATCCAGAAAACCATTCTGCTTGGCTAACCGACAGTTAGTTTCTAAATCTCACATTCATAGGGAAAGGTTCCCATTAATTTTATCCAAGATAAATTCTTTAAAATTTATTCTTTAATCTATTTTTGAATATCAATTCAAACTAGTCGGGATTAGCGAACCTTACCGAAGTAATCATTTGTTTTAATTTCCCAATCCCAACCTATTCATCCCATGAAGTAAAACTGGTTACTTCATATCTAACACCACGGTGTTATCGGTAAATTCAATTACCATTTCACGTTCAAATCTAATTAAAGATTTAACTATCGTCTGGAGCAAAACTGGTGATACTCCATTCTCGATCATTTCAATCTAATTAAAGATTCATTAAAACTCCACTTAGTTTTAATCATTAACTGGGTTAAAGAATCAGTGTGATTTAAAACACGGTTCACGATAAACCCAAAATCACATTCATTAATTATCGGGTTAAAGAACGAGTGTTATTTAAAACACTGTTCACGATAAACCCAAAAATCAATATCAATTCAATTCCAATTAAATATTATTTAATTGGTACATTTCATTAAATCTAAATAAAAAGAATCTTTTCTCAACTGGGTTCAAGAACAGTGTTAGTGAAGACACCATTCACGACAAACCCAAATCACATTTGATATTAAACACAAGGCTCTGAATAGAAAATATACCGGCTTATATTCAATATCAAATTCTACGACTAACAAATATCGTATTGGAAATAACGATATATATATATCTATATCTTTCAAATTCCCATAACAACATTTGTATAATCACGAAATCCAACATCGAAATATTCCGAAGACAATTTCGATTCAAATCCATTCCAATGCAATCATTGGAAATTTTGGTTATTTTCAAAACCATTTCAAATTCAATTTATTTATTTAAAGATAAATAGAATTATAACTCTAGTTCAAAACTAGTTAATTTCGATAAAAATCTATTTTTATCTTTTCAAATATGGAGTTTTTCATCCCAATTCTTCTCAAATCATTTCTTATGATTCTACACAAATTATTACTATTTTTAATAATTTTATCAAGGCCTGTACAGTCGATTTCCATCAACGGCCATCGAACTGCACTTATAGCGACCTTTTTCGAATTTGATTTGGACGTATCTCCAAATCCAACCGTTAGATTTTGAATTTCTAATATTCGTTAGAAAGCTCTTTTCGATACGAACCCAACGGTTCCGGTTTTAGGAGAATCCGACGGTCGGATCTCCCGTAATGTCCGTTTGAAATAAATGGTCGAAATTCACGAACTGCCGCGGCGCGGCGCGTTCTATTCAGGCCATTATATTATATATATAATATATATAATATATATTTCGTCGACTTCTGTTTAAAACGAATTATATAAATAGTTTTAAATTCGTTTCAAAAGCAATTTCAACTTCCATTTCAATTCAAATCAAAATTGAATTCTTCTTTATAAATTCGTTTCAAAATTCATTTCTATTCAATTCAAATTCCAATTCAATTTGAATTCATATTCAATTCAATTCATTTCGAAATCGTTTTCAATTCAATTCATTTCGAAATCGTTTTCAATTTAATTCATTTCGAAATCGTTTTCAAATTGATATAAATATCGTTCACGTCAAAATGGCGTCAATCTAATCAACACGGCTTCATAAATTTCCTTTTTTCAAAATAGTTGTTATTATCAAAATATTTCGTTCAACACATGACCAATCTCAATGAATGAGTATTGTCAACACATGAACTTTTATTTTATAATATTAAAGGTGCAAATTTTATTACTAAAATATTTCGTTCAACACATGACCCATCTCAATGAATGAGTACTGTCAACACATGAACTTTTATTTTATAATATTCTTTATTTTTCAAATGGGAATGAGGCCCAATCCATTACCATATAAAGTTAATTATATGGATTTTCATACCACACATGTATATCATAGCATTGAAAAATAATCAACCATCAACCAAAGTGCACTACACTGTATAAGCATCAAATATAGATATTCAACGCTCATAACAGCCTGTCAATCAATCGATCGACATATTTAATTAATCAGGATGAGTGAACTTCAAATTTCATCCCAATACCCGTGTGGGGTTTCAAACAACCAAACACAGATTTTATTTGTGCAATTGGGCGATGTGTAAAATTTATCGACCCAATCAATGTCCTTCAAATAGGTGTACATAAACAAACCGTCCGGTTTGTAAATGAATATTTATTTATTCATATTCACGTTAAAAATTATATTTTTAACGATAAAACATTTCATTTTAACATATGAATTTCTATTCAATTTATTTATTCAATAAAATTGATATTTTTATTTTTCTAACATATTTTAGAAAATTTCGGCGGCATAACGGCACGATACTAGAAACGGGACAAGGCCTAGCCTTATCCCCGGTCTAGTGAAGGCCCACGCCATTCACACATCAATCAAATTCACCAAACAACCAAATTCAAATCAAATCATATAACTAAGCTATGCAACCAAACAAACAAGTCCATGGTCTGTGGACGATTGTGTCGGGTGCTACTAAGCACCGTCTGCATCCTAGTATATATATAAATAGAAATGAAATTGAAAGGTGAGAAATTCTCACATATAGCTATCCTAGCTCCACGGCACTTCTTTTGCAGGAAATCTTCGTCGTTCTCGCCTTTTTGTCATCTTCGTTGACCGTAGCCACTACATATATAAAAATTGAATTTTTACTTCGCTATTCAATATATAAAAATTGAATTTTTACTTCGCTATTCAATTTATAAAAGTCGAATTTTTATTTCAAAGTTCAATATATAAAAATCATATTTTTATTTCGAAGTTCAATATATAAAAATCATATTTTTATTTCGAAGTTCAATATATAAAAATCATATTTTTATTTCGAAGTTCAATATATAAAAATTCTATTTTTTTATGGTGTTCATATGATAAAGATCTCATTTTTATCACGCTAACTTCATAATAAAAATCAAATATTTTTAATCTTCACATATAATAAAAAATCTTAACTTTTCTAACATAAAAATCATAGCTTTTATATTTTAAAAATCTCAACCTTATTTGCATAAAAATATTATCTTTATCATGTTAAAACCCGTATCTTTCTTTATGTTAAAAACCATATTTTACTTTTATAACAATGCCATTTTTCTTGAAAACAAGGCTATATATATTTTATAAAATCAATACCATATATATTTATAGAAACAATATTATATATATTTTTATTCGATATTTTAAAATAATGCTTTCTACATTAATTATTTTAGATTTTAAAGCCAATGATAATTTTAAATAAAATAATAAATAAAAAAAAAACTTAACTAACCTTCCTTTTGAAATCAGGCCGTTGCCTTTTCTTCCTTCTTCTTTGCAACGAATGTTGAAAACGAACCCAACGCTGATACCTAGGGTTTCAATTCGTGACCCCTTCCATGCCCCAAACCGCGATCGGAGATTGCCACGGCGAAGGGGGAAGCCTCCTCTTCCCACGCCCTGAGCTACGTGGAGCTCGGTGGGCCCGACTCCCCTGGAATCAAGCGCGAAGTTCGAGACTTCGATGTCGAATTCCACCCAACTCAAACATGAAAGCGGACGAGTTTGGGTATGGATGAGAAGCTCGAAAAGAGTACTTCCAATTTCCCCCCTGCGGTGTTGAATTTCACTAAGCGGATGATGCAAAAATCGAGGAGGATGGATCGAACGATATTTGCCCTCAGTTGTGAAAGGCCGCGGCTAAAGCATTTATGAAGGAGTTAGGGTTTTTTTTTTATATATATATATTTATTAAATTATTAATTTAATTCCATTAATACCCTTGTGTTGACAAGAATTCGAAATCCGACCCAATGACTTTTGCCCTTAGCTAAATACCCCCATTCCGAACACAATGGGATATGTTTCACAAGCTGATTCGACTGTTACGATAGGTTTTCATCAAAATTAAAATATAAATCTGTATATATTCAATTTGAACGCACATTTCAATTTACCGGGGCCACACACTAACTAGAAAAATTCCCGAAAAATATTTTCTAGCTTCGTATTGACGATACGGTCCTAACAAAACTAGTTCCGTCGAATTCTGAGACTGTTGGAAAAATGGCCAATTTCCAGTCGATTAAAATCAACTGAAACTGGTCAAACGCGTTTTCCTTTGCCACGCTCACATATTGATTCGAAAAATTATGAAATTTGGAATCTAGCAATAACTTAACATCACGGACCCAACAAAACTGGTTTCGTCGAAATCCGAGGTCGTTTGCAAAATTGCTATTTTTAAGGGCCTTATATATATAAAAATCTATATAAAATCCACAGCGACTATTTCTAATTTTAAACTGGACATATCTTATCATTTCTAAGATGAAATCTCAGTTTGTTAACTTCGTTACAAAGATATAGTTATACAGATTCAAATATTTCTTGTTTCGTTCAATTCTGACTTATATTGAATTCTGTATATTCATTTGAAATTAGAAATCGAATTTTCGAACTACCACGCCATTTTCAATTCTATTTATAATTATATATAATTATTTATATTCTAACGACGACGCGTATAATATATACGTTCGAATTATATTCAAAATAAATTTCTCGTCGATATTATTTAAAATAATTCATTTTAAATAATCAAAATTCGCTAAAATGGCCAAAATAAAAATTTTAAACTGGCCCAGATTTTCCGGGTTGTTACAATCTCCCCCACTTAAAAATTTTCGTCCCCGAAAAGGAACAAAGTCGAAAGTGGTTTGATTAATCAACTCTACGCTCGATCTGACTTCCATTCTCCAACTCTTTAGTTTCTGAGAATTTTCAAAATTTCAAAAATTTGGCTAACACCCTAAATTTTCGAAAAATTTCGCCATAACCTCCCCTGCACCGGGAGCATCGGGGAATTTCAAATAGCTTCCCCGGTCCTTCAGATCTCAAAAAGAAAAAGAAAAAGCCAAGTGGCTAGCCAATAGGCTCATAAAATCATCATCACCCAAACAAAACAGTAAATTATGTAGTAAACATGTACCTATTTGTCGGGCAAACAAATTTTATTCTCTGGCTCTAGCCTCCTTGCTATGACCTGTTCAATGTAAGTATATGTATATGCAAGCAAATGCGACCAATTTTCAATATAATTCAATTTTTGATTCAATTAGGCCAAATGGTTCAAAACTATCAAACAATTAAACAAGCAACACAAACATCAATCAATTAGTGAATTAGCTTTTCAAATTCATAATTTTGATACATATACAAAAATCAGATTTTTGATGCCAAATCACAACAATAAGCCCTATCTATTTTAGATTTGGTTCTCACACCAGTCTAATGGAAATATATAGAAAATCACACCTTCGAAACTCGAACATAAATTCGGATGATGATCGATCAATCATCAGAACCATTTCCGGGTGTCTAGAATGTGATTCTATATCTATCCAATATATTAAAATTTCGAATATACGTTCATGACGCGTATATACAAAACCTTTATATATTAGATTGTCCATATTCAAAATAAATAGATAATCAAATACGAATAATTGATTTAAATTTTCAAAACAAAAATTTGTTTTCACTTTCAAAAATATACTCTTCACACTCGTTCTAGGATACTACTGATCCCATCTCTAACGAGTCATTCTAATTGGATATTACTAATCCAATATCTGATGAATTCTTTCGTACGGTTCTAATGTGCCTTGTTCTCTGAGCTTTGTAAACCAAAGCTCTGATACCAACTGTGACGGCAAGAAATTTCGCTCGGTCCGAACCAGTCGCTAAACCGACCCAGACCGTTCGAAACGCCCTATCGTTGAGAACACGACAAAATAGAACGCATATAAAAGAACATTTCATTGTTAATTAAAACAATGCATCAGATTACAAGAATATACAGAGTATGAATGAATATTACACAGAAATATCAGAGATTTAAATTACATTTAAATGCATAGCAGCGGAAAATAATACAATACACAACTAGAAAGAGATATACGGATACAAAGCTTTCCGGATATCGTTCCAGCTGTAAACCAGGATCCTGTGAATATAAATCTGCAAAACCAAAACTACTAGCTGCCCGTGTCAAAATAAGGGCACCCAGAGTTTAGGTTAAAACAATAAACTCCAGGTCAGTCATGGGACTGGTGTGAGAACTAAAACAGTTAATAATTTTTATTTTAAAAGTTAGGTAAATCAAGGGACCACGCCGTATAACACGGAACGGGTTTCCTCCCAAGAATACCAGTGCATAAAACAAACAGCGCAATGCTAAATAAAGAAAAATGAAGCTGTTATAAGACCCAGGTCCCATCACACAATGCAGCGCAGCCGAGGATAGGGTTTTCCCTTATAACAGCCAAAAAATGCTTGATACGTTTAAAACAAATCATTTGATACTATTATAAGTGCATAGTGTATAAAACACTTCAAATCATAAGTATCAATCATAGACGACATGAATGGCCCATAACACTATGTCGCCATACATAAGTTTACAATCAAAACCGCAAATGTCGTATTGGAAGTTGGGTTATCATTTATGGTATGAACCGAGGCTAGGGGCAAGATCCTCTACCGATTTGAGACAATCTAGCCTACCATGTCTCAGGAACAGCCGCAACTGCCCCCTGGATCGTCAGGGCCGGTCCACCGATGTGGATTATTATGCCTGAACACTACGTTTCCCCGCCCTTTGGGGCGCAAATGAGCCATCAAATGACTCCATCGGTTCGAGAACGACCGATCAATCCGAGGCGCCTCGCAACAACAACAACCACATAAGTCAAACTCGTCAGGGCGTGTAAAACCACTGACGCCACTTTTAGCTAGAAAGAAACGCAAGTCCTCCCTGAGGTCCGTCTCCCGTTTTTGGTTCATACCGGGTGTGAAACTCGCGAAGTAAACGTTACACAAAGCTACGCCACAAAGGCCGTGCTTTGATCATCACCACAAGACTTTGCTTTTCAACAGAAGCCTCGATCAATTGCCACTTAGGCATGCCACACAGGCAATTCACTCCATGCGTTTGATATCCATCAATATATAACCCCTGAGCTCGTACGTCTCAGAGAAGGGCGTTAAGCAAGAGAATAAATTCTCCGCCGCCAAACAGATATATATTTAATAGAGATCAACCACACGGACTAAAATCCAATGTCAGACACACAGTCCATTTACAAGTCCGTTCTGGGGCTGAACGAAGCCGGGGGCACCTAGTACCTCGCATATCCATCGATCTCCAAGTACGTCTGGACGATCACTAACTGTTTCCATCTTCTTGGGTGTACAGCCCAATCAAGATCATCAGTAATTACCCAAACGACGTGAAGACTTCCGGTCTTCGACCATCGTCTTCATCTTCGACTTATCGTCGTATCAGTTATTCAGAATGGGCTAAACCCGGTCTTCCCGAATAACTCGCGTATATTTTATAAAAGTGCTACACAAACACAACATACGCCTCATTCCAATTCATCAGTCACTAACCGTAAATTAATCAAGAGTATAATTCCCCGAATATTAACCCCGAAGGCCGAAACCAACATCAGATCAATATCCAGAAAACCATTCTGCTTGGCTAACCGATAGTTAGTTTCTAAATCTCACATTCATAGGGAAAGGTTCCCATTAATTTTATCCAAGATAAATTCTTTAAAATTTATTCTTTAATCTATTTTTGAATATCAATTCAAACTAGTCGGGATTAGCGAACCTTACCGAAGTAATCATTTGTTTTAATTTCCCAATCCCAACCTATTCATCCCATGAAGTAAAACTGGTTACTTCATATCTAACACCACGGTGTTATCGGTAAATTCAATTACCATTTCACGTTCAAATCTAATTAAAGATTTAACTATCGTCTGGAGCAAAACTGGTGATACTCCATTCTCGATCATTTCAATCTAATTAAAGATTCATTAAAACTCCACTTAGTTTTAATCGTTAACTGGGTTAAAGAATCAGTGTCATTTAAAACACGGTTCACGATAAACCCAAAATCACATTCATTAATTATCGGGTTAAAGAACGAGTGTTATTTAAAACACTGTTCACGATAAACCCAAAAATCAATATCAATTCAATTCCAATTAAATATTATTTAATTGGTACATTTCATTAAATCTAAATAAAAAGAATCTTTTCTCAACTGGGTTCAAGAACAGTGTTAGTGAAGACACCATTCAAGACAAACCCAAATCACATTTGATATTAAACACAAGGCTCTGAATAGAAAATATACCGGCTTATATTCAATATCAAATTCTACGACTAACAAATATCGTATTGGAAATAACGATATATATATATATCTATATCTTTCAAATTCCCATAACAACATTTGTATAATCACGAAATCCAACATCGAAATATTCCGAAGACAATTTCGATTCAAATCCATTCCAATGCAATCATTGGAAATTTTGGTTATTTTCAAAACCATTTCAAATTCAATTTATTTATTTAAAGATAAATAGAATTATAACTCTAGTTCTAAACTAGTTAATTTCGATAAAAATCTATTTTTATCTTTTCAAATATGGAGTTTTTCATCCCAATTCTTCTCAAATCATTTCTTATGATTTTACACAAATTATTACTATTTTTAATAATTTTATCAAGGCCTGTACAGTCGATTTCCATCAACGGCCATCGAACTGCACTTATAGCGACCTTTTTCCAATTTGATTTGGACGTATCTCCAAATCCAACCGTTAGATTTTGAATTTCTAATATTCGTTAGAAAGCTCTTTTCGATACGAACCCAACGGTTCCGGTTTTAGGAGAATCCGACGGTCGGATCTCCCGTGATGTCCGTTTGAAATAAATGGTCGAAATTCACGAACTGCCGCGGCGCGGCGCGTTCTATTCAGGCCATTATATTATATATATAATATATATAATATATATTTCGTCGACTTCTGTTTAAAACGAATTATATAAATAGTTTTAAATTCGTTTCAAAAGCAATTTCAACTTCCATTTCAATTCAAATCAAAATTGAATTCTTCTTTATAAATTCGTTTCAAAATTCATTTCTATTCAATTCAAATTCCAATTCAATTTGAATTCATATTCAATTCAATTCATTTCGAAATCGTTTTCAATTCAATTCATTTCGAAATCGTTTTCAATTTAATTCATTTCGAAATCGTTTTCAAATTGATATAAATATCGTTCACGTCAAAATGGCGTCAATCTAATCAACACGGCTTCATAAATTTCCTTTTTTCAAAATAGTTGTTATTATCAAAATATTTCGTTCAACACATGACCAATCTCAATGAATGAGTACTGTCAACACATGAACTTTTATTTTATAATATTAAAGGTGCAAATTTTATTACTAAAATATTTCGTTCAACACATGACCCATCTCAATGAATGAGTACTGTCAACACATGAACTTTTATTTTATAATATTCTTTATTTTTCAAATGGGAATGAGGCCCAATCCATTACCATATAAAGTTAATTATATGGATTTTCATACCACACATGTATATCATAGCATTGAAAAATAATCAACCATCAACCAAAGTGCACTACACTGTATAAGCATCAAATATAGATATTCAACGCTCATAACAGCCTGTCAATCAATCGATCGACATATTTAATTAATCAGGATGAGTGAACTTCAAATTTCATCCCAATACCCGTGTGGGGTTTCAAACAACCAAACACAGATTTTATTTGTGCAATTGGGCGATGTGTAAAATTTATCGACCCAATCAATGTCCTTCAAATAGGTGTACATAAACAAACCGTCCGGTTTGTAAATGAATATTTATTTATTCATATTCACGTTAAAAATTATATTTTTAACGATAAAACATTTCATTTTAACATATGAATTTCTATTCAATTTATTTATTCAATAAAATTGATATTTTTATTTTTCTAACATATTTTAGAAAATTTCGGCGGCATAACGGCACGATACTAGAAACGGGACAAGGCCTAGCCTTATCCCCGGTCTAGTGAAGGCCCACGCCATTCACACATCAATCAAATTCACCAAACAACCAAATTCAAATCAAATCATATAACTAAGCTATGCAACCAAACAAACAAGTCCATGGTCTGTGGACGATTGTGTCGGGTGCTACTAAGCACCGTCTGCATCCTAGTATATATATAAATAGAAATGAAATTGAAAGGTGAGAAATTCTCACATATAGCTATCCTAGCTCCACGGCACTTCTTTTGCAGGAAATCTTCGTCGTTCTCGCCTTTTTGTCATCTTCGTTGACCGTAGCCACTACATATATAAAAATTGAATTTTTACTTCGCTATTCAATATATAAAAATCGAATTTTTACTTCGCTATTCAATATATAAAAGTCGAATTTTTATTTCAAAGTTCAATATATAAAAATCATATTTTTATTTCGAAGTTCAATATATAAAAATCATATTTTTATTTCGAAGTTCAATATATAAAAATCATATTTTTATTTCGAAGTTCAATATATAAAAATTCTTTTTTTTTTATGGTGTTCATATGATAAAGATCTCATTTTTATCACGCTAACTTCATAATAAAAATCAAATATTTTTAATCTTCACATATAATAAAAAATCTTAACTTTTCTAACATAAAAATCATAGCTTTTATATTTTAAAAATCTCAACCTTATTTGCATAAAAATATTATCTTTATCATGTTAAAACCCATATCTTTCTTTATGTTAAAAACCATATTTTACTTTTATAACAATGCCATTTTTCTTGAAAACAAGGCTATATATATTTTATAAAATCAATACCATATATATTTATAGAAACAATATTATATATATTTTTATTTAATATTTTAAAATAATGCTTTCTACATTAATTATTTTAGATTTTAAAGCCAATGATAATTTTAAATAAAATAATAAATAAAAAAAAAACTTAACTAACCTTCCTTTTGAAATCAGGCCGTTGCCTTTTCTTCCTTCTTCTTTGCAACGAATGTTGAAAACGAACCCAACGCTGATACCTAGGGTTTCAATTCGTGACCCCTTCCATGCCCCAGACCGCGATCGGAGATTGCCACGGCGAAGGGGGAAGCCTCCTCTTCCCACGCCCTGAGCTACGTGGAGTTCGGTGGGCCCGACTCCCCTGGAATCAAGCGCGAAGTTCGAGACTTCGATGTCGAATTCCACCCAACTCAAACATGAAAGCGGACGAGTTTGGGTATGGATGAGAAGCTCGAAAAGAGTACTTCCAATTTCCCCCCTGCGGTGTTGAATTTCACTAAGCGGATGATGCAAAAATCGAGGAGGATGGATCGAACGATATTTGCCCTCAGTTGTGAAAGGCGGCGGCTAAAGCATTTATGAAGGAGTTAGGGGTTTTTTTTTATATATATATTTATTAAATTATTAATTTAATTCCATTAATACCCTTGTGTTGACAAGAATTCGAAATCCGACCCAATGACTTTTGCCCTTAGCTAAATACCCCCATTCCGAACACAATGGGATATGTTTCACAAGCTGATTCGACTGTTACGATAGGTTTTCATCAAAATTAAAATATAAATCTGTATATATTCAATTTGAACGCACATTTCAATTTACCGGGGCCACACACTAACTAGAAAAATTCCCGAAAAATATTTTCTAGCTTCGTATTGACGATACGGTCCTAACAAAACTAGTTCCGTCGAATTCTGAGACTGTTGGAAAAATGGCCAATTTCCAGTCGATTAAAATCAACTGAAACTGGTCAAACGCGTTTTCCTTTGCCACACTCACATATTGATTCGAAAAATTGTGAAATTTGGAATCTAGCAATAACTTAACATCACGGACCCAACAAAACTGGTTTCGTCGAAATCCGAGGTCGTTTCCAAAATTGCTATTTTTAAGGGCCTTATATATATAAAAATATATATAAAATCCACAGCGACTATTTCTAATTTTAAACTGGACATATCTTATCATTTCTAAGATGAAATCTCAGTTTGTTAACTTCGTTACAAAGATATAGTTATACAGATTCAAATATTTCTTGTTTCGTTCAATTCTGACTTATATTGAATTCTGTATATTCATTTGAAATTAGAAATCGAATTTTCGAACTACCACGCCATTTTCAATTCTATTTATAATTATATATAATTATTTATATTCTAACGATGACGCGTATAATATATACGTTCGAATTATATTCAAAATAAATTTCTCGTCGATATTATTTAAAATAATTCATTTTAAATAATCAAAATTCGCTAAAATGGCCAAAATAAAAATTTTAAACTGGCCCAGATTTTCCGGGTTGTTACAATGAGCTTATATTTGGATGGAAGTAAGTTTCCTATATTTCGTGAAGGTGTGTAATACATGGTGATGTGGATCCAAGTTGGGAATACTAAGGCAGCGATGGTGTGGTAACTAAGGTAAATTCATAACCGTTTAATCTTTTGTTTTAGTGGTTAAAATATAATTAATTAAACATTAATTTAATTAATTAATGTTGTATATTGATAGAGTCGTAACTAAGTCAAATGTAATCCGTTTCTGATGTTAAAGAAGGCGTGGGGATCGTGTCAGCAAGCACGCCGTAATGGAGTTAGTCTAGTTTGAAGTGGAAGCAACCAGGACTTTTGATGAAATTAAATGAGTGTTTAATTTTATTAAAAAAAGCGTGTTGACGACGGAATAAGCCAAAGGTGAGTTAAACTCACTCAGTTCTTTCCACTTATATTTTATATAAGTCAGGTTTTTATTTTGTGTGCTATGGTTGCTAATGGTTGGTTGTTTGCTTGATATATATATATATATATATATATATATATATATATGTGTGTGTGTGTGTGTGTGTGTGTGTGTACATATACATACACACACACACGCGCGCGCACACACACACACACACACACACTCATTTATTAATTTAACCAGTGAAATTAAATGTTGTTTAATTTCAGTAAAATGCCAAATCATCATTTTAATGATTTATTCCAATCGCGGTAACTTACCTTGTTGGTTATGTTTATTATACAATAAACGTATTTAAATTACATTGAATGCTTCAATTATTACTATCGGTTGACTGCCATCAGTTGAATTGATTATTTATTTGCATATGATTGTTACATGAATTGTTTAATCGATATGATCGGATTATTGATTGGATTATCGATTGTTGAATATGGATTCAACGTTTGTTCGCTATTAATCAATATATGATATGGGTTGAGAAATAATACCAGATGGCCAAATAAGACATTGTTTATAAAGTTTATTTACCATCTGGTTATTCAAATAGAAAATGAAATTATAAAATTTCTTTTATAACTGAAGATCGATATTAAAAATATATTATTTTAAATGGAAGTTTATAAAAAAGAAATAAACCCACTATATATATATTGATTGCTGTAAATACCAATAACCATTTTTGTACCAAGTCTGCCGTGTGCGAAGCATGTGTTGCATCTTAATTGTTAAATGACTTATTAATATAATTATTTTGTTATGAAGATTGATAAGAAAATGAGTAGGGAATAACGTAGCGATTAATAATAGAGATTAATTGTTTTTAAGTAACAATTAAAAAAAGTATTATTTAAATTAATTAAATTCGTAATTAATTTAAATGGAATGATGAATTGAGATTTGATTAAGGAATTAATAATGTTTAGAGTTGACTAAGCCAACTGTGTTAACTAAAATGGATTTATTAAATTAATTTATTTAATGGAAACGCTAATCGATTAAGTAATTTTTTTATAAAGGTTGATATTGGATTATCATTTATTTAATAATAATCAAATTAGAAGTCTTGGGATTTAAAAAGGGATAATGGGGTTTATGAAACGATAAGGATTATTACTATAAAATGATATTTAAAAAAAATTATATTAATGATAATATAAGTTAAGTTTAAATTGTAGTTTTAAAGTGGACTCTTATTTGAGATTCTATTTAATTCGGTTTTATTAAATCTAAGTGTGACGGAGTTGGAAAACCCATGTTTATTTGAATGTATTACCGAGATGAGCTATTAGAAATGGTTTTTGAATGGAATATATGCCAGGATATGAAGCTAAAGAATTAGAACTTAAATGGGGATCAGTTGAGATAACTGGTTTTCTGAATATTGATCTAATGTTGGTTTTGGCCTTCGGGGTTGATATTTAGCAACTCGTTTTCTTACTGATTTACAGTTAGGGACCGATGAAGGTTTGAAATGGAAATAAAATTTGAAACCCAAGTTTGAATTAGAATAGTTAAACGAGTTGAGTTATAAATATGCGATGTAGATTCGCTATATTAAATAAGAGATGATGTTTCATTAAGATATAATTAAAATGAATTTTTTTTCTATATTGGAAATGAATATGGGGTTTTGGTATTACAACTGATATCTATCCTAAGACAAGAACGTTGTTGGTCAAGGTCTGAGAGGTAATTAAAATACCCCAGCATGAACAACTTCAGGATTATCGTTTTAACGACCCGGATTTTTAATCATTTGAGTCGAATATTAAAATTAGTTTTAAATATTATATTAGAAATATTATTGGATTTTAATGTTGAATTAATTTATAAGACGATGATTGAACATTTATATTTAATTTAAAACGAGCTCTTAGCGTCGCGGTAGTTCATAATATTCAGTTTTGTACTTAAATTGGATATACAGAATCCATTTTAAGTCGGAATTCTATGAAACAAGAAATATTTGAATCTAGTTAATTATAATTTCTAATGAAAGAGAAAAATCAAAGATTTCATCGGATTTATTATAAGTTAGGTCCAATTCAAATTTTAAAATAGTCGCTATGAATTTTGATTATAAGCGATAACATTTATTTAATAAATTAAATAGAAATTTGAATAGAAATTGAATATCGTCTAACTAGAAATAGTAATATTGAGTATAATTCCATGATGATTTATATTTGGAATTTTATATTATTTTCTTTGAATATATATATATATGGTAATAATAATTTTTTATTACTTAATTTAAATTGTTTTGCAATTTATTTATATTTTTACGGTATTATCTAAGACGTATAAATAGTTATTTTTCATAACGACCTCCGTTTTTGGTGAAATGAATTTTATTGAAATGCGTATCACCAATTATTATTATGTTTCCAGTTTGGAGCAAATTGGAGTTGTTTTGTCGGTGGACGAAGTTTAAGGGTAACCGGTGGATAAACTGAGATCTAAATAGCACCCTTTTTGCAAACGGAGGCCGTTTTCAATGAAATTAGTTTCATAAGGACCGTAACTTCAAATTATACCATGACATTCATTTTCGTAATTTTTGAAAATTGTGTTTATCAGTGCAAAATTATTATATCGTGTTAAACAGCGGTGCATATTAAATTAACGTAATAAACTAGGATAAATAAAAATATAGCATAACTTCATGCTTAAGTGTAAACGGTACACACTGCACCTACCTTGAGATTAAACATCCAGCTGCCTATTTATCAGTACATAAAAAGAACAACATGTCAATTCCCAATCCGCATGTAAACTAACTTTTAAGATACATCAAAGTTGACAGTTATGCTAACTTGCAATTCGAGCGTGTCCACAGACACGGTGCCTATGACGTTAAAATCATTGGGGAGCTTTCATACGTTTTCAAAAACATGAGTGCACCATTTGATTATTTTAAGCAATGCTCTGTTACACTGCCAAGTTCACTTCATGCCTAAGTTACTAGTGTAAACCTGTATTTTTCCTATACGCAGACCCTAGAATATAAATTTGGAACTCTAGGCACATGTAAATTCTGAGAGGAAACTATTCTCGTGTACTTGCTGCCAACCATCTCTTTTTCAAGCCTAACGCCTAACCTAAACACTGTAACACATGTTGCTTCCACTTCCAGTCTTGTCATTCTGCATTGCATCTTCACCATCAACTGTCCTCTCTATCAAAGAGCTTACCTAGTTCTTGTTTCCCCAAAGTATTACCGAAAGCGAATTCTGCAGCTAACCTACAACCTACATGTCTATCCATTCCTTTCTGTCTTCCAACGAGATAAAAACCATTCCTGGCATCCTATTTGGACGCATCCAACCTACGCTGTACAACATGACAGGAACGTTGTTCTTATCCCATTCATTCCCGACAAATTTATACTCAGCGCACCTTCCTTTCAGTGCACACTTCTCCTCATCGTAAACTAAGAAAAAGAAAAAAAAAAGAGAGAAAGGTTTCCATTGTTGTGAACCAAACCTTCCATGCCAGAATTCTTTTCAGTGAGAGTGCGAGTGGGTGACGTTTTGACTTAGGGGAGGGGTGCATGTTTTTTCTGGTCTAGAGTGATGCATCGGAGCGGACTCGGTTTGCTGATGATGTATTCGAAAGTTAAATAAATAAACAAAGTGATAGGGAGTTTCAGCATAGAGTTTGGCAAATGTTTTGTATGATATTTAAAGAAGAAGGGATAGGAAGCAAGTAAATTGACAGTGGGTTGATGCTAAACGTGGGTGCATGGGACTAGAAAAGTGCGTGGTGTATGTGAAGAAAGGCGTGAGAATATAAGCAACAAATGGGAGGTGGACGTGCCGGACGGAAAGAACAGGGATAGGACTTTGTGGTGATGTCAAGGTCATGGAGTCCGACGATGTAAGGTAGTGGTGATTCACTGTACGTAGAGGTGCGACCATAAGGAGCATAGGGAAGGAGTTAGTTTGAAGAGTTGCGTAAATCAATGATCATGTTGTATTGTTGCTTAAAAACAAGCATGGAGAAGTTGGCTTGGTCTTTCGGGTATGGGTATAAAGACAAAAAATGGACAGGCAGTTGAAGGCTAAAACATGAAGGGTTTTATTGTTTTTGGTCTAGTTTTAATGAAGGGGATGGAGGTGCGGTTTAAAATGTATGAGTGGGAGAAGTATTTTCTGGTAGCAGCAAATTTTCGTGAGGAAGATGACGTAGATGGTGGGCTCGTGGGTATTGAAGGGAGCATTGGGCCGGTTTCGATGGGTTTTGGGCCAAGCTAAAAAAAAGAAAAAATAGAAGAAAAAAGGAAAAGAACGATGAATTGAAAGGCTATGGGGAAGATTGGACTATCGGAAGGTTGTTATAGCAGCAGCAGTATTTTTTTTACAAGAAGAAGAAAAAAGGGATCATAGGGCGGAGCCGCAGACCTTTTAAAGATATATATATATATATATATATATATATATATATATATATATATGTAGGCATCTATGATTTAGGCTGAATGCACTGGTTCGTGAAAACATGAATATTGGTTCGAAGGGGGAGTGACACGACCTGAACTTCCCCGTGAAGGAAAGCACGGATTGCGTTGAGGACAACACACATCGGAACACAAACAGAAGAACATTTCATTGTTTATTACAACAATTCCTTCAGAATACAAGAATGTACAGAGTATGAATAAATATTACACATTTGACAAATAACAGAGATTTAAATTAAATTTAAATACATAGCAGCGGAAAAATAATACAACACACAACTAGAAGTAATATACGGATATAGAGCTTTCCGAGTATCATTCTAGCTGCAAATCAGGATCCTGTGAATATAGATCTGCAAAACAAAAACTACTAGCTGCCCGTGTCGAAAATAGGGGCACCCAGAGTTTAGGTTAAAAGAATAAACTCCAGGTCAGTCATGTGATTGGTGTGAGAACTAAAACAGTTATTAATCTTTATTTTTAAAGTTAGGTAAATCAAGGGACCACGCCGTATAACACGGAACGAGTTTCCTTCCAAGAAAACCAGTGCATAAAACAAATAGCGCAATGCTAGATAAAGAAAAATGAAGCTATTATAAGACCCAAGTCCCATCACACAATGCAACGCAAGCCGAAGGATAGGGTTTTTACCTTATAATAGCCAAAAATGCTTGGTACGTGAAATTTTATCTTTTATTATTACTATAAGTGAAGAAAACAACTTCAATCATAATGTATAAATCATAGATGGCATAAGTGACCATTACCACTATGTCGCCGTACTAGGCTCTACAAATAAAACCGAAAGTCACGTATTGAAAATTGGATTCCATCATGAGTCGAGGTAAGGGGCAAGCACCTCTCCGTTCGAGACACTCTAGCAAATGTCTTAGGACCCCACATAGTGATCCCTGGAATCGGTTGGGCCAGTCCTCTCTTACTTTTGAGGATTAGTTATTCCTGAACACACGTTTCCCGGTCCAAACAGACCTATATCCGAGGCACCTCGCATTCCGACAACCAAACAGGTGAAAAGTATATAAATGTCAGCCAGTTTGAGCACTGACACCACCACTAGCTACAAAGAAACGTCGTGTTCTCCCAACGGTCACTATCACGTTTTTGACTCATACCGAGGTGTGACGCTCGCGAATTAACGCCGTACACAAAGCTGCGCCACACAGGCCGTGCTTTGATCATCAACCACAAGACTTTGCTTTTCAACAGAAGCCTTAATCAATTGCCACTTAGGCGTTCCACACAGGCAATTCATGCCATACGACTGATGTCCATCGATATACAACCTCTGATCTCGTACGTCTTAGAGAAGGGCGTTAAGCAAGAGAACAAATTCTCTGCCGCCAAACAGATGTATATTTAATAGAGATCAATCAACACAGAATAAAATCCAATGTCAGACACACAGTCCATTTACAAGTTCGTTTTGGGTCTGAATGAAACCGGAGGCACTTTCCTCGCATATCCATCGATCTCCATGTACGTCTGGACGATCACCAACTGATTCCCTCATCTTGGGTGTACAGCCCAATCAGGATCATCGGTAATCACCCAAACGATGGGAAGACTTCCGGTCTTCAACCACCGTCTTCATCTTCGAATTATCGTCGAATCGGCTATTCAGAATGGGTATAAACCCGGCCTTTCCAAATAACCCGCGTATATAATAAACACATGTTACCCAAACATAACATACACCTCATTGCAATTTAGAATATTCTTTTATTCAAAATTTCACATTCTTAGGGAAAGGTTCCCATTAATTTTATCAAAGATAAATTCTTCTAAATTCATTCTTTAATCTTCCTTTGGATATCATTTTAAACTATATTATGGTTTTCAAAACTAGTCGGGATTAGCGAACCACACCGAAGTAATTATTTATTTGATTTCCCAATCCCAACTTATTCATCCCATGGAGCAAAACTGGTAGTACTCCATATCTAACACCACAGTGTTATCGGTAAATATTAATTACCATTTCACGTTCAAATCTAATTAAAGATTTCACTATCGCTTTGGAGCAAAACTGGTGATACTCCATTCTCGATCACTTTCCAAATATGACAATTTAAATTACCCATTCACATTTCAATCTAATTACAGATTCATTAAAACTCCACTTAGTTTTAATCTTCTCAAAATTCAATATCCTGTATTTAACTGGCTTAAATAACCAATGTCACCTAAAACACAATTCACGATAAACCCAAAATCACTTTCTATTGTTAAGTAGGGTAAAGAACAGATGTTATTCAAAACACCGCTCACGATAAACCCAAAAAATCAATTTAAATTCAATTCCAATTAATATTATTTAATTGGTACACTTCATTAAATCTAAATTGAAAGATTTTATCCTTTTCTCAACTGGGCTTAAGAATAGTGTTAATGAAGACACCATTCACAACAAACCCAAATCACGTTTGATATTAAATACAAGGCTCTAATTAGAAAATATATCGGCTTATATTCAATATCAAATTCTACGACCAACAAATATCGTATTGGAAATAACGATATAAATATATCTTTCAAATTCCCATAACAATATCTGTATAATCACGAAATCTAACATCGAAATATTCCGAAGATAATTTCAATTCAAATCCATTCCAATTCAATTATTGGAAATTCTGGTTACTTTTAAAACCCCTTTCAAAATCAATTTATTTATTTTAAAAATAAACTGATTTTAATTCTGGTTCAAAACTAGTTCATTTCGATAAAAATCTTTTTTTATCTTTTCAATTATGGAGTTTTTCATCCGAATTCTTCAAAAATCATTTCTTATGATTTTACACAAATTATTACTATTTTTAATAATTTTATCAAGGCCCGTACAGTCGATTTCCATCAATGGCCATCGAACTGCACTTACAACGACCTTTTCCAAATTTGATTTGCACATAATTCCAAATCCAACCGTCAGATTTCAAATTTCTAATATTCATTGGAAAGCCTTTTCGTTACGAACCTAACGGTTCCAGTTTCAGGAGAATCCGACGGTCGGATCTCCCGTAATGTCAATTCGAAGTCAATGGTCGAAATTCGCGAACTACCGCGGCGCGGCGCGTTTTATTCAGGCCATTATATATATATATATATAATATTATATATATATTTCGTTGATTTCCTTTTAAAACATATTTTATAAATCGTTTCAAATTCATTTTCGAAATGATTTCTACTTCACACTCAATTTTGAATCAAAATTGAATATTCCACATCATCGTTATACAAATGATAATATTTTCAAAACGTTATATTTTGAAATCATTTCCTGTTCTATATTCATTATAAAAACGAATATAATCGATATAAATATCGCTCACGTCAAAATGGCGCATCTCTAATCAACACGGCTTTATATATTTCAATAACTTCATTATTCTATTCAACAAATGAATATTTATTCTATTCAACACATGAATCTATATTTCTTTCAACACATGAGCATCGTCAACACATGAATATTTTTATTATTTAATATATTTTATAAAATTATGGTATCTATCGTTTGATTTTTAATCAGACTCCAACCGTAAAGTAGTAAGAGAATGATTCCCTAAGTATTAACCCCGAAGGCCGAAACCAACATCAGATCAATACCCCGGAAACCACTCATCTTATCTAGTTTCCAATTAGTTTCTAATCTTAAATATGGTAAAGATGTAAATTTTATTTTTAAAATATTTTACTCAACACATGATAAGTTTCAACACATAAATATTCTCAACACATGAGCATCGTCAACACATGACTATTTATTCTACTCAACACATGAATATATATATTATTCTATTCTTTATTTTCCCAATCGGAATGAGGCCCAATTAATTACCATATAATGTTAATTATATGGATTCCATACAACACATGTATATAATAGCAACGATAAATAATCAACCATCATCCATAGTGCACCAAACAACTGCATAAGCATTATAGATAAATAATTAACGCTTACACAGTCTGTCGACCAATCGATCGACATACAACTAAATAATTGGGATTAGTGTACGCCAAATATCATCCCAACACCCATATGGGGTTTCAATCCACAAACAACGAATACTATTTGTGCAGTTGGGCGACATGTAAAATTTATCGTCCCAATCAATATCCTTTAAATAGGTGTACATAAACAAACCATCCGGGTTGTAAATGAATACTTATTTATTCATGTTAATTTTTTTATTTTTAAAGATAAATAATTTATTTCAACACATGAATGTTTTATTATCAATTTCACATCAACATCACAAACAAACTTCACAACACATCAAACAAGCATACAAGCTGTCCATGGTCTGTGGACGACGGGTGTCGGGTGCTGCTAAGCATCGTCTGCATCCTAGTATATATTTTTAACTAGAAAACAAGATTTAATGTGAGTAGTTCTAACCGACTAGCTAAACCAAACGCCACGACTCCTCATATGTGGAAATCTTCGTCGTGCTCACCTTTTTTCAAGTTCATTGTCCGTAGCCACTACATATATGAAAATCACATTTTTATATTGTTGTTACGTACATAAAAATCACAATTTTATAACTATGCTATAAGGATAAAAATTCTATTTTTACACCACTACTATATAGAAAAAAATTCTATTTTTATAACGGTGTTCATATAATAAAAATCATATTTTTACCACGCTAACTTCATAATAAAAATTATATTTTTATATTGCTCTTCTTCTAATAAAGATTATATTTTTACTTCGCTAAAAATTAAAACTTTACTTCATTAAAAATCCAATCTTTCTTTCTAATATCACATATAAAAATCTAATCTTTCTATAACAAATATCAAGTCTTTTCATGTGTTTAAAAATCCAATCTTTCTTTTATACATTTAATAAAACTCGTATTTTTATAATCTCGCCTTTCATATAAAAAAACAGATTTTTTTCTAACATGCCATTCATATATAAAAAAAAACTGGTTTTTTTTCTAACATGCCATTCATATAAAAAAGTTGATTAAAAAAAACTCACCTTTTTCTTGTAAAAATCCATTTTTTGGCGGATGGAGGGGTTCCACGGCGGACTGGAGGAAGGAGGCGGTGCTGGCGGTCGTACGGTGGTTAGAGGCGACGGGGAAAGTGGCTAGGGTTTTCACGAATTGGGGGTTTAGGGTTCACGGTGGAGAGAGGAGAGAGGAGGGATGGCAGAGGAGAGGAGGGGGAAGAGGGGAGGTGGCGCGACATCTGAACGGAGGAGCGATGGTGGATCCAGGTAGGGGCGATGGGATTTCTTAGAAGGAGCGCGATTTTTCTCTTTTTCTGTAATACGTCGAGGAGAGAGAGTGAGGAGAGGGAGGGATGGTCTACCAATATATATTATATATATTTTTTATTTATTTTCATTTCAAAAAGTTACCTTTTCATTCTAAGTCCAAATCAATCCCAACCACTGTGGTCCCTAACGTAATACCCCCATTCCAAACACAATGGGATATGTTTCATAAGCCAATTTGATTGTTACAATCAATTTGCATCAGAATTAAAATATAAATTAATATTTCAATCAATATTGAATTTAACGTACATTTTAATTTACCAGAGTCATATATTGATTCAGAAAATTCTAGAAAAAATATTTCTAGCTTCGTATTGACGATACGTTCCTAACAAAACTAATTTTTTCAGATTCTGAGACTGTTTGAAAAATGGTCATTTTCCAGTCGATTAAAATCGACTGAAACTGGTCAAACGCGTTTTCCTTTGCCACGCTCACATATTGATTCGAAAAATTATGAATTTTGGAATCTAGAAATAACTTGACATGACGGATCCAACAAAAGTGGTTTCGTAAAAAACGAGGTCGTTTGCAAAATTCCCATTTTTAAGGGCCAGAATTCCATAACGACTATTCTGAATTTTCAACTGGGCATAACTTTTGATTCCCGCTATGAAATTTCAGTTTTTCAGATTCGTTGGAAAGATATACTCCATTAGATTCTAATATTTTTGGTTTTGCTAAAATCCGGTTTATTTTGCACCCGGTACATTCATTTGAACTTTGAAATCGAATTTCGAACTACCGCGCCATTTTCAATTCCTTTTATAATTATAAAAAAATATTTATATTCTAACGACGATTCAAATAAATATATACGTTCGAATTCTATTCAAAATAAATTTCTCGTCGATATTATTTAAAATAATCCATTTTAAATATTCAAAATTCACTAAAATTTCCAAAATAAAAATTTTAAATTAGCTCAGATTTTCCGGGTTATTACAATCTCCCCCACTTAAAACTTTTTGTCCCCAAAAAGGAATGAAGTCGTAAGTTGCTTAACAAACCAACTCAGCTTTCATTATTTTCTTTACGGCTTAAGTTCTTTAACTTTTCAGTTTCTAAGAACTTTTCAAATTTTTCAAAAATTTGGCTAACACCCTAAATTTTCAAAAAAATTCGCCATAACCTCCCCTACACCAAGGACTTCGGGATATTTTAAATAGCCTCCCACGGCCCTCATCAATCCAAAAAGAAAAAGAAACAGCCAAGCGGCTAGCCAATCGGCTCACAAAATCATCCAAACCCAAAGAAATACAATAAACATGTACCTATTTGTCGGGAAAACAATTTTATCCTTTTTCTCTAGCCTCCATGTTATGACCTGTTCAATGTAAGTACATGTATATGCATGCAATTGTAATCATTTTTCAATACAGTTCAATATTTGGTTCCATTCGGCTAAATGGTTCAACATTTTAATTAATCAAACCAACAGTCAAACAATACAACCATCAATCAATTAGTGAATTAACGTTTCAAACTCATAATTTTGATATATATACAGAAAATCATGTTTTTGATGCCAAATCACAACAATAAACTTATCTAGTTTTGATTCTCACACTAGTCTAATGGAAATATATAGACATCACTCCTCCAAAGCTTGAACATGAATATTGATGGTGATGCACCATCATCAGAATCATCCCCGGGTGTCTAGAATGTGATTCCATATCTATTCGGTATATTAAAACTTCGAATACACGTTCATGACACGTATACATGAAATCTTTATATACTCGATTGTCCAAATCAATATAAATAAAATATTCAAATACGTATACTTGAATTTAACTTTCGAAACAAAATTTGTTTTCAAATTTTTATTATAAAAAAATACTCTTCACACTCGTTCTAGGATACTACTGATCCTATCTCTAACGAGTTATTCTCATTGTGTATTGCAAATCCAATTTCTGATGAATTCTTTCGTATGGTTCTAATGTGTCTCGTTCTCGAGCTCTGTAAACCAAAACTCTGATACCAAACTGACATGACCCGAACTTCCCCGTGAAGGAAAGCACGGATTGCGTTGAGCACAACACACATCGTAGCACAAACAGAAGAAAATTTCATTGTTTATTACAACAATTCCACTAGAATACAAGAATATACAGAGTATGAATAAATATTACACATTTGACAAATAACAAAGATTTAAATTACATTTAAATACATAGCAGCGGAAAAATAATATAAAACACAACTAGAAGTAATACACGGATACAGAGTTTTCCGAGTATCGTTCTAGCAGTAAATCAGGATCCTGTGAATATAGATCTGCAAAACCAAAACTACTAGCTGCCCGTGTCGAAAATAGGGGCACCCAGAGTATAGGTTAAAACAATAAACTCCAGGTCAGTCATGTGACTGGTGTGAGAACTAAAACAGTTATTAATCTTTATTTTTAAAGTTAGGTAAATCAAGGGACCACGCCGTATAACACGGAACGAGTTTCCTCCTAAGAATACCAGTGCATAAAACAAATAGCGCAATGGTAAATAAAGATAAATGATGCTATTATAAGACCAGGGTCCGATCACACAATGCAACGCAAGCCGGAGGATAGGGTTTTTATGTTATAATAGCCAAAAATGATTAGTACGTGAAATTTCATCTTTTATTATTACTATAAGTAAAGAAAACAATATTAATCATAATGTATAAATCATAGATGGCATAAGTGACCATACCACTATGTCGCCGTACTAAGCTCTCCAAATAAAACCAAAAGTCACGTATTAGAAACTGGATTCCATCATGAGTCGAGGCAAGGGGCATGCTCCTCTCCATTCGAGACAATCTAGCAAATGTCTCAGGACCACACACAGTGATCCCTGGAATCGATTGGGCCGGTACTCTCTTACTTTTGAGGATTAGTTATTCCTGAACACACGTTTCCCGGTCCTAACAGAACTATATCCGAGGCGCCTCGCTTTCCAACAACCAAACAGGTGAAAAGTATATAAATGTCAGCCAGTTTGAACACTTACACCACCACTCGCTAGAAAGAAACGTCGGGTTCTCCCAACGGTCACTATCCCATTTTTGATATATACCGAGATGTGAGGCTCGCGAATTAATGCCATACACAAAGCTGCGCCACGCAGGCCGTGCTTTGGTCATCAACCACAAGACTTTGCTTTTCAACAGAAGCCTTGATCAATTGCTACTTAGGCGTGCCACACAGGCAATTCATGCCATGCGACTGATGTCCATCGATATACAACCTCTGAGATCATACGTCTTAGAGAAGGGCGTTAAGCAAGAGAATAAATTCTCCGCTGCCAAACAGATGTATATTTAATAGAGATCAATCAACACAGAATAAAATCCAATGTCAGAATCACAGTCCATTTACAAGTTCGTTCTGGGTCTGAACGAAACCGGAGGCACTTTCCTCTCATATCCATCGAACTCCAAGTATGTCAGGATGATTACCAACTGATTCCCTCATCTTGGGTGTACAGCCCAATCAAGATCATCAGTAATCACCCAAACGATGTGAAGACTTCCGGTCTTCAACCACCGTCTTCATCTTTGACTTATCGTCGAATCGGTTATTCAGAATGGGTATAAACACGGCCTTTTCGAATAACCCGCGTATATAATAAACACGTGTTACACAAACAAAAATTACGCCTTATTCCAATTCAGAATATTCTTTTGGTCAAAGTTTCACATTCTTAGGGTAAGGTCCCATTAATTTTATCAAAGATAAATTCTTCTAAATTTATTCTTTAATCTTCCTTTGGATATCATTTCAAAACATATTATGGTTTTCCAAATTAGTCAGGATTAGCGAACCACACCGAAGTAATTATTTATTTTATTTCCCAACCCCAACTTATTCATCCCATGGAGCAAAACTGGTGGTACTCCATATCTCACACCACGGTGTTATCGGTAAATATTAATTACCATTTCACGTTCAAATCTAATTAAATATTTAACTATCGCTTTGGAGCAGAACTGATGATACTCCATTCTCGATCACTTTCCAAATTTGACAATTTAAATTATCCATTCACATTTCAATCTAATTATAGATTCATTAAAACTCCACTTAGTTTTAATCTTCTCAAAAATGAATATCCTGTCTTTAACTGGGTTAAAGAACCAATGTCATCTAAAACACGATTCACGATAAAACCAAAATCACTTTCTATTGTTAATTGGGGTAAAGAACAGGTGTTATTCAAAACACCGCTCACGATAAACCCCAAAAATCAATCTAAATTCAATTCCAATTAATATTATTTAAAGGTACACTTCATTAAATCTAAATATAACGATTTAATCCTTTTCTCAACTGGGCTTAAGAACAGTGTTAATGAACACACCATTCACGACAAACCCAAATCACATTTGATATTAAATACAAGGCTCTAAATAGAAAATATATCAACTTATATTCAATATCAAATTCTACGACCAACAAATATCGTATTGGAAATAACGATATAAATACATCTTTCAAATTCCCATAACAATATCTGTATAATCACGAAATCCAACATCGAAATATTCCAAAGTTAATTTCGATTCAATTCAATTATAGGAAATTCTAGTTACTTTTAAAACCCCTTTCAAATTCAATTTATTTATTTCAAAAATAAATTGATTTTAATTCTAGATCAAAACTAGTTCATTTCGATAAAAATCTATTTTTATCTTTTCAATTATGGAGTTTTTCATCCCAATTCTTCATAAATCATTTCTTATGATTTTATACAAATTATTACTATTTTTGATAATTTTATCAAGGCCCGTACAGTCGATTTCCATCGATGACCATCGAACTGCACTTACAACGACCTTTTCCAAATTTGATTTGGACATAATTTCAAATCCAACCGTTAGATTTCAAATTTATAATATTCATTGGAAAGCTCTTTTCGATACGAACCCAATGGCTCTGGTTTCAGGAGAATCCGACCGTCCGATCTGCCGTAATGTCAATTCGAAGTCAATGGTCGAAATTTGCGAACTACCACGGCGCGGCGCGTTCTATTCAGGCCATTATATATATATATATATATATATATATATATATATATAATATATTTCATCGATTTCCTTTTAAAATGTAGTTTATAAATCGTTTTAAATTCATTTTCGAAACTATTTCAACTTCATATTCAATTTCGAATCAAAATTGAATATTCCACATCATCGTTATGCAAATGATAATATTTTCAAAACATTATATTTTGAAATCACTTCCTTTTCTATATTCATTATAAAAACGAATATAATCGATATAAATATCGCTCACATGAATATATATATACTTTTCTATTCTTTATTTTCCCATTTGGAATGAGGCCCATCAATTACCATATAATGTTATTTATATGGATTCCATACAACACATGTATATAATAGCAACGATAGATAATCAACCATCATCCAGAGTGCACCACACAACTGCATAAGCATGAAATATAAATAAATAATTGGGATTAGTGTACGCCTAATATCATCCCAATACCCGTGTGGGGTTTCAATCCACAAACACTGAATACTATTTGTGCAGTTGGGCGACGTGTAAAATTTATCGTTCAAGTCAATATCCTTCAAATAAGTGTGCATAAACAAACCGTCTGGTTTGTAAATGAATATTTATTTATTAACGATAAAATTTTTATTTTTAACGATAATTAATTTATTTCAACACATGAATGTTCTATTATCAATTTCACATCAACATCAGAAACAAACTTCACAACACATCAAACAAGCATACAAGCCGTCCATGGTCGATGGACGACGGGTGTAGGGTGCTGCTAAGCACCGTCTGCATCCTAGTATATATTTTTAACTAGAAAACAAGATTTAAATTGAGAAGTTCTCAACGACAAGCTAAAGCAAACGCCACGACTCCTCATATATGGAAATCTTCGTCGTGCTCGCCTATTGTCAAGTTCATTGTCCGTAGCCACTACATATATGAAAATCACATTTTTATATTGTTGTTACGTATATAAAAATCACATTTTTAAAACTTTGCTATATGGATAAAAATTCTATTTTTACACCGCTACTATATAGATAAATTTTCTATTTTTACACCACTACTATATAGATAAAAATTCTATTTTTATAACGGTGTTCATATAATAAAGATCATATTTTTACCACGCTAACTTCATAATAAAAATTATATTTTTATGTCGCTCTTCTTCAAATAAAGATTATATTTTTACTTCGCTAAAAATTAAATCTTTACTTCATTAAAAATCCAATCTTTCTTTGCTAATATCACATATAAAAATCTAGCCTTTCTATAACAAAAATCAAGTCTTTTCATGTGTTTAAAAATCCAATCTTTCTTTTATACATTCAATAAAATTCGTATATTTATAATCTCGCCTTTCATATAAAAAAAACTAATTTTTTCTAACATGCCAATCATATATAAAAAAACTGATTTTTTTTTCTAACATGCCATTCATATAAAAAAACTGATTAAAATAAAACTCACCTTTTTCTTGTAAAAATCCAATTTTTAGCGGATGGAGGGGATCCACGGCTGATTGGAGGAAGGAGGTGGTGCTGGCGGTCGTACGGTGGTTGGAGGCGATGGGTAAGTGGCTAGGGTTTGGGTTTTCACGAATTGGGGGTTTAGGGTTCACGGTGGAGAGACGAGAGAGGAAGGATGGCGGAGGAGAGGAGGGGGAAGAGGGGATGCGGCGCGGCTTCTGAACGGAGGAGCGATGGTGGATCCTAGTAGGGGCGACGGGATTTCTCAGAAGGAGCGCGATTTTTCTCTTTTTCTGTAATACGTCGAGGAGAGAGAGTGAGGAGAGGGAGGGTCTACCAATATATATTATATATATTTTTAATTTATTTTCATTTCAAAAAGTTACCTTTTCATTCTAAGTCCCAATCAAACCCAATGACTATCGTCCCTAATGTAATACCCCCATTCCGAACACAATGGCATATGTTTTGTAAGAAAATTTGACTGTTACGATCATTTTTCATCAAAATTAAAATATAAATTAATATTTCAATCAATATTGAATCTAAAGTACATTTTAATTTACCGGGTTCACATCTTGATTCAGAAAATTCCAGAAAAATTATTTCTAGCTTTGTATTGAAGATACGGTCCTAATAAAACTAATTTCGTCATATTCTGAGACTGTTTGAAAAATGGCCATTTTCCAGTCGATTAAAATCAACTTAAACTGGTCGAACGCGTTTTTCTTTGCCACGCTCACATATTGATACGAAAAATTACGAATTTTGGAATCTAGCAATAATTTGACATCATGGATCCAACAAAAGTGGTTTCGTCAAAAACCGAGGTCGTTTGCAAAATTTCCATTTTTAAGGGCCAGAATTCCATAGTGACTATTCTGAATTTTCAACTGGGCATAACTTTTGATTCCCGCTATGAAATTTCAATTTTTTGGATTCGTTGGAAAGATATTCTCAATTAGATTCTAATATTTTTTTGTTTCACTAAAATCCGGTTTATTTTGCACCTGACACATTCATTTGAACTTTGAAATCGAATTTCTAACTACCGCGCCATTTTCAATTCCTTTTTATAATTATAAATAAATATTTATATTCTAACGACGATTCAAATAAATATATACGTTCGAATTCTATTCAAAATAAATTTCTCGTCGATGTTATTTAAAATAATCCATTTTAAATATTCAAAACACACTAAAATTGCCAAAATTAAAATTTTAAATTGGCTCAGATTTTCCGGGTTATTACAAGCTCCTCCACTTAAAACTTTTCGTCCCCGAAAAGGAACGAAGACGAAAGTTGTTTAACAAACCAACTCAACTTTCATTATTTTCTTTACGGCTTAAGTTCTTCAACTTTTCAGTTTCTAAGAACTTTTCAAATTTTTCAAAAATTTGCATAACAACCTAAATTTCCAAAAGAAATCGCCATAACCTCCCCTACACCGGGGACTTTGGGATATTTCAAATAGCCTCCCATGGCCCTCATCAATCCAAAAAAAAAAAGAAACAGCCAAGCGACTAGCCAATCGGCTCACAAAATCATCCAAACCGAAATAAATACAATAAACATGTACCTATTTGTCGAGCAAACAATTTTATTCTTATGCTCTAGCCTCCTTGCTATGACCTTCTCAATGTAAGTCAATGTATATGCATGCAATTGTAATCACTTTTCAATACAGTTAAATATTTGGTTCCATTAGGCTAAATGGTTCAACATTTTAATTAATCGAATCAACAATCAAACAATACAACCATCAATCAATTAGTGAATTTATGTTTCAAACTCATAATTTGGATATATATACAGAAAATCATGTTTTTGATGTCAAATCACAACAATAAACTTATCTAGTTTTGGTTCTCACACCAGTCTAATGGAAATATATAGATATCACAACTTCTTAGCTCGAACATGAATATTGATGGTGATGCACCATCATCAGAATCATCCCCGGGTGTCTAGAATGTGATTTTATATCTATCCAGTATATTAAAACTTCGAATATACGTTCATGACGCGTATACGCGAAATCTTTATATACTCGATTGTCCAAATCAATATAAATAAAATATTCAAATACGTATACTTGAATTTAACTTTCAAAACAAAAGTTGTTTTCAAATTTTTATTTTTAAAAATATACTCTTCACAAGCGTTCTAGGATACTACTGATACTATTTCTAACGAGTTATTCTCATTGGATATTGCTAATCCAATTTCTGATGAATTCTTTCGTATGGTTCTAACGTGTCTTGTTCTCGAGCTCTGTAAACCAAAGCTCTGATACCAAATTGACACGATTCGAACTTCTCCGTGAAGGAAAGCACGGATTGCATTGAGGACAACACACATCGGAACACGAATAGAAGAACATTTCATTGTTTATTACAACAATTCCATCAAAATACAAGAATATACAGAGTATGAATAAATATTACACATTTGAAAAATAACAGAGATTTAAATTACATTTAAATACATAGCAATGGAAAAATAATACAACACACAACTAGAAGTGATACACGGATACAGAGCTTTCCGAGTATCGTTCCAGTTTTAAATCAGGATCCTGTGAATATAGATCTGCAAAACCAAAACTACTAGCTGCCCGTGTCAAAAATAGGGGCACCCAGAGTTTAGGTTAAAACAATAAACTCCAGGTCGGTCATGTGACTAGTGTGAGAACTAAAACAGTTGTTAATCTTTATTTTTGAAGTTAGGTAAATCAAGGGACCACGCCGTATAACATGGAACGGGTTTCCTCCCAAGAATACCAGTGCATAAAACAAACAACGCAATGCTAAATAAAGATAAATAATGCTTTTATAAGACCAGGGTCCGATCACACAATGCAACGCAAGCCGGAGGATAGGGTTTTTATGTTATAATAGCCAAAAATGGTTAGTACGTGAAATTTCATCTTTTATTATTACTATAAGTAAAGAAAACAATATTAATCATAATGTATAAATCATAGATGGCATAAGTGACCATACCACTATGTCGCCGTACTAAGCTCTACAAATAAAACCAAAAGTCACGTATTGGAAACTGGATTCCATCATGAGTCGAGGCAAGGGGCATGCTCCTCTCCATTCGAGACAATCTAGCAAATGTCTCAGGACCACACACAGCGATCCCTGGAATCGATTGGGCCGGTACTCTCTTACTTTTGAGGATTAGTTATTCCTGAACACACGTTTCCCGGTCCTAACAGAACTATATCCGAGGCGCCTCGATTTCCAACAACCAAACAGGTGAAAAGTATATAAATGTCAGCCAGTTTGAACACTGACACCACCACTAGCTAGAAAGAAACGTCGTGTTCTCCCAACGGTCACTATCCGGTTTTTGACTCATACCGAGGTGTGAGGCTCACGAATTAACGCCATACACAAAGCTGTGCCACACAGGCCCTGCTTTGATCATCAACCAAAAGACTTTGCTTTTCAACAGAATCCTTGATCAATTGCCACTTAGGCGTGCCACACAGGCAATTCATGCCATGCGACTGATGTCCATCGATATACATCCTCTGAGCTCGTACGTCTCAGAGAAGGGCGTTAAGCAAGAGAATAAATTCTCCGCCGCCAAACAGATGTATATTTAATAGAGAACAATCAACACAGAATAAAACCCAATGTCAGACACACAGTCCATTTACAAGTTCATTTTGGGTCTGAACGAAACCAGAGGCACTTTCCTCTCATATCCATCGATCTCCAAGTACGTCTGGACGAAAACCAACTGATTCCCTCATCTTGGGAGTATAGCCCAATCAAGATCATCAGTAATAACCCAAACGATGTGAAGACTTTTGGTCTTCAACCACTGTCTTCATCTTCGACTTATCGTCGAATCGGTTATTCAGAATGGGTATAAACCCAGCCTTTCCGAATAACCCGCGTATATAATAAATACGTGTTACACAAACACAACATAAGCCTCATTCCAATTCAGAATATTCTTTTATTCAAAATTTCACATTCTTAGGGAAAGGCCCCATTAATTTTATCAAAGATAAATTCTTCTAAATTTATTCTTTAATCTTCCTTTGCATATCATTGCAAACCATATTATGGTTTTCCAAACTAGTCGGGATTAGCGAACCACGCCAAAGTAATTATTTATTTTATTTCTCAATCCCAACCTATACAGCCCATGGAGAAAAACTGGTAGTACTCCATATCTTACACCACGGTGTTATCGGTAAATATTAATTACCATTTCACGTTCAAATCTAATTAAAGATTTAACTATCGCTTTGGAGCAAAACTGGTGATACTTCATTCTTGATCACTTTCCAAATTTGATAATTTAAATTATCCATTCACATTTCAATCTAATTACACATTCATTAAAACTCCACTTAGTTTTAATCTTCTCAAAAATCAATATCCTGTCTTTAACTGGGTTAAAGAACCAATGTCACCTAAAACGCGATTCACGATAAATCCAAAATCACTTTCTATTGTTAATTAGGGTAAAGAACAAGTGTTATTCAAAACATCGCTCACGATAAACCCCAAAAATAAATTTAAATTCAATTCCAATTAATATTATTTATTTGGTACACTTCATTAAATCTAAATAGAAAGATTTAATCCTTTTCTCAACTAGGCTTAAGAACAGTGTTAATGAAGACACCATTCACGACAAACCCAAATCACATTTGATATTAAATAGAAGGCTCTGAATAGAAAATATATCGGCTTATATTCAATATCAAATTCTATGATCAACAAATATTGTATTGGAAATAACGATATAAATATATCTTTCAAATTCCCATAACAATATCTGTATAATCACGAAATCCAACATCGAAATATTCCGAAGATAATTTTGATTCAAATCCATTCCAATTCAATTATTGGAAATTCTGGTTACTTTTAAAACCCCTTTCAAATTCAATTTATTTATTTCAAAAATAAATTGATTTTAATTCTAGTTCAAAACTAGTTCATTTCGATAAAAATCTTTTTTTATCTTTTCAATTATGGAGTTTTTCATCCCAATTCTTCACAAATCATTTCTTATGATTTTACACAAATTATTACTATTTTAATAATTTTATCAAGGCCCGTACAGTCGATTTCCATCAACGACCATCGAACTTCACTTACAGCGACCTTTTCTAAAATTGATTTGGACATAATTCCAAATCCAACCATTTGATTTCAAATTTCTAATATTCATTGGAAAGCTCTTTTCGATACGAACCCAACGGTTCCGGTTTCAGGAGAATCCGACGGTCGGATCTCCTGTAATGTCAATTCGAAGTCAATGGTCGAAATTCGAGAACTGCCGCGGCACATTCTATTCAGGCCATTATATATATATATATATATTTATATATTTATATATAGAATATAAATATAATATATAAATATTTTGTCGATTTCCTTTTAAAACATATTTTATAAATCGTTTTAATTTCATTTTCGAAACGATTTCTACTTCATACTCAATTTCGAATCAAAATTGAATATTCCACATCAACGATATACAAATGATAATATTTTCCAAACATTATATTTTGAAATCACTTCCTTTTCTATATTCATTATAAAAATGAATATAATCGATATAAATATCGCTCACGTCAAAATGGCGCATCTCTAATCAACACGGCTTTATATATTTCAATAACTTCGTTATTCTATTCAACAAATGAATATTTATTCTATTCAAATCATGAATCTATATTTCTTTCAACACATGATTATTCTCAACACATGAGCATCGTCAACACATGATTATTTTTGTTATTTAATATATTTTATAAAATTATGGTATCTATTATTTGATTTTTAATCAGACTCCAACCGTAAAGTAGTAAGAGAATGATTCCCTGAGTATTAACCCCGAAGGCCAAAACCAACATCATATCAATACCCAGGAAACCACTCATCTTATCTAGTTTCCAGTTAGTTTCTAATCTTAAATATGATAAAGACGTTAATTTTATTGTTAAAATATTTTACTCAACACATGATAAGTTTCAACACATAAATAATCTCAACACATGAGCATCATCAACACATGACTATTTTGAAACACCCCACCTCCGTTAGGGCCACTCTCAAAGGGAATGCCCTAATTTTGGTGGAGGTTTACAAGTATAAGTCACAGATACACAAGACAGATATAAATACACATATTTTTGAAACAGCGGAAAACAACAGCAATTTTTATTTCAACAAAATACGTGTTACACAAACCATGTCATAATTTGTCTTACAATACTTCCAAAAACATAACATCTTCATAACTATCTTGATTACATTATTTAATGAAGCATAAAAACATAAATAAACTGCATAAGTCCCATAATTGTTGTCCAAAACGAAAAAGATCCAAGCAATACATTCTTTCTCTTCAAGCTGGATGTGAAAACTGGTCAAGCTGCGGTATTCCCTCCCTGTGGACCTTGGGGGGGGGGGGAAACGAAAGAAAAGAAGACGAAAGAAAAGTAGAGTAAGACATAAAGCCTGAGTAAGTCTAGGAATATTCAGTCTACGAATAAAGAACTGGGTATGAAAAGTATAAACTGGAAATGGGAAAGCACCATAAACTAAGTTAAGTTGTCTAGAGTCGAATATACTATCGTACCCCATATTAATCTCTACATCCATATAAACTAGTTCCCAACAGACACCCCATAATCAGGGTGAAGTGATTCGTTTCCAATGATCGGCTCCTACTCGAATAGTTACATGTGTCTTACGGCCCCCGATGTTGTAGTTACCTATGCTGGTCAGACCATAGGGTGTATCAAGTCCCATGGTGGCGGCCCGACACAATCCTAGAATGCACAGGTATGCTACAGGTGCCCAGTGCCTTATTTTTCTGCGCCGGAGTGTGTGCACGCCCGCACCCCGTTAGAACCTACACCGCTGCACCACCGCCGTCGATTTGACCTCTTACAGTCAGCCCAGTAATCGTGCCCCACCCTGCCTAGTTCAGGGTATCCTGATACACCTTATAGGGTTACTGCCGAAAAGGGTCCCCCGCTTCAAGGTTTTCTATTTCTAGCCAACATGCTAAGTTGGTTAATTGTTTTGTAAACCTAACCCCCAAATCAGTCTGTATAGTTTAGCATGTTCCATTTTGATTAAGTATTAATTCAATTTACTTAATCCTATCAATCCTGACTCAGCCTTAATTGTCTTATTAAAGCCTCGACCTCTCACATTAGACAGGTATTGTTGTAGCTGCCTATTGCCGGTTGGGTCCGGGCAGTCTTACGCCACAACTCAGTCCAACCTCGGGTCTTTGTTGGGCTCCGTCTTTAACCACCCACATTGGATAGGTATTGTTGTGACTACTGGACAGCCGGGCGGTTCCGGGTAGGTTTACATCACAACTCAATCCAACCTCGGGTTAAACACATCGTATTTTCTACATTTACATATTTTGTCTCTTTTCTTTTTTATATGTAAATATTTGCGGCCCATTATTCAAATTCATCTTTATTGGGTAAACTTAATTTATACCACTTAATTGTTTTTCAAGGTTTTTGGCATGTGTCAAACATGCCAACACATATGTTCTATATTTTAACCCAAGCGTCATTACCCCCATTTTATACTTTCACTAAAATATAACATATGTTGGGTTTAACATTTAAACCCAACTTAGCCACATGAAAAAGGGGAGGCTTAGAACATGGTGTTTTTTATTCTAAGTAACATAAAAATGGGAGTGTAAACGCATGAACTTGCAACATAACGATCTAATTAACATGAATTAGGCACATGTGAACTTGCATTGTAATAGCATATAATCATGGCATAAACATATTTAAACATGAACCATTCTATTCATATAATCATGGCATAAACATACCTAAACATGAATCATGGTTTTTAATCTATTCATGTAAACTTGCAATTGGAATGTAAATCTAAACTTAATTATGTGTCACATATATCACCATATGATTTTGATAACAACATAGGCCTAAAACATGTTTTAATCTAGGCATAACACCAAACTTAGATTAGTCATGTTCATAAAGATGCTTACTTTTGTCTCTAACACAAAAGTATAGTTTTACACTTGAATCACGATGCCAATTCCAACATAAATTCATATAAACCATAGTACTTAGTTAAATCCAATTACACACTAAAAGTGATCATAAAAGTATGTACATCATATTGGCATAATAGTGAATCATATACTTGCATGAATCCCAAATAAACTACCACAACATATGGTCGTTAACCTGAATCATATACATGCATGAATCTAAATTAAACCACCACAAACATGTAGTTGTTAACTTCCAACATAAATCACATACCTGCAAATATCCAATCGTATACCACAACATTTCCAAATCGTTTAGAATCAAAGAAACATACAAATATAGATTATTATCGCCACAATTCCATTTCTCATTTTTCACAAATCAAAAAACTATTATTTATTCACGTCGGAATAGCACTCTACTTACTACATATGACGAATCTTCAATTCAGGAATTTGAATTCTGAATTTGGAGATGCTATCCTTTGTTGTAGGCGTTGTTTTGATTTAATTGAGGTTGCTTTAAGCTTTCGAATTGTCTCCTAATTGTCTCTCAACTTCTGACGGCTATTCCTAGTCTTTCCTCAGCAGCATGACGGTCTTATCTCCATTTTTGTTTGTATGAATTAGGGTGAGTCTTAGGTCCTTTTTATAGAGTTTGTGAGTTGATTAGGACCGTCGATGGAGCTTGGTTTAATAATAGACGTTCGTTTGAAGGAGAGACCAACCAGGAGCTGACACCTAGCCCTAGTGACAAGGCAAGGCTTAGAAAATCGACCAAACACAGACCATGCCAGCCGGTGGGCTGGATTCGACCTGGCTCAGGGGCCAGGTCGATCCCCCAATCGACCCCCAGGTCGACTATGTAGTGGACTTGGGTGCCCCAGGTCTAGTCGACCTGAGTAGCCCAGGTCGACTACCTAGTCGACCTGGATGTCTTGGGCGGGAAAATTCCCGCTCTGGCCAATCCAGCCCGATTTTTGAATTTTAAATTTGTTTTCTAAGGTGTTTTGGTCTGTTTGAATTTTAAACTGAATTCTGAAACTTCCGGAGGCCATATCTCCCTCATACAGAGTCTGTTTTACGCAAACTCGGACTCTATTTCAAGTAGAATTCCGAGATAAACAAAATGGCGTATCTCGTTTCCCTTAATTCTTTGATTTGAAATTAGTTATACTTTATTTTGTAAATTTCACTGTTATAGAATACACGGGGTGTTACATTCTCCCCCACTTAAAAGGATTTCGTCCCCGAAATCTCCAAGTTCAGGAAGAATGTATGTCCTAACATCCAAACATCCATCTACTCATCCATCAAACACGAGCATACATTGTCCTTAAAAGACTTCTAATGCTTCATGATCATATGCAAAGTGTGTGTAGATGTACTTATCTAATGCAAAATCAGTCGATCTACTGATTCAGTTGACCTCCTTAATGCAAATTATGTAAGTGCCATGAATCCATTATGTATGAAAATTCTCCTATTCATGATTCTACTTGAGTGCACAATCATTCATATAAATGCAACATCCATATGACAACACATTAAACTTCAACCATATACGAATATAAATACATTTATGCATATGCAATATGAAGTGACTGAGCCGATCTAAAACCTAGATTGTGTGTGTATATGCAACCACGAGCAACCACTAGCAATCACTTGCAACCACTTGCAACCATCATCCATAACATGTTTCAATTACATGTTTTCATCCAAAGGGTTTCTTCCTAAAAGAAAAGGTCGAGGAGATATACCTAAAAAGATAGATAAAAGCGCAACTTAAGGAAAAAGAAAGATCAAAGATGTACCCTCGAAAAGAAAAGGGTAGGCTGCGCGTATCCTAGCTTCAGTTTCCCAAGTTGCGTCTCCCTCGCTGTCGCTCCACTGAACTTTGACGAGCTTGACTCCGCGGTTGCGTAGCATTTTCAATTCCTTTCCTAATATGCGGGTTGGAACTTTCCTCACGGTTGCTTCGCGTTCCACTTCAGTTTCCTATAGGATATTTGGCTCTACCACTTCAGCAGATTCATGTAGACACTTTCGGAGGTGCGAAACATGGAAAACGTTGTAAACTCCGGCCAATTTTTCGAGTAGCTCTAATCTATAGGCCATTTTCCTTATTTTCTCAATAATAGGAAACGATCCTACGAACCTTGGTGCTAGCTTTCCTGTGGTTCCAAAACGAACAACGTTCCTTAGCGGAGATTCCTTAAGAAAAACTCTATCCCCAACCTCAAATTCAAGGTCGGTCCTCCTCTTGTCAGCGTAGGATTTTTGTCTGTCTTGGGCTGTCTTCATTCTTCTTCGTAATAAGTCTACTTTTTCTGAAGTCTCTTGGATCATATCTGGTCCAAGTATGAGCTTATCAGTAGACTCCCACCAACAAGTGGGGGATCGGCACGGTCTTCCATATAAAGCTTCGAAGGGCGCCATTCCGATGGTTGCTTGGTAGCTGTTGTTGTAGGAAAACTCCACCAAAGGAAGATGGTCTTCCCATGTCCCCCCGAAGTCAAGGACAGACAGTCTTAAAAGGTCCTCCAAAACTCTGTTCACTCTTTCTGTCTGGCCGTCAGTTTGGGGATGATAGGTTGTGCTCAAGCATAACTGTGTGCCTACCGCTTCTTGCAGACTCCGCCAAAACTCACTTGTGAAGATAGGGTCTCGGTCACTAACAATGTTGGATGGTATTCCATGGAGTTGAACAATTTCCTTGAGGTAAAGAGATGCTAGGGATGAGGCAGTTCTTTTACTTTTAACAGGTAAAAAGTGGGCGCTTTTAGTAAGCCTGTCCACTATTACCCAAATGCTAGTGTTGCCTCTTCTAGACCTAGGCAGCCCATCAATGAAGTCCATTGAGATGCTATCTCACTTCCACTGCGGGACCTCTAGCGGATGGAGCAGACCGCCAGGCTTTTTCTGTTCCGCCTTAACCTGTTGGCACACCATACACTTAGAAACGAAATCTGCCACATCCTCCTTCATGCCGTTCCAAAAGAAAGTTCTCTTTATGTCCTTGTACATTTTATCCCCGCCTGGGTGTATCGTCATCTTGGAGTGATGTGCTTCCTCGAGAACCTTCTTTACTAAATCCCTTGTCTGTGGGACGCATAGTCTTCCGTCTCGACTTAGCCAACCCTTATCGTCGATGGAGTATCTGTTGAGGTGACTTGAAGTCTCACCCCTAATCAGCCTATCAATCGTTTCCACAAGCTGAGGGTCTTCGCGTTGTGTTGTCCCTATTGAGTCCACTAAAGTCGGGCGTACTTCGAGAGATGCTAGCAAACCCAGTACAAAATCGGATGAGGGCCTAAAGTCAAAGCTGGCTATAAACTCTAGGCTTTGTCTTTCAACAAACGGCGGGCTTAGGGCCAGTTCCTTTCGGCTCAACGCGTTTGCCACTACGTTGCCTTTGCCCAGAGTGTAGGACATATCGAAATCGTACGAGGCAAGAAACTCCATCCATCTCTGTTGCCTCAAATTAAGATCCTTCTTGTGAGAAAAGATATTTCAACGATTTATGGTCAGTGTAAAGTTCGAACTTCTCACCTAGGAGATAGTGCCACCAAGACTTGAGTGTAAAGACGATGGCAGCTAACTCAAGATCGTGGGTCGGGTAGTTCTTTTCGTACACTTTCAACTGCCTTCCACCATAAGCTACTACCCTCCCTTCTTGCATCTAGACAGTGCCTAGCCCTATCCTACATGCATCTGTATAAACTATGAACATCTTGCTTCCATCTGGCAACGTCAAAACTGGGGCTGTTGTAAGAGCCCTTTTTAGTCGTTGGAAAGCAAACTCGCAATCCAAGTCCCAATTGAACACTAGATTCTTCTTGGTCAGCTTTGTGAGCGGAGCTGATATCTTTGCAAAGTCTTTGATGAATTTCCAATAGAAGCCTGCTAGCCCGAGAAAGCTTCTGACTTCTGTTGCGTTCTTTGGTGTCTTCCAATCCTGTACCGCTACTACTTTAGTAGGGTCCACAGCTAACCCTTCTTTGGATACTATGTGCCCAAGGAACCTCACTTCTTCTCTCCAAAAGTGGCATTTGGAGAATTTGGCTTTTAGCTGATGGACTCGCAGAGTTTCCATGATTGCCCTTAGGTGTTGAGCGTGCTCTTCTTCACTCTTTGAGAAGATCAAGATATCGTCTACGAAGACCACTATGAACTTATTGAGGAAATCTCTGAACACCCTACTCATTAGGTCCACGAAATAAGCGGGTGCGTTTGTCAAGCCAAAAGGCATGACAAGCCATTCAAAGAAGCCATCTGGGGTTTTGAACGTTACCTTATCGATACTATCTTCAGCCACCCTTAGCTGATGATATCCGGTCGCTAAATCGAGTTAGGAGAAAACAGACGCTCCTACAAGCTGATCAAACAGATCGTCAATTCTGGGGAGAGGGTGCCTATTCTTTTTCGTTAGCTTGTTGAGCTCCCTATAGTCAACACATAGATGGAGTGAACCATCCGCCTTTTAGCGAACACCACTGGAGCGCCCCATTCTGAAATGCTCCTTCTAATGAACCCCTTTTCTAGAAGCTCTTTAATCTGTTTACTGAGCTCCTTTCTTTCCCGTGGAGCCATGTGTCTAACGGGCAACGCAACGGGCTTTGCATTATCTACAAGATATATGCGGAAGTCTATCTCCCGCATCGGAGGCAAGCTCTTCACCTCTTCGAAGACATCCGGATATTCCCGGACCACTCTAACTGATTGCAAATTTTCAACAGAAACATCTAGCGATTCAAGATAACTAAGCATAACCGCATACGAGGGATTACAAGTAATTTCCAGAGTGTTACCGAGTTGGGTCAGAAGCCTAATCACCCTTTTCTCACAATCCAGGATGGCACCATTACTGGATAGCCAATCCATACCCAAAATCAAACCATATCCCGAAAAGCCCAAAACAAAGGCACTACATTTAAATTCTACACTTAGAATAGAAATTTTCAATCCCACACAGATCATAGATAAATAGGTTGGGCCCCCAATTGGATTTGAAACAATTAAGGGGTCCTCTACCATTCTAGTTTCTAGGTGCAGAGATTCTACTAAAGTAGATGAGATAAAGGAGTGTGATGCGCCAGAATCAAATAAAGTGCGAACTGGGTGATCATAAAGATAAACTACACTTTCTACAGAAGTATTTATACCTCGCTGCTGCAGAGGTGGCGCTTCTAGCGCATGAACTTGTGCCTCTGAGGTGGATCCATCTCTCTGCCCTTGCCCTCGTTTCTTTGGGCAATCCTTAGCCAGGTGGCCTGTTCACCACAAGAAAAGCACCCACCATTCATCTTGGCCTTCTTTTTCGGCAATCTTTCACTAAGCGCCCCACTTTGCCACAGAAATTACACTTCCTCTTCTCTTTGTTGTCTTTCCCGCCCTTCTTAAAGTCTGTCTTCTTAGGCTGCAAAACCCCTTTCTTCCCTTGAGAGCTTTCTGCCTTTGTCTCCTTCTTGCCCTTATCCTCTTCGTTCAGCAATGCCATCTACACCAACCTTTCATACGTAGCTCCCATGGGTATAAGGGTCATGGCCAAACTGTGTAATGGCTCATTCAACCCCTTGACAAAGCGGAGAGCCTTCTTGTGCGGGGTGTTGACTAGGTCCAGTCCGAACCTAGCGAGCTGATGGAACTGGTTAACATACTCTTTGACTGTCATATTCCCTTGCTTAAGAAATAAGAATTTTTCCAACTGGAGACTCCTTTCAGCTTCTGAGAGAAATTTGGCCTCAAACCTTGCCCTAAAGTCCTCCCATGTTTCCACCGGTCTTTCTGCATTAGTGACTTCCCACCAGTAGGAAGCCTCGCCTTTAAGTAGCCATACTGCCAGTTGTACCTTTTGCCTATCTTCAACCTCAAAGGTGACGAATAGGTCCTTGGTTTCCTTTAGCCAATTCCTGGCTACCACGAAGGACTCGGTTCCATGAAAGTCCTTTCCTCCCGTAGCTTTAAAATCTTTACATATCTTAGCAAAAGTATTTCCCCGCGGAGGAGGTGGAGGAAGAGGTGCTGCTGCAGCTGGATGATTTCCTACAGCTGGGGGAGGAGGAACGGTAGGACCTGGCTGAGTGGCCCTTGCTTCTAAGAATCGTCTAAACTAACTAGGTATGGGTATACCCTCTGGCAAGTTAAGTTCTTCGGACATGCTGAAACAAAAAGGATAGATTCAAAACGAAGGATAAAAGATAGTTCCTATGGCTTTGGGGGGACTCTGCCTTTTTAAAATAAAATAATATTTTATCTTTAAAAATGCTTCTTTAAATTTTCTTTTGAAAATAAATTTTCAAAACTTTTTATCTTATCTGGTAAACCTATGCTCTTATACCAAGTGAAACACCCCACCTCCGTTAGGGTCACTCTCAAAGGGAATGCCCTAATTTTGGTGGAGGTTTATAAGTATAAGTCACAGATACACAAGACAGATATAAATACACATTTTTGAAATAGCGGAAAACAACAGCAATTTTTTTTTCAACAAAATACGTGTTACACAAACCATGTCATAATTTGCATTACAATACTTCCAAAAACATAACATCTTCATAACTGTCTTGATTACATTATTTAAAGAAGCATAAAAACATAAATAAACTGCATAAGTCCCATAATTGTTGTCCAAAGCCACAATCCAAAACGAAAAAGATCCAAGCAATACATTCTTTCTCTTCAAGCTGGATGTGAAAACTGGACAAGCTGCGGTATTCCCTCCATGTGGACCTTGGGGGGTGGGGGGAACGAAAGAAAAGAAGACGAAAGAAAAGTAGAGTCAGACATAAAGGCTGAGTAAGTCTAGGACTATTCAGTCTATGAATAAAGAACTGGGTATGATAAGTATAAACTGGAAATGGGAAAGCACCATAAACTAAGTTAAGTTGTCTAGAGTCGAATATACAATCGTACCCCATATTAATCTGTACATCCATATAAACTAGTTCCCAACAGACACCCCATAATCAGGGTGAAGTGATTCGTTTCCGATGATCGGCTCCTACTCGCATAGTTACATGTGTCTTACGGCCCCCGATGTTGTAGTTACCTATGCTGGTCCCACCATGGGGTGTATCAAGTCCCATGGTGGCGGCCCGACACAATCCTAGAATGCACAGGTATGCTACTGGTGCCCAGTGCCTTATTTTTCTGCGCCAGAGTGTGTGCACGCCCGCACCCCGTTAAAAACTACACCGATGCACCACCGCCGTCGATTTGACCTCTTACAGTCAGCCTAGTAATCGTGCCCCACCCTGCCTAGTTCAGGGTATCCTGATACACCTTATAGGGTTACTGCTGGAAAGGGTCCCCCGCTACTAGGTTTTCTATTTCTAGCCAACATGCTAAGTTGGTTAAGTGTTTTGTAAATCCAACCCCCAAATCAGTCTGTATAGTTTAGCATGTTCCATTTTGATTAAGTATTAATTCAATTTACTTAATCCTATCAATCCTGACTCAGCCTTAATTGTCTTATTAAATCCTCGACCTCTCACATTAGACAGGTATTGTTGTGGCTGCCTGTTGCCGGTTGGGTCGGGGCAGTCTTACGCCACAACTCAGTCTAACCTCGGGTCTTTGTTGGGCTCCGTGTTTAACCACCCACATTGGATAGGTATTGTTGTGACTACTAGACAGCCGGCCGGTTCCGGGCAGGTTTACATCAAAACTCAATCCAACCTCGGGTTAAACACATCGTATTTTCTACATTTACATATTTTGTCTCTTTTCTATTTTATATGTAAATATTGGCGGCCCATTATTCAAATTCATCTTTATTGGGTAAAATTAATTTATACCACTTAATTGTTTTTCAAGGTTGTTGGCATGCGTCAAACATGCCAACACATATGTTCTATATTTTAACCCAAGCGTCATTACCCCCGTTTTATACGTTCACTAAAATATAACATATGTTGGGTTTAACATTTAAACCCAACTTAGCCACATGAAAAAGGGGAGGCTTAGAACTTGGTGTTTATATATTCTAAGTAACGTAAAAAGGGGAGTGTGAACGCATGAACTTGCAACATAACGATCTAATTAACATGAATTAGTCACATGTGAACTTGCATTGTAATAGCATATAATCATGGCATAAACATATTTAAACATGAACCATTCTATTCATATAATCATGGCATAAACATACCTAAACATGAATCATGGTTTTTAATCTATTCATGTAAACTTGCATTTGGAATGTAAATCTAAACTTAATTATGTGTCACATATATCACCATATGATTTTGATAACAACATAGGCCTAAAACATGTTTTCATCTAGGCATAACACCAAACATAGATTAGTCATGTTCATAAAGACGCTTACTTTTGTCTCTAACACAAAAGTATAGTTTTACACTTGAATCACGATGCCAATTCCAACATAAATTCATATAAACCATAGTACTTAGTTAAATCCAATTACACACTAAAAGTGATCATAAAAGTATGTACATCATATTGGCATAATAGTAAATCACATACCTGCATGAATCCCAAATAAACTACCACAACATATGGTCGTTAACCTGAGTCATATACTTGCATGAATCTAAATTAAACCACCACAAACATGTAGTTGTTAACTTCCAACATAAATCACATACTTTCAAATATCCAATCGTATACCACAACATTTCCAAATCGTTTAGAATCAAAGCAACATACAAATATAGATTATTATCGCCACAATTCTATTTCTCATTTTCACAAATCAAAACACAATTATTTATACACATCGGAATAGCACTCTACTTACTACGTATGACGAATCTTCAATTCAGGAATCTAAATTCTGAATTTGGAGATGCTATCCTTTGTTGTAGGCGTTGTTTTGATTTAATTGACGTTGCTTTAAGCTTTCGAATTGTCTCCTAATTGTCTCTCAATTTCTGACATTTATTCCTAGTCTTTCCTTAGCAGCATGACGGTCTCATTTGCATTTTTGTTTGTATGAATTAGGGTGAGTCTTAGGTCCTTTTTATAGAGTTTGTGAGTTGATTAGGACCGTCGATGAAGCTTGGTTTAACCGTTCACTTGAAGGAGAGACCAACCAGGAGCTGACACCTAGCCCTAGTGACAAGGCATGGCTCAGAAAATCGACCAAACACAGACCAGGCCAGCCAGGGGGGCTGGGTTCGACCTGGCTCAGGGGCCAGGTCGACCCCCCAGTCGACCCCCAGGTCGACTATGTAGTCGACCTGGGTGCCCCAGGTCGACTACCCAGTCGACCTGGGTGTCTTGGGTGGGAAAATTCCCGCTCTGGCCAATCTAGCCCGATTTTTGAATTTAAAATTTGTTTTCTAAGCTGTTTTGGTCTGTTTGAATTTTAAACTGAATTCTGAAACTTCTGGAGGCCATATCTCCCTCATACGGAGTCCGTTTTACGCAAACTTGGACTCTATTTCAAGCAGAATTCCGAGACAAACGCAATGGCGTATGCCGTTTCCCTTAATTCTTTGATTTGAAATTAGTTATACTTTATTTTGTAAATTTCGCTGTTATAGAATACACGGGGTGTTACATATTTATTCTATTCAACACATGAATATATATATATTATTCTCTTCTTTATTTTCCCAATTGGAATAAGGCCCAATCAATTACCATATAATGTTATTTATATCGATTCCATACAACACATGTATATAATAGCAACGATAAATAATCAACCATCATCCAGAGTGCACCACACAACTGCATAAGCATTAAATATAAATAATTAATGCTTACACAGTCTGTCGCCTAATCGATCGACACACAACTAAAAAATTGGAATTAGTGTACGCCAAATATCATCCCAATACCCGTGTGGGGTTTCAATCCACCAACACCGAATACTATTTGTGTAGTTGGGCGATGTGTAAAATTTATCGTCCCAATCAATATTCTTCAAATAGGTGCACATAAACAAACCGTCCGGTTTGTAAATGATTATTTATTTATTCACGTTAATTTTTTTATTTTTAACGATAATTAATTTATTTCAACACATGAATGTTCTATTATCAATTTCACATCAACATCACAAACAAACTTCACAACACATCAAACAAGCATACAAGCCGTCCACGGTCTGTGGACGATGGGTGTCGGGTGCTGCTAAACACCGTCTGCATCCTAGTATATATTTTTAACTAGAAAACAAGATTTAAAGTGAGAAGTTCTCACCGACTAGCTAAACCAAACGCCACGACTCCTCATATGTGGAAATCTTCGTCGTGCTCGCCTTTTGTCAAGTTCACTGTTTTAAGCCACTACATATATGAAAATCACATTTTTATATTGTTGTTATGTATATAAAAATCACATTTTTATAACTATGCTATATGGATAAAAATTCTATTTTTACACCGTTAATATATAGATAAAAATTCTATTTTTACACCACCACTATATAGATAAAAATTCTATTTTCAGAATGGTGTTCATATAATAAAGATCATATTTTTACCATGCTAACTTCGTAATAAAAATTATATTCTTATATCGCTCTTCTTCTAATAAAGATTATATTTTTACTTCGCTAAAAATCAAATCTTTACTTCATTAAAAATCTAATCTTTCTTTGCTAATATCACATATAAAAATCTAATCTTTATATAACAAAAATCAAATCTTTTCATGTTTTTGAAATCCCATCTTTCTTTTATACATGCAACAAAACTCGTATTTTTATAATCTTGCCTTCCATATAAAAAAAAACTGATTTTTTTCAAACATGCCATTCATAAATAAAAAAAACTGATATTTTTTTCTAACATGCCATTCATATAAAAAAAATAATTGAAAAAAACTCACCTTTTTCATGTAAAAATCCAATTTTTGGCGGATGGAGGGGTTCCACGGCAGACTGGAGGAAGGAGGCGGTGCTGGCGGTCGTACGGTGGTTGGAGGCGACGGGGTAAGTGGTTAGGGTTTGGGTTTTCACGAATTGGGGGTTTAGGGTTCACGGTAGAGAGGGGAGAGAGGTGGGATGGCGGAGGAGAGGAGGGGGAAGAGGGGAGGCGGCGCGGCATCTGAACGGAGGAGCGATGGTGGATCCAAGTAGGGGCGACGGGATTTCTCAGAAGGAGCGCGATTTTTCTCTTTTTCTGTAATACGTCGAGGAGAGAGAGTGAGGAGAGGGAGGGAGGGTCTACCAATATATATTATACATATTTTTTATTTATTTTCATTTCAAAAAGTTACCTTTTCATTCTAAGTCCAAACCAAACCCAACGACTATCGTCCCTAACGTAATACTCCCATTCCGAACACAATTGTAACGAACCGGGATTTTCGACTCCGAAAATCAACATCAAACTACCATGTTGACCATTCAGACATCGAACATTCCAGATCATTAATAGAAAGAAGTTAGAGGGTGAGATAAGAAAGAAAGAAATATTAGAATAGAAGAAGAAGAAGAACACAACACAACACAGAGTCTCACATCGCAGCGGAACAAAGTATAATACAGAAATAATCTTTATTGAAAGCTTTTTAAAATACTTACAATATCAGAGTACACATCTGGACAGTGATAATAATCTGTCCTCATATAACACACAGCGGAATAGTAATATCATACGTCTGGACTCTTCCAGCTCGTCTCTTCATAGCAGTCGCTAACCTGAACCTGTACAACCCGGTCTAACCCGAGCATTTACAAAACACCGGGTCAGTCTGGTGAACCAGAGTGAGATAAACTCGCACAGTAATAAGGGTGAATCATCCAATCATGATTTTTAAGTTCAAAACCTTTCAAAAGAAACGGATAATCGTAAGACCAAATCCACACATAAATACGGACGGTTTTTACCTTACGATAACCCAAAACATTTTTGGAACCAATATCTTTGCTGATATTATAATAATGTCTAAATACAAGTAAATATCAATCTAGTGGAACGCTTGCATCTCACGCTCCACATATATAGTATACAAACAAAACCGCAGGCGCTTATTGGGAATTGGATTCCGACTTGACAAGGTATGGGTCCACCTTCCGATAGTGTATCTCTAGAGACGAATACACTGGGTTCAACAAGAACTTCTTGCAACCCGGCCCTCACATGACCGACCACTCATTTCGCTTGAGTGTATCGAATGTATACCACCGACGGTTGGGATCAGCAACCGTCTGCCCGAAAAGGGACAGCATCGAAACATAGATTTAAGAAACAAATAGGACTTCCTCTAGATAGGTGATTATACACCCTAATAGGAGCGACCCACATAGCCATGCTGCCTGCCCGATTTTTGTCATTTCCCGGTTGATGAGGCTTGAGGCCAGAATTAAATCTTGAACATCGGGTCGTCATTCACTTTGAATGCCACATCGTCAGATCCGTCAGATATCACTAATTGACGTCCACAAAAATACTCTAGCTGAAAGCTAGAGAATGGCAATTCCCTCCCAACAACTATCGTACGTTTGAAGAAATCAACATACGTGACCCTTTGGAGATACTCTGTCAGACATTCGTCCATACAAGTCACCCAGGAACAGGATGAACCGAAGGCACTCTCCTACCGCATCCAATATAGGAATCACCCCATGGATCAGTAGCGAGAAGTCCTTGCAACCCGTTGATTCCAACCACGACAGAACCACAGTTTATCTCTGGCCGCTAAACCAGAGGTTCTTAGCAGTTCCTCCGCTTATGAAGATCCACGGTCTTCAATGCTCCATCTCGACCGTCTTCAAATATCTTCACGTATTTGTTGGTCGGAATGGTTTTCGAATATATATTCGATCCCGGTCTTTCCATACCAACAATCGTATTGGTCAGGTTTGATAGTCGGTGTTTTAACTATCAAAATAATCAGTGTTTCAATCATGACACTCCAATGAGTTCACTGGTTCAGTATTTAGCATCATTTGGCCTTTGACAATCTAACTTCCTTTTTGTTCAATTGAAAACTTCCAATTCTTTTAATATTCAAAAATATGATATTTGAATAACTCTAATTTCAATTAACTAACCTTCGACTTACTCCATTCGCTCGACTCTAGATCGCAGCGATCACAATGGTTACGCCTGATTCCCTCAGGAAACATCCGACCGCCGTAGGCTATCTGCAGCCCTGCGAATTACGCTAGCAGTCGTCCGAAATGGCAACTTAGCCCAATAATTATGTTTGGCTAATTCTATCTCGAATAAATATATTCAATTACCCACTTGAAATCTCATTTAAAATTCTCCTTTTTACTTGATCTTGTTTTCAAATAACATTAATGTAAAGTTAACGCTTTACACTTTAAATCTCACTTAAACTCTGGTTTATAATAAACCCTTTTATCGTAATCTCCTTTTACCTAATTCATATAATTGAGTACGTTTATTTCCTTTCACCATTCAATTGGCTTGCATCTCACATTCGGTAACTTTTTAAATGAATTCCCATTTAAAAATATATTCCTAAATTTATCATTAAAAATAATAACCCATTTCAAACATTAACTACTTTAGTAGTTAATCCCTTTATTAACTAAATTAAATATTAAATCCCTTTTAAATCCTTACTTAAATTCAAACAATATTCATTTAACTATTTTAGTCAAAACACATTAACTTGATAAACAATTCTAATTTCAAACGGTCGATTTAATTAATTCAAAAACTTGATTATCTCATTAACCGATTTCAACAACCCTCGCTTTAAATTAATTAAAAATATAATTAATTTAGATAGATTCTAATTATTTGTTTTCTTTACAAAACAATTTTCCAAGGTTTTACCATTTAATTCATTTCTTATTCTTCCACTGGTAAATCTGATTAACATCTTTGTAAAATAACTTCATAACAAATCAAAGTCTTAAACAAATAAAATATTTATTTATTTCTCTTAAATAACTTTTATTCAAATAATATAATTCAAATCTAACTCTGGTTATAAAATAAATTTTATAACCTCAACTTTATCGATTCACCTGACGGTGAATCAATATCTATAACTCGATTGGTTTTAAAGGCCATACTCTGCCAAACACTTAACCAATATCGCCCATTGGTTTCAACCAAACAGATGTTGAATATCCAATTAATAATCAACCATCAAATCAATCACACAAACAGATCAGTTCATATATGATCATATGAAAATAAATAATATATTTGAGGAATCCGGTTGGATCCCTCCAACCTGTTCTTCCCTGTATACAAAACAGTTATCACAAACCAGATTATTCAGTTTACTGATGAACTAAATAACGACCATTTAACATCAACCATAAGCAATTCAAACAATTCAACCATTTAAACACGTTTATAAATAAACGTGACCAACCAAGGTGAGTTACCTTTATTGGAACCAATCGTTAAAGTAACGATTTGGTATTTCACTGAAATTAAACACAGTTTAATTTCATCGGTTAAATTAACAGTTAAATAGATAACTAGCAAAGCAGTCAACCATTGGCAAACAAAGCACATAAAATAAAAACACCCAATTTATATGAAATATAAAAAGGGTAACTGAGTGAGTTTAACTCACCTGATTTCAATTTGTCACTTGAGCGGTTTAGTTCTAGTTAAATTAAACAGCGTTTAATTTAACGATAAACTCCAGTCGGTTCCAGCTTTGTCCAGAACAACTCCAAAATACTGTATTTGCTGATGCGGTCCCAACGCCTCTAGATTTGTTCAATTCTGGTAATATATGAAGAGTTATTAACATTTTAGCACACGATGTTTAATTAAACAATTTATTCCTTTCATTATAAATTTAATTAACTTATTAATTTCTCATCAACGGTAGCCCAGACAGCTATTCTCTCTTCTCAACATCTCGCTACTTCCGTTCCCGTTTGTTCCTGAACAGATTAAAAACCATTAAAAGGAATATAAAATTTGTATTAGGTAATTAATTCCTTTAAATATAAATTATCACTAAATAATTATGTTGGCCAAATTTAAGTGCGTTCAAATCTCATGTTATCTATCGATGATACCTTCGTTCGTTACACCAAATGGGCTACGTGTCCGACTTTTGATTCCAACAAAGAAGTCTGTCTTTTGTTTACTCAAATCCTCGAATTTCCAGAACGTCTTCTTTGGTCTTACTTTCTTGCACCTTGTTTTCTTAGTCTCGTTTTATTTGTTTTGCCTGCTACGTTGTCCTTTACATTGCTAAAATCTCATAACCGAACTCTTACTTAACATTCTAAAACCCGCTGTCCTCGTTGGTTATTCCAAATCTCGTTTCCTTCTTTCTCGTTTGCCATTTGATTCCAACTGCAACACAACAGTTAATTTATTCACGTTATTATTGTATATAGATTAATTACTTAATTAAACAAATTGTTAACCCAAAATTGAAGCCAATCCTTCCCGTTTTATTTGTATTCACTCCAGAACTTTCACCAACTCCCTTCTGTACGCTCGCGTTGTCCCTGTTCGAAACCCCAACAGCCCCTTCATCAGATCGTTGCTTCCCTTGGTGTCCATCGGGAATTGATCTGGAACCGCCATCGCGTGTGCCATCCTAAGGCCGACCAACGCCAGCAGTTTCGAGTCCCCTGGCCCCTTTGTTCGACGCCAAAACCCCCCCCTGACCATCCGCATTTCCAGTGAGATACAGGCCGCAGCAGTTCGGCCCCCCCATCCGCCAACAACTGCTCACGAACTTCGCCCCCTTTCTAACGAGATCCAGGCCAGTACGAAGCCCAGAACCCCATCATGCCCGTCCACAATAATGACCTCGCCTAGCTCGATGGACTGATGTTGGAAAGTCCTCGATTTTGTGTGTGGATGGAGGAATAAACTGGGAATAGGATGGTGAAATTTGGTCCATTCAGAGATGAAGGAGGCGGCGTAAAAGTCTGTTGACCACAGGTGAATGTTTGACGAGGGTTCAATGGATATATGGTATATATATAGGGTAGGGGTTTAATAAAATATTATTTTCGAAACTTCGTCGCGAAGTAACATGCCGAAACCACATCAAACGACTTCCGACTACTGATGAAAAAACTAATCTTGGTGTAAAAAGGTATTCCGGACCCAATGGGACAAGTTTCGTCGAAATCCGAGGTCGTATGAAAAAAATTCCTTTATGAAACCAGAAATGAACACACGTTTAATTTTTCCATGGTCACCAGATAAATCAAATCTACTTGAAACTGCGAACATCGACAATAACTTTTCGATACGAACCCAACGGCACTAATTTCGTCGCATTCTGAGACTGTTGCCCCGGTAGGCTATTTTTACCTCGAACCGCCCTGCCCTTTTTAACGCCAAATTTCTCGATCTCTAAAAATAACAAACTATATACATATTCTGACTCTAATCGACGATACGAACTCAACGGAACTAGTTTCGTGGCCTAATTCGACCGTCTGTTCAAGTTACACTCAAATATCCTTTTATTTATTTAAATACGCGTTATATAAAATGAACGGGCGTTTATGGCTACCGTGACCACATACGATATCGGTTTGCCACGCAACTCAACACCGTGCAATAATTTAACGTTACGGTCCCAATGAAACTGGTTTCATCGAAAACAGAGTCTGTTTGCAAAACGGCTAATTTAAAGGCCTATAATTAAATAACGATTTTCCATAGCGACTATTTCAAAATTTGATTTAGCCATAACTATCAAACTATAACACGAAATCTGGATTTTTCTCTTCCATATGAAAATTATCGTCAATACGGTCCCAACGTGTCTTGTTTCATAGAAATCCGACTTATCTCGAATCCTGTATTCTCAGTTGAAGTTCAAAACTTCATTTTGCGAACTGCACGCCATTTTCGAGCTCGGTTTATATTATATATACATATAACGTTCGAACTTCGTTTAAATAACGAATTCAATATTTAATTCCATTAATATTTCCAATAAAATATTTAAACTAATTTAAATATTTATATTCAAATGGTCGAAAAACACGGGTCGTTACATTCTTCCCCCCTTAAAATAATTTCGTCCTCGAAATTGCTAAGGTAAGAAAAACGTTATAAACTCATTAAATTTCAAACCTAATTTATTTTAAATCAAAAACAATTCAATACTGTATATAGATATTTTCAAAAATATTGAAAATTTTCTAACACTTTAAATTTTCGAAAAATTTCGCCAGCACCTCCTCTGTACGGCTCAATCAGTACAACCACAACTCGCCTCTCTGGGCCTTCTCCAATCCAAAAGAAAATGAAACAGCCAAGCGGCTTGCCAAATAGGCTTATAAATCACCAAACCCATATCAAAATAAACGTGTACCTTTTTTGTCGGGCATATCATCATATCCTTTCCATCTGCTGCCCTGTCAACATATACACTTGCATTTCCAACAAAATTCCAACTTTCTCATCTGAACCAAATCCTTCACACGTCCAAGCCAAATCTCATCCTTAACTCCATTTCCATCCATTTTCAATTTCAACTCTTAATTTACCAGTCCAACACCATTTCAGATTCCTATCTCCCAATTCAAATCTGATTCTACTCGATATATATAATATCCCAATTCAACTTCCAGTTAAATGGTTTTAATTCAATTCATATTTACTTTCACAAATTTCTTTTAAATTTTTGTTTTTGTTAAAACAATTCCCCTGGGAGTTTTTTAAACAGTTCAGTTCTTTCAAGAAAATCAAATATTCCTTTTTCAGGATTCAAACAACTCGTTTTTTTTTCTCTCCAAGCAGTTCAAAACAAGATTTTTGGTAGTAATCCGTCACTTAGAACTCGAAAATGAACACCGATAATGGCGCGCACATCATCGGAATCTATTTTCCAGCTATCGAAGTGAGTTCAATACTATACCACTTACAAAACCATTTCTAAACATTTCCATTTTGAAATCAGTTCAAAATATCCTTTGCAAGGCTTGTAAAACAATTTAAAACCCTCCTAGGATTTTAAAATTCACATATATTTAACCCAGATTCATTTACACACACTTTTCCCCATTTCCACCATTTTGATTTCATTTCTGATTTAAATTCAGATTTAATTCATCTGATTTCATATTTATACGAATTCCAACTGGTTATTTATATAACCTTTTCAATTATAACCAAGCAACACATCCAATATACTATAATACTCCAAATATTAATCATTCTTTTATATCAAAATATAATTTGGGTAAAATTATTTCATTTACCCTCTTTCAAAAACATACTGTGTCGAATTATTCTGTTCAAGAGTTTAGAAACACTTATCGACACAGTTTGCATTACTGTATCGACCAGAATTCATAAACTACTCGACAAACCAATCAACACAATATAAGACAGTTTTTATATCAATTTACAAATACGCGCTCATATATATATACACTCAAACTCAATCTAGGGTATTGCTAACCCCATCTCTACTGAGTCACGCCACAGAGCCAAGGTAATCACTTAACCTTAAGCTCTGATACCACTGTAACGAACCGGGATTTTCGACTCCGAAAATCAACATCAAACTACCATGTTGACCATTCAGACATCGAACATTCCAGATCATTAATAGAAAGAAGTTAGAGGGTGAGATAAGAAAGAAAGAAATATTAGAATAGAAGAAGAAGAAGAACACAACACAACACAGAGTCTCACATCGCAGCGGAACAAAGTATAATACAGAAATAATCTTTATTGAAAGCTTTTTAAAATACTTACAATATCAGAGTACACATCTGGACAGTGATAATAATCTGTCCTCATATAACACACAGCGGAATAGTAATATCATACGTCTGGACTCTTCCAGCTCGTCTCTTCATAGCAGTCGCTAACCTGAACCTGTACAACCCGGTCTAACCCGAGCATTTACAAAACACCGGGTCAGTCTGGTGAACCAGAGTGAGATAAACTCGCACAGTAATAAGGGTGAATCATCCAATCATGATTTTTAAGTTCAAAACCTTTCAAAAGAAACGGATAATCGTAAGACCAAATCCACACATAAATACGGACGGTTTTTACCTTACGATAACCCAAAACATTTTTGGAACCAATATCTTTGCTGATATTATAATAATGTCTAAATACAAGTAAATATCAATCTAGTGGAACGCTTGCATCTCACGCTCCACATATATAGTATACAAACAAAACCGCAGGCGCTTATTGGGAATTGGATTCCGACTTGACAAGGTATGGGTCCACCTTCCGATAGTGTATCTCTAGAGACGAATACACTGGGTTCAACAAGAACTTCTTGCAACCCGGCCCTCACATGACCGACCACTCATTTCGCTTGAGTGTATCGAATGTATACCACCGACGGTTGGGATCAGCAACCGTCTGCCCGAAAAGGGACAGCATCGAAACATAGATTTAAGAAACAAATAGGACTTCCTCTAGATAGGTGATTATACACCCTAATGGGAGCGACCCACATAGCCATGCTGCCTGCCCGATTTTTGTCATTTCCCGGTTGATGAGGCTTGAGGCCAGAATTAAATCTTGAACATCGGGTCGTCATTCACTTTGAATGCCACATCGTCAGATCCGTCAGATATCACTAATTGACGTCCACAAAAATACTCTAGCTGAAAGCTAGAGAATGGCAATTCCCTGCCAACAACTATCGTACGTTTGAAGAAATCAACATACGTGACCCTTTGGAGATACTCTGTCAGACATTCGTCCATACAAGTCACCCAGGAACAGGATGAACCGAAGGCACTCTCCTACCGCATCCAATATAGGAATCACCCCATGGATCAGTAGCGAGAAGTCCTTGCAACCCGTTGATTCCAACCACGACAGAACCACAGTTTATCTCTGGCCGCTAAACCAGAGGTTCTTAGCAGTTCCTCCGCTTATGAAGATCCACGGTCTTCAATGCTCCATCTCGACCGTCTTCAAATATCTTCACGTATTTGTTGGTCGGAATGGTTTTCGAATATATATTCGATCCCGGTCTTTCCATACCAACAATCGTATTGGTCAGGTTTGATAGTCGGTGTTTTAACTATCAAAATAATCAGTGTTTCAATCATGACACTCCAATGAGTTCACTGGTTCAGTATTTAGCATCATTTGGCCTTTGACAATCTAACTTCCTTTTTGTTCAATTGAAAACTTCCAATTCTTTTAATATTCAAAAATATGATATTTGAATAACTCTAATTTCAATTAACTAACCTTCGACTTACTCCATTCGCTCGACTCTAGATCGCAGCGATCACAATGGTTACGCCTGATTCCCTCAGGAAACATCCGACCGACGTAGGCTATCTGCAGCCCTGCGAATTACGCTAGCAGTCGTCCGAAATGGCAACTTAGCCCAATAATTATGTTTGGCTAATTCTATCTCGAATAAATATATTCAATTACCCACTTGAAATCTCATTTAAAATTCTCCTTTTTACTTGATCTTGTTTTCAAATAACATTAATGTAAAGTTAACGCTTTACACTTTAAATCTCACTTAAACTCTGGTTTATAATAAACCCTTTTATCGTAATCTCCTTTTACCTAATTCATATAATTGAGTACGTTTATTTCCTTTCACCATTCAATTGGCTTGCATCTCACATTCGGTAACTTTTTAAATGAATTCCCATTTAAAAATATATTCCTAAATTTATCATTAAAAATAATAACCCATTTCAAACATTAACTACTTTAGTAGTTAATCCCTTTATTAACTAAATTAAATATTAAATCCCTTTTAAATCCTTACTTAAATTCAAACAATATTCATTTAACTATTTTAGTCAAAACACATTAACTTGATAAACAATTCTAATTTCAAACGGTCGATTTAATTAATTCAAAAACTTGATTATCTCATTAACCGATTTCAACAATCCTCGCTTTAAATTAATTAAAAATATAATTAATTTAGATAGATTCTAATTATTTGTTTTCTTTACAAAACAATTTTCCAAGGTTTTACCATTTAATTCATTTCTTATTCTTCCACTGGTAAATCTGATTAACATCTTTGTAAAATAACTTCATAACAAATCAAAGTCTTAAACAAATAAAATATTTATTTATTTCTCTTAAATAACTTTTATTCAAATAATATAATTCAAATCTAACTCTGGTTATAAAATAAATTTTATAACCTCAACTTTATCGATTCACCTGACGGTGAATCAATATCTATAACTCGATTGGTTTTAAAGGCCATACTCTGCCAAACACTTAACCAATATCGCCCATTGGTTTCAACCAAACAGATGTTGAATATCCAATTAATAATCAACCATCAAATCAATCACACAAACAGATCAGTTCATATATGATCATATGAAAATAAATAATATATTTGAGGAATCCGGTTGGATCCCTCCAACCTGTTCTTCCCTGTATACAAAACAGTTATCACAAACCAGATTATTCAGTTTACTGATGAACTAAATAACGACCATTTAACATCAACCATAAGCAATTCAAACAATTCAACCATTTAAACACGTTTATAAATAAACGTGACCAACCAAGGTGAGTTACCTTTATTGGAACCAATCGTTAAAGTAACGATTTGGTATTTCACTGAAATTAAACACAGTTTAATTTCATCGGTTAAATTAACAGTTAAATAGATAACTAGCAAAGCAGTCAACCATTGGCAAACAAAGCACATAAAATAAAAACACCCAATTTATATGAAATATAAAAAGGGTAACTGAGTGAGTTTAACTCACCTGATTTCAATTTGTCACTTGAGCGGTTTAGTTCTAGTTAAATTAAACAGCGTTTAATTTAACGATAAACTCCAGTCGGTTCCAGCTTTGTCCAGAACAACTCCAAAATACTGTATTTGCTGATGCGGTCCCAACGCCTCTAGATTTGTTCAATTCTGGTAATATATGAAGAGTTATTAACATTTTAGCACACGATGTTTAATTAAACAATTTATTCCTTTCATTATAAATTTAATTAACTTATTAATTTCTCATCAACGGTAGCCCAGACAGCTATTCTCTCTTCTCAACATCTCGCTACTTCCGTTCCCGTTTGTTCCTGAACAGATTAAAAACCATTAAAAGGAATATAAAATTTGTATTAGGTAATTAATTCCTTTAAATATAAATTATCACTAAATAATTATGTTGGCCAAATTTAAGTGCGTTCAAATCTCATGTTATCTATCGATGATACCTTCGTTCGTTACACCAAATGGGCTACGTGTCCGACTTTTGATTCCAACAAAGAAGTCTGTCTTTTGTTTACTCAAATCCTCGAATTTCCAGAACGTCTTCTTTGGTCTTACTTTCTTGCACCTTGTTTTCTTAGTCTCGTTTTATTTGTTTTGCCTGCTACGTTGTCCTTTACATTGCTAAAATCTCATAACCGAACTCTTACTTAACATTCTAAAACCCGCTGTCCTCGTTGGTTATTCCAAATCTCGTTTCCTTCTTTCTCGTTTGCCATTTGATTCCAACTGCAACACAACAGTTAATTTATTCACGTTATTATTGTATATAGATTAATTACTTAATCAAACAAATTGTTAACCCAAAATTGAAGCCAATCCTTCCCGTTTTATTTGTATTCACTCCAGAACTTTCACCAACTCCCTTCTGTACGCTCGCGTTGTCCCTGTTCGAAACCCCAACAGCCCCTTCATCAGATCGTTGCTTCCCTTGGTGTCCATCGGGAATTGATCTGGAACCGCCATCGCGTGTGCCATCCTAAGGCCGACCAACGCCAGCAGTTTCGAGTCCCCTGGCCCCTTTGTTCGACGCCAAAACCCCCCCCTGACCATCCGCATTTCCAGTGAGATACAGGCCGCAGCAGTTCGGCCCCCCCATCCGCCAACAACTGCTCACGAACTTCGCCCCCTTTCTAACGAGATCCAGGCCAGTACGAAGCCCAGAACCCCATCATGCCCGTCCACAATAATGACCTCGCCTAGCTCGATGGACTGATGTTGGAAAGTCCTCGATTTTGTGTGTGGATGGAGGAATAAACTGGGAATAGGATGGTGAAATTTGGTCCATTCAGAGATGAAGGAGGCGGCGTAAAAGTCTGTTGACCACAGGTGAATGTTTGACGAGGGTTCAATGGATATATGGTATATATATAGGGTAGGGGTTTAATAAAATATTATTTTCGAAACTTCGTCGCGAAGTAACATGCCGAAACCACATCAAACGACTTCCGACTACTGATGAAAAAACTAATCTTGGTGTAAAAAGGTATTCCGGACCCAATGGGACAAGTTTCGTCGAAATCCGAGGTCGTAAGAAAAAAATTCCTTTATGAAACCAGAAATGAACACACGTTTAATTTTTCCATGGTCACCAGATAAATCAAATCTACTTGAAACTGCGAACATCGACAATAACTTTTCGATACGAACCCAACGGCACTAATTTCGTCGCATTCTGAGACTGTTGCCCCGGTAGGCTATTTTTACCTCGAACCGCCCTGCCCTTTTTAACGCCAAATTTCTCGATCTCTAAAAATAACAAACTATATACATATTCTGACTCTAATCGACGATACGAACTCAACGGAACTAGTTTCGTGGCCTAATTCGACCGTCTGTTCAAGTTACACTCAAATATCCTTTTATTTATTTAAATACGCGTTATATAAAATGAACGGGCGTTTATGGCTACCGTGACCACATACGATATCGGTTTGCCACGCAACTCAACACCGTGCAATAATTTAACGTTACGGTCCCAATGAAACTGGTTTCATCGAAAACAGAGTCCGTTTGCAAAACGGCTAATTTAAAGGCCTATAATTAAATAACGATTTTCCATAGCGACTATTTCAAAATTTGATTTAGCCATAACTATCAAACTATAACACGAAATCTGGATTTTTCTCTTCCATATGAAAATTATCGTCAATACGGTCCCAACGTGTCTTGTTTCATAGAAATCCGACTTATCTCGAATCCTGTATTCTCAGTTGAAGTTCAAAACTTCATTTTGCGAACTGCACGCCATTTTCGAGCTCGGTTTATATTATATATACATATAACGTTCGAACTTCGTTTAAATAACGAATTCAATATTTAATTCCATTAATATTTCCAATAAAATATTTAAACTAATTTAAATATTTATATTCAAATGGTCGAAAAACACGGGTCGTTACAACAATGGGTTATGTTTCGTAAGCCAAATTGACTATTACGATCAATTTTCATTAAAATTAAAATATAAATTAATATTTCAATCAATATTGAGTTTAACGTACATTTTAATTTACTGGGGTCACATATTGATTCAGAAAATTCAGAAAAATTATTTCTAGCTTCGTATTGACGATACAGTCCTAAAAAAACTAATTTCGTCAAATTCTGAGACTGTTTGAAAAATGGCCATTTTCCAGTCGATTAAAATTAATTGAAACTGTTCAAACACGTTTTCCTTTGCCACGCTCACATGTTGATTCAAAAAATTATGAATTTTGGATTCTAGCAATAACATGACATCTTGGATCCAACAAAAGTGGTTTCGTCGGAAACCGAGGTTGTTTGCAAAATTCCCATTTTTAAGGGCCAGAATTCCGTAGCGACTATTCTGAATTTTCAACTAGGCATAACTTTTGATTCCCGCTATGAAATTTCAATTTTTCGGATTCATTGGAAGGATATTCTCAAATAGATTCTAATATTTTTGGTTTTGCTAAAATCCGGTTTATTTTGCACCTGGTACGTTCATTTGAACTTTGAAATCGAATTTCGAACTACCGCGCCATTTTCAATTCATTTTATAATTTTAAATAAATATTTATATTCTAACGACGATTCAAATAAATATATACGTTCGAATTCTATTCAAAATAAATTTCTCGTTGATATTATTTAAAATAATCCTTTTTAAATATTCAAAATTCACTAAAATTGCCAAAATAAAAATTTTAAATTAGCTTTGATTTTCCGGGTTATTACATGGAGTTGCGTATTAAAGAATGGCAGGAGTGAACAAACATAGGGCAATGATCTTTGTTTTCTTTTATAAAAAGAATGAGGGTGGCTTTGAAGGAGGGCACGGTTCCACGGCAGGTAAATGAAGTTAATATTTACACATACGTGTTTTTAGGCACAAGCCTAATGAGAAATTAACATGGCCTAAGTTTATTAAACCAAAATAATATTTAGTTAAAAATATAGACCACAAACCAATTTAGTTCTACCATATCTAGTTAACGGTCTGGTTTAAAATATAATAATAATATAGTAAATTAAATTTTAATGATTTGAAATAATCTAGATGTAACTAATAATCATAACATGCTCGTATATTGTTAGATATGGACCAACTAGGAGATGTTGGAATCACCTTGACGAGCGCTTTATTATGGAACAAAGTTGGAAGCATTTCGGTACATTTGGAATTTCCAGTTAAATTAAACGCATGTTTAATTTAACTGGGACAACCGTTATCTCGATAAACTAGAAAACAAGGTGAGTTAAACTCACTCAGTTCTCCCTCTTATAATTATTATAAGTAGGGTTTATTATTTGTATGCCATGTTCGCTAATGGTTGGTTGGTTGATGATTGTTTGAATGCATGATAAATATTTTTATACTAGTTATTTAAATTAAACATTTACTTAATTGAAATGAAATGACATCATTATTTTAACGATGATTTCCATACAAGGTAACTTACCTTGTTGTTTACATTTATAACAATATAAACGTACTAAATTAAATTGGATTCTTGAATGGTTGTTATTAGTTGACCGTTATCAGTTAAATTTATTGTTTATCATCATTGTATGAACTGTTGAACACATATGATTACATTATTGAATTGGTTATTGATTGTTAAACCTAAATTCAAAAATTGTTTGATTATTTACTAATGTTGGTTAAGGAATTTACAGCAAACGGCCAAAATACAAACTGTTTTATAGAGATTGAATTACCGTCAGGTGCATCGATAGAAATGATGTTATGAAATTTATTTATAACTGAATATAGATTTTAAATATATTATTTTAATTGGGTTTATAAAAAGGAAATAAACCAACCATATATACACTGATTATTTTAAATATCAATTACCATTTTTGGTACCAAAATCTATCCGTGTACGATGCACGTGCCTCATATCAGTTATTAAATGATCTTATAAAGATGATTGTTATATTTACAAGACTGATTAGCGAGTGAGCGGATATTAATGTGATATTTAATAACCCAGGTCGATTGTTTTTAAGAAGCAATTTAAAATGAGATTATATTGATTTAATTACTATTTATTTAATAATATTCAAATGGAATTATTTAAATTAAATTAATTTGAAACTAATTTAGATAGAAAGACGACCTGGGATTTGATTAATGAGTTAACCGTGTGTAGCATTGACTACGTAACTATGTTACTCGAAATTGAATTATGTAATTAGTTATTAATAAAAATAGTAAATGGACAATTAAACCATTTTTAAATGTTGATATTTGTTAAATGATGATCAAAGTGGTAACTTGGGACTTAAAATGTATAAATGAAGGGTTATGAAGTTTTAAACCATTATTCATAGCAAAGTGATGTTTTTAAGCAAGTTTATATAAATAATAATATAAATTAAGTTTAATTCAAAATTTAAATTAAATCCTTATTGAGGTTTATTTCCTAAAATCTAAGTTGGAAGGAGTTATAAAACCCAAGATTTATTGAATGTATTACTAGAATGAGTTATTAGAAATGGTTTTTAAATGTAATAAAAATACATGACATGAAATTAAGAATATAAAATCTATCTTGAGATTAGTTGAGATAAATGATTTTCTGACCATTGATCTGATGATGGTTTTGGCCTTCAGGGTTGATATTTAGCGAATCATTTTCTTATTGATTTTTGGTTAGGAACTACTGGGAGTTTAGAAAGGAAATCGAAATTCAAATTTGAAATAAAGCAGTGAGGCGAGTTAAGTTATAAAGATAGGACCTGGATTTGTTTTATTAAATCAGAGATGATGTTTCACCAAGGGACAACTAAAAAGGGACTTTGTTTTGATATTGGGAATGAATACCGGTTTTGTTATTACAACTGATATCTATCTTAAGATAAGAACGATGTTGATCAAGGTCTGAGAAGTAATTAAAATACCCCAACATGAAGAACTTTAGGATTATCGAAAGACGATGTCAGTTGAAATGGTGGTAGAAGTAATTTATTTTATGGAACTATAATGTAACATTATTTGAGGGACGTGGGATTTTATAGTGAGATTCTAAAATAAAGGAATTAAAAGGGGCTTGAGAATACTAAGTGATATTTTAAAAAGAAAAAGAAATAAAAGGAGTTTTGGAAAGTATAGCGATATGTTAAAAGTAAAGAGATTAAATGCAAAACGAGTTTATTCTAAAGAGATAATTGACGATTATTTTGTAAAATAACGAGACAAAAGAAGATTCTGTAAGGATTGTTTTATGATGATGAGCTTAATCAACTCTACAATTGTAGATAATAAGTAATGTTGTAGAAATGTTTTGAAATGATAACTAATGGGAAATTTGGTAATGAAACTAGATATGGTTTTAAGATATTGTTCTAAGTGTATAAGTAAATGATTTGAAAGTATTAATATATTAAAGCTGACACATTATTTTATTATTACAACTGTCATACTACTTTTAACGGCCAAGTGACGCTATACGCTAAACCAAGGGATTTATTTTATTTTTATGATTGTTTATTTTGATAGTTAAATAACCGACTGTCAAAATCATACCCAGTGCGTTGTTGGTATGGAAAGACAGGGATCGAGTTTATCTTCGAAAACCATTCTGACAAACAAATACGTAAATGAAGATGATATCTAATGCTGATCGAGATGGAGCAATTGAATACTATAAATCGTCATGAGCGGGGGAACTATTGCTAAGTTTCTCTAGCTGATCCCAAGATATATATATTAGACAATGATTTTGTAGTAATTGAAATCTATGGATTTCAAGGACTACTAGCTACTGATCCATGGTGTGATTCCTATATTGGATGCAGTAGGAGGGTACCGTCGGTTCATCCTGTTCCGTATGACTTGTATGGACGAATGTCTAACAAAATATTCCTGAAAACCATGTACGTAGATTTTCACAAATATAGCAAGTGGTGGCAAAGAGGGGCACTTCTTTTATTCCCAGAGTTTATTTGTGGACGTCAATTAGTGATTTGATGGATCTGAAGATGTGGTATTCAAAGTGATCGGTGGCCAGATGTTTCAAAAGTTGATTATAACCTAAAGCCTCATCAATCGGGAAAAGACAAAAATTGGGCAGGCAGCTTGGCTATGTGGGTCGCAACCATTAAGGTGTATAATCATCTATCTAGAGAAAATCCTTTTTCCTTCTTTAATATATCGATGCTACCCCTTTTCGAGAAACAGTGGGTAGCTTGTGACGACCCGAACTTCCCCGATCTCCGAAGAGAAGAGAAAGAATGGATTGCTTTAAGGATAAGACGAATTAGAACACAAACAGAAGAATATTTCATTTCTTATTACAACAATTTACATCAGAGTATAAGAATATACAGAGTATGAATAAATATTACACATAAGAGATCAAAATACATTACATAGCAGCGAAAAATAATACAAAAAACAACTAAAAGAGATAAACGGATACCGATCTTTCTGAATATCGTTCCAGCTGTATACCAGGAACCGGTTAATATAAATCTGCAAAACCAAAACTACTAGCTGCCCGTATGGAAAATAGGGGCACCTAGAGTTTATGTTAAAACAATAAACTCCAGGTCAGTCATGTAACTGGTGTGAAAACTAAAATAGTTATTTAAAACTTTACTTTAGTGATATGGTAAATCAAGGGACCATGCCGTATAACACGGAATGGGTTTCCTCCCAAAAATACCAGTGCGTAAAACAAACAGCGCAATGTTTTCTGGAAAATTGAAGCTATTATAAGACCCAGGTCCCATCACACAATGCAACGCAAGACAAAGGATAGGGTTTTACCTTTTAATAGCCAAACATGCTTGGTACGTTTAAAACAAATCATTTTTGATACTATTATAGTGTAACGTGTATAAAACAACTTCAAATATAAATGTATCAATCATAAGTTGTATGGTTACCATCTATCATGTCGCTAATACTAGGCTCTATAATCAAAACAAAAATGTCACGTATTGGAAATTGGATTTCCGTCATGAGTCGAGGCCAGGGATGGCTCCTCACCGATTCGAGACACTCTAGCACATGTCTCAGGTTCCCCCGCAGTGAACCCTTGGATCTTTAGGGCTGGTCCTCCCTTATGTTTGAGGATTGGTTATTCCTGAACACACGTTTCCCAGTCCTATAGGACCTATATACATCGGCTCCGTAGAGACCGATATAACCGAGGTGCCTCACATTCCAACAACTACATAGGTAAAAAATATAACAATGTCAGGGCTCGCAAAACACTGACACCACCCATAGCTAGAAAGAAACGTCATGCACTCCCTGTAGCCACGATCCCATTTTTGACTCATACCGAGGTGTAAGGCCCGCGAATTAACGTTATACACAAAGCGGTGCTATAATTAAGCTGTTCTTTGATCATCAACCACAAGACTCTACTTTTCAACAGAAGGCTTGACCTTTTGCATCTCTGCATGCCACATAGGAAACTCATGTCGTGCGACTGATATCTATCGATATATAACCTCTGAGCTTGTACGTCTCAAAGAAGTGCGTTAAGCAGGAGAATAATTCTCTACCGCCAAACAAATATATATTTAATAGAGATCAATCAACACAGAATAAAATCCAATGTCAGACACACATCCATTTACAAGTTCGTTCTGGGTCTGAACAAAACCGGAGGCACCTTATTCCCCGTCACATATGTTCAATATAGGAGAGAGGCCCTCGTATAACCGTCGATGTCCAAGTACGTCTGGACGATCACCACTTATTACTTTGTCTTGGGTGTACAACCCAATCAAGACATTAGTAATCATCCAAACGATGTGAAGACCTCCGGTCTTTAACCACCGTCTTCATCGTCGACTTATCGTCGAAACACTTATTCAGAATGGGTATAAACCCGGCCTTTCCGAATAACTCGCGTATATAATAAACATGTGCTACACAAACACAACATACGTCTCATTCCAATCCACAATATTCTTTTATTCAAAGATTCATATCTTTAGGGAAAGGTTCCCATTAATTTTATCAAAAATAAATTCTTTAAATTTTTTCTTTAATCTTCCTTTGGATATCATTTCAAACCATATTAAGGTTTTCCAAACTAGTCGGGATTAGAGAACTACACCGAAGTAATCATTTATTTTATTTCTCAATCCCAACCAATTCATCACATGGAGCAAAACTTGTAATACCCCATAACAAACACCACGGTCTTATCAACAAAATTAATTACTATTTCCCGTTCAAATCTAATTGAAGATTTAACTATTGCTAGGAGCCAAATTGGCGATACTCCATTCTTGATCATTTCCCAAATTTGATAATTTAAATTATCACATTCCCTTTCTCAATCTATTTAAAGTTTCATTAAAACTCCACTTAGTTTTAATCTTCCCAAAAATCAATATTAATGATTATTTTACTTTGGAAACACAAACATGTCGCATCGACAATCTACCCCGTGCTATTGATTTCTGTCGATATATAACCTCTGAGCTCGTGCGTCTTAGTGAAGGGTGTTAAGCAAGAGAATAAAATCTCTGCCACCAAACAGATATATATTTAGCAGAGATCAATCATACAGTTCGAAATATAATGTTAGACATGTAATCCTTTCTTTAACTGGGTTATAGAACTAATGTCATTTAAAATACAGTTCACAATAAACCCAAATCACATTCCAGTAATTATGGAGTCTTCATGGAAAAACAAATCAATATATAATCGATATCAATTTCCGTATCCGACTAATAATATAAATGGAATAACGGCAAAGCCTTTTAAATTCCGTATGAATTAACAGTTTTCCTCCATAGAAGTTCATTTCGATTATTATCAATCGAATTCCATTCAATTCCAATTTAATATATTAAATTGGAAAAATTTACATTGGAAAATTCCCGTTAAATCTTAATTAAAAGATTTATGAATTCCAAATCACATTTCATTGTAAATCGGGTTAAAGAACGAATGTCGTTAAAAACACAGTTCACAATAAACCCAATTCACATTCCATTTCCAGTTCCAATTAAATGTTAATTAATTGATAATTCTTCTTTAAATCTTAATTAAAAGATATATTCTTTTCACACTGGGTTTAAGAACGGTGTCATTTAAAACACAGTTCACGACAAACCAAAAATCCAAATTGATATTAAATATAAGGCTCTGAATAGAAATTATATCGGCTTATATTCAATTTCAAATTCTAAAACCAACAAATATCGTTTTTGGAAAAAACGATATAAAATATATCTTCCAAATTTCCATAAAGATATCCATATAATCCCAAATCCAACGCCGAAATATTCCGAGGACAATTTCGATTCAAATCCATTCCAATTCAAACATTGGAAATTCTGGTTATTTTTAAAACCATTTCAAACCCAGTTCATAACTAGTTTATTTCGATAAAAATATTTTTTTTATCCTTTCAAATATGGAATTTTTCGTCCCAATTATTTCCAAATCATTTTTAATGATTTGACACAAATTATTGGAATTTTTAATAATTTTATCAAGGCCCGTACAGTCAATTTCCATAAACGATCATCGAACTGCACTTACATTGACCTTTTCCAAATTTAATTTGTACATAATTCCAAATCCAACTGTTAGATTTCAAATCCCTTATATTCGTCGAAAAGCTATTTTCAATACGACCCCAATGTTTCCGGTTTCAGGAGAATTTGATGGCCGGATCTCTTGTAACATCAATTTGAAGTCAACGGTCGAAATTCGCGAACTACCGCAGCGCGGCGCGTTCTATTCAGGCCATTATATTATATATAATATATATAATATAAATTTTGTCAATTTCCTTTTAAAACATATTTTATAAATCGTTTTAAATTCATTTTCAAAACGATTTCAACTACATATTCAATTTCAAATCAAAATTGAATATTTTATATCATTAATTTATAAATGATATTATTTTCAAAACATTAGATTTTGAAATCAATTCCTTTTTGATATTCATTATGGAAATGAATAAAATCGATATAAATATCGTTCACATCAAAATGGCGTTAATCTAATCAGCACTACTATATATATATATATATTTAAATGTATTCGTGTCCGTCGCAAATCGGACATCAAAATCAAATTTTGATCTTTTACTGAATATTATTTTAAAATATTCATTATTTTTGAACTGGAATCAGGCACAGTCAATTACCATATAACGTTATGTATATGGATTTCATACACACATGTACACACCAATAATCAAACACATTCAACCATCATCTGAGTGCATTCTACACTACAGAAGCATTGAATATAAATATTTAACGCTTGCACAACTTGTCGACCAATCGATTGACATACAACTAAATATTGGGATTAGTGCATGTCCAATATCATCCCAACACCCGTGTGAGGTTTCAATCAACAAATAATGAATTTTATTTGTGCAGTTAGGCGATGTATAAAATTTATTGTCCCAATCAATATTAGTCAAATGGGTGTACATAAACAAATCGCCTGATTTTTAAATGAATATTTAATTTATTCATATACATGTTAAAAATTATATTTTTAACAATAAATTATTTTATTCAATACCTGTTTATTTTATTCCACATCACAAACACCAACAATTTCACATCACACCATACAATCAAACAAGTCGTCCATGGTCTATGGATGATGGTGTCGGGAGTTTCTAAACTCCGTCTATAACCTAATACATTTTATTTCTAAATTTAATCGAATTTAGAAATCTCACTTTTTTCGCTTTGTCTAAAAATGTAGGAAGCTCTAAAAATTCCCCAGTCTCTTCTAAAACGTAGAAGACGTCCTCACGGTCCTGGTGCCTCTTGTTTCACTGTATTTCGACCAAATAGCAAAATGATATGATTTTTATAAGTTAATCATATTTTGCGACGGTTTTATAGTGTTATAAACAGTTAAAATTATAAAGGCCGCACCTTTCAAAACCTATTCAAGACTATTTTTGCGGTTTGCATGCGAATCGTTACACTTGGAGATGATCGGCCAGTGCCACATAAAAGAGCTCGGAAGGGCGCTCCGATCGATGGTAGCAAGGTAGAGTTCGACGGCCTATGCTGTTGGTGGCGGCATGATGAAGGCAGCGGGTTTGGAGGCCCGGTTCTCGACGATGACGCGACGATAGGGGGAGCAATGGGTATGGATTTGAAGAGCTTGACGAGTGCTTCAAAATCCTTAATAGGTTGGAGGTCTAATTTTGTGTGTGGAAGGGGTAATCGGAGGACGAAGCGGGGAAGCAATTTCCGCCGTGCGCGAGGGTTACGGGGAGAGAGAAATTGAAATTTTCGATTTTTTTATTTAATGTATAGAATTTTATGATTCACCAATATTTATATTATTTTAAAAACTAGGGGTTTCTTTGACGAGCACCAAATTAAACCCAACGAGTGTCGCCCGCAGCTAATTACCGCCATTCCGAACACAATGGAATATGTTCCGTAAGCCCATTCGACTGTTACAGTCAGTAATTCTTCAAATTAAAATATAAAACATTTAATTTTAGATTTGAACATTTATTTTAAGTTGTCGTGGCCACACACTGATTCTAAAAATTCCAAAAAAAATAAATCTAGCTATGTTTTGATGATACGGTCCTAACAAAACAAATTACGTCAAATTTGACGACCGTTTGAAAAATGGCCATTTTCTGGTCGATTCAAATTAACTGAAACTGACAAAACATGTTTTCTTTTCCCATGCTCGCATATTAATCCCAAAAATTATGAATTTTGGAATCTAAAAATAATTTGACATTCCAGATCCAACAAAAGTGGTTTCGTCAAAAACGGAGGTCGTTTGCAAAATCGCTATTTTTAAGGGCTATATTACCATTGCGACTATTCTGAAATTTCAATTGGGCATAACTTCTTATTCCCGCAATGAAATTTCAATTTTTCGGATTCATTGGAATGATATTTTCAAATAAATTCTAATATTTTTGGTTTTACTAAAATCCGGTTTATTTGAATCCTGTACATTCATTTGAAATTTGAAATTGAAATTTCAAACTACCGTGCCATTTCCAATTCCTTTTGTACTTAAAATAAATATTTATATTCAAACTTCGATTCAAAATAAATATATACGTTCTAATTCTATTCATAATAATTTTTTTGTCATTATTATTTAATATAAATCATTTTAAATATTCAAAATTCATCAAAATTGCCCAAATAAAATTTTTAAATTGGTTCTGATTTTCCGGGTTGTTACAATCTCTCCCACTTAAAATCTTTTCGTCCTCGAAAAGGAACGTTGCTGAAAGTTGTTTAACCAACCAACTCAACTTTCAGTTGGCTTTCATTTTTCAGCTTTCCAGTTTCTAAGAATTTTCAAATTTCTCAAAAATTTGGCTAACACCGTAAATTTTTGAAAAATTTCGCCATAACCTCCTTTGTACGGAGAGGGGTTTGGAATTTTATTGGGCCGTATTGGGCACCCAATATGTAACAACCTGGAATTTTGGAACCAATTAAAAATTTTTATTTTAGCAATTTTAATGAAGATTTAATATTTAAAATAATTTATTTTAATCAAAGTTAAAACGAATAATTTTAATTTAATTATAAAAGGAGTTTAAAATAGCACGGCAGTTTGAAAATTTAGATTTGAACTTTGACTAAATATACAGGATGCAAAATAAATCGGATTTTGGTGAAACCTACAATATTTAAATCTATTTAAAAATATCTTTCCAATGAATCTGAAAATCGAAATTTCATAGCGGGAATAAACAGTTATTTCCAGTTTAAAATTTAGAATGGTCGCTATAGGATTTATATATATATATATATATATATATTTTAATATTAAAAATAGCCATTTTGCAAACGACCTCTGTTTTCGATGAAACCACTTTTATTGGAACCGGAATGTCAAATTATTGCTAGGTTTAATTTTTCAAATTTTTTAGAATTAATATGTGAGCGTGGCAAAAGAAAATGTGTTTTGTCAATTTCAGTCAATTCGATCAATTAGAAAATGGCCATTTTTTAAACGGTCTTCAAATTCGACGAAATTAATTTTGTTAGGACCGTATTGTCAAACCATAACTAAAAATAATTTTTCTGGAATTTTTAGAGTTAGTATGTGGCCCTAGTAAATTAAAATGCACGATTAAATTAAATAATTAAATGATTTATATTTTAAATTAAAGAAAAGTAGGCTGAGATGATCAAACAGGCCGACGGGACCTAGTCCATTACGTCCGGAAGGTGGGTATTTGCTTGCGAACAACTTTCATTGGGCTGAAATTGGAGTTGAAAGGACTTAATGGATTTTTTTGCAAAACTAGAATTTAATAATAATATTATAAACACCTAAACTAATTAGAAACCCTAATCTAGAAAACCTAGCCGTCGTCTGTTGCTTTTCAATGGCCTTAAGCTCCAGAAGTTATACTCTAATTAATATAAATCTTCACAAAATTATCACAAGAAACCAAAGCAAAGATTAAAGAGCATTCCGTGATCTTCAATTCCATACAGTCGTGATTGTATTTAGTGCTTTGAGTGGCGAGAATATTGGGCTTCTGGGTGCTGCATTTTGCCTGCAATTCTAGGCAGGGGGCGTCGAACTTGGCCTGGTGGTCAGCGTGAGGAGGTGGAGTCGAGGCGATGGATGTGGCTGGTTTGGATCCGGGTCCAGCGGCTTGGGGGCACGTGCGATAGTGGAGTTTAATTGTGAAGGATGAGTTTTGGAAAGTAGCGTGCTCCAGTATTGAGAAGGAAGAATGTCAAGGACAATAATTAAATAAATTTTATAATTAATTTATTTATTAACCTGATTAATGTTTAACCAGCCATAATTTGTTCAAATGGATATGGAATCGAACAAAACGACATGCATTGGGTTTGCCTTGTGTGACGATCCCAAAACCCGTGTGACGGTATTAAGGATAATCATTGGAGTATAACACATCAATCATCATAGCAGAGTATAGATAATAGCAAAAACAATAAATAGAATAATTTTACATAGATATGACAGCGGAATCATAACATGTAACAACCTTAGAATAGCACAACGTAGGATATAACTTAGTAAATAAAAGGGGAATGATCAGTCACCATCGCCATAGGCGGAATATATACATACAGTGAGACATAATAAGTGTATCAGTCTACATCGCCGGAGGTGGCACATATACATATGACAATAAGTACCGGAAGTAAAGCAGTCTGCATTGTCAAAGGCAGAATCATAATACATATACAATAATGGCGGAAAATGTCAAAGTCATCTCGGTGAAGTCAGCCTCACCATGAGCCAAAAGTGCACTCCATACTACAGTGCTGAGTCAAAACAACCTGTCATCTATGAACTAGGCTGCCCATGTGAAAATAAGGGCACCCGCGTTTGCAAAGTGAAACAAACAACGAGTCAGTCATGGGGACTGGTTTGAGAAATCTACTTAACAGTTTAAACAACAGTAATAAGAAAATCATAGGACCACGCCACTTTCGCGGAACGGGTTTACTCCAGTGATTGCTGGTGCATTTAAAACAAAGTAAATTCTTTAAAACAACGCAATGCTTTTAAAAAGAATGTAACCATTATAAGACTCAAGTCCCATCATACAATGCAACGAGAACCAAAGGATAGAGTTTTACCTTATAATGGCCAAATATGCTTAATACGTGTAAAGCAAAATCATTTTATATTATAACTTGTGCATATATGTTTCAAAAACGAATAGCATCATAAATATCAATCATAGATGACATGAGCGTCCCATGCTACTATGTCGCCATACATAAGTTACAATTGAATCTATTATCTCGTATTGGAAATTGGATTTCCGTCATGAGTCGAGGCAAGGGGCAAGCTGCTCTCCGCTTCGAGACACTCTAGCAAATGCCTTAGGACTACACACTCTGGGTAACCCTTGGATCCTCCAAGGTCGGTCCTCTCTTACGTTTGAGGATTAATTATTCCTGAATACACGTTTCCCGGTCCTTACAGACCTGAAATCGAGGCGCCTCGCATTCCAACAACCACATAGGTGAAAAATAGATATAAATGTCAGGGCTGGTAGGTCACTGACACCACCATAGCTAGAAAGAAACGTCGTGCTCTCCCTGCAGTCATTATCACATTTTTAAATCATACCGAGGTGTGAGGTTCGCGAATCCACGCTATACACAAAGCCAGACCACGTAGGCCATGCTTTGATCATCGAACACAAGACTTTGCTTTGCAACGGAAGCCTTGGTAACTACATCTTGGCATGCCACATAGGAAATCCATTCCATACGACTGATTTCCATCGATATATAACCTCTGAGCTCGTACGTCTCAGAGAAGGGCGTTAAGCAAAAGAATAAATTCTCCACCGCCAAACAGAGATGTATTTAACAGAGATTAATCAGCATAGAACAAAATCCAATGTCAGACACACAGTCCATTTACAAGTCCGTTCTGGGTCTGAACGAAACCGGAGGCGTCAAATTCCTCGTATATCCGTCCAATCAACACATACGTTCAGACGGCTACTACTTCCGTTCCTTTACGGTAGCTACTCCAATCAGGATCCTCAGTAGTGCCCATCCAACCGATACGAAGATTGTCGGTCTTGAATCTTCTTTGTATTTTCGCCTTCGAATCGTTCGATCAATTATTTGAAATGAGGGTTAGCTCGACCTTTTCAAATAATTCACGTATAATTAGAATTCAAATCAATTCTTTCCATGGTTATATTATTCAACATTAATATTTCAGTTCTTTAGTATAATTTTCGTGTCAAACACGTACAACCATCAAATATCAAGCAGATCTAGCCAAATTGGTTTATTTCCAATCTATGTTGCTTATAATATTTTATAACGATTTTTCGCCATTTTTATTTATTTAAAAATGGCCATATTTAATTAAACGACGTTCCAGGTCGTGTCGTGGCACTGGCGCTGTTTTTCCCCTAATTTGTTTTAAACATATCGGAAAATCTAACCGTTGGATTTCTACAAAGTCTATACCACTGGGAAGATATTCCCAAAGCGAACCCAACGGTTCCAGTTTCGTGAAAATCCGACGGTCGGATCTTCCACACTAGTCGTTTGAACTTACGGTTTCAAAATTCGAACTGCAGCGTCATTATTCGATTTAATTTAATTATATTTATATTTATATATAAATATAAACGATTCTGGCGCTGTTTTTTCTTCAGATTTGAATTAAACATTCCAGACAATCCAACCGTTGGATTTTTACAAAGTTTGTGCCGTTGGAAAGATATTTCCAAGGAGAACCCAACGGTTGCGGTTTCGGGAAAATCTGATGGTCGGATCTCTCGTACTAATCGATTCAAATTATGATTTCAAAACATGAACTGCATGGCTTCGATTCCTTTTAATTCTATTTATATTTATATATATAAATATAGTTCATTCCTTAATTTCAATATCGTTTTCACTTCAAATATTTCACTAACGCCTTTATATTTCGAAAAATTTCGCCATAAACTCCTTTGTACGAGAAGGGGCTTGGAAATTTATTGGGCCGTTTTAGGTACCCAATAAATCCTATAAAGCATCCACATATTTATAGTGATATATTCTGGTGTTTACAGGGGAGCGTGTATAGATAATAACTCCAGAGAATAAATTCTCGTCACCCTTTCAAGCCTGAGGGAGCGTGTATTTTTAATTACTCCAGAGGATAAATCCTCGTCACCTCGTCCCATGTGGGAATAAATAGTCCATGTGTCGTATCTAATGACTAGAGAGACGTGATTATTGTCAACTCCAGACCCGTTTGGGGTTTTTATTAATCTGGCAATTTATCGTTATATTTTATATAGTCCATATCAGTCGTTAGTTCAACCTGTAGTATATAATCATCGCCATACAAGCCTCTCGCTCATATGGTAAATCTTCCACCTCATCACACAAGCTCCAAATGCTTATGTGGAATATGATGAAGTATGCCTATCGTCAAGAAGTATGCCATGTAGTGTAGTTCAAATTTAATTGTTACTATCCTATGGCGATGTTTATTATTTCACATAGAATAACCAGTACTTCGCCTCCAATGGCATTCACAGGAGTTGATATAAAATAAAATTACGCAGCCAACTCATCAATGCTTACCTATTTGTCGGGCACGCAAATAATTTCTTTACTCTACAGCTAATCCATTTTTCATGTTCGACACATGTATATATATGCAGAACAAAGCTAATAATAATATTTCTAGCGAACTAATATTTATTTCAACACGTATTTATTTTTATCAAAGCGTATATATGATAAAAGTTATATTTTTATCATCAAAAATATTTATTCAATACGTGAATGCTTTTAACACTTCATATTCACAATAAAAATGTATTTTTTATTGTCTATTCATCTTATTTGAAAATACGAATAACATTCAACACATGAATTTTCAATTCAACGAATGAATTTCAATTCAACACATGAATGTTCTCTATAGTTTGTATATATATAAAAATGTGATTTTTATCGTTAAATCTATTTATTTAAAATTCGAATAACATTCAACACATGAATTTCAACTCAACGAATGAATTTCAATTCAACAAATGAATATTCTCTATAGTTTGTATATATGTATATAAATGTGGTTTTTATGGTTAAATCTATTTATTTAAAATTCGAATAACATTCAACACGTGAATTTCAACTCAACGAATGAATTTGAATTCAACACATGAATATTCTCTATAGTTTGTATATATATAAAAATGTGATTTTTATCGTTAAATCTATTTATTTAAAATTTGAATAACATTCAACACATGAATTTCAACTCAATGAATGAATTTCAATTCAACACATGAATATTCTCTATAGTTTGTATATATATAAAAATGTGATTTTTATCATTAAATCTATTTATTTAAAATTCGAATAACATTCAAAACATGAATTTCGATTCAACGAATGAATTTCAATCCAACACATGAATATTCTCTATAGTTTGTATATATATATATATGTGATTTTTATCGTTAAATCTATTTATTTAAAATTCGAATAACATTCAAAACATGAATTTCGATTCAACGAATGAATTTCAGTTCAACACAAGAATACTCTCTATAGTTTGTATATATATAAAAATGTGATTTTTATCGTGAAGTTTATTTATTTAAAATTTGAATAACATTCAACACATGAATTTCGATTCAACGAATGAATTTCAATTCCACACATGAATATTGGTTTCAACATATGTATTAATTTCAACAAATGAAAATTATTCTAACACATGAATATTTCAGAAAATTTCGGCAGTGTAATGGCAGGGTAGTTAAAACCGGGACCGTCCCTAGTACGGCTCCTCGCTCTACCTTAAAACCTCGCGGTTTTTGACAATGGGGAATCATGCATCTAGTTCGCACGCAGGCAACATCTTTTATTTTCATTTCCACAGTCCTATTCTTATTTGTTTCAACCACAAGAGGGTATTTTTCAACCACAAAGGTATTTTCCAACCACAAAGGTATTTTTCAACCACAATATCAACCACAAACAATTATTTCCAACCATTCGTCATACTATATAATTTCACGCCAATCACAAGCAATAAATATCGTCCACGGTCTGTGGACGAGGGGAGTGTGTGTGTGTGTGTATATATATATATATATTATTTCTATAATTCACTTGCATTTCATCACAATTCAAAGCATATATGTTTCATACAACGCTTGTATAATTTATACATCGCTAATATAACTTATACAACACATGTACATGAGTTATACAATGCGTATATAATTTACACTTTGCTTATATAATTTATACAACACGATTCCATTCACACAATTTAATTTAGATTCCTCACATTGGTTTTTGAAGTGCTAAAAATCGTATGTAGATCAGAAAAATCCGTGCCCTCTGCAAGATGGTAGAGAGCCTCCCTGTGGTCCCGATGTTTCCTGTTTCATCGAATTTCGTTAACACACTAAAAAGATATGATTTTTCAAAGTTTTGCAACACTTCAAAGTGTTATTTTCAATTCAGAAATTTCAAAGCAGATATGTTTTTGAAACCTTCGAAACTAGGTTTTAAATTCACGATCAATTCATGAAGTATCGTCACGATCAGATGCTGCAACGTCGAAGAGCTTCGAACTGGCTTTCCAGCGCCTGTGGTGGCACCCAACTCGATGGCCTCTCTGATGCTCGGCGGCGATCCAAAGTTGGTGACATCCTAGCTGAAATTCGACGCAGATACCAAAAGAATTCAGACGAGGCTTGGATTGATTGAATGAGGAGGGGAAGGCGAACGGAAAAGCCAATTGGAGGGGGTGGCGAAAACGGCTGTGGCGGCGGCGATCGGGGTTGGAAGTTTCGAGGGTGTTTCCGTCGTTCGTTCGTAGGGTTTGACCAGTTTTTCAGAAGAGAGAGAAAAGTGAGGATATTTTCTATTATATTTAAATTTTAAATTCCTAAAATATCCTTTTCAACCTACGTACACAAATTTCAACCCAATGACTGTCGCCCCTAGCTAAATACCCCCATTCCGGACATAATGGGATATGTTTCATTGGCCAATTCGACTGTTACAGTCAGTTATTATTCAAATTAAAGTATAAAACATTTAATATTCAATTTGAACGTACATTTCAATTTGCCAGGGCCACAAACTGAATCGAAAAATTCCAGAAAAATAAATCTAGCTTTGTTTTGACGATACGGTCCCAATAAAACTAGTTTCGTCGAATTCTGAGATCATATGCAAAATGTCTATTTTCAGATTGACCCATTTTAATAAAAATTGACCAATCATACTTTCTTTTGCCTCGCTCACATACTAGCTTCAAAAATTATGAAATTTGAAACCTAGCAATAGTTTGACATCCCGGATCCCACAAAAGTGGTTTCATCGAATTCCGAGGTCGTATGCAAAATATCTATTTTCAAGGGCTATATATTCTATATAGCGACCTCTCTGAAAATTCATTTGGCCATAACTTTTGATTCCTGCTATGAAACTTCGATTTTTCAGATTCGTTAGAAAGGTATTCATAAAAAGATTTAAATATTTTTGGTTTCACAAAAATCTGTTTTATTTTCCACCCGGTAAAAGTCAGACAAAATTTGTATTCAAATTTTCAAACTGCCTCACTATTCCCAATTCATTATTTTATTGAAATATGCTATTTCAATTGTTTAAATTCCTTGACAATAACCAATTATAAAATTTTTAAATTGGTTCACATTTTCCGGGTTATTACAATCTCCCCCACTTAAAACTTTTCGTCCTCGAAAAGGAAACAACAGCAAAGTAGGAAACAAAATGTAAATGCAAAGTATTGTAAAGGTACCTTGCACCGGAGTTAGTCAGAGAGGTCCACTCTGCATTTGGGGTAGGCTTGTTTAATGCTTTCGTCAGTCTCCCAAGTACAGTCTCTAGGATCACTACTCCACTGCACTTTAACTAAATGAATCTTTTTACTCCTTAGCTCCCTAGTTTCTTTGCCAACGATCTTTAATGGCTCTCTTCTGCCTGCTAATTCTGGAGTTATTTCCAAGTCCTGTTGTGTTGCTTCTTCTACAACAAGATCCGGATCATGCACATGTTTTCTGAGTTGAGACGCGTGGAACACATCATGCACTCCAGGCAACCAATCAGGTAATGAAACCCTATATGCAAGTGTTCCAATCTGTTCAAGTATAGGAAAGGGTCCAATGAATCTTGGTGCCAACTTCCCAGTTTTGCCAAATCTGATTACTCCCCGCATCGGAGAAACTCTTAAATAAACATAATCGCCAACGGCAAATGATAAATCTCTTCTTCTCGCACCAGCATAACTTTTCTGTCGGCTTTGTGCAGTTTTCAATCGCTTCTTAATGAAATCGACTTTATCTGATGCTTCTCGAATCATATCGGGCCCTAACACAAGTCAGTTGCTAGGTTCTACCCAACATGCGGGAGATCTGCACGGTCTACCGTATAATGCTTCAAATGGCGACATTCCCAAACCTTCTTGATAGCTATTGTTATAAGAGAATTCGGCCAAATGTAAGTGATCTTCCCATGACCCGCCAAAATCAATAATGCAAGCCCGCAGTAAATCTTCTAGAATTCTATTCACCTGCTTAGTTTTGCCATTTGTCTGAGGGTGATAAACGGTACTTAGATTCAATTTGGTTCCTAATTCTGTCTGGATGGCTTCCCCGAATTTGCTAGTAAATAGGGGATCTCTATCACTGACTATATAGAGCGGTATTCCATGCAGTTTAACTATTTCATTGAAGTAAATCTGTGCTAAACTTTGAGCCGTTCTGTTGGATCTGACAGGTATGAAATGGGCAGTCTTCATGAAGCGATCTACGATCACCCATATACTGTCGTTTCCTTTCTTAGTTCGAGGCAAACCATCAATGAAGTCCATCGAAATTTTCTCCCACTTCCATCCTGGAATTTCTAACGGTTGTAATAGTCTGGCCAATTTCTGCTGATCGCTCTTAACTTGTTGACAGGTGGGAAACCGGCTAACATATATTGAGATGTCCCTTTTTAACGACTTCCACCAGAACGTACGCTTAATATCATTGTACATTTTGCTAACTCCCGGATGGATACTCAGTTTAGAATTGTGACATTCATCAAGTACTTCCCTTCTGAGCTCAGGAATTTCTGGCACACAAATTCGCCCTTGTAATCTTAGGACCCCTTGGTTATCTAGGCTAAAATCTGAAGTTTTTCCTTCTCGGATCCACTGACTAATCCTTTTAATAAATTCATCATCTTTCTGGAGAACATTTATCTTATCTTCTAGGGAAGAAGTAATGATAAAACTGGCGATGATTTCATTCTTTCTGCTGAGCGCATCTACTACAACATTGGCTTTTCCTGGAGTGTATAAAATCTCAAAATCGTATGCTGCAAGGAATTCTAACCAACGCTGTTGTCTCAAGTTTAGATCCTTCTGAGTGAATAGATACTTCAATGATTGATGATCGGTAAATAGTTCGAACTTCTCGCCTAATAAATAATGCCTCCAAATTCTCAAAGAAAACACGGTAGCTAACAACTCAAGATCATGAGTGGCATAGTTTCTTTCATGCGACTTCAGCTGACGGCTGGCATAGGCGACCACTTGGCCCTTTTGCATTAATACTGCGCCAAGCCCTCTAATATAAGCATCTATCCATACGGTCAAGTCCTGGTTGCCTTCTATAATTGTCAATACTAGAGCAGTTGCCAATTTCAGTTTCAGCTCCTGGAACGCTTCTTCACATTCGGGAGTCCATTTGAATTTCTCATGCTTCTTTGTAAGCTTTGTTAATACACCAGATATCTTTGAAAAATCCTAAACGAATTTCCGATAGTAACTAGCCAATCCAAGGAAACTTCGAACTTCTGTGGTGGTAGCAGGCTGTTTCTAGTTCTGAATCGTTGTAATTTTGGTTGGATCTACAGCAATCCCTTCCTTCGATACGACTTGGCCTAGGAACTTAACTTCATCCTGCCAGAAGACGCACTTAGAAAAGTTAGCTTTCAAGACATTTCTCCTCAGAATTATCAACACTTGTTCTAAATGTTTTGCATGCTCGCCTTCTGACTTGGAGTAGATTAAAATGTCATCGATGAAGACCAGAACAAATTTATTCAAAACACCGCGGAACACTTTGTTCATAAGATCGACGAAGTATGCCGGAGTGTTACACAAGCCGAACGTCATTACTAACCATTCGCAGAATAAATCGGGACCCCTGAAGGCTGTCAAAGGAACACAGTCTTCGGCTATACGTAATTGGTGGAAACCTGTAGCTAGGTCCATCCTGGAGAATACTGTTGCCCCATTTAATTGATCCAACAGATCGTCTATCCGTGGCAAGGGATATTTGTTCTTCAGTGTCTACTTATTGAGACCTCGGTAATCAACACAAAGTCGTAGTGTACCGTCAGATTTCGGGACAAATATTACTGCTGCTCCCCAAGCTGAGAAGCTCGGTCTGATCAGACCTTTCCAAAGCAATTCTTGAGTTTGGCTTCCAAACTCTTCTTTTTCCTTCGGGGCCATTCTTCTAATTGGATGTACTACTGGTCGGGCGTTAGGAATTAAATCTATTCTGAATTCAATTTCTCTTTGCGGAGGTAAGTTTTCGAGTTCTTCAAACATATCCGCGAAGTTTTTAACGACCGGTATCTATTCTAATGAAGTGGGAGTAACTTCCAAAGAAGACCAAAATTCTTTTCTATTAGTTTCAGAGCCATGGCATGGTATATATATATTTCCAAGCTTCGTTTCGACTTTAACGATTCTTTCGGCACATCTAACTTCCGCCTTATATTTGGTTAACCATTCCAAACCAAGAATAACATCAAATTCAGATAAATTCATGATGATTAAGTGGATGGGAAACTTGTAACATGAATAAGAGATAGGAACTCTGCAGTACGAACTGAGAACAATGGAACCTCCTTTCGGGTTTTGAAATTTAATTGATTCTTTAAGATCTCTTACTTTTAACTTTAACTTACTAACAGTGTTTCTAGAAATGAAGCTACGTGATGCACCAGTATCAAAAAGTACAGAAACAAGAATATTTTTAATGGTAAGGGTACCTCCTATGACGTTGGGTTTACCTGATCCATCGGTGATAGCTGGCGGGGCCTCCCCGTCATAAACATGAGCCACCTGTGCATTCTGCTTCAAAGGACAATTCCTGCTACAGTGCCCTTTCTTATGGCAGTTGTAGCATTAGGCTGAGCTGCGGTCTGGATTTGCCTTTAGCTTCTTTGGGGCTTTGCACACATTAGAAAAATGTCCTGTCTTTCCGCAGTTGTAGCAGCTTCCTTTGGGTATCTTCCCAGATTGCTGAGTAGCGGCCGCTGAAATGCTGGACTCTGGCTGATCTCCTGAAGCTTTGCGCTTGTTTCCAGCTTGGCTTTTGGAGCGGTCTTGGTTGGAGTGTCTTTCATCTAGATCTTCATAATTGCAGGCCATTTCTACCAATTCTGAGAATGAGAGTTTGATGTTGCTCATGGCCCTGTCATGGTACTTGCGCCGTAGCCCAAATATAAACCTCTTGTTCTTAGCTTTGGTTGTCATAATAAGCTTTGGAGCATAGCGCAACAGCTAAGTGAATTTGTTGAGGTAGTCTTGGATAGAGAGATCTCCCTGCTGGAGATTAGCAAACTGATCTCGCATCCGCTCTAAGGCCTGGTCAGGTACGAACTTCTCCTTGAACATGGTCTTGAATTGCTCCCAGGTCCTAACAGTACCTGCCACATCTTCGGAGGTGATGCCATCCCACCACAACTCGGCCTCTTCCTGTAAGAGCCAAATGCCTAGACGTGCCTTGTTGTGGGTCCCCAATCCCATGCCCTCAAAAATCTTTTCACAAGTCTTCAACCAAGCAATAGCCTCTGTCACTGTACCAAGGCCAGAAAAGGGTTTTCCTCCCAGGTTCCTATATCTCTTTGCTACTCTGTCAAGCTCAAAGTCCTGGGGTGCTGGTGGCTGTATAACAGGGCCCTCCTTAGCTACGGGGATATTCCCCCGTCCTCCTGCTCTACCTGCTCTGCCTGCTCTGCCTCCCCGGCTACCTCTGGCTGCTGGTGCTCGTGTAGCCATCAGATAAAGTACTGTATAAGCAAGAAAAGAGTCAAGCTCACAGAAATGATAACTTTCATATATGATAAAACAGGAGAACATAAGGAAAGGTAATGATGTCCTGATCAAATTGTTTTGCTAATCTGCTTAGCTCATTCTAGGACATCACTAATCCAATCTCTAATGAGCTAGGTGCCTTAGAACACTCCTGATTCTATTCTGACGATGTGTTTAATGTGTTAGATTCCCGAACTAAGGTTAACAAAAGCTCTGATACCAACTGTGACGATCCCAAAATCCGTGTGACAGTATTAAGGATAATCATTGGAATATAACACATCAATCATCATAGCTGAGTACAGATAATAGCAAAAATAATAAATAGAATAATTTTACATAGATATGACAGCGGAATCATAACATGTAACAACATCAGAATAGCACAACGTAGGATATAACTCAGTAAATAAAAGGGGAATGATCAATCACTATCGCCAAAGGAGGAATATACACATGCAGTGAGACATGATAAGTGTATCAGTCTACATCGCCGGAGGCAGCACATATACATACGACAGTAAGTACTGGAAGTAAAGCAGTCTGCATCGCCATACGCGGAATCATAATACATATAAAATAATGGCGGAAAATGTCAAAGTCATCTCGGTGAAGTCAGCCTCGCCATGAGCCAAAAGTGCACTCCATACTACAGTGCTGGGCCAAAACAACCTATCACCTGTAAACTAGGCTGCCCGTGTGAAAATAAGGGCACCCGCGTTTACAAAGGGAAACAAACAACGAGTCAGTCAGGGGGACTGGTATGAGAAATCTACTTAACAGTTTAAACAACAGTAATAAGCAAATCATAGGACCACGCCACTTTCGCGAAACGGGTTTACTCCAGTGATTACTGGTACAGTTAAAACAAAGTAAATTCTTTAAAACAACGCAATGCTTTTAAAAAAAATGTAACCATTATAAGACTCAAGTCCCATCATACAATGCAACGCAAACTGGAGGATAGAGTTTTACCTTATAATGGCCAAATATGCTTAATACGTGCAAAGAAAAATCATTTGATATTATTACTAGTGCATTTATGTTTCAAAAACGAATAGCATCATAAATATCAATCATAGACGACATGAACGTCCCATGCCACTATGTCGCCATACATAAGTTACAATCGAATCCTTTATCTCGTATTGGAAATTGGATTTCCGTCATGAGTCGAGGCAAGGGGAAAGCTCCTCTCCGCTTCGAGACACTCTAGCAAATGCCTCAGGACTACACACTCTGGGTAACCCTTGGATCCTTCAAGGCCGGTGCTCTCTTATGTTTGAGGATTAATTATTCCCGAACACACGTTTCCCGGTCCTTACAGACCTAAAATCGAGGCGCCTCGCATTCCAACAACCACATAGGTGAAAAATAGATATAAATGTCAGGGCTGGTAGGTCATTGACACCACAATAGCTAGAAAGAAACGTCGTGCTCTCCCTGCAGTCCTTATCCCGTTTTTAAGTCATACCGAGGTGTGAGGCTCGCAAATCCACGCTATATACAAAGCCAGGTCACGTAGGTCGTGCTTTGATCATCGAACACAAGACTTTGCTTTGCAACAGAAGCCTTGGTCACTGTATCTTGGCATGCCACATAGGCAATCCACTCCATACGACTGATTTCCATCGATATATAACCTCTGAGCTCGTACGTCTCAGAGAAGGGCGTTAAGAAAAAGAATAAATTCTCCGTCGCCAAACAGATATATATTTAACAGAGATCAATAAGCATAGAACAAAATCCAATGTCAGACACACAGTCCATTTACAAGTCCGTTCTCGGTCTGAACGAAACCGGAGGCGTCAAATTCCTCGTATATCCGTCCAATCAACACATACGTTCAGACGGCTACTACTTCCGTTCCTTCACGGTAGCTACTCCAATCTGGAATCTCAGTAGCGCCCGTCCAACCGATACGAAGATCGTCGGTCTTGAATCGTCTTTTTATTTTCGCCTTCGAATCGTTCGATCAATTATTTGAAATGAGGGTTAGCTCGGCCTTTTCAAATAATTCACGTATAATTAGAATTCAAATTAATTCATTCCATGGTTATATTATTCGACATTCATATTTCAGTTCTTTAATATAATTTTCGTGTCAAACACATACAACCATCAAATATCAAGCAAATCTAGCCAAATTGGTTTATTTCGAATCTATGTTGCTTATAATATTTTATAACGATTTTTCGCCATTTATATTTATTTAAAAATGGCCATATTTAATTAAACGACGTTTCAGGTCGTGTCGTGGCACTGGCGTTATTTTTACCCTATTTTTTTACACATATCGGAAAATCTAACCGTTGGATTTATACAAAGTCTATACCACTCGGAAGATATTCCCAAAGCGAACCCAATGGTTCCAGATTCGTGAAAATCCGACGGTTGGATCATCCACACTAGTCGTTTGAAGTTACGGTTTCAAAATTCGAACTACAGCATCGTTATTCGATTTAATTTAATTATATTTATTTTTATATGTAAATATAAACGATTTTGGCACTGTTTTTTCTTCAGATTTGAATTAAACATTCCAGACAATCCAACCGTTGGGTTTTTACAAAGTTGGTGCCGTTGGAAAGATATTTCCAAGGCGAACCCAACGGTTGCGGTTTGGGGAAAATCCGATGGTCGGATCTCTCGTACTAATCGATTCAAATTACGATTTCAAAACACGAACTGCACAGCTTCGATTCCTTTCAATTATATTTATATATATGTATATATATAAATATATATATAAATATAGTTCATTCTTTAATTTCAATATCGTTTTCACTTCAAATATTTCACTAACGCCTTTATATTTCGAAAAATTTCGCCATAACCTCCTTTGTACGGGAAGGGGTTTGGAAATTTATTGGGCCGTGTTAGGTAACCAATAAATCCTATTAAGCATCCACATATTTGTAGTGATATATTCTGGTGTTTACAGGGGAGCGTGTATAGATAATAACTCCAGAGAATAAATTCTCGTCACCCTGTCAAGCCTGAGGGAGCGTGTATTTTTAATTACTCCAGAGGATAAATCCTCGTCACCTCGTCCCGTGTGGGAATAAAAAGTCCATGTGCCGTATCTAATGACTAGAGAGACGTGATTATTGTTAACTCCAGACCCGTGTGGGGTTTTTATTAATCTGGCAATTTATCGTTATATTTTATATAGTCCATATCAGTCATCAGTCCAACCTGTAGCATATAATCATCGCCATACAAGCCTCTCGCTCATATGGTAAATCTTCCACCTCATCACACAAGCTCAAAATGCTTATGTGGAATATGATGAAGTATGCCTATCGTCAAGAAGTATGCCATGTAGTGTAGTTCAAATTTAATTGTTACTATCCTATGGCGATGTTTATTATTTCACACAGAATAACCAGCACTCCGCATCCAATGGCATTCACAGGAGTTGATATAAAATAAAATTGCGCAGCCAACTCATCGAGGCTTACCTATTTGTCGGGCACGCAAATAATTTCTTTACTCTACAGCTAATCCATTTTTGCTGTTCGACACATGTATATATATGCAGAACAAAGCTAATAGTAATATTTCTAGCGAACTAATATTTATTTCAACACGTGTGTATTTTTATCAAAGCGTATACATGATAAAAGTTATATTTTTATCATCAAAAATATTAATCCAATAAGTGAATTTTTTTAACACTTCATATTCACAATAAAAATGTAATTTTTATTCTCTATTCATTTTATTTTAAAATACGAATAACATTCAACACATGAATTTTCAATTCAACGAATGAATTTCAATTCAACACATGAATGTTCTCTATAGTTTGTATATATATAAAAATGTGATTTTTACCGTTAAATCTATTTATTTAAAATTCGAATAACATTCAACACATGAATTTCAACTCAACGAATGAATTTCAATTCAACACATGAATATTCTCTATAGTTTGTATATATTTATATATATATATATATAAATGTGGTTTTTATCGTAAAATCTATTTATTTAAAATTCGAATAACATTCAACACATGAATTTCAACTCAACGAATGAATTTCAATTCAACACATGAATATTCTCTATAGTTTGTATATATATATAAATGTGATTTTTATCGTTAAATCAATTTATTTAAAATTCGAATAACATTCAATACATGAATTTCAACTTAACGAATGAATTTCAATTCAACACATGAATATTCTCAATAGTTTGTATATATATAAAAATGTGATTTTTATCATTAAATCTATTTATTTAAAATTCGAATAACATTCAACACATGAATTTCGATTCAACGAATGAATTTCAATTCAACACATGAATATTCTCTATAGTTTGTATATATATAAAAATGTGATTTTTATCGTTAAATCTATTTATTTAAAATTCGAATAACATTCAACACATGAATTTCGATTCAACGAATGAATTTCAATTCAACACAAGAATACTCTCTATAGTTTGTATATATATAAAAATGTGATTTTTATCGTTAAATCTATTTATTTAAAATTCGAATAACATTCAACACATGAATTTCGATTCAACGAATGAATTTCAATTCCACACATGAATATTGGTTTCAGCATATGTAATTAATTTCAACAAATGAAAATTATTCTAACACATGAATATTTCAGAAAATTTCGGCAGCATAACGGCAGGGTAGTTAAAACCGGGACCGTCCCTAGTACGGCTCCTCGCTCTACCTTAAAACCTCGCGGTTTTTGACAATGGGGAATCATGCATCTAGTTCACACGCAGGCGGCATGTTTTATTTTCATTTCCACAATCCTATTCTAATTTATTTCAACCACAAGAGGGTATTTTTCAACCAAAAAGGTATTTTCCAACCACAAAGGTATTTTTCAACCAAAATATCAACCACAAACAATTATTTCCAACCATTCGTCATACTATATAATTTCACGCCAATCACAAGCAATAAATATCGTCCATGGTATGTGGACGAGGGGAGTGTATATATATATATATATATTATTTTTATGATTCACTTGCATTTCATCACAATTCAAAGCATATATATTTCATACAACGCTTGTATAATTTATACATCGCTAATATAGCTTATACAACAAATGTACGTGAGGTATACAATGCGTATACAATTTACACTTCGCTTATATAATTTATACAACACGATTCCATTCAAACAATTTAATTTAGATTCCTCACATTGGTTTTTGAAGTGCAAAAAATCGTATGTAGATAAGAAAAATCCGCGGCTTCTATTAGATGGTAGAGAGCCTCCCTGCGGTCGCGATGTTTCCTGTTTCATCGAATTTCGTTAACACACTAAAAAGATATGATTTTTCAAAGTTTTGCAACACTTAAACGTGTTATTTTCAATTCAGAAATTTCAAAGCAGATATGTTTTTCAAACCTTCGAAACTAGGTTTTAAATTCACGATCAATCCGTGAAGTATCGTCACGATCAGATGCTGCAACGTCGAAGAGCTCCGAACAGGCTTTCCAGCACATGTGTTGGCACCCAACTCGATGGCCTCTCTGATGCTCGGCGGCGCTCCAAAGTTGGTGACTTCCTAGCTGAAATTCGACGCAGATACCAAACGAATTCAGACGAGGCTTGGATTGATTGAAAGAGGAGGGGAAGGCGAACGGAAAAGCCAACTGGAGGGGGTGGCGAAAACACCTGTGGCGGCGGCGATCGGGCTTGGAAGTTTCGAGGGTGTTTCCGTCGTTCGTTCGTAGGGTTTGACCAGTTTTTCAGAAGAGAGAAAAAAGTGAGGATATTTTCTATTATATTTAAATTTTAAATTCCTAAAATATCCTTTTCAACCTACATACACCAATTTCAACCCAACGACTGCCGCCCCTAGCTAAATACCCCCATTCCGGACACAATGGGATATGTTTCGTTGGCCAATTCGACTGTTACAGTCAGTTATTTTTCAAATTAAAGTATAAAACATTTAATATTCAATTTGAACGTACATTTCAATTTGCCAGGGCCACAAACTGAATCGAAAAATTCTAGAAAAATAAATCTAGCTTTGTTTTGACGATACGGTCCCAATAAAACCAGTTTCGTCGAATTCTGAGATCGTATGCAAAATGTATATTTTTAGGTCGACCCATTTTAACAGAAATTGACCAATCATAATTTCTTTTTCCCCGCTCACGTACTAGCTTCAAAAATTATGAAATTTGAAACCAAGCAATAGTTTGACATCTCGGATCTAACAAAAGTGGTTTCGTCGAATTCTGAGGTCGTATGCAAAATATCTATTTTCAAGGGCTATATATTCTATATAACGACCTCTTTGAAAATTCATTTAGCCATAACTTTTGATTCCTGCTATGAAACTTCGATTTTTCAGATTCGTTAGAAAGGTATTCATAAACAGATTTAAATATTTATGGTTTTACTAAAATCTGTTATATTTTCCACCCGGTACAGTTAGATAAAATTTGTATTCAAATTTTCAAACTACCTCACTATTCCCAATTCATTATTTTATTGAAATATGCTATTTCAATTGTTTAAATTCTTTGAAAATAACCAATTGTAAAAATTTTAAATTGGTTCACATTTTCCGGGTTATTACACCTTGACCGGATCTACGCAATGAAACAGACCAGATCGGAAACGGAGCGATCTAAAATTTTGAAGAATTGAAAATCCCCAATGTGAGATCTCTATTTTAAAGTAAAATTATTTGTTTATTTCATTATAAAATTTATATTCGTTTTATATAAAATTCATGTTGGTGTTGTATATATGTATTTATTGCAGTTATGATTGTTTTATGATTGTGATGAATCACTAAATTGATTTGTGTGTCTCACGTTTGTTATGAAATAGATAAAAACAAACATATCATGTTTGAAATAAAATTGATGAAAAAAACTCCACATATTTGGTTGAAATAGAATTAGCATTTTTATTTGCTAAGTTAGATTAGAAATTGTAACAAATAAATTATTCTTTTATTTGTTATTAGAATGTAAAAATATAAAATATTCTTTTATATGTTATTAGTATACATAGAAAAATGTAAACACATAAATTACTCTTTTATATGTTATTAGTACACATAGAAAAATGTAGACAAATAAAATATTCTTTTATTTGTCATTAAACATAGGAAAATGTACATAAATGAGTTTTTCATCTAGTTATGAATTGTTATGTCAAAAATTAGCATAACAATAAAATATTCATTTTATTGTTTACATTAAAATATGGTTTTGTTTAAAATTAGGATAACAACAAAATTGTAATTTTGTTGTTTACATTAAAACATGGTTTTGTTTAAAATTAGAATAACAATAAAATTATCATTTTATTGTTTACATTAAAATGGTTGCGTCAAAAGTTAAGATTTACAATAGAAATAATCATTTCTATTGTTTTGTCAAAAGTTAGGTTAACACTAAAAATCTCATTTTTATTGTTTATATGAAACATGGTTTTTGTCAAAAATTTGTTTGTCAATAAAATAAAAAGATTACAAATAAAAGGTTATAATAAAATGATTACGTTTTTATTGTCACTTGGTTTTCAATAAAAAAGATTATGATAAAAAAATTCATCTTTATTGTCACATTGCTAAATACAATAAAAAGAGTGGAATTCAAAATATGTTTTATTGTCATTTTAGATTATAATAAAAAGAATAGAATGAAATATATATTTTTATTGTTATTTTAGTTACAATAAAAAGAGTAAAATAGAAAGATATATTTTTGTTGTCAATTTTGTTTCAATGAAATGAGAAGTATTAAAGATCATGTTTTTACTTTCACTTGTTTAAATAAAAAGAATAAATATGAACGATTATATTTTTATTGCTTATAGTTTCAATAAAAAGATTGAACTTAACAAAAATTTCACTTTAGTTGAGTAAGGTTAGAGTTAAACAAAACTACCTATTTTTCAAATAAATTTGAGTTATAAAATTTGAAACCAAATTGTCACTTTTGTCAAAGTATAAAATTGAAACCTGATTGTCATTTTGGTCAAATAGATATGTGTTAAAACAATAATATCGTTTTTTAAATTAAAAAATTGTAAACAATTAAAATTATCATTTTTGTTTGTTATGTGGAATAGAAAAATGTAAACAAACCAACACGACACTTTTATTTGTTTTGTTGAATTAGAATAGCCGACAAAACAAAGTTATCTTTTTTATTGTTTTGTTCAAATAGATTTGTCAACAAAACAAATTCGCTATCTTTATTGTTTTGTTGAAATAGAATAGTTGAATCAAAAAAAATACATTTTTTCCAAAATATTCATTTTTGTCAAAATAGATCAGTTGAATTATACTATATATTTTTTTCAAAATATACACTTTTGTCAAGAAAGATTAGTTGAATCAAAATACACATTTTTATCAAAAAGAACATTTTTGGCCAAATAGATTAGTTGAACCAAAATAGTTATTTTTCTCAAAATATAATAGTGGAAACAAAAATTGCATTTTATTAAATAAGATGGTTGAAAACAAAATTACATTTTGTTAATTAGATTTGAAATGAAATAAAAATCACATTTTTGTTAAATAAAAGAGTTAAACACAAATAGCATTTTTGTTAAATAGGTTTGTGTTACAACAAAATGGATGTATCACTTTTTATACATTTTGTTGAAATATAATTTACATGAAAATATAAGAATTATCTTTATTTGCATAATGTACATTAGAATTTATATGCAAATATAAAAGTTGTTTTTTTTTTGCAAACTTACATTAGAATTTATATTCAAATATAAGAATCATCTTATTGGCCAAAACATACATTAGAATTGTATTTAAATTAAAGTAACATTTTCTTGTTAAACTATATAATAGAATTTGTATGCAAATTCAAGTGACATTTGTATTGTCAAAATTTACATTAGAACTTGTGTATATAATAAAGAGGCATTTCGTATGTTATGATTTGAAACAATACATGCAAATAAAACAATATCTTTTTATTTGATTAGAATTAAAAATAGAAATTGCATACCAATAAAGAAAAATGAAAATTATCTTTTCATTTGTCATCAGCAATAAGGTCATGTGAATAAATTACATTTTATTAGACACTAGAATGTATAGGGAAAATGATACGAGAAAAATACATTTTTATTCGACATTAGGAATATAATAACTTGTTTGTTCATTACCGTCAATATGTTAGCAGAATTAGAAATCGGTTAAATTCATTAACCAATTATTTATTTAGATGAATTGTTTTTGGCTGAAAACCCCACATGGGTTTTGGGATGATATTTGACCTACACTAGTCCTAATATTTAGTTAGATGTCAATCGTTGGATTGACAGGCTGCGATGAGCACTATTTATTCATTTTAATACTCACACAGTTGTAAATTCTACTCTGGATGTGAATGGATGATTTAATGAGTATTTATCATTATTGCCATGTACATGCGATGTACGAAATCCATATAACTGAAATTATATGGTAACTGATTGAGTCGCATTCCGGTTCATGATTTCTTTTAAAATAAACAATATTTTAAATAAAGAATATCTTTTAAAATAAAGAATATTTTGAATAAGGAATATTTTAAAATAAAGAATATTGTAATATAAAGAATATTTTATATAAAGATTCTTTTTATATAAAGAATATTTTTAAATAACGAATATTTTAAAATAATATTCAACAAAGAATAAAATGATGATTTCTATGTCCATTTTTTGGATGCACAAAAAGATAAAATATATTTTTATTAAAGCAAAATAGTTATTAACTAGAATAAATCTTTTAAATTTAGATTTATTGAAGTCTTCCAAATAACTAATATTTAAATTACAATTAAATAAAAGAATTGGACTTTGGGTTGTCGTGGATGGTGTCTTAAATAACACTATTCTTAAACCCTGTATGAAAAGAATAATTCTTTTAATTAAGATTATTAGAGTTTCCAATTATATTTAGTAATTGGAATAAAATGATATGTGAATTGGGTTTTGTAAGAACCCGATACTTTTTCGGTCTCCAAAGAGGAGAGGAAGTACGGATTGCCTTTGAGAACACGACCAATCAGAACACAAGCAGAAGAACATTTTATTGCTTATTACAACAATTCCATCAGAATATAAGAATATTACAGTGTATGAATAAATATTACACATTCGATAAATATCAAAGATTTAAATTACATTACTGCAATGGAAAATAATACAAAACACAACTGAAAAGAATATACGGATACAGATCTTTCCGAATATCATTCCAGCTGTAAACCAGGATCTTGTGAATATAAATCTGCAAAACCAAAACTACTAGCTTCCCGTGTCGAAAATAGGGGCACCCAGAGTTTAGGTTAAAACAATAAACTCTAGGTCAGTCATCTGACTGGTGTGAGAACTAAAACAGTTATTAAAAACATTGCTTTGAATCAGATATCAAGGGACCTCGCCGTATAACACAGAACGGGTTTCCTCCCAAGAATACCAGTGCATATATCAAAATAGCGCAATGCTTTTTGGAAAAATGAAGATATTATAAGACCCAGGTCCCATCACACAATGCAACGCAAGCCGAGGGATTGGGTTTTACCTTATAATAGCCAAACATGCTTGGTACGCTAAAACAAATCATTTGGTACTATTATAATTGCATAGTGTATAAAACAACTTCAAATATAAATTTATCAATTCTAGACGGCATGGGTACCATATATCATGTCGCCAATACTAGGCTTTACAATCAAAACCACAAATGTCACGTATTGGAAGTTGGATTTCCATCTGTGAACCAAGGCAAGGGATCGTCCTTGCCGTTTCGAGACTATCTAGCCCGAGTCTCGGGAACAGAACGCATCGTCCCTTGGATCGTCAGGGTCATTCCAACGATGTGGATTAAAATACACGAACACTGCGTTTCCCCCGCCCTTTGGGGCGAAAATGAGCAAAATGACTCCATCGGCTCCACATAGTTGAAACACCCCACGTCCGTTAGTGTCACTCACAAAGGGAATGCACTAAGTTCTATGGAGCATTTAGGGTAAAAGATGCAGATAAATTACAAGACAGACAGAAATTAAACTACGGAAAATATAACTTTGCTTTATTGATAAAATAGTTTGTACAAAGATTTCTTTACAATATCAGAGTGTCATCTGCCTTACAAAATAAAGAAGCATAAAAAATACATTTATATTCCCCAATTTTAGCAAGAGCTAGCCATAACATCAGAAAAGACAATCCAAGCCAAACTTCGACAAATCTTCAAGCTGTGAATGAGTGACAGTCTAACTTAACCTGAGTTATACTACTCCCTCCTCTACTACCTGGGGGGGGGGGGGACGGAAGAAAAGAAGACAAAAGAAAAACATAGTCAGACATAAAGCCTGAGTAAGTTCAGTAACTTCTAGCATGTGAACATGGAAAAACAAACGACATGAATTAACTGAATCCAAGATTATACCATGACCATAGGATCAGCAAGATTAGACAAGATAATCACAAGATATGCTAAGATAAGATAAACTAGATATGCTCTAATACTTTCGCCGATTCGCTATTTCCTTGTTATACTGGTTTCTATATCTCTGCACCACTTAACTAGTGTCCCAACTAGTAACGATAACGTGATCCCAATCCCTGTATTTTCCATTGCCTTCGGGCATACATTTATTATTTATTACCTAGATCTATTCTAGAGTTTTCTATCAAGTGCTATCTAGATTCGACTAGAGTTTACGCTATCTGCTGAACGCTTCTCGGATTCAGGGTTTATGTCACCTAGTCCAACTATGGATTATGCTACCTGACGAACGATGCCCCCAAGTCTAGGACACACTACATAGAGTGGTATATGTTCCTATACTTTCCCACGCATATATCACGAATCGTTATCGCTTGTCTAGATGCACATGTTCTGTAATGTGCGGTCCGAGTCCTGTGACAGGGCAAATCAAGGAATACAGAACTCGGTTGGGAGCTTTCAGATATCTGCCGATGCAGATGCTAAGGTCTGTTTTTATTCCAGTGGCTATGGTCCCACTTGACCGCTCCCTCATCTAATGAAAGGCACACCTTGTAAAATGAGAATTATACGCCGGCCCCCGGTGCCCCCACTATCCTATGGCCATCCTCACCCATAACTAGATAGCAAGTATATGGTCTTTTGGAGTTCTCCGCCTTTCCGCTTCACGTTTCTCAATTGACTCAAGATGGATGGTAGACGATGAGTTGCTATCACAGGGCTACCGTTTTCTCGCCGAATCACGCTGGTCCATCATAGTCTTTAGGTTGCCATATATTGCAACCAAGGCATACCCCTGGTTCTTCTACGCAGACCTTAACCTCTGTGAGCCATGGAGGATCATCTGCAGCATCACAGAGGGATACCAAGAGTACCCTCACGTCCCCTTGAAGCCTCGGGCTTCATAACCCAATTCGTTGGAGCCTCCTTTTCACTCAGACGGACATTCGCTCCTTCCCGTGTTATACTAAGAATTACTACTTAGTTTTACTAACTAAGATTTACCACTTAGTTTCCAGAATCGTTGTTTTCTTAACTAAGGTTTACTTAGTTCTCTTTCCCGTCAATTTGGATTGGTTAAGTGTCATAGTCAATTCAAGCTAACTTAACCCTCATCATTTACCCTGTTAAACTGGTTAAGTGTTATCAGTAACTCATGTTGGCGTAACCCTACCACAAACGAAGTTATATTGGTTAAGTATTTATTACTTAACCCTACCCATTCACCCTGTGTTGGTTAAGTGTTCCTTTTTAACTTAACCTTGCCCGTCTGTTTTAACTAACATGTTATTATTAATGGTTAAGTATTATCCCTTCATGTTTTAGACTTAACCCCATTCCTTTATCACAACCTGATGGTTAAGTGTTCAAGTTTACTTAACCCTATGGTCTAGCCCAGCTAACATATCAAATTGGCTAAGTGTATTAGATTTTACTTAACCCCAGCCTCTGGTCTAGTTAACATGTTAATTTGGCTAAGTGTATTAACTTTACTTAACCCCACCTTCTAGTCTAGTTCACATGTTAATTTGGCTAAGTATTTCTCAGTTACTTAACCCCTACAAATCTTGTCTTGTTACCATGTTAAGTTGGTTAAGCGTCCCCATGGACTTAGCCCTCCCATTCTAGCTTAACTGTGTTAGGTTGGTTAAGTGTTCCTATGCACTTAACCCTCCCATTCTAGCTTAACTACGTTAAGTGTCTACAGGCACCTAAACCCACCCACCGGTCTGGTTAAATTGGTTAAGCATCTTAGTTAACTTAACCCTACACTTCTTGTTCTAGCTTTAACTAAATAAATTAAAGCCACGGCCACTCACATTAGACAGATATTGTTGCGAATACTGGATGTGCCGGTTGGTTCTGGGCAGGTTTACATCTCAACTCAGTCTATCCTCGGGTTAGGCATACTCGTGTTTTCAAAGTTCATAGGGTTTCAATTTATTTTCAAATCAAGTTTTGAAAGTAACCATCCCGTTCGTCGGATCAGTTAGGGATAGCCAGGGAGAGCAGGAAACTTGTATTTTCCAAACTCAGGCCTAGACACTATCCTCTCTGCTACCCTAGAACTTTCTGGTGTGTCAATAAAAAAGATGTCGTTAATAAACCTTTAATTTGTCCAAATTTACATTTCCTCATTCAGGCCAAATTCTATAAGTAAATTATTCCTAATTTACTTATTTCCTAATTACTCTTTTAATGTGAATTGTCAACATTTATTCTCACGGCCCATTCTCCCCTCTATATCATATTTATGCCCTTTTGGTATGTAAACTATACCAAATTAAGTGTCACTAACCATGATTTTGTTAAACCTGACAGTTATTCCCAATTATGGCCAATTTCACATTTATGCCAATATACTTACCGTGCCAAATTAGCTAATCCAATTCCGATTCAGCATTCTAATTCATGTCAAACTAGACTTATTACTCTAGTTCAATATTCATGTAAATGCTAGATTTACTCGTCAATACTAGATTCAAATTACACATCTTATCATTCATGTCAAATTTATCCAATTTGCATATCTATGAACATGCCATAATACATGTTCCCAATTTATGCCAATTTCCAAGTTAAACTACGTTTTTAGTAAATTTCATATTTTGCCCAAACCCCATTCCCACCGTTCGTATAATCGTGATTCAGTCTAGATTATAAATAAAGCTAGGTTCGTAGAAAATAGGGAACGAACCAAAGATGATATGCAAAAGATAGACATACTAACTGGCATAAAAAGGGTTGAATAACGACTTCGGTTCAAGAACATGGGTAGACCTAACTTAATAGGTAAATTCCCAAGGTCTAAAACCAAAGAAAACCAAGAATAGACAGAATAGATGATTGGGTTTAGACCCAATTTCATAGACACACAACTTAAGCAACACTTTCCTAGTCATCAATCACAGGTGTTTAATCACAGATGTCCTTGTTATGTCATATGCAATAGTTTATATTTCCTAATCAAAGGCATAGACTTAGTCAAGGAAATAATCCTCACAGTCACAGTCACAGTCATAGGCAATGTTCATAGTCATAGGCAATGTTCATAGTCATAGGCAAATGTTCATAGTCATAGGCATATGGTTTTAAGGTCCATAGTTTCATAGTCACGGTCTTATTTATCCTCGAATCATAACAGTTCTTAATTAGGTTCAAGAGTATAGGCACTGATTCGAATAGAGAGAGAGATTTGGCATATTCTTTTATTCCTTTAAATTCATGTCACGAACAGAGAAAGGCGTTCAAATCTAAAAAGTAACTGACTTACATAAATTTAGATTAGAAAAGAAAGATGGCGTTGCTATGATTCGTGGGACGTTAGCCTTTGATCCTTATCTTGAAGCTTTAATCTTGATTCGAATCTCTTCTTGAAAGTCTTTGAGCAGCATCTCCTCGTCTTGATTTATTTTATATATATTATTCTAATTGTTATTTATTTTAAGTGGAGGAGAAGAAGCCATGTTGACTGAGAATCTTTGCAACATAAGGGTAGAGAAGAATTGTGAATAGAGAAGGAGTCTAGGGCTGTTTATATAGTGTAGAATGAAAGAATCTGGTCAGAATGGCATCTAGATACAAAGAAACGAACCAGGTTCAGAAAGCTGGAAAAAGCAGGGGGGTCGACCCCTAGGTCGACTACCCAGTCGATCTGGGTGACCCAGGTCAACTACCCAGTCGACCTGGGTGCTTTGGGCGGGAAAATTCCTGCCCAGTCCAATCTGGGTCCGATTTGAATTTTGAACTTGACCTGTTTTGAAATTTGAACTTCGCTGAATCTTCCGGAGGACATATCTTTCTCATATGAACCCCGATTTACGCAAACTCGGACTCGTTTTCATGCAGAATTCCGAGACGAACGCAATGGCGCAACCCATTTCCCTTGATTTTGATTTTAACTTTTAATTCTGCCTTGATTTGTGAATCTTAGTGTTACAGAATCACGGGGTGTTACATTCTCCCCCACTTAAAAGGATTTCGTCGCCGAAATCTTCAAGTTAGGAAGAATGTGTCCTACCATCCAATCACCCATCTACTCAATCATTCAATCACAGGCATTCATTGTCCTTAAAAGATTTCTAATGCTTTCATGTTTATATGCATAGTGTGTGTATATGTCTTTATCTAATGCCAAATCAGGCGGTCTACTGATTCAGTTAACCTCCTTAATGCGAATCATGTCAGTGCCATGCATCCAATCATGTATGCAAGCATCCCTAGTTATGTAAATACTACATGCGTGCATAGCCATTCATCCATATGCAACATCCATATGATAACATATCAATTTCAACTTACACTCAAATACATATCTGTAAATGCAATATGAAAGCGACCGAACTGATCTAGTGCCTAATACGTATGCATATGCATTCACGAGCAACCATTTGCAACCACTTGCAATCATCAACCATAACATGTTTCAAATACATGTTTACATCCATTGGCTTCTACCTAAGGATCGAAGATACGACCTAGAGGATATACTTTGGAAAAAGAGAAACAATTATACGTAAAGCTCCTAAACAAAGAAATCAAGGATGCACCCTTAAGGAAAAAAGGGTATGATGCTAGTATCTAGCCTTCTTGAGCTTTACTCCATTGTATCTTAACTAATTTAACTTCACGATTGTGAAGTTTCTGATCCCCGTTTCCAATATAAATAGATGTCAATCACGATACCAAATGTATGTACTAAGATGGTTTGAGGTCTCCCTCTTATCCGCCATGCCATAACTATAAGGGTTGAAAGGTTACTACGTGCTTTTTAGAGTGCCTGACACAACTATTCATTTCTCACGCAAACCATCCTAGTCGAACTCGACATCCCTCAAGTACAAGCCCGAAAGGCCTAAACCAATATCAGACAAACACTCAAGGAATATCTCCTCCGAATTTAGACGATCTACGTGAGATGATATAAGCAAATTCTATAGCTATTCTCAAATCCCTACTAACAAAAATAAACTGGTCGGACCACCAATTGGATTTGAGACTCTAGTGGGATCTTTCTACTATAAAAGTACTATGATGCAGGGACTCAACTATGGAAGTGGACATGAACAAATGCGAAGCGCTAAAACCAAAGGAAATAGTACGAATAGCAAAACTAGACTTTTCCTTCAGAACTTTACTACCTTTCTCCTAGGTACGCTTGGTGGCGAAAGTAGGTTCTTGCCCTTCTGAAAATCTTGTTCCTCGTTTCTTGACCTTGTCCTTAATTATGTGCCCTATCATACCCTAGTAAAGATACTTCCTCTTGCCTTAGGTTTTATAATTTCTTCCTCCTTCGTGAGATAAGTCTACATCCATGAATTCCTTATCTTAGGGTTATGCTCCTTAGCCAAACTCCTCATCCCCTTCCGTGTGTAGTCATGTTGACAAATCTCTCGAAAGCTGCTTCCATCATACAAAAAACACTACTAAGCTTGGAAGAAAACTAACCGCAGGTGAAACAACTACGGAAGTCGGGCACTACTTCGCCCCTCGATGAGGTTACCTCCCAGAAAGCCAGAAGCCCCAGATACTCAAGAAAGAAGGAGTCAAGAATTCAAACAGAGGAAGAGAAGATAATGCGTATGGCTTTTGGGGAATATGCCTTTAAAACAAATCTTTTCTCTTGAAAATGCTTCTTTTAAAACCGTTTTGAAAATAATTTTTCAAATCTTTTATATGATCTGGTAACCTTCAGCTCTGATACCACGTGAAACACCCCACGTCCGTTAGTGTCACTCACAAAGGGAATGCACTAAGTTCTATGGAGCATTTAGGGTAAAAGATGCAGATAAATTACAAGACAGACAGAAATTAAACAGCGGAAAATAAAACTTTGCTTTATTGATAAAATAGTTTGTACAAAGATTTCTTTACAATATCAGAGTGTCATCTGTCTTACAAAATAAAGAAGCATAAAAAATTCATTTATATTCCCCAATTTTAGCAAGAGCCAGCCATAGCATCTGAAAAGAGAATCCAACCCAAACTTCGACAAATCTTCAAGCTGGGAAAGAGTGACAGTCCAACTTAACCTGAGCTATACTACTCCCTCCTCTACTTCCTGGGGGGGGGAGACGGAAGAAAAGAAGACGAAAGAAAAACAGAGTCAGACATAAAGCCTGAATAAGTTCAATAACTTCTAGCATGTGAACATGGAAAAAAAACGACATGAATTAACTGAATCCAAGATTATACCATGACCATAGGATCAGCAAGATTAGACAAGATAATCACAAGATATGCTAAGATAAGATAAACTGGATATGCTCTAATACTTTCGCCGCTTTGCTATTTCCTTGTTATACTGGTTTCTATATCTCTGCACCACTTAACTAGTGTCCCAACTAGTAACGATAACGTGATCCTAATCCCTGTATTTTCCATTGCCTTCGGGCATACATTTATTATTTATTACCTAGATCTAATCTAGGGTTTTCTATCAAGTGCTTTCTAGATTCGACTAGAGTTTACGCTATCTACTGAACGCTTCTCGGATTCAGGGTTTATGCCACCTAGTCCAACTAGGGATTATGCTACCTGACGAACGATGCCCCCAAGTCTAGGACACACTACCTAGAGTGATATATGTTCCTATACTTTCCCACACATGTATCGCGAATCGTTATCGCTTGTCTAGATGCACATGTCCTGTAATGTGCGGTCCGAGTCCTGTGATAGGGCAAATCAATGAATACAGAACTCGGTCGGGAGCTTTCAGATATCTACCGATGCAGATGCTAAGGTCTGTTTTTATTCCACTGGCTATGGTCCCACTTGACCCCTCCCTTAACTAATGAAAGGCACACCTTGTAAAATGAGAACTATACGCCAACCCCCGGTGCCCCACTATCCTATGGCCATCCTCACCCATAACTAGATAGCAAGTATATGGTCTTTTGGAGTTCTCTGCCTTTCCGCTTCACGTATCTCGATTGACTCAAGATGCATGGTAGACGACGAGTTGCTATCACAGGGCTACCGTTTTCTCACCGAATCACGCCGGTCCATCCTAGTCTTTAGGTTGCCATATATTGCAACCAAGGCATACCCCTGGTTCTTCTACGCAGACCTTAACCTCTGTGAGCCCAGGAGGATCATCTGCAGCCTCACAAAGGGATACCAAGAGTACCCTCACGTCACCTCGAAGCCTCGGGCTTCGTAACCCAATTCGTTGGAGCCTCCTTTTTACTCAGACGGACATTCTCTCCATCCCGTTTTATACTAAGAATTACTACTTAGTTTTACTAACTAAGATTTACCACTTAGTTTCCAGAATCGTTGTTTTTTTAACTAAGGTTTACTTAGTTCTCTTTCCCATCAATTTGGATTGGCTAAGTGTCATAGTCAATTCAAGCTAACTTAACCCTCCTCATTTACCCTGTTAAGCTGGTTAAGTGTTATCAGTAACTCATGTTGGCTTAACCCTACCACAAACCATGTTATATTGGTTAAGTATTTATTACTTAACCCTACCCATTCACCTTTTATTGGTTAAGTGTTCCTTTTTAACTTAACCTTGCCCGTCTGTTTTAACTAACATGTTATTATTAATGGTTAAGTATTATCCCTTCATGTTTTAGACTAAACCTCATTCCTTTATCACAACCTGATGGTTAAGTGTTCAAGTTTACTTAACCCTACGGTCTAGCCCAGCTAACATATCAAATTGGCTAAGTGTATTAGATTTTACTTAACCCCAGCCTCTGGTCTAGTTAACATGTTAATTTGGCTAAGTGTATTAACTTTACTTAACCCCACCTTCTAGTCTAGTTCACATGTTAATTTTGCTAAGTATTTCTCAGTTACTTAACCCCTACAAATCTTGTCTTGTTACCATGTTAAGTTGGTAAAGTGTCCCTATGGACTTAGCCCTCCCATTCTAGCTTAAATGTGTTGGGTTGGTCAAGTGTTCCTATGGACTTAACCCTCCCATTCTAGCTTAACTACGTTAAGTGTCTACATGCACCTAACCCCACCAACCGGTCTGGTTAAATTGGTTAAGCGTCTTAGTTACTTAACCCTACCCTTCTTGTTCTAGCTTTAACTAAATAAATTAAAGCCACGACCACACACATTAGACAGATATTGTTGCGAATACTAGATGTGCCGGTTGGTTCCGGGCAGGTTTACATCGCAACTCAGTCTAACCTCGGGTTAGGCATATTCATGTTTTCTAAGTTCAAAGGGTTTCAATTTATTTTAAAATCATGTTTTGAAAGTAACCATCCCGTTCGACGGATCAGTTAAGGATAGCCAGGGAGAGCAGGAAACTTGTATTTTCCAAACTCAAGCCTAGACACTATCCTCTCTGTCACCCTAAAACTTTCTGGTGTGACATTAAAAGAGATGTCGTTAATAAACGTTTAATTTGTCTAAATTTACATTTCCTCATTCAGGCCAAATTCTATAAGTAAATTATTCCTAATTTACTTATTTCCAAATTACTCTTTTAATGTGAATTGTCAACATTTATTCTTACGGCCCATTCTCCCCTCTATATCATATTTATGCCCTTTTGGTATGTAAACTATACCAAATTAAGTGTCACTAACCATGATTTTGTTAAACCTGATAGTTATTCCAAATGATGGCCAATTTCACATTGATGCCAATGTACTTACCGTGCCAAAATAGCTAATCCAATTCCGATTCAGCATTCTAATTCACGTCAAACTAGACTTATTACTCTAGTTCATTATTCATGTAAATGCTAGATTTACACGTCAATACTAGATTCAAATTACACATCTTATAATTCATGTCAAATTTATAAAATTTGCTTTTCTATGAACATGCCATAATACATGTTCCCAATTTATGCCAATTTTTAAGTTAAACTACGTTTTTAGTAAATTTCATATTTTGCCCAAACCACATTCCCACCGTTCGTATAATCATGATTCAGTCTAGATTATAAATAAAGCTAGGTTCGTAGAAAATAGGGAACGAACCAAAGATGCTATGCAAAAGATAGACATACTAACTGGCATAAAAAGGGTTGAATAGCGACGTCGGTTCAAGAACATGGGTAGACCTAACTTAATAGGTAAATTCCCAAGGTCTAAAACCAAAGAAAACCAAGAATAGACAGAATAGATGATCAGGTTTAGACCCAATTTCATAGTCACAAAGCTTAAGCAACACTTTCCTAGTCATGAATCACAGGTGTTTAATCATAGATGTCCTTGTTATGTCATAGGCAATAGTTTATATTTCCTAATCAAAGGCATAGACTTAGTCAAGGAAATAATCCTCATAGTCACAGTCACACTCATAGACAATGTTCATAGTCATAGGCAATGTTCATAGTCAAAGGTAATGTTCATAGTCATAGGCAAATGTTCATAGTCAGAGGAATATGGTTTTAAGGTCAATAGTTTCATAGTCACGGTCTTATTTGTCCTCGAATCTTAATAGTTCTTAATTAGGTTCAAGAGTATAGGCACTGATTCGAATAGAGAGAGAGATTTGGCACATTCTTTTAGTCCTTTAATTTCATGTCACGAACAAAGAAAGACGTTCAAATCTAAAAAGTAACTGACTTACAGAAATTTAGATTAGAAAAGAAAGATGGCGTTGCTATGATTCGTGTGATGTTAGCCTTTGATCCTTATCTTGAAGCTTTAATCTTGATTCGAATCTCTTCTTGAAAGTCTTTGAGCAGCATCTCCTCGTCTTGATTTATTTTATATATATTATTCTATTTGTTATTTATTTTAAGTGGAGGAGAAGAAGCCATGTTCACTAAGAATCTTTGCAGCATAAGGGTAGAGAAGAATTGTGAATAGAGAAGGAGTCTAGGGCTGTTTATATAGTGTAGAAGTCAATGAATCTGGTCAGAATGGCGTCTAGATACAGAGAAACGAACCAGGTTCAGAAAAATGGAAAAAGCAGGGGGGTCGACCCCCAGGTCGACTACCCAGTCGACCTGGGTGACCCAGGTCGACTACCCAGCCGACGTAGGTGCCCTAGGTCGACTACCCAGTCGACCTGGGTGCCTTGGGCGGGAAAATTCCCGCCCAACCCAATTTGGGTCTGATTTGAATTTTGAACTTGACCTGTTTTGAAATTTGAACTTCGCTGAATCTTCCGGAGGCCATATCTTCCTCATACGGACTCCAATTTACGCAAACTCGGGCTCGTTTTCATGCAGAATTCCGAGACGAACGCAATGGCGAAGCCCGTTTCCCTTGATTTTGATGTTAACTTTTAATTCTGCCTTGATTTGTGAATCTTAGTGTTATAGAATCACGGGGTGTTACAATAGTCACCGATATATCCGAGGCGCCTCGCAATCCAACAACCACACAGTTGAAAATAATATAAATATCAGGGCTAGTAGGTCACTGACACCACCCTAGATAGAAGGAAACGCATGCTCTCCCTGAGTTCCTCTCCCGCTTTTGGTTGACACCGGGGTGTGAGGCTCGTGAATTAACGCTACACAAAGTGTAACAACCCGTATTTTAATAACATGTTAAGGTAGGAAATCGTGGTATAATTAAATTTTAAAACAAGAATCAAGGGAAACGGGTTGCGCCATTGCGTTCGTCTCGAAACTCTGCTTGGAAACGAGTCCGAGTTTTCAAAAATCGAAGTCTGTATGACTGAGTTATGACCTCTTGAAGTTTCACGAATTTTTGAAGTCAAAAACAGCTCAGAAATTCGAATTTAAATTCGAATTCAAGACCCAGAAGCAGGCCGGGCGGGAAAATACCTGCCCAGAGCCAAGGTCGACCAGGGGTTCGACCTGGGGGCCGACCTGACCAGACCCGGTCGTCCATAGAGTCGACCCGGGGGTCGACCTGACCAGACCAGGTCGACCATAGAGTCGGTCGGACGGTCGACCTGGCCAGACCAGGTCGACCATAGAGTCGACCTGGGGGTCGACCTGCCTCCTGAATCCACTTTTAAACCAGATGCATCCTGATGTATTTGACCTCGTTTTCTGTCCAGATTCATCTGCCTAATCCTATATAAACAGCCTCCTAGCCTCATTCTCTTTACACCGTTCTACTTTAACCTTATGCTGCTCAAACTCTTGATGATCATGTCTTCTTCTTCTTCCTCTAAGTTAAATTAAGATAAATTACAATAAAAAACGAAGACTAATTCTTAAAGACTACGGCTAGGAATTGCATATTGGGGATTTGCTTCTGCGATCAAATCAGAATTCATCGATTCAACAAATCGACGACTAGTTTCTAGGTTCAACTTCTGCATCTCAATTTCATAGACCATGATCTGTAAGTTCTAGTTACTTTGAGATTTAAACTTATTAAATTTAATATGGACATGGAATGAAATGAAATTGGACCTAAGCTTGATTGTCTATTTAGATCTGTTCTTATCTCTTCTTGAATCTATGATTTTGGGTTATTTCTTATCGATTGAATCATGCTCATTCATGTTGTTGGACCTAGTTTATTATTCAAACGCTAGATTGTAACATAAATCATTGGATCTTGACTTGTGGCAATATTTCTATTTGGGGCCTATTCATGTTATAAATTGGAATTGGGCCTATGTATGATAATTGATTCACATCTATTCTAGATTCCGTCTTGGATCTTGACATTTGGGAATATAGCTATGAAACTGATTTGGTCCTATTCATGCTGTAAATCAAATTCTTTCATGTCTATAACCTTAATATGCCTATGACAGTGGACATAAGATTTTGCCTATGCCTATGATTATGAAGATGAACATAAGACTATGACTATGCCTATAACTAAGAACATAAGACTATGACTATGATGACGAATATAAGACTATGCCTATGCCTATAATGGTGAACATAAGACAATTGCCTATGACTATGACAAGGACAATTGTGGTTAATCACTTATGACTCTTGACTATGAGAATTATTACCTATGATTATGAACATAAGGCTATTATCTATGACCATGACTTTGAAACTATTACCGTTAATTGTCTATGACTATTTGCCTATAACTATTTTGGATAATTATCCATGACTATTGTGATTAGTCGCATATGATTCATAACTATGAGGTTTCTACCTATGACTACGGGGGTTAATTGCCTAAGACTGTTATAGTTGATTGTTCATGCCCATAACACTATAGTTTAAAACCATGTTGTACACCGAATTGGCATTTTGTTGGATCGTATACCTAGGGTGTTACTTGCTTAGTTTATTCGCTATTATGTAGACCAAAACCATTGGACCCATTATTCTTGTATTTGGCTTGCTTTTGCATGCCTATTCTATTATGTCAGCATTTACCATGACTATCGCCTTATCTCGCTAGATTTGAATTCCTATATGCCAGTGATGTTGTAACCAATTATCTCAAGTTATGTCATGCTAGTCTTGTAACCACTTTTATCGCTTTATGCTCGTCCCTTTTACCTATCATAGTTTTGATGTTATTCCCGTTATTCTGAGATTTGGATTCATTTGTAGTATGGATCGATTCACGTTTACGTGCGATGGGAATACGATTTGGGTAGAATAGGCAAAACATGAATTGGTTATGAACATGAATTATGAACCTGATAAAAGGAAAAACTTGAAACATGAACGCTGTTATAACTTGAACTTGGATATGGACATGAACTTGACATCGAATTGACATGAAACTCGCCATGAAACTTGACACGAACTTGACATGAAACTTGATCATGGACATGACATTAGAATGAACATGAAAATGGCCAACTCGAGGTTGGGTTGAGTTTGCAGTGTAATTATGCCCGGAACCGCCCGGCAAATCCAGTTACTGCAAACAATAGGATCCAATGTGGGTAGTTGGTCATATCGCACACGAAAATCCGAGGTCAGACTGAGTTGTGGTGTAATTTTGCCCGGGACCGCCTGGCATATACAGTGACCACAACAACAGGTCTGATGTGAGAGGTTGGGGTGCATTAATGAATTAATGCCATATGATAGGGTTAAGTCATGAACTACTTGAATATACTTAACCAATTTGACACGATGATTTGATAGGGTTAAGTCATGAACCGCTTGAATATACTTAACCAATTTGACACGATGATTTGATAGGGTTAAGTCACGAACTTGAATGACAACACTTAACCAACTTGACATGCTAGACTGATGGGGTTAAGTCTCGAATTTAAATGACAACACTTAACATACTGGATGGAAACCCTAGTTACGCGGTCCTTTTCAGCACTAACCCACTAGATGTATCACGGTACCCTGGAACAAGGCAGGGTGGGGCACGATTACTGGGTTGATTGAAAGCGACCAGAACGACGGTTGAGTTGGTGCGCCATTGTAGTTTCAGGCGGACTATGGTCGTGCACGTAGTCCGGAGTTGAAAAAGCAGGCATTAGGCACCAGTAGGTTTACACTGTGCGTGCTTGATTCGTGTCGGTGGTTGGCACCCTAGGGCATGATACACCCTATGGTGGACCTAGCACAGGTAACTACATTCGTGATAGGGCCATATGACATAGACACATGATGAGCTAGAACTTGTAGGGAGCCGATCGATTAATAGATCGTTTCGTGGGACCAGGTAATGGGTCATTTCATGATATTGGGCAAGGGATCATTTCATAGTTAATACATGACACAGGTTGGGTTACTAGTACAGGTGGTAAAGGCCCATTTCTGCTTCAATTTCTGCTAGGGAGGTAAAAGCCCATTACTATTTCTGTAAAGATCACCCTTTTTCTGTTTCCGTTTCTTTTTGGACATTACGATAACACCTAATTCTGTTATACTAGTACTGGTGCAGAGAATGTTAAACATGCGATGCTATACGTAGTTTATCTGGTTAGCATAGTTTATCTTGTTACCATAGTTTATCTGGTTAGCATAGTTTATCATGTTATCTTAGTTTGTATGGTTAGCATAGTTTATCTTGTTATCTTAGTTTAACTTTCCTATCTTGTCATCATCCTTATGTTTTCTTTCAGTTTATACATGCCATGTTATCTTTACTTGTTTCTATGCTGAAAGTCACTAGGACTCACCCGTCTTTATGACTGACCCATTTTCTTTCGCCTATTTTTCTTCCGTCCCCCCCCCCCTCTAGGTTCTCAGGTAAGAAACACTACTACTTAGTTTGGACTTCTTTCTGCTTCAAGATCATCATATATGGCTTGGACCTTTCTTGGATGTGGCTGCTTTACTGTTTTACTTGGGGAATGATTTATGACTATGGTTTTATGCTTCTTTACTATTGCAAGACAGATTTCGATGTAATGGATTTAATGGCATTTTGATGTAAAAGGCTTTAGACCTTTCTAGATTTTAAAGCAATGAAATTTGGTTCTTCTTCCGCTGATTTATATATTCTATCTTGTAATATTTCTTTGTATGTTTACCTAGATAATGCTCCACAGAAGCTAGTGCATTCCCTTTGTGAGTGACCCTAGCGGAGGTGGGGTGTTACATTTGGTATCAGAGCAGAAGGTTACCAGACTGGGCAAAAGTTTTTAAACCTTTTGAAATTATTTTCAAAACCATTTACAAAGAAGCATTTTTCAAGAATTTTTTTATTTTTAAAGGCTATTCCCCAAAGGCCATTGGCAGTATCCTTTGTTTCCTTGTTTGAATCCCTTTTCCTTTCTTCCCTCCATTTGTAGTCACATTAGTTCCATCTGAGACTAATCTTATTTCAAGCTTTGTAGGGTTGCTGTGCGATGGAGGTATTTCTAGAGAGACCTGTTAACACGTTAAATAAGATGGGATAAGAGTGGTTAAGGAGAATGAGGCTTAGAACAAGAAGGTAGAAATGTTTCTGTAGGAAAGTAAAGTTTATCTTTCTATCCTGTTCGTACCCTTTTTGATTATGGTACATCGCGTCCTTTTTATTCCTGCTTCGATAGTCGAGTCTCTGCACCTTAGTACTAGCGTAGTAGAGGATCCCATTTTTTTCTTCTCAAATCCTATTGGGGAATCGACTCATTTATTCATGACTTGTTCGGATTTGAGAATGTTTATGCTAAGCATTGAGTTTAGAAGAAATGCTTATGTTTTTGGGCTACGGGTCGACTCTAGGGATGGAATGGTTATCCGGTAATGGTGCCATTCTTGAGTATGAAAAGAGGGTAGTTAGACTCTTGACTTGCCGTGGTATTCCCTCAAAGTCTAGTGTAACCCTTAAGAATCTACCATGCTTAGTTACGTAGAATCTCTTGACACATTTGTTGATCCCGAATAGTGTTCGCCACTAAGGTGGATGGTTCATTTCGCTTATGCATGAGTTATAGGAAATCACCTTAGTAAGTACATTTGGCAACATGGTTGACATCTATTTATTTGCAAGAGATAATTCTTGTGTGTGGAATACCCTATAGTGAGTAAACGAGATCCAGTATTCACTAGTGAATTTTGGAGAGCTTGCGTGGAACCATGAGTACGTAGTTATGTTTGAGCCGGGTATACTAAAAGGAGGATAGGGGAAAGTGGGACGAGAGGCAACAGTGAAATGAGTTCCACTCATATTTTGGAAACAAGAATTAAGAAGCTACGAAATTATGAAGTTAAAGACGGACAAAGCACAATGGAGTTAAGCTCAAGGAAATGCGACTTAGAAGATTAAAGACTAGATACGCGCATCATATCTCTTTTTAAGAGTATATCCTTGATCCCTCTTTTCCTGTAGAGCTTACTTGCATGCTATCTTTTATGTATATCCTCTTGGTCCTATTCTCAATCTTATTTCTATTGCAAACCCCATAAGGACTATGACTCATCTGGTTGTGATATATGTTGGGGTTTCAGGGTGTCCGTTGGGTTGACTAAACTTTTTGGGCTTTATAGGATATGGGTTAGTTTTAGGAAGGGATTTCTTGCGACCTAAAAGGAGTTTATCCTACTAGGTTTCCTAGAATCATATATATTGGTTTTAGGCTGGTGTTTAGGGTACAAAGTTTTTGTTTACTTGCTTCTATCATTCGGCTATACCTTTAGGTAGGAACTAATGGATGTAAACAGGTGTTTGAGACATGTTATGGTTGATGGTTGCAAGTGGTTGCTAGTTGTTGCTTGTGGATGCATGAACACACATTAGGCACTAGATCGGCTCAGTCACATCTCATATTGCATATGCATGATGTTTATACTTGTACATGGATGGAAACTTGATATGCTATCATTTGGATGTTGCATATGAATGAATGTTTGTGCACTCATGTATAGATTATAAAGTATGTTAGGAATTTGCATACATGTTGGACTCATTACACTAACATATTTTGCATTAAGGAGGTTTACTGAATCAGTAACCGCCTGATCTTTTGCATTAGATAAGTACATATACACACGCTTTCTGCATATATCCATACATCATTAGAAATCTTTTAAGGACAATGGTTGCTTGTAAATGATGGTTGGGTAGATGAATGATGGATGGTAGGATACATTCTTCCTAACTTAGAGATTTCGGGGACGAAATCCTTTTAAGGAGGGGAGAATGTAACAACCCGTATTTTAATAACATGTTAAGGTAAGAAATCGTGGTATAATTAAATTTTAAAACAAGAATCAAGGGAAACGGGTTGCGCCTTTGCGTTCGTCTCGAAATTATACTTGGAAATGAGTCCGAGTTTTCGAAAATCGGAGTCCGTATGACTGAGTTATGACCTCGAGAAGTTTCATGAATTTTCGGAGTCAAAAACAGCTCAGAAATTCAAATTCGAATTCAAGACACAGAAGCGGGCTGGGCAGGAAAATTCCCGCCCAGATCCCAGGTCGACCTGACCAGACCAGGTCGACCATAATTCGACTTGTGGGTTGACCTGGCCAGAGCAGGTCGACCTAGGGGTCGACCTACCACCCGAATCCACTTTTTGAACCAGATGTATCCTGATGTATTTGACCTCGTTTTCTGTCTAGATTTGTCTTCCTAACCCTATATAAACAGCCTCCTAGCCTCGTTCTCTTTACACCATTCTTCTCTAACCTTATGCTGCTCAAACTCTTTATGATCATGGCTTCTTCTTCTTCCTCTAAGTTAAATTAAGGTAAATTAAAATAAAACACGAAGACTAATTCTTGAAGACTACGGCTAGGAATTGCATATTGGAGATTTGCTTCTGCGATCAAATTAGAATTCATCGTTTCAACAAATCGACGACTAGTTTCTAGATTCAACTTCTGCATCTCAATTTCTTAGACCACGATCTGTAAGTTCTAGTTACTTTGAGATTTAAACTTGTTAAATTTAATATGGAAATGGAATGAAATGAAATTGGACCTAAGCTTGATTATCTATTTAGATATGTTCTTGTCTCTTCTTGAATCTATGATTTTGGGTTATTTCTTATCGATTGAATCATGCCCATTCATTTTGTTGGACCTAGTTTATTATTCAAACGCTAGATTGTAACATAAATTCTTGGATCTTGACTTGTGGGAATATATCTATTTGGGGCCTATACATGTTATAAATTGGAATTGGGCCTATGTATGATAATTGATTCACATCTATTCTAGTTTCCGTATTGGATCTTGACATTTGGGAATATTGCTATGAAACTGATTTGGGCCTATTCATGTTGTAAATCAAATTTTTTCTGGTCTATAACCTTAATATGCCTATGATTGTGGACATAAGATTTTGCCTATGCCTATGACTATGATGATGAACATAAGACTATGCCTATGCCTATGACTGAGAACATAAGACTATGACTATGACGATGAAAATAAGACTATGCCTATGCCTACGACGGTGAACATAAGACTATTGCCTATGACTATGACAAGGACAATTGTGGTTAATCACCTATGACTCTTGACTATGAGAATTATTACTTATGATTATGAACATAAGGCTATTATCTATGACCATTACTTTGAAACTCTTACCGTTAATTGCCTATGACTATTTGCCTAGAACTATTTTGGATAATTATCCATGACTATTGTGATTAGTCGCTTATGATTCATAACTATGAGGTTTCTACCTATGACTACTGGGGTTAATTGCCTAAGACTGTTATAGTTGATTGTTCATGCCCAGAACACTATGGTTGAAAACCATGTTGTACACCGAATTGGCGTTTTGTTGGATCGTATACCTAGGGTGTGACTTGCTTAGTTTATTCGCTATTATGTACACCAAAACCATTGGATCCATTATCCTTGTATTTGGCTTGCTTTTGCATGCCTATTCTTTTATGTCTGCGTTTACCATGACTATCGCCTTATCTTGCTAGATTTGAATTCCTACATGCCAGTGTTGTTGTAACCAATTATCTCAAGTTATGTCATCCTAGTCTTGTAACCCCTTTTATCGATTACGCTCGTCCCTTTTACCTATCATAGTTTTGATGTTATTCCCTTTATTCTGAGATTTGGATTTATTTGTAGTATGGATCGATTCACGTTTACGTGCGATGGGAATAAGATTTGGGAAGAATAGGCAAAACATGAATTGGTTATGAACATGAATTATGAACCTGATAAAAGGCAAAACTTGAAACATGAACGTTGTTATAACTTGAACCTGGATACGGACACGAACTTGACATCGACTTGACATGAAACTCGCCATGAAACTTGACACGAACTTGACATGAAACCTAAACATGGACATGACACTAGAATGAACATGAAAATGACCAACTTGTGGTTGGGTTGAGTTTGCTGTGTAATTCTGCTCGGAACTGCCCGACAAATCCAGTCACTGCAAACAATAGGATCCAATGTGGGTAGTTGGTCATATCGCACTTGAAAACCCGAGGTCAGACTGAGTTGTGGTGTAATTCTGCCCGGAACCGCCCGGCATATCCAGTGACCACAACAACAGGTCTGATGTGAGAGGTTGGGGTGCATTAATGAATTAATGCCACATGACAGGGTTAAGTCATGAAACGCTTGAATATACTTAACCAATTTGACAAGATGATTTGATAGTGTTAAGTCATGAACCGCTTGAATATACTTAACCAATTTGACATGATGATTTGATAGGGTTAAGTCACGAACTTGAATGACAACACTTAACCAACTTGACATGCTAGACTGATGGGGTTAAGTCTCGAATTTAAATGACAACACTTAACCTACTGGATGGAAACCCTAGTTACGCGGTCCTTTTCAGCAGTAACCCACTAGATGTATCACGGTACCCTGGAACTAGGCAGGGTGGGGCACGAGTACTGGGCTGATTGTAAGCGACTAGAACGACGGCTGAGTTGGTGCACCATTGTAGGCTCAGGCGGACTATGGTCGTGCATGTAGTCTGGAGTTGAAAAATCAGGCATTGGGCACCAGTAGGTTTACACTGTGTGTGCTTGATTCGTGTCGGTGGTTGGCACCCTAGGGCTTGATAAACCCTATGGTGGACCTGGCACAGGTAACTACATTCGTGATAGGGCCGTATGACATGGACACATCACGAGCTAGAACTTGTAGGGAGCCGATCGATTAATAGATCGTTTCATGGGACCAAGTAATGGGTCATTTCATGATATTGAGCAAGGGATCATTTCATAATTAATACATGACACGGGTTGGGTTACTGGTACAGGTGATAAAGGCCCATTTCTGTTTCTGTATCTGATAGGGAGTTAAAAGCCCATTACTATTTCTGTAAAGATCACCCTGTTTCTGTTTGGACATTAGGATAACAGCTAATTCGGTTATACTAGTACTAGTGCAGAGAATGTTAAACATGCGATGCTATACGTAGTTTATCTGGTTAGCATAGTTTATCTTGTTACCATAGTTTATCTGGTTAGCATAGTTTATCTTGTTACCGTAGTTTATCTGGTTAGCATAGTTTATCTTGTTATCTTAGTTTAACTTGCCTATTGTTAGACCAAAAAGTGGTTCTAACACCCAAATTGATTAAAAGCAAATGAAGTGAGATAAAAATGAAAATGAACACACAGGATTTATAGTGGTTCGGCGAAGAAATGCCTACGTCCACTTATCTTTCACTATATTCAATGATTCAGTTGCAAATACAATGTAATATTCACTTGATTCCACTCACAACTCACTTATATTCACTCAATTGACTAAAACAAATAATGAAAGAAGATTTGGATTCTCCGGGAGTACTGGAGTTCGGATTATGGAGGTGGTTGAATTCTCGAAATGCCCAAAAAAGATCCTTTTCTTTGTCTCCAGACGGGGTATTTATAAGTGTGAATTTGCTCAGAGCCCGATCCGGATCGGAGCCACGTGTCACTCATCCCATCAACATCGGATTTGGATTGATTTCTATGTTGACAACGCATCAGAATAATGGACGTTATGGGCAGGAACTGGTCATAGCCGATCCGGATATCCAGGCGCTTATGCTGGAGAATGATATGGAAAATGGGTTCGGGGCGGAGGGACACGTATAAGGGGTTCGGATCGGGATACCCGATCCGACCCGGATTGGCTTGGAAACAACGCTCTCTCCTCTTTAGTCTGCTCCGCTCCGCTCCGATCTATCTCCGTAGCAACCAGGTGGCTTTCCGATCCAATTGAGACTATATTGCCCTCCGATCCGAACAGCTATGCCTTACTAATTTCCTCAGCAATAGTTCACCGATCCGAACAGAAGACTTTATCCGATCCGAACCGATACGCTGTTTTGACCCGACCCGAATAACTGCAGCTGTCCGATCTAGGCTGTAGTGTCCTCCCCGATCTGAGTAGTGGTGGTCTCTCCGATCCGAACCGAAGTCTTCTAATTAGAAAGGTTCTTCAATGCTTGACATCTTGACTTTGTGTTGCCTAGTTCACAAAGTAGGCTAACACTTTGCCCCCTCAAAGGATGCTTCTGTTGGAAATGGAGTATGCTTTGATTGTTGTTGCACAATGTCTTCATCCTTCCCTTTGAATTCACATGCCAAGTTGTCGTACTGCATCCTGTTCGGTTCGGATTCCGACCCGAACGGATTTCTGGTTCGGGTTCCGACCCGGACGGATTTCCTTCTTCCTATACTCTGCAATGGATTAATGGGCCAAGTTACGTCACTGGGCTTTTCGAGCCGGTCCGAGCGGGAATACGAATAGTCAGCTTGTTTTTTATATAAATCTACTTCACTTTTCTTCTTTTCTTTCATTGTATTTGTCCAACCGATTTCCACGTCGAAACCCTAGCCTTCAGGAAAGCTTCATTAAACTCGCAAATTTTTCTCGTTTTCTTCTAAATCGAACTCGTAAGTAGACTTGTAAACTTGATCTACCTACTTTTGCTTGATTTCGGCTTGGATTCACGATTATATTAAGCGATTCGAGTATAATTTTTTTTGCCCAATTCTGTCGCTGTTACTTCTACTACCACCTCGAGGCGCTGATAGGTTGAAGAAGGCGTACGCTTGCTCCTAACTGGGGCTGTTGATATGGGATTGGGTTCATAGGTGATTGAGGAAGAAGAAGAAAATAAAAGACATGAGAAATCGGTTTGGGCGAGTAAACAGGGAAGATGGAGGAGGAGAGCAAAGTTTTATCTTTCCGGTTCGGGTCGGGAGAGTGGAAATGGAAAACAAGGGATAGCCTATCGGATCGGATCGTAGGATGAAAAAAGATTAATAGGGGGCGTCGGTATTCAAACTCATCCGATCCGCTCCTATTACATGCCTACGAACCGACCCGGTTGAACATAACTTTTCATCTAGAGCATAACTTTTCTTCAGTCCGATCCCATGACGCCTGCCCGAACCGAACCGAGAACCAGTCAATCTAAAGCACAAAATTTTGTCCAACTATTTAAAACAATGCTAGATATTACTTCCAACTTTATGAATAGTCAGGATAGTGCCTTGCGAACATAAATGAACATTAAGAACTACTCTGACCATCACTTTCTCTTCAAAGTTCGCCTTACATTGTTGCATCTTTACTTTGCATTTCTCACATTCACTGCACACATTTTAGTTCACGCACATGCACAGGGGGGTACGGGCTAATTTACTCTAATTCGTGCTATTGCTTCTTCAATAGTTCTATGACAATGAGACCCAGATGCTCTTCCAGACTAGCTGAGAGGAAAGAAACCCCGGAAACCTCTAACAAAATCACTCTCGAGGATATATCTTCTCCTTCGGATCCAGAATGGGACAGTGAGGGTCCAGACTACGGGGTTGGACATCGGGAAAGCAACGAGGTGTCTTCGGAGAATGAAGTTTCTCTGGGTTTTGAGGAGGAAGGAGGGATTGGTGACGATCAAGCCCCTAATGAATTTGAATCGGCCGTTATATTGGAATCACCTCCAGACTCTGTTGAATCAACAATCGACAATGATCGACTGATCCGAATTTGCTTAAAGTACGGGATAATGAAAAGGGACACTCTAGTGCCCTCACGCTCTAACCGTCCCCACAACCCTCCAGAAGGATATATGGCGGTCACTCGATTGATGTGCATGGTCGGCGCCATTCCTCCATTCTCTCCCTTCATCGTTGACTTTTTAAGACAAATGCGGATTGCCCCCATGCAGCTGCATCCCAATTCATATGCCTACTTGCACACTTTGTACATAGCATATCGTGAAATCTTAGGCATAGAGCTCACGTTTGATGACGTTCACTTCTTCTATAATTTCAAGCATCGGACTCGAGAGACACCATCTTTCTGCTGCTTCGAGTCAGTTCCAAAAAGGAAGATAATCTCAGCACCATTCAGCAGTAAAGCTGGAGATTCCAGATTAGAATGGTTCTACGTGAAGCGACAGCCTGGATGCGCCAGGAGGTGGACAAAATCAAGTAAAGCACTGGTTTTCTAAATCCGGGCTCTATACACTTGAATCATCACCTTAACTTGTTTTCCTTTTTACTTGCAGTCGACAATCCCAAACAGATATCAGATCAGGTGTTCTTTGACCGGATGCACAACTTCTTAATGGCGATCAGAAATTCTTGACTATCGACGAAGTCCTTAAAGACGAATACCTTCACTTTCATGGGCTGTTATCCGTTTTTCGTAGCATCGGTCATGGGACGGCTCCATACGCATACATTCCTCCAGTGGAGGTAGTCCCAGAGACAGGAGAAGGCTCAGGAGTTCCTACAGCGCCTCTTCGAACTTCACCTTCTCCATCTTCTACACAAGATGACGAATTGGCTAATCTGGCCGAAAAGCATCGTGAAGGATATATTGCCCCCGAGGAGGCTACTTCTCTGGAAAAGTCAACATCCTCCCATGAGTCGCCACTTAATGCTTCCGAGGGGAATATCCCTAGTACTGATGACCAAATATTTCAGGGTTTGGGGGATCTCCCCTTGCCTGAAACTATATACACTTCAGAGGATTTCAGGAAGGATCCTTTAGTCTTTACCTCTTCTGAAGAGACCACTCCTGCTAAGGCTAAAGAGCCTGCCCGTACTAGTCTAGCTTCAGATTCGGGTTGGTTGGGGGGGAACACACCACTTAGGACACACTTTACACAACAGCATTAGCATTCATTGCACCTCTTTCTCCGTGAATCCATTAATTCTAAATTTCGTTTGTCTTATTGTGCAGGCACGATGTCTCGATCCTACTATGATATCAGGAAGCTTCGCCGCAGCATGTCCAATCCTCCTCAGGATGTCGAGTATGATCGTCGTGATGATCGTGGCAGGGATGAGAGAAGGCCTTATGATCCCTATCGTTCTCGACCCTCACGCTCTCGCTCACCAGTTCGGCCGGAACAAGAGAAATACAAGGGTTATCAAAGCCGTAGGGAAGAGGATAGACCACAATCTAAAGACTCCACTTCTTCCCATGAAAAGCGCAGTAGAGAGAGAACTCCTCCAAAAGAAACCGGGTCTCGGAGTAAGCACAAGGTCCCTGCTACTAAACGACCTAGGACAGACAAAGAAACTACTGAATCCTCCTCACACAGGGACACTGAATTGACAATTCCCACTCCTCCCCCACTAGATGCGGAAACCGCAGTAAAGCGGGCATATTTGGAGGAGCAATTTCCCCAACACTACTTCGAGACTTTGACTTTCTTACCTTCCCTTGAACCTATTTCTTCTAAGTGGGCAGATGAGGCCAAAGCAAAGATTGATGCGGTGGAAAAGCAGTATTCTGAGATGTTTAAATATTCATGCAACCTTTCCAGAATCATCCGCACTCTAATCACGAATACTGATTCAATGCAAAAGACCGCGGAGGAGGATGCCAAGGCTTTAAAAGCCCTAGGAAAAGATTTGGAAGACACTCAAGCTCAGCTAGCTATCGCTCAAAGGGACGCTTCTAACTTCAAACAACAATTTGAGGACATGCAAAAACGTTATCACGACTTGCTTGAATCTCACACTCAAGAGCGTTCTGAGTTAAAAAAGCAAGCTGATGAGGCTAAGTCAGAAGCTGCTAAGACACGCCTTGCTTATGCTGAGCTTGAACGGAAAAACGCCGAGTTAGCAAAGAGGAGTGCTGAACTAGAAAAGAAGAACGCTGACTTGGCTTCAAAGCTGTTGGAGGCAGAGAACAGAGCTGCCCTGGCCGAGGGCAATGTGGAGTGTGCTATCAAATCTGCGGAGGAAGCCCGTAAACAATTATCTGAGGCGGAGGCTGAGATTCAAGGCTTTGGCGAATTAATGATTGAATTCTTCGCACATATCATCCGTCGCCGAAACATTTCTTGGATCGAAGACTACCCATCCACTCTAGTTCAAGTATGGAATCAGATTGTTGAGTGGGAAAAAGAGGAGCTCAAAACCGACTCTATCGATGAGGATAAGCTAATGGAAAAATACTTGAGGGATGATGAGCCGGAGCGCCTAGCTGAAGGGCGTCGTCTCATTGCTGAGGCCATGGAAGAAGAGAGACGGAAGTCTAAACAGAAGAATGTTTTCGAAGCTGGTTCCTCTTCTTCTACCCCTGCGACTTCTGAAGTAGAGGGGTATGATCCTGAAAATCCGGGAATTCCCCGAACAACTCTGCTATCCCCTATTCCTGAAACAGCATCAGAGGTAGTAGTCACCCCTGCCGAGAAGTCTTCGGAAGGTATCCCTACCTTTTCTCCTCAATTTGTCAAGGCTATTTCTACCTTTCGCCACGTGATTGATCAATCGATGAAAAACCCATTGTTTTCGCCTGAGTTGATAACTATTGCTTCTCATTCTGTAGGTGTTGAGCCATCCGAAAAGACAGATGTGACTCAGGGAGCCACCGCCGGGGCAAAGCCCGCAGAAAAGGCCAAAAGAGGGGAGGATAAGGCTACTCCTATAGACATGGGCGAAGGAAGTGAGCCAGCTAAGGTCGCCACCCCCCATGATGAAGAAATGATAGCAGCTTTAAAGGATGATGGCGGTGACGGGGGGCATGAAGAGGAACCAGAAGTTGCAATAGTCGGGGAGTCAAAAAATGCTGATGATGTTACCTTGGCTGCAAAGAAAGCTGATCAAGACAAACGCTTGCAATTAAAAGCCGAAGAACTAGACCCTGAAGCCCTCAAGCCCCTCGCAGTTGTGGATGCGGGATCAAGGTTAGTTGTTAAGCTCTCAACTAGATCTATTACAGAGGAACTCGCTAAAAAATCTTCTCTTGATTCCAGCGCCCCGCCCTCCGGGAAGAAGTCTACTGGCTCCAGCACCGCATCTTCAGGAAAAAAGAAGTCAAAACGAATCTTGACAGAGGCTGAGAAAGAAGCAAAGGACGCGGAGAAAGCCGCCAAGAAATCCAAGGCTCATTCAAAATCTAAATAGTGGATTACCTTGTATCGTTTTAGCATTTAGTGAACCAATAATTGCTGCTACAAGAGTAGCTCCTGCACTTTCTTTTTTAGCTATTTTCCTATATAAATTCATTCATTTGTAAATAAAAATAACTCATTTTCTGCAATGTTTGTTTATTAGTAGTTCTGCACTTATGTAAAAATGCATGTCTATAGTTATGAAACGAAGTTGTGGAAGGGGGAAATATGCGTATACATGCGTGTCCCCAGTCAATTCCCACAAATTATTTAATGCTTAATCAAGCAATCTGAATGCTTCCGATTCTCTGACGGGATTGCACTTCCTGTGTCGTTAGTACCTGTCGTTTTTCTGGCATTTCTTTTATACTCTCTCTCTTTCTCTTGAGAGTTAGAGTTCGAGCTCTGTAATCTATTCATTCCCCGGTCTTTCAGCGGGGAAAGATTTCTTTCTCAGCGCTCAGTCGGAGACGCCTTTATACTCTCTTTCTCTCTGGAAAGTTAGAGTTAGGAGAAGAATTTCTTTTTCAGCGCTCAGTCGGAGACGCTTTTATACTCTCTCTCTCCCTCTCTCTGGAGAGTTAGAGTTAAGAATGTCGTTTTCTCATTCTTTTATGTCTTATCTGTTTTCAACCTTTTTAGGCTTTGAGTCATCCTGTATTTTATAATCACAACAGAATAACTGATGAATGTATATATGTAATGCATAAAAGTCAATAACACACAATATTTTTATAGTGGTTCGGCTAAGTCATAGCCTACATCCACTTTATAGTCCTTTATTCATATCGTCAGATTTTCCCAAGGCAAGTCGTGCCTTATTACAGAGTTCATAAGAAAAATAACAAAAAGTACAGCATTTCTAATCCAAATATCGCATTAAGTGTTGGGCATTCCATGCTCTGGGGACTTCTTCGCCATCTACGGTCGTTAACTTGAAGGTTCCTTTTTCAAGTTTCCGTTGGATGACAAAGGGTCCTTCCCATTTTGGACCGAGGTGAGGAAGGGATGGAAAGACTCTCTTTAGCACCAAATCTCCTGGTTCAAAAGTCCTGAGGCGAACTTTTTTGTCGTAATAGCGTGCCATCTGACGTCGATGTCTTGCCGCACGCAAATCTGCTTCGTCCCTTTTTTCTTCAACTTCATCAAGAGACTCATGTAAGAGTGCCCGATTCGTCATCGGGTCATAATATGTCACCCTGTGGGAAGGAACTTCCAGTTCAACTGGAATTACAGCTTCTGAGCCAAAGGAGAGAGAGAAAGGGGTATGACCGGTGGCCATTTTAAATGTTGTTCGATATGCCCACAAAGCTAGGGGCAATTCGTCAACCCACTTTGCCTTTGCACGCTCTAACCGTTTCTTGAGGATGGATTTTATTACTTTGTTTATTGCCTCTACTTGCCCATTCGATTGCGGATAGGCAACTGCAGTATATCGTTTGTCTATCTTATACTTTTGGCAGAAATTTCTGAATTCAGTACTATCAAATTGGGTTCCGTTGTCAGTTATAATCGTCCTTGGGATCCCGAATCGGCATATAATATTTCTGACCACAAAACTTATCACCTTTCTTGCCGTGATCTTGGTCAAGGGCTCAGCTTCCACCCACTTCGTAAAATAGTCCACGACCACTATTGCATATTTTGCTCCTCCTTTAGCAATCGGAAGAACTCCAATGATATCAATTCCCCATGTGGCAAATGGCCAAGGACTCACGATTGATTTAAGTTGGGTCGACGGTGCTCTGGGGATTTTGGCGAATCTCTGGCACTTATCGCAGCGTCGTGAATAATCAGCTGCATCTTTGTTAATTGTAGGCCAGAAGTATCCGTATCGCAATATCTTTTTTGCTAAAGTCTGACCTCCTGTATGATCTCCACACTCACCTTCGTGTACTTCTCTTAGTACACGCTTGATGTCGTCGTGTGTTATACATCGTAACAGGGGCATAGAAAATCCTTGCCTATAAAGAGTATCATCTTGTATGACATATCTGGTAGCCTTGCGAACTACAGCCCTTCTTTCACTCTTCTTTGATGGGAGTGTTCCATCCTTAAGGAAGTTCTTAATTGGGGTCATCCACGACTCTTTCTCCGTTTCCGCTTCAAAAGCGAACTCAATTTCCATTGACTCAAAGCTTGGCGATTCCAACGTTTCAATTGGAATTATTTCATTCTCTTCTGGATTGTCGGAACTAGCTAGCTTTGCCAGCCTATCTGCCTTCTGGTTTTCCGCTCTTGGGATATGTGTTATGTTGTACCGCTCCAAGCTACTCAATAGCTCCCTCACTTTCCTGAGGTAAGCGATAAGTCGAGGCCCCCGAGCCACAAATTCCTCTCGCACTTGGCAAACAACGATTTTAGAGTCACAGAATATGTCTAACATTTTTACTCCGAGGTCTTTAGCAAGCTTTAGCCCGGCAATCAGGGCTTCATATTCAGAGTCATTGTTAGTTGCCGAAAATTCTAATCGCAGGGCGTAATATAACGACCGTCTTTCGGGAGTGACTAAAACGATTCCAGCTCCGGACCTTCGGTCGTTCTTGGCTTCATCTGTGTATAGTTTCCACGAATCTATCTTTAACTCATCCTCGGTCTTAATCACTCTGTCATCGATTACTTCCTCGTCTGGGATGGTGAACTCCGCAATAAAGTCTGCCAGAGCTTGCCCCCTGATCGACTTTCGTGGTTGAAAATTTAAATCAAACTGACTTAATTCTATATTCCATTTGATCAACCTTCCCGATGCTTTGGGTCTCTGTAGCACCTGCCTCAAGGGCTGGTCGGTGTATATGGTTATTGGATGAGCTTGGAAATAGTGACGAAGTTTTCGGGATGTGATTAGGAGGCTGTAAGCAAGCTTCTCAATCTTTGGTTAGTTGCGCTCTGCCGCTGCTAATTTCTTGCTTACATAATACACTGGCCTTTGTACTTTGTCTTCTTCTCGAACCAGGGTTGTGCTAACGGCGTGAGCCGAGACTGCCAAGTAAACAAACAATTCTTCATGATCCACTGGCTTTGACAAAATCGGCGGTTTCTCTAGCAGTTCCAATAAATTTCGAAAGGCCTCAACACAGTCCGGAGTCCACTCGAAGTTTTTCTTTCCCCTTTTAATTAGATCAAAAAACGGAACGCATTTGTCTGTGGCTTTGGAGATGAATCTACTCAGCGCCGCTACTTTCCCTGCAAGACTTTGGACGTCTTTAATTCTCCTCGGTTCTTCGATATTTCTAATCGCTGCTATCTGGCTAGGGTTGATTTCAATTCCTCGGGAGCTTACAATAAAGCCAAGGAACTTTCCTGATGCCACTCCAAATGAGCATTTCAGAGGATTCAATTTCATCCGATACTTTCGCAGGATACCAAACATTTCCGCCAAGTCTTGCGTATGGCTGGAGGACTGTTTCGATTTGACAAGCATATCATCCACATAAACTTCCATAGTCTTTCCTATTTGATTATAAAACATTCTGTTTACCAAGCGCTGATAAGTGGCTCCAGCGTTTTTCAATCCAAATGGCATTACGACATAACAATACAATCCCAAATTTGTAATGAAGCTCGTATGTTCTTGGTCTGGCACGTGCATAAGAATTTGGTTGTACCCAGAATACGCATCCATGAAAGAGAGAAGTTCATGACCTGCTGTCGAGTCTACAAGCTGGTCAATTCTGGGAAGTGGGAAACTATCTTTAGGGCAGGCTTTGTTCAAATCTGAAAAATCAATAGAAGTCCGCCACTTTCCATTCGGCTTCTTTACCAAGACGGGATTCGATATCCAGTCGGGATATGTCGAATCTCGAATAAATCCATTCTGCTTCAACTTCTCCACTTCCTCTTTCAGAGCAGCCGACCTCTCTGGGCCCAGCATGCGTCTCTTTTGCTTCACAGGCGGATGTTTCGGGTTTACATTCAATTTGTGACTTATAATGGATGGCGATATCCCACACATGTCAGCGTGGGTCCAGGCAAACACGTCTAAGTTTGCCTTCAAGAAGTCCATTAGTTCTTTGGCTCGACGTGGATCCAATTGAGAACCAATCTTCAAAACTTTTGTCGGATCAGCTTCATCAATGGAAATTTCCACTGTCGTTTCATTAGGAGTTGCATTCCTAGCCTCTGGTTCCTCGTCTTTTCTGGGATCCAGGTCTTCAGGCGTTCCTTTGGGCAACTCCTTCGGGGTCAATCTCTCTAATTGCTATGCCGAACCCCCCTTTGATGGAGACGGGGCATCTTTACTCTCAACGTTAAGTCCTTTCATCAACATCTTTAATTCGGCCACATAGCAGGCCCGTCCGGAAACTTGATCCCCTCTCATTACTCCAGTTCCAGCTTCGGTTGGGAACTTAAGTAATAAACACCAAGGGGCGATACAAACTCTGAATTCAGCAAGGGCAGGCCTCCCCAAAAATGCATTATAAGGCGAATCTACGTCCAATACTACGAACTGAAGCATCCGCACTCTTCTGCGTTCTCCTTGCCCCAAGGTCACGGGCAATTCTATGTATCCCATGGGAGCTGTTGACGCCCCGTTGAAGCCTCTGATCCATCCTTCACATGGCTTCAAATCTTCAGATTCAAGCTTCATCTGATCGAATGACTTTTTAAATAAAATATTGACAGAACTTTCGTTGTCTACTAATACCTTATGGACCAATGCCGGCCCAATAGTGGTAGTAATAACCAACGGATCATCAGTGGGTGATTGGATCCCAGTATTGTCTCGGCTGCGGAATACCACGTCGTCAAACATGGTCTTCTGTTGTTTTATGGGGGTGATATCTTCCAAATCATCACCTTCATTTACATCTAAGTGCTTGGCAGCATTTACATATTGATCCATTGATCTGAAACTTCGGATTGCCGGGTGAGGTCCACCCACTATGGAGTTGATAACAATTCCTTTACCTTTCTGGTGCGCTGTAGGCTTGGGAGCAGGTAGAATCTGTTTTGGAGCTTGCTCTCCTTGCCCTCTGTCCCTCGGGGCAACTTTGTATTCATCCAACTTCCCTTCACGCAGCAGCTTCTCAATCAAATCCCTCAAATGCCGACATTCATTGGTTGAATGCCCATGAGTTCCATGAAACAAACAAAATTTCCCTGTTGCCATTTCTTTCTCGGTCGAATCACGAGGTGGCGGTCTTTTGTACTGCAAAACATTGTACGTATCCAGGTAAATATTCTCCAGGGTGTCGTTCAATGGTGTATAATTCTCATAGGTCTGGAATCGGGGTCTTTTGTTAGGATCACCTCCCCCATTTCTGTTTCTTCTGTTACCGTTCGGATTACGGTTATTGTTGTTGTTACCCCCGCTTCCAGCGTTGTTGTTTCCACCCTTGTTTCCCACATTTACTTCAACCTTGCCAGAACTTTCCCCAGACTGCTTCACGGCGATATTACTCTGCACATTTTCTTTTGAAGCCGTCTCAAACTTTATCTTTCGGTTTGCCCTGGCCTCCTCTCGCCTTAGATAAATATCGGCCTTTTCGTAGAATATCTCTCTTGTGGAGGGTGTTTTCCCAAAAAGGTAATCTCCAAACTCAGATTCAGGATCGACTCTGTAACACCCCACGTCCATTAATGTCACTCACAAAGGGAATGCATTAACTTCCATGGAGGTTTTAAGTGAATATAGAACAGTAAAATTACAACAAGACAGATATAAAATAGTACTTGGAAATTCAAAAACTTTATTTCATTGTAGCAGAAGTCAAAACATGTTTGATTACATCATAACACCATATTCAATGTCAAGTACAATATCTATCTTGATAAAACAAGTACATAATCCCATTACATGAATAGCCATTAAAAAGAAAGATAACAAGTTGGACTTTACTTCAGCAGTCCAAGCTTTCCAGAAGATAAGCGATCCAACTAGACTCCACTAGAACTTGGCCCAACCTGCGGACCTGAAGGGAGAAAAAGGATGGAAAAGAGGGGGTCAGACATAAAGTCTGGTGAATATGATAATTCTACAATACTATTACCAAAATAACTGGACTAAGGCATAAGCTGGAAAACAAGAAAATGTCTATGAAGAGCAGATTAAGGACATAGACAATCGCTAAAGGCAACGTTATAGGCGCTCCTAAATACTAAAGGATAAACACTATACTGCACCACACCAGTCACCCTAAAGATTCATCCCACTTAGCTTCACTTAGAAACTTTCCCAATGGCTTTACGTACCTCTAGCTGACTACATAGGTGCCGCCTGCCCCTATCTCCACTAGGTGTACCCTACTTCCCATTATTCGATCAGCTCCCTAACTCGTAGATACCCGTGCTGGCCCCACAGTGGGGTGTATCACTCCCCTAAAGTGGCAACCTGATACAACGGACATGCACGGCTTATACCTACACGATGCAACAACGTCTTACCTACCAGCCCGGGTCCACACACGCATATGAAACCCGTTGGACTTGCGTTGCCACCGCTCCCTGTTTTGGCCTCTTATAGTCAAACCCAGTATGCGTGTCCCGTCCTCGACTTGGGTCGAGCCCACAAAGATACGTTTTGGGAAACTGGTTGAAATGGGCCCCCACTATTTACCACAAGCATTCCACCTAAGCTTGTCCCCATTAGTCCATCCCACTTAACCCACTTAGTCATGTTCATTTACATGTGTGTTTGGTTAAGTCTAATCGTATTTCAAATGCCTCTAAAGGCAACCACCAGATTCCTCATGCCACCCAAGGCACCTACTTAACCCCCATGTCCCACCTTACATGATTATCTGGTTAAGTATTTCTTAGTTCATTAAGGCCATAACCTCATAAAGACCTCTCACATTAGACTGGCATTTATGGCAGCTGGATTTGCCGGGCGGGTCCGGCAGTCTTACACCATAAAAGAGTCTAACCTCGTGTCTTTACAACTGTTATGCTTTAGTTTGGGCCTAGGACCTCTCACATTGGGCCGACATTTGTGACTACTGGATTTGCCGGGCGGGTCTGGGCAGGTTTACATCACAAACGGGTCCAACCTCGTGTCCTAAGCATTGATTATTAATAATAATCCACTTTCCCCCAATTTTAATAATTCCCTACTTGAATTATTAATTACTTCCAATTTTTAACAATGTCCATAATTGACTCAATTATGGACATTCATTCATGGTATGCAACATCTTACAAAATTGCACCCAATTTATTAATTCCTAATATTACCCCTACCCCATGTTTGAACGTTTATTCGCAAAATATATGTTAGACTCGAATAGCCTAACTCATAGCATAAAAGAGATTATCATAATAACAACATGTATATGTGACCAAATGAATCATAATAAGGGGTGAAACTTGCATATGTCCAACTTGCATAGATTATACATGTCATGGATCTAAAGGTGTCAACTTGTTCAAAATTCACCTAATATAATCTCAATCAATTTTCATAAACTTACATATGAACATGTGTGAATCAACATCATCTAATTTTTTAACAACATGGTTTTATATGGGTACACCTAACTCAATAGGCAAATTCCCATAATCAAGTTTTATTTAATTATAGTTTCAAGTTTATGGGTACACCTAACCTAATAGGCAAATTCCCATAAACAAGATCCATTTAAATTAAAAAAAAACATAACTTTAAGCATGATCCAACAACATCATGATTTTTCAACATAATATAGCATGATTTATAACATGGCATAGTATGATAGTATAACATAGCTTGACATGATTCTCAACATAGCACGACATAGCATAAGAGAATTTACAACATAGCATGACATAGCATATATAATTTACATCATACGACAACATAATAACATAATAAGAGATCCACAATATATAGAATTTACAATTACAAATCACATCACTTTCTTATGATCCATTCATAACTGAGTCAAATTAGTTTGTAATAGTCTTGTGAGAATCATCATACTCACCAACAAAAGAAGAGAATTAGAGAGATAGTTCTTTGGTTTGATTTGTTTTGTTGAGTAGAATTTAGTTGTAGATGATTAGGCTTCCTCTTCTTAGTTTGTGACGGCTATGCTGAACTCCATGGCAGCAGCATGACGGTAGCTTCTCTAATTTTACAAGTGATTTAGGTCTAGGGTCTACCCACTTATTTATAGATTTTAGAATTCATTTAGGCCATTAGATTTAACCTAGAAATAACCGCAGCCGTTCAGACAAGATGGGGTTTATCTTGTTGACTCAGCAATGAGTCAGAAGTGACTCAGCAAACACTCAGCATATTAATAAACTTCTATTCATGTCATATATATATATATTTTCTACAATGTACATATGAGATACATCCCCCTTTACTTATTATTGTTTTAATATACATATTAGATACATCCCCTCTCTCACACACTTATTAATATTTTTATATTCATATTAGATACATCCCCTCTCTTACACACTTATTAATATTTTTATATTCATAATAGATACATCCCCTCTCTTACATACTTATTAATGTTTTTATATTCATATTAGATACATCCCCTCTCTTACATACTTATTAATATTTTTATATTCATATTAGATACATCCCCTCTTCTACACACTTATTATTATTTTAGCAAATTTAGTGTTAATAGAAAATTCGGGGTGTTACATTCTCCCCTCCTTTTAGGATTTCGTCCCCGAAATCTTCAAGTCTGGAAGAATGTATATCCTACCATCCAAACGTCCATCTACTCATCCATCATACACAGGCATCCATTGTCCTTAAAAGACTTCTAATGCTTTATGATCATATGCAAGTGTGTGTACATGTCCTTACCTAATGCGAAATCAGGCGGTCTACTGATTCAGTTGACCTCCTTAATGCAAATATGTAAGTGTCATGAATCCATTATGTATGCAAAAGATCCTAATTGCTTACATACTACTTCTATATGTGTGCACACCCATTCAACCGAATGCAGCATCCATATGATGGTACAACCATTATACATCCATTATACTAAATACATCCATATATATGCAATATGCAATATGAAGTGACTGAGCCGATCTAGTGCCTAAAGTGTGTGTATATATGCATCCACGAGCAACCACTAGCAAACACTTGCATCCATTTTGCATCCATCATACATAACATGTCTCAAACACATGTTTCAACCATAGGATTATCCTAACTAAAGGTCAAAGATACTAATGAGAGGACATACTAAAGATAAGATAAGATAAGCTAAGCGATAAAGGAGAAATTAAAAGACATACCCTCAAAAAGAAAAGGGTACAACGAACGCATCTTCTCTTCTGTCTCCCAAGTTGCGTTGCTCTCATCATCTCCCCATTGCACTTTAACCAGTCTGACCTCTCGATTCCTCAACTTTTTGATCTCCGACCCAAGAATGCATGTAGGAGCTCGTCTAATTGTTGCATCACGCTCTATTTCCACCTCTTTAAGCAAGCTCGGCTCTACCACCTCCGCGGTCTTGTGCAAACACTTTCTCAAATGTGATACATGGAATACGTCGTGTACTCCACTAAGTTTCTCAGGCAACTCCACCCTATATGCCATCTTCCCAATCCTGTTTTTTTACAGGAAACGGCCCTACAAACCTTGGTGCTAATTTCCCCATGGACCCAAAGCGAACAACATTCTGTAACGGAGATACTTTGATAAAAACCATGTCCCCAATGTCAAACTCAAGATCTGTCCTCCTCTTATCAGCATACGATTTTTGCCTATCTTGTGCTGCTTTCATCCTCCTTCGAATCAACTCAATCTTCTCCGAGGTTTCCCTAACCATATCGGGCCCAAGTAGGATTTTATCGGTAGATTCCCACCAACATGTAGGCGAACGGCAAGGCCTTCCATAAAGAGCTTCGAAAGGTGCCATGCCAATACTAGACTGAAAGCTATTATTATATGCGAATTCTACTAACGGAAGGTGCTCTTCCCATGTACCCCCAAAGTCTAGGATACAAAGACTTAAAAGATCCTCTAGAATGCGATTCACCCTCTCGGTCTGGCCGTCTGTCTGAGGATGATATGCGGTGCTCAAACATAGCTGAGTCCCTACCGCCTCTTGTAAACTCTTCCAAAATTCGCTAGTAAAGATGGGGTCACGGTCGCTTACTATACTAGAAGGAATACCGTGCAAACGAACTATCTCCTTAATGTATACAGAAGCCAACCACGGAGCAGTCCTCTTACTTTTCACGGGAATAAAATGGGCGCTTTTAGTAAGTCTATCTACTATAACCCAAATCCCCGTGTTACCCTTCCTTGATCTTGGTAATCCATCCACAAAATCCATTGAGATGCTTTCCCATTTCCATAGTGGAACTTCTAATGGGTGAAGCAACCCACCGGGTTTCTTTTGTTCTGCTTTAACTCGTTGGCACACCAAGCATCTAACGACGTACTCGGCCACATCCTTTTTCATACCGGCCCAAAAGAAAACCCGCTTCATATCTTTGTACATCTTATCCCCGCCGGGATGAATGGTCATTTTTGAGCGATGAGCATCATCAAGAATGGCCTTCCTTAAGTCTTCGTCTTGTGGTACACAAAATCTATTATCCCTTCGTAACCAACCCTTATCGTCTAGGGTATACCTACGAAGATGGCTTGACGACTCCCCCCCCCCTTTGAGCTTTTCTACTATCTCAACCAACTGTGGGTCGTCTCGCTGTGCCTCACCAACCCATCCTAGAAGTGTAGGTCTAACCTCCAAGGATGCTAACAGACCGGGTACTAAGTCAACGGAGGGTCTAAAGTCAAACATAGAGATGGATTCTAAGCTTTGTCGTTCAACAAACAACGGACTCAAGGACAACCTTTTCCTACTTAAGGCGTCTGCCACCACGTTACCCTTGCCCGGGGTATATGCTATTTCAAAATCGTAGGAGGCTAAGAATTCCATCCACCGTTGCTGCCTTAAATTCAAATCCTTCTGAGAGAATAAGTATTTTAATGATTTTTGGTCAGTGAACAGTTCGAATTTCTCACCACGAAGATAGTGACGCCAAGACTTAAGCGCGAAAACAATTGCGGCTAGCTCTAAGTCATGCGTGGGGTAATTCTTTTCATGAACCCTCAACTGCCTTCCACCATAGGCTATTACTCTTCCCTCTTGCATGAGGACCGCGCCAAGTCCCGTCCCACAAGCATCAGTATAGATGGTAAACGGTTTATTCCCGTCTGGCAGCACTAAGACTGGGGCTGAAGTTAAGGCTCTCTTTAAACGTTGGAACGCATCATCGCAATCTTTGTCCCACGTAAAAACCAGGTTCTTCTTCGTTAACCGTGCTAATGGAGCTGATATTTTTGCGAAGTCTTTGATAAACTTCCTATAATAGCCAGCCAACCCCAAGAAACTTCTTACTTCGGTTGCATTTTTAGGGACCTTCCAATCTTGGATGGCCACCACCTTTGCGGGATCCACTGCTATCCCTTCTTTGGAAACCACGTGCCCTAAGAACCGTACTTCCTTCCTCCAGAAGTGACACATAGAAAATTTTGCCTTAAGGTTATGCGCTCGAAGGGTTTCCAACACTTCCCTAAGATGTAGGGAGTGCTCTTCTTTATTCTTAGAAAAGACTAAGATGTCATCCACAAAGACTACCACGAATTTGTTAAGGTATTCCCTAAACACCCTACTCATCAAATCAACAAAATATGCAGGGCCGTTTGTCAAACCAAAGGGCATCACTAGCCATTCATAGAATCCGTCAGGAGTCCTAAAAGCAGTCTTATCTATACTATCCTCAGCCACTCTCAGTTGATGAAAGCCAGTGGCTAAGTCCAACTGCGAAAACACTGAGGCGCCAACTAACTGATCAAAGAGATCGTCAATCCTCGGCAGTGGGTGTCGGTTCTTTTTAGTAAGCTTGTTTAGTTCTCTATAGTCCATACAAAGTCTAAGAGACCCATCCGCCTTTGTGGCAAAAACTACTGGAGCACCCCACTCCGATATACTACGTCTTATGAGCCCCTTCTCAAGCAACTCCTTTACTTGCTTATTGAGTTCCCTCCTTTCACGAGGAGCCATGTGGCGCACTGGCAAAGATACGGGTTTAGCATTATCCACAAGATAAATTCGAAAGTCTATCTCCCGCTTTGGAGGTAAGCCCTTCACCTCCTCAAACACATCCGGATATTCCCGGACCACTTCTACCGATCGCAGGTTCTCTACAGACGCGTCAAGCGATTCAAGATAACTTAGCATAACGGAATTTATGGGATTACAAAAGATGTCGAGAGCATTTCCAAGGCGAGTCACAAGCCTAACTACTCTCCTTTCACAATCAAGAATGGCCCTATTTCTAGACAACCAATCCATTCCTAAAATTAGCCCATAGCCCGTGAAGCCCAATACATAAGCATCACATCTAAATTCAACGCTAAGTATAGAGATTTTCAAATCCAAACATATCATGGTCCAATGAGCCGAACCCCCAATTGGATTTGAAACGACCAAGGGATCCTCTACTAAACTGGTGTTCAAGTGCAGTGATTCAACTAATGATGCAGAAATAAACGAATGAGATGCGCCAGAATCGAATAAGGTACGGACAGGATGATCAAACAGAAAAACTAAGCTTTCAACAGAAATTGTTCTACCTCTTTCTTGCAGCGGTGGGGCCGCAATAGCCTGAACTTGCCCCCTTGCCTGCCCTGGTGCCATAAGAGCCTGCACCTGTCCTCCCGAGGTAGACCCTGCCCTCTGCCCCTTCTTTGGACAGTCCTTCACTAAATGTCCCGCATCTCCACAATGAAAACAACCAGTCTTCTTTTTCTTTCTACAATCTTTGCTGAGATGGCCAGGCGTCCCACAATTGAAGCATTTCTTCTTCCCTTTGCCATTATTGTTTTTACCACCCTTCTTATTTTGCTGTTGGGGTTTCTTCTGATCCCCTTTCTTTTCAACTGCCTTATCCTCATGCATAAGTGCCATTTCTACTAGCTTTTCAAAGGTGGCTCCCATAGGGATGTGGGTCATAGCCAACCCTTGCAACGGTTCATTCAAGCTTCTAACGAACCTCAAAGCTTTCTTCTATGGCGTGTTCACCAACTCCAAGCCAAACCTTGCTAACTGATTAAATTTATTGACATATTCCTTTACTGATGAGCTCCCTTGCTTTAGTGCCAGGAATTTTTCCATATTTAAGTTCTCCTCTGCCCTTGAAAGAAACTTTGCCTCAAACCTTCGTCTGAAATCCACGCATGAATCAACTGGACGTTCCCCGTTAGTGACCTCCCACCAAAACGAGGCCTCTCCCTTCATTAACCAAGCAGCTAAACGGACTTTCCTCCCATCTTCCACTTCAAAGATATCCAACAATTCCTCAGTCTCCTTAAGCCAATCTCTGGCCTCCACAAACGTCTCAGTCCCTTGAAAAGTTTTTCCTCCCATAGCCTTGAATTCCTTGCACGTCTTTGCAAAAGTGTCAACACCAGGAGGAGGAGGAGGAATGGGTGCAACTAGGGGTGGAGGAGTATCCGCTGGGCCTGCAGTGGTGGCCCTAGCCTCCAAGTATCTCCTAAACCACCCTGGAATCATCACACCTTCTGGGAGATTAAGATCTTCAGCCATGCTGAAATGAAAAAGGAAAGATTCAAAATGGAGAATTCGAAAGATAAAGATAAGGATGTGGCTATTTGGGATTATGTTTTTCATAAAATCTCTCTTTAAATAACATGTTTTTTTTTTTTTTTTAAAGCACCGCTTCCAAAAATACTTTAGAAAAAAAATATTTTTCTAAAAAAAAATTTTATCTGTTCTGGTAACCTTATGCTCAGATACCTCGTGTAACACCCCACGTCCATTAATGTCACTCACAAAGGGAATGCATTAACTTCCATGGAGGTTTTAAGTGAATATAGAACAGTAAAATTACAACAAGACAGATATAAAATAGTACTTGGAAATTCAAAAACTTTATTTCATTGTAGCAGAAGTCAAAACATGTTTGATTACATCATAACACCATATTCAATGTCAAGTACAATATCTATCTTGATAAAACAAGTACATAATCCCATTACATGAATAGCCATTAAAAAGAAAGATAACAAGCTGGACTTTACTTCAGCAGTCCAAGCTTTCCAGAAGATAAGCGATCCAACTAGACTCCACTAGAACTTGGCCCAACCTGCGGACCTGAAGGGAGAAAAAGGATGGAAAAGAGGGGGTCAGACATAAAGTCTGGTGAATATGATAATTCTACAATACTATTACCAAAATAACTGGACTAAGGCATAAGCTGGAAAACAAGAAAATGTCTATGAAGAGCAGATTAAGGACATAGACAATCGCTAAAGGCAACGTTATAGGCGCTCCTAAATACTAAAGGATAAACACTATACTGCACCACACCAGTCACCCTAAAGATTCATCCCACTTAGCTTCACTTAGAAACTTTCCCAATGGCTTTACGTAACCCTAGCTGACTACATAGGTGCCCCCTGCCCCTATCTCCACTAGGTGTACCCTACTTCCCATTATTCGATCGGCTCCCTAACTCGTAGATACCCGTGCTGGCCCCACAGTGGGGTGTATCACTCCCCTAAAGTGGCAACCTGATACAACGGACATGCACGGCTTATACCTACACGATGCAACAACGTCTTACCTACCAGCCCGGGTCCACACACGCATATGAAACCCGTTGGACTTGCGTTGCCACCGCTCCCTGTTTTGGCCTCTTATAGTCAAACCCAGTTGCGTGTCCCGTCCTCGACTTGGGTCGAGCCCACAAAGATACGTTTTGGGGTACTGGTTGAAATGGGCCCCCACTATTTACCATAAGCATTCCACCTAAGCTTGTCCCCATTAGTCCATCCCACTTAACCCACTTAGTCATGTTCATTTACATGTGTGTTTGGTTAAGTCTAATCGTGTTTCAAATGCCTCTAAAGGCAACCACCAGATTCCTCATGCCACCCAAGGCACCTACTTAACCCCCATGTCCCACCTTACATTATTATCTAGTTAAGTATTTCTTAGTTCATTAAGGCCATAACCTCATAAAGACCTCTCACATTAGACTGGCATTTATGGCAGCTGGATTTGCCGGGCGGGTCCGGGCAGTCTTACACCATAAAAGAGTCTAACCTCGTGTCTTTACAACTGTTATGCTTTAGTTTGGGCCTAGGACCTCTCACATTGGGCCGACATTTGTGACTACTGGATTTGCCGGGCGGGTCCGGGCAGGTTTACATCACAAACGGGTCCAACCTCGTGTCCTAAGCATTGATTATTAATAATAATCCACTTTCCCCCAATTTTAATAATTCCCTACTTGAATTATTAATTACTTCCAATTTTTAACAATGTCCATAATTGACTCAATTATGGACATTCATTCATGGTATGCAACATCTTACAAAATTGCACCCAATTTATTAATTCCTAATATTACCCCTACCCCACGTTTGAACGTTTATTCGCAAAATATATGTTAGACTCGAATAGCCTAACTCATAGCATAAAAGAGATTATCATAATAACAACATGTATATGTGACCAAATGAATCATAATAAGGGGTGAAACTTGCATATGTCCAACTTGCATAGATTATACATGTCATGGATCTAAAGGTGTCAACTTGTTCAAAATTTACCTAATATAATCTCAATCAATTTTCATAAACTTACATATGAACATGTGTGAATCAACATCATCTAATTTTTTAACAACATGGTTTTATATGGGTACACCTAACTCAATAGGCAAATTCCCATAATCAAGTTTTATTTAATTATAGTTTCAAGTTTATGGGTACACCTAACCTAATAGGCAAATTCCCATAAACAAGATCCATTTAAATTAAAAAAAACATAACTTTAAGCATGATCCAACAACATCATGATTTTTCAACATAATATAGCATGATTTATAACATGGCATAGTATGATAGTATAACATAGCTTGACATGATTCTCAACATAGCACGACATAGCATAAGAGAATTTACAACATAGCATGACATAGCATATATAATTTACATCATACGACAACATAATAACATAATAAGAGATCCACAATATATAGAATTTACAATTACAAATCACATCACTTTCTTATGATCCATTCATAACTGAGTCAAATTAGTTTGTAATAGTCTTGTGAGAATCATCATACTCACCAACAAAAGAAGAGAATTAGAGAGAGAGTTCTTTGGTTTGATTTGTTTTGTTGAGTAAGTTGTAGATGATTAGGCTTCCTCTTCTTAGTTTGTGACGGCTATGCTGAACTCCATGGCAGCAGCATGACGGTAGCTTCTCTAATTTTACAAGTGATTTAGGTCTAGGGTCTACCCACTTATTTATAGATTTTAGAATTCATTTAGGCCATTAGATTTAACCTAGAAATAACCGCAGCCGTTCAGACAAGATGGGGTTTATCTTGTTGACTCAGCAATGAGTCAGAAGTGACTCAGCAAACACTCAGCATATTAATAAACTTCTATTCATGTCATAAATATATATATATTTTCTACAATGTACATATGAGATACATCCCCCTTTACTTATTATTGTTTTTATATACATGTTAGATACATCCCCTCTCTCACACACTTATTAATATTTTTATATTCATATTAGATACATCCCCTCTCTTACACACTTATTAATATTTTTATATTCATAATAGATACATCCCCTCTCTTACATACTTATTAATATTTTTATATTCATATTAGATACATCCCCTCTCTTACATACTTATTAATATTTTTATATTCATATTAGATACATCCCCTCTTCTACACACTTATTATTATTTTAGCAAATTTAGTGTTAATAGAAAATTCGGGGTGTTACAGACTCCTTCCTTCAATGCCACCAGAATAGTGGGCTCATGCGGGTCACTGACCTCGGTTACAGCTTGGTTAAAACGGTCAAGATATGCCCTCAAAGACTCTCCTGGTGCCTGCTTGATTCTCGATAATTCAATAACACTTTTGGACTTTCGGGCATGGAGTCGGAACTGGTTCATAAAGCGTTCGCTCAGTTCCCTGTAATTCGAAATCGAACGAGGAGGAAGTCGGGTAAACCAGAACAGCGCCACATCTTCTAAGTAGATTGGGAATGCTTTGCACTTCACTTCATCAGGGGCAGCAGCAGCATTCATGAGCCACGAGTATCGCATCAAATGCTGTCCCGGATCAGTCCTTCCGTTGTACTTGTCCATCTGTGGCAAGTTAAAGCGCCGGGGAAATTGGAAGTCGAGGATATCGTCGGTGAAAGGAGTATGGATTCGCTCAATGCCATAATCTTCATTTGTATAGTTCCGGCTCTCGGACATGATCTGGCGAACCATTGCTTGCACATCAGCATTAGTTAGGGGCCGCTCAGGTTCCCTGGCCCTAGTATCCGAGTTCCTTCTGGGCTCTTGTTCAGGAGATGCCCTTCTTCTTCGAGCTGCTTCTGCTCGATTCCATTCCCTGCGCTCCCGGTCGATCTCGGGAGGAGGGGACTGGAGTCTTTGCCCCCGAGTAGGGTCATTGTTTCCTAGTGCTCGTGCAATATCCTCACGAGATCCCAAAGATCCAAATGTCAGCTGCTCCACATTCTGAGGTCGTTCGAGCGGCCTTCGTTCACGGGGCCGCTCTTCCTCAGAAGATGAAGATTGATCCACTGGTGTGTGACGAACCGGCGATGGAGTTCTCTGTCGACGGAGTTCACTAATCTCCCGACTCATGAGCTTCATATTTTCCTGCATCATGAGATTAGTGCGCTCGTGGACTTTCATAGCCTCCCTTGTGCTCTCAAGCATGTCAAGTAAGCGCGAGAAATCTCCTTGAGTGATGGGCGCAGATGGATTGACCTGATCACTAACCCTGGTGGCTGGAATCGAAGCATTCGTAGGGACTCGAGTGGAGGTTCCAGCTTCACCAAGCGTAGGATCGGATCGAAGATAGGAGGTCGGGTCGGTTCGGAGCTGGGGAGTCTGGTCGGGTCGGTACGTGGCAAGCTGCTCGGGTCGGTTCAGATTGGGGGAATGCACTGCTTCAGAGTCTCCTACCCGGATCGGATCGGAGCTTTCCCCCTGTAGGCGGCTCGGATTTCCTGCATTGGTTCTTCCTGCTGCTGAACTCTGCCCACGAGACCTTGTTACAACCGCATTTTGCTGATCTTCGCCAGCTCCATTTCCTCGACCAGATTGAACTTCTTTGCCTTTTCCTTTGGCCATGATTCTTTGACAATCACTTCAACAAATATAAAAGAGCGTAGAAACTTAAGGATTAAATTCTTTGAACTCAACGGTCCAAAAAGTAGAATGAAATCCCGGAAAATAAAGAATTCAGATGAGGTTCTTAGTGAAAGCACCAAAATGTTAGACCAAAAAGTGGTTCTAACACCAAAATTGATTAAAAGCAAATGAAATGAGATAAAAATGAAAATGAACACACAGGATTTATAGTGGTTCGGCGAAGAAATGCCTACGTCCACTTATCTTTCACTATATTCAATGATTCAATTGCAAATACAATGTAATATTCACTTGATTCCACTCACAACTCACTTATATTCACTCAATTGACTAAAACAAATAATGAAAAAAGATTTGGATTCTCCGGGAGTACTGGAGTTCGGATTATGGAGGTGGTTGAATTCTCGAAATGCCAAAAAAAGATCCTTTTCTTTGTCTCCAGACGGGGTATTTTTAGGTGTGAATTTGCTCAGAGCCCGATCCGGATCGGAGCCACGTGTCACTCATCCCATCAGCATTGGATTCGGATTGATTTCTACGTTGACAACGCATCAGAATAATGGACGTTATGGGCAGGAACTGGTCATAGCCGATCCGGATATCCAGGCGCTTATGCTGGAGAATGATATGGAAAATGGGTTCGGGTCGGAGGGACACGTATAAGGGGTTCGGATCGGGATACCTGATCCGACCCGGATTGGCTTGGAAACAACGCTCTCTCCTCTTTAGTCTGCTGCGCTCCGCTCCGATCTATCTCCGTAGTAACCAGGTGGCTTTCCGATCCAATTGAGACTATATTGCCCTCCGATCCGAACAGCTATGCCTTACTAATTTCCTCAGCAATAGTTCACCGATCCGAACAGAAGACTTTATCCGATCCGAACCGATACGCTGTTTTGACCCGACCCGAATAACTGCAGCTGTCCGATCTAGGCTGTAGTGTCCTCCCCGATCTGAGTAGTGGCGGTCTCTCCGATCCGAACCGAAGTCTTCTAATTAGAAAGGTTCTTCAATGCTTGACATCTTGACTTTGTGTTGCCTAGTTCACAAAGTAGGATAACAACTATCTTGTCATCATCCTTATGTTTGCTTTCAGTTTATACGTGCCATGTTATCTTTACTTGTTTCTATGTTGAAAGTCACCAGGACTTACCAGTCTTTATGACTGACCCATTTTCTTTTGCCTCTTTTTCTTCCGCCCCCCTCCCCCCAAGGTTCTCAGGGAAGAAACACTACTATTTAGTTTGGACTTCTTTCTGCTTCAAGATAATCATATATGGCTTGGACCTTTCTTGGTTGTGGCTGCTTTACTGTTTTACTTGGGGAACGATTTATGACTATGGTTTTATGCTTCTTTATTATTGCAAGATAGATTTCGATGTAATGGATTTAATGGCATTTTGATGTAAAAGGCTTTAGACCTTTCTAGATTTTAAAGCAATGAAATTTGGTTCTTCTTCCGCTGTTTTTATGTTCTGTCTTGTAATATTTCTGTGTATGTTTACCTAGATAATGCTCCACCAAAGCTAGTGCATTCCCTTTGTGAGTGACCCTAGTGGAGGTGGGGTGTTACACAAAGCTATGCCACAACGGCCGTGCTTTGATCATCAACCACAAGACTCTGCTTTTCAACAGAAGCCTTGATCATTTGCATCTCAGCATGCCACACAGGCAATTCACGCTATGCAACCGATATCAGTCACACATAATGAAATCCTATGTAAGACACACATCCATTTACAAGTTCGTTCTGGTTTGAACGAAACCGGAGGAACCTTATTCCTCGCATATCCATCGATCTCCAAGTACGTCTGGACGATCATCAACTAATTCCCTCCTCTTGGGTGTACATCCCAATCAAGATCATCAGTAATTATCCAAACGATGTGAAGACCTCCGGTCTTCGACCACCGTCTTCATCCTCGACATATCGTCGATTCAGTTATTCAGAATGGGATAAACCCAGCCTTTCCGAATAACTCGCGTATATAATAAACAAGTGTTACACACAAACACAACATACGCCTCATTCCAATTCAGAATATTCTTTTATCAAAATATTCTTAAACTTCGGGAAAGGTTCCCATTAATTTTATCAAAGATAAATTCTTTAAATTTATTCTTTAATCTTCTTTTGAATATCATTTCAAACTAAATTATGGTTTATCCAAACTAATCGGGATTAGCGAACCTTACCGAAGTAATCACTTGTTAAATTTCCCAACCCCAACCTATTCATCTCATGAAGTAAAACTGGTCATACTTCATATCTAACACCACAGTGTTATCGGTAAATTCAATTACCATTTAACGTTCAAATCTAATTGAAAATATCTTTCAAACGAATCCGAAAAATCAAAATTTCATAGTGGGGATAAAAAGTTTCGCCCAGTTGAAAATTTAGAATAGTCACTGTGGAATTCCGGCCCTTAAAAATGAAATTTTGCAAACGACCTCTGTTCTCGACGAAACTACTTTTGTTGGATTCGGGATGTCAAATTATTGCAAGGTTTCAAAATTCATAATTTTCTGAATTAATATGTGAGAGTGGCGAAGTAAAACTTGTTTTGACAGTTTCAATCAATTTCGATCGACCAGAAAATGGCCATTTTTCAAATGGTCTCAGAATTTGATGAAATAAGTTTTGTTAAGACTGTATCATCAATACAAAGCTAGAAATAATTTTTCTGTAATTTTTAGAGTCCGTATGTGGTCCCGGTAAATTGAAATGTATGTTTGAATTGAATATATATATATTTATATTTCAAAATAAACGAAAACTGATTGAAGCGATAAAATTGGCTTACGGGACATATCCCATTGTGTTCAAAATGGGGGTATTTAGCTTGGGGCTACACTCGTTGGGTTTGATTTGGAATTCGGATGTGAAAATACCAATAAAAATTTAAATATATAGATGGGCCAATAGGATTTTTTTAAAATATTAATTCATTTTCAAAATATTTTCTTTCTCCCCGTAAAACCTCTTGATCGAAGGCGGAAACCGCCTCTTTTCTTCCTCACCAATTGTGCTTCCTGCACGCAAATTCAGACCCCGCATCTAGTTAGGGTTTTTGTAGATCTCGACCTAAGCTTCAAATCCATATATGGTTTTCTAAGTATCATGTAGTATATCGAGAGATTCACCTCTTCTAAGTTCATCGCTTTGGACCGCTACCGTGAGAAGCTCCGGCCACCGAAGTGGGCCCCTTTCCCTGGCGCACGTGCGCCTCTCCAAGCCCTACGCCATTGCGAAGTCCGACCGGATTTCGCGTTGTTGTTACAGGTTTACCCTGAACTATATTTTTAAATGACATTTGTTCATTAACCCAATTAATAGTGAAAATATAATTTGGAATTTATAAATCTTTTTATTAAGATTTGAAAAGAAAATTTCCAAAGTCAAATTTTCCAATTTATTATATTAAATTGGAATTGAGTGGAAATTCGATTTGATAATAATCGAGATAGGCTTCTGTAAAAGAGGACTGTTACTATATATGGAATTTAAAAGGCTTTGCCATTATTCCATTTATATTATTGGTCTGATACGGAGATTTATATTGATTATGTATTGATGTGATTTCTGTGGAAATTCCGTATTTAATAGAAAATGATTTTAAGTTTATCGTGAACTGTGTTTTAAATGACATAGGTTCTTTAACCCAGTTATAGACAAGATTAATTTCTTAAAAGTTGAATAATCATAAAATAACGATTTTTGATATAAAAAATCAAATTGGAGTTTTAATAAATCTTTAAAAAGAAGATTTAAGAATAAATTTAAAAGAATTTATCTTTGATAAAATTAATGGGAACCTTTCCCTAATAATATGAATATTTTATTAAAAGAATATTCTGATTTGGAATGAGGCATATGATGTGTCTTTATAGCAATTGATTTTTTATTATTAAATACGCGAGTTAATCAGAATGACCGGATTTAACCCATTCTGAATAATTACTACGACGATTAAAGTCAAAGACATTGAAGATGGTGGATCAAGACCGGCGATCTTCACATCGAATGGACAACTACTGATGCCTGGCATTGCGTAGGTCCTAGTAAAGGGTTAAAAGTGGTAGTTTGTCTGGACGTACTTGTTGATTGTCCGGATATGCCAGCACCTCTCTTCCTTATTGGACATATGGGACGAGGAACAAGGCGTCTCCGGTTTCGTTCAGACCCAGAACAGACTTGTAAATGGATGTGTGTCTGACATTAGATTTCATTCCATGTAAATTGGTTTCTATTTAATATATATCTGTGGTGGAGGAGAATTTATTCTCTTTCTTAACACCCTTCTTTGAGATGCACGAGCTCAGAGGTTATATATTTGTAGCTTCGATCGCATGGCGTGAATTGTCAATGTCGCATGCCAAGATGCAAATGATCGAGGCTTTTGTTGAAAAGAAGAGCCTTGTGGTTGATGATCAAAGCATAGCCTATTTTGGCATAGCTTTGTGTATAATGTTACTTCGCGAGCCTCACACCCGGTATGAGTCAAAAAGGGGACAAGTGAACGTAGGGAGTGCACACGTTTCATTCTAGCTAGAAGTGGTGTCAACGTTTACAAGGCCTGACATTTTACTTATGTGGATGATGGAATTTTCGAGGCCTCCGATTTATTGGTCGATTGTGACCATTTTATAGTTTCAATAGGACTGAGAAGCGTGCGTTCAGGCATAACTAATCCACTAATGTTATTTGTGGACCGGCACTGAAGTATCCAAGGGTTGCCCGTATGTGTGATCCTGAGACATTGCTATAGTGTCTCGAATCAGTAAGGAGATTGTTCCTAGCCTTGACTCATGATGGAAATCCCACTTCCAATATGACATCATGCGACTTTGATTGTAGAACTAGTATGGCGACATACTGGGATGAGGTACTATGCCGTCAATGACTAATACATTATGATTGAAATGTTTTTGAAATATATATACACTAATAATAATATCAAATCCGTTTTTATCGTATCGAGCATTTTTGACCATTATAAGGTGAAACTCTATCCTCCGGTTTGCATTGCATTGTGTGATGGGACTTGAGTCTTATACTGGTTTCATTTTTATAAAAAGCATTGCGTTGTTTAACGATTTACTTTATTTATTCACTAGCGATCCAATGGAGTAAACCCGTTCCGCAGTAGCGGCGTGGTCGTGATTAGCCATATTGTTAGATAAGATAGGAAAGATTTCTCATAACAGTCCCATGACTGACCCGTAGTTTGTTTCACTTTGCAAAATCGGGTGCCCTCTTTTCCATACGGGCAGTAGAGTAGCTTATTTTGCAGATATATTGAGCAAGATTTTGGATCGAAGCTTAAAGCTATGTCCAGAGCATTGATAGACTTCCGCTGCATCAGATTATTTATTCTGTTGCACTGTATTTAATTCATTGTAAATTTATCTTCCGCTGTATTATATTCAATGTACTCTAATATTCTGTACTCTGATGTAACATTATTATGATGTTTATAAAAGTCTGTTGTTATTTGTTCTGATATGCTGTATTCCCGGAGTTAGCATATTTGGGGTTTTGAACGGTCTTAGTTGATTTTGCGATCGATTTTGTCCGGGCGAAATCCGGGTCATTACAGTTGGTATCAGAGCCCTGTTTAGCTCAAATCTTTGGGGTATAACTCGTTAGAACTGAACAAAAGACTCATCAGAGATTAGATTAGTAATATCCAACAAGAATACTCATTAGAGATAGTGTAATAACCCGGAAATTCGAGCCAATTTAATTTTTTTTTTGGTGATTTTAGTTAATTTTGAATATTTAAAATGATTTATTTTAAATAATAATGGCGAGAAATTTATTTTGAATAGAATTAGAATGAATATATTTATTTAAAACGTCGTTAGAATATAAATAATTTATTTTTAGTTATAAAAGAAATTGAAAATGGCTCGGTAGTTTGAAAATTCGATTTCAAAGTTCAAATGAATGTCCAGGATTCGAAATAAACCAGATTTTAGTGAAACCAGAAATATTAGAATCTAATTGAAAATATCTTTCCAACGAATCCGAAAAATCAAGATTTCATAGCGGGAAAAAAAAGTTATGTCCAGTTGAAAATTCAGAATAGTCGTTACGGAATTCTGGCCCTTAAAAATGGAAATTTTGCAAACGACCTCGGTTCGCGGCGAAACCACTTTTGTTGGACCCGTGATGTCAAGTTATTGCTAGATTCCAAAACTCATAATTTTCTGAATCAGTATGTGGGCGTGGCGAAGTTAAACGTGTTTTGACAGTTTCAATCAATTTCGACCGACCAGAAAATGACCATTTTTAAAATGTTCTCAGAATTTGACGAGATTTGTTTTCTTAGAGCCGTATCGTCAATACGAACCTAGAAAATATTTGTCTAGAATTTTTAGAGTCAGTATGTGGCCCCGGCAAATTGAAATGTACATTCAAATTCAATATATACTGATTTATACTTTGAATTCGACAAAAACTGATATTAACGATCGAATTGGCCTTCGTGACATATCCCATTGTGTTCGGAATGGGGGTAATTAGCTAGGGACTATAGTCATTGGGCCTTGTCTGGTGTTCAAATAAAAAGTTCACCCTGTTGGAAAATTAAAATAATTAAATATTATTATATAACCCCAGACCCCTTTTTATTTTCTCCTAAACCACCGCTTGTTTCAAAATCAGAGAGAAACCCATGACCTAATTTCCCGTCGCCCTTCACCCCGCGGTTCCTTCCAGCGACGCTGGCGCCGACCACCCCGGCCTTCCCCCATCGTCCTCCGACGATCTCCTTCCCCCTCTTCATTCGTTTGGCCCCAAACCCCAAATCAGCGAAGATTCGCACCCTTCAGCCAACTGTGGGGCCGCCCTTGTCACAACTCCACCTACGCCTCCCCCAGATGTCAGCCACCACCTTTCCGACCCTCCACCACCGCTGTGGACCCCCCTCCGCTGAAGAAACTGAAAACGTTAAGTTTTATCTTTTTTTTTATTTAAAGGTAATTAGTTTAAAAGTATGAAAATCAGTTTTATATATGTTTATATATAATATGGCATTGTCAAAATATACTATGTAATTTTTATAATGTAATTGAATTTTAAAAAAATAGGATTTATATTTAAAAGCTTTGATTTTTCTTCGTTTAAGAGTTATGTTTTTTATGTTAAGCAAAGTTATGATTTTCAAAAATATAAAGTTATGATTTTTATTTTAACTATAAAAAGCTTAGATTTGTATAGGAAAAAGATTTGATTTTTAATGTACGAAAAATATGATTTTTGTTTATTTAGAAATATGATTTTTATTTATATTTTTAACATATAAAGATTAAATTTTTAATTAGAGAAAAGCTTCAATTTTTATTTATGTAAAAATAGGATTTTTATTAACATAAAGATGAGATTTTTATGTATAGAAAAATATGAAATTTCTTATATATGAAGCGATAGAAAAATATGAACTTTCTTATATATGAAGTGATGTAAAAATATGATTTTTATATTATAGAAAGAATAAAAATATGATTTTTATATTATAGAAAAAATAAAAATATGATTTTTATATTATGGAAAGAATAAAAATATGATTTTTATATTATAGAGATAATAAAAATATGATTTTTATATTGGTAGAGTATTAAAAATATGATTTTTAATGTATAGAACATCATATTAAAAATGTGATTTTAATATGAACAGCGTGGAGAAGACTGCGTTGGAAGTACGGCCAGATCCAGATGTTCTGAATTTCAGAAATGAAATGGCGGAGTGGAACCACAATGTCAGAACTCCTCTCTTTTATTTTGATTTCTAGTTGAAATATATACTAGGATGCAGACGGTGCTTAGTAGCACCCGACACCCATTGTCCACAGACCATGGATGACTTGTTTGTTTAATTGGTGTGTTGTGAAAGTTGATTGTGTGATGTGGAATGGAATAAAATATTTCACAGTGGAAAATATTTTATAGTTAAAAATATATTTTTTAACGTGTATATAAAATAAATAGTAATAAACAAATCAGACGATTTGTTTATACATTGATTTGACTGATATTGATTGGGACGATAAATTTTACACATCGCCCAAATGCACAAATAAAATCCATGTTTGTTGATATAAAACCCCACACGGGTATTGGGATGAGATTTGACGTACACTAATCCCGATTGTTTAGTTGTATGTCAATCGATGGGTTTACAGACTGTGTAAGCGTTAATTATTTATATTTAATGCTTATGTAGTTGCGTGATGCACTCTGGATGATGGTTGATGATTTATCGTTGCTATTATATACATGTGTTGTAGGGAATCCATATAATGAACGTTATATGGTAATTGATTGGGCCTCATTCCAATTTGGAAAATAAGGAATATTATAAAAGAAAATTCATGTGTTGAATAGAAAGAAAATATTCATGTGTTGAATAAAAATATATATTCATGTGTTGAATAAAAATATATATTCATGTGTTGAATAAAAATATATATTCATGTGTTGAAGAAAATATTCATTTGTTGAATAGAATAACGAAGTTATTGAAATATATAAAGCCGTGTTTGTTAGATATGCACCATTTTGACGCGAACGATATTTATATCGATTATATTCGTTTTTATAATGATTATAGAAAAAGAAGTGATTTCAAAATATAACGTTTCGAAAATATTATCATTTGTATATCGATGTTGTGGAATATTCAATTTTGATTCGAAATTGAATATGAAGTTGAAATCGCTTCAAAAACGAATTTAAAACGATTTATAAAATACGTTTTAAAAGGAAATCGATGAAATATATATAATGTATATAATATATATATTAAATGGCCTGAATAGAACGCGCCGCGCCGCGGTAGTTCGCGAATTTCGACCATTGACTACGAATTGATATTACGGGAGATTTGACCGTCGGATTCTACTTAAACCAGAACCGTTGGGTTCGTATCAAAAAGAGCTTCCTAACGAATATTAGAGATTTGAAATCTAACGGTTGGATTTGGAATTATGTCCAAATCAAATTTGGAAAAGGTCGCTTTAAGTGCAGTTCGATGGCCGTTGATGGAAATCGACTGTACGGGCCTTGATTAAATTATTAAAAAATAGTAATAATTTGTGTACAATCATAAGAAATGAGTTGTGAAGAATTGAGATGAAAATTTCCATATTTGAAAAGATAAAAATAGATTTTTATCGAAATGGACTAGTTTTGAACTAGAATTAAAATTCCATTTAAAATTTTAAAATAAATAAATTGGATTTGAAATGGTTTTGAAATTAACCAGAATTTAAAATAATTGAATTGGAATGGATTTGAATCAAAATTGTATTTGGAATATTTCGATGTTGGATTTCGTGATTATGTAGATATTGTTATGGAAATTTGAAAGATATATTTATATCGTTATGTCCAATACGATATTTGTTGGTCATAGAATTTGATATTAAATATAAGCCGATATATTTTCTATTTAGAGCCTGGTATTTAATATAAAATGGGATTTGGGTTTGTCGTCAATGGTGTCATCACTAACACTGTTCTTAAACCCAGTTGAGAAAAAGACTAAATCTTTTTATTTAGATTTAATGAAGTGTACCAATTAAATGGTATTTAATTGGAATTGAATTTGAATTGATTTTTGGGTTTATCGTGAACGGTGTTTTAAATAACACTTGTTCTTTAACCCGATAATTAATGGAATGTGACTTTGGATTTATAGTGAACCGTGTATTTAATGACATTGGTTCTTTAACCCAGTTAAAGACAGGATATGATTTCCCAAGTTAAATAATCATTGATAGTGATTATTGGGAAGATTAAAACCACATGGAGTTTTAATGAATCTTTAATTTGATTGAAATAATCGGGAATGGAGTATCACCAGTTTTGCTCCAAGCGATAGTTAAATCTTTAATTAGATTTGAACGTGAAATGATAATTGAATGTACTGATAACACCGTGGTGTTAGATATGAAGTATTACCAGTTTTACTTCATGGGATGAATAGCTTAGGATTGGGAAATAAAATAAATGATTACTTCGGTGTGGTTCGCTAATCCCGACTAATTTGAATTGATATTCAAAGGAAGATTAAAAACTAAATTTAAAGAATCTATCTTTGATAAAATTAATGGGAACCTTTCCCAAATTATAAGAATATTTGAATAAAATAATATTCTGAATTGGAATGAGGCGTATGTTGCGTTTGTTTAACACTTGTTTATTATATACGCGAGTTATTCAGAAAGACCGGGTTTAACCCATTCTGAATAACTGATTCGACGATGTGTCAAGGATGAAGATGGTGGTCAAAGACCGGAGGTCTTCACATCGTTTGGATGATTATTGATGATCTTGATTGGGCTGTACACCCAAGAGGAGGGAATCAGTTGGTGATCGTCCAGACGTACTTGGAGATCGATGGACATGCGAGGTACAAGGTGCCTCCGGTTTCGTTCAGACCCAGAACGAACTTGTAAATGGACTGTGTGTCTGACATTGGATTTTATTCCATGTGATTGATTTCTATTAAATATATATCTTTTTGGCGGTGGAGAATTTATTCTCTTGCTTAACGCCCTTCTTTGAGACGTACGAGCTTAGGGGTTATATATCGATGGATATCAATCGCATGGAGTGAATTGCCTGTGTGGCATGCCTATGTGGAAAATGATTAAGGCTTCTGTTGAAAAGCAGAGCCTTGTGGTTGATGATCAAAGCACGGCCTGTGTGTCATAGCTTTGTGTAGCGTTGATTCGCGAGCCTCACACCTCGATTGTGACCAGAAACCGGGGAGGACATCAGGGAGGACATGCGTTTCTTTCTAGCTAGGGTGGTGTCAGTGACCTACTAGCCCCGACATTTATATTATTTTCACCTGTGTGGTTGTTGCTGTTGCGAGGCGCCTCAGATATATCGGTGACTATGTGGAGCCGATGGAGTCATTGGACTCATTGACACCCCAAAGGGTGGGGAAACGCAGTGTTCAGGCATAATAATCCACATCAATGGACCGACCCTGACGATCCAAGGCATTGCCTGCGTACTTCCCTGACAGGCGAGCTAGAGCGTCTTGAATTCGGTAGAGGACGATCCCCTGCCTCTGTTCACAGATGGAAATCCAACTTCCAATACATGACTTTGCGGTTTTGATTGTAGAGCCTAGTATTGGCGACATGATATATGGTACCCATGCCGTCTATGTTGATACTTATGATTGAAATTGTTTTGACACTATACACTTATAGCAATAAAAGATGAAATTTAGCGTATCAAGCATTCTTTGGCTGTTATAAGGTAAAACCCTATCCTCTGGCTTGTGTTGCATTATGTGATGGGACCTGTGTTTTATAATAGTTTCATTGTTCTTTATTTAGCGTTGCGCTATTGTTTTATGCACTGGTATTCTTGGGAGGAAACATGTTCCGTGTAATACGGCGTGGTCCCTTGATTTACCTAACTTTAAAATAAAGATTAATAATTGTTTTAGTTCTCACACCAGTCACATGACTGACCTGGAGTTTATTGTTTTAACCTAAACTTTGGGTTCCCTTATTTTGACACGGGCAGCTAGTAGTTTTGATTTTGCAGATTTATATTCACAGGATCCTGATTTACAGCTAGAATGATATCCGGAAAGCTCTCTATCCGTATATCTCCTTCAGTTGTGTTTTGTATTATTTTTCGCTGCTATGTAATGTAATTTAAATCTCTGATATTTTCTGTGTAATATTTATTCATACTGTGTATATTCTTGTATTCTGATGTAATTGTTGTAGTAAACAATGAAATGTTCTTCTGTTTGCGTTCCAATTTGTCATGTTCTCAAAACAATCAGGGGTTTCGAACGGTCTTGGTCGGTTTAGCGATCGATTCGGATCGAGCGAAATTCCTTGTTGTCATAGGTGGTATCAAAGCTTTGGTTTACAGAGCTCAGAGAACAAGACACGTTAGAACCATACGAAAGAATTCATCAGAGATTGGATTAGTAATATCCAATAAGAATGACTTTTTAGAGACGGGATCAGTAGTATCCTAGAACGAGTGTGAAGAGTATATTTTTAAAATGAAAAAAAAAATTGTTTTGAAAATTTAAACCTTATTCAACGTATTTGAATATTTATTTGTATTGATTTGGAAAATCCAGCATATAAAGATTTTGCATATATGTCTGATCCAAGTGTATTCGAAGTTTTAATATATTGCATAGATATAGAATCACACTCTAGTCACTCAGACATGATTCCGATGATTGATGCGTCATCATTAGAATTTACTTTCGTGTTTCGAAAGTGGGATTTCTATACTATTCCAACTGACTGGTGTGAGAACCAAAGCTAAATAAGGCTTATTGTTGTGATTTAGCATCAAAAATCTAATTTTTTGGATATGTATTAAAGTTATGTGATTGAAAAATTAATCAACTAATTGACTGCTGATTGTGTTGTTTGATTATTGGTTGGTTAATTAAAATGTTGAACCTTAGCCAAATTGAACCAAATAGTGAATTGTATTGAAAATTGTTTGAATTTGCATACATGTACATGTATATACATTGAACAGGTCGTAGCAAGGAGGCTAGAGAAGAGGAATAAAATTGTTTGCCCGACAAATAGGTACATGTTTACAAATTTATTGGGTTTGGATGATTTTATGAGCCGAATGGCTAGCTGCTTGGCTGTTTCTTTTTCTTTTTGGATTGGTGAGGGCCATGGGAGGCTATTTGAAATATCCCGAAGCTCCCGGTGCAGGGGTGGTTATGGCGAAATTTTTCGAAAATTTCGGGGCCAAATTTTTGAAAAATTTGAAAAGTTCTTAGAAACTGAAAAGTTGAAGAACTTAAGCCGTAATAAAAATAATGGAAGTTGAGTTGGTTTGTAAAACAACTTTCGGCTTCGTTCCTTTTCGGGGATAAAAATTTTTAAGTGGGGGAGATTGTAATATTCCGAAAATCCGAGCCAATTTAAAAATTTTATTTTGCCGATTTTAGTGAATTTTGAATATTTAAAATGATTTATTTTAAATAATAATGGCGATAAATTTATTTTGAATAGAATTAGAATGAATATATTTATTTGAATCGTCGTTAGAATATAAATAATTTATTTTTGATTATAAAAGGAATTGAAAATGGCGCGGTAGTTTGAAAATTCGATTTCAAAGTTCAAATGAATGTCCAGGATTCGAAATAAACCAAATTTTAGCGAAACCAAAAATATTAGAATCTAATTGAAAATATCTTTCCAACGAACCCGAAAAATCAAGATTTTATAGCGGGAATAAAAAGTTATGTCTAGCTAAAAATTTAGAATAGTCGCTATGGAATTTTTGCCCTTAAAAATGGAAATTTTGCAAACGACCTCGGTTCGCAACGAAACCACTTTTGTTGGACCCGTGATGTTAATTTATTTCTAGATTCCAAAATTCATAATTTTCTCAATCAATATGTGGGCGTGGCGAAGTTAAACGTGTTTTGACAGTTTCAATCAATTTCGACCGACCAGCAGATGACCATTTTTTTCAAATGGTCTCAGAATTTGACGAGATTAGTTTTGTTAGAACCGTATCGTCAATACAAAGCTAGAAACTATTTTTCGAGAATTTTTAGAGTCTGTATGCGTCCCAGGTAAGTTGAAATGTACATTCAAATTCAATATATACTAATTTATTCTTTGAATTCGACGAAAAATGACCGCAACGATCGAATTGGCCTTCGTGACACATCCCATTGTGTTCGGAATGGGGGTAATTTGCTAGGGATGATAGTCGTTGGGCCTTGTTTGGGGTTCAAATAAAAAGTCAACCTTGTTGGAAAATTAAAATAATTAAATATTATTATATAACCCTAGCCCCCTTTTTATTTTCTCCTAAACCATCGTTCATTTCAAAATCAGGGAGAAACCCATGACCCGATTTCCCGTCGCCCTCCACCCCGTGGTTCCTTCCAACGACGCCGGAGCCGACCACCCCTGCCTTCCCCCATCGCCCTCCGACCAACTCCTTCCCCTTCTCCGTTCGTTTGGCCCCAAACCCCAAATCTGTGAAGATCCGCACCCTCCAGCCAATTGTGGGGCCGCCATCGCCACAACTCCAACTCCGCCTCCCCTAGATGTTAGACGCCACCTTCCCGACCCTCCACCACCGATGTGGACCCCCCCTCCGTTGAAGAAACTGAAAACAATGAGTTTTATCTTATTTTTTTATTTTATTTAATGGTAATTAGTTTAAAAGTATGAAAATCAGTTTTATATATGTTTATATATAATATAGCATTGTTATAATATAATAGGTAATTTTTATAATGTAATAGAATTTTTAAAAATTGGATTTTTATTTAAAAGCTTTGATTTTTCTTCGTATAAGAGTTATGTTTTTTATGTTAAGCAAATTTATGATTTTCAGAAATATAGAGTTATGATTTTTATGTTAACTATAAAAAGTTTAGATTTTTATAGGAAAAATATTTGATTTTTAATGTAGGAAAAATATGATTTTTGTTTAAAAATATGATTTATATTTATATTTTTAACATATAAAGATTCAATTTTTAATTAGAGAAAAGCTTCGATTTTTATTTATGTAAAAATATGATTTTTATTAACATAAAGATGAGATTTTTATGTATAGAAAAATATGAACTTTCTTATATATGAAGCGATAGAAAAATATGAACTTTCTTATATATGAAGCGATATAAAAATATGATTTTTACATTATAGAAAGAATAAAAATATGATTCTTATATTATAGAAAGAATAAATATATGATTTTTATATTATAGATATAATAAAAATATGATTTTTATATTGGTAGAGTATTAAAAATATGATTTTTAATGTATAGAACATCATATTTAAAATGTGATTTTAATATGAACAGCGTGGAGAAGACTGTGTTGGAAGTACAGCCAGATCTAGATGTTCTGAATTTCAGAAATGAAATGGCGGAGTGGAACCCCAATGTGAGAACTCCTCACTTTTATTTTGATTTCTAGTTGAAATACATACCAGGATGAAGACGGTGCTTAGTAGCGCCCGACACCCATTGTCCACAGACCATGGATGACTTGTTTGTTTAATTGGTGCGTTGTGAAAGTTGATTGTGTGATGTGGAATGGAATAAAATATTTTATAGTGGAAAATATTTTATAGTTAAAAATATAATTTTTAACGTGTATATAAAATAAATAGTAATAAACAAATCGGACGATTTGTTTATACACTGATTTGACTGATATTGATTAGGACGATAAATTTTACACATCGCCCAACTGCACAATTAAAAATCTGTGTTTATTGATTTGAAACCCCACACGGGTATTGTGATGAGATTTGACGTACACTAATCCCGATTGTTTAGTTGTATGTCAATCAATGGATTGACAGACTATGTAAGCATTAATTATTTATATTTAATGCTTATGCAGTTGTGTGGTGCACTCTGGATGATGGTTGATGAATTATCGTTGCTATTATATACATGTGTTGTAGGGAATCCATATAATTAACGTTAAATGGTATTTGATTGGGCCTCATTCCAATTTGGATAATAAGGAATATTATAATAGAAAACTCATATGTTGAATAGAAAGAACATATTCATGTGTTGAATTAAAATATAAAGTCATGTGTTGAATAAAAATATATATTCACGTGTTGAATAAAAATATATATTCATGTTTCGAAGAAACTATTCATTTGTTGAATAGAATAACGAAGTTATTGAAATATATAAAGCCGTGTTGGTTAGATAGGCGCCATTTTTACGCGAATGATATTTATATCTATTATATTTGTTTTTATAACAATTATAGAAAAGGAAGTGAATTCAAAATATAACGTTTTGAAAATATTACCATTTGTATATCGATGATGTGGAATATTCAATTTTGATTCGAAATCGAATATGAAGCTGAAATCGTTTCGAAAACGAATTTAAAACGATTTATAAAATACGTTTTAAAAGGAAATCGACGAAATATATATAATATATATATTATATATATTAAATGGCCTGAATAGAACGCGCCGCGGCAGTTCGCGAATTTCGACCATTGACTTCGAATTGATATTACAGGAAATCCGACCGTCAGATTCTCCTAAAATCGGAACCGTTGGGTTTGTATCGAAAAGAGCTTTCTAATGAACATTAGAGATTTGAAATCTAACGGCTGGATTTGGAATTATGTCCAAATCAAATTTGGAAAAGGTCGTTGTAAGTGCAGTTCGATGGCCGTTGATGGAAATCGACTGTATGGGCCTTGATAAAATTATTAAAAATAGTAATAATTTGCGTAAAATCACAAGAAATGATTTGTGAAGAATTGGGATGAAAATTTCCATATTTGAAAAGATAAAAATAGATTTTTATCAAAATGAACTAGTTTTGAACTAGAATTATAATTCCATTTATTTTTAAAATAAATAAATTAGATTTGAAATGGTTTTGAAAATAACCAGAATTTCCAATAATTGAGTTGGAATGGATTTGAATCGAAATTGTCTTTGGAATATTTCGATGTTGGATTTCGTGATTATGCAGATATTGTTATGGAAATTTGAAAGATATATTTATATCATTATTTCCAATACGATATTTGTTGGCCGTAGAATTTGATATTGAATATAAGCCGATATAGTTTCTATTAAGAGCCTTGTTTTTTATATCAAATGGGATTTAGGTTTGTCATGAATGGTGTCTTCGTTAACATTGTTCTTAAACCCAGTTGAGAAAAAGATTAAATCTTTTTATTTAGATTTAATGAAGTGTACCAATTAAATGGTATTTAATTGGAATTGAATTTGAATTGATTTTTGGGTTTATCGTGAACGGTGTTTTAAATAACACTTGTTCTTTAACCCGATAATTAATGGAATGTGACTTTGGGTTTATAGCGAATCGTGTTTTAAATGACATTGGCTCTTTAACCCAGTTAAAGACACGATACAGTTTCCCAAGTTAAATAATCATTGATAGTGATTATTGGGAAGATTAAAACCAAGTGGAGTTTTAATGAATCTTTAATTAGATTGAAATACTTGGGAATGGAGTATCACCAGTTTTGCTCCAGGCGATAGTTAAATCTTTAATTAGATTTGAATGTGAAATGGTAATTGAATTTACCAATAACACCGTGGTGTTAGATATGAAGTATTACCAGTTTTACTTCATGTGATGAATAGGTTAGGATTGGGAAATAAAATAAATGATTACTTCGGTGTGGTTCGCTAAGCCCGACTAATTTGAATTGATATTCAAAGGAAGGTTAAAGAATAAATTTAAAGAATCTATCTTTGATAAAATTAATGCGAACCTTTCCCAAAGTATAAGAATATTTGAATAAAAGAATGTTCTGAATTGGAATGAGGCGTATGTTGTGTTTGTGTAACACTTGTTTATTATATACGCGAGTTATTCAGAAAGACCGGGTTTAACCCATTCTGAATAACTGATTCGACGATGTCTCGAGGATGAAGACGGTGGTCGAAAACCAGAGGTCTTCACATCATTTGGGTGATTATTGATGATCTAGATTGGGTTGTGCCCCCAAGAGGAGGGAATCAGTTGATGATCATCCAGACGTACTTGGAGATCGATGGATATGCGAGGTACAAGGTGCCTCCGGTTTCGTTCAGACCCAGAACGAACTTGTAAATGGACTGTGTGTCTGACATTGGATTTTATTCTGTGTGATTAATTTCTGTTAAATATATATCTGTTTGGCGGCGGAGAATTTAATCTCTTGCTTAACGCCCTTCTATGAGACATACGAGCTCAGGGGTTATATATTGATGGATATCAATCGCATGGAGTGAATTGCCTGTGTGGCATGCCTCAGTGGCAATTGATCAAGGCTTCTGTTGAAAAGTAGAGTCTTGTGGTTGATGATCAAAGCACGGCCTGTGTGGCATAGCTTTTTGTAGCGTTGATTCGCGAGCCTCACACCCCGGTTGTGAACCAGAAACGGGAGAGGACATCAGGGAGGACATGCGTTTCTTTCTAGCTAGGGTGCTGTCAGTGACCTACCAGCCATGACATTTATATAATTTTCACATATGTGGTTGTTGCTGTTGCGAGGCGCCTCAGATATATCGGTGACTATGTGGAGCCGATGGAGTCATTGGACTCATTGACACCCCCAAAGAGTGGGGAAACGCAGTGTTCAGGCATAATAATCCACATCGGTGGACCAGCCCTGATAATCCAAGGCTTGCCTGCGTGCTTGCCTGTTGGCCGTGCGAGAGCGTCTCGAATTCGGTAGAGGACGATCCCTTGCCTCAGTTCACAGATGGAAATCCAACTTCCAATACGTGACTTTGCGGTTTTGATTGTAGAGCCTAGTATTGGCCACATGATATATGGTACCCATGCCGTCTATGATTGATACTTATGATTGAAATCGTTTTGACACTATAAACTTATAGTAATAAAAGATGAAATTTAGTGTATTAAGCATTCTTTGGCTATTATAAGGTAAAAACCTATCCTCCGGCTTGTGTTGCATTGTGTGATGGGATCTGGGTCTTATAATAGCTTCGGTGTTCTTTATTTAGCATTGCGCTGTTGTTTTATGCATTGGTATTCCTGGGGGGAAACCCGTTCCGTGTTATATGGCGTGGTCCCTTGATTTACCTAACTTTAAAATAAAGATTAATAACTATTTTAATTCTCACACCAATCACATGACTGACCTGCAGTTTATTGTTTTACCTAAACTCTGGGTGCCCTTATTTTGACACGGCAGCTAGTAGTTTTGGGTTTGCAGAATTATATTCACAGGATCCCGATTTACAGCTGGAATGATATCCGGAAAGCTCTGTATTCGTATATTTACATCAGTTGTGTTTTGTATTATTTTCCGCTGCTATGTAATGTAATTTAAATCTCTAATATTTTCTGTGTAATATTTATTCATACTCTGTATATTCTTGTATTCTGATGTAATTGTTGTAATAAACAATGAAATGTTCTTCTGTTTGCGTTCCAATTTGTCGTGTTCTCAAAACAATCAGGGATTTCAAACGGTCTTGGTCGGTTTAGCGATCGATTCGGATCGACCGAAATTCCTTGTTGTCACAGATATGATCAGTTGCATCCTAGAATGAGAAAACTCGTTAGAGATGGGGTTAGTAATGCCCTAGAATGAGTTCAGAGAGACAAGTTAATAATTAACTTATTTGTGATTATATATATAATCCGATCTTAGAAAATATCATTTTTGAATATATCAAAGTTATATATATTTGAAAAGTTAATCAACTAATAAAGTTCTTGAAACCAATAAAAAAAATAAGTTGGTAAATTAAACTACTTTCAGCTCCACTCCTTTTCGAGTACGAAAACTTTTTAAGTGGGGGAGATTGTAACAACCCGGAATTTTGGAACCAATTTAAAATTTTTATTTTAGCAATTTTAAAGGGGATTTCATATTTAAAATAATTTATTTTAAATAATAACTATGAAAAATTCATTTTAATCGAAGTTAAAACAAATAATTTTAATTTAATTATAAAAGGAGTTTAAAATAGCGTGACAGTTTGAAAATTTGAATTTGAACTTTGACTGACTGTACAAGATGCAAAATAAATCGTATTTTGGTGAAACCTAAAATATTTAAATCTATTTAAAAATATCTTTCCAACGAATCTGAAAAATAGAAATTTTATAGGGGAATAAAAAGTTATGTCCGGTTTAAATTCAAAATGGTTGCTATAGAATTCATATATATTTTAATATTAAAAATAGCTATTTTGCAAACGACCTCCGTTTTCGATGAAACCATTTTTTTTGGAACCGAAATGACAAATTATTGCTAGGTTTAATTTTTCATAATTTTTAGAATTAATATGTGAGCGTGGTAAAAGAAAATGTGTTTTGTCAATTTCAGTCAAGTTCGATCAACTAGAAAATGTCCATTTTTCAAATGATCTTCAAATTCGATGAAATTAATTTTGTTAGGACTGTATCGTCAAACCATAACTAGAAATAATTTTTCTGGAATTTTTAGAGTCAGTATGTGGCCCCAATAAATTAAATGCACAATTAAATTAAATTAAATAATTAAATGATTTTCATTTTAAATTAAAGAAAATAGGCTGAGATGATCAAACAGGCTGACGGGACCAAGTCCATTGCGTCCGAAACAGGGGTATTTGACTGGGAACAACTTCATTGGGCTGAAATTTGATCTGAAAGGACTTAATGGATTTTTTTGTTGTAAAACTAGAATTTAATAATAATATTATAAATACCTAAACTAATTAGAAACCCTAATCTAGAAAACCTAGCCTCGTCTGTTGCTTTTCAATGGCCCTTAAGCTCCGAAAATTATTCGCCAATTAATCCCAATCCACACAAAATTATCACCGGAAAACAAAGCAAAGATTAAAGAGCATTCCGTGATCTTCAATTCCATACGGTTGTGATTGTATTTAGTGCTTTGAGAGGAGAGAATTTTGGGCTCCAAGGTGCTGAATTTCGCACGCTATTCTAGGCACGGGGCGTCGAGCTTGGCCCAGTAGCCGGCGTGAGGAGGTGGAGTCCAGGCGATGGATGTGGCGGGTTTGGATCCGGGTCCGGGGGCTTGGGGGCACGTGTGACGATGGAGTTTAATCGTGAACGATGGGTTATGAAAAGTAGCGTTCTCCAGTATTGAGAAGGAAGAAGGTTAAGGACAATAATTAAATAAATTTTATAACTAATTAATTTATTAATCTGATTAATGTTTAAGCATCCATAATTTGTTCAAACGGATACGGAATCGAACAAAACAACATGCATTGGGTTCGCCTTACCCGGATCTACACAATGAAACAAACCAGATCTGAAACGGAGTGATTTAAAATTTTAAATAATTCAAAACCTCCAATGTGAGATTTCTATTTTAAAATAAAATAAATTATTTATTTCATTGTGAAATTTTTATTCATTTTATATAAAATTCATGTTGGTGTTGTGTGTGTGTGTGTGTGTGTGTGTGTGTGTGTGTGTATATATATATATTGCAGTGTTGATTGTTTCATGATTGTTATGAATCACTGAATTGATTTGTGTGTCTCATGTTTGTTATGAAATAAATAAAAACAAACATATCACGTTTGAAATAAATTGGATGAAACAAACTTCACATGTTTGGTTGAAATAGAATTAGCATTTTATTTGCTAAGTTAGATTAGAAATTGTAACAAATAAATTATTCTTTTATTTGTTATTAGAATGTAAAAATAAAAAAATATTATTTTATATGTTATTAGTACACACAGAAAAATGTAAGCACATAAATTACTCTTTTATATCTTATTAGTACAAATAGAAAAATGTAGACAAATAAAATATTCTATTATTTATCATTAGAATACGTAGGAAAATGTACATAAATGAATTTGTCATCTAGTTATGAATTGGTATGTCAAAAAATAGAATGACAATAAAATATTCATTTTATTGTTTACATTAAAATAGGGTTTTGTTTAAAATTAGGACAACAATAAAATATTCATTTTATTGTTTACATTAAAACATGGTTTTGTTTAAAATTAGAATAACAATAAAATATTCATTTTATTGTTTACATTAAACATGGTTATGTCAAAAGTTAAGATTTACAATAGAAATAATCATTTCTATTGTTTTGTCAAAAGTTAGATTAACACTAAAAATCTCATTTTCATTATCTATGTGAAACATGGTTTTTATCAAAAAAAAATTTGTCGTTAAAATAAAAAGATTGTAAGCAAAAGATTATAATAAAAAGATTACATTTTTATTGTCACTTGGTTTTCAATAAAAAAGATTATGATAAAAATATTTCATCTTTATTGTCACTTTATTAAATACAATAGAAAGAGTAGGATTGAAAATATGTTTTATTGTCATTTTAGATTACAATAAAAAGAATAGAATGAAAGATATATTTTTATTGTTATTTTAGTTACAATAAAAAGAGTAAAATAGAAAGATATATTTTTATTGTCAATTTTGTTGCAATGAAATAAGAAGTATTAAAGATCATGTTTTTACTTTCACTTGTTTAAGTAAAAAGAATTAATATGAACAATTATATTTTTATTGCTCTTAGTTTCAATAAAAAGATTGAACTTAACAAAAATTTCGCTTTTGTTAAGTAAGATTAGAGTTAAACAAAACTACCTTTTTTTTCAAATAAACTTGAGTTATAAAAGTTGAAACCAAATTTTCACTTTTGTCAAATTATATAAGTTGAAACCAAATTTTCATTTTGGTCAAATAGATTTGTGTTAAAACAATAATATCGTTTTTGTGATATAAATTTGTAAACAAATAAAATTATCATTTTTATTTGTTTGGTGGAATAAAAATGCAAACAAACAAACGCATCACTTTTATTTGTTTTGTTGAATTAGAATTGCCGACAAATTGAAGTTATCCTTTTTATTGTTTTGTTGTAATAGATTTATCAACTTAACATATTCATAATCTTTATTGTTTTGTTGAAATAGGTTAGTTGAATCAAAAAAATACATTTTTGCCAAAATATTCATTTTTGTCAAAATAGATCAGTTGAATTAAACCATATATTTTTGTCAAAATATACACTTTTGTCAAGATAGATTAGTTTAATCAAAATACACATTTTTGTCAAAACAAACATTTTTGGCCAAATAGATTAGCTTAACCAAAATAGTTATTTTTGTCAAGATATAATAGTGGAAACAAAGATTAAATTTTATTAAATGTGATGGCTGAAAACAAAAATCACATTTTCGTTAATTAGATTTGAAATGAAATAAAAATCACATTTTTGTTAAATAAAAGAGTTAAACACAAATAGCATTTTTGTTAAATTGGTTAGTGTTACAACAAAATATATGTATCACTTTTTATATATTTTGTTGAAATATAATTTACATGTAAATATAAGAATCATCTTTATTTGCATAACATACATTAGAATTTATATCCAAATATAAAAATCATAATTTTTTTTTTGCAAACTTACATTAGAATTTATATTCAAATATAAGAATCATATTATTGGTCAAAACATACATTAGAACTGTATGTAAATTAAAGTAACATTTTATTGTTAAACTATACAATAGAATTTGTATGCAAATCCAAGTGACATTTTATTATCAAAAATTACATTAGAACTTGTGTACAGAATAAAGAGGCATTTCTTATGTTATATTTGAAATAATACATGCAAATAAAAAAAATTCTTTTTATTTGATTGAAATTAAAAAACGAAATTGCATACCAATAAAGGAAAATGAAAATTATCTTTTCATTTGTCATCGGCAATAAGGTCATGTGAATAAGTTACATTTTATTAGACACTAGAAATGTATAGGGAAAATGATACGAGAAAATTACATTTTTATTCGACATTAGGAACATAATAACATGTTTGTTCTTTATCATCAATATGTTAGCAGAATTAGAAATTGTTTAAGTTCATTAACCAATTATTTATTTAGATGAATTGTTGTTGGCTAAAAACTCCACACGGTTATTGGGATGATAATTGACCTACACTAGTCCCAATATTTAGTTATATGTCAATCGATGGATTGACAGTGTAACAGCCCGGATTCCGACGGACCCATTTTCTTTTCAAAAATCCAATCTACCGAAACCCGAGTTGGTTGCTCTGGTATCCTGCAGAAAAAGACAGAGAAAAGAGATATGTCAGAGTTCGGAAATCACCTCACAGCGGAAGGAGTAAAATATAATATATTTAAAACATAGCTTTACCTTAATCACAGTACTTCTAAATCAGTATTCCCAAAGCTATAAGTCTCTGTCTAACCTGCGAATGTTATGAGGAGGGGGAAGAACATAAGTTCTGTGTGAATGAATTTAAACTACACTTCTTGAATAATCCTACATATACCGTTCAATTACACTTTCTTATTTATTAGGTTATACGTGTTATTAGCACTCATAGCTTACACACACGTCACACCCACCTACCCCCTAATAGATTAGCTTAATATTGTGTATATGTAGCTACCCCCAAACTGAGGTACACCCCGTGATACCCCACTCGCCCGGTCTCCTCTGTATCGCCACAGTAATATCTGCAGTCCCTCATCCTATGCCATAGTAACGTACAACGCTACATCCGCATAGAACCACTATCACTGTGCTATGTAAGCTTATTGACTGCTAGGGGTAAGCATTCATTCGGTTCGGTTTGTTTGGAGCTAATAAAACTCAAACCGAATTGGAACCAAAAAATTTCCAAACCGAACCGAACCAAACCAAATTAGTTTCGGTTAATTCGGTCGGTAAACGATTTAACCAAATTAGAAGAATGTGTTATTACTTAAATGATGAATTCACTCAAAGTAAAACATAAATTCGTGTTTGGATTAATTTTATACAGTAAATTTTATGTTTATAATAAAATTTTGACATATTTGCAACACATGCCTTAGTATATTATCATTAAAATAATTATTTAAGGTACTACATCACCATATAATTAGATAATAAATTAAAAGTTCGGTTAATTTGGTTAAACCGATAACCAATAAAATTTATTTTACAAACCGAATTCAAACCGATCTAGTTTTAAAACCAAACCGAATCGACCAAAATGAAACGGTTTTGTCATTTAATTCGGTTTGAACCGAATATTGCTCACCCCTACTGACTGTTATCCTCGAACTATTCGATCGAGTTTGGTTCCATCACCGAACAATGCCCCCTTGTCTAAGATACACCACCCAGAGCAGACATGGTTGTACCTAGACTTTCCCACGTACGTATCATTAATCGTACTCGATGTTTCTACTGCACATAACCTCTACTTGTGCACCCAAGTTCCGCGGCAGGGCTACACCAAAAATACGGAACTCGGTCGGGAGCTTTTCTATATCTGTACGGGCCCGCCAGTAAGAGTGTCCAATGTACATATATCCCTCGAGTCTGGTTTTTCTATGGTGGCTATGGCCCTACCTCAGCCCCTCCCTCAACTAGTAAAGACCACACGAGCTAAGCGACCAACCCTAACAAGCAAACAATCTAAACATCCACGTGGGGTCTCCCCGCACCCGTCCCTTGATAGCAAAGGTTAACGATTTCTAGGGGTTAGCTCTTGCCTTTTCGCATTCCTTAGGTTGCCGGTGACAGGAGTCCGACGATCTTGCTATCGTTTGGTCTTGACCCTCCGCCAGAGGAAATCGCCGAACCACCCTTAATGCCACTGCGTATAGCATTTTGACTGCCCCTACTTGTGCAGTCAAGGCCCACCCACCTGATAGTTCCGCGCAGAACCAAGCTCTGTAATCCTAGCCCGAAGCTAAACCACTATAGAGGACTACCATGAGCACCTTTAACGTCTCAGGAAGACGCGTTCTTCCCCTTCCAGTCCGTTGGAGCCGCCAAAATAGCGAACGCGCGCTCTCCTCGTTCCTTATGACACCATCATGATCTACCTCGTTGGGTTATTTATCCTACAACGTATGGACTGCTTCGAGCGCCTTAGTTTTATATGTCATTAGAACCTAAGTCTAACCAATTATTTCACGCTTGTGCCACCTCGTCAACTTTCTCATTTAACTTGGTTATTCACATTAGCTTCCTTTTTTTTCGTATTCACCAAGTCACCCTTTCTTATTAATTCAATTTATACTTAACCCACTTAAGTCCATTAACAAGCCCACAACATGTTATTTTCCAATTTCATAAATTATTCCCTTTTTGGTTTACAACAACATGTTAAACGTAATTCATAGTTAAATATACCTTATCCCACATACATACTGATTAGGAGAATAACCCTCTAAACACCAGCCCCGAAGACCGAAATCAACATCAGATTGGCACCCAGAGAATTACTCAACCCAACCAACATATGTGATTCTAATTTAATTCTTTTCGACTCATATAACTTATATCATTTTTTGTTTCACATTTCTCCTTTCCAAACCGCTTAATTTAAGTATATCTTTACATATAAGTTATCTCGTCTTCCTTATCGTTTCCTATAACTTATCTTGTCCCATAAGTTATAATTTCCACCTATTATCCTTTCATGCCTTATTCAAGTTTTATTCATAATACTTTATTTATCATTCCCCATTTCTTGTCATTAATTTTAGATTTGACTTATTTCATAGTATAAGTCGTCCCACCCTTCAAGACTTGTATTACTTCTTAAGTCATAACCTTCCCTTGTCCCTATGACAAGTTTGCCTATTATTTAATTTTACATCACCGCAACTCGAGTTTATAATAGGTAATTATCATTCCCCCATTATTGTGTCATTAATTTTTAGATTTGACATAACCCTTCATTTTACTTAACCCGTTACTTAAACTTTACCCAATTCAATTAATTTATGATACCATTAAGGGTCCCATTTGGTTAAGCATATCTAAATTCTGTTTCACATGTCACACGTGTCCCACTTAACCCCCTTTTAATTTCAGTTTCCATGTCTTACACATTTTGTTTTACTACGGTTAAGTGTACCTTGGTTATGTTTTACATCACATGTCTCACAACGGTTAAGTCCACATTAGTTACGCTTTACATGTCATTTATGTCACCCACTTAACCCTCCAACCATACCCATGTCACCCGCATGTCTTATTATGGTTAGTATTTCTTAATTTATTTATAATGTCGTAACGATGTATGACCTCTCACATTAGACGTCCGTTCGTGGCTGCTGGATTTGTCGGGCGGTTCCGGGTAGACTTACACCACAAACGCGCCTAACCTCGTGTCATACACCGTTACGCCACTAGTTCTTGCCGTTGACCTCTCACATTAGACGTCCTCTTGTGGTTGCTAGATTTGCAGGGCCGTTCCGGGCAGTCTTACACCACAAACGCGTCTAACCTCGTGTCATAGACGTTCATTAACAATCGTCTTTCACCCAAACCCCAAATTCATGTCATATGTTCCAAATTCAACTTAATTACATTTCGTTTTTATGTCTATTTTCAATTTGCCATTCGCTACACCAATTACATAATAGTTAGCCAATTTTCATATTACCCAAATTATCCAATTATAGCCAAATTCACTAATTCCATGTTATTCATACCCAAACATGCCAATTTCCAATATCCAATTATACCCAATTTCATATAATCAATATTTTCCCAATGTATATACCCCAACATTCCCACGTTCATACATATAATCAAATTAACCCCCTAGGCTTACTTTTCAAGTCACAAAGAAATGTCACCAATCCATGTTATCCAATTACATATTGTTAATATTGAATTATACCAATTCCATATCCAATGACAATTATGTCAAACTTACATAAATTCAACATTGTAGATTATATACCTCAACTGCATAAAATAGATTAGGCCCAATATATGCAATTACAATTGTTATGCCACAAACCCCAAAATTACAGATTATATTCCAATATCCCCATATTCCAACCGTGTGTATTGTATAATGAGATTTTGTCTAGGTTCGAGATAACCTAGATCCAAAAATGAAAAGGGGAAAGGGTAAAAAAGAGAGAACTCAAACGTAGGCATAAATAAAATAACAGATCTTATTAAATTAACATCATATTCATTATGGGGAATGGTAAACGATAGAAGCAACATTATACAACAAATATAGTTCAAATCCACTCACACTGACTGGTTTAGAGAAATAAGCGATTTGTTGTTGATGTAGAATGCTAATTTAATCCTCTTATATGATTATTGGTTTAAAGCATGAATTATTGATGAAGAATTTTGCTTCTTGATTTGATTAAACTCCAAAGTTGCTGAAGAACTTGCAATTTAGTTTAAGGTTTTGGGGCGGCGGCCATGTTTGGTTGAATCTTGGCGGCATGGAGGCGTCAAAAGGAATTGTTTATGAATTAGCTTAGGTCTAGGCACTATTTTATAGGTGTTGAGAGCGTTTTAGGGCCCTAGGATCGGCCTAGAAGCCATTTGGTCCGTACAGCACGTCGAACCACGTCACAGGAACAAAAACTGCCCTAGGGTAGGTCGACCTCCTAGAGGGTAGGTCGACCCCCAGGTCGACCCCCTGGTCGATCTGACCCCCATGTCGGTCGACATGCCCTGTTCTGGGTGGGAAATTTCCCGCCCAGCTGTCTGGGTCGAATTTTGAACTGTTTTGAATTTTCTGAACACCATAACTCTATCATAGAAGTCCGATTTTCGAAAACTTGGACTCTATTTCATGTAGAATTCCGAGACGAACGCAATGGTGATGTCCATTTTATTTAATTCCTGATATTTAAATTAAATATCCTTATTATATTATCTACTCCGTTACGTACACTCCTCTCGAGTTAATCTTTCCATTGCCTTTCATGTATTAATTAATTTCCGTCGTACATCACCATATTTACCTATCTATGCGTATATATATACACATTTTTAATTATATTAAAAATGCAGGGTGTTACATTCTCCAACACTTAAAGAATTTCGTCCCCGAAATTCGATAAGAGTAAAATAGATAATCCCACGCAACATCCATTCGTCAAGTGTGCATCCAATTGTTGCAAACATTGCGCATATGTGCAAAGTGAGATACATCATAGTAAATTATGTATGCCTAATTTGGGTCCACCTATATGTACGCAAATCTTAAAAACTCTTTCAAAACATGATGCTCACATCCTAAATATACATGCAGTTCTATATGAACGCAATATTTTTTAAAAATCAAAAACGTTTTTCATCCATATTTTCCTACACTCTTTCAGAGAAAGAGCATAGTTCATTCAATTTTCGCATCTAAAATCCTACCAACCATCATTAAATTGGAAATTTAGAAAAATCTAATTTTCCAAATTCGATTTCTTATGTTACGAAAAGGTGTAAAACGGAAAAATTCACATCCTTCGTTTTCCTTTTCTAATCGTACTTGAATTTTTATATGACTATGCTATGAAGATTTCCTATTTTCCTTTCCAAGTACAATAACATAAGAAAATTTCTTCTCTTTTTCCACTTATCTTGGAAAATTTTAATATTTATTCATCTTTTTCTTAAGATTTCCATTTTCTTTTCCCGTCTCGTTTTGCTGCTTGATTGATTCTGTTGTTTTCTTTTTAGTTAGGCTAGTTTCTTTCTTAGCTTATTTGACTTAATCAAATTACTTAAGTGTATTATTTTCAAATAAGCCTTTTCGTTTTCAACTCAAACATCATCCTACACATCTACTACTATGGGCCAAGAATCTTAGGACTTATGTCATGAGTTCACTCAACAGGATCTATAGACTTGCTTGCACTTCACTACCTAGTAGTCACCACTAGTCCATGCTGTGTATTACTAGCCTATACTTCTCTTTCAAGCAACAATCCTTTTTCCTTTTCTCAAGCAACAAACCTAGGTTTCTTAATGCTTATGCATTCTACGGGAAATTTTCCATTAGTTTAATATTATCTAATCCCGGACTGTAAATTGGCAAGAAAATAACTCTCTAAGTATCAACCCCGAAGACCGAAATCAACATCATATTGATACTCAGAGAATTTCTCATCTCAACCAATTCCCAGTTGGTTCTAATAGTTTAACTTTATCTTGCTCTTTCTAGGCCTTAATCCTTAATTACTCCATTTTTAAAACATGGTTTGGCCTTATTTCTTTTTATTACATTCTTCTTTAAAAAAAACTAAAGTGGTAAAACTTTTATTCTTTTCTCAAAAACTGGCTTTTGCCAAACCATAAAAACATGTAACAAAGTAAAACTACAAATGTAATAACCCGGGTTTCGACAGACCGAATTTTTCAAAATTCAATCCATCGGACCCCGAGTTGGGTGCTCTGGTATCCTGCAGAAAAGACAGAGAGAAAGCAACATGTCAGAGTTCGAAATGTAGCTCACAGCGGAAGGAATAAAATATAATTTATTCAAAATAGCATTACCTTAATAATAATACTGCCAAGCCAGTAGTCAAGCAATACTATCTCTGTCATGAACCTAACCTGCGCATGTTGTGAGGAGGGGGTCAGAACATAAGTTCTGTGTGACTGGACTATAATAAACTCTTGTGTAACCCTACATATACCGTTCAATTATAATTTCTTATTTATTAGGTTATTCACAATATTAGCACCCAAGGCCAAACCCATGTCATTCTCGTCCAATTACTGGTAGACTTAACCTAATACATCGTATATGTAATTTTTCCCCAACTCGTATAATCCTTTCCATGTATACGTACAGTACCTTGCCGTATATCGTACGGGCTTTATCACGTAATTCTATACTACTTCAACATAGTGCCACCATTCTTGAAATCGTTTGGACTGCCACCCTTGATCTGGCTAGGTTTCCTTATCATGAACTATCGAGTGTTCAACTAGGATTTATGCCACCTAGGACCACTAGGGATTATGGTACCTATTGAACGTTTTCTAGATTCGATTAGGGTTTATGCCACCTAGGACTACTAGGGATTATGCTACTTGTCAAACAGCGCCCTTTTACCATGTATGTATCGCGAATCGTTTTCGATGTCTAGGTGCATATGTACACTATATGTGCGGCCCGAGTCGCGTGATAGGGCTAAATCCAGAAATACAGAACTCGGTCGGGAGCTTTTAGTTATCTGCCGATGCAGATGCTAAGGTCTGTTTTTCTACCAGTGGTTATGGTCAGACGTGACCCCTCCCTCAACTAATGAAAGGAAATCCAAGAAAATCAAGCACGAGAAGTGTACTCCTGCCACCTATGCCCCACTTTCCTATTGGCCAGCCTCACCCACAACTAGATAGCAAGTATATGGTCTGTTGGGAGTTCTCTGCCTTTCCGTATACGTACTACGATTGACTGAAGATGGTAGGTAGACGACGAGTGCTATCACAGGGCTAAAAAAGATATCGCTGCCTCACGCTGGTCCATCCTAGTCTTTAAGTTGCCTTATATTGCAACAAAGGCATACTCTTGGTTCTGCTACCGCAGACCTTAACCTCTGTGAGCCCAGGCAGATCATCTGCAACCTCACAGAGGGATACCAAGAGAACCCACACGTTCCCCGAAGCTACGTGCTTCGTAACCCAGTCCGCTGGAGCCTTTCTCGAAATCAGATAAACGTTCGCTACTCCTCGTGTAATTGTTAAGCGATGATCTACCGTATCAGGTTATTCATCTATTTATGGACTGGCTTAGCTTCCATGACTATGAATTATTACTTAGTTGTTCTTAACTAAGGTTTACCACTTCGTTTCCTTTCCCGTTAATCTTGTTAACTAAGGTTTACCACTTAGTCCCCTTAACTAAGGATTACAACTTAGTTCCTGTTCTCGACCGTTTTCTTAACCAAGGTTTACGGCTTATTTCCTATTAACTAATGCTGGTTACTTAGTTATCATTCTCGTTGTTTTACTTAGTCAATTCTCGTTACCTTAGACATCAGACCACATATTCTCGCTTTATCATTCAACTTGTTGACTAAGGTTTTCCCATGAATTCAAGCATAACTTAAGTTCTCTTTTATTCGGTGATAGCGCATGGGTGTTTTCCCACAGTTCTTGCTTAGCTTACCCCATATTATAGGTTGTCCCACCCTTCAGGTCTTACATTACATCTCAAGTCATAATCTTTCTCTGTCCCTATGACAGGTTTACCCTCTAATTAACCCTTCGACTATTTCAACTTCAATTTATAATAGGTAGTTAACATTCCCTATTTCCGTTTTTAGTTAAGTTTTGTTCATATCTTTGTGTCGACTTAACCCCATCTCCTTATAACGTTCATTCACAAATTTGGTTAAGTATTGTCTTTGAATTCATTACTTAACCCTACGAATCATGTGCCATTAATTATTAATGCACCACAACCTCTCACATTAGACCTGTTATTGTGGTCACTGGTTATGCTGGGTGGTTCCGGGCAGAATTACACCACAGCTCAGTCTAACCTCGGGTTTCAAGCGCCATATGACTAACTTCTCACATTAGGACCTTTTGTTTGCAACCACTAGTTAGGCCGGGCGGTTCCGGGTAGGATTACATCGTAAACTCATCCTAACCTCGAGTTAGCCACATTTCATGTTTGGTTCATGTCTATTCTAATTGGCATATTTCAAGTTCATAATCATGTCAGAAATATTAAGTTCATGTTATGCCAATTACCCAACTTACAAGCATGTTCTTATAAATGTCAACTACCAATTTATGTAATGTTCGTGTTCGTTTTAGATGTCAAGTTCCTAAGCATATCCTAAATGTCATATTTCAAGTTTCACAATTTTGTCCCTATTTACATTACATAAATTACTCAACCATATTCATGTTCAATGCATTTCAATAGTGCCAAAATTCGAGTATCGAGTTCAATCTAGATGTCAAGTGTTAATTCCCCAAATCCAAGCTTTACCTAAAAACCCCCAATTTATATTCATGCTGGTAATCCCATTAACAGGTTACGTCTATCATTAAATTCATAATTCATATTCATGTCAATTTCATGTTCAAGTTCTAGATGTAAACTTCATGTCAAATTTCAGATGTCAGTTCATATCAAGTTTGTGTTCTTATCCAAATTCAAGTTATAATGCAGGTTTTATTCTAGAGACATGTGCCCATTAACAAATCCATAAGTCAATTTCATGCTTAAATCAATGATGTCAATTCTATGCCAAACCCCAAATCATGTTCTTGCGTATAATTCTAAATTTGATTTACGCATTCAGGTTTTATCAATGTTATATTACGCCCAACCCCCTTTGTAATTTATAACCACACCCTCTAGTTCATGTCATAGCCCAAAACCAAGCGTTCCCCTTTTTAGTTCGCAATAATCATTCCGTCGTATTCATTTCATAATAAAGCTAGGCTCGTGATAGCCTAGTCATAAAAAGATAAAAGAGGGAGAATAAAAGAGGACATAATCGTAGGCATAATAATTAAAAGCGAACACATGACAATATTAAACATTACAAATCCAATTTCCACAATAATTTCATTTCGCGTTTACATAGGGAACGTTTGAACGATAAATCATAATTTTACACAAAAAGTGTATTATAACTCCACTCACAGTGTTTGTCATCTTCAAAATAGGAACGAGATTAATCTTCGAACTGATTTCCCCCTTTTTGTTGCTTTTGATTCATCTTTGATTGATTTCATATACAATTCAATTTATCTTTGATTTCATATGCGGCGTAGGTTGTAGATCTGAAGTCCTTCTCTTTGCGCATTGATTTAGATCTAAGCTTCTTTTCTTTTTTATTCATGGTTGTAGGAATTCTAGATCTCATTCTTTTTAATTTTAAGAATAGATGTTGAAACACCCCACCTCCGTTAGGGTCACTCTCAAAGGGAATGCCCTAATTTTGGTGGAGGTTTATAAGTATAGGTCACAGATATACAAGACAGATATAAGAACACATATTTTTGAACAGCGGAAAACAACAACAACTTTTATTTCAACAAAATACGTGTTACACAAATCATGTCATAATTTGTCCTACAATACTTCCAAAAACATAACATCTTCATAACTGTCTTGATTACATTATTTAAAGAAGCATAAAGAAAACATAAATAAACTGCATAAGTCCCATAATTGATGTCCAAAGCCATAGTCCAAAACGAAAAGATCCAAGCAATACATTCTTTCTCTTCAAGCTGGATGTGAAAACTGGTCAAGCTGCGGTATTCCCTCCCTGCGGACCTTGGGGGGGGGGGGACGAAAGAAAAGAAGACGAAAGAAAAGTAGAGTCAGACATAAAGCCTGAGTAAGTGTAGGACTATTCAGTCTATGAATAAAGAACTGGGTATGATAAGTATAAACTGGAAATGGGAAAGCACCCTAAGCTAAGTTAATTTGTCTAGAGTCGAATATACTATCGTACCCCATATTAATCTCTGTACCCATATAAACTAGTTCCCAACTGGCACCCCATAATCAGGGTGAAGTGATCCATTTCTGATGATCTGCTCCTGCTCGCATAGTCACTTGTATCTTACGGCCACCGTTGTTGTAGTTACCTATGCTGGTCCCACCATGGGGTGTCTCAAGTCCCATGGTGGCGGCCCGACACAATTCTAGAATGCACAAGTATACTACTTGTGCCCAGTGCCTTATTTTTCTGCGCCGGAGTGTGTGCACGCCCGCACCCCATTAGAACCTACACTGCTGCAACACCGCCGTCGATTTGACCTCTTACAGTCAGCCCAGTAATCGTGCCCCACCCTGCCTAGTTCAGGGTATCCTGATACACCTTGTAGGGTTACTGCTGAAAAGGGTCCCCGGCTACTAGGTTTTCTATTTCTAGCCAACATGCTAAGTTGGTTAAGTGTTTTGTAAACCTAACCCCCAATCAGTCTGTATAGTTTAGCATGTTCCATTTTGATTAAGTATTAATTCAATTTACTTAATCCTATCAATCCTGAATCAGCCTTAATTTTCTTATTAAAGCCTTGATCTCTCACATTAGACAGGTATTGTTGTGGCTGCCTGTTGCCGGTAGGGTCCGGGCAGTCTTACGCCACAACTCAGTCTAACCTCGGGTCCTTATTGGGCTCCGTGTTTAACCACCCACATTGGATAGGTATTGTTGTGACTACTGGACAGCCGGGCGGTTCCGGCAGGTTTACATCACAACTCAATCCAACCTCGGGTTAAACACATCGTATTTTCTACATTTACATATTTTGTCTCTTTTCTTTTTATATGTAAATATTTGCGGCCCATTATTCAAATTCATCTTTATTGGGTGAAATTAATTTACACCACTTAATTTTTTTTCAAAGTCGTTGGCATGCGTCAAACATGCCAACACATGTGTTTTATATTTTAACCCAAGCGTCATTACCCCCGTTTTATACATTCGCTACAGTATAACATATGTTGGGTTTAACATTTAAACCCAACTTAGCCACATGAAAAATGGGAGGCTTAGAACATGGTGTTTATATATTCTAAGCAACATAAAAAGGGGAGTGTGAACTCATGAACTTGCAACATAGCGAACTAATTAACATAAATTAGGCACTTGTGAACTTGCATTGTAATAGCATATAATTATGGCATAAACATACCCAAACATGAATCATGGTTTTTATTCTATTCATAGAATTATGGCATAAACATACCTAAACTTGAATCCTGGTTTTTATTCTATTCATAGAATTATGGCATAAACATACCTAAACTTGAATCATGGTTTTTATTCTATTCATAGAATTATGGCATAAACATACCTAAACTTGAATTATGGTTCTTAATCTATCTATGTAAACTTGCAAGTGGAATGTAATTCTAATGTTACTTATGTGTCACATATATCATATGATTTTGATAACAACATAGGCCTAAAACATGTTTTTCAATTAGGCATAACAACAAACATAGTTTAGTCATGTTCATAGTAATTAATACAAGTTAATGAAGATGCTTGCTTTTGTCACTAATACAAAAGCATGGTTTTTATACTTGAACCATGATGCCAATTCCAACATAACTTCAAATGTATCATAATACTCAAATGGATCCAATTACATTAAAGATGGCCATAAAATTATACATCATGTTGGCATAATAGTAAATCATATACTTGCATGAATCTCAAATAAACTACCACAACATATAGTTGTTACTTTTCAACATGAATCATATGCTTGCGAATATCCAATCGTATACCACAACATTTCCAAATAGTTTAGAATCCAAGCAACATACAAATATATATTATTATTGCCACAATTCCATTTCTCACTTTACACAAATCAAAACACAATTATTTATTCACATCGGAATAGCATTCTACTTACATGACGAATCTTCAATTCAGGAATCTGAATTCTGAATTTGGAGATGCTATCCTTTGTTGTAGGCGTTGTTTTGATTTAATTGACATTGCTTTAAGCTTTCGAATTATCTCCTAATTGTCTCTCAATTTCTGATGGCTATTCCTAGTCTTTCCTCAGCAGCATGACGGTCTCATCTCCATTTTTGTTTGTGTGAATTAGGGTGAGTCTTAGGTCCTTTTTATAGAGTTTGTGAGTTGATTAGGACCGTCGATGGAGCTTGGTGTAATAATAGCCTTTCGTTTGAAGGAGAGACCAACCAGGAGCTGACACCTAGCCCTAGTGACAAGGCAAGGCTAAGAAAATCGACCAAACACAGACCAGGCCAGCCAGGGGGGCTGGGTTCGACTTGGCTCAGGGGCCAGGTCGACACGCCAGTCGACACCGTGTCGACTTGGTAGTCGACACGGGTGACCCAGGTCGACTACCCAGTCGACCTGGGTAGCCCCAGGTTGACTACCAAGTCGACCTGGGTGCCTTGGGCGGGAAAACTCCCGACCTGGCCAATCCGGCCCGATTTTGAATTTTGAATTGGTTTTTCTGAGCTGTTTTGGTCTGTTTGAATTTTAAACTGAATTCTGAAACTTCCAGAGGCCATATCTTCTTCATATGGAGTCCGTTTAACGCAAACTCGGACTCTATCTCAAGCAGAATTCCAAGACGAACGAAATGGCATATCCCGTTTCCCTTAATTCTTTAATTTGTAATTAGTTATACTTTAATTTGTGAATTTCACTGTTATAGAATACACGGGGTGTTACATTCTCCCCCACTTAAAAGGATTTCGTCCCCGAAATCTTCAAGTTCAGGAAGAATGTACATCCTAGCATCCAAACATCCATCTACTCATCCATCAAACACGAGCATCCATTGTCCTTAAAAGACTTCTAATGCTTCATGATCATATGCGAAGTGTGTGTGTACATGTACTTATCTAATGCAAAATCAGTCGGTCTACTGATTCAGTTGACCTCCTTAATGCAAGGTATGTAAGTGTCATGAATCCATTATGTATGCAAATTTTCCTATTCAGGATTCTACATGAGTGCACAATCACTCATACAAATGCAACATCCATATGACAACACATTAAACTCCAACCATATACGATTGCAAACATATATATATATATATATATATGCATATGCAATATGAAGTGACTGAGCCGATCTAAAACCTAAATTGTGTGTGTATATGCAACCACGAGCAACCACTAGCAATCACTTGCAACCACTTGCAACCGTCATCCATAACATGTTTCAATTACATGTTTTCATCCAAAGAGTTTCTTCCTAAAAGATAAGGTCGAGGAGATATACCTAAAAAGATAGATAAAAGCGCAACTTAAGGAAAAAGGAAGATCAAAGATGTACCCTCGAAAAGAAAAGGGAAGGCTGCGCGTATTCTAGCTTCAGTTTCCCAAGTTGCGTATCCTTCGGCGTCGCTCCACTGAACTTTGACGAGCTTGACTTGCGGTTGCGTAGCTTCTTCACTTCCGTTCCTAATATGCGGGTTGGAACTTTCCTCACGGTTGCTTCGCGTTCCACTTCAGCTTCTTCTAGGATGTTTGGCTCTACCACTTCAGCAGATTCATGTACACATTTTCGGAGATGTGAAACATGAAAGACGTTGTGAACTCCGGCCAATTTTTCGGGTAGCTCTAATCTATAGGCCATTTTCCCAATTTTCTCGATGATAGGAAATGGCCCTACGAACCTTGGTGCTAGCTTTCCTGTGGTTCCAAAACGAACAACGTTCCTTAGCGGAGATACCTTAAGAAAAACTCTGTCCCCAACCTCAAATTCAAGGTCGGTCCTCCTCTTGTCGGCGTATGATTTTTGTCTGTCTTGGGCCGTCTTCATCCTTCTTCGTATTAAGTCTACTTTCTCTGAAGTCTCTCGGATCATATCTGGTCCAAGTATGAGCTTATCAGTACACTCCCACCAACAAGTGGGTGATCGGCACGGTCTTCCATATAAAGCTTCGAAGGGCGCCATTCCGATGGTTGCTTGGTAGCTGTTGTTGTAGGAAAATTCCACCAAAGGAAGATGGTCTTCCCACGTCCCTCCGAAGTCAAGGACGCACAGTCTTAAAAGGTCCTCCAAAACTCTGTTCACCCTTTCTGTTTGGCCGTCAGTTTGGGGATGATAGGCTGTGCTTAAGCATAACCGTGTGCCTACCGCTTCTTGCAGACTCCGCCAAAACTCACTTGTGAAGATAGGGTCTCGGTCACTAACAATGCTGGATGGTATTCCATGGAATCGAAAAATTTCCTTGAGGTAAAGAGATGCTAGGGATGAGGCAGTTCTTTTACTTTTGACAGGTAAAAAGTGGGCGCTTTTAGTAAGCCTATCCACTATTACCCAAATGCTAGTGTTGCCTCTTCTAGACCTAGGCAGCCCATCAATGAAGTCCATTGAGATACTATCCCACTTCCACTGCGGGACCTCTAGAGGATGGAGCAGACCGCCAGGCTTTTTCTGTTCCGCTTTAACCTGCTGGCACACCATACACTTAGAAATGAAATCTGCTACGTGCTTCTTCATGCCGTTCCAAAAGAATGTTCTCTTTATGTCCTTGTACATTTTATCTCCGCCTGGGTGTATCGTCATCTTGGAGTGATGTGCTTCCTCGAGAACCGTCTTTACTAAATCTCTTGTCTGTGGGACGCATAGTCTTCCGTCTTGCCTTAGCCAACCCTTATCGTCGACGGAGTATCTGCTGAAGTGACTTGAAGTATCACCCCGAATTAGCCTATCAATCGTCTCCACAAGCTGACGGTCTTCGCGTTGTGCTGTCCCTATTGAGTCCACTAAAGTCGGGCGTACTTCAAGAGATGCTAGCAAGCCCGGTACAAAATCGTAGGAGGGCCTAAAGTCAAAGCTGGCTATAAACTCTAGGCTTTGTCTTTCAACAAACAGCGGGCTTAGATTTAGTATCTTTCGGCTCAACGCGTCTGCCACTACGTTGCCTTTTCCCGGAGTGTAGGAGATCTCGAAATCGTACGAGGCAAGAAACTCCATCCATCTCTGTTGCCTCAAGTTAAGATCTTTCTACGAGAAAAGATATTTCAATGATTTATGGTCAGTGTAAAGTTCGAACTTCTCACCTAGGAGATAGTGTCGCCAAGACTTGAGTGCAAAGACGATGGCGGCTAACTCGAGATCGTGGGTCGGGTAGTTCTTTTCATGCACTTTCAATTGCCTTCCGACATAAGCTACTACCCTTCCTTCTTTCGTTAAGACAGCGCCTATCCATGTCCCGCATGCATCTGTATAAACTGTGAACATCTTGCTTCCATCTGGCAACATCAAAACTGGGGCTGTTGTAAGAGCCATTTTTAGCCGTTGGAAAGCAAACTCGCAATCCAAGTCCCAATTGAACACTAGATTCTTCTTGGTCAGCCTTGTGAGCGGAGCTGAGATTTTCGCAAAATCCCTTATGAACTTTGGATAGAAACCTGCTAGTCCTAGAAAACTTCGGACCTCAGTTGCATTCCTTGGTGTCTTCCAATCCTGTACCGCTACTACCTTAGCAGGGTCCACAGCTTACCCTTCTTTGGATACTATGTGCCCAAGGAACCTCACTTCTTCTCTCCAAAAGTGGCATTTGGAGAATTTGGCTTTTAGCTGATGGACTAGCAGAGTTTCCATGATTGCCCTTAAGTGCTGAGTGTGTTCCTCTTCACTCTTTGAGAAGATAAGAATATCGTCTACGAAGACCACTACGAACTTGTTGAGGAATTCTCTGAACACCATACTTATCAAGTCCACGAAGTAAGAGGGTGCGTTTGTCAAGCCGAAAGGCATGACAAGCCATTCAAAGAAGCCGTCTGGGTTCTGAATGCCATCTTATCGATGCTATCTTCAGCCACTCTTAGCTGATGAAATCCGGTCGCTAAATCGAGTTGGGAGAAAACAGACGCTCCTACAAGTTGATCAAACAGATCTTCAATTCTGGGGAGAGGGTGCCTATTCTTTTTCGTTAGCTTGTTGAGCTCCATGTAGTCAACACATAGACGGAGTGAACCATCCGCCTTTGTAGCGAACACCACTGGAGCGCCCCATTCTGAAATGCTCCTACTAATGAACCCCTTCTCTAGAAGCTCTTTAATCTGTTTACTGAGCTCTTTCCTTTCCCGTGGAGCCATGTGTCTAACGGGAAACGCAACGAGCTTTGCATTATCTACAAGATATATGCGGAAGTCTATCTCCCACTTCGGAGGCAAGCCCTTCACCTCTTCAAAGACATCCGGATATTCCCGGACCACACTAACCGATTGCAAATTGTCGACAGAGGCATCTAGCGATTCAAGATAACTAAGCATAACCGCATACGAGGGATTACAAGTAATTTCCAAAGTGTTACCGAGCAGGGTCAGGAGCTTAACAACCCTTTTCTCACAATCAAGGATGGCCCCATTACTGGATAGCCAATCCATGCCCAAAATCAAACCATATCCCGAAAAGCCCAAAACAAAGGCACTACATTTAAATTCTACGCTTAGAACAGAAATTTTCAATCCCACACAGATCATAGATAAATAAGTTGGGCCCTCAATTGGTTTTGAAACAATTAAGTGGTCCTCTACCATACTAGTTTCCAGGTGCAGAGATTCTACTAAAGCAGATGAAATAAAGGACTGTGATGGGCCAGAATCAAATAAAGTGCGAACTGGGTGATCATTAAGATAAACTACGCTTTCTACAGAAGTATTTATACCTCGCTGTTGCAGAGGTGGCGCTTCTAGCACATGAACCTGTGCCCCTGAGGTGGATCCAGGCCTCTGCCCCTGCCCTCGTTTCTTTGGGCCATCCTTAGCCATGTGGCCTGTCTCACCACAAAAAAAGCACCCACCATTCATCTTGGCCTTCTTTTTCCGGCAATCTTTCACCAAGTGCCCCACAATGCCACAGAAATTACACTTCCTCTTCTCTTTGTTGTCTTTCCCGCCCTTCTTAAAGTCTGTCTTCTTAGGATGTAAACCCTCTTTCTTCCCTTGAGAGCTTTCTGCCTTTGTCTCCTTCTTGCCCTTATCCTCTTCGTTCAACAATGCCATCTGCACCAACCTTTCATACGTAGCTCCCATGGGTATATGGGTCATGGCCGAACTGTGTAATGGCTCATTCAATCCTTTGACAAAGCGAAGAGCCTTCTTGTGCGGAGTGTTGACTAGGTCCAGTCCGAACCTAGCCAGCTAATCGAACTGATTAACATACTCTTTGACTGTCATGTTCCCTTGCTTAAGAAATAAGAATTTTTCCAACTGAAGACTCCTTTCAGCTTCTGAGAAAAATTTAGCCTCAAACCTTGCCCTAAAGTCCTCCCATGTTTTCACTGGTCTTTCTGCATTAGTGACTTCCCACCAGTAGGAAGCCTCACCTTTTAGTAGCCACACTGCCAGTTGTACCTTCTGCCTATCTTCTACCTCAAAGATGATGAATAAGTTCTCGGTTTCTTTCAGCCAATTCCTGGCTACTACGAAGGACTCGGTTCCATGAAAGTCCTTTCCTCCCATAGCTTTAAAATCCTTACATATCTTAGTAAAAGTATTTTCCCGCGGAGGAGGTGGAGGAAGAGGTGTTGCTGCAGCTGGATGATTTCCTGCAGCTGGGGGAGGAGGAACGGTAGGGCCTGGCTGAGTGGCCCTTACTTCTAAGAATTGTCTAAACCAACCAGGTATTGGTACACCCCCTGGCAAGTTAAGTTCTTCGGACATGCTGAAACAAAAAGGATAGATTCAAAACGAAGGATAAAAGATAGTACCTATGGCTTTGGGGGACTTTGCCTTTTTTTAAAAAAAATATAATATTTTATCTTTAAAAATGCTTCTTTAAATTTTCCTTTGAAAATAATTTTTCAAAACTTTTATCTTATCTGGTAAACCTATGCTCTGATACCAAGTGAAACACCCCACCTCCGTTAGGGTAACTCTCAAAGGAAATGCCCTAATTTTGGTGGAGGTTTATAGGTATAAGTCACAGATATACAAGACAGATATAAGAACACATATTTTTGAATTGCGGAAAACAACAACTTTTATTTCAACAAAATACGTGTTACACAAATCATGTCATAATTTGTCCTACAATACTTCCAAAAACATTACATCTTCATAACTGTCTTGATTACATTATTTAAAGAAGCATAAAGAAAAAATAAATAAACTGCATAAGTCCCATAATTGATGTCCAAAGCCATAGTCCAAAACGAAAAGATCCAAGCAATACATTCTTTCTCTTCAAGCTGGATGTGAAAACTGGTCAAGCTGCGGTATTCCCTCCCTGTGGACCTGGGGGGACGAAAGAAAATAAGACGAAAGAAAAGTAGAGTCAGACATAAAGCCTGAGTAAGTCTAGGACTATTCAGTCTATGAATAAAGAACTGGGTATGATAAGTATAAACTGGAAATGGGAAAGCAACCTAAGCTAAGTTAAGTTGTCTAGAGTCGAATATACTATCGTACCCCATATTAATCTCTATACCCATATAAACTAGTTCCCAACAGGCACCCCATAATCAGGGTGAAGTGATCCATTTCTGATGATCGGCTCCTACTCGCATAGTCACTTGTGTCTTACGGCCACCGTTGTTGTAGTTACTTATGCTGGTCCCCCCATGGGGTGTATCAAGTCCCATGGTGGCGGCCCGACACAATTCTAGAATGCACAGGTATAATACTGGTGCCCAGTGCCTTATTTTTCTGCGCCAGAGTGTGTGCACGCCCGCACCCCATTAGAACCTACATTGCTGCACCATCGCCGTCGATTTGACCTCTTACAGTCATCCCAGTAATCGTGCCCCACCCTGCCTAGTTCAGGGTATCCTGATACACCTTGTAGGGTTACTGCTGAAAAGGGTCCCCCGCTACTAAGTTTTCTATTTCTAGCCAACATGCTAAGTTGGTTAAGTATTTTGTAAATCTAACCCCCAATCAGTCTGTATAGTTTAGCATGTTCCATTTTGATTAAGTATTAATTCAATTTACTTTATCCTATCAATCCTGACTCAGCCTTAATTTTCTTATTAAAGCCTTGACCTCTCACATTAGACAGGTATTGTTGTGGCTGCCTGTTGCCGGTTGGGTCCGGGCAGTCTTACGCCACAACTCAGTCTAACCTCGAGTCCTTATTGGGCTCCGTGTTTAACCACCCACATTGGATAGGTATTGTTGTGACTACAGGACAGCCGGGCGGTTCCGGCAGGTTTACATCACAACTCAATCCAACCTCAGGTTAAACACATCGTATTTTCTACATTTACATATTTTGTCTCTTTTCTTTTTATATGTAAATATTTGCGGCCCATTATTCAAATTCATCTTTATTGGGTGAAATTAATTTACACCACTTAATTGTTTTCCAAAGTCGTTGGCATGCGTCAAACATGCCAACACATGTGTTTTATATTTTAACCCAAGCGTCATTACCCCCGTTTTATACATTCTCTACAGTATAACATATGTTGGGTTTAACATTTAAACCCAACTTAGCCACATGAAAAAGGGGAGGCTTAGAACATGGTGTTTATATATTCTAAGCAACATAAAAAGGGGAGTGTGAATGCATGAACTTGCAACATAGCGAACTAATTAACATTAATTAGGCACTTGTGAACTTGCATTGTAATAGCATATAATTATGGCATAAACATACCCAAACATGAATCACGGTTTTTATTCTATTCATAGAATTATGTCATAAACATACCTAAACTTGAATCATGGTTTTTATTCTATTCATAGAATTATGGCATAAACATACCTGAACTTGAATCATGGTTTTTATTCTATTCATAGAATTATGGCATAAACATACCTAAACTTGAATCATGGTTCTTAATCTATCTATGTAAACTTGCAAGTGGAATGTAATTCTAATGTAACTTATGTGTCACATATATCATATGATTTTGATAACAACATAGGCCTAAAACATGTTTTTCAATTAGGAATAACAACAAACATAGTTTAGTCATGTTCATAGTAATTAATACAAGTTCACAAAGATGCTTGCTTTTGTCACAAATACAAAAGCATGGTTTTTATACTTGAACCATGATGCCAATTCCAACATAACTTCATATGAATCATAATACTCAAATGGATCCAATTACATTAAAGATGACCATAAAATTATACATCATGTTGGCATAATAGTAAATCATATACTTGCATGAATCTCAAGTAAACTACCACAACATATAGTTGTTACTTTTCAACATGAATCATATGCTTGCGAATATCCAATCGTATACCACAACATTTCCAAATCGTTTAAAATCCAAGCAACATACAAATATAGATTATTATCGCCACAATTCCATTTCTCACTTTACACAAATCAAAACACACTTATTTATTCACATCGAAATAGCACTCTACTTACAGCGTACGACGAATCTTCAATTCAGGAATCTGAATTCTGAATTTGGAGATGCTATCCTTTGTTGTAGGCGTTGTTTTGATTTAATTGACGTTGCTTTAAGCTTTCGAATTATCTCCTAATTGTCTCTTAATTTCTGATGGCTATTCCTAGTCTTTCCTCAGCAACATAACGGTCTCATCTTCATTTTTGTTTGTGTGAACTAGGGTGAGTCTTAGGTCCTTTTTATAGAGTTTGTGAGTTGATTAGGACCGTCGATGGAGCTTGGTGTAATAAAAGCCGTTCGTTTGAAGGAGAGACCAACCAGGAGCTGACACCTAGCCCTAGTGACAAGGCAAGGCTCAGAAAATCGACCAAACACAGACCAGGCCAGCCGGGGGGGGGGGGGTTTGACCTGGCTCAGGGGCCAGGTCGACACGCCAGTCGACACCATGTCGACTTGGCAGTCGACACGGGTGACCCAGGTCGACTACCCAGTCGACCTGGGTAGCCCCAGGTCGACTACCCAGTCGACCTGGGAGCCTTGGGCGGGAAAATTCCCGCCCTGGCCAATCCGGCTCGATTTTGAAATATGAATTGGTTTTTCTGAGCTGTTTTGGTCTGTTTGAATTTTAAACTGAATTCCGAAACTTCCGGAGGCCATATCTTCTTCATACAGAGTCTGTTTTACGCAAACTCGGACTCTATCTCAAGCACAATTCCGAGACGAACGCAATGGCGTATCCTGTTTCCCTTAATTCTTTAATTTGAAATTAGTTATACTTTAATTTTTGAATTTCACTGTTATAGAATACACGGGGTGTTACAGATGTTGTAGAGAAAATAGAGAATAATAGATCTATGATTTATTTAGATCAATAGCTTGAGGAGGAAGAAGAAATCAAGTGAGAAGATAGCCATGGCCTTGCCATGAATTGTTGTGGAGTTTACAATGAGCCTAGGATGTTTATATAGGTGTTAGACCAACGTACCAAGCCCTAAAACTCATCCAGGTGCTCAAAAATGAACCTGGACAGCTTCTGGGGCGAATTTCCCGCTTCAAGACCAAAATTCCCGCTCCAGGTCGCTACAGGTCGACCTCCCCAAGGGAGGTCGACCCTATGGTCGACCTGGGGGTCGACCTGGTCATTTTTTTTGTTTTGGGCTGGGCTGTTTTCTGATTTTTCGCTGAAACTTCGGGAGGTCATAACTCATTCATACGGACTCCGACTTTCGAAAACTCAGACTCTATTTCATGTAAAATTTCGAGAGGAACGCAATGATGATGTCCATTTTATTTAATTCCTGATATTTAAATTAAATATCCTTATTTTACTATCTTCTCCGTTACACACACTATTATCGAATTAATTTTTCTTCTCTTCCATGTATTAATTAATTCTCCTTATACATCACCGTTATTTACCTATATAAGCATATTTTCATAAATTTTATTTCATTTTTAATTATATTAAAAATGCGGGGTGTTACATTCTCCCACCCTTAATGAATTTCGTCCTCGAAATTTGATAAGTGTAAAATAGATAATCCCTCGCAACATCAAATTAGTGTTCATCCAATAGTTGCAACATTGTGCACATGTGCAAATTGAAGTACATTATAGTAAAGCATATATGCCTAATTTGGATCCACCTATATGTATGCAAACTTTAAAAAAAAATTCAAAACATAATGCTCACATCCTAAATATACTTGCAGTTCTATATGGATGCAATATTTTTGAAAAATCAAAACATTTTCCATTCAAATTTTCCCATACTCTTATAGAATAAGAGCATAGTTCATCCAATTTTCGCATCCAAAACCCTACCAACCATCTTTTAATTCGAGATTTAGAAAAATCTAATTTTCCAAATTCTATTTCTTATGTTACGAAAAGATATAAAACGGAAAAATTCACATCCTCCGTTTTTCTTTTCTAATTGTACTTGGATTTTTATATAACTATTCTATTAAGATTTCCTATTTTCTTATCCAAGCACAATCACATAAGAAAATTTCTTTCTCGTATTTTCGACTTTATCTTGAAATAATTTCATATTTATTCATCTTTTTCTTGAGATTTTCGTTTTCTTTCCCCTATCTTGTTTTGTTGCTTTACTGAATTTATTGTTTTCTTCTTAGTTAGGCTATTCTTTAGCTTATTTGGCTTAGTCCAGTTTCTCATTTTTATATTATTTATTTATCTTTTCAAATAAGCTTTTCCATTTTCTAGTCAAACCATATCCTACACAGCTACAACTATGTGCCAAGGATCTTAAGACTTTATTACCTTTGACAATCGCGAGTCCACCTAACAGGGTCTATATAATTGCTTGCCCTTCATCACCTAGTAGTCACTACTAGTCCATGCTGTGTATTACTAGCCTATCCTGTTCTTTTTCTCAAGCAACAATTCTAGGTCTCAATGCTTATGCATTCTACCGGAAAATTGTTTACCCAATTTTTTTTTAACAATAATCAAAATTTAATAGAGTAGAGATTTCAAAAACTCCTTTTACAAAATACAACATTTTCCTTTCAAGATTTTCAAATATGAGAACGAGTGAGCTATATATATATATATATATGTATATATATATATATGCTCCTTTTCCTGAGAGAATTGTTTCAAAACAATAAATCGTTGTTTTACATAATATACCCCATTTTATTTTAAAACTCAATATGCACTTTTCAAACATCAAGATACTTCTAAGATCAAAACTCAGAAAATACCACAAACTCTTTTACAAATTCAAGTTCTTAAAAGTTTATTATTGGGTCAGACTCAAAGCGGGTTTTCCAATCAACTAGGCTTTCCTAGGTACTTTCACAAACTCAATTTTCTCGACTATATATATTCCTAATCCATTTTCACACTTTAACCTTTTTTTCTAATTTCTAAGGTTTTCCTTCCAGACCCACTACTCTGAGATACTAATATTTCAGTTTCCATTCCATGGGACACTTTCTAGCTCCAAGTCATATTGTACACTTTCCCAACCACCTAATGGTTTCCAAAATTTCTATGTCCATGGCTTTAGTGTACAAACCAATATCCCAACTCTTTACATGTCTAGTGGGCTACTATATGGATTTAGGTTTATATATAATATATTTATATTTTAGAAAATACAAATACGTTCACTCATTATTGCCCTAAGATCACTAAACCGAAGCTCTTATACCAGATGTAACAACCCGGGTTTCGACAGACCGAATTTTTCAAAATTCAATCCATCGGACCCTGAGTTGGGTGCTCTGGTATCCTGCAAAAAAGACAAAGAGAAAGAAACATGTCAGAGATCGAAAAGTAGCTCACAGTGGAAGGAATAAAATATAATTTATTCAAAATAGCATTACCTTAATAATAATACTACCAAGCCTGTAGTCAAGCAATAGTATCTCTGTTATGAACCTGACCTGCGCATGTTGTGACGAGGGGGTCAGAACATAAGTTCTGTGTGACTGGACTATATTAAACTCTTGTGTAACCCTACATATACCGTTCAGTAATAATTTCTTGTTTATTAGGTTATTCATAATATTAGCACCCAAGGCCAAACCCATGTCATTCTCGTCCAATTACTGGTAGACTTAACCTAATACATCGTATATGTAATTTTTCCCCAACTCATATAATCCTTTCCATGTATACGTACAGTCCCTTGCCGTATATCATACCGGCTTTATCACGTAATTCTATACTACTTCAACGTAGTGCCACCATTCTAGAAATCGTTTGGACTTCCACCCTTGATCTGGCTAGGTTTCCTTATCATGAACTATCGACTGTTCAACTAGGATTTATGCCACCTAGGACCACTTGGGATTATGATACCTATTGAACGTTTTCTAGATTCGATTAGGGTTTATGCCACCTAGGTCTACTAGGGATTATGCTACCTGTCGAACAACGCCCTTTTCCCGCGTATGTATCGCGAATCGTTTCCGATGTCTAGGTGCACATGTACACTATATGTGCGGCCCGAGTCCCGTGATAGGGCTAAATCAAGAAATACGGAACTCGGTTGGGAGCTTTAAGTTATCTGCCGATGAAGATGCTAAGGTCTGTTTTTCTACCAGTGTTTATGGTCCCAGTTGACCCCTCCCTCAACTAATGAAAGGCAATCCAAGAAAATCAAGCACGAGAACTGTACTCCTGCCACCTATGCCCCACTTTCCTATTAGCCAGCCTCACCCACAACTAGATAGCAAGTATATGGTCTGTTGGGAGTTCTCTGCCATTCCGTATACGTAATACGATTGACTGAAGATGGTAGGTAGACGACAAGTGCTTTCAAAGGGCTAAACAAGATATCGCCGCCTCACGCTGGTCCATCCTAGTCTTTAGGTTGCCTTATATTACAACCAAGGAATACTCTTGGTTCTCCAACCGCAGACCTTAACTTCTGTGAGCCCAGGCGGATCATCTACAACCTCACAGAGGGATACCAAGAGTACCCTCACGTTCCCCGAATCAACGTGCTTCGTAACCCAGTCCGCTGGAGCCTTTCTCTAAATCAGATAAACGTTCGCTCCTCCTCGTGTGTTTGTTAAGCGGTGATCTACCGTATCGGGTTATTCATCTATTTGTGGACTGGCTTAGTTTCTTTGACTAAGAATTATTACTTAGTTGTTCTTAACTAAGGTTTACCACTTAGTTTCCTTTCCCGTTAATCTTGTTAACTAAGGTTTACCAATTAGTCCCCTTAACTAAGGATTACAACTTATTTCCCGTTCTCGACCATTTTCTTAACCAAGGTTTACGGCATAGTTCCTATTAACTAAGGCTTGTTACTTAGTTATCATTCTCCTTGTTTTACTTAGTCAATTCTCGTTACCTTAGACATCAGACTACATATTCTCGCTTTATAATTCAACTTGTTGACTAAGTTTTTCCCATGAATTCAAGCATAACTTTAGTTCTCTTTTATTCGGTGATAGCGCATGGGTGTTTTCCCACAGTTCTTGCTTAGCTTACCTCATATTATAGGTTATCCCACCCTTCAGGTCTTACATTACATCTTAAGTCATAATCTTTCTCTGTCCCTAGGACAGGTTTACCCCCTAATTAACCCTTCGACTATTTCAACTTCGATTTATAACAGGTAGTTAACATTCCCTATTTCCGTTTTTTGTTAAGTTTTGTACATATGTTCGTGTCGACTTAACCCCATCTCCTTATAACGTTCATTCACAAATTTGGTTAAGTGTTGTCTTTGAATTCATGACTTAACCCTACGAATCATGTGCCATTAATTATTAATGCACCACAACCTCTCACATTAGACCTGTTGCTGTGGTCACTGGTAATGCCGCGCGGTTTCGGGCAGAAGTACACCACAACTCAGTCTAACCTCGGGTTTCAAGCGCGATATGACTAACTTCTCACATTATGACCTATTGTTTGCAACCACTGGTTAGGCCGGGCGGTTCTGGGCAAGATTACATCGCAAACTCATCCAAACCTCGAGTTAGCCACATTTCATATTTGGTTCATGTCTATTCTAATTGGCATATGTCAAGTTCATAATCATGTCAGAAATATTAAGTTCATGTTATGCCAATTACCCAACTTACAAGCATGTTCGTGTTCGTTTTAGATGTCAAGTTCCTAAGCATATTCTAAATGTCATATTTAAAGTTTCACAATTTTGTCCCTATTTACATTACATAAATTACTCAACCACATTCATGTTCAATGCATTTCAATAGTGCCAAAATTCGAGTATCAAGATCAATCTAGATGTCAAGTGACAATTCCCCAAATCCAAGCTTTACCTAAAAAACCCCATTTATATTCATTCTTGTAATCCCATTAACAGGTTACGTCTATCATTAAATTCATAATTCATATTCATGTCAATTTCATGTTCAAGTTCTAGATGTAAACTTCATGTCAAATTCCAGATGTCAATTCATATCAAATTTGTGTTCTTATCCAAATTCAAGTTATAATACAGGTTTTATTCTAGAGACATGTGCCCACTAACAAATCGATAAGTCAATTTTATGCTTAAATCAATGATGTCAATTCTATGCCAAACCCCAAATCATGTTCATGCGTATAATTCTAAATTTGGTTTATGCATTCAGGTTTTGTCAATGTTATATTACGCCCAACCCCCTTTGTAATTTATAACCATACCCTCCAGTTCATGTCATAGCCCAAAACCAAGCGTTCCCCTTTTTAGTTCGCAATAATCATTCCGTCCTATTCATTTCATAATAAAGCTAGGCTCGTGATAGCCTAGTCATAAAAACATAAAAGAGGGAGAATAAAAGAGGACATGATCGTAGGCATAATAATGAAAAGAGAACACGTGACAATATTAAACATTACAGATCCAATTTCCATAATAATTTCATTTCGCGTTTACATAGGGAATGTTTGAACGATAAATCAAAATTTTACACAAAAAGTGTATTATAACTCCACTCACAGTGTTTGTCATCTTCAAAATAGGAACGAGATTAATCTTCGAACTGATTTCCCCCTTTTTGTTGCTTTTGATTCATCTTTAATTGATTTCATGTACAATTCAATTTATCTTTGATTTCATATGCGGCGTAAGTTGCAGATCTGAATTCCTTCTCTTTTCGCAGTGACTTAGATATAAGCCTCTTTTCTTTTTTATTCACGGTTGTAGTAATTCTAGATCTCATTCTTTTTAATTTTAAGAATAGATGTTGTAGAGAAAAGAGAGAAGAATAGATCTAAGATTTATTTAGATCAATATCTTGAGGAGGAAGAAGAAATCAAGTTAGAAGAGAGCCATGGCCTTGCCATGAATTGTTGTGGAGTTTACAATGAGCCTAGGATGTTTATATAGGTGTTAGACCAACGTACCAGGCCTAAAAACTCATCCAGGTGCTCAAAAATGAACCTGGACAACTTCTGGGGCGAATTTCCTGCTTCTGGACCAAAATTCCTGCTCCAGGTCACTACAGGTCGACCTCCCCAAGGGGGGTTTGACACTATGGTCGACCTCCACCCTATGGTCGACCTGGTCATTTTTATTTTTTTTCTGTTCTGGGCAGGGCTGTTTTTTGATTTTTCGCTGAAACTTCGGGAGGTCATAATTCCTTCATACGGGCTCCGATTTTCGAAAACTCGGACTCCATTTCATGTAAATTTCGAGAGAAACGCAATGGTGATGTCCATTTTACTTAATTCCTGATATTTAAATTAAATATCCTTATTTTACTATCTTCTCCGTTACATACACTATTATCGAATTAATTTTTCTTCTCTTCCATGTATTAATTAATTCTCATTATACATCACCATTATTTACATATATAAGCATATTTTCATAAATTTTATCTCATTTTTAATTATATTAAAAATGCAGGGTGTTACAACAATTTTTTTTTAAATCACAAACTGGAGTAGACAAGGATGACAAATGAGTTACACTGTTCCTATTTACAATTTTAACTTTGGTTGCTAAGGCGCAAATATCTACTCTATTCTTGCACTCTACCGCTTATTTTGTTTACCCAACAAAATTTCTTTTTCAAACAATAATTAAAATTTATTGTTAACCAAATAGAGATTTCAAAACTTCTTTTCATATATTAAAACTAGTGAGCTATTTATGCTCCATAATATGCACCTTTTCATGAGAGAATTCTTTTAAAACAAGAAATCATTTTTTTACCCAATATACCTCACTTTACTTTAAAACCCATCATGCACTGAAAACATCAAAATACTTTTAAGACCAAAACTTGAAAAAAATACCACAAACTCTCTTACATATTCAAGTTCTTAAAAGCTTATCTTTGGGTTAGACTCAAAGCGGGTCTTCAACTCGACTTGGCTTTCCTATGCACTAATGCAAATTCAATTCTCTCGACTGTATATATTCCTAATCCATTTTACACATCTTAAACTTTTCCAATCTATAAGGTTTCACTTCTGAACCCACTACTCTGAAATAACATTCCAGTTTTAAATTTATGGCATACTTTCTTTCTCAAATACCAATTCATATTGTATACTTTCCAACCAAACCACTTAAGGGTTTCAAAAATTTCTATGTTTATTACTTTAGCGTACAAACTAAATATCCCAACTCTTTCCCTACCTAGTGGGCTACTTTATGGATTTAGGTTTTTATATATAATATATTTTTATTTTAGAAAATACAAATACATTCACTCAATATCTCCCTAAGATCACTAAACTGAAGCTCTAATACCAGATGTAACAACCCGGATTTCGACGGACCGATTTTCTTTTCAAAAATCCAATCCACCGAAACTCGAGTTGGTTGCTCTGGTATTCTGCAGAAAAAGACACAAAAAAGAGATATGTCTGAGTTCGGAGATCACCTCACAGCGGAAGGAGTAAAATATAATATATTTAAAACATAGCTTTACCTTAATCACAATATTGCTAAATCAGTATTCCCAAAGCTATAAGTCTCTAGCTAACCTGCGAATGTTATGAGGAAGGGGTCAGAACATAAGTTCTATGTGAATGAATTTAAACTACACTTCTTGAATAATCCGACATATACCGTTCAATTACACTTTCTTATTTATTAGGTTATACGTGTTATTAGCACTCAAAGCTTACACATACGTCACACCCATCTACCCCCTAGTAGATTAACCTAATATAATGTATATGAATCATTAATCGTACTCGATGTTTCTACTGCACATAACTTCTACTTGTGCACCCAAGTTCCGTGGTAGGGCTACACCAGAAAACACGGAACTCGGTCGGGAGCTTTTCCATATCTGTACGGGCCCGCCTCTAAGAGTGTCCAATGCACAGAAATCCCTCGGGTCTGGTTTTTCTATGGTGGCTATGGCCCACCTCAGCCCCTCCCTCAACTAGTAAAGACCACACGTGCTAAGCGACCACCCCTAACAAGCAAACAATCTAAACATCCATGTGGGGTCTCCCCGCACCCGTCCCTTGATAGCAAAGCTTAACGATCTCTAGGGGTTAGCTCTTGTCTTTTCGTATTCCTTAGGCTTTTGGTGATAAGCGTCCAACGATCTTGCTATCGTTTGGTCTTGACCCTCCACCTCTGCCTGAGGCAATCGCCGAACCACTCTTAATGCCACCGCGTACAACATTCTGACTGCCCCCTACTTGTGCAGTCAAGGCCCACCCACCTGGTAGTTCCGTGCAGACCCAACCTCTGTAATCCTAGTCCGTAGCTAAATCACTACAAAGGACTACCAAGAGCACCTTTAAGGTCTCAGGAAGCCACGTGCTTCCCCTTCTAGTCGGTAGGAGCCGCCAAAATAGCGAACGTGCGCTCTCTTCATGCCTTTTGACACCATCATGATCTACCTCATTGGGTTATTCATCCTACAACGTACGGACTGCTACAAGCGCCTTAATTTTATATGTCATTAGACCCTAAGTCTAACCATTTATTTCATGCTTGTGCCACCTCGTCAACTTTCTCATTTAACTTGGTTATTCACATTAGCTTCCTTTTTTTCGTATTCACCAAGTCACCCTTGCTTATTAATTCAATTTATACTTAACCCACTTAAGTCCACTAACAAGCCATAACATGATATTTTCCAATTTCATAAATTATTCCCTTTTGGGTTACAACAACATGTGATATTAATTCATAGTAAAGTATGCCTTATCCCACATACATACTGATTAGGAGACTAACCCTCTAAACACCAGCCCCGAAGACCGAAATCAACATCAGACTGACACCCAGAGAATTACTCAACCCAACCAACATATATGATTCTAATTTACTTCTTTTCCACTCATATAACTTATATTTTTAATTCCACATTTCTCCTTTCCAAACCACTTAATTTAAGTATATCTTTACATATAAGTTATCTCGTCTTCCTTATCGTTTCCTCTATCTTATCTTGTCCCATAAGTTATAATTTCCACCTATTATCCTTTCTTGACTTATTCAAGTTTATTCATAATAGGTTATTTATCATTCCCCATTTCTTGTCATTAATTTTAGATTTGACTTATTTCATATTATAAGTCATCCCACCCTTCAAGTCTTGTATTACATCTTAAGTCATAACCTTCCCATGTCCCTATGACAACTTAGCATGTTATTTAATTTTACATCACCGCAACTCGAGATTATAATAGGTAATTGTCATTCCCCAATTACTGTGCCATTAATTTTTAGATTTAACATAACCCTTCCTTTTACTTAACCCGTTACTTAAACTTTACCCAATTCAATTAAATTATGATACCGTTACGGGTCCCATTTGGTTAAGCATATCTAAATTCTGTTTCACATGTCATATGTGTCCCACTTAACCCCCTTTTTATTTCAGTTTCGATGTCTTGCACATTTTTTTACTACGGTTAAGTCTATCTTGGTGATGTCTTACATCACATATCTCACAACGGTTAAGTCCACATTAGTTACACTTTACATGTCATTTTTATCACCCACTTAACCCTCTGACCATAGCTATGTCATCCACATGTCTTATTTTGGTTAGTATTTCTTAATTTATTTATAATGTCGTAACGATGTATGACCTCTCACATTATACGTCCGTTCGCGGCTGCTGGATTTTCCGGGCAGTCTTACACCACAAACGCACCTAAACTCATGTCATAAACCGTTACGCATCTAGTTCTTGTCGTTGACCTCTCACATTAGATGTCTGCTTGTGGTCGCTGGATTTTCCGGGCCATTCCGGGCAGTCTTACACCACAAACACATCTAACCTCGTGTCATAGGCATTCATTAACAATCGTCTTTCACCCAAACCCCATATTTATGTCATTTGTTCCAAATTCAACTTAATTACATTTCATTTTTATGTCTATTTCCAATTTGCCATTCACTACACCAACTACATAATAGTTAGCCAATTTTCATATTACCCAAATTATCCAATTATAGCCAAATTCACTAATTCCATGTTATTCATACCCAAACATGTCAATTTCCAATATCCAATTATACCCAATTTCATATAATCAATAATTTCCCAATATATATACCCCAACATTCCCACGTTCATACATATAATCTAATTCACCCCCTAGGCTTACTTTTCAAGTCACAAATAAATTTCACCAATCCATGCTATCCAATTACATGTTGTTAATATTGAATTATACCAATTCCATATCCAATGACAATTATGTCAAACTTACATAAATTCAAAATTATAGATTATGTTCCTCGACTGCAAAAAAATAGATTATGCCCAATATATGCAATTACAATTGTTATGCCACAAACCCCAAAATTACATATTATATTCCAGTATCCCCATATTCCAACCATGCGTATTGTATAATGAGATTTCGTCTAGGTTCGAGATAACCAAATCCAAAAATAAAAAGGGAAAAGGATAAAAAGGGGAGAACTCAATCGTATGCATAAATAAAATAATAGATCTTATTAAATTAACATCATTTTCATTATGGGGAATGGTTAACGATAGAAGCAACATTATACAACAAATATAGTTCAAATCCACTCACATTGACTAGTTTAGAGAAATAAGCGATTTGTTGTTGATGTCGAACACTGATTTAATCTTCTTATATGAATGTTGGTGAAGAGCATGAATTGTTGATGAAGAATTTTGCTTCTTGATTTGATTAAACTCCAAAGTTACTGAAGAACTTGCAATTTAGTTTAAGGTTTTGGGGCGGTGACCATATTTGGTTGAATTTTGGAGGCATGGAGGCATCAAAAGGAATTGTTTATGAATTAGGTTAGGTCTAGGCACTATTCTATAGGTGTAGAGAGCGTTTTAGGGCCCTAGGATTGACCTAGAAGCTATCTGAACTGTACATCACGTCAAACCACGTCACAGGAACAAAAACTGCCCAGATCTGGGGTAGGTCGACCCCCAGGTCGACTTCCTAGTGGGTAGGTCGACCCCCAGGTCGACGTGCCCTGTTCTGGGTGGGAAATTTCCCGCCCAGCTGCTTGGGTCGAATTCGAACTGTTTTGAATCTTTCGAAGGCCATAACTCTTTCATATGGAGTCCGATTTTCGAAAACTTGGACTCTATTTCATGTAAAATTCTGAGGCGAACGTAATGGTGATGTCCATTTTACTTAATTCCTGATATTTAAATTAAGTATCCTTATATTATTTTGCTCTCTGTTACATACACTACTATTGAATTAATCATTGCTCTGTCTTTCATGTACTAATTTATTTCCGTTGTACATCACCATATTTACCTATCTATGTATATATACATATATATACATTTTTAATTATATTAAAAATGTGGGGTGTTACAGACAGGCTGCAATAAGCGTTATTTATTCATTTTAATGCTCACACAGTTGTAAATTTCACTCTGGATGTGAATGAATGATTTAATGAGTATTTATCATTTATGTCGTGTACATGCGATGTATGAAATCCATATAACCGAAATTATATGGTAACTGATTGAGTCATATTCAGATTCAGGATTTCTTTTAAAATAAAGAATATTATAAATAAAGAATATCTTTTAAAATAAAGAATACTTTGAATAAGGAATATTTTAAAATAAAGAATATTGTAATATAAAGAATATTTTATATAATGAATCTTTTTATATAAAGAATATTTTTAAATAATGAATATTTTAAAATAATGTTCAACGAAGAATAAAATGATGATGTCTATATCCATTTTTGGATGGACAAAAAGATAAAATATATTTTCATTGAAACAAACTAGTTATTAACTAGAATAAATCTTTTAAATTTAGATTTAATGAAGTCTTCCAAATAACTAATATTTAAATTAGAATTAAATAAAAGAATTTGATTTTGGGTTGTCGTGGATGGTGTCTTAAATAACACTGTTCTTAAACTCCGTATGAAAAGAATAAATCTTTTAATTAAGATTATTAGAGTTTCCAATTATATTTAGTAATTGGAATAAAATGATATGTGAATTGGGTTTACCGTGAATTGTGTTTTTAAACAACATTTGTTCTTTAACCCAATTAATAGTGAAAATGTAATTTTGAATTTATAAATCTTATTAAGATTTGAAAATAATTTTTCTGAGTGGAAATTCGATTCGATAATAATCGAGATTGGCTTCTGTAATAGAGGACAGTTACTATATATGGAGTTTAAAAGGCTTTGCCATTATTCCATTTATATTATTGGTCTGATACGGAGATTTATATCGATTATGTATTGATGTTATTTCTGTGGAAATTCCATATTTATTAGAAAATGATTTTAAGTTTATCGTGAACTGTCTTTTAAATGACATAGGTTCTTTAACCCAATTATAGACAAGATTAATTTCTTAAAATTTGAATAATCATAAAGTAATGATTTTTGATATAAAAATCAAATTGGAGTTCTAATAAATCTTTAAAAAGAAGATATAAGAATAAATTTAAAAGAATTTATCTTTAATAAAATTAATGGGAACCTTTTCCTAATAATATGAATATTTTATTAAAAGAATATTCTGATTTGGAATGAGGAGTATGATGTGTCTTTATAGCACTTGATTTTTGATTATTAAATACTTGAGTTATTCGGAAAGACCAAGTTTAACCCATTCTGAATAATTACTATGACGATTAAAGTCAATGACATTGAGGATGGTGGATGAAGACTGGCGATCTTCACATCGAATTGACAACTACCGACGCCTGGCATTGGGTAGCTCCTAGTAAAGGCTTAAAAGTGGTAGTTTTTCCGGATGTACTTGTTGATTGTCCGGATATGCGAGCACCTCTCTTCCTTATTGGAAATACAGGACGAGGAATAAGGTATCTCCGGTTTCGTTCAGGCCCAGAACGGACTTGTGTATCTGACATTGGATTTCATTCCATGTAAATTGATTTCTATATAATATATATTTGTTGTGGCAGAGAATTTATTCTCTTGTTTAACACCCTACTATGAGATGCACGAGCTCAGAGGTTATATATTGGTAGTTATCGATCGCAAGGCGTGAATTGTCAATGTGGCATACCAGGATGCAAATTATCGAGGCTTTTGTTGAAAAGCAGAGCCTTGTGGTTGATGATCAAAGCATAGCCTATTTCGGCATAGCTTTGTGTATAGCGTTACTTCGCGAGCCTCACACCCCGGTGTGAGTCAAAAACGAGATGAGGGAACGCAGGGGTGCACACATTTCTTTCTAGCTAGAAGTGGTGTCCGTGTTTACAAGCCTTGACATTTTTCTTATATGGATGATGGAATTTTCGAGGCCTCGGATTTATTGGTCGATTGTGACCATTTTATAGGTTCAATAGGACCGGGAATCGTGTGTTCAAGCATAACTAATCCACTAACGTTATTTGTGGACCGGCCCTGCAATATCCATGGGTTACCCGCAGGTGTGATCCTGAGACATTGCTAGAGTGCCTAGAATCGGTAAGGAGATCATTCCTAGTCTTGACTCATGAATGAAATCCAAATTCCAATACGACATCATGCGGCTTTGATTGTAGAACTTGTATGGCGATATAGTAGGATGGGGTACTATGCCGTCTATGATTGATACATTATGACTAAAATGTTTTTGAAATATATGTACACTAATAATAATATCAAATCTGTTTTTATCGTATCAAGCATTTTTTACCATTATAAGGTAGAACTCTATCCTCCGGTTTGCGTTGCATTGTGTGATGGGACTTGAGTTTTATAATAGTTTCATTTTTCTAAAAAGCTTTCTGTTGTTTAACAATTTAATTTATTTAAGAACCGGCGATCCAATGGAGTAAACCTGTTCCGCGTTTGCGGCGTATTCCTGTGATTAGCCATATAGTTAGATAAGATAGGAAAGATTTCTCATACCAATCTGATGACTGACCCGTAGTTTGTTTCACTTTGCAAACTCGAATGCCCTCTTTTCCAGACGGGCGGTTGAGTAGCTAATTTTGCAGATATGTTGAGTAGGATTTTGGATCGAAGCTTAAAGCTATGTCCAGAGCATTGATAGACTTCTAATATATCAGATTATTGATATTGCCGCACTGTTTTTAATTCACTGTAAATTTATCTTTCGCTGTACTATATTCAATGTACTCTGATATTATATACTCTGATGTAACATTATTATGATGTTTATAAAAGTCTGCTATTATTTGTTCTAATGTGTTGTATTCCAAGAGTTAGCATATTCGGGTTTTGAATGGTCTTAGTCGATTTTGCGATCGATTTGGTGCGGGCAAAATCTGAGTCGTTACAAAATAAATCCTAAAAGGCATACACGTATTTATAGTGATATATTCCGGTGTCCACAGGGGAGTGTGTATAGATTATAACTCCAGAGAATAAATTCTCGTTACTCTATAAATAGTTTTTCTGCCTTAATTACTAAAGAGACATGATTATTGTCAACTCCAGACCCATGTGGGGATTTTATTAATTTGGCAATTTTACAGTTATAGTTTATATAGTCCATATTAGTCTTCGGTTCAACCTGAAATATAGTCATCGCCATACAAACCTCTCCCTTGTATGGTAAATCTTCAACCTCGTCACATAAGCTCCAAATGCTTATGTACTATATGATAGAGTATGCTATCTTCACCCAGTATGCCATGTAGTGTAGTTCAAAATTAATTGTTACTTTCCTATGGCGACATTTATAATCCCACACAGAACAACCAGCACTCCGCATCCAATGGCATTTACAGTAGTTTGTATAATAAATAAAATTGCGCATCCAACTCATTAAGGTTTACCTATTTGTCGGGCACACAAATATATTCTTTACTCAACAGCAAGTCCATTTATTTGTTTAACAATGTGTGTGTGTGTATATATATATATATATATATATATATATATATATATATATATATATATGCACATCTAAGCTAAAATAATATTTTTAGCGAACAAACATCTATTTCACCACACAGCTATTTTAGCACTTCATATACATGATAAAAATGTTAATTTTATCCTTTTAAAATTTTAATTCGATTTGACTCATGGTTCAAAATATTAATTAATCAGACCAATAATCAAACAACACAACCAGCAATCAATTAGTTGGTTTATGTTTCAATCATATAACTTTTATATAATTATTCAATAATCATATTTTTGATGCCAATTCTCAACAATAAGCCCTATCTAGTTTTGGTTCTCACACCAGTCAATTGGAAATATATAGATATCCCACTTTCGAAATTCAAACCTAAATACTGGTGATGCTATATGTCATCATCAGAATCATGCCCGGGCGACTAGAGTGTGATTCTATATCTATCCGTTATATTAAAACTTCGAATACACGTTTGCAAAGTGTATATGCAAAATCTTTATATATAGCATTGTCCAAATTCGATACAAATACAATATTCAAATACATATTATAGGATTTTAAATTTTCAAAACAAAGTTTGTTTTCATTTTTATTTTAAAAATAACACTCTTCACACTCGTTCTAGGATACTACTGATCCTATCTCTAACGAGTCATTCTCATTGGATATTACTAATACAATCTCAGATAAATTCTTTCATTTGGTTCTAATGTCTTGTTCTCGAGCTCTGTAAACCAAAGATCTGATACCAAATGCGATCACCCAAACTTCCCCGGTCTCCGAAGAGAAGAGAAAGAACGAATTTCTTTGAGGACAAGATGTATCAGAACACAAGCAGAAGAATATTTCTTTGCTTATTACAACAATTTACATCAGAGTATAAGAATATACAGAGTATGAATAAATATTACACATCAGAGATTAAAATACATTACATAGCAGCGGAAAATAATACAAAACACAACTGAAAGAGATAAACGGATACAGATCTTTCTGAATATCGTTCCAGCTGTAATCTAGGATCCGGTGAATATAAATCTGCAAAACCAAAATTACTAGCTGCCCGTATGGAAAATAGGGGCACCCAGAGTTTAGGTTAAAACAATAAACTCCATGTCAGTCATGTGACTGGTGTGAGAACTAAAATAGTTATTTAAAACTTTACTTTAATGATATGGTAAATCAAGGGACCACGCAGTATAACACAGAACAGGTTTCCTCCCAAGAATACTAGTGCATAAATAAACAGAGCAATGATGTTCGGAAAAATGAAGCTATTATAAGACCCATGTCCCATCACACAATGCAACGCAAGCCGAACGATAGGGTTTTACCTTTTAATAGCCAAACATGCTTGGTGCGTTTAAAACAAATCATTTTTGATACTATTATAGTGTAAATTGTGTAAAATAACTTCAAATATAAATTTATCAATCATAGGCGGCTTGGGTACCATCTATCATGTCGCCAATACTAGGCTCTACAATCAAAACCGAAATGTCACGTATTGGAAATTGAATTTCCATCATGAGTCAGGGCCAGGGATGGCTCCTCACAGATTCGAGGCACCCTAGCCCATGTCTCAGGACGTAACACCCCGCCTCCGCTAGGGTCACTCGCAAAGGAATGCACTAGCTTTAGAGGGGCATTATTGGTAAACATGCACAGAAATATCACAAGACAGAACATATAAAATAGCGGAAGTAAAATCGAACTTTCATAAACATTAATAATTAAGGTCTAAAGCCTTTTACATCAGAGTACATCAAAACCTGTCTTGCAATAGTAAAGAAGCATAAATACTTTTTCATAAATTATTCCCCAAGTAAAAGCAGTAAAGTAGCCATAGCCACGAAAAGTCCAAGCCATCCATGATGACCTTCAAGCAGAAGAAGTCCGAACTAAACAACAGTATTTCCTCCCTGTAACCTGGGGGGAAACGGAAGAAAAGAGGCGAAACAAAACGGGTCAGTCAAAAAGACTGAGTAAGCCCTATCTACTATCAGCATAAAAACTAGTAAAGTTAACTGACATGAGAAACTGAGATGAACATAAGCATGATGACAAGATAGATAAGCTAATATCAAAATAACATGATGAACTACTGAACTCAGATAAACTAAAGTGTCATGATAAATTACGATGTCAAGATAAAACAAGGTATCCCATCGTCAAGTTCCTGTCAAGTATAATATCCCCAAGATATCTATCACGTATAACGCCCCATGGTATCTATCCTGTCTTTTAGCTCTGCACCTACCGTACTAGTATCCCCACCGTATCATGTGTTAACCATGAATGACCCTTACTCAAAAGTCGTGTAATGGTCCATGCCAACCTAATATATCGCATATATAGGTTACTCAACTCGTATGTTTTATTCCATGTAAATGTTCAGTCCTTGCCGTAGACCATACGGGCTTTCCCATGAGATTCTATGCTACTTCAACATAGTTCCATGATCCTTAAGATCGTTCTGGATTGTCACCCTATATCTAACTAGGGTCTTCCAACATGAATCATCGTTTGTACAACTAGGACTTATGCTACCTAGGACTACTAGGGATTACGCTTACCTATTGCACGTTTTCGTATCTCGGTTTTGGTTCAACCACCCAGGGCCACTAGGATTTACGCTAACCGTCAACCGCGCCCTTTTTTCCCACGCATTCATCGTGAATCGTTTTCCATGACTATATGCACATGTATCTCATCGTGCCATCCGAGTCCTGTCACAGGGCAGATCAAGAAATACAGGACTCGGTCGGGAGCCTTCGATTTATCTGCCGATGCAGATGCTAAGGTCTGTTTTTCTATTCGTGGCTATGGTCCCACGCGACCACTCCCTCAACTAGCGAAAGACAAGACAGGATAAATCCTATATGAGAACAAAACACTGGCCAACCCACATCCAAGCCTTACCGCAACCATAATTAGATAGCAATTATGGTCTATTGGGTGTTCTCTGCCTTTCCGTACGTACACGCTTGACCAAAGATGGTAGGTAGCCTGACGAAATGCTATCTAGGGTACGACCGTGTATCGTCGACTATCCCCTATCCATCTCCGTCTTTAGGTCGCTCGTATAGCAACCAAGGCATACTCTTGGTTCTTCTAACGCAGACCTTAACCTCTCATGAGCCTAGTATGATCACCTGGCAGCTCATAGAGGGATACCAAGAATACCCTCACGTTCCCCGAAGCCGCTGCTTCGTTACCCTGTTTGCTGGAGCCTTTATCTAAATCAGATACTTACTCCTAGTCGTATACTTTAACGATGACCTACCGTATCAGGTTACTCATCTCTCTACGAACTGGTCTAAATTTCCTTGACTAAGAATCATTACTTAGTTATTCTTCAACTAAGGTTTACACTTAGCCTTATTCCCGTTATCCTTGTTAACTACGGTTATCCACCTAATCCTCAGAACTAGGGTTTACATAATGGATTAAGTGTCACTTAAGTTCATGACTTAACCCGTCTACAGATCATGTCAAAGTTGGCTAAGTATCCAAGTTCAAGACTTAACCCTACAAACCATGCTCAAGTTGGTTAAGTATATATTAACTTGACCTTAACAAATTACTGAGTCAAATCGGTCAAACGTATTTAAGCGATTCGTGACTTAGCCTTATCATGTTTTCACGTTAGATTGGTTAAGTATGGGTTAACTTAACCTCAATAAATTCACGAGTTAGATTGGTTAAGTATAGGTCACTTAACCACCTCAAATCATCATGTTAGATTAGTTAAGTGTTTAACTTAACTCCATTAAACTACCAAGTGGGATTAATTAAGTCTAGGCTAACTTAACCCCATCCGATTTCCATGCTTAGACTAGTTGAGTCCAATCTTAACCCCATCCATTAACTGTATTTTTCGGTTAAGCGCCATTTAGAAAACTTACTTAACCTTACCAAGTTATCGTGTTGGATTGATTAAGTGTTGGTTAACTTAACCCCGTCCACTAGTCGTATAAAAATGGTTAAGTGTCATTAGGCAAATCAAATTACTTAACCTACCCAACCTTGTCATGTTTGTTAAGTATCATTAGCCTAATCAAATTACTTAACCCATTTGTCCATGTCATATTTGATTAAGAGTCATTAATCAAATTAACTTAACCCTATCATGTGGCATTAATTACTTAATGCACCTCAACCTCTCACATTAGACTTTGTTGTGGTTACTAGTTAAGCCGGTCGGTTCCGGGTAGCTTTACACCACAACTTGGTCTAACCTCGGGTTCAAGCACAACATGACCAACTTCTCACATTGGGTCCTATTGTTTGCAACTACTAGTTAGGCCGGTCGGTTCCGGGTAGTTTTACACCATAACTTGGTCTAACCTCGGGTTCAAGCACAACATGACCAACTTCTCACATTGGGTCCTATTGTTTGCAACTACTAGTTAGGCTGGTCGGTTCCGGGTAGTTTTACGTTGCAAACTCAACCCAACCTCGAGTTGGCCACACTTATATTATCTAAGTGTCATGTCCATTATGTTTCCAAAACATATTACAAGTTTTCAAGCAATTGGGTAGACCTAACTTAATAGGTAACTTCCCAATGGGTAGACCTAACTTAATAGGTAAATTCCCAAGCTTATGTTTTCAAGCATACTTACATGTCAACTTCCATGTTACATTTCAAGTCATGTTTTCAAGTATAAGCTCATGTCATATTTAACGTTACATGTTGTCATGTTTATACCCATTTACCCAAATCATGTTCATGTCATTATGTTTTTCCATAATGTGACCCCAACGCTTTTAAACTCGCATAATGGATTCAAAGAAGGAACTTGTCAAAGGCATGACAAAAGTGGATATTAAGCCACGAGTTAATCATGGTGGCAAATGAGGCACAAATGTGTTCATTCGCTTGCATGTTACATTCTTAAGCCTCAAAAAAATGCATAAACCCAAACTTGGCACATAAGCGAATCATGTTGACAAAAGACATGGAATGATGACTAGTAACTCGCATATATCATCATATAAGGGTTATGACTTCATATGCAAGTTGACATAAAGGGTATGAAGGTTCTCATGTTGCATAATGCAACATCTCAACATAAAGGTTGTAGCTTTTAGCCCACAAGATCAAGATAATGACTTCATAAACTTGCATGACATGATAGCATGTATCATACTCAATGATCAAACCCAAACTTGCAACATGAACATTTAACTTCATAATTAATATCTAAGAGTAGGGAAAGGGCTTACATTGCTATGAAGGCACAAAAGATATGACAAAGCCCTTATGCAATCAAATAGACCCAAAATGCAAGCTCTAACATAAAAACCCTTGAGCCAAAATGATCAAAACCCTTACTTTATGATGCAAAGATAGAAACTTGACTTAAATGCAAGCTAATGAGGCTCATACAAGCCTGAAAACACTTGTATGCATGGAAATTCTCTCATAGAAACAATTTAGGAATTTTATGAAGAGAGTGGAGGCCATGAGAGGTAAAATTTTGCCATAGTTTAGTTGTATGAATGAATAATGATGATTTAGGGTTAGGTTAGGGTCTTATTTATAGATTAGGCAAGTGTTTTAGGCCATAGGATTAAACCCTAGTTGCAATCTTAGCCCTTAAAACCGAATCTGGCCCCCAAGTTCAACACAATCTCAAAATGGTGCACCAGGCTAAATAGCCCGGCTGGACCAAGTCGACAGCCAAGTCGACAGGGCTGTCGACTTGGGTCCAACCAAGTTGACTCCCAAGTCGACAGGGCTGTCGACTTGGGTGCTCTGGCGGGAATTTTCCCGCATGGCCCAAATTTCCAATTTCAAACTTGAATTTGAAATCTGTTTTTGCTTTGAAATTTTCTGAAAACTTCGTTGGGCCTTCATCGGGTCATACGGACTCCGATTTTCGAAAATTCGGACTCTATTTCGCGTATCTTTCCGAGACGAACGCAATGGCATAGCCCGTTTTACTTGATTCAGAATTTAAAATTAAATTCTGCCTTGATTCTCGTTTTAACATGTTATCGAAATACGGGTTGTTACATTCTCCCCACCTTTTAGGATTTCGTCCCCGAAATCTCCAAGTTAGGAAGAACATATCCTACCATCCATCATTCATCTACTCAAATCATCATCCACAAGCAACCATTGTCCTTAGATGATTTCTAATGCTGTATGAATATATGCAAAACGTGTGTGTACATGTTCCTTAGCTAATGCTAATGATCAGGCCTGAATAATCTTCCTAATGCAAAATATGTATAGTGCCATGAATCCAACATGTATGCAAATAATCCTAGTCATATAGATACTATATGCGTGCACAATCATTCATTCATATGCAACAACCGCATGATAATACATTCGATTTCATCCATAAACAAGTATAAATACTCGTGCATATGCAACATGAAATGTGACCGAGTCGAGCTAGTATCTAATGTGTATTCGCGCATCCACGAGCAACCACTTGCAACCACTTGCAACCATATCAATCATAACATGTTTCAAATACATGTTTACATCCATAGGGTTCTACCTAGGATTCCCTGAAACAGGGCCGAGAAGATAAACTAGACAAACTCCTTACGGGGTTTGTAACAGAAAATAGGACCGAGAGGATGTCCACAGAAGATAGCCTACAAGTAAGCTCTACAGAAAACAAGGATCAAGGATATACTCCCAAAAGAGATATCATGTGTGTATCTAGTCTTTGACCATCAAAGTCGCATTTCCTTGAGCTTAATTCCATTGTGCCTTGAACGTCTTTTAACTTCGCGATTTCGTAGTTTCTTATTTCATGTTTCCATAACATGAGCTGGAACTCATTTCTTCGTCGCCTCTTGTTCCACTTGCACTTATCCCTTTTCCTAGAATACTTGACGCAAACATGACTGCGTACTCATGATCTCATGCAAGCTTTCCAAAATTCACTAATGAATCTTGGATCTCGTTTATATACTATAAGGTATTCCATGTAGAAGAACTTTCTCTTGAAAGTAAACAGATGTCAACCAGGTTACCAAGCGCACTTACTAGGGTGATCTCTATAACCCATGCATAAATGAAGTAAACCATCCGTCTTATCGGCGAACACCACTCGATCGGGCTTCAAATTTCCAATAAAGGCATCAAGGGATTCTAAGTAACTAGTCATGACAGAACCTCAAAAAGGTTACACGATACTTCGAGGGTATTACCAAGGCTAGTCAAAAGGTCTAACTACCCTCCTATCAAAACCGAGAGTGGCACCCCCTACTGGATAACCACTTCATCCCTTGAATCCATCCATAGCTTATAAACATAAGCATTATTTCCAAACTCAACACTTGGCATAGACATTCTCAAATCCAAACAAGTCATGTATAAATGGACTGATTCTCCAATAGGACTTTGAGGCAAAAATGGGATTCTCTATTAGGCTAGTACTTAAGGTGCAGAGACTCAACTACCGAAGCGGACTTACATGACGCGGGGATCAAAACCAAGTCTTGGCGGGATGATAGAAAAGAATAACTAGATCTTCAACAAGGATGTTATCCCCCTACTCAGGTACTCTAGTGAGGGTATACAACTGTCTTCACGATGATCTTGTCCTTGTCCCACAATACTTAACTATCCGTCCTGTTTCACCATACCAAAGATACTTTCTCGTTATGGGTTGAGCCATACCAACAAGTTGCTCATCCTTAAGCTCGTATCCTTTATCCTCTTTCCCACGATCCTTTCTTATAACGCGGCCACTGGTCTCTCGAGAACCACCTCCATCGTATGGAAAGCACTTTCGTAGATAGAAAAGACTAGTCGCAGATAAAACCACTGTGACTACAGATGGAGGAAAGAAAGGAAAAGAGGTTCTATTAAGGAAACAAGGATAATGCTAATGGCCTTTGGGGAATAGCCTTTTTCTTTTTAAAAGAAAATTTTCTTGAAAAATGCTTCTTTGTAAACGATTTTCAAATAGTTTTCAGAAGGTCTTTAAAAACTTTTGCCCAGTCTGGTAACCTTCTGCTCTGATACCACGTGTAACACCCCGCCTCCGCTAGGGTCACTCGCAAAGGAATGCACTAGCTTTAGAGGGGCATTATTGGTAAACATGCACAGAAATATCACAAGACAGAACATATAAAATAGCGGAAGTAAAATCGAACTTTCATAAACATTAATAATTAAGGTCTAAAGCCTTTTACATCAGAGTACATCAAAACCTGTCTTGCAATAGTAAAGAAGCATAAATACTTTTTCATAAATTATTCCCCAAGTAAAAGCAGTAAAGTAGCCATAGCCACGAAAAGTCCAAGCCATCCATGATGACCTTCAAGCAGAAGAAGTCCGAACTAAACAACAGTATTTCCTCCCTGTAACCTAGGGGGAAACGGAAGAAAAGAGGCGAAACAAAACGGGTCAGTCTAAAAGACTGAGTAAGCCCTATCTACTATCAGCATAAAAACTAGTAAAGTTAACTGACATGAGAAACTGAGATGAACATAAGCATGATGACAAGATAGATAAGCTAATATCAAAATAACATGATGAACTACTGAACTCAGATAAACTAAAGTGTCATGATAAATTACGATGTCAAGATAAAACAAGGTATCCCATCGTCAAGTTCCTGTCAAGTATAATATCCCCAAGATATCTATCACGTATAACGCCCCATGGTATCTATCCTATCTTTTAGCTCTGCACCTACCGTACTAGTATCCTCACCGTATCATGTGTTAACCATGAATGACCCTTACTCAAAAGTCGTGTAATGGTCCATGCCAACCTAATATATCGCATATATAGGTTACTCAACTCGTATGTTTTATTCCATGTAAATGTTCAGTCCCTTGCCGTAGACCATACGGGCTTTCCCATGAGATTCTATGCTACTTCAACATAGTTCCATGATCCTTAAGATCGTTTTGGATTGTCACCCTATATCTAACTAGGGTCTTCCAACATGAATCATCGTTTGTACAACTAGGACTTATGCTACCTAGGACTACTAGGGATTACGCTTACCTATTGCACGTTTTCGTATCTCGGTTTTGGTTCAACCACCCAGGGCCACTAGGATTTACGCTAACCGTCAACTGCGCCCTTTTTTCCCACGCATTCATCGTGAATCGTTTTCCATGACTGTATGCACATGTATCACATCGTGCCATCCGAGTCCTGTCACAGGGCAGATCAAAAAATACAGGACTCGGTCGGGAGCCTTCGATTTATCTGCCGATGCAGATGCTAAGGTCTGTTTTTCTATTCGTGGCTATGGTCCCACGCGACCACTCCCTCAACTAGCGAATGACAAGACAGGTTAAATCCTGTATGAGAACACAACACTGGCCAACCCACATCCAAGCCCTACCGCAACCATAATTAGATAGCAATTATGGTCTATTGGGTGTTCTCTGCCTTTCTGTACGTACACGCTTGACCAAAGATGGTAGGTAGCCTGACGAAATGCTATCTAGGGTACGACCATGTATCGTCGACTATCCCCTATCCATCTCCGTCTTTAGGTCGCTCGTATAGCAACCAAGGCATACTCTTGGTTTTTCTAACGCAGACCTTAACCTCTCATGAGCCTAGTATGATCACCTGGCAGCTCATAGAGGGATACCAAGAATACCCTCACATTCCCCGAAGCCGCTGCTTCGTTACCCAGTTCGCTGGAGCCTTTATCTAAATCAGATACTTGCTCCTACTCGTATACTTTAACGATGACCTACCGTATCAGGTTACTCATCTCTCTATGAACTGGTCTAAATTTCCTTGACTAAGAATCATTACTTAGTTATTCTTCAACTAAGGTTTACACTTAGCCTTATTCCCGTTATCCTTGTTAACTACGGTTATCCACCTAATCCTCAGAACTAGGGTTTACATAATGGATTAAGTGTCACTTAAGTTCATGACTTAACCCGTCTACAGATCATGTCAAAGTTGGCTAAGTATCCAAGTTCAAGACTTAACCCTACAAACCATGCTCAAGTTGGTTAAGTATATATTAACTTGACCCTATCAAATTACTGTGTCAAATCGGTCAAACATATTTAAGCGATTCGTGACTTAGCCTTATCATGTTTTCACGTTAGATTGGTTAAGTATGGGTTAACTTAACCTCAATAAATTCACGAGTTAGATTGGTTAAGTATAGGTCACTTAACCACCTCAAATCATCATGTTAGATTAGTTAAGTGTTTAACTTAACTCCATTAAACTACCAAGTGGGATTAATTAAGTCTAGGCTAACTTAACCCCATCCGATTTCCATGCTTAGACTAGTTGAGTCCAATCTTAACCCCATCCATTAACTGTATTTTTCGGTTAAGCGTCATTAAGAAAACTTACTTAATCTTACCAAGTTATCGTGTTGGATTGATTAAGTGTTGGTTAACTTAACCCCGTCCACTAGTCGTATAAAAATGGTTAAGTGTCATTAGGCAAATCAAATTACTTAACCTACCCAACCTTGTCATGTTTGTTAAGTATCATTAGCCTAATCAAATTACTTAACCCATTTGTCCATGTCATATTTGATTAAGAGTCATTAATCAAATTAACTTAACCCTATCATGTGGCATTAATTACTTAATGCACCTCAACCTCTCACATTAGACTTTGTTGTGGTTACTAGTTAAGTCGGTCGGTTCCGGGTAGCTTTACACCACAACTTGGTCTAACCTCGGGTTCAAGCACAACATGACCAACTTCTCACATTGGGTCCTATTGTTTGCAACTACTAGTTAGGCCGGTCGGTTCCGGGTAGTTTTACACCACAACTTGGTCTAACCTCGGGTTCAAGCACAACATGACCAACTTCTCACATTGGGTCCTATTGTTTGCAACTACTAGTTAGGCCGGTCGGTTCCGGGTAGTTTTACGTTGCAAACTCAACCCAACCTCGAGTTGGCCACACTTATATTATCTAAGTGTCATGTCCATTATGTTTCCAAAACATATTACAAGTTTTCAAGCAATTGGGTAGACCTAACTTAATAGGTAACTTCCCAATGGGTAGACCTAACTTAATAGGTAAATTCCCAAGCTTATGTTTTCAAGCATACTTACATGTCAACTTCCATGTTACATTTCAAGTCATTATTTCAAGTATAAGCTCATGTCATATTTAACGTTACATGTTGTCATGTTTATACCCATTTACCCAAATCATGTTCATGTCATTATGTTTTTCCATAATGTGACCCCAACGCTTTTAAACTCGCATAATGGATTCAAAGAAGGAACTTGTCAAAGGCATGACAAAAGTGGATATTAAGCCACAAGTTAATCATGGTGGCAAATGAGGCACAAATGTGTTCATTGGCTTGCATGTTACGTTCTTAAGCCTAAAAAACATGCATAAACCCAAACTTGGCACATAAGCGAATCATGGTGACAAAAGACATGGAATGATGACTAGTAACTCGCATATATCATCATATAAGGGTTATGACTTCATATGCAAGTTGACATAAAGGGTATGATGGTTCTCATGTTGCATAATGCAACATCTCAACATAAAGGTTGTAGCTTTTAGCCCACAAGATCAAGATAATGACTTCATAAACTTGCATGACATGATAGCATGTATCATACTCAATGATCAAACCCAAACTTGCAACATGAACATTTAACTTCATAGTTAATATCTAAGAGTAGGGAAAGGGCTTACATTGCTATGAAGGCACAAAAGATATGACAAAGCCCTTATGCAATCAAATAGACCCAAAATGCAAGCTCTAACATAAAAACCCTTGAGCCAAAATGATCAAAACCCTTGCTTTATGATGCAAAGATAGAAACTTGACTTAAATGCAAGCTAATGGGGCTCATACAAGCTTGAAAACACTTGTATGCATGGAAAATCTCTCATAGAAACAATTTAGGAATTTTATGAAGAGAGTGGAGGCCATGAGAGGTAAAATTTTGCCATAGTTTAGTTGTATGAATGAATAATGATGATTTAGGGTTAGGTTAGGGTCTTATTTATAGATTAGGCAAGTGTTTTAGGCCATAGGATTAAACCCTAGTTGCAATCTTAGCCCTTAAAACCGAATCTGGCCCCCAAGTTCAACACAATCTCAAAATGGTGCACCAGGCTAAACAGCCCGGCTGGACCAAGTCGACAGGGCTGTCGACTTGGGTCCAACCAAGTCGACTCCCAAGTCGACAGGGCTGTCGACTTGGGTGCTCTGGCGGGAATTTTCCCGCCTGGCCCAAACTGGCCCAAATTTCCAATTTCAAACTTGAATTGGAAATCTATTTTTGCTTTGAAATTTTCTGAAAACTTCGTTGGGCCTTAATCGGGTCATACGGACTCCGATTGTCGAAAACTCGGACTCTATTTCGCGTATCTTTCCAAGACGAACGCAATGGCATAGCCCGTTTTACTTGATTCAGAATTTAAAATTAAATTCTGCCTTGATTCTCGTTTTAACATGTTATCGAAATACGGGTTGTTACACAGGATCCCCGCAGTGAACCCTTGAATCTTCAGGGCCGGTCCTCCCTTATGTTTGAGAATTGGTTATTCCTGAACACACGTTTCCCGGCCCTATAGGACCTATATCCATCGGCTCCGTAGAGACCGATATAACTTAGGCGCCTCGCATTCCAGCAACCACATAGGCAAAAAATATAACAATGTCAGGGCTCGCAAAATGCTGACACCACCCATAGCTAGAAAGAAATGTCGTGCACACCCTGTAGTCACGATCCCGTTTTTGACTCATACTGAGGTGTGAGGCCCGCGAATTGACGCTACAAACAAAGCGGCGCTATATTAAAGCTTTGCTTTGATCATCAACCAGAAGACTCAACTTTTCAACAAAAGACTTGATCATTTGCTTCTCATCATGCCACACAGGCAATTAATGCCTTGCGACTAATATCTATCGATATAAAACCTCTGAGCTCATACGTCTCAAAGAAGGGCGTTAAGCAAGAGAATAAATTCTCCGCCGCCAAACAGATATATATTTAATAGAGATCAATCAAAATAGAATAAAATCCAATGTTAGAAACACATCCATTTACAAGTTCGTTCTGGGTATGAACGAAACTTGATGCACCTTATTCTTCGTCCCATATGTCCAATACAGGAGGGAGGCCCTTACATAACCGTCGATCTCCAAGTATGTATGGACGATCACCAATTATTACCTTGTCTTGGGTGTACAACCCAATCAATACATCAGTAATCATCCAAACGTTGTGAAGACCTCCGGTCTTCAACCACCATCTTCATCGCCGACTTATCGTCGAAACAATTATTTAGAATGGGTATAAACCTGGCCTATCCGAATAACTCGTGTATATAATAAACAAGTGCTACAAAAACACAACATATGCCTCATTCCAATCAAGAATATTCTTTTATTCAAAGATTCATATCTTTAGGGAAAGGTTCCCATTAATTTTATCAAAGATAAATTCTTTAAATTTATTCTTTAATCTTCCTTTGGATATCATTTCAAACCATATTAAGGTTTTCCAAACTAGTCGGGATTAGCGAACTGCACCAAAGTAATCATTTACTTTGTTTCCCAATCCCAACCTATTCATCCCATGGAGCAAAACTCGTAATACTCCATAACTAACAACATGGTCTTATCGGTAAAATTAATTACCATTTCCCGTTCAAATCTAATTAAAGATTTAACTATCGCTAGGAGCCAAACTGGTGATACTCCATTCTCGCTCATTTCCCAAATTTGATAATTTAAAATATTACATTCCCTTTCACAATCTATTTAAAGATTCAATAAAACTCCACCTAGTTTTAATCTTCCCAAAAATCAATATTAATGATTATTTAACTTTGGAAACACAAACATGTCGCATCGACAATCTACACCGTACTATTGAATTCTGCTGATATATAACCTCTAGGCTCGTACGTCTTAGAGAAGGGTGTTAAGCAAGAGAATAAATTCTCCACCACAAAATAGATATATATTTAGCAGAGATCAAACATGCAGTTCGAAATACAATGTTAGACATGTAATCCTGTCTTTAACTGGGTTAAAGAACTAATGTCATTTAAAACACAGTTCACAATAAACCGAAATCACAATCCATTAATTATGGAATCTTCACGGAAAAAAAATCAATATATAATCAATATCAATTTCCATATCTTACTAATAATGTAAATGGAATTACGGTAAAGCCTTTTAAACTCCATATGTATTAATAGTCTTCCTCCACAGAAGTTCAATTCGATTATTATCAATCGAATTCCATTTAATTCCAATTTAATATATTAAATTGGAAAACTTTACTTTGGAAAATTCCCATTAAATCATAATAAAAAGATTTATAAATTCCAAATCACATTTCACTGTAAATCGGGTTAAAGAACGAATGTCGTTAAAAACACCGTTCACAATAAACCCAATTCACATTCCATTTCTAGTTCCAATTAAATGTTAATTAATTGGTAATTCTTCTTTAATTCTTAATTAAAAGATTTATTATTTTCACATTGGGTTTAAGAATGGTTTCATTTAAAATACACTTCACATCAAACCCAAAATCCAATTTAATATCAAATATAAGGCTCTTAATAGAAATTATATCGGCTTATATTCAATATCAAATTCTAAAACCAACAAATATCGTTTTTGGAAATAACGATATAAAATATATCTTCTAAATTTCCATAACAATATCCGTATAATACCAAGTCCAACATAGAAATATTCCGATGACAATTTTGATTCAAATACATTCCAATTCATATATTGGAAATTCAGATTATTTTTAAAACCATTTCAAAACCATTTTATTTATTTAAAAATATTGGATTTTTAATTCTAGTTCATAACTAGTTCATTTCGATAAAAATATATTTTTTACCATTTTAAATATGGAAATTTTCATCCCAATTCTTTCCAAATGAATTATTATGATTTTACCTAAATTATTGATACTTTTAATAATTTTATCAAGGCCCGTACATTCGATTTCCATAAATGGTCATCGAACTGCACTTACACCGACCTTTTCCAAATTTGATTTGGACATAATTCCAAATCCAACCGTTAGATTTCAAATCACATATACTCATCAGAAAGATCTTTTCGATACAAACCCAACGATTCCGGTTTTAGGAGAATCCGACAGTTGGATGCCCAGTAACTTCAATTCGAAGTCAACGTTCGATATTAGAGATTTGCCGCAGCGCGATTCATTCTATTCAAGCCATTATATTATATATATAACATACATTTCGTTGATTTCCATTTAAAACATATTTTATAAATCGTTTTAAAATCATTTTCAAAATGATTTCAACTTTATATTCAATTTCAAATCAAAATGGAATATTTTATATCATTAATATATAAATGATATTATTTTCAAACTATTAGATTTTGAAATCAATTCCTTTTTGATATTCATTGTAGAAATGAATAAAATCGTTATAAATATCGTTCACGTCAATATGGTGTTATTCTAATCAACACGGCTATATATATATATATATATATATATATATATATATATATATATATATATATATAGTCTTGTCCATCCCAAATCGGACATCAAAATCATATTTTGATCTTTTACTGAATATTATTTTAAAATATTTATTATTTTTGAACTGGAATCAGACACAGTCAATTACCGTATAATGTTATTTATATGGATTTCATACACACATGTACACATTAATAATCAAACACAGCCAACCATCATCCTGAGTGCATTCTACATTGCATAAGCATTAAATATAAATATTCAACGCTTACACAAGTTGTCGACCAATCGATTGACATACAACTAAATATTGGGATTAGTGTATATCCAATATCATCCCAATACCCGTGTGGGATTTCAAACAACAAATAATGAATTTTATTTGAGCAGTTGGGCGATGTGTAAAATTTATCGTCCCAATCAATATCAGTCAAATGGGTGTACATAAATGAATCGTCCGATTTGTAAATGAATATCTAATTTATTCATATACACATTAGAAATTATATTTTTAACGATAAATTATTTTATTCAGTACCTGTTTATTTTATTCCACATCGCAAACACCAACAATTTCACATCAAAACATACAATCAAACAAGTCGTCCATGGTCTGTAGAAGATGGTGTCGGGAGTTTCTAAACTCCATTGACAACCCAATATATTTTATTTCTAAATTTAATTGAATTTAAAAATCTCACTTTCTTTTTTGCTTTGCCAAAAATTGTAGCAAGCTCTAAAAATTCCCCAGTCTCTTCTAGAATGTAGAAGAGACGTCCTCATGGTCCCGGTGTCTCTTGTTTCACTGGATTTCGCCAACATAGCAAAAAGATACAACTTTTATAAGTAATCTTATTTTATGATGGTTTTATAGTGTTATAAACAGTTAAAATTATAAAGGCCGCACCTCTCAAAACCTGTTCAAAATTAGGTTTGCGGTTTACGCGCGAATCGTTGCACTTGGAGACGATCGGCCAACGCCACCTGAAAGAGCTCGGAAGGGCAATCCAATCGATGGTATCAGGGTGGAGTTCGATGGCCTTTGCTGGTGGTGGCGACGTGATGAAGGCTGCGGGTTTGGAGGCCCAGTTCTCGACGAAGACGTGACGATAGGGGGAGCAATGGGTATGGATTTGAAGAGCTCGACGAGGGCTACAAAATCCTCAACAGGATGGAGGTCTAATATTGCGTGTGGAGGGAGTAATCGGAGGAGGAAGCGGTGAAGCAATTTCTGCCATGCGCGAGTGTTATGGGAGAGAGAAATTTAATTTTTCGATTTTTTTTAATGAATAGAATATTCTGATTCGCCGATATTTATATTATTTAAAAATTAAAGTTTTCTCAGACAAACACCAAATTAAACCCAAGGAGTGTCACCCCTAGCTAATTACCTCCATTCCGAACACAATGGAATATGTTACGTAAGCCCATTCGACTGTTACAGTTAGTTATTCTTAATATTAATATATAAAACATTCAATTTCATATTTGAACGTACACCTTAATTTGCCGGGGCCACATACTAATTCTAAAAATTCCAAAAAAAATAAATCTAGCTATGTTTAGACGATACGGTCCTAACAAAACTAACTTTGTCAAATTTGAAGACCGTTTGAAAAATAATCATTTTCTTGTCGATCCAAATTGACTTAAACTGACAAAACACGTTTTCTTTTTTCATGCTCACATATTAATCCCAAAAATTACGAATTTTGAAATCTAGAAATAATTTGACATTCTGAATCCAAAAGAAGTGGTTTCATCAAAAACGGAGGTCGTTTGCAAAATAGGAATTTTTAAGGGCTATATTTCCATAGCAACTATTCTGAAATTTCAACTGGGCATAACCTTTTATTCCCGCTATGAAATTTCAATTTTTTGGATTCGTTGGAAAGATATTTTCAAATAGATTCTAATATTTTTGGTTTCGCTAAAATCTGATTTATTTTGAATGCTTTGCATTCATTTGAAATTTGAAATCGAAATTTCAAACTATCGCGCCATTTCCAATTCCTTTTATAGTTAAAATAAATATTTATATTCAAACTTCGATTCAAAATAAATATATGCATTCTAGTTCTATTCATAATAAATTTCTGGTCATTATTATTTAAAATAAATCATTTTAAATATTCAAAATTCATTAAAATTGCCAAAATAAAAAATTTAAATTGGTTCTGATTTTCCGGGTTGTTACATAGCTCCCAATCGTTGGTGATATACATTTGATACATTCAAGCGAAATGAGTGATCGGTCATGTGTGGGCCGAGTAGCAAGACGTTCTTATTGAACCCAGTGTATTCGCCTCTAGAGATACACTATCGGCAGGTGGTTCCATACCTTGTCATAGTCGGAATCCAAACTATAGTAAGCGCTCGCAGTTTTGATTGTATACTATATATATGGAGCATGAGATGCAAGCGTTCCACTAGATTCTATTTATTTGTATTTAGACACTCTTATAGTACCAGAATAAAGTATTAATTTCAAAATTTTTTGGGATATCGTAAGGTAAAATCCGTCAGTATTTTTGTGTGGATTTAGTCTTACGATTATCCTTTTCTTTCAAAAAGAATTTGAACTTTAAAATCAAGTTGGATGATAATATAAACTTAGAGAGTTTTTCTCAATCTGGTTCACCGGACTGACCCGGTGTTTGTAATGCTCGGGTTAGACCGGGTTGTATAGGTTCAGGTTATCGAATGTTGTGAAGTCCAAAGACGAGCTGCCGGTGTTCAGACGTATGATATTATCTAGTATTATTCCGTTGTGTGATGTACATGAGGACAAATTATTATAACTATCCCGGTGTATTGATGTACTCCGATGATTGTAAGTTTTGTTTCAAAGCTCTCTACAAAGTTTATTCGTATATTATATTTTGTTCCGCTGCGATGTGAGACTCTAATTATGTGTTGATTCTTCTTCTTCTACTCTAATATTTCTTTCTTTCTTATCTCGCCCTCTAATTTCTTTCTGTAGTAACGTTCCGGTGTTTTCGATGCTTGAATGTTTGACATGGTGTTTTGTGTCAATTTTCGAGATCGAAAACCCCTGCTCGTTATAGTGGTATCAGAGCAATGGTTTAGGAATAACCTTGGTTCTGTGGCATAACTCGATAGAGATGAGGTTAGTAATATCCTAGATCGAGATTGAGTGTATATATATACAAGAGCGTATTTGTAAATTTTATATATACGATTGTTTTGTATTGTGTCGTTTGATCAGTTCAAGTTGAACTGATGAATTGATACAATATTGTTTTGTAAAAAGGGTAAATGAAATAATTTTACCCAATTATATTTTTGTATATAAAAAGAAATATTTTTTCTCAATTATTGAGATATTGATTTGATGATTAATTTGAATTTAATTTGAATTCGATTCGAATCGTTAATTCAACTAGAATGGGAATTCAAACTTGATTTTTAATTTGAATAGGTTTTATATAACCAGTAGAATTTGTAAATAAGAATTTTAATAAGAAATCAGATAAATGAGAATTTAACCTACGATAAGTTAAATATGAATGATTTGCTTGTACCAATTGTTGATTGTTTGTTTATAGGATTGGTTGAATATAAAATTCATCAACAATTGAGTGAATTGGAAACGAATGAAATAAATTTCAATGTAATGAATTTGAATAAAAAAAATAGGAAATAAAATTGGATAATTTAAACTTATAATAATTGTTGCATCATATATTGAGTTAGTACAAGTTGGAAGACGAAGAGTTGTTAGTGGCTCTTCTTCGTGATTAGTATTGGTTGCCCGACGAATAGGCAAACCTTAATTTTATTGATTGGGTAATTTATTTTATACCCATGAGTTGGGTTTCCATTTGGCTTTGTTTTCTTTCGATCGACGTAAGGCCCGACGTGGTGTTTGTAGTTGGTTGGATCGAATAGCGCAGATGAGGTGCTAGCAAAATTTTCATAAATTTTTAAAACTTGGAATTTTAGATAATATTTTAATATCATTATTTATGGGTTTAGTGCATTATTCTTAACTTAGTAATTTCGGGGACGAAATTCTTTCAAGGGGGGAAGAAAGTAACGACGCTGATTTTACGATCATTTGAGTCGAATATTTAAATTAGTTTTGATATTATATTAGAAATATTATTGTATTTTAATATTGAATTCATTTATAAAACAATGATTAAACATTTATATTTATATTTAATTTCGAAATAGCTTGTAACGTCGTGGTTGTTCGTAATATTGAGTTTTGTACTTCAATTGGATGTACAGAATCTGTTTTAATTCGGAATTCTGTGAAATAAGAAACGTTTGAATCTAGTTAATTATAATTTTCTAATGAAAGAGAAAAATCGAAGATTTCATTAGATATATTGTAAGTTAGGTTCAATTCAAATTTTAAAATAGTCGCTATGAATTTTGATTATAAACGATAACATTTATTTAATAAATTAAATAGGAATATGAGCAGAAATTGAATATCATATAACTAGAAATAGTAATATTGAGTACAATTCCATGATGATTTATATTTGGAATTTTATCTTATTTTCTTCGAATATATATACAGTAATAATAATTTTTATTATTTAATTTAAATTGTTTTGTAATTTATTTATATTTTTACGGTATTATGTAAGCCGTATAAATAGTTATTTTTCAAAATGACCTCCATTTTCGGTGAAATGAATTTTATTGGAACACGTATCACCAATTATTGTTATGTTCCCAGTTTGGAGCCAATTGGAGCTATTTTGTCGGTGGACGAAGTTTAAGGGTAACCGATGGATAAACTAAGATCTAAATAGCACCGTTTTTGCAAACGGAGGTCGTTTTCAACGAAATTAGTTTAATTAGGACCGTAACTTCAAATTATACCATGACATTCATTTTTGTAATTTTTTAAGAATGTGTTTATCAGTGCAAATTTATCGTATGGTGTTAAACAGTGGTTCATATTAAATTAGCCGCAATAAACAAGGATAAATAAAAATATAACATAACTTCACGCTTAAGAATAAACGGTGCACACTGCACCTACCCTAAGATTAAACACCCGGCTTCCTATTTATCAGTACATAAAATACAACATGTCAATTCCCAATCCACACGTAAACTAGCTTTTAAGATACATCGAAGTGGACAGCTATGCTAACTTGTAATTCGAGCATGTCCACAGACGTAGTGCATATGACGTTAAAATCGTTGGGGAGCTTCCATACGTTTTCAAGCACATGAGTGTACCATTTGATTGTTATAAGCAATGCTCTGTTACACTGTCAAGTTCACTTCATGCCTAAGTTACTAGTGCCTGTATTTTTCCTATACACAGACCCAAGAATATAAATTTGGCACTCTATGCACATGTAAATTCTAAAAGAAAACTATTCTCATGTACTTGCTGCGAACCATCTCTTTTCATTTTCAGGCCCATGCCTAACCTAAATACTATAACATGTGCTACTTCCACTTCCAATCTTGTCATTCTGCTTTGCATCTTCACTATCACCAGTCCTCTCTATCAAAGAGCCTACCCAGTTCTTGTTTCCCCCAAGTATTACCAAAAGAGAATTCTGTAGCTAACCTACAGCCTGCATGTCTATCCTTTCCTTTCTGTCTTCCAACGTGATAAAAACCATTCCACGCACACCTATCTACAAGCATCCGACCTACATTGTTCAACATGACAGGTACGTTGTTCTTATCCCATTCATTCCCCACCTATTTATACTCATCACCCCTTCCTTTTAGAGCACACTTCTCCTCAATCTAAACTAAGAAAAAGGAAAAAAAGAAAGAGAGATAAAGGTTTCCATTGTTGGGAACCAAAACCTTCCATGCGAGAATTCTTTTCAGTGAGAGTGCGAGAGGTTGACGTTCTGACTTGGAGGAGGGGTGCATGTTTTTTCTGGTCTGGAGTGATGGGTTGGAGAAGACTCAGTTTGCTGATGATGTATTCGAAAGATAAATAAATAAATAAAGACGATAGTGAGTTTCAACATAGAGTTTGGCAAATGTTTTGTATGATATTTAAAGAAAAAGAAGAGTCAGAAGCAGGTAAACCGACAGTGGGTTGATGTTAAACTTGGGTGCATGGGACGGGAAAGGTGCGTGGTGTATGTGAAGAAAGGCGTGAGAATATAAGCAACAAATGGGAGGTGGACGTGCTAGAAGGAAACAACAGGGGTAAGACTTTGTGGTGATGTCGAGGTCATGGAGTCCGACGATGTAAGGTAGTGGCGTTTCACTGCACGTAGAGGTGCGGCCATATGGAGGGAATAAGGATCATAGGGAAGGAGTTAGTTTGAAGAGTTGCGTAAAATAATGATCATGCTGTACTGTTGCATTAAAAACAAGCATGGAGAAGTTGGTTTGGTCATTCGGGTATGGGTATAAAGAGAAAAATGGACAGGCGGTTGAAGGCTAAAACATGAAGGATTTTAGTGTTTTTGGTCTGGTTTTAAAGACGAAGATGGAGGTGCGGTTTAAAAAGTATGAGCGGGGGAACTATTTTCTGGAAGCAACTAATTTTCGTGAGGAAGATGATGTAGATGGCGGGCTCGTGGGTATTGAAGGAGGCATTGGGCCGGTTTCGATGGGTTTTGGGCCAAGCTAAAAAAAAACGGAAAAGAACGATGAACTGAAAGGCTATAAGGAAGATTGGACTATCGGAAGATTGCTATAGCAGCTCCAGTACTTTTTTTATATGAGAAGAAGAAAAAAGGGATCAAAGAGCATACTGTAGCAAGTAGTGTGGGCCGTAGGCCTTTTGAAGATATATATATATATATATATATATATATATATATATATATATATATATATATATATGCGGGCATCTTTGATTTTGGCTGAATGCATTGGTTCGTGAAAACATGAATAGTTTGTTCAATGGGGGAGTTGCGTATTAAAGAATGGCAGTTGTGAGCAAACGTAGGGCAATGAAGTTTGTTTGCTTTTATAAAAAGAACAAGGGTGGCTTTGAAGGAGGGTACGGTTCCACGGCTGGTAAATGAAGTTAATATTTACACATATGGGTTTTTATGTACAAGCCTAATGAGAAATTAACATAGCCTAAGTTATTAAACTAATATAATATTTAGTTAAAAATGTAAACCACGAACCAATTTAGTTATGCCAAATCTAGTTAATGGCCTGGTTTAAAATATAATAATAATATAGTAAATTAAACTTTAATGATTTGAATTAATCTAGGCGTAACTGATAAACATAACATGCTGGTATATTGTCAGATGAATTGATAGAAATGAAGTTATGAAATTCATTTATAACTGAATATAGATTTTTAAATATATTATTTTAATTGGGTTTATAAAAAGGAAATAAACCAACCATATATACACTGATAATTTTAACTATCAATAACCATTTTTTGTACCAAAATCTATCTGTGTGCGAAGCACGTGCCACATATCAATTATTAAATGATCTTATAAAGATGATTCTCGTATTTACAAGACTGATTAGAAAGTGAGCAAATATTAATGTGATATTTAATAACCAAGGTTGATTGTTTTTAAGAAGCAATTAAAATGAGATTATAATTATTTGATTACTATTTATTTAATAATAATCAAATGGAATTATTTAAATTAAATTAATTTGAAACTAATTTAAATAGAAAGACAAACTGAGATTTGATTAATGAGTTAATCATGTGTAGAGTTGACTACGTCAACTATATTACTCGAAATTGAATTATGTAATTAGTTATTAATGAAAATTGTAAATGGACAATTAAACAATTTTTAATTGTTGATATTTGTTAAATTATGATCAAAGTGGTATCTTGGGACTTAGAATGTATAAACGAAGGGTTATGAAGTTTTAAACCATTGTTTATAGCAAAGTGACGTTTTTAAGCAAGTTTATATAAATTATAATATAAATTAAGTTTAAATCGAAATTTAAATTAAATCCTTATTGAGGTTTATTTTCTAAAATCCAAGTTGAACGGAGCTATAAAGCCCAAGATTTATTGAATGTATTACTGGAATGAGTTATTAGAAATGGTTTATAAATGTAACAAAAATCCAGGATATGAAATTAATAATATAAAACCTATCTGGAGATTAGTTGAGATAAAAGATTTTCTGACCATTGGTCTGATGTTGGTTTCTGCCTTCGGGGTTGATATTTATGGAATCATTTTCTTATTTATTTACGGTTGGGAACTATTAGGAGTTTAAAAAGGAAATCGAAATGGAAATTCAAATTTGAAATAAAGCAGTGAGGCGAGTTAAGTTATAAAGATACGACCTGGATTTGTTATATTAAATAAGAGACGATATTTCACCAAGGGACAACTAAAAAGGGACTTTGTTTTGATATTGGGAATGAATACCGGCTTTGGTATTTCAACTGATATCTATCTTAAGATAAGAACGATGTTGATCAAGGTCTGAGAGGTAATTAAAATACCACAACTTGAACAACTTCATGATTATCGAAAGACTATGTTAGTTGAAATGGTGGAGATATAAGAAGTAATTTATTTTATGGAATTATAATGTAACGTTATTTGAGGGATGTGGGATTTTATAGTGAGATTCTGAAATAAAGGAATTAAAAGGGGCTTGAGGATACGAAGTGATATTTTAAAAATAAAAAGAAATAAAAGTAGTTTTCGAAAGTATAACAATATGTTCAACGTAAGGAGATGAGGTGCAAAATGAGTTCATTCTAAATAGATAGGTGATGATTATTTTATTAAATAACGAGACAAAAGAAGATTCTGTAAGGATTGTTTTACGATGATGAGTTGAATCGACTCCGCAATTATAAATAATAAGTAATGTTGTAGAAATTTTGAAATGATAACTAATGGGAAATTTGGAAATGAAACTAGATATTGTTCTAAGTGTATAAATAAATGATTTGAAAGTATTAATATATTGTTGATACATTATTTTATTATTAGAACTGTTATACTACTTTTAATGGCCAAGTGACGCTATATGCTAAACCAATGGATTTATTTTATTTTTATGATTGTTTATTTTGATAGTTAAATTACCGACTATCAAAATCATACCCAGTGCATTGTTGGCGTGGCAATACCGGGATAGAGTTTATATTAGAAAACCATTCTTACTAACAAATACGTAAACAAAGAAGATATCTGATGCTGATCGAGATGGAGCAATTGAAGACTGTAAATGTGACGATCCCAAAACCCCATACGACGGTGTTAAGGATAATCATCGGAATATAACACATTAATCATCATTAGCAGAGTACAGATAATAGCATAAGCAGGGAAAAGAATAATTTACACAAGTATGACAACAGAATCATACATATCACAACATCAGAGAGCACAGTGCAGGATACAACTTAGTGCATAAAAGTACATGATCAGTCTACATCGCCATAAGTGGTACATATACATAGAGAGTACATAAAAGAAACATCAGTGTACATCGCCAAAGGCGGAATCATATACATATATAATACTGGCGGAAAAATCAATAGTCAACACTGTGTAGTCAAACCTCGCCATGAGCCAAAAGATGGACTCCTGCTGCAGTGCAAAGCCAAAATAGGTCCAGCTACCTGATACTAGGCCGCCCGCGCGAAAATAAGGGCACCCGAGTTTGCAAGGTGAAACAAACTACGAGTCAGTCATGGGACTAGTATGAGAAACCTACATAACTAATTAACAACAATAATAAGACAAATCAAAGGACCACGCCACTTTCGCGGAACGGGTTTACTCCAATGATTGCTAGTGCATGAAATAAAGTAAATTATTAAATCATCGCAATGCTTTTTATAAAATGAAGCCATATAAGACTCAGGTCCCATCACAAAATGCAACGCAAGCCGGAGGATAGATTTTTACCTTGTAATGGCCAAGAAATGCTTGATACGTATAAAACAAAAGTGTTTGATATTATTACTAGTGCATATATGTTTCAAAAGCAAATTCAATCATAAATATCAATCCTAGGCAGTATAGCTACCATCTACTATGTCGCCATACTAGTAATACAATCACATCCGCAATTTCGTGTTAGAAATTTGATTCCATCATGAGTCGAGGCAAGGGGAAAGCTCCTCTCTGTTCGAGACACTCTAGAAAATGACTCAGGACCACACATAGCGATCCCTGGATCCTCCAAGGCCAGTCCTCTGTTACTTTTGAGGATTGGCAATTCCTGAACACATGTTTTCCGGTCCTATAAGAGCTATAATCGAGGCGACTCGCATTCCAATAACCACATAGGTAAAAGTATATAAATGTCAGGGCTGGTAGGTCACGGACATCACCCATAGCTAGAAAGAAACGTCGTGCACTCCTTGGGTCCTTATCCCATTTTTGACTTATACCGAGGTGTGAGGCTCGCGAATCCACGCTATACACAAAGCTGTGCCACGTAGGCCGTGCTTTGATCATCAACCGCAAGACTTTGCTTTGCAATAGAAGCCTTGATCATATGCCACTTAGGCTTGCCACACAGGCAGTTCACACCATGCAACTGATTTCCATCGATATATAACCTTTGAGCTCGTATGTCTCGGAGAAGGGCGTTAAGCAAGAGAATAAATTCTACGCCGCCAAACAGATATATATTTAATAGATCAATCAGCACAGAACAAAATCCAATGTCAGACACACAGTCAATTTACAAGTCCGTTCTGGGTCTGAACGAAACTGGAGGCACCTTTCCTCGCATATCCGTACAATCAACAAATACATTCATACGGCTACTACTTCAGCCCCATCAAGGTAGCAACTCAAATCAAGAGCCTCAGTAGCACCCATCCATCCGATGTAAAGATCGCCAGTCTTGAAGTGTCTCCTTATCTTCGACTTCGAATCGTCAATAAATTATTTGAAATGAGAATTAACTCGGCCTTTTCAAATAATTCACGTATATTAGAATTCAAATCAATTCTTTCCATGGTTAAATTATTCGACACTCACATTTCAGTTCTTTTGTATAATTTTCATGTCCAACGCATTCAACCATCATATATCAAGCAAAATTGGTTTATTTCCATTTCATATCGCTTATAATATTTTATAACGATTTTTCGCCATTTTTATTTATTTAAAAATGGCCTTATTTAATTAAACGACGTTTCAGGTCGTGCCGAGGCACTGGCGCTGTTTTTCCCTAAATTGGTTTTACAAATATATGAAAATCTAACCGTTAGATCTCAAAAAAGTTTATATTGTTGGGAAGATCTCTCAAAAGCGAACCCAATGGTTCCAGTTTCGTCAAAATCCGATGGTCGGATCTTTCGGTATAATTGTTTAAAATTACGATTTCAAAACGCGAACTGCACGGCCTCGATTCGTTTTAATTTAATTTATATTTATATATATAAATATAATTCGTTTGGCGATTTCTATATCGTTTCACTTCAAATACTTCACTAACGCCTTTAAATTTTGGAAAATTTTGCCATAACCTCCTTTGTAGGGGAAGGGTCGGGAAAATCCCCAAACAGCCACACGGGCGTCTTATCTCAAAATGAAAAAGAAAAAGCCAAGCGGCTAGCCAATCGGCTCATAAAATCATCACCCAAGCAAAACAGTAAATATGTACCTATTTGTCGGGCACACAATTTTATTCCTCTTTTCTAGCCTCTTTGTTATAACCTGTTTAATAAATATGCATGTACATGTGTAAAATTCTAATCACTTATCAATTTCCAATTCAGTTTCATATTTGATTCGAATTTGTTTAATGTTACCATTCATTCCAATGTCGCATACATAAGCTGAAAATCACATTATTAGCTAACTAATGAGTATTTCCAACTCATGAATATTTATTTGAACAAGTGGTTATTTTAGCACTTCAGATTTCATTTAAAAATGATATCTTTAGCAATCTAAAAAATATTTCAACACATGATTATTTTATTTAGTTCCTATACATGTTAAAAATAATATTCATAGCAAATAAATATTTATTTCAACACTTGTGTATTTTTAGCAAATCATATACATGATAAAAATGGTATTTTTATCATCAAAAATATTTATTCAACACATGCATGTTTTTAACACTTCATATTCCTAATAAAAATGTAATTTTTATTGTTCGATCTTTTTATTCAACACATGAACCTTTTTCAACACATGAACTACTCAACACATGAATATTTCCACACATGGATATTTTATATAGTTCGTACATATATGAAAGATGTGATTTTTATTGTTAAAACAATTTATTTAAGACATGAATATTTTACATACTTCATATATGTAATAAAAATGTGATTTTTATTGTTAAAACAATTTATTTATTCAACACATGAATTTATTTTTCAACACATGAACTTCTCAACACATGAGCATTATTTACTTCATACTTGTGTTAAAGATGTTATTTTTATCGTTTAAAGAATTTATTCTATAGATGAATATTTTTTTTTCAACACATGAATATGGTTTCAACACATGACTTTAGTTTCAACACATGAATATGGTTTCAACACATGAATAAGGTTTCAACACATGAAAATAATTTCAACATATGAAAATAATTCTAACACATGAATATTATTGAAAATTTCAGCAGCATAACGGCAGGGTAGTTAAAATAGGCACCGTCCCGAGTACGGCTCCTCACTCTACCTTAAACCTCACAGTTTTTGACAATGGGGATTTCATGCATCTAGTTCGCACGCAGGCGGCATGTTTTATTTTCATTTCCACAAACTAATCCTATGTGGTTTCCACCAAAATAATTCTCAACCACAAACGGGTATTTTTCAACCACGATCAAACAATCTCAACCACATAAAATTCTAGTCAACCATTCGCTATCAACCAATTTTCACACCAATCACAACCAATAAATATCGTCCATGGTTTGTGGATGAGGGGTGTATATATATATATATATATATACACATATATATAAGTATATTTCACTACCATTTCAACACAATTTAAATGCATATATGTTTCATACAACGCTTGTATAAATTATACATTGCTCATATAACTTATACAACACATGTACACGAGGTATACAATGCATATATAATTTATACTTCGCTTATATAACTAATACAACACGTTTTCATTCACGTTTTGAATTTAGAGTTCTCACATTGGTTTGTCACTTTGCTAAAAATAGTCGCGAGCTCAGAAAAATCCACGGACACTTCTGGAATGTAGAGAGCATCGAAATGGTCTCGATGTTTCCGGTTTCATCAAATTTCGTTAACACTCAATAAAGATACGATTTTTCAAAGTTTGCAACATTCAAAAGTGTTATTTTCAGTTTATATAAACAAAGCCGATACCTTCCTTTGAACCTTCGAAACTAGGTTTCAATTTTTACTCAAATCCGTTGCATGAGCGGTCGATCAGGTGGTGCTGCGTCGTAGAGGGAGATGAGACGCGTCTGCGCGACGTAGCGGAGTCCAGTTCGATCCACCAAGGAGGCGGCGGTGAAGCTTAGAAGTTCGGAACTTCAGGGAGGTGGTTCTCCCTCCACACAACACGATATGGGGGTCTAGTGGGTATTTATTTGAAGAGGAGGAGGAGGAGAGCTACAAAAAGTTGAACTGGGGCATGGGATAATTCTTCCTGGTTTGGTCGGAAAATGGTCGGGAATGGGGGTAAGGGGTTTCTGTCGAAGTCGAGAGAGAGAAAGGGGTTTTTCGGGTTTTTTTATTTTAATTTACGATGGAAATTTTTGATTGGCCGATGCTTTATTTGATTTTTAAAATAGAGTTTCTCCAAATGAACACCAATTCAAACCCAACGACCATCGCCCCTATCTAAATAACCCCATCCCGAACACAATGGGATATGTTTCGTAGGCCAATTCGACTGTTACAGTCAGTTATTCTTCAAATTAAAATATAAAATATTCAATATTCGATTTGAACGTACATTTAAATTTGCCAAGGCCACAAACTGATTCGAAAAATTCCAGAAAAATAAATCTAGATATGATTGGATGCTGTGGTCCTAATAAAACTAGTTTCGTCGAATTCTGAGACCGTTTGAAAAATGGCCATTTTCTGGTCGATCCAATTTAACAGAAATCAACCAAACATATTTTCTTTTTCTAAGCTCACATATTAGTTATGAAATTTGAAACCTAGCGATTATTTAATATCCCGGATCCAACAAAAGTGGTTTCATCGAATTCCAAGGTCATTTGCAAAATGTCTATTTTTAAGGGCAATATATTCTCTTTAGCGACCTTTCTGAAAATTCAATTGGCCATAACTTTTGATTCCCGCTATGAAACTTCAATTTTTCAGATTCGTTAGAAAGATATTCATAAATAGATTTAAATGTTTTTGGTTTCACTAAAATCCGTTTTATTTTGCACCCGGTATAGTCAGTCAAAGTCTGAATTCAAATTTTCAAACTGCCGCACCATTTCTAACTCTTTATTTTATTGAAATATTCTATATCAATTGTTTAAATTTCTTTAAAATAACCAATTTAAAATTTTTAAATTGGCTCATATTTTTCGGGTTGTTACAGTAAATCTTCATGAGCGGGGGAACTATTGTTAAATTTCTCTAGCTGATCCCTAGATATAAATATTTGACAATGATTTTGTCGTAATTGAAATTTATGGATTGCAAGGACTACTCGGTACTGATCCGTGGGGTGATTCCTATATTGGATACAATAGGAGGGTACCTTCGGTTCATCCTATTCATGGATGAATTGTATGGACGTACGTATGACAAAGTATTTTCTGAAAACCATGTACGTTGATTGTTACAAATATACCAAATGGTGTCAAAGAGGGGCACTACTTTTATACCTAGATTTTATTTGTGGACGTTAATTAGTTATTTGATGGATCTGACGATGTGGCATTCAAAGTGAACAGTGGCTAGAAGTTATAAAAGTCAATTATAACCTCAAGCCTCATCAACCAGGAAAAGGCAAAAATCAGGTAGGCAGCATGGCCATGTGGGTCGCAACCATTAGGGTGTATAATTACCTATCTAGAGAAAATATTTTTCCTTCTTTAATCTATCGATGCTATCCCTTTTTAGGAAACGGTGGGTAGCACCCAACATTTGGTGATATACATTTGATACACTCAAGCGAAATGAGGGGTCGGTCATGTTTGGGCCGGTTTTGTGACGGCCGGGAATTTCGCTCGATCCGAATCAGTCGTTAAACCGACAAAGACCGTTCGAAACCCCTGATCGTTTTGAGAACAGGACAAATTGGAACGCAGACGGAAGAACATTTCATTGCTATTACAACAATTCCATCAGAAACAAGAATATATAGAGTATAAATGAGTAAATTACATTCGATAAATATCAGAGATTACAATAAATTACATAGCAGCGGAAAAAAATACAAAGCACAACTGAAGGTGATATACGGATACAGAGCTTTCCGGATATCATTCCAGCTGTAAACCAGGATCCTGTGAATATAAATCTGCAAAACCAAAACTACAAGCTGCCCGTGCGGAAATAAGGGCACCCAGAGTTTAGGTTAAAACAATAAACTCCATGTCAGTCATGTGACTGGTGTGAGAACTAAAACAGTTATTTAAAACATTACTTTAAAAGAGAGTAATTCAAGGGACCACGCCATATAACATGGAACGGGTTTCCTCCCAAGAATACCAGTACATAGAATAAACAGCGCAATGCTTTTTCGAAAAATGAAGCTATTATAAGACCCAGGTCCCATCACACAATGCAACGCAAGCCGGAGGATAGGGTTTTCCCTTATAATAGCCAAACATGCTTGGTACGTTTAAAACAAATCATTTGATACTATAATAAGTTTATAGTGTCAAAACAATTTCAATCATAAATATCAACCATAGACGGCATAGCATCCCATGCTACTATGTCGCCATACTAGGCTCTACAAATAAAGCCGAAATATCTCGTATTGGAAATTGGATTTCCGTCATGAGTCGAGGCAAGGGGCAAGCTCCTCTCCGCTTTCGAGACACTCTAGCAAATGTCTCAGGACTACACACTCTGGGCAATCCTGGATGCTTCAGGGCCGGTCCTCACTTACGTTAGAGGATTATTTATGCCTGAACACACGTTTCCCAGTCCTTACAGACCTAAAATCGAGGAGCCTCGTCCAACAACCACATAGGTGAAAGTATATAAATGTCAGGGCTGGTAATTCACTGACACCACCAAAGCTAGAAAGAAACGTCGTGCTCTCCCTGCAGTCCGTATCCCGTTTTTAACTCATACCGGCGTGTGAGGCTCGCGAATTCACGTTATACACAAAGCTACGCCACAAAGGCCGTGCTTTGATCCTCAACCACAAGACTTTGCTTTTCAACAGAAGCCTTGATCCATGCAACTCAGCATGCCACACAGGCAATTCATGCCATGCGACTGATGTCCATCGATATACAACCTCTGAGCTCGTACGTCCCAGAGAAGGGCGTTAAGCAAGAGAATAAATTCTCCACCGCCAAACAGATGTATATTTAATAGAAATCAATCAACACAGAATAAAATCCAATGTCGGACACACAATCCATTTACAAGTTCGTTCTGGGTCTGAACGAAACCGGAGGCACTTTCCTCGCATATCCATCCATCTCCAAGTACGTCTGGACGACAACCAACTGATTCCCTCATCTTGGGTGTACAGCACAATCAAGATCATCAGTAATCACCCAAACGATGTGAAGACTTCCAGTCTTCAACCACCGTCTTCATCTTCGACATATCTTCGAATCGGTTATTCAGAATGGGTATAAACCCGGCCTTTCCGAACAACCCGCATATATTATAAACAAATGTTACACAAACACAACATACGCCTCATTCCAATTCATTAGTCACTAACCGCAAATTAGCAAGAGAACCATTTCCCAAATATTAACCCCGAAGGCCGAAACCAACATCAGATCAATATCCAGGAAACCATTCTTCTTAACTAACCTACAGCTAGTTTCTAAATTCCACATTCTTAGGGAAAGGTTCCCATTAATTTTATCCAAGATAAATTCTTTAAAATTTATCCTTTAATCTTCCTTTGGATGTCGTTTCAAACCAAATTATGGTTTCCTCAACTAGTCGAGATTAGCGAGCCGTACCGAAGTAATTATTTATTTTATTTCCCAATCCCAACTTATTCATCCCATGAAGTAAAACTGGTAATACTCCATATTTAACACCACAGTGTTGTCAGTAAAATTAATTACCATTTCACGTTCAAATCTAATTAAAGATTTAACAATCGCTTTGGAGCAAAACTGGTGATACTCCATTCTCGCTCATTTTCTAAAGTTGATAATTTAAATTATCAATTCCCATTTCAATCTAATTGAAGATTCATTTAAAACTCCTTTTACGGGGTTAAAGAACTAATGTCTTTTAAAACACAGTTCACGACAAACCCAAATCACATTTTATTTATTATCGGGTTAAAGAACTAGTGTTATTTAAAACACTGTTCATAATAAACCCACAGATCAATTCTATTTAAAACCCATTTCAAATCCAATTTATTTATTTAAAAATAAATGGGTTTAATTTTAGTTCAAAACTAGTTCATTTTGATAAAAATCTATTTTTATCTTTTCAAATATGGAGTTTTTCACCCCAATTTTTCCCAAATCATTTCTTATGATTTTACACAAATTATTACTATTTTTAATAATTTTATCAAGGCCCGTACAGTCGATTTCCAACAACGGCCATCGAACTGCACTTACAGCGACCTTTTCCAAATTTGATTTGGACGTATCCCCAAATTCAACCGTTAGATTTTGAATTTCTAATATTCGTTAGAAAGCTCTTTTCGATACGAACCCAACGGTTCCGGTTTTGGAGAATCCGACGGTCAGATCTCCCGTAATGTCCGTTTGAAATAAATGGTCGAAATTCACGAACAGCCGCGGCGCGGCGCGTTCTATTTAGGCCATTATATTATATATATATATAATATATATTATATATATTTCGTCGATTTCTATTTAAAACGAATTTTATAAATCGTTTTGATTTCATTTCAAAAACAATTTCAACCTTTATTTCAAATTCAAATCAAAATTGAATTTTCTATTAAAAATCCCTTTTTCCTTCATTTCTACTTGATTTCAATTCGATTCGGATTCATTTTCTTTTCAGTTCAATTCGAATTCATTTTCTTTTCAATTCAAGTTCAATTCGTTATATATTCAATTGAAATCAAATTCGTTATATATTCAATTGAAATCAAATTCGTTATATATTCAATTGAAATCAAATTCGTTATATATTCAATTCGAAATCAAATTCGTTATATATTCAATTTGAATTCGTTATATATTCTATTCGAATTCGTTATATATTCAATTCGAATTCGTTATATATTCAATTCGAATTCGTTATATATTCAATTGAAATCAAATTCGTTATATATTCAATTCGAAATCAAATTCGTTATATATTCAATTTGAATTCGTTATATATCCAATTTGAATTCGTTATATATTCAATTCGGATTCGTTATATATTCAATTCGAATTCGTTATATATTCAATTTGAAATCGTTATATATTCAAATCAAATTCAAGTTCGTTTTCTGTTCAAATCAAATTCAAATTCGTTTTCTATTCAAATCAAATTGGTTTTCTACTCAAATCAAATTCAAATTTGTTTTCTATTCGATTCAATTCAAATTGGTTTCCTATTCGATTCAATTCAAATTGGTTTTCTATTCGATTCAATTCAAATTGGTTTTCTATTCGATTCAATTCAAATTGGTTTAATAAAATTTCAATTTGAATTTTAATCTAATTCGAATTTCATTTCAAAATATTAAATTTTGAAATCACTTTTCAATATTCATTATAAAGCGAATATAATCGATATAAATATCGTTCGTGTCAAAATAGCGCATCTCTAATCAATACGGCTTTATATATTTCAATAATTCCGTTATTCATATTTCGTTCAACACATGACTAATCTCAACGGATGAGTACGGTCAACACATGAACCTTTATTTTATAGTGATAAAGATATAAATTTTATTGTTAAAATATTTCGTTCAGCACATGACTAATCTCAACGGATGAGTACGGTCAACACATGAACCATTATTTTATATTATTCTTCATTTTCTAAATTGGAATGAGGCCCAATCAATCACCATATAATGTTAATTATATGGATTTTCAAACATCACACGTATATAATAGCATTGAAAAATAATCAACCATCAACCAAAGTGCACTACACTGTATAAGCATCAAATATAGATATCTAACGCTTATAACAGCTGTAACGACCCGCAAATCCAAGCTATCTGAGTTGACTAAATACAACACACGTCCAACCCAAATAACACAGAAATACGAACCATTAATAGAAAGAAGTTAGAGGGTGAGAATAGATGAGATAGAAACTTAGAATAGAAGAAGAAGAAGAACATAAACACAACACAGAACCTCACATCGCAGCGGAATAAAATATAATATATAGAATAGCTTCTGAAATACAAATTTTTGACTGTATATACATACATCATTATCAGAGTACACACTTACAATACAGCGGAAATAACACTAGATAACTAACGCTGAAGCCTCCTGCTCCAAGCTCCTCCAAATGAATCTGTAAAAATCCCGACCACTTGACTGCCCGTACAAATTTGGGCACCCAAGAGTTTAGGGAAAACAAAACAAAATAAACTCTGGGTCAGTCATGGGACTGGTGTGAGTAAAGTCCAACCACTTGTTTAACTTTAAAAATCCTTTCAAAAGAAAAGGTAATAGTAAGACCAGCCCACACATAAACACGGACGGTTTTTACCTTACTATAACCCAAAACATTTTGATACGAAAATCCAGTGATATTATAATAATGTCTACATCAAGTAAATAACTAAATAGCAGAACGCTTGCATCTCACGCTCCACATACATAGTATAAAATCAAAAACCGCATGGCGCTTATTGGAGATTGGATTTCCAACATGACAAGGTATGGAACCACCTTCCGCTAGTGTATCTCTAGAGAGGAATACACTGGGTTCAACAAGAACATCTTGCAACCCGGCCCACACATGACCGACCACTCATTTCGCTTGAGTGTATCGAACGTATATCACCAACGGTTGGGATCAGCAACCGCCTCCCGACTGGGACAGCATCGAATAGAATAAGAAATTAAATGAACCTCTAGATAGGTGATTATACATCCTAATGGGTGCGACCCACATAGCCATGCTGCCTGCCCGATTTTGGTCCTTTCCCGGTTGTTGAGGCCTGAGGCTACGAATACTTACCATTCATTGATAGCACAATCACTTTGAATGCCACATCGTCAAATCCGTTAATCACTAGTTGAGTTTGCACAAATCTTCTGGATATTATGCTAAGGGATAAATCCGTTGCAACCATATATATTTATACAGACCAACCCATTTGATCATTGGAAATACTCTGTCAGACATTCGTCCATTTACGTTCGTTCTGGGATTGAATGAAACCGAAGGCACTATTTCTATGAATAGAAAAGCCCTTGCACTTTACTCCGTCTTCAATATATTCAGCATACTTGGTTCGCAACGCTTATGCCGATACGGAGTGGTTCTTCGGATAATAATCCAACCGGTCTCTCCATATTGACAACGATGGTCAAAAACTTCGATAGTCTGTGATTTAACTATCGAATAAAAACAAGTGTTCATCCAAACATATCAAACAAATCACTGGGCTCTTTAATTAATTATTCATTAATTAAATCACTTTTCCATTTGCTCTATCAATATTTGTTAACCAAATATTTTCAATAACCCTATTGGCCCTTACGCTATTTGGAAAACGTTCCAAATATTAACTTCTTTTATTTTCTATATATTAGAAAATATCTCTATTTGCAATTTGGGAACAATTCCAATCACTTATCTCTATTCCGACTATTTTTATTATACTCAGGAAATATTTACTTGTTATATTTCCAAAATTTCATCACTTGGGTTTAAAACGAATGTTGTGTAAAACATCGTTACAACAACCCAAAATATTTTATTCAACTAACTCTTTTTCAAACACTTCTCTTCGAGACTGGATCTCGCTATTTATCCATTAAAAATGAAATCAATCAAGTTGGGGTAAAATTACCTCTCAGACCTTAACTGAAAACATCCTCAACTTCAAAACGGCAAAACCACTTATCTCGAATACACACACTATACAATCCAATTATTCATTTTTAAAACATGTATCAAGTTTGCTTTCGATTTCTAATTTATAGATTTCCCTTTTTGTTTACAATATTCGATTTTTATATTCACTTACCTATCGAATTCTATACGTCGATACAATGATTTCTAACTATCAAAATCTCTTAAAAATATTCTAACTCCTTAAATTTTCGGAAAAATTCGCCATAACCTCCCCTGTATCGGGAGCATCGGGAAATTTCAAATAGCTTCCCGGTAACTTCTCATCTCAAAAAGAAAAAGAAAAAGCCAAGCGGCTTGCCGATACGGCGCATAAAACCTCATATATGAATTAAACATGTACCTTCTTGTCGAGCACATAAATTTTAATCTTCATATACTTCATATCCAACCTGCTTACACATGTTCACCTGTTTTCAATTCAATTCAATACCATCTAATCGTTTGAATTCAGTTTCGCCCATTTATTCTTTAATTAGTCATTTTGCCTATTACACTGCTTTGTTTGAACATAACATGTTCAAACAAAATATTTAACTCGTTCATAACCAAATTGAATTTCAATTTCAATTCTAATTCTCTTTTCTATTTCGAATATAAATTTTCAAATCGAATTCACTTATTTATGGCCCAATATCAATTCAACATCTCATTTACTAATTACTATTCGAATTAGTTAATTCTATTCAATAATCAAAAATCTGATTTCTGTTTCAAAAATCAATTCATTACTCCACCTGAGTTCACCTATATTTTAATACTCAAATCTGAAATTTTCAAAATAGAAATTCGGATTTTATTTGCTTAAAATCCTTTTATAAAATGAAATAAACCGTTATGGTTTTTAAATAGTTCTGGCGCTGTTTTTCTGAAAATTCGATTTTGACATAACTCAAAATCTATACGACGAAATTCATATTTTTCTCTTTCATTAGAAAACTATTATCAAACCGGTCCTGACGTTTCTTGTTTCGAAGAATTCCGACTCCAATTGAGTTCTGTATACTCAATTGAAGTTCGAGTCGCCAATTTTCGAACTGCAGCGCTGTGGCGAGTTCGTTTTAATTATATTTATATATATAAACTTTTAAACTTCGTTAAATGAATTCAACTCCCTTCTAATATATATATATATATATATATATATATATTCCAAATTCCATTTGAATCTTTACATTTCAAATTCCATAGTTTAAATCCTGTATTCAAATCCCATTTGAAATCCTTTATTCGAATTCCATTTCAAATCCTTTATTCGAATCCCATTTCAAATCCTTTATTTAATTTCCACTTTAATTCAACTCCTTTTTGAATTTCTATATTTGAAATTCATACTTGAATTTAAATATCCAAACTCCATTTAAATTTCTATTTGAAATTCTAAATGTTTCAAATTCCATTTTTCTCTTATTCGAAACTCCCAATATTTCAAATTACATTTTCTTTTATTTGAAATTCCATTTTTGAATTTCCTTTATTCCAATCCCATTTGAATTCCTTTAAATTCAAATTTTATTTCAAAACTATTTGGATTTCCTATTTTGAAATCCTATTTCAATCCTACTTTGAAATCCTATTTTCAAAGTTTATTTCGAATTCTATTTTGAAATTCTATATTCAAATTTCTACTTGAATTTCTATATTCAATTCCCTGTTCAAATTTAATACTTGAATTTCTATTCAAATCTCTATTCAAATTTCATGTTTGAATTCCGTTCAAATCTCTATTCAAATTTCACATTTGAATTCTTCTTTGAAATTCTATATTTCAAATTCTATTCAATTCTTCTTTGAAATTCTATATTTCAAATTCTATTCAATTCTTCTTTGAAATTCTATATTTCAAAGTCTGTTTTCTATTTGAACTCTTATATCCAATTTCTTTAAACAAGTCTCGACTTCAATTCCTTTTGAAATCGATATTTCTATTTTTCTTTTGAAGATAGATTTCTCATTCCCATTTCACACTTGTAATTCTATTTCTGAATTATCAAACGATAATTCTTTTCTCTTCATTTTATAACTTCGTTATAAAAGAACTATTTATAAACTTCGTTTATAAAGGAACTACTTGTTATATTTTTCAAAAACAAGTTTTATATTTTTATTTCATTTAAAAATTCAAATTCTATTTAAAAATAGAATTTTCCCTTTTAAAATCTCAAATATCCTTCCACGATATTTTAAATACATTAACACTTAGCCCAGTGATATTTAAACCAATCAAATCACCCAATTTCCAATCAGTTGATTTTTTTTTCACGTTATCTATGAAAAATATATATTTAATCAAACAAATAACAAACAAACAGATAATATATTTTTGAGGAATCCAGTTGGATTCCTCCAACCTGTTTTCCTGCATCCACAGATGTTAGCACATAAATAATACCCATTCTGCTTCGTGGCAGAATATCGTGGTATAGAAGGTCATCCACTAATCATAGCGTGGGGCACATAGGGTAATCATCCGCTATGAAACTGCGGGCATCCGCTAATGAGACTACGGGAATCCAACCAATCAATCAACCCAATATATATATATATAATAGCCTAAATAACTAATATATATAAAACCAGAAAGCATTCACACAAGCAACAAACAATTATTTTTAATGAAATAAAAATAATTCTAAAGGTGAGTGAGATTTACTCACCGTGAATTTCCTATTGCCGAATATCCATCTAATTTCCAAATCGTCACAGCTACAAATTTTCTCGAGTAGAATTTCTTGCACCTATGATTATGCATTTTAATTTATCGATTAAATCCTATAAACCAAAATAAATTATCTTATGGATTTAATTTAAAAAAAAATGTATACCTTACTTTGCAACCCATTCGACTAATCCATGAACAACCTTAAAAATCACCGATCAGCATTGCTGCAAATCAGCCCTACAAAACTGCCACTATTCATTCTGGCATTTCATCGAACGATTGATGTTCATTACTGGTGCTTCTTCATTTTAGCATCTAAACCCATACTGACCAACCCCAGAACGGCTACAGTACATCGAACTCCCACACGGTCACCCTCATCGCGTTCACACTGTTCGGCCTTCACCAAAATAACCGCCCCTCCCAACAATCGTACCCTCAACAAACCCGTAACCAAATCAACCAAGGTTGGTCTCCTCCTGAGATCGCAGTGCCTTCCATACCTCACATCGCATCACTTTGGACCCTTCGAAATCGCGATGGCTCAGTTCGACAAATTCGAACATCGATTATTCCCAACTCACGGAAAACAAAGCCCTAAACCACTCTGCCTATCGCGACTATCAGAACCGTGCTCGTCAATTCCACCTCGCACCATCCTAGCCTCAGTCACGAATTCGGTTTTGATTTTCTCCTTTTGTTTCGAACGAATTTGATTTGAATGAAGGAGGAAGTGGCTTCGATTTGGATTATTCTGAGGAATGAATGAAACAGGCGATGGCCTTGAGTTTATATAGGCGCGAGAAAAACACACCGTACCCAAGCCATTACATCTTGTTTTCCTTGATAACGAAGGAGGCAGACACTTTAAACAGCTCGAGGAAGGAAGTAGGTCTGCACTATTAATTGATATAGGTCGGCTCATCAAAATTTTCCAAAAGTTCTGAAATGAATTAATTAATTTAATAATCAAAATATCTCGTGGTCTCTAAGTTGAAAACCTGAACCGCTATTTTACATAACGACTGATGTTTTCATCGTGATTTGGTATCCTAGACTCAACGGAGCGGGTTCTAAAATTAAATTCGCCTATATAAAGAAGATAACTAATTTAAATTGACGATTAATAAGAAGTTCAATTGACATACATTGATTTCAAACAGTTTAATTCATTGAAAATAAACAATTATTATCACTCTAATTTGATACAAAATTTATATCAATTGACTAAATTGTTTCGACTCAATTACTTAACATCCTTGTATTACGATAATTATATTGATAATTCAAAAATAATCGATTTAATTTATCAGCCCAATATTTAAAATAATATTAAATATTCAAAATAAATCGACCAGAAATCTGGATCGTTACAATAGCCTGTCAATCAATCGGTCGACATATTTAATCAATTAGGATGAGTGAACTTCAAATTTCATCCCAGCACCCATGTGGGGTTTCAAACAATCAAACACAGATTTTATTTGTGCAGTTGGGCGATGTGTAAAATTTATCGACCCAATCAATATCAGTCAAATCGGTGTATATAAACAAATCGGCCGATTTGTTTATAATTATTTATTTATTCACATTCACATTAAAAATTATATTTTTAACGATAAAACATTTTATTTCAACACATGAATTTTTATTCAGTTCATTTATCAAATAAAATGATATCTTTATTTTTCTAATTTATTTTAGAAAATTTCGGCGGCATAACGGCACGATACTAGAAACGAGACGGGGCCTAGCCTTATCCCCAGTCTACTGAAGGCCCACGCCATTCACACATCAATCAAATCCATTCTATTTCACCAAACAATTCAATTCAAACCAAATAATCTAACCAACTACACAACCAAACAAACAAGTCCATGGTCTGTGGACGATTGTGTCGGGTGCTACTAAGCACCGTCTGCATCCTAGTATATATATATATAACTAGAAAAGAAATTGAAGAGTGAGAAATTCTCACCGATAGCTATCCAATACCACGACTCTTCATTGATAGAAATCTTCATCGTTCTCGCCTTTTTATCACCTTCGTTGCCCGTATTCTCTACATATGTAAAAATCAAATTTTTACTTTGCTATTCAATATATAAAAATCGAATTTTTACTTTGCTATTCAATATATAAAAATCATATTTTTACTTTGCTATTCAATATATAAAAATCGAATTTTTACTTTTATACTATATACAAAAATCGAATTTTTACTTCGCTATTCAATATATAAAAATCGAATTTTTACTTTTATACTATATACAAAAATCGAATTTTTACTTCGCTGTTCAATATATAAAAATCGAATTTTTACTTTGCTATTCAATATATAAAAATCGAATTTTTACTTTGCTATTCAATATATAAAAATCGAATTTTTACTTCGATGCTATATAGATAAAAATTATATTTTTATCACGCTATCCTCTATATAAAGATTTCGCCTTCCTATTTCAAAAAATCTCATATTTTTAAATGTAAAAATTTCATTTTTTCCTTTATAAAAATCATATCATTATATTTTGTTTTCTAAAACAAAAATATAATTTTCTTTTCTAAACAAAGTGTATTCCCCTTCAAAACAAGGTTTATTTTATATAAAAAAATAATCTGATTTTTAAAGTAATATTAACACATCAAAATCTGGTTTTTAACTAAGTATTTAAATTAAATAAAACAGAAAATAAAATAAATAAAATAAAGTAAAATAAAAACAAAACAAAAAAAAACTTACTTTTGTTTGACCTGGGGGGTGTCGGCATGAGCCAGAGGAGGGGGGTGCAGCTCCGCCACCTGCGGCGGCGCGGTGGTCATCGGGGAGGGGCTGCGTCATCGCTGGCTCGCTGGGGGGGGGCGCGACCTCGAATCGGACATGGAGGGAGGGGGATTCGGGGATGAGGGCGGTGGATGGAGGGGGGCGGCGGCAACAGCCAGGGCGCGGCTGCGGCTGCGCCTTCTCCTTTTTTTTTTTTTCTTACTGACTGTCGATTGAAAATCAAAAAGGGGGAGGGGCCAGAGGAATTTAAGGGGAGGAGAGGAAAGATTTTATTTTTATATTATTTAATTTATTTTTAAATTCAAAAAGCAACTTTCTATTTTGAATTCAAAATCAAACCCGCCGACTGCCGTCCGTAGCGTTTTACCCCCATTCCGAACACAATGGGATATGTATCGTAGGCTGATTCGGTAGTTTCGATCAGTTTTCGTCAAAATCAACATATACTTCTATATATTGAATTTGAACGCGCATTTCAATTTACTGGGGTCACATACGAACTCTATAAATCCCAGAAAAATATTTTCTAGCTTCGTATTGACGATACGGTCCTAACAAAACTAATTTCATCGAATTCCGAGACCATTGGAAAAATGGCCATTTTCCAGTCAATTAAAATCAACTAAAACTGGTCAAACGCGTTTTCCTTTGCCACGCTCACATATTGAATCGAAAAATTATGAAATTTAAAACCTAGCAATAATTTGACATCACGGATCCAACAAAAGTGGTTTCGTTGAAATCCGAGGTCGTTTGCAAAATCTCCATTTTTAAGGGCCTGAATTCCATAGCGACTATTCGGAATTTTCAACTGGACATATCTTTTGATTCCCGCTATGAAATCTCAATTTTTTGGATTCGTTGGAAAGATATTCTCAATTAGATCCTATTATTTTTGGTTTCACTAAAATCCGGTTTGTTTTGCACCCGGTACATTCAATTGAAGTTTGAAATCGAATGATCGAACTACCGCGCCGTTTTCAATTCTATTTATAATTATATATAAATATTTGTATTCAAACGACGATCTATATAACCATATACGTTCTAATTATATTCAAAATAAATTTCTCGTCGATATTATTTAAAATAATCTATTTTAAATATTCAAAATTTATTAAAATTGCCAAAACAAAATTTTTAAACTGGCCCAGATTTTCGGGTTGTTACGGGTTCGCAAGACGTTCTTGTTGAACCCAGTGTATTCGCCTCTAGAGATACACTGTCGGTAGTTGGTTCCATACCTTGTATAGTCTGAATCCAATCTCCAATAAGCGCTCGCGGTTTTGATTGTATACTTTATATGTGGGGCGTGAGATGCTAGTGTTCCACTAGATTCTACTTATTTGTATTTAGACACTATTATAATATCAGAATAAAGTATTGATTTCAAAATGTTTTGGTTTATCGTAAGGTAAAAACCGTCAGTATTTATGTGTGGATTTAGTCTAATGCTTATCCTTTACTTTCAAAAAGAATTTGACCTTTAAAATCAAGTTGGATAATATTATAAACTTAGCGAGTTTTTCTCACTCTGGTTCACCAGACTGACCCGGTGTTTGTAATGCTCGGGTTTGATCTAGTTGTACAAGTTCATGTTATCGGATGTTGTGATGTCCAAAGACGAGCTGAAGTTGTTCAGACGTATGATATTATCTTGTATTATTCCACTGTGTGATCTATATAAGGACAAATTATTAAAACTGTCCCGGTGTGTTGATGTACTCTGATGATTGTAAATTTTATTTCAAAGCTCTCTATAAAGTATATTCATATATTATATTTTGTTCCGCTACGATATGACACTCTAATTCTGTGTTCATTCTTCTTCTACTTCTATTCTAATATTTCTTTCTTTCTTATCTCACCCTCTAATTTCTTTCTAATAACATTCCGGTGTTTTTGATGCTTGAATGTTGGACATGGTGTTTTGTGTCAATTTTCGGGATCGAGAACCCTTGTTCGTTACAATCGTAGGATGATATTAGTCGAAATGGTGAAGATGTTAGAGTAAAATATTTTAGGGAAATAACGATGCAACGTTATTTGAAGGATTTGGAAATATATATTATGAGATTCCAAAGTAAAAGGAAATAAAAAAGGGCTTTAGAATATGAAAAGGGTATTTCCATAATAAAAGAAGAAAAAAGAGGTGTGTGAAAATATAACGATATTTTCGGTGTAACGAAATGAGATTGGGGATGATTTATTATAAGAAGGTAAGTGACGATTATTTTATTTTATATAACGGAATGAAAGGAATTTCGTAGCAATGATTTACGATGATAAGTTGAATCGATAATAAGTAATATTGTAGCAGTGTTTTGAAATAACAATTAATTGGAAATTTGGATATGAAATTAGATATGGTTTTAAGATATTTCTCTAATTATATAGTAAAGTGATTTAAGAATATTAATATATTAAAACTGATATACTATTTTTAATGGCCAAGTGGTGCTGTGTAATGAACCAATGAATCAGTTTTATTTTATGGTTGTTTATTTTGATAGTCAAATAACCTACTATCAAAATCTGGCCTAACATTATTGGTACGGAAAAACCGGGATCAAATTTATATTTGAAAACCATTCCGACTAATAAATACTAATACATTGAAGATGCGAATCGAGATGGAGAAATTGAAGACTGTAGATCTTCATAAAACAAAAGAGTTACTTGCAATCTCTGGCTATTCCCTAGAGATATACTTTGATTTTGTCATGGTTGGAATCAACGGATTGCAAGGACTACTCGCTACTGACCTATAGGGTGATTCCTAGGATGCAATAAGAGGGTGCCTTTGTTTCATCCTGTTCCTGGATTACATGTATGGACGATGTGAGATTCAAAAGTGAATAGTTTCCAGATGTACCAAAAGTCGATTATAACCTCAAGCCTCATCAAATGGGAAATGAAAAAAATTGGACTAGCAGCATGGCTATGTGGGTCGTACCCATTCGACTGTATTGTCACCATCTAGAGAATATTCATATTTGCTACTTCTTTTCATGTCTGTATCTCGCGAGAACGGTTATGTTGGTACGAACCATAGGTGAGAATATATACGATACACTCAAGAGAAATGAGCGTCGGTCATGTGTGGGCCGGGTTGTAAGAATTTCTTGTTGAACCCAGTGTATTCCCCTCTAGAGATACACTATCTACAGTAGGTTCCATACCTTGTCATAGTCGGAATCCAACATCCAATAAGCGCCTGCGGTTTTGTCTATATACTATATATGTGGAGCATGATATGCAAGCTTCTGCTAGATTCTATTTATTTGTATTTAGATACTATTATAATAACATAATAAGATATTAATTTGAAAATGTTTTGGGTTATCGTAAGGTAAAAACCGTCCATATTTATGTGTGGATTTGGTCTTACCATTATCCTTTTCTTTCAAAAAGATTTTGAATTTTAAAATCAAGATGGATGATACTATAAACTTAGCGAGTTTTTCTCACTCTAATTCACCAGACTGACCCGGTATTTGTAATTCTCGGGTTAGACCAGGTTGTACAGGTTCACATTTTCGGATACTGTGAAGTCTAAAGGCGAGTTGAAGGAGTTCGAACGTAGTTCAGATGTACATTGTTATACCACTATTATTCCGCTGTTATATATATATATATATATACATATACATACATACATACATACATACATATATATATATGAGGACAAACTATTATAACTGTCCCATTGTATTGATATACTCTGATGTTGTGAGTATTATTCCAAGCTCTTAATAAAAGTTATTTCGGTATTATATTTTGTTCCGCTGCGATGTGAGACTCTGATTCTGTGTTGGTCCTTCTTATCATTCTTATATTCTAATTTTATTTCTTACTTATCTCACTCTCTAATTTCTTTCTAATAACGTTCCGGTCTTTCCGATGCAGAAAGTTCGACATGGTATTTTTTTGTTGATTTTCGAGGTCGAAAATCCCTGTTCGTTACAGTGGTATCCGGGGAAGGTTTAGGAATAACCTTGGCTCAGCGGTATAACTTGATACAAATTGGGTTAGTAATACCCTAGATTGAGTTTGAGTGTTTATATTTTAGAGAACGTAATTATAAATTTTATATAAAAATTGTGTTGGTTGATCGATACAACATTGTTTCGTAAAGCGGGTAAATGAAGTAATTTTACCCAAATTATATTTTTATATAGAAAAGAAATAATTTTTCTCAAAATTATTAATGTTTGATTGTTGATTTGATTGGGAATTCGAATGAGATTGTAAATCTGAAGGGTTTAATAAAACCAGAAGACGATTTTGATAGAATTTGTGAATAAGAGTTTAAATATATGAATAAATAAATCAAAATTTAAATTTAACTAAATTAAATAAATTTGATAGGAAAATGAAATGGTTTGGTTAAATTGATTGTAGATTGTTTGTTATTGGATTATATACTGATTGGATAATAAAATTATAAAATTTAATATAATGAATTTGAATAGAATCAATATGAAATGAAATAAAAAAGAATTAAACCTATACCTGTTGTTGGCATTATATATTGAGTTAGTGCAGGATTGAAGAGGAAGAGTTGTTAGTTGACTTGCCGCATGATTAGAGTATGGGTTGCCGAACAATAGGTAAACCTTAATATTTTAATTGGGTTGTTTGATCTTATACCCCAGAGTCGGGTAGTCATTTGGCTTTGTTTCCTTGATCGATGTGGGACCTGGAGTGGTGTTTGTAGTTGTTCAGATTAAGCCATAAAAAGGAGGTGCCAGCGAATTTTTCATAAATTTTTAAAGCTTAAAATATTTTTGGCAGTATTTTAATATTAATTTTTTTGAGAACAATTGGGTTTCGAACATTCTTCTTACTTAGTAATTTCGAGGATGAAATTCTTTTAAGGGGGAACAATGTAATGATCTGGATTTTTCTACAATTTTATTCGAATATTTAAATTGGTTTTAAATATTATACGTAATAACCCGGAAAATCTGAGCCAATTAAAAATTTTTGTTTTGGCAATTTTGATGAATTTTGAATATTCAAAATGAATTATTTTAAATAATAAAGACAAGAAATTTATTTTGAATAGAAGTAGAACGTATATATTTATTTGAATCAACGTTAGAATATAAATATTTTGTTTTTATTATAAAAGGAATTCAAAATGGCGTAGATGTGTGAAAATTCGATTTCAAAATTCAAATGAATATATAGGATTCAAAATAAAGCGGATTCTAGGGAAACCAAAAATATTAGAATCTAATTGAGAATACCATTCCAACGAATCCGAAAAATTGAAATTTCATAGCGGGAATCAAAAGTTATGTCCTGTTGAAAATTCAGAATAGTCGCTATGGATTTTTGGCCCTTAAAAATGGAAATTTTGCAAACGACCGCGATTTTCGACGAAACCACTTTTGTTAGATCCGTGATGTCAAGTTATTGCTAGTTTTCAAATTTGTAATTTTTCGAATCAATATGTGAGCATGGCAAAGGGAAACGCGTTTGACCAGTTTCAGTAGATTTTAATCGACAGGAAAATGGCCATTATTCACATGATCTCAGAATTTGCCGAAATTAGTTTTGTTAGAACCGTATCGTCAATACGAAGCTATAAAATATTTTTCTGAAATTTTTAGAGTTCGCATGTAGCCCCGGTAAATTGAAATTCATGTTCAAATTCAATATAAAAATCTATATTTTGTTTTTGATAGAAACTGATCGAAACGATCAAACCAGCTTACGATACATATCCCATTGTGTTTGGAATGGGGGTAATTAGCTATGGACGACAGTCATTGGGTTCGATTTCGAGCTCGAAATAAAAAGTTACTTTTTGAAATTAAAAATAATTAATTAAATAAATATATATTCTATCTAACTCCTCCTTTCCTTCTTGGTCAACCCGACTTTCAGATAAAAAAAAGAGAAAACGAAAAGGGGATCGCGCCCCCTATACCGCCGCCGCCCTCCACCCTGGCGCCACCGCAGGCTGAGCGCCGCCTCCCCCTTCCACTCTAGCCTCCCCTCTTCACTCTGATTTCCCCAATGCCAAATCGCCCTAGAATTGAACCCTAGCCACCGAACCGTAGTTGCGCCGCCCCCTAACGCCTTCTACTGACGCCAATGACCATCTAAAGCCCCTGCGCCCGCCTCTCTCCGCCTCCAACGAGCCTCATTCCCCCTCCGAACGAAAATTGTAAGTCATTTAACCTATTTATTTTAAATTATTGTTAATAATCAGTTTTATTATATTAAATTTATTTATATAAAGAAAGGAAATTTATTTATATAAAGATATAATTTTTATTTATATAATGCTAAGATTTTTATGGTGAGATAGATTTTTCATTAGAATTTTTCATTAGAGAAAAGGTACGATCTTTCATTGTATAAAGACATGATCTTTCATTGTATAAAAATATGAATTCTTTGATGTTAATAATATAATTTTTAACCCATGAAAAGGTTTGATTTTTTTTAAAACGTATAAAGATTATATTTTTACTTAAAACAAGTGGTGATTTTTATTTAAAACAAGACAAGATGTTCATTTGTTTAAAGATATGATTTTTTTTATGAAGTAGGAGTATTAAAAATATGATTTTCATTCATGTAGAGTAATAAAAATATAATTTTTATTATATTACTAGCAAGATAAAAATATAAATTTTTATCATGGAAGTAGCTGTGTAAAGGTGTGATTTTTACATATGTGGAAGCGATATAAAAATATAATTTTTATTATGAAGTTAGCGTGATAAAAATATGATCTTTATTATATGAACACTGGTATAAAAATAGAATTTTTATCTATATAGTAGCGATATAAAAATAGAATTTTTATCTATATAGTAGCGGTATAAAAATAGAATTTTTATCTATACAATTACAGTGTAAAGATGTGATTTTTTATATACATAGCAACAATATAAAAATGCGATTTTTATATATGTAGTGGCTACGGGCAATGAAAGTGACAAAAGGCTAGAACGGCGAAGACTTCTACATATGAAGAGTCGCAGTGTATTGGTTTAGCTAGTCGGTGAGAACACCTCACTTTAAATCTTGTTTTCTAGTTAAAATATATAGTAGGATGCAGACGGTGCTTAGCCGCACCCGACACCCGTCGTCCACAGACCGTGGACGACTTGTATGCTTGTTTGATGTGTTGTGAAGTTTGTTTGTGATGTTGATGTGAAATGGATAATAAAACACTCATGTGTTGAAATAAATTAATTATCATTAAAAATATAATTTTTAATGTGAATAAGAATAAATAAATATTCATTTACAAACCGGACGATTTGTTTATGTACACCCATTTGAAGGATATTGGTTGGGACGATATATTCTACACATCGCCCAACTTCACAAATAATATTCCGTGTTTGTGGAGTGAAACCCCACATGGGTGTTGGGATGATATTTGACGTACACTAATCCCAATTGTTTAAAGGTATGTCGATCATTTGATTGACAGACTGTATGAGAGAAAATTAGTTATGTTTAATGCTTATGCAGTTGTGTGGTGCACTTTGGATGATGGTTGATTATTTATCGTTGCTATTATATACACGTGTTGTATGGAATCCATATGATTAACATTATATGGTAATTGATTGGGCCTCATTCTAATTGGGAAAATAAAGAATAATATAATATATATATATATATATATTCATGTGTTGAATAGAATAAAGAATATTCATGTGTTGAATAAAATATATATTCATGTGCTGAAAATATTCATGTGTTGAGTAAAATATTTTAAACAATAAAATTTACATATTTATCATAATTTTATAAAATATATTAAATAACAAAAATAGTCATGTGTTGACGATACTCATGTGTTGACGATATTCATGTGTTGAAAGAAATATAGATTCATGTGTGGAATAAAATAAATATTCATTTGTTGAATAGAATAACGAAGTTATTGAAATATAAAAAGCCGTGTTGGTTAGAGATGCGCCATTTTGATGCGAACGATATTTATATCGATTATATTCATTTTTATAATGAATATAGAACAGGAAGTGATTTCAAGATATAACGTTTTGAAAATATTATCATTCGTATATCGATGATGTGGAATATTCAAGTTTGATTCGAAATTGAATATGAAGTGGAAATCTTTTCGAAAACGAATTTAAAATGATTTATAATATAAGTTTTAAAAAGAAATTGACGAAATATATATATTATATATATAATGGCCTGAATAGAACGCGCCGCGCTGCGGTAGTTCGTGAATTTCGACCATTGATTTTGAATGGACATTATGGGATATCCGACCGTCGGATTCTCCGAAAAGTGGAACCGTTGGTTTCGTATCGAAAAGCGCTTTCTAAGAATATTAGAGATTTGAAATCTAATACTTGGATTTGGAATTATGTCCAAATCGAATGTGGAAAAGGTCGCTGTAAGTGCAATTCGATGGCCGTTGATGGAAATCGATTGTACGGGCCTTGATAAAATTATTAAAAATGTCAATAATTTGTGTAAAATCATAAGAAATGATTTGTGAAGAATTAGGATGAAAAATTCCAAATTTGAAAAGATAAAAATATATTTTTATCAAAATAAACTAGTTTTGAAATAGATTTGAAATGGTTTTGAAAATAATCAGAATTTCCGACATATGAATTAGAATGGATTTGAATCGAAATTATCTTCGGAATATTTTGATGTTGGATTTCGTGATTTTACAGAAATGGTTGTGGAAATTTGAAAGATATATTTATATCGTTATTTCCAATGCGATATTTGTTGGTTTCAGAATTTGATATTGAATATAAGCAGATATATTTTCTATTCAGAGCCTTGTATTTAATATCAAATGGAATTTTGGGTTCGTCGTGAATGGTGTCTTAAATAACACTGTTCTTGAACCTAGTTTAGAAATCTTTTAATTAAGATTTAGTGAAATTGTCCAGTTAATTTGGTATTTAATTGGAACTGAATTTAAATTGGTTTTTGGGTTTATCGTGAGCGGTGTTTTGAATAACACCTGTTCTTTAACCTGATCAACAATGGAATGTGATTTTGGGTTTATCGAGAACCGTATTTTAGATGACATTGGTTCTTTAACCCAGTTAAAGACAGGATATTGATTTTTGGGAAGATTAAAACTAAGTGGAGTTTTAATGAATCTTTAATTAGATTAAAGTGATTGAGAATGGAGGATCACCAGTTTTGCTCCAAAGCGATAGTTACTTCGGTGTGGTTTGCTAATCCCGGCTAGTTTGGAAAACCTTAACATGGTTTGAAATGATATCCAAAGGAAGATTAAAGAATAAATTGAGAAGAATTTATCTTTGATAAAATTAATGGGAACCTTTCCCTTAGAAGGTGAAAATTTGAGTAAAAGAATATTCTGAATTGGAATGAGGCGTTTATTATGTTTGTGTAACACTTGTTTATTTTATACGCGGGTTATTCAGAAACGTCGTTTGGATGATTCCGGGCAATCTTGATTGGGCTGTACACCTATGATGAGGGAATATGTTGGTGATCATCTAGACGTACTTGGAGATCGACGGATATGCGAGGAAAGTGCCTCCAGCTTCGTTCAGACCCAGAACGAACTTGTAAATGGACTGTGTGTCTGACATTGGATTTTATTCTGTGTTGATTGATCTCTATTAAACATACATCTGTTTGGCGGTGGAGAATTTATTCTCTTACTTAACCCCTTCTCTGAGACGTACGAGCTCAGAGGTTGTATATCGATGGACATCAGTCGCATGGAGTGAATTGCCTGTGTGGCATGCCTAAGTGGCAGATGATCAAGGCTTCTGTTGAAAAGCAAATTCTTGTGGTTAAAGATCAAAGCTCGGCCTGTGTGGCATGCTTTGTGTATGGTGTTAATTCGCGAGCCTCACACCTTGGTATGAGTCGAAAACAGGATAAGGACCCAAGGAGTGCACGACGTTTCTTTCTAGCTATAGGTGATGTCAGTGACCTACCCGCCCTGACATTTATATTACTTTTACCTGTGTGGTTTTTGAATGCGAGGTGCCTCGAATATATGGTCGATAACTGGCACTATGTGAGCTGACGTACAGACCATTATATAGGTCCTATAGGACCGGCTAACGTATGTTCAGGAATTGCCAATCCTCGGAAGTAATAGAGGACCGACCATGGAGGTTCCAAGGGATCGCTGTGCGTGGTCCTGAGACATTTGCTAGAGTGTCTAGAATCAGGGAGAAGTTTGCCCCTTGCCTCGACTCAAGATGGAATCCAATTTCCAATACATGATAATTCGGTTTTATTTGTAGAACCTAGTATGGCGACATAGTAGATGGTAGCTATGCCATCTATGATTGATACTTATGATTGAAATTATTTTGACAATATACACTTATAGTAATATCAAAATAATTTGTTTTAAACGTACCAAGCATGTTTGGCTATTATAAGGGAAAACCCTATTCTCCGGCTTGCGTTGCATTGTGTGATGGGACCTGGGTCTTAAAATAGCTTCATTTTTCCAAAAAGCATTGCGCTGTTTTGTTATATGCACTAGTGTTCTTGGGAGGAAACCCATTCCATGTTATACGGTGTTGTAATGACCCGCATTGGCAGGGGTATTATGATTAATTTATTTAATTATATAAATGGTGATATAGTAAATTAAATGGTCATGGAATAAAATAATGATGAATATTTAATTAAAATAATAAGTTATATAATATATTTAATTCTGAAATAATCAGAATTGGCTGAAATGGAGATATGGTGTGAACCGGATCATCTGTGATATTTAATTCGGCTTGGAATTGAATTTGAATAACAAATATATTCAATCGTCGACAGTTGAACTAATAGTTTATAATATAATTATAAACGAGCTTGAAATGGCGCTGCAGTTCGTAAATCGGCGATTTGAACTTCAACTGAATGTACAGGATTCGTTTTAAGCCGGATTTCTGTGAAACAAGAAACGTGTGGAGTTGGAAGAGTATATCTTTTTAGTGGAAGAGAAAAATCAGGATTTCATTGTGTAGATTTTGATTTATGTCCAAATCAAATTTTAGAATAGTCGCTATAGAATCGTTTATCGAACGTAATGGTTTAGTCGATATAACTAGTTATCGGATTCGAATTTGAACAAGGTTCTTTTGAGACATAGCGATAATTTAATTTTTAGAATTTTATGGAAATTTTTAATTAATTAAATAATCCACTTTTTATTTTAGAGTATTTTACACCCTGTACCAATATTTTGGGGTTTCACAATATGAGCTAACCTACCGGTATTATTATATTTTTGGGATCGTGACACCGAGCTCGACACAACGGTATGGTTATTTCTATGATAGCAGTTCTTAAATTGATAAACTGTGTATAGCACGATACCCTAAATTCTGATGAATATATTTATACATATATTATTTTTCCTGGCTGTTAAGTAACGTACGTCCCCATCCCTGCCACCGTGAAAAAAACTTAACAATAAAGTATGGTTCAAAACTTAACAACAAAGTATGAATATATTTGTTTACGTGGACACTTAATATCTACCTACTGCATACGTATCTCTCTAAGTTACTTAAGGCTGAAGTTTCGCCACCTTATAAGTACATCACCACATATTACATTGTTTAGCTTCAGCAACTTGGAATATTTCTCATGCCTTTCGAAGTTATGATAAACCAAATATTCCTCTTTAGAAAAATTAAACACTCTAAAACGTATACAGTTGAAGTCCTGAGAGCAAGAGCTTCCAGCTCTTGTAGGTTCCGAAATATTCGAAACGGTTTACTGTCGCATGTTCATGGGTGATCTCGCAACGGATTAGGGATGCTGAAATGTGGCGTTTAAGTGATTAGAAAGAGGAGCGAATCTGGAAGATGGAAGAGGTGCACTATAGTGTTATTCGTTTGCGTTTTGGTAAAGCTTGGAAATGGCTTCAAGTTTGTAGTGCATGGGACTGAAGGAAGGAGACGTTGAGGACGAGGGGAACGATGGAGTTTATTTTGGGATTCATTGAGAGATGGAGGATGTAATGGCAATTGAAGTTTTCGGTGATGGCTGTTGTGTTTGAGCAGACATGGAACTGGGATTTGAGGAAGAAAAGTGGTGGTCTGCCACTCACGTGAGAAGGTAGGTGGGTATGGGTTTATGATGGGGTAATTGGGCCGGTGTTTGAATTGGTGAGCCCATTTTAAATTATAACTAATAGTTTAAATAAATTTAAATAATGTATGAGACTTGTAAATTGAATATCTTCTTCATACGTTATCACTTTTTCGAATAGTCAGATCCGTTGGGATCGTATGGACGGAAACTTCGCAAGGAAACTGACGGGAAGTGGATTAGAGCTCGTTTGAATTTATGGCGAATTAAATTGTTTGATTCAAATCAAATAACAGTTTATCGTTCTTTAACGATGAACTGCAAATGTGAGTAAATCTCACTAACTCTGAACAGTTTATAATATCATGTTGTATTTTTAGAACTGTTAAATATTGGCTGATTGACTGTGTGTTGACTGTTTGATTGAACTGCTAGTCAGTTAGTTAAATTTCTATATTGATTTTGTTTAACAGAATATATCATATGGAACTGAAAGTGATGTTATCTATATTGTTTAACATCTGTGGATGCAGGGAGACAGGTTGGAGGAATCCGACTGGATTCCTCAACATTTATTTTACTGTTTTTCATATATAGTGATATATGATGTGATATATAATCTATTGTCGATTATATGTGTTTGGGCGATACTGATCATCGTGATTTGATATGTTGAATACCATAACATACCGAATGTTGATAAAGGAATATTTTCAAAGTGTATTTTGAAAATGAATTATTTACATAAAATCGATGGATTTTATATAGAAAAGGGAAAGGATTTTTACAAAAGAAATATTTATAAAATCAAAGGATAAGTTAGAATAAAAGGAAATCATTTGTAAAGTGAAGAACCGTTACTAAAAGTAAATCTTTATAAATGAATAGTTTATTCAAAAAGGAGTTAATCGAATTAGTTATTCGAATAGAATAAAGGAGTTTATCAGATATAGTTTATTCGAATAGAATCAAAAGGAGTTAATCAAATATAGTTTATTCGAATAGAATCAAAAGGAGTTAATCGAATATATTTTATTCGAATAGAATCAATAGGAGTTATTGAATATTAGTTATTTGAATAGAGTTAAATAGAGTTATCGAATATTAGTTTAATCGAATAGAGTTAGTTAATCGAATATAGTTTATTCGAATAGAGTTAGAAAAGTTAAACCATTTAGAATTATTCGAATAGATTTAGAAGAGTTAAACTATTTAGAATTATTCGAATAGAGTTAGAGGAGTTATCGAATATAGTTTATTCGACAGGAGTTAAGTGAATAGAGTAAATCAAATAGAATAAATTGAATAGAGATTTATTCGAATGAGAGTTAAGTAAGGAAGTTAGTTAAAGAAATATAAAGTGAACTTTGCCTATTTCAAAGTTAGAAATGTTGTTCAGTTAAGGTCTGAGAGGTAGTTCTACCCCAACTTGATTGGCTTCGTTTTTAACTAACGAACAATTAAGGTTCGGCAGCAAAGGAAATGGTTTGAGTTGGCATCGCGATGGTTTGTTTAAAAAATCTGTCCAAGTCCAACGAAGAAGCTTTGGAAATGTTTTCCAAATAAGAAACCAGAAATTTTTTCTAATAAAGAAAATAAGAAATGGAAATGTTTTCCATTATTTATAACGTATATTTTCCAAATGTAGAAAATAAGAAATATTTAATATAGGGAAACATGAGATAAGTAAATTAATGAAATAAAGAGATAAATGTTGAATGATGTTTGATCGATATAAATTTCCATTTGGAAATAATATCGTTGTTTGCACACCTATTTTTCTTCGATAGTTAAATCACAGACTATCGAGGTTTTGACCATTTTAACGTTGTTAATATGGAGAGACTGGTTGGATTATTATCCGAAAAACCACTCTATATTGGCATAAGCGTTGCGAATCATATATGCCAAAGGAAATTGAAGACGGAGTTATGCAAGGGCTATCCTGTTTACAGAATAGTGCCTTCGGTTCATCGTGTTCCTGGATGACTTGTATGGACGGATGTCTGACAGAGTATTTCCAGAAGATCACGTATATTGATTTCTCAAACCGTACCAAGATTGGAAGCGGAGAAAGAAACTTCTTTTAGCTAACACATTATGTATAGTTGAGGATGTCAATCGGTGATTTGATGGATTTGACGATGTGGCATTCAAAGTGAATCGGGTATGATGATAAAGCGTAGCTTCTAGCCTCACATCCGGTAAATGACAGAAATCGGGCAGGCAGCATGGCTAAGTCGGTCGCACCGAAGTAGGGTGTATAATCACCTGATCTAGAGTTTCGTTTACTTCTAAAAATCTATTGTTGATGTTGTCCCATTCGGGAAACGGTTGCTGATCCCAACCGTTGGTGATATACATTCGATACACTCAAGCGAAATGAGTGGTCGGTCATGTGTGGCCGGGTTGCAAGATGTTCTTGTTGAACCCAGTGTATTCCTCTCTAGAGGTACACCAGCGAAAGGTGGTTCCATACCTTGTCATAGTAGGAAATCCATTACCCAATACGTGCTTGCGGTTTTGATTGTATACTATATATGTAGAACGTGAGATGAAAGCGTTTCTGCTAGATGATTATTATATTGTGTTGATAGACATTATTATAATATCAAAAGGTTTTTGATATGAAGATAATTTGGATTCTCATAAGGGAAAAACCTGTTCCGTTATACGGCGTGGTATTATGAGATATCGATTACCTGCTTGAAATGTTTTAAACTATTTTACTCACACCAGTCCCATGACTGACCCGGAGTTTATTTTGTTGTTTTCCCTAAACTCTTGGGTGCCCAATTTTGTACGGGCAGTCAAGTAGTCGGGATTTACAGATATACTGGAAGAGCTTGGAGCAGGAGGTTTCAGGATCATATAGCTATAGTTATTTCCGCTGTGTTGTAAGTGCTGTACTTTGAAATAATGTATATTCAAGTACAGATTTGTATTTCAATGTTATGTTATGAAATATATTTATTCGTTCCGCTATGAGATTCGTGTTACTCTGATATTGTGTTCTTCTTCTTCTTCTATTCTAAGTTTCTATCTTATCTTTCCTCACCCTCTAATTTCTTTCACTAATGACTGGTATTTTTTCGATGTTTGGTTAGTCATCATCGCGTTTATGTCGATAATCAAAGTCGACAAAATCCCGGGTCATTACAGTTGGTATCAGAGCTTAAGTTTAGTGATTTACCTTGGCTCTGTGGCGTGACTCGGTAGAGATAGGGTTAGTAATACCCTAGATTGAGTTTGAGTGTATATATATGGGTGAACGTATTTGTATTTGATATAAAAATTTGTTTTATATTGTGCAGATTCATTGGTTGAGTTGTTTATGAGTTCTGGTCGATCAATTTGATCCACTGTATTGGTTGGAGTTACTAAACACTTGAATACGATGGGTCGTCACGACATGTTTTGAAAAGAGGGTAAATTAAAATAAGTTTACCCAAAGTATATCTTGATATAGAGAATATATATATATATATATATATCAAAATTATAATATATTGGATATATTGGTTGTTATTATAATCGAGTAAGATTATAAATTAAATGGTTATGTAAATAACCAATCAGAATTCATATAAGTGAAATATGTGAAATCAGATGAGTTAAATCTGAATTTTTAACTAGAAATCGAATTAAAATTCTGGAAAATTGGATAAGTGTTTGTAAATGGATTTGGATTAAAAGTAAGGAAAATTTAAGATCCTAGGAGATTTTAAATTGTTTTACAAGCAGTGTGAATTATATTTTGAAATGAATTTCAAAGTGGAAATGTTAGAAATGGTTTTATAGTATTGAACTCACTTCGATCGCTGGAAAATAGATTTTGATGATGACAACTGCATCATCAGTATTCCTTTTCGAGTTGTAAGTGACGAATTACTACCAGAGATACTGTTTTGAATTTGTTTTGGGAAAGACAAGTGTGTTGAATTTCAAAATGGGATTTAAAATATAGAATTTGGATAATAGAATTTGAATTTTTAAATAGATTTGAAATATAAACATGTTTTGAAAAATAAAACAAGTGATTTATTTATAAACGAAGTTTTATGAATAGTTCTTTTATAAACAAAGTTTATATATGAAGTGAAAAGAATTATCATCGGATAATTCAGAAATAAAAATACAGCTGTGAAATTGAAAGGAAAATCTATTTTCCAAAGGTAGAAATATCGATTCAAAAGGAATTGAAATCGAGACTTATGTAAAGAATGAATAAAGAAAGTTTGAAAAGGAATTTGAATAAAGGAAGTTCAAACATAGTATTTGAATATAGAAAATTCAAAAGGGATTTGAATATAGAAAATTCAAAGTGGATTTGAATATAGGAATTCAAATGAGATTTGAATAAAGAAGATTCAAATAATGAAATTTGAATATAGAATTCAAATAGTTTGAAATGAAATTTGAATATAGAATTCAAATAGTTTGAAATGAAATTTGAATATAGAATTCAAATAGATTGAAATGGAATTTGAAAATAGAATTTTAAATAGGAATTCGAGTATACAATTCAAATAGAGTTGAAATGGGAATTGGAATATATAATTCAATGGAGTTTGAAAATATAGGATTTGAATATCGAAAGTGAAATGGAATTTGAATATAGAAATTCAAAGGGAGTTTGAATATACGAAATTCAATGAAATTGAAATAGAATTTGAATATAGAAATTCAAATGGAATTCAAATATAGAATTTGAATATAGAAAATATAAAGGAATTCAAATATAGGATTTGAATATCGAAAGTGAAAATGAAATTTGAATATAGAAGATTCAAATAGAATTGAAAATGAAATTTGAATAAAGAAGATTAAAATAGAATTGAATTTGAAATTTGAATATAGAAGATTCAAATAGAATTGAAATGAAATTCAAATATAGAATTTGAATAAGGAAATTGAAACGAAATTCAAATATAAAATTTGAATAAGAGATTTGCAATGAAATTCAAATATAGAATTTGAATAAGAGAATTGAAATGGAATTTGAATATAGGAAATTCGAATAGAATTGAAATGGAATTCAATTATTTGATAAACAAGTTAAACTTATATTTGAACATGTATATTCAAATAAAAAGGTGAAATAGGCAAACCAGTTAATTAGCCATTAGTAAATGGATCTTGAATTGAAGTTGAACTTTAGATAAGTAAAGGAAACTGGTAAATTTATATTTGAAATCGAATATGAAACCTGAGTTTGAAAAAGTAGAATTTGATTAGTTTATAAGTAAGTTAAATTATATTTGAACATGTCATGTTCAAATATAAAAATGAAATAGACTAAAGAGTTAATTAACAAATTAATTAACGATTTGAGTTAAAACGACCAGGTATAGTTAAAATAGATTGAGCAGGTATAAATATACATGAGATAGGTATGGATAAGGTATGAAGGTACATAAATAGAATGCTCGACGAAATGGTATGTATTTAATTCATATATGAGATTTTATGCACCGTATTGGCTAGCCGCTTGGCTTTTTCTTTTTCTTTTGGATTGGTGAGGGCCATGGGAGGCTATTTGAAATATCCCGATGCTCCTGGTACAAAGGAGGTTATGGCGAATTTTTCCGGGAATTTAAGGAGTTAGAATATTTTTAAGATAATTTGATAACTAGAAACCTATATATCAATATATATAGAAGTCGATAAGGAAACGAACTTAGAAATAGAATAGTATAATCAAAAAGGAAGTATAAGAATAAAATCTAGTAAGAATAGAAAGAGAAGGTGTATATGTGTTTAAAAGTGAAGAATTAGTTGTATGATATTGATTATTCGAGTAAGTAGTCTTATCTGTTTTGACGTTATAAATGTTATTCAGTCAAGGTCTGAGAGGTAGTTATACCCCAACTTGATTGATTTCATTATTAACAAATAAATAGTAAGATTTTAGGCTCGAAGATCAATATTGGATAAGAGTTAGTTGAGTATAGTATTTGGGTTGTCGTAACGATGTTTTACACAACATCTGTTTGACCCAAATAAGTGTAAGTATAGAAATAAACGAAATGGGAAAAGAGATAAGTAATTGGGATATTTTCCAATTATAAATAGCATATATTTTCTAAAGTTTAGAAAATAAAGGAAGGCGGTATTCGGAAATGTTTTCCAAATAACGTAAAAGGCCAATAAGGTTATTGAAAATATTTGATTAACAAATATTGATAAAGAAACAGAGAAGTGATTTAACTAATGGAATATTAATTAAGGGCTCAGCGACATGTTCAAAAATGAAAATTTGATTTTTGAAAAGAGTAAATGGTTTATAAACTCCCAGGGAAAGACTGTTTGAATTAAAAAAAAAATTAACAGAAATTTGTGAAAGCATAAATTGAATTAAAGTAAAGCCACTATCTGAGGTTGAATTAGAATGATATCAAGACAAATTGGATTATGAGATTCAAATTTGAAATGTAATGGGATAATCAAGTTAAGAGTTGGGAATCGAGAAGAAACTCGAGTTAAAATGATATTTGGCTTGGTAAAAAGGTGATTGGTTGTATTGGAGATGAAAGTGATTTCAGAATTTGATTGGGATAACATTGGTATATGCTGGCTTGATAGCATATGGAAGTGATAGAGTTGATATGCCCGACCAAAAGGTACAAGTTTATATTTCATACGGTATGAGATTTTGATAAGCCGAATTGGCAAGCCGCTTGGCTGTTTGATTTTCTTTTGGGTTGGAGATGGCCTAGAGAGGCGAGTGGTGGTTTGACCAGTACAAAGGAGGTGCTGGCGAAATTTTTCGGAAAGTTAAGGCATTAGAAAATTTTCAAGATTTTTGGAAATTTTCGTTGATAAGAATTAATTAATAATTAAATTGAAATTAAATTGGTCCAGTTGGAAACTGAAGTTATGAAGTGAACAAATATGTTCTAACCAGTCGATAGGGTCGTTCTCTACCTTTTAGCAATTTCGAGGACGAAATTATTTTAAGTGGGAAAGATTGTAATGACCCGCATTGGCAGGCGTATTATGATTAATTTATTTAATTATATAAATGGTGATATAGTAAATTAAATGGTCATGGAATAAAATAATGATGAATATTTAATTTAAATAATATATTTAATTCTGAAATAATCAGAATTGACTGAAATGGAGATATGGTGTGAACCGGATCATCTGTGATATTTAATTCAGCTTGGAATTGAATTTGAATAACGAATATATTCAATCGTCGACAGTTGAACGTATAGTTTATAATATAATTATAAACGAGCTTGAAATGGCGCTGCAGTTCGTAAATCGGCGATTTGAACTTCAACTGAATGTACAGGATTTGTTTTAAGTCGGATTTCTGTGAAACAAGAAACGTGTGGAGTTGGTGGAGTATATCTTTTTAGTGCAAGAGAAAATCAGGATTTCATTGTGTAGATTTTGATTTATGTCCAAATCAAATTTTAGAATAGTCGCTATAGAATCGTTTATCGACCGTAATGGTTTAGTCGATATAACTAGTTATCGGATTCGAATTTGAACAAGGTTCTTTTGAGACATAGAGATAATTTAATTTTTAGAATTTTATGGAAATTTTTAATTAATTAAATAATCCACTTTTTATTTTAGAGTATTTTACACCCTGTACCAATATTTTGGGGTTTCACAATATGAGCTAACCTACCGGTATTAATATATTTTTGGGATCGTGACACCGAGCTCGACACAACGGTATGGTTATTTCTATGATAGCAGTTCTTTAATTGATAAACTGTGTATAGCACGATACCCTAAATTCTGATGAATATATTTATACATATATTATTTTTCCTGGCTGTTAAGTAACGTATGTCCCCATCCCTGCCACCGTGAAAAAAACTTAACAATAAAGTATGGTTCAAAACTTAACAACGAAGTATGAATATAATTGTTTACGTGGACACTTAATATCTACCTACTGCATACGTATCTCTCTAAGTTACTTAAGGCTGAAGTTTCGCCACCTTATAAGTACATCACCACATATTACATTGTTTAGCTTCGGCAACTTGGAATATTTCTCATGCCTTTCGAAGTTATGATAAACCAAATATTCCTCTTTAGAAAAATTAAACACTCTAAAACGTATACAGTTGAAGTCCTGAGAGCAAGAGCTTCGAGCTCTTGTAGGTTCCGAAATATTAGAAACGGTTTACTGTCGCATGTTCACGGGTGATCTCGCGACGGAATAGGGATGTTCAAATGTGGCGTTTAAGGGATTAGAAAGAGGAGCGTATCTGGAAGATGGAAGAGGTGCACTATAGTGTTATTCGTTTGCGGTTTGGTAAAGCTTGGAAATGGCTTCAAGTTTGTAGTGCATGGGACTGAAGGAAGGAGACGTTGAGGACGAGGGGAACGGTGGAGTTTATTTTGGGATTTATTGAGAGATGGAGGATGTAATGGCAATTGAAGTTTTCGGTGATGGCTGTTGTGTTGGAGCAGACATGGAACTGGGATTTGAGGAAGAAAAGGGGTGGTCTGCCATTCACGTGAGAAGGTAGGTGGGTATGGGTTTATGATGGGGTAATTGGGCCGGTGTTTGAATTGGTGAGCCCATTTTAAATTATAACTAATAGTTTAAATAAATTTAAATAATGTATGAGACTTGTAAATTAAATATCTTCTTCATACTTTATCAGTTTTTCGAATGGTCAGATCCGTTGGGATCGTATGGATGGACACTTCGCAAGGAAACTGACGGGAAGTGGATTAGAGCTCGTTTGAATTTATGGCAAATTAAATTGTTTGATTCAAATCAAATAATAGTTTATCGTTCTTTAACGATGAACTGCAAATGTGAGTAAATCTCACTAACTCTGAACAGTTTACAATTTCATGTTGTATTTTTAGAACTGTTAAATAATGACTGATTGACTATGTGTTGACTGTTTGATTAAACTGCTAGTCAGTTAGTTGAATTTCTATATTGATTCTATTTAACAGAATATATCATATGGAACTGAAAGTGATGTTATCTATATTGTTTAACATCTGTGGATGTAGGGAGACAGGTTGGAGGAATCCGACTGGATTCCTCAACATTTATTTTACTGTTTTTCATATATTGTGATATATGATGTGATATATAATCTGTTGTCGATTATATGTGTTTGGACGATACTGATCATCGTGATTTGATATGTTGAATACCATAACATACCGAATGTTGATGAAGGAATATTTTCAAAGTGTATTTTGAAAATGAATTATTTATATAAAATCGATGGATTTTATATAGAAAAGGGAAAGGATTTTTACAAAAGAAATATTTATAAAATCAAAGGATAAGTTAGAATAAAAGGAAATCATTTATAAAGTGAAGAACCGTTACTAAAAGTAAATCTTTATAAATGAATAGTTTATTCAAAAAGGAGTTAATCGAATAGAATAAAGGAGTTTATCAGATATAGTTTATTCGAATAGAATCAAAAGGAGTTAATGGAATATAGTTTATTTGAATAGAATCAAAAGGAGTTAATCGAATATAGTTTATTCGAATAGAATCAATAGGAGTTATTGAATATTAGTTATTTGAATAGAGTTAAATAGAGTTATCGAATATTAGTTTATTCGAATTGAGTTAGTTAATCGAATATAGTTTATTCAAATATATTTAGAAGAGTTAAACCAGTTAGAATTATTCGAATAGAGTTAGAAGAGTTAAACCAGTTAGAATTATTCGAATAGAGTTAGAGGAGTTGTCGAATATAGTTTATTCGACAGGAGTTAAGTGAATAGAATAAATCAAATAGAGTAAATCAAATAGAATAAATCGAATAGAGATTTATTCGAACGAGAGTTAAGTAAGGAAGTTGGTTAAAGAAATATAAAGTGAACTTTGCCTATTTCAAAGTTAGAAATGTTGTTCAGTTAAGGTCTGAGAGGTAGTTCTACCCCAACTTGATTGGCTTCGTTTTTAACTAAGGAATAGTTAAGGTTCAGCAGCAAAGGAAATGGTTTGAGTTGGCATCGCGATGGTTTGTTTAAAACATCTGTCTAAGTCCAATGAAGAAGCTTTGGAAATGTTTTCCAAATAAGAAACCAGAAATATTTTCTAATAAAGAAAACAAGAAATGGAAATGTTTTCCATTATTTATAACGTATATTTTCCAAATATAGAAAATAAAAATATTTAATATAGGGAAACATGAGATAAGTAAATTAATGAAATAAAGAGATAAATGTTGAATGATCTTTGATCGATATAAATTTCCATTTGGAAATAATATCGTTGTTTGCACACCTATTTTTCTTCGAAAGTTAAATCAAATACTGTTGAGGTTTTGACCATTTTAACGTTGTTAATATGGAGAGACCGGTTGGATTATTATCCAAAGAACCACTCTATATTGGCATAAGCGTTGCGAATCATATATGCCAAAGGAAATTGAAGACGGAGTTATGCAAGGGCTATCCTGTTTACAGAATAGTGCCTTCGGTTCATCCTGTTCCTGGATGACTTGTATGGACGGATGTCTGATAGAGTATTTCCAGACGATCACGTACATTGATTTCTCAAACTGTACCAAGAGTGGAAGCGGAGAAAGAAACTTCTTTTAGCTAACACATAATGTATAGTTGAGGACGTCAATCGGTGATTTGATGGATTTGACGATGTGGCATTCAAAGTGAATCAAGTATGATGATAAAGCGTAGCTTCTAGCCTCACATCCGGTAAATGACAGAAATCGGGTAGGCAGCATGGCTAAGTCGGTTGCACCGAAGTAGGGTGTATAATCACCTGATCCAGAGTTTCGTTTATGTAACAACCCGAAAATCTGGGCCAGTTTAAAATTTTTATTTTGGCGATTATAGCGAATTTTGATTATTTTAAATGAGTTATTTTAAATAATATCGACGAGAAATTTATTTAGAATGGAATTCAATCGTATATAGTTATATACGTCGTCGTTAGAATATAAATAATTATATAAAATTATAAAAGGAATTGAAAATGGCGCGGTAGTTCGATAATTTGATTTCAAACTTCAATTGAACATACCGGGTGCAAAACAAACCGGATTTTAGTGAAACCAAAAATAATGGAATCTAATTGATGATATCTTTCCAACGAATCTGAAAAATCGAAATTTCATAGCGGGGGTAAAAAGATAGGCCCAGTTGAAATTTCTGAATAGTCGCTATGGAATTCAGGCCCTTAAAAATGGGAATTTTGCAAACGACCTCGGATTTCGACGAAACCAGTTTTGTTGGGTCCGGGATGTCAAGTTATTGTTAGATTCCAAATTTCATAATTTTTCGAATCATTATGTGAGCGTGGCAAAGGAAAACGCGTTAGACCAGTTTCAGTTGATTTTAATCGACTGGAAAATGGCCATTTTTCCAACGGTCTCAGAATTCGACGAAACTAGTTTTGTGATTGACATAGAAATGTGTCTATTTTATGCTCTTATATCTTATCTTTTTTATATAAATAAATATTACTTGGGTATTGTTTTGCTATTTTTACAGATAGTCCAACCCAGCCCGCATGCAACCAGAAATGTAGAGAAATAGAGTTCAAATTGCTGTGTATTTGCATTTTGAAGAATTGTAGATGAAGATATCACATCTAGTTGCTGTTGGACAAGAAAGGAATTGATAACAAGGCTTTGCACATCACAAATCAATGAAGAAGTGTCAAAGAAACAAGAGAAAAAGAGAAAAGGCCCAAATTTGCTTTATTTATCTAAGGCCCATTTATGTTTCTCATTGTAAACAAATTAGTGGTGTAATGACCAGGCCCATTTACCATTAGGGTTAGGGTTAGGGTTTGGCTATCTACCCTATATATACCCTTGTAATGGCATTGTAGCCACCATCCTATCTCATCTTTTATTCCATTATTCTAATAAAAGTTCTTCTTTCTCTTTTATTTTCTGCATTTTTTTTGTTTTCTTAGCAACTAGTGTTGTCTATACGATTAGATTCGGTAGAACACTATTTGTATTTTGCACTTATTTGCATTAGTGATTTACCGTCTGATTAGATTCAGCGGAAATCCTAATTTTAATTCTTGTTTGTTATTTCAATTTCTGCAATTTCAATTTCTGCTTTTATTATTTTCTTAGGTCAAATTGGATTTGATTAGATTCAAATCTAATTCATAGTTTTATTTCTTTTCCATTGAAATTGTGATCTGATCGTCGGTTCAGTTAGATCTGTTCTGAATCAAATCACAGTTTTAATTTTGTTTTGTTTTATTTGCAAAATCAACCTCCAGCTTCATCTAACACGCCCACGAAACATATAAATAATAAAATTTAACTTTCCTCCCTGTGTTCGACCTGTATGCTACACACCTGTATGCTTGCAGAATTTATTACAAATGTCGCGCTTTTCTAATTCATATACTAGCGTCGATCAAGTTTTTGGCGCCGTTGCCGGGGAGGTAACAATTGAATTTTATTATTTATTTAATTTCCGATTCGTGTTAGTTTTTATTTTTATTTTATTTTTCTTCTTTTTGTTTTTTTGTATATATATAGATAAAAAAAAAATCTCAATTAGTGATTTGGCGTATGAATTACATTGGTACCGTCATGAACTAAGTAAGAGAAAAAAATAATTTCTTGCCATTTTCATTGATTTTCTGCCTTTGCCATTTTTTTTCCTCTTCTTTGTTTCTTTCCTTTTTCCCGGTCATTGCTTTCTTTTTCTACTTTTTCTTTCCTCTTTTGTGTTTTTCTGTCTTAAGTTCTCTGCACAACCGATCCTCAAACAAAGCCCACCAAAACCGCAATCCTCTTCCAGTCATCAACATCTTCTTCCGAACCCTGAGCCGTACACGTTCAGATCCTCAAATCACCTCTTACATCACCTACCTCTTCCACAGCACGCCCTATACCACTCCACCATCTCCACATCTTTCTCACCAAAAATTCTATCATCCTACCAGTCACCAACGCATCGGCAAACGCTCGGACCAAATTTTCATATACAGCGCCCTCTACAAATCAAATCACCATTCAGTCTAACCAAATTCCAAAGACGCACAAACCCATCACAAATACACAAACTCACCATACACCGTTCAACCAACAACACAGCTCAGCTATTTCTAAAGCCACCCAGTTCACCAATTCATTCGCCAACATCAACAGAATCACAGATCCCCTTTAGCATCACGCACAACAATCTGCTAAACCCAATCTCACGTCCCCACCACACTCAAAAAAAAAAAAAAAAAAAAAACCCACCGCAGATCGCACCCTGCGTCATCTTCCACTACCCATTGCCACCACTTCCAAACCATAACGTTCAAACCACAATTCACCACCTACAATCAAAAACCTATGTAAAATTGCATCACCCTTCACAAAAAACCCCAAGTCACAGCACCTCTTCACAAACCAACTGCCCCACCAATTCCTACAACCTTTCTGCCAACTTCTGCAAGACCACCCAGACGCCACCCACAGTTCATCCATAAAATCACTTAAGCCTTCACAAACTACCCTCCTACCGTACAGACCACAAATCTGCATCCACCAACCACAAGTTTCACATCAGTTCTTCCCTTCGCCTTCCAGAAACTCGGCAGCCTCATCTTCCACAACAGCAAATCCGAAATCCAAATACCAAATTTGCAAACCAAATCCGAAACAACACCTTCCCATCGAAGAGCATCATCCACCCTTGTCTCAGCAAACCACGGCAAAGACCAAACCAACAATCCAGCTTCCCTCCTCATCGGCCAATTAGTTTCCAACTCCAAAACTAACCAACCCGTGTATCCGAACCCACTTTCACCCTTCAGCCGAATTCGTTCTTCCTCACAACTGATCCAAACTCTAGCCCTCAATCAACTCGAAGACCCCATCCGTCGAATCTCCACAAAAGAAAAGGGGGACTCGAGTTCGATATTTTTTTTTTTTTTGAGTTCTATAATTTTTTTTTTTTAAAGCTGAAGAGAGCTGTGAGTTTTATATTTGGGATTTTTTCTTGATTTGTGGCCTTTGTTTTTGAGGGCGTGATTTTTATATTTGGGAAATCTTTTATATTCAGGAATGATGATGGTACGTTTCATTTTCTTTTGAACGCGTGGCCTACCCTTGCGTGTATTTGAATTTGTGAAATATCTGTTTCGTGATTCCCTTCATCAAGAGGGTTTGGCCTCTGAAATTGGTGCACACATGGCTCGTATTTGAGTGCGACCCTGGATTGTTTTAATTGGGTGTTAAGCTAATCGTAAGCCTAGTCTTTGTCCTTTTATTTTTAGTTAGTTCTTCTTGTTTTTTTTTTTTTTTTTTTTATTTTGTTTTTTTCCTTCTCTTTTCGATCTAGTTTTCTTCACAAAAAAAAAGAGAGAGAAAAAAAAACACTCATAAAAACAGTCAAGCAACAAGGATAAGAATTCGAGCATCAACCAAGAAGGAATTCAGCAATAAAGGAATTGCAAATACTAGGATAGGAGCCGCTGATACTACTCCAATCCTCTGGACGGACAGCCATACCCCACGGTAATATTTTTCTATACTCTACAGGTGCTGAAGCTGCTTTGAAAAATATAGAAATTGCTTGTAAAAATTTCTGCAGGGGCAGTGGCTTGAATGTAAATTTTAATTCTGCAATTTATATTTCTGTGTCTGTTCTGTGACTGATATTTCTGAATTTGTGGTGAGGAACGGTTTTCCATAACTAATCACTCTCATCGATTTTCAATTTTAACACGTGATTTTGATTTTCAAAATAATATAACTGAAAAGTGGTGCTTTGTGAAGTTGACTGTCTCGTACAATTGGATCGCGGATATATATTAGTTCAATTTATTGAACTTTTAGCAAAAGAGGTTGCATACTACCCGTAAAACATTGGTCGTATCCCTTAGTATTTATACTATACGTGAACGGCCATAAGACCCTCTTCCCCCTTCCAATTGAGTCAGTTAATTAATAGAGCTCAACTCATTATTTTATATTATTTTGAATTGGGAATAATTTCTGTCTTGCCGTGAATTCATTTCAAATGTCTAATTCAAAAAAATCATTGAGAGAATTGTGGGATAATAACCGAAGTAGACGTCCGCTTGAAGAGTATGAGTATGAATTACAACTCATGAAGCAAAATTTTCCAAATTTTTGTGAGCCCAATGCCAACAATTTTCAAAATTTTCAAAATGACCAACATTTTCAACATCATGAATATAATCGAAATGGCGATTTCAATTCAAATTTCAATAATTTCGATTATGGGCCACATCCGTATCAAAACGACTTTGAATCCCCATATGGCTTTGATCCACAACAATATGGGGTTGGAAACCAATTTGAAAATAATTTTGAAAATGATTTTCAAATCGATCAAAATTTTCAAAACTACAACCCATATCCACATCTTGAGAATGACCAAAATTGGAATTTTCCCACCAATTTTAACAATGTTGGTTACGAATCTAATTTTCAAAATCAAAATGATTTCCAATCTCAATTTCAATTTTCTGAAAATTCAAACTATTTTGAAAATCAAGAATTCCAAAGCGAGAGCTCTCAAATCAACGATTCTGAAGAATATCACCTTAACATTCTTAGTGAGAGGGCTGATGAACTTCTTTGTTTATTGACAACTTTGAAAGAGAAACAAGAACAACAAAATCAAATTCAAATAAACGATGGATCAGAAAATAATTCAACTCTTACTGACATTGAAAATTTTCAAACAACAACTTTCGAAATTGAGAATGATGATCTAAATGAAGTTGTTCAAAATTCAATAAATGATTTGGATTTCGATTCTTTTCAAAAAGATTTAAGCTTGGATTTTGATCTTCCTCTTTCAGACTGTGAGAAACTTGAAATCTTTGAAATTGAACAGAATGAAAATGTTGAATTTTTCAATTCAAATGTGGATAAGGATTTTAACGAACATGATTTCTTCGGATTGTACGAGGATGAGTTGCCAAATGAGGAAGACGTAGATTCAAGTCACGAGTTCGAAAATTTTAACTTTGAGGAAATTTCCAACGAACTTGAAATTGTCAGTGTCGAAAACATGTTGTCCAGTAATGAAATTGAGAAATGTGATCACATAGTCTTGAACAACACTCAGAATTTAAATTTTACGATTGCAACTGAGTTCATATACGATCACAAATTTTTGAGCAATTACACTGATAAATTTGTTGAGCACATGAATTGTTTTTGGAATGTTGGCTTGATTGAAAAACTTCTTGTTAGGACGACCTTGAATATTTATCTCCTGGACTACAAATCGAGGTATACAGATGAGATGGATTTTAAAAACTCTTGCTTGTTAGAAAACATGCCTAGACATAGTGGGAATGGGATTCATCGGGCCAGAAACAAGTGTGGGGAAAAAAGTTGGTGGCAATCCTTGCATCGCGTGCATCGCAAACACATATATCATTGTACATATGATTTTCATTCGCATATAGTGGCCAAACTCCATTTCATTCTTCAAATAATTTTACATTTAATCCATCTTTGGGTACGATCTTTCAAATTTAGGAAACGTTACAGTGTGGACACTGTTTAGTTCAAGTGTGGGGGGGAGTCTGCATTTCATCCATTTTCATTTTTCTTTGTTTTTATTTCTTTTTATTTTCATCCATTTAAGTAGGACCATCATACATTTTAGATTATAGTAACATACCATAATTTTTTTTTTTTGGAAGATACGACTCATTTTCAATTGATACAACAAAATAAGTTTACAATTTTTAGCCAGTTGATAGTATTTTTCTCTCTCAACTTAGATCGAATAGGAAATATAATGAAAAGTTTAATTTTGAGGGATAATAGTGTAACCAGTACATAGGGAGATTCTTAGGTGATGGCCATGAAATCTATTCTATATTGTAGACTTTGTTTAAATAAGTGGAGGACTTAAAATACTTATATTGGCTTTTCAAATCCTTAAAACTAAGTTGTGTTAAGTTGAATTCGCGTAACTCTCTTTTGTGCTTAAATTTTCGATAATAATAATAATAGTATTCCAAGGGTATCCAACATTGCTTGTATATCGAGCGTTGGTGTGCAAACCCGCCAAGCTCTATCCGACACGTTGTTGACAAAGTCAAAGTCGGCCTGCACAATCCGCCAAGCTCTTTACCTACTCTCCGTTAGTCCGCGAGGCAGTGCATGGGTGGTAAACCTTGGTCTTTTTAGTTAGGTGTATGTACTTAATCATAAATCTTAAAATTTTATAGAATAAAGAATAAGCGATGATACCCAAACACTTCTTGACCTTATTGATTTGACTAGCCATACATGAGAAAATTAGAATACCACTTTGCAAACTGTGCCAAGCAAACTAAGAATCTAATTCATGGCTGCACTATGTTATCGACCGAACTAACTGGCCAAACTGGAATTTAACATTTGAAAACTTGATTTATATTGAAAATTTGTGACAAGTCGAGGTATCTAAAATAAAATCAACTGGTTGGAAATTATTAACTTAATTTGTTGTACCACCTTCCTGAAATAAGTCGTGTTTTCATCTTTCGTTTTATTTGTATATGTCCATTGCATTCATGTAGTTTCATTAGAATCATAGCATACTGCATTTGGATTTTGTGGGTAGTATCCGCTGAAAACCCTCACGAGACACCACTCGTCCTACTAGGGACACCTAGAGGTTTAACGGCTTGTTGCATGCGCTCAATGCAATCGTGTTTCCTACGAAAGTGTGACCTATCTAGTTAGTTTTCCATTTTCTTTTTACTCGAGGACGAGTAAAAGATAAGTGTGGGGGTATTTGATTGACATAGAAATGTGTCTATTTTATGCTCTTATATCTTATCTTTTGTATATAAATAAATATTACTTGGGTATTGTTTTGCTATTTTTACAGATAGTCCAACCCAGCCCGCATGCAACCAGAAATGTAGAGAAATAGAGTTCAAATTGCTGTGTATTTGCATTTTGAAGAATTGTAGATGAAGATATCACATCTAGTTGCTGTTGGACAAGAAAGGAATTGATAACAAGGCTTTGCACATCACAAATCAATGAAGAAGTGTCAAAGAAACAAGAGAAAAAGAGAAAAGGCCCAAATTTGCTTTATTTATCTAAGGCCCATTTATGTTTCTCATTGTAAACAAATTAGTGGTGTAATGACCAGGCCCATTTACCATTAGGGTTAGGGTTAGGGTTTGGCTATCTACCCTATATATACCCTTGTAATGGCATTGTAGCCACCATCCTATCTCATCTTTTATTCCATTATTCTAATAAAAGTTCTTCTTTCTCTTTTATTTTCTGCATTTTTTTTGTTTTCTTAGCAACTAGTGTTGTCTATACGATTAGATTCGGTAGAACACTATTTGTATTTTGCACTTATTTGCATTAGTGATTTACCGTCTGATTAGATTCAGCGGAAATCCTAATTTTAATTCTTGTTTGTTATTTCAATTTCTGCAATTTCAATTTCTGCTTTTATTATTTTCTTAGGTCAAATTGGATTTGATTAGATTCAAATCTAATTCATAGTTTTATTTCTTTTCCATTGAAATTGTGATCTGATCGTCGGTTCAGTTAGATCTGTTCTGAATCAAATCACAGTTTTAATTTTGTTTTGTTTTATTTGCAAAATCAACCTCCAGCTTCGTCTAACACGCCCACGAAACATATAAATAATAAAATTTAACTTTCCTCCCTGTGTTCGACCTGTATGCTACACACCTGTATGCTTGCAGAATTTATTACAAATGTCGCGCTTTTCTAATTCATATACTAGCGTCGATCATTTTGTTAGGACCGTATCGTCAATACGAAGCTAGAAAATATTTTTCAGGAATTTTTAGAGTTAGTATGTGACCATGGTAAATTGAAATGTACGTTTAAAATTCAATATAATGATTTAAATGTAAATTAAACGGAAACTGATTGTAACGATCGAATCAGCCTGCGATACATATCCCATTGTGTTCGGAATGGGGGTAGAACGCTATGGGCGACAGGCGGTGGGCCTCGTTTTGAGGTCAAAAGTAAAAGTCAACTTTTTGAATTAAAAAAAAATTAAAATAATATTAAAAATTCCCCTACCTTTCTCGTTTAACCTGCCCCCCTTTCAAAAACCAAATTCAGAATAAATAAATAAAAAAATATATGGCAACGACGAACCGCTCCTCCCCGCGTCGTACTGTCGCTCCGCCGCCTACGCCTCCGGCTGGCGCGCCGCCGCCGTTCTCAACCCCTACCCCTCTGATCTCCTCCCCCCTCGAGCTCGTGAAACCCTCCACCCAAATCAAAACCCCCCACCCCCCCCCCCCCCCCCCCGCCCTTTTCACCTGAAGACAGCGACGCTCACCCCGCAACCCATCACCGTAGGGCGCCCCTCCATCTTCCGCCGTGAGCACCATTCAGCACCCCAAATCGAGCATGACCTCCTCCAATGTCGAACCTTCCTGCATCGTCTCCAAATCCCGTACAGACCCGAAGCAGCGGGATTGATGGGGTTGATGGAGCAAGGGCCACAGCACTTGGAGGTGGTGCCAAGATGAACTTCGTGTGGTGAGTTCTCTGATTTAAAAAAAAATGTTTTCCTTGATTTGACTTTTAAATTTGAAAAGATTTGATTTTTAAATTAGAAAAGATTTGATTTTTAAATTAGAAAAGATTTGATTTTTAAATTAGAAAAGATTTGATTTTTAAATTAGAAAAGATTTGATTTTTAAATTAGAAAAGATTTGATTTTTAAAGTGTAAAAAGGCGAGATCTTTATATGTAAAAAGGCGAGATCTTTATATGTAAAAAGGCGAGATCTTTATATGTAAAAAGGCGATATCTTTATATGAAAAATAGCGTGATAAGAATATAATTTTTATCTATTTGATAGCATAATAAAAAATTCGATTTTTATATATTGAATAGCATAGTAAAAATTCGATTTTATATATGGAATACCAAAGTAAAAATTCGATTTTTACATATGTAGAGAAAGCGGACAACGAAAGCGACAAAAGGCAAGAATGGCGAAGATTTCTATCAGTGAAGAGTCGTGGTATTGGATAGCTACCGGTGAGAACTTCTCACCTTTCAATTTAATTTTCTAGTTATATATATACTAGGATGCAGACGGTGTTTAGTAGCACCCGACACAATCGTCCACAGACCATGGACTTGTTTGTTTGATTGCAAAAATTAGTTAGATTATTTGATTGAAATTGAATTGTTTGGTGAAATGAATGGATTTGATTGATGTGTGAATGGCGTGGGCTTTCACTAGACCGGGGATAAGGCTAGGCCTTGTCCCGTTTCTAGTATCGTGCCGTTATGCCGCCGAAATTTTCTAAAATATGTTAGAAAAATAAAAATATCATTTTATTGAATAAATGAACTGAATAGAACATTCATAAGTTAAATAAAATGTTTTATCGTTAAAAATATAATTTTTAACGTGAATGTGAATAAATAAATATTCATTTACAAACCAGACGGTTTGTTTATGTACACCTATTTGAAGGACATTGATTGGGTCGATAAATTTTACACATCGCCCAACTGCACGAATAAAATATTTGTTTGATTGTTTGAAACCCCACACGGGTGTTGGGATGAAATATGAAGTTCACTCATCCTGATTGATTAAATATGTCGATCGATTAATTGACAGGCTGTTATGAGCGTTAGATATCTATATTTGATGCTTATACAGTGTAGTGCACTTTGGTTGATGGTTGATTATTTTTCAATGCTATTATATACTTGTGTTGTATGAAAATCCATATAATTAACTTTATATGGTAATTGATTGGGCCTCATTCCAATTTAGAAAATAAAGAATTTTATAAAATAAAAGTTCATGTGTTGACTGTACTCATTCGTTGAGATTAGTCATGTGTTGAACGAAATATTTTAATAATAAAATTTGCATCTTTATCAATATAAAATAAAAGTTCATGTGTTGACTGTACTCATTCGTTGAGATTAGTCATGTGTTGAACGAAATATTTTAATAGTAAAATTTGCATCTTTATCAATATAAAATAAAGGTTCATGTGTTGACTGTACTCATCCGTTGAGATTAGTCATGTGTTGAACGAAATAATTTAACAAAAATAGTCACCCGTGGACAGTACTCATTCGTTGAGATTAGTTGTGTGTTGACAAAAATAAATATTCATTTGTTGAATAGAATAAAGGAATATATGAAGCCGTGTTGATTAGATTGATGCCATTTTGACGTGAACGATATTTATATCGATTTTAAAACGATTTCGAAATGAATTGAATTGAAAACGATTTCGAAATGAATTGAATTGAAAACGATTTCGAAATGAATTGAATTGAAAACGATTTCGAAATGAATTGAATTGAAAACGATTTCGAAATGAATTGAATTGAAAACGGTTTCGAAATGAATTGAATTGAAAACGATTTCGAAATGAATTGAATTGAAAACGATTTCAAAATGAATTGAATTGAAAACGATTTCAAAATGAATTGAATTGAAAGCGATTTCGAAATGAATTGAATTGAAAACGACTTCAAAATGAATTGAATTGAAAACGATTTCGAAATGAATTGAATTGAATATGATTTCGAAATGAATTGAAAACGAATTCAAATTGAATTGAAAGCGAATTGAAATGAATTCAAATTGAATTGAAATTCGAATTGAATAGAAATGAATTTTAAAACGAATTTATAAAGAAGAATTCAATTTTGCTTTGAATTGTAATGGAAGTTGAAATAGATTTTGAAACGAATTTAACAACTATTTATATAATTCGTTTTGAATAGAAATCGACGAAATATATATTATATATATTATGTATATAATATAATGGCATGAATAGAACGCGCCACGCCGTGGCAGTTCGTGAATTTCGACCACTTATTTCAAACGGACATTACGGGAAATCCGACCGTCGGATTCTCCTAAAACCGGAACCGTTGGGTTTGTATCGAAAAGAGCTTTCTAACGAATGTTAGAAATTTGAAATCTAACGGTTGGATTTGGAGATACGTCCAAATCAAATTTGAAAAAGGTCGCTATAAGTGCAGTTCGATGGCCGTTGGTGGAAATCGACTGGACGGGCCTTGATAAAATTATTAAAAATAGTAATAATTTGTGTGAAATCATAAGAAATGATTTGAGAAGAATTGGGATGAAAAACTCCATATTTGAAAAGATAAAAATAGATTTTTATCGAAGTAAACTAGTTTTGAACTAGAATTATAATTCTATTTATTTTTAAATAAATAAATTGAATTTGGAAAGGGTTTTAAAAATAACCAGAATTTCCAATGATTGCATTAGAGTGGATTTGAATCGAAATTCTCTTCGGAATATTTCGATGTTGGAATTCGTGATTACACAGATGTTGTTATGGAAATTTGAAAGATATATATTTATATCGTTATTTCCAATACAACATTTGTTAATCGTAGAATTTGATATTGAATATAAGCCGATATATTTTCTATTCAGAGCCTTGTGTTGAATATCAAATGTGATTTAGGTTTGTCGTGAATGGTGTCTTCATTAACACTGTTCTTGAACCCAATTGAGAAAAGATTAAATCTTTTTATTTAGATTTAATGAAGTGTACCAATTAAATAATATTTAATTGGAACTGAATTCGAATTAAGATTTGGGTTTATCGTGAGCAGGGTTTTAAATAACACTTGTTCTTCAACCCAATAATTAACGGAATGTGATCTTGGGGTTTATCGTGAACAGTGTTTTTAAATGACACTGATTCTTTAACCCCGTTAAAGATTAAAACTAAGTGGGGTTTTAATGAATCTTTAATTAGATTGAAAAGATCGAGAATGGAGTAGCACCAGTTTTACTCCAGGCGATAGTTAAATCTTTAATTAGATTTGATCGTGAAATGGTAATTGAATTTACCGATAACACTGTGGTGTTAGATATGAAGTATTACCAGTTTTACTTCATGGGATGAATAGGTTGGGATTGGGAAATTAAAATAAATGATTACTTCGGTAAGGTTCGCTAATCCCGACTAGTTGAATCGAAATTCAAAAGGATAGATTAAAGAATAAATTTTAAAGAATTTATCTTTGATAAAATTAATGGGAACCTTTCCCTATGAATGTGAAATTTAGAAACTAACTGTCGGTTAGCCAAGCAGAATGGTTTTCTGGATATTGATCTGATGTTGGTTTCGACCTTCGGGGTTAATATTTGGGGAATTATTCTCTTGATTAATTTACGGTTAGTGACTGATGAATTGGAATGAGGCGTATGTTGTGTTTGTGTACCACTTTTTAAAATATACGCGAGTTATTCGGGAAGACCGGGTTTATCCCATTCTGAATAACTGATACGACGATAAGTCGAAGATGAAGACGGTGGTCGAAGACCGGAAGTCTTCACGTCGTTTGGATAATTACTGATGATCTTGATTGGGATGTACACCCAAGAAGATGGAAACAGTTAGTGATCGTCCAGACGTACTTGGAGATCGATGGATATGCGGGGAACTAGGTGCCTCCGGTTTCGTTCAGCCCCAGAACGGACTTGTAAATGGACCGTGTGTCTGACATTGGATTTTAGTCCGTGTGATTGATCTCTATTAAATATATATCTGTTTGGCGGCAGAGAATTTATTCTCTTGCTTAACGCCCTTCTCTGAGACGTACGAGCTCAAGGGTTATATATTGATGGATATCAAACGCATGGAGTGAATTGCCTGTGTGGCATGCCTAAGTGGCAATTGATCGAGGCTTCTGTTGAAAAGCAAAGTCTTGTGGTGATGATCAAAGCAAGGCCTTTGTGGCGTAGCTTTGTGTAACGTTTACTTCGCGTGTTTCACACCCGGTATGAACCAAAAACGGGAGAGGACCTCAAGGAGGGCATGCGTTTCTTTCTAGTTAGAAGTGGCGTCAGTGGTTTTACACGCCCTGACGAGTTTGACTTATGTGTTTGTTGCTGTTGCGAGGCGCCTCGGATTGATCGGTCGTTCTCGAACCGATGGAGTCATTTAGTTGGCTCATTTACGCCCCAAAGGGCGGGGAAACGTAGTGTTCAGGCATTTTAATCCACATCGGTGGACCGGCCCTGTCGCTCCAAGGCTTGACTGAGTACTTGCCTGAGGCTCGGGCTAGAGAGTCTCGAATCGGTAGAGGACGATCCCTAGCCTCGGTTCATAGACGGAAATCCAATTTCCAAATACGCGACCTTGCGATTTTGATTGTATAACCTATATATGGCGACATAGTGTTATGGGGCATTCATGCCGCCTATGATTGATACTTATGATTTGATGTTGTTTTATACACTATACACTTATAATAGTATCAAAATGATTTCTTTTAAACGTATCAAGCATTCTTGGCTATTATAAGGTAAAAACCCTATCCCCCGGCTTGCGTTGCATTGTGTGATAGGACCTGGGTCTTATAATAGCTTCATTTTTCTTTATTTAGCATTGCGCTGTTTGTTTTATGCACTGCTATTCTTGGGAGGAAACCCGTTCCGTGTTATACGACGTGGTCCCTTGATTTACCTAATTTTAAAAACAAAGATTAATAACTGTTTTAGTTCTCACACCAGTCACATGACTGACCTGGAGTTTATTGTTTTAACCTAAACTCTGGGTGCCCTTATTTTGACACGGGCAGCTAGTAGTTTTGGTTTTGCAGATTTATATTCACAGGATCCTGGTTTACAGCTAGAATGATATCCGGAAAGCTTTGTATCCGTATATCCCTTCTAGTTGTGTATTGTATTATTTTCCGCTGCGATGTATTTAAATGTAATTTAAATCTCTGTTATTTCTGTGTAATATTCATTTATACTCTGCATATTCTTGTAATCTGATGCATTGTTGTAATATACAACGAAATGTTCTTCCGTCTGTGTTCTGATTTGTCCTGTTCTCAAACGATCTGGGGTTTCGAACGGTCTAAATCGGTTTAACGACTGGTTCGGATCGAGCGAAATTCCCGGCCGTCACAGTTTACTTCTAAAAATCTATTGTTGATGTTGTCCCATTCGGGAAACGTTGCTGATCCCGACCGTTGGTGATATACATTCGATACACTTAAGCGAAATGAGTGGTCGGTCATGTGTGGCCGGGTTGCAAGATGTTCTTGTTGAACCCAGTGTATTCCTCTCTAGAGGTACACCAGCGAAAGGTGGTTCCATACCTTGTCATAGTAGGAAATCCATTACCCAATACGTGCTTGCGGTTTTGATTGTATACTATGTATGTAGAACGTGAGATGAAAGCGTTTCTGCTAGATGATTATTATATTGTGTTGATAGACATTATTATAATATCAAAAGGTTTTTGATATAAAGATAATTTGGATTCTCATAAGGGAAGAACCCGTTACGTTATACGGCGTGGTCTTATGAGATATCGATTACCTGCTTGAACTGTTTTAAAATGTTTTACTCACACCATTCCCATGACTGACCCGGAGTTTATTTTGTTGTTTTCCCTAAACTCTTGGGTGCCCAATTTTGTACGGGCAGTCAAGTAGTCGGGATTTACAGATATACTGGAAGAGCTTGGAGCAGGAGGCTTCAGGATCATATAGCTATAGTTATTTCCGCTGTGTTGTAAGTGCTGTACTTTGAAATGATGTATATTCAAGTACAGATTTGTATTTCAAAGTTATTTTATGAAATATATTTATTCGTTCCGCTGTGAGATCCGTGTTACTCTAATATTGTATTCTTCTTCTTCTATTCTAAGTTTCTATCTTATCTTTCCTCACCCTCTAATTTCTTTCACTAATGACTAGTATTTTTTCGATGTTTGGTTAGTCATCATCGTGTTTATGTCGATAACCAAAGTCGACGAAATCCCGGGTCATTACAGGTGTGGTCCCTTGAATTACTCTCTTTTAAAGTAAAGTTTTAAATAACTGTTTTAGTTCTCACACTAGTCACATGACTGACTTGGAGTTTATTGTTTTAACCTAAACTCTGGGTGCACTTATTTTCCGCACGGGCAGCTAGTAGTTTTGGTTTTGCAGATTTATATTCACAGGAACCTGGTTTATAGCTGGAATGATATCCGGAAAGCTCTGTATCCATATATTCTTTTCAGTTGTGTTTTGAATTATCTTCCGCTGCTATATATTGTAATCTAAATCTCTGATATTTTTCTGTTGTATAATATAGGTTCATACTCAATGATATTCTTGTATTCTGATGGAATTGTTGTAATAAGCAGTGAAATGTTCCTCTGTTTGTGTTTTGATTTGTCTTGTCCTCAAAGCAATCCGTGCTTTCCTTCATTGGAATGTTCGGGTCGTTGTACAGTGGTATTAGAGCTTTGGTTTACAGAGCTCGAGAACAAGATACATTAGAACTGAACGAAAGAATTCATCAGAGATTGGATTAGTAATATCCAATAAGGATGACTCGTTAGAGATGGGATTAGTAGTGTCCTAGAACGAGTGTGAAGAGTATATTTTTAAAAATAAAAATTGAAAACAAACTTTGTTTTGAAAGTTAAATTCAAGTATATGTATTTGAATATTTATTTGTATTGAATTTGGACAATCGAGTATATAAAGGTTTTGCATATACGCATCATGAACGTATATTCGAAGTTTTAATATACTAGATAGATATAGAATCACACTCTAGTTGCCCGGGGATAATCCTGATGATTGTGCATCATCGTCAGTATTCATATTCGAGTTTCGAAAGTGAGATATCTATATATTTCCATTAGGCTGGTGTGAGAACCAAATCTAGATAGGTTTATTGTTGTGATTTGACATTAAAAACATGATTTTCTGCATATATATCAAAATTATGAATTTGAAATGTTAATCAACAAATTGATTGTGCTGTTTGATTATTGTTGTGATTAATTATAATTTGAACCATTTAGCCAAATTATATCAAATGTTGGACTGAATTGAAAATTGTTTGAAAATGCATGCATATACATGTACTTACATTGAACAGGTCATAGCAATGAGGCTAGAGCAGAAGAATAAAATTGTTTGCCCGACAAATAGGTACATGTGCTACAAATTTATTGGGATTTGATGATTTTATGAGCTGATTGGCTAGCCACTTAGCTGTTTCTTTTTCTTTTTGGATTGATGAGGGCCATGGGAGGCTATTTGAAATATCCCGAAGTCCCCGGTGCAGGGGAGGTTATGGCGATATTTTTCGAAAATTTAGGGTGTTAGCAAAATTTTAGAAAAAATTGAAAAGTTCTTAGAAACTGAAAAGTTGAAGAACTTAAGCCATAATGAAAATAATGAAAGTTGAGTTGATTAGTTAAACAACTTTCATCTTCATTCCTTTTTGAGGACGAAAAGTTTTAAGTGGGGAAGATTGTAATAACCCGGAAAATCTGAGCCAATTTAAAATTTTTATTTTGGAAATTTTGATGAATTTTGAATATTTGAAATGAATTATTTTAAATAATGAAGACAAGAAATTTATTTTGAATAGAATTAGAATGTATATATTTATTTGAATCATCGTTAGAATATAAATATTTTATTTTTATTATAAAAGGAATTAAAAATGGCGCGGTAGTTTGAAAATTCGATTTCAAAATTCAAATGAATGTATAGGATTCAAATTAAACCGGATTTTAGCGAAAATAAAAATATTAGATTCTAATTGAGAATATCTTTCCAATGAATCCGAAAAATTGAAATTTCATAGTGGGAATCAAAAGTTATGTCCAGTTGAAAATTCAGAATAGTCGCTATGGAATTCTGGCCCTTAAAAATGGAAATTTTGCTAACGACCTCGGTTTTCGACGAAACCACTTTTGTTGGATCCGTGATGTCATGTTATTGCTAGGTTCCAAAATTCATAATTTTTCGAATCAACATGTGAGCGTGGCAAAGGGAAACACGTTTGACCAGTTTCAGTTGATTTTAATCGACTGGAAAATGGCCATTTTTCAAACAGTCTCAGAATTTGACGAAATTAGTTTTGTTAGAACTATATCATCAATAAAAAGCTAGAAAATATTTTTCGAGAATTTTTAGAGTTCGTATGCGGCCCCGGTAAATTGAAATGCGCGTTCAAATTCAATATATAGATTTATATTTTTATTTTGATAGAAACTGATCGAAACGATCGAACCAGCTTACGATACATATTCCATTGTGTTCGGAACGGGGGTAATTAGCTATGGACAACAGTCAGTGGGTTCGATTTCGAGCTCGAAATAAAAAGTTACTTTTTGAAGTTAAAAATATTCAATTAAATAAATATATATATTCTCTCTAACTCCCTCCCCTTTCCTTCTTGGTCAACCCGACTTTCAGATCAAACAAAAATAGAAAACGAAAAGGGGATCGCGCCCCCTATACCGCCGCCGCCCTCCACCCTGGCGCCGCCGCAGGCCGAGCGTCGCCTCCCCCTTCCACTCTGGCCCCCCCTCTTCACTCTGATTTCCCCAAAGCCAAATCACCCCAGAATTGAACCCTTGCTGCGCCGCCCCCTAACGCCTGCCACTGACGCCACTGACAACCTGAAGCCCTTGCGCCCGCCTCTCTCTGCCTCCAACAAGCCACATTCCCCCTCCGAACGAAAATTGTAAGTCATTTAACTTATTTATTTTAATTTATTGTTAATAATCAGTTTTATTATATGAAATTTATTAATATAAAGAAAGGAAATTTATTTATATAAAGATATAATTTTTATTTATACAAAGCTAATATTTTTATGGTGAGATAGATTTTTCATTAGAGAAAAGGTACGATCTTTCATTGTATAAAGACATGACCTTTCATTGTATAAAAATATGAATTATTTGATGTTAATAATATGAATTTTAACCCTTGAAAAGGTTTATTTTTTTTAAAATGTATAAAGATTATATTTTTATTTAAAACAAGTTGTGAGTTTTATTTAAAACAAGACGAGATGTTCATTTGCTTAAAGATAAGATTTTTTTAATGAAGTAGGAGTATTAAAAATATGATTTTTATTCATGTAGAGTAATAAAAATATAATTTTTATTATATTACTAGCAAGATAAAAATATAATTTTTATCCTGGAAGTAGCGGTGTAAAGGAGTGATTTTTACATATGTGGAAGCGATATAAAAATATAATTTTTATTATGAAGTTAGCGTGATAAAAATATGATCATTATTATATGAACACTGGTCTAAAAATAGAATTTTTATCTGTATAGTAGTGGTATAAAAATAGAATTTTTATCTATAAAGTAGCAGTGTAAAAATGTGATTTTTTATATACATAGCAACAATATAAAATGCGATTTTTATATATGTAGTGGCTAAGAGAAATGAAAGTGGCAAAAGGCGAGAATGACAAAGACTTCTACATATGAAGAGTCACGGTGTAATGGTTTAGCTAGTCGGTGAGAACTTCTCACTTTAAATCTTGTTTTCTAGTTAAAATATATACTAGGATGCAGACGGTGCTTAGCAGCACCCGACACCCGTCGTCCACATACCATGGACGACTCGTATGCTTGTTTGATGTGCTGTGAAGTTTGTTTGTGACCTTGATGTGAAATGCATAAAAAACATTCATGTGTTGAAATAAATTAATTATCGTTAAAAATATAATATTTAGCGTGAATGTGAATAAATAAATATTCATTTACAAACCGGACGGTTTGTTTATGTACACCCATTTGAAGGATATTGATTGGGACGATAAATTTTACACATCGCCCAACAGCACAAATAATATTCAGTGTTGGTGGATTGAAACCCCACACGGGTTGTGGGATGATATTTGACGTACACTAATCCCAATTGTTTAGTGCTACGTCGATCGCTTGATTGATAGACTGTATGAGCGCTAATTTGTTATATTTAATGCTTATGCAGTTGTGTGGTGCACTTTGGATGATGGTTGATTAATTATCGTTGCTATTATGTACATGTGTTGTATGGAATCCATATGATTAACATTATATGGTAATTGATTGGGCCTCATTCCAACTGGGAAAATAAAGAATATTATAATATATATATTCATGTGTTGAATAGAATAAAGAATATTCATGTGTTGAATAAAATATATATTCATGTGTTGAGTAAAATATTTTAAACAATAAAATTTAAATCTTTGTCATAATTTTATTAAATATATTAAATAACAAAAATAGTCATGTGTTGACGATACTCATGTGTTGTGAATATTCATGTGTTGAAAGAAATATAGATTCATGTGTTGAATAGAATAAATATTCATTTGTTGAATAGAATAACGAAGTTATTGAAATATATAAAGCCGTGTTGATTAGAGATGCGCCATTTTGACACGAACAATATTTATATCGATTATATTCGTTTTTATAATGAATATAGAACAGGAAGTGATTTCAAAATATAACGTTTTGAAAATATTATCATTTGTATATCGATGATGTGGAATATTCAATTTTGATTCGAAATTGAATATGAAGTGGAAATCGTTTCGAAAACGAATTTAAAACGATTTATAAAATACGTTTTAAAAGGAAATCGATGATATATATATATATATATATATATATATATATATATAATGACCGGAATAAAATGCGCCGCACTACGGTAGTTCGTGATTTTCGACCATTGACTTCGAATGGACATTACAGGAGATCCGACCGTCGGATTCTCCTAAAACCAGAACAGTTGGGTTCGTATAGAAAAGTTCTTTCTAATGATTATTAGATATTTGAAATCTAACAGTTGGATTTGGAATTATGTCCAAATCAAATTTGGAAAAGGTCGTTGTAAGTGCACTTCGATGGCTGTTGATGGAAATCGACTGTACGGGCCTTGATAAAATTATTAAAACTATCAATAATTTGTGTAAAATCATAAGAAATGATTTGTGAAGAATTGGGATGAAAAATTCCAAATTTGAAAAGATAAAAATATATTTTTATCGAAATGAACTAGTTTTGAACTAGATTCGAAATGGTTTTGAAAATAATCAGAATTTCCGATATACGAATTGGAATGGATTTGAATCGAAATTATCTTCGAAATATTTCGATGTTGGCTTTCGTGATTATACAGATATGGTTGTGGAAATTTGAAAGATATATTTATATCTTTATTTCCAATACGATATTTGTTGGTTTCAAAATTTGATATTGAATATAAGCCGATATATTTTATATTCAGAGCCTTGTATTTAATATCAAATGGGTTTTTGGGTTCGTCGTGAATGGTGTCTTTAATAACACTGTTCTTGAACCCTGTTTAGAAAAGAATAAATCTTTTAATTAAGATTTAGTGAAATTGTCCAGTTAATTTGGTATTTAATTGGAATTGAATTTAAATTGGTTTTTGGGTTTATCGTGAGCGGTGTTTTGAATAACACCTGTTTTTTAACCCGATTAACAATGGAATGTGATTTTGGGTTTATCGTGAGCCGTGTTTTAGATGACATTGGTTCTTTAACCCAGTTAAAGATAGGATATTGATTTTTGGGAAGATTAAAACTAAGTGCAATTTTAATGAATCTTTAATTAGATAAAAGTGATTGAGAATGGAGTATCACCAGTTTTTCTCCAAAGCGATAGTTAAATCCTTTATTAGATTTGAATGTGAAATGGTAGTTAATATTCACCGATAACACTGTGGTGTCAGATATAGAGTATTACCAGTTTTGCTCCATGGGATTAATAGGTTGGGATTGGGAAATAAAATAAATAACTACTTCGGTGTGGTTTGCTAATCCCGACTAGTTTGGAAAACCTAAACATGGTTTGAAATGAAATCCAAAGGAAGATTAAAGAATAAATTGAGTAGAATTTATCTTTGATTAAATTAATGGGAACCTTTCCCTAAGAAGGTGAAAATTTGAATAAAAGAATATTCTAAATTGGAATGAGGCATAAATTGTTTTTGTGTAACACTTGTTTATTTTATGCGCGGGTTATTCAAAAAGGCCAGGTTTATACCCATTCTGAATAAACGATTCAACGATATGTCGAAGGTGAAGACGGTGGTTGAAGACTGGAGGTCTTCACGTCGTTTGGATGATTCCTGGCAATCTTGATTGGGTTGTACACCCATGATGAGGGAATATGTTGGTGATCGTCCGGACGTACTTGGAGATCGACGGATATGCGAGGAAAGTGCCTCCGGTTTCGTTCAGACCTAGAACGAACTTGTAAATGGACTGTGTGTCTGACATCGGATTTTATTCTGTGTTGATTGATCTCTATTAAATATACATCTTTTTGGCGGTGGAGAATTTATTCTCTTGCTTAACGCCCTTCTCTAAGACGTACGAGCTCAGAGGTTGTATATCGCTGGACATCAGTCGCATGGAGTGAATTGCTTGTGTGGCATGCCTATGTGGCAGATGATCAAGGCTTCTGTTGAAAAGCAAAGTCTTGTGGTTGATGATCAAAGCACGACCTGTTTGGCATAGCTCTGTGTATGTAGTTAATTCACGAGCCTCACACCTCGGTATGAGTCAAAAACGGGATAAGGACCCAAGGATTGCGCGACGTTTCTTTCTAGCTATGGGTGATGTTAGTGACCTATCAGCCTTGACATTTATATTACTTTTACCTGTGTGGTTGTTGGAAGCGAAGCGCTTCAGATATATGGTCGATAACTGGCACTATGTGAGCCGACGTACAGAACATTATATAGATCCTATAGGACCGGGAAACGTGGGTTCAGGAATTGCCAATTCTCAAAAGTAAGAGAGGACCGGCCTTGGAGGTTCCAAGGGATCGCTGCGTGATAATTCGGTTTTATTTGTAGAACCTAGTATTGCGACATAGTAGATGGTAGCCATGCCGTCTATGATTGATACTTATGATTGAAATTGTTTTGACACTATACACATATAGTAATATCAAAATGGTTTGTTTTAAACGTACCAAGCATGTTTTGCTATTATAAGGGAAAACCCTATCCTCCGGCTTGCGTCGCATTGTGTGGTGCGACCTGGGTCTTATAATATCTTCATTTTTCCAAAAAGCATTGCGCTGTTTTGTTATATGCACTAGTGTTCTTGGGAGGAAACCCGTTCCGTATTATACGACGTGGTCCCTTGGGTTACTCTCTTTTAAAGTAAAGTTTTAAATAACTGTTTTAGTTCTCACACCGGTCACTTGACTGACCTGGAGTTTATTGTTTTAACCTAAACTCTGGGTGCCCTTATTTTCCGCACGGGCAGCTAGTAGTTTTGGTTTTGCAGATTTATATTCATAGGAACCTGGTTTACAGCTGGAATGATATCCGGAAAGCTCTGTATCCATATATTCTTTTCTGTTGTGTTTGTATTATCTTCCACTGCTATGTATTGTAATCTAAATCTATGATATTTTTCTGTTGTATAATATAGATTCATACTCTGTGATATTCTTATATTCTGATGGAATTGTTGTAATAAGGAATGAAATGTTCCTCTATTTGTGTTTTGATTTGTCTTGTCCTCAAAGCAATCTGTGCTTTCCTTCGTGGGGAAGTTCGGGTCGTTATATTATATCAGGAATATTAATGGATTATTAATATTGAATTCGTTATTAAAAGACGATTAAATTTTATATTTATATTTAATATAAAACGAACTCGAAACATCGTGGTAAATCGTAATATTTTTTGAACTTCAATTGAGTATACAGAATCTGTTTTAAGTCGGAATTCTGTGAAACAAGAAACGTTAGAGTCGAATTGATTATAATTTTCTAACAAGAGAGAAATATAAAAAAAATCTTATATATTGTGATATATGTTCAAATCAAAACTTAAAATAGTCGCTACGAAAATCGTTAATAAAGATTACATTTATTTAATTAGTTTGATAACGAATTTCTTTGAAATTTGAATATCGTTAAAACTAGAAATTGTTAGTTTTGAGTTACAATTCTATATAAGGTATATTTGAAGTGTATATTTTTATATTTGAAATATAAACGATGACAATAATTTATTATTATTAAATATAATTGTTTTGTAATTTATAATATTAAATCGATATTATATAAGTGGAAGAAATACATATTTTTCAAAACGAATTCTATTTTCGACAAAACGAATTTTATTGGAGTACAAATATTTTGTAACACCCCACATCCGTTAGTGCCACTCACAAAGGGAATGCACTAAGTTCTGTGGAGCATTTTAGGGTAAAAGATGCAGATAAATTACAAGACAGACAGAAATTAAACAGCGGAAAATAAAACTTTGCTTTATTGATAAAATAGTTTGTACAATGATTTCTTTACAATATCAGGGTATCATATGTCCTACAAAATAAAGAAGCATAAAACAACATTTATATTCCCCAATTTTAGCAAGGGCCAGCCATAGCATCTGATAAGAGAATCCAAGCAAACTTCGACAAATCTTCAAGCTGGGAAAGAGTGACAGTCCAACTTAACTTGAGCTATACTATTCCCTCCTTTACTACATGGGGGGGGGGACGAAAGAAAAGAAGATGAAAGAAAAACAGAGTCAGATATAAAGCCGGAGTAAGTTCAGTAACTTCTAGCGTATGAACATGGAACAACAACAAAACGACATGAATTAACTGAATACAAGATAACACCATAATGATAGGGTTGGCAAGATTAGACAAGATTAACACAAGATAAGCTAAGCTAAGATAAACTGGATATGCTCTAATACTTTCGCCGCTTCGCTATTTCCTTGTTATACTGGTTTCTATATCTCTGCACCACCTAACTAGTGTCCCAACTAGTAACGATAATGTGATCCCAATCCCTGTATTTTCCATCGCCTTCAGGGATCCCTTTATTTATTTGTTATCTAGGTTTAATCTAGGGTTTTCTACCAAGTGCCTTCTAGATTCAACTAGAGTTTACGCTGTCTGCTGAACGCTTCTCGGATTCAGGATTTATGCCACATAGTTCAACTAGGAATTATGCTACCTGTCGAACGATGCCCCCAAGTCTAGGACACACTACCTAGAGTGGTATATGTTCCTATACTTCCCCATGCATGTATCGCGAATCGTTATCGCTTGTCTAGATGAACATGTCCTGTAATGTGCGGTCCGAGTCCTATGACAGGGCAAATCAAGGAAAACATAACTCGGTCGGGAGCTTCCAGATATCTGCCGATGCAGATGCTAAGGTCTGTTTTTATTTCATTGGCTATGGTCCCACTTGACCCCTCCCTCAACTAATGAAAGGAACACCTTGAAAAATGAGAACTATACGCCGGCCCCGGTGCCCCACTATCCTATGGCCATCCTCACCCATAACTAGATAGCAAGTATATGGTCTTCTGGATTTCTCCGCCTTTCCGCTTCACGTGTCTCGATTGACTGAAGATGGATGGTAGATGACGAGTCGCTATCACAGGGGTTACCGTTTGCTCGTCGAATCACGCCGGTCCATCCTAGTCTTTAGGTTGCCATATATTGCAACCAAGGCATACCCCTGGTTCTTCTACGCATACCTTAACCTCTGTAGGCCCACGCGGATCATCTGCAGCCTCACAGAGGGATACCAAGAGTACCCTCACGTCCCCTCGAAGCCTCGGGCTTCGTAACCCAATTCGTTGGAGCCTCCTTTATATTCAGACGGACATTCGCTCCTTCCGGTGTTGTACTAAGAATTACTACTTAGTTTTACTAACTAAGATTTACCACTTAGTTTCCAGAATCGTTGTTTTCTTAACTAAGGTTTACTACTTAGTTCTCTTTCCCATCAATTTGGATTGGTTAAGTGTCATTAGTCAATTCAAGCTAACTTAACCCTCTTACTTTATCCGGTTAAACTGGTTAAGTGTTATCAGTAATTAATGTTGACTTAACCCCACCACAAACCAAGTTATATTGGTTAAGTATTTCTTATTACTTAACCCTACCCATTCACCCTGTATTGGTTAAGTGTTCCTTTTTAACTTAGTCTTGCCCGTCTGTCTTAACTAACATGTTATTAATGGTTAAGTATTATCCCTTCATGTTTAGACAACCCTATTCTTTTATCACAATCTGATGGTTAAGTGTTCAAGTTTACTTAACCCTACAGCCTAGCCCAGATAACATATCAAATTAGCTAAGTGTATTTACTTAACCCCAACCTCCAGTCTAGTTAACATGTTAATTTGGCTAAGTGTATCAACTTTACTTAATTCCACCTTCTAGTCTAGTTAACATGTTATTTTGGCTAAGTGTTTTTCTTAGTTACTTAACACCAACAAATCTTGTCTTGTTACCATGTGAAGTGGGATAAGTGTCCCTATAGACTTAGCCCTCCCATCCTAGCTTAACTGTGTTAAATTAGTTAAGTGTTCCTATGGACTTAACCCTCCCATTCTAGCTTAAATGTATGGCCCTAACCCCACCTACCAGTCTGGTTATCATGTTGAATTGGTTAAGTTTCTTAGTGAACTTAACCCTACTATTTTTGTTCTAGATTTAATTAAATAGATTAAAGCCACGACCACTCACATTAGACAGATATTGTTGCGATTACTGGATGTGCCGGTTGGTTCCGGGTAGATTTACATCACAACTCAGTCTAACCTCGGGTTAGGCCTATTCGTGTTTTCTAGTTCAAAGGGTTTTGATTAATTTCCAAATCAGGTTTTAAAAGTAACCATCACGTCCGTCAGATCAGTTAGGGATAGCCAGGGAGAGCAGGAAACTTGTATTTTCCAAACCCAAGCCTAGACACTATCCTCTCTGTCACCCTAGAACTTTCTGGTGTATTATTAAAAGAGATGTCGTTTAACAAACCTTTAATTTGTCTAAGTTTACATTTCTCATTTAGAACAAATTCCATAAGTAAATTATTCCTAATTTACTTATTTCCTAATTCCTCTTTTAATGTAAATTGTCAACATTCATTCTTATGGCCCATTTTTTCCTCTAAACCATGTTTATGCTTTTTGGTATGTAAACTATACCAAATTAAGTGTCATTAACCATGATTTTGCTAAACCTACCAATTACTCCCAATTATGGCCATTTTCAAATTTATGCCAATATACTTACCGTGCCAAATTAGCTAATCCAATTCTGATTCAACATTCTAATTCATGTCAAACTAGACTTATTACTCTAGTTCACTATTCATGAAAATGCCAGATTTACACGTTGATACTAGATTCAGGTTACACAATCTATAATTCATGTCAAATTTATCCAATTTGCATTTCTATGAACATGCCATAGTACATATTCCCAATTTATGTCAATTTCCAAGTTTATAACTATGTTTTTGGTAAATTTCATATTTTGCCCAAATCGTATCCCCACCGTTCATGATTCAATCTAGATTGTAAATAAAGCTAGATTCGTCGATAAAAGGGAATGAACCAAAATGCCATGATAGGACGGACATAAAAACTGGCCTAAGATGGTAGTTCACAGGCATATAGATTACGACGTAGGTTGAAGAGCGTGGGTAGACCTAACTTAATAGGTAAATTCCCAAGATCTAAAACCAAGAATAGACAGAGTAGGTTCAGAACATGGGTAGACCTAACTTAATAGGTAAATTCCCAAGGTCAAAACCAAAGAAAACCAAGAATATACAGAATAGATAATCGGGTTTAGACCCAATTTTATAGTCACAAAACTTAAGCAACACTTTCCTAGTCATGAATCCCAGGTGTTTAATCACAGATGTCCTTGTTATGTCATAGGCAATAGTTTAAATTTCCTAATCAAAGGCATAGGCTTAGTCAAGGAAATAATCCTCATAGTCACAGTCACAGTCATAGGAAATGTTCATAGTCATTGGCAATGTTCATAGTCATAGGCGATGTTTATAGTCATAGGCAATGTTCATAGTCATAGGCGATGTTCATAGTCTTAGGCAAGGCCTAATTGGTCCTCAAATCACAACAGTTCTTAATTAGGTCCAAAGAAATAGGCACAGATTCGAGTAGAAAGAATTGGCATGCTCTTTTATTCCTTTAATTTCATGTCACAAACAAAGAAAACGTTCAAATCTAGAAATAACTGACTTACAGAGATTAGAATAGAAAGATGGCGTTGCTATGATTCGTAGAAAAACAGTCATTGAAGTCGTTTGAACCTCCTCTTGAATCCTAGCTTGACTTGAACCTCTTCTTGAAAATCTTTAGCAGCATTTCCTCATGTTGATTTATTTTATATATTATTTATTCTATTTATATTTTAATTAAGAGGAGGAGAAGAGGCCATGTTCACTAAGAATCTTTGCAGCATAAGGGTAGAGGAGAATTGTGAATAGAGAATAAGACTAGGGCTGTTTATATAGTGTTATGTGGACGGATCTGGTCAGAATGGCGTCCAGATACAGAAGAAAAGACCAAGTGCAGAAAAATGGAAAAATGGGGGGGGTGTCGACCCCCAGGTCGACTACCCAGTCGACTGGGTGACCCAGGTCGACTACCCAGTCAACTTGGGTGCCCCAGGTCGACTACCCACTCGACCTGGGTGCCTTGGGCGGGAGAATTCCCGCCCTGCCCAATCTAGGTCTGTTTTTGAATTTCGAACTCGACCAGTTTTGAAATTTGAACTTCGCTGAATCTTCTGGAGGCCATATCTCCCTCATACGGACTCTGATTTACACAAACTCGGACTCGTTTTCATGCAGAATTCCGAGACGAACGCAATGGCGCAGCCCGTTTCCCTTGATTTTGAATTTAACTTTTAATTCTGCCTTGATTTGTGATTCTTAGCGTTACAGAATTACGGGGTGTTACATTCTCCCCACTTAAAAGGATTTCGTCCCCGAAATCTCCAAGTTAGGAAGAATGTGTCCTACCATCCAATCACCCATCTACTCAACCATTCAATCACAGGCATTCATTGTCCTTAAATGATTTCTAATGCCTTCATGTTCATATGCATAGTGTGTGTATATGTCTTTATCTAATGCAAAATCAGGCGGTCTACTGATTCAGTTGACCTCCTTAATGCGAATCATGTCAGTGCCATGCGTCCAATCATGTATGCAAGCATCCCTAGTTATGTAAATACTACATGTGTGCATAGCCATTCATCCATATGCAACATCCATATGATCACATATCAAGTTCAACTTACAACCAAATACATATCTGTAAATGCAAGATGAAAGCGTCCGAACTTGATCTAAAGCCTAATACGTATGCATATGCATTCACAAGCAACCATTAGCGACCACTTGCAACCATCAACCATAACATGTTTCAAATACATGTTTGCATCCAAAGGAGTTTCTAACTAAGGATCGAAGATACAACCTAGAGGATATACTTTGGAAAGAGAGAAACAATTATGCGTAAAGCTCCTAAACAAAGAAATCAAGGATGCACCCTTAAGAAAAAGGGTATGATGCTAGTATCTAGCCTTCTTGAGCTTTACTCCACTGTATCCTAACAAATTTTACTTTACGATTGTGAAGTTTCCGATCTCCATTTCCAAAATAAACAGATGTTAACTTTGGTACCAAGTATATGTACTAAGATGATTAGAGTTCTCCCTCTCATCCACCATGCCACAACTATAAGGGTCGAAAGGTTACTATGTGCTCTTTAGAGTGCCTGTCACAACTACTCATCTCTCACGCAACCCATCCTAGTCGAACTCGACATTCCTCAAGTACAAGCCCTAAAGGCCTAAACCAATATCAGACAAGCACCCAAGGAACATCTCCTCCGAATTTAGACGACCTACGTGAGATGATATAAGCAAACTCAACAGCTATCCTCAAATCCCTACTAACCAAAAATAAGCTGGTCGGACCACCAATTGGATTTGAGACTCTGGTGGGATCAAATACTATGGTGCAGAGACTCAACTATGGGGAGTGGATATGGACAAATGCGAAGCGCTAAAACCAAAGGAAATAGTACGAATAGCAAAACTAGACTCTTCCATCGGAACTTCACTACCTTTCTCCTAGGTATGCTTAGTGGTGAAAGTATGTACTTGCCCTTCTGAAAATCTTGTTCCCCGTTCTTGCCCTTGTCCTTAAGTATATGCCCTATCATACCCTAGTAAAGATACTTCCTCTTGTCTTAGGTTTTATAATTTCTTCCTCCTTCGTGTGCTAAGTCTACATCCATGAATTCCTCATCCTAGGGTTATGCTCCTTAGCCAAACTCCTCATCCCCTTCCGTGTGTAGTCATGTTGACAAATCTCTCGAAAACTGCCTCCATCGTCCAGAAAACCCTATAAGCTTCAAAAGAAAACTGCCCGTAGATGAAACAACTACGGCTATGGATGGAAGCCGGGCACTACTTTGCCCTTCGATGAGGTTACCTCCCAGAAAGCCATGAGCCCTAGAGACTCAAGAAAGAAGAAGACAAGAATACAAATAGAGGAAGAGAAGATAGTGCGTATGGCTTTGGGGAATATGCCTTTAAAACAAATCTTTTCCTTTGAAAATGCTTCTTTTAAAACCGTTTTGAAAATAATTTTTCAAATCTTTTATCTGATCTGGTAACCTTCAGCTCTGATACCATGTGGAACACCCCACGTCCGTTAGTGTCACTTACAAAGGGAATGCACTAAGTTCTGTGGAGCATTTTAGGGTAAAAGATGTAGATAAATGACAAGACAGACAGAAATTAAACAGCGGAAAATAAAACTTTGCTTTATTGATAAAATAGTTTGTACAATGATTTCTTTACAATATCAGGGTATCATCTGTCTTACAAAATAAAGAAGCATAAAACAACATTTATATTCCCCAATTTTAGCAAGGGCCAGCCATAGCATCTGATAAGAGAATCCAAGCAAACTTCGACAAATCTTCAAGCTGGGAAAGAGTGACAGTCCAACTTAACTTGAGCTATACTATTCCCTCCTTTACTACCTTCGGGGGGGGGAACAGAAGAAAAGAAGACAAAAGAAAAACAGAGTCAGACATAAAGCCTGAGTAAGTTCAGTAACTTCTAGTGTATGAACATGGAACAACAACAAAACGACATGAATTAACTGAATACAAGATAACACCATAATGATAGGGTTTGCAAGATTAGACAAGATTAACACAAGATAAGAAAAGCTAAGATAAACTGGATATGCTCTAATACTTTCGCCGCTTCGCTATTTCCTTGTTATACCGGTTTCTATATCTCTGCACCACCTAACTAGTGTCCCAACCAGTAACGATAACGTGATCCCAATCCCTGTATTTTCCATCGCCTTCAGGCATCCCTTTGTTTATTTGGTATCCAGGTTTAATCTAGGGTTTTCAACCAAGTGCCTTCTAGATTCAACTAGAGTTTACGCTGTCTGCTGAACGCTTCTCGGATTCAGGATTTATGCCACATAGTTCAACTAGGAATTATGCTACCTGTCGAACGATGCCCCCAAGTCTAGGACACACTACCTAGAGTGGTATATGTTCCAATACTTCCCCACGCATGTATCGCGAATCGTTATCGCTTGTCTAGATGCACATGTCCTGTAATGTGCGGTCCGAGTCTTGTGACAGGGCAAATCAAGGAATACAGAACTCGGTCGGGAGCTTTTAGATATCTGCCGATGCAGATGCTAAGGTCTGTTTTTATTTCAGTGGCTATGGTCCCACTTGACCCCTCCATCAACTAATGAAAGGCACACCTTGAAAAATGAGAACTATACGCCGGCCCCGGTGCCCCACTATCCTATGGCTATCCTCACCCATAACTAGATAGCAAGTATACGGTCTATTTGAGTTCTCCGCCTTTCCGCTTCACGTGTCTCGATTGACTGAAGATGGATGGTAGACGACGAGTCACTATCACAGGGATACCGTTTGCTCGTCGAATCACGCCGGTCCATCCTAGTCTTTAGGTTGCCATATATTGCAACCAAGGCATACCCCTAGTTCTTCTACGCAGACCTTAACCTCTGTCTGCCCAGGCGGATCATCTGCAGCCTCATAGAGGGATACCAAGAGTACCCTCACGTCCCCTCGAAGCCTTGGGCTTCGTAACCTAATTCGTTGGAGCCTCCTTTAAACTCAGACGGACATTCGCTCCTTCCCGTGTTTTACTAAGAATTACTACTTAGTTTTACTAACTAAGATTTACCACTTAGTTTCCAGAATCGTTGTTTTCTTAACTAAGGTTTACTACTTAGTTCTCTTTCCCGTCAATTTGGATTGGTTAAGTGTCATTAGTCAATTCAAGCTAACTTAACCCTCTTCCTTTATCCGGTTAAACTGGTTAAGTGTTATTAGTAATTCATGTTGACTTAACCCCACCACAAACCAAGTTATATTGGTTAAGTATTTCTTATTACTTAACCCTACCCATTCACCCTGTATTGGTTAAGTGTTCCTTTTTAACTTAATCTTGCCCATCTGTCTTAACTAACATGTTATTAATGGTTAAGTATTATCCCTTCATGTTTAGACTTAACCCTATTCTTTTATCATAATCTGATGGTTAAGTGTTCAAGTTTACGTAACCCTACGGCCTAGCCCAGATACCATATCAAATTAGCTAAGTGTATTTACTTAACCCCAACCTCTAGCCTTGTTAACATGTTAATTTGGTTTAGTGTATCAACTTTATTTAATTCCACCTTCTAGTCTAGTTAACATGTTAGTTTGGCTAAGTGTTTTTCTTAGTTACTTAACCCCTATAAATCTTGTCTTGTTACCATGTGAAGTTGGTTAAGTGTCCCTATGGACTTAGCCCTCCCATCCTAGCTTAACCGTGTTAAATTGGTTAAGTGTTCCTATGGACTTAACCCTCCCATTCTAGCTTAAATGTATGGCCCTAACCCCACCTACCAGTCTGGTTATCATGTTGAATTGGTTAAGTGTCTTAGTGAACTTAACCCTACTATTCTTGTTCTAGCTTTAATTAAATAGATTAAAGCCACGACCACTCACATTAGACAGATATTGTTGCGATTACTGGATGTGCCGGTTGGTTCTAGGCAGATTTACATCACAACTCAGTCTAACCTCGGGTTAGGCCTATTCATGATTTCTAGTTCAAAGGGTTTTGATTAATTTCCAAATCAGGTTTTAAAAGTAACCATCCCGTCCGTCGGATCAGTTAGGGATAGCCAGGGAGAGCAGGAAACTTGTATTTTCCAAACCCAAGCCTAGACACTATCCTCTCTGTCACCCTAGAACTTTCTGGTGTATTATTAAAAGAGATGTCGTTTAACAGAACCTTTAATTTGTCTAAGTTTACATTTTTCATTTAGAACAAATTCCTTAAGTAAATTATTCCTAGTTTACTTATTTCCTAATTCCTCTTTTAATGTAAATTGTCAACATTCATTCTTATGGCCCATTTTTCCATCTAAACCATGTTTATGCTTTTTGGTATGTAAACTATACCAAATTAAGTGTCATTAACCATGATTTTGCCAAACCTGCCAATTAATCCCAATTATGGCCAATTTCAAATTTATGCCAATATACTTACTGTGCCAAATTAGCTAATCCAATTCTGATTCAACATTCTAATTCATGTCAAACTAGACTTATTACTCTAGTTCACTATTCATGTAAATGCTAGATTTACACGTCGATACTAGATTCAGGTTACACAATCTATAATTCATGTCAAATTTATCCAATTTGCATTTCTATGAACATGCCATAGTACATATTCCCAATTTATGTCAATTTCCAAGTTTATAACTATGTTTTTGGTAAATTTCACATTTTGCCCAAATCGTATCCCCACCGTTCATGATTCAATCTAGATTGTAAATAAAGCTAGATTCGTCGATAAAAGGGAATGAACCAAAATGCCATGATAGAACGGACATAACAACTGGCCTAAGATGGTAGTTCACAGGCATATAGATTATGACGTAGGTTGAAGAGCGTGGGTAGACCTAACTTAATAGGTAAATTCCCAAGATCTAAACCAAGAATAGACAGAGTTAGGTTCAGAACATGGGTAGACCTAACTTAATAGGTAAATTCCCAAGGTCTAAAACCAAAGAAAACCAAGAATAGACAGAATAGATAATCGGGTTTAGACCCAATTTTATAGTCACAAAACTTAAGCAACACTTTCCTAGTCATGAATCCTAGGTGTTTAATCACAGATGTCCTTGTTATGTCATAGGCAATAGTTTAAATTTCCTAATCAAAGGCATAGGCTTAGTCAAGGAAATAATCCTCATAGTCACAGTCACAGTCATAGGCAATGTTCATAGTCATAGGCGATGTTCATAGTCATAGGCAAGGCCTAATCGGTCCTCGAATCATAATAGTTCTTAATTAGGTCAAAGAAATAGGCACGGATTCGAGTAGATAGAATTGGCATGCTCTTTTATTCCTTTAATTTCATGTCACGAACAAAGAAAACGTTCAAATCTAGAAATAACTGACTTACAGAGATTAGAATAGAAAGATGGCGTTGCTATGATTCGTAGAAAAACAGTCGTTGAAGTCGTTTGAACCTGCTCTTGAATCCTAGCTTGACTTGAACCTCTTCTTGAAAATCTTTAGCAGCATTTCCTCATGTTGATTTATTTTATATATTATTTATTCTATTTATATTTTAATTAAGAGGAGGAGAAGAGGCCATGTTCACTAAGAATCTTTGCAGCATAAGGGTAGAGGAGAATTGTGAATAGAGAAGAAGACTAGGTCTGTTTATATAGTGTTAGGTGGACGAATCTGGTCAGAATGGCGTCCGGATACAGAAGAACGGACCAAGTGCAGAAAACTGGAAAAACGGGGGGGGGGGGGGTCGACCCCCAGGTCGACTACCCAGTCGACCTGGGTGGCTTGGGCGGGAGAATTCCCGCCCTGCCCAATCTGGGTCTGTTTTTGAATTTCGAACTCGACCAGTTTTGAAATCTAAACTTCGCTGAATCTTCCGGAGGCCATACCTCCCTCATACGGACTCCGATTTACACAGACTCAGACTCGTTTTCATGCAGAATTCCAAGACGAACGCTATGGCGTAGCCCGTTTCCCTTGATTTTGATTTTAACTTTTAATTCTGCCTTGATTTGTGAATCTTAGCGTTATAGAATTACGGGGTGTTACATATTTAGTTATTGCTTGATTTCTAGTTTGGAGCCTAATGAAGTTGTTTTATCGGTTGGCGAAATTTAAAAGTGAACCGATAGGTGAATTAGGATATAAATAGCGCCATTTTTCAAATGGAGACCGTTTTCAACAAAATTAATTTCATTAGGATCATAACGTCAAATTATACCATGACGTCAATTTTCATATTCTTTGGAGTTTGTGTGTGTCGGTGCAGAGTTTAATGGTCAGCGTTGAGTAGCAAAAACAGTATAAAATTTAAGCTACCGTAAATAAAACATTCCCGATTACTACCTATTATTGATGCCAGCCTATACCTGGAAAGCTACATACTATGTACCCTTTTGATGTGAATTTACACAAAAAGAAATTACACCATACCTACATAAGGACCGTGAATGGAAAAAGAAGAAATTACACACTAGTTTGTATGTACTGAAGATAGGGACAACACATGTATGTGCAAATCAAATTAATACATGCAAACCTAGTCTTCTTTCAGCAAGTCCATGACTAATAGCTACCTAACCCCTAAATGTGAAATGAAAACTCAGTATCCATCAAACTGCTGATGAAAGGGGATGTCACACGCAGGTATCTACCATACTATGCCACCTCATCATTAGTCTTTACAGAAACCACATGCTATGTAATTTCACTTCAATAGCAACACTGTTTTCCATCTCCCCAGAAGCATGTATTTTATTTTCGCATCATACCTCTACAACATGAAGCTAGTAACCTACCGTGTACTGGATGAAGGAGACATTGATTTTATCTTCGATTTCATCTCCTATATATACAAAATCCCGATTTTCCAGTAAAACAAACTAGTAAAAGAACCAAAATAGAATCCAACCTTAAAAAATTATTCCAACCATTTTACTCAACTAAAAATCTTCAAATGATATTCATTACACTCCTGTTGGAAAGTTCTTTGAACTGGCACACATTTCGTGAAGATGAATGATGTTTGGCAAAGCTCTAAAATATGGCAATGTGCCTAGGTTTGGTTTTAACTCTATGTTAAGAGGCTAATGCACAAAATCGATTGCGGAGGAGTGATCAGCAGATCAAGACGCAGGCGTAGCATTTTATTTGAAGAAATACGAAGTAGAATGTTTTGGACCTGGGGTTTGGGTTTCGACGGCGGTCGGAGATTTTGGGTGTCGAAGGGCATATGGGTGGTCTTGGCTAGCGCGGATAGGAAGGAGAGTTGAGTGGTATCGGTTATGTGGGCGTTCGAGAAGAGTTTGATGGGGTCAGTGGGCAGTGGTGCACTTCGTGTACACTTTAAAGCTGTAGAATGAAATCAAAGAAGATGAATAATGTTGTGAGCGGTATCGATTTTTCGTGATGTGGGCCGGGTTTTCTGAGCTGGGCTTGGACGAAAAAGAAAAAAGGAAAAGGGGATCTGAGCATATATTTGGATGGAAGGAAGTTTCCTATATTTCCTCAAGCAGTGTAATACATGGTGACGTGGATCCAAGTTGGGAATATTAAGGCAGCGGTGGTTTGGTAACTAAAGTAAATTCATAACCGTTTAATCTTTAGTTTAAGTAATTAAAATATAATTAATTAAACATTAATTTAATTAAATAATACTGTATACTGATAGTGTCGTAACTATTTCATACTTAATCTGTTTCTGACGATACAAAGGGCGTTGGGATCGCGTCAGCGAGCATGCCGTAATGGAATTGGTCTAGTTTGAAATGGAAGTAAACAAGATTTTTGATGAAATTAAACGAGTGTTTAATTTTATTAAAACAAGCGTGTTTTTGACATAATAAACCCAAGGTGAGTTAAACTCACTCAGTTCTTCCCACTTATATTTTATATAAGTCAGGTTTTTATTTTGTGTGCCATGTGTAACGACCCGGGTTTTTGCGACCTTTGTTATCGACAAAATTCAATGTCGACTACCCAAGCATCAGAAAATACCAAATAGTCCATGAAAGAAATTAGAGGGTGAGAATAGATAAGATAGAAACTTAGAATAGAAGAAGATGAAGAAGAACATACATCATCATCATAGTAACCCGAAACTCACAGCGGAATGAATAATATATAATAGATACAAAACTTTGAAATAAAACTAGTATATGTATACGGTAACATTATCAGAGTACAACACATACGACACAGAGAAAATAACAATAGTTATATAGTCCTAAAGCCTCCTGCTGCGGCTCTTCAAGTATCGGAAAAATCCTGACTACTTGACCGTCTGTACCAAATAGGGCACCCAAGAGTTTAGGGAAAAAACAAAATAATCTCTAGGTCATTCACGTGACTGGTGTGAGTAGACTCCAATCATTTGTTTAACTTTTGAAATCCTTTCTAAAGAATTGATAATCGTAAGAACGATCCACACATAAACACGGATGGTTTTTAACTAACGATAACCCAAATTATTCTTTATATCAAGGCTCTTCTGATAATAGAATAATGTCTAAATCAAATAAATAGAAATCTAGTAGAACGCTTTCATCTCACGTTCTACATATATTATACAATCAAAAACTACGGGCTCTTATTAGGTAATGGATTCCAACTATGACAAGGTATGGATCCACCTTCCGATCAGTGTACTCTAGAAGCGATACACTGGAGTTCAACAAGAACATCTTGCAACTCGGCCACACATGACCGGCCATTCATTTCGCTTGAAGTTCCGAATATATTGTCACCATACGGTCGGTATTCTAACATAACCATTCTCAGAAGATACAAAATTGAAAGAAGTAACAAGTATGAATATTTTCTAGATGGTGACAATATAACCTACTTGGGTGCGACCCACTTAGCCATGCTGCCTGCCCGATTTCTATCATTTCCTAGTTGATGAGGCTTAAGGTCACAGCGTATCTTTTAATAGATCACTCCTTCATTTACTTTGAATGCCACATCATCATACCCGTCGAATCACAAATTAATTCCCCCAAAAACACCATGGGTATAAGCTAAGAGAAACAAATTCCTCCACCACCAATGTAAATACGTTTGAAACAATCAATTTATGCGACCTTCCAGACATACTCTGTCAGACATTCATCCGCTCAAGTTGTCTTAGGATTGGACAACCCAAAAGAATTATTCTGTAAATCCATCTTAGGCAATTTCTACCTAGGATTTACTGAACAGTCCTTGCATATCTCCTTCTTCAATTATCTTCATCATATTTTATTCGCAATGCTAATGCCATACAGAGTGGTTTTCAGATAATATATCTAATCCCGGTCTCTTCATATTGACAATGGAAATGGTCAAAATTTTCGATAGTCGGTGATTTAACTATCAAAGAAAAACATGTGTGCAAACAACGATATTATTTCCAGATGGAAATTCTATCGATCAATCATCAATCAACATTTATTCATTCCCCCATTTCTCGTTTCCATATATTCATCAAATCCTTATTTTCTAATTTTAGAAATATTTGTTATTAACTTTGGAAAACGTTTCCATTTCTGATTCACACATCACTATCTTTTCACATATATCAGTCTCTAACTGTAAATTAATAAGAGAACAACTTCCCAAATATAAACCCCGAAGGCCGAGACCAACATCATATTGATACCCAGAAAGCCATTCAACTCCACTAATTTCCAGTCAGTTCTATTTTCAATAATTCCATTTAGATTCCTAATTCAAACCCCAAATTCCTTTATAATATTTTATTTTGCAAAATATTTACTTTAAATCAATATATGTTACACCCGTGTGCGAAGCACAGGTCTAAACCTTCCTAATGTAAAATTCTCTTTTTATAAAACTCTAATCATTTTCCAAATATTTCCTTTTTAATATCCTATTTATTTCATATAAATATTCCCATTTTCAATATCCTATACGTGAACTATTTATTTCATAAATATTTCCTTTATAATTCCATTTATTTTCTAGATAAATATTTCCTTTTATATTTGTTTTACAAATATTTCCTTTTCTATTCAATATCCACTTTGAAATTCCTTTTTATAAAATCATTTGATTTTATATAAATATATTTTATTTTCAACATACTTATTGAAAATTCCCATTTTAACTCCAATATTATATATGGTATTTAAAATACCAAATAACAATAATCGATATCATTCAAACACACATAGCCAACAATAGATTTTATATCACATCATATATTACAATATATTAAAAAAAAGTAAAATAAATGTTGAGGAATCCAGCTAGATTCCTCGAACCTATTTCCCTACATTCACATATGTTAAACGATATAATAACATCGATTTCATTTCGATAAGAAATATTCTGACAAAAAGAATCAATATTTGATTTCCGATTCATATATATATATATATATATATATATATATATATATATCGTTATAGATAATTTCAACCAATCAATCAACATTTCAACAAAACATTCAACACATAGCAATCAATCATCATTTATCAATACTAGATTATATTTATAAAATATAAACTGTGTAGAGTTAGTGAGATTTACTTACATTGGTAGTTCATCGTTAAATAACGCAAAACTGTTGGTTGATTCAGAAAGACAATTTATTTTGCTATAAATTATAACGAGCTCCAATTCACTCACAACCACCTCCATTGCGTAGCCGCCGTCCATACGATCCTAACGGATCCTAATTTTTTCGATTTCGTTTATGTATGAATCAGATACGCATTTTACAAGTTATACGGGTAATTAAAATAAATTAAACTGAATTTTAACTGAGTTTGGGCTTTACCAAACTAACACGGCCCAATACCAACCCAACCACACTTCATCTCCTACAAACACCGATAGGTCCTCCCAGTAAATCACAGCCATTGTCGTTCCTTTCCTTTGCTTCAATCACCCTCCTCCTCCTACTTAAAAATCAAAATGAATATACCATAAATCTTCTTTTGCCGAGCTCTTCCACACCATACAACTTCTATCGAATTCAGCTCCCTCAGCAAAATCGCGTCATTCTCCATCAGTACAGTGACTTGCGTCACTTTTGATAACCGAGATCCACAAATTTCCGCAAGCAATTGCGGTTTCAACCAATAATCCCAAAACTAACATCCATCTCTCCTGTAGATGCTTCAAACTGAAATGTAGTCGAACCCTAGAACCCGTACTACTCACTGACCATATTTCTATCGAACTAGAATATGTTCGAGCAACCCAAAACCCACATCACTTTGAAGAAAAACACTTCAGGTGGCTAAATATCCATGTATTGGAATTTACTTGTTTTCTTTGGATTTTCAAAGATTTATTTTGCTCACCATTTTTTTTGTAAATGGAAAACAAAGGCGGAAAAAAATCGTTGACCAGGGAAAGAGGTTTTTAGGGTTAAGACTGTTAGAAGTGTATTTATAGGAAGATTATATAATTTTATATTCTATTATTATATTAAATTTTAAGCAAACGCAATTTTTATTGTTGAATAAAAATTCCTATAATCACATACGATACCTAAAATTCACGAAAATGGATATACACCTTCAGTTCGACTTACAGACCCAACGAAACTAGTTTCGTCGAATTCCGACTCCGTTTGCTCACACAGTGTATTTTTAACTGTCAAAATACTGACTCTTTTCACAATAAAAATCCGTACGGCTACATACTAACTTCAAAAATCACAAAACTTGAGATCTAACAATTATTTAATATTATGGATCCAACAAAATTAGTTTCCTCGAAAACGGAGGTCGTTTATAAAACTGGCTATTTTTAAAGCTCTAAATAAACCATTTTAAATATTAAATATATTTAAAAATAATTAAATTAAACATGAATAAATTTATATTATCATATATATTCAGAATAGGATATCATACAACTCCAATAAGATTTATAACTCAATGCTCAAATCCCGGTTGAATCGATATTCAATTTATATTGAAAAATTCATTTGTAATATAAATAAATCACTATAAATTACAAAGAAATTCCATAGCGACTTTTCGAAAATTTGATTTAGACATAAATCAAAATCTACGCAAAGAAATCCCGATTTTTCTCTTCCATTAGAAAAATATACTTCACCAGCTCCAAACGTTTCTTGTTTCACGGAAATTCGATTTAAAACAGATTCTGTATACTGGTTTAAAGTTCGAATCGCCAAATAGCGATATGGCGTGCCATTTCGAGCTCGGTTATAATTATATTATAATTGTACGTTCAAACGTCGTACAAATAATATATTCGTTATTCTAATTCAATTCTAGGCTGAATTAAATATTTTGAATTGTCCAGTTCACAAAATATTGCAATTTCAGCTAATTCTGATTATTTCAGAATTAAATATATTATTTAATTATTATATTAATTAAATATTCAAAGTTATTTAATTTAAACCATTTAAATTACCAAAGCATATTTTATATAATTAAATAAATTATTAATTATCTGTTAAAAAATACGGATCGTTACATTCTTCCCCCCTTAAAATAATTTCGTCCTCGAAATTGCTAAGGTAGAAAACAAACCCTATTAGCTAGGTAAAATTTATTTATTCAATTCTTAACTTTCAGTTTCACTATACTAAATAATTTCAACTAAATATTAATTTATTATTATTAACGAAAATTTCAAAAATTCTGAAAATTTTCTAACACTTTAAATTTTCAAAAAAGTTCGCCAGCACTTCCTTTGTACGGCTCAATCGGTACAACTACAACTCGCCTCTCTAGGCCTTATCGAACCCAAAAGAAAATCAAACAGCCTAGCGGCTTGCCAATTCGGCTCGTAAATATCATATCCAATAGAAATATAAACTTGTACCTTTTTGTTGGGCATATCATTATATCCTTTCCATCTGCTACCAATTCAGCATATACCCATATCATCCTAATCAAGCTCAAAACGCTTTTATCTCCAACACAACCATTCGTTTATCCAAGCCAAATTCCATTATCAATCTCAAGTACCATTCTTGATTTTTTATTTAGTTTCACAAATTTCCATCTGATTTGTTTTAATTCAAATAATCCGTTTCTGGGAGTTTTTAAAAATCTTTGCTTTTCAAAAATCAAATATTCATTTGGGAATATCAAAACAAATCTTTTTCCCAAAATAATTTGAAACCAATCTCTTTAGTAGTAATCCATCACTTAGCAACTCAAAATTGAACACTGATGATGCACCTGTCATCGTCGGAATCTATTTTCAGCGATCAAAATGAGTTCAATACTATATCACCTTTCAAAAACAATTTCTAAACACCTTCAATTTGAAATACGTTTCAAAATACCATTCACACTACTTATAAAACAATTTAAAATCTCCAAAGATTTTAAATTCTCGTATATTTAATTCAATTCCATTTACAAACACATTTCATGTTTTCGGAATTTAAATTTTAAATTATGATTTTAATCCAAATTTAATTCATCGGATTTCATACATTACACTTACAAAAATTCTGATTTGTTATTTATATAACCATTTAAATTTATAATCCCATTCGATTATAATAACAACCAACACATCCTATATATTATAATAATTTCAATAGATAGATTCCTTTTATAACAAATATATTTCAGGTAAAATTATTTCATTTACCCTATTTTCAAAACATACCATGTCGGCTCATCGTATTCAAGTGTTTGTTAACTCCTACCGATATAGTGGATCAAATTGATCGACCAGAACTCATAAACAACTCAATCAATAAATCTCCACAATAGAAAAAAAATTTATATTAAATAACAAATACGTTCACTCATATATATACACTCAACTCAATCTAGGGCATTTCTAACCCCATCTCTACTGAGTTACACCACAGAGCCAAGGTAATAACTTAACCTTAAGCTCTGATTCCACTATAACGACCCAGGTATTTGCAACCTTGGTTATCGACATAAACTCAATGTCGACTACCCAAGCACTGGAAAACACCGAATAGTCCATCAAAGAAATTAGAGGGTGATAATAGATTAGATAGAAACTTAGAATAGAAGAAGAAGAAGAAAAACATACATCATCGTCAGAGTTACAAGAAACTCAACGCGGAATGAACAATATATAATAGATGCATAACTTTGAAATAAAACTAGTATATGTATACAGTAACGTTATCAGAGTACAACACTTACAACACAGCAGAAATAAAAATGGCTATATAATCCTGAAGCCTGTTGCTACGGCTCTTCAAGCATCTGAAAAATACTGACTACTTGACTGCTCGTACAACATTGGACACCCAAGAGTTTAAGGAAAACAAAACAAAATAAACTCCGGGTCAGTCATGTGACTGGTGTGAGTAAACTCCAATCATTTGTTTAACTTTTAAAATCCTTTCTAAAGAAATGATAATCGTGAGACCGGTCCTCACATAAACACAGATGGTTTTCACCTTACAATAACCCAAATTATTCATTGTGTCAAGGCTCTTCTGATATTATAATAATGTCTAAATCAAATAAATAGAAATCTCGTAGAATGCTTTCATATCACGTTCTACATATATTATACAATCAAAAACCACGGGCTCTTATTGGGTAATGGATTCCAACTATGACAACGTATGGATCCACCTTCCAATCAGTGTACTCTAGAAGCAATACAATGGAGTTCAGCAAGAACATCTTGCAACTCGGCCACACATGACCGGCCATTCATTTCGCTAGAATGTTCTGAATATATTGTCACCGTATGGTTACAACAGTTCCCGGAAGATACAAAATTGAAAGAAGTAACAAGTATGAATATTCTCAAGATGGTGACAATGTACCCTACTTGGGTGCGACCCACTTAGCCATGCTGCCTGCCTAATTTCTATCATTTCCCAGTTGAAGAGGCTTTATGTAACACCACATGTCCATTAATATCACTCACAAAAGGAATGAATCAATGTCCATGAAGCGTTATTATTGTATAGAACAGATAAATTACAAGAATAAATATATAAAACAACACAGCGGAAGTTAAAACTTATTTCATAGCATCATAACTCAAAACGTAACTCAAAACGAGCTTACATAAGTAGTTTCCAAAACCATTACAACCGGATAAATAGTCTTTTCCAAAAACTTCAAAGTACATAAAGAAGCAAATATTTAAATAACATAAATGCATAAATCCCCACCGAACATATGCAAAGCCATAAAGATGAGAGAGTCCAAAGCGATACATCTACTCTTTTTCAAGCAACTGAAAGAAATCGGCGCTAAGCTGTAGTGTTCCCTCCTTGTGAACGGGGGGGGAAGGAAAGAAAAGAGGTGGAAACAAATGGGACAGACATAAAGTCTGGCAAGTCCAGTAATTTTAACAAATAATAGGTAAGGTAAATGATCAAGACATAAATAGGCATCATGATATGGCTGTAACATAGATAGGGTAGATAAAAAGGATAGGTAAGATAATTTCGTTCTTAAGTACTAAGACAATCCTACACCTTGGCTAAGCGAACAACCCTCCAAGTACTAACCCCAAGACCGAAGTAAACATCAGACTAGCACCCAAAGGACTATCCAACTCAACCAACATGTATTTTGTTACACCGCACTTTTGCTAAGTAACACCACATTACTTAATTACACCGCACATCTACTAGTATCTTTTACTCGATGTTGATCCCTTCCCACTAACTGTACCCACATGAAAAACTTGGTGGTTACTTGTACCTAGCTGCTATCGTAGGTGCCGACTTGCTCCTACCACCGCTAATGTACCCTTACTCTACCCATTCGATCAGCTCCCTAAACCCCGTAGGCACCCGGGCTGGCCCAACAGTGGGGTATATCACTCCCCAAAGTGGCAACCCCGATTCCAACATGAAATGCATGGCCATAACTACACGATGCAACAACGTCTTACCTACCACCCCAGACCCATGCACGCACATGAACCCATTGGACTTGCGTTGTCACTGCTATTCACGTTTTGTCCTCTTATATTCAAGCCTAGTAAGTGTGCCACAACCCCGGCCTAGTACAGGGCCTAATTAGATACTCAACGGGTTACTAGTTGAAATGGGTCCCCATCCGACACAAGCCTCCCACCTATGCTTGGTCCCCACTAGGTTTTTCTCCCACATAACCATTAATTTAAATCTCCATGTCTTACACATGCTTTGGTTAAGTCCATACTTACATGTTTTACATGTATTATCAAATTTCGGTTAGGTCCATATTTACATGTCATAATTTACATGTCACCCACCTAACCTTCTAACCATACCCATGTCTTATTATGGTTAGTATTCCTTAATTCATTCATTATGACGAACGGTACACGACCTCCCAGATTAGACCGATCACATCGTGGCTACTGGATTTGTCGGGCGGTTCCGGGCTGTCTTACGCCACAAACCGGGTCTAACCTCATGTCATTAACTGATACGCCTACAATTCATTCCTTTGAGCTCTCACATTAGACGTCCAATTGTGACCGCTGGATTTTGCCGGGCGGTTCCGCGCGTTCTTACGTCACAATTGCGCCTAACCCCGTTCCAAAGGTTCATTAACATCGTATTTCACCCATACCCAATTTTCATGTCATGTATATTCAATTAAACATATAATCATGTTTATAATATTCCCTATTCCAAATTGTCACTAATTACATATTAATTATCCTCAATTACAAATTTACAATTATAGGCAATTTCATCAATTCCATGTAATTCATACCCAAATATGCCAATTTCACATATTATCCAATTATCCAAAATATCCAATAATATCCGATTTTCCATATTTCACATATTCCCAATATCCCCCATCGTTCCCACGCATTCCCATTCGCACGTATTTTTAATGTAGGCTCGAAGGTAGCCTAGATCCACAAATAAAATGAATAGGGGTAAGAAGAGAGAATCAATTCATAGAAAATTGGAATAAAACATCATCATGAAATAAAGAGGCATATAGACTAGCATAGAGGCATAATAAAAGATTCAACATGAACAAACTAATAAAAGGTATGAACTTTACATAGAAACATAGGCATATGATGACATGAATCAAAAAGGTGAAAACTTGGATGAGATTTAAATTACATACATACACAAGAATCCTTTTTACAACTTCATCATGTTACTTTTAATCCCATTATATTGTGAAAATCACCATACTCACCTTTCGTGGTTAAAGAATAGGATTATGCACTGAAATTGGTGAGGAAATTTCGCTGTGTTGCTGATTTATTTTCTTGAATTGTTGTAGAAGCTCTAATCTTTAATTTGAGTTGAAGTTGAATACTTGATATTTGATTTAGAGGCGGCGGCTAGGGTTTAAGAGAGAGTTTGACAGCATAATGGTGTCATAGCTAATATTTATTAATTAGGGTTAGGTCTTAGGGTGTATATATAGGTGTGGGAAGTTATTAGGCCTTAGGATTAACCCTAAAATTAATCTGGACCATCAAAAATCGTCTCAGCCCAAAGAATTGCACCATCCAGCAACCTGGCCGAACCAGGTTCGACCCCCCAAGGAGGCGGTCGACCCCCAGGTCGACCTGGGAGTACCCAGGTCGACCTGGGAGTACCCAGGTCGACACTATGGTCGACCTCCCCCCTTGGGAGGTCGACCTTCCTGGTCGGCCTGCTCAAATATATATATATATATATATATATATATATTTCTATTATCTTCCGAGGGACATATATCCTTCGTCAGGACTGCGTTATTCGAAAACTTTGACTATTCCACGCAGAATTCCGAGACGAACGCAATGGTGCAACCCGTTTCCCTTCATTCCTGTTTTAAAAATTAAGTGTTCTTAAATTTAGTTAATTCAATCATTCAAAATTCGGGGTGTTGCATTCCACCCTACTTAAAGTATTTCGTCCCTGAAATCTCTAAGTCAAGAAGAACGTATCCTACCATCCAATCATCCATCTGCTCAACCATCAACCACAAGCAACCATTGTCCTTAAAAATTTCTAATGCTTCTCATGTACATATGCATAGTGTGTGTATATGTTCGTATACTAATGCAAATTGAGGCGGTCCACTGATTCAGTCGACCTCCTTAATGCAAGTAATGATAGTGCTATGTATCCATCATGTATGCAAAGAACCCTATATATATCATTACTACATGTGTGCACAACCATTCATTTAAATGCAACATCCATATGGTACAAATATTCAATGTACATTCACTTTACTAAATACATCCATTTATATGTAATATGCAATATGCAATATGAATGTGACTGAGCCGATCTAGTGCCTAAAGTGTGTGTATATGCATCCAGGAGCAACCACTAGTAAACACTTGCATCCACATGCATCCACCATACATAACATGTCTCAAACACATGTTTCAACCATAGGACTACCCTATCTAAAGGTCAAAGATATTAGCGAGAGGACATACTAAAGATAGAAGAAGTACAAGCTAAGCGCTAAAGGAGAAATTAAAAGACGTACCCTCGAAAAGAAAAGTGTACAATGAACGCATCTTCTCTTCCGTCTCTCAAGTAGCATCGTTCTCATCATTTCCCCATTGCACTTTGACTAGCTTGACCTCTTGATTCCTCAACTTCTTAATCTCCGACCCAAGAATGCACGTAGGAGCTCGTCTAATCGTCGCATCACGCTCTATCTCCACCTCTTTAAGCAAGCTCGGCTCTACCACTTCTGTGGTCTCATGCAAGCACTTCCTAAAATGTGATATATGGAATACGTCGTGTACACCACTAAATCTCTCGGGCAACTCCACTCTATACGCCATCTGTCCAATCCTCTCCTTAATAGGAAACGGCCCTACGAACGTTGGTGCTAACTTCCCAACAGACCCAAAGCGAACAACATTCCATAATGGAGAAACCTTAATAAAGACTATGTCCCTAATATCAAAATCAAGATCTGTCGTCCTCTTGTCCATATACGATTTCTTCCTATCTTGCGCCATCTTCATCCTCCTTCGAATCAAATCGATCTTTTCCGAAGTCTCTCTAATCATATCGGGCCCAAGTAATATCTTATCCGTAGATTCCCACCAACATGTAGGTGAACGACAAGGCCTTCCATAAAGAGCCTCGAAAGGTACCACGCCAATGCTAGACTGAAAACTATTATTATACGCAAACTCCACCAAAGGAAGATGCTCCTCCCATGTACCTCCGAAGTCTAAAAGACATAAGCTAAAAAGGGCCTCTAGAATACGATTTACCCTCTCGGTCTGGCCATCCGTCTGAGGATGATATGCGGTGCTCAAACATAACTGAGTCCCTACCGCCTCTTGCAAGCTCTTCCAAAACTCGCTAGTAAAGATAGGATCGCGATCGCTCACTATGCTAGAAGGAAAACCGTGCAAACGAACTATCTCTCGAATGTATACAGAGGCTAACCATGGAGCAGTCCTCTTACTCTTCACGGGAATGAAATGGGCGCTCTTAGTAAGTCTGTCTACCACGACCCAAATCCCCATATTACCCTTCCTCGATCTCGGTAACCCATCAACAAAGTCCATTGAGACACTCTCCCACTTCCATTGCGGGACCTCCAATGGGTGAAGCAACCCACTGGGCTTCTTTTGCTCTGCTTTTACTTGTTGACACACCAAGCATCTAGCGACAAACTAAGCCACATCCATTTTCATACCGGCCCAAAAGTAAACTCATCTCATGTCCATGTACATCTTGTCCCCACTGGGATGAATGGTCATCTTCGAACGATGTGCATCATCAAGAATGGTCTTCCTCAAGTTCTCGTCTCATGGTACACAAAGTCTACCGTCCCTACGCAACCAACCCTTATCATCTAGGGTATACCAACTGAGATGGCTCGATGACTCCCAACTTATGAGCTTCTCTATTAACTCAACCAACTGTGGGTCATCTCGCTGTGCCTTACCAATCCATCCCAAAAGCGTCGGTCTGACCTCTAAGGATGCTAGCAAACCGGGTACATGGTCAATGGAAGTTCTAAAGTCAAACGTAGAGATGAACTCTAAGCTTTGCTGCTCAACAAACATCAGACTCAAGGACAACCTTTTCCTACTTAAGGCATCTGCCACCACGATACCCTTGCTATGGGTATATGCTAACTCGAAATCATAGGACGCTAAGAATTTCATCCACCTTTGTTGCCTTAAGTTCAAGTCCTTCCGAGAGAACAAGTATTTTGGCGATTTGTGGTATGTGAACAATTCGAATTTCTCGCCAAGAAGATAATGGAGCCAAGACTTAGGCGCGAAAACAATAATGGCCAAATCTAGGTCATGTGTGGGGTAATTTCTCTCATGCACTCTCAACTGCCTTCCTCCGTAGGCTATTACCCTCCCATCTTGCATTAAGACTGCACCTAGTCCTATGCCACAAGCATCGGTATAAACGGTAAATGGCTTACTCCCGTTTGGCAACACTAAGACTGGGGTTGTGGTCAATGCCCTCTTTAAACGTTGGAATGCATCATCACAATCTACGTCCCATGTGAAAACTAGGTTCTTCTTTGTCAAGCGTGCCAATGGGGCTGATATTTTTGCAAAGTCCTTGATAAATTTCCTATAGTAGCCAGCCAACCCCAAGAAACTCCTCACCTCGGTAGCATTTTTAGGGACCTTCCGATCTTGGATGGCCACCACTTTCGCGGGATCCACAACTATCCCTTATTTGGAAACCACCTGCCCTAAGAATCGCACTTCCTTCCTCCAAAAGTGACATTTAGAAAATTTAGCTTTAAGGTTATGCGCTCAAAGGGTCTCCAACACTTCCCTAAGGTGTAGGGCATGCTCTACATCACTCTTAGAAAAGATCAAGATGTCATCCACAAAGACCATCACGAATTTATTAAGGTACTCTCTAAACACCCTACTCATCATGTCAACAAAGTATGCGGGGGCATTTGTCAAACCGAAGGGCATCACAAGCCACTCTTAGAAACCGTCCGGAGTCCTAATGGCAGTCTTGTCTATGCTATCCTCAGCCACTCTCAACTGGTGGAAACCAGTGGCTAAGTCTAACTGCGAAGACACTGAGGCACCAACTAACTGATCGAAAAGATCATCATTCCTCGGCAGTGGGTGCCTATTCTTCTTAGTAAGCTTATTAAGTTCTTTATAGTCCACACAAAGTCTATGGGACCCATCCGCCTTCGCGGCAAATACTACTGGAGCAACCCACTCCGATATACTACGTCTTATGAACCCCTTCTCAAGAAACCCCCTGCTTGCTTATTGAGTTCCCTCCTCTCACGAGGAGCCATGTGGAGTACTGGCAGAGATATTGGTTTTGCGTTGTCTACAAGATAAATACGAAAGTCTGTCTCACATTTTGAGGGTAGACCCCTCACCTCATCGAAGACATCAACATATTCATGGACTATACGAATAGAATGTAAATCATCATTGGATGTGTTAAGTGATTCAAGATAACTAAGCATCACCGGTCATCTAGGGTCATAGGAAATATCAAGGGTCTTTCCACTACGAGTCAACAATTTTACTACCCTTCTTTCACAATCTAGGATTGCACCACATCTGGCTAGCCAATCCATCCCTAGAATCAACCCATAGCCCATGAAACCAAGCACAAAAGCATTACATTCAAAACCAACGCCTAAGATAGACAATCTCAAATCCCTACAAACCGTGGACAAATGAGCTGACCCACCAATAGGATTTGAGACTACAATGGGATCCACAACGTGACTAGTATTTAAGTGCAGTTTTTCAACTAATGATGTAGAGATAAATGAATGTGAAGCGCCCGAATCGAATAAAATACGGACAGGATGATCAAACAAGAAAATCAAATTTCCGCAGAAATTTTTCTACCTTCTCCTTGTCCCGGAGCTATGAGAGCATGAACCTACCCTCCCGAAGTAGAACCTGCCCTCTACCCCTGCTTCTTAGGACAGTCCCTCACAGCATGACCCGCATCACCCCAATGATAACAAGCGAACTTCTTCTTCTTCTTCCTACAGTCTTTCTTCAAATGACTGGGTATCCCACAGTTGTGACACTTCCTCTTTTCTTTACCACATTTCTTTTGTTGTTGGGCTTTCTTTGGATCCTCCTCCTTATCTTGTGACTTAGAAGAATTTTCTCCTTTTTCCTCTTCATGCATATACGCCATATCAACAAGCTTTTCATATGTAGCCCCCATTGGAATGTGGACATAGCCAAACTGTGAAGCGGTTCATTTAGGCCCTTTGCAAACCTCAAGGCCTTCTTCTGGGGTGTATTCACCAACTCTATCCCATATCTCTCCAACTTATTAAATTCGGTCACATACTCCTTCACGGTCAAGTTTTTCTGCTTCAATGTGAAAAACCTCTCCACGTACATACTCTCCTCAGCTCAAGAAAGGAATTTCAACTCAAATCCTCCTCTAAAATCTTCCCATGTCTCTATATCACGTTCTCCATTAGTAACCTCCTACCAAAATGAAGCTTCGTCCTTCATCAACCAAGCAGCCGATTGGACGTTCCGAAAATCGTCCAAATCGAAAATGCCAAACAGATCCTCCACTTCTTTCATCCAATTTCTAGCTTCAACGAACGTTTCAGACCCACTAAAAGGTTTTCCACCCATCGAACGAAAGTCTTTACATATCTTGGAGAAAGCATCTCCATGCGGAGGAATGACCGGAGCTGGGGGAGGAGGAGGAGGAATGTCGGCCGGACCCGCGGTAGCGGCCCTAGCCTCGAGATATTGACGAAACCAACCGGGTACATGAACACCCTCTGGTATCTCAGATGCTCCGGACATGCTGAAAAGAAAAAGAAAGAGTTTCAAAACAAGGGAAGCGAAAGAGAGATATATGGCTTGCGGGGATTATGCTTCTTTAAAGTAAACTTTCCTTGAAAATAGCTTCTTTAAAACAAGTTTTTGAAAATACTTTCTAGGAAAATAATACTGTTGAAAACACTTTTCAAAACTTTTTATCTGTTCTTGTAACCATAGCTCTGATACCACGTGTAACACCCCATGTCCATTAATATCACTCACAAAGGGAATGCATCAATGTCCATGAAGCGTTATTGTTGTATAGAACAAATAAATTACAAGAATAAGTAAATAAAACAACACAGCGGAAGTTAAAACTTATTTCATAGCATCATAACTCAAAACGAGCTTACATAAGTAGTTTCCAAAACCATTACAACTGGATCAATAGTCTTTTCCAAAAACATCAAAGTACATAAAGAAGCAAATACTTAAATAACATAAATGCATAAATCCCCACCGAACATAAGCAAAGCCATAAAGATGAGAGAGTCCAAAGCGATACATCTACTCTTTTTCAAGCAACTGAAAGAAATCGGCACTAAGCTGTAGTATTCCCTCCTTATGAACCTGAGGGGTGGAAAAGGAAAGAAAAGAGGTGGAAACAAACGGGTCAGACATTAAGTCTGGCGAGTCCAGTAAATTTAAAAAATAATAGGTAAGGTAATTGATCAAGACATAAATAGGCATCATGATACGGAAGTAACATAGATAAGGTATATAAAAAGGATGGATAAGATGATTTCGTTCTTAAGTAATAAGACAATCCTACACCTTGGCTAAGAGAATAACCCTCCAAGTACTAACCTCGAAGAACGAAGTCAACATCAGACTAGAACCCAAAGGACTATCCAACTCAACCAACTTTTATTTCGTTACAGTGCACTTTTGCTAAGTTACACCACATTACTTAATTACACCGCACATGTACTAGTCTCTTTTACTTGAGGTTGATCCCTTTCCACTAACGGTACCCACATGACAAACTTGGTAGTTACTTGTACCTAGCTGCTATCATAGGTGCCGACTTGCTCCTCCCACCGCTAAGGTACCCTTACTCTACCCATTCGATCGGCTCCCTAAACCCCGTAGGCACCCTTGCTAGCCCCACAGTAGGTTATATCACTCCCCAAAGTGGCAACACCGATACCAATATGAAATGCACGACCATACCTACACGATGCAACAACGTCTTACCTACCAGCCTGGACCCATGCACGCACAAGAACCCTTTGAACTTGCGTTGCCACCACTATTCCCTCTTTGACCTCTTATATTCAAGCCCAGTAAGCATGCCCCAACCCCGGCCTAGTACTGGGCCCAATTAGATACTCAACGGGTTATTGGTTGAAACGGGTCCCCATCCGACACAAGCCTCCCACCTATGCTTGGTCCCCACTAGGTTTTTCTCCCACTTAACCATTTAATTTAATTGTCCATGTCTTACACATTCTTTGGTTAAGTCCATACTTACATGTTTTACATGTCTTATCAAATTCCGGTTAGGTCCATATTTACATGTCATAATTTACATGTCACCCCACCTAACCCTCTAACCATACCCATGTCTTATTATGGTTAGTATTACTTAATTCATTCATTATGACGAATGGTACATGACCTCCCACATTAGACCGAACACTTTCTGGATGTTGGATTTTCCGGGCGGTTCCTGGCAGTCTTACACCACAACCGGGTCTAACCTCGTGTCATTAACCGATATGCCTACAATTCATTCCTTTGACCTCTCACATTAGACGTCCAATTGTGACCGCTGTATTTACCGGGCGGTTCTGGGCAGTCTTACGTCACAATTGCGCCCAACCTCGTGCCAAAGGTTCATTAACATCGTATTTCACCCATACCCAATTTTCATGTCATGTATATTCAATTAAACATATAATCATGTTTATAATATTTCCTAATCCAAATTGTCACTAATTACATATTAATTAGCCTCAATTACAAATTTACAATTATAAGCAATTTCATCAATTCCATGTAATTCATACCCAAATATGCCAATTTCACATATTATCCAATTATCCAAAATATCCAATAATATCCAATTTTCCATATTTATCATATTCCCAATATTCCCCATCGTTCCCTTGTATTCGCATTCGCGCGTATTTTCAATATAGGCTCGAAGGTAGCCTAGATCCATAAATAAAAGGGGTGGGGGTACGAAGAGAGAATCAATTCATAGAAAATTAGAATAAAACATCATCATGAAATAAAGAGGCATATAGACTGGCATAGAGGCATAATAAAAGGTTCACCATGAATAAACTGATAAAAGGTATGAACTTTACACAGAAACACAGGCATATGACGACATGAATCAAAAAGGTGACAACTTGGATGAGATTTAAATTACATACATACACATGAATTCTTTTTACCACTTCATCATGTTACTTTTAATACCATTATATTATGAAAATCACCGTACTCACCTTTCAAGGATGAAGAATAGAATTATGCACTGAAATTGGTGTAGAAACATTGCGGTGTTGCTGATTTATCTTCTTGAATTGTTGTAGAGGCTCTAATCTTTAATTTGAGTTGAAGTTGAATAATTGAGATTTGATTTTGAGGCGGCGGCTAGGGTTTAAGAGAGAGTTTGACAGCATAATGGTGTCATAGCTAATATTTATGAATTAGGGTTAGGTCTTAGGGTGTATATATAGGTGTAGGAAGTTATTTAGGCCTTAGGATTAACCCTAAAACCGATCTGGACCATCAAAAATCGTCTCAGCCCAAAGAATCGCACCATCTAGCAACCTGACTGAACCAGGTTCGACCCCCAAGGGGGAGGTCGACCCCCGGGTCGACTTGGGAGTACTCCGATCGACACTATGGTTGACCACCACCCTTGGGAGGTCGACCTCCCTGGTCGGCCTGCTCAAATATATTTATTTTTTTATTTTTTTCTCTAATCTTCCGAGGGCCATATCTCCTTCGTACGGACTCCGTTTTTTGAAAACTTAGACTCTATTCCATGCAGAATTCCAAGACAAACGCAATGGTGAAACCCGTTTCTCTTCATTCCTCTTTTAAAAATTAAGTGTTCTTAAATTTAGTTAATTCATTCATTCAAAATTCGGGGTATTACACTTGAGGTCATAACATTTCTTTTAACAGATCACTCCTTCGTTTATTTTGAATGCCACATCGTTATACCCATCAAATCACAAATTGATTCCCCAAAAAATAGCACTGGTTTAAGCTAAGAGAAATGAATTCCCCTACCACCAACGTAAATACGTTTGAAACGATCAACTTACGCGATCTGCCAGACATACTTTGTCAGACATTCGTCCATTCAAGTTGTCCTAGGATTGGACAACCCAAATGAATTATTCTGTAAATCTATCTTAGGCAATTTCTACCTAGGATCTATTGAACAACCATTGCATAACTCCGTCTTCAATTATCTTCTTCATATTTGATTCGCAACGCTAATGCCATACGGAGTGGTTTTCAGGTAAATCTTCTCTTGCCGAGCTCTTCCACACCATACAACTTCCATCGAACTCGGCTCCCTCAGTTAAATCGCGACATTCTCCATCACTACAGTGACTTGCGTCACTTTGGATAACCGAGATCCACAAATTTCCGCAAGCAAGTGCAGTTTCAACCAACAATCCCAAAACTAACATCCATCTCTCCTCTAGATGCTTCAAACTAAAATATATTCGAACCCTAGAACCCATACTACTCACTGACCGTATTTCTATCGAACTAGAATATGTTCGAGCAATACAAAACCCACATCATTTTGAAGAAAAACACTTTAGGAGGAAAAATATCCATGTATTGGAATTTACTGATTTTATTTGGATTTTTAAGATTTATTTTGCTCACCATTTTTTTCTGTAAAAGGAAAACTGTTTGCTCCAAATTTGGGATCAAACACCAAAGATGTAAAGGTTACACTTCACCAATTCGGTAAGAATATGGAACAACGTAATCGCAAAATAAAAAGATAAAAGCAAGTAAGAATACAAAGGAATTTTTGTAGTGGTTCGATTCTCTATGAATCTACGTCCACTTTCAATCAATTCTCATTATGATATTCAAGTTTACAACATATGAATTTTCCCTCATTACAATCATTTCTCTCTTTTAACTCTCTTTTCACTCTCTTGACGATCTACTTTCACTCAAGTTTGGCGAAGGAAAGGAAAGAGGTTTAGCTTTGTGATGAATCTTCAACCACTTATGTGCTTCGATCCTTTCCCATGATCCTCATAGATTTCATAGTGAATTAGCATTTGATTTAAGCTTTGGAGAGGATTAGAGATCGTTCGAATGATGCTTGAGAGATTTATGGTGTAGCTTGAATGAGATTGACGGCGTTTAGAAATTATAGAAAGCTCTAATGATCATTAACATTGACTTGATGTTCATGAAGTTAGAAAAGTATTGTTGAATCCATAGAAGCCATTAGTGAAGTTGTAGATGAGCTTTTAATTTGACGGAGTTTCCTTGTAGAAATGAATTTTTGGTCCCCCCCCCACCCAAAATGAATTATGAGGGGTATTTATAGGTGATTTTAGCTTGGGTGGCAATTCTGTAGTTATGCAGAAAACGCCAAGACTCCACTCGACATGACTCGTGTCGCCATGAATACCTTTTACGACATGAGTGGTTGAAAAGCCTTGACTCCAGTATCAGTCCATGCGGCATGACATGCTGTTGTACTACAACGACATGAATTAATTCTTGCAATATACGGCTTGACTGTTGTTCCCATTCTACCTTTATAGATGTACATGAATTGTTACAAGCTGTCAAACGGGATGCCTCTTGCGCCATATGACATACTTCCAGAATGAAGGATTAACGACTTGACTTGATGACATGAATATTTTGGCATGAACTTGCTCACGACATGGAACTGTTTACGACATGGTGACGCTTACGACTTGATTTGTTATAATGTGAATAAATACATTTTTTATCAACGGTTTAACATCATGCAATGAGCACTGTTACATCATGTCGTGAGCTCCTTAACGGTTTGAGAGGACCTTGCCTTTTATACTCAATGACTTAGAAGTTGGTGAGACATGACAATGGCGACATGATAGCTCTCTGATATGAATCATGTCATCCTACGGCTCCTCCATTCGCCATGTAATGAGCTTGCGACATGGTGGAATTTGTGACCCGACATGATTATCTTACGCCTTGGAGCTGCTGCAGCATGTATGAGGTCAGTACGGCTTGTTTTCATTGGTATGCGGTTTGGCTATGTAGCACCAACGTCATGGAGGGATTGTCGACATGATACCAAACTATGACATGGCTTGAACGCCATGGCAATGCCGCGATATGAACTCAATGTCGTGACATATGACGTAGTCTAACTGTATTAACGGCATGCAACGATACGACTTGGTACTAATGAACTTACTTTTCATTATTTACGACACGCGACTTAAGTATTTAGATATTCCCTGTCACGACATGGTTTAAACGACATGATGCTAGCGGCTTGAGTGTAACGGTCACCATGGCGTGCTGAACGCCTTAATTTCATGTCGTGTTCAATGACTTAGAGTCGTGCCCTGTAAACGACTTGGATCCATCTTGCGTTAGTGACTTAAGGTCATGTCATGTGGATGACTGCAGGATCCATGTCATAGAAACGACTTGAGTCGGTTTTGTCGTGTGTCATCTTTCGTAAATACTTCTTAGTTCTGAACTGCGTTCTAAGAACAGGGTTAACATTTGCCCCTCGAAGTTCATGTTATAAGAAATAGCATGGGCTTCGAATCCTTATATTTCATGACATCTTTTCCATGTATTTTATTTAAGTCATTAGGGTACTGCTGGATTTATGTCGCAAGTCATCACCATGTCATGACTCGTGCTGGCCTCTCCATGCCACGTGAAACCCTCTAAGACGTTTTGGGCTTCAATTTGAACTGACCTTGGCCCAATTATTTCAGCACCCCATATATTATTCCTAACCCGTATGTTCATTCGTACTCCTCTTCTCATTCTAAGGTTTTATCTCGTTAATGGTGGATTAGGTCAGAGATATCATCGCCTTCCACATAAGCGATTTATTCAACCAAGTCGATGCCTTCATCTCAATAATTGCGACCAAATTCTGACCGACTTCAACGAACTCCATCAGCCCGATTCGATACCCATACTCTAGATTTTTGGAGAATTCTTCCTTCAACAATCATTTCAGAGCTTGATACAAGTAACTTTTAGATCTGAATTCCATTTTTTTTGGATGCTAGGAATTGTATAGAATTCAAGGATCTTTTCTTATTTCCGATAAAGTGATGATCTTGTGAATCGATTTTGGCTGTTTTGTGTTATTGAGATGCTTGCGAACCAGAAACAAGTTGAATTATAATGAGTATGCTTGTGTATGAAGGCTCTGAAATTCTTTGATTCTCTTTAAACCCCAATTTATATGTAATACATACGATTTGCATTTTAAGTCATTCCAGCGTCATGAGTTTCAAGCCGTGCTTGAGCGACATGACTTTACCGCTATAAATAGCCTTGAATTGGTGGATGATAATCGTATGAGTTATTCTTGAAGTTTTTTGTTATATCGCACACCAATTGCTTGCAGAAATGTCTGAATCACGAATTTTATTGTTTTATCATAGCTGTTGTATGATCCTTTTTAAAGCTACGACCTCTGTGTTTGACGCTGAATTGCTTTTAGGGTCTTATGTCGTGAGTTGTCATGTGGACCGACATGAATCTCAAGTCGTAGAACGACACGAGTTCCATGTTGTGAACCGACATGGGTTTCAAACCATGGCAACGACACGTGCAAGTCGTCATGCCGCTACTACGTTATGGAGGACCATGCCATAATGACCTAACCCTAATGTCGTCAAACGTCTTACTTCAACATTTTCGATGCTTTGATGTATTTTCACACCTTTATTCTTCGAATTTTGCTGCTAGAAAACTGAAATGTATTCAAGTATATCTGTGTAGAATGACTACTGAAAAGTAAGTTCTTCCTCAAAGTAAAAAGACCTCTTCGGTATAAACCAATCCTTCTTTAAACAAGGCTTCCGAAACTGAAACAACCATAACCTGTAGCCAAGTTTCTGCTCCCCTCCCTTTGGATCTCCGCCCGATTAAAGCTAAGGACTAAGAGAGACAGTCTACCACCCTAACTTAGGAGCAATACGAACTGTTATGTGGTCAATACAGAATTCCTCTTACGGATGCTATATTACCAAAAGATGGCGTCTTTGCTGATGACCCTCCTGTTGGATAAGTTGCTGTAAATAAACAAATGCTAGCAGCAGGGGCTATCCTCCCTTTTAATCCTTTTTTAGGGCAAATCCTAAACTGTGTAGGCATTACTCCTTTCCAACTTCACCCTAATGGTTACACTATTTTATTGGGCCTCTATGTTTTTTTCATAGATACGACAAAGCAAGAGCCTACTTTCCAGGAACATCGTTACCTGTGTTCCTTTAAGATTAGGAAGGACACCGCCTCTATTATGCATGTTGAAGGTGCCAGAAATTGGAAGCTTGTTATCAAATTACTGGACTGTGTTTCAGGATTTTTAAACCAATTCTTCTTTGTTAGGTGCCCCAAACCATTTCGAGGGCAGTGTACAAACGGAGGTATGTATAGTTTACTGATCGTCTTTGACTTTACTTTTCTTTGAGTTATACGTTCTTACATTACTTCTTTCGAAATGCAGCACTCCCTACCCTGATTAAGGACAACAAAGCATCCTCTTCTTTTAAAGCCACATACGAAACACTGAAAGCTATTAACGAGGCTAAGAGAAGTAGAAAACTTTTAGTTACTGAAAATATTCTTCGCCAATATGAACTACTTCATCCCTTGAGGAAGTTTTTATGCAAGGTTGGACCTTCCACTCCTAAACCTAACCCTGCATAGTCGAACGTCGGCTGTTCTGATGATAGAAATCCAACTCAGGCCGATGAAAACCCTATTATTGACCCTTCTTTGGAAAGATGTTCAGGACCTACTAGTGGATGAACGTTGCCCTTGTCATTGACTTTGAATAAGGATGAAGATTCTAACCGTCATAGGGCTGAGGATCCTACATCATTGGCTGAGTTCACTGAGATAGAGAACACTTCCCCGCATTCTGAGCCACAATTAGATTTCGAACAGGTTAAGAGAGATAACAGGGAAGTGAATCCTTCTGAATTTGAGCGCAGGACTAAATATGATGGGGAAGACGTAATTGCATTGAAACTGATCCAAATATTGAGACTATAATTGGAGATTTCCTTACTGAAAATGCAGCTACGGAAGATTCTGCAGGTACATTTGACAATTTGAGTGATCTCTACTCTGCTAGATACCCTAGTCAGGATGGTCCGGTTACTCATCCTCTCAACCCTCAAACCATAGTTACCGGACTTAGGGATGCAGCCTCAACCGAGTCAGAAAGGCATCTTAAATCTTTAGAAATCCCCTCAAACCCATGGGATATGACCAGTCTATTAATAACAGTATCTTTTCAAGAAATTCGTCTTGTGCATTCCAATTCTTTTTCTGTATTTGTATCTTGCTTTAGCATTTTTAGATACTTTGTAGTTTCAAGTATCAAAAACTCATTCATAACTCATTTCAGGTCTAGAAATGCATGGGAGATGCTCGTCAGGAATTAGATCAGAATTTAGTAAAAGGAGCAAAGCTTTCGATCCAAAGCACTTACTACGATCCGAACGTCAGCAGTCATCACATCACCACGAGCAGCTCCATCTTCCTCCGCCCTTGAAACCCTCTTCTCAGTCTTTACATGCATCAGAATCCATCCTGACTGAGGAACAGAGGAAAAAGATACGTGAGGAAGAAGAGGCTAGAAGACGCAGTTAGCTAAGGGAAGACACACCCGATGAAGGGAAGCGTGTGAGGAAACGAGGAAGGGATGGTTCTTATAAGCATTCCCGTGTAGAAAAGCTGCCTATTAAGCCTCGACTTCCTTCATCGTCCGGCCCTTCCCGTCCGTCAGCCGAGATCCATTCGATTATTAATAAACCTCTCTACACACCTGGTTCAACAATTGACTCTTTTTCCGAAAAACTCCCACGGTTGAACTCGAAAGGGCTTTACTTTGATCGTGGACTAGGTACAACTAATGCCGATGATTTTCTAAAGGAGGTGGAAGCTGTTATAAGTTAAACACACACCCAATTTGATACTACTAAGAGTCAACTCGAAACAATATGGAACATCGTAAGAGATGTTTTTTTCAAAAAGCTACGCGGATGGGATAAACTTGGCGACGAACTCCAAAAGTGGCATAATGCCCATCTCACAAAAATCGCCGAGTTGGAGAGTGATAAAGTTAAATAGGAAAAAGTTTTGGATGATCGTGGCGCTACTATCGCGATTCTCAATAAAAGAGTCGCAGAGTTGGAAGCGTCAGATTACGAGATCAAGAAGCTCCGGGAAGAACTCGATGCTTTCAAGAAAAAAGAAAAAGATGCCATAATTGCCAAGCGTAATGTTGATGCCATGCTAGCTGTAGAGAAGGATTTCTCCAAACAATATTAGGAGGATGCCGCCAATCTTCGTACGGAGGTAAAGTCTCTTAAGGCTTCTAACCAGACATTGATGGCCAAGGTCGAGTCTCTTGAGAAGGACAAGATAACTTCAGAAGAAACTCACAAACAGGCTATGGACGAAGCTGGTGACGAAATGTTTCGCTTCTATGTATACAGTGTCATGAGCCGTGGGAGTTTGCATTATTTAGGGGAGAGTTTTGCATGTACTTTGGCGCTTGTTTGGGAGAGAGTGCTTGAGATTAGCGGTGATGATTTTAGCAAGGACGAACTCATTACCAAACTCCTAGATGATAGGTCCAGAGAGGCTTTGGCAAATGGAAAGGCACAACTAATAGACGAGAGGGCCGGTACTTTTGGTCAGCAAGTTCAAACCCAACCTGATGTTAACCCTCTTACTGATCCCTCGGCCCTTGAAACTTCCGGCTCACAGACATTGGTTAACCTAGTCGTTTCTTCTAAAGAGAAAGATGCTGTTACCGAGGGAAATATCAATACAAAGAACATTGTTAAAGAGCACGGTGGAGACGACAAGGCTGATGATGACAATCCTGATCATTGGAGAATTGAGCACAGGAATCCCCCAGAAAATCTTCTTGATTCAGGTAAAATTGGAACCGATTATACCCTATCGTGTTTAGAGTCCATTTTCGATTCACCTGGGTCCCTTGCTTGTTATGCTCGATGTTTCCATACTTTGAATTTAATTTCTCCCTTGTCTTATCCTGCCACAGGCAATATAATAACTACTGGGAAACCAGGGTTGATTCGCCATTGGCAACTTTCCCTCTTACTTCTGTCGTTACTCCCCCTCCTCCTAGTAAAACATCCTTACTTATTACAGCTCCCGGGTCACAAGATACAACGATCGGTGCCCTCCTGGGTTTGGATGATGTTGACTATAACCTTAGCGATGTTGTTGAGGCCATCGAAGCACACAAAGGTTCCCAAGATATTGTCAAGGGTAAGAAGAAGACTGTCAAGTCCTCATCGTATAAGAAGAAAAAGAAAAAGAAAGACATGGAGGCTATCACTTTATCTTCCCAAGAGAATCAGAGTAACGTGGAAGAAACCCCTTCATCTTTGGCTAAGAAGCCTTCTTTGAGATCAAGTGGCAGGAAGAAATAATCGTGCTTCGTAGTAGCTTAATCTGGTTGTTGACTATTTTCTTTTGCATGTTGTATTCAGGCTGGTTGTATATGCGGGCACCGATCCCCTCTTATTACTCTTGTACTTGTCGTCTTTATGCACTCTGTCATCTGATGTTTTACAATTTAACATGTGACTTTATGGTATAGTTCTGCTTTGTTGTTAGGAAATTGTGTCCTTCTTTCCATGCTTTAAATTTTTCTATTAGCCTCGCTGTACTCCTTTATTTTATATTTCATGCCTGTACTACATCTGCAATACAAATTGTATGTTATTAGAGGCTGAGTTAATTCAACAAACTTTATTGTTTTGTAAAATCCAGTTTTGTTGGTTGGAATGACCTAATGCCGGGTTTTCATGAGATTATGACCGGATTGTAGTATGTTTAAGAGAGCGTTATTGAATTACATTAATGCGATGGTAATGCCCCCATACAACAATTGGTTTTAATATTTTGAAAATTAGGCATGGTTTTTACAGTTAGATAAAAAAATTGTTATTCCTAGTAATTGAGTGGGCCAGTTACTTGTGGTTTTTATCAGATGACTTTGAGGAAAGTTTTTGGTTCCGTCATTAACTGAATTTGGAAGATTTGGCTTATGACCGGATGCCCTCGAAAGGATCTTTGATCCGTTGTTCGTTGATTCTGAATAATTCAGACGCTTGTCGAACTGGTCGGATGCCTCCGAGGAGGTCTTTGGGTCCGTCAGTAAGTGGTTTTGAAGGACCTAGAATCAATAGTTGGATTTGGAAGATCCATCATCTGAGCGGATGCCTCAAATGAGGTCTTTGAAAACCTTGTGTTTATATCGCTATCCGGCCATGTATTAATGGCGTCGGCGATGAACCGGGTGCCCCTGGGGAGGTCTTGGGTTTAAAAGCCCAGTGTTTGTATCGCTATCCAGCCATATCTTAATGGCATCGGCGATGAACCGGGTGCCCCTCAGGGAGGTCTTGGGTTTAAAAGCCCGGAGTTTGTATCGCTATCCAGCCATATCTTAATGGCATCGGCGATGAACCAGATGCCACTCAGGGAGATCTTGGGTTTAAAAGCCCGGTGTTTGTATCACTATCCAGCCATATTTTAATGGCGTCGGCGATGAACCGGGTGCCCCTTAGGGAGGTCTTGGGTTTAAAAGCCCGGTGTTTGTATCGCTATCCAGCCATATCTTAATGGCGTCGGCAATGAACCGGGTGCCCCTCATGGAGGTCTTGGATTTAAAAGCCCGGTGTTTGTATCGCTATCCAGCCATATCTTAATAGTGTCGGCGATGAACCGGGTGCCCCTTGGGGAGGTCTTGGGTTTAGCGTCTCATTGTTCCAGGTGGCTGACGCTAGTTTATTTGTCAGATTCTGGTTGTGACTTGTTAAAACTAGAACTTTGAACTCTGTTACTAAGAATGTGCCCCTACATTGATTCAAAACTTGGTCCGTAGTTTGGGTGTTACATCATTTTAGGTTTAGAGTTCTCGATGCCCCTTATTTATGGCTTTGCACTTCACACCCTCCGTAGCAAAAGTGTGTGGATGTTTGAGTATTAAGCAGCAGGTGCTTGAGCTTTCCCCGTTGGGTATGTAATAGCTCTCATCAAGCCCTATTTGATTTTAAATGCGCTTTCATTTACTTAAAAAGCCTATAATTAAGATTGATGTTAGCAGCTTGAAATCAAAAACTTGCAAATGTACGATTTTAGATAGGTAAAGTAATTTCTTTCACCCATCTGTACAAACTTTGCATGATATTCACAATGCATGATATATTTACAATTCATGATGTATGTATAATGCAAAATATGTGAAAGATACTTCAAACAAAATAATGGCGAAGATGAATGATATTCCATGCTCGAGGGTGTGCGATTCCATCTGTCGTTTTTAGCTCAAAAGTGCCATCTGCAAATTTATGCCTTACGATGTATGGCCCCTCCCAATTGGGTCCTAATACTCCAATTCCTATCATAATTCTCTTCAGGACGAGGTCCCCGACTTGAAAAGTTCTTTGCTTGACTTTTGTATTGAAATATCTGGATACTTTCCCTTGATGGGCCGCTATCTTAAGCTCTGCTTCTTTTCGCTTTTCCTCGAGTAAATACAGTGCCTCCAACTGCAGCTCTTCATTCTCCTTCTGGTTGAAGTAGATTCTGCGGTGAGTTGGTACTTCCAGTTCCACTGGGATCATTGCTTCTGACCCGAATGCAAGTGAGAAGGGGGTGTGCCCCGTAGTAGTTTTTTGTGTTGTCCGGTATGCCCATAACGCAAAAGGTAGTTCATCAACCCAGTTGCCTTTGGCTTTTTCGAGACGCTTCTTGATGGTAGACTTTAGTAATTTGTTGATGGCTTCCACTTGCCCGTTTGCTTGCGGGTGAGCCACAGCTGCAAAACTCTTTTTGATCTTATATTTAGCGCAGAAGTCTAGGAATTCATTACTTTCAAACTGGGTTCCATTATCGGTGATGATCTTTTATGGCACTCCAAACCTGCAAATGATATTTTTCAAAACAAAATTGATCAAATTCTTTGATGTGATAGTAGCCAAAGGTTTTGCTTCATCCCGTTTGGTAAAGTAGTCGACAACTACTATAGCGTATCTCATATTTGCTTTTGCGGTGGGTAATATCCCAATTAAATCTATGCCCCAGACTGCAAAAGGCCATGGGCTAACCCTTTGAGTTAGCTCTGTGGGAGGTGCTCTTGGAATCTTAGCGAATCTCTGGCACCTGTCACACTTCTTTACACAAATCATGGCATCTAGGTTTACATCAGGCCAGAAATAGCCATATCGCAGGACCTTCTTGGCTAACGTTTGACCGCATGTGTGTCCTCCGCATTCTCCCTCATGCAACTCTGCCAAAATCGCTCTAGATTCCTTCTTAGTCACACATCACAGCAACGGCATTGAGAATCCTCGCTGGTACAACCTTCCATCTTGAATGAGGTATAAAGGGACCTTACGCAATATCTTCCTTTTGTTTTTCCGTTCTTCAGGTAGTGTCCCATTGAGGATATATTCTTTGATTGGAGTCATACATGATGTAATTTCTTCAACGGTTTCCATTATCCAGTCAACACTCATTTCCTCAATGGTTAGGGTAGAAAGGACTTTGATGGGGATTAAACACAGCAGCTGAGCATCTAATGAACTAGCATACTTGGCAAGAGAATCCGCTTTTGAGTTTTGTTCTCTTTGGATGTGAGATATAACATAGTGGTCAAGGTCATTTAGAAGTTCCATAACTTTGATTAGATAAGAAGGGAGGTTCCCAGTTTTGGTTTGGAACTCTTTGCATGCTTGTCCCACTACCAACCGAGAGTCAATGAGAATCTGCAAAGCTTTTAGTTTTAGCTCTTTTGCCAAATTTAACCCTGTTATTAATGCTTCATATTTGGCCTCATTATTGGTTGATGGAAATTCCAATCTCAAGGCATAGCATAAAGAGTAACCTTCTGGGGTTTTTAAGACAACTAGGTTGGAACCCGTGCTTCGCACACGGCCAGTTGTAAGAATTGTAACGTCAATGACAATCAATTGTGGGTAAAGAGATGGAATTTTTTTGATGTGTATGTACGTTTTGAAGTATAACTTTGTTATAGTTGTGTATCAAGTGGGCATATTGTGTAATTTGTAATAGATTAATTATAGCTCGTAAATGTTATATGTCATATATATTGCTTACTGTTATAATAAGAACATTTGAGCGATCAAATCATAGTTTTATAATAAGAACATTTGTCCGGACACCATACGGTAGCAAGAATGTAAAGTTTCATCTAATAATTTGAGCCGTGGGCATATAATTAGAGAGTATAGTATATATATTATCTAATATATAGAATTACACTGTTTTATGTTCTCACAAACGCGCCCTATGTCATGTTTTATGTTCTCACTAAAGGAAATTCATGCATGCAGACACAAATTATTTGTTTTAGGTTTCCATCTATAATGCTTGCCCATGCTATATATTGAAAACTGCTATATATGTGATCAAGAATTTATGATTCCTTAAAATAAACGAAATGCATGTATTTATCCAGACAAAATTGGAAAAAGGTATAATTTTAGTTATAATGAAAAAAAGTTACTGCAGGCATCATACTAACCAAGGAAAAATTGGTACCAACCTGAATGACTCTCTTTTTCTGATATTAATTTTAGTGATTATAGGCAGATCATGTGAAAGTACCCAAGCGGGCACCATTAAATAGAATACTCGTTTCTCACTGCAAGTTGTATCATGATTTGACTATAATTAAAGTGAAGTATGTATTTCTCTCCATATGTTGGACATTGCCTCATAGGGTGCGTTCAACTAAGGCCCCTAAATGACCGCTCAGTGATAAAGGAGGTAAGGGTGCAAAGACAGCCAGGAGGTTTGCCTAGAAGCAACCATCCTTGAAAGAGTGCGTAATAGCTCACTGATCGAGCGCTCTTGCGCCGAAGATGAACGGAGCTAAGCGATCTGCCGAAGTTGTGGGATGTCAAAATGCATCGGTAGGGGAGCGTTTCGCCGTAGAGGCAAGCACCCGCGCACGCAGGTGTGGACGAAGCGGAAGCGAGAATGTCGGCTTGAGTAACGCAAACATTGGAGGATAATGGTAGCAAGGTATTTCAGCGGGGTACTTTAACGCAGTATTTTAGTTAGTGGAGAATGTGTTTGCTGGTTCAAGCGGACCATTTAAGCGGGGTATTTTAAAGACGTGTTAATAGAATTAAAAAATTATAAATTACTCTGATTCAGTTCAAACTAATTCCATTACGTAGAGCAATTCGATACGATCGCAACGCAAAAAAACCACATCTTAAACGAATCACATTTACACAGGTTATTAATTTTTAAAATTGATAAAAATCGAAATTTGTTAATTAAATTAATTAATTAACCTAATTAATTTATAACGCACCAAAATCAAGCCGTACATTAACTGGGCAAAATACCCCGTTTCGGTTTTCGACGCATCTGATGCATCAAAAACCGAAACGGGGAATTCTGCCCTGTTTTGAAAATTCGAACGCCCCCTTAGTGGACATATGTACGGTTGTTATGTCAAACGACAGAGAACCTTATATTGAATGAACTATTATATAGTTATCCAATAAATAATAAAACGCTACCACCTAGAATGTTCTTCTTCAGGGCCGGCCCTGACCTAGTGCGAGCCGTGCGACCGCACAGGGGCCATTAGGTCAGGGGGCCTCAAAAAAAAAATTTGTATTACATTTACTAGAGTTGTTTTTTCTTGTCAGGATGCGTGTACTTGATAATAATTTATCTATGCAAAAGTAGATATGATTGTATGCTTTGTTGACATCAATTAATATATTAAAATGAGATGTGGCTTGTGTGGACCTCTAGTTGACAGATTGAAAATGTAAATAAAAACTTTATGAATTTGTCGAAACACGCAATTTTCTCATTGGAGCTGAATAGTAGAAAAAACACATTTTCACTTAAGTTCAATTACATATAAAATAAAAATTAAGGACCCAAAATTTTGGATCCGCACTAGGCCTATAAATACTCAGGACCGGCCCTGTTCTTCTTTTCCAGATATTAATTTTAATTGCATTTGTAAGTATATGCACACATGCACACACAGATACACATTTATGTGTGCATAAGCAAATAAGTAGAAAAGAGTGTTTAGTAATATAGAGACAGAAAAGATGATATAATAACTATTCTATAGCCAAAAATTTTGGTAGGTTCAATTACTCTGTCATTTTTCTGTCTTTTTCCATGTACCACACTAATCTTAGTAAAAAACTGGTTTCATCGACTGTTTATCAAATATGGTGGATTTTACAAATTATCATAAGATTTATGTTTGATGTTTGAGATTTGTTGTAACACAATGAAGTAAAAAAAATATGAAGAGCGGATTGATCTCAGAACATAACACGATAAAAACAATGGAATATAATGACAACATTGACAAATCGCTACTACAAAATAACGGCTAACAATACATTAAGTTAAAAATCATATGTGAATTTTTGATGCAACATTACATTCCTTCAATATAGTTGGTGGGAAGTTAGATTTACAATATCTAACATCCTTTTTTAACATTTTCTGTCAGAAATTATAAATCAAAACTCTTCATTTACACTTCAATTGATTTTCTTTTCAGTCTGCGTGCCTTTTTGCACTATTGATCTTCATTCTTGTGATAATCAGCAATTACATTTAAAATGAACATGAAACCAAGACTATTGACTTAGGCGTCATTGATTATAAACTTGCAATCATAGAATAATGAACTATATATACTGCACTTAACAAAACTAAACATAAACATAAACTTTGTACATAATATCGAAATAGTTTATAGTCATTTATATGTTCTATAAATCTATGCCTAATAATACCAATTTAATGACAATAAATGATATGTTCTGAAATTTAATAATTCCGACATATATAATAATATCTATTTAATGATAGAAATGATTTTGAAATTTAATACTACCGAATATATATATATATATATATATATATATATATATATATATATATATATATATATATGTGTGTGTGTGTGTGTGTGTGTGTGTGTGTGTGTGTATTTGACCATTAAAAAGCAAGTGCTTTGTGCTAATTTGTTAACAACAAACAGTTTACGAAACATAAGACGGTAAGGTACTGCTCGCAAATATTTTTTCATCCGTTACCATTGCATTCGCGCCGATGGAAAATAATTTCTTGGTTCATTCCACCTGTTAATTCCAATACATCAAAATAATGCATTCGCATCCGACGCGTTCGTCGGACGCAAGCATATTTCATTGTTCTTGGTCCTTTGGTTACCTCTTTAATGTTTATTTAATTATCTCTATCAATTAATTACAGGTGCGAACCCGTGCTACGCACACAGGCTCTGAGTATAGTTTTTTCTTATATAATATTTGTATGTCATTCACGTGTATTGCAAAAAAATCAACCAATAATTATATTATATATTTGATTTAAAATTATGTTTTCCTTTAAAATATTGAACGTGTTTTACACTTCTCAACAAACGGGATCTATTAACCTATCATGCTTACTAAACTCAGTTAGGAAAAAAAGATATAATGGAAGCATACACCAATTATGGTTATCCAACTTCGGTAATAAATTGCAAGATGAAAGTTTCAAGATTATTTTATCATAATTTGATTGATCTATGTTGGAGTATTTATTTGTAAAATTATGTTCACCAGTACCAAAACTATTCAATTCCCAATCGCTAATCCACCTAAAAGCTGAACATAATTAGATGGCAATCCACAAACATTTATGGCGTGTTATTTTTTTATTTGACATTAATGTTTACGTCACCTTCCATGCATCACATACAGAGTCATAGATGGGAAAAATTCCACGCACAACATATATAACATTGGAAATTGTAAGAGTTATTATGCATATAACGTTTATTTCATTATACACTTTCTAATTATATTGTTGGCTGGAAAAAGATCCATAATTCACCCTTTCTGCAAAGCTTTGTACAAAATTTGGAAATGTAGATAAAATAGCTAGCACTGCTTGTTTGTACCCCAGTGACTATTCAATCAGAAAACAAAAAAATTCAAATAAATAAGCAGTATACTAATATTTATAAAAATACATATAAATCGGACCCAAAAAGGGACTATCCTTTAAGATGGTACAGTTATTAGTTTCATCAAGCTCTAAATTTTCAGTTGTTATAAGTACAAAATATAAGATAACTTGGTGTTTCTTCATCTTTGATCATGCAATCAGTAGTAGTACTAATTGTCTAAGCTTTATCCTTGGTGAATAGGTAGCTCGATTCCTTGATTTGTCTCCCAAATAAGCAAACTTCTTTCTTCCTTATTTAGCAATAAATGTATTCGGTCCACAAAATATCTGAAACATATAACCAATACTGTAATTTCCTATTATTGCAATATGTGGACCCAAAGAAATATAAAAGTAATTGGAAGGAGGAAAAAAGGATAACCAACTTTACTAAACCTAGCTAGAAAATACATATTAAATTTCCAATATGCAGGATATTTAACATATTTGGTACTCTGTCGACATCCAAAATCTTGGATGATGAAAGTATAACACATAGTTTGTGTGCCAAATGACAATGAAGTAGTCAGCAAAAGTTTTGACTTTTTTTGCCATGGTCATCTTATGAAACATCAATTCGCTTCTTACCCTATTGTTATAACAACAAAATGAGTATTTAAACCAAATCGCAATAAAATGCTCACTCTAAAGAGCAAGATAAGAACGGACATCTGAACAAAAATCTGTCAAATCTAGTTGGCAACCAACAAACACCATCCAAAAACATTAGTTACACTGAGTGGAGGAAAAAAGGCTTAGGAGATTACCTAGACGTGACTACCATTGCATTCCTTGTGAACATACCGATGGACGATGGTGAAACAGTGCTAGCCATCAAGATTTGGGTGAATAATGACTGTTGTAAGACAAAATCACGATGGCTGGGTACGGGGACAACATCGTTCGCCTCGTAAGTAAAGTGGATTTGTCCAGCTGTGAACCTAAGTTAAAATTAGGGTAAATTGGCGCAAAAGCAGTATTGCATACTTCTGTTCTGTTCATAAAGTGCTTATTTTAATAACATGCATATCCGCATGATTAAGCAGTGAACAGAATTGCTATTGTGAAAGATACCATGTTTTAAGGAGAATAAAAAAATTAGAAAGATGATAGCTAACACTAATCTAAGCCTACCCACAAATCTTTTCATAACATGCTTATTTTAATGTAAAAAATTAAAGATGATAACTAATTATACGAAGATAACAAATTTAAAGATGCTAGTTTTGATAAAAGTTTAATGCTTTTATATTTTAAGATTCCCTAAAGGCATTGCTAAATTTAGAACTACAATCAGGGATTTTTGTCAATTTAGTGATGAGGGCTTTGATTAATTTAGTATCTAATAATATAGATGATAGTTAAATCATTTCAGACATCAGTTGGTTTTTTTTATCAAAAGCAGCTTCTCTAAATTTCAAAAAATAATGTATTTGGTAATTAATACAAACAATAAGAAAGATCGTTAGTGCAATAAAGAAAATTTACAGTATGGAAGGAAGGAAGAAAACTGTATTATGTAGCGTATCAAAATTTAAAATATGGCAACTTATTATGGAGGTAAACTAATATAAAACATTCAATCACCTATTCATGCACATTTGCATTATGCTCAGAAACGATGTATACATCTACACAAACACATTGTTACACACACAACCACTGAATTCAAAAAATCAATGTGTGAATTACAGTAGAGAATTATGTGTAATGCAGATATATAATCGCATCCTGGATCAACCATTGAATTCAAAAAATTGCATACAGTTGAAAGTGGAGTTGGAACATGACATCTTAGGCTTGTTAATTAAATACTGTAGGAAAACGTTAATTTTTTGCTCAAAAAGGTAAAAATTACCAAGCCTGTATCTAGAACTTATGGCACTATAAAGTATATTACCAAGGAAATTGGAATATATATTACTGAGACGGAAGAAAACTGTGTGAGAACATCTTACCGTGCTTCACGTTCTCTTTTCACTCCTTAGGGAATCAGCATTCAAACTTTTCATACCATGGAAACCATGTTTTTCTCCATTGCTTGTGTTTGCCATGTCATAAGTAATTCCATGGTGATATACATTTGGGAAAAAATAGTTCAGATTTATACACATGAAGTTCAGTTGATGCAATAAAGCTTATGGTATGACTATGCCAGCAATAAACTCAGTCGCAGCCTAAATGACAAGAAAATAATTATTATCAGCATATCGTATTGCATGTTCTAGCATATATATTAACTTTTGACCTGCATGTTCTTGCCTTATAACATACCAGTTAACAACATCACAAAAGTATACCTTGTAATTCTGTTGGGTATGAACTATGAAATCATATTGCCTATAGTGTATTAAATCAGGGAAACAATAATGGTGAAGAAATGGACAATCGGTTAAAAAGGTAATGCAAGCTAGAGTATTAAAGAAGAAACACCAAAATTAAAAGGTATATGAGGGTATTTGGAAGCATGCTTAAGAAAAAAACAAAATAGCAGCGGTAACATAGCAAGATGCATAATTGAGCATTGTAGGAATAACAAAATCGATATCGAAGAGCAAACCGAGGGAAAATAAAATATCAAAGGGAAAATGTTGGAAAAGGAAATTACCGATTTGAGAAATTTAAAACTCACATGTAGTACTCAAACTGGATGTTATAAATCGATGCTACCAAACAATGTGTAAAAAGAAGGGAAAACATAAAACCATATCTAAATAAATAGAGATATGTACGCAAAATGAATCCACCAACACAAATTACTCTGCTTTGCACAGAAAACCAACTTTGGCAATCCATAAACCATCTTACCATTTTGTAAATCACAACACAATTTTACTCAGGTCTTCATTTATTTTGAAAAGCATTTATATCTCAATTTCTAAAATATTGAAGTGGAGGAATTAAACAGTCTTAATGTACATGACGATAGATTGCAAGGATACATAATTAAGCATACAGATTAGCAGGAAAATGCTATATGCAGCGCTTCCAAAATTGGTATACACTCTTTTCATTATGAACCATTGACTATGCATTATGTTCTTTTACTATAGTCAAGGAGCTCTTAGTAGTTTCAAAACTTAGGCATGGGCAATATAAGCAATTACTGCTCAAATACAGATTTTATAAACTCAAATTATAAAAATGTATAAAGAAATTTTAATAAATGGTTATTATTTGCATAGTGAAAATATAGTGCTAAGGTAGTGAAGACAATATAGTAGCAGCATATAAAAAATTCTATAAATAAATCCCGATAAGGCATAGAAAAAAATCACCTGATATGTTTTCTTGTTTTAACAATGGCATCTCATGTCCATGCATTCTGGAAGCTTGCAAAAGAATAATGAATGCTTAATCTGCCAGGATTATTATCTCAATTTGTACAACGTGTCAATTAATGATGCAAATAAACAAATGCAAATACCTAAAATGAAGACAATCAAAATCAATGAAGCAACAACGATGTGCCTGGATTTTAAGCTTGCAAAGCAGACTAAGAAGACATCACAATAAATCAGCAACATGAATAAAAATGAAAGGGGTTTATATTAGATCAGTAGAAGGACTGAAACCGAAATAATGGATAACGATGACCGAAAATTACCTCAAGCAATAGAAAACGTAAGTAGAAATAAAGAAACGACCAAAATAAGGAGGAAAGCTCCCTGTATACAAAGAAGCAGGCAGGCAGTCATAAAGTGGATAATATACGCCGCCATTAATTAGAGGATTTAGTGCTTTGAAGAAAAGAAAACGTTTTGGGGAAGTAACTGATGGTGTTGGTCGCCATTGATTTGATGTGTTGAGGCTTCACATAGTGGATAATATACACAACCATTACTTGGATGAGTTAGAGCATTGAAGAAAACGTTTTGTGGAAGGTACGTATGATGTTCGCCGCTGCTGATTCGATGAGGTAGGGCTTTGTAGAAATTGGTTTATGGAGCTTGCCAACAATGTGCCATGAATGTACATGGAAATAAAATATATTTGCTGATTGGTATATAAGCACAGCTCATTGTCAGTTTTTCTATAAAATTTGTTGAAGTAAGCTTCCTCATTAACTCATTTTTTATACAACATAACTACACTATGTTTATACTGTATTTTCCTTATTTCTTCTTTATTTATTTGCCTAATGAAAAGTTAACCACGGATGCTGCAAAATATGTTAACAGTAAAATATACCTATTTATCAATGAAATTGTCAGATACATGCCTTAAATTAAACTTTTATGAAGTGTAGTCGTAACGACGGATCATAAATACAAATTTTAATAAGGAGTAACATATGAAACCTGTGCATTGGCTAAAATACTGACATCGAAATTTGGAAAAATTAAGATAAAAAACAGTGAGGTGAGTATGAAAAAAAAAAAAAAAAACATAACTCGTTTATTATATACAAAATAAAACAAATAATTGCCCCATCAAAAAAATTCATGCTTTCCTTTTTTGACAAAGATGAAACAAATAGAAAGCATAATCTTATCATCCACAGCCACCATCGTCGTCATCGGCTAAACACACACACACACACACACACACACACACACACACACACACATACATATATATATATATATATATATATATGTGTGTGTGTGTGTGTGTGTGTGTGTGTGTGTGTGTGGGTGTGTGTTTAATAGTAATATCAAGATCAATAATTGCTGGTACTATAGAAAAAACATGCAGCACCTTTTAATTGTCAACTTATATCAATATAAAAATCAATATCAGCGTAAATTTTAAAAATTAGTAATACTATTATTACGTGAATGTGATCTAATAAGTCACATCCCTATATGTATTTAAGTAACACCCACATCAATCAAGCATAATAATTCAATAAAAATGTATGTTAAAGTACCATACAGTGTTTATTATATGAATAAATTCCTCTATTCTCATTATACTTATCCCATGAATTCCGATGACCACTCAAACCTGGAAAAAGAAATAATATCTTAAGTAACAATGAACAGATTTGAATTTAGAGTCAAGGAAACTAAAAATAAAAAATAGAAATAGAAATTGAAACCTAAAAGAAAACCCAACAACAGTTTGATTTAATGATATGAAAGCAGCAAAAAATGAGAATTTTAATGGATAAAATGCATGAAAATATGTGAATGCAGAGGGAGAAAGGAAGATAATGTAGACCATAGGAACTAAATGCCTCAAATCACCTATTAAACTGATGAATGTAAAAGAGTTATACATTTTGTGAATAAAAAGGAACGAAGTAATTTGCATAAATGAAAGTTCAGCTAATAATAATAACATATCAGAACTATGTATAGTGAATTGTTAGAATAAAAATGTAAGAGGTAGGCTTTGCCCAAAAAAGAAGAAGTAGCAAACCAAGTTCCATTTCAAAAAGGCTAAAAATATTACCTATTGTACACATATATGTGTGTGTTTCGTAAATTCAGTGAACCAATTAACCATGAAACTTATTTCAATAAGCTCTAAAAGTATATCTAGATGTTCAGCAATGTGTGTATTGTCATTATTTTGATTTGGATCCAAAAGCCAAACTGAACTAAATGAGAAATCAATGAGTCATTCTCTGTGGTCAACATTCATTTTACACAGTTTAAAATTCGTACTTAAAATATGTTAGCAGTTAATTATATTAGGAACAAGTTAAATCAGACTTGTACAAAGAGAAATACACCATGATAGAATGATAGATTTCTTATTATATTAATTTCTGTTTTGGGCAATGTGTTGGTTTGCAAGATCTTAGCAAGGTTGGCAATAAATAAGATAATGATTAAAAGTTTGTCTTTCATTATCATTGATTTATATAGATTAATATTCCCATGTAACACATAAGATAAGAGAATTAAAAATCAGAAGTATTTACAAATAATAATTTTGAAAACTCAATCTTGATTGATTTTCTCTTCATTTTGGAAATCCAAGTATGCAAGAAGAAGAATTTGCAACATTGTCACAGCAAGAAATAAGTCATTCAATTGTCTATCTTGTAAAATTAATTATTATTTTTAGAGAATTATGCATAAATAGAGGAAAACGTATTAACCGTACCTTGGATTGTTGAGAAAAACAATACGATTATGAACTATTTAATGTTCCCTATTTAATGGGTACGTCTATAATTGTATAGTCGTTTCAACCATAAAGAAGACACCAAAGAAATACATAATCATCCTTCCAGCTCATGTATAGTAATTTTCTATTGCCAAAAAAGCCTACATAAAAACAACTTTATCATATATATGAAAAATGTGCATTCAACGTGCTGGAATGATAAACTGATTAAAGAGGCAATAATTCACATGGTGGAAACACCAAAAGTTGCTGTAACTAATCGCTGAAAGAATATTTAATTTTTTGTCAGTAATTTAAAATCTTAAAACAGATATGCTTCATCACAACAGAATTGTTGGAACTACCTTATCAATTAAACTGTGTTGCATGTCAATATTTATCCATCGAGTGCGTATAGCCATTAAATCTTCAACATTCATTTAAATTTCGTGGCTAATAGCACTCTTTGCCTCTGATTTAGAAACCTACATCCAAATTTACAATAGCAGATGAAAGATTTGCGTATGTATACTTCATCTAATTTGATATAGAAAAAATAAAGTAACTAACCAATGTCGAGAAATATTATTTATAAAAATAGAAAATAAAAGTTAAACTGGAACCAGTTTTATACCGTTAAATTAGAATCACAAAGCATAAACAGTTTAGTTTAGAGTTTAATCGCAATTTCAATGCAAACATCAATTTGAAACAAAAGAAAAGAAGATTTAGTTTAGAGTTTCGATTTAGATCTACATATCAGTAGGGGAAAAAATATGCAGTAGAAAGAACTAAAGAAGTAATAATAATAACATACCTGAATTGAACTGTCAATTCTCCCATATTTTATGATTTTTGTCCTTCGTTCAATCTCTGATTTATGAGTTGTAAAACGGACGGTAAGACAAAGCGATTGATAGATGTGACGATGGGTTGGTAATGGTAAATCAGTTGGAATTTGAACGGCATCGAGGTGGAATTAGGGTTTCCAATGTTGCTGACCAAAGAGGAGGAAGCGGTTGCTTAGTGAGGATGAAAAAAAAGCAAGCAGATGAAAATTGAGAGAGCGAAGAATGTGGTAAGTTCGTGGAAAGGGGAAGGAAAAAAAAATGAAAATAGGAGAAGAGGCGAGATAACTGCTATAGGGAAGGAAAGGGGAAGAACGTGGGGGAGGGAACCGGTTTTTTTACTGCAAGAAGGGAAAGATAAAGTCGGAGAGCGCAGAAATGAGAAAAAGAAGCAATTTCAGCCTATCCACGTTAGCATGTTTGCTATTTTGTTTTCTATTATAGGTAATAGATTCCAGCCCCTGAACAATTGTCGTTTCTGGATCCATCAAAGTATAGTTTCCAAGCAATCTCTGTTTCCGCTGGTTCTTTAACCTCTTCTCCTCTATTTGTAAACTCCGCAGTAAAATCCGTTAGGGCTTGGCCATTGATGGCCCTTTGAGGATTGTAAGTGATGTCATATTGAATTAGCTCAATGTTCCAATTTAGCAGCCTTCCTGAAGTTTCTGGACGAAAGAGAATTTGCCTTAACGGTTGATCAGTGAGAACCTTGATAGGATGAGATTGGAAATACGGTCTCAGCTTTTTTGAGGCAACAAGGAGGCAATATGCGAGCTTCTCTAGCTTAGGGTAATTTAGCTCTGCACCGGCGAGCCTCTTACTAATGTAATATACCGGCAATTGCACTCCCGCTTCTTCACGGATTAGTGCTGCACTCAAAGATTGTGACGAAACTGCAAGATATAAAAATAGATCTTCCCCATCTTTAGGTTTCGATGACATTGGGGGTGATTCCATATGTCTTATCAATTCCTCAAAAGCATCCTGGCACTTTGAGGTCCACTGGAAGTCCTTCTTTCCTTTTTTCAAAGCATCGAAAAGCGGAATACATCGATCCGTTGCTTTGGAGTTCCTATTTAAGCTGCGACCTTTCCATTTAAGCTTTGGAGTTCCTATTTTGTCCTTGGGGCCCGCGTTTCCCTTAAAGCCACAATTTGAGAGGGATTCGATTCGATGCCCCTTGCATTGACGATGAACCCGAGAAATTTTCCTGAAGAGACTCCAAATGAACATTTTAACGGGTTCAGCTTCATCCCGTATTTCCTGAGTATGTGAAACATTTCTGCTATGTCCTCTAGATGATTTTCGACCTTCTTTGATTTGACTAGAATATCGTCTACATATACATCCATTGTATTCCCTATCTGAGATTTAAACATGGAGTTCACAAGACGTGGTAAGTTGCTCCTGCGTTTTTCAGTCCAAATGGCATGACTTTATAGCAGTATAGTCCTCTATCTGTTATGAAACTCGTGTTTTCTTCGTTTGGCTTGTGCATCATAATTTGATTATATCTGGAATATGCGTCCATAAAAGATAGTAACCCGTGCCCCACTGTTGCATCTACGAGTTGGTCATTTCGGGGCAAAGGAAAACTGTCTTTTGGGCGCGCTTTATTAAGATCTGAGTAATCTGTAGACACTCTCCACTTTCCATTGGACTTTGTAACAAGCACTAGGTTAGAAACCCATTCTGGATACGTAGATTCTCGTATGAAATTATTTTTGAGTAGCCTATCTACTTCTTCTTTTAGAGCCTCGGATCTTTCAAATCCCTGCATTCGTCATTTTTGTTTCATAGGAGTCAACTTTTTATTTATATTCAACTTGTGAACAACTACATTCGATGGGATCCCACACATATCTGAGTGTTCCCAGGCAAATACATCTAAGTTTGCTTTCAAAAACAGGATTAATTCCTTTTGCAGCTTCATACCTAGCTGAGATCCTATATTCAAGATCTGGTTAGGGTCCTTGTCGGATACTGGAATGGGGATAGTATCTTCGGTTGGCACTGCTCTATTTTCCCCCATACTGTTTTTCCTTGGATCAATTACTTTCCGAGCGCCACTGTGCTCACTAGTATGGGGGTTTGCTTTAGTTGCTATAAGAGAGTTTTTGGATGCGGAGCGACGGCTCTACATCCTTCTTCAATTCCTTCTTCCTTGCCTCTGCCAATTCAACCAAATAACACTCTCTTGCTTCTTGTTGATCACCTATAATTGTGCTAACACCATTCTCCATTGGGAATTTAATATCGAGGCGCCACGGAGCCATAGTTATTCTGAATGCTGCAAGAGTAGGTCTTCCTAGGAAGGCATTGTAAGCAGAGGGTTCATCAATTATAACAATGTCTGTACTAGTGCGGCTTTCTGCTCTCCTTCTCTGAGCTCTACTAGTAGACTGATAACACCAATTGGTTGAACAGGTTGACCAGTGAATCCATCGACCTTGTTCTGACAGGCTTTTACGTCGCCCATGGAAAGCTTCATTCTATGGAATGTGCTAAAGAAGAGGATATTAACTGATGCTCCGCTATCGACTAACACCCTTCTAACTATGGCTGAGCCCAGACCAATGGTTATCACCATCGGATCCTCTGTAGGAGTTATGATCCTATTCGGATCTTCATTTTAAATGTGATGTCGTCTCGCAGGATTCTCGATACTTTTGCGGATAAAACCTCACTCATGATCATGAGTTCACCTCTTTTCGAAAAGTTCTTCACCTCATGAGCATACTTCACCATGTCCCCCCAGCTTTTCCCAACCGGGTAGGGGCCTCCTGAAATGGTGTTTATGATCATCCTTGGCATAGCGGCAACTGAAGCATTCTCATTTTGTTTAGGCTGTCCTGTAGAGGCTCCTTGGTCTTGAACTCCTTAAGAATTCTGGGAGTTCTTTGTATACTTTTAAATCTTGTTTTTCCTTATCAATTCTTCAATTAAGCTTTTCAAATGTCTACATTCGTTCGTGCTATGCACCGGCTAGTTATGAATTCGGCAGAACCTAGCGGACTTTATTGCGTTATTAGTGACTCTCAACATCCCTGGCTCTGGGTATTCTTCAGTGTCTTTGGTTGCCATATAAATGTTTTTTATGGTATCTTTAAGGAGAGTCATTTTAGAATTCTTGAAGAAACGAAGCTTTTTGTTGTTTCGATCATCTTTCCCTTCATTCCCCCTTTTTTGATTTCCTTCAGCTTTTTTCTGTCCTCCTTGCACGTTTACGTCTCTTTTCTCTGACGGCTCTTTATTTCCTGTAGCTTCCAATGTATAGGCCGGATCCTCATCCACGCCTATATATTCCTCTGCCTTGTCAAATAGCTCTTTGAGAGTCGCGGGCTTCTTCTTCTTGATCCACCGCCCGAGTTTGGTCCTTTTATTTATACCTTCTTTTAGAGCCATCAAGGCCAAACATGGCTCATAGTTTCCGACTTCGGCCGCAGATGTGTTAAAATGAGAAAGGAAGCTTTTAATGGATTCCCCCGCCACTTGTTCCAGCTCAATCAGTTCCATCACATCATGCACCTTAGTTGCTTGAAACCTGAATTGCTGTCTGAACAACTTGGCCAAGGTAGAAAAGTCATCTACGGATTTTGGTGGGAGTTTTGTGAACCAGAGTGAAGATACTCCCTCCAAGTAAGTGGGGAAGTATAAACATTTGAGCTCATCAGTAGGACGTGCCCCATCCATGTGCTGATCATACTTGAATAGGAACATGTTGGGATCGCCAATTCCATTATAAGCTTGTACAACCGGGGATTTGAATTTATTTGGATATGGCGTAATTTTTATTCTTTCTGTAAGTGGGGTTTTTGTAGGAGCAAATCCCCATTCCCACTCATCGTCCAAAATTTTCTGGCTCTCATTCATGATCTTTCGTACCATTCCAAATATACGCTCCTCCTCATTGAGATGGTCCACGGGCGGACGCCTTCCTCTTTACCGGATGTTTTCCTGCGCAAACGATCGCGGTTCAGATTCCGAGGCCCTGGACCTCCCGCATGGGGAAGTGCCCCTTTGGTGGAACCAAACGCTTGTTGAGGGGTCGCTTTTCCAGAGTGGTTATGAGTAGGTGGCTTCATTCCCCTATGACTAGGATTTGCAATCTCTTGGACAGAATTTCCTTTAATCGGGCTTGAGGAAGAACATCTAGTATCTTCCGTTCTAGTGGTGTTAGATGTTTGAAGATGGTTTGCACACATGGTGACTTTGGCCGCTGCGGCTTGCATGGCGAACATAGTTTCAAGATTATTCATCATGGCCTCATTCGTTGTATCAATTCGACTTGCCAGTCCTGCCACCACTTCATCCAATTCCCACCTTGTTACGGCAGTTCCGGCTTTAGAACTTTCACCGACATCAAACTGATTAGTAGGCAGGGTTTTTCCGTGTCAGTGGCATTATCGACATCTTTGACGCTTTTACTTGTAGCTTTCTTCGAAGGTCTACATGGCTTTCCCTTTGCTTTAGAGATAAGTATTTCAATTCGGACAACTTAGATAATCGGAGTGTATTCCAATGCAGTGCCTTCTACCTTGTGAGAGAGCGAGAAACGGATTGGCAGTCTGGGCCCCACGGTGGGCGCCAAATGTTTGCTCCAAATTTGGAATCAAACACCAAAGATGTAAAAGTTACACTTCACCGGTTCTATAAGAATATGGAACTGCGTAATCGCAAAATAAACGGATAAAATCAAGTAAAAACACAAAGGAATTTTTATATTGGTTCGATTCTCTATGAATCTACGTCCACTTTCAATCAATTGTCATTATGATATTCATGTTTACAACATATGAATTTTCCCTTATTACAATCATTTCTCTTTTTTAACTCTCCTTTCACTCTCTTGACGATCTACTTTCACTCAAGTTTGGCAAAGAAAAGGAAAGAGGTTTAGCTTTGTGATGAATCTTCAACCACTTATGTGCTTCGATCCTTTCCCATGATCTTCATAGATTTCATAGTGAATTAGCATTTGATTTAATCTTTGGGGAGGATTAGAGATCGTTCGAATGATGCTTGAGAGATTTATGGTGTAGCTTAAATGAGGTTGAAGGTGTTTAGATTCAATCATAGAAATCTCTAATGGTCATTAACATTGATTTGATCTTCATGAAGTTAGAAAAGTATTGTTGAATCCATAGAATCCATTAGAGAAGTTGTAGATGAGATTTTAATTTGACGGAGTTTCCTTGTAGAAATGAATTTTCGGTCCCCCCCCCCAAATGAATTATGAGGGGTATTTATATGTGATTTTAGCCCGGGTGGCAATTCTGTAATTATCAAAAAACGCCATGACTCCACTCGACATGATTCGTGTCACCATGAATACCTTTTACGACATGAATGGTTGAAATGCCTTGACTCGAGTATCAATCCATGTGGCATGACATGCTGTTGTACTGGAACGACATGAATTAAATCTTCAAATATACGGCTTGACTGTTGTTCCCATTCTACCTTTACAGCTGTACATGAGTTGTTGCAAGCTGTCAAACAGGATGCCCCTTGCGCCATACGACATACTTCCAGAATGAAGGATTAACGACTTGACTTGATGACATGAGTATTGTGGCATGAAGTTGCTCACGACATGGAGCTGTTTACGACATGGTGACGCTCACGACTTGATTTGTTATAATGTGAATAGCGACATGTTTTATCAATAGTTTAACATCATTCAACGAACACGGTTACATCATGTCGTGAGCTCCTTAACGGTTTGAGAGGACCTTGCCTTTTATGCTCAACGACTTGGAGGTTGGTGAGACATGACAATGGCGACATGATAGCTCTCCGATATGAATCATGTCGTCCTATGGCTCATCCATACGCCATGTAACGAGCTTGCGGCACGGTGGAATTTGTGACCCGACATGATTATCTTACACCTTGGAGCTGCTGCAGCATGGATGAGGTCAGTACGACTTGTTTTTATTGGTATGCGGTTTGGCTATGTAGCACCAACATCATGGAGGGAGTACCGACATGATACCAAACTACGCCATGGCTTGAACGCCATGGCTGATTCTGCAATATGAACTCAATGTCGTGGCATATGACATAGTCTAATTGTATTAACGGCATGCAGCGATACGACTTGGTATTAATGACCTTACTTTTCATTATTTACGACACACAACTTAAGTATTTAGATACTCCCTGTCACGACATGGTTTAAACGACTTGATGCTAGCGGCTTGAGTGTAACGGTCACCATGGCACGCTGAACGCCTTAATTCCATGTTGTGTTCAATGACTTAGAGTCGTGCCGTGTAAACGACGTAGAACCATCTTGCGTCAGTGAATTTAAGTCATGTCGTGTGGATGACTGCAGGATCCATGTCGCAGAAACGACTTGAGTCAGTTATGTCATGTGTCATCTTTCGTAAATACTTCTTAGTTCTGAACCACGTTCTAAGAACGGGGATAACAAAAACAACGGCGGAAAAAAAATCGTTGACCAGAGAAAGAGGTTTTTAGGGTTGAGAGTGTTAGAAGTGTATTTATAGGAAGATTATATAATTTTATATTCGATTATTATATTGAATTTTAAGCAACCACTATTTTTATTGTTGAATGAAAATTCCTATAATCACATAGGGTACCCAAAAATCACGAAAATGGACATACACCTTTAGTTCGACATTACAGACCAAATGAAACTGGTTTTGTCGAATTCCGACTCCGTTTGCTCACACAGCTTATTTTTAACTATCACAATACTGACTGTTTTTCACATTAAAAATCCGTACGACCACATACTGACTCCAAAAATCACGAAACTTGAAATCTAACAATAATTTAATATTACAGATCCAACAAAATTAGTTTCTTCGAAAAAGGAGGTCGTTTGCAAAACTTTCTATTTTTAAAGCTTTAAATAAACCCTTTTAAATATTAAAAATAATTAAAAATAATTAAATTAAATATAAATTAATATTATCGTATATTTTCACAATAGAATATCATACAGCTCCAATTGGATTTATAACTCGATATTCAAATCCCGGTTGAATTGATATTCAATTTATGTTGAAAAATTCATTTATAATATAAATAAATCGTTATAAATTATAAAGGAATTCCATAGCGACTTTTTGAAAATTTGGTTTGGACATAATATCAAAATCTACGCAATGAAGTCCCGAATTTTCTTTTCTATTAGAAAAATATACTTCACCAGCTCCGAACGTTTCTTATTTCATGGAAATCCGATTTAAAACAGATTCTGTATATTCGTTTAAAGTTCGAATCGCCAAATAGCGAACTACCGCGCCATTTTGAGCTCGATTATAATTATATTATAATTCTACGTTCAAACTTCATTCGAATAATATATTCTTTATTCTAATTCAATTCTAGGCTGAATTAAATATTTTGAATTGTCTAGTTCACACAATACTGCCATTTCCGCTAATTCTGATTATTTCAGAATTAAATATATTATTTAATTATTATATTAATTAAATATTAAAAGTTATTTAATTTAAACCACTTAAATTACCAAACCATATTTTATATAATTAAATAAATTATTAATTATCCGTTAAAAATACGGGTCGTTACATTCTTCCCCCCTTAAAATAATTTCGTCCTCGAAATTGCTAAGGTAGAAAACAAACCCTATTAACTAAGTAAAATTTATTTATTCAGTTCTTAACTTTCAGTTTCACTATACTAATTAATTTCAACTAAATATTAATTTATTCTTATTAACGAAAAATTTCAAAAATTCTGAATTTTTTTTAACACTTTAAATTTTCAAAAAATTTCACCAACACTTCCTTCGTACGGCTCAATCGGTACAACTACAACTCGCCTCTCTAGGCCTTCTCGGACCCAAAAGAAAATCAAACAGCCATACGGCTTACCAATTCGGGTCATAGATATCATACCCAATAGAAATATAAACTTGTACCTTTTTGTTGGGCATACATTATATCCTTTCCATCTGCTACCAATTCAGCACATACCTATATCATCCTAATCAGGCTCAAAAAACTTTTATCTCCAGCACAACCATTCGTTTGTCCAAGCCAAATTCCATTGTCAATCTCAAGTACCATTCTTGATTTTTAATTTAGTTTCATAAATTTCCATCCAATTTATTATAATTCAAATAATCCGTTTCAAGGAGTTTTCAAACAGCTTTGCTTTTCAAAAATCAAATATTCATTTCGGAATATCAAAACGAATCTTTTCCCAAAAATAATTCGAAACCAATCTTTTTGGTAGTCATCCGTCACTTAGCAACTCGAAAATGAACACTAATGTTGCAGCTGTCATAATCAGAATCTATTTTCCAGCGATCGAAGTGAGTTCGATGCTATATCACATTTCAAAACCATTTCTCAACACTTTCAATTTGAAATACGTTTCAAAATACCATTCACACTACTTGTAAAACAATTTATAATCTCCTAGGATTTTAAAATTCTCATATATTTAATTCAATTCCATTTACAAACCCTTTTCGTGTTTTCGGAATTTAAATTTAAAATTCTAATTTTAAACCAGATTTAATTCGTCCGATTTCATACATTACACTTATGTGAATTCTGATTGGTTATTTATATAACCATTTATATTTATAATTCCATTCGATTATAATAACAACCAACACATCCTATATACTATAATAATTCCTATATATAGGTTCGTATTATAAAATGAACACAAAACCGAAGAAATAAGGGAGGGAGGACATTTCTTTTCATTCAGATGTATATTATTTCTATTACATTGGCTCCTTTATATAGGCTTTTGGAGCTGATCTTTACCATATTCCCATGATGTGGGACTAAACATAGAACTAATAAAAGCATATTCACAATATATATATATATATATATATATATATATATATATATATATTACAACACTCCCCCTTGTATATGCGTCTTCAAAAACTTGAATGCTCTGCTAACATGAAGTTGTCCCTTTTAAAACATATATGATGATTGCTCCCCTTTATTATTATCTTGCTTGCATATGCCCGTTCAGTCGATACAACTATTGCCTGTTGCCATCAAAACTCTATCAGGACAACCCAAAGGGAAAAGCCTTGAACGAGAAAAAGAGTACAACGTATGACATTATGAACATCATATAAAAATGATATTTCTCAAAAGAGTTTGATGCTTCAGGATCAAAACAATGCCTCATTAAAAACCTTCTTATGAAAAATCGTGTGGGAAAAATCATAAACATGGAAAAGAGTGCAAATTTATTTTCTCTTTAGGTAACATGTTTCACAATGTTACCGTAGGGGTTGATACTTCAGGATCAAGATAATGCATCATCAAAAACCTTACTAACAAAAACCCAGTGGGAAAAATATTAGTGAAGGAAAAGAGTACATTATAGCATAATTTTATATGCTCCCCCTTAGTTATAACTCATTATTCAATTAGTCTATTGATGTAGTCGACGCATGCCAATTTTGTATATCATCTTCTACAATGTTGATTTGGAAATTGCCTTTGAGAATGGATCTACCCTCTTTTCTTGAAACTGAATTTGTTTCTTCTCTTTCTTGTTATCCTTTCATGCATGTGTGAAGAGAAATTTAGAAGAAATGTGCTCCATCCTATCATACTTGATATAATTCACTTGAATCTGAGCCATCCAAACTTCCTTGTCTTCTTCACAAATAATAGTTTGCTGCATCAAAATATGTTTAATACTTCTAGATCAAAATGTGTCTCGTCAAAACCTTAGTAAGAAAAACCCAATGGGAAAAATCTTAGTGAAGGAAAAAGAGTACAATATACATTGTCATATTTACCACGTCAAAAGTAGTATGATATGAGACGACCCCAAACCCCGTACTCACGGCGGCAAGGGTAATCCGTGGAATATAACACAGAAACAGATAATAGCAGAACAGAAATAAGTAAATACACCAGATAATGAACAATAGAATATACTGGATAAAAGTAATCATCAGAGTTACACAGTATACAGGATCATACTTAGTACAAATACAGTTCAACTATACATATATGTCTACAACGGAAACAAACATAATGTACAATAGGAGCTGAACAGCATAAAAAGAGATAAATGATAGAATCCATCTTCAGCTCCAGCTTTCCAGAAAGAACCAGCTAAACCTGAATACAAGGCTGCCCATGTAGAAAAAGGGGGCACCCGAGTTCGAAAGTGAAACAAACTACGAGTCAGTCATGGGACTGGTATGAGAAATCTACTCAACACATATATAATTTCGCTAATCACCGGACCACGCCACTTTCGTGGAACGGGTTTACTCCATTGGATTGCTAGTGCTTTAAAACAAATCTTTCTTTTAAATAACGCAATGCATTTTATAAAAATGAAGCCATTATAAGACTCAGTTCCCATCACACAATGCAACGCAAACCGGAGGATAGAGTTTTAACCTTATAACGGCCAAGATATGGTTTATACGAATAAAACAAAAGCAATTGATATTATTACTATTGTTTACATGTTCAAAACAACTTCGAATCATAACTATCAATCATAGACGGCATGGGTACCATATATCATGTCACCATATATATATATATACAATAAAAACCGCACGATGTCGTAATTGGAAATTGGATTTCCATCCTGAACCAAGGCAAAAGATAGTCCTTACTGACTTCGAGACAATCTAGCCCATGTCTTAGGGTCAGAGCTCGAGTGACCCTAGGAGCGACAGGGCCGGTCCACCGATGTGGATTAAAATTCCTGAACAATACGTTTCCCCGCCCTTTGGGGCGTAAACGAGCCAACGAATGACTCCATCGGACCCGGATCGTCCGATCAAACCGAGGCGCCTTGCAACAGCAACAACCACAATGGTGAAAAGTATATAAATGTCAGGGTTGGTAGGTCACTGACAACACCCTAGCTAGAAAGAAACGCATGCCCTCCCTGAGGTCCTTCCTCCCGTTTCTGGTTCATACCGGGGTGTGAGGCTCGCGAATTCACGTTATACACAAAGCTATGCCATGCAGGCGGGGCTTTGATCATCAACACATGACTTTGCTTTTCAACAGAAGCCCAGATCGTGTGCCACTTAGGCATGTCACACTAGCAATTCATGCCATGCGACTGATGTTCATCGATATACAACCTCTGAGCTCGTGCGTTTCAGAGAAGGGCGTTAAGCAAAAGAATAAATTCTCCGCCGCCAAACAGATGTATATTTAACAGAGATCAATCAACACAGAATAAAATCCAATGTCAGACACACAGTCCATTTACAAGTCCGTTCTGTGTCTGAACGAAACCGGAGGCACTAAATACCTCGCAAACCCATCGATCACCACGTACGTCTGGACGATCACCACTCATTATCCATATTTCGAGATGCCTCCCAATCAGGACCTCGGTTACCATCCAAACGAGGTGAAGATCTCCAGTCTTCGACCATCGTCTTCATCTTCGACTTTCAATCATCGGTCAATTATTTGAAATGAGAATTAGCTCGGCCTTTTCAAATAATTCACGTATATTTAGAATTTCAAATCAATTTATTTCAATGGTTAAATCATTCGACAACACCAATTTTGTTCTTTAATGTAATTTTCACATCAAACACATTCAACCATCAAATATCACATAAATCGAGCAAATTCAGTTTATTTTCATTCCATATTGTTTATGTTATTTTATAACGATTTATCGCTATTTTTATTTATTTTAAAATAGCCAATTTATCCAAAACGACGCTTCGGGCCATAACGCGGCCGTGGCGCTGTTTTTCTTCAGATTTGATTTACACATATCTGAAAATCTAACCGTTTGATCTTCACAAAATTTATATCATTAGAAAGGTCTTTTCAAAACGAATCCAACGGTTCCAGTTTCGGGAAAATCCGACGGTCGGATCTCCCGGGACAATCGTTTGAAATTTCGATTTCAAAATACGAACTGCAGCGTCGTTATTCGATTAAATATAATTATATTTATATATATATATATATATATATATATATAAATATAATCGTTTCTGGCACTGTTTTTCTTCAGATTTGAATTAAACATCCAGACAATCCAACCGTTGGATTCTTCTAAAGTTGGTGCCGTTGGAAAGATTTTTCCAAAGCGAACCCAACGGTTGCGATTTCGGGAAAATCCGAAGGTCGGATTTCCCGCACTAGTTGTTTGAAATCACGGTTTCAAAACACGAACTGCACGGCCACGTTTCGTTTTAATTTTATTTATATTTATATATTTATATAAATATAGTTCATTCAACCATTTCAATATCGTTTTCACTTCAAATATTTCACTAACGCCTTTAAATTTCGGAAAAATTCGCCATAACCTCCTTTGTACGGGAGGGCCTGGGAAAATTCCCAAATAGCCACACGGGCATCTCATGTCAAAAAGAAAAAGAAAAAGCCAAGCGGCTAGCAAACAGGCTCATAAAATCATCACCCAAACAAAATAGTAAATGTGTACCTATTTGTCGGGCACAAAATTTTATTCCTCTTCTCTAGCCCCTTTGCTATAACCTGTTCAATAAATATGCATGTACATATATACAGTTCTTATCATTTATCATTTTCCACTCAACTTCATATTTGATTCCATTTGGTTTAAAAACACCATTCATTCTAATGTCGCATGCATAGGCGAAAATCATATCATTAGCTAATTAGTGAATATTTCGACTCATGCATATTTATTTGAGCGAGTTGCTATTTTTAACACTTCACGTTTCAACAATTCGTGTATATAATAAAAATGTGATTTTTATTGTAAAACAATTCATTTCAAAACACTATTATTTCATATAGTTTATATAGGTGATAAAAATAGGATTTTTCTTATAAAACAATTTCTTTTAAAACGAGGTCATTTTACATAGCTCATATAGATGATAAAAAGGTGATTTTTATTATGAAACAATTTATTTCAAAATATGAATACCATTCAACACATGAATTTCTAATCAACGAATGAATATCGATTCAACACATGAAGGTTTTCTATAGTTTCTATATATAGATAAAAATGTGATTTTTATATTTAAAACACGAATACCATTCAACATATGAATTTCTAATCAACGAATGAATATCAATTCAACACATGAAGGTTTTCTATAGTTTCTATATATAGATAAAAATGTGATTTTTATATTTAAAACACGAATACCATTCAACACATGAATTTCTAATCAACGAATGAATATCAATTCAACACATGAAGGTTTTCTATAGTTTCTATATATAGATAAAAATGTGATTTTATATTTAAAACATGAATACCATTCAACACATGAATTTCTAATCAACGAATGAATATCAATTCAACACATTAAAATTTTCTATAGTTTCTATATATAGATAAAAATGTGATTTTTATATTTAAAACACGAATAGCATTCAACACATGAATTTCTAATCAACGAATGAATATCAATTCAACACATGAAGGTTTTCTATAGTTTCTATATATAGATAAAAATGTGATTTTTATATTTAAAACACGAATACCTTTCAACACATGAATTTCTAATCAACGAATGAATATCAATTCAACACATGAATGTTTTCTATTTCAATGAATAAATATAGTTTCAGCAAATGAAAATAATTCAAACACATGAATATTATTCAAAATTTCGGCAGCATAACGGCAGGGTAGTTAAAACCGGGACCGTCCCTAGTACGGCTCCTCGCTCTACCTTAAAACCTCGCGGTTTTTGACAATGGGGATCATGCATCTAGTTCACACGCAGGCGGCATGTATATATTTATTTCATTTCCCACAAACTAATCCTATGTGGTTTCAACCAAATATTTCTCAACCACAAACAGGTATTTTTCAACCACAATCAATCAATATCAACCACAAACAATCCCAAACAATCATTCGCTATCAATCAATTTTCACACCAATCACAACCAATAAATATCGTCCATGGTTTGTGGACGAGGGGCGTATATATATATATATATATATATATATATATATATATATATATATAGCAATTCACTTCTATTTCAACACATATATAATTTTTACAACGCATATACAACTTATATATCGAACGTACAACTTATACAACGCTTATACATGAGGTGTACAACGCTTATATAACTCATACATCGACTATATAATTTATACATCGTCGTTTTCCATATTGTTTATAAATTAGAAATCTCACATTGGGTTCCACTCCACCAAAAATAGCAGAAGGATCAGAAAATATGCGGTCTCTTCTAGAATGTAGAAGGCGTCCACACGGGTCCACTGTCTCTTGTTTCACTGAATTTCGTCAACACAGCAAAAAGATATGATTTTTCAAAGTTTGCAACGGTTTAAAGGTGTTAAAACAGCTGAAAATAAAACAAGCCATATACCTTTCTGAAATGTTCAAAACTAGGTCACGCGATTTCGTGAAATCCGTGAATCGATAGCTCGATCGGCCTACGCAGTGTCGAAGGGGAAGAAGAGAGATTTCGGCGCAGGGGGGTGCGGTGGCGTTCGATCGCCTGAGGCGGCGGCGGCGGCTTGAACGCGCCAACTTCCCGTGCCTGATTCTCCCCCAATACTCCACGAAAAAATCGAAACCAGTGTTGGATTTGAAGCTTGTCTCGAGCTCTTCAAAATCTTCAACTGGAGCTCTTGAAATTATTGAGTGGATTGATCAGAAAATGGACGGGAAGGTTATGAACGTTTTCCGCCTTCGATCGGGGAGAGAGAAAAGGAATTTATTTTTTTTATAAAAATTCTGATTGGTCGGGGAAGTTTTAAAGGGGTTTTCTGACGCGACCACCAATCTAAACCCAACGACTGTCGTCCCTAGCGTTTTACCCCCATTCCGAACACAATGGGATATGTTTCGAAGGCCCTTTCGACTGTTTCAGTCAGTTTTCCTTCAAATTAATATATAAAATATTCAATATCTAATTTGAACGTACATTTCAATTTGCCAGGGCCACAAACTGATTCGAAAAATTCCAGAAAAATAAATCTAGCTATGTTTTGACGATACGGTCCCAACAAAACTAGTTTCGTCGAATTCTGAGACCGTTTGCAAAAAGGCCCATTTCTGGTCGATCCAATTTAACTATAATTGACCAAAACACGTTTTCCTTTGCCACGCTCACATATTAGCTTCAAAAATTATGAAATTTGAAACCTAGCAATAACTTCACATCCCGGATCCAACAAAAGTGGTTTCGTCGAATTCCGAGGTCGTATGCAAAATGGCCAATTTCACGGGCTATATAAATTCCATAGCGACCTTTCTGAAAATTCATTCGGCCATAACTTTTGCTTTCCGCTATGAAAATTCAATTTTTCAGATTCGTTCGAAAGGTATTCACTAACAGATTTAAATATTTTTTGTTTTGCTAAAATTCGTTTTGTTTTGCACCCGGTACAGTCCGACATAGTTTGAATTCAATTTTTGAAACTGCAGCGCCATTTCAGGCCTTGTTTATAATTATAATTTATTATATTCGTTTTCAATTGTCGATTCAAACTCAGTTTTCATTGCTATTATTTAAAATATTTATTTTAAATATTTAAAATCCATTATTTTAGCCAATTTAAAAAATTTAAAATTGGTTCGGATTTTCTGGGTCGTTACATGATACTTTTGGATCAATGTTATGCCTCGTTAGAACCTTAATAAGAAAAACCCAGTGGGAAAAATCTTAAATAAGGAAAAAGAGTACATTATAACTTATTTTTGTATGATACTTTTGGGTTGATACTTCTGGATCATGACCCATGCCTCATTAAAACCTTACTAAGAAAACCCAGTGGGGAAAAACATAGTTAAGGAAAAAGAGTGCATTATATCATACTTATGGAAGCTCCCCCTGATTTAATAATTTCCTCTGAAATCGTATTCTTCTTTCAACAACTAAAATTGCTTACAAATCCTTCTTTATGAAGTTTTTCTTTTAAAACTTCATGTGTATTTCCATGCTTCAGGCATGCTTTCTTATTTAAAATGCCTTCCTTTTGTGATTTGTATGTTACTAATATTCATTTATGAATACACTTCATGTGCTTATAATTTTCTGTTTCAATCGGGCTTGAATATTGCAATACACATTTGATGAATAAGACAGCGTTCATTACTAATAAGGAAGTAATCTACTCATCTTGAAGTATATCAAGATTTTCATTACAACAATAGTTAGAAGAAGGTTGCAATATATCATCCTTTTTCTTGGTATTCTTTATAATAACTAATGTTATTTATGTTCTTCTGGAACTTTTATATTATAATAAGTTTTGCATATCACAACTACCACTTCAATGGATATTAAGAGTTTTGTTACAACAATTCTTGAAAGCCGGAAGTAATCTACTCACCATGAATTATTTCAAGATTTTCATCACAACAATACTTAAAAGAATGTTGTAATCTACATTTCTTGCTCTTTATCATTACCAAAGTTATTTAAATTCTTCTGGAATTTGTATACTTTCATCGTTTATACCCTCAGGGTATTGTACGTGTTTTAAACACTTTCACCACTTTAATCAATTCAATTATCTCTGAAAAATACAATGCTCATGGCACTTGACACTCTATAGTGCTTCGGTAACTTCCATGTGCTTTTTTCATTATCTATATTTTTATTTTGTCTTATGAACTACAGGTTCATATCTTATGGACTACAGGTCCATAAATCTTATTTGGGAGAATTTCATGATGGCCAATCATGTTTCTCTCTAATATGGGATATTAATCCATTTATAAATGTAAGCGCTTTATTATTTATTAATTTATCATTGATGATTACTTTTTTTCAGTTCTATACATGATTTATTGAGATCTCAAAAAAATTATCATACTTTAGTTAACTAAACCACTTCTGGGGTTATTTTGACAATCATGTCATGGGTTTCTTTCAAAGTACCCTTAAGTGTTTCTTCAAGAACACTCACCTCCTTTATTTTGCATATTTATGACTTACTCCAAAGATATTTTGAACTGACTTTTACACAACATTTTCAGCTGTGATTTACACCTTTTGATCCTTCGGGGATTCAAATGTATATTGGAGAAAGTCTATTAGGGAATAATTGATAATTTATGCAAGTTACTTAATACTTTGCATAATTCTATATGTTAGCAAATATTTAACATCGATGATTCCTTTATACTCCCCCTCAATGTTGACAAACATTGTCACTTTAAATAATAAACCTACTTTGGATTCATTTTTGATCCATTATAACATCATAGCTAGCAAATACATTAGATGTATTTCAATTGTAGGAGGATAATGCTCTTATTAGTTGATAAGATGCATTCATATTGTATTGCTTATTCCCTTTCAATGATCTAATGACTTAGAGGAATTTTATATCATTTGAATATGCACATGACTTCAGGTCATTCAATATTGATGTCAATCGACTTCATAAATTATAATATGAGTTCATAACAACTTCAGGTTGTTAATTAAACATCACATATATGTGTATATACATGTGTCAACGTATTACATATGTAATTGATTTGCATATTCTTTCTCATTCAAGTTATAGATTTTAAAACAACTTTTTTTATAATGTTCCAATCGTTAATTTTTCCTTATCAAGCAATGTCAACGTGAATCTTAATGATCGTTTCATAATATCAAAAATATCTGATTTGAAACTGTATTGAACATCTGGTTCAAATGAAATATATGAACAACTTTGAGTTGTTAATCCATATTGAACTTCTGGTTCAAATATATAAACAATTTTAAGTTTGATAAACTGTATTGAACTTCTGGTTCAACTGTATTGAACTTATGATTCCATTATATTGAACTTCTAGTTCCACTGTATTAAACTTCTGGTTCCACTGTGTTGAACTTCTGGTTCAAATAAAATATATAATAACTTCGAGTTGTTAAATTTTATTCTTCAGTACAATATGTAAATATAAATATATGAGAAAGATACAACTCATTTTGAAAATTGGTAAATCTTTGGATATCAATTTTATTAATGTTATTATTTCACATAGTTTCAATAGAGCTTTAGGCTTTTAAATTATGAAGTATTTCAAATTCATTGGTTAAGGAACTTCAACTTCCTATGCATATATATACACATACATATGTATATCAAATTTATTGATTTATGATGAACTTCTGGTTCCTAATCTTGTAACATATACTTAATTTAGAAGCTTTTACATTTTTGCTAATTGACAAGATTTCAAACTTGTATACTTTATCAAAAATGTTTATACATATACATATTCATATATATATAAATAGTTAATTCAAGACCTCAGCTCCAAGACTTTGAGTTATACAACTTCCAGTATAAATATTTTCTTTGCACAACTTCAGGTTGTGGTTCTATCCTTTCTTCAATAACATTAGTTATTTCTAGCTAAATACATCGAATAATAATACATATGTTTATTCTTATTCCAAACACAATCATGCATCATTTCACTTAAAATAGCCAATGCTTTTAATACATTTATAGTAATATGTTAGTACAATTTATATTAACATAACGATGCATATAATGCATTTATTATAAAAATAACGGAATTAACCATTGTATGGTCTAAATATATGAATCAAATAAATAAATTTTACTTAAATCAACATAATAAAATTTTGATCTAGCTATAGAATTGGTCGACGACAAAACTGAAATAAACAACTTATAGTTGTACTGCATTCCCAACAATCATATTTTCTAAAATACCATATACATGCATAATATCTGATCCATAATTGAGTAGAAATGCATAATAATAGAACCGAGATTTTACATTCTTTAATATGAATTATTTGAAAAACTTGCAGATCTATACATAAAATTCACAACATAAAAAAATTACAAGTTTCAAATTATACTATCCACATATAGATCTTTCTTTTGATAACAAAATTACTTCTTACCATCATAGAAACTGCAGGTTCTAAGTTTTCCATGTAATGACAAAAATGATTTTGCATTCACTTCCGGTGTGCAGAATTAAGATCAATATTTAGATCTTAACTCAATATGATCTTCGAGATGAATATTTTCTTTAGTCATTAGGTTTGTATCATCATCTTTGATATTTGAAAATATTTCGATGAAAATTCTTTTATAGACATATCAGAATATAATTTCGCTTCGAGGATATTCCATAGATACCATTTATGGAGTTTTAATACATTTTTTTTCTACAAATATTTATCGCCTTTAAATGTAGAAATCTCTTCTGGAGATATTTTATTATTTTCAAATAAACAGATCTCTTCTAGAGATATTTTACCATTTCCAAATATACAAATATCCTCTAAAGATATTTTGTTATCACCACTTCTGGGATGAACTTATCTCTTCTGGAGATAAATATTTACGAACTATTGAAATGTCATATCAATAAACAAAAATACATTCAAACCTTAAATGCATTAACACATCTATGTGCATTAAATAAAAATAAGATTCAAGAGAGAAAAGAAATCACTACTTCTGGAGTTATGATATTCCTTCAGGGAACATATCTTTTACTTATGTAATTCCAATGCAACAAAAAAAAATCTAACATCTCTTCTAGGAAGTTGGATTTGCTATATAAAATTAAATCTCTAAAACATCTCTTCAAGAGATTAATATGTATAATATATCTTCAGGATATTCGGTTAATATAAACTGTACATGAAAGATGTCAGTTAAATGAAACATGTTTAGAGATTTTCTATTGAATCTAATGTTTTGGTCACATATTATAATGTGTGTGTCTCTTTTAACTTCTTATGGAAATACAATCTTTTTATATCACAACTTTTAAGAAAGCTTCAGGCTTTTGTTTCATCTTTCTCATTTGCATATGAACTTCAGGTTCTTTGTTTGCATATTAACTTCAGGTTCCTCATTTGCATATGAACTTCAGGTTCTTTATTTGCATATGAAAGTCAGGTTCCTTATTTGCATATTTTGTATACATCATGAATTTTCAATTCAACTCCTAGTGATAAATCAATATTGTTATTGAGTTTAAATGCTACATCATGATATTTTATACCCATAATTCTGTTGGGTGTACATAAAAAAAAATTATACATATTTCATCTTCAGTCTATCCAAAAGAATCATATACGAAAAGTAATAGTAGATCGGAAAGGATAAAACTAGATCTACCTCTACATCATCAATAATGTAATTAATACATATACAATTGAATATCCATCAAATTGGATTTGGAAAATTTAAAATTAGATCTGCAAAGAAATGAAGGAATACATCTACACATATTTAGGATCAATAAAAAACAATTAGATCTAAAAAGTTTAGATCCACTAAAATAGAATCTAGATCTACAAAAACTGAAAAAGAAAAATGATATAGAAGTTCGGATCACATCTAAGAAGAAGATAAAACAAGTTCATATATGTAGATCTATATGATTTCAAAACATAAAAAAATAACTTACATGATAGATCCATAAATATAGATCTAGAATATTTCAAACAATAGCTCTAATAGAGCTTCGTGTTGATAACGTGTTATAAATGAACACAAAACGGAAGAAATAAGGGAGAGAGGACATTTCTATTCATTCAGATGTATATTCTTTCTATTACATTGGCTCCTTGATATAGGCTTTTGGAGCTGATCTTTAGCTTATTCCCATGATGTGGGACTAAACATAGAACTAATTAAAGCATATTCACAATATATATATATATATATTACAACAGTTCCTTTTATAACAAAATATATTTCAGGTAAAATTATTTCATTTACCCTCTTTTCAAAACGTACCATGTCGGTTCATCGTATTCAAGTGTTTATTAACTCCTACCGATACAGTGGATCAAACTGATCGACCATAACTCATAAACAACTCAATCAATAAATCTCCACAATATAAAACAATTTTATATTAAATAAAAATACGTTCACTCGAAAATATACACTCAACTCAATCTAGGGCATTTCTAACCCCATCTCTACTGAGTTACACAATAGAGGCAAGGTAATTACTTAACCTTAAGCTCTGATACCACGTAACGACCCGTGATTTTGCAACCATGGTTATGGACAAAAACTCAATGTCGACTACCCAAGCATCGGAAAATACCGAAAAGTCCATGAAAGAAATTAGTGGGTGAGAATTGATAAGATAGAAAGTTAAAATAGAAGAAAAAGAAGAACATACATCATCATCAGAGTAACGCGAAACTCACAGTGGAACGAACAATATATAATAGATACATAACTTTGAAGTAAAACTAGTATATGTATACAGTAACATTATCAGAGTACAACACTTACAACATAGCAGAAATAACAATAGCTATATAATCCTGAAGCCTCCTACTCCGACTCTTCAAGTATGTGAAAAATCCTGACTACTTGACTTCCCATAAAAAATTGGGCACCCAAGAGTTTAGGGAAAACAAAACAAAATAAACTTTGGGTCAGTCGTGTGACTGGTGTGAGTAAACTCCAATCATTTTTTTAACTTTAAAAAACCTTTCTAAAGAAATGATAATCGTAAGACCGATCCACACATAAACACGAATGGTTTTTACCTTACGATAACCCAAATTATTCTCTATATCAAGGCTCTTATGATATTATAATAATGTCTAAATCAAATTATAGAAATCAAGTAGAACGCTTTCGTCTCACGTTCTACATATATTATACATTCAAAAACCGTGGGCTCTAAATCAGACAAATGATGATATGGAATATTCAATTTTGATTTGAAATTGAATATGAAGTTGAAATTGTTTTGAAAACGAATTTGAAACGATTTATAAAATATGTTTTGAAAGGAAATCGATGAAATATATATATATATATATATATATATAATGGCTTGAATAGAACGCGCCGCGCTGAGGCAGTTCGTGAATTTTGACTATTGACTTCGAATGGACATTACGGGAGATCCAACCGTCGGATTCTCCTAAAACCAGAACCGTTGGGTTCGTATCGAAAAGAGATTTCTAATGAACATTCTAGATTTGAAATCTAACGGTTGGATTTGGAATTATTTCCAAATCAAATTTGGAAAAGGTCGTTGTAAGTGCAGTTCGATGGCCGTTTATGGAAATCGACTGTTCGGGCCTTGATAAAATCATTAAAAATACCAATAATTTATATAAAATCATAGTAAATGATCTGGAAAGAATTGGGATGAAAAATTCCATATTTGAAAGGACAGAAAAATATATTTTTATTGAAATGAACTAGTTTTGAAATAGAATAATAATTCCAATATTTTTCTTACAGAAATAAATTGGATTTGAAATGGTTTTAAAATAACCAGAATTTCCAATATATGAATTGGAATGGATCGGAATCAAAATTACCTTCGGAATATTTCAATATTGGTTTTCGTGATTATATGGGTATTGGAAGGAATTTGGAAGATATATATACATATATATATATATATATATATATATATTGTAATAACCAGGAAATCTGAGCCAATTTAAAAATTTTATTTTGGCAATTTTAGAGAATTTTGAGTATTTAAAAACGAATTATTTTAAATAATAACGATGAGAAATTTATTTTGAACATAATTCGAATGTATATATTTATTTGAATCGTCGTTAGAATATAAATAATTATTTATAATTATAAAAGGAATAGAAAATGGCGTGGTAGTTTGAAAATTCGATTTCAAAGTTCAAATGAATGTGCAGGATTCAAAATAAACCGTATTTTAACGAAACCAAAAATATTTGAATCTATTTGAGAATATCTTTCCAACGAATCCGAACAATTGAAATTTCTTAGCGGGGATAAGAAGTTATGCCCAGTTGAAATTTCAGAATAGTCACTATGGAATTCTGAGCCCTTAAAAATGGGAATTTTGCAAACAACTTCGGTTTTCGACGAAACCACTTTTGTTGGATCCGTGATGTCAAGATATTGCCAGATTCCAAAATTCATATTTTTTCGAATCAATATGTGAGCGTGGAAAAGGAAAACGTGTTTGACCAGTTTCGGTTGATTTTAATCGACTGGAAAATGACCATTTTTCAAACAATCTCAGAATTTGATGAAATTAGTTTTGTTAGAACCGTATCGTCAATACGAAGCAAGAAAATATATTTTTGGAATTTTTTAGTTAGTATGCGGCCCCGGTAAAATGAAATGCGCGTTCAAATTCAATATATAGATTTATATTTTGAGTTTGACGGAAACTGATCGAAACAGTCGAATCAGCTTACGATACATATCCCATTGTGTTCGGAATGTGGGTAATTAGGTATGGACGACAGGCGGTAGGTTTCGTTTCGAGGTCGAAATAAAAGGGTACCTTTTTGAAATTAAAAATAGTTAATTAAATATATATATATTCTCTCCACACCCCCTTCTATTTTTAAAATGAAATCAAAAGAAAAAAAACCCTAAAAAACTAAAACCGCCGCTCGTTGCTAGAGCCCGCCGCCGCGGCGTGTGCCACCGCTCCACGCCGGAGATCACCCCGAGCCCCTCCTCCTCTCATGCTCCTCCCACCTCTTCCCGCCTTCCCCCCCAGCAGATCGATCCTCGATCGAGGAAACCGCCCCCCCCCCCTTTCGAGAATATCGCGTGCCCCCTTTCTTTTCAGTCGCGCCGCCACCCACTCGGAGGCCACCCCCGCATGAAGAACTCTGGCGCCGCCCTCGCGAACCCTAACCCCGACTACGAGCCTCCAACACCCCTTCTCCGGCGAGGTGAACCCCAAAAAGAAATACTGTAAATTTTCTTTGATTTTTAATTTAAAAACTTCGATTTTTATTTATTTAAAAGCTTTTTTTTCATTTAGAAAGTAAGGAGTATATTTTTAATTTGCTAAAAGATTAGATTTATAAATATAACAAGTTTATATTTGAAATGAAGTAAAGTTTATATTTTTTAGATGATAAAAAAGTGATCTTTGATTTGAAAAGATTGGATTTTTAGAAAGAAGAAAGGTTGAGATTTTTAACACGAAAAGGAATAACTTTTCTAAAATAAAAAGAATAGAATTTTATATGCAAAAAGATTTGATTTTTATTTTATTATGAAGTTAGAGAAATAAAAATACGATTTTTATCATCTCGAAGGCGAAATAAAAATATGATTTTTATATATATCGAAAGACGAGTTTTATATACATGAAGCTAAGATTTTTATGTTAATCAAGTTATGATTTTTAGTGAAGTAAAAATATAATTTTTATTATATAGTAGCAAGGTAAAAATAGAATTTTTATCTATGTAGTAGCCGTATAAAAATAGAATTTTTATCTATATAGTAGCGGTGTAAAAATAGAATTTTAATATACATAGCAACAATATAAAAATGCGATTTTTATATATGTAGTGGCTATGGACAATGAAATTGACAAAAGGCGAGCACGACGAAGACTTCTACATAAGAAGAGTCGTGTCGTTTGGTTTATCTATTCGGTGAGAACTTCTCACTTTTAATTCTTGTTTTCTAAGTTAGAAATATATACTAGGATGCAAACGGTGCTTAGCAGCACCCGACACCCGTTGTCCACAGAACATGGACGACTTGTGTGATTGTTTGTGTTGTGAAATTGACTATTGATTGTGATGTGAAAAGTATATATTCATGTGTTGAAATAAAATAATTTCATGTGTTGAAATAAAATAATTTCCTGTGTTGAAGTAAAATATATATTCATGTGTTGAAATAAAATATATATTCATTTACAAATCGAACAAATTGTTTATGTACACCGATTTGACTGATATTGATTGGGACGATAAATTTTACACATCGCCCAACTGCACAAATAAAATCTGTGTTTGATTGTTTGAAACCCCACACGGGTGTTGGGACGGAATTGGGCATACACTAATCCCAATAATTAGTTTTATGTCGATCGATTGATTGACAGGCTGTTATAAGCGTTGAATATTTATATTTGATGCTTATATAGTGTAGAATGCACTGTGGATGATGGTTGATTATTTATCGTTGCTATTATATACATGTGTTGTATGGAAACCTTATAATTAACATTATATGGTAATTTATTGAGCCTCATTCCATTTGGGAAAATAAGGAATATTATAAAAGAAAATTCATGTGTTGAATAGAAAGAAAATTCATGTAACACCCCGTATTTTCTGTGAACTTAAGAATTACAAATCTGAGTATAATTAAAATATAAAATCAGAATTAAGGGAAACGGGTTTAACGGTTGCGTTTGTCTTGGAAAAATACGCGAAATAGAGTCCGAAATTTCATAAATCGGAGTCAGTATAACCGAGATATGGCCTTCAGAAGTTTCACGAAAAATCAGAAAAACGAAACAGATTTCAAAAATGTAGAAAACGGGCCAGGCGGGAAAATTCCCGCCCAGACCAAGTCGACCTGGGAGTCGACCTGGAGGGGACCAGGTCGACTTGGGAGTCGACCCTAGGGTCGACCTGGGAGTCGACCTCCCTGGTCGAGCCAGGTCGGCCTGGGTGCATCTGGATGGGTTTTTGGGCTGTCTGTGACGAATTCTGACGGTTCTGATCTGTTTTAGGGTTTATCTAAAGGCCTAAAACAACTAACTACACCTATAAATAGATCCTAAGACCTAGCCTCCTCTACACACAATTCTATTCCGCTTCTTCTCTGCCTCTGTTCTAATAAACATAAAAATGGCGTCGCTACTCTGCTAGAATCAAAACTAGAAGCTAATCAACATCAACCTAAGCAATTCAATTCAAATTTGAGATAAAAGCTTCTGCAACAATTCTGCAACAACTAAAGTTCTTTCTTTAATCCAATCAAGGCAAGTACAGTTATTCTCCGCTATAAACGTTAATTTTGATTATGACATGATTCTAAACCTGAATCTGAGGTTATATCTGTTCTGTTCTGATTTGATTTATCTTATTCTGTACCTCTTTTCTCTTTCTGTTCTATAGCCAGGCTACCACGAGCCTGAGCCAATCTCATAAGAGATTAACATACACTAAAATGTTTGGGACAATCAAATGAATGTGCATAAATTGGGCATGACCGATATGTGACTGATTTAAGGAAAGAACATAGGTTGAACTTGGAACCTAGAACATAAATCTAAGGCATAAATTGGACTGATCTGTGACTGAATTGAATAAAGGACATAGGTTGTAAACTAGATCTAAATCTATGCATATATGACAGTTTGGGAATATCATATGGTAATATATGACTTGTAATATCTGGAATATTAAGATCGGAACTAAAGGACATTTCTTAGAGCCAGATCCTTGGACATATTATGACTTGGGCTGAAACGAACATGTTGTTTAGGCATAAAGGACCTATATTAGAATAGGATAACTATAAATGTGAACACGCCTAAATATGGATTTTTGGATAATTAGAAATAAAGGCTATAACTTGGCATAATTCATACCATGATTTGGGAATTTACCTATTGAGTTAGGTCTACCCATGATCATCTACTCAACCTTTGTTTTATGTGAGTCTAGGCATATGATTTGGAGTTTTTAGAGATTCTTCTGTACTATGCAATGTTTAACTAAAAATCTGCAGCCTATGTTGAATTATGAATTATGACCATGATTTGGCATATAAGTGTAGGCTAAATTTGTTGAATCGCCTAAATCTGCTAAACTAAATCTGTAGATATGCCTAATTTGTTATCTGTCATCTGCTAAGTCTATTGAAAATGCCAAATCTGCTAAATCTGTTATCTGCGCTAATCTGTTGAAATGCCTATCCTGCTGATTTGTTAAGTTGCCTAATTTGCTAGTTCTGTTATATGGCCTAAACTGCTAAGTGCTAAATTGGTTAAATCTGTTAAGTCACCCAATCTGCTAAAATCTGTTATCTGCTATATCAGTTGAGTTGATGTGATCATTCTGTTATTGATATAATCTGAATTGGCATATATATTGGGTGTGTGCATAAACGGTAAATAATTAATTAATTGGCCGCAAAGATGAATATGGCTAACTCGATGTTAGAATGAGTTTGCGACGTAAATCTGCCCGGAACCGCCCGGCACATCCAGTGGCCGCAAACAATAGGTTCTAATGTGAGAAGTTAGTCATAACCTGCTTAAGACACGAGGTTAGGTCCGGCTTGTGGCAGAAGTCTGCCCGGAACCGCCCGGCACATCCAGCGGCCACAAGCTAACGACTTAATGTGAGAGGTCTGGGCATGAATAATTAATTAATGCAAAACTAAGATAAGAATGACATCTGATCTGTTAGTCTGAAAACTTGTTAACTTAGTCTGTGAACTAGTAATTCTGAATTCTGTATGTCTGAACTTGTAAACAAGTTAATCTGAAACCCGTTAGTCTCGGGGACACAAGGTTAGGAGGGGAATTACTTGTGTCATCTGTTGTTTGGGACCCATATTAGAAAGTAACCCTTTCTGGTATCAAAACTTTGACCCAACAGTAGGTAGGGTCCGGGCACGCTTACTGAACTAATTATAAGTGGTTCATTCTGATAACGGCGAGGGGTGTTGATGGTGCGTTCCAACCGGGTCATGTGCGTGCATGGATCCCGGTCTGCCTCTGAGGATGTAAGACGCCGTGACATCTGTAAGTAGGTCTGTGCCAATTGGTGGTCACTTTAGGGAGTGGTACACCCTACTGTGGGGCCGACACAGGGTATTTATGTATTAGGGAGCCGATCGCTTGGGGTAGGGTTTTAGGGTACACTTAGTTCTGTCTGTTTCTGTTGGTACCGTCTGTTTTTGTTGGGTGGTAACACCTGTCTGTTTCTGTGTGGTACCGTTTGTTCGGGAGGTAAAGGCCCATTACTACTGTATACCTAATTCTACATTCTGTTTCCGTAGGGATTAATCTGTTTCTGCTTCTGTCTGTTTCTGATCGGGTAGTAAAGGCCCATTATTAGCATTCTGTTCTGTACCCGTTCTTGTTTCAGTTTAGACATTAGGGTGACACCTAATCCTGTTATACCAGTATTAGTGCAGAGAAGTGTAAAGCAATAGTTATGTCATTCTGTTCTTCTGTTATATCTGCTACACCTGTTACAGTTATCTCTCATCCAGTTTTATGTTCATGTCATATTATTATTATCTGTTCATATGCTGAAAGTCACTGGACTTGCCAGACTTTATGTCTGACCCTTGTTGTTTCGCCTCTTTTCTTCCGTTTCCCCCCAGGTTTTCTAAGGAGGGAATACTCTAGCTAGATCCGGATTTCTTCTGCTTGAAGTGCTTAAAGTATGGCTTGTCTTCTTCTGTGGGGATTATGATTTTAAACCATGCATTTTGAAGGCTTTTGTACAAGACTGATATTTTGTACTTGAATTCTGAGATATGAAAGGATGTAACCATATTGATTTCTGTTTCCGTTGTAATAAAGTTAAAAATTTTCAAGTACTGTTTTATCTGTCTTGTAAGTTTCTGTTCTGTTTACTAAAATGCTCCACCAAAGTTAAGGCATTCCCTTTGTGAGTGACCTTAACAGAGGTGGGGTGTTACACTTGTTATCAGAGCTGAAGGTTACTAGATTGGGTAAAGTTTTTGAAAACTGTTTTCAAAAAGGTTTTGAAAGGAAGTATTTTCAAAAATAAAGCTTATTTTGAAAAGCATGATCCCCAAGAGCCATATATCTTTCTTTCAGTCCTTTTTGTATTGAACCTTTCCTTTTTTTCGTTTCAGCATGTCTGAATCATCTGAGATACCAGAGGGTGTTCATGTACCCGGTTGGTTTCGTCAATATCTTGAGGCTAGGACCGCCGCTGCAGGTCCAGCAAATGATCCCCCTCCCCCTCCTCGTGCAATTGCTTTCTCAAAGATCTGTAGAGATTTTAGGGCCATGGGTGGGAAGGATTTCGAAGGAACTGAATCATTCGTAGAAGCGAGGAATTGGCTCAAAGAAACTGAGGATCTATTCGTTATCTTCGAGGTGGACGATAGGCAGAAGGTACAGTTGGCGGTATGGCTGCTCAAAGACGAAGCTTCCTACTGGTGGGAAGTCACTAACGCCGAGAGGCCGGTCGAGACATGGATGGATTTTAGAACAAGGTTTGAGACAAAGTTTCTCTCGCAAGCTGAACGAAGTTTAATACTGGAAAAGTTCTTATCTCTTAAGCAAGGAAGTATGACGGTCAAGGAATACGTTAACTAGTTCAACCAACTGGCTAGGTTCGGATTGGATTTAGTCAACACTCAGCATAAAAAGGCTCTCCGCTTTGTTAAAGGATTGAACGAGCCACTCCACAGCCTAGCCATGACCCACGTACTCATGGGAGCGACTTACGAGAAATTGGTGGACATGGCACTACTGCACGAGGAAGATAAGGGCCCGAAAGAGACAAAGAAGGAAGAACCGCAGAATAAGAAAGCGGGGCCCAAAAAGGAAACACAAAAGAAGGATGAGAAGACTGAAGATAAGAAGGGGAAAAAGTGCTTTACTTGTGGAAGCTCGACTCATATGAACAAGGATTGCAGAAAAAGGAAGGGCGCTTGCTTCAACTGTGGGGAGATGGGACACTTCACTAGGGACTGCCCGAAGAGACGAGGACAAGGAGGGCAGGAGAACACTCTTGAGGCTAGTGGCCAGGATAGGAGTAGGAAAATTTCTATAGTAGGTTTAATTTCTTTATCTGATTATGGAGTTAAGATTTTTCTGATTCTGGTATTTTGATTTTGTAATCGATACTCTGCACTTTAATGCTAGTATTATTTCTGAATTCCGCTGTAGACTCAGACCCATCAGGGTTATGGCTCATCTGTTTGGGATTGGGGTTTGAGGGATATCTGTGTTAAGCATCAAGTATGACGCATAATTCTGAGTTTTCGTGGGGTATGATTTTATCATGCTTAGCTTCCTAAGAATCATTAGGGAACCTGATCTGTATTAGTAGTCTATAAATATCTGAATAATTCTGATTTCCAGTTTTGACATTGTCTAAAGAGGGTAATCCTCTGAGTGTCAATCTGATATTGATTTCAGTCTTTGGTGTTGATACTTAGGGGAAATTGTTTTCTCAACCAATGTCTAATGGGAACCAAGTTTTTTCTCTATCTGTACTCGCTTCCATCATTCGACTGTATCCCATCGATCGAATCTTCGAACTTTAGGTAGAAACTAATGGGTGTAAACATGTGTTTGAGACATGTTATGTTTGATGGTTGCAAGTGGATGCAAGTGGTTGCTAGTGGTTGCCCGTGGATGCATATACACACACTAGGCACTTGATCGGCTTGAAAACACTCTGATACTGCATATGGATGTGTGAGCATTTTAATTTTTTGTGGATGTAAAATGATTGACTCAGCACATGGATGTTGCATATGACTGAATGGTTGTGCACTCATATAGAAATGATATGTATCGAGTAGGAAAATTGCATACATTTTGGACTCATGGCACTGGCATAATTCGCATCAAGGAGGTCAACTGAATCAGTGGACCGCCTGATCTTTGCATTAGACAAGGAACATATACACACACTTCTTGCATATGTTCATACAGCACTAGAAATTTCTAAGGACAATGGACGCTTGTGGATGATGACTGCGTAGATGAGTGATTGGATGGTAGGACACATTCTTCTTAACTTGAAGATTTCGGGGACGAAATCCTTTAAGGAGGGGAGAATTTAACACCCCGTATTTTCTGTGAACATAAGAATTACAAATCTGAGTATAATTAAAATATAAAATCAGAATTAAGGGAATGGGTTTTTCGGTTGCGTTCGCCTCGGAAAAATACGCGAAATAGAGTCTGAAATTTCATAAATCGGAGTCAGTATGACCGAGATATGGCCTTCAGAAGTTTCACAAAAAATCAGAAAAATGAAACAGATTTCAAAAATGCAGAAAACGGGCCAGGCGGGAAAATTCCCGCCCAGACCAGGTCGACCTGGGAGTCGACCTGGAGGGGACCAGGTCGACTTGGGAGTCGACCCTAGGGTCGACCTGGGAGTCGACCTCCCTGGTCGAGCCAGGTTGGCCTGGGTGCATCTGGATGGGTTTTTGGGCTGTCTGTGACGAATTCTGACGGTTCTGATCTGTTTTAGGGTTTATCTAAAGGCCTAAAACAACTAACTACACCTATAAATAGATCCTAAGACCTAGCCTCCTCTACACACAATTCTATTCTGCTTCTTCTCTGCCTCTGTTCTAATAAAAATAAAAATGGCGTCGCTACTCTGCTAGAATCAAAACTAGAAGCTAATCAACATCAACCTAAGCAATTCAATTCAAATTTGAGATAAAAGCTTCTGCAACAACTAAAGTTCTTTCTTTAATCCAATCAAGGCAAGTACAGTTATTCTCCGCTATAAATGTTAATTTTGATTATGACATGAATTCTAAACCTGAATCTGAGGTTATATCTGTTCTGTTCTGATTTGATTTATCTTATTCTGTACCTCTTTTCTCTTTCTGTTCTATAGCCAGGCTACCACGAGCCTGAGCCAATCTCATAAGAGATTAACATACGCTAAAATGTTTGGGACAATCAAATGAATGTGCATAAATTGGGCATGACCGATATGTGACTGATTTAAGGAAAGAACATAGGTTGAACTTGGAATCTAGAACATAAATCTAAGGCATAAATTGGACTGATCTGTGACTGAATTGAATAAAGGACATAGGTTGTAAACTAGATCTAAATCTGTGCATATATGACAGTTTGGGAATATCATATGGTAATATATGACTTGTAATATCTGGAATATTAAGATCGGAACTAAAGGACATTTCTTAGAGCTAGATCCTTGGAAACGAACATGTTGTTTAGGCATAAAGGACCTATATTAGAATAGGATAACTATAAATGTGAACACGCCTAAATATGGATTTTTGGATAATTAGCAATAAAGGCTATAACTTGGCATAATTCATACCATGATTTGGGAATTTACCTATTGAGTTAGGTCTACCCATGATCATCTACTCAACCTTTGCTTTATGTGAGTCTAGGCATATGATTTGGAGTTTTTAGAGATTCTTCTGTACTATGCAATGTTTAACTAAAAATCTGTAGCCTATGTTGAATTATGAATTATGACCATGATTTGGCATATAAGTGTAGGCTAAATTTGTTGAATCGCCTAAATCTGCTAAACTAAATCTGTAGATATGCCTAATTTGTTATCTGTCATCTGCTAAGTCTATTGAAAATGCCAAATCTGCTAAATCTGTTATCTGCTCTAATCTGTTGAAATGCCTATCCTGCTGATTTGTTAAGTTGCCTAATCTGCAAGTTCTGTTATATGGCCTAAACTGCTAAGTGCTAAATTGGTTAAATCTGTTAAGTCACCCAATCTGCTAAAATCTGTTATCTGCTATATCAGTTGAGTTGATGTGATCATTCTGTTATTGATATAATCTGAATTGGCATATATATTGGGCGTGTGCATAAATGGTAAATAATTAATTAATTGGCCGCAAAGATGAATATGGCTAACTCGAGGTTAGAATGAGTTTGCGACGTAAATCTGCCTAGAACCGCCCGGCACATCCAGTGGCCGCAAACAATAGGTTCTCTAGAAGTTAGTCATAACCTGCTTAAGACACGAGGTTAGGTCTGGCTTATGGCAGAAGTCTGCCCGGAACCGCCCGGCACATCCAACGGCCAAAAGCTAGCGACTTAATGTGAGAGGTCTGGGCATGAATAATTAATTAATGCAAAACTAAGATAAGAATGACATCTGATCTGTTAGTCTGAAAACTTGTTAACTTAATCTGTGAACTAGTAAATCTGAATTCTGTATGTCTGAACTTGTAAACAAGTTAATCTGAAACCTGTTAGTCTGGGGGACACAAGGTTAGGAGGGGAATTACTTGTGTCATCTGTTGTTTGGGACCCATATTAGTCAGTAACCCTTTCTGGTATCAAAACTTTGACCCAACAGTAGGTAGGGTCCGGGCACGCTTACTGAACAAATTATAAGTGGTTCATTCTGATAATGGCGAGGGGTGTTGATGGTGCGTTCCAACCGGGTCATGTGCGTGCATGGATCCCGGTCTGCCTCTGAGGATGTAAGACGCCGTGACATCTGTAAATAGGTCTGTGCCAATTGGTGGTCACTTTAGGGAGTGATACACCCTACTGTGGGACCGACAAAGGGTATTTATGTATTAGGGAGCCGATCGCTTGGGGTAGGGTTTTAGGGTACACTTAGTTCTGTCTGTTTCTTTTGGTACCGTCTGTTTTTGTTGGGTGGTAACACCTGTCTGTTTCTGTGTGGTACCGTCTGTTCGGGAGGTAAAGGCCCATTACTAGTGTACACCTAATTCTACATTCTGTTTCCATAGGGATTAATCTGTTTCTGCTTCTGTCTGTTTCTGATCGGGTAGTAAAGGCCCATTATTAGCATTCTGTTCTGTACCCGTTCCTGTTTCAGTTTAGACATTAGGGTGACACCTAATCCTGTTATACTAGTATTAGTGCAGAGAAGTGTAAAGCAATAGTTTATGTCATTCTGTTCTTCTGTTATATCTGCTACACCTGTTACATTTATCTCTCATCCAGTTTTATGTTCACGTCATATTATTATTATCTGTTCATATGCTGAAAGTCACTGGACTTGCCAGACTTTATGTCTGACCCTTGTTGTTTCGCCTCTTTTCTTCCGTTTCCCCCCAGGTTTTCTAAGGAGGGAATACTCTAGCTAGATTCGGATTTCTTCTGCTTGAAGTGCTTAAAGTATGGCTTGTCTTCTACTGTGGGGATTATGATTTTAAACCATGCATTTTGAAGGCTTTGTACAAGACTGATATTTTATACTTTAATTCTGAGATTTGAAAGGATGTAACCATATTGATTTCTGTTTCCGTTGTAATAAAGTTAAAATTTTTCAAGTACTGTTTTATCTGTCTTGTAAGTTTCTGTTCTGTTTACTAAAATGCTCCACCAAAGTTAAGGCATTCCCTTTTTGAGTGACCTTAACAGAGGTGGGGTGTTACAATTCATGTGTTGAACAGAATAAAAATATATATTCATGTGTTGAATAAAAATATAAATTCATGTGTTGAATAAAAATATTCATGTGTTGGATATAAAAATATTCATGTGCTGAATAGAATAAACATTCATGTGTTGAATAAAAGCCATGTTGATTAGATTGACGCCATTTTGACATGAACGATATTTATATTGATTATATTCGTTTTTATAATGATTATAGAAAAGGAAGTGATTTCAAAATATAACGTTTTGAAAATATTATCATTTGTACATCGATGATGTGGAATATTCAATTTTGATTCGAAATTGAATATAAAGTTGAAATCGTTTCAAAAACTAATTTAAAACGATTTATATAATACATTTTGAAAGGAAATCGATGAAATATATATAATATTATATATATATATATAATGGCCTGAATAGAACATGCCGCACCGCGGTAGTTCGCGAATTTCGACCATTGACTTCGAATGGACGTTACGGGAGATCCTACTGTCGGATTCTCCTAATATCGGAACCGTTGGGCTCGTATCGAAAAGAGCTTTCTAACGAATATTAGAAATTTTAAATCCAACGGTTGGATTTGGAATTATGTCCAAATCAGATTTGGAAAAGGTCGTTGTAAGTACAGTTCGATGGCCGTTGAAGGAAATCGATTGTACGAGCCTTGATAAAATTATTAAAAATAGTAATAATTTGTGTTAAATCATAAGAAATGAGTTGTAAGGAAATGGGATGAAAATTTCCATATTTGAAAAGATAAAAATAGATTTTTTATCGAAATGAACTAGTTTTGAACTAGAATTATAATTCCATTTATTTTTAAAATAAATAAATTGGATTTGAAATGGTTTTGAAAATAACCAGAATTTCCAATAATTGAATTGGAATGGATTTGAGTCGAAATTGTCTTTGGAATATTTCGATGTTGGATTTCGTCATTATACAGATATTGTTATTGAAATTTGAAAGATATATTAATATCGTTATTTCCAATACGATATTTGTTGGTCATAGAATTTGATATTGAATATAAGCCTATATATTTTCTATTCAGAGCCTTGTGTTTAATATCAAATGTGATTTTTGGGCTTGTCATGAATGGTATCTTTAGTAATACCATTCTTAAACCCAGTTGAGAAAAAGATTAAATATTTTTATTTAGATTTATTGAAGTGTACCTATTAAATAGTATTTAATTAGAATTGAATTTGAATTGATTTTTGGGTTTATCATGAACGGTATTTTAAATAACACTTGTTCTTTAACCCGATAATTAATGGAATGTGATTTTGGGTTTGTAGTGAATCGTGTTTTAAATGATGTTGGTTCTTTAAGCCAGTTGAAGACAGGATGTGATTCCCTATGTTAAATAATCATTTATAGTGATTATTATGAAGATTAAAACTAAGTGGAGTTTTAATAAATCTTTAATTAGATTGGAATGATCGGGAATGGAGTAGAACCAGTTTTGCTCCATGCAATAGTTAAATCTTTAATTAGATTTGATCGTGAAATGATAATTGAATTTACCGATAACACCATGGTGTTAGATATGAAGTATGACCAGTTTTACTTCACGGGATGAACAGGTGGGGGTTGGGAAATAAAATAAAAGATTACTTCGGTGTGGTTCACTAATCCTGACAAGTTTGAATTGATATTCAAAGAAGATTAAAGAATAAATTTAAAGAATTTATCTTTGATACAATTAATGGGAACCTTTCCCAAAGTATAAGAATATTTGAATAAAAGAATATTCTGAATTGGAATGAGGCGTATGTTGTGTTTGTGTAAAACTTGTTTATTATATACGCGAGTTATTCAGAAATACCGGGTTAATCCCATTCTGAATAACTAATTCGACGTGGTGTCGAGGATGAAGACGGTCGTCGAAGACCGGAGGTCTTCACATCGTTTGGGTGATTGCTGATGATCATGATTGGGCTGTACACCCAAGAGGAGGGAATCAGTTGGTGATCATCCAGACGTACTTGGAGATCGATGGATATGCGAGGTACAATGTGCCTCCGCTTTCGTTCAGACCCAGAACGAACTTGTAAATGGAACGTGCGTCTGACATTGGAGTTTAGTCTATGTGATTGATTTCTATTAAATATATATCTGTTTGGCTGCGGAGAATTCATTCTCTTTCTTAACGCCCTTCTCCGAGATGTACGAGCTTAGGGGTTATATATTGATGGATATCAATCGCATGGAGTGAATTGCTTGTGTGGCATGCCTAAGTGGCAATTGATCAAGGCTTCAGTTGAAAAGCAAAGTCTTGTGGTTGATGATCAAAGCACCGCCAGTTTGGCATAGCTTTGCGTAACATTGATTCGCGAGCCACACACCCCGGTTATGAACCAAAAACGGGAGAGGACCTCAGCGAGGGCATGCGTTTCCTTCTAGCTAGGGTGGTGTCAGTGACCTACCAGCCCTGACATTTATATTATTTTAACCTATGTGGTTGTTGCTGTTGCGAGGCGCCTTGGATATATCGGTGACTTTGTGGAGCCGATGGAGACATTGGGCTCATTTACGCCCCAAAGGGAGGGGAAACACAGTGTTCAGACATTTTAATCCACATCGGTGGACCGGCCCTGACGATCCAAAGGCTCACCTGTGTCAAGGTCCTGAGACATGGGCTAGATTGTCTCGAATCGGGGAGGACTATCTTTTGCCTCGGTTCACAGATGGAAATCCAACTTCCAATACGTGACTTTGTGGTTTTATTTGTAGAGTATAGTATGGCGACATAGTGGTATGGGGCACTTATGCCATCTACGATTGATACTTATGATTGAAATTGTTTTATACACTATGCACTTATAATAGTAACAAATGATTTTTTTTCAGCGTATCAGGCATTCTTTGGCTATTATAAGGTAAAAACCCTATCCTCCGGCTTGTGTTGCATTGTGTGATGGGACCTGGGTCTTATAATAGCTTCATTTTTCTTTATTTAGCATTGCGTTGTTTGTTTTATGCACTGGTATTCTTGGGAGGAAACCCATTCCGTGTTATACGGCGTGGTCCTTTGATTTACCTTACTTTAAAATAAAGATTAATAACTGTTTTAGTTCTCACACCAGTCACACGACTGACCTAGAGTTTATTGTTTTAACCTAAACTCTTGGTGCCCTCATTTTCCGCACGGGCAGCTAGTAGTTTTGGTTTTGCAGATTTATATTCACAGGATCCTGATCTATAGCTGGAATTATACTCGGAAAGCTTTGTATCCGCGTATTACTTTCAGTTGTGTATTGTTTTATTTTTCCGTTGCTATGTAATATATTGTAATCTCTGATAATTTATGATGTTTAATATTGATTTATACTCTGTATATTCTTGTATTCTGATGAATTGTTGTAATTAACAATGAAATGTTCTTCTGTTTGCGTTCTGATGTGTCGTGTTCTCAAAACAATCCGGGGTTTCAAACGGACTTGGTCGGTTTAACGATCGACTCGGGTCGAGCGAAATTCTCCAATCGTCACACCTGGTATCAGAGCTTTGGTTTACAGAGCTCGGAGAACAAGGCACATTAGAACCATACGAAAGAATTCATTAGAGATTGGATTAGTAATATCCAATGGGGATGACTTGTTGCTGATTGTGTTGTTTGATTATTTGATTGATTTATTAAATGTTGAACCTTTAGCCAAATTGAACCAAATAATGAATTGTATTGAAAATTTGTCACATTTGCATACATATGCATGTACTTACATTGAACAGGTCATAGCAAGGAGGCTAGAGCAGAAGAATAAAATTGTTTGCCTGATAAATAGGTACATGTTTACTAATTTCCTGGGTTTGGATAATTTTATGAGCCGATTAGCTAGCGGCTTGGCTGTTTCTTTTTCTTTTTGGATTGATGAGGGCCATGGATGGCTATTTGAAATATCCCAAAGTCCCCAGTGCAGGGGAGGTTATGGTGAAATTTTTCGAAAATTTAGGGTGTTAGCCAAATTTTTGAAAAATATGAAAAGTTCTTAGAAACTGAAAAGTTGAAGAACTTAAGCCATAAAGAAAATAATGAAAGTTGAGTTGGTTTGTGAAATAACTTTCGGCATCGTTCCTTTTCGGGGACGAAAAGTTTTAAGTGGGGGAGATTGTAATAACTCGGAAACCTGAGCCAATTTAAAATTTTTATTTTGGCAATTTTAGCGAATTTTGAGTATTTAAAATGATTTATTTTAAATAATAATGACGAGAAATTTATTTTTAATAGAATTCGAACGTATATATTTATTTGAATTGTCGTTAGAATATAAATAGTTATTTATAATTATAAAAGGAATTGAAAATGGCGCGGTAGTTTGAAAATTCGATTTCAAAGTTCATATGAATGTGCAGGAATCAAAATAAACCGGATTTTAACGAAACCAAAAATATTTGAATCTATTTGAGAATATCTTTCCAACGAATCCGAAAGATTGAAATTTCATCACGAGGAAACATTGTTATGCCCAGTTGAAATTTCAGAATAGTCGCTATGGAATTCTAAGCCCTTAAAAATGGAAATTTTGCAAACGACCTTAGTTTTCGACGAATCAACTTTTGTTGGATCCGTGATGTCAAGATATTGCTAGATTCCAAAATTTGAAGTTTTTTGAATCAATATGTCAGCGTGGCAAAGGAAAACGCGTTTGACCAGTTTCAGTTGATTTTAATCGACTGGAAAATGGCCATTTTTCAAACGGTCTCAGAATTTGACGAAATTAGTTTTGTTAGGATCGTATCGTAAATACGAAGCTAGAAAATATTTTTCGGGAATTTTTCTAGTTAGTATGCGGCCCCGGTAAAATGAAATGCGCGTTCAAATTCAATATATAGATTTATATTTTGATTTTGATGGAAATTGATCGAAACAGTCGAATCAACTTACGATATGTATCCCATTGTGCTCGGAATGGGGGTAATTAGCTATGGACGACAGGCGGTAGGTTTCATTTCGAGGTCGAAATAAAAGGGTACCTTTTTGAAATTAAAAATAGTTAATTATATATATATATATTCTCTCCAAACCCCCTTCTATTTTCAGAATGAAATTAAAAGAAAAGAAAAAACCCTAAAAAACTAAAATCGTCGCTCGATGCAAGAGCCCGCCACCGCGGTGTGCGCTACCGCGGCGTGCGCCACCTCTCCACGTCGGAGATTACCCCGAGCCCCTCCCTCCTCTCGTGCTCCTCCCTCCTCTTCCTGCCATTCTCCCCCCCAGCAGATCGATCCTCGATCGAGGAAACAACCCCCCTTTCGAGAATATCGCGAGCCTCCCCTTCTTTTTCAGTCGCGCCGCTACCCACCCGGAGGCCGCCCCCGCCTAAAGAACTCTGGGGCCGCCATCGCGAACCCCAACCTCGACTCCGAGCCTCCAACACCCCTTCACCGGCGAGGTGAACCCCAAATAGAAATACTGTAAGTTTTTCTTTGATTTTTAATTTAAAACTTTGATTTTTCTTTATTTAAAAGCTTTGTTTTTATTTAGAAAGTAAGGAGTAGATTTTTAATTTGCTAAAAGATTAGATTTATAAATAGAACAAGTTTATATTTGAAATGAATTAAAGTTTATATTTTTAAAATGATAAAGAAGCGATCTTTGATTTGAAAAGGTTGGATTTTTATAAAGAAGAAAGGTTGGGATTTTTAACACGAAAAGGAATAACTTTTCTAAAATAAAAAGAATAGAATTTTATATGCAAAAAGATTTTATTTTTATTTTATTATGAAGTTAGAGAAATAAAAATAGATTTTTATCATCTTAAAGGCGAAATAAAAATATGATTTTTATATATATAGAAAGACGAGTTTTATATACATGAAGTTAAGATTTTTTGTTAATCAAGTTATGATTTTTAGTGAAGTAAAAATATAATTTTTATTATATAGTAGCAAGGTAAAAATAGAATTTTTATCTATGTAGTAGCGGTATAAAAATAGAATTTTTATCTATATAGTAGCGGTGTAAAAATAGAATTTTTTTATACATAGCAACAATGTAAAAATGCGATTTTTATATATGTAGTGGCTACGGACAATGAAATTGACAAAAGGCGAGCAAGACGAAGACTTCTACATAAGAAGAGTCGTGGCGTTTGGTTTAGCTATTCGGTGAGAACTTCTCACTTTTAATTCTTGTTTTCTAAGTTAGAAATATATACTAGGATGCAGACGGTGCTTAGCAGCACTCGACACCCGTTGTCCACAGACCATGGACGACTTGTGTGATTGTTTGTGATGTGAAATTGACTATTGATTGTGATGTGAAAATTATATATTCATGTGTTGAAATAAAATAATTTCATGTTTTGAAATAAAATAATTTCCTGTGTTGAAGTAAAATATATATTCATGTGTTGAAATAAAATATATATTCATTTACAAATCGAACGATTTGTTTATGTACACCGATTTGACTGATATTGATTGGGATGATAAATTTTACACATCGCCCAACCGCACAAATAAAATCTGTGTTTGATTGTTTGAAACCCCACACGGGTGTTGGGATGGATTTGGCATACACTAATCCCAATAATTAGCTATATGTCGATCGATTGATTGACAGGCTGTTATAAGCGTTTAATATTTATATTTGATGCTTATACAGTGTAGAATGCACTCTGGATGATGGTTGATTATTTATCGTTGCTATTATATACGTGTGTTGTATGGAAACCATATAATTAACATTATATGGTAATTGATTGGGCCTCATTCCAATTGGGAAAATAAGGAATATTATAAAAGAAAATTCATGTGTTGAATAAAAAGAAAATTCATGTGTTGAATAGAAAGAAAATTCATGTGTTGAATAGAATAAAAATATATATTCATGTGTTGAATAAAAATATAAATTCATGTGTTGAATAAAAATATTCATGTGTTGGATAGAAAAATATTCATGTGTTGAATAGAATAAACATTCATGTGTTGAATATAATCCGTGTAGATTAGATTGACGCCATTTTGACGTGAACGATATTTATATCGATTATATTCATTTTTATAATGATTATAGAAAAGGAAGTGATTTCAAAATATAATGTTTTGAAAATATTATCATTTGCATATCGATGATGTGGAATATTCAATTTTGATTCGAAATTGAATATGAAGTTGAAATCGTTTTGAAAACTAATTTAAAACGATTTATAAAATACATTTTGATAGCAAATTGATGAAATATATATAATATATATATTATATATAATGGCCTGAATAGAACGCGCCGCGCCGTGGCAGTTCGCAAATTTCGACCATTAACTTCGAATGGATGTTACGGGAGACCCGACCATCGAATTCTCCTAAAGCCGGAACCGTTGGGTTCGAACCGAAAAGTGCTTTCTAACAAATATTAGAGATTTGAAATCCAATGGATGGATTTGGAATTATGTCCAAATCAAATTTGGAAAAGGTCGCTGTAAGTGCAATTCGATGGCCATTGATGGAAATCGACTGTACGGGCCTTGATAAAATTACTAAAAATAGTAATAATTTGTGTAAAATCATAAGAAATGATTTGTGAGGAACTGGGATGAAAATTTCCATATTTGAAAAGATAAAAATAGATTTTTTATCGAAATGAACTAGTTTTGAACTAGAATTATAATTCCATTTATTTTTAAAATAAATAAATTGGATTTGAAATGGTTTTGAAAATAACCAGAATTTCCAATAATTGAATTGGAATGGATTTGAATCGAAATTGTCTTTGGAATATTTCGATGTTGGATTTCATGATTATACAAATATTGTTATGGAAATTCGTAAGATATATTAGTATTGTTATTTCCAATACGATATTTGTTGGTCGTAGAATTTGATATTGAATATAAGCCGATGTATTTTCTATTCAGAGCCTTGTATTTAATATCGAATGTGATTTTTGGGTTTGTCGTGAATGGTATCTTTTATAGTACCGTTCTTAAACCCAGTTGAGAAAAAGATTAAATCTTTTTATTTAGATTTAATGAAGTGTAACAATTAAATAGTATTTAATTGGAATTGAATTTGAATTGATTTTTGGATTTATCGTGAACGGTGTTTAAAATAACCCTAGTTCTTTAACCCGATATGTAATGGAATGTGATTTTGGGTTTATAGTGAATCGTGTTTTAAATGACGTTGGTTCTTTAACCCATTTAAAGACAGGATGTTTCCCAAGTTAAATAATCATTGATAGTGATTATTGGGAATATTAAAACTAAGTGTAGTTTTAATGAATCTTTAATTTGATTGGAATGATCGGGAATGGAGTATCACCAGTTTGGCTCCAAGCGATAGTTAAATCTTTAATTAGATATGAACGTGAAATGGTAATTGAATTTACCGATAACACCATGGTGTTAGATATGAAGTATGACCAGTTTTACTTCATGGGATGAATAGGTGGGGATTCTGAAATAAAATAAATGATTACTTCGGTGTGGTTCGCTAATCCCGACTAGTTTGAATTGATATTCAAAGAAGATTAAAGAATAAATTTAAAGAATTTATCTTTGATAAAATTAATGGGAACCTTTCCCAAAGTACGAGAATATTTGAATAAAAGAATATTCTGAATTGCAATGAGGCGTATGTTGTGATTGTGTAACACTTGTTTACTATATACACGATTTATTCTGAAAGACTGGGTTTATCCCATTCAGAATAACTGATTCGACGTTGTGTCGAGGATGAAGACGGTGGTCGAAGACCGGAGGTCTTCACGTAGTTTGGGTGATTGCTGATTACTAATGATCTTGATTAGGCTGTACACCTAAGAAGAGGGAATCAGTTGGTGATTGTCCAGACGTACTTGGAGATCGATGGATATGCGAGGTACAAGGTGAGTCTGGTTTCATTCAGACCCAGAACGAACTTGTAAATGGACTGTGTGTCTGACATTGGATTTTAGTCTGTGTGATTGATTTCTATTAAAATATATCTGTTTGGCAGTAGAGAATTTATTCTCTTGCTTAACGCCCTTCTCTGAGACGTTCGAGCTCAGGGGTTATATATTGATGGATATCAATCGCATGGAGTGAATCGACTGTGTGGCATGCCTAAGTGGAAATTGATCAAGGCTTCTGTTGAAAAGAAAAGCCTTGTGGTTGATGATCAAAGCACCGCCTGTGTGGCATAGCTTTGTGTAATGTTGATTTGCGAGCCTCACACCCCAGTTGTGGACCAAAAACGGGAGAGGACCTCAGGGGGGGCATGCGTTTCCTTCTAGCTAGGGTAGTGTCAGTGACCTACCAGCCCTGACATTTATATTATTTTCACTTGTGTGGTTGTTACTGTTGCGAGGCGCCTCAGATATATCGGTGACTATGTGGAGCCGATGGAGACATTGGGCTCATTTACGCCCCAAAGGGCGGGGAAACGCAGTGTTCAGGAATTTTAATCCACATCGGTGGACCGGCCCTGACGATCCAAGGGCTCACCTGTGTCTGGGTCCTGGGACATGGGCTAGATTCTCTCGAATCGGGGAGGACTATCTTTTGCCTCGGTTCACAGATGGAAATCCAACTTCTAATACGTGACTTTGCGGTTTTATTTGTAGAGCCTAGTATGGTGACATAGTGGTATGGGGCACTTATGCCGTCTATGATTGATACTTATGATAGAAATTGTTTTATACACTATGCACTTTTAATAGTATCAAATGATTTTTTCAGCGTATCAAGCATTCTTTGGCTATTATAAGGTAAAAACCCTATCCTCCGGCTTGCGTTGCATTGTGTGATGGGACATGGGTTTTATAATAGCTTCATTTTTCTTTGTTTAGCATTGCGCTGTTAGTTTTATGCACTGGTATTCTTCGGAGGAAACCCGTTCCGTGTTATACGGTGTGGTCCCTTGATTTACCTAACTTTAAAATAAAAATTAATAACTATTTTAGTTCTCACTCCAGTCACATAACTGACCTGGAGTTTATTGTTTTAACCTACACTCTGGGTGCCCTCATTTTCCGCACGGGCAGCTAGTAGTTTTGGTTTTGCATATATATATATATATCTATATATATATATATATATATATATATATATATTCACAGGATCAAGATTTACAGCTGGAATTATACTTGGAAAGCTTTGTATCCATGTATTACTTTCAGTTGTGTATTGTATTATTTTTCCGCTACTATGTAATATATTGTAATCTCTTATAATTTATGACGTGTAATATTGATTTATACTCTGTATATTCTTGTATTCTGATGAATTGTTGTAACTAACAATGAAATGTTCTTCTGTTTGCGTTCCGATGTGTCGTGTTCTCAAAACAATCAGGGGTTTCGACCGGTCTTGATCGGTTTAGCGATCAATTCGGATCGAGTGAAATTCTTTGATCGTCACATATATCGTTATTCTAATACGATATTGGTTGGTTTCAGAATTCGACATTGAATATAAGCCGATATATTTTCTATTAAGAGCCTTGCATTTAATATCAAATTGGATTTTGGGTTTGTCGTGAATGGTATCTTTAATAATACTGTTCTTACACCCAATGGATTTAAGAAAATTTGAAACTGACTGGAGATTAGTTAAGTTGAATGGTTTCCTGGGTATTGATCTGATGTTGGTTTCGGCCTTCGGGGTTAATACTCCGGGAATTGTTCTCTTACTAATTTACGGTTAGAGACGTAAGTTGAATGGTTTCCTAGGTATTGATTTGATGTTGGTTTGGGCCTTCGGGGTTAATACTTAGGAAATCGTTCTCTTACTAAACTGACTGGAGATTAGTTAAGTTGAATGGTTTCCTAGATATTGATCTGATGTTGGTTTCGGCCTTCGGGGTTAATACTTAGGGAATCGTTCTCTTACAAATTTACGGTTAGGGACTTAAGTTGAATGGTTTCCTAGGTATTGATCTGATGTTGGTTTCGGCCTTCGGGGTTAAAACTTAGGGAATCTTTCTCTTACTAATTTACGGTTAGAGACTGGTTGGATTTTGGGTTTGTTGTGAACTGTGTTTTTAATGACGTTCGTTCTTTAACCCGCTTCACAGTGAAATGTGATTTGGAATTTATAAATCTTTTTATTAATATTTAATGGAAATTTTCCAAAGTAAAGTTGTCCAATTGAATATATTTAATTGGAATTGAATTGAAATTGATCTTTAGGTTTATCGTGAACGGTGTTTTAAATAACACTGGTTCTTTAACCAGATTAACAATGGAGTTAAGAAAATCAGAAACAAATTGGAGATTAGTTAAGTTGAATGGTTTCCTGGGTATTGATCTTATGTTGGTTTCGGCCTTCGGGGTTAATACTTATGGAACTGTTCACTTGCTAATTTATGGTTAGAGGCTGATGGAATGGAATATGATTTGGGTTTATCATGAACTGTGTTTTAAATGACATTAGTTCTTTAACCCAGTTAAAGAGAGGTTATGATTTCCCAAGTTAAACAATCATTAATATTGATTTTGGGAAGATCAAAACCAAGTGGAGTTTTAATGCATCTTTAATTAGATTGAAATAATATACAAAGGAAGATTAAAGAATAAATTTAAGGAATTTATCTTTGATAAAATTAATGTGAACCTTTCCCAAAGTATGTTAATATTTGAATAAAAGAATATTCAGAATCGGAATGAGGCGTATGTTGTGGTTAATAACACTTGTTTATTATATACACGGGTTATTCGGAAAGGCTGGGTTTATACCCATTTTCAATAACTGATTCGATGATATGTCGACGATGAAGATGGTGGTTGAAGACCGGTGGTCTTCACATCGTTTGGATGATTACTGATATCTTGATTGGGCTGTACACCCAAGCCGAGGTAACAAGTGGTGATCATCCAGGCGTACTTGGAGATCGACGAATATGCAAGGACCTCTCCCCTGTATTGGACATGTGGGGGAGGAATAAGGTTCCTCCGGTTTCGTTCAGACCCAGAACGGACTTATAAATGGATTGTGTGTCTAACATTTAATTTTATTCTATGCTGATTGATTTCTATTAAATATATATCTGTTTGGCAGCGGAGAATTTAATCGCTTGCCTAACGCCCTTCTCTGAGACGTACGAGCTCAGAGGTTATATATCGATAGATATCAATCGCATGGCATGAATTTCCTGCGTGGCATGCTGAGATGCAGTAATCAAGGCTTTTGTTGAAAAGCAGAGTCTTGTGGTTGATGATCAAAGCATGACTTTAATAAAGCGTAGCTTTGTGTATTGCGTTAATTCGCGAGCCTCACACCTCGGTATGAGCCAGAAACGGGATAAGGACCGCTGGGAGAACACGACGTTTCTTTCTAGCTATGTGTGGTGTCAGCGTTTTACTAGCTCTGACATTGTTGATTATTATACCTTTATAGATGTTGGAATGCGAGGCGCCTCTGATATATCGGTCTCTACGTAGCCGATGGATAGGTCAAATAGGACCGGGAAACGTGTGTTCAGGAATTGGCAATCCTCAAATGTAACAGAGGACCGACCCAAGCGATTCCAAGGGCTACCCAGAGTGTGTAGTTCTGGGGCATTTGTTAGAGTGTCTCGAAGCTAGTTAGGAGCTTGTCCCTTGCCTCGACACATGACGGAAATCCAATTTTCTAATACGTGACAATTTGGTTTTATTTGTAGAGCCTAGTATGGCGACATAGTGGTATTGGGCACTATGTTGTCTATGATTAATACATTTATATTTGAAGTTTTTTTCATACACTTTACACTATAATAGTATCAAAATTATTTATTTTAAATGTACCAAGCATGTTTGGCTATTATAAGGTAAAACTCTATCCTCCGGCTTGCGTTGCATTGTGTGATGAGACCTGAGTCTTACAATAGCTTCATTTTTCCAAAAAGCATTGCGTTGTTTATTCTACGCACTAGTATCCTTGGGAGGAAACATATTCCGTGTTATACGGCGTGGTCCCTTGATTTACATAATTTGTAAAGTAAATTTTTAAATAACTGCTTTAGTTCTCACACCAGTCATATGACTGACCTGGAGTTTATTGTTTTAACCTAAATTATGGGTGCCCCTATTTTCCACATGGGCAGCTAGTAGTTTTGGTTTTGCAGATTTATATTCACAGGATCTTGGTTTACAGCAGGAACGATATCTGGAAAGCTCTGTATCCATTTATCTCTTTTAGTTGTGTTTTGTATTATTTTCTGCTGCTATGTAATGTAATTTGAATCTCTAATATTTTCTAATGTAGAATATTTATTCATACTCTGTATATTCTTGTACTCTAATGTAAACTGTTGTAATAAGCAATGAAATGTTCTTCAATTTGTGTTCCAATTCGTCTTATTCTCAACTCAATCTGTGCTTTCCTTTATGGGGAAGTTCGGGTCATTTCATTTTTGTATCATAGCTTTGGTTTACAGAACTCGAGAAAAAGGCACATTAGAACCGAACGAAAGAATTCATCAGAGATTGGATTAGTAATATCCAATAAGAATGACTCGTTAGATATGGGATCAGTAGTATCCTAGAACGAGTGTGAAGAGTATATTTTTAAAATGAAAACCAACTTTGTTTTGAAAATTTAAACCTTATTCAACGTATTTGAATATTTATTTATATCGAATTTGGACAATCCAGTATATAAAGATTTTGCATATACGCCTTACAAACATGTACTCGATGTTTTAATATACTGGATAGATATAAAATCACACCCTAGTCGCCCGGAGATGATACTGATGATTGATATATCATCACCAGTATTTATGTTCGAGTTTTGAAAGTGGGATTTCTGTTTATTTCCAATTTACTGGTGTGAGAACCAAAACTAGATAGGGCTTATTGTTGTGATTTGGCAATAAAAATGTTATTTTTGAATATATATCAAAGTTATGAATTTGAAAAGATAATCAACTAATTGACTGCTGATTGTTGATTGTGTTATGTAATTATTCATTTAAACCAACATATGAAAGAAAGGTAAATTTAAGCAAAATTGAACCAAATATTGAACTGTTTTGAAAATTTATCGCAAATGCATGCATGTACACACACACACACACACACATATATATATATATATATATATGTGTGTGTGTGTGTGTGTGTGTGTGAATAGGTTATAGCAAGGAGGCTAGAGCAGAGGAATAAATTGTTGGCCCGACAAATAGGTACATGTTAATTGTGTTTCTTGGGGTTTTTGATGATTTTATGAGCCAACTGTCTAGCTGCTTGGCAGTTTCTTTTTCTTTTTGGATTGGAGAGGCATGTGTGGAAATTTCAGGATTTTCCCGGTGCTCCCGTACAGAGGGGGTTATGGCGAAATTTTTCGAAAATGTAGGTTGTTAGCCAAATTTTCGAAAAATTTGAAAAGTTCTTAGAAACTGAAAAGTTGAAGAACTTAAGCCATAATGAAAATAATGAAAGTTGATTTGGTTAGTTAAACAATTTTCAACTCCATTCTTTTTCGAGGACGAAAAGATTTTAAGTGGGGGAGATTGTAACAACCCGGAAAATCAGAACCAATTTAAAATTTTTATTTTGGCAATTTTGATGAATTTTAATATTTAAAATGAATTATTTTAAATAATAACGACAAGAATTTTATTCCGAATAGAAATAAAATTTATATATTTATTTGAATCATCGTTATAGTATAAATATTTATTTTTAATTATAAAAGGAATTGAAAACGGCGCGGTAGTTTGAAAATTCGATTTCAAAATTCAAATGAATGTACATGACTCAAAATAAACCAGATTTTAGCAAAACAAAAAATATTAGAATCTATTTGAAAATATCATTCCAACGAATCTGAAAATCCAAATTTCATAGCGGGAATAAATAGTTATGCCCATTTGAAAATTCAGAATAGTCACTACAGAATTTTGGCCTTTAAAAATGGAAATATTGCAAATGACCTCCGTTTTCGACAAAATCACTTTTGTTGGATCCGGGATGTCAAGTTATTGCTAGATTCCAAAATTCATAATTTTCAGAATCAATATGTGAGCGTGGCAAAAGAAAACGTGTTTTGTCAGTTTCAGTCAAAATTTAATCGACTGGAAAATTGCCATTTTTCAAACGGCCTTCAAATTTGATGAAATTAATTTTTTTTGGACCGTATCGTCAATACAAAGCTAGAAATAAAATTTCTGTAATTTTTGGAGCTAGTATGTGGCCCCGGTAAATTAAAATGTACGTTAAAATGCAATATATTGATTCATATTTTAATTTAAAGAAAAACTGATCGAAACAATCGAATTGACTTACGGGACATATCCCATTACGTTCGGAATGGGGGTAATTGTCTAGGGCGACAGTCGTTGGATTCGATTTGGAGTTCGAATTAAAAACTAACTTTTTGAAATTAAAAATAAATTAAAAATATATTGGTCAAACCCCCCTTTTTATTTCTCATTCTCTTTCTCTCTTCCATCACATGAGAAAAAACGATGTCCTCAGCCCCCTCCCCTTCTACGCTGCTGCTCCCTCCCCAAGCGTCGCCGCACCACGCTCCACCACCTCCTCTCCTCTTTCTCTCTTCCAACTTGCAAACCCTATGCCCCAAATTGCAAACCACCACCACCGTGGGCCCCCTCCAGCGCTACCACAACCACCAGCACACTTCCTCCGCCCAATCAGGCATGCGCCGCCGCCCTTCAGCCCTCAGCTCCGGCCATGGGCCCAACCACCTCAAAAATCACATTTTTCACAAATTCCTGTTTTTGCATTTAACCCCCTGTCACTATTTTGCCAATAACTCCTAAACCGTGCATTTCTAGACCAAATTCGACAACCCCAAATTCAAAGAGCACGATTTTCTCTTCAATTTGGTATATGGTAGTCCTATATTGGATTGCGGAGATGTCAGGAAAATGCGTCCAAAGTCTGCTATCCAAACACTGTCCAAATGCTGTCTTTTCGCGATTTCAGGCGAAATGGCACATTTTCGGAAGGAATTCCACTAGGAAAAAGTTGTCCGGAATGGCGCGTTTGAGCTAAAATAAATGTTGGTGTGAAGATTGGTGTAACGACCTGGAGTTTTGCGACCCAGAGTACTCGACGTAAACTCAATGTTGACTACTCAAACATCGAAAATACCGGATAGTCCACGAAAGAAATTATAGGGTGAGGATAGATAAGATAGAAAATTAGAATAGAAGAAGAAGAAGAACATACAACATCTGAGTAAACACGAATCTCACAGCGGAATAAATAAATATATTTCATAGCATAACTTAGAAATATAAATTTGTACTTGAATATACATATCATTTCCAAAGTACAACACTTGCAACACAGCGGAAAAAACATAGCTGTATAATTCTAAAGCCTCCTGCTCCAGCTCTTCAAGTATCTGTAAATCCCGACTACTTGACTTCCCGTACAAAACTGGGCACCCAAGTGTTTAGGGAAAAAAAAAACTCAGTGTCATTAATGTGACTGGTGTCAGTAAACTCAAATTATTTGATTTAACTTTCAAAATCCTTTTGAAACAAAGGACAATCATAAGACCGATCCACACAAAACCACAAATGGTTTTTACCTTATGATAACCCAAATCATTAATAAAACAATATTATTCTGATATTATAATAATGTCTAACACAAGTAATATCAATCTGGTAGAAACGCTTGCATCTAACGTTGTACATATATAATATACAATCAAAACCGCGGGCTCTTATTTGAGGAATGGATTCCAACTATGACAAGGTATGGATCCACCTTCCGCTCAGTGTACTCTAGAAGCGATACACTGGAGTTCAACAAGAACATCTTGCAACTCGGCCACATATGACCGACCACTTATTTTCTTGAATGTATCGAATATATTGTCACCTTACAGTTGGTAAACCAACATAACCATTCCCGGGAGATATAGAATTGAAAGAAGTAACAAATATGAATATTCTCTAGATGGTGACAATATACCCTACTTGGTTGCGAACTACTTAGCCATGTTGCCAGCCCGATTTCGGTCATTTCCCAGTTGATGAGGCTCGATGTAAAAACGTATCTTTTAACAGATCACTCCTCCATTTACTTCAAATGCCACATTGTCATACCCGTCAAATCATAAATTGATTTCCCCAAAAATACCATGGGTTTAAGCTAAGAGAAACGAATTCCTTCCCCACCAACGTAAATATGATTGAAACGATCAACTTACGCAATCTACCAGATACACTCTGTCAGACATTCATCCACTCAAGTTGTCCTGTGACTGTTCAAACTGAAGGCACTATTCCGTACATCCATCCTAGGCAATCTCTACCTAGGACTTGTACAACAGCCCTTGAAGTTTACTCCATCTTCAATTTGTCTTCTATCTATTTGATTCGAAACGCTAACACCCATACAGAGTGGTTCTTTGGATAAGAATCCAACCGTTCTCTCCGTGAGGACGGAAAAATGGTCAAAACTTTGATAGTCTGTGATTTAACTATCAAAGAAAATACATGTGCATACAATGATATTTTTTCCGGATGGAAATTTTATCGATCAATCATCATTTAACATTTATCTCTTTAGTTCATTAATTTACTTATCGCCTGTTTCCATATATTCTAAATTCTTATTTTCTATTATCAGAAAACATTTCTGATTCTTATTTGGAAAACATTTCCAAAACTCCTTCACTGGATTTAAATGGATGTTTAAATCAAACATCGCCATGCCAAATCAAACCATTTCACTCATTAACTAAATTCACTTAACCATCATTCACTATCAAACCTTACCATTCCTTAGTTAAGAAGGAAGCCAATCAAGTTGGTGTATAATTACTCTCAGACCTTAACTGAACAACGTTTTAAATTCGAAATAGTCAAAGTTTATCTTTTAAATCTTTAACAAACTTCCTTACGCAACTCTCTTTCGAATAAATCTCTGTTCAATAACTCTTTCCTTCAATAAACTATCTTCGATAATCTCTCTTCTTCAAATAACCTATACTCGAAAAACTCTATTCAATTAACACTATTCGATTAACTCTAATCGATTTACTCTTATCAGTTAGCTCTATTTGATTAACTCAATTCTATTAACTCTATTTGATTAACTATATTGGATTAACTCTATTTGATTTACCGTAACCGATTAATTCTAACTAATTTACTCTTATAAATTAACTCCTTCCGATTAAACTATATTCAATTAACTCCTTTCGAATAACTAATATTCGATTAACTTCTTCGAATAACTAATATTCGATAACTCCATTCGAATAACTAATATTAGATTAACTCCTTTCGAATAACTAATATTCGATTAACTCCTTTCGAATAACTAATATTCGATTAACTCCTTTCGAAGTACTAATATTTGATAACTCCTTTCGAATAACTAATATTCGATAACTCCTTTCAAATACCTAATATTCGATTAACTCCTTTCGAATAACTAATATTCGACTAACTCCTTTCGAATAACTAATATTCGATTAACTCCTTTCGCATAACTAATATTTGATAACTCCTTTCAAATAACTAATATTCGATAACTCCTTTCGAATAACTAATATTCGATTGATTCTCTTATTCGAATAACCTTATTCGATAACTCTTTCCTCGAATAAACTATATTGGAATAACTCTAATCCGACTAACTCTAATTCAGTTAACTCTATTCGAATAACAAATATTCGACTAACTCTTGTTCGATTAACTATACTCGAATAACTCTAGTTCGATTTTACTCTAATCGATTAACTCTAACTGATTAACTCTAACTAGTTAACTCTAACTCTAATCGATTAACTCCTCTAACTCATTTTGATTAACACATTTTGATTAACCCCTTTGATTAACTCTACGTCCATATTCAGTTTCAAATATCGATGTTGAAATCGATTCCTACTTCTCTACATAAGTCCTGACTTATATATTCTATTTACCCAATTATAAATATTTTATTTTATTTACAAAATATTATTTATGAATTAATCTTCTCAATCTATTGGTTACAACAGATTCCATTTAAGATCTTTGCTTTAAACCCATACAATGTTATACCCGTGTGCGAAGCACGGGTCTAAACTTTCCTGATGTAAAATTCTATTTATTTGCCAAATATTTCCTTATATGACATTCTTTTTCATTTCCCAATAAATCCCTTTTATAACTCTATTTATTTTCTAAATAAACATTTCCCTTTTTATAACTCTATTTATTTTCTAAATAAACATTTCCTTTTTATAACTCTATTTATAAATGTTTTACCAATATTTCTCTTTTTATTTTATTTGTAAATGTTTTACAAATATTTCTCCTTCTGTTTTATTTGTAAATGTTTTACAAATATTTCTCTTTCTGTTTTATTTGTAAACGTTTTACAAATATTTCTCTTTCTGTTTGTTTTTCAAATATTTCCCTTTATATTGGTTTTACAAATAATTTCCTTTATATTTGTTTTATAAATAATTTAGCTTATAAAATCCCTTGATTTTATAAATATTCCTTTATATGAAATCCTTTGATTTTATAAATATTCTATTCCAACATACAGTTTGAAATCTTCCTTCTATATAAAATCTTTCGATTTTATATAATATTTTATTTCAATATAGTTATTGAAATTTTCCTTTTTCATCCCAGGGTTTTCTTACGGTATTTAAAGTACCAACAACAGTGATCAATATCATTCAAACACTTATAATCAACAACAGATTATATATCACATTATATATCGTAATATATGAAACAAAACAGTATTTTATATATTGAGGAACCCAGTTGGGTCCCTCCAACCTATTTCCCTACATCACAGATGTTAAACAATATAATTAACATCGATTTCATCTCAATGTGAAATATTCCGCTAAACAGAACCAATATTTGATTAAAGATTTATATATATATCGTTATCTATAATTTCAACCAATACATAAGCAATTCAACCAAAGACTTAACACACAGCAAGGAAAAGATAATTATCATTTCTAAAAATATGTTGTAAAAATATAATTGTTCAGAGTTGGTGAGTTTTACTCACATTGGATGATCATCGTTAATAACGATAACCATCGCTTGCTTTAGACGGATAATTTATTTTGCTATAAATTGTAACGAGCACCGATTCACTCCTAGTCAGCTTCATTGTGGAGCTCTCGTCCATACGATCCTAACGGATCTGACCGTTAAGAATTCTGATAACATAAGGTAAAGTTACGATGTTAAGAAGTTTGTACACTACTTTAAATTAAAACATACTTAAGTTATTTTAGATTTGGGCTCGAACTTTCTTAAGGCCCATCCGCTTCTGAAACACTCCACCTCCATTATGGTCACTCACAAAGGGAATGCCTTAACTTTGGTGGAGGTTTATAAGTAAAAGTCACAGATAAACACAAGACAGGTATAAATACACATATTTTAAACAGTGGAAAACAAACAGGCTTTTATTTCATCAGTACGTGTTCATACAAAACATTTCCATAATTATCTCAAAATACTTCCAACATTACAACCTCATTACTGTCTTGATTATTAAAGAAGCATAAAAAATAAATAAAGTAACAAAAATCCCCATAGTGATTAGTGATATCCAAAGCCAAAATCCGAGCAAAAGAGATCCAAACCATACATCTACGGTCTTGAAGCAAGCAAAGAGTCTTACTAAGCTGGGTTGTTTCCTCCCTGTGGACCTGGGGGGGGGGGGGGGGGGGACGAAAGAAAAGAAGACGAAAAGAAAATAGAGTCGGACATAAAGCTTGAGTAAATCTAGTGACCCTTCAGTATGTGAATAAGAAAAAGGGGCATGATAGATATAAACTGAAAACAGGAAAGTATCACAAGCTTAGGAAGTGTTGTTTAGAATCGAATGTACTATTGCACCCACACTATATCTCTGCACCTACTTCAGCTTATTCTAACTGGCACCCCATGCTGAGCATGAAGTGATCCCCATTTTCTAAAGATCGGCTCCTACTCGCATAAACATATGTGTCATACGGCCCCCAAAGATTGTAGATACCTATGCTGGCCCTACCATGGGGTGTATCAAGACTTATGGTGGAGCTCGACACAAACCTTAGAATGCATAGGTTATACTACTGGTGCCCCAGTGCCCTGTTTGTCTGCTCCGAAGTGTGTGCACGCCCGCACTCCGTTAGAACCCACACTTTTGCACCCACCGCCGTCGCTTTGACCGCTTACAATCGGCCCAGTAATCGTGCCCCACCCTACCTAGTTTCAGGGTACCGTGATACCTAATTGGGTTACTGCTGAAATGGGTTCCCGTTACTAGGGTTTTCTACTCAAACATGTAAGTGGTTAAGTGTCTGTATTTACATAACCCTACCCATCAATTTCATTAACATGTTGAATTGGTTAAGTGTTTTAGTTAACTTAACCCTACCATCTGTCCTTAGCCTTTTAAAGCACCGACCACTCACATTAGACAGATATTGTAACGGTTACTGGATATGCCGGTCGGTTTCGGGCAAATTTACTGTAACGACCCGGAAAATCTGAACCAATTTAAAATTTTTAAATTGGCTAAAATAGTAGATTTTAAATATTTAAAATAAATATTTTAAATAATAGCAATGAAAAGTGAGTTTGAATCGACGTTTGAAAATGAATATAATTAATTATAATTATAAACAAGGCCTGAAATGGCGTTGCAGTTTCAAAAATTGAATTCAAACTTTGTCGGACTGTACCGGGTGCAAAACAAACCGGATTTGAGTGAAACCAAAAATATTTAAATCTGTTAGTGAATACGTTTCTAACGAATCTGAAAAATCGAAGTTTCATAGCGGAAAGCAAAAGTTATGGCCAAATGAATTTTCAGAAAGGTCACTATGGAATTTATATAGGCCGTGAAATTGGCCATTTTGCATATGACCTCAGAATTCGACGAAACCACTTTTGTTGGATCCGGGATGGGAAGTTATTGGTAGATTTCAAGTTTCATAATTTTTGAAGCTAGTATGTAAGCGTGGCAAAGGAAAACGTGTTTTGGTCAATTATAGTTAAATTAGATCGACCAAAAATGGGCCTTTTTGCAAACGGTCTCAGAATTCGATGAAACTAGTTTTGTTGGGACCGTATCGTCAAAACATAGCCAGATTTATTTTTCTGGAATTTTTCGAATTAGTTTGTGGCCCTGGCAAATTGAAATGTATGTTCAAATCGAATATTGAATGTTATATATTTTAATTTGAATAGAAACTGACTGAAACAGTCGAATGGGCCTACGAAACATACCCCATTGTGTTCAGAATGTGGGGAAAATGCTAGGGACGACAGTCGTTGGGTTTAGATTGGTGGTCGTGTCAGAAAACCCCTTTAAAACCCACCGGCCAATCATAATTTTTTTAAAAAAAAAAAGAAAAATCCTCTTTCTCTCTCCCCGACGTCGAAGGCGGAAACTGCTTTAAACCTTCCCCCTCATTTTCCTATTAATCCACGCCGAATTAGCTCGTGCCACAGTTGAACTTTTTGAAGATCTTCTCGAGATCTTCAAATCCATATAAAGTTTGGATTTTTTTCATTGAATGGTTTGGGAGAATCGAGCCTCTGAACATCCACCGTGCAAACCGCCGCCGCCGCGCCATCTAACCACCGACCTGGACCCCACCACGTCGCGCCAGTGCACCTCTCCTCCCCCTTCGACGCTGCGAAGGCCGATCGACGAATAGCTACACGGATTTTGAGATAAATCCAAACCTAGTTTTGAACGAAACAGCTGACGTACGACTTGTTTTATTTTCAACTATAGTAACACCTTTAAACCATTGCAAACTTTGAAAAATCATATCCTTTTGCTATGTGGTCGAAATTCAGTGAAATAAGAGACAGTGGACTCGTGTCGACGTCTTCTGCATTCTAGAAGAGACCGCATATTTTTTGGAGCCTTCTGCTATTTTTGGTGGAGTGGAACCCAATGTGAGCTTTCTAATTGATAAACGATATGGAAAACGACGATGTATAAATTATATAGTCGATGTATGGGTTATATAAGCGTTGTATACCTCATGTATAAGCGTTGTATAAGTTGTACGTTTGATGTATGAGTTATATACGCGTTGTAAAAACTATATATGTGTTGAAATAGAAGTGAATTGCTATATATATATACATACATATATATATATATATATATATATATATATATATATATATATATATATATGCCCCTCGTCCACAAACCATGGACGATATTTATTGGTTGTGATTGGTGTGAAAACTGATTGATAGCAAATGGTTGATAGGGATTGTTTGTGGTTGATATTAATTGATTGTGGTTGAAAAATACCCGTTTGTGGTTGGGAAATATTTGGTTAAAACCACATAGGATTAGTTTGTGGAAATGAAATAAATATACATGCCGCCTGCGTGCGAACTAGATGCATGAATCCCTATTGTCAAAAACCGCGAGGTTTTAAGGTAGAGCGAGGAGCCGTACTAGGGACGGTCCCGGTCTTAACTACCGTGCCGTTATGCTGCCGAAATTTCCTGAAATATTCATGTGTTTTTATTTATTTTCAATTGTTGAAACTATATTCATTTGTTAAGTGGAAATTCATGTATATAAAATAATCGTGGTTTGAAATAAATTGTTTTGTATAAAAAATCACATTTTTATCATCTGTTTGAACTGTATAAAATAGTCAAGTTTTGAAATAAATTGTTTTATATTAAAAATCACATTTTTATCATCTGTTTGAACTATATAAAATAATCAAGTATTGAAATAAATTGTTTTACAATAAAAATCACATTTTTACAATATCATGAACTGTGGAAAATGGTGATGTGTCGAAATAAATATCTATTGGATAAAAATATCATTTTTATCGATAGTGCGAAGTGAAAATGGTTTTGAAATCGAAGAATGAAATATATAGAAATATATATAATTATAATTTATCGAATAACGAAGCTGCAGTTCGTATTTTGAAACCGTGATTTCAAACGATTAGTGCGGGAGATCCGACCATCAGATTTTCCTGAAACCACAACCGTTGGGTTCGCCTAGGAAATATCTTTCCAACGGCACCAACTTTGTAAAGATCCAACGGTTGGATTGTCTGGAATGTTTAATTCAATTCTGAGGAAAAACAGCGCCAGAATCGATCATATTTATATATATACATATATATATATATATAATTAAATTAAATCGAATAACGACGCTGTAGTTCGTATTTAGAAATCATAACTTCAAACGATTAGTGTGGAAGATCCGACCGTCGGATTTTCCCAAAACTGAAACCATTGGATTCGTTTTGAAAACATCTTTCTAATGATATAAATTTGGTGAAGATCCAACGGTCAGATTTTCAGATATGTGTAAATCAAATCTGAAGAAAAACAAGGCCACAGCCGCGTTATGGCCTGAAGCGTCGTTTTAATGAATTTCCTACTTTTAAATAAATAAAATGATAAATCGTGATAAAATATTATAAACGATATGGAATGGAAATAAATGGAATTTGCTCGATTTATGTGATATTTGAAAGTTGAATGTGTTTGGTGTGAAAATTACATTAAAGAACAAAATTGGTGTTGTCGAATAATTTAACCATTGGAATGAATTGATTTGAAATTCTAAATATACGTGAATTATTTGAAAAGGCCGAGTTAATTCTCATTTCAAATAATTGATCGACGAGTGAAAGTCGAAGATATGAAGACGGTGCAAGACCGATGATCTTCACGTCGAATGGAGGGGTGCTACTGATGCTCATGATAGGATTAGCTACCTTGACAGGGTTGAAGTAGTAGCCACCCGGACGTACTTGTTGATTGAACGGATTGCGAGGTATTGAGTGCCTCCGGTTTCGTACAGACCCAGAACGAATGTGTAAATGGACTACGTGTCTGACATTGGATTTTGTTCTGTGCAGATTAATCTCTATTAAATATATATCTGTTTGGCGACAGAGAATTTATTCTCTTGCTTAACTCCCTTCTCTGAGACGTACGAGCCCAGAGGTTATATATCGATAGAAATCAGTCGCACGGGGTGGATTGCCTGTGTGGCACGCCTAAATGATAGATGATCAAGGCTTCTGTTGAAAAGCAAAGTCTTGTGGTTGATGATAAAAGCACAGCCTGTGTGACATAGCTTTGTGTATAATGTGAATTCGCGAGCCTCACACCCCAGGATGGACCAGAAACGGGAGAAGGATCCTGGGAAGGCATGTGTTTCTTTCTAGCTAGGGTGGTGTCAGTGACCTACCAGCCCTGACATTTATAAACTTTTCACCTATGTGGTTGTTGTTGTTGCGAGGCGCCACAGATATATCGGTCGATCCGGGACCGATGAAGTCATTGGGCTCATTTACGCCCCAAAGGGTGGGGATACGCAGTGTTCAGGCATTTTAATCCACATCGGTGGACCGACCCTGTGGCTCCAAAGGGTCGATGCGTTCTGATCCTGGGACATGGGCTAGATTGTCTTGAATTCGATGAGGACTATCTTTTGCCTCGGTTCATGATGGAAATCCAATTTCCAAATACGACATCGTGCGGTTTTGATTGTATATATACATATGGCGACATGATATATGGTTCCCATGCCGCCTATGATTGATAGTTATGATTGAAATTGTTTTTGAAACATATACACACTAGCAATAATATCAAATGATTTGTTTTGCTCGTCTCAAGCATATTTTGGCCATTATAAGATAAAACTCTATCCTCTGGTGTGTGTTGCAATGTGTGATGGGAACTGAGTCTTATAATGGCTTCATTTTTATAAAAAGCATTGCGATGTTTAAAAGATCTATTTGTTTTAAAGCACTGGCAATCCAATGGTGTAAACCCGTTCCGCGAAAGTGGCATGGCCCTGTGATTGGCCGTATTTAAAAATTTGTTAAGTAGATTTCTCATACAAGTCCCATGACTGACTCGTAGTTTGTTTCACTTGCAAACTCGGGTGCCCCTATTTCTACACGGGCAGCCTTGTATTCAGGTTTTAGCAGGCTCTTTCTGGACAGCTGGAGCTGAAGATGGATTCTATCATTTATCTCTTTTTATGCTGTTCAGCTCCTGTTGTACATATTATGTTTTCTTTTCCGTAGTGGACATTTATGTCTAGCTGAACTGTATTTTGTACTAAGCAAGATCCTATATACTGTGTAACTCTGATGATTATATTTATCCAGTGTATTCTATTGGGCATTATCTGTTGTATTTATTTATTTCTGTTCTGTTATTATCTGTTTATGTGTTATATTCCAAAGATTACCCTCGCCACCGTCTTATCGGGAATGGGGTTGTCACAAACGTGGTATCAGAGTTTTGGTTAAGCTTAGTTCTGGAATATAACATATTAACGAACTCGTCCGAAATAGAACCAGTAGTGTTCTAGAACGAGTAACTCATTACAGATAGGATCAGTAATATCCTAGTATGAGTATAACAGAATGAAATACACTTTGATAGACACATTTACATTCAAGTATCTGTCTCTATGTTTCAAAATTACTTTTTCTGTTGGCCTAACACTTTTTCTGCTATTTGCAGACATAGAAAATGAGTGGCAGAAGCAGAAGAAATAATCCTATGGTTCAACAAATTAATGAGCCAGTTATACTCCCTCAGCCAGGATCGGTTATAGAAGCTCTATTTAAAAGATATCGAAATCTGGGAGGAGTACCATTCACGGGCAATGAATCTATTATTCAAACTCAGGCTTGGATGAGTTCTACTGAAAGAATTTTTGAAAGTTTCTAGCTGAGAGATGACCAGAAAAGATTAGTGGCATCTTGGGCACTCAAAGAAGATGCTTTAATCTGGTGGGAAACAATCATTAAAGATAATCCAGAAGGTGATATCACCTGGGGTATGTTCAAACAACTTTTCAGTAAAAAATTTGTTCCTCCAGAAGTAACTGAGCGGTTATGTGATGAATTCTACTATTTGATACAAGGAGATATGAATATCCCATAATATCATAAGAAATTCAATGAACTTTCTCAATTCGCCCCTCATCTAATATGAGATCCAAAGAGGAAGAATCTGAGATTTATTAATGGTGTTCAGAGGAAATACCAGAATAGTGTGATGGGCCATGTGAAGCTTCCTTTTTCTGAAATGATATACGTAGCTTATCAATATGAAGATCTTGATAGGCGAGGCCTTTTTTGTCGACGAAAAGGAAGTCAGCACTAGCAGTAAAAGGAAATCTAGAGGTGATATCCTAGAGACAAGTGCACAGCCTGAGGCCAGTATGACGTCTGTGGCCAGAAAGAAGCCAAGATTCAATAGGGAAAAGACTATGTCTGAGAAAGGACTAGTAACGACTGTAATATGCAATAACTGCAAGAAGCTAAGCCATTTTCAAGGGAATTGCAAATCCTCGAAGAAAAGAAGAAATGTTGGGTCAAAACCAAAGAACAAGTTTCAAGAAAATAGAAAATGCAGTGAATGCCATCAGGCGGGGCATCTTGCAAAGGACTGCCAGTTATCAAAGAAATCTGAAATAGTACAAGTAAATAAAGTGGCAGAAGTTCCTGCATCCTCGTCTAGTCAGGGAAAGTCAGATGTTTTAGAAGGCATGCTTATTGTCAAGAACATTCCAGTTAAAGCACTGTTTGACACAGGCGCGTCGAGAAGCTTTTGTTGCAAAGAATGCGGTTAGGAAATTAGATTTGAAATTGAAAAAGCTCAAAGAACCCATCACTGTCTAGAATCCGGTTGGGGGTTCCCTCAATCTTAGTTGCGTTTGTGGGGTACCTGTTTCCTTTTCTCATTATCGGTTTCCTTGTATCTCGATCGTCATGAATTTTACTGAGTTCGATCATATTTTAGGATTGGATTGGTTAACCAAATACGAAGCTGAGGTTAAATGTGCAAAGAGGGTTGTCAAGGTTAAAACAAAGCTTGCCAATATTGTAATTCCCTATGCAGGCCCGAATTCTGATAGAAAGGACTTCTGGGCAGCATTAGATATTTCTCCTGCTCTAATAGAACCTGTTCCTGTCGTTATAGAGAATATCCCAGTCGACATAGAAAATATCCCAGTTGTCAAGAACTTTGCGGATATGTTCAAAGAAGTTGTTAGCTTACCTCCGTAAAGAGAAATTGATTTTAAAATCTCTTTACTCCCGAAAGCAAGGCCAGTGGTTCACGCAATTCGAAGGATGACCTTGAAGGAGAAAGAAGAGTTAGATAATCAAACTAGACAGCTAGTATGGAAAGGTCTAATCAGGCCTAGTTTTTCTGATTGGGGAGCAGCAGTGGTATTTGTTCCGAAGTCCGACGGTACTCTCAGGCTGTGTGTGGATTATCGCGACTTGAATAAGCAGACATTGAAAAACAAATATCCATTGCCGCGGATTGATGATTTATTGGACCGATTGAATGGAGCACAAGTGTTTTCACGAATGGACCTAGCTATAGGTTTCCATCAGCTACGTATTGCCGAAGAGTGTGTTCCTTTGACAGAATTCAGAGGTCCGGACTTATTCTATGAGTGGTTAGTAATGTCGTTCGGCTTATGTAACGCTCCAGCTTATTTCGTCAATCTGATGAACAGAGTATTCAGAGGAGTATTGAATAAATTTGTTCTGGTTTTCATTGATGATATCCTGATCTTCTCTAAGTCAGAAAGCGAGCACGAAAAACATTTGGAACAAGTGTTAGAAATTCTGAGAAGGAATGTTTTAAAAGCAAAGTTTTCCAAATGTATATTCTGGCAGGAAGAAGTTAAATTTCTTGGCCACGTCGAGTCAAAGCAAGGAATTTCAGTGGATCCCAGTAAAATCACTGCTATTCAGAATTGGAAACAGACTCGTACACCAACATAAGTCAGAAGTTTTCTCGGCTGGCCAGTTATTATCGGAAATTCATTAAGGATTTTGCGAAGACATCCAGTTCCTTAACGAAATTAACTAAGAAACATTCGAGATTCAATTGGACTCCGGTATGCGAGGAAGCTTTCCAGGAGCTGAAATTAAAACTGACGACTGCTCCAGTGTTAACAATAATAGATGGCAATGAGGACTTGAAAGTCTGGACTGACGCTTCTAGAGAAGGCCTTGGCGCAGTGTTAATGCAAAGAGGTTAAGTGATTGCTTATGCTAGCCGTCAGCTGAAACTGCATGAGAAGAATTACGTTACTCATGATCTTGATCTGTTAGCCATCGTATTTGCTTTGAAAATCTGAAGGCACTACCTTTTGCGTGAGAAATTCGAACTGTATACTGACCATCGATCATTGAAATATTTGTTCACCCAGAAGGATTTGAATCTGAGACAGCAGCGTTGGCTAGAATTTCTTGCGGCGTACGATTTAGAGATTTTGTACACTCCAGGAAAAGCCAATGTTGTGGCAGATGAGCTGAGTAGAAAGAATGTAATAATCGCCAGTTTTATCATTACGACGTCATTGATTGATAAAATATCTGCGCTACAGAAGGATGATCACTTCATTCAAAGAATCAAAGAAAGAATACAGAAAGGCGAGACCTTGAGTTTTCAGATGGATGACGAGGGAATCCTAAGGTTGAAAGGCCGAATCTGTGTGGCAAACATTGCAGAACTCCGGAGAAAAGTATTGGATGAATGTCACAAAGCCAAGCTTAGTATCCATCTAGGGGTGAGCAAGATGTATAATGATATCAAACGCACTTTCTGGTGGAGATCTATGAAATGAGACATCTCCTTATATGTTAGCCGGTGTACTACTTGTCACCAAATCAAAAGCGATCAGCAGAAGCTCGCTGGATTATTGCAACCTTTGGAAATTCCCGGTGGAAAGTGGGAACAGATTTCAATGTATTTCATAGATGGTTTGCCCAAGACCAGAAAAGGAAATGACAGTATCTGGGTGATCGTAGATCGATTTACGAAGACCGCTCATTTCATACCTGTCAAATCGAATAGAACTGCTCAAAGTTTGGCGCAGATTTATTTCAAAGAAATTGTTAGACTGCACGGAGTTCCCATGAGCATCGTTAGTGATCGTGACCCGATTTTTGCCAGTAAATTCTGGGAAGCATTCCAAGCAGAATTGGGAACGAAACTGAACCTGAGCACCGCTTATCATCCTCAAACTGATGGCCAAACTGAGAGGGTGAATCTTATACTTGAAGATCTATTGCGGGCTTGTATTCTTGATTTTGGCGGATCGTGGGAAGACCATTTGCATTTGGCTTAATTCTCATACAACAACAGTTACCAAGCGAGCCTGACAATGTCACCATTCGAAGCATTGTATGGTAGACCGTGCCGATCCCCTGCTTGTTGGGTCGAACCTGGTAACAGACTTGTATTGGGGCCAGATATGATTCGCGATGCTGCAGATAAAGTCGACTTTGTTAAGACACGATTACTCGCCGCTCAAAGCTGATAGAAAAGCTATGCGGATAAGAGAAGAAGAGATATTTCATTTGCTGTTGGCGACTATATTTATTTGAAGGTATCTCCGATGAGAGGAGTTATCCGGTTTGGTAAAACAGGGAAATTGGCGCCCAAATTCATTGGTCCGTTTCCTATTCTTGAACGGATTGGAACTCTCGCATATAAGGTTCAATTGCCTAATTGGTTGCCCGGAGTGCATGATGTATTTCGCGTATCTCAACTTCGAAAGCACGTTCATGATCCAGACTTTATCATGGAAGAAGTAGCGCAACAGGATATAGAAATCACTCCAGAATTGGCAGTTAGGAGAGAGCCGCTAAAGATAATTGGCAAAGAAACCAAAGAGTTGAGGAACAAAAAGGTTCACCTAGTCAAAGTGCAATGGAGTGGAGATCCGCGAGATTGTACTTGGGAAACTGAGGAGAGCATTCAGAAAGCCTATCCTAGGTGTCGAGTGGATATCTCTGATTGACTCCGGTGCAAGTTATATTTGCCATACTTTACTTTGCATTACCATTTAATTCTCTACTCTGTTGTTATTTCTTTCCATGGATGTGCACTTTTACTTCTATAGTTTGATTAATTTAAAAAAAAAAGAGTGTATGAATTAATTTGTCTGATTTTGAAAAGTTAAAACAAATTGCTTTTTTGTTTGTGTTGTGGGATAGTAGATTTGATTATTTAAATTATTTAAACGATAGTTAATTTAATCAATAAGAGGATGAAAGGTAGAATTTATTCGATTAAACCACACATTGAACTGATTTAAAAATAAATAGAAATATATACATGTGCATTATATATGTTTGAACATGTAAATGGATAGCTGTTGAGTAAAGAATTATTTGCGTGCCCGACAAATAGGTAAACCTTAATGAGTTGGATGCGAAATAATATTATATCAACTCCTCTGAATGCCATTGGATGCGGAGTGCTGGATATTCTGTGTGTAATTAATAAATGTCGCTATAGGATAGTATTAATTAATTTTGAACTACATTACATGGCATACTTCTGAAGATAGGCATACTTCATCATATACCACATAAGCATTTGGAGCTTGTGTGACGAGGTGGAAGGTTTACCATACGAGCGAGAGGCTTGTATGGCGATGACTATATTTTACAGGTTGAACTGATGATTGATATGCACTATTTAAATTGTAACGATAAAATTGCCAGATTAACAAAAACCCACACGGGTCTGGAGTTGACAATAATCACGTCTCTCTAGTTATTAGATACGACACATGGACTATTTATTTCCCACACGAGACGAGGTGACGAGGATTTATCCTCTGGAGCATTTAAAATACACACTCCCTCAGGCTTTGATAGGGTGACGAGAATTTATTCTCTGGAGTTATTATCAATACACGCTCCCCTGTAAACACCAGAATATATCGCTATAAATATGTGTATGCTTATTAGGATTTATTGGGTACCTAATACGGCCCAATAAATTTCCAAACCTCTCTCCGTACAAAGAAGGTTATGGCGAAATTTTTCGAAAATTCCGGTTGTTAGCCAAATTTTTGAAGAATTTGAAAATTCTCAGAAACTGAAAAAGTTGGAGAATGGAAGCCAGATCGAACGTAGAGTTGATTAATTAAACCACTGATGACTTTGTTCCTTTTCGGGGACGAAAAGTTTTAAGTGGGGGAGATTGTAACGACCCGGAAAATCTGAACCAATTTAAAAATTTTAAATTGGCTAAAATAGTAGATTTAAAATATTTAAAATAAATATTTTAAATAATAGCAATGAAAAGTGAGTTTGAATCGACGTTCGAAAACGAAAATAATTAATTATAATTATAAACAAGGCCTGAAATGGCGCTGCAGTTTCAAAAATTGAATTCAAACTTTGTCGGACTGTACCGGGTGCAAAACAAACCGGATTTGAGTGAAACCGAAAATATTTAAATCTGTTAGTGAATACCTTTCTAACTAATCTAAAAAATCGAAGTTGCATAGCGGAAAGCAAAAGTCATGGCCAAATGAATTTTCAGAAAGGTCGCTATGGAATTTATATAGCCCGTGAAATTGGCCATTTTGCATACGACCTCGGAATTTGACGAAACCAATTTTGTTGGATCCGGGATGGGAAGTTATTGCTAGGTTTCAAGTTTCATAATTTTTGAAGCTAGCATGTGAGAATGGAAAAGGAAAACGTGTTTTGGTCAATTACAGTTAAATTGGATCGACCAGAAACGGGCCTTTTTGCAAACGGTCTCAGAATTCGACGAAACTAGTTTTGTTGGGACCGTATCGTCAAAACATAGCCAGATTTATTTTTCTGAAATTTTTCGAATTAGTTTGTGGCCCTGGCAAATTGAAATGTATGTTCAAATCGAATATTGAATGTTATATATTTTAATTTGAATGGAAACTGACTGAAACAGTCGAATGGGCCTACGAAACATATCCCATTGTGTTCGGAATGAGGGTAAAACGCAAGGGACGACAGTCGTTGGGTTTAGATTGGTGGTCGTGCCAGAAAACCTCTTTAAAACCCACCGGCCTATCATAGTTTTTTTTAAAAAAAAAAGAAAGAAAAATCCTCTTTCTCTCTCCCCGATGTCGAAGGCGGAAACTGCTTTAAACCTTCCCCCTCATTTTCCGATCAATCCACGCCGAATTAGCTCGTGCCATAGTTGAACTTTTTGAAGATCTTCTCGAGATCTTCAAATCCGTATAAAGTTTGGATTTTTTCATTGAGTGGTTTGGAAGAATCGAGCCTCTGAACATCCGCCGTTCAAACCTCCGCCGCCGCGCCATCTGACCACCGAGCTGGACCCCACCACGTCGCGCCAGCGCGCCTCTCCTCCCCCTTCGACGCTGCGAAGGCCGATCGACGAATAGCTACACGGATTTTGAGATAAATCCAAACCTAGTTTTGAACGAAATAGCTGAGGTACGACTTGTTTTATTTTCAACTGTTGTAACATCTTTAAACCGTTGCAAACTTTGAAAAATCATATCTTTTTGCTATATAGTCGAAATTCAGTGAAACAAGAGACAGTGGACTCGTGTGGACGTCTTCTACATTCTAGAAGAGACCGCATATTTTTCTGAGCCATCGGCTATTTTTGGTGGAGTGGAACCCAATGTGAGATTTCTAATTTATAAACGATATGGAAAACAACGATGTATAAATTATATAGTCGATGTATGGGTTATATAAGCATTGTACACCTCATGTATAAGTGTTGTATAAGTTGTACGTTCGATGTATATGTTATATATGCGTTGTAAAAACTATATATGTGTTGAAATAGAAGTGAATTGCTATATATATATATATATATATATATATATATATATATATGCCCCTCATCCACAAACCATGGAAGATATTTATTGGTTGTGATTGGTGTGAAAATTGATTGATAGCAAATGGTTGATAGGGATTGTTTGTGGTTTATATTGATTGATTGTGGTTGAAAAATACCTGTTTGTGGTTGGGAAATATTTGGTTGAAACCACATAGGATTAGTTTGTGGAAATGTAATAAATATAAATGTCGCCTGCGTGCGAACTAGATGCATGAATCCCCATTGTCAAAAACCGCGAGGTTTTAAGGTAGAGCGAGGAGCCGTACTAGGGACGGTCCCGGTTTTAACTACCCTACCGCTATGCTGCCGAAATTTCCTGAAATATTCATGTGTTTGATTTATTTTCAATTGTTGAAACTATATTCATTTGTTGAGTGGAAATTCATGTATATAAAATAATCGTGGTTTGAAATAAATTGTTTTAAATAAAGAATCACATTTTTATCATTTGTTTGAACTATATAAAATAATCAAGTTTTGAAATAAATTGTTTTATATTAAAAATCACATTTTTATCATTTGTTTGAACTATATAAAATAATCTAGTTTTGAAATAAATTGTTTTACAATAAAAATCACATTTTTACTATATACATGAACTGTGGAAAATGGTGATGTGTAGAAATAAATATCTGTTGGATAAAAATATCATTTTTATCGATAGTGCGAAGTGAAAATGGTTTTGAAATCGAAGAATGAAATATATAGAAATATATATAATTATAATATATCGAATAACGAAGCTGCAGTTCGTATTTTGAAACCGTGATTTCAAACGATTAGTGCGGGAGATCCGACCATCGTATTTTCCTGAAACCACAACCGTTGGGTTCGCCTTGGAAATATCTTTCCAACGGCACCAACTTTGTAAAGATCCAACGGTTGGATTGTCTGGAATGTTTAATTCAATTCTGAAGAAAAACAACGCCAGAATCGATCATATTTTTATATATATATATATATAAATATAATGAAATTAAATCAAATAACGACGCTGTAGTTCGTATTTTGAAATCATAACTTCAAACGATTAGTGCGGGAGATCCGACCGTCGGATTTTCCCAAAACTGAAACCGTTGGATTCGTTTTGAAAAGATCTTTCTAATGATATAAATTTGGTGAAGATCCAATGGTCAGATTTTCTGATATGTGTAAATCAAATCTGAAGAAAAACAACGCCACGGCCGCGTTATGGCTTGAAGCATCGTTTTAATGAATTGGCTATTTTTAAATAAATAAAAATAGCGATAAATCATGATAAAATATTATAAACGATATGGAATGGAAATAAACCGAATTTGCTCGATTTATGTGATATTTGATGGTTGAATGTGTTTGGTGTGAAAATTACATTAAAGAACAAAACGGGTTTTGTCGAATAATTTAATCATCGGAATGAATTGATTTGAAATTCTAAATATACGTGAATTATTTGAAAAGGCCGAGTTAATTCTCATTTCAACTAATTGATCGACGAGTGGAAGTCGAAGATATTAAGACGGTGCAAGACCGATGATCTTCACGTCGAATGGAGGGGTGCTAATGATGCTCAATATAGGAGTAGCTACCTTGACGGGGTTGGAGTAGTAGCCACTCGGACGTACTTGTTGATTGTACGGATATGCGAGGTATTGAGTGCCTCCGGTTTCGTTCGGACCCAGAACGAATGTGTAAATGGACTGCGTGTCTGACATTGGATTTTGTTCTGTGCAGATTGATCTCTATTAAATATATATCTGTTTGGCGGCAGAGAATTTATTCTCTTGCTTAACGCCTTTCTCTGAGACGTACGAGCCCAGAGGTTATATATCGATAGAAATCAGTTGCACGGGGTGGATTGCCTGTGTGGCAAGCCTAAGTGATAGATGATCAAGGCTTCTGTTGAAAAGCAAAGTCTTGTGGTTGATGATCAAAGCACAACCTGTGTGACATAGCTTTGTGTATAACGGGAATTCGCGAGCCTCACACCCCGGGATGAACCAGAAACGGGAGAAGGATCCAGGGAGGACATGCGTTTCTTTCTAGCTTGGGTGGTGTCAGTGACCTACCAGCCCTTACATTTGTATACTTTTCACCTATGTGGTTGTTGCTGTTGCGAGGCACCTCGGATATATCGGTCGATCCAGGACCGATGGAGTCATTGGGCTCATTTACGCCCCAAAGGGCAGGGACACGCAGTGTTCAGGCATTTTAATCCACATCGGTGGACCGGGCCTGTGGCTCCAAAGGGTCGATGCGTTCTGATCTTGAGACATAGGCTAGATTGTCTCGAATTCGGTGAGGACTATCTTTTGCCTCGGTTCATGACGGAAATCAAATTTCCAAATACGACATCGTGCGGTTTTGATTGTATATATACATATGGCGACATGATATATGGTACCCATGCGGCCTATGATTGATAGTTATGATTGAAATTATTTTTGAAACATATATACACTAGCAATAATATCAAATGATTTGTTTTGCTCGTATCAAGCATATTTTGGCCATTATAAGGTAAAACTCTATCCTCTGGTGTGTGTTGCATTGTGTGATGGGAACTGAGTCTTATAATGGCTTCATTTTTATAAAAAGCATTGCGATGTTTAAAAGATCTATTTGTTTTAAAGCACTGGCAATCCAATGGAGTAAACCCGCTCCGCGAAAGTGGCGTGGTCCTGAGATTGGCCGTATTTAAAAATGTGTTAAGTAGATTTCTCATACCAGTCCCATGACTGACTCGTAGTTTGTTTCACTTGCAAACTCGGGTGCCCCTATTTCTACACGGGCAGCCTTGTATTCAGGTTTTAACAGGCTCTTTCTGGATAGCTAGAGCCGAAGATGGATTCTATCATTTATCTCTTTTTATGCTGTTCATCTCCTGTTGTACATATTATGTTTTCTTTTCCGCAGTGGACATTTATGTCTAGCTGAACTGTATTTTGTACTAAGCAAGATCCTATATACTGTTTAACTCTGATGATTATATTTATCCAGTGTATTCTATTCGGCATTATCTGGTGTATTTATTTATTTCTGTTCTGTTATTATCTGTTTATGTGTTATATTCCAAAGATTACCCTCGCCACCGTCTTATTGGGAATGGGGTTGTCACATTCACACCGTAACTCAGTCTAACCTCGGGTCCTTATCGGGCTTCATGCTTAACCACCCACATTGGATAGGTATTATTGCGACTACTGGACAGCCGGGTGGGTCCAGGCAGATTTACATCACAACTCAATCGAACCTCGTGTTAAGCATATTCGTATTTTCTAAATTTACATATTTTATCACTTCTCAATTTTATATGTAAATGTCATGTCCTTTATTCTTGGGTATAACAATTCATACCGCTTGAATGTCATTGTCGTTGGCATGTGCCAGACATGCAAACATATATTTTTCATGTTTTACACCCAACGTTATTACCCCCGTTTGTACGTTTGCAACATTATAACAAATGTTGGGCTCGACACAATTCAGCCCAACTTTATAAACATGAGAAAAGGTGATATGAAGAACATGTAATATTTTACAATACATAAAGGTGTGTGGCACATGAACTTGCAATTTAGCGATTCAACTAACATAAATTATGGGTCATGTGAACTTGCATTCAAATCAGAGTATAACTAAGTAGGTGTCATATGAAATGGCATAGTTTAGGCTTATACAAACTTGGGCTTAAACATGTTTAACTTGGCATAATGTCAACCACAAAACTAACATGTTGTATATTCACCAAAATATCCAATTTTAACATCTAATCATATAGCCTATTTCAACATGAACTTGCATAGTTTTTATGTAACCCAAACGGTACTTAAAATAGATCTAATTATACTTGCAAATAAACATAAGAATGTGTTCATAGGTTTTGAGTCATGTAGGCATAAAAGATCTAAAATCTAGAACATGTTTACATAAGCTTTAACTTAGACTTAGGGAATGTATATAGTCCATGCCATCGACATAAACATAAAGGGATCAATTACTAGTTTTTGCCACAACTTGGAAGTGCTATTATTTTCATATACAAATGTCCAATAGGCTTGCATCAATCAATTTATGCCACAAATATCAATACACATGTCATGACAGAATTATTACAATACACAGAATTCATATCATTATTAAACAATAACACAATTCTATTTTCATTTACATCGAATCACGTCACAGTTTTATTCATATTCTGAAAGATCACTATACTTACAACGAATGCAGAATCTTGAATTCTAGATTCTGAGTTCTAAAATTGAGATGCGTTCCTTTGGGTAGATTAACGTTGAGTTGAATAATTTGATTAAGCTTTAGTTTTCTTCTTAATTTGATTCGTCTCTAAGCTCCTCTCTCTTGACGGCTATGCTCAATTCCTTACTGGCAGCATGACGACTCCAATCTTATTTTTTTTGTGAATTTTAGTTGAGACTTAGGATGTATATATAGATTTTTAGATTGTTTTGTGCCATCAGATGAAGAAAGGAGGAATCTAGACCATACAAAGTCCAAAGAGCCAGTCAAGAGGTGACATATCAGCCTTAATGACACACTGAGCCACAGAAATTCAAGCCAGAGCTTGACCCAGCCAGCCAGGTCAACCAGGTAGGTCGACTGGCAGGTCGACACCCAGGTCGACACCATGGTCGACCTGGGGTGACCAGGTTGAGACCATGGTCGACACTATGGTCGACCTGGTCCCTGGGCGGGAATTTTCCCGCCAAGCCCAATTTGAGCTTATTTTTCGAATTTTGAACTTGAAACCGAGCTGTTTGAATTTTAAATTTTATTCTGAAACTTCCGAAGGTCATAACTCCTTCATACGCAGTCCGATTCACGCAATCTCGGACTCTATCTCAAGCAGAATTCCGAGACGAACGCATTGGCGTAACCCGTTTCCCTAAATTCTTTCATTTAGAATTAGTTACACTTTAATTTGTGAAGCTTAATGTTATAAAATTCACAGGGTGTTACATTCTCCCCCTCTTAAAAGGATTTCGTCCCCGAAATCTTCAAGTTAGGAAGAATGTATATCCTACCATCCAGTCGTCCATCTACTCAACCAACAAACACAGGCGTCCACTGTCCTTAAAAGACTTCGAATGCTTCATGATCATATGCATAGTGTGTGTACATGTCCTTATCTAATGCAGAAATCAGGCGGTCTACTGATCCAGTTGACCTCCTTAATGCGAATCATGTAAGTGTCATGAATCCATTATGTATGCCAATTTTTCCTACTCATAATTCTACATGAGTGCACAACTTATTCGTACAAATGCGATAACCAAATGACAGCATATTGAGACGACCCGATTTCCCGTTCTCACGGAAACAAGGGTTATCTTTGGAATATAACACAGAAACAGAAAATTGCAGAACAGAATTAAATAAATACACCAAAAAATGAACAATAGAATATACTGGATAGAAGTAATCATCAGAGTTACACAGTATACAGGATCTTACTTAGTACAAATACAGTTCAGCTATACATAAATGTCTACAGCGGAAATAAACAAAATATGTACAATAGGAGCTGAACAGCATAAAAAGAAATAAATGATAGAATCCATCTTCAGCTCCAGCTATCCAGAAAAAGAATCAGCTAAACCTGAATACAAGGCTGCCCGTGTAGAAAAAGGGGCACCCGAGTTTGAAAGTGAAACAAACTACGAGTCAGTCATGGGACTGGTATGAGAAATCCATTCAACACATATATAATATGGCTAATCACAGGACCACGCCACTTTCGTGGAACGGGTTTACTCCATTGGATTGCCAGTGCTTTTAAAACAAATCTTTCTTTTAAACATCGCTATGCTTTTTATAAAAATGAAGCCGTTATAAGACTCAGTTCCCATCACACAATGCAACGCAAACCGGAGGATAGAGTTTTACCTTATAACGGCTAAAATATGCTTGATACGAATAAAACAAAGGCATTTGATATTATTACTAGTGTTTATATGTTTTGAAAACAATTTCAAATCATAACTATCAATCATAGACGGCATGGGTACCATATATCATGTCGCCAAATATATATATACAATTGAAACCGCACGATGTCGTATTTGGAAATTGGATTTCCGTCATGAACCAAGGCAAAAGATAGGCCTTACCGAATTCGTGACTCTCTAGCCCGAGCCACAGGCAAGTACTCAGTCAAGCCTTCGGAGCGACAGGGCCGGTCCACCGATGTGGATTAAAATGCCTGAACACTACGTTTCCCCGCCCTTTGGGGCGTAAACGAGCCAACGAATGACTCCATCGGACCCGGATCGTCCGATCAAACCGAGGCGCCTCGCAACAGCAACAACCACATAGGTGAAAAGTATATAAATGTCAGGGCTGGTAGGTCACTGACACCACCCTAGCTAGAAAGAAACGCATGCCCTCCCTGAGGTCCTTCTCCCGTTTTAGGTTCATACCGAGGTGTGAGGTTCGCGAATTCACGTTATACACAAAGCTACGCCACACAGGCGGTGCTTTGATCATCACCACAAGACTTTGCTTTTCAACAGAAGCCCTGATCACTGCATCTTAGCATGCCACATAGGCAATTCATGCCATGCGACTGATGTCCATCGATATACAACCTCTGAGCTCGTGCGTCTCAGAGAAGGGCGTTAAGCAAAAGAATAAATTCTCCGCCGCCAAACAGATGTATATTTAACAGAGATCAATCAACACAGAATAAAATCCAATGTCAGACACACAGTCCATTTACAAGTCCGTTCTGGGTCTGAACGAAACCGGAGGCACTAAATACCTCGCAAACCCATCGATCACCACGTACGTCTGGACGATCACCACTCATTATCCATATTTCGGGATGCCTCCCAATCAGGACCTCGGTTACCATCCAAACGAGGTGAAGATCTCCGGTCTTCGACCACCCTCTTCATCTTCGAATTTCAATCGTCGGTCAATTATTCGAAATGAGAATTAACTCGGCCTTTTCAAATAATTCACGTATATTTAGAATTTCAAATCGATTTATTTCAATGGTTAAATTATTCGACAACACCAATATTGTTCTTTAATGTAATTTTCACACCAAACACATTCAACCATCAAATACAACATAAATCGAGCAAATTCAGTTTATTTCCATTCCATATCGCTTATGATATTTTATAACTATTTATCGCTATTTTTATTTATTTTAAAATAGCTAATTTATTCAAAACGACGCTTCGGGCCATAAAGCGGCCGTGGCGCTGTTTTTCTTCAGAATTGATTTACACATATCTGAAAATCTAATCGTTGGATCTTCACAAAGTTTACATGATTAGAAAGGTCTTTTCAAAACGAATCCAACGGTTCCAGTTTCGGGAAAATCCGACGGTCGGATCTCCCGGTACAATCGTTTGAAATTTCGATTTCAAAATACGAACTACAGCGTCGTTATTCGATTAAATATATAATTATATTTATATATATATAAATATAATCGTTTCTGGCGCTGTTTTTCTTCAGAATTGAATTAAACATTCCAGACAATCCAACCGTTGGATTTTTGCAAGGTTGGTGCCGTTGGGAAGATTATTCCAAGGCGAACCCGACGGTTGAGGTTTCGGAAAAATCTAATGGTCGGATTTCCCGTACTAGTCGTTTGAAATCACTGTTTCAAAATACGAACTGCACGGCCTCGTTTCGTTTTAATTTTATTTATATTTATATATTTATATAAATATAGTTCATTCAATGATTTCCATATCGTTTTCACTTCAAATATTTTTCTAACACCTTAAAATTTTAGAAAATTTCGCCATAACCTCCCCTGCACCGGGAGCATCGGGAAATCGCAAATAGCTTTCCCGGTCCTTCTAATCTCAAAAAGAAAAAGAAAAAGCCAAGCGGCTAGCCAACAGGCTCATAAAATCATCACCCAAACAAAGTAGTAAACGTGTACCTATTTGTCGGGCACAAAATTTTATTCCTCTTCTCTAGCCCCTTTGCTATAACCTGTTCAATGAATATGCATGTACATATATATACAGTTCTTATCATTTATCATTTTCTATTCGACTTCATATTTGATTTCTATTCGGTTTAAAAACACCATTCATTCTAATGTTACATAAATAGGTGCAAATCATTTCATTAGCTAATTAATGAATATTTCAACTCATATATGTTTATTTTGAACAAGTGGCTATTTTTAACACTTCACATTTCAACGATTTATGCATACAATAAAAATGTGATTTTTATTGTAAAACCATTCATTTCAAAACACTATTTTTCTATATAGTTCATGTTGGTGATAAAAATGGGATTTTTATCATAAAACAATTTCTTTCAAAATATGAATACCATTCAACACATGAATTTCTAATCAACGAATGAATATCAATTCAACACATGAATGTTTTCTATTCAATGAATAAATATAGTTTAAACATATGAAAATAATTCAAACACACGAATATTATTCAAAATTTCGGCAGCATAACGGCAGGGTAGTTAAAACCGGCACCGTCCCTAGTATGGCTCCTCGCTCTACCTTAAAACCTCGCGGTTTTTGACAATGGGGATCATGCATCTAGTTCGCACGCAGGCGGCATGTATATATATTTATTTCATTTCCACAAACTAATCCTATGTGGTTTCAACCAAATATTTTCCAATCGCCAACGGGTATTTTTCAACCACAATCAACCAATATCAACCACAAACAATCCCAAACAATCATTCGCTATCAATCAATTTTCACAACAATTTCAACCAATAAATATCGTCCATGGTTTGTGGACGAGGGGCGTATATATATATATATATATATATATATTTATATATAGCAATTCACTTTTATTTCTCACATACATAATATTTTTAAATCAGAAATCTCACCAATAGCTATCCAATACCACGACTCTTCCTTTAGAAATCTTCGCCAATCTCGCCTTTTTTGTCGCTTTCGCCCGTATTCTCTACATATGTAAAAATCGAATTTTTACTATGTTATTCAATATATAAAAATCGAATTTTGACTTCGCTATTCAATATATAAAGATTATATTTTTAATATTCCTATGATGTAAAAATTATATTTTTATTTCTTTAAAAATATAAAAATCATATCTTACTTCTGTCTTAATAAAAATTCCGTCTTTCCCATTTTAAAAATATGATCTTTTCTATTCTAAAAATCTGATTTTTTTTTATTCTAAAAATCTGATCTTTCCTATCCTAAAGTTTAAATTTTTTTTCTTTTAAAGTTTAAATCTTTTTCTATTTTAAATCTTTAAACCTTTTTCTTTTTCAAAATTAAATCATTTCAAAATCAGTTTTAAATCATTTTTAAAATCAGTTTTTAATGCTTTAAAAAAAATCAGTTTTAAATCATTTTTAAAATCAGTTTTAAACCATTTTAAAAATCTATTTTTAAGTCCTTTTAAAAATCAGAATTAAATCTTTTCAAATCGAAATTTTCAGATGAAAATAAAATAAAATAAAAACAATTTACCTTAACCTGCGAAGAAGGAGGGGAAAAAGGAAACGTCGGCGGTAGGCTCTGGATCTCGGTGGTGGTGGCGTATAGGCTTCAGGGGGGGGGGCTAGGGTATAGGAGGGAATTATAATTTTATATATTTTTTTATTAATTAAAATAATTGCAGAAAGTTGACTTTTACCCACGACCTCGAAACGAGGCCCACCGCCTGTCGTCCATAGCGTTTAACCCCCATTCCGAACACAATGGGATATGTATCGCAAGCTGATTCGATCGTTACAATCAGTTTCCGTTGAATTTACATTTAAATCTCTATATTGAATTTTAAACGTACATTTCAAATTACCGGGGTCACATACTAACTAGAAAAATTCCAAAAAAATATTTTCTAGCTTCGTATTGACGATACGGTCCTAACAAAACTAGTTTCGTCAAATTCTGAGACCGTTTGAAAAATGGCCAATTTCCAGTCGATTAAAATCAACTGAAATCGGTCAAACGCGTTTTCCTTTGCCACGCTCACATATTGATTCGAAAAATTATGAAATTTGAAACCTAACAATAACTTGACACTGCGGATCCAACAAAAGTGGTTTCGTCGAAATCCAAGGTCATTTGCAAAATGTCCATTTTTAAGGGCCTGAATTCCATAGCGACTATTCAGAATTTTCAACTGGACATACCTTTTGATTCCCGCTATCAAATTTCGATTGGTCGGATTCGTTAGAAAGATATTCACTAACAGATTTAAATATTTTTGGTTTCACTAAAATCCGGATTGTTTTGCACCCGGTATAGTCCGACGAAGTTTGAATTCAATTTTCGAAACTACAGCGCCCTTTCAGGCCTTATTTATAATTATAATTAATTATATTCGTTTTCAATTGTCGATTCAAACTCAGTTTTCATCGCCATTATTTAAAATATTTATTTTAAATATTTAAAATCCATTATTTTAGCCAATTTAAAAATTTTAAATTGGTTCAGATTTTCTGGGTCGTTACAATCTCCCCCACTTAAAACTTTTCGTCCCCGAAAAGGAATAAAGTCGAAAGTGGTTTGATAAATGTACAATCACACAACACAACAACCAATCCAATTGTTTTTAACTTTCAAAAATATACTAATCAAATCCTATGCCCCTTAAAAATCATTCAGACTATATAATTAAAAGTGCACATCTATGAAAAGAAAATAACAATAGAGTAGAGAATTGAATGGTAGTGCAAAGTAGGGTAAATGTACCTTGCACCGGAGTCAATCAGAGATATCTACTCGGCATCTAGGATAAGCTTTCTGAATGCTCTCCTCAGTTTCCCAAGTACAATCTCGCGGATCTCCACTCCATTGCACTTTGACTAAGTGAACCTTCTTGCTCCTCAGCTCTTTGGTTTCTTTGCCGATGATCTTTAGCGGCTCTCGCCTCACAGCTAATTCTGGAGTAATTTCAATATCCTGCTGAGCTGCTTCTTCCACGATCAAGTCTGGATCATGAACGTGCTTTCGAAGTTGAGATATGTGAAATACATCATGAACCCCAGGCAACCAGTCTGGCAATTTAACTTTATATGCTAGAGTTCCAATCCGTTCCAGAATAGGAAACGGACCAATAAATTTGGGCGCTAACTTTCCAGTTTTACCGAACCGGATAACTCCTCTCATCGGCGATACTTTCAAATATACATAGTCGCCAACTTCAAAGGATATATCTCTTCTTCTTCTATCGGCATAGCTCTTTTGTCGGCTTTGAGCGGCGAGTAATCGCTTTTTAATAAAATCGACTTTGTCGGCAGCTTCTCGAATCATATCGGGACCCAACACAAGTCTATTTCCAGGCTCGACCCAACAAGCAGTAGATCGGCACGGTCTACCATATAATGCTTCGAATGGCGACATTGTCAGACTCGCCTGGTAGCTGTTGTTATAAGAGAATTCAGCCAAATGCAGATGGTCTTCCCATGATCCACCGAAATCTAGAATACAAGCCCGCAATAGATCTTCTAAAATGCGATTCACCCTCTCAGTCTGACCGTCTGTCTGAGGATGATAAGCGGTGCTCATGTTTAACTTCGTTCCCAGCTCGACTTGAAATGCTTCCCAGAATTTGCTAGTGAATATTGTATCTCTATCACTGACTATACTGAGCGGCACTCCATGTAGTCTAACTATTTCCCTGAAGTATATCTGCGCCAGACTCTGAGCAGTTCTGTTTGATCTGACAGGTATGAAATGGGCGGTCTTCGTGAAACGATCTACGATCACCCAAATACTGTCATTTCCTTTCCTGGTTCTGGGCAAACCATCAATGAAATCCATAGAAATATGTTCCCACTTCCAACCAGGAACTTCTAGCGGTTGTAATAATCCAGCCAATTTCTGTTGGTCGCTCTTGACTAGCTGGCAAGTAGGGCATCGGCTGACATATAAAGAAATGTCCCTTTTCATCGACTTCCACCAGAAAGTGCGTTTGATGTCGTTATACATTTTGCTTACTCCCGGATGGATACTGAGTTTTGACTTGTGGCATTCATCCAGTACTTCCTTTCGAAGTTCAGGAATGTTAGGGACACAGATTCGACCTTTGAGCCTTAAAATCCCATCATTATCAACTTGAAAACTCGAGGGTTCGCCTTGTTGAATTATCCCTCTGATCTTCTGAATGAAGTGATCATCCTCCTGAAGAGCAGATATCTTATCTAGTAATGAAGTCGTGATAATAAAACTGGCGATCATTTCATTCTTCCGGCTTAGTGCATCGGCCACGACATTGGCTTTCCCTGGAGTGTATAGAATTTCAAAATCATAAGCTGCAAGAAACTCCAACCAACGCTGCTGCCTCAAATTTAAGTCCTTCTGAGTGAACGGATACTTTAACGACTGATGATCTGTAAATAGTTCAAATCTCTCACCCAGAAGATAGTGTCTCCAGATTTTCAAAGCGAATATTATAGCCAATAACTCAAGATCATGAGTTACATAGTTTTTCTCGTGCGGCTTCAGTTGACGGCTAGCATAGGCAATTACTTGGCCTCTTTGCATTAACACTGCGCCAAGGCCTTCTCTAGACGCATCAGTCCAGACTTTTAAATCTTGGTTGCCATCGATGATGGTTAACACTGGAGCTGTTGTTAATCTCAACTTTAGCTCTTCAAAAGCTTCCTCACTCTCTTGAGTCCATTTGAACTTAGAATGCTTCTTTGTAAGCTTCGTTAAGTGGCCAGATATCTTGGAAAAGTCTTTAACGAACTTTCGGTAGTAGCTAGCCAATCCGAGAAAACTGCGGACTTCAGTGGGAGTACTAGGCTGTTTCCAATTCTGAATAGCTGTGATTTTGCTTGGATCCACAGCGATTCCTTCTTTCGATACTACGTGGCCTAGAAATTTTACTTCATCTTGCCAGAAGATACATTTGGAAAATTTGGCTTTTAATACATTCCGTCTCAGAATTTCTAGAACCTGTTCCAGATGCTTTTCATGTTCGGCCTTTGATTTAGAGAAAATTAGAATATCGTCAATGAAAACCAGAACAAATTTATTCAATACTCCTCTGAATACCCTGTTCATTAGATCGACGAAATAGGCTGGAGCGTTACATAAGCCGAACGGCATTACTAACCACTCGTAGAATAAGTCGGGGCCTCTGAATGCTGTCATTGGAACACACTCTTCGGCGATTCGAAGTTGATGGAAGCCTGTAGCTAGGTCCATTCGTGAAAATACTTGTGCTCCATTTAATCGATCCAACAAATCATCGATCCGCGGCAATGGATATTTGTTCTTTATTGTCTGTTTATTCAGATCACGATAATCCACACATAGACGTAGAGTACCGTCGGATTTTGGGACAAATACCACTGCTGCACCCCAATCAGAGAAACTAGGCCTGATCAGACCTTTCCATACCAGCTGTCGTGTTTGATTGTCTAATTCCTCCTTCTCTTTCAAGGACATTCTTCGAATAGCGTGAACTACCGGCCTTGCATTGGGAATCAAAGCAATCTTGAAATCTATTTCTCTCTGCGGAGGTAAGCGAACAACTTCTTCGAACACATCCGCATAATTCTTGACGACAGGAATGTCTTTGATGAGGTCAGGAATATTCTCTGTGATTTCAGGGACATTTTCTATTTGGGCTGGAGAAACATCGAGAGCTGACCAGAAATCTTTTCTATTTGAAGTTGGGCCTTCACATGGTATGGTTATATAATTTCCCAATTGTGCTTTTGCCTTTACAACTCTCTCGGCGCATTTAACTTCCGCTTCATATTTGGTTAGCCAATCCAATCCCAGAATAAGATCGAATTCATTAAAATTCATGACGATAGAGATTATAGGGAATTTATAGCAAGAAAAAGAGACTGGTACTGCACAGATCCAACTAAGATTGATGGAACCCCCAACTGGATTTTGGACAGTCATGGGCTCTTTGAGCTTTTTCAAATTCAAATCCAACTTCTTGACTGCACTCTTTGCAATAAAGCTTCGTGACGCGCCTGTGTCAAACAGTACTTTAACTGGAATGTTTTTGACATTGAGCGTGCCTTCTAAAACATCAGACCTCCCTTGCTTATCTGAGGGCTCAGAAGTTTCTGCTACTTCGTTTATATGTATTGCCTCGGATTTCTTTGAGAGTTGACACTACCGTGCAATATGACCTGCTTGACGACACTTATGGCATCTCCTTTCCCCATGCGGGTTCTTTTGTTTCATAGCGCGTTTATACCCACTCTCGATCTGCTTCTTTAGAGATCTGCAACTTATCGAGAAATGTCCTTGCTTATTGCAGTTAGAGCAAATAGTAGTTGTCACTGGTTCTTTCCCAGATCCAGCCCTTTTTCTCTTGGCACCGGGCTTTTTTCGGATCTCAGACGTCGTACTAGCTTCAGGAATATCAGTTTCCGACTCTGCTATGACCCTAGAACTGACTTCTTCTTCGTCGCATAACATTCCTTTCTTATGGAGATCTTCATACTGATAGGCCATATATATCATTTCAGAAAAAGGAAGCTTCACATGCCCCAATACTTTATTCTGGTATTTCCTTTGAAGCCCATGAATAAATCTCATATTTTTCCTCTTCGGATTTTGAATTAGATGAGGAGCAAAGTGAGAAAGTTCATTGAATTTCTTATGATATTCGGGAATGGTCATGTCTCCTTGTATCAGATAAGAAAATTCATCGCATAATCGCTCAGTTGCTTCGGGAGGAGTACATCTTTCCAAGAAAATCACTTTGAATCGGTCCCAGGTGATATCACCTTCTGGATTATTCTTAACAACTGAATCCCACCAGAACAAGGCTTCTTCTTTGAGCGCCCAGGAGGCCAGTAATCTTTTCTGGTCATCCCTCAGCTTTAATGCTTCGAAGATTTTCTCAGCCGAACGAATCCAAGCTTGTGTTTTCATAATTGCTTCTTCACCCGTAAAGGGTTTTCCACCCAGATTCCTATATTTCATGAATAGAGCTACTATATCCGGGTCAGTATTACTTCTTCTGTTTCTGGCACTCATTTTCTAGTTCTTCTGCAAATAGCAGATCAAGTGTCAGGTCAACAGAAAAGATATTTCAAAATATAGAGACAAATACTTGAATGTAAATGTGTCTATCGAGGTGTAATTTCATTCTGCTTTACTCATACTAGGATATTACTGATCCTATCTGTATGGAGTGACCCATCCTAGAACACTACTGGTTCTATTTCTGACGAGTTCATTCAAATGTTATATTCCAGAACTAAGCTTAACCAAAGCTCTGATACCACGATGAGACGACCCGATTTCCCGTTCTCACGGAAACAAGGGTTATCTTTGGAATATAACACAGAAACAGAAAATTGCAGAACAGAATTAAATAAATACACCAAAAAATGAACAATAGAATATACTGGATAAAAGTAATCATCAGAGTTACACAGTATACAGGATCTTACTTAGTACAAATACAGTTCAGCTATACATAAATGTCTACAGCGGAAATAAAAAAAATATGTTCAATAGGAGCTAAACAGCATAAAAAGAAATAAATGATAGAATCCATCTTCAGCTCCAGCTATCCAGAAAAAGAACCAGCTAAACCTGAATACAAGGCTGCCCGTGTAGAAAAAGGGGCACCCGAGTTTGAAAGTGAAACAAACTACGAGTCAGTTATGGGACTGGTATGAGAAATCCATTCAACACATATATAATATGGCTAATCACAGGACCACGCCACTTTCATGGAACGGGTTTACTCCATTGGATTGCCAGTGCTTTTAAAACAAATCTTTCTTTTAAACATCGCTATGCTTTTTAAAAAAATGAAGCCGTTATAAGACTCAGTTCCCATCACACAATGCAACACAAACCGGAGGATAGAGTTTTACCTTATAACGGCTAAAATATGCTTGATACGAATAAAACAAAGGCATTTGATATTATTACTAGTGTTTATATGTTTTGAAAACAATTTCAAATCATAACTATCAATCATAGACGGCATGGGTACCATATATCATGTCGCCAAATATATATATACAATTGAAACCGCACGATGTCGTATTTGGAAATTGGATTTCCGTCATGAACCAAGGCAAAAGATAGTCCTTACCGAATTCGTGACTCTCTAGCCCGAGCCACAGGCAAGTACTCAGTCAAGCCTTCGGAGCGACAGGGCCGGTCCACCGATGTGGATTAAAATGCCTGAACACTACGTTTCCCCGCCCTTTGGGGCGTAAACGAGCCAACGAATGACTCCATCGGACCCGGATCGTCCGATCAAACCGAGGCGCCTCGCAACAGCAACAACCACATAGGTGAAAAGTATATAAATGTCAGGGCTGGTAGGTCACTGACACCACCCTAGCTAGAAAGAAACGCATGCCCTCCCTGAGGTCCTTCTCCCGTTTTAGGTTCATACCGGGGTGTGAGGTTCGCGAATTCACGTTATACACTAAGCTACGCCACACAGGCGGTGCTTTGATCATCACCACAAGACTTTGCTTTTCAACAAAAGCCCTGATCACTGCATCTTAGCATGCCACACAGGCAATTCATGCCATGCGACTGATGTCCATCGATATACAACCTCTGAGCTCGTGCGTCTCAGAGAAGGGCGTTAAGCAAAAGAATAAATTCTCCGCCGCCAAACAGATGTATATTTAACAGAGATCAATCAACACAGAATAAAATCCAATGTCAGACACACAGTCCATTTACAAGTCCGTTCTGGGTCTGAACGAAACCGGAGGCACTAAATACCTCGCAAACCCATCGATCACCACGTACGTCTGGACGATCACCACTCATTATCCATATTTCGGGATGCCTCCCAATCAGGACCTCGGTTACCATCCAAACGAGGTGAAGATCTCCGGTCTTCGACCACCCTCTTCATCTTCGAATTTCAATCGTCGGTCAATTATTCGAAATGAGAATTAACTCGGCCTTTTCAAATAATTCACGTATATTTAGAATTTCAAATCGATTTATTTCAATGGTTAAATTATTCGACAACACCAATATTGTTCTTTAATGTAATTTTCACACCAAACACATTCAACCATCAAATACAACATAAATCGAGCAAATTCAGTTTATTTCCATTCCATATCGCTTATGATATTTTATAACTATTTATCGCTATTTTTATTTATTTTAAAATAGCTAATTTATTCAAAACGACGCTTCGGGCCATAAAGCGGCCGTGGCGCTGTTTTTCTTCAGAATTGATTTACACATATCTGAAAATCTAACCGTTGGATCTTCACAAAGTTTACATCATTAGAAAGGTCTTTTCAAAACGAATCCAATGGTTCCAGTTTCGGGAAAATCCGACGGTCGGATCTCCCGGTACAATCGTTTGAAATTTCGATTTCAAAATACGAACTGCAGCGTCGTTATTCGATTAAATATATAATTATATTTATATATATATAAATATAATCGTTTCTGGCGCAGTTTTTCTTCAGAATTGAATTAAACATTCCAGACAATCCAACCGTTGGATTTTTGCAAGGTTGGTGCCGTTGGGAAGATTATTCCAAGGCGAACCCGACGGTTGAGGTTTCGGAAAAATCCAATGGTCGGATTTCCCGTACTAGTCGTTTGAAATCACTATTTCAAAATACGAACTGCACGGCCTCGTTTCGTTTTAATTTTATTTATATTTATATATTTATATAAATATAGTTCATTCAATGATTTCCATATCGTTTTCACTTCAAATATTTTTCTAACACCTTAAAATTTTAGAAAATTTCGCCATAACCTCCCCTGCACCGGGAGCATCGGGAAATCGCAAATAGCTTTCCCGGTCTTTCTAATCTCAAAAAGAAAAAGAAAAAGCCAAGCGGCTAGCCAACAGGCTCATAAAATCATCACCCAAACAAAGCAGTAAATGTGTACCTATTTGTCGGGCACAAAATTTTATTCCTCTTCTCTAGCCCCTTTGCTATAACCTGTTCAATGAATATGCATGTACATATATATACAGTTCTTATCATTTATCATTTTCTATTCGACTTCATATTTGATTTCTATTCGGTTTAAAAACACCATTCATTCTAATGTTACATAAATAGGTGCAAATCATTTCATTAGCTAATTAATGAATATTTCAACTCATATATGTTTATTTTGAACAAGTGGCTATTTTTAACACTTCACATTTCAACGATTTATGCATACAATAAAAATGTGATTTTTATTGTAAAACCATTCATTTCAAAACACTATTTTTCTATATAGTTCATGTTGGTGATAAAAATGGGATTTTTATCATAAAACAATTTCTTTCAAAATATGAATACCATTCAACACATGAATTTCTAATCAACGAATGAATATCAATTCAACACATGAATGTTTTCTATTCAATGAATAAATATAGTTTAAGCATATGAAAATAATTCAAACACACGAATATTATTCAAAATTTCGGCAACATAACGGCAGGGTAGTTAAAACCGGCACCGTCCCTAGTACGGCTCCTCGCTCTACCTTAAAACCTCGCGGTTTTTGACAATGGGGATCATGCATCTAGTTCGCACGCAGGCGGCATGTATATATATTTATTTCATTTCCACAAACTAATCCTATGTGGTTTCAACCAAATATTTTCCAATCACCAACGGGTATTTTTCAACCACAATCAACCAATATCAACCACAAACAATCCCAAACAATCATTCGCTATCAATCAATTTTCACAACAATTTCAACCAATAAATATCGTCCATGGTTTGTGGACGAGGGGCGTATATATATATATATATTTATTTATATATAGCAATTCACTTTTATTTCTCACATACATAATATTTTTAAATCAGAAATCTCACCAATAGCTATCCAATACCACGACTCTTCCTTTAGAAATCTTCGCCAATCTCGCCTTTTTTGTCGCTTTCGCCCGTATTCTCTACATATGTAAAAATCGAATTTTTACTATGTTATTCAATATATAAAAATCGAATTTTGACTTCGCTATTCAATATATAAAGATTATATTTTTAATATTCCTATGATGTAAAAATTATATTTTTATTGCTTTAAAAATATAAAAATCATATCTTACTTCTGTCTTAATAAAAATTCTGTCTTTCCTATTTTAAAAATATGATCTTTTCTATTCTAAAAATCTGATTTTTTTTCTTCTGATTTAGACTTCGGTAATGAATTACGGGTGGGGGGGGGGCAAGGTATAGGAGGGAATTTTTTTTTTTTATTAATTAAATTAATTGCATAAAGTTGACTTTTACCCACGACCTCGAAACGAGGCCCACCGCCTGTTGTCCATAGCGTTTAACCCCCATTCCGAACACAATGGGATATGTATCGCAAGCTGATTCGATCGTTACAATCAGTTTCCGTTGAATTTACATTTAAATCTCTATATTGAATTTTAAACGTACATTTCAAATTACCGGGGTCACATACTAACTAGAAAAATTCCAAAAAAATATTTTCTAGCTTCGTATTGACGATTCGGTCCTAACAAAACTAGTTTCGTCAAATTCTGAGACCGTTTGAAAAATGGCCAATTTCCAGTCGATTAAAATCAATTGAAATCGGTCAAACGTGTTTTCCTTTGCCACGCTCACATATTGATTCGAAAAATTATGAAATTTGAAACCTAACAGTAACTTGACACTGCGGATCCAACAAAAGTGGTTTCGTCGAAATCCGAGGTCATTTGCAAAATGTCCATTTTTAAGGGCCTGAATTCCATAGCGACTATTCAGAATTTTCAACTGGACATACCTTTTGATTCCCGCTATCAAATTTCGATTGGTCGGATTCGTTAGAAAGATATTCACTAACAGATTTAAATATTTTTGGTTTCACTAAAATCCGGATTGTTTTGCACCCGGTATAGTCCGACGAAGTTTGAATTCAATTTTCGAAACTACAGCGCCCTTTCAGGCCTTATTTATAATTATAATTAATTATATTCGTTTTCAATTGTCGATTCAAACTCAGTTTTCATCGCCATTATTTAAAATATTTATTTTAAATATTTAAAATCCATTAATTTAGCCAATTTAAAAATTTTAAATTGGTTCAGATTTTCTGGGTCGTTACACATATCAAGTTTCAACCACATACAAACATGAGTACATATATGCATATGCAGTATGAAGTGATTGAGCGGATCTAAAACCTAGGTTGTGTATGTATATGCATCCACGAGCAACTACTAGCAACCACTTGCAACCACCAACCATAACATGTTTCAAATACATGTTTACATCCAAAGGGGTTTCTACCTAAGGATAAAGGATAATATCGAGGAGATATACCTAAAAAGATAGATACAAGCACAACTTAAGGAAAAAGAGAGGTCAAAAATGTACCCTCAAAAAGAAAAGGGTAGGCCGCGCGTATTCTATCCTCAGTTTCCCAAGTTGCGACTTCCTCGGCATCGCTCCATTGAACCTTGACGAGCTTCACTTCGTGGTTGCGTAGCTTTTTGATTTCAGTTCCTACGATTAGAGTTGGAACTCTCCTTACAGTTGCTTTGCGTTCCACTTCGGTTTCTTCTAGAATGCTTGGCTCCACCACTTCCGCTGATTCATGTAGACATTTCCGGAGATGAGAAACATGAAAGACGTGTATTCTAGCCAATCTTTCAGGCAGATCTACTCTATAAGCCATTTTCCCCATCTTCTCGATGATAGGGAACGGTCCTACAAATCTTGGTGCTATCTTTCCTGCGGGTCCAAAGCGAACGACGTTCCTAAAAGTGGATACCTTAAGGAAAACCCTGTCCCCAACCTCAAACTCAAGGTCGGTCCTTTTCTTGTCTGCGTAGAATTTTTGTCTATCCTGGGCTGTCTTCATCCTTCTTTACCAACTCCCTTGCATGTGGGATGCATAGTCTTCCATCGCTTCTCAGCCAGCCTTTATCATCGATATAGTACCTACTGAGGTGACTAGAAGACTCACCCCTAATTAGCTTATCAACCGCTTCAACTAGCTGACGGTCTTCACGTTGTGCAGTCCCTATTGTATCCAAAAGAGTAGGGCGCACTTCAAGAGATGCTAACAAACCCAGTACAAAATCAGAGGAGGGCCTAAAGTTAAAACTGACTATATAGCCCAAGCTTTGCCTTTCTACAAAGAGCGGGCTTATGGTCAACTTCTTTTTGCTCAAGGCGTCTGCTACTACATTGCCCTTGCCTGGAGTATGGGAAATCTCAAAGTCATACGAGGCAAGAAACTCCATCCATCTATGTTGCCATAAGTTAAGATCTTTTTGCAAGAAAAGATATTTCAACGATTTATGGTCACTATACAGTTCAAACTTCTCCCCTAGGAGATAATGGCGCCAAGACTTAAGTGCAAAGACGATGGAGGCTAACTCAAGATCATGGGTTGGGTAGTTCTTTTCATGAACTTTCAATTGCCTTCCACCACAAGCTACTACCCTCCCTTCTTTTATCAAAATAGCGCCTAACCCCGTCCAGCATGCATCTGTGTATACTGTGAACATCTTGCTTCCATCTGGCAGAGTCAGAAGTGGGGCCGTTGTAAGAGCCCTTTTCAAGCGTTGGAAAGCAAACTCGCAATCCAAGTCCCAAGCGAACGCTAGATTCTTCTTTGTTAGCCTTGTGAGTGGAGCTGAGATTTTTGCAAAATCCCTAATGAACTTACGGTAGAAACCTGCCAGCCCTAGAAAACTTCTGACTTCGGTTGCGTTCTTTGGTGCCTTCCAATCTTGCACCGCAACTACTTTCGCGGGGTCCACGGCTAACCCTTCTTAGGACACCACATGCCCACGAAACCTTACTTCTTCTTTCCAAAAGTGACATTTGGAAAATTTTGCCTTTAGCTGATGTGCTCGGAGAGTATCCATGATTTCTTTCAGATGTTGAGCACGCTCTTCCTCATTCTTTGAGAAGATCAAAATATCGTCTATGAAGACAACCAAAATTTTGTTGAGGAATTCTCTAAACACTCTGCTCATTAGGTCTACGAAAAAAGCGGGTGTATTTGTCAAGCCGAAAGGCATGACAAGCCACTAGAAGAAACCGTCTGGGGTTCTGAACGCCGTTTTATCAATGTTGTCTTCAGCTACTCTTAGCTGATGGAAACTAGTTGCCAAATAAAGATGGGAGAAGACCGACGCACCTACAAGCTGATCAAACAAATCGTCGATTCGGGGAAGAGGGTGCCTATTTTTCTTGGTCAATTTGTTTAACTCCCTATAGTCGACGCAAAGGCGAAGTGAGCCGTTCGCTTTGGTTGCGAACACCACTGGAGCACCCCATTCCGAAATGCTCCGTCTAATGAACCCTTTTTCGAGAAGTTCTTTAACCTGCTTACTGAGCTCCTTTCTCTCCTTTGGAGCCATGTGTCTGACAGGTAAAGCTACAGGATTTGCATTATCCACAAGATATATGCGGAAGTCTATTTCCCGCCTCGGAGGTAAGCCCTTCACCTCCTCAAAGACATCCGGATATTCCCGGACTACTCTAACTGACTGCAAATTCTCATCAGAAGCATCAAGCGACTCTAGATAACTAAGCATAAAAGCGTATAAGGGATTACAAGAAATTTCTAGAGTGTTACCAAGCCGAGTCAAGAGTCTAACTACTCTTTTCTCACAATCAAGAATGTCACCATTACTGGATAACCAGTCCATGCCTAAGATCAAACCATATCCCGGGAAGCCCAAAATAAAGGCATTACAACTAAACTCAACGCTGAGAATAGAGATTTTCAAACCCAAACAAACCATTGACAAGTAAGCGGAGCCCTCAATTAGATTTGAAACCACTAAGGGATCCTGTACCATACTAGTGTCTAGATGCAGAGATTCTAATAAGGCAGATGAAATAAAGGAGTGTGATGCACCATAGTCAAAAAGTATGCGAACTGGATGATCATAAAGATAGACTACACTTTCTATAGAAATATTACTACCTCGTTCCTACGGAGGTGCCACCAGTGCATGAACTTGGCCCCCTGAAGTGGATCCAGCTTTCTGTCCCTGCCCTCGCTTCTTTGGGCAGTCCTTAGCCAAGTGCCCAGTCTCTCCGCAATGGAAGCACCCACCCATCTTCGCTTTCCTCTTTTGGCAGTTCTTGCGGATATGTCCAATATCACCACACTGAAAGCATGCCCCCATCTTCATCTTCTTCTTTCTACAATCCTGGACTATGTTCCCAACAATTCCACAGAAATAACATTTCTTCTTCTCACGTGTCTTGTTGTTATTGTTATGGTCCTTTCCTCCTTGACTATTATCCGTCTTCTTGTTCTGCGATTCTTCCGCTTGATGTTTTACGTAGAGGAGGAGGAGGAGTAAAAGCGTCTGTAGCTGGGGAGTAAGGTCCCCAGACATGCTTAAACGAAAAGGAAAGATTCAAAACAAAGGATAGAGAGAGATAGTGCACATGGCTTCGGGGGATTATGCCTTTTTTAAAATACAACACTTTTTCTTCAAAAATGCTTCTTTAAACTTCCTTTTGAGAACTATTTCAAATTTTTTTATCTTATCTGGTAAACCTATGCTCTGATACTAAGTGAAACACTCCACCTCCATTAAGGTCACTCACAAAGGTAATGCCTTAACTTTGGTGGAGGTTTATAAGTAAAAGTCACAGATAAACACAAGACAGATATATATACACATATTTTAAACAGCGGAAAACAAACAGGCTTTTATTTCATCAATACGTGTTCATACAAAACATTTCCATAATTGTCTCAAAATACTTCCAACATTACAACTTCATTACTGTCTTGATTATTAAAGAAGCATAAAACATAAATAAAGTAACAAAAATCCCCATAGTGATATCCAAAGCCATAATCCGAGCAAAAGAGATCCAAACCATACATCTACGGTCTTGAAGCTTGCAAAGAGTCTTACTAAGCTGAGTTGTTTTCTCCCTGTGGACCTGGGGGGGGGGGGAAGAAAGAAAAGAATAAGAAAAGAAAATAGAGTCAGACATAAAGCCTGAGTAAATCTAGTGACTCTTCAGTATGTGAATAAGAAAAAGGAGAATGATAGATATAAACTGAAAACATGAAAGTATCACAAGCTAAGGAAGTGTCGTTTAGAATCGAATGTACTATCGCACCCACACTATATCTCTGCACCTACTTCAGCTTATTCTAACTGGCACCCCATGCTGAGGGTGAAGTGATCCCCATTTTCTAAAGATCGGCTCCTACTCGCATAAACATATGTGTCATACGGCCCGCAAAGATTGTAGATACCTATGCTGGCCCCAACATGAGGTGTATCAAGACCCATGGTGGCGACCCGATACAAACCTTAGAATGCATAGTTTATACTACTGGTGCCCCCCGTGCCCTATTTGTCTGCTCTGAATTGTGTGCACGCCTGCACTCCATTAGAACCCACACTGTTGCAGCCACCGCCGCCGCTTTGACCGCTTACAATCAGCCCAGTAATCATGCCCCACCCTGCCTAGTTTCAGGGTACAGTGATACCTAATTGGGTTACTGCTGAAATGAGTCCCCGTTACTAGGGTTTTCTAGTCAAACATGCTAAGTGGTTAAGTGTCTGTATTTAACTAACCCCACCCATCAATTTCATTAACATGTTGAATTGGTTAAGTGTTTTAGTTAACTTAACCCTACCATTTGTCCTTAGCCTTTTAAAGCACCGACCACTCACATTACAAAGATATTGTTACGGTTACTGGATGTGCCGGTCGGTTCCGAGTAGATTTACACCGTAACTCAGTCTAACCTCGGGTCCTTATTGGGCTTCATGCTTAACCACCCACATTGGATAGGTATTGTTGTGACTACTAGACAACCGGGTGGGTCCCGGCAGATTTACATCACAACTCAATCTAACCTCGTGTTAAGCATATTCGTATTTTCTAAATTTACATATTTTATCACTTCTCAATTTTATATGTAAATGTCATGTCCATTATTCTTGGGTATAACAAATCATACCGCTTAAATGTCATTGTCGTTGGCATGTACCAAACATGCCAACATATATTTTTCATGTTTTACACCCAACGTTATTACCCCCGTTTGTACGTTCGCAACATTATAACAAATGTTGGGCTCGACACAATTTAGCCCAACTTTATAAACGTGAGAAAAGGGGAAATCAAGAACATGTAATATTTTACAATACATAAAGGTGGGTGGCGCATGAACTTGCAATTTAGCGATTCAACTAACATAAATTATGGGTCATGTGAACTTGCATTCAAATCAGAGTATAACTAAGTAGGTGTCATATGAAATGGCATAGTTTAGGCTTATACAAACTTAGGTTTAAACATGTTTAACTTGGCATAATGTCAACCACAAAACTAACATGTTGTATATTCACAAAAATATTCAATTTTAATTTCTAATCATATAGCCTATTTCAACATGAACTTGCATAGTTTATGTAACCCAAACGGTACATAACATAGATCCAATTATACTTGCAAATAAACATAAGAATGTGTTCATAGGTTTTGAGTCATGTAGGCATAAAAGGTCTCAAATCTAGAACATGTTTACATAAGCTTTAACTTAGACTTATGGAATGTATATCGTCCATGCCATAAACATAAACATAAAGGGATCAATTACTAGTTTTTGCCACAACTCGCAAGTGCTATTATTTTCATATACAAATGTCCAATAGGCTTGCATCAATAAATTTATGCCACAAATATCAATACACAAGTCATGACAGAATTATTACAATACACAGAATTCATATCATTATTATACAATAACACAATTATATTTCCATTTACATCGAATCACGTCATAGTTTTATTCATATTCTAAAAGATCACTATACTTACAACAAATGCAGAATCTTGAATTCTAGATTCTGAGTTCAAAAATTGAGATGCGTTCCTTTGGGTAGATTAACGTTGCTTTGAACAGTTTGACTAAGCTTTAGTTCTCTTCTTAATTTGATTCATCTCTAAGCTCCTCTCTCTTGACGGCTATGCTCAATTCCTTCCTGGCAGCATGACGACTCAAATCTTAATTTTTTGTGTGAATTTTAGTTGAGACTTATGGTGTATATATAGATTTTTAGATTGTTTTGAGACGTCAAATGAAGACAGGAGGAATCTAGACCATACAAAGTCCAAAGAGCCAATCAAGAGGTGGCGTGTCAGCCGTAATGACATACCGAGCCACATAAATTCGAGCCAGACCCAGCCAGCTAGGTCGACCAGGTAGGTCGACTAGCAGGTCGACACCCAGGTCAATACTATGGTCGACCTGGGGTGACCAGGTCGGCACCATGGTCGACCCTATGGTCCACCTGGTCCCTGGGCGGGAATTTTTCCGTCCAGCCCAGTTTGAGCTTATTTTTCGAATTTGAACTTGAAACCGAGCTGTTTGAAATTTAAAATTAATTCTGAAACTTCAGAAGGTCATAACTCCTTCATAAGGAGTCCGATTCACGCAAACTAGGACTCTATCTCAAGTAGAATTCCGATACGACCGCAATGGCGTAATCTGTTTCCCTTAATTCTTTCATTTAGAATTAATTACACTTTAATTTGTGAAGCTTAATGTTATAGCATTCACGGGGTGTTACAGCTTCCGCTCCACTTAAACCCCGTACCCGCACATCCTCCTTCTTCTTCCTGTAATATGCAGCTCCTTTATTCCTCCTTCAATACCGAAATCTAATGCCTTCTACTGCTTTGAATACTTCACAATTATTAAATTAAAATCACCTAAATTCACCATGGCATCTCCTCTTCATCATCATACCCTTAACACAGAACTCTGTCCTTTCATCAAAAATCCGTTCTGCTTGATTTTGAAATAGATTGCTTCATGAAACTACAATAAAAAATTACCCAACAACTCCTCAGTTCCTTCACTAATCGAAACCCGTAACCACCATAACACTCCTTTTCAACAACTACTTGTCCCCAATCACTCAAACCAACGCTCGATCCCCATTTCTCCCAATTGCGTCGCACAGTACTCGCTCGTTGCTGCTAAAACTCGCGACATCTTCTTGCTTTGATTCCCAAAAAAGAAAATCCTACACGCTCATAATTGAACCGAAAACTCAAATAAATTAACAGCTCGGGCTAAAACGCACTATAGCTCGATCAAACCCCAACCCTAGAAGCTGCTGTGTAAATTTCAGCGAACCAAAACCGATGTCAAACCCAACACAAACCATATAGAATTGAAGAGAAGCCTTTGGTGATTTGAAGTATAGTTGTATTATGATTTCTAGGATTATATTTTGCTTTCTATGAATTTTTGAAGATCGATTTACTTTACTGGAAGAACAAAAAAATCACGGCGGAAATACTTTGACCTAAGGATGAATTAGGTTTAGAAAAATTAAGGATTATTTATAGTAAGATTTAATATTTTTATAATCGATTTTTATATTCATGTTTAAGCTATTGCTGTTTACATTCGTGTTTAAAAATCCCTATGATCACGTACAATACCTAAAAATCACACGAACGGACGTGCAGCTACAGTTCAACATTATAAACCCAACGAAACTGGTTTCGTCGAATTCCGCTCCGTTTGCTCACACAGCGTATTTTTAAAGGTCGAATTATCGACTATTTTTCACATTAAAAATCGGTACAGCCACACATTGACTCTAAAAGTCATGAAACTTGAAATCTAACAATAATTTGATATTGCGGGTCCAACAAAATTGGTTTCGTCGAATTTGGAGGTTGTTTGCAAAACTAGCTATTGTTAAAGCTTTAAATAACCCATTTAAATATATAAATATATTAAAAAATAATTAAACTAAATATTTATAAATAAATATTATCATATATATATTCGCAATAGAATATCATACAGCTCCAATTGGATTCGATATTTCAAAATTTCCATTTATATCTATATTCGATTTATATAAAATCCTTTTATAATATAAATATATATTTATAAATTTCAAAGGAATTCTATAGCGACTTTTCTAAAATTCGATTTGATCATAAATCAAAATCTACACAATGAAATTCCAATTTTTCTCTTCCATTAGAAAAATATGCTTCACTAGCTCCTAACGTTTCTTGTTTCACAGAAATCTGATTTAAAACGGACCCTGTACATTCTGTTGAAGTTCGAATTGCCAAATAGCGAACTGCAGCGTCATTTCGAGCTTGATTATAATTATATTATAATTCGACGTTCAAACTGTCGTTATTTAAATATATTCATTATTCTAATTCAATTCTAAGCTGAATTAAATAATTTAAATTGTCCAGTTCACATTATATTGTCAATTCACTAATTCCGACTATTTCAGAATTTAGTATATTATTTAATTATTATATTAATTAAATATTCAATAGTTATATTAATTTAAACCATTTAAATTACTAAACCGTTTTTAAATATTTAAACAAATTAATTATTTGGCTGCAAAAATACATGTCGTTACAATTGGAGCTCGTTTGCTAATTCTGGAACCGGACAACAAATCCGGGCATTGGAAAAAATGTGAGTTTTCTCCGCATTAAAACTTCTATGGTTTTTTGTAACGACCCAGAAAATCTGAACCAATTTAAAATTTTTAAATTGGCTAAAATAATGGATTTTAAATATTTAAAATAAATATTTTAAATAATGGCGATGAAAACTGAGTTTGAATCGACATTTGAAAACGAATATAATTAATTATAATTATATATAGAATTGAAAATGGCGTGGTAGTTCGATAATTCGATTTCAAACTTCAATTGAATATACCGGGTGCAAAACAATCCGGATTTTAGTGAAACCAAAAATAGTGGAATCTAGTTGGTAATATCTTTCCAACGAATCCGACCAATCGAAATCTGATAGCGGGAATCAAAAGATATGTCCAGTTGAAAATTCTGAATAGTCGCTATGGAATTCAGGCCCTTAAAATGGGGCATTTTGCAAACGACCTCGGATTTCGACGAAACCACTTTTGTTAGATCCGCAGTGTCAAGTTATTGCTAGGTTTCAAATTTCATAATTTTTCGAATCAATATGTGAGCGTGGCAAAGGAAAACGCGTTTGACCAGTTTCAGTTGATTTTAATCGACTGGAAATTGGCCATTTTTCAAACGGCCTCAGAATTCGACGAAACTAGTTTTGTTAGGACCGTATCGTCAATACGAAGCTAGAAAATATTTTTCTGGAATTTTTCTAGTTAGTATGTGACCCCGGTAATTTGAAATGTGCGTTTAAAATTCAATATAATGATTTAAATGAAAATTCAAAAGGAAACTGATTGTAGCGATCAAATCAGCTTGCGATTCATATCCCATTGTGTTCAGAATGGGGGTAAAATGCTAAGGACGGCAGGCGGTGGGCCTCGTTTAGTGGTCGTATGTAAAAGTCAACTTTTTGAATAATTAAATAATAAATAATAATTAAAAAAAAAAATATTTTAATTCCCTTCCCTCCTTTATCTCCTTTCTGGCCCCCCCCTTTCATAAATTAAATCGGCAGAAGAAGGAAAAGAAAAAAAAGGGAAGAAAACCCTAAAATCTTAATCGATCGAGCGCCGTAGCCACCACCTCCCCGTTCGAGCGCCGTAGCCACCGCCTCCCCGTTCGAGCCCCGAAGCACCACCTCCCCGTTCGAGCGCCGTAGCCACCACCTCCCCGTTCGAGCCTCGAAGCCTCCGACGATCTGCGAGACCTTCCCCCCCTTTTTCTGTAAGTATTTCTTTTATTTTATTATTTTATTTTTATTTTATAAAAACAGAATAAAAACTGATTATGTTTAAAAATAAAAACTGAAAATGTTTAAAAATAAAAACTGAAAATGTTTAAAAGTAAAAAGTGATTATGTTTAAAGAGTAAAAACTGTTTTGTTTTTAAGAGTAAAAACTGATTTGGTTTTTAAAAATTAAAAACTGATTTTATAAAAAGAGTAAAACTGAATTTTTAAAAAAGTATAAAAACTGAATTTTTAAAAAGAGTAAAAACTGAATTTTTAAAAGTATAAAACTGAATTTTTAAAAGAGGAAAAACTGAAATTTTTAAAAAGTATAAAAACTGATCTTGTTAAAGTAAAAATCAGATTTTTATATATTGAAAGTCGAAGTAAAAATCAGATTTTTATATATCGAAAGTCGAAAGAAAAATCGTATTTTTATATATCGAAAGTCGAAAGTAAAAATCAGATTTTTATATATTGAAAGTCGAAGTAAAAATCAGATTTTTATATATCGAAAGTCGAAAGAAAAATCGTATTTTTATATATCGAAAGTCGAAAGTAGAAATCAGATTTTTATATATTGAATAGCATAGTAAAAATTCGATTTTTACATGTGTAGAGAATACGGGCGAAAGCGACAAAAGGCGAAGATTTCTATAAAAGAAGAGTCTTGGTATTGGATAGCTATTGGTGAGATTTCTGTTTTAAAAATATTATATATGTGTGAAATGAAAGTGAATAGCTATATATAAATATATATCTATATTTATATATATACGCCCCTCGTCCACAAACCATGGACGATATTTATTGATTGAAATGGTTGTGATAATTGGTTGATAACGAATGGTTGTTTGGGATTGTTTGTGATTGATATTGGTTGTTTGAGGTTGAAAAATACCCGTTTGTGGTTGTGAAATATTTGGTTTAAACCACTTAGGATTAGTTTGTGGAAATGAAATAAATATATACATGCCGCCTGCATGCGAACTAGATGCATGATCCCCATTGTCAAAAACCGCGAGGTTTTAAGGTAGAGCGAGGAGCCGTACTAGGGACGGTGCCGGTTTAACTACCCTGCCGTTATGCTGCCGAAATTTTGAATAATATTCGTGTGTTTGAATTATTTTCATTTGCTTAAACTATATTTATTCGTTGAATAGAAAACATTCATGTGTTGAATTGATATTCATTCGTTGTTTAGAAATTCATGTGTTGAATGGTATTCATATTTTGAAATAAATTGTTCGATAATAAAAATCACATTTTTATCTATATATAAAAACTATTGAAAACATTCATGTGTTGAATTGATATTCATTCGTTGTTTAGAAATTCATGTGTTGAATGGTATTCATATTTTGAAATAAATTGTTCGATAATAAAAATCACATTTTTATCTATATGTAAAAACTATTGAAAACATTCATGTGTTGAATTGATATTCATTCGTTGTTTAGAAATTCATGTGTTGAATGGTATTCATATTTTGAAATAAATTGTTTTATGATAAAAACCCTATTTTGTCACCTATATGAACTATATAGAAAAATAGTGTTTTGAAATGAATTGTTTTACAATAAAAATCACATTTTTATTGTATGCATAAATCGTTGAAATGTGAAGTGTTAAAAATAGCCACTTGTTCAAAATAAACATATATGAGTTGAAATATTCATTAATTAGCTAATGAAATGATTTGCACCTATTTATGTAACATTAGAATGAATGGAGTTTTTAAACCAAATAGAAATCAAATATGAAGTCGAATAGAAATTGATAAATGATAAGAACTGTATATATATGTACATGCAATATTCATTGAACAGGTTATAACAAAGGGGCTAGAGAAGAGGAATAAAATTTGTGCCCGACAAATAGGTACACATTTACTGATTTGTTTGGGTGATGATTTTGAGCCTGTTGGCTAGCCGCTTGGCTTCTTCTTTTTCTTTTTGAGATTAGAAGGACCGGGAACGCTATTTGCTATTTCCCGATGCTCCCGGTGCAGGGGAGGTTATGGCGAAATTTTTCCAAAATTTAAGGTGTTAGAAAAATATTTGAAGTGAAAACGATATTGAAATTGTTGAATGAACTATATTTATATAAATATATAAATATAAATAAAACTAAAACGAAACGAAGCCGTGCAGTTCGTATTTTGAAACCATGATTTCAAACGACTAGTGCGGGAAATCCGACCATTGGATTTTCCCGAAACCTCAACCGTCGGGTTCGCCTTGGAAATATCTTCCCAACGGCACCAACTTTGTAGAAATCCAACGGTTGGATTGTCTGGAATGTTTAATTCAAATCTGAAGAAAAACAGCGCCAGAAACGATTATATTTATTTATATATATAAATATAATTATATTTAATCGAATAACGACGCTGCAGTTCGTATTTTGAAATCGAAACTTCAAACGATTGTACCGGGAGATCCGACCGTCGGATTTTCCCGAAACTGGAACCGTTGGATTCGTTTTGAAAAGACCTTTCTAATGATGTAAATTTTGTGAAGATCCAACGGTTAGATTTTCAGATATGTGTAAATCAAATCTGAAGAAAAACAGCGCCACGGCCGCTTTATGGCCCGAAGCGTCATTTTGAATAAAATGGCTATTTTAAAATAAATAAAAATAGCGATAAATAGTTATAAAATATCATAAGCGATATGGAATGGAAATAAACTGAATTTGCTTGATTTTTGTGGCTTTTGATGGTTGAATGTGTTTGGTGTGAAAATTACATTAAAGAACACAATTGGTGTTGTCGAATAATTTAACCATTGAAATAAATCGATTTGAAATTCTAAATATACGTGAATTATTTGAGAAGGCCGAGTTAATTCTCATTTCAAATAATCGACCGACGATTGAAAGTCGAAGATGAAGACGGTGGTCGAAGACCGGAGATCTTCACCTCGTTTGGATGGTAACCGAGGTCCTGATTGGGAGGCATCCCGAAATATGGATAATGAGTGGTGATCGTCCATACGTACGTGGTGATCGAAGGGTTTGCGAGGTATTTAGTGCCTCCGGTTTCGTTCAGACCCAGAACGGACTTGTAAATGGACTGTGTGTCCGACATTGGAATTTGTTCTGTGTGATTGATAGCCATCAGTTGCACGGTATGAATTGCCTGTGTGGCATGCTAAGATGCAGTGATCAGGGCTTCTGTTGAAAAGCAAAGTCTTGTGGTGATGATCAAAGCATCGCCTGTGTGGCGTAGCTTTGTGTATAACGTAAATTCGCGAGCCTCACACCCCGGTAAGAACCTAAAACGGGAGAAGGACCTCAGGGAGGGCATGCGTTTCCTTCTAGCTAGGGTGGTGTCAGTGACCTACCAGCCCTGACATTTATATACTTTTCACCTATGTGGTTGTTGCTGTTGCGAGGCGCCTTGGTTTGATCGGACGATCCGGGTCCGATGGAGTCATTCGTTGGCTCGTTTACGCCCCAAAGGGCGGGGAGACGTATTGTTCAGGCATAATAATCCACATCGGTGGACCGGCCCTGTCGCTCCAAGGCTTGCCTGCGCGCTTGCCTGAGACATGGGCTAGATTGTCTCGAATTCGGTAAGGACTATCTTTTGCCTTGGTTCATGACGGAAATCCAATTTCCAAATACGTGATCGTGCGGTTTTGATTGTATATATATATCGCGACATGATATATGGTACCCATGCCGTCTATGATTGATAGTTATGATTTGAAATTGTTTTCAAAACATATAGACACTAGCAATAATATCAAATGCCTTGCTTTATTCGTATCAAGCATATTTTGGCCGTTATAAGGTAAAAACTCTATCCTCCGGTTTGCGTTGCATTGTGTGATGGGAACTGAGTCTTATAACGGCTTCATTTTTATAAAAAGCATAGCGATGTTTAAAAGAAATATTTGTTTTGAAGCACTGGCAATCCAATGGAGTAAACCCGTTCCACGAAAGTGGCGTGGTCCTGTGATTAGCCAAAATATATGTGTTGAGTAGATTTCTCATACCAGTCCCATGACTGACTCGTAGTTTGTTTCACTTTCAAACTCGGGTGCCCCTTTTTCTACACGGGCAGCCTTGTATTCAGGTTTAGCTGGTTCTTTCTGGATAGCTGGAGCTGAAGATGGATTCTATCATTTATTCTTTTTATGCTGTTCAGCTCCTATTGTACATATTTTGTTTATTTCCGCTGTAGACATTTATGTATAGCTGAACTATATTTGTACTAAGTAAGATCCTGTATACTGTGTAACTCTGATGATTACTTTTATCCAGTATATTTTGTTGTTCATTCTGGTGTATTTATTTAATTCTGTTCTGCTATTATATGTTTCTGTGTTATATTCCAAAGATAACCTTGTTTCCGTGAGAACGGGAAATCGGGTCGTCTCATCGTGGTATCAGAGCTTTGGTTAAGCTTAGTTCTGGAATATAACATTCGAACGAACTCGTCAGAAATAGAACCAGTAGAGTTCTAGGACGGGCAACTCTATACAGATAGGATCAGTAATATCCTAGTATGAGTAAAGCAGAATGAAATTACACCTTGATAGACACATTTACATTTGAAGTATTTGTCTCTATATTTTGACATATCTTTTCTGTGACCTGACACTTGATCTGCTATTTGCAGAAGTACTAGAAAATGAGTGCCAGAAACAGAAGAAGTAATACTGACCCGGATATAGAAGCTCTATTCATGAAATATAGAAATCTGGATGGAAAGCCGTTCTCGGGCGAAGAATCTATTATGAGAACACAAGCTTGGATTCGTTCGGCTGAGAAAACCTTCGAAGCATTAAAGCTTAGGGATGACCAGAAAAGATTACTGGCCTCCTGGGCTCTCAAAGATGAAGCTTTGTTCTGGTGGGATTCTGTTATTAGGGATAATCCAGAAGGTGATATCACCTGGGATAGATTCAAAGTGATTTTCTTAGAAAGATTTACTCCTCCCGAAGCGACCGAACGGCTATGCGATGAATTTTCTTATCTGATACAAGGAGATATGACCATTCCCGAATATCATAAGAAATTCAATGAACTTGCTCACTTTGCTCCCCATCTGATTCAGAATCCAAAGAGGAAAAATCTGAGATTTGTCAATGGGCTTCAAAGGAAATACCAGAATAAAGTATTGGGGCATGTGAAGCTTCCTTTTTCAGAAATGATTTATATGGCTTATCAATATGAAGATCTAGATAAGAAAGGTATGCTACAGTACGAAGAGGAAGTCAGCTCCAGTAATAGAATTGAGGCTGAAACTGATCATCCTGAGGCCAGTACAATGTTTGAAGTCGGTAAGGAGCCCGAAGTAAATCGAAAAAGGGCCAGATCCGAAAAAGAACCAGCAACGACTGCCATATGCAACAACTGCCATAAGCCAGGGCATTTCCAGGGGAATTGCAAACCCTCGAAAAAGCGAAGGGGGAGTGAATCTAAAACCAAGAACAAGTCTCCTGTGACTCGAGAGTGCAATCTTTGTCATCAGTCCGGTCATATAAAGAGAGATTGCTGGCTGTTAAAAAGATCCAAAGAGGCTCAGGTAAATGAAGTAGCAGAAACCTCAGCACCCTCAGATAGTCAGGGAAGGTCTGATGTTTTAGAAGGCACGCTTAATGTCAAAAATATTCCAGTTAAAGTACTGTTTGACACTGGCGCGTCGCGAAGCTTTATTGCAAAGAGTGCAGTCAAGAAGTTGGATTTGAATTTGAAAAAGCTCAAAGAGCCCATGACTGTTCAGAATCCAGTTGGAGGTTCCATCAATCTCAGTTGGATTTGTGCAGTGCCCGTCTCTTTTTCTTGCTATAAATTCCCCATTGTCTCTATCATCATGAATTTTAATGAATTCGATCTTATTCTGGGATTGGATTGGCTAACCAAATATGAAGCGGAAGTTAAATGCGCCGAGAGAGTGGTTAAAGCAAAGGCCCAATTGGGGAATTATATAACCATACCATGTGAAGGCCCGACTTCAAATAGAAAAGATTTCTGGTCAGCTCTCGATGTTTCTCCAGCCCAAATTGAAAATATCCCTGAAGTTACAGAGAATATTCCTGACCTCATCAAAGATATTCCTGTCGTCAAGAACTATGCGGATGTGTTCGAGGAAGTTGTTCGCTTACCTCCGCAAAGAGAAATAGATTTCAAAATTGCTTTAATTCCGAATGCAAGGCCCGTAGTTCACGCTATTCGAAGAATGTCCTTGAAAGAGAAGGAGGAATTAGACAATCAAACAAGACAACTAGTATGGAAAGGTCTGATCAGGCCTAGTTTCTCTGATTGGGGTGCAGCAGTGGTATTTGTCCCAAAACCTGACGGTACTCTACGTCTTTGTGTGGATTATCGAGATCTGAACAAACAGACAATAAAGAACAAATATCCATTGCCGCGGATTGATGATTTGTTAGATCGATTAAATGGAGCACAAGTATTCTCACGAATGGACCTAGCTACAGGATTCCATCAACTTCGTATTGCCGAAGAGTGTGTTCCAATGACAGCGTTCAGAGGCCCCGACTTATTCTACGAGTGGTTAGTAATGCCATTCGGCTTATGTAATGCTCCCGCTTACTTCGTCGATTGTAAAAACCCGTAACTTCCCCGTAAAGGAAAGCCGCGGATAGTTCGAGAACAAACCACAACAGAACGCATACATGAGAACATTTCACTGTATATTACCACAACGCATCAGATTACAAGAATATACAGAGTATAAAAGAATATTACACAGAAATATCAGAGATTTAAATTACATTTAAATACAACGCAGCGGAAAATAATACAATACACAAACTAGAATGAGATATACGGATACAAAGCTTTCCGGATATCGTTCCAGCTGTGAACCAGGATCCTGTGAATATAAATCTGCAAAACCCAAAACTACTAGCTGCCCGTGTCAAAATAAGGGCACCCAGAGTTTAGGTTAAAACAATAAACTCCAGGTCAGTCATGTGACTGGTGTGAGAACTAAAACAGTTAATCTTTATTTTAAATCATTAGGTAAATCAAGGGACCACGCCGTATAACACGGAACGGGTTTCCTCCCAAGAATACCAGTGCATAAAACAAACAGCGCAATGCTAAATAAAGAAAAATGAAGCTGTTATAAGACCCAGGTCCTATCACACAATGCAACGCAAGCCGGGGGATAGGGTTTTCCCTTATAACAGCCAAAGAATGCTTGATACGTTTAAAACAAATCATTTGATACTATTATAAGTGCATAGTGTATAAAACAACTTCAAATCATAAGTATCAATCATAGGTGGCATGGGTACCATATATCATGTCGCCATACTAGTTCTACAAATAAAACCGCAAATGTCACGTATTTGGAAATTGGATTTCCATCTATGAACCGAGGCAAAAGATAGTCCTCAACCGATTCGAGACGCTCTAGCCCGTGTCTCAGGCAAGTACTCAGTCAAGCCTTTGGATCGTCAGGGCCGGTCCACCGATGTGGATTAAAATGCCTGAACACTACGTTTCCCCACCCTTTGGGGTGTCAATGAGCCAACAAATGACTCCATCGGTTCGAGAACGACCGATCAATCCGACGCGCCTCGCAACAGCAACAACCACATAAGTCAAACTCGTCAGGGCGTGTAAAACCACTGACGCCACTTTCTAGCTAGAAGAAAACGCATGCCCTCCCTGAGGTCCGTCTCCCGTTTTTGGTTCATACCGGATGTGAAACACGCGAGATAAACGTTACACAAAGCTACGCCACAAAGGCCGTGCTTTGATCATCACCACAAGACTTTGCTTTTCAACAGAAGCCTCGATCAATTGCCACTTAGGCATGCCACACAGGCAATTCACTCCATGCGTTTGATATCCATCAGTATATAACCTCTGAGCTCGTACGTCTCAGAGAAGGGCGTTAAGCAAGAGAATAAATTCTCCGCCGCCAAACAGATATATATTTAATAGAAATCAACCACACAGACTAAAATCCAATGTCAGACACACAGTCCATTTACAAGTCCGTTCTGGGTCTGAACGAAACCGGAGGCACCTAGTACCCCGCATATCCATCGATCTCCAAGTACGTCTGGACGATCACTAACTGTTTCCATCTTCTTGGGTGTACAGCCCAATCAAGATCGTCAGTTATCACCCAAACGACGTGAAGACCTCCGGTCTTCGACCATCGTCTTCATGTTCGACTTATCGTCGTATCCGTTATTCAGAATGGGATAAACCCGGTCTTTCCGAATAACTCGCGTATATTTTAAATAAGTGTTACACAAACACAACATACGCCTCATTCCAATTCATCAGTCACTAACCGTAAATTAATCAAGAGAATAATTCCCCAAATATTAACCCCGAAGGCCGAAACCAACATCAGATCAATATCCAGAAAACCATTCTACTTAGCTAACCGACAGTTAGTTCCTAAATTTCCCATTCATAGGGAAAGGTTTCCATAAATTTTATCAAAGATAAATTCTTGAATTTATTCTTTAATCTACTTTTGAATATCAATTCAACTAGTCGAGATTAACGAACCTTACCGAAGTAATCATTGGTTTTAGTTTCCCAATCCCAACCTATTCATCCCATGAAGTAAAACTGGTAATACTTCATATCTAACACCATGGTGTTATCGGTAAATTCAATTTCCATTTCACGTTCAAATCTAATTAAAGATTTAACTATCGCCTGGAGTAAAACTGGTGATACTCCATTTCGATTATTTCAATCTAATTAAAGATTCATTAAAACTCCACTTAGTTTTAATCTTTGACTGGGTTAAAGAATCAGTGTCATTTAAAAACACGGTTCACGATAAACCCAAAATCACATTCATTAATCATCGGGTTAAAGAACGAGTGTTATTTAAACACTGTTCACGATAAACCCAAAAATCATTCCATTAATTATCGGGTTAAAGAACAAGTGTTATTTAAAACACCGTTCACGATAAACCCAAAAATCAATACCAATTCAATTCCAATTAAATATCATTTAATTGGTATGGTTCATTAAATCTAAATAAAAAGATTTAATCTTTTCTCAACTGGGTTCAAGAACAGTGTTAGTGAAGACACCATTCACGACAAACCCAAATCACATTTGATATTAAATACAAGGCTCTGAATAGAAAATATCCCGGCTTATATTCAATATCAAATTCTACGATTAACAAATGTCGTATTGGAAATAACGATATAAATGTATATATCTTTCGAATTTCCATAACAACATCTGCACAATCCCGAATTCCAACATCGAAATATTCCGAAGACAACTTCGATTCAAATCCACTCCAATGCAATCATTGGAAATTCTGGTTATTTTTAAAACCCTTTTCATATTCAATTTATATATTTAAAAATAAATAGAATTATATTTCTAGTTCAAAACTAGTTCATTTCGATAAAAATCTATTTTTATCTTTTCAAATATGGAGTTTTTCATCCCAAATCTTCACAAATCATTTCTTATGATTTTACACCAATTATTACTATTTTTAATAATTTTATCAAGGCCCGTACAGTCGATTTCCATCAACGGCCATCGAACTGCACTTACAGCGACCTTTTTCAAATTTGATTTGGACATAATTCCAAATCCAACCGTTAGATTTCTAATTTCTAATATTCGTTAGAAAGCTCTTTTCGATACGAACCCAACGGTTCCGGTTTTAGGAGAATCCGACGGTCGGATCTCCCGTAATGTCCGCTTGAAATGAATGGTCGAAATTCACGAACTGCCGCGGCGCGGCGCGTTCCATTCAGGCCATTATATTATATATATAATATATATAATATATACTTCGTCGATTTTCTATTCAAAACGAATTATATAAATAGTTTTAAAATTCGTTTCAAAATCTATTTCAACTTCCATTTCAATTCAAAGCAACATTGAATTCTTCTTTATAAATTCGTTTCAAAGTTCATTTCTATTCAATTCAAATTTCAATTCAATTTGAATTCATTTCAATTCAATTCATTTCGAAATCGTTTTCAATTCAATTCATTTCGAAATCGTTTTCAATTCAATTCATTTCGAAATCGTTTTCAATTCAATTCATTTCGAAATCGTTTTCAATTCAATTCATTTCGAAATCGTTTTCAATTCAATTCATTTCGAAATCGATAAAATCGATATAAATATCGTTCACGTCAAAATGGCGTCAATCTAATCAACACGGCTTCATATGTTTCTATTTTCAAATATTCTATTTCGAATATTTCTATCTCAAATATTTCCTTTCAAATATTTCCTTTTTCAAATATTCTATTTTCAAATATTTTATTTTCAAATATTTCTTTTTCGAAACTGGAATGAGGCCCAATCAATTACCATATAAAATTAATTATATGGATTTTCATACAACACATGTATATAATAGCATTGAAAAATGATCAACCATCAACCAAAGTGCACTACACTGTATAAGCATCAAATAAAGATATCTAACGCTTATAACAGCATGTCAATCAATCGATCGACATATTTAATCAATCAGGATGAGTGAACTTCAAATTTCATCCCAACACCCGTGTGGGGTTTCAAACAACCAAACACATATTTTATTTGTGCTGTTGGGCGATGTGTAAAATTTATCGTCCCAATCAATGTCATTCAAATAGGTGTACATAAACAAACCGTCCGGTTTATAAATGAATATTTTACTTTATTCACTTCACGTTAAAATTATATTTTTAACGATAAAACATTTTATTTCAACCTATGAATTTCTATTCAGTTCATTTACACAATATAACGATATTTTTATTTTCTAACATATTTTAGAAAATTTCGGCGGCATAACGGCACGATACTAGAAACGGGACAAGGCCTAGCCTTATCCCCGGTCTAGTGAAGGCCCACGTCATTCACACATCAATCAAATCAATTTCATCTCACCAAACAATTCAATTCAAACAAATAATTCAACTAATCTATGCAACCAAACAAACAAGTCCATGGTCTGTGGACGATTGTGTCGGGTGCTACTAAGCACCGTCTGCATCCTAGTATATATATATAACTAGAAAAATTAAATTGAAAGGTGAGAAATTCTCACTTATAGCTATCCTAGCTCCACGGCACTTCATTGATAGAAAACTTCATCGCTATCGCATCTTCGTCATCTTTATTGCCCGTAGCCACTACATATATAAAAATCACATTTTTATATTTTGAGTCTTTAAATAAAAAATCACATTTTTATTTATTCACTTTCAATTTAAAAAACATATTTTTATAATCACTTCATATATTTAAAAATCGAATTTTTACTATGCTATTCAATATATAAAAATCATATTTTAACTATCTCGTTCTATGGATAAAAATTCTATTTCTACATTGCTACTATATAGACAAAAATTCCATTTCAAAAATAAAGTTTTCGCCTTTATAAAAAAAATAAAGTTTTCGCCTTTATAAAAATAAAGTTTTCGCCTTTATAAAAATTACCACTTTATCTCAACGTATATAAAATAAAAATCAGATTTTTATTTCGCTACACATACAAAGATGATATTTTTATATTCTCTATCCTATAAAGATTATATTTTTAATACTTTAAAAATATAAAAATCATATTTTTAATATTTCTATATAGTAAAGACTATATCTTTAATACTTTGAAAATATAAAAATCATATTTTTAATACTTCTATATAGTAAAGACTATATCTTTAATACTTTGAAAATATAAAAATCATATTTTTAATACTTTAAAAATATAAAAATCATATTTTTATCTACCACAATATAAAAGATTACATTTTTATCACTTTTAAAATAAATAAAAATTCAGTTTTTAATCTTTTTAAAATCAGTTTTTATCCTATTTTAAAATCAGTTTTAAAATCTTATAAAATCCGTTTTTACTTTTATTTCAAAATCAGTTTTCAAGTAAAATAAAAAAAACAGTTTAAAGTAAAATAAAATAAAAAAAACAGTAGGGAACTTACATTGAAAAGGGAAGGGGGGGGGGAGGACCTTGCTGGTGGCCGACGCTGGTGGAGCTTCTCGCTTGCGTTGGGGTTCTCGAATGGTGGTGCGGGGTTTTTTTGCGCCAGTGAAGGGGGGAAAAAGAGGGGCGTCGTGGCGAGGAGGGCGGCCGGAGCTAGGGCTCGACGGCGGCTCGGTGATTTGGGGGTCGGGTGGCGGTTTGTGAAGGGTTTTCAGATGATGAGGGGGGGGGGAGGAAAGGAGCAGCGACGAGGAGAGGAAAGGGAGGGCGGGAGGACAAGAAGGTGGATCTGAGGGAGGGCGGCCGGCGGAGCGTCGACGATGGGAGGGAAGTGGCGATGGAGGAGAATGAGATCGGGTTTTTTTCTTTCTATTTCTGAACGGGGTTTATGAGAGAGAGAGAGGTGAGTGTATATATAATAATATATATTTTATTATTTAATTAATTTCAAAAAGCAACTTTTATTTTCGACCTCAAAACGAGACCCACCGCCTGTCGTCCATAGCGTTCTACCCCCATTCCGAACACAATGGGATATGTATCGCAAGCTGATTCGATAGTTACAATCAGTTTCCGTAAAAATCAAAATATAAATCAATATATTGAATTTTAAACGTACATTTCAAAATACCGGGGTCACATACTAACTAGAAAAATTCCAGAAAAATATTTTCTAGCTTCGTATTGACGATACGGTACTAACAAAACTAGTTTCGTCGAATTCTGAGACCGTTAGAAAAATGGCCAATTTCCAGTCGATTAAAATCAACTGAAATGGTCAAAACACGTTTTCCTTTGCCACGCTCACATATTGAATCGAAAAATTATGAAATTTGGAATCTAACAATAATTTGACACTGCGGACCCAACAAAACTGGTTTCGTAGAAATCCGAGGTCATTTGCAAAATGTCCATTTTTAAGGGCCTGAATTCCATAGCGACTATTCAGAATTTTCAACTGGACATATCTTTTGATTCCCGTTAGGAAATTACGATTCTTCGGATTCGTTAGAAAGATATTCACAATTAGATCCCATTATTTTTGGTTTCACTAAAATCCGGATTGTTTTGCACCCGGTACCTTCAATTGAAGTTTGAAATCGAATTATCGAACTACCGCGCCATTTTCAATTCTATTTATAATTATATATAAATATTTATATTCTAACGACGACGCGTATAATATATACGTTCGAATTCTATTCAAAATAAATTTCTCGTCGATATTATTTAAAATAATCTATTTCAAACATTCAAAATTCGCTAAAATTGCCAAAATAAAAATTTCAAACTGGCCCAGATTTTCGGGTTGTTACATCGATCTAATGAACAGAGTATTTAGGGGAGTACTGAATAAGTTTGTTCTGGTTTTTATTGATGATATTCTAATCTTCTCTAAATCAAAGGCCGAACATGAAAAGCATCTGGAACAAGTTCTAGAAATTCTGAGAAGGAATGTATTGAAAGCAAAGTTTTCCAAATGTATCTTCTGGCAAGATGAAGTAAAATTTCTGGGCCACGTCGTATCGAAAGAAGGAATCGCTGTGGACCCAAGCAAAATCACAGCTATTCAGAATTGGAAACAGCCCAGTACTCCAACTGAAGTCCGCAGTTTTCTCGGATTGGCTAGCTATTACCGAAAGTTCGTTAAAGACTTTTCTAAGATATCGGGCCACTTAACGAAGCTTACAAAGAAGCATTCTAAATTCAAATGGACGCAGGAAAGTGAGGAGGCTTTCGAAGAGCTAAAGTTAAGGTTGACAACTGCTCCAGTGTTAACCATTATCGATGGCAACCAGGATTTAAAAGTATGGACTGATGCGTCTAGAGAAGGCCTTGGAGCAGTGTTAATGCAAAGAGGTCAAGTAATTGCTTATGCTAGCCGTCAACTGAAGCCGCACGAGAAAAACTATGTAACTCATGATCTTGAGTTATTGGCTATCATATTCTCTTTGAAAATCTGGAGACACTATCTTCTGGGCAAGAGATTTGAACTGTTTACAGATCACCAGTCGTTAAGGTATCTGTTCACTCAGAAAGACTTGAATTTAAGACAGCAACGTTGGCTGGAGTTTCTTGCCGCATATGACTTTGAAATTATATATACTCCAGGAAAAGCCAACGTCGTGGCCGATGCTCTGAGCCGAAAGAATGTAATGATTGCCAGCTTTATTATCACGACTTCATTGCTAGATAAGATATCTGCTCTTCAGGAAGATGATCACTTCATTCAGAAGATTAGGGGGATAATTCAACAAGGCGAACCCTCGAGTTTTCAAGTTGATAATGATGGGATTTTAAGGCTCAAAGGTCGAATCTGTGTCCCTAACATTCCTGAACTTCGAAAGGAAGTACTGGATGAATGCCACAAGTCAAAACTCAGTATCCATCCAGGAGTAAGCAAAATGTATAATGACATCAAACGCACTTTCTGGTGGAAGTCGATGAAAAGAGACATTTCTTTATATGTTAGCCGATGCCCTACTTGTCAGCTAGTCAAAAGTGACCAACAGAAATTGGCTGGATTATTACAACCACTGGAAGTTCCTGGTTGGAAGTGGGAGCATATCTCTATGGATTTCATTGATGGTTTGCCCAGGACCAGAAAGGGAAATGACAGTATTTGGGTGTTCGTAGATCGTTTCACGAAGACCGCCCATTTCATACCTGTCAGATCAAACAGAACCGCTCAGAGTCTGGCGCAGATTTACTTCAGGGAAATAGTTAGACTACATGGAGTACCACTCAGTATAGTAAGTGATAGAGATACAATATTCACTAGCAAATTCTGGGAAGCATTTCAAGTCGAGCTGGGAACGAAGTTGAACTTGAGCACAGCTTATCATCCTCAGACAGACGGTCAGACTGAGAGGGTGAATCGCATTTTAGAAGATCTATTGCGGGCTTGTGTAATAGATTTCGGTGGATCATGGGAAGACCATCTGCATTTGGCTGAATTCTCTTATAACAACAGCTATCAGGCGAGTCTGACAATGTCGCCATTCGAAGCATTGTATGGTAGACCGTGCCGATCTCCTGCTTGTTGGGTCGAGCCTGGAAATAGACTTGTGTTGGGTCCCGATATGATTCGAGAAGCTGCCGACAAAGTCGATTTTATTAAAAAGCGATTACTCGCCGCTCAAAGCCGACAAAAGAGCTATGCCGATAAAAGAAGGAGAGATATATCCTTTGAAGTTGGCGACTATGTATATTTGAAAGTATCGCCGATGAGAGGAGTTATCCGGTTCGGTAAAACTGGAAGGTTAGCACCCAAATTCATTGGTCCGTTTCCTATTCTGGAACGGATCGGAACTCTCGCATATAAAGTTAAATTGCCAGACTGGTTGCCTGGAGTTCATGATGTATTTCATATATCTCAACTTCGAAAGCACGTTCATGATCCAGACTTGATCGTGGAAGAAGCAGCTCAGCAGGATATTGAAATAACTCCAGAACTAGCTGTGAGGCGAGAGCCGCTCAAGATCATCGGCAAAGAAACTAAAGAGCTGAGGAACAAGAAGGTTCACTTAGTCAAAGTGCAATGGAGTGGAGATCCGCGAGATTGTACTTGGGAAACTGAGGAGAGCATTCAGAAAGCTTATCCTAGATGCCGAGTAGATATCTCTGATTGACTCTGGTGCAAGGTACATTTACCCTACTTTGCATTACCATTTAATTCTCTATTCCGTTGCTATTTTCTTCCGATGGATGTGCATTATTTATTCTATACTCTGAAAAGGTTAAAAACGATTGGATTGGTTGTTGTGTTGTGTGATCGTAGATTTATCAAACCACTTTCGACTTTATTCCTTTTCGGGGACGAAAAGTTTTAAGTGGGGGAGATTGTAACGACCCAGAAAATCTGAACCAATTTAAAAATTTTAAATTGGCTTAAATAATGGATTTTAAATATTTAAAATAAATATTTTAAATAATGGCGATGAAAACTGAGTTTGAATCGACATTTGAAAACGAATATAATTAATTATAATTATATATAGAATTGAAAATGGCGCGGTAGTTCGATAATTCGATTTCAAACTTCAATTGAATATACCGGGTGCAAAACAATCCGGATTTTAGTGAAACCAAAAATAGTGGAATCAAGTTGGTAATATCTTTCCAACGAATCCGACCAATCGAAATCTGATAGCGGGAATCAAAAGTTATGTCCAGTTGAAAATTCTGAATAGTCGCTATGGAATTCAGGCCCTTAAAATGGGGCATTTTGCAAACGACCTCGGATTTCGACGAAACCACTTTTGTTAGATCCGCAGTGTCAAGTTATTGCTAGGTTTCAAATTTCATAATTTTTCGAATCAATATGTGAGCGTGGCAAAGGAAAACGCGTTTGACCAGTTTCAGTTGATTTTAATCGACTGGAAATTGGCCATTTTTCAAACGAACTTAGAATTCGACGAAACTAGTTTTGTTAGGACCGTATCGTCAATACAAAGCTAGAAAATATTTTTCTGGAATTTTTCTAGTTAGTATGTGACCCCGGTAATTTGAAATGTGCGTTTAAAATTCAATATAATGATTTAAATGAAAATTCAAAAGGAAACTGATTGTAGCGATCAAATCAGCTTGCGATTCATATCCCATTGTGTTCAGAATGGGGGTAAAACGCTAAGGACGGCAGGCGGTGGGCCTCGTTTAGTGGTCGTATGTAAAAGTCAACTTTTTGAATAATTAAATAATAAATAATAATTAAAAAAAAAAATTTAATTCCCTTCCCTCCTTTATCTCCTTTCTGGCCCCCCCCCCTTTCATAAATTAAATCGGCAGAAGAAGGAAAAGAAAAAAAAAAAGGGAAGAAAACCCTAAAATCTAAATCGATCGAGCGCCGTAGCCACCACCTCCCCGTTCGAGCGCCGTAGCCACCACCTCCCCGTTCGAGCCCCGAAGCACCACCTCCCCGTTCGAGCGCCGTAGCCACCACCTCCCCGTTCGAGCCTCGAAGCCTCCGACGATCTGCGAGACCTTCCCCCCCTTTTTCTGTAAGTATTTCTTTTATTTTATTATTTTATTTTTATTTTATAAAAACAGAATAAAAACTGATTATGTTTAAAAATAAAAACTGAAAATGTTTAAAAATAAAAACTGAAAATGTTTAAAAGTAAAAAGTGATTATGTTTAAAGAGTAAAAACTGTTTTGTTTTTAAGAGTAAAAACTGATTTGGTTTTTAAAAATTAAAAACTGATTTTATAAAAAGAGTAAAACAGAATTTTTAAAAAAGTATAAAAACTGAATTATTAAAAAGAGTAAAAACTGAATTTTTAAAAGTATAAAACTGAATTTTTAAAAGAGTAAAAACTGAAATTTTTAAAAAGTATAAAAACTGATCTTGTTAAAGTAAAAATCAGATTTTTATATATTGAAAGTCGAAGTAAAAATCAGATTTTTATATATCGAAAGTCGAAAGAAAAATCGTATTTTTATATATCGAAAGTCGAAAGTAAAAATCAGATTTTTATATATTGAAAGTCGAAGTAAAAATCAGATTTTTATATATCGAAAGTCGAAAGAAAAATCGTATTTTTATATATCGAAAGTCGAAAGTAGAAATCAGATTTTTATATATTGAATAGCATAGTAAAAATTCGATTTTTACATGTGTAGAGAATACGGGCGAAAGCAACAAAAGGCGAAGATTTCTATAAAAGAAGAGTCTTGGTATTGGATAGCTATTGGTGAGATTTCTGTTTTAAAAATATTATATATGTGTGAAATGAAAGTGAATAGCTATATATAAATATATATCTATATATATATATATACGCCCCTCGTCCACAAACCATGGACGATATTTATTGATTGAAATGGTTGTGATAATTGGTTGATAACGAATGGTTGTTTGGGATTGTTTGTGATTGATATTGGTTGTTTGAGGTTGAAAAATACCCGTTTGTGGTTGTGAAATATTTGGTTGAAACCACTTAGGATTAGTTTGTGGAAATGAAATAAATATATACATGCCGCCTGCGTGCGAACTAGATGCATGATCCCCATTGTCAAAAACCGCGAGGTTTTAAGGTAGAGCGAGGAGCCGTACTAGGGACGGTGCCGGTTTAACTACCCTGCCGTTATGCTGCCGAAATTTTGAATAATATTCGTGTGTTTGAATTATTTTCATTTGCTTAAACTATATTTATTCGTTGAATAGAAAACATTCATGTGTTGAATTGATATTCATTCGTTGTTTAGAAATTCATGTGTTGAATGGTATTCATATTTTGAAATAAATTGTTCGATAATAAAAATCACATTTTTATCTATATATAAAAACTATTGAAAACATTCATGTGTTGAATTGATATTCATTCGTTGTTTAGAAATTCATGTGTTGAATGGCATTCATATTTTGAAATAAATTGTTCGATAATAAAAATCACATTTTTATCTATATATAAAAACTATTGAAAACATTCATGTGTTGAATTGATATTCATTCGTTGTTTAGAAATTCATGTGTTGAATGGTATTCATATTTTGAAATAAATTGTTTTATGATAAAAACCCTATTTTGTCACCTATATGAACTATATAGAAAATTAGTGTTTTGAAATGAATTGTTTTACAATAAAAATCACATTTTTATTGTATGCATAAATCGTTGAAATGTGAAGTGTTAAAAATAGCCACTTGTTCAAAATAAACATATATGAGTTGAAATATTCATTAATTAGCTAATGAAATGATTTGCTCCTATTTATGTAACATTAGAATGAATGGAGTTTTTAAACCAAATAGAAATCAAATATGAAGTCGAATAGAAATTGATAAATGATAAGAATTGTATATATATGTACATGCAATATTCATTGAACAGGTTATAGCAAAGGGGCTAGAGAAGAGGAATAAAATTTGTGCCCGACAAATAGGTACACATTTACTGATTTGTTTGGGTGATGATTTTGAGCCTGTTGGCTAGCCGCTTGGCTTCTTCTTTTTCTTTTTGAGATTAGAAGGACCGGGAACGCTATTTGCGATTTCCCGATGCTCCCGGTGCAGGGGAGGTTATGGCGAAATTTTTCCAAAATTTAAGGTGTTAGAAAAATATTTGAAGTGAAAACGATATTGAAATTGTTGAATGAACTATATTTATATAAATATATAAATATAAATAAAACTAAAACGAAACGAAGCCGTGCAGTTCGTATTTTGAAACCGTGATTTCAAACGACTAGTGCGGGAAATCCGACCATTGGATTTTCCCGAAACCTCAACCGTCGGGTTCGCCTTGGAAATATCTTCCCAACGGCACCAACTTTGTAGAAATCCAACGGTTGGATTGTCTGGAATGTTTAATTCAAATCTGAAGAAAAACAGCGCCAGAAACGATTATATTTATTTATATATATAAATATAATTATATTTAATCGAATAACGACGCTGCAGTTCGTATTTTGAAATCGGAACTTCAAACGATTGTACCGGGAGATCCGACCGTCGGATTTTCCCGAAACTGGAACCGTTGGATTCGTTTTGAAAAGACCTTTCTAATGATGTAAATTTTGTGAAGATCCAACGGTTAGATTTTCAGATATGTGTAAATCAAATCTGAAGAAAAACAGCGCCACGGCCGCTTTATGGCCCGAAGCGTCATTTTGAATAAAATGGCTATTTTAAAATAAATAAAAATAGCGATAAATAGTTATAAAATATCATAAGCGATATGGAATGGAAATAAACTGAATTTGCTTGATTTTTGTGGCTTTTGATGGTTGAATGTTTTTGGTGTGAAAATTACATTAAAGAACACAATTGGTGTTGTCGAATAATTTAACCATTGAAATAAATCGATTTGAAATTCTAAATATACGTGAATTATTTGAGAAGGCCGAGTTAATTCTCATTTCAAATAATCGACCGACGATTGAAAGTCGAAGATGAAGACGGTGGTCGAAGACCGGAGATCATCACCTCGTTTGGATGGTAACCGAGGTCCTGATTGGGAGGCATCCCGAAATATGGATAATGAGTGGTGATCGTCCATACGTACGTGGTGATCGAAGGGTTTGCGAGGTATTTAATGTATAAATTATGTAAAAATATGATTTTTATACTTGTAGCGAATTAAAAATATGATTTTTATATTATAGAAATAATAAAAATATTATTTTTATTATATATAGTAATAAAAATTTGATCTTTATATATGTAGTAGAGATATAAAAGTAGGATTTTTATATATGAAGTGACGATATATAAAAAATGTGATTTTTATCTACGTAGCGTTGTTATAAAAATATAAAATTATTGTTAGAAAGATAAAAATATAATTTTTTATCCAATGTATGTCATTTATAAAATAATCATACAAAGAAATAATTATTGATTGGTTAAAAATATAATTTTTAACGTGGATATACTACATAGATTGACAATCAAAGCACGGCGGAGTGGAACCCAAAGGTGAGAACTTCTCACTTTTATTTCATTTTCTAGTTGAAATATATACTAGGATGCAGACAGTGCTTAGCAGCACCCGACACGCGTCGTCCACAGACCATGTACGGCTTGTTTGTTTGACTGATTATGTGGTGAAAATTGATTGTGTGATGTGGAATGGAGTAAAATATTTTATAGTTAAAAATATAATTTTTAACATGTATATGAATAAATTAAATATTTATAAACAAATTAGATGATTTGTTTATGTACACACATTTGACTGATATTGATTGGGACGATAAATTTTACACATCGCCCAACTGCACAAATAATATTCAGTATTTGTTGGTTGAAACCCCACACAGGTATTGGTATGATATTGGACCTACACTAATCCCAATAATTAGCTGCATGTCGATCGATTAATTGGTAGACTGTTATAAGCATTGAACGTTTATATTTAATGTTTATGCAGTGTAGAATGCACTTTGGATGATGGTTGACTGTGTTTGATTGTTGTTGGGTACATGTGTGTATGAAATCCATATAAATCAAATTATATGATAATTGGCTATGTCTGATTCTAGCTCAGAAAGATATAATATTTTAAAATAATATTCGGTAAAAGGTCAAAATTTGATTTTGATGTCCGATTTGGGATGGACACGAATATATTTAAATATATAAAGTCGTGCTGATTAGATTAACGCCATTTTGACGTGAACGATATTTATATCGATTTTATTCATTTTTATAATTAATATCGAAAAAGAATTGCTTTCAAAATATAATGTTTTGAAAATATCACCATTTATATACCGAAGATATAGAATATTCAATTTTGATTTGAAATTGAATATGAAGTTGAAATCGTTTTGAAAAAGAACGTGAAACGATTTATAAAATACGTTTTAAAAGGAAATCGACAATATATATATATATATATATATATATATATATATATATATATATAATGGCCTGGACAGAACGCGCCGCGCTGTGGCAGTTCATGAATTTCGACCATTGACTTCGAACGAACATTAAGGGAGATCTGATCGTTGGATTCTCCTATAACTGAAGCCGTTGGGTTTGTATCGAAAAGAGATTTCTAATGAACATTCGAGATTTGAAATATAATGGTTGGATTTGGAATTATTTCCAAACCAGATTTGGAAAAGGTCGGTGTAAGTGTAGTTCGATGGCCGTTTATGGAATCGACTGTACGTGCCCTGATAAAATCGTTAAAAATATCAATAATTTGTGTAAAATCATAATAAATGATTTGGAAAGAATTAGGATGAAAAATTCCATATTTGAAAGGATAAAAATATATTTTTATAGAAATGAACTAGTTTTGAAATAGAATAATAAATCCAATATTTTTTAAAATAAATAAATTGGATTTGAAATGGTTTTAAAATAAATAGAATTTCCAATATATGAATTGGAATGGATCGGAATCAAAATTACCTTCGGAATATTTCGATATTGGGTTTCGTGATTATACGGGTATTGTGGAGGAATTTGGAAGATATATATATATATATATATATATATATATAATATAAGCCAATATATTTTCTATTCAGAGCCTTGCATTTAATATCGAATTGGATTTTGGGATTGTCGTGAATGGTATCTTTAATAATACTGTTCTTACACCCAATGGAGTTAAGAAAATTAGAAACTGACTAGAGATTAGATAATTTGAATCGTTTCTTGGGTATTGATTTAATGTTGGTATCGGCCTTCGGGGTTAATACTTAGGGAATCATTCTCTTACTAATTTACGGATAGAGACTGTTCGGATTTTTGGTTTGTTGTGAACTGTGTTTTTAACGACATTCGTTCTTCAACCCTCTTTACAGTGAAATGTGATTTGGAATTTATAAATATTTTTATTAAGATTTAACAGGAATTTTCCAAAAGTAAAGCTGTCCAATTTAATATATTTAATTGGAATTGAATTGAAATTGTTCTTTGGCTTTATCGTGAACGGTGTTTTAAATAACACTGCTCTTTAACTTGATTAACATAGAGTTAAGAAAATCAGAAACTAACTGGAGATTAGTTAAGTTGAATGGTTTCCTGGGTATTGATCTGATGTTGGTTTCAGCCTTCGGGGTTGATACTTAGGGAATTGTTCACTTGCTAATTTACGGTTAGAGGCTGATGGAATGGAATATGATTTGGGTTTATCGTGAACTTTGTTTTAAATGACATAATTCTTTAACCCAGTTAAAGACAGGATATGATTTTCCAAGTTAAACAATCGTTAATATTGATTTCTGGGAAGATTAAAACCAAGTGGAGTTTTAATGCATCTTTAATTAGATTGAATTAATATCCAAAGGAAGATTAAAGAATAAATTTAAAGAATTTATCTTTGATAAAATTAATGGGAACCCTTCCCAAAGTATGTGAATATTTGAATAAAAGAATATTCAGAATTGGGATGAGGCGTATGTTGTGGTTTTAGCACTTGTTTATTATATACGCAGTTATTCGGAAAGGTCGGGTTTATACCCATTCTGAATAACTCTGTAACACCCCGAATTTTAGTTAATACTAAAATTCACTAATTACAGAATAAATAATCTCAGATGTGGGAATTAGGGGAAACGGGCTGCGTTATTGCGTTCGTCTCGGAAAAATACGCGAAATAGAGTCCGAGTTTTCGAAAATCGGAGTCCGTATGGCCCAGTTATGGCCCGATGAAGGTTGCAGAAAATTCAAAACTAAAAACAGATTTAAGAATTTAAAATTCAGATTTTAAATTGGGCCAGGCGGGGTCAGGCGGGGAAATTCCCGCCTACCCATGTCGACAGGGCTGTCGACAGTCCTGTCGACAGGGGTGTCGACTTGCCTGTCGACTGGCCTGTCGACAGGGTCGAGCCGTCCAGTGAGCCTGGGTGCACCATGTTGGGTTTCAGGCTGGCTAGGAGGGCTGGTTCTAGAGGTTTCCTAAATCTAAGGGTCCTAATCTAATCTAGGGTTAATCCAAGGGTCTAAAATGCAACCTAATCCTATAAATAAGACCCTAACCCTACCCTAATTCATTCATAATTAAATCTAGTAACTAAACTATGGCAAAATGAAACTTGGTCATGGCCTCCATAAATCAAATGAAGAGAGTTGCAAGCTAATCAACCCCTAATCACCTTCTTCTTTATATTTGGCAACTAGTTTTACTTCATTGATTTGCTAATCTTGGTTTTGGTGAGTTTCTATGGCTTTAATAATCAATTGTTAAATTGATTATTGTAGGATGTGATAAGACATGGCTATGTTTGTGGATGAATGTATTTATGCAAGTTTGTATGATATGTGATTTGCAAGTTTTATGTTAAATGCAAGTTAAGGCCATGTTTTATGATGCAAAACACCATGTTAAACATTTATGCATATGTGACATGTTATGCAACTATATGTGAGAATATATGCAAGTTATAAGTAACATGATATGCAAGTTATGCATGTGATTTTTGTGCATGCTAAGTAGTTGGTGTTATGCATGTTAAGTATTTGATGTTATTCATGCTAAAGTATTTGACGTTATGCATGATAAGTATTTGATTGTATGCAAACTAAGTATGGGGTTTTATGCATGTTAAGTGTTTGGGTTTATGCAAGTTAAGTGGTAGGTTTATGCATAATAAGTATTTGGTTTTATGCATAATAAGTATTTGATTTTATGCATAATAAGTATTTGGTTTTATGCATAATAAGTATTTGATTTTATGCATAATAAGTATTTGGTTTTATGCATAATAAGTATTTGATTTTATGCATAATAAGTATTTGATTTTATGCATGATAAGTAAGTGGTTTTATGCATGCTTAGTGTTTGGTATTATGCATAAATCATGACATGTAAGTTTACCCTTTTTAAATATGGTATATACATATGCAAGATGGCACTCTTATATGCTATGAATGTTTACCCTCCTTTAAGATGCAAGTCATATATGTAAGTTCGACATATTATGCAAGTTATGCTTACATGCAAGCTCAACATGTTATGTAAGTTATGTGCATATGCAAGTTATGTGTATGAGGGTATGCAAGTTGTGTGCATAGTGTTATGCAAGTTAAGTTTATGAGATTATGCAAGTTATGAGCATGATGTTATACAAATTATGTATATGCTTAAATGCGAGCTTAATGTGATATGCAAGTATGTGAATTCTTATGCAAGTATATGAATGCCCATGCAAGTATGTGAATGCTTATGCAAGTTATGTGTATGCTTAAATGCAAGTTTAACATGTTATGCAAGTTACGAGGATGCTTATATGCAAGTTTAACATGTTATGCAAGATATGTGTATGATAATATGCAAACTCATATGTCATATGTTATGCAAATCATGGGTATGATAATATGCAAGTTTGGGTTATATGTAGTTGGGTTAATATATGTTCATATATGCAAGTTGACATCCTCTTAACCCATGACAAAGTTATATGCTAAACCCATGATATTTGTGATGGATCTTTCCCTTTATTATGACGTGAAATGAGAACGATTTACGTGGGGAACGATGGGGTAATAAATATGTTAATAAAAGTATGATTGGGTATGATTAAGCATACCATAAAAATAAATTACCATAAGTGGGAATTTACCTATTGAGTTAGGTCTACCCCATGGGAATTTACCTATTGAGTTAGGTCTACCCATGTTATGGAAAATTTGATATTAATTAGGGATAATTAATATGGGGGTGATTAATTAGGTTTAATTAATCAACTAAGACACGAGGTTGGACCCTTTTGTAGCGGAAGTCTGCCCGGAACCGACCGGCCATCCAGCGGCTACAAATGATTGGCCCAATGTGAGAGGTCTTAGTCATAAATTAAATACATGATTAAAGTAAAGACACGAGGTTAGGCCCTTTTTATGACAGAAGTCTGCCCGGAACCAACCGGCATATCCAGCAGTCATAAAAGACGGTCTAATGTGGGAGGTCTTTATGAGGTCATGATCTTAATTAATGAATTAAGAAACACTTAACCATATTAGCATGTAGTGGGACATGAGGGGTTAAGTGGGTGCCTTGGGGTGGCATGATGAGACTAGTGGGTTGCCTTGGGTGGCAATAGAAAAATACGATTAGAATACTTAACCAAGGTGGAACATGTAATTAAACATGATAAAAGGGTTAAGTAAGTGCCATGGGTGGCATGTGAGAATACGATTAGAATACTTAACCAAGGTGGAACATGTAATTAAACATGATAAAAGGGTTAAGTAAGTGCCATGGGTGGCATGTGAGAATACAATTAGAATACTTAACCAAGGTGGAACATGTAATTAAACATGATTAAGGGGTTAAGTAAGTGCCATGGGTGGCATGTGGAAATCTAGTGGGTGCCCTAAGTGGCAATTGAAATATGATTAAAGGACTTAACCAAGATTTATAACATGTAAGGGGACATGGTTAAAGGGTTAAGTGGGATGCACTAGATAAAAGTAGCAAGCTTAAGTAGTAGCTTGTGGGGGCCCATTTCAACCAATATCCCAAACGTATCTTTGTGGGCTCGACTCTGGTCGGGTGACGGGACACGCATATTGGACTTGACTATAAGCGGCCAAAACGGGTTAGCGGTGGCAACGCGGGATCAACGGGTTTCATATGCGTGTGTGGACCCGGGCTGGTTGGTAAGTCGTTGTTGCATCGTGTAGATATAAAGCCGTGCACAGTGATATTATATGGTAGCCACTTTGGGGGATGATACACCCCCTTTTGTGGGACCAGCACGGGTATCTACGGTAGGGAGCCGATCGCTTGGGGGTAGTGGGTACACCTAGTAAAAATAGGGGCAGACGGCACCTGTGTAGGGGTACAAGAAACTACCGGGTAAAAATTACTAAGTACACTTAGTGGGATCAACCTTTAAGTAGGAATTACTCTTTGTGGGTAAAACTGGTGTGGTGCAGTGTAGGAATTACCCTTGGGTGAATAAGTCTGGGGTGGTGTAATCTAATAATTATCCTTGGGAGGATAAAAGCGTCTTCTCGGTTATCTTGGTACACCCTATGTTTTGTTGGCTACTTAGTGTGGTCATTATCCCCAGAGGTACCGTACCTTATTTATGTCATACCCTAATTACTTTAATGGTTGTATTGTTAGGGTTATAGGACTCACTCAGACTTATGTCTGACCCCGTTGTTTTTATCTTTTTCCCAACCCTCAGGTTATCAGAGTGGGCCTAACACTAGTGAGCTTGGATCAGACCGCTATATTTATCTTTTGGGCTTGGATCGTAGAAGTAAAGCTCGGTTTATCTTTTCTATTATGGCTATTGTCTATGTAGTGGGATTATGTACTTCTATTTTATCAAGATGGATATTATGTACTTGACTCTTGTTATGGGTTTGTGATGTAACCAAACATGTTTTACTTTCCGCTGAAAATGAAAGGATGTTTTAAATTTTCAAGTATTACTTATATCTGTCTTGTTGTAATTTTTCTGTTCTATACTCACTAAAAATACTCCACCAAAACTAAGGCATTCCCTTAGTGAGTGACCTTAGCGGGTGTGGGGTGTTACACGTGGTATCAGAGCTTAAGGTTACCGGAACAGATAAAATTTTTAGAAAAACTATTTTCTAAGAATATTTTTGGAAAGGAGTATTTTCAAAAACATGTCTTTTAAGAGAAAAGTTTTTGAAAGAAAAGCATAATCCCCAATAGCCATATCTATATCTTTCGAATTCTCCATTTTGAATCTCTTCCTTTCTCTCGTTTTGAGTTTCCCCTCCACGTATTGATGATCTTTCTAAGATAGAAAAGGATGGAAAACCACTTCAAGGGACTTAGACGTTAGTCGGGTTAGAAGTTGGTTCAAGAAGGAGGAGGACTGGTGGGTATCTATTGGATAGACGGTGGGAGGAAGGCTCAAATAGTTGTTTGGTTAATGAAGGATGAAACCTCATTGGTAGGAGGTTACGAGTGGAGAATAGGGAAGAAGAAGGCAAGTGGTTATCCTTTTGAGAGGAATAGGACACCTTATTAGGATTGTCCAAAGAAGCAAGGGCAAGGTATGGAATCTTCTGGGGGGTAGTTGTATTCCCTCACGACTAGGGTACCAGGTGGGGATAAGACCGTCTAGGTTGGAATTTGGATTTCTTTATTATCCAATTCAAACTTTATTTGATCCTGATATATCGAGTTCGTTTATCTCACCATTGATAGTTGAGTCACTGCACTTAGACACCAGTTTGGTAAATGATCCCTTAGTTGTTTCAAACCCAGTTGGGGCTCCATGATGTGTTTGGGTTTGAAATTTGCTATACTTAGCGTTGAGTTTAAGATGTGATGCTTTTGGGCTTCACGGGCTATGGGTTAGTTTTGGGCATGGACTGGTTATCCAGTAGGGATGCCGTTCTTCATTTTGAAGAGAGAGTTGTTAGGCTTATGGGCCGCTTGGGTAACACTCTCGAGAACTCTTGTAATCTCATAGAATCTGTTATGCTAAGTTATCTAGAATCGCTTGACACGTCGGTCTAGAGTTTGCGATCTGTTAGAGCGGTCCGGGAGCACCCGGATGTGTGTGAGGAGGTGAAGGGCTTACCTCTGAAGCGGGAGATTGACTCCCGAATATATCTGGTGGATAATGCTAAACCAGTATCTTGGCCAGTGTGCCACATGGCTCCTAGCGAGAGGAGGGAACTCCATAAGTAAGTAGGCGATTTGCTTGAGAAGGGGTTCATAAGACGAAGTATATCGGAGTGGGGCGCTCCAGTAGTTTTGTTATGAAGGCGGATGGGTCCCTCAGACTTTGTGTAGGCTAAAGAGAACTAAAGAAACTCACAAAGAAGAATAGACACCCATTGCCAAGGATTGATGATCTCTTTGATCGGTTGGCTGACGCCTCAGTATTTTTGTAGTAAGACTTAGCCACGGGATTTCATCAGTTGAGAGTGGCTAAGGATAGCATAGAAAAGACTGCCTTTAGGACTCCGGATGATTTCTTTTATGAGTGGCTGGTGATGCCATTGGGTTTGACGAACGCCCCCGCATACTTTGTTGATTTGATGAGAAGGGTGTTCAGGGAGTACCTAAATAAGTTGTGATGGTCTTTATGGATGACATTTTGGTCTTTTCTAGGAGCAAAATAAGTTTTTGTATGTGCTCAATAGGCTGAGCAGAGCCAGTATAGGATAAACGACGGTTTTGGAACGAGACTGGCGAGAACATCCAGAATTGGTCAAGGGCGTAATTAATTAGCCATTTTTATTTGTATCATCTCACGTAGGTCGTCTGAACCCGAAGGAGGTATCCCTTGGGTGTTTGTCTGATATTGGTTTAGGCCTTTGGGGCTTGCATTTGGGGGATGCCGAGTTCGACTAGGGTGGTCTGCGTGGGAGACAGCTGTGATAATTTTGGATGATATCCTGGTGGAGAAGAGCATGCCCTACATCTTAGGGAAGTGTTGGAGACTCTTCGAGCGCATAGTCTTAGGACAGCATAAGTGGATGGGATCCTTAGCATCCTATGAGTAAGGGTAACATGGTAACGGACACCTTAAGTAGAAAAAGGTTGTCCTTGGGTTCATTGTTCGTTGAACGACGGAGCTTAGAGTTTATTTCTAAGTTTGACTTTAGACCTTCCATTAACTTTGTACCCGGTTTGCTAGCCTCCTTGGTTAGACCTACTCTTTTGGGGTGGATTGGAAGAGCACAGAGGGACGATCCACAGTTGGTTGAGTTGGTAGAGAAGCTCATAAGGGGGGTAAGTCGTCCAGCCATTTGAGTAGGAACACCCTAGACAATAGGGGTGTTTGCGTAGAGACGGTAGACTTTGTGTACCGCAAGACGAGGGTTTGAGGAAGGCTATTCTTGATGACGCACACCGTACTAGGATGACCATTCATCCCGGTAGGGATAAGATGTACCAAGACATGAAGAGGGTTTTCTTCTGGGCCGGTATGAAGATAGATGTGGCCGAGTATGTCGCTCGATGTTAGGTGTGCCAGCAAGTGAAGGCGGAGCAAAGGAAACCAGGTGGGTTGCTTCACCCATTGGAGGTTCCGCAATGGAAGTGGGATAGCATCTCGATAGATTTTATTGACGGGTTACCCAGGTCGAGGAAGGGTAATACAGGAATTTGGGTGGGGGTAGATAGACTTACTGAGAGCACCCATTTCATACCTATGAAGAGCAAGAGGACTGCTCCATGGCTAGCTTCAGTATATCTTCGAGAGATAGTTCGATTACATGGGGTACCCTCTAGCATAGTGAGTGATCGAGATCCTATCTTCACTAGAGAGTTTTTGAAGAATTTGCAAGAGGCGGTAGGGACTCAGTTGTGTATGAGTACCGCATATCATCCTCAGACGGACAGCCAGACTGAGAGGGTGAATCATGTTTTAGAAGACCTTTTGAGGCTATGTATCTTGGATTTTGGAGGTACATGGGAGGAGCATCTTCCATTGGCGGAGTTGCCCGACAGACTTAGTGATGTATTCTATGGGAGGAAGTGCCTACATGAGACCGCAGAGGTGGTAGAGCCGAATTTGCTTAGAGAAGTGGAAGCAGAGCGTGATGCGACGATTCGACGAGCTCCTACTTGCATCCTTGGGTCAGAGATTTGGAAGCTAAGAAACGGAGAGGTTCAACTAGTCAAAGTACAAAGGGGAGATGAAGAGAGTGACGCTACCTGGGAGACGGAAGCGAAGATGCGTTCGAAGTACCCTTTTTCTTTCGGAGGGTATATCCTTTTGCTTCTCCTTCATCACATATCTTGTGCTTATCTTATCCTTAGTATGTCCTCTCGTTAGTACTTTTGACCTTTAGATAGGGTAAACCTATGGTTGAAACATGTGTTTGAGACATGTTATGTATGATGGATGCAAGTGGATGCAAGTGTTTGCTAGTGGTTGCTCGTGGATGCATATACACACAATCTAGGCACTAGATCGGCTCAATCACTTCATATTGCATATTGCATAAAATGGTGTGTAGGAAACTATATTTGTGGATGTTTAATGATTGTGTTATCATATGGATGATGCATTTTGGTGAATGATTGTGCACTCATATAGATATTGTATGGGTCGATAGGGTTCTCTCGCATACATAATGGATGCATGGCACTATCATGGTTTGCATATGTTCATACCTTAGATAGGGAACATATACACACACTTTTTGCATATGCTCATACATCATTAGAAATTATTTTAAGGACAATGGATGCCTGTGTTTGATGGATTGAGTAGATGGTTGTTTGGATGGTAGGATATGCATTCTCCTTAGCTTAAGAGATTTCGGGGACGAAATCCTTTAAGGAGGGGAGAATGTAACACCCCAAATTTTAGTTAATACTAAAATTCACTAATTACAGAATAAATAATCTCAGATGTGGGAATTAGGGGAAACGGGCTGCGTTATTGCGTTCGTCTCGGAAAAATACGCGAAATAGAGTCCGAGTTTTCGAAAATCGGAGTCCGTATGGCCCAGTTATGGCCCGATGAAGGTTGCAGAAAATTCAAAACTAAAAACAGATTTAAGAATTTAAAATTCAGATTTTAAATTGGGCCAGGCGGGGTCAGGCGGGGAAATTCCCGCCTACCCATGTCGACAGGGCTGTCGACAGGGCTGTCGACAGGGGTGTCGACTTGCCTGTCGACTGGCCTGTCGACAGGGTCGAGCCGTCCAGTGAGCCTGGGTGCACCATGTTGGGTTTCAGGCTGGCTAGGAGGGCTGGTTCTAGAGGTTTCCTAAATCTAAGGGTCCTAATCTAATCTAGGGTTAATCCAAGGGTCTAAAATGCAACCTAATCCTATAAATAAGACCCTAACCCTACCCTAATTCATTCATAATTAAATCTAGTAACTAAACTATGGCAAAATGAAACTTGGTCATGGCCTCCACAAATCAAATGAAGAGAGTTGCAAGCTAATCAACCCCTAATCACCTTCTTCTTTATATTTGGCAACTAGTTTTACTTCATTGATTTGCTAATCTTGGTTTTGGTGAGTTTCTATGGCTTTAATAATCAATTGTTAAATTGATTATGGTAGGATGTGATAAGACATGGCTATGTTTGTGGATGAATGTATTTATGCAAGTTTGTATGATATGTGATTTGCAAGTTTTATGTTAAATGCAAGTTAAGGCCATGTTTTATGATGCAAAACACCATGTTAAACATTTATGCATATGTGACATGTTATGCAACTATATGTGAGAATATATGCAAGTTATAAGTAACATGATATGCAAGTTATGCATGTGATTTTTGTGCATGCTAAGTAGTTGGTGTTATGCATGTTAAGTATTTGATGTTATTCATGCTAAAGTATTTGACGTTATGCATGATAAGTATTTGATTGTATGCAAACTAAGTATGGGGTTTTATGCATGTTAAGTGTTTGGGTTTATGCAAGTTAAGTGGTAGGTTTATGCATAATAAGTATTTGGTTTTATGCATAATAAGTATTTGATTTTATGCATAATAAGTATTTGGTTTTATGCATAATAAGTATTTGATTTTATGCATAATAAGTATTTGGTTTTATGCATAATAAGTATTTGATTTTATGCATAATAAGTATTTGATTTTATGCATGATAAGTAAGTGGTTTTATGCATGCTTAGTGTTTGGTATTATGCATAAATCATGACATGTAAGTTTACCCTTTTTAAATATGGTATATACATATGCAAGATGGCACTCTTATATGTTATGAATGTTTACCCTCCTTTAAGACGCAAGTCATATATGTAAGTTCGACATATTATGCAAGTTATGCTTACATGCAAGCTCAACATGTTATGTAAGTTATGTGCATATGCAAGTTATGTGTATGACGGTATGCAAGTTGTGTGCATAGTGTTATGCAAGTTAAGTTTATGAGATTATGCAAGTTATGAGCATGATGTTATACAAATTATGTATATGCTTAAATGCGAGCTTAATGTGATATGCAAGTATGTGAATGCTTATGCAAGTATATGAATGCCCATGCAAGTATGTGAATGCTTATGCAAGTTATGTGTATGCTTAAATGCAAGTTTAACATGTTATGCAAGTTACGAGGATGCTTATATGCAAGTTTAACATGTTATGCAAGATATGTGTATGATAATATGCAAACTCATATGTCATATGTTATGCAAATCATGGGTATGATAATATGCAAGTTTGGGTTATATGTAGTTGGGTTAATATATGTTCATATATGCAAGTTGACATCCTCTTAACCCATGACAAAGTTATATGCTAAACCCATGATATTTGTGATGGATCTTTCCCTTTATTATGACGTGAAATGAGAACGATTTACGTGGGGAACGATGGGGTAATAAATATGTTAATAAAAGTATGATTGGGTATGATTAAGCATACCATAAAAATAAATTACCATAAGTGGGAATTTACCTATTGAGTTAGGTCTACCCCATGGGAATTTACCTATTGAGTTAGGTCTACCCATGTTATGGAAAATTTGATATTAATTAGGGATAATTAATATGGGGGTGATTAATTAGGTTTAATTAATCAACTAAGACACGAGGTTGGACCCTTTTGTAGCGGAAGTCTGCCCGGAACCGACCGGCCATCCAGCGGCTACAAATGATTGGCCCAATGTGAGAGGTCTTAGTCATAAATTAAATACATGATTAAAGTAAAGACACGAGGTTAGGCCCTTTTTATGACAGAAGTCTGCCCGGAACCAACCGGCATATCCAGCAGTCATAAAAGACGGTCTAATGTGGGAGGTCTTTATGAGGTCATGATCTTAATTAATGAATTAAGAAACACTTAACCATATTAGCATGTAGTGGGACATGAGGGGTTAAGTGGGTGCCTTGGGGTGGCATGATGAGACTAGTGGGTTGCCTTGGGTGGCAATAGAAAAATACGATTAGAATACTTAACCAAGGTGGAACATGTAATTAAACATGATAAAAGGGTTAAGTAAGTGCCATGGGTGGCATGTGAGAATACGATTAGAATACTTAACCAAGGTGGAACATGTAATTAAACATGATAAAAGGGTTAAGTAAGTGCCATGGGTGGCATGTGAGAATACAATTAGAATACTTAACCAAGGTGGAACATGTAATTAAACATGATTAAGGGGTTAAGTAAGTGCCATGGGTGGCATGTGGAAATCTAGTGGGTGCCCTAAGTGGCAATTGAAATATGATTAAAGGACTTAACCAAGATTTATAACATGTAAGGGGACATGGTTAAAGGGTTAAGTGGGATGCACTAGATAAAAGTAGCAAGCTTAAGTAGTAGCTTGTGGGGGCCCATTTCAACCAATATCCCAAACGTATCTTTGTGGGCTCGACTCTGGTCGGGTGACGGGACACGCATATTGGACTTGACTATAAGCGGCCAAAACGGGTTAGCGGTGGCAACGCGGGATCAACGGGTTTCATATGCGTGTGTGGACCCGGGCTGGTTGTTAAGTCGTTGTTGCATCGTGTAGATATAAAGCCGTGCACAGTGATATTATATGGTAGCCACTTTGGGGGATGATACACCCCCTTTTGTGGGACCAGCACGGGTATCTACGGTAGGGAGCCGATCGCTTGGGGGTAGTGGGTACACCTAGTAAAAATAGGGGCAGACGGCTCCTGTGTAGGGGTACAAGAAACTACCGGGTAAAAATTACTAAGTACACTTAGTGGGATCAACCTTTAAGTAGGAATTACTCTTTGTGGGTAAAACTGGTGTGGTGCAGTGTAGGAATTACCCTTGGGTGAATAAGTCTGGGGTGGTGTAATCTAATAATTATCCTTGGGAGGATAAAAGCGTCTTCTCGGTTATCTTGGTACACCCTATGTTTTGTTGGCTACTTAGTGTGGTCATTATCCCCAGAGGTACCGTACCTTATTTATGTCATACCCTAATTACTTTAATGGTTGTATTGTTAGGGTTATAGGACTCACTCAGACTTATGTCTGACCCCGTTGTTTTTATCTTTTTCCCAACCCTCAGGTTATCAGAGTGGGCCTAGCACTAGTGAGCTTGGATCAGACCGCTATATTTATCTTTTGGGCTTGGATCGTAGAAGTAAAGCTCGGTTTATCTTTTCTATTATGGCTATTGTCTATGTAGTGGGATTATGTACTTCTATTTTATCAAGATGGATATTATGTACTTGACTCTTGTTATGGGTTTGTGATGTAACCAAACATGTTTTACTTTCCGCTGAAAATGAAAGGATGTTTTAAATTTTCAAGTATTACTTATATCTGTCTTGTTGTAATTTTTCTGTTCTATACTCACTAAAAATACTCCACCAAAACTAAGGCATTCCCTTAGTGAGTGACCTTAGCGGGTGTGGGGTGTTACAAACTCATTCGACGATATGTCGACGATGAAGATGGTAGTTGAAGACCGGAGGTCTTCACATCGTTTTGATGATTACTGATGGGCTATACACCCAAGCCGAGGTAATAAGTGGTGATTGTCCATGCGTACTTTGAGATCTACGGATATGCGAGGACCTCTCCTCTGTATTTGACATGTGGGGGAGGAATAAGGTGCCTCCGGTTTCGTTCAGACCCAGAACGGAATTATAAATGGATTTCGTCTCTGACACTGGATTTTATTCTCTGCTGATTGATTTCAATTAAATATATATCTGTTTGGCGGCGGAGAATTTATTCTCTTTCATAATGCCCTTCTATGAGTCGTACGAGCTAAGAGGTTATTATCGATAGATATTGATCACATGGCATGAATTGCCTGTGTGGCATGCTGAGATGCAGTGATCAAGGCTTTTTTCGAAAAGCATAGTCTTGTGGTTGATGATCAAAGCATGGCTTTAATACAGTGTAGCTTTGTGTATTGCATTAATTCGCGAGCCTCACACCTCGGTATGAGCCAAAAACAGGATAAGGACCGCTGGAAGAACACAACGTTTCTTTCTAGCTATGGGTGGTGTCAGCGTTTTACTAGCCCTAACATTTATTATTATTATACCTTTGTGGATATTGGAATGCGAGGAGCCTCGGATATATCGGTCTCTACGGAGCCGATGGATAGGTCAGTTAGGACTGGGAAACGTATGTTCAGGAATTGCCAATCCTCAAACATAATGGAGGACTGTCCTAGCCAATTCCAAGGGCTACCTAGAGTGTGTACTCTGGGGCATTTGCTAGACTGTCTCGAAGCCGTTGAGGAGCTTGCCCGTTGCCTCGACTCATGATGGAAATCCAATTTCCAATACGTGACAATTCAGTTTTATTCGTAGAGCCTAGTATGGCGACATAATGTTATGGGGCACTATGCTGTCTATGATTGATACATTATATTTGAAGTTGTTTTCATATACTTTACACTATAATAGTATCAAAATGATTTGTTTTAAACGTACCAAGCATGTTTGGCTATTATAAGGTAAAACTCTATCCTCCGGCTTGCGTTGCATTGTGTGATTGGACTGAGCCTTATAATAGCTTCATTTTTCCAAAAAGCATTGTGCTGTTTATTCTACGCATTGGTACCCTTGGGAGGTAACCATTCTTTGTTATACAGCGTGGTCCCTTGATTTACCTTATTTGTAAAGTAAAGTTTTAAATAGTTGTTTTAGTTCTCACACCAGTCACATGACTGACCTGGATTCTGGGTGCCCCTATTTTCCACATGGGCAGCTAGTAGTTTTGGTTTTGCAGATTTATATTCACAGGATCCTGGTTTACAGCTAGAATGATATCCGGAAAGCTTTGTATCCGTCTATCTCTTTCAGTTGTGTTTTGTATTATTTTCCGCAACTGTGTAATGTTATTTGAATCTCTGATATTTTCTGATGTAGAATATTTATTCATACTCTGAATATTCTTGTACTCTGATGTAAATTGTTGTAATAAGCAATGAAATGTTCTTCAGTTTGTGTTCCGATTCGTTCTGTTCTCAACTTAATCCATGCTTTCCTTCACGGGGAAGTTCGGGTCATTTCAGACCGGCCCTATAGGGTCCAACGGTTCACCGCGGGGAACCTTAAGACATTGCTAGAGTGTCTCGAATTGGTAAGGAGATCGTTCCTAGCCTTGACTCTTGATGGAAACCCAGTTTCCAATACGACACCAAGTTGTTTTGATTGTATAACTAGTATGGCGACATAGTAGGATGGGGTACTATGCTGTCTATGATTGATTCATTATGATTGAAATTGTTTTTGAAACATATATACACTAATAATAATATCAAATCCGTTTTTATCATATCAAGCATTTTTTACCATTATAAGGTAAAACTCTATCCTCTGGTTTGCGTTGCATTGTGTGATGGGACTTGAGTCTTATAATGGTTTCATTTTTCTAAAAAGCATTTCATTGTTTAATGATTTACTTTATTTTATGCACTGGCAATCCAATGGAGTAAACTCGTTTCGCGTCGGCGTGGTCCTGTGACTAGCCATATTTTTTGATAAGTTAAGAAAGATCTCTCATACCATCCTATGACTGACCCGTAATTTGTTTCACTTTGAAAACTTGAGTGCCCTCTTTTACGCACGGGCAATCGAGTAGCTTATTTTGCAGATATATTGAGCAAGATTCTGGATCGAAGCTTAGAGCTGTGTCAAGAGCACGAGCGGTGTGTACAAGGCCCGGGAACGAATTCACCGCCGTATGGCTGACCGGCGATTACTAGCGATTCCGGCTTCATGCAGGCGAGTTGCAGCCTGCAATCCGAACTGAGGACGGGTTTTTGGAGTTAGCTTACCCTCGCGGGATCGCGACCCTTTGTCCCGCCCATCGTAGCACGTGTGTCGCCCAGGGCATAAGGGGCATGATGACTTTACGTCATCCTCACCTTCCTCCGGCTTATCACCGGCAGTCTGTTTAGGGTTCCACACTCAATGGTGGCAACTAAACACGAGGGTTGCGCTCGTTGCGAGACTTAACCCAACACCTTACGGCACGAGCTGACGACAGCCATGCACTATTGTTCTAGTAGGATATCTGAAATAAACCCAATTAATAGATTGTGTCTCACGCATATACTTTTACTAAAATTACTAAATTTAATAAAAAATTTAATAAAAAATTTCAAATAGTCTTCCGCTGTGTTAAGTTAATTGTTCCGCTGTAGTGTATTGTAAATTATCTTCCGCTATATTATATTTAATGTACTCTGATTTTGTTTACTCTGATTTAACATTATTATGATGTTTATAAAATCTGATGTTATTTGTTCTGATGTGCTGTATTCCAGAGTTAGCGTATTCGGGTTTTGAAAGGTCTTGGTCGATTTAGCGATCGATTAGGTCCAGGCAAAATGCGTATCGTTATACAAATGATGATGTGAAATAACCAATGAATTAGTTTTATTTTATGGTTGTTCATTTTGATAGTTAAATAACCAACTATCAAAATCTGGCCCAATGTTGTCACTACCGAAACACCGGGATCGAATTTATATTCGAAACCATTCAGGCCAATAAATACTAATACGTTGAAGATGCGGATCGAGATGGAGCAATTAAAGACCGTAGTTACTTACAATCTTCAGCTGATCCCTAGAGATATACTGTGATTTTATCATGGTTGGAATCTACGGATTGCAAGGACTACTCGCTACTGATCTATATGGTGATTCCTAAAATGTAGTAGGAGGGTGCCTTTTGTTTATCCTGTTCCTGGATGATATGCATGGACGATGTGAGATTAAGAAGCAAATAGTGGCCAGATGTTCCAAAAGTCGATTATAACCTCAAGCCTCGTCAATTGGGAAATGTAATAAACCAGAAATCCAAGGCAATTTAAATTTTTTATTTTGGCAATTTTGGAGAATTTTGAACATTTAAAATGAATTATTTTAAATAATAACGATGAGAAATTTATTTTGAATAGAATTAGAATTTATATGTTTATATAGATCATCATTAGAATATAAATATTTATTTTAAATTATAAAAGGAATTGAAAATGGCGCGGTAGTTCGAAAATTCGATTTCAAACTTCAAATGAATGTACCGGGTGCAAAATAAACCGAATTTTGGCGAAACCAAAAATATTAGAATCAAATTGAGAATATCTTTTCAACGAACCTGAAAATTGAAATTTCATAGCGGGAATCAAAAGATATGCACAGTTGAAAATTCAGAATAGTCGCTATGGAATTCTGGCCCTTAAAAATGGAAATTTTGCAAATGACCTCGGTTTTCGACGAAACCACTTTTGTTGGATCCTTGATGTCAAGTTATTGCTAGGTTTCAAAATTCGTAATTTTTTGAATCAATATGTGAGCGTGGCAAAGGAAAACGTGTTTGACCAGTTTTAGTTGATTTTAATCGATGGGAAAATGGCCATTTTTCACATGGTCTCAGAATTCGATGAAAATAGTTTTGTTAGGACCGTATCGTCCATACGAAGCTAGAAAATATTTTTCGGAAATTTTTTGAGCTAGTTTGTGGCCCCGGTAAATTGAAAGGTGCGTTCAAATTCAATATATAGAGTTATATTGTGATTTCGACGAAAACCGATCGAAACGATCGAATCAACTTACGATACATGTCCCATTGTGTTCGGAATGGAGGTAATTAGCTATGGACGACAGTCGGTGAGTTTGATTTCAAGGACAAAATAAATATTGCTTTTAGAAATAAAATAATTAAATAAACAAAGTCAACACCTCTTATCTCAGCCCCCCCATGTTACTTTTCAAAATAAACAAAAAAAAAGGGGAAGAGGGCGGAACCCTAGTAGCCGCTTCCACTATCGCGGCCCCCAGGAGGTGCGCCCTCCACCCTCCTCCCCTCCGATAAACCCCAGTGCCCCCCTTCGCTTCTTTCTCCCCCCGTCTTCTTCTGTAGTGAACCCGTAGCCCCCCTCTTCTACCCCCAAAGTTGAACGCCATACCCCCCCCAAATCGAGCCCAGACCTCGTTGAGTTCGATGGAATTCATAATGGAGGGTGGCGCCTTGAAGCTCGATGATGGGCGAACTCCAATCGCTGTCCGGCGGTGTCTAGCGAGAACTATGGTGGAAGGGGCTAAGTCAAGCAAGGGTAGTGTGGCACGATTTTTTTTCCTGGAAGATGAATACAGTAAGCATTATTCTTTTCACTTTTTTTTGTTATTAACTATGAAGTAAGTTTGCTTTAAAAAAATTCAGATTTTTATGAAATAAGTTGCAATAAAAATATGGTTTTTCGTATCTATAATTAGAATTAAAAATGTGGTTTTCCATATTGATAATTAGCAAAATAAAATATGAATCTACATTGTTTTTTTTATATGAATCTACAATGGTTTTTTAGAAAAAAAATATAATCTTTTCAAGATCCAAAAAAATATAATCTTTTCAAGATCCAAAAAAATATAATCTTTTCAAGATCCAAAAAAATATAATCTTTTCAAGATCCAAAAAAATATAATCTTTTCAATATCCAAAAAAATATAATCTTTTCAAGATTCAAAAATATAATCTTTTCAAGAATTCAAAAATATAATCTTTTCAGGATTCAAAAATCTAAATAGAATTTGTTGTAAGAATATATAGTTTGATTTTTATATATAAATAGCATTGTAAAAATATAATTTTTATGAAGTAGATGATAATTTTTATATAGATAATAGTGTGATAAAAATATAATCTTTATTATATGAGCACTGGTGTAAAAATAGAATTTCTATCTATATAGTAGCGGTGTAAAAATAGAATTTTTATCTATATAGTAGCGGAGTAAAAATAGAAATTTTATCCATATTGCGTAGTTATAAAAATATGATTTTTATATAATAGAGAATATGAAAATGGGATTTTTATATGCATAGCAACAATATAAAAATGTGATTTTTATGTAGGTAGTGGCTACGGATGACAAAATTGACAAAAGGCGAGCACGACGAAGACTTCTACATATAAAGAGTCGTAGCGTTCGGTATAACTTGGGTGAGAACTCACCACCTTTAATTTTCTTTTTTAGTTAAAAATAAATATTAGGATGCATACGGTGTTTAGTAGCACCCGACACCCGTCGTCCACAGACCATGGACGGCTTATATGCTTGTTTGTTTGATTTTGATGTGTAGTTGATTGTGTGATGTGATGTGAAATGAAATAAAATATTTATATAGTTAAAAATATTTTATAGTTGAAAATAGAATTTTTAACGTGTATTTAAAATGAAATAAATATAAACAAATCAGACGATTTGTTTATATACACACATTTCCCTGATATTGATTGGGACGATAAATTTTACACATCACTTAACGGCACATATAAAATCTGTGTTTGATTGTTTGAAACCCCACATGGGTATTGGGATGATATATGGCATGCACTAATCCCAATAATTAGTTGTATGTCGATCGATTGATTGACAGCCTATTATAAACGTTGAATATTTATATTTTGTGCTTATACAATGTAGAATGCACTTTGGATGATGGTTGATTATCTGTCATTGTTTATATATACATGCGTTGTATGGAAATCTATAGAAATAAAATCTATGGTAACTGATTGGGCCTCATTCCAGTTTTGAAATAGAATATTTGAATAGAAATATTTGAATAGAATATTTGAATAGAAATATTTGAATAGAATATTTGAGAAGAAATATTTGAAACGAAATATTTGAGAAGAAATATTTGAAACGAAATATTTGAATAGAAATATTTGAAACGAAATATTTGAAAAAGAAATATTTGAATAGAATATTTGACTAGAAATATTTGAATAAAATATTTGAATAGAAATATTTGAATAGAATATTTGAGAAGAAATATTTGAATAGAAATATTTGAAAAAGAAATATTTGAAATAGAATATTTGAAAATAGAAATATATGAAGCCTTGTTGTTTAGATTGATGCCATTTTGATGTGAATGATATTTCTATCGATTTTATTCATTTTTCAATGAATATTGAAAGTGATTTCAAAATTCGAATTAAACTGAATAGACTTGAAATTCGAATTAAATTGAAATGAATTGAATTTCGAATTAAATTGAAATTGATTTGAAATGAAATTAAAACAAATTTATGTTGAAAAATTCAATCATGATTTGAATTTGAAAAGGTAGTTGAAATCGTTTTGAAAACGAATTTAAAACGATTTATATAATACGTTTTAAAAGGAAATCGACGAAATATATATAATATATATATTATATATATACAATGGCCTGAAAAAAATGCGCCGCGCCGCGGCAGTTCGCGAATTTCGACCATTGACTTCGAATGGACGTTACGGGAGATCCGACCGTCGGATTCTCCTAAAACCAGAACCGTTGGGTTCGAATCAAAAAGAGCTTTCTAACGTATATTAGAAAGTAGAAATCAAACGGCTGGATTTGGAATTATGTCCAAATCAAATTTGGAAAAGATCGCTGTAAGTGCAGTTCGATGGCCGTTGATGGAAATCGACTGTACGGGCCTTGATAAAATTATTAAAAATAGTAATAATTAGTGTAAAATCATAAGAGGTGATTTGGGAAGAATTGGGATGAAAAACTCCATATTTGAAAAGATAAAAATAGATTTTTATCAAAATGAACTTGTTTTGAACTAGAATTATAATTCTATTTATTTTTAAAATAAATAAAGTGGAATTGAAATGGTTTTGAAAATAACCAGAATTTCCAATAATTGAATTGGAATGGATTTGAATCGAAATTGTCTTTGGAATATTTCGATGTTGGATTTCGTGATTATACAGATATTTTTATGGGAATTTGAAAGATATATTAATATCGTTATTTCCAATACGATATTTGTTGGTCGTAGAATTTGATATTGAATATAAGCCGATATATTTTCTATTCAGAGCCTTGTATTTAATATCATATGTGATTTGGGTTTGCTGTGAATGGTGTCTTCATTAACACTGTTCTTAAACCCAGTTGAGAAAAATATTAAATCTTTTATTTAGATTTAATGAAGTGTAACAATTAAATGGTATTTAATTGAAATTGAATTTGAATAGATTTTTGGGTTTATCATGAATGGTGTTTTAAATAACACTTGTTCTTTAACCCGATAATTAATGGAATGTGATTTTGGGTTGTCGTGAACGGTATCTTCAATAATACTGTTCTTAGACCCAAAGGAGTTAAGAAAATTAGAAACTAACTGGAGATTAGTTAAGTTGAATGGTTTCTGGGGTATTGATCTGATGTTGGTTTCAGCCTTCGGGGTTAATACTTAGGGAATTGCTAACTTGCTAATTTACGGTTAGGGACTGATTGAAATGTGATGTGATTTTGGGGTTTATCGTGAACCGTGTTTTAAACGACACTGATTCTTTAACCCAGTCAAAGATTAAAACTAAGTGGAGTTTTAATGAATCTTTAATTAGATTGAAAAGATCGAGAATGGAGTATCACCAGTTTTACTCCAGGCGGTAGTTAAATCTTTAATTAGATTTGAACGTGAAATTGTAATTGAATTTGCCGATAAAACCGTGGTGTTAGAAATGAAGTATGACCAGTTTTACTTCATGGGATAAATAGGTTGGGATTGGGAAATAAAATAAAGAATTACTTCGGTGTGGTTCGCTAATCCCAACTAGTTTGAAGTGATATTCAAAGGAATATTAAAGAATAAATTTAAAAGAATTTATCTTTGATAAAATTAATGAGAACCTTTCTCTAAGAATGTGAAACTTAGATATTAACTGTAGGTTGGCTAGGATGAATGGTTTCCTGGGTATTGATCTGATGTTGGTTTCGGCCTTCAGGGTTAATATTTGGGGAATTGTTCTCTTACTAATTTACGGTTAGTGACTGATGAATTGGAATGAGGCGTATGTTGTGTTTGTGTAACACTTGTTTATTATATACGCGAGTTATTCAGAATGACCGGGTTTGTTCCATTCTGAATATCTGATTCGGCGATTACTCAAAGATGAAGATGGTGGTTGGAGACCGGAGGTCTTCACGTCGTTTGGATAATTACTGATGATCTTGATTGGGCCTACACCCAAGAGGAGGGAATCGGTTAGTGATAGTCCTGATGTACTTGGAGATCGATGGATATGCAAGGTAAAAGGTGCCTCCGATTTCGTTCAGACCCAGGACGGACTTGTAAATGGACTGTGCGTCTGACATTGGATATCGTTTTGCATGATTGATGAATATTGGTTGCATAGAGTGGTTTGCCTGTGTGGCATGCTAAGATGCAAATAATCAAGGCTTTTGTTGAAAAGAAGAGTCCTGTGGTTGTTGATCAAAGCACGACCTTTGTGGCATAGATTTGTGTAGCGTTGATTCGCGAGCCTCACACCCCGTTTGTGAACCAGAAACGGGAGAGATCATCAGGGAGGGCAAGCGTTTCCTTCTAGTTAGAAGTGGCGTCAGTGGTTTTACACGCCCTGACGAGTTTGACTTATGTGGTTGTTGGTTTGCGAGGCGCCTCGGATATATCGGTGACTATGTGAAGCCGATGGAGTCATTTGTTGCCTCATTTACGCCCCATAGGGCGGGGAGACATATTGTTCAGGCACTATAATCCACTCCGTGTGGACCAGCCCTGACGATCCATGGTGCAGTTGCGGCTGTTCCTGAGACATGGGCTAGATTGTCTCGAATTAGCACAGGACGATCCCTTTGCCTTGGTTCACAAATGGAAATCCAACTTCCAATACGTGACAATTGTGGTTTTGATTGTATACCTATATATGGCGACATAGTGTTATGGGACATTCATGCCGCCTATGATTGATATTTATGATTGTATATAAAATCCGAAACTAACTGGAAACGAGCTAAGATGGGTGGTTTCCTGCGTATTGGTCTGATGTTGGTTTCGGCCTTCGGGGTTAATACTTAAGGAATCGTTCTCTTACTATTTTACGGTTGGAGTCTGATTAAGAATCAAAAGATGAAATTTAGCGTAACAAGCATTCTTTGGCTATTATATGGTAAAAACCCTATCCTCCGGCTTGCGTTGCATTGTGATGGGACCTAGGTCTTATAATTGCTTCATTTTTCTTTATTCAGCATTGCGTTGTTTGTTTTATGCACTGGTATTCTTGGGAGGAAACATGTTCCGTGTTATATGGCGTGGTCCCTTGATTTACCTAACTTTAAAATAAAGATTAATAACTGTTTTAGTTCTCACACCAGTCACATGACTGACCTTGAGTTTATTGTTTTAACCTAAACTCTGGGTGCCCTTATTTTGACACAGGCAGCTAGTAGTTTTGGTTTTGCAGATTTATATTCACAGGATCCTGATTTACAGTTGGAACGATACTCGGAAAGCTCTGTATCTGTGTATTACTTTCACTTGTGTAATGTATTACTTTTCCGTTGCTATGTAATTTATTGTAATCTCTGATATTTATCGAATTTATTTTATTCATTCATACTGTATATTCTTGCATTCTGATGTAATTGTTTTAATAAACAATGAAATGTTCTTCTGTCTGCGTTCGTTTGTGTGTTGTTCTCGAACTATCCGTGCTTTCCTTATCGGGGAAGTTACGGGTTTTTACAGGAAATGACAAAAATCGAGCAGACAACATGGCTATGTAGGTCATGCCCATTAGGGTGTATTGTCACTATCTAGAGAATATTCATATTTGTTATTTCTTTTCATTTCTGTATCTCCTGGAAACAATTATGTTGGTACGAACCATAGGTTATAATGTGATGACCCAAACTTTCGATGAACAAAAGTAAGGATAATCGTAGGAGTGTAACATAATTAAAACGGTAACAGATCACAGAACATAAAAATCATTACAGCAGAAATGTAGATGTCATCACAACATAACATCACATATAACAGAGTACGCAGTACAGGATACCACTTAGCAAAACAGATGTCTGAAAAACAGGGAAAGAAATAAATTCTCAATCTCCCAAAGTAGATCAATACTAAAATCTCTCAAATACTCAAGAGCCAAAATAAAAGATAAAAGATAAGGTTCTTCATCATCTTCATCAGCAAGCTCTAGTCCAGAAGATATCCTTACCTAAGACCTGTCAATTGGCTGCCCGTGTGGAGAGAGGGCACCCGAGTTTGCAAAGGTGAAACAAACTACGAGTCAGTCATGGGACTGGTGTGAGAATTCTAACTAGTATAACTAATAATAATAATAATAAGGCAAATTCAAAGACTACGCCGCTAACGCGGAACGGGTTTAATCAATGAACTGCCGTGCATAATAAGTAACTGAACAGATAAATAGTTGAACCGTAAAATAACGAAATGTTTTATTTGAAAAAATTGAAACCGTTATAAGACCCAAGTCCAATCACACAATGCAATGCAAACCGGAGGATAGGGTTTTACCTTATAACAGTCAAAAGATGATAAATACGCAAAAGCAATATTATTAATAGTGTATATATGTTTTGATGAAACAATACAAAGTAAATATATTAATCCTAGACGACATGGGTACCATTATATCATGTCGCCCTACTAGTTATACAATCAAAACCGTGTGGGACGTATTGGGAATTTGGATTCCATCACGAGTCAAGGCTAGGAACAATCTCCTGACCGATTCGAGACACTCTAGAAAATGTCTCAGGATTCTCCGCAGTGAACCCTAGGATACAGCAGGGCCGGTCCACAAATTAACGCTTAGTGGATTAGTTATGCCTGAACACACGCTCCCCGATCCTATTGGACCTACAAATCGGCCGTTGGCGACCGATAAGAATAAACCGAGGCGCCTCAAAATCCATCAAGCACATAAGTAAAATGTCGGTCAGTTTTAAGCACCGACACCACTTCTAGCAAGAAAGAAACGTGTGCACTCCCTGCGTTCCTATGCTCCGTTTTAGACTCAACCGGTGTGTGAGGCTCGCGAAGTAACGTTATACACAAAGCTATGCCAAAATAGGTTGTGCTTTGATCATTCCACATGGCTCTGCTTTGCAACAGAAGCCTTGATCAATAGCATCTTGGCGTGCCACATTGACAATTCACGCCATGTGATTTGATAAATATTAATATATACCATGGTGTTAAGTGGAGAATAAATTCTCCACCACCAACAAATATACATTAATAAATATCAACTTAATTACACAACATGAAGTTCAATGTCGGACACACATCCATTTACAAGTTCGTTCTGGGACTGAACGAAACCGGAGTCACCGAGGTGCTCGCATATCCAGACGATCAACAAGTGCATCAGGACAAACTACCACTATTAACCCGTTGTTGGTAGCAAGTCAACGTCAGGCATCAGTAGTCATCCTTTCGACGTGAAGATCGCCGGTCTTCAAACGCCGTCTTTGATATCTTTGAATCAGACGCCGTAAAATTATTTGAAATGAGTTGGACTCGATCTTTTCAAACAATTTTTCGAATTATTATCATTTAAACCATTTATATTGTTAATATTTATTTATAACGATTTATCGCTATTTTTATTTATTTAAGAATAGCCCAATATAAATAAACGACGCTTCGGGTCGCTGGGCGGCCCTAGCGCTGTTTTTACCAAATTTTGATTTACACTTATCTTGAAATCTAACCGTTGGATTTTTACGAAATTTATATCATTGGAAAGATCTTCCCAAGACGGTCCCGACGGTTCCAATTTTGGGAAAATCCGATGGTTGGATCTTACGGTATAATCGTTTAAAGTTATGATTCTAAAACGCGAACTACCGCGCGTGATTCTTTAGTTTATATTAATATTTATATGTATAATTATATATATACAAACCATTCGACGTATTTTCTAACGTATTTAACATACCAATTAAAGGAAATAATTTATTTGGCATGTCACAACCATGTTCTAACAAACAAGATATATTTCATTCATATGAGCTTACAAATGTAAATTTTTGTTATTAATGTAATTTTAATACCGCGTATAAATTCTAATATATGCGACGTTATTGTGAATGTAAGTTTCTATAACACCACATATAAATTCTAATATATGTGATATTATGAATGCAAGTTTTCTTTTCTTATTTTCTCTAATTAAAAAGTGAAAATGACACTTCTACACACCCTCTGATTTCATGTTTTATTTGCACTAGAGAATGCAAATATAAATGTATTCTTTTTAAATCACATATTATTTGCAATGGAATTTACCAATAAAAGTATTCTTTTTAAATCACATATTATTTGCAATGGAAATTGCAAATAAAAGTATTCTTTTTAAATCACATATTATTTGCAATGGAAATTGCAAATAAAAGTATTCTTTTTAAATCACATATTATTTGCAATGGAAATTGCAAATAAAAGTATTCTTTTTAAATCACATATTATTTGCAATGGAAATTGCAAATAAAAGTATTCTTTTTAAATCCATAGTATTTGCAATGGAAATTACAAATAGAAATGTATTCCCCCTTTTTTTTTACTCATATTTTATTTGCAAAAGAAAATGCAAATAAAATGTATTCCTTTTTATTCTTTTTATTTATTTATATTTTAGCTTTCCATAAAGGATGCAATGGAATTGTGAATTTTGCTTTCAATAAAGAATGCAAATAAAAATGCATTCTTTATAAATCATGGTTTATTCACATTGTAAATGCGAACAGAAAGGGGAAAATTTATTTATAATATTCCATTCGCATTGTAAATGCGAACAAAGAAAGTAAATTTTATTTTTAAAGTTTCCTTCGCATTGTGAATGCGAACAAAAAGGGTAAATTTTAAAAAATTCTATTCGCATTGTGAATGCGAACAAAAGATAGATTTTATTTTTAAATGTTATGTTTGCAAAGTGGATGCAAAAAAAAAAAGTTTTATTTTTAAATGCTATGTTTGCATAGTGGATGCAAATAAAATGTATGCGAGCGAAGAAAGTGAATTTTATTTTGAAAGGTTTGTTTGCATTGTAAATGCAAACAAAAAAGGTAAATTTTAATTTTAGTGATTTGTTCATATTTGTGGATGCAAAACAAAAGGCTAATTTTGTATTACAATTATTTGTTCGCATTTGTGGATGCAATACAAAAAAAAAAAAAAAAATTTTCTTAATGATTTGTTTGCATTTATGGATGCGAACAAAAAGCAACTTTTAATTTTAATCATTTATTCGCATTCACTCAAGAGAAATGAGTGGTCGGTCATGTGTGGGCCGGGGTGCAAGACGTTCTTATTGAAACCAGTGTATTCCACACTAGAGATACACTATCGGCATGTGGTTCCATACCTTGTCATATTCGGAATCCAATCTCCAATAAGCGCCCGCGGTTTTTATAGTGTACTATATATGTGGAGCGTGATATGCAAGCATTCTGCAAGATTCTATTTTTTTGTAATAGACATTATTATAATATCAGAATAAGATATTGATTTCAAAATGTTTTGGGTTATCATATGGTAAAAACCGTCCATATTTATGTGTGGATTTGGTCTTACTATTATCCTTTTCTTTCAAAAGATTTTGGATATTAAAATCAAGATGGATGATACTATAAATTTAGCGAGTTTTTCTCACTCTAGTTCACCAAACTGACCCAGTGTTTGTAATTCTCGGGTTAGAGCAGGTTATACGGGTTCAGGTTTTCAGATATTGAGAAGTTCGAGGACGAGCTGAAGGAGTTCGAACGTAGTTCAGACGTAAGATGTAATACCATTATTATTCCGTTGTGTGATATATATATAAGGACAAACTATTATAACTATCCCGATGTATTGATATACTCTGATGTTGTATCTATTATTCCAAGCTCTTAATAAAATATATTTGTATTATATTTTGTTCCACTGCGATGTGAGACTCTGATTTTATGTTGGTTCCTTTTCTCATTGTTCTATTCTAACTTTCTTTCTTACTTATCTCACCCTCTAATTTCTTTCTAATAACGTTACAGTGTTTCCAATGCTTGAATATTCGACACGGTATTTTTGTGTTGATTTTTGGCATCGAAAATCCGTGTTCGTTACAGTCTCAATAATAGTGCAAGCAGTATAAATATTGTGTGACTTTTTATTTCTTAGTTATAATTATTTACTATTTGTTTGAAGTAATAGAAGAATTACTATTAGATTAGATTGATGTTCAAGTGGGAAATTTAGATCTTGTTTATTGATATTTTCACTAAACGGTTACTTTAAACATGTTTATTAAAATACAAAGAGAACTAGGCATTGTTTCTTTTAGAGATTTATAAAAAAATTAACTTTTTAGTTCAAAAAAAATATAAATTTTGCGCAGCAACTGTAACAAATCATGTTTTTCGACAATTTAGATTATTTAATTTACTATGACTTTTGAATATTTTGTGGTTATAAATAAAATTCAATGATTTATTCGTATAAATTTATTAGGTGAACTTAATTAAAAAGAATTATGTAACGAATTTCAACTTATTATAACAATAATAAGTTGCATTGATTGTAAACTTAACTATAATTTTTTGTTTGCACTAATTAATATTGAAATTTGAAATCTTAAAGGAATTGGACGGAATTGAGTTAACGAACTTATATTTTAAATTCAGTTGAATTGGTAAATAGTCGATGTTGGGTTTAAATACAAATAAAATAGATTTACAAAGTTAGTTTGAATTTTATTTTGATTTGATTAAAATTAACATGTTCTAAAATTTAATTGAAAATAAATTTTTAATTGGAAGAAACTGGTTTAAATTGTTTAGAAATGTAATTAGGAAATTATAGCAAGTTATTAAGACTTAAAATGAATGATTATTTTTAAAATAATTTCTCAATTTAATTTGTATTTGGAAATGGGAATATCCAATTTAAAATGATCTTTGATTTTGCTATGATTTAATGATATATCTTTTTTACATCAATTTTCATTTCTGGATAGTTTTGTGATATTTTGATATCACTGATTTTTGTAAACATATGAATTGTCATGCATATTGTATTATTTAAAATTTCAATGAAAAAAAATAGATTAAAAATTGAACATTTATATTCATAGGCCAACAAATCTTGTACTTCCTTTTACGATGGGCTAAGTTGTTATTGACATTTAATGTGAATGAAGAATAGATTTATATTGTTATTTTAAAAATTTCTGTTTTGGTTCGAATAAATATTAATAAACTCTTGGATTGAAATAAACATTAAAATATTAAGACTTAAAATGAATTGATTATTTTCAAAATTAATGGTTAATTTGAAATTGTTTGATAATTCAATTTTTAATGTATATCATGCATAATTTGTTCACCTAACAAATATAATTCAATTTCGAACTTATTTCACGCACAGATTTTTACATAACTAATACAATTCAATTTTGAGTTTATATCGTGCATAATTTTTTTACTTAACTAATATAATTCGATTTTGAATTTATGTCATGCATAACTTTTTCACATAACTAATAAAAGACCTATATTGAACATAATAATAAAATACGTAGAACTCATTATCCTATAAATTTTCCTTTAATTTCACTAAACCTAAATCCACTAATCACTTTTCATTTTCTAACCTGTAGACAAATTAAAACATGTGGTATTATCCTTCAATATTCAGCAGTTTACATAAAAATGGATACTCAATGAAATCGCGATAATCCTGATCCGTTGAGTTCGTATGAGGGAGAGCTTCTTGATGGTGTGCAAAATATGAGGTGCGATAAGGATAGGGAGATCGACATGTTTATGTTGGGGCGACTTATTGTTTAGGGTTCAAATTTGTTGTTAATACAAGGATTGATTCGCGATTTAAATATCGTATTCGAGTTTGTAGGCTAAAATGGAATCGGGTGGCAAAAATTGTGGAAAATCGACATAAAAAGATGTTGATACCTGTAGCATTAGGCATGAAGAATGACTGGGAACTCAATTTTATTGTGATGACTGAGTTGATCGGGTTGGTGATGTCTTGGTAAAGGTTGCAAAAGGAAGAATAACGGTGAAATCGGTTTGGCATTTTGTAAAGGGAGGGCATGGATGGTGGAAGTTAAGGGGGCAGTTGGTTGATATGAGTGGTTCGAATTTCGCTATAGTATAATTTTATATGGGAGAGAAGAAGGATGACGTGGCATTTATTTAAGGTGAGAAAGTGTTTTTTGTTTCGTTTTAATTTAATTACAAATTTTGTAGAACTTGTAATGTGTATAAATTTTTCATACAAACTCGAACTGGCGTAGGGTTTGTTGCATTGGAATCGTATTGATGAGCTCTTCGCGAAGGCTTTAGTATGGATGCATTCAAAGACTGTGAAATTTTGGGCCTTTTTTAATGGCTTAAAACCAAAAGTGGGTGATTAAACCCACTCACACCTAACAAAAATATTTGATTGGTAGTTAAATTAAATTCATGTTATGATATGATTGTATTGTTTTATTTGAATGTTTAAATTTTTTTATTTGTGTTAATCTTCATAGACAAAATGATTTCATTCAACTATTAATAAAAATTGTACTGTTACAATTTAATCACTAAGTTTGAAAACGTCATACCTGATGACTAGTAAACTGGTGATATCTTAAACTGTTTGAATGTATAGATTTTGCTGGATGCCATGGATTTATATGTTTAATGTATTGATGTGTAATTCATCGTGTTATTCACCTTATGTATATATGACCATTGTTTTTGTTGATTAATCCCAACCATTGACCTTAGATGTTACGGGCATCAAATAAACACGGTATTAATCATTGAATCAAATTCAGAACATGCATTGAAATGATAAATACCAATAAACCTGATTCAGACTGAAATGATATATATACTTTCCTAATATACAAAAATTAAATTTTAAGTATCACTTTGCATTAAAATAGAAAATTATATATGAACACCAGTTGGTTAAATGAATTTTTTTTAAAACCTTGAATCTTGAAATGTTGTTTTAAGACAATATAAATGTTGTTTTGTAAGCCAGTTTCCATTGAATTTGAATATCGATTAAATCTTTGAAATTGAATTGTTTTATCGACAGTTGAAATATATTTCAATTAACATTGATTTAAGGCGATAACTGAATTTGTGAACTCATTATTGGTTATGAATAGAAATTAATGAAAATGAGAATCTTGTTGCAACTTAACTATTTGAATTAAATTGATTAGATCGAAATGAATGTATAATGGGAATTTAATCGGTTTAAATATTGAAATTGAGTTGGTTAGATTTTAAAGTGGAATATGACTTCAAGTCTAATTGAAATATGAAGAAAAAATTCTAATTCCAACTATAGTCTTTTTAAAGCATTATGTAAACTATATTGGGAAATAATTATTTTTCTTACAAACTATTCCATTTTAACTTATATACATATGGTAACTATTCTAAACTATTTAATAAACAACTATTTTACTTTATAAACTAATTTTTTTACTTATATATATTAATTATTTTAAATAAGTAATTTTAAAATTATATTAAATAATCTATTTTTATAATCTATTGTCTGTTTCATAAACTTCTTGGATATTTAACTATATATAAAAAAAATTGATGAATATTATTTTTATATTCAAACCTAGTATTTAAACTATTATTGTCCTAACTATTTATTTTTCAAACTATTAAAATATAAGCTACTTTATTTTACTTTCCGAATATAATAATATTCAAATTTTATTGGAATTGGAATTGTTTCAAGATTCTAAGTTTGGTTTTAAATGGAGATTTCAATATGAAAAATATTTTATCTTGACTACTGAAGGTATTTATAGCAAAGTCTGATATTTTGATATGAAATATGAACCCCTTTAAAATATAAAAGAATTGAACAGTACAAAAATTGTAAACGTTTAGTTTTTAAAGAGACCGGGATCAGATATTGTCATACTCTCTGCCATTACCAAAATCCACTTTAACAACTGTGTACGTGGTGGAGAATCCAGAATGAAGTAGGTTGATTTGGAGGCGATTACTGCATTTGAAGAAAAAGAACAATGATGTATAGCTTTGACCTTCGAGTCATAATTAAAATAACTAAAACAGGGGTATACCGACCAAGTGTGGTTAGCAACCCTGATCGGCAGCACTTCTTCCTCTAATACTATAGTCCTTTGGTTGATTTGATTTTAAAGATGTGCATCCATAATTTGGGAGTTTTGTTCGAGGTGGGTGGTAGTCGCGGCTATGCGTTACCACTAGTCAAGGCATGCAACTGGCATATTCCGGCTCTGGGAATTCCTCGTGTACCTCATCATATTATCCTGATCGAGCTCCCTATGACTTTGATTTGTGTCGTACCTATGGAGTGCCCTCTGATACCCACTGGTTTATATTGGACTTTATGGTATCTATATAGACTACGATATTATAAACGGTGTAAGGGTAAAAAATTTAATATTTTGTATTTAACCATATACGCTATTATAATAGCGTATTGTATTATATAGATCTAGTTTAACGGATCCTTAGGAGATGGAAATTCTTGTAACATCTCTTAAGTTATTGCACTTATATTATCAAATGAATTTGATTTAACTGAAATGAGAATATTCTAGTTCTAATCCAAATGATTTTGATTTTTCATTTGTGGTTGGGTTAGCCTGAGTTCTCAGTTATTCAAGACATCATTATGAAGATGAAGACGAATCTCAACAGGCGTATTTATTATTATTATTCCACTGCAAATATTGGTATGTTTATGATAGTTAACTGTGATAATCTGTAAAATATAATAAAATGTATGATTTAACAACATCTTGAACTGATATTTATTTATTATATTCTGTCCTTCACTATGAGATTCGATGATTGTTTTTCCTCCTTATTTTTTCTTATATTAATCCCAGTAACAATCTATATTTTAGATTGGTTTTAGTCGACACGTGAGGATCATCGTTGATTTGAACGATAAAAAATCCAGGTCGTTACCTGTAACACCCAGTAATTTTAAAGAACACTATAATGGTAAACTAAGGAATACTTAATTAAATATTTGGAATTAAGTAAAATGAAGTGTGCCATTGCGTTCGTCTCAGAATTCTGCTTAAGATAGATTCCAAGATTGCGTAAAACAGACATCATATAAAGAATGTATTAAGATTTGAAGTTTGTATACATATAGGCATAATATATATAAATAAACTAACCCACAAAATCAAAATCACGAAGCGGAAAAAGGAGGGAAATCGACCTGTTAAGGGTCGACCCCGTCCCTTATCTGTGTCGACCCGTAGGTCGACCACTCCACGGTGGTGTCGACCTTAGGGTTGACCCCACCGAGATCTGGGAAGATTCCTGCCTGGAACCTGGAAGCATTTCTGAGCATGATTCATTTACCTTGGGCTATATATAAGACCTCCTTCTCATTGTTTTTATTCACCAAAAACAACGGAGACAACGAGGTGCTACCCAACTTAGTTTGAACTAGCCTATTCTTCTTCAAAAACAAGTTATACGTATTCAGGGATCTATGCTACAACATCTACAATCAATCCATTGTTCATTAGATCCAACCCTATGAAGTTTATTCCCCGCTGTAACCCCATAGTGTCTCCGCTATATCATGTAGAAGAATTCAATCGCTGCGCTATTTCCAAATAGCCTTTGAAATAGCCTCTCCGCTTTAAGCCCCGCTATATTCCGATATTCCTGATATATACCATTATTTCGGCTATACTCCGCTATTTCTGCTATGTCTTCTAAGAAATGAATATTAAAATTACATATATACATTATAAATTTTATAAAATTAACTATTAATATAATATTTGAACATATATTTTTCTGAATATAAAATACTACAAGATTCCACTAAATACAACCAAACAAAACAAAAGTTTACATTTATTTGCACATATTTGCTTATGATTTTTTTAAAATTAAGAATGCGCTAATTATTGTTAATTAAATGTTAATTTACCATTTATTTATCATTTTTATATTTGTAAAAGCATTAAATATGAGTTTTATATGCTATTTTAGACTCACCCGGTATGTCCTACTATTTCCTCAATTTATCCCCGCTACAACTTTTTGAACCTCCTCAGCATTGGATCCTTTGAGCGCTTTAACTACACAGATCCAGTCATAGTGATTTTATGTTGCTTTTAGATATAAACACCTAAAAAGTAATCTTGACATGTTTATGAGTTTGGATCTAAGCCTATGCCTGTTAGTAACCTGAATCATAATAGATATGCCATTACTTGTATACCTAATTTACTACTTAGTTATCATATGTCTTTACATGATATCCATATTCTGTTAGTTTGTCTAATCTTCTCACTGTATGCCTATTCTGCTTGTTTGACTAATCATGTCAATGTTTGCCTATTTTGTTAGTATGAACAATTCTATCATCATATGCCAGTTTTATTTACTATTCCTATTCTTGTTCTCTTCTCTCCCTCTTTCCCTTTTTATTTTTATAGCCGGGCTACCTTTGGGCCTAGGCCTATCGCTGAAATATGCGAGCGCACGAAATTGAGAAAGGTTGGGAAAGATAAATAGGGGCAAAACTTAAGTTGCAAGTCATGAATAGGATTTCAGGGCATAATCTATATCTTGATCTAAACATTAATTTGGGGCATAACGTTTATCGTGAATTAGACATGTATTTGGGTCATAATAAACATGAAAATTGGTTAGTAATGTACATGCCTAGATTTACAGTAATTAGAAACTATAACCACACGTAAACATGAGGTTATATTACACTTGTGGTAGAAGCCTGCCCGGAACCACCTAGCAAATCCAGCGTCCCCAAGTGGTTAATCTAATGTGGGGGGTCAATTACATAAATGTACACATAACGGTGCTAAGACACGAGGTTAAGTCCGACTTACGGTAGAAGTCTGCCCGGACCCAACCGGCATGTTCAACATCCACAAGTGGTAGACTTAATGTGAGAGGTCTAGCGCATTAATAACCATAAATGAATAAATGGTAATAAACTTGTAATACTTAACATGTTTGAATCTGTGAGGTACACATGAACCTGTCAACTTAAGTAGGGGTTAAGTACACTTGCTTGAATCAGTGGCAGGGTTAAGTTAATCTTGTTAAATATGTAGGGATGGGTTATACATATAAACCCGATAAAATTAACCTGTTGTGGTTATGCAATCTTGTTAGACTGGTAGGCATAACCTATTGAAATCCTAGTATTAGGGATGCAAGCATAGGTGGAAGCTTGTATCTTCCAGTTTGTGCGACCCGTATCGGCCAGTAACCTATCTTCGTATCAAACGGGGAACCCCGAACTTGGTCAGGGTCAGGGTACACTTACTTAGTTGGTTGTAAGAGTTCCATCAAAGGGACGGTGTGGACGGCACATTCCAACACGATCATGTGCGTGCATGGGTCTGCATTCCAAGGAGGATGATAAGACGCCGTGACAAGTGTAGATATGGTTTTGCATCTTGTAAACAACGGAGTTGCCACTTTAGGAAGTGATACATCCTACTGTGGGGCCAGCACAGGGTATCCGCGAGTTAGGAAGTCGATCGATTGGGGGTAGTAATTACGGTTCATCTAGTCTTTCTTGTTTAGGAGCCGGTTATTATCGTTGGAGGTAACACCCGTCAGTTCGGTTGGGCAACCTATTACTGTATGGGGTAAAACCTCTTAGTAGAAGTACACCTAAGTCTACCTTCTTTTACTTATTGGGATCATCTTGTTCTGTTATATACTAGTATTTGTGCAGAGAAAAGTATTAGAGAAGCACAATAAATTCTATTATTTTTATCCTATTTACCTTGTTATACCTGCCTTATGACACTGTTATCTCCCTCTCTAGTTTATACGTCTATCATGATTCTTTTACTTATTTATATGCTAAAAGTAGCTAGACTCGCCAGACTTTATGAATGAACCATTTTGCTTCCTCTTCTCTCTCTTCCGTTTCCCCGCTCGGTTTTCAGTGTGGGAATACTCAAGATTGATCAGGATTCTTCTTTCATTCTGCTCGAAGCTTCTTAGATGTACTGCATGATTTCGTATCTTCTCAACTATGGCCATATTTTGGGGGTTATGCTCGTTTTATGTATTATTGTACTCTGATGATGATTTTGGTACAAGACTAATGTTTTATGTTGATGTAATGAGTTTTTAGTATTTGAGACTTATTATGTAATTGGGTTTGGACCACGAAGCTTTTCAATTTAATAAAGTTTTAATTTCTCTTTTATTTTATATCTGTCTTGTGATGTTTCTATTTCTGTTTATCTATAAAGCTTCACGAAACTTAAGGCATTCTAATAAAGAGTTACATTAAAGGATGTGGGGTGTCGCTTTTGGTATCAGAGCAGAAGGTTGCCAGATCGGATAAAGGATTTTGAAAATTGTTTTCAAAAAGGTCTTAAAAGACAGCATTTTCAAAAGAAAAGTATGTTTTGAAAATCATATTCCCCAAAGCCATATGAAATATCTTTCGATTCTTTGTTTCAATCCCTTTTTTCATTTTCTATTCAGCATGTCTAGGGAACCTAATAATCCTGAGGCAGATACCGGCTTGGTTTCGTAGGTATCTGGAGGCTACGGCACCTACCGAAGGCTAAGCAGACGCCCCTCCCATAGCTGCAGCCGCTGTTCCTCCTCATCCCCCTCCACGTGTTGATAATTTGTCTAAGATATGCAAGGATTTCTGTGCTATGGGTAGACAGCCATTCCAAGGAACAGATACTTTTGTAGAAGCAACGAATTGGCTTAAAAGGGAGAGTATTTGTTTGGAATTTTCAAAGTTGAATATCGTAGGAATATTCAGTTAGCCTTTTGGCAAGTGAAGGACGAAGCCTCGTTTTGGTGGGAAGTGACATATGCGGGACGTCCAGTCGAAACTTGGGATGATTTCCGATAGAGATTTGAGATGAAGTTGTGATGACCCTAGTGTAACAACCCGGAAAATCTGGGCCAGTTTAAAATTTTTATTTTGGCAATTTTAGCGAGTTTTGATTATTTAAAATGAATTATTTTAAATAATATCGACGTGAAATTTATTTTGAATAGAATTAGAACGTATATATTATATACGTCGTCGTTAGAATATAAATAATTATATATAATTATAAATAGAATTGAAAATGGCGCGGTAGTTCGATAATTCGATTTCAAACTTCAATTGAATGTACCGGGTGCAAAACAATCCGGATTTTAGTGAAACCAAAAATAATGGAATCTAATAGTGAATATCTTTCCAACGAATCCGGAAGATCAAAATTTCGTAGCAAGAATCAAAAGATATGTCCAGTTGAAAATTTGAAATAGTCGCTGTGGAATTTATATATATTTTTATATATATAAGGCCCTTAAAAATAGCAATTTTGCAAACGACCTCGGATTTCGACGAAACCAGTTTTGTTGGGTCCGTGATGTAAAGTTATTGCTAGGTTTTAAATTGCATAATTTTTCGAATCAATATGTGAGCGTGGCATAGGAAAACGTGTTTTGACCATTTCAGTTGAATTTAATCGACTGGCAATGGGCCATTTTTCCAACGGTCTCGGAATTCGACGAAACTAGTTTTGTTAGGACCGTATCGTCAATACGAAGCTAGAAAATATTTTTATAGAATTTTTCTAGTTAGTATGTGGCCCCGGTAATTTGAAATGTACGTTTAAAATTCAATATAGTGATTTAAATGTAAATTTAACGGAAACTGATTCAAACAGTCGAATCAGCTTGCGATACATATCTCATTGTGTTCGGAATGGGGGTATTACGTTAGGGATGACAGTCGTTGGACCCGGTTCGGTGTTCGTATGTAAAAGTCAACGTAAATTGAAAAAAGGAAAAAAAAATAAATAAAAAAATAATAAAATATATATATTTTCCCTCCCTCCCTCTTATCTTCTGCTTGGCCCCCCCCCGTTTCTAAATCGATTCAGAAGAAAAGGGAAAAAAAAAAAAAAAAAAAAAAAAACCCTAACTACTCGTTCGATCCCGCCTACGCCCAGTCGCATCACCGCTCCGCCTCCGCACCCGTCGCCACCCACTCCATCGCGAACCCCCGCCCCCCAACCTGGCGACAGAGCTCCCCAAGGCCCTGATCCTCCACGCGATGCGAGCCCCTCCCCGTCAAATCAAATCGAGCCTCCCCCGTTCGAACCCCGAGCGCCGCCACCTCGAGGCACCTCCGACGATCGGTGAAACCAGCCCCCATCTGTAAGTATTTTGTTATTTTAATAATTTAAAAACTGTGATTTTAATTAGATTTTTTAAACTGATTTTATAAGCATTTTTAAACTATTTTTAAAAGCATTTTAAAAACTGATTTATAAAAATATAAAAACTGATTTTCTGAGATTATTAAAATCTGATTTTTAAATAAAAGAAAAACTGAATCTTTTAAAAGATAAAAACTGTTTTGTTTTTTTTTAAAGAGTTAAAACCTGATTTTTAAAAAAAAGGAAATAAAAACTGATTTTATTTTAGAAAAGTAAAAACTGAAATTTTTAGAAAAGATTTTAAAACTGAAATTTTTAGAAAAGATTGGAAACTGAAATTTTTTTTAAAAAAAAAAAAAAAAAAAGAAAGAAAACTGAAAACTGATTTTATTTAGAGATTTGAAAAGAAAAATCAAATTTTTATATTGTCGAAAGAAAAATCAAATTTTTATATTGTCGAAAGAAAAATCTAATCTTTTATATTGTTGATAGAAAAATAGAATTTTTATATATTGAACTTCGATAGAATAAAAATTCGATTTTTATATATTGAACTTCGATAGAATAAAAATTCGATTTTTATATATTGAACTTTACAATAAAAATTCGATTTTTATACATTGAACTTTACAATAAAAATTCGATTTTTATATATTGAACTTTGAAATAAAAATTCGTTTTTTTATATATTGAACTTTGAAATAAAAATTCGTTTTTTTATATATTGAACTTTGAAATAAAAATTCGATTTTTATATATGGAATAGCAAAATAAGAATTCGATTTTTATAAATTGAATAACGAAGTAAAAATTCGATTTTTACATATGTAGTGGCTATGGGCAACGAAAACGACGAAGACTTCTGCAAATGAAGAGCCGTGGAGCTAGGATAGCTATATGTGAGAATTTCTCACCTTTCAATTTATTTTCTAGTTATATATATATATACTAGGATGCAGACGGTGCTTAGAAGCACCCGACACCCGTCCACATACCATGGACTTGTTTGTTTGGATGTTTGGTGATTGATTGAGATATTGGTTTGAATGTGGTTTGTGGTGTGAAAAATCGAATCGATAAATTGGTTAGGATTAGACGTGCGCCGTTATAAGGCGAAGGAGTAAGACTAGGTTAGACTCTTACTCCAAATTTTGTGGTTTGCATAACGAGAGTGATTTGATTGATGTGTGAATGGCGTGGGCCTTCACTAGACCGGGGATAAGGCTAGGCCTTGTCCCGTTTCTAGTATCGTGCCGTTATGCCGCCGAAATTTTCTAAAATAAGTTAGAAAAATAAAAATAGCATTTTATTTAACGAATGAACTGAATAGAAATTCATATGTTGAAATAAAATGTGTTATCGTTAAAAATATAATTTTTAACGTGAATGTGAATAAATAAATATTCATTTACCAACCAGACGGTTTGTTTATGTACACCTATTTGAATGACGTTGATTGGGTCGATAAATTTTACACATCGCCTAACTGCACAAATAAAATATGTGTTTGATTGTTTGAAACCCCACACGGGTGTTAGGATGAAATTTGAAGTTCACTCATCCTGATTGATTAAATATGTCGATCGATTGATTGACAAGCTGCTGTAAGCGTTAAATGTCTATATTTGATGCTTATACAGTGTAGTGCACTTTGGTTGATGATTGATTATTCATCGTTGTTGATATATACATGTGTTGTAGAAAATCCATATAATTAACATTATATGGTAATTGATTGGGCCTCATTCCAGTTTCGAAAAAAGAAATATTTGAAATAGAAATATTTGAAATAGAAATATTTGAAATAGAATATTTGAAAATAGAAATATGTGAAGCCGTGAGGATTAGATTGACGCCATTTTGACGTGAACGATATTTATATCGATTTTATTCATTTTAAAATGAATATTGAAAAGTGATTTCGAAATCGAATATTTTGAAATGAATTGAACTGAAAACGATTTCGAAATGAATTGAATTGAAAACGATTTCGAAATGAATTGAATTGAAAACGATTTCGAATTGAATTGAAAACAAATTGAAATGAATTCAAATTGAATTGAAATTTGAATTGAATAGAAATGAATTTTAAAACGAATTTATAAAGAAGAATTCGATTTTGATTTTAATTGAAAAGGAAGTTGAAATTGTTTTTGAAACGAATTCAAAACTATTTATATAATTCGTTTTAAATAGAAATCGATGAAATATATATTATATATATTATATATATAATATAATGGCCTGAATAGAACGCGCCGCGCCGCGGCAGTTCGCGAATTTCGACCATTTATTTCAAACGGACATTACGGGAGATCCGACCGTCGGATTCTCCTAAAACCGGAACCGTTGGGTTCGTATCGAAAAGAGCTTTCTAATGAATGTTAGAAATTTGAAATCTAACGGTTGGATTTGGAGATACGTCCAAATCAAATTCGAAAAAGGTCGCTGTAAGTGCAGTTCGATGGCCGTTGTTGGAAATCGACTGTACGGGCCTTGATAAAATTATTAAAAATAGTAATAATTTGTGTAAAATCATAAGAAATGATTTGTGAAAGTTTGGGATGAAAAACTCCATATTTGAAAAGATAAAAATAGATTTTTATCGAAATGAACTAGTTTTGAACTAGAATTATAATTCTATTTATTTTTAAATAAATAAATTGAATTTGAAATGGTTTTGAAAATAACCAAAATTTCCAATGATTGCATTGGAGTGGATTTGAATCGAAATTGTCTTCGGAATATTTCGATGTTGGAATTCGTGATTATACAGGTGTTGTTATGGAAATTTGAAAGATATATATTTATATCGTTATTTCCAATACGACATTTGTTAGTCGTAGAATTCGATATTGAATATAAGCCGATATATTTTCTATTCAGAGCCTTGTATTGAATATCGAATGTGATTTGGGTTTGTCGTGAATGGTGTCTTCACTAACACTGTTCTTGAACCCAGTTGAGAAAAGATTAAATCTTTTTATTTAGATTTAATGAAGTGTACCAATTAAATGATATTTAATTGGAATTGAATTGATATTGATTTTTGGGTTTATCGTGAACAGTGTTTTAAATAACACTTGTTCTTTAACCCGATAATTAATGAATGTGATTTGGGTTTGTCGTGAATGGTGTCTTCACTAACACTGTTCTTGAACCCAGTTGAGAAAAGATTAAATCTTTTGATTTAGATTTAATGAAGTGCACCAATTAAATAATATTTAATTGGAATTGAATGGATATTGATTTTTGGGTTTATCGTGAACAGTGTTTTAAATAACACTTGTTCTTTAACCCGATAATTAATGGGATGTGACTTTGGGTTTATCGTGAACCGTGTTTTAAATGACACTGATTCTTTAACCCAGTCACAGATTAAAACTAAGTGGAGTTTTAATGAATCTTTAATTAGATTGAAAAGATCGAGAATGGAGTATCACCAGTTTTGCTCCAGGCGATAGTTAAATCTTTAATTAGATTTGAACGTGAAATTTAGAAACTAACTGTCGGTTAGCCAAGCAGAAGGGTTTTCTGGATATTGATCTGATGTTGGTTTCGGCCTTCGGGGTTAATATTTGGGGAATTATTCTCTTGATTAATTTACGGTTAGTGACTAATGAATTGGAATGAGGCGTATGTTGTGTTTGTGTAACACTTTTATAAAATATACGCGAGTTATTCGGGAAGTCCGGGTTTATCCCATTCTGAATAATCGATACGACGATAAGTCGAAGATGAAGACGATGGTCGAAGACCGGAGGTCTTCACGTCGTTTGGGTGATAACTGATGATCTTGATTGGGCTGTACACCCAAGAAGATGGAAACAGTTGGTGATCGTCCAGACGTACTTGGAGATCGATGGATATGCGAGGTACTAGGTGCCTCCGGTTTCGTTCAGACCCAGAACGGACTTGTAAATGGACTGTGTGTCTGACATCGGATTTCATTCTGTGTGACTGATATCGGTTGCATAGGATGGTTTGCCTGTGTGGCATGCTAAGATGCAAATGATCAAGGCTTCTGTTGAAAAGCAAAGTCTTGTGGTGATGATCAAAGCACGGCCTTTGTGGCGTAGCTTTGTGTAACGTTTACTTCGCGAGTTTCACACCCGGTATGAACCAAAAACGGGAGGGACATCAGGGAGGACTTGCGTTTCTTTCTAGCTAGAAGTGGCGTCAGTGGTTTTACACGCCCTGACGAGTTTGACTTATGTGGTTGTTGCTGTTGCGAGGCGCCTCGGATTGATCGGTCGTTCTCGAACCGATGGAGTCATTTAGTTGGCTCGTTTACGCCCCATAGGGCGGGGAAACGCATGTTCAGGCATTTTAATCCACTCCGTGTGGACCGGCCCTGACGATCCAAGGGTCACTCGAGCTCTGATCCTGAGGGGCGGGCTAGAGCGTCTCGAATCGGTTGAGGACTATCTTTTGCCTCGGTTCATAGATGGAAATCCAATTTCCAAATACGTGACATTTGCGGTTTTATTTGTAAACCTATATATGGCGACATGATATATGGTACCCATGCCGCCTATGATTGATACTTATGATTTGAAGTTGTTATATACACTATGCACTTATAATAGTATCAAATGATTTGTTTTAAACGTATCAAGCATTCTTTGGCTGTTATAAGGGAAAACCCTATCCCCCGGCTTGCGTTGCATTGTGTGATAGGACCTGGGTCTTATAACAGCTTCATTTTTCTTTATTTAGCATTGCGCTGTTTGTTTTATGCACTGGTATTCTTGGGAGGAAACCCGTTCCGTGTTATACGGCGTGGTCCCTTGATTTACCTAACTTTGAAATAAAGATTAACTGTTTTAGTTCTCACACCAGTCACATGACTGACCTGGAGTTTATTGTTTTAACCTAAACTCTGGGTGCCCTTATTTTTGACACGGGCAGCTGGTAGTTTTGGTTTTGCAGATTTATATTCACAGGATCCTGGTTTACAGCTGGAATGATATCCGGAAAGCTTTGTATCCGTATATCTCTTCTAGTTGTGTATTGTATTATTTTCCGCTGCTATGTATTTAAATGTAATTTAAATCTCTGATATTTCTGTGTAATATTTATTCATTTATACTCTGTATATTCTTGTAATCTGATGCATTGTTGTAATAAACAGTGAAATGTTCCTCTGTATGCGCTCTATTTTGTCTTGTTCTCAAACGATAGGGCGTTTCGAACGGTCTGGGTCGGTTTAGCGACTGGTTCGGACCGAGCGAAATTCCTTGCCGTCACAGTTGGTATCAGAGCTTTGGTTTACAAAGCTCAGAGAACAAGACACATTAGAACCATACGAAAGAATTCATCAGATATTGGGTTAGTAATATCCAATTAGAATGACTCGTTAGAGATGGGATCAGTAGTATCCTAGAACGAGTGTGAAAAGTATATTTTTCAAATGAAAACAATTTTTATTTTGAAAATTTAAATCACTTCTACGTATTTGATTATTTATTTATTTGAATGTGGACAATTCAGTATATAAAGAATTTGCATATACGCCTTGCAAACGTATATTCAAAGTTTTAATATACTGGATAGATATGGAATCACATTCTAGTCGCCCGGAGATGGTACTGATGATTGTCATGACATCATCAGTATTTATGTTCGAGTTTCGAAGGTGTGATTTTCTATATATTTCCATTAGGCTGGTGTGAGAACCAAAACTTATATATAGTTAGAACACATTGTTGTGAATTGGCATCAAAAACATGATTTTTTGTATATGTATCAAAATTATGAATTTGAAACTCTAATTCACTAATTGATTGATGTATGTGTTGTTTGTTTATTTGTTTGCTAATTTTGAACCATTATGCCTAATTGAACCAAATATTGAATTATATTGAAAATTAGTCGCATTTGCTTGCACATGCATATATATCTTTGAACAGGTCATAGCAAGGAGGCTAGAGCCAGAGAATAAAATTTGTTTGCCCGACAAATAGGTACATGTTTATTACATAATTTCCTGTTTTGTTTGGGTGATGATGATTTTGTGAGCCTATTGGCTAGCCGCTTGGCTTTTTCTTTTTCTTTTTGAGATCTGAAGGACCGGGGAAGCTATTTGAAATTCCCCGATGCTCCCGGTGCAGGGGAGGTTATGGCGAAATTTTTCGAAAATTTAGGGTGTTAGCCAAATTTTTGAAATTTTGGAAATTCTCAGAAACTGAAAAGTTGGAGAATGGAAGCCAGATCGATCGTAGCGTTGATTAATCAAACCACTTTCGACTTTGTTCCTTTTCGGGGACGAAAAGTTTTAAGTGGGGGAGATTGTAACAACCCGGAAAATCTGGGCCAGTTTAAAATTTTTATTTTGGCAATTTTAGCGAGTTTTGATTATTTAAAATGAATTATTTTAAATAATATCGACGTGAAATTTATTTTGAATAGAATTAGAACGTATATATTATATACGTCGTCGTTAGAATATAAATAATTATATATAATTATAAATAGAATTGAAAATGGCGCGGTAGTTCGATAATTCGATTTCAAACTTCAATTGAATGTACCGGGTGCAAAACAATCCGGATTTTAGTGAAACCAAAAATAATGGAATCTAATAGTGAATATCTTTCCAACGAATCCGGAAGATCAAAATTTCGTAGCAAGAATCAAAAGATATGTCCAGTTGAAAATTTGAAATAGTCGCTGTGGAATTTATATATATTTTTATATATATAAGGCCCTTAAAAATAGCAATTTTGCAAACGACCTCGGATTTCGACGAAACCAGTTTTGTTGGGTCCGTGATGTAAAGTTATTGCTAGGTTTTAAATTGCATAATTTTTCGAATCAATATGTGAGCGTGGCATAGGAAAACGTGTTTTGACCATTTCAGTTGAATTTAATCGACTGGCAATGGGCCATTTTTCCAACGGTCTCGGAATTCGACGAAACTAGTTTTGTTAGGACCGTATCGTCAATACGAAGCTAGAAAATATTTTTATAGAATTTTTCTAGTTAGTATGTGGCCCCGGTAATTTGAAATGTACGTTTAAAATTCAATATAGTGATTTAAATGTAAATTTAACGGAAACTGATTCAAACAGTCGAATCAGCTTGCGATACATATCTCATTGTGTTCGGAATGGGGGTATTACGTTAGGGATGACAGTCGTTGGACCCGGTTCGGTGTTCGTATGTAAAAGTCAACGTAAATTGAAAAAAGGAAAAAAAAATAAATAAAAAAATAATAAAATATATATATTTTCCCTCCCTCCCTCTTATCTTCTGCTTGGCCCCCCCCGTTTCTAAATCGATTCAGAAGAAAAGGGAAAAAAAAAAAAAAAAAAAAAAAAACCCTAACTACTCGTTCGATCCCGCCTACGCCCAGTCGCATCACCGCTCCGCCTCCGCACCCGTCGCCACCCACTCCATCGCGAACCCCCGCCCCCCAACCTGGCGACAGAGCTCCCCAAGGCCCTGATCCTCCACGCGATGCGAGCCCCTCCCCGTCAAATCAAATCGAGCCTCCCCCGTTCGAACCCCGAGCGCCGCCACCTCGAGGCACCTCCGACGATCGGTGAAACCAGCCCCCATCTGTAAGTATTTTGTTATTTTAATAATTTAAAAACTGTGATTTTAATTAGATTTTTTAAACTGATTTTATAAGCATTTTTAAACTATTTTTAAAAGCATTTTAAAAACTGATTTATAAAAATATAAAAACTGATTTTCTGAGATTATTAAAATCTGATTTTTAAATAAAAGAAAAACTGAATCTTTTAAAAGATAAAAACTGTTTTGTTTTTTTTTAAAGAGTTAAAACCTGATTTTTAAAAAAAAGGAAATAAAAACTGATTTTATTTTAGAAAAGTAAAAACTGAAATTTTTAGAAAAGATTTTAAAACTGAAATTTTTAGAAAAGATTGGAAACTGAAATTTTTTTTAAAAAAAAAAAAAAAAAAAGAAAGAAAACTGAAAACTGATTTTATTTAGAGATTTGAAAAGAAAAATCAAATTTTTATATTGTCGAAAGAAAAATCAAATTTTTATATTGTCGAAAGAAAAATCTAATCTTTTATATTGTTGATAGAAAAATAGAATTTTTATATATTGAACTTCGATAGAATAAAAATTCGATTTTTATATATTGAACTTCGATAGAATAAAAATTCGATTTTTATATATTGAACTTTACAATAAAAATTCGATTTTTATACATTGAACTTTACAATAAAAATTCGATTTTTATATATTGAACTTTGAAATAAAAATTCGTTTTTTTATATATTGAACTTTGAAATAAAAATTCGTTTTTTTTATATATTGAACTTTGAAATAAAAATTCGATTTTTATATATGGAATAGCAAAATAAGAATTCGATTTTTATAAATTGAATAACGAAGTAAAAATTCGATTTTTACATATGTAGTGGCTATGGGCAACGAAAACGACGAAGACTTCTGCAAATGAAGAGCCGTGGAGCTAGGATAGCTATATGTGAGAATTTCTCACCTTTCAATTTATTTTCTAGTTATATATATATATACTAGGATGCAGACGGTGCTTAGAAGCACCCGACACCCGTCCACATACCATGGACTTGTTTGTTTGGATGTTTGGTGATTGATTGAGATATTGGTTTGAATGTGGTTTGTGGTGTGAAAAATCGAATCGATAAATTGGTTAGGATTAGACGTGCGCCGTTATAAGGCGAAGGAGTAAGACTAGGTTAGACTCTTACTCCAAATTTTGTGGTTTGCATAACGAGAGTGATTTGATTGATGTGTGAATGGCGTGGGCCTTCACTAGACCGGGGATAAGGCTAGGCCTTGTCCCGTTTCTAGTATCGTGCCGTTATGCCGCCGAAATTTTCTAAAATAAGTTAGAAAAATAAAAATAGCATTTTATTTAACGAATGAACTGAATAGAAATTCATATGTTAAAATAAAATGTGTTATCGTTAAAAATATAATTTTTAACGTGAATGTGAATAAATAAATATTCATTTACCAACCAGACGGTTTGTTTATGTACACCTATTTGAATGACGTTGATTGGGTCGATAAATTTTACACATCGCCTAACTGCACAAATAAAATATGTGTTTGATTGTTTGAAACCCCACACGGGTGTTAGGATGAAATTTGAAGTTCACTCATCCTGATTGATTAAATATGTCGATCGATTGATTGACAAGCTGCTGTAAGCGTTAAATGTCTATATTTGATGCTTATACAGTGTAGTGCACTTTGGTTGATGATTGATTATTCATCGTTGTTGATATATACATGTGTTGTAGAAAATCCATATAATTAACATTATATGGTAATTGATTGGGCCTCATTCCAGTTTCGAAAAAAGAAATATTTGAAATAGAAATATTTGAAATAGAAATATTTGAAATAGAATATTTGAAAATAGAAATATGTGAAGCCGTGAGGATTAGATTGACGCCATTTTGACGTGAACGATATTTATATCGATTTTATTCATTTTAAAATGAATATTGAAAAGTGATTTCGAAATCGAATATTTTGAAATGAATTGAACTGAAAACGATTTCGAAATGAATTGAATTGAAAACGATTTCGAAATGAATTGAATTGAAAACGATTTCGAATTGAATTGAAAACAAATTGAAATGAATTCAAATTGAATTGAAATTTGAATTGAATAGAAATGAATTTTAAAACGAATTTATAAAGAAGAATTCGATTTTGATTTTAATTGAAAAGGAAGTTGAAATTGTTTTTGAAACGAATTCAAAACTATTTATATAATTCGTTTTAAATAGAAATCGATGAAATATATATTATATATATTATATATATAATATAATGGCCTGAATAGAACGCGCCGCGCCGCGGCAGTTCGCGAATTTCGACCATTTATTTCAAACGGACATTACGGGAGATCCGACCGTCGGATTCTCCTAAAACCGGAACCGTTGGGTTCGTATCGAAAAGAGCTTTCTAATGAATGTTAGAAATTTGAAATCTAACGGTTGGATTTGGAGATACGTCCAAATCAAATTCGAAAAAGGTCGCTGTAAGTGCAGTTCGATGGCCGTTGTTGGAAATCGACTGTACGGGCCTTGATAAAATTATTAAAAATAGTAATAATTTGTGTAAAATCATAAGAAATGATTTGTGAAAGTTTGGGATGAAAAACTCCATATTTGAAAAGATAAAAATAGATTTTTATCGAAATGAACTAGTTTTGAACTAGAATTATAATTCTATTTATTTTTAAATAAATAAATTGAATTTGAAATGGTTTTGAAAATAACCAAAATTTCCAATGATTGCATTGGAGTGGATTTGAATCGAAATTGTCTTCGGAATATTTCGATGTTGGAATTCGTGATTATACAGGTGTTGTTATGGAAATTTGAAAGATATATATTTATATCGTTATTTCCAATACGACATTTGTTAGTCGTAGAATTCGATATTGAATATAAGCCGATATATTTTCTATTCAGAGCCTTGTATTGAATATCGAATGTGATTTGGGTTTGTCGTGAATGGTGTCTTCACTAACACTGTTCTTGAACCCAGTTGAGAAAAGATTAAATCTTTTTATTTAGATTTAATGAAGTGTACCAATTAAATGATATTTAATTGGAATTGAATTGATATTGATTTTTGGGTTTATCGTGAACAGTGTTTTAAATAACACTTGTTCTTTAACCCGATAATTAATGAATGTGATTTGGGTTTGTCGTGAATGGTGTCTTCACTAACACTGTTCTTGAACCCAGTTGAGAAAAGATTAAATCTTTTGATTTAGATTTAATGAAGTGCACCAATTAAATAATATTTAATTGGAATTGAATGGATATTGATTTTTGGGTTTATCGTGAACAGTGTTTTAAATAACACTTGTTCTTTAACCCGATAATTAATGGGATGTGACTTTGGGTTTATCGTGAACCGTGTTTTAAATGACACTGATTCTTTAACCCAGTCACAGATTAAAACTAAGTGGAGTTTTAATGAATCTTTAATTAGATTGAAAAGATCGAGAATGGAGTATCACCAGTTTTGCTCCAGGCGATAGTTAAATCTTTAATTAGATTTGAACGTGAAATTTAGAAACTAACTGTCGGTTAGCCAAGCAGAAGGGTTTTCTGGATATTGATCTGATGTTGGTTTCGGCCTTCGGGGTTAATATTTGGGGAATTATTCTCTTGATTAATTTACGGTTAGTGACTAATGAATTGGAATGAGGCGTATGTTGTGTTTGTGTAACACTTTTATAAAATATACGCGAGTTATTCGGGAAGTCCGGGTTTATCCCATTCTGAATAATCGATACGACGATAAGTCGAAGATGAAGACGATGGTCGAAGACCGGAGGTCTTCACGTCGTTTGGGTGATAACTGATGATCTTGATTGGGCTGTACACCCAAGAAGATGGAAACAGTTGGTGATCGTCCAGACGTACTTGGAGATCGATGGATATGCGAGGTACTAGGTGCCTCCGGTTTCGTTCAGACCCAGAACGGACTTGTAAATGGACTGTGTGTCTGACATCGGATTTCATTCTGTGTGACTGATATCGGTTGCATAGGATGGTTTGCCTGTGTGGCATGCTAAGATGCAAATGATCAAGGCTTCTGTTGAAAAGCAAAGTCTTGTGGTGATGATCAAAGCACGGCCTTTGTGGCGTAGCTTTGTGTAACGTTTACTTCGCGAGTTTCACACCCGGTATGAACCAAAAACGGGAGGGACATCAGGGAGGACTTGCGTTTCTTTCTAGCTAGAAGTGGCGTCAGTGGTTTTACACGCCCTGACGAGTTTGACTTATGTGGTTGTTGCTGTTGCGAGGCGCCTCGGATTGATCGGTCGTTCTCGAACCGATGGAGTCATTTAGTTGGCTCGTTTACGCCCCATAGGGCGGGGAAACGCATGTTCAGGCATTTTAATCCACTCCGTGTGGACCGGCCCTGACGATCCAAGGGTCACTCGAGCTCTGATCCTGAGGGGCGGGCTAGAGCGTCTCGAATCGGTTGAGGACTATCTTTTGCCTCGGTTCATAGATGGAAATCCAATTTCCAAATACGTGACATTTGCGGTTTTATTTGTAAACCTATATATGGCGACATGATATATGGTACCCATGCCGCCTATGATTGATACTTATGATTTGAAGTTGTTATATACACTATGCACTTATAATAGTATCAAATGATTTGTTTTAAACGTATCAAGCATTCTTTGGCTGTTATAAGGGAAAACCCTATCCCCCGGCTTGCGTTGCATTGTGTGATAGGACCTGGGTCTTATAACAGCTTCATTTTTCTTTATTTAGCATTGCGCTGTTTGTTTTATGCACTGGTATTCTTGGGAGGAAACCCGTTCCGTGTTATACGGCGTGGTCCCTTGATTTACCTAACTTTGAAATAAAGATTAACTGTTTTAGTTCTCACACCAGTCACATGACTGACCTGGAGTTTATTGTTTTAACCTAAACTCTGGGTGCCCTTATTTTTGACACGGGCAGCTGGTAGTTTTGGTTTTGCAGATTTATATTCACAGGATCCTGGTTTACAGCTGGAATGATATCCGGAAAGCTTTGTATCCGTATATCTCTTCTAGTTGTGTATTGTATTATTTTCCGCTGCTATGTATTTAAATGTAATTTAAATCTCTGATATTTCTGTGTAATATTTATTCATTTATACTCTGTATATTCTTGTAATCTGATGCATTGTTGTAATAAACAGTGAAATGTTCCTCTGTATGCGCTCTATTTTGTCTTGTTCTCAAACGATAGGGCGTTTCGAACGGTCTGGGTCGGTTTAGCGACTGGTTCGGACCGAGCGAAATTCCTTGCCGTCACACCTAGACTTCCACGGGAAGAAAGTAAGAAACATTCATTTGGAATACAACATAAATACAATAATACATATCACAGATACAACATAGCATAGGAAATTCGTAGAGTAACAACATCATAGTAGCTGAAATATAATGTCATCAACCACAAAAAGTCCACAGTCACATAATTCTAAATTATTACAACAAGTTTGCTGAAAAAGAAATTAGTTCCAAATCCAACTTAAACAACGTGAAATGAAACAAGTTTAATGTCTGGAATTAAAAAGAGAAAAATGCAATAGTAGCGAATGATAGATGTCTTCAAGCTCCAAGTCATCACCTCTTCACGAAAGCAAATCCAAGAGAGATAATAAGCAACTCCAAAGAAAAGACTCCAAGCAATGAATGAACCTTTTTACTTGGCTACCCACGTAGAAAGGAGGGCATCCGAGTTTGCAAAAAGATGGAAACAAACAACGGGTCAGTCGTGGGACTGGTGTGAGAATTCTTAACTAATTTATCACTATTAATAAGGCAAATCCAAAGACCACACCGCTAACGCAGAACGGGTTTGCTCTAATGGACTGCCGTGCATCAAAGTGTCAGAACAAATAATAAGTTAATCGTACCACAGCGTTATGCTTTTGAGAAAAATGGAATCACTATAAGACCCAGGTACCATCACACAATGCAACACAAACCAGAGGATAGGGTTTTACCTTATGGCAATTAAACATGCTAAATACGACATATACGAGTTTAATATTATTATTAGTATGTATGAAAAACATTTCAAAATGAATGTATCAATCCTAGGACACATATATACCATAATACTATGCTTCCATACTAGTAATACAATCAAATTCCGTAGGTTCGTATTGGAAGTTTGGATTTCCATCACGAGCCAAGGCTAGGGAGGAGCTCCTTACCGATTCGAGACACTCTTGCTAGTGCCTCAGGATCCCCCGTAGTGAACCCTTGGACAACTGCAGGGCTGGTCCACCATACAAGTTGCGGATTAGTTATTCCTGAACACACGTTTCCCAGTCCTATAGGACCTATCATCCGAGGCGCCTCATTCCATTATGCACATAAGTAAAATGTCGGGCCATGTTAAAGTCCAATCACCACTTCTAGCTAGAAAGAAACGTGCTGCTCTCCCTGCGTTCACGTCTCCCGTTTTAGACTCCGCCGGTGTGTGAGGCTCGCGAAGTCACGCTATACACAAAGCTATGCCTAAACATGCTACGCTTTGATCATCCCACAAGGCCTGCTTTTCAACAAAACATTGATCCTATGCATCTTAGCAAGCCACATCATCACTTCATATCGCACTACCAACCCTTTGCCGAAATATATGAACGGGTGTTAAGCAAGAGAATAAATTCTCCGCCACCATACATCCATACATTCGAAAAAAGATCAATAACATGATATTTGATAGAGTATGATGTCAGATACACAATCCATTTATTAGCTTATGCTCTGGGTCTGAGCGAAAGCCAAACCCGTGAAATCAACACGTACGTTTGGGCAATGACCATAACCCTTGAATTGGGAGCAAGTCTAATCAGGACCTCGATCGTTGTCCATTCGAGGGAAGATTTACGGTCTTTATACGCCATCTTTAATGTTCCATTAAGGTCGTTTGATTATTTGGAATGAGAGAACACGGACTTCCCAAATAGTCCTCGTGTATATATATATATACATATATATATATATATTTAAAATCCTTTGTATCACTTTATAATGATTACTTCGTATTTTAATTAGTTAAAATAATTAACTTTTATATAACGACGCCTTAAGTCAATAGGCGACTATGGCGCTGCATTCCACCAATTTTGATTTTTACATTACTCAGAATCTAACTGTTGGATCTTAACGTAATATATACCATTGGAAAGATTTTCCCAAGACGATTCTAACGGTTTTAGTTTCAAGAAAATCCGACGGTCGGAACTTCTTGTATATTCATTTAAAGGTACGATTTCAAAACGGGAACTACCGCGCTCCATTCGTTTAATTTTAATTATATTTATATATATAATCATTTAATCGCAATAACGTCGCTTGATTTAAACAACGCTCTAACAACTACCTATCCTTACTAAATTTTAATTCATTTGAAAATGAAGATCATATCACAACATCATTCTTTACTTACATTGAAATGTAGAATTTGATACATTGCAAAATCCTACCTTTAAATTACATATAATATGTAAATTTTAACCTTAATGTATTTTCCCATCTTAATTACATAATATTAAAAATGTAACTTATATTTGCATTGAGGATCATATTCTAAATTACATCTAAAAATGTAAATTAATTTATAATGCAAACTTTACTTCTTATTTACATAATAAAAATACGATTTTTTATTGCAATGTAAACTCTATTTCTAATTTACATCGTAAAAATATGATTATTAATTACAATGCAGACCCACATTCTAATAACATAGAAAAATGTAATTTCTAACATACGGTGTAATTTCCTATATAATTTACATATAAAAATGTAAACTTCAACATACGATGTAAATTCACATGTTAATTACATAGAAAAATGTAATTTTTAACATACGGTGTAATTCCCTATATAATTTACATATAAAAATGAGACAACCCCAAATCCCGTACTGACGGCGGCAAGGGTAATCCTTGGAATATAACACGTAAACAGATAACAGCAGAACAGAATTAAATAAATACACCAGATAATGCACAAATAATACATTGAATAAACGTGATCAACAGAGTTACACAGTATACAGGATCATACATAGTACAAATACAGTTCAGCTATACATATATGTCTACAGCGGAAACAAACATAATATGTACAACAGGAGCTGAACAACATAAAAAGCGATAAATGATAGAATCCATCTTCAGCTCCAGCTAAACCTGAATACAAGGCTGCCCGTGTAGAAAAAGGGGCACTCGAGTTTGAAAGTGAAACAAACTATGAGTCAGTCATGGGACTGGTATGAGAAATCTACTTAACATCTTTATAATATGGCTAATCCCAGGACCACGCCAGTTTCGCAGAACGGATTTACTCCATTGGATTGCCAGTGCTTTAAAACAAATCATTCTTTTAAACATCACAATGCTTTTTATAAAAATGAAGCCATTATAAGACTCAGTTCCCATCACACAATGCAACGCAAACCGGAGGATAGAGTTTTACCTTATAATGGCCAAAATATGCTTGAAATGAATAAAACAAAAGCATTTGATATTATTACTAGTGTTTATAGGTTTCAAAAACAATTTCAATCATTACTATCAATAAAAGACGGCATGGGTACCATATATCATGTTGCCATATATATATACAATCAAAACCGCACAGTCACGTATTTGGAAATTGGATTTCCGTCATGAACCAAGGCAAAAGATAGTCCTTACTGAATTCGAGACTGTCTAGCCCGAGTCTCAGGATCAGAACGCATCGACCCTTGGATCGTCAGGGTCAGTCCACACGGAGTGTATTAAAATGCCTGAACACTATGTTTCCCCGCCCTTTGGGGCGTAAGTGAGCCATCGAATGACTCCATCGGTCCCGGATCGACCGATATATCCGAGGTGCCTCGCAACAGTAACTACCACATAAGTCAAACTCATCAGGGCATGTAAAACCACTGACGCCACTTCTAGCTTGGAAGAAACGCATGTCCCCCATGAAGTCCTCTCCCGTTTCTGGTTCATGCCGGGGTGTGAGGTTCGCGAATTCACGTTATACACAAAGCTACGCCACACAGGCGGTGCTTTGATCATCACCACAAGACTTTGCTTTTCAACAGAAGCCTTGATCACTGCATCTTAGCATATTACACAGGCAATTCACGCCATGTAACTGATGGCTATCAATCACACAGAATAAATTCCAATGTCAGACACACCATCCATTTACAAGTCCGTTCTGGGTCTAAACGAAACCGGAGGCACTAAATACCTTGCATATCCATCGATCTCCCCGTACGTCTGGACGATCACCACTCATTATCCATATTTCGGGATGCCTCCCAATCAAGACATCAGTTACCATCCAAACGAGGTGAAGATCGGTCTTCAACCACCGTCTTCATCTTCGATTTCTTATCGTCGATTCAGTTATTCAGAATGGGATAAACCCGGTCTTTATGAGCAACTCGCGTATATAATAAACACGTGCTACACAAACACTACATACGCATCATTTCGATTCATTAGTCACTAACCGTCAATCAGTAAGAGAACGATTCCCCAAATATTAACCCCGAAGGCCGAAACCAACATCAGATCAAAATCCAGGAAACCATTCGACTTAACTAACCTTCAGTTAATTTCTAAATTTCACATCCATATCGTTTATAATATTTTATAACGATTTATCGCTATTTTTTTATTTTAAAATAGCCAATTTATTCAAACGACGCATCGGGCCATAACGCGGTCGTGGCGCTGTTTTTCTTCATATTTGATTTACACATATCTAAAAATCTAACCGTTGGATCTTCACAAAATTTACATCTTTAGAAAGATCTTTTCAAAATGAATCCAACGGTTCTAGTTTCGGGAAAATCAGACGGTCGGATCTCCCGGTATAATCGTTTGAAGTTTCAATTTCAAAATACGAACTACAGCGTCGTTATTCGATTTAATATAATTATATATATATATATATATATATATAAATATAATCGATTCTGGAGCTGCTTTTCTTCAGATTTTAATTAAACATTCTAGAAAATCCAACCGTTGGATTTTTACAAAGTTGGTGCCGTTGGAAAGATATTTCCAAAGCGAACCCAACGGTTGCGGTTTCGGGAAAATCCGATGGTCGGATCTCCCGCACTAATCGTTTGAAATCACAATTTCAAAATACGAATTGCAGCTTCGTTATTCGATATATTTTAAATCTATATATATATATATATATGTATATATATATATATCGATTATTCGATTTCAAAACTATATGATTTTCATACATTTGATAAAAATGATATTTTTATCTAAACTGCCTTCTATTTCAACAATTCACTATTTTTAACAATTCATGTATATAATAAAAATGTGATTTTTAATGTAAAACAATTTATTTCAAAACACGACTATTTTATATAGTTCATATAGATGATAAATATAGTATTTTTATTATAAAACAATTTATTTCAAAATACGAATAACATTCAACACATGAATTTCAATTCAACGAATGAATTTCGATTCAACACATGAAGGTTTTCTATAGTTTGTATATATAGATAAAAAGGTGAATTTATATTTAAAACACGAATACCATTCAACACATGAATTTCAATTCAATGAATGAATTTCGATTCAACACATGAAGGTTTTCTATAGTTTGTATATATAGATAAAAAGGTGATTTTTATATTTAAAACACAAATACCATTCAACACATGAATTTCAATTCAACGAATGAATTTCGATTCAACACATGAAGGTTTTCTATAGTTTGAATATATAGATAAAAAGGTGATTTTTATATATATAACACGAATACCATTCAACACACGAATTTCAATTCAACGAATGAATTTAGTTTCAACAAATGAAAATAATTCTAACACAAGAATATTATTCAAAATTTCGGCAGCATAACGGTAGGATTGTTAAAATCGGGACCGTCCCTAGTACGGCTCCTCGCTCTACCTTAAAGACTCACAGCGTTTGACAATGGGGAATCATGCATCTAGTTCGCACGCAGGCGACATGTACATTTTTTTTTCATTTCCACAAACTAATCCTTTGTGGTTTCAACCAAATATTTCTCAACCACAAACGGGTGTTTTTCAACCATAATCAATCAATTTCAACCACAAACAATTCTAATCAACCATTCGTAATCAACCAATTTTCACACCAATCACAACCAATAAATATCGTCCATGGTTTGTGGATGAGGGGCGTATATATATATATATATATATATATATATATATATTTATATATTTATGTATTTATATATAGCATTTCACTTCTATTTCAACACATATATAATTTTTACAACGCATATACAACTTATACATCGAACGTACAACTTATACAACGCTTATACAAGAGGTGTACAATGCTTATATAACTCATACATCGATTATGTAATTTATACATCGTCGTTTTCCATATCGTTTATAAATTAGAAATCTCACTTTTCACATTTCGTATGTATATACAATTCACAGTCACAACACAATCAATATATCATCCATGGTCTGTGGACGTATGTGAACAGTTCAGATATGCAGTTATAATATAAATAATTGTACAAGAAAATTTATAGTGAGAGAATTCTCACATTGGGATCCACTCCGCCAGTTTTTATCTGAATTTCTGAATCGTTCGGATCTGAATTTGCCTAAAATTCCAACATGCTCTGTTTTGGACGCGGTCAGTTTTGTTTGCGATGCTCTCATTGAGACGAGTCCAGCGCTTCTGAAATCTTCGAATTTCGTTCTCGTATGGAGAAGTTATGTCAATCAACGTGTTAATTACATAATTAAAGCCTTAAAATATAATTAATTATTAATTAATTCCTCTCCCTACCCTTAACCCCTTCTTCCTCGCCGTGACTTTCTGAAGTAAATCGCACCCATGCCTCACCGTGAAAACCCCAACACGCAGCGCCCTTCAGGCCACCGAACTTCGATCGTCCCCCACTACGAGATGCGCCGGAGCGCCGCCATCCCCCTCGCCAAATGGTGGCAAACCCAGTGGGCCCACGTGCCCCCAAAAACTCCTCCCACTATGCTGACTTCTAGCGTGAAATTCAAGCACTCCACCCCGTTAAACCAAATCATAGCCGTTGATCTTGTAGAGGTTGACGAGATCTTCCATTTCTCTTGAGAATTTCTGAAATTAATTGAACGGATTGAGGTATTGAGAGGAGCGAAGTCTGAAGTGATTTGAATCGCCCGTTCAGAAATGCGGCGGCCTGAGGTTCTGACCTAAGGTTTGGGAAAATAATCCTATTTATATAATATTATTTTATTATTATATTCGAAAAATATTCGTTCGTTGATACGAATTCCAATTCGAACCCAACGACTGTCGGCTCCAGCCAAATACCCCCATTCCGAACGCAATGGGATATGCCCGGTACGCCAATTCGACTGTTACAGTCAGTTATTCTTCAAAATCCCAACATAAATCAATATATATTTAATTTAAACGTACATTTCAAATTACCGAGGCCGCAAACTGATTAGAAAAATTCCATAAAAATAAATCTAGCTATGTTTTGACGATACGGTCGTAACAAAACAAGTTTCGACGAATTCTGAGACCATTTGTAAAACGGCCCTTTTCTGGTCGATCCAATTTAACTATAATTGACCAAAACACGTTTTCATTTGCCACGCTCACATACTAGCTTCAAAAATTATGAAATTTGAAACCTAGCAATAACTTCACATCCTGGATCCAACAAAAGTAGTTTCGTCGAATTCCGAGGTCGTTCGCAAAATGGCCATTTTCACGGGCTATATAAATTCAATAGCGACCTTTCTAAAAATTCATTTGGCCATAACTTTTGCTTTCCGCTATGAAACTTCGATTTTTCAGATTCTTTTGAAAGGGATTCACTAACAGATTTAAATATTTTTGGTTTCACTCAAATCCGTTTTGTTTTGCACCCAGTACAGTCAATCGAAGTTTGAATTCAAATTTTGAAACTACCGCGCCATTTCAGGCCTTGTTTATAATTAGAATTAATTATATTCGTCTTCAAACGTCGATTCAAACTCACTTTTCATTGCTATTATTTAAAATATTTATTTAAAATATTTAAAATCCACTATTTTAGCCAATTTAAATTTTTTTAAATTGGTTCAGATTTTCCGGGTCGTTACAATCTCCCCTACTTAAAACTTTTCGTCCCCGAAAAGGAACAAAGTCGAAAGTGGTTTGATTAATCAACTCTAACTTCAATCTGGCTTCCATCCTCTAAATTTTCAGTTTCTGGGAATTTTCATATTCTTTAAAAATTTGGCTAACACCCGGAATTTTCGAAAAATTTCGCCATAACCTCCTTTGTATGGGTAGAGGTTTGGAAATTTATTGGGCCGTATTAGGTACCCAATAAATCCTAATAAGCATACAAATATTTATAGTGATATAATCTGGTGTTTACAGGGGAGCGTGTATAGATAATAACTCAAGAGAATAAATTCTCGTCACCCTGTCAAAGCCTGAGGGAGTGTGTATTTTAATTGCTCCAGAGGATAAATCCTCGTTACCTCGTCCCGTGTGGGAAATAAATTGTCCATGTGCCGTATCTAATGACTAGAGAGACGTGATTATTGTCAACTCCAGACCTGTGTGGTGTTTTTATTAATCTGGCAATTTTTTCGTTACATTTTAAATAGTCTATATCAGTCATCAGTTCAACCTATAAAATATAGTCATCGCCATACAAGCCTCTCGCTCGTATGGTAAATCTTCCACCTCGCCACACAAGCTCCAAATGCTTATGTGGTATATGATGAAGTATGCCTATCTTCAGAAGTATGCCATGTAGTGTAGTTCAAAAATAATTGTTACTATCCTATGGCGATGTTTATTATTTCACATAGAACAACCAGCACTCCGCATCCAATGGCATTCACAGGAGTTGATATAATAATATTTCGCATCCAACTTATTAAGGTTTACCTATTTGTCGGGCACGCAAATAAATTCTTTACTCAACAGCTATCCATTTACCTGTTCAAACATATATAATGCACTTGTATATATATTTCTATCTATTTTCTAATCAGTTCAATGTGTGATTTAATCGAATAAATTCTACCATTCATCGTATTATTGATTAAATTAACTATTGTTTCAATAATTTAATTAATCTAATTTACTATCACACAATGCAAACAACAAGCAAATTGTTTTTAATTTTTCAAAATCATACAAATTAATTCATACACTCTTTTACTTCTCAAATATATATCTTTTGTATATTGAAAAATCATATTTCTAAAACCAGACTACAAATACGTTATTTAAAAACATATTACCCTCGACTCGTTATGAGGCACTTCTGACCCCATCTCTAACGAGTTGTTCTGATTCTGCTGTACTCATACTAGGATATTACTGATCCTATCTGTATAGAGTTACCCGTCCTGGAACACTACTGGTTCTATTTCTGATGAGTTCATTGATATGTTATATTCCATAACTAAGCTTAACCAAAGCTCTGATACCAAATGAGACGACCCCAAACCCCGTACTGACGGCGGGAAGGATAATCCTTGGACTACAACACATAAACAGATAACAGCAGAACAAAATTAAATAAATACACTAGATAATGCACAAATAATACATTGAATAAACATGATCAACAGAGTTACAAAGTATACAGGATCATACTTAGTACAAATACAGTTCAGCTATACATATATGTCTACAACGGAAACAAACATAATATGTACAACAGAAGCTGAACAACATAAAAAGAGATAAATGATAGAATACATCTTCAGCTCCAGCTATACGGATAAGCCAGCTACACCTGAATACAAGGCAGCTCGTGTAGAAAAAGGGGCACCCGAGTTTGAAAGTGAAACAAACTACGAGTCAGTCATGGGACTGGTATGAGAAATCTACTTAACACCTTTATAATATGGCTAATCCCAGGACCACGCCACTTTCACGGAACGGGTTTACTCCATTGGATTGCTAGTGCTTTAAAACAAATCATTCTTTTAAACATCACAATGCTTTTTATAAAAATGAAGCCATTATAAGACTTAGTTCCCATAACACAATGCAACGCAAACCGGAGGATAGAGTTTTACTTTATAATGGCCAAAATATGCTTGATACGAATAAAACAAAAGCATTTGATATTATTACTAGTGTTTATAGGTTTCAAAAACAATTTCAATCATAACTATCAATCATAGACGGCATGGGTACCATATATCATGTCGCCATATATATATACAATCAAAACCGCATAGTCACGTATTTGGAAATTGGATTTCCGTCATGAACCAAGGCAAAAGATAGTCCTTACCGAATTTGAGACTGCCCAGCCCGAGTCTCAGGATCAGAATGAATCGACCCTTGGATCATCAGGGCCGGTCCACACGGAGTGGATTAAAATGCTTGAACACTACGTTTCCCCTCCCTTTGGGGCGTAAGTGAGCCAACGAATGACTTCATCGGTCCCGGATCGACCGATATATCCGAGGCGCCTCGCAACAGTAACAACCACATAAGTCAAACTCGTCAGGGCGTGTAAAATCACTGACGCCACTTCTAGCTAGGAAGAAACGCATGCCCCCCCGGAGGTCCTCTCCCGTTTCTAGTTCATACCTGGGTGTGAGGTTCGCGAATTCACGTTATACACAAAGCTACGCCACACAGGCTGTGCATTGATCATCACCACAAGACTTTTCTTTTCAACAGAAGCCTTGATCACTGCATCTTAGCATGCCACACAGGCAATTCACGCCATGTAACTGATGGCTATCAATCACACATAATAAATTCCAATGTCAGACACACCATCCATTTACAAGTACGTTCTGGGTCTGAACGAAACCAGAAGCACTAAATACCTCGCATATCCATCGATCTCCACGTACGTCTGGGCGATCACCACTCATTATCCATATTTCGGGATGCCTCCCAATCAGGACATCAGTTACCATCCAAACGAGGTGTAGATCGGTCTTCAACCACCGTCTTCATCTTCGATTTCTTATCATCGATTCAGTTATTCAAAATGGGATAAACCCGGTCTTTCTGAGCAACTCGCATATATAATAAACACGTGCTACACAAACACTACACACACATCATTTCAATTAATTAGTCACTAACCGTCAATCAGTAAGAGAACGATTTCCCAAATATTAACCCCGGAGGCCGAAACCAACATCAGATCAAAATCCAGGAAACCATTTGACTTAGCTAACCTTCAGTAAGTTTTGAAATTTCATATCCATATCGTTTATAATATTTTATAATGATTTATCGCTATCTTTATTTATTTTAAAATAGCCAATTTATTCAAACGACGCTTCGGGCCATAACGCGGCCGTGGCACTGTTTTTCTTCAGATTTGATTTACACATATATGAAAATCTAACCGTTGGATCTTCAGAAAATTTACATCTTTAGAAAGATCTTTTCAAAATGAATCCAAAGGTTTCAGTTTCGGGAAAATCCGACGGTCGAATCTCCCGGTATAATCGTTTGAAGTTTCAATTTCAAAATACGAACTGCAGCGTCGTTATTCGATTTAATGTAATTATATATATATATATATATTATCGATTCTGGCACTGTTTTTCTTCAGATTTGAATTAAACATTCCAGACCATTCAACCGTTGGATTTTTACAAAGTTGGTGCCGTTGGAAAGATATTTCCAAAGCGAACCTAATGGTTGCGGTTTCGGGAAAATTCGATGGTCGGGTCTCCCACACTAATCGTTTGAAATCATGGTTTCAAAATATGAACTGCAGCTTCGTTATTCAATATACTTTAATTCTATATATATATATATATATATTCAATATACTTTAATTCTATATATATATATATATTGATTCTTCGATTTCAAAACTATATGATTTTCATACATTTGATAAAAATGATATTTTTATCTAAACTGTCTTCTATTTCAACACTTCACTATTTTAAATAATTCATGTATATAATAAAAATGTGATTTTTAATGTAAAACAAATTATTTCAAAACACTACTATTTTATATAGTTCATATAGATGATAAAAATAGTATTTTTATTATAAAACAATTTATTTCAAAATTGGAATACCATTCAACACATGAATTTCAATTCAACGAATGAATTTCGATTCTACACATGAAGGTTTTCTATAGTTTGTATATATAGATAAAAAGGTGATTTTTATATTTAAAACACGAATACCATTCAACACATGAATTTCAATTCAACGAATGAATTTCGATTCAACACATGAAGGTTTTCCATAGTTTGTATATATAGATCAAAAGGTGTTTTTTATATTTAAAACACGAATACCATTCAACACATGAATTTAAATTCAACGAACGAATTTCGATTCAACAAATGAAGGTTTTCTGTAGTTTGTATATATAGATAAAAAGGTGATTTTTATATTTAAAACACGATTGCCATTCAACACATGAATTTCAATTCAATGAATGAATTTAGTTTCAACAAATGAAAATAATTCTAACACAAGAATATTATTCAAAATTTCGGCAGCATAACGGCAGGGTAGTTAAAACCGGGACCGTCCCTAGTACGGCTCCTCGCTCTACCTTAAAGCCTCGCAGCTTTTGACAATTAGGAATCCTGCATCTAGTTCGCACGTAGGAGGCATGTATATTTTTTTCATTTCCACAAACTAATCCTATGTGGTTTCAACCAAATATTTCTTAACCACAAACGGGTATTTTTCAACCACAATCAATCAATTTCAACCACAAACAATTCTAATCAACCATTCGTAATCAACCAATTTTCACACCAATCACAACCAATAAATATCGTCCATGGTTTATGGACGAGGGGCGTATATATATATATATATATAGCATTTCACTTCTATTTCAACACATATATAATTTTTACAATGCATATACAACTTATACATCGAACGTACAACTTATACACCGCTTATACAAGAGGTGTACAACGCTTATATAACTCATACATCGATTATATAATTTATACATCTTCGTTTTCCATATCGTTTATAAATTAGAAATCTCACTTTTCACATTTCGTATGTATACACAATTCACAGTCACAACACAATCAAATAAATCGTCCATGGTCTGTGGACGTATGTGAACAGTTCAGATATGCAGTTATAATATAAATAACTGTACAAGAAAATTTATAGTGAGAGAATTCTCACATTGGGTCCACTCCGCCAGTTTTTATCTGAATTTCTGAATCGTTCGGATCTGAATTTGCCTGAAATTCCAACATGCTCTGTTTTGGATGCGGTCAGTTTTATTGTGAAGCTCTCGCTGAGACGAGTCCAGCGCTTCTGAAATCTTCGAATTTCGTTCTCGTATGGAGAAGTTATGTCAATCAACGTGTTAATTACATAATTAAAGCATTAAAATATAATTAATTATTAATTAATTCCTCTCCCTACCGTTAACCCCTTCTTCCTCGCCGTGACTTTCTGAAGTAAATCGCTCCCATGCCTCACCGATTAAACCCCAACACGCAGCGCCCTTCAGGCCACCAAACTTCGATCGTCCCCCACTACGATATTCGCCGGAGCGCCGCCATCCCCCTCGCCAAAGGGTGGCGAACCCGGTGGGCCCATGTGCCCCCAAAAACTCCTCCCACTGTGCTGACTTCTAGCGTGAAATTCAAGCAGACCACCACGTTAAACCAAATCATAGCCGTTGATCTTGTAGAGGTTGACGAGATCTTCCATTTCTCTTGAGAATTTCTGAAATTAATTAAACGGATTAAGATACTGAGAGGAACGAAGTCTGAAGCGATTTGAATCGCCCATTCAGAAATGCGGCGTCTGAGGTTCTGACCTAGGGTTTGGGAAAATAACCCTATTTATATAATATTATTTTATTATTATATTCGGAAAATATTCGTTCGTTGATACGAATTCCAATTCGAACCCAACGACTGTTGGCTCTAGCCAAATAACCCCATTCCGAACGCAATGGGACATACCCTGTATGCCAATTCGACTGTTACAGTCAGTTATTCTTCAAATTCAAATATAAATCAATATATATTTAATTTAAACGTACATTTCAAATTACCGGGGCCACAAACTGTTTCTAAAAATTCCAGAAAAATAAATCTAGCTATGTTTTGACGATACGGTCCCAACAAAAATATTTTCGTCGAATTCTGAGACCGTTTGTAAAATGGCCCTTTTCTGGTCGATCCAATTTAACTATAATTGACCAAAACACGTTTTCATTTGCCACGCTCACATACTAGCTTCAAAAATTATGAAATTTGAAACCTAGCAATAACTTCACATCCCGGATCCAATAAAAGTGGTTTCGTCGAATTCCGAGGTCGTTTGCAAAATGGCCATTTTCATGCGCTATATAAATTCCAAAGCGACCTTTCTGAAAATTCATTTGGCCATAACTTTTGCTTTCCGCTATGAAACTTCGATTTTTCAGATTCGTTTGAAAGGGATTCAGTAATAGATTTAAATATTTTTGGTTTCACTCAAATCCTTTTTGTTTTGCACCCGGTACAGTCAGTCGAACTTTGAATTCAAATTTTGAAACTACCGCGCAATTTCAGGCCTTGTTTATAATTAGAATTAATTATATTCGTTTTCGAACGTCGATTCAAACTCCCTTTTCATTGCTATTATTTAAAATATTTATTTTAAATATTTAAAATCCACTATTTTAGCCAATTTAAATTTTTTTAAATTGGTTCAGATTTTCCGGGTCGTTACAAAAAATGTAATCATTAACAAACGATGTAAATTCACATGTTAATTACATAGAAAAATGTAATTTTTAACATACGGTGTAACTCCCTATATAATATACGTATAAAAATGTAAACTTTAACATACGATGTAAATTCACATGTTAATTACATAGAAAAATGTAATTTTTAACATATGGTGTAATTCCCTATATAATTTACATAAAAAATGTAAACTTTAACATACGATGTAAATTCATGTGTTAATTACATAGAAAAATGTAATTTTTTACATACGTTGTAATTCCCTATATAATTTTCATATAAAAATGTAAACTTTAACATACGATGTAAATTCACATGTTAATGACATAGAAAAATGTAATTTTTAACATCCGGTGTAATTCCCTATATTATTTACATATAAAAATTTAAACTTTAACATACGATGTAAATTCACATGTTAATTACATAGAAAAATGTAGTTTTTAACATACGGTGTAATTCCCTATATAATTTACATATAAAAATGTAAACTTTAACATACGATGTAAATTCACATGTTAATTACGTAGAAAAATGTAATTTTTAACATACGGTGTAATTCCCTATATAATTTACATATAATAATGTAAACTTTAACAAACGATGTAAATTTTCATCCTTTATTTAACTTATAAAATTGTAATTTTCTTTACTATGCAAAATCTACTTTATACTTACATCCTAAAAATGTAAATTTTATTTCATGTTAAATTTCTACATCTTATTTACATATAAAAATGTAAATTTATTCTTATGTCATATTCTACATTATATTAACATTATAAAAATGTAAATTTATTACATCGTAAATTCCTACTTTAATTCACATTAAAATGATGTAAATTTCATAATGACGCAAATTCCTACTTTAATTCACATTACAATGATGTAAATTTCATACGACGCAAATTCCTACTTTAATTCACATTAAAATGATGTAAATTTCATAACGACGCAAATTCCAACTTTAATTCACATTAAAATGATGTAAATTTCATACGACGTCAATTCCTACTTTAATTCACATTAAAATGATGTAAATTTCATAATGGGCAAAAAGATAATATATATATACATGATTCATATCCACAAGGCATAATTCAACAAATTTAAACAAGCTAAAAATCTAATTTTTCCTACCGATCTATGATTTTAATTAACAGATCTATAATTGAAAATAACGGATCTAAAATCATAACATCACAAACAATTTGAATCCATAACCCATGGTAACATTCATTGCAGATCTATTTGTGTTTGACTTTCAATTTCACATAACGCAATAATAATAATAATTAAATTAATTAAATTTAATTAAAAATAAATTCTCACCTTGCTTGGATTTGAAACGAAGGTTCGGATTCGATCAGATCTCGTGTTCAAAGTCACGGCAGTTTCGGATCTGAAAGATTTCAATTTGAAGTTCATAAGAATAAATTAGAAACTGTCTTTCAACAACTGTCGCTATAACGCTTAAAAGCGTCGCAAAGCTAAGTTGAATTTTACCTTTATAATTTCAGTTTTGTTCAGAATTTTGAATCTAAATATCTTGAGCTACGGTGAATGGATTGAGGCGCCGTTTGTCGGAGATGGAAGGCCTAGTGGAGGCGCATCCACGCCGGGAGTAGGGGAGGTGCGGTGGCGACACGTGGCGGTGGTGGGGCAAGGAAGGTCGCGGGTTCGGGAGCACGATTCGAGAGCTACAGGCCACGAGGGGAGGTGATTCTTGTCGGAGATGGAAGAGCTCGCGAAGTAATTCGAAAAAGTCCAAAGGGGCATACACTAATTCTCCATGGATTGGGAGGAATCAAAGCTCAAAGAATTGATATGTGTATGGGTTCGATGGCGGAAACAAAACAAAGAGGAAGAAGCACTGTTCATCCCGTATTTATACGTGTATTGAGCGTATTTCTATTTTATTTATTTATTTAATTAATCTGAAAATTAGGGTTTTTCCTACGATCACTAAAACAGACCCCAACGACTGTCGAACAATAGGTATTGACGTCTTCTAAACGCAATGGCTCTAGTGCCGAGGTCTAATTTTGAAGTTTACAGTATGTTTTCTTTATTTTCAAATTAATTCTTTTATTTTTAATTCGAACGTACTTTCTAATTTTACTGCGGTCACATACGAAGTCAGAAAAATCCAGAAAAATTATTTTTGGCTTTCTTATGACGATACGGTCCTAAAAAACTTTATTTCGTCGAATTCTGAGACTGTTTGAAAAATGGTTATTTTTTAGTCAATTAATTTTGACCGAAATTGGCAAAACGCAGTTTTTATGCCATGCTCACATACTAGCTTCAAAAATCATGAAATTTGAAACCTAGCAGTAATTTTACATCCTGGACCCAACAAAAGTGGTTTCGTCGAATTCCGAGGTCGTATGCAAAATGTCGTTTTTCAAGGGCGATATATTCCCTATAGCTACCTTTCTGAAAATTCATATGGCCATAACTTTTGATTCCCGCAATGAAACTTCGATTTTTCAGATTCATTAGAAAGATATTCATTAACAGATTTAAATATTTTTGGTTTCACCATAATACGGTTTATTCTGCATTCTGTGTAGGTAGTCAAAGTTCAGGTTTGACTTTTCAAACTACCGTTCTTTTCTAATTTCTTTTGTATTTAAATTAAATATATTAGCATTAAATTCAATCACAATAAATTTCTAGTCAATTTCATTTAAAATAATTCATTTCAACTATTTAAACACCTTTAGAATCTCTAAAATTAAAATTTTAAACTAGCCCCAAATTCCGGGTTGTTACAATCTCCCCCGCTTAAGAACTTTTCGTCCTCGAAAAGGGAAAAAGGGGATAATAGAAGGGTCGGAACCAACATAGAGAATGGGAAATATTTTAAGCGTACCTCAAAATAAAACTAATCGGAGATATCCACTTTACATTTGGGATAGGCTTGTTTGATACTCTCCTCGGTTTCCCAAGTGCAGTCTCTAGGATCACCGCTCCATTGCCCCTTGACTAGGTTGATACTTTTATTTCTCAGCTTCCTAGTCTCCTTGCCAATAATTTTCAGTGGTTCTCTAATCACTGCAAGGCTTGGGGTAATCTCCAAATCTTCCTGTGCTGCTTCTTCCACAATCAGATTTGGATCATGGACATGCCTTCGAAGTTGAGATACATGGAATACATCGTGCACTCCAGGAAACCAGTCGGGCATCTGAATTCTGTAGGCCAGGGTGCCAATCTTTTCAAGGATAGGGAAGGGGTCGATGAATCTAGGTGCTAATTTTCCTGTCTTTCCAAAACGGATTACACCTCGCATTGGAGCAACTTTCAGATAGACATAGTCACCCACTTCAAAAGCTAGCTCTCTCCTTCTTACATCTGCATAGCTCTTTTGTCTACTTTGGGCAGCCAATAGTCGCTTCTTAATAAAGTCAACTTTGTCCGAAGCTTCTCGTATCATGTATGGATCCAACACAAGCCGATTTCCTTTTTCAACCCAACACGCTGGCGATCTACACGGCCTACCATATAAGGCTTCAAATGGAGACATTTTCAAACTTGCGTGATAGCTATTGTTATACGAGAATTCAACTAAATGCAAGTGATCCTCCCAAGAACCTCCAAAATCGAGTATGCAAGCTTGCAATATATCTTCAAGAATGCGATTCACCAGTTCAGTCTGGCCGTCAGTCTGAGGGTGATATGCGGTACTGAGATTTAACTTCGTTCCCAACTCATTTTGGAGTGCTTCCCAAAATTTGCTAGCAAAGATAGGATCACGGTCGCTAACAATGCTACTAGGAACTCTGTTTAAAATAAAATATTACTATTTAATTTGAAAAAGAAAATTTTCATTCAGATTATGACGAAAAGGAAAGATTTAGTTTTATTACCCATATAGCCTGACGATCTCTTTGAAATAGATTTGCGCCAGACTTTGAGCAGTTCTAGTGCACTTGACAGGTATGAAATGAGCGGATTTTGTGAAGCGATCCACGATCACCCATATGGTGTCATTTCATTTCCTAGTACGAGGCAGACCATCTATAAAATCCATGGAGATTTGGTCCCACTTCCAGTCCGGAACTTCCAATGGCTGTAACAACCCCGCAAGCTTTTGTTGATCACTTTTTACTTGTAAGCATGTGGGGCATTTACTCACATAAATGGATATATCCCTATTCATAGATCTCCACCAAAATTTGCGCTTTAAGTATTGATACATCTTTCTCACACCGGGGTGGATCCAAAGCTTTGATTTGTGACCCTCATCCAAAACTTCCCTTATGAGGTCTTTGATATATGGAACACAAATCCGCCCTTGAAATCTAAGAATTCCCTTGCCATCTATTTGGAAGTTCGTGTTTTCACCTGCTTCAGTTCTCTTGATCGTTCTCTAAATGAATTCATCATCTTTTTGAAGAGAAGAAATTTTATCGATCAAGGAAGGGGTAACGATGAGGCTTGCGACAATGACGTCCTTTCTGCTAAGCATGTCTGCCACAACATTGGCTTTCCCCGGCGTATATAAGATGTCAAGATCGTATGCCGCCAGAAATTCTAGCCATCGTTGCTGCCTTAAATTCAGATCCTTTTGATCGAAGAGATATTTCAAAGAATGATGGTCTGTGAATAATTCAAATTTTTCGCCCAAAAGATAATGTCTTCAAATTTTTAAAGCAAAGACTACAGCCAACAACTCTAAGTCGTGGACATGATAATTTTTCTCATGCGGCTTCAATTGATGACTTGCATATGCAACAACTTTGCCCCTTTGCATCAGTACCGCACCAAGACCACCACTTTGAGAAGCATCGGTGTAGACCTTTAAATCTTGGTTGCCATCGATGATGGTAAGTACGCGAGCAGTGGTCAAACTAACCTTTAGCATTTGGAATGCCTCCTCGCAATCCGATGTCCAATTGAACTTAGCATGCTTCTTGGTAAGATTTGCTAATGGGCTAGATAGCTTGGCGAAATCTTTGACAAATTTCCTGTAATATCCAGCCAATCCTAGGAAGCTTCTTACTTCAGTGGGTGTACTAGGCTGCTTCCAATCTCGAATGGCGGCAATTTTACTTGGGTCAACTGCAATTCCTTCTTTTGACACAACATGGCCCAAGAATTTTACTTCCTCTTGCCCAAAATGTGCATTTGGAAAACTTTACTTTTAAAACATTTCGTTGCAGAATCTCCAACACTTCTCTTAAATGTCCTTCATGCTCCTCCTTAGTTTTAGAATAGATTAGAATATCGTCAATGAAGACTAGGATGAATTTATTTAGGACCTCTTAGAAGACCCTATTCATCAAGTCAACAAAGTAGGCTTGAGCATTGCATAAACCGAACAGCATCACTAACCATTCGTAAAATATGTCGGGACCTCTGAAGGTGGTCAAAGGTATGCATTCTTCAGCTATGCAGAGTTGGTGGAAACCTGTGGCTAGGTCCATCTTCGAGAACACCTTGGCTCCATTCAATTGGTCCATCAAATCATCTACGCGTGGCAAGGGGTATTTGTTCTTCAATGTTTGTTTGTTAAGATCGCGGTAATCGACACAGAGTCTTAGAGTACCGTCTGATTTGGGGACAAACACCACAGCTGCACCCCAATTAGAAAAGCTAGGTCGGATGAGTCCTTTCCACAAGAGCTGCTTGGTTTGGGTTTGCAATTCCTCCTTTTCTTTAGGAGTCATCCTTCTAATAGCATGAACTACAGGTCTTGCATTAGGAACAAGATCATCCTGAAATCGAATTCCCTTCACAGGGGTAGGTTGTCTACATCTTCAAATACATCCACGTAGTTATTGACCACCGGAATATTTTCTAAGGAAATAGGAGTGATCTCCAGGGAAGACCAAAATGCCTTTCTATCATATTTTGGCCCATGGCAAGGTATAGTAACAGTGTTTCCGAAACCTGTTTTCACCTTAACCACTCTTTCTGAACATAGCACTTCAGCGTCATATTTGATTAGCCAATCAAGACCGAGGTTGATATCAAACTCGGAAAAATTCATAATGATCAAATTAAATGGAAATTGGAAATAGGAGTAAGATACAGGCACTTTACAAAATAAATCTAGAGTGGCAGAACCTCCTACAGGGTTATGAACATTTATTGGTTCTTTAAAACTTCTTTGCTTCAGTTTCAATTTCTGGACCGTATTGATAGAAATAAAGCTTCTCGATGCACCCGTATAAAACAAGGCAGTAACTGGGATATTTTTAACAGAAGTGGTACTATCTAAAACATCAGACTTACCTGCTCCTTCGGAGGAAGTAGGAGCAGAAGAAGATGGTGCACTTGCCCCCTCATACACATGTGCAACCTGCGCTCCTTTCAACATCGGACAATTTGGCTTGATATGATCCTTCTTATGGCAATTATAGCATTCCTTGGTGTCGTCACTTTGGGCCTTCTTTGGATATCTGCAGTCCTTGCTGTATTGCCCAAACTTTTGGCAGTTGTAGCATTGCACCTTTGACTTATCGTAGGTTTTAGCAGCTTCAGACCTGCCTCCTTCAGTCTTCTTCTCGGATTGTTTCCTCTTATTGTTGGCCAAGCTCCTTTCCCTGTCCTGTTGGGAATTCTTCCTATCATTCTCCTCATATCGACAAGCAAACTCCACCAGTCGTTCCTCGCAAGCCCATTTATGAATCTCTTCTTCTTCTGAAAGTCATCCTGAATCAATTCAGGGGCACAGCGGGAGAGGTCTTCAAATCTTCGTACATATTCTGAAATGGTCTTGTCGCCTTGCTTCAGATTGGCGAACTCGTCATGTAGTCTTTCAACATCCTGCCTTGGAATGTATTTGTCATTGAAAAGCTCCTTAAACCTTGTCCAAGTCATATTATCTGCAATCCCTCCAACCGTGACTGTGTCGCACCAGTTTTGAGCTTCCTCTTATAGCAGCCATGAAGCCACTATTTTTTTCCTATGATCCTCCAGCTCTAATCCTCCAAAAATCTTTTCACAGTTCCTCAACCAAGCTTGAGCTTGTGTCATAGTTTTAGTACCCTTGAATGGCACTCCTCCCAGGTTTTTGTACTTCTTTGCCACCTTATGAAATCAAAGGGCTGTGGTGGTGGTGGTTGTTGAACAGTAGCCTCCTCAGTTCCAGCAGCATTTTGCCTCCTTGATCTAGCTCTAGCGGCTCTAGCGGCAGTGGTACTCATTTCTAGTTAGTTCTGTACAATCAAGGAAAGAGTCAGAACAACTATAATGGTGATTTGAAGAATTGATCAAGATAAAAGGATGGAAAAAGAGATAATGATAGAATGGCTGACTATTATGTATTCACATGAAATGTTTGCCACAGAATATTGTGATTTTATGTAAACGAATTACCACAAATATGCTATATTCTAAAGCTAAGTTTAACCAAAGCTCTGATACCAACTGTGATAACCCCAAACTTCCATGGGAAGAAAGTAAGGAATAACCATTTGGAATACGACATAAATACAATAATACATATCACAGATACAACATAGCATAGGAATTTCAAAGAGTAACAACATCATAGTAGCGGAAATATAATGTCATCAACCACAGAAAGTCCACAGTCACAGAATTCTAAATTATTACATCAAGTTTGCTGAAAAAGACATAAGTTCCAACTCCAACTTAAATAACGTGAAATGAAATAAATTTAATGTCTGGAATTAAAAAGAGAAAAATGCAATAGTAGCGAATGATAGATGTCTTCAAGCTCCAATTCATCACCTCTTCACGAAAGCAAATCCAAGAGAGAAAATAAGCAACTCCAAAGAAAAGACTCCAAGCAAAGAATGAACCTGTTTACTTGGCTTCCCGTGTAGAAAGGAGGGCACCCGAGTTTGCAAAAAGGTGGAAACAAACAACGGGTCAGTCGTTGGACTGGTGTGAGAATTCTTAACTAATTTATCACTATTAATAAGGCAAATCCAAAGACCACGCCACTAACACGGAACGGGTTTGCTCTAATGGACTGCCGTGCATCAAAGTGTCAGAACAAATAATAAGTAAATCGTACCACAACGTTACGCTTTTGAGAAAAATGGAATCACGATAAGACCCAGGTCCCATCACACAATGCAACACAAACCAGAGGATAGGGTTTTACCTTATGGCGATTAAACATGCTAAATACAACATATACGAGTTTAATATTATTATTAGTATGTATGAAAAACATTTCAAAATAAATGTATCAATCCTAGGACACATAGATACCATAATACTATGCTTCCATACTAGTAATACAATCAAATTCCGTAGGTTCGTATTGGAAGTTTGGATTTCCATCATGAGTCAAGGCTAGGGAGGAGCTCCTTACTGATTCAAGACACTCTAGCTAGTGCCTAAGGATCCCCTGCAGTGAACCCTTGGATAGCTACAGGACCGGTCCACCATACGAGTTGCGGATTAGTTATCCCTGAACACACGTTTCCCAGTCCTATAGGACCTATCATCCGAGGCACCTCATTCCATCATCCACATAAGTAAAATGTCGGGCCATGTTAAAGCCCAATCACCACTTCTAGCTAGAAAGAAACGTGCTGCTCTCCCTACGTTCCCTTCTCCCATTTTAGACTCCGCCGGTGTGTGAGGCTCGCAAAGTCACGCTATACACAAAGCTATGCCTAAACAGGCTATGCTTTGATCGTCCCAGAAGGCCAGATTTTCAACAAAACCTTGATCCTATGCATCTTAGCATGCCACATCATCACTCCATATCGCACTACCAACCCTTTACCGAAATATATGAATAGGTGTTAAGCAAGAGAATAAATTCTCCGCCACCAAACATCCATACATTCGACAAAAGGTCAATAACATGATATTTGATAGTGTATGATGTCAAACACACAATCCATTTATTAGCTTATGCTCTGGGTCTGAGCGAAAGCCAAACCCGTGAAATCAACACGTACGTTTGGGCAATGACCATGACCCTTGAATTGGAAGCATGTCAAATCAGGGCCTCGATCGTTGTCCATTCGAGGGAAGATTTACGGTCTTCATACGCCATCTTTAAACTTCCATTAACGTCGTTTGATTATTTGGAATGAGAGAACTCGGACTTCCCAAATAATCCTCGTATATATATATATATATATATATATTTAAAATCCTTCGTATCACTTTATAATGATTATTTCGTATTTTAATTAGTTAAAATAATTAACTTTTATATAACGACGCCTTAAGTCAATGGGTGACTATGGCGCTGCATTCCACCAATTTTGATCTTTTACATTACTCAGAATCTAACTGTTGGATCTTAACGTAATATATACCGTTGGAAAGATTTTCCCAAGACGGTTCTAACAGTTTCAATTTCAAGAAAATCCGACGGTCGGAACTTCTTGTATAGACATTTAAAGGTACGATTTCAAAACGCGAACTACCGCGCTCCATTCGTTTAATTTTAATTATATATATATATATATATATATATATATATATATAAAATCATTTAATCGTAATAACGCCGCTAGATTTAAACAATGCTCTAACAACTACCTATCCTTATTAAATTTTAATTCATTTGAAAATGAAGATCATATCACAACATCATTCTTTACTTACATTAAAATGTAGATTTTGATACATTGCAAAATCCTACCTTTAAATTACATATAATATGTAAAATTTAACCTTAATGAATTTTCCCGTCTTAATTACTTAATATTAAAAATGTAATTTATATTTGCATTGAGGATCATATTCTAAATTACATCTAAAAATGTAAATTAATTTACAATGCAAACTTTACTTCTTATTTGCATTATAAAAATACGATTTTTTATTACAATGTAAACTCTATTTCTAATTTACATCGTAAAAATATGATTTTTAATTACAATGCAGACTCTCATTCTAATGACATAGAAAAATGTAATTTCTAACATACGGTGTAATTCCCTATATAATTTACATACAAAAATATAAACTTTAACATACGATGTAAATTCACATGTTAATTACATAGAAAAATGTAATTTTTAACATACGGTGTAATTCCCTATATAATTTACATATAAAAATGTAAACTTTAACATACGATGTAAATTCACATGTTAATTACATAGAAAAATGTAATTTTTAACATACGGTGTAATTTACATATAAAAATGTAAACTTTAACATACGATGTAAATTCAAATGTTAATTACATAGAAAAATGTAATTTTTAACATACGGTATAATTCCCTATATAATTTACATATAAAATTGTAAACTTTAACATACGATGTAAATTCACATGTTAATTACATAGAAAAATGTAATTTTTAACATACGGTGTAATTCCCTATATAATTTACATATAAAAATGTAAACTTTAACATACGATGTAAATTCACATGTTAATTACATAGAAAAATGTAATTTTTAACATACGGTGTAATTCCCTATATAATTTACATATAAAAATGTGAACTTTAACATACGATGTAAATTCACATGTTAATTACATAGAAATATGTAATTTTTAACATACGGTGTAATTCCCTATATAATTTACATATAAAAATGTAAACTTTAACATACGATGTAAATTCTCATCCTTTATTTACCTTATAAAATTGTAATTTTCTTTACTATGCAAAATCTACTTTATACTTACATCCTAAAAATGTAAATTTTATTTCATGTCAAATTTCTACATCTTATTTACATATAAAAATGTAAATTTATTCTTATGTCAAATTCTACTTTATATTAACATTATAAAAATGTAAATTTATTACATCGTAAATTTCTACTTTAATTCACATTAAAATGATGTAAATTTCATAACGACGGAAATTCCTACTTTAATTCACATTAAAATGATGTAAATTTCATACGACGCAAATTCCTACTTTAATTCACATTAAAATGATGTAAATTTCATAACGACACAAATTCCTACTTTAATTCACATTAAAACGATGTAAATTTCATACGACGTAAATTCCTACTTCAATTCACATTAAAATGATGTAAATTTCATAACGAGCAACAAGATAATATATTTATACATGATTCATATCCACAAGGCATACTTCAACAAATTTAAACAAGCTAAAAATCTAATTTTTCCTACCGATCTATGATTTTAATTAACAGATCTATAATTGAAAATAACGGATCTAAAATCATAACAACACAAACAATTTGAATCCATAACCCATGGTAACATTCATCGCGGATCTATTTGTGTTTGACTTTCAATTTCACATAACGCAATAATAATAATTAAATTAATTAAATTTAATTAAAAATAAATTCTCACCTTACTTGGATTTGAAATGAAGGTTCGGATTCGATCAGATCTCGTGTTCAAAGTCACGGTAGTTTCGGATCTGAAAGATTTCAATTTGATGTTCATACGAATAAATTAGAAACTTTCTTTCAACAACTGTCGCTGTAACACTTAAAAGGGTCGCAAAGCTGAGTTGAATTTTACCTTTATAATTTCAGTTTTTTTTCAGAATTTTGAATCTAAATATCTTGAGCTACGGTGAATGGATTGAGGCGCTGTTTTTCGGAGATGGAAGGCCAAGGGGAGGCGCATCCACGCCGGGAGTAGGGGAGGTGCGGTGGCGACACGTGGCGGCGGCGGGGCAAGGAAGGCCGTGGGTTCGGGAGCTCGATTCGAGAGCTATAGGCCACGAGGGGAGGTGATTCTTGTCGGAGATGGAAGAGCTCGCGAAGTACATCGAAAAAGTCCAAAGGGGCTTACACTAATTCTCCATGGATTGAAAGGAATCAAAGCTCAAAGAATTGATATGTTTATGGGTTCGACGGCAGAAACAAAACGAAGAGGAAGAAGCACTGTTCATCCCGTATTTATACGTGTATTGAGCGTATTTCTATTTTATTTATTTATTTAATTAATCTGAAAATTAGGGTTTTTCCATACGATCACCAAAACGGACCCTAATGACTGTCGAACAATAGGTATTGACGTCTTCTAAACGCAATGACGCTAGTGCCGAGGTCTAATTTTGAAGTTTACAGTATGTTTTCTTTATTTTCAAATTAATTCTTTTATTTTTAATTCGAACGTACTTTCTAATTTTACTGGGGTCACATACGAAGTCAGAAAAATCCAGAAAAATTATTTTTGGCTTTCTTATGATGATACGGTCCTAAAAAACTTTATTTCGTCGAATTCTGAGACTGTTTGAAAAATGGTTATTTTTCAGTCAATTAATTTTGATCGAAATTGGCAAAACGCAGTTTCTTATTCCATGCTCACATACTAGCTTCAAAAATCATGAAATTTGAAACCTAGCAATAATTTTACATCCCGGACCCAACAAAAGTGGTTTCGTCAAATTCCGAGGTCGTATGCAAAATGTCGATTTTCAAGGGCGATATATTCTCTATAGCTACCTTTCTGAAAATTCATATGGCCATAACTTTTGATTCCCGCTATGAAACTTAGATTTTTCAGATTCATTAGAAAGATATTCATTAACGGATTTAAATATTTTTGGTTTCACCACAATACGGTTTATTTTGCATTTTGTGTAGTCAATCAAACTTCAGGTTTGACTTTTTGAACTACCGTCCTTTTCTAATTCCTTTTGTATTTAAATTAAACATATTCACATTAAATTCAATCACAATAAATTTCCAGTCAATTTCATTTAAAATAATTCTTTTCAACTATTTATACACCTTTAAAATCTCTAAAATGAAAATTTTAAACTGGCCCCAAATTCCAGGTTGTTACAGAAGTTCTTTTCTCAAGCCGAGAAAAGTATGCAAATGAAAAGGTTTTTGGATCTTAAGCAAGTAGGCATGCTTGTTACAGAGTACGTTAATAAGTTTAATCAATTGGCGAGGTTTGGTTTGGAGCTACTAAATATCCCGCACAAGAATGCTTTGGAGTTTGCTAGAGGACTGAATGAACCCCACCATGGGTTGGCTATGTCTCATATTCCGATGGGAGAAACTTTTGAGAAACTCGTTGATAAAGCATTGATGCATGAAGATGATAAAGGTGAAAAGAAAGAGGCTAAGTTTGAGGAATCACAAAACAAGAAAGTGCAACCCAAGAAAGAACAACATCAACAACAAAAGAAGGGTGGAAAGAACGATAAAGCCCGAGACAAGAGAAAATGTCATAATTGTGGGTATGTGGTTCATTTGATCAAGGATTGCACGAAAAAGAAGAACACTTGATTCCATTGTGGAGCGGTCAAACATCTTGTTAAGTGTAGCGACTCGAACTTCCCGGCCGGCCTAAACCGAACAAGAAGGCGTACTAATTTGAGAACACGACTCATCAGAATACAAATATGAGAACATTTCATTGTTGTTACAATAGTTTCCATCAAAGTACAAGAATATCAGAGTTCAAATAAATAATATATACGAGAAAAATAAACATCAGAGATTTTCAAATTACAAACAGCGGAAATATATATACATAAATATAATGCACAACGGAAATACATCAACTACCACAACTGAAAGAAATACACAGATACAAAGCATTCCGAATATAGCTCCAGCCGCAATCCAGGATCCTGTGAAAATAAATATCTGCAAAACCAAACTACTAGCTGCCCATGTGGAAAATATGGGCACTCGCAGTTTAGGTAGAAACAATTAACTCCAAGTCAGTCATGGGATTGTTGTGAGAAATAAACAGTTATTAACTTTATTTTAAAGTTAGGTAAATCAAGAGACCATGCCGTATAATATGGAACGGTTTTCCTCCAAAGAATACCATAAAAAACAATACAATGCCAAAAAAAGAAAAATGAAGCCATTGTAAGACTAAGGTCCTATCACACAATGCAACGCAAGCCGGAGGATAGATTTTAGCTTATGATGGCCAAATATGCTTGATATGCGAAATTTATCTTTTATTATTACTATAAGCAAAGAAATCAACTTCAAATATAAATTTATCAATCCTAGGAGGCATAGGCACCATATATTATGTCGCCATATAGGTATACAACTAAAAACCGAAAAATGTCATATTGGAAGTTTGGATTTACCTCATGATGGCTGCTGATTTGAAAGATCGATCATGTAGTGTAATACTACACAGCTTAAGTCCAGGTCATTGGAAAACATCATAATACACATCCACCTACATCCAGGAAACAAGTATCACTGCGGCTTAAGTCCAGGTGATTGGAAAACACAGCTTACTTTATCCTTCTGGGAATCAGGTATAAGCCCTATCTCTACTAGGTGTGGAGCAAATACACCCAGCATAGCTCGGTCGATCGAATCCATGACATCCCTAAAAGTTGACGTCCTCAACCCAAGGGTTGCTCATCCTCGTCTCGAAAGTATACTGGTTTAATCATCAGTTCACCATCATACTGGTGTGTGAGGCTTGCGAGTTAACGCTACACAAAGCTGCGCTACTTAAAGCTGTGCTTTGATCATCTACCACAAGGCTCTGCTTTTCAACAAAAGCCTTGATCCATGCATTTCAGCATGTCACATTGTCAATCCGGACCATACCATTGATTTCTGCCAGTATATAACCTCTAAGCTCGTACGTCTCAGAGAAGGGAGTTAAGTAAGAGAATAAATTCTCCACTACCAAACATATATATATTTAGCATCAACGAATACAGCAGAAAGGAATACAATGTCAGACATAAAATCCATTTACAAGTCCGTTCTAGGTCTTAACGAAATCGGAGGCACCTTATTCCCCATCCCATATGTCCAATATAAGAGAGAGTACCTCGCATATCTGGACAAACAAAAATACGTCCAGAAAACTACCACTATAACTGAAACAACCCAAACTCGTCCGTAAGGGAAAGCCTAGATTAAGTTGAGAACAAGACAAATTAGAACACAAACAATCGAACATTTCATTGTTGTTACAACAATTTACATTAGAGTACAAGAATATAACAGAGTATGAATAAATAATATACATCAGAAAAATATCAGAGATTTAAATTACATTAGCAGTGGAAAATTAAAACCTAAAACAACTGAAAGAAATACACGGATACAAAGCTTTCCGAATATAGCTCCAGCTTTTAATCCAGGATCCTGGAAAAGAAATATCTGCAGAAACCCAACTACTAGCTGCCCGTGTAGAAAATAAGGGGACCCAAATTTTAGGTTAAAACAATAAACTCCAAGTCAGTCGTAGGATTGACGTATAACACAGAACGTGTATACTCCTAAGAATACAATGCATAAAACAGTTTATAAACAACACAATGCTTTTCGAAAAATGAAGCTATTATATGACTCAGGTCCCATCACACAATGCAACTCAAGCCGGAGGATAGAGTTTACCTTATAATAGACAAACATGCTTGGTACATTTTAAAGCAAATCATTTTGATATTACTATAAGTGTATAGTGTGTAAAACAACTTCAAATATAAATTTATCAATCGTAGATGACGTAGCTACTATACACTATGTCGCCAAACCAAAAAGTCATGTATTGGAAATTGGATTCCACCTATGAGTTGAAGCAAGAGATCATCCTCACTGGCTTCGGACACTCTAGCAAATGCCTCAGGATTCGGACGTTGGCGAACCCTGGCTAGCAGCAGGGCCAGTCCACACATACTTGAGTGGATAGGTTATTCCTGAACACACGTTTCCCGGTCCTGAAGACATATCACTTGGCCACTAGTGGCCAATATCCGAGGCGCCTCCCATTCCATTATCCACACAGGTAAAAATATATAAATGTCTGGGCTCCACCATGACACTACCCATAGCTAGAAAGAAAAGTCATGTCCTCCCTACCATCCTCATTCCATTTTTGACTCAAACTAGGGTGTGAGGCTCGCAAATTAACACTATATACAAAGCTATGCTATTTAAAGCCGTGCTTTGATCATCAACCACAAGACTCTGCATTTCAACAAGAAGCCTTGATCATTTGCATCATAGCATGCTGTTTTCATCAAAAATGATTCAAACACCAAGGGTACAACGAATGTACATATGGTTGGAAAATAAGTGGAGCCGCACTCAACAACAATTGAAAGTAAAAAATGCAAAGGAAACAAAATGAAGACGAGGTTTTATATTGGTTCAAACTTGTGTTAGTCCTACATCAACTTTGAATAGAGTTTGCATTATCATGATGATGATTACAAGACATATCAGCTCTTGCTCATTATATATCCTTTTATCAACTCAATATAATTTCAAATTTACATGCAAATGCCACTAGATTCAGAAGATTTGATGGAAGAATGGCAGGATTGGTGATGAAGAAGGACGGATAGGCAATGGAGGAGGAAGATGTCTTGGATCTTTCATACTTATTAGATTTTGACGGATGCCATGGCTAAATGGATGAAGGATCTTCAGATGATGATGATGATCATGGCTGAAAATGTCTAAGGAATGGCTAAGGATGGAATTTAGCAGCACTTCATGGTGGCTCGAGTTCCCACCTTTCTCGGTGGAGGGTGTGTCATATTTATAGGTGAACCCCTGTGGAGATTCAAACTTGAATTCATCTGAGTCGCTCGTCCCATTTATTACGAACATGCACTGCCCAATTGTAGCCAGTTGTCGACAGCTATTTCCAGCTATCCTGTTGGAGCGACTATAAAGCTGATGTGTGTATGATTGCTCTAATTATGGTACTAGTGACAAACCACTGGAAGAGCATGAGTTCAAGGTTGTAATCCCATGAGCGGATGTGCGGACCATGGATGGTTCCGCGGTCGAACGTCTGCGGAATGGGTGGTGAAACTGAGGTCGGTTTCCATCTTTGCCTTGTACAATCGATTTCTTTCATGTGAGAATAAGCGATTTTCTTGATATGAGCGATCTCTGTAGAGTGTGCGGGCCTCATAGTTTTAGGCAATACCATTATTAATGTGTGACCTCTCTACATAATTGTGTTGCACCTTATAACTACCATTTGCTCACGTATTCGAGCTGTAGTCCATGTTTGACTTTGCTGTGCACGAACGATCTTGGTTGAGGCATACATGTACAAATCTTGTGAATGCTCATCGTATGGTTCTAGTGCAGACTTAATTCTTTGATGCGTATATGATCCTTAAGGGATAAACATTTGCCCGTTGAAGTTTGTAATTCTCATCTTGCGAAGATTACTTGCTTCGAAATAATAAGATGTAATATTAATTGACAGATTAAGTCCAATTGTTCGTGATACGAGCACACTTACTAGCGTTCTGTGGTTATTGAATATCCTTACGATCGTTCGTGTACAGGCATAACTGTTTTGCTGACTGGGTCTGAGGGCTATTTTCTAGGGCCACTAAGTGTTTTACCTAGGGCTGACAAAGTTGTCGCATCACTGTAACCTTGAAAGGACCTTTTAGTCCTCTTTAAGTATCGTCTCTTCATTTTCCCGCCCTTTATGCATTTTATTTTCCTAAAAAACTTGCTTCAATGGTGGCTCTGCGGTAGGAAGTTCCCCATTACTTCCGATTACCACCTTTCTTAATTGGCTATCTCGCCCGAATTCCATCAATTTCGAGATTGGTTAAAGCGCTTCTTCTTTCTAATCGATCTTGCTTGCTGGTATTTACATAAATTTCTGCTTTAACTCTGCTTCTTGAGTTAGTCCAGCTTTCCCCATAAAAGTTCCCGATTGCTAAAACTATCTGACTATGCATTGCAGCTTTAACCATTTTGGCATAGAATGTTAAGGAGTTTTAACTCAATTGTTTGACATACTCGATTTGCACGACTGCCCCTTCTTGTTCTATAATTACAATGAAATGTTAATAGGTTGCTTGTTAAAAATGCTTCCGAAACGATGATTTTAGTTTACCCTGCCTTTGCCAAATACTTAATGAAATGTCTGTGTCATAGATATTTATTATTGCTATCATTGCTCTATGTTCTATTCGTTTCTAGTAGTGTTTACTTTTTGTAAGCATCCAACAACCATTTAATAAGTGACTGGGCCGGAATCATTGTATATGTAAGGGTTACGAGCGACCAATCGAACATGATTTGCTTTTGCTGGCTAAACTTTCCTTGTAATACTGTAATGGTAAACCTTATCACATTACCTTTGATCTTGTTTGTATTGCTGTTAAGTCTTAGGAACTAGGTATGTTTGATAGAATGCTTGGTTTGAAGCGCATATTTGCTTAAAAGTTTCTCTTCCTTTACTATTAAAAACCTGACTAAAGTTTACTTCATGTCTATCCATATAGAAATGCAAATCAAAAACCAAGCTAGTCAGAGTCTTAATGAAAGTACTATGTATAAAGAAGTCGAAAGTTCTGGTCAGGTGGATGAGGTTGCCCCAACTTTTGGCTCTGTTAATCAGATTTATCCTGAACCCCGACTCCTTTAATGGCCGCCTTCTGCTAGTCGTAAATCGATACTCCCATTCGACATGTATTTACAAATGTGTGCTCATTTTAAATTCTCGAAAGATGGAGCTAGGTTTCCCAGGAAAGAAGATTCGGTTGATTGTCCTCCCCCTTGGTATGTAGTAGTCAACCATCGTATGTTGTCCAGCAGAGCAGTTCCTCCTTTTAACTCCTACTTAGAGTTCTTCTTATGGTATTTGGCTATTGCCCCATATCAATTGCATCCTACTGGATACCACATTTTACTGGAGCTATAAATACTTTTTATGACAGTCAAGCAACGAGCTCCTATGTTTTAGGACATCTGTTCCTTATATTCTTTCAAAAGAAAGGAGGAAGATGGTCCTTCTTTCATTTCTATGCAGGGTAGATATTGTAGGATTATTACTGGCCTATCAGATGGTGTCAAAGGGTTTCCAGACCAATACTTTTACGTTTGCTACCCTCCGAGCTTCTATGGGCGGTGGATGGAAGTAGGTAACTGCCCCTCGCTTGGGGTTTTTTCTTTTTCCTCTTTTTTTAATTGTTCTCTTTCTATCTTGCAGCAATCCCTTCCAACGAAGGTCTCGTCATTGACCAGGCTCTTTTTGATACTTTGTTTGTTGTTCACAAAGCTGAGAGAAGTAGTCAGTGCTGCTTTTAGAGGAAAACCTTCGCAAATATCAACTACTCCATCCTTCAAGGTCCATTAAGAAAACCTTGGCTTATATGAAAAGTGTCGCGGGCAAATCCTTTACCCAAAAGAAGTGCTTAATCCTGGGTGATAGTAGGCAATCTTCCCCATGATCTCCATTGCCTCTAGTTATTGAAGAAAGTGAAATAGATGGTACGACGGATGATATACTCTTCGACAAGATTGTTGAAAATCCCGCCTCCTTTTTTACCTAAGAGGAGAATTCTACAGGAACTTTCGGAGGCTTGGGAGATTTAGACAACATCAACTAGGTTAGTCAGGGTGATACTGTGAATTCTGATCCTGCAAGGTCTGCCATGGAGAAAACGCAGGAGACTGCCCAACGACCTGGGGTGGCCTTTGACTTAGGAGCTCCTCTTGGCATTGGTTCGTTATTGGATGTGCACTGAAATAACAATCATAGGCATTTTCTGCAAAACTTAGAATTTCTTTGTATGCTTGCTGATGTCTTGTTTCATTCCCTTGGCCAGGTACGGGTATGCTACACTCAGTATCGGATAATTTCTTCCAACAAGCTTGCTCTACTAATCTGCAAAGTCTTCTAGAATCTCTCCTTTCTTGTCATTTGAAGCTTGCCTAGTCATCCTCGTGTTGTTAACCTCAACACATTCTCGAACTTCCGCTAACTGATTCTTTAAGGAGAGAAGAATCCAACTATGTAGAGGCATCAGATAAGGGCAGCAAGAGTGGACACCTAACAGAAGGAGAAAAGGAGTAGGAGTGACCATGGCAAAAGTGGAATTCACGAACGTTCTTCATTATTTGATTTTTTAGACCTTGATGTCCCTAATTTCCTCGGGCAATCCATCATTCTAACCTCTTCACAAATTCAGACAATTCTCGATCGTCCTTACAGGGTTTCGCTTGGTAACTTGATGCTTAAGGATCGTTTCGGAGGTTAGGATCTAAGAGGAATGCATTTTGACTTAGATCTCCATCCAAACGATTGACGAATTGTTGTTGAGGGTTTAAGCACTATAAAAAATTGCATGATTACCCAGTTTAATACCGCCAGAAGTCAACTTGAAACACGATTGAATCTGGACATGAGCGCAATTGATAGGCGGTTAGAAAATCGGGCTAAGTTTGGGTATGAGTTCCAGAGGTTGGATGCCCATCATCTTGACCATACTAACGTCTTAGAGAATGACAAGGCTGTCTGATCAAGTTTCAGGAATCTGAGATCGCCTCTTTAAAAAGTGGGAGTGTTCGAGTGAACAACTTGGAGGCTAGAAATGAGGAACTCCAAAGGAGGCTCGAGGATGTAAGGGGAGAACTTCGAGAGGCTCGATTTGCCCAGGAACTTGTTGAACTTCAATTTGCTTTGGAGAGGCTAGCTTCGGTCTCTCTTCAGCAAGAAAAGCAGTTCTGGAGGGCAGGATTAATTCCGAAAATGAGGCTCTTAGGATTCTGAATGAGAACAAGATCGAGCTGCGCAAAGAACTTGATGAAGCCAGGATTAGGGCTGATAATAACTTGTTCCAATTTTATGTTTATAGTGTTATGAGCCGCAGAAGTTTGAGTTATCTGAAAAGGAATTTGCAAGGACTTTGGCTCTTGTTCGGGAACATGTGCTCTCATATTCCGGTGGTGTCAATGATGAATTTCTATAGGAGAACCTCTTGGAAGAAGAAAATCGTAAGGCTTTAGCTGGAGGCAGGAAGATTTTGACAGATGAGCGAGCTCGATCTTCTAGGGGTAAATTCCTTGATGTTACCTCCCCTCGTAGTCCTTCCGGTCTTATTGAGATCGGAGCTTCATGCCCTCAGACACCCTCTATAAATTATTCTATCCAAGATGCTGTCGGAGTTCGACTCTTTAAGGAACACAACACTCAAGAGGATGTTCTTAAACAACGCATGAGTCATGATGATACCACTTTAAATGACTACGGGGTCGATTCCACATATCTAGTAACTCCAGGTAAAATTGATATCTATCAATCCGCGCCATATTTGGATTACCTTACATCTTCACCTAGGTTTGCTGAATTTTGTGCGTGTTATCCGTTTGTACTAGGTCCGCCCCCGCAATTTCTTTTGTCTGCTAGCAGTTCTGCTGTTCAAACAGCCACTGTTGATTCTGCTTTAGTATCAACAAATATTAGTCTGTGCACACACCTTTACCAGGCGACCCAACATAACTTAATATGTCCGACTTGGAAGAAGAGGAAGAAGCTTGGAATACTAATGTCGTGTATGCTCTAATGCGCAGAAGGAAATCAATTGCAAAAGGCTCAGGAATTATCACCCTATCATCATCTGATAATCCTTGCATAGAAAAAAGAACAAAAAATAGATGTTAAGTAGTTGTGACCCTTATTTTTTGATCCCAACTTATTTCCTTACTATCGTGTACTTACACCGGTTGTATATGTGAGTGCCGGTCCTCGCCTAATATTTAAGCTCGTATGCCTACGTTGTCGTTATTGATATTATGATGGCTTCGTCATTCGTTTTTACGGAAGACAATATCTTTTAGGAATTTGTTCTTGTTAGTCTGATGATTCTGTTGGATGTTCGTTGCTCGTTGTAGTGTTTTAGCGAACTTGCGAAACGACCAATTCTTTGCGAATTTTCTTATTTATAGCCATGACCTCATTTTTGGTCGGTCAGCTTGTGTTTATTAGGTTGGTATTCAATCGTATTTCCCGCTAACCTGGTAGTACAAGCTCTTCGGTGATTAGATTTTAAATACGCATGGTTATTAAGTTGTTGTTTTTTTGGGTGCCCCAGTGGGAGGTCTTGGGTTTCAATTTTTGATCCATGTTCGGTTTTGTTTTTTCTGATTTCTCTAGAAACGAAAAGATTATGTTTGATACCCTCTTTCGACTGGCATTTCTGATTTTGTTACCAGTTTTCGGCTAGGATTTCTGACTTTGTTACTCCCTTTCGGCTAGGATTTCTGGTTTTGTTACCCTTTTTTGGCTAGGATTTCTGATTTTGTTTTGATCCTTCCCGCACTACGACTGGTGATTCCAGCCTAGTTTTTTTTTAAATTTTTATGCTTCATCCCGGGAGATGGACATTAATTCTTCTTATCGTGTTTTTGTTCGATACGAAGAACTCGTGCCCTACACCTAATAAGGTTCCTCTTTTGGGATTGGCAAAAAAATCTTTTAAATCCGTGGGACAAATTTAATACTATCTTTGTACTTTCCTCAAAGCTTGGTGCCAACTCCTTCAATGGATGCTTGCTAAGGGTTTGGCGTACTCTATAGTGAAAAGTGCAGCCTTTTGACTTGCTGGTTGTTTATCATGCTTTTCATTATTTGCCCCACAGCAGCTTATCCTCTTGAAACGATATGCTTATTTGGCATGATGTTCCCGATCTTTAAGTTTCTTTGCTTGGAATATGCTTTGGGAAGTTTTCTGTTATGGTTTACTTAGGGATGAGTGATTGCTCAAACTATGCCTGTAATTAAGAAATTGGCCCTTAGCATGGTCTTACCATCATGTCACTTAGGTCAGCATATAACTTTTGGTTTATATAACTTTTGTTTAATACATCATAAGTAAATCATCTGCCAAGAACATCGCTAGTAAAAGAGTAGAGTAAAATGACTACTTATTGTTAAGTAATAAAGAAAATTAAAATAAATGAGGCCCTTATTTTAAAACCGTCGTAATTAGGGTGTTGATAACTGATCCTCAAGTAAATGTTGTTCTTAGATCGGTTTGGGCAATCTTCTCACTACTCATTGCATGTGGAGAGTTGGAGTAGTGTTCATAGGCTAGTACGTATTATTGCAAATGATTCTTCCTGACCAGCTCCTTGATCAATGATTTTAGATGCCTACAATCATCTGTGTTGTGTCCTGGCTGGTTAAGGAAACGACAAAACCTTCCTAATCTTAGAGCACTATCTTTACGCTGCATTTGTTTCGGGATCAGATATTTCTCCGTATCCTTGGTTGCCATGAAAATATTCCCTATGGTGTCATTGAGGGGAGTTAGCTCAGAATTCTTAAAGAAGCGCAGCTTCTTCTTGGCCTGGTTATCTTTTCTTTCATTGCTTCTTTTCTGACGACCAAAGCTGCCTTATGCACTATATTTAGTTTTAGCCTATTACACACCAGGTTCTCTTCAATGCTCATATATTTTTCAGCTTTATTAAGTATCTGTTCGAGTGTAATTTGCTTCTTTTTCTTAATCCATCGTCCTAACTTGGTCTTCTTATATACGGCCCCCTTTAAGGCCATCAGAACTAATCGGGGTCATAATTTTCAGCTTCAGCCACTGCCATGTTAAAGCGAGTGAGAAAATCTTTCACAGACACTCCTGGTCTTTGTTGTGTTTCACTTAACTCCATGACATCCCAGAATCTGGGTGTTTGGAATTTGAATTGCTTACTGAACAATTTGGCCAAGGTAGCGAAGCCATCCATAGAATTTGGCTGCAGCTTTGTGAACCAAAGGTAGGCCAAACCTTCTAAATAAGCTAGAAAATATAAGCATTTGATCTCGTCGGTGGCACGCGCCCCGTCCATATGTTGATCATATCTACACAGGAATACATTGGGGTCGCTTGTTCCTTCATAGGATCGCAGTCTTGGAGCCTTAAATTCATACGGATGTATAGCCATCTTAATTCTTTCGGTGAGTGTGGTCTTAGTAGCAAGAAATTCCCACTCCTTGCAATTGTCCACTTGTTTTAAGCTCTTTTTCACAATTTCACATGCCATTTCGGAAAAATATTCCTGTTCTTTGTTCTGATTCATGAAACGAACACTTTCCTCCTTGTGAAATCCTTGCCCAAGCGTGTAATTACAATTTGGAGTAGGGGAATATGGAGTTTCCTTCGAGAGGAAAGCCCCTTTTGTAGGATCATCCCATCTTCGAGAGGTTGTGCCGTCGAAAGAATTGTACATAGGTGCTTTAGCTTTTCTGTGGTCCAGATAGGTATGATATGTAACTTCCCGAATAGAATTTCCCTATTTTGTGCTCGAAGCAGAGGATTATTCATCATTAGCTTGGCAGTTCCTGTTGGTAGAAAGCGAGTGGCACTTAGCGTGGTTTTTGAAGTAGCAGCTTGAATAGCGAACATTGACTCAAGTTTCTTCCTCACTGAACAGTTTGCGATTGTTATCTGGCTTGTCAGTCCCGCCATTGCTTCTTCTAATTCTCTTTTTGTTACATAAATCTCGACCTTTGATGATTCTCCTATCTCAAAATGGGCGGCGGGCGATGTGACAAAATTAGTATTGTCAGCGGGGTCACTAGCTTCACGGATGGTCTCCTTTAGTATACCCATGATTTCAAGAAAAGTTTTCTAAGAAGATCTCATTGAATTTCCATAGGGAAGGATGCAAATATGGCCCCACGGTGTGCGCCAAATGTTTTCACCAAAAATGTTTCAAACACCAAGGGTACAATGAATGTACTTCACCAATAAGGTTGGAAAATAAGTGGAGCCGCACTCAACCACAATTGAAAGTAAAAATGCAAAGGAAACAAAATGAAGACGAGGTTTTATAGTGGTTCAGCCTTGTGTTAGGCCTACATGCACTGTGAATAGAGTTTACATTATCATGATGATGAGTACAAGACATACCAGCTTTTGCTCTTTATACATCCTTTTATCCAATCAATATAATTTCAAATTCACATACAAATTCTGCTTATATTCATGAGATTCGATGGTAGAATGGCAGGATCAGTGATGGAGAAGGACGGATATGCGACGTAGGAGGAAGATGTCTTGGATCTTTCACACCAATCAGATTTTGACGGATGCCATGGCCAAATGGATGAAGGATCTTCGAATGATGATGACGATCATGGCAGAGTATGTCTAAGGAATAGCTAAGGATGGAATTTAGCAGCACTTTGTGTTGGCTCGAGGTCCCCCTTTCTCGGTGGAGGGTGTGTCCAATTTATAGGTGAATCAATGTGGAGATTTGAACTTGAATCCATCGGAGTCGCTCGTCCCATTTATTACGATCATGCCACCGCTCGGTTGTAGCTAGTTGTCGACAACTATTTCCAACTATCCTGCCGGAGAGACTGTAAAGCCGATGTTTCTGCGATTTCTCTAACTGTGTTACTAGTGACAAACCATCGGAAGAGCGTGAGTTCAAGGTTGTATTCCCATGAGCGGATATGCAGTCCATGGATGGTTTCGCGGTCGAACGTCTACGGAATGGGTCGTGCGACTGAAGCCGGTTTACTTCTTTTCCTTGTGCGATCGATTTATTTGATGTGAAAATAAGCGACTTTCTTGATATGAGCGATCTTTGTACGATGTGCGGGCCTCACAGTTTTAAGCAGTACCATTATTAATGTGTGAGCTCTCTGCATAATTGTGTTGCACCTTATAACCACCCTTTGCTCTCGTATTCGAGCTATAGTCCATATTTGACTTTGTTGTGCATGAACGATCTTGGTTGAGGCATACATATACAAATCTTGTGAATGCTCATCCTACGGTTCTATTACGGACTTAATTCTTCGATGCGTATATGATCCTTAAGGGATAAACACATCCCATACAGGCAATTCATGCCATGGGACTGATATCCATCAGTGTATAACCTCTAAGCTCATACATATCAGAGAAGGGTGTTAAGCTAGAGAATAAATTCTCCACCACCAAGCAGATATACATAGATATTTAATAGAAATCAATCAACGCATAATAAAATCCAATGTCAGAGACACATCCATTTACAAGTTCGTTCTGGGTCTGGACGAAACCGAAGGCACCTTATTCTTTTTCCTACATGTCTAATACATGAGCGAGGTCCTTGCATATCACATCGATCTCCAAGTACGTCTAGATGATCACCACTTATTACCTTGCCCCGGGTGTAAAACCCAATCAAGACATTAGTAATCATCCAAACGATGTGAAGATCTCTGGTCTTCAACCACCGTATTCATCGTCGACTTATCGCCGAATCAGTTATTCAGAATGGGCATAAATCCGTTCTTTCCGAATAACTCGCGTATCTCATAAAAAAAGTGCTACACAAACATAACATATGCCCTATTCCAATTCAGAATATTCTTTTATTCAAATATTCTTTTCACAATTTAAACCAAATTAAGTTTAGTCGGGATTATCGAACCATACCGAAGTAAACATTTCTTTTATTATCCCAATCCCAACCTAATCATCCCATTGAGCAAAACTGGTAATACTCCATATCTAACACCATGGTGTTATTGGTAAAACTAAATACATTTCCCGTTCATATAATTAAAGATTTAACTATCGCTTGGAGCAAAACCGGTGATACTCCATTCTCGATCTTTTCCCAAATTTGATAATTTAAATTATCATATTAACATTTCAATCTAATTAGAGATTCATTAAAACTTCACTTAGTTATAATCTTCCAACAATCATTATTTAATGATTTTTTAACTTTGGAAAGCCAAACATGCCACATCGACAATCCACACCGTACACTGATTTCCGCTAATATATAACCTCCAAGCTCATTAGTCCCAGAGAAGGGTGTTGAGCAAGAGAATAAATTCTCTGCCACCAAACAGATATATATTTAGCAGGGATCAACAATACAGTTTGATATGCAATGTTAGACATGTAATCCCATCTTTAACTGGGTTAAAGAACTAATGTTATTTAAAACACAGTTCACGGTAAACCCAAAATCATATTCCATTAACTATGGAATCTTCACGGAAAATAGATCAATATATAATCGATATCAATTTCTGTAGTGTCTTGAATTTCTGGTACCATTTGAGCTGACCAAATAACACAAGTCCAATCCAAATTGTACTGGAAACCAGAAAACTAATAGAAAGAAAATAGAGGGTGCGACCCACTTAGCCATGCCGCCTGCCCGATTTTTGTCATTTCCCAGTTGACGAGGCTTGAGGTCATAACGTATCTTTTAACAGATCACTCCATCATTTACTTTGAATGCCACATCGTCATACCCATCAAATCACAAACTGATTTTCCCAAAAATACCATGGGTATAAGCTAAGAGAAACGAATTCCTCCGCCACCAACGTAAATACGTTTGAAACAATCAACTTACGCGATCTACCAGATATACTCCATCAGAAATTCGTCCATACTAGTTGTCCTGGGACTGGACAAACCAAAGATACTATTCTGTAAACAGGACAACCCTTGTATAACTCCGTCTATAATTATCTTCATCGTATTTGATTCACAATGCTAATGCCATACGGAGTGGTTTTCAGATAATATATCTAATCCCGAGGTCTCCGTATTGACGACGGAAAAATGGTCAAAAACTTCGATAGTCAGTGATTTAACTATAAAAAAACACATATGCAAAAAACTATATTATTTCCAGATGGAAATTCTATCGATCAATCATCAACCAACATTTATTCATTTCCCCATTACTCGTTTCCATATATTCATCAAATCCTTATTTTCTAATTTTAGAAAATATACCTTATTAACTTTGGAAAACGTTTCCATTTCTGATTCACACATCACTATCATCTCACATATATCATTGTCTAACTGTAAACTACTAAGAGAACAACCCCCTACATATTAACCCCGAAGGCCGAAACCAACATCAGATCAATACCCAGACAGCTATTCAACTTAACTAATATCCAGCTAGTTTCTAGTTCCTGTAACTCCATTTTAACTCATAATTCAAACCCCAAATTCCTTTATAATATTATATTTGCAAAATATTTACTTTAAATCAATATCATATTACACCCGTGTGTGAAGCACGGATCTAAACCTTCCTAATGTAAAATCCTCTTTTTATAAAACTCTATTCATTTTCCAAACATTTCCCTTTTATAGTTCTATTTGTTTTCTAAATAAATATTCCTTAATTATATTTCTTTTATAAAATTCAGTTTATTTTATAAATATTTCCTTTTATAAAAATTCTATTTTACTTTCTAAATAAATATTTCTTTTTCAATATAACATTGAAAATTTCCTTTTTTAACATTTCAGTATTCCTTATGGTATTTAGCGTAATATATAACAATGATCGGTATCATTCAAACACACAAAATCAGCAACATATTTCATATCACATCATATAACACCATATGTGAAAAATAGTAAAATAAATGTTGAGGAATCCAGTTAGATTCCACCGACCTGTTTCTCTGCATCCACAGGTGTTACACGATATAATTCACATCAATTTTATTTCAATATGAATTATTCTGATAAACAGAATCAATATTTGACAATGATATATATATAACCATATCGATATTTTCAACCAATCAATTAGCAGTTCAACCAAAAAATCATCACGCATCAGTCAATTATTATTTCTCATTACTAGATTATATTTATAAAAGTATAAACTGATAGAGTTAGTGAGTTTTACTCACATTGGACGATCATCGTTAAATAAAGATAATTGTCGCTTGATTCAGACAGACAATTTATTTAGCTATAAATTGTAACAAGCTCTAATTCAGTCCCAGTCAGTTCCATGTTGTAGCTCTCGTCCATACGATCCCAACGGATCCTGTTTTGTTTGATTTCGTTCACATATGATTTTTTTTGCTCAATACAAATTAATACGCTATTAATTTAAAATAAATTTTAAATTCAATTCCATCTGGGCCTTACCCCTTATTTATAAACCTGGCCCAACTAGAAAAATCCACCTGCTTCCTTACTTCATCTTCCTCCCTCCAGTGTATTTCATTCGAACAAAACGTGGCCATGACAAATCTTTATCTCCCAACCGTACCTTCTCCCTTTCATTTAAAATATAATAAAAATCCCCAAAAATTCTCCCTTCCCATCCTCTTCCATGCTACCTCCAATTCAATCAACTCGAAACCACTTAGAAGAATACGTCGTTCCTCTAGAACTTTACAGGCCATTTCTGCCTTTTCCTACTCCTATATCTCCCTCCTTATACCACAAACACACAACTCGAACCCCTTTCCACTCGTGTGACGTTCGCTCAGCACTGCTATAGTACGCCAAAACTTGCGACATCAAACCCCTCGAGACTCACCCAAAACGACATACAGATGCTACATCACCTTAGAAACCCGAATACGAACTTCGAATTTAAGTCGATGCACCAAAAATCTCAATACCGAAGAACCCTAGTCTTACTGTCGAAATACCCAACCACAACAGTAAACGTCGAAGGTGCTAAAACCCATATAGAAATGGAGAGAATTGATTTTATAATGCAATTACACATCCGATATAATTTGTAGGAATTTCTTTGATTTTGTTTTGATTTTTTCATCTCACTATTTTTGCTGAAAGAGGAGAAAGAAGTGGCGGCCTCTTTTGTTGTTATAGAGAAGTGGAATTAGGTCTTAAGGGTGAGGAGTTAATGTATATTTATAGGGTAGGATTTCTAGATATTTTCTAGTTAGATATTTTTGTAGATATTTTATTTCTTATCATTTTATCCATTTTTACCCTTTTAAAACAATTCGTGTGATCACACATGACATCCAAAAATCATGAAAATGGTCACACAACTAGAGTTTGACATTACGGAACTAAAGAAACTGGTTTCGTCGAATTCTGACTCTGTATGCTCACACACCGTATTTTTAACCGTCAAAATATCGACTATTTTTTACTTTAAAAATCCGTACGGCTACATACTGACTTTAAAAATCACGAAACTTGAAATCTAACAATAATTTAATGTTACGGATCCAACAAAATTAGTTTCATCAAAAACGGAGTTCGTTTGCAAAACTGGCTATTTTTAAAGCTCTAAATAAACCTTTTTAAATATTAAATATATTTAAAAATAATTAAATTAAATATTTATTAATAAATATTATCGTATATATTCATATATAATATCATACAACTCCAAAATAAATAAATATATATGGATTTACAACTCGATATTTCAAATCCCGGTTAAATCTATATTCAATTTAAAATAGAAATCCTTTAATAAATCGTTATAAATTATAAAGGAATTCCATAGCGACTTTTCGAAAATTTGATTTGGACATAAATCCAAATCTACCTGACGAAATCCCGATTTATCTCTTCCATTAGAAAAATATACTTCACCAGCTCTGAACGTTTCTTGTTTCACAGAAATCTGACTTAAAACGAATTCTGTATATTCGTTTAAAGTTAAAATTGCTAGATTACGAACTACAGCGCCATTTCGAGCTCTATTATAATTATATTATATTTATACATTCAAACTATCATTTAAATAATATATTCGTTATTATAATCAGATTCTAAACTGAATTATGTCTTATATATAATCCAATTCACACAATATTGTGAATTCAACTTAATTCCAATTATTTTGGAATCAAATATATCATTATATTATTTATATTAATTAAATATTCAATATTTTTTAATTAAATAACCATTTGAATCCCTAAATTGCAATTTATATAATTAAATAAATTAATTATTACAACGTAAAAATACTGGACATTACATTCTTTCCCCCTTAAAATAAATTCGTCCTCAAAATTGCTAAGGTTGAAAACAACGCTTATTCACTTGGTTAAAAAATATTTTTTCACTTCTTAACTTCAGTTTCAACTGAACCAATTTAATTTCAATTAAATGTTTATTCCAACAAACGAAAATTTTCAAAAATCTTGAAAATTTTATAACAACTTAACTTTTCGTAAAATTTCGCCAGCACTTCCTTTGTACTAGTCAATAGCTCTGTGACGATCCCAAAACCCCGTGACACGATGCTAAGGATAATCATTGGAATATAACACATTAATCATCATTAGCAGATCACAGATAATAGCATAAACAGAAATTAGAATAATTTACACACATATGATAGCGGAATCATATAGATATCATCACATCAGAGAAGCACAGTACAGGATACAACTTAGTGCATAATGATACATAGTCAGTCACCATCGCCTGAGGCGGAATCATACATAGAGAGTACACAAAATCAATATCAGTCTACATCGCCAATGGCGGGATCATAATATAGATACAATAATGGTGGAGAAAATCAAAGTCAGCCCGGTGTAGTCAAGCCTCGCCATGAGCCAAAAGGTGCGTCAGAAATCTGTAACTAGGCTGCACGGGTGAAAATGAGGGCAACCGAGTTTGCAAGGTGAAACAAACTACGAGTCAGTCATGGGACTGGTATGGGAAATCTACTTAACTTATTAACAACAATAATAAGGCAAATCAAAGGACCGCGCCACTTTCGCGGAACGGGTTTACTCCAATGAGTGCTAGTGCATGAAATAAAGTAAATAATTAAATCATCGCAATGCTTTTTATAAAATGAAGCCATTATAAGACTCAGGTCCCATCACACAATGCAACGCAAGCTGGAGGATAGAGTTTTACCTTATAATGGCCAAAAATGCTTCATACAAATAAAACAAAAGTGTCTGATATTATTACTAGTGTATATATGTTTCAAAAAGCAAATTCAATCATAAATATCAATCCTAGGCGGCATAGCTACCATCTACTATGTCGCCATACTAGTAATACAATCGCGTCCGCATATTTCGTATTGGAAATTAGATACCTTCATGAGTCGAGGCAAGGGGCAAGCTCCTCTCCGTTCGAGACACTCTAGCAAATGTCCCAGGACCCCACTATGATCCTTGGAATCGGCTGGGCCGATCCTCTCTTACTTTTGAGGATTGGCAATTCCTGAACACATGTTTCCCGGTCCTTACAGACCTATAATCGAGGCGCCTTGCATTCCAACAACCACACAGGTGAAGAGTATATATAATGTCAGGGCTGGTAGGTCACTGACACCACCATAGCTAGAAAGAAACGTCGTGCTCTCCCAGCAGGCCGTCTCCCGTTTTTGACTCATACCGAGGTGTGAGGCTCGCGAATTCACGTCATACACAAAGCTACGTCACACAGACCATGCTTTGATCATCAACCACAAGACTTTGCTTTGCAACAGAAGCCTTAATCATATGCCACTTAGGCGTGCCACACAGGCAATCCATTCCATGCCATTGATTTCTATCAATACATAACCCCTAAGCTCGTACATCTCAGAGAAGGGCGTTAAGCAAGAGAATAAATTCTCCGCCGCCAAACAAATATATATTTAACAGAGATCAATCAGCACATAACAAAATCCAATGTCAGACACACAGTCCATTTACAAGTCCGTTCTGGGTCTGAACGAAACCGGAGGCACCAACTCCTCGCATATCCGTACCATCAACAGTATGTTTGGACAGCTACTACTTCAGTTCCTTCACGGTAGCTACTCCAATCACGAGCATCAGTAACGCCCATCCATCCAATGTGAAGATCGTCGGTCTTCAACCGTTTTCGACTCTTCGACTTCTCAACGTCGATCGATTATTTGAAATGAGATAAACTCGGCCTTTTCAAATAACCCACGTATATTTAGATTTTCAAATCAATTTATCCCATGGTTGGACTATTCAACATTCACATTTCAGTTCTTTAGTTATAGTTTTCATGTCAAATACATTCAACCATCACATATCAAGCAAACACAACGAAATTGGTTTATTTCCACTCTATATCGTCTATAGTATTTTATATCGATATATCGCCATTTTTATTTATTTTAAAACGGCCATATTTAATTAAACGACATTACAGGTCGTGTCGATGCACTAGCGCTGCTTTTCACTAATTTTGTTTTACACATATCTGAAAATCTAATTGTTGGATCTTCACAAATTTTATATCATTAGGAAGGTCATTTCAAAACGAATCCAATGGTTTCAGTTTTGGGAAAATCCGACGGTCGGATCTTCCACACTGGCCATTTGAAGTTACGATTTCAATTTACGAACTGCAGCGTCGTTATTTGATTTTATTTAATTATATTTATATATATATAAATATAATCATTTCTGGCGCTGTTTTTCTTCAGATTTGAATTAAACATTCCAGACAATCCAACCGTCGGATCTTCACAAAGTTGGTGTCGTTGGAAAGATATTTCCAAGGCGAACCCAACGGTTGCGGTTTCGGGAAAATCCAATGGTCGGATTTCCCACACTAGTCGTTTGAAATCACCGTTTCAAAACACGAACTGCACGGCCACGTTTCGTTTTAATTTTATTTATATTTATATATTTATATAAATATAGTTCATTCAAAAATTCCTATATCGTTTTCACTTCAATTATTTCACTAACGCCTTTAAATTTTGGAAAATTTCGCCATAACCTCCTTTGTACGGGAGGGGCTGGGAAAATTCCCAAATAGCCACACGGGCGTCTCATGTCAAAAAGAAAAAGAAAATGCCAAGCGGGTAGCCAACAGGCTCATAAAATCATCACCCAAACAAAACAGTAAATGTGTACCTATTTGTCGGGCACAAAATTTTATTCCACTTCTCTAGCCCCTTTGCTATAACCTGTTCAATAAATATGCATGTACATATATACAATTTTTATCGCTTATCATTTTCCATTCAACTTCATATTTGATTTACTTTGGTTTAAAAACGCCATTCATTCTAATGTTGCATGCACAGGCTAAAATCATATCATTAGCTAATTAATGTATATTTCAACTCATGCACATTTATTTGAACAAGTGGCTATTTTTAGCACTTCACATTTCAAAGATGATAATTTTGGCGAACTGAAATAGATTTCAACACATGACTATTTTATTTAGTTCCTATGGATGTTAAAAATAATATTTCTTCACAAATATTTATTTCAACGTTCGCATATCTCTAGCATATCACATATATGATAAAAATGATATTTTTATCATTTATAATATTTATTCGACAAATGGATGTTTTCAACACTTCATAGTTTCAATAAAAATGTAATTTTTATTGTTCAATCTTTTTATTCAACACATGAACTTTTCCACTACACACACTTCTCAACACACGAGCATTTCCACACATGGATATTTTATTTATGTTGTTCATATTAAAAAGATGGAATCTTTATTGTTGAAACTATTTATATAAGGCGAATATTTTTCATACTTCATATATATTATAAAAAGGTGATTTTTATTTTATTTTACACTTCATTCATTCACAAATGAATTTAATTTTCACACATCACTTTTCAACACATGAACATTTCCACACATGGATATTTTTCAATGCACGACTTTAATTTCAACGCACGAAGATAATTTCAACATATGAAAATAATTCTAACACATAAAGATTATTCAAAATTTTGGCAGCATAACGGCAGGGTAGTTAAAACAGGCACCGTCCCTAGTACGGCTCCTCGCTCTACCTTAAAACCTCGCGGTTTTTGACAATGGGGATTCATGCATCTAATTCGCATGCAGGCGGCATGTTTATTTTTATTTCTACAAATATTTCCAATTCATTTCAATCACCAATGGGTTTTTTTCAACCACAACCAAACAATATCAACCACAAACAATTATTCAACCATTCGTATTTTTCATCCAATATTTCACATCAATTCACAACAATAAATATCGTTCTTGGTTTGTGGACGAGGGGAGTATATATATATATAAATATATATTTTATTGCTATATTTCACTTGCATTTCAACACATATATCAATTATTTTATGCATGTATAATTCATACTTCGCTTATATAGCTTACACTACGCATGAACATGAGGTATACAACACGTGTGTAATTTATATTTCGCTTATATAATTTATACACGACATTTTCCATTCAAATTCATTTAATTTAGATTTCTCACATTGGTTTGCGGAGTGCTAAAAATCGTAGATGACTCTGAAAAATCCGCGGCTTCTTCTATGTGATAGAGAGCTTCCTTGCGGTCCCGATGTTTCCTGTTTCATCGAATTTCGTCAACACACCAAAAAGATATGATTTTTCAAAGTGCAGACATCAAAAAAGACTCACCTTTCATGATGGTTCGAAACTAGGTTTGAGGTTTTAGAGAAATCCGTGGCACGTGGGGACGATCGGGCGTGGTGACGTGGAAGAGCTTCGAGTGGCGGTCCTGTCGGTGGTGGTTTGGTGGCGCTCGGTGGAAGATCGGAGCGGCGGCGGCGATGGGAAGTGGTAGACTTTCTGGGCTCGATTTTGGGGGAGGAGGCGTCGATGGAGGGGGTGCTGGTGTCATATTTGAAGAGGAGGCGGAGACGAAGCGAACGGTGGCGGCGGCGCTTGGAAGTGGCGGAGGCGGCGACAATCGGGGAGGGAAGCGGCGAACGGGTTTCGCCGTTGATTTGAGGTTTTTTTTTTTAAATAATGAATGGAAAATTCTGATTGACCGATATATATATTATATTTTTAAATAGTGTTTTCTCTAACGAACTCCTTTTCAAGCCCAACGACTGTCGTCCCTAGCTAAATACCCCCATCCCAGACACAATGGGATATGTTTCGTTGGCCAATTCAACTGTTAGAGTCGGTTATTTTTCAAATTAAAGTATAAAACATTTAATATTAACTTTGAACGCACATTTCAATTTGCCAGGGCCACAAATTGATTCGAAAAATTCCAGAAAAATAAATCTAGCTATGTTTTGACCCTACGGTCCCAACAAAACTAGTATCGTCGAATTCTGAGTTCGTTTGAAAAATGGCCATTTTCTGGTCGATCCAAATTAACAGAAATTGACCAAACACATTTCCTTTTGCCACGCTCACATACTAGCTTCAAAAATTATGAAATTTGAAACCTAGCAATAGTTTGACATCCCGGACCCAACAAAAGTGGTTTCGTCGAATTCCGAGGTCGTATGCAAAATATCAATTTTCCAGGGCTATAATTCTATAAAGCGACCATTCTGAAAATTCATTCGGCCATAACTTTTGATTCCCGTTATGAAACTTTGATTTTTCAGAAATCGTTAGAAAGGTATTGACTAACAGATTTAAATATTTTTAGTTTCGCTAAAATCTATTATATTCTCCACCCTGCCCAGTCTGTCAAAGTTTGAATTCAAATTTTCAAACTGACTCACTATTTCTAATTCACTATTTTATTGAAATATTCTATTTCAATTCTTCAAATTCCTTTGAAATCACCAATTTAAAAATTTTAAATTGGCCCGTATTTTCCGGGTTATTACAATCTCAAACTTAACTCACCTCTCTAGGCCTTCTCCAACCCAAAAGAAAATCAAATAGCCAAGCGGCTTGCCAATTCGGCTCATCAAAATCTCAAATCAATATATAATATAAACTTGTACCTTTTTGTCAGGCATATCATTATATCCTTTACATCTGCTGCTAATTCAGCATATACCAATGTCATCCCTATCAAACTCCAATCTCTTTTATCTTAACACAACCATTCGCTTATATCCAAGCCGAATATCATTTCAAACCAGAGTTTCATTCTCGATTCCAAACTCTTAACTTGATTATCAAATTACACTTCAAATTCGAATCTGACAAATCCAATTTTTCTCGATATCATTTTAATTCAATTTCAGTTACCACTTAACTGATCAATTCCAATTGGCTTTCCCAAATTTCTACTCAATTTTTTTTAATTCAAACTACTCTTTCTTGGGAGTTTTAAAAAGTTTGCCATATCAAAAAAAATCAAACTTTCCCTTTTAGGATTTCAAACAACTTGTCTTCTCAAAACAATACAAAAAAAAAATCTTTGGTAGTAATTCATCACGTAGAACTCGAAATTGAACACTGATGATGTTGCGCAGTCATCTTCGAAATTTATTTTCCAGCGATCGAAGTGAGTTCAATACTATATCACTTTTCAAAACCATAGTTAAACATTTCCATTTTGAAATCTATTTCAAAATACTATTCATAGTGCATGGAAAACATTTCTAAAATCTCCTAGGATTTAAAAATTCTCTTATACTTAATTCAATTCATTTACAAACACTTTTCATGCTTTTGGAATTATAATTCCAAATTTTGATTTTAATTCAGATTTAATTCATCTGATATCATACATTTCTGATATGAATTCTGACTGGTTATTATATATCCATTTTACTTTTATAATCTCATTCGATTATAATAACAACCAATACATCCAATATATTATAATAATTCAAATATTAATCATTCCTTTATATCAAATATAATTTGGGTAAAATTATTTCGTTTACCCTGTTTTTCAAAACATACTCTGTCAGTTCATCGTATTCAAGTGTTTAGAAACCCCTAACGGTACAATGGATCAAACTGATCGACCAGAACTCATAAACAACTCAACCAATAAATCTCCACAATATAAAACCATTTTATATTGAATAACAAATACGATCACTTGTATATATACACTCAAACTCAAACTAGGGCATTACTAACCCTATCACAATCGAGTCACGCCACAGAGCCAAGGTGATAATTTAACCTTAAGCTCTGATACCAACTGTAGTGTCCCGAATTTCTGGTACCATCTGAGTTGACCAAATAACACAAGTCCAACCAAATTGCATTAGAAACCAGAAAACTAATAGAAATAAAACAGAGGGTGAGAATAGATAAGATAGAAACTTAGAATAGAAGAAGAAGAATTGTAATAACCCGGAAAATCTGGGCCAGTTTAAAATTTTTATTTTGGCAATTTTAGCGAATTTTTGAATATTTAAAATAGATTATTTTAAATAATATCGAGGAAATTTATTTTGAATATAATTCGAACGTATATATTATATACGCCATCGTTAGAATATAAATAATTATATATAATTATAAATAGAATTGAAAATGGCGCGGTAGTTCGATAATTCGATTTCAAACTTCAATTGAATGTACCGGGTGCAAAACAATCCTGATTTTAGTGAAACCAAAAACATTAGGATCGATTTTAGAATATCTTTCCAACGAATTCGAAAAATCAAAATTTCATAGCGGGAATCAAAAGATATGTCCAGTTGAAAATTCTGAATAGTCGTTATGGAATTCAGGCCCTTAAAAATGGGAATTTTGCAAATGATCTCGGATTTCGACGAAACTAGTTTTGTTGGGTCCGTGATGTCAAATTATTGCTAGATTTCAAATTTCAATATTTTTCGAATCAATATGTGAGCGTGGCGAAGAAAAACGCGTTTGACCAGTTTCAGTTGATTTTAATCGACTGGAAAATGGCCATTTTTCTAACGGTCTCAGAATTCGACGAAACTAGTTTTGTTAGGACCGTATCGTCAATACGAAGCTAGAAAATATTTTTCTGCAATTTATAGAGTTAGTATGTGACCCCAGTAAATTGAAATGTGCGTTTAAATTCAATATATATAGTTATATGTTAAATTTAACGGAAACTGATTGTAACGATTGAATCAGCCTACGATACATATCCCTTTGTGTTCGAAATGGGGGTAAAACGCTACGGACGACAGGCGGTGGGCCTCGTTTAGAGGTCGTATGTAAAAGTCAACTTTTTGAATTTTAAATAAAAAAAAATTAACCTTTCTCTCTCCTTTCCTACTACCCTATGCAACCCCCCCCCCCCGTTCAGAATCATTCCAACAGAAGAAAAAAAGAAAAAAAATACGTTTGATGGCGAAGGATCCACCGCCGATCCCTCCGACGACCCCACCGCACGCCACCTCCTGAACCGCGCCGCCTCCTTCCCCTCGTTCCCCCTTCAGACCGCCGTGCGAAGACCCCTCCCCCCTTTGCTCTCGCGATGCAGCGCCTCCGCCACCAGAAGTCGACCGCAACCACCAGACCTCCGCCTCCGCCGCCATCGAGATGAGCACCATCCACCAGATGCGCACCCCCCATGACCTCCGCTCTGGCACCCCGCGGCGAATGGTGAACCCTCCTCCCTGCTTAGAAAGGCAGTAAGTTTATGATTTTTTGTTTAATTTCAAAACTGTTTTTTTTTGTGTAATTACAAAACTAATTTTTTGTGTAATTTCAAAACTGATTTTTAGTCATGAAGAGATACGATTTTTAATAGGGAAGATGTACGATTTTTAATTCCTGAAAGATCGGATTTTTTTATGGTATAAAGCTGTGATCTTTATTCATATAAAGATCGGATTTTTAATGTGTGAAAGCTGCGATTTTTATATAGAGTAGAAAATAAAATATGATTTTTATATGATGTGTAGAATAAAAATTGAATTATTTATATATGAAAAATAGAAAAGATCAGATTTTTAAAATAGAAAAGACGAGATTTTTAAAATAGAAAAGACGAGATTTTTAAAATAGCAAAGTTAGATTTTTAAAATAGCAAAGTTAGATTTTTAAAATAGCAAAGTTAGATTTTTAAATATATGAGAGGATAATAAAAATATGATTTTTATATTTTTAAAGTATTAGGAATATAATCTTTACTATGTAGAAGATGTAAAAATATGATTTTTATCATATGGGAAATATGTGAAGTATGATTTTATAAAATAGAAGTTATAAAAATATAATCTTTTATGTTGTAAATTTATAAAAATATAATCTTTTATGTTGTAGAGTTATAAAAATATAATCTTTTATGTTGTAAAGTTATAAAAATATAATCTTTTATGTTGTAGAGTTATAAAAATATAATCTTTTATGTTGTAGAAGTGTAAAAATGTAATTTTTATATAGGTAAGATAGTAAAAATATCATCTTTGTATATGTAGCGAAATAAAAATCTAATTTTTATTATATATACGTTGAAACAAAGAGGTGATTTTTATAATGATGAACTCTTTATTTTTATAAAGGGGAACTCTTTATTTTTATAAAGGCGAACTCTTTATTTTTGTAAAGGCGAACTCTTTATTTTTATAAAGGCGAACTCTTTATTTTTATAATGGCGAAATCTATATTTTTGAAATGGAATTTTTATCTATATGACATAGTATAATAAAAATTCGATTTTTATATATTGAATAGCGAAGTAAAAATTCGATTTTTATATAATAACAAGATAAAAATTCGATTTTTATATATTGAATAGCGAAGTAAAAATTCGATTTTTATATATTGAATAACAAGATAAAAATTCGATTTTTACATATTGAATAGCGAAGTATAAAAATTCGATTTTTATATATTGAATAACAAGATAAAAATTCGACTTTTATATAATGAATAGCGAAGTAAAAAAATTCGATTTTTACATATGTAGTGGCTACAGCAACGAAGATGACAAAAATGCGATAACGATGAAGATTTCTATCAAAGAAGAGTCAAGATGATTGGATAGCTATCTGTGAGAATTTCTCACTCTTCAATTTTTTTTCTAGTTATATATATATATATACTAGGATGCAGACGGTGTTTAGTAGCACCCGACACAATCGTCCACAGACCATGGACTTGTTTGTTTGATTGCAAAAATTAGGTAGATTATTTGATTAAAATTGAATTGTTTGGTGAAATGAATGGATTTGATTGATGTGTGAATGGCGTGGGCCTTCACTAGACCGGGGATAAGGCTAGGCCTTGTCCCGTTTCTAGTATCGTGCCGTTATGCCGCCGAAATTTTCTAAAATAAGTTAGAAAAATAAAAATATCATTTTTATTTGTAAATGAACGGAATAAAAATTCATGTGTGAAGATAAAATGTTTTATCGTTAAAAATATAATTTTTTAACGTGAATGTGAATAAATAAATATTCATTTACAAACCAGACGGTTTGTTTATATAGACCTATTTGAAGGACATTGATTGGGTCGATAAATTTTACACATTGCCCAACTGCACAAATAAAATCTGTGTTTGATTGTTTGAAAACCCCACACGGGTGTTGGGATGAAATTTGAAGTTCACTCATCCTGATTGATTAAATATGTCGATCGATTGATTGACAGGCTGTTATAAGCGTTAGATATCTATATTTGATGCTTATACAGTGTATTGCACTTTGGTTGATGGTTGATTATTTTTCCATGCTATTATATACGTGTGATGTATGAAATTCCATATAATTAACATTATATGGTGATGGATTGGGCCTCATTCCAATATAGAAAAGAAAGAATATTATAAAATAAAGGTTCATGTGTTGACAGTAATCATGCGTTGAGATTAGTCATGTGTTGAACGAAATATTTTAATAATAAAATTTCCATCTTTATCAATATAGAATAAAGGTTCATGTGTTGACAGTGCTCATCCGTTGAGATTAGTCATGTGTTGAACGAAATATTTTAATAATAAAATTTCCATCTTTATCAATATAGAATAAAGGTTCATGTGTTGACAGTACTCATCCGTTGAGATTAGTCATGTGTTGAACGAAATATTTGAAAAGGAAATATTTGAAATAGAATTTGAAATAGAAATATTTGAAATAGAATGTTTGAAAATAGAAATATATGAAGCCGTGTTGATTAGATTTACGGCATTTTGACGTGAACGATATTTATATCGATTTTAATCATTTTAAAATGAATATTGAAAGGTGATTTCGAAACCGAATATTTTGAAGTGGAATTCGAAATGAATTGGATATAAAATGAATTCGAAATGAATGGGATATAAAACGAATTCGAAATGAATGGAATATAAAACGAATTCGAAATGAATGGAATATAAAACGAATTCGAAATGAATGGAATTAAAAACTATTTCGAATTGAATTGAATATAAAACAATTTCGAACTAAATCGAATAGAAAACAAATTTGAATTGAATCGAATAGAAAACCAATTTGAATTGAATCGAATAGAAAACCAATTTGAATTGAATCGAATAGAAAATCAATTTTAATTGAATCGAATAGAAAACCAATTTGGATTGAATCGAATAGAAAACCAATTTGAATTGAATCGAATAGAAAACCAATTTGAATTGAATCGAATAGAAAATGACTTTGAAATCGAATGGAATTGAAAACGAATTCAAATTGAATTGAAAGCGAAATGAAATGAATTAAAATTAAATTAATATTTGAATTGAATAGAAATGAATGTTAAAACGAATTTATAAAGAAAAATTCAACTTTGATTTGAATTTGAAATAAAGGTTGAAATGTTTTTGAAACGAATTCAAAACTATTTATAAAATTCGTTTTGAATGGTAATCGACGAAATAATATATATATATATATATATATATTATATGATGGCCTGAATAGAACGCGCTGCGGCATTTCGTGAATTTCGACCATTTATTTCAAATGGACATTACGGGAGATCCGACCGTCGGATTCTCCTAAAACCGGAACCGTTGGGTTCGTATCGAAAAGAGCTTTCTAACGAATATTAGAAATTTGAAATCTAACAGTTGGATTTGGATTTACGTCCAAATCAAATTTGAAAAAGGTCGCTGTAAGTGCAGTTCGATGGCCATTGTTGGAAATCGATTGTACGGGCCTTAATAAAATTATTAAAAATAGTAATAATTTGTGTAAAATCATAAGAAATGATTTGGGAAAAATTGCGGTGAAAAACTCCATATTTGAAAAGATGAAAATGGATTTTTATCGAAATGAACTAGTTTTGAACTAAATTTAAAACCCAATTATTTTTAAATAAATAAATTAGATTTAAAAAGGGGTTTTAAATAATCGGAATTTCTAATATATTTGATTGGATTTGAAATGGGTTTATCGTGAACGGTGTTTTAAATAACACTAGTTCTTTAACCCGATAATAAATAGAATGTGATTTGGGTTTGTTGTGAACTGTGTTTTAAATAACACCTAGTTCTTTAACCCAGTAAAAGGAGCTTTAACGAATCTGCAATTAGATTGAAAGGAGAATTGATAATTTAAATTATCAACTTTAGAAAATGAGCGAGAATGGAGTATCACCAGTTTTGCTCCAAAGCGATAGTCAAATCTTTAATTAGATTTGAATGTGATATGGTAATTAATTTTACCGATAACACCATGGTATTAGATATGGAGTATTACCAGTTTTGCTTCAGGGGATGAATAGGTTGGGATTGGGAAATAAAATAAATAATTACTTCGGTGTGGTTCACTAATCTCGACTAGTTTGGAAAACCATAATTTGGTTTGAAATGACATCCAAAGCAAGATTAAAGGATAAATTTTAAAGAATTTATCTTGGATAAAATTAATTGGAACCTTTCCCTAAAAATGTGATTCTGTGAATAAAAGAATATTCTGAATTGGAATAAGGCGTATGTTGTGTTTATGTAACATTTGTTTTAATATACGCGGGTTGTTCGGAAAGGCCGGGTTCATACCCATTCTGAATAACCGATTCGACGATATGTCGAAGATGAAGATGGTGGTTGAAGACCAGAAGTCTTCACATCATTTGGATAATTACTGACGATCCTGATTGGGCTGTACACCCAAGAGGATGGAAATAGTTGGTGGTCGTCCAGACGTACTTGGAGATGGATGGATATGCGAGGAAAGTGCCTCCGGTTTCGTTCAGACCTAGAACGGACTTGTAAATGGATGGTGTGTCTGACATTGCATTCCTTTATATTGTATTTGTTGATCTCTGCTAAATATATATCTGTTTGGTGGCGGAGAATTTATTCTCTTGCTTAACGCCCTTCTCTGAGACATATGAGCTCATAGGTTATATATTGGCAGAAATCAGTGGTACGATATGGATTGATAGTGTGGCATGCTGAGATGCAGTGATCCAGACTTTTGTTGAAAAGCAAAGTTTGGTAGTTGATCAAAGCGCAGCTGATATAGCATGGCTTTGTGTATAGCGTTGATCCGCGAGCCTCACACCCCGGTATGGTGGTAAACTGATGGTTTGATCAGTATGCTTTTTCGTGGATGGGCACCTTAGTGGTGTCGTGGATTCGGTCGACCGAGATGAGCCTAGTGCTCAGGGATATATAGAGTAGGCAGTGTTTTCTCTCGCTGGGACGTAAGCCGCGGTGGTACTTTGGTCCCAAATGTGTGGATGTGCAGACGGTGTTTTCTCTTGTGGGGACGTAAGCCATGGTGAATTGCATTACGCGATCGATCTTTCGAATCAGGAGCCACCATGATGGAAATCCAATTTCCAATACGTGTATTGCGGTTTTAATTGTAGAACTATTATGGCGACATGATATATGGTACCCATGCCGTCTATGATTTATATTTATGATTGAAATTGTTTTGACACTATGCACATATTATAGTATCAAATGATTTGTTTTAAACGTACCAAGCATGTTTGGCTATTATAAGGGAAAACCCTATCCTCCGGCTTGCGTTGCATTGTGTGATGGGACCTGGGTCTTATAATAGCTTCATTTTTCGAAAAAGCATTGCGCTGTTTATTCTATTCACTAGTATTCTTGCGAGGAAACCTGTTCCGTGTCATACGGCGTGGTCCCTTGAATTACTCTCTTTTAAAGTAAAGTTTTAAATAACTGTTTTAGTTCTCACACCAGTCACATGACTGACCTGGAGTTTATTGTTTTAACCTAAACTCTGGGTGCCCTTATTTTCCGCACGGACAGCTAGTAGTTTTGGTTTTGCATATTTATATTCACAGGATCCTGGTTTACAGCTGGAATGATATCCGGAAAGCTCTATATCCGTATATCACCTTCAGTTGTGCTTTGTATTATTTTCCGCTGCTATGTAATTTATTGTAATCTCTGATATTTATCAAATGTAATTTATTCATTTATACTCTGTATATTCTTGTATTCTGATGGAATTGTTGTAATAGCAATGAAATGTTCTTCCGTCTGCGTTCTGTTTTGTCTTGTCCTCACAATAATTCATTCTTTCTCATCTATTCGGAGACCGGGGAAGTTCGGGTCACTACAAGAATGTACACAAGAGTAAACATGAATCTCACAGTGGAAGGAAAAATATATAATAGATACAAAACTTTGAAATAAAACCAGTGTATGTATACAATAACATTATCAGAGTAAAACACTTACAACACAGCGGAAATAACGATAGCTATATAATCCTAAAGCCTCCTGCTCCAGCTCTTCAAGTTTCTGTAACATCCCGACTACTTGACTGCCCATACAAAATTGGGCACCCAAGAGTTTAGGGAAAACAGAACAAAGTAAACTTTGGGTCAGTCATGTGACTGATGTAGGTAAACTCAAATCATTAGATTTAACTTACAAAAATCGTTTAAATGAAAGGATAATCGTAAGACCGATCCACACATAAACACAGATGGTTTTTACCTTACGATAAACCAAAATATTTTTCTAAATCGATACTTGTCTTATATTATAATAATTTCAAGATTAAGTAAATAAAAATCTAGCAGAAACACTTTCATCTCATGTTCTACATATATAATATAGATTCAAAACCGCGGGCTCTTATTGGGTAATTGATTTCCAACTATGACAAGGTATGGAACCACCTTCCTATCAGTGTACTCTAGAAGTGATACACTAGAGTTCAACAAGAACATCTTGTAACTTGGCCACACATGACCGACCATTCATTTCGCTTGAATGTTCCGAATATATTATCACCTTAAGGTTTGTATACCAACATAACCATTCCCGGGAGATACAGAAGCGAAAGAAGTAACAAATATGAATATTCTCTAGATGGTGACAATATACCCTATTTGGGCGCGACCCACTTAGCCATGCTGGCTGCCCGATTTCTTTCATTTCCCAGTTGATGAGGCTTGAGGTCATAACATATCTTTTAGCAGATCACTCCTTCACTCACTTTGAAAGCCACATCGTCATACCCGTCAAATCAAAAAATTATTTCCCCAAAAATAGCACGGGTATAAGCTAAGAGAAATGAATTCCTCCACCACCAATGTAAATACGTTCGAAACGATCAACTTACGTGATCTACCAGATATACTCGGTTAGACACTCGTCCATACTGGTTGTCCTGGGACTGGACAAACCAAAGGTACTATTCTGTAAACAGGATAGCCCTTGCATAACTCCGTCTTCAATTACTTCATCATATTTGATTCGCAACGCTAATGCCGTACGGAGTGGTTTTCAGATAATATATCTGATCCAAGTCTCTTCGTATTGACGACGGGAAAATGGTCATAAACTTCGTTAGTCAGTGAGTTAACTATCAAAGAAAAACACATGTGCAAACAACGATATTATTTCCAGATGGAAATTCTATTGATCAATCATCAATCAACATTTATTCATTTCCCCATTTCTCATTTCCATATATTCATCGAATCCTTATTTTCTAATTTTAGAAAATATACGTTATTATCTTTGGAAAACATCCATTTTTGATTCATGCATCACTATCATCTCACATATATCATTCTCTAACTATAAACTACTAAGAGAACAACCCCTTACATATTAACCCCGAAGGCCGAAACCAACATCAGATCAATACCCAGACAGCTATTCAACTTAACAAATTTCCAGTTAGTTTATAATTCCTTTAACTCCATTTTAATTCATAATTCAAAGCCCCAAATTACTTTATAATATTTTATTTGCAAAATATTTACTTTAAATTAATATCATGTTACACCCGTGTGCGAAGCACGGGTCTAAACCTTCATGATATAAAATTCTCTTTTTATAAAACTCTATTCATTTACCAAACATTTCCCTTTTATAGTTCTATTTGTTTTCTATATAAATATTCCTTAATTATATTCCTTTTATAAAATACTGTTTATTTTATAAATATTTCCTTTTATAAAAATTCTATTTTATTTTCTAAATAAATATTTCTTTTTCAATATAACATTGAAAATTTCCTTTTTTAACATTCCAGTATTCCTTATGGTATTTTACATACCATATAACAATGATTGATATCATTCAAACATACAAAATGAGCAACAGATTTCATATCACATCATATAACACAATATATGAAAAACAGTAAAATAAATGTTGAGGAATCCGGTTGGATTCCTCCGACTTGTTTCCCTGCATCGACAGGTGTTTCACGATATAATTCACATCAATTTCATTTCAATATGAAATATTCTGATAAACAGAATCAATATTTGATTAACGATATATATAACTATATCGATATTTTCAGCCAATCAATTAGCAGTTCAACCAAAAAATCATCACATAGCAGTCAATTATCATTTATCATTACTAGATTATATTTATAAAAATATAAACTGATAGAGTTAGTAATTTTACTCACATTGGACGATTATCATTAAGTAACCATAGTTGTCGCTAGATTTAGACAGACAATTTATTTTGCTATAAATTGTAACAAGCTCCAATTCACTCCCAGTCAGTTACATGTTGTAGCTCTCGTCCATACGATCCCAACGTAGCCTGTTTTGTTTGATTTCATTCACGTATGAATTTGTTATGCTCAATAGAAATTAATACGCTATTAAATTAAAATAAATTTTAAATTCAATTCCATCTAGGCCTTAACCCTTATTTCTAAACCTGGCCCAACTAGAAAAATCCGCCCGCTTTCTTACTTCATCTTCCTCCCTCCAGTGTATTTCATTCGAACAAAATATGGCCCAAACAAATCTTTATCTCCCAACCGTACCTTCTCCCTTCCATTTTAAATACAATAAAAATCCCCAAAAATTCTCCCTTCCTGTCCTCTTCCACGCCACCTCAAATTCAACCAACTCGAAACCATTTAGAAGAAAGCGTCGTTCCTCAAGAACTTTACACGCCATTTCCACCTTTTACTGCTCCTATGTCTCCCTTCTTATACCACAAATACACAACTCGAACCCCTTTCCACCTGTGCGACGTTCGATCAGCACTACTACAGTACAACAAAACTTGCGACACCAAACCCCTCGAGACTCACCCAAAACGAAATACATATGCTGCCCCTCCTTAGAAACCAGAATATGAACTTCAGATTTAAGTCGATGCACCAAAAATCTCAATACCGAAGAACCATAGTCTAACTATCGAAATATCCAACTACAACAGTGAACGTGAAGGTGCTAAAACCCATATAGAAATGGAGAGAATTAATTTAGGAATGAAAATATACTTGAGATATAATTTGTAGGAATTTATTTGATTTTGTTTTGATTTTTTTATCTCGCTATTTTTGCTGAAAGAAGAGAAAGAAGTGGCGGCCTCTTTTCTTGTTTACAGAGGAGTAGAATTAGGTCTTAAGAGTGAGGAGTTAACGTATATTTATAGGGTAGGATTTCAAGATATTTTCTAATTAGATATTTTCGTAGATATTTTATTTTCTTAACATTTTATCCATTTTTACCCTTTTAAAAAAAATCGTGTGATCACACATGACATCATAAAATCATGAAAATTGACATACAACTAGAGTTTGACCTTACGGACGCACCGAAACTGGTTTCGTCGAATTCCGACTTCATATGCTCACACAACGTATTTTTAACCATCAAAATATCGATTGTTTTTCACTTTAAAAATCCGTATGGCCACACACTGACTCGAAAAATCACGAAACATGAAATCTAACAAATAGTTTAATCTTATGGATCCAACAAAATTAGTTTTGTCGAGAACGGAGTTTGTTTTCCAAACTAGCTATTTTTAAAGCTCTAAATAAACCTTTTTAAATATTAAATATATTTCAAAATAATTAAGTTAAGTATTTATAAATAAATATTATCGTATATATTTATATATAATATCATACAGCTCCAAAATAAATATATATATGGATTTATAACTCGATATTTCAAATCCGACTTAAATCGATATTCAATTTAAAATAGAAATCCTTTTATAAACCATCATAAATTAGAAAGGAAGTCCATAGTGACTTTTCAAAAATTTGATTTGGACATAAATCAAAATCTACACGATGAAATCCCGATTTTTCTCTTCCATTAGAAAAATATACTTCACTAGCTCTGAACGTTTCTTGTTTCATAGAAATCCGACTTAAAACGGATTCTGCGTATTCGTTTAAAGTTCGAATTGCCAAATTACGAACTGCAGCGCCATTTCGAGCTCGATTATAATTATATTATAATTATATGTTCAAACTTTCGTTTAAATAATATATTCGTTATTATAAACAGATTCTAAACTGAATTAAATCTTATATATAATCCAATTCACACAATATTATGAATTCAACTTAATGCTAATTATTTCAGGATTAAATATATTATTATATTATTTATATTAATTAAATATTCAATATTATTTAATTAAATAGCCATTTAAGTCCCAAAATTACTATTTATATAATTAAATTAATTAATTATTACATCATAAAAATACGGGACATTACAATTTCCGTACTCGACTAATAATATAAATGGAATAACGACAAAACCTTTTAAATTCTATACATAATAACAGTCCTCCTCCATATAAGCTCACTTCGATTATTACCAAATCGAATTCCATTCCATTCCAATTTATTTTATTAAATTGGAAAACTTTGCTTTGGAAAATTTCGATTAAATCTTTCTAAAAGATTTATATATTCCAAATCACATTTCACTGTTAATCAGGTTAAAGTACGAATGTCGTTAAAGAACACAGTTCATAATAAACCCAATTCACATTCCATTTTATTCCAATTACTAAATTTAACTGGGAACTCTAATAATCTAAATTAAAAGATTTATTCCTTTCACACGGGTTTTAAAAACAGTGTTACTGAAGACACCATTCATCACAAACCCAAAATCCACTTTGATATTAAATATAAGGCTCTAAATAGAAATTATATCACCTTACATTCAATATCAAATTCTGAAACCAACACATACCATATGGGTAATAATGATATACATATATTTATCTTTCAAATTCCTCCACAATATCTGTATAGTCATGGAATCCAACCAAATCTCCCGAAGATGATTTCTATTCAAATCTATTCAACTCATACATTGGAAAAATTCTGGTTATATTAAAACCATTTCAGTCCAACTTATTTATTTAAAAATATTGGATTATTATTTCTAATTGATAACTAGTTCATTTCAATAAAAATACATTTTTTACCTTTTCAAACTAGGAATTTTTCATCCAAATTCTTTCCAAATCATTTATTATGATTTTACACAAATTATTAATGTATGTAATAATTTTATCAAGGCCCGTACAGTCGGTTTCCAATAACGGCCAACGAATTGCATCAATAGCGACCTTTTCCAATTTGATTTTAACATAATTCCAAATCCAACCGTTAGATTTCAAATCTCTTATATTCATTGGATAGCTCTTTCCGATACGAACCCAACAATTCCTATTTTAGGAGATTCCGACGGTTGGATGTTCCGTAATGTCAATTCGAAGTCAATGGTTGAAATTCCCGAATAGTCGCGGCACAGCGCGTTATATTCAAGCCATTAATATAATATATATAATATATATTTCATTCAAAATGTATTTTGTAATTTTTTTAAAAACAATTCTCCATTTCATTTCAATTTTAGATCAAAAATGAACCTTAACATTATAACATTTAAATGATAATATTTTCAAAATATCAGATTTTGAAGTCATTTCCTTTTCGATATTGATTATAAAAATGAATAAAATCAATATAAAAATCGTTCGTATTAAAATGGCATATAACTAATCAGCACATCCTCACATATTTCAATATTTTCGTGTCCATCCAAAATCGGACATAAATTCCATATTCTAATCCTTTACTGAATATTATTTTAAAAATATACATTATTCCTGATTTGGAATCAGACACAATCAGTTACCATATAATGTTATTTATATGGATTTCATACAACACATGTACACAACAATAATGATACACAATCAACCATCATCCAGAGTGCATTACACAACTGCATAAGTATTAAATATAAATAATTAATGCTTACGACTGTTTGTAAACCGATCGATTGACATACAACTAAACAATTGGGATTAATGCATGTCAAATATCAACCCAATACCCGTGTCGGGTTTTAACCAACAAATACTGAACATTATTCGTGCAGTTGGGCGATGTGTAAAATTTATCATCCCAATCCATGCAAGATAAATAGGTGTACATAAATAAATCGTCCGATTTGTAAATGAATATTTATTTTCATTTTAGAAGAATTTTATGCCTTTCATATAAACGTTAAAAATTATATTTTTTTATGTTAAAATATTTATTTCAACACTTGACTATTTTATATAGTTTATACATTCAATAAAAATGACAGTTTTATTGTTCAAACATTTTATTCCACATATGAATATTTTATACAGTTCATGTACACATTAAAAATTATATTTTTAGTGAACAATAATTATTTCAGAAAATTTCGGCATTATAATGGGGCAATATTAGAACTAGAGTAATGTCTAGCATTACCCCTCTCCTGATACTGGCTCGCGCCATACACAATATTTAATCAAATCAACAAAACCACAATACAATCAATAACCACAATACAGTCAATTTTTCACAATACAATCCAAAAAACACCAATGGTTTGTACAATAAATAGTGTCGAGGGCTACTAAGCCCCGTTTGCAACCTAAGATATATTTAAATGTAAAACAAATTGATTGAGAAGGTGTTCTCACATTGGGATCCACTCCTCCGTTATTTTCTAACTTTCTTATTTGTTGTTCTAGTTCCAGAATTTGCAAACAAGCTCCAATCTTCACACAGTCTTCTTTTATAGCTTAAACGCGCCAGTCCGGACAACTTTCACCTAGTGGCCTTTTTTCGAAATTGGTTCATTTCGCCAAAAAACGCAAAAAGACAGTATTTGAATAGCAAACTTTTGACGCGTTTTCTGAACAACCCCATAATCCCAAATATGACTTCCATATATCCAAATCAAAGAGAAAATCGCTCTCTTAGATTTTGGTATTGTAGAGTTTTGGCCATAGAGGCTCAGATTGGAAGTTATTAGTTGTAGAAGCTCATGGTGTTAAACGCAAATATGGGATTTTGTAAAAATATGATTTTTGCGAATGTGGGGCCCGTGGTCAGAGACGGGGGCTGCGGGGGGGCGGCGCCGGAGTGCTGGAAGGTCGGAGGTTTGCTTTGGTGGTCGGCGGCTGTGCGGTCATGTCCTGAGGCGGCGGATTGTGGAGGGTTTGGGCATTGGTTGCAAACGGAGAGAGACGAGAGAAGGAGGGAGGAGAGGGGAGAGAGGGTGGCGCCTGAGGTGGAGGAGGCGGAGGGAGGTTGGCGGCGGCGGATCAAGAAGCGGGGGGGGGGGGGGGGGGGGAGGGGTCTGGATTTGATTTGGGAGCTGGGTTTTGAACGACGGATTATGAGAGAGAATATGGTTTGGTTTTAATATATATATAATTAAATTATTATTTTAATTTCAAAAGGTGCGTTTTCGCATTAGAACTCCAACTAGAACCCAATGACTGTTATCCCCAGCTAATTACCCCAATTCCGGACACGATGGGATATGTTCTGTAAGGTAATTCGACTGTCTCTATCAATTTTCCTCAAAATTAAAATATAAATAAACATAACGTTCAAAATTGATTTCAACGTACATTTTAATTTACCGGGGCCACAAACTAACTCCAAAAATTCCAAAAAAATAAATCCAACTATGTTTTGATGATATGGTCCTAACAAAACTAATTTCGTCGAATTTGGAAACCGTTTGAAAAACAGTCATTTTCAAGTTGATTAAATTCAACTGAAATTACCAAACACATTTAAATTCACCACGCTCACATATTAATTCCAAAAATTACGAAATGTGGAATCTAGTATTAATTTGACATTCTGGGTCCAACAAAAGAGGTTTCGACAAAAACAGAGGTCGTTTGCAAAATGGCTATTTTTAAGGGCTATATTAATATTAAAATTTGTATAAATTCCATAGCGACTATTTTAAATTTTAAACTGGACATAACATTCAATTTATAAAGTGAAATCTCAGTTTCTTACATTCGTTAGAATGATATAGTTAAACAGATTCAAATATTTCTTGTTTCGTTCAATTCTGACTTATATTGAATTCTGTATATTGATTTGAAATTAGAAATCAAATTTTCAAAATACCGCCATTTCAGACTGTTACAATTAAAATAAATTTATATGTTTTAACTTCATTTTAAATAAATTTTTAGTTGTTATTGTTTAAAATAAATCATTTTAAATACCCAAAATCCATTAAAATAGCTAAAATAAAATTTTTGAATTAGTTCTGAAATTCAGGTTTGTTACAATCTCCCCCACTTAAAATCTTTTCATCCTCGAAAAGGAACAGAGCTGAAAGTTGTTTAACTAACCAACTCAACTTTCATTTTGGCTTTAATTCTTCAACTTTTTAGTTTTGAATAATTTTCTAATTTCTCAGAAATTTGGCTAACACCCCAAATTTTCGAAAAATTTCGCCTTTGCCTGGGTTGATATTTAAAGTCACAACTTGCCTCACAGAGCCCTCATCAATCCAAAAAGAAAAGGCCAACTGGCTAAAAAAATCACCAAAACCAAATAAATACAGTAAATATGTACCTAGTTGTTGGGCACACAATTTTATTCCTCTTCTTAGCTTCTATGCTATGACCTGTTCAATGTATATACATGTTTATGAATGCAATTCCAATCAAATTTCAATTTAATTCAATATTTGATTCAATTTGGCTAAATTTACCTTTCATTTACATGTTGCTTCAATAGCTTTATTAGTTAAACTAATAATCAAACGACACAACCAGCAATCAATTAGTTGATTAGTTTTTCAAACATATACTTTTACATATATTCAAAAATCAAATTTTAATGCCAAATCACAAGTAGTAACCCTATCTATGTTTTGTTTCTCACACCAGTCAATTGGAAATATATATATATCCCACTTTGGAAACTCGAACATAAATATTGATGATGGAGATCCATCATAAATATCATCTCCGAGCAACTAGGGTGTGATTCTATATCCATCCAGTATATTTGAGGCTTCGGATACATGTGGGTCAGACGTATATTAAAATCTCTATATACCCGATAGTCCAAAATCAGTTTAAAACAAAATACTCAAATACGTATAATTAGGGTTAAATTTTCAAAACAAAATTCGTTTTCATTTTTATTTTAAAAATAACACTCTTCACACTCGTTCTAGGATACTACTGATCCCATCTCTAACGACTCATTCTTATTGGATATTACTAATCCAATGTCAAATGAATTCTTTCGTTTGGTTCTAATGTGTCTAGTTCTCGAGCTTTGCAAACCAAAGCTCTGATACCACGTCTGAAATGACCCAAACTTGCCAGTAAGGGGAAGCTCGAATTGAGTTGAGAACAAGACAGATCAGAAAACAAACAATAGAACATTTCATTGCTGTTACAACAATTTACATCAGAGTACAAGAATATAACATAGTATGAACAAATAATATACATCAGAAAAATATGGGAATTTTAAATTACATTAGCAACGGAAAAATAATACATAACACAACTGAAAGAAATACATGGATACAAAGCTCTCTGAATATAGCGCCAGCAGCAAAACTAGGAACCTGGAAAAGAAATATCTGCAAAAACCCAACTACTAGCTGCTCGTGTGGAAAACAAGGCCACCCAGAGTTTGGTTGAAACAATAAACCCCAGGTCTGTCATAGGACTGGTGTGAGAACTAAAACAGTTATTTAAGACTTTACTTTAAAATTAAAGTAAATCAAGGGACCATGCCATATAACACGGAACGGGTTTTCTCCAAAGAATGCCAGTGCATAAAATAGTTTATAAATAGCACAATGCTTTTCGAAAAATGAAGCTATTATAAGATTCAGGTCCTATCACACAATGCAACACAATCCGGAGGATAGAGTTTTACCTTATAATATCCAAACCTGCTTGGTACGTTTTAAAGCAAATCATTTTGATATTACTATAAGTGCATAGTGTATAAAACAACTTCAAATATAAATGTATCAATCGTAGACAGCATAACTACCATATACTATGTCACCATACTAGTTTTACAACTAAAACCAAAAAGTCACGTATTGGAAATTGGATTCCATCTATGAGTCGAGGCAAGGGATCATCCTCACCGGCTTCGAGACACTCTAGCAAATGCCTCAGGGTTCGGACGCCGGTGAACCCTGGTTAGCAGCACTGCCGGTCCACACATACTTTAGTGGATTGGTTATTCCTGAACACACGTTTCCCCATCCTATTGGACCTATCACTTGGCTACTAGGGAGTAATATCCGAGGCACCTCGTATTCCATCATCCACATAGGTAAAAATATATAAATGTCTAAACTCCATACCATGACCCCCATTGCTAGAAAGAAACGTCATGTCCTCCCTGCCGTCCCTATTCCGTTTTTGACTTGTACCGGGGTGTGAGGCTCGCAAGTTAACGCTATACACAAAGCTATGCTATTTCAATCTGTGCTTTGATCATCAACCACAAGACTGCTTTTCAACAAGAAGCCTTGATCATTTGCATCTCAGCATGCCACATATGCAATTCTTGCCATGCGACTGATATCCATCAATATATAACCTCTAAGCTCGTACGTCTCAAATAAGGGTGTTAAGCATGAGAATAAATTCTGTCCCATTAAATAGATATATATATATATATTTAATAGAAACCAATCAACACAGAATATAATCCAATGTTAGACACACATCCATTCACAAGTTCGTTCTGGGTCTGAAAGAAACTGGAGGCACCATATTTCTCATCCCATATGTCCAGTACAGGAGAGAAGTCCCCACATATCACGTTGATCTCCAAGTACGTCTGAATGATTACCACTCATTACCTTGTCCTGGGTGTACAACCCAATCAAGACATCGGTAACCATCCAAACGATGTGAAGATCTCCGGTCTTCAACCACCATCTTCATCATCGACTTGTCGTCGATTCAGTTATTCAAAATGGGCATTAACTCGGTCTTTCCGAATAACTCGCGTATCTCATAAACAAATGCTAAACAAACACAACATACACCCCATTCCAATTTAGAATATTCTTTTATTCAAATATTCTTTTCACAATTTAAACAAAATTAAAGTTTATAAACTAGTCGGGATTATCGAACCATATCGAAGTAATCATTTCTTTTATTATCCCAATCCTAACCTATTCATCCCATGTAGTAAAACTGGTAATACTCCTTACCTAACACCAAGATGTTATCGGTAAAATTAATTACCATTTCCCGTTCAAATCTAATTAAATATTTAACTATCGCTTGGAGCAAAACTGGTGATACTCCATTCTCGATCATTTCCCAAATTTGATAATATAAATGATCACTATCACATTTCAATCTAATTAAAGATTCATTAAAACTTCACTTAGTTTTAATCTTCCAACAATCATTATTTAATGATTATTTAACTTTGGAAACCTAAACATGCCACATCGATAATCCACACCGTACCAATGATTTCTGCCAATATATAACCTCTAAGCTCATACGACTCAGAGAAGGGTGTTAAGCAAGATAATAAATTCTCTTCCACCAAACAGATATATATTTCGCAGGGATCAACAATACAGTTCGAAATGCAATGTTAGACATGTATCCCGTCTTTAACTGGGTTAAAGAACTAACGTCATTTAAAACACAATTCACGATAAGCCCATAATCATATTCCATTAACTATGGAAGCTTCACAGAAAACAGATCAATGTATAATCAATATCAATTTCAGTATTCGACTAATAATATAAATGGAATAATGACAAAGCCTTCTAAATTCCATATATAGTAACATTCTTCTTCCACAGAAGCTCAGTTCGATTATTACCAAATCGAATTCCATTCCATTCCAATTTATTTTACTAAATTGGAAAACTTTACTTTGGAAAATATCCATTAAATCTTCCTAAAAGATTTATATATTCCAAATCACATTTCACTCTTAATCAGGTTAAAGAACGAATTTCGGTAAAAACACAGTTCATAATAAACCCAATTCACATTCCGTTTTATTCCAATTACTAAATATAACTGGAAACTCTAGTAATCTTAATTAAAACATATATTCCTTTCACATGGGGTTTAAGAATAGTGTTACTGAAGACACAATTCACAACAAACCCAAAATCCACTTTGATATTAAATATAATGCTATAAACAGAAATTATATCGACTTACATTCAATATCAAATTATGAAACCAACACATACCGTATGGGTAATAATGATATATGTTTTTCTTTCACATTCTTCCACAATATCCGTATAGTCACGGAATCCAATATCGAAATCTCCCGAAGATGATTTCTAATCAAAGCCTTTCCAATTCATACAATGGAAAATTTTGGTTATATTAAAACCATTTCAATTCAATTTATTTATTTAATATTATTGGATAATTATTTCTAGTTGATGACTAGTTCATTTTGTTAAAAATATATTTTTTATCTTTTCAATCTGGGAATTTTTCATCCAAATTCTTTCCAAATCATAAATTATGATTTTACACAAATAATTAATATAAGTAATAATTTTATCAAGGCCCATACAATCGGTTTCCAATAACGGCCACCGAACTACATCCATAACGAACTTTTTCAAATTTTATTTGGGCATAATTCCAAATCCAACCATTAGATTTAAAATTTCTTATATTCATTGGAAAGATCTTTCCGATACAAACTCAGTGGTTCAGGTTTTAGGAGAATCCGACGGTCAGATCTCCCGTAATGTCTACTCAAAGTCAATGGTTGAAATTCGCGAACGGTCGCGGCACGTCTTATTCAACCCATTAATATAAATATAATATATATTTCGTTCAAAATGTATTTTATAAATCCATTTTTAATACGGTTCCCACTTTCCTTTCAATTTTAAATCAAAATTGAATACTCCTTATCATCATAATATTTTAAAAATATCAGATTTTAAAGTCATTTCCTTTTCGATATTCATTATAAAAATGAATAAAATCGATATAAAAATCGTTCGAGTTAAAATGGTGCATACCAAATCAACATGGCTTCACATAATTCAATATTTTCGTCTCCATCCAAAATCGGACATAAAATTCGTATTTTAATCCTTTACTGAATATTATTTTAAAATATTCGTTATTCCAAAATTGGAATCAGACATAATCAGTTACATTATAATGGTATTTATATGGATTTCATACAACACATATACACAACAATAATGATAAACAATAAACCATCATTCAGAGTGCATTACACAACTGCATAAGCATTAAATGTAAATAATAAACGCTTATGACTACTTGTCAACTAATCGATTGACATACAACTAAACAATTGGGATTAGTGTATGTTAAATATCATCCCAATACCCACGTTGGGTTTCAACCAACAAATACTAAATATTATTTATGCAGTTGGGCGATGTGTAAAATTTATCGTCCCAATCCATGTTAGTTAAATAGGTGTGCATAAACAAATCGTCTAATTTGTAAATAAATAATTATTTTCATTCCAGGAGAATATTATGCCTTTCATATATATGCTAAAAATTATATTTTTAATGATAAAATATTTATTTCAACACTTGACTATTTTATATAGTTCATACATTCAGTAAAAATGATATTTTTATTGTTCAAACATTTCATTCCACACATGAATATTTTATCCAATTCATATACAAATTAAAATTATATTTTTAATGAACAATATTTATTTCAGAAAATTTCGGCATTAAAACGGTGCAATATTATAACCGAAGTAATGTCTACCATTACTCTTCTCCTTATACTGGCTCACTCCATACAAAATATTCAATCAAATCAACAAAACCACAATACAATCAATAACCACAATACAGTCAATTTTTCACAATACAATCCAAACAACACCCATGGTTTGTACAATAAATAGTGTCGGGGGCTGCTAAGCCCCATCTGCAACCGAAGATATATTTATATATAAAATAAATTGAGTGAGAAGGTGTTCTCACATTGGGATCCACTCCTCCGTTATTTTCTAACGTTATAATTTGCTATTCTGGTTCCAGAATTTGCAAACGAGCTCAAATCTTCACACGGTCTTTTAAATAGCGTAAACGCGCCATTCCGGACAACTTTCGCCTAGTGGCCTTTCTTCTGACATTGGTCCATTTCGTCAGAAATCGCGAAAAGACGGTATTTGGATAGTAGACTTTTGACGCGTTTTTTGAACAACTCCACAATCCAAAATATGACTTCCATATATTCAAATCAAAGGGAAAATCGTGATCTTCGATTTTGGTACTGTGGAGTTTTGGCCATAGGGGCTCGGACTGGAAGTTATTGGTTGTAGAAGCTCAGAGTGTTAAACACAAACGTGGGATTTTTTTAAAAAATATGATTTTTGGCGAATGTTGGGCCCGTGGTCGGAGATGGAGGCTAAGGGGGGCAGCGCCGGAGTGTTGGAAGGTCGGGGGTTTTCTTTGGTGGTTGGCGGCGATGCGGTCATGGCCTAAGGCGGCGGTTTGTGGATGGTTTGGGTGTTGGTTGCAAACGGAGAGAGAAGAGAGGAGGAGGAGGGAGGAGAGGGGAGAGAGGGTGGCGCCTGAGGGAGGCCGGCAGCTGGAGTGGTGGAAGGTCAGGGAGAGGGGGGTTGGGGACGGGATTTGATTTGGGAGATGGATTTTGAACGATGGGTTATGAGAGAGAATAGGGTTAGGTTTTAATATATATATATATATATATATATAATTAATTAATTAATTAAATTATTATTTTAACTTCAAAAAGTGCATTTTTGCATTCGAACTCCAAATCCAACCCAATGACTGTCGTTCCTAGCTAATTACCCCCATTCCGGACACAATGAGATATGTCCTGTAAGCCAATTCAACTGTTTCTATCAATTTTCCTCAAAATTAAAATATAAATTAATATAACGTTCAAAATTGATTTCAACGTACATTTTAATTTACCGGGGCCACAAACTAACTCCAAAAATTCTAATAAAATAAATCTCGCTATGTTTTGACGATACCGTCTAAAAAAACTTATTTCATCAAATTTGGAGAACGTTTGAAAAATGGTCATTTTCCAGTCGATTAAATTCAACTGAAATTACCAAACACGTTTAAATTCATCACGCTCACATAATAATTCCAAAAATTATGAAATTTGGGATCTAGTAATAATTTGACATTCTGGATCCAACAAAAGTGGTTTTGTCGAAAATGGAGATCGTTTGCAAAATGGCTATTTTTAAGGGCTATATATTATATTAATATATATATATATATATATATATATAAATTCCGTAGCGACAATTTTAAATTTTAAACCGGACATAACTTTCAATTTATAAAGTGAAATCTCAGTTTCTTACATTCATTAGAAAGATATAGTTAAACAGATTCAAATATTTCTTGTTTCGTCCAATTCTGACTTATACTGAATTATTTATATTCATTTGAAATTAGAAATCGAATTTTCAAACTACTGTTCCATTTCAGGCTCGTTTTATAATTAAAATAAATTTGATTATTCTAACTTCGTTTTAAATAAATTTTTAATCGTTATTATTTAAAATAAATCATTTTCAATATTCAAAATCCATTAAAAGAGCTAAAATAAAAAAAATTAATTGGTTCTGAAATTTCGGGTGGTTACAATCTCCCCTACTTAAAATATTTTCATCCTTGAAAAGGAACGAAGCTGAAAGTTGTTTAACTAACCAACTCAACTTTCATTCTGGCTTTCACTCTTAAACTTTTCAGTTTGTAATAATTTTCTATTTTCTTAAAAAATTTGACTAACAACCTAGATTTCCAAAAAAATTCACCATAACCTCCTTTATACGGGTTGATATTTAAAACTGCAACTTACCTCACAGAGCCCTCACCAATCCAAAAAGAAAAAGCCAACCAGCTCATAAAATCACTAAAACCCAATAAATACAGTAAATATGTACCTATTTGTCGGGCAAACAATTTTATTCCCCTTCTTAGCTTCCATGCTATGACCTGTTCAATGTATATACATGTATATGAATGCAGTTCCAATCAAATTTCAATTTAATTCAGTATTTGATTCAATTTAGCTAAATATAACGTTCATTTACATATTGGTTTCAATAATTTTATTAGTTAAAATAATAATCAAACAACACAACCAGCAATCAATTAGTTGATTAGTTTTTCAAACATATACTTATATATATTCAACAATCACATTTCATTGCAAAATCACAAGCAGTAACCTTATCAATGTTTTGGTTCTCACACCAGTCAATTGGAAATATATGGATACCCCACTATCAAAACTCGAACATAAATATTGATGATGGAGACCATCATTAAAATCATCTCTGGGCGACAAAAGTACGATTCTATATCCAACCAGTATATTTGAGGCTTCGTATACACGTGGATCAGATGTATATTAAAATCGCTATATACCCAAAAGTCCAAAATAAATTTAAAATAAAATACTCAAATACATATAATAAGGTCTAAATTTTCAAAACAAAATTCGTTTTCATTTTTATTTTCAAAATAACACTCTTCACACTCGTTCTAGGATACTACTGATCCAATCTATAACGACTCATTCTTATTGGATATTACAAATCCAATCTCTAATGAATTCTTTCGTTTGGTTCTAATGTGTCTAGTTCTCGAGTTCAGTAACCAAAGCTCTGATACCACGTCTGAAACGACCCAAACTCGCCCGTATGTGAAAGCCCGGATTGAGTTGAGAACAAGACAAATCAGAACACAAACAATAGAACATTTCATTACTGTTAGAACAATTTACATCAGAGTACAAGAATATAACAGAGTATGAATAAATAATACACGTCAGAAAAATATCAGAGTTTTAAATAACATTAACAGCAGAAAAATAATGCATAACACAACTGAAAGAAATACACGGATACAAAGCTTTCCGAATATAGCTCCAACTATAAATCTAGGATTCTGGAAAAGAAATATATTCAAAAACCCAACTACTAGCTGCCCGTATGGAAAATAAGGGCACCCGGAGTTTAGGTTAAAACAATAAACTCTAGGTCTGTCATGGGACTAGTGTGAGAACTAAAACAGTTATTTAAAACTTAACTTTAAAATTAAAGTAAATCAAGGGACCACGCCGTATAACACGGAACGGGTTTTCTCCCAAGAATGCCAGTGCGCAAAACTGTTTATGATTGCGCAATGGTTTTTGAAAAATGAAGCTATTACAAGACTCCGGTCCCATCACACAATGCAACGCAAGCCGAAGGATAGAGTTTTACCTTATAATAGCCAAACATGCTTTGTACGTTTTAAAGAAAATCATTTTGATATTATTGCAAGTGTATAATATATAAAGAAACTTCAAATATAAATGTATCAATTGTAGATGACATAACTACCATATATTATGTTGCCATACTAGTTTTACAACTAAAACCAAAAAGTCACTTATTGGAAATTGGATTCCATCAATGGGTCGAGGCTAGGGATAATAATCACCGGCTTCGAGACACTCTAGCTATTAGCATGTTTTGTGACCAACCTACGAAAGACTTAGACGATCAGGGTTACATATGATAGAGGCTAAAGCTCTCATACATCCCAAATCCAGAGCTCGGGTCGGATCGATAGGATAGCTCGGATCAGATCAGATGGGATAGTTCAGATCGGATCGGCTGGGGACAACATCACCGGTTCGGATCGGATCTAGACCTCCTAACCGAACTGCCTGAAGCATCCCTGCACAGTTCAAAGTTGACCTATTCTCAAGCCTGTTAATCAGGACTCTTGTACACATGTTGCTCATGAATAGAAGCCACGTCCACCACTTTCCCCACTACTCTCAAGTCCTTAACTAATGCTGCCACGTGGCCAATCCTCCCTAACCAACTTACTACCTATAAATACATGAAAAATGCATCACATTGGAGGGGCTTTTTGCATTTCGTTCCTCTTTTCTTCATGGCTTCACCTCTTTACAAGAAACTACCTTCTTCTCTAAAGAAAAGACAATGAATTCAGAGAGTATTATTCTTAGAATTCTGGTGGTTGAGTGATTGAATTCCTTGTAATTGTAATTTGTGAATGAAATGAGAAACTGTGAAGTGGATGTAGGCTCATTAATGCCGAACCACTATATATCTCATGTGTTGAATGATTCTCTTGTTTTTAGTTCAAGATCCTCATTATTCTCTGCAAAATATGATCAAGTGGGTCTTAGGACCCTTTTTTGGTCTAATATTTTGGTGCTTTCGCTGAGAAATGAAGATTCTCTACATATAAGGATTCTCCATTCTACTATTGGATTGCCTAGTCCGATGAGTAAATCCGACAACATTCAACAACAATCGCTATAGTTCAGAAATGAAGTCCAAGAAAGCAGCTAGTTAAGGTCGGATGGGTATCCAGCGGTTACAACTGCTTTGATGTTTGGGTCGGATCCTGCACGGAGTCAAAAATGCCTCTGGGTCGGATCTTATACTTCTGGTCAGATCGAGTTAAATTAGCTCTACACCGTCACTTCCAAAAGCAAATGTATCGGTTCGAGGTAACCGGGTCGGACCAGAACCGTACTCATACAAAGATTGAGTTTCAGCAAACAAACATCGGAACTGGTTAGGGAAACACACTTCCCAACTGAACCGATTTTTCCGTTCTGACCCCTAATCAATGACTGACCCAAACAACGATCCGATGACATCTCCAAACCGCAATTTTGAGGCTAATTCTGATCCGACCCGGTACACCTGTTTTTGGGAAAAAATACATTTTTCGGATCATTTGAGAAAAGGCTCCATCTTCTAAAATTGAAAAAATCGTATGGTGCCCACAATTTCGACATAACAGGTTTGGTCGGTCGCCACCGGGATTGTGGGGCCCCATACCCCCACCGGCACTGCGCCCAGACCCTCTGACGGCCTCGCCTTCGGCTCGGAGCATGGCTCGCCAACGGCTCGGCGTACGTTTTAGCTAACAGCAGTTATCAAAGCTTGTCAATGAGGATTAGACAGATAGTTTGAGAATATCATAGCAAGTTGGCAACGACAAGGATTCTTCCCATAGCCATGATGCTTATTTACATCAGTAAGCCAATTTGAGGAGCTATCGATTAGATTCAGCTTGTTATCAAGGACAGTATACAAGACAATGATTGTCTCATAGTAGCTTCCTCTTCCTTAGTTCTGATGGTGTATAGATTTCACTGATGCAACCTATGTTGCACGCTAACGAGTAGTGACCATCTTATTTATGCGACTTAAACTTGTCCAATCGGCGGGGCATCGAATGACGGTTATATGGAACAGTCCGACCACTACTCCGAAGATGATTCATATGATTTTAGTGATCATGGTTGTCAATAATGGGATACCAGAAAGCAGCTAAGGATCCCAACATCCCAACTTCAATTGTATGATGTGATGAATGAAATATGTCCTAAGGTTCACCTCCCGAAGAACTTGGCTAACCATTGCAATGGCTATTTTGATGTCAACCACACCGAGGAAGACTGATTTCCATCGAATAAAGATTAGGTCAACATAATTTGGAGCCCAGAGTTAAGTACTAGTCGAACCACCACATGCCATGATTGGACCGATGGATCCTTTCCTGGATTATAACAACTTGACTGCTCACCAGCTACCATACGACCTTGGTCAAATGATGAGAGCTCGATATTAAAGCAAATATGAATCAACCATTAGCTCTCTACTTCTTGTTTCCATTTTGACATAACGCATGAATATTACTTAAAGTCTTGCAAGCTATGCTTTCATACTCAAGTTTATCTAATCAAGGTCTAGACCGAACAGCTCCAGCAGAATTCAAAGCTTACATTGCACCCTAGTGTCCACTGCTCAATCCCCAAAACATTAGCTGAATCCATTGCTGAATTTACCATTCCCAAAGAGGATGTGTTAGATGAAGAAGATGGCCCTTCAAAACGAAAAATGAATACAAGCACCCGTTACTGTATACCGACGGTGCAATGAATGTTTGATGACCCAGCGTTGGAGATGTATTGATTCGGAGGAAATTCCAGATGAAGGGACTATAACTCGTAGATTACCTAGAACAGGTAGAAGAGACATTGGAAGAATTGGAAGGTTACATCATATCTTACATCCTAAGAACGGAAAATCAAAAGGTCAATAATCTGGCCTAGTTAGACAGTTCCGACCACTCAGAAGAAAGTCATACACAACCCCATGATGAACTTCCTGCACCACGGAAGGCATTTAGCAAGGAGAAGTGAAAGGCGTTCCATCGCTCTTCATGCCTCGAGATATGACATGCAATGCCACAATGATTATTTCCCTTGGAAGGTTATCCCAAGACAGACACCAACGAGCCTCATTGCTGAATTCACCGCCCTAAATGATTGGACAAAATCACTAATCAGCCTCCCGCTAGATGGGAGATGAACGCGAATGAAACTTTTGACAAATGACGTTTTGGAGTTAGAAAGTGAAGATTTACAATTTCACTCCCTTCATCGAGGATTAATCATGTAACTCATGTCCCATACATTGGGTGCAACCGAAGATTCGAACGTCGATTGCTCATAATTACATCATTTAATTCAAAGCTGATACATAATAGGCTTGCATGATAGACTGCCTCAGCCTTGCCTGAAAATTGATGAGCTAAAAGTTTAGAGCACTTAATCCTGGATGCTAATTGATTATCTGTCCATTAGATCTTATTCCCGATATGGGATTGAAGGCATATATGCGGATGGATGAGATATAACTATCCCCCTAGCAGCCATATCCTATTTCCTAGCATGGAAAGCACAAAAGCTTCTATGAGCATGGATCCATTATTCTCCTGCTAATTACTTTCCTAGCACCAAAGTGATGATATGATACCATTAACAATACATACATAACTCCCGGACATTCAACCCTTGCCATTAGCATGGGGGCAAAAAGGAGATTCAGAATAGACACGACCTCGTCATCCACTTATAGTATTTACCTAATTGGCTTTGTCACTCCAAGAACACAATCAAACCATCCCCTGGTAGAGATTGGGCGAGGCAAAATGGACCTGCAGATAGCATGCAATGCAATTTTCACACAGAATCATATTAATTCCTTTAACAGGACTACTCCTTAACCATGACTTACATTTGCATCCTGTATGAGCTATTGATAGTGATGGAGCAATACCATGACAAGCTTGACTGAACAGCTCATTTACAAAGCCACGCCCTCCGCCTGAAAGAAGTTGAATAGCTCAAGGAAGATTCGAGATGACCATCCACTCCTTGGCTCATACGTGGTAGACATAAAGATAATTATGCATTGACTTTTGCATTTCAATGTTGGAATCTGATTTCAGATAGATGCAATTCAACCATCTATATGACTCAGTCCAATTCACGACACCTTGATATGCTTACTTTTCGATTATGCGATCTACTTTTTCATGCTTCTTGAATTATTGACATGACTAACTCGTGCGACATGATTGATACAGGTACCTGAAGTTTGGTGCTAATTAATCCTCCCATTGATTGAATAGAGGAACACAATGATTCAGCAAATGTGGCCCAACCACTTTCTCAATAATGTACATCCGCCAGAGCGAAGTAGTAAGTATGGATTAAAAACGAGTTCAAGAACGACACTCGAGCCGGTAGAATCCCACTCTTGGAATCAGAGTGCAGAAGGAAAGCCGGGAGAATGACATGACCGTTTGCCTGATTAACTTTAACTCTCATGATTCGAGAGAGAGTATAAAGGACGGGAAGACAACGTCCCCAAGGAGTGATGGTGCACCACGATTAAAAGACCGCCTTGATTCCACTCTACCCTGGGCATTCAATAAGAGAGTATAAAGGCTCCAGGGACTGAGCGCTGCAAATGAACTCCTACCCCACTGAAGGATTGGGGGGGTAGAATGAAAGCTAAGATCGAACTCTACCCTGGGCATACGATAGGAGAGTGTAAAGGCATTGCGATTAAGTGCCACGGAAGGGCTCCTACCCCGCTGCAGGATCAGGGCCAAGAATGAAAGTTAAGCCCGAACCCCTCATTCCCGGACATGGGAGGGCGATGCACTATCGATCCTAATCAATCCTAAACAAGCCCTGGCCAGGCACTTTATTCACTATTAATTGGGGCATACACACACGTCACACTCCTACGATGGTTGTGATATGACATGCTGTTTATTTGCAAGGATTATGATTTGTAGGGATATTGAATTGAAACCCTTATCTGATTTGTGATGTGATTTATTGCTTACTACTGAGTGTAGTAATGCTCTGACTACAAATATATTCGACTGAAATATATAACAAACTTGCAAACGTATGATATTGTAGGAATACCACTTTGTTTGCTGATTGCATATTTACAAAGGATAACTAGTCAAGAACGCGAGGCCCGCACTCGCAACAGCAACAGGCTAGTAGAAAACAAATAAAGAGCCACGTTCAGAAGGCTGATGTTGATTCCTAATGATAAGATTCCAACATAACTCGAGGCGGCAATCCAAAAGTGGCCTTGATAGTGAAGTATTCAATGACATGTCATGAAACTTAATACTCATGGCTGGGAAGGACCCGGCGAAGCCCTGGGATTCTTGGATTTCTACCCGACCTTAATTAGTGATCGTCGATTTTCCGGTCTTAATATGATCTTACGCAGTCATGGCATTCAGCATTTATATGGATTGTAGATTTCCCTGACTATCAAGAATACGCCTCCCTTCGTCTATATTTGAAAAGGACATGATCTAACCACCACCTATCCTATGCCATTGCCCTTGGATTGGAGTCCGCTTGAGGACCACTGAACGGATGCAGAGTGAACATCCATTTGCTAGTCTCGACCGATTTTTCGATTGAAACACCCCGGATGAGAGGGCATCCTATTACTTTGACTTTGAGCTTGTAAGGAAGCGAATTGGTTGATACTCCGACTCAAGGGCGAAGAAGAAAGAAGATAAAAATTTCTTTATTCGAGGATGTTGGTGCAGAAGGTGCTAGGAACGAAGAAAGCCAGCAGATTTCTTCCTGCGATGATCCCTCAGCATGTTAGACTAGACATGAAATGGATGGTGCCATTGCTGAATTGAGAACCAGATACTTGGCAAGACGAACTTCTCCAGAAACGACGAAAAATGATGGATAACTTCTTTACTTGGATAGATGGAAGGCCAAGAAACTATGATTTACTCGTAGGAGTGAGCACCGTGGGAATTCAAGAGACAACGAACTTGGCTCAAACACTCCATGCTCTGTGGTATAGATCATATGAGTCCCTAGGACAAGTTGGCATAGTCGTCTTTAATGAAACAAGATTCAACCAACATCCACCTAGGAATTTGTAGCATGCAACTTCTGACCATAACATTTTGGATGAAAACGATGGATATGCAAGAGCCACCGAAATCTTAAACGGAGACCGACCAACCTCTGCTCCAATTCAGATGAATGTTTAAAATCCGTCTCAACCTCAATGTGAGGCTCCCCATGTGGGGGCAAACAAGAGCATTTGAGACAGTTATAATCTGACTTTATCGCCACCCGACTCTGAACCTCAGAGCTTGGATGGGAGACCAAAGACTAACATGAGCTAGACACGAACAAATCATTTTGTATTAAACTCTCACTCATAGCTTGATGAGGGAGTATGAATTCAGAGAATAAGTGGATTTGATGATTACCATTTAGTAAAATCCCCGTGAACGGGGAGTACGGGATACGAGCATCGAGCAACATAATTTGACTATCCGCCAACTTTAGGCACATTTACTATTATCGGAGTTCCGCAAGATCCCAGACTATAACTAGAAGAATGGATCCTCAAGAACAACCTGCATATATCCGAGTAGCGGATCACCATCCAGAATTAAAAGACAAAAGCCTGATTGACGGCTATTACATATGCGCAACCAAGAAGCCAGAACTGACTTCCACCCACTTCAAGACTTCATACCGGGGGCACTCGCGCTAAATTGACAATTGGCGACAACTTCTCAAAGACGAGGGCCAGATTGCCAACATTAATTGATGCTTCAGCAGAACTCCGGCGAGAACCTGCATGCATTACTCGAAAGATACAACACCGCAATGGCATCGGTAAATCGACCTGGACCATATATTGTGTTGATTGTAGCAGTATTTGGTATTCTGGATATCTCAAATTTCAAAATCTCTCTGCAACGAGACCCACCAAGAGGACTTGGCTGATTCGCCTCTAAAACAAACCTCGGTATCTCTTTACCGTGAGATTTTCGTAGAAACGTTGGAAAATCCTATCTTGAGACAGATATATTCATGCAACAAAAAGGTGCTAATGTTGAAATGGATGATCTCAATGTCTTCACGACAAAATGGATCAGCATCTGATTCTTGAAATGATAAGGGCAAAATAAAATCCACAGGAAAGACTGACAGAAATTTACAATTTCGAAAAAGACCAATGTCATTAATCAGGCTCTTTCGGATTATGCCAAGTCATGAAAAAAAGGAGCTTGAGTAACTCTGCAACAACGTTCCTCGCTTGCATGATTGATGAGCTTACTCAACCCCGTGGCTGATGCGAGGAGAGTATATGAGTTCGCTCGCACTCGATAAGGAAATCCTCACTTTCTGACTGAAGAGATGAGATGACACTAAAGTGAACGTGATTCAACCATTCATGCATACAACTTTAACTCTTGCTGACTTGAGAAAGAGTATAGAATGACTTGGGTCGGCTAAGATTGTCAAACCTACAGTTCTAACCCGATGCGATAATGAAGAGTGAAATGGATAGAAGACTAGATGTCTGATTGACCTAGTCTAACCCCTACCGATGCTAGGGGCATAAACGCTGACGTCATTTGTCCTCCACTGACGTTAGGAGCACGAGCTTCAACTCGCATACTGAATTTGAATATGACCTCGACTTTGTGCATAATTCAGAACATATAAACTATATCTCTGGAATATGACATGATTCGTCTTGACTGCTCAAGAAAGCCCAATAACGGATCAAAGATGACTTCAAAGACTTGATCTACAGCTACATCGAATAGAGAATGTGGAGAATTCTTCAACTAAATTATGTTTGTAATGATCTTACGAGCACTGTTTTATATGATTTCATTGATGTCCTTTGCTAATTTGTCTGGGATCACGAGACTATGAAAAAGACCTGAAACAGTCATTGATTTCTTTTAATATGATCTGATTACTATCCCGACGTTGGGATAGTCCGAAGACGAGCGCAAATGAAAGATTTGTGTATTAATTCTGATGTGGTCTATCCCAACAGCCTAGATGCAAGCTCAAATCCAAAAGATTTGTATACTACCCCATGATTTGGATGGCTAAGTTCATACATTGACTTATACATAAAAAAAGCCTGACTCAGTAACACACTTAACTTGCATAGGAAAACGACATCGTTTGGCAACGACCCGTGTATGTACGATCTCACGCCGGAGCTAGATAGCTCAGATCAGATCAGATGGTATATTTCAGATCGGATCGGATGGGGACGACATCACCAGTTCGGATCGGATCTAGACCTCCTAACCGAACTGCCTGAAGCATCCCTGCACAATACAAAGTTGACTTATTCTCAAGCCTATTAATCTGGACTATTGTACACATGTTGCCCCATGAATAGAAGCCATGTCCTCAACTTTACCCATTGTAACAACCCGTATTTCGATAACATGTTAAAACGAGAATCAAGGCAGAATTTAATTTTAAATTCTGAATCAAGTAAAACGGGCTATGCCATTGGGTTCGTCTCGGAAAAATACGCGAAATAGAGTCCGAAATTTTGTAAATCGGAGTCCGTATGACCCGGTTAAGGCCCAAAGAAGTTTTCGGGAAATTTGAATTTCGAAACATGCAGAAATGGGGCCAGGCGGGAAAATTCCCGCCCAGACAAGTCGACTGGGCTGTTGACAGGGCTGTCGACTTGCAAGTCGACAGGCATGTCGACAGGCAAGTCGATAGGGCTGTCGACTTGCCCTGTCGGCTGATTCTGGTCTGGTGCACCTATTTTCTATCTTGGCTAGGTTTTTGGGCCTGGTTTGAAATCTGACGGTTCAGGTTGGTCCTAGGGTTAATCTAAGGGCCTAAAACTATCCTAATCTCTATAAAAAGACCCTAAACCTACCCCTAAACCCTCATTATTCACTCATGTAACTAAACTATGGCCAAATTTCTACTCTCATGGCCTCCATCTCAAATCCCTAGAGCCTATGCATTCAAATCGGGCTCAAATCAAAAGGTGCAAGCTTGCTACACCAAATAGAGGCCAAATCAACATTGCTATGCGAGTTTCATGAAGGTTCTTCTTCAAAGGAGCCACCTTTCTTCGTCAAGATGATGCATGACCCCTTTTCTAAGCCTTGCCTAAGTAAGTTCTAGCTACTTTTGGATCAAAACGGTATTTTTAATGTTGACATGGGATAAAATGAGGTAAAGCATAAGTATGCATGTATGTGAACCTAACTTTGTCCCTTTTCTATGATCTATGACCTTAGACTAAGATGTAGCAACTTAATCATGTCACTCATGTTATGTTTAGCCTAGTTTATCTTGCAAGTTTGGATCTTTGTCTATGGAAGATTTGCATGAAACTTTGGGAACCATTTGACTTGTGAAACATAGGCAAATACTTGACCTTGGGGCTTATGCATGCATATGAACACAAACCCCTTATGTTTCATGCATGTTTGTGGCAAAACCTCCTTAGGATATTATGCAAGTTTGTGGCCAAATCCTATATGATAGTATGCATGCTTATGGTCAATCCCTATATGACTCTATCATGCATGTTTTAAGGCCAAACCCCCTTATGACGCCATGCATGTTTGGAGCCAATCCCTTTTGTGGCATCGTGCATGTTTTGGGGGTCTACATGTAGCCATAGTATACCTACTATGTTGACTCGCTTTGCTTGCGTTGGGAAAACACGATTTTGGGTAGTTAGATAAACATGAACATGTCGCGAAATCTTAACTTGATTATGACATGTGTTTATACTTGAAAATATGACTTGAAAGATAACATGGAAGTTGGCATGTAAGTATGCATAAAAACATGAGCTTGGGAATTTACCTATTAAGTTAGGTCTACCCTTTGGGAATTTACCTATTAAGTTAGGTCTACCCAAATGCTTGAAAACTTGTAACATGTTTTGGAAACATGATGAACTTAGATAATATACGTGTGGCCAACTCGAGGTTGGGTTGAGTTTTGCAACGTAAAACTACCCGAAACCGACCGGCCTAACTAGTAGTTGCAAACAATAGGACCCAATGTGAGAAGTTGGTCATGTCGCGCTTAAGACCCGAGGTTTGACTAGGTTGTGGTGTAAATCTACCCGGACCCACCCGGCTTAACTTGTAACCACAACAAGGTCTAATGTGAGAGGTTAAGAGTGCATTAATTAAATTAATGCCACATGATAAGGTTAAGTAAATTTGACTAATGACACTTAACCGATATGACACGAATGGGTAGGTTAAGTGGGACCGGACTTGATTCCTTAATGACACTTAACCATGCAAGATGATTAGGGGATGGGGTTAAGTAATTTACACTTAACTAATCCGACTGGGTAATTAGATGGGGTTAAGTAATTTACACTTAACTAATCCGACTGGGTAACTGGATGAGGTTAAGTAATTAAGACTTAACTAACCTAACCACGGTAATTAGATGGGGTTAAGTAATCCACACTTAACTAATCTAAACACGGTAATTCGATGGAGTTAAGTTAAACACTTAACCAATTTAAACTTGGTAATTCAATGAGGTTAAGTAACCAATACTTAACCAACTTAACGTGATAATTTAATGGGGTTAAGCAACTTATACTTAACCAATTATACATGAAGATTTGATGTGGTTAAGTGACCTAAACTTAACCAATCTAACTCGTTAATTTGATGTGGTTAAGTGACCTAAACTTAACCAATCTAACTCGTTAATTTGATGTGGTTAAGTGAACTAAACTTAACCAGTCTAACTCGTTAATTGGATGTGGTTAAGTGACCTATACTTAGCCAATCTAACTCGTGAATTTATGGGGGTTAAGTTAACCCATACTTAACCAATATAACGTGAAAACATGATAAGGCTAAGTCATGAATCGCTTGAATACACTTGACCGGTTTGACTAAGTAATTTGATAGGGTCAAGTTAATATATACTTAACCAACTTGAAGGGCTAAGTCTTGAACTTAAATACTTCGCCAATCTTGACGTGATTCGTGGGCGGGTTAAGGCATGGACTTGAATGATAACACTTAACCCAATAAGACAAACCCTAGTTAGAAGAACTAGGTAGAAAACCGTGGTTAATCAAGGATAACGGGAAGGGAAGCTAAGTGGTAAACCTTAGTTAAGGGTAACTAAGTAATAATTCTTAGCTAAGGACATAGGACTGGTTCGCAAAGCGATGAGTAACCTGATACGGTAGGTCATCGCTTAGTATACGAGGAGGAGCAAGTTATCTGACTTGGATAAAAGCTCCAGCACACTGGGTGGCGAAGCCGAAGCTTCGGGGGACGTGAGGATACTCTTGGTATCCCTCTGTGAGGTTGCAGATGATCCGCCTGGGCTCACAAGAGGTTAAGGTCTGCGGTAGAAGAGCCAAGAGTATGCCTTGGTTGCTATGCGAGCGACCTAAAGACTGGGATGGATTAGCGTGGAGTCGACGATTCTTGGTTTTTGCCCTGGATAGCACATCGCCGAATACCTACCATCTTTAGTCAATCGTGTACGTGCGGAAAGGCAGGGAACCCCCAACAGACCATGTGCTTGCTATCGAGTCATGGGTGAGGTTGGCCCGTAGGAAAGTGGGGTATAGTGGGGCCGTGGAGTGGTTCTTATACATGATTTTTCTTGGATTGCCTTTCAGTAGTTGAGGGAGGGGTCACGTGGGACCATAGCCACGGGTACAAAAACAGACCTTGATATCTGCATCAGTAGACGATTTAAAGCTCCCGACCGAGTTCCGTATTTCTTGATTTGCCCTGGCACGGAACTCGGATGGCACATTGGGGAACATGTGCATCTAGACATGGAAAACGATTCACGATACATACGTGGGATCAAGGGCGCGGTTGACGGGTGGCGTAATCCCTAGTGGTCCTAGGTGGCCAAAACCCAAACCGAGACACGGAAATGTTCATTAGGTAGCATAATCCCTAGCGGCCCTAGGTGGCATAAATCCTAAGTGGATGCGCGATAGTTCATGGTAGGGAAACACAACTAGATCAAGGGTTGCAGTCCAAAACAACTTCAAGGATAAAACGTTTACATGGGAAAGCCCGTACAGCCTACGGAAAAGGACTGATCTTATACATGGAAAGAAACATATGAGTGGGAAAACCTACATATGCTATATATTAGGTTGACATGGACCATTACATGACATTGGGCAAGGGACATTCATGGTTAACACGTGACGCGGGTTGGGATACTAGTACGAGAGGTGCAGAGCAGATATACATGTTAGAACCAGGAAAAATATACATAATAGATACCGTGGGATATTAGACGGGGTAGATACCTTGGGATAGTATACTTGATAGAAACCTGACGATGTGATACCTTGATTTATCATGACACTGTGGTTTACCACGATACCTTAGTTTAGCTTGCTACAGTAGTTCAGCCTGTTACCCTGGTTTAGTAGTCATCCTTATGTTTACTTTCAGTTTATGCATGTCATGTTACCTTTACCTGTTTTTATACTGGAAGTAGATAGGACTTACCAGTCTTTATGACTGACCCCGTTTTCTTTCGCCTCTTTGTCTTCCGTTTCCCCCTCAGGTTTCAGGGAGGAAATGATGTTGTTTAGTTCGGACTTCTTCTGTTGAAGTTCATCATGTATGGCTTGATGTATAGCTTGGTCTTCTCTTGGATATGGCTGCCTCACCGCTTTACTTTGGGGAATAATTTATGAAAAGGTTTTTATGCTTCTTTATTATTGCAAGACAGGTTTTGATGTACTCTGATATAAAAGGCTTTAGACCTTAATTATAAATGTTTATGAAAGTTCGATTTTACTTCTGCTATTTTATATGTTCTGTCTTGTGATATTTCTGTGCATGTTTACCAATAATGCCCCTCTAAAGCTAGTGCATTCCTTTGCGAGTGACCCTAGCGGAGGCGGGGTGTTACATTTGGTATCAGAGTAGAAGGTTACCAGACTGGGCAAAAGTTTTTAAAACCTTCTGAAAACTATTTGAAAAACCGTTTATAAAGAAGCATTTTTCAAGAAAATTTTCTTTTAAATAGAAAAAGGCTATTCCCCAAAAGCCATTAGCACCATCCTTTGATTCCTTGATTGAATCTCGTTTCTTTTCTTTCCTCCATCTGTGGTCACAGTAGTTCTAACTGTGACTAACCTTTTTCTAGCCACGTAGGTGTTTCCCGTACGATGGAGGTGGTTCTCGAGAGACTTGTTACCGAAGTTACAAGAAAGGATAATAAGAGTAAGGGTAAAGGATACCAGCTTAAGGATAAGCAACTGTTGTTATGGCTTAGTCCATCGAGGAGGACAAGGACAAGATCAGCGGAGAGGGAAATAGTACGCTCTCATTTCTAGGGTACCTAAAAGAAATGGTGCCGTTTCTGGTAAAGGTTTAGTCGTTCTTTTCTATCATCCCGTCCAGACTTTGTCTTGATCATTGTATCACTTAAGTCTGGTTGGATAGTTGAGTCTCTGCACCTTAGTACTAGCATGGTAGAGGATCCCAGTTTTGTCCCAAAAATCTGGTTGGAGGGTTGGTCCATTCCTTCATGACTTGTTGGATTTGAGAATGACATGTCTCAACTACGGATAGATTCTAAGGATAAAGTGGTCACCCAATAAGGGGTGCCATTCTCGGTTTTGGAAAGAGGGTAGTTAGACTCTCGACTCATCTTGGTGATACCCTCGAAGTCTCGTGTAACCTTTTTGGGTTCTGTCATAGTAAGTTACCTAGAATCCCGGGATGCAGTTGTTGGTAATCCGCTCGAATAGAATTCACTGCTAAGGCGGATGGTTCGTTTCGATTATGCATGAGTTATAGGAATCACCTTAGTAAGAACCCTTGGCAACATGGATTGGCATCGGAAAACGAGATCCAGAATTCACTAGTGAATTTTGGAGAGCTTGTATGAGTACGCAGACATGTGTGAGCCGAGCATACTAGGGGAAGAATAAGTGAAAGTGAAACGAGAGGCGACAGTGAAATGAGTTCCACTCACACCTTGGAAATAGGAAGCAAGGAACTACGAAATCATGAAGTCAAAGGCGGTCAAGGCACGATGAAATTAAGCTCATGGAAATGCGGCTTGGACGAGCGCATCACGTCTCTTTTTAAGAGTATATCTTTGATCCTTGGTTCACCTGTAAAGCTTACTTGCATGCTATCGCTTGGTGGATATCCTCTCGGTCCTGTTTCTGTTACAAACCCCGTAAGGAGTTTGTCTTGTTTATCTTCTCGATCTTATTTTGGGAACCTTAGGTAGAACGCTATGGATGTAAACATGTATTTGAGACATGTTATGATTGATATGATTGCAAATGGTTGCAAGTGGTTGCTCGTGGATGCGCGAATACACGTTAGGTACTAGATTGACGCGATCACGTTTCATGTTGCATATGCACGAGCATTTATACTTGTTTATGGATGAAATCGAATGTGTTATCATGCGGTTGTTGCATATGAATGAATGATTGTGCACACATATAGTATCTATATGACTAGGACTATTTGCATACATGTTGGATTCATGGCACTATACATATTTTTGCATTAGAAAGATTATTCAGGCCTGATCATTAGCATTAGCTAAGGAACATGTACACACACGTTTTGCATATATTCATATAGCATTAGAAATCATCTAAGGACAATGGTTGCTTATGGTTGATGTTTTGAGTAGATGGATGATGGATGGTAGGATATGTTCTTCCTAACTTAGAGATTTCGGGGACGAAATCCTAAAAGGTGGGGAGAATGTAACAACCCGTATTTCGATAACATGTTAAAACGAGAATCAAGGCAGAATTTAATTTTAAATTCTGAATCAAGTAAAACGGGCTATGCCATTGCGTTCGTCTCGGAAAAATACGCGAAATAGAGTCCGAAATTTTGTAAATCGGAGTCCGTATGACCCGGTTAAGGCCCAAAGAAGTTTTCGGGAAATTTGAATTTCGAAACATGCAGAAATGGGGCCAGGCGGGAAAATTCCCGCCCAGACAAGTCGACTGGGCTGTCGACAGGGCTGTCGACTTGCAAGTCGACAGGCATGTCGACAGGCAAGTCGACAGGGCTGTCGACTTGCCCTGTCGGCTGATTCTGGTCTGGTGTACCTATTTTCTATCTTGGCTAGGTTTTTGGGCCTGGTTTGAAATCTGACGGTTCAGGTTGGTCCTAGGGTTAATCTAAGGGCCTAAAACTATCCTAATCTCTATAAAAAGACCCTAAACCTACCCCTAAACCCTCATAAATTCACTCATGTAACTAAACTATGGCCAAATTTCTACTCTCATGGCCTCCATCTCAAATCCCTAGAGCCTATGCATTCAAATCGGGCTCAAATCAAAAGGTGCAAGCTTGCTACACCAAATAGAGGCCAAATCAACATTGCTATGTGAGTTTCATGAAGGTTCTTCTTCAAAGGAGCCACCTTTCTTCGTCAAGATGATGCATGACCCCTTTTCTAAGCCTTGCCTAAGTAAGTTCTAGCTACTTTTGGATCAAAACGGTATTTTTAATGTTGACATGGGATAAAATGAGGTAAAGCATAAGTATGCATGTATGTGAACCTAACTTTGTCCCTTTTCTATGATCTATGACCTTAGACTAAGATGTAGCAACTTAATCATGTCACTCATGTTATGTTTAGCCTAGTTTATCTTGCAAGTTTGGATCTTTGTCTATGGAAGATTTGCATGAACCTTTGGGAACCATTTGACTTGTGAAACATAGGCAAATACTTGACCTTGGGGCTTATGCATGCATATGAACACAAACCCCTTATGTTTCATGCATGTTTGTGGCAAAACCTCCTTAGGATATTATGCAAGTTTGTGGCCAAATCCTATATGATAATATGCATGCTTATGGTCAATCCCTATATGACTCTATCATGCATGTTTTAAGGCCAAACCCCCTTATGACGCCATGCATGTTTGGAGCCAATCCCTTTTGTGGCATCGTGCATGTTTTGGGGGTCTACATGTAGCCATAGTATACCTACTATGTTGACCCGCTTTGCTTGCGTTGGGAAAACACGATTTTGGGTAGTTAGATAAACATGAACATGTCGCGAAATCTTAACTTGATTATGACATGTGTTTATACTTGAAAATATGACTTGAAAGATAACATGGAAGTTGGCATGTAAGTATGCATAAAAACATGAGCTTGGGAATTTACCTATTAAGTTAGGTCTACCCTTTGGGAATTTACCTATTAAGTTAGGTCTACCCAAATGCTTGAAAACTTGTAACATGTTTTGGAAACATGATGAAATTAGATAATATAAGTGTGGCCAACTCGAGGTTGGGTTGAGTTTGCAACGTAAAACTACCCGGAACCGACCGGCCTAACTAGTAGTTGCAAACAATAGGACCCAATGTGAGAAGTTGGTCATGTCGCGCTTAAGACCCGAGGTTAGACTAGGTTGTGGTGTAAATCTACCCGGACCCGCCCGGCTTAACTAGTAACCACAACAAGGTCTAATGTGAGAGGTTAAGAGTGCATTAATTAAATTAATGCCACATGATAAGGTTAAGTAAATTTGACTAATGACACTTAACCGATATGACACGAATGGGTAGGTTAAGTGGGACCGGACTTGATTCCTTAATGACACTTAACCATGCAAGATGATTAGGGGATGGGGTTAAGTAATTTACACTTAACTAATCCGACTGGGTAATTAGATGGGGTTAAGTAATTTACACTTAACTAATCCGACTGGGTAACTGGATGAGGTTAAGTAATTAAGACTTAACTAACCTAACCACGGTAATTAGATGGGGTTAAGTAATCCACACTTAACTAATCTAAACACGGTAATTCGATGGGGTTAAGTTAAACACTTAACCAATTTAAACTTGGTAATTCAATGAGGTTAAGTAACCAATACTTAACCAACTTAACGTGATAATTTAATGGGGTTAAGCAACTTATACTTAACCAATTATACATGAAGATTTGATGTGGTTAAGTGACCTAAACTTAACCAATCTAACTCGTTAATTTGATGTGGTTAAGTGACCTAAACTTAACCAATCTAACTTGTTAATTTGATGTGGTTAAGTGAACTAAACTTAACCAATCTAACTCGTTAATTGGATGTGGTTAAGTGACCTATACTTAGCCAATCTAACTCGTGAATTTATGGGGGTTAAGTTAACCCATACTTAACCAATATAACGTGAAAACATGATAAGGCTAAGTCATGAATCACTTGAATACACTTGACCGGTTTGACTAAGTAATTTGATAGGGTCAAGTTAATATATACTTAACCAACTTGAAGGGCTAAGTCTTGAACTTAAATACTTAGCCAATCTTGACGTGATTCGTGGGCGGGTTAAGGCATGGACTTGAATGATAACACTTAACCCAATAAGACAAACCCTAGTTAGAAGAACTAGGTAGAAAACCGTGGTTAATCAAGGATAACGGGAAGGGAAGCTAAGTGGTAAACCTTAGTTAAGGGTAACTAAGTAATAATTCTTAGCTAAGGACATAGGACTGGTTCGCAAAGCGATGAGTAACCTGATACGGTAGGTCATCGCTTAGTATACGAGGAGGAGCAAGTTATCTGACTTGGATAAAAGCTCCAGCACACTGGGTGGCGAAGCCGAAGCTTCGGGGGACGTGAGGATACTCTTGGTATCCCTCTGTGAGGTTGCAGATGATCCGCCTGGGCTCACAAGAGGTTAAGGTCTGCGGTAGAAGAGCCAAGAGTATGCCTTGGTTGCTATGCGAGCGACCTAAAGACTGGGATGGATTAGCGTGGAGTCGACGATTCTTGGTTTTTCCCCTGGATAGCACATCGCCGACTACCTACCATCTTTAGTCAATCGTGTACGTGCGGAAAGGCAGGGAACCCCCAATAGACCATGTGCTTGCTATCGAGTCATGGGTGAGGTTGGCTCGTAGGAAAGTGGGGCTATAGTGGGGCCGTGGAGTGGTTCTTATACATGATTTTTCTTGGATTGCCTTTCAGTTGTTGAGGGAGGGGTCACGTGGGACCATAGCCACGGGTACAAAAACAGACCTTGATATCTGCATCAGCAGACGATTTAAAGCTCCCGACCGAGTTCCGTATTTCTTGATTTGCCCTGGCGCGGAACTCGGATGGCACATTGGGGAACATGTGCATCTAGACATGGAAAACGATTCACGATACATACGTGGGATCAAGGGCGCGGTTGACGGGTGGCGTAATCCCTAGTGGTCCTAGGTGGCCAAAACCCAAACCGAGACACGGAAATGTTCATTAGGTAGCATAATCCCTAGCGGCCCTAGGTGGCATAAATCCTAAGTGGATGCGCGATAGTTCATGGTAGGGAAACACAACTAGATCAAGGGTTGCAGTCCAAAACAACTTCAAGGATAAAACGTTTACATGGGAAAGCCCGTACGGCCTACGGAAAAGGACTGATCTTATACATGGAAAGAAACATATGAGTGGGAAAACCAACATATGCTATATATTAGGTTGACATGGACCATTACATGACATTGGGCAAGGGACATTCATGGTTAACACGTGACGCGGGTTGGGATACTAGTACGAGAGGTGCAGAGCAGATATACATGTTAGAACCAGGAAAAATATACATAATAGATACCGTGGGATATTAGACGGGGTAGATACCTTGGGATAGTATACTTGATAGAAACCTGACGATGTGATACCTTGATTTATCATGACACCGTGGTTTACCACGATACCTTAGTTTAGCTTGCTACAGTAGTTCAGCCTGTTACCCTGGTTTAGTAGTCATCCTTATGTTTACTTTCAGTTTATGCATGTCATGTTACCTTTACCTGTTTTTATACTGGAAGTAGATAGGACTTACCAGTCTTTATGACTGACCCCGTTTTCTTTCGCCTCTTTGTCTTCCGTTTCCCCCTCAGGTTTCAGGGAGGAAATGATGTTGTTTAGTTCGGACTTCTTCTGTTGAAGGTCATCATGTATGGCTTGATGTATAGCTTGGTCTTCTCTTGGATATGGCTGCCTCACCGCTTTACTTTGGGGAATAATTTATGAAAAGGTTTTTATGCTTCTTTATTATTGCAAGACAGGTTTTGATGTACTCTGATGTAAAAGGCTTTAGACCTTAATTATAAATGTTTATGAAAGTTCGATTTTACTTCCACTATTTTATATGTTCTGTCTTGTGATTTTTCTGTGCATGTTTACCAATAATGCCCCTCTAAAGCTAGTGCATTTTTTTGCGAGTGACCCTAGCGGAGGCGGGGTGTTACACCCATACTCTCGAGTCCTTGCCTAATGCTGCCACGTGGCCACTCCTCCCTAAGCAACTTACTACCTATAAATACATGAAAAACGCATCACATCGAAGGGGCTTTTTGCATTTCGTTCCTCTTTTTTGTCATGGACGCACCTTTTCACAAGAAACCACCTTCTTCTCTAAGGAAAAGACAATGAATTTAGAGAGTATTATTCTTAGAATTCTATTGCTTGAGTGATTGAATTCCTTGTAATTATAATTTGTGAATGAAATGAGAAACTATGAAGTGGACATAGGCTCATTAATGCCGAACCACTATAAATCTCATGTGTTGATTAATTTTTCTTATTTTTATTTCATGATTCCTCATTATTCTCTGCAAAATATGATCAATTGGGTGTTAGGACCATTTTTTGGTCTAACACTAGCAAATGCCTTACGGTTCGGACGTAGGTGAATCCTGGTTAGCAGCAGGCCCGGTCCACGCATACTTTAGTGGATTGGTTATTCCTGAACACACATTTCCTGGTCCTATAGAACCTATCCCTTGGCCACAAGGGACCAGTATCCGAGGCGCCTCTCATTCCATCATCCACACAGGTAAAGATATATAAATGTCTGGGCTCCATACCATGGAACCACCCATAGTTAGAAAGAAATGTCATATCCTCAATGTCGTCCTCATTCCGTTTTGGACTCATACCGAGGTGTGAGGGTCGCAAATTAACGCTATACACAAAGCTATGTTATTTATAGTCGTGCTTTGATCATCAACCACAAGACTCTGCTTTTCAACAAGAAGCCTTGATCATTTACATCTCAGTATGCCACATAAGCAATTCATGCCTTGCGACTGATATCCATCAATATATAACCTCTAAGCTCGTACGTCTCAAAGAAGGGTGTCAATTGAGAGAATAAATTCTCCACCACCAAATAAATATATATATATATTTAATAGAAATCAATCAACATAGAATATAATCCGATGTCAGACACACATCCATTTACATGTTCGTTCTGGGTCTAAACGAAACCGGAGGCACCTTATTCCTCGCCCCATATTTCTAATACCGGAGAGAGGTCCTGGTGTACATCCCAATCAAGACATCAGTAATCGTCCAAATAATGTGAAGATCTTTGGTGTAACGTCCCGTATTTTTTCGATGGTTAATATTGAATGATTAAAACATCTAAATATTTGATTTGATTTTAAATGGTGATTTAGATTAGGGGTTTAACTATTTAATTTATAGTAATTTTTATTCGATAAATATAAGTGTTTATAATCAATTAAATTTTTTCTACCTATATTATTTAGTGAAAAAAGCAATATTTCAAAAGATTTCAGTATTCATCGATTTAATTTTATATCTTCTCCATACGATTTAATAGGGCTTTGCAATCTATTCCAATGAGTTCAGAATAGTAATATAACCCTAGAAATAATATTTGTAGCACTCAAATAGGAAACTGAAATTTCATGATATTTTATGTTAAATTGAATTACATTGGTTCAAATAAATTGGGTAGTTGACCGATATTTTTACCAATGCAGTCTATTTTTGAAATTCCCTACCTATTCCTTCCCAACGAAGGAATTCTGCATACCTTCCTAATTAGCTTCTTCGTTTGTTCAAATCACTGTCTTCTTTCATCCATCAACGACCGTTGAAGCCATCTTACCTATTTTCAATATCTACTATGCCTATGGAAATCAACAGTGTTCTTATCCTTCCATTTTCTACTATAACTTAGGTCGTGGCCTTCTCATTCCAAAAGAACAAATCAATTAGAGATTTTTTCTCTTCCTTTTCCTCAGTAGTTCGAAAACCGGTCCTTAAATAAATAAATAACTGAAGTTGTGAATCACGGTATAGAGATCAATCGAAAGCCTTTAAGTTCCTCGACATCATTCTAGAGACTCGTGACAACAGGTAGAAACCAAAATCACGACAGATCATTGAAGCTCAAACAAGCTTGACTGCGTAATTGAAGGGACTCACGATTTCAAGGAAAATGGTATCAACGGGTATTTTTTGTGCGATGATTTGGGGGCGACAGTACGTTGATTTTGAAATTGGGTTTTCATCATCGGGTTTTTTGAGGAAGGCGGAACTGAATGATGAACTGGAGGAGGAATGTCTCGATGATGAAATGGAGTGGATCTGTAGTGGTAAGATTTTCTGATTTTGGTACTTGGTAGTAGGTTTTTTGCTTGTACGATCTTTTATTTTGGGTATTGAGGCATGACTGTAAATAAAGGAGATCGATTTGCTGTTTATAGGAGGTGACTGTCAAAAATACTGGAGTTAGTCTAGAAATGCAAGATGCAAATTTCTACTGGAATGGACTGTGACATTTAGGATGATGGGATTCAGCTGTTGAACGATGGAAAGTGGAGAGTTGTGGTCTGTTAGCCGAAGGAGTTCAATGTCTTGTTTTAATCTCAGGCATGATAAAAATGGCGATTTAACAGTATGTGAATAAAGAGTTCGAATACATTGAGCATGAAGGGGACGGACTGGATTTAGCGGTGAAGTACAAGGAGTTCGCATTTGTTTATTTCAGAAGTTCGGTAGTGTGTGGAAATGAGGAGTTTCAGTTTGTGTATTGTTTGGAGGAAGGAACAAGACTGACTGGAGTGAGTTATTACACCGGTGAGGGTCTGAGTTTTTCCTTTATAAAAATACTAGAAATTGTTATGGTTGGTAGAAGAATTTGTGGTAAGTTTCTGTGACAGGCTCGATGAATTGCTGAAATGATATGAGAAGCATTTGGAGCTGATTTTAGTGGAATTGATTAGTGACTGCCATTGGTGGTTGACCAAAGTAGCAAGGTATACGTTTTATAAATGTTTAAAAATACATAGGGTAGATAATTTATTTATGCGTTAGGATAATTTAAATAAATAATTATTTAATCATTTAATTCAATCGAATAATTGTAGGAAGTTCAGACAGTAAAACAGTGAGGTCGTTGACTTTGGGATAATGGAGTTGATCAGCAAGTTGCTTCAACAATTAGTCAAATAATTGGCAAAGTAATAAGGTAATTCAAATTTTTTTTTCATACAATAATAAATTAGTTTATGCTAATATTTAATTTAAAATAAATAGAGTTTAGTCATTAAATAAAATTAAGTAATTGTAGGAGCTTGATAGAATCATTAAGACAAGTCGATTTTAGACGCAGATATGGAAATTATTGGGAACTATTTTTAAAAGTTCAAATTTTATTGATTGCTTGATATAAATTGATAATATTATATAATGATATTATATAATAATATTGGTGATTGGTGATTGGATAATTGCCGCAGTATCGTTAGTGGATGCCTGCACGACCATTAGCGGATGATTTCCCTATGCGCCCCCACAATATATATAGTGAATGACCTTTTATACTGCGAAATTCTGCCTCGAAGCATGGTGGGTATTATTATTGTTGACAAACATCTGTGGATGCAGGAAAAATAGGTTGGAGGGATCCAACTATATTCCTCAACATTTATTTATTTGTTTTCACATATATGTTGTTGTGACGGCCCGCCACACACCAGCCGACATTTCCAATGAAAGTGCAATGTGCCAATGCCCGACTAGCACGGGACGGTCGCCAAAGAAAGGAAAAGAAAGGAATTTGAACTAGCAAGGAACCTGTAGTATATCTCACAGTGCATGGGACAAAATAAAATAATAACATAACTTTGACATAAAACAGGTGAGACAGTGCATAAGCTGAAAACTAAACCATCATAGCAGCAGAAAATCAAAAATGCAGCTTATGTTCCACATCATCATTATTACAACTTTTAAAACTGCCTCCAAAGCAAAATAAGAAAGGTACACTACTAATGCCAAAAGTAGTGACCAGCAGCGACATAGGGAATTATCTATATATATCATATGTAGCAGCCTTCTGCTCGTCTCCGGTATAGCTACTCGTGCATTTCACCTAACCTGTCTCTAATATGCCCATTTAAGAGCACCTAGAGTAATAAGAAGAGACATAAAACTCTAGGTCAGACAAAAGTCCGGCATGAGCGCTAAGCAGTAAAACAGAACAATAACAGGTAACCATACCTGGACCTGCAACCAAAACATTAGCACAACAAGATGTACAGTACACTAACGTGACACTAACATATGGTGTAAAGATACAATGGAGGGGTGTGCATGTCATAGTGATATCAAATAATCAAGCATAGCAACCATCCTCACATTTCTCACTCAGTGCGTAAAGCGTACGATATCCACTACTTTGATCACCCAAATCCTTGCTACGATCACTCTGCCCCATGGAGTCATAGCGACTCCACTGCACTGATCCATGGCCACTAGTCCTTGCTATGTGCACTCTGCCCCATGAAGTCATGACGACTTCAATGCACTGGCTCATAGCCATGCTACGATCACTCTGCCCCATGGAGTAATAACTACCCCATTGCAATGATCCATAGCCTAACATTCGTCTCTCAATGGTGAATCAAAGCTACGGACGTCGACAACTCCTTAGCACACGTCCCGCCGCAAAGCCCAATCATGAAGTTGACTCGGTAGTTCCCAACTAGATCCTGAGTTCTACTTCCTAGTTGGACTACCTTTGCATCTTGTGTTTTGATCTCCTATGGATCGGTTCAGTCCTTCTTCTCATCTCCAGTTCGGTCGTGATTACCTTTCCCTGGCTGTTTGGCTCGTAGTACCTTGACATAGTCCCATTCGTGGTCCCCCTTCTTCTCATGTTCGGTTTGGGTCGTGGCTTCCTTCTCGTGCGGGTCGGGTTGTGATACTCTAGGCTAAGTCGTGGTGCCACACTGGTTCGGATTGTGCCATTTCCAGTAGATCGGGTCAAAGTAGCTTGGTGCTCCACGGTTCGGCCTGGGTCAGGTCGTGGTCTTCAAGTGCGACCAGTTCGTGGCACTCTCCAGATGCCAGAGGTTAGTGTCGTGGGATGCTCCACGAGCGGGTCGGTGAGGAGGGGTGCGATCCGATCCGGTTTCACGTACAGTTTTCTGCACTTTGTCCAGCGAGCTGTTTACGCCATACAACGTCGTTTTCAACCATTCTAACTATTCTATGCAATCACAAATCATAGCAACAGTAATAGCAACATGTATAATCATCGACAAGCATCAAAACAACAATTTAACATGTTAAAATGGATCGAACACACCCAAAACCCATGTTTTCCCCTTAATCATGTCTAACAATAACTAATGATAGGATTAGTAAAACATATCCAAATTAACCCACATTTCTAACAGAGGCATAAAATAATATTTTAGAATTTCTAAAAAAAATTCCAAATTTTTCTAAGCCATAATTTCGCTATTTATCACTAATCACACGTAATTAGATATTATTAGTGAAAAACAATGCAAATCACTCACCTTAGCCACAAATAAAACTTAGATCTGAAACTATCTCTGATTTGGGGCGTTTTCCTATGCAACACAGCATCTCCAACTCTGATTTGGTGTTGATTTGCCTTGATTTGATGTAGATCTTCTTAATTAGTGATTAGAAGGTGATTTGGGATGATTTTAGAAGGTGGAGGCCATAGCTAGATTTAGAGAAATGTTTTAGGCAGTTGAGAAAATGAAAGTAGATCGTTTCGTAACTGATTTCAGCCTCCCCATAACCCTAATCCCGAAATGGTTTATGGGCCTAGCTGCTAATCATCCTAATTAGGTCCGGTTAAGCTGTTTTTCACCTTCTAAACATTATTTCAGCCATATCTCCCGAACGGTAAGTCCGTTTGATTAATGTGACCACTCGACGGAAAGGTAAATCATCATCCGGATCTAATGGAAGCAGATTTAGGTCAAAACTCCTTACCAATAAAAAGTTATGGCCGAAACAAGATCAGCTAGGGGCAAAATGGTCATTTAAAAATCGGCAAAAATCGTGAACATGGGAAATTACCCCAATAGTTCTTCCCCAAAGTTACACGACTTTACGACCTTATATGAAAATAAAATAAATATTCTATGATCCTCCGATGCATAGAATGCGGGTCGTTACACTCTCTCCCCTTCAGAAATTTCGTCCCCGAAATTCCTCAACTAAGAAACAACCAATGGGTCCGCATGCCTACCAGCCATATCTCGCAATCAAACATACAAACAAACAAAACAAACATATCCTAGCATGCGGAAAGACTAAATCAAAATGAAAACCTTACCTGGCAAAAGAGTTCTGGATACAGCTCCTTAATGCTCTCCTCTGTCTCCCAAGTACAGTGATTCTCATCCCCGCCCACTGAACCTTGACTAGATTCACCTCTTTCCTTCAAAGTTTCTTCGTATCGTGCTCGACAAAACGAATCGGCTTGCGGTTACCAACCCTCTTGGGTTCTACTTTGATATCATCCAACTGATCAGGTAAATAGCCACATCAGTGTCGTGCATGAATTTCCTTAACTGGGAAACATGAAATACGTTATGAACTCCCGCTATCTTGTCCGGCAACTCAACTATATATGCCGAATTCCCAACTTGCTCGAGAACTGGGAATGGACCAACAAATCTTTGTGCTAAATTACCTCTTCTACCAAATCGAATCACGCTCTTTAGTGGAGAAATCTTGACAAACACCAAGTTGCCAATGGAAAATTTTAAATCTCTTCTCATCTTATCAGCATAACTCTTCTGCCTATCTTGGGCATCCTTCATTCGCTATCTGATGACCTTGACCTTATCTGAGGTTTCTCCTATCTATTCTGGTCCAAGCACAAATTTTTCACTAGTTTCTAACCAACATGACGGTTAGTTGCACGGTCTTCCGTATAAAGCTTTATATGGAGCCATACCAATACTGGATTAATAACTATTATTATATGCGAACTCCACTAGATGGAAATGGTCATCCCATGATCCACCAAAATCTAATATGCAAGCTCTCAGAGACCTTCTAATACTCGATTCACCCTCCCTGTCTGACCGTCGGTTTGAGGATGGTACGCGGTACTGAGACGTAATTCTGATCCTGATGCCTCTTTTAAGCTCTTCCAAAATCCACAAGAAAAAAACGGATCTCGGTCATTCACAATGCCTTTGGGTACTCCATGAAATCTCACTACCACTTCATATACAGCTCTCCTAACTTAGCTATTGTTCTATTCGACTTGAAGGTATAAACCATGCACTCTTGGTCAATCGGTCCACAATCACCCAAATGCTATCATGGCCCGATCTAGTCCTTGGTAACCCATCAATGAAATCCATTGAGACATGTTCCCATTTCCATTCTGGAATTTCTAATGGTTGCAACAAACCACTAGGCTTCTTTTGCTAAGCTTTAACTAACTGGCAGTTCATGCATTCGGATATAAACTTCTGAACATCTCTTTTCATCCCTTCCCTGTATTAGATATGCTTCATGTCTCGATACATTTTGTTACCACCGAGGTGTACAGTTAGTTTTGAGTGATGACATTCTCTAAGCACCTCATCTCTCAATCCATTGACATTGGATACAACTAATCTCCCATTCTTTCCAAGCCATCATTATCGATTAAGCCGATACTTGTTCATCTCCTCGTTGATTCTCATCTCTAACTTGGAGATGATTTCCAATAGGTTAGGGTCGTCCACTAACTGGAACCAATCCGCTCAGTCAAAGTGCGTCTGATCGTCAAACTTGCTAACATTTCTGGATCCAATTCACACTTTTTTCAAAAATCATACCTAGCAATGTACTCCAGTTGCTTCCATTCAAGAAACATAGATCCTAAGCTGGCATGTCTTCTACTCAATGCATCTGCTTCTGCATTGCCCTTTCCAGGTGTATATGCGATATTGAAATCATAGGAAGCCATGAATTCCAACCATCTTTGTTGTTGGAGATTTAAATCCTTCTGGGAGAAGAGATACTTTAACGATTTATGATTAGTAAACAACTCGAATCTTTCCCCCAAGGGATAATGTCTCCACATCTTCAACGTAAACACGATCGCTGCCAATTCTAAATCATGGGTAAGATATCTTTTCTCATGCGGTTTCAGTTGTCGACTAGCATAGGCTTCTACCCTACCTCCTTCCATTAATACAGCACCAAATCCGGTACCACATGCATCTATATATACCTTCATCTCCTCAATCCCTTTAGGAATGACTAACACTGGCACACGCGTCAACTTTTCCTTTAGACTCTTGAATGAATTTTCAAAGCTTTCATCCCAGACGAAAGCTTGATTCTTCTTGGTCAACTAAGTTAATGGTGCCGTTATCTTGGAGAAGTCTTGGATAAACTTCCGATAATAACCAACAAATCCCAAGAAACGTCTTACGTCTTTTGCATTCTTGGGAATAGACCAATCTTGTACCATAGCCACCTTCGCAGGATCCACGGCAATACCATTCTCTGAAGCAACATGGCCAAAGAATCTCACTTCCCTCCTCCAGAAGTGACACTTAGAAAACTTTGCTTTCAATTGGTGTTTTCTCAACACCTCCGTCACTATCCTCAAATGTTCCTTGTGTTCTTCCTCTATTCTCGAATAAACCAAGATATCATCTACGAACACAAGAATAAACTTATTAAATTGATCTCGGAATACTCTATTCATAAGATCCACAATTTATGCTGGTGCATTGGTCAACCCGTATGGCATGACCAACCACTCATAGAATCCAGACGGCATCTGAAATGCTGTTTTAGGAATACTCTCAGCTGCTACTCGGAGCTGATGAAATCCTGTCGCGAGGTACAATTGGGAGAACACTCCAGCGCCACTCAACTAATCAAACAAATCATCTATCCGCGGTAGAGGATACTTATTCTTCCTCATCACCTTATTCAACTCGTGGTAGTCCACACACAATCGAAGGGAACCATCCGCCTTGGTAGCAAACACAACTGGTGCTCCCTAGTCGGAGACACTTCTGATAAATCCCTCTTCAAAAGATTGCTTACTTGCACCCCGAGCTCCCTTTGCTCCCTTGGTGCCATACGACGAAGAGGCATCACTATAGGTCTGGCATCTTTCACCAAATCAATACGAAACTCAATCTCTCGGTGTGGTGGAAGTCCGGTCACTTCCTCAAAGACGTTCGGATACTGGCCAACAACGGGAATTCCTGCTAACTCGTCATGTGGGATATCAAGGGAATTTAGAAAATTGGCCATCACCTCATCACTAGGTAGGCCACTAAACACTTTCCTCTGCCCATCATCCTCCCTAATAGTCATCCAAAATTCCTCACAGTCTACCACCACCCCGTACCTTTGGAGCCAATCGACTCCCAAAATAATGCCAAACCCGGTAAAGACCCAAACAAAGCAATCACAAGAAAACATACATTCATGACTCGATAAGACCACATTATGACAAATCATACTAAGGCTAGTTGAACCACCAATCGGGTTCGTCAATGCTAAAGGTCTATCGACTATCTCGGGTTCCGATCCCAACCTATCTACCAGATCACTAGAAATAAAGGAACGGGAAGCCCCGGTATCAAACAATACTCGAACAGGAACATCATAAATAGAAAGAATACCTTGAATGACAACATTCTTTCCTTTCTCCGCCGCAGCTGGGGCATTCGACGAAGACGGAACAACATTAATATCAAATACTTTCACAATCTGCTTCTCTTTAGAAGGTTGCAAACATTTATCCTCATGATGTCCCACTTGGCCGTAGTTGAAGCACTTCCTGTCCGTTGGCTTTGCTCGACATTCTTTTGCATTATGGCCCTTTTTGCCATGGCTAAAGTGCTCAACATCTTTCTTACTATTTTTCTGACCATCCTTAGCCTTGGTTCTACTTCCTCTTATTCTGAAAATTATTCTTGCCTCCACCGCCTGCTTGCGGCTTTGGCCCCTCTGCAGATGCAACAACGACTTCAGTCTTGGGCTTACGATAAAGGCTCTCTGAACTCAATGCTTTCCAAACAATCGATTCAAAAGTCTCATCAATATGATTTATAAGCCTTTCTACTAAGCACTGATCTAAACCAGTTATGAACTTCTCATTCTTCTTCTCAGGAGTGTCAATAAGGGATAATCCATAAATCGATAAAGTATCGAACTCAACAATATACTCCGAGACTGCCCTACCATTATGCTTAAGCTCCAAGAACTTCCTAAACAATTATGATTTCTGAGCAGCTGGGATGAACTTATCACTGAATCGGGCCTTAAACTGATCCCTAGTAACTTGATGCTCAGGGGTAGCTGCCTTAATAGCATTCCACCAATTCATTGCCCGTCCTTGCAGCTGACGAGATGCTAGCCTTCTCTTCTTCGCATCCCCGATACCCAAGTCTTCGAAGATACGCTCACAACAATCCAACCAATCCTGAACTTCTGTAGCCGATTCCGTTCCGTGGAACGGCTTCCCACCAAGACTAGTGTAGTCCTTACATAGCTTGGTGAAGTCGGCCATAGGTGCCTGCACCGCTGCACAACCACCATTTGCAGCATCTCTCTCATGAAGTCAGTGAACATCGTCCTCATATCAGGAGCATTCCCATTATTAGGTCCTCTACTAGTACCCCTCGTATGTCGTCTCATCGTTCAATCTGTAAGGAGAAAACGATTAACCATCTCTTCAGTGGTGTCAGTGCTGTGCGACTACATCCTTAGATTTACTAATAGTTATATATATATATATATATATATATATATATATATATATATATATTGGAAACCAAAATATCACAAATACGCGCTTGCATATACATACTATCTCTCCTTGGTGTTTTTCCCTAGGTTAACTACGCAACTTAGAGCTCTAATACAAAGTGTGACAACCCGCCTCACAGCAGCCGTCATTTCCAATGAAAGTGCGCTGACCTGACTAGCACGGGATGGTCGCCAAAGAAAGTAAAAGAAAGGAATATGAACTAGCAAGGAACCTGTATTATGTCTCACAGCACATGGGACAAAATATAAAAGTAACATAACTTTGACATAAAACAGGTTAGATAGGGCATAAGCTGAAAACTAAACCATCATAGCAGCGGAAAATACAAATTACAGCTTATGTTCCACATCATCATTATTACAACTTTTTAAACTATCTCCAAAGAAAAATAAGAAAGGTAAACTAGTAATGCCAAAATTAGTGACCAGCAGCGACTCAGGGAGATTATCTATATATAACATATGTGGAAGCCTCCTGCTCGTCTCTGGTACAACTACTCGTGCATATCACCAAACCTGTCACTAGTCTGCCCGTTTAAGAGCACCCAGAGTAATAAGAAGAGACATAAAACTCCGGGTCAGACAAAGTCTGGCATGAGCGATATGCAGTAAAACAAAACAGTAACAGGTATAACTAACGATACCTGAACCTGCAACCAAAGAGTTAGCACAACAAGATATACAATACTCTAAGGTGACACTAACATATGGTGTAAAGATATGGGGGAGGGGTGTGCATGTCATAGTGATATCAAACAATCAAGCATAGCAACCATCCTCACATTTTTCACTCAGTGCATAAAGCATGCGATATCCACTGCTTTGATCACCCAAATCCTTGCCACGATCACTCTACCCTATGGAGTCATATCGACTCCACTGCACTGATCCATAGCCACTAGTCCTAGCTATGTCCACTCTGCCCCCATGAAGTCATGACGACTTCACTGCACTGGCTCATAGCTATGCTACGATCACTATGCCCCATGGAGTAATAACTAACCCATTGCACTGATCTGTAGCCTAACATTCGTCTCTCGGTGGTGAATCAAAGCTATAGACGTTGACAACTCCTTATAGCACATCCCCAGCAAAGCCCGATCATGAAGTTGACTCATTGTTCCCAGACTGGATCCTGAGTTCTACTTCCTATTGGACTACCTTTTCACCTTGGGTTTTGGTCTCCTCCGGATTGGTTCAGTCCTTTTCTCATCTTCGGTTCGGTCGTGATTACCTTTCCCTAGCTGTTCGGCTCGTAGTACCTCGACATAGTCCCACTCGTGGTCCCCCTTCTTCTCAAGTTCGGTTCGGGTCGTGGCTTCCTGCTCGTGCGGGTTGGGCCATGATACTCCAGGCTGAGTCGTGGTGCTACACTGGTTCGAGTCGTGCCATTTCTAGCAGATCGGGTCGGAGTTGCTTGGTGCTCCACGGTTCGGTCTGTGTTGGGTCGTGGTCTTCATGTGCGAGCAATTCGTGGCACACTCCAGATGCGGGCGGTTAGGGTCGTGGGATGCTCCATGCACAGGTCGGTTCGGAGGGGTGCGATCCGATCCGGTTTCCTACACAGTATTCTGTACTTTGTCCAGCGAGCTGTTTACGCCATATGACGATGTTTTCGACCATTCTAACTGTTCTACGCAATCACAAATCACACCAAAAAGTAACAGCAACATGTATAATCATCAACAAATATCAAACAACAACTTAACATGTTAAAATGGATCGAACATACCCAAAACCCATGTTTTCCCCTTAATCATGTTTGACAATAACTAATGATAGGATTGGCAAGACATATCCAAATTAACCCAAATTTCTAACAGAGGCAAAAAATAATATTTTAGAATTTCTAAACATTTTTCCAAATTTTTTTGATCTATGATTTCGCTAATTATCACTAATCACCCCTAATTAGCTGTAATTAGTGAAAAACAATGCAAATCACTCACCTTAGCAACAAATAAAACTTAGATCTAAAACTATCTTTGATTTGAGGCGTTTTCCTATGCAACACAGCAGCTCCCACTCTGATTTGGTATTGATTTGCTTTGATTTGATGTAGATCTTCTTAATTAGTGATTAAAAGTTGATTTGGGATGATTTTAGAAGGTGGAGGCCATGACTACGGTTAGAGAAATGTTTTAGGTGGCTGAGAAAATGAAAATAGATCGTTTCCCAACTGATTTCAGCCTCCAAATCCCTAATCCTGAAATGGGTTATGGACCGAACTGCTTATCACCATAATTAGGCCCGGTTAAGTTGTTTTTCATCTTTTAAACCTTATTTCAGCCATATCTCTTGAAGGTAATTCCATTTGATTAATGTGAGCTATGGAAAGGAAAACCATCATCCGAATCTAATGGAAGTGGTTCCAGGTCAAAACTCCTTACCAATCAAAAGTTATGGCCGAAACAAGATCAGCTAGGGGCAAAATGGTCATTTAAAAATCGGCAAAAAACCTGAACATGGGAAATGACCCCAATAGTTGTTCCCCAAAGTTACACGACTATACGACCTTATATGAAAATAAAATAAATATTCTACAATCCTCTGATGCGTAGAATGCAGGTCGTTACATCTGTTATATGATGTGATTGATCACCTGTGATAGTATATGACCAGTTTGGATTAGTATTAACCCTGGAACTTGATTTTTGATATTTTTGGATGTTAGAAAAATAAATAAATGGATTTTAAAATTTAAATATATAAAATTTTCAAAGGGAATTTTTTTTTTCAAATAGAAATTTTATTTAAAACCAAATTATAAATGGAATTGAGCAGTAAAGTTTGATTGTAACAAATAAGACATAAAGGTGATTTTATATGCAAATATTTTGCAAACGGGAATTGTTAAAAGGAAATTACAAATGGGATTATGTGAAATAAATTCTATAATTAGAAGTTATAGTGGGATTGAAACATGAAACTTGATTTATGAAATCAAGCCTAATATGGATTTGTACTTAAAATATTGTTCACGATTAAGGTGAGTAAGGAAGATAAAATAAGAGGTATGGGAAAAATAGAAATTTACAAAAGCAAGTTAGAAAGGGTTTTCAAAATTATAAATTCTTATTGAATAATATAATATATATACGGTAATATTGGAATTTTCAAATAATAAAAGTTATAATAGAATTGGAACTTGACAAGGCAAGTTAGAATTAAATCGACAAATTTAGTTAAGAATGAATCTGTATTAGAAGTTATTATTCACGGGTGAGGTGAATTGGGGTTGAAGCGAGTATTTTGCAAATGAGATTTTTTTGAAGGAAATTAGAAAGGGTTTTCAAATTATTAATAATTATTGAATTGGAGATGAACCAAATTGAAAGATATAATATAGATTATATTAAAGGATTTTATATATGGTTTATAAATAATAAATATTATTAGTAAGAATTTGCAAAAGTTATATACGAATATTTTGAATAGAAGTTAGAATAGAAATCAATAAGGCTCATTGAAATAAAACTAGAATGAGTAAAATAGACATATAAAGGTGTTTATAAAGATTTTTGGAATAAATACTTGATATAGAACTTGGTTTACAAATGTTAAAATGAAATGAAATTAGTTAATGGAAAATATATCGTTATAAGAAAAATCTTGTTTCAGTTTAGAAAACAAATATTTAGCAAATGTTTTTTGCAAATCAAATCCGTACGGTATAAATGTTGTAACAATATTTTGTAAATGTTATTTTAAAGTTAATTATTTGAATGGTTATAAATTTGAGATAAACATCTCATTTAAGAATGGTAATTTATATTGGAAATCCTCGTTTAGAAATTAAGAAATGGAATTCGGAAATTAGAAACCAACTGGAGATTAGTTGAGGTGAATAGTTTTCTAAGTATCGATCTGATGTTGGTTTCGGTCTTCGGGATTGACATTTAGAGAATTATTCTCTTACAAATTTTACGATTAGGGACTAATGACCAAAATGAAAAGTCTGTTCCAAAAGTATTAGAAATAAACGGTTTTGAATATTCTTATACTAATATAAGAAGAGAAATGAATATTTCAGATGTTGGGGAAATTAAGAAGTCCAATTAACGAATGATTAATTAAAGATGTGACATTGAATTAATAAATTCAATTTTCTCTTATGGATGAATGGTTGTTTTCATTTGATACTTAAATAACTAACTATCAAATCTGTCCTAAAGCAATTGTTGGTACGGAAAGAATGGGATTGAGTTCATATTCAAAAACCATTCCGACCGGCAAATTTGAAAACATTGAATAAGGACCCAACTCTGATCTAGACGGATTAGTGAAGACCGTAAAGCTTCATAAAGTGGATAAACTTCTTAAAATCTCTGGTTTAGCTGCCAGAGATATATTGTGGTTCTGTCGTGGTTGGAATTTACGGATTGCAAGGACTTCTCGCTTAGGGTGATTCCTAGAATGTGGTAGGAAGGTGTCTTCGGTTTGTCCAGACCCAGGACAACATGTATGGACAAATGTATGACAAAGTATTTCCAATAGAATCACATACGTTGGTTTTTACAAACGTATTTCTGTTAGTGGCGGAGAAGGGCACTTCTCTTAGCTTAATGAAAGAATATTTTCGTGGATGTCAATTAGTGATTTGACGGATCTGACGATGTGGCATTCAATGTGAATGGCAGCCAAATGTTCCATAATAATATAAATAAATAATCAACTAAATAAATTATTACCTCAAGCCTCATCAACCGGGAAATGACAAAAATCGGGCAGGCAGCATGGCTATGTGGGTCACACCCATTAGGGTATATTGTCACCATTTGGAGAACATTCATATTTGTTCTTCTTTTTCGCTTTTGTATCTCTCGGGAATGTTTATGTTGGTAGCAACTGTAAGGTGAAAATATATTTGATACACTCAAGAGAAATGGGTGGTCGGTCATGTGTGGGTCGGGTTACACGACGTTCTTGTTGAACCCGGTGTATTCCCCTCTAGAGCTACACTATCGGCAGGAGGTTCCATACCTTGTCATAGTTGGAAATCCAATCCCCAATAATCGCCCGCGGTTTTGATCGTATATAATATATGCAGAACGTGAGATGCAAGCGTTCTGCTAGATTCTATTTATTTGTATTTATATACCATAATAATATCACAACAAGATATTGATTTCAAAAATAGTTTGGGTTATCCTAAGGTAAAAACCGTCCGTGTTTATGTGTGGATTGGTCTTATAATTATCTTTTTCTTTTGAAATGATTTTTAACTTTAAAATCAAAGTGGATGCTACCAATAGTTTGGTGAGCTTTTCTCACGCTGGTTCACAAGACTGACCTGTGTGTTTGTAAAGCTCGGGTCAGACCCAATTGGGTCAGACAGAGTTTTACATGTTCAGGATAAGATATGAAATTCCAAGAGACGAGCTGGAGAAGTTCAGACGTATGATTCATATAGTGTTCTGCTGTGTGTTGGAAACAAGGACAGATTGTTATAACTATCCAGTTATGTTGAATGTTCACTGTACTCTGATTAATTGTAAGTATTATTTCAAGATTTTAAATAAAGGCTTATTTCTGTATTATATGGTATTCCGCTACGTTGTGAGACTGTGTATTATGGTTCTTCTTCTTTCTTCTATTCTTAACATTCTTTCTTTCTATTTCTCACCCTCTAATTTCTTTCTATTAGCTTTCTGGGTTTTCGATACTTAAATTTGGACACATGATGTATAAATGTCTAGATTCGAAAAATGAAATTTCCGGGATGCTACATCCGGTCTTCAACCACCGTCTTCATCGTCGACTTATCGCCGAATCATTTATTAAGATTAGGCAGAAAGCCGGTCTTTCTGAATAACTCGCGTATGTCATAAACAAGTGCTACAAAAACACAACAAGCGCCCCATTCCAATTCAGAAAATTCTTTTATTCAAATATTCTTTTCACAATTTAAACCAAATTAAGGTTTATAAACTAGTCGGGATTATCGAAACATAACGTAGTAATCATTTCTTTTATTATCCCAATCCCAAACTATTTATCCCACGGAGCAGAACTGGTAATACTCCATATCCAACACCACTGTGTTATCGCTAAAATTATTTACCATTTCCAGTTCAATTCTAATTAAAGATTTAACTATCTCTTGGAGCAAAACTGGTGATACTCCATTCTTGATCATTTCCTAAATTTGATAATTTAAATGATCACATTCACATTTCAATCTAATTAAAGATTCATTAAAACTTCACTTAGTTTTATTCTTCCAACAATCATTATTTAATGATTATTTAACTTTGAAAACCCAAATATGCCTTATCGACAATCCACACCATACCACTGATTTCTGCCAATATATAATCTCTAAGCTCATATGACTCAGAGAAGGGTGTTAAGCAAGAGACAAAATTCTTTGCCACCAAACAGATATATACTTAGCAGGGATCAACAATATAGTTCGAAATGCAATGTCAGACATGTAATCGTCTCTTTAACTGGGTTAAAGAACTAATGTCATTTAAAACACAATTCACGGTAAACCCAAAATCATATTCTATTAACTATGGAATCTTCACAGAAAATAGATCAATATATAATCGATATCAATTTATATACCCGACTAATAATATAAATGGAATAACGACAAAGCCTTTTAAATTCCATATATAGTAACAGTCTCCCTCTACATATGCTCACTTCGATTATTACCAAATCGAATTCCACTCCATTCCAATTTATTTTATTAAATTGGAAAACTTTACTTTGGAAATTTTCCATTAAATGTTACTAAAAGATTTATATATTTCAAATAACATTTCACTGTTAATCAGTTTAAAGAATTAATGTCGTTAAAAACACAGTTCACAATAAACCCGATTCACATTCCATTTTATTCCAACTTCTAAATAAATGGGAACTCTAATAATCTAAATTAAAAGATTTATTCCTTTCAAACTGGGTTTAAAAAGAGTGTTACTGAAGACAACATTCACGACAAACCCAAAATCCACTTTGATATTAAATATAAGGCTCTAAACAGAAATTATATCGGCTTACATTCAATATCAAATTCTGAAACCAACACACATCGTATGGGTAAAAACGATATATATTTATCTTTCACATTCATCCACAATATTCGTATAGTCACGGAATCCAATACCGAAATCTCCCGAAGATGATTTCTATTCAAATCCATTCCAGTTCATACATTGGAAAAATTAAGGTTATATTAAAACCACTACAATCCAATATATTTATTTAAAAATATTGGAATATTATTTCTAGTTGATAACTAGTTCATTTCGATAAAAATATATTTTTTATCTTTTCAAACAGGGAATTTTTCATTCAAATTCTTTCCAAATCATTTATTATGATTTTACACAAATTATTAATATATTTAAAATTCTTGTCAAGGCCCGCAAAGTCGGTTTCCAATAATGGCCACCGAACTGCATCCATAGCTACTTTTCCCAAATTTGATTTGGACATAATTTTGAATCCAAACGTTACGAACCCAACGGTTCCAAATTTGATTTGGACATAATTTCAAATCTCTTATATTCATTGGAAAGCTCTTTCCGATGCGAACCCAACGGTTCCAGTTTTAGGAGAATCCGACTGTCGTATCTCTCGTAATGTCAATTCGAAGTCAATGGTTGAAATTTGAGAACGATCGCGGCGCGGCACGTTCTATTCAAGCCATTAATATATATATATATATATATATATATATATATATATAGTATATCCCCTTCAAAATTTATTTTATAAATTCATTTTAAAAACGATTCCGACTTTCATTTCAATTTTAAATCAAAATTGAATACCCCTTATCATTATAATATTTAAATGATAATATTTTCAAAATATAAGATTTTGAAATCATTTCCTTCTTGATATTTAATATAAAAATGAATAAAATCGATATAAAAATCATTCGTGTTAAAATGGCGCATACCTAATCAACATAGCTTCACATATTTAAATATTTTTATGTCCATCCAAAAACGGACATAAAATTCACATTTTAATCTTTACTGAATATTATTTTAAAATATTCGTTATTCCTAAATTGGAATCAGACACAATCAGTTACCATATAATGTTATTTATATGGATTTCATACAATGCACATACACAACAGTAATGATGCACAATCAACCATCATCTAGAGTGCATTACACAATTGCATAACCATTAAATATAAATAATTAACGCTTACGACTGTTTGTCAACCAATCGATTGACATATAACTAAACAATTGGGATTAGTGTATGTAAAATATCATCCAAATACCCGTGTGAGGCTTCAACCAATAAATTCTGAATATTATTTGTGCAGTTGGGCGATGTGTATAATTTATCTTCCCAATCGATGTTAGCTAAATGAGTGTACATAAACAAATCGTCCAATTTGTAAATTACTATTTATTTTCTTTTCAGGAGAATTTTATGTCGTTCATATTTACATTAAAAATTACATTTTTAACGGTAAAATATTTATTTCAACACTTTACTATTTTATGTAGTTCATATATTTTTAATGAATAATATTTATTTTAGAAAATTTTAGCATTATAACGGTGCGATATTAGAACTGGATTAATGTCTAGAATTACCCTCTCCTGATACTTTCTCGTGCCATACACAATATTCAATCAAATCAACAAAACCACCATACAATCAATAACCACAATATAGTCAATTTTTCATAATACAATCCAAACAACACCCATGGTTTGTACAATAAACAGTGTCGTGGGCTACTAAGCCCCGTCTGCAACCTAAGATATATTTAACTATAAAATAAATTGAGTGAGAAGGTGTTCTCACATTGGGATCCACTCCTCCGTTATTTTCTAACGTTCTGATTTGATGTTCTGGTTACAGAATTTGCAAACGAGCTCCAATCTTCACATTATCTTTTTTTTTTAGCTTAAACGCGCCATTGGGGACAACTTTCGCCTAGTGGCCTTTCTTCCGAATTTTGTCCATTTTGCCAGAAATTGCGAAAAGACAGTATTTGGACAGCAGAGTTTGGATGCATTTTCTGAACAACTCCACAACTGAAAATATGACTTCCATAGATCAAAATCAAAGAGAAAATCGTGCTCTTCGATTTTGGTATTTGTGGAGTTTTGGCCATAGGGGCTCGGATTGGAAGTTATTGGCTGTAGAAGCTCAGGGTGCTAAATGCAAATATGGGATTTTGTAAAAATATGATTTTTGGCAAATGTGGGGCCCGTTGTGTGACGACCCCAAACCCCGTTCCATGGTGGCAAGGGTAATCTTTGGAATATAACACATACACAGATAACAGAAATATTTAAATACACTAGATAATTTACAACAGAATATATTGGATAAACACTAATCATCAGAGTTACACTGTGTACAGGATCATACTAAGTACAAAATACAGTTTCAGCTTTACATAAAATGTCTACAACGGAATCAAAACATAATATGTACAACAGGAGCTGAACATCATAAAAAGAAAGAAATGATAGAATCCTTCTTTAGCTCCATAGCTATCTAGAAAGAGCCTACTAAAACCTGAATACAAGGCTGCCCATGTAGAAAATAGGGCACCCGAGTTGGCAAGTGAAACAAACTACGAGTCAGTCATGGGACTGGTATGAGAAATCTAATACTTAACTTGTTTTGTAATAAGGCCAATCACAGGACCACGCTGCTAATGCGGAATGGGCTTAATCCATTGGATTGCCAGTGCTTAAAACAATTAAATCATTTAAACATCGCAGAGCTTTCTACAAAAATGAAGCCATTATAAGACTGAGTTCCCATCACATAATGCAACACAAACCGGAGGATAGAGTTTTACCTTATACTGGCCAAAATATGCTTGATACGAATAAAACAAAAGCATTTGATATTATTACTATTTATATATGTTTCAAAAACAATTTCAATCATAATTATCAATCATAGACGGCATGGGTACCATATATCATGTCGCCATATATAGGTTTACAACCAAAACCGCATGATGCCGTACTTGGAAATTTGATTTTCGTCATGAACCAAGGCAAGGGATCGTCCTTACCGCTTCGAGACAATCTAGCCTATGTCTCAGGAAAGCGCACAGACAAGCCCTGGATCGTTAGGGCAGGTCCAGACAGAGTGGATTAAAATGCCCGAACACTGCGTTTCCCCGCCATATGGGGAGTAAATTGGTCATATACTGACCAAAACCCTCTGTACTAACCCGGAAATCTGAGCCAATTTAAAATTTTTATTTTAGAAATTTTAGTGAATTTTGAATATTTAAATTGAGTTATTTTAAATAATAACGACGAGAATGGAGTATCACCAGTTTTTCTCCAGGCGATAGTTAAGTCTTTAATTAGATTGAACGTGAATTTACCGATAACACTATGGTGTTAGATATGAAGTATTACCAGTTTTACTTCACGGAATGAATAGGTTGGGATTGGGAAATTAAAATAGATGATTACTTTTGTAAGGTTCATTAATCCCGACTAGTTTGGATAAACCATAATTTTGTTTAAATTGATATTCAAAAAAAAAAGATTAAAGAATAAATTTAAATAATTTATCTTTGATAAAATTAACGGGAACCTTTCCCAAAGTATAAGAATATTTGAATAAAAGAATATTCTGAATTGGAATGAGGCGTATGTTGTGTTTGTGTAACACTTGTTTATAAAATATGCGAGTTATTCAGAAAGACCGAGTTTGTCCCATTCTGAATAACTAATACGAAGATTAGTCGAAGATGAAATCGGTGGTTGAAGACCGGAGGTCTTCACGTCGTTTGGATAATAACTGATGATCTTGATTGGGTCGTACACCCAAGAGGAGAGAATCAGTTAGTGGTCATCCATATGTACTTGGAGATCGATGGATATGCGAGGTACAAGGTGCCTCCGGTTTCGTTCAGACCCAGAACGGACTTGTAAATGGGTTGTGTGTCTGACATTGGGTATCATTCTGTGTGATTGATGGATATCGGTTGCATGGAGTGGTCTGCCTGTGTGGCATGCTAAGATGCAAATGATCAAGGCTTCTGTTGAAAAGCATAGTCTTGTGGTTGATGATCAAAGCATTGCCTGTGTGGCACAGCTTTGTGTAGCATTGATTCGCGAGCATCACAATCCGGTTGTGAACCAGAAACGGTAGAGGACATCAGGGAGGACATGCGTTTCTTTCTAACTAGAAGTGGCGTCAGTGGTTTGACACGCCCTGACGAGTTTGACTTATGTGGTTGTTGGGTTGCGAGGCGCCTCAGATATATCAGTCACTATGTGGAGCCGATGGAGTCATTGGTCTCATTGACACCCCATAGGGTGGGGAAACGCAATGTTCAGGCATTTTAATCCACATCGGTGCACCGGCCCTGACGATCCAAAGGCTTGACTGAGTACTTGCTTGAGGGGCGGGCTAGAGCTTCTCGAATTCGGTAGAGGACTATCTTTTGCCTCGGTTCACAGATGCAAACCCAACTTCCAATACCTGACTTTGCAGTTTTGATTGTAGAGCCTAGTATTGGCGACATGATATATGGTACCCATGCCATCTATGATTGATACTTATGATTGAAATTGTTTTGACACTATACACTTATAGTAATAATAAAAGATGAAATTTAGCGTATCAAGCATTCTTTGGCTATTATAAGGTAAAACCCTATCCTCCGGCTTGTGTTGCATTGTGTGATGGGACCTGGGTCTTATAATAGCTTCATTGTTCTTTATTTTAGCATTGCGCTGTTGTTTTACGCACTGGTATTCTTTGGAGGAAACTCGTTCCGTGTTATACGGCGTGATCCCTTGATTTACCTAACTTTAAAATAAAGATTAATAATTGTTTTAGTTCTAACACCAGTCACATGACTAACCTGGAGTTTATTGTTTTAACCTAAACTCTGGGTGCCCTTATTTTTGTTATATATAACAGTGTTGTATACACAATTATATGATTTTTATTTGAAGATAACAACCAAATATTTTTCTATTATAAATGTGTTTGTTACTGTACTGTTTCATATATCACATCATAGACAGGAATATAATATTTATATTTAAATAGAATATGACAATACTCAAATTAAAATATTCAACAGTATTTTATTTAAATATAATATTTTATTTCAATATTCAAAACAGTACAGATTTACAACTCCACTATTTGTACAACACACTGTAATTCACTGAAATACATTTCATTTCACTTTCAGTTTCATACACAGTTTCACAATCCAATACTTTTCACTACAACACTCAACACTCATTGTACAATCTCATATATACATACAGCTCACTCAGTCCTTCAATCATACAGTCATTTCATTTTTACAATCACTCATATACAGATGCTCTTCTGTATATTTCACTGTCAACTTCTGTCTTTAGTCTTCTCAGCACTTCACAGTCAGTCCAGTCATCATCTTCATACCTGTCATATACAGAAACACACACAGAGTATATGGAACAGAAATAATTTCATACTCTAGAAAATATTATTTTACTTTTAAAATTTTATTTGCCTCTGTTTTCTAGTGTGTTTCTCATCATTTTTCATGACTTGATCTGATTCATCTGCATCTATGCAGACGATTTGTATATGTACAGGGAGAGGAAATTTTCTGAATGGCTGCATATACACATGTGTGTGTATATATACACACGTGTGCACAGCCACGCCAATTCAGTGTGCAACTGAGGAGGAGCGACGTGGACCTTCTCGACTCAGTGCACATGAAAACAAAGTCGTCACATTTCAGAGTACAAAGCAAAAAGTAGTTGATGCAACATGTTCAGCACAACATGTTCAGAATGCTCGAGATAATGACATACAAAAAGCCAATGTGATCAGGTCAGTTTAATATAATGTAGAGAGCATGGTGAAACATATCAGTGTGGATGGAGTGGTCATGCACACACATATACATGGCATAAGTGTACAAAGTAAATCAGTTCTGGTGATGCATGGAACAATTCAATGTTGTGCATACATGCACATGTCAACATGTACATATGTGAATGGTCATGCGTTCTAGTCAAACAGCATGGTACATCATAGCAGCAAATAACATGAAGCCAATATGTATTCAAAGGTGGAACAGCAAGATTCATGTGCAGCTGTTTTAAAAGCAAGTGCAAATGGACAGTGACTAAAGTTCAAACATTTATGTACTGCACTCAATAATTTAAGCTTCAGGCAATCCAAGTTGTTAAGTATGTTCAGCATGATGCAATACTACAAATGATCAAGCAATACAGATATGGATCATTGCAAGGAGAGGTGTTTCATGAAAGTGTACAATCATCAAAGCATAGCATAATCATTGGGGCAGCATGGTGTACTGTGCAACAGTTCAGGTCAAGGCAAGTAACAAGTCAGGTTTTAAGTTCAAAAATATGCATATTAACATGGATGGTGAACATTAGTATCAAGTGCAAGTTATGGCACATGCATCATGAAACATGGCATGGAAAGTATAACAGCATTGTCAAGTAATTCAAAACTGTTGCAACAGCAAAATCAAAAGTGCCAAATACATGCAAGTAATGCAGCAGCATAAACATGGAAACTATATGGGAATGAAAGCTTTTTGGCAAGATGATTTAAGGCTAAGCAGAAATATCATTATTTTCAGTATTGTATAGGTCAAGATGGATATATGGAACTTAGAGCAACACATCAAGTCAGCGGTCTTGCACAAGTCAGGTTTGAACAAAAATCAATTCATATTTCAAATTAATCATGCTTTTATTTCCAGAAAAGAAAATCACAGAAATGCACATGTTGAAGCATGATTTAAGTAATCAATTCGTATATGGATCAACCAAGACAGGGAAAAATATTCCAGTTTTAAACAAATAAAAAGAGCATATATGGCATGGTTTCGAGCATTATTCAGCTTCTTTGGAAAAATGGTTTTAATTCGAAGAAATGTCTTAGCAACAATTCATATAGGCAGCAATATTAATTTTCATAAATTAGTTTCTTATTTTAGAAAACAATTAAATCCCTTTTGCACAAATTCAGAAAATCACTTTTGGGAAAGCTTTTAAATTATTCCAGGAGCCAGAAATTTGAACAAGGGAATAAAATCAATTATGGGATTTCAGTGTTTTAAACACAGTGGCATATTTTGGCAAGGTTCTTTTCAAAGTTCACGGCAGTTTTTCATGGGACAGTGATTCATCCATTTGCAGAAATGAATCAAGCAATCGACGCAATATAAATGCCGAGCATGTTTGGGAAATTCAACAATTTCTCTCAAGCAATTCAGTGTTTAAATCGAGGTATATTAAGGCAGTAAAAAGTTGAGCAAATCAAGGGTAACCAAAGGAAGAAATCATGCAAAATCAGCAAGTCAATTTGTTTCAAATCAGAGAAGTAGGGATTCTATAATCCTGTTTAACACCTATTACTTCATCGGCTTTATATCATCAACTACTAATTCAAGCAAAGAACTGAAAAACAGAAAACTCACTTTCTATTGGTTTCGATCGAAGACAAATCCCAAATCGAAGCACCAAGTTAAGAGGAAGACAAATTCTAGCACTGGAATTTCACTACAACAATTGATTGTAGATTTGGGTATTTCAAGAACCATAGCCGCCACCATTTTTATTCCAGGAGAGAAATAAAAGAGATCGGCCAAATTGAAAAAGGGTGGAACCACTTCTAATGTGGCCGGCCATGTTTTACAAGGGGACTACCCTCTTTTAACTCCTAGGGTTTATTTGTTTTTCTTTTTTTATTTTAATCTGTATTTTCCTGTAAATCGAGTCTGAACTGTTTTTCTAGTGTCTGTAAAAATCTAGAGGGTTCAGTTAGGTGTTGACTGATAGTTGCTAGAGTCTGCAAAATCTAGGTTACGTGTTACGGGTTTATAATATGGGAAAATCTAGTCGAGGGGATATCAATAAGTCTAGGGTTTTGAGCATAGGGTTAAAATAGGAGCAGGGTTTGTGAGTGTACATGGTATTGTATGCGAGATCTATTCTATCACCTAGTTGAAACCTTAGAAATGCAGCATTAGGAAGGTTTTTGCCGAAGCTGGGTATATCTGTGTGTGATTTATTTTCTGCATTTCTGTTTCTGCTATATTCTGTTATCTGTTTATTATTATATATCACGTTAGATTTTTAATTCAGTTAAAAACTGCGATAAACCCTATTTACCCCCCCCCTCTAGGGTTAATCTAGATCCAACAAGTGGTATCAGAGTAGGTATTCTGTTAACTCTAGAGTAATGGTGTTTCCTAGTTGTCAGTCGATAGATAGTCAGCCCAGTTCATCTCCAACCATTTTCGATGGAACAAATTTTTTAAACTGGAAATCCAAAATGTAATTTTATTTAAAATCTGTTAATATTAAATATTGGGATGTTGTTATCAATGGATTTGGTAGTGTAGATTTTACTTACAATACTCGTGCTATGAAAATTATATTTGATTATCTTAGTATTAAATAGTTTAATCTTATCTGGAATTGTTTATATGCACAGGAAATCTGGGATACTCTCAATATGAAGTATGGAAGATTTGACAACGGTAGCTCAAAACTCAAGAAAGTCAACTCAGATTCAGAGTACTGTTTAACAGTATTTACCAATGAAAATTCTAAAGGATCAGATAATGGAGAATCAACAGATGCTGAAACAGAAAATTTCTCTGATGAAGATTTAGTTTATATGTGCGTGGATTTAACTAAATCTCTTGACAAACTCCATTCTAAAATTAAATCTTTGAAAACTGAAAATCGTGATTTTACAAGAAAAAATCAATTTTTGGAATTAAAACTTGAGAATGTTGTGAAATTTGAAAATTCTAACTATGAAAATTGTTTGAGATTAAAAATTGATATCGTTCATCTCAATAATAACATTCAAAGGCATGAAGAAGAAATTCTAATTTTAAAAGATAACGAGTTGAGCTGAAAGATGCAAACAACTGTTTACAAGAGGAATTTATAAATTTTAAGGCTACCAAAAATTCGAAACATGAAATTGCTGAAAATGATAGTTTGTTGAAAACAGATCTGATTTTGAAATAGCTTGAAATCGAAATTGAAAATTTGAAGAAACCTGAGTCTAAAAGTCGAAAATATTTTGATTTTGAAATGGCTGAGTCACGAACCAAAATTAAATTGCTTAACGATGAAAATTTGGTTTTTAAATCTGAGTTTGAAAGAAGTAAGATCACTAAAAATCGTTGTTCGGATTTAATTAAAGATAACAGTGATCTTAAAACTAAAATTCAACAACTTGAAACAATTTTGTCTAAATTTTCAAACGGTGAAAAATCTGTGGATATGTTGTTGAAAAACCAATTTTCTATTGGAAATAGATGTGATCTTGGTTTTGGGAGAATAAATGTTTTTGAAAAACGAAATTCAAGTGATTTTAAAAATCCTTCAAACTCCTTTGAAAAGAATAGCCTTGGAAATTTTAACTCTGATAATTCCAAAGGGTTTTTAAATCACGAACGAAATGAGCATGTGTTTTATAACAAACCGTTTAAACAATCTTGGATCTCAAAAGAAAATAATATGGGCATTGTTAAATTCAAACAGATTTGGGTTCCCAAGGGTACAAAGATAAATTCAGATGGTTTGTTATATAGATAGGTTTGGGTACCGAAAGTTCGATACACAGCTATGAGTGGTAATATAATCTTTGTTAGACCACTTAACCCTCTCAACTGCTAGGTACCAGTGATGGCTGAGGAACTACTTTGGAAAAGAAAATTTGAATTCAAGCTATTCGATATCCTTGATTTATTTAGAGTTCCCTAGCCAAGTCTGTTGAGTTAGAGATTCTATTTTACATTGAACTCTGGTATGATCTCTAAACTCACCTTTGTATATTCTCTTGTTTTTTTATTTCCTGCTTTTATTCCTTCCTCTACCCCTTCTATTTGTCTTCATTTTTTTTAAAATTATCACTGTCATATTTTTTTTGGCCTTTATCAACTTCCAATTGTAGAACTCATATTTTCTAGAAATTAGCTTTAGTTGAATAGAACTCTGATGTTTTAATTATTTCCAGATCTTGAATTTAATCTTGTAAATATCTGCAATTGTTTTTGAAGTTTATCTTTCTGATTTCAGATATCTGAATTCATAACAGTATTGATGTATTCCTATCATATCTTGAACACTGTTGATTTGAATTCAAAATTTTAAAGATCTGAAATTTTATTGGAATTTCACACACATCTGTTGTTTTGAGTTTCTTCTAATTCATTTTAGAAAAGCTTGAAATATTATACTCATTACAACACTCTATTATTTATCAGTTGTGATATTTTCATTATTTTTCATATTGACTTGGATATTTTGAATTGTATTGAATCACAGTGATACATCTTGAATTTCACCTTTATTCATTATCATTATGGTTAAAATTTGCTTGTTTGAAATCATCTGAAAATCTTGATATTTTGAATATCACACACCTCTTAATCCTGAAATTATCAACTTATGTGAATGATTCATTATATCTTCAACTTGACACTGATTCAAATGATTTCAAATAAATTATGTTTAATATTCTGCATCATGAATACCTCTCAAATCTGATGTAAATGATCTGATATTATTCTTGTACTTGTCAATGATACTTGTGAAAAACTCTTTGAAAAGATGGTCTTAAATCTCATTGTAATTTCATGATTATTTGATTTGAGTATCTATTTGTTTAAAATCATTTGAAAATTATTGATTTATTGAATTACATACATGTCTTGGATGTGAAATATATAATCTGGTGTGGTTGATTCAATAAATCCTAATATTTTCACATTTCTTCAAATGATTTAAAATAAACTGAATTATATAATCTTATATCATGGAATATATTTTTTAGTGACCTTCAGAAACATCCTCTGACAAATTTGCTGTGATATTAGGTTCTGTGCTGCTCTGATACAGTCTTTGAAAAATGTTTTCAAATAATTTCCTGTTTTTGTGACTACTGCTCTAATAGATGAAATTATTAGGCCTAGTTTGTTATCTTGTCTGTTTGGGTTTTAAATTTCTACTATTTGTGACATCTTGGTTTGTCTCCAATATCTTGTTACAATCTTCAGTAATAGGACACCAATTGGTATCAGTTGTGCTGAATTTTTGTATATATTTTAATCCCTCTTGTCATGTATAGATCTCCATATCCCTCTTGTAATTGATTTTCAATTTTAAAGTTATTTATTGATTATTCATTCAAAAATTGAAATCTATATCCAAATTGAACTGTACTTATAATTCGTTAAAATTATTAATAGATTTCGAAATTGTGATGAATTGTGACTACAGTATATTTCACAACATGAGGAGACTTTATTTAGATTTTCATGATGGTTGAACATTTATTATAATATCTTTGAATTGGAAATTATTTCACGACCATCTCCTTTATCTATCATCATTCTTCACCCATCTGTTTTTTATATTAATGTGAAGACTTTAATGTTTTTTAAAATCATCTTGAATAAATAGTGAAAATATTTGCGATGGAATTGTGGTTATACTATTATTTAGAATTAGTGATAATTTAAAATTTTCAATGATCCCTGTACAATCGAGCATATTTTATAATATAATTAACTTAGAAATTTATTTCACGGTCCATCTCTGTACCTACCACATTTCTATCATTCATATATTGGTTTTATATACAGAGGAGTTTTTTTTAAATGCTGAAAAGATAAACATATATAATTAATGCAAAAGTGTGTCTCTAACCTCATTTAAAAATACAAGCTCTGGTCATGCATGGTTATGAGACAACTTATAATTTAAGTTGTGACTTACGTCATTTAAACATCCAAGCTCTTGTTATGCGCGGTCAGTGTGCTCTTAAATAAAAATAAAAAAATAAAAAATATAATGTGCTATAAATTGAAATTGTTCTAAAATTCTCCTTTGTGTATAAACCAGCCTATCAATCCGTTTTCTATCTGTGAAATGTGCTGAAATCTTATGACGTATTATGATTTGTTGATTGTTAGCTATTGGGATTTGAGAATATTCGTTTTTTTCACTTAAGTTGAATTAATAACTATATTCCAAATCCATCACTGTTTTTGTGCTAATTTTTTCAAAATTCTTTTGAAAATAATTGGAAATCATATTTTTTAAAACTCTCTCCATTATATATAGGATCATCAGAGTTACACAGTATACAGGATCATACTTAGTACGAATACAGTTCAGCTATACATAAATGTCTACAGCGGAAAACAAAACATAATATGTACAACAGGAGCTGAACAACATAAAAAGAGATAAATGATAGAATCCATCTTCAGCTCAACCTATCCAGGAAGAGCCTGCTAAAACCTTAATACAAGGCTGCCCATGTAGAAAAAGGGGCACCTGAGTTTGCATGTGAAATAAACTACGAGTCAGTCATGGGACTGATATGAGAAATCTACTTAACTTACTTTACAATATGGCTAGTCACAGAACCACGCCACTTTCGTGGAACGGGTTTACTCCAGTGGATTGCCAGTGCTTTAAAACAAGTAAATCTTTTAAACATCGCAATGATGTTTATAAAAATGAAGCCATTATAAGACTCAGTTCCCATCACACAATGTAACACAAACCGGAGGATAGAGTTTTACCTTATAATGGCCAAAATATGCTGATACGAGCAAAATAAATCATTTGATATTATTGCTAGTGTTTATACGTTTCAAAAACAATTTCAAATCATAAGTATCAATCATAGATGGCATTAATGCCCCATACCACTATGTCGCCATATATAGGTAAACAATCAAAACCGCACGATGTCGTATTTGGAAATTGGATTTCCGTCATGAACTTGGGCCAGGGTTCGTCCTCACCGTTTTGAACAATCTAGCCTACCATGTCTCAGGAACAACCGCAACTACACGTTGGATTATCAGGGTCAGTCCACTGATGTGGATTAAAATTCCTGAACACTTCGCTTCCCCACCCTATGGGGCATAACTGGTCATCCACCGACCAAACCATCGGCTCCGAAGAGACCGATATAACCGAGGCGCCTCGCTATCCATCATCCACATAAGTAAAATGCCCGGGCATGTCAAACCCAAAACACCACTTCTGGCTAGAAAGAAACGTAGGTCCTCCCTGAGGTCCTCTCCCATTTCAGGCTCATACCGTGGTGTGAGGCTCGCGAATCAACGTTATACACAAGGCTATGCCATACAGGCCGTGCTTTGATCATCAACCATAAGACTTTGCTTTTCAACAGAACCTTGATCATATTCCACTTAGGCGTGCCACACAAGCAATTCCCTCCATGTGACTGATTTCTACCGATATATAACCTTTAAGCTCGTACGTCTCAGAGAAGGGCCTTAAGCAAGAGAATAAATTCTCTGCGGCCAAACAGATATATATTTAATAGAGATCAATCAGCACAGAACAAAATCCAATGTCAGACGCACACTCCATTTACAAGTTCGTTCTGGGTCTGAACGAAACCGGAGGCACTCAATACCTCGCATATCCGTATAATCAACAAGTACGTCCGGACGGCTACTACTTCAGCCCCTTCAAGGTAGCTACTCCTCTCATGAGCATCAGTAGCATCCCTCCATTCGACGTGAAGATCATCGGTCTTGCACGGTCTTCATATCATCGACGTCTAACCGTAGATCAATTATTTGAAATGAGAATTAATGCGGCATTTTCAAATAATTTACGTATATTTAGAATTTCAAATCAATTCATTTCAACGGTTACATTATTCGATAACACTAATTCTGTTCTTTAATGTAATTTTCACGCCAAACACATTCAACCATCAAATAAACCAAGCAAATTCATTTTTTTTCCATTCCATATCGTTTATAATACTTTATCATAATTTATAGCTATTTTTATTTATTTAAAAATAGCCAATTCATTCAAACGACACTTCGGCCCATAACGCGGCCATGGCGCTGTTTTTCTTCAGATTTGATATTCACATATCTGAAAATCTAACCGTTGGATCTTCACAAATTTTATATCATTAGAAAGATATTTTCAAAACGAATTCAACGGTTTCATTTTTGGGAAAATCCGATGGTCGGATCTCCCGCACTAATCGTTTGAAGTTACGATTTCAAAATACGAACTACAACGTCGTTATTCGATTTAATTTAATTATATATATATATATAATTGATTCTGGCTCTGTTTTTCTTTAGATTTGAATTAAACATTCCAAACAATCCAACCGTTGGATCTTCACAAAGTGGGTGTCATTGGAAAGATATTTCCAAAGCGAACCCAAGGGTTTCGGTTTCGGGAAAATCCGATGGTCGGATCGCCCGCACTAATCGTTTGAAATCATGGTTTCAAAACACGAACTACAGCTTCGTTATTTGATTTATTTTAATTATATTTATATAAATATATATAAATATAATTCTTTCTTCGATTTCAAAACTTTATTCATTTCATATATCTGATAAAACTGATATTTTTATCATCAAAAATATTTATTCAACACATGAATATTTTTAGCACTTCATATTCACAATAAAAATTTAGATTTTATTGTTCAATCTATATATTCAACACATTAATGTTTTTGACTTCACACGTACGATAAAAGTATGATTTTTATAGTTCTAGTCCTTTATTCAACACATGAATATATTCTATAGTTGATATATATAATAAAAATGTTATTTTTATCTTTCAAAGAATTTACTCAACACATGAGATTCATTCAACACATGAATTTTTATTGAACACATGAATATTTTTTATAGTTTATATATATAATTAAAATGTGATTTTTATTGTAAAACAATTTATTTCAAAACAAGATTATTTTTTATAGTTCATACATAAGGTAAAAATGTTATTTTTGGTGTTAAAACAATTTATTTAAAATACTAATATTTTATATAGTCTATATATATATAATAAACGTGTTATTTTTATCTTTCAAAGAATTTATTCAACACATGATCTTCATTCAACACATGAATTTCTATTCAACCCATGAATATTGTTTTAACACATGAAAATAATTCTAACACATGAATATTATTGAAAATTTTGGCAGCATAACGGCAGGGTAGTTAAAACCGACACCGTCCCGAGTACGGCTCCTCGCTCTATCTTAAAGCCTCGCAGCTTTTGACAATGGGGATTTTCAATATCTAGTTCGTACGCAGACGAATTTTTTCCATATACTAATCCTATTGGGATTTCAACCACAATCAATCATTTCTAATCAACCACTCATGATATTAACAAAATTTCACGTCAACCAATAATCCAAACAATATTACAACCAATATATATCGTCCATGTTCTGTGGACGAGTGGAGTATATATAAGTATATATATATAGACTTACTTATATAACTATTCTTCGAATTCACTTCAATTTATTTCAACGCATATATCACTTTTACAACGCATATATAACTTATACATCAAACATACAACTTATACAACTCTTATAAATGAGGTGTACAATGCTTATATAACTCATACATCGACTATATAATTTATACATCATTGTTTTCCATATCGTTTATAAATTAGAAATCTCACATTGGGTTCCACCTCACCAAAAATTGTAGAAGGCTCAGAAAAATATCATGTCCCTTCTAAAATGTAGAAGACGTCCGCACGAGTTCACTGTCTCTTGTTTCACTAGATTTTGAGTTCGTATGAGAAAGATATGGTTTTATAAATGTTAATGACATTCTAAAGTTAATTAATAAATTAATTAATTAAAAATAAACCATCCTTCTTCAATCCAATGTACAGGCCGACGCTCAAATAAACAGTTTGATCCCTAGGGTTTGAATTTTCATGAACGTCGAGACGCCGGATGTTGATCGCCAGTGACCACCTGGAGCGCCGCTCGCTCACCTCCCCGCGCCCCCAAGGGCATCGAGTTCGATCATTCTCCGGCGTCGGAAAATGCCACCTAGCGGCGTCACTTCCTGCCCAAAATTCGCTCTCAGTTTTGCACGATAATCCACCAAACAGGTAGGGATGGAAAGAGCTTGGAGAGATTTACGATTTTGTTTTTTAAATCTTCGAAAATCACTAATGGGATTTGGAGAAAAATCGGATTGAATTTTTGAACAACCCTAGCCCTTGATTTTCAGCTGACGACTTCTTAAAGGAAATTAATTTATATTTTTAATTATTTAATATTCGAAAATACTAGTTTTTACATTCAAACTCCAAATAAAACCCAACGACTGTCGTCCCTAGCCAAATACCCCCATTCCGAACACAATGGAATATGTTTTGTAAGCCAATTCGACTGTTACAGTCAGTTATTCTTCAAATAAAAATAAAAAACATTCAATTTCTGATTTGAACGTACATTTTAATTTGCCGGGCGCACATACTAATTCTAAAAATTCCAGAAAAAATATTTCTAGCTTCGTATTGACGATACGGTCCCAACAAAACTAGTTTCGTTGAATTCTGAGACCATTTGAAAAATTGCCATTTTCTGGTTGATCCAATTTAATAGAAATTGACCAAACACATTTTCCTTCGCTACGCTCACATATTAACTTCAAAAATTATGGAATTTGAAACATAGCCATAATTTGACATCCTGGATCCAACAAAATTGGTTTCGTTGAATTCTGAGATCGTTTGCAAAATGTCTATTTTCAAGGGCTATATATTCTCTATAGCGACCTTTCTAAAAATTCATTTGGCCATAACTTTTGATTCTCGCTATGAAACTTCGATTTTTCAGATTTGTTAGAAAGATATTCACTAAAAGATTTAAATATTTTTTGTTTCACTAAAATCCGTTTTATTTGGCACCCGGTATAGTCAGTCAAAGTTCGAATTCAAAATTTGAAACTGCCATGCCATTTCAGGGCTTGTTTATAATTTAAAATAATTATATTTATTTTCAAACATCGATTCAAACATACTTTCCATCATTATTATTTAAAATAATTTATTTTAAATACCTAAAATCGACTAAAATAGCCAAATTAAAAATTTTAAACTGCCTCACATATTCCGGGTTGTTACAATCTCCCCCACTTAAAAAATTTCATCCCCGAAAAGGAAAAAAGTCGAATGTGGTTTAATTAACGAACTCAACTTTCTTTCTGGCTTTCATTCTCCAACTTTTCTGTTTCTAAGAATTTTCAAATTCTTCAAAATTTTGGCTAACACCCTAAATTTTCAAAAAATTTCGCCATAACCTCCTTTGTACGGGGAGCTTCGGGATATTTCAAATAGCCTCCCATAGCCCTCACCAATCCAAAAGAAAAAGAAAAAGCCAATCGTCTCTTAAAATCATCAAGTCCCAAGAAATACAATAAACATGTACCTATTTGTCGGGCAAACATTTTTATTCCTCTGCTTAGCTGTTTATCCATAACCTGTTCACATATATATAATGCACAAGTATATATTTCTATCTATTTCTAAATTAGTTCAATACTTGTTCAATTGCATACATTTAACTTCATTCTCTTATTGATTAGATTAACTATCATTCTAATAATTCAATTAATCAAATCCACAATCACAGAACGCAACCAGCAATCAATTTTTTTATTAACTTTTCAAAAATGTACCAAATAATTCATATACTCTTTTGAAAACATTCATACTATATAATTAAAACGTTTACATGCATGAAAAGAAAACGACAACAAAGTAGAGAACAAAATGGTAATGCAAAGATATGGTAAATGTACCTTGCACCAGAGTCAATCAAAGATATCCACCCTGTACTTAGGATAGGCTTTCTTAATGCTTTCAACTGTTTCATAAGTACAATCTCGCGGATCTCCACTCCATTGCACTTTGACTAAGTGAACCTTCTTGTTCCTCAGTTCTTTGGTTTCTTTGCCAATAATCTTTAGCGGCTATCTTCTCACAGCCAATTTTGGAGTAATTTCTATATCCCATTGCGTTGCTTCTTCCACGATCAAGTCTAGATCGTGAACATGCTTTCAAAGTTGAGATACGTGAAACACATTATGTAATCCAGCAACCAATCAGGCAATTGAACCCTTTAAGCGAGAGTTCCAACCCGTTCTAGAATAGGAAACGGACCAATAAATTTGGGCGCCAATTTCCCTGATTTACCGAAACGGATTACTCCCCTCATCGGAAATACTTTCAAATACACATAGTCGCCAACAGCAAATGATATATCTCTTCTTCTCTTATCAGCATAGCTTTTCTGTCAGCTTTGAGCGGCGAGTAATCGTTTCTTAACGAAATTGACTTTGTCCACAGCTTCGCGAATCATATCGAGTCCCAATACGAGTCTATTACTAGGTTCTACCCAACAAGCAGGAGATCAGCATGTTCTACCATACAGTGCTTCGAATGATGACATTGTCAGGCTCGCTTGGTAGCTGTTGTTGTATGAGAACTTAGCCAAATGCAAATGGTCTTCCCATGATCTGCCGAAATCAATAACACAAGCCCGCAATAAATTTTCAAGAATACGATTCACCCTCTCGTTTTGACCATCTGTTTGAGGATGATATGCGGTGCTCAAGTTCAGTTTTGTTCCCAATTCTGCTTGGAATGCTTCCCAGAATTTACTAGCAAATATCGGGTCATGATCACTAACGATGCTCATGGGAACTCCGTCCAGTCTAACTATTTACTTGAAATAAATCTGCGCCAGACTCTGAGCAGTCCTATTCGATCTGACAGGTATGAAATGGGCGGTCTTCGTGAAACGATCTACGGTCATCAAAATACTGTCATTTCCTTTCCTGGTTCTGGGCAAACCAGCTATGAAATCCATAGAAATCTATTCCCTCTTTCCACCTGGAATTTCCAAAGGTTGCAACAATCCAGCAAGCTTCTACTGATCGCTTTTGACTTGTTGACAAGCAGGACACCGGGTAACATATATAGAGATATCTCTTTTCATTGCCTTCCACCAGAAAGTTCGCTTGAGGTCATTATATATTTTACTAACCCCAGGGTGGATACATAACTTGGACTTGTGACACTCGTCCAATAATTCTCTTTTGAGCACGAGATTGCCAGAACACAAATACTTCCTTTCAATCTCAGAACTCCTGCGCTGTCCACCTGGAAACTGGAGACTTCGCCCTTTTGAATTCTTTTGATCATCTATTTAACAAAACTATCGTCTTTCTGAAGAATAGCTATTTTATCAATCAACGATGGTGTAATGTTAATACTGGCGATGATCACATTCTTCCTGCTGAGCGCATCAGCCACAACATTGGCTTTCCCCGGAGTATATAAAATACCAAGATCTTATGCCGCGAGAAATTCTAACCAACGCTGTTGCCTCATATTCCGATCTATCTGGATGAATAAATACTACAATGATTGATGATCAGTATATAATTCGAACTTTTCACCCAATAGATAACGCCTCCAGATTTTCATAGCAAGCACGATAGCTAGCAATTCAAGATCGTGAGTTACATAATTCTTTTCATGTGGTTTCAATTGACAGCTAGCATAAGCGACTACATGGACTCTTTGCATTAACACTGCGCCAAGTCCTTCTTTAGAAGCATTAGTCCAGACTTTTAAATCCTGATTGTCGTCATTAATTGTGAGCACTGGAGAAGTCGTCAATTTTAACTTCAGTTCCTGGAAAGCTGCCTCACATTTGGGAGTCCAGTTGGATCTCGAATGTTTCTTTGTAAGCTTTTTTCAGTGACTGGATATCTTCAAAAAATTCTTAATGAACTTTTGATAATAACTGGCCAATCCGAGAAAACTTATGACTTCTATGGGTGTACGAGGCTATTTCAAATTCTGAATAGCAGTGATTTTACAGGGATCCGCTGAAATTCCTTGCTTTGACACGACATGGCCAAGAAATATGACTTCATCTTGCTAGAATATACATTTGGAAAACTTTGCTTTTAAAACATTCTTTATCAGAATTTCTAACACTTCTTCCAAAAATTTTTCATGCTCGCTTTCTAATTTAGAGAAGATCAATATATCATCAATGAAAACCAGAACAAATTTATTCAATACTTCCCTGAACACCCGATTCATTAGGTCGACAAAATAAGCGAGAGCATTGCATAAGCCGAGTGACATTACTAACCACTCGTAGAATAAGTCTGGACCTCTGAATGCTGTCAAAGGAACACACTCTTCGGCAATACGAAGTTGATGGAAACATGTAGCTAGGTCCATCCATAAAAACACTTGTGCGCCATACAATTGATCCAACAAATCATCAATCCGCGGTAATGGATATTTGTTTTTCAGCATCTCCTTATTCAAGTCATGATAATCTACACATAGTCTGAGAGTACCGTCTGACTTTGGGACATATACCACAGCCGCTACCCAATTAGAGAAACTAGGCCTGATCAGACCCTTCCATACTAGTTGTCGAGTTTGATTGTCTAACTCTTATTTTTTCCTTCAAGGTCATTCTTCGAATAGCGTGAACTACTGGCCTTGCATTCAGAACTAAAGAGATTTTAAAACCAATTTCTCTCTGTGGTGGTAAGCTAACAACCTCTTCGAACACATCTGCATAGTTCTTGACAACAGGATTATTTTCAATGCCGACCGGAATATTCTCCGGGACGACAAGAATAGGTTCTATTTGAGCAGGAGAAACACCTAAAGCTGCCCAGAAGTCTTTTCTATCAGAATTTGGGCCTTCACATGGAATGGTTATATATTCTCCGAACTTTCTTTTTTGCCCTAACAACCCTCTCGGCGCATTTAACCTCAGCTTCAAATTTGGTTAACCAATCTAATCCCAAGATAAGATCAAATTCTGTAAAATTCATGATGATTGCGATAGTGGGAAACCGATAACGGGAAAAAGAAACAGGCACCCCACATACCCAAATAAGATCGAGGAAACCCCGACCGGATTATGGACAGTCATGAGTGTTTTAAGCCTTTTCAAACTCAAATCCAGCTTCTTAACCGCATTCTTTGCAACAAAGCTTCGTGACGCGCTTGTATCAAATAATACCTTAACTGGAATATCTTTGATCGTAAGTGTGCCTTCTAAAACATCTGGCCTTTCCTGACTACCCGAGGGTTCAGAAGTTTCTACAGCCTTATTTATCTGAACCACTTCAGATTTCTGTGATAGTCGGCAATCTTGCTTTACGTGACCAACCTGATGGGAAAGATTACATTTTCTATCTTCTTGAACCTTTTTCTTGGATTCAGCTCCCTTATTCTTTCGCTGGTTCAAAGATTTACAGTTCCTTATCGAATGCCCTTGCTGATTACACTTTAAACATACGACTGCTTTAACCCTTTTCTAACTGACCCTTGGCCTCTTATTTCCTTCGGACTATGTACCTACCTTAGGCTACATACTAGCCTCTGGCTGTGTACTTGTTTCTGGGCTATCAATTTCGAATTTCCTTTTGTTGCTAGAACTGAATTTCTCTTCGTCGCCAAAAAGGCCTCGCTTATCTAAATCTTCATACTGATAATCCATGTATATCATTTCAGAAAAAGGAAGCTTCACATGCCCCATTACACTATTCTGGTATTATCTTTGAAGACCATTAATAAACCTGAGATTCTTACTCTTTGGATCTTGAATTAGATGAGGGGCAAAATGAGAAAGTTCATTGAGTTTCTTATGATATTCTGAAATGGTCATATCTCCTTGTATCAGATAATAGAATTCATCACATAACCGCTCAGTTGCTTCTGGAGGAATAAATCTTTCATTGAAAATCTCTTTAAATCTATCCCAGGTAATATTACCTTCTGGATTATCCTTAATAATCGAACCCCACCTGAACAAATCTTCTTCTTTGAGTGCCCAAGATGCCAGTAATCTTTTCTGGTCATCACTCACTTTTAACCTTCAAAGATTTCTTAGCATAACGAATCCAAGCTTGTGTTTCCATAATGGATTCTTTGCCCAAGAATGGTGATCCACCCAGTTTTCGATACCTCTTTACTTGAGCTTCAATATCTGGGTCTGCATTACTCCTTTTATTTCTACCACTCATTTTCTAGTGCGTCTGCAAATAGTAGACCAAGTGTCAGGTCAACAGAAAATATATTATAAAACATAGAAACATATACTTGAATGTAAATACGTCTATCGAGGTGTATTTCATTCTTCTATACTCATACTAGGATATTACTGATCCTATCTATAATGAGTTATTCGTCCTAGAACACTACTGGTTCTATTTATGACGAGTTCGTTAATATGTTATATTCCAGAACCAAGCTTAACCAAAGCCCTGATACCACGTTTGTGACAACCCCAAACCCCGTTTCCCGGTGGCAAGGGTAATCTTTGGAATATAACAGATAAACAGATAACAGGAGAACAGAAATAATTAAATACACCAAATAATGTACTATAGAATAAACTGGATAAACATAATCATTAGAGTTACACAGTATACATGATCATACTTAGTACAAATACAGTTCAGCTATACATAAATGTCTACAGCGGAAAACAAAACATAATATGTACAACAGGAGCTGAACAACATAAAAAGAGATAAATGATAGAATCCATCTTCAGCTCAACCTATCCAGGAAGAGCCTGCTAAAACCTTAATACAAGGCTGCCCATGTAGAAAAAGGGGCACCTGAGTTTGCATGTGAAATAAACTACGAGTCAGTCATGGGACTGATATGAGAAATCTACTTAACTTACTTTACAATATGGCTAGTCACAGAACCACGCCACTTTCGTGGAACGGGTTTACTCCAGTGGATTGCCAGTGGTTTAAAACAAGTAAATCTTTTAAACATCGCAATGCTTTTTATAAAAATGAAGCCATTATACGACTCAGTTCCCATTGCACAATGCAACACAAACCGGGGGATAGAGTTTTACCTTATAATGGCCAAAATATGCTTGATACAAGTAAAACAAATCATTTGATATTATTCCTAGTGTTTATATGTTTCAAAAACAATTTCAAATCATAAGTATCAATCATAGATGGCATTAATGCCCCATACCACTATGTCGCCATATATTGGTATACAATCAAAACCGCACGATGTCGTATTTGGAAATTGGATTTCCGTCATGAACCAGGGCCAGGGATCGTCCTCACCGTTTCGAGACAATCTAGCCTGCCATGTCTCAGGAACAGCCGCAACTACACCTTGGATCATCAGGGCCGGTCCACCGATGTGGATTAAAATTCCTAAACACTGCGTTTCCCCTCCCTATGGGGCGTAACTGGTCATCCATCGACCAAACCATCGGCTCCGAAGAGACCGATCTAACTGAGGCACCTCGCTATCCATCATCCACATAAGTAAAATGCCCGGGCGTGTCAAACTCAAAACACCACTCCTAGCTAGAAAGAAACGCAGGTCCTCCCTGAGGTCCTCTCAAGTTTCAGGCTCATACCGGGGTGTGAGGATCGCGAATCAACATTATACACAAAGCTATGCCACACAAGCCGTGCTTTGGTCATCATCCACAAGACTTTGCTTTTCAACAGAAGCCTTGATCATCTGCCACTTAGGCGTGCCACACAGGCAATTCCCTCCATGTGACTGATTTCTGCCGATATATAACCTCTGAGCTCGTACGTTTCAGAGAAGAGCGTTAAGCAAGAGAATAAATTCTCCGTCGCCAAACAGATATATATTTAATTGAGATCTATTAGCACAGAACAAAATCCAATGTGAGACACACAGTCGATTTACAATTTCGTTTTGGGTCTGAATGAAACCGGAGGCACTCAATACCTCGCATATCCGTACAATCAACAAGTACGTCCAGATGGCTACTACTTCAGCCCCTTCATGGTAGCTACTCCTATCATGAGCATCAGTAGCACCCCTCCATTCGTTGTGAAGATCATCGATCTTGCACCGTCTTCATATCTTTGACTTCTAACCGTTGATCAATTATTTGAAATGAGAATTAACTCGGCCATTTCAAATAATTCATGTATATTTAGAATTTCAAATCAATTCATTTAAATGGTTAAATTATTCTATATCACTAATTCTGTTCTTTAATGTAATTTTCACGCCAAACACATTCAACCATCAAATATCAAATAAACCGAGCAAATTCGGTTTATTTCCATTCTATATCGTTTATAATACTTTATCACGATTTATCGCTATTTTTATTTATTTAAAAATAGCCAATTCATTCGAATGACGCTTCTGGCCATAACGCGGCCGTGGCGTTGTTTTTCTTCAGATTTGATTCACATATCTGAAAATCTAACCGTTGGATCTTCAGAAATTTTATATCATCAGAAAGATCTTTTTAAAACGAATCCAACGGTTTCAGGTTTGGGAAAATCCGACAGTCGGATTTACCACACTAATCGTTTGAAGTTACGATTTCAAAATATGAACTGCAGCGTCGTTATTCAATTTAATTTAATTATATTCATATATATATAATCGATTCTGACGCTGTTTTTCTTCATAGTTGAATTAAACATTCCAGGCAATCCAACTATTGGATCTTCACAAAGTGGGTGTCGTTGGAAAGATATTTCCAAAGAGAACCCAATGGTTTCAGTTTCGGGAAAATCCGTCGGTCGGATCTCCCGCACTAATCGTTTGAAATCACGGTTTCAAAACATGAACTGCAGCTTCATTATTCGATTTATATTAATTATATTTGTATAAATACATATAAATATAATTCTTTATTCGATTTCAAAATTATATTCATTTCATATATTTGATAAAAATTATATTTCATCATCAAAAATATTTATTCAACACAAGAATATTTTTAGCACTTCGTATTCACAATAAAAATGTAGATTTTATTGTTCAATCTATATATTCAACACTTGAATGTTTTTGACTTCACACATACGATAAAAGTACGATTTTTATCATTCTAGTCCTTTATCCAACACATGAATATTTTCTTTGCTGATATATGTAATAAAAATGTTATTTTTATCTTTCAAAGAATTTATTCAACACATGAGCTTCATTCAACACATGAATTACCATTCAACACATGAATATTTTCTATAGTTTATATATATAATAAAAATGTGACTTTTATTGTAAAACAATTTATTTCAAAACACGATTATTTTATATAGTTCATAAATAATGTAAAAATGTTCATTTTGGTGTTTAAACAATTTATTTAAAATACTAATATTTTATATAGTCTATATATATAATAAACGTGTTATTTTTATCTTTCAAAAAATTTATTCAACACATGAGCTTCATTCAACACATGAATTTCTATTTAAAACCTGAATTTCTATTCAACACATGAATATTGTTTCAAAACATGAAAACAGTTCTAACACATGAATATTATTGAAAATTTCGGCAGCATAACGGCAGGGTAGTTAAAACCGGCACCGTCCCGAGTACGGCTCCTCGCTCTACCTTAAAGCCTCGCAGCTTTTGACAATGAGGATTTTCAATATCTAGTTCGTACGCAGACGAATTTTTCCCATATACTAATCCTATTAGGATTTCAACCACAATCAATCATTTCAAATCAACAACTCATGATATTCACCAAATTTAACATCAACCAATAATCCAAACAATATCACAACCAATATATATCGTCCATGGTCTGTGGACGAGGGGAGTATATATATATATATATATATATATATATATATATATACATATATAACTATTTTTTGATTTCACTTCAATATCATTTCAATTTATTTCAATGCATATATCACTTTTACAACGCATATATAACTTATACATCGAACATACAACTTATACAACGCTTATACATGAGGTATACAATGCTTATATAACTCATTAATCGACTATATAATTTATACATCATTGTTTTCCATATCGTTTATAAATTAGAAATCTCACACTGGGTTCCACTCCACCAAAAATTGTAGAAGGCTCAGAAAAATATCCGACCCCTTCTAAAATGTTGAAGACGTCCGCACGAGTCCAATGTCTTTTGTTTCACTGGATTTCTAGTTCGTATGAGAAAGATATGGTTTTATAAATGTTAATGACATTTTAAAGTTAATTAATAAATTAATTAATTAAAAATAAACCTTCCTTCTTCAATCCAATGTACAGGCCGATGCTCAAATAAACAGTTTGATCCCTAGGGTTTGAATTTTCATAAACGTCGAGACGCCGGACGTTGATTGCCAGTGACCACTTGGAGCGTCGCTCGCTCACCTCCCCGCGCCCCCAAGGGCATCGAGTTCGATCCCCCTCCGGCGTCGGAAAATGCCACCTAACTGCGTTACGTCTTGCCCAAAATTCGCTCTCAGTTTTGCATGATAATCTACCAAACAGGTAGGATGGAAAGAGCTTGGAGAGATTTACGATTTTGGTTTTGAAATCTTCGAAAATCACTAATGGAGTTTGGAGAAAAATCGGATTAAATTTTTGATCAACCCGAGCCCTTGATTTTCATCTGACGACGGCTTCATGGGATTCTACGGTTTTATAGGAAATTAATTTATATTTTTAATTATTTTATTTTCGAAAATACTAGTTTTTACATTCGAACACCAAATAAAACCCAACGTCTGTCACCCCTAGACAAATACCCCCATTACGAACACAATGAAATAAGTTTTTTAAGCCAATTCGACAGTTACAGTCAGTTATTCTTCAAATTAAAATATAAAACATTCAATTTCTAATTTGAACGTACATTTTAATTTGCCGGGCCCACGTACTGATTCTAGAAATTCCAAAAAAAAATATTTCTAGCTTCGTATCGACGATACGGTCCCAACAAAACTAGTTTCGTCGAATTCTGAGACCGTTTGAAAAATGGCCATTTTCTGATCGATCCAATTTAATAGAAATTGACCAAACACATTTTCCTTCACCACGCTCACATATTAACTTCAAAAATTATGGAATTTGAAACCTAGCCATAATTTGACATCCCGGATCCAACAAAAGTGGTTTCGTCGAATTCTGAAGTTGTTTGCAAAATGTCTATTTTCAAGGGCTATATATTCTCTATAGCAACCTTTCTGAAAATTCATTTGCTTATAACTTTTGATTCCCGCTATGAAACTTCGATTTTTCAGATTTTAGAGAGATATTCACTAATAGATTTAAATATTTTTGGTTTCACTAAAATCCGTTTTATTTTGCACCCGGTACAGTCAGTCAAAGTTAGAATTCAAATTTTGAAACTGCCGCGCCATTTCAGGCCTTGTTTTTAATTTAAAATAATTATATTTATTTTCAAACATCGATTCAAACTTACATTCCAACGTTATTATTTAAAATAATTTATTTTAAATATCTAAAATAAACTAAAATAGCCAAATTAAAAAAATTAAACTGTCTCATATTTTCGGGGTTGTTACAGTTTCTGTTGTAGGGGGAGCATTCAAATCAGGGGAGTTCTGTTCTTCACAGTTCATTACAATCAAACACATTTACTGTATTCAAAATCTCAATATTTGTTTGTCATCATCAAAAGGGGGAGATTGTTTTATATAACGGTTTTGTATACACAATTATATGATTTTTAGTTGATGATAACAACCAAATATTTTTCTATTATAAATGTGTTTGTTACTGTACTGTTTCATATATCACATCATAGATAGGAATATAATATTTATATTTAAATAGAATACGACAATACTCAAATTAAAATATTCAACAGTATTTTATTTAAATATAATATTTTATTTCAATATTCAAAACAATACAGATTTACAACTCCACTATTTGTACAACACACTGTAATGAAATGAAATACATTTCATTTCACTTTTAGTTTCATACACAGTTTCACACTCCAATACTTTTCACTACAACACTCAACACTTATTGTACAATCTCATATATACACAGCTCACTCGGTCACTCAATCATACAGTCATTTCATTTTTACAATCACTCACATACAGATGCTCTTGTATATTTTTCACTGTCAACTACTGTCTTCAGTCTTCACAGCACTTCACAGTCAGTCCAATCATCATCTTCATACCTGTCATATACAGAAACACACACACAGTACATGGAACAGAAATAATTTCATACTCTAGCAAATAATATTTTATTTTTAAAATTTTATTTTTCTCAGTTTTCTGGTGTGTTTCTCATCATTTTTCATGACTTGATCTGATTCGTGTGCGTCTAGGAAGATGGTTTGTTTATGTACAGGGAAAAGAAATTTTCTAAATGGCTGCATATACACACATGTATGTATATATATATATATATATATATATATATATATATATGCGTGCACTGCCACGCCAGTTCAGTGTGCAACTGAGGAGTAGCAACGTGGACCTTCTCGACTCAGTGTACATGAAAACAAAGTCGTCACATTTCAAAGTACAAAGCAAAAAGTAGTCGATGCAACATGTTCAGCACAACATGTTCAGAATTGTCGAGTCAATGACATACAACAAGCCAATGTGATCAAGTTAGTTTAATATAATGTAGAGAGCATGGTGAAACATATCAACGTGGATGGAGTGGTCATGCACACACATATACATGGCATAAGTGTACAAAGTAAATCAGTTCTGGTGATGCGTGGAACAATTCAGTGTTGTGCATATATGCACATGACAACATGTACATATGTGAATGGTCATGAGTTCTAGTCAAACAGAATGGTACATAATAGAAGCATATAACATGAAGCCAATATGTATTCAATGGTGGAACATCAAGATTCATGTGCAGCTGTTTTAAAAGCAAGTGCAAATGGACAATGACTCAAGTTCAAACACTTAATGTACTGCATTCAATAATTCAAGCTTCAGGCAATCCAAGTTGTTAAGTATGTTCAGCATGGTGCAATACTACAAATGATCAAGCAATACATATATGGATCATTGCAAGAAGAGGTGTTTCATGAAAGTGTACAATGATCAAAGCATAGCATAATCATTGGGGCAGCATGGTGTACTGTGCAACAGTTCAGGTCAAGGAAAGTAACAAGTCAGTTTTTTAGTTCAAAAATATGCATATTAACATGGATGGTGAACATCAGTATCAAGTGCAAGTTATGGCACAAGCATCATGAAACATGGCATGGAAAGTATAACAGCATTGTCAAGCGATTCAAAACTGTTGCAACAGCAAACTCAAAAGTGCCAAATACATGCAAGTAATGCAGCAACATAAACATGGAAACTGTATGGGAATGAATGCTTTTTGGCAAGATGATTTAAGGCTAAGCAGAAATATCATTATTTTCAGTATTGTATAGGTCAAGAGGCATATATGGAACTAAGAGCAACACATCAAGTAAGCGATCTTGCGCAAGTCAGGTTTGAACAAAAATCAATGCATATTTCGAATTAATCATGCTTTTATTTCTAGAAAAGAAAATCATTGAAATGCACATGTTGAAGCATGATTTAAGTTATCAATTCATATATGGATCAACCAAGACAGGGGGGAAACATTCCAGTTTTAAACAAATCAACATACATATATGGAATGGTTTCCAGCATTGATCAGCTTCTTTTGGAAATATGGTTTTAATTCGAAGAAATGTCTTAGCAACAATTCAAATAGGCAGCATTGTTAATTTCCATAAATTATTTTCTTATTTTGGCAAACAATTGAATCCCTTTTGCACAAATTCAGTAAATCACTTTCGGGAAAGCTTTTAAATTATTCCAGGAGCCAGAAATTTGAACACGGAAATAAAATCAATCATGGGATTTCAGTGTTTTAAACACAGTGACATTTTTTGGCAAGGTTCTTTTCAAAATTCACAACAGTTTTCAAGGGACAGTGATTCATACATTTCCGGAAATAAATCAAGCAATCGACGCAATATAAATGCCGAGCATGTTTGGGAAATTAAGCAATTTCTCTCGAGCAAATCAAGGGTAACCAAAGGAAGAAATCATGCAAAATTAGCAAGTCAATTTGTTTGAAATCAGAGAAGTAAGGATTCTATAATCCTATTTAACACCTATTACATCATCGGCTTTATATCCTCAACAACTAATTCAACCAAAGAACTGAAAATCAAAAAACTCACTTTCTATTGATTTCCATCGAAGACAAATCCGAAATCGAAGCACCAAGCTGAGAGTAAGACAAATTCGAGCATTAGAGTTTCACTACAACAATCGATTGTAGATTTGGGGATTTCAAGAACCCCAGCCGCCGCCATTTTTATTCCAGGAGAGAAATAAAAGAGATCGGCCAAATTGAAAAAGGGTGGAACCACTTCTAATGTGGTTGGCCATGTTTTACAAGGGGATTACCCTCTTTTAACTCCTAGGGTTTTTTGTTTTTCTTTTTTTTATTTCAATCTTTTTTTCCTGTAAGTCAAGTCTGAACTATTTTTCTAGTGTCTGTACAAATCAAGAGGGTTTAGTTAGGTGTTGACTGACAGTTGCTATAGTCTGTAAAATCTAGGTTACGTGTTACGGGTTTGTAATATAGGAAAATCTGGTCGAGGAGATAACGATCAGTCTAGGGTTTTGAGCGTAGGGTTAGAATAGGAACAGGGTTTGCGAGTGTACATGGTCTTGTATGCGAGATCTGTTCCATCACCTAGTCGAAACCTTAGAAATGCAGCAGTAGGCATGTTTTTGCCGAAGCAGGGTATATCTGTGTGTGATTTATTTTCTGCATTTCTATTTCTGCTATATTCTATGATCTGTTTATTATTATATATCTCGTCAGATTTTTAATTCAGTTAAAAACTGTGATAAACCGTATTCACCCCCCTCTAGGGTTAATCTAGATCCAACAATTTTGACATGGGCAGCTAGTAGTTTTGGTTTTGCAGATTTATATTCACAGGATCCTGATTTACAGCTAAAGCAATATTCAAAAAGTGTTGTATCCGTTTATTACTTCTGGTTGTGTATTGTATTATTTTCTGCTGCTATGTAATGTATTGTAATCTCTGATAGTTATCGAATGTGTAATATTTATTCATACTCTGTATATTCTTGTAATCTAATTGAATTGTTGTAATAAACAATGAAATGTTTTTCTTCTTACGTTCCAATTTGTAGTGTTCTTAAAACAATCAGGGGTTTCAAACGATCTTGGTCGGTTTAGCGATCGATTCGGATCGAGCGAAATTCCTTATCGTTATACGATCGGCCCCGGAGCGACCGATATAACTGAGGCGCCTTGCTATCCATCATCCACATAAGTAAAATGTCCAAGCGTGTAAAACCCAAAACACCACTCCTATCCAGAAAGAAACACATATCCTCCCTGATGTCCACTCCCATATCTGGCTCATACCGAGGGATGATGCCCGTGAATCAACGCTAAACACAAAGCTAGTTATTTAAAGTCGTACTTTGATCATCAACCACAAGACTCTTCTTTTCAACAAAAGCCTTGATCATTGCATCTCAGCATGCCACATAGGCAATTCACGACATGCAACTGACGTACATCAATCACATGGAATGAAATCCAATGTCGGATACACAATCCATTTGCAAATCTGTTCTGGGTTTGAACGAAACCGGAGGCACCTTATTCCTCCCCCGTATGTCCAATACAGGAGAGAGGCCCTCGCACATCCGAACGATCAACAAGTACATCCGGACGACCACCACCGTAACCCCTTCAGGGTAGCAACTCCCATCAAAGGCATCAGTAGCCATCCATTTGATGTGAAGATACTTGGTCTTGCACCGTCTTCATATCTTCGACTTCTAGTTGTCGACCAATTATTTGAAATGAGGATTAACTCAGCCTTTTCAAATAATTTACGTATATTTAGAATTTCAAATCCATTCATTTTCAATGGTTAAATTATCTGACATCCATAATTCAGTTTGTATATGTAATTTTCACATCAAACACATTCAACCATCAAATATCCTATAAACCGAGTAAATTCAGTTTATTTCCATTCCATAGCGTTTATAATATTTTATAACAATTTATCGCTATTTTTATTTACTTAAATGTAGAAAATTTATTCAAACGACGCTTTAGGCCATAACGCGGCCATGGCGCTGTTTTACTTCAGATTTGATTCACACATATCTGAAAATCTAACCGTTGGATCTTTACAAATTTTATACAATTGGAAAGATCTTTTCAAAGCAGACCCAACAGTTCTAGTTTTGGGAAAATCCGACGGTCGGATCTCCCGGTGCAATCATTTGAAGTTACGATTTCAGTATACGAACTGCAGCATCGTTATTCGATTTATTTTAATTATATATATATATATATATATATATATATATATATATATATAAAATCCATTCTGGCACTGTTTTCATTCAGATTTGGATTAAACATTCCAGATAATCTAAACGTTGAATCTTTGCAAAGTTGGTATCGTTGGAAAGATATTTTCGAAGCGAACCCAGTGGTTTTGGTTTAGGGAAAATCTGATGGTCGGATCTCCCGGTACAATCGTTTGAAATCACGGTTTCAAAATACGAGCTACAGCTTCGTTATTCGATTTATTTTTAATTATATATTTATATATATATTCCGTTCTTAGATCTCCAAACCATTTTCCTTTCATATATTTGATAAAAATAATATTTTTATCCAACAAATATTTATTTCACACATGACTATTTTTACACTTCATGTATATAATAAAAATGTAATTTTTATCTCAAAGCAATTTACTTCCAAAAATGAAGATTTTTAGCGATTCATATATACTATAAAAATATAATTTTTATTGTTAAAACAATTTATTTCACAAACGAAGATTTTTAGCGATCCATATATATTATAAAAATGAGATTTTTATTGTTAAAACAATTTATTTCAAAAATGAAGATTTTTAGCGATTCATATATATTATAAAAATGTGATTTTTATTGTTAAAACAATTTATTTCAAAAATGAAGTTTTTAGTGATTCATATGTATTATAAAAATGTGTTTTTTATTGTTAAAACAATTTATTTCAAAAATGAAGATTTTTAGCAATTCATAAACATTATAAAATTGTGATTTTTATTGTTAAAACAATTTATTTTAAACATGAATATTTTATATACTTCATCTACATGATAAAAATGTAACTTTTATCTTTCAAACATTTTATTCTTCCTATGAATATTTTCCCAACAAATGAATATATTACAATGCATGAATATAAATCAAACACAGGAATACTCCAAAAAAATTCGGTAGCATAATGGCAGGGTAGTTAAAACCGGCACCGTCCCGAGTACGGCTCCTCGCTCTACCTTAAAGCCTCGCAGCTTTTGACAATGGGGGTTTCAATAGTCTAGTTCGTATGCAGACGAATTTTCCCATAAACTAATCCTATTTCGATTTCAACCACAATCAATCATATCAACCATTCGCATTTATCAGCCAAATTTCACATGAACCAAAATCCAAACAATCACAACCAATATATATCGTCCATGGTCTGTGGACAAGGGCAGTATATATGTATATATATATATATATATACATATACAAATATATTTCAATTTCGTTTCAATTCATTTCAATTCCATTCAACGCACATTTGATTTTTACAATGCATATATAACTTATACATTGCACATACACTTATACAACGCTTATACATGAGGTGTACAAGGCTTATATAACTCGTACATCGATCATATAATTTATACATCATGATTCCATATCGTTTATAGTTCAGAAATCTCACATTGGGTTCCACTCCTCCAAAAATTGTTGGAAGCTCCAAAAATCCTCCGGACTCTTCTAGAATGTAGAAGACGTCCACACGAGTCCATTGTCTCTTGTTTCACTGGATTTCGACTATATAGCAAAAAGATATGATTTTTAAATGATAAACTAACTTCGCGAAACTTTTAAACTATTATAAATAGTTTAAATTAATTAAACCGTATACCTTCAGTTTGGTTCAAACTTAGGTCTCGATCTTGCTTCCAAACCACGACGCTATAACACGACCGGACTTCACCATGTTGTAGTGCTCCGAGAGAGCTTTCAGGTGCCTGGGAGTTTCATCCAACTTGAGCTCGAGAAGGAGGCATGGCAGTGTTATGAATGTCGACACTTCAGGGGCCTGGATCTCGATCAATACACGACGATTTGAGGTGAGGTTGGTATGGATTGGAAGGTCTTGGGGAGTACTACAAAATCCCCAATTGGAGCTTTGAATATTGTTGAGTATTTTACGAGCTAGGGAGGAGAAAAGCAAGGAAGCTCTTCCGCCGTTCGGGTCTGGAGGGTATCGGGGAGAGAGAATAAAATGGATAATTTTAGTTGGCCCGGCCCCTTATATTTTATTATTTAATTTATTTAATTTCGAAAATACCTCTTTCTCCTTAAGAACTCCAGTTCAAACCCAATGATTGTCGTCCCAAACTAAATGCCCCCATTCTGAACACAATGGAATATGTTTTGTAGGCCCATTAGACTGTTTCAGTCAATATTTCTTCAAATCAAAATATAAAATACTCAATATTTGATTTGAATGTACATTTCAATTTGCCGGGGCCACATACAGATCCCAAAAATTTCATAAAAATAAATCTAGCTATGTTTGGATGATACGGTCCCAACAAAACTAGTTTCATCGAATTTGGAGACCATTTGAAAATTGGCCATTTCCTGGTCGATTTGAGTTAACTGAAATTAACCAAACACATTTCCCTTTGCCACGCTCACATATTAACTCCAAAAATTATGGAATTTGAAACCTTGCAATAATTTGACATCCCAGATCCATCATAAGTTGTTTCATCGAAAATGAATGTCATTTGCAAAATGTCTATTTTCATGGGCTATTTTAAACCCATAGCGACCTCTCTGAAAATTCATTTAGCCATAACTTTTGATTCCCGCTACGAAATTTCGATTTTTCAGATTTGTTAGAATGATATGCATAAATAGATTTAAATATTTTTGGTTTCACTAAAATCCGTTTTATTTTTCATCTTGTACAGCCAGTCAAAGTTCGAATTCAAAATTTTAGACTACCGCGCCATTTCAGGCCTTGTTTTATAATTAAAAGAATTATATTTATTTTCCGACATTGATTCAAAGAGACTTTTTGTCGTTATTATTTAAAATAATTTATTTATTCGAAATTCTCTAAAATAGCCAAAATCAATTTTTAAATTGGTTCAGATTTTCCGGGTCGTTACATGTTGTCAGAGATGGAGGCTGAGGATTGCGGTGCCGGAGTGCTTGAAGGTCGGGGGTTTGTTCTGGAGGTCGGCGGTGGTGCGGTCATGGCCTTAGGCGGCGGTTTTTGGAGGGTTTGGGCATTGGTTGCAAACAAAGAGAGAAGAGATGAGGAGGAGAGGGGAGAGAGGGTGGTGCCTGAGCTAGTGGAGGCAGCCGAAGGCCGGCGGCGGCGCGGCTGGAGCGGCGACGGGTCAGAAAGGGTGCGACGGGATTTGATTTGGGGGCTTTGTTTTAAATGACGAGTTAGAGAAAGAATAGGGTTATGTTTCAATACATATATATAATTAAATTATTATTGTAGTTTCAAAAAGTGCGTTTTCGCATTCAGACTCCAAACTGAACCCAACGACTATTGTCCCTAGATAATCACCCCCATTCTGGACACAATGGGATATGTCTTGTAAGCCAATTCGATAGTTTCTATCAGTTTTCAAAGAAATTAAAATATAAATTAATAACTTTCAAATTTGATTTCAACATACATTTAATTTATCAGGGCCACATATTAACTCCAAAAATTCCAGAAAAATAGATCTAGCTATGTTTTGATGATATGGTCTTAACAAAACTAATTTCCTCAAATTTGGAGACCGTTTGAAAAATGGTCATTTTCTTGTCGATTAAATTCATCTGAAATTACCAAACACGTTTAAATTCACCACGCTCGCATATTAATTCCGAAAATTTTGAATTTGGAATTTAGCAATAATTTAACATTCCAGATCCAATAAAAGTGGTTTCATCGAAAACGAGGTCATTTGCAAAATGGCTATTTTTAAAGGCTATATATTATATTAAAATATATAATTTTCATAGTGATTATTTTAAATATGAAACTAGACATACCTTTCAATTTATAAAGTGAAATCTCAGTTTCTTACATTCGTTAGAAAAATATAGTTAAACAGATTCAAATATTTCTTGTTTCGTCCAATTCTAACTTATATTGAATTTTTGTAGATTCATTTGAAATTAGAAATCGAATTTTCAAACTTTCGGGCCATTTCCGGCTCGTTTTATAATTAAAATAAATTTATACGTTCTAACTTCATTTTAAATAAATTTTAGTTGTTATTATTTAAAATAAATCATTTTAAATATCCATAATTCATTAACATAGCTAATAAAAATTTTAAATTTGTTCTAAAATTCCGGGTTGTTACAATAACCCGTTCATTGTGCTACCTAAATCCAAGGCATCAGCAGTAATCCATTCGATGTGAAGATCGTCGTTCTTTAACAACCGTGTTCAATATCTTCGACTTTTAATTGTCGTATTAGTTATTCAGAATGGGTTAAACCCAGTCTTCTCGAATAACTCGCATATCTTATAATTAAGTGCTATAAAAACACATTATAAGCCTCATGCCAATCCAGAATATTGTTTTACTCAAATATTCTTTTCACTATTTAAACCAAATTAAAGTTTATCATTCTTCCAATGGAGCAATCATTATTTTTATTATCCCAATCCCAACCTATTCATCCAATGGAGCAAAACTATTAGTACTCGATACCTAACACCCAGTGTGTTGTCGGTAAAATTAATTACCATTTCACATTTCAAATCTAATTAAAGATTTAACTATCGCATGAAGTAAAACCGGTGATACTCAATTTCGAACATTTCTTGAATTAGATAGATTTAATTATCACATTAACATTTCAGTCTAATTAAAGATTCATTAAAACTGTAGTTCAGTTTTAATCTCAAAAATCATTACTCAATGATTATTCAACATTAGGAAAATTTATCCTATCTTTAACTGGGTTAAAGAACCAATGTCGTTTAAAACATCATTAACGGTAAACACAAAATCTTCTTCCATTAAAATGGAGCTTTCACGGAATTCATAACAGTATATAATCGATATAAATTTCAGTATCATACTAATACTATAAACGTAATAACGGCAAGGCCTTTTAAATTCCATATATAGTAATGGTCTTCCTTTACAGAAGCTCATCTCGATTATTATCAAATCAAATTCCATTCAACTCCAATTTAATATATTAATTTGGAAAACTTTATATGGAAAATTTCCATTAAATCTTAGAATGAAGATTTATAAATTTTAAATCATATCTTCACTGTTAATTGGGCAAAAGAACAAATGTCATCGTTCACAATGAACCCAAAATCATCATCCATTTCAATTTCAATTAAGTAAATTAATTGGAAAGCTTCTCTAATTCTTAATTAAAAGATTTATTCTATTCTCAACTGGGTATAACAACAGTGTTATTGAAGACACCATTCACGATGAACCCAAAATCCAATTTGATATTAAATACAAGGCTCTGAATAGAAATTATACTGACTTATATTCAATATCAAATTCTGAAACTATTGGATATCATATTGGGAATAACGATATCAATATCTTCCAAATTCCTCAACAATATCCGTATAATCACGGAATCCAATATCAAAATATTCCAAAGATTACTTCCATTCAATTCCTTTCCAATTCATATGTTGGAAAAAATTGGTTATATAAAAACCATTTCAATTCCTTTTCAGTTTTGTACTTAAGTTGCAAAACAACTTATTCTGATAAAAATACCTTTTAACTTTACACACATGGAATTTGCCATCCAAAATCTTTCAAAATAATTTATTATGATTTTACATAATTTATTCGTATTTTTAATAATTTTAATAAGACCCTTACTATAACAACCCGGAGTTTCTGAACCAATTTAAATTTTTTATTTTAGCTATTTTAACGGGAATTTCTGAATCAATTTAACAATTTTATTTTAGCTATTTTAACGGATTTTGAATATTTAAAAAGATTTGTTTTAAATAATAAACGAATAAAAATTTATTTAAATCGAAGTTAGAATGTATAAATTTAGTTTAGTTATATAACGAATTTGAAATGGCGCAGTAAATTGAAAATTCGATTTTAAATTTCAATCGAATGTATAGAATTCAAAATAAATCGAATTTCAGTAAATCCGGAAACGTTGGAATCTATTTTACTATATGTTTCTAATGAATGTGAAAAACTGAGATTTCACAATATAAATTGAAAGTTAGGTCCAGGTAAAAATTAAAAATAGTTGTAATGGACTATATATATTTTACTATAAAGTATAGCCCTTAAAAATAACCATTGTGCAAACGACCTCCATTTTAGACAAAACTACTTTTGTTTGATCCGGAATGTCAAATTATTGTTAGGTTTCAGATTTCATAATTTTCAGAATTAATATGTGAGCGTGGTGAATTTAAACGTATTTGGTCATTTCAGTTTGAACTTAATCGGCTAGAAAAAGGCCACTTCTCAAACAGTCTTCAAATTCGACGAAATTAGTTTTTTTAGGGTCGTATCATCAAAACATAGCTAGATTTATTTTTCTGCAATTTTTGGAGTCAGTATGTGGCCTCGGTAAAATTAAATGTGCATTCAAACTCGATATAAATTGATTTATATTTTAATATTGATGAAAACTGATCAAAATGATCGAATTGGCTTACCGGACATATCCCATTGTGTCAAAAAGGGGGTATTTAGCAAGAGGAGACAGTCGTTGGGTTTTATTTGATGTTCGGATCGATATACAACTATTTTTGGAATTAAAATAATATATATATATATATATAATACATATTGGTCAACAAGTGGTCAAACCCTCCATTACTTCCATGCGCGGTCAACGTTCTGGGGTCGCCTCCATAGCGAAATCGATGGTAGAAATCTTCAATTCCTTGTCCCCTTCTAACTTTAAATCCGATTATTAATATAAAAAATTTATTAAACGAAAATGGAAGAGCATGAGGAGATCTTCAAGATCAACGGTCGAGATGAATTCTAGCGTATCGAGATGGGTGAATTTCTGGCCCAAAGGCTCAATGTTTCAGGGTGGTTTCTGGCCACCATACGACTTCGAGTTCACCATTGTTCTAGCCGGATTGGGAGGGCACGAAGGCGGTTCGAGGGAGGCGGGTCGATCGGCGTCCGGTCGACCAGTAAAGGAGCAGCAGCGGTGAATTCATTTGGAGTGATGGGTTGCGTTGTTTCAGGAGGATGACGATTTAGAGATGTAATGAGGAATCTAACAAAGTTAATTTTTCAATGTAATTATTTACATATCTAATGTATTTAACATTGTAACTCTTTCATATGAGATCGAAATTGAGTGATTTCAGATCCGTTGCGATCGTGACATTGAATACTACACCATGGGATTTACCAGAATGGAAACAGAGCAAATTAGAATTTGAACACTGATAGAGTGGAAAACAATGTGAGAACTCCTTCTCACTAAATTATGTTTTATCACGTTATAGCATTCATGTACAAAAATATATAGAATTGCCAGTGTAGATTTTTATCAGTTTTAATCATTATAAATTGCATATGGTGCCTGTTAGCTCACCTCACTCGTCCACGGACCATGGACGATTTAATTGACTGTATTGTGTTTTCATTGTGTGATTTTGATGATTAACATATTAAGATTAATATTAATATTATAGTGGTAATTGAAATTAAATTATAAATATCCATTTATAATTTAAATAGTAAAATTGGAATAAATATCCATTTACAAGTCGGATGAATTGTTTTTTTACACCGATTTAACTGATATTTATTAGGACGATATATATTATACATCGTCCACTACACAAATAATAATTAGTATTTGTTGTTTGAAAACCCCACATGGGTATTGGGATGATATTTGACATACACTAACCCAATATTTAGTTGTATGTCGATCGATTGATTGGCAGACTGTTATGAGCGTTATTTATTTATTTTAAAGCTTATACAGTTGTAAATTACACTATGGATGTGAATTGGCTGTTTATGATTACTTATCATTATTTTGTATACATGTGATGTATTAAATCCATTTAACTGAAATTATATGGTAATTGATGGAGTCGCATTCCGATTCGGAAATAAAGAATATTTTAAAATAACGAATATGTTGAAATAATAATCAGTGAATAATCAAAATATGATTTTGATGTCCAATTTCAGATGGACACGAAAATACAGGAATATATGAAGCCGAGTAAGTAGATATTCGTCTTTTTAGCCCGAACATGTTTATCAATCGATTGTATTCATTTCACAATGAATACGAAATGGAATTGATTTCAAAATTAGATATTTTGAAAATATTGTCATTTTAATATTATAATGATATGGAATATTGAATTTTGATTTAAAATTCAAAATGGAGTTGAAATTGTTTTAAAACGAATTAATAAATGATTTATAAAATACATTTTTAATGGAAATCGACGATATTTATATTATATATATACAATGGTATGAATAGAAGACGCCACGCAACGACCGTTCGCGAATTTCGACGATTAACTTCAAATGGATGTAAGGGGAGATCCAACCGTCGGATTCTCCTAAAATTAAAACCGTTAGGTTCATATCGAAAATAGCTTTCCAATGAATATAATTGATTTGGAATTCAACGTTCGGATTTTAAATTATGTCCAAATCAATTTCAGAAAAGGTCGCTATGAATGCAGTTCGGTGGCCTTTATTGGAAACCGACTGTAACGGCCGTAATTGTAACAACCCGTGTTTTTATAACGTGTACTAACCATAAATCAAGGAAGAATTAATTTTTAAATAAGAATTAAGGGAAACGGGTTGTGCCATTGCGTTCGTCTCGAAATTTCTACTTGGAAACGAGTCCGAGTTTTCGAAAATCGGAGTCCATATGACCAAGTTATGACCTTTCGAAGTTTTCAGAAGTTTTCAAGTTCAAAAACAGTTCAAATCAAATTCAAAATTCGAATTTCAAACTTCAGAACGGACTGGGCGGGAAATTTCCCGCCCAGGACCAGGTCGACCTGGGGGTCGACTACGTAGTCGACCTACCCAGGACCAGGTCGACCATAGTGTCGACCTGGGGGTCGACCTGGTGCCCGAGCCCATTTCTGAAGCAGGATTCACTCTAATGTATTTGGTCTCATTTCTGTCCACATTCGTTGACCTGACCCTATAAATACAACCACTAACACCAGTCTCTCTACACAAAATTCTTTCTGACCTTATGCTGCTCTGATTCTGATTGAAAAGTTTGAGAGAAGGACTACTTCTTCTACGTTGAGACTGCGTTAAGGGAATTGTTGATTTGGGGACTTCTATTAGGACTTGACTAAGCATATTCAACATCGACTCTCTTTTTCTAACTCTCGAACCACGATCTGTAAGCCCCAGTTATTTTTAGATTTAAACTGTAAATGTAATATGAATATGATGTAAATTGAAATTGTACCTATGTATGATGACTATTTACATTCATTCTCGTTCATTTTGGATCTTGACTCTTTGATATTACTATGACATTGATTTGGGGCCTATTCATGTTGTAAACCAAAAAGAGAAACCCCTCTTATTATCATGTTGAATCTGTTATTAGTCACATGTTTATGACTATCACCTTATGACAGTCGTTACCATGACAATACTATCACCTTATGACAGTCGTTACCATGACTATACTATCACCTTATGACAACTGTTATTTTGACTAGTATCTTATTTTGCTAGAATTGGAATCTTTATGTTTGAGGCCAATATTCCATTTGCCAGTAATGTTTTAATCTTTTATTTCATGTCATACTATGCTATGCTAGTAATCACTTTTGCCACCTTATATCCGTTCTTTTTTATGTTATTCCCTATTAGATTTATTTGTATCGATTCGAACTTACGTGCGATGGGAATACGATTTGGGTAGGCTAGGTAAAATATAAATTAGCTTTAAACTTGAACATGAACGTTGTTATGACTTGAACCTGAATATGGACATGAACTTGACACGATTTGACAAGAAACATGACCTGAAAACTTGACATGAATCTAGATGTGAAAACTTGAACATGAGCATGACAATTAGATAACTTGAAAATGGCCAACTCGAGGTTGGGTTGAGTTTGCAGTGTAAATCTGCCCAGAACCGCCCGGCAAATCCAGTGGCTGCAAAAAATAGGATCCAATGTGGGTAGTTGGTCATATCGCACGTAAAAACCCGAGGTTAGACTATGTTGTGGTGTAAATCTGCCCGGAACCGCCCGGCAAATCTAGTAACCACAACAGTCAGTCTAATGTGAGAGGTTGGCGTGCACTAATGAATTAATGCAACATGATAGGGTTAAGTCATGAACCACTTGAATATACTTAACCAACTTGACACGATGAATTGATAGGGTTAAGTCTGAACACACTTAACCAACTTGATACATAATTTGGATAGGGTTAAGTCACGAATTTGAATGACGACGCTTAACCCATTAGAAACCCTAGTTACGCGGTCCTTTTCAGCAGTAACCCACTTAGATGTATCACGATACCCTGGGACTAGGCAGGGTGGGGCACGATAACTAGGCCTATTGTAAGCTACCCCAAAAAAGCTCAGTAGGTGTGCCATTGTAGGTTCAGGCGGGCTATGGTCCTGCACGTAGCCCATAGTTGAAAAAGCAGGCATTGGGCACCCGTAGATTTACACTGTGCGTGCTTGATTCGTGTCGGTGGTTGGCACCATAAGACTTGATACACCATTTGGTGGACCTAGCACAGGTAACTACATTTCAGGATAGGACCGTATGACACAGACACATGACAAGCTAGGACTTGTAGGGAGCCAATCGATTAATAGATCGTACCATTGGACCCCGTAATGTGTCACTTCATGACACTGGGCTAAGGGAGCTGTAACACCCCGTAATTCTTTTACACTAAGATTCACAAATCAAGGCAGAATTAAAAATTAAAATCAAAATCAAGGGAAACGGGCTGCGCCATTGCGTTCATCTCGGAATTCTGCATGAAAACGAGTTCGAGTTTGTGTAAATCAGAGTCCGTATGAAGAAGATATGGCCTCCGGAAGATTCAGCGAAGTTCAAATTTCAAAACAGGTCAGGTTCAAAATTCAAATCGGACCCAGAATGGGCTGGGCGGGAATTTTCCCACCAAAGGCACCCAGGTCGACTGGGTAGTCGACCTGGGGGTCGACCCCCCCCCCTCGCTTTTTCCTGTTTTCTGTAACTGGTTCGTTCTTCTGTATCTGGATACCATTCTGACCAGATTCGTCTGCCTAACACTATATAAACAGCCCTAGTCTTCTTCTCTATTCACAATTCTTTTCTACCCTTATGCTGCAAAGATTCTTGTTAGACATGGCTTCTCCTCCTCCTCTAAAATATATAAATAATATATATAAAATAAATCAAGACGACGAAGTGCTGCTCAAGTTTGTCAAGAAGAGGTTCTAATCAAGATTAAAGCTTCAAGATAAGAATCAAAGGTTATTCAAACGGTTTCGAGCAACGTCGCATGAATCATAGCAATGCCATCTTTCTATTATAATCTAATTTCTGTAAGTCGGTTACATTTTAGATTTGAACGTTTTTCTCTTTTCGTGACATGAAATGAAAGGAATAAAAGAATATGCCTCTATTCGAATCAGTGCCCATACTCTTGAACCTAATTAAGAACTGTTATGATTCGAGGACAGATAAGACCGTGACTATGGACCTTAAAACCGTATGCCTATGACTATGAACATTTGCCGATGACTATGGACATTACCTATGACTATGAACATTGCCTATGACTGTGACTATGAGGATTATTTCCTTGACTAAGTCTATACCTTTGATTAGGAAATATAAACTATTGCCTATGACATAACAAGGACATCTGTGATTAAACATCTGTGATTCATGACTAGGAAAGTGTTGCTTAAAAGTTGGGTCTAAACCCGATTATCTATTATGTCTGTTCTTGGTTTTCTTGGGTTTTAGACCTTGGGAATTTACCTATTAAGTTAGGTCTACCCATGTTCTGAACCTACTCTGTCTATTCTTGGTTTTAGATCTTAGGAATTTACCTATTAAGTTAGGTCTACCCACGCTCTCGAACCTACGTCGTAATCTATATGCCTGTGAACCACCATCTTATGCCAGTTGTTATGTCCGTTCTCTCATGGCATTTTGGTTCATTCCCTTTTATCGACGAATTTAGCTTTATTTATAATCTAGACTGAATCACGATTATACGAACGGCGGGAATGCGGTTTGGGAAAAATATGAAATTTACTAAAAATGTAGTTTAACTTGGAAATTGCCAATAATTGGGAACATGTATTATGACATGTTCATAGAAATGCAAATTGGATAAATTTGACATGAATTATAAGATGTGTAATTTGAATCTAGTATTGACGTGTAAATCTAGCATTTACATGAATAGTGAACTAGAGTAATAAGTCTAGTTTGACGTGAATTAGAATGTTGAATCGGAATTGGATTAGCTAATTTGGCACGGTAAGTATATTGGCATAAATGGGAAATTCGCCATAATTGGGAATAACTGTTAGGTTTAGCAAAATCATGGTTAGTGACACTTAGTTTGGTATAGTCTACATACCAAAGGGCATAAATATGATATAGAGGGGAGAATGGGCCGTAAGAATAAATTTTGACAATTCACATTAAAAGAGTAATTAGGAAATAAGTAAATTAGGAATAATTTATTTATAGGATTTGGCCTGAATGAGGAAATGTAAAATAAGACAAATTAAAGGTTTATTAACGACATCTCTTTTAATGACACACCAGAAAGTTCTAGGGTGACAGAGAGGATTGTGTCTAGGCTTGAGTTTAGAAAATACAAGTTTCCTGCTCTCCCTGGCTATCCCTAACTGATCCGACGAACGGGATGGTTACTTTCAAAACTTGATTTGAAAATAAATTGAAACCCTTTGAACTTAGAAAACACGAATATGCCTAGCCCGAGGTTAGACTGAGTTGCGATGTAAAACTTGCCGAAACCAACCGGCGCATCCAGTAGTCGCAACAATACCTGTCTAATGTGAGTGGTAGCGGCTTTAATTTATTTAGTTAAAGCTAGAACAAGAATGGTAGGGTTAAGTTAACTAAGACATTTAACCCGTTCAACATGATAACTAGACTGATGGGTGAGGTTAGGTTCAGACTGACACTTAACACTGTTAAGCTAGAATGGGAGGGTTAAGTCCATAGGAACACTTAACCAACTTAACACAGTTAAGCTAGAATGGGAGGGCTTAGTCCATAGACACACTTAACCAAACACAAGGTAGCAAGACAAGATTTGTAGGTTTTAAGTAAAGTTAATACACCTAGCCAAATTAAGATGTTAACTAAACCAGAGGCTGGGGTTAAGTAAAATCTAATACACTTAGCCAATTTGATATGTTCGCTGGGCTAGACCGTAGGGTTAAGTAAAGTTGAACACTTAACCATCAGGTTGTGATAAAGGAATGGGGTAAGTCTAAAACATGAAGGGATAATACTTAACCATTAATAACATGGTAGTTAAAATAGACTGGTAGGGTTAAGTTAAAAAGGTACACTTAACCAATACAGGATGAACGGGTAGGGTTAAGTAATAAGAAATACTTATCCAATATAACTTGGTTTGTGATAGAGTTAAGTCATCATGAATCACTGATAACACTTAACCAGTTTAACAGGACAAATGAAGAAGGTTAAGTTGGCTCGAATTGACTAATGACACGTAACCAATCCAAATTGACGGGGAAGAGAACTAAGTAGTAAACCTTAGTTAAGAAAACAACGATTCTGGAAACTAAGTGGTAAACCTTAGTTGACAAAACTAAGTAGTAATTCTTAGTATAACACGAGGAGGAGCGAACGTCCGTCTGATTAAAAAGAAGGCTCCAACGAATTGGGTTACGAAGCCCGACGCTTCGAGGGGACGTGAGGGTACTCTTGGTATCCCTCTGTGAGGCTGCAGATGATCCGCCTGGGCCCATAGAGGTTAAGGTCTGTGTAGAAGAATCAGGGGTATGCCTTGGTTGCAATACATGGCAACCTAAAGACTAGGATGGACCGACGTGTTTCGGCAAGCAAACGGTAGCCCTGTGATAGCGACTCGTCGTCTACCATCCATCTTCAGTCAATCGAGATACGTGAAGTGGAAAGGCGGAGAACTCCAAAAGTCCATATACTTGCTATCTAGTTATGGGTGAGGATGGCCATAGGATAGTAGGGGCACCAGGGGCCGGCGTATAGTTCTCGTTTTTCAAGGTGTGCCTTTCATTAGTTGAGGGAGGGGTCAAGTGGGACCATAGCCACTGGAATAAAAACAGACCTTAGCATCTGCATCGGCAGATATCTGAAAGCTCCAGACCGAGTTCTGTATTCCTTGATTTGCCCTGACACAGGACTCGGGTCGCACATTACAGGACATGTGCATCTAGACAAGCGATAACGATTCGCGATACATGCGTGGGGAAGTATAGGAACATTTACCACTCTAGGTAGTGTGTCCTAGACTTGGGGGCATCGTTCGACAGGTAGCATAATCCATAGTTGGACTAGGTGGCATAACTCCTGAATCCGAGAAGCGTTCAGCAGATAGCATAAATTCTAGTTAAATCTAGAAAGCACTTAATAGAAAACCCTAGATTTGATCTAGGTAACAAATAATGAATGTATGCCGGAAGGCAATGGAAAATACAGGGATTGGGATCACGTTATCGTTACTAGTTGGGACACTAGATAGGCGGTGCAGAGATAATAGAAATCCGTATAACAAGGAAATGGCGAAGCGGCGAATGTATTAGAGCATATCCTGTTTATCTTAGCTCAGCATATCTTGTGATTATCTTGTCTATTCTTGCTGAACCTATCATCCTGGTGTTTTCTTGTATTCAGTTAATTCATGTCGTTTGTTTTTCCATGGACCATGTTCACATGCTAGAAGTTACTGAACTTACTCAGGCTTTATGTCTGACTCTGTTTTTCTTTCATCTTCTTTTGTTCCATCCCCCCCCCCCCCCCCCAGATAGTAAAGGAGGGAATAGTATAGCTCAGGTTAAGTTGGATTGTCACTCTTTCCCAGCTTGAAGATTTGTCGATGTTTGCTTGGATTCTCTTTTCAGATGCTATGGCTGGCTCTTGCTAAATAATTGGGGAATATAAATGTTGTTTTATGCTTCTTCATTTTGTAAGACAGATGATACTCTGATATTGTAAAGAAATTATTGTACAAACTATTTTATCAATAAAGCAAAGTTTTATTTTCCGCTGTTTAATTTCTGTCTATCTTGTAATTTATCTGCATCTTTTAACCTAAAATTCTCCACAGAACTTAGTGCATTCCCTTTGTGAGTGACACTAACGGACGTGGGGTGTTACACGTGGTATCAGAGCTGAAGGTTACCAGATCAGATAAAGGATTTGAAAATTTATTTTCAAAACGGTTTTAAAAGAAGCATTTTCAAAAAAAAGATTTGTTTTAAAGGCATATTCCCCAAAGCCATACGCACTATCTTTTTATTCTCTTTTTGAATTCTTGTCTCCTTCTTTCTTGAGTCTTTGGGGCTCCTGGCTTTCTGGGAGGTAACCTCATCGATGGGCAAAGTAGTCCCCCGGCTTCCATCCGTAGTCGTAGTTGTCTCACCTACGGCTTTTTTCCTTCAAGCTTATAGGGTTTTCTGTACGATGGAAGCAGTTCTAGAGAGATTTGTCAACATACGGAAGAGGATGAGGAGTTTGGCTAAGGAGCATAACCCTAGTATGAGTAATTCATGGATGTAGGTTTAGCTCACGAAGGAGGAAGAAATTATAAAACCTAAGACAAGAGGAAGTATTTTTACTAGGGTAGGATAGGGCATATAATTAAAAGGGCAAGGGCAAGAACGAGGAACAAGATTTTCAGAAGGGCGAGTACATGCTTTCGCCACCATGCAGACCTAGGAGAAAGGTAGTCCGGTTGGAAGAGTCTAGTTTTCTGTTCGTACTATTTCCTTAGGTTTAGCGCTTCGCATTTGTTCATATCCACTTCCATAGTTGAGTCTCTGTACCATAGTACTTGTATAGTAGAAAGATCCCACTAGAGTCTCAAATCTAATTGGTGGTCCGACCAGTTTATTTTTGGTTAGTAGGGATTTGAGAATAGCTATCGAGTTTTCTTATATCATCTCACGTAGATCGTCTAAATTCGGGGGAGATATTCCTTGGGTGCTTGTCTGATATTGGTTTAGGCCTTTGGGGCTTGTACTTGTGGAATGTCGAGTTCGGTTTGGATGGTTTGCGTGAGAGATGAATAGTTGTGGCAGGCACTCCAAAGAGCACGTAGTGACCTTTCGACTCTTATAGTTAGGGCATGATGGATAAGCTAAGAGGAGAGACCTCAAACCATCTTGGTATGTACATTTGGTATCATAGTTAACATCTGTTTATTTTGGAAATGGAGGTCAGAAAGTTCACAACCGTGAAGTTAAATTTGTTAAGATACAGTAGAGTAAAGCTCAAGAAGGCTAGATACTAGCATAATACCCTTTTCCTTAAGGGTGCATCCTTGATTTTCTTTTTGTAGGAGCTTTACGCATAATTGTTTCTCTCTTTCCGAAGTATATCACCTAGGTCGTATCTTCGATCATTAGGTAGAAGCCAATGGATGTAAACATGTATTTGAAAACATGTTATGGCAGAATGATTGCAAGTGGTTTCAAATGGTTGCCCGTGAATACATATGCATATGTATTAGGCTCTAGATCAGTTCGGACGCTTTTATATTGCATTTACAGATATGTATTTGTTGGTAAGTTGAGCTTGATATGTTATCATATGGATGTTGCATATGGATTAATGGCTGTGCACGCATGTAGTATTTACATAACTAGGGATGCTTTCATACATGATTGGACGCATGGCATTGACATGATTCGCATTAAGGAGATCAACTGAATTAGTAGACCGCCTGATTTTGCATTAGATAAAGACATATACACACACTATGCATATGAACATGAAAGCATTAGAAATCTTTTAAGGACAATGAATGCCTGTGATTGAATGGTTGAGTAGATGGGTGATTGGATGGTAGGACACATTCTTCCTAACTTGAAGATTTCGGGGACGAAATCCTTTTAAGTGGGGGAGAATGTAACACCCCGTATTTCTGTTACACTAAGATTCACAAATCAAGGCAGAATTAAAAATTAAAATCAAAATCAAGGGAAATGGGCTTCGCCATTGCGTTCGTCTCAGAATTTTGCATGAAAACGAGTCCGAGTTTGCGTAAATCGGAGTCCGTATGAAGAAGATATGGCCTCCGGAAGATTCAGCGAAGTTCAAATTTCAAAACAGGTCAGGTTCAAAATTCAAATCGGACCCAGAATGGGCTGGGCGGGAATTTTCCCACCCAAGGCACCCAAGTCAAATGGGTAGTCGACCTGGGGCACCCAGGTCGACTGGGTAGTCTACCTGGGGGTCGACCCCCCCACCCCCCCTCGCTTTTTCCTGTTTTCTGCACCTGGTTCGTTCTTCTGTATCGGACGCCATTCTGACCAGATTCGTCCGCCTAACTCTATATAAACAGCTCTAGTCTTCTTCTCTATTCACAATACTTTTCTACCCTTGTGCTGCAAAGATTCTTGTTAGACATGGCTTCTCCTCCTCCTCTAAAATATATAAATAATATATATAAAATAAATCAAGATGACGAAGTGCTGCTCAAGTTTGTCAAGAAGAGGTTCTAATCAAGATTAAAGCTTCAAGATAAGAATCAAAGGCTAATTCAAACGGTTTCGAGCAACGTTGCATGAATCATAGCAACGCCATCTTTCTATTCTAATCTAATTTCTATAAGTCAGTTACTTTTTAGATTTGAACGTTTTTCTCTGTTCGTGACATGAAATGAAAGGAATAAAAGAATATGTCTCTATTCGAATCAGTGCCTATACTCTTGAACCTAATTAAGAACTGTTATGATTCGAGGACAGATAAGACCGTGACTATGGACCTTAAAACCATATGCCTATGACTATGAACATTTGCCGATGACTATGGACATTACCTATGACTATGAACATTGCCTATGACTGTGACTGTGCCTATGAGGATTATTTCCTTGACTAAGTCTATAACTTTGATTAGGAAATATAAACTATTGCCTATGACATAACAAGGACATCTGTGATTAAACATTTGTGATTCATGACTAGGAAAGTGTTGCTTAAAAATTGGGTCTAAACCCGATTATCTATTATGTCTGTTCTTGGTTTTCTTTGGTTTTAGACCTTGGGAATTTACCTATTAAGTTAGGTCTACCCATGTTCTAAACCTACTCTGTCTATTCTTGGTTTTAGATCTTGGGAATTTACCTATTAAGTTAGGTCTACCCACGCTCTCGAACCTACGTCGTAATCTATATGCCTGTGAACTACCATCTTATGCCAGTTATTATGTCCGTTCTCTCATGGCATTTTGGTTCATTCCCTTTTATCGACGAATCTAGCTTTATTTATAATCTAGGCTGAATCACGATTATACGAACGGTGGGAATGCGGTTTGGGCAAAATATGAAATTTACTAAAAACGTAGTTAAACTTGGAAATTGGCATAAATTGGAACATGTATTATGACATGTTCATAGAAATGCAAATTGGATAAATTTGACATGAATTATAAGATGTGTAATTTGAATCTTGTATTGACGTGTAAATCTAGCATTTACATGAATAGTGAACTAGAGTAATAAGTCTAGTTTGACGTGAATTAGAATGTTGAATCGGAATTGGATTACCAAATTTGGCACGGTAAGTATATTGGCATAAATGGGAAATTGGCCATAATTGGGAATAACTGTCAGGTTTAGCAAAATCATGGTTAGTGAGTAGTGACACTTAATTTGGTATAGTCTACATACCAAAAGGGCATAAATATGATATAGAGGGGAGAATGGGCCGTAAGAATAAATGTTGACAATTCACATTAAAAGAGTAATTAGGAAATAAGTAAATTAGGAATAATTTACTTATAGGATTTGGCCTGAATGAGGAAATGTAAATTTAGACAAATTAAAGGTTTATTAATGACATCTTTTTTAATGACACACCAGAAAGTTCTAGGGTGACACAGAGGATAGTGTGTAGGCTTGAGTTTGGAAAATACAAGTTTCCTGCTCTCCCTGGCTATCCCTAACTGATCCGACGAACGGGATGGTTACTTTCAAAACTTGATTTGAAAATAAATTGAAACCCTTTGAACTTAGAAAACACGAATATGCCTAGCCCGAGGTTAGACTGAGTTGCGATGTAAACCTGCCCGGAACCAACCGGCGCATCCAGTAGTCGCAACAATACCCGTCTAATGTGAGTGGTAGCGGCTTTAATTTATTTATTTAAAGCTAGAACAAGAATGGTAGGGTTAAGTTAACTAAGACATTTAACCAGTTCAACATGATAACTAGACTGATGGGTGGGGTTAGGGTCAGACTGACACTTAACACTGTTAAGCTAGAATGGGAGGGTTAAGTCCATACGAACACTTAACCAACTTAACACAGTTAAGCTAGAATGGGAGGGTTAAGTCCATAGGAACACTTAACTAACTTAACACAGTTAAGCTAGAATGGGAGGGCTAGGTCCATAAAGACACTTAACCAAACTCAAGGTAGCAAGACAAGATTTGTAGGTGTTAAGTAAAGTTAATACACCTAGCTCAATTAAGATGTTAACTAGACCAGAGGCTGGGGTTAAGTAAAATCTAATACACTTAGCCAATTTGATATGTTCGCTGGGCTAGACCGTAGGGTTAAGTAAAGTTGAACACTTAACCATCAGGTTGTGATAAAGGAATGGGGTTAAGTCTAAAACATGAAGGGATAATACTTAACCATTAATAACATTTTAGTTAAAACAGACGGGCAGGGTTAAGTTAAAAAGGAACACTTAACCAATACAGGATGAACGGGTAGGGTTAAGTAATAAGAAATACTTAACCAATATAACTTGGTTTGTGATAGGGTTAAGTCATCATGAATCACTGATAACACTTAACCAGTTTAACAGGACAAATGAAGAAGGTTAAGTTGGCTCGAATTGACTAATGACACTTAACCAATCCAAATTGACGGGGAAGGGAACTAAGTAGTAAACCTTAGTTAAGAAAACAACGATTCTGGAAACTAAATGGTAAACCTTATTTGGCAAAACTAAGTAGTAATTCTTAGTATTACACGAGTAGGAGCGAACGTCCTTCTGATTAAAAAGAAGGCTCCAACGAATTGGGTTACGAAGCCCGAGGCTTCGAGGGGTCGTGAGGGTACTCTTGGTAACCCTCTGTGAGGCTGTAGATGATCCACCTGGGCCCACAGAGGTTAAGGTCTGCGTAGAAGAACAAGGGGTATGCCTTGGTTGCAATACATGGCAACCTAAAGACTAGGATGGACCGGCGTGATTCGCCGAGCAAAGGGTAGCCCTGTGATAGCGACTCGTCGTCTACCATCCATCTTCAGTCAATCGAGATACGTGAAGCGGAAAGGTGGAGAACTCCAAAAGACCATATACTTGCTATCTAGTTATGGGTGAGGATGGCCATAGGATAGTAGGGGCACCAGGGGCCAGCGTATAGTTCTCATTTTCAAGGTGTGCCTTTCATTAGTTGAGGGAGGGGTCAAGTGGGACCATAGCCACTGGAATAAAAACAGACCTTAGCATGTGCATCGGCAGATATCTGAAAGCTCCCGACCGAGTTCTGTATTCCTTGATTTTCCCTGACACAGGACTCGGGTCGCACATTACAGGACATGTGCATCTAGACAAGTGATAACGATTCGTGATACATGCGTGGGGAAGTATAGGAACATTTACCACTCTAGGTAGTGTGTCCTAGACTTGGGGGCATCGTTTGACAGGTAGCATAATCCCTAGTTGGACTAGGTGGCATAAATCCTGAATCCGAGAAGCGGTCAGCGGATAGCGTAAACTCTAGTTAAATCTAGAAAGCACTTGATAGAAAACCCTAGATTTGATCTAGGTAACAAATAATGAATGTATGCCGGATGGCAATGGAAAATACAGGGATTGGGATCACGTTATCGTTACTAGTTGGGACACTAGATAGGCGGTGCAGAGATAATAGAAATCCATATAACAAGGAAATGGCGAAGCGGAGAATGTATTAGAGCATATCCAGTTTATCTTAGTTTAGCATATCTTGTGATTATCTTGTCTATTCTTGCTGACCCTATCATCATGGTGTTATCTTGTATTTAGTTAATTCATGTCGTTTGTTTTTCCATGTTCACATGCTAGAAGTTGCTGAACTTACTCAGGCTTTATGTCTGACTCTGTTTTTCTTTTGTCTTCTTTTCTTCCATTCCCCCCCCAGGTAGTAGAGGAGGGAATAGTATAGCTCAGGTTAAGTTGGACTGTCACTCTTTCCCAGCTTGAAGATTTGTCGAAGTTTGCTTGGATTCTCTTTTCAGATGCTATGGCTGGCTCTTGCTAAATAATTGGGGAATATAAATGTTGTTTTATGCTTCTTCATTTTGTAAGGCAGATGATACTCTGATATTGTAAAGAAATTATTGTACAAACTATTTTATCAATAAAGCAAAGTTTTATTTTCCGCTGTTTAATTTCTGTCTGTCTTGTAATTTATCTGCATCTTTTACCCTAAAATGCTCCACAGAACTTAGTGCATTGCCTTTGTGAGTGACACTAACGGACGTGGGGTGTTACAGGAGCATTTCATGGTTAATACTTGACATGGGTTAGAATACTAGTACAGTTGGTGTAGCGAACCTTGAACATGCGATGGCAGACTTGACTTATCCTGTTATCTTAATTATCCTACTAGTTCTGTTATCATCCTTATGTTTAATTCCAGTTTTCACATATCATGTTACCTTTACAAGCTTTCATACTGAAAGTCACTAGGGCTTACCAGTCTCTATGACTGACCCTTTTTCTTTCGCCCCCCCCCCTCAGGTTCTCAGGGAGGAAACACTAGCTCTTAGCTTGGATTTAGCTTGCTTTCTGACAGCTCATGTACTATTTCGTCTTGGGCTATGCTATGGTTGCTTCTACTATTTATGGGGAATAATTCATTTTTGTTTTAAGTTTATGCTTCTTTATTATGAACTGGATGTAACAGAATAATTTGTATCTTGGATATATGAGCTTTTGACTCTTTCTTGGAAAATAATAAGAAGTTGGTTTTTAATTTCTACTGCTGCTTTATTTATGTTCTGCCTTGTGATATCTCTGTGCATGTTTACCTAGATAATACTCCACCAAAACTAGTGCATTCCCTTTGTGAGTGACCCTAGCAGAGGTGGGGTGTTACATTTGGTATCAGAGAAGAAGGTTACCAGGCTGGGCAAAACTTTTAAAAACCTTCTGAAACTATTTTCAAAACCATTTATAAAGAAGCATTTTTCAAGAAAAGTTTTATGTTTAAAAAGTTTATTCCCCAAGAAGCCATTAGCACTTTCCTTTGTTTCCTCGTTTGAATCTTTTCTTTTCATTTTTCAGCATGGCCGATCTTAACCTTCCTGAGGGAATACCCGTGCCTGGATGGTTCCAAAGGTACTTAGAAGCCAGGGCCAACGACGCAGGCACAGCAGACATCCCTCCTACTCCTCCCCCAGTGGCTGCGGTTCCTCCTCCTCCCGGTACCGCCTTTGCCAAAATATGCAAAGACTTTAAAGCAATGGGCGGCAAGAACTTCATTGGAACTGAAACCTTTGTTGAGGCACGGAACTGGATAAAAGAGAGGGAAGACTTGTTCATTATCTTTGATATGGAGGACCATAGGAAAGTTCAGTTGGCGGCATGGTTGTTGAAAGAGGAAGCTGCATTTTGGTGGGAAGTCACCAACGCTACCAGGCCAGTTAGGACTTGGGCAGACTTTAGAGAGAGGTTTGGGCTCAAATTCTTATCGTCCGCAGAGGAGAACCTTCAGATGGAGAGGTTCCTAGTACTCAAGCAAGGGGATATGTCTGTGAGGGAGTACGTGAATAAGTTTAATCAGCTTGCTCGATTCGGTTTAGATTTGGTCAACACAGCCCAGAAAAAGGCTGTATGCTTTGCTCGAGGATTGAACGATCCACTACACAGCTTGGCCCTAACTCATATACCCATGGGGGCAACCATTGAAAGCTTGGTAGATATGGCTCTACTCCATGAGGAAGGCTAGAATAGCAAGAAAGAGGTTAAGCCTAACGAGACTCAGAATAAGAAAGCTGACTTCAAGAAGGGTAACAACAAGAATAACAAAAAATATCAAGAGCAACAACAAATCATGTGAGACGAGGAAGTGCAACTTCTGTGGTATTACTGGACTTCTAGCTAAAGACTGTAGAAATAAGAAGAGGAAGTTGGGTGAATGCTTTCATTGTGGAGATACTGGACACATCAGCAAGGATTGTCCTAAGAAGCAAGGACAGGGGCAAGGGCAGACCTAGCGAGCAGGACCTTCTGGAGGGCAGTTGCATGCTCTCAAACCACTCTAGCTCTTGACAGAGGTAGTAATATTTTCGTAGAAAGCCTTGTTTACATTTTTGACTTTCCTGTTCGAACCTTATTTGACTCTAGTGCATCGCATACTTTTATTTCTTCTGATATTGTTGAAAATATGCACCTAAATACTAGTCTAGTCGAGGATCCCGTTATAGTTTCAAATCCAATTAGGGGCTCCGCCCATTTATCTATGATGTGTGTGGATTTGAGGATCTCTATCTTAAGCGTAGAATTCACGTGTAATGCTTCTGTTCTCGGATTCATGGGATATGGTTTGATCCTAGGTATGGATTGGATGTCCGATTATGGAGCCATTCTTGATTGTGAACGAAGGGTAGTGAGGCTCATGACTCGCCTTGGTAATACCCTTGAAATTTCTTGTAACCCTAAGGGTCCGGTCCGGTCATGTTATGTTATCTTGAATCCCTTGACTCGTCCGACGATAATTTGCAATCTGTAAGAGTAGTCCGAGAATATCAAGATGTCTTTGATGAAGTGAGGGGATTACCTCCTAAACGCGAGATAGAGTTCCGAATTTATCTTGTTGATAATGCCAAGCCAGTTTCATTGCCCGTTAGGCACATGGCCCCGGGAGAAAGAAGTGAGCTCAGTAAACAAATCAACGAGTTGCTTGAGAAAAAATTCATAAGACGAAGTATTTCTGAATGGGGTGCTCCGGTGGTATTCGCTACTAAGGCGGTTGGATCGCTTCGTCTGTGCATACAATATCGTGAGTTAAACAAGCTGACAAAGAAAAATAGGCACCTGCTTCCAAGAATCGACGAGTTGTTTGACCTACTTGTGGGATCATCTGTTTTCTCTCAACTCGATCTAGCCACAGGATTTCATCAGCTCAGAGTGGCTGAGGATAGCATTGACAAAACTCCGTTTAGGACTCCAGACGGGTTCTTCGAATGGCTCGTCATGCTGTTGGGTTAACGAATGCACCCGTGTACTTTGTAGATTTGATGAGCAGGGTGTTTCGGGAGTTGCTTAACAAGTTTGTAGTAGTTTTCATGGATGATATTTTGATCTTCTCAAAAGATGAAGAAGAGCATGCTAGACATCTCAAGGAAGTCATGGAAACGCTTAGATCACACAAGTCAAAGGCTAAGTTCTCCAAATGCCATTTTTGGAGGAAGGAAGTTCGGTTCCTTGGGCATGTAGTTTCTAAGCAAGGCATAGCCGTGGACCCCGCAAAGGTAGTTGCGGTACAAGACTGGAAAATTCCTAAGAATGCAACGAAGGTGAGGAGCTTTCTCGGCGTGGCGGGCTACTACAGGAAGTTCATTAAGGACTTCGCTAAGATTTCAACCCTTCTTACTAAATTAACAAAGAAGAACCTACCTTTTGCATGGGACATAGAATGTGACGCTGCTTTTCAGAGACTTAAGAGGGCCCTCATCACAGCTCCAGTTTTGGCATTACCCGATGGAGGTAAGATGTTTACCGTGTACACGGATGCGTGCGACACAGGATTAGGCGCTGTCCTAATGCAAGAAGGAAGAGTAATATGCTACGGGGGCAGACAACTTAAAGTTCATGAGAAAAACTATCCCACGCATGACTTGGAGTTGGCGGCGATTGTTTTTGCACTTAAAGCTTGGTGCCATTATCTTATAGGGGAGAGGTTCGAGCTGTATACTGACCACAAATCGCTTAAGTACCTCTTCTCACAGAAAGATTTGAATCTGAGACAACAGCGGTGGATGGAGTTCTTGGCATCATACGACTTCTATATAGCTTATACCCCTGGCAATGGTAATGTGGTGGCAGACGCGCTAAGTAGAAAAAGGTTAACTTTGAGCCCCTTGTTTGTTGAAATGAAAAGCCTTGAGTCTATAGCAACCTTTAATTTTACACCTGCTGTTGAGTCATTGACTGCTACCTTAGCATCTCTTGAGCTAAGACCTACACTTCTAGATCAAGTAGGGACTTTACAGAAGGAAGACCCGCGGATAGTCGAAATCATGGACAAGCTGATTAGGGGTGAGACATCAAGTCACCTCAGTAGTTATGCCATAGATGACAAGGGATGGCTAAGGCGTGATGGAAGACTATGTGTCCCACAAGTGGGAGACTTAGTAAGGAGAGTTCTCGAAGAGGGGCATCACTTGAAGATGACTATACATCCCAGAGGGGATAAGATGTATAGGGATATGAAACACATTTTCTTTTGGGCTGGAATGAAAAAGCACTTGGCAGAGTTCGTTTCGAAGTGCATGGTGTGCCAATAAGTAAAGGCCAAGTCGAAAAAGCCCGGTGGACTATTACATCCTTTGGAGGTTCCACAATGGAAATGGGAGAGTATCTCGATGGATTTCATGGATGGAATGCCTAGGTCAAGAAAGGGAAATACTAGCATATGGGTCATAGTTGATAGACTCACGAAAAGTGCTCACTTCATTCTGGTAAAGAGCAAGAGGACCGCATCAGGGATAGCGTCTATTTACCTTCGAGAGATAGTTCGGCTGCATGGAGTTCCTTCTAGTATAGTTAGTGATCGTGACCCGATTTTCACTAGCCAGTTTTGGAATAATCTGCAAGAAGCAATGGGAACACGACTGAACTTGAGCACAGCCTATCACCCACAGACAGATGGACAAACCGAAAGAGTAAATAGGGTACTAGAAGATCTCCTGAGGCTATGTATTCTTGACTTCGGTGGTACTTGGGAAGACCATTTTCCTCTCATGGAGTTTGCATATAACAGTAGTTAAAAAGCTAGCATCGGAATGGCACCGTTCGAAGCCCTGTATGGAAGACCGTGCAAGTCGCCAACTTGTAGGTGGGAGATGACAGACAGACTTATACTTGGGCCCGACATGATAAGGGACACTTCTGAGAACATTGAGTTGATACGAAGACGGATGAAAATGGCCCAAGATAGACAGAAATCTTATGCGGACCAGAGAAGGACAGACCTCGAGTTCGATGTCGGAGATATAGTCTTTATAAAAGCTTCTCCGTTACGCAATGTAGTTCGTTTTGGATCAGTTGGAAAGTTAGCACCAAGGTTTGTAGGACCATTCCCCATCACTGAGAGGATTGGAAGGATGGCCTATAAGGTAGACATACCCAAGAAGTTGGCTCGGGTGCACAATGTCTTTCACGTCTCGCATCTCCGGAAGTGTTTGCATGAGTCAGCCGAAGTGGTTGAGCCAAGCATCCTTGAAGACATAGAAGTGGAAAAAGAAGCAACATTGAGATGAGTTCCAATTCGTATCTTAGAATGGAAATTAAGAAGCTAAGGAATCGAGAAGTCAAGCTAGTGAAAGTGCAGTGGAGTGAAACCTAAGAAGACGCAACTTGGGAAACCGAAGAGAAGATACGCACGCTTTACCCATTTCTTTTTGAGGGTACATTCTCGATCTCTTTTTCCTATAAACTTGAAAACCTTTTCGTATCACGCTTCTAATATCTATATTTGTCTTGTTATCTTCTCGATCTTGTCTTGAGAACCTTAGGTAGAACCATATGGGTGTAAACATGTGATTGAAACATGTTATGGTTGATGTTTGCAAATGGTTGCAAGTGGTTGCAAGTGGTTTCTAGTGGATGCATGACACACATTAGGCACTAGATCAACTCAGTCGCATTTTCATGTTGCATATACATGAGTGCTAGTACTTGTACATGGATGGAACTTATTATGCTATCACTGGGATGTTGCATATGGATGAATGTTTGTGCACTCATGTAGAGATTATAAACTACGTTAGGAATTTGCATACATGTTGGATTCATGACACTAACATATTTTGCGTTAAGGAGGTTTACTGAATCAGTTACCGCCTGATCTTTTGCATTAGATAAGTACATATACACACACCTACTGCATATGTTCATACATCACTAGAAATCTTTTAAGGACAATGGTTGCCTATGGATGATGCTTTGAGTAGATGGATGATTGGATGGTAGGACACATCCTCCCTAACTTAGAGATTTCGGGGTCGAAATCCGTTAAGGGGGGAGAATGTAACAACCTGTGTTTTTATAACATGTAATAACCATAAATCCAGGCAGAATTAATTTTTAATTAAGAACCAAGGGAAACGGGTTGTGCCATTGCGTTCGTCTCAAAATTTATGCTTGGAAACGATTCCGAGTTTTCGAAAATCGGAGTCCGTATGACCAAGTTATGACCTTTCGAAGTTTTCAGAAGTTTTCAAGTTCAAAAACAGTTCAAATCGAATTCAAAATTCGAATTTCAAACCTCAGAACGGGCTGGGTGGGAAATTTTCCGCCCAGGACCAGGTCGACCTGGGGGTCGACTATGTAGTCGACCTACCCAGGACCATGTCGACCATTGTGTCGACCTCGGGGTCGACCTGGTGCCCGAGCCCATTTCTGAAGCTCGATTCACTCTGATGTATTTGGCCTCGTTTCTGACTTTATGCTGCTCTGATTCTGATTGAAAAGTTTGAGAGAAGGACTGCTTCTTCTACGTTGAGACTACGTTAAGGGAATTGCTGATTTGGGAATTTCTATTAGGACTTGACTAAGCATATTCAACATCGACTCTCTTTTTCTAACTCTCGAACCACGATCTGTAAGCCCCAGTTATTTTCAGATTTAAACTGTAAATGTAATATGAATATGATGTAAATTGAAATTGGACCTATGTATGATGACTGTTTATATTCATTCTCGTTCATTTTGGATCTTGACTCTTGGATATTACTATGACATTGATTTGGGGCCTATTCATGTTGTAAACCAAAAAGAGAAACCCCTCTTATTACCATGTTGAATCTGTTATTAGTCACATGTTTATGACTATCACCTTATGACAGTCGTTACCATGACAATACTATCACCTTATGACAGTCGTTACCATGACTATACTATCACCTTATGACAACTGTTATTTTGACTAGTATCTTATTTTGCTAGAATTGGAATTTTATGTTTGAGGCCTATATTCCATATGTCAGTAATGTTTTAATCTTTTATTTCAAGTCATATTATGCTATGTTAGTAATCACTTTTGCCACCTTATACCCGTGTCTTTTTATGTTATTCCCTATTAGATTTATTTGTATCGGTTCAAACTTACGTGCGATGGGAATACGATTTGGGTAGACTAGGTAAAACATAAATTAGCTTTAAACTTGAACATGGGCGTTGTTATGACTTGAACCTGAATATGGACATGAACTTGACACGATTTGACATGAAACAAGACCTGAAAACTTGACATGTATCTAGATATGAAAACTTGAACATGGGTATGTCAATTAGATAACTTGAAAATGGCCAACTCGAGGTTGGGTTGAGTTTGCAGTGTAAATCTGCCCGGAACCGCCCGACAAATCCAGTGGCTGCAAACAATAGGATCCAATGTGGGTAGTTGGTCATATCGCACGTAAAAACCCGAGGTTAGACTATGTTGTGTAAATCTGCCCGGAAGCGCCCGACAAATCCAGTAACCACAACAATCAGTCTAATGTGAAAGGTGGCGTGCACTAATGAATTAATGCCACATGATAGGGTTAAGTCATGAACCACTTGAATATACTTAACCAACTTGACACGATGAATTGATAGGGTTAAGTCTGAACACACTTAACCAACTTAATACATGATTTGGATAGGGTTAAGTCACGAATTTGAATGAACACACTTAACCCATTAGAAACCTTAGTTACGTGGTCCTTTTCAGTAGTAACCCACTTAGATGTATCACGATACCCTGGGACTAGGCAGGGTAGGACACGATTACTGGGCTGATTGTAAGCGACCAGAACGACGGCTGAGTAGGTGCGCCATTGTAGGTTCAGGCGGGCTATGGTTGCGCACGTAACCTGGAGTTTAAAAAGCAGGTGTTGGGCACCCGTAGATTTACACTATGCGTGCTTGATTCGTGTCAGTGGTTGGCACCGTAGGACTTGATACACCCTATGGTGGACCAAGCACAGGTAACTACATTTCAGGATAAGGTCGTATGACACAGACACATGACGAGCTAGGAATTGTAGGGAGTCGATCGAATAATAGATCGTACCATAGGACCCCGTAATGGGTCACTTCCTGACACTGGGCAAAGGGAGCAATTCATGGTTAATACTTGACATGGGTTAGAATACTAGTGCAGTTGGTGCAGCGAACCTTGAACATGCGATGCCAGACTTGACTTATCTTGTTATCTTAATTATCCTACTAGTTCTGTTATCATCCTTATGTTTAATTCCAGTTATCACATACCATGTTACCTTTACTAGCTTTCATACTGAAAGTCACTAGGGCTTACCAGTCTTTATGACTGACCCTTTTTCTTTCGCCCCTTCTACTTTCGTCCCCCCCCCAGGTTATCAGGGAGGAAACACTAGCTCTTAGCTTGGATTTAGCTTGCTTTCTGATAGCTCATGTACGGTTGGGTCTTAGGCTATGCTATGGCAGCTTCTGCTATTTATGGGGAATAATTTATTTTTGTTTTAAGTTTATGCTTCTTTATTATGAACTGGATGCAATGGAATAATTTGTATCTTGGATATATGAGCTTTTGACTCTTTCCTGGAAAATAATAAGAAGTTGGTTTTTAATTTCTACCGCTGCTTTATTTATGTTCTGCCTTGTGATATCTCTGTGCATGTTTACCTAGATAATACTCCACCAAAACTAGTGCATTCCCTTTGTGAGTGACCCTAGCGGAGGTGGGGTGTTACATTCATAAAATTATTAAAAATATGGAAAAATTGTGTAAAATCATAATAAATGATTTGGAAAGATTTTGGATGAAAAAATCCAAGTTTGAAAAGATAAAAATATATTTTTATCGAAATGAACTAGTTTTTAACTAGTATAAGAATCCAATTATTTTTAGAAATAATTAACTGGATTGAAAATGGATTTTAAAACAACCAGAGTTTTCCAATTCATAAATTGGGATGTATTTTGAATGGAAATAATCATCGGAATATTTCAATATTGCATTCTGTAATTGTACGAGTAATGTGGAGGAATTTGGAAGATATATATATATATATATCGTTATTCCCAATGTAATATTTGTTGGTTTCAGAATTTGATATTGAATATAAGTCGATATAATTTCTATTCAGAGCCTTGTATTTAATATTAAATTGGATATTTGGGTTTATCGTGAACGCGGTTTTAAATAACACTTATTTTTAACCCGAATAACAGTGAAGAGATGATTTTGAATTTATAAATCTTATTATTAAGATTTTATGGAAATTTTCCAATGTAAAGATTTCCAATTTAACTTATTAAATTGGATTTGAATGGAATTCGATTTGGTAATATTCGAGATGAGCTTCTATAAAGGAAGACCGTTATTGTATATGGAGTTTAAAAGGCTTTGCCGTTATTCCATTTATAGTACTGATTGGATACGGAGACTTATATCGATTATATATTGATCTGTTTTTCGTGAAGATTCCGTAGGTGATGGAAACTGATTTGGGTTTATTTTGAACTGTGTTTTAAATGACATTAGCTCTTTAACCCAGTAAATGATAAGATTAATTTCCTAAATGTTAATAATCGTTAAGTAATGATTTTTGTGATTAAAACTGAATTAGAGTTTTAATGAATATTTAATTAGATTGAAATGAGAAGAAGGTAGTTAAATTTATCGAACTCATGAAGTGATTGAGAACGGAGTACCCCCAGTTTTACTCCAGGCAATAGTTTAATCGTTAATTAAATTTGAGTAAGAAATGGTAAATAATTTTACCAATAACACAGTGGGTGTTAGATATGGAGCACTACTAGTTTTGCTCCGAGTGATGAATAGGTTTGGATTCGGAAAATAAAAAAATGATTACTTCAGTAAGGTTCGCTGATCACGAATAGTTTGATAAACTTAATTTGGTTTAGAATTGTGAAAATATTGTTCATACCAAAAATGGCATGAAACACCAAAGGTGCTCTCCTAGGTACCTCAACAAAAAGTATATGGAGCCACAATCGCAAGCATTAAAATCATTAAAGTAAAACACATGAACATTTTTAGAGTGGTACGATCCTTAAATGATCTACATCCACTTTCACATAGGATTCCATTGCCAATTTATAAATTACAAGGTTTGGTTCACTCTTACAACAAGTTTTCTCACTCTTTCACTTGTAGATTACACTTGAATCCATAAAAAGTGATGGAGAAATGGTATGATCAATGGAGTTATGATATGATTGGAGAAGAATTGGAGTGATTTCCTCAACTGTTTGAAATTGGATGGTAGATTTCTAACCTTTAGATTCCTTGGATGAACTTGATGAAAGCCATGATCAATGAACGAATGAATCCTCACTTGATGATGATGGATGAGTGTTAGAATTGTGTGAAATAGTTGTGGGGAGATTTCAGCAGTACTTTGTGGCAAGAGAATTCATCCCCCATTAAAGTGGGATAGGTCTCCTATTTATAGGAGTGTTAGAGAGCTAGGATATCATGTGCAGGATACCGGTCGGTCGGAGCTTTATTTACGAAAACTGCAACTGGCCAGCTTGTCTACAGCTGGCAACAGAACCGACCCGTCCAAATTAGAACCGATGGTCGATATATCTCCTTTGCTACAAAGATGGTCTGCGATGGATTTCATATTATGACCGATTGGTGGTCTGCCCCTTTGACCGGCCGGTATGATAACGTTTGAATTATATGAATTGCTTCATCAGCGACCAGTCGATACGGTTTTCCTAATCGATCAACGTGGTGAGGTTGCATCAAGATGAGCCATTCCTTCCATGATCGGTCGGTATGATGGTTCCACATTATTGCTGGTCGACCGATGTTCTTTCCACTTGTACAATTATCAGCTTAAGACCGTCCTGTCAGCCTGTGCTAAATGAAGATGATGGCGCTAGGTTTTTTCACTTTGACCGAATGGTACGTCTTCCTTTCTTGTGAAGCCAGTCGGCCTGGCCTTCATGATATGACTGACCGGTGGTAATCCTTCTGTAACAACACGGATTTTTGCCTGACCCTAATCGATCGCAAGATCGATCAAGACCGTTCAAATCCCGCATACGTTAACTTTGGGAATACAATACATCAGGACAACAACATAGACTTTTATAACATCAATAATAAATGTTACATCAGAGTACAGAATATATCAGAGTATATCGGAATAAAATTACAACGGAAGATAAATTACAATAGATTAATACATTGCAGCGGAACTAATCTCAGCGGAAGGCCATCAATATTCTGGACCCAGCTTCAGGCTTCAATCCAGGATTCTGCTTAACTATATCTGCAAAAAGCTACTTGACTGCCCGTGTGGAAAGAGGGCACCCGAGTTTGCAAAGTGAAACAAACTACAGGTCAGTCGTTGGACTGGTGTGAGAATTCTTAACTTAACTTATCTAATAAGTAGGCCAATCACATGACCACGCTGCTAACGCGGAACGGGTTTACTCCATTGGATTGCCAGTGATAAATAAAGTAAATCATCAAATAACATAATGCTTTTTAGAAAAATGAAAACATTATAAGACCCAGGTCCCATCACACAATGCAACGCAAACCGGAGGATAGGGTTTTACCTTATAATGGTCAAAAGATGTTTGATATGTAAAAACGATACTATTATTAGTGTGTATATATATATTTAAAATATTTCAAATATAATATCAATCCTAGACGGCATAGCTACCATCTACTATGTCGCCATAATAGTTATACAATCAAAACGCAAGGGGCGTATTGGAAATTGGGTTTCCATCAAGAGTCAAGGCTAGAGAGGAGATCCTGACCGATTCGAGGCACTCTAGCAATGTCCCAGGATTCGGACGCTGGCGAACCCTTGGATACAACCGGGCCGGTCCACAAATACTTTAGTGGATTAGTTATGCCTGAACACACGCTCCCCGATCCTATTGGACCTACAAATCGGGCGTGGGCGACCGATAAGAATAAACCGAGGCCTCGCAAAATTCCAACAACCACATAAGAAATTGTCAGCCAGTTTAAGCACCGACACCACTTCTAGCTAGAAAGAAACGTGTGCACTCCCTGCGTTCCCTTCTCCCGTTTTATACTCAACCAGTGTGTGAGGCTCGCGAAGTCATGATATACACAAAGCTATGCCTAAATAGAATGTTCTTTGATCATCAACCACAAGGCCTGCTTTTCAACAAGCCTTGATCATTTGCATCTTAGCATACCACATTGTCAGACCCTACCATATCATTGATCATCTACCAATATATTTATAACCTCTAAGCTCATACGTCTTAGAGAAGGGTGATAAGTAAAGAAAAAATTCTTTACCACCAAACAGAAATATATAATTCGTAGCATTCAACAAATACAGTAGAAAGGAATACAATGTCAGACACAAAATCCATTTACAAGTCCGCTCTGGGTCTGAGCGAAACAATCGTGTCTGTCGATGTCCAAATGCATTTGGATGATCATTACTAAATACCTTGCCTTGGAAGGCCGATCCCAATTCAAGATACCAGTCATCATCATCCCAACGATGTGAAAACCTTCGTTCTTCAATCACCGTCTTCATCTTCGACTCTTGATCGTCGTGATGATTATTCAGAATGGGTTAAACCCGGTCTTTCTAAAAACTCGCGTATTTTGTGATTAGAAAGCAAATATTGGAAGATCACACATTACGCCACATTCCAACTCCGAGTATTCTTTTAATAAGATATTCGTGTTAAAAGATTCCCATTAATTTTATCCAAGGTAAACTCTGAAAATTAAATCTTAAATCTTCCTTAAAAGATTTATTAAAACTCCAGTTTTGATTTGATATCAAAAATCATTATTACAAGATCACTTATTTTGAGGAATAAATCTTGTCTTAAACAGGTTAAAGAACTAGTGTCCTTTAAAACACAGTTCACGATAAACCCACAAATCAATTTCCAAAATATGGAACTCAACAGATATCAAATTAATACATAATCGATATAAATTTCTGTATCGGACTAATAATATAAATGGAATAACGTCAAGGCCTCTTAAGTTCCATATATGATATCGGTCTTCTATTACAGAAGCCCATTCCGATTATTACCAATCGAATTTCCACTAAATTCCTATTAATATATTAAATTGGAAAAAACTTGATTTTTTGAAAATGCCTTTTTAAATCTATAAAATAGATTTATAAATTCCAAATAATAATTTCAACGTAAATTGGATTAAAGGACAAATGTCGTTTAAAACATCGTCCACAATAAATCCACTTCACATCTCAATTTATTTCATATCACAAAATATAATTGCAAAACCTAATAATCTTTTAAAAAAACATATTTTTAAAATAATCATTAAAAATATTCTTTATATAAAAGATTCTGAATGGGAAGTATTCTTTATATTACAGAATTTTTATCTTTTACAAATATTCTTTGTTTAACATATACCTGATTAACAATATTTTTTTATGAAAACATATACTTTGTATAAAAAGGATTTCTAATGTAAAAATATTCTTATTTAAAAGAACACCTAAATCGAAATGTGACTCAATCATTTACCATATAATTTGGATTATATGGATTTCAAACACATCATATATATGACAATAACAGTATAATCATCAAATCATCCATCTACATCCAAAGTGTAATTTCCACTGTGTAAGCGTTAAAATTAAATAATAAAGCTCATCGCAGCCCGTCGATCCAACGATCAACATACAACTGAATATTGGGATTAGTGTATTTAAATTTTCATCCCAACACCGGTGTGGGGTTTCAACCAACAAACAAATAATAAACTAATTTGTGCACTTGGGCGATTTGTGAAAATTATCGTCCCAATCACATAAACAAGTCGGGTAACTTGTGAATGGAAGTTTAATGCACAATATATAATGATGTCAAGAAAATGCTTCCTTTATATTATATGTAATTCTATTGCAATGAACGAATAAGAATAATAACTTCGTCTCTATTGACAATTTCTATTTTGCTAGTTTAAACTCAAGCAAAAATGGTTATATTGTTTTGACAATTCTAATGGGACAAAAAGGATAATTTTTGTTTCGACAAAAATAAATATTTTGATTTAACTAACCTATCTTAACAAGCATATGTCTTGCCAAACATAAGATATATATATATATCTATATATAAATTGCTTTAACTAATTCATTTCGACAAAATGAATATTTTTGAAAAAATGTATAATTTAATGTACAATCTTTCTATTGCCTCTAATTTAAAAATAGAAAACAATATTTTCAGTCCTACCCTCTTATTTACATATAAAATGTAAATAGAGATATAATTTCTTAAACTATGTTCTTATTTGCATCAAAAGACAAATAAAAACGAAATCTTTTGAAGTTATGTGTTCATTCACATTTTAGACACAAATAGAGTTGTAACCTTTTAATATATGTTTTATTTGCATCAAGAAATGCAAACCAAAGAACATCTTCATTTTTATGTATATTTGTATTGGAGAATGTAAATAAAAGAATAATCTTTTAATCTAATGTATATTTGCATTGGAGATTGCAAATAAAAGAATACTCTTTCGAAATAACAAAATGTCTATTTTTTCATGGAAAAGTGATAACAAAACAAAAATGAATATCTTTATCTTAACAACTCTATAGTAACACAACAAATATTTGGTTTCAACAAATGTAAATTGAAAAAAGTCAATAATTGGTTCTAACTAGTGTGAATTGACAAAAGTGAATATTTGTTTTAGCTAGTATAAATTAACAAAAATGAATAATTGTTTTTAACTAATATAAATTTACAATAGTGATTAATTTGTGTTTCAATTCTAACCAAATATTCCAGTGCTATATTTTGTTTCATTCTTTTAATTTAGACAAAATGAGTGTTTTTCTCTATTTTACTTTAATGATAAAAATATGAATGTTTAGTTATTCATTCTTTACAAAAGCTTAAAAAAACATTTTCAATTCATTCTTTTTGGAAGTGACAAAAAGAACTCCCTTTATTTCATATAAGACACCTGACAAATTGGCTCTTTTCACTTCACACAGAATTGCAATAAAAATGAACTTCCTAAAAACTATTCTTTCTATTGTCCTTTAAAATGAAAATAAAATGAACCATTATTTTTCCATTTCTGCTACACTTAGATTGTAAAAAAATGTAACTTTTAAATCCTATCCTTTATTTATATATAAAAATGTGAATAAAAAGGTATTTCTTAATTTGAAAGTAAAATGGAAGATTTATTTCATGTTTTATTTGCATTGGAGGGTGCAAATAAAATTGCCACTTTCAAACAATATTTTATACATATCAAAATTATAAATCAAAAATGCAACTTTCATTTTGATGGTTTGTTTGCATTTAGAATTGCAAACAAAGATGAACTTTATTTTAAGATTTTATTTGCAACGAGGAATGCAAATAACAAATGTAACTTTTTATTTTTATTTAAAAGTATATTTGAGTGAATGTGAAAAGAACCTCGTTTCCAATGTGTATTTATATTAGTGAATGTAAATAAAAGATCAACATTTATTTTAAATGAATATTTGCATTTATGAATGCAAACAAAGAATAGTTTTGTTTTCAAATTATATTTACATTAGTGAATGTAAATAAGAGAACAAAATTTATTTTCAAAGTATATTTTTAACAAATTCTATTCAATGTGTAAAAATGTGTACATTTGTATTGGTGAATGTAGATAAAAAGATAGACTTTAGTTTCATTGAATATTTTCATTGATAAATGCAAACAAAAGAATAAACCTTAATTGCAATGCATATTTGCATTGATAAATGCAAATAAAGAAATAAACTTTATTTTCAATATATGTATTTGTACTGGTGAGCGCAAATGAAAGAACAATTTGTTTCAATATATATTTGCATTGGTAAATGCAAATAAAGAACAATTTCTATTTTCTATTTATTTTTGCATTGGTGAATGTAAATAAGAGAATAAATTATATTTTTAAAATTTATTAGCATCAGTGAACTCAGATAAAAGAATAAATTGTATTTTAAAATATATTTGCAAACAAAAATGCAACTTCCGAAAATAATTTCTTATTTACCTATAAAATGTAAACAAAATTGTGATTTCCAAAATATGAATTTTTATTTACATAAAAATGTAAACAAAGAGCTGGTTTCCAAATAAAACCTATAATTTACACATGCCATGTAAATAAAGTTTTATTTTACTAATATGTTTTTAATATCAACAATAAAATTTAATATTTTAGTGTTATACTAATCCTCGAACATCTTACGTTTAATGTGAAAGTAAAAAGAAGAATTTTTACTGTAATTCATAAATCATGTTCTAAATGTAAACAAAAAAATAGGATTTTATTGGTTAGCCAAATTCTGTTGTAATGGAAACGAATAAAAATATATTCTATTTGTTGTTCATATTCTATTGTAAATAAACAAATAAAAATAATATTTTATTTGTCGTTCAAATCGTGTTCTAAAATAAACAAATAACAATAATGTTTATTTGTTGTTTAAATTCTATTGTAAGGTAAACAAATAAAAATAAGATTTTATATGTCGTTCAATTTCTATGGTAATATCTACAAATAAAAATGAGTTTTTATTCGTCGTTCCAATTCTATTGTAGTATCAACAAATAAAGATACGTTTTATTTGTCGTTCAAATTTTATTGTAACATCAACAAATAAAAATAAATTTTTATTTGTCGTTCAAATTTCATTGTTCATTTTAAAATAATAAAAATAATATTTTAATAATTTAAAATAAATTAGAGCAACTATATCTGAATAAAATATGTTTTAAATCTAAATTTAGATTTAATTTTCTAATCACAAATAAATTCAACAGTATATAAAATTCAATGCAGATCTAGCCTATCATGAACAACAAAACATACCACCAACAACAATCAACAATTCATCAATCATAGAACATTTCAGATCTGAATTAGTATTATAATACAATAATTTTTAACGCGAGAAAAATAATTAAAAATAAATTAAATAATAAAAATTAGAGTCCTCACCTTGATATGGATGAAAATTCAACTATCTCCGTTTCAGCACTGGTTTGCACCATTGCGAAGATCTCTGAAAGACGAGTCCAGCTCAACTTACGGTTCGTAAAACGGCCCTCGTATGAGAAAGATATTGGATTTTAAAGATTGTATAAATTAAATATTAAATTAATATAATAATATAAAATATAAACCTTCTTCTACATCAAAACCGTCGGCCGAACCCATTCTCCATTTCAACCTCTACGTCGCACCCCCCCCCCTCGGCCACCCTGGCGTCGATCGACCACCGCCACGACGAAGCCCTAGCCGACCTCGACCCATGCCTGTAGCACTGACGAACTCGGCCCTCACCTCGCCTCGAAACCCGAACCCGAACGGCGGCCCTTCCTGCTCCAAATTCACGAAATCCAGATCCCAATTGTAACAACCCGAATTTTAAACAACGTGTTAAGACAAGAATCAAGGCAGAATTAAATTATAAAGTCTGAATCAGGATAAACAGGTTGCGCCATTGCGTTCGTCTCGGAAAAAAACGCGAAACAGAGTCCGAAATTTCGTAAATCGGAGTCCGTATGACCGAGATATGGCCTCGTGAAGTTTGACGAAAAATTCAAATTCAAAACAGATTCAAAATTTCAGAAAATCAGGGTAGGTAGGAAAAATCACGCCCAGACCAGGTCGACCAGGGGTCGACCTGGGTGTCGACCTGGGTGGGACCAAGTCGACTGGGGAGTCGACCCCAGGGTCGACCTGGGGGTCGACCTGCCTGGTCGGACCCAGGCAGCCTGGTGCACCTGTTTTGCTGTTTGGCTCTGTTTTGGAGGCTTGTGACGATTTTTGAGGACTTGGATCTATCCTAGTGTTAATCTGACGGCCTAAACTACTCCAAATCTCTATAAAAAGACCCCTAAGCCTACCCTAAACCCTCACAAATCACTCATGCCATGAAGTGCTGCCCAAATGCCAAGTGATCATGGCCTCCATCTCCAATTCCTAGAGACTATGCATTCAAATCTGATTCAAATCAAAAGGTGCAAGCTTGCTACACCAAATCAAGGACAAAACAACGTTGCTACGATGGTTTCATGACGGTTCTTCTTCAAACGAGCCACCTTTCTTTGTCAAAAACGATTCATGCGCATTCTCCAAGCCTCGCTATGTCAGTTCTAGCTACTTCGAGATGTTAACGGTAGTTTAATCATGGCATGGAATAAAATGTGGTTAAACATGAATGCTATAACCTATGCGAGCCTAGTTTGCTCCTTTAACATGAACATATGACTTTGGGTTATGTATTAGCGACTAAACCATGCTATTCATGTTGCATTGGACTTAGTTTGCCATGCAAGATTGGAACTTTACTTGTAGTATGATAGCATGAACACTTAGAGCCACTTTGACTTGTGAAATAGTTGCATAAATTGGACTTTGGGGCTTATGCATGTAAATGAAACCAACCCCCTTATGATATCATGTTTATGTAAGGTCAAATCCCGTTATGACAACATGCAAGTTGGTGGCCAAATTTCCTATGATAATATGCAAGTTTGTGGCCAAATTTCCTATGATAATATGCAAGTTTGTGGCCAAATCCTTTATGACATTATGCATGCTTATGCCAACCCCTATATGACACTATCATTCATGTTTTAAGGCCACACCCCCTTATGATACCATGCATGTTTGGAGCCAATCCCTTTTGTGGCATCGTGCATGTTTTGGGGTCTACATGTAGCCATAGTATACCTACTATGTTGACTCGCTTTTACTCAAGTAAAAACACGATTTGGGGTAGGATAGACAAACATGAGAATGACGCGAATAACTCGACTTGAGGTTACATGTGAACACGACATGTAAGTTGAACCAAAACGGGGACATGACACATAGGGTAAACATGGGACTTGAAACTAGACACGTATGGGTTGTAAGTGTAATATAACTCTAGACCAAACATGAAAGTGGCCAACTCGAGGTTGGGTTGAGTTTGTAGCATAAATCTACCCGGACCCGCCCGGCTTAACTAGTGGCTACAAACAATAGGATCCAATGTGAGAAGTTGGTCATGTCGCGCTTAAGACCCGAGGTTAGACTAGGTTGTGGTGTAAATCTACCCGGACCCGCCCGGCTTAACTAGTAACCACAACAAGGTCTAATGTGAGAGGTTGAAGAGGGCATTAATTAAATTAATGCCACATGATAAGGTTAAGTAAATTTGACTAATGACACTTAACCGATATGACATGAATGGGTAGGTTAAGTTAAACCGGACTTGGTTCCTTAATGACACTTAACCATACAAGACAATTAGGGGATGGAGTTAAGTAATTTACGCTTAACTAATCCAACTTGGTAATTAGATGGGGTTAAGTAATTAAGTCTTAACTAATCTAAACACGGTAATTCGATGGGGTTAAGTTAAACACTTAACCAATCTAAACTTGGTAATTCAATGAGGTTAAGTAACCAATACTTAACTAATTTAATATGATAAGTTAATGGGGTTAAGTAACTTATACTTAACCAATTATACGTGATGATTTGATGAGGTTAAGTAACCTACACATAACCAATCTAATACGTGGGTCTGGTAGGGTTAAGTCACAAGACCTTTTAAATTAGGCTTAACCATTGTAATACGATTAGTGGATGGGGTCAAGTTAACCTATACTTAACCAATCCGACTCGACAATCTGATGGGATTAAGATAATCTATGCTTAATCAATCTAACATGATAATCTGATAGGGTTAAGACAAATAAATACTTAACCAATTTGACTTGATAGGGTTAAGTCATGAGCTTCTTAGTACACTTAACCAACTTGTAGGGCTAAACCTTGAACTTGAGTACTTAGCCAATCTTGACATGATTCGTAGGCGGGTTAAGTCATGAACTTGGATGACAACACTTAACCCATTTGGCAAAACCCTAGATCAGGGGGCTAGGTTGGAAATCGTGGTTAACAAGGATAGCGGGAAGAGAAGCTAAGTGGTAAACCTTAGTTAAGGATAACTAAGTAATAATTCTTAGCCAAGGACATGGGACTAGTTCACAAATAGATGAGTAACCTGATACGGTAGGTCATCGCTTAGTATACGAGGAGGAGCAACTTATCTGACTTGGATAAGGGCTCCAACGAACTGGGTGACGAAGCGGTAGCTTCGGGGGACGTGAGGGTACTCTTGGTATCCTTCTGTGAGGTGGCAGGTGGTCCATGAAACCCAGCCTCACAGAGGTTAAGGTCTGCGGTAGAAGAGCCAAGAGTATGCCTTGGTTGCTATGCGAGCGACCTAAAGACTGGGATGGATTAGCGTGGAGTCGACGATACTTGTTTTTGCCCTGGATAGCACGTCGCCGACTACCTACCATCTTTATTCAATCGTATACGTACGGAAAGGCAGGGAACTCCCAACAGACCACATACTTGCTATCGAGTTATGGGTGAGTTCAGCTATCTGGGAGTGGGCATCGATGGGCCGTAGTGTAGTTCTCATACATGATTTTTCTTGGATTGCCTTTCAGTAGTTGAGGGAGGGGTCACGTGGGACCATAGCCACGGGTACAAAAACAGACCTTGATATCTGCATCAGCAGACGACTTAAAGCTCCCGACCGAGTTCCGTATTTCTTGATTTGCCCTGGCACGGAACTCGGATGGCACATTGAGGAACATGTGCATCTAGACATGGAAAACGATTCACGATACATACGCGGGATAAAGGGCGCGGTTGACGGGTGGCATAATCCCTAGTGGCCCTAGGTGGCTGAACCCAAACCGAGACACGGAAACGTTCATTAGGTAGCATAATCCCTAGTGGTCCTAGGTGGCATAAATCCTAAGTGAACGCGCGATAGTTCATGGTAAGGAAACGTTACTTGATCAAGGGTAGCAGTCCAAAACAACTTCAAGGATAAAATGGTACTACGTTGAAGTGGTATAGATTTGAATAGGAAAGCCCGTACGGCCTACGGCAAGGGACTGAACTTATACATGGAAAGAAACATACGAGTTGGGAAAACCTACATATGCTATATATTAGGTTGACATGGACCATTACATGACATTGGGCAAGGGACATTCATAGTTAACACATGACGCGGGTTGGGATACTAGTACGAGAGGTGCAAAGCAAATATACACGTTGGAACCATGAGAAATATACATGATAGATACCGTGGGATGTTATACAGGATAGATACCTTGGGTTAGTATACTTGATAGAAACCTGACGATGCGATACCTTGATTTATCATGACATCTTAGTTTACCTTGCTACAGTAGTTCAACCTTTTACCCTGGTTTAGTTTATCTATCTTGTCGTCATCCTTATGTTTACTTTCAGTTTATGCATGTCATGTTATCTTTACCTGTTTTTATACTGGAAGTAGATAGGACTTACCAGTCTTTATGACTGACCCCGTTTTGTTTCGCCTCTTTGTCTTCCATTCCCCCCCCCCCCGCAGGTTTCACCGAGGAAACACTGTTATCTAGTTCGGACTTCTTCTGCCTGAAGATCATCATGCATGGCTTGGACTTTTCTTGGCTATGGCTACTTTACTGTTTTACTTGGGGAATAATTCATGAAATGGTTTTATGCTTCTTTATTATTGCAAGACAGGTTTTGATGTATTCTGATGTAAAAGGCTTTAGACCTTATTTTATAAGGTAATGAAATTTGTTTTACTTCCGCTGTTTTATATATGTTCTGTCTTGTAATATTTCTGTGCATGTTTACCTCGATAATGCTTCACCAAACCTAGTGCATTCCCTTTGTGAGTGACCCTAGCGGAGGTGGGGTGTTACATTTGGTATCAGAGCCAGGTTACCAGACTGGGAAAAAGTTTTTAAAACCTTCTGAAAAGTATTTGAGAAACCGTTTACAAAGAAGCATTTTTCAAAAAAAGTTTTTAAAGGCTATTCACCAAAAGGCCGTTAGCACTATCCTTTGTTTCCTTGATTGAATCTCTTTTCCTTTCTTTCCTCCATCGGTAGTCACACTAGTCTTAACAGAGACTAATCCTTGTCTAGCCACGTAAGTGTTTTCCGTGCGATGGATGAAGTTCTCGAGAGACCTGTTGCCGCGTTATAAGAAAGGATAGCAAGAACAAGGATAAGGGACACAAGCTTAAGGATAGGAAACTTGTTGGCATTGCTTAAGCCACAATGGAGGAAAAACGGGACGGATAGTTAAGAATTATGGGACAAGGACAGGATCATCGGGAGGGCAATTGTATACTCTCATTTGTAGCGTATCTCGAAAGGATGGTAACGATCTTGTTAAACGTTTAGCTTTTCCTCTATATCATCCCATCAGGACTTTGTTTTGATCATAGCATCATTTAAGTCTGCTTCGATAGTTAAGTCTCTGCACCTTAGTACTAGCATGGTAGAAGATCCCACTTTAGTCCCAAAATCTGGTTGGAGAGTCGGTCCATTTATTCATGACTTGGTTGGATTTGAGAACGGCTATGCCAAGTGTTGAGATTAGAAGCAATGCTTCTATTGTTGAGCTATGGATGGATTCTAGGGATGAAGTGGTTATCCAGTAAGGGATACCATTCTCGGTTTTGAAAAGAGGGTAGTCAGACTCTTGGCTTCTGTAATACCCTCGAAGCCACGTGTAACCTTTTGGGCTTTGTCATGGTTAGATACCTAGAATCACTTAATGTATTTATCGGAAACCTCGTAGCCGATCAAGCAACGTTCGCCAATAAGGCGGATGGTTCATTCCGCTTAAGCATGGGCTGTAGGAATCACCCTAGTAAGTGCACGTGGTAACATGGATTGGCATCGGTAAACGAGATCCAGAATTCACTAGTGAATTTTGGAGAGCTTGCATGAGTACGTAGATATGGTTGAACCGAGCATACTAGGGAAAGAATAAGTGAAAGTGAAACGAGAAGCGACAGTGAAATGAGTTCCAACGCATACCTTGGAAATAGGAATCAAGGAGCTACGAAATCATGGAGTTAAAAAGATGGTCAAGGCACCGAGGAATTAAGCTCAAAGAAACACGACTTAGAAGACGTAAGGCTAGACACGCGCATAGTACCTCTTTTTAAAGAGTGTATCCTTGATCCCTGGTTTTTCCTGTAGGGCTTGCTCGCATGTTATCTTTTGGTGAATATCCTCTCGGTCCTGTTTCTATCGCAAACCCCGTAGGGAGTTTACCTTGTTTATCTCCTCGATCCTATCGTGAGAACCTTAGGTAGAATCCTATGGATGTAAACATGTATTTGAAACATGTTATGATTGATATGGTTGCAAATGGTTGCAAGTGGTTGCTCGTGGATGCGCGAATACACATTAGATACTAGATCGACGCGGTCATGTTTCATGTTGCATATGCACGAGTATTTATACTTTTTTATGGATGAAATTGAATGTGTTATCTTGCGGATGTTGCATATGAATGAATGTTTGTGCACGCATATAGTACTTATATGACTAGGACTATTTGCATACATGTTGGACTCATGGCACTAAAGATATTTTGCATTAGAAAGATCATTCAGGCCTGATCATTAGCATTAGCTAAGGAGCATATACACACACGTTTTGCATATGTTCATATGGCATTAGAAATCGTTTAAGGACAATGTTTGCCTGTGGATGATGTTTTGAGTAGATGGATGATGGATGGTAGGATACGTTCTTCCTAACTTGGAGATTTCGGGGACGAAATCCTTAAAGGAGGGGAGAATGTAACAACCCGAATTTTAAACAACGTGTTAAGACAAGAATCAAGGCAGAATTAAATTATAAAATCTGAATCAGGATAAACAGGTTGCGCCATTGCGTTCGTCTTGGAAAAATACGCGAAATAGAGTCTGAAATTTCGTAAATTGGAGTCCGTATGACCGAGATATGGCCTCGTGAAGTTTGACGAAAAATTCAAATTCAAAACAGATTCAAAATTTCAGAAAATCAGGGTAGGCGGGAAAAATCCTGCCCAGACCAGGTCGACCAGGGGGTCGACCTGGGTGGGACCAGGTCGACTGGGGAGTCAACCCAGGGTCGACCTGGGGGTCGACCTGCCTGGTCGGACCCAGGCAGTCTGGTGCACCTGTTTTGCTGTTTAGCTCGGTTTTGGAGGCTTGCGACGATTTTCGAGGGCTTGGATCTATCCTAGGGTTAATCTAACGGCCAAAACTACTCCTAATCTCTATAAAAAGACCCCTAAGCCTACCCTAAACCCTCACAAATCACTCATGCCACGAAGTGCTGCCCAAATGCCAAGTGATCATGGCCTCCATCTCCAATTCCTAGAGACTATGCATTCAAATCAAAAGGTGCAAGCTTGCTACACCAAATCAAGGCCAAATCAACGTTGCTACGACGGTTTCATGACGGTTCTTCTTCAAAGGAGCCACCTTTCTTTGTAAAAAATGATTCATGCCCATTCTCCAAGCCTCGCTATGTCAGTTCTAGCTACTTCGAGATGTTAACGGTAGTTTAATCATGGCATGGAATAAAATGTGGTTAAACATGAATGTTATAACCTATGCGAGCCTAGTTTGCTCCTTTAACATGAACATATGACTTTGGGTTATGTTTTAGCGACTAAACCATGTTATTCATGTTGCATTGGACTTAGTTTGCCATGCAAGATTGGACCTTTACTTGTAGTATGATAGCATGAACACTTAGAGCCACTTTGACTTGTGAAATAGTTGCATAAATTGGACTTTGGGGCTTATGCATGTAAATGAAACCAACCCCCTTATGATATCATGTTTATGTAAGGTCAAATCCCATTATGACAACATGCAAGTTGGTGGCCAAATTTCCTATGATAATATGCAAGTTTGTGGCCAAATTTCCTATGATAATATGCAAGTTTGTGGCCAAATCCTTTATGACATTATGCATGCTTATGGCCAACCCCTATATGACACTATCATTCATGTTTTAAGGCCACACCCCCTTATGATACCATGCATGTTTGGAGCCAATCCCTTTTGTGGCATCGTGCATGTTTTGGGGTCTACATGTAGCCATAGTATACCTACTATGTTGACTCTCTTTTACTCAAGTAAAAACACGATTTGGGGTAGGATAGACAAACATGAGAATGACGTGACAAACTCGACTTGAGGTTACATGTGAACACGACATGTAAGTTGAACCAAAACGGGGACATGACACATAGGGTAAACATGGGACTTGAAACTAGACACGTATGGGTTGTAAGTGTAATATAACTCTAGACCAAACATGAAAGTGGCCAACTCGAGGTTGGGTTGAGTTTGTAGCATAAATCTACCCGGACCCGCCCGGCTTAACTAGTGGCTACAAACAATAGGATCCAATGTGAGAAGTTGGTCATGTCGCGCTCAAGACCCGAGGTTAGACTAGGTTGTGGTGTAAATCTACCCGGACCCGCCCGGCTTAACTAGTAACCACAACAAGGTCTAATGTGAGAGGTTGAAGAGTGCATTAATTAAATTAATGCCACATGATAAGGTTAAGTAAATTTGACTAATGACACTTAACCGATATAACATGAATGGGTAGGTTAAGTTAAACCGGACTTGGTTCCTTAATGACACTTAACCATACAAGACAATTAGGGGATGGAGTTAAGTAATTTACGCTTAACTAATCCGACTTGGTAATTAGATGGGGTTAAGTAATTAAGACTTAACTAATCTAAACACGGTAATTCGATGGGGTTAAGTTAAACACTTAACCAATCTAAACTTGGTAATTCAATGAGGTTAAGTAACCAATACTTAACTAATTTAATATGATAATTTAATGGGGTTAAGTAACTTATACTTAACCAATTATACGTGATGATTTGATGAGGTTAAGTAACCTACACTTAACCAATCTAATACGTGGGTCTGGTAGGGTTAAGTCACAAGACCTTTTAAATTAGGCTTAACCATTGTAATACGATTAGTGGATGGGGTTAAGTTAACCTATACTTAACCAATCCGACTCGACAATCTGATGGGATTAAGATAATCTATGCTTAATCAATCTAACATGATAATCTGATAGGGTTAAGACAAATAAATACTTTACCAATTTGACTTGATAGGGTTAAGTCATGAGCTTCTTAGTACACTTAACCAACTTGTAGGGCTAAACCTTGAACTTGAGTACTTAGCCAATCTTGACATGATTCGTAGGCGGGTTAGGTCATGAACTTGGATAACAACACTTAACCCATTTGGCAAAACCCTAGATCAGGGGGCTAGGTTGGAAATCGTGGTTAACAAGGATAGCGGGAAGAGAAGCTAAGTGGTAAACCTTAGTTAAGGATAACTAAGTAATAATTCTTAGCGAAGGACATGGGACTAGTTCATAAAAAGATGAGTAACCTGATACTGTAGGTCATCGCTTAGTATACGAGGAGGAGCAACTTATCTGACTTGGATAAGGGCTCCAACGAACTGGGTGACGAAGCGGTAGCTTCGGGGGACGTGAGGGTACTCTTGGTATCCCTCTGTGAGGTGGCAGGTGGTCCATGAAACCCAGCCTCACAGAGGTTAAGGTCTGCGGTAGAAGAGCCAAGAGTATGCCTTGGTTGCTATGCGAGCGACCTAAAGACTGGGATGGATTAGCGTGGAGTCGACGATACTTGTTTTTGCCCTGGATAGCACGTCGCCGACTACCTACCATCTTTAGTCAATCGTATACGTACGGAAAGGAAGGGAACTCCCAACAGACCATATACTTGCTATCGAGTTATGGGTGAGGTCGGCTATCTGGGAGTGGGCATCGATGGGCCGTAGTGTAGTTCTCATACATGATTTTTCTTGGATTTCCTTTCAGTAGTTGAGGGAGGGGTCACGTGGGACCATAGCCACGGGTACAAAAACAGACCTTGATATCTACATCAGCAGACGACTTAAAGCTCCCGACCGAGTTCCATATTTCTTGATTTGCCCTGGCACGGAACTCGGATGGCACATTGAGGAACATGTGCTTCTAGACATGGAAAACGATTCACGATACATACGCGGGATAAAGGGCGCGGTTGACGGGTGGCGTAATCCCTAGTGGCCCTAGGTGGCTGAACCCAAACCGAGACACGGAAACGTTCATTAGGTAGCATAATCCCTAGTGGTCCTAGGGGGCATAAATCCTAAGTGAACGCGCGATAGTTCATGGTAAGGAAACGTAACTTGATCAAGGGTAGCAGTCTAAAACAACTTCAAGGATAAAATGGTACTACGTTGAAGTGGTATAGATTTGCATAGGAAAGCCCGTACGGCCTACGGCAAGGGACTGAACTTATATATGGAAAGAAACATACGAGTTGGGAAAACCTACATATGCTATATATTAGGTTGACATGGACCATTACATGACATTGGGCAAGGGACATTCATAGTTAACACATGACGCGGGTTGGGATACTAGTACGAGAGGTGCAGAGCAAATATACACGTTGGAACCATGAGAAATATACATGATAGATACCGTGGGATGTTATACAGGATAGATACCTTGGGTTAGTATACTTGATAGAAACCTGACGTTGCGATACCTTGATTTATCATGACACCGTAGTTTATCATGATATCTTAGTTTACCTTGCTACAGTAGTTCAGGCTGTTACCCTGGTTTAGTTTATCTATCTTGTCGTCATCCTTATGTTTACTTTCAGTTTATGCATGTCATGTTACCTTTACCTGTTTTTATACTAGAAGTAGATAGGACTTACCAGTCTTTATGACTGACCCCGTTTTGTTTCGCCTCTTTGTCTTCCGTTTCCCCCACATGTTTCAGGGAGGAAACACTGTTATCTAGTTCGGACTTCTTCTGCCTGAAGATCATCATGCATGGCTTGGACTTTTCTTGGCTATGGCTACTTTACTGTTTTACTTGGTGAATAATTCATGAAATGGTTTTATGCTTCTTTATTATTGCAAGACAGGTTTTGATGTATTTTGATGTAAAAGGCTTTAGACCTTATTTTATAAGGTAATGAAATTTGTTTTACTTCCGCTGTTTTATATATGTTCTGTCCTGTAATATTTTTATGCATGTTTACCTCGATAATGCTTCACCAAACCTAGTGCATTCCCTTTGTGAGTGACCCTAGCGGAGGTGGGGTGTTACACCAATGATACCCATCATCCGTATGGATGGAAAGCTCTCTGAATTCTCTTCGATTTGATATATGATTTGTTGATTTTCATTGAACGGATTGAGAGAAATTAAGGTTTGAAATTCGGATGATTCTGGCCTTCGAATTGAATAGGCGGCGGCTGGCCATTTAGGGTTAGGGTTTCCGGAATATTATATTATTTTAATAACAAATCTCGTTTTTCGTAATTTAAAGGTGGATTTCTGGACTATCTTTGAATTGGGCCTGCCTACTGTTGTTCTTTAGGTTTTGACACCTTCTGAACGCAATGGAACAGGTCTCGTGGCCCAATTCCGAAATCTGTAGAAATTTTAATTAAAATTACATTAAAAATTAATTAATTAAATATTGACCGTACATTTAAATATGCCGGGCCACATACGACCTCAGAAAATTTCAAAAAAAATATTTTTAGCTTTCTCATGACGATACAGTTCTAACAAGACTAATTTCGTTGAATTCTGAGACTATTTGAAATATGGCTATTTTCTAGTCGTTTAAATTTAACTAAAATAGTCAAAACACATTTTCTTTTGCCACGCTCACATATTAATTCGAAAAATTCTGAAAAATTAAACTTAGTTATAATTTGACATTTTGGTTCCAACAAAAGTGGTTTCGTCGAAAACGGAGGTCGTTTGAAAAATGACTATTTTCAAGTGTTATATATTTAATATTAAAAATACATTTTTAAACAAATAAATTCCGAAACTCAAAATATATAAGTGTTTATACTTTTTTAATGCAGAAACGCTATTCCAGACCCAATGGAAGTGGTTTCGAGTCCAAATTCCTTCATATGTGAAAAGTAGCCCTTCGGGCCATATATATTACATATATAAATTCTGCAACGACCTTTCTAAATATTGAATTGGCCATAACTTTTGATTTTAAAAACGAAATTTCAATTTTTCAGATTCGTTAGAAAGATATGGTTAAGCAGATTTAAATATTTCTTGTTTCACATAATTCTGATTTATTTTGAATCCTGTACATCCAGTTAAAGTTCAAAATTAAAATTTTAAAACTACCGCGCCATTTCTAACTCCATTTATATTTAAATTAAATTTATTCGTTTAAACTTCGATTAAAATAAATCCTAGCCATTATTATTTATACAAATTATATTATATCCTCAGAATTCATTAAAATTTTCTATGATAAAATTTTTAAATTGGTTCATAATTTGCAGGGTGTTACAATCTCCCCCACTTAAAATCTTTTCATCCTCGAAAAGGAAATGAAGCTAAGGTTGTTTATTTAACTAATTTAATTTTCATTCTTTAATTGTTTAATAATTTTATTAGTTGAACTCATATTCACACAACACAATCATCAATCAATTAGTTGATTAAATTTTTCAAAAATATATAACTTTTATATATTCAAAATCATATTTTCTAAAATCGAGTTATATATATAATAACAAGTACGTTAATTATAGATTTTCCACTCTGACTCATTCTAGGGCATTGCTAACCCTATCTCTAATGAGTATTCTCCTTCTAGGATACTGCTGATCCTATCCCTAATGAGTATTCTTATTAGATATTACTAATCCAACCTCGGATGAGTCTTTTGTTTAGTTCTAACGAGTTGTACCGCAAAGATTTGAGCTAACTAGAGCTCCGCTACCGCATGTAACAACACGGATTTTTGCCCGACCCCAATCGATCACAAGATCGATCAAGACCGTTCAAATCCCACATACGTTAACTTTGGGAATACAATACATCAGGACAACAACATAGACTTTTATAACATCAATAATAAATGTTACATCAGAGTACAGAATTTATCATAAAACATCGGAATAATATTACAGCGGAAGATAAATTACAATAGATTAATACATTTCAGAGGAACTAATCTCAGCAGAAGGCCATCAATATTCTGGACCCAGCTTTAGGCTTCAATCCAGGATCCTGCTTAACTATATCTGCAAAAAGCTACTCAACTGCCCGTGTGGAAAGAGGGCACCCGAGTCTGCAAAGTGAAACAAACTACAGGTCAGTCATGGGACTGGTGTGAGAATTCTCAACTTAACTTATCTAATAAGTAGGCTAATCACAGGACCACGCCGCTAACGCGCAATGGGTTTACTCCATTGGATTGCCAGTGCATAAATAAAGTAAATCGTCAAATAACGTAATGCTTTTTAGAAAAATGAAACCATTATAAGACCCAGGTCCCATCACACAATGCAACGCAAACCGAAGGATAGGGTTTTACCTTATAATGGTCAAAAGATGTTTGATACGTAAAAATGATACTATTATTAGTATATATATATATATATATATATATATTTAAAACATTTCATATATAATATCAATCCTAGATGGCATAGCTACCATCTACTATGTCTCCATACTAGTTATACAATTAAACCGCAAGGGGCGTATTGGAAATTGGGTATCCATCATGAGTCAAGGCTAGGGAGGAGATCCTGACCGATTCGAGGCACTCTAGCAATGTCTCAGGATTCGGACGCTGGCAAACCCTTGGTGTAACACCCCACATCCGTTAGTGTCCCTCACAAAGGGAAAGCACTAAGGTCTGTGGAGCATTTTGGGTAAAAGATGCAGATAAATTACAAGACAGACAGAGATTAAACATCGGAAAATAAAACTTTGCTTTATTGATGAAATAGTTTGTACAATGATTTCTTTACAATATCAGAGTATCATTTGTCTTACAAAATAAAGAAGCCTAAAAATACATTTATATTCCCCAATGTATTAAGAGCCAGCCATAGCATCTGGAAAGAGAATCCATGCAAAACTTCGACAAATCTTCAAGCTGGAAAGAGTGGCAGTCCAACTTAACCTAAGCTAAACTATTCCCTCCTTTACTACCTGGGGGGGGAACAGAAGAAAAGAAGACGAAAGAAAAACAGAGTCAGACATAAAGCCTGAGTAAGTTCAGTAACTTCTAGCATGTGAACATGGAAAACAAAACGACATGAATTAACTGAATACAAGATAACACCATGATGATAGGGTCAGCAAGATTAGACAAGATCAACACAAGATATGCTACGATAAGATAAACTGGATGTTCTCTAATACTTTCGCCGCTTCGCCATTTCCTTGTTATACGGATTTCTATTATCTCTGCACCACCTAACTAATGTCCCAACTAGTAACCCTACCGTGATCCCAATCCCTGTATTTTCCATCGCCTTCAGGCATCCATTTATTTATTTGTTACCTAGATTTAATCTAGGGTTTTCTACCAAGTGCCTTCTAGATTCAACTAGAGTTTATGCTGTCTGCTGAACGCTTCTCGGATTCAGGGTTTATGCCCCCTAGTCCAATCGATGCCCCAAGTCTAGGACACACTACCTAGAGTGGTATATGTTCCTATACTTCCCCACGCATGTATCGCGAACCATTATCGCTTGTCTAGATGCACATGTCCTGTAATGTGCAGTCCGAGTCCTGTGTCAGGGCAAATCAAGGAATACTGAACTTGGTCGGGAGCTTTCAGATATCTGCCGATGCAGATGCTAAGGTCTGTTTTTATTCCAGTGGCTATGGTCCCACTTGACCCCTCCCTCAACTACTGAAAGGCACACCTTGTAAAATGAGAACTATACGCCGGCCCCCGGTGCCCCACTATCCTATGGCCATCCTCACCCATAATTAGATAGCAACTATATGGTATTTTGGAGTTCTCCGCCTTTCTGCTTCACGTATCTCGATTGACTGAAGATGGATGGTAGACGACGAATCGCTATCACAGGGCTACCGTTTGCTCGCCGAATCACGTCGGTCCATCCTAGTCTTTAGGTTGCCATGTATTGCAACCAAGGCATACCCCTAGTTCTTCTATGTAGATCTTAACCTCTATGGGCCCAGGTGGATCATCTGCAGCCTCACAGAGGGATACTAAGAGTACCCTCACGTCCCCTCGAAGCCTCGGGCTTCGTAACCCAATTCGTTGGAGCCTTCTATCTACTCAGGCGGACGTTCGCTCCTTCCCGTGTTATACTAAGAATTACTACTTAGTTTTACTAACTAAGATTTACCACTTAGTTTCCTAAATCGTTGTTTTCTTAACTAAGGTTTACTACTTAGTTCCCTTTCTCGTCAATTTGGATTGGTTAAGTGTCATTAGTCAATTCAAGCCAACTTAACCCTCTTCATTCATCCTGTTATACTGGTTAAGTGTTATCAGTAATTCATGTTGACTTAACCCCACCACAAACCAAGTTATATTGGTTAAGTATTTCTTATTACTTAACCCTACCCATTCACTCTGTATTGGTTAAGTGTTCCTTTTTAACTTAACCTTGCCCGTCTGCCTTAACTAACATATTATTAATGGTTAAGTATTATCCCTTTATGTTTTAGACTTAACCTCATTCCATTATCACAACCTGATGGTTAAGTGTTCAGGTTTACTTAACCCTACAGTCTAGCCAAGCTAACATATCAAAATTGGCTAAGTGTATTAGATTTTACTTAATCCCAACCTCTAGTCTAGTTAACATATTGATTTGGCTAAGTGTATTAACTTTACTTAACCCCTACGAGTCTCGTTTTGCTACCTTGAGTTTGGTTAAGCATCTCTATGGACTTAGCCCACCCATTCTAGCTTAACTGTGTTGAGTTGGTTAAGTGTTCCTATGGACTTAACCCTCCCATTCTAGCGTAACTGTGTTTAGTGTCCGTCTGAACCTAACCCCACCCATCAGTTTAGTTATCATGTTGAACCGGTAAAGTGTCTTAGTTAATTTAACCCTACCATTATTCTTCTAGCTTTAACTAAATAAATTAAAGCCGCTACCACTCACATTAGACAGGTATTGTTGCGACTACTGGATGTGCCGGTTGGTTCCGGGCAGGTTCCCATCGCAACTCAGTCTAACCTCGGGCTAGGCATATTCATGTTTTCTAAGTTCAAAGGGTTTTCAATTTATTTTCAAATCAAGTTTTGAAAGTAACCATCCCGTTCGTCGGATCAGTTAGGGATAGCCAGGGAGAGCAGGAAACTTGTATTTTCCAAACCCAATCCTAGACACTATCCTCTCTATCACCATAGAACTTTCTGGTGTGCTATTAAAAGAGATGTCGTTGATAAACCTTTAATTTGTCTAAATTTATATTTCCTCATTCAGGCCAAATTCTATAAGTTAATTATTTCTAATTCACTTATTTCCTAATTACTCTTTTAATGTAAGTTGTCTACGTTCATTCTTATGTCCCATTTCCCCTTCTCAATCATATTTATGCTTTTTGGTATGTGGACTATACCAAATTAAGAGTCACTAACCATGATTTTGCTAGACCTGCCAATTACTCCCAATTATGGCCAATTTCACATTTATGCCAATATACTTACCGTGCCAAATTAGCTAATCCAATTCCGATTCAACATTCTAATTCAAGACTTATTACTCTAGTTCATTATTCATGTAAATGCTAGATTTACACGTCAATACTAGATTCAAATTACACATCTTATAATTCATGTCAAATTTATCCAATTTGCATTTCTATGAACATGCCATAGTACATATTCCCGATTTATGTCAATTTCCAAGATTATAACTATGTTTTTGGTAAATTTCATATTTTGCCCAAATCGTATTTCCACCGTTCATGATTCAATCTAGATTGTAAATAAAACTAGATTCGTCGATAAAAGGGAATGAACCAAAATGCTGTGATAGAACGGACATATTACCTGGCCTAAGATGGTAGCTCACAGGCATATAGATTACGGCGTAGGTTGAAGAGCGTGGGTAGACCTAACTTAATAGGTAAATTCCCAAGATCTAAAACCAAGGTTAGACAGAGTAGGTTCAGAACATGGGTATACCTAACTTAATAGGTAAATTCCCAAGGTCTAAAACCAAAGATAACCAAGAATAGAAAGAATAGATAATCGGGTTTAGACCCAATTTTATAGTCACAAAACTTAAGCAACACTTTCCTAGCCAAGAATCACAGGTGTTTTAATCACAGATGTCCTTGTTATGTCATAGGCAATAGTTTATATTTCCTAATCAAAGGCATAGGCTTAGTCAAGGAAATAATCCTCATAGTCATAGTCACAGTCATAGGAAATGTTCATAGTCATAGGCAATGTCCATAGTCATATGCAATGGTTTTAAGGTCCATAGTTTCATAGTCACAGTCTTATTTGTCCTCGAATCATAACAGTTCATAATTTGGTTCAAGAGTATAGGCACTGATTCGAATAGAGAGAGAGAGAGATTTGGCATATTCTTTTATTCCTTTAATTTCATGTCACGAACAGAGAAAAACGTTCAAATCTAGAAATAACTGATTTACAGAGATTAGATTAGAATAGAAAGGAGGCGTTGCTATGATTCATGTGACGTTTAGCCTTTAATCCTTATCTTGAAGCTTTGAATCTCTTCTAGACAACTTGAGCAGCATAGCCTTGTCTTGGATTTTTGTATTATCTTATTTTTATTTATTTATATATTTTTTCAGAGGCAGCATAAGGATAGAAAAGAATTGTGAATGAAGAAGAAGACCAGGGCTGTTTATATAGTGTAGAAGTCAACGAATCTGGTCAGAAGGGCGTCCAGATATAGAGAAACGAATCAGGTTCAGAAAGCCGGAAAAAGCGGGGGGGGGGGGGGGGGGGTCGACTACCCAGTCGACCTCGGGGGGGGGGGGTCGACTACCCAGTCGACTCCCCAGTCGACCTGGGGGGGTCGACTCCCCAGTCGACCTGGGGGGGTCGACTACCCAGTCGACCTGGGTCCCTTCTGAGTCTGTTTTGAAATTTGAACTTTGCTTAAACTTCCGGAGGCCATATCTTCCTCATACAGACTTCGATTTATGCAAACTCGGACTCGTTTTCATGTAGAATTCCGAGATAAACGCAATGGCGCAGCTCGTTTCCCTTGATTTTGATTTTAACTTTTAATTCTGCCTTGATTTGTAATTCTTAGTGTTACAGAACTACGGGGTGTTACATTCTCCCCCACTTAAAAGGATTTCGTTCCCGAAATCTTCAAGTTAGGAAGAATGTGTCCTACCATCAAATCACCCATCTACTCAACCATTCACTCACAGGCATCCATTGTCCTTAAAAGATTTCTAATGCTTTCATGTTCATATGCATGGTGTGTGTATATGTCTTTACCTACTGTAAAATCAGGCGGTCTACTGATTCAGTTGACCTCCTTAATGCGAGTCATGTCAGTGCCATGCGTCCAACCATGTATGCAAGCATCCCTAGTTATGTAAATACTATATGCGTGCACGGCCATTCATCCATATGCAACAGCCATGTGATAACATATCAATTTCAATTTACAAACAAATACATATCTGTAAATGTAATATGAAAGCGTCTGGACTGATCTAGTGCCTAATACGTATGCATATGCATCCACGAGCAACCATTAGCAATTACTTGCAACCACCAACCATAACATGTTTCAAATACATGTTTACATCCATTGGCTTCTAACTAAAGATCGAGGATACGACCTAGAGGATATACTTTGGAAAGAGAGAAACAATTATGCGTAAAGCTCCTACCAAAGAAATCAAGGATGCACCCTTAAGGAAAACGGTATGTTGCTAGTATCTAGCCTTCTTGAGCTTTACTCCACTGTATCCTAACTAATTTAACTTCACGATTGTGAAGTTCTGGATCTCCATTTTCAAAATAAACAGATGTCAATCACGGTACCAGGTATACGTACTAAGATGATTAGAGGTTTCCCTCTTATCCGCCATGCCATAACTATAAGAGTAGAAAGGTCACTACGTGCTCTTTGGAGTGCCTGCCACAACTATTCATCTCTCACGCAAACCATCCAAACCAAACTCGACATTCCTCAAGTACAAGCCCCAAAGGCCTAAACCAATATCAGACAAGCACCCAAGGAATATCTCCCCCGAATTTAGACGATCTACGTGAGATGATATAAGCAAACTCGATAGCTATTCTCAAATCCCTACAAACCAAAAATTAACTGGTCGGACCACCAATTGGATTTGAGACTCTAGTGGTATCTTTCTACTATACAAGTACTATGGTGTAGAGACCCAACTATGGAAGTGGATATGAACAAATGAGAAGCGCTAGAACCTAAGTAAATAGTACGAACAGAAAACTAGACTCTTCCAAACGGACTACCTTTCTCCTAGGTACGCTTGGTGGCGAAAGCATGTACTTGTCCTTCTAAAAATCCCGTCCTCGTTCTTGCCCTAGTCCTTAAGTATATGCCCTATCATACCCTAGTAAAGATACTTCATCTTGTCTTAGGCTTTATGATTTCTTCCTCCTTCGTGAGCTAAATCTACACCCATGAATTCCTCATCCTAGTGTTATGCTCCTTAGCCAAATTCCTCATCCCTTCTGTGTGTAGTCATGTTGACAAATCTCTCGAAAACTGGCTCCATCATCCGGAAAACCCTATAAGCTTCGAAAGAAAACTGGTCGTAGATGAAACAACTACGGATATGGATGGAAGCCGGGCACTACTTTGCCCTTCGATGAGGTTACCTCCCCGAAAGCCAGGAGCCCCAGAGACTCAAGAAAGAAGGAGACAGGAATTTGAACAGAGGAAGAGAAGATAGTGCGTATGGCTTTGGGGAATATGTCTTTAAAACAAATCTTTTCTCTTGAAAATGCTTCTTTTTAAAACCGTTTTGAAAATAATTTTTCAAATCTTTTATCTGATCCGGTAACCTTTAGCTATGATACCACGTGTAAAACCCCACATCCGTTAGTGTCCCTCACAAAGGGAATGCACTAAGTTCTGTGGAGCATTTTGGGTAAAAGATGCAGATAAATTACAAGATAGACAGAGATTAAACAGCGGAAAATAAAACTTTTCTTTATTGATAAAATAGTTTGTACAATGATTTCTTTACAATATCAGAGTATCATCTGTCTTACAAAATAAAGAAGCATAAAAATACGTTTATATTCCCCAATGTAGTAAGAGCCAGCCATAGCATCTGGAAAGAGAATCCAAGCAAAACTTCGACAAATCTTCAAGCTGGAAAGAGTGGCAGTCCAACTTAACCTGAGCTAAACCATTCCCCCCTTTACTACCTGGGGGGGGGGGGGTGGGGGACGGAAGAAAAGAAGACGAAAGAAAAACAGAGTCAGACATAAAGCCTGAGTAAGTTCAGTAACTTCTAGCATGTGAACATGGAAAACAAAACGACATGAATTAATTGAATACAAGATAACACCATGATGATAGGGTCAGCAAGATTAGACAAGATCGACACAAGATATGCTACGATAAGATAAACTGGATGTTCTCAAATACTTTCGCCGCTTCGCCATTTCCATGTTATACGGATTTCTATTATCTCTGCACCACCTAACTAATGTCCCAACTAGTAACGCTAACGTGATCCCAATCCCTGTATTTTCCATCGCCTTCAGGCATCCATTTATTTATTTGTTACCTAGATTTAATCTAGGGTTTTCTACCAAGTGCCTTCTAGATTCAACTAGAGTTTATGCTGTCTGCTGAGCGCTTCTCGGATTCAGGGTTTATGCCCCCTAGTAAAATCGATGCCCCAAGTCTAGGACACACTACCTAGAGTGGTATATGTTCCTATACTTCCCCACGCATGTATCGCGAACCGTTATCGCTTGTCTAGATGCACATGTCCTGTAATGTGCAGTCCGAGTCCTGTGTCAGGGCAAATCAAGGAATACAGAACTCGGTCGGGAGCTTTCAGATATCTGCCGATGCAGATGCTAAGGTCTGTTTTTATTCCAGTGGCTACGGTCCCACTTGACCCCTCCCTCAACTAATGAAAGGCACACCTTATAAAATGACAACCATACGCCGGCCCCCGGTGCCCCACTATCCTATGGCCATCCTCACCCATAACTAGATAGCAAGTATATAGTCTTTTGGAGTTCTCCGCGTTTCCACTTCACGTATCTCGATTGACTGAAGATGGATGGTAGACGACGAGTCGCTATCACAGGTCCACCGTTTGCTCGTCGAATCACGCCGGTCCATCCTAGTCTTTAGGTTGCCATGTATTGCAACCAAGGCATACCCCTGGTTCTTCTATGCAGACCTTAACCTCTGTGGGACCAGGAGGATCATCTGCAGCCTCACATAGGGATAGCAAGAGTACCCTCACGTCCCCTCGGAGCCTCGGGCTTCGTAACCCAATTCGTTGGAGCCTTCTTTCTACTCAAACGGACGTTCGCTCCTTCCTGTGTTATACTAAGAATTACTACTTAGTTTTACTAACTAAGATTTACCACTTAGTTTCCAGAATCGTTGTTTTCTTAACTAAGGTTTACTACTTAGTTCCCTTTCCCGTCAATTTGGATTGGTTAAGTGTCGTTAGTCAATTCAAGCCAACATAACCCTCTTCATTCATCCTGTTATACTGGTGAAGTGTTATCAGTAATTCATGTTGACTTAACCCCACCACAAACCAAGTTATATTGGTTAAGTATTTCTTATTACTTAACCCTGCCCATTCACCCTGTATTGGTTAAGTGTTCCTTTTTAACTTAACCTTGCCTGTTTGTCTTAACTAACATGTTATTAATGGTTAAGTATTATCCCTTCATGTTTTAGACTTAACCTCATTACTTTATCACAACCTGATGGTTAAATGTTCAGGTTTACTTAACCCTACAGTCTAGCCCAGCTAACATATCAAAATTGGTTAAGTGTATTAGATTTTACTTAATCCGAACCTCTAGTCTAGTTAACATATTGATTTGGCTAAGTGTATTAACTTTACTTAAGCCCTACGAGTCTCGTTTTGCTACCTTGAGTTTGGTTAAGTGTCTCTATGGACTTAGCCCACCCATTCTAGCTTAACTGTGTTGAGTTGGTTAAGTGTTCCTATGGACTTAACCCTCCCATTCTAGCGTAACTGTGTTAAGTGTCAGTCTGAACCTAACCCCACCCATCAGTTTAGTTATCATGTTGAACCGGTTAAGTGTCTTAGTTAACTTAACCCTACCATTCTTGTTCTAGCTTTAACTAAATAAATTAAAGCCGCTACCACTCACATTAGACAGGTATTGTTGCGACTACTAGATGTGCCGGTTGGTTCCGGGCAGGTTTACATCGCAACTCAGTCTAACCTCGGGCTAGGCATATTCATGTTTTCTAAGTTCAAAGGGTTTTCAATTTATTTTCAAATCAAGTTTTGAAAGTAACCATCCCGTTCGTCGGATCAGTTAGGGATAGCCAGGGAGAGCAGGAAACTTGTATTTTCCAAACCCAAGCCTAGACACTATCCTCTCTGTCACCCTAGAACTTTCTGGTGTGATAATAAAAGAGATGTCGTTGATAAACCTTTATTTGTCTAAATTTATATTTCCTCATCCAGGCCAAATTTTATAAGTAAATTATTTCTAATTTACTTATTTCCTAATTACTCTTTTAATGTAAGTTGTCTACATTCATTCTTATGGCCCATTTCCCCTTCTAAATCATATTTATGCTTTTTGGTATGTGGACTATACCAAATTAAGTATCACTAGCCATGATTTTTCTAAACCTGCCAATTACTCCCAATTATGGCCAATTTCACATTTATGCCAATATACTTACCGTGCCAAATTAGCTAATCCAATTCCGATTCAACATTCTAATTCTAGACTTATTACTCTAGTTCACTATTCATGTAAATGCTAGATTTACACGTCAATACTAGATTCAAATTACACATCTTATAATTCATGTCAAATTTATCCAATTTGCATTTCTATGAACATGACATAGTACATATTCCCAATTTATGTCAATTTCCAAGTTTATAACTATGTTTTTGGTAAATTTAATATTTTGCCCAAATCGTATTCCCACCGTACATGATTCAATCTAGATTGTAAATAGAGCTAGATTCGTCGATAAAAGGGAATGAACCAAAATGCCGTGATAGAACGGACATAACAACTAGCCTAAGATGGTAGTTTACAGGCATATAGATTACGGCGTAGGTTGAAGAGCGTGGCTAGACCTAACTTAATAGGTAAATTCCCAAGATCTAAAACCAAGGATAGACAGAGTAGGTTCAGAACATGGGTAGACCTAACTTAATAGGTAAATTCCCAAGGTCTAAAACCAAAGATAACCAAGAATAGACAGAATAGATAATCGGGTTTAGACCCAATTTTATAGTCACAAAACTTAAGCAACACTTTCCTAGCCATGAATCACAGGTGTTTTAATCACAGATGTCCTTGTTGTGTCATAGGCAATAGTTTATATTTCCTAATCAAAGGCATAGGCTTAGTCAAGGAAATAATCCTCATAGTCACAGTCACAGTCATAGGAAATGTTCATAGTCATAGGCAATGTCCATAGTCATAGGCAATGGTTTTAAGGTCCATAGTTTCATAGTCACGGTCTTATTTGTCCTCGAATCATAACAGTTCTTAATTAGGTTCAAGAGTATAGGCACTGATTCGAATAGAGAGAGAGAGATTTGGCATATTCTTTTATTCCTTTAATTTCATGTCACGAACAGAGAAAAACGTTCAAATCTAGAAATAACTGACTTACAGAGATTAGATTAGAATAGAAAGGAGGCGTTGCTATGATTCGTGTGACGTTTAGCCTTTAATCCTTATCTTGAAGCTTTGAATCTCTTCTAGACAACTTGATCAGCATAGCCTTGTCTTGGATTTTTGTATTATCTTATTTTTATTTATTTATATATTTTTTCAGAGGAAGCATAAGGATAGAAAAGAATTGTGAATGAAGAAGAAGACCAGGGCTGTTTATATAGTGTAGAAGTCAACGAATCTGGTCAGAAGGGCGTCCGGATACAGAGAAACGAATCAGGTTCAGAAAGATGGAAAAAGCGGGGGGGGTCGACTACCCAGTCGACCTGGGAGGGGGTCGACTACCCAGTCGACTCCCCAGTCGACCTTGGGAGGGGGGCTCGACTACCCAGTCGACCTGGGTCCCTTCTGAGTCTGTTTTGAAATTTGAACTTTGCTGAAACTTCCGGAGGCCATATCTTCCTCATACGGACTCCGATTTACGCAAACTCGGACTCGTTTTCATGCAGAATTCCGAGATAAACACAATGGCGCAGCCCATTTCCCTTGATTTTGAATTTAACTTTTAATTCTGCCTTGATTTGTAAATCTTAGTGTTATAGAACTACGGGGTGTTACACTTGGATACAGCAGGGCCGGTCCACAAATACTTTAGTGGATTAGTTATGTCTGAACACACGCTCCCCGATCCTATTGGACCTACAAATCGGGCGTGGGCAGCCGATAAGAATAAACTGAGGCCTCACAGAATTCCAACAACCACATAAGCAAATGTCATCCAGTTTAATCACCGACACCACTTCTAGCTAGAAAGAAACGTGTGCACTCCCTGCGTTCTCTTCTCCTGTTTTAGACTCAACCGGTGTGTGAGGCTCGCGTAGTCACGATATACACAAAGCTATGCCTAAATAGACTGTGCTTTGATCATCAACCACAAGGCCTGCTTTTCAACAAGCCTTGGTCATTTGCATCTTAGCATACCACATTGTCAGACCCTACCATATCATTGATCATCTACTAATATATATATAACCTCTAAGCTCATACGTCTTAGAGAAGGCTGATAAGTAAAGAATAAATTCTTTACCACCAAACAGAAATATACAATCCATATCGTTCAACTAATACAGTAGAAAGGAATACAATGTCAGACACACAATCCATTTACAAGTCCACTCTGGGACTGAGCGAAATAATCGTGTCCGTTGATCTCCAAATGCGTTTGGACGATCGTTACAAAATACCTTTCCTTGGAAGGCCAATCCCAATTCAAGATACCAGTCATCATCATGCCAACGAAGTGAAAACCTTCGGTCTTCAATCACCGTCTTCATCTTCGACTCTTGATCGTCGTGATGATTATTCAGAATGGGTTAAACCCGGTCTTTCTAAATAACTCGCGTATTTTGTGATTAGAAAGCAAATATTGGAAGATCACACATTACGCCACATTCCAACTCCGAGTATTCTTTAAATAAAATATTCGTGTTAAAAGATTCTCATTAATTTTATCCAAGGTAAACTCTGAAAATAAAATATTAAATCTTCCTTAAAAGATTTATTAAAACTCCAGTTTTGATTTGATATCAAAAATCATTATTACAAGATCATTTATTTTAAGGAATAAATCTTGTCTTAAACAGGTTAAAGAACTAGTGTCCTTTTAAAACACAGTTCACGATAAAACCACAAATCAATTTCCAAAATATGGAATTCCACAGAAATCAAATCAATACATAATCGATATAAATTTCTGTATCGGACTAATAATATAAATGGAATAACGGCAAGGCCTCTTAAATTCCATATATAATATCGTCCTTCTTTTACAGAAGCCCATTTCGATTATTACCAATTGAATTTCCACTAAATTCCTATTTAATATATTAAATTGGAAAAAACTTGATTTTTTTGAAAATGCCTTTTTAAATCTATAAAATAGAATTATAAATTCCAAATAATAATTTCAATGTAAATTGGATTAAAGGACAAATGTCATTTAAAACATCGTCCACGATAAATCCACTTCACATATCAATTTATTTCATATCACAAAGTATAATTGCAAAACCTAATAATCTTTAAAAAAACATATTTTTAAAATAATCATTAAAAATATTCTTTATATAAAAGATTCTAAATGGGAAGTATTCTTTATATTACAGAATTTTTATATTTTACAAATATTCTTTGTTTAACATATACCTGATTAACAATATTTTTTTATGAAAATATATACTTTATATAAAAAGGATTTCTAATGCAAAAATATTCTTATTTAAAAGAACACCTGAATCGAAATGTGACTCAATCATTTACGATATAATTTGGATTATATGGATTTCACACACATCATATATATGACAATAACAGTATAATCATCAAATCATCCATCTATATCCAAAGTGTAATTTCCACTATGCAAGCATTAAAATTAAATAATAACGTTCATCGTAGCCTGTCGATCCAATGATCAACATACAACTGAATATTGGGATTAGTGTATGTAAATTTTCATCTCAACACCTGTGTGGGGTTTCAATCAACAAACAAATAATAAACTAATTTGTGCACTTGGGCGATGTGTGAAAATTATCGTCCCAATCACATAAACAAGTCGGGTAACTTGTGAATGGAAGTGTAATGCACATTATATAATGATGAGAAGAAAATGTCTCCTATATATTATATGTAATTCTATTGCAATGAACGAATAAGAATAATAACTTCGTCTCTATTGACAATTTCTATTTTTCTAGTTTAAACTCAAGCAAAAATGGTCATATTGTTTTGACAATTCTAATAGGACAAAAAGGATAATTTTTGTTTCGACAAAAATAAATATTTTGATTTAACTAACCTATCTTGACAAGTATATGTCTTGCCAAACATAAGATATATATATATATATAAATTGCTTTAACTAATTCATTTTGACAAAATGAATATTTTTGAAAAAAATGTATATTTTAATGTACAATCATTCTATTGCCTCTAATTTAAAAATAGAAAATAATATTTTCAGTCCTACCCTCTTATTTACATATAATATGTAAATAGAGATATAATTTCTTAAACTATGTTCTTATTTGCATCAAAAGACAAATAAAAATGTAAACTTTTGAAGTTATGTGTTCATTCACATTTTAGTTATAAATAGAGTTGTAACCTTTTAATATATGTTTCATTTGCATCAAGAAATGCAAACCAAAGAAAATCTTAATTTTTATGTATATTTGTATTGGAGAATGCAAATAAAAGAATAATCTTTTAATCTAATGTATATTTGCATTGAAGATTGCAAATAAAAGAATAATCTTTCAAAATGAAAAAATGTCTATTCTTTTTCATGGAAAAGTGATAACAAAACAAAAATGAATATCTTTATATTAACAACTCTATAGTAACAGAAAAATTATTGGTTTCAACAAATGTAAATAGACAAAAGTAAATAATTGGTTCTAACTAGTGCGAATTGACAAAAGTGAATATTTGTTTTAACTAGTATAAATTAATAAAAATGAATAATTGTTTTTAACTAATATAAATTTATAGTAGTGATTAATTTGTGTTTCAATTCTAATAAGATATTTCAGTGCTGTATTTTGTTTCATTCTTTTAATTTAGACAAAATTTTTGTCTATTTTACTTTAATGATAAAAATATGAATGTTTAGTTATTCATTCTTTACAAAAGCTTGAATAAACATTTTCAATTCATTCTTTTTGGAAGTGACAAAAAGAACTCCCTTTATTTCATATAAGACACTTGACAAATTGGCTCTTTTCACTTCATATAGAATTGCAATAAAAATGCACTTCCAAAAAACTATTCTTTCTGTTGTCCTTTAAAATCAAAATAAAATGAACCATTATTTTTCCATTTCTGCTGCACTTAGAATGTAACAAAAATGTAAGTTTTAAATCCTATCCTTTATTTATATCTAAAAATGTGAATAAAAAGGTATTTCTTAATTTGAAAGTAAAATGAAAGATTTAATTCATGTTTTATTTGCATTGGAGGGTGCAAATAAAAATGCCACTTTCAAACAATATTTTATACATATCAAAATTATAAATCAAAAATTCAACTTTCATTTTGATGATTATTTTGCATTTAGAATTGCAAACAAAGAAGAACTTTATTTTAAGATTTTATTTGCAACAAGGAATGCAAATAACAAATGTAACTTTTTATTTTTATTTAAAAGTATATTTGAGTGAATGTGAAAAGAACCTCGTTTCCAATGTGTATTTATATTAGTGAATGTAAATAAAAGATCAACGTTTATTTTAAACGAAAATTTGCATTTATGAATGCAAATAAAGAATAGTTTTGTTTTCAAATTATATTTACATTAGTGAATGTAAATAAGAGAACAAAATTTATTTTCAAAATATATTTTTAAAAAATTCTATTCAATGTGTAAAAATGTGTACATTTATATTGGTGAGTGTAGATAAAAAGATAGACTTTAGTTTCATTGAATATTTGAATTAAAAAATGCAAATAAAAGAATAAACATTAATTTCAATGCATATTTGCATTTAAAAATGCAAATAAAGAAATAAACTTTATTTTCAATATATGCATTTGCATTGGTGAGTGCAAATGAAAGAACAATTTGTTTCAAAATATATTTGCATTGGTAAATACAAATAAAGAACAATTTCTGTTTTCTATATATTTTTGCATTGGTGAATGTAAATAAGAGAATAAATTTTATTTTTAAAATTTATTAGCATCAGTGAATTCAGATAAAAGAATAAATTATATTTTAAAATATATTTGCAAACAAAAATGCAACTTCTAAAAATAATTTCTTATTTACCTATAAAATGTAAACAAAATTGTGATTTCCAAAATATCTATTTTTATTTACATAAAAATGTAAACAAAGAGGTGGTTTCCAAATATAACCTATAATTTACACATGCCATGTAAATAAAGTTTTATTTTACTAATATGTTCTTAATATCAACAATAAAATTTAATATTTTATTGTTATACTAATCCTAGAATATCTTACGTTTAATGTGAAAGTAAAAAGAAGAATTTTTACTGCAATTCATAAATCGTGTTCTAAATGTAAACAAATAAAAATAGGATTTTATTGGTTAGCCAACTTCTGTTGTAAAGGAAATAAATAAAAATATATTCTATTTGTTGTTCATATTCTATTGTAAATAAACAAATAAAAATAATATTTTATTTGACGTTCAAATCCTGTTCTAAAATAAACAAATAACAGTAAGGTTTATTTGTTGTTTAAATTCTATTGTAAGGTAAACAAATAATAATTAGGTTTTATATGTCATTCAATTTCTATGGTAATATCATCAAATAAAAATGAGTTTTATTCGTCGTTCCAATTCTATTGTAATATCAACAAATAAAGATACGTTTTATTTGCCGTTTAAATTTTATTGTAACATCAACAAATAAAAATAAATTTTTATTTGTCATTCAAATTTCATTGTTCATTTTAAAATAATAAAAATAATATTTTAATAATTTAAAATAAATTAGAGCTACTAGATCTGAATAAAATATGATTTAAATCTAAATTTAGATTTAATTTTCTAACCACAAATAAATTCAACAGTATATAAAATTCAATGCAGATCTAGCCTATCATGAACAACAAAACATACCACCAACAACAATCAACAATTCATCAATCACAGAACATTTCAGATCTAAATTTGTATTATAATACAATAATTTTTAATGCGAGAAAAATAATTCAAAATAAATTAAATAATAAAAATTAGAGTTCTCGCCTTGATATGGCTGAAAATTCAACTGTCTCCATTTCAGCTCTGGTCTGCGCCATTGCGAAGATCTCTGAAAGACGAGTCCAACGCAACTTACGGTTCATAAAACGACCCTCGTATGAGAAAGATATTGGATTTTAAAGATTGTATAAACTAAATATTAAATTAATAAAATAATATAAAATACAAACCTTCTTCTACATCAAAACCTTCGGCCGAACCCATTCTCCATTTCAACCTCCACGTCGCACCCCCCCTGGCCACCCTAGCGTCGATCGACCACCGCCACGACGAAGCCCTATCCGACCTCGACCCACGCCTGAAGCACCGACGAACTCGGCCCTCACCTCGCCTCGAAACCCGAACCCGAATGGCGGCCCTTCCTGCTCCAAATTCGCGAAATCCAGATCCCAATGATACCCATCATCCATATGGATGGAAAGCTCTCTGAATTCTCTTTGATTTGATATATAAATTTTTGATTTTCATTGAACGGATTGAGAGAAATTAAGGTTTGAATTTCGGATGATTCTGGCCTTCGAATTGAATAGGTGGCGGCTGGCCATTTAGGGTTAGGGTTTCCGGAATATTGTATTATTTTAATAATAAATCTCGTTTTTCGTGTTTTAAAGGTGGATTTCTGGACTGTCTTCGAATTGGGCCTGCTTACTGTCGTTCTTAAGGTTTTGACACCTTCTGAACGCAATGGAATAGGTCTCGTGGCCTAATTCCGAAATTTGCAGAAATTTTATTTAAAATTACATTAAAAATTAATTAATTAAATATTGACTGTACATTTAAATATGCCGGGGCCACATACGACCTCGGAAAATTCCAAAAAAAAATTATTTTTAGCTTTCTCATGACGATACAGTTCTAACAAGACAAATTTCGTTGAATTCTGAGACTGTTTGAAAAATGGCTATTTTCAAGTCATTTAAATTTAACTAAAATAGTCAAAACACATTTTCTTTTGCCACGCTCACATATTAATTCGAAAAATTCGGAAAATTGAAACTTAGTAATAATTTGACATTCCGGTTCCAACAAAAGTGGTTTCGTCGAAAACGGAGGTCATTTGAAAAATGACTATTTTCAAGTGTTATATATTTAATATTAAAAATACATTTTTAAACAAATAAATTCCGAAACTCAAAATATATAAGTGTTTATACTTTTTAAATGCAGAAACATTATTCCAGACTCAATGGAAGTGGTTTCGAGTCCAAATTCCTTCATATGTGAAAAGTAGTCCTTCGGGCCATGTATATTATATATATAAATTCTACAGCGACCTTTCTAAATATTGAATTGGCTATAACTTTTGATTTTTAAAACGAAATTTCAATTTTTCGGATTCGTTAGAAAGATATGGTTAAGCAGATTTAAATATTTCTTGTTTCACTTAATTCTGATTTATTTTGAATCCTGTACATCCAGTTAAAGTTCAAAATTAAAATTTTAAAACTACCGTGCCATTTCTAACTAAATTTATATTTAAATTAAATTTATTCGTTTAAACTTCGATTAAAATAAATTCTATCCATTATTATTTATACAAATTATATTATATCCTCAAAATTCATTAAAATTTTCTAAGATAAAAATTTTAAATTGGTTCAGAATTTGCGGGTTGTTACACCTTCCCAACCGATTGGTGCGATAAGACTTTTTGCATTAATTTGCTCCTGGTACGACAGATCAGCTGTACTTCGTCCTGACCGACCAGTGTGATTGCTTCATACTATTCTTAGCTGATGCGTAGAGCCTCAAAACATTACCGGATAGTCCTGCATCTTTATGACCGATTTGTGCAGTGGCAATGGGACATAGCTTGCGCTGTGAGAACCATCCGATCAGTACCTGTATTCAATACGTTGAATTAGGAAACTTCTAGTCTTTCTCTATGTTTTGATCCATCAATGTGTGTATGAGTTTTAAGGAGTAAACAATCACCCCTCGAAGTTTATAGTTTTCTTCTTGAGAAAACTCTAAGCTTCAAAATAAACGTTTAAATTACATAATCGATGGATCATTCTTGCGGACTTTGCCTTGGGTCAGCATGCACAGTCATTCGTAGTGATCAATCACATGACCAATCAACAGACTAAGTTTGCTTGGTAGGTGACTGACAGGTCGGTTACAATCGAGTTTCCATGGGCCGACCGGCCTACTTGATAATTGCCTTTATATTGGAACCTTTCCTTCTCATCTTCCCTCTTGCTTTATTCTTTTCCGAATTTACCAAAAATCCTCATTAATGGCGGTAACTCAGATTTTCAGAAGAAACTCATTTCTTTGATCCATCCCACTCAGACCACACCTACAATTTCAACTCAATTCATATCGACGCACACCTGAGACCAGCGTTCAACCCTAGCTTTCGATTCTCACTGCTAATTGCAGCAAACTCGAATCAAGTTCAGGTATCCATTCAACCCTTAATCACTGAATTCATGTATTCTCATGATGGTTGATTTAGGCTCCAAACTAAGTTGGATTTAAGCTTTGTACCCGATCGTTTTCGGGGTTTGGATGAGTAATTGGTATACATAGGGTTTTGGAATGTTAGCTTTTTGGTTATTAAATAGCTTAGGATCAGATTGTAATCAATTGTAATGTATTTAAGATAGTGTAAAGGGCATGTCAAGATGTATTCTTCCCTTTAGAATTTCAGTTTTCATCTGTTGCATACAAAGTGTTTGATGAATTGTTTGAGTTGAGTACTTTGATCTTGTATACCTCTTTGTCTCATTGCTATGGAACCATATTTTTTTGACTATACTTGTCTTTTAATCAAATGATCTTTCAGTTTGTACTTGCAAACCGTTCACCATCTACACTTGCTATTGACACTATGTACGACTTAAAAATGGTTGCGGATTTCTGTACTGGTCGATCATAACAATTCCCTTAGCAAACTAATTGAATTGCTTGACCGACCAGTCGGTATTACTCTTTTGGGAAATTGGGGGTACCAGTCGGTCTGGATTGGGACCAGTACCGTCCGGTCGACTCTAATCATTTGAAGATGAATAACACTGATCGGCCTATGCCGGATATTGACCGTCCCCTTGAACTTCTTGCCATTTCCAAAGCTCATCCTTTACTTAATAACTTTATTCCATTGCTAGTCTGTCCTCTGTGTAGAATGATGACACGAAAACAATTGGGTGAATAACCTGAGAAAACACTTGAACTTGCTCAAATTGGAACTTCTGCTCAGATTTCAATGGCCAATGCCCCTGGATCTGAGGTTACTCCTGAATTTCCTGAGCCAAAACCTATCACTATACTGTCCAATGAAAGGAAAGAACAAAACTCTCTAACGGACTTTTGAGAGTTTGTGTGCTAAATTTAAAATCTTAGAGGATGATGCTAGACATCCGTAGGATAATGAATTTGCTGATTCCCCACCCCAGGGTTTGTTGATGTTAACCGACAGATGCTATCATCCAGAGTTGTTTCCCCTTTTAGTTCTTTCCTAGAAATGGTTTCTAACGCTAAGCCATTACCCCCATGCAGTTACACCCGAATGGCTATGCCATCTTAATTGGTTTGTGTTTTCTTTTTATGAGGGTTAAGCAATGTTTGCCGACATTCCGAGAAATCTGCTTTCCTTATTCCTTTATGAAAGGCCTTGGACAAACTCTATTTATGGAAGCGAGGCACTCCAAAATCATTACTGAATTACCGGACAGTGTCAAGGGATTTAAAGAGAACAATTGCTTCGTCCGATGCCCTAACAAATTCTATAGTACATGGATGGAAGGGGTAAAGATCCTCTCATTTAAAAAATTTCTTCTTCCATTTGCGTTTAAATATTGAATCTTACATTCTTCATCTATTATACAGAAATTCCCTTTATTGACCCAGACTTTGTCATGGAAGAGGGCCTATTGAATGCTTTGAGGAATGCTGACGAAAAAGAGAGAAGTAGGAGGTTTTTAATCATAGAGGAATTTCTCTGCCAATACACTCTACCTGATCCTTCTTGTAATCTCTTATTAGACCTGATGCATACAGGAAAAGCTACCACTAAATCCCCTTCCTCGAAAGCTTCTTTAATGAAATGTTCGGATACTGCAGGTAGCAGTAAATCACCTTCTAAAAGAAAATTGGCCTCCATTAAGGAAGGGGATCCTGACCATGATAAGGATGTAAGTGACCGAGATGAGAAAGATGAGAGGGAGGGCACTAACATAGAACTTGCTCATGAAAATGGATGTACCAAAGAGGATGAAACTGTACTATAAGTTAACCTAAATGTCGAAATGAAAATTGGGCCCATCTTGCTCAGGCTGAGGTTGGAGAAGGTTCTGCAGGTACCATTAACAATCTGGGCGAAGTTAACACAGCCAAGTATCTTAGTTAGGGTGACGTTGTTACCCAGCCTCTTGATCCTCAAACCATAATCACTGCCGCCGGCATAATGAAAAATCTTGTTTCCAAGATAAGAAAGTTACTGAAATCCTTAGGAATTCCTTTAGAACCAATTAGGAAAAATGGTTCGTTAATAGTAGCTTTCTTTTTAGAAAACATTTTTAACACACCATATTTCTAACGAACATGTTTTATAATTTGCCTTTAGTATTTTGGCCGTCAAACACTGAAATTCATCTTAATCTTATTTCAGATTCAGACATGCAAAGGAAACGTTCGTCAGGTTTCATATCAGACTTCAGTAAGAAAAGCAAAGCCACTGATCCGAAGCACTTGTTACAATCTGATCCTCCGCGACCATCACACCATCATAAACAACCCCATCCTCCTCCACCTCCGAAATCTTCTCATAAACCTTCACACATACCAGAGCCAGATTAGACTGAGGAGCAGAGGCGGAGGATATGTGAGGATGAGGAGGACGAAGCAAGAAGATACTCTTGGCTCAGAGAAGATACTCCCGATGAAGAGGGCCAAGGAAAGGAACGAGGGAGAGATGAATCAGGAAAAGGTGGCTTGCACAAATATTCCTGAATGAAGAAGCTTTCAATTAGGCCCCATTTGATCTCATCATCTAGTCCTCCAGCCGAGATTCACTCAATCATTCATCAGCATCGCGACTATTCTGGACCAGCAAGTGTTCCTCTCGCCGAACGGCTTTTCGGTTGGAATTTACAAGGGCTTATGTTTGATCGGGGTGTGAGTTTAATTGACGCTGATGACGTATCTGGGGAGGTAGATGCAATAGTAGGGAAAACGCATAAATATTTTGATACTGCTAAGATCCAACTTAACACAAAGTGGTTTATTATCGAAGATAGTGCCATGAAAAAGTTGCGCGGATGGATTAAATTTGGTGACGATCTCCAAAATAATCATGACACTAATCTTTCCAAAATCGCTACTTGGAGAATGATAAGGTCAAAAGGAAAAAAAATTAGATTCTCGTGATGCCACCATTGCATCACTTGGTAAAAGAGTTATAGAATTAGAGGCATTAGATAACGAGAACAAGAAGCTCTGAGAAGAACTTGAGGCAGCTAAGCAAAGGCAAAAGGAATCTTTAACCACAAATGCAACGCTGAACCTACACTATTTGTGGGAAAGGACTTCTCTAAACAGTATCAGGACGAGGTTGTACAGCTTAGAGAAACTATTAAGTCCTCAAAAGCTTCCAATCAAGCATTGACAGCTAAGGTTGAGTCACTCAAGAAAGACAAGAAAACTACTGAGGAGGCTCTCAAGCAAACTATAGATAAGGCTGAAGATGACATACTCAGATTTTACGTCTTCAGTGTCATGAGTCGCGGGAGTTTGCACTACTTAGGAGACATCTTTTCAACTACCTTGGCGCTTGCCTGGGAACGAGTGCTTGAGATCAATGGTGATGATTGTAGCGAGGACGAACTGATTAACATATTTCTAGATGATAAATCTAAGTAGGCTTTGGCAGAGAGAAAAGCTCAACTATCCAATGAGACGGTCGGTACTTCTGGAGAGAAAATTCAAAACCAACCTGATATTAGCCCTTCTGCTGAGCCTATGGATCTTGGGGCATCTGGTTTACAGACATTGGTAAACCCTCTCGATGTTCCCAAAGAGAAAGAAGCGGTTACTGAAGCGAATGCCAATACAGAGAATATTACTGGGGAGCATAGTGGAGATGATGAAGCCAATGATGAAAACACCGAGAGTTGGAGAATTGAGCGCAGGGATGCCTAGGAAAATCTTTTCGATGCACGTAAAATCAAAACCAGTTACACCGTGTCATACTTAGAGTACATTTCTGATTCTCCTAGGTTTCTTGCCTCTTATGCTCATTATCTCTATAATCCAGGTTTAATTTCACCCCTTTCTTCTCCCTCTATAGGCAATGCCACAACAATTGAAGCTGCTATAACTGATTCACCCTTGATGACCATCCCTCTTACTTCCGATATTATTCCTCCTCCTGCTAGTAACACTTCCCTGCTTGTGATTACAGTTTCCGGGTCACAAGATGCACGAATTTATGCTTTCTCAGACTTAGATGATGTTGATTATAAACCTAGTGATGACATTGCAGGCATTGAAATAGATGAAAGACCAATGGATGCTTCCAAGGGTAAAGGCAAGAAAGTTGCAAAGTCATCCTCATCTAAAAAGCTCAAAAAGAAGAAGAAGAGAAACGTGGAACCGATTACTTTATTTTCTGAAGAAAACACGGATAATGTGGAAGAAACCCCTCCTCCTTCTCTTAACAAACTAGTTTTAAGGTCAGATGATAGGAAGAAGTATTAGTGCTCAATACCAACTTATTTTGTTTCTTGACTATTTTCTCTTATATGTTTTGTTCAGATCGGTTGTATATTCAGTTGTCAGTCCCTGCTTATTATTTATGTTCCTCTATGTCTGATACTTATGTGCTGGATTTATGACTTTGTGACTTTGCTATGTGATGCTGAAATGAAATTGTGTTCTGCTTTCTACACCTATTTTCTTTTCATGCTTGCACCATACGTTCTTTTAATCACAAGTCATTTTTTTTTCGCAACGCTTTGTATTGAAATGGCTATATAGCACTTTTAAAAGTTTGATTTTTCAATTATAACCACAAATCATAATTGATTTAACCTAGCTTGACAATTTTGTTGGATTTCCTTGATTCTGACTATCCCAATTTTTTAGACTTATATGAATAAACGCCTGTATGATTATCATAATATCAGGGTTATTGATTTTTCCTTTTTCATCTCAAAGTTCCACTTTATTGGTCAAATTAGTTCTTACGAAAACTTAACCCTTAATTTTTGAAGTTATGATGAGTTTGTGGTATGTCTTAAGAAGTGAGCATCATTAAGTCCCTTTAATGTGGTGGTGCTGCCCCTATACAAAAATTCGTTACAGATTTTAAAAATTAAAAGCAGCATTATGAGACCAACTTTTTTTGTTATCCTTTGATCATGTGTTTTTCCATTGTTGGATTTTTTGGCACGATTCCGATTAAAGGTTTCCAGCTTTGTTAGTCCTATTCATATCCTTTTATGGAAATGAACACTGGTTTTTGTGCCCCTACTCGAGAGGTCTTATAGTTTATACTTCCAATCATATTTCTCACTAGCCTGGTAATGCGGTCCCTTTGGAGATCAAATTTGAATACATGCCCCCGGGGAGGTATTATAATCCGTTCTTCCTAGGAGGTGTTTGTAAACCCGTTATTCGTTGTGACCGAATGACTCGGTCACTTGTATAATTTGTAGGGCACCTTCGAAAAGGGATTTGGGTCCGTTAGTAACTAGATTTGGAAGAACCGGAATCAATAATTGGATTTGGAAGACCCAACATCTGATCGGATTCCCCAGAAGGGGTCTTTCATAATCTAGTGTTTGTATCGCTGTCCAGCCATATATCAATGACATTGACAATGAACCGGGTGCCTCTCGGGAAGGTCTTTGGTTTTGAAGCCTAGTGGTTGTATCTCTATCCAACCACGTATTAATGGCATCAAGGATGAACTATGTGCCCCTCGGGGATGTCCTTTTTTTTATAGCCCAGTGTTTGTCGCAATCCTGCCATATATCAAAGGAGTCGGCGACCGGCTGGTTGCCCGTCGAGGAGGTCTTTGGTTTAGAATTGCACTGTTTCATGGGGCTGACGCTAGTTCATTTGTCGTAGTTTACCACGATTTGTTAGAACTAGGGCCTGGGACCTTGCAATTAAGAAGGTACTCTTTAGTGAAACTCACAATTTCACTGAACGCTACATGATTTGATCCCTTATTTGTCTGGCTATGTTCCACACTTTCGTATTCGTTGCGAATGATATTGTGAGTATTGAGCAATGGGCGATTGAGCTATCCCAATTAGGATGCGCTTTAATGGTCACCAGGATCTGCTAGTTTACAGATGCGTTAACGTTCTTTTAGAAGATGATTGCTTCAACTGATTCTTCCTTTCCCATTTACAGGTGAACTCGGCGATGTAATCGGCTAAAGCCTGCCCATTTATAGCTCTTTGAGGATTGGAAGTGATGTCATATTGATTGAGTTAAATATTCCACTTTAATAATCTCCCCGAAGCTTATGGGCAGAAGAGGGCATTAAGTACTTTAATAGAGCAGGCTTATAAATATGGCCTTAGCTTCTTTGAAGCAATGAGCGGACGATATGCTGACTTTTCCAACTTAGGATAGTTCAACTTTGCCTTGATATGCTTTTTGGCTAATGTAGCATGCTGGCCATGGAACCTTTTCTCAAAGAGTTACCATTTCAGTGAAACTTACAACCCTTTAGTTCGTTTTACCATGACACTTTCTCATTGTTTGACCCTTCGTGACCCCTTCCTTCCACTTCTCAAAGTAGTGCTTTTTACCTTTATATTTGAGTGTATTTGGCACTCGGACTAGTGTTGTTGGGTCATGAAGTACTCCGCATGATGCTTTTGATACCCAACACTTGAACTATCCAAATGGGGTATGCTAGCAAGGATCGTCAGAACCTGTCAGACCATGATTCAGTAAGTGTCTTGCACTATTAAATCGATTTTAGTGACTTTAGATCAAAGTAAAGCAAATGCAGACTTCTTATTATACGAAAATTGGAATAGTAATTGCTCAATTACAATTCCCCCTTTCACCATAGGAGGTTAATATTTATAAAAGAAATCATAACAAATTTTCGTAAGAACCATGCATTGATTTTAAGAAGAATTTTGACACAAGCGGTCGTTATTCTAGATTCCTAGTATTGAAACTTCATCAAAGTCGAAAATTTGCAAATGCCATCCAGTAGCTTTTGGTTGATGACATATGACCTTTCCTAGTTAGACTCAGATATTCCAACACCGGCCTTTACTGAGCTTTGGTATGGAAATGCCCAGCGATCATTGGGTGAACAAGAACTTCCAATTCGACTGGGATCACTGCCCCTATCGGGCAATACTCTTGAGAATTTGCATAGTTTCACACCTTCTCCCAACTACTATTGGCAGAATGACGACTATTTGCCATAGTATTGAACATCAACTTTGCACTATTTCTTATTGGAGCCTTTCCGCCTGGGCTTGATCATCTGATTGATATGCTTTGCCCCTGAGGAGTTGAAAGAGGATTTGTTATATGCGATTTCTTAACATATTGTTATAGCTTGATCTTCCTAACCAATATATCGATGAATCTTTTTAGCTGTCTACAATCATTAGTATCATGACCAGGATGGTTGTGATAGTGGCAGAAACTTCCATACATCATTGCTTTGTTCGAGATCTTTAATATTGGTGGTGGTTCCAGAAAGAACCCTGTGCTTCTAGTAGCAAAGAAGATGTTCTCCGAGGTATCGTTTAGTGCGGTTAATTCTTCAGGCTAGAAAAGGTGAAATCTCTTGTTCCGTCTTTCCTCTTTGTCTTCATATGATCTTTTTCGCCCTCCGACACCCTTCTTCTAGTTTCCCGGAAAGGTAGGGAAGAAAGGTCGCTTGGACTTGTTTTCCTTATATCATGAAGATTACAATTATCTATGGGAAGGTCTGATGTGGTGAGGTACATACTCCTTTTTACACCAAGTTGATTTATATGTCTTGCAAGACTGGTTTGAGTGACTTCGAGAGACCGTATTTGATTCAGGAACATTTCATTTGAAGAATCTATTTTCCGGTGCAAATTGGTTATAGCGGCAATGAACTCTTTTTGAGTTACAGAATTCCTTGGGATTTTTTTCGTGGTTAGATGGTTGGCTTGGGAAGCAACGGAAGTATCCACAATAACATTGTTAAAGATTCCTACAAGCTTAATGTTACTTCCCGAGATAGGCTCCTTGTCTTTACGTTGTTCCATGAGGCAAACACCAGTCCTTTTCTCTGACATTCGTTTGGGCAGGCAATGACGGATAGCTAAATCAGGGCTTATACTTTTGGTTTGAAGAGATGCCCCTTCATTAGGACTCACAAAATCCTGGAAAACGTGCTTATTCTCGTGTCTTTTCCTTGACGGGACTTGTTTGAACACTAGGAGGTCTGTTTTGGAATTTTCATTGTCGGTTCCACTTCCAACATTTGGCCGAACATCAACTTCTTTTATGTCGTGATCATGATTATGATTTAAAATTGATGAGTACTCATTCCCATTTAGGTCGATCTCAGCTTTATGAGGTGCCAGATTGGCTCGAGCAACAAGGAGAGTTTCCGTCTTTTCCATCAAAGTTTCATTTTTCTTATTAAAATCGGTGGAAACGATTTGTAACCTGCCATGGGTTACTCTAGCTTCCACGATTTCAGTGATAGTCGGATTATCGGTTCGTGGAATGGCGGAGACGTCTTTTACAGCTTTATCGCATTTTTGCGAGTTAACTTTCAAAGATACAAGATTCATTTGAGTGGCTAGAAGCATATCAAGCCTATCCATTAAGGCTTTGTTCGAAATCGCCATTTGTTGATTCAAGTTGCCAACCACCGTATCTAACAGATCTTGAGTTATGCCAACATCAATTCTGGGTGATCGATTAGTATATGGAAGATTAGCTTGTGGAATGGTGATAGCTTCATGATCGACACTCCCCGAACTTCCAGTGGACTTATTGTCATACTTCTTCAGTAGAGGCATAACTTTGTGCAACCCTTCTAACTTTGGTAGAAACCTTTTAAATTCGAAAGGGAATTCACTGATTGGCCTAGAACGTAGTCTTGTACGATTTATGGTAGAAGTGACTTAGAATCTCAATACCAGACCTTCAACCTTGTGAGAGAGTGTGAAAGAACTTGTTGAATGGCTCGGACTCTAGATTTGTGAAACCTATTGGAGAAACAAACTCAAGCTTTCACTTTTGCGAATGGTTTAAGAAAGAGACATGCAAACAGGCCCCACGGTAGGCGTCAAAATGTTTATACCAAAAATGGTATGAAACACCAAAGGTACTCTCTTAGGTACCTCAACAAAAAGTATGTGGAGCCATAATCACAAGCATAAAAAGCATTAAAGTAAAACACATGAACATTTTTAAAGTGGTTCGATTCTTAAATGATATACATCCACTTTCACAAAGGATTCTACTGCCAATATATCAACTACAAAGTTTTATTCACTCTTGCAACAAGTTTTCTCACTCTTTCACTTGTAGATCACACTTGAATCCATAAAAAGTGATGGAGAAATGGGAGAATCAATGGAGATATGATATGATTAGAGAAGAATTGGAGTGATTTCCTCAAGTGTTTGAACTTGGATGGTAGATTTCTAACCTTTAGATTCCTTGGATGAACTTGATGAAAGCCATGATCGATGAATAAATGAATCCTCACTTGATGATGATGGATGAGTGTTAGAATTATGTGAAATAGTTGCAGAGAGATTTCAGCAGCACTTCGTGGCGAGAGAATTCGTCCCCCATTAAAATGGTATAGGTCCCCTATTTATAGGAGTGTTAGAGAGCTAGGATATCATGTGCAGGATACCGGTTGGTCGGAGCTTCATTTATGGAAATTTCCACCAGCCAGCTTGTCAACAACTGGCAATAGAACCGACCGCTCCAAATTAGAACCGATCGGTCCAAATTAGAACCGAACGGTCGGTGTATCTCCTTTTCTACAAAGATGGTCTGTGATGGGTTTCATATTATGACCAGCAGGTGGTCTGCCCCTTTAACCGACCGATATGATAATGTTTGTATAAGATGAATTGCTCCAGGGGCGACTGGTCGTGCTATTTTCCTGATCGATCAGCGTGGTTAGGTTGCATTAAGATGAGCCATTACTGCCATGACCAGTCGATATGATGGTTCCACGTCATTGTCGGCCGACCCGTGTTCTTTACACTTGTACAATTTTCAGCTTAAGACCGCCTGACCTGCTTGTGCTAAATGAAGATGATGGCGCTGAGGTTTTTCACTTAGACCAATTGGTACGTCTTCCTTTCATGTGAAGCCGGTCGGCCTGGCCTTTATGATATGACTGACTGATGGTAATCTTTCCCAACTGATCGATGCGATAAGACATGTTGGAGTAAGTTGCTCCTGGTATGACCAATCAGCTGTACTTTGTCCTGACCGACAGGTGTGATTACTTCATATTATTGTTAAAAGATGCCCTGGAGCCCCAAAATGTAACCAGTCAGTCCTGTATCGTTATAACCGATTGGTGTAGCGGCAATGGGACATAGCTTGCACTGTGAGAACCGTCCGATCAGTACCTGTATTCAATAAGTTGAATTAGGGAACTTCTTGTCTTTCTCTACGTTTTGATCCATCAAAGTGTGTATGATTTTTAAGGAGTAAGAAAAGATAAAATAAAATCTTTTGAAAATGATAACAAAAGGAAGATTAAAGAGAAAATTAAAAAGAATTTTTCTTTGATAAAATTAATGGGAACCTTTCCCTAAAGATGTGAATATTTGAATAAAATAATATTATGAATTGGAATGAGGCATATGATGTGTTTTTATAGCACTTGATTATGAATTATGCGAGTTATTCGGAAAGACCAGGTTTAACCCATTCTGAATAACAGATATGGTGACTAAATGTCAAAGATATGAAGATGGCAGTTGAAGACCGGAAATCTTCACATCGTTTAAATGATTACTGATGTCTTGATTGGGATGTACACCCAAGATAAGGTAATAAGTGGTGATCGTCCAGACGTACTTGGAGATCGACCAGATATGTGAGGCCCTCTCTCTTGTGTTGGACATATGGGACTAGGAATAAGGTGCCTCCGATTTCATTCGGACCCAGAACGGACTTGCAAATGGATAGTACGTCTGACACTGTATTCCTTTATACTATATTCATTGAACTCTGCTTAATATATATCTGTTTGGTGGTGGAGAATTTAATTTGCTCAACACCCATCTCTGAGACGTATGAGCTTAGAGGTTATATACTAGTGGAAATCAGTAGTACTGTATGGATTGAAAGTGTGGCATGCTGAGTTGCATGGATCAAAGCTTTTGTTGAAAAACAAGGCTTTGTGGTTGATGATCAAAGCACAGCTTTAATAAGCATAGCTTTGTGTAGTGTTAAGTCGCGAGCTTCACACCCCAGGTATGAACTAAAAACGGGATAGTGACCAAAGGGAAATGGACATGTGTTTGTTCTAGCTACGAGTAACATCATGGTATGGAGCCCAGACTGTTTACTCATGTTGATGTTGCATATTATTTGATGTAAAGCGAGGTACCTTGGAATTCGGGCCAATTGAAATGCTCGGATATGATTCGAGTCCCTAGTGGCTCTTGAGTGGTCGACATTACTGACCCGTTTTGGAGGTTCGATAGAACCGGCTAGCATATAGTATATGGTATAATTAATCATAGACAGATTACCGGCCCTGCAGATTCCAAGGGCTTGCCAGCGTCCGTGTACTTAGGCACTTGCTAGTCTGTCTCGAAATCGGTGAGGATGATCCCTTGCCTCGGTTCATATAGGGAAACCCAAATTCCAATACGTGATTTTACGGTTTTAGTTGTAAACCTATATGGAGACGTAATATTGTGGTACCTACGCCGCCTGCGATTGATACATTTATATTTGAAGTTGATTTCCTCACTTATAGTAATAATAAAAGATGACATTTCGTGTATCAAGCATATTTTGATATTATAATGAAAACTCTATCCTCGACTGCATTCATTGTGTGATGGGACCTGAGTCGTATAATAGCTTCATTTTTCTCTTTAGCATTGCGTTGTTTATTTTTATGCACTGGTATCCATGGGGGATAAACCCATTCCGTGTTATATAGCATGGTCCCGTGATTTACCTAACTTTAAAATCAAGTTAATAACTATTTTAGTTCTCACACCAGTCCGATGACTGACTCGGTGTTTATTGTTTTAACCTCAACTCCTGGTGCCCGTATTTCCCACACGGGAAGCTAGTAGTTTTGGTTTTCGCATATATTTCTTTACACAGGATCCTGGATTTACAGCTGGAGCTATATTCGGAAAGCTTTGTATCCGTGTATTTCATTCAGTTGTTCTAATTTATGTATTATATTTTCAACTGCTTAGTAATTTATAATTAAATCTCTGATATTTTTCTGCTGTAAATTATTCATACTCCGATATATTATTGTACTCTGATGTACATTTTTGTAATAGCAATGAAATGTTCTATTGTTTGTATTCTGATGCGTCGTATTTACAAATAAATACGGGCTTTTGCGTAAGGGGTATTTCAGGTCGTTTCAGCGTGGTATCAGAGCTTGGGTTTTACAAAGGTCGAGAACAAGACACGTTAGAACAGAACGAAAAAATTCATCAGAGAGAGTATTAGTAATATTTTATAAGAATAACTCGTTCGAGATAGGATTGGTAGTATCCTAGAATGAGTTTGAAGAGTTTTGTTTACTAAAAACAAATTAGTTTTGAAAATTATACCTTATTATACTTATTTGAGTATTTTATTTTAGATTAATTTTGGACTATTGGGTAAAACGAGATTTTTAATATACGTCTGATCCACGTGTATATGAAGTATCAAGTATACTCGGTAGATATAGAATCACACTCTAGTCGCCCGGAGATGAATCTGGTGATTGGGCCCCATCATCAGTATCTATGTTCGAGTTTCAAAAGTGGGATATCTATATATTTCCAACTGACAGGTGTGAGAACCAAAACTTAGTTAAGGTTTATTGTTATGATTTAACACGGAAAAATATGATTTTTTAAATATATATAAAAGTTATAAATTTAAAAGTTAATTAACAAATTGATTGTTGGCTGTGGTGTGTGATTATTAGCTTGACTAATTAAAATATTGGAATGATAATTAATTTAAACAATATGAGAATAAATGATAAGTAAAGCCAAATCGAATCAAATATCGAATTAAATTGAAAACTGATTGGAATTGCATATATGTACGTGTATATATATTGAACAAGTCATAGCATGGAAGCTAAGAAGAGGAATAAAATTGTATGCCCGACAAATAGGTACATATTTGCTATATTCATTGGGTTTGATGATTTTATGAGCCAATTGGCAAGCCGCTTGGCTTTTTCTTTTTTTGATTGATGAGGGCCCTATGAGGCAAGTTGTGGTTTTACTAATAGGGCTGTACAAAGGAGGTTAGGGCGAAATTTTTCGAAAATTTAGGTTATTAGCCAAATTTTTGAGAAATTAGAAAATTCTTAGAAACTGAAAAGTTGAATAATGAAAGCCAGAATGGAAGTTGAGTTGGTTAGTTAAACAACTTTCAGCTCCGTTCCTTTTCAAGGACGAAATGATTTTAAGTGGGGAGATTGTAACAACCCGGAATTTCTGAATCAATTTAAATTTTTATTTTAGCTATTTTAATGGATTTCGAATAGTTAAAATGATCTATTTTAAATAATAACGACTAAAAATTTATTTAAATCGAAGTTAGAACGTATAAATTTATTTTAATTATATAACGAGTTTGAAATGGTGCGGTAGTTTGAAAATTGATTTTAAATTTCAATTGAATGTACAGTATTCAAAATAAATCGGATTTCAGTAAAACCAGGAAAGTTGGAATCATTTAACTATATCTTTCTAATGAATGTGAAAAACTGATATTTCATAATATAAATTGAAAGTTATGTCCAGTTTAAAATTTAAAATAGTCTCTATGGATTATATATATTTTTTAATATAAAATATAGCCCTTAAAAATAGCCATTTTGCAAACGACCTCCATTTTCGATGAAACCACTTTTGTTAGATCCAGAATGTCAAATTGTTGTTAGGTTTCAAATTTCATAATTTTTGGAATTAATATGTGAGCGTGGTGAGTTTAAACATATTTGGTCATTTTAGTTTGAATTTAATCGGCTGGAAAAAGGCCATTTTTCAAACGGTCTTCAATTTCGACGAAATTAATTTTGTTAGGACCGTATCATCATTACATAGCTACATTTATTTTTCTATAATTTTTGGACTTAGTCTGTGGCCCCGGTAAATTAAAATTTGCTTTCAGATTCATTATATATTGATTTATATTTTAATTTTAATGAAAACTGATCAAAATAACTGAATTGGCTACGGGAGATATTCCGTTGTGTCCGGAATTGGGGTATTTAGCGAAGAGCAATAGTCGTTGGATTTGATTTGGAGTTCGAATTGATATACAACTATTTTTTGGAATTAAAATAATAAAAAAGTATATAATACATATTGGTCAAGGGCTCAAACCCTCATTTACTTCCACGCACGGTCAACGTTCTGGAGCCACCTACGGAGTGAAATCGATGGCAGAAATCTTCAACTCTTTATCCCTTTACAACTTTAAATCCAATCATTAATATCAAAAATTTATTAAATGAAAGTGGAAGAGCGTGAGGAGATTTCAAGATCAGTGGTCGAGACGTAAATTAGCATCTCGAGATGGGGGAATTTCTGGCCCAAAGGCTCAGCGTTTTGGTGTGGTTTCTGGCCATCGTATGGCATCAAGCTCGCCATTGTTTTGGCCTGACGGGGAGGGCACGAAGGCGGTTCGAAGGAGGCAGGTTGATCGGCGCCCGGTCGACTGGTGGGGGAACAGCAACGGTGAATACATTTGGAGCGGTAGGTTGTGTTGTTTCAGAAAGATGACAGTTTAGAGGTGTAATTAGGAATTTAATTAAGCTAATTATCCAATGTAATTATTTATTTAATTATCTAATGTATTTAATATCGTATCTCTTTCATTCGAGATCAGAATTGAGCGATTTCAGATCCGTTGCGATCATGACAACGAATACTACACTATGGTATTGACTAGAATGGAAATGGAGCGAATTAGAATTTAAGGAGAATTTAAATTCAAATAGAACTGAAATCATCAGATAAACACCGATGGAGTGGAAACCAATGTGACAACTCCTTCTCACTAAATTATATTTTATCATGTTATAGTATTCATGTATAAAAATATATAGAATTGCTATTGTAGATTTTTATCGGTTTTAATCATTATAAATTGTATATGGTGACTGTTAGCTCACCTCCCTCGTCCACAGACCATGGACGATTTAGCTGTATTGTATATTGATTGTGATGATTAACATTTTAAATTAGTGTTAATATTATTATGGTAATTGAAAATAAGTTATAAATTTCCATTTATAATTTAAACGGTAAAATTGGAATAAATATCCATTTATAAGTCGGACGACTTGTTTATGTTCATTGATTTAACTAATATTGATATGAATAATAAATTTTATACATCGCGTAACTGCACAAATAATAATTAGTATTTGTTGGTTGAAAACCCGACATTGGTATCGGGATGATATTTGACATAAACTAATCCCAATATTTAGTTTTATGTTCATCATTGATGGACATACTGTTATGAGCATTATTTATTTGTTTTAATGCTTATACAGTTGAAAATTACACTCTAGATGTGAATTGGCTGTTAAATGATTATTTGTCGTTATTTTGTATACAGGTGATGTATAAAATCCATATAACTGAAGTTATATGGTAATTTATTGAGTTGCATTCCAATTCAAAAATAAAGAATAATTTAAAATAACGAATATTTTAAAATAATAAATATTTTAAAATAATATTCAATGGATAATCAAAATATGATTTTGATGTCCGATTTTGGATGGACATGAAAATATTGGAATATATAAAGCCGAGTAAGCAGATATTCGCCCTTTTAACCCGAATGGGTTTATCTATCGATTTTATTCATTATATAATGAATACAAAAAGGAATTGATTTCAAAATTAGATACATTGAAAATATTGTCATTTTAATATTATAATGATAGGAATATTCCATTTTGATTTAAAATTGAAAATGGAGTTGAACTTGTTTTAAAACGAAATTATAAACGATTTATGAAAAACGTTTTAAATGGAAATTGACGATATTATATATATATATATATATATATATATATATATATATATATATATACATAATGGCCCGAATAGAATGCACCGCCAACGATCGTTTGCGAATTTCGACCACTAAATTCAAATGGACATAACGGGAGATTCGACCGTCGAATTCTCCTAAAACTAGAACCATTGGGTTCATATCGAGAAGAGTTTTCCAATGAATATAAGAGATTTGAAATCTTACGATCGAATTTTAAATTATGTCCAAATCAATTTCAGAAAAGGTCGCTATGAATGCAGTTTTGAGACGACCCCAAACCCCGTACTGACGGTGGCAAGGGTAATCCTTGGAATATAACACATAAACAGATAATAGCAGAACAGAATTAAATAAATACACCAGATAATGTACAATAGAATACATTGGATAAACGTAATCATCAAAGTTACACCGTATACAGGATCATACTTAGTACAAATACAGTTCAGCTGTACATAAATGTCTATAGCGGAAACAAAAAAAATATGTACAATAGGAGCTGAAAAGCATTAAAAGAGATAAATGATAGAATCCATCTTCAGCTCCAGCTATCCAGAAAGAACCAGCTAAACCTGAATACAAGGCTGCCCGTGTAGAAAAAGGGGCACCCGAGTTTGAAAGTGAAACAAACTACGAGACAGTCGTGGGACTGGTATGAGAAATCTACCCATCACATTTATAATATGGCCAATCACAGGACCATGCCACTTTCGTGGAACGGGTTTACTCCATTGGATTGCCAGTGCTTTAAAAACAAATCTTTCTTTTAAACATGTGACGAAATGGAATTTCGCTCGGTCCGAACCAGTCGCTAAACCGATTCAGGCCGTTCGAAACGCCCTATCGTTTGAGAACAGGACATAACAGAACGCATACAGAAGAACATTTCATGGTATATTACAACAATGCATCAGATTACAAGAATATACAGAGTATAAATGAATATTACACAGAAATATCAGAGATTTAAATTACATTTAAATACATAGCAGCGGAAAATAATACAATACACAACTAGAAAGAGATATACGGATACAAAGCTTTCCGGATATCATTCCAGCTGTAAACCAGGATCCTGTGAATATAAATCTGCAAAACCAAAACTACTAGCTGCCCGTGTCAAAATAGGGGCACCCAGAGTTTAGGTTAAAACAATAAACTCCAGGTCAGTCATGTGACTGGTGTGAGAACTAAAACAGTTAATCTTTATTTTAAATCATTAGGTAATGTCAAGGGACCACGCCGTATAACACGGAACGGGTTTCCTCCCAAGAACACCAGTGCATAAAACAAACAGCGCAATGCTAAATAAAGAAGAATGAAGCTGTTATAAGACCCAGGTCCCATCACACAATGCAACGCAGCCGAGGATAGGGTTTTCCCTTATAACAGCCAAAGAATGCTTGATACGTTTTAAAACAAATCATTTGATACTATAATAAGTGTATAGTGTATAAAACAACTTCAAATCATAAGTATCAATCATAGGCGGCATGAATGCCCCATAACACTATGTCGCCATAAATAAGTTTACAATCAAAACCGCAAAGTCACGTATTTGGAAATTGGATTTCCATCTATGAACCGAGGCAAAAGATAGTCCTCAACCGATTCGAGACGCTCTAGCCCGCCCCTCAGGACCCAGACTCAGGTGGGCCCTTGGATCGTCAGGGCCGGTCCACCGATGTGGATTAAAATGCCTGAACATGCGATTCCCCACCCTTTGGGGTGTAAACGAGCCAACGAATGGCTCCATCGGACCCGGATCGTCCGATCTAACCGAGGCGCCTCGCAACAGCAACAACCACACAGGTGAAAAGTATATAAATGTCAGGGCTGGTAGGTCACTGACACCACCCTAGCTAGAAAGAAACGCATGCCCTCCCTGATGTCCTCTCCCGTTTCTGGTTCACAACCGGGGTGTGAGACTCGCGAATTCACATTACACAAAGCTGTGCCACACAGGCTGTGCTTTGATCATCACCACAAGACTTTGCTTTTCAACAGAAGCCTCGATCAATTGCCACTTAGGCATGCCACACAGGCAATTCACTCCATGCGTTTGATATCCATCAATATATAACCCCTGAGCTCGTACGTCTCAGAGAAGGGCGTTAAGCAAGAGAATAAATTCTCCGCCGCCAAACAGATATATATTTAATAGAGATCAATCACACAGACTAAAATCCAATGTCGGACACACAGTCCATTTACAAGTCCGTTCTGGGTCTGAACGAAACCGGAGGCACCTAGTACCCCGCATATCCATCGATCTCCAAGTACGTCTGGACGATCACCAACTGTTTCCATCTTCTTGGGTGTACAGCCCAATCAAGATCATCAGTTATCACCCAAACGACGTGAAGACTTCCGGTCTTCGACCACCGTCTTCATCTTCGACACCACGTCGAATCAGTTATTCAGAATGGGATAAACCCGGTCTTTCTGAATAACTCGCGTGTATATTATAAAAGTGTTACACAAACACAACATACGCCTCATTCCAATTCAGAATATTCTTTAATCTCCTTTGAATATCAATTCAAACTAGTCGGGATTAGCGAACCACACCGAAGTAATCATTTATTTTATTTCCCAATCCCAACCTATTCATCCCATGAAGTAAAACTGGTAATACTTCATATCTAACACCACAGTGTTATCGGTAAATTCAATTACCATTTCACGTTCAAATCTAATTAAAGATTTAACTATCGCCTGGAGCAAAACTGGTGATACTCCATTTTCGATCATCTCAATCTATTTAAAGATTCATTAAAACTCCACTTAGTTTTAATCTTTAACTGGGTTAAAGAATCAGTGTCATTCAAAAACACAGTCCACGATAAACCCAAAACCACATTCATTAATTATCGGGTTAAAGAACGAGTGTTGTTTAAAACACTGTTCACGATAAACCCACAAATCAATATCAATTCAATTCCAATTAAATATCATTTAATTGGTACACTTCATTAAATCTAAATAAAAAGATTTAATCTTTTCTCAACTGGGTTCAAGAACAGTGTTAGTGAAGACACCATTCACGACAAACCCAAATCACATTTGATATTCAATACAAGGCTCTGAATAGAAAATATACCGGCTTATATTCAATATCAAATTCTACGACTAACAAATGTCGTATTGGAAATAACGATATAAATACATATCTTTCAAATTCCCATAACAACATCTGTATAATCACGAATTCCAACATCGAAATATTCCGAAGACAATTTCGATTCAAATCCACTCCAATGCAATCATTGGAAATTCTGGTTATTTTCAAAACCCTTTTCAAATTCAATTTATTTAAAAATAAATAGAATTATATTTCTAGTTCAAAACTAGTTCATTTCGATAAAAACCTATTTTTATCTTTTCAAATATGGAGTTTTTCATCCCAATTCTTCACAAATCATTTCTTATGATTTTACACAAATTATTACTATTTTTAATAATTTTATCTAGGCCCGTACAGTCGATTTCCACCAATGGCCATCGAACTGCACTTACAGCGACCTTTTTCAAATTTGATTTGGACATAATTCCAAATCCAACCGTTAGATTTCAAATTTCTAACATTCGCTAGAAAGCTCTTTTCGATACGAACCCAACGGTTCCGGTTTTAGGAGAATCCGACGGTCGGATCTCCCGTAATGTCCGTTTGAAATAAATGGTCGAAATTCACGAACTGCCGCGGCGCGGCGCGTTCTATTCAGGCCATTATATTATATATATAATATATATATCGTCGATTTCTATTTAAAACGAATTATATAAATAGTTTTGAATTCGTTTCAAAAATCTATTTCAACTTCCATTTCAATTCAAAACAAAATTGAATTCTTCTTTATAGATTCGTTTCAAAATTCATTTCTATTCAATTCAAATTTCAATTCAATTTGAATTCATTTCAATTCACTTTCAATTCAATTCACTTCGAAATCGTTTTCAATTCAATTCATTTCGAAATCACTTTCAATTCAATTCACTTTGAATTCGTTTTCAATTCAATTCATTTCGAAATCACTTTCAATTCAATTCACTTTGAATTCGTTTTCAATTCAATTCATTTCGAAATCACTTTCAATTCAATTCACTTTGAATTCGTTTTCAATTCAATTCATTTCGAAATCACTTTCAATTCAATTCACTTTGAATTCGTTTTCAATTCAATTCATTTCGAAATCACTTAAAATTGATATAAATATCGTTCACGTCAAAATGGCGTCAATCTAATCAACACGGCTTCATAAATTTCTATTTTCAAATATTCTATTTCAAATATTTCTTTTTTCAAATATTTCTTTTTCAGAACTGGAATGAGGCCCAATCAATTACCATATAAAATTAATTATATGGATTTGCATACAACACATGTATATAATAGCATAGAAAATAATCAACCATCAACCAAAGTGCACTACACAGTATAAGCATCAAATATAGATATTCAACGCTTATAACAGCCTGTCAATCAATCGATCGACATATTTAATCAATCAGGATGAGTGAACTTCAAATTTCATCCGAACACCCGTGTGGGGTTTCAAACAAACAAACACAGATTTTATTTGTGCAATTGGGCGATGTGTAAAATTTATCGACCCAATCAATATCAGTCAAATCAGTGTATATACAAACAAATCGGCCGATTTGTTTATCACTATTCATTTATTCACATTCACGTTAAAAATTATATTTTTAACGATACAACATTTTATTTCAACCTATGAATTTCTATTCAATTCATTTACACAATAAAATGATATTTTTATTTTCTAACATATTTTAGAAAATTTCGGCGGCATAACGGCACGATACTAGAAACGGGACAAGGCCTAGCCTTATCCCCGGTCTAGTGAAGGCCCACGCCATTCACACATCAATCAAACCAATTCATTTCACCCCACAATTCAATTTCAATCAAATAATCTAACCAACTACACAACCAAACAAACAAGTCCATGGTATGTGGACGGGTGTCGGGTGCTTCTAATAAGCACCGTCTGCATCCTAGTATATATATATATAACTAGAAAAATAAATTGAAAGGTGAGAAATTCTCACATATAGCTATCCAAGCTCCACGGCTCTTCCTTTGCAGAAGTCTTCGTCGTTTCGCCTTTTTGTCACCTTCGTTGTCCGCTTTCACTACATATGTAAAAATCGAGTTTTTACTTCGCTATTCAATATATAAAAATCGAATTTTTACTTCGATGTTCAATATATAAAAATTCTATTTTTCTATCGAAGTTCAATATATAAAAATTCTATTTTTCTATCGAAGTTCAATATATAAAAATCACGCCTTTTTCAAAATCAAATCTTTTTCTTTATTTTCCTAAAACATTAATTTCAGTTTTAAAATGCAAATAAGTTTTCAGTTTTTAAAAATAAAATAAAATCAGTTTTTAAAAATAAAATGAAATCGGTGTTAAACCTTTTTTTTAAAAAATCAGTTTTTATTTCTTTTCAAAATCAGTTTTTACTTCTTTTCAAAATTTAGTTTTTATACTTAATTAAAATTTAGTTTTTATACTTAATTAAAATTTAGTTTTTATACTTAATTAAAATCAGTTTTAACGTATATAAAAAAAAACAGATTTAACTATAAAATCTAAATCATATAACTTACAGTGTTTTCTTTCTGTGCGAAGAGGGGGGTTTCCTTGCGGGGTCGCGGCTGACGTCGGAGGGGAGGGGTGCGGCTTGGGCTGGAGTGGTCGGAGGGGCCTCGCGATAAGGGGGGGCTTCATCGTCGATGCCGTTCTCGATGGATGGAGGAGAAGGCGGAGGAAAGGGGAAGCAGGGGGGCGCGCACCTCCTGGCGGCGGTCGATCTCCGGTGGGTCGCGGTGGGAGGACGTGGCGGCTTCCGTCGACTTCGAGAGGTTTTCTTTTTTTTCTTTTTTTTTTTTTTTATTGAATCGATCTGTTGAAAAAAGGGGGGGCCTGAGCGGGTTTAAAGGAGGGGGGAGATTTTCTTTTTATTTATTTTTTTATTTTTTTAATATTTAATTATTAAAAAGTTGACTTTCACATATGACCTCGAAACGAGGCCCACCGCCTGTCGTCCATAGTGTTTTACCCCCGTTCCGAACACAATGGGATATATATCGCAAGCTGATTCGACTGTTTGAATCAGTTTCCGTTTAATTTATATTTAAATCACTATATTGCATTTTAAACGTACATTTCAAATTACCGGGGTCACATACTAACTCTATAAATCCCATAAAAATATTTTCTAGCTTCGTATTGACGATACGGTCCTAACAAAACTAGTTTCGTCGAATTCTGAGACCGTTTGAAAAATGGCCATTTTCCAGTCGATTAAAATCAACTGAAACTGGTCAAATGCGTTTTCCTTTGCCACGCTCACATATTGATTCGAAAAATTATGAAATTTAAAACCTAGCAATAATTTGACACTGCGGACCCAACAAAACTGGTTTCGTCGAAATCCGAGGTCGTTTGCAAAATGTCCATTTTTAAGGGCCTGAATTCCATAGCGACTATTCAGAATTTTCAACTGGACATATCTTTTGATTCCCGCTATGAAATCTTGATTTTTCGGATTCGATATAAAGATATTATCAATTAGATCCTATCATTTTTGGTTTCACTAAAATCCGGATTGTTTCGCACCCGGTACATTCAATTGAAGTTTGAAATCGAATTATCGAACTACCGCGCCATTTTCAATTCTATTAATAATTATATATAAATATTTATATTCTAACGACGACGCGTATAATATATACGTTCGATTTATATTCAAAATAAATTTCTCGTCGATTTTATTTAAAATAATTCATTTTAAATATTCAAAATTCGCCAAAATTGCCAAAATAAAAATTTTAAATTGGCCCAGATTTTACGGGTTGTTACAATCTCCCCCACTTAAAACTTTTCGTCCCCGAAAAGGAACAAAGTCGAAAGTGGTTTGATTAATTAACTCCACGTTCGATCTGGCTTTCATTCTCCAACTCTTTAGTTTCTGAGAATTTTCAAAATTTCAAAAATTTGGCTAACACCCTAAATTTTTGAAAAATTTCGCCATAACCTCCCCTGCAATGGGAGCATCGGGGAATTTCAAATAGCTTCCCCGGTCCTTCAGATCTCAAAAAGAAAAAGAAAAAGCCAAGCGGCTAGCCAATAGGCTCACAAAATCATCATCACCCAAACAAAACAGGAAATTATGTAGTAAACATGTACCTATTTGTCGGGCAAACAAATTTTATTCTCTGGCTCTAGCCTCCTTGCTATGACCTGTTCAAAAGATATACATGTATGCAAGCAAATGCGACTAATTTTCAATATAATTCAATATTTGGTTCAACTAGGCTAAATGGTTCACAATTATCAACCAAATAAACAAACAACACAAACATCAATCAATTAGTGAATTAGAGTCTCAAATTCATAATTTTGATACATATACAAAAATCAGATTTTTGATGCCAAATCACAACAATGTGTTCTAACTATATATAAGTTTTGGTTCTCACACCAGCCTAATGGAAACATATAGAAAATCACACCTTCGAAACACGAACATAAGTTCGGATGATGATCGATCAATCATCAGAACCATCTCCGGGCGTCTAGAATGTGATTCTATATCAATCTAATATATTAAAACTTTGAATACACGCGGATCAGACGTATACGCAAAATCTACACATACTGGATTGTCCACATCAATATAAATAAATAATCAACTACGAATAATTGATTTAAATTTTCAAAACAAAATTTGTTTTCACTTTAAATATATACTCTTCACACTCGTTCTAGGATACTACTGATCCTATCTCTAACGAGTCATTCTCATTGGATATTACTAATCCAATATCTGATGAATTCTTTCGTATGGTTCTAATGTGCCTTGTTCTCTAGCTTTGTAAACCAAAGCTCTGATACCAACTGTGACGAAATGGAATTTCGCTCGGTCCGAACCAGTCGCTAAACTGATTCAGGCCGTTCGAAACGCCCTATCGTTTGAGAACAGGACATAACAGAACGCATACAGAAGAACATTTCATTGTATATTACAACAATGCATCAGATTACAAGAATATACAGAGTATAAATGAATATTACACAGAAATATCAGAGATTTAAATTACATTTAAATACATAGCAGCGGAAAATAATACAATACACAACTAGAAAGAGATATACGGATACAAAGCTTTCCGGATATCATTCCAGCTGTAAACCAGGATCCTGTGAATATAAATCTGCAAAACCAAAACTACTAGCTGCCCGTGTCAAAATAGGGGCACCCAGAGTTTAGGTTAAAACAATAAACTCCAGGTCAGTCATGTGACTGGTGTGAGAACTAAAACAGTTAATCTTTATTTTAAATCATTAGGTAATGTCAAGGGACCACGCCGTATAACACGGAACGGGTTTCCTCCCAAGAACACCAGTGCATAAAACAAACAGCGCAATGCTAAATAAAGAAGAATGAAGCTGTTATAAGACCCAGGTCCCATCACACAATGCAACGCAGCCGAGGATAGGGTTTTCCCTTATAACAGCCAAAGAATGCTTGATACGTTTTAAAACAAATCATTTGATACTATAATAAGTGCATAGTGTATAAAACAACTTCAAATCATAAGTATCAATCATAGGCGGCATGAATGCCCCATAACACTATGTCGCCATAAATAAGTTTACAATCAAAACCACAAAGTCACGTATTTGGAAATTGGATTTCCATCTATGAACCGAGGCAAAAGATAGTCCTCAACCGATTCGAGACGCTCTAGCCCGCCCCTCAGGACCCAGACTCAGGTGGGCCCTTGGATCGTCAGGGCCGGTCCACCGATGTGGATTAAAATGCCTGAACATGCGATTCCCCACCCTTTGGGGTGTAAACGAGCCAACGAATGGCTCCATCGGACCCGGATCGTCCGATCTAACCGAGGCGCCTCGCAACAGCAACAACCACACAGGTGAAAAGTATATAAATGTCAGGGCTGGTAGGTCACTGACACCACCCTAGCTAGAAAGAAACGCATGCCCTCCCTGATGTCCTCTCCCGTTTCTGGTTCACAACCGGGGTGTGAGACTCGCGAATTCACGTTACACAAAGCTGTGCCACACAGGCTGTGCTTTGATCATCACCACAAGACTTTGCTTTTCAACAGAAGCCTCGATCAATTGCCACTTAGGCATGCCACAAAGGCAATTCACTCCATGCGTTTGATATCCATCAATATATAACCCCTGAGCTCGTACGTCTCAGAGAAGGGCGTTAAGCAAGAGAATAAATTCTCCGCCGCCAAACAGATATATATTTAATAGAGATCAATCACACGGACTAAAATCCAATGTCAGACACACAGTCCATTTACAAGTCCGTTCTGGGTCTGAACGAAACCGGAGGCACCTAGTACCCCGCATATCCATCGATCTCCAAGTACGTCTGGACGATCACCAACTGTTTCCATCTTCTTGGGTGTACAGCCCAATCAAGATCATCAGTTATCACCCAAACGACGTGAAGACTTCCGGTCTTCGACCACCGTCTTCATCTTCGACACCACGTCGAATCAGTTATTCAGAATGGGATAAACCCGGTCTTTCTGAATAACTCGCGTGTATATTATAAAAGTGTTACACAAACACAACATACGCCTCATTCCAATTCAGAATATTCTTTAATCTCCTTTGAATATCAATTCAAACTAGTCGGGATTAGCGAACCACACCGAAGTAATCATTTATTTTATTTCCCAATCCCAACCTATTCATCCCATGAAGTAAAACTGGTAATACTTCATATCTAACACCACAGTGTTATCGGTAAATTCAATTACCATTTCACGTTCAAATCTAATTAAAGATTTAACTATCGCCTGGAGCAAAACTGGTGATACTCCATTTTCGATCATCTCAATCTATTTAAAGATTCATTAAAACTCCACTTAGTTTTAATCTTTAACTGGGTTAAAGAATCAGTGTCATTCAAAAACACAGTCCACGATAAACCCAAAACCACATTCATTAATTATCGGGTTAAAGAACGAGTGTTGTTTAAAACACTGTTCACGATAAACCCACAAATCAATATCAATTCAATTCCAATTAAATATCATTTAATTGGTACACTTCATTAAATCTAAATAAAAAGATTTAATCTTTTCTCAACTGGGTTCAAGAACAGTGTTAGTGAAGACACCATTCACGACAAACCCAAATCACATTTGATATTCAATACAAGGCTCTGAATAGAAAATATACCGGCTTATATTCAATATCAAATTCTACGACTAACAAATGTCGTATTGGAAATAACGATATAAATACATATCTTTCAAATTCCCATAACAACATCTGTATAATCACGAATTCCAACATCGAAATATTCCGAAGACAATTTCGATTCAAATCCACTCCAATGCAATCATTGGAAATTCTGGTTATTTTCAAAACCCTTTTCAAATTCAATTTATTTAAAAATAAATAGAATTGTATTTCTAGTTCAAAACTAGTTCATTTCGATAAAAACCTATTTTTATCTTTTCAAATATGGAGTTTTTCATCCCAATTCTTCACAAATCATTTCTTATGATTTTACACAAATTATTACTATTTTTAATAATTTTATCTAGGCCCGTACAGTCGATTTCCACCAATGGCCATCGAACTGCACTTACAGCGACCTTTTTCAAATTTGATTTGGACATAATTCCAAATCCAACCGTTAGATTTCAAATTTCTAACATTCGCTAGAAAGCTCTTTTCGATACGAACCCAACGGTTCCGGTTTTAGGAGAATCCGACGGTCGGATCTCCCGTAATGTCCGTTTGAAATAAATGGTCGAAATTCACGAACTGCCGCGGCGCGGCGCGTTCTATTCAGGCCATTATATAATATATATAATATATATATCGTCGATTTCTATTTAAAACGAATTATATAAATAGTTTTGAATTCGTTTCAAAAATCTATTTCAACTTCCATTTCAATTCAAAACAAAATTGAATTCTTCTTTATAGATTCGTTTCAAAATTCATTTCTATTCAATTCAAATTTCAATTCAATTTGAATTCATTTCAATTCACTTTCAATTCAATTCACTTCGAAATCGTTTTCAATTCAATTCATTTCGAAATCACTTTCAATTCAATTCACTTTGAATTCGTTTTCAATTCAATTCATTTCGAAATCACTTTCAATTCAATTCACTTTGAATTCGTTTTCAATTCAATTCATTTCGAAATCACTTTCAATTCAATTCACTTTGAATTCGTTTTCAATTCAATTCATTTCGAAATCACTTTCAATTCAATTCACTTTGAATTCGTTTTCAATTCAATTCATTTCGAAATCACTTAAAATTGATATAAATATCGTTCACGTCAAAATGGCGTCAATCTAATCAACACGGCTTCATAAATTTCTATTTTCAAATATTCTATTTCAAATATTTCTTTTTTCAAATATTTCTTTTTCAGAACTGGAATGAGGCCCAATCAATTACCATATAAAATTAATTATATGGATTTGCATACAACACATGTATATAATAGCATTGAAAATAATCAACCATCAACCAAAGTGCACTACACTGTATAAGCATCAAATATAGATATTCAACGCTTATAACAGCCTATCAATCAATCGATCGACATATTTAATCAATCAGGATGAGTGAACTTCAAATTTCATCCCAACACCCGTGTGGGGTTTCAAACAAACAAACACAGATTTTATTTGTGCAATTGGGCGATGTGTAAAATTTATCGACCCAATCAATATCAGTCAAATCAGTGTATATACAAACAAATCGGCCGATTTGTTTATAACTATTCATTTATTCACATTCACGTTAAAAATTATATTTTTAACGATACAACATTTTATTTCAACCTATGAATTTCTATTCAATTCATTTACACAATAAAATGATATTTTTATTTTCTAACATATTTTAGAAAATTTCGGCGGCATAACGGCACGATACTAGAAACGGGACAAGGCCTAGCCTTATCCCCGGTCTAGTGAAGGCCCACGCCATTCACACATCAATTAAAACCAATTCATTTCACCCCACAATTCAATTTCAATCAAATAATCTAACCAACTACACAACCAAACAAACAAGTCCATGGTATGTGGACGGGTGTCGGGTGCTTCTAATAAGCACCGTCTGCATCCTAGTATATATATATATAACTAGAAAAATAAATTGAAAGGTGAGAAATTCTCACATATAGCTATCCAAGCTCCACGGCTCTTCCTTTGCAGAAGTCTTCGTCGTTTCGCCTTTTTGTCACCTTCGTTGTCCGCTTTCACTACATATGTAAAAATCGAGTTTTTACTTCGCTATTCAATATATAAAAATCGAATTTTTACTTCGATGTTCAATATATAAAAATTCTATTTTTCTATCGAAGTTCAATATATAAAAATTCTATTTTTCTATCGAAGTTCAATATATAAAAATCACGCCTTTTTCAAAATCAAATCTTTTTCTTTATTTTCCTAAAACATTAATTTCGGTTTTAAAATGCAAATAAGTTTTCAGTTTTTAAAAATAAAATAAAATCAGTTTTTAAAAATAAAATGAAATCAGTGTTAAACCTTTTTTTAAAAAAATCAGTTTTTATTTCTTTTCAAAATCAGTTTTTACTTCTTTTCAAAATTTAGTTTTTATACTTAATTAAAATTTAGTTTTTATACTTAATTAAAGTTTAGTTTTTATACTTAATTAAAATCAGTTTTAACGTATATAAAAAAAAACAGATTTAACTATAAAATCTAAATCATATAACTTACAGTGTTTTCTTTCTGTGCGAAGAGAGGGGTTTCCTTGCGGGGTCGCGGCTGACGTCGGAGGGGAGGGGTGCGGCTTGGGCTGGAGTGGTCGGAGGGGCCTCGCGATAAGGGGGGGGCTTCGTCGTAGATGCCGTTCTCGATGGATGGAGGAGGAGGCGGAGGAAAGGGGAAGCAGGGGGGCGCGCACCTCCTGGCGGCGGTCGATCTCCGGTGGGTCGCGGTGGGAGGACGTGGCGGCTTCCGTCGACTTCGAGAGGTTTTCTTTTTTTTCTTTTTTTTTTTTTTATTTTATTGAATCGATCTGTTGAAAAAAGGGGGGGCCTGAGCGGGTTTGAAGGGGGGGGAGATTTTCTTTTTATTTTTTTTTTATTTTTTTAATATTTAATTATAAAAAAGTTGACTTTCACATATGACCTCGAAACGAGGCCCACCGCCTGTCGTCCATAGCGTTTTACCCCCGTTCCGAACACAATGGGATATATATCGCAAGCTGATTCGACTATTTGAATCAGTTTCCGTTTAATTTATATTTAAATCACTATATTGCATTTTAAACGTACATTTCAAATTACCGGGGTCACATACTAACTCTATAAATCCCATAAAAATATTTTCTAGCTTCGTATTGACGATACGGTCCTAACAAAACTAGTTTCGTCGAATTCTGAGACCGTTTGAAAAATGGCCATTTTCCAGTCGATTAAAATCAACTGAAACTGGTCAAACGCGTTTTCCTTTGCCACGCTCACATATTGATTCGAAAAATTATGAAATTTAAAACCTAGCAATAATTTGACACTGTGGACCCAACAAAACTGGTTTCGTCGAAATCCGAGGTCGTTTGAAAAATGTCCATTTTTAAGGGCCTGAATTCCAGAGCGACTATTCAGAATTTTCAACTGGACATATCTTTTGATTCCCGCTATGAAATCTTGATTTTTCGGATTCGATATAAAGATATTATCAATTAGATCCTATCATTTTTGGTTTCACTAAAATCCGGATTGTTTCGCACCCGGTACATTCAATTGAAGTTTGAAATCGAATTATCGAACTACCGCGCCATTTTCAATTCTATTAATAATTATATATAAATATTTATATTCTAACGACGACGCGTATAATATATACGTTCGATTTATATTCAAAATAAATTTCTCGTCGATTTTATTTAAAATAATTCATTTCAAATATTCAAAATTCGCCAAAATTGCCAAAATAAAAATTTTAAATTGGCCCAGATTTTACGGGTTGTTACGGGTTGTTACAAAACATCGCAATGCTTTTTATAAAAATGAAGCCATTATAAGACTCAGTTCCCATAACACAATGCAACGCAAACCGGAGGATAGAGTTTTACCTTATAATGGCCAAAATATGCTTGATACGAATAAAACAAAAGCATTTGATATTACTACTAGTGTTTATATGTTTCATAAACAAATTCAAATCATAACTATCAATCATAGACGGCATGGGTACCATATATCATGTCGCCATATATATATACAATCAAAACCGCACAGCCACGTATTTGGAAATTGGATTTCCGTCATGAACCAAGGCAAAAGATAGTCTTTACCGAATTTGAGACAATCTAGCCCATGTCTCAGGCAGGTACTCAGTCAATCCTTTGGAGCGATAGGGCCGGTCCACCGATGTGGATTAAAATTCCTGAACACTACGTTTCCCCGCCCTATGGGGCGTAAATGAGCCAACGAATGACTCCATCGGACCTGGATCGTCCGATCTAACCGAGGCTCCTCGCAACAGCAACAACCACATAAGTAAAATGTCAGGCCGTGTAAAAACACTGACACAACTCCTAAGTAGAAGGAAACGCATGCCCTCCCTGAGGTCCTTATCCCGTTTCTGGTTCATACCGGGGTGTGAGGCTCGCGAATTCACGTTATACACAAAGCTACGCCACACAGGCGGTGCTTTGATCATCACCACAAGACTTTGCTTTTCAACAGAAGCCCTAATCATTTGCCACGTAGGCATGCCACACTAGCAATTCATGCCATGTGACTGATGTCCATCGATATACAACCTCTGAACTCGTGCTTTTCAGAGAAGGGCGTTAAGCTAAAGAATAAATTCTCCGCCGCCAAACAGATGTATATTTGAAAGAGATCAATCGACACAGAATAAAATCCAATGTCAAGCACACAATCCATTTACATGTCTGTTCTGGGTCTAAACGAAACCGGAGGCACTATATTCCTCGCAAACCCATCGATCACCATGTACGTATGGACAATCACCACTCATTATCCATATTTCGGATGCCTCCCAATCAGGACCTCGGTTACCATGCAAACGAGGTGAAGATCTCCGGTCTTCGACCACTGTCTTCATCTTCGATTTATTATCGTCGATTCAGTTATTCAGAATGGGATAAACCCGGTCTTTCTGAACAACTCGCGTATATAATAAACAAGTGCAACACTAACATACACACGCATCATTTCAATTCATTAGTCACCAACCGTCAATCAGTAAGAGAACAATTTTCCAAATATTAACCCCGAAGTCCGAAACAAACATCAGGTCAACACCCAGGAAACCGTTCAACTTAGCCAACCTTCAGTTAATTTCTAAATCACATCCATATCGTTTATAATATTTTATAACAATTTATCGCTATTTTTATTTATTTTAAAATAGCCAATTTATTCAAAACGACGCTTCGGGCCATAACGCGACCGTGGCGCTGTTTTTCTTCAGATTTGATTTACACATCTCTGAAAATTTAACCATTGGATCTTCACAAAATTTACATCATTAGAAAGATCTTTTCAAAACGAATCCAACGGTTCCAGTTTCGGGAAAATCCGACGGTCGGATCTCCCAGTATAATCGTTTGAAGTTTCGATTTCAAAATACGAATTGCGGCGTCGTTATTCGATTTAATATAATTATATATATATATATATATATAATCGATTCTGGCGCTATTTTTCTCCAGATTTGAATTAACCATTCCAGACAATCCAACCGTTGGATTTTTACAAAGTTGGTGCTGTTGGAAAGATATTTCCATAGCGAACCCAACGGTTGTGATTTCAGGAATATCTGATGGTCGGATCTCTCGGTATAATCGTTTGAAATCACGGTTTCAAAATACGAACTGCAGCGTCGTTATTCGATATATTTTAATTCTATTTAAATATATATATATATATATATATATATATATCGATTCTTCGATTTCAAAGCTATATTCTTTTCATACATTTGATAAAAATGATATTTTTGTCTAACTGTCTTCTATTTCAACACTTCACTATATTTAACAACTCATGTATATAATAAAAATGTGATTTTTATTGTAAAACAATTCATTTCAAAACACTGTTATTTTATATAGTTCATATTGGTAATAAAAATAGGATTTTTATTATAAAACAATTTCTTTCAAAAGGAGATTATTTTATATAGATGATAAAAATGTGATTTTTATATTTAAAACACGAACACCATTCAACACATGAATTTTAATTCAACGAATGAATATAGTTTCAACAAATGAAGATAATTCAAATACATGAATATTATTCAAAATTTCGGCAGCATAACGGCACGGTAGTTAAAACCGGGACCGTCCCTAGTACCGCTCCTCGCTCTACCTTAAAACCTCGTGGTTTTTGACAATGGGGAATCATGCATCTAGTTCGCACGCAGGCGTCATGTATATATTTATTTCATTTCCACAAACTAATCCTATGTGGTTTCAACCAAATATTTCTCAACCACAAACGGGTATTTCTCAACCGCAATCAATCAATATCAACCACAAACAATTCCAATCAACCATTCGCTATCAATCAATTTTCACACCAATCACAACCAATATATATCGTCCATGGTTTGTGGACGAGGGGCATATATATATATATATATATATATATATATATATATATATATATATATATATATATATAGCAATTCACTTCTATTTCAACACATATATAATTTTTACAACGCATATACAACTCATACATTGAACGTACAACTTATACAACGCTTATACAAGAGGTGTACAACGCTTATATAACTCATACATCGACTATATAATTTATACATCGTCGTTTTCCATATCGTTTATAAATTAGAAATCTCACATTGGGTTCCACTCCACCAAAAATAGCAGAAGGCTCAGAAAAATATGCGGTCTCTTCTAGAATGTAGAGGACGTCCACACGAGTCCACTGCCTCTTGTTTCACCGAATTTCGTCAAGAAACGAAAAAGATATGATTTTTACAGTGAAATCAAAAACGGAAGCGCTTAGAAGTGCTATTATATAGTTAATTAATATAACAGCCGTACCTTCCTTTGAATGTTCGAAACTAGGTTTAGATTTTTTTTCGATCGGTTTGGCCGAGGTAAAGATCAGGTTTCGCCAGAGCGTAGAGCTCCGACGCGCGCACCGATCGATGGTGATCTTGGCCAGTTCGACGTCGAGATGGATGGGCGACGGCGCAAAGAACGGCGGACTTTCGTGGCTCCAGATCTCGAGATTCGCGCGACGAGGGAGGGCGTGCCAGGTATGGATTTGAAGAGGAGGAGGAGGGCTTCAAAAAGTTCAACAGGAGGTGGGGCTGATGGTGGCTGTGGTGATCAGAAACGGGGAGGGAAGCTTCAGAGATTAGCCGTCGTTCAGATCGGGAGAGAGAAAGAGATTTTTTTTCTTTTTTTATAAAAAAATTATGATTGGCCGGTGGGTTTTAGAGGGGTTTTCTGACACGACCACCAATCTAAACCCAACGACTATCGTCCCTAGCGTTCTACCCCCATTCCGAACACAATGGGATATGTTTCGTAGGCCCATTCGACTGTTTCAGTCAGTTTTCCTTCAAATTAAAATATAAAACATTCAATATTTGATTTGAACGTACAATTCAATTTGCCAGGGCCACAAACCGATTCGTAAAATTCCAGAAAAATAAATATGTCTATGTTTTGACGATACGGTCCCAATAAAACTAGTTTCGTCGAATTCTGAGTCCGTTTGCAAAAAGGCCCATTTCTGGTCGATCCAATTTAACTTTAATTGACCAAAACACGTTTTCCTTTGCCGCGCTCACATATTAGCTTCAAAAATTATGAAATTTGAAACCTAGCAATAACTTCACATCCCGGATCCAACAAAAGTGGTTTCGTCGAATTCCGAGGTCGTATGCAAAATGGCCAATTTCATGGGCTATATAAATTCCATAGCGACCTTTCTAAAAATTCATTTGGCCATAACTTTTGCTTTCCGCTATGAAAATTCGATTTTTCAGATTCATTAGAAAGGTATTCACTAACAGATTTAAAGATTTTTGGTTTCACTCAAATCCGTTTTGTTTTGCACCCGGTATAGTCCGACAAAGTTTGAATTCAAATTTTGAAACTGCAGCGCCATTTCAGGCCTTGTTTATAATTATAATTAATTATATTCGTTTTCAAACGTCGATTCAAACTCACTTTTCATTGCATTTATTTAAAATATTTATTTTAAATATTTAAAATCCCTTATTTTAGACAATATAAAAATTTTAAATTGGTTCAGATTTTCCGGGTCGTTGCAATCTCCCCCACTTAAAACTTTTCGTCCCCGAAAAGGAACAAAGTCGAAAGTGGTTTGATTAATCAACTCTACGTTCAATCTGGCTTTCATTCTCCAACTTTTCAGTTTCTGAGAATTTTCAAATTCTTCAAAAATTTGGCTAACACCCGGAATTTTCGAAAAATTTCGCCATAAACTCCTTTGTACGGAGAGAGGTTTGGAAATTTATTGGGCCGTATTTGGTACCCAATAAATCCTAATAAGCATACACATATTTATATTGATATATTTTGGTGTTTACAGGGGAGCGTGTATTGATAATAACTCCAGAGAATAAATTCTCGTTACCCTGTCAAAGCCTGAGGGAGTGTGTATTTTAAATGCTCCAGAGGATAAATCCTCGTCACCTCGTCCCGTGTGGGAAATAAATAGTCCATGTGCCGTATCTAATAACTAGAGAGACGTGATTATTGTCAACTCTAGACCCGTGTGGGGATTTTATTAATCTGGCAATTTTATCGTTACAATTTAAATAGTCCATATCAGTCATCAGTTCAACCTGTAAAATATAGTCATCGCCATACAAGCCTCTCGCTCGTATGGTAAATCTTCCACCTCGTCACAAAAGCTCCAAATGCTTATGTCTTATATGATGAAGTATGCCTATCTTCAGAAGTATGACATGCAATGTAGTTCAAAATTAATTGTTACTATCCTATGGCGACGTTTATTATTTCACACAGAACAACCGGCACTCCGCATCCAATGGCATTCACAGGAGTCGATATAATAATATTTCGCATCCAACTTACTAAGGTTTACCTATTTGTCGGGCACGCAAATAAAATCTTACTCAACAGCTAATCCATCTACTTGTTCAAACATATATAATGCACAAGTATATATATCTATCTATTTTTAAATCAGTTCAATGTGTGATTTAAATGAATAGATTCTGCCATTCATTCTATTATTGATTAAATTAACTATCGTTTTAATAATTTAATTAATCAAATCTACTATCACACCACACAAACAACAATCAAATTGTTTTTAACTTTTCAAAAATATACTATCAATTTCTATACTCTTTTAAAATCATTCAGACTATAGAATTAAAAGTGCACATCCATGGAAAGAAAATAAAAACAGAGTAGAGAACTAACTAGTAATGTAAAGTATGGTAAATGTACCTCGCACCGGAGTCCATCAGAGATATCCACTCGGCATCTAGGATAGTCTTTCTGAATGCTCTCCTCAGTTTCCCAAGTACAATCTCGCGGATCTCCACTCCATTGCACTTTGACTAAGTCAACCTTCTTGTTCCTCACCTCTTTGGTTTCTTTGCCGATGATCTTGAGTGGCTCTCTTCTCACTGTTAATTCTGGAGTAATTTCAATATCCTGCTGAGCTGCTTCTTCCACGATCAAGTCTGGATCATGAACGTGCTTTCAAAGTTGGGATATGTGAAATACATCATGAACTCCAGGCAACCAATCCGGCAGTTTAACTCTATAAGCGAGCGTTCCGATCCGTTCCAGAATAGGAAATGGACCAATGAATTTGGGCGCCAATTTTCCAGTTTTACCGAACCGGATTACTCCTCTCATCGGCGATACTTTCAAATATACGTAGTCGCCAACAACAAAGGATATATCTCTTCTTCTCCTATCGGCATAGCTCTTTTGTCGGCTTTGAGCGGCGAGTAATCGTTTCTTGATAAAATCGACTTTGTCGGCAGCTTCTCGGATCATATCAGGTCCTAACACAAGTCTATTACCGGGTTCGACCCAACAAGCAGGGGATCGACACGGTCTACCATACAATGCTTCGAATTGCGACATTGTTAGGCTCGCCTAGTAGCTGTTGTTATATGAGAATTCAGCCAAATGTAGATGGTCTTCCCATGATCCACCGAAATCTAGAACACAAGCCCGCAATAGATCTTCTAAAATACGATTCACCCTCTCAGTCTGACCATCTGTCTGAGGATGATAAGTGGTGCTTAGATTCAGCTTCGTTCCCAGCTCGACTTGAAATGCCTCCCAGAATTTGCTAGTAAATATTGTATCTCTATCATTGACTATAATGAGCGGCACTCCATGTAGTCTAACTATTTCCTTGAAATATATCTGTGCCAGACTCTGAGCAGTTCTATTTGATCTGACAGGTATGAAATGGGCGGTCTTCGTGAAGCGATCTACGATCACCCAAATACTGTCATTTCCTTTTCTGGTTCTGGGCAAACCATCAATGAAGTCCATGTAAATATGTTCCCACTTCCAGCCTGGAACGTCTAGCGGTTGTAATAATCCCGACAGTTTCTGTTGGTCGCTCTTGACTAGTTGGCAAGTAGGGCATCGACTAACATATAAAAAGATGTCCCTCTTCATCGACCTCCACCAGAAAGTGCGTTTGATGTCCTTATACATTTTTCTTACTCCCGGATGGATACTAAGTTTTGACTTGTGGCATTCATCCAGAACATCCTTTCGGATCTCAGCAATGTTAGGAACACAGATTCGATCTTTCAGCCTTAGAATCCCCTCATTATCAAACTGAAAACTCGAGGGTTCGCCCTTCTGAATTATCTCTCTGATCTTCTGAATGAAGTGGTCATCCTTCTGAAGAGCAGATATTTTTCTATCAACGAAGTCGTGATAATAAAACTGGCGATCATCTCATTCTTTCGGCTAAACGCATCGGCTACGACATTGGCTTTCCCTAGAGTGTATATAATTTCAAAATCGTAAGCTGCTAGGAACTCTAGCCAACGTAGTTGCCTCAGATTCAAGTCCTTCTGGGTGAACAGATACTTCAACGACTGGTGGTCTGTAAACAGTTCAAATCTCTCACCCAGGAGATATTGTCTCCAGATTTTCAAAGAGAATACGATAGCTAACAACTCAAGATCACGAGTAACGTAGTTTTTCTCGTGCGGCTTCAGCTGACGGCTAGCATAATCGATCACTTGACCTCTTTGCATTAACACTGCGCCAAGGCCTACTCTAGAAGCATCTGTCCAGACTTTCAAATCCTGATTGCCATCGATGATGGTTAACACTGGAGCTGTCGTTAATCTTAACTTTAGCTCTTCAAAAGCCTCTTCACTTTCTTTGCTTCTTTAAAGATATGCAATTTCCTAGCAAATTCCCTTTCATATGGCAGTTATTGCATATGGCAGTCGTTACTGGTTCCCTATCGGATCTGGCCCTTTTTCGATTGACTTTGGGCTCCTTACTGACCTCAGACATTGTACTGGCCTCAGGCCGATCAGTTTCAGACTCAATTTTATTACTAGAGCTGACTTCCTCTTCGGATTTCCAATTAGATGAGGTGCAAAGTGAGAAAGTTCATTGAATTTCTTATGATATTCGGGAATGGTCATATCTCCTTGTATCAAATAAGAAAATTCATCACATAGTCGCTCACTCGCTTCAGGAGGAGTAAATCTTTCTAGGAAAATTAGTTTGAATCTATCCCAAGTGATATCACCTTCTGGATTATCCTTAATAACTGAATCCCACCAGAACAAAGCTCCGTCTTTGAGTGCCCATGAGGCCAGTAATCTTTTCTGGTCATCCCTCAGCTTTAATCCTTCAAAGATTTTCTCAGCCGAACGAATCCATGCTTGTGTTTTCATAATTGATTCTTCACCCGAGAAGGGTTTTACCCCAAATTTCTATATTTCATGAATAGAGCTTCAATATCCGGGTCAGTATTACTTCTTCTGTTTCTGGCACTCATTTTCTAGTTCTTCTGCAAATAGCAGATCAAGTGTCAGGTCAACAGAAAAGATATTTCAAAATATAGAGACAAATACTTGAATGTAATTGCGTTTATCGAGGTGTTATTTCCTTCTGCTACTCATACTTGGATATTACTGATCCTATCTGTAATGAGTTACTCGTCCTAGAACGCTACTGGTTCTATTTCTGACGAGTTCGTTAATATGTTATATTCCAGAACTAAACTTAACCAAAGCTCTAATACCACGTTGAGACGACCCCAAACCCCGTATTGACGGTGGCAAGGGTAATCCTTCGAATATAACACATAAACAGATAATAGCAGAACATAATTAAATAAATACACCGGATAATGTACAATAGAATAAACTGGATAAACGTAATCATCAGAGTTACACAGTATACAGGATCATACTTAGTACAAATACAGTTCAGCTATACATAAATGTCTACAGCGGAAACAAACAAAATATGTACAATAGGAGCTGAACAACATAAAAAGAGATAAATGATAGAATCCATCTTCAGCTCCAGCTATCCAGAAAGAACTAGCTAAACCTGAATACAAGGCAGCCCGTGTAGAAAAAGGGGCACCCGAGTTTGAAAGTTAAACAAACAACGAGTCAGTCATGGGACTGGTATGAGAAATCTACCCAACACATTTATAATATGGCCAATCACAGGACCACACCACTTTCGTGGAACGGGTTTACTCCATTGGATTGCCAGTGCTTTAAAAACAAATATTTCTTTTAAACATCGCAATGCTTTTTATAAAAATGAAGACATTATAAGACTCAGCTCCCATCACACAATGCAACGCAAACCGGAGGATAGAGTATTACCTTATAATGGCCAAAATATGCTTGATACGAATAAAACAAAAGCATTTGACATTACTGCTACTGTTTATATGTTTCAAAAACAATTTCAAATCATAACTATCAATCATATACGGCATGGGTACTATATATCATGTCGCCATATATATATACAATCAAAACCGCACAGTCACGTATTAGGAAATTGGATTTCCGTCATGAACCATGGCAAAAGATAGTCCTTACCGAATTTAATACAATCTAGCCCATGTCTTGGGAAGGTACTCAGTCAAGCCTTTGGAGCGACAGGGCCGGTCCACCAATGTGGATTAAAATTCCTGAACACTACGTTTCCCCGCCCTATGGGGCATAAATGAGCCAACGAATGACTCCATCGGACCCGAATCGTCCGATCTAACCGAGGCGCCTCGCAACAGCAACAACCACATAAGTAAAATGTCAGGCCATGTAAAAACACTGACTCAACTCCTAGCTAGAAGGAAACGCATGCCCTCCCTGAGGTCCTTATCCCATTTCTGGTTCATACCGGGGTGTGAGACTCGCGAATTCATGTTATACACAAAGCTATGCCACATAGGCGGTGCTTTGATCATCACCACAAGACTTTGCTTTTCAATAGAAGCCCTGATCATTTTCCACTTAGGCATGCCACACTGGCAATTCATGCCATGCGACTTATGTCCATCGATATACAACCTCTGAACTCGTGCGTTTCATAGAAGGGCGTTAAGCTATAGAATAAATTCTCCGCCGCTAAACAGATGTATATTTAAAAGAGATCAATCAACATAGAATAAAATCCAATGTCAGACACACAGTCCATTTACAAGTCCGTTCTGGGTCTGAACGAAACCAGAGGCACTATATACCTTGCAAACCCATCGATCACCACGTACGTCTGGACGATCACCACTCATTATCCATATTTCGGGATGCCTCCCAATTCGGACCTCGGTAACCATCCAAACGAGGTGAAGATCTCTGGTCTTCGACCACCGTCTTCATCTTCGATTTCTTATCGTCGATTCAGTTATTCAAAATGGGATAAACCCGGTCTTTCTGAACAACTCGCGTATATAATAAAAAAGTGCAACACTAACATACACACGCATCATTTCAATTCATTAGTCACCAACCGTCAATCAGTAAGAGAACGATTTCCCAAATATTAACCCCGATGGCCGAAACCAACATCAGGTCAACACCCAGGAAACCATTCGACTTAGCCAACCTTCAGTTAATTTCTAAATCACATCCATATCGTTTATAATATTTTATAACGATTTATCACTATTTTTATTTATTTAAAAATAGCCAATTTATTCAAAACGACGCTTCGGGCCATAACGCGACCATGGCGCTGATTTTCTTCAGATTTGATTTACACATCTCTGAAAATCTAACCGTTGGATCTTCACAAAATTTACGTCATTAGAAAGATCTTTTCAAAACGAATCCAACTGTTCCAGTTTCGGGAAAATCCGACGGTCGGATCTCCCAGTACAATCGTTTGAAATTTCGATTTCAAAATACAAACTGCAGCGTCGTTATTCGATTAAATATAATTATATTTATATATATATATATAAAATCGATTCTGGCGCTGTTTTTCCCCAGATTTGAATTAAACATTCCAGACAATCCAACCATTGGATATTTACAAAGTTGGTGCCGTTGGAAAAATATTTCCAAAGCGAACCCAACGGTTGCGATTTCAGGAAAATCCGATGGTCGGATCTCCTGGTATAAACGTTTGAAATCGCGGTTTCAAAATACGAACTGCAGCGTCGTTATTCGATATATTTTAATTCTATTTAAATATATATATCGATTCTTCGATTTCAAAGCTATATTCTTTTCATACATTTGATAAAAATGATATTTTTATCTAACTGTCTTCTATTTCAACACTTCACTATATTTAACAACTCATGTATATAATAAAAATGTGATTTTTATTGTAAAACAATTCATTTCAAAACACTGTTATTTTATATAGTTCATATTGGTAATAAAAATAGGATTTTTATTATAAAACAATTTCTTTCAAAAGGAGATTATTTTATATAGATGATAAAAATGTGATTTTTATATTTAAAACACGAACACCATTCAACACATGAATTTTAATTCAACGAATGAATATAGTTTCAACAAATGAAGATAATTCAAATACATGAATATTATTCAAAATTTCGGCAGCATAACGGCAGGGTAGTTAAAACCGGGACCGTCCCTAGTACGGCTCCTCGCTCTACCTTAAAACCTCGTGGTTTTTGACAATGGGAAATCATGCATCTAGTTCGCACGCAGGCGGCATGTACATATTTATTTCATTTCCACAAACTAATTCTATGTGGTTTCAACCAAATATTTCTCAACCACAAACGGGTATTTTTCTACCGCAATCAATCAATATCAACCACAAACAATTCCAATCAACCATTCGCTATCAATCAATTTTCACACCAACCACAACCAATAAATATCGTCCTTGGTTTGTGGACGAGGGGCATATATATATATATATAGCAATTAACTTCTATTTCAACACATATATAATTTTTACAACGCATATACAACTTATACATCGAACGTACAACTTATACAACGCTTATACAAGAGGTGTACAACGCTTATATAACTCATACATTGACTATATAATTTATACATCGTCGTTTTCCATATCGTTTATAAATTAGAAATCTCACATTGGGTTCCACTCCACCAAAAATAGCAGAAGGCTCAGAAAAATATGCGGCCTCTTCTATAATGTAGAGGACGTCCACACGAGTCCACTATCTCTTGTTTCACTGAATTTCGTCAAGAAACGAAAAAGATATGATTTTAACAGTGAAATAAAAAACGGTAGCGCTTAGAAGTGCTATTATATAGTTAATTAATATAACAGCCGTACCTTCCTTTGAATGTTCGAAACTAGGTTTAGATTTTTCTTTCGATCTGTTGGCCCAGGTAAAGATCAGGTTTTGCCAGAGCATAGAGCTCCGACGCGCGCACCGATCGACGGTGGTCTTGGCCTGTTCGGCGCCGAGATGGATGGGCGGCGGCGCAAAGAACGGCGGACTTTCGTGGCTCCAGATCTCGAGATTCGCGCGACGAGGGAGGGCGCGCCAGGTATGGATTTGAAGAGGAGGAGGAGGGCTTCAAAAAGTTCAACAGGAGGTGGGGCTAATGGTGGCTGTGGCGATCAGAAACGGGGAGGGAAGCTTTGGAGATTAGCCGCCATTCAGATCGGGAGCGAGAAAGGGATTTTTTTTTATAAAAAAATTATGATTGGCCGATGGGTTTTAAAGGGGTTTTCTGACACGACCACCAATCTAAACCCAACGACTATCGTCCCTAGCGTTCTACCCCCATTCCGAACAAAATGGGATATGTTTCGTAGGCCCATTCGATTGTTTCAGTCAGTTTTCCTTCAAATTAAAATACAAAACATTCAATATTTGATTTGAACGTACATTTAAATTTTCCAGGGCCACAAACTGATTCGTAAAATTCCAAAAAAATAAATCTGGCTATGTTTTGACGATACGGTCCCAACAAAACTTGTTTCGTCGAATTCTGAGACCGTTTGCAAAAAGGCCCATTTCCGGTCGATCCAATTTCACTGTAATTGACCAAAACACGTTTTCCTTTGCCACACTCACATACTAGCTTCAAAAATTATGAAATTTGAAACTAGCAATAACTTCACATCCCGGATCCAACAAAAGTGGTTTCGTCGAATTCCGAGGTCGTATGCAAAATGGCCAATTTCACGGGCTATATAAATTCCATAGCGACCTTTCTGAAAATTCATTTGGCCATGACTTTTGCTTTCCACTATTAAAATTCGATTTTTCAGATTCGTTAGAAAGGTATTCACTAACAGATTTAAAGATTTTTGGTTTCACTCAAATCCGTTTTGTTTTGGACCCGGTACAGTCCGACAAAGTTTGAATTCATTTTTTGAAACTACAGCGCCATTTCAGGCCTTGTTTATAATTATAATTAATTATATTCGTTTTCAAAGGTCGATTCAAACCCCACCACCAGACCTCGGGCACTACTTTCTTCGGCGCTTCGGGTTCAAATGAAAGAAAAGTGAGCATGTTTCTTTTTAATTGTGATTTATTTTCAGTTTTTTTTTATATATTATCATGGAACAAAGTTAAGATTTTCATATGTATAAAGATTGGATTTTTTAACGCGATAAAGGTATGATTTTTAAAATAAGAAAAGGTATTTTTTTTAGTATAGAAAAATATGATTTTTATCATATGTGAAATATAAAAATGGGATTTTTAATCGTATGAAGTAGCGAAGAAATAAATAATTTTTCCATGTTTGTAGCAAAGTAAAAATATGATTTTTATATCATAGAGATCAAAAAAATATAATTTTTACATGATGCAAAGAATAAAAATATAATTTTTATTCATGCAGAGTAATAAAGATGTGATCTTTATAGAAATAGCAATGTAAAAATGTGATTTTTATAATATAGAAAGAATAAAAATACGATTTTTATATTCTAAAGTTAGTAAAAACAATATCTTTTATATTGTAGAAGTGTAAAAATATAATCTTTTATATTGTAGAAGTATAAAAATATAATTTTTATATAGGTCAGATAGTAAAAATATCATCTTTATATATGTAACGAAATAAAAATCTGATTTTTATTATATAAATATATAATGAAATAAAAATGTGATTTTTATAGTGACGAAATGAAAAGGCGAAATCTTTATATTTGAAAAGGCGAAATCTTTATATTTGAAAGGGCGAAATCTTTATATAGAGAATAGCGTGATAAAAATATAATCTTTATTATATGAACATCGTTGTAAAAATAGAATTTTCATCTATATAGTAGAGATGTAAAAATAGAATTTTCATCTTTATAGTAGCGATGTAAAAATAGAATTTTTATCTATATGGTAGTAGTATAAAAATGTGATTTTTATATACATAGCAACAATATAAAAATGTGATTTTTATATATGTAGTGGCTACGGGCAACGAAAGTGACAAAAGGCGAGAACAGTGATGATATCCTACATTTGAAGTGTCGCGGAGTTGGGATAGCTTTGGTGAGAACTTCTCACCGTAAATTTACTTTTCTAGTTAAATATATATACTAGGATGTAGACGGTGTTTAGTAGCACCCGACACCATTGTCCACAGACCATGGACTTGTTTGTTTCGTTGTGTAGTTGGTAAGATTATTTGATTTGAATTTGATTGTTTGGTGAAATGGAATGGATTTGATTGATATGTGTATGGCGTGGGCCATTATTAGACCGGGGATAAGGCTTAGCCTTGTCCCCTTTCTAGTTTCGTGCCGTTATGCCGCCGAAATTTTCTAAAATAAGTTTGAAAAATAAAAATATAATTTTATTTAAAAAATGAACCGAATAGAATATTCATAGGTTGAGTAAAATATTATAGTCGTTAAAAATATAATTTTTAACAAGAATGTGAATAAATATTCATTTACAAACCGGGCGGTTTGTTTATGTACACCTATTTGAAGGACATTGATTGGGACGATAAATTTTACACATCGCCCAACTACACAAATAAAATCTGTGTTTGTTGATTTGAAACCCCACACGGGTATTGGGATAAAAAACGGCATACACTAATCTCAGTAATTAGTTGTATGTCGATCGATTGATTGACAGGCTGTTATAAGCGTCAGATATCTATATTTGATGCTTATACAGATTAGTGCACTTGGGATGATGGTTGATTATTTATTGTTACTATTATATACATGTGTTGTATGGAATCCATATAATTAACATTATATGGTAATTGATTGGGCCTCATTCCAATTGGGAAAATAAAGAATATTATAAAATAAAGGTTCGTGTGTTGACAGTACTCATCCGTTGAGATTAGTCATTTGTTGAACGAAATATTTTAACAATAAAATTTACATCTTTATCATATATAAAATTAGAAACTAACTGGAAAATAGATAAGATGAGTGGTCTTCTCGATATTGATCTGATGTTGGTTTCGGCCTTCGGGGTTAATATTCAGGGAATCGTTCTCTTACTAATTTACGGTTGGAGTCTAATTTGAAATCAAACGATAGGTACCATAATTTTTATAAACTATATTAAATAACAAAAATAGTCACACGTGGACAGTACTCATTCGTTGAGATTAGTTATGTGTTGACAAAAATATAGAGTCATGTATGGAAAGAAATATAGATTCATTTTTTGAATAGAATAACGAAGTTATTGAAAAATATAAAGCCGTGTTGATTAGAGATGCGCTATTTTGACGCGAACGATATTTATATCGATTGTATTCATTTTTATAATGAATATTGAAAAGAGATAAAATCGAATATTTATAACAGGAATTCGAATTGAATTGAAAAGAAAACGAATTCAAATTTGATTGGAAATAAAAGAAATTCGAATTGAATTGAATTGAAAAGAAAACGAATTCGAATTTGATTGGAAATAAAAGAAATTCGAATTGAATTGAAAAGAAAAGAAATTCGAATTGAATTGAATAGAAAATGAATTCAAATTGAATTGAAAAAACGAATTGAAATCGTATAAAAATCAATTTGAAATGAATTCAAATTGAATTGAAAGTTGAATTGAATTGAAATGAATTTAAAACGAATTTATAAGGAAAAATCAATTTTGATTTGAATTTGAAATGGAAGTTGAAATTGTTTTTGAAACGAATTTAAAACTATTTATAAAATTTGTTTTAAATAGAAATAGACGAAATATATATTATATACATAATATAATGGCCTGAATAGAACGCGTCGCGCCGCGGCAGTTCGTAAATTTCGACCATTGACTTCGAACGGACATTTCGGGAGATCCGTCCGTCGGATTCTCCTAAAACCGGAACCGTTGGGTTTGTATCGAAAAGAGCTTTCTAATGAATATTAGAAATTTGAAATCTAACGGTTGGATTTGAAGATATGTCCAAATCAATTTCAGAAAAGGTCGCTGTAAGTGTAGTTCGATGGCTGTTGATGGAAATTGACAGTACGGGCCTTGATAAAATTAATAAAAATATTAATAATTTAGGTAAAATAAAAAGAAATGATTTGTGAAGAACTGGGATGAAAAATCCCACATTTGTAAAGATAAAAATGGATTTTTATCGAAATGAACTAGTTTTGAACTAAATTTAAAACCCAATTATTTTCAAAAAAATAAATTGGATTTAAAAAAAGGGGTTATAAATAATCGGAATTCCTAATATGTTTGATTGGAATTGAATTAGAATTGATTTGTGGGTTTATCGTGAATGGTGTTTTAAATAACACTTGTTCTTTAACCCGATAATAAATAGAATGTGATTTGGGTTTGTCGTGTACTGTGTTTTAAATGACATTAGTTCTTTAACCCAGTAAAAGGAGTTTAATGAATCTGTAATTAGATTGAAATGTGAATTGATAATTTAAATTATCAAATTTAGAAAGTGAGCGAGAATGGATTATCGCCAGTTTTGCTCCAAAGCGATAGTCGAATCTTTAATTAGATTTGAACGTGAAATGGTAATTAATTTTAGCGATAACACCATGGTGTTAGATATGGAGTATTACCAGTTTTGCTTCATGGAATGAATAGGTTGGGATTAGGAAATAAAATAAATAAATAATTCGGTGTGTTTCGCTAATCCCGACTAGTTTGGAAAACCATAATTTGGTTTGAAATGACATCCAAAGGAAGATTAAAGAATAAATTTAAAAGAATTTATCTTTGATAAAATTAATTGGAAACTTTCCCTAAGATTATGAAATTTAGAAACTAGCTGTAGGTTAGCTAAGAAGAATGGTTTCCTGGGCATTGATTTGATGTTGGTTTCGGCCTTCAGGGTTAATATTTGGGAAATTGTTCTCTTGCTGATTTATCGTTAGTGGCTGCTAAATTGGAATGAGGCATATGTTGTGTTTGTGTAACATTTGTTTACTATATATGCGGGTTATTCAGAAAGTCCGGGTTTATACCCATTTTGAATAACCGATTCGACGATATGTCGAAGATGAAGATGGTGGTTGAAGACCGGAAGTCATCACATCGTTTGGGTGATTACTGATGATCCTGATTGGCCTATACACCCAAGAGGAGGGAAATAGTTCGTGGTCGTCCAGACATACTTGGAGATCGATGAATATGCGAGGAAAGTGCCTCCGGTTTCGTACAGACCCAGAACCAACTTGTAAATGGACGTGTGTATGACATTGGATTTTATTCTATGTTGATTGATCTCCTTTAAATTTACATCTGTTTGGCGGCGGAGAATTTATTCTCTTGCTTAACGCCCTTCTCTGAGACGTACGAGCTCAGAGGTTGTATATCGATGGACATCAGTCGCATGGCATGAATTTCCTGAGTGGCACGCCTAAGTGGCAATTGATCAAGGCTTCTGTTGAAAAGCAAAGTCTTGTGGTTGATGATCAAAGCACGGCCTTTGTGGCGTAGCTTTGTGTATAACATGAATTCGTGAGCCTCACACCTCGGTATGAGTTTAAAATGGGATAAGGACTGCAGGGAGAGCACGACGTTTCTTTCTAGCTTTGGTGGTGTCAGTGACTTACCAGCCCTGACATTTATATACTTTTCACCTACGTGGTTGTTGAATGAGGCGCCTTGATTTTAGGTCTGTAAGGACCGGGAAACGTGTGTTTAGGAATTGCCAATCCTCAAACGTAAGAGAGGGCCGGCCCTGAAGCATACAAGGGTTACCCAGAGTGTGTAATTCTTGGACATTTGCTAGAGTGTCTCGAATCGGAGAGGAGCTTGCCCCTTGCCTCGACTCATGACGGAAATCCAATTTCCAATATGAGATATTTCGGTTTTATTTGTAGAGCCTAGTATGGCAACATGATAGATGGTACCCATGCCGCCTAGAATTGATACTTATGATTGAAATTGTTTTGACACTATACACTTATTATTGTATCAAATGATTTTTTTTTAAAACGTACCAAGCATGTTTGGCTATAATAAGGGAAAACCCTATCCTCCAGCTTGCGTTGCATTATGTGATGGGACCTGGGTCTTATAATACCTTCATTTTTCGAATAAGCATTGCGCTGTTTATTCTATGCACTAGTATTCTTAGGAGGAAACTCGTTCCGTGTTATACGGTGTGGTCCCTTGAATTACTCTCTTTTAAAGTAAAGCTTTAAATAATTGTTTTAGTTCTCACACCAGTCACATGAGTGACCTGGAGTTTATTGTTTTAACCTAAACTCTGGGTGCCCCTATTTTCGACACGGGCAGCTAGTAGTTTTGGTTTTGCAGATTTATATTCACAGGATCCTAATTTATAGCTGGAACAATGCTCGGAAAGCTCTGTATCCGTGTATTACTTTCAGTTGTGTTTTATATTGTTTTTCCACTGCTATGTAATTTATTGTAATCTCTGATATTTATCGAATGTAATTTATTCATTTGTACTCTGTATATTCTTGTATCTGATGGAATTGTTGTAAATAACAATGAAATGTTCTTCCGTCTGCGTTCTGATTGGTCTTGTCCTCAAAGTATCTGCTCCTTCCTTATCGGGGAAGTTACGGGCTATCACAGTTGGTACCAGAGCTTTGGTTTACAGAGCTCGAGAACAAGACACATTAGAAACGAACAAAAGAATTCATCAGATATTGGATTAGTAATATCCAATTAGAATGACTCGCTAGAGATCGGATCAGTAGTATCCTAGAATGAGTGTGAAGAGTATATTTTTCAAATGAAAAAAGTTTTGTTTTGAAAATTTAAACCATTTTATACGTATTTGAATATTTTATTTGTATTGAATTTGGACAATCCAATATATAAAGATTTTGCATATATCTGTCATGAACGTATATTCGAAGTTTTAATATACTGGATAGATATAGAATCACACTATAGTCGCCCGGAGATGATACTGATGATTGAAGCTTCATCATCAGTGTTTATTTTCGAGTTTCGAAGGCGAGAGATCTATATATTTCCTGTTGACTGGTGTGAGAATCAAAACTAGATTAGGTTTATTGTTGTGATTTGGCATCAAAAACATGATTTTCTGCATATATATCAAAATTATGAATTTGAAACGTTAATCAACTAATTGATTGCTGGTTGTGTTGTTTGTTTATTTGTTTGATATTTTTAACCATTTAGCCTAATTGAACCGAATATTGAATTGTATTGAAAATTAGTCGCATTTGCTTGCATATACATGTACTTACATTGAACAGGTCATAGTAGGGAGGCTAGAGAAGAGAATAAAATTTGTTTGCCTGACAGATAGGTACATGTTTATCGTAATTTACTGTTTTGTTTGGGTGATGATGATTTTATGAGCCGATTGGCTAGCCGCTTGGCCTTTTCTTTTTCTTTTTGAGATCAGAGGGCCTGTATGGCAATTTCAAGATTTTCCCGGTGCTCCCAGTGCAGGGGAGGTTATGTCGAATTTTTTCGAAAATTTCGGGTGTTAGCAAGATTTTTGAAAATTTTGAAAAGTTCTTAGAAATTGAAAAGTAGAAGAACTTAAGCCGTAATGAAAATAATGAAAGTTGAGTTGGTTTTTAAAACAACTTTCGACTTCGTTCCTTTTCGGGGACGAAAAGTTTTAAGTGGTGGAGATTGTAATAACCCGGAAATGCGAGCCAATTTAAATTTTTTATTTTGGCAATTTTAATGAATTTTGAATATTTAAAATGAATTATTTTAAATAATAATGACGAAAAATTTATTTTGAATAGAATTGAACGTATATAGTTATATAGATCGTCGATAGAATATAAATATTTATTTTAAATTATAAAAGGAATTGAGAATGGCGCGGTAGTTCGATAATTCGATTTCAAACTTCAATTGAACATACCGGGTGCAAAATAAACCGGATTTTAGCGAAACCAAAAATATTAGGATCTATTTAAGAATATATTTCCAACGAATCTGAAAAATTGAAATTTCATAGCGGGAATCAAAAGATATGTCCAGTTGAAATTTCAGAATAGTCGCTATGGAATTTCAGGCCCGTAAAAATAGCCATTCTGCAAACGACCTCGGATTTTGACGAAACCACTTTTGTTGGAACCGTGATGTCAAGTTATTGCAAGATTTCAAATTTCATAATTTTTCGAATCAATATGTGAGCGTGGCAAATGAAAACGCGTTTGACCAGTTTTAGTTGATTTTAATCGACTGGAAAATGGCCATTTATCAAACGGTCTCAGAATTTGACGAAACTAGTTTTGTTAGGACCATATCATCAATACGAAGCTAGAAAATATTTTTTGGGAATTTTTTGAGTTAGTATGTGACCCCGGTAAATTGAAATGCACGTTCAAATTCAGTATATAGAGTTATATATTGATTTTGTCGAAAACTGATCGAAACGATCGAATCAGCTTACGATACATATCTCATTGTGTTTGGAATGGGGGTTATTAGCTACGGACGACAGGCGGTGGGCCTCGTTTAGAGGTCGAAATAAAAAGTTGCTTTTTAAAATGAAAAATAATAAAATATATATTATATATAAAGAGATTATATGTCAAACCCTTATTCTACATTTCCCCAAAGTCAAACCCGACACTTCAGAGCCCCCCCGTCTTCGATCACATCGCCCACCAGGAACGCGCCACCGCGCTGGAGACTGTCGCGCCACCGGCGTCCAAGGCCGCGCCACTCCCCCTCCCTTCCTCTTCCCTCTCTCTGCGCTATCCTCCAACCTAATCGACATCGCCAGGACCTCGAAACCCCCCTCTTCCTCGATTCGAAACCAAACCCTAACCGCCTAAACCCCTGCCGCAGGCTCCACTACCCTAGCGCCGACCACCGCACCTTCTTCCCCCACCACCAGACCTCCAGCACTTCTTCCTCCGGCGCTTCGGGTTCAAATGAAAGAAAAGTGAGCATGTTTCTTTTTAATTGTGATTTATTTTCAGTTTTTTTATATATTATCATGGAACAAAGTTAAGATTTTCATACGTATAAAGATTGGATTTTTTAACGCGATAAAGATATGATTTTTAAAATAAGAAAAGGTATAATTTTTATTAGTATAGAAAAATATGATTTTTATCATATGTGAAATATAAAAATGGGATTTTTAATCGTATGAAGTAGCGAAGAAATAAATAATTTTTCCATGTATGTAGCAAAGTAAAAATATGATTTTTATATCATAGAGATCATAAAAATATAATTTTTACATGATGCAAAGAATAAAAATATAATTTTTATTCATGTAGAGTAATAAAGATGTGATCTTTATAGAAATAGCAATGTAAAAATGTGATTTTTATAATATATAAAGAATAAAAATACGATTTTTATATTCTATAGTTAGTAAAAACATTATCTTTTATATTGTAGAAGTATAAAAATATAATTTTTATATAGGTAAGATAGTAAAAATATCATCTTTATATATGTAATGAAATAAAAATCTGATTTTTATTATATATATATATAATGAACTGAAAATGTGAATTTTATAGTGATGAAATGAAAAGGCGAAATCTTTATATTTGAAAAGGCGAAATCTTTATATTTGAAAGGGCGAAATCTTTATATAGAGAATAGCATGATAAAAATATAATCTTTATTATATGAACGTCGTTGTAAAAATAGAATTTTCATCTATATAGTGGCGATGCAAAAATAGAATTTTTATCTATAGAGTAGCGATGTAAAAATAGAATTTTTATCTATATAGTAGTAGTATAAAAGTGTGATTTTTATATACATAGCAACAATACAAAAATGCGATTTTTATATATGTAGTGGCTACGGGCAACGAAAGTGACAAAAGGCGAGAACAGTGATGATTTCCTACATTTGAAGTGTCGAGGAGTTGGGATAGCTTTGGTGAGAACTTCTCACCTTAAATTTTCTTTTATAGTTAAATATATATACTAAGATGTAGACGGTGTTTAGTAGCACCCGACACCATTGTCCATAGACCATGGACTTGTTTGTTTGGTTGTGTAGTTGGTTAGATTATTTGATTTGAATTTGATTGTTTGGTGAAATGGAATGGATTTGATTGATATGTGTATGGCGTGGGCCATTATTAGACCGGGGATAAGGCTAGGCCTTGTCCCGTTTCTAATATCGTGTCGTTATGCCGCCGAAATTTTCTAAAATAAGTAAGAAAAATAAAGATACCATTTTATTTAATAAATGAACCGAATAGAATATTCATAGGTTGAATAAAATATTATGGTAGTTAAAAATATAATTTTTAACGAGAATGTGAATAAATAAATATTCATTTACAAACCGGACGTTTGTTTATGTACACCTATTTGAAGGACATTGATTGGGACGATAAATTTTACACATCGCCCAACTGCACAAATAAATCTGTGTTTGTTGATTTGAAACCCCACACGGGTATTGGGATAAAAAACGGCATACACTAATCCCATTAATTAGTTGTATGTCGATCGATTGATAGACAGGCTGTTATAAGCGTTAGATATCTATATTTGATGCTTATACAGAGTAGTGCACTTTGGATGATGGTTGATTATTTATTGTTGCTATTATATACATGTGTTGTATGGAAACCATATAATTAACATTATATGGTAATTGATTGGGCCTCATTCCAATTGGGAAAATAAAGAATATTATAAAATAAAGGTTCATGTGTTGACAGTACTCATCCGTTGAGATTAGTCATGTGTTGAACGAAATATTTTAACAATAAAATTTACATCTTTATCATATATAAAATTAGAAACTAAATGGAAAATAGATAAGATGAGTGGTCTCCTGGATATTGATCTGACGTTGGTTTCGTCCTTCGGGGTTAATATTCAGGGAATTGTTCTCTTACTAATTTACAGTTGGAGTCTGATTTGAAATCAAACGATAGATACCATAATTTTTATAAAATATATTAAATAACAAAAATAGTCAGATGTGGACAGCACTCACTCGTTGAGATTAGTCATGTGTTGAAAAAAATATAGAATGATGTATGGAAAGAAATATAGATTCATTTGTTGAATAGAATAACGAAGTTATTAAAAAATATAAAGTAGTGTTGATTAGAGATGCGCTATTTTGACGCGAACGATATTTATATCGATTATATTCGTTTTTATAATGAATATTGAAAAGAGATAAAAATCGAATATTTATAACAGAAATTCGAATTAAATTGAAAAGAAAACGAATTCGAATTTGATTGGAAATAAAAGAAATTCGAATTGAATTGAATTGAAAAGAAAACGAATTCGAATTTGATTGGAATTAAAAGAAATTCAAATTGAATTGAATTGAAAAGAAAACGAATTCGAATTGAATTTAATAGAAAATTAATTAAAACTGAATTGAAAACGACTTGAAATAGAATAAAAATCAATTTGAAATGAATTCAAATTGAATTGAAAGTTGAATTGAATTGAAATGAATTTAAAATGAATTTATAAGGAAAAATTCAATTTTGATTTGAATTTGAAACGGAAGTTGAAATTGTTTTTGAAGTGAATTTAAAACTATTTATAAAATTCGTTTTAAATAGAAATCGACAAAATATACATTATATATATAATATAATGGCCTGAATAGAACGCGCCGCGCCGCGGCAGTTCGTAAATTTCGACCATAGACTTCGAACGGACATTTCGGGAGATCCGACCATCGGATTCTCCTAAAACCGGAACCGTTGGGTTCGTATCGAAAAGAGCTTTCTAACGATTATTAGAAATTTGAAATATAATGGTTGGATTTGAAAATATGTCCAAATCAATTTCAGAAAAGGTCGTTGTAAGTGCAGTTCGATGGCCGTTGATGGAAATCGACTGTACGGGCCTTGATAAATTTAATAAAAATATTAATAATTTGGGTGAAATCAAAAGAAATTATTTGTGAAGAACTAGGATGAAAAATCCCACATTTGTAAAGATAAAAATGGATTTTTATCGAAATGAACTAGTTTTGAACTAAATTTAAAACCCAATTATTTTTAAATAAATAAATTGGATTTAAAAAAAGGGGTTTTAAATAATCAGAATTCCTAATATGTTTGATTGGAATTGAATTAGAATTGATTTGTGGGTTTATCGTGAACGGTGTTTTAAATAACACTTGTTCTTTAACCCGATAATAAATAGAATGTGATTTGGGTTTGTCGTGAACTGTGTTTTAAATGACATTAGTTCTTTAACCCAGTAAAAGGAGTTTAATGATTCTGTAATTAGATTGAAATGTGAATTGATAATTTAAATTATCAAATTTAGAAAGTGAGCGAGAATGGAGTATCACCAGTTGTGCTCCAAAGCGATAGTCGAATCTTTAATTAGATTTGAACGTGAAATGGTAAGTAATTTTACCGATAACACCGTGGTGTTAGGTATGGAGTATTACCAGTTTTGCTTCATGGGATGAATAGGTTAGGACTGGGAAATAAAATAAATAATTACTTCGGTGTGGTTCGCTAATCCCGTCTAGTTTGGAAAACCATAATTTGGTTTGAAATGACATCCAAAGGAAGATTAAAGAATAAATTTAAATGAATTTATCTTTGATAAAATTAATGGGAAACTTTCTCTAAGATTATGAAATTTAGAAACTAGCTGTAGGTTAGCTAAGAAGAATGGTTTCCTGGGTATTGATCTGATGTTGGTTTAGGCCTTCGGGGTTAATATTTGGGAAATTGTTCTCTTGCTGATTTACGGTTAGTGGCTGCTGAATTGGAATGAGGAATATGTTGTGTTTGTGTAACATTTGTTTACTATATACGCGGGTTATTCAGAAAGGCCGGGTTTATACCCATTCTGAATAGCCGATTTGACGATATGTCAAAGATGAAGACGGTGGTTGAAGACCGGAAGTCTTCACATTGTTTGGGTGATTACTAATGATCCTGATTGGGCTGTACACCCAAGAGGAGGGAAATAGTTGGTGGTCGTCCAGACGTACTTGGAGATCGATGGATATGCGAGGAAAGTTCTTCCGGTTTCGTTCAGACCCAGAACGAACTTGTAAATGGACTGTGTGTCTGACATTGGATTTTATTCTTTGTTGATTGATCTCCATTAAATATACTTCTGTTTGGTGGCGGAGAATTTATTCTCTTGCTTAACGCCCTTCTCTGAGACGTACGAGCTCAGAGGTTGTATATCAATGGACATCAGTCGCATGACATGAATTGCCTGTGTGGGACCCCTAAGTGGCAATTGATCAAGGCTTCTGTTGAAAAGCAAATTCTTGTGGTTGATGATCAAAGCACGGCCTTTGTGGCGCAGCTTTGTGTATAACATGAATTCGTGAGCCTCACACCTCGGTATGAGTTAAAAACGGGATAAGGGCTGCAGGGAGAGCACGACGTTTCTTTCTAGCTTTGGTGGTGTCAGTGGCTTACCAGTCCTGACATTTATATACTTTTCACCCATGTGGTTGTTGGATGAGGTGCCTCGATTTTAGGTGTGTAAGGACCGGGAAACATATGTTCAGGAATTGCCAATCCTCAAACATAAGAGAGGACCGGCCCTAAAGCATCCAAGGGTTACCAAGAGTGTGTAATCCTGGGACATTTGCTAGAGTGTCTCGAATTGGAGAGGAGCTTGCCCCTTGCCTCGACTCATGATGGAAATCCAATTTCCAATATGAGATATTTCGGTTTTATTTGTAGAGCCTAGTTTGGCGACATGATAGATGGTACCCATGCCGCCTAGAATTGATACTTATGATTGAAATTGTTTTGACACTATGCACTTATTATAGTATCAAATGATTTGTTTTTAAAACGTACCAAGCATGTTTGGCTATTATAAGGGAAAACCCTATCCTCCGGCTTGCGTTGCATTGTATGATGGGACCAGGGTCTTAAAATAGCTTCATTTTTCAAAAAAGCATTGCGCTGTTTATTCAATGCACTAGTATTCTTAGGAGGAAACTCGTTCCGTGTTATACGGTGTGGTCCCTTGAATTACTCTGTTTTAAAGTAAAGCTTTAAATAACTGTTTTAGTTCTCACACCAGTCACATGACTGACCTGGAGTTTATTGTTTTAACCTAAACTCTGGGTGCCCCTATTTTCGACACGGTCAGCTAGTAGTTTTGGTTTTGCAGATTTATATTCACATGATCCTGATTTACAGCTGGAAAAATGCTCGGAAAGCTCTGTATCCGTGTATTACTTTCAGTTGTGTTTTATATTGTTTTTCCACTGCTATGTAATTTATTGTAATCTCTGATATTTATCGGATGTAATTTATTCATTTATACTCTGTATATTCTTGTATCAGATGGAATTGTTGTAAATAACAATGAAATGTTCTTCCATCTGCGTTCTGATTGGTCTTGTCCTCAAAGTATCTGCTCCTTCCTTACCGGGGAAGTTACGGGCTATCACAGTTGGTACCAGAGCTTTGGTTTACAGAGCTCGAGAACAAGACACATTAGAACCGAACAAAAGAATTCATCAGATATTGGATTAGTAATATCCAATTAGAATGACTCGCTAGAGATCGGATCAGTAGTATCCTAGAATGAGTGTGAAGAGTACATTTTTCAAATGAAAAAAGTTCTGTTTTGAAAATTTAATCCATTTTATAAGTATTTGAATATTTTATTTGTATTGAATTTGGACAATCCAATATACAAAGATTTTGCATATATCCGTCATGAACGTATATTCGAAGTTTTAATATACTGGATAGATATAGAATCACACTCTAGTCGCCCGGAGATGATACTGATGATTGAAGCTTCATCATCAGTGTTTATTTTCGAGTTTCGAAGGTGAGAGATCTATATATTTCCAGTCGACTGGTGTGAGAATCAAAACTAGATTAGGTTTATTGTTGTGATTTGGCATCAAAAACATGATTTTCTACATATATATCAAAATTATGAATTTGAAACGTTAATCAACTAATTGATTGCTGGTTGTGTTGTTTGTTTATTTGTTTGATATTTTTAACCATTTAGCCTAATTGAACCGAATATTGAATTGTATTGAAAATTAGTCGCATTTGCTTGCATATACATGTACTTACATTGAACAGGTCATAGCAGGGAGGCTAGAGCAGAGAATAAAATTTGTTTGCCTGACACATAGGTACATGTTTATCGTAATTTACTGTTTTGTTTGGGTGATGATAATTTTATGAGCCGCTTGGCTGGCCGATCGGCCTTTTCTTTTTCTTTTTGAGATCAGAGGGCCTGTATGGCAATTTCGAGATTTTCCCGGTGCTCCCAGTGCAGGGGAGGTTATGGCGAATTTTTTCGAAAATTTCGGGTGTTAGCAAGATTTCTGAAAATTTTGAAAAGTTCTTAGAAACTGAAAAGTAGAAGAACTTAAGCCGTAATGAAAATAATGAAAGTTGAGTTGGTTTTTAAAACAACTTTCGACTTCGTTCCTTTTCGGGGACGAAAAGTTTTAAGTGGTGGAGATTGTAATAACCCGGAAATGCGAGCCAATTTAAATTTTTTATTTTGGAAATTTTAATGAATTTTAATATTTAAAATGAATTATTTTAAATAATAACGACGAAAAATTTATTTTGAATAGAATTGAACGTATATAGTTATATAGATCGTCGATAGAATATAAATATTTATTTTAAATTATAAAAGGAATTGAGAATGGCGCGGTAGTTCGATAATTCGATTTCAAACTTCAATTGAACATACCGGGTGCAAAATAAACCGGACTTTAGCGAAACTAAAAATATTAGGATCTATTTAAGAATATATTTCCAACGGATCCGAAAAATTGAAATTTCACAGCGGGAATCAAAAGATATGTCCAGTTGAAATTTCAGAATAGTCGCTATGGAATTTCAGGCCCGTAAAAATAGCCATTTTGCAAACGACCTCGGATTTCGAACGAAACCACTTTTGTTGGAACCGTGATGTCAAGTTATTGCAAGATTTCAAATTTCATAATTTTTCGAATTAATATGTGAGCGTGGAAAATGAAAACGCGTTTGACCAGTTTTAGTTTATGTTAATCGACTGGAAAATGGCCATTTTTCAAATGGTCTCTGAATTTGACGAAACTAGTTTTGTTAGGACCATATCGTCAATACGAAGCTAGAAAATATTTTTTGGGAATTTTTTGAGTCAGTATGTGACCCCGGTAAATTGAAATGCGCGTTCAAATTCAGTATATAGAGTTATATGTTGATTTTGTCGTAAACTGATCAAAACGATCGAATCAGCTTACGATACATATCCTATTGTGTTCGGAATGGGGGTAATTTGCTACGGATGACAGGCGGTGGGCCTCGTTTAGAGGTCGAAATAAAAAGTTGCTTTTCAAAATGAAAAATAATAAAATATATATTATATATAAAGAGATTCTATGTCAAACCCTTATTCTACTTTTCCCCAAAGTCAAACCCGACACTTCAGAGCCCCCCCTGTCTTCGATCCCATCGCCGACCAGGAACGTGCCACTGCGCTGGAGACTGCCGCGCCACCGGCGTCCAAGGCCGCGCCACTCCCCCTCCCTTCCTCTTCCCTCTCTCTACGCTATCCTTCAACCTAATCAACGTCGCCAGGACCTCGAAACCCCCCTCTTCCTCGATTCGGAACCAAACCCTAACCGCCTAAACCCTTGCCGCAGGCTCCAATACCCTAGCGCCGACCACCGCACCTTCTTCCCCCACCACCAGACCTCCGGCACTTCTTCCTCCGGCGCTTCGTGTTCAAATGAAAGAAAAGTGAGCATGTTTCTTTTTAATTGTGATTTATTTTCAGTTTTTTTATATATTATCATGGAACAAAGTTAAGATTTTCATACGTATAAAGATTGGATTTTTTAACGCGATAAAGGTATGATTTTTAAAATAAGAAAAGGTATAATTTTTATTAGTATAGAAAAATATGATTTTTATCATATGTGAAATATAAAAATGGGATTTTTAATCGTATGAAGTAGCGAAGAAATAAATAATTTTTCCATGTATGTAGCAAAGTAAAAATATGATTTTTATATCATAGAGATCATAAAAATATAAATTTTACATGATGCAAAGAATAAAAATATAATTTTTATTCATGTAGAGTAATAAAGATGTGATCTTTATAGAAATAGCAATGTAAAAATGTGATTTTTATAATATAAAAGAATAAAAATACGATTTTTATATTCTATATTTAGTAAAAACGTTATCTTTTATATTGTAGAAGTATAAAAATATAATCTTTTATATTGTAGAAGTATAAAAATATAATTTTTATATAGGTAAGATAGTAAAAATATCATCTTTATATATGTAACGAAATAAAAATCTGATTTTTATTATATATATATAATGAAATAAAAATGTGATTTTTATAGTTATGAAATGAAAAGGCGAAATCTTTATATTTGAAAAGGCGAAATCTTTATATTTGAAAGGGCGAAATCTTTATATAGAGAATAGCGTGATAAAAATATAATCTTTATTATATGAACATCTTAGTAAAAATAGAATTTTCATCTATATAGTAGCTATGTAAAAATAGAATTTTCATCTATATAGTAGCGATGTAAAAATAGAATTTTTATCTATATAGTAGTAGTATAAAAATGTGATTTTTTATACATAGCAACAATATAAAAATATGATTTTTATATATGTAGTGGCTATGGGCAACGAAAGTGACAAAAGGCGAGAACAGTGATGATTTCCTACATTTGAAGTGTCGCGGAGTTGGGATAGCTTTGGTGAGAACTTCTCACTTTAAATTTACTTTTCTAGTTAAATATATATATTAGGATGTAGACGGTGTTTAGTAGCACCCGACACCATTGTCCACAGACCATGGACTTGTTTGTTTGGTTGTGTAGTTGATTAGATTATTTGATTTGAATTTGATTGTTTGGTGAAATGGAATGGATTTGATTGATATGTGTTTGGCGTGGGCCATTATTAGACCGGGGATAAGGCTAGGCCTTGTCCCGTTTCTAGTATCGTGCTGTTAAGCCGCCGAAATTTTCTAAAATAAGTTAGAAAAATAAAGATACCATTTCATTTAATAAATGAACCGAATAGAATATTCATAGGTTGAATAAAATATTATGGTCATCAAAAATATAATTTTTAACGAGAATGTGAATAAATAAATATTCATTTACAAACTGGACGGTTTGTTTATGTACACCTATTTGAAGGACATTGATTGGGACGATAAATTTTACACATCACCCAACTGCACAAATAAATTGTGTTTGTTGATTTGAAACCCCACACGGCTATTGGGATAAAATACGGTATACACTAATCCCAGTAATTAGTTGTATGTCGATCGATTGATTGACAGGCTGTTATAAGCATTAGATATCTATATTTGATGCTTATACAGAGTAGTGCACTTTGGATGATGGTTGATTATTTATTATTGCTATTATATACATGTGTTGTATGGAATCCATATAATTAACATTATATGGTAATTGATTGGGCCTCATTCCAATTGGGAAAATAAAGAATATTATGAAATAAAGGTTCATGTGTTGACAGTACTCATCCGTTGAGATTAGACATGTGTTGAACGAAATATTTTAACAATAAAATTTACATCTTTATCCTATATAAAATTAGAAACTTACTGGAAAATAGATAAGATGAGTGGTCTCCTGGATATTGATCTGATGTTGGTTTCGGCCTTCGTGGTTAATATTCAGGGAATCGTGCTCTTACTAATTTACGGTTGGAGTCTGATTTGAAATCAAACGATAGATACCATAATTTTTATAAAATATATTAAATAACAAAAATAGTCACACGTGGACAGTACTCATTCGTTGAGATTAGTCATGTGTTGACAAAAATATAGAGTCATGTATGGAAAGAAATATAGATTCATTTGTTGAATAGAATAACGAAGTTATTGAAAAATATAAAGCCGTGTTGATTAGAGATGCGCAATTTTGACGCGAACGATATTTATATCGATTATATTCGTTTTTATAATGAATATTGAAAAGAGATAAAAAAATCGAATATTTATAACAGGAATTCGAATTGAATTGAAAAGAAAACGAATTCGAATTTGATTGGAAATAAAAGGAATTCGAATTGAATTGAATTGAAATGAAAACGAATTCGAATTTGATTGGAAATAAAAGAAATTCGAATTGAAGTGAATTGAAAAGAAAACGAATTCGAATTGAATTGAATAGAAAATGAATTCAAATTGAATTGAAAACGAATCGAAATAGAATAAAAATCAATTTGAAATGAATTCAAATTGAATTGAAAGTTGAATTGAATTGAAATGAATTTAAAACGAATTTATAAGGAAAAATTCAATTTTGATTTGAATTTGATATGGAAGTTGAAATTGTTTTTGAAACGAATTTAAAACTATTTATAAAATTCGTTTTAAATAGAAATCGACGAAATATACATTATATATATAATATAATGGCCTGAATAGAACGCGCTGCGCCGCGGTAGTTCGTAAATTTCGACCATTGACTTCGAACGGACATTTTGGGAGATCCGATCATCCGATTCTCCTAAAACCGGAACTGTTGGATTCGTGTCGAAAAGAGCTTTCTAACGAGTATAAGAAATTTCAAATCTAATGGTTGGATTTGAAGATATGTCCAAATCAATTTCAGAAAAGGTCGCTGTATGTGCAGTTGGTTGGCCGTTGATGGAAATCAGCTGTACGGGCCTTGATAAAATTAATAAAAATATTAATAATTTGTGTAAAATCAAAAGAAATGATTTGAGAAGAACTGGGATGAAAAATCCCACATTTGTAAAGATAAAAATGGATTTTTATCGAAATGAACTAATTTTGAACTAAATTTAAAACCCAATTATTTTTAAATAAATAAATTGGATTTAAAAAAAGGGGTTTTAAATAATCGGAATTCCTAATATGTTTGATTGGAATTGAATTAGAATTGATTTGTGGGTTTATCGTGAATGGTGTTTTAAATAACACTTGTTCTTTAACACGATAATAAATAGTATGTGATTTGGCTTTGTCGTGAACTATGTTTTAAATGACATTAGTTCTTTAACCCAGTAAAAGGAGTTTAATGAATCTGTAATTAGATTGAAATTTGAATTGATAATTTAAAATATCAAATTTAGAAAGTGAGCGAGAATGGAGTATCACCAGTTGTGCTCTAAAGCGATAGTCGAATCTTTAATTAGATTTGAACGTGAAATGGTAATTAATTTTACTGGTAACACCGTGGTGTTAGATATGGAGTATTACCAATTTTGCTTCATGGGATGAATAGGTTTGGATTGGGAAATAAAATAAATAACTACTTCGGTGTGGTTCCCTAATCCCGACTAGTTTGGAAAACCATAATTTGGTTTGAAATGACATCCAAAGGAAGATTAAAGAATAAATTTAAAAGAATTAATCTATGATAAAATTAATGGGAAACTTTCCCTAAGATTATGAAATTTAGAAACTAGCTGTAGGTTAGCTAAGAAGAATGGTTTCCTGGGTATTGATCTGATGTTGGTTTCGGCCTTCGGGGTTAATATTTGGGAAATTGTTCTCTTGCTGATTTACGGTTAGTGGTTGCTGAATTGGAATGAGGCATATGTTGTGTTTGTGTAGCATTTGTTTACTATATACACGGGTTATTCAGAAAGGCCGGGTTTATACCCATTCTGAATAACCGATTTGACGATATGTCAAAGATGAAGACGGTGGTTGAAGACCGGAAGTCTTCACATCGTTTGGGTGATTACTTATGATCCTGATTGGACTGTACACCCAAGAGGAGGGAAATAGTTGGTGGTCGTCCAGATGTACTTGGAGATCGATCGATATGCGAGGAAAGTGCCTCCGGTTTCATTCAGATCCAGAACGAACTTGTAAATGGACTGTGTGTCTGACATTGGATTTTATTCTGTGTTGATTGATCTCCATTAAATATACATCTGTTTGGCGGGAGAGAATTTGTTCTCTTGCTTAACGCCCTTCTCTGATACGTATGAGCTCAGAGGTTGTATATTGATGGACATCAATCGCATGGCATGAATTGCCTGTGTGGCACGCCTAAGTGGCAATTGATCAAGGCTTCTGTTGAAAAGCAAAGTCTTGTGGTTGATGATCAAAGCACGGCCTTTGTGGTGCAGCTTTGTGTATAACGTGAATTCTTGAGCCTCACACCTTGGAATGAGTTAAAAACGGGATAAGGACTGCAGGGAGAGCACGACGTTTCTTTCTAGCTTTGGTGGTGTTAGTGACTTACCAGCCCTGACATTTATATACTTTTCACCTATGTGGTTTTTGGATGAGGCGCCTCGATTTTATGTCTGTAAGGACCGGGAAACGTGTGTTCAGGAATTGCCAATCATCAAACGTAAGAGAGGACCGGCCCTGAAGCATCCAAGGGTTACCCAGAGTGTGTAATCCTGGACATTTGCTAGAGTGTCTCGAATCGGAGAGGAGCTTGCCCCTTGCCTCGACTCATGACGGAAATCCAATTTCCAGTACGAGATATTTCGGTTTTATTTGTAGAGCCTAGTATGGCGACATGATAGATGGTACCCATGCCGCCTAGGATTGATACTTATGATTGAAATTGTTTTGACACTATACACTTATTATAGTCTCAAATGATTTGTTTTTAAAATGTACCAAGCATGTTTGGATATTATAAGGGAAAACCCTATCCTCTGGCTTGTGTTACATTGTGTGATGGGACCTGGGTCTTATAATAGCTTCATTTTTCGAAAAAGCATTGCACTGTTTGTTCTATGCACTGGTATTCTTGGGAGGAAATCCGTTCCGTGTTATACGGCGTGGTCCCTTGAATTACTCTCTTTTAAAGCAAACTTTAAATAACTGTTTTAGTTCTCACACCAGTCACATGACTGACCTGGAGTTTATTGTTTTAACCTAAACTCTGGGTGCCCCTATTTTCGACATGGGCAGCTAGTAGTTTTGGTTTTGCAGATTTATATTCACAGGATCCTGATTTACAGCTGGAACGATGCTCGGAAAGCTCTGTATCCGTGTATTACTTTTAGTTGTGTTTTATATTGTTTTACCACTGCTATGTAATTTATTGCAATCTCTGATATTTATCGAATGTAATTTATTCAATTATACTCTGTATATTCTTGTATCTGATGGAATTGTTGTAAATAACAATGAAATGTTCTTCCGTCTGCGTTCTGATTGGTCTTGTCCTCAAAGTATCCGCTTTTTCCTTACCGGGGAAGTTACGGGCTATCACATAATGTATTCGTTGATCTCTGCTGAATATAAATCTATTTGGTGGCGTAGAATTTATTCTCTTGCTTAACAACATTCTCTGAGACGTACGAGCTCAGAGGTTATATATTGGTGGAAATTAGTGGTACTGTATGGATTGACAGTGCGGCATGATGAGTTGCATGGATCAAAGCTTCTGTTGAAAAGCAAAGTTTTTTGGTTGATGACCAAAGCTCAACTTTATTTAGCATAGCTTTGTGTAGCGTTAATTCGCGAGCTTCACACCCCAAGTATGAACCAAAAACGAGATAGTGACCACATGGAAATGGACATACATTAGTTCTAGCTACGAGTAACGTCGTGGTATGGAGCCCAGACTGATTATTCATGTGGATGTTGCATTTTATTTGATGGAAAGTGAGGTACCTCGGAATTTAAGCCGATTGAAAGGCTCAGATATGATTTGAGTCCCTAGAGCTCTAGAGTGGTCGACATTACTGACCCATTTTGGAGGTTCGATAGAATGGGCAAACATGTAGTTTATGGTATAATTGATCATCGACGGATGACCAGCCCTGCAGATTTCAAGAGCTCGCCAGCGTCCGACTCCTTAGGCACTTGCTAGTTTGTCTAGAAATCGGTGAGGATGATCCCTTGCCTCGGTTCATAGATGAAAACCCAATTTCCAATACGTGATTTTACGGTTTTAGTTGTAAACCGATATGGAGACATAATAAAATGTTACCTACGCTGCCTATGATTGATACATTTATATTTGTAGTTGATTTCTTCATTTATAGTAATAATTAAAGAAGAAATTTCGCGTATCAAGCATATTTGGCTATTATAAGAGAAAACTCTATCCTCGACTGCATTCATTGTGTGATGGGACATAAGTCTTATAATAGCTTCAATTTTCTCTTTAGCACTGCTGTAATAACCCGAAAATCTGGGCCAGTTTAAAATTTTTATTTTGGCAATTTTAGTGAATTTTGAATATTTAAAATAGATTATTTTAAATAATATCGATGAGAAATTTATTTTGAATAGAATTCGACGTATATATTATACGCGTCGTCGTTTGAATATAAATATTTATATATAATTATAAAAGGAATTGAAAATGGCGCGGTAGTTCGATAATTCGATTTCAAACTTCAATTGAGTGTACCGGGTGCAAAACAATCCGGATTTTAGTGAAACCAAAAACATTAGGATCTATTTGGTAATATCTTTCTAACGAATCCGAAAAATCAAAATTTTGTAGCGAGAATCAAAAGATATGTCCAGTTGAAAATTCTGAATAGTCGCTATGGAATTCAGGCCCTTAAAAATAGACATTTTGCAAACGACCTCGGATTTCGACGAAACCACTTTTGTTGGATCCGTGATGTCAAATTATTGCTAGCTTTCAAATTTCATAATTTTTCGAATCAATATGTGAGCGTGGCAAAGGAAAACGTGTTTTGACCATTTCAGTTGATTTTAATCGACTGGAAATTGGCCATTTTTCCAACGGTCTCAGAATTCGACGAAACTAGTTTTGTTAGGACCGTATCGTCAATACGAAGCTAGAAAATATTTTTTTAGAATTTATAGAGTTAGTATGTGACCCCGGTAATTTGAAATGTACGTTTAAAATTCAATATAGTGATTTAAATGTAAATTTAACGGAAACTGATTGTAACAGCTGAATCAGCTGACGATACATATCCCATTGTGTTCGGAATGGGGGTTAAACGCTATGGACGACAGGTGGTGGGCCTCGTTTTGATGACGTATGTAAAAGTCAACTTTTATAAAATAATAAAATAATAAATAAAAATATATATTATCCCCCCCCCCCATCCGTCACCGTTCATTTCGAAAAAAAAAACAAAAAAAAAAAAAAGGAGACGGGAGCCGCCGCCGCATCGCTCCCCGACTGCGCCGCCGCCCAGGCGGGCCCCACCCATTCGCGACCCCCTCCTCCTTCGCATCGAACGACGTGAGACCACCCAGCTTCCCCAAAACCGCACCCAAATCGGAGAACCACCGTGGCCCCCCTCGCCCAAATCGCCACCGCACTCCCCCTGGCGCCGCCGTGAGCCGCGAAGCACCCCTCCGAGCCGCCGACGAGCCCCCCCCCGTAAGTTCCCTGATGTTCTTTTTTTTTTATTTTATTTACTTTAAACGTTTGTTTTATTTATTTACCTTAACTGTTTTTTTATTTTATTTACTTAAAAACTGAATTTTTATTTATTTTAAAAAAAAAAAAAACTGAATTTTATCTACTTTAAAAACTGATTTTTATTTACCTTAAAAACTGTTTTTTTTATTTATGTTGTAAAGTGATAAAAATGTAATCTTTCATATTGTGGAAGTAAAAATATGATTTTTATATTCTTAAAGTATTAAAAATATGATCTTTACTATATAGAAATATTAAAAATATGATTTTTATATTTTTAAAGTATTAAAAATATAATCTTTATAGGATAGAGAATATAAAAATATCATCTTTGTATATGTAGCGAAATAAAAATCTGATTTTTATTTTATATACGTTGAGATGAAGTGGTAATTTTTATAAGGGCGAAAACTTTATTTTTATAAAGGAGAAAACTTTATTTTTATAAAGACGAAAACTTTATTTTTATAAAGGCGAAAACTTTATTTTTATAAAGGCGAAAACTTCATATTAGAAAAGGCGAAATCTATATTTTTATAAGGGCGAAATCTATATTTTTGAAATGGAATTTTTATCTATATAGTAGCAATGTAGAAATAGAATTTTTATCCATAGAGCGTGATAGTAAAAATATGATTTTTATATATTGAATAGCATAGTAAAAATTCAATTTTTAAATATATGAAGTGATTATAAAAATATGATTTTTAAATTGAAAGTAAATAAATAAAAATGTGATTTTTATTTTAAAGACATCAGTATATAAAAATGTGATTTTTACATATGTAGTGAAAGCGGACAACGAAAGCGATAAGAGACGAGAACAGTGAAGATTTCCTGCATTAGAGTTGCCGTGAAGTTGGATAGCTATCGGTGAGAACTTCTCACCTTTCAATTTCTTTTTCTAGTTATATATATATATATACTAGGATGTAGACGGTGCTTAGTAGCACCCGACACCCGTCATCCACAGACCATGGATGGCTTGTTTGTTAAATTGTTTGGTTGTGTAGTTGGTTAGTCTATTTGGTTTAAATTGAATTGTTTGGTGAATCGAAATTGATTTGATTGATGTGTGAATGGCGTGGGCCTTCACTAGACCGGGGATAAGGCTAGGCCTCGTCCCGTTTTTAGTATCGTGCCGTTATGCCGCCGAAATTTTCTAAAATATGTTAGAAAAATAAAAATATCACTTTTATTGTGTAAATGAACTGAATAGAAATTCATGTGTTGAAATAAAATATTTTATCGTTAAAAATATAGTTTTTAACGTGAAAGTGAATAAATAAAATATTCATTTACAAACCGGACGGTTTGTTTATGTACACTGATTTGACTGACATTGATTGGGTCGATAAATTTTACACATCGCCCAACTGCACAAATAAAATCTGTATTTGATTGTTTGAAACCCCACACGGGTGTTGGGATGAAATTTGATGTTCACTCATCCGGATTGATTAAATATGTCGATCGGTCGATTGACAGACTGTTATAAGCGTCAGATATCTATATTTGATGCTTATACAGTGTAGTGCACTTTGGTTGATGGTTGATTGTTTATTAATGCTAGTATATACATGTGTTGTATGGAATCCATATAATTAACATTATATGGTGATTGATTGGGCCTCATTCCAATCGGGAAAACATGGATATTATAAAAGAAAATTCATGTGTTGAATATAAAAATAGTCATGTGTGGACGATGATTATGTGTAGAAACTATTCATGTGTTGAGTAAAATATTTTAAATAAAATAAATTACATCTTTATCATATTTAATATTAGAACTACTTCCCAGTAGAAATCTAATTAAAAATCAAACGATAGATACCTTAGTTCTATAAAATATTTTACATAACAAAAATAGTGAGGTGTTGACAGTACTCATGTGTTGAGATTAGTCGTGTGTTGAAAGAAATATAGATTCATGTGTTGAATAGAACAAATATTCATTTGTTGAATAGAATAACGAATTATTGAAATATAAATCCGTGTTGATTAGAGATGCGTTATTTTGACGCGAACGATATTTATATCGATTTTATTCGTTTTATAATGAATATTGAAAAGTGATTTCAAAATTAAATATTTTGAAATGAAATTCAAATTGAATTAGATTAAAAATTGAAATTGAAATTCTATTGAATCAATTTGAAATGAATTCGAATCGAATAGAAAATGAATTCGATTCGAATTGAATAGAAAGTGAATTTGAATTCGAGTAAAATAGAAATGAATTCAAATTGAATTAGATTGAAATTGAGATTTAAAACGAACTGAAAGTGAATTGAAATCAATTTGAAACGAATTCGAATTAGATCAAATAGAAAGTAAATTCGAATTGAATTGAATTGAAACGAATTTGAATTTGAATTTGAATTGAATTGAAACGAGTTAGAATTTGAATTGAATTGAAATGAACTCGAATTGAATTGAAATCAAATCGATTTGAAATTGAATGTAGTGTTGAAAGGGTTTTGAAAACGAATTTAAAACGATTTATAAAATTCGTTTTAAAAGGAAATCGACGAAATATATATTATATATATTATATATATAATATAATGGCCTGAATAGAACGCGCCGCGCCGCGGTAGTTCGTGAATTTCGACCATTTATTTCAAACGGACATTGCGGGAGATCCGACCGTCGGATTCTCCTAAAACCGGAACCGTTGGGTTCGTATCGAAAATAGCTTTCCAATGAATATTAGAAATTTGAAATCTAACGGTTGGATTTGGAATTATGTCCAAATAAAATTCGAAAAAGGTCGCTGTAAGTGCAGTTCGATGGCCGTTGATGGAAATCGACTGTACGGGCCTTGATAAAATTAATAAAAATATCTATAATTTGTGTAAAATTATAATATGTGAATTGGAAAGAATTGGGCTGGAAATTTTCAACATTTGAAAAGATAAAAATAGATTTTTATCGAAATGAACTAGTTTTGAACTAGAATTGAAATCAATTTATTTTTAAAATAAATAAATTGAATTTAAAAGTGATTTTGAAAATAATCAATATTTCCAATACGTGGATTGGACTGGAGTTGAATCGAAATTATCTTCGGGATATTTCGATGTTGGATTTTGTGACTATACAGATATTGTTATGGGGATTTGAAAGATATATTTTATATCGTTATTTCCAATACGATATATGTTGGTTTCAGAATTTGATATTGAATATAAGCCGATATAGTTTCTATTCAAAGCCTTGTATTTAATATCAAATGTGATTTGGGTTTATCGTGAATCGTGTTTTAGATGACATTGGTTCTTTAACCCAGTTAAAGACAGGATATTGATTTTTGAAAGGATTAAAGCTAAGTGGAGTTTTAATGAATCTTTAATTAGATTAAAATGTGAATTGATAATTTAAATTATCAAATCTGAAAGGTGATCGAGAATGGAGTACCACCAGTTTTGCTCCAAAGCGATAGTTAAATCTTTAATTAGATTTGAACGTGAAATGGTAATTAATTTTACCGATAACACCGTGGTGTTAGGAATGGAGTATCACCAGTTTTTCTCCATGGGATATATAGGTTGGGATTGGGAAATAAAATAAATAATTACTTCGGTGTGGTTCGTTAATCCCGACTAGTTTGAGGTGATATCCAAAGGAAGATTAAAGAATGAATTTAGAAGAATTTATCTTGGATAAAATTAATGGGAACATTTCCCTAAGAATGTGATTTTGTGAATAAAAGAATATTCTGTATTGGAATGAGGCGTTTGTTGTGTTTGTGTAACATTTGTTTATCATATACGTGGGTTATTCAGAAAGGCCGGGTTATACCCATTCTGAATAACCGATTCGACGAGATGTCGAAGATGAAGACGGTGGTTGAAGACCGGAAATCTTCACATCGTTTGGGTGATTACTGATGATTTTGATTGGGCTGTACACCCAGGATGAGGGAATCAGTTGGTGATCGTCCAGACGTACTTGGAGATGGATGGATATGCGAGGAAAGTGCCTCCGGTTTCGTTCAGACCTAGAACGAACTTGTAAATGGATTGTGTGTCTGACATTGGATTTTATTCTGTGTTGATTGATCTTTATTAAATATACATCTGTTTGGCGGCAGAGAATTTATTCTCTTGCTTAACGCCCTTCTCTGAGACGTACGAGCTCAGAGGTTGTATATCGATGGACATCAGTCGCATGGAGTGAATTGCCAGTGTGGCATGCGTAAGTGGCAATTGATCAAGGCTTCTGTTGAAAAGCAAAGTCTTGTGGTTGATGATCAAAGCACGGCCTGTGTGGCGTAGCTTTGTGTATAACGTGAATTCGCGAGCCTCACACCTCGGTATGAGTCAAAAACGGGATAGTGACTGCAGGGAGAGCACGACGTTTCTTTCTAGCTAGGGTGGTGTCAGTGACCTACCAGCCCTGACATTTATATACTTTTCACCTGTGTGGTTGTTGGATATGAGGCGCCTCGGATATAGGTCTGTAAGGACCGGGAAACGTGTGTTCAGGAATAATTAATCCTCAAAAGTAAGAGAGGACCGGCCCTGAAGATCCAAGGATCATAGTGGGGTCCTGAGGCATTGCTAGAGTGTCTCGAACGCGGAGTGGAGCTTGCCCCTTGCCTCGACTCATGACGGAAATCCAATTTCCAATACGTGTATTGCGGTTTTAATTGTAGAACTAGTATGGCGACATGATATATGGTACCCATGCCGTCTATGATTGATATTTATGATTGAATTGTTTTGACACTATACACTTATTATAGTATCAAATAATGTGTTTTAAACGTATCAAGCATGCTTTGGCTGTTATAAGGGAAAACCCTATCCTCCGGCTTGCGTTGCATTGTGTGATGGGACCTGGGTCTTATAACAGCTTCATTTTTCTTTATTTAGCATTGCGCTGTTTATTCTATGCACAGGTATTCTTGGGAGGAAACCCGTTCCGTGTTATACGGCGTGGTCCCTTGATTTACCTAACTTTAAAATAAAGAATTATAACTGTTTTAGTTCTCACACCAGTCACATGACTGACCTGGAGTTTATTGTTTTAACCTAAACTCTGGGTGCCCCTATTTTCCACACGGGCAGCTAGTAGTTTTGGTTTTGCAGATTTATATTCACAGGGTCCTGATTTACAGCTGGAACGATGCTCGGAAAGCTCTGTATCCGTGTATCACTTCTAGTTGTGTTTTGTATATTTTTCCGTTGCTATGTAATTTATTGTAATCTCTGATATTTGTCGAATGTAATTTATTCATTTATACTCTGTATATTCTTGTATCTGATGGAATTGTTGCAATAACAATGAAATGTTCTTCTGTATGCGTTCTATTTTGTCTTGTCCTCAATTCTATCCGTGCTTTCCTTCACGGGGAAGTTCGGGTCGTCTCAACTGCGCTGTTTATTTTTATGCACTGGTATCCATAAGGGATAAACCCGTTCCATGTTATACTGCATGGTCGCATGATTTACCTAACTTTAAAATCAAGTTAATAACCGCTTTAGTACTCACACCAGTCCCATGTCTGACTCGGAGTTTATTGTCTTAACCTAAACTTCGGGTGTCCATATTTTCCACATGGGCAGCTAGTAGTTTTGGTTTTCGGAAATATTTCTTTACACGGAATCCCGGATTTATAGCTGGAGCTATATTCGAAAATCTTTGTATCCATGTATTTCATTCAATTGTTCTAATTTATGTATTATATTTTCCACTGCTTAGTAATTTGTAATTAAATATTTGATATTTTCTGCTGTAAATTATTCATACTCTGATATATTCTTGTACTCTGAGGTAAATTATTGTAATACCAACGAAATTTTCTAATGTTTGTGTTTTGATGCGTCGTGTTCAAAAGGTAATCCGGGCTTTCCCATAAGGGATATTTTGGGTCGTTTCACTTACATTCGATTTCCAATATCGGCCACCAAACTACATTCGTAGCAACCTTTTTTAAATTGATTTGGACATATTTTAAAATATAACCATCCAAATTTAAATCCCTTACATTAATTGGACAGATCTTTTCAATACGAACCCAACGGTTCCAGTTTTAGGAGAATCCGACGGTCGAATCTCCCGTTACGTCAATTTGAAGTCAATGGTTGAAATTCGCGAACGGTCGCTGCGCGGCACGTTCTATTCAAGCCATTTATATATATATATATAATATAAATCATCAATTTCCATTCAAAAAGTATTTTATATATTGTTTATAAATTCTTTTTAAAATGATTTCAACTTCTGTTTCAATTTTAAATCAAAATTGAATATTTCATATCATTATAATATTAAAATGATAATATTTTCAGAATATCAGATTTTGAAATCAAATCTTTTTGCTATTCATTATAAAATGTATAAAATCGATAGAAAATTCCATTCAAGTTAAAAATAGCGTATTTCTACTTAACTCGGCCTTATATTCATTTCCATTTTGAATATTTCATTATTTTCTTGTCCATCCAAAATCATACATCAAAATCATATTTCGATTATTTACCGAATATTATTTTAAAATATTCATTTTTCTTAGTTGGAATTGGACTTAATCAATTATCGTATAATTTTATTTGTATGGATTCCATCCATCTCATGTACTCAAAAATAGTGATAAACAGCCACAAAACATTCAATTTACAACTAGAGTGCCATTTACTACTATGTAAACATTAAATAGTCAAATAACGCTTATAACAGTTTGTCAATCAGTCGGTTGACATATAATTAAATTCAGGGGAGATGTGAATAAATTATCATCCCCATACCCATGTCGGGTTTTCTATCATGAAACAAATATTATTATTTTTACACTTGGGCGATGTGTAAAATTATCGTCCCAATACCCAAGTGGAGTTTACATCACAATCCATGTGAATTTATTTATTGTTTATAAAAAATTATAATCATAGTTAAATAATGATAACATTAAAACTGTAAATAATCATCAACCACCAAACAACATTTGCAATCATAGCAATAAATATATACCCAGTTATAAAAATAAATAACTGTACAGAATGAATTGAGTGAGAGAGTTCTCACATTGTTATCCACTCCGTCAGTCTTTAATTGGAGATTATTTTATTAAAATTAAACTAAACGTTTAATTTTATCAAAAAATTTAACTTGCTTCATTTCTGTTCTGGTCAGTTCCATGTTGTAGTGTTTGATCCTACGATTCTAACGCACTCTGTCTTGCTCAATTCTGACGTCATTTGAAAAAGATATAAAATTTTAAACATTTGACAACACTAATAACCACTTAAAACATAATTAATCAAACTAATTTATTCTCTAATCACCCTTATCACCGTCGTCTTCTTCAGTTGCTCTAGAACCACAAAAAGAACCCATATGTCCCTTACTAGGGCTTGTCGTTTCCCTTAAAGTGTTGTGCCGGAGCTTGATCAGAGGTGGACATCATGTCGGCCTTCACCTCGCCTACCCACGGCCCTGACCACACCCAGCTGGATCGAGCCCTTTATCCCTAAATGTTCCTTGAACCAGATGATTTCAGCCCTGAACATTGCTCCACTTGCTTCATGAAAATCGATCAAGCTTATATGGATTTAAAGATCTCACTTTTCTCTTTAATTTCTGTTTTATAATTTTTTGATTTTATTGCGTGGATTCGGAGAAAAATGGAAAACAACTTTTAAGCGATTTTAATCGTCCATTCACGAATGATAATGGGCTGAAGATATGATTAGGGTTTGGATAAAAGACATATATATACTATAATATAAATTAATATTTAATTCACAAATTGGTTATTTTGCGTCCGAGCTCCAAATGAGATCCGACGACTGTTGCCACTAGCTAAATACCCCCATTCCGAAAACAATGGGATATGTTTTGTAAGCCAATTTCGCTGTTTCGAACATTTTTTATCTAAATTAAAATATAAATTAATATAACGCTACATATTTAATTTGAATGTACATTTTAATTTACTGGGGCAATATACTGACTCCAAAAATTATGAAAATTGAAATCTAGCTATATTTTGACGATATAGTCTTAATAAAATCAATTTCGTCCAATTTGGAGAACATTTGAAAAATGGCCTTTTTATTAGCTTATTAAATTCAAACTGAAATTGAAAACACTTTTAAATTCACCACGCTCACAAATTAATTCCAAATGACTTGAAATTTTAAACTTGACAATAGTTTGACATTCCGGATCCAACATTAGTGGTTTCGTCGAAAACAGAGGTCGCTTGCAAAATGGATATTTTTAAGGGCTATATATAATATTAAACATATATAAATTCTATAGTGACTATTTGAAATTTTTAACTGGCCATAACCTGCAATTTATAAAGTGAAATCTAAATTTCTTATTTTGTTAGAAAGATAGAGTTAAATAGATTCTAACGCTTCTTGTTTATTAAAATCCGATTTATATTGAATTATGGATATTCAATTGAAGTTTAGAACCAAATTTTCAAACTACTGCACCATTTCGAGTTTGTTTTAAATAAATTTTAAATTTATATGTTATTACTTTGATTTAAATAAATTTCAAGTCATTATTTCTCAAAATAAATCATTTTAAATTATTAAAATCCATTAAATCAGTTAAAAATCAAATTTTAAATTGGTTCCAAAATCTAGGTTGTTATAATCTCCCCCACTTAAAATCTTTTTGTACTCAAAAAGGAAGATATAATCGAAGGTTGTTTACTTAGTCAACTCAACCTTTGCTTGACTCAAGTTCTTCCACTTTTCAGTTTCTAAGAACTTTCTAATTTCTCAAAAATTTGGCTAACACCCTAAATTTCTGAAAAAATTCGCCATAACCTCCTTTGTATGGGCTGATCGATAAAACTAGAACTTGCCTCGTAAGGTCCTCATTAATCAAAAAGAAAAAGAAAAGGGCAAGCATCTTCTTAATCGGCTCATAAAATCATCAAAACCCAGTATATACAGTAAATATGTACCTATTTGTCAGGCATACAATTTTATTCCTCTTCTTGGCTTCTATGCTTTGACCTATATATACACACACACACACACACACACATGTATGCAAATCGAATCAATTTTCATTTCAGTTTGATATTTGATTCGATTTGGCTTAATTCAGCTTTCATTTTCTTATTGTTTTCAATATTTTTATTTGTGAACTAATCATCACACAACACAACCAGCAATCAATTAGTTGATTCTCTTTTTAAATATATATAACTTTTATAGACCCAAAAATCATATTTTCAGTGTTAAATCACAAACAATAAATTCAAACTAAGTTTTTGTTATCACACCAGTCAATTGGAATCACATAGATATCCCACTTTCGAAACTCGAACAAAAATACTGGTGATGGTATACCGACCATCAGAATCATCCTCGGGTGACTAGATTGTGATTCTATATCTACCCAATATATTTGAGACTTCGTAAACACGTTTGCAAGGCATATATGCAAAATCTTCTTATACTTGATAGTTGAAAGTCAATATAAAATAAAATACTCAAATACGTATAATAAGATTTAATTTTCAAAACTAAATTTGTTTTTAATAAATAACACTCTTCAAACTCAATCTAGGATGCTACTAATCCCGTCTCTAAAGCGTTATTCTTATAGGATAATACAAAAACTGTCTCTGATGAATTCTTTTGTTTGATTCTAATGTATCTTGTTCTCGAGCTTAGTAAAGCAAAGCTCTGATACCAAATGTAGAGACCCGAACTTCCCGGCCTTCCTAAACCGAACAAGAAGGCGGACTGCTTTGAGAACACGACTCATCAGACCACAAACGTGAGAACATTTCATTGCTATTACAACAATTTCCATCAGAGTACAAGAATATCAGAGTTCAAATAAATAATATACAGCAGAAAAATAAATGTAGGAGATTTACAAATTACAAATAGTGGAAATATATATACATAATATAATGCACAACGAAAATACATCAACTACCACAACTGAAAGAAATACACGGCTACAAAGCATTCTGAATATACCCCCAGCCTGAATCCAGGATCCTGTGAAAATAAATATCAGCAAAATCAAACTACTAGCTGCCGTGTAGAAAATATGGGCACCCAAAGTTTAGGTAGAAACAATAAACTCCAAGTCAGCCATGAGATATGTGTGAGAACTAAAACAGTTATTAACTTTATTTTAAAGTTTGGTAAATCAAGGGACCACGTCATATTACATGGAACGAGTTTCCTCCCAAGAATACCATGAACATCACAATGCTAAAAAAAGAAAAATGAAGCCATTATGAGACTCAGGTCCCATCATACAATGCAACACAAGCCAGAGGATAGAGTTTTACCTTATAATGGCCAAATATGCTTAATACACGAAAATTTTATTTCATTACTACTATAAGTGAAGAAATCAACTTCAAATTTAAATGTGTCAATCATAGCTGACATAGGTACCACATATTATGTCGCCATATAATTATACAACTAAAAATAAAAAAAAGTCATATTGGACTTCTGGATTTCCCTCATGATGGTTGTTGATTTGAAAGATCGATCACGTAGTGTAATACTCAGCGGCTTAAGTCCACGTTGAAAACACTGTAATACACATCCACGTATATCTACGAAACAAGTATCACTGTGGATTAAGTCCAGGTCATTGGAAAACACTGCTTACTCTATCCTTCTGGGAATCAGGTATAATCCCTATCCCTACTAGGTGTGGAGCAAGCATATGTGGCACAGCTCGGTCGACCGAATCCACGACAACCTTAAAAGTTGTCATCCTCAACACGTAGGTTGCTCGTCCTCATCTCGAAAGTATATTGATCTAACCATCAGATCACGATCATACCGGTGTGTGAGGCTCGCGAATTAATGCTACATAAAGCGGCACTACTTAAAGCTATGCTTTGATCATCACCCACAAGGCTCTTCTTTTCAACAAAATCCTTGGTCCATGCATCTCAGCATGTCACATTTTCAGTCCATACCATAACATTGATTTCTGCCACTATACAACTTCTAAGCTAGTACATCTCCGAGAAGGATGTTGTAACTACCCAGACTTCTTGATCCACGATGTGACGACCCCCAACCCCGTACTGACGGCGGCAAGGGTAATCCTTGGAATATAACACCGAAACAGATAATAGCAGAACAGAATTAAATAAATACACCAGATAATGTACAAATAATACACTGAATAAACGAAATCATCAGAGTTACACAGTATACAGGATCATACTTAGTACAAGTACAGTTCAACTATACACAAATGTCTACAGCGAAAAACAAACATAATGTACAATAGGAGCTGAACAACATAAAAAGAGATAAATAATAGAATCCATCTTCAGCTCCAGCTATCCAGAAAGAACCAGCTAAACCTGAATACAAGGCTTCCCGTGTAGAAAAAGGGGCACCCGAGTTTGAAAGTGAAACAAACTACGAGTAAGTCATGGGACTGGTATGAGAAATCTACTCAACATATTTATAATATGGCCAATCACAGGACCACGCCACTTTCGTGGAACGGCTTTACTTTATTGGATTGCCAGTGCTTTAAAAACAAATCTTTCTTTTAAACATCGTAATGCTTTTTATAAAAATGAAGCCATTAAAAGACTCAGTTCCCATCACACAATGCAACGCAAACCGGAGGATAGAGTTTTACCTTATAATGGCCAAAATATGCTTGATACGAATAAAACAAAAGCATTTCATATTACTACTAGTGTTTATATGTTTCAAAAACAATTTCAAATCATAACTATCAATCATAGACGGCATGGGTACCATATATCATGTCGCCATATATATATATATATTTACAATCAAAACCGACAGTCACATATTTGGAAATTGGATTTCCGTCATGAACCAAGGCAAAAGATAGTCCTTACCGAATTCGAGACGCTCTAGCCCGTGTCTCAGGATCAGAACGCATCGACCCTTGTAGAAACAGGGATGGTCCACCAATGTGGATTAAAATTTCTGAGCACTACGTTTCCCCGCCCTATGGGGCGTAAGTGAGCCAACAAATGACTCCATCGATCCCGGATCGACCGATATATCCGAGGCGCCTCACTATCCATCATCCACATAAGTAAAATGTCAGGCCGTTTAAAAACACCGACACAACTCCTAGCTAGAAAGAAACGCATGCCCTCCCTGAGGTCTTTCTCCCGTTTCTGGTTCATACCGGGGTGTGAGGCTCGCGAATTCACGTTATACACAAAGCTACGCCACACAGGCTGTGCTTTGATCGTCACCACAAGACTTTGCTTTTCAACAGAAGCCCTGATCATTTGCCACTTAGGCATGCCACACTAGCAATTCATGCCATGCGACTGATATCCATCGATATACAACCTCTGAGCTCGTGCGTTTCATAGAAGGGCGTTAAGCAAAAGAATAAATTCTCTGCTGCCAAACAGATGTATATTTAATAGAGATCAACCAACACAGAATAGAATCCAATGTCAGACACATAGTACATTTACAAGTCCGTTCTGGGTTTGAACGAAACCGGAGGCACTATATACCTCGCAAACCCATCGATCACCACGTACGTCTGGTGAATCACCACTCATTATCCATATTTCGGGATGCCTCCCAATCAGGACCTCAGTTACCATCCAAACGAGGTGAAGATCCCCGGTCTTCGACCACCGTCTCCATCTTCGAATTCTTATCGTCGATTCAGTTATTCAGAATGGGATAAACCAGGTCTTTCTGAGCAACTCGCGTATCTAATAAACAAGTGCAGCACTAAAATAAACATGCATCATTTCAAGTCATTATTCACTAACCGTCAATCAGTAAGAGAACGAGTTCCCAAATATTAACCCCGAAGGCCGAAACCAACATCAGATCAAGTCCCAGGAAACCACTCGACTTAGCCAACCTTCAGTTAGTTTCTAAATTTCACATCCATATCATTTATAATATTTTATAATGATTTATCGCTATTTTTATTTATTTTAAAATAGCCAATTTATTCAAAACGACGCATCGGGCCATAACGCGGCCGTGGCACTGTTTTTCTTCAGATTTGATTTACACATATTTGAAAATCTAACCGTTGGTTCTTCACAAAATTTACATCATTAGAAAGATCTTTACAAAACGAATCCAACGGTTCCAGTTTCGGGAAAATCCGACGGTCGGATCTCCCGGTATAATCGTTTGAAGTTTCGATTTCAAAATACGAACTGCAGCGTCGTTATTCGATTATATATAAATATAATCGATTCTGGCGCTGTTTTTCTTCAGATTTGATTTACACATATCTGAAAATCTAACCATTGGATCTTCACAAAATTTACATCATTAAAAAGATCTTTTCAAAACGAATCCAACGGTTCCAGTTTCGGGAAAATCCGACGGTCGGATCTCCCGGTATAGTAGTTTGAAGTTTCGATTTCAAAACTATATTCTTTTCATACATTTGATAAAAATTATATTTTTATCCAACTGTCTTCCATTTCAACACTTCTCTATTTTTAACAATTCATGTATATAATAAAAATGTGATTTTTAATGTAAAACAATTTATTTCAAAACTCTACTATTTTATATAGTTCATATAGGTAATGAAAATATGATTTTTATTATAAAACAATTTCTTTCAAAACAAGATTATTTTATATAGTTCATATAAATGATAAAAATGTGATTTTTTATTATAAAACAATTTATTTCAAAATATGAATACCATTCAACACATGAATTTCAATTCAACGAATGAATATCGATACAACACATGAAGGTTTTCTATAGTTTATATATATATAGACAAAAATGTGATTTTTATATTTAAAACACGAATACCATTCAACACATGAATTTCAATTCAACGAATGAATATCGATTCAACACATAAAGGTTTTCTATAGTTTATATATATAAATAAATATGTGATTTTTATGTTTAAAACACGAATACCATTCAACACATGAATTTCAATTCAACGAATGAATATCGATTCAACACATGAAGGTTTTCTATTCAACGAATAAATATAGTTTCAACAAATGAAAATAATTCTAACACATGAATATTATTCAAAATTTCGGCAGCATAATGGCAGGGTAGTTAAAACCGGGACCGTCCCTAGTACGGCTCCTCGCTCTACCTTAAAACCTCGCGGTTTTTGACAATGGGGAATCATGCATCTAGTTCGCACGCAGGCGGCATGTATATATGTAACAACTCGTATTTCGATAACATGTTAAAACGAGAATCAAGGCAGAATTTAAGTTTAAATTCTGAATCAAGTAAAACGGGCTATGCCATTGCGTTCGTCTCGGAAAAATACGCGAAATAGAGTCCGAAATTTTGTAAATCGGAGTCCGTATGACCCGGTTAAGGCCCAAAGAAGTTTTCGGGAAATTTGAATTTCGAAACATGCAGAGATGGGGCCAGGCGGGAAAATTCCCGCCCAGACAAGTCGACTTGGCTGTCGACAGGGCTGTCGACATGCATGTCGATAGGCATGTCGACAAGCATGTCGACAGGGCTGTCGACTTGCCCTATCGGCTGATTCTGGCCTGGTGCACCTATTTTCTATCTTGGCTAGGTTTTTGGGCCTGGCTTGAAAACTGACGGTTCAGGTTGGTCCTAGGGTTAATCTAAGGGTCCTAACTAGCCTAATCTTCTATAAATAAGCCCCTAAACCCCCCTAAATCCTCATTATTCACTCATGTAACTAAACTATGGCAAAATTCCTACTCTCATGGCCTCCACTCAACTATCCTAGCCTCCACTTCATTCCTATGAGAGGTTTCATGATCATGAGAGTGTTAGAGAGTCCCTATGTTAGTATGAGAGCTTCTCAAGTTGATTTCAAGGCAAAAGCTTTGATCTTTGTTCATAAAGATAGTGTTTTTGTTGATTTGGAGGGTTCATCTTTGGGTTTTTGGGTGATGGCATGCATAGGCTTCATCACAAGCTTTAGTTTAATCGATTTAGGCCTTCATAGCAATGTAAGCCCTTCCCTACTCTTAGATATTAACTATGAAGTTAAATGTTCATGTTGAAAGTTTGGGTTTGATCATTGAGAATGATGCATGCTATCATGTTATGCAAGTTTATGAAGTCATTATCTTGATCTTATGAGCAAAAAGCTACAACCTTTATGTTGAAATGTTGCATTATGCAACATGAGAACCTTCATAATCTTTATGTCAACTTGCATATGAAGTCATAACCCTTATATGATGATATATGCGAGTTACTAGTCATCATTCCATGTCTTTTGTCACCATGATTTGCTTATGTACCAAGTTTGGGTTTATGCATGTTTTTGTGAGGCTTAAGAATGTAACATGCAAGCTAATGACCACATTTGTGCCTCATTCGCCACCATGATTAACTTGTGGCTTAATATCCATTTTTGTTATGCCTTTGCCAAGTCTCTTCTTTTAATCCATTACGTGGTTGCGAACGTACATGCGAGTTTAAAAAGCGTTGGGTTCACATTATGGGAAAACATAATGACATGAATATGACTTGGGTAAATGGGTATAAACATGACAACATGTAACGTTAAATATGACATGTGTTTATACTTGAAAACATGACTTGGAATATAACATGGAATTTGACATGTAAGTATGCATAAAAACATAAGCTTGGGAATTTACCTATTAAGTTAGGTCTATCCATTGGGAATTTACCTATTAAGTTAGGTCTACCCAATTGCTTGAAAACTTGACTATGAACATGACACTAGACTAAACATGAAAGTGGCCAACTCGAGGTTGGGTTGAGTTTGCAACGTAAAACTACCCGGAACCGACCGGCCTAACTAGTAGTTGCAAACAATAGGACTCAATGTGAGAAGTTGGTCATGTTGTGCTTGAACCCGAGGTTAGACCAAGTTGTGGTGTAAAGCTACCCGGAACCGACCGGCTTAACTAGTAACCACAACAAAGTCTAATGTGAGAGGTTGGGGTGCATTAAGTAATTAATGTCACATGATAGGGTTAAGTAAATTTGATTAATGACTCTTAACCAAATATGACATGGATAAAGGGGTTAAGTAAATTGATTAGGCTAATGATACTTAACAAAACATGACAAGGTTGGGTAGGTTAAGTGATTTGATTTGCCTAATGACACTTAACCATTTTTATACGACTTGGTAATTAGATGGGGTTAAGTAATTTACACTTAACTAATCCGACTTGGTAATTAGATGGGGTTAAGTAATTTACACTTAACTAATCCGACTTGGTAATTAGATGGGGTTAAGTAATTAAGGCTTAACTAATCTAAACACGGTAATTAAACGGGGTTAAGTAATTGACACTTAACTAATCTCGACACGGTAATTCGATGGGGTTAAGCTAAACACTTAACCAAACTAAACTTGGTAATTCAATGAGGTTAAGTAACCAATACTCAACCAACTTAACATGATAATCTAATGGGGTTAAGCAACTTATACTTAACCAATTATACATGATGATTTGATGAGGATTAAGTGATCCACACTTAACCAATCTAATACGCGGACCTGATAAGGTTAAGTCACAAGACCTTCTTAGAGTATACTTAACCATTCTAGTACAATTAGAGGATGGGGTTAAGCCAGCCTATACTTAACCAATCCGACTCGATAATTGGATGGGGTTAAGCCAGCCTATACTTAACCAATCCGACTCGATAATTGGATGGGATTAAGATAATCTATGCTTAATCAATCTAGCAAGATAATCCGATAGGATTAAAGTAAAATGGTACTTGACCAATTTGACTCGATAGGGTTAAGTTATGGACTTGAATGATAACACTTAACCCATTAGATAAACCCTAATTCGGAGGATTAGGTAAATAACCATCGTTAACAAGGATTATGGAAATAAGGCTAAGTGGTAAACCTTAGTTAAGGGAAACTAAGTAATAACTCTTAGTCAAGGAAATTTGGACCATTTCTTAGATAGATTAGTAACCCGATACGTTAGGTCAACGTTTAAGTATGCGTGTAGGAGCAGGCTATCTGATTTAGACAAAGGCTCCAACGAACTGGGTAACGAAGCAGCGGCTTCGGGGAACGTGAGGATATTCTTGGGATCCCTCTGTGAGCTGCCAGGTCATTATACTAGGCTCACGAGAGGTTGAGGTCTGCGGTAGAAGAACCAAGAATATGCCTTGGTTGCTATGTGAGCGACCTAAAGACTGGGGTGGATAGCAGTGAGTCGACGAATACATAAGGTGCCCGAGATAGCAAGTTCGTCGATCATCTACCATCTTGAGTCAAGCGTGTACGTACGGAAAGGCAGGGAACACCCAACAGACCATAATTGCTATCTAATTATGGGTGAGGTAGGCCGTAGGATGTGGGCTGGCCGGAGTGTAGTTCTCATGCAAGATTTTCTCTTGTGTTGCCTTTCACTAGTTGAGGGAGGGGTCTCGTGGGACCATAGCCACGTGTAGAAAAGCAGACCTTAGTATCTGCATCGGCAGATAAATCTAAAGCTCCCGACCGAGTCTTGTATTTCTTGTTTTGCCCTGTGACATGACTCGGATGGCACGATGTGATACATGTGCATACAGTTATAAAAACACGATTCACGATGAATGCGTGGGAAAAAGGGCGCGATTGAGGGTTAGCGTAATCCCTAGTGGCCTAGGTGGCTTAACCCAAACCGAAATACGAAAGCGTGCAATAGGTAAGCGTAATCCCTAGTGGTGCTAGGTGGCGTAAGTCCTAGTAGTTCAAACGATGATTCATATGGAAGAGCCTAGCTAGAACAAGGGTGACAGTCCAAACGATTTCAAGGATAATCCGACATGAGGAAGCCCGTACGAGGTACGGCAAAGGACTGAACTTATATACATGGAAAGAAACATATGATTTGAGTAACCTATATATGCGATATATTAGGTTGACATATAACACGTGATACAGTTGGGATACTAGTACGGTAGGTGCAGAGCGGGCATACAGGATAGATACCATGGAACGTTATACGTGATAGATATCTTGGGGATATTATACTTGATAGAAACCTGACGATGTGATACCTTGTTTTATCTTGACATCGTAATTTATCATGACACCTTAGTTCACCTGAGTTCAGTAGTTCATCCTGTTATTTTGATTTAGCTTATCTATCTTGTTATCATGCTTATGTTCATCTCAGCTTCTCATGTCAGTTAACTTTACTAGTTTTTATACTAATAGTAGATAGGGCTTACTCAGTCTTTTTGACTGACCCGTTTTGTTTCGCCTCTTTTCTTCCGTTTCCCCCCCAGGTTACAGGGAGGGAATACTGCTGTTTAGTTCGGACTTCTTCTGCTTGAAGGTCATCATGGATGGCTTGGACTTTTCTTGGCTATGGCTATTTTACCGTTTTTACTTGGGGAATAATTTATGAAAAAAAGTCTTTATGCTTCTTTACTATTGCAAGACAGGTTTTGATGTACTCTGATGTAAAAGGCTTTAGACCTTATTTATTCATGTTATGAAAGATTGATTTTACTTCCGCTATTTTATGTGTTCTGTCTTGTGATATTTCTGTGCATGTTTACCAATAATGCCCCTCTAAAGCTAGTGCATTCCCTTGCGAGTGACCCTAGCGGAGGCGGGGTGTTACATTTGGTATCAGAGCAGAAGGTTACCAGACTGGGCAAAAGTTTTTAAAGACCTTCTGAAAACTAATTAAAAATCGTTTATAAAGAAGCATTTTTCAAGAAAATTTTCTTTTAAAAGAAAAAGGCTATTCCCCAAAGGCCATTAGCACTATCCTTGTTTCCTTAATTGAATCTCTTCTCCTTTCTTTCCTCCATCTGTAGTCACAGTGGTTTTAACTGCGACTAGTCTTTTCTATCTACGAAAGTGCTTTCCATGCGATGGAGGTGGTTTTTAAGAGACCAGTGGCCGCGTTATAAGAAAGGATCATGAGAAAGAAGGATAAAGGATACGAGCTTAAGGATGAGCAACTTGTTGGTATGGCTTAGTCCTCAAAAGGAGGGAGAAAGATGAACAACGAAACCCATGTCGAGAGAGTACCTTTGGCATGGTAAAACGGGGCGGATAGTTAAGTATTATGGGACAAGGACAAGATCATCGGGAGGGCAGTAGTATGCTCTCATTTCTAGAGTACCTTGGAAGGAGGGTAACGATCTTGTTAAAGGTTTAGCTTTTCTTCTCTATCATCCCGTTAGGACTTCGTTGTTCGTATCATTTAAGTCTGCTTCGATAGTTGAGTCTCTGCACCTTAAGTACTAGCGTAATAGAGAATCCCATTTTTGTCTCAAAGTCCTATTGGAGAATCAGTCCATTTATACATGACTTGTTTGGATTTGGGAATGTCTATGCCAAGTGTTGAGTTTGGAAATAATGCTTATGTTTTTAAGCTATGGATGGATTCTAGGGATGAAGTGGTTATCCAGTAAGGGGTGCCACTCTCGGTTTTGATAGGAGGGTAGTTAGACTCTTGACTAGCCTTGGTAATACCCTTGAAGTCTCGTGTAACCTTTTGGGTTCGGTCATGGTTAGTTACTTAGAATCCCTTGATGCCTTTATGGGAAATTGGAAGCCCAATCGAGTGGTGTTCGCCGATAAGACGGATGGTTTATTTCACTTATGCATGGGTTATAGAAATCACCTTAGTAAGTGCGCTTGATAACCTGGTTGGCATCTGTTTACTTTCAAGAGAAAGTTCTTCTATGTGGAATACCTTGTGGTACGAGGTCCGAGATTCATTAGTGAATTTTGGAAAGCTTGCATGAGATCATGAGTACGCAGTCATGTTTGCGTCAAGTATTTTAGGAAAAGGATAAGTGCAGGTGGAACGAGAGGCGACGAAGAAATGAGTTTCAGCTCATGTTATGGAAACCGGAAATAAGAAGCTACGAAATCGCGAAGTTAAAGGACGGTCAAGGCACAATGGAATTGAGCTCAAGGAAATACGACTTTGATGGTCAAAGACTAGATACGCGCATGATATCTCTTTTTGGGAGTATATCCTTGATCCCTGTTTTCTGTAGAGCTTACTTGTAGGCTATCTTTTGTGGACATCCTCTCGGTCCTATTTTCTGTTACAAACCCCATAAGGAGTTTGTCTTGTTTATCTTCTCGACCCTATTTCAGGGAATCCTAGGTAGAACCCTATGGATGTAAACATGTATTTGAAACATGTTATGATTGATATGGTTGCAAGTGGTTGCAAGTGGTTGCTCGTGGATGCGCGAATACACATTAGATACTAGCTCGACTCGGTCACATTTCATATTGCATATGCACGAGTGTTTGTACTTGGTTATGGATGAAATTGAATGTGTTATCATGCGGGTGTTGCATATGAATGAATGATTGTGCACGCATATGGTATCTATATGACTAGGACTATTTGCATACATGTTGGATTCATGGCACTATACATATTTTTGCATTAGAAAGATTATTCAGGCCTGATCATTAGCATTAGCTAAGGAACATGTACACACACGTTTTGCATACATTCATAAAGCATTAGAAATCATCTAAGGACAATGGTTGCTCGTGGATGATGTTTTGAGTAAATGGATGATGGATGGTAGGATATGTTCTTCCTAACTTGGAGATTTCGGGGACGAAATCCTAAAAGGTGGGGAGAATGTAACAACTCGTATTTCGATAACATGTTAAAACGAGAATCAAGGCAGAATTTAATTTTAAATTCTGAATCAAGTAAAACGGGCTATGCCATTGCGTTCGTCTCAGAAAAATACGCGAAATAGAGTCCGAAATTTTGTAAATCGGAGTCCGTGTGACCCGGTTAAGGCCCAAAGAAGTTTTCGGGAAATTTGAATTTCGAAACATGCAGAGATGGGGCCAGGCGGGAAAATTCCCGCCCAGACAAGTCGACTTGGCTGTCGACAGGGCTGTCGACATGCATGTCGACAGGCATGTCGACAGGCATGTCGACAGGGCTGTCGACTTGCCCTATCGGCTGATTCTGGCCTGGTGCACCTATTTTCTATCTTGGCTAGGTTTTTGGGCCTGGCTTGAAATCTGACGGTTCAGGTTGGTCCTAGGGTTAATCTAAGGGTCCTAACTAGCCTAATCTTCTATAAATAAGCCTTTAAACCCCCCTAAATCCTCATTATTCACTCATGTAACTAAACTATGGCAAAATTCCTACTCTCATGGCCTCCACTCAACTATCCTAGCCTCCACTTCATTCCTATGAGAGGTTTCATGATCATGAGAGTGTTAGAGAGTCCCTATGTTAGTATGAGAGCTTCTCAAGTTGATTTCAAGGCAAAAGCTTTGATCTTTGTTCATAAAGATAGTGTTTTTGTTGATTTGGAGGGTTCATCTTTGGGTTTTTGGGTGATGGCATGCATAGGCTTCATCACAAGCTTTAGTTTAATCGATTTAGGCCTTCATAGGAATGTAAGCCCTTCCCTACTCTTAGATATTAACTATGAAGTTAAATGTTCATGTTGAAAGTTTGGGTTTGATCATTGAGAATGATGCATGCTATCATGTTATGCAAGTTTATGAAGTCATTATCTTGATCTTATGAGCAAAAAGCCACAACCTTTATGTTGAAATGTTGCATTATGCAACATGAGAACCTTCATAATCTTTATGTCAACTTGCATATGAAGTCATAACCCTTATATGATGATATATGCGAGTTACTAGTCATCATTCCATGTCTTTTGTCACCATGATTCGCTTATGTACCAAGTTTGGGTTTATGCATGTTTTTGTGAGGCTTAAGAATGTAACATGCAAGCTAATGACCACATTTGTGCCTCATTCGCCACCATGATTAACTTGTGGCTTAATATCCATTTTTGTTATGCCTTTGCCAAGTCTCTTCTTTTAATCCATTACGTGGTTGCGAACGTACATGCGAGTTTAAAAAGCGTTGGGTTCACATTATGGGAAAACATAATGACATGAATATGACTTGGGTAAATGGGTATAAACATGACAACATGTAACGTTAAATATGACATGTGTTTATACTTGAAAACATGACTTGGAATATAACATGGAATTTGACATGTAAGTATGCATAAAAACATAAGCTTGGGAATTTACCTATTAAGTTAGGTCTACCCATTGGGAATTTACCTATTAAGTTAGGTCTACCCAATTGCTTGAAAACTTGACTATGAACATGACACTAGACTAAACATGAAAGTGGCCAACTCGAGGTTGGGTTGAGTTTGCAACGTAAAACTACCCGGAACCGACCGGCCTAACTAGTAGTTGCAAACAATAGGACTCAATGTGAGAAGTTGGTCATGTTGTGCTTGAACCCGAGGTTAGACCAAGTTGTGGTGTAAAGCTACCCGGAACCGAGCGGCTTAACTAGTAACCACAACAAAGTCTAATGTGAGAGGTTGGGGTGCATTAAGTAATTAATGTCACATGATAGGGTTAAGTAAATTTGATTAATGACTCTTAACCAAATATGACATGGATAAAGGGGTTAAGTAAATTGATTAGGCTAATGATACTTAACAAAACATGACAAGGTTGGGTAGGTTAAGTGATTTGATTTGCCTAATGACACTTAACCATTTTTATACGACTTGGTAATTAGATGGGGTTAAGTAATTTACACTTAACTAATCCGACTTGGTAATTAGATGGGGTTAAGTAATTTACACTTAACTAATCCGACTTGGTAATTAGATGGGGTTAAGTAATTAAGGCTTAACTAATCTAAACACGGTAATTAAACGGGGTTAAGTAATTGACACTTAACTAATCTCGACACGGTAATTCGATGGGGTTAAGCTAAACACTTAACCAAACTAAACTTGGTAATTCAATGAGGTTAAGTAACCAATACTCAACCAACTTAACATGATAATCTAATGGGGTTAAGCAACTTATACTTAACCAATTATACATGATGATTTGATGGGGATTAAGTGATCCAAACTTAACCAATCTAATACGCGGACCTGATAAGGTTAAGTCACAAGACCTTCTTAGAGTATACTTAACCATTCTAGTACAATTAGAGGATGGGGTTAAGCCAGCCTATACTTAACCAATCCGCCTCGATAATTGGATGGGGTTAAGCCAGCCTATACTTAACCAATCCGACTCGATAATTGGATGGGATTAAGATAATCTATGCTTAATCAATCTAGCAAGATAATCCGATAGGATTAAAGTAAAATGGTACTTGACCAATTTGACTCGATAGGGTTAAGTTATGGACTTGAATGATAACACTTAACCCATTAGATAAACCCTAATTTGGAGGATTAGGTAAATAACCATCGTTAACAAGGATTATGGAAATAAGGCTAAGTGGTAAACCTTAGTTAAGGGAAACTAAGTAATAATTCTTAGTCAAGGAAATTTGGACCATTTCTTAGATAGATTAGTAACCCGATACGTTAGGTCAACGTTTAAGTATGCGTGTAGGAGCAGGCTATCTGATTTAGATAAAGGCTCCAACGAACTGGGTAACGAAGCAGCGGCTTCGGGGAACGTGAGGATATTCTTGGGATCCCTCTGTGAGCTGCCAGGTCATTATACTAGGCTCACGAGGGGTTGAGGTCTGCGGTAGAAGAACCAAGAATATGCCTTGGTTGCTATGCGAGCGACCTAAAGACTGGGGTGGATAGCAGTGAGTCGACGAATACATAAGGTGCCCGAGATAGCAAGTTCGTCGATCATCTACCATCTTGAGTCAAGCGTGTACGTACGGAAAGGCAGGGAACACCCAACAGACCATAATTGCTATCTAATTATGGGTGAGGTAGGCCGTAGGATGTGGGCTGGCCGGAGTGTAGTTCTCATGCAAGATTTTCTCTTGTGTTGCCTTTCACTAGTTGAGGGAGGGGTCTCGTGGGACCATAGCCACGTGTAGAAAAGCAGACCTTAGTATCTGCATCGGCAGATAAATCTAAAGCTCCCGACCGAGTCTTGTATTTCTTGTTTTGCCCTGTGACAGGACTCGGATGGCACGATGTGATACATGTGCATACAGTTATAAAAACACGATTCACGATGAATGCGTGGGAAAAAGGGCGCGATTGAGAGTTAGCGTAATCCCTAGTGGCCTAGGTGGCTTAACCCAAACCGAAATACGAAAGCGTACAATAGGTAAGCGTAATCCCTAGTGGTGCTAGGTGGCGTAAGTCCTAGTAGTTCAAACGATGATTCATATGGAAGAGCCTAGCTAGAACAAGGGTGACAGTCCAAACGATTTCAAGGATAATCCGACATGAGGAAGCCCGTACGAGGTACGGCAAAGGACTGAACTTATATACATGGAAAGAAACATATGATTTGAGTAACCTATATATGCGATATATTAGGTTGACATATAACACGTGATACAGTTGGGATACTAGTACGGTAGGTGCAGAGCGGGCATACAGGATAGATACCATGGAACGTTATACGTGATAGATATCTTGGGGATATTATACTTGATAGAAACCTGACGATGTGATACCTTGTTTTATCTTGACATCGTAATTTATCATGACACCTTAGTTCACCTGAGTTCAGTAGTTCATCCTGTTATTTTGATTTAGCTTATCTATCTTGTTATCATGCTTATGTTCATCTCAGCTTCTCATGTCAGTTAACTTTACTAGTTTTTATACTAATAGTAGATAGGGCTTACTCAGTCTTTTTGACTGACCCGTTTTGTTTCGCCTCTTTTCTTCCGTTTCCCCCCCAGGTTACAGGGAGGGAATACTGCTGTTTAGTTCGGACTTCTTCTGCTTGAAGGTCATCATGGATGGCTTGGACTTTTCTTGGCTATGGCTATTTTACCGTTTTTACTTGGGGAATAATTTATGAAAAAAAGTCTTTATGCTTCTTTACTATTGCAAGACAGGTTTTGATGTACTCTGATGTAAAAGGCTTTAGACCTTATTTATTCATGTTATGAAAGATTGATTTTACTTCCGCTATTTTATGTGTTCTGTCTTGTGATATTTCTGTGCATGTTTACCAATAATGCCCCTCTAAAGCTAGTGCATTCCCTTGCGAGTGACCCTAGCGGAGGCGGGGTGTTACAATATATATATATATATTTCATTTTGACAAACTAATCCTATGTGGTTTCAGCCAAATATTTCTCAACCACAAACGGGTATTTTTCAACCACAATCACCCAATTTCAACCACAAACCATTCCAATCAACCATTCGCTATCAATCAATTTTCACACCAATCACAACCAATAAATATCGTCCATGGTTTGTGGACGAGGGGCGTGTATGTATATATATATATATATATATTTAGCATTTCACATCTATTTCAACACATATATAATTTTTTCAACGCATATATAACTTGTACATCGAACGTACAACGTAAACAACGCTTATACAAGAGGTGTACAACGCTTATATAACTCATACATTGACTATATAATTTATACATCGTCGTTTTCCATATCGTTTATAAATTGGAAATCTCACACTAGGTTCCACTCCACCAAAAATGACAGAAGGCTCAGAAAAATATGCGGTCTCTTCTAGAATGTAGAAGACGTCCACATGAGTCCACTATCTCTTGTTTCACTGAATTTCGTCGAGAAATGAAAAAGATATGATTTTTAGAAGTTTGCAACGCTTAAAAGTGTTATTTTCAATTCAGAATAATCAAAGCTGTACCTTTCTAAACCTGTTCAAAACTAGGTTTTGATTTTAATCCCAATCCGTAGCACTAGGTGGAAATCGAGTTGTACCAAACCGTAGGGGGTTCGAAGCAGCTTCCCATGCGTGGTGGTGGGGTCAGACGCGATGCGGCGGTGATGGAGAAAATCAAGGTGAACGGCGGTTACTTCAGAGCAACGAATCTCGAGAAATACAAAACGAGAATGGGCGAGACTTGTTCTGATTTGATGAGGGCGTCGAGCTCTTCGAAAAGTTCAACTGTGGCCGGGTCTATCGAGGCGTGGTTTCGCCGGAAAAAGGGAGGGAAGGATTGGAGATGTTCCGCCGTTGACGTCGGGGAAAGAGAAAGGTAATTTTTTTTTATAAAAATCTGATTGGCCGGGAGGTTTTATAAGGGGTTTTCTGACACGACCTCCAATCCAAACCCAATGACTGTCGTCTGTAGCGTTTTACCCCCATTCCAAACACAATGGGATATGTTCCCATTCGACTGTTTCAGTCAGTTTTCATTCAATTTAAAATATATAACATTCAATATTCGATTTGAACGTACATTTCAATTTTCCAGGGCCACAAACTGATTCGAAAAATTCCAGAAAAATAAATTTGGCTATGTTTTGACGATACGGTCCCAACAAAACTAGTTTTGTCGAATTCTGAGACCGTTGCAAAAAGGCTCATTTCTGGTCGATCCAATTTAACTATAATTGACCAAAACACGTTTTCCTTTGCCACGCTCACATACTAGCTTCAAAAATTATGAAATTTGAAACCTAGCAATAACTTCTCATCCTGGATCCAAAAAAGTGTTTTCATCGAATTCCGAGATCGTTTGCAAAATGGCCAATTTCTTGGGCTATATAAATTCCATAGCGACCTTTCTGAAAATTCATTTGGCCATAACTTTTGCTTTCCGCTATGAAACTTCTATTTTTCAGATTCGTTAGAAAGGTATTCACTAACAGATTTAAATATTTTTGGTTTCACTCAAATCCGTTTTGTTTTGCACCCTGTATAGTCAGTCAAAGTTTGAATTCAAATTTTGAAACTACCGCGCCATTTCAGGCCTTGTTTATAATTAGAATTAATTATATTCCTTTTCAATTGTCGATTCAAACTCAGTTTTCATCTTTACTATTTAAAATATTTATTTCAAATATTTAAAATCCATTATTTTAGCCAATTTAAAAAAAAATTAAATTGGTTCAGATTTTCCGGGTCGTTACACCCGAAGAGACGGGGGAGCCCAGATTGTTTTGAGACGCATCATAACCCAAGCAACAGAACATTTTATTGCTATTATAACAATTTACATCAGAGTACAAGAATACTTCAGTGTATGAATAAATATTACACAGCGAAAATACAATATCAGAGATTAAAATTACATTTTAAACACATAAACATAATGTAAAGAGGAAAATGTCAACAACCACAACTGAAAGAAATACACGGATACAAAGCTTTCCATATATAGCTCCAGTTGTAATCCAGGATCCTGTTAAATATAAATATACAAAACCAAAACTACTAGCTGCCTATGTGGAAAATATGGGCAACCGGAGTTTAGGTAGAAACAATCAACTCTGATCAGTCATGGGACTAGTGTGAGAACTCAAAACAGTTATTAGCTTTTATTTTAAAGTTAGGTAAATCACGGGACCAACTATATAATACGAAATGGGTTTATCTCCCATGAATACCATAAAACAAAACTCGCAATGCTAAATAAAAGAAAATTGGAGCTATTATAAAACTCAGGTCCCATCACACAATGCAATGCAAGCCGGAGGATAAAGTTTTACCTTATAATAGCGAAATATGCTTGATACACGAAATTTATCTTTTATTACTATAAGTGTATAGTACATAAATCAACTTCAAAAGTAAATGTATCAATCCTTGATGGCAAAATTGCCTATCCTATTATGTCCCTATATATATATATATATATATATATATATATATGTATACAACAAAAACCGCAAAGATCGTATTGGAAAGTTAGATTTCCATCATATTGTCTGCTGAGTCGAAAAATTTGTCGCATAGTGCAATACTCAACGGTTTACGTCCCAACTAGAGAAAAAACCATAATGCACATCCACCATTTTGGGAAATCAAGTATCACTGAAACACCATAATGCACATCCGCCATTTTGGGAAATCAAGTATTACTGCAGCTTACGTCCCCGCTAGAGAGAACACCTGTAACAATCCGGAAAATCAAAACCAATTTAAAATTTTTTATTTTGTCTTTTTTATTGAATTTTGAATAGTTAAAACAATTTATTTTAAATAAAATGATTAAAAATTTATTTTAATCAAAGTTAGAATGAATATATTTATTTTAATTTTAAAAAGGAGTTAGAAATAGTGCGGTTGTTTGAAAATTTGAATCTGAACTTTGACTGACTGTATAGGATGCAAAATAAATCGGATTTTGGTGAAACCAAAAATATTAAAAGCTATTTAAAAATATCTTTCAACGAATCCGAAAAATTGAAATTTCATAGAGGGAATCAAAAGTTATGGCCAGTTGAATATTCAAAATAGTCGCTATGGAATTTAATATAATATATAGCCCGTATAAATAGCGATTTTGCAAACGACCTCCGTTTTCGATGAAACCACCCTTGTAGGATCCAGAATGTCAAATTATTACAGGATTCCAATTTCCATGATTTTTGGAATTAATATGTGAGCGTGGAAAATGAAAATGTGTTTTGTCAATTTTAGTCAATTTGGATCGACTAGAAACTGGCCATTTTTCAAATGGTCTCCAAATCTGACAAAATTAATTTTTTTAGGAATGTATCATCAAAACATAGCTAGATTTATTTTTCGGGAATTTTTGGAGTCAGTCTGTGGCCCCGGTAAATTAAAATGTATGATTAAATTAAATAATTAAATGTTTTATATTTAAAATTAAAGAAAAACCTATCAAAACAATTGAATTGGCTTACAGGACATATCCCATTGTATCCGGAATGGGGGTATTTAGCTGGGGGTGACACTCGCTAGGTTTGATTTGAAGTTAGGAGCGATATAGAAATTATATTGGAATTAAATGGAATTAATAAAATAAAAAATACGTATATAGAGTATATATACACGTATACTATATTTTCCTCATTGTTTGAACCCGATAGCCTCTCATACGAACGGAGGTTTTGCATCGATGGCTTTCTCCTCCGATTGCTCCCAAACTGCTCAATAAAATCGGTCAACACAGTTGAAGATTTTGTAGAGAATCTTCAGATCCACAAATCCGTACTTGTCTCGCCTGAAACCGTGGAGTATTGGCTTTGAATCGTGCTGCCAAAGTCCTCAACTTCTCATCACCGTCGTCGTCACTGCCGACGATCGCACCCGGCCCTACCACCGTGCGCAGGCGCGCCCACCTATGCTCCTCCACGTCGCGTAATCTGATCGACGTCTAACTAAACGGATTTGGAGATAAATCATAACCTACTTTCGAACATTTGCTGAAGGTATATAGCTATTTTAAATAAAACTGTTTATAGCGCTTTTAGGCGTTTCAAATTCATATTTGTTCATAAAAATCATATCTTGTTCATACGATAAAAAAATTCGATGAAACAGGAGACATTGGGACTGTGGCATCGCACACGACATTTCAGAACTGACCGGAGAAGTTTTAAAGCCTTCAACAAATTTAGAAAAAATAAACAGCAAAATGAGATCCTTAAATTCGAATTAATTAAATAAATTTATATTAGGATGCAAACGGAGTTTAGAAACTCCCGACACCCGTCGTCCACAGACCATGGACGACTTGATTGTATTGTGATTTGGAATTGATTGATTTTTGGTGTTTGATTGTGGTTGAAATGAAATTGATTGATATTGTGGCATTAGGTTGCCTAGAAAAATTTATTAGGAAATTAAATCCCTTGTAAACGCTGCGAGGCCTAAGATAGTGCGAGGAGCCGTACATCGGGACGGTGCCGGTTTCAATTACCCTGCCGTTATGCTACCAAAATTTTCTGAAATATTTATGTGCTAGAAAATATTCATGCTATCATATACTAATTGTTTGAATAATATGAAAATTAGATTATATATATATATATATATATATATGAAAATGATCATTATATGTCAACATAAAATCTATATTTTTGTTATAAATCAAAAATGGTCATTTGTATTATGAAATGAATTTATATTTGATTTTTACATTTTAAAGGTAAATGGGACATTAAAATTAAACATTTAGATATGAAATGAATTTATATTGAATTTTTTTTATTTTAATTGTAAATAAAACATTAAAAATAAACATTGTAACACAGAATGTATTTACATTGGATTTTACATTTTATTGTAAATGCAAAATTAAAGTAAACATTCTGAAATAAAAATGTTTTGATATTGGATTTTACATTTTTAATGCATATACAACATTAAAAATAAAACATTGTGGAAATAATGTATTTACATTAGATTTATATTTTAATGTATAGGAAACATTAAAATAAACATTTTGATATAAAAATGTATTTACATGAGGTTGACATTTTAATGTATACGAAGACATAAAAATAAAACATTGTTATAGAAATGTATTTAAATTGAAAATTTTATATTTTAATGTATATGAAGACATTAAATAAAACATTTTTATGGAAAATGTATTTAGACCGGAAAGTTAAATTTTTGTGTATATGAAACATTAAAATAAACATTTTTATATTAAAAATGTTTTACATTAAGATTTACATTTTATGTCCTTTTAAAAATAGTCGTTGCAATAAAAAAAAGTGTTTTCTTTGAAATTTACATTTTTATTTTAAATGAAAACATTAAAATGTCCATTTTTATATAAAATATGTCTTCTTAGAAATATGCATTTTTAATGTAAATGAAACTTTGAAGATGATCATTAGTTAAATAAAAATGTGTTACATTGAAATTTATATTTTTAATGAATCATTAAAAATATTTATTGGTTTGAAAGGAAAATATAATAACAATAAAAATCAAAATTTTATTGTATATGAGAAAACATTAAGATTTACATTTTCAATGTAAATGAATCATAGGAAAAGAATGATTAGAAAAATTACATTTTTCAATGAAATAAAGAATAAATAAAAAAATTACATTTTTGAATGTAAATAAAGAAATAAAATATTACATTTTTCAATGTAATTATATACCAAAATAAAAGATTACATTTTTCAATGTAATTATATACTGGAATAAAAGATTGCATTTTTTCAATGTAATTATATATTGGAATAAAAGATTGCATTTTTCAATGTAATTATATATTGAAATAAAAGATTACATTTTTAAATGTAATTATATATTGAAATAAAAGATTGCATTTTTCAACGTAATTATATATTGAAATAAAAGATGGCATTTTCCTGTGTAATTATATATTGAAATAAAAGATTACATTTTTCAATGTAATTATATACTGAAATAAAAGATTACATTTTCCAACGTAATAATATATTGTAATAAAAGATTACAATTTTAATGCTATAGATGAATGATAAAACAAATTACATTTTTATGTAATATATATATGAATCATATAAAAGATTCTAGGTTAGAAGAAATTGTATTAACATTAAAAATTTCATTTTTAATGTTATATATGATTTTATATATAAAAGAAATCAACATTGAATTGGAAATTGTTTGTAGTCATTGAATGAATTAGTTTATATATGTGTGTGTGTATATATACATATAAATTAAAATAAAACGAATTGCGCCGCTGTAGTTTGCGTTTTGAAATCGTAACTTCAAACGATTATACCGAAAGATCTGAAAGTCGGATTTTCCCAAAATTGGAACCATTGGGTTCGCTTTGGAAAGATCTTTTCAACGATATAAAATTCGCTAAGATCCAATGGTTAGATTTTGAGAAATTTGTAAATCAAATTTTGGTGAAAACAGCGCCAGGGCCATGTAATGACCTAAAGCGTCGTTTATTAAAAATGGTTTTTTTAAATAAATAAAAATAGCGACAAATCGTTATAAAATATTATAAACAATATGGGATAAAAAGAATTGTTTTAAATTATATATATTCAAGAATTATTTGAAAAGTCCGAGTTAACTCTCATTTCAAATAATTATACGACGATTGGAAGTCGAAGATTTGAAGACGATGATTGAAGGCTGGTGATATTCACGTCAAATGGATGACTACTGATACCCTGGACTGATTTGCTCCTAGGAAAGGATTATAGTGGTAGTTTTTCGGATGTACTTATTGATTGTCCGGATATACGAGAGCCTCTCTTCGATATTGGACATTTGGGACGAGGAATAAGGTGTCTCCGGTTTCGTTCAGACCCATAACGGACTTGTAAATGGAAGTAAGTCTGACATTGGATTTTATTCTGTGCTGATTGATTTCTAATTAATATATATCTGTTTGATGGGGGAGAATTTATTCTCTTGCTTAACACTGCTCTCTGAGATGCACGTGCTCAAAGGTAATATATTGATAGTTATCGATCGCATGGCGTGAATTATCAGTGTGGCATGCCGAGATGTAAATGATCAAGGATTATTATTGAAAAGCAGAGCCTTGTGGTTGATGATCAAAGTACAGCTTTATTTTAGCATAACTTTGTGTATAGCGTTACTTCGCGAGCCTCACACACCAGTATGGACCAGAAACGGGAGAATGACCCCAGGGAGAACATGCGTTTCTTTCTAGCTAGAAGTGGTGTCTGGGTTTTACAAGACCAGATATTTTCACTCATATGGGTGATGGAAAGCGAGGTACCTCAGATATTGAGTCCCTGGTGGCTATTTTACGCTCCATAGGGCGGGGAGACGTATTGTTCAGGCATAACTAATCCACTAACATATGTGTGGACCATCCCTGGTGAACTATGGGCTTTACTGAGTACTTATCCTGAGACATGGGCTAGATTGTCTCGAATTCGATAAGGACGATCCCTTGCCTTGGTTCATGATGTAAATCCAACTTCCAATACAGCACCATACAGTTTTGATTGTAAAACTAGTATGGCGACATAGTATATGGTAGTGTTGCCATCTATGATTGATACATTATGATTGAAATGTTTGAGAAACATCTATACACTAATAATAATATCACATCTGTTTTATCGTATCAAGCATTTTTGACCATTATAAGGTAAAACTCTATCCCCCGATTTGCGTTGAATTGTGTGATGGGACTTGAGCCTTATAATGGTTTCATTTTTCCTAAAAAGCATTGCGTTGTTTAACGATTTGCTTTATATATGCACTGGCAATTCAATGGAGTAAACCCATTCCGCATTAGCGGTGTGGTCCTATGATTAGCCTTATTATTAAATAGGTTATAGAAGATTTCTCATACTAGGCCCATGACTGACTCGTGGTTTGTTTCACTTTGCAAACTCGGGTGCCCTCTTTTCCACACGGGCAGCCTTGTATACAGGTTTAGCTGATTCATTCTGGATAGCTATGGAGCTGAAGATGGATCCTATCATTTCTATTATGTTGTTCAGACTTCATTTAGTATATTATGTTTTATTCTGTTGTAGACATTTTATATTAAGCTGAAACTATATTATGTACTAAGTATGATCCTATTATATTGTGTAACTCTGATGATATATTTTTCCCAATGTACTTTGATGTACATTTTATGCCATAATTCTATATTTTTGTTCTACTATTATTGTTTGTTTGTTATATTCCAATGGTTATCCTTGCTTTTGTACTATGGGTGTTTGGGGTTATCACAGTTGGTATCAGAGCTTTGGTTAAACTTAGCTCACGATATAACATATAAATAAACCGGACTGAAGTAGAATCAACAGTATTCTAAAACCAATAAATGATCATAGATAGAACTAGTATTGTCCTAGAATGAGTATAGCAGAACAAAATACAACCCCATAGATTCATTTACATTCAAATATATCTCTGTGCTTTACAATATCTATTCCGTTGGCCTGACTCTTTGTCTGCTATTTGCAGACATAGTAGAAAATGAGTGGTAGAAACAGAAGAAGTAATTCTATGGTTCGACAATCTAATGAGAAAATCGTGCCCCACAACCAGAACCCGACTTAGAAGCTCTAGTGATGAAATATTGAAATCTGGGTGGAGTACAATTCTTAAGCAAAGAATTCGTGATTGAAACAGGGGCATGGATGCGTTCTGCTGAGAGAATCTTTCAAGGCTTAAAGCTGAGGGATGATCAGAAAAGATTACTGGCATCTTGGGCACTCAAAGACGAAGCTCTAATCTGGTCGGAAACTATTACTAAGGAAAATCCAGAAGGTAATATTACTTGGGTAAAGAAATTTTCAAAGAAAGGTTCATTCCTCCAGAAGCAACTGAGAGACTATATGATGAGTTTTATAATCTGAAACAAGGAGATATGACCATCAGAGAATATCATAACAAATTCAATGAACTTTCTCGCTTTGCCCTAGAACTAATTCAGGAACCTATAAGGAAGAAACTGAGATTTATCAAAGGACTTCAAAAGAAATACAAAGGTAGAGTACTTGCTCATGTGAATCTCCCTTTTTCTAAGATGATACAAATGGCTTACTGCTATGAGTATAATGATAAACAACATGGCTGTGAAGATGAAGAGTAAGGCAGTTCTAGCAGCAAAAGGAAGTTGGAAACTGATAACCTAAAGGCAAGCACAAAGCCTGAGGTCAGTAAGAAGCCAAAAGATGATAAGAAAGAGGTTGAATCTAAAGAAGAGCCGTTAATGATTGTTGTATCTAATAACTGCCATAAGTAAGGGCATTTTATAAGGAATTGTAAATCTTCGAAGAAACAAGGAAAGGTTGGATCTAAATCTATTAAGAAGTTAAAGAAATCTCATAGTAAAAGGAAGTGCCATAAGTGCCACTAGACAGGTCATGTTGCAAGGGATTGCCTGCTGTTAAAGGAGTTTGTAATAGCTCATGTAAATGAAGTAGCATAAACTCAAACACCCTCGGCTAGTCAGCAAAGGCCAGATGTTTTGGAAGGTACTCTCACTATCAAAAATATTCTTGTTAAAGTATTGTTCGATACGGGTGCATCACAAAGTTTTATTTCAAGTAATACAATTAAAAAGTTGAAGTTAAAGCTAAGGAACCTTAAGGAATCAGTTAGAGTTCATAATCCGATAGGAGGTTCTCTTATTCTCAATGTGTATCGTAGAGTGCCTATTTCCTTTTCCAGTTACCGGTTTTCTTTTAAATTAATCGTCATGGAATTCCCTCAATTTGACATCATTCTTTGGCTAGACTGGTTAATCAAATATGAAGCCAAGGTTAAACGTGCAGAAAGAATCATTAAGGAAAAGAACAAGTATAAAATTTTTATAATAATACGATGCATATGACCTAATTCAAAGAGGAAAGAATTTTGGACTACTCTTGATGTTTCTCCTGCTGCTATTAAAGATATTCCTATTGTTTAAAATTATGCGGATGTGTTCGAAGAAGTTGACAGCTTACCTCCGCGAAGAGAAATTGACTTCAGGATTGATTTAGTTCCGAATGAGAGGCCAGTTGTGCATCCTATTCGAAGAATGACATGGAAAGAGAAAAAAGAACTAGGTATTCAAACTAAACAGCTTTTATGGAAAGGTCTAATCAGGCTTAGCTTTTCAAATTGTTGTGTAGCAGTAGTGTTTGTCCCAAAGTCAAATGATACTCTCAGACTGTGTGTGGATTACCGAGATTTAAATAAACAGATACTGAAGAGAAAATATCCGTTGCCCGGTATAGATGATTTATTGGATCGTTCGAATGGAGCTAAAGTATTTTCTAAAATGGACCTAGCTACAGGGTTCCATCAACTGCGAATTGCCGAAGAGTGTGTTCCTTTGAAAGGTATCAGAGCTCCAGACATATTTTATGGATGGTTAGTAATGTCGTTCAGTTTATGTAATGCTCCTGCTTACTTTGTCGATTTAATGAACAAGGTATTCCGCGATGTCCTAAATAAATTTGTGCTGGTTTTCATCGACGATATTTTAATCTTCTCTAAGTCAACTGTAACACCCCGTATGTTAAATAACTTGTTATAACATAAATCAGAGCAGAATTAAATTTAATATTCTGAATCAGGGGAAACGGGCTGTGCCATTGCGTTCGTCTCGGAAAAATACGCGAAATAGAGTCCGAGTTTTCGTAAATCGGAGTCCGTATGACCAAGTTATGGCCCGTCAAAGTTTCACGAAAAATCAAAAACGAAAACTGCTCATGTTTTGAGGCCCGGGATGAGTTTTGGGCTGTTTTTTTTGGGCCCTAAATGGTTCCTACACTTGACTTCTTCCCCAAGACATGCTTTAAAGGCTAGGATTGGTTCTAGGGTATATCCTATGGTCCTAAAACATCTAACTAATCTATATATACACCCTAATACCCCCCTTTATCCTTACCAAAAATAGATCTAAGGCCATTATGCCACCACTTAGAAAATTGGAGAGCCTCCACTAAAAATCCTAAGAGGGTTTGCAAGCTAATCTACATCTTCTTCTACTTAATCATTGGGATTTGCTTCATTTAACTTGCTAATCTTGTTTTGGTGAGCTTCTATCCCCTTAATAATCAATTATTGAATTGATTATGATAAGATGTGATAAAGTATGGCTATGTTTGTGGATCCATATATTTATGCAAGCTTGATGTAGTGAATATTATGTGTTTTGCAAGTTATATGCCTTATGTCATGCAAGTTTCATAATATGTAATCATGATATTTTTATGCAAGTTGTTTCATGATGTTTATGATGCAAAACACTAAGTGAATATGGATCCATTATGCAAACATGTTATGCAAGTATGTGAGTACTTATGCAAGTCATGTATATGCTTATATGCATGTTTAACATCTTATGCAAGTATATGAATGTTTATGCAAGTTATGTATATGTTGAAATGCAAGTTTAACATAATATGCAAGCCTATGCAAGTATGTGAATGTTTATGCAAGTTATGTATATGTTGAAATGCAAGTTTAACATAATATGCAAGCCTATGCAAGTATGTGAAGTATGTGAATGTTTATGCAAGTTATGTATATGTTGAAATGCAAGTTTAACATAATATGCAAGCCTATGCAAGTATGTGAATGTTTATGCAAGTTATGTATATGTTGAAATGCAAGTTTAACATGATATGCAAGCTTATGCAAGTATATGAATGCTTATGCAAGTATGTGAGTGCTTATGCAAGTTAAGTATATGCTAAAATGCAAGTTCTACATGTTATGCAAATCACATGTTTGATGATATGTAAGTTCATATGCAACATGTTATGTAAGACACATGTTTGATAATATGCAAGTTTGGGTTGAATATAGTTGGGTTAATACATGCTCATATATGCAAGTTGACATCCTCTTAACCCATGATAAAGTTATATGCTAAACCCATGTTATGTGTGGTAAATCTTCCCTTTATTATGTTATGTCATAATGACGATTTACGTGGGGAACGATGGGGTTAATTAATATGTTAATTAAAAGTATGTTGAAATGGGTATGATTAAGCATACCATAAAAATAAATTACCATAAGTGGGAATTTACCTATTGAGTTAGGTCTACCCCATGGGAATTTACCTATTGAGTTAGGTCTACCCATGTTATGGAAAACTTGATATTAATTAGGGATAATTAATATGGGGGTGATTAATTAGGTGTAATTAATCGACTAAGACACGAGGTTGGACTCATTTGTAGTGTAAAACTGCCCGGACCCGACCGGCTTAACCAGTTGCTACAAATGTCAGCCCAATGTGAGAGGTCTTAGCCATAAATTAAATATGTGATTAAAGTAAAGACACGAGGTTAGGCTCTGTTATGACGTAAGACTGCCCGGACTCTACCGGCTTAACCAGGCGGTCATAACAACCAGTCTAATGTGGGAGGTCTTTATGGGAGATCACGGTCTTAATTAATTAAGAAACACTTAACCATATTAGCATGTAGTGGGACATGAGGGGTTAAGTGGGTGCCTTGGGTGGCATGTGGAAATTTTGTGGTTGCCTTGGGTGGCATGTGGAATCTAGTGGGTTGCCTTGGGTGGCAATAGAAAATACGATTAGAATACTTAACCAAGTGGAAACATGTAATTAAACATGATTAAAGGGTTAAGTGGGATACACTAGATATATGACAAGCTTAGGTGGGTAGCTTGTGGGGGCCCATTTCAACCAATATCCCAAACGTATCTTTGTGGGCTCGACCCATGTCGAGTGACGGGACACGCATATTGGGCTTGATTATAAGAGGCCAAAACGGGTTAGCGGTGGCAACGCAAGTCCAACGGGTTTCATATGCGTGTGTGGGCCCGGGCTGGTAGATAAGCCGTTGTTGCATCGTGTAGATATAAAGCCGTGCACCGTTGATAGTATTGGGTAGCCACTTTAGGGGAGTGATACACCCCACTGTGGGACCAGCACGGGTATCTACGGTAGGGAGCCGATCGATGGGGAGTAGTGGGTACACCTAATAAAGATAGTGGCAGACGGCACCTATGTAGGGGTACACGAAACTACTGGGTAAGAATTACAAAGTACACCTAGTGGAGATAGGGGCAGACGGCACCTATGTAGTGGCTAGGGGTACACGAGACTACTGGGGAAATTTTCTAAGTCCTTAGAAGGGATCAACCTTTAAGTAGGAATGACTGGTGTGGTGCAGTTAGTAATTATCCTTGGGTGGGTAGATGCGTCTTTACGGTTATCTTAGTTCGTCCTGTGTTCGTGGGCAACTTAGTGTAGTCATTATCCCCAAAGATACCATACCGAGTTCATATCATACCCTAATTACTTTAATAATTGTATTATTAAGGAGATAGGGTTCACTCAGGCTTATGTCTGACCCCCGTTGTTTTTATCTTTTTCCTTCAGGTCCTCAGGTTGGGCCTAGTGCTAGTGGGCTTTGATCAGTTTGCTTTATCTATCTCTTGGAGCTTGGACCGTAGATGAAGAGCTCAGCTTATCTTATCTTTTCTGTTATGGCTATTTGTTATGAGTAGTGGGATTATGTACTTATTTTATTCAGGATGGATATTTTGTACTTGACTCTTGTTATGGTTTTATGATGTAACCAAACATGTTTTACTTTCCGCTGCTATGAGATGATGTTTTAAAATTTTCAAGTATTACATTATATCTGTCTTGTTGTAATTTTACTGTTCTATACTCACTAAAAATACTCCACCGATGCTATGGCATTCCCTTAGTGAGTGACTATAGCGGGTGTGGGGTGTTACACGTGGTATCAGAGCTAAGGTTACCGGAACAGAAAAAATTTTTAGAAAACTATTTTTCTAAAAAAAAAAACATCTTTTAGAAAAGATATTTTCAAAAACATGTCTTTTAAGAGAAGAGTTTTTGAAAGAAAAGCATAATCCCCAATAGCCATATCTATATCCTTCGAATTCTCCGTTTTGAATCTTTCCTTTTTCGTTTCAGCATGACCGAGAATCTTAATCTTCCAGAGGGTGTGACGGTACCAGTATGGTATAGGAGATTGATGGAGGCTAGGGCCACCACTACGGGTCCAGCAAATGCTCCTCCACCAACCATAGCACCCGATCTTCCTCCTCCCCCTCCTTCTCGCACGGATACTTTTGCTAAGACTTGCAAGGAATTTAAAGCTATGGGAGGGAAATCTTTTCAAGGATCTGAAACCTTTGTGGAGGCTAGAGATTGGCTTAAAGAGGTGGAAGAGTTGATAGATATCTTTGAGATGGAAGAAGGGAAGAAAGTCAAGTTGGCTGCTTGGTTAATGAAGGGGGAGGCCTCATTCTGGTGGGAGGTCACTAATGGAGAACGCCCCGTTGACTCTTGGACGGATTTTAGGCAAAGATTTGTGGCAAAGTTTCTCTCAAGGGCGGAGGAAAACTTGTATATGGAAAGATTCTTGACTCTGAAGCAAGGGAATCTTTCGGTGAAGGAATATGTCAATAAGTTTAATCAATTGGCAAGGTTTGGCCTAGATATGGTGAATACACCGGAGAAGAAGGCTTTGAGGTTCGTGAAAGGCTTGAATGAGCCTATGCATGGGTTGGCTATGACTCACATCCCTATGGGGGCCACCTTTGAGAAGCTAGTTGACATGGCACTCATGTATGAGGAAGAGAAGGGTCCTAATGCTAATAAGGCACCCGAGAAGAAGGGAGATCAAAAGAGACCTCAACAACAGCAAAGCAAAGGTGGGAAAGGCAACGGTGGCAAGGGCAAGAAGAAGAAGTGTTTCAATTGTGGGACACCTGGCCACCTAAGCAAGGATTGTCGCAAGAAGAAGAAGACCCGCTGCTTCCACTGTGGCGAAGCAGGGCACTTAGTGAAGGATTGCCCTAAGAAGGGGCAAAGGACGGGATCTACCTCAGGAGGATAGGTGCAAGCTCTTATGGCACCGGGTCAGGCTAGGGGGCAAGTACAGGCTCTCGCGGTTCCACCGATTCAGGAGAGAGGTAGAACTATTTCCGTTGAAAGTCTGGTTTTTCTATTTGACCATCCTGTCCGTACATTGTTTGATTCAGGCGCATCGCATTCGTTTATTTCATCATCATTAGTTGAGTTACTGCACTTAGACACCAGTCTGGTAGATGATCCCTTGGTTGTTTCAAACCCAATTGGGGGCTCCACTTATTTGTCCATGATATGTTTGGGTTTGAAGATTTCTATACTTAGCATTGAGTTTAGATGTGATGCTTTTGTATTGGGCTTCACGGGCTATGGGTTGATTTTGGGCATGGACTGGTTATCCAGTAATGGTGCCGTTCTTGATTGCGAAAGGAGAGTTGTTAGGCTGATGACCCGCTTGGGTAACACTCTCGAGATTTCTTGTAATCCCATGGACTCTGTTATGCTAAGTTATCTTGAATCGCTTGACGCTTCGGTCGAGAGTTTGCAATCTATTAGAGTGGTCCGGGAATATCCGGATGTGTTTGAGGAGGTGAAGGGCTTACCTCCGAAGCGGGAGATTGACTTCCGAATATATTTGGTGGATAATGCTAAACCGGTATCTTTACCAGTGCGCCACATGGCTCCTCGTGAGAGGAGGGAACTCCATAAGCAAATAGGGGAGTTGCTTGAGAAGGGGTTCATAAGACGAAGCATATCGGAGTGGGGTGCTCCAGTAGTATTTGCTACGAAGGCGGATGGGTCCCTCAGACTTTGTGTAGACTATAGAGAACTCAACAAGCTCACAAAGAAGAATAGACACCCATTGCCGAGGATAGATGATCTTTTCGATCAGTTGGTTGGCGCTTCAGTATTTTCTCAGTTGGACTTGGCCACGGGGTTTCATCAGTTAAGGGTGGCTGAGGATAGCATAGACAAGACTGCCTTTAGGACTCCGGATGGTTTCTATGAGTGGCTAGTGATGCCATTTGGGTTGACGAACGCCCCTGCATACTTTGTTGATTTGATGAGTAGGGTGTTCAGGGAGTTCCTTAATAAATTCGTGGTGGTCTTTGTGGATGATATCTTAGTATTTTCTAAGAGTGAAGAAGAGCATGCCCTACATCTTGGGGAAGTGTTGAAGACTCTTCGAGCACATAGCCTTAAGGCTAAATTCTCTAAATGTCACTTCTGGAGGAGGGAAGTGCGGTTCTTGGGGCATGTGGTCTCCAAGGAAGGGATAGCTGTGGATCCCGCGAAGGTAGTATCAATTCAGGATTGGAAGGTTCCGAAGAATGCTACCGAAGTAAGAAGTTTCTTGGGGTTGGCGGGTTATTATAGGAAGTTTATTAAAGACTTCGCGAAGATATCAGCCCCATTAACTCGCTTGACAAAGAAGAATCAGGTTTTCACATGGGATGTGGATTGTGAGGATGCATTCCGACGGTTAAAGAGAGCTTTAACCACTGCTCCAGTTTTAGTGCTGCCAGATGGGAGTAAGCCGTTCGTTGTTTATACTGATGCTTGTGGGACAGGACTAGGCGCAGTCTTGATGCAAGAGGGAAGGGTAATAGCCTATGGTGGGAGGCAGTTGAGGGCGCATGAGAAAAATTACCCTGTCCATGACCTAGAGTTGGCCGCTATCGTTTTTGCGCTTAAGATTTGGCGTCATTATCTTCTTGGTGAGAGATTCGAGTTGTTCACTGACCATAAATCATTGAAGTACTTATTCTCTCAGAAGGATTTAAATTTAAGACAGCAAAGGTGGATGGAGTTCTTAGCATCCTATGATTTCGAGATAGCGTATACCCCTGGCAAAGGTAACGTGGTGGCGGACGCCTTGAGCAGGAAGAGGTTGTCCTTGAGTCCATTGTTCGTGGAACGACGAAGCTTGGAATTTATCTCGATGTTTGATTTCAGACCTTCCACTGACTATGTACCCGGTTTGCTAGCTTCTTTGGAAGTTAGACCTACTCTTTTGGGGCGGGTTGGAGAAGCACAGAGGGGCGACCCACAGTTGGTTGAGTTAGTAGAAAAGCTCATAAGGGGGGAGTCGTCCAGCCATTTGAGTAGGTACACCCTAGACGATAGGGGGTGCTTGCGCAGAGACGGTAGACTTTGTGTACCGCAAGACGAGGGTTTGAGGAAGGCTATTCTTGATGACGCACACCGTTCTAGGATGACCATTCATCCCGGTGGGGACAAGATGTACCGAGACATGAAGAGGGTTTTCTTCTGGGCCGGTATGAAGGAAGATGTGGCCGAGTATGTCGCTCGATGCTTGGTGTGCCAACAAGTAAAGGCGGAGCAAAAGAAACCAGGTGGGTTGCTTCACCCATTGGAGGTTCCGCAATGGAAGTGGGATAGCGTCTCGATGGATTTTATTGACGGGTTGCCCAGGTCGAGGAAGGGTAATACAGGAATTTGGGTGGTGGTAGATAGACTTACTAAGAGCGCCCATTTCATACCTGTGAAGAGCAAGAGGACCGCTCCATGGCTAGCTTCTGTATATCTTCGAGAGATAGTTCGATTGCATGGGGTACCCTCTAGCATAGTTAGTGATCGAGATCCTATCTTCACTAGCGAGTTCTGGAGAAGTTTGCAAGAAGCAGTAGGGACTCAATTGTGTCTGAGCACCGCATATCATCCTCAGACAGATGGCCAGACTGAGAGGGTGAATCGTGTTCTAGAAGACCTTTTGAGGCTTTGTATCTTAGATTTTGGAGGTACATGGGAAGAGCATCTTCCATTGGTGGAGTTCGCATATAATAACAGCTTTCAGTCCAGTATTGGTATGGCTCCTTTCGAAGCTCTCTATGGAAGGCCTTGTCGATCACCTACATGTTGGTGGGAATCTACGGACAAGATCTTGCTTGGGCCGGATATGGTTAGGGAGACTTCTGAGAAGATTGACTTGATTCGAAGAAGGATGAAAGCAGCGCAGGATAGGCAAAAATCTTATGCGGACAAGAGAAGGACGGATCTTGAGTTTGAGGTTGGGGATAGGGTTTTTGTTAAGGTATCTCCGTTGAGAAATGTTGTTCGCTTCGGATCCGTTGGGAAGTTAGCACCAAGGTTTGTTGGGCCGTTTCCTATTAAGGAAAGGATTGGACGGATGGCATATAGAGTGGAGTTTCCTGACAGACTTAGTGGTGTTCATGATGTATTCCATGTGTCCCATTTGAGGAAATGCTTGCATGAGACCGCAGAGGTGGTAGAGCCAAGCTTGCTTAGGGATATGGAGGTAGAGCGTGATGCGACTATTCGACGAGCTCCTACTCGCATCCTTGGGTCAGAGACTAGGAAGTTGAGAAACAGAGAGGTTCAGCTAGTCAAAGTGCAATGGGGAGAAGATGAGAGTAACGCGACTTGGGAGACGGAAGCAAAGATGCGTTCATTATACCCATTTCTTTTTGAGGGTATGTCCTTACTTTCTCCTTTATCGCTTGACTAGTACTTATCTTATCTTTGGTATGTCCTCTCGTTAGTACCTTTGACCTTTAGATAGGGTAAACCTATGGTTGAAACATGTGTTTGAGACATGTTATGGTTGATGGATGCAAGTGGATGCAAGTGTTTGCTAGTGGTTGCTCGTGGATGCATATACACACACTCTAGGCACTAGATCGGCTCAGTCACTTCATATTGCATATTGCATAAAATTGTGTGTAGGAAGATATATTTATGGATGTATAATGGTTGTGTTATCACATGGATGATGCATTTTGGTGAATGATTGTGCACTCATGTAGATATTGTATGTGTCGATAGGGTTCGCTCGCATACATAATGGATGCATGGCACTATCATGGTTTGCATATGTTCATACATTAGATAGGGAACATATACACACACTTTTTGCATATGCTCATACATCATTAGAAACTGTTTAAGGACAATGGATGCCAGTGTTTGATGGTTGAGTAGATGGTTGTTTGGTTGGTAGGATACGTTCTTCTTGACTTAGAGATTTCGGGGACGAAATCCTTTAAGTAGGGGAGAATGTAACACCCCGTATGTTAAATAACTTGTTATAACATAAATCAGAGCAGTATTAAATTTAATATTCTGAATCAGGGGAAACGGGCTGTGCCATTGCGTTCGTCTCGGAAAAATACGCGAAATAGAGTCTGAGTTTTCGTAAATCGGAGTCCGTATGACCAAGTTATGGCCCGTCAAAGTTTCACGAAAAATCAAAAACGAAAACTGCTCATGTTTTGAGGCCCGGGATGAGTTTTGGGCTGTTTTTTTTGGGCCCTAAATGGTTCCTACACTTGACTTCTTCCCCAAGACATGCTTTAAAGGCTAGGATTTGTTCTAGGGTATATCCTATGGTCCTAAAACATCTAACTAATCTATATATACACCCTAATACCCCCCTTTATCCTTACCAAAAATAGATCTAAGGCCATTATGCCACCACTTAGAAAATTGGAGAGCCTCCACTAAAAATCCTAAGAGGGTTTGCAAGCTAATCTACATCTTCTTCTACTTAATCATTGGGATTTGCTTCATTTAACTTGCTAATCTTGTTTTGGTGAGCTTCTATCCCCTTAATAATCAATTATTGAATTGATTATGATAAGATGTGATAAAGTATGGCTATGTTTGTGGATCCATATATTTATGCAAGCTTGATGTAGTGAATATTATGTGTTTTGCAAGTTATATGCCTTATGTCATGCAAGTTTCATAATATGTAATCATGATATTTTTATGCAAGTTGTTTCATGATGTTTATGATGCAAAACACTAAGTGAATATGGATCCATTATGCAAACATGTTATGCAAGTATGTGAGTACTTATGCAAGTCATGTATATGCTTATATGCATGTTTAACATCTTATGCAAGTATATGAATGTTTATGCAAGTTATGTATATGTTGAAATGCAAGTTTAACATAATATGCAAGCCTATGCAAGTATGTGAATGTTTATGCAAGTTATGTATATGTTGAAATGCAAGTTTAACATAATATGCAAGCCTATGCAAGTATGTGAATGTTTATGCAAGTTATGTATATGTTGAAATGCAAGTTTAACATGATATGCAAGCTTATGCAAGTATATGAATGCTTATGCAAGTATGTGAGTGCTTATGCAAGTTAAGTATATGCTAAAATGCAAGTTCTACATGTTATGCAAATCACATGTTTGATGATATGTAAGTTCATATGCAACATGTTATGTAAGACACATGTTTGATAATATGCAAGTTTGGGTTGAATATAGTTGGGTTAATACATGCTCATATATGCAAGTTGACATCCTCTTAACCCATGATAAAGTTATATGCTAAACCCATGTTATGTGTGGTAAATCTTCCCTTTATTATGTTATGTCATAATGACGATTTACGTGGGGAACGATGGGGTTAATTAATATGTTAATTAAAAGTATGTTGAAATGGGTATGATTAAGGATACCATAAAAATAAATTACCATAAGTGGGAATTTACCTATTGAGTTAGGTCTACCCCATGGGAATTTACCTATTGAGTTAGGTCTACCCATGTTATGGAAAACTTGATATTAATTAGGGATAATTAATATGGGGGTGATTAATTAGGTGTAATTAATCGACTAAGACACGAGGTTGGACTCATTTGTAGTGTAAAACTGCCCGGACCCGACCGGCTTAACCAGTTGCTACAAATGTCAGCCCAATGTGAGAGGTCTTAGCCATAAATTAAATACGTGATTAAAGTAAAGACACGAGGTTAGGCTCTGTTATGACGTAAGACTGCCCGGACTCTACCGGCTTAACCAGGCGGTCATAACAGCCAGTCTAATGTGGGAGGTCTTTATGGGAGATCACGGTCTTAATTAATTAAGAAACACTTAACCATATTAGCATGTAGTGGGACATGAGGGGTTAAGTGGGTGCCTTGGGTGGCATGTGGAAATTTTGTGGTTGCCTTGGGTGGCATGTGGAATCTAGTGGGTTGCCTTGGGTGGCAATAGAAAATACGATTAGAATACTTAACCAAGTGGAAACATGTAATTAAACATGATTAAAGGGTTAAGTGGGATACACTAGATATATGACAAGCTTAGGTGGGTAGCTTGTGGGGGCCCATTTCAACCAATATCCCAAACGTATCTTTGTGGGCTCGACCCATGTCGAGTGACGGGACACGCATATTGGGCTTGATTATAAGAGGCCAAAACGGGTTAGCGGTGGCAACGCAAGTCCGACGGGTTTCATATGCGTGTGTGGGCCCGGGCTGGTAGATAAGCCGTTGTTGCATCGTGTAGATATAAAGCCGTGCACCGTTGATAGTATTGGGTAGCCACTTTAGGGGAGTGATACACCCCACTGTGGGACCAGCACGGGTATCTACGGTAGGGAGCCGATCGATGGGGAGTAGTGGGTACACCTAATAAAGATAGTGGCAGACGGCACCTATGTAGGGGTACACGAAACTACTGGGTAAGAATTACTAAGTACACCTAGTGGAGATAGGGGCAGACGGCACCTATGTAGTGGCTAGGGGTACACGAGACTACTGGGGAAATTTTCTAAGTCCTTAGAAGGGATCAACCTTTAAGTAGGAATGACTGGTGTGGTGCAGTTAGTAATTATCCTTGGGTGGGTAGATGCGTCTTTACGGTTATCTTAGTTCGTCCTGTGTTCGTGGGCAACTTAGTGTAGTCATTATCCCCAAAGATACCATACCGAGTTCATATCATACCCTAATTACTTTAATAATTGTATTATTAAGGAGATAGGGTTAACTCAGGCTTATGTCTGACCCCCGTTGTTTTTATCTTTTTCCTTCAGGTCCTCAGGTTGGGCCTAGTGCTAGTGGGCTTTGATCAGTTTGCTTTATCTATCTCTTGGAGCTTGGACCGTAGATGTAGAGCTCAGCTTATCTTATCTTTTCTGTTATGGCTATTTGTTATGAGTAGTGGGATTATGTACTTATTTTATTCAGGATGGATATTTTGTACTTGACTCTTGTTATGGTTTTATGATGTAACCAAACATGTTTTACTTTCCGCTGCTATGAGATGATGTTTTAAAATTTTCAAGTATTACATTATATCTGTCTTGTTGTAATTTTACTGTTCTATACTCACTAAAAATACTCCACCGATGCTATGGCATTCCCTTAGTGAGTGACTATAGCGGGTGTGGGGTGTTACATCAACCGCCGAACATGAAAAGCATTTGGTACAAGTTTTGGAAATTCTAAGAAAGAATGTATTAAAAGCCAAATTTTCTAAATGTGTATTCTGGCAAGAAGAAGTGAAGTTCCTCAGTTATGTAGTATCGAAGGAAGGAATTTCAGTGGATCCCGGTAAGATCACAACTATTCAATATTGGAAGTAGCCTAGCACTCCTACTTAAGTCAGAAGTTTCCTAGGATTGGCTGCCTATTATTGGAAATTCATTAAGGAGTTTTCAAAGCTACCTTATCTACTAATGAAGCTTACAAGGAAGCACACGATGTTTAATTGGATACCTGAATGTGAGGCAGCTTTCCAAGAGCTGAAATTGAGGTTGACCAATGCTCGTTTGTTGACCATTATTGATCGCAATCAAGATTTGAATGTTAGGACAGGCGCTTCTGTTGAAGGGATAGGTACGGTGTTAATGCAAAGATACAAAGTAGTTGCTTATGCTAGCCGTCAATTGAAGCCATATGAGAAGAGATATCCTACTCATGATCTTGAACTATCGGCCATCGTGTTTGCTTTAAAGATATGGAGGCACTCTCTTTCGGGTGATAAGTTCGAACTATATAAAGATCATAAATCATTGAAGTATCTTTTCACCCAAAGGGACTTAAATTAGAGGCAACAATGTTGGTTAGAATTTCTTGTAGCCTATGATCTGGACATCTTGTATACTCCAGGAAAAACCAATGTTGTAGCCGATGCACTCAGCAGAAAGAATGCGGTCGCCGCAAATAATATCATCGCTAATCTTATCATTACACCTTCATTAATTGACAAAATCTCTGATCTTTAGAAAGATGATGAATTTATCCAGAGAATGAGTAAAAGAACTCAGGAAGGCAAACCCTCAAGTTTCCAAATTGATAACAAAGGAGTTCTGAGATTAAAAGGCCGAATTTGTGTCCCGAATATCCCTGAGCCTAGAAGGGAAGTAATGGATGAATGTCATAAATTCGAGCTTTGTATTCATCCAGGGGTGAGTAAGATGTATCATGATCTCAAGCACAAGTTCTGGTTGAAATCTATGAAAAGAGAAATTTCCATTTATGTCAGCAGGTGTTCTACTTGCCAACAAGTCAAAAGTGATCAGTAGAAACCTACCGGATTGTCACAACCACTAGAAGTTCCAAGCTGGAAGTGGGATCAAATCTCCATGGATTTTATTGATGGCTTGCACCGAACAAGAAAAGGTAACGACAGTATTTGGGTGATTGTTAATTGATTTATAGAGTTTGCCCATTTTATTCCTGTCAGATCAACTAGAACAGCTCAAAGTTTGGCGAAAATTTATTTCAAAGAAATTGTCAGACTACATGGAATTCCCAGTAGCATTGTTAGTGATCGTTACCCTATGTTCGCTAGTAAATTCTGGGAGGCATTCCAAGAAGTGCTGGGGACAACATTAAATCTGAGCACCACTTATCATCCACAAACAGATGGCCAGACTGAGAGGGTGAACCATATACTGGAAGACTTGTTGTGGGCATGTATTCTTGATTTCGCTGGATCATGGGAAAATCACTTGCATTAGGTTAAGTTCTCCTATAATAACAATTACCAAGCGAGCTTGCAAATGTCGCCGTTCGAAGTAATATATGGCAGGCCTTGTAAATCTCCTGCAAGTTGGGTGGTACCAGGCAATAGACTAGTATTGGTTCTTGACATGATTCGAGAAACTTTGGATAAAGTTGATTTCATTAAGAAGCGACTGCTAATTGCTCAAAGCCGACATAAAAGTTATGCAGATTTAAGAAGAAGGGTTTTAGAATTTGTTGTTAGCAATCATGTGTACTTGAGAGTTTCTCCATTAATAGGAGTAATCCGTTATGGGAAGACTGGGAAGTTGGCTCCTAGATTCATTGGTCCATTCCCTATTATAGAACGAATTGGAACTCTCCCTTATAGGATTTATTTGCCTGATTAGTTGTCAGGGGTACATGATGTATTCCATGTACCTTAACTCTGGAAGCATGTTCATGATCCAGACTTGATTGTGGAGGAAGCTGCACAACAAGATTTGGAGATTACCCCGAGCTTAGCAGTAAGAAGGGAGCTAGTAAAAATCACTGGCAAAGAAACCTGAGTTCTGAGGAACAAAAGAATTCATCTAGTCGAAGTGCAGTGGAGCAGAGCAAGAGACTGTACATTGGAGACCGAGGATAGCATCAAACAAGCTTATCCCCATTGCAGATTGGATATCTCTGATTAGCTCTTATGCAAGGTATATTTACAATATTTTGCATTTTCCGTTTTGTTTTGTACTTACTCTTGTTTCCTTTTCGGGGATGAAAAGCTTTTAAGTGGGGGGAGATTGTAACAACCCGGAAAATCAGAGCCAATTTATAGTTTTTTTTGGCTATTTTTATTGAATTTTGAATAGTTAAAATAATTTTAAATAAAAATGATTAAAAATTTATTTAAATCAAAGTTAGAACGAATATATTTATTTTAATTTTAAAAAGGAGTTAGAAACAGCGCGATAGTTTGAAATTTTGAATTTGAACTTTGACTGACTGTACATAATGTAAAATAAATCAGATTTTGGTGAAACCAAAATTATTAGAATCTGTTTCAAAATATCTTTCCGGCGAATTCAAAAAATTTAAATTTCACAACGGGAATCAAAAGTTAAGGCCTGTTGAATATTCAGAATAGTCGCTGTGGAATTTAATATAATATATAGCCCATATAAATTGCCATTTTTCAAACGACCTCCGTTTTCGACGAAACCAACCTGGTTGGATCCGGAATGTCAAATTATTGCAAGATTCCAATTTTCATAATTTTTGGAATTAATATGTGTGCGTGGCAAATGGAAATGTGTTTTGTCAATTTGGGTCGACCAGAAAATGGCCATTTTTCAGACGGTCTCCAAATTCGACGAAATTAATTTTGTTAGGACAGTATCTTCAAAACATTGCTAGATTTATTTTTTAAAATTTCTGGAGTGAGTCTGTGGCCCTGGTAAATTAAAATGTATGATTAAATTAAATAATTAAATGTTTTATATTTAAAATTAAAGAAAAACCTATCAAAACAATTGAATTGGATTACGGGACATATCCTATTGTGTAAGGAATGGGGGTATTTATCTTGGGCAACACTCGCTGGGTTTAATTTGGAGTTACGAGCGATATAGAAATTATATTGGAATTAAATGGAATTAATAAAATAAAAAATATGTATATATACGCGTATACTGTACTTTCCTCATCATTTGAAACTGATAGCCTCTCAGACGAATGGCAGTTTTCATCAATTGCTTTCTACTCCGATTGCTCCCAAATGGCTCAATAAAATCGATCAACACAGTTGAAGTTTTGTAGAGAATCTTCAGATCTACAAATCCATACTTGTCTCGCTTGAAACCGTGGAGTATTAGCATTGAATCGTGCCGCCAAAATCCTCAACTCCTCGCCACCACTGTGGTCACCACGGCGATCGCACCTGGCCCCACCACCCGATGCAAGCGCGCCCTCCCTTGCTCCTCGTCGCGTAATCTGATCGACGTCTAACTACACGGATTTGGGGATAAATCGAAACCTAGTTTTGAACGTTTGCTGAAGGTATACGGCTATTTTAAATTAAACTGTTTATAGAACTTTTAAGCATTGTAAATTCATGTTTATTTATGAAAATCGTATCATGTTCATACGATAAAGAAATTCAATGAAACAGGAGACATCGGGACCGTGGCGTTGCACACGACATTTCAGAACTGACTGGAAAATTTTTGGAGCCTTCTACAATTTTTGAAGAAATAAACAACAAAGTGAGATTTCTAAATCAGAATTAATTAAATAAATTTATACTAGGATGCTGACGGAGTTTAGAAACTCCTAACATCCGTCGTCCACAGACCATGGACGACCTGATTGTATTATGATGTGGAATTGGTTGATTTTTGGTGTTTGATTGTGGTTGAAATGAAATTGATTGATATTGTGGCATTAGATAGCCTAGAAAAATGTGTTAGGAAATCAAACCCCTTGTAAACACCGGGAGGCCTAAGGTTAGTGCTAGGAGCCGTACATTGGGAAGGTGCCAGTTTTAATTACCCTGCCATTATGCTGCCAATTTTTTTGAAATGTTTTTGTGTTAGAAAATATTTATACTATTATATATTAATTGTTTGAATAATAAGAAAATTAGATTTTTCATATACATATATATATATATATATATATGAAAATGATCATTATATATCAACATAAAATATATATTTTTGTTGTAAATCAAAAATGGTCATTTGTCTTATGAAATGAATTTATATTTGATTTTACATTTTTAATGTAAATGGGACATTAAAAATAAACATTTAGATATGAAATGAATTTATATCTGATTTTTTTACTATTTGTAACAACCCGGAAAATGCGAGCCAATTTAAAATTTTTATTTTGGCAATTATAGCGAATTTTGGATATTTAAAATGAATTATTTTAAATAATAATGACGAGAAATTTATTTTGAATAGAATTAGAACGTATATTTATATACGTCGTCGTTAGAATATAAAATTTATTAATTTATATAAAAGGAATTGAAAATGGCGCGGTAGTTCGATAATTCGATTTCAAATTTCAATTTAATGTACCGGGTGCAAAATAAATCAGATTTTAACGAAACCAAAAATATTAGAATCTATTTGAGAATATCTTTCCAACAAATCCGAAAAATCGAAATTTCATTATGGGAATCAAAAGATTTGTCCTAATGAAATTTCAGAATAGTTGCTATGGAATTCAGGTTCTTAAAAATGGAAATTTTGCAAACGACCTCGGATTTTGACGAATCCACTTTTGTTGGATCCGTGATGTCAAGTTATTGCTAGATTCCAAATTTCATAGTTTTTCGAATCAATATGTGAGTGTGGCAAAGGAAAACGCGTTCGACCACTTTTAGTTGATTTTAATCGACTGGAAAATGACCATTTTTCTAACGGTCTTAGAAGCCGACGAAATTAGTTTTGTTAGGACCGTATCGTCAATACGAATCTAGAAAATATTTTTCTGGAATTTTTAGAATTCGTATGTGACCCCGTTAAATTGAAATGTGCGTTCAAATTCAATATATAGAGTTATATGTTGATTTTGACGAAAACTGATCGAAACGATCGAATCAGCTTACGATACATATCCCATTGTTTTCGGAATGGGGGTAATTAGCTATGTACGACAGGCGGTGGGCCTCGTTTAGAGGTCAAATGAAAAAGTCAACTTTTTGAAATTAAATAATTAAATAATTAAATAAATTAAAAAATAAAACTCTCTTCCCTCTCTGCCCTTATTTCCTCTCAGGCCCCTCCCGATTCATCTTCAAATCAAAAATAAAAAAATAAAAAAAGAGAAAATGGAAGAAGGAGAAGTTGTCGCTCCTCCGACCGAGCCGCCACCGCCGCTCAGGGCGGGGCCACCACCCTCCACCTCCTCTTGCCTTCCCTCTCTCCTCCTCTCGCGTTCTCTCTCCGCCTAGACCCTCGCACCCCCGTTGCCCCACCGCCACCGAAGCCCCTCCGATTCGAGCAACCGCCGACCCCCCCTGAAGCCCTCCGTTCCGAAATCGCCCCCTCCCTCTTGCCACTGCCACAACCACTGCACCGCATCTGAAGTCACTCTGACCACTGACCACATCTCACAGCCCCTCCCCGTGAGTTAGGATTTTCCATCATATAAAAATAAGATTTCTTACATATGTATGTAGCGAGAAAAGATTGAATTTTAATCAAAGAAAAGATTGAATTTTTATCCAAGAAAGGAATGGATTTTTATACATATGAAGAAGAGACAAAAATTCGATTTTTATATATATGAAGTGAAGATAAAAATATAATTTTTATAATATAGAAAAGTTAAAAATATAATTTTTTCTATTTAGCGGAATAAAATTCTGATTTTTATTATATGTGTTGAAATAAAGATGTGATTTTTATAGCGATGAAATGAAAAGGCGAAATCTTTATATTTGAAAAGGCGAAATCTTTATAATTGAAAAGGCGAAATCTTTATATTTGAAAAGGAAAAATCTTTATATTTGAAAAGGTGAAATCTTTTATACGGAGTAGCGGGATAAAAATATAACCTTTATTATATGAACACCATTATAAAAATAGAGTTTTTATCTATATAATAGAGGTGTAAAAATAGAATTTTTATCTATATAGTAGTAGTATAAAAATAGAATTTTTATATATATAACAACATATAAAAATGTGATTTTATATATGTAGTGAATACGGGCAAACAAAGTGACAAAAGACGAAAAGGTGAAGATTTCCTACATTCGAAGTGTCGTGGAATTGGGATAGCTTTGGTGAGAACTTCTCACTTTATATTCCTTTTTCTAGTTACAAAAATATATACTAGGATGCAGACGGTGTTTAGTAGCACCCGACACCCGTCGTCCCCAGACCATGGATGGCTTGTATGCTTGTTTTATGTGTTGTGAAATTTGTTTGTGATGTTGATGTGAAATCGACAATAAAATGTAGATGGTTGAAATAAATAAATTATCGTTAAAAATATAATTTTTAACGTGAATATGAATATAGTGAATGTGAATAAATAAATATTCATTTACAAACCGGACGGTTTGTTTATGTACACCTATTTGAAGGATATTGATTGGGATGATAAATTTTACACATCGCCCAACTGCACAAATAATATTCGTGTTTGTTGATTTGAAACCCCACACGGGTGTTGGGATGATATTTGGCGTACACTAATCCCAAATATTTCATTGTATGTCGATCGATTGGTCGACAGGCTGTGTAAGCGTTAATTATTTATATTTAATGCTTATGCAGTTGTGTGGTGCACTTTGGATGATGGTTGATTGTGTATCGTTGCTATTATATACATGTGTTGGGTGGAATCCATATAATTAACGTTATATGGTAATTGATTGGGCCTCATTCCAATTGGGAAAATAATGAATATTATAAAAGAAAATTCATGTGTTGAATATAAAAATAGTCATGTGTTGACGATGTTCATGTGTTGAAACTATTTATGTGTTGAGTAAAATATTTTAATAATAAAATTTACATCTTTATCATATTTAAAATTTGAACTACTTTACGGTTGGAGTCTTATTGAAAATCAAACGATAGATACCATAATTTTATAAAATATTTTACATAACAAAAATAGTCATGTGTCGACAGTACTCATGTGTTGAGATTAGTCGTGTGTTGAATAGAATATATATTCATTTGTTGAATAGAATAACGAATTTATTGTAATATATAAAGCCAAGTTGATTAGAGTTGCGCCATTTTGACGTGAACGATATCTATATCGATTATATTCGTTTTTATAATGAATATAGAAAAGAAAGTAATTTCAAAATATAACGTTTTGAAAAAATTATCATTTATATAGTAATGATATGAAATATTCAATTTTGATTTAAAATTGAATATAGAGTTGAAATGGTTTTGAAAACGAATTTAAAACGATTTATAAAATACGTTTTAAAAAGGAAATCGATGAAATATATATAATATATATATTATATATATAAAATGGCCTGAATAGAACGCGCCGGGCCGCGGTAGTTCGTGAATTTCGGCCATTGACTTCGAATTGACATTACGGGAGATCCGACCGTCGAATTCTCCTAAAACCAGAACCGTTGGGTTCGTATCGAAAAGTGCTTTCCAATGAGTATTAGAAATTTGAAATCTAACGGTTGGATTTGGAATTATGTCCAAATCAAATTTGGAAAAGGTCGTTGTAAGTACAGTTCGATGGCCGTTGATGGAAATCGACTGTACGAGCCTTGATAAAATTATTAAAAATATCTATAATTTGTGTAAAATCATAATATGTGATTTGAAAAGAACTGGGATGAAAAATTCCACATTTGAAAGGATAAAAATAGATTTTCATCGAAATGAACTTGTTTTGAACTAGAATTAAAATCAATTTATTTTTGAAATGAATAAATTGAATTTGAATTGGTTTTGAAAATAACCAGAATTTCCAATATATATAAAGTGGAAGTGGATTTGAATCGAAATTGTCTTTGGAATATTTCGATGTTGGATTCCGTGATTATACAGATATTGTTATGGGAATTTGAAAGATATATTTTATATCGTTATTTCCAATACGATATTTGTTGGTTTCAGGATTTGATATTGAATATAAGCCAGTATATTTTCTATTCAGAGCCTTGTATTTAATATCAAATTTGATTTGGGTTTGTCATGAATGGTGTCTTCATTAACACTGTTAAGCCTAATAGAGAAAAAGATTAAATCATTCTATTTAGATTTAATGAAGTGTATCAATTAAATAATATTTAATTGGGATTGAATTTGAATTGGTTTTTGGGTTTATCGTGAGCGGTGTTTTGAACAACACCTGTTCTTTAACCCGATTAACAATAGAGTGTGATTTTGGGTTTATTATGAATCGTGTTTTAGATGACGTTGGTTCTACCCAGTTAAAGATAGGTTATTGATTTTTGAGAAGATTAAAACTAAGTGGAGTTTTAATGAATCTTTAATTTTATTGAAATGTGAATTGATAATTTAAATTATCAAATCTGAAAGGTGATCGAAATGGAGTACCACCTGTTTTGCTCCAAAGCGATAGTTAAATCTTTAATTACATTTGAACGTGAAATGGTAATTAACTTTACCGATAACACCGTGGTGTTAGATGCAGAGTATTGCCAGTTTTGCTCCATGGGATGAATAGGTTGGGATTGGGAAATAAAATAAATAATTACTTCGGTGTGGTTCGCTAATCCCGACTAGTTTGACGTGATATTCAAAGGAAGATTAAAGAATAAATTTAGAAGAATTTATCTTTGATAAAATTAATGGGAACCTTTCCCTAATAATGTGATTTTGTGAATAAAAGAATATTCTGAATTGGAATGAGGCGTTTGTTGTGTTTTTGTAACATTTGTTTATTATATATGCGGGTTATTCAGAAAGGCCGGGTTTATACCCATTCTGAATAACCGATTCAACGAGATGTCGAAGATGAAGACGATGGTTGAAGACCGGAAGTCTTCACATCGTTTGGGTGATTACTGATGATCTTGATTGGGTTGTACACCCAAGGGGAGGGAATCAATTGGTGATCGTCCGGATGTACCTGGAGATGGATGGATATGCGAGGAAAGTTCCACCGGTTTCGTTCAGACCCAGAACGAACTTGTAAATGGATTGTGTGTCTAACATTGGATTTTATTCTGTGTTGATTGATCTCTATTAAATATACATCTGTTTGGCGGCGGAGAATTTATTCTCTTGCTTAACGCCCTTCTCTGAGACGTACGAGCTCAGAGGTTATATATCGATGGACATCAGTCGCATGGAGTAAATTGCCAGTGTGGCATGCGTAAGTGGCAATTGATCAAGGCTTCTGTTGAAAAGCAAAGTCTTGTGGTTGATGATCAAAGCATGGTCTGTGTGACGTAGCTTTGTGTATAACGTGGATTCGCGAGCCTCACACCTTGGTATGAGTCAAAAAGGGGATAAGGACTCAAGGAGTGCACGGCCTTTCTTTCTAGCTATGGTGGTGTCAGTGACCTACCAGCCCTGACATTTATACACTTTTCACCTGTGTGGTTGTTGGATACGAGGCGCCTCGGATATAGGTCTGTAAGGACTGGGAAACGTGTGCTCAGGAATAACTAATCCTCAAAAGTAAGAGAGGACCGGCCTTGGAGGTTCCAAAGGATCACAGTGGGGTCCTGAGGCATTTGCTAGAGTGTCTCGAATCGGAGAGGAACTTGCCCCTTGCGTCGACTCATGACGGAAATCCAATTTCCAATACGTAATATTGCAGTTTTAATTGTAGAACTAGTATGGCGACATGATATATGGTACCCATGCCATCTATGATTGATTTTTATGATTGAAATTGTTTTAACACTATACACTTATAATAGTATCAAATGATTTGTTTTAAACGTACCTAGCATGTTTGGCTATTATAAGGGAAAACCATATCCTCCGGCTTGCGTTGCATTGTGTGATGGGACCTGGGTCTTATAATAGCTTCGTTTTTCTAAAGAGCATTGCGCTGTTTTGTTATATGCACTAGTATTTTTGGGAGGAAACCCGTTTCGTGTTATACGGCGTGGTCCCTTGAATTACTATCCTTTAAAATAAAGATTAATAATTGTTTTAGTTCTCACACTAGTCACATGACTGACTTGGAGTTTATTGCTTTAACCTAAACTCTGGGTGCCCCTATTTTCCACATGGGCAGCTAGTAGTTTTGGTTTTGCAGATTTATATTCACAGGATCCTGATTTACAGCTGGAACGATGCTCGGAAAGCTCTGTATCCGTGCATTACTTCTAGTTGTGCTTTTGTATAATTTTCCATTGCGATGTATTTAAATGTAATTTATATCTCTGGTAATTGTCAAATGTAATTTATTCATTTATACTCTGTATATTCTTGTATCTGATGGAATTGTTGTAATAACAATGAAATGTTCTTCCGTCTGCGTTCTATTTTGTCTTGTACTCAATTCTATCCCGGCTTTCCTTACCGGGGAAGTTCGGGTCGTCTCAGTTGGTATCAGAGATTTGGTTTACAAATCTCGAGAATAAGACACATTAGAACCATACGAAAGAATTCATCAGATATTGGATTAGCAATATCCAATTAGAATGACTCGTTAGAGATGGGATCAGTAGTATCTTAGAACGAGTGTGAAGAGTATATTTTCAAATGAAAACAAATTTTGTTTTGAAATTTAGATCGTTTTATACGTATTTGAATATTTATTTATATTGAATTTGGACAATCCAATATATAAAGGTTTTGCATATACGCGTCATGAACGTATATTCGAAGTTTTAATATACTGGATAGATACAGATCACATTCTAGACACCCGGGAATAATTCTGGTGATGTGGCCGCATCATCAATATTTATGTTCGTGTTTCGAATGTGTGATATCTATATATTTCCATTAGACTGGTGTGAGAACCAAAATATAGATAGAATACATTGTTATGATTTGGCATCAAAAACATGATTTTTTGTATATATATCAAAGTTATGAATTTGAAACATTAATCCCCTAATTGATTGATGGTTATGTTGTTTGTTATCTGTTTGATAATTTTGAACCATTATGCCTAATTGTATCAAATATTGAATTGTATTGAAAATTGGTCGCATTTGCTTGCATATACATGTACTTACATTGAACAGGTCATAGCATGGAGGCTAGAGCAGAAGAATAAAATTTGTTTGCCTGACAAATAGGTACATATTTACTATAATTTACTGTTTTGTTTGGGTGATGATGATTTTATGAGCCGATTGTCTAGCCGCTTGGCCTTTTCTTTTTCTTTTTGAGATCAGAAGGCCTATATGGCAATTTCGGGATTTTCCCGGTGCTCCCGGTGTAGGGGAGGTTATGGCGAAATTTTTCGAAAATTTAAGGTGTTAGCCAAATTTTTGAAAATTTTGAAAAGTTCTTAGAAACTGAAAAGTTGAAGAACTTAAGCCGTAATGAAAACAAAGGAAGTTGAGTTGATTATAAAACAACTTTCAGCTTTGTTCCTTTTCGGGGACGAAAAGTTTTAAGTGGGGGAGAATGTAACAACCCGGAAAATGCGAGCCAATTTAAAAAATTTATTTTGGCAATTATAGCGAATTTTGGATATTAAAAATGAATTATTTTAAATAATAACGACGAGAAATTTATTTTGAATTGAATTACAACATATATTTATATACGTCGTCGTTAGAATATAAAATTTATTAATATATATAAAAGGAATTGAAAATGTCGCGGTAGTTCGATAATTCGATTTCAAACTTCAATTGAATGTACCAGGTGCAAAATAAACCGGATTTTAACAAAACCAAAAATATTAGAATCTATTTGAGAATGTCTTTCCAACGAATCCGAAAAATCGAAATTTCATAGCGGGAATCAAAAGATATGTCCAAATGAAATTTCAGAATAGTCGCTATGGAATTCAGGCCCTTAAAAATGGAAATTTTGCAAATGACCTCAGATTTCGACGAAACCACTTTTGTTGGATCCATGATGTAAAGTTATTGCTAGATTCCAAATTTCATAATTTTTCGAATCAATATGTGAGCGTGGCAAAGGAAAATGCGTTTGACCAGTTTTAGTTGATTTTAATCGACTGGAAAATGGCCATTTTTCTAATGGTCTCATAATTCGACGAAATTAGTTTTGTTAGGACCGTATCGTCAATACGAAGCTAGAAAATATTTTTCTGAAATTTTTAGAATTCGTATGTGACCCCGGTAAATTGAAATGTGCACTCAAATTCAATATATAGAGTTATATGTTGATTTTGACGAAAACTAATCGAAAAGATCGAATCAGCTTATGATACATATCCCATTGTGTTCGGAATGGGGGTAATTAGCTATGGACGACAGGCAGTGGGCCTCGTTTAGAGGCCAAATGAAAAAGTCAACTTTTTGAAATTAAATAATTAAATAAATTAAAAAATAAAACTCTCTTCCCTCTCTCCCCTTATTTCCTCTCAGCCCCCTCCCCCTCGATTCATCTTCAAATCAAAAATTTTAAAAAGAAAAAGGAAGATGGTGGAGCTGTCGCTCCTCCGACCGAGCCGCCACCGCCCTCCACCTCCTCTCGCCTTCCCTCTCTCCTCCACTCGCGTTCTCTCTCCGCCTAGACCCTCGCTCCCCCGTTGCCCCACCGCCACCGAAGACCCTCCGATTCGAGCAACCGCCGACTCCCCCCCCCCCTGAAGCCCTCTGTTCTGAAATCGCCCCTCCCTCTTGCCACTGCCACAACCACTGCACCGCATCTGAAGTCACTCTAACCACTGACCACATCTCACAGCCCCTCCCCGTGAGTTTTTCTATTTTTATTTTAATTTTCTTTTATTATTTCAGTATAAAATGTGTTTATATAAATAACTTCATGTAAGAAAGATTAGTTTTTTTAAAGGAAAGTTTAGATTTAAAGATAGGATTTTTCATCACATAAAGTTAGGATTTTCCATCATATAAAAATAAGATTTCTTACATAAGTATGTAGCGAGAAAAGATTGAATTTTTATCAAAGAAAAGATTTATTTTTTATCCAAGAAAAGAATGGATTTTTATATATATGAAGAAGAGATAAAAATTAAATTTTTATATATAAGAAGTGAAGATAAAAATATAATTTTTATAATATAGAAAAGTTAAAAATATAATTTTTATCTATGTAGCGGAATAAAAATCTGATTTTTATTATATATATGTTGAAATAAAGATGTGATTTTTATAGCGATGATTTGAAAAGGAGAAATCTTTACATTTGTAAAGGCGAAATTTTTATATTTGAAAAGGCGAAATCTTTATATAGGGAGTAGCGGGATCAAAATATAATCTTTATTATATGAACACCGTTATAAAAACAGAGTTTTTATCTATATAATAGAGGTTTAAAAATCGAATTTTTGTCTAGATAGTACCAGTGTAAAAATAGAATTTTTATATACATAGCAACATATAAAAATGTGATTTTATATATGTAGTGAATACGGGCAAAGAAAGTGACAAAAGACGAAAAGGCGAAGATTTCATACATTTGAAGTGTCGTGGAATTGGGATAGCTTTGGGGAGAACTTCTCACTTTAAATTCTTTTTCTAGTAATAAAAATATATACTAGGATGCGGATGGTGTTTAGTAGCACCCGACACCCGTCGTCCACAGACCATAGACGGCTTGTATGCTTGTTTGATGTGTTGTGAAATTTGTTTGTGATGTTGATGTGAAATTGATAATAAAATATAGATGGTTGAAATAAATTAATTATCGTTAAAAATATAATTTTTAACATGAATATGAATATAGTGAATGTGAATAAATAAATATTCATTTACAAACCGGACGGTTTGTTTATGTACACCTATTTGAAGGATATTGATTGGGATGATAAATTTTACACATCGCCCAACTGCACAAATAATATTCGTGTTTGTTGATTTGAAACCCCACACGGGTGTTGGGATGATATTTGGCGTACACTAATCCCAATTATTTTGTTGTATGTCGATCGATTGGTCGAAGGGCTGTGTAAGCGTTAATTATTTATATTTAATGCTTATGCAGTTGTGTGGTGCACTTTGGATGATGGTTGATTGTTTTACCGTTGCTATTATATACATGTGTTGGGTGGAATCCATATAATTAACGTTATATGGTAATTGATTGGGCCTCATTCCAATTGGGAAAATAATGAATACTATAAAAGAAAATTCATGTGTTGAATATAAAAATAGTCATGTGTTGACGATGTTCATGTGTTGAAACTATTTATGTGTTGAGTAAAATATTTTAATAATAAAATTTACATCTTTATCATATTTAAAATTTGAACTACTTTACGGTTGGAGTCTTATTGAAAATCAAACGATAGATACCATAATTTTATAAAATATTTTACATAACAAAAATAGTCATGTGTCGACAGTACTCACGTGTTGAGATTAGTCGTGTGTTGAATAGAATATGTATTCGTTTGTCGAATAGAATAACGAATTTATTGAAATATATAAAGTCGTGTTGATTAGAGTCGCGCCATTTTGACGTGAACGATATTTATATCGGTTATATTCGTTTTTATAATGAATATAGAAAAGAAAGTAATTTCAAAATATAACGTTTTGAAAATATTATCATTTATATAGTAATGATTTGAAATATTCAATTTTGATTTGAAATTGAATATAGAGTTGAAATGGTTTTGAAAACGAATTTAAAACGATTTATAAAATACGTTTTAAAAAGGAAATCGACGAAATATATATAATATATACATAATATGGCCTGAATAGAACGCGCCACGCCGCGGCAGTTCGTGAATTTCGACCATTGACTTCGAATTGACATTACGGGATATCCGACCGTCAGATTCTCCTAAAACAGGAACCGTTGTGTTCGCATCGAAAAGAGCTTTCCAATTAATATTAGAAATTTGAAATCTAACGGTTGGATTTGGAATTATGTCCAAATAAAAATTGGAAAAGGTCGCTGTAAGTGCAGTTCGATGGCCGTTGATGGAAATCGACTGTACGGGCCTTGATAAAATTATTAAAAATATCTATAATTTGTGTATAATCATAATATGTAATTTGAAAAGAACTGGGATGAAGAATTCCACATTTGAAAGGATAAAAATAGTTTTTTATCGAAATGAACTTGTTTTGAACTAGAATTAAAATCGATTTATTTTTGAAATGAATAAACTGAATTAGAATTAGTTTTGAAAATAATCAGAATTTCCAATATATATAAAGTGGAAGTGGATTTGAATCGAAATTGTCTTTGGAATATTTTGATGTTGGATTCCATGATTATACAGATATTGTTATGGGAATTTGAAAGATATATTTTGTATCATTATTTCCAATAGGATATTTGTTGGTTTTAGGATTTGATATTGAATATAAGACGGTATATTTTCTATTCAGAGCCTTGTATTTAATATCAAATGTGATTTGGGTTTGTCGTGAATGGTGTCTTCATTAACACTGTTCTTAAGCGCAATGGAGAAAAAGATTAAATCTTTCTATTTAGATTTAATAATGTGTGTCAATTAAATAATATTTAATTGGGATTGAATTTGAATTGGTTTTTGGTTTATCGTGAGCGGTGTTTTGAACAACACCTTTTCTTTAACCCGATTAACAATAGAGTGTGATTTTGGGTTTATCGTGAATCGTGTTTTAGATGACATTGGTTCTTTAACCCAGTTAAAGACAGGTTATTGATTTTTGAGAATATTAAAACTAAGTGGAGTTTTAATGATTCTTTAATTTGATTGAAATGTGAATTGATAATTTAAATTATCAAATCTAAAAGGTGATGGAGAATGGAGTACCACCTGTTTTGCTCCAAAGCGATAGTTAAATCTTTAATTAGATTTGAACATGAAACGGTAATTAACTTTACCGATAACACCGTGGTGTTAGATATGGAGTATTGCCAGTTTTTCTCCATGGGATGAATAGGTTAGGATTGGGAAATAAAATAAATAATTACTTCCATGTGGTTCGCTAATCCCGACTAGTTTGAAATGATATTCAAAGGAAGATTAAAGAATAAATTTAGAAGAATTTATCTTTGATAAAATTATTGGGAACCTTTCCCTAGGAATGTGATTTTGTGAATAAAAGAATATTCTGAATTGGAAAGAGGCGTTTGTTGTGTTTGTGTAACATTTGTTTATTATATACGTGGGTTATTCAGAATGGTCGGGTTTATACCCATTCTGAATAACCGATTCGACGTGATGTCGGAGATGAAGACGGTGGTTGAAAACCGGAAGCCTTCACATCGTTTGGGTGATTACTGATGATCTTGATTGGGCTGTACACCCAAGAGGAGGGAATCAGTTGGTGATCGTCCAGACGTACCTGGAGATGGATGGATATGCGAGGAAAGTGCCTCCGGTTTCGTTCAGACCCAGAACGAACTTGTAAATGGATTGCGTGTATGACATTGGATTTTATTCTATGTCGATTGATCTCTATTAAATATACATCTGTTTGGCGGTGGAGAATTTATTCTCTTGCTTAACGCCCTTCTCTGAGACGTACGAGCTCAAAGGTTGTATATCGATGGACATCAGTCGCATGGAGTAAATTGCCAGTGTGGCACGCGTAAGTGGCAATTGATCAAGGCTTCTGTTGAAAAGAAAAGTCTTGTGGTTGATGATAAAGCATGGTATGTGTGACGTAGCTTTGTGTATAACGTGGATTCGCGAGCCTCACACCTCGGTATGAGTCAAAAACGGGATAAGGACCCATGGAGTGCACGACGTTTCTTTCTAGCTATGGTGGTGTCAGTGACCTACCAGCCCTGACATTTATATACTTTTCACCTGTGTGGTTGTTGGATATGAGGTGTCTCGGATATAGGCCTGTAAGGACCGGCAAACGTGTGTTCAGGAATAAATAATCCTCAAATGTAAGAGGGGACTGGCCTTGGAGGTTCCAAAGGATCATAGTGGGGTCCTGAGGCATTTGCTAGAGTGTCTCGAATCGGAGAGGAGCTTGCCCCTTGCCTCGTCTCATGACGGAAATCCAATTTCCAATACGTGATATTGCGGTTTTAATTGTAGGACTAGTATGGCGACATGATATATGGTACCCATGTCGTCTATGATTGATATTTATGATTGAAATTGTTTTGACACTTTACAATTATAATAGTATCAAATGATTTGTTTTAAACGTACTAAGCATGTTTGGCTATTATAAGGGAAAACCTTATCCTCCGGCTTGCGTTGCATTGTGTGATGGGACCTTGTTCTTATAATAGCTTCATTTTTCCAAAGAGCATTGCGCTGTTTTGTTATATGCACTAGTATTCTTGGGAGGAAACATGTTCCGTGTTATACGGCGTGGTCCCTTGAATTACTATCCTTCAAAATAAAGATTAATAACTGTTTTAGTTCTCACACTAGTCACATAACTGACCTGGAGTTTATTGTTTTAACCTAAACTCTGGGTGCCCCTATTTTCCACACGGGGAGCTAGTAGTTTTGGTTTTGCATATTTATATTCACAGGATCCTGATTTGTAGCTGGAACGATGCTCGGAAAGCTCTGTATCCGTGCATTACTTCTAGTTGTGCTTTTGTATTATTTTCCGCTGCGATGTATTTAAATGTAATTTAAATCTCTAATATTTGTCGAATGTAATTTATTCATTTATACTCTATATATTCTTGTATCTGATGGAATTGTTGTTATAACAATGAAATGTTCTTCCGTCTGCGTTCTATTTTGTCTTGTACTCAATTCTATCCGGGCTTTCCTTACCGGGGAAGTTCGGGTCGTCTCACTATTACTGTAAATAAAACATTAAAAATAAACATTGTAATATAAAATGTATTTACATTGGATTTTACATTTTAATGTAAATGCAACATTAAAATAAACATTTTGAAATAAAAATGTTTTTATATTGGATTTTACATTTTAAATGTGTATACAACATTAAAAATAAAACATTGTGGAAAAATGTACTTACATTAGATTTACATTTTAATGTATAGGAAACATTAAACTAAATATTTTGATATAAAAATGTATTTACATGCGGTTGACATTTCAATGTATACGAAGACATTAAAATAAAACATTGTTATTGAAATGTATTTACATTGAAAATTTATACGAAGACATTAGAATAAAGCAATTCTATGGAAAATGAATTTACACTAGAAATTTACATTTTTATGTATAAGAAACATTAAAATAAACATTTTTATAATAAAAATGTTTTACACTAAGATTTATATTTTATGTCCTTTTAAAAATAGTCATTGCAATAACAAAAAGTGTTTTCTTTGAAATTTACATTTTTATTTTAAATGAAAACATTAAAATGTCCATTTTTATATAAAATATGTCTTCTTAGGAATATGCATTTTTAATGTAAATGAAACTTTGAAAATGATCATTAGTTAAATAAAAATGTGTTACATTGAAATTTATATTTTTAGTGAATCATTAAAAATAATTATTGGTTTGGAAGGAAAATATAATAACAATAAAAATTCACATTTTATTGTATATGAGAAAACATTAAGATTTACATTTTCAATGTAAATAAATCATAGGAAAACAATGATTAGAAAAATTATATTTTCCAATGAAATAAAGAATGAAATAAAAAAATTACATTTTTCAATCTAAATAAGGAGAGAAGTAAAAGATTACATTTTTCAATGTAATTATATACTTAAATAAAAGATTATATTCTTCAATGTAATTATATATTGAAATAAAAGATTACATTTTTCAATGTAATTATATATTGGAATAAAAGATTGCATTTTTCAATGTAATTATATATTGAAACAAAGTTTGCATTTTTCAATGTAATTATATATTGAAACAAAAGATTGAATTTTTCAATGTAATTATACATTGAAATAAAGGATTGCATTTTTCAACGTAATTATACATTGAAATAAAAGATTGCATTTTTCAATGTAATTATATATTGGAATAAAAGATTGAATTTTTCAATGTAATTATATATTGGAATAAAAGATTACATTTTTCAATGTAATTAAATATTTAAATAAAAGATTACATTTTCCAACGTAACAATATATTAAAATAAAAGATTATAATTTAAATGCTATAGATGAATGATAAAACAAATTACATTTATATGTAATATATATATATGAATAATATAAAAGATTCCATGTTAGAAGAAATTGTATTCACATTAAACATTTAATTTTTAATGTTATATATGATTTTGTATATAAAAGAAATTAATATTGAATTGAATATGGTTTGAAGTCATTGAATGAATTAGTTTATGTATATATATATATATATGTGTGTGTGTGTGTGTGTATATATTTATATATATTAGTCTATATATACATATATATATATATATATATATATAAATTAAAATAAAACGAATCGCGCCATTGTAGTTCGCGTTTTGAAATCGTAACTTCAAACGATTATACTGAAAGATCCGATCGTTGGTTTTTCAAAAAACTAGAACCGTTGGGTTCGCTTTGGAATGATCTTCCCAATGATATAAAATTTGCTAAGATCAAATGGTTAGATTTTGAAAAATGTGTAAATCAAATTTTAACGAAAACAGGGCCATGTAATGACCTGAAGCGTCGTTTAATTAAAAATTGCTATTTTCAAATAAATAAAAATAGCGAAAAATCGTTATAAAATATTGTAAATGATATTACATGTAAAGAATTGATTTAAATTATGTATATTCGGAATTATTTGAAAAGTCCGAGTTAACTCTCATTTCAAATAATTATATGACGATTGGAAGTCGATGATTTGAAGAAGGTGATTGAAGACTGGCGATCTTCACAACGAATGGATGACTATGGATGCCCTAGACTAATTTTCTCCTAGGAAAGGGTTACAGTGGTAGTTGTACGGACGTACTTTTTGGTTATCCAGATATACGAGAGCCTCTCTTCTGTATTGGACAAATGTGACAAGGAATAAGGTATCTCCGGTTTCGTTCAGACCTAGAACGGACTTGTAAATGGAAGTATGTCTGACATTGGATTTTATTCTTTGCTGGTTGATTTCTAATTAATATATATCTGTTTTGTGGTGGAGAATTTATTCTCTTGCTTAGCACTCTTCTCTGAGATGCATCACGCAGAGGTTATATATTGATAGTTATCGATCGCATGGCGTGAATTGTCAGGTGGCATGCCGAGATGCAAATGATCAAGGCTTATTGTTGAAAAGTAGAGCCTTGTGGTTGATGATCAAAGCACGGCTTTATTGTAGCATAACTTTGTGTATAGCGTTACTTCACTAGCCTCATACCCCGGTATGAACCAGAAACGGGAGAAGGACCCCAGGGAGAACTTGTGTTTCTTTCTAGCTAGAAGTGGTGTCTGGGTTTTACAAGCCGAGAAATTTTTACTTATGTGGATGATGGAAAGCGAGGTACCTCGGATATTAAGTCCCTAGTGGCTCTATTTACGCCCCATAGGGCGGGGAGACGTATTTTTCAGGCATGACTAATCCACTAACATATGTGTGTACTGGCCCTGGCGATCCTAAGGTCTTGACTGAGTACTTGTCCTGAGACTTAAGCTAGACTGTCTCGAATTCGGTAAGGACGGTCCCTTGCCTTGGATCATGATGGAAATCCAACTTCCAATATGACACCATATGGTTTTGATTGTAAAACTAGAATGGCGAGCTATGTCATCTATGATTGATACATTGTGATTGAAATGTTTGAGAAATATATATACAATAATAATAAAATCAAATCCATTTTATCGTATCAAGCATTTTTGACCCTTACAAGGTAAATCCTCTGGTTTGCATTGCGATATGTGATGGGACTTGAGTCTTATAATGGTTTCATTTTTCCTAAAAAAGCATTGCGTTGTTTAACGATTTACTTTACATATGCACTGGCAATCCAATGGAGTAAACCCTTTCCGCATTAGCGGCATGGTCTTGTGATTAGCCTTATTATTAAATAGGTTATAGAAGATTTCTCATACCAGTCCCATGACTGACTCGTAGTTTGTTTCACTTTGCAAACTCGTGTGCCCTCTTTTTCATAGGGCTGCCTTGTATACAAATTTAGCAGATTCATTCTGGATAGGTATGGAGCTTAAGATGGATCCTATCATTTCTATTATGTTGTTCAGGCTTCATTTAGTGTATTATGTTTGATTCCGCTGCAGACATTATATATTAAGCTGAAACTTTATTATGTACCAAGTATGATTCTATTTTGCTGTAACACCCCGTATTTTCTGATAATATTAAATTAACAAATTAAAGAATACTTAATTGTAAAAGTGAGAATTAAGTGAAACAGGTTGCACCGTTGCATTCGTCTCGGAATTTTGCTTCAGATAGAATCCGAGTTTGCGTGAATCGGACTCCGTAAGAAGAAGTTCTGGAGTTCAGAAGATTTCATGTTCAAATAAAAAATTATATATTTTAATAATTAAATAAAAAAACAGTTCGAATTTTGAAAATCACGTCAATCAGCTGGGCGGGAAAATTCCCACCTATTGGGGTTGACTCCTCCCAGGGGGATCGACCCTGCAAGAGGGGTGTCGATCCCATTGCCCAGATCCAAACAGTGATGATTCCTTATCTATTGCCGAGTCACTAGGGCATATGTGGCAATTTATGGATACCTCTACCTAGTCTGGACGGTTCTCATTGCTCCTAGGTTGATCTAAATGCTCACATAAGTCTAAACCTCTATAAAAGCAACACCAACCCTCAAACCTAAATCACACAATTTCATTCCAAGGAGCCACCATGCTGTCCATGGTCAACCTAGCATAGCCGCCATTCTTGTACAACTAGGAAGCAAACTGGAAAGCAAGTTAGAAGCTACAAATAAAATTTAAATTAGAGAACTGATATTCTACGTCAAAAGATAGCTAATCTAATTTAGAAATCAGATCCCAGAATTCAAGACCGTTCTGTAATTTGTAAGTTCATATTACTTTCAGAAGTAAAATTCAATTGTGATTTTGAACATTGTAATAAATCTGAATCTGAGATTATGCCAATTTCTATATGTCTTTCTATATCCGTTGGATCTAGCTCATTTGATATTATTATGTCCATTCTTTGTCTCCACTTTCCTTCTTCCCTTTTTGTTTATAGCCATGCTACTAGGAGCCTGAGCCAAATCTCATAAGAGATGAACGTACGTTGGAAATAAAATTGGGCATAATATATGATTTGAACATGACCAACGCTAAAATTTGGGTATAATATATGATTTGGACATGACAAGTGCTAAGATTCGGAAAAGTATTAAATTATGTATAATTGGGCATAACTGATTTGTAACTGATTTGAGGACATAACATACGTTGTATTTTAAAACATAAAGTGTATCGAACATATGACTTGAGATTTGAGACATAAAGTATACTGGACATATGACTTGGGATTTGGGGCGTAAATTGAACTGTAGCATGTAAGGCATAGTACATGTTGTGGTTTAAGACCTAAACATTGGGACATATTATATATAATAGTTTATGATTTGGAAGAAGGAGATTATGCATGAAAACCTATAGTAAGATAGGGATAACTGTTAAATGTGAACACGCCTAAATTGGGATTTTGGGTAAATTGGCATGCACTATAATTAAAGGCTATAATTTTGCATAGTTTATACTATGAATCAGGATTGGGGGTTCTTAGAGAATATTTTGTACGGTGCAATAAGATTAAACCTTAGGGCATGTGTTGTATTGTCTATTATGACCATGATTTTGGGCATGCAAGTTTACAGGCTTAATTTATTAGGCGAGATACGTTAATAGAACTTTAAGTGAGGTTTAATTTGTTAAACTGACTAATATACTGAATTCTATTGAAAGTTAATTTGTGGAGCATAACTTGAAATTAGCTTTGTTGAGGTTCAACTTGAGAATTGGAACATGACTAGTTTTGTTAATTTGGGATAATTAGCAAATAAAATCCAGACTTGGACATGTTTGGTAAACATGCTAAAAGATAAACATGCCTAACCCGAGTTTAGATTGAGTTGTAGTGTAAAACTGCCCGTAACCGCCCAGCACATCCAGTAACCACAACAACACCTATCTAATGTGAGAGGTTAGTGCATCATGCCCAAGAAAAACCAAGGTTAGATTTAGTTGTGGTGTAAAACTGCCCGGAACCCCCCGCACATCCAGTAATCGCAACAACATTGATCTAATGTGAGAGGTTGTTGCATTAATAAATCAATTAATGCTAATGAACAAGACATGATAAGAATGCTAGGGTTAAGTTAACTAATGCAACACTTAACCGTTATAACATGTTAATTATAAAAGTGAGAATGGTTAAGTTAATAAGAAACACTTAACCAATACGACATGATGATGGGTAGGGTTAAGTTAAAACAAGAGAGCAACACTTTACCAATATAACAGGATGCGTGGAAGGGTTAAGTGAACACAAGAAGGCAACACTTAACCAATGTAACACGACAAGTGGGCGGGTTAAGTTAACTTGAATTGATTGATGACACTTAACTAATATAGCATGATGAACGCGTGGGGTTTTGATTAATAAGATACACTTAACCAATGTAACCTAATGAACGAATGGGGTTAAGTTAATGGGAAATACTTAACCAATATAACACGATGAATCAAGGGGTTAAGTTAATAGGAAACACTTAACCAATCCAACATGACGAGTGAGAAGGGTTAATAAGAAACACTTAACCAACATGACATGATGAGAAGGTGGGTTAAGTTGACATGGATGGACAACACTTAACCAATATGACAAAATGTGTGGAAGGGTTGAGTACATATAGGGTTGGTGGGTAATATTAGTAAATATAGGCCCACTAACTTAACCATTAAGTAAACATGTTTGAATCAGTAGGAGGGTTAAGTACATATCGGTTTGGTGGGTAATATTAGTAAATATATGCCCACAAACTTATCCAATAAGAAACCCTAGTAACGGGGACCCATTTCAGCAGTAACCCACATGGATATATCAAGGTACCCTTAAACTAGGCAGGGTGGGGCACGATTACTGGGCTGATTATAAGTGGTCAAAATAGCTGCAGGGGGTACGTCAGTATAGGTTCCGACGGATTACGGGCGTGCAAGTACTCTGGAGTCGGAAAAAGCCGGCACTGGGTACCATTAGTTATACAATGTGCATCCTGAATCGTGTCGGGTCGCTATCATAGGGATTGATACACCTTATGGTGGGGCCAGCACAGGGTATCTACACACAAGAGAGGGTCGAATTGATACAGACACATGGAAAATTAATACGAGTATGGAGCCGATCAATAGGGTAGTAAGGGTGCATCTAATATCTTCATGGCAATTAGGCTGATTGAGGTAAAATCCTCATACTAGATGTACACGTGGAGGCTACCACAATTGCGAGGATTGGGATCACGTTGTAATATTATCATTTTACATAAATTACTTGTTAGGACACTAGTTAGGCGGTGCAGAGATATAAAAATCAGAATAGCAAGGTAGTAGCGAAGCAGAAATCAGAGTAGAAGCGCATTCAGTTTATCTTGCCTTATCATATCTATGCTAATCGTATGTTATTTTGTTATCCTTGTTATCATGGTATTGTCTTATATTCAGTTTATTCATATCATGATGCTTTTGCCTATTTTCATGGTGAAAGTCACTGGACTTACCAGACTTATGTCTGACCTAACTTGTTTCACCTCTTTTCTTCCATCCCCCCATCTCCAGGTTCACAGGGAGGAAATGTTACCACTTAGCTCAGTTTTCTTTCCAAGCTCGAAGATAGTCGATGTATTGCTTTGGACTCCCTCTTCCACTACTATGGCTGGTTCATGCTTTATTGGGGGAATATCATTGTTATTTTTATGCTTTTTTTATATTTGGAAGTTTTTGAATCAAGACAGAAGTTATGTGTATTATTTTTAAGTATAATTGAAACAATTGTTGTAAAAGCTTGGCTGAACCTCATTGTTTATAAAATGACTTTATTTTCCGCTGCTTTATTCGTCTGTCTTGTAATTTATCTGCATATTTTACCTAAAACGCTCCGCCAAAGTTAAGGCATTCCCTTGGTGAGTGACCTTAACGGAGGTGGGGTGTTTCACCTTGTATCAGAGCTGAAGGTAACCGGATCAGATAAAAGATTTGAACAATTATTTTCAAAACGGTTTTAAAAGAAGCATTTTTTGTTTTAAAGCCATATTCCCCAAAGTTGTATGCACTATCTTTTGATCCTCTGTTTGAGTCCTTGTTTCCTTCTTTCTTGAGTCTTCGGGGCTTTTGGCTTTCTGGGAGGTAACCTCATCGCGGCACGGTTTCGTAGGCTTGATGAGACTATGACACCTATCAAAGGGCGAAGAAGTGCCCAACTTCCATCTATTGCCGCTATAGTTTAACCTACGGCTAATTTTCTTTCAAGATTTGTAGGGTTTTCCGTGCGATGGAGGCAGCTTTCAAGAGACTTGTCAACAAGTTACACAAGGATGGCAAAGATGAGAATAAGGGAGTCTGGCTAAGGAACACAACCCAAGGATGAGGAACTCATGGATATAGACTTGGTTTATGAAGGAGGTAAAAAGAAATAGGAGTAAGTGGAAGAATCACAGGACAAGAAGGGAAGGAAGAATAGGAAAATCTAAGACAAGAGGAAGTGTCATTACTATGGTATAACAGGTCATACAATTAAGGAAAAGGGAAAGAACAAAGGATAGGATTTTCCGGAGAGAAAGTTCATACTCTCACCGCCAGCGTACCTAAGAGAGAGGTAGTAATGCTTCGGCTGAAAAAATTTAGTTTTCTTTTTTATTATCCTGTTATTATTCTTTTGATTTTAGCGCTTCATATTCGTTTATATCTTCTTCCATAGTTTAGTCTCTGCGCCCTATAGCTTGTATAGTAGAGGATCCCATTATTGTCTCAAATCGAATTGGTGGTTCGACTCATTTGTCTTTGGTTTGTAAGGATTTGAGAATAGCTATGTTAAGTGTTGAGTTTAAGTGTAATGCTTATGTTTTTGGTTTCATGGGCTATGGGTTGATTCTAGGCATGGATTGGTTAGCTAGTAATTGTGAAAGAAGGGTAGTTAGACTTTCGATTTGCCTCGGGAATAGCCTAGAGATTTCATGCGATCTTAAGGGATCAGTTTGTCTTGGCTACCTAGAATCACTTGATGCATCTATCGACGATTTGCGATCTGTTAGAGCAGTCCATGAGTACGTAGATGTTTTTGACTAGCTTAGAGGCTTATCCCCTAAAACACAAAGACAGAATTCCACATATATCTAGTTGACAATGCAAAGCCAGTTGCATTACCTGTACCACACATAAATCCAAGGGAAAGGAAGGGCTCAGTAAACAAGTAAAAGAGTTACTTGAAAAAGGGTTCATAAGGCGAAGTATTTCTGAATGGGGTACTCCAGTCGTTTTCGGTACAAAGGTGAATGTTTCACTTCGCTTGTGCATAGATGATATTTTGGAATGAAGAAGAACACACTTTGCATCTAAGGGAAGTCTTGGATACCCTCCAAGAGCATCAACTTAAGGCGAAGTTCTCCAAAAATATCATTTTTGGAGAGAAGAAGTAAGGTTTCTAGGACTTGTGGCGCCCAAAGAAGGGATAGCAGTAGATCCCACAAAAGTAGTTGCGGTGCAAGACTGGAAGGTCCTAAGGAATGCAACAGAAGTAAGAAGCTTTCTTGGACTAGCAGGCTAATATAGGAAGTTAATTAAGGACTTTATGAAGGTATTGGCCCCACTTACTAGATTAGCGAAGAAGAATCTGATCATCTTAGTATATACACTTGGTAACATGGTTAGCATCTGTTTATTTTCAAGAGATAGTACTGGAAATTTTAGGATGACACGGCAGAGGTTGTAGTGCCAAGTATACTATAAGAAGAAAAGTTGGAACGAGAGGCGACAGTGAAATGAGTTGCAACACATATTCTGGAAACAGAAATTAAGAAGCTACACAAACGTGAAGTTAAAACAGTCATAGAAATATGGAATGAAGCTCAAGAAGATGCGACTTAGAAGCACTGAAGACTAGATATACGCATCATATCCTTTTTGATGGTATATCCTTGATCTCTCTTATTTTGTAAAGTTTATTTGCTAGTCTTTATCTTTTAAGTATATCCTCTCGATCCTTAGGTAGAATCCAATGGATGTTGACATGTGTTTGAGACATGTTAAGTTTGGTGGATGCAAGTGGATGTAAGTGTTTTCTAGTGGTTGCTCGTGAATGCATATACACACATTAGGCACTAGATCGGCTCAGTCACTTTCATATTGCATATGCATGAGTGAATTTTTATATGAATTAAAACTTGATGTGTTATCATAAGGATGTTGCATTTGTATGAATGATTGAGCACTCATGTAGAAGTTGTAAAGTACGATTAGGAATGATTGCATACATGATAGACTCAAGGCACTGACATAATTCACATTAAGGAGGTCAACTGAATCAGTAGACCGCCTGATTTTGCATTAGATAAGGACATATACACACACTATGCATATGTTCAAGAAAAGCATTAGAAATCTTTTTAAGGACAATGGACGCCTGTGAATGAATGTTTGAGTAGATGGGTGTTGGATGTTAGGATACATTCTCCTTGACTTGGAGATTTCGGGGACGAAATCCTTTAAAGGAGGGGAGAATGTAACACCCCGTATTTTCTGAGAATATTAAATTAAAAAATTAAAGAATACTTAATTGTAAAATTGAGAATTAAGGGAAACGGGTTGCGCCTTTGCGTTCGTTTGGGAATTCTGCTTAAGATAGAGTCCGAGTTTGCATGAATCGAACTCCGTATGAAGAAGTTACGGAGTTCAGAAGATTTCATGTTTAAATAGAAAATTATATAATTTAATAATTAAATAAACAAAATAGTTTGAATTTTGAAAATCACGTCAATCAGCTGGGCGGGAAAATTCCGGCCCATAGGGGTCGACTCCCTAGGGGGGTCGACATAGGTGTCGACCTCCATATAGGGGTCGACTCCCTTGCCCACATCCAAACAGTGACGATTTATGATCTATTGCTGAGTCACTAGGGCAAAGGTGGCAATTTTTGGATAGCTCTAACTAGTCTGGATGGTTCTGATTGCTCCCAGGTTGATCTTACGGCTCACATAAGTCTAAACCTCGATAAAAGTAACCCCAACCCTCAACCCTAAATCATGCAATTTCATTACAAGGTGCCACCATGCTGTCCATGGTCAACCTAGCATAGCCACCAGTCTTCTCCAATTAGGAAGCAAACTAGAAAGCAAGTTAGAAGCTACAAATAAAATCTAAATTAGAGAATCGATAGTCTACATCAAGGGATAGCTAATCAAATTCAGAAATCAGATCCCAGAATTCAAGACCGTTCTGTAATTTGTAAGTTCATGTTACTTTTAGAAGTAAAATTCAATTGTGTTACTGACATTGTAGTAAATCTGAATCTGAGATGATGCCTATTTCTATTTGTCTTTCTATATCCATTGGATCTAGCTCATTTGATATTATTATGTCCACACTTTGTCTCTACTTTCCTTCTTCCCTTTTTGTTTTATAGCCAGGCTACTGCAAGCCTGAGCCAAATCTCATAAGAGATGAACGTACGTTGGAAATAAAATTGGGCCTAATATATGATTTGAACATGACCAGCACTAAAATTTGGGCATAATATACAATTTGGACATGACCAGCGCTAATATTGGGAAAATTATTAAATTATGTATAATTGGGCATAACTGATTTGTAACTGATTTGAGGACATAACATACGTTGTATTTTAAAACATAAAGTGTATCGAACATATGACTTGAGATTTGAGACATAAAGTATATTGGACATATGACTTGGGATTTGGGGCGTAAATTGAACTGTAACATGCAAGTCATAGTACATGTTGTGGTTTAAGACCTAAAAATTGGGGCATATTATATATAATAGTTTATGATTTGGAAGAAGGAGATTATGCATGAAAACTTATAGTAAGATAGGGATAACTGTTAAATGTGAACACGCCAAAATTGGGATTTGGGTAAATTGGCATGCACTGTAATTAAAGGCTATAATTTGGCATAGTTTATACTATGAATCATGATTGGTGGTTCTTGGAGAATATTTTGTACGGTGCAATATGACTAAACCTTAGGGCATGTGTTGTATTGTGGATTATGACCATGATTTTGGGCATGTAAGTTTATAGGCTTAATTTATTAAGCTGGATATATTAATGGAACTTTAAGTGAGGTTTAATTTGTTAAACTGACTAATATGCTGAAATCTGTTGAAAGTGAATTTGTGGAGCATAACTTCAAATTATCTTTGTTGAGGTATAACTTGAGAATTGGAACATGTCTAGTTTTGTGAATTTCGGATAATTAGCATGTAAAATCTAAACTTGGCATGTATGGTAAATATGCTAAAAGATAAACATGCCTATCCCGAGGTTAGATTGAGTTGCGGTGTAAAACTGCCCGAAACCGCCCGGCACATCCAGTAACCGCAATAAAACCTATCTAATGTGAGAGGTTAGTGCATCATGCCCAAGAAAAACCCTAGGTTAGATTGAGTTATGTTGTAAAACTTCCCGGAACTGCCCGGAGCCGCCCGAAACATCCAGTAACCGCAACAACATAGATCTAATTTGAGAGCTTGGTGCATTAATAAATCAATTAATGCTAATGAACAAGACATGATAAGAATGGTTGGGTTAATTAACTAAGGCAACACTTAACCGTTATAACATGTTAATTAGAAAAGTGAGAAGGATTAAGTTAATAAGAAACACTTAACCGATATGACATGATGAATGGGTAGGGTTAAGTTAAAACAAGAGAGCAACACTTAACCATTATAACAGGATGCGTGGAAGGGTTAAGTTAACACAAGAAGGCAACACTTAACCAATGTAACATGACAAGTGGGTGGGTTAAGTTAACTTGAATTGATTGATGACACTTAACCAATACATCATGATGAACGCATGGGGTTAAGATTAATAAGATACACTTAACCAATGTAACCTGATGAACGAATGGGGTTAAGTTAATGGGAAATACTAAACCAATATAACATGATGAATGAACCGGGTTAGGTTAATAGGAAACACTTAACCAATCCAACATGACGAGTGAGAAGGGTTAGTAAGAAATACTTAACCAACAAGACATGATTAGCGGGTGGGTTATGTTGACATGGATGGACAACACTTAACCAATATGACAAAATGTGTGGAAGGGTTAAGTACATATCGGGTTGGTGGGTAATATTAGTAAATATAAGCCCCCAAACTTAACTATTAAGTAAACATGCTTGAATCAGTAGGAGGGTTAATTACTTATCGGGTTGGTGGGTAATATTAGTAAATATAGGCCCACAAACTTATCCAGTAAGAAACCCAATTAACGGGGACCCATTTCAGCAGTAACCCATATGGATGTATTAAGTTATCCTGAAACTAGGTGTGATAACCCATAACTTCCCTGTAAAGGAAAGCACGGATTACTTTGAGAACACGACCAATCAGAACGCAAACAGAAGAACATTTCATTGCTTATTACAACAATTCCATTAGAATACAAGAATATACAGAGTATGAATAAAGATTACACATTTACTAAATATCAGAGATTACAATAAATTACATAGCAGTTGAAAAATAATACAACACACAACTGAAAGCAATACATGGATACAGTGCTTTCTGAGTATCGTTCCAGCTGTAAACCAGGATCCTGTGAATATAAATCTGCAAAAACAAAACTACTAGCTGCCCGTGTGGAAAATAGGGGCGCCTAAAGTTTAGGTTAAAACAATAAACTCCAGGTCAGTCATGTGACTGGTGTGAGAACTAAACAGTTATTAATCTTTATTTTTAAAGTTAGGTAAATCAAGGGACCATGCCTATAACACGGAACGGGTTTACTCCCAGGAATACCAGTGCATAAAACAAACAGCGCAATGCTAAATAAAGAAAAATGAAGCTATTATAAGACCCAGGTCCCATCACACAATGCAACGCAAGCCGGAGGATAGGGTTTTTACCTTATAATAGCCAAAGAATGCTTGATACACTAAATTTCATTTTTATTTTTACTATAAGTGAGGAAAACAACTTCAATCATAAGTATCAATTATAGATGGCATAAATGTCCCATACCACTATGTTGCCATACTAGGCTCTACAAATAAAACCGAAAGTCACGTATTGGAAATTGGATTCCGTCAAGAGTCGAGGTAAGTGGCAAGCTCCTCTCTATTCGAGACACTAGCAAATGACTCAGGACCACACACAGCGATCCTTGGATCTTCAGGGTCGGTCCTCTCTTACTTTTGAGGATTGGCAATTCCTGAGCACACGTTTCCCGGTCCTATAGGACCTATATAATGGTCTGTACGTCGGCTCACATAGTGCCAGTTATCGACCATATATTCGAGGTGCCTTGCATTCCAACAACCAAACAGGTGAAAAGTATATAAATGTCAGCCAATTTAAGCACTGACACCACCACTAGCTAGAAAGAAACGTCATGCTCTACTACAGTCACTATCCCGTTTGTGACTCATACCGAGGTGTGAGGCTCGCGAATTAACGCTATACACAAAGCTGCGCCACACAGTCCTCGTCAACCACAAGACATTGCTTTTCAATAGAAGCCTTGATCATTTGCCACATAGGCATGCCACACAGGCAATTCACTCCATGCGACTGATGTCCATCGATATACAACCTCTGAGCTCATATGTCTCAGAGAAGGGTGTTAAGCAAGAGAATAAATTCTCCGTCGCCAAACAGATGTATATTTAATAGAGATCAATCATCACAGAATAAAATCCAATGTCAGACACACAGTCCATTTACAAGTTCATTCCGGGTATGAACGAAACTGGAGGCACTTTCCTCGCATATCCATCGATCTCCAAGTACGTCTGGACAATCACAAACTGATTCCCTCTTCTTGGGTGTACATCCCGATCAAGATCATCAATAATCATCCAAACAATGTGAAGACTTCCGGCCTTCAACCACCGGCTTCATCTTCGACTTATCGTCGAATCGGTTATTCAGAATGGTTTTAAACTCGACCTTTCCGAATAACCCGCGTATATAATAAACAAATATTACACAAACACAACATACGCCTCATTCCAATTTTGAATATTCTTTTATTCAAATCTTCACATTCTTAGGGAAAGGTTCCCATTAATTTATCAAAGATAAATTCTTCTAAATTTATTCTTTAATCTTCCTTTGGATATCTTTTCAAACCAAGTTAAGGTTTTCCATACTAGTCGGGATTAGCGAACCACACCGAAGTAATTATTTATTTTATTTCCCAATCCCAAACTATTCATCCCATGGAGAAAAACAGGCAATACTCCATATCTAATACCATGGTGTTATCGGTAAATATTAATAACCATTTCAAGTTCAAATCTAATTAAAGATTTAACTATCGCTTTGGAGCAAAAATGGTGATACTCCATTCTCGATCATTTTAATCTAATTAAAGATTCATTAAAACTCCACTTAGTTTTAATCTTCCAACAAATCAATATCCTATCTTTAACTGGGTTAAAGAACCAATGTCATCTAAAACACGGTTCACGATAAACCCAAAATAATATTCAAATTCAAATCCAATTAAATATTATTTAATTGGTACACTTTATTAAATCTAAATAGAAAGATTAATCTTTTCTACACTGGGTCCAAGAACAGTGTTATTCAAGACACCATTCATAACGAACCCAAAATCCGATTTGATATTGAATACAAGGCTCTAAATAGAAAATATATTGGGTTATATTCAATGTCAAATTCTGAAACCAACAAATATCGTATTGGAAATAACGATATAAATATATCTTTAAAATTTCCACAACCATCGCTGTATAATCACGAAATCCGACATTGAAATATTCCGAAGATAATTTCGATTAAAATCCATTCCAAATCGTATATTGGAAATTCTGATTATTTTTAAAACCACTTTCAAATTCAATTTATTTATTTCAAAAATAAATTGATTTTAATTCTAGTTCAAAACTAGTTCATTTCGATAAAAATCTATTTTATCTTTACAAATGTGGAATTTTTCACCCCAGTTCTTCCCAAATCATTTCTTATGATTTTACACAAATTATTGATATTTTTAATAATTTTATCAAGGCCCGTACAGTCGATTTCCATCAACGGCCATCGAACTGCACTTACAAAGACCCTTTCCAAATTTGATTCGGACATAATTCCAAATCCAACCGTTAGATTTCTAATTCCTAATATTCATTGGAAAGCTCATTTCGATACGAACCCAACGGTTCTGGTTTCAGGAGAATCCGGCGGTCGGATCTCCCGTAATGTCCATTCGAAGTGAATAGACTAAATTCACGAACTGCCGCAGCGCGGTGCGTTCCATTCAGGCCATTATTTAGATAATATATATATATATATATATATATTATATATATTTCGTTGATTTCCTTTTAAAACGTATTTTATAAATCGTTTAAAATTCGTTTTCACAACAATTTCAACTTCGTATTCAATTTCGAATCAAAATTGAATATTTCATATCATTACTATACAAATGATAATATTTTCAAAACGTTATATTTTTAAATCACTTTCTTTTCTATATTCATTATAGAAACGAATATAATCGATATAAATATCGTTCTCGTCAAAATGGCATATCTCTAATCAACACGGCTTTATAAATTTCAATAACTTCGTTATTCTATTCAACAAATGAATATTTTCTCTATTCAACACATGAATCTATATTTCTTTCAACACGTGAGCATTCTCAACACATGAGTACTGTCAACACATGACTTTTTTTTGTTATTTAATATATTTTATAAAATTTTGATAAAGATGTAAAATTTATTGTTTAAAATATTTTACTCAACACATGAATTTTTCAACACATGAATATGTATTTTATTCAACACATGAATATACTTTACTCTATTCAACACATGAATATTTATTTTATTCAACACATGAATATTCTTTACTCTATTCAACACATGAATATTTATTCTATAATATTCTTTATTTTCCCGATTGGAACGAGGCCCAATCAATTACCATATAATGTTAATTATATGGATTCCATACAACACATATATATAATAGCAATGATAACTAATCAACCATCATCCAAAGTGCACCACACTACTGCATAAGCATTAAATATAAATAATTAACGCTTATACAGTCTGTCGACCAATCGATGGACATACAACTAAATAACTGGGATTAGGGTACGCCAAATATCATCCCAACACCCGTGTGGGGTTTCAATCCACAAACACCGAATATTATTTTTGCAGTTGGGCGACCTGTAAAATTTATCTTCCCAATCAATATCCTTTAAATAGGTGTGCATAAACAAACCGTCCGGTTTGTAAATGAATATTTATTTATTCACATTCACGTTAAAAATTATATTTTTAACGATAATTAATTTATTTCAACACATGAATATTTATTATCCATTTCACATTAACATCACAAACAAACTTCACAACACATCAAACAAGCATACAAGTCGTCCATGGTCTGTGGACGATGGGTGTCGGGTGCTGCTAAGCACCATCTGCATCCTAGTATATATTTTAACTAGAAAAATATATTGAAAGTGAGAAGTTCTCACCCAAGCTAAACCAAACGCCAGAATCGTCATATGTAGGAAATCTTTGTCATGCTCGCCCTTTTGTCAATTTCATTGTCCGTAGCCCCTACATATATAAAAATCTCATTTTTATATTGTTGTTATGTATATAAAAATCACATTTTTATAATCACTCTATACGGATAAAAATCACACTTTTATACCGCAACCATATAGATAAAAATTCTATTTTTATACCGCTACTATATAGATAAAAATTCTATTTTTATATCGCTACTATATAGATAAAAATTCTATTTTATACCGCTACTATATAGATAAAAATTCTATTTTATACCGCTACTATATCGATAAAATTTCTATTTTTATACCGGTGTTCATATAATAGAGATCATAGTTTTACCACGCTAACTTCATAATAAAAATTATATTTTTATATCGCTCTTCTTCTAATAAAGATTATATTTTTACTTCGCTAAAAATCAAATCTTTACTTCATTAAAAATCCAACCTTTCTTCGCAAACATCATATATAAAAATCCGACCTTTCTTATGTGATTAACTATATAAAATTACTATCTTTACTATTTCTACTATAAAAAAATCACATCTTTCCTAGTTTAAAAATCAAACCTTCTCTTAAATTTAAAAAAAAATCAAAACTTTTTATCATACAAAAATCACCTTTTATTATATAAAAATTAAAGCTTTTACCTAAGGCTATTTATATAATAAAAAAATGTTTTATAACAATGTTATTTTATAAAGATAAAAACTAAATTAACTTTATAAAAAATAACTCACATTGGCTAAACGATGAGGGAGGAGGAGGTGTTCGATGTTGAATCGGAGGTGGGGATGGAAAATGGCGGCGTTGGGGTGAGCGTGGTGGATTGGGGGAGGAAGAGGGAGGGCTGGCGCGTCTGAAGGGGTGGGGAAAAGAGGAATCGCACTCAGCGCGAGGGGGAAGGAAGAGAAGGACGGAGGCGGATCCGAGCAGGGGAGGGCTCGGCTGCATCGCCGGAGGGGGCGTCGCCCACGCTGGCTTCCGCTATGTCGATGGGCGGGGCTACGCCCCTTTTTTTATATCTATTTCTGTTTTAATTTTGAAAGAGGGGCCTGAGAGTATAGACAGGAGGGGTGAGGTGTTATAATATATATTATTTAATTATTTCAAAAAGGTACCTTTTTATTTGGACCTCGAAATCGGACCCACCGACTGTCGTCCATAGCTAATTACCCCCATTCCGAACACAATGGGATAGGTATCGCAGGCTGATTCGACTGTTTTGATCAGTTTCCGTCAAAATCAGAATATAAATCCATATATTGAATTTGAACGCGCATTTCAATTTACCAAGGCCACATACTAACTAGAAAAATTCCCAAAAAATATTTTCTAGCTTCGTAATGGCGATACGGTCCTAACAAAACTAATTTCGTCAAATTCTGAGACCATTTGAGAAATGGCCATTTTCCAGTCGAATAAAATCTACTAAAACTGGTCAAACGCATTTTCCTTTGCCACGCTCACATATTGACTCAAAAAATTACGAATTTTCGAATCTAGCAATAACTTGACATCTCGGATCCAAAAAAAGTGGTTTCGTCGAAAACCGAGGTCGTTTGCAAAATTTCCATTTTTAAGGGCCAGAATTCCATAGCGACTATTCTGAATTTTCGACTGGGCGTAACTTTTTGTTCCCGCTATGAAATATCGTTTCTTTGGATTTGTTGGAAAGATATTCCCAATTAGATTCTAATATTTTTGGTTTTGCAAAATCCGTTTTATTTCGAATCCTATACAGTCATTTGAATTTTGAAATCGAATTTTCGAACTACCGCGCCATTTTCTATTCCTTTTATAATTAAAAATAATTATTTATATTCTAACGACGATCTATATAAATATATACATTTTATTTCTATTCAAGATAAATTTATCGTCGTTTTTATTTAAAATAATTCATTTTAGGTATTCAAAATTCTTTAAAATCGCCAAAACAAAAAATTTAAATTGGCCCAGAATTTCCGGGTTGTTACAATCTCCCTCACTTAAAACTTTTTGTCCCCGAAAAGGAACGAAGCTGAAAGGTGTTTTACAAACCAACTCAACTTCCATTAATTTAGTTACGGCTTAAGTTCTTCAACTTTTCAGTTTCTACAGACTTTTCAAATTTTTCAAAAATTTGGCTAACACTGTAAATTTCCGAAAATTTTTGCCATCACCTCCCCTGCATCGGGGACTTCGGGATATTTCAAATAGCCTCCCATGGCTCTCATCAATCCAAAAAGAAAAAGAAACAGCCAAGCGGCTAGTTAATCGGCTCATAAAATCATCCAAACCCAATAAATTTGTAAACATGTACCTATTTGTCGGGCAAACAATTTTATTCTTCTACTTTAGCCTCCTTGCTATGACCTGTTCAATGTAAGTACATGTATATGCATGCAATTTCAAACAATTTTAAATACAATTCAATATTCGGTTTAATTTAGCCTAAATGGTCAAAAATTATCAAACTAATGGTCAAAAACACAATCAGCAATCAATTAGTGGATTAGAATTTCAAACACATAACTTTAATACATAGTCAAAAATCATATTTCTGATGCCAAATCACAACAAATAATCCTATGTAAGTTTTGGTTCTCACACCAGTCTGATGGAAATATATAGATATCACACCTTCGTCACTCGAACAAAAATACTGATAATGGGGCCGCATTACCAGAATTATCTCCGGGCAACTAGAGTGCGAATCTGTATCTGTCAAGTATATTAAAACTTCGAATATACGTTCATGACGCATATATGCAAAACCTTCATATACTCGATTGTCCAAAATCAATATAAATAAAATATTCAAATACGTTGAATAAGGTTTAAATCTTCAAAACAAAATTTGTTTTTATTTGAAAAATATACTCTTCACAATCGTTCTAGGATACTACTGATCCTATCTCTAACGAGTCATTCTAATTGGGTCTTACTAATCAAATATCTGATGAATTCTTTCGTTTGGTTCTAATGTGTCTTGTTCTTGTAACACCCCATAATTTTATAACATTAAAATTCACAAATTAAAGTATACTTAATTTTTAGAAAAGAATTAAGTGAAATGGGTTGCGCAGAGAAATATATATATATTGATATATATATATATATAAATTAAAAAAAATGCGAAAAAGTTCAAAATAGCGAATTGGGAGAGGGAATAACCGAACCGGCCCATTTTTGAGGTCGACCCAAGCCTCGCTGGGTCGACTAGGGGTTAATCCATGGTTTTTGGCTGTCAACCCGTGGGCTGATTCGCTCAAATGCAGATTTTGCATTTGATTGGTTCTCATGCTTCAGGGTTAATCTAATGGTCCTAAATAACTTCCTACACCTATAAATACATCCTAATGCTAACCCTAAACCTAATTAAAATAGAATAGTTACCGTCATACCATCGCCATGGAAATCAATGGAGCCGCCGCCAACTAAGAAAGAAGAAAAGCAAATTCAATTCTAATTCTCTCAACCCTAAAGCAAAGCAAAACTCTCTCTTTTCTTCTCTAAATTGTGAGTATGATGATCTTTACAAGAATATTATCATTTTAATTAGGTTGAGTTATGAATGGATTATGATTAGATGATGTGAATTATCATATATGTTGTTGTAAACCCCTTTTGCTATCATGTATATTGTAAATCCAATGTTATGTGATGATGATATCTTATATGTTGTAAATCATGCTATGATGATGTTATGTATGTTGAAAGTTTCTATGCTAAGTTGTGATGAATCATACATGTTAAAAAGGCCATGATGTTACCATCTATGCTAGTTAGTTCATATTAATTAAATCATTATGTTTGGGTTATGTTGATCTATATGACAAGTCACATATGCAAGTTAGATTGATTAGAAAAGTTATGAACATATACCAAGACATCTATTATGACATCTAGAATTATGCTATGACATATGTGATATCCTATGCTAGTTCACACCATCATTATGTTGCCTAAAAACCCCATATGCAAGTTTATGTATAGATTTGGGCTATGATCATATCATATAAATTGAGACATTTAACAAGTTGACACCTTTTGATCCTTAACATGTGTAGTTTATGCAAGTTTCACCCCTATTATGATTAGATTTATTTTAATTGTCTATATTTTGTGACAATTTGTCTTTGTGCTTGGTGTTAGACTATACAAGTCTAACCTATATTATGCGTTGAATAAGCGAACGTATAAACGTGGGGTAGGGGTAATGTTAAGGATTTAATATTAAAAAGTTGGGGTGCAATTGATATGATTTTGCATGCCATAAGTGGATGGCCATAATTGAGTCAATTATGGACATCATTAGAAGTTGATTTAATTAATAATTTGAATAGGGAATTATTAAAACTGGGGTAAAAGATTTTAAGTGTTAATCAATGCTTAGGACACGAGGTTGGACTCGTTTGTGACGTAAACCTGCCCGGACCCGCCCGGCAAATCCAGTGGTCACAAATGTCAGCCCAATGTGAGAGGTCCTAGGCCTAAACTGAAGCATAACGGTTGTAAAGACACGAGGTTAGACTCGTTTATGGTGCAAGACTGCCCGGACCCGCCCGGCAAATCTAGCTGCCATAAATGCCAGTCTAATGTGAGAGGTCTTTATGAGGTTATGGCCTGAATGAATTAAGAAATACTTAACCAGATAAACATGTAAGGTGGGACATCGGGGTTAAGTAGTTGCCTTGGGTGGCATGAGGAATCTAGGGGGTGCCCTTAGTGACATGTGAAATGCGATTAGTAAGACTTAACCAAACACACATGTAAATGAACATGACTAAGAGGGTTAAGTGGGATATACTAGTGACAAGCTTAGGTGGGTAGCTTGTGGGGCCCATTTCGACCAGTATCCCAAATGTATCTTTGTGGGCTCAACCCAAGTCGAGGACGGGACACGCATGCTGGGTTCGACTGTAAGAGGCCAAAACGGGGAGCGGTGGCAACGCAAGTCCAACGGGTTTCGTATGCGTGTGTGGACCCGGGCTGGTAGGTAAAACGTTGTTGCATCGTGTAGGTATAAGCCGTGCATTCTCAAGTTGTATCGGGTTGCCACTTTAGGGGAGTGATACACCCCACTGTGGGGCCAGCACGGGTATCTACGAGTAGGGAGCCGATCGAAAGTGGGTAGTGGGTTACACCTAGTGGAGATAGGGGCAGACGACACCTATGTAGTCAGCTAGGGGTACGTAAGGCTATTTAAAAAGTTTCTGTGCGAAGCAAGCGGGATCAAACAATAGGGTGAATGGTGTGGTGCAGTGTAGTAATGTGTGGTGCAGTGTAGTAATCATTCATTAGTAATTAGGTGTGCCTTTACCGTTATCTTTAACATTATCTTAAACGCTATCTTTATCTTCCTAAGAGTTCATAGACATTTACTTGTCTGCCAGCTTATGCCTTAGTCTAGTTATTTTGATAATAGTATTGTTAGAATTATCATACTCGCCAGACTTGATGTCCGACCCCCTCTATTTCTATCCTTTTTCCCCCTCCAGGTCCTCAGGTTGGGCCCAGCTCCAGTGGAGTTTGATTCAATTGCTTCATCTCTCTTTGGAAAGCTTGGACCGTTGAAGTAAAGTCCAGATTGTTATCTTTTTAATGGCTATTTATGTAATGGGATTATGTATTTTTTTTATGAAGATGGATATTGTACTTGGTTATGATCTATGGTTTTATGATGCAACAAACATGTTTAATTTCCGCTGCAATAAAATGAAGTTTTAGATTTCCAAGCACTATTTATTATCTGTCTTGTTGTAATTTTTCTGTTCTACATTCACTTATAACCTCCATGGAAGTTAATGCATTCCCTTTGTGAGTGACATTAATGGACGTGGGGTGTTACTCTTGGTATCAGAGCTTAAGGTTACCAGAAGAGATAAAAATACTTTCGAAAAATAGTTATTTTTGGAAGAAGTGTTTTCAAAAACATGTTTTAATGAGAAATTTAAAGAGAAGAGTTTTTAAGAAAAAACATAATCCCCAATAGCCACATATCTTTATCTTTCGAATTCTTCATTTTGAATCTTTCCTTTTTCGTTTCAGCATGGCTGAAGATCTTAATCTACACGACGGTGTAACGATACCAGGATGGTATAGGAGGTTATTAGAGGCTAGGGCCGCTGCAGGTCCAGCCAATGTTCCTCCACCACAAGTTGCACCCGTTCCTCCTCCTCCTCCTCGCATAGATACTTTTGCAAAGACGTGCAAGGAATTCAAGGCTATGGGTGGAAAACAATTTCAAGTGTCAGAAACGTTTGTGGAAGCTAAAGATTGGCTTAAGGCGGTGGAAGAATTGTTAGAAATCTTTGAAGTAGAAGAAGGGAGGAGAGTTCATTTAGCAGCTTGGTTGATGAAGGGAGAGGCCTCGTTTTGGTGGGAGGTCACTAATGGGGAGCGTCCTGTTGACTCTTGGGCGGATTTCAGACGTAGGTTCGAGGCGAAGTTTCTCTCAAGGGTGGAAGAAAATCTATATATGGAAAGGTTCTTGACATTGAAGCAAGGAAGCTCATCAGTGAAAGAATATGTCAATAAATTTAATCAGTTAGCAAGGTTTGGCTTGGACTTAGTAAACACATCGGAGAAGAAGGCTCTAAGGTTCGTGAATGGCTTGAATGAACCATTGCAAGGGTTGGCTATGACCCACATCCCGATGGGGGCCACCTTTGAGAAGTTAGTAGAAATGGCGCTCATGCATGAGGAGAAAAGCGCTAAAGCTGATAAGGCACCCGAGAATAAGGGGGATCAGAAGAAACCACAACAGCAAAACAAGAAGGGTGAAAAAGACAATAATGGCAAGGGAAAGAAGAAGTGCTTTAACTGTGGAACCCCAGGCCATCTCAGCAAGGATTACTGAAAGAAAAAGAAGACAGGCTGTTTTCATTGTGGCGATGCGGGACATTTAGTGAAGGACTGCCCAAAGAAGGGGCAAAGGGCAAGAGCTACCTAGGGAGGACAGGTGCAGGCTCTTATGGCACCAGGGCAGGCTAGGGGACAAGTTCAGGCTCTCGCTGTCCCACCGCTGCAAGAACGAGGTAGAACCATTTCTGTTGAAAGCTTAGTTTTTCTGTTTGATCATCCTGTCCGTACCTTATTCGATTCGGGTGCATCACGTTCGTTTATCTCTACATCATTAGTTGAATCACTGCATTTAAACACCAGTTTAGTAGAGGATCCCTTAGTTGTTTCGAATCCAATAGGGGGCTCAGCTTATTTGTCCATGATGTGTTTGGATTTGAAAATTTCCATACTTAGCGTTGAATTTAGATGTGATGCTTATGTGTTGGGCTTCACGGGCTATGGGCTAATTTTAGGAATTGATTGGTTATCCAGAAATGGGGTCGTTCTTGATTGTGAAAGGAGAGTAGTTAGGCTCGTGACTCGCCTTGGCAACACTCTCGAAATCATTTGTAATCCCATAAATTCTGTTATGCTAAGTTATCTAGAATCGGTTGACGCGTCTGAGGAAAATCTACGATCTGTTAGAGTGGTCCGAGAATATTCGGATGTGTTTGAGGAGGTGAAGGGCTTGCCTCCGAAGCGGGAGATAGATTTTCGAATATATCTTGTGGATAATGCGAAACCAGTATCTTTGCCAGTACGCCACATGGCTCCACGTGAAAGGAGGGAACTCGATAAGCAAGTGAAGGAGTTGCTTGAGAAGGGGTTCATAAGACGAAGTATATCGGAGTGGGGTGCTCCAGTAGTATTTGCCACGAAGGGGGATGCGTCCCTTAGACTTTGTGTGGAGTATAGAGAACTTAATAAGCTTACTAAGAACAACAGACACCCACTGCCGAGGATTGACTATCTCTTCGATCAGTTAGTTGGCGCCTCAGTGTTTTCGCAGTTGGACTTAGCCACTGGTTTCCATCGGTTGAGAGTGGCTGAGGATAGCATTGACAAGACTGCCTTTAGGACTCCGGACGGTTTCTATGAATGGCTAGTGATGCCCTTCGGTATGACAAACGCCCCCGCATACTTGTTGATTTGATGAGTAGGGTGTTTAGGGAGTACCTTAACAAATTTGTGGTAGTCTTTGTAGATGACATCTTGATATTTTCTAAGGATGAAGAAGAGCATGCCCTACATCTTAGGGAAGTGTTGGAGACTCTTTGAGCGCATAAGCTAAAAGCTAAATTTTCTAAGTGTCACTTTTGGAGGAAGGAAGTACGGTTCTTAGGACACGTGGTTTCCAAAGAAGGGATAGCTGTAGATCCCGCGAAGGTGGTGGCCATCCAAGATTGGAAGATTCCTAAAAATGCTACCGAAGTGAGAAGTTTCTTGGGGTTGGCTAGCTACTATAGGAAGTTTATCAAAGATTTCGCAAAGATATCAGCTCCATTGACACGCTTGACGAAGAAGAACCTAGTTTTCACATGGGACGTAGATTGTGATGATGCGTTCCAACGTTTGAAGAGAGCTTTGACTTCAGCCCCACTCTTAGTATTGCCAGACGGGAGTAAGCCATTTACCGTTTATACTGATGCTTGTGGGGTAGGACTAGGCGCAGTCTTAATGCAAGAGGGTAGGGTAATTGCCTATGGTGAAAGGCAGTTGAGAGCACATGAGAAAAATTATCCTACACATCACCTAGAATTGGTCGCTATTGTTTTCGCGCTTAAGTCTTGGCGTCATTATCTTCTTGGCGAGAAATTCGAATTATTCACTGACCACAAGTCTTTAAAATACTTGTTCTCTCAAAAGGACTTGAACTTAAGGCAACAAAGGTGGATGGAGTTCTTAGCGTCCTACGACTTCGAAATAGCCTATACCCCTGGCAAGGGTAACGTGTTGGCAGATGCCTTAAGTAGAAAAAGATTATCCTTAAGTCCTTTGTTTGTTGAGCGGCGAAGTTTAGAATTCATTTCGATGTTTGACTTTAGACCTTCCGTTGACTTCGTACCCGGTTTGCTAGCATCCTTGGAGGTCAGACCTACGCTTTTGGGATAGATTGGCAAGGCACAGCGAGACGACCCGCAGTTGGTTGAGTTAGTAGAAAAACTCAAAGGAGGGGAGTCATCAGGCCATCTCCGTAGGTATACCCTAGACGATAAGGGTTGGTTACGTAGGGACGGTAGACTTTGTGTACCAAAAGGCGATGACCTAAGGAAGACTATTCTTGACGAAGCACATCATTCGAAGATGACCATTCATCTCGGCGGGGACTAGATGTACAAAGACATGAAGAGAGTTTACTTTTGGGCCGGCATGAAGAAAGATGTGGCCGAGTATGTCGCTAGATGCTTGGTGTGCCAACAAGTAAAAGCGGAGCAAAGGAAACCCGGTGGGTTGCTTCACCCATTGGAGGTTCCACTATGGAAGTGGGAAAGTGTCTCGATGGATTTTGTGGATGGGTTACCGCGATCAAGGAAGGGTAATACGGGAATTTGGGTTATAGTAGATAGACTTACTAAAAGCGCCCATTTCATTCCCGTAAAGAGTAAGAGGACTGCTCCATGGTTAGCTTCTGTATACGTTCGAGAGATAGTTCGTTTGCACGGTGTTCCTTCTAGCATAGTGAGCGACCGCGATCCTATTTTCACTAGCGAATTTTGGAGAAGCTTACAAGAGGCGGTAGGGACTTAGTTATGTTTGGGCATCGCATATCATCCTCAGAAGGACGGCCAGACCGAGAGGGTGAATCGCATTCTAGAGGATCTGTTGAGGCTATGTATCCTAGACTCTGGGGGTACGTGGGAAGAGCATCTTCCATTGGTGGAGTTCGCATATAATAACAGCTTTCAGTCCAGCATTGGTATGGCACCATTCGAAGCTCTTTATGGACGACCTTGTCGTTCACCTACATGTTGGTGGGAATCTACGGATAAGATCTTACTTGGGCCCGATATGATTAGGGAGACTTCAGAGAAGATCTACTTGATTCGAAGGAGGATGAAAGCAGCACAGGATAGGCAGAAATCTTATGCGGATAAGAGGAGGACAGATCTCGAGTTTGACGTTGGGGACATGGTCTTTGTCAAAGTGTCTCCATTACGAAACGTTTTTCGCTTTGGGTCCGTTGGGAAATTAGCACCAAGGTTTGTAGGGTCGTTTCCTATTAAGGAGAAAATTGGACAGATGGCATATAGAGTGGAGTTGCCCGAGAGACTTAGTGGTGTACACGACGTATTCCATGTATCACATTTGAGGAAGTGCTTGCACGAGACCGCGGAAGTGGTAGAGCCGAGCTTTCTTAGAGAGGTGGAGATAGAGCGTGATGCGACAATTCAACGAGCTCCTACGCGCATTCTTAGGTCGGAGATTAAGAGGTTGTGGAGTCGAGAGGTCAGACTAGTCAAAGTGCAATGGGGAGATGATGAGAGCAACGCTACTTGGGAGACAGAAGAGAAGATGCGTTAACGATACCCTTTTCTTTTTGAGGGTATGTCTTTCAATTTCTCCTTTATCGCTTAGCTTGTACTTATCTTATCTTTAGTATATCCTCTCGCTAGTATCTTTGACCTTTAGTTAGGATAATCCTATGGTTGAAACATGTGTTTGAGACATGTTATATATGGTGGATGCAAAGTGGATGCAAGTGTTTGCTAGTGGTTGCTCGTGGATGCATATATAGACACTATTAGGCACCAGATCGGCTCAGTCACTTCATATTCAATATTGCATATATATGGATGTATTTAGTAAAATGGATGTATAATGGTTGTATTATCATATAGTTGCTGCATTCGGGTGGATGGTTGTGCACACATATAGAATTAATATGTATCATTAGGAATCTTTTGCATACATATTGGACGCATGGCACTATCATGAATTGCACTAAGGAGGTCGACTGAATCAGTAGACCACCTAATTTTGCATTAGATATGGACATACACACACACTGTGCATATAAACATTAAAGCATTAGAAGTCTTTTAAGGACAATGGATGCTGGTGTTTGATGGTTGAGTAGATGGACGATTAGATGGTAGGATATACATTCTTTTTGACTTGGAGATTTCGGGGACGAAATCCTTTAAGGAGGGGAGAATGTAACACCCCGTAATTTTATAACATTAAAATTCACAAATTAAAGTATACTTAATTTTTAGAAAAGAATTAAGTGAAATGGGTTGCGCAGAGAAATATATATATTGATATATATATATATATAAATTAAAAATTAAATAAATAAATATGCGAAAAAGTTCAAAACAGCGAATTGGGAGGGGGAATAACCGAAACGACCCATTTTTGAGGTCGACCCGAGCCTCGCTGGGTCGACTAGGGGTTAATCCAGGGCGTTTGGTTGTCAACCCGTGGGTCGATTCGCTCAAATGCAGATTTTGCATTTGATTGGTTCTCATGGTTCAGGGTTAATCTAATGGTCCTAAATAACTTCCTACACGTATAAATACATCCTAATGCTAACCCTAAACCTAATTAAAATAGAATAGTTACCGTCATACCATCGCCATGGAAATCAATGGAGCCGCCGCCAACTTCGAAAAAAGACAAGCAAATTCAATTCTAATTCTTTCAACCCTAAAGCAAAGAAAAACTCTCTCTTTTCTTCTCTAAATTGTGAGTATGATGATCTTAACAAGATTATTATCATTTTAATTAGGTTGAATTATGAATGGATTATGAGTAGATGATGTGAATTATCATATATGTTGTTGTAAACCCCTTTTGCTATCATGTATATTGTAAATCCAATGTTATGTGATGATGATATCTTATATGTTGTAAATCATGCTATGATGATGTTACGTATGTTGAAAGTTTCTATGCTAAGTTGTGATGAATCATGCATGTTAAAAAGGCCATGATGTTACCATCTATGCTAGTTAGTTCATATTAATTAAATCATCGTGTTTGGGTTATGTTGATCTATATGACAAGTCATATATGCAAGTTAGATTGATTAGAAAAGTTATGAACATATACCAAGACATCTATTATGACATCTAGAATTATGCTATGACATATGTGATATCCTATGCTAGTTCACACCATCATTATGTTGCCTAAAAACCCCATATGCAAGTTTATGTATAGATTTTGGCTATGATCATATCATATAAATTGAGACATTTAACCAGTTGACACCTTTTGATCCTTAACATGTGTAGTTTATGCAAGTTTCACCCCTATTACGATTAGATTTATTTTAATTGTCTATATGTTGTGACAATTTATCTTTGTGCTAGGTATTAGACTATACAAGTCTAGCTTATATTATGCATTGAATAAGCGAACGTATAAACGTGGGGTAGGGGTAATATTAAGGATTTAATATTAAAAAGTTGGGGTGCAATTGATATGATTTTGCATGCCATAAGTGGATGGCAATAATTGAGTCAATTATGGACATCATTAAAAGTTGACTTAATTAATAATTTGAATAGGGAATTATTAGAACTAGGGTTAAAGATTTTAAGTGTTAATCAATGCATAGGACACGAGGTTGGACTCGTTTGTGACGTAAACCTGCCCGGACCCGCCCGACAAATCCAGTGGTCACAAATGTCAGCCCAATGTGAGAGGTCCTAGGCCTAAACTAAAGCATAACGGTTGTAAAGACACGAGGTTAGACTCTTTTATGGTGTAAGACTGCCCGGACCCGCCCGGCAAATCCAGCTGCCATAAATGCCAGTCTAATGTGAGAGGTCTTTATGAGTTTATGGCCTGAATGAATTACGAAATACTTAACCAGATAAACATGTAAGGTGGGACATGGGGGTTAAGTAGGTGCCTTGGGTGGCATGAGGAATCTAGGGGGTGCCCTTAGTGGCATGTGAATTACGATTAGTAAGACTTAACCAAACACACATGTAAATGAACATGACTAAGAGGGTTAAGAGGGATATACTAGTGACAAGCTTAGGTGGGTAGCTTGTGGGGGCCTATTTCGACTAGTATCCCAGACGTATCTTTGTGGGCTCGACCCAAGTCGAGGATGGGACACGCATGCTGGGTTCGACTGTAAGAGGCCAAAACAGGGAGCGGTGGCAACGCAAGTCCAACGGGTTTCGTATGCGTGTGTGGACCCAGGCTGGTAGGTAAGACGTTGTTGCATCGTGTAGGTATAAGCCGTGCATTCTCAAGTTGTATCGGGTTGCCACTTTAGGGGAGTGATACACCCCACTGTGGGGCCAGCACGGGTATCTACGAGTAGGGAGCCGATCGAAAGTGGGTAGTGGGGTACACCTAGTGGAGATAGGGGCAGATGGCACCTATGTAGTCAACTAGGGGTACGCAAGGCTATTTATAAAGTTTCTGTGTGAAGCAAGTGGGATCAAACAATAGGGTGACTGGTGTGGTGCAGTGTAGTAATGTGCGGTGCAGTGTAGTATTCATTCGTTAGTAATTAGGTGTGCCTTTACCGTTATCTTTAACGTTATCTTAAACGCCATCTTTATATTCCTAAGAGTTCATAAACATTTACTTGTCTTCCAGCTTATGCCTTAGTCTAGTTATTTTGATAATAGTATTGTTAGAATTATCATACTCGCCAGACTTTATATCTGACCCCCTCTATTTCTATCCTTTTTCCCCCTCCAGGTCCTCAGGTTGGGCCCAGCTCCAGTGGAGTTTGATTGAATTGCTTCATCTCTCTTTGGAAAGCTTGGATCGTTGAAGTAAAGTCCAGCTTGTTGTCTTTTTAATGGATATTTATGTAATGGGATTATGAATTTTGTTTTTATGAAGATGGATATTGTACTTGGTTATGATCTATGGTTTTATGATGTAACAAACATGTTTAATTTCCGCTGCAATAAAATGAAGTTTTAGATTTCCGAGTACTATTTATTATCTGTCTTGTTGTAATTTTTCTGTTCTATATTTACTTATAACCTCCATGGAAGTTAATGCATTCCCTTTGTGAGTGACATTAATGGACGTGGGGTGTTACAGTTCTCGAGCTCTGTAAACCAAAGCTCTGATACCGCTGTGATCACCCGTAACTTCCCCGTAAAGGAAAGCAAGGATTACGTTGAGAACACGACCAATCAGAACGCAAACAGAAGAACAATTCATTGCTTATTACAACAATTCCATCAGAATACAAGAATATACAGAGTATGAATAAAGATTACACATTTACTAAATATCAGAGATTACAGTAAATTACATAGCAGCGGAAAAATAATACAACACACAACTTAAAGTAATATACGGATACAGGGCTTTACGAGTATCATTCCAGCTGTAAACCAGGATCCGGTGAATATAAATCTGCAAAACCAAAACTACTAGATGCCCGTGTGGAAAATAGAGGCACCCAGAGTTTAGCTTAAAACAATAAACTCCAGGTCAGCCATGTGACTGGTGTGAGAACTAAACAGCTATTAATCTTTATTTTTGAAGTTAGGTAAATCAAGGGACCACATCGTATAACTCGGAACGGGTTTCCTCCTAAGAATACCAGTGCATAAAATAAACAGCGCAATGCTAAATAAAGAAAAATGAAGCTATTATAAGACCCAGGTCCCATCACACAATGCAACGCAAGCCGGAGGATATGTTTTTTACCTTATAATAGACAAAGAATGCTTGATAAGCTAAATTTCATCTTTTATTATTACTATAAGTGAAGAAAACAACTTCAATCATAAGTATCAATCATAGACGGCATAAGTGTCCCATACCACTATGTCGCCATACTAGGCTCTACAAATAAAACCGAAAGTCACGTATTGGAAATTAGATTCCAACATGAGTCGAGGCAAGGGGCAAGCTCCTCTCCGTTCGAGACACTCTAGCAAATGTCTTAGGACCACACACAACGATCCTTGGATCTTCAGTGTCGGTCCTCTCTTACTTTTGAGGATTGGCAATTCCTGAGCACACGTTTCCTGGTCCTATAGGACCTATATAATGGTCTGTACGTCGGCTCACATAGTGCCAGTTATCGACCATATACTCGAGGCGCCTCGCATTCCAACTACCAAATAGGTGAAAAGTATATAAACGTCAGCCAGTTTAAGCACTGACACCACCACTAGATAGAAAGAAACGTCGTGCTCTCCCTGCAGTCACTATCCCGTTTTTGACTCATACCGAGGTGTGAGGCTCGTGAATTAACGCTATACACAAAGCTGCGCCACACAGGCCGTGCTTTGATCGTCAACCACAAGACTTTGCTTTTCAACAGAAGCCTTGATCATTTGCCACTTAGGCATGCCACGCTGGCAATTCACTCCATGCGACTGATGTCCATCGATACACAACCTCTGAGCTCGTACGTCTCAGAGAAGGGCGTTAAGCAAGAGAATAAATTCTCCGCCGCCAAACAGATGTATATTTAATAGAGATCAATCATCACAAAATAAAATCAAATGCCAGACACACAATCCATTTAGAAGTTCGTTCTGGGTTTGAATGATACCGGAGGCACTTTCCTCGCATATCCATCGATCTCCAAGTACGTCTGGACGATCACCAACTGATTCCCTCCTCCTGGGTGTACAGCTTAATCAAGATCATCAATAATCATCCAAACGATGTGAAGACTTCCGGCCTTCAACCACCGTCCTCATCTTCGACTTATCGTCGAATCAGTTATTTAGAATGGGTATAAACCCTGCCTTTCCGAATAACCTGCGTATATAATAAACAAATGTTACACAAACACAACATACGCCTCATTCCAATTCTGAATATTCTTTTACTCAAATCTTCACATTCTTAGGGAAAGGTTCCCATTAATTTTATCAAAGATAAATTCTTCTAAATTTAATCTTTAATCTTCCTTTGGATATCTTTTCAAACCATGTTAAGGTTTTCAAAACTAGTCGGGATTAGCGAACCACACCGATGTAATTATTTATTTTATTTTCCAATCCCAAACTATTCATCCCACGGAGCAAAACTGGTAATACTCCATATCTAACACCACGGTGTTATCGGTAAATATTAATTACCATTTCACATTCAAATCTAATTAAAGATTTAACTATCGCTTTGGAGAAAAACTGGTGATACTCCATTCTCGATCATTTCAACCTAATTAATGATTCATTAAAACTCCACTTAGTTTTAATCTTCCCACAAATCAATATCCTGTCTTTAATTGGGTTAAAGAACCAACGTCATCTAAAACACGGTTCACGATAAACCCAAAATCACATTCAAATTGAATTCCAATTAAATATTATTTAACTGGTACACTTCATTAAATCTAAATAGAAAGATTAATCTTTTCTACACTGGGTCCAAGAACAGTGTTATTCAAGACACCATTCATGACGAACCCAAAATCCCATTTGATATTAAATACAATGCTCTGAATAGAAAATATATCGGCTTATATTCAATATCAAATTCTGAAACCAACAAATATCATATTGGAAATAACGATATAAATATATCTTTCAAATTTCCACATACATCTCTGTATAATCACGAAATCCAACATTGAAATATTCCGAAGATAATTTCGATTCAAATCCATTCCAAATCGTATATTGGAAATTCTGATTATTTTTAAAACCACTTTCAAATTCAATTTATTTATTTCAAAAATAAATTGATTTTAATTCTAGTTCAAAATTAGTTCATTTCGATAAAAATCTATTTTTATCTTTACAAATGTGGAATTTTTCATCCCAGTTCTTCACAAATCATTTCTTATGATTTTACACAAATTATTGATATTTTTAATAATTTTATCAAGGCCCGTACAGTCGATTTCCATCAATGGCCATCGAACTACACTTACAACGACCTTTTCCAAATTTGATTTGGACATAATTCCAAATACAACCATTAGATTTCTAATTCCTTATATTCATTGGAAAGCTCTTTTCAATACGAACCCAACGGTTCCGATTTCAGGAGAATCCGACGGTCGGATCTCCCGTAATGTCCATTCGAAGTCAATGGTCGAAATTCACGAACTGCCGCAGCGCGGCGCTTTCTATTCAGGCCATTATATATATATATATATTATATATATTTTGTTGATTTCCTTTTAAAACGTATTTTATAAATCGTTTTAAATTCGTTTTCACAATAATTTCAACTTGATATTCAATTTCAAATCAAAATTGAATATTTCATATCATTACTATACAAATGATAATATTTTCAAAACGTTATACTTTGAAATCACTTGCTTTTCTATATTCATTATAAAAACGAATATAATCGATATAAATATCGTTCGCGTCAAAATGGTGCATCTATAATCAACACGGCTTTATAAATTTCAATAACTTCGTTATTCTATTCAACAAATGAATATTTTCTCTATTCAACACATGAATCTATATTTCTTTCAACACATGAATATTCTCAAAACATGAGTACTGTCAACACATGACTATTTTTTGTTATATAATATATTTTATAAAATTTTGATAAAGATGTAAATATTATTGTTTAAAATATTTTACTCAACACATGAATTTTTCAACACATGAATATATATTTTATTCAACACATGAATATTCTTTACTCTATTCAACACATGAATATTTATTTTATTCAACACATGAATATTCTTTACTCTATTCAACACATGAATATTTATTCTATAATATTCTTTATTTTCCCGATTGGAAGGAGGCCCAATCAATTAACATATAATGTTAATTATATGGATTCCGTACAACACATGTATATAATAGCAATGATAAATAATCAACCATCATCCAAAGTGCACCACACTACTGCATAAGCATTAAATATAAATAATTAACGCTTATACAGTCTGTCGACTAATCGATCGACATACAACTAAATAATTGGGATTAGGGTACACCAAATATCATCCCAACACCCATGTGGGGTTTCAATCCACAAACACCGAATATTATTTGTGCAGTTGGGCGACGTGTAAAATTTATCTTACCAATCAATATCCTTCAAATAGGTGTACATAAACAAACCGTCCAGTTTGTAAATGAATATTTATTTATTCACATTCACATTAAAAATTATATTTTTAATGATAATTAATTTATTTCAACAAATGAATATTTATTATCCATTTCACATTAACATCACAAACAAACTTCACAACACATCAAACAAGCATACAAGTCGTCCATGGTATGTGGACGACGGGTGTCGGGTGCTACTGAGCACCGTCTGCATCCTAGTATATATTTTAACTAGAAAATTATATTGAAAGTGAGAAGTTCTCACCCAAGCTAAACCAAATGCCACGACTCTTCATACATAGGAATTCTTCTTCGTGCTCTCCCTTTTGTCAATTTCATTGTCCGTAGCCACTACATATATAAAAAACACATTTTTATATTGTTTCTATGTATATAAAAATCACATTTTTATAATCACTCTATTTCGATAAAAATCACATTTTTATACCGCTACTATATAGATAAAAATTCTATTTTTATACTGCTACTATATAGATAAAAATTCTGTTTTTATACCGCTACTATATAGATAAAAATTCTATTTTTATACCGCCACTATATAGATAAAAATTCTATTTTTATATCGCTACTATATAGAAAAAAATTCTATTTTTATACCGCTACTATATAGATAAAATTTCTATTTTCATACCGGTGTTCATATAACAGAGATCATAGTTTTACCACGCTAACTTCATAATAAAAATTATGTTTTTATATCGCTCTTCTTCTAATAAAGATTATGTTTTTACTTCGCTAAAAAATCAAATCTTTACTTCATTAAAAATCCAACCTTTCTTCGCTAACATCATATATAAAAATCCGACCTTTCTTATGTGATTAACTATATAAAAATCCTATCTTTATTATTTCTACTATATAAAAATCACATCTTTCCTAGTTTAAAAATCAAACCTTCTCTTAAATTTAAAAAAAAAATCAAAACTTTATATCATATAAAAATCACCTTTTATTAGATAAAAGTTAAAGCTTTTACCTAGGGATATTTATATAATAAAAAAATGATTTTATATCAATGTTATTTTATAAAGATAAAAACTAAATTAACTATATAAAAAAACTCGGATTGTCTAAATGATGAGGGAGGAGGCGGTGTTCGATGTTGAATCGGAGGTGGGGGTGGAAAATGGCGGCGCCGGGGTGAGCGTGCTGGTTTGGGTGAGGAAGAGAGAGGGCTGACGCGTCAAGAAGGGGGGGGGGAGGGGAATTGCGCTCAGCGCGAGGAGGAAGGAGGAGAAGGACGGAGGTGGATCCGAGCAGGGGGGAGGCCTCGGCTGCATCGCCGGAGGGGGCGCCGGCCACGGTGGCTTCCGCGAAGTCGATGGGCGGGGCTCCGTCCTTTTTTTTATATATCGATTTTTGTTTTTATTTTGAAGGGGGGCCTGAGAGTATAGAGAGGAGGGGTGAGGTGTTATAATATATATTATTTAATTATTTAATTATTTCAAAAAGGTACCTTTTAATTTCGACCTCGAAATCGAACCCACCGACTGTCGTCCATCGCTAATTACCCCGATTCCGAACACAACGGGACAGGTATCGCAGACTGATTCGACTGTTTCGATCAGTTTCCGTCAAAATCAAAATATAAATCCATATATTAAATTTGAACGCGCATTTCAATTTACCGAGGCCACATACTAACTAGAAAAATTCCCTAAAAATATTTTATAGCTTCGTAATGACGATACGGTCCTAACAAAACCAATTTCGTCAAATTCTGAGATCGTTTGAAAAATGACCGTTATCCAGTCGATTAAAATCAACTAAAACTGGTCAAACGGGTTTTCCTTTGCCGCGCTCACATATTGACCCAAAAAATTACAAATTTTGGAATCTTGCAATAACTTGACGTCTCTGATCCAACAAAAGTGGTTTCGTCGAAAAGCAAGGTCATTTGCAAAATTTCCATTTTTAAGGGCAGAATTCCGTAGCGACTATTCTGAATTTTTGACTGGGCGTAACCTTTGATTCCCCCTATGAAATTTCAATTTTTCGGATTCGATGGAAAGATATTCCCAATTAGATTCTAATATTTTTGGTTTTGCAAAAATCTGTTTTATTTTGAATCCTGTACAGTCATTTGAATTTTGAAATCGAATTTTCGAACTACTACGCCATTTTCTGTTCCTTTTATAATTAAAAATAATTATTTATATTCTAACGAAATCTATATAAATATATGCGTTCTATTTCTATTCAAATTAAATTTCTCATCGTTTTTATATAAAATAATTCATTTTAGATATTCAAAATTCATTAAAATCGCCAAAATAAAAATTTAAGTTGGCCCAAAATTTTCGGGTTGTTACACTAGGCAGGGTGGGGCATGATTACTGGGCTGATTATAAGCGGTCAAAATAGCGGCAGGGGGCACATCAGTGTAGGTTCCGACGGATTACGGCCGTGCACTTACTCCGGAGTGGGAAAAAGCAGGCACTGGGTACCAGTAGTTATAAACTGTGCATCATGAATCGTGTCGAGTCGCTATGATAGGGATTGATACACCTTATGGTGGTGCCAGCACAGGGTATCTACACGCAAGAGAGGTCCAAATTGACACAGACACATGGAAAATTAATACGAGTAAGGAGTCCATCGATAGGGTAGTAAGCGTACATCTAACATCTTCCTGGCAATTAGGCTGGTTGAGGTAAGATCCTCATACTAGATGTACACCTGAAGGCTACCACAATTGCGCGAAGCAGAAATCAGAGTAGAAGCGCATTCAGTTTATCTTGCCTTATCATATTTATGCTAATCGTATGTTTTCTTGTTATCCTTGTTATCACGGTATTGTCTTGTATTCAGCTTATTCATGTCATGATGCTTTTGCCTATTTTCATGCTAAATGTCACTGGACGTTCCAGACTTATGTCTGACCTAGTTTTTTTCGCTCCTTTTCTTCCTCCCCCCCCCTCCTTAGGTTCACAGGGAGGAAATGTTAACACTTAGCTCAGTTTTCTTTCCAAGCTCGAAGATAGTCGATGTATTGCTTTGGACTCTCTCTTCCACTGTTATGGCTAGTTCATGCTTTGTTGGGGGAATATCATTGTTATTTTTATGCTTCTATTACACTGGGAAGTTTTTGAATCAAGACAGAAGTTCTATGTATTATTTTTAAGTATGATTGAGACATTTGTTGTAAAAGCTTGACTGAACCACATTGTTTATAAAATGACTTTATTTTCCGCTGCTCTATTCGTCTGTCTTGTTATTTATCTACATCTTTTACCTAAAACGCTCCACCGAAGTTAAGGCATTCCCTTGGTGAGTGACCCTAATGGAGGTGGGGTGTTTCATATGCTGTGTAACTCTGATGATATATTATTCCTTGTGCTATTTGATGTACATTTTCTGCTGTAATTCTATATTTATGTTCTGTTGTTATTGTTTATGTGTTACATTCCAGTGATTGTCCTTACTTATGTACTACGGGAGTTTGGGGTTATCACAACACCGCTTACTCTATCCCTCTAGGAATCGGGGTGTGTGCCCAATCCCTTTGAGCGTGGAGTGACCACACCCATTTCATCTCGGTCAACCGAATCCATGACAACCCTAAAGGTGTCTATGCTTACCTCAAAAGTGTATTGATTTGACTATCAATTCACCAACATAACGGTGTGTGAGGCTCGCGAATTAACGCTACACAATACTATGCGAATTAAAGCTATGCTTTGATCATCATTCACAAGGCCTTGCTTTTCAAAATAGCCTTGATCCATGCATCTCAGCATGTCACATTGTCAATCCATACTATACTATTGATTTCTGCCAATATATAACCTCTAAGCTCGTACGTCTCATAGAAGGGTGTTAAGAAAGAGAATAAATTGTCCGCCACCAAATAGATATATATTTAGTTAGAGATCAATTAATACAGCATAAAGGAATACAACTTCAGATATACCATCCGTTTGCATGTTCGTTCTGGGTCTGAACAAAACCAGAGGCACCTTATTCCTCGTCCCATATGTCCAAAAAAGGAGAGAGGCCCTCGCATATTTGGATAACCAAAAAGTACGTCCGGACCACTATCGCTGTAACCCCTTGGTGAGAGCTACCCAAATCCAGGCATGAGTAGTATTCCATTCGATTTGAAGATCGCTGGTCTTCAACCACCGTCAACAATATCTTCGACCTTTAGTCGTCGTATCAGTTACCCAGAGTGGGTTAAACCCGGTCTTTCTGAATAAATCATGTGTTTTATAATCAAGTGCTATAAAAACACATCATACGCCTCATTCCAATCCAAAATATTCTTTTATTCAAATATTCTTTCCGTTGGGAATTAGTCCAATAAATCTTATCAAAGATTTAATTCATTTAAACCTCTTGTTTAAATCTTCACTTGGAAACCATTTCAAAAGATTTTGTATTATCTTTTCACAACATTAAACCAATTTAAGGTTTTTCCAACTAGTCAGGATTATCGAGCCTTACCGAAGTAATCATTTATTTTATTTTTTCAATCCCAACCTATTCATCCCATGGAGCAAAACTAGTAGTACTCCATATCTAGCACCCACTGTGTTATTGGTAAATTCAATTACCCTTCAACGTTCGAATCTAATTAATGATTTAACTATCGCCTGAAGTTAAAATGGTGATACTCCATTTTCGTAAACTTCTCAAATTTGGAAAATTTAGTTACCACATTATCATTTCAATATAATAAAGATTCATTAAAACTCAACTTAGTTTTAATCTCCAAAAATAATTATATAATGATTATTCAAATTTAGGAAATAAATCATATCTTTAACTAGGTTAAAGAACCATGGTCATTTAAAACATCGTTCACGATAAACCCAAAATCATCTTCCATCAAAATGGAATCTACACGGAAATCGTAATAGTGTATAACCAATTTAAATTCTCGTGTCCGACCAATAATATAAATGGAATAACGACAAAGCTTTTTGAATTCCATATATAGTAACGGTCTTCCTTCACAGAATCTCGTATCGATTATTACCAAATCGAATTCTATTCAATTCCAATTTAATATATTAAATTGGAAAACTTAACTTTAAAATTTTCCATTAATCTTAATTAAAATATTATAAATTCCAAATCGTATTTTCACTATTAATTGGGTTAAAGAACAAGTGTTATTTAAAACACCATTCACGGTATACACAAAATCATCTTCCATCAAAATGGAATCTACACGGAAATCATAACAATGTATAATCGATATAATTTCCAATATCCGACTAATAATATTAATGGAATAATAGCAAAGCCTTTTAAATTGCATATATAGCAATGGTTTTCCTTCACAGAAGCTCATTTCAATTATTACCGAATCGAATTCCATTCAATTCCATTTTCATATATTAAACTTGAAAACTTTACTTTGGAAAATTACGCTAATCTTAATTAAAAGATTTATAAATTCCAAATCATCTCTTCATTGTTAATTGTGTTAATGAACAAATGTTATTTAAAACACCATTCACGATAAACATAAAATCATCCTGCGTCAAAATAAAATCTACACGGAAATCATAACAATGTATAATCGATATAAATTCCTGTATCCGACTAATATGTAAATGGAATAGCGGCAAAGCCTTTTGAATTCCATATATAGTCACGGTCTTCCTTCACGGAAGCTCATTTCGATTATTACCGAGTCGAATTCCATTCAATTCCAATTTAACATATTAAATTGGATAACTTTACTTTGGAAAATTTCCATTAAATCTTGATTAAAAGATTTATAAATTCCAAATCATATCTTCACTATTAATTGGGTTAAAGAACAAATGTTTTTTAAAACACCGTTAACGATAAACCCAATAATCCAATTTTAATTCAATTCCAATTAAATATTAATTAATTGGTAAACTTCTCTAAATTTTAATTAAAAGATTTATTCTTTTCTAAAATGGGTTTTAGTACAGTGTTATTTAAGACACCATTCACGACAAGCCCAAAATCCAATTTGATATCAAATACAAGGCTCTGAATAAAAATTATATCCGCTTATATTCAATATCAAATTCTTAAACCAACCGATATCGTATTAGGAATAATGATATCTGTATCATCCAAATTCCTCAACAATATCCGTATAATTATGAAATCCAATATCGAAATATTTCGAAGATTATTTCCATTCAAATCCATTCCAACTCATACGTTGGAAAAATTCTGGTTATTTTAAAACCCTTTACTAATCCAATTTATTTATTTTAAAATATTGGATTAATTTTCTAGTTTAATTACTAGCTCATTTAGATTAAAAATACCTTTTATCTTTCCAAAACTGGAATTTTTCATCCAAAATATTTTCAAATCATTTATTATGATTTTACACAATTTTCCCATATTTTTAATAATAATATTAAGGCCTTTACAGTCGGTTTCCAATATCGACCACCGAACTGCATCCATAGCGACCTTCTCTAAAATTGATTTGGATATATTTTAAAATCTATCTATTAGATTTTAAATCTCTTATATTCATTTTAAAGTCTTTTCGATACGAACCCAACGGTTCTGATTTTAGGAGAATCCGACGGTCGAATCTCCCGTTACGTCCATTTGAAATTAATGGTCGAAATTCGTGAAAGGTCGCTGCGTGGCTCATTCTATTCAAGCCATTATATATATATATATAACATATATATGTATATATATATCGTCGATCTCTATTTAAAAAGTATTTTATATATCGTTTATAAATTCATTTTAAAACGATTTCAACTTCATTTTCAATTTTATATCAAAATTGAATATTCCGTATCATTATCATTTTAAAATGATAATATTTTCAAAATATCATATTTTTAAATCAATTCTTTTTCGTATTCATTATAAAATGAGTAAAATCGATCGATAAACCCGTTCGGGTAAAATGGCGAATATTCACTTAATCGGCTTCATTTATTCCAATATTTTCGTGTCCATCCAGAATCGAACATCAAAATCATATTTTAGTTCTTCATTGAATATTAATTTAAATTAATCGTTATTAAAAAATATTCGTTATTTCTGAATCGGAATGTGACCCAATCAATTACCGTATAATTTCAGTTATATGGATTTCATACATCGCATTTATTCAACAATAATGATAAATATTCGTCAAATAGTCAATTTACATCCAGAGTGCAATTTATAACTGTATAAGCATTAAATAATTAAATAATGCTTATCATAGTCTGTCAACCAACCAATTGACATACAACTATATATTAGGATTAGTGTATGTCAAATATCATCTCAATACATGTGTGGGGCTTTCAAACAACAATAGTTTATTTAAAATAATCACTGGTTAATAAATTTAATCAGTTCTAATTCAATTTGAATTATTTTTCTGATTAACCAATTTTCACTGTTTAAATTATAAAAGGATATTTATAATTTAATTTCAACTACCACATTAACGTTAACATTATTTTTTATATTTTAAATATTTCAACATCACAATAAAAACACAATACAGTTAATTAAATCGTCCATGGTCTGTGGACGAGAGAGGTGAACTAACAGGCACCATATACAATTTATATTGATTAAAACTACCAAAAATCTACACTGGAAATTCTCTATATTTTTATACATGAATATAATAACATGATTAAATAATTTTGAGTGAGGAGTTCTGTAACAACCCGGAAAATTAGAACCAATTCAAAAATTTACCTTAAGGAAATTTTTGTTAGAAAATGCGTCAGAAAAAAGGGAAAGAAAAAATAACTCCATTATTAAATTAAATTATTGGGTTTAAAAAGTTTTTTAATAAATTACACAAATAATTTTTCTATCCATTCACATTTCATGCAAGTTTACTTTTCTATCCTATTCTTTTTCTAATTTCCTCAAATTCAGTGCTTCTTTCTCTTCGCTCTATTTCTCCGTTAATTAGCATTCATTGTTTCCTATTTATTGTATACGTTACCCATTTCAATTTAAATATTATAAAAAAATGCTAAAACAAACAAATGGAGAGAAAATTTCTTTACTAGAATTACACCTTTCTCCCTTCCATTTCATTTATTTCTTAACGTTACAATTCTTAAATAAATAAATAAATAAATAACGCATTAAGACAAAACACATGAAGAGTTAATGCACCCACTACCCATTCTAATTCCTTTCTTTTTCTTCTATTTATTCTTACGCCATTCCTCTTACCTTCCATTCATCTTTCACATATTACTCCTTCCTTTTTCTCCATTAAGTGCACATTTATTTATTTCCTTACTTCTACATTCGTGCATCTTATTGCATTTGCATGTTCTCATTCCTTATGTCTTCATCCCCTTATTTTCCCTTCCATTTTTTGTTTCCCATTATTATTATTTATTCTTCCAAAAACAAACAATTCACACACACACACACACACACACACACACACATATATATATATTCTTGTTTGTGCAATTTAATATGTTCCCAATAATCATGATGTTATATGTTTTGAAATTAAAGAGGAGACACAAATTTATAACAATCAGCATCAAACAATTTCTCATGCATTCATTATCTTTGTTTTCTCTTCCTCTTTGTGATTTATTTTTGAATTTTGAATATAAGATAAATATTGCCACCTCAACCTTACTAAACCATGTTTGATTTATTTATAACTTGCCTAATACAAGGGGCACCTTAGTTAAATAAATCATGTATATATCTTTTCATTTCTCACTCTCTATCAGAAAAGTCTAATTCTCCTTCTTCCTTTCTGAATCAAGATCTACATCTGAAAAAAATTCATGGAGAAAAATTCCTCAAAATCCATTTGCAAATGAAAGAAGAAATCAAGGCAAACAAATCCTATATTCCTCTCTCTCTTATCATCACCCCTCTAAAATACAAATCCATAAAATCTGAAAATCCCTTCTCCTTTTTCCTCTTTCTGTTTTTCCTCGCTTCAGCCTCTACGGCGGTTGATGCAGCGATGTCAGATCGGTGGTTACGGCTCCGGATGGCGTGCGGTGGTGGAATGTTTCTGGCGATGAAATGGGTTTCGCGGTCCTGTTATTAACGAAGGAAGAATGTGCAATTTAATGTAATTATAAAATTAATTATTTTATTCATGCAATCATATCGATAAAAATTCATAACTTTTCCACATGTAATCAGAATTCAGCGAAACTGAAAGCGTTGCGACCGTAAATTCAAGATCTACATGATGGAACAGGTTGAAACGGATTTGGAGCTGACTCCAAATTCAGGAGGAATAAATACCAATGTGAGATTTCGATTTTATAAACTAAAATTATTTATTTATCGTGAATGTAAAATTTATATTCTATTTAAATTCCTGTTGATGTGGTATATATTTATTTCGATGTTGATTGTGTTATGGTTCTGATGTGAACTCCATGCATGTGTCATTAATTGTAACAACCCGGAAAATTAGAACCAATTCAAAAATTTACTTTAAGGAAATTTTTGTTAGAAAATGCATCAGAAAAAAAAAGAAAAAAAACTCCGTTATTAAATTAAATTATCGGGTTTAAAAAGTTTTTCTAATAAATTACACAAATAATTTTTCTATCCATTCACATTTCATGCAAGTTTACTTTTCTTTCCTATTCCTTTTCTAATTTCCTCAAATTCAGTGCTTCTTTCTCTCCGCTCTATTTCTCCGTTAATTAGCATTCATTGTTTCCTATTTAATGTATACGTTACCCATTTCAATTTAAATATTATAAAAAAATGCTAAAACAAACAAATGGTGAGAAAGTTTCTTTACTAGAATTACTCCTTTCTCCATTCCATATCATTTTTTTCTTAACATTACAATTCTTAAATAAATAAATAACGCATTAAGACAAAACACATGAAGAATTAATGCACCCGCTACCCATTCTAATTCCTTTCTTTTTCTTCTATTTACTCTTACGCCATTCCTCTTACCTTCCATTCATCTTTCACATATTACTCCTTCCTTTTTCTCCATTAAGTGCACATTTATTTATTTCCTTACTTCTAAATTCATGCATCTTATTGCATTGCATGTTCTCATTCCTTATGTCTTCATCCCCTTATTTTCCCTTCCATTTTTTGTTTCCCATTATTATTATTTATTCTTCCAAAAACAAACAATTCACACACACACACACATACATACATACATATATATATATATATATATATTCTTGTCTGTGCAATTTAATATGTTCCCAATAATCATGATGTTATATGTTTTGAAATTAAAGAGGAGACGCAAATTTATAACAATTAGCATCAAACAATTTCTCATGCATTCATTATCTTTGTTTTCTCTTCCTCTTTGTGATTTATTTTTGAATTTTGAATATAGGATGAATATTGCCACCTCAGCCTTAATAAACCACGTTTGATTTATTTATAACTTGCCTAATACAAAGGGGCACCTTAGTTAAATAAATCATGTATATATCTTTTCATTTCTCACTCTCTATCAGAAAAGTCTAATTCTCCTTCTTCCTTTCTTAATCAAGATCTACATCTCAAAAAAATTCATGGAGAAAAATTCCTTAAAATCCATTTGCAAATGAAAGAAGAAATCAAGGCAAACAAATCCTATATTCCTCTCTCTCTTATCATCACCCCTCTAAAATCCAAATCCATAAAATCTGAAAATCCCTTCTCCTTTTTCCTCTTTCTTTTTTTCCTCGCTTCAGCCTCTACGGCGGTTGATGCAGCGATGTCAGATCGGTGGTTACGGATCCGGATGGCATGCGGTGGTGGAATGTTTCTGGCGATGAAATGTGTTTCACGGTCCTGTTATTAACGAAGGAAGAAAGTGTAATTTAATGTAATTATAAAATTAATTATGTTATTTATGCAATCAAATCGATGAAAATCATAACTTTTCCATATGTAATCGGAATTCAGCGAAACTGAAAGCGTTGCGACCGTAAATTCAAGATCTACATGATGGAACAGTCTGAAACGGAATTGGAGCTGACTCCAAATTCAGGAGGAATAAATACCAATGTGAGATTTCTATTTTATAAATTAAAATTATTTATTTATTATGAAGGTAAAATTTATATTCTATTTAAATTCCTGTTGATGTTGTATATATTTATTTCGATGTTGATTGTGTTGTGGTTCTGTTGTGAACTCCATGTATGTGTCATTAGTTGTACTGATCACAAATAACAACCAGATTGAACTGTGTGTATTAGAAAAATATCCATGTTTGCCAAATTTGGTTTATATAATAAAAATCTTATTTGTATTGTTGTGCATTAGAAAATATCCGTACTTGTTAAATTTTGTTTACACAAATAAAATCTCTTTAAATTGTCATATTAGAATATAAAAATTGACATACAAATAAGATCTCTTTATTTGTCATATTCAAATATAGGAATTGATTCACAAATAAAATTTCTTTTTTTTGTTATTGCAATTACATAGCAAGTATTTACATATAAAAACCCTTTTATATGACATTGAATACTTAGCAAAATATTTACACATAAATACCCTTTTATAAAACATTAAAACAGATAGGAAAATGCTTTACATATAAAATATCCTTTTATATGTTATTAAAATGTAAAAAAAATAAAAATAAATAAAAGTTTTCTTTTATTTGTTATTAGAACACATAGAAAAGTGTAAAACAATATTCTTTTTATGTTATTCTAGAATCGAAATAAAAGTTGCATTTTTTATTTGCACTATTCGATACAAATGAAAACATGAAATCAAAGACTATATTCTTTTATTTGCATCGACAAATGCAAATATGCATTGAAATTGAAATTTATTCTTTCGTTTGCATTCACTTATGCAAACATATATTAAAAATGAATTTGGTCTCTTTTATTTGCATTAACAAATGCAAACATGCATTAAAAATAAAATTTATTCTTTTATTTGCATTCACCAATGCAAATATATATAGAAGATAGAAATTGTTCCTTATTTGCATTTACCAATGCAAATATATATTGAAACAAATCACTCTTTCATATGCACTCACCTATGCAACTAAATATATTGAAAATAAAGTTTATTCTCTTATTTGCAAATTCAAATACAAGCATACATTGAAATTTAGGACTGTTTTTTAAAATTAACATTTACCATTGCAAGCACATATTTCAAATGAAACTTGTTCTTTTATTTGCATTCACAAATGCAAATATACTTTGGAAATAAATGTTGTTCTTTTATTTGCGTTCACAAATGCAAATATACTTTGAAATAGAACATACTTTGAAATATAATATACTTTGAAATAAAATATATTTTGAAATAAAATATGCTTTGAAATGAAATAAACTTTAAAAATGAAATTTGTTCTTTTATTTGCATAAATTATTGAAATAAACTTTACAAATGGAAGTTGTATTTACTTTGCATTCACAAATGCAAATACCCATTGAAATTAAAATTGTTCTTTCATTTGCATTCACAAATGCAAATATATATATTGAAAACAAAGTTGTTCTTTTATTTGGAATCACTAATGCAAATACACATTTAAATAAAATTTGTTTCTTTTATTTACATTCACTAATGTAAATACACATTGGAAATGAGTTTCCTTTCACATTCACTCAAATATACTTTTAAATAAAAATAAAAAGTTACATTTGTTATTTGCATTCCTTGTTGCAAATAAAACCTTAAAATAAAGTTCATCTTTGTTTGCAATTCATTAATGCAAACAAACCATCAAAATGAAAGTTACATTTTTGATTTATAATTTTGATATGAATAAAATATTGTTTGAGAGTGCATTTTTTTTTTTTGCATCCTTCAATACAAATAAGACATAAATTAATTCTTTCATTTTACTTTCAAATTAAGAAATACCTTTTTACTCACATTTTTAGATATAAATAAAGGATTTTAAAAGTTACGTTTTAGTTACATTCTAAGTGTAGTAGAAATGGCAAAATAATGGTTCATTTTATTTTCATTTAAAGGACAATAGAAAGAATAGTTTTTAGAAGTGCATTTTATTGCAATTTTATATGAAGTGAAAAGAGCCAATTTGTCAAATGTCTTATATGAAATAAAGGGAGTTTTTTGTCACTTCAAAAAGAATGAACTGAAAATGTTTATTTAAGCTTTTGTAAAGAATGAATAACTAAACATTCATATTTTTATCATTAAAGTAAAATAGACAAAAATCCACATTTTTGTCTAAATTAAAAGAATGAAACAAAATATAGCACTTGAATATTATATTAGAATTGAAATACAAATTAATCACTATTGTAAATTTACATTTGTTGAAACCAATTATTTGTTCCATCACTATAGAGTTGTTAAGACAAAGATATTCATTTTTGTCTTGTTATCACTTTTCCATGAATTGAGAATAGACATTTTGTCATTTTGAAAGACTATTCTTTTATTGGCAATCTCCAATTCAAATATACATTCGATTAAAGATTATTCTTTTATTTGCATTCTCCAATATAAATATACATAAAAATGAAGATGTTCTTTTGTTTGCATTTCTCGATGCAAATAAAACAAATATTAAAAAGTTACAACTCTATTTGTAACTCAAATGTGAACGAACAGATAGTTTCAAAAGATTACATTTTTATTTTTCTTTTGATGCAAATAAAAATATAGTTTTAGAAATTGAATCTCTATTTACATTTTATATGCAGATAAGAAGGTAGGATTGAAAATATTATTTTCTACTTTTAAATTAGAGGCAATAGAAAGATTGTACATTAAAATTATACATTTTTAATGAAGTTCATATTTCATTAAGGAGATTAATTAAACCAAAACAGACATTTTTGTCAAAAATATTCATTTTTATCAAAATGAATTAGTTAAAGCAATTTACATATAGATATATATCTTATGTGTAACAACCCGAAATTCTTGGCCAGTTTAAAATTTTTATTTTGGCAATTTTAGAGAATTTTGAACATTTAAAATAAATTATTTTAAATAATATCGACGAGGAATTTATTTTGAATAGAAATAGAATGTATATATTATATACGTCATCGTTAGAATATAAATAATTATAAATAGAATTGAAAATGGCGCGGTAGTTCGATAATTCGATTACAAACTTCAATTGAACGTACCGGGTGCAAAATAAACCGGATTTTAGTGAAACCAAAAATAATGGAATTTATTCGTGAATATCTTTCCAACGAAACCGAAAAATCAAAATTTCATAGCGGGGATAAAAAGATATGTCCAGTTGAAATTTCAGAATAGTCGCTATGGAATTCAGGCCCATAAAAATGGGAATTTTGCAAACGACCTCGGATTTCGACGAAACCAGTTTTGTTGGGTCCGTCATGTCAAATTATTGCTAGATTCCAATTTTCATAATTTTTTGAATCAATATGTGAGCGTGGCAAAGGAAAACGCGTTTGACCAGTTTCCATTGATTTTAATCGACTAGAAAATGGGCATTTTTCTAACGGTCACAGAATTCAACGAAACTAGTTTTGTTAGGACCGTATCGTCAATACAAAGCTAGAAAATATTTTTCGAGAATTTTAGAGTTAGTATGCGACCACGGTAAATTGAAATGTGCGTTCAAATTCAATATGTAGAGTATATGTTGATTTTAACGGAAACTGATCGAAACGATCGAATCAGCCAACGATACATATCCCATTGTGTTCGGAATGGGGTTGAAACGCTATGGGCGACAGGCGGTGGGCCTCGTTTTGTGTAACAACCCGCTATTTTTAACGATTTAAATTCTGATTTAAACAAAAAAAAAATTAAAAATTTATTTTGAAATTACTTTACGATTTTCATAACGGGAATTTGAAATTTGTAATACGTACGGTGAGATGTAGCAGCTGTGAAAATTTCGTCGGAAGATTTGAATGTTATCGGTCGCGCTATTTTCAGTGCAAAGCTGCGCATAACAGTTCAAATTTTAGCGATTTTAAATTCTCTCCGAAACCAGTTCGGACAAACATGAAAAATATTTTATTCGTTGTCACCAATCTAACGGCGGAATTCGTTTCGCGAAAATCGGATGTTTTGACCACCATTTTCCTATCCGTATTTTACGTTAAAGGGGTCCGTAACGCGTTTTTGAACGGAGCATGCAGACACTGCAAATTATATACCGTTGTGTCCGTCTCGTCGCGCTGATTACCAAAATATATTCATTTGTCAGTTTTGGTGTTCGGTTCGCGCTGAAATTATGAAAATGCTTAAACAGTTCATTTTTAAAACAAAGTCATTTGAGTCCGACGTGTCTCTATTTGGATTCAACATATTTTTCTAAGTCAGTTTGGCTCTGCAAACCCAGTCGGTAACGTTTCCATGAAGTTTATTTCTAATTTTTGCCAATGTTGGACACTTTCTTTCCAAAAGCATGTTGAACCATGCATGCAACGGCCTACTTGTCCACCCTCTCGAAATCCTTTGCCTTTTTCCTTTTCTCATTTATGTACACGTTCTAAGTACCTCCATTCCTTTGGTTCTCTTCACTATATTAATACATGTAGCATCCCTTACCGTTCTTTATTCAAAATATTACGTTACATTCATGCATGATTACATGGTCCTTTGACGCTTCATATACATACATATAAAAAAAAAGATAAAGAAAGAAAGAGAAAGAAGAAAACAAAAGTTGATGTTTCTTCCATACTTCGCCCATCCTATTTCTCCACTAATAACCCTTCGTTTCAATGAAAGGACAAAGTACCATACTCCTTCCATTTTCCACAGTTCACCGCATTTCACTCCACTTCCTCTCGTATTCAATCGTGCGTGTCTCCAGTGCTTCATTTCTTTTTGAATTTGGAACCATAAAGTCGTGCGCAAGTGTGTGGTTCCCATGCTTAAAGCATGATAACTCAAGAACAGTTCAAATAGTTAAATAGGGTACGCCATTAACCGCACCGCTTCATTCCTTTATAAATAATAATTACTTCTGCTTCCTTTTCTCCTTCACCAAAATAAACACAGTAGCCCTATAAGTTCTTCCCCTCACCTGCTCCGCCCATCGCTGCAGCCGAGCCAGCGGACCCACCTCAGACCGAGCTCCGCCCATCTAGTCGCCCTCCGCCCTGAAGGCCACTGTCGACCTGAACCCTTACCCAGCGCCCCACATCCATCGCCATTTCCCAAAAGCCCCGTTCAACTGCTTATCGACAACCTCTCCAACCGATCCTACAAGCTTTTGTTCGACCAACACCGAACTCCGACGGCCCTCCAACCATGTCGACAACCGTCGCCTGAACTGTCGAACCCACCTAAGCTGTGGCGCCTTCACCAAACCCCAGCTCCGAGATCCAACCCGCATGCCCATCCAAGACCGCTTGCATTCAATTCTTGTTGCAACTGGTTAGGCTTTTACAGCCGATTCCGCCGAACTCGACCCTTCCCAAACCATTGCCTAGCCTGCGCCTTGTTGCCGACCATCTCCTCAGCCTCCGTATACCCTAGCCGACCCATTCATCGTAGCCACGCCCTGCGCCTCCCTGAATGCCTCGACCTGAAGCTGCTGATCCCTACTATCCCGCAGCTGCAGCCTTGTCTGCGCTGTCCGCCCTTCCCTTGAGGCTCACCCATCATCTGAAACTAAGACCCGATAACCCTGTAGCTGAAAACTGATCCCACATCGTCATTAAGCTGGCTCAGTCTTCCCCGCTATCCACTGCAACTGAACCCAAGCTCCGCGTTCTCTCGCTATAATGTCGCCTGAAGCCAACCGTCCCATTAAATCCTATAGCCGAGGCCACACCGAGCTTATCCATCTAGTCCACCCTTCCTGCAGACTCGTTCAAATTGCGTGCGTGTGAGTCTTTTTGTATGCGTGCGTGTTATGTGTTTGGACTGTGTGTGTTGTATGTGCATGAAAATGGCGTAAGTGTTTGTGGGTATTTGTTTGTGCATGTGTGTAGTGTCTGTATGTGTTGCGTGATTAGTGTGTGTAGTGTGTGTTGTGAGTACCAGTGCCTATATGTCTGTGTGTATGAGTTGAGTATATTCTTGTATGGTGTGTATGTCGGTGTGCGTGATGTTGAGTTGGTGTCTGCTAGCGTGAGTTACATACAAATATACTGATATGTATATTTTTGTGTTATTTCAAAATTTTATTTATTTTTGAATATACATGTATAGTATATAATATAGTAGTGCGTGTATTTGAATCTCTATAATTATATAATGGTTTTTAGTGTGTATTAAATTTTAGAAATATATAATATACGTACATATATTATGATATTATAATATTTCGGTGTGTATACGTATTCATATAAATATATATATTTTGGACAAAGAATTATTGTGTTTTATTTTTTTTGGTTGAATCAAATTGGTGTTGTGTTTATTTTTGAGTCGAGTTTTGAGTTGAGTTCTAAAACCCGTCCCAAACCCGATAACCGTACCAAGCCATCAACAATTCTCTGACCTTCTCTCATAAAAATAAAATAAATATTAAATTGATTATCGAGTTGAAATCATTCTGAATCGTGCCGGGAAGTCGTCGATCTATTCTATGTCGATCTGTCTGCTGGTTTCAAAATCTGTGCCACGAAAGGTGAGTTTTCTCACACTGCAAAAATATTCACATTTATGTGAAATTGAAATCTGTGATTGATTTGACTATTTATTTGTTGACTGCTATTTTAAATGGACATCAAAATTTAAACTGTTAGAAATTAAATTTGACAGTTAGTTTATTATTTTGAATTAAATTGCTAGTTGAACCCCGACACATATAATCAGTTAATTATTGAAAATTGAACTGTTTTGGATGATGGTTGTGATGGGTGTTTATTTATGGATATATTGAACTATATGGATGTTGTCAGTATTTTTATATCAGTGTTATCACCTTAGATGTTACGGGCATCATTATAAACTGTCATTTCGAATAAATTAAGAAATAAGTTGAAATGATATATACCTATGACATTTGACCTTTGGATTGAAATGATATATATCCATTCCCTGAAATTAAAATTTAAAATTTGAAATAACTGATCACTTGGCCATAGGATAGAGAATTTATTATACGGACACCGGATTGGTTAAATCTATAAATTTTAGAATTTGTGAAACCGATTTAAATAAGTGATTCTGTGTAAAGAAAATAAATTGAAATCATTCCAAATTGAATTGTACGGGAATGTCGAATTTGAATTATTTCAAAGGTTTGATCTTCATTTAAACTTTGAAATTTAATTCAACTTGAAATGATCTAAATTTGTTATTTTGAAATTTGGACTAAAATTGAATATAATTTGAATTATTTCAAAGGTTTAGGTCCTTATTTAAACTTTGAAATTAATTTCGAATTAAATGGCTTAAATAAATATTATGAACTTGAACTTGAACTCAAACTCGAATTTGATTTGAATCGAATAGATTCAAATAATATTTGGAATGGGAAATTATCCTTTAAAATGGATTGTTTTCAAATGAATTGATTTTGGAAATCGATTTGGACTGGATATTGGAAATCGATTTGGTTTGTTTTGAGATTTGAACTTAGGTTCAGATTTATTGAAAATAGAAAGTTACAGTTGATTTGAAATTATTTCGATATAAACAAATCTATATATAAACTATTTTATGAAATTTATTCCTTTGATATATGGAGTGTTTTATATAAATTGTTTTTCAAAAACATATTCTTTCTATATATATATATAAGTAGTTTATTTTATAAAAATATCTTAATATACATAAAACCATTTCCAACACTCAAACTGTTTTGATTTCCAAGCTATTCCAAATCTCCCAAAATTATTTACAACTAATCAAAAATTTATTTAAACCCCAAAACTATTTCAAACTTACAAACTGTTTTAGAAGTGAAAAATGTTTACATTTAAATCTATGATTTAAAAGTAATTATGATCATTTTGATGTTAAAATCATAAATGAATTCAAAACGAATTTTGAAGTAAAATGAAGGATTCAAAGAAAAATGAGGTTAATTGAAGTTATAACCAATTATTGAATTTGAAATTTACCTCAAAGTAAATATGAATTGTGAAAGAAAATATTATTATGATATAAAATAATATGATATTTTAAAGTGAAATTTGTTTAAGTGAATATGATATTTTGATATCATAACGATTCACTTTTGAAATATAAAATACCAATCGGTGTGTAACATGACGTTTTGTTGTTAAAGAGACCGGAGCCTCTTATTGACATACTCTCTGTCAATGTTGGAACCACTTTAACAACTGTGTACGCGGTGAAGTTCTAGAAATGAAGTAGGATGAATTTGGAGGTGATTACTGGATTTGAAGAAAGTGAACGATAATGGATGACCCCGACACTTGTGTCGATTTGAAATGACTAAAACAGGAGCCGTGCCAGACCAAATGAGGCTTGACTACCTCTTAGTGGACATCTGCTCTTCGATTTTCCTGGGCCTCGGGTCCATACTATTACTATTCAGTTGTTGTTGTTTTGTTGGTGCGCACCCTTGATGGAATATATTTTCCTTGATTCGATATGGGGCGGATGTCTACGGTGGGCCGTTAGGGGTAACCACCAGTCTGGATCAGGCAAACTAGTAGCATACTACTTTGGGTATTGCCTCATGTGCCTTGTCATACGTTTATCCTTAGCGAGACAACTACGATTTTGATTTTGGCATAGGTCTATAGGGGACTCACTGGCTACCGACGTTTTACTGGTTGTGTTACAGGACCTGCATAGACCATGTGCTTGTAAACTGTGTAAGGGTAATCAATGTAACCCCGCTTACACTATTTTTCTGATAAGTATTTGTGAATAAACACTATTATAATAGCGAAATTATATTATATAGTATCTAGTTTGACGGATCCTTAGGAGATGGAAATTCCCATAACATCTCTTGAGTTATGTGTGTGCATGTTCATATGATGTCGATTTGACTTAGATGAGAATATTTTTGCCTGATCCGAGCTTGTTTTATTTTCACGCTATTACGCTCGGGTCAGACTTGAGCATTCCAGTTTCAAAGCTTATCTTCTGAAGCATGAAGACGAAGACGGTATACTATTATTACTATTGTATCCCACTACTATTCTGCTGCATTACTCTGTATTATCAGTTATATATAGAGATTGTATAACTGTAATGATAATGTATAACTCGGATAAATGTTGTAAAATGATCAAATGTTTATTTTAAACAGCTTCATGAACTGTTATTTGATTATATATTTTGTTCATTCCGTTGCGAGATTCTGTTCTTGTTTTCTTCTTTCTTTCTAATTCTAAATTAATCCCCTTGATTATCTATGTTTTTGACTATAATGGTTAAGGATGTGGATCGTCATTTAACAATCTGTAAATACGTACAGTTTTGAGTTAGACATGTGTGGATTATTGTCGATTCAAAAGGTACGTATTTTCAGGTCGTTACAGTTGGTATCAGAGCTTATGGTTTAGCGGTAAACCTTGGCTCTATTGGGATTTACTCATTAGAGATAGGGTTAGTAACACCCTAGAATGAGTTTTGAGTGTACATATATACGAGAGAGCGTACTTGTATTTTGATATAAAATGGTTTTGTATTGTGTTACTTGGCTTGTTGAGTGAGTTTGGAGTTCTAGTCGATGCGTCTGGACAACGTTATCGACAGGAGTTCTAAAACACTTGAATAAGGTATTTTGACACAATATAGTTTTCGATTATATATTTTGTATACAAAGGATATACTTTGAAATTCAAATAGTTAAATGGTTCAGTAATCAATATTTTTAACCTATTGATTACAATAAGAAATCGAAACTTATATTTGATTTATAGTTAATGTGAAAGTATTAATAAAATAAATTAAAATGGAAAATTTAAGATATTTAAATCCAATTGGTTTTAAATGATTTTCGAGACTTTGGGAAAAAAATAGTGGTAGTATTTTTCCATAGATTTCATTTTAAAAGTTATTTTAAAGTGAAATTGGTTCAGTACTCCACTTCGGTCACTGGAAGATAAATTTCGATGAGTGTGGCCACATCACCGACTTTCATGTTCGAGTCTCTAAGTGGGGGAGAACCCTTTGTAGTTTGCTACATATTGTTTGAAAATAATTCTAAATTAAAATCTTAAGTATGTTTTGTTATACAAAATATATATGGTATATAGCATTTCAAAATGATTTGAAGGAAACTTGGTATTCAAAATTCTGAAGTCTTTGTATAAACTTGGATAACTTAACTTTTAAATATATGAAATGAGAAACTAAATGTAATGTTTAAAAGAAACATGAATCCAAGTAGTAATTCTCGAAGAAAAAGAAGAGGAAGAAAATATGAATTAAAACCAAATGGAACTTGTTGATTGTTCTTATTTGATTAAATTGAATCGGATTAAAGTATAAAATACTTAGTGGCATCCGATAACTTACCTTAAAGTGAATATATTTAAATTTTGGAACATTCTTGCTGTTAATAGTGATAAAAGAATCTTTGGAATGCTAAATTGCATTGATAACATATATATAAGTTTAAATGTATAAGAATATGCGATGAAAATACAATTGTGACTTAAGTAATGAAAACGCTTCAAAGTGAAATTTGAATTATGGAAATGTTATAAATAGGAGTCAAGTTGTTATAATATGATACAAATTTGTTAATATTCTAAAACGATTAATAAAATAAAAAGGGAATATTAATAAAGGATAATAGTATTTAAGCATATGCAATAACAACTTATGAGAAAGAATTTTTTTTTTCGAACCATATCTTTGTAAATTATTATTTTTGCAAAGGATTGGTAATAACTAAAATTGTAACCTTCTGAGATAATTATAAACTTGAATAAAATTGTATCAAAAAGGAAACGAGTCTTATGTTATGTATAAACTTGAGAAATTATGTAACAAGTCATTTCATAGTAATAAATTTATAAAGTAACGTAAATAACAAAGGAACTAAAGTTTATACGTTGTGAAATAATGTGAATTAACAATAAACTACAAATTTGGTTAGCTATGAATAAAGGAAATTGGACTTAAGCAATAAATTATGAGATGGTTATAAAAAAATATTTGCATACACAGGTAAAAAAAAAAAAAATATATTAATCATAACTTTTAATTGTATGAATGGAATTCGAGATTTTAAACATTTCGGAAAGCTTAGGAAATATGCTACAACTTTTGTTTATAGTATTTCAAGAAATTTCTGCGGTTATTAGAAAAAAAAAATCTGCACTTATAGGTCGTAGTTTTGTACGCACAGGTATGAAGATCTGAAGCGCATATTTCTCGTTTTTGTCTTATCGGGTTTTGATAATCTTACACAACACGGAAAGCTGAGAACTTCAACTACAACTTTCATGCAAGTTGTCGTACAAAATTTCGTCGTTGGTAAAAAATAATAATAATAATAATAATAACATGTGTATATAATTGATATATTGTGTTTTCCGGTCATGTGAGCCGATGTATATGTTTTCATCTCTACTGGCATATTGCCAAAGTCCCTCTGTACAAAGGGGGCATTGTCGAATTTTTCTGTAAATTTCGGGCATTAGAAATTTTAAAGGTTTTAAAGTTGAACTAAAATTTTGAAAATTTTGTTTTAAAGAAAAAAAAGTAAAATACTTTAGGTAAGTATATATATATGTCCTTACTACCTTGCTCCGTTCCTTTTCGAGGACGAAAAGTTTTGAGTAGGGGAGATTGTAACAACCCGCTATTTTTAACGATTTAAATTCTGATTTAAACAAAAAAAAAATTAAAAATTTATTTTGAAATTACTTTACGATTTTCATAACGGGAATTTGAAATTTGTAATACGTACGGTGAGATGTAGCAGCTGTGAAAATTTCGTCGGAAGATTTGAATGTTATCGGTCGCGCTATTTTCAGTGCAAAGCTGCGCATAACAGTTCAAATTTTAGCGATTTTAAATTCTCTCCGAAACCAGTTCGGACAAACATGAAAAATATTTTATTCGTTGTCACCAATCTAACGGCGGAATTCGTTTCGCGAAAATCGGATGTTTTGACCACCATTTTCCTATCCGTATTTTACGTTAAAGGGGTCCGTAACGCGTTTTTGAACGGAGCATGCAGACACTGCAAAATATATACCGTTGTGTCCGTCTCGTCGCGCTGATTACCAAAATATATTCATTTGTCAGTTTTGGTGTTCGGTTCGCGCTGAAATTATGAAAATGCTTAAACAGTTCATTTTTAAAACAAAGTCATTTGAGTCCGACGTGTCTCTATTTGGATTCAACATATTTTTCTAAGTCAGTTTGGCTCTGCAAACCCAGTCGGTAACGTTTCCATGAAGTTTATTTCTAATTTTTGCCAATGTTGGACACTTTCTTTCCAAAAGCATGTTGAACCATGCATGCAACGGCCTACTTGTCCACCCTCTCGAAATCCTTTGCCTTTTTCCTTTTCTCATTTATGTACACGTTCTAAGTACCTCCATTCCTTTGGTTCTCTTCACTATATTAATACATGTAGCATCCCTTACCGTTCTTTATTCAAAATATTACGTTACATTCATGCATGATTACATGGTCCTTTGACGCTTCATATACATACATATAAAAAAAAAGATAAAGAAAGAAAGAGAAAGAAGAAAACAAAAGTTGTTGTTTCTTCCATACTTCGCCCATCCTATTTCTCCACTAATAACCCTTCGTTTCAACGAAAGGACAAAGTACCATACTCCTTCCATTTTCCACAGTTCACCGCATTTCACTCCACTTCCTCTCGTATTCAATCGTGCGTGTCTCCAGTGCTTCATTTCTTTTTGAATTTGGAACCATAAAGTCGTGCGCAAGTGTGTGGTTCCCATGCTTAAAGCATGATAACTCAAGAACAGTTCAAATAGTTAAATAGGGTACGCCATTAACCGCACCGCTTCATTCCTTTATAAATAATAATTACTTCTGCTTCCTTTTCTCCTTCACCAAAATAAACACAGTAGCCCTATAAGTTCTTCCCCTCACCTGCTCCGCCCATCGCTGCAGCCGAGCCAGCGGACCCACCTCAGACCGAGCTCCGCCCATCTAGTCGCCCTCCGCCCTGAAGGCCACTGTCGACCTGAACCCTTACCCAGCGCCCCACATCCATCGCCATTTCCCAAAAGCCTCGTTCAACTGCTTATCGACAACCTCTCCAACCGATCCTACAAGCTTTTGTTCGACCAACACCGAACTCCGACGGCCCTCCAACCATGTCGACAACCGTCGCCTGAACTGTCGAACCCACCTAAGCTGTGGCGCCTTCACCAAACCCCAGCTCCGAGATCCAACCCGCATGCCCATCCAAGACCGCTTGCATTCAATTCTTGTTGCAACTGGTGAGGCTTTTACAGCCGATTCCGCCGAACTCGACCCTTCCCAAACCATTGCCTAGCCTGCGCCTTGTTGCCGACCATCTCCTCAGCCTCCGTATACCCTAGCCGACCCATTCATCGTAGCCACGCCCTGCGCCTCCCTGAATGCCTCGACCTGAAGCTGCTGATCCCTACTATCCCGCAGCTGCAGCCTTGTCTGCGCTGTCCGCCCTTCCCTTGAGGCTCACCCATCATCTGAAACTAAGACCCGATAACCCTGTAGCTGAAAACTGATCCCACATCGTCATTAAGCTGGCTCAGTCTTCCCCGCTATCCACTGCAACTGAACCCAAGCTCCGCGTTCTCTCGCTATAATGTCGCCTGAAGCCAACCGTCCCATTAAATCCTATAGCCGAGGCCACACCGAGCTTATCCATCTAGTCCACCCTTCCTGCAGACTCGTTCAAATTGCGTGCGTGTGAGTCTTTTTGTATGCGTGCGTGTTATGTGTTTGGACTGTGTGTGTTGTATGTGCATGAAAATGGCGTAAGTGTTTGTGGGTATTTGTTTGTGCATGTGTGTAGTGTCTGTATGTGTTGCGTGATTAGTGTGTGTAGTGTGTGTTGTGAGTACCAGTGCCTATATGTCTGTGTGTACGAGTTGAGTATATTCTTGTATGGTGTGTATGTCGGTGTGCGTGATGTTGAGTTGGTGTCTGCTAGCGTGAGTTACATACAAATATACTGATATGTATATTTTTGTGTTATTTCAAAATTTTATTTATTTTTGAATATACATGTATAGTATATAATATAGTAGTGCGTGTATTTGAATCTCTATAATTATATAATGGTTTTTAGTGTGTATTAAATTTTAGAAATATATAATATACGTACATATATTATGATATTATAATATTTCGGTGTGTATACGTATTCATATAAATATATATATTTTGGACAAAGAATTATTGTTTTTTATTTTTTTTGGTTGAATCAAATTGGTGTTGTGTTTATTTTTGAGTCGAGTTTTGAGTTGAGTTCCAAAACCCGTCCCAAACCCGATAACCGTACCAAGCCATCAACAATTCTCTGACCTTCTCTCATAAAAATAAAATAAATATTAAATTGATTATCGAGTTGAAATCATTCTGAATCGTGCCGGGAAGTCGTCGATCTATTCTATGTCGATCTGTCTGCTGGTTTCAAAATCTGTGCCACGAAAGGTGAGTTTTCTCACACTGCAAAAATATTCACATTTATGTGAAATTGAAATCTGTGATTGATTTGACTATTTATTTGTTGACTGCTATTTTAAATGGACATCAAAATTTAAACTGTTAGAAATTAAATTTGACAGTTAGTTTATTATTCTGAATTAAATTGCTAGTTGAACCCCGACACATATAATCAGTTAATTATTGAAAATTGAACTGTTTTGGATGATGGTTGTGATGGGTGTTTATTTATGGATATATTGAACTATATGGATTTTGTCAGTATTTTTATATCAGTGTTATCACCTTAGATGTTACGGGCATCATTATAAACTGTCATTTCGAATAAATTAAGAAATAAGTTGAAATGATATATACCTATGACATTTGACCTTTGGATTGAAATGATATATATCCATTCCCTGAAATTAAAATTTAAAATTTGAAATAACTGATCACTTGGCCATAGGATAGAGAATTTATTATACGGACACCGGATTGGTTAAATCTATAAATTTTAGAATTTGTGAAACCGATTTAAATAAGTGATTCTGTGTAAAGAAAATAAATTGAAATAATTCCAAATTGAATTGTACGGGAATGTCGAATTTGAATTATTTCAAAGGTTTGATCTTCATTTAAACTTTGAAATTTAATTCAACTTGAAATGATCTAAATTTGTTATTTTGAAATTTGGACTAAAATTGAATATAATTTGAATTATTTCAAAGGTTTAGGTCCTTATTTAAACTTTGAAATTAATTTCGAATTAAATGGCTTAAATAAATATTATGAACTTGAACTTGAACTCAAACTCGAATTTGATTTGAATCGAATAGATTCAAATAATATTTGGAATGGGAAATTATCCTTTAAAATGGATTGTTTTCAAATGAATTGATTTTGGAAATCGATTTGGACTGGATATTGGAAATCGATTTGGTTTGTTTTGAGATTTGAACTTAGGTTCAGATTTATTGAAAATAGAAAGTTACAGTTGATTTGAAATTATTTCGATATAAACAAATCTATATATAAACTATTTTATGAAATTTATTCCTTTGATATATGGAGTGTTTTATATAAATTGTTTTTCAAAAACATATTCTTTCTATATATATATATAAGTAGTTTATTTTATAAAAATATCTTAATATACATAAAACCATTTCCAACACTCAAACTGTTTTGATTTCCAAGCTATTCCAAATCTCCCAAAATTATTTACAACTAATCAAAAATTTATTTAAACCCCAAACTATTTCAAACTTACAAACTGTTTTAGAAGTGAAAAATGTTTACATTTAAATCTATGATTTAAAAGTAATTATGATCATTTTGATGTTAAAATCATAAATGAATTCAAAACGAATTTTGAAGTAAAATGAAGGATTCAAAGAAAAATGAGGTTAATTGAAGTTATAACCAATTATTGAATTTGAAATTTACCTCAAAGTAAATATGAATTGTGAAAGAAAATATTATTATGATATAAAATAATATGATATTTTAAAGTGAAATTTGTTTCGGTGAATATGATATTTTGATATCATAACGATTCACTTTTGAAATATAAAATACCAATCAGTGTGTAACATGACGTTTTGTTGTTAAAGAGACCGGAGCCTCTTATTGACATACTCTCTGTCAATGTTGGAACCACTTTAACAACTGTGTACGCGGTGAAGTTCCAGAAATGAAGTAGGATGAATTTGGAGGTGATTACTGGATTTGAAGAAAGTGAACGATAATGGATGACCCCGACACTTGTGTCGATTTGAAATGACTAAAACAGGAGCCGTGCCAGACCAAATGAGGCTTGACTACCTCTTAGTGGACATCTGCTCTTCGATTTTCCTGGGCCTCGGGTCCATACTATTACTATTCAGTTGTTGTTGTTTTGTTGGTGCGCACCCTTGATGGAATATATTTTCCTTGATTCGATATGGGGCGGATGTCTACGGTGGGCCGTTAGGGGTAACCACCAGTCTGGATCAGGCAAACTAGTAGCATACTACTTTGGGTATTGCCTCATGTGCCTTGTCATACGTTTATCCTTAGCGAGACAACTACGATTTTGATTTTGGCATAGGTCTATAGGGGACTCACTGGCTACCGACGTTTTACTGGTTGTGTTACAGGACCTGCATAGACCATGTGCTTGTAAACTGTGTAAGGGTAATCAATGTAACCCCGCTTACACTATTTTTCTGATAAGTATTTGTGAATAAACACTATTATAATAGCGAAATTATATTATATAGTATCTAGTTTGACGGATCCTTAGGAGATGGAAATTCCCATAACATCTCTTGAGTTATGTGTGTGCATGTTCATATGATGTCGATTTGACTTAGATGAGAATATTTTTGCCTGATCCGAGCTTGTTTTATTTTCACGCTATTACGCTCGGGTCAGACTTGAGCATTCCAGTTTCAAAGCTTATCTTCTGAAGCATGAAGACGAAGACGGTATACTATTATTACTATTGTATCCCACTACTATTCTGCTGCATTACTCTGTATTATCAGTTATATATAGAGATTGTATAACTGTAATGATAATGTATAACTCGGATAAATGTTGTAAAATGATCAAATGTTTATTTTAAACAGCTTCATGAACTGTTATTTGATTATTATATTTTGTTCATTCCGTTGCGAGATTCTGTTCTTGTTTTCTTCTTTCTTTCTAATTCTAAATTAATCCCCTTGATTATCTATGTTTTTGACTATAATGGTTAAGGATGTGGATCGTCATTTAACAATCTGTAAATACGTACAGTTTTGAGTTAGACATGTGTGGATTATTGTCGATTCAAAAGGTACGGATTTTCAGGTCGTTACATTTTGTAACGACCCGAAAATCTGGGCCAGTTTAAAATTTTTATTTCGGCAATTTTAGCGAATTTTGATTCTTTAAAATAGATTATTTTAAATAATATCGACTAGAAATTTATTTTGAATATAATTCGAACGTATATATTTATACGCGTCATCATTAGAATATAAATAATTATATATAATTAAAAATAGAATTGAAAATGGCGCGGTAGTTCGATAATTCGATTTCAAACTTCAATTGAATGTACCGGGTGCAAAACAATCCGGATTTTAGTGAAACCAAAAACATTAGGATCTAATTGTGAATATCTTTCCAACGAATCCGAATAATCGAAATTTCATAGCGGGGATCAAAAGATATGTCCAGTTGAAAATTCTGAATAGTCGCTATGAAATTCAGGCCCTTAAAAATGGACATTCTGCAAATGACCTCGGATTTCGACGAAACCACTTTTGTTGGGTCCGTGATGTCAAGTTATTGCTAGATTCCAAATTTCATAATTTTTCGAATCAATACGTGAGCGTGGCAAAGGAAAATGCGTTTGACCGGTTTCAGTTGATTTTAATCGACTGGAAAATGACCATTTTTCCAACGGTCTCGGAATTCGACGAAACTAGTTTTGTTAGGACCGTATCGTCAATACGAAGCTAGAAAATATTTTCTGGGAATTTTTAGAGACTGTTTCTAGACCCCGGTAATTTGAAATGTTCGTTTAAAATTCAATATAGTGATTTAAATGTAAATTCAACGGAAACTGTTCGAAACGATCGAATCAGCTTGTGATACATATCCCATTGTGTTCGAAATGGGGGTGAAACGCTATGGACGACAGGCGGTGGGCCTCGTTTAGAGGTCGTATGTATAAGTCAACTTTTAGAAATTAAATAATATAAAATAAAATAAAATAAAAATATCTCTTCCTTTCTCCTTAATCCCGTTCTGGCCCCCCTCCTTTGTTTTCTCTCCACACAGAAGTTCAAAAGAAAAAAAAAGAAAATAAAAAAAAACCGCGTTGACCTCGACGATCGTTCCCCCTCCCCCCGTTCATCGCGCCGCCCAACGCGCTGTGCTCCGCCCCCCTCCTCTTCCCGTCGATCTGCTCTCCTCCTCCCTCAAGCGACGCACACGACCCCAATCCCCTAAAACCCCAACGACGCCCAACCCTAGCCCCCTGCGCCGTCGCTCAGCCAATCCGACCAACCCTCCTCCTCCCCATCTCGAAAACCACCCTAAACCACCTCGATTTGAGCAGCTGCTGCCACCGTAGGTCCCACCTCCGCCAGTCCAAGCTCCGGTCAACGCCGCCGCCCTCAGCTCCCCTCCAACCACCGCCTGCCACACATGCGAGCCACCAGTGCGGAAAACCCCGCCTCCTTTTCGCTGTAAGTGTAAAAGTTTGAATCATTTTGAATTTTCAGTTTTAGTTAATTAAAAATCGTTGTTTTAAATTTATAAAACTAGCATGGTTTAACGATATAAAAATCAGATTTTTATATATGTAAATAGTAGATAAAAATTTGATTTTTACTTAGGAAAGAAAAAGAAATGATTTTTGCTTTGTAAAAGAATTGATTTTTATTGTTTGAAATGTAATATAAAAATACAATTTTTATATATATGTTAGGAGTATAAAAATATGATTTTTATATATTGAACATCGAAGTAAAAATATGATTTTTATATATTGAACATCGAAGTAAAAATATGATTTTTATATATTGAACGTCGAAGTAAAAATGTGACTTTTATATATTGAACGTCGAAGTAAAAATATGACTTTTATATATTGAACGTCGAAGTAAAAATATGATTTTTATATATTGAACATCGAAGTAAAAATATGATTTTTATATATTGAACATCGAAGTAAAAATATGATTTTTATATATTGAACATCGAAGTAAAAATATGATTTTTATATATTGAACATCGAAGTGGCTACGGGCAAAGAAAGTGATATCGACGAGAACAGTGAAGATTTCCTGCATTGGAAGTGCCGTGGAGATTAGGATAGCTATCGGTGAGAATTTCTCACCTTTCAATTTCTTTTTCTAGTTATATATATACTAGGATGCAGACGGTGCTTAGTAGCACCCGACACGATCGTCCACAGACCATGGACTTGTTTGTTTGATTGCAAAAATTAGTTAGATTATTTGGTTTGAATTGAATTGTTTGGTGAAATGAAATTGATTTGATTGATGTGTGAATGGCGTGGGCCTTCACTAGACCGGGGATAAGGCTAGGCCTCGTCCCGTTTCTAGTATCGTGCCGTTATGCCGCCGAAATTTTCTAAAAATAAGTTAGAAAAATAAAGATAACATTTTATTTAATAAATGAACTGAATAGAAAATTCATAGGTTGAATAAAATAGTTTGATCGATAAAACTATAATTTTTAACGTGAATGTGAATAAATAAATATTCATTTACAAACCGGACGGTTTGTTTATGTACACCTATTTGAAGGACATTGATTGGGACGATAAATTTTACACATCGCCCAACTGCACAAATAAAAATATGTGTTTGATTGCTTGAAACCCCACATGGGTATTGGGATGATATTTGACTTACACTAATCCCGATTGTTTAGTTATATGTCGATCGATTGATTGACAGGCTGTTATAAGCGTTGAATATTTATATTTGATGCTTAGACAGTGTAGAATGCACTTTGGATGATGGTTGATTATTCATCGTTGTTGATATATACATGTGTTGTAGAAAATCCATATAATTAACATTATATGGTAATTGATTGGGCCTCATTCCAGTTTTGAAAAAAAGAAATATTTGAAAAGGAAATATTTAGAAATATATGAAAAAGAAATATTAAAAAAAAGAAATATTTGAAATAGAATATTTGAAAATAGGAATATATGAAGCCGTGTTGATTAGATTGACGCCATTTTGACGTGAACGATATTTATATCGATTTTATTCATTTTTCAACGAATATTGAAATAGATTTGCAATTCGAATTGAAATTGAATTGAATTGAATTAGAACTGAAATTGAATTAGAAATCAATTTGAATTAAAATCGATTTGAAATTGAATATAATAGTTGAAATTGCTTTTGAAACGAATTTAAAACTATTTATATAATTCGTTATAAATAGAAATCGACGAAATATATATTATATATATTATATATATAATATAATGGCCTGAATAGAACGCGCCGCGGCAATTCGCGAATTTCGACCATTTATTTCAAACGGACATTACGGGAGATCCGACCGTCGGATTCTCCTAAAACCGGAACCGTTGGGTTCGTATCGAAAAGAGCTTTCTAACGAATATTAGAAATTAGAAATCTAACAGTTGGATTTGGAATTATGTCCAAATCAAATTTGAAAAAGGTCGTTGTAAGTGCAGTTCGATGGCCGTTGATGGAAATCGACTATACGGGCCTTGATAAAATTATTAAAAATAGTAATAATTTGTGTAAAAATCATAAGAAATGATTTGTGAAGATTGGGATGAAAAACTCCATATTTGAAAATATAAAAATAGATTTTTATCGAAATGAACTTGTTTTGAACTTGAATTATAATTCTATTTATTTTTAAATAAATAAATTGAATTGGAAAAGGTTTTTAAAAATAACCAGAATTTCCAATGATTGCATTGGAGTGGATTTGAATCGAAATTGTCTTCGGAATATTTCGATGTTGGAATTCGTGATTATACGGATGTTGTTATGGATATTTGAAAGATATATATTTATATCGTTATTGCCAATACGACATTTGTTAATCGTAGAATTTGATATTGAATATAAGCCGATATATTTTCTATTCAGAGCCTTGTATTGAATATCAAATGTGATTTGGGTTAGTCGTGAATGGTGTCTTCATTAACACTGTTCTTGAACCCAGTTGAGAAAAGATTAAATCTTTTATTTAGATTTAATGAAGAGTACCAATTAAACAATATTTAATTGGAATTGAATTGATATTGATTCTTGGGTTTATCGTGAATGGTGTTTTTAAATAACACTCGTTCTTTAACCCGATAATTAATGGAATGTGAATTTGGGTTTATCGTGAACCGTGTTAAATGACACTGATTCTTTAACCCAGTTAACGATTAAATCTAAGTGGAGTTTTAATGAATCTTTAATTAGATTGAAATAATCGAAATGGAGTATCACCAGTTTTGCTCCAGGCGTTAGTTAAATCTTTAATTAGATTTGAATGTGAAATGGTAATTGAATTTACCGATAACACCGTGGTGTTAGATACGAAGTATAACCAGTTTTACTTCATGGGATGAATAGGTTGGGATTGGGAAATTAAAACAAATGATTACTTCGGTAGGGTCCGTTAATTCCGACTAGTTGAATCGAAATTCAAAAGATGATTAAAGAATAAATTCAAGGAATTTATCTTGGATAAAATTAATGGGAACCTTTCCCTATGAATGGGAAATTTAGAAACTGACTGTCGGTTAGCCAAGCAGAATGGTTTTCTGGATATTGATCTGATGTTGGTTTCGGCCTTCGGGGTTAATATTTGGGAAATTATTCTCTTGATTAATTTACGGTTAGTGACTGATGAATTGGAATGAGGCGTATGTTGTGTTTGTGTAACACTTATTTAAAATATACGCGAGTTATTCGGAAAGACCGGGTTTATCCCATTCTAAATAACTGATACGACGATAAGTCGAAGATGAAGACGGTGGTCGAAGACCGGAAGTCTTCACGTCGTTTGTATAATTACTGATGATCTTGATTGGGATGTACACCCAAGAAGATGGAAACAGTTAGTGATCGTCCAGACGTACTTGGAGATTGATGGATATGCGAGGTACTAGGTGCCTCCGGTTTCGTTCAGACCCAGAACGGACTTGTAAATGGACTGTGTGTCTGACATTGGATTTTAGTCCGTGTGATTGATCTCTATTAAATATATATCTGTTTGGCGGCGGAGAATTTATTCTCTTACTTAACGCCCTTCTCTGAGACGTACGAGCTCGGGTTATATATTGATGGATATCAAATGCATGGAGTGAATTGCCTATGTGGCATGCCTAAGTGGCAAATAATCAAGGCTTCTGTTGAAAAGCAAAGTCTTGTGGTTGATGATCAAAGCACAGCCTTTGTGGCATAGCTTTGTGTAACGTTGAATCGCGAGCCTCACACCCCGGTATGAACCAGAAACGGGAGAAAGGACCTCAGGGAGGGCCTACGTTTCCTCCTAGCTAAAAGTGGCGTCAGTGGTTTTACACGCCCTGACGAGTTTGACTTATGTGGTCGTTGCTGTTGCGAGGCGCCTCGGTTAGATCGGACGATCCGGGTCCGATGGAGTCATTCGTTGGCTCGCTTACGCCCCAAAGGGCGGCGAAACGTAGTGCTCAGGCATTTTAATCCACTCCGTATGGACCGGCCCTGACGATCCAAGGGTCGATGCGTTCTGATCCTAAGACTCGGGCTAGGCAGTCTCGAATTCGGTAAGGACTATCTTTTGCCTTGGTTCATGACGGAAACCCAATTTCCAAATACGTGACATTTGCGGTTTTATTTGTAGAGCCTAGTATGGCGACATAGTGGGATGGGGCGCTTATGCCGTCTATGATTGATACTTATGATTTGAAGTTGTTTTATACACTATGCACTTATTATAGTATCAAATGATTTGTTTTAAACGTATCAAGCATTCTTGGCTATTATAAGGTAAAAACCCTCTCCCCCGGCTTGCGTTGCATTGTGTGATAGGACCTGGGTCTTATAATAGCTTCATTTTTCTTTATTTAGCATTGCGCTGTTGTTTTATGCACTGGTATTCTTGGGAGGAAACCCGTTCCGCGTTAGCGGCGTGGTCCCTTGATTTACCTAACTTTAAAAATAAAGACTAATAACTGTTTTAGTTCTCACACCAGTCCCATGACTGACCTGGAGTTTATTGTTTTGACCTAAACTCTGGGTGCCCTTATTTTGACACGGGCAGCTAGTAGTTTTGGTTTTGCAGATTTATATTCACAGGATCCTGGTTTACAGTCGGAATGATATCCGGAAAGCTTTGTATCCGTATATCTCTTCTAGTTGTGTAATGAATTATTTTCCGCTGCTATGTATCTAAATGTAATTTAAATCTCTGATATTTCTGTGTAATATTTATTTGTTTATACTCTGTATATTCTTGTATTCTGATGCATTGTTGTAATATTCAATGAAATGTTCTTTTGTCTACGTTCTGTTGTGGCTTGTTCTCAAATTATTCGCTCTTTCCTTTACGGGGAAGTAACGGGTTTTCACACGTTTCGACGTCGAAATAAAAATCACCTTTTTTGAAATTTAATTAATTAAATAAATAGAAAAAAAAATCTCTCCCCCTTAAACTCCTCAGCCCCCCCCCCCCGTTCGATTAATTTCAAAGAAGAAAAAAAATTGGAGAAGGAAGGGGGAGGAGCCGCCGCTCCTCCACTCGTCGCCGTCGCGGTGGCGTAGAACACCCCCCCTTTTCGATCCCTCTTCTTCTCCTCCTCCCCGTTGAAACCCGCGAGCCACCCAAATCCCGCCGCCTCCCTCTTCTCTTCTTCCTCCTCTTCCTTTCTTCCCTAACCGAAGTCACGAGCCCCTCCACGCCACAACCCGCTGCCGGCCACCTGCCCTTGTCCACCGCGATCCCCCTCCGCCTGAACGCCGCTGAAACCCCTTCCCCTCTTCTAAAAAAAAAACCAATGTAAGTTCCCATTCTTTTATTTATTTATTTATTTATTATAGTAAAACTGAATTTTATGTATGATAGAAATGAATTTTATTTCTTTATTTTTAATCATCAAAGTTAGAATTTTTAACCATCAAAGTTAGATTTTTTATATAATAAGAAAGTTTATATTTTTATGTTAGGAAAGGTTATATTTTAATTATATAAAGAGTCGATTTTGAATATGGTAAAGATTAGATTTTTAAAAGAGAAAAGATTAGATTTTTAAAATAGAAAAGATTAGATTTTTAAAATAGAAAAGATTAGATTTTTAAAAATAGAAAAGATTAGATTTTTGAAATTTGAGAAGGCAAAATCTTTAAATTGAAAAGGCGAAATCTTTATATAGAGAATAGCGTGATAAAAATATAATCTTTATTTTATGAACACCGTTGAATAAAAATAGAATTTTTATCTATATAGTAGCGATGTAAAAATAGAATTTTTATCTATATAGTAGCGGTGTGAAAATAGAATTTTAATCCATATAGCGTGATTATAAAAATGAGATTTTTTATATATTGAATAGCGAAGTAAAAATTCGATTTTTATATATTGAATTGCGAAGTAAAAATTCCATTTTTATATATTGAATAGAGAAGTGAAAATTCGATTTTTATATATTGAATAGCGAAGTAAAAATGTGATTTTTATATATGTAGTGACTACGGGCGACGAAAGTGACAAAAGGCGAGAAAGACGAAGATTTCTACATAGGAAGAGTCGTGGAGTTGGGATAGCTATTGGTGAGAACTTCTCACTCTAAATTTCTTTTTCTAGCTATATATATATACTAGGATGCAGACGGTGCTTAGTAGCACCCGACACCCGTCATCCACAGACCATGGATGGCTTGTTTGTTTAATTGATGTGTTGTGAAATTTGTTTGTGTTGTTGATGTGAAATCGATAATAAATGTAGATGTGTGGAAATAAATTAATTATAGTTAAAAATACAATTTTTAATGTGAATGTGAGTAAATAAATATTTATAAACAAATTGGCCGATTTGTTTATATACACTAATTTGACTAATATTGATTGGGTTGATAAATTTTACACATCGCCCAACTGAATAAATAAAAATCTGTGTTTGTTGATTTGAAACCCCACACGGGTGTTGGGATGATATTTGGGTACACTAATCCCAATTATTTAATTGTATGTCGATCGATTGGTCGACAGACTATGTAAGCGTCGATTATTTATATTTGATGCTTATGCAGTTGTGTGGTGCACTTTGGATGATGGTTGATTGTTTATCATTGCTATTATATACATGTGTTGTATGGAATCCATATAATTAACGTTATATGGTGATTGATTGGGCCTCATTCCAATCGGGAAAATAATGAATATTATAAAGGAAATTCATGTGTTGAATATAAAATTATTCAAGTGTTGAGTAAAATATTTTAATAATAAAATTTACATCTTTATCATATTTAAAATTAAAACTACTTCACGGTAGATTCTAATTAAAAATCAAACGATAGATACCATAGTTTTATAAAATATTTTACATAACAAAAATAGTGATGTGTTGACAGTACTCATGTGTTGAGATTAGTCGTGTGTTGAAAGAAATATAGATTCATGTGTTGAATAGAATAAATATTCATTTGTTGAATAGAATAACGAATTTTTGAAATATAAAGCCGTGTTGATTAGAGATGCGTTATTTTGACGCGAACGATATTTATATCGATTTTATTCGTTTTATAATGAATATTGAAAAGTGATTTCAAAATTTAATATTTTGAAATGAAATTCAAATTAAATTAGATAAAAAAAATCAAATTGAAATTTTATTGAATCAATTTGAAATGAATTCGAATCGAATAATAAATGAATTCGATTCGAATTGAATAGAAAGTGAATTTGAATTCGAACTGAATAGAAATGAATTCAAATTGAATTAAATTGAAATTGAATTAAAAACGAATTGAAATCATTTTGAATGAAATTTAAAACGAACTGAAATTGAATTGAAATCAATTTGAAATGAATTCGAATTGAATTAAATAGAAGGCAAATTCAAATTGAATTGAAACGAATTAGAATTAGAATTGAATTGAAACGAATTAGAATTTGAATTGAATTGAAACGAATTTGAATTCGAATTAAATAAAATTGAAAATAATTCGAATTGAATTGAAATCAAATCGATTTGAAATTGAAGGTGAAGTTGAAATTGTTTTTGAAACGAATTTAGAACCATTTATAAAATACGTTTTAAAAGGAAATCGATGAAATATATATAATATATATATATATATATATAATAGCCTGAATAGAACGCGCCGCGCCGCGGCAGTTCGTGAATTTCAACCATTGACTTCGAATTGACGTTGCGGGAGATCCGACCGCCGGATTCTCCTAAAATCGGAACCGTTGGGTTCATATCGAAAAGAGCTTTCCAATGAATATTAGAAATTTGAAATCTAACGGTTGGATTTGGAATTATGTCCAAATAAAATTTGGAAAAGGTCGCTGTAAGTGCAGTTCGATGGCCGTTGATGGAAATCGACTGTACGGGCCTTGATAAAATTATTAAAAATATCTATAATTTGTGTAAAATCATAAGAAATGATTTGGGAAAAATTGGGCAGAAAAATTCCATATTTGAAAAGATAAAAATAGATTTTTGTCGAAATGAACCAGTTTTTCTCCAAAGCGATAGTTAAATCTTTAATTAGATTTGAATGTGAAATGGTAATTAATTTTACCGATAACACCGTGGTGTTAGATATGGGGTATTACCAGTTTTCTACATGGGATATATAGGTTGGGATTGGGAAATAAAATAAATAATTACTTCGGTGTGGTTCGCTAATCCTGACTAGTTTCAAATGATATCCAAAGGAAGATTAAAGAATAAATTTAGAAAAATTTATCTCGGATAAAATTAATGGGAACCTTTCCCTAAGAACGTGATTTTGTGAATAAAAGAATACTCTGAATTGGAATGAGGCGTTCGTTGTGTTTGTGTAACATTTGTTTATTATATACGTGGTTTATTCAGAAAGGCTGGGTTATACCCATTCTGAATAACCGATTCGACGAGATGTCGAAGATGAAGACGGTGGTTGAAGACCGGAAGTCTTCACATCGTTTGGGTGATTACTGATGATCTTGATTGGGCTGTACACCAAAGATGAGGGAAACAGTTGGTGATCCTCCAGACGTACTTGGAGATGGATGGGTATGCGAGGAAAGTGCTTCTGGTTTCGTTCAGGCCCAGAGCGAACTTGTAAATGGATTGTGTGTCTGATATTGGATTTTATTCTGTGTTGATTGATTTCTATTAAATATACATCTGTTTGGCGGCGGAGAATTTATTCTCTTGCTTAACGCCCTTCCCTGAGACGTACGAGCTCAGAGGTTGTATATCAATGGACATCAGTCGCATGGAGTGAGTTGCAAGTGTGGCACGCGTAAGTGGCAATTGATCAGGGCTTCTGTTGGAAAGAAAAGTCTTGTGGTTGATGATTAAAGCACAGCCTGTGTGGCGTAGATTTGTGTATAACGTGAATTCGCGTGCCTCACACCTCGGTATGAGTCAAAAACGGGAGATGGACCGCTGGGAGAGCACGACGTTTCTTTCTAGCTAGGGTGGTGTCAGTGACCTACCAGCCCTGACATTTATATACTTTTCACCTGTGTGGTTGTTGGAATGCGAGGCACCTCGGTTATAGGTTTGTAAGGACCGGGAAACGTGTGTTCAGGAATTGACAATCCTCAAAGTTAAGAGAGGACCGGCCCAGCCGATTCCAAGGATCAAAGTGGGGTCCTGGGACATTTGCTAGAGTGTCTCGAACGTGGAGATGAGCTTGCCCCTTGCCTCGACTCATGACGGAAATCCAATTTTCAATACGTGACATTGCGGTTTTAATTGTAGAACTAGTAAGGCGACATAGTAGATGGTAGCTATGCCACTTATGATTGATATTTATGATTGAAATTGTTTTGACACTATACACCTATAATAGTATCAAATAATGTGTTTTAAACGTATCAAGCATGCTTTGGCTGTTATAAGGGAAAACCCTATCCTCCGGCTTGCGTTGCATTGTGTGATGGGACCTGGTTCTTATAACAGCTTCATTTTTCTTTATTTAGCATTGCGCTGTTTGTTCTATGCACTGGTATTCTTGGGAGGAAACCCGTTCCGTGTTATACGGCGTGGTCCCTTGATTTACCTAACTTTAAAACCAATATTAATAACTGTTTTAGTTCTCACACCAGTCACATGACTGACCTGGAGTTTATTATTTTAACCTAAACTCTGGGTGCCCTTATTTTCGACACGGGCAGCTAGTAGTTTTGGTTTTGCAGATTTATATTCACAGGATACTGATTTACAGCTGGAAAGATGCTCGAAAAGCTCTGTATCCGTGTATCACTTCTAGTTGTGTTTTGTATATTTTTCCGCTGCGATGTATTTAAATTTTATTTAAATCTCTGATATTTGTTAAATGCAATTTAATCAGTTATACTCTGTATATTCTTGTATCTAATGGAATTGTTGTAATAACAATGAAATGTTCTTCTGTATGCGTTCTATTTTGTCTTGTCCTCAATTCTATCCGTGCTTTCCTCCACGGGGATGTTCGGGTCGTCTCAGTTGGTATCAGAGCTTTGGTTTACAGAGCTCGAGAACAAGACACATTAGAACCATATGAAAGAATTCATCAGATATTGGATTAGTAATATCCAATTAGAATGACTCGTTAGAGATAGGATCAGTAGTATCCTAGAACGAGTGTGAAGAGTATAATTTTCAAATGAAAACAATTTTGTTTTGAAAATTTAAATCGCTTTATACGTATTTGAATATTTATTTATTTTGAATTTGGACAATCGAGTATATATAGATTTCGCGTATACGCGTCATGAACGTATAGTCGAAATTTTAATATACTGGATAGATATAGAATCACATTCTAGACACCCGGGGATAATTCTGATGATGTGGCCACATCATCAGTATTTATATTCGAGCGACGAAGGTGTGATTTCTATATATTTCCATTAGACTGGTGTGAGAACCAAAACTAACATAGCTAGAATACATTGTTGTGATTTGGCATCAAAAACATGATTTTCTGTATATATATCAAAATTATGAATTTGAAACTCTAATTCACTAATTGATTGATGTTTGTGTTGTTTGTTTATTTGTTTGATAATTTTGAACCATTATGCCTAATAGATTCGAATAGTGAATTGTATTGAAAATTAGTCGCATTTGCTTGTATATACATGTACTTACATTGAACAGGTCATGGCAAGGAGGCTAGAGCCGAAGAATAAAATTTGTTTGCCCGACAAATAGGTACATGTTTACTATATAATTTACTGTTTTGTTTGGGTGATGATGATTTTATAAGCCTATTGGCTAGCCGCTTGGCTTTTTCTTTTTCTTTTTGAGATCATAAGGCCTGTATGGCAATTTCGGGATTTTCCCGTGCTCCCGGTGCAGGGGAGGTTATGGTGAAATTTTTCGAAAATTTAGGGTGTTAGCTAAATTTTTGAAAAATTTGAAAAGTTCTTAGAAACTGAAAAGTTGAAGAACTTAAGCCGTAGTGAAAACACTGGAGGTTGAGTTGATATGTGAAACAACTTTCGGCTTTGTTCCTTTTCTAGGACGAAAACTTTTAAGTGGGGGAGATTGTAACAACCCGAAATACTGGGCCAGTTTAAAATATTTATTTTGGCAATTTTAGCGAATTTTGAACATTTAAAATAGATTATTTTAAATAATATCGACGAGGAATTTATTTTGAATAGAAATAGAACGTATATATTATATACGTCGTCGTTACAATATAAATAATTATATATAATTATGAATAGAATTGAAAATGGCGCGGTAGTTCGATAATTCGATTTCAAACTTCAATTGAACGTACCAGGTGCAAAATAAACCAGATTTTAGTGAAACCAAAAATAGTGGAATCTATTCGTGAATATCTTTCCAACGAAACCAAAAAATCAAAATTTCATAGCGGGGATAAAAAGATATGTCCAGTTGAAATTTCAGAATAGTCGCTATGGAATTCAGGCCCTTAAAAATGGGAATTTTGCAAACGACCTCGGATTTCGACGAAACCACTTTTGTAGGGTCCGTGATGTCAAATTATTGCTAGATTCCAAATTTCATAATTTTTCGAATCAATATTTGAGCGTGGCAAAGGAAAACGTGTTTGACCAGTTTCAGTTGATTTTAATCGACTGGAAAATGGCCATTTTTCAAACGGTCTCAGAATTCGACGAAACTAGTTTTGTTAGGACCGTATCGTCAATACGAAGCTAGAAAATATTTTTCGAGAATTTTTACAGTTAGTATACGACCCCGGTAAATTGAAATGTGCGTTCAAATTCAATATGTAGAGTATATGTTGATTTTAACGGAAACTGATCGAAATGATCGAATCAGCCTACGATACATATCCCATTGTGTTCGGAATGGGGGTGAAACACTATGGACGACAGGCGGTGGGCCCGTTTCGAGGTCAAAATAAAAAGTCACCTTTTTTGAAATATAATTAATTAAATAAATAGAAAAAAAATCTCTCCCCCTTAAACTCCTCAGCCGCTCCCCCCCCCCCCCCCCCCCCCCCGTTCGATTAATTTCAAAGAAGAAAAAAATTGGAAAAGGAAGGGGGAGGAGCCGCCGCTCCTCCCCTCGTCGCCGTCGCGGTGGCGCAGAACACCCACCCTTTTCGATCCCTCTTCTTCTCCTCCTACCCGTTGAAACCCGCGAGCCACCCAAATCCCGCCGCCTCCCTCTTCTCTTCTTCCTCCTCTTCCTTTCTTCCCTGCCCGAAGTCGCGAGCCCCTCCATGCCAGAACCCGTTGCCGGCCATGTGTCGATCCCAAAACCCCGTGACACGGTGTTAAGGATAATCATTGGAATATAACACATTAATCATCATTAGCAGATCACAGACAATAGCATAAACAGAAAATAGAATAATTTACACACATATGACAGCGGAATCATATAGATATCATCACATCAGAGAAGCACAGTACATGATACAACTTAGTGCATAATGATACATAATCAGTCTACATCGCCAGGGGCGGAATCATACATAAAGAGTACTCAAAATAAATATCAGTCTACATCGCCAATGGCGGAATTATAATATAGACATAATAATGGCGGAGAAAATCCAATTCAGCACGGTGTAGTGAAGCCTCGCCATGAGCCAAAAGGTGCGTCAGAAACCTGTAACTAGGCTGCCCGTGTGAAAATGAGGGCACCCGAGTTTGCAAGGTGAAACAAACTACGAGTCAGTCATGGGACTGGTATGAGAAATCTATTCAACTTATTAACAACAATAATAAGGCAAATCAAAGGACCACGCCACTTTCGCGGAACGGGTTTACTCCAATGAGTGCTAGTGCATGAAATAAAGTAAATGATTAAATCAACGCAATGCTTTTTATAAAATGAAGCCATTATAAGACTCAGGTCCCATCACACAATGCAACGCAAGCCGGAGGATAGAGTTTTCCCTTATAATGGCCAAAGATGCTTCATACGAATAAAACAAAAGTGTTTGATATTATTACTAGTGCATATATGTTTCAAAAGCAAATTCAATCATAAATCTCAATCCTAGACGGCATGGGTACCATATATCATGTCGCCATACTAGTAATACAATCACATCCGCATATATCGTATTGGAAATTGGATTCCTTCATGAGTCGAGGCAAGGGGCAAGCTCCTCTCCGATTCGAGACACTCTAGCAAATGTCCCAGGACCCCACTATGATCCTTGGATCTTCAGGGCCGGTCCTCTCTTACTTTTGAGGATTGGCAATTCCTGAACACACGTTTCCCGGTCCTTACAGACCTATATCGAGGCGCCTCGTATTCCAACAACCACATAGGTGAAAAGTATATATAATGTCAGGGCAGGTAGGTCACTAACACCACCTTAGCTAGAAAGAAACGTCGTGCTCTCCCTGTAGTCACTCTCCCGTTTTTGACTCATACCGAGGTGTGAGGCTCGCGAATTCACGTTATACACAAAGCTACGTCACACAGACCATGATTTGATCATCAACCACAAGACTTTGCTTTGCAACAGAAGCCTTGATCATATACCACTTAGGCGTGCCACACAGGCAATCCACTCCATGCGGCTGATTTCTGTCAATACATAACCTCTGAGCTCGTACGTCTCAGAGAAGGGCGTTAAGCAAGAGAATAAATTCTCTGCCGCCAAACAGATATATATTTAACAGAGATCAATCAACACAGAACAAAATCCAATGTCAGACACACAGTCCATTTACAAGTCCGTTCTGGGTCTGAACGAAACCGGAGGCACCAATTCCTCGCATATCCGTACAATCAACAGTATGTTTGGACGGCTACTACTTCAATTCCTTCATGGTAGCTACTCCAGTCACGAGTATCAGTAGCGCCCATCCATCCAATGTGGAGATCGTCGGTCTTCAGCCGTCTTCGACTCTTTGACTTCTCAACGTCGATCGATTATTTGAAATGAGATAAACTCGGCCTTTTCAAATAACCCACGTATATTTAGATTTTTAAATCAATCAATCACATGGTTGGACTATTCAACAATCACATTTCAGTTATTTAGTTATAATTTTCATGTCAAATACATTCAACCATCACATATCAATTATTTAGTTATAATTTTCATGTCAAATACATTCAACCATCACATATCAAGCAAACACAACAAGATTGGTTTATTTCCACTCTATATCGTCCATAATATCTTATAACGATATATCGCCGTTTTTATTTAATTTAAAACGGCCATATTTAATTAAACGACGTTTCAGGTCGTTTCGATGCACTGGCGCTGCTTTCCACTAATTTTGTTTTACACATATAGGAAAATCTAACCGTTGGATCTTCACAAATTTTACATCATTAGGAAGGTCATTTCAAAACGAATCCAACGGTTTCAGTTTTGGGAAAATCCGACGGTCGGATCTTCCACACTAACCATTTGAAGTTACGATTTCAATTTACGAACTGCAGCGTCATTATTCGATTTAATTTAATTATATTTATATATATATAAATATAATCGTTTCTGGCGCTGTTTTTCTTCAGTTTTGAATTGAACATTCCAGACAATCCAACCGTCGGATCTTCACAAAGTCGGTGCCGTTGGAAAGATATTTCCAAGGCGAACCCAACGGTTGAGGCTTCGGGAAAATCCAATGGTCGGATCTTCCGCACTAGTCGTTTGAAATCACGGTTTCAAAATATGAACTGCACGGCCACGTTTCGTTTTAATTCTATTTATATTTATATATTTATATAAATATAGTTCATTCAAAAATTCCTATATCGTTTCCACTTCAATTATTTCACTAACGCCTTTAATTTTTGGAAAATTTCGCCATAACCTCCTTTGTACGGGAGGGTCTGGGAAAATTCCCAAATAGCCACACGGGCGTCTCATATCAAAAAGAAAAAGAAAAAAAGCCAAGCGGCTAGCCAACAGGCTCATAAAATCATCACCCAAACAAAGCGGTAAATGTGTACCTATTTGTCGGGCACAAAATTCTATTTCTCTTCTCTAGCCCCTTTTGTTTTAACCTGTTCAATAGATATGCATGTACATATATACAATTCCTAACATTTATCCTTTTCCATTCAATTTCATATTTGATTTGCTTTGGTTTAAAAACACCATTCATTCTAATGTTGCATGCATAGGCTAAAATCATATCATTAGCTAGTTAATGTATATTTCAACTCCTGCACGTTTATTTGAACAAGTGGCTATTTTTAACACTTCACATTTCAAAGATGATAATTTTGGCGAACTAAAATAGATTTCAACACATGACTATTTTATTTAGTTCCTATGCATGTTAAAAATAATATTTCTTTCACAAATATTATTTCAACGTCCGCATGTCTCTAGCATATCACACATATGACAAAAATGATATTTTTATCGTTCAAAATATTTATTCAACCAATGGATGGTTTCAACACGTCATAGTTTAAATAAAAATGTAATTTTTATTGTTTGATCTTTTTATTCAACACATGAACTTTTACACTAAACACGCTTCTCAACAAATGAGCATTTCCACACATGGATATTTTATTTATGTTATTCATATTGGAAAGATGAGATTTTTATTGTTGAAACTATTTATATAAGGCGAATATTTTTCTTACTTCATATATAATAAAAATGTGATTTTTATTGTTTAAACACTTCGTTCATTCACAAACGAATTTAATTTTCACACAACACTTTTCAACACATGAACAATTTCCACACATGGATATAGTTTCAACACATGACTTTAATTTCAATGCATGAAAATAATTTCAACATATGAAAATAATTCTAATACACAAAGATTATTCAAAATTTCGGCAGCATAACGGCAGGGTAGTTAAAACCGGCACCGTCCCTAGTACGGCTCCTCGCTCTACCTTAAAACCTCGCGGTTCTTGACAATGGGGATTCATGCATCTAATTCGCACGCAGGCGGCATGTTTATTTTTTTATTTCCACAAATATTTCCAATTCATTTCAATCACCAATGGGTATTTTTCAACCACAACCAAACAATATCAACCACAAACAATTATTCAACCATTCGTATTTTTCATCCAATATTTCACACCAATTCACCACAATAAATATCGTCCATGGTTTGTGGACGAGGGGAGTATATATATATAATATAATATATATTTGCTATATTTCACTAGCATTTCAACACATATATCAATTATTCTATGTATGTAAAAATTCATACTTCGCTCATATAGCTTACCCTACGCATGTACATGAGGTATACAACACGTATGTAATTTATATTTCACTTATATAAATTATACACGACATTTTCCATTCAATTTCACGTTAATTTAGATTTCTCACCTTGGTTTTCTGAACGCTAAAAATCGATATGATGTTAGAAAAATCCGCAGCTTCTTCTATTGGGTAGAGAGCTTCCTTGCAGTCTCGATGTTTCCTGTTTCATCGAATTTCGTCAACATACCAAAAAGATATGATTTTTCAAAGTGTAAAGTTCAAAGAAAAACTCACTTTCACGAAGCTTCAAAACTAGGTTTACGGTTTTCGCGAGAACCGGGGCACGAGGGGACGATTAGGGAGTTGGACGTGTTAGAGCTTCGAGAGGGCTACAGGCGCGCGGCGGTTTGGTGGGGTTCGGTGGTGCAGATCGGCGGCGGCGGCGGCTTTAAGGTCGGAACTTTGGACGGGGATATCTCGACGTAGAGGCGACGATAGGGGGAGCTCCTTATATGGATTTGAAGAGGGGAGGGAGAACTACAAAAAGTTGAACTGGGGGAGGAGCTAATTCGAGCTGTGGCGATCGGAAATCGCCAGGGAAGGGGAAAAATGGTTTCCGTCGTCGATGTCGGAATCGGGGGGGGGGGGGGGGGGGGGGGTTTCTGATAATTTTTTTTTTTAATTTATGAATGGAGAAATATGATTGGTCGAGGATTATATTTAATTTTTAAATTGTGTTTTCTCAAACGAACTCCTTTTTAAACCCAACGACTGTCGCCCCTAGCTAAATACCCCCATTCCGGACACAATGGGATATGTTTCGTAGGCCAATTCGACTGTTACAGTCATTTATTTTTCAAATTAAAGTATAAAACATTTAATTTTTAACTCTGAGCGCACATTTCAATTTGCCAGGTCCACAAACTAATTCGAAAAATTCCAGAAAAATAAATCTAGCTATGTTTTGACACTACGGTCCCAACAAAACTAGTTTCGTCGAATTCTGAGGTCGTTTGAAAAATGGCCATTTTCTGGTCGATCCAATTTAACAGAAATCGACCAAACACATTTTCTTTTGCCACGCTCACATACTAGCTTCAAAAATTATGAAATTTGAAACCTAGCAATAGTTTGACATCCCGGACCCAACAAAAGTGGTTTCGTCGAATTCCGAGGTCGTATGCAAAATATCAATTTTCCAGGGCTATATATTCTATATACCGACTCTTCTGAAAATTCATTCGGCCATAACTTTTGATTCCCGTTATGAAACTTCGATTTTTCAGATTCGTTAGAAAGATATTGACTAACAGATTTAAATATTTTCGGTTTCGCTAAAATCCGTTATATTTTCCACCCTGCATAGTCGGTCAAAGTTTGAATTCAAATTTTCAAACTGACTCACTATTTATAATTCACTATTTTATTGAAATATTCTATTTCAATTGTTCAAATTCCTTTGAAATAATCAATTTAAAATTTTTAAATTGGCTCGTATTTTCCGGGTTATTACAATCTCCCCTACTTAAAACTTTTCGTCCTCGAAAAGGAAATAACAGTAAAGTAGGAAATAAAATGTAAATGCAAAGTATTGTAAAGGTACCTTGCACTGGAGTTAGTCAGAGATATCCACTCTGCATTTGGTGTAAGCTTGCTTAATGCTTTCCTCCGTTTCCCAAGTACAGTCTCTAGGATCACTGCTCCACTGCACTTTAACTAAATGAACCTTTTTGCATCTGAGTTCTCTGGTTTCTTTGCCAACAATTTTTAATGGCTCTCTTCTGAGTGCTAATTCTGGAGTTATCTCCACATCCCGTTGCGCTGCTTCTTCTACAACAAGATCCGGATCATGCACATGTCTCCTAAGTTGAGATACGTGAAATACATTGTGCACTCCAGGCAACCAATCTGGCAATTGAACCCTATAAGCAAGAGTTCCAATTCGCTCAAGTATAGGAAAGGGACCAATAAATCTCGGTGCCAACTTCCCAGTCTTTCCAAATCTGATTACTCCTCTCATCGGAGAAACCTTTAAATAAACATGATCACCAACAGTAAATGTCAAATCTCTCCTTCTAGAGTCTGCATAACTTTTCTGTCGGCTTTGGGCGGTTTTCAATCGCTTCTTGATGAAGTCCACTTTATCAGATGCTTCCCTAATCATATCGGGCCCTAGTACAAGTCTGTTGCCAGGTTCTACCCAACATGCAGGAGATCTGCAGGGTCTGCCATATAATGCTTCAAATGGTGACATTCTCAAACTTGCTTGATAGCTATTGTTATAAGAGAATTCAGCCAAATGCAAATGATCTTCCCATGACCCACCAAAATCGATTATACAAGCCCGCAATAAATCTTCCAGAATTCTATTCACCCTCTCAGTTTGGCCATCTGTTTGGGGGTGATAAGCGGTGCTCATATTCAGTTTTGTTCCCAATTCTGTCTGGAAAGCCTCCTAGAACTTGCTAGTAAATAGGGGATCTCTATCACTGACTATGCTGATGGGAATTCCATGCAGCTTAACAATTTCTTTGAAATATAGTTGTGCTAGACTTTGGGCAGTTCTATTGGATCTGACAGGTATAAAATGGGCAGTCTTCGTGAAGCGATCTACGATTACCCAAATGCTGTCATTACCTTTCTTGGTTCGCGGCAAACCATCTATGAAATCCATGGAAATCTGTTCCCATTTCCAACTTGGGATTTCCAACGGTTGTAACAGTCCAGCTAGCTTCTGTTGGTCACTCTTGACCAATTGACAAGTAGGGCATCTGCTAACATACAAAGAAATATCTCTTTTCATTGCCTTCCACCAGAAAGTGCGTTTGATATCGTTGTACATTTTACTCACCCCAGGATGGATGCAAAATTTGGATTTATGGCATTCATCTAGCACTTCTCTTTTGAGCTCAGGAAGGTTGGGAACACAAATTCTCCCATTCAGCCTCAAAACTCCTTCTTTATTTATTTGAAAGCTCGAGGGTTCTCCTTCCTGGATTCTTCCTTTGATCTTTTGAATGAAATAATCATTCTTCTGGAGAGCACATATCTTATCGATCAAGCTAGGTGTAATTATAAGATGGGCAACAATTGCGGTTTTTCTACTAAGTGCATCCGCTACAACGTTAGCTTTCCCCGGCGTATACAAGATATCAAGATCATACGCTGCAAGAAATTCTAGCCAACGCTGCTGTCTCAGATTCAGATCTTTCTGGGTATATAAATACTTCAATGATTGATGATCTGTGTACAGTATAAATTTCTCGCCCAACAAGTAATGCCTCCAGATTTTCAAGGCAAAAACGATGGCTAGCAACTCAAGATCATGAGTCACATAATTCTTCTCATGCGGTTTCAATTGGCGGCTTGCATAAGCGACTACTTGGCCTCTCTGCATTAATACTGCACCAAGACCTCTAATAGAAGCATCTGTCCAAACCGTTAAATCCTGATTGCCATCAATAATTGTTAACACTGGAGCGGTGGTCAGCTTCGATTTCAATTCCTGGAAAGCTTCTTCACAGTCGGAAGTCCACTTAAACTTCTCATGTTTCTTTGTGAGCTTCGTTAACAGACCGGATATCTTCGAAAAATCCTTAATGAACTTTCGATAATAACTAGCCAACCCCATAAAACTTCTAACTTCTGTGGGAGTAGTGGGTTGTTTCCAGTCTTGAATCGCTATTATTTTGCTTGGGTCAACAGAAATTCCTTTCTCTGACACGACATGGCCAAGAAATTTAACTTCTTCTTGCCAGGACACATTTAGAGAATTTGGGTTTGAAGACGTTCTTCCTTAGAATCTCCAATACTTGTTCTAAGTGTTTTTCATGCTCGGGTTTTGATTTGGAGTAGATTAAAATATCATCGATGAATACGAGGACAAATTTATTCAGAACTCCCCTGAACACTCTATTCATTAGATCGACAAAGTATGCTGGAGCGTTGCATAGGCCAAATGGCATTACTAACCATTCATAAAATATGTCTGGACCTCTGAAAGCGGTCAAAGGAACACACTCTTCTACTATTCTCAATTGATGAAAACCTGTAGCTAGGTCCATTCGAGAAAATACTTTCGCCCCATTCAATTGGTCTAGCAAATCATCAATGCGGGGTAACGGATATTTATTTTTAAGCGTCTGTTTGTTGAGGTCTCGGTAATCAACACATAATCTAAGAGTACCGTCTGACTTCGGGACAAACACAACGGCTGCACCCCAATTAGAAAAACTAGGTCTGATTAGACCCTTCCATAACAGTTGACGAGTTTGATCGCCTAATTCTTCCTTTTCTTTCGGAGTCATTCTACGAATTGGATGTACCACTGGTCTGGCATTGGGAATTAGATCGATTCGGAATTCTATTTCTCTTTGCGGAGGTAAGTTTTCAATTTTTTCAAACACATCCGCATAGTTTCTAACAATCAGAATCTTTTCCATGGAGGTGGGGATAAGTTCTAATGCTGACCAGAATTCTTCTCTATTCGGATTCGAACCATGACAGGGAACCGTAATATATCCAAGCTTCGTTCGAATTTTAACGATTCTTTCCGCACAATTCACTTCGGCTTCATATTTCGTTAACCAATCCAGCCCGAGAATAATATCGAATTCGGGAAAATCCATAACGATTAAATCAAAAGGAAATTTATAGGAAGAATAAGAGATCGACACTCTACAATATGAACCGAGAGTAACAGGACCCCCTATCGGGTTATGAACTTCCACCGATTCTTTAAGCTTTCGCTGTTTTAACTTTAATTTGTGCACTGTGTTTTTAGCAATAAAACTACGCGATGCACCTATGTCAAATAATACAGAAACAGGAATATTTTTAATTGTAAGGGTACCTCCCAAAACATCGGGTTTACCTGCTCCATCGGAAGCAGCTGGCGGGCTAGACCCGTCATAGACATGAGCTACTATAGCTTTCTTCAGCAAAGGATAGTCTTTGACTAGATGATCAGTCTTGCGACAGTTGAAGCACGAGCGAGGGTTCTGAAAGCCTTGGCTCGAGCCTTGAGAATTTGTTTTCTGTCTCTTCGGAGCAGTGCAGACGTTTGAGTAGTGCCCCGGCTTACCACAGTTAAAGCAATTTCCTCTTGGCGACTTGCTAGTCTGAGGCTTTGAAGATGCTGCTTGGCTTGACTCGACCTGATTTACAGCAGGCTCGCGCTTGTTTCCGGCTTGGCTTCTAGCGCGATCCTGATCCAGATGCCTTTGATCAAGGTCTTCATAGTTGCATGTCATTTCCACTAGCTCGTTGAATTCCAGCTTAACATGGGCCATGGCCCTATCATGATATTGTCGTCTTAGTCCAAGGATAAACCTCTTATTTTTGGATTTCGCGGTGGCGACGAGTTCCAGAGCATAGGGCGACAACATTGTAAATTTGTTCAGATAATCTTGCACGGAAAGATCCCCTTGCTGGAGATTGGCGAAGTCATCGTGCATTCTTTCTAGAGCTTGTTCTGGGACATATTTCTCCTTGAAGAGTTCTTTGAATCCATCCCACGTTCTTCCAGCTTCTCTATTCCCGGCGGTAAGAGATTCCCACCAAAATTCAGCTTGTTCCTGCATAAGCCAGGCGCCCATAGTAGCTTTGTCTTCGTCTCCTAGCCTTAGGCCTTCAACAATTTTCTCGCATGTTTTGAGCCATGCAAGGGCCTCTATTTCGGTGCCAGTTCCCGAGAAGGTCTTGCCTCCTAAGTTCTTATATCTCTTAGCTACACGGTCAAGCTCGAAGTATTGAGCTGCCGGAGGTTGTATCAAAGGTCCTTCTTGAGCTGGGATTTCTCCCCTTCCTCGGCCTCGGCCGGCACGGCCTCCTCTAGCGGCAGCTGCTCTGGTAGCCATTTGTCAAATTCTGTATAAGCAACGAAAAAAGTCAGCTAACAGAAATGATACTCTATTGCATAGTTAAGCAGAAATTTCTACGGAAAGATAACGATGGACTGATCAATTGTTTTTGCTATTCTGCTCGGCTCATTCTAGGACTTTACTAGTCCTATCTCTAATGAGCGACTCGCCTTAGAATACTACTGATTCTATTTTGACGAAGTGTTTAATGTGTTACACTCCAGAACTAAGGTTAACCAAAGCTCTGATACCAGCTGTGACGATCCCAAAACCCCGTGACACGGTGTTAAGGATAATCATTGGAATATAACACATTAATCATCATTAGCAGATCACAGACAATAGCATAAACAAAAAATAGAATAATTTACACACATATGACAGCGGAATCATATAGATATCATCACATCAGAGAAGCACAGTACAGGATACAACTTAGTGCATAATGATACATAATCAGTCTACATCGCCAGGGGCGGAATCGTACATAAAGAGTACTCAAAATAAATATCAGTCTACATTGCCAATGGCGGAATTATAATATATACATAATAATGGCGGAGAAAATCCAAGTCAGCACGGTGTGGTGAAGCCTCGCCATGAGCCAAAAGGTGCGTCAGAAACCTGTAACTAGGCTGCCCGTGTGAAAATGAGGGCACCCGAGTTTGCAAGGTGAAACAAACTACGAGTCAGTCATGGGACTGGTATGAGAAATCTATTCAACTTATTAACAACAATAATAAGGCAAATCAAAGGACCACGCCACTTTCGCGGAACGGGTTTACTCCAATGAGTGCTAGTGCATGAAATAAAGTAAATGATTAAATCAACGCAATGCTTTTTATAAAATGAAGCCATTATAAGACTCAGGTCCCATCACACAATGCAACGAAAGCTGGAGGATAGAGTTTTCCCTTATAATGGCCAAAGATGCTTCATACGAATAAAACAAAAGTGTTTCATATTATTACTAGTGCATATATGTTTCAAAAGCAAATTCAATCATAAATCTCAATCCTAGACGGCATGGGTACCATATATCATGTCGCCATACTAGTAATACAATCACATCCGCATATATCGTATTGGAAATTGGATTCCTTCATGAGTCGAGGCAAGGGGCAAGCTCCTCTCCGATTCGAGACACTCTAGCAAATGTCCCAGGACCCCACTATGATCCTTGGATCTTCAGGGCCGGTCCTCTCTTACTTTTGAGGATTGGCAATTCCTGAACACACGTTTCCCGGTCCTTACAGACCTATATCGAGGTGCCTTGCATTCCAACAACCACACAGGTGAAAAGTATATATAATGTCAGGGCTGGTTGGTCACTGACACCACCTTAGCTAGAAAGAAACGTCGTGCTCTCCCTGCAGTCACTCTCCCGTTTTTGACTCATACCGAGGTGTGAGGCTCGCGAATTCACGTTATACACAAAGCTACGTCACACAGACCATGCTTTGATCATCAAACACAAGACTTTGCTTTGCAACAGAAGCCTTGATCATATGCCACTTAGGCGTGCCACACAGGCAATCCACTCCATGCGACTGATTTCTGTCAATACATAACCTCTGAGCTCGTACGTCTCAGAGAAGGGCGTTAAGCAAGAGAATAAATTCTCTGCCGCCAAACAGATATATATTTAACAGAGATCAATCAACACAGAACAAAATCCAATGTCAGACACACAGTCCATTTACAAGTCCGTTCTGGGTCTGAACGAAACCGGAGGCACCAATTCCTCGCATATCCGTACAATCAACAGTATGTTTGGACGGCTACTACTTTAATTCCTTCATGGTAGCTACTCCAGTCACGAGTATCAGTAGCGCCCATCCATCCAATGTGGAGATCGTCGGTCTTCAGTCGTCTTCGACTCTTCGACTTCTCAACGTCGATCGATTATTTGAAATGAGATAAACTCGGCCTTTTCAAATAACCCACGTATATTTAGATTTTTAAATCAATCAATCACATGGTTGGACTATTCAACAATCACATTTCAGTTATTTAGTTATAATTTTCATGTCAAATACATTCAACCATCACATATCAATTATTTAGTTATAATTTTCATGTCAAATACATTCAACCATCACATATCAAGCAAACACAACAAGATTGGTTTATTTCCACTCTATATCGTCCATAATATCTTATAACGATATATCGCCGTTTTTATTTAATTTAAAACGGCCATATTTAATTAAACGACGTTTCAAGTCGTTTCGATGCACTGGCGCTGCTTTCCACTAATTTTGTTTTACACATATAGGAAAATCTAACCGTTGGATCTTCACAAATTTTACATCATTAGGAAGGTCATTTCAAAACGAATCCAACGGTTTCAGTTTTGGGAAAATCCGACGGTCGGATCTTCCACACTAACCATTTGAAGTTACGATTTCAATTTACGAACTGCAGCGTCATTATTCGATTTAATTTAATTATATATATATATATATATATATATATATATATATATATAATCGTTTCTGGCGCTGTTTTTCTTCAGTTTTGAATTGAACATTCCAGACAATCCAACCGTCGGATCTTCACAAAGTTGGTGCCGTTGGAAAGATATTTCCAAGGCGAACCCAACGGTTGAGGCTTCGGGAAAATCCAATGGTCGGATCTTCCGCACTAGTCGTTTGAAATCACGGTTTCAAAATATGAACTGCACGGCCACGTTTCGTTTTAATTCTATTTATACTTATATATTTATATAAATATAGTTCATTCAAAAATTCCTATATCGTTTCCACTTCAATTATTTCACTAACGCCTTTAATTTTTGGAAAATTTCGCCATAACCTCCTTTGTACGGGAGGGTCTGGGAAAATTCCCAAATAGCCACCCGGGCGTCTCATATCAAAAAGAAAAAGAAAAAAAAGCCAACAGGCTCATAAAATCATCACCCAAACAAAGCGGTAAATGTGTACCTATTTGTCGGGCACAAAATTCTATTTCTCTTCTCTAGCCCCTTTTGCTTTAACCTGTTCAATAGATATGCATGTACATATATACAATTCCTAACATTTATCCTTTTCCATTCAATTTCATATTTGATTTGCTTTGGTTTAAAAACACCATTCATTCTAATGTTGCATGCATAGGCTAAAATCATATCATTAGCTAGTTAATGTATATTTCAACTCCTGCACGTTTATTTGAACAAGTGGCTATTTTTAACACTTCACATTTCAAAGATGATAATTTTGGCGAACTAAAATAGATTTCAACACATGACTATTTTATTTAGTTCATATGCATGTTAAAAATAATATTTCTTTCACAAATATTTATTTCAACGTCCGCATGTCTCTAGCATATCACACATATGACAAAAATGATATTTTTATCGTTCAAAATATTTATTCAACCAATGGATGGTTTCAACACGTCATAGTTTAAATAAAAATGTAATTTTTATTGTTCGATCTTTTTATTCAACACATGAACTTTTACACTAAACACACTTCTCAACAAATGAGCATTTCCACATATGGATATTTTATTTATGTTATTCATATTGGAAAGATGAGATTTTTATTGTTGAAACTATTTATATAAGGCGAATATTTTTCTTACTTCATATATAATAAAAATGTGATTTTTATTGTTTAAACACTTCGTTCATTCACAAACGAATTTAATTTTCACACAACACTTTTCAACACATGAACAATTTCCACACATGGATATAGTTTCAACACATGACTTTAATTTCAATGCATGAAAATAATTTCAGCATATGAAAATAATTCTAACACACAAAGATTATTCAAAATTTCGGCAGCATAACGGCAGCGTAGTTAAAACCGGCACCGTCCCTAGTACGGCTCCTCGCTCTACCTTAAAACCTCACGGTTTTTGACAATGGGGATTCATGCATCTAATTCGCACGCAGGCGGCATGTTTATTTTTTTATTTCCACAAATATTTCCAATTCATTTCAATCACCAATGGGTATTTTTCAACCACAAACAATTATTCAACCATTCGTATTTTTCATCCAATATTTCACACCAATTCACCACAATAAATATCGTCCATGGTTTGTGGACGAGGGGAGTATATATATATATATAATATAATATATATTTGCTATATTTCACTAGCATTTCAACACATATATCAATTATTCTATGTATGTAAAAATTCATACTTCGCTCATATAGCTTACCCTACGCATGTACATGAGGTATACAACACGTATGTAATTTATATTTCGCTTATATAAATTATACACGACATTTTCCATTCAATTTCACGTTAATTTAGATTTCTCACCTTGGTTTTCTGAGCGCTAAAAATCGATATGATGTCAGAAAAATCCGCAGCTTCTTCTATTGGGTAGAGAGCTTCCTTGCGGTCTCGATGTTTCCTGTTTCATCGAATTTCGTCAACATACCAAAAAGATATGATTTTTCAAAGTGTAAAGATCAAAGAAAAACTCACTTTCACAAAGCTTCAAAACTAGGTTTACGGTTTTCGCGAGAACCGGGGCACGAGGGGACGATCAGGGAGTTGGACGTGGAAGAGCTTCGAGAGGGCTACAGGCGCGCGGCGGTTTGGTGGGGTTCGGTGGTGCAGATCGGCGGCGGCGGCGGCTTTAAGGTCGGAACTTTGGAAGGGGATATCTCGACGTAGAGGCGACGGTAGGGGGAGCTCGTTATATGGATTTGAAGAGGGGAGGGAGAACTAAAAAAGTTGAACTGGGGGAGGAGCTAATTCGAGCTGTGGCGATCGGAAATCGCCAGGGAAGGGGAAAAAGGGTTTCCGTCGTCGATGTCGGGGTCGGGGGGGGGGGGGTTTCTGATATATTTTTTTTAATTTATGAATGGAGAAATATGATTGGTCGAGGACTATATTTAATTTTTAAATTGTGTTTTCTCAAACGAACTCCTTTTTAAACCCAACGACTGTCGCCCCCAGCTAAATACCCCCATTCCGGACGCAATGGAATATGTTTCGTAGGCCAATTCGACTGTTACAGTCAGTTATTTTTCAAATTAAAGTATAAAACATTTAATTTTTAACTCTGAGCGCACATTTCAATTTGCCAGGGCCACAAACTAATTCGAAAAATTCCAGAAAAATAAATCTAGCTATGTTTTGACACTACGGTCCCAACAAAACTAGTTTCGTCGAATTCTGAGGTCGTTTGAAAAATGGCCATTTTCTCGTCGATCCAATTTAACAGAAATCGACCAAACACATTTTCTTTTGCCACGCTCACATACTAGCTTCAAAAATTATGAAATTTGAAACCTAGCAATAGTTTGACATCCCGGACCCAACAAAAGTGGTTTCTTCGAATTCCGAGGTCGTATGCAAAATATCAATTTTCCAGGGCTATATATTCTATATACCGACTCTTCTGAAAATTCATTCGGCCATAACTTTTGATTCCCGTTATGAAACTTCGCTTTTTCAGATTCATTAGAAAGATATTGACTAACAGATTTAAATATTTTTGGTTTCGCTAAAATCCGTTATATTTTCCATCCTGCATAGTCGGTCAAAGTTTGAATTCAAATTTTCAAACTGACTCACTATTTCTAATTCACTATTTTATTGAAATATTCTATTTCAATTGTTCAAATTCCTTTGAAATAATCAATTTAAAAATTTTAAATTGGCTCGTATTTTCCGGGTTATTACAGGCCACCTGCCCTTCTCCACCGCGGTCCCCCTCCGCCTGAACGCTGCTGAAACCCCTTCCCCTCTTCTAAAAAAAAAACAATGTAAGTTCCCATTCTTTTATTTATTTATTTATTATAGTAAAACTGAATTTTATGTATGATAGAAATGAATTTTATTTCTTTATTTTTAATCATCAAAGTTAGAATTTTTAAACATCAAAGTTAGATTTTTTATATAATAAGAAAGTTTATATTTTTATGTTAGGAAAGTTTATATTTTAATTATATAAAGATTCGATTTTGAATATGGTAAAGATTAGATTTTTAAAATAGAAAAAATTAGATTTTTAAAATAGAAAAGATTAGATTTTTAAAAATAGAAAAGATTAGATTTTTGAAATTTGAAAAGGCAAAATCTTTATATTGAAAAGGCGAAATCTTTATATAGAGAATAGCGTGATAAAAATATAATCTTTATTTTATGAACACCGTTGAATAAAAATAGAATTTTTATCTATATAGTAGCGATGTAAAAATAGAATTTTTATCTATATTGTAGCGGTGTGAAAATAGAATTTTTATCCATATAGCGTGATTATAAAAATGAGATTTTTTATATATTGAATAGCGAAGTAAAATTTCGATTTTTATATATTGAATAGCGAAGTAAAAATTCGATTTTTATATATTGAATAGCGAAGTGAAAATTCGATTTTTATATATTGAATAGCGAAGTAAAAATGTGATTTTTATATATGTAGTGACTACGGGCGACGAAAGTGACAAAAGGTGAGAACGATGAAGATTTCTACATAGGAAGAGTCGTGGAGTTGGGATAGCTATTGGTGAGAACTTCTCACTCTAAATTTCTTTTTCTAGCTATATATATATACTAGGATGCAGACGGTGCTTAGTAGCACCCGACACCCGTCATCCACAGACCATGGATGGCTTGTTTGTTTAATTGATGTGTTGTGAAATTTGTTTGTGTTGTTGATGTGAAATTGATAATAAATGTAGATGTGTTGAAATAAATTAATTATAGTTAAAAATATAACTTTTAACGTGAATGTGAGTAAATAAATATTTATAAACAAATCGGCTGATTTGTTTATATAGACTGATTTGACTAATATTGATTGGGTCGATAAATTTTACACATCGCCCAACTGCACAAATAAAAATCTGTTTTTGTTGATTTGAAACCCCACACAGGTGTTGGGATGATATTTGGGAACACTAATCCCAATTATTTAATTGTATGTCGATCGATTGGTCGACAGACTGTGTAAGCGTCGATTATTTCTATTTGATGCTTATGCAGTTGTGTGGTGCACTTTGGATGATGGTTGATTGTTTATCATTGCTATTATATACATGTGTTGTATGGAATACATATAATTAACATTATATGGTGATTGATTGGGCCTCATTCCAATCGGGAAATAATGAATATTATAAAGGAAATTCATGTGTTGAATATAAAATTATTCAAGTGTTGAGTAAAATATTTTAACAATAAAATTTACATCTTTATCATATTTAAAATTAGAACTACTTCACGGTGGATTCTAATTAAAAATCAAACGATAGATACCATAGTTTTATAAAATATTTTACATAACAAAAATAGTGATGTGTTGTCAGTACTCATGTGTTGAGATTAGTCGTGTGTTGAAAGAAATATAGATTCATGTGTTGAATAGAATAAATATTCATTTGTTGAATAGAATATAGAATTTTTGAAATATAAAGTCGTATTGATTAGAGATGCGTTATTTTGATGCGAACGATATTTATATCGATTTTATTCGTTTTATAATGAATATTGAAAAGTGATTTCAAAATTTAATATTTTGAAATGAAATTCAAATTAAATTAGATAAAAAAAAATCAAATTGAAATTTTATTGAATCAATTTGAAATGAATTCGAATCGAATAGAAAATGAATTCGATTCGAATTGAATAGAAAGTGAATTTGAATTCGAACTGAATAGAAATGAATTCAAATTGAATTAAATTGAAATTGAATTAAAAACGAATTGAAATCGTTTTGAATGAAATTTAAAACAAACTGAAATTGAATTGAAATCAATTTGAAATGAATTCGAATTGAATTAAATAGAAGGTAAATTCAAATTGAATTGAAACGAAACGAATTTGAATTTGAATTGAAACGAATTAGAATTTGAATTGAATTGAAACGAATTTGAATTCGAATTAAATAAAATTTAAAAGAATTCGAATTGAATTGAAATCAAATCGATTTGAAATTGAAGGTGAAGTTGAAATTGTTTTTGAAACGAATTAGAACCATTTATAAAATACGTTTTAAAAGGAAATCAACGAAATATATATAATATATATATATATATATATATATATATATATAATGGCCTGAATAGAACGCGGCGCGCCGCGGCAGTTCGTGAATTTCAACCATTGACTTCGAATTGACGTTGCGGGAGATCCGACCGCTGGATTCTCCTAAAATCGGAACCGTTGGGTTCATATCGAAAAGTCCTTTCCAATGAATATTAGAAATTTGAAATCCAACGGTTGGATTTGGGATTATGTCCAAATCAAATTTGGAAAAGGTCGTTGTAAGTGCAGTTCGATGGCCGTTGATGGAAATCGACTGTACGGGCCTTGATAAAATTATTAAAAATACCTATAATTTGTGTAAAATCATAGGAAATGATTTGGGAAAAATTGGGCTGAAAAATTCCATATTTGAAAAGATAAAAATAGATTTTTGTCGAAATGAACCAGTTTTGCTCCAAAGCGATAGTTAAATCTTTAATTAGATTTGAACGTGAAATGGTAATTAATTTTACCGATAACACCGTGGTTTTAGATATGGGGTATTACCAGTTTTCTCCATGGGATATATAGGTTGGGATTGGGAAATAAAATAAATAATTACTTCGGTGTGGTTCGCTAATCCTGACTAGTTTGAAATGATATCCAAAGGAAGATTAAAGAATAAATTTAGAAAAATTTATCTTGGATAAAATTAATGGGAACCTTTCCCTAAGAATGTGATTTTGTGAATAAAAGAATATTCTGAATTGAAATGAGGCGTTCGTTGTGTTTGTGTAACATTTGTTTATTATATACGTGGGTTATTCAGAAAGGCCGGGTTATACCCATTCTGAATAACCGATTCGACGAGATGTCGAAGATGAAGACGGTGGTTGAAGACCGGAAGTCTTCACATCGTTTGGGTGATTACCGAAGATCTTGATTGGGCTGTACAACCAAGATGAGGGAAACAGTTGGTGATCGTCCAGACGTACTTGGAGATGGATGGGTATGCGAGGAAAGTGCCTCCGGTTTCGTTCAGACCCAGAGCGAACTTGTAAATGGATTGTGTGTATGACATTGGATTTTATTCTATGTTGATTGATTTCTATTAAATATACATCTGTTTGGCGGCGGAGAATTTATTCTCTTGCTTAACGCCCTTCTCTGAGACGTAAGAGCTCAGAGGTTGCATATCGATGGACATCAGTCACATGGAGTGAGTTGCCAGTGTGGCACGCGTAAGTGGCAATTGATCAGGGCTTCTGTTGGAAAGCAAAGTCTTGTGGTTGATGAACGAAGCACGGCCTGTGTGGCGTAGCTTTGTGTATAACGTGAATTCGTGAGCCTTACACCTCGGTATGAGTGAAAAACGGGAGACGGACCGCTGGGAGAGCACGACGTTTCTTTCTAGCTAGGGTAGTGTCAGTGACCTACCAGCCCTGACATTTATATACTTTTCACCTGTGTGGTTGTTGGAATGCGAGGCGCCTCAGATATAGGTCTGTAAGGACCGGAAACGTGTGTTCAGGAATTGCCAATCCTCAAAATTAAGAGAGGACCGGCCCAGCCGATTCCAAGGATCAAAGTGGGGTCCTGGGACATTTGCTAGAGTGTCTCGAACGTGGAGAGGAGCTTGCCCCATGCCTCGACTCATGACGGAAATCCAATTTCCAATACGTGATATTGCGTTTTTAATTGTAGAACTAGTATGGCGACATAGTAGATGGTAGCTATGCCGCCTTTGATTGATATTTATGATTGAAATTGTTTTGACACTATACACCTATAATAGTATCAAATAATGTGTTTTAAACGTATCAAGCATGCTTTGGCTGTTATAAGGGAAAACCCTATCCTCCGGCTTGCGTTGCATTGTGTGATGGGACCTGGGTCTTATAATAGCTTCATTTTTCTTTATTTAGCATTGCGCTATTTGTTCTATGCACTGGTATTCTTGGGACGAAATCCGTTCCGTGTTATACGGCGTGGTCCCTTGATTTACCTAACTTTAAAACCAATATTAATAACTGTTTTAGTTCTCACACCAGTCACATGATTGACCTGGAGTTCATTGTTTTAACCTAAACTCTGGGTGCCCTTATTTTCGAAACGGGCAGCTAGTAGTTTTGGTTTTGCAGATTTATATTCACAGGATCCTGATTTACAGCTGGAACGATGCTCGTAAAGCTCTGTATCCGTGTATCACTTCTAGTTGTGTTTTGTATATTTTTCCGCAACGATGTATTTAAATGTAATTTAAATCTCTCATATTTGTTAAATGTAATTTATTCAGTTATACTCTGTATATTCTTGTATCTGATGGAATTATTGTAATAACAATGAAATGTTCTTTTGTATGCGTTCTATTTTGTCTTGTCCTCGATTCTATCCGTGCTTTCCTCCACGGGGAAGTTCGGGTCGTCTCATTATGTTTGGCAAGATATACACTTGTCAAGATAGGTTAGTTAAATCAAAATATTTATCATTTTTGTCTCATTAGAATTGCCAAAACAATATAACCATTTTTGCTTAGGTTAAAACTAGCGGAATAGAAATTGTCAATAGAGACGAAGTTATTATTCTTATTTGTTCATTGCAATAGAATTACATATAATATAAAGGAGACATTTTCTTGTCATGATTATATATACTGTGTATTACACTTCCATTCACAAGTTACCCGACTTGTTTATGTGATTGGGACGATAATTTTCACACATCGCCCAAGTGCACAAATTAATTTATTATTTATTTATTGGTTGAAACCCCACACGGGTGTTGGGATGAAAATTAACATACACTAATCCCAATATTTAGTTGTATGTTGATCGTTGGATCGACAGGCTGCGATGAGCATTATTATTTAATTTTAACGCTTACACAGTGGAAATTACACTTTGGATTAGATGGATGATTTGATGATTATACTGTTATTGTCATATATATGATGTGTGTGAAATCCATATAATGCAAATTATATGGTAAATGTTTGAGTCGCATTTCGATTCAAGTGTTCTTTTAATTAAGAATATTTTTACATTTGAAATTATCTTTTTATATAAAGGATATTCTTTCATAAAAGAGAAAATATTGTTAATCAAGTATATGTTAAAACAAAGAATATTTGTAAAAGATAAAAATTTGTAATATAAAGAAAACTTCCCATTTAGAATCTTTTATATAAAGAATATTTTTAATGACTATTTTAAAATATGTTTTTAAATGATTATTAGGATTTGCAATTATATTTTGTGATATGAAATAAATTGAGAAGTGAGGTGTATTTAACGTGGACGGTGTTTAAAAGACATTTGTCCTTTAATCCAATTTACATTGAAATTATTATTTGGAATTTATAAATCTATTTTATAGATTTAAAAGGGCATTTTCTAAAAATCAAGTTTTCCAATTTAATATATTAAATTGGAATTAAGTGGAAATTCGATTGGTAATTGTCGAAATGGACTTCTGTAAAAGAAGACCGATATTATATATGGAATTTAAGAGGCTTTGCCGTTATTCCTTTTATATTATTAGTCCAATAAAGAAATCTATATCGATTATGTATTGATTTGATTTCGGTGGAATTCCATATTTTGGAAATAGAATGTAGGTTTATTGTGAACTGTGTTTAAAGGACACTAGTTCTTTAACCTGTTTAAGACAAGATTTATTCCTTAAAATAAATGATCTTGTAATAATGATTTTTGATATCAAATCAAAACTGGAGTTTAATAAATCTTTTAAGGAAGATTTAAGATTTTATTTTCAGAGTTTATCTTTGATAAAATTAATGAGAATCTTCTAATATGAATATCTTATTAAAAGAATACTCGGAGTTGGAAGGTGGCATAATGTGTGATCTTCCAATATTTGCTTTCTAATCACAAAATACGCGAGTTATTCAGAAAGACCGGGTTTAACCCATTCTGAATAATCATCACGACGATCAAGAGTCGAAGATGAAGACGGTGATTGAAGACCGAAGGTTTTCACATCGTTGGGATGATGATGACTGGTATCGTGAATTGGGATTGGCCTTCCAAGGCTAGGTATTTGGTAATGGTCGTCCAAACGCATTTGGAGATCAACGGACACGTTGTTTCGCTCAGACCCATAGCGGACTTGTAAATGGATTGTGTGTCCGACATTGTATTCCTTTCTACTGCATTTGTTGAACGCTACTGATTATATATTTCTGTTTGGTGGTAAAGAATTTATTCTTTACTTATCACTCTTCTCTAAGACGTATGAGCTTAGAGGTTATATATATATTGGTAGATGATCAATAATATGGTAGGGTCTGACAATGTGACATGCTAAGATACAAACGATCAAGGCTTTGTTGAAAAGCAGGCCTTGTGGTTGATGATCAAAGCACAGTCAATTTAGTCATATCTTTATGTATATCATGACTTCGCGAGCCTCACACACCGGTTGAGTCTAAAACGGGAGAAGGGAACGCAGGGAGTGCACACGTTTCTTTCTAGCTAGAAGTGGTGTCAGTGCTTAAACTGGTTGACATTTGCTTATGTGGTTGTCGGAATTTTGCGAGGCCTCGGTTTATTCTTATTGGTCGCCCCACGGCCGATTTGTAGGTCCAATAGGATCGGGGAGCGTGTGTTCAGGCATAACTAATCCACTAAAGTATTTGTGGACTGGCACTGCTGTATCCAAGGGTTCGCCAGCGTCCGAATCCTGAGACATTGCTAGACTGTCTCGAATCGGTCAGGAGCTCCTCCCTAGCCTTGACTCATGATGGAAACCCAATTTCCAATACGTCCCCTTGCGGTTTTGATTGTATAACTAGTATGGCGACATAGTAGATGGTAGTTATGCCGTCTAAGATTGATATTATATTTGAAATGTTTTAAATACATATATACACACTAATAATATCGTTTTTACGTATCAAACATCTTTTGACCAATATAAGTTAAAACCCTATCCTCCGGTTTGCGTTGCATTGTGTGATGGGACCTGGGTCTTATAATGGTTTCATTTTTCTAAAAAGCATTACGTTATTTGAGGATTTACTTTATTTATGCACTGGCAATCCAATGGTGTAAACCTGTTCCGCGTTAGCGGCGTGTTCCTGTGATTAGCCTTATTATTAGATAAATTTGGTTAAGAATTCTCACACCAGTCCCACGACTAACCTGTAATTTGTTTCACCTTGCAAACTCGGGTGCCCTCTTTTCACATGGGCAGTCGAGTAGCTTTTTGCAGATATAGTTAAGCAGGATCCTGGATTGAAGCCTGAAGCTGGGTCCAGAATAGTGATGGCCTTCCGCTAGGATGAGTTCCGCTGCATTATATTTCTTTTGTTGTAATTTACCTTCCGCTGTACTTTGTAAAGTGTACTCTGATATATTCTGTAATCTGATGTAACATTTATTATTAATGTTATAAAAGTCTGTGTTGTTGTCCTGATGTGTTGTATGCCCAAAGTTAACGTATGCGGAATTTGAACGATCTTGATCGATCTTGTGATCGATTGGGGACGGGCAAAAATCCTGGTCGTTACAACTGGTATCAAAGCTCTGGTTAGCTCAAATCTTTGGGGTACATCTCGTTAGAACTGAACAAAAGACTCATCAGAGGTAGGATTAGTAATATCCTATAAAAGAATACTCATTAGAGATAGGATCAGTAGTATCCTAGAATGAGAAAACTCGTCAGAGATGGGGTTAGAAATGCCCTAAAATGAGTTGAGAGTGACAAGTTTATAACTAACGTATTTGTGATTATATATATAATCCGATATGAGAAAAATATGATTTTTGAATATTTAAAAGTTATATATATTTGAAAAGCTAATCAACTAATTGATTGATGATTGTGTTGTGTGATTATTATTTCAACTAATAAAAATTACTAAAACAAATAAAAGAACGAAAGTTGAGTTTGTCAACTTTCACCACCAATCCTTTTCGAGGACGAAAAGATTTTAAGTGGGGGAGAATGTAATAACCCGGAAAATTAGAACCAATTCAAAAATTTACTTTAAGGAAATTTTTGTTAGAAAATGCGTCAGAAAAAAAGAAAAGAAAAAAAACTCCATTATTATATTAAATTATTGGGTTTAAAAAGTTTTTTTAATAAATTAAACAAATAATTTTTCTATCCATTCACATTTCATGCAAGTTTACTTTTCTTTCCTATTCCTTTTCTAATTTCCTCAAATTCAGTGCTTCTTTCTCTCCGCTCTATTTCTCCGTTAACTAGCATTCATTGTTTCCTATTTAATGTATACGTTACCCTTTTCAATTTAAATATTATTAAAAAAAAGCTAAAATAAACAAATGGAGAGAAAGTTTCTTTACTAGAATTACACCTTTCTCCCTTCCATTTCATTTATTTCTTAACGTTACAATTCTTTAACAAATAAATAAATAAATAAATAACGCATTAAGACAAAACACATGAAGAGTTAATGCACCCGCTACCCATTCTAATTCCTTTCTTTTTCTTCTATTTATTCTTACGCCATTCCTCTTTCCTTCCATTCATCTTTCACATATTACTCCTTCCTTTTTCTCCATTAAGTGCACATTTATTTATTTCCTTACTTCTACATTCATGCATCTTATTGCATTTGCATGTTCTCATTCCTTATGTCTTCATCCCCTTATTTTCCCTTCCATTTTTTGTTTCCCATTATTATTATTTATACTTCCAAAAACAAACAATTCACACACACACACACACACACACACACACACACACACACACACACACACATATATATATATATATATTCTTGTCTGTGCAATTTAATATGTTCCCAATAATCTTGATGTTATATGTTTTGAAATTAAAGAGGAGACACAAATTTATAACAATTAGCATCAAACAATTTCTCATGCATTCATTATCTTTGTTTTCTCTTCCTCTTTGTGATTTATTTTTGAATTTTGAATATAAGATAAATATTGCCACCTCAGCCTTAATAAACAACGTTTGATTTATTTATAACTTGCCTAATACAAAGGGGCACCATAGTCAAATAAATCATGTATATATCTTTTCATTTCTCACTCTCTATCAGAAAAGTCTAATTCTCCTTCTTCCTTTCTGAATCTAGATCTACATCTCAAAAAAATTCCTGGAGAAAAATTCCTCAAAATCCATTTGCAAATGAAAGAAGAAATCAAGGCAAACAAATCCTATATTCCTCTCTCTCTTATCATCACCCCTCTAAAATCAAAATCCATAAAATCCGAAAATCCCTTCTCCTTTTTCCTCTTTCTTTTTTTCCTCGCTTCAGCCTCTACGGCGGTTGATGCAGCGATGTCATAGCGGTGGTTACGTCTCCGGATGGCGTGCGGTGGTGGAATGTTTTTGGCGATGAAATGGGTTTCGCGGTCCTGTTACTAACGAAGGAAGAAAGTGTAATTTAATGTAATTATAAAATTAATTATGTTATTTATGAAATCAAATCGATGAAAATTCATAACTTTTCCATATGTAATCGGAATTCTGCGAAACTGAAAGAGTTGCGACCGTAAATTCAAGATCTACATGATGGAACAGTCTGAAACGGATTTAGAGCTGACTCCAAATTCAAGAGGAATAAATACCAATGTGAGATTTCTATTTTATAAATAAAAATTATTTATTTATTATGAATGTTAAATTTATACTCTATTTAAATTCCTGTTGATGTTGTATATATTTATTTCGACGTTGATTGTGTTGTGGTTCTGATGTGAACTCCATGTATGTGTCATTAGTTGTACTGATCACAAATAACAACCACATTGAACTATGTGTATTAGAAAAATATCCACGTTTGCCAAATTTGGTTTATACAATAAAAATCTTTTTTTTATTGTTGTGCATTAGAAAATATCCGTACTTGTTAAATTTTGTTTACACAAATAAAATCTCTTTAAATTGTCATATTAGAATATAAAAATTGGCATACAAATAAGATCTCTTTATTTGTCATATTCAAATATAGGAATTGATTCACAAATAAAATTTCTTTTATTTGTTATTGCAATTACATAGCAAGTATTTACATATAAAAACCCTTTTATATGACATTGAATGCTTTGCAAAATATTTAAACATAAACACCCTTTTATAAAACATTAAAATAGATAGGAAAATGCATTACATATAAAATATCCTTTTATATGTTATTAAAATTTGTAAAAAGAAGTAAAAACAAATAAAAGTATTCTTTTATTTGTTATTAGAACACATAGAAAAGTGTAAAACAATATTTTTTTTAATGTTATTCTAGAATCGAAATAAAAGTTGCATTTTTTATTTGCATTATTCGATGCAAATGAAAACATGAAATCAAAGATTATATTCTTTTATTTGCTTCAACAAATGCAAATATGCATTGAAATTGAAATTTATTCTTTCGTTTGCATTCACTTATGCAAACATATATTGAAAATGAAATTGGTCTCTTCTATTTGCATTAACAAATGCAAACATGCATTAAAAATAAAATTTATTCTTTTATTTGCATTCACCAATGCAAATATATATAGAAGATAGAAATTGTTCCTTATTTGCATTTACCAATGCAAATATATATTGAAACAAATCACTCTTTCATTTGCACTCACCAAAGCAACTAAATATATTGAAAATAAAGTTTATTCTCTTATTTGCAAATTCAAATACAAGCATACATTGAAATTTAAGATTGTTCTTTTAAATTTACATTTACCAATGCAAACACATATTTCAAATGAAACTTGTTCTTTTATTTGCATTCACAAATGCAAATATACTTTGGAAATAAATGTTGTTTTTTATTTGCGTTCACAAATGCAAATATACTTTGAAATAGAATATACTTTGTAATATAATATACTTTGAAATAAAATATATTTTGAAATAAAATATGCTTTGGAATGAAATAAACTTTAAAAATGAAATTTGTTCTTTTATTTGCATAAATTACTGCAAATAAACTTTACAAATGGAAGTTGTATTTACTTTGCATTCACAAATGCAAATACCCATTGAAATTAAAATTTCTCTTTCATTTGCATTCACAAATGCAAATATGTATATTGAAAATAAAGTTGTTCTTTTATTTGGAATCACTAATGCAAATACACATTTAAATAAAATTTGTTTCTTTTATTTACATTCACTAATGTAAATACACATTGGAAATGAGTTTCCTTTCACATTCACTCAAATATACTTTTAAATAAAAATAAAAAGTTACATTTGTTATTTGCATTCCTTGTTGCAAATAAAACCTTAAAATAAAGTTCATCTTTGTGTAACGACCCGGAAAATCTGAACCAGTTTAAAAATTTTAAACTGGCTAAAATAATGGATTTTAAATATTTAAAATAAATATTTTGAATAATATCAATGAAAAGTGAGTTTTTATCGATGCTTGAAAACGAATATAATTAATTCTAATTATAAACAAGGCCTGAAATGGCGCGGTAGTTTCAAAATTTGAATTCAAACTTTGACTGACTATACCGGGTGCAAAACAAAACGGATTTGAGTGAAACCAAAACTATTTAAATCTGTTAGTGAATACCTTTCTAACAAATCTGAAAAATCGAAGTTTCATAGCGGGATGCAAAAGTTATGGCCAGATGAATTTTCAGAAAGGTCGCTATGGAAATTATATAGCCCGTGAAATTGGCCATTTTGCATACGACCTCGGAATTCAACGAAACCACTTTTTTTGGATCCGGGTTGTGAAGTTATTGCTAGGTTTCAAATTTCATAATTTTTGAAGCTAGTATGTGAGCGTGGCAAAGGAAAACGTGTTTTGGTCAATTATAGTTAAATTGGATCGACCAGAAATGGGCCTTTTTGCAAACGGTCTCAGAATTCAACGTAACCAGTTTTGTTGGGGCCGTATCGTCAAAACATAGCTAGATTTATTTTTTTGGAATTTTTCTAATCAGTTTGTGGCCCTGGCAAATTGAAATGTACGTTCAAATCGAATATTGAATGTTTTATATTTTAATTTGAAGGTAAACTGACTGAAACAGTCGAATGGGCCTACAAAAATATCCCATTGTGTTCGGAATCGGGGTAAAACCCTAGGGACGACAGTTGTTGGGTTTGGATTGGTGTTTGTGAGTGAAAGAGGGTATTTTTGGAAAAAAAATATATAAATTAAAGAAAAATCCTCATTGGTCAGAAAATTATTTTTCTCTCTCCCCGACGTCGACTGAAGGCGGAAACCCTTTCAAACTTTCCCCCTCATTTTCCGATCAATCCACGCCGAATTAGCTTGTGCCACAGTTGAAATTTTTGAAGATCTTCCCGAGCTCTTCAAATCCATAACTGGTTTCGATTTTTTCATTGTGTATTTTTGGGAGAACGGACGCCGAGAAGTCGACGTCTTCAAGCCGCCGCTGCCATCTCCTGGAGCCTCCGAGTTCAACCCCCTCCCTGGCGCACGTGCGCCTCTCCAAGCCATTCCACGTGGCAGTGGCCGATCGTCGTATCGAGCAACGGATCACGAAAAATCAAAACCTAGTTTTGAACCTCCTCTGAAATGTACGGCTGATTTTCTTTGAACTTATTTTAACACCTTTAAACCGTTGCAAACTTTGAAAAATCATACCTTTTTCGTTTCTTGACTAAATTCGATGAAACAGGAAACATCGTGACTGTGTGGACGTCTACTACATTCTAGAAGAAACCACATATTTTTCTGAGCCTTTTTCTATTTTTGGTGGAGTGGAATCCAATGTGAAATTTCTAAATTATAAACGATGTGGAAAACGACGATATATAAATTATATAGTCGATGTATGAGTTATACAAGCATTGTACACCTCTTGTATAAGCATTGTATAAGTTGTACGTTCGATGTATGAGTTGTATATGCGTTGTAGAAATTATATATGTGTTGAAATAGAAGTGAAATGCTATATATATATATATATATACACACACACACGCCCCTCGTCCACAAACCATGGACGATATTTATTGGTTGTGATTGGTGTGAAAATTGGTTGATTATGAATGGTTGATTGGAATTGTTTGTGGTTGAAATTGATTGATTGTGGTTGAAAAATACCCGTTTGTGGTTGAGAAATATTTGGTTGAAACCACATAGGATTAGTTTGTGGAAATGAAAAAATATTTATGCCGCCTGCGTGCGAACTAGATGCATGATTCCCCACTGTCAAAAGCTGTGAGGCTTTAAGGTAGAGCGAGGAGCCGTACTAGGGACGGTCCCGGTTTTAACTACCCTGCCGTTATGCTGCCGAAATTTTGAATAATATTCATGTGTTAGAATTATTTTCCTGTATTGAAACTATATTCGTCTATTGAATAGAAAACCTTCATGTGTTGAATCGAAATTCATTCGTTGAATTGAAATTCATGTGTTGAATGGTATTCGTGTTTTAAATACAAAAATCATATTTTTATCTATTTAATTAAACTATAGAAAACCTTCATGTATTGAATCGAAATTCATTCGTTGAATTGAAATTCATGTGTTGAATGGTATTCGTGTTTTAAATATAAAAATCTCATTTTTATCTATATATACAAACTATAGAAAACCTTCATGTGTTGAATCGAAATTCATTCGTTGAATTAAATTCATGTGTTGAATGGTATTCTTATTTTGAAAGAAACTGTTTGATAATAAAAATCCTATTTTTATCATCAATATGAACTATATAAAATAATCTTGTTTTGAAATAAACTGTTTTATAATAAAAATCCTATTTTTATCACCTATATTAACTATATAAAATAATCGTGTTTTGAAATGAATTGTTTTACAATATAAATCACATTTTTATTATATACATGAATTGTTAAAAATAGCGAAGTGTTGAAACAGAACACAGTTAGATATAAATATAATTTTTATCAAATGTATGAAAAGAATATAGCTTTGAAATCGAAGAATCGATATATATATATATATATATAGAGAGAGAGAGAGAGAGAGAGAGAGAATTAAAATATATCGAATAACGAAGCTGCAGTTCGTATTTTGAAACTGTGATTTCAAATGATTAGTTCGGGAGATCCGACCATCGGATTTTACCGAAATCGTAACCGTTGGGTTCGCTTTGGAAATATCTTTCCAACGACACCAACTTTGTAAAAATCCAATGGATAGTTTGTCTGGAATGTTTAATTCAAATCTGAAGAAAAACAGCGCAATAATTGATTATATTTATATATATATATATAAATATAATTATATTAAATCGAAAACGCTGCAGTTCGTATTTTGAAATCGAAACTTCAAACGATTAGTGAGGGAGATCCGACCGTCGGATTTTCCCGAAACTAGAACCGTTGGATTCGTTTTGAAAAGATCTTTCTAATGATGTAAATTTTGTGAAGATCCAACGGTTAGATTTTCAGATAAGTGTAAATCAAATCTGAAGAAAAACAGCGCCACGGCCGTGTTATGGCCCGAAGCGTCGTTTTGAATAAATTGGCTATTTTAAAATAAATAAAAATAGCGATAAATCGTTATAAAATATTATAAATGATATGGATGTGAAATTTATTTACTAACTGACGGTTGGCTAAGTCGAATGGTTTCTTGGGTATTGATCTGATGTTGGTTTCGGCCTTCGGGGTTAATATTTGGGAAATCATTCTCTTACTGATTGACGTTCAGTGACTAATGAATTGAAATGATGCGTAGTGGTGTTTGTGTAGCACTTGTTTATTATATACGCGAGTTGCTCAGAAAGACCGGGTTTATCCCATTCTGAATAAATGAATCGACGATAAGAAATCGAAGATGAAGACGGTGGTCGAAGACCGGAGATCTTCACCTCGTTTGGATGGTAACCGAGGTCCTGATTGGGAGGCATCCCGAAATATGGATAATGAGTGGTGATCGTCCAGATGTACGTGGTGATCGATGGGTTTGCGAGGTATATAGTGACTCCGGTTTCGTTCAGAACCAGAACGGACATGCAAATGGACAGTGTGTCTGACATTGGAATTTATTCTGTGTGATTGATAGCTATCAGTTGCACGGTGTGAATTTCCTGTGTGGCATGCTAAGAGGCAGTGATCAGGGCTTCTGTTGAAAAGCAAATTCTTTTGGTGATGATCATAGCCCCGCTTGTGTGGCGTAGCTTTGTGTATAACGTAAATTCGCGAGCCTCACACCCCAGTATGAACCAGAAACTGGAAAGGACATCAGGGAGGGCCTGCGTTTCTTCCTAGCTAGAAGTGGCGTCAGTGGTTTTACACGCCCTGACGAGTTTGACTTATGTGGTTGTTGCTGTTGCGAGGCGCCTCAGATATATCGGTCGATCCGGGACCAACTGAGTCATTCGTTGACTCACTTACGCCCCAAAGGGCGGGGAAACGTAGTGTTCAAGCATTTTAATCCACTCCGTGTGGACCAGCCCTAAGGATCCAAGGGTTGATGCGTTCTGATCCTGAGACTCGGGCTAGGAAGTCTCGAAGTTGGTAAGGACTATCTTTTGCCTTGGTTCATGATGGAAATCCAATTCCCAAATACGTGACTGTGCGGTTTTGATTGTATACCCATATTTGGCGACATAGTGGCATAGGATGCTCATGTCGTCTATGATTGATAGTTATGATTTGAAATTGTTTTTGAAACATATAAACACTAGTAGTAATATCAAATACTTTTGTTTTGTTCGTATCAAGCATATTTTGGCCATTATAAGGTAAAACTCTATCCTCAGGTTTGCGTTGCATTGTGTGATGGGAACTGAGTCTTATAATGGCTTCATTTTTATAAAAAGCATTGCGATGTTTCAAAGAATTATTTGTTTTAACGCACTGGCGATCCGATGGAGTATACCCGTTCCACGAAAGTAGCGTGGTTCTGTGATTAGCCATATTTTAAATGTGTTGAGTAGATTTCTCATACCAGTCCCATGACTGACTCGTAGTTTGTTTCACTTTCAAACTCGGGTGCCCCATTTTCAACATGGGCAGCCTTGTATTCAGGTTTAGCTAGTTTTTTCTGGATAGCTTTAGCTGAAGATGGATTCTATTATTTATCTCTTTTTATGCTGTTCAGCTCCTATTGTACATTATGTTTGTCTTCCGCTGTAGACATTTATGTATAGCTGAACTGTATTTGTACTAAGTATGATCCTGTATACTGTGTAACTCTGATGATTATATTTATCCAGTGTATTCTATTGTACATTATCTGGTGTATTTATTTAATTCTGTTCTACTGTTATCTGTTTATGTGTTATATTCCAAAGATTACCCTTGCCGCCGTCAGTACGGGGTTTGGGGTCGTCACAACGTGGTACCAGAGCTTTGGTTAAGCTTAGTTCTGGAATATAACATATTAATGAACTCATCAGAAATAGAACCAGTAGTGTTCTAGGAAGGGTAACTCAATACAGATAGGATCAGTAATATCCTAGTATGAGTAACAGAATGAAATAACACCTAGATAGACACATTTACATTCAAGTATTTGTCTCTATATTTTGAAATATCTTTCCTGTGACCTTACACTTGATCCGCTATTTGCAGAATTACTAGAAAATGAGTGCCAGAAACAAAAGAAGTAATACTGACCCGGATATTGAAGCCTTATTCATGAAATATAGAAATCTGGGTGGAAAACCCTTCTCGGGCGAAGAGTCCATTATGAGAACACAAGCTTGGATTCGTTCGGCTGAGAAAATCTTTGAAGGATTAAAGCTGAGGGATGACCAGAGAAGATTACTGGCCTCTTGGGCACTCAAAGACGAAGATTTGTTCTGGTTGGATTCAGTTATTAAGGATAATCCAGAAGGAGATACCACCTGGGATAGATTCAAAGTGATTTTCCTGGAAAGATTTACTCCTCCTAAAGCGATTGTGCGACTACGTGATGAATTTTCTTATCTGATACAAGGGGATATGACCATTCCTGAATATCATAAGAAATTCAGTGAACTTTCTCACTTTGCCCCTCATCTAATTGAGAATCCGAAGAGGAAGAATTTGAGATTTATCAACGGGCTTCAAAGAAAATATCAAAACAGTGTAATGAGGAATGTGAAGCTCCCCTTTTCTGAAATGATATACATGGCTTACCAGTACGAAGATCTAGACAAGAAAGGTATGTTACAGTACGAAGAGGAAGTCAGCTCTAGTAATAAATTGAGACTGAAACTGATCGTCCTGAGGCCAGTATGATGTCAGAGGTCAGTAAGAAGCCTAAAGTAAACCGGAAAAGGGCTAGATCTAAAAAAGAACCAGCAACGACGACCACATGATCTAACTGCAAGAAACCAAGGCATTTGACCAGGAATTGTAAATCCACGAAGAAATGAAAGAAGGGGTTTAAACTCGATAACCAGTTTCGAGAGAATAGAAAATGCAGTCAATGCCATCAGACTGGTCATCTTGAAAAGGACTGCAGGCAATTTAAGCAATCCAAAGCAGTGCATGTAAATAAAGTGGCAGAAGTGCCTGCATCTTCGTCTGCTCAGGAAAGGTCTGATGTTTTAGAAGGCATGCTCAATGTCAAGAACATTCCAGTTAAAGTACTGTTTGATACTGGCGCGTCATGAAGCTTTATTGCAAAGAGTGCAGTCAAGAAGTTGAATTTGAAATTAAAGAAGCTCAAAGAACCAATGACTGTCCAAAATCCATTTAGGGGTTCCATCGATATCAGTTGGGTTTGTGGGGTGCCTTTCTCTTTTTCCTGCTATAAATTCCCTACTATCTCTATCGTCAGTTAATTTTAATGAATTCGATCTTATTCTGGGATTGGATTGGCTAACCAAATATGAAGCAGAGGTTAGATGCGCCGAGAGAGTTGTTAGGGCTAAGATTAAATCAGGGAATTATATAACCATACCGTGTGAAGGTCAGAAATCTAAGAGAAAAGACTTCTAGGTAGCTCTTGATGTTTCTCCAGCCCAAACAGAAAATATCCCTGAAGTCACAGAGAATATTCCCGACCTCATAAAAGATATTCCTGTCGTCCAGAACTATGCGGATGTGTTTGAAGAAGTTGTTCGCTTACCTCCGCAGAGAGAAATTGATTTCAAAATTGCTTTAATTCCGAATGCAAGGCCGGTAGTTCACGCTATTCGAAGAATGTCCTTGAAAGAGAAAGAGGAATTAGACAATCAAACACGACAGCTCGTATGGAAGGGTCTGATTAGTCCTAGTTTCTCTGATTGGGGAGCAGCAGTGGTGTTTGTCCCAAAATCTGACGGTACTCTACGGCTATGTGTGGATTATCATGATTTGAACAAGCAGACAATAAAGAACAAATATCCATTGCAGCGAATTGATGATTTATTGGATCGTCTGAATGGAGCACAAGTATTCTCAAGAATGGACCTAGTTATAGGCTTCCATCAACTTCGAATTGCCGAAGAGTGTGTTCCAATGACAACATTCAAAGGTCCAGACTTATTCTACGAGTGGTTAGTAATTCCGTTCGGCTTATGTAACGCTCCAGCATACTTGGTCGATTTGATGAATAGAGTGTTCAGAGGAGTTTTGAATAAATTTGTTCTGGTTTTTATTGACGATATTCTAATCTTCTCTAAATTAAAGGCCGAACATGAAAAGCATTTGGAACAGGTTCTGGAAATCCTCAGAAGGAATGTATTAAAAGCAAAACTATCCAAATGTATATTCTGGCAAGATGAAGTAAAATTTCTCGGCCACGTCATATCGAAAGAAGGAATTGCTGTGGATCCAATTAAAATCACAGCTATTCAAAACTGGAAGCAGCCTAGCACTCCTACAGAAGTCCGCAGTTTTCTCGGATTGGCTAGTTATTACCGGAAGTTCGTTAAAAACTTTTCGAAGATATCTGGTCACTTAACGAAGCTTACAAAGAAGCACTCAAAATTCAAATGGACTCTAGAATGTGAGGAGGCTTTTGAAGAGCTAAAGTTAAGATTAACGACTGCTCTAGTGTTAACCATCATTGACGGCAATCAGGATTTAAAAGTCTGGACATATGCTTCTAGGGAAGGCCCTAGCGCAGTGTTAATGCAAAGAGGTCAAGTGATTGCTTATACCTGCCGTCAGCTGAAGCCGCATGAGAAAAACTATGTAACTCATGATCTTGAGTTATTGGCTATAGTATTCTCCTTGAAAATCTGGAGACACTATCTTTTGGGTGAGAGATTTGAACTTTTTACAGATCACCAGTCGTTAAAGTATCTGTTCACCCAGAAAGACTTGAATCTGAGGCAGCAACGTTGGCTAGAGTTCCTTGCAGCATACGATTTAGAGATTATATACACTCCAGGGAAAGCCAAAGTCATGGCCGATGCGTTAAGCCGAAAGAATGAAATGATCGCCAGTTTTATCATTGCGACTTCGTTGATTGACAAGATATTAGCTCTCCAAAAAGACGACCAATTTATTAAAGGAATGAGTCGGCGAATTCGTGAAGGCAATGCTTCGGATTTCCAGCTCGACAACAAAGGGATTCTGAGGTTAGAAGGACGAATTTGTGTTCTAGAAATTCCTGAACTTAGAAGAGATGTGCTTGATGAATTCCACAAATCTAAGCTCAGTACCCATCCGGGTGTGATTAAAATGTATAACGATATCAAGCGAACATTCTGGTGGAAGTCTTTAAAAAGAGACATCTCGATATATGTTAGTTGATGCCCTACTTGCCAGCTAGTCAAAAGCGACCAACAGAAACTGGCTGGATTGTTGCAACCGCTAGACGTTCCAGGCTGGAAGTGGGAACATATTTCCATAGACTTCATAGATGGTTTGCCCAGAACCAGAAAAGGAAATGATAGTATTTGGGTGATCGTAGATCATTTCACGAAGACCGCCCATTTCATACCTGTCAGATCAAACAAAACTGCTCAGAGTCTGGCGCAGATATACTTCAGGGAAATTGTTAGGCTACATGGAGTGCCGCTCAGTATAGTCAGTGATAGAGATACAATTTTTGCTAGCAAATTTTGGAAGGCATTTCAAGTAGAGCTGGGAAGAAAGCTGAACCTAAGAACCACCTATCATCCTAAGACAAATGGTCAGACTGGGAGGGTGAATCGTATAATAGAAGATCTATAGCGGGCTTGTGTTCTAGATTTCGGCGGATCATGGGAAGACCATCTGCATTTGGCTGAATTCTCTTATAACAACAGCTACCAGGCAAGCTTGAAAATGTCACCATTCGAAGCATTGTATGGTAGACCGTGCCGATCTCCTGCTTGTTGGGTCGAACCCGGTAATAGACTTGTGCTAGGGCCTGATATGATCCGAGAAGCTGCCGACAAAGTGGATTTTTTCAAGAAACGATTGCTGGCCGCTCAAAGCCGACAAAAGAGTTATGCCGATAGGAGAAGAAGGGATATATCATTTGCTGTTGGCGACTATCTATATTTGAAAGTATCGTCGATGAGAGGAGTTATCCGGTTCGGTAAAACTGGAAAGTTGGCGCCCAAATTCATTGGTCCATTTCCTATTCTGGAACGGATCGGAACTCTCTCTTATAGGGTTAAACTGCCAGATTGGTTGCCTGGGGTGCATGATGTATTTCATATATCTCAACTTCGAAAGCACGTTCATGATCCAGACTTGATCGTGGAAGAAGCAGCTCAACAAGATATTGAAATTACTCCAGAATTAGCTGTGAGAAGAGAGCCGCTAAAGATCATCGACAAAGAAACCAAAGAGCTGAGGAACAAGAAGGTTCACTTAGTCAAATTGCAATGGAGTGGAGATCCGCGAGATTGTACTTAGGAAATTGAGGAGAGCATTCAGAAAGCCTATCCTAGATGCCGAGTAGATATCTTTGATTGACTCCGGTGCAAGGTACATTTACCATACTTGGCATTACCAATTAGTTCTCTACTCTGTTATAATCTTCTTTCCATGGATGTGCACTTTTAATTCTATAGTCTGCTTAATTTAAAAAGAATGTATGAATTAATTTGTATGATTTTGAAAAGTTAAAAACCATTTGATTGTTGTTTGTGTTGTGTGATACAAGATTTGATTAATTAAAATTATTAAAACGATAGTTAATTTAATCAATAAGAGAATAATGGTAGAATTGATTCATTTAAATCACACATTGAACTAATTAGAAAATAGATAGAAATATATACATGTGCATTATATATGTTTGAATAGGTAAATGGATAGTTGTTGAGTAAAGATTTTATTTGTGTGCCCGACAAATAGGTAAACCTTAATGAGTTGGATGCGAAATATTATTATATCAACTCCTGTGAATGCCATTGGATGCGGAGTGCTGGTTATTCTGTGTGTAATAATAAATGTCGCCATAGGATAGTAACAAATAATTTTGAACTACATTACATGGCATACTTCTGAAGATAGGCATACTTCATCATATACCACATAAGCATTTGGAGCTTGTGTGACGAGGTTGAAGATTTACCATACGAGCGAGAGGCTGGTATAGCGATGACTGTATTTTACAGGTTGAACTGATGACTGATATGGACTATTTAAATTGTAACGATAAAATTGCCAGATTAATGAAAACCCCACACGGGTCTGGAGTTGACAATAACCGCGTCTCTCTAGTTGTTAGATACGACACATGGACTATTTATTTCCCATACGGGACGAGGTGACGAGGATTTATCCTCTGGAGCAATTAAAATACACACTCCCTCAGGCTTTGACAGGGTGACGAGAATTTATTCTCTGGAGTTATTATCTATACACGCTCCCCTGTAAACACCAGAATATATCACTATAAATATGTGTATGCTTATTACGATTTATTGGGTACCTAATACAGCCCAATAAATTTACAAACCTCTCCCGTACAAAGGAGGTTATGGCGAAATTTTTCGAAAATTCTGTGTGTTAGCCAAATTTTTGAAGAATTTGAAAATTCTCAGAAACTGAAAAGTTGGGGAATGGAAGCCGGATTGAATGTAGAGTTGATTAATCAAACCACTTTCGACTTTGTTCCTTTTCGGGGACGAAAAGTTTTAAGTGGGGGAGATTGTAACGACCCGGAAAATCTGAACCAATTTAAAAATTTTAAACTGGCTAAAATAATGGATTTTAAGTATTTAAAATAAATATTTTGAATAATAGCAATTAAAAGTGAGTTTGAATCGATGCTTGAAAACGAATATAATTAATTCTAATTCTAAACAAGGCCTGGAATGGGGCGGTAGATTCAAAATTTGAATTCAAACTTTGACTGACTGTACTGGGTGCAAAACAAAACGGATTTGAGTGAAACTAAAAATATTTAAATCTGTTAGTGAATACCTTTCTAACAAATCTGAAAAATCGAAGTTTCATAGCGGGATGCAAAAGTTATGACTAGATGAATTTTTGGAAATGTCGCTATGGAAATTATATAGCCCGTTAAATTGGCCATTTTGCATACGACCTCGGAATTCGACGAAACCACTTTTGTTGGATCCGGGATGTGAAGTTATTGCTAGGTTTCAAATTTCATAATTTTTGAAGCTAGTATGTGAGTGTGGCAAAGGAAAACGTGTTTTGGTCAATTACAGTTAAATTGGATCGACCAGAAATGGGCCTTTTTGCAAACGGTCTCAGAATTCAACGTAACTAGTTTTGTTGGGACCGTATCGTCAAAACATAGCTAGATTTATTTTTTTGGAATTTTTCTAATCAATTTGTGGCCCTGGCAAATTGAAATGTACGTTCAAATCGAATATTGAATGTTTTATATTTTAATTTGAAGGTAAACTGACTGAAACAGTCGAATGGGCCTACAAAAATATCCCATTGTTTTCGGAATTGGGGTAAAACGCTAGGGACGACAGTCGTTGGGTTTGGATTGGTGTTTGTGAGTGAAAGAGGGCATTTTTGGAAAAAAAAATATATAAATTAAAGAAAAATCCTCATTGGTCAGAAAATTATTTTTCTCTCTCCCCGACGTCGACTGAAGGCGGAAACCCTTTCAAACTTTCTCCCTCATTTTCTGATCAATCCACGCCGAATTAGCTCGTGCCACAGTTGAACCTTTTGAAGATCTTCCCGAGCTCTTCAAATCCATACCGGGTTTCGATTTTTTCATTGTGTATTTTGGGAGAACGGACGCCAAGAAGTCGACGTCTTCAAGTCGTCGCCGCCGCCGCCACCACCTGTAGCCACCGAGTTCAACCCCCTCACTGGCGCACGTGCGCCTCTCCAAGCCCTTCCACATGGCAGTGGATGATCGTCGTATCGAGCAACGGATTTCATGAAAAATCAAAACCTAGTTTTGAACCTCCTCTGAAAGGTACGGCTGATTTTCTTTGAACTGATTTAACACCTTTAAACCGTTGCAAACTTTGAAAAATCATACCTTTTTCGTTTCTTGACGAAATTCGATGAAACAGGAAACATCGTGACCGTGTGGACGTCTTCTCCATTCTAGAAGAGACCACATATTTTTCTGATCCTTCTGCTATTTTTGTTGGAGTGGAACCCAATGTGAGATTTCTAAATTATAAACGATATGGAAAACGACGATGTATAAATTATATAGTCGATGTATGAGTTATATAAGCGTTGTACACCTCTTGTATAAGCGTTGTATAAGTTGTACGTTCGATGTATGAGTTGTATATGCATTGTAGAAATTATATATGTGTTGAAATAGAAGTGAAATGCTATATATATATACATACATATATATATATATATATATATATATACACACACACGCCCCTCGTCCACAAACCATGGACGATATTTATTGGTTGTGATTGGTGTGAAAATTGGTTGATTACGAATGGTTGATTGGAATTGTTTGTGGTTGAAATAGATTGATTGTGATTGAAAAATACCCGTTTTTGGTTGAGAAATATTTGGTTGAAACCACATAGGATTAGTTTGTGGAAATGAAAAAATATTCATGCCACCTGCGTGCGAACTAGACGCAAGATTCCCCATTGTCAAAAGCTGTGAGGCTTTAAGGTAGAGCGAGGAGCCGTACTAGGGACGGTCCCGGTTTTAACTACCCTGCCGTTATGCTGCCGAAATTTTGAATAATATTCATGTGTTAGAATTATTTTCCTGTATTGAAACTATATTCGTCTGTTGAATAGAAAACCTTCATGTGTTGAATCGAAATTCATTCGTTGAATTGAAATTCATGTGTTGAATGGTATTCGTGTTTTAAATATAAAAATCACATTTTTATCTATTTATATAAACTATAGAAAACCTTCATGTGTTGAAACGAAATTCATTCTTTGAATTGAAATTCATGTGCTGAATGGTATTCGTGTTTAAAATAAAAAATCACATTTTTATCTATATATACAAACTATAGAAAACCTTCATGTGTTGAATCGAAATTCATTTGTTGAATTGAAATTCATGTGTTGAATGGTATTCATATTTTGAAAGAAATTGTTTGATAATAAAAATCCTATTTTTATCATCAATATGAACTATATAAAATAATCTTGTTTTGAAATAAATTGTTATATAATACAAATCCTATTTTTATCACCTATATTAACTATATAAAATAATCGTGTTTTGAAATGAATTATTTTACAATAATAATCACATTTTTATTATATACATGAATTGTTAAAAATAGCGAAGTGTTGAAATAGAAGACGGTTAGATAAAAATATAATTTTTATCAAATGTATGAAAAGAATATAGCTTTGAAATCAAAGAATCGGTATATATATATATATTTATATATATATATATATAAATAGAATTAAAATATATCGAATAAAGAAGCTGTAGTTCGTATTTTGAAACCGTGATTTAAAATGATTAGTGTGGGAGATCCGACCATCGGATTTTCCCAAAATCGCAACCATTGGGTTCGCTTTGGAAATATCTTTCCAACGACACCAACTTTGTTAAAATCCAACGGTTGGATTGTCTTGAACGTTTAATTCAAATCTGAAGAAAAACAGTGCCAGAATCGATTATATTTATATATATATATATACATATATATATAAATATAATTATATTAAATCGAATAACGACGCTGCAGTTCGTATTCTGAAATCGAAACTTCAAAAGATTAGTGAGGGAGATCCGACCGTCGGATTTTCCCGAAACTGGAACCGTTGGATTCATTTTGAAAAGATCTTTCTAATGATGTAAATTTTGTGAAGATCCAACGGTTAGATTTTCAGATATGTGTAAATCAAATCTAAAGAAAAACAGCGTCACAGCCGCGTTATGGCCAGAAGCGTCGTTTTGAATAAATTGGCTATTATAAAATAAATAAAAATAGCGATAAATCGTTATAAAATATTATAAACGATATAGATGTGAAATTTAGTAACTAACTGAAGGTTGGCTAAGTCGAATGGTTTCTTGGGTATTGATCTGATGTTGGTTTCGGCCTTCGGGGTTAATATTTGGGAAATCGTTCTCTTACTGATTGACGGTTAGTGACTAATGAATTGAAGTGAGGCGTAGTGGTGTTTGTGTTGCACTTATTGATTATATATGCGAGTTGCTCAGAAAGACCGAGATTATCCCATTCTGAATAACTGAATCGACGATAAGAAATCGAAGATGAAGACGGTGGTCGAAGACCAGAGATCTTCACCTCATTTGGATGGTAACCAAGGTCCTGATTGGAAGGCATCCCGAAATATGGATAATGAGTGGTGATCGTCCAGACGTACGTGGTGATCGATTGGTTTGCGAGGTATATAGTGCCTCCGGTTTCGTTCAGACCCAGAACGAACTTGCAAATGGACAGTGTGTCTGACATTGGAATTTATTCTGTGTGATTGATAGCTATCAGTTGCACGGTGTGAATTGCCTGTGTGGCATGCTAAGATGCAGTGATAAGGGCTTCTGTTGAAAAGCAAAGTCTTGTGGTGATGATCCAAGCCCCGCCTGTGTGGCGTAGCTTTGTGTATAATGTAAATTCGCGAGCCTCACACCCCGGTATGAACCAAAAACGGGAGAGGACATCAGGGAGGGCATGCATTTCTTCCTAGCTAGAAGTGGCGTCAGTGGTTTTACACGCCCTGACGAGTTTGACTTATGTGGTTGTTGCTGTTGCGAGGCGCCTCAGATATATCGGTCGATCCGGGACCGATGGAGTCATTCGTTGACTCACTTACGCCCCAAAGGGCGGGGAAACGTAGTGTTCAGGCATTTTAATCCACTCCGTGTGGACCGGCCCTGACGATCCAAGGGTCGATGCGTTCTGATCCAGAGACTCGGGCTAGGCAGCCTCGAAGTCGGTAAGGACTATCTTTTGCCTTGGTTCATGACGGAAATCCAATTCCCAAATACGTGACTGTGCGGTTTTGATTGTATACCCATATTTGGCGACATAGTGGCATGGGACGCTCATGTCGTCTATGATTGATAGTTATGATTTGAAATTGTTTTTGAAACATATAAAAATTAGTAGTAATATCAAATGCTTTTGTTTTATTCGTATCAAGCATATTTTGGCCATTATAAGGTAAAACTCTATCCTCCGGTTTGCGTTGCATTGTGTGATGGGAACTGAGTCTTATAATGGCTTCATTTTTATAAAAAGCATTGCGATGTTTCAAAGAATTATTTGTTTTAACGCACTGGCGATCCGATGGAGTAAACCCGTTCCGCGAAAGTGGCGTGGTCCTATGATTATCCATATTTTAAATGTGTCGAGTAGATTTCTCATACCAATCCCATGACTGACTCTTTGTTTGTTTCACTTTCAAACTCGGGTGACCCTTTTTCTGCACGGTCAGCCTTGTATTCAGGTTTAGCTGGTTCTTTCTGGATAGCTGGAGCTGAAGATGGATTCTATTATTTATCTCTTTTTATGCTGTTCAGTTCCTATTGTACATTATGTTTGTCTTCCGCTGTAGACATTTATGTATAGCTGAACTATATTTGTACTAAGTATGATCCTGTATACTGTGTAACTCTGATTATCACGTTTATCCAGTGTATTCTATTGTACATTATCTGGTGTATTTATTTAATTCTGTTCTGCTGTTATCTGTTTATGTGTTATATTCAAAAGATTACCCTTGCCGCCGTCAGTACGGGGTTTGGGGTCGTCACGCTTTGTTTGCAATTCATCAATGCAAACAAACCATCAAAATGAAAGTTACATTTTTGATTTATAATTTTGATATGGATAAAATATTTTTTGAGAGTGCTTTTTTTTTGCATCCTTCAATACAAATAAGACATGAATTAAATCTTTCATTTTACTATCAAATTAAGAAATACCATTTTACTCACATTTTTAGATATAAATAAAGGATTTTAAAAGTTACATTTTAGTTACATTCTAAGTGTAGCAGAAATGGAAAAATAATGGTTCATTTTATTTTCATTTAAAGGACAATAGAAAGAATAGTTTTTAGAAGTGCATTTTATTGCAATTCTATATGAAGTGAAAAGAGCTAATTTGTCAAATGACTTATATGAAATAAAGGAAGTTCTTTTTGTCACTTCAAAAAGAATGAATTGAAAATGTTTATTTAAGCTTTTGTAAAGAATGAATAACTAAACATTCATATTTTTATCATTAAAGTAAAGTAGACAAAAACCCACATTTTTGTCTAAATTAAAAGAATGAAACAAAATATAGCACTGGAATATTATATTAGAATTGAAATACAAATTAATCACTATTGTAAATTTACATTTGTTGAAACCAATTATTTGTTCCGTCACTATAGAGTTGTTAAGACAAAGATATTCATTCTTGTCTTGTTATCACTTTTCCATGAAATGAGAATAGACATTTTGTCATTTTGAAAGACTATTCTTTTATTGGCAATCTCCAATTCAAATATACATTCGATTAAAGATTATTTTTTTATTTGCATTCTCCAATACAAATATACATAAAAATGAAGATGTTCTTTTGTTTGCATTTCTCGATGCAAATAAAACATATATTAAAAAGTTACAACTCTATTTGTAACTCAAATGTGAACGAACACATAGTTTCAAAAGATTACATTTATATTTGTCTTTTGATGCAAATAAAAATATAGTTTTATAAATTGTATCACTATTTACATTTTATATGCAGATAAGAAGGTAGGATTGAAAATATTATTTTCTACTTTTAAATTAGAGGCAATAGAAAGTTTGTGCATTAAAATTATACATTTTTAATGAAGTTCATATTTCATTAAGGAGATTAATTAAACCAAAATAGACATTTTGTCAAAAATATTCATTTTTATCAAAATGAACTAGTTAAAGCAATTTACATATAGATATATATATCTTATGTTTGGCAAGATATATACTTGTCAAGATAGGTTAGTTAAATCAAAATATTTATCATTTTTGTCTCATTAGAATTGCCAAAACAATATAACCATTTTTGCTTGAGTTTAAACTAGCGGAATAGAAATTGTCAATAGAGACGAAGTTATTATTCTTATTCGTTCATTGCAATAGAATTACATATAATATAAAGGAGACATTTTTTGTCATGATTATATATGTTGTGTATTACACTTCCATTCACAAGTTACCCGACTTGTTTATGTGATTGGAACGATAATTTTCACACATAGCCCAAAAGCACAAATTAATTTATTATTTATTTACTGGTTGAAACCCCACACGGGTGTTGGGATGAAAATTAACATACACTAATCCCAATATTTAGTTGTATGTTGATCGTTGGATCGACAGGCTGCGATGAGCGTTATTATTTAATTTTAACGCTTACACAGTGGAAATTACACTTTGGATGTGGATGGATGATTTGATGATTATACTGTTATTATCATATATATGATGTGTGTGAAATCCATACAATCCAAATTATATGGTAAATGTTTGAGTCGCATTTCGATTCAGGTGTTCTTTTAAATAAGAATATTTTTACATCTGAAATTTTCTTTTTATATAAAGGATATTCTTTCATAAAAGAGAAAATATTGTTAATCAAGTATATGTTAAAACAAAGAATATTTGCAAAAGATAAAAATTTGTAATATAAAGAAAACTTCCCATTTAGAATCTTTTATATAAAGAATATTTTTAATGATTATTTTAAAATTTGTTTTTTAAAAGATAATTAGGATTTGCAATTATATTTTTTGATATGAAATAAATTGAGAAGTGAGGTGGATTTATCGTGGACGGTGTTTAAAAGACATTTGTCCTTTAATCCAATTTACATTGAAATTATTATTTGGAATTTATAAATCTATTTTATAGATTTAAAAGGGCATTTTCTAAAAATCAAGTTTTCCAATTTAATATATTAAATTGGAATTAAGTGGAAATTCGATTGGAAATAATCGAAATGGGCTTCTGTAAAAGAAGACCGATATTATATGTGGAATTTAAGAGGCTTTGCCGTTATTCCATTTATATTATTAGTCCAATACAGAAATCTATATAGATTATGTATTGATTTGATTTCGGTGGAATTCCATATTTTGGAAATAGATTGTAGGTATATTGTGAACTGTGTTTAAAGGATACTAGTTCTTTAACCTGTTTAAGAGAAGATTTGTTCCTTAAAATAAATGATCTTGTAATAATGATTTTTGATATCAAATAAAAACTGGAGTTTTAATAAATCTTTTAAGGAAGACTTAAGATTTTATTTTTAGAGTTTATCTTTGATAATATTAATGAGAATCTTCTAATATGAATATCTTATTAAAAGAATACTCCGAGTTGGAATGTGGCATAATGTGTGATCTTCCAATATTTGCTTTCTAATCACAAAATACGCGAGTTATTCAGAAAGACCGGGTTTAACCCATTCTGAATAATCATCACGACGATCAAGAGTCGAAGATGAAGACGGTGATTGAAGACCGAAGGTTTTCACATCGTTGGGATGACGACGACTGGTATCTTGAATTGGGATTGGCCTTCCGAGGCAAGGTATTTGGTAATGGTCGTCCAAACGCATTTGGAGATCGACGGACACATTGTTTCGCTCGGACCTAGAGCAGACTTGTAAATGGATTGTGTGTCCGACATTGTATTCCTTTCTACTGTATTTGTTGAACGCTACTGATTATATATTTCTGTTTGGTGGTAAAGAATTTATTCATTACTTATCACCCTTCTCTAAGACGTATGAGCTTAGAGGTTATATATATTGGTAGATGATCAATAATATGGTAGGGTCTGACAATGTGACATGCTAAGATGCAAATGATCAAGGCTTTGTTGAAAAGCAGGCCTTGTGGTTGATGATCAAAGCACAGCCAATTTAGGCATAGCTTTGTGTATATCGTGACTTCGCAAGCCTCACACACCGGTTGAGTCTAAAACGGGAGAAGGGAACGCAGGGAGTGCACACGTTTCTTTCTAGCTAGAAGTGGTGTCAGTGCTTAAACTGGTTGACGTTTGCTTATGTGGTTGTCTGAATTTTGCGAGGCCTCGGTTTATTCTTATCGGTCGCCCACGGCCGATTTGTAGGTCCAATAGGATCGGGGAGCGTGTGTTCAGGCATAACTAATCCACTAAAGTATTTGTGGACCGGCCCTGCTGTATCCAAGGGTTGGCCAGCGTTCGAATCCTGAGACATTGCTAGAGTGTCTCGAATCGGTCAGGAGCTCCTCCCTAGCCTTGACTCATGATGGAAACCTAATTTCCAATACTTCCCCTTGCGGTTTTGATTGTATAACTAGTATGGCGACATTGTAGATGGTAGCTATGCCGTCTCGGATTGATATTATATTTGAAATGTTTTAAATACATATATACACACTAATAATATCATTTTTACGTATCAAACATCTTTTGACCATTATAAGGTAAAACCCTATCCTCCAGTTTGCGTTGCATTGTGTGATGGGACCTAGGTCTTATAATGGTTTCATTTTTCTAAAAAGCATTACTTTATTTGAGGATTTACTTTATTTATTCAATGGCAATCTAATGGTGTAAACCCATTCCGCGTTAGCGGCGTGGTCCTGTGATTAGCCTTATTATTAGATAAATTTGGTTAAGAATTCTCATGCCAGTCCCACGACTGACCTGTAATTTGTTTAACCTTGCAAACTCAGGTGCCATCTTTTCACATGGGTGGTCGAGTAGCTTTTTGCAGATATAGTTAAGCAGGATGCTGGATTGAAGCCTGAAGCTGGGTCCAGAATAGTGATGGCCTTCCGCTGAGATGAGTTCTGCTGCATTATATTTCTTTTGTTGTAATTTACCTTCCGCTGTACTTTGTAAAGTGTACTATGATATATTCTGTACTCTGATGTAACATTTATTATTGATGTTATAAAAGTCTGTGTTGTTGTCCTGATGTATTGTATGCCCAAAGTTAATGTATGCGGAATTTGAACGGTTTTGATCGATCTTGCGATCGATTGGGCTCGGGCAAAAATCTAGTTCGTTACAATTTCTCATCTTGATCGGTTTCAGAAATCGATAAAATGATTATTTTAATCAAATTAAATAGGACATTTAATTTGATCAAAAATATAAACTAGATCCAAATGCGTTCCAGTCAGTCCTAGAATGCAGTACCCGCTGTCACGATCCCAACGGTTCTAGTTTCACTGAATTCCGACATCATATGAGAAAATGGTGTCAATTTGAATGTTAATGAATTTTTTTAAAGTAATTAATAAAATATTTAATTAAATTTAACCTTCTCTTCCTCTTCAAATACTACGACCGACGGTAGAACCCATTGTCAAGAGGTATGGCACTAATTGCGCGAGATTCGAGAGGCTTGGCGATGATCGGACCATGCCACGAGCAGCGTGTGACGGCAAGGAATTTCGCTCGGTCCGAACCAGTCGCTAAACCGATCCAGGCCGCTCGAAACGCCCTATCGTTGAGAACAGGGCAAAACAGAACGCATACAGAAGAACATTTCATTGAATATTACAACAATGCATCAAATTACAAGAATATACAGAGTATAAATGAATATTACACAGAAATATCAGAGTTTTAAATTACATTTAAATACATAGCAGCGGAAAATAATACAATACACAACTAGAATGAGATATACGGAAACAAAGCTTTCCGGATATCGTTCCAGCTGTAAACCAGGAACCTGTGAATATAAATCTGCAAAACCACAACTACTAGCTGCCCGTGTCAAAATAAGGGCACCCAGAGTTTAGGTTAAAACAATAAACTCCAGGTCAGTCATGTGACTGGTGTGAGAACTAAAACAGTTATTAATCTTTATTTTCAAAGTTAGGTAAATCAAGGGACCACGCCGTATAACACGGAACGGGTTTCCTCCCAAGAATACCAGTGCATAAAACAAACAGCGCAATGCTAAATAAAGAAAAATGAAGCTGTTATAAGACCCAGGTCCTATCACACAATGCAAACGCAAGCCGGGGGATAGGGTTTTCCCTTATAACAACCAAGGAATGCTTGATACGTTTAAAACAAATCGTTTGATACTATTATAAGTGCACAGTGTATAAAACAACTTCAAATCATAAGTATCAATCATAGGCGGCATGAATGCCCCATACCACTATGTCGCCATATATAGGTTTACAAATAAAACCGCAAATGTCACGTATTTGGAAATTGGGTTTCCATCTATGAACCGAGGCTAGGGGCAAGATCCTCAACCGATTCGTGACTGTCTAGCCCGAGCCACAGGAACAGCCGCAACTGCCCCTTGGAGCGACAGGGCCGGTCCACACGGAGTGGATTATTATGCCTGAACAATACGTCTCCCCACCCTATGGGGTGTAAGTCTGGTCCGTCAGCCGACCAGAAGCATCTGCCGAAACCGATATAACCGAGGCGCCTCGCAACAGCAACAACCACATAAGTCAAACTCGTCAGGGCGTGAAAAACCACTGACGCCACTTCTAGCTAGAAAGAAACGCAAGTCCTCCCTGAGGTCCGTCTCCCGTTTTTGGTTCATACCGGGTGTGAAACACGCGAGGTAAACGTTACACAAAGCTACGCCACAAAGGCCGTGCTTTGATCATCACCACAAGACTTTGCTTTTCAACAGAAGCCTTGATCATTTGCATCTTAGCATGCCACACAGGCAAACCATCCTATGCAACCGATATCAGTCACACAGAATGAAATCCGATGTCAGACACACAGTCCATTTACAAGTCCGTTCTGGGTCTGAACGAAACCGGAGGCACCTAGTACCCCGCATATCCATCGATCTCCAAGCACGTCTGGACGATCACTAACTGTTTCCATCTTCTTGGGTGTACAGCCCAATCAAGATCATCAGTTATCACCCAAACGACGTGAAGACCTCCGGTCTTCGACCATCGTCTTCATCTTCGACTTATCGTCGTATCAGTTATCCAGAATGGGATAAACCCGGTCTTTCCGAATAACTCGCGTATATTTAAATAAGTGTTACACAAACACAACATACGCCTCATTCCAATTCATTAGTCACTAACCATAAATTAATCAAGAGAATAATTCCCTAAATATTAACCCCGAAGGCCGAAACCAACATCAGATCAATATCCAGAAAACCATTCTGCTTGGCTAACCGACAGTTAGTTTCTAAATTTCACGTTCAAATCTAATTAAAGATTTAACTATCGCCTGGAGCAAAACTGGTGATACTCCATTCTCGATCTTTTCAATCTAATTAAAGATTCATTAAAACTCCACTTAGTTTTAATCATTATCTGGGTTAAAGAATCAGTGTCATTTAAAACACGGTTCACGATAAACCCAAAATCACATTCATTAATTATCGGGTTAAAGAACGAGTGTTATTTAAAACACTGTTCACGATAAACCCAAAAATCAATATCAATTCAATTCCAATTAAATATCATTTAATTGGTACACTTCATTAAATCTAAATAAAAAGATTTAATCTTTTCTCAACTGGGTTCAAGAACGGTGTTAGTGAAGACACCATTCACGACAAACCCAAATCACATTTGATATTAAATACAAGGCTCTGAATAGAAAATATATCGGCCTATATTCAATATCAAATTCTACGATTAACAAATGTCGTATTGGAAATAACGATATAAAAATATATCTTTCAAATTTCCATAACAACACCTGTAATATCACGAATTCCAACATCGAAATATTCCGAAGACAATTTCGATTCAAATCCACTCCAATGCAATCATTGGAAATTTTGGTTATTTTCAAAACCATTTCAAATTCAATTTATTTATTTAAAAATAAATAGAATTATAATTCTAGTTCAAAACTAGTTCATTTCGATAAAAATCTATTTTTATCTTTTCAAATATGGAGTTTTTCATCCCAAACTTTCACAAATCATTTCTTATGATTTTACACAAATTATTACTATTTTTAATAATTTTATCAAGGCCCGTACAGTCGATTTCCATTAACGGCCATCGAACTGCACTTACAGCGACCTTTTTCGAATTTGATTTGGACGTATCTCCAAATCCAACCGTTAGATTTCAAATTTCTAACATTCATTAGAAAGCTCTTTTCGATACGAACCCAACGGTTCCGGTTTTAGGAGAATCCGACGGTCGGATCTCCCGCAATGTCCGTTTGAAATAAATGGTCGAAATTCACGAACTGCCGCGGCGCGGCGCGTTCTATTCAGGCCATTATATTATATATATAATATATATAATATATACTTCGTCGATTTTTATTTAAAACGAATTATATAAATAGTTTTAAAATTCGTTTCAAAATCTATTTCAACTTCTATTTCAATTCAAAGCAAAATTGAATTCTTCTTTATAAATCCGTTTTAAAATCCATTTCTATTCAATTCAAATTTCAATTCAATTTGAATTCATTTCAATTCATTTCATTTCGAAATCGTTTTCAATTCAATTCATTTCGAAATCGTTTTCAAATCGATATAAATATCGTTCACGTCAAAATGGCGTCAATCTAATCAACACGGCTTCATAAATTTCTATTTTCAAACATTCTATTTCAAATATTTCTTTTTCAAAGTAGTTGTTATTATCAAAATATTTCGTTCAACACATGACCAATCTCAATGAATGAGTACTGTCAACACATGAACTTTTATTTTATAACGATAAAGATGTAAATTTTAATATTAAAATATTTCGTTCAACACATGACCAATCTCAATGAATGAGTACTGTCAACACATGAACTTTTATTTTATAATATTCTTTATTTTTCAAATTGGAATGAGACCCAATCAATTACCATATAAGGTTAATTATATGGATTTTCATACAACACATGTGTATCATAGCATTGAAAAATAATCAACCATCAACCAAAGTGCACTACACTGTATAAGCATCAAATATAGATATTCAACGCTTATAACAGCCTGTCAATCAATCGATCGACATATTTAATCAATCAGGATGAGTGAACTTCAAATTTCATCCCAACACCCGTGTGGGGTTTCAAACAATCAAACACATATTTTATTGGTGCTGTTGGGTGATATGTAAAATTTATCGTCCCAATCAATGTCATTCAAATAGGTGTACATAAACAAACCGTCTGGTTTGTAAATGAATATTCTATTTTATTCACTTCACGTTAAAAATTATATTTTTAACGATAAAACACTTTATTTCAACCTATGAATTTCTATTCAATTCATTTATTCAATAAAATGATATTTTTATTTTTCTAACATATTTTAGAAAATTTCGGCGGCATAACGGCACGATACTAGAAACGGGACAAGGCCTAGCCTTATCCCCGGTCTAGTGAAGGCCCACGCCATTCACACATCAATCAAATCAATTCGTTATGCAAACCACAAACTCTGGAGTAAGGGTCTAACCTAGCCTTACTCCTTCGCCTTATAACGGCGCACGTCTAATCCTAACCAATTTATCGATTCGATTTTTCACACCACAAACCACATTCAAACCAATATCGCAATCAATCACCAAACAGTCAAACAAACAAGTCCATGGTCTGTGGACGATTGTGTCGGGTGCTACTAAGCACCGTCTGCATCCTAGTATATATATAACTAGAAAAATAATAGAAAGGTGAGAAATTCTCACATATTGCTATCCTAGCTCCACGGCTCTTCATTTGCAGAAGTCTTCGTCGTTTCGCCTTTTTTTTTTTTTTTTGTCACCTTCGTTGCCCGCTTTCACTACATATGTAAAAATCGAATTTTGACTTCGTTATTCAATATATAAAAATCGAATTTTTATTTCAAAGTTCAATATATAAAAATCGAATTTTGACTTCGTTATTCAATATATAAAAATCGAATTTTTATTTCAAAGTTCAATATATAAAAATCGAATTTTGACTTCGTTATTCAATATATAAAAATCGAATTTTGACTTCGTTATTCAATATATAAAAATCGAATTTTGACTTCGTTATTCAATATATAAAAATCGAATTTTTATTTCAAAGTTTCCGTCTTTTCCATTTCAAAGATCTAATCTTTTCTTTTACTTTTTAAAGTTTAAATCTTTTACCTTTCAAAATACAAATCTTTTACCTTTTAAAAATTCAAATCTTTAGAAAAAAACTGTTTTTACTATTAAAACAAAAATCAGTTTTTATAGCCTAAACAAAATTCAGTTTTTCTACTTTTCTAAAATCAGTTTTTCGTATTTAAAAAAATCCAGTTTTTCATATTAAAAAAATTCAGTTTTTCATATTAAAAAAATTCAGTTTTTAAATTCATTTTAAATCAGTTTTAATTTCTAAAATAAAATCAGTTTTAATTTCTTAAACTAAAATCAGTTTTAATTTCTTAAACTAAAATCAGTTTTAAATTCTTAAACTAAAATCAGTTTTTCATATTTAAAAAAAATCCAGTTTTTCATATTAAAAAAATTCAGTTTTTCATATTAAAAAAATTCAGTTTTTAAATTCATTTTAAATCAGTTTTAATTTCTAAAATAAAATCAGTTTTAATTTCTTAAACTAAAATCAGTTTTAATTTCTTAAACTAAAATCAGTTTTAAATTCTTAAAAAAAAGCAGGTTTAAATTCTTATTAAAATCAGCTTTTTAAATCAAAATAAAAAAATAAAATACTTACTTTAATCAGAAGGGGGGGGGGAATTGGAGCGGGTGATGGGGAGGTGGAGGATGCGGGCGCAGGCGGCGGGCGGTGGCCCTGGTCGATGGCGACGCGGCTCCAGCTGGGTGTGGGGTTTCTGGGGTCGCGTTCGATCTTTGAACGGGAGATGGAGGAGGAAGGGGTCGTCGATGGAAAGGAGGGGGGCGGCGGGGAGGCGTTGAGGCCCCGGCGGTGGCGCGACGGCAAGCGCGGCGGTGGTTTTAGGGTTAGGTTCTTTTTTTTTTTTTTTTTTTTATAACGGGTTTCGAATGAACTGGTAAAGGGGAGGGTTGACTGGGTGGAAAGATAAAGGGCTTGGCCCAATTATATTTTTTTTATTATTTAATTTGCCAAAAAAAGTTGACTTTTACATACGACCTCTAAACGAGGCCCACCGCCTGTCGTCCATAGCGTTTTACCCCTATTCCGAACACAATGGGATATGTATCGCAAGCTGATTCGATTGTTACAATCAGTTTCCGTTAAATTTACATTTAAATCACTATATTGAATTTTAAACGTACATTTCCAATTACCGGGGTCACATACTAACTAGAAAAATTCCAAAAAAATATTTTCTAGCTTTGTATTGACGATACGGTCCTAACAAAACTAGTTTCGTTGAATTCTGAGACCGTTGGAAAAATGGCCAATTTCCAGTCGATTAAAATCAACTGAAACTGGTCAAACGCGTTTTCCTTTGCCACGCTCACATATTGATTCGAAAAATTATGAAATTTGAAATCTAGTAATAATTCGACACTGCGGACCCAACAAAACTGGTTTCGTCGGAATCCGAGGTCGTTTGCAAAATTGCTATTTTTAAGGGCCTTATATATATAAAAATATATATAAATTCCACAGCGACTATTTCTAATTTTAAACTGGACATATCTTATCATTTCTAAGATGAAATCTCAGTTTGTTAACTTCGTTACAAAGATATAGTTAAACAGATTCAAATATTTCTTGTTTCGTTCAATTCTGACATATATTGAATTCTGTATATTCATTTGAAATTAGAAATCGAATTTTCGAACTACCGCGCCATTTTCAATTCCTTTTATAATTTAAAATAAATATTTATATTTTAACGACGACGCGTATAATATATACGTTCGAATTATATTCAAAATAAATTTCTCGTCGATATTATTTAAAATAATTCATTCTAAATAATCAAAACTCGCTAAAATTGCCAATTTAAAAATTTTAAACTGGCCCAGAATTTACGGGTTGTTACAATCTCCCCCACTTAAAACTTTTCGTCCCCGAAAAGGAACAAAGTCGAAAGTGGTTTGATAATTCAACTCTACGATCGATCAGGCTTCCATTCTCCAACTCTTTAGTTTCTGAGAATTTTCAAAATTTCAAAAATTTGGCTAACACCCTAAATTTTTGAAAAATTTCGCCATAACCTCCCCTGCAATGGGAGCATCGGGGAATTTCAAATAGCTTCCCCGGTCCTTCAGATCTCAAAAAGAAAAAGAAAATGCCAAGCGGCTAGCCAATAGGCTCACAAAATCATCATCACCCAAACAAAACAGGAAATTATGTAGTAAACATGTACCTATTTGTCGGGCAAACAAATTTTATTCTTCGGCTCTAGCCTCCTTGCTATGACCTGTTCAATGATATATATGTATATGCAAGCAAATGCGACCAATTTTCAATATAGTCAATATTTGGTTCAATTAGGCATAATGGTTCAAAATTATCAACCAAATAAACAAACAACACAAACATCAATCAATTAGTTGATTAGCTTTTCAAATGCATAATTTTGATACATATGCAAAAATCAGATTTTTGATGCCAAATCACAACCATAGGCCCTATCTAATTTTGGTTCTCACACCAGTCAATAGGAAATATATAGAAAATCACACCTTCGAAACTCGAACATAAATGTTGATGATGCGATCGCTATCATCAATATCATCTTCGGGCGACTAGAGTGTAATGCTATATCTATCCAATATGTTAAAATTTCAAATACACGTGGATCAGACGTATACTTAAAATCTATATATACTGGATTGTCCACATCAATATAAATAAATAACCAAATACGAATAATTGATTTAAATTTTCAAAACAAAATTTTGTTTTCACTTTTAAAATATACTCTTCACACTCGTTCTAGGATACTACTGATCCTATCTCTAACGAGTCATTCTAATTGGATATTACTAATCCAATATCTGATGAATTCTTTCGTATGGTTCTAATGTGTCTTGTTCTCGAGCTCTGTAAACCAAAGCTCTGATACCAACTGTGACGGCAAGGAATTTCGCTCGGTCCGAACCAGTCGCTAAACCGATCCAGGCCGCTCGAAACGCCCTATCGTTGAGAACAGGGCAAAACAGAACGCATACAGAAGAACATTTCATTGAATATTACAACAATGCATCAAATTACAAGAATATACAGAGTATAAATGAATATTACACAGAAATATCAGAGTTTTAAATTACATTTAAATACATAGCAGCGGAAAATAATACAATACACAACTAGAATGAGATATACGGATACAAAGCTTTCCGGATATCGTTCCAGCTGTAAACCAGGAACCTGTGAATATAAATCTGCAAAACCACAACTACTAGCTGCCCGTGTCAAAATAAGGGCACCCAGAGTTTAGGTTAAAACAATAAACTCCAGGTCAGTCATGTGACTGGTGTGAGAACTAAAACAGTTATTAATCTTTATTTTCAAAGTTAGGTAAATCAAGGGACCACGCCGTATAACACGGAACGGGTTTCCTCCCAAGAATACCAGTGCATAAAACAAACAGCGCAATGCTAAATAAAGAAAAATGAAGCTGTTATAAGACCCAGGTCCTATCACACAATGCAAACGCAAGCCAGGGGATAGGGTTTTCCCTTATAACAACCAAGGAATGCTTGATACGTTTAAAACAAATCGTTTGATACTATTATAAGTGCACAGTGTATAAAACAACTTCAAATCATAAGTATCAATCATAGGCGGCATGAATGCCCCATACCACTATGTCGCCATATATAGGTTTACAAATAAAACCGCAAATGTCACGTATTTGGAAATTGGGTTTCCATCTATGAACCGAGGCTAGGGGCAAGATCCTCAACCGATTCGTGACTGTCTAGCCCGAGCCACAGGAACAGCCGCAACCTAAATTTCACATTCATAGGGAAAGGTTCCCATTAATTTTATCCAAGATAAATTCCTTGAATTTATCCTCTAATCTTCTTTTGAATTTCGATTCAACTAGTCGGGATTAACGAAACTTACCGAAGTAATCATTAGTTTTAATTTCCCAATCCCAACCTATTTATCCCATGAAGTAAAACTGGTAATACTTCATATCTAACACCACAGTGTTATCGGTAAATTCAATTACCATTTCACGTTCAAATCTAATTAAAGATTTAACTATCGCCTGGAGCAAAACTGGTGATACTCCATTCTCGATCTTTTCAATCTAATTAAAGATTCATTAAAACTCCACTTAGTTTTAATCATTATCTGGGTTAAAGAATCAGTGTCATTTAAAACACGGTTCACGATAAACCCAAAATCACATTCATTAATTATCGGGTTAAAGAACGAGTGTTATTTAAAACACTGTTCACGATAAACCCAAAAATCAATATCAATTCAATTCCAATTAAATATCATTTAATTGGTACACTTCATTAAATCTAAATAAAAAGATTTAATCTTTTCTCAACTGGGTTCAAGAACGGTGTTAGTGAAGACACCATTCACGACAAACCCAAATCACATTTGATATTAAATACAAGGCTCTGAATAGAAAATATATCGGCCTATATTCAATATCAAATTCTACGATTAACAAATGTCGTATTGGAAATAACGATATAAAAATATATCTTTCAAATTTCCATAACAACACCTGTAATATCACGAATTCCAACATCGAAATATTCCGAAGACAATTTCGATTCAAATCCACTCCAATGCAATCATTGGAAATTTTGGTTATTTTCAAAACCATTTCAAATTCAATTTATTTATTTAAAAATAAATAGAATTATAATTCTAGTTCAAAACTAGTTCATTTCGATAAAAATCTATTTTTATCTTTTCAAATATGGAGTTTTTCATCCCAAACTTTCACAAATCATTTCTTATGATTTTACACAAATTATTACTATTTTTAATAATTTTATCAAGGCCCGTACAGTCGATTTCCATTAACGGCCATCGAACTGCACTTACAGCGACCTTTTTCGAATTTGATTTGGACGTATCTCCAAATCCAACCGTTAGATTTCAAATTTCTAACATTCATTAGAAAGCTCTTTTCGATACGAACCCAACGGTTCCGGTTTTAGGAGAATCCGACGGTCGGATCTCCCGCAATGTCCGTTTGAAATAAATGGTCGAAATTCACGAACTGCCGCGGCGCGGCGCGTTCTATTCAGGCCATTATATTATATATATAATATATATAATATATACTTCGTCAATTTTTATTTAAAACGAATTATATAAATAGTTTTAAAATTCGTTTCAAAATCTATTTCAACTTCTATTTCAATTCAAAGCAAAATTGAATTCTTCTTTATAAATCCGTTTTAAAATCCATTTCTATTCAATTCAAATTTCAATTCAATTTGAATTCATTTCAATTCATTTCATTTCGAAATCGTTTTCAATTCAATTCATTTCGAAATCGTTTTCAAATCGATATAAATATCATTCACGTCAAAATGGCGTCAATCTAATCAACACGGCTTCATAAATTTCTATTTTCAAACATTCTATTTCAAATATTTCTTTTTCAAAGTAGTTGTTATTATCAAAATATTTCGTTCAACACATGACCAATCTCAATGAATGAGTACTGTCAACACATGAACTTTTATTTTATAACGATAAAGATGTAAATTTTAATATTAAAATATTTCGTTCAACACATGACCAATCTCAATGAATGAGTACTGTCAACACATGAACTTTTATTTTATAATATTCTTTATTTTTCAAATTGGAATGAGACCCAATCAATTACCATATAAGGTTAATTATATGGATTTTCATACAACACATGTGTATCATAGCATTGAAAAATAATCAACCATCAACCAAAGTGCACTACACTGTATAAGCATCAAATATAGATATTCAACGCTTATAACAGCCTGTCAATCAATCGATCGACATATTTAATCAATCAGGATGAGTGAACTTCAAATTTCATCCCAACACCCGTGTGGGGTTTCAAACAATCAAACACATATTTTATTGGTGCTGTTGGGCGATATGTAAAATTTATCGTCCCAATCAATGTCATTCAAATAGGTGTACATAAACAAACCGTCTGGTTTGTAAATGAATATTCTATTTTATTCACTTCACGTTAAAAATTATATTTTTAACGATAAAACACTTTATTTCAACCTATGAATTTCTATTCAATTCATTTATTCAATAAAATGATATTTTTATTTTTCTAACATATTTTAGAAAATTTCGGCGGCATAACGGCACGATACTAGAAACGGGACAAGGCCTAGCCTTATCCCCGGTCTAGTGAAGGCCCACGCCATTCACACATCAATCAAATCAATTCGTTATGCAAACCACAAACTCTGGAGTAAGGGTCTAACCTAGCCTTACTCCTTCGCCTTATAACGGCGCACGTCTAATCCTAACCAATTTATCGATTCGATTTTTCACACCACAAACCACATTCAAACCAATATTGCAATCAATCACCAAACAGTCAAACAAACAAGTCCATGGTCTGTGGACGATTGTGTCGGGTGCTACTAAGCACCGTCTGCATCCTAGTATATATATATAACTAGAAAAATAATAGAAAGGTGAGAAATTCTCACATATTGCTATCCTAGCTCCACGGCTCTTCATTTGCAGAAGTCTTCGTCGTTTCGCCTTTTTTTTTTTTTTTTTTGTCACCTTCGTTGCCCGCTTTCACTACATATGTAAAAATCGAATTTTGACTTCGTTATTCAATATATAAAAATCGAATTTTTATTTCAAAGTTCAATATATAAAAATCGAATTTTGACTTCGTTATTCAATATATAAAAATCGAATTTTTATTTCAAAGTTCAATATATAAAAATCGAATTTTGACTTCGTTATTCAATATATAAAAATCGAATTTTGACTTCGTTATTCAATATATAAAAATCGAATTTTTATTTCAAAGTTTCCGTCTTTTCCATTTCAAAGATCTAATCTTTTCTTTTACTTTTTAAAGTTTAAATCTTTTACCTTTCAAAATACAAATCTTTTACCTTTTAAAAATTCAAATCTTTAGAAAAAAACTGTTTTTACTATTAAAACAAAAATCAGTTTTTATAGCCTAAACAAAATTCAGTTTTTCTACTTTTCTAAAATCAGTTTTTCATATTTAAAAAAATCCAGTTTTTCATATTAAAAAAATTCAGTTTTTCATATTAAAAAAATTCAGTTTTTAAATTCATTTTAAATCAGTTTTAATTTCTAAAATAAAATCAGTTTTAATTTCTTAAACTAAAATCAGTTTTAATTTCTTAAACTAAAATCAGTTTTAAATTCTTAAACTAAAATCAGTTTTTCATATTTAAAAAAAATCCAGTTTTTCATATTAAAAAAATTCAGTTTTTCATATTAAAAAAATTCAGTTTTTAAATTCATTTTAAATCAGTTTTAATTTCTAAAATAAAATCAGTTTTAATTTCTTAAACTAAAATCAGTTTTAATTTCTTAAACTAAAATCAGTTTTAAATTCTTAAAAAAAAGCAGGTTTAAATTCTTATTAAAATCAGCTTTTTAAATCAAAATAAAAAAATAAAATACTTACTTTAATCAGAAGGGGGGGGAATTGGAGCGGGTGATGGGGAGGTGGAGGAGGCGGGCGCAGGCGGCGGGCGGTGGCCCTGGTCGATGGCGACGCGGCTCCAGCTGGGTGTGGGGTTTCTGGGGTCGCGTTCGATCTTTGAACGGGAGATGGAGGAGGAAGGGGTCGTCGATGGAAAGGAGGGGGGCGGCGGGGAGGCGTTGAGGCCCCGGCGGTGGCGCGACGGGAAGCGCGGCGGTGGTTTTAGGGTTAGGTTCTTTTTTTTTTTTTTTTCATAACGGGTTTCGAACGAACTGGTAAAGGGGAGGGTTGACTGGGTGGAAAGATAAAGGGCTTGGCCCAATTATATTTTTTTTTATTATTTAATTTGCCAAAAAAAGTTGACTTTTACATACGACCTCTAAACGAGGCCCACCGCCTGTCGTCCATAGCGTTTTACCCCTATTCCGAACACAATGGGATATGTATCGCAAGCTGATTCGATTGTTACAATCAGTTTCCGTTAAATTTACATTTAAATCACTATATTGAATTTTAAACGTACATTTCCAATTACCGGGGTCACATACTAACTAGAAAAATTCCAAAAAAATATTTTCTAGCTTCGTATTGACGATACGGTCCTAACAAAACTAGTTTCGTTGAATTCTGAGACCGTTGGAAAAATGGCCAATTTCCAGTCGATTAAAATCAACTGAAACTGGTCAAACGCGTTTTCCTTTGCCACGCTCACATATTGATTCGAAAAATTATGAAATTTGAAATCTAGTAATAATTCGACACTGCGGACCCAACAAAACTGGTTTCGTCGGAATCCGAGGTCGTTTGCAAAATTGCTATTTTTAAGGGCCTTATATATATAAAAATATATATAAATTCCACAGCGACTATTTCTAATTTTAAACTGGACATATCTTATCATTTCTAAGATGAAATCTCAGTTTGTTAACTTCGTTACAAAGATATAGTTAAACAGATTCAAATATTTCTTGTTTCGTTCAATTCTGACTTATATTGAATTCTGTATATTCATTTGAAATTAGAAATCGAATTTTCGAACTACCGCGCCATTTTCAATTCCTTTTATAATTTAAAATAAATATTTATATTTTAACGACGACGCGTATAATATATACGTTCGAATTATATTCAAAATAAATTTCTCGTCGATATTATTTAAAATAATCCATTCTAAATAATCAAAACTCGCTAAAATTGCCAATTTAAAAATTTTAAACTGGCCCAGAATTTACGGGTTGTTACACAGCACCGCCGTGTGGGATTCCTGCCCGCACCCTCATTGGCGAACTCGATCGCCTGTGGAAGCTAGAATTCCACTGGACGCAGTAGATCTTTGAGCTGTGATTTCTCAATAATTCCAACACGATTTTCGATGCAACTAATATGGATTTGAGGAGGGGATGAAGTACTGCAATGTTTGTTTCATGATCTTCGATTAATAATGTATGGATTAAAAGATTTTTCCGCCTAAATCTCACAGCATTTCTGTTGTTCGTTACTTTATGGCGGCGGCTCAGAAGTAATTAGAGATTAGGGTTTTATTTTATTTTTTTTATTTATATATGTTTATTTACTCAAAAATACCTTGTTTAATTCCCAAACTCCTAATCAAACCCAATGACTGTCTCCCTTAGCTAAATAGCCCCATTTCGAACACTATAAGATATGTTTCGTAAGCCAGTTCGACTGTTTCGATCAGATTTCATCAAAATTAAAATATAAATCAATATATATTGAATTTGAACATACATTTTAATTTACCAGGACCACATACTAACTCCATAAATTACTAAAAAATAATTCTAGCTATGTTTGGATGATACGGTCCTAAGAAAACTAATTTCATCGAATTTGGAGACCGTGTGGAAAATGGCCTTTTTCCAGTCGATTAAATTCAAAATGAAATTACCGAACACATTTAAATTCACCACGCTCATATATTAATTCCAAAAATTATGAAATTTGAAACATAACAATAATTCGACATTTTGGATCGAACAAAAGTGGTTTCATCGAAAATGGAGGTCGTTTGCAAATTGGCTATTTTTAAGGGCTATATTATTATATTAAAAAATATATAAATTCCATAGCCATTATTCAAATTTTAAACTGGACATAACTTTTAATTTATATAGTGAAATCTCAGTTTCTTATATTCTTGAGAAAGATATAATTAAATAGATTCTAACGTTTCTTGTTTTACCCAGTCCTGATTTATTTTGAATCCTATACATTCAATTGAAACTTAAAATCGAATTTCAAACTAACATGCCATTTCGAGTTCATTTTATAATTAAAAGAAAATTATACGTTCTAACTTCGATTTAAATAAATTTTTAGTCATTATTATTTAAAATAAATCAATTTAAATATTCAAAACACATTAAAATAGCTAAAATAAATTTTTTAAATTGGTTTAAAAATTTTGGGTGTTTTACTCTCTCCCTCTTAAAATCTTTTCATCGTCAAAAAGGAATGGAGCTGAAAGTTGTTTTACTAACAAACTCAACTTCCATTTTGGCTTTCATTCTTCAACTTTTTAGTTTCTAAGAATTTTCTACTTTCCTCAAAAAATTGCTAACATCCTAAAATTTCAAAAAAATTCGCCATAACCTCCTTTGTACAGGCTGATCGGTAAAAGTCCTACTTGCCTCAAAGGCCCTCAGCAATAAAAAAAAAGCCAATTGGCTCATAAAATCATCAAAACCAATGAATATAGTAAACATGTACCTATTTGTTGGGCATACAATTTTAATCCTTTTCTTAGCTTCTATGCTATGACCTATTCAATATATATATATATATATATATATATATATATATATATATATATATATATATAGGCACATGTATAGATATATCCAATTCCAAACAATTTTCTAATCCAGTTCTACTTTATAATTGATTTGGCTAAATTTACATTTCATTCTTATACGAGTTTTATCATTCCAATGTTTTTATTAGTTAAATTAATAAACATACAACACAACCAGCAATAAATTAGTCGATTAGCTTTTCAAACATATAAATTTATATGTATACCTAAAAATCATATTTTTAGTGCCAAATCAAGGACAATAAAATCTAACTAAGTTTTGGTTCTCATACCATTCGATTGGAAATATATAGATATCCCACTTTCAAGACTCGAACATAAACTATTGATGATGTATAGTCATCAGTAAATCACCCGCGGGCGACTAGAGTGTGATTCTATATCTACCCAGTATATTTGAGGCTTCGTATATATGCTAGCTAGGCGTATATGCAAAATCTTCATATACCCGATAGTCCAAAATCAATATAAAATAAAATACTCAAATACATATAACAAGATATATTCAAAATTATATTTGTTTTTATAAACAATATGCTTCAAACTCATTCTAGGTTATTACTAACCCTATATCTAACGAGTAATTCTTATAGGATATTACTAATCTTATCTCTGATGAATTCTTTTGTTTGGTTCTAACGTGTCTTACTCTCGAGCTCTATAAACCAAAGCTCTACTACCAACTGAAACGACCCAAACTTCCCCGATCCTCGAAGAGACGAAGGAGCCACATACTGACTCCAAAAAATACTGAAAAATAAATATAGCTATGTTTTGATGATACAGTCCTAAAAATACTAATTTCATCTAATTTGGAGACCGTTTGAAAAATGGCCTTTTTCCGGTCGATTAAAATCAAAATGAAATTACCAAACACATTTAAATTCACCACGCTCACATATTAATTCCAAAAATTACGGAATTTGAAACATAACAATAATTCGATATTCTGGATCCAACAAAAGTGGTTTCATAGAAAATGAAGATCTTTTGGCTATTTTTTTAGGACTATATTATTATATTAAAATATATATAAATTCCATAGCGACTATTCTAAATTTTAAACTGGACATAACTTTTAATTTATAAAGTCAAATCTTAGTTTCTTACATTCGTTGGAAAGATATAGTTCAATAGATTTTAATGTTTCTTGTTTTACCCAATTCTGATTTATTTTGAATCCCATGCATTCAGTTGAAATTTAAAATCGAATTTTCAAACTACTGCCCCATTTCGAGTTCGTTTTATAATTAAAATAAATTTATACGCTCTAACTTCGATTTAAATAAATTTTTACTCGATATTATTTAAAATAAATAAATTTAAATATTCAAAACCCATTAAAATTGATTAAAAAAAATTTAAAATTTGTTGTAATTATGGGTTGTAATAGGTGTTAACAAGCGAATAAATTCTCCGCCACCAAACAGGTTTATATTTAGCAGAGATCCATGAATACATCATAATGGAATACAATGTCATACATAACATCCATTTACAAGTCCATTCTGGGTCGGAACGAAACCAGAGGCATCTTATCCCTCATCCCATATGCACAATACAAGAGAGAGGCCCTTGCATATGCGGACAATCAACAAGTACGTCCAGACAACCGCATTATAACCCCTTCATGGGAGCTACCCAAATCCAATGCATCAATAGTAATCCATTTGATGTGAAGATTGCCGGTCTTTAACCACCGTCTTCAATATCTTCGACTTTAATCGTCATATATAAGTTAAAACCGGTTTTCCCGAATAACTCGCATATCTTTTAAAACACATCATATGCCTCATTCCAATCCAAAATATTGTTTTATTCAAATATTCTTTTCACAATTTAAACGAAATTAAGCTTTATCAAACTAGTCAGGATTAACGAGCCATACCGAAGTAATCATTCTTTTTATTATCCCAACCTATTCATCCTATGGATCAAAACTAGTAGTACTCCATATATATCACCCAGTGTGTTATCGGTAAAATTAATTAGCATTTCACGTTTCAAATCTAATTAAAGATTTAACTATTGCATTGAGCAAAAATGAGGATACTCCATTTCAAACATTTCTTTAACTTGATAGATTTGACTATCACATTCACATTTCATTCTAAGTAAAGATTAATTAAAACTCTATTTCAGTTTTAATCTGAAAAATCATTACTTAATGATTATTCAACTTTAGGAAAATTTATCCTGTCTTTAACAGGGTTAAAGAACCAATGTCGTTCAAAACAGTATTCACAGTAAACCTAAAATCTTCTTCCATTAAGATGGAACTTTCACGGAATTCATAATAGTATATAATCGATATAAATTTCCATATCGTACTAATACTATAAACAGAATAACCTCAAGGACTTTTAAATTCCATACATAGTAACGTTCTTCCTTTACAGAAGCTCATCTCGATTATTACCAAATCGAATTCCACTCAATTCCAATTTAATATATTAATTTGGAAAACATAACTTTGTAAAATTTCCATAAATCTTAGAATAAAGATTTATAAATTCTAAATCATTCACTGTTAATTGGGCTAAAGAACAAATGTCCTTTAAAACATCATTCACAACGAACCCAAAATCATTTTCCATTTCAATTTCAATTAAATTAATTAATTGGTAAACTTCTATGAACATCAATTAAAAGATTTATTCTATTCTCAACTGGGTTTAAGAATAGTGTTATTGAAGACACCATTCACGACAAACCAAAAGTCCAATTTGATATTAAATACAAAGCTCCGATAGAAATTGTACCGACTTATATTCAATATCAAATTCTGAAATTAACGGATATCGTAATGGGAATAACGATATCTATTTCTTCCAAGTTCCTCAACATTATCCATATAATCACGGAATCCAATATCGAAATATTTTGAAGATTACTTCCATTCAATTCCATTCCAATTCATACATTGGAAAATTTTGGTTATATCAAAACCATTTCAATTCCTTCTCAATTTTGTACTTATGTTGCAAAACAACTTATTCTGATAAAAATAACTTTTATCTCTACAAACGTGGAATTTTCAATCCCAAATCTTTCCAAACCGTTTATTATGATTTTACACAATTTATTCATATTTTTAATAATTTTATTAAGGCACTTACAGTCGATTTCCAATACCGGCTCCCGAGTTACATTCATAGCGACCTTTTCTGAAATTGAATTTTCCATCCAAAATCTTTCCAAACCGTTTATAATGATTTTACACAATTTATTCATATTTTTAATAATTTTATTAAGGCACTTACATTCGATTTCCAATATCGGCTGCCGAACTACATTCGTAGCGACCTTTTCTGAAATTGAATTTTCCATCCAAAATCTTTCCAAATCGTTTATTATGATTTTACACAATTTATTCATATTTTTAATAATTTTATTAAGGCACTTACATTTGATTTCCAATATCGGCTCCCGAACTGTATTCATAGCGACCTTTTCTGAAATTGATTTGGACATATTTTAAAATATAACCATTCAAATTTAAATCTCTTATATTCATTGGAAAGATATTTTCAATACGAAGCCAAAGGTTTCGGTTAAAGGAGAATGCGGTATTCGAATCTCCTGGTACATCAATTTGAAGTCAATGGTTGAACTTCGCAAACGGTCGTTGCACAGCACGTTCTATTCAAGCCATCTAAATATATATAATTTATATCGTCGATTTCCATTCAAAACGTATTTTATATGTTGTTTATAAATTCATTTTAAAACGATTTCAACTTCTATTTCGATTTTAAATCAAAATTTAATATTTTATACCATTATGATATTAAAATGACAATATTTTCAAAATATCAGATTTTGAAATCAAGTCTTCTCGATTTTCATTAAAAATTGAATAAAATCGACAGAATATTCCGTTCGAGTTAAAAATAGCATATATCTACTTAACTCGGCTTCATATTCATTTCAGTTTTTCCTATCCATCCAAAATCGCACATCAAAATCATATTTTGATTCTTCACCGAATATTATTTTAAAAATATTCGTTTTTCTAAATTGGAATTAGACTCAATTAATTACCATATAATTTTATTTATATGGATTGCATACATCTCATGTACTCAAAAATAGTGATAAACAACTATTAAACATTCCATTCATAACCAGGGTGCAATTTACTAATGTATAAGCATTAAATAGTCAAATAACGCTTATAAACGTTTGTCAATCAATCGGTTGACATATAATTAAATTCAGCGGAGATGTGAATAAATTATCATCCCTAGACCCATGTGGGATTTTTGATCATCAAAAAAATATTTTTAATTGTACACTTGGGCGATGTGTAAAATTATCATCCCAATACCGGCGACGACCCAAACCCCCGTACAACGGTGGCAAGGATAATCAGTGGAATATAACACATAAACAAATAACAGCAGAACAGAAATATATAATTACACCAGATAATGTAAATCAAATTACACTGGAAATAATAATCATCAGAGTTACACAGCATAAAAGGATCATATTTAGCACAAAATACAGTTTCATCTTAACATAGAATGTCTGCAGCGGAATCAAACATAATATACATAACGGTGACTGGAACAGTACGATAGAAATGATAAAGTCCAGCTCCAGCTCAATAGCTATCCAAAGATGAGTCTGCTAAAACCTGAATACAAGGCTGCCCATATGGAAATAGGGGCACCCAAGTTTACAAGTGAAACAAACTACGAGTCAGTTATGGGACTGGTATGAGTAATCTACTTAACTGGTTTAAACAATAATAATTAGGCAAATCAAAGGACCATGCCGCTAACGCGGAGTGGGTTTAGTCTAGTGATTTCCAGTGCATGTAATAAAGTAAATCTTTTAAACAACGCAACAATTTTTAGAAAAATACAGCCAATATAAGACTCAAGTCCCATCACACAATGCAACGCAAATCGGAGGATAGAGTTTTACCATATAGTGGCCAAAATATGCTTGATACATATAAATCTATATCATTTGGTATTATTACTAGTGCTTATATGTTTCTAAAACAATTTCAATCATAAATATTGATCATAGACGGCATGGGTACGATATATCATGTTGCCATATACAGGTTTACAATCTAAGCAGCACAGTGTCGTACTGGATGTTGGATTTCCATCGTGAACCAAGGCAAGGGATCATCCTTACCGCTTCGAGACTCTCTAGCCCAAGCCTCAGGACCCATACACATGTGAGCCCTTGGAGCATCAGGGCCGGTCCACACATAGTGGATTAAAATGCCTGAACAATGCGTTTCCCCGCCCTACAGGGCGTAAATCCATCGGCACCGCAGTGACCGATATATCCGAAACGTCTCACTTTCCATCAACCACATTAGTAAAAATATAAAATGTCAATGATTGTAAACGCTAACACCACCTCTAGCTAGAAAGAAATGCATGTCCTCCCTGAGATCCTCTCCCGTTTCTGGTCCACACCGGGGTGTGAGGCTCGCGAATAAGCGCTATGCACAAAGCGACACTATATTAAAGCTATGCTTCGATCATCAACCACAAGGCTCATATTTTCAACAAAATCCTTGATCACTGCATCTCAGCATGCCACACAGGCAATTCACGCCATACAACTGACGTATATCAATCACACAGAATGGAATCCAATGTCGGACACACGGTCCACCTACAAGTCTGTTCTGCGTCTGAACGAAACCAGAGGCACTTTTTTCCTCGTCCCATATGTCCAATATAAGAGAGAGGCCCTCTCACATCTGGTCGATCTTCAAATACGTCTGGATGATCACCACTTATTACCTTATCTTACGATGCCTCCCAATCAAGACATTAGCAATCATCTAAACGATGTGAAGATCTCCGGTCTTCAACCATCGTCTTCATCGTCAATTTATTATCGTCAATCAATTATTTGAAATGAGATTTAGCTCGACCTTTTCAAATAATTCACGTTCATATTGAATACAAATTAATTCATTTCATGGTTAAATTATTTGACATCCATTTTCAGTTCATCAATTTGATTCTCATGTCAAATACATCCGACCATCAAAATATCAAACAAACCAAGTAAATTCGGTTTATTTCCATCGCATATCGTTTATAATATTTTATAATGACATATCGCTATTTTTATTTATTTAAAAATAGCCCGTTTTAATTAAACGACGCTTCAGGCCATGGCGCTGTTTTCTTCATATTTGATTTACAATATCTGAAAATCTAACCATTGGATCTTTACAAAATTTATATCGTTGGAAAGATCTTTTCAAAGCAGACCCAACAGTTCTAGTTTTGGGAAAATCTGATGGTCGGATCTCCCCGTATCATCGTTTAAAATTACGATTCCAAAACGCGAACTGTAGGGGCTCCATTCATTTTAATTTATATTTATATATATAAATATAATTCTTTCATCGATTTCTAAACCATTTTTACTTCATATACAGGTTAAAAATAATATTTTTTACCAACCAATGTTTATTTCAACACATGAATATTTTTATTGATTCATATCCATAATAAAAATGTTAATTTTATTGTTCAAGCCATTTATTCAACACATGAATATTTTCATAACTTTTCACATACGATAAAAAGGTGAACTTTATCGTTCTAACCCTTTATTCAACATATGAATATTTTTAGGAGTTCATATAAACAATAAAATGTTAATTTTATTATTGTAGCAATTTATTCAACACATGAATATTTTTAGTACTTCATATATTTGATAAAAATGTGACTTTTATCGTTCTAGTCCTTTATTCAACATATGAATATTTTCTATACTTCATTCAAGCGATAAAAATATAATTTTTGTCGTTCTAATATTTTATTCAACATATGAATATTTTCTACAGTTTATAGATGCGACAAAAATGTGATTTTTATCGTTTCAAATATTTATTCAACATATGAATACTTTCTATAATTTATATATGCGATAAAAATGTGATTTTTATCGTTTCAAATATTTATTCAACATATGAATATTTTCTACAGTTCGTATATGCAAAAAAACGTGATTTTTATCGTTTCAAATATTTATTCAACATATGAATATTTTCTATAGTTTATATAAGCGATAAAAATGTGATTTTTATCATTTCAAATATTTATTCAACCTATGAGTATTTTCTATAGTTCATATATTCGATAAAAATGTGATTTTTATCATTTCAAATATTTATTCAACATATGAATATTTTCTACAGATTATATATGCTACAAAATTATGATTTTTATCATTTCGAGTGTTTATTCAACATATGAATATATTTAAACATATGAATATAAACCAAACACATGAGTATTTCAGAAAATTTCGGCAGCATAACGGTAGGGATTTAAAACCGGCATCTTCCCGAGTACGGCTCCTCGCGCTACCTTAGGCCTCGCGGCGTTCCGTAAGGGGCTTATTTCTATGATCTAAATATTTCGATCACTTACATGTCATAATGAATATTTTTCAACAAACAATTCTAATTTTGTTTCATTCCAACAACCACAAACAAGCATATCAACCATTCGCATTTGTCAACCAAATTTCACGTCAACCAAAATCAAGTCATCCATGGTTGTCGGACGATGGGTGTCCGGAGTTTCTAAACTCCATCTACATCCTAATATATTTTATTTCTAAATTAAATTGAATTTAGAAATCTCACATTGCTTTTTGCTTTGCCAAAAATTGTAGCAAGCTCTAAAAATTCCCTGGTTTCTTCTAGAATGTAGATGACGTCCTCACGGTCTCGGTGTCTCTTGTTTCACTGGATTTTGACCACAAACGAAAAATATATGATTTTTATACGTAAATCAACCTTTGCGATGCTTTTAAATGTGGAAATCAGTTTAAATAAAACAAACCGTATACCTCTCTGAAGTGGTTCCAAAATAGGTTTGGAAATATCTTGCAATCCACGGCACGAGGTCGGAATCGGACGGCACCACGTTGGAGTGCAGGAGTGGCGCTCATATCGAGGTAAGTAGGGCCCCCTACGATGGCGTCAGCTCCGCTCGACGATGGTTCAAATGTCTCGACTTCGGGGAGCTCGTTCTTGGCGATGGCAAGATGATGAGGGGCGAATCCTATATGGATTTGAAGAGGGAGGTGAGTGCTACAAAAAGTTCAACTGGAGCCTTCGATAATATGGAGCGGATTAAGAGGAATCAAAGAGAGAAGGCTTGGGAGGGTTTCCGCCTTCGATCGGGTGTCGGTGAGAGAGAAACCCATCTTTTTTATTTTTTTTATTTTATGAATGAATTTTTCTGATTGGCCCACCATATATTCAAAATTTTAAAAGGTGTTTTTGCATCCTAACACAAAATCAGACCCAATGAATGTTGCCCCTAGCTAAATACCCCCTTCTCGGACTGGAATATGTTTCGTAAGCCTATTCGACTGTTTCAGTCAGTTATTCTTCAAATTAAAATATAAAACATTCAATTTTAGATTTGAATGTAAATTTTAATTTGCCGGGGCCACATACTGATCCCAAAAATTCCAGAAAAATAAATCTAGCTATATCTGAACAATATGGTCCCAACGAAATTAATTTCCTCGAATTTGGAGACCATTTGAAAAATGGCCATTTTCTAGTCGATCCAATTAAAACTAAAATTACCAAACGTGTTTTCATTTTCCACGCCCACATATTAATTCCAAAATTTATGGAATTTGAAACCTAGCAAAAATTTTACATTCCAGATCCAACCAAAGTAGTTTCGTTGAAAACGGAGATTGTTTGCAAAATGTCTATTTTTACGGACTATATTTATTTTATATCGACCATTCTGAATATTCAACTGGCCATAACTTTTGATTTCCGCTATGAAATTTTGACTTTTCAGATTCATTAGAAATATATTCTTAAACAGATTTAAATATGTTTTACTTTCACTAAAATCTGGTTTATTTTGAATCCTGTACATTCATTCGAAGTTCAAAGTTGAATTTTCAAACTGCTGCGCTATTTCTAGCTCCTTTTAAAATTTAAAATAAATATTTGTATTCTAACTTCGATTCAAATAAATATATACGTTCTAATTCTATTCAAAATAAATTTCTTGTGGTTATTATTTAAAATAATTCATTTTAAATATCCAAAATTCATTAAAATTGCCAAAATAAAAATTTTAAATTGGTTTTGATTTTCCGGGATGTTACATTCTCCTCTACTTAAAATCTTTTCGTCCTCGAAAAGGAACAGACCTATAAGTTGTTCAACTAATCAACTCAACTTTCATTCTGGTTTTCATTCCTCAACTTTTCATTTTCTAAGAATTTTTAGTTGTTCAAAAAATTGGCTAACACCCTAAATTTTCAAAAAAATTCTCCATAACCTCCTTTGTACGGGAAGGTGTTTAGAAATTTATTAGGTCGTATTAGGCACCCAATAAATCCTAAAAAGCATACAAATATTTATAGTGATATATTCTTGTGTCCACAAGGGAGTGTGTATAAATCATAACTCTAGAGAATAAATTCTCGTCACCCTGTAAACAGTTTTTGTGCCTTAGTGACTAGAGTGATGTGATTATTGTCAACTCCAGACCCATGTGGGGTTTTTATTAATCTGGCAATTTACCGTTACATTTTATATAGTCCATATCAGTCTTTGGTTCAACCTGAAATATAGTCATCGCCATACATGCCTCTCGCTTGTATGGTAATCTTCAACTTTGTCACATAAGCTTCAAATGCTTATGTGGTATATGATAGAGTATACTATCTTCACGCAGTATGCCATGTAGCATAGTTCAAAATTAATTGTTACTATCCTATGGCGACACTTATAACCTCACACAGAACAAACAGCACTCCGCCTCCAATGGCATTCACAGTAGTTTGTATAATAAATAAAATTCACATCCAACTCATTAAGGTTTACTTATTTGTCGGGCATGCAAATAAATTCTTTACTTAACTGAAAATCCATTTACCTGTTTAACAATGTGTATATAAATGCACATCTAAGCTAAGAATAATATTTTTAGCGAACAAACATTTATTTCACCACACAGCTATTTTTAACACTTCATATTCATGTTAAAAATAATACTTTCAATCATCAATCAATTAGTTGATTAAATTTTGAAATCTATAATTATTTTTATGTACATAGAAATCATATTTCTTTACTAGAGCGTCTAGATCTGGTTATGGTTGAGGGAGCACAACTAGCTCATTAAATTGTCGAGTCATAGGATTATTCCTTCTATTTCCGCCACTCATTTTCTAGTATGTCTACAAATAGCAGACAAAGTGTCAGGTCAACAGAAAAGTTATTGTAAAGCACAGAGACATATACTTGAATGTAAATGTGTCTATTGGGGTGTATTTTATTCTGCTATACTCATTCTAGGACCTTACTACTCCTATCTGTAATGAGTTATTCTCCCTAGAACACTACTGGTTCTACTTCTGACTAGTTCATTATTATCTTATATTCCTGAGCTAAGATTAACCAAAGCTCTGATACCAACTGCGACGGCCGAAACCCCTGTACAACGATGACAAGGATAATCAGTGTGAAATATAACACATAAACAAATAACAACAGAACAGAAATATAATTACACCAGATAATATACATCAAAATAGACTAGAAATAATAATCATCAGAGTTACACAACATAATAGGATCATACTTAGCACAAAATACAGTTTCACCTTAACATAGAGTGTCTGCAGCGGAATCAAACATAATATACATAATGGTGACTGAAACAGTACAATAGAAATGATAAAGTCTAGCTCCAGCTCCATAGCTATCCAAAGACGAGTCTGCTAAAACCTGAATACAAGGCTGCCCATGTGGAAAATAGGGGCACCCGAGTTTGCAAGTGAAACAAACTATGAGTCAGTCATGGGACAGGTATGAGAAATCTACTTAACTAGTTTAAACAACAATAATTAGGAAAATCATAGAACCAAGCCGCTAACGCGGAACAGGTTTACTCAAGTGATTGCAAGTGCATGTAATTAATTAAATCTTTTAAACAATGCAATGATTTTTAGAAAAATGAAGCCAATATAAGACTCAAGTCCAATCACACAATGCAACGCAAACCAGACGATAGAATTTTACCTTATAATGGCCAAAATATGCTTGATACGAATAAATCCAAGTCATTTGATATTATTACTATTGTTTATATGTTTCAAAAACAACTTCAATCACAAATATCGATCATAGACGGCATGGGTACGATATATCATGTCGCCATACATAGGTTTACAATCTAAACCGCACAGTGTCGTACTAGAAGTTGGATTTCCATTGTGAACCAAGGCAAGGGATCATCCTTACCACGTCGAGACTCTCTAGCCTGAGCCTCAGGACCTAGACATAGGTTATCCCTTGGAGCGTAAGGGCCGGTCCACACGTAGTGGATTAAAATGCTTGAACAATGTGTTTTCCCACCCTATGGGGCGTAAATCCATCGGCACTGTAGTGACCGATATATCCGAGACGTCTCGCTTTCCATCAACCACATAGGTAAAAATTTGAAATGTCAGGGCTTGTAAATGCTGATACCACCTCTAGCTAGAAAGAGTAGCATGTCCTCCCAGAGCTGCTCTCCCGTTTCTGGTCCACAACAGGGTTTGAGGCTCGCGAATTAGCGCTATACACAAAGCGCCGCTATATTAAAGCTATGCTTTGATCATCAACCACAAGGCTCTGCTTTTCAACAAAAGCCTTGATCACTGCATCTCAGCATGCCACAAAGGCACTCCACGCCATGCAACTGACGTATATCAATCACACAGAATGAAATCCAATGTCGGACATACAACCCATATACAAGTCCGTTCTGGGTCTGAACGAAACCGGAGGAACCTTATTCCTCGTCCTATATGTCCAATAGAGGAGAGAGGCCCTCACACATCCGGTCGATCTCCAAGTATGTCTGGACGACCTCCACTTATTACATTGTCTTGGAAGGCCTCCCAATCAAGACATCAACAATCTTCCAAATGATGTAAAACCCCTGGTCTTCAACCACCGTCTTCATCATCGGTTTCTTATCGTCGATCAATTATTTGAAATGAGATTTAACGCGGCCTTCTCAAATAATTCACGTTCATATAGAATTCAAATCAATTCATTTCATGGTTAAATTATTTGACATCCATTTTCAGTTCATTAATTTGATTCTCATGTCAAACACATCTGAACATCAAAATATCAAACAAACCCAGTAAATTCAGTTTATTTCCATCCCATATTGTTTATAATATTTTATAACGACATATCTCTATTTTTATTTATTTCAAAATAGACCGTTTTAATTAAACGACGCTTCAGGCCATAACGCGGCCATGGCGTTGTTTTTCTTCAGATTTGTTTTACACATATCTGAAAATATAACCATTGGATCTTTACCAAATTTATATCATTGGAAAGATATTTTTAAAGAGGACCTAAGGTTCCAGTTTTGGGAAAATCCGATTGTCAGACATCCCTATATCATATGATTCCAAAATGCGAACTGCAGGGGCTCGATTCGTTTTAATTTTATATATATATATATATATATATAATTCTTTCATCGATTTCTAAATAATTTTTACTTCATATACAGATTAATATTTTTAACCAACCATTGTTTATTTCAACACATGAATATATTTAGTGATTCATATCCGTAGTAAAAATGTTAATTATATTATTCTAACCATTTATTCAACACATGAATATTTTCACAACTTATAACATATGATTAAAAGATGATTTTTATCGTTCTAACCCTTTATTCAACATATGAATATTTTCTATATTTCATTCAAGCGATAAAAATGTGATTTCTATCATTCTAATATTTTATTCAACATATGAATATTTTCTACAGTTTATATAAGCGAAAAAATGTTAGTTTTATGGTTTCAAATATTTATTTTTCTATAGTTCATATATGTGATAAAAATGTGATTTTTATCGTTTCAAATATTTATTCAACATATGAATATTTTCTATAGTTCATATATGCGATAAAAATGTGATTTTTATCGTTTCAAATATTTATTCAACATATGAATAGTTTCTATAGTTCATATATGCGATAAAAATGTGATTTTTATTGTTTCAAATATTTATTCAACATATGAATATTTTCTATAGATTATATATGCAGCAAAAATGTTATTTTTATCGTTTCAAATGTTTATTCAACATATGAATATATTTAAACACATGAATATAAACCAAACACATGAATATTTCAGAAAATTTTGACAGCATAATGGTAGGGTTTAAAACTGGCACCGTCCCGAGTACGACTCCTCACGCTACCTTAGGCCTCGCGGCGTTCCCTAAGGGGCTTATTCCTATGATCTAAATACTTCAATCACTTCCATATCATAATGAATATTTTTCCAGAAACAATTCTAATTTTGTTTCATTCCAACAACCATTAACAACCATATCAACCATTCGCATTTATCAACCAAATTTCATGTCAGCCAAGAACAAGTCATCCATGGTATGTGGACGACGGGTGTCGAGAGTTTCTAAACTCTGTCTACATCCTAATATATTTTATTTCTAAATTAAAATGAATTTAGAAATCTCACATTGCTTTTCACTTTGCAAAAATTGTAGCAAGTTCTAAAAATTTCCCGGTCTCTTCTAGAATGTAGAAGATGTCCTCACGGTCCCGGTGTCTCTTATTTCACTCGATTTCGACCATAAACGAAAAAGATATGATTTTTATACGTAAATCAACCTTTGCAATGCTTTTAAATGTGGAAATCAGTTTAAGTAAAACAAACTGTATACCTCTCTGAAGTGGTTCCAAATTAGGTTTCGAAATATCTTGCAATCCGCGGCACGAGTTCGGAATCAGACGACACCATGTTGGGGTGCAAGGAGTGGAATGCAGATCGAGGTAGGTAATGGCCCCTACGATGGCGTCAGCTCCTCTTGGTGACGATTCAAATGTCTTGACTTCGGGGAGCTCGTTCTTGGCGATGGCGAGGTGATGATGGGCGAGTCCTATATGGATTTGAAGAGGGAGGTAAGTATTACAAAAAGTTCAACTGGAGACTTCGATAATATGGAGAGGTTTAAGAGGAATCGAAGAGAGAAGGCGTGGGAGGGTTTCCGCCTTCGATCGGGTGTCGGGGAGAGAGATACCCGTATTTTTTTCATTTTTTTATTATTTTATGAATGAAATTTTCTAATTGGCCCACCATGTATTCAAAATTTTAAAAGGTGTTTTCGCATCCGAACACCAAATCAAACCCAATGACCGTTGGCCCTAGCTAAATACCCCCATCCCGGACACAATGGAATATGTTTCGTAAGCCCATTCAATTGTTTCAGTCAGTTATTCTTCAAATTAAATATAAAACATTCATTTTAGATTTGAACATACAGTTTAATTTGCCGGGGCCACATACTGATCCTGAAAATTCCAGAAAAATAAATTAGTTATGTCTGGATGGTACGGTCCCAACAAAACTGATTTCATTGAATTTGGAGACTGTTTGAAAAATGGCCATTTTCTGGTCGATCCAATTCAAACTAAAATTACCAAATGCGTTTTCCTTTTCCACGCCCACATATTAATTCCAAAAATTATGGAATTTGAAACCTAGCAATAATTTGACATTCTGGATCCAACCAAAGTGGTTTCGTTGAAAACAGAGGTGTTTGAAAAATGCCTATTTTTACGGGCTATATTTATTCCATAGCGACCATTTCGAATATTCAACTGGCCGTAACTATTGATTTCCGCTATGAAATTTTGATTTTTCAGATTCGTTAGAAAGATATTCTTAAACATATTTAAATATTTTTGGATTCACTAAAATACAGTTAATTTTGAATCCTGTACATTCAGTCAAAATTCAAAGTTGAATTTTCAAACTGTCGCGCTATTTCTATCTCCTTTTAAAATTTAAAATAAATATTTGTATTCTAACTTTGATCCAAATAAATATATACATTCTAATTCTATTCAAAATAAATTTCTTGTCGTTATTATTTAAAATAATTCATTTTAAATATCCAAAATTCATTAAAATTGCCAAAATAAAAATGTTAAATTGGTTCTGATTTTCCGGGTTGTTATAATAGTAGTGTGGGGTTTACATTACAGTCCATGTGAGTTTATTTATTTTTTATAAACATTTATAATCAGTGTAATAATGATACCAGCTTGATCGATCCCTCCATCCCCAAATTCTCCTTGAATGAGATGACTTCAGCCCCAAAAATCGCTCAACTTGCTTCACGAAAATCGATCAAGCTTATATGGATTTAAAGATTTCATTTTTCTCTTTAATTTTCGTTTTATAAGTTTTCGATTTTATTGCGTGGATTCAGAGAACAATGGAAAACAATTTTTTAACTATTTTAATTGTCCATTCATGAATGACGGCGGACTGAAGATATGATTAGGTTTTCCTAAAATACATATATATACTATAATATAAATTAGTATTTAATTCACAAATTGGTTCTTTTACGTCTAAACTCCAAACGGGACCCAACGACTATTTCCCTAGCTAAATACCCCCATTCCAAACACAATATGATACGTTTCGTAAGCCAATTTGACTGTTTCGAACAGTTTTTTCAAAATTAAAATATAAATTAATATAATGTTACATATTGAATATGAACGTACATTTTAATTTACCGGGACCATAAACTGACTCCAAAAATGATGAAAATTGAAATCTAGCTATGTTTTGACGATACGATCCTAACAAAATTAATTTCATTGAATTTGGAGATCGTTTGAAAAATGGCTTTTTTATTAGCTTATTAAATTCAAACTGAAATTGAAGACACGTTTAAATTCACTACGCTTGCATATTAATTCCAAATGACTTGAAATTTTAAACCTGGAAATAATTTGACATTCTAGATCCAAAAAAAGTGGTTTCATCAAAAATGGAGGTCGTACGCAAAATTGTTATTTTTAAGGGTTATATATAATATTAAATATGTATAAATTCCATAATGACTATTTGAAATTTTTAATTGGCCATAACTTACAATTTATAAAGTGAAATCTAAATTTCTTACTTCCGTTAGAAAGATATAGTTAAATAGATTATAACATTTCTTATTTTACTAAAATCCGATTTATAGTGAATTCTGTATATTTCAATTAAAGTTCAAAGCCAAATTTTCAAACTACCGCACCATTTCGAGTTTGTTTTAATTAAATTTTAAATTTTTACATTCTTACTTCGATTTAAATAAGTTTCAAGTCATTATTTCTCAAAATAAATCATTTTACATTCATAAAATCCATTAAATCAATTAAAAATAAAATTTCAAATTGGTTCCAAAATCTGGGTTGTTACATTAAGGATTACCCGAAGAAGCAAGGACAGGGCCAAAGAGAAGGATCTTCTGGAGGGCAGGTGCATGCTTTCGTCGTCAGTGCGCTAGATAGAGGTAGGAAAGTTTCTGTTGAAGGATTGATTTCTCTTTCCAATCATCTTGTTAGAACTCCTTTAGATTCTGGCCCTTCGCATTCTTTTATATCTGATTTTGTGGTTGAGTCTCCTCACCTTAGTACTAATATGGCTTTGGATCCCGTTGTTGTCTCAAACCCCGTTGGTGGCATAGCTCGTTTATCAATGATTTGTCGGGGTTTGAGAATATGTATGTTGGGCGTCGAGTTTGAATTCAACGCATATGTGCTTGGTTTCATGGGCTATGGTTTGATTCTAGGGATGGATTGGCTAGCCATGTATGGTGTCGTTCTAGAATGTGAGAGGAGGGTCGTTAGACTTTTGAGTTCCATGGGAAGACCCTTGAGATTTCTTGTAACCCTAAAGGGTCTATCATGCTTAGTTTCCTAGAGTTGCTTGATGCATCTGTCGATGATCTATGATCTGTACCAGTAGTCTGTGAGTATCCTAATGTTTTTTAGGAGGTTTGGGACTTAACTTTGAGGCACGAGAATGATTTTTGTATATACTTGGTGGACAATGCAATGCCAGTTGTATTTCCTGTGCACCACATGTCTCCAAGAGAAAGGAGGGAGCTCAACAAGCATGTATGGGAGCTACTTGAGAAAGGATTTGTTAGGCGAAGCATATTTGAATGGGGTGCTCCAGTAGTATTCGCCACTAAGGCGGATGGTTCGCTTCGCTTATGTGTGGATTATGGAGAGTTGAATAAACTCACTAAGAAGAATAGGCACACCCACTTCCAAGGATGAATGATTTATTTTACCAGCTTGTTGGTTCATCTTTTTTCTCCCAGTTAGACGTGGCTATGAGGTTTCATCAGTTGAGGTTAGCGGAGGACTGTATAGACAAGACCACTTTTAGAAATCCATATGGTTTCTTTGAGTAGCTCATCATGCCTTTTGGGTTGACGAATGCACCCGCCTATTTTGTTGACCTGATGAGTAGGGTGTTTCAAGTGTTTCTAAATAAGTTCGTTGTGGTCCTTGTTGATGACATCTTGATTTTATCGAAGAGCGAGGAAGAGCATGCCCTACATTTAAGTGAGGTTTTGAAAACTCTCCGTGCGCACCAGCTTAAGGCAAAATTTTCCAAATGTCATTTTTGGAGAAAAGAAGTGAGATTTCTAGGGTATGTGTTCTCTTAAGATGGGATAGCAGTAGATCCCACAATGGAAGTTGCGGTTCAAGATTGGCAGATCCCAAAGAATGCAATGGAGGTGAGGAGTTTTCTTGGATTAGCAGGCTATTATAGGAAGTTCACTAAGGACTTCGCAAACGTATCATCTCTACTCAACAGACTAATGATGAAAAATCTGACATTTTCTTGGGGTATAGACTATAAGGATGATTCCAACGACTGAAAAGGGCTCTGACAACAGCCACAGTCTTGACTTTGCCTGATGGGAACAATGTACACTAATGCATGTGTTGTGGGTCTTGGTGTAGTTCTAATGCAAGAAGTAAGAGTGGCATTTTATTGAGGTAGATAGTTAAGAGTTCATGAGAAGGACTACCCTACCCATGACTTAGAGTTAGCTTCCATAGTATTCGCACTTAAGACTTAGCGTCGTTATCCACTAGGGGAGAAGTTCAAGTTGCACATTAATCATAAATCTCTCAAGTACTTGTTCTTGTAGAAGGATATCAATTTGAGGCAACAAAGATGGATGGAGTTCCTAGCATCCTATGACATTGAGATTGCTTATACCCATAGCAAGGGTGACGTGGTGTTAGATGCATTGAGTAGGAAGAGGATGACCTTGAGTCCTTTGTTTGTATAGAGGAAGAGCTTAGAGTAAATATCGACTTTTGATTTTAGACCGTCCATCGAGTTTACACCTGGTTTATTGGCATCATTAGAGGTCCAACCTACTCTGTTGGACCAGATAGGAACTTCGCAGCGTGAAGACCCACAGATAACAGATGTCTTGGATAGGATCAGTAGAGGGCAGACTTCCAGTTACCTCAGTAGATATTCCACGGATGATAGAAGGTGGTTACGAATAGATGGAAGGCATTGTGTTACCCGAGTTGGAAGTATGTTGAAGACAGTCCTTGAGGAAGCCCATCATTCTAGGATGACTATTTACCCTGGTGGTAATAAGATGTGTAAGGATATGAAGAGGGAATTCTATTGGGCTAGGATGAAGAAAGATGTAGTAGTATTTGTTTCTCGATGGTTGATTTTCCAGCAAATCAAAGCTGAGCAAAGGAAGCCCGGTTGTTTACATCATCCTTTAGAAGTCCCACAGTGGAAGTGGGAGAGCATCTCTATGCATTTCATCGACAATTTTCCTAGATCGAGGAAAGGCAACACCAGTATTTGGGTTCTAGTTGATAGGCTTATTAAGAGCGCTTGTTTCATTCCTATTAAGAGTAAAAGGATAGCAACATGGTTGGTAGTAGTTTATCTTCATGAGATAGTCCATCCACATGGAGTACCTTCCAGTATTGTGAGTGATCATGACCCCATGTTCACCAGTGAGTTTTGGAAGAGCTTGCAAGAGGCATTATGTAAACAGTTGTGTTTGAGCACTTCTTATCACCATCGGACCAATGAACAGACGGAAAGGGTGAATAGAGTTATTGAGGAACTTTTAAAACTATGTATGCTAGACTTCGTTGCGACTTGGGAAGAGCATCTTTCTTCGGTAGAGTTCGCCTACAACAATAGTTATCAGGCTAGTATTGGCAATGCACCCTTCGAAGCATTGTACGGACGACCCTGTAGATCACTGGCTTGTTGGTGGGAATCTACAGAAAGGCTTCTACTTGGACCTGAGTTGATTAGGGAAACTTCAGAGAAGATTGATCTTATTCGCAGGAGCATGAAGATAGCTTAGGACAGGCAGAAGTCCTACGCAGATAGGAGAAGGACAAACATTGAGTTTAAGGTGGGAGACATGGTTTTCATCAAGGTATCACCTTTGAGGAATGTGGTTTGTTTTGGATCTGTAGGGAAATTGGCACCAAGATTTGTAGGGCCATTTCCCATAAAAGAAAGGATTGGCCAAATGGCCTACAGAGTAAAGCTTCCAGAGAGACTGTCATGTGGGCATGATGCTTTACATGTTTCTCATTTACGGAAGTACTTGCATGATACCGTAGAAGTAGTTGAGCCAAATATGCTTGAGGAAGTGGAGGTGGAACAGGAGGCGACTGTATGACGAGTTCCTACCCGTATTCTTGGATCGAAGGTTAAGGAGCTACATAACTGAGAGGTCAAGTTGACGACGGTTCAATGGAGAGAAGACCCCGAGAATGCAACTTGGGAGACCGAAGACAAGATTCGCTCTTCGTACCCTTTTTTTTCAAGGGTATGTTCTTAACTTCTTTTCCAAAACTTATATTCATGCTTGTTTCTACTGTTTAATTATATCCTATCGATCGAATCATCAGCCTTTAGGTAGGGAACCCATGGATGTAAACATGTATTTGAAGCATGTTATGTTTGATGGATTAAAGTGGATGCAAGTGTTTGTTAATGATTGCTTGTGGATGCATATACGCAAACATTAGGCACTAGATCAGCTAAATCACTCTCATACTGCATATGGATGGATGTGCCTTTTTTTCTTTTATGGATGAAAATGGATGTATCATCATTTGCATGTTGCATTTCGATGAATGATTGTGCACACATATAGAACTTACATGTTATAGTAGAATTATTTTCATACATGTTGGATTCATGGCACTAACATACATTGCATTAAGGAGGCCAATTGAATCAGTAGACTGCCTGATCTTTCGCATTTGTATAAGGACATATACACACACTGAAACAATCCACCTCCGTTAAGGTCACTCACAAAGGGAATGCCTTAACTTCGGTGGAGAATTTTTGGTACAAGATGCAGAAAAATTACAAGACAGACAAATAAAGCAGCAGAAAATAAATAACCTTTATTGATTAAAACAGCTTGTACAAAGATTGTTTTACAACACCAATACTTATTACAACAAAGCATATGTCTTGTTTAATATAAAGAAGCATAAACTGACAATGATATTCCCCAATAAAACATGAGCCAGCCATAGCAGTAGAAAATGGTGTTCAAAGCAATGCGTCAAAGAATCTTCAAACTCGGAAAGAGTAACGGTACCTCGGTGGGGGGGGGGGGGGGGAACAGAAGAGAAGAGGCAAAAGCAAACTAGGTCAGACATAAAGCCTGGTAAGCTCAGTGATTATTAGCATTTAAACGAGGAAAAGGGTCATGACATGAATTACTAAATATAAGACTAAACCATAGTAACAATATAACATGGGATAATCATGGGATATGATATGGCAAGATAAATTGAATGTACCGATAAACTGGATATACTGATAAACTGAATATACTGATTAACTGAATGTGCTTCTATTCCTTCTCTGCTTCGCGACTACCCTATTATACTGATTTCTATATCTCTGCACAACCTAACTAGTGTCCAAACTAGTAATCTATATAAAATGATCATATGTTAACATGATCCCAATCCCCGTAATTGTGGTTGCCTTCAGTTGTACATCCATTATAGGGATTCCATTTATTACCTAGATCTAATCTTGGGTTTACTATCGAGCGCTTCCTAGATTCAACCAGGATTTATGCTACCCAGGGCCACTGGGGTTTATGCTACCTATTGAATGCATCTCGGATTCAGGGTTACGCGACCTAGGTCAAACTAGGGATTATGCTACCTATCGAACGATGCCCTCTAGTCTAGGACACACTACCCAGAGCGGTATATGATGCTAGACTTTCCCCACGTATGTGTCGTGAATCGTTATCGATGTCTAGATGCACATGTCCTCTATATGTGCGACCCGAGTCCCGTGGCAGGGCTAATCAAGAAACACAGAGATCGGTCAGGAGCTTTCAGATATCTTCCAATTGCAGATGTTAGGGTCTGCTTTTACAGTGGCTATGGTCCCACTAGACCCCTCCCTCAACTAACAAATGAAAGGCACCCAAGAAAATCAAGAAAGAGAACTGTACGCAGGCCCCTCTATGCCCCCACAAACTTATGGGCTAACCTCACCCATAACTAGATAGCAAGTATATGGTTTGTTGGAGTTCTCCGCCTTTCCGCTTCACGTATCTTGACCGACTCAAGATGGTAGGTAGACGACGAGTTGCTATCACAGGGCAAAAACTGGTCTCGCCGAATCACGTTGGTCCAGCCTAGTCTTTAGGTTGCCTTATTATTGCAACCAAGGCATACCCTTGGCTCTTATAACGCAGACCTTAACCTCTGTGAGCCCAAGAGGATCATCTGCAGCCTCACAGAGGGATACAAGAGTACCCTCACGTCCCCTCGAAGCCGCGTGCTTCGCAATCTAGTTCGTTGGAGCCTTCTTCATGATCAGACGGACGATTGCTCCTTCTCGTGTTCTACGTGGCTTTCTTGACTAAGGTTTACTAATTAGTTCTCTTAACTAAGGTTTACTACTCAGTTCTCTTTCTCATCATGTTGGATAGGTTAAGTGTCATCAGTCAATTCAAGTTAACTTAACCCACTCACTTGTCATGTTAAACTGGTTAACTGTTATCCAGTAGTTCACATTGACTTAACCTACCCATATATCATGTCAAATTGGTTAATGTTCCTTAAACTTACTCGTTTATCAGGTTATACTGGTTAAGTGTCTCTTATTAACTTAACCATGTTTATTCATCATGCTATAATGGCTAAGTGTTCTAAGTTTACTTAAGCCCACCATCTAGTCTAGTTAGCATGTTAAAAATTTACTTAACCTTACCCACTTGTCTAGTTAACATGCTAAAATAGTTAAGTGTTTCCTTAGTTACTTAACCCCCACAAATCTTGCCTTGTTAACATGTTAAGTTGGTTAAGTTTCCAAATTTACTTAACCCCTATCAATCTTGTCTAGTTAACATGTTGAATTGGCTAAGTGTTTTCTCAATTACTTAACCCCACCCTTCTTGTCTTGTTAACATGTTAAGTTGGTTAAGTGTTTCCTTAATTACTTAACCACACCATTTCTAGCTTGATTGTACATGAGCTTTAACTATTAATTAAATCACCAACCACTCACATTAGACAGGTATTGTTGTGGTTACTGGATGTGCCGGTCGGTTCCGGGCAGTTTTACACCACAACTCAGTCTAACCTCGGGTCTTTCTGGGCTTGATGAACTAACCTCTCACATTAGACAGGTATTGTTGTGGTTACTGGATGTGCCGGGCGGTTCTGGGCAGATTTACACCACAACTCAGTCTAACCTTGGGTTAGACATTTTACTCTTCTTTAATTTACATATTTACTATTCATGTCAATTTTCCATAAATCAATTTAGCCTAGATCATATTTATTTGTCATGCAAATTAACATACTTATATTCTATGCCCAAAACTTGATTTACCTATCAATTAACCCAACTTGCATTTTATACCAATTTAGATTTAATATTCCCCTTTTACAGTTCATGCCCAATCTAGATTAATATCCCAATTTACAATTCATGTCAAAACTAGATTTAATATTATAGTTTACCGTTTATGTCCAAAACTTGGTTTACATGCCAATTACATACTTTGCAGCCAATTAAAATTTATCATTTGTGCCCAAGCCTAATTTTCATGTAAATTATTCACTATTATAGCCAATTCAGATTATGCCAACATATTTATTATGCCAAATTATCTTAATTAAGCTACGCCCAATCCCCGCATCATAATCGTATGTATAACATGATTTCACAAGTTTTCTAAGTACTCATGAAATGGCACTAACAAAAGGAATAGGGGATAAGCACAAGAATTGATATAAAAGAACAGGCAGGCAAAAATAATGGCTCCAACAGGTTCGATGTACATAATAGTGAATAGGAATAAACTGGCCAAGTTACACACTAAATATGAGATCCAACATAATTAAGGAGATAGGCACAGGTGATTTGATCCAACATAATGCCAGTTCAAGGTACAACATGATTGGTTAATCGTAACAATGGGAATAGGCATAACCAACTAACTACAACAGTTATAGGTAATTAACCACAATAGTCATGGGCGACTAATCACAATAATTTCTTAATAAATGTCATAGGCAATAGTCTCATATTTATGAATCATCGTCGTGGGCAACAGTCTCATAATCACGAATCATAGTCATAGGCAAAAGTCTCATAGTCATAGTCATAGTCATAGTCATAGGCAATAGCTTCATAGGCAACAGTTTCATAGTCATAGTCTTAGGCAAAAGTCTCATAGTCATAATCGTGAATAAAATCCAAAGGCATAGATAACTTTAGATTTGACATAAGCATGAATCAAAGATAATTAACTTGCAAATAGGTACAGTTTTATACTTTGATTTATAACATTCACGATTCCAATTACAAGTTCAAATCTAAGGAATAACCGAACTTACAGTGATCGGTTTAGAGAAAGATAATAAGATAGCATTGTGGCGATTTGCTATGATTTACGTGACATTGCTTGAAGCCATTGAATTAGCCTTTGATTCACTACTCGAGATCTAATTTGGTACTGATTAATCTTCAAAGCTAATTGTTTGATGAAGAACTCCTAATTTGATTGATTAAGGTAGAGGCAAGGTCGCTTCAGGTTTTAGCAGCATGTAAACGCTTATGAATTCGTATGGAGAAAACAATAGGTTTATGGGTCTTTTTATAGGTGTATAGGGAGATTTAGACCCTTTAGATGAAGTAGGAGTCCACCAGAACCACCCAGCTCAAATACACATCATCCGGCCACTCAGAAGATGACACATCATCACAGAACACTCCAGATTTCTGTGTTGGATCAGTGTGGGCGCAGTTGGCAGGTGCGCCAGTACATTTTTTTACTGGAGCACTTTTGAAGTGCGCCAGTGCATTTTTTTACTGGCGCACTTGTGAAGTGATCCAGTGCATTCTGGTCGACTTTCGGTTTTTCTGCCAAACTTTGTTCCTCTATATCTTCTTCATACGGTATCCGTTTTATGCAAACTCGGACTCTATCTCAAGCAGAATTCCGAGTTGAACGCAATGTAATAACCCATTTCATCTAACTATTCTTTTAATAATTAATTATTTTTTAATTGTATCTTATATCCTGATTTAAAATTGCGAGGTGTTACATTCTCCCCTCCTTAAAGGATTTCGTCCCCGAAATCTCTAAGTTAAGAAGAATGCATATCCTATCATCTAGCATCCATGTACCCAACCATTCAATCACTGGCATCCATTGTACATAAAAAGATTTCTAATGCTTTCATAATCATATGCATAGTGTGTGTACATGTCCTTATCTAATGCAAAATCAGGCGGTCTACTGATTCAGTTGACCTCCTTAATGCGGATTATGTTAGTGCCATGAGTCCATCATGTATGCAATTATTCCTAATCGTACTTTGTAACTTCTATATGAGTGCTTAATCATTCATACAAATTCAACATCCATATGATAACACATCAAGTTTCAATCCATATATATAAAAATTCACTCATGCATGTGCAATATGAAAGTGACTGAGCCGATCTAGTGCCTAATGTGTGTCTATGCGTCCACGAGCAACCACTAGCCAATACAAGCATCCACCAAACATAACATATCTCAAACACATGTTTACATCCATTAGCTTCTACCTAAGGATCGAGTATAGGACCAAGAGGATATACTTAAAAGATAAAGACTAGCATGCAAATAAACTTTACAAAAAAAGAGGAATCAATGATACACCCTTAAAACTGGTATGATGCGCGTATCTAGTCTTCAGTCTTCTAAGTCACATCTTCTTGAGCTTCACTCCACTGTACCTTATCTAATTTAACTTCATGGTTGCGAAGCTTCTTGACCTCCATTTCCAAAACCCATTTGTAAAGATAGTACCTCGATCAATTACTATGCAAGACGGTATCCAATGTAGTCGATGTATCTTTCTAAGATAAACAGATATTAACCAGGATACCAAGTGTATATCCTAAGATGATTAGAGGTCTCTCCTCTACTTAGCTTATCCATCATGTTGCAAATCTGAGGGTCTAAATCTAATGGTTACTATATGATTTTTACCTCTCTTAAGGTCAGTCTAACTTAGGGTGCCAGCCCCAACCATTTATTTCTCATGCAAACCATCCTAGTCGAACTCGACATCCCTCAAGTACAAGCCCCAAAGACCTAAACCAATATCAGACAAGCACCCAAGGGATACCTCCTCCGAATTTGGACGATCTATGTGAGATGGTACTAACAAAACAACCAAACTATTGAGCACTTTACCGACTCTGGCTATCCTCGCCAATCTAGCTCCAGAATTATCGTTGATCGCATAACTAGCTTTGCTGTGTCATCCAGATACATGTGGAGGTCTGCCTCGAGTTTTAGGGGGAAAATCCCTCCCCTAATCAAAACATCTTCCGTACACATGATCTACTCCAACGGATCGAAAATCGTTGATAGATAAATAAAGTGATTCTAGGTAGCTAAGACAAACTGATCCCTTAGGACCGCATGAAATCTCGAGGGTATTCCCGAGGCAAGTCGAAAGTCTAACTACCCTTGTTTCTCAATTACTAGCAAACCAGTCAATGCCTAGAATCAACCCTTATACAATGAAACCAAAAACACAAGCATAAATATAGCTATTCTCAAATCCTCACAAGTTAAAGATAAATGAGCCGAACCAGCAATCAGATTTAAGACTATAATGGGATCCTCTACTATACAATATCTAGGTTGCAGAGACTCAACTATGGAAGAAGATATATACGAATGTGAAGCGCTAAAATTAGATGGAGTACTAACAAGATGATCAAAGGGAAAAACACTATCAATAGAAATCTTACTGCCTCTCTATCAGGTATGCTAGCGGTGAGATCATGCACTTGCCTTCCGGAAAATCCTGTCCTTTGTTCTTACCCTTGCCCTTAATTATACGACCAGTTATACATAAATGAAGATACTTCCTCTTGTTTTAGGTTTTACTCTTCTTTCCTCCCCTCCTTTGTGAACCAAGTCCATATCCATGGGTTCTTCATCCTTGTGTTGTGCTCCTTAGCCAAACCCCGTCATTCTCAACTTTTCCATCCTTGTGTAACCTGTTGACATGTCTCTCGAAAGCTGCATCCATCGCACGGAGAATCCTACAAAGCTTGAAAGAAAATTACGTCTATAAATGGAAGTTAGGCACTTATTTGCCCTTTAACAAGTGTTGTAGTCTCATCAAGCCTACGGAAACATGCCGCAATGAGGTTAGCTCCCCGAAAGCCAGGAGCCCCGGAGACTCAAGAAAGAAGGAAACAAGGATTCAAGCAGAGGGACCAAAGATAGTGCATATGGCTTTGGGGAATATGCTTTAAAACAAAACTTTTCATTCGAATATGCTTCTTTTAAAACCATTAGAAAATAATTTTTTAAATCTTTTTATCTGATCTTATAACCTTCAGCTCTGATACCAAGTGAAACACCCCACCTCCGTTTAGGTCACTCACAAAGGGAATGCCTTAACTTCGGTGGAGCATTTTTGGTGAAAGATGCAGAAAAATTACAAGACAGACAAATAAAGCAGCGGAAAATAAATAACCTTTATTGATTAAAACAGCTTGTACAAAAATTGTTTTATAACACCAATACTTATTACAACAAAGCATCTTCCTTGTTTAATATAAAGAAGCATAAACTGACAATGATATTCCCCAATAAAGCATGAGCCAGCCATAGCAGTAGAAAATGGAGTTCAAATCAATGCGTCAAAGAATCTTCAAGCTAGGAAAGAGTAACGGTCCAAAATGAGCTGAGCTAATCCCTCCCTGACTACCGGGGGGAAATGGAAGAAAAGAGGCAAAAGCAAACTGGGTCAGACATAAAGCCTGGTAAGCTGTGATGACCCCAAACCCCATAGGACGGTGGCAAGGGTAATCTTTGGAATATAACATATAAACAAATAACAGCAATAAATAAATAAATAAATACACCAGATAATGTACAATAGAATACACTGGATAAACATAATCATCAGAGTTACACAGTATACAGGATCATACTTAGTACAAATACAGTTCAGCTATACATAAATGTCTACAGCGGAAAATAAACATAATATGTACAATAGGATCTGAACAACATAAAAAGAGATAAATGATAGAATCCATCTTCAGCTCCAGCTATCCAGAAAGAGCCTGCTAAAACCTGAATTCAAGGATGCCCGTGTAGAAAAAGGAGCACCCGGGTTTGCATGTGAAACAAACTACGAGTCAGTCATGGGACTGGTATGAGAAACCTACTTAACATATTTTCCAATATGGCTAATCACAGGACCCTGCCACTTTCGCGGAACGGGTTTACTCCATTGAATTGCCAGTGCTTCAAAACAAGTAAATCTTTTAAACATCGCAATGCTTTTTATAAAAATGAAGCCATTATAAGACTCAGTTCCCATCACACAATGCAACACAAACCGGAGGATAGAGTTTTACCTTATAATGGCCAAAAGATGCTTGATATGAGAAAAACAAATCATTTGATATTATTGCTAGTGCATATAGGTTTCAAAAACAATTTCAATCCTAACTATCAATCATAGACGGCATGGGTACCATATATCATGTCGCTATATATATATACATTCAAAACCGCACGGTTCGTATTTGGAAATTGGATTTCCATCATGAACCAAGGCAAAAGATAGTCCTTACCGAATTCGAGACTGTCTAGCCCTAGTCATAGGATCAGAATGCATCGACCCTTGGATCGTCAGGGCCGGTCCACTGATGTGGATTAAAATTCCTGAACAATGTGTTTTCCCTCCCTTTGGGGCGTAAATGAGTCCTATGACTCCATCGGCTCCACATAGTCACTGATATATCCGAGGCGCCTCGCAACAGCAACAACCACATAGGTGAAAATAATATAAATGTAAGGGCTGGTAGGTCACTGACACCACCCTAGCTAGAAGGAAATGCATGCCCTCCCTGATGTCCTCTCCCGTTTCTGGTTCATACCGGGGAGTGAGGCTTGTGAATCAACGTCATACACAAAGCTATGCCACACAGGTCGTGCTTTGATCATCAACCACAAGACTTTGCTTTTCAACAGAAGCCTTGATCATCTGCCACTTAGGCATGCCACACTGGCAATTCACCCCATGCGACTGATTTCTATCGATATATAACCTCTGAGCTCATACGTCTCAGAGAAGGGCGTTAAGAAAGAGAATAAATTCTCCGCCGCCAAATAGATATATATTTAATAGGGATCAATCAGCACAGAACAAAATCAAATGTCAGACACACAGTCCATTTACAAGTTCGTTCGGGGTCTGAACGAAACCGAAGGCACTCATTACCTCGCATATATGTACAATCAACAAGTACGTCCGGACGGCTACTACTTCAGCCCCGTCAAGGTAGCTACTCCTATAATGAGCATCAGTAGCACCCCTCCATTCGACGTGAAGATCATCGGTCTTGCACCATCTTCATATCTTCGACTTTCAATCGTCGACTAATTATTTGAAATGAGAATTAACTCGGCCTTTTCAAATAATTCACGTATATTTAGAATTTCAAATCAATTCATTTCAATGGTTAAATTATACAATATCACTATTTCTGTTCTTTAATGAAATTTTCACGCCAAATACATTCAACCATCAAATATCACATAAATCGAGCAAATTCAGTTTATTTCCATTCCATATCGTTTATAATATTTTATCACAGTTTATCGCTATTTTTATTTATTTAAAAATAGCCAATTCACTCAAACGACGCTTCAGGCCATAACGCCGCCGTGGCGCTATTTTTCTTCGGATTTGATTAGCACATATCTGAAAATCAAACCATTGGATCTTCACAAATTTTATATAATTAGAAAGATCTTTCCAAAACGAATCCAACAGTTTCAGTTTTGGGATAATCCGACGGTCGAATCTCCCGGTACAATCGTTTGAATTTACGATTTCAAAATACGAACTGTTGCGTCGTTATTCGATTTATTTTAATTATATTTATATAATTTTATATAAATATAATTCATTCTGGCGCTGTTTTTCTTCATATTTGAATTAAACATTCCAGACAATCCAACCGTTGGATCTTCACAAAGTGGGTGTCGTTGGAAAGATATTTCCTAAGCGAACCCAACGGTTTCGGTTTCGGGAAAATCCGATGGTTGGATCTCCCGCACTAATCGTTTGAAATCACAGTTTCAAAACACGAACTGCAGCTTTGTTATTCGATTTATTTTAATTATTTTTATATAATTATATATAAATATAATTCTTTCTTCGATTTCAAAATTATATTCACTTCATATATTTGATAAAAATGATATTTTTATCATAAAAATATTTATTCAACACATGAATATTTTTAGCACTTCATATTCACAATAAAAATGTAGATTTTATTGTTCAATCTATATATTCAACAAATGAATGTTTTCGACTTCACACAGTCCTTTATTCAACACATGAATGTTTCCTATAGTTTATATCTATAATAAAAATGTTATTTTTTGTTGTAAAACAATTTATTTCAAAACAAGATTATATTATAGTTCATACATATGGTAAAAATGTAATTTTTTTAAAAATCTTTCAAAGAATTTATTCAGCACATGAATTTCTATTCAACACATGACTTCCTATTCAACACATGAATTTGTATTCAACACATGAATTTAGTTTCAACACCTGAATTTGATTCTATAGTTTTTATATATAATAAAAGTGTGATTTTTATTGTAAAACAATTTATTTCAAAACATGATTATTTTATATAGTTGACTACTTTTTGATTCCCTTTTCAGAAAAACAAACATTAATTAATTAATGGCGACCTTTCTTTAATGGCGACTCCTGGTGATTTTGTTCTTGATTCTTCTTCTTTTCCTCCTCTTCATTCTTATGTTCCTCCTCCTTCTTCCTCTTCTAAGGGTAATTTCACGGGATCTGGTTCAAACTCGATTGCAGCAGAAGCAATTCCGGATGTAATTCCTCCGAGGGATGGGCAATTTGCTGTTAAGGCAAATTACGCTTCAATGTTTCAATCCTTGCCTAGGAATGCTGGACAATACAAACCGTTACATTTTGAAATTGGGAAAATCGAATCTAGGAAGGATTTGCCTGATCTGGTTAAGCATGAAGGTCTCAAATACTGGAGTAATCACCTGGCAGGGTTCTTTCTGGATGGTACGCTTCCTTATCATGTTGTTGTCAATTTCTTGAAATTGCGATGGAAATTATTGGGGGAATTTAGTGTAAAATCGGATGGTGTAAGCTTCTATTTCCAATTTTCAAATGATATTGATAGATTAAAGGTTCTCCAATCAGATCCGATATTCATAAGAGGTCGTATGTTCATAATCACGAAATGGGACCCATCTATTTGCAGCTCGCAGAAGTAGATTAAAAAAGTTCCGATATGGATTCATTTCTCCAAAATTCCTTTAATCCTTCGGACGTTGGTTGGAATTAACTGGCTTGCATGCCATGTTGGATGGTTAATTTGCTTTGATTATACTACCGAGAGGCTACAATGTTTCAGATATGCTAAAGCATTAGTGGAGATTTCTCCAGATGCAGAACTACCCGATATCATAGAATTGCCTGATTTAAGTGATTGTCCTATTTTAAAACTCTCATATGATTGGCGTCCAAATATTTGCGTTATCTGTAAGTGTTTTGGTCACTGTTCTGTTAACTGTGCTAAAGGGCATAGGGAGGTTATGAATGGCAATAAGCAATCTGAAGGACAATGCAAGGATAAGGGCGTGAACTCTAATATGCAACCTGAAGGTCTGTATGATGACAGGGATGTGGTTAAAAAAATGATGAATAAGCAGGGTAGTAGGAATCGAACTGACTTTGGTGAGAAGGGTTGGACTATGGTTAGATCTAAAAAGAAGATATCATGGCAAATTAAGAAACCTGCTGTTAATAGGAATGGCGTTAAGGGTGTCCATAATTCCGTTGACAATGATATAACTTCTGATGGCCTTGATGCGTTTGATTTGGGTAATGGTAATAATGCACAAGGATCTAATTCTGAAGGTGATAATGCACAAGTTAATGGGAAATCAGATGTTAATAATGCAAAAGATAATGGAAAATCAAATGATGCTCAACGTAATGGAAAATCATATGGAAAATCTAATAGTGATAGTTTGAACTTGGTCAAAGACAATTTAGCTGGTCTATCCAATGAGGAAAATGGTAATCGGTATATGGCTAACGACAAAACAGGTAAATCATCTAAAGCTGCTGCTACTTTGGATGTTATGGACCAAGCAGGGGATTTTGGTTCGAATTCTTTATTCTCTGATGAAGAGGCTGTTACTTTTACAACTACTTCATCATCTGTTGGCCCCTCTGTTTCTTCACCTTATGCAAAGTTATCTCCACCACCTCATGTTAAATTGCCTCCTTCTTGCACATCTACAATGGCATCAACTCCTGTTGTTGGAGCGGGGTTAATGAGCTCAATTCCCTCGTCTAAAAAATGTCGTAAGCTTAAAGGTAAATTTTGGAATGACATTGATGATGGTGTTGAGTATGGTATGGAGGATGTGTTGCCAAGGACTAGCGGTAAATCCTATAAGAGGCACACACGTAGAAATCCTGTTTGAATTCCACTGTTGATATATAGGAGTAATTCTTTTGGGTATTAATGAGCAATTCTTTTGGGTATTAACGTCAGGAGATGAAGATACATATCAGAGTGTGATATCAAGATGATTTAAGCTTTAGATGCTTGGGTTTAGCCAATACGTTTTGGATTCCTTTTAAGTTTTCTCCTTAATACAGTACTTCAATGCTTAGGAATTTGTAATTAGTTTTAGATCAACAATATATGTGATGTAATTAGGTGATTCATGGTTATATAGTCATATATATGTAGTAGTATATATTGTAATTAGAGCTGAGTAATAAAAAAATTCGTGCTTGCCTTTCAAAACGATTATTTTATATAGTTTATACATAAGGTAAAAATGTAATTTTTGGGGTTAAAACAATTTATTTAAAATACTAATAAGTTATATAGTCTATATATAATAAAAATGTTATTTTTATTTTTCAAATAATTTATTCAACACATGAACTTCATTCAACGCATTAATTTCTATTCAACACATGAATATAGTTTCAACACATGAAAATAATTCTAACACATGAATATTATCGAAAATTTCGGCAGCATAACGGCAGGGTAGTTAAAACCGGCACTGTCACTAGTATGGCTCCTTGCTCTATCTTAAAACCTCATGGTTTTTGACAATGGGGATTTTCAATATCTAGTTCGTACGCAGACGAATTTTTCCCATATACTAATCCAATTGGGATTTCAACCACAATCAATCATTTCAAATCAACCATTCATGATATTCACCAAATTTCACATCAACCAATAATCCAAACATTATCACAACCAATATATATTGTCCATGGTCTGTGGACGAGGGGAATGTGTGTGTGTATATATATATACATATATAACTATATTTCAATTTCACTTCAATATCATTTCAATTTGTTTCAACGCATATATTATTTTTACTACGCATATATAACTTATACATCGAACATACAACTTATACAACGCTTATACATGTGGTGTACAACGCTTATATAACTCATACATCGACTATATAATTTATACATCATTGTTTTCCATCGTTTATAAATTAGAAATCTCACATTGGGTTCCACTCCACCAAAAATTGCAGAAGGCTCAGAAAAATATCTGGTCTCTTCTAAAATGTATAAGACGTCTGCACGAGTCCACTGTCTCTTGTTTCACTGGATTTCGTCAACATAGCAAAAAGATACGATTTTTAAAAGTTTGCAATGCTTTTATTTGTTGAAATCAGTTTAAATAATTAAACCCGTACCTCTCAACAAAGGGTTCAAAACTAGGGATAGATTTTGCGCGCAAACCGTGTATCGGTCGGATGATCGGACGGTGCCGCAGCAAAGGGGGAGGAGGGACGCAGCTTCGCCGGTCGTGGGGCCCACTGCGGTGGTCAGAATCGGCCCCAGCGGCGTTGTAAAGGCGGCAACTTTTGGGATCTCGTTCTCGATGTAGACAGCACGGTTGAGGGCGAATCTAGTATGGATTTGTAGCTCTTGTCGAGCTCTACAAAAAACTCCAAAGAACCTATATCTAATTTTGCGTGTAGGAGGAGGAATGGAGGAGAGAAGAGGGTGAGCCTTTTCCGTCGTGCGCCGTATAGAGGATCGGGGAGAGAGAAAAAGTGAGGGCCAATCATATTTTATTTATTTTATTTATATATTTTTAAAATTCTAAAATTCCCTTTATCTCATACGAACTCCAATCCAAACCCAACGACTGTCGTGCCTAGAAAAGTACCCCTATTCCGAACACAATGGGATATGTTTCGTAGGACCATTCAACTGTTTCAATCAGTTTTTCTTCAAATTAAAATATAAAACATTCAATATTTGATTTGAACGTACATTTCAATTTGCCGGGGCCACATACTGATCCCAAAAATTCCAGAAAAATAAATCTAGCTATGTTTTGACAATACAGTCCCAACAAAATTAGTTTCATCGAATTCTAAGACCGTTTGAAAAATGGCCATTTTCTAGTCGATCCAACTTAACTATAATTAACCAATCACATTTTTCATTTGCACGCTCACATATTAACTTCAAAAATTATGAAATTTGAAACCTAGCAATAATTTGACATCCCAGATCCAACAAAAGTGGTTTCGTCGAATTCCGAGGTCGTTTGCAAAATGTCTATTTTCAAGGGCGATATATTCTTTATAGCGACCTTTCTAAAAATTCATTTGGCCGTAACTTCTTAATCCCGCTATGAAACTTCGACTTTTCAGATTCGTTAGAAAGATATTCACTAACAGATTTAAATATTTTTAGTTTTACTAAAATCTGTTTTATTTTGCACCTGGTACAGTCAGTCAAAGTTTGAATTCCAATTTTGAAACTGCCGCACTATTTCAGGCCTTGTTCATAATTTAAAATAATTATATTTATTTTCAAACATCGATTCAAACATACTTTTTGTCATTACTATTTAAAATATTTTATTTTAAATATCTAAAATCCACTAAAACAGCTAAATTAAAAATTTTAAACTGGCTCAGATTTTCCCGGTTGTTACATAAGCTCGGTGATTCTTAGCATTTAAACAAGGAAAAGGGTCATGACATGAATAACTAAATATAATACTAAACCATAGTAACAAGATAACATGGGATAAGCATGGGATATGATAGGGCAAGATAAACTGAATGTACCGATAAACTGGATATACTGATAAACTGAATATACTGATAAACTGAATGCGCTTCTACTCCTTCTCTGCTTCGCGACTACCCTATTATACTTATTTCTATATCTCTGCACTATCTAACTAGTGTCCAAACTAGGAATCTATATAAAATGATCATATGATAACGTGATCCCAATCCCCGTAATTGTGGTTGCCTTCAGGTGTACATCTATTATGGGGATTCCATTTATTACCTAGATCTAATCTAGGATTTACTATCGAGCGCTTCCTAGATTCAACCAGGGTTTACGCTACCCAGGGCCACTGGGGTTAATGCTACCTATTGAATGCTTCTCGGATTCAGGGTTTATACGACCTAGGTCCAAATAGGGATTATGCTACCCATCGAACGATGCCCCTAGTCTAGGACACACTACCCAGAGCGGTATATGCTCCTAGACTTTTCCCACATATGTGTCGTGAATTGTTATCGATGTCTAGATGCACCTGTCCTCTATATGTGCGACCGAAGTCCCGTGGCAGGGCTAATCAAGAAACACGGAACTCGGTCGGGAGCTTTCAAATATCTGCCGATTGCAGATGCTAAGGTCTGCTTTTACAGTGGCTAAGGTCCCACTAGACCCCTCCCTCAACTAACAAATGAAAGGCACCCAAGAAAATCAAGAATGAGAACTGTACGCAGGCCCCCCTATGCCCCACAAACCTATGGGCCAACCTCACCTATAACTAGATAGCAAGTATATGGTCTGTTGGAGTTCTCCGCCTTTCCACTTCATGTATCTCGATTGACTCAAGATGGTAGGTAGACGACGAGTTTCTATCACAGGGCAAAAATTGGTCTCGTCGAATCACGTTGGTCCATCCTAGTCTTTAGGTTGCCTTATTATTGAAAACAAGGCATACCCTTGGCTCTTCTAATGCAGACCTTAACCTCTGTGAGCCCAGGAGTATCATCTGCAGCCTCACAGAGGGATACCAAGAGTACCCTCACGTCCCCTCGAAGCCGCGTGCTTCGTAACCTAGTTCGTTGGAGCCTTCTTCATGATCAGACAGACGTTCGCTCCTTCTCGTGTTCTGGATTTCTTGACTGCTTAGTTCTCTTAACTAAAGTTAACTATTTAGTTCTATTTCTCGTCATGTTGGATTGGTTAAGTGTCATCAGTCAATTCAAGTTGACTTAACCCATTCACTTGTCATGTTAAATTGGTTAAATGTTATCCAGTAGTTCAAGTTGACATAACCTACCCATATATCATGTTAAATTGGTTAAGTGTCCCTTAACCTTACTCGTTTATCAAGTTATACTGGTTAAGTGTCTCTCATTAACTTAACCCCGTTTATTCATCATGCTATATTGGCTAAGTGTTCTAAGTTTACTTAACCCCACCATCTAGTCTAGTTAGCATGTTAAACATTTACTTAACCTTACCCACTTGTCTAGTTAACATGTTATAATGGTTAAGTGTTTCCTTAGTTACTTAACCCCAACAAATCTTGCCTTGTTAACATGTTAAGTTGGTTAAGTGTCCAAATTTACTTAACTCTTATCAATCTTGTCTAGTTAACATGTTGAATTGGCTAAGTGTTTTCTCAATTACTTAAACCGACCCTTCTTGTCTTGTTAACATGTTAAGTTGGTTTAGTGTTTCCTTAATTACTTAACCTCACCATTTCTAGCTTGATTGTCCATGGGCTTTTATTAATTAATTAAAGCACTAACCACTCACATTAAATAGGTATTGTTGTGGTTACTGGATGTGTCGGTCGGTTCCGGGCAGTTTTACAACACAACTCAGTCTAACCTCAGGTCTTTCTGGGCTTGATGCAGTAACCTCTCGCATTAGACATGTATTTTTGTGGTTACTGGATGTGTCGGGCAGTTCCGAGAAGTTTTACACCCCAACTCAGTCTAACCTCGGGTTAGGCATTTTCCTCTTCCCTAATTTACATATTTACTATTCATGTAAATTTTCAATAAATCAGTTTAGCCTAGATTATATTCATTTGTCAAGCAAATTAACATACTTATATTATATGCCCAAAAATTGATTTACCTATCAATTAAACCAACTTGCAGTTTATACCAATCTAGATTTAATATTCCCTTTTTACAGTTCATGCCCAATCTAGATTAATACCCCAATTTATAGTTCATGTCAAAACTAGATTTAATATTCTAGTTTACCGCTACTGTCCAAAACTGGGTTTACATGCCAATTACATAATTTGCGGCTAATTAAAATTTATCATTTGTGCCCAAGTCTAATATGCACGTAAATTATTCACTATTATAGCCAATTCAGATTATGCCAACATATTTATTATGCCAAATTATCTTAATTAAGCAATCCCCAATCCCTGCATCATAATCGTACTTATAACTTGATTTCACAAGTTTTCTAAGTACTTATGAAATGGCACTAACAAAAGGAACATGGGGTATGCACAAGAATTGATATAAAAGAATAGGCATGCAAAAATAATGGCTCCAACAGGTTCGATGTACATAATAGTGAATAGGAATAAACTAGCCAAGTTACACACTAAATATGAGATTCAACATAATTAAGGGGATAGGCATAGGTGATTTGATCCAAAATAATGCCAATTCAAGGTACAAAATGATTAGTTAATCATAACAACGGGAATAGACATCAGCAACTAACTACAATAGTTAAGGCAATTAACCACAATAGTCATGGGCAACTAATAACAATAATTTCTTAATAAATGTCATAGGCAATAGTCTCATAGTTATGAATCATAGTCGTGGGCAACAGTCTCATAGTCACGAATCATAGTTATAGGCAAAAGTCTCATAGTCATAGTCATAGGCAATTGCTTCATAGGCAACAGTTTCATAGTCGTAGTTTTAGGCAAAAGTCTCATAGTCATAGTCGTGAATCAAATCCAAAGGCATAGATAACTTTAGATTTCACATAAGCATGAATCAAAGATAATTAACTTGCAAATAGGTACAGTTCTATATTTTGATTTATTACATTCACGATTCCAAATACACGTTTAAATCTATAAAATAACCGAACTTACAGTGATTGGTTTTGAAAAGGATAATAAGATAGCATTGTGGCGATTTGCTATGATTCGCGTGACGTTGCTTGAAGCCGTTAAATTAGCCTTTGATTCTCTACTAGAATTCTAATTTGGTGCTGATTAATCTTTGAAGCTGATTGTTTGATGAAGAACTTCTAATTTGATTGATTAAGGTGGAGGTTAGGTCACTTCAGGTTTTAGCAACATATAAACACTTATGAATTCATATGGAGAAAACAATAGATTTAGGGGTCTTTTTATAGGTGTATAGGGTGATTTAGAGCCTTTAGATGAACAAGGAGTCCATCAGAACCACCCAGCTCAAATACACATCATTCGGCCACTCAGAAGACAACGCGTCATCATAGAACGCTCCAGAATTCTGTGTTGGATCAGTATGGGCACACTTGGCAGGTGCGCCAGTTCATTTTCGTACTGGCGCACTTGTGAAGTGCGATAGTGCATTCTGGTCGACTTCCGATTTTTCTGCCAAATTTCGTTCGTCCATATCTTCTTCATATGGTATCTGTTTTGCGCAAACTCAGACTCTATCTCAAGCAGAATTCCGAGACGAACGCAATGGTGTAACCCGTTATATCTAATTCTTCATTTAATAATTAACTATTCTTTAATTATATCTTATGTCCCGATTTAAAATTGCGGGGTGTTACACACACCTTTGCATATGTTCATATAAGCAGTAGAAATCTTTTAAGGACAATGGATGCCAATGATTGATGGATGAATAGATGGATTATGGATGTTCGGATATACATTCTTCTTAATTTAGAGATTTCGGGGATGAAATCCTTTAAGTAGGGGAGAATATAACACCTCATAATTTCAAAGAACACTATAATGATAAAGTAAGGAATACTTAATTATATATTGGGAATTAAGTAAAATGGACTACGCCATTACGTTTATCTTGGAATTGTGCTTAATATTGACTCCAAGTTTGCATAAAACGGATATCATATAAAGAAGATATTAAGGTTTGAAGTTTGTATACATATAAGCATAATATATATGAATAAACTAACCCAGAAAATCAAAATCACAAAGCGAAAAAAGGAGGGAAATTGGCGCATTAGAGGTCGACACCGTCCCTTGTGGGTGTCGACCCATAGGTCGACACCTCCACCGGGGTGTCGACCCCGGGGTCGACCCCATTGAGAACTGGGCAGATTCCTGCCTGGAACCGGGTCACATTTCTGAGCACGATTCATTAACCTTGGGCTATATATAGAACCTCATTCTCATTGTTTTTATTTACCAAAACCAATGGAGACAATGAGGTGTTGCCCCAACTCAATTTGAACTAGCATATTCTTCTTCAATAACAAGTTATACGTATTCAAGGATCTGTGCTACAACATCTACAATCATTCCTCTGTTCTTTAGATCCATTCATAGTGAATTTATGTTGCTTTTAGATATAAACACCTAAAAAGTTGTCTTGACATGTTTATAAGTTTGGATCTAAGCCTATGCCTGCTAGTAACCCGAATCATAACTGATCTGGCATTACTTGTATACCTAATTTATTGCTTCGTTCTCATATGCATGTTCATGATATCCCTCTTCTGTTAGTTTCCCTAATTATGTCACCATATGCCTATTTTGTTAGTTTGCCTAATCATTTCGCTCTATGCCGATTTTGTTAGTATGACCAATTCTATCATCATATCCCAGTCTTATTTACTATGCTTATTCTTGTTCTCTTCTTTCCTTCTTTCCCTTTATGTTTTTACAGTCAGGCTACCTTCGAGCCTAGGACTATCGCTGGAATACGCGAGCACATAAAATTGGGAATGGTTGGGAAAGATAAATTGGGGCTTAGTCTATGTTGCAAGTCATGATTGGAATTTGGGGGCATAATCTATACCTTGAACTTTAATTTGGAGCATAACCGGTATCGTGAATCAGACGGGGATTTGGGGCATAATAAACATGAAAATTGGTTAGTAATGAACATGCCTAGATTTACAATAACTAGAAACTATAACCGCACGTAGACACGAGGTAAGATTACACTTGTGGTGGAAGCCTTCTCGGAACTGCCCGGCAAATCCAGCATCCACAAGTGGCCAGACTAATATGAGGGGTCAGTGCATAAATGTACACATAACAGTTCTAAGAAAAGAGTTTAATTATGACTTGTGTTAGAAGTCTGCCCGGACCCAACCGACATATCCAGCATCCACAAGTGGTAGACTTAATGTGAGACGTCCAGTGCATTAATAACCATAAATAAATGAATGGTAATAAACTTGTAATACTTAACCTTTTTGAATCTATGAGGGTTACATGTACCATTCAACTTATGTAGGGGTTAAGTAAACTTGCTTGAATCTGTGGAAGGGTTAAGTTAAGCTTGTTAAATATGTAGAGACGGGTAATACATATAAACCCGACAAACTTAACATGTTGGGTTTATGCAATCTTCTTAAATTGGTACGCATAAGCTGTTGAAATCCTAAAAGTGGGGATGCAAGCATAGGGGGAAGCTTGTATCATCTGATGTGTGGGACCCGTATCAGTTAGTAACCTATCTTGTTATCAAACGAAGAACCCCAATCTAGGTCAAGGTCAGGGCATACTTACTGAGTTGGTTGTAAGAGGTCCATCTAAGGGACAGTGTGGCTGGTGCATTCTGACGGGGTCATGTGCGTACATGGGTCCGGATTCAAGGGAGGATGATAAGATGCCATGACACCTATAGATATGGTTGTTCATCTTGTAAACAATGGGGTTGCCACTTTAGGAAGTCATACATCCTACTATGGGGCCAACACGGGGTATCTACAAGTTAGGGAGCCGATTGATTGGGGGTAGTAATTAGGGTACATCTAGTTTTGCTTGTTTAAGAGCCCGTTATTATCATTGTGGGTAACACCCATCAGTTCTATTGAGCAATTTTAACCCATAAAATATGTTTTAAAAAATAATGAGCATTTTTAGGTTGATTTATGATTTTAGGTTGTTAGGCCCCTTGGATCGTTATGTATACTCTAACTCGATGAGTTCATTAGCTCACGTAAGTGCTCTAAGTCATTATGATGTCTTGGGTCGTTCATATAATATGGGTGTTCAGAAAACTTTGCCTCGTTTAAGCATCTTAAGTTGTTGAAGCATCTTGGTTCACTCCGTTGCTAACTCACAGAGTTATTAGATCACCAGCCCGCTAAAAGCTTTAACCTGCTTCATCAAATCCCAAACTACATTATCCTGATTTATCTCACTCTAAGCGTGCTTGGGTCGCCCCACTTTGTCTAAGCTCGCGACGCCTTAACCTATCTCGCTCTATGTCCTTTAGCTCGCACCGTCTTCAGTCAGAATGAGTTGGGTCGCCCAACGCTCCCGTAGCTCGTATCACTTCATATCAGGAAGTTTTGGGTTGCTCCGCCTCATTTTAGCATGTCCCGCCTTGCTTTGGACCGTATTACGCCTGTTCTAGCCCGCCTACGGCCTAAAATGAGAGCACAGTATTTACATGATTGCCACCTTGTCTGAACTCCACCTATAAATACCGTCCTTATTCCCTTATTATGGGGGGGAGGGGAATTCTCAGGCCATGAAGTTCTGCTGATATTTCTCTACAACTATCTCAACAAATTCTAAACACTTATTCTCTAAAATCGAGTCCAAATCCTTCGTGCATTTGAATAAGACCTTTAAGTGAGAGAGCGACAAATTTGTTGTAAGAGTGAAGTTAATCTTGTGATCAACATCTTGATAACGGAATCTCTTATGCGAGTGGACGTAGATCCTCATTGGATCAAACCACTATAAAAACTCTGTGTTCTTATTTTTATGCCTTTTGTATGTTTGTGATTGCAACCTCACTTTTTTCCTCCTTACCAATTTGGTGAATTTTTTTATATAACCTTGGTATTGAGTCGAATTTTGAGCTCAACATTTGGCGCCCATCGTAGGGATGTGTTCGCAACTCCTACCTTCTCTCACACTCTCACAAAGTTAAACGCCTTTCCATTAAAGTTTTAAGTCACATCCTTCTTCAAAATTATGGCCAAATTTAAGAAGACCACTAGTAAAACCGTGGTAGAACCCACTAATGTTGCTAATGAAGAAACAACGCTCGCAAATCGCTACGAAATTGGCGAAATTTCAGAAAGCGGAGCCGGTGTGACCCGAAATGAATTAAAAGTTGCTATTGCCAACGTGAATAACCGAATGGACGCCTCTACTAAAATGATGATGGAGAAGCTTGAAGCCATCCTTAATGCTCGATCAAACCTATCTCCTCCGAAAATGCATATAGATCTTGAAGGGAATGATAAATCGCCCACTTCCGATCATAACTGCAACAATAATGTGGAAGACAATCATTATGGGGCAAGTGACAGAGACGAAGCTAATATTGACGGATTAAGATCACAAGCTAAGAATCATTCTAAATGAATGCTAGAGAGGTCACTAACCCTGTCACGGGGTCACCCCCACATCGAGAAGGCAAAGCACCTAAGCTCTCTAATCGAGATCGTATGCCTAGACGAACATTTGGTAAAGAACTCAGCTTCATAAAGCTTCATAGCACCGAAGAATACATATCGAATATGATAGAACGAGTCATGTAAAAGAATCAAGATAGCAAAGATGATGAAAGGGAATGGGACTTCTCTCCTAATAGGACACCATTCACCGAAATAATCCTAGAGGAAGAATGTCCAAAGAAGTTCAATCCACCAACTCTGCCTCCGTATAATGGCCTTGTTGACCTGAACTAATTTTTGTTCACATACGAGTAGCATATGAGTGCGGTTAAGGAGACAGATGATATGAGATGCACATATTTCCCTTTTTACTTTGAAGGAGCTGCATCACTCTGGTTCGCAAAGCTGCCTTCTGAATCTGTCGATTGGTTTTTCGATCTAACCAAAAAGTTCAAAGAGCAGTTCTGCTTGTATGCTACCAAGGACAAGGACGCTATAACACTCTCAGCCATGAAACAAAAGTCACGAGAAACTATCAAGGCCTTCCTTACTTTGTTCAACATTGCCTTATCTGAAGTAAGGAACCCGGAGCCATGCATAGTCCTCATGGCTCTACTCGATGCTATAGACAAAACGAGCGAATTAGGGAGATGGATAAAGATGAAAGAACCGACTATGCTCCACAAGTTCTATAAAAATCAGAGGAGTACATGAGTGTAGGAGACAATCCTATGCCACTTCAGGCCGATGGTAACCCACTCCATGAGGCTCCCAATAGTGCAACTATGCAATCCAACCAGAAGAGTATTCAGGGGCAGAAGCGAATCAGTGGCAGGAACGACAACAAGGCTAATAAGAAGTCTCGCCTTTTCAATTCATCAGAAATGGAACCTGTGAATGACACCCCTGAAAACATTTATCTTGCAACCAAGAATTCTAAGGAATATGCAGAGCCAAACCCAATAAGGATAAGCGACAAGGCAACAAACTCGGGAAAGTTATGCAGATTTCACAATTAACCTGGTCACAACACTACCGAGTGCCGAAACCTGAAGAACCTCATTGAGGAATTGATCAGGAAAAACACGTTGTAGCAATATGTAAAGAATCTGTAAGCTTTGAATCCTTCTGCAATTCCTTAGGGGCAAGGGGAATCGAATGATCAGTCTGGTCCAAGCAACATAGTCTCTGTTCAAACCAATCCAAGGCTGATTTTCAACTAATAGTTGTTGATGGTGCTCCAACTTGTGTAGCATGTAATAAGCAATCAATATTGCTATACCTTTATTTTATGCTCTACTTCTTGGTTTAGTTCATGCTTTGCTTCGCATTTAACTTTCTATTATATTCAAAACTTATTGTAAACAGTCTGTAATAATCTATAGTTGATACACTAAACGTTAGCTCTACGACTAAGAGCATATCTGTTTTAATGAATTTCTTGCTTGCGAAGTCATATGTCCAATCGAAACTTGCTTAAAAAGAAGATTTCATACTGCAGGCCAGTTGTCGAGTGCTTGCTCCTGTAACATCGCGACCCAAACAACGCTAGTTCAAGGACTGAATGTTGTGAATTCCAACACTCGCAAATGCAAAAATAGGAAAAACACTACCATGAAAAGTTAACGGAAAGTCGCAAAGATTCAAACAGAGAGAAAGCGCCACGACAAACAGACGAAAGAGCTGAAAATTTTATCAAAGGGGAACCTCCCTAAATGAGAGGTTTAAAGCTTCAGTTCCAAAACCAGAATAGTTTGTTAAGTCAAGCATTTGTAATGGGACTGATAGCCACCCCGCGAAGCGATAAAACAGCCAGGAAAACCATTCACGTAGCATCTGAAATGTCAGATGTGAAGAATGAAAAAATCCACTTGCGTAACATCTGGAATCTCAGATGTGAAGAGTGTCAAACCATTCGCATAGCATCTGAAATGTTAGATGTGAAGAATGAAAAAATCCACTTGCGTAGAATCTGGAATCTCATATGTAAAGAGTGTCAGACCATTCACGTAGCATCTGAAATGTCAGATGTGAAGAATAAAAAAGTCCACTTGCGTAGCATCTAGAATATCAGATGTGAAGAGTGTCAAACCATTCACATAGCATCTGAAATGTCAGATGTGAAGAATGAAAAAATCCACTTGCGTTGCATCTGGAATCTCAAATGTGAAGAGTGTCAAACCGTTCGCGTAGCATCTGAAATGTCAGATATGAAGAATGAAATAATCCACTTGCGTAACATTTGGAATCTCAGATGTGAAGAGTATCAGACCATTCGCGTAGCATCTGAAATGTCGAATGTGAAGAATGAAAAAATCCACTACCGTAGCATCTGAAATCTCAAATGTGAAGAGTGTCAAACCATTCGCGTAGCATCTAAAATGTTAGATGTGAAGAATGAAAAAATCTACTTGCGTAGCATCTGGAATATCAGATGTGAATAGTGTCGAACCATTCACGTAGCATGTGCGCGAAGAATAAAAAAAATCCATTTACAAAGCATCTGAAACCTCAGATGAGAAAAGTGTAAAATCCATTCGCGTAGCATCTAAAATATCAGATGTGAAGAGTGGCGGGCGCCCAATTGATCGTCAGATTCAAAAAAACACTGACCAGATAACGACGGGCATTGGGGCCTTTTCCGTAGTCCGATCAAAGGGCACAAACATTAGAGCTTCTCAAAAGGGAAGTAAGATGAATTATAGATGTATGTTTCTCAAATAAGAGACATCGAACACACTCGTATGAGTTACTAAAATGGTAGCGCTTGAGATCTATAGTCAACCTAAGTTGATTAGTCGATTTTAAGCATTAACACAAATTTGAGTTAGAATGCCATGACTGTGCAAACAATATTTCATAAGTTTTGAACCATCAAATAAGATGGTCCTGGGCTAATATTTTATTCAACGCAAGTTAAAATTCGTTATAGTTCATTTCTAACTAATCCATTATCAACATGGACAATTGATAATGTGTATAAGTCCGGAATTATGCAAAATTTTATCTTAATTGCAGAGCAGGTAGCATGGTATGTACTAGTTCATAACCAAAAGATTGCCACAACAAATATTTTTTCGACATTAGCATAAAAGCTTAAAGTGCGGTGGACAAAATACAGTTCCATCACCCCATTTTAAACCAACACAGAGACATCAGACTCAAAATACCGCAAGAGTGATAAGCGAGGACTGGCACTCGCATATACAACCGGTCTATAGCACAAGCACATAAAAGATAAATAGAAAATGATAGACGAGAGGACTCCTTCTTTTCATTAATAAATCATTCCCCACCTTGAGCAGGAGGAGAAGTACCAGTTGTTTCAGCCTTGCCCCAGGACTTAATAGTCCAGCAATGATCTCATCCTGAGACTTAAGAGCCTGAATAAGCACGGCGTTGTCCTTCTCCAATGTGGTGATGAGTTCAATATTCTCCCTGTTCAGCCTCTGGAGCTCGCAAGAAAAGGTGTTCCAAGGTCCTAATTCGCGCGTGTGATATTGACCAATTTCGTCAATGTGCTTTTCCATCCAAGTCCTAATAGCGTCAAGTTGTGTCAGCAAGTGATTCTTTAGAATATCCAAATCTTCGGGGATAGTTCGCTTAGCGGACGGATATATATATATCCAAGTCAAATTGATCAAAGTTCACTCCTTGAAGATAGCAGCCTTCGAAGCGATTAGCAAGATTAGAGGTGTGCGGCTTGGAAGCATAACTAGACTTATCTATGATAGCTTTTAGCTCAGCTGAAGTGGGGGCAATAGAGGTAGTTTCAATTTCTAACATCAGAAGTTTTTCCAACCTATGGTGCTTGCGAGTTGTGTCCTCGCTCGAGGTCCCTTCCGTTCTTTTAGGCATCCTATGTAAATAGCAGCGTTAAGAAGTGAATGACAAACAAGAAAGCAACTTATTCAAGGTGTTTCAGATTGTTCCTACCAGCCTCAAAATTTTGGGTCGTTCTGTGTGGTATTGGACTCTAGGTCGTTCTATACAGCCAAAAAGCTTTAGGTCGCTATAACAGTCTGATTACTCATGAAGTCTTTTTACTTCGAGTTTTTTAGGTTGTAAACAATCCAAAACATCAAGGGAGCGACCCAATGATGAGGATTGAAATGACGACCAAAAGCCTTGATTATCATAACGACCTAGAGTAGGGTTGCGGTCTAAAAACTGAAAGTTGTGGCGACAACCTAATTCAACACAAGCCATTACAAAAAAATGACCTAAAATGTACAACCAACAGGGGCACTTCAACTTTGAAAAGAATGGCAAGGCATGATATTGCAAATTAATGACATCAATGAACAATGGAAATGAGCAAGATTATCATCCTAGTGTACAAATTACTTAGTAGTTAAAGCCACAACCAAGTTGTGAAAATTTATACATGAAAGTTAAGCCGAAATCATCACAAACAGGCAAGCTGCAGGTCGCTACATGCATCAACGTTGTCATCAAATGTATGATTGAAATCATACCAAACAATAATCCCACAAATTCTAAAAATAGCAAATTCAACTTAAAATGTATATGTATACACAGTAAGTAGAAGGTTTGAATCACACCTGATTCTTGGTGACGGGAAGCTTTGAATTTGATTATTAGACTGAGGAATTATTTGGACTTCAATTGCTTTGATGATGTGAATTGGTGGATTTAGCTGGCAATGGTAGCCATTAATGAGGTTTTCTAGATTAGGTAAGGGTTTTAAGAGAATGATGTCTTAAAGAGGAGGTAAAGGGGGTTAAACAAATAAACCAAGTTAGCAGGGCCCCACAACTATCTAATCCCAAGGAGAATACTAACGGACTCTTATTGATAAATGACCCAGAAACCGCAACGACTTAAGACCATGTCACGACCTAAGAAGATGAATGACCTAGGGATAAAATATTTTAGGGACTCACGCAGTTTGAAGCTCCAGACGACTTAAAATCTTAAATTACATGCTAACCTCGCCTATTTCGAAGCCCGTATTATTTTTAACAAATACAAACTTTGAGGGGCAAATGTTAACCTATAAAATATGTTCAAGAAAATAATGAGCATGTTTAGGTTAATTTATGATTTTTGGTCATTAGGCCCCATGATTCGTTAAGCCTTCTCTAACTCAATGAGTTCTTTAGCTGATAAGAGTTCTCTAGGTTGTTATAATGTCTTGGGTTGTTCTGATAAAATGAGTGTTTAGAAGACTTTTGCTCATTTAAGCATCTTAAGTCGTTGGGGCATCTTGGTTCACTCAGTCACTAAGTCGCAAGGTTCTTAGATCGCCAGCTCACTAAAGGCTTTATCCTGCTTCATCAAAGACCAAACTACATCATCCTGATTTAGCTCGTTCTAAGCGTTCTTAGGTTGCCCCACTTTGTCCAAGCTTGCGACGCCTCAACCTCGCCCGCTCAGCGTCCTTTAGCACGCACTTTCTTCAGTCAGAAAGAGTTGGGTCACCCCGCGCTCGTGTAGTTCGTATCACTTTGTATCAGGATGTTTTGGGTCGCTCCGCCTCGTTTTAGCGTGTTTGCCTTGCTTTTGACTGTATAATGTCTATTCCAGCCCGCCTACGGCCCAAAACGAGAGCAGAGTATTTACTGATTGGCACCTGGTCTGAACTCCACCTATAAGTACCCCCTTTATTCCATAATTATGAAGGGAGGAATTCTTGGGCTATGAAGTGTTGTTGAAATTTCTCTACAACTATCTCAGGTAATTCTAAACACTTATTCTCCAAAATCAAGTGCAAATCCTTGGTGGTTCCGAATAATATCTATAATTGAGAAAGTGACAAATTTGTTGTAAGAGTGAAGTTAATCTTGTGATCAACATATTGATAATGGAATCCCGTATGAGAGTGGACGTAGATCCTCATTGGATCGAACCACTATAGAAACTCTATATTCTTATTTTTATGCTTTTTGTACGTTTGTGATTGCGACCTCACTTTGTTCCTCCTTACCGATTTGGTGAAGTGTTTTGATACACCCTTGGTGTTGAGTCGAAATTCGAGCTCAACAGGCTACCTGTTATTGTGTAGGGTAAATTCTTTCACTAGAAATACACCTGAGTCTACCATCTTGAACTTGTTGGGATCATCTTGTTTTGTTATACCAGTATTGGTGCAAAGAAAAGTATTAGAGAAGCGCAATATATTATGTTTATCCTGTTAACCTTGTTATACCTACCTTATGATATTGTTATCTCCGTCTCAAGTTTATATGCCTGTCATGATGATTTTACTTATTTATATGATAAACGTAACTGGACTCGCCAGACTTTACGTCTGACATATTTTGTTTCCTCTTCTCTCTCTTTCATTCCAGGTTCTCAGTGTGGGAATACTCAAGCTTGATCCGGGTTCTTCTTTTATTTTTGCTTGGAGTTTCTTAGATGTACCGCTTGATTTTGAATCTTCCCTTTTATGGCTATATTTTGGGAATTATGCTTTTTTATGTATTACTGTACTCTAATGATGATTTTGGTACCAGACAGAAGTTTTATGTCGATGTAATAAGGTTTTAGTATTTCATACTTATTATGTAATTTGGCTTTGGACCACAAAGCTTTTCTGTTTAGTAAAGTTTTAATTCCACTGTTATTTTATATCTGTCTTGTGATGCTTTTGTGTCTTTTAACCTATAACACTTCACGAAACTTAATGCATTCTGATAAATAGTGACATTATCGGATATGGGGTGTCACATAACCTCAACCGAGACTCGAACCCTAGTGGTCTATGTGATAGTTGCATAGACTTTCCATTGGGCTACTTGGTGTTTCTTGTCTAACTTTTATACTACAACATTCATATAGTATGTTTTGATAATTCTATTTTTAAACTACAAAAAAACCTACTATTTTATATATTTGGACTACATTAAATCACTCATAAGAACAATACACCTTTTACCAGACATTTAGGCTGTCTCTTTTATAAAAAAATGAAAACACTAATAACAAAAAAAAATATCATATTTTCAAAAGAAATAAGAAATCTCTTAAGAATTCTATACAATTCATCATGTCCAGTCACTCTAACTCAAGTTCACTAAAGAATTCGAGCTCACAAAATAAATTAACTTCTTCAATTCAAACCAGTTCACCAAAACAAGAACCAGTATATAAGTAGTCTTCATATCACACATGATATACGCCGGATTCTAAGAAATCGAAACGAGCGATATCTATATCACCATCTACCAAAGAGAAAATGGACTATATTCATCAGTTTCAACAACAACAACTTGACTTACAACGAGAGTTGTATTTCGAACAAAAAGGTACCGCATGAAGATTAACTTTTCTAGAGCAAATAACTTTATAATTATATGGATCCGTTAAGTTGGTTGTTCGCGAACATCGTCTTGTACTCCATGGAATCAAAGTCTATAACGACCTCCGTATACTCAGAATTCATGGGATAAGAATTTTACAACTAATGAAAAGCTAAGAAGAAATAATCATCTTCAAGCTTTAAATAAGCTGTCAACATTTCTTATCATTTTTAAGAATTTTTTTTTCCAAATGAATTTTGAAATTTTGAAATATGTTTCAATTTGGTGTGTTCATAATAAAAAATGCATTGTTTTTATTTTATGTATATATACACACAAATCATATTAAAATTAATGTAAACACTGATAACACACTAATATACGCTCATCTTTCTTCAACGAAATCACAATTATATATATACCTACTCCAAAGTATTAAAAGTTGCACATCTTGTCTATTTTATAAAAATAGTCTGAATATTCCTTCTACACAATATATCTTACCCAGGATTCAGACGTCTAAACTCCCCAGAGCAGACGTCTGAAATTCAGGAGAACTCTTGGGCTTTTGTTTTTGAGTTTCAACCGTCTGAATCAAGAATTCAGATTTCTAAACTAAAGCTAATACATTTTTTAAGGGTTTCAAGACCTGAACCTATTTAAAATCCAACTACTTTTGAATACTTATACTCTAATTTCTTTCTTTCATAAACCTAAATTTGAAATTTCCTACAAATTCCCAAATCCAAAAAACTCCAAAAGCTCTAAACCCTTCATTCAATATGCCTCCAAGAATAAAGAAGTAGAAGACTACCCCGATCTAGATGTTGATCAAGTAAGGCATTGCTTCACAATGAAACAATGGTTCGATGATATAAAGTCATGAAGAATTCGAAGATATATCACAGTTATTTCATCAAATTCTCAAAATCCATGGGCTACCAGATTCAACAGATAGCAAGGCCAACATATTTTGAATCTTTAATTAGGTTTGATGAAAATAATAAACAACTAGACAATTCACTAATAAAGTTGTTTCTAGCGAATTTAAATTCGGATTTTGAGAACCCTGAGGACAGAAACAACATGATATGGTCAAAAGTATGTGAGGTTTCGATGTTCATTTTGATTGGCCATCTTGGAAAAATCTTTAACTGTGTTTATACTAGAATCAATATAGATGACGTTGAAGTTAATATGAATGAGAGGGAAGAAGTGTCTCATAGTTTTTTATCGGATGATTTGATCGGTATGACAAATTTGAAATCATCCTCTTTAAGGAATCAAGCTCGCATTTTACATCGCATGTTTATTCGTTCACCACAACCGATAAACGGAAGCTATGAGAAGGTGTATAAGCGGGGTTTCCAAGCCTTATACGCAATCTATAAGAATGTTCTAGTGAATTTAGCGAGAATAATAATGGATGAATTCTTGAAATTACATACAAGAGGAAGTACAAGACCATCCATTATGGAGCTTATATTGTGCGCATATTACTTGATTCAAAAATTAAGCTTACCTAATCAACTTCATTGTTGATTGGAGAAATTGGCGCTAAAACACTGGCTTTAATGAAAATCCTCGCAAGACCACCTCTTAAAATCATTTCTTTTGAGCAATGGTGTAGCCACCCATGCTTCCCGGCCGGCCTAAACCGAACAAGAAGGGGGACTACTTCGAGAATAAGACAAATTGGAACATAAACAGAAGAACATTTCATTTCTTATTACAACAATTTTACATTAGAGTACAAGAATATATAGAGTATGAACAAATAATATACATTTGATAAATAATAGATATTTACAAATTACAATGTAGCGGAAAATAATACAAAAACACAACTGAAAGAGATAAACGAATACAGAGCTTTGCGAATATCGTTCCAGCTGTAAACCAGGAACCTGTGAATATAAATATGCAAAACAAAGACTACTAGTTGCCCGTGTGGAAAATAGGGGCACCCAGAGTTTAGGTTAAAACAATAAACTCCAGGTCAGTAATGAGACTGGTGCGAGAACTAAAACAGTTATTTAAAACTTTACTTTAAAAATAAGGTAAATCAAGGGACCACGCCGTATAACATGGAACAGGTTTACCCCTAAGAATACCAGTGCCTAGAACAAGTAGTGCAATGCTAAATAGGAAAAAATGAAACTATTATGAGACTCAGGTCCCAACACACAATGCAACGCAAGCCGGAGGATAGAGTTTTACCTTATAATAGCCAAATATGCTTGGTACATTTTAAAACAAATCTTTTATTATTACTATAAGTGAATAAATCAACTTCAAATATAAACGTATCAATCATAGACGGCATGGGTACCATATATCATGTCAACATACTAGGCTCTACAATCACAACCGTAAAATGTCGTAATTCGAAGTTTGGATTTCCATCATGGTAGCTCCTGATCTAAAAGAACTATTGTGTAGTTCAATTCACCACGGTTTACGTCGTAGGCATGCGAAAACACCGTAATGCACAACCGAACTATCCAGGAAAACAAATTACCGCGACTTACGTCCAAGCATTGGTAAACACCGCAAACTCTATCCATCTGGGAATTGGGAGGGTGTGCCACTATCACTACTGGTGTGGGGCGACCACAACTAGTATCACCTCGATCGACTGAATCAATGACAACCTATAGGGTGTCTATCCTCATCACAAAAGCATAATGATCTAACCATCATTTTGCCACCATATCGGTGTGTGAGGCGTACGAATTAACGCTACGAAAAAATTGTGCTATATTAAAGTTGTGCTTTGATCATCATCCATAAAACTTATCTTTTCAACAAAGGTTTGGATCACTGCATCTCAGCATGCCACACTATCAATCCATACTGTACTACTGATTTCTGCCGATATATAACCTCTAGGCTCGTACATCTTAGAGAAGCGTGTTAAGCAAGAGAATAAATTCTCCGCCACCAAACAGATATATATTTAGAAGAGATCAACGAATACAGTATAAAGAAATACAATGTCAAACACACCATCCATTTACAAGTCCATTGTAGGTCTGAACGAAACATGAGGCACCTTATTCCTTGTCGCGTATGTCCAATACAGGAGAGAGGCACTCGCATATCCGTACAATTAACAAGTACGTCTGGACGGTTGCCACTTTAGCCCCTTCAAGGTAGCTACTCCAATCATGAGCATCGGTAGCAGCCATCCATTCAATGTGAAGATCGTCGGTCTTGCACCCTCTTCAATCTCTTCGACTTATCGTCGAATCAATTATTCAGAATGGGTTAAACCCGGCCTTTCTAAATAACTCGCGTATCTTATAATCAAGTGCTATAACAACACATCATACGCCTCATTCCAATATAGAATATTCTTTTATTCAAATTTTCTCATCATTAGGGAATAGGTTCCCATTAATTTTATCAAAGATAAATTCTTTTAAATTTATTCTTTAATCCTCCTTTGGATATCAAACCATATTAAGGTTTTCCAAAATAGTCGGGATTAGCGAACTAGACCGAAGTAATAATTTATTTTATTTCCCAATCCCAACCTATTCATCCTACGGAGAAAAATTGGTAATACTGTATATCTAATGCAACGATGTTATCGGTAAATATTAATTACCATTTCACGTTCCAATCTAATTAAAGATTTAGCTATCGCTTGGAGTAAAACTCGTGGTACTCCATTTTCGATCATTTTCTTGAATTGATAATTTAAATTATCACATTAACTTTTCAATCTAATTAAAGATTCATTAAAACTCCATTTAGTTTTAATCTTCCCAAAAATTAATATTAATGATTATTCAAAGCTGAGAAACTAATCTTATCTTTAACTGGGTTAAAGAACCAATGTCGTTTAAAACATAGTTCACGACAAACCCAAAATCACATTCCATTCCATCAGTCTCTAACTGTAAATTAGTAAGAGAACAATTCCCTATGTATTAATCCCGAAGTCTGAAACCAACATCAGATCAATACCAAGGAAACATTCAACTTAGCTAATCTCCAGTTAGTTTCTAATTTTCTTAAATCCATTGGTTTAAGAATAGTATTTTTAAAGATACCATTCACGACAAACCCAAAATCCCATTTCCATTGTTATTCGGGTTAGAGAATAATTGTTATTTAAAACACTGTTCACGATAAACCCAAAATCAAATTTCAATTCAATTAAATCAAATATTAATTATTTGGTAAACTTGGTTAAATCTTAATAAAAAGATTAAATCTTTTCTCAACTGGGTTTAAGAACAGTGTTAGTGAAGACACCATTCACGGCAAACCCAAAATCCCATTTGATATCAAATACAAGGCTCTGAATAGATAATATATCGACTTATATTCAATATCAAATTCTGAAACGAACAAATATCATACTGGAGTAACGATATATATATCTCCCAAATTCCTCTACAATATCCGTACAATAACGGAATCCAATATCGAAATATTCCGAAGATACTTTCGATTCAAATCCAGTCCAATTCTTATTGAAATTTCTGGTTATATTAAAACCATTCACAAATCCAATTTATTTATTTAAAAATTATTGGATTTCAAATTTAGTTTATAACTAGTTCATTTCAATAAAAATATATTTTTATCTTTTCAAAAATGGAATTTTTCATCCAAATTCTTTCCAAATCATTTATTATTATTTTACACAAATTCTCGATATTTTTAATAATTTAATTAAGGCCCGTACAGTCGATATACATAAATATTGATCAAACTGCACTTACAGCGACCTTTTCCCAATTTAATTTGGACATATTTCCAAACACAACCGTTAGATTTCAAATCTCTTATACTCATTGGAAAGTTCTTTTCGATACGAACCCATAGGTTCTAGTTTTAGGAGAATCCGATGGTCAAATGTCCCGTAACATCAGTTTGAAGTTGATGGTCGAAATTCACGAACGTTCGATGCGCAACACGTTCTATTCAGGCAATTATAATATATATAATATATATATATTATATATTTCGTCGATTTCCATTTAAAATGAATTTTATAAATCGTTTTAAATTCATTTCAAAAATGATTTCACTTCCATTTCAATTCCAAATCAATATTGAATGTTCCACTATAAACTGGTTTATATATTCATTTCAAATCGATTTCAATTCAATTTCAATTCGTTTTAAATTCATTTCAAAATCGATTTCAATTTAAATCAATTTCAATTCCATTTCAATTCTATTTTCAAAATCAAAACAAAATTGAATATTCTATATCATTTCAATATTAAAATGATAATATTTTCAAAACATCAGATTTTGAAATCACTTTTCTATATTCGTTTTAAATTGAATAAAATCGGCAAAATTTCCCTTCATGTTAACATAGCGTTTAACTACTGAACATGGCTTCACATTTCAATATTTACTGAATATTATTTTAAAATATTTGTTAATTCTGAATTGGAATCAGACTCAATCCATTACCATATAATTTTAGTTATATGGATTTCAACATCACATATATACAACAATAACGATAAACGATCATTAAAAATTCATACAAGATCTTGAGTGCATTCTACAACTGTATAAGCATTAAAATAAATAAATAACGCTCATACATCCTATCAACCCATTGATTGACATAACTAATTATTGGGATCAGTGTATGTCAAATATTATCCCAATACTTGTATGGGGTTTTCAAACAAGAAATGCTATTTATTATTTGTGCAGTTAGGTAATGTGTTAAATTTATCATCCCAATCCATATCAGATAAATAAGTGTACATAAACAAATCGTTCGGTTTGTAAATGAATGTTTATTTTATCCATATACACGTTAAAAATTATATTTTTAATGATAAAATATTTTATTCAATACATGAATATTTTATTTTCCATTTCATATCACTATCACAATCAATTTCCATAACACAGTACAATCAAACAAGTCGTCCATAGTCTGTGGACGACGGGGAGCAGTTCATATATGCAGTTACAAAATAATTTAAATAATTGTATAAATATGGTAGTGAGAAGTTCTCACATTGGGATCCACTCCGCCAGTTTTATTTCTGAATTTCTGTTCTGATTCTATTCGAGTTCAAGTTTGCCTCATTTTCTACTCTATATCACTTCTATTCAGTGTCTTGTTGAAGAGCTCATCGAGACGAGTCCAACACATTTTAAATTGTCTAGTTAGGACCTCATATGAAAAATGTATTGCTATCTGTACATTAATTACATTTTGAATATAATTAACTATAATTAAATAATTATTTTCAATCCCTTATTACATTTCGGCCTGTCATCTTCCAGTATCGTGTTTGAACCCATCAGCTCCGTCTTCAACCACCTACGCTAGGAAATCAAGAGGGACAGCGATCGATCAGGCGACGCCACGCTAATGGCTGGAGCCTCCTCTATATACACCGGAAGTGGCGCTGAGTTCGGCAGGCCCAGGTGGCCAGGAAAGGTGGCGAATTCCAGCGGCTTTCAAGCCCAAATTCATCTCCATTTTTTCATGAAATTCGGTCATATATACATGGATTGGAAGCTCTCTATTGACTCTATGATTTCTGCTGTATAACTCTTGATTGAAATGATCTGGATTAGGAGAATTTGGCTTAAGAATTTCAGAGAATTCCGGCATTTGATTTACTCCTAACGACGGCGGTTTTTATTTGGGGCAAGAGTTTGAGATATGGGGTATTTATATAAAATTCATATTATTATTTTATTCCAAAAATAGTGTTTTTACATACGAACTCCTAATTGAACCCAACGACTGTCGTCCCTAGCTAAATTACCTCATTCCGGATATAATGGAATATGTTTCGTAGGCCAATTCCATTTTTTCAATCAGTTTTTATCAAAATTAAAGTATAAATTAATATATATTGAATTTAAACGTACATTTTAATTTACCGGGACCACGTACTGACTCCAAAAATTCCCAAAAAATAAATCTAGCTATATTTTGATGATACAGTCCTAACAAAACTAATTTCACCGAATTTGGAGACCGTTTGAAAAATGGCCATTTTCTGGTCGATCCAATTTGATTGAAAGTGACAAAACACGTTTTCCTTTACCACGCTCACATATTAATTTCAAAAATTATGGAATTTGAAACAAAGCAATAAATTGACATCTCAGATCCAACAAAAGTGGTTTCGTCGAAAATGGAGGTCGCTTGCAAAATGGCTAATTTTAAGGGCTATAAAATATATATAAATTCCATAGCGACTATTTTAAATTTTAAACTGGACATAATTTTTATTCCCGTTATGAAACCTGGATTTTTCACACCCGTTGGAAATATATTTTCAAATAGATTCGAATATTTCTGGTTTTACTAAAATCCAATTTTTTTGAATCCTGTACATTCACTTGAAATTTGAAATTGAATTTTCAAACTACCACGCCATTTCAGGCTCGTTTTATAATTAAACTAAAATTATTCATTTTAACTTCGATTTAACTAAATTTTTAGTCGTTATTATTTAAATTAAATCATTTTAAATATTCAAAATACATTAAATTGCTAAAATAAAAAAAAATTAATTTGTTCTTATTTTTCGGGTGGTTAAAATCTCCTCCACTTAAAATCTTTTCGTCCTCGAAAAGGAACAAAGCAGAAAGTTGTTTAACTAACCAACTCAACTTTCATTCTTCAACTTTTTAGTTTCTAAGAATTTTAATTCTTCAAAAATTTGGCTAAAACCCTAAATTTTCGAAAAATTTCGCCATAACCTCGTTTGTACGGGGAGCATCAGGAAAATCCCCAAAGCGCCACATGGGCCCTCTCATCTCAAAAAGAAAAAGAAAAAGCCAAGCGGATAGCCAGTCGGCTCATAAAATCATCCAAACCCAATAAATTAGTAAACATGTACCTATTTGTAGGGCATACAAGTTTATTCCTCTTCTCTAGCCTCCTTGCTATGACCTGTTCAATATATATGCATGTACATGTATGCAATTCCAAACAATTTTCAATTCAGCTCAAAATTTGATTCAATTTGGCTTAATGGTTCAAAATTTTAATTAATCAAACAACACAATCAGCAATCAATTAGTGATTATCATTTCAAACACATAACTTTAGATATATATACAAAAATCATGTTTTTGATGCTAATTCACAACAATAAACCCTATCTAGTTTAGGTTCTCACACCAGGCAATTGGAATTATACAGATATCCGACTTTCAAAACTTGAACACATATATTGATGATGTGTCCACATCATCAGAATCATCTCTGGTCAACTAGAGTGTGATTTTATATCTATCCAGTATATTCGAGACTTCGAATATGCGTATATTCAAAATCTTCATATACTCGATAGTCGAAATTCAATATAAAATAAATATTCAATTATGTACTTTAAGATATAATTTTTCAAAATCTAATTTGATTTTTTAAAAATAACACTCTTCCAACTCATTCTAGGATACTACCGATCCTATCTCTAATGAGTTATTCTTATTGGATATTAGTAATCCAATCTCTAATGAATTCTTTCATTCGGTTCTAAAATGTCTTGTTCTCGAGCTTTGTAAACCAAAGCTATGACAACAAATGTAGCGACCCGTGCTTCCCGGCCGGCCTAAACGGAATACGAAGACGGACTGTTTCGAGAACAAGACAAATCGGAACATAAACAGAAGAACATTTCATTGCTTATTACAACAATTTTACATTGGAGTACAAGAATATATGGATTATGAACAAATAATATACATTTGAAAAATAACAGAGATTTACAAATTACAATGCAGCGGAAAGTAATACAAAAACACATCTAAAAGAGATAAACGGATACAAAGCTTTCCGAATATCGTTCTAGCTGTAAACCAGGATCCTGTGAATATAAATCTGCAAAACCAAAACTACAAGCTGCCCATGTGGAAAATAGGGGCACCCAGAGTTTAGGTTAAAGCAGTAAACTCCAGGTCAGTCATGTGACTGGTGTGAGAACTAAAACAGTTATTCAAAACTTTACTTTAAAAATAAGGTAAATCAAGGGACCACGCCGTACAACACGAAACGAGTTTACCCCCAAGAATACCAGTGCCTAAAACAAATAGCACAATGCTAAATAAAGAAAAATGAAGCTATTATAAGACTCAGGTACCATCACACAATGCAACGCAAGCCAGAGAACAGAGTTTTACCTTATAATAGCCAAATATGCTTGGTATGTTTTAAAACAAATCATTTATTATTACTATAAGTGAAGAAATCAACTTCAAATATAAAAGTATCAATCATAAATGGCATGGTTACCTTATATCAGTCGCCATACTAGGCTCTAGAATCGAAACCGCAAAATGTCGTAATTGGAAGTTTGGATTTCCACCATGGTGGCTCCTGATCCGAAAGATCTATCGCGTAGTGCAATTCACCATGATTTACAAAGAAAGCATGCGAAAACACCGTAATGCACATCCTCACTATCCAGGAAAACAAGTTAACGAGGCTTACGTCCAAGCATTGCAAAACACCGCTAACTCTATCCATCAAGGAATCGGGGGGTGTGGCCCTATACCTACTGGTGTTGGGCGACCACAACCAGTATCACCTCGGTCGACTAAATCCATGACAACCCATAGGTTGTCTATCCTCATCTCTAAAGCACACTGATCTAACCATCATTTTGTCACCATACCGGTGTGTGAGGCTCGCGAATTAACGCTACAAAAAGCTATGCTATATTAAAGTTGTGCTTTGATCATCATCTACCAAACTTTTCTTTTCTACAAAGGTTTGGATCACTGCATCTCAGCATGTCATACTATCAATCCATACTGTATGACTGATTTCTGCCGATATATAACCTCTCAGCTCGTATGTCTTAAAGAAGGGTGTTAAGCAAGAGAATAAATTCTTCGCCACCAAACAGATATATATTTAGCAGAGATTAACGAATACAGTTTAAAGGAATACAATGTCAGACACACCATCCATTTGCAAGTCCGTTCTAGGTCTGAACAAAACCATAGGCACATTATTCCTCGTCCCGTATGTCCAATACAGGAGAGAGGCCCTCGCATATCCGTACAATCAACAAGTACGTCCGGACAGCTACCACTTTAGCCCCTTCAAGGTAGCTACTCCAATCATGAGAATTAGTAGCACCCATCCATTCGATGTGAAGATCGTCGGTCTTGCACCGTCTTCAATCTCTTCGACTTATCGTTGAATCAGTTATTCAGAATGGGTTAAACCCGGCCTTTCTAAATAACTCGCGTATCTTATAATCAAGTGCTATAACAACACATCATACGCCTCATTCCAATCTGGAATATTTTTTAATTCAAATGTTCTCATCATTAAGGAATAGGTTAGCATTAATTTTATCAAAGATAAATTCTTTTAAATTTATTCTTTAATCTTCCTTTGGATATCAAACCATATTAAGGTTTTCCAAACTAGTCGGGATTAGCGAACTACACCAAAGTAATCATTTATTTTATTTCCCAATCCCAACCTATTCATCCCATGGAGCAAAACTGGTAATACACCATATCTAACACCACGGTGTTATTGGTAAATATTAATTACCATTTCACGTTCAAATCTAATTAAAGATTTAGTTATCGCCTAGAGTAAAACTGGTGGTACTCCATTTTTGATCATTTTCTTGAATTGATAATTTTTATTATCACATTCACTTTTCAATCTAATTAAAGATTTATTAAAACTCCATTTACTTTTAATCTTTTCAAAAATCAATATTAGCAATTTTTCAAAGCTAAGAAATTAATCTTATCTTTAACTGGGATAAAGAACCAATGTCATTTAAAACACAGTTCACGATAAACCCAAAATCACATTCCATACCATCAGTCTCTAACTGTAAATTAGTAAGAGAAAAGTTCCTTAAGTATTAATCCCGAAGCCCGAAACCAACATCAGATCAATACCTAGGAAACCATTCAACTTAGCTACTCTCCAGGTAGTTTCTAATTTTCTTAACTCCATTGGGTTTAAGAACAGTATTTTTAAAGATACCGTTCACGACAAACCCAAAATCCCATTTCAATTGTTAATTGGGTTAGAGAATAAGTGTTATTTAAAATAGGGTTCATGATAAATCCAAAATCAAATTTCAATTCAATTCCAATTAAATATTAATTAATTGGTAAACTTCATTAAATCTTAATAAAAAGATTTAATCTTTTCTCAACTGGGTTTAAGAACAACGTTGGTGAAGACATCGTTCACGACAAAACCAAAATCCAATTTCATATCAAATACAAGGCTCTGAATAGGTAATATGCCGGCTTATATTAATATCAAACTCTGAAACCAGCAAATATCTTATTGGAGTAACGATATATATATCTCGCAAATTCGTCCACAATATCCGTAAAATCACAGAATCCAATATCGAAATATTTCGAAGATACTTTCGATTCAAATCCATTCCAATTCTTATATTGGAAATTTATGGTTATATTAAAACCATTCACAAATCCAATTTATTTTTTTAAAAATTATTGGATTTCAAATCTAGTTTATAACTAGTTCATTTCGATAAAAATATATTTTCATCTTTTCAAATATGGAATTTTTCATCCCAATTCTTTCCAAATAATTTATTATGATTTTACACAAATTATCGATATTTTTAATAATTTTATCAAGGCCTGTACAGTCGATTTCCATAAACGGTGATCGAACTGCACTTACAGCGACCTTTTCGCAATTTGATTTGGACATATTTCCAAATCCAACTGTTTTTGGAGGAAGACGGGTGTGTAGCGTGAGACTACACATCTTGTTACGCGTAAACATAGTAGGAAATAATATAAGCTGGTTGACAGGCACAACCAGTGGCAAATAGTCTAGACCTAGTCGGTCAATAAGGAGGTACAAGTACCGATCTGAATATATACATCATAGAAAACTAAGCATAAGATAAGATTACACAACCAAAATACAGCATAAGTAGAACTAAGGAACTACATCTGGATCAGCGGGGAAAGAGGGTACTGCTCTCCTAAGAGCCAGAAGAATGTGGCATTGGAAGTGAAAGCCTAGAGCGCGCATGCCTGTTAGTTCCTGTCCATGAATCAAGTAGATGCTGGATATGATAACAGGTACCCATCATGAGTTTCGAGGCTCTGCCAAAGATGATTTCATTACGTTCTAACCAAATACACCATGAAAAAAAAGCCACTAAGGAATCTATTAAGGGGTTTGGGGGGGGCAACGTTGCTAGTAGTCGAAGAATGAGATGAAAGATGGGATGAAGCCAAGGGTAAAAGAACTGATTGCAGCCCATACTGCGTAAGAAAATTCACAATCAAAGAAGAGGTGGGAAATGGATTCGTTACTCTATCTACACAGTACACATATGGGGTCAATAGAGTTATTGAAGCGATGCAGTCTATCTCTAGTGTTAATACGGTTATGTATGAGAAGCCATTGGAAAATAATAATGCGAGAGGGAAGGTGGCATTTCCAAATTCTTGAGAAGGAGAAGCATCATCTAGGGTGGATTAAGAATTTGTAGAAGGATGCTACTGAGAAGGATTTAGATGGGCCTAGAGACCAAATGAAAGAGTCTGGTTCTGGTACTAGACGAGTAGAGCTGAGAATGTTATCCAATGTATTTAATTCATTTAGGGATTCTAGGCCCAGAAAAGTTTTAGGGAAAAAGCCCATTGGGCCTAAATCGTGAACCTCGGCTATCGTGAGTAGGTTATTATGGTTTGATGTAAGGGTGGGAAAAAGAGAATGAAGAGGGATCTATTCTTTCCAAGTATCCAGACAAAAGAGACAAGATTCTCCATTACCAACTTTAACATGGAGAAGAGATTTAACTCTAATTATAGTGGATAAGATTCCTTTCCAAAATGGTGAGGGTCTAGCATCAGGTCTAAAGTGGAGGATGATGAAGGGGTTAGCATTATATAAGCGATTCAAGATCCAGTCTTTCCAAATGAAATGACCAGCGAGAGAGCTTGCCATAGCCACATAACAAGCAGCGCAATATTGAAGGTCGATAGGTTCAGAACACCAAGACCACCATGGTTAGTTAGGAGACAAACAGTTTGCCAGTTGATTAACTTTTTCAGATTATCCCCATTCCAAATGAATGAACTACGAATTTAGTCAATTTTTTTCATAACCCAATTAGGAAGTTTGTGGAAAGACATCCAGTAAGTTGGAATTGATGAGAGGACGTGTTTTACAAGAACAAGACGGCCAGTAGAGGACAAAGAATTCGCTTTTCCAACTTGAAAGCCTACTTTCAATTTTTGAAATGAGCGGTTGCCAATCTGATTTATGGAGTTCAGTGGGATGGAAGGGAATGCCAAGATAGTTAATTGGGAATGAATCAAGCTTGCAATTAAGGCAATCAGCTATACCAGGACCCAGGTGAGAACAATTACCAAGCATAATAATGGAACTTTTAATAAAATTAATTGAGAGGCCTGAAACCATTTCAAATGAGTAGAGAAGAACTTTGAGACAATGAATGTTTTTCGGGGAAGGAGTGGTGAAAAGGATTGTGTCATCTGCAAATTGCAAATTGGTTGTGTAAATTTCAGAATTTGGGATTGGAATGTAAGAAAGAATGCATTGAGATAGAGCTTGCTTCACCATTTGATTACAGACATCAACTATTAGAACAAAAATGAGGGGTGAGAGAGGATCTCCTTGCCTTAATCCTCTTTTAGATTTTATTTTGCCACCATAATCTCCATTGAAAAACATTAGAAATGCTAGCATGCAGAACTTCTTTGATCCAGGTACACCACCTTAATGGGAATCCCCTATGCTTCATCAGGGATAAAATGAACTCCCAATTGACTGAGTCAAAGGCTTTTGAAAAATCAAGTTTAAGGAGGACACCAGGGGTGTTGGAGAAATGACAATGATAGATTACTTCCTGAGTGGCTACTACACAGTCAAGGATATTTCTACCAGAGATGAAAGCTGATTGTTCGTTACCCACCAGAGAGTTAATATGATGTTGGAGTCTATTAGATAGAATTTTGGTGATGATTTTGAAAATTGTATTGAGAAGACTGATTGGTCTAAAGGAGGAGACAATGTTAGCACCAGAATGTTTTGGAATGAGGATGATGTTGGCATAGTTCTATTTTGCAATTGATTAGGGGTTTGAATAGAATTTCGAGCACATTTCAATGATGTCTTTTTTTAAGGTGGGACAAAAGTGTTTGAAGAAAGATGGGCCAAAGCCATTAGGCCCAGGGGCTTTATCATCGGCCATATCATTAACCGCATTCCATATTTCCTCCTCTGAGAAAGGATGATCAATGTTAATGGGAGATGGGTTTGGATAAAGATAATGCCAATCAATGTCCGGAGAGGGGGTGGAGATGAACCAAGGATGCTTCTGTAGAAAACAGTAAATTGATGGCAAATGTCTTTGGAGTCGGTGAAGGTGTTGTTGTTATGAAAAATTTCAGAGATGAATGAGGAGCGTCTATGGCAATTAGCAATTCTATGAAAATAAGCAGTGTTTTTATCCCCATCCTTAATCCATTTTGCTTTAGATCTTTGTTTCCATCCAATTTCCTCCTGTTTGATAAGTCTGTCCAGTTCTGCTTCATGTTCTTTCAATTCAAGTTGTTCAGAGTCAGATAGTGGTCGAAGTTCTTCAATGAAATTAAGATTAAGAATGGCATCTTGTGTGGATGAAATACAACTTTTTAAGGAATTCCAAACCTGCTTAGCCCATGGTCGAATCAATTTACGAAAAGAACGAAGCTTGCTTACAATTCTAACCATGGCAGAGTGGTGAGACGGAAGATGCTCCCAGTTGAATTTGATAAAGTCGTCAAAAGATGGTTCAAGTAGCCAAAGGCATTCAAATCTGAATGGGCGTTTAAGAGTAGTTTTTGAACAGGTGTCAAGAAGAACAGGGCAGTGATCTGAAATGGTGTTGGCGAGGCCATTGACCAAGGTCAATGGAAAGAGGTCATCCCATATGAGATTGAAGAAGAAGAGATCAAGCTTGGACAATGATGGATTTTCTCTTCTACTTGACCATGTAAAACGGCGGTTGTTGATAGGTGGTTCAATAAGTGAACAAGATTGAATGAGTGAATTAAAGAGTGAAGTGTTAGAGGATAAGTTGTCTGAATTACGATCATCAAATGAGCGGGTTTTGTTGAAGTCACCCCCAATTATCCAAGGTTCATTTATATTTTGAACCCAACGGTTCATATCTCTTATACTTATTAGAAAGTTCTTTTCGATATGAACCCAACGGTTCCGGTTTTAGGAGAATCCGACGGTCGGATCCCCCATAACATCAGTTTGAAGTTAATGGTCGAAATTCTCGAACGGTCGCTGCACGACGCGTTCTATTCAGGCCATTATGATATACATAATATATATATTATATATTTCGTCGATTTCCACTTAAAACGAATTTTATAAATAGTTTTAAATTCGTTTTAAAAATGATTTCACTTCCATTTCAATTCCAAATCGAATATTCCATTATAAATTCGTTTATAAATTCATTTCAAATCGATTTCAATTTAAATCGATTTCAATTCCATTTTAATTCTATTAGAATATTCAAACCAAAATTGAATATTCAATATCATTTCAATATTAAAATGATAATGTTTTCAAAACATCAGATTTTGAAATCACTTTTCGATATTCATTTTAAGTTGAATAAATTCGACAAAATTCCCGTTCCTGTTAGAATGACGTTTAACTACTTAACATAGCTTCACATTTCAATATTTACTAAATATTATTTTAAAATATTCATTAATTCTAAACTGGAATCAGACTCAATCCATTACCATATAATTTTAGTTATTTGGATTTCAACATCACATATACACAACAATAACGATAAACAATCATTAAAAGTCCGTATAACATCCAGAGTGCATTCTACAACTGTATAAGCATTAAAATAAATAAATAACTCTTATACAGTCTGTCAACCCATCGATTGACATACCACTAATTATTGGGATTAGTATATGTCAAATATTGTCCCAATACCCATGTGGGGTTTTCAAACAACAAATATTATTTGTTATTTGTGCAGTTGGGCGATGTTTAAAATTTACCATCCCAATCCATATCAGATAAATAAGTATACATAAACAATCCATTCGGTTGGTAAATGATTGTTTATTTTATCCATATACATGTTAAAAATTATATTTTGAACGATAATTTTTTTTATTCAATACATGAATATTAACTTTCCATTTCACATCAAAGTCACAATCAATTTCCACAATACAGTACAATCAAACAAGTCGTCCATGGTCTATGGACGATGGGAAGCAGTTCATATATGCAGTCACAAAATAATTTAAATAACTGTAGAAAAATAATAGTGAGAAGTTCTCACATTGGGATCCACTCCGCCAGTTTTATTTCTGAATTTCTATTATGATTCTATTCGAGTTCAAGTTTGCCTCATTTTTCCAATTTTCTCTAAATCACTTCTAGTCAGTGTCATGTAGAAGTGCTCATCGAGACGAGTCCAACACATTTTAAATCGTCCAGTTTGGACCTCGTATGAAAAAGATATTGCTTTCTATACATTAATTACATTTTGAATATAATTAACTATAATTAAATAATTAATTTCCATTCCTTATTACATTTCAGCCCATCATCTTCCTGTATCGTGTTTGAACCCATCAGCTCTGTCTTCTACCACCTGCGCATGGAAATCAAGAGGGCCAGGGATCGATCAGGCGATGCCACGCGGAAGGCTGGAGCCTCCTCTATCTCCGCCGAAGGTGGCGTTTTGTTCAGCGGGCCCAGGTGGCTAGGAAAGGTGGAGAACTCCAGCAGCTTTCAAGACCAAATTCATCTCCATTTTTCCACGAAATTCGATCATATATACATGGATTTGAAGCTCTTTATTCACTCTATGATTTTCGCTCTATAACCTTTGATTGAAACGATCTGGATTAGTAGAATTTGGCTCAATAATTTCAGAGAATTCTTCCATTTGATTTACTCCTGACGGCGACGGTTTTTATTTGGGGCAAGGGTTTGAGATATGGGGTATTTATATAAAATATGTGTTATTATTTTATTCCAAAAATAGTGTTTTGCAAACGAACTCCTAAATGAACCCAACGGCTATCGCCCCTAGCCAAATGCTCCCATTCCGGATACAATGGAATATGTTTCGTAGGCTAATTCTATTGTTTTGATCAGTTTTTACCAAAATTAAAATATAAATCATTATATATTGAATTTAAACGTACATTTTAATTTACCAGGACCACGTACTGACTCCAAAAATTCCCGAAAAATAAATCTAGCTATGTTTTGACGATAAGATCCTAACAAAAATAATTTCATCGAATTTGAAGACCGTTTGAAAAATGGCCATTTTCTGGTCGATCCAATTTGACTGAAACTGACAAAACACTTTTTCCTTGGCCATGCTCACATATTAATTTCAAAAATTATGGAATTTAAAACTTAGCAATAAATTGACATCCCAGATGCAATAAAAGTGGTTTCATCGAAAACGTAGGTCGCTTGCAAAATGGCTATTTTTAAGGGCTATATATTATATAAAATATATATAAATTCTACAACGACTATTTTAAATTTTAAACTGGACATAACTTTTTATTCCCACTGTGAAATCTTGATTTTTCACATCTGTTGGAAAGATATTTTCAAACAGATTTTAATATTTCTGGTTTTACTATAATCCGATTCTTTTTTAATCCTGTACATTCATTTGAAATTTGAAATCGAATTTTTAAACTACCGCCATTTCAGGCTCGTTTTATAATTAAAATAAAATTATTTGTTTTAACTTCAATTTAAATAAATTTTTAGTTTTTATTATTTAAAAATAAATCATTTTAAATATTCAAAATACATTAAAATTACTAAAATAAAATTTTTAAATTGGTCTAATTTTCCAGGTTGTTACAAATGGAAACAAAATGTTGCAAATAAATTTAACCAACTTCCGTGACACGAACCAAGTCGCTACTCCACGTGGCAAGGTTTGTCTTTGAAAAATAACACATTAATCACATCAGCAGATTACAGAATATAGCATAATACATAAAATCCGAGAATAATTTACATCATATTATAACAGTAGGATCATAATCATCAACATCAGAGTTACACATATATAAGATCCTACTTAGTACATAACAAGTTTCATCAAGTAGTAATAAGTCTACAACATAATCAAATATAAACATACATAAGATATTGTTTAAGAGTTCAAAAGAAACGATAAAAAGATAAGTCATCGTCTTCAGCCAATAGAGCACCTAAAGTTACGGTGCAAATCCAAAAGAAAGCCAATCACCTAATCACTCGACTTCCCTTGAAAAAATAGGAGAACCCTACTTTTCAAGGGAAAAACAAACTACGAGTCAGTCATGGGACTAGTATGAGAAATCCTATAGAAACTCAACTTATTTAAGAATAAGCCAAATCACTGGACCACACCGTATAACATGAAACGGGTTTACTCCATTGGATTGCCGGTGCATAATATAAAGTACACTTATAAACCACGCAATGCTTTTAGAAAAATGAAGCCGTTGTAAGACTCAGGTCCCATCTCACAATGCAAACACTAACCAGAGGATAGAGTTTTTCCATGTAATGGCCAAACATGCTTGATATGTAGAAAACAAAAATCATTTGATATTATCATTAGTGTCTAGATGTTTCATAGACAATTTCAAAATAAATGTATCAATCCTAGAAGGCATAGTACCCCATTCTACTATGTCACCGATAGTATACAACTAAAACCGTACAAATTCATATTGGAAATTGTATTTCCTTCATGAGTCAAGGCAAGGGATGTACTCCTTACGGTTTCAGGCCATCTCTAGCGCGATGCCCAGGATAAACACACCTGACACTAGGATCCTGTAGGGCTGGTCCTCTCTAACTTTTGTGGATTAGTTATTCCTAAACACTACATTTCGCAATCCTGCCGGACATCCAAAAATGGCCATTGTCGACCAAACATATCTGAGGCACCTCACTTTCTATCATCCACATTAGTAGAAATGTATGGGCTCCATACTATGGCACTACCTCTAGCTAGAAGGAAATGTATGCACTCCCTGCGTCCCTTAACCCGTTTTCAACTCATACCGGGGTGAGAGGCTCGCGAATTAACAATACAACACATAGCTACACTATATTAATGCCATTCTTTGATCATCAACCACAAGTCTCTTCCTTTCAACAAAATCCTTGATCATTACATCTCAGCATGCCACACTGACAATCCACGCCACACAACTATAATCTACCAATACCAAACCTTTAAGCTCGTACATCTCAGAGTTTGGTGTTAAGCAAGAAAATAAATTCTCCACCACTAAGTAGATATATATATTTAATAGAAATCAATCAATACAGAACGAAATCCAATGTCACACACACAATCCATTTACAAGTTTGTTCTTGGTCTGAACGATACCAAAGGCACCTTATTCCTCATCCCATATGTCCAATTCAGAATAGAGGTCCTCACATATCCAGGCAATCAACAAGTACGTCCTGACAACTACCACCATAACCCCTTTGAAGGAAGATACCCATATCAAAGGCATCAGTAGTGATCCATTCGATGTGAAGATTGTCGGTCTTACACCATCTTTATTATCTTTGATTATTTTTTTGTCGTTGTTTAATTATTTGAAATGAGAATTAACACGGTCTTTTCAAATAATTCTTACATATAGATGTATAAATTAAATACTTTCCTTGGTTAAGTTATTGGCCTTCACAATTCATTTCACTCCATTATATTAAAAAGGTTCAATCGAAAATTAAATCCAATCGTCAAATCAAATACTTGGTCCCAACATATCCAAAATTCATTTAACAAGTTTTCGTGCCAAATCATACTTAACCATTTTCATAAACCATGTAAAATTGGATCCCACACATTCCAATTTTCTTATAATAGTTTAACAATGATTTCTCCCTCTCTCTCTCTCTCTCTATATATATATATATATGTGTGTGTGTGTGTGTGTGTGTGTTTGTGTGTGTGTGTGTTTATATATACTAGATTGGAATCCGTGCTTCGCACACGGGTGTGTTGGATATCATGGAGTGAAGAAGTAGACGTGGGGAGCAAAAGGTTAGTCATATGCGGTCAGTAAATGTCAAGGAAAAATGAAGTTGATTTCTTATTAGTAATTATGTACGTGGTGGCTCTTCGTAAGGGAAGGGGTAACATATGATGACCATGTATTAACATGATATGCCGTTGAGTTCTCCTTACAGTGGTAGGTCGACGATTGTTAGCTAAATTGATGTATGTATTCAGCACTTTCTCAAATGATGTGTTAAGGAAAGATGGCTAACGTAATATGGTTATTATTAGAATGAAGTTGAAGATTAAACGAATAGGAAAACCATTTTTATTTGTCAATATTATATGTAATCTTAAGAATTTTAATGTACACGAAGATTCGTAATTGCAGTCGTCTTCAATGTCTTAAACAGTGAGCATTAATGAGATGATTGGGTAATACTAAATTGTCCAAATCACAAAAAATATGATTAAAGTAAATCCATAATGATTTTTTCCTTTCTTTTGCGAGAAAAGGGTTCGGATAACTTCACTACTATTTGAAACGTAATATGCATATTTAAAAAAAAACACCAACGCAACCTACAATCAAAAGCACTTGGGAATCAATATAGAGCCTAAAAGGACAAAGTAACTTCAGCCAACATTCGTAAATCGAGCACAAAAAAAGGAAACAAAAGCATGAAGCAGAAAACATGGGTGTTGTGAACTAAAGTAATTAATTTCATCATAAATATGAATATTTACTCAAAGTAATTATAGTCCCACTCCAGTAGTACCGATCCTAATTATCGCCACTTATTCATGAAAGAAAACCAGAAGCATGGATTAAAAAATATATCGCGAAATTAGCTTTGCTCCAGATTCTCATCGTATTAGTAACTTTCCAAAGAAAACCCTTTTTTTTTTCTTTCACTTAAGATTTAATGAAGATTTCGCTATTGTTATTTTTACAATAATTAAAGTTGCTAACAGGTTATGTAAATTTGTTACATGGATACACATGCGTATAATTGGACAATATTAACATTAGAAAGCATGAAAAATACCGTGAAAATGGAAGATTAATAACAGGAAACTAGTATACATTTTTATGGATCCTCAAAATATCTTCATTGTGCAGCGTAATGAGGCAACGCATAAGCATTAAATATCAGATTTCATCATTTTTAATGAATTTACATTTTCATCGACAAAATAGCAGAGTTCAAACCACTAATAAGAATCTATAAATTTTGTGTGGAAAACCATGCTTCGTACTTCCATAACCCAAAGGTATTTTTATGAGACATGGACACTTTATTTGGGGAGCCACGCATACCTATAATTGGGGGAGTCATGCGTGCTCATTATCAGTTCCAAGGCTGTAAATCTATTAGTTCACCACCTTTTCGAACTAAAATAGAAATTATTGTCTTAGTACATGTGTCTGGTGGTAAAAAAATAGTGAGGATACTAGTATGCATATTCACACTCAACCCATCAGCAGCAGTTATAGACTGCAACGTAAGCTAATACATCATGCTCCTTGTTCACGTTTTTATGGTTGAGAACATGTAAATTTGACTAACATGTAAGTAAGGTAGAAATGTAAATGGTAATTATAATTTTAAAATGTTGAAAATGTATGTTGAATGTAGGTGATATGGCATGCAAAAAAATTTACATTGCATGAAAGGTATGCCATATAGCATGTAAAAAATCTTACAATAATGTGGAATAAGAATAATATTTCTCAACAAAAAGTAATATAAAGTTGATTTGCCCGCCTAAAAGATATAACAAATGTCGTGTATATTAGCCTTTGTTTTAATCCCTCAAAAAATCCATATGCACATTGAGTTACAAGATCTTAGTAGGAGCTACCGAACGAACGCCTTCAGGGTCGATCGCGCATAGTATTGTCCAAGGCGTTTGAGTGAGTCATAAAGGACGGAAAGCACCTAAACAAAGCAAGGCCGAAGCCCGAAAAAAGTCATGATTCGGGCTTAGAAGCAAAGCTCGGTTGTTCACATCGGAACAAAGCCGCTAGAGAATCAAAACAAAGCAAGTCACCCACAGCAATGGAAGACACTTGACCTAATATCAAAGTTCGGTCGCACGTATCAGAGCAGGAGTCAAGGTCGCACGTGCAATTAACAACCGCTCATGGATTGCAACTCCTATCGCTCATATGTTCCTTCTAGTTGAACACCAATTCTTTGATTAGAAACCACCTACCGATCAGTCATACACCAGTTCTTAGAAAGAGCGCACTTGCATCTCAAGTCGCAAGCCTTGGTTAGTCACCTCCAGACTAAAAAGGACATCGCCTGCTCACTCAGGATCAGACATAGCCGCATCAGAAAATCATGATCATCCGTCTACCCAAAACGTTCGCTCCTATATAGTCGCTCGCACATGAAAACTGGAAACAGCTACAGACAGCTGGCTGCAGCCAGGCGATGGCACGTTTGTAATTAATGGGGTGAACAACCCGTAGCCCACATATACAGATTTCAGATCACTTGTTCAAGGGAGATCACCTATAAATACGCCATCGCTGCCAGCATAAAAGGGATCCAATCTTTCTAGCCATAAAGTGCTGCTAAATTCTATCCTCAGTGACTCCTCAAACACTTGGAAGTAATGATTATCCTCTTCACTTGAAGTTCTATCACCCATTTGGCCATAGCGTCAAGTACAACCTTGTAATTAGGGGAAACAAATACATCTTCCTTCTCGATCATTCACCCATTCTTCTCCTCCTAAAACTCTACCATTCTATCATAAAATCCCAGGATTGAAATGTATGAATGAGAGTATAGAGATGTATGTATAAGAATGCAAGCTATTTTCATAGTGGATGTAGACCTAATATAAGGCTGAACCACTCTAAACCTTGTCTCTATTTTATCTTCCTCACATTTTCATTTTCGATTATTATTAAGTACGGCTCCACTTATTCCCCTACCATTTTGGTGAAGTACCATTTTAGTACCTTTGGTGTTTAAGCCATTTTTTGGTGTAAACATTTTGGCACCCACTGTGGGGCCGTGATCATAATTTCTTGCTTCGTACTTCCTTTCAGACTTCAGCAACCTAAAAATATATATTCCAAAATTGCTTTCTCCTACGAAGCCATGGCCGGGTTAAAGAAAGGCAGCAAATCTGCCAAAGCACCCACAATCAATGAGGATAATAATGCTGATGATACTATACCACAAACTCTGGACCATGGAGTTGGGGAAACCCCTAGGCTATCTGTGACACGAGATGAGTTGAATGTGGTTGTAACCTACTTGAATGAAAAGATGGATGCTACGACAAAGATGGTGTTGGAAACGTTTGATGTCCTGACTAATGCTCAAACCTATTCACTGCTACCAAATGCTATAGATAATGCTGATGAAAAAGAAGTCTCATCAGCCTCAAACTTTGGTCGGTCTCAATACTTAGTGGGAGACAAGGGAGAGGCCGGGGTTGAGGACTCTAAGGCCAAATCTCCACAGCATAAAGGAAAATGCGTGACCCAGGCTGTCGCGAGTCCCACCAATATAACACCTCCCAAAAAAGGCGTACGGCGTCGAAGCTCAAATCGTGGTCACTTTGATAAAAACATCAATACTGATCCAGATAAACAAGCAAGTGACGAGAAACGCATCACAGACATGATCCAGTGAATAATGGAAGAGAAAGCAACCCGAGAAGATAAATAGAAAGAGTGGGAGTTCTCACCCAGCAAAAATCCGTTCATAGAGAAAATCCATCAAATAAAATTCCCAAAGAAATTCATGCCCCCAAAGATAACATCTTATGGAGGAGTTGGAGATCCGAACATTTTCCTGTTTAAATATGACAAACACACGAATGGAGCTAGGGCTATCGATGAAATAAAGTGCTTGTACTTTCCCGTGTGTCTACAAGGTGTGGCCTCACTATGGTTCACAAGAATTCCACCTAAATGTATTGACCAGTTCACTAACTTAGCAAGGAGATTTGAAGATCAATTCCGACTATAGACCACCAAGGCAAGGGATGTGATGTCACTCAGCGAGAGGGAACAAAACCCTGGGGAAACTACCAATTTAAAATTTTTATTTTAGCAATTTTAATGGATTTTAATAATTAAAATAATTTATTTTAAATAATAATGATGAAAAATTTATTTAAATCGAAATTAGAATATATAATTTTATTTTAATTATATTACGAGCCTGAAATGGCATGGTAGTTTGAAAATTTGAATTCGAACTTTGACTGAATGTATAGGATGCAAAATAAATTGGATTTTGGTGAAACCAGAAATATTAAAATCAGTTTAAAAATATCTTTCCAACGAATCTGAAAAATTGAAATTTCATAACGGGAATCAAAAGTTATAGCTTGTTAAATATTCAGAATAGTCGCTATGGAATATATATGTATATATATTAATATAACAAATAGCCATTTTGCAAACGACCACCATTTTCGATGAAACCACTTTGGTTGGATCTGGAATATCAAATTATTGTAAGATTCCATTTTTTATAATTTTTTGAATTGATATTTGAGCGTGGCAAAAGAAAACGTATTTTGATATTTTCAGTCAATTTGGATTGACCAGAAAATGGCCATTTTTCAAACGGTCTCCAAATTTGACGAAATTAATTTTTTTTGGACCATATCGTCACAACTAGGCTAAAAATGATTTTTCTGGAATATTTGGAGCTAGTATGTGGCCATGAGAAATTAGTTGTGAACTGATCGGCCACATAAGGCCAAAAACAAGGTTTTCTGAGCAAACGGACTCGGAATTCGACGAAACCAGTTTTGTTGGAACCGTATCATCGAGACATAGCAACATATCAATTTTCATCACCAACAGAGTTTGTACTGGACCGTGGCATCAATAAAGGTTGAATGAAGAGAGCGTGAATTAGCGAATTTATAATTAAACTAGAAAATTAATAATAAAAGAATAAATACTAACCCACTGCTATATAATATCTTTTCCCCTTCTCAAACCCTCATTATTATTTTTCCTCAAAAATTGACAGAAGCTCACTATCTCTTTCTCTCTGAATTTCGCAAAAAAGCCCCTAGAAACAAAATAATTATATCACTCAATCCGTGCACAATCAACCCAAACTGTTTCTGGGTATTGTAGATTACGATGATCTCTACCGACCACAAAAATTCTAGAACCTATCGTCGCACGAATTCGCCAGAATCTCTATCCAAAGACAGAAAATCAATTTTGGTTTTGGTCATTTTCTGTCCAATCCGTGAAGAATTAGGTGATGGTCCAGTTGAATTTTTTTTAGAAAAGAGATGGATGAACAACTTTGTCTTTGGTTGTTCGATCTGAAGGTGTTCGTGGCAGTGGCAAAATTGAGGTAGTCGGAGATAGTGTATTTCAGCGAGCAACAACACTAGATCAAATGATTCCGGCCATTGTCGACATCGGTGGCTGATGATGGGTAAAGGGAAGTTCTTCGGGGTGGCGAGGCGAAGAACTCTAGTGGGGTCCATGATCTCATATCGTGGTGTGGCAGCCAGAATCTTGACCGAGGCGGACAAAGGTCGAGCTCGACTTAGGGGCTAACGGCGTCAATCTAGGCGTCCGTTCTGGCGGCGGAGGGGCGCCTCGTGAAGGGGAAGCGGCCAGTGGTGGTGGTCGGCAGTATGGTGGTCCGACGTGGCGGCGATGTGGAGAGAGAAGGGTGGAACAGCGGTTTCAGATAATAAGGGTAAACTTAAATTTAAATTCATTATTTAATTTAATTATACAATGTTTATCATGCGATAACTTCTTCATACGAGGTCGAAATCTAACGATTTTATATACATTGCAATCGTGGCGCCGAGACCTTCGCATGAGCACCAATTTTGTCCAATTTGGATCAAGTTTGAGTTTGAGGTAAAAATAATGATTTAATTAATTATTTAAATTGTTTTAAACTTCGTAAATTAATAGCTTTTTGCTACGAACTCAGAATCGCGCGAAACAGGATCCGTTGCGATCGTGGCGTTGAGAGCTTCGCGTGGACACCAATTTTGTCAAATTTGGAGCAAGTCGAATTTGGACCAAAATTTGATCCGAACCGTCAATTAAGGACTAACGGAGTGAAAACCAAAGGTGAGAACTCCTCACTAAAATTTCTGCACTGTTATTTATTTATTTTCATAACTAAAAAAAAATTAGAATTGCCAGTTTAGATTTTTATCGGTTTAATCATTATAAAAGGTATACTGTGCTTGTTAGAACACCTTCCTCGTCCACAAACCATGGACTAATTAAATTGACTGTATTGTGCGTTGTTTGTGATGTGAAATGTTTAACACATTAAAAATGTTAATATTATAGGATAGTGAAATTAAGTTATAAATATTCACTTATAATTTGAACATTGAAAATTGGTTAAATTTCTTAACTAATGATTTATTTAAATAGACTGTTGTTTGAAAACCCCACATGGGTATTGGGATTATATTTGACATACACTAGTCCCAATATTTAGTTATATGTCAATCGATGGATTGACAGCCTGCGATGAGCGTTATTTATTTATTTTAATGCTCACACAGTTGTAAATTACACTCTAGTTGTAAATGGACTGTTTGTTGATTATTTCTTATTATTGTGCACACATGTGATGTATGAAGTCCATATAACCGAAATTATATGGTAATCGTTTGAGTCGCATTCGGATTCAGAAATAAATAATGTTTTATTAAAAAGACATTTTAGAATGAAAATAACATTATAATGTAAAAATTACATTTTAGAATCAAATAACATTTTAGAATGAAATAGTACATTTTAGAATAAAACAACATTTTAGAATTAAAAAGACATTTTAGAATTAAAATTAACATTTTTTTTGGAAATAGAATAGCTGAAACCAAAATATCAATTTTTTTTGAAATGAACTAGTTAAAACAAAAATAACATTTTTGTTAAACAGATTTGTGTTAAAACACAAATGTCAATTTTGTTTAATTAGATTATTGTAAATAAAATGAAGTTATTATTTTAATTCATTTTGTTAAAATAGAATTGTTAACAAAATGAAGTTTTCGCTTCTTAGTCATTTTGTTGAAATAGAATTGTCAACAAAATATAAGAATCATTTTAATGCAATCAAACATTTTAATGTAAATAATGTAAAGAATCATTTTTAATGTTAAAGAAACATTTTATGTAAAAGAATCATTTTTATATTAAAGAATCACTTTTAATTGTAAAGAAAAAAATTTAATGGTAAATAATATTTCAATGTAAATAACGTTTTAATGCAAAAGAATATTTTAAAATAAAGAATATTTAAAAGTAAAGAATATTTTAAAATAAACAATATTCTAAAATAATATATGTTGTCTTTAACAACATTGTTCTTAAACCCTGATTAGAAAAGAATAAATCTTTTAAATAAGATTTAATGAAGTTTTCCAATTAATATTTAATTGGAATTAAATAGAATATAATTTTGGATTTTATAAATATTTTAATTAAGATTATTAGAGTTTCCAATTATATTTAGTAATTGGAATAAAGTGAAATGTGAATTGGGTTTATTGTGAATGGTGTTTTTAACGACAATTGTTCTTTAACCCAATTAATAGTGAAAATATAATTTGGAATTTGTAAATCTTTTATTAGGATTTAAATGGAAATTTTCCAAAGTAAAGTTTTCCAATTTAATGTATTAAATTGGAATTGAATGGAATTTCAATGGAAGATAAATGGTGTAGATTCATTTTTGATGGAAGATGAATTTGGGTTTATCATGAATAATGTTTTAAAATAACATTTGTTCTTTAACCCAGTTAAAAGGTAAGATTAATTTCTTAAATTTGAATAATCAGTAAGTAATGATTTTTGAGATTAAAACTGAATTAGAATTTTAATGAATCTTAAATTAGATTAATAATGTGAATATTTTATTAAAAGAATATTCGAAATTGGAATGAGTCATTTGATGTGTTTTTATAGCAATTGTTTATAAAATAAGCAAACTATTCGGGAAGACCGGGCTAAACCCATTCTGAATAATTACTACGACGGTCAAGAGTCGAAGATGAAAACGGTGGTTGAAGATCGGAGATCTTCACATCATTTGGATGATTACAGATATCTTGATTGGGCCATACACCAAAGACAAGGTAATAAGTGGTGATCGTCAAAGCGTACTTGGAGATCGATGGATATGCGAGGACCTCTCTCCTGTATTGGACATATGGGACGAGGAATAAGGTGCCTTCGGTTTCATTCAGACCCAGAATGGACTTGTAAATTGATGATATGTCTGACGTTGTATTCCTTTATGTTTTATTCGTTGATCTCTGCTAAATATATATTTGTTTGGTAGCGGAGATTTATTCTCTTGCTTAACACCCTTCTTTGAGACGTATGAGCTCAGAGGTTATATTTTGGCAGAAATCAATGGTACGGTATGGACTGACAATGTGGCATGCTAAGATGCAAACGATCAAGGCTTTTGTTGAAAAGTAGAGCCCTGTGGTAGATGATCAAAGCACAGCCCATTTTAGGCATAGCTTTGTGTACAACATTATTGGCGATCCCCACACCACGGTATGAACCAGAAATGGGAGAAGGACCCCAGGGAAATGGACATTTGTTAGTTTCCAGCTAGAAGGGGTGTTAGTGTTTACAAGCCCTAGCATTTTACTCATATGGATGTTGCTTATTACTTGATGGATAGAGAGGCGCCTCGTATATATATATTGATAGTGGTCTGGTCGACATTACTGACCAGATTATTTTATGTCCCATAGGGCAGGCTAACATATAGTTTATGGTATAACTAATCATTGACGGATCAACGACCCTGGCGGTCCTAAGGGCTAGACTGAGTACTTGTCCTGAGGCACGGGATAGAGTGTCTCGAATTCGGTAAGGGCGATCCCTTGCCTTGGTTCATAGATGGAAATCCAACTTCCAATACGATATCATGTGGTTTTGATTGTAGAACTAGTATGGCGACATGATATATGGTACCCATACCGCCTATGATTGATACATTTACATTCGAAGTTGTTTTTAACACTATGCACTTATAGTAATAATAAAAGATGAAATTTCCCGTATCAAGCATATTTGGCTATTATAAAGGAAAACTTTATCCTCCGGATTGCGTTGCATTGTGTGATGGGACCTGAGTCTTATAATAGCTTCATTTTTTCTAAAAGGCATAGCGTTGTTTTATTCTAAAAATTAAGATTCATATGGAGTAAGCCCGTTCCGTGTTTTACGGCGTGGTCCCATTATATCCCCACTTTAAAAATAAATTAGTAGCTATTTTTGAGTTCTCCTACCAGTCCCATGACTGAACTGGAGTTTATTGTTTAAACCTAAACTCGTGGTTCCCAAATTTTCCACACGGGCAGCTAGTAGTGTTTGTTTTAAAGATATTATATTCATAGGATCATGGTTTATAGCTGAAGCGATTTTCAGAATGCTCTGTATCTGTGTATTTCTTTCATTTGTGTTTTGTATTATTTTTCTGCTGCTATTTAAATGTAATTTACTCTCTGATATTATTTTTCCAATGTGTAATATATATTCATACTCTGGAATATTCTTGTACTCTGATGTAACTTTGGTAATAAGAAATGAAATGTTCTTCTGTTTGTGTTCTGATGAGTACTGTTCTCAAAGCAATCCGTACTTTCCATTACGCGGAAGTTTGGTTCGTTTCAGAAAACATCAAAGCTTTCTTTACACGCTTCCATGCTGCAGTAGCAGGGGTCATAGAACCAGAGCCTTGGTACTTATTGGCGGCCCTGAAAGGGGCTATCGATAAGAAGTCAGAATTCGGGAAGTAGCTCAAGATGAAGAAATCAAAGACTCTAAAGAAGTTCTTCAAGAAAGCCGAAGAATACATGAGCGTGGAAAACGATACCCTAGGCATTCGGAAGGACACGAGAAACAGCACTGCTAAAGAAGGAAAAAGTAATGAATATCAAATAATTCAGAAGGATGACACTGGGCATAAGAGAGGGTATGATGAAGAAGACAGTAAAATACACAAGAAGTCAAGATTTTTTTAGCAAACAGAATTGACTCCCTTAAATGAAACCCTAGATAAAATTTACTCCGCCATGAAGGACTCGGGTATATTCCCTCAGGTAAAACCACAAAGAATTACGGAATAGTAGGCCAAATCCAGGAAGTTTTGTCGGTTTCATAATTAACCTGGGCACAATACGAATGAATGTCGACACTTGAGAAATTTAATCGAGGAGCTCATCCGGAAAAATCAATTGCAGTAATATGTCAAGAATCCTCAAAATGTGTCAGAAAGTCAGGGGCAAGGTAAGGATGCCAGTAAGCCCGGGTCACATGAGATAACCCAAGCAGCCGAAGACCTATGGCCAATTATCGACTGATAACCATCAGTTGCAATCCAACATCCAGAACTAGAGATACGCGACCTCCATTATCTTTATTTTACTATTTTTGTACTCTGTTTTACAACTAGTTGTATTGCCATGAAATGGTCTAAGAATCACCCGTACTGTGTAAAGCAAAACTCTACAAGTTAAAAGATATTTTCTCATAGATCATAATCTCATGTAGAACAAAAGTCGTTTACTAGCAAGCGCTAAAAATTGGTCTCTTAAATACAGGGCAATTCAAGTATCAAGCGCTAAAAGCATTGGTCAAACCAGGCAGGATAATCAAACCCATCATCTTGCAAAACTCAAAAGGAAAAAATCATTCCAAATCAAGTCATGGAGAGCACACCAAAATCAAGAGGCTGCACTCTCTATTACAAAAAAAATGTCCAATTTAGAAATCCTAGCCGAAAGGGGGTAATAGAAGTCCTAGCCGAAAGGGGGTAACAGAAATCCTAGCCGAAAGGGGGTATCCAATTTAGGTCTTTGTTTGATCATAATAAGCCAAATCAAATAGGATCGAAATTGGGTTGAAAACTTATAACCCAAGTCCTCCAACGGGGGCACCTGCTCAAAACCAGTCTCCGAAGGGCTCGGGTGACTGAGTTAGTGAGATATGGGGTTAAGTACAAAAAAACAAATTGTATATACGAAGATGCATTTAATCGAGTCTCTGAAGGACTTGGGACGCCAAGTCAACGAGGAACACGATTAAATGTACAATAGGATACCTACACTTCTCAAAAAATGCACACTCGAATATAAGCTTTAAAGGTTTGAAATACCAGGCTATTAAAGAATACAAATGGATGCATAAGCTCCTCAAAGAAGGGGCAAAAAAAAGGGAAAATGATATTCTAAAATCAAAACAAACTAGCGATACTGACGTTGCATATCGTAAAAACGTAACCATCGCACAACCAGTAAAGCGTAACACGATGCAAATAAAAATTGTGATAAAAAGTACGACATACCAATGCCAACAAAAAATAGTAATAAACCTAAACACATATTCATCACAAAGATACAAGGTCAAAACTTGGTACCACAAACGTAAAATAACAAAAAAGGACTAACACTCGTACATACAACCAGTCTGAGAATCACCATTTTCCTTCACCATCCAGTACATCATTTGACGATGTCTTCATTAGCAGCGTTGTCATCAACTAAATGAACCTCAGAAGTACCTTCACGTAACGGCTCGGAATTTGCCGGAACTAAACCGACAGCAAAATCGACTAAGACCGTTCAAAACCAGAATACGTTAACTCTGGGAATACAACAACATCTGAACAATAACAACAAACTTTTATATTCAATACAATAATGTTACATCAGAGTACAGAACATATCAGAGTACATTGAATAAAATTACAGCGGAAGATAAATTTCAGTAAATTAATACAATACATAGCGGAAGACTTTCTATGCTCTGGGCACAGCTTTAGGCTTAGATCCAGAATCCTGCTCAAGAGATAAATATCTGCGAAAAGCTACTCGACTGCCCATGTGGAAAAGAGGGCACACGAGTTTGCAAAGTGAAACAAACTACGAGTTAGTCATGGGAATGATGTGAGAATTCTTAACTAATATAACTAATAGCAATAAGGCAAATCCAAGGACCGCGCCGCTAACGCGGAATGGGTTTTATTCCAATGGATTGCATGTGCATAAATTAAAGTAAATCGTTAAACAACGCAATGCTTTTTAGAAAAATGGAATCATCATAAGACTCAAGTCCCATCACACAATGCAACGCAAACCGAAGGATAGAGTTTTTCCTTATGATGGTTATACATGCTTGGTACGAAAAAACGGGTTAGATATTATTGCTAGTGTATATAAGTTTCAAAAACATTTCAAAGTAAATGTATCAATCCTAAGAAGCATAGCTACATATACTATGCCTCGGTACTAGTAATACAATCAAGTCCGTAGGGTCGTATTGGGAATTAGGTTTCCATCATGAGTCAAGGCTAGGAACGATCTCCTTACCGATTCGAGACACTCTAGCTAATGTCTCAGGATCCCCTGCAGTGAAGCCTTGGAAAGCTGCAGGGCCGGTCCACACATACGATTTTGCGGATTGGCAATTCCTAAACACACTTTTTCCGGTCCTATAGGACCTAATATCCGAGGCGCCTCATTCCATCGTCCACACAAGTAAAATGTCGGGCCGTGTAAAACTTAAACACCACTTCTAGCTAGAAAGAAACGTGCTGCTCTCCTTGCGTTCCCTTGCTCCGTTTTAGACTCAACCGGGTTGTGAGGCTCATGAAGCTACGTAATACACAAAGCTAGGCTTATTCAAGCTGTGCTTTGATCATCAACCACAAGGCCTGCTTTTCAACAAAAGCATTGATCATTTGCATCTTAGCATGCCACATTGTCAATCCATACAATACCATTGATTCCTACCAATATATAACCTCTAAGCTCGTACGTCTTAGAGAAGGGTGTTAAACACCAAACAGATGTATATTTAGTAGAGATCAACGAATACCGTATAAAGGAAAACAACGTCAGACATACAATCCAATTTCAAGTCCGTTCTGGGTCTGAACGAAACCGGAGGCACCTTATACCTCGCATTTTCGAACAATCAACAATACGTCTGGATGGCTACCCTGGACTCCTCTTCAATGTAGCTACTCCAATCATGGGCCTTAGTAGCAACACATCCATTCGATGTGAAGATCGTCGGTCTTCAATCACCGTCTTCAACTCTTCGACTTATGTCATCGTATAATCATTTGAAATGAGATTGAACTCGGACCTTTCAAACGATTCTCGTATATATATATATATATATATATATATTTTAAAACCATTTCATATCGTTATTACTATTTAATAACAATCTATCACTATTTTTATTTATAAAAAATAGCCCGAATTAATTTAACGATGCTTCGGGTCAACGGGCGACCCTGGCACTGTTTTCACCCAAATTTGTTTTACACATTTCTCTTATTGTAACCGTTGGATTTTAACACAATTCATATCATTGGAAAGATCTTCCGAAGGCGAACTTAACGGTTTCAGTTTTGAGAAAATCCGACGGTCGGATATTTCGGTAAAATAATTTAAAGACATGATTCCAAAACGCGAACTACCACGCTCGATTCGTTTGATTTTAATTTCTATATATATATATATATATAATTATATATAATTCCTTTACCCATTTCATTAACGTAATTAACACAACAAGTAATGAATGTTTTGTTTCACAACATATCAATATGTTTATAATGTGTAATGAAATGTATTTTATTACACTATATCTTGCTAACAACAAATATTTTTATTTATATCCAATATTGATATATATCATAACACACAACCATGTTTTTTTTCAGTTTCCATAAATATTCTATACACAAAATGTATATTTTTCTTTCAGCTTTCAATTTACACAAAAATTGTATATTTCGTGTATCATTCCAATTACAACAAAAATAGGTATTTTTGTGTTTCGTTTCCGTTACAACAAAAATGAATATTTTTGTACGTCATTTATAATTTAACAAAAATGAGTATTTTTGTGTCATTTAAATTTCTAACAAAAATGCAATATATCTTGGTGTCAACTTCAATTCTACAAAAATAATAACTTTGTTAATCTTTTAATGAAATCTAATTCATTTAAAACTAAATTTCCATTTTTATAATTTTCACTGAAAATCTATTTACATAAAAACGTAAATTTTATATCTTTATTCTTTTTAATGAAAATCCAATTCAATAAAAAGTTAATTTCAATCGTTATAATTCTCAGTGAAAAAGTACTTACATAAAAATGTAAATCTCATATCTTTAAACTTTTAAATAGAAACTAAATTTTCACCTTTATCTAATTATATAAAAATACAATTTTTCACTTTTAATCTAATTACATGAAAAACGTAATTTTTCCTTTTTAATCTAATTTACATTATAAAATGTAACTTTAGTCTTTAATCTAAATTAGATTAAAAATGTAACTTTTCTCTTTAATCTAATTCACATTAAAAATGTAATTTTGATTACAATGTAAAAGTCTCCCTTTTAATTGCATTAAAAATGTAATTAACATTACGGTGTCAAAATCTTATCTTTTATTTACCTTAAAAATGTAATTAACATTACATGTCAAAATCTTATCTTTTTATTACACGTCAAAATCTTATCTTTTAATTACATGTCAAAATATTTCCTTTTTATTACATTAAAGATGTAATTAAGATTACCATGTAAATTCTATTTCTTCTTATAACATTAAAATGTAAATAATTTTGCAGCGTCAAAATCTAATCTTTTAATTACATAAAAATGTAATTTTAATTTCAATGACAAAATCTTATCTTTTTAATTACATAAAAACGTAATATTTTTTATTGCGGTGTCAATCATGTTCATTTCTAATTTAACACATAACTTCATTTCTAATTTAATACACAACGGTGTAAATAATGTCATTGCTAATTTAATACATAAAGGAGCAAATATTCATTTTCTGACTAACACGTGATGGTGTAAATATTCATTTCCTAATTAACCCAAGACGGTGTAAATATTCATTTTCTAATTAACACATGATGGTGTAAATATTCATTTTTCTAATTAACCCATGACGGTGAAAATAATCATTTTCTAACTGACACATGACGGTGAAAATATTCATTTTCTAATTGACACATGACGGTGAAAATATTCATTTTCAAATTGACACATGACGGTGAAAATTATACTTTCCCTACTATATTTACAAACAAAAGTGAATTTCATGTACTTACAAACAAAAGTGAATTTCATGCTTTACAAACAAATGTCTATTTCTATTTACAAAACGAATGTAAATATTGTCACCTTTTTTTTAACAAACAATGTAAATAATGTTTGAAATCTTTTGTTTGTGTTCCTGCATTACGACATAATAAAAAAATGATTTTTTTTTTAATTTACACAACAAAGTCATACCCTTTTTATTAACAAAGTTGCAATAAAGTTGCAATCTTTTTATTAATTAAGTTAAAATCTTTTTATTTATAAAAACAAAGAAAATGAAAACTTTTTGATTAACAAACCAAGTTACAGCATTTAATTAACAAAACAAAGTTACAACTTTGAGTTACAAACAAAGTTACAACTTTGAATTACAAAGTTGAAATCTTTGCTCATATAAACAAAAGTAAACTTTTTTTATTTTAAACAAAAGTAAAATCTTTTAATTTAACCAAAAGTTAATTCCTTTTTATTTACAAACAAATGTGGGAAATTTTCATTTTCAAAACAAGGATTAAAACTTTTTATACACTGATTCCAAATAAAATTCAGATCTACAACTTTAATTACAACCACCACATACAATCACAAAAAATCAATTTTGATTTTAATCTATTAAAAAAAAGGGAATTCTGGTTTTACAAAACTAGATCTATCACATACGAACAGTACAATCAGTCACCAATCAAAAACAATAAAATTTAAGTACAACAATCTCAGATATGATTATATAAACATGTATTTATGAAATTCAATCAACAAGGAATAAAGCTAAATTTTAAAAAAATAGAAATCTCACATCGTTATTGAGTTCTGCGCTGATCAGATCCAAAATTTGTCAAAAACTCAACTTGCTCAGAATCAGGTCTAGTCAGTTTCATCGCGTAGATCTGGGTCTCACGATCGTGGAGAATCTGAAATCGTTCAGTTTCGAGTTCGTATGAGTGAGATATGGTTAAATTAAGATTGGTAAAAATTTTAATTAATTAATTTGTAAAGTCAAAGCTTTGAAAAAGTTAACCTACCCTTCATCTCCTTCCTCCACGTTCCAAGGCCAAAACAAAACCCATAGTGTTCAAAATTAGGTATCCATTTACCTAGGAATTGGAGGAGCTTGAAGACGATCTGAAGGTGGCACATTGGAGAGGGAGGAGAGGGCTATGTACGCCGGGAGCATGGTTGGCCGCGGTGGGGCCATGGTGGGGCGGTGGGGGCTGTTTGGCTGCGGGCTAGGGTGTAATTTCTGGCCAAATTTTCGAAATCTGATCATCGCCTTATGGAATCAAAGCTTGTGTAAATCTCTATAGTAAGTTCAAAAGAATGATCCGATTTCATTAAGAGGATTGGGAGAAATTGAGGAGAGAAATTTCGTGTATTTCTGGCCATAGAAAGGTTATGGCGGCGGCTGCAAATATGAAGGAGGGATTAGGGTTCTAATTGGTCTAATATTTATATTATTACATTCACTGATTACCTATTAAGGCCCGTTTATCAACTTTGTCCGATTTCAGCCGAACAACTGCCGTTCTTACCTATATACCCCCATTCCGGACTCATCTGGCTATCTACCGCAGCCCCAAACGACTGTTTTGAACCAGGTATCTTTAATTTAAAATATTTGGTTTTATTTTTAATTCAACCGTACGAATAAATTCACCGGGGCCACATACGAACTCAGAAAAATCCAGAAAAATTAATTCTGGCTTTGTTTTGACGATACGGTCCTAAAAAAATTAATTTCATCGAATTTTGAGCCTATTTGAAAAATGGCCTTTTTCAAGTCGATTAAAATTGACCGAAATTGACAAAACACATTTTCTTTTGCCACCGTCACAAATAAATTCTAAAAATTCTGGAAAATTAAACTTAAAAATAATTTTACATTCTGAATCCAACAAAAGTGGTTTCGTCGAAAATAGAGGTCGTTTGTAAAATGACTATTTTCAAGGCGTATATATTAAATATTAAAAATACATTTTTAAACAAATAATTTCCGAAACTCGAAATATATAAGTGTTTATACTTTTCAAATGCAGAAACATCATTCTGAACTCAATGGAAGTGGTTTCGAGTCCAAATTACTCTGTATGCAAAAAGTAGCATTTTTGACCTTTATATATTATATATATAAATTTCATAGCGACCTTTCTAAATTTTAATTTTGACATAACTTACAAATTACAAACTGAAATCTAAATTTCTTAAATTCATTATAAAGATATCATCAATACGGTTCTTGCGTTTCTCGTTTAATTTTGACTTATAATGACTTTTATATATTTTTCCAAAGTTGAAAAACGAATTTTGAAATTACCGTGCCATTTCGGGCTCGTAATAGAATTAATATAAATTTTAAGTTTTACTTCAAATAAATAAATTTTTTTAATATTTATTATTTAAAATAAATTATTATAAATATCAAAAACTCAATAAAATAACTTAAAATAAAAAATTTAAATTGGCCCCAAAATTCAGGGTTATTACAGTCTCCCCCACTTAAAAACTTTTCGTCCTCGAAAAGGAACGAAGCTAAAAAGTTGTTTAATTAACTAACTAAATTTTCATTCTCTTATTGATTTCAATAATTTTATTTGTTGATTAACTTTTTGTAACACCCCACCTCCGCTAGGGTCACTCACAAAGGGAATGCACTAGGTTTGGTGAAGCATTATCAAGGTAAACATGCACAGAAATATTACAAGACGGAACATATATATAAAACAGCGGAAGTAAAACAAATTTCATTACCTTTATAAAATAAGGTCTAAAGGCCTTTTACATCAGAATACATCAAAACCTGTCTTGCAATAATAAAGAAGCATAAAACCATTTCATGAATTATTCCCCAAGTAAAACAGTAAAGTAGCCATAGCCAAGAAAAGTCCAAGCCATGCGTGATGACCTTCAAACAGAAGAAGTCTGAACTAACAACAGCATTTCCTCCTTGAAACCTGGGGGAAACGGAAGACAAAGAGGCGAAAGAAAACGGGGTCAGTCATAAAGACTGGTAAGTCCTATCTACTTCCAGTATAAAAACAGGTAAAGGTAACATGACATGCATAAACTGAAAGTAAACATAAGGATGACGATAAGATAGATAAACTAAACCAGGGTAACAGGCTGAACTACTGTAGCAAGGTAAACTAAGATATCATGATAAACTACGGTGTCATGATAAATCAAGGTATCACATCGTCAGGTTTCTATCAAGTATACTATCCCAAGGTATTTATCCTGTATAACCTCCCCCGGTATCTATCATGTATATTTCTCCTGGTTCTAACATGTATATTTGCTCAGCACCTCTCGTACTAGTATCCCAACCCGCGTCATGTGTTAACTATGAATGTCCCTTGCCCAATGTCATGTAATGGTCCATGTCAACCTAATATAGAGCATATGTAGGTTTTCCCAACTCGTATGTTTCTTTCCATGTATAAGATCAGTCCTTTGCCGTAGGCCATACGGGCTTTCCCATGTAAACATTTTATCCTTGAGGTTATTTTGGACTGCTACCCTTGATCTAGTTATGTTTCCTTACCATGAACTATCGCGCGTTCACTTAGGATTTATGCCACCTAGGACCACTAGGGATTATGCTACCTAATGAACGTTTTCGTGTCTCAGTTTGGGTTCAGCCACCTAGGGCCACTAGGGATTATGCCACCCGTCAACCGCGCCCTTTATCCCGCGTATGTATCGTGGACCGTTTTCCATGTCTAGACGCACATGTTCCTCAATGTGCCATCCGAGTTCCGTGCTAGGGCAAATCAAGAAATACGGAACTCGGTCGGGAGCTTTAAGTCGTCTGCTGATGCAGATATCAAGGTCTGTTTTTGTACCCGTGGCTATGGTCCCACGTGACCCCTCCCTCAATTACTGAAAGGCAATCCAAGAAAAATCATGTATGAGAACTACACTAAGGCCCATCGATGCCCACTTCCAGATAGCCAACCTCACCCATAACTCGATAGCTAGTATATGGTCTTTTGGGAGTTCCATGCCTTTCCGTATGTACACGATTGACTAAAGATGGTAGGTAGTCGGCGACATGCTATCCCGGGGCAAAATCAAGTATCGTCGACTCCACGCTAATCCATCCCAGTCTTTAGGTCGCTCGCATAGCAACCAAGGCATACTCTTGGCTCTTCTATCGCAGACCTTAACCTCTGTGAAGCCGGGTTTCATGGACCACTTGCCACCTCACAGAGGGATACCAAGAGTACCCTCATGTTCCCCGAAGCTTCCGCTTCGTCACCTAGTTCGCTGGAGCTTTTATCCAAGTCAGATAACTTGCTCCTCCTCGTATACTAAGCGATGACCTACCGTACCAGGTTACCCATCTCTTTATGAACTAGTCTCATGTCCTTAGCTAAGAATTATTACTTAGTTACCCTTAACTAAGGTTTACCACTTAGCCCCTCTTTCCTCTATCCTTGTTAACTACGATTTCCAACCTAGTCCCCTGAGCTAGGGTTTTGTCCAATGGATTAAGTGTTGTTACCCAAGTTCATGGCTTAACCCGCCTACAAATCATGTCAAGATTGGCTAAGTACTCAAGTTCAAGGCTTAGCCCTACAGGTTGGTTAAGTGTACCAAGAAGCTCATGACTTAACCATATCAAGTCAAATTGGTTAAGTATTTATTTGTCTTAACCCTATCAAATTATCATGTTAGATTGATTAAGCATAGATTATCTTAATCCCATCAGATTGTCGAGTCGGATTGGTTAAGTGTAGGTTAACTTAACCTCATCCACTAATCGTATTACGCTGGTTAAGCCTAATTTAAAAAGTCTTGTGACTTAACCCTACCAGACCCACGTATTAGATTGGTTAAGTGTAGGTTACTTAACCTCATCAAATCATCACGTATAATTGGTTAAGTATAAGTTACTTAACCCCATTAAATTATCATATTAAATTAGTTAAGTATTGGTTACTTAACCACATTGGATTACCAAGTTTAGATTGGTTAAGTGTTTAACTTAACCCCGTCGAATTACCGTGTTTAGATTAGTTAAGTATAGGTTACTTAACCCCATCTAATTACCGTGTTTAGATTAGTTAAGTCTTAATTACATAACCCCATCTAATTACGGTGTTTAGATTAGTTAAGTCTTAATTACTTAACCCCATCTAATTACCGTGTTTAGACTAGTTAAGTCTTAATTACTTAACCCCATCTAATTACCAAGTCGGATTAGTTAAGCGTAAATTACTTAACCACATCCCCTAATTGTCTTGTATGGTTAAGTGTCATTAAGAAATCAAGCCCGGTCCCACTTAACCTACCCATTCGTGTCATATCGGTTAAGTGTCATTAGTCAACTTTACTTAACCTTATCATGTGGCATTAATTTAATTAATGCACTCTCAACCTCTCACATTAGACCTTGTTGTGGTTACTAGTTAAGCCGGGAGGGTCCGGGTAGATTTACACCACAACCTAGTCTAACCTCCGGTCTTAAGCGCGACATGACCAACTTCTCACATTGGATCCTATTGTTTGTAGCCACTAGTTAGGCCGGGCGGGTCCGGGTAGATTTATGCTACAAACTTAACCCAACCTCGAGTTGGCCACTTTCATGTTTGGTCTAGTGTCTTTTTTTTACACTTACAACCCACCCATGTCTAGTTCATGTTCCATGTTTCCCCACGTGTAATGATCATATTTAAATGTATCATGAATGTCACGTTCTCATGTAAGCCCCATGTCAAGTTTTTCATGTCATACCCACGTTTTTCCTAAGCTACCCAAACGTATTTCCAACCCAAGTGGAAGCGAGTCACATAGTAGGGTATTATGCCAACATATTGGCCACAAACATGCATAGTATCATAAGGGAATTTGGCCACAAACATGCATAGTATCATAAGGGAATTTGGCCACAAGCATGCATAGTATCATAAGGGAATTTGGCCTCAAGCATGCATAGTTTCATAAGAGGATTTGGCCACAAACATGCATAGTTTCTTAAGAGGATTTGGCCACAAACATGCATAGTGTCATAAGTGAATTTGGCCACAAACATGCATGATACATAAGGGGTTTGGGTTCATTTACATGCATAAGCCCCAAAGTCAAATCTTTGCCAATGTTTCACAAGTCAAATTGTTCCCAAAGGTTCATGCTAGCATTCCATAGATAAAGATTCAAACTTGCAAGATATACTGGGTTATACATAACATGAGTGGCATGATTAAGTCGCTAAAACATAACCCAAAGTCATATGTTCATGCTAAAGGGGCAAACTAGGTTTACATGGGTTAACATACTCATGTTACATCCCATTTTATTCCAATTCACATTAGAACCACCGTTAGAATCTACAAGTAGCTAGAACTTACATAGCGAGGCTTAGGAAAGGATCATGCATTATCTTGACGAAGAAAGGTGGCTCCTTTGATGAAGAATCGTCATGAAATCTGTAACGACCCTGAAAATCTGAACCAATTTAAAATTTTTAAATTGGCTAAAATAATGGATTTTAAATATTTTAAATAAATATTTTAAATAATGGCGATGAAAACTGAGTTTGAATCGACAATTGAAAACGAATATAATTAATTATAATTATAAATAAGGCCTGAAAGGGCGCTGTAGTTTCGAAAATTGAATTCAAACTTCGTCGGACTATACCGGGTGCAAAACAATCCGGATTTTAGTGAAACCAAAAATATTTAAATCTGTTAGTGAATATCTTTCTAACGAATCCGACCAATCGAAATTTGATAGCGGGAATCAAAAGGTATGTCCAGTTGAAAATTCTGAATAGTCGCTATGGAATTCAGGCCCTTAAAAATGGACATTTTGCAAATGACCTCGGATTTCGACGAAACCACTTTTATTGGATCCGCAGTGTCAAGTTATTGTTAGGTTTCAAATTTCATAATTTTTCGAATCAATATGTGAGCGTGGCAAAGGAAAACGCGTTTGACCGATTTCAGTTGATTTTAATCGACTGGAAATTGGCCATTTTTCAAACGGTCTCAGAATTTGACGAAACTAGTTTTGTTAGGATCGTATCGTCAATACGAAGCTAGAAAATATTTTTTTGGAATTTTTCTAGTTAGTATGTGACCCCGGTAATTTGAAATGTACGTTTAAAATTCAATATAGAGATTTAAATGTAAATTCAACGGAAACTGATTGTAACGATCGAATCAGCTTGCGATACATATCCCATTGTGTTCGGAATGGGGGTTAAACGCTATGGACGATAGGCGGTGGGCCTCGTTTCGAGGTCGTGGGTAAAAGTCAACTTTATGCAATTAATTTAATTAATAAAAAAAAATATAAAATAATAATTCCCTCCTATACCTTGCCCCCCCCCCCCCCGGTAATTCATTACCGAAGTCTAAATCAGAAAAAAAAAGAAAAGAAGGGCGGAGCAGCAGCGACGCCACCGCCCTGACGACCGCCGAACCCCCCCCCCCCCCCCCCACCGCGCGTCGATCCAGCTCCTCCCCCTCGCGAAGCATCCGCCCAACTCGAAGCCCTCGCGACGCATCCGCCCCCCCCTCCCCCGTCGAATCAAATCGAGCCCCCCCCCCTGAAGCCTCGACGCCACCACCACCGAGATCCAGAGCCTGCCGCCGACGTCTCCTTTTTCCCCTCCTTCTTCGCAGGTTAAGGTAAATTGTTTTTATTTTATTTTATTTTCATCTGAAAATTTCGATTTGAAAAGATTTAATTCTGATTTTTAAAAGGACTTAAAAACAGATTTTTAAAATGGTTTAAAACTGATTTTAAAAATGATTTAAAACTGATTTTTTTTAAAGCATTAAAAACTGATTTTAAAAATGATTTAAAACTGATTTTGAAATGATTTAATTTTGAAAAAGAAAAAGGTTTAAAGATTTAAAATAGAAAAAGATTTAAACTTTAAAAGAAAAAAAAATTAAACTTTAGGATAGGAAAGATCAGATTTTTAGAATAAAAAAAAATCAGATTTTTAGAATAGAAAAGATCATATTTTTAAAATAGGAAAGACGGAATTTTTATTAAGACAGAAGTAAGATATGATTTTTATATTTTTAAAGCAATAAAAATATAATTTTTACATCATAGGAATATTAAAAATATAATCTTTATATATTGAATAGCGAAGTCAAAATTCGATTTTTATATATTGAATAACATAGTAAAAATTCGATTTTTACATATGTAGAGAATACGGGCGAAAGCGACAAAAAAGGCGAGATTGGCGAAGATTTCTAAAGGAAGAGTCGTGGTATTGGATAGCTATTGGTGAGATTTCTGATTTAAAAATATTATGTATGTGAGAAATAAAAGTGAATTGCTATATATAAATATATATATATATATACGCCCCTCGTCCACAAACCATGGACGATATTTATTGGTTGAAATTGTTGTGAAAATTGATTGATAGCGAATGATTGTTTGGGATTGTTTGTGGTTGATATTGGTTGATTGTGGTTGAAAAATACCCGTTGGTGATTGGAAAATATTTGGTTGAAACCACATAGGATTAGTTTGTGGAAATGAAATAAATATATATACATGCCGCCTGCGTGCGAACTAGATGCATGATCCCCATAGTCAAAAACCGCGAGGTTTTAAGGTAGAGCGAGGAGCCGTACTAGGGACGGTGCCGGTTTTAACTACCCTGCCGTTATGCTGCCGAAATTTTGAATAATATTCGTGTGTTTGAATTATTTTCATATGCTTAAACTATATTTATTCATTGAATAGAAAACATTCATGTGTTGAATTGATATTCATTCGTTGATTACAAATTCATGTGTTGAATGGTATTCATATTTTGAAAGAAATTGTTTTATGATAAAAATCCGATTTTTATCACCAACATGAACTATATAGAAAAATAGTGTTTTGAAATGAATGGTTTTACAATAAAAATCACATTTTTATTGTATGCATAAATCGTTGAAATGTGAAGTGTTAAAAATAGCCACTTGTTCAAAATAAACATATATGAGTTGAAATATTCATTAATTAGCTAATGAAATGATTTGCACCTATTTATGTAACATTAGAATGAATGGTGTTTTTAAACCGAATAGAAATCAAATATGAAGTCGAATAGAAAATGATAAATGATAAGAACTGTATATATATGTACATGCATATTCATTGAACAGGTTATAGCAAAGGGGCTAGAGAAGAGGAATAAAATTTTGTGTCCGACAAATAGGTACACATTTACTGCTTTGTTTGGGTGATGATTTTATGAGCCTGTTGGCTAGCCGCTTGGCTTTTTCTTTTTCTTTTTGAGATTAGAAGGACCGGGAAAGCTATTTGCGATTTCCCGATGCTCCCGGTGCAGAGGAGGTTATGGCGAAATTTTCTAAAATTTTAAGGTGTTAGAAAAATATTTGAAGTGAAAACGATATGGAAATCATTGAATGAACTATATTTATATAAATATATAAATATAAATAAAATTAAAACGAAACGAGGCCGTGCAGTTCGTATTTTGAAACAGTGATTTCAAACGACTAGTACGGGAAATCCGACCATTGGATTTTTCCGAAACCTCAACCGTCGGGTTCGCCTTGGAATAATCTTCCCAACGGCACCAACCTTGCAAAAATCCAACGGTTGGATTGTCTCGAATGTTTAATTCAATTCTGAAGAAAAACAGCGCCAGAAACGATTATATTTATATATATATAAATATAATTATATATTTAATCGGATAACGACGCTGCAGTTCGTATTTTGAAATCGAAATTTCAAACGATTGTACCGGGAGATCCGACCGTCGGATTTTCCCGAAACTGGAACTGTTGGATTCGTTTTGAAAAGACCTTTCTAATGATGTAAACTTTGTGAAGATCCAACGGTTAGATTTTCAGATATGTGTAAATCAATTCTGAAGAAAAACAGCGCCACGGCCGCTTTATGGCCCGAAGCGTCGTTTTGAATAAATTAGCTATTTTAAAATAAATAAAAATAGCGATAAATAGTTATAAAATATCATAAGCGATATGAAATGGAAATAAACTGAATTTGCTCGATTTATGTTGTATTTGATGGTTGAATGTGTTTGGTGTGAAAATTACATTAAAGAACAATATTGGTGTTGTCGAATAATTTAACCATTGAAATAAATCGATTTGAAATTCTAAATATACGTGAATTATTTGAAAAGGCCGAGTTAATTCTCATTTCGAATAATTGACCGACGATTGAAATTCGAAGATGAAGAGGGTGGTCGAAGACCGGAGATCTTCTCCTCGTTTGGATGGTAACCGAGGTCCTGATTGGGAGGCATCCCGAAATATGGATAATGAGTGGTGATCGTCCAGACGTACGTGGTGATCGATGGGTTTGCGAGGTATTTAGTGCCTCCAGTTTCGTTCAGACCCAGAACGGACTTGTAAATGGACTGTGTGTCTGACATTGGATTTTATTCTGTGTTGATTGATCTCTGTTAAATATACATCTGTTTGGCGGCGGAGAATTTATTCTTTTGCTTAACGCCCTTCTCTGAGACGCACGAGCTCAGAGGTTGTATATCGATGGACATCAGTCGCATGGCATGAATTGCCTGTGTAGCCTGCTAAGATGCAGTGATCAGGGCTTCTGTTGAAAAGCAAAGTCTTGTGGTGATGATCAAAGCACCGCCTGTGTGGCGTAGCTTTATGTATAACGTGAATTCGCGAACCTCACACCCCGGTATGAACCTAAAACGGGAGAAGGACCTCAGGGAGGGCATGCGTTTCTTTCTAGCTAGGGTGGTGTCAGTGACCTACCAGCCCTGACATTTATATACTTTTCACCTATGTGGTTGTTGCTGTTGCGAGGCGCCTCGGTTTGATCGGACGATCCGGGTCTGATGGAGTCATTCGTTGGCTCGTTTACGCCCCAAAGGGCGGGGAAACGTAGTGTTCAGGCATTTTAATCCACATCGGTGGACCGGCCCTGTCGCTCCGAAGGCTTGACTGAGTACTTGCCTGTGGCTCGGGCTAGAGAGTCACGAATTCGGTAAGGACTATCTTTTGCCTTGGTTCATGACGGAAATCCAATTTCCAAATACGACATCGTGCGGTTTCAATTGTATATATATATTTGGCGACATGATATATGGTACCCATGCCGTCTATGATTGATAGTTATGATTTGAAATTGTTTTCAAAACATATAAACACTAGTAATAATATCAAATGCCTTTGTTTTATTCGTATCAAGCATATTTTAGCCGTTATAAGGTAAAACTCTATCCTCCGGTTTGCGTTGCATTGTGTGATGGGAACTGAGTCTTATAACGGCATCATTTTTATAAAAAGCATAGCGATGTTTAAATGAAAGATTTGTTTTAAAAGCACTGGCAATCCAATGGAGTAAACCCGTTCCACGAAAGTGGCGTGGTCCTGTGATTAGCCATATTATATATGTGTTGAATGGATTTCTCATACCAGTCCCATGACTGACTCGTAGTTTGTTTCACTTTCAAACTCGGGTGCCCCTTTTTCTACACGGGCAGCCTTGTATTCAGGTTTAGCTGGTTCTTTTTCTGGATAGCTGGAGCTGAAGATGGATTCTATCATTTATTTCTTTTTATGCTGTTCAGCTCCTATTGAACATATTTTGTTTATTTCCGCTGTAGACATTCATGTATAGCTGAACTGTATTTGTACTAAGTAAGATCCTGTATACTGTGTAACTCTGATGATTACTTTTATCCAGTATATTCTATTGTTCATTTTTTGGTGTATTTATTTAATTCTGTTCTGCAATTTTCTGTTTCTGTGTTATATTCCAAAGATAACCCTTGTTTCCGTGAGAACGGGAAATCGGGTCGTCTCATCGTGGTATCAGAGCTTTGGTTAAGCTTAGTTCTGGAATATAACATTTGAATGAACTCGTCAGAAATAGAACCAGTAGTGTTCTAGGACGGGTCACTCCATACAGATAGGATCAGTAATATCCTAGTATGAGTAAAGCAGAATGAAATTACACCTCGATAGACACATTTACATTCAAGTATTTGTCTCTATATTTAGAAATATCTTTTCTGTTGACCTGACACTTGATCTGCTATTTGCAGAAGAACTAGAAAATGAGTGCCAGAAACAGAAGAAGTAATACTGACCCGGATATAGTAGCTCTATTCATGAAATATAGGAATCTGGGTGGAAAACCCTTTACGGGTGAAGAAGTAATTATGAAAACACAAGCTTGGATTCGTTCGGCTGAGAAAATCTTCGAAGCATTAAAGCTGAGGGATGACCAGAAAAGATTACTGGCCTCCTGGGCGCTCAAAGAAGAAGCCTTGTTCTGGTGGGATTCAGTTGTTAAGAATAATCCAGAAGGTGATATCACCTGGGACAGATTCAAAGTGATTTTCTTGGAAAGATTTACTCCTCCCGAAGCAACTGAGCGATTATGCGATGAATTTTCTTATCTGATACAAGGAGACATGACCATTCCCGAATATCATAAGAAATTCAATGAACTTTCTCACTTTGCTCCTCATCTAATTCAAAATCCGAAGAGGAAAAATATGAGATTTATTCATGGGCTTCAAAGGAAATACCAGAATAAAGTATTGGGGCATGAGAAGCTTCCTTTTTCTTAAATGATATATATGGCCTATCAGTATGAAGATCTCCATAAGAAAGGAATGTTATGCGACGAAGAAGAAGTCAGTTCTAGGGTCATAGCAGAGTCGGAAACTGATATTCCTGAAGCTAGTACGACGTCTGAGATCCGAAAAAAGCCCGGTGCCAAGAGAAAAAGGGCTGAATCTGGGAAAGAACCAGTGACAACTACTATTTGCTCTAACTGCAATAAGCAAGGACATTTCTCGATAAGTTGCAGATCTCTAAAGAAGCAGATCGAGAGTGGGTATAAACGCGCTATGAAACAAAAGAACCCGCATGGGGAAAGGAGATGCCATAAGTGTCGTCAAGCAGGTCATATTGCACGGGAGTGTCAACTCTCAAAGAAATCCGAGGCAATACATATAAACGAAGTAGCAGAAACTTCTGAGCCCTCAGATAAGCAAGGGAGGTCTGATGTTTTAGAAGGCACGCTCAATGTCAAAAACATTCCAGTTAAAGTACTGTTTGACACAGGCGCGTCACGAAGCTTTATTGCAAAGAGTGCAGTCAAGAAGTTGGATTTGAATTTGAAAAAGCTCAAAGAGCCCATGACTGTCCAAAATCGAGTTGGGGGTTCCATCAATCTCAGTTGGATCTGTGCAGTACCAGTCTCTTTTTCTTGCTATAAATTCCCTATAATCTCTATGGTCATGAATTTTAATGAATTCGATCTTATTCTGGGATTGGATTGGCTAACCAAATATGAAGCGGAAGTTAAATGCGCCGAGAGAGTTGTAAAGGCAAAAGCACAATTGGGAAATTATATAACCATACCATTTGAAGGCCCAACTTCAAATAGAAAAGATTTCTGGTCAGCTCTCGATGTTTCTCCAGCCCAAATAGAAAATGTCCCTGAAATCACAGAGAATATTCCTGACCTCATCAAAGACATTCCTGTCGTCAAGAATTATGCGGATGTGTTCGAAGAAGTTGTTCGCTTACCTCCGCAGAGAGAAATAGATTTCAAGATTGCTTTGATTCCCAATGCAAGGCCGGTAGTTCACGCTATTCGAAGAATGTCCTTGAAAGAGAAGGAGGAATTAGACAATCAAACACGACAGCTGGTATGGAAAGGTCTGATCAGACCTAGTTTCTCTGATTGGGGTGCAGCAGTGGTATTTGTCCCAAAATCTGACGGTACTCTACGTCTATGTGTGGATTATCGTGATCTGAATAAACAGACAATAAAGAACAAATATCCATTGCCGCGGATCGATGATTTGTTGGATCGATTAAATGGAGCACAAGTATTTTCACGAATGGACCTAGCTACAGGCTTCCATCAACTTCGAATCGCCGAAGAGTGTGTTCCAATGACAGCATTCAGAGGCCCCGACTTATTCTACGAGTGGTTAGTAATGCCGTTCGGCTTATGTAACGCTCCAGCCTATTTCGTCGATCTAATGAACAGGGTATTTAGAGGAGTATTGAATAAATTTGTTCTGGTTTTCATTGACGATATTCTAATTTTCTCTAAATCAAAGGCCGAACATGAAAAGCATGTGGAACAGGTTCTAGAAATTCTGAGACGGAATGTGTTAAAAGCCAAATTTTCCAAATGTATCTTCTGGCAAGATGAAGTAAAATTTCTAGGCCACGTAGTATCGAAAGAAGGAATCGCTGTGGATCCAAGCAAAATCACAGCTATTCAGAATTGGAAACAGCCTAGTACTCCCACTGAAGTCCGCAGTTTTCTCGGATTGGCTAGCTACTACCGAAAGTTCGTTAAAGACTTTTCGAAGATATCTGGCCACTTAACGAAGCTTACAAAGAAGCATTCTAAGTTCAAATGGACTCAAGAGAGTGAGGAAGCTTTTGAAGAGCTAAAGTTGAGATTAACAACAGCTCCAGTGTTAACCATCATCGATGGCAACCAAGATTTAAAAGTCTGGACTGATGCGTCTAGAGAAGGCCTTGGCGCAGTGTTAATGCAAAGAGGCCAAGTAATTGCCTATGCTAGCCGTCAACTGAAGCCGCACGAGAAAAACTATGTAACTCATGATCTTGAGTTATTGGCTATAATATTCGCTTTGAAAATCTGGAGACACTATCTTCTGGGTGAGAGATTTGAACTATTTACAGATCATCAGTCGTTAAAGTATCTGTTCACTCAGAAGGACTTAAATTTGAGGCAGCAGCGTTGGCTGGAGTTTCTTACAGCTTATGATTTTGAAATTCTATACACTCCAGGGAAAGCCAATGTCGTGGCCGATGCACTAAGCCGGAAGAATGAAATGATCGCCAGTTTTATTATCACGACTTCATTACTAGATAAGATATCTGCTCTTCAGGAGGATGATCACTTCATTCAGAAGATCAGAGGGATAATTCAACAAGGCGAACCCTCGAGTTTTCAAGTTGATAATGATGGGATTTTAAGGCTCAAAGGTCGAATCTGTGTCCCTAACATTCCTGAACTTCGAAAGGAAGTACTGGATGAATGCCACAAGTCAAAACTCAGTATCCATCCGGGAGTAAGCAAAATGTATAACGACATCAAACGCACTTTCTGGTGGAGGTCGATGAAAAGGGACATTTCTTTATATGTCAGCCGATGCCCTACTTGCCAGCTAGTCAAGAGCGACCAACAGAAATTGGCTGGATTATTACAACCGCTAGAAGTTCCTGGTTGGAAGTGGGAACATATTTCTATGGATTTCATTGATGGTTTGCCCAGAACCAGGAAAGGAAATGACAGTATTTGGGTGATCGTAGATCGTTTCACGAAGACCGCCCATTTCATACCTGTCAGATCAAACAGAACTGCTCAGAGTCTGGCGCAGATATACTTCAGGGAAATAGTTAGACTACATGGAGTGCCGCTCAGTATAGTCAGTGATAGAGATACAATATTCACTAGCAAATTCTGGGAAGCATTTCAAGTCGAGCTGGGAACGAAGTTAAACATGAGCACCGCTTATCATCCTCAGACAGACGGTCAGACTGAGAGGGTGAATCGCATTTTAGAAGATCTATTGCGGGCTTGTATTCTAGATTTCGGTGGATCATGGGAAGACCATCTGCATTTGGCTGAATTCTCTTATAACAACAGCTACCAGGCGAGTCTGACAATGTCGCCATTCGAAGCATTATATGGTAGACCGTGCCGATCTCCTGCTTGTTGGGTCGAGCCTGGAAATAGACTTGTGTTGGGTCCCGATATGATTCGAGAAGCTGCCGACAAAGTCGATTTTATTAAAAAGCGATTACTCGCCGCTCAAAGCCGACAAAAGAGCTATGCCGATAGAAGAAGAAGAGATATATCCTTTGAAGTTGGCGACTATGTATATTTGAAAGTATCGCCGATGAGAGGAGTTATCCGGTTCGGTAAAACTGGAAAGTTAGCGCCCAAATTTATTGGTACGTTTCCTATTCTGGAACGGATTGGAACTCTAGCATATAAAGTTAAATTGCCAGACTGGTTGCCTGGGGTTCATGATGTATTTCACATATCTCAACTTCGAAAGCACGTTCATGATCCAGACTTGATCGTGGAAGAAGCAGCTCAGCAGGATATTGAAATTACTCCAGAATTAGCTGTGAGGCGAGAGCCGCTAAAGATCATCGGCAAAGAAACCAAAGAGCTGAGGAGCAAGAAGGTTCACTTAGTCAAAGTGCAATGGAGTGGAGATCCGCGAGATTGTACTTGGGAAACTGAGGAGAGCATTCAGAAAGCTTATCCTAGATGCCGAGTAGATATCTCTGATTGACTCCGGTGCAAGGTACATTTACCCTACTTTGCACTACCATTTAATTCTCTACTCTATTGTTATTTTCTTTTCATAGATGTGCACTTTTAATTATATAGTCTGAATGATTTTTAAGGGGCATAGGATTTGATTAGTATATTTTTGAAAGTTAAAAACAATTGGATTGGTTGTTGTGTTGTGTGATTGTACATTTATCAAACCACTTTCGACTTTATTCCTTTTCGGGGACGAAAAGTTTTAAGTGGGGGAGATTGTAACGACCCAGAAAATCTGAACCAATTTAAAATTTTTAAATTGGCTAAAATAATGGATTTTAAATATTTAAAATAAATATTTTAAATAATGGCGATGAAAACTGAGTTTGAATCGACAATTGAAAACGAATATAATTAATTATAATTATAAATAAGGCCTGAAAGGGCGCCGTAGTTTCGAAAATTGAATACAAACTTCGTCGGACTATACCGGGTGCAAAACAATCCGGATTTTAGTGAAACCAAAAATATTTAAATCTGTTAGTGAATATCTTTCTAACGAATCCGACCAATCGAAATTTGATAGCGGGAATCAAAAGGTATGTCCAGTTGAAAATTCTGAATAGTCGCTATGGAATTCAGGCCCTTAAAAATGGACATTTTGCAAATGACCTCGGATTTCGACGAAACCACTTTTGTTGGATCCGCAGTGTCAAGTTATTGTTAGGTTTCAAATTTCATAATTTTTCGAATCAATATGTGAGCGTGGCAAAGGAAAACGCGTTTGACCGATTTCAGTTGATTTTAATCGACTGGAAATTGGCCATTTTTCAAACGGTCTCAGAATTTGACGAAACTAGTTTTGTTAGGACCGTATCGTCAATACGAAGCTAGAAAATATTTTTTTGGAATTTTTCTAGTTAGTATGTGACCCCGGTAATTTGAAATGTACGTTTAAAATTCAATATAGAGATTTAAATGTAAATTCAACGGAAACTGATTGTAACGATCGAATCAGCTTGCGATACATATCCCATTGTGTTCGGAATGGGGGTTAAACGCTATGGACGACAGGCGGTGGGCCTCGTTTCGAGGTCGTGGGTAAAAGTCAACTTTATGCAATTAATTTAATTAATAAAAAAAATTATAAAATAATAATTCCCTCCTATACCTTGCCCCCCCCCCCCCCCCCCCGTAATTCATTACCGAAGTCTAAATCAGAAAAAAAAAAAAAAGGGCGGAGCAGCAGCGACGCCACCGCCCTGACGACCGCAGAACCCCCCCCCCCCCCCCCCCCCACCGCGCGTCGATCCAGCTCCTCCACCTCGCGAAGCATCCGCCCACCTCGAAGCCTTCGCGACGCATCCGCCCTCCCCCCCCCCATCGAATCAAATCGAGCCCCCCCCTGAAGCCTCGACGCCACCACCACCGAGATCCAGAGCCTGCCGCCGACGTCTCCTTTTTCCCCTCCTTCTTCGCAGGTTAAGGTAAATTGTTTTTATTTTATTTTATTTTCATCTGAAAATTTCGATTTGAAAAGATTTAATTCTGATTTTTAAAAGGACTTAAAAACAGATTTTTAAAATGGTTTAAAACTGATTTTAAAAATGATTTAAAACTGATTTTTTTTAAAGCATTAAAAACTGATTTTAAAAATGATTTAAAACTGATTTTGAAATGATTTAATTTTGAAAAAGAAAAAGGTTTAAAGATTTAAAATAGAAAAAGATTTAAACTTTAAAAGAAAAAAAAATTTAAACTTTAGGATAGGAAAGATCAGATTTTTAGAATAAAAAAAAAATCAGATTTTTAGAATAGAAAAGATCATATTTTTAAAATAGGAAAGACGGAATTTTTATTAAGACAGAAGTAAGATATGATTTTTATATTTTTAAAGCAATAAAAATATAATTTTTACATCATAGGAATATTAAAAATATAATCTTTATATATTGAATAGCGAAGTCAAAATTCGATTTTTATATATTGAATAACATAGTAAAAATTCGATTTTTACATATGTAGAGAATACGGGCGAAAGCGACAAAAAAGGCGAGATTGGCGAAGATTTCTAAAGGAAGAGTCGTGGTATTGGATAGCTATTGGTGAGATTTCTGATTTAAAAATATTATGTATGTGAGAAATAAAAGTGAATTGCTATATATAAATATATATATATATACGCCCCTCGTCCACAAACCATGGACGATATTTATTGGTTGAAATTGTTGTGAAAATTGATTGATAGCGAATGATTGTTTGGGATTGTTTGTGGTTGATATTGGTTGATTGTGGTTGAAAAATACCCGTTGGTGATTGGAAAATATTTGGTTGAAACCACATAGGATTAGTTTGTGGAAATGAAATAAATATATATACATGCCGCCTGCGTGCGAACTAGATGCATGATCCCCATTGTCAAAAACCACGAGGTTTTAAGGTAGAGCGAGGAGCCGTACTAGGGACGGTGCCGGTTTTAACTACCCTGCCGTTATGCTGCCGAAATTTTGAATAATATTCGTGTGTTTGAATTATTTTCATATGCTTAAACCATATTTATTCATTGAATAGAAAACATTCATGTGTTGAATTGATATTCATTCGTTGATTAGAAATTCATGTGTTGAATGGTATTCATATTTTGAAAGAAATTGTTTTATGATAAAAATCCCATTTTTATCACCAACATGAACTATATAGAAAAATAGTGTTTTGAAATGAATGGTTTTACAATAAAAATCACATTTTTATTGTATGCATAAATCGTTGAAATGTGAAGTGTTAAAAATAGCCACTTGTTCAAAATAAACATATACGAGTTGAAATATTCATTAATTAGCTAATGAAATGATTTGCACCTATTTATGTAACATTAGAATGAATGGTGTTTTTAAACCGAATAGAAATCAAATATGAAGTCGAATAGAAAATGATAAATGATAAGAACTGTATATATATGTACATGCATATTCATTGAACAGGTTATAGCAAAGGGGCTAGAGAAGAGGAATAAAATTTGGTGCCCGACAAATAGGTACACATTTACTGCTTTGTTTGGGTGATGATTTTATGAGCCTGTTGGCTAGCCGCTTGGCTTTTTCTTTTTCTTTTTGAGATTAGAAGGACCGGGAAAGCTATTTTTCGATTTCCCGATGCTCCCGGTGCAGGGGAGGTTATGGCGAAATTTTCTAAAATTTTAAGGTGTTAGAAAAATATTTGAAGTGAAAACGATATGGAAATCATTGAATGAACTATATTTATATAAATATATAAATATAAATAAAATTAAAATGAAACGAGGCCGTGCAGTTCGTATTTTGAAACAGTGATTTCAAACGACTAGTACGGGAAATCCGACCATTGGATTTTTCCGAAACCTCAACCGTCGGGTTCGCCTTGGAATAATCTTCCCAACGGCACCAACCTTGCAAAAATCCAACGGTTGGATTGTCTCGAATGTTTAATTCAATTCTGAAGAAAAACAGCGCCAGAAACGATTATATTTATATATATATATATATATATATATATATAATTATATATTTAATCGAATAACGACGCTGCAGTTCGTATTTTGAAATCGAAATTCAAACAATTGTACCGGGAGATCCGACCGTCGGATTTTCCCGAAACTGGAACCGTTGGATTCGTTTTGAAAAGACCTTTCTAATGATGTAAACTTTGTGAAGATCCAACGGTTAGATTTTCAGATATGTGTAAATCAATTCTGAAGAAAAACAGCGCCACGGCCGCTTTATGGCCCGAAGCGTCGTTTTGAATAAATTAGCTATTTTAAAATAAATAAAAATAGCAATAAATAGTTATAAAATATCATAAGCGATATGGAATGGAAATAAACTGAATTTGCTTGATTTATGTTGTATTTGATGGTTGAATGTGTTTGGTGTGAAAATTACATTAAAGAACAATATTGGTGTTGTCGAATAATTTAACCATTGAAATAAATCGATTTGAAATTCTAAATATACGTGAATTATTTGAAAAGGCCGAGTTAATTCTCATTTCGAATAATTGACCGACGATTGAAATTCGAAGATGAAGAGGGTGGTCGAAGACCGGAGATCTTCACCTCGTTTGGATGGTAACCGAGGTCCTGATTGGGAGGCATCCCGAAATATGGATAATGAGTGGTGATCGTCCAGACGTACGTGGTGATCGATGGGTTTGCGAGGTATTTAGTGCCTCCAGTTTCGTTCAGACCCAGAACGGACTTGTAAATGGACTGTGTGTTTGACATTGGATTTTATTCTGTGTTGATTGATCTCTGTTAAATATACATCTGTTTGGCGGCGGAGAATTTATTCTTTTGCTGAACGCCCTTCTCTGAGACGCACGAGCTCAGAGGTTGTATATCGATGGACATCAGTCGCATGGCATGAATTGCCTGTGTGGCATGCTAAGATGCAGTGATCAGGGCTTCCGTTGAAAAGCAAAGTCTTGTGGTGATGATCAAAGCACCGCCTGTGTGGCGTAGCTTTGTGTATAACGTGAATTCGCGAACCTCACACCCCGGTATGAACCTAAAATGGGAGAAGGACCTCAGGGAGGGCATGCGTTTCTTTCTAGCTAGGGTGGTGTCAGTGACCTACCAGCCCTGACATTTATATACTTTTCACCTATGTGGTTGTTGCTGTTGCGAGGCGCCTCGGTTTGATCGGACGATCCGGGTCCGATGGAGTCATTCGTTGGCTCGTTTACGCCCCAAAGGGCGGGGAAACGTAGTGTTCAAGCATTTTAATCCACATCGGTGGACCGGCCCTGTCGCTCCGAAGGCTTGACTGAGTACTTTCCTGTGGCTCGGGCTAGAGAGTCACGAATTCGGTAAGGACTATCTTTTGCCTTGGTTCATGACGGAAATCCAATTTCCAAATACGACATCGTGCGGTTTCAATTGTATATATATATTTGGCGACATGATATATGGTACCCATGCCGTCTATGATTGATAGTTATGATTTGAAATTGTTTTCAAAACATATAAACACTAGTAATAATATCAAATGCCTTTGTTTTATTCGTATCAAGCATATTTTAGCCGTTATAAGGTAAAACTCTATCCTCCGGTTTGCGTTGCATTGTGTGATGGGAACTGAGTCTTATAACGGCTTCATTTTTATAAAAAGCATAGCGATGTTTAAATGAAAGATTTGTTTTAAAAGCACTGGCAATCCAATGGAGTATACCCGTTCCACGAAAGTGGCGTGGTCCTGTGATTAGCCATATTATATATGTGTTGAATGGATTTCTCATACCAGTCCCATGACTGACTCGTAGTTTGTTTCACTTTCAAACTCGGGTGCCCCTTTTTCTACACGGGCAGCCTTGTATTCAGGTTTAGCTGGTTCTTTTTCTGGATAGCTGGAGCTGAAGATGGATTCTATCATTTATTTCTTTTTATGCTGTTCAGCTCCTATTGTACATATTTTGTTTATTTCCGCTGTAGACATTTATGTATAGCTGAACTGTATTTGTACTAAGTAAGATCATGTATACTGTGTAACTCTGATGATTACTTTTATCCAGTATATTCTATTGTTCATTTTTTGGTGTATTTATTTAATTCTGTTCTGCAATTTTCTGTTTCTGTGTTATATTCCAAAGATAACCCTTGTTTCCGTGAGAACGGGAAATCGGGTCGTCTCATCGTGGTATCAGAGCTTTGGTTAAGCTTAGTTCTGGAATATAACATTTGAATGAACTCGTCAGAAATAGAACCAGTAGTGTTCTAGGACGGGTCACTCCATACATATAGGATCAGTAATATCCTAGTATGAGTAAAGCAGAATGAAATTACACCTCGATAGACACATTTACATTCAAGTATTTGTCTCTATATTTTGAAATATCTTTTCTGTTGACCTGACACTTGATCTGCTATTTGCAGAAGAACTAGAAATTGAGTGCCAGAAACAGAAGAAGTAATACTGACCCGGATATAGTAGCTCTATTCATGAAATATAGGAATCTGGGTGGAAAACCCTTTACGGGTGAAGAAGTAATTATGAAAACACAAGCTTGGATTCGTTCGGCTGAGAAAATCTTCGAAGAATTAAAGCTGAGGGATGACCAGAAAAGATTACTGGCCTCCTGGGCGCTCAAAGAAGAAGCCTTGTTCTGGTGGGATTCAGTTGTTAAGAATAATCCAGAAGGTGATATCACCTAGGACAGATTCAAAGTGATTTTCTTGGAAAGATTTACTCCTCCCGAAGCAACTGAGCGATTATGCGATGAATTTTCTTATCTGATACAAGGAGACATGACCATTCCCGAATATCATAAGAAATTCAATGAACTTTCTCACTTTGCTCCTCATCTAATTCAAAATCCGAAGAGGAAAAATATGAGATTTATTCATGGGCTTCAAAGGAAATACCAGAATAAAGTATTGGGGCATGTGAAGCTTCCTTTTTCTGAAATGATATATATGGCCTATCAGTATGAAGATCTCCATAAGAAAGGAATGTTATGCGACGAAGAAGAAGTCAGTTCTAGGGTCATAGCAGAGTCGGAAACTGATATTCCTGAAGCTAGTACGACGTCTGAGATCCGAAAAAAGCCCGGTGCCAAGAGAAAAAGGGCTGAATCTGGGAAAGAACCAGTGACAACTACTATTTGCTCTAACTGCAATAAGCAAGGACATTTCTCGATAAGTTGCAGATCTCTAAAGAAGCAGATCGAGAGTGGGTATAAACGCGCTATGAAACAAAAGAACCCGCATGGGGAAAGGAGATGCCATAAGTGTCGTCAAGCAGGTCATATTGCACGGGAGTGTCAACTCTCAAAGAAATCCGAGGCAATACATATAAACGAAGTAGCAGAAACTTCTGAGCCCTCAGATAAGCAAGGGAGGTCTGATGTTTTAGAAGGCACGCTCAATGTCAAAAACATTCCAGTTAAAGTACTGTTTGACACAGGCGCGTCACGAAGCTTTATTGCAAAGAGTGCAGTCAAGAAGTTGGATTTGAATTTGAAAAAGCTCAAAGAGCCCATGACTGTCCAAAATCGAGTTGGGGGTTCCATCAATCTCAGTTGGATCTGTGCAGTACCAGTCTCTTTTTCTTGCTATAAATTCCCTATAATCTTTATGGTCATGAATTTTAATGAATTCGATCTTATTCTGGGATTGGATTGGCTAACCAAATATGAAGCGGAAGTTAAATGCGCCGAGAGAGTTGTAAAGGCAAAAGCACAATTGGGAAATTATATAACCATACCATTTGAAGGCCCAACTTCAAATAGAAAAGATTTCTGGTCAGCTCTCGATGTTTCTCCAGCCCAAATAGAAAATGTCCCTGAAATCACAGAGAATATTCCTGACCTCATCAAAGACATTCCTGTCGTCAAGAATTATGCGGATGTGTTCGAAGAAGTTGTTCGCTTACCTCCGCAGAGAGAAATAGATTTCAAGATTGCTTTGATTCCCAATGCAAGGCCGGTAGTTCACGCTATTCGAAGAATGTCCTTGAAAGAGAAGGAGGAATTAGACAATCAAACACGACAGCTGGTATGGAAAGGTCTGATCAGACCTAGTTTCTCTGATTGGGGTGCAGCAGTGGTATTTGTCCCAAAATCTGACGGTACTCTACGTCTATGTGTGGATTATCGTGATCTGAATAAACAGACAATAAAGAACAAATATCCATTGCCGCGGATCGATGATTTGTTGGATCGATTAAATGGAGCACAAGTATTTTCACGAATGGACCTAGCTACAGGCTTCCATCAACTTCGAATCGCCGAAGAGTGTGTTCCAATGACAGCATTCAGAGGCCCCGACTTATTCTACGAGTGGTTAGTAATGCCGTTCGGCTTATGTAACGCTCCAGCCTATTTCGTCGATCTAATGAACAGGGTATTTAGAGGAGTATTGAATAAATTTGTTCTGGTTTTCATTGACGATATTCTAATTTTCTCTAAATCAAAGGCCGAACATGAAAAGCATCTGGAACAGGTTCTAGAAATTCTGAGACGGAATGTGTTAAAAGCCAAATTTTCCAAATGTATCTTCTGGCAAGATGAAGTAAAATTTCTAGGCCACGTAGTATCGAAAGAAGGAATCGCTGTGGATCCAAGCAAAATCACAGCTATTCAGAATTGGAAACAGCCTAGTACTCCCACTGAAGTCCGCAGTTTTCTCGGATTGGCTAGCTACTACCGAAAGTTCGTTAAAGACTTTTCGAAGATATCTGGCCACTTAACGAAGCTTACAAAGAAGCATTCTAAGTTCAAATGGACTCAAGAGAGTGAGGAAGCTTTTGAAGAGCTAAAGTTGAGATTAACAACAGCTCCAGTGTTAACCATCATCGATGGCAACCAAGATTTAAAAGTCTGGACTGATGCGTCTAGAGAAGGCCTTGGCGCAGTGTTAATGCAAAGAGGCCAAGTAATTGCCTATGCTAGCCGTCAACTGAAGCCGCACGAGAAAAACTATGTAACTCATGATCTTGAGTTATTGGCTATAATATTCGCTTTGAAAATCTGGAGACACTATCTTCTGGGTGAGAGATTTGAACTATTTACAGATCATCAGTCGTTAAAGTATCTGTTCACTCAGAAGGACTTAAATTTGAGGCAGCAGCGTTGGCTGGAGTTTCTTGCAGCTTATGATTTTGAAATTCTATACACTCCAGGGAAAGCCAATGTCGTGGCCGATGCACTAAGCCGGAAGAATGAAATGATCGCCAGTTTTATTATCACGACTTCATTACTAGATAAGATATTTGCTCTTCAGGAGGATGATCACTTCATTCAGAAGATCAGAGGGATAATTCAACAAGGCGAACCCTCGAGTTTTCAAGTTGATAGTGATGGGATTTTAAGGCTCAAAGGTCGAATCTGTGTCCCTAACATTCCTGAACTTCGAAAGGAAGTACTGGATGAATGCCACAAGTCAAAACTCAGTATCCATCCGGGAGTAAGCAAAATGTATAACGACATCAAACGCACTTTCTGGTGGAAGTCGATGAAAAGGGACATTTCTTTATATGTCAGCCGATGCCCTACTTGCCAGCTAGTCAAGAGCGACCAACAGAAATTGGCTGGATTATTACAACCGCTAGAAGTTCCTGGTTGGAAGTGGGAACATATTTCTATGGATTTCATTGATGGTTTGCCCAGAACCAGGAAAGGAAATGACAGTATTTGGGTGATCGTAGATCGTTTCACGAAGACCGCCCATTTCATACCTGTCAGATCAAACAGAACTGCTCAGAGTCTGGCGCAGATATACTTCAGGGAAATAGTTAGACTACATGGAGTGCCGCTCAGTATAGTCAGTGATAGAGATACAATATTCACTAGCAAATTCTGGGAAGCATTTCAAGTCGAGCTGGGAACGAAGTTAAACATGAGCACCGCTTATCATCCTCAGACAGACGATCAGACTGAGAGGGTGAATCGCATTTTAGAAGATCTATTGCGGGCTTGTATTCTAGATTTCGGTGGATCATGGGAAGACCATCTGCATTTGGCTGAATTCTCTTATAACAACAGCTACCAGGCGAGTCTGACAATGTCGCCATTCGAAGCATTATATGGTAGACCGTGCCGATCTCCTGCTTGTTGGGTCGAGCCTGGAAATAGACTTGTGTTGGGTCCCGATATGATTCGAGAAGCTGCCGACAAAGTCGATTTTATTAAAAAGCGATTACTCGCCGCTCAAAGCCGACAAAAGAGCTATGCCGATAGAAGAAGAAGAGATATATCCTTTGAAGTTGGCGACTATGTATATTTGAAAGTATCGCCGATGAGAGGAGTTATCCGGTTCGGTAAAACTGGAAAGTTAGCGCCCAAATTTATTGGTCCGTTTCCTATTCTGGAACGGATTGGAACTCTAGCATATAAAGTTAAATTGCCAGACTGGTTGCCTGGGGTTCATGATGTATTTCACATATCTCAACTTCGAAAGCACGTTCATGATCCAGACTTGATCGTGGAAGAAGCAGCTCAGCAGGATATTGAAATTACTCCAGAATTAGCTGTGAGGCGAGAGCCGCTAAAGATCATCGGCAAAGAAACCAAAGAGCTGAGGAGCAAGAAGGTTCACTTAGTCAAAGTGCAATGGAGTGGAGATCCGCGAGATTGTACTTGGGAAACTGAGGAGAGCATTCAGAAAGCTTATCCTAGATGCCGAGTAGATATCTCTGATTGACTCCGGTGCAAGGTACATTTACCCTACTTTGCACTACCATTTAATTCTCTACTCTATTGTTATTTTCTTTTCATAGATGTGCACTTTTAATTATATAGTCTGAATGATTTTTAAGGGGCATAGGATTTGATTAGTATATTTTTGAAAGTTAAAAACAATTGGATTGGTTGTTGTGTTGTGTGATTGTACATTTATCAAACCACTTTCGACTTTATTCCTTTTCGGGGACGAAAAGTTTTAAGTGGGGGAGATTGTAACGACCCAGAAAATCTGAACCAATTTAAAATTTTTAAATTGGCTAAAATAATGGATTTTAAATATTTAAAATAAATATTTTAAATAATGGCGATGAAAACTGAGTTTGAATCGACAATTGAAAACGAATATAATTAATTATAATTATAAATAAGGCCTGAAAGGGCGCTGTAGTTTCGAAAATTGAATTCAAACTTCGTCGGACTATACCGGGTGCAAAACAATCCGGATTTTAGTGAAACCAAAAATATTTAAATCTGTTAGTGAATATCTTTCTAACGAATCCGACCAATCGAAATTTGATAGCGGGAATCAAAAGGTATGTCCAGTTGAAAATTCTGAATAGTCGCTATGGAATTCAGGCCCTTAAAAATGGACATTTTGCAAATGACCTCGGATTTCGACGAAACCACTTTTGTTGGATCCGCAGTGTCAAGTTATTGTTAGGTTTCAAATTTCATAATTTTTCGAATCAATATGTGAGCGTGGCAAAGGAAAACGCGTTTGACCGATTTCAGTTGATTTTAATCGACTGGAAATTGGCCATTTTTCAAACGGTCTCAGAATTTGACGAAACTAGTTTTGTTAGGACCGTATCGTCAATACGAAGCTAGAAAATATTTTTTTGGAATTTTTCTAGTTAGTATGTGACCCCGGTAATTTGAAATGTACGTTTAAAATTCAATATAGAGATTTAAATGTAAATTCAACGGAAACTGATTGTAACGATCGAATCAGCTTGCGATACATATCCCATTGTGTTCGGAATGGGGGTTAAACGCTATGGACGACAGGCGGTGGGCCTCGTTTCGAGGTCGTGGGTAAAAGTCAACTTTATGCAATTAATTTAATTAATAAAAAAAATATAAAATAATAATTCCCTCCTATACCTTGCCCCCCCCCCCCCGTAATTCATTACCGAAGTCTAAATCAGAAAAAAAAAAAAAGAAGGGCGGAGCAGCAGCGACGCCACCCGCCCTGACGACCGCCGAACCCCCCCCCCCCCCCCCCCCACCGCGCGTCGATCCAGCTCCTCCCCCTCGCGAAGCATCCGCCCACCTCGAAGCCTTCGCGACGCATCCCCCCCCCCCCCATCGAATCAAATCGAGCCCCCCCCTGAAGCCTCGACGCCACCACCACCTAGATCCAGAGCCTGCCGCCGACATCTCCTTTTTCCCCTCCTTCGCAGGTTAAGGTAAATTGTTTTTATTTTATTTTATTTTCATCTGAAAATTTCGATTTGAAAAGATTTAATTCTGATTTTTAAAAGGACTTAAAAACAGATTTTTAAAATGGTTTAAAACTGATTTTAAAAATGATTTAAAACTGATTTTTTTTAAAGCATTAAAAACTGATTTTAAAAATGATTTAAAACTGATTTTGAAATGATTTAATTTTGAAAAAGAAAAAGGTTTAAAGATTTAAAATAGAAAAAGATTTAAACTTTAAAAGAAAAAAAAATTTAAACTTTAGGATAGGAAAGATCAGATTTTTAGAATAAAAAAAAAATCAGATTTTTAGAATAGAAAAGATCATATTTTTAAAATAGGAAAGACGGAATTTTTATTAAGACAGAAGTAAGATATGATTTTTATATTTTTAAAGCAATAAAAATATAATTTTTACATCATAGGAATATTAAAAATATAATCTTTATATATTGAATAGCGAAGTCAAAATTCGATTTTTATATATTGAATAACATAGTAAAAATTCGATTTTTACATATGTAGAGAATACGGGCGAAAGCGACAAAAAAGGCGAGATTGGCGAAGATTTCTAAAGGAAGAGTCGTGGTATTGGATAGCTATTGGTGAGATTTCTGATTTAAAAATATTATGTATGTGAGAAATAAAAGTGAATTGCTATATATAAATATATATATATATATATACGTCCCTCGTCCACAAACCATGGACGATATTTATTGGTTGAAATTGTTGTGAAAATTGATTGATAGCGAATGATTGTTTGGGATTGTTTGTGGTTGATATTGGTTGATTGTGGTTGAAAAATACCCGTTGGTGATTGGAAAATATTTGGTTGAAACCACATAGGATTAGTTTGTGGAAATGAAATAAATATATATACATGCCGCCTGCGTGCGAACTAGATGCATGATCCCCATTGTCAAAAACCGCGAGGTTTTAAGGTAGAGCGAGGAGCCGTACTAGGGACGGTGCCGGTTTTAACTACCCTGCCGTTATGCTGCCGAAATTTTGAATAATATTCGTGTGTTTGAATTATTTTCATATGCTTAAACCATATTTATTCATTGAATAGAAAACATTCATGTGTTGAATTGATATTCATTCGTTGATTAGAAATTCATGTGTTGAATGGTATTCATATTTTGAAAGAAATTGTTTTATGATAAAAATCCCATTTTTATCACCAACATGAACTATATAGAAAAATAGTGTTTTGAAATGAATGGTTTTACAATAAAAATCACATTTTTATTGTATGCATAAATCGTTGAAATGTGAAGTGTTAAAAATAGCCACTTGTTCAAAATAAACATATACGAGTTGAAATATTCATTAATTAGCTAATGAAATGATTTGCACCTATTTATGTAACATTAGAATGAATGGTGTTTTTAAACCGAATAGAAATCAAATATGAAGTCGAATAGAAAATGATAAATGATAAGAACTGTATATATATGTACATGCATATTCATTGAACAGGTTATAGCAAAGGGGCTAGAGAAGAGGAATAAAATTTTGTGCCCGACAAATAGGTACACATTTACTGCTTTGTTTGGGTAATGATTTTATGAGCCTGTTGGCAAGCCGCTTGGCTTTTTCTTTTTCTTTTTGAGATTAGAAGGACCGGGAAAGCTATTTGCGATTTCCCGATGCTCCCGGTGCAGGGGAGGTTATGGCGAAATTTTCTAAAATTTTAAGGTGTTAGAAAAATATTTGAAGTGAAAACGATATGGAAATCATTGAATGAACTATATTTATATAAATATATAAATATAAATAAAATTAAAACGAAACGAGGCCGTGCAGTTCGTATTTTGAAACAGTGATTTCAAACGACTAGTACGGGAAATCCGACCATTGGATTTTTTCCGAAACCTCAACCGTCGGGTTCGCCTTAGAATAATCTTCCCAACGGCACCAACCTTGCAAAAATCCAACGGTTGGATTGTCTCGAATGTTTAATTCAATTCTGAAGAAAAACAGCGCCAGAAACGATTATATTTATATATATATAAATATAATTATATATTTAATCGAATAACGACGCTGCAGTTCGTATTTTGAAATCGAAATTTCAAACGATTGTACCGGGAGATCCGACCGTCGGATTTTCCCGAAACTGGAACCGTTGGATTCGTTTTGAAAAGACCTTTCTAATGATGTAAACTTTGTGAAGATCCAACGGTTAGATTTTCAGATATGTGTAAATCAATTCTGAAGAAAAACAGCGCCACGGCCGCTTTATGGCCCGAAGCGTCGTTTTGAATAAATTAGCTATTTTAAAATAAATAAAAATAGCAATAAATAGTTATAAAATATCATAAGCGATATGGAATGGAAATAAACTGAATTTGCTCGATTTATGTTGTATTTGATGGTTGAATGTGTTTGGTGTGAAAATTACATTAAAGAACAATATTGGTGTTGTCGAATAATTTAACCATTGAAATAAATCGATTTGAAATTCTAAATATACGTGAATTATTTGAAAAGGCCGAGTTAATTCTCATTTTGAATAATTGACCGACGATTGAAATTCGAAGATGAAGAGGGTGGTCGAGGACCGGAGATCTTCACCTCGTTTGGATGGTAACCGAGGTCCTGATTGGGAGGCATCCCGAAATATGGATATGAGTGGTGATCGTCCAGACGTACGTGGTGATCGATGGGTTTGCGAGGTATTTAGTGCCTCCGGTTTCGTTCAGACCCAGAACGGACTTGTAAATGGACTGTGTGTCTGACATTGGATTTTATTCTGTGTTGATTGATCTCTGTTAAATATACATCTGTTTGGCGGCGGAGAATTTATTCTTTTGCTTAACGCCCTTCTCTGAGACGCACGAGCTCAGAGGTTGTATATCGATGGACATCAGTCGCATGGCATGAATTGCCTCTGTGGCATGCTAAGATGCAGTGATCAGGGCTTCTGTTGAAAAGCAAAGTCTTGTGGTGATGATCAAAGCACCGCCTGTGTGGCGTAGCTTTGTGTATAACGTGAATTCGCGAACCTCACACCCCGGTATGAACCTAAAACGGGAGAAGGACCTCAGGGAGGGCATGCGTTTCTTTCTAGCTAGGGTGGTGTCAGTGACCTACCAGCCCTGACATTTATATACTTTTCACCTATGTGGTTGTTGCTGTTGCGAGGCGCCTCGGTTTGATCGGACGATCCGGGTCCGATGGAGTCATTCGTTGGCTCGTTTACGCCCCAAAGGGCGGGGAAACGTAGTGTTCAGGCATTTTAATCCACATCGGTGGACCGGCCATGTCGCTCCGAAGGCTTGACTGAGTACTTGCCTGTGGCTCGGGCTATAGAGTCACGAATTCGGTAAGGACTATCTTTTGCCTTGGTTCATGACGGAAATCCAATTTCCAAATACGACATCGTGCGGTTTCAATTGTATATATATATTTGGCGACATGATATATGGTACCCATGCCGTCTATGATTGATAGTTATGATTTGAAATTGTTTTCAAAACATATAAACACTAGTAATAATATCAAATGCCTTTGTTTTATTTGTATCAAGCATATTTTAGTCGTTATAAGGTAAAACTCTATCCTCCGGTTTGCGTTGCATTGTGTGATGGGAACTGAGTCTTATAACGGCTTCATTTTTATAAAAAGCATAGCGATGTTTAAATGAAAGATTTGTTTTAAAAGCACTGGCAATCCAATGGAGTAAACCCGTTCCACGAAAGTGGCGTGGTCCTGTGATTAGCCATATTATATATGTGTTGAATGGATTTCTCATACCAGTCCCATGACTGACTCGTAGTTTGTTTCACTTTCAAACTCGGGTGCCCCTTTTTCTACATGGGCAGCCTTGTATTCAGGTTTAGCTGGTTCTTTTTCTGGATAGCTGGAGCTGAAGATGGATTCTATCATTTATTTCTTTTTATGCTGTTCAGCTCCTATTGTACATATTTTGTTTATTTCCGCTGTAGACATTTATGTATAGCTGAACTGTATTTGTACTAAGTAAGATCCTGTATACTGTGTAACTCTGATGATTACTTTTATCCAGTATATTTTATTGTTCATTTTTTGGTGTATTTATTTAATTCTGTTCTGCAATTTTCTGTTTCTGTGTTATATTCCAAAGATAACCCTTGTTTCCGTGAGAACGGGAAATCGGGTCGTCTCATCGTGGTATCAGAGCTTTGGTTAAGCTTAGTTCTGGAATATAACATTTGAATGAACTCGTCAGAAATAGAACCAGTAGTGTTCTAGGACGGGTCACTCCATACAAATAGGATCAGTAATATCCTAGTATGAGTAAAGCAGAATGAAATTACACCTCGATAGACACATTTACATTCAAGTATTTGTCTCTATATTTTGAAATATCTTTTCTGTTGACCTGACACTTGATCTGCTATTTGCAGAAGAACTAGAAAATGAGTGCCAGAAATAGAAGAAGTAATACTGACCCGGATATAGTAGCTCTATTCATGAAATATAGGAATCTGGGTGGAAAACCCTTTACGGGTGAAGAAGTAATTATGAAAACACAAGCTTGGATTCGTTCGTCTGAGAAAATCTTCGAAGCATTAAAGCTGAGGGATGACCAGAAAAGATTACTGGCCTCCTGGGCGCTCAAAGAAGAAGCCTTGTTCTGGTGGGATTCAGTTGTTAAGAATAATCCAGAAGGTGATATCACCTGGGACAGATTCAAAGTGATTTTCTTGGAAAGATTTACTCCTCCCGAAGCAACTGAGCGATTATGCGATGAATTTTCTTATCTGATACAAGGAGACATGACCATTCCCGAATATCATAAGAAATTCAATGAACTTTCTCACTTTGCTCCTCATCTAATTCAAAATCCGAAGAGGAAAAATATGAGATTTATTCATGGGCTTCAAAGGAAATACCAGAATAAAGTATTGGGGCATGTGAAGCTTCCTTTTTCTGAAATGATATACATGGCCTATCAGTATGAAGATCTCCATAAGAAAGGAATGTTATGCGACGAAGAAAAAGTCAGTTCTAGGGTCATAGCAGAGTCGGAAACTGATATTCCTGAAGCTAGTACGACGTCTGAGATCCGAAAAAAGCCCGGTGCCAAGAGAAAAAGGGCTGAATCTGGGAAAGAACCAGTGACAACTACTATTTGCTCTAACTGCAATAAGCAAGGACATTTCTCGATAAGTTGCAGATCTCTAAAGAAGCAGATCGAGAGTGGGTATAAACGCGCTATGAAACAAAAGAACCCGCATGGGGAAAGGAGATGCCATAAGTGTCGTCAAGCAGGTCATATTGCACGGGAGTGTCAACTCTCAAAGAAATCCGAGGCAATACATATAAACGAAGTAGCAGAAACTTTTGAGCCCTCAGATAAGCAAGGGAGGTCTGATGTTTTAGAAGGCACGCTCAATGTCAAAAACATTCCAGTTAAAGTACTGTTTGACACAGGCGCGTCACGAAGCTTTATTGCAAAGAGTGCAGTCAAGAAGTTGGATTTGAATTTGAAAAAGCTCAAAGAGCCCATGACTGTCCAAAATCCAGTTGGGGGTTCCATCAATCTCAGTTGGATCTGTGCAGTACCAGTCTCTTTTTCTTGCTATAAATTCCCTATAATCTCTATGGTTATGAATTTTAATGAATTCGATCTTATTCTGGGATTGGATTGGCTAACCAAATATGAAGCGGAAGTTAAATGCGCCGAGAGAGTTGTAAAGGCAAAAGCACAATTGGGAAATTATATAACCATACCATTTGAAGGCCCAACTTCAAATAGAAAAGATTTCTGGTCAGCTCTCGATGTTTCTCCAGCCCAAATAGAAAATGTCCCTGAAATCACAGAGAATATTCCTGACCTCATCAAAGACATTCCTGTCGTCAAGAATTATGCGGATGTGTTCGAAGAAGTTGTTCGCTTACCTCCGCAGAGAGAAATAGATTTCAAGATTGCTTTGATTCCCAATGCAAGGCCGGTAGTTCACGCTATTCGAAGAATGTCCTTGAAAGAGAAGGAGGAATTAGACAATCAAACACGACAGCTGGTATGGAAAGGTCTGATCAGACCTAGTTTCTCTGATTGGGGTGCAGCAGTGGTATTTGTCCCAAAATCTGACGGTACTCTACGTCTATGTGTGGATTATCGTGATCTGAATAAACAGACAATAAAGAACAAATATCCATTGCCGCGGATCGATGATTTGTTGGATCGATTAAATGGAGCACAAGTATTTTCACGAATGGACCTAGCTACAGGCTTCCATCAACTTCGAATCGCCGAAGAGTGTGTTCCAATGACAGCATTCAGAGGCCCCGACTTATTCTACGAGTGGTTAGTAATGCCGTTCGGCTTATGTAACGCTCCAGCCTATTTCGTCGATCTAATGAACAGGGTATTTAGAGGAGTATTGAATAAATTTGTTCTGGTTTTCATTGACGATATTCTAATTTTCTCTAAATCAAAGGCCGAACATGAAAAGCATCTGGAACAGGTTCTAGAAATTCTGAGACGGAATGTGTTAAAAGCCAAATTTTCCAAATGTATCTTCTGGCAAGATGAAGTAAAATTTCTAGGCCACGTAGTATCGAAAGAAGGAATCGCTGTGGATCCAAGCAAAATCACAGCTATTCAGAATTGGAAACAGCCTAGTACTCCCACTGAAGTCCGCAGTTTTCTCGGATTGGCTAGCTACTACCGAAAGTTCGTTAAAGACTTTTCGAAGATATCTGGCCACTTAACGAAGCTTACAAAGAAGCATTCTAAGTTCAAATGGACTCAAGAGAGTGAGGAAGCTTTTGAAGAGCTAAAGTTGAGATTAACAACAGCTCCAGTGTTAACCATCATCGATGGCAACCAAGATTTAAAAGTCTGGACTGATGCGTCTAGAGAAGGCCTTGGCGCAGTGTTAATGCAAAGAGGCCAAGTAATTGCCTATGCTAGCCGTCAACTGAAGCCGCACGAGAAAAACTATGTAACTCATGATCTTGAGTTATTGGCTATAATATTCGCTTTGAAAATCTGGAGACACTATCTTCTGGGTGAGAGATTTGAACTATTTACAGATCATCAGTCGTTAAAGTATCTGTTCACTCAGAAGGACTTAAATTTGAGGCAGCAGCGTTGGCTGGAGTTTCTTACAGCTTATGATTTTGAAATTCTATACACTCCAGGGAAAGCCAATGTCGTGGCCGATGCACTAAGCCGGAAGAATGAAATGATCGCCAGTTTTATTATCACGACTTCATTACTAGATAAGATATCTGCTCTTCAGGAGGATGATCACTTCATGCAGAAGATCAGAGGGATAATTCAACAAGGCGAACCCTCGAGTTTTCAAGTTGATAATGATGGGATTTTAAGGCTCAAAGGTCGAATCTGTGTCCCTAACATTCCTGAACTTCGAAAGGAAGTACTGGATGAATGCCACAAGTCAAAACTCAGTATCCATCCGGGAGTAAGCAAAATGTATAACGACATCAAACGCACTTTCTGGTGGAAGTCGATGAAAAGGGACATTTCTTTATATGTCAGCCGATGCCCTACTTGCCAGCTAGTCAAGAGAGACCAACAGAAATTGGCTGGATTATTACAACCGCTAGAAGTTCCTGGTTGGAAGTGGGAACATATTTCTATGGATTTCATTGATGGTTTGCCCAGAACCAGGAAAGGAAATGACAGTATTTGGGTGATCGTAGATCGTTTCACGAAGACCGCCCATTTCATACCTGTCAGATCAAACAGAACTGCTCAGAGTCTGGCGCAGATATACTTCAGGGAAATAGTTAGACTACATGGAGTGCCGCTCAGTATAGTCAGTGATAGAGATACAATATTCACTAGCAAATTCTGGGAAGCATTTCAAGTCGAGCTGGGAACGAAGTTAAACATGAGCACCGCTTATCATCCTCAGACAGACGGTCAGACTGAGAGGGTGAATCGCATTTTAGAAGATCTATTGCGGGCTTGTATTCTAGATTTCGGTGGATCATGGGAAGACCATCTGCATTTGGCTGAATTCTCTTATAACAACAGCTACCAGGCGAGTCTGACAATGTCGCCATTCGAAGCATTATATGGTAGACCGTGCCGATCTCCTGCTTGTTGGGTCGAGCCTGGAAATAGACTTGTGTTGGGTCCCGATATGATTCGAGAAGCTGCCGACAAAGTCGATTTTATTAAAAAGCGATTACTCGCCGCTCAAAGCCGACAAAAGAGCTATGCCGATAGAAGAAGAAGAGATATATCCTTTGAAGTTGGCGACTATGTATATTTGAAAGTATCGCCGATGAGAGGAGTTATCCGGTTCAGTAAAACTGGAAAGTTAGCGGCCAAATTTATTGGTCCGTTTCCTATTCTGGAACGGATTGGAACTCTAGCATATAAAGTTAAATTGCCAGACTGGTTTCCTGGGGTTCATGATGTATTTCACATATCTCAACTTCGAAAGCACGTTCATGATCCAGACTTGATCGTGGAAGAAGCAGCTCAGCAGGATATTGAAATTACTCCAGAATTAGCTGTGAGGCGAGAGCCGCTAAAGATCATCGGCAAAGAAACCAAAGAGCTGAGGAGCAAGAAGGTTCACTTAGTCAAAGTGCAATGGAGTGGAGATCCGCGAGATTGTACTTGGGAAACTGAGGAGAGCATTCAGAAAGCTTATCCTAGATGCCGAGTAGATATCTCTGATTGACTCCGGTGCGAGGTACATTTACCCTACTTTGCACTACCATTCAATTCTCTACTCTATTGTTATTTTCTTTTCATAGATGTGCACTTTTAATTATATAGTCTGAATGATTTTTAAGGGGCATAGGATTTGATTAGTATATTTTTGAAAGTTAAAAACAATTGGATTGGTTGTTGTGTTGTGTGATTGTACATTTATCAAACCACTTTCGACTTTATTCCTTTTCGGGGACGAAAAGTTTTAAGTGGGGGAGATTGTAACGACCCAGAAAATCTGAACCAATTTAAAATCTTTAAATTGGCTAAAATAATGGATTTTAAATATTTAAAATAAATATTTTAAATAATGGCGATGAAAACTGAGTTTGAATCGACAATTGAAAACGAATATAATTAATTATAATTATAAATAAGGCCTGAAAGGGCGCTGTAGTTTCGAAAATTGAATTCAAACTTCGTCGGACTATACCGGGTGCAAAACAATCCGGATTTTAGTGAAACCAAAAATATTTAAATCTGTTAGTGAATATCTTTCTAACGAATCCGACCAATCGAAATTTGATAGCGGGAATCAAAAGGTATGTCCAGTTGAAAATTCTGAATAGTCGCTATGGAATTCAGGCCCTTAAAAATGGACATTTTGCAAATGACCTCGGATTTCGACGAAACCACTTTTGTTGGATCCGCAGTGTCAAGTTATTGTTAGGTTTCAAATTTCATAATTTTTCGAATCAATATGTGAGCGTGGCAAAGGAAAACGCGTTTGACCGATTTCAGTTGATTTTAATCGACTGGAAATTGGCCATTTTTCAAACGGTCTCAGAATTTGACGAAACTAGTTTTGTTAGGACCGTATCGTCAATACGAAGCTAGAAAATATTTTTTTGGAATTTTTCTAGTTAGTATGTGACCCCGGTAATTTGAAATGTACGTTTAAAATTCAATATAGAGATTTAAATGTAAATTCAACGGAAACTGATTGTAACGATCGAATCAGCTTGCGATACATATCCCATTGTGTCCGGAATGGGGGTTAAACGCTATGGACGACAGGCGGTGGGCCTCGTTTCGAGGTCGTGGGTAAAAGTCAACTTTATGCAATTAATTTAATTAATAAAAAAAAATATAAAATAATAATTCCCTCCTATACCTTGCCCCCCCCCCGTAATTCATTACCGAAGTCTAAATCAGAAAAAAAAAAAAAGAAGGGCGGAGCAGCAGCGACGCCACCGCCCTGACGACCGCCGAACCCCCCCCCCCCACCGCGCGTCGATCCAGCTCCTCCCCCTCGCGAAGCATCCGCCCACCTCGAAGCCTTCGCGACGCATCCGCCCCCCCCCCCCCCCCCCCATCGAATCAAATCGAGCCCCCCCCCCTGAAGCCTCGACGCCACCACCACCGAGATCCAGAGCCTGCCGCCGACGTCTCCTTTTTCCCCTCCTTCTTCGCAGGTTAAGGTAAATTGTTTTTATTTTATTTTATTTCATCTGAAAATTTCGATTTGAAAAGATTTAATTCTGATTTTTAAAAGGACTTAAAAACAGATTTTTAAAATGGTTTAAAACTGATTTTAAAAATGATTTAAAACTGATTTTTTTTAAAGCATTAAAAACTGATTTTAAAAATGATTTAAAACTGATTTTGAAATGATTTAATTTTGAAAAAGAAAAAGGTTTAAAGATTTAAAATAGAAAAAGATTTAAACTTTAAAAGAAAAAAAAAATTAAACTTTAGGATAGGAAAGATCAGATTTTTAGAATAAAAAAAAATCAGATTTTTAGAATAGAAAAGATCATATTTTTAAAATAGGAAAGACGGAATTTTTATTAAGACAGAAGTAAGATATGATTTTTATATTTTTAAAGCAATAAAAATATAATTTTTACATCATAGGAATATTAAAAATATAATCTTTATATATTGAATAGCGAAGTCAAAATTCGATTTTTATATATTGAATAACATAGTAAAAATTCGATTTTTACATATGTAGAGAATACGGGCGAAAGCGACAAAAAAGGCGAGATTGGCGAAGATTTCTAAAGGAAGAGTCGTGGTATTGGATAGCTATTGGTGAGATTTCTGATTTAAAAATATTATGTATGTGAGAAATAAAAGTGAATTGCTATATATAAATATATATATATATATACGCCCCTCGTCCACAAACCATGGACGATATTTATTGGTTGAAATTGTTGTGAAAATTGATTGATAGCGAATGATTGTTTGGGATTGTTTGTGGTTGATATTGGTTGATTGTGGTTGAAAAATACCCGTTGGTGATTGGAAAATATTTGGTTGAAACCACATAGGATTAGTTTGTGGAAATGAAATAAATATATATACATGCCGCCTGCGTGCGAACTAGATGCATGATCCCCATTGTCAAAAACCGCGAGGTTTTAAGGTAGAGCGAGGAGCCGTACTAGGGACGGTGCCGGTTTTAACTACCCTGCCGTTATGCTGCCGAAATTTTGAATAATATTCGTGTGTTTGAATTATTTTCATATGCTTAAACCATATTTATTCATTGAATAGAAAACATTCATGTGTTGAATTGATATTCATTCGTTGATTAGAAATTCATGTGTTGAATGGTATTCATATTTTGAAAGAAATTGTTTTATGATAAAAATCCCATTTTTATCACCAACATGAACTATATAGAAAAATAGTGTTTTGAAATGAATGGTTTTACAATAAAAATCACATTTTTATTGTATGCATAAATCGTTGAAATGTGAAGTGTTAAAAATAGCCACTTGTTCAAAATAAACATATACGAGTTGAAATATTCATTAATTAGCTAATGAAATGATTTGCACCTATTTATGTAACATTAGAATGAATGGTGTTTTTAAACCGAATAGAAATCAAATATGAAGTCGAATAGAAAATGATAAATGATAAGAACTATATATATATGTACATGCATATTCATTGAACAGGTTATAGCAAAGGGGCTAGAGAAGAGGAATAAAATTTTGTGCCCGACAAATAGGTACACATTTACTGCTTTGTTTGGGTGATGATTTTATGAGCCTGTTGGCTAGCCGCTTGGCTTTTTCTTTTTCTTTTTGAGATTAGAAGGACCGGGAAAGCTATTTGCGATTTCCCGATGCTCCCGGTGCAGGGGAGGTTATGGCGAAATTTTCTAAAATTTTAAGGTGTTAGAAAAATATTTGAAGTGAAAACGATATGGAAATCATTGAATGAACTATATTTATATAAATATATAAATATAAATAAAATTAAAACGAAACGAGGCGTGCAGTTCGTATTTTGAAACAGTGATTTCAAACGACTAGTACGGGAAATCCGACCATTGGATTTTTCCGAAACCTCAACCGTCGGGTTCGCCTTGGAATAATCTTCCCAACGGCACCAACCTTGCAAAAATCCAACGGTTGGATTGTCTGGAATGTTTAATTCAATTCTGAAGAAAAACAGCGCCAGAAACGATTATATTTATACATATATATAAATATAATTATATATTTAATCGAATAACGACGCTGCAGTTCGTATTTTGAAATCGAAATTTCAAACGATTGTACCGGGAGATCCGACCGTCGGATTTTCCCGAAACTGGAACCGTTGGATTCGTTTTGAAAAGACCTTTCTAATGATGTAAACTTTGTGAAGATCCAACGGTAAGATTTTCAGATATGTATAAATCAATTCTGAAGAAAAACAGCACCACGGCCGCTTTATGGCCCGAAGCGTCGTTTTGAATAAATTAGCTATTTTAAAATAAATAAAAATAGCGATAAATAGTTATAAAATATCATAAGCGATATGGAATGGAAATAAACTGAATTTGCTCGATTTATGTTGTATTTGATGGTTGAATGTGTTTGGTGTGAAAATTACATTAAAGAACAATATTGGTGTTGTCGAATAATTTAACCATTGAAATAAATCGATTTGAAATTCTAAATATACGTGAATTATTTGAAAAGGCCGAGTTAATTCTCATTTCAAATAATTGACCGACGATTGAAATTCGAAGATGAAGAGGGTGGTCGAAGACCGGAGATCTTCACCTCGTTTGGATGGTAACCGAGGTCCTGATTGGGAGGCATCCCGAAATATGGATAATGAGTGGTGATCGTCCAGACGTACGTGGTGATCGATGGGTTTGCGAGGTATTTAGTGCCTCCGGTTTCGTTCAGACCCAAAACGGACTTGTAAATGGACTGTGTGTCTGACATTGGATTTTATTCTGTGTTGATTGATCTCTGTTAAATATACATCTGTTTGGCGGCGGAGAATTTATTCTTTTGCTTAACGCCCTTCTCTGAGACGCACGAGCTCAGAGGTTGTATATCGATGGACATCAGTCGCATGGCATGAATTGCCTGTGTGGCATGCTAAGATGCAGTGATCAGGGCTTCTGTTAAAAAGCAAAGTCTTGTGGTGATGATCAAAGCACCGCCTGTGTGGCGTAGCTTTGTGTATAACGTGAATTCGCGAACCTCACACCCCGGTATGAACCTAAAACGGGAGAAGGACCTCAGGGAGGGCATGCGTTTCTTTCTAGCTAGGGTGGTGTCAGTGACCTACCAGCCCTGACATTTATATACTTTTCACCTATGTGGTTGTTGCTGTTGCGAGGCGCCTCAGTTTGATCGGACGATCCGGGTCCGATGGAGTCATTCGTTGGCTCGTTTACGCCCCAAAGGGCGGGGAAACGTAGTGTTCAGGCATTTTAATCCACATCGGTGGACCGGCCCTGTCGCTCCGAAGGCTTGACTGAGTACTTTCCTGTGGCTCGGGCTAGAGAGTCATGAATTCGGTAAGGACTATCTTTTGCCTTGGTTCATGACGGAAATCCAATTTCCAAATACGACATCGTGCGGTTTCAATTGTATATATATATTTGGCGACATGATATATGGTACCCATGCCGTCTATGATTTATAGTTATGATTTGAAATTGTTTTCAAAACATATAAACACTAGTAATAATATCAAATGCCTTTGTTTAATTCGTATCAAGCATATTTTAGCCGTTATAAGGTAAAACTCTATCCTCCGGTTTGCGTTGCATTGTGTGATGGGAACTGAGTCTTATAACGGCTTCATTTTTATAAAAAGCATAGCGATGTTTAAAAGAAAGATTTGTTTTAAAAGCACTGGCAATCCAATGGAGTAAACCCGTTCCACGAAAGTGGCGTGGTCCTGTGATTAGCCATATTATATATGTGTTGAATGGATTTCTCATACCAGTCCCATGACTGACTCGTAGTTTGTTTCACTTTCAAACTCGGGTGCCCCTTTTTCTACACGGGCAGCCTTGTATTCAGGTTTAGCTGGTTCTTTTTCTGGATAGCTGGAGCTGAAGATGGATTCTATCATTTATTTCTTTTTATGCTGTTCAGCTCCTATTGTACATATTTTGTTTATTTTCGCTGTAGACATTTATGTATAGCTGAATTGTATTTGTACTAAGTAAGATCCTGTATACTGTGTAACTCTGATGATTACTTTTATCCAGTATATTCTATTGTTCATTTTTTGGTGTATTTATTTAATTCTGTTCTGCAATTTTCTGTTTCTGTGTTATATTCCAAAGATAACCCTTGTTTCCGTGAGAACGGGAAATCGGGTCGTCTCAAAATCACCATAGCAACGTTGATTCGACCTCGATTTGGTGTAGCAAGCTTGCACCTTTCACTTCGGATCCGATTTGCATGCATAGTCTCTTGGAGTTGGAGATGGAGGCCACGATCAATGGGGATTTGGGCAGCACTTCGTGGCATGAGTGATTTGTGAGGGTTTAGGGTAGGCTTAGGGGTCTCTTTATAGAGATTAGGAGTAGTTTAGGCCGTTAGATTAACCCTAGGATAGATCCAAGCCCTCAAAAATCGTCACAAGCCTCCAAAACCGAGCCAAACAGCAAAACAGGTGCACCAGGTTGCCTGGGTCCGACCAGGCAGGTCGACCCCCAGGTCGACCCTGGGGTCGACTCCCCAGTCGACCTGGTTGGCAGAGGGTCGACACCCCAGTCGACCTCCCCTGGTCTCGGGAAATTTTCCCGCCTCTTATGAATTCTGAAATTTGAATCTGTTTTCGTTTTCGAATTTTTCGTGAAACTTCGCGAGGTCATATCTTGGTCATACGGACTCCGATTTACGAAATTTCGGACTCTATTTCGCGTATTTTTCCGAGACCAACGCAATGGCGCAACCCATTTTCCCTGATTCAGATTTTAACATTTAATTCTGCCTTGATTCTTGTCTTAGCATGTTGTAAAAATCCGGGTTGTTGCATTCTCCCCAACTTAAAGGATTTCGTCCCCGAAATCTCCAAGTTAGGAAGAACGTATCCTACCATCCATCATCCATCTACTCAAAACATCATCCACAGGCAACCATGGTCCTTAGACGATTTCTAATGCCGTATGAACATATGCAAAACGTGTGTGTATATGCTCCTTAGCTAATGCTAATGATCAGGCCTGAATGATCTTTCTAATGCAAAATATGTTTAGTGCCATGAGTCCAACGTGTATGCAAATAGTCCTAGTCATATTAGTACTATATGTGTGCACAAACATCCATTCATATGCAACATCCGCATGATAACACATTCAATTTCATCCATAAACAAGTATAAATACTCGTGCATATGCAACATGAAACGTGACCGCGTCAATCTAGTATCTAATGTGTATTCGCGCATCCACGAGCAACCACTTGCAACCATTTCAATCATAACATGTTTCAAATACATGTTTACATCCATAGAGTTCTATCTAAGGTTCCCAAGATAGGGTCGAGAAGAAAAACAAGACAAACTCCTTACGGGGTTTGCAACAGAAACAGGACCGAGAGGATATCCACCAAGCGATAGCATGCAAGCAAGCTCTAAAGGAGAACCAAGGATCAAAGATATACTCTTAAAAAGAGACTTGATGCGCGCGTCTAAGCCGCATTCCCATGAGCTTAATTCCATTGTGCCTTGACCGCCTTTGATTCCATGATTTCGTAGCTCCTTGATTCCTATTTCCAAGGTATGAGTTGGAACTCATTTCATCGTCGCCTCTCGTTCCACTTACACTTATTCTTTCCCTAGTATACTTGGCTCAACCATATCTGAATACTCATGCAAGCTCTCCAAAATTCACTAGTGAATTCTGGATCTCGTTTACCGATGTCAATCCATGATACACGTGCACTTACTAGGGTGATTCCTATAACCCATGCTCAAGCGGAATGAACCATCCGCCTTATTGGCGGACGTTACTCGATTGGATCAGAGATTTCCAATAAATGCATCAAGAGATTCTAGGTAACTAACCATGACAGAACCCAAAGGTTACACGAGACTCCGAAGGTATTACCAAAGCAAGCCAAGAGTCTGACTACCCTCTTTTCTAAAACCGAGAATGGTATCCCTTACTGGATAACCACTTTACCTCAAGAATCCATCCATGGCTCAACAATAGAAGTATTGCTTCTAATCTCAGCACTTGGCATAGACGTTCTCAAATCCAACAAGTCATGAATAAATGGACCGACTCTCCAACCAGATTTTGGGACAAAACTGGGATCCTTTACCATGCTAGTACTAAGGTGCAGAGAATCAACTATCCAAGCAGACTTAAATGATATGATGATCAAGACAAAGTCTGAACGGGATGATAGGAAAGAACGACTAAACCTTTACCAGAAACGGTACCATTTCTTTTAGGTACCCTAGAAATGGGAGCGTACAATTGCCCTCTCCGAAGATCTTGTCCTTGTCCTCCTTGATGGACTAAGCCATACCAACAAGTTGCTTATCCTTAAGCTCGCGTCCTTTATCCTTACTCTTATTATCCTTCCTTGTTCCACGGCAACAGGTCTCTCGAGAACCACCTCCATCGTACGGGAAACACCTTCGTGGCTAGACAAAGATTAGTCACAGTTAGAACTACTGTGACCACATATGGAGGAAAGAAAGGAAAGGAGATTCAATCAAGGAATCAAAGGATAATGCTAATGGCCTTTGGGGAATAGCCTTTTAAAACAAACTTTTCTTGAAAAGTGCTTCTTTGTAAACGGTTTTTCAAATACTTTTCAGAAGGTTTTTAAAAACTTTTGCCCAGTCTGGTAACCTTCTGCTCTGATACCAAATGTAACACCCCACCTTCGCTAGGGTCACTCACAAAGGGAATGCACTAGGTTTGGTGAAGCTTTATCGAGGTAAACATGCACAGAAATATTACAAGACAGAACATATATATAAAACAGCAGAAGTAAAACAAATTTCATTACCTTTACAAAATAAGGTCTAAAGGCCTTTTACATCAGAATACATCAAAACCTGTCTTGCAATAATAAAGAAGCATAAAACCATTTCATGAATTATTCCCCAAGTAAAACAGTAAAGTAGCCATAGCCAAGAAAAGTCCAAGCCATGCGTGATGACCTTCAAACAGAAGAAGTCCGAACTAACAACAGCATTTCCTCCCTGAAACCTGGGGGGGAAACGGAAGACAAAGAGGCGAAAGAAAACGGGGTCAGTCATAAAGACTGGTAAGTCCTATCTACTTCCAGTATAAAAACAGGTAAAGGTAACATGACATGCATAAACTGAAAGTAAACATAAGGATGACGACAAGATAGATAAACTAAACCAGGGTAACAGGCTGAACTACTGTAGCAAGGTAAACTAAGATATCATGATATACTACGGTGTCATGATAAATCAAGGTATCACATCGTTTGGTTTCTATCAAATATACTATCCCAAGGTATCTATCCTGTATAACCTCCCCCGGTATCTATCATGTATATTTCTCCTGGTTCTAACATGTATATTTGCTCTGCACCTCTCGTACTAGTATCCCAACCCGCGTCATGTGTTAACTATGAATGTCCCTTGCCCAATGTCATGTAATGGTCCATGTCAACCTAATATAGAGCATATGTAGGTTTTCCCAACTCGTATGCTTCTTTCCATGTATAAGATCAGTCCTTTGCCGTAGGCCATACGGGCTTTCCCATGTAAACGTTTTATCCTTGAGGTTATTTTGGACTGCTACCCTTGATCTAGTTATGTTTCCTTACCATGAACTATCACGCGTTCACTTAGGATTTATGCCACCTAGGACCACTAGGGATTATGCTACCTAATGAACGTTTTCGTGTCTCGGTTTGGGTTCAGCCACCTAGGGCCACTAGGGATTATGCCACCCGTCAACCGCGCCCTTTATCCCGCGTATGTATCGTGGACCGTTTTCCATGTCTAGACGCACATGTTCCTCAATGTGCCATCCGAGTTCCGTGCCAGGTCAAATCAAGAAATACGGAACTCGGTCGGGAGCTTTAAGTTGTCTGCTGATGCAGATATCAAGGTCTGTTTTTGTACCCGTGGCTATGGTCCCACGTGACCCCTCCCTCAACTACTGAAAAGAAATCCAAGAAAAATCATGTATGAGAACTACACTAAGGCCCATCGATGCCCACTTCCAGAAAGCCAACCTCACCCATAACTCGATAGCTAGTATATGGTCTTTTGGGAGTTCCCTGCCTTTCCGTACGTACACGATTGACTAAAGATGGTAGGTAGTCGGCGACATGTTATCCTGGGGCAAAATCAAGTATCGTCGACTCCACGCTAATCCATCCCAGTCTTTAGGTCGCTCGCATAGCAACCAAGGCATACTCTTGGCTCTTCTACCGCAAACCTTAACCTCTGTGAAGCCGGGTTTCATGGACCACTTGCCACCTCACAGAGGGATACCAAGAGTACCCTCACGTTCCCCGAAGCTTCTGCTTCGTCACCCGGTTCACTGGAGCTTTTATCCAAGTCAGATAACTTGCTCCTCCTCGTATACTAAGCGATGACCTACCGTACCAGGTTACTCATCTCTTTATGAACTAGTCTCATGTCCTTAGCTAAGAATTATTACTTAGTTACCCTTAACTAAGGTTTACCACTTAGCCCCTCTTTCCGCTATCCTTGTTAACTACGATTTCCAACCTAGTCCCTTGAGCTAGGGTTTTGTCCAATGGGTTAAGTGTTGTTACCCAAGTTCATGGCTTACCCCGCCTATGAATCATGTCAAGATTGGCTAAGTACTCAAGTTCAAGGCTTAGCCCTACAGGTTGGTTAAGTGTACCAAGAAGCTCATGACTTAACCCTATCAAGTCAAATTGGTTAAGTATTTATTTGTCTTAACCCTATCAAATTATCATGTTAGATTGATTAAGCATAGGTTATCTTAATCCCATCAGATTGTCGAGTCGGATTGGTTAAGTGTAGGTTAATTTAACCCTATCCACTAATCGTATTACACTAGTTAAGCCTAATTTAAAAAGTCTTGTGACTTAACCCTACCAGACCCACATATTAGATTGGTTAAGTGTAGGTTACTTAACCCCATCAAATCATCACGTATAATTGGTTAAGTATAAGTTACTTAACCCCATTAAATTATCATATTAAATTAGTTAAGTATTGGTTACTTAACCCCATTGGATTACCATGTTTAGATTGGTTAAGTGTTTAACTTAACCCCGTCGAATTACCGTGTTTAGATTAGTTAAGTATAGGTTACTTAACCCCATCTAATTACCATGTTTAGATTAGTTAAGTCTTAATTACTTAACCCCATCTAATTACCGTGATTAGATTAGTTAAGTCTTAATTACTTAACCCCATCTAATTACCATGTTTAGATTAGTTAAGTCTTAATTACTTAACCCCATCTAATTACCAAGTCGGATTAGTTAAGCGTAAATTACTTAACCCCATCCCCTAATTGTCTTGTATGGTTAAGTGTCATTAAGAAATCAAGCCCGGTCCCACTTAACCTACCCATTTGTGTCATATCGGTTAAGTGTCATTAGTCAACTTTTATTAACCTTATCATGTGGCATTAATTTAATTAATGCACTCTCAACCTCTCACATTAGACCTTGTTGTGGTTACTAGTTAACCCGGGCGGGTCCGGGTAGATTTACACCACAACCTAGTCTAACCTCGGGTCTTAAGCGCGACATGACCAACTTCTCACATTGGATCCTATTGTTTGTAGCCACTAGTTAAGCCAGGCGGGTCCGGGTAGATTTATGCTACAAGCTCAACCCAACCTCGAGTTGGCCACTTTCATGTTTGGTCTAGTGTCTTTTTTTTACACTTACAACCCACCCATGTCTAGTTCAAGTTCCATGTTTCCCCACGTGTCATGATCATATTTAAATGTATCATGAATGTCACGTTCTCATGTAAGCCCCATGTCAAGTTTTTCATGTCATACCCACGTTTTTCCTAAGCTGCCCAAACGTATTTCCAACCCAAGTGGAAGCGAGTCACATAATAGGGTATTATGCCAACATATTGGCCACAAACATGCATAGTATCATAAGGGAATTTGGCCACAGGCATGCATAGTATCATAAGGGAATTTGGCCTCAAGCATGCATAGTTTCATAAGAGGATTTGGCTACAAACATGCATAGTTTCATAAGAGGATTTGGCCACAAACATGCATAGTGTCATAAGTGAATTTGGCCACAAACATGCATGATACATAAGGGGTTTGGGTTCATTTACATGCGTAAGCCCCAAAGTCAAATCTTTGCCAATGTTTCACAAGTCAAATGGTTCCCAAAGGTTCATGCTAGCATTCCATAGATAAAGATTCAAACTTGCAAGATATACTAGGTTATACATAACATGAGTGGCATGATTAAGTCGCTAAAACATAACCCAAAGTCATATGTTCATGCTAAAGGGGCAAACTAGGTTTACATGGGTTAACATACTCATGTTACATCCCATTTTATCCCATGTCACATTAGAACCACCGTTAGAATCTACAAGTAGCTAGAACTTACATAGCGAGGCTTAGGAAAGGATCATGCATTCTCTTGACGAAGAAAGGTGGCTCCTTTGATGAAGAATCGTCATGAAATCGCCATAGCAACGTTGATTCGGCCTCGATTTGGTGTAGCAAGCTTGCACCTTTCACTTCGGATCCGATTTGCATGCATAGTCTCTTGGAGTTGGAGATGGAGGCCATGGTCAATGGGGATTTGGGCAACACTTCGTGGCATGAGTGATTTGTGAGGGTTTAGGGTAGGCTTAGGGGTCTTTTTATAGAGATTAGAAGTAGTTTAGGCTGTTAGATTAACCCTAGGATAGATCCAAGCCCTCAAAAATCGTCACAAGCCTCCAAAACCGAGCCAAACAGCAAAACAGGTGCACCAGGTTGCCTGGGTCCGACCAGGCAGGTCGACCCCCAGGTCGACTCTGGGGTCGACTCCCCAGTCGACCTGGTTGGCAGGGGTCGACTCCCCAGTCGACCTCCCCTGGTCTGGCGGGAAATTTTCCCGCCTCTTCTGTATTCTGAAATTTGAATCTGTTTTCGTTTTCGAATTTTTCGTGAAACTTCGCGAGGTCATATCTTGGTCATACGGACTCCGATTTACGAAATTTCAGACTCTATTTCGCGTATTTTTCCGAGACGAACGTAATGGCGCAACCCGTTTTCCCTGATTCATATTTTAACATTTAATTCTGCCTTGATTCTTGTCTTAGCATGTTGTAAAAATCCGGGTTGTTACACTTTTCAAAAAACATCTTTTCTAAGATCGGATTATACAAATACGTTAATTATAATCTTGGCACTCTCAACTCATTCTAGGGCATTAGTAACCTCATCTCTAACGAGTTTTCTCATTCTAGGATGCTGCTGATCCTATCTCTAATGAGTATTCTTATTGGATATTACTAATCCAATCTTTGATGAGTATTTTGTTCAGTTCTAACGAGTTGTACCCCAAAGATTTGAGCTAACCAGAGCTCTGATACCAACTGTAACGGCTCGGAATTTGTCCGGACTCAACCGATCGCAAAATCGACTAAGATCGTTCAAAACCCGAATACGTTAACTCTGGGAATACAACAACATCAGAACAATAAAAGAAGACTTTTATAAACATTACAATAATGTTACATCAGAGTACAGAACATATCAGAGTACATTGAATAAAATTACAGCGGAAGATAAATTTCAATAAATTAATACAATACACAGCAGAAGACTTTCTATGCTCTAGACACAGCTTTAGGCTTCGATCCAGAATCCTGCTCAAGAGATAAATATCTGCAAAAAGCTACTCGACTGCCCACGTGGAAAAGAGGGCACCTGAGTTTGAAAAGTGAAACAAACTATGAGTCAGTCATGGGACTGGTGTATGAATTCTTAACTAATATAACTAATAGCAATAAGGCAAATCCAAGGACCACGCCACTAACGCGGAATGGGTTATATTCCTATGGATTGTCGGTGCATAAATTAAAGTAAATCGTTAAACAACGCAATTCTTTTTAGAAAAATGGAATCATCATAAGACTCAAGTCCCATCATACAATGCAACGCAAAGAAGAGGATAGAGTTTTACCTTATGATGGTTAAACATGCTTGGTACAAAAAAAACGGGTATGATATTATTGCTAGTGTATATAAGTTTCAAAAACATTTCAAAGTTAATGTATCAATCCTAGGAAGCATAGCTACCATATACTATGTCTCCATACTAGTAATATAATCAAGTCCGTAGGGTCGTATTGGGAATTAGGTTTCCATCATGAGTCAAGGCTAGGAACGATCTCCTTACTGATTTGAGACACTCTAGCTAATGTCTCGGGATCCCCCGTAGTGAATCCTTGGAAAGCTGCAGGGTCAGTCCACACATACGATTTTGCGGATTGGCAATTCCTGAACACACGTTTCCCAGTCCTATATGACCTAACGAATCTGAAAAATCAAAGTTTCAAAGCGGAAAGCAAAAGTTATGGCCAAATGAATTTTCAAAAAGGTCGCTATGGAATTTATGTAGCCCGTGAAATTTGCCATTTTGCAAATGACCTCGGAATTCGACGAAACCACTTTTGTTGGATCCAGGATGTGAAGTTATTGCTAGGTTTCAAATTTCATAATTTTTGAAGCTAGTATGTGCGTGTGGCAAAGAAAAACGTGTTTTGGTCAATTATAGTTAAATTGGATCGACCAGAAATGGGCCTTTTTGCAAACGGTCTCAGAATTCGACGAAACTAGTTTTGTCGGGACCGTATCGTCAAAACATAGCTAGATTTATTTTTCTGGAATTTTTCGAATCAGTATGTGGCCCTGGCAAATTGAAATGTACGTTCAAATTGAATATTGAATGTTATATATTTTAAATCAAAGGAAAACTGACTGAAACATTCGAATGGGCCTTTGAAACATATCCCATTGTGTTCGAAATGGGGGTAAAACGCTAGGGACGACAGTCGTTGGGTTTGGATTGGGGTTCGTGTGTGAAAGGGGGTATTTTCGAAATTTAAAAATATTTAAATAAATGGAAAATTCTCATTGGCCCATACGATTTTCTCTCTCCCCGACTCTACCAGGCGCACGACGGAAATCGATTCTTACCTTCTCTCCTCTTTTTCTTTTGATCCGCTCAATGAAATCCAACACCACAGTTATGGTTTTTGTAGTACTTCTCACGATCATCAAATCCATATAAGTATTGGATTTTTTCGTGCAGAATTGAAGGAGAATTTGAGCTCAAAAATCGAGACCTTCATCTCGCCGCCGCTATCAAACAGGGCCACCGAAGTGGGCCCCGCTCCAGGCGCCAGTGCGCCTCTCTCCCCTCTTCCTCGCCGCGAAGGCCGATCGTCGATCCGCTTCACCGTTTGATCGAAAAGATCAAACCTAGTTTTGAAGAATTCGGAGAGGTAACGGCTGAGTTAATTTTCAACTGTTTTAACACCTTTAAACCGTTGCAAACATTGAAAAATCATATCTTTTTCGTGTATTGACGAAATTCGATAAAACAGGAAACATCGTGACCGTGTGGACGTCTTCTATATTCTAGAAGAGACCGCATATTTTTCTGAGCCTTCTGCTATTTTTGGTGGAGTGGAACCCAATGTGAGATTTCTAATTTATAAACGATATGCAAATCGACGATGTATAAATTATATAGTCGATGTATGTGTTATATAAGCGTTGCACACCTCATGTATAAGCGTTGTATAAGCTGTACGTTCAATGTATAAGTTATATATGCGTTGTAAAAATTATATACGTGTTGAAATAGAAGTGAAATGCTATATATATATATATATATATATGTACGCCCCTCGTCCACAAACCATGGACGATATTTATTGGTTGTTATTGGTGTGAAAATTGATTGATAGCGAATGGTTGATTGAAATTGTTTGTGGTTGAAATTGATTGATTGTGGTTGAAAAATACCCGTTTGTGGTTGAGAAATATTTGGTTGAAAACACATAGGATTAGTTTATGGAAATGAAAAAATATACATGCCGCCTGCGTGCGAACTAGATGCATGATTCCCCATTGTCAAAAGCTGCGAGGCTTTAAGGTAGAGCGAGGAGCCGTACTAGGGACGGTCCTGGTTTTAACTACCCTGCCGTTATGCTGCCGAAATTTTGAATAATATTCATGTGTTAGAATTATTTTCCTGTATTGAAGCTATATTCGTCTGTTGAATAGAAAACCTTCATGTGTTGAATCGATATTCATTCGTTGGATAGAAATTCATGTGTTGAATGGTATTCATGTTTTAAATATAAAAATCACCTTTTTATCTATATATAGAAACTATAGAAAACCTTCATGTGTTGAATCGATATTCATTTGTTGGATAGAAATTCATGTGTTGAATGGTATTCGTGTTTTAAATCTAAAAATCACCTTTTTACTCTATATATATAAACTATAGAAAACCTTCATGTGTTGAATCGATATTCATTCGTTGAATAGAAATTCATGTGTTGAATGGTATTCGTGTTTTTAATATAAAAATCACCTTTTTATCTATATATAGAAACTATAGAAGACCTTCATGTGTTGAATCGATATTCATTCATTGGATAGAAATTCATGTGTTGAATGGTATTCGTGTTTTAAGTACAAAAATCACCTTTTTATCTATTTATATAAACTATAGAAAACCTTCATGTGTTGAATCGAAATTCATTCGTTGAATTGTAATTCATGTGTTGAATGGTATTCATATTTTGAAATAAATTGTTTTATAATAAAAATCCAATTTTGATCATCAATATGAAATATATAAAATAATCTTGTTTTGAAATAAAATGTTTTATAATAAAAATCCTATTTTTACCACCTATATTAACTATATAAAATAGTGGACTTTTGAAATAAATTGTTTTACATTAAAAATCACATTTTTATTATATACATGAATTGTTAAAAATAGTGAAGTGTTGAAATAGAAGACAGTTAGATAAAAATATCATTTTTATCAAATGTATGAAAACCATATAGTTTTGAAATCGAAGAATCGATATATATATATATATATATAGAATTGAAATATACCGAATAACGAAGATGCAGTTCGTATTTTTAAACCGTGATTTCAAACGATTAGTGCGGGAGATCCAACCATCGGATTTTCCCGAAACCGCAACCGTTGGGTTCACTTTGGAAATATCTTTCCAACGACACCAACTTTGTAAAAATCCAACAGTTGGATTGTCTGGAATGTTTAATTCAAATCTGAAGAAAAACAGCGCCAGAATCGATTATATTTATATATATAAATATAATTATATTAAATCGAATAACGACGCTGCAGCTCGTATTTTGAAATCGAAACTTCAAACGATTATACCGGGAGATCCGACCGTCGGATTTTCCCTAAAATGGAACCGTTGGATTCGTTTTGAAAAGATCTTTCTAATGATGTAAATTTTGTGAAGAACCAACGGTTAGATTTTCAGATATGTGTAAATCAAATCTGGAGAAAAACAGTGCCACGGCCGCGTTATGGCCCGAAGCGTCGTTTTGAATAAATTGGCTATATTAAAATAAATAAAAATAGCGATAAATCGATACAAAATATTATAAACGATATGGATGTGAAATTTAGAAACTAACTGAAGGTTGGCTGAGTCGAATGGTTTCCGAGGTGTTGATCTGATGTTGGTTTCGGCCTTTGGGGTTAATATTTGGGAAATCGTCCTCTTACTGATTGACGGTTAGTGACTAATGAATTGAAATGATGCGTAGTAGTGTTTGTGTAGCACTTGTTCATTATATACGCGAGTTGCTCAGAAATACCGGGTTTATCCCATTCTGAATAACTGAATCGACGATAAGAGATCGAAGATGAAGACGGTGGTCGAAGACCGGAGATCTTCACCTCGTTTGGATGGTAACCGAGGTCCTGATTGGGAGGCATCCCGAAATATGGATAATGAGTGGTGATCGTCCAGACGTACGTGGAGGTCGATGGGTTTGCGAGGTATATAGTGCCTCCGGTTTCGTTCAGACCCAGAACGGACTTGCAAATGGACAGTGTGTCTGACATTGGAATTTATTCTGTGTGATTGATAGCCATCAGTTGCACGATGTGAATTGCCTGTGTGGCATGCTAAGATGCAGTGATCATGGCTTCCGTTGAAAAGCAAAGTCTTGTGGTGATGATCAAAGCACCGCCTGTGTGGCGTAGCTTCGTGTACAACATGAATTCGCGAACCTCACACCCGGTATGAACCAGAAACGGGAGAAAGGACCTCAGGGAGGACATGCGTTTCTTTCTAACTAGAAGTGGCGTCAGTTGTTTTACACGCCCTGACGAGTTTGACTTATGTGTTTGTTACTGTTGCGAGGCGCCTCGGTTAGATAGGACGATCCGGGTCCGATGGAGTCATTCGTTGGCTCATTTATGCCCCATAGGGCGGGGAAACGCATTGTTCAGGCATTTTAATCCACATCGGTGGACCGGCCCTGACGATCCAAGGGTTTGACTGAGTACTTGCCCTGAGACTCGGGCTAGACAGTCTCGAATTCGGTAAGGACTATCTTTTGCCTTGGTTCATGACGGAAGTCCAATTTCCAAATACATGACTGTGCGGTTTTGATTGTATATAAATATATGGTGACATGATATATGGTACCCATGCCGTCTATGATTGATAGTTATGATTGAAATTGTTTTTGAAACATATAAACACTAGTAATAATATCAAATGCTTTTGTTTTATTCGTATCAATCATGTTTTGGCCATTATAAGGTAAAACTCTATCCTCCGGTTTGCGTTGCATTGTGTGATGCGAACTGAGTCTTATAATGGCTTCATTTTTATAAAAAGCATTGCGATGTTTAAAAGAATGATTTATTTTAAAGCACTGGCAATCCATTGGAGTAAACCCGTTCCACGAAAGTGGCGTGGTCCTGTGATTAGCTATATTTTAAATGTGTTGAGTAGCTTTCTCATACAAGTCCCTTGACTGACTCGTAGTTTGTTTCACTTTCAAACTCGGGTGCTCCTTTTTCTACATGGGCAGCCTTGTATTCAGGTTTAGCTGGCTTTATCCGGATAGCTGGAGCTGAAGATGGAATCTATCATTTATCTCTTTTTAGGCTGTTCAGCTCCTATTGTACATATTATGTTTGTTTTCCGCTGTAGACATTTATGTATAGTTGAACTGTATTTGTACTAAGTATGATCCTGTATACTGTGTAACTCTGATGATTACGTTTATCCAGTATATTCTATTGTTCATTATTTGGTGTATTTATTTAATTCTATTCTGTTGTTATCTGTCTATGTGTTATATTCTAAAGATTACCCTTGCCGCCGTCAGTACGGGGTTTAGGGTCGTCTCACCTGACTCCCCTTCAAGGTAGCTACTCCAATCTTGGGCCGCAGTAGCCACACATCCATTCGATTTGAAGATCGTCAGTCTTCAATCACCGTCTTCAACTCTTCGACTTATGTCGTCGTATAATCATTTGAAATGGGATTGAACTTAGACCTTTCAAATGATTCTCGTATATATATATATATATATGTGTGTGTGTGTGTGTGTGTGTGTGTGTGTGTGTTAAAACCATTTCATATCGTTATTATTATTTAATAAAGATCAATTGCTATTTTTATTTATATAAAAATAGCCCAAATTAATTTAACGACGCTTCGGGTCAATGGGCGACCTTGGCGCTGTTTTCACCCAAATTTGTTTTACACATTTTTCTAAATCTAATCGTTGGATTTTAACACAATTCATATCGTTGGAAAGATCTTTGCAAGGCGAACCTAATGGTTTTAGTTTTGGGAAAATCCGACGGTCGGATATTTTGGTATAATAATTTAAAGACACGATTCCAAAACGCCAACTACCACGCTCATTCGTTTGATTTTAATTTATATATATATATATAATTATATATAATACCTTCACCCCTTTCATTAACGTAATTAACACAACAAGTAATGAATGTTTTGTTTCACAACATATCGATATATTTATAATGTGTAATGAAATGTATTTTATTACACTATATCTTGCAAACAACAAATATTCTTATTTATATCCACTATTGATATATATCATAACACACAACCATGTTTATTTTTATTTTTTTCAATTTCCATACATATCCTATACGCAAAATGTATATTTTTCTTTCAGCTTTCAATTTACACAAAAATTGTATATTTCGTGTATCATTCCAATTACAACAAAAATAGGTATTTTTGTGTTTCATTTCCATTACAACAAAAATGAATATTTTTGTACGTCATTTATAATAAAACAAAAATGAGTATTTTTGTGTCATTTCAATTTTTAACAAAAATGCAATATATTTTGGTGTCAACTTCAATTCTACAAAAATAATAACTTTGTTAATCTTTTAATGAAAACTAATTCATTTAAAACTAAATTTCCATTGTTATAATTTTCACTGAAAATCTATTTACATAAAGTGTAAATTTCATATCTTTATTCTTTTTAATGAAAATCCAATTCAATAAAAAGTAAATTTCAATCGTTATAATTCTCAGTGAAAAACTACTTACATAAAAATGCAAATCTCATATCTTTAAACTTTTAATGGGATCTAAATTTTCACCTTTATCTAATTACATAAAAATACAATTTTTCACTTTTAATCTAATTACATGAAAAATGTAATTTTTCCTTTTTAATCTAATTTGCATTAGAAAATGTAACTTGACTCTTTAATCTAATTTACATTAAAAATGTAACTTTTCTCTTTAATCTAATTCACATTAAAAATGTAATTTTGATTACAATGTAAAAGTCTCCCTTTTAATTACATTAAAAATGTAGTTAACATTACGGTGTCAAAATCTTATCTTTTTATTACCTTAAAAATGTAATTAACATTACATGTCAAAATCTTATTTTTTATTACACGTCAAAATCTTATCTTTTAATTACATGTCAAAATATTTCCTTTTTATTAAATTAAAGATGTAATTAAGATTACCATGTAAATTCTATTTCTTCTTATTACATTAAAATGTAAATAATTTTGCAGCGTCGAAATCTAATCTTTTAATTACATAAAAATGTAATTTTAATTTAAATGACAAAATCTTATCTTTTTAATTACATAAAAATGTAAAAAAAATTATTGCGGTGTCAATCATGTTCATTTCTAATTTAACACATAACGCCATTTCTAATTTAATACATAACGGTGTAAATAATGTCATTTCTAATTTAATACATAACGGTGTAAATATTCATTTCCTAATTAACACATGACGGTGTAAATATTCATTTTCTAATTAACACATGACGGTGTAAATATTCATTTTCTAATTGACACATGATGGTGAAAATATTCATTTTCTAATTGACATATGATGGTGAAAATATTCATTTTCTAATTGACACATGACGGTGAAAATATTCATTTTCTAATTGACACATGACGGTGAAAATTATACTTTCCTAATTATATTTACAAACAAAAGTGAATTTCATGCTTTACAAACAAATGTCAATTTCTATTTACAAAACAAATGTAAATATTGTCACTTTTTTTTTACAAACAATCTAAATAATGTTTGAAATCTTTTGTTTGTGTTCCTGCATTACAACATAATAAAAGAAAATGAATTTTTTTATTATTATTTACACAACAAAGTCATGCCCTTTTTATTAACAAAGTTACAATAAAGTTGCAATCTTTTTATTAATAAAGTTAAAATCTTTTTATTTATAAAAACAAAGAAAATGAAAACTTTTTGATTAACAAACCAAGTTACAATATTTAATTAACAAAACAAAGTTACAATTTTGAGTTACAAAAAAAGTTACAACTTTGAATTACATAGTTGAAATCTTTGCTCATATAAATAAAAGTAAATTTTTTTTAATTTAAACAACAGTAAAATCTTTTAATTTAACCAAATGTTAATTCCTTTTTATTTACAAACGAAGGTGGAAACTTTTCATTTTCAAAACAAGGATTAAAACTTTTCATACACTGATTCAAAATAAAATTCAGATCTAAATTACAACCATCACATACAATCACAAACAATCAATTTTGATTTTAATCTATAAACAAAAAAAAGGGAATTCGGGTTTTACAAAACCAGATCTATCACATACGAACAGTACAATCAGTCACCAATCACAAACAATAAAATTTAAGTACAACAATCTCAGATACGATTATATAAACAAGTATTTATGAAATTCAATCAACAAGGAATAAAGCTAAATTTTTAAAAAGTAGAAATCTCACATCTTTATTGAGTTCTGCGCTGTTCAGATCCCAAATTTGTCAAAAATTCAACTTGCTCAGAATCAGGTCTAGTAAGTTTCATCGCGTAGATCTTGGTCTCACGATCGTGGAGAATCAAAAATCGTTCAGTTTCGAGTTCGTATGAGTGAGACATGGTTAAATTAAGATTGGTAAAAAAATTTAATTAATTAATTTGTAAAGTCAATGCTTTGAAAAAGTCAACCTACCCTTCATCTCCTTCCTCCACATTCCAAGTCCAAAACAAAAACCATAGTGTTCAAAATTAGGTATCCATTTATCTCGAAATTGGAGGAGCTTGAAGAGGATCGGAAGGTGGCACATCGGAGAGGGAGGACAGGGCTACGTGCACCGGGAGCATGGGTGGCTACAATGGGGCCATGGTGGTGCGGTAGGGGCTGGTTGGCTGCGGGTTAGGGTGTATTTTCTGGCCAAATTACTTATCTAAATCCGATCATCACCTTATGGAATTAAAGCTTGTGTAAATCTCTATAATAAGTTCAAAAGAATCATTCGATTTCATTGACAGGATTGGGAGAAATTGAGGAGAGAATTTCGTGTATTTCTGGCCATAGAAAGGGTATGGCGGCTGCTGCAAATATGAAGGAGGGATTAGGGTTCTAATTTGTCTAATATTTATATTATTATATTCACTAATTACCCACTAAGGCCCGTTTATCAATTTTGCCCGATTTCAGGCCAACGACTGTCGTTCCTCCATATTTAACCCCATTCCGGACTCATCTAGCTATGTCCCACAGGCCCAATTGACTGTTTTGACCTGGGTTTCTTTAATTTAAAATATTTACTTTTATTTTTAATTCAACCGTACGAGTAAATTCACCGGGGCCACATACGAACTCAGAAAAATCCAGAGAAATTATTTCTGGCTTTGTTTTGACGATACGGTCCTAACAAAATTAATTTCGTTGAATTCTGAGCCTATTTGAAAAATGGGCTTTTTCAAGTCGATTAAAATTGACAGAAATTGACAAAACACATTTTCTTTTGACACGGTCACAAATAAATTATAAAAATTCTAGAAAATTAAACTTAGCAGTAATTTGACATTCTGAATCCAACAAAAGTGGTTTCGTCGAAAACAGAGGTCGCTTGTAAAATGACTATTTTCAAAGCGTATATATTAAATATTAAAAAAATATTTTTAAACAAATTATTTCCGAAACTCGAAATATATAAGTGTTTATACTTTTTAAATGTAGAAACTTCATTCTGAACTCAATGGAAGTGGTTTCGAGTCCAAATTCCTTTGTATGCAAAAAGTAGCATTTTTGACCTTTATATATTATGTATATAAATTTCATAGCGACCTTTCTAAATTTTAATATTGACATAACTTACAAACTACAAACTGAAATCTAAATTTCATAAATTCATTATAAAGATATCATCAACACGGTTCTAGCGTTTCTTGTTTCGTCTAATTTTGACTTATAATGAATTTTATATATTTTTCCAAAGTTGAAAAACGAATTTTGAAATTACCGCGCCATTTCGGGCTCGGAATAGAATTAATATAAATTTTAAGTTTTACTTCGAATAAAATAATTTTTTTTAATCTTTATTACTTAAAATAAATTATTTTAAATATCAATAACTCATTAAATTAACTTAAAATAAAAAATTTAAATTGGCCCCAAAATTCAGGGTTGTTACACTTCTTTAACAATAGAAGATTCCGTCAGAAACACTTGGGATCCTGAAGCTTCGGCACTTAAAGAACAAGGGGCATGAACAGAAACAACGTTATGAACCTCTTTCTCAAGGGGTTGAGCTCGTTCATCTACCGATATTCTCCTACCTTTCTCCAAAGCGTCACGATCGCTTGCCTCAAGGAGGGCCTCTTGAAGAACACTATCTTCCTTACCCTTGGAATATTTAAGTGCCTTCTCCCCGACAAGAGCCAATGTGCGAGGGAAATCCTTGTTCAGATAACTCAAACTTCCACAGTTTATAATACTAAGGGTGTAAAATCAAAATAGGGTCTCATTAGTCTTAATTCTGGTTTGCTCAAGATCACCAGCTAACCTCGCTTTATCTTCTTCCAAGGTTTCAGGAACCTTACTTTTGGAAATAAGTTTATCTTCAAGTACCGCCTTCTCCTGCCAGCAAGAAACCACAACCTGTTGTATAGAAGTCAATTGAGATTCAGCAGATTTGCGGTTGGTTTGAGCCTCAGAAAGTTGTTTTTTGATGGCTTCAATCTCTTCCTGGAGTTTTCCGTTGTCAGACTCCGATTTGCTAACCCTGCTGTTCCCGTCCTTGGAGGATGCAATTCCGGTTGCTTGACTTTCGATTACACGGATCAATTCAGCCTTATCATTCACAAGAAGCTCAATGCGCTCAAGATATTGAGTATTCAGCCAATGGAATTTGAAGCAGAATCTGTTCCAAGAATCCAATCGATCTTTGGAAGTATCTTTGGCCTCTTCAAGCTGGATTTCAAGCTGATCCTTGACATTAGCGAGTTGGGTGGTCATATAATTTTTTATGGTGCTTAGCTCCCCGACGGTACTCTGGTCATCATACGGAAACATTTCTAAGTCGAGATCCATTCCTCTTAAGTCCCAATCTCCATACTGATCCTTCAAATTTGGATTACTAGGGGCAACTTCATAAGGAGGCCTGTCGAGAATCGCTTGAATCTGGCAGACAGAGGACACATTAGGCATGGAGGATGTAACCGATGGTTCCAGAGGGACCGATGAACTTGGACATAAAAGTTTGGCTGGTTCAAGAGATCCACCGAGCACATCCTTATCTTGTTTGTTATTGTCTTCTCTCCCCTCAGCATCCTGGGTTTCTCTTTCAGATACTTGAGAATGATCATGCTTCTTCTTCTTCCATAAACTCGCCAACGGTGCTTTGAGAGTATGTTGTGTTAGAGGGTCTGAGGATGATAAGAGACACTTGGAGTAGCGAGAAAGACTGGACTATAGAATAATTTGTGGATTGGCAAGGGCAACTTGCCGGGAAAACTGTTTGATAAAGATGATCCATTTCCTATATCTAAGAGGAAAAAGAAGATCTTAGCACCTGAATCGTGGAATACAAAGAAAGAAAACAAGAATAGGATGTACCCTAAATGCAAAAAAATAAGAAGACCAAAAGAAGTTCTAGGCTTTGTGAGATATCCCTTTGGCCACGAAACAAAGGGTTTTTTGGTAAATTCTTGCGATAAAGGTTCGAAACATAAATGTTCAAGTAACAATGTTACCTTGAATAAGGTCTTCAGCTTAGTCAAGGGGATCAAGGCCTTTAAAAGTTTCTGAACCATCTTCTTCTTGATTATCCTTAGTAGGAAAACTTTCTCCAACCTCCAAGGCTTCTTTAGAAGTCACTGCAGTTTCATGAGGCTGCTCCTCTTCCTGCACTTGATCCAAGGTGGTTTTTGAAGAAGTCACATTTGCATTTCCTTAGACGACTTCCTCTAAAAAAGGCCCCTCTTTTTCAGACAAGACTACCGAAGTCACAAGACCTTTGTTCTTTGGAAGCTTAGACACTACCTTTTTGGAGAAAACCGGTTTGCTTTTGAAAGACGCCTTGCTGCTCCCTACAGGGCTCGAGCAATCCTTTCTTGAAGACTTCTTGGCAGGGGATTTGTTAGTAGCGTCTTTTCTGTCAGGAGTATCCACCGCGAAGATGCGCAAGGAAGGAAGCAGGTCATATTGCCGTAAAAACACTCCAGTAATCAGGAATTTCCTGTTTCTCCTGCTCTCGTCAACAACTAATAGTGAATTGCATAAATCTTGGTCAAAGGGTATACTTTGATCAGGAAGCACTACAATATAACCAAGAGATTTATTTATTTATTTAAAAAAAGAGGGGGGAAAGAGGAAGTCTAAAGAATAAAAATACTCACAGCCTTCCATCTAAACGCGGCAGAAATTATTAGGACATCGGACAAAGAAATAGTGATTGGGAAATCCTCATACACTGTCCACTAAGCCAGTGATTATTTTCGAACCCCGACTCTCCACAAATAAAAACGAAGGGCGCTGGTTCCTTTTCCTAAAAGCATACAACGAGCATATGTACTTAAATGAATGAGCCCGATGTTTTTCCTTCATAAAAAGGATATAAAGGCCTATCAAAATTGCATAACCGTTAGGATGTAACTGGTACGGGGCAATAGCCAGGCTCCGAAGAATCATTTCTATATAAGGATTAAAAGGAGGAATCGCTCCGCTTATCAGCATGCCGCGATTAACAACAACATATCCTTTGGGAGGAATATCTGCAAATTCCTTCTCTCCAGGTAGTTTGGCTTCTTCTTTCTCCAAGATTCTGAATATATTGCACAATTGTTGGAACGAGCTGGAAGAAAGCTCCGTCTCGTGGCTCTCATAAGGTATGCTAGAAAGTGCACAAGGTTGTGGGAAATCTTGGGAAGCACCAGTTAAAGAGGCAATATTTGGCACAGACACAGCTCGATCAGACCCTCTGGCTTGGTCAGACAAAGTTCGACTCTTGAAATTATGGGTTTATAAAAAAGAACATTTTGTTCAAGCTCGTATGAATTTAAGAAAGGCTACTGCAAAAAAAAAGAGAAAAGAAAACACTTACTTGGAAACCCTGCGACAGCTTGGTTAGGATTGTAAGAACCTTTAAGAGATCCACAAAGGTAAATCTCTCTAAACACTTAGAAATACCAAAACTGCATTTAGAATAACCAAATTCATACTTCAAATTGGGCCAAAGTAAGATCAAAAAAAGAATTACTTATGGGCGAGAGAGCAACCACAAATCCAGGCAAATAGGCTGGCCAAACCAATCTCGAGATTGCGGAGGCCTTGATAGGAGTAGTGTGCACGCATGAAAATCAGAGCAACGAAAGAAATGAAGTAATCGAGAGTTATGAAAAGAATCAGAACAACAAAGAGGATTGCTCAGAACAACGCCGCCACTGAAAGTTTCTCTTGGGGAGAGAAGAAAATTGGAAAACGATATATAAGGAAAAGCCAGAAGGGTTAGCAAATCAAAATAGTATGTCCGTCCAGTCGCTTATACGTGATAATACGGACAAGCGGCCCTATGTTCTTGCTAATGAACTCAACATTCGAGCAATTGGGGATTCATTCAAACAAGTGCATATAGGTGGGCCATGTGAGAACACCACCGCCATATGGAATTTGAGTTGAACCACCAAATCTTTTCGAAGTCTCGTATACCAGTTTACAGGTGTACATGATAAGCCGGTCGGTTACGTACAAATAAGTAAATAAGGGGGAAGATTAAAAGGCATGCATCCAGAGCATTCTCACCACGTCGACTTAGTACTCGATTGCACAAAGAAGTGTCCCGTCAAATTCCAGCTGGCACCCCACAATTCGACCATTCGCATGATAAGACACATCAGACTTCTCGCTCACAGGAAGGGACGATGCCAGTTTACCACAGCGGAACAATCCTAAGTTTTGCATGAACGACCCTTCGATAAGCCGAGTTAGACCTGCCAAACAATGTTGTGATCAATTATGTCGAAGCTAGTAATTCTTTGCCAAAAGAAACTACGGACTTCGAGGGGCAAGTGATAATTCCTCAAAAAATTCATACGCATATTGAGTTACAAGATCTGAGTAGGAGCTATAAAACGAACACCTTCAGGGTCGATCGCGCATAGTATTGTCCAAGGCGTTTGAGTGACTCATAAAGGATGGAAGGAAACTACACAGAGCAAGGCCGAAACCCGAAAAAAGTCATGATTCGGGCGCAGAAGCTAAGGCCAGTCGTTCACATTGGAATAAAGCCGCTCGAGAATCAAATCAAAGCAAGTCGCCCACAGCAATGGAAGACGCTTGACCTAATATTAAAGTTCTGTCGCACGTATCAGAGCAGGAGTCAAGGTCGCGCGTGCAATTAACAACCGCTTATGGATTGCAACTCCTATCGCTCATATGGTCCTCCTAGTCGAACACCAATACTTTGATTAGAAACCACGTACCGGTTGGTCGTACACCAGTTCTTAGAAAGAGCGCACTTGCATCTCAAGTCGCAAGCCTTGGTCAGTCACCTCCAGACTAAAAAGGTTATTGCATGCTCACTCAGGATCAGACTTAGCCGCATCAGAAAATCATGATCATCCGTCTACCGAAAACGTTCGCTCCTATAAAGTCGCTCGCAGATGACGATTGGAAACAGCTACGGACAGCTGGCTACAGCTAGGCGATGACACGTTTGTAGTTAATGGGATGAACGACCCATGGCCTACATATATAGATTTCTGATCACTTACTCAAGGGAGCTCACCTATAAATACGCCATGGCTGCCTGCGTAAAAGGGATCCAATCTTTCTAGCGACAAAGTGATGCTAAATTCTATCCTCGGTGACTCCTCAAACACTTGGAAGTAATGATCATCTTCTTCACTCGAAGTATTATCACCCATTTGGCCATGGCGTCAAGTATAACCTTGTAACTAGGGGAAACAAAGACATCTTCCTTCTCAATCATTCATCCACCCTTCTCCTCCTCAAACTCTACCATTCTCTCATAGAATCCCAGGATCGAAATGTATGAATGGGAGTATATTGAGTGGGTATAGAGATGTATGAAAAATGAGAGTTTATGTATTTTGTTATCCTCGTTATAAGAATGCAAGCTATCTTCTAGTGGATGTAGGCCTAATATAAGGCTGAACCACTCTAAGCCTTGTCTCTATTTTATCGTCCTCGCATTTTCATTTTCGATTATTGTTAATTACGACTCCACTTATTCCCTTACCATTTTGATGAAGTACAATTTTAGTACCTTTGGTGTTTAAGCCATTTTTTGGTGTAAACATTTTGGTAGTTTAAAAAAGACCAACAAACAAAACAAATAACATATTGAAATTTGGGACTATACAACTTGCAGGAATGTGAAATATAATATGATGTTTAGATCTAAAAGAGTTCATGTGTCAACTATTTTAAATAGTTGACTGGCTGGAGAAGCATTATTCAAAACATCAGCAAAATCATCCCACAACAATAGGGTTGATGTTGGAAATATATCATGAATTATTTCCTGTCTTCATTCCGTGGTTAAGTCATATAGATTAATTGTTGTACTTGTTAATTATACCAATGTTTGTGGTCAAATTAATTTATGTACAGAGATAGTCTATTTAGGAAAAAGCTGTACAACTTAAAAAGGGACATGAACTTGATATATAAGACGAAGGCAGCATTATAGAATATGCAATTAATTGTAGCACATTGCCATCATTAATTATAACCAAGATTATGTGTTAGTATACATGTAGATTGAATTTGTATGCCATGCAAACGAACGATTGATTTGCATAGTGTACCTGAAAGATAGCTTCACGGTTTTGAACTTTCAAGTTTCATGATGGCTTAAGGAATTAAATATGTTTTAGTCTGGATGACAAATAGGATGTATTTACGGTAAATGAAATGCAAATGAAAATGTATATACTGTAGAGAGAAAAAGGCTATAGTAATGTGAATGATGTCCAAACAATTAGGAGTGATGCTTCAAGCCTCTTTACATCGTCTTTTGTCATTTATCTTAGTCGTATTGGTATCAGATGTCATGGGCTAATTCAACCTCTTTTATGGGGTGGTTGATGGTACTGATGGTAGTTTACAGGACATGATATAAAATGTATGGGTTAGTTTGGTCTGCAGGTTGAGGCGGCATAGATATAATTATCATTTTGTGTGGGCAAACACATAGATATAATAATATGTTTAATCTCATGCAGTAATGGTTAAGTACGTTATCTGCAGTTACCGGTCTTATTTCCGCTACTATCTCGTGTTTAAACTTATTTGAAAAGTAAAGATAATATTTTTAATTTAACATTTTTATTTAAATTACGCTCGTTCTTTTTGTATTTTAGTGTCGTGACTTATAATGAAGCGTATTTATATATAAAAACAAAGTAAAAAATAGAGCAAATCAATTTTTTGTATGTAGTTTACCATACCAAAGTGGAGATATAAAAAAAGATAAGAAACATGGAAGCAACTGACAACACTATAGCATGTTTGACACAGATGATATGATAAATAACTGACAAAACACTTATGTAATTCATTATATAACTGAACAAATAGGAATTATATACAACTACATATAGATATACTCTAGTGACAAATATATCCATACTCTATCACCTTTCCTTGATGTTGTTGGAAACGTGTATGAGCCGTGTAGCAAACACAAATGTTTTATATGAATCAAACACTCAAACTCTCTTTTTTATTTCATGCAAATACAAAAACTACTACTTTCTTTTCTCACAAATAAGAGACAAACTTCTCTTTATCACTCTAGAGCTTCAGTTCTTTTCTTTTCTCTCTTGTTGCTTTGTTTCACTTTGGTGTATATATTAGTTCACATAAAGCTTCATATATATAGGCAATGCATGCATCTTCATTGACATCATCTCTTACATCATTGTCTACTTCCACCAACCACCCCTTTTGAATTCATATGCACTTAGTCTAAGTTGTACACTACACACATTTTCTTCATGCATGCAATAATATAAGATAATATGTCTACCTTATTTTTAGGATGGGTTGGTGAGTTTGAAAAACTTTAACACTCCCCCTCAAACTCAACTTACCATTCCGAGCTTCTTTTTCATTTTATGAAATATCTCCGGTTTCAACGGCTTCGTAAAGATATCTGCTAAATTTTCTTCGGTCTTGCAATGTACTAGCTCCACAATTTTATCGTTCACCTGTTCTCGAATAAAATGATATTTTATGTTGATGTGTTTGCTTCGACTATGTGACACGGGATTCTTCGCAAGTGAAATAGCGGATTTATTATCCACGTAAATAGTAACTGAATCTTCCTTTGCAAGATTTAATTCGCCCAATATATAGCCAAGCCACATAGCTTGACATGTTGTTGCTGCAGCTGCAATATACTCCGCTTCACATGTCGATAGAGCAACTGTCTGTTGCTTCTTTGATGACCAAGAAAATATCGCCGAACCGATATGAAAAGCATACCCTGATGTGCTTTTCCCATCATCCAAATCACCGCCATAATCACTGTCTGAGTAGCCAACTAATTTCGAATTTTGTGAATGAGTGTAAAACAACCCATGATCAAGTGTACCTTTTATGTAGCGCAAAATTCTTTTAGCTTCCATGAAATGATCTTGCTTTGGCTTCTCCATATACCTACTAACCAATCCAACCGCGTACATAATATCGGGACGAGTGAAAGTTAGATACCTTAAACTTCCAACCAAACTTTTGAACAACGTTGGATTTACCAACTCTCTGGTTGAATCAATTCTCAGCTTTATGCTTGCATCTGCTGGTGTGCTCACTGGTTTGCAATTTTCCATTCTGAATTTGCTTAAAATCTGCTCTGCGTATTTTTTCTGTGACATAAAAATCCCCTCTTTGTTTTGCTTGACTTCGACTCCAAGAAAGTACGACATTTTACCAATATCTATCATCTCAAATTCGTTAGTCATAACTTTCTTAAAATCATCAAACATACCAGGGTTATTCCCAGTGAAGATCATGTCATCCACGTACAAGCACACAATCATAATATCTCCCCCTGAATTTGTCTTTGTGTAGAGTGCATGCTCGTATGGACTCTTGACAAAACCATTTTTGTGAAAGTATTCATCAACCCTGGTGTTCCATGCTCGCGGAGCTTGCTTCAAACCATATAAAGCTTTCTTCAGTTTGTAGACTTTGTTTTCCTGGCCTTTCTGAACATATCCAGGAGGTTGCTCGATGTAGACTTCTTCTTCGAGATAACCATTAAAGAATGCTGACTTTACATCCATTTGATAAATCTTCCACTGATTCTGTGCTGCAAGTGCTGTTAGAAGTCTTATGGTATCAACTCTTGCAACTGGAGCATATACCTCATCATAATCAATTCCGTATCTCTGTTTGTAGCCTTTAGCCACTAGCCTTGCCTTGTACTTTTCCACTTCTCCATCTTGATTTGTCTTTGTCTTGTAGACCCATTTGACACCAATTGCTTTGTGTCCTTCTGGAAGATATGTGGGCTCCCAAGTGTCATTCTTCTTTATTGCACCAATTTCTTCATCCATGGCTTTGTTCCACTTGCTTTCTTCACTAGCTTCCTCAAATGTCACTGGATCACATTCAGCCATTAAACAAAATAATGAGTAATCAAAAGTTGTTTGTACCGGACTTGTTGCCTCATAGATATTATCCAGACTCCGCATTCTTCTCGGTACTTCCTCTGAACCATTGCTGCTTCTTGAACTTGATGGCATTGAAGCAGGAGTTTGTTGATTAGGGCTTTCTGGAGGAGTCTGATCATTATTTCCATCACCGTCTATATCAGCGTCATCGTCGTCATTATCATCATCATTAAAGAATAGACCTGCAACTTTTCTTTCTTCCGCGCTCCATCTCCAGTAATCTGATTCTTCAAATTCAACATCTCGAGAAATGATTAATTTCTTTGTGAGTGGGTTATAAAGTCTGTAGGCCTTGCTACTTTTGTCATATCCAGTAAAAATACATTTCTCTCCTTTGTCATCCAGCTTCTTTCTTTTCTGATCGGGAACATGTGCATATGCAACACATCCGAAAATTCGGAGATGTCCAACTGATGGTTTACTACCACTCCATGCTTCATTTGGAGTTATGTTTCGGGCACTTTTTGTCGGACAACGATTCAACAAATAAACAACGCATAGTACAGCTTCAGCCCAAAAGCTTCTTGGCATGTGCTTTTCCTTCACCATACTTCTCGCCATATCAAGAATAGTGCGATTCTTTCTTTCAGCAACGCCATTTTGTTGTGGAGTGTATGCTGTTGTCAACTGGTGATTGATTCCATGTGTCCTGCAAAATTGTTTAAACAAGTTTGAAGTATACTCGCCTCCTCTGTTTGATCTGAGTACCTTCACATAATGTCCACTTTGCTTTTCAGTCATTGCTTTGAACTACTTGAATTTATCAAGAGCCTCTGCTTTTTCTTTCAAAATATATACCCAACTTTTTCTGCTAAAGTCATCAATAAATGTTAGGTAATACCTGCTCCCGCCAAGTGATGTAATATCAAATGGACCAGCTATGTCAGTGTGAACAATTTCTAGTGGCCTCCTAGCTCTCCATGATTTTCCAACAGGAAAACTTTGTCTGTGTTGCTTTCCTCTGATACAAGCATCACATAGTTGATTTGGTTCATTGATTTCTGGCAAACCATCCACCATCTTTGTCTTTGATAATAATTTCAAGCCAGTAAATCCAAGATGACCAAATCTCAGATGCCATAACCATGAATCATTTTTAATGACCGACTTCAAGCATTTTTGCACTTTCGTCTGCATATCAAGTGTGAATAGACGATTCTTTGACATCTCCACATTGGCAATCAACTCTTGAACTTGATTTCTGATAATGAGAGAATTGTCCTGCATCTGTATATTATATCCTTTCTCCACCAGTTGACCAAGACTGATGATATTGGTTTTCAAAGCAGGAATATAATAAACATCATTTATGTATTTTTTTCTCACCATTCTTTGACACAATCGTAATTGTACCTTTCCCTTTGACTGAAATCTTTGAAGAATCGCCGAACGTTACTTCTCCTTTGATGGTGTCGTCTATCTCCATAAATAAATCTTTGTGGCCAGTCATATGATTGCTAGCGCCTGAATCAAGATACCAAACATTCTTCTTGCCTTCTTCTTCTCCTTTGTAAGTGAGGAACATAGCAGTTCCCACATCTTTGTCTTCTTTTGCTGCAGCAAAATGACTTCTTTCTTCTACTTTTGGAGATCTACACTCGTAACTGAAGTGACCGTATTTATTGCAATTATAACATTGTAAATGAGACCTGTCACCTCGTTGTTGAAATATGCCTCTTCCTCGGCCTTTGAAATTTTGACTGCGACCAGATTGTTGATAGCCTTCAGTATTTTGACCTCTGTTAAAAGGTTGCCTTCCACGTCCACGTCCGCCTCGGTAGCCACCTCTATAGCCACCTCTTCCACGAGCATAACTGCTACTGTTTGAATTGTCATTTATGGACACCTTACTTTGCAAAGCCTTCTCTAAATGATCTGCATCATCATACTGGTTCATCCGTTGTTCATGTGCTTGAAGCGAACCAACAAGCTCGTCAATCGAAATTGTGGACAAATCTTTTGACTCTTCGATTGATGTAACAACATAATCAAATTTTCTTGTTAACGAACGTAGAAGCTTTTCCATCACTCGAACATCATCGAGACTTTCGCCGTTTCTTTTCATTTCATTTGTCACCGTTTTTAAACGCGTAACATATTCATCGATGCTTTCCGGACTTTTCATTTTTATATTTTCGAACTCGCCACGTAGTACCTGAAGTCGTACCTTTTTTACTTTCTCAGCTCCTTGGCATGATTTCTGCAGAATCTCCCACGCATTTTTTGATGTTTTTGCTTCCGAGATTTTTTCGAAGGTCGATTCGTCAACCCCTTGAAAAATCATGAACAAAGCTTTCTTGTCTTTTTTTCGGGATTCTTTCAACGCTGTCTTCTCGTCATTGGATAAACGTGTTTCAGCAGTTGCATTTGCGGGTTCGATGTATCCTTTCTCGACAATATCCCAATTATCGTAAGAACCGAGTAGCACCTTCATTTGGATACTCCAGTTCCCGTAATTTGTAGCCGTCAACTTTGGGATTTGTTGTTGCATCATATTCGCCATGAACGGAACCTTCGCTCTGATACCACTTGTTGGAAACGTGTATGAGCCGTGTAGCAAACACAAATGTTTTATATGAATCAAACACTCAAACTCTCTTTTTTATTTCATACAAACACAAAAACTACTACTTTCTTTTCTCACAAATAAGAGACAAACTTCTCTTTATCACTCTAGAGCTTCAGTTCTTTTTTTTTCTCTCTTGTTGCTTTGTTTCACTTTGGTGTATATATTAGTTCACATAAAGCTTCATATATATAGGCAATGCATGCATCTTCATTGACATCATCTCTTACATCATTGTCTACTTCCACCAACCACCCCTTTTGAATTCATATGCACTTAGTCTAAGTTGTACACTACACACATTTTCTTCGTGCATGCAATAATATAAGATAATATGTCTACCTTATTTTTAGGATGGGTTGATGAGTTTGAAAAACTTTAACAGATGTAACTCGAAAAGCAGTGAGTGTTTGAATTTTATCACTCATCATTAAGGTATGCATGTATTTGTTCATAACTTTTATTTATTTATTTATTTATTTATTTTTATTTTTTTTTGTTATTAAAACTACATGTGTGTATAACAGTACAACTGTGGTTATAGAGTATCTTGAATCATGATGCACGTATGAGTATACAGTTAAATGATAAAATTACCATTATACATACAAATATGAGATAAAAGAAAGGTAAGCCAAGGCCATAGACTTTCCTTATTGCCAAATAATTTGGATGACATGGGTTATTTAACAAATAATTTCCTTCAGAAAATGAAGGTCTGGATAAATGCTTAATTGTTGGACTGCTAAATTCACTTACATCAACTCAAACGTATTTCTAGACTCCAGACCTGGGGTGAATTGGTGTGAAAAGATAGAGAACTCATGAAGGTAAAACTATTTCCTAATGAGCAGCTTTTAGGACATCCTCAAATACCTTATCCCTGAGACTAACATGATCCTCTTTGAGAATGACATCTTTATACTTTGCCAATAGTAGATGCGGCTAGTGTTGAAAAATTATGTGGAGGAAGAGGAACAAATTAGAAGAAAATAGAATATTTTATGGAAGGAGAGAAAAAAATACTTTTTATTTCTTAATACTTTCTTCATACATACATCTTATATTCTCAAATGAGTGATTACATCCTTAATTTATACAAGGGACAATCTCCAGACACTTCTTTTTCTAGACTTTTCTTTTACATATTCTCTAGTCTAGATTCTTCTCATTTTAATATGTTTATAATTTATTTCCATTTATCTTGCCCTTTCCTAATACAATAATTAATTATGTCACTAATTAATATTTCCTATTAAAAACCAAGTTTATTTTTCAACATCCCCCCTTAAACTTGGTTTTTCAACTCGTACCAAAAGTTTTAGTTTTTGTATTTTACGTGCTTTGGCAGAAATATAGAAATCATCCAAGCTTTCCTTTTTCTTCTCTTCTTTTTCACCATGAAGATCTTTAACATGATTTCTTGAATCCTTGTTGCAAAGCTCCGTTAAACTCGTCCTCCTTCATTGCCATAAAATACTCCAAAAAGTAAGCTCATCAAATTCCATCTTGGCCCCGCATCATAAATTTTGAATGAATCATACATAATATCTCTCCATTCAATTTCTTTGTATGTTTCCAAAGTTTGACAATCATAAGAGATTCCAAAATATTTTGATTGAAAAATAAAATTATTGCAAAAAGGTTTGATATAATCATTGCACACCATTTTGTTCTCACCTTCTAGCTTTGCAATGGTTGCATCAAAATCTTGAAGGGCACCGTATTTGAGATCGGCATCTTGAGCTAAATCTATTCTTCTCTCCGCTTCTTGCAAAGTGAACATCAAATCCTCACGCCACTGCTTTAGTTTCCATACCTCATCAATTCTTTCCTTTTGTTTATCATTTTGAATCACATCAACAGCTTCAAACAGGACTTTAGACTCTTCTTCCATGACAGCATCCTCTCTCTCAATAACTTTAGATTCAGTAACATTATCAGGCTTCTCATTATTGACATTCTTTGTATCAGGCACCGCTTCGCTTGCTCCTTCAACTTCAGTCATTATGGCATCCATATTTCTATTCTCTTCCACATCATTGGTTGACTTAACCTCTTCGATGTGCATTTTAGCTTCAACATCTTCCTCCTTCTCAATATTCTTCGCATCGACAATTAAATTGTCTTCTTCTATCAATTTTGTGTCATCTTTTGCATACAATTCTTTTAATAATTTCCATGAATCTTTTGCAGTTCTTTGTCCATAAATACGACGATATGCTTCTTCATCGATGTTCTCACTCATCACAGCACGAGCTTGAAGATCTTTCCGTCTCCAGCTTACAAATGATTTTCTCTCTTTCTCCGTCATATTTCTATCTTTTGGCCATTCGTAGCCACTTTCAATGATTTCCCATAACCCTTTGGAAATCAGCTCTTCTTTCTTCTTATTACTCCATTCTTCAAAATTTTCTTTTGTGAGATCAGTGAGAAGAATCGATGGAAAAAGTAGATGCGGATGCGCCATACTTTCAACTAGGCTCCGATACCACTTTGTTGAAAAATTATGTGGAGGAAGAGGAACAAATTAGAAGAAAATAGAATATTTTATGGAAGGAGAGAAAAAAATACTTTTTATTTCTTGATTCTTTCTTCATACATACATCTTATATTCTCAAATGAGTGATTACATCCTTAATTTATACAAGGGACAATCTCCAGACACTTCTTTTTCTAGACTTTTCTTTTACATATTCTCTAGTCTAGATTCTTCTCATTTTAATATGTTTATAATTTATTTCCATTTATCTTGCCCTTTCCTAATACAATAATTAATTATGTCACTAATTAATATTTCCTATTAAAAACCAAGTTTATTTTTCAACAGCTAGGACAATCCTTTTCATTGCTTAATAAACTTGGAAATAACAAGAAATTCACTGGCCTAGGCTGAAACGTTCGTGATAAGCCATTTCAGAATATATTTAGTACTTCAAAATTATAGTTTCTAAGTTAAGCAAAATTTTATTTTAATCAAGTTCAAAAAATTGCATTGAACAATGTAATAGCCAATTGTGAATCATGAGCATCATATAACAAACTTAAAGCAAACTTGTAATAAATAGAAAAGAAATCATCCAATAGCAATGAAGTAAATAATATTGTAAAAAAAATAACCATATTCAATGAGAACAATAACTGGGGTTAACTATAGGAATATACAGGCATTCATATTATACATTCGGGTAGAAAGTTAAAAAATAGTAAAAATTATCTTCTTTGAGAAGAAAAGGAAATGCAGTGAAAGTATTAAACAAAAAACAGTTTCAAAGGGTAATTGATCCGGAAAAGCAAAAACGGGGAAGAACATTGGTTTCAAAAGCATGTTAGGGAAAATTGTACAACTATAAAGGAGTTTGAGAAATTCAATAGATAAATCTATTCAAAATGGTTATGGAGTGATTTCTTCAGTTTAAAACTAACCCATAGTTTAGTAACTCAGTTAATGGCATTGAATCTTCATTTGCCAATGTAACTAGACATTTGATGGACATTAAAATTGGTAATGCTATGATGTAAGAAAAGGAGACTGAATCGTGACATGGGAAATGTAATTAAGTTTATATAAACTGATAGCAAAGTGATGTGTGATTGAAAATTCAGTTTTGGAGTGATGGTTTCAATTTGGATTCAACCATGGAAATAATGAGGGATATAAATCATAGTTATGTAGAAAATAGAAAGGTGGATCAAGGATCTTGTATTTTGAAATAAAGAAAAAACATGATGCTATATATGTCACGACTGGATATTCCCCTTTTTTAGTATACTTAAAATTTATTTTTAGTGAAGAAAACATGGATGTTCATTATGTGTGGATGTAACAATATAACAACAAAAAGATTATTTGCTTATGAATGAAGCTATACTTGAAATTAGCGATTCAAATTACAACATGAAGAAGGTAGAGCAGCACTAAGGAATAATAATTTCCTGTAAAAAATTGTACAACTCGAGGGTAAATAAGAAAACACCAACAATACTAACATATTTGTTATCACCATGTAAATAATTGATTTTTATCATTGGCCTTTGACACTATATCCTTAATTTTCACACAGATCGGTATATGAATGTAAATATTTGTGATAGGATGCATTTATCTTGTATAAGCAAGCTACTCACCTATGAATTCAAATTAATCAGTCGTGTTTTTATAATGACTTTGCAATTTCCATTAAAAGAAGAATGATGTGCGATTAGAATATAAATCTCGTTATAGTAACTTTTTGAATATCTTCTATTACAAAGAAGTCGAAGTAACAGATTAGTTAATACAAAGTTATATTTTTTTTTAAGATGGATGTATGAAAATGATTAATTAATACAAATATTTGGGGATATGACTGCAAAAGCCTAGGTGGAATTTCCTGTAGAGGCCCAATACAATAAATCTTGCTAACACACGTAATATCGAATCAAGGTATGGAATAAAATGAACAGGGCGATAATTCTATAAAAATTACTGAAATTTTCAAAATTATATTTTAAATATCTTTGCAAAATAACTTTATCACTATGAGCTAAAGTTTTTTTTTACTATTAAGCAAGCATGCTTTTTTCATTTAAATGATGAGGCTTTCCAAAATTAATTCTGGTCGGAAATCCTAACCTTTTTCTAAGCTTAAGCAATTGCAAATTTGGTCATACATATAAGTTTAGACTGTTGAGATGGTATATTTAAATGTTCAATATATTATACAAACATAAACAGTTAGTTGTTGATGTTGTTTGAAATCGACCTTTAAATACCATGCCATAAATTTATAAGAAAAACCAAACTGTGTGAATTCCTTACTGAAAAAGAAACAAAATATAAAGGATTTACTGTACTATGTTGATTCATCATTACAGGTAAATATGATGCTTCTCTTAAGCCTAAATGCACCGATATGACTTGAATTTTAAAAGCACTAAAGTTCATAATTTGTAATAAGTGAGAAGCCAAGATGTGGAAAAATTTTAAAGTGGTGTATAATCTTTTAAGCACAAAATTGATAGGTTGATAAATTTGTCGTTGGTTTTTTAACTTATAACAGCAAGCCGAATCTTTGTATTGAGAAAAGGGGCTTGTGTTACAATGTTTGATGTTGATGGAATCTTCATTGTCAGTCTTCTCATCGCTGAATCTGGCATTTTCCGCCTATCGTTTTCTACTAGTCTTTTCTCCATCTTGGTTGGTAACCTGAGGTGTGTCCAGATCAAAAAGGTTTATATGAATGTACAGTAAATGTATAACAATAATAAGTCAGCAGTAAAACAACCATAAAGTAGACTAACCATAAGTAAATGGGAGGTGAAATTATGTTTGCTCGGTATGGAAAAACTGAGTGAGCACGGTAGAAATATGATGGGATAAAATTAAAATTAGAAATATCAATAAACCAGTGGTAAATATATGCATAAGCGGTGAAAATAATTTTCAACTAAAATTTAAGTCAAATACGTATTTTGCTACTTGAAAAGGTGTAAATATACAAAATTAGTTGATATGATGGAAGTATCCTATCTAATAGATGTAATTTAAATCAGGGTAATAAGTTTGTTATTCCCTATCGTCTTTATATTAGAGCGACCGGTAGCTAAAATTTTATCCACCTGGGTTAGACATGCAACAACTTAACATCTGTAAGCAAATTTTGAGTTAAACGATCTATGTTTCTATAATTGATGTGCATATATTATAATGCTAGTAAAAAAGCTGGAAAATGATATGCACAAATAAATAAACGTATATCGTTGTAAATCTCTGTTAACCACATAGATGTTGATGGTGAATCATAGGCATACACTGCCAACATAGCAGAAAACATAAATTTGTAGATAAAGAAGCATTATTTAGGATTAGATTCACAAATTTTGATTTTGATTTTGTAGCATTGTTTATCTTGTTGACCGTCTTATTACACCAAATTACCTAGATGAGATATTCTTACCCAGACAGGAGATGCAGTCAATCTCCCAACATGAATTAGGTAGAACTTACCCCTTTGATTGGCTCGTAAGCTTCAAACTTCCTGCTGATCTTATTTTTATTTGGCTCATAATTAAATCCAATAAAAAATATCTTGTAAGGGTTTCCGACTGTGTTCGGATCTTTATGTGGATCACATTTCTCCAACTGCTTTGGAGGCCCCTTTTCAAGTTTAATTTCATGAATTCAAGCTTTCCATTCCATCGGTGTTTCAAACTTTAGAATAAGAGGTGCATATTTCGGATCACTCGGTTTAGCGAAAAAACTCAAAAAATTGTGTTAATCTTGTAAATGGTAGTGGCTTTCTCTTCTCTATAGGTGGCTTGAACTCCAACGGAGGCCAAGGTTCAAATAGCTTCAATATACCAGGAACTGACGTGCACCAGCGAGATAATATATTAATCAAAACTGTTGGATAAAGGATTTTATTTGTTTAAAATATCAAATTATGAAACAACTAAGAAAAAACATCAGATTTTAGAACTCGTGGATATGGCAAGGAGATCCTCAACATTTTGACTCATCAACTCTTTATCTTCGTTGCAAAAAGTAAAGGTAGTGGTTGACATGGTTAGTCCAATATGCTTAAATGATACTTTATAAACATATACTTCGAAATTATGTAATTAAATTTTCTTATAAACTGATATATTATCATCACTTACATATACAATGAGTTTTGTATCAACGATTAGAACGATGATTGGTTCGACGATTAGATCCGGGATACGACGACCTACTTTTTAGATTTACAGGACGATGGAAGGGGAATGGGTGAGAAATTTTTCTACTTCGTCTCTGTAGGTGGACAATATTTAGGGATTGTATGGGTAAGGAAGGGATAATGGAAATAAATTTTGGGGAAAGAAGCGGGCAGGAAGGTGTGAAAAATAAATGGTTATGGATATTGAGTGTTGTTTTGGCAGTGGGAGCGGTTTTGGAGCAACACGGAGGGAACGGTTTGAAGAATAATAAAGTGGAAAACTGGATTGCGCAGCAGATGCATAATTTTGAAATGCTACGATTCCACAGCGTCCACGTTAGTAACATTGCTATTTTGTTTTCTATTTTATATATATATATATATATATATATATATATATATATATATATATATACACACACACACACACGCACACACACACACATAGCTCAATTCAGTCGAACTACGTTTCAGCTCATCCAGCTGCACTGGCGTTGTTTTCATTTAATTTTGTATTAAACATTTCTATCGATCCAAGTGTTTAGATTTTAACATATTTATTACCGTTGGAATAATCTTTTCAAATCGAATCCAATGGTTCTAGTTTCAGGAAAATCCGATGGTGGAATTTCCGGTATACTCGTTTAAACTTACGAGTCGAAAAAGCGAACTAATGTTGCGTGATTCATTTAATTAAATTTCTACTTGACGTACATAAATATAATTCATTAAACGGCTTACAAATTGTTTAATTCACTAAATATCTGGCAAATTCCCTTAAATTTTGGAAAATTTCGCCATAACCTCCTTTGTACGGAGTGCTCAAAACAAAATCTTATATGGCCAAAAAAGGCTTCAATAAATCATAGTATATTAATACAACATTTTTAAATTGATGTGTAAAAATAAATCATCTCAATTCCCGTGTGGAAAATAAAAATCATGTGAACATCCATTATGCCTTACACACCACCCCCATGCAATGTGTACAATTTAATTACCTTAATTCCCATGTACCGTAACCACGCAAGAGTGACGTATATTTTTTTGTCACCTCCTGACCTGTGTAGAGTTTATTATTAAATCCTGTAAAATTTCTTCGTAGGTTTAATTTAGTCCACATCATGTCCTCTGCTCACATCTGAACAATATGCAGTATATCGGATCTCCAGCCATTTGTTCTCATCGTATAGCGTCAAATAATTGAATACAACACGGTTCGCATCATATAAGAATCAAGCAACCACATGCTTATATGGGTATGTTGGGCTATGCTTATGTTATGTAGTCCAGTACCCGATTTATATCATATGGTATTGTTTAATTAATCCAGGAACCATCACTCGCAAACACTGCGCGCACAGTAGTTATAAATAAATAAATACTCAACATCCGATGCCATTTAAGGCGTCACAAGTGTCCATCCACGTAGCATGAAATGCGAGTGTCACATATTCGTACAACGCTTCTAATACAAATGATTTGTGAATAGTTCAAGTGTTGAACTAACAAGAATATCAGTGAATGCATATAAGCAGTAATGAACATCAACAAACATGATTAAATATTTTTAATCGCCCTTATTAGTTAAAAATCACATATTTAACTGACTAAAAGTTATGTCATCACATACACTAGTTAAAAATAACATTTTTAAATAATTAAAATTTATGTCATCGCATACACTAGTTAAAAATCACATTTTTAACTAACTAAAGTTTATTTCATCGCTTACACTAGTTAAAAATCATATTTTTAACTAACTAAAATTTATGTCATCGCTTGCACTAGTTTAAAATCACATATTTAACTAAGTAAAATTTATGTCATCGCATACAATAATTAAAATCGCATTTTGAACTAACTAAAATTTATGTCATCGCTTAATAAATTTTATTTCGTAGCTTACACCAATTTTTAACTTAACAATTATTCACAACTATACATACACTAATCTACCCCTTTCTAAAATGAGATTAGATTTCTCACCACGAGTTCCACTCCACCAAAACTTTAGCGCGGAGGAATGCGACTTTGCAGAGCTTCTGTGTGGCTTACCGGAGGTCCAAAGAGCTCAAACTTCGTTCCAACACCTTCTAACAGTTGGATACTAGTAGATCCGAGAGTATCAAGCTAATTGGGGGAGGAAAAGGAAACAAACGGGGCACCCAAAAACCAAAGCTCCGCTATCCGGAATTTATATGGTGAATGGAGAGTGTTTTTGAAGTTGTAAATGGTGTATGAAGTGATGTAGAGGTGGTAGGAAGGTGTAGGAAGTGTCCGGGAGGAGAAAAATGTGATTTTAAGTGAAATAAGAGAGGGGAGGGCTCGGGGGGTTTGGTCGTGGCCTAGGGGAGGGCGCCGGCGGTTGTAATGTCTTGTATTTTTGGTAGTCAAATATTTTTTATAGGAAGTTGGTAGTCAAATATTTAATTTAATTTATTATTTTAAATATTATATTTGGAGTATTAATGAATTTTAATATTGAATTTGTTTATTTAAAACAACATTTGAACGCTAAATTTATATATAATATAAATCGAGCTCGAAATGGCACGACAGTTCGTAATATTGAGTTTTGAACTTCAATTGTATATACATGATCTGATATAAGTCGGATTTCTGTGAAACAAGAAACATTGAAATCTTATCGAATATAATTTCCATATAGAATAGAAAAATCAAGATTTCGTGTTATAAATTGTTAGTTACGTCCAATTCAAATTTTAAAATGGAATTCGTTATTAAAATATAACGTCTATTAATTAATATAATAGGGTTTTAATATATATTTGGGTATCATTTGACTCGAAATTTTGACATCGAGTTCTATAATCTGTGTTGTTTATATTTGAAGATATACCGTAATTTTATTTGGATAATAATAATTTATTATTTTTTTATTTGATTATTTTTTATTTTTAATAATATTTTATTCGATATTTTATAAGCCTTAAAAATAGCCATTTTTGCAAACGGTCTCAGTTTTCGATGAAATTAGTTTCATTGGAACCGTAACGTTTAATTATTGTATGGTATTAAGTTTCATGGCAAATCAATGTCGTATGTCACAACGGCAGCCGTAAACGCCCAATTATTTTCTATAGCGTGTAATTAATTTAATTTAAATTAATAGAGAGGTATTTGTGTATAACTTGAGCAAACGATAGAATTAAGCCACGAAACCAGTGCCATTGAGTTCGTATCGACGTTTAGAGTTAGAATAGGTAGGCAGTTTGTTATTTTGGACATCGGGTATTTCGGCGTCTAAAATAGCGTTGTTTGACTTGTAAAAATAGCGTACGAGGTAACAGCCTCGGAATATGACAAAATTTGTGTCAATGGATCCGTATTAATTAATTATTGTAAGATTTCGATTTTCGTATCAATCGGATTTACCGTTTGTTCGTGGCAACGATAAACGCCTTAATTATTTATATTATTTTGGTCAATTTTGATAGTGGTAAATTTAAAGGAATAAAGGACTAGCCAAACGAACTTCGATTTTAATGACATAAATTTCATTGGATCCAACTTGCAGTTTATACCAATTTAGATTTAATATTCCCCTTTTACAGTTCATGCCCAATCTAGATTAATATCCCAATTTACAGTTCATGTCAAAACTAGATTTAATATTCTAGTTTACCGTTATGTCCAAAACTTGGTTTACATGCCAATTACATACTTTGCGGCCAATTAAAATATATCATTTGTGGCCAAGTCTGATATGCATGTAAATTATTCATCATTATAGAAAATTCAGATTATGCCAACATATTTATTATGCCAAATTATCTTAATTAAGCTACGCCCAATCCCCGCATCATAATCATACGTATAACATGATTTCACAAGTTTTCTAAGTACTCATGAAATGGCACTAACAAAAAGAATAGGGGATAAGCACAAGAATTGATATAAAAGAATAGGCATGCAAAAATAGTGGCTCCAATAGGTTCGATGTACATGATAGTGAATAGAAATAAACTGGCCAAGTTACACACTACATATGAGATCCAACATAATTAAGAGGATAGGCACAGGTGATTTGATCCAACATAATGCCAGTTCAAGGTACAACATGATTGGTTAATCGTAACAATGGGAATAGGCATAAGCAACTAACTACAATAGCTACAGGCAATTAACCACAATAGTCATCGGCGACTAATCACAATATTTTCCTAATAAATGTCATAGGCAATAGTCTCATAGTTATGAATCATAGTCATGGGCAACAGTCTCATAGTCACGATCATAGTCATAGGCAAAAGTCTCATAGTCATAGTCATAGGCAACAGCTTCATAGGCAACAGTTTCATAGTCTTATGCAAAAGTCTCATAGTCATAATCGTGAATGAAATCCAAAGGCATAGATAACTTTAGATTTGACATAAGCATGAATCAAAGATAATTAACTTGCAAATAGGTACAGTTCTATACTTTGATTTATTACATTCACGATTCCAATCACACGTTCAAATCTAAAGAAAACCGAACTTACAGTGATCGGTTTAGAAAAGGATAATAAGATAGCGTTGTGGCGATTTGCTATGATTCGCATGACGTTGCTTGAAGCCTTTGAATTAGCCTTCGATTCTCTACTAGAATTCTAATTTGGTGCTGATTAATCTTCAAAGCTAATTGTTTGATGAAGAACTCCTAATTTGATTGATTAAGGTAGAGGCTAGGTCACTTCAGGTTTTAGCAGCATGTAAACGCTTATGAATTCATATGGAGAAAACAATAGGTTTAGGGGTCCTTTTATAGGTGTATAGGGAGATTTAGAGCCTTTAGATGAACTAGGAGTCCATCAGAACTACCCAGCTCAAATACACATCATCCGGCCACTCAGAAGACGACACATCATCATAGAACACTCCATATTTCTGTGCCGGATCTGTATGGGCGCAGTTGGCAGGTGCGCTAGTGCATTTTTTTACTAGCACACTTGTGAAGTGAGCCAGTGCATTTTTGTACTGGCGCACTTGTGAAGTGCGCCAGTGCATTCTTGTCGACTTTCGGTTTTTCTGCCAAACTTCGTTTCTCCGTATCTTCTTCATACGGTATCCGTTTTACGCAAACTCGGACTCTATCTCAAGCAGAATTCCAAGACGAACGCAATGGCGTAACCCGTTTCATCTAATTATTCCTTTAATAATTAATTGTTCTTTAATTATATCTTATATCCCGATTTAAAATTGTGGGGTGTTACATTCTCCCCTCCTTAAAGGATTCCGTCCCCGAAATCTCTAAGTTAAGAAGAATGCATATCCTATCATCCAACATCCATGTACTCAACCATTCAATCACTGGCGTCCATTGTCCTTAAAAAGATTTCTAATGCTTTCATTATCATATGCATAGTGTGTGTACCTGTCCTTATCTAATGCAAAATCAGGCGGTCTACTGATTCAGTTGACCTCCTTAATGCGGATTATATTAGTGCCATGAGTCCATCATGTATGCAATTATTCCTAATCGTACTTTATAACTTCTATATGTGTGCTTAATCATTCATACAAATACAACATCCATATGATAACACATCATGTTTCAATCCATATATATAAAAATTCACTCATGCATATGCAATATGAAAGTGACTGAGCCGATCTAGTGCCTAATGTGTGTATATGCATCCACGAGCAACCACAAGCAAACACTTGCATCCACCAAACATAACATATTTCAAACACATGTTTACATCCATTAGCTTCTACCTAAGGATTGAGTATAGGACCAAGAGGATATACTTAAAAGATAAAGACTAGCATGCAAATAAACTTTACAGAAAAAGAGGAATCAATGATGCAACCTTAAAAAGGGTATGATGCACGTATCTAGTCTTCAGTCTTCTAAGTCACATCTTCTTGAGCTTCACTCCACTGTACCTTATCTAATTTAACTTCATGCTTGCGAAGCTTCTTGACCTCCATTTCCAAAACCCATTAGTAAAGATAGTACCTCGATCACTTACTATGCTAGAGGGTATCCAATGTAGTCGAACTATCTTTCCAAGATAAACAGATATTAACCAGGATACCAAGTGTATATCCTAAGATGATTAGAGGTCTGTCCTCTACTTATCTTATCCATCATGTTGCAAATCTGAGGGTCTAAATCTAATGGTTACTATATGCTTTTTACCTCTCTTAAGGTCAGTCTAACTTAGGGTGTCAGCCCTAACCATTTATTTCTCATGCAAACCATCCTAGTCGAACTCGACATCCCTTAAGTACAAGCCCCAAAGGCCTAAACCAATATCAGACAAGCACCCAAGGGATACCTCCTCCGAATTTGGACAATCTATGTGAGATGATACTAACAAAACAACCAAACAATTGAGCACTTTACCGACTCTGGCTATCCTTGCCAATCTTGCTCCAGAATTATCGTTGATCGCATAACTGGCTTTGCTGTGTCATCCAGATACATGTGGAAGTCTGCCTCGAGTTTTAGGGGGAAAACCCCTACCCTAATCAAAACATCTTCCGTACTCATGGTCTACTCCAACGGATCGAAAATCGTCGATAGATAAATAAAGTGATTCTAGGTAGCTAAGACAAACTGATCCCTTAGGACCGCATGAAATCTCGAGGGTATTCCCGAGGCAAGTCGAAAGTCTAACTACCCTTGTTTCACAATTACTAGCTAACCAGTCAATGCCTGGAATCAACCCATAGCCCATGAAACCAAAAACATAAGCATAAATATAGCTATTCTCAAATCCTCACAAGTCAAAGATAAATGAGCTGAATCAACAATTAGATTTGAGACTATAATGGGATCCTCTACTATACAATATCTAGGTTGCAGAGACTCAACTATGGAAGCAGATATATACGAATGTGAAGCGCTAAAATTAGAAGGAGTACTAATAAGATGATCAAAGGGAAAAATACTATCAACAGAAATCTTACTGCCTCTCTCTCAGGTATGCAGGCGGTGAGAGCATGCACTTGCCTTCCGGAAAATCCTGTCCTTTGTTCTTGCCCTTTCCTTTAATTATACGACCCGTTATACATAAATAAAGATACTTCCTCTTGTTTTAGGTTTTACGCTTCTTTCCTCCCCTCCTTTGTGAACCAAGTCCATATCCATGGGTTCTTCATCCTTGTGTTGTGCTCCTTATTCAAACCCCGTCATTCTCAACTTTGCCATCCTTGTGTAACTTGTTGACATGTCTCTCGAAAGCTACCTCCATCGCACGGAGAATCCTACAAAGCTCGAAAGAAAATTACGGCTACAGATGGAAGTTAGGCACTTATTTGCCCTTCGACAAGTGTTGTAGTCTCATTAAGCCTACGGAAAAATGCCTCAATGATGTTACCTCCCAGAAAGCCAAGAGCCCCAGAGACTCAAGAAAGAAGGAAGAAAGGATTCAAGAAGAGGGACCAAAGATAGGGCATATGGCTTTGGGGAATATGCCTTTAAAACAAAACTTTTCTTTTGAATATGCTTCTCTTAAAACCATTTGAAAATAATTTTTTTAATCTTTTTATCTGATCCGGTAACCTTCAGCTCTGATACCAAGTGAAACACCCCACCTTAGTTAAGGTCACTCACAAAGGGAATGCCTTAACTTCGGTGGAGCATTATTTGTACAAGATGAAGAAAAATTACAAGACAGACAAATAAAGCAGTGGAAAATAAATAACATTTATTGATTAAAACAGCTTGTACAAAGATTGTTTTACAACACCAATACTTATTACAACAAAGCATCTTTCTTGTTTAATATAAAGAAGCATAAACTGACAATGATATTCCCCAATAAAGCATGAGCCAGCCATAGTAGTAGAAAATGGAGTTCAAGGCAATGCGTCAAAGAATCTTCAAGCTCGGAAAGAGTAACGGTCCAAAATGATCTGAGCTATTCCCTCCCTGACTACCGGGGGGGAAATGGAAGAAAAGAGGCGAAAGCAAACTGGGTCAGACATAAAGCCTAGTAGGCTGTGACGATCCCAAACCCCGTAGGACGGTGGCAAGGGTAATCTTTGGAATATAACATATAAACAGATAACAGCAGAAAATAAATAAATAAATAAATACACCAGATAATGTACAATAGAATACACTGGATAAACATAATCATCAGAGTTACACAGTATACAGGATCATACTTAGTACAAATACAGTTCAGCTATACATAAATGTCTACAGCGGAAAATAAACATAATATGTACAATAGGATCTGAACAACATAAAAAGAGATCAATGATAGAATCCATCTTCAACTCCAACTATCCAGAAAGAGCTTGCTAAAATCTGAATACAAGGATGCCCGTGTAGAAAAAGGGGCACCCGAGTTTACAAGCGGAACAAACTACGAGTCAGTAATGGGACTGGTATGAGAAATCTACTTAACATATTTTCGAATATGGCTAATCACAGGACCACGCCACTTTCGCGGAACGGGTTTACTCCATTGGATTGCCAGTGCTCCAAAACAAGTAAATCTTTTAAACATCACAATGCTTTTTATAAAAATGAAGCCATTATAAGACTCGGTTACCATCACACAATGCAACACAAACCGGAGGATGGAGTTTTACCTTATAATGGTCAAAAGATGCTTGATATGAGCAAAACAAATCATTTGATATTATTGCTGGTGTATATATGTTTCAAAAACAATTTCAATCATAACTATCAATCATAGACGGCATGGGTACCATATATCATGTTGCCATATATATATATATATATATATATATATATATATATATATATATATATATATACAATAAAACTGCACGGTGTCGTACTTGGAAATTGGATTTCCATCATGAAACAAGGCAAAAGATAGTCCTTACCGAATTCGAGACTGTCTAGCCCGAGTCTCAGGATCAGAACGCATCGACCCTTGGATTGTCAGGGTCGGTTCACCGATGTGGATTAAAACGCATGAACACTGCATTTCCCTGCCCTTTGGGGAGTAAATGAGTCCTATGACTCCATCGGCTCCACATAGTCACCGATATATCCGAGGCGCCTCACAACAGCAACAACCACACAGGTGAAAATAATATGAATGTCAGGGCTGGTAGGTCACTGATACCACCCTAGCTAGAAGGAAATGCATGCCCTCCCTGATGTCCTCTCCGGTTTCTGGTTCATACCGGGGTGTGAGGCTTGTGAATCAACGTCATACACAAAGCTATGCCACACAGGCCGTGCTTTGATCATCAACCACAAAAGTTTGCTTTTCAGTAGAAGCCTTGATCATCTGGCACTTAGGCATGCCACACAGGCAATTCACCCCATGCGACTGATTTCTATCGATATATAACCTCTGAGCTCATACGTCTCAGAGAAGGGCGTTAAGAAAGAGAATAAATTCTCCGCCGCCAAACAGATATATATTTAATAGAGATCAATCAGCACAGAACAAAATCCAATGTCAGACACATAGTCCATTTACAAGTTCTTTCTGGGTTTGAACAAAACCGGAGGCACTCAATACCTCGCATATCTGTACAATCAACAAGTACGTCTAGACGGCTACTACTTCAGCCGTGTCAAGGTAGCTACTCCTATCATGAGCATCAGTAGCACCCCTCCATTCGACGTGAAGATCATCGGTCTTGCACCGTCTTCATATCTTCTTCGACTTTCAATCGTCGATTAATTATTTGAAATGAGAATTAACTCGGCGTTTTCAAATAATTCACGTATATTTAGAATTTCAAACCAATTCATTTCAATGGTTAAATTATACGATATCACAAATTCTGTTCTTTAATGAAATTTTCATGCCAAATACATTCAACCATCAAATATCACATAAATCAAGCAAATTCAGTTTATTTCCATTCCATATCGTTTATAATATTTTATCACAATTATCGCTATTTTTATTTATTTAAAAATAGCCAATTCACTCAAACGACGCTTCAGGCCATAACGCGGCCGTGGCGCTGTTTTTCTTCGGATTTGATTTGCACATATCTGAAAATCGAACCATTGGATCTTCACAAATTATATATCATTAGAAAGATCTTTTCAAAACGAATCTAACGATTTTAGTTTTGGAAAAATCCGACGGTCGGATCTCCCGGTACAATCGTTTGAAGTTACGATTTCAAAATACGAACTACAGCGTCGTTATTCGATTTATTTTAATTATATTTATATAATTATATATAAATATAATTCATTCTGACAATGTTTTTCTTCATATTTGAATTAAACATTCCAGACAATCCAACCGTTGGATCTTCACAAAGTGGGTGTCGTTGGAAAGATATTTCCAAAGCGAACCCAACGGTTTCGGTTTTGGGAAAATCCGATGGTTGGATCTCACGCACTAATCGTTTGAAATTAGGGTTTCAAAACACGAACTGCAGCTTCGTTATTCGATTTATTTTAATTATATTTATATAATTATATATAAATATAATTCTTTCTTCAATTTCAAAATTATATTCACTTCATATATTTGATAAAATTGATATTTTTATCATCAAAAATATTTATTCAACACATGAATATTTTTAGCACTTCATATTCACAATAAATATTTAGATTTTATTGTTCAGTCTATATATTATACACATGAATGTTTTCGACTTCACACAGTACTTTATTCAACACATGAATGTTTCCTATAGTTTATATATATAATAAAAATGTTTTTTTTATTGTAAAACAATTTATTTCAAAACACGATTATATTATAGTTCATACATATGGTAAAAATGTAATTTTTTTTTAATTTTTTCAATGAATTTATTCAACACATGAATTTCTATTCAACACATGACTTCCTATTCAACACATGAATTTGTATTCAGCACATGAATTTAGTTTCAACACCTGAATTTGATTCTATAATTTATATATATATAATAATGTGATTTTTATTGTAAAACAATTTATTTCAAAACACAATTATTTTATATAGTTGATTACCTTTTGATTCCCTTTTCAGAAAAACAAACATTAATTAATTAATGGCGACCTATCTTTAATAGCGACCCCTGGTGATTTTGTTCTCGATTCTTCTTCTTTTCCTCCTCTTCATTCTTCTGCTCCTCCTCCTTCTTCCTCTTCTAAGGGTAATTTCACGGGATCTGGTTCAAATTCGATTGCAGTAGAAGCAATTCTGGATGTAATTCCTCCGAGGGATGGGCAATTTGCTGTAAGGTAGATTACGCTTCAATATTTCGATCCTTGCCTAGGAATGCTGGACAATACAAACCGTTACATTTTGAAATTGGGAAAATTGAATCTAGGAAGGATTTGCCTGATCTGGTTAAGCATGAAGGTCTCAAATACTGGAGTAATCAACTAGTAGGGTTCTTTCTGGACGGTACGCTTCCTTATCATGTTGTAGTTAATTTCTAGAAATTGCGATGGAAATTATTGGGGGAATTTAGTGTAATGTCGGATGGTGTAAGCTTCTATTTCCAATTTTCAAATGATCTTGATAGTGTTAAGGTTCTCCAATCAGATCCGATATTCATAAGAGGTCGTATGTTCATAATCACGAATTGGGATCCATCTATTGGCAGCTCGCGGAAGCAGATTAAAAAAGTTCTAATATGGATTCATTTCTCCAAAATTCCTTTAATCCTTTGGACGTTGGTTGGAATAAACTGGCTTGCGTGCCATGTTGGAAGGTTAATTTTCTTTGATTATACTACTGAGAGACTACAACGTTTCAAATATGCTAAAGCATTAGTGGAGATTTCTCCAGATGCAGAACTACCCGATATCATTGAATTGCCTGAGTTGAGTGATTGTCCTATTGTTAAACTCTCATATGATTGGCGTCCAAATATTTGGGTTATCTGTAAGTGTTTTGGTCACTGTTCTGTTAACTGCGCTAAAGGGCATGGGGAGGTTATGAATGCAATAAGCAATCTGAAGGACAATGCAAGGATAAGGGCGTGAACTCTAATATGCAACCTGAAGGTCTGTATGAGGACAGGGATGTGGTTAAAGAAATGATGAATAAGCAGGGTAGTAGGAATCGAACTGACTTTGGTGAGAAGGGTTGGACTATGGTTAGATCTAAAAAGAAGATATCATGGCAAATTAAGAAACCTGCTGTTAATAGGAATAGCGTTAAGGGTGTCCCTAATTCTGTTGACAATGATATAACTTCTGATGGCCTTGATGCATCTGATTTGGGTAATGGTAATAATGCACAACGATCTAATTATGAAGGTGATAATGCACAAGTTAATGGGAAATCAGATGTTAATAATGCACAAGATAATGGGAGATCAAATGATGCTCAAGGTAATGGAAAATCAGATGGCAAATCTAATAGTGATAGTTTGAACTTGGTCAAAGACAATTTAGCTGGTGTATCCAATGAGGAAAATGGTAATCGGTATATGGATAATGACAAAACAGGTAAATCATCTAAAGCTGCTGCTAGTTTGGATGTTATGGAGAAAGCAGGGGATTTTGGTTCAAATTCTTTATTCTCTGATGAAGCAGCTGTTACTTTTGCATGTACTTCAACATTGTTGGCCCCTCTGTTACTTCACTTTATGCAAAGTTATCTCCACCACCTCATGTTAAATTGCCTCCTGCTTGCACATCTACAATGGCATCAACTCCTATTGCTCGAGCGGGGTTAATGAGCTCAATTCCCTCGTCTAAAAAATGTCGTAAGATTAAAGGTAAATTTTGGGATGACATTGATGATGGTGTTGAGTATGGTATGGAGGATGTGTTGCCAAGGACTAGCGGTAAATCCTATAAGAGGCACACATGTAGAAATCCTGTTTGAATTCCACTATTGATATATAGGAGTTGTTCTTTTGGGTATTAATGTCAGGAGATGAAGATACATATCAGAGTGTGATATCAAGATGATTTAAGCTTTAGATGCTTGGGTTTAGCCAATACGTTTTGGACTCCTTTTACATTTTCTCCTTAATACAGTACTTCAATGCTTAGCAATTTGTAATTAGTTTTAGATCAACAATATATGTGATGTAATTAGGTGATTCATGGTTATATAGTCATATATATGTAGTAGTATATATTGTAATTAGAGTTGAGTAATAAAAAAATTCATGCTTGCCTTTCAAAACGATTATTTTATATAGTTTATACATAAGGTAAAAATGTAATTTTTGGGGTTAAAACAATTTATTTAAAATACTAATAAGTTATATAGTCTATGTATAATAAAAATGTTATTTTTATTTTTCAAAGAATTTATTCAACACATGAACTTCATTCAACACATGAATTTCTATTCAACACATGAATATAATTTCAACACATGAAAATAATTCTAACACATGAATATTATCGAAAATTTCGGCAGCATAACGGCAGGGTAGTCAAAACTGGCACTGTCCCTAGTATGGCTCCTCGCTCTACCTTAAAACCTCGTGGTTTTTGACAATGGGGATTTTCAATATCTAGTTCGTACGCAGACGAATTTTTCCCATATACTAATCCTATTGGGATTTCAACCACAATCAATAATTTCAAATCAACCATTCATGATATTCACCAAATTTCACATCAACCAATAATCCAAACATTATCACAACCAATATATATTGTCCATGGTCTGTGGATGAGGGGAGTGTGTGTGTATATATATATATATATATATTTGGAAATGGGTTTAGCTTTTATTTAAGGCTTGGAAGCCGAAAAGGAGAACAAAGCCCACGGCTTCGTTACTACAATACACAAACCGACAACGATTTACTTTATTACAAAGCAAGATTATTCTCGAAAGTTTCAGATCTAAACTCCTCACTCGCTTTCTCTTCTTCTCCAACTTCTATCATGGCGGCTGGAAAGCGAAAAAGCTCGTGCTTGTACCTTGGAGCGGAACGGATGGCCGCAACAGATCCACGTCTCTATTATCGTCTTCTCCAGGTGCCGTTCTACTCGTATGCCCTTTGAACTTGCTCTTCCTCATCAACGCCAGTTTGATGTTTTGAATGGCCATCTTACTAACTAACTCGACTGTTTTTGCTTGTTTCTGAAAAATTCTGCTGTTTCTTTCCTTCCAAATGGACCACACAACAACTGTAAGAGCGACGCCGTGCACTTCGGTTATCTGACTTACGCTCTGCCTAACGACTTCAAGGTGAGCCAGGATCTCTTGGATTTGCCTTTTGTTTGTGTTGAATTTTACAAAGTTACAGCATTTTTCCCACACGCGTCTTGAGAAAGGACATTCAAAAAATATGTGTTTATGAGACTCAACCTCATTTTTACACAACATGCATGTGTCTTCCTGTATGATATTCCACTTGAAAAGCCGATCTTTAGTTGATAATCTTCCCAATATAGCTTTATAAGTACAACTGGCCATTTTAGGGACGTTACTTTTGCTCCACACAATTTTGCTCCAAGGTTTGGTGTCAAATTTAGGTCTGATGTCCTCCCACACCTGCTTGATGCTAAATTGACCCCCTGACCAGTTCCATATATCGTAGCTGTGGTCATTATGTATGTGAGTGTTTTCAATGATTCTTCTTTGTTCCTGAGTACATGGTATGTCTGGGCTCCATCTATTTTCATCTATTATGTCACTCACTCTCCTGTCTGGACATCCATATGCAGAGAAAGTATCCCACCCCAGCATGTCAATGAATGATTTACCATCCACCCAGGGGTCTTTCCACAAATCTGTTTCATTGCCAGTTGCTATCTCTCTTCTGCAATGTCTTGCTAATACATCCCTTACACGCAAAATAGCTTTCCATGTAGTAGATGCATTGTTATCTTCTCTTATCACCCAGAAATTATCTTTTTTGTATCTAGCATTCATCCATCTTGCCCAAAGCCCCTCATTGTTTATCACTTTTCCAAGCTTGCTTGAGTGTAAAAGCCTCTCTCATGACTTTGATGTTCCTGAGCCCTATTCCTCCTTCCTGTTTTGGTTTGCAATGATCTTCAAACTTGATTTTGTGTAGTCCCCCTCTCCATATGAAGTTTGCACAACTCTTTCAATTTTCTCAATAGAAGCATCAGGTAATTGAAAAGTTTGTAACCAGAAGTTGACCTTTGCATGAATGACAGTGTGAACCAGTTCTACTCTGCCAGCAAAGTTTAGCAGTCTTGAGCTCCACCCATAAAGTCTTTCCCTTATTTTTGTAATGAGTGTACTGCATTCCCTGTCAGTAATTTTGTTTGATGACAGTGGGACACCCAAGTATTTCACTGGGAGTTCACCCTCTTGAACTTGTAAAACCTCCAGCACATCAGCCTTACTTCTGCAGATTTTGTTAAAGTAGCACTTAGTTTTCATTTCATTAACTTTAAGCCCACAGTATTTCTCCAGCCTGCCAAATATCTCCTTGATCTGCACAGCTGTCCCCCTGTTTACCTTGACACAGATTAGCAAGTCGTCAGCGTATAATAAGTGACTTATTCTCGGATGAAAAGTGTGGATAGTTTGAATCATTTGGTTATGGGTGGCAATCTCCATTTGTAAAGTGTAAAATTCCATGGCAACCGCAAACAAGTAGGGGGAGAGAGGATCCCCTTGCCTAATACCTCTGTTGCTGCTAATAAAACCTTTAGGAACACCATTAATTAGAATAGAAAATGTTGGTGTATGTAAACACTCACTAATCAGCTTAATTGTTTGCTCTGGGAAGGCCATACACTTTAGCATGTGAATGATGAAGTGCCTATTGATTTTGTCATAAGCCTTTTGCAAGTCCACCTTTAGGCACATGCGATCTGCACCTTTTTTATTGAAGTTTCTGATCAACTCATGGGCAAGCAATGAGTTTTCTGATATGCTACGACCTTTAATAAATGCACTCTGACATTCAGCTATTAGGTCAGGAAGAATCATTTTTAACCTATTACATAGCACTTTACTAATGATCTTGTAAATTACGTTGCAACACGCAATAGGTCTATAATCTGCAACACCAGTAGGTTTATCACATTTTAGTATAAGGCATATAAAAGTATGATTAATTTCTTTTAGAAACAAACCTGCTCTGAAAGTTTCTTGGATGGCTAAAATGAGATTATTCTTCAGGTGGTTCCAGTGGATTACGAAGAATTCAGATCCAAATCCGTCGGGACCCGGCGAAGAGTCAATATGGATGGATCTTATAGCATCCCAAACTTCATTCTCGGTGACGGCACTCAACAACAGACGTCTGCCTCGAGCATTAACCAGTCTTCTCGTAACAATATGAGGTAAGTTGACCGTCTCTGTGCTACCATTATATAAAGCTTGGAAGTATGTGATGGCTTCTTCTTCAAATTTGTGCATGTCAATGCAAATGTTGCCATCCTGATCATACATTTGCATGTTGTAGTTGATGTTTTTCCTGAGTGACATATTAGTGTAGAAGAATTTCGTACACTCATCTCCTTCAGTCAACCATTTCTCTTTAGCCTTTTGTTTTAATTCAATGGCCTTTGTATGTAAGAGGTTTTTCAGCCTTGATTGTGCTGCATAGTATTGGTTCCAAGTGTCATCAGTGTTGTCCCCTTCATCAATCTTCTTTAGAAGCTCCTCATTAAGACTCTCTAGATTAGTGATTTCATCATGGGTATTAGGCCTCAGTTTATTCCAGTTTTTAAGTCTGTCCTTGACTCATCTGAGGAATTTCACTAGGTGAAAGAGGTGGCTGTACTCCGATTGCGTCAGATCGGTCGTGTTAGTAGCTGCATGGTACCCCTCTATTAGATGCCACTCATTTGAATATCTGAAAGGCTTCCCTTTCCCATTTTTTCTGTTTCTTTAATAAGTATGTGCAGAGGGCAGTGGTCACTTGTCGAGTTTGGCAGGATATTTACTTTGATGTCTGCAAATTTGGTCATACATTGTACATTGACTAGTGCTCTGTCAAGTTTGCACATAATTTTCCTAACTTCACCACTCTTCCATGTAAACTTCAGGCCTCCATGGACTGGTTATATCAATCCAGCTGCCACGAGTGTATATATATATACGTATAAATTATATTTCAATTTCACTTCAATATCATTTCAATTTGTTTCAACGCATATATTATTTTTACAAGCATATATAACTTGTACATCGAACATACAACTTATACAACGCTTATACATGTGGTGTACAACGCTTATATAATTTATACATCGACTATATAATTTATACATCGTTGTTTTCCATTGTTTATAAATTAGAAATCTCACATTGGGTTCCACTCCACCAAAAATTGCAGAAGGCTCAGAAAAATATCCGGTCTCTTCTAAAATGTAGAAGACGTCCGCACGAGTCCACTGTCTCTTGTTTCACTGGATTTCGTTAACATAGCAAAAAGATACGATTTTTATAAGTTTGCAACGCTTTTATTTGTCGAAATCAGCTTAAATAATTAAACCCGTACCTCTCAGCAAAGGGTTCAAAACTAGGGATGGATCTTGCACGCAAACCGTGTATCGGTTGGACGATCGGACGGTGCAGCGGCGAAGGGGGAGGAGGGACGCAGCTTCGCCGGTCGTGGGGCCCACTGCGGTGGTCAGAATCGGCCCCGGCGGCGTTGTAAAGGCGGCAACTATGGGGACCTCGTTCTCGATGTAGACAGCACGGTTGAGGGCGAATCTAGTATGGATTTGTAGCTCTTGTCGAGCTCTACAAAAAACTCAAAGAACCTATATCTAATTTTGCATGTAGGAGGAGGAATGGAGGAGAGAAGGTGGTGAGCCCTTTCCGTCGTGCGCCGTATAGAGGATCGGGGAGAGAGAAAAGTGAGGGCCAATCATATTTTTTTTATTTTTTTATATATTTCTAAAATTCTAAAATACCCCTTATCTCATACGAACTCCAATCCAAACCCAACGACTATCGTCCCTAGCAAAGTACCCCCATTCCGAACACAATGGGATATGTTTCGTAGGCCCATTCGACTGTTTCAGTCAGTTTTTCTTCAAATTAAAATGTAAAACATTCAATATTTGATTTGAACGTACATTTCAATTTGCCGGGGCAACATATTGATCACAAAAATTCCAGAAAAATAAATCTAGCTATGTTTTGACGATACAGTCCCAACAAAACTAGTTTTGTCGAATTCTGAGACCGTTTGAAAAATGGCCATTTTCTGGTCGATCAAATTTAACTATAATTAACCAAACACGTTTTTCTTTGCCACACTCACATATTAACTTCAAAAATTATGAAATTTGAAACCTAGCAATAATTTGACATCCCGGATCCAACAAAAGAGGTTTCGTCGAATTCCGAGGTCGTTTGCAAAATGTCAATTTTCAAGGGTGATATATTCTCTATAGTGACCTTTCTAAAAATTCATTTGGCCGTAACTTCTTACTCCCGCTATGAAACTTCGATTTTTCAGATTCGTTAGAAAGATATTCAGTAACAGATTTAAATATTTTTGGTTTTACTAAAATCCGCTTTATTTTGCACCTGGTACAGTCAGTCAAATTTGAATTCCAATTTTAAAACTGCCGCGCTATTTCAGGCCTTGTTTAAAATTTAAACTAATTATATTTATTTTCAAATACCGATTCAAAATACTTTTCATCATTATTATTTAGAATATTTTATTTTAAATATCTAAAATCCACTAAAACAGCCAAATTAAATTTTTTAAACTAGCTCAGATTTTCCCGGTTGTTACATAAGCTCAGTGATTCTTAGCATTTAAACGAGGAAAAGGGTCATGACATGAATAACTAAATATAAGACTAAACCACAGTAACAATATAACATGGGATAAGCATGGGATATGATAGGGCAAGATAAACTGAATGTACCGATAAACTGGATATACTGATAAACTGAATATACTGATAAACTGAATGCGCTTCTACTCCTTCTCTGCTTCGCGACTACCCTATTATAATAATTTCTATATCTTTGCACTACCTAACTAGTGTCCAAACTAGTAATCTATATTAAATGATCATATGATAACATGATCCCAATCCCCGTTATTATGGTTGCCTTCAGGTGTACATCTATTATGGGGATTCAATTTATTACCTAGATCTAATCTAGGGTTTACTATCGAGCGCTTCCTAGATTTAACCAGGGTTTACGCTACCCAGGGCCACTGGGGTTTATGCTACCTATTGAATGCTTCTCTGATTCAGGGTTTACGCGACCTAGGTCCAAATAGGGATTATGGTACCTATCGAACGATGACCCCTAGTCTAGGACACACTACCCAGAGCGGTATATGTTCCTAGACATTCCCCACGTATGTGTCGTGAATCGTTATCGATGTCTATATGCACATGTCCTCTATATGTGCGACCTAAGTCCCGTGGCAGGGCTAATCAAGAAACACGGAACTCGGTCGAGATCTTTTAGATATCTGCCGATTGCAGATGCTAAGGTCTGCTTTTATAGTGGCTATGGTCCCACTAGATCCCTCCTTCAACTAACAAATGAAAGCATCCATGAAAATCAAGAATGAAAATTGTACGCAGGCCCCTCTATGCCCCACAAACCTATGGGCCAACCTCACCTATAACTAGATAGCAAGTATATGGTCTGTTGGAGTTCTCCGCCTTTCCACTTCACGTATCTCGACCGACTCAAGATGGTAGGTAGACGACGAGTTTCTATGACAGGGCAAAAATTGGTCTTGCCGAATCACGCTAGTCCATCCTAGTCTTTAAGTTGCCTTATTATTGCAAACAAGGCATACCCTTGGCTCTTCTAACGCAGACCAAAACCTCTGTGAGCCCAGGACGATCATCTGCAGCATCACAGAGGGATACCAAGAGTACCCTCACGTCCCCTCGAAGTCGCGTGCTTCGTAACCTAGTTCGTTGGAGCCTTCTTCATGATCAGACGGACGTTCGCTCCTTCTCGTGTTCTGGCTTTCTTGATTAAGGTTTACTACTTAGTTCTCTTAACTAAGGTTAACTATTTAGTTCTCTTTCTCGTCATGTTGGATTGGTTAAGTGTCATCAGTCAATTCAAGTTGACTTAACCCATTCACTTGTCATGTTAAATTGGTTAAGTGTTATCCAGTAGTTCACGTTGACTTAACCTACCCATATATCATGTCAAATTGGTTAAGTGTCCCTTAACCTTACTCGTTTATCAGGTTATACTGGTTAAGTGTCTCTCATTAACTTGACCCTGTTTATTCATCATGCTATAATGACTAAGTGTTCTAAGTTTACTTAACCCCACCATTTAGTCTAGTTAGCATGTTAAACATTTACTTAACCTTACCCACTTGTCTAGTTAACATGTTATAATGGTTAAGTGTTTCCTTAGTTACTTAACCCCAACAAATCTTGCCTTGTTAACATGTTAAGTTGGTTAAGTGTCCAAATTTACTTAACCCCTATCAATCTTGTCTAGTTAACATGTTGAATTGGCTAAGTGTTTTCTCAATTACTTAACCACACCCTTCTTATCTTGTTAACATGTTAAGTTGGTTAAGTGTTTCCTTAATTACTTAACCTCACCATTTCTAGCTTGATTGTTCATGAGCTTTAATTAATTAATTAAAGCACCAACCACTCACATTAAACAGGTATTGTTGTGGTTACTGGATGTGTCGGTCGGTTCCGGGCAGTTTTACACCACAACTCAGTCTAACCTCAGGTCTTTCTGGGCTTCATGCACTAACCTCTCACATTAGACATGTATTGTTATGGTTACTGGATGTGACGGGCGGTTCCGGGCAGTTTTACACCACAACTCAGTCTAAACTCGGGTTAGGCATTTTCCTCTTCTCTAATTTACATATTTACTATTCATGTAAATTTTCAATAAATCAATTTATCCTAGATCATATTCATTTGTCATGCAAATTAACAAACTTATATTCTATGCCCAAAAATTGATTTACCTATCAATTGACCCAACTTGCAGTTTATACCAATTTAGATTTAATATTCCCTTTTTACAGTTCATGCCCAATCTAGATTAATATCCCAATTTATAGTTCATGTCAAAACTAGATTTAATATTCTAGTTTACCTCTTATGTCCAAAACTTGGTTTACATGCCAATTACATACTTTGCGGCCAATTAAAATTTATCATTTGTGCCCAAGTCTAATATGCATGTAAATTATTCACTATTATAGCCAATTCAGATTATGCCAACATATTTATTATGCCAAATTATCTTAATTAAGCTACGCCCAATCCCCGCATCATAATCGTACTTATAACTTGATTTCAAAAGTTTTCTAAGTACTCATGAAATGACACTAACAAAAGGAATAGGGGATATGCACAAGAATTGTTATAAAAGAATAGGCATGCAAAAATAATGGCTCCAACAGGTTCGATATACATAATAGTGAATAGGAACAAACTGGCCAAGTTACACACTAAATATGAGATCCAACATAATTAAGGGGATAGGCATAGGTGATTTGATCTAACATAATGCCAGTTCAAGGTACAAAATGATTAGTTAATCGAAACAATGGGAATAGGCATAAGCAACTAACTGCAATACCTAAAGGCAATTTACCACAATAGTCGTGGGCGACTAATCACAATAATTTCTTAATAAATGTCATAGGCAATAGTCTTATAGTTATGAATCATAGTCGTGGGCAACAGTCTCATAGTCACGAATCATAGTCATAGGCAAAAGTCTCATAGTCATAGTCATAGTCATAGTCATAGTCATAGGCAATAGCTTCATAGGCAACAGTTTCATAGTCGTAGTCTTAGGCAAAAGTCTCATAGTCATAGACGTGAATCAAATCCAAAGGCATAGATAACTTTAGATTTGACATAAGCATGAATCAAAGATAATTAACTTCCAAATAGGTACAGTTCTATATTTTGATTTATTACATTCACGATTCCAAATACGCGTTGAAATCTATAGAATAACCGAACTTACAGTGATCAGTTTAGAAAAGGATAATAAGATAGCGTTGTGGCGATTTGCTATGATTCACGTAACATTGCTTGAAGCCGTTGAATTAGCCTTTGATTCTCTACTAGATTTCTAATTTGGTGCTGATTAATCTTCGAAGCTGATTGTTTGATGAAGAACTCCTAATTTGATTGATTAAGGTGGAGGCTAGGTCACTTCTGGTTTTAGCAGCATATAAACGCTTATGAATTCATTTGGAAAAAACAATAGGTTTAGGGTCTTTTAATAGGTGTATAGGTTGATTCAGAGCCTTTAGATGAACTAGGAGTCCATCAGAACCACCTAGCTCAAATACACATCATCCGGCCACTCAGAAGACAACACGTCATCACAGAACGCTCCAGAATTCTATGTTGGATCAGTATGGGCGCACTTGGCAGGTGCGCCAGTTCATTTTCGTACTGGCGCACTTGTGAAGTGCCCTAGTGCATTCTGGTCGACTTCCAGTTTTTCTGCCAAATTTCGTTCGTCCATATCCTTCATATGGTATCTGTTTTACGCAAACTCAGACTCTATCTCAAGAAGAATTCCGAGACGAACGCAATGGTGTAACCCGTTATATCTAATTCTTCATTTAATAATTAATTATTCTTTAATTATATCTTATGTCCCGATTTAAAATTGTGGGGTGTTACACACACCTTTGCATATGTTCATATAAGCAGTAGAAATCTTTTAAGGACAATAGATGCCAATGATTGGTGGATGAATATATGGATTATGGATGTTCGGATATACATTCTTCTTAATTTAGAGATTTCGGGGATGAAATCCTTTAAGTAGGGAAGAATATAACACCTCATAATTTTGAAGAACACTATAATGATAAAGTAAGGAATATTTAATTACATATTGGGAGCTAAGTAAAATGTACTGCGCCATTACGTTTTCTTGGAATTTTTCTTAATATAGACTCCAAGTTTGCATAGAACGGACATCATATAAAGAAGATATTAAGGTTTGAATTTTTTATACATATAAGCATTATATATATGAATAAACTAACCCAGAAAATCAAAATCACAAAGCGAAAAAAGGAGGGAAATTGGCGCGTTAGAGGTCGACACTGTCCCTTGTGGGTGTCGACCCATAGGTCGACACCACTACCGGGGTGTCGACCCCAAGGTCGACCCCATCGAGATCTGGGCAGATTCCTGCCTAGAACCTGGAAGCATTTCTGAGCATGATTCATTAACCTTGGGCTATATATAGAACCTCATTCTCATTGTTTTTATTTACCAAAAACAATGGAAACAACATGGTGTTGCCCCAACTCAGTTTGAACTAGCCTATTCTTCTTCAATAACAAGTTATACGTATTCAAGTGGCTAGTCTAATGTGAGGGGTCAGCGCATAAATGTACACATAACAGTGATAAGACAAGAGTTTAAATCAGACTTGTGTTAGAAGTCTGCCCGGACCCAACCGACATATCCAGCATCCACAAGTGGTAGACTTAATGTGAGACGTCCAGTGCATTAATAACTATAAATGAATGAATGGTAATAAACTTGTAATACTTAACCTTTTTGAATCTATGAGGGTTACATGTACCATTCAACTTATGTAGGGGTTAAGTAAACTTGCTTGAATCAGTGGAAGGGTTAAGTTAATCTTGTAAAATATGTAGGGACGGGTTATACATATAAACCCGACAAACTTAACATGTTGGGTTTACGCAATCTTCCTAAATTGGTACGCATAACCTGGTGAAATCCTAGTAGTGGGGGATGCAAGCATAGGGGGAAGCTTGTATCATCTGGTGTGTGGGACTCGTATCAGTCAGTAACCTATCTTGTTATCAAACGAAGAACCCCGATCTAGGTCAAGGTCAGGGCATGCTTACTGAGTTGGTTGTAAGAGGTCCATCTAAGGGACAGTGTGGCTGGTGCATTCTGAACGGGACATGTGCGTACATGGGTCCAAATTTAAGGGAGGATGACAAGACGCCATGACACCTATAGATATGGTTGTGCATCTTGTAAACAATGGGGTTGCCACTTTAGGAAGTCAGACATCCTACTATGGGGCCAACACATGGTATCTACAAGTTAGGGAGCCGATCGATTGGGGGTAGTAATTAGGGTACATCTAGTTTTTCTTGTTTAAGAGCCCGTTATTATCATTGGGGGTAACACCCATCAGTTCTATTGAGCTTTGTTAAACCATAAAACATGTTCTAGAAAATAATGAGCATGTTTAGGTTGATTTATGATTTTAGGTTGTTAGGCCCCTTGGATCGTTATGTCTACTCTAATTCGATGATTTCATTTGCTCACGTAAGTGCTCTAAGTCGTTATGATGTCTTGGGTCGTTCAGATAATATGGGTGTTCAGGAAACTTTGCCTCGTTTAAGCATCTTAAGTCGTTGAAGCATCTTGGTTCACTCCGTTGCTAACTCACAGAGTTATTAGATCACCAGCTCGCTAAAGGATTTAACCAGCTTCATCAAAGCCCAAACTACATTATCCTAATTTATCTCGCTCTAATCGTGCTTGGGTCGCCCCACTTTGTCCAAGCTCGTGACACCTTAACCTAGCTCGCTCTATGTCCTTTAGCTCGCACCGTCTTCACTCAGAACGAGTTGGGTCGCCCCACGCTCCCGTAGCTCGTATCACTTCGTATCAGGAAGTTTTGGGTTGCTCCGCCTCATTTTAGCACATCCTGCCTTGCTTTGGACCGTATTATGCCTCTTCTAGCCCACCTACGGCCTAAAATGAGAGCACAGTATTTACATGATTGCCACCTGGTCTGAACTCCACCAATAAGTACCCCCTTATTCCCTTATTATGGTGGGGAGGGGAATTCTCAGGCCATGAAGTGCTGCTGAAATTTCTCTACAACTATCTCAATAAATTCTAAACACTTATTCTACAAAATCAAGTCCAAATCCTTCGTGCATCTGAATAAGATCTTTAAGTGATAGAGTGACGAATTTGTTGTAAGAGTCAAGTTAATCTTGTGATCAAAATCTTGATAACGGAATCTCTTATGATAGTGGACGTAGATCCTCATTGGATCAAACCACTATAAAAATTCCGTGTTCTTATTTTTATGCTTTTTGTATGTTTGTGATTGCAACCTCACTTTGTTCCTCCTTACCAATTTGGTGAAGTTTTTTTATATACCCTTGGTATTGAGTCGAATTTTGAGCTCAACATTTGGCGCCCACTGTAGGGATGTGTTCGCAACTCCTACCTTCTGTCACACTCTCACAAAGTTAAACGCCTTGCCATTCAAGTTTTAAGTCGAATCCTTCTTCAAAATTATGGCCAAATTTAAGAAGACCACTAGCAAAACCATGGTAGAACCCGCTAATGTTGCTAATGAAGAAACACCGCTCGCAAACAGCTTCGAAATTGGCGAAATTTTAGAAAGCTGAGCCTGTGTGACCAGAAATGAATTAAAAGTTGCTATTGCCAATGTGAATAACCAAAAGGACACCTCTACTAAAATGATGATGGAGAAGCTTGACGCCATCATTAATTCTCGATCAAACCTAGCTCCTCTGAAAATGCATATAGATCTTGAAGGGAATGATAAATCACCCACTTCCGATCATAACTGCAACAATAATGTGGAAGACAATTATGATGGGGCAAGTGACAGAGACGAAGCTAATATTGAAAAAATAAGATCACAAGCTAAGAATCATTCTAAAATGAATGCTCGAGTTGTCACTAACCCTGTCACGGGGGCACCCTCACATCGAGAAGGCAAAGCACCTAAGCTCTCTAATCGAGAACGTATGCCTAGACGAACATTTGGTAAAGAACTCAGCTTCACAGAGCTTCGTAGCAACGAAGAATACATCTCGAATATGATAGAACGAGTAATGTAAAAGAATCAAGATAGCAAAGACGATGAAAGGGAATGGGACTTCTCTCCTAATAGGACACCATTCACCGAAATAATTCTAGAGGCAGAATGTCCAAAGAAGTTCAATCCAGCAACTCTGCCTCCGTATAACGGCCTTGTTGACCTGAACTAATTTTTGTTCAAATACGAGTGGCATATGAGTGCAGTTAAGAAAACAAATGAGATGAGGTGCACATATTTCCCTCTCTACTTTGAAGGAGCTGCATCACTCTGGTTTGCGAAGCTGCCTCCTAAATCTATCGATCGGTTTTTCGATCTGACCAAAAAGTTCAAAGAGCAGTTCTGCTTGTATGCTACCAAGGCCAAGGACGCTATAACACTCTCGGCCATGAAACAAAAGTCACGAGAAATATCAAGGACTTCCTAACTTTGTTCAACATTGCCTTATCTAAAGTAAGGAACTCGGAGCCATGCATAGTCCTTATGGCTCTACTCGATGCTATAGACAAAACGAGCGAATTAGGGAGATGGATAAAGATGAAAAAACCGACTATGCTCGACATATTCTATAAAAAGCAGAGAACATGAGTGTTGACGAAAATCCGATGACACTTCAGGCCGACGGTAACCCACTCCATGAGGCTCCTAAAAGCGCAACTATGCAATCCAACCAAAAGAGTATTCAGGGGCAGAAGTGAATCAGTGGCGGGAACGACAACAAGGCTAATAAGAAGTCTCGCCTTTTCAATTCTTCAAAAATGGAATCTGTGAATGACACCCCTGAAAACATCTATCTTGTAACCAATAATTCTGAGGAGTATGCATGTAACAACCCGAAAATCTGGGCCAGTTTAAAATTTTTATTTTGGCAATTATAGCGAGTTTTGATTATTTAAAATGAATTATTTTAAATAATATCGACGAGAAAATTTATTTTCGACGAAGTTAAAACGAATAAATTTATTTTAATTATATAACGAGCCTGAAAAGGCGCGGTAGTTCGAAAATTCGATTTCTAATTTCAATTGAATATACAGAATTCGTTATAAGTCAGAATTGAACGAAACAAGAAATATTTGAATCTGTATAACTATATCTTTGTAACGAAGTTAACAAACTGAGATTTCATCTAAGAAATGATAAGATATGTCCAGTTTAAAATTAGAAATAGTCGCTGTGGAATTTATATATATTTTTATATATATAAGGCCCTTAAAAATGGACATTTTGCAAATGACCTCGGATTTCGACGAAACCAGTTTTGTTGGGTCCGTGATGTAAAGTTATTGCTAGGTTTCAAATTTCATAATTTTTCGAATCAATATGTGAGCGTGGCAAAGGAAAACGCGTTTGACCAGTTTCAGTTGATTTTAATCGACTGGAAATTGGCCATTTTTCTAACGGTCTCAGAATTCGACGAAACTAGTTTTGTTAGGACCGTATCGTCAATACGAAGCTAGAAAATATTTTTCTGGAATTTTTCTAGTTAGTATGTGACCCTGGTAATTTGAAATGTACGTTTAAAATTCAATATAATGATTTAAATGTAAATTCAACGGAAATCGATTGTAACAAATGAATCGGCTTGCGATACATATCCCATTGTGTTCGGAATGGGGGTAAAACGCTATGGACGACAGGCGGTGGGTTCGATTCTGAAGTCGACAGAAAAAGTTACTTTATGAGAATAATTTAATAATAATAAAAAAAAAAATCTCTTCCCTTTCCTTTATCTCTGCCCCCCCCCTAAAATTTCATTTTAATCGAGATAAAAAAAAAAAAGAGAAAGAAAAGAGATCGAGGGCGCCAGCGCTAGGGCCGACGCCTCACCACCGCTCCGACCCTCCCCCTCACCCGCGCCCTCTCCGTCAACGCCCCCTCGCATCGCGCGCCGCCCCTCCAACGAAGTCCGCCATCGGAGACCACCCCCCCCTCCTCCCCCTCGCCTGCGCACACCACCACCTCCACACCCCGACCTACCACCTGAGATGAACCCCGACCCCCCCTGCGCCCTTTCCCCCTTCTTCTTCGAGATTGAGCAATAAGTATTTTAATTTCTTTTCTTTTTTATATATATAATGTTTTGTTTTAAAAAAAAAGGGGATTTTAAAAACCTGAGCTGTTGTTTTTTTATACATAAAGTAAAACTGATTTTTATATAATGATTAACTGATTTTTTATATAATGTTAAAACTGATTTATATATAATGTTAAAACTGATTTATATATAATGTTAAAACTGAAAATTTATTTTAAAAGCTAAGATGGGAATTTTATATATGAAAAGGCAATATTTAAAGGGATAAAAATTCGATTTTTATGTATTGAATATCGAAATAAAAATATGATTTTTATATATTGAACTTCATAGGAAAAATATGATTTTTATATATTGAACTTCATAGGAAAAATATGATTTTTATATATTGAACTTCATAGGAAAAATATGATTTTTATATATTGAACTTCATAGGAAAAATATGATTTTTATATATTGAACTTCGAAATAAAAATATAATTTTTATCTATATAACATAGTAGTAAAATATGATTTTTATTTGTTGAACTTCGAACTAAAAATTCGATTTTTATATATTGAATAGCAAAATAAAAATATGATTTTTATTTATTGAACTTCGAAAGAAAAATTCGATTTTTATATATTGAATAGCAAAATAAAAATATGATTTTTATTTATTGAACTTCGAACTAAAAATTCGATTTTTATATATTGAATAGCAAAATAAAAATATGATTTTTATTTATTGAACTTCGAACTAAAAATACGATTTTTATGTATTGAATAGCGAAGTAAAAATTCGATTTTTACATAGGTAGTGAAAGCGGACAACGAAGATGCGATAGCAATGAAGATTTCTATCAATAAAGTGCCGTGGAGCTAGGATAGCTAATCTGTGAGAATTTCTCACCTTTCAATTTATTTTTCTAGTTATATATATATACTAGGATGCAGACGGTGCTTATTAGAAGCACCCGACACCCGTCCACATACCATGGACTTGTTTGTTTGGTTGTGTAGTTGGTTAGATTATTTGATTGGGATTTGATTGATTGGTTGAATTGGAAATTGATTAGGATTGATGTGTGAATGGCGTGGGCCTTCACTAGACCGGGGATAAGGCTAGGCCTTGTCCCGTTTCTAGTATCGTGCCGTTATGCCGCCGAAATTTTCTAAAATGAGTTAGAAAAATAAAAATATCATTTTATTGGATAAATGAACTGAATAGAAATTCATATGTTGAAATAAAATGTTTTATCGTTAAAAATAAAATTTTTAACGTGAAGTGAATAAAATAAAATATTCATTTATAAACCGGACGGTTTGTTTATGTACACCTATTTGAATGACATTGATTGGGACGATAAATTTTACACATCGCCCAACAGCACAAATAAAATAGGTGTTTGATTGTTTGAAACCCCACACGGGTGTTGGGATGAAATTTGAAGTTCACTCATCCTGATGGATTAAATATGTCGATCGATTGATTGACAGGCTGTTATAAGCGTTGAATATCTATATTTGATGCTTATACAGTGTAGTGCACTTTGGTTGATGGTTGATTATTTTTCAATGCTATTATATACATGTGTTGTATGAAAATCCATATAATTAACTTTATATGGTAATTGATTGGGCCTCATTCCAATTTGAAAAATAAAGAATATTATAAAATAAAAGTTCATGTGTTGACAGTACTCATTCATTGAGATTGGTCATGTGTTGAACGAAATATTTTGATAATAACAACTATTTTGAAAACGAATTCAAAATGAATTGAATATATAACGATTTCGAAATGAATTGAATATATAACGAATTCAAAATGAATTGAATATATAACGATTTCGAAATGAATTGAATATATAACGATTTCGAAATGAATTGAATATATAACGATTTCGAAATGAATTGAATATATAACGATTTCGAAATGAATTGAATTGAAAACGATTTCGAAATGAATTGAGTATATAACGATTTCGAAATGAATTGAATATATAACGATTTCGAAATGAATTGAATATATAACGATTTCGAAATGAATTGAATATATAACGATTTCGAAATGAATTGAATATATAACGATTTCGAAATGAATTGAATATATAACGATTTCGAAATGAATTGAATATATAACGATTTCGAAATGAATTGAAAACGATTTCGAAATGAAATGAATTGAAAACGATTTCGAAATGAAATGAATTGAAAACGATTTCGAAATGAATTGAAAACGAATTCAAATTGAATTGAAAACAAATCGAAATGAATTCAAATTGAATTGAAATTCGAATTGAATAGAAATGAATTTTAAAACGAATTTATAAAGAAGAATTCAATTTTGCTTTGAATTGAGATGGAAGTTGAAATAGATTTTGAAACGAATTTTAAAACTATTTATATAATTCGTTTTAAATAGAAATCGACGAAGTATATATTATATATTATATATATAATATAATGGCCTGAATAGAACGCGCCGCGCCGCGGCAGTTCGCGAATTTCGACCATTGACTTCGAATGGACATTACGGGAGATCCGACCGTCGGATTCTCCTAAAACCGGAACCGTTGGGTTCGTATCGAAAAGAGCTTTCTAACGAATATTAGAAATTAGAAATCTAACGGTTGGATTTGGAATTATGTCCAAATCAAATTCGAAAAAGGTCGTTGTAAGTGCAGTTCGATGGCCGTTGATGGAAATCGACTGTACGGGCCTTGATAAAATTATTAAAAATAGTAATAATTTATGTAAAATCATAAGAAATGATTTGTGAAGATTTGGGATGAAAAACTCCATATTTGAAAAGATAAGAATAGATTTTTATCGAAATGAACTAGTTTTGAACTAGAATTATAATTCTATTTATTTTTAAATAAATAAATTGAATTCGAAAAGGGTTTTGAAAATAACCAAAATTTCCAATGATTGCATTGGAGTGGATTTGAATCGAAATTGTCTTCGGAATATTTCGATGTTGGAATTCGTGATTATACAGGTGTTGTTATGGAAATTTGAAAGATATATTTTTATATCGTTATTTCCACTACGACATTTGTTAATCGTAGAATTTGATATTGAATATAGGCCGATATATTTTCTATTCAGAGCCTTGTGTTTAATATCGAATGTGATTTGGGTTTGTCGTGAATGGTGTCTTCACTAACACTGTTCTTGAACCCAGTTGGGAAAAGATTAAATCTTTTTATTTAGATTTAATGAAGTGTACCAATTAAATGATATTTAATTGGAATTGAATTGATATTGATTTTTGGGTTTATCGTGAACAGTGTTTTAAATAACACTTGTTCTTTAACCCGATAATTAATGAATGTGATTTTGGGTTTATCGTGAACAGTGTTTTAAATAACACTTGTTCTTTAACCCGATAATTAATGGAATGTGATTTTGGGTTTATCGTGAATCGTGTTTTAAATGACACTGATTCTTTAACCCAGATAATGATTAAAACTAAGTGGAGTTTTAATGAATCTTTAATTAGATTGAAAAGATCGAGAATGGAGTATCACCAGTTTTGCTCCAGGCGATAGTTAAATCTTTAATTAGATTTGAACGTGAAATTTAGAAACTAACTGTCGGTTAGCCAAGCAGAATGGTTTTCTGGATATTGATCTGATGTTGGTTTCGGCCTTCGGGGTTAATATTTGGGGAATTATTCTCTTGATTAATTTACGGTTAGTGACTAATGAATTGGAATGAGGCGTATGTTGTGTTTGTGTAACACTTATTTAAAATATACGCGAGTTATTCGGAAAGACCGGGTTTATCCCATTCTGAATAACTGATACGACGATAAGTCGAAGATGAAGACGATGGTCGAAGACCGGAGGTCTTCACGTCGTTTGGGTGATAACTGATGATCTTGATTGGGCTGTACACCCAAGAAGATGGAAACAGTTAGTGATCGTCCAGACGTACTTGGAGATCGATGGGTATGCGGGGTACTAGGTGCCTCCGGTTTCGTTCAGACCCAGGACGGACTTGTAAATGGACTGTGTGTCTGACATCGGATTTCATTCTGTGTGACTGATATCGGTTGCATAGGATGGTTTGCCTGTGTGGCATGCTAAGATGCAAATGTTCAAGGCTTCTGTTGAAAAGCAAAGTCTTGTGGTGATGATCAAAGCACGGCCTTTGTGGCGTAGCTTTGTGTAACGTTTACCTCGCGTGTTTCACACCCGGTATGAACCAAAAACGGGAGAGGACATCAGGGAGGACTTGCGTTTCTTTCTAGTTAGAAGTGGCGTCAGTGGTTTTACACGCCCTGACAAGTTTGACTTATGTGGTTGTTGCTGTTGCGAGGCGCCTCGGTTATATCGGTTTCGGCCGATGCATTCTGGTCGGCTGACGGACCAGACTTACACCCCATAGGGTGGGGAAACGTAGTGTTCAGGCATTTTAATCCACATCGGTGGACCGGCCCTGACGATCCAAGGGTCACTCGAGCTCTGATCCTGAGGGGCGGGCTAGAGCGTCTCGAATCGGTTGAGGACTATCTTTTGCCTCGGTTCATAGATGGAAATCCAATTTCCAAATACGTGACATTTGCGGTTTTAATTGTAGAACTAGTATGGCGACATGATATATGGTACCCATGCCGCCTATGATTGATACTTATGATTTGAAGTTGTTTTATACACTATGCACTTATTAGTATCAAATGATTTGTTTTAAACGTATCAAGCATACTTTGGCTGTTATAAGGGAAAACCCTATCCTCGACTGCGTTGCATTGTGTGATGGGACCTGGGTCTTATAACAGCTTCATTTTTCTTTATTTAGCATTGCGCTGTTTGTTTTAAGCACTGGTATTCTTGGGAGGAAACCCGTTCCGTGTTATACGGCGTGGTCCCTTGATTTACCTAATGATTTAAAATAAAGATTAATAACTGTTTTAGTTCTCACACCAGTCACATGACTGACCTGGAGTTTATTGTTTTAACCTAAACTCTGGGTGCCCTTATTTTCGACACGGGCAGCTAGTAGTTTTGGTTTTGCAGATTTATATTCACAGGATCCTGGTTTACAGCTGGAACGATATCCGGAAAGCTTTGTATCCGTATATCTCTTCTAGTTGTGCTTTGTATTATTTTCCGCTGCTATGTATTTAAATGTAACTTAAATCTCTGATATTTCTGTGTAATATTCATTTATACTCTGTATATTCTTGTAATCTGATGCATTGTTGTGATATATAGTGAAATGTTCTTCTATATGTGTTTTGTTGTGGTTTGTTCTCGAACTATCCGTCGCTTTCCTTTACGGGGAAGTTACGGGTCTTCACAGTTGCTATTTACAAAGCTCAGAGAACAAGACACATTAGAACCATACGAAAGAATTCATCAGATATTGGGTTAGTAATATCCAATTAGAATGACTCGTTAGAGATAGGATCAGTAGTATCCTAGAACGAGTGTGAAGAGTATATTTTTCAAATGAAAACAAATTTTGTTTTGAAAATTTAAATCAATCATTCGTATTTGATTATTTATTTAATTGATTTGGACAATCCGATATATAAATATTTTGCATATGCGTCTTGCAAACGTGTATTCGAAGTTTTAATATACGGGATGGTTATAGGATCATACTCTAGTTGCCCGGGGATAATTCTGGTGATGGGGCACTGTCGCCAGTATTTATTTTCGAGTAACGAAAGTGAGATTTCTATATTTCCATTAGACTGGTGTGAGAACCAAAGATTAGATAGGGCTTATTGTTGTGATTTGGCATCAAAAATCTGATTTTTGTATATGTATCAAAGTTATGAATTTCAAAATCTAATCAACTAATTGATTGATATTTGTGTTGTTTGTTTATTTGTTTGCTAATTTTTAGCCATTTAGCCTAACTGAATCACATATTGAATAGTATTGAAAATTGGTCGCATTTGCTTGCATATACATATACTTACATTGAACAGGTCATAGCAAGGAGGCTAGAGCCAGAGAATAAAATTTGTTTGCCCGACAAATAGGTACATGTTTATTACATAATTTCCTGTTTTGTTTGGGTGATGATGATTTTGTGAGCCTATTGGCTAGCCGCTTGGCTTTTTCTTTTTCTTTTTGAGATCTGAAGGACCGGGGAAGCTATTTGAAATTCCCCAATGCTCCCGGTGCAGGGGAGGTTATGGCGAAATTTTTCAAAAATTTAGGGTGTTAGCCAAATTTTTTGAAATTTTGAAAATTCTCAGAAACTAAAGAGTTAGAGAATGGAAGCCAGGATCGAGCGTAGAGTTGAATTGATCAAACCACTTTCGACTTTGTTCCTTTTCGGGGACGAAAAGTTTTAAGTGGGGGAGATTGTAACAACCCGAAAATCTGGGCCAGTTTAAAATTTTTATTTTGGCAATTATAGCGAGTTTTGATTATTTAAAATGAATTATTTTAAATAATATCGACGAGAAAATTTATTTTCGACGAAGTTAAAACGAATAAATTTATTTTAATTATATAACGAGCCTGAAAAGGCGCGGTAGTTCGAAAATTCGATTTCTAATTTCAATTGAATATACAGAATTCGTTATAAGTCAGAATTGAACGAAACAAGAAATATTTGAATCTGTATAACTATATCTTTGTAACGAAGTTAACAAACTGAGATTTCATCTTAGAAATGATAAGATATGTCCAGTTTAAAATTAGAAATAGTCGCTGTGGAATTTATATATATTTTTATATATATAAGGCCCTTAAAAATGGACATTTTGCAAATGACCTCGGATTTCGACGAAACCAGTTTTGTTGGGTCCGTGATGTAAAGTTATTGCTAGGTTTCAAATTTCATAATTTTTCGAATCAATATGTGAGCGTGGCAAAGGAAAACGCGTTTGACCAGTTTCAGTTGATTTTAATCGACTGGAAATTGGCCATTTTTCTAACGGTCTCAGAATTCGACGAAACTAGTTTTGTTAGGACCGTATCGTCAATACGAAGCTAGAAAATATTTTTCTGGAATTTTTCTAGTTAGTATGTGACCCTGGTAATTTGAAATGTACGTTTAAAATTCAATATAATGATTTAAATGTAAATTCAACGGAAATCGATTGTAACAAATGAATCGGCTTGCGATACATATCCCATTGTGTTCGGAATGGGGGTAAAACGCTATGGACGACAGGCGGTGGGTTCGATTCTGAAGTCGACAGAAAAAGTTACTTTATGAGAATAATTTAATAAAAAAAAAAAAAATCTCTTCCCTTTCCTTTATCTCTGGCCCCCCCCCTAAAATTTCATTTTAATCGAGATAAAAAAAAAAAAAAAAAGAGAAAGAAAAGAGATCGAGGGCGCCAGCGCTAGGGCCGACGCCTCACCACCGCTCCGACCCTCCCCCTCACCCGCGCCCTCTCCGTCAACGCCCCCTCGCATCGCGCGCCGCCCCTCCAACGAAGTCCGCCATCGGAGACCACCCCCCCCCTCTTCCCCCTCGCCTGCGCACACCACCACCTCCACACCCCGACCTACCACCTGAGATGAACCCCGACCCCCCCCTGCGCCCTTTCCCCCTTCTTCTTCGAGATTGAGCAGTAAGTATTTTAATTTCTTTTCTTTTTTATATATATAATGTTTTGTTTTAAAAAAAAAGGGGATTTTAAAAACCTGAGCTGTTGTTTTTTTATATATAAAGTAAAACTGATTTTTATATAATGATTAACTGATTTTTTATATAATGTTAAAACTGATTTATATATAATGTTAAAACTGATTTATATATAATGTTAAAACTGAAAATTTATTTTAAAAGCTAAGATGGGAATTTTATATATGAAAAGGCAATATTTAAAGGGATAAAAATTCGATTTTTATGTATTGAATATCGAAATAAAAATATGATTTTTATATATTGAACTTCATAGGAAAAATATGATTTTTATATATTGAACTTCATAGGAAAAATATGATTTTTATATATTGAACTTCATAGGAAAAATATGATTTTTATATATTGAACTTCGAAATAAAAATATAATTTTTATCTATATAACATAGTAGTAAAATATGATTTTTATTTGTTGAACTTCGAACTAAAAATTCGATTTTTATATATTGAATAGCAAAATAAAAATATGATTTTTATTTATTGAACTTCGAAAGAAAAATTCGATTTTTATATATTGAATAGCAAAATAAAAATATGATTTTTATTTATTGAACTTCGAACTAAAAATTCGATTTTTATATATTGAATAGCAAAATAAAAATATGATTTTTATTTATTGAACTTCGAACTAAAAATACGATTTTTATGTATTGAATAGCGAAGTAAAAATTCGATTTTTACATAGGTAGTGAAAGCGGACAACGAAGATGCGATAGCAATGAAGATTTCTATCAATAAAGTGCCGTGGAGCTAGGATAGCTAATCTGTGAGAATTTCTCACCTTTCAATTTATTTTTCTAGTTATATATATATATACTAGGATGCAGACGGTGCTTATTAGAAGCACCCGACACCCGTCCACATACCATGGACTTGTTTGTTTGGTTGTGTAGTTGGTTAGATTATTTGATTGGGATTTGATTGATTGGTTGAATTGGAAATTGATTAGGATTGATGTGTGAATGGCGTGGGCCTTCACTAGACCAGGGATAAGGCTAGGCCTTGTCCCGTTTCTAGTATCGTGCCGTTATGCCGCCGAAATTTTCTAAAATGAGTTAGAAAAATAAAAATATCATTTTATTGGATAAATGAACTGAATAGAAATTCATATGTTGAAATAAAATGTTTTATCGTTAAAAATAAAATTTTTAACGTGAAGTGAATAAAATAAAATATTCATTTATAAACCGGACGGTTTGTTTATGTACACCTATTTGAATGACATTGATTGGGACGATAAATTTTACACATCGCCCAACAGCACAAATAAAATAGGTGTTTGATTGTTTGAAACCCCACACGGGTGTTGGGATGAAATTTGAAGTTCACTCATCCTGATGGATTAAATATGTCGATCGATTGATTGACAGGCTGTTATAAGCGTTGAATATCTATATTTGATGCTTATACAGTGTAGTGCACTTTGGTTGATGGTTGATTATTTTTCAATGCTATTATATACATGTGTTGTATGAAAATACATATAATTAACTTTATATGGTAATTGATTGGGCCTCATTCCAATTTGAAAAATAAAGAATATTATAAAATAAAAGTTCATGTGTTGACAGTACTCATTCATTGAGATTGGTCATGTGTTGAACGAAATATTTTGATAATAACAACTATTTTGAAAACGAATTCAAAATGAATTGAATATATAACGATTTCGAAATGAATTGAATATATAACGAATTCAAAATGAATTGAATATATAACGATTTCGAAATGAATTGAATATATAACGATTTCGAAATGAATTGAATATATAACGATTTCGAAATGAATTGAATATATAACGATTTCGAAATGAATTGAATTGAAAACGATTTCGAAATGAATTGAGTATATAACGATTTCGAAATGAATTGAATATATAACGATTTCGAAATGAATTGAATATATAACGATTTCGAAATGAATTGAATATATAACGATTTCGAAATGAATTGAATATATAACGATTTCGAAATGAATTGAATATATAACGATTTCGAAATGAATTGAAAACGATTTCGAAATGAAATGAATTGAAAACGATTTCGAAATGAAATGAATTGAAAACGATTTCGAAATGAATTGAAAACGAATTCAAATTGAATTGAAAACAAATCGAAATGAATTCAAATTGAATTGAAATTCGAATTGAATAGAAATGAATTTTAAAACGAATTTATAAAGAAGAATTCAATTTTGCTTTGAATTGAGATGGAAGTTGAAATAGATTTTGAAACGAATTTTAAAACTATTTATATAATTCGTTTTAAATAGAAATCGACGAAGTATATATTATATATTATATATATAATATAATGGCCTGAATAGAACGCGCCGCGCCGCGGCAGTTCGCGAATTTCGACCATTGACTTCGAATGGACATTACGGGAGATCCGACCGTCGGATTCTCCTAAAACCGGAACCGTTGGGTTCGTATCGAAAAGAGCTTTCTAACGAATATTAGAAATTAGAAATCTAACGGTTGGATTTGGAATTATGTCCAAATCAAATTCGAAAAAGGTCGCTGTAAGTGCAGTTCGATGGCCGTTGATGGAAATCGACTGTACGGGCCTTGATAAAATTATTAAAAATAGTAATAATTTATGTAAAATCATAAGAAATGATTTGTGAAGATTTGGGATGAAAAACTCCATATTTGAAAAGATAAGAATAGATTTTTATCGAAATGAACTAGTTTTGAACTAGAATTATAATTCTATTTATTTTTAAATAAATAAATTGAATTCGAAAAGGGTTTTGAAAATAACCAAAATTTCCAATGATTGCATTGGAGTGGATTTGAATCGAAATTGTCTTCGGAATATTTCGATGTTGGAATTCGTGATTATACAGGTGTTGTTATGGAAATTTGAAAGATATATTTTTATATCGTTATTTCCACTACGACATTTGTTAATCATAGAATTTGATATTGAATATAGGCCGATATATTTTCTATTCAGAGCCTTGTGTTTAATATCGAATGTGATTTGGGTTTGTCGTGAATGGTGTCTTCACTAACACTGTTCTTGAACCCAGTTGGGAAAAGATTAAATCTTTTTATTTAGATTTAATGAAGTGTACCAATTAAATGATATTTAATTGGAATTGAATTGATATTGATTTTTGGGTTTATCGTGAACAGTGTTTTAAATAACACTTGTTCTTTAACCCGATAATTAATGAATGTGATTTTGGGTTTATCGTGAACAGTGTTTTAAATAACACTTGTTCTTTAACCCGATAATTAATGGAATGTGATTTTGGATTTATCGTGAATCGTGTTTTAAATGACACTGATTCTTTAACCCAGATAATGATTAAAACTAAGTGGAGTTTTAATGAATCTTTAATTAGATTGAAAAGATCGAGAATGGAGTATCACCAGTTTTGCTCCAGGCGATAGTTAAATCTTTAATTAGATTTGAACGTGAAATTTAGAAACTAACTGTCGGTTAGCCAAGCAGAATGGTTTTCTGGATATTGATCTGATGTTGGTTTCGGCCTTCGGGGTTAATATTTGGGGAATTATTCTCTTGATTAATTTACGGTTAGTGACTAATGAATTGGAATGAGGCGTATGTTGTGTTTGTGTAACACTTATTTAAAATATACGCGAGTTATTCGGAAAGACCGGGTTTATCCCATTCTGAATAACTGATACGACGATAAGTCGAAGATGAAGACGATGGTCGAAGACCGGAGGTCTTCACGTCGTTTGGGTGATAACTGATGATCTTGATTGGGCTGTACACCCAAGAAGATGGAAACAGTTAGTGATCGTCCAGACGTACTTGGAGATCGATGGGTATGCGGGGTACTAGGTGCCTCCGGTTTCGTTCAGACCCAGGACGGACTTGTAAATGGACTGTGTGTCTGACATCGGATTTCATTCTATGTGACTGATATCGGTTGCATAGGATGGTTTGCCTGTGTGGCATGCTAAGATGCAAATGTTCAAGGCTTCTGTTGAAAAGCAAAGTCTTGTGGTGATGATCAAAGCACGGCCTTTGTGGCGTAGCTTTGTGTAACGTTTACCTCGCGTGTTTCACACCCGGTATGAACCAAAAACGGGAGAGGACATCAGGGAGGACTTGCGTTTCTTTCTAGTTAGAAGTGGCGTCAGTGGTTTTACACGCCCTGACGAGTTTGACTTATGTGGTTGTTGCTGTTGCGAGGCGCCTCGGTTATATCGGTTTCGGCCGATGCATTCTGGTCGGCTGACGGACCAGACTTACACCCCATAGGGTGGGGAAACGTAGTGTTCAGGCATTTTAATCCACATCGGTGGACCGGCCCTGACGATCCAAGGGTCACTCGAGCTCTGATCCTGAGGGGCGGGCTAGAGCGTCTCGAATCGGTTGAGGACTATCTTTTGCCTCGGTTCATAGATGGAAATCCAATTTCCAAATACGTGACATTTGCGGTTTTAATTGTAGAACTAGTATGGCGACATGATATATGGTACCCATGCCGCCTATGATTGATACTTATGATTTGAAGTTGTTTTATACACTATGCACTTATTAGTATCAAATGATTTGTTTTAAACGTATCAAGCATACTTTGGCTGTTATAAGGGAAAACCCTATCCTCGACTGCGTTGCATTGTGTGATGGGACCTGGGTCTTATAACAGCTTCATTTTTCTTTATTTAGCATTGCGCTGTTTGTTTTAAGCACTGGTATTCTTGGGAGGAAACCCGTTCCGTGTTATACGGCGTGGTCCCTTGATTTACCTAATGATTTAAAATAAAGATTAATAACTGTTTTAGTTCTCACACCAGTCACATGACTGACCTGGAGCTTATTGTTTTAACCTAAACTCTGGGTGCCCTTATTTTCGACACGGGCAGCTAGTAGTTTTGGTTTTGCAGATTTATATTCACAGGATCCTGGTTTACAGCTGGAACGATATCCGGAAAGCTTTGTATCCGTATAACTCTTCTAGTTGTGCTTTGTATTATTTTCCGCTGCTATGTATTTAAATGTAACTTAAATCTCTGATATTTCTGTGTAATATTCATTTATACTCTGTATATTCTTGTAATCTGATGCATTGTTGTGATATATAGTGAAATGTTCTTCTATATGTGTTCTGTTGTGGTTTGTTCTCGAACTATCCGTCGCTTTCCTTTACGGGGAAGTTACGGGTCTTCACAATGCAGAGCCAAACCCAATAAGGATAAGCTACAAGGCAACAAACTCGGGAAAGTTATGCAGATTTCACAATTAACCTGGTCACAACACTAACGAGTCCCGAAACCTAAAGAACCTCATTGAGGAATTGATTAGGAAAAACAGGTTGTAGCAATATGTAAAGAATCTGTAAGCTTTGAATCCTTCTGCAATTCCTAAGGGGCAAGGGGAATCGCATGATCAGTCTGGTCCAAGCAACATAGCCTCTGTTCAAACCAATCCAAGGCTGATTTTCAACTAATAGTTGTTGATGGTGATCCAAATTGAGTAGCTTGGAATAAGCAATCAATATTGCTATACCTTTATTTTATGCTCTACTTCTTGGTTTAGTTCATGCTTTGCTTCGCATTTTACTTTCTATTATATTCAAAACTTATTGTAAACAGTCTGTAATAATTTGCAGTTGATACACTAAACGTTAGCTCTACGACTAAGAGCATATCTGTTTTAATAAATTTCTTGCTTGCGAAGTCATATGTCCAATCGAAACTTGCTTAAAAGGAAGATTTCATACTGCAGGCCAGATGTCGAGTGCTTGCTCCTGTAACCTCGCGACCCAAACAACGCTAGTTCAAGACTGAATGTTGTGAATTCCAACACTCGCTAATGCAAAAATAGGAAAAATACTACCATGAAAAGTTAATGGAAAGTCGCAAAGATTCAAACAAAGAGCAAGCGCCCTGACAAACAGACGAAAGAGCTGAAATTTTTATCAAAAGGGAACCTCCCTAAGTGAGAGGTTCAAAGCTTTAATTCCTAAACCAGAATAGTTTGTTAAGTCAAGTATTTGTAATGGGACTGAAAGCTACCCCGCAAAGCGATAAAACAGCCAGAAAAACTATTCACGTAGCATCTGAAATGTCAGATGTGAAGAATGAAAAAATCCACTTGCGTAACATCTGGAATCTCAGATGTGGAGAGTGTCAAACGATTCGCGTAGCATCTGAAATGTCAGATGTGAAGAATGAAAAAATCCACTTGCGTAGAATCTGGAATCTCATATGTAAAGAGTGTCAGACCATTCACGCAGCATCTGAAATATCAGATGTGAAGAATAAAAAAGTCCACTTGCGTAGCATCTAGAATATCAGATGTGAAGAGTGTCAAACCCTTCACATAGCATCTGAAATGTCAGATGTGAAGAATGAAAAAATCCACTTGCGTAGCATTTGGAATCTCAAATGTGAAGAGTGTCAAACCATTCGCGTAGCATCTGAAATGTCAGATGTGAAGAATGAAAAAATCCACTTGCGTAACATTTCGAATCTCAAATGTGAAGAGTGTCAGACCATTCGCGTAGCATCTGAAATGTCGGATGTGAAGAATGAAAAAATCCACTAGCGTAGCATCTGGAATCTCAGATGTGAAGAGTGTCAAACCATTCGCGTAGCATCTAAAATGTTAGATGTGAAGAATGAAAAAAATCTACTTGCGTAGCATCTGGAATCTCAGATGTGAATAGTGTCGAACCATTCATGTAGCATGTGCGTGAAGAATATAAAAAATCCATTTACAACGCATCTGAAACCTCAGATGAGAAAAGTGCAAAATCTATTCGCGTAGCATCTAAAATATCAGATGTGAAGAGTGGCGGGCGCCCAATTGATCGTAAGAGTCAAAAAAAAACACTGGCTAGATAACGATAAGCATTGGGGCCTTTTCCGTAGTCCGATCAAAGGGCACAAACATTAGAGCTTCTCAAAAGGGAAGTAAGATGAATTATAGATTTATGTTTCTCAAATAAGGGACATCGAACACACTCGTATGAGTTACTAAAATCGTAGCGCTTGAGATTTATAGTCAACCTAAGTTGACTAGTCAATTTTAAGCATTAACACAAATTTGAGTTAGAATGCCATAACTGTGCGAACAATATTTGATAAGTTTTGAACCATCAAATAATATGGTCCTGGGCTAATATTTTATTCAACGCAAGTTAAAATTCGTTATAGTTCATTTCTAACTAATCCATTATCAACATGGACAATTGATAAAGAGTATAAGTCCGGAATTATGCAAAATTTTATCTTAATTGCAGAGCAAGTAGCATGGGATGTACTAGTTCATAACCAAAAGATTGCCACAACAAATATTTTTTCGACATTAGCATAAAAGCTTAAAGTGCGGTGGACAAAATATAATTCCATCACCGCATTGTAAACCAACACAGAGACATCAGACTCAAAATATCGCAAGAGTGTTAAGCGAGGACCGGCACTCGCATATACAACCCGTCTATAGCACAAGCGCATAAAAGATAAATAGAAAAAGATAGACGAGAGGACTCCTTCTTTTCATTAATAAATCATTCCCCACCTTGAGCAGGAGGAGAAGTACCAGTCGTTTCAGCCTTGCCCCAAGACTTAATAGTCCAACAATGATCTCATCCTAAGACCTAAGAACCTGAATAAGCACGGCGTTGTCCTTCTCCAATGTGGTGATGAGTTCAATATTCTCCCTGTTCAGCCTCTGGAGCTCGCAAGCAAAGGTGTTCCAAGCTCCTAATTCGCGCGTGTGATATTGACCAATTTCCTCAATGTGCTTTTCCATTCAAGTCCTAATAGCGTCAAGTTGCGTCAGCAAGTGATTCTTTAGAATATCCAAATCTTCGGGGATAGTTCGCTTGGCGGACGGATATATATCCAAGTCAAATTGATCAAAGTTCACTCCTTGAAGATAGCATCCTTCGAAGCGATCAGCAAGCTTAGAGGTGTGCGGCTTGGAAGAATAACTAGGCTTATCTTTGATAGCTTTTAGCTCAGCTGAAGTGGGGGAAATAGAGGTAGTTTCAATTTCTGACATCGGAAGTTTTTCCAACCTATGGTGCTTGCGAGTCCTGTGTGAATAGCAGTGTTAAGAAGTGAATGACAAACAAGAAAGCAGCTTATTCAAGATGTTTCAGATTTTTCCTACCAGCCTTAAAATTTTGGGTCGTTCTGTATGGTATTGGAATCTAGGTCATTCTATACAGCCAAGAAGCTTTAGGTCTGTAACACCCCGTAATTCTGTAACACAAAGATTCACAAATCAAGGCAGAATTATAAGTTAAATTCAAAATCAAGGGAAACGGGCTGCGCCATTGCGTTCATCTCAGAATTCTGCATAAAAACGAGTCCGAGTTTGCGTAAATCGGAGTCCGTATGAGGAAGATATGGCCTCCGGAAGATTCAGCAAAGTTCAAATTTCAAAACAGGTCAGAAAATGAGTTCGAAATTCGAAAACAGACCCAAATTGGGCTGGGCGGGAATTTTCCCGCCCAAGACACCCAGGTCGACTGGGTAGTCGACCTGGGTCACCCAGGTCGATTGGGTAGTCGACCTGGGGGTCGACCTCCCTGCTTTTTCCAGCTTTCTGAACCTGGTTCGTTCTGATGTATTTGGTCACGTTTTCTGCCTAGGTTCGTCCGCCTAACACTATATAAACAGCCCTGGTCTCCTTCTCTATTCACAATTCTTTTCTATCCTTATGCTGCCTCTGAGAAAAATATATAAATAATATATATATATATATATAATAAATCAAGACGAGGAAATGCTGCTAAAAGATTTTCAAGAAGAGGTTCAAGACAAGCTAGGATTCAAGAGGAGGTTCAAATGACTTCAACAACTGTTTTTGTACGAATCATAACAACGCCATCTTTCTATTCTAATCTAATCTCTGTAAGTCAGTTATTTCTAAATTTGAACGTTTTCTCTATTCGTGACAAGAAATTAAAGGAATAAAAGAGTGTGCCAATTCTTTCTATTTGAATCAGTGCCTATTTCTTTGGACCAAATTAAGAACTATTATGATTCGAGGACAAATAAGACTGTGACTATGAAACTATGGACCTTAGAACCATATGCCTCTTTGACAATGAACATTGCCTATGACTATGAACATTGCCTATGACTACGGACATTGCCTATGACTGTGACTGTGACTATGAGAATTATTTCCTTGACTAAGCCTATGCCTTTGATTAGGAAACATAAACTATTGCCTATGACATAACAAGGACATCGGTGATCAAACAACTGTGATTCATGACTAGAAAAGTGTTGCTTAAGTTTTGTGACTATGAAATTGGGTCTAAACCCGATTATCTATTCTATCTATTATTGGTTTTCTATGGTTTTAGACCTTGGGAATTTACCTATTAAGTTAGGTCTACCCTTGTTCTTGAACCTACGCCTCAATTCTGTCTATTCTTGGTTTTCTTTGGTTTTAGATCCTGGGAATTTACCTATTAAGTTAGGTCTACCCATGTTCTTGAACCGACATCGTTATTCAACCCTTTTTATGCCAGTTATTTTGTCTATCTTTTGCATAGCATCTTTGGTTCATTCCCTATTTGCTACAAATCTAGATTTATCTATAATCTAGATTGAATCACGATTATATGAACGGTGGGAATACGATTTGGGCAAAATATGAAATTTACTAAAAACGTAGTTTTAACTTGGAAATTGGCATAAATTGGGAACATGTATTATGGCATGTTCATAGATATACAAATTGGACAAATTTGACATGAATTATATGATGTGTAATTTGAATCTAGTATTGACATGTAAATCTAGCATTTACATGAATTGTGAACTAGAATAATAAGTCTAGTTTGGCATGAACTGTAATTAGAATGTTAAATCAGAATTGGATTAGCTAATTTGGCGTAATAAGTACATTGGCATAAATTTGAAATTGGCCATAATTGCGAGTAATTGTCATGTTTAGCAAAATCATGGTTAGTGACATTTAATTTGGTATAGTTTACATACCAAAAAGGCATAAATATGATATAGAGGGGAAAATGGGCCATAAGAATAAATGTTGACAATTTACATTAAAAAAGGAATTGAGAAATAAGTAAACTAGGAATGATTTACTTATAGAATTTGTCCTAAATGAGAAAATGTAAATTTAGACAAATTAAAGGTTTATTAACAACATCTCTTTTAATAATAAACCAGAAAGTTCTAGGGTGACAGAGAGGATAGTGTCTAGGCTTGGGTTTGGAAAATACAAGTTTCCTGCTCTCCCTGGCTATCCCTAACTGATCTGACGGACGGGATGGTTACTTTCAAAACTTGATTTGAAAATAAATTGAAACCCTTTGAACTTAGAAAACACGAATAGGCCTAACCCAAGGTTAGACTGAGTTGCGATGTAAACCTGCCCGGAACCAACTGGCACATCCAGTAATCGCAACAATATCTGTCTAATGTGAGTGGTCGCGGCTTTAATCTACTTAGTTAATGCTAGAACAAGAATGGTAGGGTTAAGTTAACCCAGACACTTAACCAATTCAACATGGTAACCAAAATCGATGGGTGGGGTTAGGTTCGTACTGACACTTAACACAGTTAAGCTAGAATGGGAGGGCTAAGTCCATAGGGGTACTTAACCAACTTAACATGGTAACAAGACAAGATTTGTAGGGGTTAAGTAACTAAGAAAATACTTAGCCAAATTAACATGTTAACTAGACTAGATGGTGGGGTTGAGTAAAGTTAATAAACTTAGCCAAATTAACATGTTAACTAGACTAGATGGTGGGGTTAAGTAAAGTTAAAACACTTAGCCAAATTAACATGTTAACTAGACTAGATGGTGGAGTTGAGTAAAGTTAATACACTTAGCCAAATTAACATGTTAACTAGACTAGAGGTTGGGGTTAAGTAAAATTTGATACACTTAGCCAATTTGATATGTTAGCTGGACTAGACCGTAGGGTTAAGTAAACTTGAACACTTAACCGTCAGGTTGTGATAAAGGAATAGAGCTAAGTCTAAAACATGAAGGGATAATACTTAACCATTAATAACATGTTAGTGAAAACAGACGGGCAAGGTTAAGTTAAAAAGGGACACTTAACCAATACAGGATGAACGGGTAGGGTTAAGTAATAAATACTTAACCAATATAACTTGGTTTGTGGTAGGGTTAAGTCAACATGAGTTACTGATAAGACTTAACCAGTTTAATAGGATGAATGAAGAGGGTTAAGTTGGCTTGAATTGACTAATGACACTTAACCAATCCAAATTGACGGGAAAGAGAACTAAGTAGTAAACCTTAGTTAAGAAAACAACGATTCTAGAAACTAAGTGGTTAACCTTAGTTAGTAGAACTAAGTAGTAATTCTTAGTATAACACGGGAAGGAGCGAATGTCCGTGTGAGTAAAAAGGAGGCTCCAACGAATTGGATTACGAAGCCCGAGGCTTCGAGGGGACATGAGGGTACTCTTGGTATGCCTCTGTGAGGCTGCAGATGATCCTCCTGGGCTCACAGAGGTTAAGGTCTGCGTAGAAGAACTAGGGGTATGCCTTGGTTGCAACACATAGGAACCTAAAGACTAGGATGGACCGGCGTGATTCGACGAGAAAACGGTAGCCCTGTGATAGCAACTCGTCGTCTACCATCCATCTTGAGTCAATCGAGATACGTGAAGCGGAAAGGCGGAGAACTCCAAAAGACCATATACTCGCCATCTAGTTATGGGTGAGGATGGCCATAGGTTAGTGGGGCACCGGGGACCTGCGTATAGTTCTCATTTTTCAAGGTGTGCCTTTCATTAGTTGAGGGAGGGGTCAAGTGGGACCATAGCCACTAGAATAAAAACAGACCTTAGCATCTGCATCGGCATATATCTGAAAGCTCCCGACTGAGTTCTGTATTCCTTGATTTTCCCTGACACAGGACTCGGGCCGCACATTACAGGACATATGTATCTAGACAAGCGATAGCGATTCGCGATACATGCGTGGTGAAGTGTAGGAACATATACCACTCTAGGTAGTGTGTCCTAGACTTGGGGGCATCGTTCGTCAGGTAGCATAATCCCTAGTCGAACTAGGTGGCATAAACCCTGAATCCGAAAAGCGTTCAGCAGATATTGTAGACTCTAGTTGAATCTAGAAAGCACTTGATAGAAAACCCTAGATTAAGATCTAGGTAATAAATAATAAATGGATGCCCGAAGGAAATGGAAGATACAGGGATTGGGATCACGTTATCGTTACTCGTTGGGACACTAGTTAGGCGGTGCAGAGATATAGAAACCAGTATAACAAGGAAATAGCGAAGCGGCGAAAGTATTAGAGCATATCCAGTTTATCTTATCTTAGCATATCTTGTGGTTATCTTGTCTAATCTTGCCAACCCTATCATCATGGTGTTATCTTGTATTCAGTTAATTCATGTCGTTTTGTTTTTCCATGTTCACATGCTAGAAGTTACTGAACTTACTCAGGCTTTATGTCTGACTCTGTTTTCTTTCATCTTCTTTTCTTCCGTTTCCCCCCCTGGTAGTAAAGGTGGAAATAGTACAGCTCAGGTTAAGCTGGACTGTCACTCTTTCCCAGCTTGAAGATTTGTCGAAGTCTTGCTTGGATTCTCTTTTCAGATGCTATGGCTGGCCCTTGCTAAAATTGGGGAATATAAATGTATTTTTATGCTTCTTAATTTTGTAAGACAGATGATACTCTGATATTGTAAAGAAATCATTGTACAAACTATTTTATCAATAAAGCAAAGTTTTATTTTCCGCTGTTTAATTTCTGTCTGTCATGTAATTTATCTGCATCTTTTACCCTAAATGCTCCACAGAACTTAGTGCATTCCCTTTGTGAGTGACACCAACGGACGTGGGGTGTTACAAGGTCGCTATAACAGTCTGATTACTCATGAAGTCTTTCTACTTCGAGTTTTTTAGGTTGTAAACAATCCAAAACATCAAGGGAGCGACCCAAAGATGAGGATTGAAATGACGACCTAAAGCCTTGATTATCATAACGACCTAGAGTAGGGTCGCTTTCTAAAAACTGAAAGTTGTGGCGACAACCTAATTCAACACAAGCCATTACAAAAAAATGACCTGAAATGTACAACCAACAGGGGCACTTCAACTTTGAAAAGAATGGCAAGGCATGATATTACAAATTAAAGACGTCAATGAACAATGGAATAGAGCCAGATTATCATCCTAGTGTACAAAATACTTAGTAGTTAAAGCCACGACCGAGTTGTGAAAATTTATACATGAAAGTTAAGCCGAAACCATCACAAACAGGCAAGCTGCAGGTCGCTACATGCATCAACATTGTCATCAAATGTATGATTGAAATCGTACCAAACAATAATCCCACAAAGTCCAAAAAATAGCAAATTCAACTTAAAATGTATATGTATACACGGTAAGTAGAAGGTTTGAATCGCACCTGATTCTTGGTGACGGGAAGCTTTGAATTTGATTATTAGACTGAGGAATTATTTGGACTTCAATTGCTTTGATGATGTGAATTGGTGGATTTAGCTGGTAATGGCCGCCATTAATGAGGTTTTCTAGCTTAGGTAAGGGTTTTAAGAGAATGATGGCTTAAAGAGGAGGTAAAGGGGGTTAAACAAATAAACCATGTTAGCAGGGACCAACAACGATCTAATCCCAAGGAGAATACTAACAGACTCTTATCGATAAATGACCCGGAAACCGCAACGACTTAAGACCATGTCACGACCTAAGAAGATGAATGACTTAGGGATAAAATATTTTAGGGACTCACGCAGTTTGAAGGTCCAGACTACTTAAAATCTTAAATTACATGTTAACCTCGCCTATTTCGAAGCCCGTATTATTTTTAATAAATACAATCTTTGAGGAGCAAATGTTAACCTATAAAATATGTTCCAGAAAATAATGAGCATGTTTAGGTTAATTTATGATTTTAGGTCATTAGGCCTCATGGATCGTTATGCCTTCTCTAACTCAATGAGTTCTTTAGCTCACAAGAGTGCTCTAGGTTGTTATGATGTCTTGGGTTGTCCGGATAATATGAGTGTTTAGAAGAATTTGGCTCATTTAAGCATCTTAAGTCGTTGGGGCATCTTGGTTCACTCAGTCACTAAGACGCAAGGTTCTTAGATCGCCAGCTCGCTAAAGGCTTTAGCCTGCTTTATCAAAGCCCAAACTACATCATCCTGATTTAGCTCGTTCTAAGCGTTCTTAGGTTGCCCCACTTTGTCCAAGCTCGCGACGCCTTAACCTCGCCCGCTCTGCATCCTTTAGCTCGCACTTTCTTCAGTCAGAACGAGTTGGGTCACCCCGCGCTCGCGTAGTTCGTATCACTTTGTATCAGGATGTTTTGGGTCGCTCCGCCTCGTTTTAGCATGTTTGCCTTGCTTTTGACTGTATAATGTCTATTCCAGCCCGCCTACGGCCTAAAACGAGAGCAGAGTATTTACTGATTGGCACCTGATCTGAACTCCACCTATAAGTACCCCCTTTATTCCATAATTATGAAGGGAGGAATTCTTGGGCCATGAAGTGCTGTTGAAATTTCTCTACAACTATCTCAAGTAATTCTAAACACTTATTCTCCAAAATTAAGTGCAAATCCTTCGTGGTTCCGAATAATATCTATAAGTGAGAGAGTGACAAATTTGTTGTAAGAGTGAAGTTAACCTTGTGATCAGCATATTGATAATGGAATCCCGTATGAGAGTGGACGTAGATCCCCATTGGATCGAACCACTATAGAAATTCTATGTTCTTATTTTTATGCTTTTTGTATGTTTGTGATTGCGACCTCACTTTGTTCCTCCTTACCGATTTGGTGAAGTGTTTTGATACACCCTTGGTGTTGAGTCGAATTTTGAGCTCAACAGGCTACTGTTATTGTGTGGGGTAAAATCTTTTACTAGAAGTACACCTGAGTCTACCTTCTTGAACTTGTTGGGATCATCTTGTTTTGTTATACCAGTATTGGTGCAAAGAAAAGTATTAGAGAAGTGCAATATATTATGTTTATCCTAGTTACCTTGTTATACCTACCTTAGGATACTGTTATCTCCCTCTCCAGTTTATATGCCTGTCATGATGGTTTAACTTATTTATATGATAAACGTAATTGGACTCGCCAGACTTTACGTCAAGCCTATTTTGTTTCCTCTTCTCTCTCTCTTTCATTCCAGGTTCTCAGTGTGGGAATACTCAAGCTTGATCAGGGTTCTTCTTGTATTCTGCTTGGAGTTGCTTAGATGTACCACTTGATTTCGAATCTTCCTTTTTATGGCTATATTTTGGGAATTATGCTTTTTTATGTATTATTGTACTCTAATGATGATTTTTGTACCAGACAGAAGTTTTATGTTGATGTAATAAGGTTTTAGTATTTCAGACTTATTATGTAATTGGCTTTGGACCACGAAGCTTTTCTATTCAGTGAAGTTTTAATTCCGCTGTTATTTTATATCTGTCTTGTGATGCTTCTGTTTCTTTTAACCTATAACACTTCATGAAACTTAATGCATTCTAATAAACAGTGACATTATCGGATATGGGGTGTCACATTACCTCAACCGAGACTCGAACCCTAGTGGCCTATGTGATAGTTGCATAGACTTTCCATTGGGCTACTTGGTGTTTCTTGTCTAACTATTATACTACAACATTCATATAGTATGTTTTGATAATTCTATTTTTAAACTACAAAAAACCTGCTGTTTATATATTTGGACTACATTAAATCACTCATAAGAACAATACACCTTTTACCTGACATTTAGGCTGTCTCTTTTATAAAAAATGAAAATACTAATAACAAAAAAAAACATATTTCAAAAGAAATAAGAAATCTCTTAAGAATTCTATACAATTCATCATGTCCAGTCACTCTAACTCAAGTTCACTAAAGAATTCGAGCTCACCAAATAAATTAACTTCTTCAATTCAAACCATTTCACCAAAACAAGAACCAGTATATAAGTAGTCTTCATATCACACATGATATACACCGGATTCTAAGAAATCGAAACGAGCGATATCTATATCACCATCTACCAAAGAGAAAATGAACTATATTCATCGATTTCAACAACAACAACTTAACTTACAACGAGAGTTGTATTTCGAACAAAAAGGTACCACATGAAGATTAACTTTTCTAGAGCAAGTACTTTACAGATATATGGATCCGTCAAGTTGGTTGTTCGCGAACATCATCTTGTACTCCATGGAATTAAAGTCTATAACGACCTCCGTATACTCAGAATTCATGGGATAAGAATTTTACAACTAATGAAAAGCTAAGAAGAAATCATCATCTTTAAGCTTTAAATAAGCTGTCAACATTTCTTATCGTTTTTAAGAATTTTTTTTTCCAAAATAATTTTGAAATTTTGAAATATGTTTCAATTTAGTGTGTTCATAATAAAAAATGCAATGTTTTTATTTTATGTATATATACACACAATTCATATTAAAATTAATGTAAACACTGATAACACACTAATATACGCTCATCATTCTTCGACAAAATCACAATTATATATATATATATATATATATATATACGTACTCCAAAGTATTAAAAGTTGCACATCTTGTCTGTTTTATAAAAATAGTCTGAATATTCCAAGTACACAATATATCTTACCCAGGATTCAGACGTCTAAACTCGCCATAGCAGACGTCTGAAATTCAGGAGAACTCTTGGGCTTTTGTTTCTGAGTTTCAACCGTCTGAATCAGGAATTCAGATTTCTAAACTGAAGCTAATACATTTTTTTTAGGGTTTCAAGACATGAACCTACTTAAAATCCAACTACTTTACTTATACTCTAGTTTCTTTCTTTCATAAACCTAAATTTGAAATTTCCTACAAATTCCCAAATCCAAAAAACTCCAAAAGCTCTAAACCCTTCATTCAATATGCCTCCAAGAATAAAGAAGTAGAAGACTATCCCCGATCCAGATGTTGATCAAGCAAGGCATTGCTTCACAAAGAAACAATGGTTCGATGATATAAAGTCATGAAGAATTCGAAGATATATCACGGTTATTTCATCAAATTCTCAAAATCCATGGGCTACCAGATTCAACAGATAGCAAGGCCAACATATTTTGAATCTTTAATTAGGTTTGACGAAAATAATAGACAAATAGACAATTCACTAATCAAGTTGTTTCTAGCAAATTTAAATTTGGATTTTGAGAACCCTGAGGACAGAAACAACATGATATGGTCAAAAGTATGTGAGGTTTCGATGTTCCTTCTGATTGGCCATCTTGGAAAAATCTTTAACTGTGTTTATACCAGAATCAATATAGATGACGCTGAAGTTAATATGAATGAGAGGGAAGAAGTTTCTCATAGGTTTTTATCGGATGATTTGATTGGTATGACAAATTTGAAATCATCCTCTTTAAGGAATCAAGCTCACATTTTACATCGCATGTTTATTCATTCACCACAACCGAGAACCGAAAGCTATGAGAAGGTGTATAAGCGGGATTTCCAAGCCTTATACGCAATCTATAAGAATGTTCTAGTGAATTTAGCGAGAATAATAATGGATGAATTCTTGAAATTACATACAAGAGGAAGTACAAGACCATCCATTATGGAGCTTATATTATGCGCATATTACTTGATTCCAAAATTAAGCTTACCTAATCAACTTCGTTGTTGATTGGAGAAATTGGCGCTAAAACACTGGCTTTAATTAAAATCCCTACAAGACCGTCTCTTAAAATTGTTTCTTTTGAGAAATAGTGTAGCCACCCATGCTTCCTGGCCCGCCTAAACCGAACAAGAAGGGGGACTGCTTCGAGAATATGACAAATTGGAACATAAACAGAAGAACATTTCATTGCTTTAGATACAAGAATATATAGAGTATGAACAAATAATATGCATTTGACAAATAATAGATATTTACAAATTACAATGCAGCGGAAAATAATACAAAAACAGAACTGAAAGTGATAAACGGATACAGAGCTTTCTGAATATCGTTCCAGCCGTAAATCAGGATCCTATGAATATAAATCTTCAAAACAAAGACTACTAGTTGCCCGTGTGGAAAATTGGGGCACCCAGAGTTTAGGCTAAAACAATAAACTCCAGGTCATTAATGTGACTGGTGTGAGAACTAAAACAGTTATTTAAAACTTTACTTTAAAAATAAGGTAAATCAAGGGACCACGCCGTATAACATGGAACGGGTTTACCCCTAAGAATACCAGTGCCTAGAACAAGCAGTGCAATGCTAAATAGAGAAAAATGTAACTATTATGAGACTCAGGTCCCATCACACAATGCCACACAAGTCGGAGGATAGAGTTTTACCTTATAATAGCCAAATATGCTTGGTACATTTTAAAACAAATCTTTTATTATTACTATAAGTGAATAAATCAACTTCAAATATAAATGTATCAATCATAGACGGCATGGGTACCATATATCATGTTAACATACTAGGCTCTACAATCAAAACCGCAAAATGTCGTAATTGGAAGTTTGGATTTCCATCATGGTAGCTCCTGATCTAAAAGAATTATCATGTAGTTCAATTCACCACGGTTTACGTCATAGGCATGCGAAAACACCGTAATGCACAACCGCACTATCTAGGAAAACAAATTACCGCGGCTTACGTCCAAGCATTGGTAAACACCGCTAACTCTATCCATCTGGGAATTGGGAGGGTGTGCCCCTATACCTACTGGTGTGCGGCGACCACAACTAGTATCACCTCAATCGACTGTATCAATGACAACCTATAGGGTGTCTATCCTCATCTCAAAAGCATACTGATCTAACCATCATTTTGCCACCATATCGGTGTGTGAGGCTTATAAATTAATGCTACAAAAAATTGTGCTATATTAAAGTTGATCTTCGATCATCATTTATAAAACTTATCTTTTCAACAAAGCTTTGGATCACTGCATCTCAGCATGCCACACTATCAATCCATACTGTACCACTGATTTCTGCCAATATATAACCTCTAGGCTCGTACATCTTAGAGAAGCGTGTTAAGCAAGAGAATAAATTCTCTGCCACCAAACAGATATATATTTAGCAGAGATCAAAGAATACAGTATAAAGAAATACAATGTCAGAGACGCCATCCATTTACAAGTCCATTCTGGGTCTGAACGAAACATGAGGCACCTTATTCCTTGTCGCGTATGTCCAATACAGGAGAGAGGCACTCGCATATCCATACAATCAACAAGTACGTCCGGACGGCAACCACTTTAGCCCCTTCAAGGTAGCTACTCCAATCATGAGCATCAGTAGCACCCATCCATTCGATGTGAAGATCATCGGTCTTGCACCCTCTTCAATCTCTTCGACTTATCGTCGAATCAGTTATTCAAAATGGGTTAAACCCGGCCTTTCTAAATAACTCGCGTATCTTATAATCAAGTGCTATAACAACACATCGTATGCCTCATTCCAATCTAGAATATTCTTTTATTCAAATATTCTAATCATTAGGGAATAGGTTCCCATTAATTTTATCAAAGATAAATTCTTTTAAATTTATTCTTTAATCTTCCTTCGGATATCATACCATATTAAGGTTTTCCAAACAAGTCGGGATTAGCGAACTAGACCGAAGTAATCATTTATTTTATTTCCCAATCCCAACCCATTCATCCTACGGAGAAAAATTAGTAATACTCTATATCTAATGCAACATGTTATCGGTAAATATTAATTACCATTTCACGTTCAAATCTAATTAAAGATTTAGCTATCGCTTGGAGTAAAACTGGTGGTACTCCATTTTCGATCATTTTCTTGAATTGATAATTTTAATTATCACATTCACTTTTCAATCTAATTAAAGATTCATTAAAACCCCAATTAGTTTTAATCTTTCCAAAAATTAATATTAATGATTATTCAAAGCTGAGAAATTAATCTTATCTTTAACTGGGTTAAAGAACCAATGTCATTTAAAACACAGTTCACGATAAACCCAAAATCACATTCCATTCCATCAGTCTCTAACTGTAAATTAGTAAGAGAACAATTCCCTAAGTATTAATCCCGAAGGCCGAAACCAACATCAGATCAATACCCAAGAAACATTCAACTTAGCTAATCTCCAGTTACTTTCTAATTTTCTTAAATCCATTGGTTTAAGAACAGTATTTTTAAAGATACCATTCACGACAAACCCAAAATCCCATTTCCGTTGTTATTCGGGTTAGAGAACAATTGTTATTTAAAACACTGTTCACGATAAACTCAAAATCAAATTTCAATTCAATTCCAATCAAATATTAATTATTTAGTAAACTTCATTAAATCTTAATAAAAAGATTAAATCTTTTCTCAACTGGGTTTAAGAACAGTGTTAGTGAAGACACCGTTCACGACAAACCCAAAATCCCATTTGATATCAAATACAAGGCTCTGAATAGAAAATATATCGGCTTATATTCAATATCAAATTCTGAAACGAACAAATATCATATTGGAGTAACGATATATATATCTCCCAAATTCCTCCACAACATCCGTACAATCACGGAATCCAATATCGAAATATTCCGAAGATACTTTCGATTCAAATCCATTCCAATTCTTATTGAAATTTCTAGTTATATTAAAACCATTCACAAATCCAATTTATTTATTTAAAAATTATTGGATTTCAAATTTAGTTTATAACTAGTTCATTTCAATAAAAATATATTTTTATCTTTTCAAAAATGGAATTTTTCATCCAAATTCTTTCCAAATCATTTATTGTTATTTTACACAAATTATCGATATTTTTAATAATTTAATCAAGGCCCGTACAGTCGATTTACATAAATGGTGATCCAACTGCACTTACACCGACCTTTTCCCAATTTGATTTGGAAAGTTCTTTTCGATACGAACCCATAGGTTCTAGTTTTAGGAGAATCCGATGGTCAAATGTCCCATACATCAGTTTGAAGTTAATGGTCGAAATTCACGAATGGTCGCTGCGTGGCACATTCTATTCAGGCCATTATAATATATATATAATATATTTCATCGATTTCCATATAGAATGAATTTTATAAATCGTTTTAAATTTGTTTTAAAAACGATTTCACTTCCATTTCAATTCCAAATCAATATTGAACGTTCCATTATAAACTTGTTTATAAATTCATTTCAAATCGATTTCAATTCAATTTCAATTCGTTTTAAATTCATTTCAAAATCGATTTCAATTTAAATCAATTTCAATTCCATTTCAGTTCTATTTTCAAAATCAAAACAAAATTGAAAATTCTATATCATTTCAATATTAAAATGATAATATTTTCAAAACATCAGATTTTGAAATCACTTTTCGATATTCGTTTTAAATTGAATAAAATCAACAAAATTCCCCTTCATGTTAAAATGGCGTTTAACTACTGAACATGGCTTCACATTTCAATATTTACTGAATATTATTTTAAAATATTTGTTAATTCTGAATTGGAATCAGACTCAATCCATTACCATATAATTTTAGTTATATGGATTTTAACATCACATATATACAACAATAACGATAAACGATCATTAAAAATTCATACAACATCCAGAGTGCATTCTACAACTGTATAAGCATTAAAATAAATGAATAATGCTTATACAGTCTGTCAACCCATCGATTGACATACCCCTAATTATTGGGATCAGTGTATGTCTAATATTATCCCAATACTCGTATGGTTTCAAACAAGAAATACTATTCATTATTTGTGCAGTTAGGCGATGTGTAAAATTTGTCATCCCAATCCATACCAGATAAATAAGTGTACATAAACAAATCGAGCGGTTTGTAAATGAATGTTTATTTTATCCATATACACGTTAAAAATTATATTTTTAATGATAAAATATTTTATTCAATACATGAATATTTTATTTTCCATTTCACATCACTATCACAATCAATTTCCATAACACAGTACAATCAAACAAGTCGTCCATGGTCTGTGGACGACAGGGAGTAGTTCATAAATACAGTTACAAAATAATTTAAATAATTGTATAAATATGGTAGTGAGAAGTTCTCACATTGGGATCCACTCCGCCAGTTTTATTTCTGAATTTCTGTTCTGATTCTGTTCGAGTTCAAGTTTGCCTCATTTTCTAATTTGCTCCATATCACTTCTAGTCAGTGTCCTGTTGAAGAGCTCATCGAGACGAGTCCAACACATTTTAAATCATCTAGTTAGGACCTCATATGAAAAATGTATTGTTTTCTATACATTAATTACATTTTGAATATAATTAACTATAATTAAATAATTATTTTCAATCCCTTATTACATTTCGGCCCGTCATCTTCCTGTATCGTGTTTGAACCCATCAGCTCCGTCTTCAACCACCTACGCTAGGAAACCAAGAGGGCCAGCGATCGATCAGGCGATGCCATGCTAATGGCTGGAGCCTCCTCTATATCCACCGGAGGTGGCGCTGAGTTCGGCAGGCCCAGGTGGCCAGGAAAGGTGGCGAACTCCAGCGGCTTTCAAGCCCAAATTCATCTCCATTTTTCCATGAAATTTGATCATATATACATGGATTGGAAGCTATCTATTCACTCTATGATTTCCGCTGTATAACTTTTGATTGAAATGATCTGTATTAGGAGAATTGGGCTTAAGATTTTCAGAGAATTCCGGCCTTTTATTTACTCCTAACGGCGGCGGTTTTTATTTGGGGCTAGGGTTTGAGATATGGGGTATTTATATAAAATACATATTATTATTTTATTCCAAAAATAGTGTTTTTACATACGAACTCCTAATTGAACCCAACGACTGTCGTACCTAGCTAAATTACCTCATTCCGGACATAGTGGAATATGTTTCATAACCCAATTCCAATTTTTCAATCAGTTTTTATCAAAATTAAAATATAAATCAATATATATTGAATTTAAACGTACATTTTAATTTACCGGGACCACGTACTGACTCCAAAAATTCTCAAAAATTAAATCTAGCTATGTTTTGATGATACGGTCCTAACAAAACTAATTTCATCGAATTTGGAGACCGTTTGAAAAATGGCCATTTTCTAGTCGATCCAATTTGATTGAAACTGACAAAACACGTTTTCCTTTGCCACGCTCACATATTAATTACAAAAATTATGGAATTTGAAACAAAGCAATAAATTGCCATCTCAGATTCAACAAGAGTGGTTTCGTCGAAAATGGAGGTCGCTTGCGAAATGGCTAATTTTAAGGGCTACATATCATATAAAATATATATAAATTCCACAGCGACTATTTTAAATTTTAAACGGGACATAACTTTTTATTCCCGTTACGAAACCTGGATTTTTTCACACCCGTTGGAAAGATATTTTCAAATAGATTCGAATATTTCTGGTTTTACTAAAATCCAATTTGTTTTGAATCCTGTACATTCACTTGAAATTTGAAATTGAATTTTCAAACTACCGCGCCATTTCAGGCTCGTTTTATAATTAAACTAAAATTATTCATTTTAACTTCGATTTAAATAAATTTTTAGTCGTTATTATTTAAATTAAATCATTTTAAATTTTCAAAATACATTAAATTGCTAAAATAAATTTTTTTAATTGGTTCTTATTTTCCGGTGGTTACAATCTCCTCCACTTAAAATCTATTTGTCCTCGAAAAGGAACGAAGCTGAAAGTAGTTTAACTAACCAACTCAACTTTCATTCTGGCTTTCATTCTTCAACTTTTTAGTTTCTAAGAATTTCTAATTCTTCAAAAATTTGGCTAACACCCTAAATTTTCAAAAAATTTCGCCATAACCTCGTTTGTACGGGGAGCATCAGGAAAATCCCCAAAGCACCACATAGGCCCTCTCATCTCAAAAAGAAAAAGAAAAACACAAGCGGCTAGCCAATCGGCTCATAAAATCATCCAAACCCAATAAATTAGTAAACATGTACCTATTTGTCGGGCATACAATTTTATTCCTCTTCTCTAGCCTCCTTGCTATGACCTGTTCAATATATATGCATGTACATGTATGCAATTCCAAACAATCAATTCAGCTCAAAATTTGAATCAATTTGGCTTAATGGTTCAAAATTTTAATTAATCAAACAACACAATCAGCAGTCAATTAGTGATTATCATTTCAAACACATAACTTTAGATATATATACAAAAATCATGTTTTTGATGCCAATTCACAACAATAAACCCTATCTAGTTTTGGTTCTCACACCAGACAATTGGAATTATAAAGATATCCCACTTTCGAAACTTGAACACATATATTAATGATGTGGCCACATCATCAGAATCATCTCCAGTCAACTAGAGTGTGATTCTATATCTATCCAGTATATTCGAGACTTCGAATACGCGTATATTCAAAATCTTCGTACACTCGATAGTCGAAATTCAATGTAAAATAAATATTCAATTATGTACTTTAAGATATATTTTTTCAAAATCTAATTTGATTTTTTAAAAATTACACTCTTCCAACTCATTCTAGGATACTACCGATCCTATCTCTAAAGAGTTATTCTTATTGGATATTACTAATCCAATCTCTAATGAATTCTTTCATTCGGTTCTAAAATGTCCTATTCTCGAGCTTTGTAAACCAAAGCTCTGATACCAAATGTAGCGACCCGTGCTTCCCGGCCGGCCTAAACGGAACAAGAAGGCGGACTGTTTCGAGAACAAGACAAATCAGAACATAAACAGAAGAACATTTCATTGCTTATTACAACATTTTAAATTAGAGTACAAGAATATACGGAGTATGAACAAATAATATACATTTGAAAAATAACAGAGATTTACAAATTACAATGCAGCGGAAAGTAATACAAAAACACATCTAAAAGAGATAAACGGATACAAAGCTTTCCGAATATCGTTCTAGCTGTAAACCAGGATCCTGTGAATATAAATCTACAAAACCAAAACTACTAGCTGCCCATGTGGAAAATATGGGCACCCAGATTTTAGGTTAAAACAATAAACTCCAGCTCAGTCATGTGTCTGGTGTGAGAACTAAAACAGTTATTCAAAACTTTACTTTAAAAATAAGGTAAATCAAGGGACCACGCTGTATAACACGAAACGGGTTTACCCCCAAGAATACCAGTGCCTAAAACAAATAGCGCAATGCTAAATAAAGAAAAATGAAGCTATTTTAAGACTCAGGTACCATCACACAATGCAACGCAAGCCAGAAAATAGAGTTTTACCTTATAATAGCCAAATATGCTTGGTATGTTTTAAAACAAATCATTTATTATTACTATAAGTGAAGAAATCAACTTCAAATATAAATGTATCAATCATAGATGGCATGGGTACCATATATCAGTCGCCATACTAGGCTCTACAATCAAAACCACAAAATGTCGTAATTCGAAGTTTGGATTTCGATCATGGTATCTCATGATCCGAAAGATCTATCGCGTAGTGCAATTCACCACGGTTTACATCGCAAGCATGCGAAAACACCGTAATGCACATCCTCACTATCTAGGAAAACAAGTTAACGCGGCTTACGACCAAGCATTGCAAAACACCGCTAACTCTATCCATCTGGGAATCAGGGGGTGTGGCCCTATCCCTACTAGTGTTGGGCAACCACAACCAGTATCACCTCGGTCAACTGAATCCATGACAACCCATAGGTTGCCTATCCTCATCTCTAAAGCTTACTGATCTAACCGTCATTTTCTCACCATACCGGTGTGTGAGACTCGCGAATTAACGCTACACAAAAGTTGTGCTATATTAAAGTTATGCTTTGATCATCATCTACAAAACTTTTCTTTTCTACAAAGTTTTGGATCACTGCAACTCAGCATGCCATACTATCAATCCATACTGTACCACTGATTTCTGCCGATATATAACCTCTAAGCTCGTACGTCTTAGAGAAGGGTGTAAGGCAAGAGAATAAATTCTCGGCCACTAAACAGATATATATTTAGCAGAGATTAACGAATACAGTTTAAAGGAATACAATGATAGACACACCATCCATTTACAAGTCCGTTCTAGGTCTGAACGAAACCGGAGGCACCTTATTCCTCGTCTCGTACGTCCAATACAAGAGAGAGGCCCTGCATATCCGTACAATCAACAAGTACGTCCGGACAGCTACCACTTTAGCCCCTTCAAGGTAGCTACTCCAATCATGAGAATTAGTAGCACCCATTCATTCAATGTGAAGATCGTCGGTCTTGCACCGTCTTCAATCTCTTCGACTTATCGCTGAATCAGTTATTCAGAATGGGTTAAACCCGGCCTTTCTAAATAACTCACGTATCTTATAATAAAGTGCTATAACAACACATCATACGCCTCATTCCAATCTAGAATATTCTTAAATTCAAATATTCTCATCATTAAGGAATAGGTTAGCATTAATTTTATCAAAGATAAATTCTTTTAAATTTATTCTTTAATCTTCCTTTGGATATCAAACCATATTAAGATTTTCCAAACTGGTCGGGATTTGCGAACTACACCAAAGTAATCATTTATTTTATTTCCCAATCCCAACCTATTCATCCCATGGAGAAAAACTGGTAATACACCATATCTAACACCACGGTGTTATCGGTAAATATTAATTACCATTTCACGTTCAAATCTAATTAAAGATTTAGTTATCGCCTAGAGTAAAACTGGTGGTACTCCATTTTTGATCATTTTCATGAATTGATAATTTTAATTATCACATTCACTTTTCAATCTAATTAAATATTTATTAAAACTCCATTTACTTTTAATCTTTTCAAAAATCAATATTAGCAATTTTTCAAAGCTGAGAAATTAATCTTATCTTTAACTGGGTTAAAGAGCCAATGTCATTTAAAACACAGTTCACGATAAACCCAAAATCACAATCCATTCCATCAGTCTCTAACCGTAAATTAGTAAGAGAAAAATTCCCTAAGTATTAATCCCGAAGCCCGAAACCAACAACAGATCAATACCCAGGAAACCATTCAACTTAGCTACTCTCCAGCTAGTTTCTAATTTTCTTAACTCCATTGGGTTTAAAAACTGTAGTTTTAAAGATACCATTCACGACAAACCCAAAATCCCATTTCATTTGTGAATCGGGTTAGAGAACAAGTGTTATTTAAAATTGCGTTCACGATAAATCCAAAATAAAATTTCAATTCAAGTCCAATTAAATATTAATTAATTGGTAAACTTCAATAAATCTTAATAAAAAAATTAATCTTTTCTCATCTGGGTTTAAGAACAGCGTTGGTGAAGACATCGTTCACGACAAACCCAAAATCCCATTTCATATCGAATACAACGCTTTGAATAGAAAATATATCAGCTTATATTCAATATCAAATTCTGAAACAAGCAAATATCTTATTGGAGTAACAATATATATATATCTCGCAAATTCGTCCACAATATCCGTAAAATCACGGAATCCAATATCAAAATATTTCGAAGATACTTTCGTAAATCCATTCCAATTCTTATATTGGAAATTTCTGGTTATATTAAAACCACTCACAAATCCAATTTATTTATTTAAATATTATTGGATTTCAAATCTAATTTATAACTAGTTCATTTCGATAAAAATATATTTTTATATTTTCAAATATGGAATTTTTCATCCCAATTCTTTCCAAATAATTTATTATGATTTTACACAAATTATCGATATTTTTATAATTTTATCAAGGCTCGTACAGTCGATTTCCATAAACGGTGATCGAACTGCACTTACAACGACCTTTTCCCAATTTGATTTGGACATATTTCCAAATCCAACTGTTTTTGGAGGAAGACGGGTGTGTAGCGTGAGACTACATAGCCGGTTACGTGTAAACATAGTAGGAAATAATATAAGCTGGTTGACAGGCCCAACCAGTGGCAAATAGTCTGGACCTAGTCGGTCAATAAGGAGGTACAAGTATCGATCTGAATATATACATCATAGAAAACTAAGCATAAGATAAGAAAACACAACCAAAATACAGCATAAGTAAAATTAAGTAACTACATCTGGATCAGCGGGGAAAGAGGGTACTGCTCTCCTAAGAGCCAGGGGAATGTGGCATTGGAAGTGAAAGCCTGGAGCGCGCGTGCCTGTTTGTTCCTATCCAAGAATCAAGTAGATGCAGGATATGATAACAAGTACCCATCATGAGTTTCGAGGGTCTGACAAAGATGATTGCATTACATTCTAACCAACTACACCATGAAAAAAAAGCCACTAAGGAATCTATTAAGGGGTCTTAGGGGGGGCAGTGTTGCCAGTAGTCAAAGACTGAGATGAAAGACGGGATGAAGCCAAGGGTAAAAGAACTGATTGCAGCCCATACTGCGTTAGAAAATTCACAATCAAAGAAGAGGTGGGAAATGGATTCGTTGTTCTATCTACACAGTTGTGTATGGGGTCAATAGAGTTATTGAGGCGATGCAGTCTATCTCTGGTGTTAATACGGTTATGTATGAGAAGCCATTGGAAAAAATAATGTGAGGGGGAAGATGGCATTTCCAAATTCTTGAGAAAGAGAAGCATCGTCCAGGGTGGATTAAGAATTTGTAGCAGGATGCTACTGAGAAGGATTTAGATGGGGCTAGAGCCCAAATGAAAGAGTCTGGTTCTGGTACAAGACGAGTAGAGCTGAATATGTTATCCAATGAATTTAATTCATTTAGGGATTCTAGGCCCAGAAAAGTTTCAGGGAAAAAGCCCTGAGACGACCCCAAACCCCGTACTGACGGTGGCAAGGGTAATCCAAGGAATTTAACACAGAAACAGATAACAGCAGAACAAAATTAAATAAATACACCAGATAATGAACAATAGAATATACTGGATAAAAGTAATCATCAGAGTTACACAGTATACAGGATCATACTTAGTAAAAATACAGTTCAGCTAGACATAAATGTCTACAGCAGAAAACAAACATAATATGTACAATAGGAGCTGAACAGCATAAAAAGAGTTAGATGATAGAATCCATCTTCAGCTCCAGCTATCCAGAAAGAACCAGCTAAACCTGAATACAAGGCTGCCCGTGCAGAAAAAGGGGCACCCGAGTTTGAAAGTGAAACAAACTACGAGTCAGTCATGGGACTGGTATGAGAAATCTATTCAACACATATATAATATGGCTAATCACAGGGCCACGCCACTTTCGCGGAACGGGTTTACTCCATTGGATTGCCAGTGCTTTAAACAAATCATTCTTTTAAACATCGCTATGCTTTTTTGTAAAAATGAAGCCATTATAAGACTCAGTTCCCATCACACAATGCAACGCAAACCGGAGGATAGAGTTTTACCTTATAATGGCCAAAATATGTTTGATACGAATAAAGCAATGGCATTTGATATTATTGCTAGTGTTTATATGTTTTGAAAACAATTTCAAATCATAACTATCAATCATAGACGACATGGGTACCATATATCATGTCGCCATACATATATACAATCAAAACCGCACAGTCACGTAATTGGAAATTGGATTCCCGTCATGAACCAAGGCAAAAGATAGTCCTTACCGAATTCGTGACTCTCTAGCCCGAGCCACAGGACCCAGACTCAGGTGGGCCCTTGGAGCGACAGGGCCGGTCCACCGATGTGGATTAAAATGCCTGAACAATACGTTTCCCCGCACTTTGGGGCGTAAACGAGCCAACGAATGACTCCATCGGACCCGGATCGTCCGATCAAACCGAGGCGCCTCGCAACAGCAACAACCACATAGGTGAAAGGTATATAAATGTCAGGGCTGGTAGGTCACTGACACCACCCTAGCTAGAAAGAAACGCACGCCCTCCCTGAGGTCCTTCTCCCATTTCTGGTTCATACCGAGGTGTGAGGCTCGCGATTTCATATTATACACAAAGCTACGCCACACAGGCGGTGCTTTGATCATCACCACAAGACTTTGCTTTTCAACAGAAGCCCTGATCACTGCATCTTAGCATGCCACACAGGCAATTCATGCCATGCGACTGATGTCCATCGATATACAACCTCTGAGCTCATGCGTCTCAGAGAAGGGCGTTAAGCAAAAGAATAAATTCTCCGCCGCCAAGTAGATGTATATTTAACAGAAATCAATCAACACAGAATAAACTCCAATGTCAGACACACAGTCCATTTACAAGTCCGTTCTGGGTCTGAACGAAACCGGAGGCACTAAATACCTCGCAAACCCATCGATCACCACGTACGTCTGCACGATCACCACTCATTATCCATATTTCGGGATGCCTCCCAATCAAGACCTCGGTTACCATCCAAACGAGGTGAAGATCTCCGGTCTTCGACTACCGTCTTCATCTTCGACTTTCAATCGTCGGTCAATTATTTGAAATGAGAATTAACTCGGCCTTTTCAAATAATTCACGTATATTTAGAATTTCAAATCAATTTATTTCAATGGTTAAATTATTCGACAACACCAATTTTGTCCTTTAATGTAATTTTCACACCAAACACATTCAACCATCAAAAGCCACATAAATCGAGCAAATTCAGTTTATTTCTATTCCATATCGTTTTTAATATTTTATAACGATTTATCGCTATTTTTGTTTATTTTAAAATAGCCCATATATTCAAACGACGCTTCGGGCCACAACGCGGCCATGGCGCTGTTTTTCTTTAGATTTGATTTACACATATCTGAAAATCTAACCGTTGGATCTTCACAAAATTTACATCATTAGAAATGTCTTTTCAAAGCGAATCCAACGGTTCCAGTTTCGGGAAAATCTGACGGTCGGATATCCCGGTACAATCGTTTGAAGTTTCGATTTCAAAATACGAACTGCAGCGTCGTTATTCGATTAAATATAATTATATTCATATATATATATATATATAATCGTTTCTGGCGCTGTTTTTCTTCAGATTTGAATTAAAACATTCCAGACAATCCAACCGTTGGATTTTTACAAAGTTGGTGCCGTTGGAAAGATTTTTCCAAGGCGAACCCAACGGTTGCGGTTTCAGGAAAATCCGATGGTCGGATCTCCCGGTACAATCGTTTGAAATCACGGTTTCAAAATATGAACTGCACGGCCAAGTTTCGTTTTAATTTTATTTATATTTATATATTTTATAAGTATAGTTCATTTAAAAATTCCTATATCGTTTTCACTTCAAATATTTCACTAACGCCTTTAAATTTCGGAAAAATTCGCCATAACCTCCTTTGTACGGGAGGGGCTGGGAAAATTCCCAAATAGCCACACGGGCGTCTCATATCAAAAAGAAAAAGAAAAAGCCAAGCGGCTAGCCAACAGGCTCATAAAATCATAACCCAAACAAAACAGTAAATGTGTACCTATTTGTCGGGCACAAAATTTTATTCCTCTTCTCTAGCCCCTTTGCTATAACCTGTTCAATAAATACGCATGTACATATATGCAGTTCTTATCACTTATCATTTTCTATTCAACTTCTTATTTGATTCCATTTGGTTTAAAAACACCATTCATTCTAATGTTGCATGCATAGGCAAAAATCACATCATTAGCTAATTAATGAATATTTCGACTCATGCATATTTATTTGAACGAGTTGCTATTTTTAACACTTCACATTTCAACGATTCATGTATATAATAAAGATGTGATTTTTTTTATTGTAAAACAATTCATTTCAAAACACTATTATTTTATATAGTTTATAGAGGTGATAAAAAGGGTGATTTTTATTATAAAACAATTTATTTCAAAACAGGAATACCATTCAACACATGAATTTCTAATCAACGAATGAATATCGATTCAACACATGAAGGTCTTCTATAGTTTCTATATATAGATAAAAATGTGATTCTTATGTTTAAAACACGAATACCATTCAACACATGAGTTTCTAATCAACGAATGAATATCGATTCAACACATGAAGGTTTTCTATGGTTTCTATATATAGATAAAAATGGGATTTTCATATTTAAAACACGAATACCATTCAACACATGAATTTCTAATCAACGAATGATTATCGATTCAACACATGAAGGTTTTCTATTGTTTCTATATATAGATAAAAATGTGATTTTTATATTTAAAACACGAATACCATTCAACACATGAATTTCTAATCAACGAATGAATATCGAATCAACACATGAAGATTTTCTATTCAATGAATAAATATAGTTTCAACAAATGAAAATAATTCAAACACATGAATATTATTCAAAATTTCGGCAGCATAACGGCAGGGTAGTTAAAACCGGGACCGTCCCTAGTACGGCTCCTCGCTCTACCTTAAAACCTCGCTGTTTTTGACAATGGGAATCATGCATCTAGTTCGCACGCAGGCGGCATGTATATATTTATTTCATTTCCACAAACTAATCCTATGTGGTTTCAACAAAGTATTTCTCAACCACAAATGGGTATTTTTCAACCACAATCAATCAATATCAACCACAAACAATCCCAAACAACCATTCGCTATCAATCAATTTTCACACCAATCACGATCAATAAATACCGTCCATGGTTTATGGACGAGGGGCGTTTATATATATATATATATATATATATATATATATATATATGGCAATTCACTTCTATTTCAACACATATATAATTTTTACAACGCATATATAACTTATACATCGAACGTACAACTTATACAACGCTTATACAAGAGGTGTACAAAGCTTATATAACTCATACATCTACTATATAATTTATACATCGTCGTTTCCATATTGTTTATAAATTAGAAATCTCACATTGGGTTCCACTCCACCAAAAATAGCAGAAGGCTCAGAAAAATATGCGGTCTCTTCTAAAATGTAGAAGACATCCAAATGGTCACGATGTTTCCTTTTTCATCGAATTTCGTTAAAGAACGAAAAAGATACGATTTTTCAAAGTTTTGCAACGCTTTAAAGTGTTAAAATCAGTCGAAAATAAACAAGCCGTATACCTCGTTGGAATGTTCAAAACTAGGTCGCCAATTTTCGAGCAAACCGTGTAGCGTTAGGCCGATCGGGTGGTGCAGCGTCGAAGGGCTAGGAGAGGGCTTCGCGCACGTGGGGGAATTGGCCAGCTCGGTGGGGCCCAGTGGCCACGGCGACGCTCCAAAGTCCGGCGGTTCTCGAGGGTGATTCAGCCCCAATACCCCACGATAAATCCCAAACCTTGTCTTGATTTGAAGAGCGTGCGGAGAGCTTCAAAATGGATCCAAGAACACCTGATTTCGTTGAGAAACGAAGGAGAAAAGTGGCCGGGAAGATCTGAATCAAATCCGCCGTGCGCACGAAGAACGGGGAGAGAGAAACAGGGAGAGAGAAAAATAATTGACCAATCAGAATTTTTCTTATATTTATAATTTTTAAAAATCCGAAAATACCCCTCGTCACACACGAACACCAATCCAAGTCCAACGACTGTCGTCCCTAGCGTTTTACCCCCATTCCGAACACAATGGGATATGTTTCGTAGGCCCATTCGACTGTTTCAGTCATTTTCCCTTCAAATTTAAAATATAAAACATTCAATATTTGATTTGAACGTGCATTTCAATTTTCCAGGGCCACAAACTAATTCAAAAAATTCCAGAAAAATAAATCTAGCTATGTTTTGACGATACGGTCCCAACAAAACTAGTTTCGTCGAATTCTGAGACCGTTTGCAAAAAGGCCCATTTTTGGTCGATCCAATTTAACTATAATTGACCAAAACACATTTTCCTTTGCCACGTTCACATACTAGCCTCAAAAATTATGAAATTTGAAACCCAGCAATAACTTCACATCCCGGATCCAACAAAAGTGGTTTCGTCGAATTCCGAGGTCGTTTGCAAAATGGCCAATTTCACGGGCTATATAAAATCCATAGCGACCCTTCTGAAAATTCATTCGGCCATAACTTTTGCTTTCCGCTATGAAAATTCGATTTTTCAGATTCGTTAGAAAGGTATTCACTAACAGATTGAAATATTTTTGGTTTCACTAAAATCCGGATTGTTTTGCACCCGGTACAGTCCGACAAAGTTTGAATTCAATTTTTGAAACTACAGCGCCTTTTCAAGCCTTGTTTATAATTATAATTAATTATATTCTTTTTCAATTGTCGATTCATACTCACTTTTCATTTCCATTATTTAAAATATTTATTTTAAATATTTAAAATCCATTATTTTGGCCAATTTAAAAATTTTAAATTGGTTCAGATTTTCTGGGACGTTACAATCTCCCCCACTTAAAACTTTTCGTCCCCGAAAAGGAACAAAGTCGAAAGTGGTTTGATAAATCTACCATCACACAACCCAACAACCAATCCAATTGTTTTTAACTTTTCAAAACCATACAAATTAATTCCTATTCTCTTTTAAAATCATTCAGACTATAGAATTTTAAAAGTTCACATCCATGGAAAGAAAATAACAGTAGAGTAGAGAATTAAATGGTAATGCAAAGTAGGGTAAATGTACCTTGCACCGGAGTCAATCAGAGATATCTACTCGGCATCTAGGGTAAGCTTTCTGAATGCTCTCCTCAGTTTCCCAAGTACAATCTCGCGGATCTCCACTCCATTGCACTTTGACTAAGTGAACCTTCTTGTTCCTTAGCTCTTTGGTTTCTTTGCCGATAATCTTTAGCGGCTCTCGTCTCACAGCTAATTCTGGAGTAATTTCAATATCTTGTTGAGCTGCTTCTTCCACGATCAAATCTGAATCATGAACGTGCTTTCGAAGTTGGGATATATGAAATACATCATGAACTCCAGGCAACCAATCAGGCAATTTAACTTTATATGCGAGAGTTCCAATTCGTTCCAGAATAGGAAACGGACCAATGAATTTGGGTGCCAACTTCCCAGTTTTACCGAACCGGATAACTCCTCTCATCGGCGATACTTTCAAATATACATAGTCGCCAACCGCAAAGGATATATCTCTTCTTCTTCTATCAGCATAGCTCTTTTATCGGCTTTGAGCGGCAAGTAATCGCTTCTTAATAAAATCGACTTTGTCGGCAGCTTCTCGAATCATATCAGGACCCAACACAAGTCTATTTCCGGGTTCGACCCAACAAGCAGGGGATCGGCACGGTCTACCATACAATGCTTCAAATGGCGACATTGTCAGACTCGCCTGGTAGCTGTTATTATATGAGAATTCTGCCAAATGCAGATGGTCTTCCCATGATCCACCGAAATTTATAACACAAGCCCGCAATAGATCTTCTAAAATACGATTTACCCTCTCAGTCTGACCGTCTGTCTGAGGATGATAAGCGGTGCTCAAGTTCAACTTCGTTCCCAACTCGACTTGAAATGCTTCCCAGAATTTGCTAGTGAATATTATATCTCTATCAATGACTATACTGAGCGGCACTCCATATAGTCTAACTATTTCCTTGAAGTATATCTGCGCCAGACTCTGAGCAGTTCTGTTTGATCTGACAGGTATGAAATGGGCGGTCTTCGTGAAGCGATCTACGATCACCCAAATACTGTCATTCCCTTTTCTGGTTCTGGGCAGACCATCAATGAAGTCCACGGAAATATGTTCCCACTTCCAACCAGGAACTTCTAGCGGTTGTAATAATCCAGCTAGTTTCTGTTGGTCGCTCTTGACTAGTTGGCAAGTAGGGCATCGGCTAACATATAAAGAAATGTCCCTCTTCATCGACTTCCACCAGAAAGTGCGTTTGATGTCATTGTACATTTTGCTTACTCCCGGATGGATACTGAGTTTTGACTTGTGGCATTCATGCAGTACTTCCTTTCGAAGCTCAGGAATGTTAGGGACACAGATTCGACCTTTGAGCCTTAAAATCCCATCATTATCTACTTGAAAACTCGAGGGCTCGCCTTTCTGCATTATCTCTCTGATCTTCTGAATGAAGTGATCATCCTCCTGAATAACAGATATTTTATCTAGCAATGTAGTCGTGATAATAAACCTGGCGATCATTTCATTCTTCTGGCTTAACGCATCGGCCACGACATTGGCTTTCCCTGGAGTGTATATAATTTCAAAGTCATATGCTTCCAGAAACTCCAGCCAACGCTGCTGCCTCAGATTCAAGTCCTTCTGAGTGAACAGATACTTTAACGACTGGTGATCTGTAAACAGTTCAAATCTCTCACCCAGAAGATAGTGTCTCCAGATTTTCAAGGCAAATATTATGGCCAATAACTCAAGATCATGAGTTACATAGTTCTTCTCGTTTGGCTTCAGTTGACGGCTAGCATAAGCAATCACTTGGCCCCTTTGCATTAACACTGCCCCAAGGCCTTCTCTAGAAGCATCAGTCCAGACCTTTAAATCCTGGTTGCCATCGATGATGGTTAACACTGGAGCAGTTGTTAATCTCAACTTTAGCTCTTCAAAAGCCTCCTCACTTTCTGGAGTCCATTTGAACTTAGAGTGCTTCTTCGTAAGCTTCGTTAAATGACCAGATATCTTCGAAAAGTTTTTAACGAACTTCCGGTAATAGCTAGACAATCCGAGAAAACTGCGGACTTCAGTGGGAGTAATGGGCTGTTTCAAATTCTGAATAGCTGTGATTTTACTTGGATCCACAGCGATTCCTTCTTTCGATACGACGTGGCCTAGAAATTTCACTTCATCTTGCCAGAAGATACATTTGGAAAATTTGGCTTTTAATACATTCCATCTCAGAATTTCCAGAACCTATTTCAGATGCTTTTCATGTTCGGCCTTTGATTTAGAGAAGATTAGAATATCGTCAATGAAAACCAGAACAAATTTATTCAAAACTCCTCTGAATACTCTATTCATCAGATCGACGAAGTAAGCAGGAGCGTTACATAAGCCGAACGACATTACTAACCACTCGTAGAATAAGTCGGGACCTCTGAATGCTGTCATTGGAACACACTCTTCGGCAATTCGAAGTTGATGGAAGCCTGTAGCTAGGTCCTTTCGTGAAAATACTTGTGCTCCATTTAATCGATCCAACAAATCATCTATTCGCGGCATTGGATATTTGTTCTTTATTGTCTGTTTGTTCAGATCACGATAATCCACACATAGACGTAGAGTACCGTCAGATTTCGGGACAAACACCACTGCTGCACCCCAATCAGAGAAACTAGGCCTGATCAGACCCTTCCATACTAGCTGTCGTGTTTGATTGTCTAATTCCTCTTTCTCTTTCAAGGACATTCTTCGAATAGCGTGAACTACCGGCCTTGCATTCGGAATCAACGCAATCTTGAAATCTATTTCTCTCTGCGGAGGTAAGCGAACAACTTCTTCGAATACATCCGCATAGTTCTCGACAACAGGAATGTCTTTAACGAGGTCAGGAATATTCTCAGTAACTTCAGGGCTATTTTCTATTTGGGCTGGAGAAACATCCAAAGCTGCCCAGAAGTCCTTTCTATTTGATGTCGGGCCTTCACAAGGTATGGTTATATAATTCCCCGATTGTGCCATTGCCTTTACAACTCTCTCGGCGCATCTAACCTCTGCTTCATATTTGGTTAGCCAATCCAACCCCAAAATAAGATCGAATTCATTAAAATTCATGACGATAGAGATAATAGGGAATTTATAAAAAGAAAAAGAGACAGGTACCGCACAAACCCAACTTAGATCGATGGAACCCCCAACCGGATTCCGGACAGTCATTGGATCTTTGAGCTTCTTCAAATTCAAATCCAGTTTCTTGACTGCACTCTTTGCAATAAAGCTCCGTGACGCGCCTGTGTCAAACAGTACTTTAACTGGAATGTTTTTGACATTGAGCGTGCCTTCTAAAACATCAGACCTTTCCTGAGCAGACGAGGATGTAGGTACTTCTACCACTTCATTTACATGTACTGCTTTAGGTTTTCTGAATAGCGGGCAGTTTTTCGCAATATGCCCAGCCTGATGGCACTTATGGCATCCACTTTTCTCTTGTAACCTCCTACCGGATTTAGACCCATCCTTTACTTGTTTCTTTAGAGATCTACAACTTATCGAGAGATGTCCTTGCCTATTGCAGTTATTGCATACGGCGGTCGTTACGGGTTCTTTCCCAGATTCAGCCCTTTTCCTCTTGGCACTGGGCTTCTTACTGATCTCAGATGTCGTACTAGCTTCAGGAATATCAGTCTCCGACTCTGCTTTATCACTAAAACTGACTTCTTCTACGTCGCATAATATTCCTTTCCTATGGAGATCTTCATACTGATAAGCCATATAAATCATTTCAGAAAAGGGGAGCTTCACGTTCCTCATTACACTATTCTGATATTTTCTCTGAAGCCCGTGAATGAATCTAAGATTCTTCCTTTTTGGGTCTTTGATCAGATGAGGAGCAAAGTGAGAAAGTTCGTTGAATTTCTTATGATATTCTGGGATGGTCATATCACCTTGTATCAGATAAGAAAATTCGTCGTATAATCGCTCTGTCGCTTCTGGAGGAGTAAATCTTTCTAGGAAAATCACTTTGAATCTGTCCCAAGTGATATCACCTTCTGGATTATTCTCTATAACTGAATCCCACCAGAACAAAGCTTCGTCTTTGAGTGCCCAGGAGGCCAGTAATCTTTTCTGGTCATCCCTCAGCTTTAAACCATTGAAGATCTTTTCAGCCGAACGTATCCAAGCCTGTGTCTTCATAATAGATTCTTCACCTGCTAACGGTATTCCACCCATATTTCGATATTTGATTAATAGGGCCTCAATATCCAGTTCTGCATTCCTTCTGTTTCTGACACTCATTTTCTAGTATTTCTGCAAATGGCAGATCAAGTGTCAGGTCACAGAAAAGGTATTTTAAAATATAGAAACACCTACTTCAAATGTAAATGTGTCTATCGAGGTGTTATTTCATTCTGCTACTCATACTAGGATATTACTGATCCTATCTGTAATGAGTTACCCGTCTTAGAACACTACTGGTTCTATTTCTGACGAGTTTGTTAATATGTTATATTCCAGAACTAAGCTTGACCAAAGCTCTGATACCAAATTGAGACGACCCCAAACCCCGTACTGACGGTGGCAAGGGTAATCCGTGGAATTTAACACAGAAACAGATAACAGCAGAACAAAATTAAATAAATACACAAGATAATGAAAAATAGAATATACTGGATAAAAGTAATCATCAGAGTTACACAGTATACAGGATCATACTTAGTAAAAATACAGTTCAGCTATACATAAATGTCTACAGCGGAAAACAAACATAAATTGTACAATAGGAGCTGAACAGCATAAAAAGAGTTAGATGATAGAATCCATCTTCAGCTCCAACTATCCAGAAAGAACCAGCTAAACCTGAATACAAGGCTGCTCGTGCAGAAAAAGGGGCACCCGAGTTTGAAAGTGAAACAAACTACGAGTCAGTCATGGGACTGGTATGAGAAATCTATTCAACACATATATAATATGGCTAATCACAGGGCCACGTCACTTTCGCAGAACGAGTTTACTCCACTGGATTGCCAGTGCTTTAAACAAATCATTCTTTTAAACATCGCTATGCTTTTTTGTAAAAATGAAGCCATTATAAGACTCAGTTCCCATCACACAATGCAACGCAAACTGGAGGATAGAGTTTTACCTTATAATGGCCAAAATATGTTTGATACGAATAAAGCAACGGCATTTGATATTATTGCTAGTGTTTATATGTTTTGTAAACAATTTCAAATCATAACTATCAATCATAGACGGCATGGGTACCATATATCATGTCGCCATACATATATACAATCAAAACCGCACAGTCACGTAATTGGAAATTGGATTCCCGTCATGAACCAAGGCAAAAGATAGTCCATACCGAATTCGTGACTCACTAGCCCGAGCCACAGGACCCAGACTAAGGTGGGCCCTTGGAGCGACAGGGCCGGTCCACCGATGTGGATTAAAATGCCTGAACAATACGTTTCCCCGCCCTTTGGGGCGTAAACGAGCCAACGAATGACTCCATCGGACCCTGATCGTCCGATCAAACCGAGGCGCCTCGCAACAGCAACAACCACATAGGTGAAAAGTATATAAATGTCAGGGCTGGTAGGTCACTGACACCACCCTAGCTAGAAAGAAACGCATGCCCTCCCGGAGGTCCTTCTCCCGTTTCGGGTTCATACCGGGGTGTGAGGCTCGCGTTTTCACGTTATACACAAAGCTACGCCACACAGTCGGTGCTTTGATCATAACCACAAGACTTTTCTTTTCAACAGAAGCCCTGATCACTGCATCTTAGCATGCCACACAGGCAATTCATGCCATGCGACTGATGTCCATCGATATACAACCTCTGAGCTCATGCGTCTCAGAGAAGGGCGTTAAGCAAAAGAATAAATTCTCCGCCGACAAGCAGATGTATATTTAACAGAAATCAATCAACACAGAATAAACTCCAATGTCAGACACACAGTCCATTTACAAGTCCGTTCTGGGTCTGAACGAAACCGGAGTCACTAAATACCTCGCAAACCCATCGATCACCACGTACGTCTGCACGATCACCACTCATTATCCATATTTCGGGATGCCTCCCAATCAGGACCTCGGTTACCATCCAAACGAGGTGAAGATCTCCGGTCTTCGACCACCGTCTTCATCTTCGACTTTCAATCGTCGGTCAATTATTTGAAATGAGAATTAACTCGGCCTTTTCTAATAATTCACGTATATTTAGAATTTCAAATCAATTTATTTCAATGGTTAAATTATTCGACAACACCAATTTTGTCCTTTAATGTAATTTTCACACCAAAAACATTCAACCATCAAAAGCCACATAAATCGCGCAAATTCAGTTTATTTCCATTCCATATCATTTATAATATTTTATAACGATTTATCGCTATTTTTGTTTATTTTAAAATAGCCCATATATTCAAACGACGCTTCGGGCCACATCGCGGCCGTGGCGCTGTTTTTCTTTAGATTTGATTTACACATATCTGAAAATCTAACCGTTGGATCTTCACAAAATTTACATCATTAGAAAGGTCTTTTCAAAGCGAATCCAACGGTTCCAGTTTCGGGAAAATCCGACGGTCGGATCTCCCGGTACAATCGTTTGAAGTTTCGATTTCAAAATACGAACTGCAGCGTCGTTATTCGATTAAACATAATTATATTCATATATATATAAATATAATCGTTTCTGGAGCTGTTTTTCTTCAGATTTGAATTAAAACATTCCAGACAATCCAACCGTTGGATTTTTACAAAGTTGGTGCCGTTGGAAAGATTTTTCCAAGGCGAACCCAACGGTTGCGGTTTCAGGAAAATCCGATGGTCAGATCTCCCGGTACAATCGTTTGAAATCACGGTTTCAAAATATGAACTGCACGGCCACGTTTCGTTTTAATTTTATCTATATTTATATATTTATATAAATATAGTTCATTTAAAAATTCCTATATCGTTTTCACTTCAAATATTTCACTAACGCCTTTAAATTTCGGAAAAATTCGCCATAACCTCCTTTGTACGGGAGGGGCTGGGAAAATTCCCAAATAGCCACACGGGCGTCTCATATCAAAAAGAAAAAGAAAAAGCCAAGCGGCTAGCCAACAGGCTCGTAAAATCATCACCCAAACAAAACAGTAAATGTGTACCTATTTGTCGAGCACAAAATTCTATTCCTCTTCTCTAGCCCCTTTGCTATAACCTGTTCAATAAATATGCATGTACATATATGCAGTTCTTATCACTTATCATTTTCTATTCAACTTCTTATTTGATTCCATTTGGTTTAAAAACACCATTCATTCTAATGTTGCATGCATAGGCAAAAATCATATCATTAGCTAATTAATGAATATTTCGACTCATGCATATTTATTTGAATGAGTTGCTATTTTTAACACTTCACATTTCAACGATTCATGTATAAAATAAAGATGTGATTTTTTTTATTGTAAAACAATTCATTTCAAAACACTATTATTTTATATAGTTCATATAGGTGATAAAAAGGGTGATTTTTATTATAAAACAATTTATTTCAAAACAGGAATACCATTCAACACATGAATTTCTAATCAACGAATGAATATCGATTCAACACATGAAGGTCTTCTATAGTTTCTATATATAGATAAAAATGTGATTCTTATGTTTAAAACACGAATACCATTCAACACATGAATTTCTAATCAACGAATGAATATCGATTCAACACATGAAGGTTTTCTATAGTTCTATATATTGACAAAAATGTGATTTTTATATTTAAAACACGAATACCATTCAACACATGAATTTCTAATCAACGAATGAATATCGATTCAACACATGAAGGTTTTCTATAGTTTCTATATATAGATAAAAATGTGATTTTTATATTTAAAACACGAATACCATTCAACACATGAATTTCTAATCAACGAATGAATATCGATTCAACACATGAAGGTTTTCTATTCAATGAATAAATATAGTTTCAACAAATGAAAATAAATCAAACACATGAATATTATTCAAAATTTCGGCAGCATAACGGCAGGGTAGTTAAAACCGGGACCGTCTCTAGTACGGCTCCTTGCTCTACCTTAAAACCTCGCGGTTTTTGACAATGGGAATCATGCATCTAGTTCGCACGCAGGCGGCATGTATATATTTATTTCATTTCCACAAACTAATCCTATGTGGTTTCAACAAAGTATTTCTCAACCACAAATGGGTATTTTTCAACCACAATCAATCAATATCAACCACAAACAATCCCAAACAACCATTCGCTATCAATCAATTTTCACACCAATCACGATCAATAAATATCGTCCATGGTTTGTGGACGAGGGGCGTATATATATATATATATATATATATATATATATATATATATATTTATATATAGCAATTCACTTCTATTTCAACACATATATAATTTTTACAATGCATATATAACTTATACATCGAACGTACAACTTATACAACGCTTATACAAGAGGTGTACAACGCTTATATAACTCATACATCGACTATATAATTTATACATCGTCGTTTCCATATTGTTAATAAATTAGAAATCTCACATTGGGTTCCACTCCAACAAAAATAGCAGAAGGCTCAGAAAAATATGCGGTCTCTTCTAAAATGTAGAAGACGTCCAAACGGTCACGATGTTTCCTGTTTCATCGAATTTCTTTAACGAACGAAAAAGATACGATTTTTCAAAGTTTTGCAACGCTTTAAAGTGTTAAAATCAGTTGAAAATAAACAAGCCGTATACCTCGTTGGAATGTTCAAAACTAGGTCGGTAATTTTCGAGCAAACCGTGTAGCGTTAGGCCGATCGGGTGGTGCAGCGTCGAAGGGCTAGGAGAGGGCTTCGCGCGCGTGGTGGAAATGGCCAGCTCGGTGGGGCCCAGTGGCCACGGCGGCGCTCCAAAGTCTGGCGGTTCTCAAAGGTGATTCAGCCCCAATACCCCACGATAAATCCCAAACCTTGTCTTGATTTGAAGAGCGTGCAGAGAGCTTCAAAATGGATCCAAGAACACCCGATTTCATTGAGAAACGAAGGAGAAAAGTGGCCGGGAAGATCTGAATCAAATCCGCCGTGCGCACGAAGAACGGGGAGAGAGAAAAATAATTGACCAATCAGAATTTTTCTTATATTTATAATTTTTAAAAATCCGAAAATATCCCTCGTCACACGTGAACACCAATCCAAGCCCAACGACTGTCGTCCCTAGCGTTTTACCCCCATTCCGAACACAATGGGATATGTTTCGTAGGCCCATTCGACTGTTTCAGTTAGTTTCCCTTCAAATTTAAAATATAAAACATTCAATATTTGATTTGAACGTGCATTTCAATTTGCCAGGGCCACAAACTAATTTGAAAAATTCCAGAAAAATAAATCTAGCTATGTTTTGACGATACGGTCCCAACAAAACTAGTTTCGTCGAATTCTGAGATCGTTTGCAAAAAGGCCCATTTTTGGTCGATCCAATTTAACTGTAATTGACCAAAACACATTTTCCTTTGCCACGTTCACATACTAGCCTCAAAAATTATGAAATTTGAAACCTAGCAATAACTTCATGTGACGATCCCAAAACCCCATGACACGGTGTTAAGGATAATCATTGGAATATAACACATTAATCATCATTAGCAGATCACAGACAATAGCATAAACAGAAAATAGAATAATTTACACACATATGACAGCGGAATCATATAGATATCATCACATCAGAGAAGCACAGTACAGGATACAACTTAGTGTATAATGATACATAATCAGTCACCATCGCCTGAGGCGGAATCATACATAAAGAGTACACAAAAGGAATATCAGTCTACATCGCCAGTGGCGGAATCATAATATAGATACAATAATGGCGGAGAAAATCCAAGTCAGCACGGTGTAGTCAAGCCTCGCCATGAGCCAAAAGGTGCGTCAGAAACCTGTAACTAGGCTGCCCGTGTGAAAATGAGGGCACCCGAGTTTGCAAGGTGAAACAAACTACGAGTCAGTCATGGGACTGGTATGAGAAATCTACTCAACTTATTAACAACAATAATAAGGCAAATCAAAGGACCACGCCACTTTCGCGGAACGGGTTTACTCCAATGAGTGCTAGTGCATGAAATAAAGTAAATGATTAAATCAACGCAATGCTTTTTATGAAATGAAGCCATTATAAGACTCAGGTCCCATCACACAATGCAACGCAAGCCGGAGGATAGAGTTTTCCCTTATAATGGCCAAAGATGCTTCATACGAATAAAACAAAAGTGTTTGATATTATTACTAGTGCATATATGTTTCAAAAGCAAATTCAATCATAAATATCAATCCTAGACGGCATGGGTACCATATATCATGTCGCCATACTAGTAATACAATCACATCCGCATATATCGTATTGGAAATTGGATTCCTTCATGAGTCGAGGCAAAGGGGCAAGCTCCTCTCCGATTCGAGACACTCTAGCAAATGCCTCGGGACCGCACACAGCAATCCCCTGGATCCTCCAAGGCCTGTCCTCTCTTACTTTTGAGGATTGGCAATTCCTGAACACACGTTTCCCGGTCCTTACAGACCTGTAATCGAGGCGCCTCATATTCCAACAACCACACAGGTGAAAAGTAGATATAAATGTCAGGGCTGGGAGGTCACTGACACCACCATAGCTAGAAAGAAACGTCATGCACTCCTTGGGTCCTTCTCCCGTTTTTGACTCATACCGGGGTGTGAGGCTCTCGAATTCACGTTATACACAAAGCTACGTCACACAGACCATGCTTTGATCATCAACCACAAGACTTTGCTTTGCAACAGAAGCCTTGATCATATGCCACTTAGGCGTGCCACATAGGCAATCTACTCCATGTGACTGATTTCTGTCAATACATAACCTCTGAGCTCGTACGTCTCAGAGAAGGGCGTTAAGCAAGAGAATAAATTCTCCGCCGCCAAACAGATATATATTTAACAGAGATCAATCAACACAGAACAAAAATCCAATGTCAGACACACAGTCCATTTACAAGTCCGTTCTGGGTCTGAACGAAACCGGAGGCACCAATTCCTCGCATAACCGTACAATCAACAGTATGTTTAGACGGCTACTACTTCAATTTCTTCATGGTAGCTACTCCAGTCACGAGTATCAGTAGCGCCCATCCATCCAATGTGGAGATCGTCGGTCTTCAACCGTCTTCGACTCTTCGACTTCTCAACGTCGATCGATTATTTGAAATGAGATAAACTCGGCCTTTTCAAATAACCCACGTATATTTAGATTTTCAAATCAATCAATCACATGGTTAGACTATTCAACTATCACATTTCAGTTATTTAGTTATAATTTTCATGTCAAATACATTCAACCATCACATATCAAGCAAACACAACAAAATTGGTTTATTTCTACTCTATATCGTCAATAGTATTTTATAACGATATATCGCCATTTTTATTTAATTAAAAACGGCCATATTTAATTAAACGACGTTTCAGGTCGTGTCGATGCACTGGCGCTGCTTTCCACAAATTTTGTTTAACACATATATGAAAATCTAACCGTTGGATCTTCACAAATTTTACATCATTAGGAAGGTCATTTCAAAACGAATCCAACGGTTTCAGTTTTGGGAAAATCCGACGGTCGGATTTTCCACACCAACCATTTGAAGTTACGATTTCAATTTACGAACTGCAGCGTCGTTATTCGATTTAATTTAATTATATTTATTTATATATATAAATATAATCGTTTCTGGCGCTGTTTTTCTTCAGTTTTGAATTAAACATTCCAGACAATCCAACCGTCGGATCTTCACAAAGTTGGCGCCGTTGGAAAGATATTTCCAAGGCGAACCCAACGGTTGAGGTTTCGGGAAAATCCAATGGTCGGATCTTCCGCACTAGTTGTTTGAAATCACGGTTTCAAAATATGAACTGCACGGCCACGTTTCGTTTTAATTCTATTTATATTTATATATTTATATAAATATAGTTCATTCAAAAATTCCTATATCGTTTCCACTTCAATTATTTCACTAACGCCTTTAATTTTTGGAAAATTTCGCCATAACCTCCTTTGTACGGGAGGGTCTGGGAAAATTCCCAAATAGCCACACGGGCGTCTCATATCAAAAAGAAAAAGAAAAAGCCAAGCGGCTAGCCAACAGGCTCATAAAATCATCACCCAAACAAAGCGGTAAATGTGTACCTATTTGTCGGACACAAAATTCTATTTCTCTTCTCTAGCCCCTTTTGCTTTAACCTGTTCAATAGATATGCATGTACATATATACAATTTCTAACATTTATCATTTTCCATTCAATTTCATATTTGATTTGCTTTGGTTTAAAAACACCATTCATTCTAATGTTGCATGCATAGGCTAAAATCATATCATTAGCTAGTTAATGTATATTTCAACTCATGCACGTTTATTTGAACAAGTGGCTATTTTTAACACTTCACATTTCAAAGATGATGATTTTGGCGAACTAAAATAGATTTCAACACATGACTATTTTATTTAGTTCCTATGCATGTTAAAAACAATATTTCTATCACAAATATTTATTTCAACGTCCGCATATCTTTAGCATATCACACATATGATAAAAATGATATTTTTATCATTTAAAATATTTATTCAACCAATGGATGGTTTCAACACTTCATAGTTTCAATAAAAATGTAATTTTTATTGTTAGATCTTTTTATTCAACACATGAACTTTTCCACTACACACACTTCTCAACAAATGAGTATTTCCACACATGGACATTTTATTTATGTTGTTCATATTAGAAAGATGAAATTTTTATTGTTGAAACTAGTTATATAAGGCGAATATTTTTGATACTTCATATATATATATATATATATATATATATATATATATATATATATAAATGTGATTTTTATTGTTTAAACACTCCATTCATTCACAAATGAATTTAATTTTCATACAACACTATTCAACACGTGAATGTTTCCACACATGGACATAGTTTCAATATATGGCTTTAATTTCAATGCATGTAAAATAATTTCAACATATGAAAATAATTCTAACACACAAAGATTATTCAAAATTTCGGCAGCATAACGGCAGGGTAGTTAAAACCGGCACCGTCCCTAGTACGGCTCCTCGCTCTACCTTAAAACCTCGCGGTTTTTGACAATGGGGATTCATGCATCTAATTCGCACGCAGGCGGCATGTTTATTTTTATTTCCACAAATATTTTCAATTCATTTCAATCACCAATGGGTATTTTTCAACCACAACCAAACAATATCAACCACAAACAATTATTCAACCATTCGTATTTTTCATCCAATATTTCACACCAATTCACCACAATAAATATCGTCCATGGTTTGTGGACGAGGGGAGTATATATATATATAATATAATATATTTGCTATATTTCACTAGCATTTCAACACATATATCAATTATTCTATGTATGTAAAAATTCATACTTCGCTCATATAGCTTACACTACGCATGTACATGAGGTATACAACACGTATGTAATTTATATTTCGCTTATATAAATTATACACGACATTTTCCATTCAATTTCACGTTAATTTAGATTTCTCACCTTGGTTTTCTGAGCGCTAAAAATCGATACGATGTCAGAAAAATCCGCAGCTTCTTCTATTGGGTAGAGAGCTTCCTTGCGGTCTCGATGTTTCCTGTTTCATCGAATTTCGTCAACACACCAAAAAGATATGATTTTTCAAAGTGTAAAGATCAAAGAAAAACGCACTTTCAGAAAGCTTCAAAACTAGGTTTGCGGTTTTCGCGAGAACCGGGGCACGAGGGGACGATCAGGAAGTTGGACGTGGAAGAGCTTCGAGAGGGCTACAGGCGCGCGACGGTTTGGTGGGGTTCGGTGGTGCAGATCGGCGGCGGCGGCGGTTTGAAGGTCGGAAGTTTGGAAGGGGATATCTCAACGTAGAGGCGACGATAGGGGGAGCTCCTTATATGGATTTGAAGAGGGGAGGGAGAACTACAAAAAGTTGAACTGGGGGAGGAGCTAATTCGAGCTGTGGCGATCGGAAATCGCCAGGGAAGGGGAAAAAGGTTTTCCGCCGTCGAAGTCGGGGTCGGGGGGGGGGGGGGGGGTTTCTGATAATTTTTTTTATTTATGAATGGAGAAATATGATTGGCCGAGGATTATATTTAATTTTTAAATTGTGTTTTCTCAAACGAACTCCTTTTTAAACCCAACGACTGTCGCCCCCAGCTAAATACCCCCATTCCAGACACAATGGGATATGTTTCGTAGGCCAATTCGACTGTTACAGTCAGCTATTTTTCAAATTAAAGTATAAAACATTTAATTTTTAACTCTGAACGCACATTTCAATTTGCCAGGGCCACAAACTGATTCGAAAAATTCCAGAAAAATAAATCTAGCTATGTTTTGACGCTACGGTCCCAACAAAACTAGTTTCGTCGAATTCTGAGGTCGTTTGAAAAATGGCCATTTTCTGGTCGATCCAATTTAACAGAAATCGACCAAACACATTTTCTTTTGCCATGCTCACATACTAGCTTCAAAAATTATGAAATTTGAAACCTAGCAATAGTTTGACATCCCGGACCCAACAAAAGTGGTTTCGTCGAATTCCGAGGTCGTATCCAAAATATCAATTTTCCAGGGCTATATTCTATATACCGACTCTTCTGAAAATTCATTCGGCCATAACTTTTGATTCCCGTTATGAAACTTCGATTTTTCAGATTCGTTAGAAAGGTATTGACTAACAGATTTAAATATTTTTGGTCTCGCTAAAATCCGTTATATTTTCCACCCTGCATAGTCGGTCAAAGTTTGAATTCAAATTTTCAAACTGACTCACTATTTCTAATTCACTATTTTATTGAAATATTCTATTTCAATTGTTCAAATTCCTTTGAAATAACCAATTTAAAAAATTTAAATTGGCTCGTATTTTCCGGGTTATTACAATCTCCCCTACTTAAAACTTTTCGTCCTCGAAATGGAAATAACAGTAAAGTAGGAAATAAAATGTAAATGCAAAGTATTGTAGAGGTACCTTGCACCGGAGTTAGTCAGAGATATCCACTCTGCATTTGGGGTAAGCTTGCTTAATGCTTTCCTCAGTTTCCCAAGTACAGTCTCTAGGATCACTGCTCCACTGCACTTTAACTAAATGAACCTTTTTGCTTCTGAGTTCTCTGGTTTCTTTGCCAACAATTTTTAATGGCTCTCTTCTGAGTGCTAATTCTGGAGTTATCTCCACATCCCGTTGCGCTGCTTCTTCTACAACAAGATCCGGATCATGCACATGTCTCCTAAGTTGAGATACGTGAAATACATTGTGCACTCCAGGAAACCAATCTGGCAATTGAACACTATAAGCAAGAGTTCCAATTCGCTCAAGTATAGGAAAGGGACCAATAAATCTCGGTGCCAACTTCCCAGTCTTTCCAAATCTGATTACTCCTCTCATCGGAGAAACCTTTAAATAAACATGATCACCAACAGTAAATGTCAAATCTCTCCATCTAGAGTCTGCATAACTTTTCTGTCGGCTTTGGGCGGTTTTCAATCGCTTCTTGATGAAGTCCACTTTATCAGATGCTTCCCTAATCATATCGGGCCCTAGTACAAGTCTGTTGCCAGGTTCTACCCAACATGCTGGAGATCTGCATGGTCTGCCATATAATGCTTCAAATGGTGACATTCTCAAACTTGCTCGATAGCTATTGTTATATGAGAATTCTGCCAAATGCAAATGATCTTCCCATGACCCACCAAAATCGATTATACAAGCCCGCAATAAATCTTCTAGAATTCTATTCACCCGCTCAGTTTGGCCATCTGTTTGGGGGTGATAAGCGGTGCTCATATTCAGTTTTGTCCCCAATTCTGTCTGGAAAGCCTCCCAGAATTTGCTAGTAAATAGGGGATCTCTATCACTGACTATGCTGATGGGAATTCCATGCAGCTTAACAATTTCTTTGAAATATATCTGTGCTAGACTTTGGGCAGTTCTATTGGACCTGACAGGTATAAAATGGGCAGTCTTCGTGAAGCGATCTACGATTACCCAAATGCTGTCATTACCTTTCTTGGTTCGCGGCAAACCATCTATGAAATCCATGGAAATCTGCTCCCATTTCCAACTTGGGATTTCCAACGGTTGTAACAGTCCAGCTAGCTTCTGTTGGTCACTCTTGACCAATTGACAAGTAGGGCATCTGTTAACATACAAAGAAATATCTCTTTTCATTGCCTTCCACCAGAAAGTGCGTTTGATATCGTTGTACATTTTACTCACCCTAGGATGGATGCAAAATTTGGATTTATGGCATTCATCTAGCACTTCTCTTTTGAGCTCAGGAAGGTTGGGAACACAAATTCTCCCATTCAGCCTCAAAACTCCTTCTTTATTTACTTGAAAGCTCGAGGGTTCTCCTTCCTGGATTCTTCCTTTGATCTTTTGAATGAAATAATCATTCTTTTGGAGAGCACATATCTTATCGATCAAGCTAGGTGTAATTATAAGATGGGCAACAATTGCGGTTTTTCTACTAAGTGCATCCGCTACAACGTTAGCTTTCCCCGGCGTATACAGGATATCAAGATCATACGCTGCAAGAAATTCTAGCCAACGCTGCTGTCTTAGATTCAGATCTTTCTGGGTATATAAATACTTCAACGATTGATGATCTGTGTACAGTATAAATTTCTCGCCCAACAAGTAATGCCTCCAGATTTTCAAGGCAAAAACGATGGCTAGCAACTCAAGATCATGAGTCACATAATTCTTCTCATGCGGTTTCAATTGGCGGCTTGCATAAGCGACTACTTGGCCTCTCTGCATTAACACTGCGCCAAGACCTCTAATAGAAGCATCTGTCCAAACCGTTAAATCCTGATTGCCATCAATAATTGTTAACACTGGAGCGGTGGTCAACTTCGATTTCAATTCCTGGAAAGCTTCTTCACAGTTGGAAGTCCACTTAAACTTCTCATGTTTCTTTGTGAGCTTCGTTAACGGACCGGATATCTTCGAAAAATCCTTAACGAACTTTCGATAATAACTAGCCAACCCCATAAAACTTCTAACTTCTGTGGGAGTAGTGGGTTGTTTCCAGTCTTGAATCGCTATTATTTTGCTTGGGTCAACAGAAATTCCTTTCTCTGACATGACATGGCCAAGAAATTTGACTTCTTCTTGCCAGAAGACACATTTAGAGAATTTGGCTTTGAAGACGTTCTTCCTTAGAATCTCCAATACTTGTTCTAAGTGTTTTTCATGCTCGGGTTTTGATTTGGAGTAGATTAAAATATCATCGATGAATACGAGGACAAATTTATTCAGAACTCACCTGAACACTCTATTCATTAGATCGACAAAGTATGCTGGAGCGTTGCATAGGCCAAACGGCATTACTAACCATTCATAAAATATGTCTGGACCTCTGAAAGCGGTCAAAGGAACACACTCTTCTGCTATTCTCAATTGATGAAAACCTGTAGCTAGGTCCATTCGGGAAAATACTTTCGCCCCATTCAATTGGTCTAGCAAATCATCAATGCGGGGTAATGGATATTTATTTTTAAGCGTCTGTTTGTTGAGGTCTCGGTAATCAACACACAATCTAAGAGTACCATCTGACTTCGGGACAAACACAACAGCTACACCCCAATTAGAAAAACTCGGTCTGATTAGACCTTTCCATAATAGTTGACGAGTTTGATCGCCTAATTCTTCTTTTTCTTTCGGAGTCATTCTACGAATTGGATGCACCACTGGTCTGGCATTGGGAATTAGATCGATTCGGAATTCTATTTCTCTTTGCGGAGGTAAGTTCTCAACTTCTTCAAACACATCCGCATAGTTTCTAACTATCGGAATCTTTTCCATGGAAGTGGGGATAAGTTCCAATGTTGACCAAAATTCTTCTCTATTCGGATTCGAACCGTGACAGGGTATATATATATGTCCAAGCTCCATTCGGATTTTAACGATTCTTTCCGCACATTTTACCTCAGCTTCGTATTTCGTTAACCAATCTAGCCCGAGAATAATATCGAATTCGGGAAAATCCATAACGATTAAATCAAAAGGAAATTTGTAGAAAGAATAAGAGATTGGCACTCTACAATATAAACCGAGAGTAATAGGACCCCCTATCGGGTTATGAACTTCCACCGATTCTTTAAGCTTTCGCTGTTTTAACTTTAGTTTGTGCACTGTGTTTCTAGCAATAAAACTACGCGATGCACCTGTGTCAAATAATACAGAAACAGGAATATTTTTAATTGTAAGGGTACCTCCCAAAACATCGGGTTTACCTGCTCCATCGGAAGCAGCTGGCGGGCTAGACCCGTCATAGACATGAGCTACTGTAGCTTTCTTCAGCAAAGGACAGTCTTTGACCAGATGATCGGTCTTGCGACAATTGAAGCACGAGCGAGGGTTCTGAGAGCCTTGGCTCGAGCCTTGAGAATTTGTCTTCTGTCTCTTCGGAGCTGTGCAGACGTTTGAGTAGTGCCCCGGCTTACCACAGTTAAAGCAATTTCCTCTTGGCGGCTTGCCAGTCTGAGGTTTTGAAGATGCTGCTTGGCTTGACTCGCCCTGATTTACAGCAGGCTTGCGCTTGTTTCCGGCTTGGCTTCTAGCGCGATCCTGATCCAGATGCCTTTGATCAAGGTCTTCATAGTTGCATGTCATTTCCACCAGTTCGTTGAAATCCAGTTTGACATGGGCCATGGCTCTATCATGATATTGTCGTCTTAGTCCAAGGATAAACCTCTTATTTTTGGACTTCGCAGTAGCGACGAGTTCTGGAGCATAGGGCGACAACATTGTAAATTTGTTCAGATAATCCTGCACGGAAAGATCCCCTTGCTGGAGATTGGCGAAGTCATCGTGCATTCTTTCTAGAGCTTGTTCTGGGACATATTTCTCCTTGAAGAGTTCTTTAAATCCATCCCATGTTCTTCCAGCTTCTCTATTCCCGGCGGTAAGAGATTCCCACCATAATTCAGCTTGTTCCTGCATAAGCCAGGCGCCCATTATAGCTTTGTCTTCGTCTCCAAGCCTTAGGCCTTCAAGAATTTTCTCGCATGTTTTGAGCCATGCAAGGGCCTCTATTACGGTGCCAGTTCCCGAGAAGGTCTTGCCTCCTAAGTTCTTATATCTCTTAGCTACACGGTCGAGCTCGAAGTATTGAGCTGCCGGAGGTTGTATCAAAGGTCCTTCTTGAGCTGGGATTTCTCCCCTACCTCGGCCTCGGCCTCCTTTAGCGGCGGCTGCTCTAGTAGCCATTTGTCAAATTCTGTATAAGCAACGAAAAAGTCAGTTAACAGAAATGATAGTCTATTGCATAGTTAAGCAGAAAACTTTACGGAAAGATAACGATGGACTGATCAATTGTTTTTGCTATTCTGCTCTGCTCATTCTAGGACTTTGCTAGTCCTATCTCTAATGAGCGACTCGCCTTAGAATACTACTGATTCTATTTTGACGAAGTGTTTAATGTGTTAGACTCCAGAACTAAGGTTAGCCAAAGCTCTGATACCACGCTGTGACGATCCCAAAACCCCGTGACACGGTGTTAAGGATAATCATTGGAATATAACACATTAATCATCATTAGCAGATCACAAACAATAGCATAAACAGAAAATAGAATAATTTACACACATATGACAGCGGAATCATATAGATATCATCACATCAGAGAAGCACAGTACAGGATACAACTTAGTGTATAATGATACATAATCAGTCACCATCGCCTGAGGCGGAATCATACATAAAGAGTACACAAAAGGAATATCAGTCTACATCGCCAGTGGCGGAATCATAATATAGATACAATAATGGCGGAGAAAATCCAAGTCAGCACGGTGTAGTCAAGCCTCGCCATGAGCCAAAAGGTGCGTCAGAAACCTGTAACTAGGCTGCCCGTGTGAAAATGAGGGCACCCGAGTTTGCAAGGTGAAACAAACTACGAGTCAGTCATGGGACTGGTATGAGAAATCTACTCAACTTATTAACAACAATAATAAGGCAAATCAAAGGACCACGCCACTTTCGCGGAACGGGTTTACTCCAATGAGTGCTAGTGCATGAAATAAAGTAAATGATTAAATCAACGCAATGCTTTTTATAAAATGAAGCCATTATAAGACTCAGGTCCCATCACACAATGCAACGCAAGCCGGAGGATAGAGTTTTCCCTTATAATGGCCAAAGATGCTTCATACGAATAAAAAAAAGTGTTTGATATTATTACTAGTGCATATATGTTTCAAAAGCAAATTCAATCATAAATATCAATCCTAGACGGCATGGGTACCATATATCATGTCGTCATACTAGTAATACAATCACATCCGCATATATCGTATTGGAAATTGAATTCCTTCATGAGTCGAGGCAAAGGGGCAAGCTCCTCTCCGATTCGAGACACTCTAGCAAATGCCTCGGGACCGCACACAGCAATCCCCTGGATCCTCCAAGGCCGGTCCTCTCTTACTTTTGAGGATTGGCAATTCCTGAACACACGTTTCCCGGTCCTTACAGACCTGTAATCGAGGCGCCTCGTATTCCAACAACCACACAGGTGAAAAGTAGATATAAATGTCAGGGCTGGGAGGTCACTGACACCACCATAGCTAGAAAGAAACGTCATGCACTCCTTGGGTCCTTCTCCCGTTTTTGACTCATACCGGGGTGTGAGGCTCGCGAATTCACGTTATACACAAAGCTACGTCACACAGACCATGCTTTGATCATCAACCACAAGACTTTGCTTTGCAACAGAAGCCTTGATCATATGCCACTTAGGCGTGCCACATAGGCAATCTACTCCATGTGACTGATTTCTGTCAATACATAACCTCTGAGCTCGTACGTCTCAGAGAAGGTCGTTAAGCAAGAGAATAAATTCTCCGCCGCCAAACAGATATATATTTAACAGAGACCAATCAACACAGAACAAAAATCCAATGTCAGACATACAGTCCATTTACAAGTCCGTTCTGGGTCTGAACGAAACCGGAGGCACCAATTCCTCGCATAACCGTACAATCAACAGTATGTTTAGACGGCTACTACTTCAATTCCTTCATGGTAGCTACTCCAGTCACGAGTATCAGTAGCGCCCATCCATCCAATGTGGAGATCGTCGGTCTTCAACCGTCTTCGACTCTTCGACTTCTTAACGTCGATCGATTATTTGAAATGAGATAAACTCGGCTTTTTCAAATAACCCACGTATATTTAGATTTTCAAATCAATCAATCACATGGTTGGACTATTCAACTATCACATTTCAGTTATTTAGTTATAATTTTCATGTCAAATACATTCAACCATCACATATCAAGCAAACACAACAAAATTGGTTTATTTCTACTCTATATCGTCAATAGTATTTTATAACGATATATCGCCATTTTTATTTAATTAAAAACGGCCATATTTAATTAAACGACGTTTCAGGTCGTGTCGATGCACTGGCGCTGCTTTCCACTAATTTTGTTTTACACATATATGAAAATCTAACCGTTGGATCTTCACAAATTTTACATCATTAGGAAGGTCATTTCAAAACGAATCCAACGGTTTCAGTTTTGGGAAAATCCGACGGTCGGATTTTCCACACCAACCATTTGAAGTTACGATTTCAATTTACGAACTGCAGCGTCGTTATTCGATTTAATTTAATTATATTTATATATATAAGTATAATCGTTTCTGGCGCTGTTTTTCTTCAGTTTTGAATTAAACATTCCAGACAATCCAACCGTCGGATCTTCACAAAGTTGGTGCCGTTGGAAAGATATTTCCAAGGCGAACCCAACGGTTGAGGTTTCAGGAAAATCCAATGGTCGGATCTTCCGCACTAGTTGTTTGAAATCACGGTTTCAAAATATGAACTACACGGCCACGTTTCGTTTTAATTCTATTTATATTTATATATTTATATAAATATAGTTCATTCAAAAATTCCTATATCGTTTCCACTTCAATTATTTCACTAACGCCTTTAATTTTTGGAAAATTTCGCCATAACCTCCTTTGTACGGGAGGGTCTGGGAAAATTTCCAAATAGCCACACGGGCGTCTCATATCAAAAAGAAAAAGAAAAAGCCAAGCGCCTAGCCAACAGGCTCATAAAATCATCACCCAAACAAAGCGGTAAATGTGTACCTATTTGTCGGGCACAAAATTCTATTTCTCTTCTCTAGCCCCTTTTGCTTTAACCTGTTCAATAGATATGCATGTACATATATACAATTTCTAACATTTATCATTTTCCATTCAATTTCATATTTGATTTGCTTTGGTTTAAAAACACCATTCATTCTAATGTTGCATGCATAGGCTAAAATCATATCATTAGCTAGTTAATGTATATTTCAACTCATGCACGTTTATTTGAACAAGTGGCTATTTTTAACACTTCACATTTCAAAGATGATGATTTTGGCGAACTAAAATAGATTTCAACACATGACTATTTTATTTAGTTCCTATGCATGTTAAAAACAATATTTCTATCACAAATATTTATTTCAACGTCCGCATATCTTTAGCATATCACACATATGATAAAAATGATATTTTTATCATTTAAAATATTTATTCAACCAATGGATGGTTTCAACACTTCATAGTTTCAATAAAAATGTAATTTTTATTGTTCGATCTTTTTATTCAACACATGAACTTTTCCACTACACACACTTCTCAACAAATGAGTATTTCCACACATGGACATTTTATTTATGTTGTTCATATTAGAAAGATGAAATTTTTATTGTTGAAACTAGTTATATAAGGCGAATATTTTTGATACTTCATATATATATAAAAGTGTGATTTTTATTGTTTAAACACTCCATTCATTCACAAATAAATTTAATTTTCATACAACACTTTTCAACACATGAATGTTTCCACACATGGACATAGTTTCAGTATATGGCTTTAATTTCAATGCATGTAAAATAATTTCAACATATGAAAATAATTCTAACACACAAAGATTATTCAAAATTTCGGCAGCATAACGGCAGGGTAGTTAAAACCGGCACCGTCCCTAGTACGGCTCCTCGCTCTACCTTAAAACCTCGCGGTTTTTGACAATGGGAATTCATGCATCTAATTCGCACGCAGGCGGCATGTTTATTTTTATTTCCATAAATATTTTCAATTCATTTCAATCACCAATGGGTATTTTTCAACCACAACCAAACAATATCAACCACAAACAATTATTCAACCATTCGTATTTTTCATCCAATATTTCACACCAATTCACCACAATAAATATCGTCCATGGTTTGTGGACGAGGGGAGTATATATATATATATAATATAATATATTTGCTATATTTCACTAGCATTTCAACACATATATCAATTATTCTATGTATGTAAAAATTCATACTTCGCTCATATAGCTTACACTACGCATGTACATGAGGTATACAACACGTATGTAATTTATATTTCGCTTATATAAATTATACACGACATTTTCCATTCAATTTCACGTTAATTTAGATTTCTCACCTTGGTTTTCTGAGCGCTAAAAATCGATACGATGTCAGAAAAATCCGCAGCTTCTTCTATTGGGTAGAGAGCTTCCTTGCGGTCTCGATGTTTCCAGTTTCATCGAATTTCGTCAACACACCAAAAAGATATGATTTTTCAAAGTGTAAAGATCAAAGAAAAACGCACTTTCAGAAAGCTTCAAAACTAGGTTTGCGGTTTTCGCGAGAACCGGGGCACGAGGGGACGATCAGGAAGTTGGACGTGGAAGAGCTTCGAGAGGGCTACAGGCGCGCGGCGGTTTGGTGGGGTTCGGTGGTGCAGATCGGCGGCGGCGGCGGTTTGAAGGTCGGAAGTTTGGAAGGGGATATCTCGACGTAGAGGCGACGATAGGGGGAGCTCCTTATATGGATTTGAAGAGGGGAGGGAGAACTACAAAAAGTTGAACTGGGGGAGGAGCTAATTCGAGCTGTGGCGATCGGAAATCGCCAGGGAAGGGGAAAAAGGGTTTCCGCCGTCGAAGTCGGGGTCGGGGGGGGGGGGGGGTTTCTGATTTTTTTTTTATTTATGAATGGAGAAATATGATTGGCCGAGGATTATATTTAATTTTTAAATTGTGTTTTCTCAAACGAACTCCTTTTTAAACCCAACGACTGTCGCCCCTAGCTAAATACCCCCATTCCGGACACAATGGGATATGTTTCGTAGGCCAATTCGACTGTTACAGTCAGCTATTTTTCAAATTAAAGTATAAAACATTTAATTTTTAACTCTGAATGCACATTTCAATTTGCCAGGGCCACAAACTGATTCGAAAAATTCCAGAAAAATAAATCTAGCTATGTTTTGACGCTACGGTCCCAACAAAACTAGTTTCGTCGAATTCTGAGGTCGTTTGAAAAATGGCCATTTTCTGGTCGATCCAATTTAACAGAAATCGACCAAACACATTTTCTTTTGCCATGCTCACATACTAGCTTCAAAAATTATGAAATTTGAAACCTAGCAATAGTTTGACATCCCGGACCCAACAAAAGTGGTTTCGTCGAATTCCGAGGTCGTATGCAAAATATCAATTTTCCAGGGCTATATTCTATATACCGACTCTTCTGAAAATTCATTCGGCCATAACTTTTGATTCCCGTTATGAAACTTCGATTTTTCAGATTCGTTAGAAAGGTATTGACTAACAGATTTAAATATTTTTGGTCTTGCTAAAATCCGTTATATTTTCCACCCTGCATAGTCGGTCAAAGTTTGAATTCAAATTTTCAAACTGACTCACTATTTCTAATTCACTATTTTATTGAAATATTCTATTTCAATTGTTCAAATTCCTTTGAAATAACCAATTTAAAAGCTTTAAATTGGCTCGTATTTTCCGGGTTATTACACTTCACATCACGGATCCAACAAAAGTGGTTTCGTCGAATTCCGAGGTCGTTTGCAAAATGGCCAATTTCACGGGCTATATAAAATCCATAGCGACCCTTCTGAAAATTCATTCGGCCATAACTTTTGCTTTCCGCTATGAAAATTTGATTTTTCAGATTCGTTAGAAAGGTATTCACTAACAGATTTAAATATTTTTGGTTTCACTAAAATCCGGATTGTTTTGCACCCGGTACAGTCCGACAAAGTTTGAATTCAATTTTTGAAACTACAGCGCCTTTTCAAGCCTTGTTTATAATTATAATTAATTATATTCATTTTCAATTGTCGATTCATACTCACTTTTCATTGCCATTATTTAAAATATTTATTTTAAATATTTAAAATCCATTATTTTAGCCAATTTAAAAAAAAAAAATTGGTTCAGATTTTTTGGGTCGTTACAATCCCATTAGGCCTAAATCATGGGCCTCGGCTATCGTGAGTAGGTTATTATGGTTTGATGTAAGGGTGGGAAAAAGAGAATGAAGAGGGATCTGTTCTTTCCAAATATCTAGCCAAAAGAGACAAGATTCTCCATTACCAACTTTAACATGGAGAAGAGATTTAACTCTAAGTATGGTGGATAAGATTCCTTTCCAGAATGGTGAGGGTCTACCATCAGGTCTAAAGTGGAGGATGATGAAGGGGTTAGCATTGTATAAGCTATTCAAGATCCAGTCTTTCCAAATGAAATGACCAGGCGAGAGAGCTCGCCATAGCCACTTAACAAGCAGCGCAATATTGAAGGTCGAGAGGTTCAGAACACCAAGACCACCATGGTTAGTTTGGAGACAAACAGTTTGCCAGTTGATTAACTTTTCAGATTACCCCTATTCCAATAGAATGAACTATGAATTGAGTCAATTTTTTTGACAACCCAATTAGGAAGTTTGTGGAAAGACATCGAGTAAGTTGGAATTGATGAGAGGACGTGTTTTACAAGAACAAGACGGCCAGTAGAGGACAAAGAATTCGCTTTCCAACTTGATAGCCTACTTTCAATTTTTGAAATGAGCGGTTGCCAATCTGATTTATGGAGTTTAGTGGGATGGAGGGGAATACCAAGATAGTTAATTAGGAATGAATCAAGCTTGCAATTAAGGCAATCAGCTATACCACGACCCAGGTGAGAACAATTACCAAGCATAATAATGGAGCTTTTATTAAAACTAGTGTGAACCCGTGCTACGAACACGGGATTCACAAAATTTTATAAATGGACATTTTTTATATTAATTTTAGTTGCATGATGGTTTATTATATGCTTTTATATCGTAATTTTTGAAATTTGTTTTTTCTCATAAAATATTAACAAAGTTACTTGGTAAATATTCGTAGATAATTTCAAAGGTAACGAAGTAATAACTATTTCAAAGGTAACGAAGTAATAACAAATATATTTACTCAATGGTGGTATATGGTAGAATGTGTTACCTAAGAAAAAACCGCTTCAGCACTTTCTGCTAAAGACTAATGATATTCTCCCTATACCAAAGATAGGTGAAAATTAACTCAAAATATTTGCATAGTTGTAATTAGATTCGTTAATATTAGTAATGCTTCGGAACAAGCAATTAAACAACATGATTAAACATCGCAATCACAATAAAGACTAATGATATTCTCCCTATACCAAAGATAGGTGAAAAGTAACTCAGAATATTTGCATGAGGTTTGCTATTCTCACTCGCCCAAAGCAACAGAAGGAACAATAGCAGATCTGATTGGTTGGTGCGGTATTTTCTTTTCTTTTCTTATTATGATTATCATGTATGGCTGGCCCCACTTGCAAGTTTCAACCAATAAATCCGCGAGTAGCAGATACAGTCGCTTTATGAGTGATTGTTCCTAGCAAAATCCTATTTGCATAGTTTTAATTAAATTCATTATAATTAGTAATGCTTTGGAATAAGCAACCAAACATGATTAAACATCGCAATCACAATAAAACAATGTATAACCATAATAAAAATATTTTCTGGTACAACAATGTACTGCTTTTACCATGAGAAAAAAAAATCAAAGCAAAAGGGAAGAAAAAAATGATTTGTCCTCAGACTGGGTCGCATGAGAGCTTAATAAGCTTTTATAATATCCATTATGTGATGCAGACAACCAAATAACTCGTTCCAGCATTTATGACAAGTCCATCAACTTTGGCCCAAAATGCATTTCAAACATGAAACATAGAAAGACCTAATTAGACCATATATATGAGCATAATCAAAACCTTAAGAAAATCATGTGAGTGAGTGTGAGTGTTTATCATATCTAAATTATGTCAATTTCAAAGGCTGGTTAACAAACAAATTTAGTTATTTATTGGAAAGGAAAAGGAGTATTTTTTATTGCCAAATTTTAACTATGACTGTTCATTATGAAACCAAGACATGCAAGAGAACCCTTTTCCCTCTTGCAATGATCTTCAACATTGTTATATCAGCAATAACTATTTAATCCTTTTGCCATTGCTACATATATGAGTTCAGCATAGCTTGCATTATTAGTAGTGTTAACAGTTCTGATGTATAAGGAAAGTTAAGGAAATAACAGATTTGGAATTAACAGTCAATTTATTATAGTTTTTATAGGTGCCTTAAGGATTACTGATATATCTCTTGATTTTTTTAATCTACATTTGCTAAGATCTATTACCATTATAATTAGTTATCCATGTTAAAATATTATGAACTCAACCAAAATAAAAATAAAAATAGTGCTCTACGTTGTACTAATAATCTTATGTTGCAATGCCAGATTAAAATATTCTCAATGCTAAAGGATTAATTTTGAAACTCGATGATAAGTTACTATGCATTATCCAAATTTGTATCATTTAATGTGCACTGAAGAAAGAAAACTCGGTTCGGCTAAAATGCATAGAACGCTAGGATCAGTTATGAAGCAGATATAGAGTTGTTATTTATTACAATCTGCTAAGTTACATGTAAATTTAATAGATCTAGATGAAAGGGTATCAACTCTTGTTCCAAGGAGATTACAGTCGAACCAAACAATTATTACTTGAGCTTCCATGAATAACCACTATTTCCTAGTTAGAATGCAAAATGCAGTATTAAGTTATTCACTTCATCAATGTTATCTTTTGAGCCAGGCCTTAGGGTATTAAAGTGATGTCAGAACATAACTGCCATTAAAAAAGCGTACCTTCCTCTAATTATTACTTGAGATTCCATGAGTAACCACTATTTCCTAGTTAGAATGCAAAATGCAGTATTAAGTTATTCACTTCATCAATGGTATCTTTTGAGCTAGGCCTTAGGGTATTAAAGTGCTGTCAGAACATAACTGCCATTAAAAAGCATACCTTCCTCTAATAACAGTGATGAGATACTCATCTCTAGGTTGTATCAACGATACATATATAAAAATATTTCTCAAACTATTCAATCAGTATATTAGATAAATTACGTAAAATACCTCATTTGTGTTACCCCGCTTACCTCTACATATCCAACAGTAATCAGATTGTCCATTAGCATCATCCAATTTTCGTTAGAATCAAATGCAAATGCATGGAATATATCATATTTTTGTTATTTATTTCTTGCATAATTTTAACTTACTAAACGGTTGCTTCAAAGCATCAATATGTTATTGTTGTAAGATACACATCTAGCTTTGTAATTTTTTACAGGTTGTTTGGTCAATCTAACAAAGGCATGCTGATTATTTTCTTCCTCGCACTACTCGCACCAAAATTATTACAGCTTTGTCATTAAAATTCTTGAATATCCTATGATTAATATAATTAGCGCTAGATAATCATTGAGATATCATTTTCCTGTGACGATCCCAAAATCCGAGGGGCGGTATTAAGGATAATCATTGGAATATAACACATTAATCATCATAGCAGAGTACATGGATATGACAGCGGAATCACAACATGTAACTACATCAGAATAGCACAGCGTAGGATATAACTTAGTAAATAAAAGTGGAGTGATCAGTCATCATCGCCAGAGGTGGAATACATACATGCAATGAGACATAATAAGGGTATCAGTCTACATCGCCGAAGGCGGTACATATACATACAATAAGAAGTACTGAAAGTAAAGCAGTCTGCATCGCCCGTGGCGGAATCATAATATAAATACAGTAATGGCGGAAAATGTCAAAGTCGTCTCTGTGAAGTCAGCCTCGCCATGAGCCAAAATGCACTCTATGCAACAGTGCAGAGCCAAAACAACCTGTCACCTATGAACTAGGCTGCCCGTGTGAAAATAAGGGCACCCACGTTTGCAAAGTGAACAAACAACGAGTCAGTCATGGGGACTGGTATAAGGAATTTATTTAACAGTTAAACAACAGTAATAAGCAAATCATAGGATCACGCCACTTTCGCGGAACGGGTTTACTACAGTGATTGCTAGTGTATTTAAAACAAAGTAAATTCTTTTAAAACAACGCAATGCCTTTAAAAAGAATGAAGCCATTATAAGACTCAAGTCCCATCATACAATGCAACGCATGCCGAAGGATAGAGTTTTACCTTATAATGGCCAAATATGCTTGATACGTATAAGGCAAAATCAATTGATAGTATTACTAGTGCATATATGTTTCAAAAATGAATAGCATCATAAATATCAATCATAGACGGCATAGCTACCATATACTATGTCGCCATACTAGTTCTACAATCGAGTCCGTTATTTCGTATTGGAAATTGGATCTCCGTCATGAGTCGAGGCAAGGGGCAAGCTCCTCTCTGCTTCGAGACATTCTAGCAAATGCCTCAGGACTACGCACTCTGGGCAACCCTGGATTCGACTGGGCCGGTCCTCTCTTACGTTTGAGGATTAATTATGCCTGAACACACGTTTCCCAGTCCTTACAGACCTATAATCGAGGCGCCTCGCACTCCAACAACCAAATAGGTGAAAAATAGATATAAATGTCAGGGCTAGTATGTCACTGACACCACCATAGCTAGAAAGAAACGTCGTGTTCTCCCAGCGGTCCGTATCCCGTTTTTAACTCATACCGGGGTGTGAGGTTCGCGAATCTACGAAATACACAAAGCTAGGCCATGTAGACCGTGCTTTGATCATCATCCACAAGACTTTGCTTTGCAACAGAAGCCTTGATCACACCATCTTGGCATGCCATATAGGCAGTCCACTCCATGCGATTGATTTCCATCGATATATAACCTCTGAGCTCGTACGCCTCAGAGAAGGGCGTTAAGCAAAAGAATAAATTCTCCGCCGCCAAACAGATACATATTTAACAGAGATCAATCAGTATAGAACAAAATCCAATGTCAGACACATAGTCCATTTACAAGTCCGTTCTGGGTCTGAACGAAACCGGAGACGTCAATTCCTCGTATATCCGTCCAATCAACACATACGTTCAAATGGCTACTACTTCCGTCCCTTTCCGGTAGCTACTCCGGTCAGGAACTTCAGCAGCGCCCATCCAACCGATACGAAGATCGTCGGTCTTGAATCGTCTTTGCATTTTCCAATTCGAATCGCTCGATAAATTATTTGAAATGAGGGTTAGCTCGGCCTTTTCAAATAATTCACGTCATTAGAATTTAAATCGATTCTTTCCATGGTTATATTATTCGACATCCATCTTTCAGTTCTTTAGTGTTATTTTCGTGTCAAGCACATACAACCATCAAATATCAAACAATTCAAGCCCAATTGGTTTATTTGCCATCTATGTTGCTTATAATATTTTATAACGATTTTTCACCATTTTTATTTATTTAAAAATGGTCATATGTAATTAAATGACGTTTCAGGTCGTGCCGTGGCACTGTTTTTCCCCTAATTTGTTTTACACATATCGGAAAATCTAACTGTTGGATTTCGACAAAGTCTATATCAGTGGGAAGATGTTCCCAAAGCGAACCCAACGGTTCCAGTTTCGTGAAAATCCGACGGTCGGATCTTCCACACTAGTCATTTGAAGTTACGGTTTCGAAATTCGAACTACAGCGTCGTTATTCGATTTAATTTAATTATATTTATATTTATATATAAATATAAACGATTTTGGCACTGTTTTTCTTCAGATTTGAATTAAACATTCCGGACAATCCAACCGTTGGATTTTTACAAGGTTGGTGCCGTTGGGAAGATATTTCCAAGGCGAAACCAGCGGTTGCGGTTTCGGGAAAATTCGATGGTTGGATTTCTCGTACTAATCGTTTCAAATTACGATTCTGAAACACGAACTGCATGGCTTCGATTCCTTTTAATTATATTTATATTTGTATATATAAATATAGTTCATTCTATAATTCCAACTATAGCCCATTCTATATTTTCAACTTCGTTTTCACTTCAAATATTTCACTAACGCCTTAATATTTCGAAAAATTTCGCCATAACCTCCATTGTACGGGGAGGGGTTTGGAAATTTATTGGGCCGTGTTAGGTACCCAATAAATCCTAAAAAGCATCCACATATTTATAGTGATATATTCTGGTGTTTACGGGGGAGCATGTATAGATAATCACTCCAGAGAATAAATTCTCGTCACCCCGTTTCCGTGTGGAAATAAATAGTCCATGTGCCGTATCTAATAACTAGAGAGACGTGATTATTGTCAACTCCAGACCCGTGTGGGGTTTTTATTAATCTGGCAATTTATCGTTATATTTTATATAGTCCATATCAGTCATCAGTTCAACCTGTAGTATATAGTCATCGCCATACAAGCCTCTTGCTCGTATGGTAAATCTTCCACCTCGTCACACAAGCTCCAATTGCTTATGTGGGATATAATGAAGTATACCTATCGTCAAGAAGTATGCCATGTAGTGTAGTTCAAAATTAATTGTTACTATCCTATGGCGATATTTATTATTTCACACAGAATAACCAGCACTCCGCATCCAATGGCATTCACAGGAGTTGATATAAAAATAAAATTGCGCAGCCAACTCATCAAGGTTTACCTATTTGTCGGGCACGCAAATAATTTCTTTACTCTACAGCTAATCCATTTTTTCCTGTTCAACACATGTATATATATGCAGAACAAAGCTAATAATAATATTCCTAACAAACTATTATTTATGTCTACACGTGTGTATTTTTATCAAAGCATATACATGATAAAAGGAATATTTTTATCGTCAAAAATATTTATTCAACACGTGAATGTTTTTAACACTTCATATTCACAATAAAAATGTAGTTTTTATTGTCGATTCATTTTATTTTAAAATACGATAACATTCAACACATGAATTTCAACTCGACGAACGAATTTCAATTCAACACATAAATATTCTCTATAGTTTGTATATATATAAAAATGTGATTTTTATTGCTAAAGCTATTTGTTTAAATTCAAATAATATTCAACACATGAATTTCAACTCAACGAATGAATTGCAACTCAACACATGAATATTCGCTATGGTTTGTATATATATAAAAATGTGATTTTTATCGCTAAAGCTATTTGTTTAAATTCAAATAATATTCAACACATGAATTTCAACTCAACGAATGAATTGCAACTCAACACATGAATATTCGCTATGATTTGTATATATATAAAAATGTGATTTTTATCGCTAAAGCTATTTGTTTAAATTCAAATAATATTCAACACATGAATTTCAACTCAACGAATGAATTGCAACTCAACACATGAATATTCGCTATGGTTTGTATATATATAAAAATGTGATTTTTATCGCTAAAGCTATTTGTTTAAATTCAAATAATATTCAACACATGAATTTCAACTCAACAAATGAATTGCAACTCAATACATGAATATTCGCTATGGTTTGTATATATATAAAAATGTGATTTTTATCGCTAAAGCTATTTGTTTAAATTCAAATAATATTCAACACATGAATTTCAACTCAACGAATGAATTGCAACTCAACACATGAATATTCGCTATGGTTTGTATATATATAAAAATGTGATTTTTATCGCTAAAGCTATTTGTTTAAATTCAAATAATATTCAACACATGAATTTCAACTCAACGAATGAATTGCAACTCAACACATGAATATTCGCTATGGTTTGTATATATATAAAAATGTGATTTTTATCGCTAAAGCTATTTGTTTAAATTCAAATAATATTCAACACATGAATTTCAACTCAACGAATGAATTGCAACTCAACACATGAATATTCACTATGGTTTGTATATATATAAAAATGTGATTTTTATCGCTAAAGCTATTTGTTTAAATTCAAATAATATTCAACACATGAATTTCAGAAAATTTCGGCAGCATAACGGCAGGGTAGCTAAAACCGGGACCGTCCCTAGTACGGCTCCTCGCTCTACCTTAAAACCTCGCGGTTTTTGACAATGGGGATCATGCATCTAGTTAGCACACAGGTGACATGTTTTATTTTCAATTCCATAATCCTATTCTAATTTGTTTCAACCACAAGAGGGTATTTTTCAACCACAAAGGTATTTTTCAACCACAATATCAACCACAAACAATCATTTCCAACCAATCGACATACCGTATAATATTACGTCAATCACAAGCAATAAATATCGTCCATGGTCTGTGGACGAGGGGAGTATATATATATATATATATATATATATATATATATATATATATATTATATTATAATTCACTTGCATTTCATCACAATTCAAAGCATATATGCTTCATTCAACGCTTGTATAATTTATACATCGCTAATATAACTTATACAACACATGTACATGAGGCATACAATGCGTATATAATTTACACTTCGCTTATATAATTTATACAACGCGATTTCATTCACACAATTAGTTTAGATTCCTCACATTGGTTATTGCAGTGCTAAAAATCGTCGGAAGATCAGAAAAATCCGCGGCTTCTTCTAGAATGTAGAGAGCCTCCTTGCGGTCACGGTGTTTCATGTTTCATCGAATTTCGTTAACGAACGAAAAAGATATTATTTTTCAAAGTTTTGCAACGCTTTATAGTGTTATTTTCAATTCTGAATAATAAAGGTCGTACCTTTATTTTTTCTTCGAAACTAGGTTTGGGATTTTTGCTAAATCCGTGAAGTATGGGGATGATCGGCGATGCTGACGTGGAAGGGGGCGGCGAGGGATTCACGACGCTGGTGGTTTGAGGGGTTGCGATGGCGAATCGGGGCGGCGGCGGCGCTGGGAAGTCGACGACTTCCTCGACGTCGTTCAGGCGATTCCAGCGGAGGTAGGGGCGGCGTTTGGTCGGATGTGGAGAGGAGGCGAAGGACTGTCGGCTGGTGGTGGTGGCACGGCCTAGCGTCGCCTGTGGCGGTCGGAAAAGGGAAGAGAAGCGCGGAGCTTCCTGGATCGTCCAAATCGGCTAAGGCGGCGAGGGTTTTTCAATTTTTTTTTAAAGAAAAATTCCTATTGGTCGAAGCTATATAGGAAATTTTAAATAGTGTTTTCACAAACGGACTCGAAATCAAACCCAACGACTGTCGCCCCTAGCTAAATACCCCCATTTCGGACACAATGGGATATGTTTCGTTGGCCAATTCAACTGTTACAGTCAGTTATTTTTCAAATTAAAATATAAAACATTCAATATTTAATTTGAATGTACATTTCAATTTGCCAGGGCCACAAACTGAATCGAAAAATTCCAGAAAAATAAATCTAGCTTTGTTTTGACGATACGGTCCTAACAAAACCAGTTTCATCGAATTCTGGGCTCGTTTGAAAAACGGCCTTTTTTAGGTCGACCCATTTTAACAGAAATTGACCAATCACATTTTCTTTTGCCCCGCTCACATACTAGCTTCAAAAATTATGAAATTTGAAACTTAGCAATAATTTGACATCCCGGACCCAACAAAAGTGGTTTCGTCGAATTCCGAGGTCATATGCAAAATATCTATTTTCAAGGGCTATATATGCTATATAGCGACCTTTTTGAAAATTCATTTGGCCATAACTTTTGATTCCCGCTATGAAACTTCGATTTTTCAGATTCGTTAGAAAGGTATTCATAAACAGATTTAAATATTTTCTGTTTCGCTAAAATCCGTTATATTTTCCACCCGGTACAGTCAGACAAAGTTTGTATTGAAAATTTCAAACTGCAATACTATACCCAATTCCTTATTTTATTGAAATATGCTATTTCAATTATTCAAATTCTTTGGTAATAACCAAATTTAAAATTTTTAAATTGGTTCACATTTTCCGGGTTATTACAATCTCCCCCACTTAAAACTTTTCGTCCTCGAAAAGGAACTAACAACAAAGTAGGAAACAAAATGTAAATGCAAAGTATTGTAAAGGTACCTTGCACCGGAGTTAGTCAGAGATGTCCACTCTGCATTTGGGGTAGGCTTGTTTAATGCTTTCCTCAGTCTCCCAAGTACAGTCTCTAGGATCCCTACTCCACTGCACTTTGACTAAATGAATCTTTTTGCTCCTTAACTCTCTAGTTTCTTTGCCAACTATCTTTAATGGCTCCCTTTTGAGCGCTAATTCTGGAGTTATGTCTATATCCTGTTGCGCTGCTTCTTCCACAACAAGATCTGGATCATGAACATGTTTTCTGAGTTGAGACACGTGGAACACATCATGTACACCAGGCAACCAATCAGGTAATGAGACCCTATATGCAAGAGTTCCAATCCGGTCAAGTATAGGAAAGGGACCAATAAATCTCGGTGCCAACTTCCCAGTCTTGCCAAATCTGATTACTCCTCGCATTGGAGAAACTCTTAAATAAACATAATCGCCAACGGCAAATGATAAATCTCTTCTTCTCGCATCAGCATAACTTTTCTGTCGGCTTTGTGCGGTTTTCAATCGTTTCTTAATGAAATCGACTTTATCCGATGCTTCTCGAATCATATCGGGCCCTAACACAAGTCTGTTGCCAGGTTCTACCCAACATGCGGGAGATCTGCACGGTCTACCGTATAATGCTTCAAATGGGGACATTCCCAAACTTGCTTGATAGCTATTGTTATAAGAGAATTCGGCTAAATATAAGTGATCTTCCCATGAGCCTCCAAAATCAATAATGCAAGCCTGCAGTAAATCTTCTAAAATTCTATTCACCCGCTCAGTTTGGCCATCTGTCTGTGGATGATAAGCGGTGCTTAGATTCAATTTGGATCCCAATTCTGTCTGGAATGCTTCCCCGAATTTTCTAGTAAATAGGGGATCTCTATCACTGACTATATTGAGCGGCACTCCATGTAATTTAACTATTTCTTTAAAGTAAATCTGTGCTAGACTTTGAGCCGTTCTGTTGGATCGGACATGTATGAAATGGGCAGTCTTCGTGAAGCGATCTACGATTACCCATATACTGTCGTTTCCTTTCTTAGTTCGAGGCAAGCCATCATTGAAGCCCATCGAAATTTGCTCCCACTTCCATCCTGGAATTTCTAGTGGTTGTAATAGTCCAGCCAATTTCTGCTGATCGCTCTTAACTAGCGGGCAAGTGGGGCATCTACTAACATATAATGAAATATCTCTTTTCATTAACCTCCACCAGAATATGCGTTTGATATCGTTATACATCTTGCTCACACCGGGATGGATACTTAATTTGGACTTGTGGCACTCATCAAGTATTTCTCTTCGAAGCTCTGGAAGGTTTGGGATGCAAATTCTGCCCTTCAATCTTAGAAATCCTTTGTCATCGAGTCGGAAACTTGTGGATTTACCTCCCTAAACTCTCTGACTGATTCTTTGAACAAATTCATCGTCTTTCTGTAGAGTCGAGATCCTGTCAATTAATGAAGACGTGATGACAAAACTGGCGATGATTTCATTCTTTCTGCTGAGCGCATCTGCTACAACATTGGCTTTCCCTGGAGTGTAGAGAATTTCAAAATCATATGCTGCAAGGAATTCTAACCAACGTTGTTGTCTCAAGTTCAGATCCTTCTGAGTGAATAGATATTTCAAGGATTGATGATCGGTAAATAGTTCGAACTTCTCGCCCAATAAATAATGCCTCCAGATTTTTAAACAAACACGATAGCTAATAACTCAAGATCATGAGTTGCATAGTTTCTTTTGTGCGGCTTCAGCTGACGGCTGGCATAAGCGATCACTTAGCCTTTTTGCATTAATACTGCGCCTAGCCCTCTAATAGAAGCGTCTGTCCATACAGTCAAGTCTTGGTTGCCTTCTATAATTGTCAATACTGGAGCGGTTGTCAACTTCAGTTTCAGCTCCTGGAAAGCTTCTTCACATTCGGGAGTCCATTTGAATTTCTCATGCTTCTTTGTAAGCTTTGTCAGTACACCAGATATCTTTGAAAAATCCTGAACGAATTTCCGATAGTAACTAGCCAATCCAAGGAAACTTCGAACTTCAGTGGGGGTAGTAGGTTGTTTCCAGTTCTGAATCGCTGTAATTTTGCTTGGATCTACAGCAGTCCCTTCCTTTGATACGACATGGCCTAGGAACTTAACTTCATCCTGCCAGAAGACACATTTAGAAAATTTAGCTTTCAAGACATTTCTCCTTAGAATTTTCAACACTTGTTCTAAATGTTTTGCATGTTCGCCTTCCGACTTGGAGTAGATTAAAATGTCATCAATGAAGACCAGAACAAATTTATTCAATACACCACGGAACACTCTGTTCATAAGATCGACGAAGTATGCCGGAGCGTAACACAAGCCGAACGGCATTACTAACCATTCGTAGAATAAATCGGGACCCCTGAAGGCTGTCAAAGGAACACAGTCTTCGGCTATACGTAATTGGTTGAAACCGGTAGCTAGGTCCATTCTGGAGAATACTGTCGCTCCATTTAATTGATCTAACTGATCATCAATACGTGGAAAGGGATATTTGTTCTTCAGTGTCTGTTTATTGAGATCTCGGTAATCAACACAAAGTCTTAGAGTACCGTCTGATTTCGGGACAAATACTACTGCTGCTCCCCAAGCTGAAAAGCTCGGTCTGATTAGACCTTTCCAAAGCAATTCTCGGGTTTGACTACCTAACTCTTCTTTTTCTTTCGGGGCCATTCTTCTAATTGGATGCACTACTGGTCGGGCGTTAGGAATTAGATCTATTCTAAATTCAATTTCTCTTTGCAGCGGTAAGTTTTCTACTTCTTCAAACACATCCGCGTAGTTTTTAACGATCGGTATCTTTTCTAATGAAGGGGGAGTAACTTCTAAAGAAGACCAAAATTCTGTTCTATTAATTTCCGAGCCATGGCATGGTATATATATAGGCCCAAGCTTCGTTTCGACTTTAACGATTCTTTCGGCACATCTAACTTCGGCCTTATATTTGGTTAACCATTCCAAACCGAGAATAACATCGAATTCAGACAAATCCATAACGATTAGGTGGATGGGAAACTTGTAATGTGAATAAGAGATAGGCACTCTGAAGTATGAACTGAGACTAACAGAACCTCCTATCGGGTTTTGAACTTTAATTGGTTCCTTTAGAATTTTACTTTTAACTTTAACTTGTGAACAATGTTACCAGAAATGAAGCTACGTGATGCACCAGTATCAAAAAGTACAGAAACAGGAATATCTTTAATGGTAAGGGTACCTCCCAAGACGTCGGGTTTACCTGATCTATCGGTGGTAGCTGGCGGGGTCTTCCCGTCATACACATGAGCCACTTGTGCATTCTGCTTCAGAGGACAGTTCCTGCTATAGTGCCCTTTCTTATGGCAGTTGTAGCATTCGGGTGAGTCGGGATTTGCCTTTGGCTTCCTTGGGGCTTTGCACACATTAGAAAAATGACCCGGCTTCCCGCAGTTGTAGCAATTGCCTTTGGGTATCTTTCCAGGTTTCTGAGTAGCGGCCCCTGTAATGCTAGACTCGGGCTGATCTGTTGAAGCCTTGCACTTATTTCCTGCTTGGCTTTTGCCGTGGTCTTAGCTGGCGTGCCTTTCATCCATATCTTCGTAATTGCAAGCCATTTCTACCAATTCTGAGAAGGAGAGTTTGATGTTGCTCATGGCTCTGTCATGGTACTTGCGCTTTAGCCCAAATATAAATCTCTTGTTCTTCGCTTTGTTGGTTATAATAAGCTCTGGGGCGTAGCGCGACAACTGGGTGAATTTGTTGAGGTAATCCTAGATAGAGAGATCTCCTTGCTGGAGATTAGCAAACTGCTCTCGCATTCTCTCTAAAGCCTGTTCAGGTACAAACTTCTCGTTGAACATGGTTTTGAATTGCTCCCAGGTTCTGACAGTACCTGCTGCATCCTCTGAGGTGATGGCATCCCACCACAGCTCTGCTTCCTCCTGTAGGAGCCAAATGCCTAGTCGTGCTTTGTTGTTGGTTCCCAAACCCATGCCTTCAAAGATCTTTTCACAGGTCTTCAACCAAGCAATAGCCTCTGTCACTGTACCAGTGCCAGAAAAGGGTTTTCCCCCAAGGTTCCTATACCTCTTCGCTACTCTGTCTAGCTCAAAGTCCTCGGGTGCTGGTGGCTGAACAATAGGGCCTCCCTCAACTACGGGGATATTCCCCCGACCTCCTGCTACTCCTGCTCGGCCTCCACGGCCTCCTCTAGCTGCTGCTGCTCGTGTAACCATCAGAAAGAGTACTGTATAAGCAAGAAAAGAGTCAAGCTCATAGATTTGATAATTTTCATATATGATAAAGTAGGTGAATATAAGGAAAGGTAATGATGTACTGATCAAATTGTTTTGCTAATCTGCTTAGCTCATTCTAGGACATTGCTAATCCTATCTCTAACGAGCTACTCGCCTTAGAACACTACTGATTCTATTCTGACGAGTTGTTTAATGTGTTAGATCCCGGAACTAAGGTTAACCAAAGCTCTGATACCAACTGTGACGATCCCAAAATCCGAGGGGCGGTATTAAGGATAATCATTGGAATAAAACACATTAATCATCATAGCAGAGTACAGATAATAGCAGAAACAATAAATAGAATAATTTTACATGGATATGACAGCGGAATCACAACATGTAACTACATCAGAATAGCACAGCGTAGGATATAACTTAGTAAATAAAAGGGGAGTGATCAGTCATCATCGCCAGAGGCGGAATACATACATGCAGTGATACATAATAAGGGTATCAGTCTACATCGCCGAAGGCGGTACATATACATACAATAAGAAGTACTGAAAGTAAAGCAGTCTGCATCGCCCGTGGCGGAATTATAATATAAGTACAGTAATGGCGGAAAATGTCAAAGTCGTCTCTGTGAAGTCAGCCTCGCCATGAGCCAAAATGCACTCTATGCAACAGTGCAGAGCCAAAACAACCTGTCACCTGTGAACTAGGCTGCCCCTGTGAAAATAAGGGCACCTGCGTTTGCAAAGTGAACAAACAACGAGTCAGTCATGGGGACTGGTATGAGGAATCTATTTAACAGTTAAACAACGGTAATAAGCAAATCATAGGATCACGCCACTTTCACGGAACGGGTTTACTCCAGTGATTGCTAGTGTATTTAAAACAAAGTAAATTCTTTTAAAACAACACAATGCTTTTAAAAAGAATGAAGCCATTATAAGACTCAAGTCCCATCATACAATGCAACGCAAGCCGGAGGATAGAGTTTTACCTTATAATGGCCAAATATGCTTGATACGTATAAAGCAAAATCAATAGATAGTAATACTAGTGCATATATGTTTCAAAAATGAATAGCATCATAAATATCAATCATAGACGGCATAGCTACCATATACTATGTCGCCATACTAGTTCTACAATCGAGTCCGTTATTTCGTATTGGAAATTGGATCTCCGTCATGAGTCGAGGCAAGGGGCAAGCTCCTCTCCGCTTCGAGACATTCTAGCAAATGCCACAGGACTACGCACTTTGGGCAACCCTGGATTCGGCTGGACCGGTCCTCTCTTACGTTTGAGGATTAATTATGCCTGAACACACGTTTCCCGGTCCTTACAGACCTATAATCGAGGCACCTCGCATTCCAACAACCACATAGGTGAAAAATAGATATAAATGTCAGGGCTGGTAAGTCACTGACACCACCATAGCTAGAAAGAAACGTCGTGCTCTCCCAGCGGACCGTATCCCGTTTTTAACTCATACCGGGGTGTGAGGCTCGCGAATCTATGAAATACACAAAGCTAGGCCACGTAGACCGTGCTTTGATCATCATCCACAAGACTTTGCTTTGCAACAGAAGCCTTGATCACAGCATCTTGGCATGCCACATAGGCAGTCCACTCCATGCGATTGATTTCCATCGATATATAACCTCTGAGCTCGTACGTCTCAGAGAAGGGCGTTAAGCAAAAGAATAAATTCTCCGCTGCCAAACAGATATATATTTAACAGAGATTAATCAATATAGAACAAAATCCAAAGTCAGATACACAGTCCATTTACAAGTCCGTTCTGGGTCTGAACGAAACCGGAGGCGTCAATTCCTCATATATCCATCCAATCAACACATACGTTCAGACGGCTACTACTTCCGTCCCTTTCCAGTAGCTACTCCGGTCAGGAACTGTAACACCCCACCTCCGCCAGTGTCACTCTTGCAAGGACACTAGCTTTGGAGGGGCGTTAAACGAGGTAAAACATGCCCAGAAATATTACAAGACAGAACATATAAAATAGCGGAAGTAAAATCAACTTTCATATCATTAATAAATAAGGTCTAAAGCCTTTTACATCAGAGAATTTCTTACATGGAAACCTGTCTTGCAATAGTACAGAAGCATAAAAACCTTTTCATCAATTATTCCCCAAGTAAAACAATAAAATTGCCATAGCCAAGAAAAGTCCAAGCCATGCGTGATGACCTTCAAACAGAAGAAGTCCAAACTAATAATAGCATTTCCTCCCTGTAACCTGGGGGGGAAACGGAAGACAAGAGGCGAAACAAAACGGGGTCAGTCATAAAGACTGGTAAGCCCTATCTACTATCAGTATATAAACTAGTAAAGTTAACTGGCATGAGAAACTGAGATGAACATAAGTATGATGACAAGATAGATAAGATAAACCAAAATAACAGGATGCACTACTGTACCAAGATACACGAGTGTGTCATGATAAACTACGGTGTCAAGATAAATCAAGGTACCACATCGTCAGGTTTCTATCAAGTATACTATCCCAAGGTATCTACCATGTATAACATCCTAAGGTATGTATCATGTATATTTGCTCAGCACCCCTCGTACTAGTATCCCAACCCGTGTCATGTGTCAACTATGAATGTCCCTTGCCCAATGTCATGTAATGGTCCATGTCACCCTAATATATATAGCATATGTAGGTTTTTCCAACTCGTATGTTTCCTTCCATGTACAAGTTCAGTCCTTTGCCGTAGGCCATACGGGCTTTCCCATGTAAACGTTTTATCCTTGAAGTTATTTTGGACTGCTACCCTCGATCTAGTTATGTTTCCTTACCATGAACTATCGCGTGTCCACTTAGGATTTATGCCACCTAGGACCACTAGGGATTATGCTACCTAATGAACGTTTCCGTGTCTTGGTTTGGGTCCAGCCACCTAGGGCCACTAGGGATTATGCCACCCGTCAACCGTGCCCTTTATCCCACGTATGTATCATGAATCATTTTCCATGTCTAGATGCACATGTTCCTCAATGTGCCATCCGAGTTCCGTGCCAGGGCAAATCAAGAAATACGAAACTTGGTCGGGAGCTTTAAGTCGTCTGTTGGTGCAGATATCAAGGTCTGTTTTTGTACCCGTGGCTATGGTCCCACGTGACCCCTCCCTCAACTACTGAAAGGCAATCCAAGAAAAATCATGTATGAGAACTACACTAAGGCCCATCGATGCCCACTTCCAGATAGCCAACCTCACCCATAACTTGATAGCTAGTATATGGTCTTTTGGGAGTTCCCTGCCTTTCCGTACGTACACGATTGACTAAAGATGGTAGGTATTCGGCGACATGCTATCCCGGGGCAAAATCAAGTATCGTCGACTCCACGCTAATCCATCCTAGTCTTTAGGTCGCTCACATAGCAACCAAGGCTTACTCTTGGCTCTTCTACCGCAGACCTTAACCTCTGTGAGGCCGGGTTTCATGGACCACATGCCACTTAACAGAGGGATACCAAGAGTACCCTCACGTTCCCCGAAGCTTCCGCTTCGTCACCCTGTTCGCTGGAGCTTTTATCCAAGTCAGATAACTTGCTCCTCCTCGTATACTAAGCGATGACCTACCGTACCAGGTTACTCATCTCTTTATGAACTAGTCCATGTCCTTAGCTAAGAATTATTACTTAGTTACCCTTAACTAAGGTTTACCACTTAGCCCCTCTTTCCACTATCCTTGTTAACTACGATTTCCAACCTAGTCCCCTGAGCTAGGGTTTTGTCAAATGGGTTAAGTGTTGTTATCCAAGTTCATGACTTAACCCGCCTACGAATCATGTCAAGATTGGCTAAGTACTCAAGTTCAAGGCTTAGCCCTACAGGTTGGTTGAGTGTACCAAGAAGCTCATGACTTAACCTTATCAAGTCAAATTGGTTAAGTATTTATTTGTCTTAACCCTATCAGATTATCATGTTAGATTGATTAAGCATAGATTATCTTAATCCCATCATATTATCGAGTCGGATTGGTTAAGCATGGGTTAGCTTAACCCCATCCACTAATCGTATTACAATGGTTAAGCCCACTTTTAAAAGGCCTTGTGACTTAACCCTATCAGGTCCACCTATTAGATTGGTTAAGTATAGGTTACTTAACCTCATCAAATCATCATGTATAATTGGTCAAGTATAAGTTACTTAACCCCATTAAATTACCGTGTTAAGTTGGTTAAGTACTGGTTACTTAACCTCATTAAATTACCGTGTTATGTTGGTTAAGTACTGGTTACTTAACCTCATTGAATTACCACGTTTAGATTGGTTAAGTGTTTAACTTAACCCCATCGAATTACCATGTTTAGATTAGTTAAGTGAAACCCCATCTAATTACCGTGTTTAGATTAGTTAAGTGAAGGTTACTTAACCCCATCTAATTACCAAGTCGGATTAGTTAAGCGTAAATTACTTAACCCCATCCCCTAATTGTCTTGTATGGTTAAGTGTCATTAAGAAATCAAGCCCGGTCCCACTTAACCTACCCATCCGTGTCATATCGGTTAAGTGTCATTAGTCAAACTTACTTAACCTTATCATGTGGCATTAATTTAATTAATGCACTCTCAACCTCTCACATTAGACTTTGTTGTGGTTACTAGTTAAGCCGGGCGGGTCCGGGTAGATTTACACCACAACCTAGTCTAACCTCGGGTCTTAAGCGCGTCATGAACAACTTCTCATATTGGATCCTATTGTTTGTAGCCACTAGATAAGCCGGGCGGGTCCGGGTAGATTTATGCTACAAACTCAACCCAACCTCGAGTTGGCCATTTTCATGTTTGGTCTAGTGTCTTATTACACTTACAACCCATACGTGTCAAGTTTTCAAGTCCCATGCTCATAGCCAAAGTTACATGTTGTCATGTTTATACCCATTTACCCAAATCATGTTTCACGTCATTAAAGTTTTACCCATAACGTAACCCAACGCTTTTAAACTCGCATATACATTTGCAACAACGCATAATGGATTAAAAGAAGGAACTTGGCAAAGGCATGACAAAAAGGGTATAAGGCCACAAGTTAAACATGGTGGAAACTGAGGTATAAACGTGTTCATTAACTTGCATATTACATTATTAGGCCTCAAAAACATGCACAACCTCAAACTTAGCACATAGGTGAATCATGGTGATAAATGACATAGAAAGATGGCTAGAAGTTCGCATATGGCATTACATGTAAGCTATCATAAGGGACATGATAGTTCTCATGTTGCCAAAATGCAACATTCAACATAAAGTTTATATCTTTAAGCCCACAAGATCAAGATAATGACTTTTTAGTCATGATAGGATACATAACATGATAGCATGCAACATACTTAATGTTCAAACCCAACTTACAACATGTCACATTAAGTTTAAAGTTAATATCTAAGAGTAGGAAGAGGGCTTACAATGCTATGAAGGCACAAATCAACATATAAAACAAAGATTGAGACGAAGCCATTCATGCTATCACCCAAAAACCCCAAAAGAACAAGCTCCAAATGAAACCCTTGAGCAAATATCAATAAAAATCCTTGCTTTGAAGAAGAAAGGTTTCAACTTTGGCTTTGAATGAAGCTTATGAGCTCTCATGCAAGATCCTTGCTTTTTGGTCAAGAAAAGGTTGCAACTTTGGCTAGAATGCAACTTATGAACTCTCATACAAACATGAAATCACTCAAATGATCATAGAATCTATCATGAATGAAGAAAAGAGGCTCCTTAACTTTGAAACTAGCTTAGAACACTTAAGCTATCATGAAGAAGAAGATGGAGGCCATGGGTTGAAGTGGAGGCCATGATGAGGAATCATTTTGGCATAGTTTAGTTGTAGGATCAATTTATGAGGGTTTTAGGAGAGGGTTAGGGGTCTTTTTATAGAAGACTAGGATAGTTTTAGCCATAGGATAAACCCTAGTTTAGATCCTAGCCATCCAAAGCATGTCTTGGGGAAGAAGTCAAGTCTAAAAAATGGAGTGGTGTCTTAACCAGGCCTAAAAATGGAGTGGTGTCTTAATTGGGCTGAATTTCAAATCTGTTTTCGGATTTGAATTTTCGTGAAACTTTGCGAGGCCATATCTCGGTCATACGAACTCCGATTTATGAAATTTCGGACTCTATTTCGCGTATTTTTCCGAGACGAACGCAATGGCGCAACCCGTTTATCCTGATTCAGGTTTTATAATTAAATTCTGCCTTGATTCTTGTCTTAACACATTGTTAAAATTCGGGTTGTTACATTCTCCCCTCCTTTAAGGATTTCGTCCCCGAAATCTCCAAGTTAGGAAGAACGTATCCTACCATCCATCATCCATCTACTCAAAACATCATCCACAGGCAACCATTGTCCTTAGATGATTTCTAATGCCATATGAACACATGCAGAAAGTGTGTGTATATGTTCCTTAGCTAATGCTAATGATCAGTCCTGAATGATCTTTCTAATGCAAAGTATGTTTAGTGCCATGAGTCCAACATGTATGCAAATAATCCTAGTCATATAAGTACTACATGCGTGCACAAACATTCATTCATATGCAACGTCCGCATGACAACACATTCAATTTCATCCATAAACAAGTATAAATACTCGTGCATATGCAATATGAAATGTGAGTGCGTCGATCTAGTATCTAATGTGTATTCGCGCATCCACGAGCAACCACTTGCAACCACTTGCAACGTATCAAACATAACATGTTTCAAGCACATGTTTACATCCATAGGATTCTACCTAAGGTTCCCAAGATAAGATCGAGGAGATAAACAAGACAAACTCCTTACGGGGTTTGTAACAGAAACAGGACCGAGAGGATATCCCCCCAAGCGATGGCATGTAAGTAAGCTCTACAGGAGAACCGGGGATCGACGATATGCTCTTACAAAGAGACACAATGCGCGCGTCTAAGCCGCATTTCCTTGAGCTTAATTCCAGTGTGTCTTGACTGCCTTTGACTTCATGATTTCGTAGTTCCTTGATTCCTATTTCCAAGGTATGAGTCGGAACTCTTTTCACTGTCGCTTCTCGTTTCACTTATTCTTTCCCTTGTATGCTTGGTTCAAATATATCCGCGTACTCATGCAAGCTCTCCAAAATTCACTAGTGAATTTTGGATCTCGTTTACCGATGCCAATCCCTGTTGCCAAGTGTACCTACTACGGTGATCTCGACAACTCATGCACTAGCGAAATGAACCATTCGCCTTAGTGGCGAACTCTACTCGAGCAGATTACCAACGAATGCATCATGAGATTCTAGGTAACTAACCATGACAGAACCCAAAAGTTTACACAGGACTTCGAGGGTATTACCAAGGCAAGTCAAGAGTCTAACTAACCTCTTTCCAAAACCGAGAATGGCACCCCTTATTGGGTGACCACTTTATCCCTAGAACCCATCCTTGGCTCCAAAAACATGGGCACTCTCAAATCCAAACAAGTCATGAATAAATGGACCGATCCTCTAACAAGATTTGGGACAAAAATGGGATCCACTTCTATGCTAGTACTAAGGTGCAGAGACTCACTATCCAAGCAGACTTAAATGATGCGAAGATCAAAACATAGTCTGGACGGGATGATAGAAAAGGAAGGCTGAACCTCTAACAGAAACGGTACCATTTCTCTTAGGTACTCTAGGAATGAGAGCATACGATTGCCTTCTCGCTGATCTTGTCCTTGTCCTCCTTGATGGATCAAGCCATACCAACAAGTTGCTTATCCTTAAGCTCGTATCCTTTACCCTTACTCTTATTATCCTTTCTTGTAACACGGCAATGGGTCTCTCGAGAACCACCTCCATCGCACGGAAAGCACTTCGTAGCACGAAAAGATTAGTCACAGTCAAATCTACTGTGACTACAGATGGAGGAAAGAAAGGAAAAGAGAATCAATCAAGGAAACAAAGGATAGTGCTAATGGCCTTTGGGGAATAGCTTTTAAAACATAACTTTTCTTGAAAAATGCTTCTTTGTAAATGGTTTTCAAATAGTTTTTCCAAAAGGTTTTTAAAACTTTTGCCCAGTCTTGTAACCTTCTGCTCTGATACCAAATGTAACACCCCACCTCCGCCAGTGTCACTCTTGCAAGGACACTAGCTTTGGAGGGGCGTTAAACGAGGTAAAACATGCCCAGAAATATTACAAGACAGAACATATAAAATAGCGGAAGTAAAATCAACTTTCATATCATTAATAAATAAGGTCTAAAGCCTTTTACATCAGAGAATTTCTTACATGGAAACCTGTCTTGCAATAGTACAGAAGCATAAAAACCTTTTCATCAATTATTCCCCAAGTAAAACAATAAAATAGCCATAGCCAAGAAAAGTCCAAGCCATGCGTGATGACCTTCAAACAGAAGAAATGCAAACTTACAATAGCATTTCCTCCCTGTAACCTGGGGGGGAACGGAAGACAAGAGGCGAAACAAAACGGGGTCAGTCATAAAGACTGGTAAGCCCTATCTACTATTAGTATATAAACTAGTAAAGTTAACTGGCATGAGAAACTGAGATGAACATAAGTATGATGACAAGATAGATAAGCTAAACCAAAATAACAGGATGCACTACTGTACCAAGATACACGAGTGTGTCATGATAAACTACGGTGTCAAGATAAATCAATGTACCACATCGTCAGGTTTCTATCAAGTATACTATCCCAAGGTATCTACCATGTATAACATCCTAAGGTATGTATCATGTATATTTGCTTTGCACCCCTCGTACTAGTATCCCAACCCGTGTCATGTGTCAACTATGAATGTCCCTTGCCCAATGTCATGTAATGGTCCATGTCACCCTAATATATATAGCATATGTAGGTTTTTCCAACTCGTATGTTTCCTTCCATGTATAAGTTCAGTCCTTTGCCGTAGGCCATACGGGCTTTCCCATGTAAACGTTTTATCCTTGAAGTTATTTTGGACTGCTACCCTAGATCTAGTTATGTTTCCTTACCATGAACTATCGTGTGTCCACTTAGGATTTATGCCACCTAGGACCACTAGGGATTATGCTACCTAATGAACGTTTCCGTGTCTCGGTTTGGGTCCAGCCACCTAGGGCCACTAAGGATTATGCCACCCGTCAACCGCGCCCTTTATCCCACGTATGTATCGTGAATCGTTTTCCATGTCTAGATGCACATGTTCCTCAATGTACCATCGGAGTTCCGTGCCAGGGCAAATCAAGAAATACGGAACTCGGTCGGGAGCTTTAAGTCGTCTGATGGTGCAGATATCAAGGTCTATTTTTGTACCCGTGGCTAAGGTCCCATGTGACCCCTCCCTCAACTACTGAAAGGCAATCTAAGAAAATCATGTATGAGAACTACACTAAGGCCCATCGATGCCCGCTTCCAGATAGCCAACCTCACCCATAACTTGATAGCTAGTATATGGTCTTTTGGGAGTTCCCTGCCTTTCCGTACGTACACGATTGACTAAAGATGGTAGGTAGTCGGCGACATGCTATCCCGGGGCAAAATCAAGTATCGTCGACTCCACGCTAATCCATCCTAGTCTTTAGGTCGCTCACATAGCAACCAAGGCTTACTCTTGGCTCTTCTACCGCAGACCTTAACCTCTGTGAGGTCGGGTTTCATGGACCGCACGCCACCTCACAGAGGGATACCAAGAGTACCCTCAAGTTCCCCGAAGCTTCCGCTTCGTCACCCAGTTCGCTGGAGCTTTTATCCAAGTCAGATAACTTGCTCCTCCTCGTATACTAAGCGATGACCTACCGTACCAGGTTACTCATCTCTTTATGAACTAGTCCATGTCCTTAGCTAGGAATTATTACTTAGTTACCCTTAACTAAGGTTTACCACTTAGCCCCTCTTTCCACTATCCTTGTTAACTACGATTTCCAACCTAGTCCCCTGAGCTAGGGTTTTGTCAAATGGGTTAAGTGTTGTTATCCAAGTTCATGACTTAACCCGCCTACGAATCATGTCAGGATTGGCTAAGTACTCAAGTTCAAGGCTTAGCCCTACAGGTTGGTTGAGTGTACCAAGAAGCTCATGACTTAACCTTATCAAGTCAAATTGGTTAAGATTTATTTGTCTTAACCCTATCAGATTATCATGTTAGATTGATTAAGCATAGATTATCTTAATCCCATCAGATTATCGAGTCGGATTGGTTAAGCATGGGTTAGCTTAACCCCATCCACTAATCGTATTACAATGGTTAAGCCTACTTTTAAAAGGCCTTGTGACTTAACCCTATCAGGTCCACCTATTAGATTGGTTAAGTATAGGTTACTTAACCTCATCAAATCATCATGTATAATTGGTCAAGTATAAGTTACTTAACCCCATTAAATTACCGTGTTAAGTTGGTTAAGTACTAGTTACTTAACCTCATTAAATTACCGTCTTAAGTTGGTTAAGTTCTGGTTACTTAACCTCATTGAATTACCACGTTTAGATTGGTTAAGTGTTTAACTTAACCCCATCGAATTACCATGTTTAGATTAGTTAAGTGAAGGTTACTTAACCCCATCTAATTACCGTGTTTAGATTAGTTAAGTGAAGGTTACTTAACCCCATCTAATTACCAAGTCGGATTAGTTAAGCGTAAATTACTTAACCCTATCCCCTAATTGTCTTGTATGGTTAACTGTCATTAAGAAATCAAGCCCGGTCCCACTTAACCTACCCTTTCGTGTCATATCGGTTAAGTGTCATTAGTCAAACTTACTTAACCTTATCATGTGGCATTAATTTAATTAATGCACTCTCAACCTCTCACATTAGACTTTGTTGTGGTTAGTAGTTAAGCCGGGCGGGTCCGGGTAGGTTTACACCACAACCTAGTCTAACCTCGGGTCTTAAGCGCGTCATGACAAACTTCTCACATTGGATCCTATTGTTTGTAGCCACTAGTTAAGCCGGGCGGGTCCGGGTAGATATATGCTACAAACTCAACCCAACCTCGAGTTGGCCATTTTCATGTTTGGTCTAGTGTCTTATTACACTTACAACCCATACGTGTCAAGTTTTCAAGTCCCATGCTCATAGCCAAAGTTACATGTTGTCATGTTTATACCCATTTACCCAAATCATGTTTCACGTCATTAAAGTTTTACCCATAACGTAACCCAACGCTTTTAAACTCGCGTATACATTTGCAACAACGCATAATGGATTAAAAGAAGGAACTTGGCAAAGGCATGACAAAAAGGGTATAAGGCCACAAGTTAAACATGGTGGCAAATGAGGTATAAACGTATTCATTAACTTGCATATTACATTATTAGGCCTCAAAAACATGCACAACCTCAAACTTAGCACATAGGTGAATCATGGTGATAAATGACATAGAAAGATGGCTAGAAGTTCGCATATGGCATTACATGTAAGCTATCATAAGGGACATGATAGTTCTCATGTTGCCAAAATGCAACATTCAACATAAAGTTTATATCTTTAAGCCCACAAGATCAAGATAATGACTTTTTAGTCATGATAGGATACATAACATGATAGCATGCAACATACTTAATGTTCAAACCCAACTTACAACATGTCACATTAAGTTTAAAGTTAATATCTAAGAGTAGGAAGAGGGCTTACAATGCTATGAAGGCACAAATCAACATATAAAACAAAGATTGAGACGAAGCCATTCATGCTATCACCTAAAAACCCCAAAAGAACAAGCTCCAAATGAAACCCTTGAGCAAATATCAATAAAAATCCTTGCTTTGAAGAAGAAAGGTTTCAACTTTGGCTTTGAATGAAGCTTATGAGCTCTCATGCAAGATCCTTGCTTTTTGGTCAAGAAAAGGTTGCAACTTTGGCTAGAATGCAACTTATGAACTCTCATACAAACATGAAATCACTCAAATGATCATAGAATCTATCATGAATGAAGAAAAGAGGCTCCTTTACTTTGAAACTAGATTAGAACACTTAAGCTATCATGAACAAGAAGATGGAGGCCATGGGTTGAAGTAGAGGCCATGATGAGGAATCATTTTGGCATAGTTTAGTTGTAGGATCAATTTATAAGGGTTTTAGGAGAGGGTTAGGGGTCTTCTTATAGAAGACTAGGATAGTTTTAGCCATAGGATAAACCCTAGTTTAGATCCTAGCCATCCAAAGCATGTCTTGGGGAAGAAGTCAAGTCTAAAAAATGGAGTGGTGTCTTAATTGGGCTGAATTTCAAATCTGTTTTCGGATTTGAATTTTCGTGAAACTTTGCGAGGCCATATCTCGGTCATACGAACTCCGATTTACGAAATTTCGGACTCTATTTCGCGTACTTTTCCGAGACGAACGCAATGGCGCAACCCGTTTATCCTAATTCAGGTTTTATAATTAAATTCTGCCTTGATTCTTGTCTTAACACGTTGTTAAAATTCGGGTTGTTACAGGAACTTCAGCAGCGCCCATCCAACCGATACGAAGATCGTCGGTCTTGAATCGTCTTTGCATTTTCCAATTCGAATCACTCGATAAATTATTTGAAATGAGGGTTAGCTCGGCCTTTTCAAATAATTCACGTCATTAGAATTTAAATCGATTCTTTCCACGGTTATATTATTCGACATCCATCTTTCAGTTCTTTAGTGTTATTTTCGTGTCAAGCACATACAATCATCAAATATTAAACAATTCAAGCCCAATTGGTTTATTTGCCATCTATGTTGCTTATAATATTTTATAATGATTTTTCGCCATTTTTATTTATTTAAAAATGGCCATATTTAATTAAACGACGTTTCAGGTCGTGCCGTGGCACTGGCGCTGTTTTTCCCCTAATTTGTTTTACACATATCGGAAAATCTAACCATTGGATTTCTACAAAGTCTATATCAGTGGGAAGATGTTCCGAAAGTGAACCCAACGGTTCCAGTTTCGTGAAAATCCGACGGTCGGATCTTCCACACTAGTCGTTTGAAGTTACGGTTTCGAAATTCGAACTGCAGCGTCGTTATTCGATTTAATTTAATTATATTTATATTTATATATAAATATAAACGATTTTGGTGCTGTTTTTCTTCAGATTTGAATTAAACATTCCGGACAATCCAACCGTTGGATTTTTACAAGGTTGGTGCCGTTGGGAAGATATTTCCAAGGCGAACCCAGCGGTTTCGGGAAAATCCGATGGTCGGATTTCTCGTACGAATCGTTTCAAATTACGATTCCGAAACACGAACTGCACGGCTTCGTTTTCTTTTAAGCATATTTATATTTATATATATCAATATAGTTCATTCTATAATTCCAACTATAGCCCATTCTATATTTTCAACTTCGTTTTCACTTCAAATATTTCACTAACGCCTTAATATTTCGAAAAATTTCGCCATAACCTCCTTTGTACGGGGAGGGGTTTGGAAATTTATTGGGCCGTGTTAGGTACCCAATAAATCCTAAAAAGCATCCACATATTTATAGTGATATATTCTGGTGTTTACGGGGGAGCATGTATAGATAATCACTCCAGAGAATAAATTCTCGTCACCCCGTTTCCGTGTGGAAATAAATAGTCCATGTGCCATATCAAATAACTAGAGAGACGTGATTATTGTCAACTCCAGACCCGTGTGGGGTTTTTATTAATCTGGCAATTTATCGTTATATTTTATATAGTCCATATCAGTCATCAGTTCAACCTGTAGTATATAGTCATCGCCATACAAGCCTCTTGCTCGTATGGTAAATCTTCCACCTCGTCACACAAGCTCCAATTGGTTATGTGGGATATGATGAAGTATGCCTATCGTCAAGAAGTATGCCATGTAGTGTAGTTCAAAATTAATTGTTACTATCCTATGGCGATATTTATTATTCCACACAGAATAACCAGCACTCCGCATCCAATGGCATTCACAGGAGTTGATATAAAAATAAAATTGCGCAGCCAACTCATCAAGGTTTACCTATTTGTCGGGCACGCAAATAATTTCTTTACTATACAGCTAATCCATTTTTCCTGTTCAACACATGTATATATATGCAGAACAAAGTTAATAATAATATTCCTAGCAAACTATTATTTATGTCTACACGTGTGTATTTTTATCAAAGCATATACATGATAAAAGGAATATTTTTATCGTCAAAAATATTTATTCAACACATGAATGTTTTTAACACTTCATATTCACAATAAAAATGTAGTTTTTATTGTCGATTCATTTTATTTTAAAATACGATAACATTCAACACATGAATTTCAACTCGACGAACGAATTTCAATTCAACACATGAATATTCTCTATAGTTTGTATATATATATAAATGTGATTTTTATTGCTAAAGCTATTTGTTTAAATTCAAATAATATTCAACACATGAATTTCAACTCAACGAATGAATTGCAACTCAACACATGAATATTCGCTATGGTTTGTATATATATAAAAATGTGATTTTTATCGCTAAAGCTATTTGTTTAAATTCAAATAATATTCAACACATGAATTTCAACTCAACGAATGAATTGCAACTCAACACATGAATATTCGCTATGGTTTGTATATATATAAAAATGTGATTTTTATCGCTAAAGCTATTTGTTTAAATTCAAATAATATTCAACACATGAATTTCAACTCAACGAATGAATTGCAACTCAACACATGAATATTCGCTATGGTTTGTATATATTTATAAAAATGTGATTTTTATCGCTAAAGTTATTTGTTTAAATTCAAATAATATTCAACACATGAATTTCAACTCAACGAATGAATTGCAACTCAACACATGAATATTCGCTATGGTTTGTATATATATATAAATGTGATTTTTATTGCTAAAGCTATCTGTTTAAATTCAAATAATATTCAACACATGAATTTCAACTCAACGAGTGAATTGCAACTCAACACATGAATATTCTCTATGGTTTGTATATATATAAAAATGTGATTTTTATCGCTAAAGCTATTTGTTTAAATTCAAATAATATTCAACACATGAATTTCAACTCAACGAATGAATTGCAACTCAACACATGAATATTCGCTATGGTTTGTATATATATAAAAATGTGATTTTTATCGCTAAAGCTATTTGTTTAAATTCAAATAATATTCAACACATGAATTTCAGAAAATTTCGGCAGCATAACGGCAGGGTAGTAAAAACCGGGACTGTCCCTAGTACGGCTCCTCGCTCTACCTTAAAGCCTCGCGGTTTTTGACAATGGGGATCATGCATCTAGTTCGCACGCAGGCGGCATGTTTTGTTTTCAATTCCATAATCCTATTCTAATTTGTTTCAACCACAAGAGGGTATTTTTCAACCACAAAGGTACTTTTCAACCACAATATCAACCACAAACAATCATTTTCAACCAATCGTCATACCATATAATATTACGTCAATCAGAAGCAATAAATATCGTCCATGGTCTGTGGACCAGGGGAGTATATATATATATATTATATTATAATTTACTTGCATTTCATCACAATTCAAAGCATATATGTTTCATTCAACGCTTGTATAATTTATACATCGCTAATATAACTTATACAACACATGTACATGAGGCATACAATGTGTATATAATTTACACTTCGCTTATATAATTTATACAATGCGATTTTATTCACACAATTAGTTTAGATTCCTCACATTGGTTATTGCAGTGCTAAAAATCATCGGAAGATCAGAAAAATCCGCGGCTTCTTCTAGAATGTAGAGAGCCTCCTTGCGGTCACGGTGTCTCCTGTTTCATCGAATTTCGTTAACGAACGAAAAAGATATTATTTTTCAAAGTTTTGCAATGCTTTATAGTGTTATTCTCAATTCTGAATAATGAAGGTCGTACCTTTAATTTTGCTTCGAAACTAGGTTTGGGATTTTTGCTAAATCCGTGAAGTATGGGGATGATCCGCGGTGCTGACGTGGAAGGGGGCGGCGAGGGCTTCACGACGCTGGTGGTTTGAGGGGTTGCAATGGCGAATCGGGGCGGCGGCGGCGCTGGGAAGTCGACGACTTCCTCGACGTCGTTCAGGCGATTCCGCGAAGGTAGGGGGTGGCGTTTGGTCGGATGTGGAGAGGAGGCGAAGGGCTGTCGGCTGGTGGTGGTAGCGCGGCCTAGCGTCGCCTGTGGTGGTCGGAAAAGGGAAGAGAAGCGCGGAGCTTCCTGGATCATCCAAATCGGCTAAGGCGGCTAGGGTTTTTCAATTTTTTTTTAAAAGAAAAATTCCTATTGGTCGAAGCTATATAGGAAATTTTAAATAGTGTTTTCACAAACGGACTTGAAATCAAACCCACCGACTGTCGCCCCCAGCTAAATACCCCCATTTCGGACACAATGGGATATGTTTCGTTGGCCAATTCGACTGTTACAGTCAGTTATTTTTCAAATTAAAATATAAAACATTTAATATTTAATTTGAATGTACATTTCAATTTGCTAGGGCCACAAACTGAATCGAAAAATTCCAGAAAAATAAATCTAGCTTTGTTTTGACGATACGGTCCTAACAAAACCAGTTTCGTCGAATTCTGAGCTCGTTTGAAAAACGGCCATTTTTAGGTCGACCCATTTTAACAGAAATTGACCAATCACATTTTCTTTTGCCCCGCTCACATACTAGCTTCTAAAATTATGAAATTTGAAACTTAGCAATAATTTGACATCCCGGACCCAACAAAAGTGGTTTCGTCGAATTTCGAGGTTGTATGCAAAATATCTATTTTCAAGGGTTATATATGCTATATAGCGACCTTTTTGAAAATTCATTTGGCCATAACTTTTGATTCCCGCTATGAAACTTCAATTTTTCAGATTCGTTAGAAAGGTATTCATAAACAGATTTAAATATTTTCTGTTTCGCTAAAATCCGTTATATTTTCCACCCGGTACAGCAGACAAAGTTTGTATTGAAAATTTCAAACTGCAATACTATACCCAATTCCTTATTTTATTGAAATATGCTATTTCAATTATTCAAATTATTTGGTAATAACCAAATTTAAAAATTTTAAATTGGTTCACATTTTCCGGGTTATTACATTTCCACCTTACCAAACAGTTTTCTTTGTTTTTATTTTTTAATCTTTTTTTATAATATGTGTTTATCTAATTTGGTATTTGGGCTAGGCTTATCCCATGTGTGCGTATTTAAGACCCATACATGGACTGTGTCATCAAATAGGAATGTCTGATACATTAGCATAGACATGCACATGTTCCATGTTAAGAATGATTGCATCATCAATTAATATAACTATATTTCCATAGGCATTAAAATATCGCTCTTCGTCGCCGATTAATTTATGAATTGTTTCTATAATATTTTGGGTATTGAACACATAACTCTTTTCTAAAAAGTTCTATCTATCTGACATATGAATATAAACATTTCATAAGTTAGTGCCTTTCAATTCCAATTGAAGTTGAACCTATCCATTGTCTTTCATAAATCATCCAAGTATAGGTAGTCATTCTTTTGATCATCTTACTCATTATATGGTTACAGGAAGACTAATTCCAGAAGAAAAAAAGGTGAAAAAGCATGTTGAAAGATAGTAACATGATTTGTAGTTGCTGAAAAAGCTGAAAAATTATACAGTCCTTTTCTATGTTATATTATCTTATATATATATATATATATATATATATATATATATATATATATATATATATGCGCACACACACATATATACATATATATAAGGATATTATATATGAAAAGACTGAAAAAGTGCAGTTTAACAAAATATAGGATGGAACATCAAGTAGTAAAATGTTCTTGTTGTCATTTCATATTAAATAGATTAACAAAGAAAAATGAAAATTTATCAACAAACATATGAATTAAATCCAAAAAAGGAAAAAGAAATAGGAATTGATTTATTTAATGTTTAATTGCACCAATAAAGCCTTTTGTAGGGATCCCTCTTAATTAATATCTTCTTCTATCAAGTTATGAGGTTTAATTTGTTTAACTGCAATGTAAGCATTTATGGTTTTATTAATATACAATGTTTGATGGTAAGCGCTAAAAGTACTCAAATACATATAGAAAATATTCCGTATTGAATAGCTTTAAAGTGTTTATTAGATTCACATCCTAGATTAACAGAACTGCATTATTTAGTTTTTATGTTTACAAACGACAAATTCTACTGGCGTGCTGTGCTAATGGCTTTCTTTAGCAAGATAAGAAGTTTAACTCGTTCAGCTACAATGTAAACATATATAGTTTTATGAATGCAACAATAAAATTAAACACACGAACCGTGGACCATTGGATTTGTTTGTCAGAACTGTTAGGTATATGTAGTTGCAACCCCTGATTTGGTATGTATGGTATAAGCCAAATGGAAATTAGGAAATTCAAATAGAAAGAAATAACTCACTACTTATCACTATCTTTCTAAATTATCTATAAGAGAAGAATATCATATCCACCTGTAAATAGAATAAAATATATTCATTAGATCTTAACAAATTTGACAAAAGACAACATAATAGATACGCATAGATAAACAACGAAAATGTGAAGTAAAACAATCAAGAAAAAGAAACATAAAAACAAATGCATTTGAAATCTTTGTAAGCTAAAAATTATAATTACTGAAACATGGATAACTAATAGAAAATTTTTCTTGGATATAGCTAATGAATTAAAAAATAACTGATAAGTCACTATAAATGAAAAACAATTCTCATAAACATGATTGGATGACTATTTATAAATTAACCGTATATAAAAAGGAATATTAATGGGTTACTTCTAAGAATGATCACACTAAGTAATTACATCCACTTTCCACTTATAACATGTGGTAGGAATATTTGTAGTAGTATCCACCTACAAATCTTTCATTAAGAAAAGAAGGTTCGTTTATTGTTATACTAAAATGTTGAATCATGAATAAAAATTTAAACTTAAAATAACCATTGACAAGCATTAGTCAACGAACTTTATAAACTATAAAATAGAAGCTTAAATAAGGATTACTTTAAATATGGGAAAAAGCCAGAATTCAGAATAATGGAAAGTGCAAGATTTGCAAGATATAAATTTAGAAAATTATGGAACAAAAGGGAACCTACAAATTTTGGGAATCGTAGATGGAGAATTAAGTTCTATGATAAACTCATAAGTGAGACATTTAAAGAAACCAATAAAACTAAAATTTAAATTTTTAAAAATTCAAAAGTGAAGATCATCTGTTATGAATATCAAATGCAATGAGCAAAATGATAATTTTTACTGCCAAAGAAATTGCTAAATATAAATTTTCGATTATAAGGTAATACATTCCTTAAACATTGGGTTACAGAGAACAGGCTAAGGGTGGGAATAACTGAATGAATAATATTATAAAACATAAAAGTTAAAATAGGAAGGGTTGCCAAACTGAAGCGAGCAATTTGAAACCATTAAAATTTAAGATAACAGTTACAGACCATGTAAACATATAAATTAAGAATATTTTATAAATATGGAATGAAACCGCAAAAAAAAGGGAATAAAAATTTAGGAGTAGGGGAGATAGAAAAATTGAAATTTAGAGAGTGTAGAATAAATACCTACTGTTAAAATTTTGTAAATTCAAAATGGAAGGGAAGAATCCGAAAATAGAAAATCTTCTAAAGAGTGAACTAAAACTAAACTCAAACATGCAATAGTGAATAAAAAGTCATATTCTCATATTTTAATTATGAAACCAAATAAAAACACCAGAATTAATAATATTACATGCTGACATGCAATTTCTAAAGGATGAGAGGTTAATTGCTACATACCATTGATTAGTGAATTCGCTTGTTGATTGGCTGATTGATGCACATATAGAGGCACTTTATATAAAGCTCATCGATAAACAGGAAAAAAAATCGTGAAACGGTATTTACATGATATATTGCATTTGGAGTTTGCGTGTCTTGTTACTGTAAAAGGATAACAGTACCATTCTCTTACATATAAGCTATTTATCCAATACTCTTTGCTATACTTATAATTACACTAAGAAGTAGCAAAGTGATGAGAGAGTATCCATGTGATTTGGTATATCTATTTGTATAAAAAAAATAAGCGTTTATAATGAGAAGGAAAATGGCATGAATAGCTAAATAAAGAAAACAATGTTGTGATCAACAATAGTGAGCAGGTTCTACTGTATGAGTTTAAGATAAGTTTAAAACTTATGCAAACCTAACGATATATATTTTAACTTAGAGTTTCAGATAAGTTTGCAAACAAATTGCTTGCAGTCGGTTTTTAAAACCAACCTTGTGCGAGAGCAGTTCTTTCTCATTTGCATTGTGGCTACAGTTTGGTTGATTAAAAGCTTCCTATATGTGATGCCTTTTGTGCCTGCAACCAAAAATGTAGTATCCACTATTAACAGTAGGCCAAAAAAAAATTTGTCACAAAATTTAATTCACGGTGAACTGTTCTAACTGTATGAGTTGAGTCGCTTAGTAGGATAAAAAAGCAAATGGGTCGAAATATAAGAACATGATTATTATGTAGCTTGATACACAGATGGTAGCTGCCATGTATATGTTTATATTGATTATACATGACACACAGTGTCCATCTATAAAGGCCAAAATGAATATACACTGTTACATACAGCCAATGATTTATGGATATTCAGGATTTTTTTAAGGAATAGGGGTGTAAATATAGCTGATACTGTTTACCTTATAGAAGAATCCAACCCCCAAGAACAGAATGAATACGATTCAAATGTGACAGCAAATATTGCAATATCAATCTCTCAAATAGTGCACACTGCAACTTAATTGGATATGCATTGGTAAGTGCTTCTCGAAGCAGCATATCTGAAAGCTGGAATACATAAGCCAATCAAATTGAGTATAATACAAATTTATGTTAGGTAAACTATACAGATCAGAAAGGAATTCAGAAATCCACCTTTGTGTAGATTGCAGAAACTTCTTAGTGAGCAAAGTTTTTGATGTAGTCAGGGTGTTCGCTATTATTGGTAATTAAAGATTTTAAACTAAATTAGTGAAACAGTTGGCTATATAAAAAAACGTGGCAGAATAGAGAAAGCTTAATGTTTTCTATCATCTGACCCTTAATCTTGTTAGTAGTGCAGCTAAAATTAAATCAGGTCTCTATTCAAATTTAAGGATTTTAAAAGAAAGGCTGGAATAAATTTAACCATAGGGAAAGAGAAACCAACTAAGAGTATCATAAATGGCTAACAATGGTTCCGTCGTTGTATTTCACAACCAAGACTAAATATGTAAATATATTAAAATTTACTCTCAATATGGTTAAATCAAGATGAATAAAACATTTTGTAATTGCAAAACGTGGTTGTCAATATTATATGATAATTTTAAATTTTTTTGCCATAACAGGAAAATATATTGAAATAAAAGCTTTGAAGTTACTTCATAAGTAACGATACACAAAATCTGGAAGACTAGCAATACTTCAAATAAAATGCAAAATTTGGAAACTACTTCATATTGTTTGAGACAAATTAATTCTTATAAATTTTACATTAACCACAAAGTATAAATAAGCAGTATATAGTTTCACATATGCTAGGATTTGGCAGCGTCAATGGTTCAAAAACTTATTAGTTTGACATGTAATTTTAAAATATGCCTATCCATTGATTTATTGATTTCATCATCTTTAACTTTTCCTGTACTAAGGAACCCACAATCAGGGGTTCTTTGTTTACTCTCTGTCATGTTTCCACATTCACATGTCCTTGTTTAGCCAAGAAATAAGATTATAATGATTGGCTGTGTCTAATAATACAAGAAGTACGATAATTATTTTTTGAAGGCAAGGAAAGCTCAGTTTGGATGAGACATTAGTGATAAAATCATAAATCGATGAATTAACGAACCTCTAAAATGTCATAATGGGCTGACAATATGCATCGTTATTCTTTGAACTATTCTGAAAGATATTTATAACCAGGAGGGAGAAAAGGATTAATATTAAGCCTTCCTAATATAAGTGTATCTGGTTCACCAGTTAGTAGTAATATCAAGACTTGAAGTTGAGTATACTATAAATAAATATGTTGCATTCCTAAACAACAGAATTGGTGGGTAAAATAACAACAAATAACATAAAAAACAATGGTATAACCTTAACTGCACTCAAAATTTTCTCTTTGTGCTTAGTCATTATTCCTATAGCAAAGTAAAACATGTAATAAAAACAATAGATCATAAATATTAAGGAAAATATGCAACCAAAATGATGAGTAGATAAGAGAAACGACGCATCAGAAATACATTAAATCTATGTCAATCTATTGTTCATTTTCAAATTGAGCAGGGGCACATGATGATGGCAGTTTGTGCAATGACAGCATGATCAAGGCACACATCAAGACTGCGATGTAGTAAATTGAAATGTAGAATTAGCTAGAATGCATGCTTTTTTTCAGTTGAGAAAATATAACTTCAAAGTATATAAAATAAATCCTTATTCCATTGTTATCTCATTCTTACCATCACAATCTATCAACTAATGCACAGTAATGCAAAAATACACCTCTATAGCATTCATGTTACTAAAAGCAATTCGATTTCTAAACGTTATAGTAGTTTTTAAGGAAATAAGTATCAAAATATCCATTTATATTTTGTATCTACATTTTTAATCTTGACAGTAAAAATTTATATCATGCTAGCTTATTCAATTCCTTTTATCAATACAAATATTTGTACACAAATACCAAGTTGTATAAGTAGCATAAATTAAGGAGACATAAAATTTCAAATTCTTTTCCTCAACTGGAGATCAACAAACAAATTAAAGTTAAGGATTATGTTACATCCATTTAGAAAAATCAAACTTCCAGTCATGAAACATGTACACACAGAACATTGCTATAAGGATTTAAAATGACATATACTGTGTTTGTAATTGACTATCAAGGATTCGTCACAAAAACGACAGCTTGATTTGTAAACTATGCATATCACCATGCAATTTTTATCTGTAGAAAGCTGCAAACAAAAATATTGTGCCAGGCATAACAGTTGAATATCTACTATATTACCATGTAAACTTTGCACCTCTTGTAGGGTAGGAGCAATGTGTCAGACAGAAAGGTAGGTCAGCAGGTTGAGGCAGAAGTAGGATTTCATCTTTTCACACCTTCTATGTAAACTTTTCACATCTAATACGTTTGATTCGGTTCGGGTGACAAATGAATACAGAAAATCTAGGTCATAATTAGGATTTAAACTACCATGTATTTTAATATTGTTCAGACAGAATTGCTTGCAGCAAAAGTTTTTTGACCAATGAACATTCGGGTGGAAATGGGGCCGATTTGAGAACAATGGTGGATGAACATCTATGCATATATGAAACCAGGGAACGAAACTCGGCGTGCACAAAGCTCGGTGACCGATCACAAACAATTTTAGGTAAACTGAAAATAAAGAAGTATTTTTACCTGTTGTAAGGTGAAGAAGCACGACAGCGAAGACAATGAGGAAGATGATCGGCGGCGCAGACTGCGCAGAAGAAGTCGATGGAAGGTAAAGCACGGCATCCACCATAATCAATCAAGAAGGAAAACCGGGACCGACCAACGTTGGTGCAGAGGGAAACATGGACGAATGAAACTGGCGGCGCAAGCAATGGCCAAGGAATCGACGAATGAAACTCGCGGCGCAAGCTATGGCCAAGGAATTGGGCTGAGTCAGAGGAGGTAAAGGACGATGTTGGGGTCGATTTGATAGGGTTATGGAATTTGGGTGAAAATGATGTGTGGATACGGTGAGAAAGGGAGTGGAGCGATCGCTTGTGTAATGAAAACGGAAACACGTGGTATGTAACAACCCGAAAATCCGGGCCAGTTTAAATTTTTTATTTTAGCAATTTTAGAGAATTTTGAACATTTAAAATGAATTATTTTAAATAATATCAACGAAAAATTTATTTTGAATAGAATTCGAACGTATATATTATATACGTCGTCGTTAGAATATAAATAATTATATATAATTACAAATAGAATTGAAAATGGCGCGGTAGTTCGATAATTCGATTTCGAATTTCAATTGAATGTACCGGGTGCAAAATAAACCGGATTTTAGTGAAACCAAAAATAATGGGACTAATTGAGAATATCTTTCCAACGAATCTGAAAAATCGAAATTTCATAGCGGGGATCAAAAGATATGTCCAGTTGAAAATTCTGAATAGTCGCTATGGAATTCAGGCCCTTAAAAATGGGAATTTTGCAAACGACCTCGGATTTCGACAAAACCACTTTTGTTGGATCCGTGATGTCAAGTTATTGTTAGATTCCAAATTTCATAATTTTTCGAATCAATATGTGAGCGTGGTAAAGGAAAACGCGTTTGACCAGTTTCAGTTGATTTTAATCGACTGGAAAATGACCATGTTTCCAACGGTCTCAGAATTCGACGAAACTAGTTTTGTTAGGACCATATCGTCAATACGAAGCTAGAAAATATTTTTCTGCAATTTATAGAGTTCGTATGTGACCCCGGTAAATTGAAACGCACGTTCAAATTCAATATATAGAGTTAAATGTAGATTTGACGAAAACTGATCGAAAGGATCGAATCAGCTTACGATACATATCCCATTGTGTTCGGAATGGGGTAATACACTATGGACGACAGGCGGTGGGCCTCGTTTAGAGGTCGTATGTAAAAGTCAATTTTTTGCAATTAAAATAATAAATATAATAAAATAAAATAAACCTCTTCCCTCTCCTTATTCATTCAGCCCCCCCTTTTTTCAAAACCGATACATTTCTAAATAAAAAAAAGTGGGGCATCGACGGAACCCTAGCCGCGCCCGCCACCACCGCCGCCGCCGCCAGAGGGTGGCGCACACCTCTCCCACTCGCCTACCTCTCATCTCCTTCCTCCAGCGAACGCCAACAGCCCAGCACCCCCAATTCGAGCACCCCCTAGCCACCGCAAGCCCCAAACACCCTTGAACCCGCCGTCGACCCCCAGGGCGCCACCCACCTGACCTCCTCCGACCGCTCCACCATCCTCCTCCGCCTCCAACACCGCCCTAGCACCCCTCTTCCCTCTTTAGGCAGAAAAATGTGAATTTTTTTTACTTTGTTATTTAATTAGTGGCGTTTAATTTAGTAATAAAATTAGGATTTTTATTCATATGGCTTTGCATTAAAAATCTGATTTTTATTTGACTTTGTTTGGAAAATATAATTTTTGATAGCTTATAAAGGAAGTGATCTTTAAACTATAAAAGATTTGATTTTTAAATTATGAAGGAATTTGATTTTTTAACTTTGAAAAAGTTTGATTTTTAACTATGAAAAGATCGGATATTTTTACCATTGTAAAGACGATATTTTTACCATTGAGAAGACGATATTTTTGTCATTGTAAAGAAGCGATTTTTCATAGCAAAAAGAAATGATTTTCAATAATATAAAAATTGAATTTTTATATTCATGAAGGTGAGATTTTTATTCAAAGAAAGATATGATTTTTATTTATAATAAAAATACGATTTTTGTTATGACATTAGCGATGTAAAAATATAATTTTTACATATAAAATAAGTGAAGTGAAAATACAATTCTTCTATATTGAATAGTGAAATAAAAATTCTATTTTTACAATATAGAAGTAGCTATAAAAATATGATTTTTATATATTGAATAGCGAAGTAAAATTTCGATTTTTATATATTGAATAGCGAAGTAAAAATTCGATTTATATATATTGAATAGCGAAGTAAAAAATCGATTTTTATATATTGAACAGCGAAGAAAAAATTCGATTTTTATATATTGAATAGCAAAGTAAAAATTCGATTTTTATATATGTAGTGACTACGGGCAACGAAAGTGACGAAAGGCGACAACGATGAAGATTTCTATAAATGAAGTGTCGTGAAGTTGGGATAGCTTTCGGTGAGAACTTCTCACTCTAACTTTCTTTTTCTAGTTATATATATACTAGGATGCAGACGGTGCTTAGCAGCACCCGACACCCATCATCCACAGACCATGGATGGCTTGTATGCTTGTTTGATGTGTTGTGAAATTTGTTTGTGTTGTTGATGTGAAATCGATAATAAATTGTAGATTGTTGAAATAAATTAATTATCGTTAAAATATAATTTTTAACGTGAAAGTGAATAAATAAATAGTTATAAACAAATCGGCAATTTGTTTATATACACTGATTTGACTAATATTGATTGGGATGATAAATTTTACACATCGCCCAACTGCACAAATAAAAATCTGTGTTTGTTGATTTGAAACCCCACACGGGTGTTGGGATGATATTTGGCGTACACTAATCCCAATTATTTAATTGTATGTCGATCGATAGGTCGACAGACTGTGTAAGCATTGATTATTTATATTTGATGCTTATGCAGTTGTGTGGTGCACCTTGGATGATGGTTGATTGTTTATCGTTGCTATTATATACATGTGTTGTACGGAATCCATATAATTAACGTTATATGGTAATTGATTGGGCCTCATTCCAATCGGGAAAACAATGAATATTATAAAAGAAGATTCATTTGGTGAATATAAAAATAGTCATGTGTTGATGATATTTATGTGTTGAAACTATTCATGTGTTGAGTAAAATATTTTAACAATAAAATTTACATCTTTATCATATTTAAAATTAGAACTACTTCCCAGTAGAAGTCTAATTAAAAATCAAACGATAGATACCATAGTTTTATAAAATATTTTAAATAACAAAAATAGTGATGTGTTGACAGTACTCATGTGTTGAGATTATTTGTGTGTTGAAGGAAATATAGATTCATTTGTCGAATAGAATAACGAATTATTCAAATATAAAGCCGTGTTGATTAGAGATGCGTTATTTTGACGCGAACGATAATCGATTTTAATCGTTTTGTAATGAATATTGAAAGGTGATTTCAAAATTTAATATTTTGAAATGAAATTCAAATTAAATTAGCTTAAAATTCAAATTGAAATTTTATTGAATCAATTTGAAATGAATTCGAATCGAATAGAAAATGAATTCGATTCGAATTGAATAGAAAGTGAATTTGAATTCAAATCAATTAGAAATGAATTCAAATTGAATTAAATTGAAATGGAGTTAAAAACGAATTGAAATCGTTTTTAATGAAATTTAAAACGAACTGAAATTGAATTGAAATCAATTTTGAAATGAATTCGAATTGAAGTAAATAGAAGGTAAATTCAAATTGAATTGAATTAAAATGAATTAGAATTTGAATTGAATTGAAACGAATTTGAATTCGAATTAAATAAAATTGAAATGAATTCGAATTGAATTGAAATCAAATCGATTTGAGATTGAAGGTGAAGTTGAAATTGTTTTCGAAATGAATTTAGAACTATTTATAAAATTCGTTTTAAAAAGGAAATCGACGAAATATATATAATATATATATTATATATATAATGGCCTGAATAGAACGTGCCGCGCCGCGGCAGTTCGTGAATTTCGACCATTAACTTCGAATTGACGTTGCGGGAGATCCGACCATCGGATTCTCCTAAAACTGGAACCTTGGGTTCGTATCGAAAAGATCTTTCCAATGAATATTAGAAATTCGAAATATAACGGTTGGATTTGGAATTATGTCCAAATCAAATTTGGAAAAGGTCGATGTAAGTGCAGTTCGATGGCCGTTGTCGGAAATCGACTGTACGGGCCTTGATAAAATTATTAAAAATATCAATAATTTGTGTAAAATCATAATATATGAGTTGGAAAGAACTGGGATGAAAAACTCCACATTTGAAATGATAAAAATAGATTTTTATCGAAATGAACTAGTTTTGAACTAGAATTAAAATCAATTTATTTTTGAAATAAATAAATTGAATTTGAAAGTGATTTTTGAAAAGATTGAAACTAAGTGGAGTTTTAATGAATCTTTAATTGGATTAAAAAGTGAATTGATAATTTAAATATCAAATCTGAAAGGTGATCGAGAATGGAGTACCACCAGTTTTGCTCCAATGCGATAGTTAAATCTTTAATTAGATTTGAACGTGAAATGGTAATTAATTCTACCAATAACACTGTGGTGTTAGATATGGGGTATTACCAGTTTTGCTCCATGGGATGAATAGGTTGGGATTGGGAAATAAAATAAATAATTACTTCAGAGTGGTTCGCTGATCCCGACTAGTTTGAATTGATATCCAAAGGAAGATTAAAGGATAAATTTAGAAGAATTTATCTTGGATAAAATTAATGGGAACCTATTCCCCAAAAATTTGATTCTGTGAATAAAAGAATATTCTGAATTGGAATGAGGCGTTCGTTGTGTTTGTGTAACATTTGTTTATCATATACGTGGGTTATTCAGAAAGGCCGGGTTATACCCATTCTGAATAACCGATTCGACGAGATGTCGAAGATGAAGACGGTGGTTGAAGACTGGAAATCTTCACATCGTTTGGGTGATTACTGATGATCTTGATTGGGCTGTACACCCAAGATGAGGGAAACAGTTGGTGACCGTCCAGACGTACTTGGAGATGGATGGATATGCAAGGAAAGTGCCTCCGGTTTCGTTCAGACCCAGAACGAACTTGTAAATGGATTGTGTGTCTGACATTGGATTTTATTCTGTGTTGATTGATCTCTATTAAATATACATCTGTTTAGCGACGGAGAATTTATTCTCTTGCTTAACGCCCTTCTCTGAGACGTACGAGCTCAGAGGTTGTATATCGATGGTCATCAGTCGCATGGAGTGAATTGCCAGTGTGGCACGCGTAAGTGGCAATTGATCAGGGCTTCTGTTGAAAAGCAAAGTCTTGTGGTTGATGATCAAAGCACGGCCTGTCTGTCGTAGCTTTGTGTATAACGTGAATTCGCGAGCCTCACACCTCGGTATAAGTCAAAAACTGGAGACGGACCGCTGGGAGAGCACGACGTTTCTTTCTAGCTAGGGTGGTGTCAGTGACCTACCAGCCCTGACATTTATATATTTTTCACCTGTGTGGTTGTTGGAATGCGAGGCGCCTCGGATATAGGTCTATAAGGACCGGGAAACGTGTGTTCAGGAATTGCCAATCCTCAAAAGTAAGAGAGGACCGGCCCAACCGATTCCAAGGATCAAAGTGGGGTCCTGGGACATTTGCTAGAGTGTCTCGAACGCGGAGAGGAGCTTGCCCCTTGCCTCGACTCACGACGGAAATCCAATTTCCAATACGTGTATTGCGGTTTTAATTGTAGAACTAGTATGGCGACATGATATATGGTACCCATGCCGTCTATGATTGATATTTATGATTGAAATTGTTTTGACACTACACACTTATTATAGTATCAAATGATTTGTTTTAAACGTACCAAGCATGTTTTTCTATTATAAGGGAAAACCCTATCCTCCGGCTTGCGTTGCATTGTATGATGGGACCTGGGTCTTATAATAGCTTCATTTTTCCAAAAAGCATTGCGTTGTTTTGTTATATGCACTAGTATTCTTGGGAGGAAACCCGTTCCGTGTTATATGGCGTGGACCCTTGAATTACTATCTTTAAAGTAAAGTTTTAAATAACTGTTTTAGTTCTCACACCAGTCAAATGACTGACCTGGAGTTTATTGTTTTAACCTAAACTCTGGGTGCCCCTATTTTCCGCACGGGCAGCTAGTAGTTTTGTTTTTGCAGATTTATACAGGATCCTGATTTACAGCTGGAACGATGCTCGGAAAGCTCTGTATCCGTGTATTACTTTCAGTTGTGTTTCGTATATTTTTCCGCTGCTATGTAATTTATTGTAATCTCTGATATTTGTTGAATGTAATTTATTCATTTATACTTTGTATATTCTTGTATTTGATGGGATTGTTGTAATATATAATGAAATGTTATTCCGTTTGCGTTCTATTTTGTCTTGTCCTCAATTCTATCCGGGCTTTCCTTACCGGGGAAGTTCGGGTCGTTTCATGGTAGTTGATGAGAAATACAGACCGAACGACTTATTTTTGGGACAGATGGCACCATCATAGATTTTTGAACAAAAGTGGAACTGAAATGACTTTGAGGAAAGATTATGCTTTCATATAATATAATAGATAGATTAATTGAGAGGCCTGAAACCATTTCAAATGAGTAGAGAAGAACTTTGAGACAATGAATGTTTTTCGGGGAAGGAGTGGTGAAAAGGATTGTGTCATCTGCAAATTGCAAATTGGTTGTGTAAATTTCAGAATTTGGGATTGGAATGCCAGAAAGAATGCATTGAGATAGAGCTTGCTTCACCATTTGATTAAAGACATCAGCTATTAGAACAAATATGAGGGGAGAGAGAGGATCTCCTTGCCTTAAGCCTCTTTTAGATTTTATTTTGCCACCATAATCTCCACTGAAAAACAGTAGAAATGCTAGTGTGCAGAACATCTTTGATCCAATTACAACACCTTAGTGGGAATCCCCTATGCTTCATCAGGGATAAAATGAACTCCCAATTGACTGAGCCAAAGGCTTTTGAAAAATCAAGTTTAAGGAGGACACCAGGGGTGTTGGAGAAATGACAATGAGAGATTACTTCCTGAGTGGCTGCTACACAGTCAAGGATATTTCTACCAGAGATGAAAGCTGATTGTTCGTTACCCACCAGAGAGTCAATATGCTGTTGGAGTCTGTTAGATAGAATTTTGGTGATGATTTTGAAAGTTTTATTGAGAAGACTGATGGGTCTAAAGGAGGAGACAGTGTTAGCACCAGAATGTTTTGGAATTAGGATGATGTTGGCATAGTTCAATTTTGCAATTGATGAGGGGTTTGAATAGAATTCCGAGCACATTTCAATGATGTATTTTTTTAAGGTGGGCCAAAAGTGTTTGAAGAAAGATGGGCCAAAGCCATTAGTCCCACGGGCTTTATCATCAGCCATATCATTAACCGCATTCCATATTTCCTCCTCTGAGAAAGGATGATCAATGTTTATGGGAGATGGGTTTGGATAAAGATAATGCCAATCAATGTCTGTATAGGGGGTGGAGATGAACCAAGGATGCTTATGTAGAAAACACTAAATTGATGGTAAATGTCTTTGGAGTCGGTGAAGGTGTTGTTGTTATGAAAAATTTCAGAGATGATTGAGGAGCGTCTGTGGCAATTAGCAATTCTATGAAAATAAGCAGTGTTTTTATCCCCATCCTTAATCCATTTTTCTTTAGATCTTTGTTTCCGTCCAATTTCCTCCTGTTTGATAATTCTGTCCAGTTCTGCTTCATGTTCTTTCAATTCAAGTCGTTCAGAGTCAGATTGTGGTCGAAGTTCTTCAATGAAATTAAGATTAAGAATGGCATCTTATGTGGATGAAATACGACTTTTTAAGGAATTCCAAACCTGCTTAGCCCATGGTCGAATCAATTTACGAAAAGAAAGAAGCTTGCTTACAATTCTAACCATGGCAGAGTGGTGAGACGGAAGATGCTCCCAGTTGAGTTTGATAAAGTCGTCAAAAGATGGTTCAAGTAGCCAAAGGCGTTCAAATCTGAATGAGCGTTTAAGAGTAGTGTTTGAACAGGTGTCAAGAAGAACAGGGCAGTGATCTGAAATGGTGGTGGCAAGGCCATTGACTAAGGTCAATGGAAAGAGGTCATCCGATATGAGATTGAAGAAGAAGCGATCAAGCTTGGAAAATGATGCATTTTCTCTTCTACTTGACCATGTAAAACGGCGGTTGTTGATACGTGGTTCAATAAGTGAACAAGATTGAATGAGTGCACTAAAGATTGAAGTGTTAGAGGATAAGTTGCCGGAATTACGATCAACAAATGAGCGGGTTTTGTTGAAGTCACCCCCAATTATCCAAGGTTCGTTTACATTTTGAACCCAATGGTTAAATCTCTTATACTTATTGGAAAGTTCTTTTCGATATGAACCCAACGGTTTCGGTTTTAGGAGAATCCAACGGTCGGATCTCCCATAACATCAGTTTGAAGTTAATGGTCGAAATTCGTGAACGGTCGCTGCACGACGCGTTCTATTCAGGCCATTATAATATAATATATATATATATATATATTATATATTTCGTCGATTTCCATTTAAAACGAATTTTATAAATAGTTTTAAATTCGTTTTAAAAATGATTTCACTTCCATTTCAATTCCAAATCAAAATTGAATATTCCATTAAAAATTCGTTTATAAATTCGTTTATAAATTCATTTCAAATCGATTTCAATTCATTTTAAATTCATTTCAAATCGATTTCAATTTAAATCGATTTCAATTCCATTTTAATTCTATTAGAATATTCAAACCAAAATTGAATATTCTATATCATTTCAATATTAAAATGATAATATTTTCAAAACATCAGATTTTGAAATCACTTTTCGATATTCATTTTAAATAGAATAAATTTGACAAAATTCCCGTTCCTGTTAGAATGACGTTTAACTACTTAACATAGCTTCACATTTCAATATTTACTAAATATTATTTTAAAATATTCATTAATTCTAAACTGGAATCAGACTCAATCCATTACCATATAATTTTAGTTACGTGGATTTCAACATCACATATATACAACAATAGCGATAAACAATCATTATAAATTCGTATAACATCCAGAGTGCATTCTACAACTGTATAAGCATTAAAATAAATAAATAACTCTTATACAGTCTTTCAACCCATAGATTGATATACCACTAATTATTAGGATAAGTATATGTCAAATATTATCCCAATACCCGTGTGGGGTTTTCAAACAACAAATATTATTTATTATTTGTCCAGTTGGGCGATGTTTAAAATTTACCATCCCAATCCATATCAGATAAATAAGTGTACATAAACAATCCATTCGGTTTGTAAATGATTGTTTATTTTATCCATATAAATGTTAAAAATTATATTTGAACGATAAAATATTTTATTCAATACATGAATATTAATTTTCCATTTCACATCAAAGTCACAATCAATTTCCACAACACAGTACAATCAAACAAGTCGTCCATGTTCTATGGACGATGGGAAGTAGTTCATATATGCAGTCACAAAATAATTTAAATAACTGTAGAAAAATAATAGTGAGAAGTTCTCACATTGGGATCCACTCCGCCAGTTTTATTTCTGAATTTCTATTATGATTCTGTTCGAGTTCAAGTTTGCCTCATTTTTCCAATTTTCTCTAAATCACTTCTAGTCAGTGTCATGTTGAAGAGCTCATCGAGACGAGTCCAACACATTTTAAATCGTCCAGTTTGGACCTCGTATGAAAAAGATATTGCTTTCTATACATTAATTACATTTTGAATATAATTAACTATAATTAAATAATTAATTTCCATCCCTTATTACATTTCATCCCATCATCTTCCTGTATCGTGTTTGAACCCATCAGCTCTGTCTTCTACCACCGGCGCATGGAAATCAAGAGGGCCAGGGATCGATCAGGCGATGCCACGCGGAAGGCTGGAGCCTCCTCTATCTCCGCCGGAGGTGGCGTTGTGTTCGGCGGGCCTAGGTGGCTAGGAAATGTGGAGAACTCCAGCAGCTTTCAAGCCCAAATTCATCTCCATTTTTCCATGAAATTCGATCATATATACATGGATTTGAAGCTCTCTATTCACTCTATGATTTTCGCTCTATAACCTTTTATTGAAATGATCGGGATTAGTAGAATTTGGCTCAAGAATTTCAGAGAATTCTGGCCTTTGATTTACTCCTGACCGCGATGGTTTTTATTTGGGGCAAGGGTTTGAGATATGGGGTATTTATATAAAATATGTGTTATTATTTTATTCCAAAAATAGTGTTTTTGCATACGAACTCCTAATTGAACTCAACGACTGTCGCCCCTAGCCAAATGCTCTCATTCCGGATACAATGGAATATGTTTCGTAGGCCAATTTTATTGTTTTGATCAGTTTTTATCAAAATTAAAATATAAATCATTATATATTGAATTTAAACGTATATTTTAATTTACTAGGACCACGTACTGACTCCAAAAATTCCCGAAAAATAAATCTAGCTATGTTTTGACGATACGATCCTAACAAAACTAATTTCGTTGAATTTGAAGACTGTTTGAAAAATCGCCATTTTCTGGTCGATCCAATTTGACTGAAACTGACAAAACACGTTTTCCTTGGCCATGCTCACATATTAATTTCAAAAATTATGGAATTTAAAACTTAGCAATAAAATTGACATCCCAGATGCAATAAAAATGGTTTCGTTGAAAACGGAGGTCGCTTGCAAAATGGTTATTTTTAAGTGCTATATATTATATAAAATATATATAAATTCCACAACGACTATTTTAAATTTTAAACTGGACATAACTTTTTATTCCCACTATGAAATATGGATTTTTCACATTTATTGGAAAGATTTTTTCAAACAGATTCTAATATTTCTGGTTTTACTAAAATCCGATTCTTTTTTAATCATGTACATTCATTTGAAATTTGAAATCGAACTTTCAAATTGCCGCGCCATTTCAGGCTCGTTTTATAATTAAAATAAAATTATTTGTTTTAACTTCAATTTAAATAAATTTTTAGTTGTTATTATTTAAAAATAAATCATTTTAAATATTCAAATACATTAAAATTGCTAAAATAAAAATTTTAAATTGGTTCTTATTTTCTGGGTTGTTACAAATGGAAACAAAATGTTGCAAATAAATTTGACCAACTTCCGTGACACGAACCAAGTCCCTACTCCTCGGTGGCAAGGTTTGTCTTTGAAAAATAACTCATTAATCAAATCAGCAGATTACAGAATATAGCATAATACATAAAATCAAAGAATAATTTACATCATATCATAACGGTAGGATCATAATCATCAACATCAGAGTTACACAGATATAAGATCCTACTTAGTACATAACAAGTTTCATCAAGTAGTAATAAGTCTACAACATAATCAAATATAAACATACATAAGATATTGTTTAAGAGTTCAAAAGAAATGATAAAAAGATAAGTCATCGTCTTCAGCCAAAAGAGCACCTAATGTTACGGTGCATATCCAAAAGAAAGCCAATCACCTAATCACTCGACTTTCCTTGAAAAAATAGGAGCACCCTAGTTTTCAAGGGAAAAACAAACTACGAGTCAGTCATGGGACTAGTATGAGAAATCCTATAGTTACTCAACTTATTTAAGAATAGGCCAAATACTGGACCACACCATATAACACGAAACAGGCTTACTCCATTGGATTGTCGGTGCATAATATAAAGTACACTTATAAACCACGCAATGCTTTTAGAAAAATGAAGCCGTTGTAAGACTCAGGTCCCATCTCACAATGCAAACACAAAACAGAGGATAGAGTTTTTCCATGTAATGGCCAAACATGCTTGATACGTAGAAAACAAAAATCATTTGATATTATCATTAGTGTCTAGATGTTTCATAGACAATTTCAAAATAAATGTACCAATCCTAGAAAGCATAGTACCCCATTCTACTATGTCACCGATAGTATACAACTAAAACCGTACAAATTAATATTGGAAATTGTATTTCCTTCATGAGTCAAGGCAAGGGATGTACTCCTTACGGTTTCGGGCCATCTCTAGCGTGATGCCCAGGATCAACACACCTGACACTAGGATCATTTAGGGCTGGTCCTCTCTAAGTTTGTGGATTAGTTATTCCTGAACACTACGTTTCCCAATCCTGCCGGAAATCCAAAAATGGCCATTGTCGACCAAACATATCTGAGGCACCTCACAATCTATCATCCACATTAGTAGAAATTTATGGGCTCCATACCATGGCACTACCTCTAGCTAGAAGGAAATGTATGCACTCCCTGCGTCCCATAACTCGTTTTCGACTCATACTAGGGTGAGAGGCTCGCGAATTAACGCTACAACACATAGATACACTATATTAGTGCCATTCTTTGATCATCAACCACAAGTCTCTTCCTTTCAACAAAATCCTTAATCATTACATCTCAGCATGCCACACTGACAATCCACGCCAGACAACTATAATCTACCAATAACTAACCTTTAAGCTCGTACATCTCAGAGTTTGGTGTTAAGCAAGAAAATAAATTCTCCACCACTAAGTAGATATATATATTTAATAGAAATCAATCAATACAGAATGAAATCCAATGTCACACACACAATCCATTCACAAGTTCATTCTTGGTCTGAACGAAACCAAAGGCACCTTATTCCTCATCCCATATGTCCAATTCAGAAGAGAGGTCCTCGCATATCCAGGCAATCAACAAGTACGTCCAGACAACTACCACCATAGCCCTTTGAAGGAAGATACCCATATCAAAGGCATCAGTAGTGATCCATTCGATGTGAAGATTATCGGTCTTGCACCGTATTTATTATCATTGATTTTTTTTGTCGTTGTTTAATTATTTGAAATGAGAATTAACATAGTCTTTTCAAATAATTCTTACATATAGATGTATAAATTAAATATTTTCCTTGGTTAAGTTATTGGCCTTCACAATTCATTTCACTCCATTATAATAAAAAGGTTTAATCGAAAATTAAATCCGATTGTCAAATCAAATACTTGGTCCCAACATATCCAAAATTCATTTAACAAGTTTTCATGCCAAATCATACTTGACCATTTTCATAAACGATGTAAAATTGGTTCCCACACATTCCAATTTTCTTATAATAGTTTAACAATGATTTCTCCCTCTCTCTCTCCCTCTAAATATATATAAAAGAAGTAAACGTGGGGAGCAAAAGGTTAGTCATATGCGGTTAGTAAATGTCAAGGAAAAATGAAGTTGATTTCTTATTAGTAATTATGTACGTGGTGGCTCTTCGAAAGGGAAGGGGTAACATAGGATGACCATGTATTAACATGATATGACATTGAGTTCTCCTTACAGTGGTAGGTCGATGATTGTTAGCTAAATTGATGTATGTATTCAGCACTTTCTCAAATGACGTGTTAAGGAAAGATGGCTAACGTAATATGGTTATAATTACAATGAAGTTGAAGATTAAACGAATAGGAAAACCATTTTTATTTATCAATATTATATGTAATCTTAAGAAATTTAATGTACATAAAGATTCGTAATTGCAGTCGTCTTCAATGTCTTAAACAGTGAGCATTAATGAGATGATTGGGTAATACTAAATTGTCCAAATCACAAGAAAATATGATTAAAGTAAATCCATAATGATTTTTTCCTTTCTTTTGTGAGAAAAGGGTTCGGATAACTTCACTACTATGTGAAACGTAATATGCATATTTAAAAAAAAAAACACCAACACAACCTACAATCAAAAACACTTGGGAATCAGTACAGAGCCTAAAAGGACAAAGTAACTTCAGCCAACATTCGCAAATCGAGCATAAAAAAAGGAAACAAAATCATGAAGCAGAAAACATGGGTGTAGTGAACTAAATTGATTAATTTCATCATAAATATGAATATTTACTCAAAGTAATGATAGTCCCACTCCGGTAGTACCGATCCTAATTATTGCCACTTATTCATGAAAGAAAACCAGAAGCATGGATTAAAAAATATATCACGAAATCAGCTTTGCTCTAGATTCTCGTCGTATTAGTAACTTTCCAAAGAAAACCCTTTTGTTTTTTCTTTCACTTGAGATTTAATGAAGATTTCGCTATTTTTTTTTACAAATATTAAAGTTGCTAACAGGTTATGTAAATTTGTTACATGGCTATACATGCGTATAATACGGCAATATTAACATTAGAAAGCATGAAAAATACCGTGACAATGGAAGATTAATAACAGGAAACTAGTGTACATTTTTATAGATCCTCAAAATATATTCATTGTGCAGCGTAATGAGGTAACGCATAAGCATTAAATATCAGATTTCATCATTTTTAATGAATTTACATTTTCAATCGACAAAATAGCAGAGTTCAAACCACTAATAAGAATCTATAAATTTTGTGCGGAAAACTGTGCTTCGTACTTCCATAACCCAAAGGTATTTTTATGAGAGATGGACACTTTATTTGGGGAGCCACACATACCTATAATTGGGGGAGTCATGCGTGCTCATTATCAGTTCCAAGGCTCTAAATCTGTTAGTTCGCCACCTTTTCGAACTAAAACAGAAATTGTTGTCTTAGTACATGTGTCTGGTGGTAAAAATAAATTAGTGAGGATACTGGTATGCATATTCACACTCAACCCATCAGCAGCAGTTATAGACTGCAACGTATGCTAATACATCATGCTCCTTGTTCACATTTTTATGGTTGAGAACATGTAAGTTTGACTAACATGTAAGTAAGGTAGAAATGTAAATGGTAATTATAATTTTAAAATGCTGAAAATGTATGTTGAATGTAGGTGATATGGCATGCAAAAAAATTTACATTGCATGAAAGGTATGTCATATAGCATGTAAAAATCTTACAATAATGTGGAATAAGAATAATATTTCTCAACAAAAAAGTAATATAAAGTTGATGTGCCCACCCAAAAGGTATAACAAATGTTGTGTATATTAGCCTTTGTTTTAATCCCTCAAAAAATCCATACGCACATTGAGTTACAAGATCTGAGTAGGAGCTACCGAATGAACACCTTCAGGGTCGATCGCGCATAGTATTGTCCAAGGCGTTTGAGTGAGTCATAAAGGATGGAAAGCACCTAAACAGAGCAAGGCCGAAGCCAAAAAAAAGTCATGATTCAGGCTTAGAAGCAAAGGTCGGTCGTTCACATCGGAATAAAGCCTCTAGAGAATCAAAACAAAGCAAGTCGCCCACAGAAATGGAAGACGCTTGACCAAATATCAAAGTTCGGTCGCACGTATCAGAGCAGGAGTCAAGGTCGCACGTGCAATTAACAACCTCTCACGGATTGCAAATCTTTTCGCTCATATGTTCCTTCTAGTTGAACACCAATACTTTGATTAGAAACCACCTACCGGTCAGTCGTACACCAGTTCATAGAAGGAGCGCACTTGTATCTCAAGTCGCAAGCCTTGGTTAGTCACCTCCAGACTAAAAAGGTCATCACTTGCTCACTCAGGATTAGACATAGCCGCATCAGAAAACCATGATCATCCGTCTACCCAAAACGTTCGCTCCTATAAAGTCGCTCGCACATGAAAACTGGAAACAGCTATAGACAAGTGGCTGCAGCCAGGCGATGGCATGTTTGTAATTAATGAGGTGAACAACCCGTAGCCGGCATATACAGATTTCAGATCACTTGCTCAAGGGAGATCACCTATAGATACGCCATCGCTGCCAGCGTAAAAGGGATCCAATCTTTCTAGCCATAAAGTGCTGCTAAATTCTATCCTCAGTGACTCCTCAAACACTTGGAAGTAATGATCATCCTCTTCACTTGAAGTTCTATCACCCATTTGGCCATAGCGCCAAGTACAACCTTGTAATTAGGGGAAACAAAGACATCTTCCTTCTCGATCATTCACCCATTCTTCTCCTCCTCAAACTCTACCATTCTATCATAAGATCCCAGGATTGAAATGTATGAATGAGAGTATATTAAGTGGGTATAGAGATGTATGAAAAAAGAGAGTGTATGTATTTTGTAATCCTCGTTATAAGAATGCAAGCTATTTTCAAAGTGGATGTAGGCCTAATATAAGGCTGAACCACTCTAAACCTTGTCTCTATTTTATCTTCCTCACATTTTCATTTTCGATTATTGTTAAGTACGGCTCCACTTATTCCCCTACCATTTTGGTGAAGTACAATTTTAGTACCTTTGGTGTTTAAGCCATTTTTTGGTGTAAACATTTTGGCACCCACCATGGGGCCGTGATCATAATTTCTTGCTTCGTACTTCCTTTCAGACTTCAACAACCTGAAAAAAAAAATCCAAAATCGCTTTCTCCTACGAAGCCATGGCCGGGTCAAAGAAAGGCAACAAATCTGCCAAAGTTCCCACGATCAATGAGGATAATAATGCTGATGATACTATCCACAAACTCTGGACCATGGAGCTGGGGAAACCCCTAGGCCATCTGTGACGCGAGATGAGTTGAATGTGGTTGCAAACAATTTGAATGAAAAGATGGATGCTACGACGAAGATGGTGATGGAAACGTTTGATGTCCTGACTAATGCTCAAACCTATTCACTGCTACCAAATGCTGTAGATAATGTTGATGAAAAAGAAGTCTCATTAGCCTCATACCCTGGTCGGTCTCACTACTTAGTGGGAGACAAGGGAGAGGCCGGCGTTGAGGAATCTAAGGCCAAATCTCCACAGCATAAAGGAAAATGCGTGACTCAGGCTGTCGCGAGTCCCACCAATATAACACCTCCCAAAAAAGGTGTATGGCATCGAAGCTCAAATCGTGGTCGCTTTGATGAAAACATCAATACCGATCCCGATGAACAAGCAAGTGACGAGACACGCATCATAGACCAGTGAATAATGGAAGAGAAAGCGACCCGAGAAGATGAATAGAAAGAGTGGGAGTTCTCACCCAGCAAAAATCTGTTCACAGAGAAAATCCATCAAATAAAATTCCCAAAGAAATTCATGCCCCCAAAGATAACATTTTATGGAGGATTTGGAGAACCGAACATTTTACTGTTTAAATATGACCAACACACGAATGCAGCTAGGGCTATCGATGAAATAAAGTGCTTGTACTTTCCCGTGTGTCTAGAAGGTGTGGCCTCACTATGGTTCACTAGAATTCCACCTAAATGTATTGACCAGCTCACCAACTTAGCAAGGAGATTTGAAGATCAATTCCGACTATAGACCACCAAGGCAAGGGATGTGATGTCACTCGGCGAGAGGGAACAAAAGCCTGGGGAAACTACCAATTTAAAATTTTTATTTTAGCAATTTTAATGGATTTTAATATTTAAAATAATTTATTTCAAATAATAATGATGAAAAATTTATTTAAATCGAAGTTAGAATATACAGTTTTATTCTAATTATATTACGAGCCTGAAATGGCGTGGTAGTTTGAAAATTTGAATTCGAACTTTGACTGAATGTACAGGATGCAAAATAAATCGGATTTTGGTGAAACCAGAAATATTTAAATCAATTTAAAAATATATTTCCAACGAATCTGAAAAATTGAAATTTCATAACGGGAATCAAAAGTTATAGCTAGTTAAATATTCAGAATAGTCGCTATGGAATATATATATATATATATATATATATATATATTTCGATATAACAAATAGCCATTTTGCAAACGACCTCCATTTTTGACGAAACCACTTTGGTTGGATCTGGAATGTCAAATTATTGCAAGATTCCAATTTTTATAATTTTTTGAATTGATATGTGAGCATGGCAAAAGAAATCGTATTTTGACATATTCAGTCAATTTGGATCGACCAGAAAATGGCCATTTTTCAAACGGTCTCCAAATTTGACGAAATTAATTTTTTTAGGACCATATCATCAAAAAAAAGCTAAAAATGATTTTTTTTGGAATTTTTGGAGCTAGTATGTGGCCATGAGAAATTAATTGTGAACTGATCAGCCACATAAGGCCAAAAACAAGGTTTTCTGAGCAAACGGACTTGGAATTCGACGAAACCAGTTTTGTTGGAACTGTATCATCGAGACATAGCAATATATCAATTTTCATCGCCAACGGAGTTTGTATTGGACCGTGGCATCAATAACGGTTGAATGAAGAGAGCGTGAATTGGCTAATTTATAATTAAACTAGAAAATTAATAATAAAACAATAAATACTAACCCACTGCTATATAATATCTTTTCCCCCTTCTGAAACCCTCATTATTATTCTTCCTCAAAAATTGACAGAAGCTCACTATCTCTTTCTCTCTGAATTTTGCAAATAAGCCCCTAGAAACAAAATAATTTATTTCTCTCAATCCGTGCACAATCAACCCAAACCGTTTCTGGGTATTGTAGATTACGATGATCTCTACCTACCACAAAAATTCTAGAACCTATCGTCGCACGAATTCGCCAAAATCTCAATCCAAAGACAGAAAAACAGTTTCGTTTTTGGCCATTTTCTGTCCAATCCGTGAAGAATTAGACGATGGCCCAGTTGAAATGTTTTAGAAAAGAGATAGATGAACAACTTTGTCTTTGGTTGTTCGATCTGAAAGTGCTCATGGTAGCGGCAAATTTGAGGTGATCGGAGACGATGTATTTTAGCAAGCAACAACCCTAGATCAAATGATTCCGGCCACTGTCGACATCGGTGGCTGATGATGGCTAAAGGGAAGTTCTTCGGGGTGGCGAGGCGGAGAACTCTATTGGGGTCCATGATCTCAGATCGTGGTGTGGCAGCCAGAATATTGACCGAGGCGGACGGAGGTCGAGCTCGACTTGGGGCTGACGGCGTCAATCTGGGCGTCGGTTCTGGCGGGGATGGGCGCCTCGTGAAGGGGAAGCGGCCGGTGGTGGTGGTCGGCAGTCTGGTGGTCCGACGTGGCGGCAATATGGAGAGAGAAGGGTGGAACGGCAGTTTCAGATAATAAGGGTAAACTTAAATTTAAATTAATTATTTAATTTAATTATACAATGTTTATCATGCGATAACTTCTTCATACGAGGTCGAAATCTAACGATTTTATATCCATTGCAATCGTGGCGCGGAGACCTTCGCGTGAGCACCAATTTTGTCCAATTTGGATCAAATTGGAGTTTGAGGTAAAAATAATGATTTAATTAATTATTTAAATTGTTTTAAACTTCGTAAATTAATAGTTTTTTGCTATGAACTCTGAATCGCGCGAAACAGGATCCGCTGTGATCGTGGCGTTGAGAGGTTCGCGTGGACACCAATTTTGTCAAATTTGGAGCAAGTCGGAATTTGGACCAAAATTTGATCCGAACCATCAATTAAGGACTAACGGAGTGAAAACCAAAGGTAAGAACTCCTCACTAAAATTTCTGCACTGTTATTTATTTATTTATTTTCATAACTGAAAAAAATAGAATTGCCAGTTTAGATTTTTATCGATTTAATCATTATAAATGGTATACTGCGCTTGTTAGATCACCTTCCTCGTCCAAAAACCATGGACTAATTAAATTGACTGTATTGTTTGTTGTTTGTGATGTGAAATGTTTAACTCATTAAAAATGTTAATATTATAGGATAGTGAAATTAAGTTATAAATATTCATTTATAATTTGAACAGTGAAAATTGGTTAAATTTCTTAACCGATGATTTATTTAAATATAACTGTTGTTTGAAAACCCCACACGGGTATTGGGATTATATTTGACATACACTAGTCCCATTATTTAGTTATATGTCGATCAATCGATTGACAGCCTGCGATGAGCGTTATTTATTTATTTTAATTCTCACACAGTTGTAAATTACACTCTGTTTGTAAATGGACTGTTTGTTGATTATTTCTTATTATTGTGCACACATGTGATGTATGAAATCCATATAACCGAAATTATATGGTAATTGTTTGAGTCGCATTCGGATTCAGAAATATATAATGTTTTATTAAAAAGACATTTTAGAATTAAAATAACATTATAATGTAAAAATTACATTTTAGAATCAAATAACATTTTAGAATGAAATAGTACATTTTAGAATAGAACAACATTTTAGAATTAAGAAGACATTTTAGAATTAAAATTAACATTTTTTTGTGGAAATAGAATAGTTGAAACCAAAATATCATTTTTTTGAAATGAAATAGTTAAAACAAAAATAACATTTTTGTTAAATAGATTTGCGTTAAAACACAAATGTCAATTTTGTTGAATTAGATTATTGTAAATAAAATGAAGTTATCATTTTAATTCATTTTGTTAAAATAGAATTGTTAACAAAATGAAGTTTTCGCTTTTTAGTCATTTTGTTGAAATAGAATTGTCAACAAAATATAAGAATCATTTTAATGTAATCAAACATTTTTAATGTAAATAATGTAAAGAATCATTTTTAATGTTAATGAAACATTTTATGTAAAATAATCATTTTTATATTAAAGAATCACTTTTAATTGTAAAGAAACATTTTTAATGGTAAAGAACATTTCAATGTAAACAACGTTTTAATGCAAAATATTATTTTAAAATAAAGAATATTTTAAAGTAAAGAATATTTTAAAATAAACAATATTCTAAAATAATATATGGTGTCTTTAACAACATTGTTCTTAAACCCTGACTAGAAAAGAATAAATCTTTTAAACAAGATTTAATGATGTTTTCCAATTAATATTTAATTGGAATTAAATAGAATATAATTTTGGAATTTATAAATATTTTAATTAAGATTATTAGAGTTTGCAATTATATTTAGTAATTGGAATAAAGTGAAATGTGAATTGGGTTTATTGTGAATGGTGTTTTTCACGACAATTGTTCTTTAACCCAATTAATAGTGAAATTATAATTTGGAATTTGTAAATCTTTTATTAGGATTTAAATGGAAATTTTCCAAAGTAAAGTTTTCCAATTTAATGTATTAAATTGGAATTGAATGTAATTCCATTTAATAATAATCGAGATGAGCTTCTGTAAATGAAGGCCATTACTATATATAGAATTTAAAAGGCTTTGTTGTTATTCCATTTATATTATCCGTCTGATACAGAAATTTATGCGATTTTATATGGTTATGATTTCCGTGTAGATTCAATTTTGATGGAATATGAATTTGGGTTTATCATGAATAATGTTTTAAAATAACATTTGTTCTTTAACCCAGTTAAAATATAAGATTAATTTCTTAAATTTCAATAATCAGTAAGTAATGATTTTTGAGATTAAAACTGAACTAGAATTTTAATGAATCTTAAATTAGATTAATAATGTGAATATTTTATTAAAAGAATATTCTAAATTGGAATGAGGCGTTTGATGTGTTTTGATAGCACTTGTTTATAAAATAAGCGAACTATTCGGAAAGACCGGGCTAAACCCATTCTTAATAATTACTACGATGATCAAGAGTCGAAGATGAAGACGGTGGTTGAAGATCGGAGATCTTCACATCATTTGGATTATTACTGATATCTTGATTGGGTCGTGCACCAAAGACAAGGTAATAAGTGGTGATCATCAAAGCGTACTTGGAGATCGATGGATATGCGAGGACCTCTTTCCTATATTGGACATATGGGACGAGGAATAAGGTGCCTTCGGTTTCGTTCAGACCCAAAATGGACTTGTAAATTGATGATATGTCTGACGTTGTATTCCTTTATGTTTTATTCGTTGATCTCTGCTAAATATATATCTGTTTGGTGGCGGAGATTTATTCTCTTGCTTAACATCCTTCTTTGAGACGTATGAGCTCAGAGGTTATATTTTGGCAGAAATCAATGGTATGGTATGGACTGACAATGTGGCATGCTAAGATTCAAATGATCAAGGCTTTTGTTGAAAAGTAGAGCCTTGTGGTAGATGATCAAAGCACAGCCCATTTTAGGCATAGCTTTGTGTACGTCATTATTGTTGAGCCTCACACCCCGGTATGAACTTGAAATGGGAGAAGGACCCCAGGGAAATGGACATATGTTAGTTTCTAACTAGGAGGGGTGTTAGCGTTTACAAGCCCTAGCATTTTACTCATATGGATGTTGCTTATTACTTGATGGATAGAGAGGCGCCTCAGATATATATATTGATAGTGGTCTGGTCGACAATACTGACCAGATTATTTTATGCCCCATAACATATAGTTTATGGTATAACTAATCATCGACGGATGACCAACCCTGGCACTCCTAAGGGCTTGACTGAGTACTTGTCCTGAGGAAAGGGATAGAGTGTCTCGAATTCGGTAAGGGCGATCCCTTGCCTTGGTTCATAGATGGAAATCCAACTCCCAATACGATATCATGTGGTTTTGATTGTAGAACTAGTATGGCGACATGATAAATGGTACCCATGCTGCCTAAGATTGATACATTTATATTCGAAGTTTTTTTTAACACTATGCACTTATAGTAATAATAAAAGATGAAATTTTGCGTATCAAGCATATTTGGCTATTATAAGGGAAAAATTTATCCTCCGGCTTGCGTTGATTTGTGCGATGGGACCTGAGTCTTATAATAGCTTCAGTTTTTCTAAAAGGCATAGCGTTGTTTTATTCTAAAAATTAAGATTCATATGGAGTAAACCCGTTCCGTGTTTTACGGCGTGGTCCCATTATATTCCCACTTTAAAAATAAATTAGTAACTATTTTTGAGTTCTCCTAGCAGTCCCATCACTGACCTGGAGTTTTTTTAAACCTAAACTCTGGGTGCCCATATTTTCCACACGGGCAGCTAGTTGGGTTTGTTTTGCAGATATTATATTCATAGGATCCTGGTTTATAGCTGAACCGATATTCGGAAAGCTCTGTATCTGTGTATTTATTTCAGTTGTGTTTTGTATTATTTTTCTGCTGCTATTTAAATGTAATTTACTCTCTGATATTATATTTCCAATGTGTAATATATATTCATACTCTTGAATATTCTTGTACTCTGATGTAACTGTGGTAATACGAAATGAAATGTTCTTCTGTTTGTGTTCTGATGAGTACTGTTCTCAAAGCAATCTGTACTTTCCATTACGGGGAAGTTCGGGTCGTTTCAGAAACCATCAAAGCTTTCTTTACACGCTTCCATGCTGCAGTAGCAGAGGTCATAGAACCAGAGCCTTGGTACTTATTGGCGGCCCTGAAAGGGGCTATCGATAAGAAGTCGGAATTCGGTAAGTAGCTCAAGATGAAGAAATCAAAGACTCTAAATAAGTTCTACAAGAAAGCCGAAGAATACATGAGCGCGAAAAACGATACCCTAGGCATTCGGAAGGACACGAGAAATAGCACTGCTAAGGAAGGAAAAAGTAATGAATATCAAATAATTCAGAAGGATGACACTAGGCATAAGAGAGGGTTTGATGAAAAAGACAGTAAAATACACAAGAAGTCAAGATTTTTTTTAGCAAACAGAATTGACTCCCATAAATGAAACCCCAGATAAAATTTACTCCGCCATGAAGGACTCAGGTATATTCCCACAGGTAAAATCACAAAGAATTACGGAACAGTAGGCCAATTCCAGGAAGTTTTGTCGGTTTCATAATCAAACTGGGCACAATACGAATGAATCTCGACACTTGAGAAATTTAATCGAGGAGCTCATCCGGAAAAATCAATTGCAGTAATATGTCAAGAATCCTCAAAATGTGTCAGAAAGTCAGGGGCAAGGTAAGGATGCCAGTCAGCCCGGGTCACATGAGATAACCCAAGCTCCCGAAGACCTATGGCCAATTATCGACTGATAACCATCAGTTGCAATCCAACATCCAGAACTAGAGATACGCGACCCCCATTGTCTTTATTTTACTATTTTTGTACTCTGTTTTACTACTAGTTGTATTGCCATGAAATGGTCGGTGAATCACCCGTACTGTGTAAAGCAAAACTCTACAAGTTAAAAGATATTTGCTCACAGATCATAATCTCATGTAGAACAAAAGTTGTTTACTAGCAAGCGCTAAAAATTGGTCTCTTAAATACAGGGAAATTCAAGTATCAAGCCCTAAAAGCATTGCTCAAACCAGGCAGGATAATCAAACCCATCATCTTGCAAAACTCAAAAGGAATAAATCATTCCAAATCAAGTCATGGAGATTACTCCAAAATCAAGAGGCTACTCTCTCTTTTACAAAAAAAATGTCGAATTTAGAAATCCTAGCCGAAAGGGGGTAATAGAAATCCTAGCCGAAAGGGGGTAACAGAAATCCTAGCCGAAAGGGGGTATCCAATTTAGGTCTTTGTTTCATCATAATAAGCCGAATCAAATAGGATCGAAATTGGGTAGAAAACTTATAACCCAAGCCCTCCCATGGGGGCACGTGCTCAAAACCAGTCTCCGAAAGGCTCGGGTCACTGAGTTAGTGAGATATGGGGTTGAGTACAAAAAAAACAAATTGTATATACGAAGATGCATTTAATCGAGTCTCCGAAGGACTTGGGACGCCAAGTCAACGAGGAACACAATTAAATGTACAATAGGATACTTGTACTTTTCAAAAAATGCACAATCGAATATAAGATTTAAAGGTTTGAATTACCAGGCTATTAAAGAATATGAATGGATGCATAATAAAACTAAGTTCCTCAAAGAAGGGGCAAAAAAAAGGGAAAATAATATTCTAAAATCAAAACAAACTAGCGATACTGACGTTGCATATCGTAAAAACGTAACCATCGCACAATCAGTAAAGCGTAACACGATGCAAATAAAAATTGTGAAAAAAAGTACGACATACCAATGCCAACAAAAAATAGTAATAAACCTAAACACATATTCATCACAAAGATACAAGGTCAAAAATTAGTACGCAAACATAAAATAACAAAAAAAGGACTAACACTCGCACATACAACCAGTCTGGGAATCACCATTTTCCTTCACCATCCAGTACATCATTTGACGATGTCTTCATTAGCAGCGTGGTCAACAACCGAACGAACCTCAGAAGTACCTTCACGTAACGGCTCGGAATTTGCCCGACCTCAACCGATAGCAAAATCGACTAAGACCGTTCAAAACCCGAATACGTTAACTCTGGGAATACAACAACATCAGAACAATAACAACAGACTTTTATAAACATTACAATAATGTTACATCAGAGTATAGAACATATCAGAGTACATTGAATAAAATTACAGCGGAAGATAAATTTTAGTAAATTAATACAATACATAGCGGAAGACTTTCTATGCTCTAGACACAGCTTTAGGCTACGATCCAGAATCCTGCTCAAGAGATAAATATCTGCGAAAAGCTACTCGACTGCCCATGTGGAAAAGAGGGCACCCGAGTTTGCAAAGTGAAACAAACTACGAATCAGTCATGGGACTGATGTGAGAATTCTTAACTAATATAACTAATAGCAATAAGGCAAATCCAAGGACCACGCCGCTAACGCGGAACAGGTTTTATTCTAATGGATTGCCTGTGCATAAATTAAAGTAAATCGTTAAACAACGCAATGATTTTTCGAAAAATGGAATCATCATAAGACTCAAGTCCCATCACACAATGCAACGCAAACCAGAGGATAGAATTTTACCTTATGATGGTTAAACATGCTTGGTATGAAAAAACGGGTTTGATATTATGTCTAGTATATATAAGTTTCAAAAACATTTCAAAGTAAATGTATCAATCCTAAGAAGCATAGCTACATATACTATGCCTCCATAGTAGTAATACAATCAAGTCCGTAGGGTCGTATTGGGAATTGGGTTCCCATCATGAGTCAAGGCTAGGAACGATCTCCTTACCGATTCGAGACACTCTAGCTAATGTCTCAGGATCCTCCGCAGTGAACCCTTGGAAAGCTACAGGGCCAGTCCACACATACGATTTTGAGGATTAGCAATTCCTAAACACACTTTTTCTGGTCCTATAGGACCTAATATCCGAGGCGCCTCATTCCATCGTCCACATAAGTAAAATGTCGGGCCGTGTAAAACCCAAACACCACTTCTAGCTAAAAAGAAACGTGCTGCTCTCCCTGCGTTCCCTTGCTCCGTTTTAGACTCAACCCGGTTGTGAGGCTCGTGAAGCTATGTGATACACAAAGCTATGCTTATTCAAGCTGTGCTTTGATCATCAACCACAAGGCCTGCTTTTCAACAAAAGCCTTGATCATTTGCACTTTAGCATGCCACATTGTCAATCCGTACCATATCATTGATTCCTACCAATATATAACCTCTAAGCTCGTACGTCTTAGAGAAAGGTGTTAAAAACCAAACATATATATATTTAGCAGAGATCAACGAATACCGTATAAAAGAATACAACGTCAGACATACAATCCATTTTCAAGTCCGTTCCGGGTCTGAACGAAACCGGAGGCACCTTATACCTCGCATATCCGAACAATCGACAATACGTCCGGACGGCTACCCCTGACTCCCCTTCAAGGTAGCTACTCCAATCATGGGCCTTACTAGCAACACATCCATTCGATGTGAAGATCGTCGGTCTTCAATTACCGTCTTCAACTCTTCGACTTATGTCGTCGTATAATCATTTGAAATGAGATTGAACTCGGACCTTTCAAATGATTCTCGTATATATATATATATATATATATATATATATAATCCATTTCATATCATTATTAGTATTTAATAACAATCTATCGCTATTTTTATTTATATAATAATAGACAAATTAATTTAACGATGCTTCGGGTCAATGGGCGACCCTGACACTGTTTTCACCCAAATTTGTTTTACACATTTCTCTTATTCTAACCGTTGGATTTTAACACAATTCATATCGTTGGAAAGATCTTCCTAAGGCGAACTTAACGGTTTCAGTTTTGGGAAAATCCGACGGTCGGATATTTTGGTATAATAATTTAAAGACACGATTCCAAAACGTGAACTACCACGCTCGATTCGTTTGATTTGAATTTCTATATATATATATATATATATATATAATTATAATTATATATAATTCCACACCCATTTCATTAACGTAATTAACACAACAAGTAATGAATGTTTTGTTTCACAACATATCAATATGTTTATAATGTGTAATGAAATGTATTTTATTACACTATATCTTGCTAACAACAAATATTCTTATTTATATCCAATATTGATATACATCATAACACACAACCATATTTTTTTTTTCAATTTCCATACATATCCTATACACAAAATGTATATTTTTCTTTCAGCTTTCAATTTACGCAAAAATTGTATATTTCGTGTATCATTCCAATTACAACAAAAATAGGTATTTTTGTGTTTCATTTCCATTACAACAAAAATGAATATTTTTGTACGTCATTTATAATTTAACAAAAATGAGTAATTTTGTGTCATTTCAATTTCCAACAAAAATGCAATATATTTTGGTGTCAACTTCAATTCTACAAAAATAATAACTTTGTTAATTTTTTAATGAAATCTAATTCATTTAAAACTAAATTTCCATTGTTATAATTTTCACTGAAAATCTATTTACATAAAAATGTAAGTTTCATATGTTTATTCTTTTTAATGAAAATCCAATTCAATAAAAAGTAAATTTCAATCGTTATAATCCTCAGTGAAAAACTACTTACATAAAAATGTAAATCTCATATCTTTAAACTTTTAAATGGAATCTAAATTTTCACCTTTATCTAATTAAATAAAAATACAATTTTTCACTTTTAATCTAATTACATGAAAAATGTAATTTTTCCTTTTTAATCTAATTTACATTATAAAATGTATCTTTAGTCTTTAATCTAATTTACATTAAAAATGTAACTTTTCTCTTTAATCTAATTCACATTAAAAATATAATTTTGATTACAATGTAAAAGTCTCCCTTTTAATTACATTAAAAATGTAATTAACATTATAGTGTATACCTTAAAAATGTAATTAACACTACATGTCAAAATCTTATCTTTTTATTACACGTCAAAATCTTATCTTTTAATTACATGTCAAAATATTTCCTTTTTATTACATTAAAGATGTAATTAAGATTACCATGTAAATTCTATTTCTTCTAATTACATTAAAATGTAAATAATTTTGCAGCGTCAAAATCTAATCTTTTAATTACATAAAAATGTAATTTTAGTTTCAATGACAAAATCTTATCTTTTTAATTACATAAAAATGTAATATTTTTTATTGCGGTGTCAATCATGTTCATTTCTAATTTAACACATAACGTCATTTCTAATTTAATACATAACGGTGTAAATAATGTCATTGCTAATTTAATACATAAAGGTGCAAATATTCATTTTCTGATTAACACATGATGGTGTAAATATTCATTTCCTAATTAACCCAAGACGGTGTAAATATTCATTTTCTAGTTAACACATGACGATGTAAATATTCATTTTCTAATTAACCAATGACGGTGAAAATATTCATTTTCTAATTGACACATGACGGTGAAAATATTCATTTTCTAATTGATACATGACGGTGAAAATTATACTTCCCTAATTATATTTACAAACAAAAGTTAATTTCATGTACTTACAAACAAAAGTGAATTTCATGCTTTACAAACAAATGTCAATTTCTATTTACAAAACAAATGTAAATATTGTCACTTTTCTTTTTTTTACAAACAATGTAAATAATGTTTGAAATCTTTTTTTTGTGTTCCTGCATTACAACATAATAAAAGAAAATGAATTTTTTTTTATTTACACAACAAAGTCATACCCTTTTTATTAACAAAGTTACAATAAAGTTGCAATCTTTTTATTAATAAATTTAAAATCTTTTTATTTATAAAAACAAAGAAAATGAAAACATTTTGATTAACAAACCAAGTTACAACATTTAATTAACAAAACAATGTTACAACTTTGAGTTACAAACAAAGTTACAACTTTGAATTACAAAGTTGAAATCTTTGCTCATATAAACAAAACTAAACTTTTTTATTTTAAACTAAAGTAAAATCTTTTAATTTAACCAAAAGTTAATTCCTTTTTATTTACAAACAAAGGTGGAAACTTTTCATTTTCAAAACAAGGATTAAAACTTTTTATACACTGATTCAAAATAAATTCAGATCTACAACTTTAATTACAACCATCACATACAATCACGAAAAATCAATTTTGATTTTGATTTATGAAAAAAAAGGGAATTCTTGTTTTACAAAACCAGATCTATCACATACGAACAGTACAATCAGTCACCAATCACAAACAATAAAATTTAAGTACAACAATCTCATATACGATTATAAAAACATGTATTTATGAAATTCAATCAACAAGGAATAAAGCTAAATTTTAAAAAAATAGAAATCTCACATCGTTATTGAGTTCTGTGCTGTTCAGATCCAAAATTTGTCAAAAATTCAACTTGCTCAGAATCAGGTCTAGTCAGTTTCATCGCATAGATCTGGGTCTCACGATCGTGGCGAATCTGAAATCGTTCAGTTTCGAGATCGTATGAGTGAGATATGGTTAAATTAAGATTGGTAAAAAAATTTAATTAATTAATTTGTAAAGTCAAAGCTTTGAAAAAGTCAACCTACCCTTCACCTCCTTCCTCCACGTTCCAAGGCCAAAACAAAACCCATAGTGTTCAAAATTAGGTATCCATTTATCTCGAAATTGGAGGAGCTTGAAGACGATCGGAAGGTGGCACATCGGACAGGGAGGAGAGGGCTACGTACGCCGGGAGCACGGGTGGCCGCGGTGGGGCCATGGTGGTGCGGTGGGGGCTGTTTCGCCGCGGGTTAGAGTGTATTTTCTGGCCAAATTATCGAAATCCGATCATCACCTTATGGAATCAAAGCTTGTGTAAATCTCTACAGTAAGTTCAAAAGAATCATTCGATTTCATTAAGAGGATTAGGAGAAATTGAGGAGAGAAATTTCGTGTATTTCTGGCCATAGAAAGGGTATGGCAGCGGCTACAAATATGAAGGAGGGATTAGGGTTCTAATTTGTCTAATATTTATATTATTATATTCACTAATTACCCATTAAGGCTCGTTTATCAACTTTGTCCGATTTCAGCCCAACGACTGTCGTTCTTACCTATTTACCCTCATTCCGGACTCATCTGGCTATGTCCCGCAGCCCCAAACGACTGTTTTGACCCGGGTTTATTTAATTTAACATATTTACTTTTATTTTTAATTCAACCATACGAATAAATTCACCGGGGCAACATACGAACTCACAAAAATCCAGAAAAATTAATTCTGGCTTTGTTTTGACGATACGGTCCTAACAAAATTAATTTCATCGAATTCTGAGCCTATTTGAAAAATGGCCTTTTTCAAGTCGATTAAAATTGACCGAAATTGACAAAACACATTTTTTTTTGCCACTGTCACAAATAAATTCTAAAAATTCGGGAAAATTAAACTTAAAAATAATTTGACATTCTGAATCCAACAAAAGTGGTTTCGTCGAAAACAGAGGTCGTTTGTAAAATGACTATTTTCAAGGCGTATATATTAAATATTAAAAATACATTTTTAAGCAAATAATTTTCGAAACTCGAAATATATAAGTGTTTGTACTTTTTAAATGCAGAAACATCATTCTGAACTCAATGGAAGTGGTTTCGAGTCCAAATTACTCTGTATGCAAAAAGTAGCATTTTTGACCTTTATATATTATGTATATAAATTTCATAGCGACCTTTCTAAATTTTAATTTTGGCATAACTTACAAATTACAAACTGAATTCTAAATTTCTTAAATTCATTATAAAGATATCATCAATACGGTTCCAGCGTTTCTCGTCTAATTTTGACTTATAATGAATTTTATAAATTTTTCCAAAGTTGAAAAACGAATTTTGAAATTACCGCGCCATTTCGGGCTCGGAATAGAATTAATATAAATTTTAAGTTTTACTTCAAATAAAATAAATTTTTTAATCTTTATTATTTAAAATAAATGATTTTAAATATCAAAAACTCATTAAAATAACTTAAAATAAAAATTTTACATTAGACCCAAAATTCAGGGTTGTTACACTCTCCCCCACTTAAAAACTTTTCGTCCTCGAAAAGGAACGAAGATAAAAAGTTGTTTAATTAACTAACAAAATTTTCATTCTTTTATTGATTTCAATAATTTTATTTGTTGATTTACTTTTCAAAAAACATCTTTTCTAAGATCGGATTATACAAATACGTTAATTATAATCTTGGCACTCTCAACTCATTCTAGGGCATTAGTAACCTCATCTCTAACGAGTTTTCTCAATCTAGGATACTGCTGATCCTATCTCTAATGAGTATTATTATTGGATATTACTAATCCAATCTCTAATGAGTCTTTTTTTTAGTTCTAACGAGTTGTACCCCAATGATTTGAGCTAACCAGAGCTCTGATACCAACTGTAACGGCTCGGAATTTTCCCAGACTCAACCGATCGCAAAATCGACTAAGACCATTCAAAACCCGAATACGTTAACTCTGGGAATACAACAACATCAGAACAATAACAGAAGACTTTTATAAACATTACAATAATGTTACATCAGAGTACAAAACATATCAGAGTACATTGAATAAAATTACAGCGAAAGATAAAGTTCAGTAAATTAATACAATACACAGCGGAAGACTTTCTATGCTCTAGAAACAGCTTTAGTCTTCGATCCAGAATCCTGCTCAAGAGATAAATATCTGCAAAAAGCTACTCGACTGCCCGTGTGGAAAAGACGGCACCTGAGTTTGCAAAGTGAAACAAACTACGAGTCAGTCATGGGAGTGGTGTGAGAATTCTTAACTAATATAACTAATAGCAATAAGGCAAATACAAGGACCACGCCGCTAACGCGGAACGGGTTTTATTCCAATGGATTGTCGGTGCATAAATTAAAGTAAATCGTTAAACAACGCAATGCTTTTTAGAAAAAAGGAATCATCAAAAGACTCAAGTCCCATCACACGATGCAACGAAAACCAGATGATAGAGTTTTACCTTATGATGGTTAAACATGCTTGGTAGGGAAAAAAAACGGGTTTGACATTATTGCTAGTGTATGTAAGTTTCAAAAACATTTCAAAGTAAATGTATCAATCCTAGGAAGCATAGCTACCATATACTATGCCTCCATACTAATAATACAATCAAGTCCGTAGGTTCGTATTGGGAATTAGGTTTCCATCATGAGTCAAGGCTAGGAACGATCTCCTTACTGATTCGAGACACTCTAGCTAATGTCTCGGGATCCCCCGCAGTGAACCCTTGGAAAGCTGCAGGGTTGGTCCACACATACGATTTTGCAGATTGGCAATTCCTGAACACACGTTTCCCGGTCCTATAGGACCTAATATCCGAGGCGCCTCATTCCATCATCCACATAAGTAAAATGTCGGGCCGTGTAAAACCCAAACTGCAACAACCCGGAAATGCGAGCCAGTTTAAATTTTTTTATTTTGGAAATTTTAATGAATTTTGAATATTTAAAATAAACTACTTTAAATAATAACGACGAGAAGTTTATTTTGAATAGAATTAGAACGTATATATTTATATACATTGTCGTTAGAATATAAATAATTATATATAATTATAGAAGGAACTGAAAATGGCGCGGTAGTTCGATAATTCGATTTCAAATTTCAATTGAACATACCGGGAGCAAAATAAACAGGATTTTGGCGAAACCAAAAATATTAGAATCTAGTTGAGAATATCTTTCCAACGAATCTGAAAAATCGGAATTTCATAGTGAGAATCAAAAGTTATGCCCAGTTGAAAATTCAGAATAGTCGCTATGTAAATTATACATGGCCCAAAAATATTAGAATCTAGTTGAGAATATCTTTCCAATGAGTTTTGTATCAACGATTAGACCAATGATTGGTTCGACGATTAGATCCGGGATACGACAACCTACTTTTTAGATCTACGGGACGACGGAAGGGGAATGGGTGAGGAATTTTTCTACTTCGTCTCTGTAGGTGGACAATAGTTAGGGATTGTATGGGTATGGAAGGGATAATGGAAATAAATTTTGGGGAAAGAAGCGGGCAGGAAGGTGTGAAAAATAAATGGTTATGGATTTTGAGTGTTGTTTTGGCAGTGGGAGCGGTTTTGGAGCAACACGGAGGGAACGGTTTGAAGAATAATAAAGTGGAAAAATGGACTGCGTAGCAGATGCATAATTTTGAAATGCTACGATTCCACGGCGCCCACGTTAGTAACGTTGCTATTTCGTTTTCTATTATAGATAATATATATATATATATATATATATATATGTATACATAGCTCAATTCAGTCGAACGACGTCTCAGCTCATCCAGTTGCACTGGCATTGTTTTCATTCAATTTTGTATTAAACATTTCTCTTGATCCAAGTGTTTGGATTTTAACATATTTATTATCGTTGGAATAATCTTTTCAAATCGAATCCAACGGTTCTAGTTTCAGGAAAATTCGATGGTCGGATCTCCCGGTATACTCGTTTAAACTTACGAGTTGAAAAAGCGAACTAATGTTGCGTGATTCATTTAATTAAATTTCTACTTGTCGTACATAAATATATTTCATTAAACGGCTTACAAATTGTTTAATTCACTAAATATCTGGCTAATGCCCTTAAATTTTGGAAAATTTTGCCATAATCTCCTTTGTACGGAGTGCTAAAAAAAATCTTATATGGCCTAAAAAGGCTTCAATAAATCACAGTGTATTAATATAACATGTTTACACTGATGTGTAAAAATAAATCATCTCAATGCCCGTGTGGAAAATAAAAATCATGTGAACATCCATTATGCCTTACACACCACCCCCATGCAATGTGTACAATTTAATTACCTTAATTCCCATGTACCGTAACCATGCAAGAGTGACACATATTTTTTGTCACCTCCTGACTTGTGTAGAGTTTATTATTAAATCCTGTAAAAAAATTCATAGGTTTAATTTAGTCCACATCATGTCCTCTGCTCACATCTGAACAATATGCAGTATATCTGATCTCCAGCCATTTGTTCTCGTCGTATAGCGTCAAATAATTGAATACAACACGGTTCACATCATATAAGAATCAAGCAACTACATGCTTATATGGGTATGTTGGGCTATGCTTATGTTATGTAGTCCAATACCCGATTTATATCCTATGGTATTGTTTGATTAATCCGGAAACCAACACTCGCATACACTGCACACACAGTAGTTATAAATAAATAAATACTCAACATCCAATGTCATTTAAGGCGTCACAAGTGTCCATCCACGTAGTATGAAATGCGAGTGTCACATATTCGTACAACGCTTCTAATACAAATGATTTGTGAATAATTCAAGTGTTGAACTAACAAGAATATCAGTGAATGCATATAAGCAGTAATGAACATCAACAAACATGATTAAATATTTTTAATCGCCCTTATTAGTTAAAAATCACATATTTAACTAACTAAAATTTATGTCATCGCATACACTAGCTAAAAATAACATTTTTAACTAATTAAAATTTATGTCATCGCATACACTAGTTAAAAATCAAATTTTTAACTAACTAAAATTTATTTCATCGCTTACACTAGTTAAAAATCATATTTTTAACTAACTAAAATTTATGTCATCGCTTGCACTAGTTTAAAATCACATATTTAACTAAGTAAAATATATGTCATCGCATACACTAATTAAAATCACATTTTGAACTAACTAAAATTTATGTCATCGCTTGATAAATTTTATTTCATAGCTTACACCAATCGTTTAACTAAACAATTATTCACAACTGTTCATACACTAATCTACCCATTTCTAAAGTGAGATTAGATTTCTCACCACGAGTTCCACTCCACCAAAACTTTAGCGCAAAGGAATGCGACTTTGCAGAGCTTCTATATGGCTTACCAGAGGTCCAAAGAGCTCAAACTTCGTTCCAACACCTTCTAACAGTTGGATACTAGTAGATCCGAGAGTATCAAGCTAAATGGAGGAGGAAAAGGAAACAAACAGGGCACCCGAAAACCAAAGCTCCGCTATCCGTAATTTATATGGTGAATGGAGGGTGTTTTTGAAGTCGTAAAGGGTGTATGAAGTGATGTAGATGTGGTAGGAAGGTGTAGGAAGTGTCTGAGAGGAGAAAAATGTGATTTAAGTGAAATAAGAGAGGGGAGGGCTAGGGGGGTTTGGTCGTGGCCTAGGGGAGGGCGCCGGCGGTTGTAATGTCTTGTATTTTTGGTAGTCAAATATTTTTTATAGGAAGTTGGTAGTCAAATATTTAATTTAATTTATTATTTTAAATATTAAATTTGGAGTATTAATGAATTATAATATTGAATTTGTTTATTTAAAACGACATTTGAACGTCAAATTTATATATAATATAAATCGAGCTCGAAATAGCACGGCAGTTCGCAATATTGAGTTTTGAACTTCAATTGTATATACATGATCTGATATAAGTCGGATTTCTGTGAAACAAGAAATATTGAAATCTTATCGAATATAATTTTTATATAGACGAGAAAAATCGAGATTTCGTGTTATAAATTGTTAGTTACGTCCAATTCAAAATTTAAAATGGAATTCATTATTAAAATATAACATTTATTAATTAATATAATAGGGTTTTAATATATATTTAGGTATCATTTGACTCAAAATTTTGACATCGAGTTCTATAATCTGTGTTGTTTATATTTGAAGATATACGGTAATTTTATTTGGATAATAATAATTTATTATTTTTTTATTTGATTATTTTTTATTTTTAATAATATTTTATTCGATATTTTATAAGCCTTAAAAATAGTCATTTTTACAAAAAGTCTCAGTTTTCGATGAAATTAGTTTCATTGGAACCGTAATGTTTAATTATTGTATGGTATTAAGTTTTGTGGCAAATCGATGTCGTATGTGACAACAACAGCCGTAAACGCCCAATTATTTTCTATAGCGCGTAATTAATTTAATTTAATTTAATAGAGAGGTATTTGTGTATAACTTGAGCAAATGATAGAATTAAGCCACGAAACCAATGTCGTTGAGTTCGTATCGACGTTTAGAGTTAGAATAGGCAGGCAGTTTGTTATTTTGGACATCGGGTATTTCGACGTCTAAAATAGCGTTGTTTGACATGTAAAAATAGCGTACTAGGTAACAGTCTTGGAATATGACGAAACTTGTGTCAATGGATACGTATTAATTAATTATTGTAAGATTTCAATTTTCGTATCAATCGGATTTACCGTTTGTTCGTGGCAACAATAAACGCCTTAATCATTTATATTATTTTGGTCAATTTTGATAGTGGTAAATTTAAAGGAATAAAGGACTAGCCAAACGAACTTCGATTTTAATGACATAAATTTCATTGGATCCGTTAGGAAAAGGTCTAGTATAATTTCAAAGTTTCAATTTATTTGGATTTATTTTGTGATCATGGGAATTTTAAATGCGTGATTTTTAGTATGTGATTTATAAAAGACTTTTCACAGACGAGCTTGGAATTTGATGAAATCTGTCCCATCATGTCCGGAATATTTTTCCATGCTAAGATTACAAGATTCATTTCGATTGGAGGTCGTATACGGGATTTATCGTGTTACTTCACGATGAAGTATCGTATAATATTATTTAATTTAAAAGGTTACGTATATAAACTCTTAAACTGGTCATAACCCTGGTATTTCGTTCACTTTGGTCAACTCTTAATACAACCGACATTTTCGTTTTAACAGATGATAATTCACAACTTAATCCTCCATTTTTCTTCAAATCGATTACTCGAAATCAAAGCCACGTAACTACAAACTTGTTTAACTAAATAAGATCTACAGCTTCACCGGAAGAGATCAACATTGGTGAGCGACAGTGGCCAGAATCGACCCTGAAAGATGTCCACATTCAAACTGAATTAAGAGGAGGTGGGGATTTTAAATTGCTACTGGCGGAGGTTGTTCACATGGAGGCTAGTGGGATGGTAACGTCTAATCGACACCTAAGGTTCGGGAGGAAGAACTATGGGTGATGAACTGTTGTGCGTATAAGTCGATGGAGCTGCCTGGAAAATTGCAGAAGGACAGAAACAAACAAGGGGAAATCAAAAACAAGGATTGGCAAAATTAAACAAAACAAAAAGGAGAGGATTTTGAACCATTGTTTTCAGAAAAGGGGTAGTAATCGGCTACATTATTATTGATAATATAAATAGTGTGCTGCTATTCACACCCCACTTTAGACTAGTGACCACCTTTAAAAATTTAATAGATTGAGTTATTTTTAACCTACTTCTTACCACCACTTTCTGTCTTTTCACTCAATCACTACCAACCGAAAGCTTCAACTAAAACCATTGAATTATTTCCTTCCGCGAAATAAGCTGTTGCATTCCCATCCTTTCCATCAATAAGCAATAAATCACATATTCCCTCTCTCCGTAATTTTCCATTTCACACAAATAGGCCACCTCAGAACCTAACGTTGTAGAAGCAGTGTGAAACGCCCGAGGTGAAGTGGATCTCCTACTGGAGATGAACAGTAAGGCTGAGGTTAGGGAGGGTCAACTGCGGGATGATTGGCTCGGACGATTATCGGGAGGAGATTGATGGGTGAGGATCGAGGGAAAGGCTGTGACTGTCGGGTGGTAGTTAGATGAGGCGATGCGGGGAGGTCTTGGCAGCGCTGTGGAAATTCATGGAGGAGTTAACTTTGGTTCACGGTGGAGTGGAAGAAATGGGTTCTGTTGACGAAAGGTCATGCTGGAGTTGCATTCGGGCTAGGCCAACAGCCATCGAGGGTCTGATAGATAGTGGAAGAAGAGAAGAAGATGGAGAGAGGCATGGTATATGGTGGATTTTTTTAAGTGGTATTCACAAAGGAGAAATAAAATTAGAGGTGGTGGCCATTTAAAATTTGAATAATTTAAGTGGTATAAAGAAGTAGAGATGCATAAAGAAGAGGTGGCCTTTAGTAGAGGTGGCCAGAAGTCTAGAGTGGGGTGTGAATAGCAGCACACTATAAATAATGTGTTAACCGTTTATAATTCATAAGATTAATTTGTTATTATATATAATCATGGACAGGTGGGTTAACGTGCTCGGATAAATGGAACCATGTGATCCCATTTTGGAACGAAGTACGGTAGAGTGAAGCTTGGGAAAGAACGATGAAGCATATATTAGGAGCAGTATACAAGCAAAAAGAAATTAGGGTCGGCCGATCGTTGTTAAAACATATTTAGGTTTAAATAATTAGTAATTTAATAGTTAACTCTTAATTATATATGCATTAACTTATGAACTGTCGCAGGTATTTCTTCTCTTGTTCTGAACGAGTGAACGAACGAATGAAGATAGTACTGATCATCCCATTTTCATAAAACGTAAATTGTCGGCTGACCATATTATAATCTAAGTAATTAGTTTAAAATGTGTTTAATTATTAAGGCATAATTTTTATAATTAAATAGTATATTAACTTAAACCATATATGGATGTAGGCACCTTGTCGTGAGTTTGAAGGAAACAGTCGCGTGAATGGGGAAGAACAAAAAACTATGGATCTTTATTCTTGGAAATAAAAACATAATTAATTTGTTTAAATTAAAGTTTAATTAAATTAGTTAAGGGTTAAACTAGAATTAGGAATTTAATTATTAATTAAATTAGCGTTAGAATAAAATATTGATAACTAAATAATATGATACTAGAATTGGACAAACGGACGCTGTTGGACTCGCATCGACGAACACTACATTGTGGAACAGGACTGGACAGAATTGGAATCAACTGTGATTGTCAGTTAAATTAAAAGCTAGTTTAATTTAATTGAAATGAACTGTTTTAACCATGAATCGGATCAAGGTGAGTTAAACTCACTCAGTACTTCCCACCTATATTTTATATAAGTCGGTTTTTTATTTGTGTGTTATGGTTGCTAATGGTTCAAAGTTTGTTAATTTTATATTCTTATATTGATTAAACCCATGGAATTAAATGGTTGTTTAATTTCAACGAAATGCCAAATCATTATTTTAACGATTGGACCCAATTAAGGTAACTTACCTTATTGGTCATGTTTATAAAATAAACGTGTTTAGTTTATGAATTTTTAATTGCTATGGTTGTGTTAAATATATTGGTTGATATTGAATCGTTGTTATTGACTGTTATGAAACCATTATTAATTTGAATTAAATGATTATATTGAGATAACGTATTTGAATACGTGGAAGAACAAGTTGGAGGGATCCAACGGGATTCCTCAAGTATATTTAATGTTATTTATTTTCATATTTTCATTATATAAACTATTCTTACTAGATTATCGATTTGGCTGTTGACCGTTGACCTGAAATTCAACATTTATTTTTTTTAAATCAATGGGCAATATTGGTTGAGTAATTGGCAGTACATGGCCGATAAATCAATCGGTTTCTAAATATGAATTTACCGTCAGGTAAATTGATGGAAGTGAAGTTATAAAATTTATTTTACAACCGAAGATAGATTTTACGATTTATTGTTCTGAATAAAAGTTATTAGAAGGAAATAAATATTTATTATTTACTATTTAACTTTATATTTAATTATTAAATGATTTTATAAAGTAAATTCTGATATCAATTAGATTTATAAGCAATAGAGTAGAAAATTAACCTAACGCTTAAGAGTTGAATAATTTATTTTTTAGAAAAAAATAAATGAAATTTATTTAACTTAATTATATTATTAATTAATTAAAAGGAAGGACCAATTGAGTTTAGTTATCAAGATAACATTGTTTTGAGTTGACTAAGTTAACTGTTTTAATTTGGGGCTGGTTATTGAATAAATTTGTTTTGAATTAATCTGGTGAAATAGTTTAACGAATATTTTTTTTATTTTAACACGATTTTAAAATGGGGATTTATTATTTATTTTCGTAAATAAAGAAATTAACTACTTCTACAGTAGTTAATAATTGAATTAAGTTATTATTTTAACAATAATATAAGAGATTACTTTAATTTGGAATTCATTTTAAAAGTAATCGAAGTTGAAATAGAATCTAATTAAATTGTGAAAGGAGTTTTATGAATAAATTTGTATTAAAACCCGGGTTTTTATAACAAAGTTAAAAATAGGATTTTTAAGCAAATACGATAGCTTAAATTAAATGTTTACTTAATGTTAAATAAAGTAAAAACAAAAATTGAGATAAAAAGGGTTTACGTTAAACCACAGTGGTATAAACAAAGTTTATAAAGGAGACGAGATGTTGATAGGTTAATTTTCAAATTAACGTTACTTAATAATGAAATTAGGGAAAAGGGGAAACTGAAACAAGATTTTAAAGTAGAAAATGGTCAAATGGATTAGAAAAAGGGATTATTAAAAGTGAATCTAGTAAAGAAGTGAGTAATAGGATCTTATAACCAAATATGGAATATTAAAACGAAATTGCTTAAAGAAGAAAATATAAAATAGGTGATGTTTTTAATAAGCAATTACTTAATCGATGAATTAATAAATAATGGTTTTCTTCGAGAAGGAGATTTTCAAAGCAAAGAAGGCCTTATAAAACCGTATTTTGAATAAAATAGTTAATTGGGATTTGTTTGATATTAGAATGAAATATTGATGTTTGAATTACAACTCATTTCTATCTTAAGATAAGAATGTAGTTGATCAAGGTCTGAGATGTAATTAAAATACCCCAACTTGAGCGACTTCAGGATTTTTTGAGGATGATATTAGTTGTAATGGTAAAGACGTATAGAAGGATTGTAACAACCCAGAATTTTAGAACCAATTTCAAATTTTTATTTTTGCAATTTTAGTGGATTTTGAATATTTTAAATGATTTATATTAAATAATAACAACTAAAAAAATTAAAACGAAGTTAGAACGTATAAATTTATTTTAATCATAAAACAAGCATGAAATGGCGCGGTAGTTTGAAAATTCAATTTTAAATTTCAATTGAATGTTTAGAATTCAAAGTAAATCGGATTTCAATAAAACCAGAAATATTTGAATCTGTTTAATAATATCTTTCTAACAAATGTGAAAAAATTGAGATTTCACTTTATAAATTGAAAGTTATGTCCAATTTAAGATTAAAAGTAGTCGCTATGGAATTTATATATATTTTTATATAATATATAGCCCTTAAAAATTAGCATTGTTTTTATAATAAAATTAGCATTGTTTTTAAAATAAAATTAGCACTGTTTTTAAAAATAAAATTAGCATTGTTTTTTAAAATAAAATTGGCATTGTTTTTAAAAAAAAAATTGCATTGTTTTTAAAAATATAAAAATTAGCATTGTTTTCTAAAATAAAATTAGCATTGCTTTTAAAAACAAAATTAGCATTGTTTTTAAAAATATAAAAATTGGCATTGTTTTTAAAATAAAATTAGCATTTTTTTAAAACCAAATTAGCATTGTTTTTTAAAATAAAATTAGCAATGTTTTTAAAATAAAATTAGCGCTGTTTTTAAAATAAAATTAGCATTCTTTTTAAAAATAAAATTAGGATTGTTTTTAATAAAAAAAATTAGCATTGTTTTTAAAATAAAATTAGCATTGTTTTTAAAATAGAAATAACAAGATAAAAACATGATTTCTATGTATATAGCTTCGATTTAAAAATATGATTTTTAAATATATGAAATAGCAATGATTTAAAAATGTGATTTTTAAAAATGAATTAGCATTGTTTTATTTTCAGTTTTAAAAATATAAGAACATCGAATAAAAAAGTGATTTTTATCTATATATCATTGTGATAAAAATGTGATTTTTAAGTAGAAATAGCATTATCTAAAAATGTGATTTTTTTAATATAAACCGCGTGAAACAGATTGCGATGGAACTGATTGGAAGCGGAACGGAATCCAAATCGTCCGCTAAAGAATGACGGAGTGGAAACCAAAGGTGAGAACTCTTTCTCACTCTAATTATTACAGTTAAATATATATTAGGATGCAGACGGTGCTTAGTAGCACCCGACACCATTGATTGTATAAATCATTGATGTTTGTTTGGATTGAATTGACAGTATTGTATTCATGTGTTGAGTAAAATGTGTGAACAATAAAAATATCATTTTTATTGAATAAATGAATAATATAAAATATTCATGTTTTGAATAAAATATATTATCGTTAAAAATATAATTTTTAGCGTATATATGAACGACATAAAATTATCATGAAAAGAAAATAAATATTCATTTACAAATCGGGCAGTTTGTTTATGTACACGTATTTAAATAATATTGATTGAGACGATAAGTTTTACACATCGTCCAATTACACAAATAATAATCAGTATTTGTTGTTTGAAAACCCCACACGGGTATTGGGATGATATTGAACATACACTAATTCCAATATTTAGTTGTATGTCAATTCATGGGTTGACATGCTGTAATAAGCGTTAATTATTTATTTTTAAGGCTTATACTGTTGTAAATTGCACTCTGGATGATGGTTGATTGTGTATCATTTTTGTTATGTACATGTGTTGTATGAAATCCATATAAATAACATTATATGGTAATTGACTATGTATGACTCCAATTCAGGAATAAAGAATACTTTAAAATAACGAATATTCTAAAATAACGAATATTTTAAAATAATATTCAATAAAGTATTAAAAAATATGAATTTGATGTCCGATTTTGGATGGATGCGAAATTATTAAAATATGTGAAGCCGTGTGGGTCAATTATGCATCATTTTGATGAGAAAGACATTTATATTGATTTTATTCATTTTTATAAGTAATATCGAAAAGGAGAAGATTTGAAAATCTAATGTTTTGACAATATTATCATTTTAGTATTATAATGATATGGAATACTCAATTTCGGTTTAAAATTGGAAATGAAGCTGGAATCGTTTTAAAAGGAATTTATAACCGATTTATAAAATATGTTTTAAACGGAAATCGATGAAATATAATATATATACATATATATTATATATATTTAATGGCTTGAATAGAACGCGCCACGCAGTGATCGTTCGCGAATTTCGACTATTTACTTCGAACTGACATTACGGGAGATACGACCGTTGGATTCTCCTAAAACTGGAACTGTTGGATTTGTATCGAAAAAAGCTTTCCAACGAATATAAGAGATTTGAAATCTAGTGGGTGAATTTGGAATTATGTCCAAATCAAATTTGGAAAAGGTCGATGTAAGTGCAGTTCGATGACAGTTTATGGAAATCAACTGTACAGACCTTGATAAAATTATTAAAAATATTAATAATTTATTTAAAAATCATAATAAATGATTTGGAAAGAATTACGATGATAAATTCCACATTTGAAAAGATAAAAATATATTTTTATCCAAATGAACTAGTTATTAACAAAAATAATAATCCAATATTTTTAAAGAAATAAATTGGATTTGAAATGATCTTAAAAATAACCAGAATTTTCCAATAAATAAATTTGAATGGAAATAACCTTCAGAATGTTTCGATATTGGACTCCGTGGTTATACTGGTATTGTTATGGGAACTTGAAAGTTATAGATATCATTATTCCCAATACGATATCCGTTAGTTTCAGAATTTGATATTGAATATAAGCCGATATAATTTCTATTTAGAGCCTTGTGTTTAATATTAAATTGGACTTTGGGTTTGTCGTGAACGGTGTCTTAAATAACATTGTTCTTAAACCCAGTTGAGAAAAGAATAAATCTTTTAATTAAGATTTAGCAAAGTTTTCCTATTAATTAATATTAAGTTGGAACTGAATAAAAGAATGTGATTTTGGCCTTGTCGTGAATGGTGTCTTCAATAACACTGTTCTTAAATCTCGTGTTTAAAGGATAAACCTTTTAATTAAGATTATTTGAGTTTCCATTTATATTTAGTAATTGGAATAAAATGGAATGTGAATTGGGTTTATCGTGAACTGTGTTTTAACAACATTCGTTCTTTAACCCAATTAACAGTGAAATGTGATTTGGAATTTATAAATCTTCTTATTAAGATTTAACGGAAATTTTTCAAAAGTAAAGTTTTCCAATTTAATAAAATAAATTGGAATGGAATTCGATTTGGTAATAATCGAAGTGAACTTCCGTGGAGGAAGGGTGTTAGTATATATTGAATTTAAAAAGCTTTGCCGTTATTCTATCTATATTAATTGTTGGATATGGGAGTTTATATCGATTATATATATTGATCTATTTTCCTTGAAGATTCCATAATTAACGGAATGTGATTTTGGGTTTATCGTGAACTGTGTTTTAAATGACATTGGTTCTTTAAGCCAGATAAAGATAGGATTAAAACTAAGTGGTGTTTTAGTGAATCTTTAATTAGATTGAAATATGAATGTGATAATTTAAATTATCAAATTTGGGAAATGATCGAGAATGGAGTATCACTAGTTTTGCTCCAAGCGGTAGTTAAATATTTAATTAGATTTGAATGTGAAATGGTAATTAATTTTACCAATAACACCATGGTGTTAGATATGGAGCACTACCAGTTTTGATCCCTGGGATGAATAGGTTGGGATTAGGAAAAAAATAAATGATTTCTTCGCTAAGCTTCGCTAATCCAGACTAGTTTGGAAAACCTTAATTTGGCTTAAATTGTGAGAAGAATATTTGAATAAAAGAATATTCTGGATTGGAATGAGGCGTATGTTGTGTTTTTATGGCACTTATTTATAAGATACGCGAGTTATTCAGAAAGACCGGGTTATACCCATTCTGAATAATTGATATGACGATGAAGACGGAGGTTGAAGACTGGAGGTCTTCACATCATTTGAATGATTACTGATATCTTGATTGGGATGTACACCCAAGACGAAGTAATAAGTGGTGATCGTCCAAACGTACTTGGAGATCGACCAGATATGCAAGGGCATCTCTCCTATATTGGACATATGGGACGAGGAATAAGGTGCCTCCGGTTTCGTTCAGACCCAGAACGGACTTGCAAATGGATAGTGTGCCGGAAATTGTATTCCTTTATACTGTGTTCATTGATCTCTGCTAGATATATATCTGTTTGGTGGCGGAGAATTTATTCTCTTGCTTAATGCCCTTCGCTGAGACGTATGAGGATAGAGGTTATATATCAGCAGAAATCAGTGGTACGGTATGGATTGACTGTGTGGCATGCTGAGATGCATGTGATCAAGGCTATTGTTGAAAAGTAGAGCCTTGTGGTTGATGATCAAAACACGACTTTAAATAGCGTAGCTTTGTGTAGGGTTAGTTCGCGAGTTTCACATCCTTGTATGAACCTAAAACCACTACGACAAAATGTGTTATTAATAACGCTATTTAATAAAGCGTTAGCCTAAAGCGTTATGGTTTACAAATAAGTTTATACTTCCCAAGTCAATTTCATTTCACAAATCTTGTAACACTCCCTAACATATTGTAAAATTTTGGTCTCCCTCCGAAACTATTTTGTTTCCCTCCTGCCACAGAATTATTTTTTATTTTCTATCAACAAAACATTTCGTCTCCCTCAAAATCTTCGTTCCCCCTCAAAAACCACAACTTCCCTCTTGTTCTGTGAGAAATCAAGCTTCGCTCTCTTGTTGTGAAGAGTCCGCATCTGATTGCCTTCCTGGTCTCCGCATCTGAAGAAAATGTGTTGGAACCCTAATTTCAATTATTCTGGTATGCACAACTGTGAATAAAATTATTGTAGAAGAAACTATATATTTTCTTTGATTTGGTAATTGAACATTTATAGTTGGAACCGACCAAGTTTTGCAATAGGAAATGCTGTGGGTAATTACGCGAGATTAGGTACCTTACTGATGGTGTTCTTCATCGTGAAAGTCTCTCTAGTTCAGATTCAAATCGATATTTGAGTACAAGCAGTTCAAATGGCAATTAACTAAGAAAGCTGCTCAAGTTTTCTACCTACATTTTGCATTGAAAAAGTGTTCATTTATTGAGGAACTATATTAAAAACAAAAGCATGTATGTTTGAGATATCATTTTGGTTTATATTTTCTTTCACATGTTAACCTACACCAGCGAACCATTTGTTGTTATGATTTTGTGCCAACAAAGTAAAATCTCGAAGTTTTTGGTTTGACATATTTATCATTACTGCTAATGCGAAATGTTTCTCTTAGGGTGCTAAAATTGAAATGAATGTTTCAAGCATTCATCAATCACACTAATCCTTCCAGATCTGAATTTGAAATGTTTTTATATTTTAGAACTGGCCATTAGGAAGAAAAATATCATAGTTAGAATTTTAATCTTAAAGAGCTTCAAATTAAGAACCAGGAAATTTTCAATTTCTAATTACTACTCACTACGTTAATTAACCACAAAAAAAATCAAAAATGTCCACAATGTTATATACCCGAATTGAAAAGTAGTTTGTAAAATTCTCAAGGCACGTGAAAGGAGCTTGAATGATTATTTTCTTTACAATAGCGCACACATATACATATATAAAATTCATAAAATTCCAAAGAAAAACTGGGATGATTTGAATTATAAAAAGTTCCTTTATATGCTACAATATATTTATTTTGGCAGTGACATACTGCTTGGGCTGGTGAAGCGTTAAATCATGTATCGTTCTCCAGACCTGAAGGGTCTTATAACATTAATGGCTTTGGATGACGTAAAGGTATCAATTTTTTTCTCAGGCTATCCAGTTTTGAATAATCTAGCACGTTATTTCCTATGAGAAGTTATATAGCATTGATCGCCCTAAAAGTTATCTTGAATCCTCACTCAAGAATGTTCTAGATATTCATATGCACCAACATCTTGGATATATTTGGATATTCACGGTAGGATAGGATGATTTAGAGAAAACTATGTCAAAATTGTTGGTATAAGAACTACAACATTATGAAGAAGAGATAGAAAAACAGTAATTTTAGGGAGAAGCACTTTTATTTCTTAATTGGTAAAATAGCCCAAAACAATGACAAATACTCATGGATGCATTATTTATATCATAAGAAAGAAACACAAGTTTCTAAAAGACATCAGCTAGTGCATGTGAATAGGTACTTCTGTGAATAGGCACTGCAAGCTTTAACTACTCCTTGAACTCAGCAAACTACTGTGAACTGTCATCATAAAAAACTACATCTGTAGCACACCGTATTTTCGATGAACGTCAAGGTAACAAATTAAAGTATACTTAATTTTTAAGAGAAGAATTAAGGGAAACAGGTTACACCATTGCGTTCGTCTCGGAATTCTGCTTGCGTTAGAGTCCGAATTTGTGTAAATCGGACTCCGTATGAAGAAGTTATGAACTTTATAAGTTTTAGAGGTTTAAATAAAACAACTCAGGTTTGAAATTTGAAATTCAAATCAGGCATCCGGGCTGGGCGGGAAATTTCCAGCCCAGGACCCAGGTCGACCAGGGGGTCGACCTAGGGGTCGACCTGGGGGTCGACCTCCCCCTTATTTCCAGATCCGAGGACAGATTCATTTTTCTGCATCTGGATGCCCGTTCTGACCAGATTCGTTGATCCCTATGCTATATGAACACCCCTAAGGATACAGTTTTCTCTACACAACTTCATTTTTCCTATACTCTACCCTAATTCATAACAAAATAAATCTAAGACGGGGTTATGCTGCTCAAATCCTTCGTAGAAATCAAGTTTAGAATTCTAGTAGAGATTCAAAAGCTAATTCAACGACTTCAACAACTATTTATAAGAATCAAATCAAATCTAAATTAGAATAAAAAATAGTATACTTCAAAGAAGATCTATTCAGTTTCAGAATACAGATCCCAGAATTCAAGACCCTTCTATATTTTGTAAGTTCCTGTTGCTTTCAGAAATAAAAGTTAGTTGTGATTCTGACACTGTAATAAATCTGAATATGAGATTATGTTTATTTCTATCTGTCTTTCTATATTCGTTGGATCTTTCTCGTTGATAATATTATGTCCATTCTTTGTCTCTTCTTTCCTTCTTCCCTTTTTGTTTTATAGCCAGGCTACTGCGAGCCTATGTCAGATTTCATAAGAGATGAACGTATGTTGGAAATAAAATTGGGCATACAATATGATTTGGACATGACTAGAGCTAAAATTTGGGGAAAAGTATTAAATTGTGTATAATTGGGCATAATTGAGTAGTAACTGATTTGAGGACGTAACACATGTTGTATTTAAAACATAAAGTATTGGACATATGACTTGGGATTTGAGGCATAAAGTATTGGACATATGACTTGAGATTTAGAACATAAAGTATTGGACATATGACTTGGGATTTGGGGCGTAAATTGAATTGTAAATATAAGGCATAGTACATGTTGTGGTTTAAGATCTAAAATTGGGGCATATATATGTATGATATAGTTTATGATTTGGAAGAAGAAGACTAGTGTGTATAGTGATGTATGGCTTAGGCATGAAAACAAGATTTGCCTTTGTTTTGTAAGTCAGTTACTTTTTGGTACAAACCCAAAAATACCCACCCTTTGAATCGACCATAAACCATACAGGTCTGAACCAAAAGTCGGAAATCTTCGAATACTTTAACCTTGGGAATACAACACATTAGTACAAATAACAAAAGACTTTTATTACATCATAATAATGCAACATCAGAGTACAGAATATCAGGGTACATTGGATGAATAATACAGCAGAAAATTAAATTACAATAAATGTAATACACCGCAGCGTAATAAATAAACTGATACAGCGGAAGACTATCAATACTCTAGACACAGCTTTAAGCTTCGATCCTGGATCCTGCTCAACATATCTACAAAATAAGCTATTCGACTGCCCGTGTGGAAAAGAGGTCACGCAAGTTTGAAAAGTGAAACAAACAACGGGTCAGTCATGGGACTGATGTGAGAAATCTTTACTTAATTTAATTAGTAATAAGGCTAATCACAGGACCACGCCGCTAACGCGGAACAGGTTTACTTCATTGGATTGCCAATGCATAAATAAAGTAAATCGTTAAACAACGCAATGCTTTTTAGAAAAATGAAACCATTATAAGACTCAGGTCCCATCACACAATGCAACACAAGCTGGAGGATAGAGTTTTACCTTATAATGGTAAAAAAATGCTTGATATGATAAAACGGATTTGATATTATTATTAGTGTATATATGTTTTAAAAACATTTCAATCATAATGTATCAATCATAGACGATATAGCTACCATATATTATGTCATCGTACTAATTCTACAATCAAAACCGCATGGGGTCGTATTGTAAATTGGGTTTCCATCAAGAGTCAAGACTAGGAACGATCTCCTTGGCGATTCGAGACACTCTAGCAATGTCTCAGGATTCCCCGCAGTAAAACCTTCGATCCTGCAGGGCCAGTCCACAAATAACGCTAGTGGATTAGTTATGCCTGAACACACGCTCCCCGATCCTATTGGACCTATAAATTAGCCATTGGCGACCAATAAAAATATCCGAGGCGCCTCAAAATCCATCAACCACATAAGTAAAAATGTCTGGCCTTGTAAAAACCCAAACACCACTTTTAGCTAGAAAGAAACGTGTGCACTCCCTTGTCCCGATTTTGAATCTACCGGGGGTGTGAGGCTCGCGAGGTAACATAATACACAAAGCTATGCCTAAATAGGATATTCCTTGATCATCATCCACAAGACTCTGCTTTTCAAAAAAAGCCTCGACCAATTGCATCTTGGCATGTCACATTGATAGTTCACACCATGCGATCGATAACTACCAATATATAACCTTCGAGCTCGTGCGTCTCAAAGAAAGGTGTTAAGCAAGAGAATAAATCTTCCGCCACCACAGATATTGTAACACCCCATAATTTTCAATATTAATATTCACAAATTAAAGAATAATTAATCTCAGATGTGAGAATTAAGGGAGACAAGTTGGGCCATTGTGTTTGTCTCGGAATTCTAGTTGAGATAGAGTCCTAGTTTGCGTGAATTAGACTTCGTATGAAGAAGTTATGGCCATCGGAAGTTTCACTAAAATTCAAAACAGATTTCAAAATTCAATTTTCAAATTCAGGTGGGCTAGGCGGGAAATTTCCCACCATGGGCCAGGTCGACCTGGCGGTCGACCTACCCACACAGGTCGACCAGGGGGTCGACCTGCCCTCCATCCCCCGGGCAGATTTGAAAGATGACGATTTGGTGATTGTTTGCTGAGTCATTAGTGTTTTTGATCTGATCTGAATGGCTAGGGTTAATTCTGGGTTGATCAGATGGCCTAAATTAATTCTAAACTCTATAAAAACACATGTAGACTCAAACCCTAAAATCAAATAAAAATTAGAATCATGGTCGTCATGCTATCACCATGCAACCTAGAGTAGCCACCACCAATTAGAGAGGAAGAAAAGCTAATCAATTCAATTCTATTCAACTCTAATCTAAACAACAACGAATCTACTACAAAGGCGAGCTAAATCAATTTTAGAACTCAGATTCCAGAACTTAAGACCTTCTTTGAGTTGTGAGTTCGATTTCTTTAACAAGATAACTAACATTTTAATTTGGTTGAGTTATGATTCGGGATTATATGGTTATGTTGTGAATCATTGACCGTTATGTTATTATCTATGTTGTAAATCTTTTATGCTACTATCCATGTTGTTATTATCTATGTTGTAAAGCTTTGATGTTATATTGTAAATCTATGTTAATTATTGGCTTATGTACAATCAATTCATATGCTAGTTTGGTTATGTTTGTGGAACTAATTCATGTGTTAAGTCATACGTAAGTTTAACTTGATAGTTCTACATACAAGTTAGGATGTTAATTGAGGCGTGGATCATATGCAAGTTAATGAAAATTTTATATACAACCTTACATGTTTCACAACATCTATTTTATGTGTAAATTGGATCTAAAGTTAGGCTATGACATGTGTGAGTTATATGCTAGTATACAAAATTCTATATGCTAGTTTACATGTTTAGATGCAAGTTTACATAAGAGTTGCATAAATCACATATGCAAGTATATACATATACATACATATATATATATACATATATATATATATGTTTGGAGTATGAATCATGTAATATAAGTTTGTGATTATTGCCTATGCAAGTTTACACCTTATGATTAGATCTATGACATACATGGTTTATGCAAGTTTGTGACTATTACCTAAACAAGTTTACACCATTAGATTTAGGTCTATGACATATGTAGTTTTGTGCTAGTTTGTGACTTTGGCCTATGCAAGTTTTGGATGAAGAAGCTTATTCACACATGCAAGTTCACCCCTTATGTTTAGATCTAGTTTTATTCCTATGTATGTTGTGATGCTTTCTCTTTATTTCATAAGTTAGACTATTCGAGTCCAACGTATATTTCACGTTAAACAAACGAACGTACAACGTTGGGAGAAGGGATAATATTAAAAGATTTAATATTGAGAATTGGCATAAATGCCTTAAATGGCAAAATATTAATTTGTGATGATAATTGGTATAATTTTACATACCATAAATAGATGGACATAATTGAGTCAATTATGTACATAGTTAAATTTGGAATTGATTGATAATTTGAATAGGGAAATTAATTCAAATTGGGGGATAATTAATTATGTGTAATTAATCGCCTAAGACACGAGGTTAGGCTCTTTTGTGGTATAAGACTGCCCGGACCCGCCTGGAAAATCCAGCAGCTACAAATGTCAGTCTAATGTGAGAGGTCAAGGGCATGAATTAAATGCGTAACAGTTGCACAGACACGAGGTTAGGCGCGTTTGTGGTGTAAGACTGCCGGGACCAGCCCGACAAATCCAGCTGCCACAAATGCCAGTCTAATGTGGGAGGTCTTTACAAAGTTACGGTGTTAATGAATTAAGAGACACTTAATCAGATAAACATGTGGTGGGACATGGGGGTTAAGTGGGTGCCTTGGGTGGCTTATGAAATACGATTAGAAACACTTAACCAAAATTGAAACATGTAAGTGGACATGAATAAGAAGAGGATTAAGTGGGATGTACTAGAGGGGAACAAGCTTAGGTGGATAGCTTGTGTTAAGTAATGAGGGCCCGTTTCAACCAGTAACCCATAAGTATCTTTTTGGGCTCAACCCAAGTCGAGGACGGACACGCATACTGGGCTTGACTGTAAGAGGCCAAAACGGGTCAGCAGTGGCAACGCAAGTCCAACGGGTTTATGTGCGTGCGTGGGCCCGAACTGGTAGGTAAGACTTTGTTGCATCGTGTAGGTATAAGCCGTGCATCGTTGGTGGTATCGGGTTGCCACTTTGGGGAGTGATACACCCCACTATGGGGCCAGCACGGGTATTTACGAGTTAGGGAGCCGATCGCATTGGGGTAGTGGGTACACCTAGTGGAGATAAGGGCAGGCGGCACCTATGAAGGCAACTAGGGGTATACGAAACTACCATTATCATTATTAAAGTTTTGCAGGCGGGATCAACTTTTAGGGTGTTTAGTGTGGTGCAGTGTAGTAATTATCTTATAGTGACTAGGTGTGCCTTTAACGTTATCTTTGTTCATCTTATTTCCTTTTGTTTGCTCTGCCATACCCAATTGTTCATAGTCATTTCCTTATTTTCCAGCTTAAGCCTTGGCCTAGTTATTTTGATAATTATATTGTTAAAGTTATCGCACTCGCCAGACTTTATGTTTGACCCCATTTGTTTCCACCTCTTTTCTTCCTTCCCCCCCCCCCCACCCCCCCCCCCCCCCCCACCCGGTGCTCAGGGTGGAACTAGCACTAGTGGAGCTTGATTTTGGATAGCTTCTTTTAGAAGTTGCTTGGATCGCTGAAGTAAAAGTTCAGCCTATCTTATTTATGGCTATTTTGTGTTGGGGTTATGTCTTTCAAATTATGTACTCTGATTAATCAAGACGGATATTATGTACTTTGACTCTGGTTTTTGATGATGTAATCAAATTTATGTGTTTACCGCTGCAATGAATAAAATTTTAGATTTCTAAGTACTGTTTATATCTGTCTTGTTGTTAAGTTTCTATTCTATACACACTTAAAACGCTCCATAGAAGTTGATGCATTCCCTTTGTGAGTGACATTAATGGACGTGGGGTGTTACACGTGGTATTAGTGTTGAAGGTTACCAGAACGGATATGAATTTTGAAAAGCTGTTTTTCAAAAGCACTTATATAAAGAAGTACCTTCAAAAGTATGTTTTAAGAAAAGTATTTTCAAGAGAAAATCTTATTTTAGAAAGCATAACCCCAAGAGTCATATATCTTTCCTTCTATTCTTTTGTATTGAATCTTTCCTTTTTCGTTTCAGCATGTTTGGAATTCCCGAGATACCCGAGGTGGTACCGATACCATGATGGTTTAGGAGGTATTTGGAGGCTAGGGCACCACCGTAGGTCCAGCAAATGCTCCTCCTCCTCCTCCTCGTGTCGATACTTTTTCAAAGATATGTAAGGACTTTCGGGCAATGGGTGGAAAACCTTTTCACGGGACGGAGACATTTGTTGAAGCTCGAAATTGGCTAAAGGAGGTGGAAGAATTGTTTGGGATCTTTGAAGTAGAAGATGGAAGAAAGGTCTAGTTAGCTGCCTGGCTAATGAAGGATGAGACCACATTTTGGTGGGAGGTCACTAATGGAGAGCGTCCAGATGATACATGGTCGGATTTCAGGCATAGGTTTGAGGCAAAGTTTCTCTCACGGGCTGAAGATAATCTATACATGGAAAGGTTTTTAGCATTGAAGCAGGAGAATCTATCAGTGAAAGAATACGTCAACAAGTTCAATCAGTTGGAGAGATTTGGCTTGGACTTGGTGAATACACCCGAAAAGAAGGCCCTGAGATTTGTTAAGTGTCTGAACGAGCCGCTACATGGGTTAGCTATGACCCACATACCCATGGGGGCTACCTTTGAGAGACTAGTTGACATAGCGCTTATGCATGAAGAGGAGAAGGGCGCCAATGTTAATAAGGCACCCGAGAAGAAAGGGGATCAAAAGAAACCGCAACAGGAACAACAGAACAAGAAAGGTGGTAAAGGCAACAATGCTAAGGGAAAGAAAAATGCTTTAACTGTGGTACACCTGGCCATCTAAGCAAAGACTGTAGGAAGAAAAAGAAGACTGGTTGTTTCCACTGTGGTGAAGCATGACATCTGATTAAGGAATGCCCAAGGAAAGGGCAGAGGGCAGGGTCTACCTCGGGAGGGCACGTGCATGCTCTTATGGCACCAGGGCAGGCAAGGGGGCAAGTTCAGGCTCTCGTGGTCCCACCATTGCAAAAACGAGGTAGAATGATTTCCGTTGAAAGTTTAGTTTTTCTGTTTTGATCATCCTATCCGTACTTTATTCGATTCTGGCGCACCAGAATCATTTATCTCTACATCATTAGTTGAAACACTACACCTAAATACTAGTTTAGTTACAGATCCTATTGGTGGTTCGGCTTATCTTTCTATGTTTTGTCGGGATTTGAGAGTATTTATCTTGGGCGTTGGGTTTGAATGCAACGTCTTTGTTCTTGGCTTCATGGGCTACGGCTTAATTCTAGGTATGGATTGGCTAACTAGATACGGGGTCATCCTATATTGTGAAAGAAGGGTAGTTAGATTGTTGACTCGTTGTGGAAAGACCCTTGATATTTCTTGTGACCATAGAGGTCCAGTAATGCTTAGCTACCTAGAATCCCTTGACGCATCCAATGATGATTTACATTCTGTTCGTATAGTCAGTGAATATTTTGATGTCTTCGACGAGGTGAGGGGTCTACCCCCAAAACGTGAGATAGACTTTCGAATATATCTGGTAGATAATGCAAAGCCTGTTGCATTACCTGTGCGCCACATGGCTCCCAGAGAGAGAAGAGAACTCAATAAGCAAGTGAAAGAATTGCTTGAGAAAGGGTTCATAAGACGTAGTATATCGGAGTAGGGTGCTTCAGTAGTATTTGCCACGAAGGCGGATGGGTCCCTTAGACTTTGTGTGGACTATAGAGAACTTAATAAGCTTACTAAGAAGAATAGGCACCCACTGCCGAGGATTGACGATCTCTTCGATCAGTTAGTTGGCGCCTCAGTGTTTTCGTAGTTGGACTTAGCCACTGGTTTCCATCAGTTGAGAGTGGCTGAGGATAGCATAGACAAGACTACGTTTAGGTCCCCGGACGGTTTCTACCAGTGGCTTGTGATGCCTTCGGTTTGACAAATGCCCCCGCATACTTTGTTGACTTGATGAGTAGGGTGTTTAGGGAGTACCTTAATAAATTCGTGGTAGTCTTTTTGGATGACATCTTGATCTTTTCTAAGAGCGAGGAAGAGCACGCCCTACATCTTAGGGAAGTGTTGGAGACCCATCGAGCGGATAGCCTTAAAGCTAAATTTTCTAAATGTCACTTTTGGAGGAAGGAAGTGCGATTCTTAGGGCATGTGATTTCCAAAGAGAGGACATCTGTGGCTCCCGCGAAGGTAGTGGCCATTCAAGATTGGAAGGTCCCTAAAAATGCTACCAAGGTGAGGAGTTTCTTAGGGTTGGCTAGCTACTATAGGAAGTTTATCAAAGACTTCGCAAAAATATCAGCCCCATTAACACTCTTGACGAAGAAGAACCTAGTTTTCGCGTGGGACATAGATTGTGATGATGCGTTCCAACGTTTAAAAATAGCTTTGACCACAGCCCCTGTCTTAGTGTTGCCAGATGGGAGTAAGCCATTTACCGTTTATACCGATGCTTGTGGGACAGGACTAGGCGCAATCTTAATGAAAGAGGGAAGGGTAATAGCCTATGGAGGAAGGCAGTTGAGAGTTCACGAGAGAAATTACCCTACGCATGACCAAGAGTTGGCCGCTATTGTTTTCGCGCTGAAGTCTTGGCGCCATTATCGTCTTGGTGAGAAATTCGAATTGTTCACTGACCACAAATCGCTAAGATACTTGTTCTCACAGAAGGACTTGAACTTAAGGCAGCAAAGGTGGATGGAATTCTTAGCGTCCTACGATTTCGAGATAGCATATACCCCTGGCAAGGGTAACGTGGTGGCAGATGCCTTAAGTAGGAAAAGGTTGTCGTTGATTCTGTTGTTTGTTGAGCGGCGAAGCTTAGAGTTCATCTCTACGTTTGACTTTAGACCTTCCATTAACTTTGTACCCGTTTGCTAGCATCCTCAGAGGTCAGATCTACGCTTTTGGGACGGATTGGTGAGGCACAGCTAGATGACCCACAGTTGGTTGAGTTAGTAGAGAAGCTCAAAGGGGGAAGTCATCGAGTCATCTCAGTAGGTATACCCTAGATGATAAGGGTTTGTTACGTAGGGACAATAGACTTTGTGTACCACGGGACGAGAATTGGAGGAAGACCATTCTTGATGATGCACATCATTCGAAGATGACCATCCATCCCGGCGGGGACAAGATGTACATGGACATGAGACGAGTTTACTTTTAGGCCGGTATAAAGAGGGATGTGGCCGAGTTTGTCGCTAGATGCTTAGTGTGCCAACAAGTAAAAGCAAAGCAAAAGAAGCCCGGTGGGTTGCTTCACCCATCGGAGGTCCCATAATGGAAGTGGGAAAGTGTCTCGATGGGCTTTACTGATGGGTTACCGAGATCGAGGAAGGGTAATACGAGGATTTGGGTCATGGTAGACAGACTTACTAAGAGCGCCCATTTCATTCCCGTGAAGAGTAAGAGGAATGCTCCATGGTTAGCCTTGGTATACACTCGAGAGATAGTTCGTTTGCACGGTGTTCCTTCTAGCATAGTGAGCGATCGCGATCCTATCTTTACTAGCGAGTTTTGGAAGAGCTTGCAAAAGGCGGTAGGGACTCAGTTATGTTTGAACACCACATATCATCCTCAGACGGACGGTCAGACCGAGAGGGTGAATCGTATTCTAGAGGACCTTTTGAGGCTATGTGTCTTAGACTTTGGAGGTACATGGGAGGAACATCTTCCTTTGGTGGAGTTCGCATATAATAATAGCTTTCAGTCTAGCACTGGCATGGCACCTTTCGAGGCTCTTTATGGACGGCTGTGTCGTTCGCCTACATTTTGGTGGGAATCTACAGATAAGATCTTGCTTGGGCCCGATGTTATTAGAGAGACTTCAGAAAAGATCGATTTGATTCGAAGGAGGATGAAGACGGCGCAAGATAGGCAGAAATCTTATGTGGACAAGAGGAGGACAGATCTTGAGTTTGATATTGGGGACATGGTCATTGTCAAGGTGTCTCCATTATGGAATGTTGTTTGCTTTGGGTCCGTTAGGAAGTTAGCACCAAGGTTCGTAGGACCGTTTCCTACTAAGGAGAGAATTGGATAGATGGCATATAGAGTGGAGTTGCCCGAGAGACTTAGTGGTGTACACGACGTATTCCATGTATCACATTTGAGGAAGTGTTTGCATGAGACCGTGGAAGTGGTATAGCCGAGCTTGCTTAGAGAAGTGGAGATAAAGCGTGATGCAACGATTCGATGAGCTCCTACGTGCATTCTTCGATCGAAGATTTAGAAGTTGAGGAATCGAGAGGTCAAGTTAGTAAAAGTGCAATGGGGAGATAATGAAAGCAACGCTACTTGGGAGACGGAAGAGAAGATGCGTTCATTGTAGCCTTTTCTTTTCGAGGGTATGTTTTTTAATTTCTCCTTTATCGCTTAGTTTGTACTTGTTTTATCTTTAGTATGTCCTCTCGCTAGTATCTTTGACCTTTAGATAGGGTAGTGCTATGGTTGAAACATGTGTTTGAGACATGTTATGTATGATGGATGCATGTGGATGCAAGTGTTTGCTAGTGGTTGCTCGTGGATGCATATACACACACTTTAGGCACTAGATCGGCTCAGTCACTTTTATATTGCATATTGCATATGTAACAACCCGGAAAATCTGGGCCAGTTTAAAATTTTTATTTTGGCAATTTTAGCGAATTTTGATTATTTAAAATAGATTATTTTAAATAAAATCAACGGGAAAATTTATTTTGAATAGAATTCGAACGTATATATTATATACGTCGTCGTTAGAATATAAATATTTATATATAATTATAAATAGAATTGAAAATGGCGCGGTAGTTCGATAATTCGATTTCAAACTTCAATTGAATGTACCGGGTGCAAAATAATCCGGATTTTAGTGAAACCAAAAACATTAGGATCTAATTGGTAATATCTTTCCAACGAATCCGAAAAATCAAGATTTCATAGCGGGAATCAAAAGATATGCCCAGTTGAAAATTCTGAATAGTCGCTTTGGAATTCAGGCCCTTAAAAATGGAAATTTTGCAAATGACCTCGGATTTCGACGAAACCACTTTTGTTGGATCCGCAGTGTCAAATTATTGCTAGGTTTCAAATTTCATAATTTTTCGAATCAATGTGTGAGCGTGGCAAAGGAAAACGCGTTTGACCAGTTTTAGTTGATTTTAATCGACTGGAAAATGGCCATTTTTCTAACGGTCTCAGAATTCGACGAAATTAGTATTGTTAGGACCGTATCGTCAATACGAAGCTAGAAAATATTTTTCTTGAATTTTTCGAGTTAGTATGTGACCCCGGTAATTTGAAATGTACGTTTAAAATTCAATATAGAGATTTAAATGTAAATTTAACGGAAACTGATTGAAACGATCGAATCAGCTTGCGATACATATCCCATTGTGTTCGGAACGGGGGTAAAACGCTAGGGGCGAAAGTCGGTGGGCTTGATTTCGAGTACGTGTTAAAAAGTTACCTTTTTGCAATTAAAAACAATAAAATATTTAAATATAAATCCTCCCCTTTATCTCCCACCCCTCGTTGACTTCTCAGAACCAAAAAAATAAAAAAAGAAAAAAAAATAAAAAAACCCGTGCCCAAGGAAACCCAACCCCGTTCAGCCCCACGTCGCACAACCGCGCCACCGCTCTGGCCTCGAGGCGAGCCCCTCCGTCGATCACCCTCTGGCCTTCTTCCTCTCGCGCGAGCCCAGGGCTCAAACCCGTTGCCCCAATCGAAGACCCCCGCCTGCAAACCCTAAAGCCGAGATCGGCGCCACCACTGGAAGGGACCTCCGTCCCCGGCGCCTCCTCCTCTGGCTGTCAGGCCGCCTTCTCCAACCCCATTTCCCCAGTAAGTTTTTTATTATTATTTTATTTATTTATTTATTTTTATGATAACAGAGTTTAATTTTAATTTTAATTTTAATTATTCAAGTAATTAGGATGGGATGATAGGTTATTAAAGTTGTGATTTTTATTATAAATAACATTGTTTTCAAATCTGATCTTATTTATTTATTTATATTGATTTATTTTCAGTATAAAATATATATAATATGGCTTTAAAAATATAATTTTTAGTTAGAAGAGGATATGAATTTTAGCCGTATAAAAATATGATTTTTTATGAAGAGATAAATTTTTGTCATGGAGAAAAGGTTCGATTTTAAAATAGAAAAGGTTCAATTTTTACATAATCAAAATAGGATTTTTGTTCATAGAAAAGATGGGATTTTTATTATGAGGTGGGCGTTGTAAAAATATAATTTTTATATCATAGAAAGGTTGAAAATATAATTTTTATATAAGCAAGAAGTTAAAAATATGATTTTTATACACTATAGCATAGTAAAAATGTGATTTTTATATATTGAACATCGAAGTAAAAATGTGATTTTTATATATTGAACATCGAAGTAAAAATGTGATTTTTATATATTGAACATCGAAGTAAAAATGTGATTTTTATATATTGAACATCGAAGTAAAAATGTGATTTTTATATATTGAATAGCGAAGTAAAAATGTGATTTTTATAAATTGAATAGCAAGGTAAAAATGTGATTTTTATATATTGAATAGCGAAGTAAAAATTCGATTTTTACATATGTAGAGAATACGGGCGAAGAAAGTGATAAGAGACGAGAACAGTGAAGATTTCCTGCATTAGAAGTGCCGTGGAGTTAGGATAGCTATCGGTGAGAACTTCTCACTCAAAATTCTTTTTCTAGTTATATATATATACTAGGATGCAGACGGTGTTTAGTAGCACCCGACACCCGTCATCCACATACCATGGATGGCTTGTTTGTTTAATTGTTTGGTTGTGTAGTTAGTTAGATTGTTTGGGTTGATTTGAATTGTTTGGTGAAATGAAATTGATATGATTGATGTGTGAATGGCGTGGGCCTTCACTAGACCGGGGATAAGGCTAGGCCTTGTCCCGTTTCTAGTATCGTGTCGTTATGCCGTCGAAATTTTCTAAAATAAGTTAGAAAAATAAAGATAACATTTTATTTGATAAATGAACTGAATAGAAAATTCATAGGTTGAATAAAATAGTTTGATCGTTAAAAATATAATTTTTAATGTGAATGTGAATAAATAGATATTCATTTATAAACCGGACGGTTTGTTTATATACACCTATTTGAAGGACATTGATTGAGACGATAAATTTTACACATCGCCCAACTACACAAATAAAATCTGTGTTTGATTGTTCGAAACCCCACACAGGTATTGGGATGATATTTGACGTACACTAATCCCGATTGTTTAGTTGTATGTCGATCGATTGATTGACAGACTGTTATAAGCGTTGAATATTTATATTTGATGCTTATACGGTGTAGAATGCACTTTGGATGATGGTTGATTATTCATCGTTGTTATTGTATACATGTGTTGTAGAAAATCCATATAATTAACACTATATGGTAATTGATTGGGCCTCATTCCAGTTTTGAAATAGAAATATTTGAATAGAAATATTTGAATAGAAATAGTTGAAATAGAAATATTCGAAATGGAATATTTGAAAATATCAATATATGAAGCCGTGTTGATTAGATTGACGCCATTTTGACATGAACGATATTTATATCGATTTTATTCATTCTATAATGAATATCGAAAGTGATTTCAAAATCTAATATTTTGAAAAGAATAGAAATTCGAATTGAAACTGAATAGAATTGAATTCGAATTGAAATTGAATAGATTTGAAATTCGAACTATATAGAAATGAATTCGAATTGAAAATAAATAGAAGGGAATTCGAATTGAATTTGAATGTAAATGAATTCGAATAGAAATCGATTTGAAATGAATTTAAAACGAATTTATATTGTAATATTCAATTTTGATTAGAAATTGAATATGAAGTTGAAACCGTTTTGAAAACGAATTTAAAACGATTTATAAAGCACGTTTTGAATTGAAATCGACGAAGTATATATTATATATATTATATATATAATATATAGTGGCCTGAATAGAACGCGCCGCGCTGCGGCAGTTCGTGAATTTCGACCATTTATTTCAAACGGACATTACGGGAGATCCGACCGTCGGATTCTCCTAAAACCGGAACCGTTGGGTTTGTATCGAAAAGAGCTTTCTAAAGAATATTAGAAATTAGAAATCTAACGGTTGGATTTGGAATTATGTCCAAATCAAATTCAAAAAAGGTCGCTGTAAGTACAGTTCGATGGCCATTGATGGAAATCGACTGTACGGGCCTTGATAAAATCCTTAAAAATAGTAATAATTTGAGTAAAATCATAAGAAATGATTTGTGAAGATTTGGGATGAAAAACTCCATATTTGAAAAGATAAAGATAGATTTTTATCAAAATGAACTAGTTTTGAACTAGAATTATAACTTTATTTATTTCTAAATAAATAAATTGAGTTTGAAAAGGGTTTTAAAAATAACTGGAATTTCCAATGATTGCATTGGAGTGGATTTGAATCGAAATTGTCTTTGGAATATTTTGATGTTGGAATTCGTGATTATACATATGTTGTTATGGAAATTTGAAAGATATATATTTATACCGTTATTTCCAATACGACATTTGTTAATCGTAGAATTTGATATTGAATATAAGCCGATATATTTTCTATTCAGAGCCTTATATTGAATATCAAATGTGATTTGGGTTTGTCGTGAATGGTGTCTTCACTAACACTGTTCTTGAACCCAGTTGAGAAAAGATTAAATCTTTTTATTTAGATTTAATGAAGTGTACCAATTAAATGATATTTAATTGGAATTAAATTGATATTGATTTTTGGGTTTATCGTGAACAGTGTTTTAAATAACACTTGTTCTTTAACCCGATAATTAATGGAATGTGATTTTGGGTTTATCGTGAACTGTGTTTTAAACGACACTGATTCTTTAACCCAGTTAAAGATTAAAACTAAGTGGAGTTTTAATGAATATTTAATTAGATTGAAATAATCGAGAATGGAGTATCACCAGTTTTACTCCAGGCGATAGTTAAATCTTTAATTAGATTTGAACGTGAAATGGTAATTGTATTTACCGATAACACCGTGGTGTTAGATATGAAGTATTATCAGTTTTACTTCATGGGATGAATAGGTTGGGATTGGGAAATTAAAACAAATGATTACTTCGGTAAGGTTCGTTAATCCCGACTAGTTGAATCAAAATTCAAAAGGAGATTAAAGAATAAATTCAAAGAATTTATCTTTGATAAAATTAATGGGAACCTCTCCCTATGAATGTGAAATTTAGGAACTAACTGTTGGTAAGCCAAGCAGAATGGTTTTCTGGATATTGATCTGATGTTGGTTTCGGCCTTCGGGGTTAATATTTGGGGAATTATTCTCTTGATCAATTTACGGTTAGTGACTAATGAATTGGAATGAGACGTATGTTGTGTTTGTGTAAAACTTATTTAAAATATACGCGAGTTATTCGGAAAGACCGGGTTTATCCCATTTTGAATAACTGATACGACGATAAGTCGAAGATGAAGACGGTGGTCGAAGACCGGAAGTCTTCACGTCGTTTGGGTGATTACTGATGATCTTGATTGGGCTGTACACCCAAGAAGATGGAAACAGTTGGTGATCGTCCAGACGTACTTGGAGATCGATGGATATGCGGGGTACTAGGTGCCTCCGGTTTCGTTCCGACCCAGAACGGACTTGTAAATGGACTGTGTGTCTGACATTGGATTTTAGTCCGTGTGATTGATCTCTATTAAATATATATCTGTTTGGCGGCGGAGAATTTATTCTCTTGCTTAACGCCCTTCTCTGAGACGTACGAGCTCAGGGGTTATATACTGATGGATATCAAACGCATGGAGTAAATTGCCTGTGTGGCATGCCTAAGTGGCAATTGATCGAGGCTTCTGTTGAAAAGCAAAGTCTTGTGGTGATGATCAAAGCACGGCCTTTGTGGAGTAGCTTTGTGTAACGTTTACTTCGCGAGTTTCACACCCGGTATGAACCAAAAACGGGAGACGGACCTCGGGGGGACATGCGTTTTCTTTCTAGTTAGGAGTGGCGTCAGTGCTTGAACTGGCTGACGAGTTTGACTCATGTGGATGTTGCTTATTATTACTTGCTGAAAAGCGAGGTGCCTCGTGATATCGGTTTCGGCCGATGCTTCTGGTCGGCTGACGGGCCAGGCTTACGCCCCAAAGGGCGGAGAAACGTATTGTTCAGGCATTATAATCCACATCGGTGGACCGACCCTGACGATCCAAGGGGCAGTTGCGGCTGTTCCTGTGGCTCGGGCTAGAGAGTCACAAATCAGTAGAGGATCTTGCCCCTAGCCTCGGTTCATACCATAAATGATAACCCAACTTCCAATACGACATTTGCGGTTTTAATTGTAGAACTAGTATGGCGACATGATATATGGTACCCATGCCGCCTATGATTAATACTTATGATTTGAAGTTGTTTTATACACTATGCACTTATAATAGTATCAAACGATTTGTTTTAAACGTATCAAGCATTCTTTGGCTGTTATAAGGGAAAACCCTATCCCCCGGCTTGCGTTGCATTGTGTGATAGGACCTGGGTCTTACAACAGCTTCATTTTTCTTTATTTAGCATTGCGCTGTTTGTTTTATGCACTGGTATTCTTGGGAGGAAACCCGTTCCGTGTTATACGGCGTGGTCCCTTGATTTACCTAACTTTAAAAATAAAGATTAACTGTTTTAGTTCTCACACCAGTCACATGACTGACCTGGAGTTTATTGTTTTGACCTAAACTCTGGGTGCCCTTATTTTGACATGGGCAGCTAGTAGTTTTGGTTTTGCAGATTTATATTCACAGGATCCTGGTTTACAGCTGGAACGATATCCGGAAAGCTTTGTATCCGTATATCTCCTTCTAGTTGTGTATTGTATTATTTTCCGCTGCGATGTAGTTAAATGTAATTTAAATCTCTGATATTTCTGTGTAATATTTGTTTATTTATACTCTGTATATTCTTGTAATCTGATGCATTGTTGTAATACACAATGAAACGTTCTTTTATATGCGTTCTGTTGTGGCTTGTTCTCGAACTATCCGCTCTTTCCTTTACGGGGAAGTTACGGGTTTTTACAGTTGGTATCAGAGCTTTGGTTTACAGAGCTCGAGAACAAGGCACAGTAGAACCATACGAAAGAATTCATCAGATGATTGGATTAGTAATATCTAATGAGAATGACTCGTTAGAGATAGGATCAGTAGTATCCTAGGACGAGTGTGAAGAGTATATTTTAAAAAAAAAATGAAACGAATTTTGTTTTGAAAATCTAAATCAACTATTCGTATTTGATTATTTATTTCATATTGATTAGGACAGTCCAGTATATAAAGATTTTGCATATACGCCTTGCAAACGTGTATTTGAAGTTTTAATATACTGGATAGATATAGAATCACACTCTAGTCGCCAGGAGATGATTCTGATGATAGTTCGAACATCATCAGAATTGGTATTCGTGTTTCGAAGGTGTGATATCTATATATTTCCTATTGACTGGTGTGAGAACCAAAAATTAGATAAGGCCTATTGTTTTGATTTGGCATCAAAAACATGATTTTTGTATATGTATCAAAATTATGAATTTAAGACTCTAATTCACTAATTGATTGATGTTTGTGTTGTTTGTTTATTTGGTTGATAATTTTTAACCATTTAGCCTAATTGAACCAAATATTGAATTATATTGAAAATTGGTTGCGTTTGCTTGCATATACTTGTACTTACCTTGAACAGGTCATAGCAAGGAGGCTAGAGAAAAGAATAAAATTTGTTTGCCCGACAAATAGGTACATGTTTGCTACATAATTTACTGTTTTGTTTGGGTGATGATGATTTTATGAGCCTATTGGCTAGCCGCTTGGCTTTTTCTTTTTCTTTTTGAGATCTAAAGGACTGGGGAAGCTATTTGAGATTTCCCGATGCTCCCGGTGCAGGGGAGGTTATGGCGAAATTTTTCGAAAATTTAGGGTGTTAGCCAAATTTTTGAAAATTTGAAAATTCTCAGAAACTGAAAAGTTGGAGAATGGAAGTCAGACCGAACGTAGAGTTGATTGATCAAACCACTTTCGACTTTGTTCCTTTTCCGGGACGAAAAGTTTTAAGTGGGGGAGATTGTAACAACCCGGAAAATCTGGGCCAGTTTAAAATTTTTATTTTGGCAATTTTAGCGAATTTTGATTATTTAAAATAGATTATTTTAAATAACATCAACGGGAAAATATATTTTGAATAGAATTCGAACGTATATATTATATACGTCGTCGTTAGAATATAAATATTTATATATAATTATAAATAGAATTGAAAATGGCGCGGTAGTTCGATAATTCGATTTCAAACTTCAATTGAATGTACCGGGTGCAAAACAATCCGGATTTTAGTGAAACCAAAAACATTAGGATCTAATTGGTAATATCTTTCCAACGAATCCGAAAAATCAAGATTTCATAGCGGGAATCAAAAGATATGCCCAGTTGAAAATTCTGAATAGTCGCTATGGAATTCAGGTGCTTAAAAATGGAAATTTTGCAAATGACCTCGGATTTCGACGAAACCACTTTTGTTGGATCCGCAGTGTCAAATTATTGCTAGGTTTCAAATTTCATAATTTTTCGAATCAATGTGTGAGTGTGGCAAAGGAAAACGCGTTTGACCAGTTTCAGTTGATTTTAATCGACTGGAAAATGGCCATTTTTCTAACGGTCTCAGAATTCGACGAAATTAGTATTGTTAGGACCGTATCGTCAATACAAAGCTAGAAAATATTTTTCTTGAATTTTTCGAGTTAGTATGTGACCCCGGTAATTTGAAATGTACGTTTAAAATTCAATATAGAGATTTAAATGTAAATTTAATGGAAACTGATTGAAACGATCGAATCAGCTTGCGATACATATCCTATTGTGTTCGGAACGGGGGTAAAACGCTATGGGCGACAGTCGGTGGGCTTGATTTCGAGTACGTGTTAAAAAGTTATCTTTTTGCAATTAAAAACAATAAAATATTTAAATATAAATCCTCCCCTTTATCTCCCTCCCCTCGTTGACTTCTCAGAACCAAAAAAATAAAAAAATAAAAAAAATAAAAAAACCCGTGCCCTAGGAAACCCGACCCCGCTCAGCCCCACGTCGCACAACCGCGCCACCGCTCTGGCCTCGAGGCGAGCCCCTCCGTCGATCACCCTCTGGCCTACTTCCTCTCGCGCGAGCCCAGGGCTCAAACCCGTTGCCCCAATCGAAGACCCCGCCTGCAAACCCTAAAGCCGAGATCGGCGCCACCACTGGAAGGGACCTCCGTCCCCGCCGCCTCCTCCTCCGGCTGTCAGGCCGCCTTCTCCAACCCCATTTCCCCAGTAAGTTTTTTTTTTATTTTATTTATTTATTTATTTTTGTGATAACAGAGTTTAATTTTAATTTTAATTTTAATTATTCAAGTAATTAGGATGGGATGATAGGTTATTAAAGTTGTGATTTTTATTATAAATAACATTGTTTTCAAATCTGATCTTATTTATTTATTTATATTGATTTATTTTCAGTATAAAATATATATAATACGAGTGGAAACCCGTGCGATGCACGGGAGCATAGACTTTAAGTGTTTTAGTTTGCATGTATCAATAAGCGGTGAGAGCGTATTATATAGTGGCAAAATACATAATGTAAGTGATATATGTATGTGTTAGGATTCTGCTGTGTAAACTAAATTTTGCAGCAAAAAGTAAATAATGCATGTATAGGGAGTAGGGACAGGTTGCACGTAAGGTAAACAGTATAAAATTTTGTGTGTCTCTATTGAGTTGACAAAAAGATATATGCATTAATTGATGAATTAAGCAACATTATGCGATTGCTGGCAAGTAATGAAACTAAACTCAGGGTACAAAATATGTATCTCAACATATTGGTACAAAGTTTATAGCAATGTTATCCATAATAACATACTGGTACAAAATATAAGATTTGATTTTTGTTGGCTTGCTGGCAAGTAATTAAACTAACAGAGTTATCAGTACCATTAGTGAAATGGTAGAGCTTTGCAATTCTTGGCATTTCTGTATTTAACATCCATATGAACATCAGATTGCTTCAACTACAGCATTTCTGTCTAGCATTTCATCGAAGGAATTTATAATCTTTTGGCTAGCATGTCTGAAGCGTTCACATCATATGATACTTCATTTTAGCCTTCAACCTCTATCTTACCACCATCTTCTTCATATCTTGCTCACGTACTCATTTTATTTGATATCATTTGATGATAGTTCTTTCTTTTCTTTGCTTTAGATTTATTATCCCATCTTATTCGTTGTTCCCCGTGCTTGCAATCTCTTTTCCTCCAATTATTTTATATCCCTTTACATAAGAGGGGGAAAATCACATAATTATTACTGATTCTTTGAGGCATGCACCATTCAGGCACTAAAGATCTTGTTTTTAATTATGTAAATCATTATTAGAATGTAAATAGTACTTCGTCAAACTAACACCACTGGCAATTACCACCTAATGACAAACGTGTAGATTGTTTCTCATATTTAGCAAATGTAATAAATTGGCTAACAAATAAAACATGACAACACAAACTCATCAACTGCAATATCAGAACTACAATTATTAATTTTTTTGAAAATGCAATCTTTTCTTCAATTTAACGGTTCAAGAGGAGGCTTGAATTTAAAAATGTGGACAAATATGCCAGTTATATAAGCTATAACAGTTATATAGCTATAACAGTTCCACTGGATGCAATGATGCACAAAAAGGTTAGTTTGCTACTCTTGAGATGTGGTTGTCATAAATTCAGTATGAATGAATGAATCGCCATATAATTATATTGAAAGAGACAAATCTATATGCCAAATAATTAGTGGATATGGTTTTACGTGGTTGAAGTAGCAAAAAATACCCCTTTCAATTATCTTGGTTAAATCAAAGCAATCCGCCCAGTAGTGTTTTTTTTTACCTTATATAGGGAATTACTCACTTGAAAATTTGATGCTTCTTTAGATAATTATGTATGTAAATATCTAAAATAAATCAGTAAATAAATATTAGGACTGTTGGAAATGAACCAATAAATTGATGAATTGACGATGCTTTGACAGAAACTAAAAAAACGATAAATGACTGTTGTGATATTAGGAAAAGAATTATAAAAGAGAAAAAATATGGATGAAATCGAAGAGGGAATTCTAGGCAGGATCAAAATTATAATGGAAAGAAATCATTGGAAAATTAAAGGAAATGAAGATAATAAGAAAAGAATGAAAAACAGTAGATGTAATAAGGAAAGTTGTGAGGTTCCGTATGAGCATTAAAGATTTAGGAATGATCCTGTTTTTTCTTAAATTACAATTTTGAATAAGCCATACTTAAACCACTAATATAAATATAAATTTATATAAATGAGCTATATATTAGGCAAGTGGCACGGATATGTACAATTCACTATAAAAAGAGAATACAGCAGTCCAACTATGGAAATTTATTTAATAAGATTGAAATCATGACAATTATAGCTAGTTTTGAAACCATGTGCTTAAAATTGCATCAATCAAGCCAATTTCCAAATGAACTCTAGGGTACTATTTAATATTTCTAGAAGTTTATTTGGCGTTCTCTTAGCTTCATCAATATCAATAGACTAAGAGAAAGATCATACCATTAATATATCAATTTATTTTATATGTGGTACATATAATAGATCATACCATTAAACTATCACCCTTTGTTGGATACTCCTTTTCTGGTCAACATCAGCATTTTCATTGAGTAGCAGCCTAAGTGCAAACATATTGAAAAGATCACTGAGCTGGCAATTAATTCGTACTACTAAATATCACTAATTTAAGTTATAATATTGTAGGAATTGGCTTTAACTCTCAATAAATACATAGTTATGGGTAAGCATGTATAGAAAGGATAAATTTACAAAACATCTTGTACAGAGACCATTGCTTGCTTTCTCACTACCATTAATATATCAATTTATTGAAGAAACTGGCAAGTAATAACATTGCTATAAACATTGGTTAGTTTCATTACCTACCAATTAAGCAACATTATGTATCTCAATATTTAAATTTATGGTACCATTATGCAGCTCAACATATCAAATAATAGTAGTTACCATATATTGCGACTGCTAGAGCACAAATCTATGTGTACAAATGCGAAAACATATTCCAATATAACTGATTTCTAACACATCAGATATGAACACCCCATTTGGGTACATTATTGAAGAAATTGGGTAAGGAACTAAACTGATAGAGTACGGATCTAGGCTTTATGAGTTTCATGCATTCAGCTTAAATCAAAAGCATAGGGTATAATAAAATATTATTTGCATAATTTACATAAAATAGTAGTAGCCTCAGAACGACCAAGCCATACACACATATTTTAAAAAATAAATAGATTACTAAAAGGAAAGTATCTCAAGAATCTTACCTGGTTGACAGTCTCAGTATGAAATGAAGTTTGACTTCGTTGTGAAACTCATATGTGATATCAAAGTAAAAAAAAAATTCATCAGTATTAATAACCTGGTAGAAAGACAAATACATGGCCATATTTAAATTTCATAATTGTGCCAAAAATATATTACATATTCATGATTTTACCTCAAATTCTTCAACTTTAATCTCCATGATTTTGTAGTCAAACTCTTGATCCTCCAAAACTACACCCGACCTGAAGGAATGAAAAAATGGATGTTTAATTAGTCACATGTTGAAAATAATAAGAAAATGAGCTTTTAATGTGTTAAAACATGTTTGATATTTTTACAACCTTTTTCAGTAGCATTTTCTTCCCTACAAAATAAATAGTTACTAAAAGGAGAGTATCTCAAGAATCTTACCTGGTTGACAGTCTCAGTACGAAATGAAGTTTGACTTCGTCGTGAACCTCATATGTGATATCAAACTAAAAAAAAAATCATCAATATTAATAACCTGGTAGAAAGACAAATACATGGCCATATTTAAATTTCATAATTGTGCCAAAAATATATTACATGTTCATGATTTTACCTCGTATTCTTCGACTTTAATCTCCATGATTTTGTAGTCAAACTCTTGATCCTCCAAAACTACACCCGACCTGAAGGAATGAAAGAAATGGATGTTTAATTAGTCACTCAATTACTGTCATGGCTATTCAAATTATGAAATTCTTAATTCTTAATTCGAACGTTAATGGATTTAAAAGAATTAAAAACGTACATACTTTGTAATTAATTATTTTTTTCCAAATTTTATTCCTTTTTAAATAAAATTAATTGTGTGAAATTAATTGTGTTTATAGATAAGGGTTGAAATATTCAATTCGAAATGAAGGTATATGTAGTAACAGTCATGTCTATTCAAATTTTATTCCTTTTTTAACGTTAATAAGTTACCTTAATTGCCAAATTAATGCGATGATGTGTCATAAGCTTTTCAAATAAGATATTTTTTAAAAGGAATGAGAGCATTAACTTTTAAACGTTATTAATGTTTCCCATTTACTGTCAATAAATTCTTAATTCGAACGTTAACAGATTTAAAAGAATTAAAAACGTACATACTTTGTAATTAATTAATTTTTTCCAATTTCACCTCCAATTACATAAAATAAATTGTGTGAAATTAATTGTGTTTATAGATAAGGGTTGAAATATTCAATTCGAAACGAAGGTATGTGTAGTAACAGTCATGGCTATTCAAATTTTATTCCTTTTTTAACGTTAATAAATTACCTTAATTACCAAATTAATGCGCTGATGTGTCATAAGCTTTTCAAATAAGATATAATTACCAAATTAAGGCGGGTGGAATTAAATCAACCTATTCAATGCTCATGCAAGAATAATGACATGTTTATGGGATGTGTTTAAATTAGGACGGTGGATTTGTTTTTGCGGGATTAAATCTGAACCGTTCTTTGTCTTGTTGTTTGTCTCCTGATTTGTCTAGGGGGGATTGAAATTAATTGTGTTTATAGATAAGGGTTGAAATATTCAATTCGAAACGAAGGTATGTGTAGTAACAGTCATGGCTATTCAAATTTTATTCCTTTTTTAACGGTAATAAATTACCTTAATTACCAAATTAATGCGCTGATGTGTCATAAGCTTTTCAAATAAGATCTAATTACCAAATTAAGGCGGGTGGAATTAAATCAACCTATTCAATGCTCATGCAAGAATAATGACATGTTTATGGGATGTGTTTAAATTAGGATGGTGGATTTGTTTTTGCGGGATTAAATCTCAGCCGCTCTTTGTCTCCTTGTTTGTCTAAGGGTTTGTCTAGGGGGGGAATTTTATTATATAGATGGCTTTAAAAATATAATTTTTAGTTAGAAGAGGATATGAATTTTAGCCGTATAAAAATATGATTTTTTATGAAGAGATAAATTTTTGTCATGGAGAAAAGGTTCGATTTTAAAATAGAAAAGGTTCAATTTTTACATAATCAAAAATAGGATTTTTGTTCATAGAAAAGATGGGATTTTTATTATGAAGTGGGCGTTGTAAAAATATAATTTTTATATCATAGAAAGGTTGAAAATATAATTTTTATATAAGCAAGAAGTTAAAAATATGATTTTTATACACTAGAGCATAGTAAAAATGTGATTTTTATATATTGAACATCGAAGTAAAAATGTGATTTTTATATATTGAACATCGAAGTAAAAATGTGATTTTTATATATTGAACATCGAAGTTAAAATGTGATTTTCATATATTGAACATCGAAGTAAAAATGTGATTTTTATATATTGAATAGCGAAGTAAAAATGTGATTTTTATAAATTGAATAGCAAGGTAAAAATGTGATTTTTATATATTGAATAGCAAAGTAAAATTTCGATTTTTACATATGTAGAGAATACGGGCGAAGAAAGTGATAAGAAACGAGAACAGTGAAGATTTCCTGCATTAGAAGTGCCGTGGAGTTAGGATAGCTATCGGTGAGAACTTCTCACTCAAAATTCTTTTTCTAGTTATATATATATATACTAGGATGCAGACGGTGTTTAGTAGCACCCGACACCCGTCATCCACAGACCATGGATGGCTTGTTTGTTTAATTGTTTAGTTGTGTAGTTAGTTAGATTGTTTGGGTTGATTTGAATTGTTTGGTGAAATGAAATTGATATGATTGATGTGTGAATGGCGTGGGCCTTCACTAGACCGGGGATAAGGCTAGGCCTTGTCCCGTTTCTAGTATCGTGCCGTTATGCCGCCGAAATTTTCTAAAATAAGTTAGAAAAATAAAGATAACATTTTATTTGATAAATGAAATGAATAGAAAATTCATAGGTTGAATAAAATAGTTTGATCGTTAAAAATATAATTTTTAATGTGAATGTGAATAAATAGATATTCATTTACAAACCGGACGGTTTGTTTATATACACCTATTTGAAGGACATTGATTGAGACGATAAATTTTACACATCGCCCAACTGCACAAATAAAATCTGTGTTTGATTGTTCGAAACCCCACATGGGTATTGGGATGATATTTGACGTACACTAATCCCGATTGTTTAGTTGTATGTCGATCGATTGATTGACAGACTGTTATAAGCGTTGAATATTTATATTTGATGCTTATACAGTGTAGAATGCACTTTGGATGATGGTTGATTATTCATCGTTGTTATTGTATACATGTGTTGTAGAAAATCCATATAATTAACACTATATGCTAATTGATTGGGCCTCATTCCAGTTTTGAAATAGAAATATTTGAATAGAAATATTTGAATAGAAATAGTTGAAATAGAAATATTCGAAATGGAATATTTGAAAATATCAATATATGAAGCCGTGTTGATTAGATTGACGCCATTTTGACGTGAACGATATTTATATCGATTTTATTCATTTTATAATGAATATCGAAAGTGATTTCAAAATCTAATATTTTGAAAAGTATAGAAATTCGAATTGAAACTGAATAGAATTGAATTCGAATTGAAATTGAATAGATTTGAAATTCGAACTATATAGAATTGAATTCGAATTGAAAATAAATAGAAGGGAATTCGAATTGAATTTGAATGTAAATGAATTCGAATAGAAATCGATTTGAAATGAATTTAAAACGAATTTATATTGTAATATTCAATTTGGATTAGAAATTGAATATGAAGTTGAAACCATTTTGAAAACGAATTTAAAACGATTTATAAAGCACGTTTTGAATTGAAATCGACGAAGTATATATTATATATATTATATATATAATATATAGTGGCCTGAATAGAACGCGCCGCGCTGCGGCAGTTCGTGAATTTCGACCATTTATTTCAAACGGACATTACGGGAGATCCGACCATCGGATTCTCCTAAAACCGAAACCGTTGGGTTCGTATCGAAAAGAGCTTTCTAAAGAATATTAGAAATTAGAAATATAATGGTTGGATTTGGATTTATGTCCAAATCAAATTCGAAAAAGGTCGCTGTAAGTACAGTTCGATGGCCATTGATGGAAATCGACTGTACGGGCCTTGATAAAATCCTTAAAAATAGTAATAATTTGAGTAAAATCGTAAGAAATGATTTGTGAAGATTTGGGATGAAAAACTCCATATTTGAAAAGATAAAGATAGATTTTTATCAAAATGAACTAGTTTTGAACTAGAATTATAAATCTATTTATTTCTAAATAAATAAATTGAATTTGAAAAGGGTTTTAAAAGTAACCGGAATTTCCAATGATTGCATTGGAGTGGATTTCAATCGAAATTGTCTTCGGAATATTTCGATGTTGGAATTCATGATTATACATATGTTGTTATGGAAATTTGAAAGATATATATTTATACCGTTATTTCCAATACGACATTTGTTAATCGTAGAATTTGATATTGAATATAAGCCGATATATTTTCTATTCAGAGCCTTATATTGAATATCAAATGTGATTTGGGTTTGTCGTGAATGGTGTCTTCACTAACACTGTTCTTGAACCCAGTTGAGAAAAGATTAAATCTTTTTATTTAGATTTAATGAAGTGTACCAATTAAATGATATTTAATTGGAATTAAATTGATATTGATTTTTGGGTTTATCGTGAATAGTGTTTTAAATAACACTTGTTCTTTAACCCGATAATTAATGGAATGTGATTTTGGGTTTATCGTGAACTGTGTTTTAAACGACACTGATTCTTTAACCCAGTTAAAGATTAAAACTAAGTGGAGTTTTAATGAATATTTAATTAGATTGAAATAATCGAGAATGGAGTATCACCAGTTTTACTCCAGGCGATAGTTAAATCTTTAATTAGATTTGAACGTGAAATGGTAATTGAATTTACCGATAACACCGTGGTGTTAGATATGAAGTATTACCAGTTTTACTTCATGGGATGAATAGGTTGGGATTGGGAAATTAAAACAAATGATTACTTCGGTAAGGTTCGTTAATCCCGACTAGTTGAATCAAAATTCAAAAGAAGATTAAAGAATAAATTCAAGGAATTTATCTTTGATAAAATTAATGGGAACCTCTCCCTATGAATGTGAAATTTAGGAACTAACTGTCGGTTAGCCAAGCAGAATGGTTTTCTGGATATTGATCTGATGTTGGTTTCGGCCTTCGGGGTTAATATTTGGGGAATTATTCTCTTGATCAATTTACGGTTAGTGACTAATGAATTGGAATGAGACGTATGTTGTGTTTGTGTAACACTTATTTAAAATATACGCGAGTTATTCGGAAAGACCGGGTTTATCCCATTCTGAATAACTGATACGACGATAAGTCGAAGATGAAGACGGTGGTCGAAAACCGGAAGTCTTCACGTCGTTTGGGTGATTACTGATGATCTTGATTGGGCTGTACACCCAAGAAGATGGAAACAGTTGGTGATCGTCCAGACGTACTTGGAGATCGATGGATATGCGGGGTACTAGGTGCCTCCGGTTTCGTTCCGACCCAGAACGGACTTGTAAATGGACTGTGTGTCTGACATTGGATTTTAGTCCGTGTGATTGATCTCTATTAAATATATATCTGTTTGGCGGCGGAGAATTTATTCTCTTGCTTAACGCTCTTCTCTGAGACGTACGAGCTCAGGGGTTATATACTGATGGATATCAAACGCATGGAGTAAATTGCCTGTGTGGCATGCCTAAGTGGCAATTGATCGAGGCTTCTGTTGAAAAGCAAAGTCTTGTGGTGATGATCAAAGCACGACCTTTGTGGCGTAGCTTTGTGTAACGTTTACTTCGCGAGTTTCACACCCGGTATGAACCAAAAACGGGAGACGGACCTCAGGGGGGACATGCGTTTTCTTTCTAGTTAGGAGTGGCGTCAGTGCTTGAACTGGCTGACGAGTTTGACTCATGTGGATGTTGCTTATTATTACTTGCTGAAAAGAGAGGCGCCTCGTGATATCGGTTTCGGCCGATGCTTCTAGTCGGCTGACGGGCCAGGCTTACGCCCCAAAGGGCGGAGAAACGTATTGTTCAGGCATTATAATCCACATCGGTGGACCGGCCCTGACGATCCAAGGGGTAGTTGCGGCTGTTCCTGTGGCTCGGGCTAGAGAGTCACATATCGGTAGAGGATCTTGCCCCTAGCCTCGGTTCATACCATAAATGATAACCCAACTTCCAATACGACATTTGCGGTTTTAATTGTAGAACTAGTATGGCGACATGATATATGGTACCCAAGCCGCCTATGATTAATACTTATGATTTGAAGTTGTTTTATACACTATGCACTTATAATAGTATCAAACGATTTGTTTTAAACGTATCAAGCATTCTTTGGCTGTTATAAGGGAAAACCCTATCCCCCGGCTTACGTTGCATTGTGTGATAGGACCTCGGTCTTACAACAGCTTCATTTTTCTTTATTTAGCATTGCGTTGTTTGTTTTATGCACTGGTATTCTTGGGAGGAAACCCGTTCTGTGTTATACGGCGTGGTCCCTTGAGTTACCTAACTTTAAAAATAAAGATTAACTATTTTAGTTCTCACACCAGTCACATGACTGACCTGGAGTTTATTGTTTTGACCTAAACTCTGGGTGCCCTTATTTTGACACGGGCAGCTAGTAGTTTTGGTTTTGCAGATTTATATTCACAGGATCCTGGTTTACAGCTGGAACGATATCCGGAAAACTTTGTATCCGTATATCTCCTTCTAGTTGTGTATTGTATTATTTTCCGCTGCGATGTATTTAAATGTAATTTAAATCTATGATATTTCTGTGTAATATTTGTTTATTTATACTCTGTATATTCTTGTAATCTGATGCATTGTTGTAATACACAATGAAACGTTCTTTTATATGCGTTCTGTTGTGGCTTGTTCTCGAACTATCCGCTCTTTCCTTTATGGGGAAGTTACGGGTTTTTACAGCATATAAATGGATGTATTTTGTAAAATGAATGTACACTGAGTGTGTGTATCATATGGATGCTGCATTTTGGTGAATGGTTGTGCACACATGTAGAAATAATATGTATCGATAGGATTCTTTCGCATACATAATGGACGCATGGCACTATCATGGTTTGCATTAAGGAGGTCAACTGAATCAGTAGACTGCCTGATTTTGCATTAGATAAAGAACATGTACACACACTTCTTGCATATGTTCATACAACATTAGGAATTTTATAAGGACAATGGATGCTTGTGTTTGATGGTTGAGTAGATGGTTGTTTGGATGTTAGGATATGCATTCTCCTTAACTTGGAGATTTTGGAGGCGAAATCCTTTAAGGAGGGGAGAATGTAACACCCTGTCATTTTCAATATTAATGTTCACAAATTAAATAATAATTAATCTCACATGTGAGAATTAAGGGAAACGGGTTGCGCCATTGTGTTCGTCTCGGAATTCTGGTTGAGATAGAGTCTGAGTTTGCGAGAATTGGACTTCGTATGAAGAAGTTATGGCCATCGGAAGTTTCACTAAAATTCAAAACAGATTTCAAATTTCAAATTTCAAACTCAGAAGGGCAAGGCGGGAAATTTCCCTCCATGGGCCAGGTCGACCAGGGGGTCGACCTACCCACACAGGTCGACCGCGGGGTCGACCTACACCCCTCCCACCCCCGGGCAGATTTGAAAGATGACGATTTGGTGACTTTTTGCTGAGTCATTAGGGTTTTTGATCTGATCTGAATGGCTGGGGTTAATTCTAGGTTAATCGGATGGCCTAAATTAATTCTAAACTCTGTATAAACATATGTAGACTCAAACCCTAAAATCAAATAAAAATTAGAATCATGGTCGTCATGCTATCACCTTGAAACCTAGAGTAGCCACCACTAATTAGAGAGGAAGAAAAGCTAATCAATTCAATTCTATTCAACTCTAATCTAAACAACAACGAATCTACTACAAAGGCGAGCTAAATCAATTTCAGAACTCATATTCCAGAACTTAAGACCTTCTTTGAGTTGTGAGTTCGATTTCTTTAATAAGATGATTAACAATTTAATTTGGTTGAGTTATGATTTGGGATTATATGGTTATGTTGTGAATCATTGACCATTATGTTATTATCTATGTTGTAAATCTGTTATGCTACTATCCATGTTGTTAATATCTATGTTGTAAAGCTATGATGTTATTTTGTAAATCTATGTTAGTTATTGGCTTATGTACAATCAATTAATATGCTAGTTTGGTTATGTTTGTGGAACTAATTCATGTGCTAAGTCATATGTAAGTTTAACTTGATAGTTCTACATACTAGTTTGGATGTTAATTGAGGCATGGATCATATGCAAGTTAATGAAAATTTTATATACAACCTTACATGTTTCATAACATCTATTTTATTTGTAAATTGGATGTAAAGTTAGGCTATGACATGTGTGAGTTATATGCTAGTATACAAAATTCTATATGCTAGTTTACATGTTTAGATGCAAGTTTACATCATAGTTTATGTTGCATAAATGACATATGCAAGTATATATATATATATATATATATATATATATATATATATATATATATCTGTGTGTGTGTTTGGAGTATGAATCATGTAATGTAAGTTTGTGATTATTGCCTGCAAGTTTACAACTTTTGATTAGATCTATGACATACATGGTTTATGCAAGTTTGTGACTATTACCTAAACAAGTTTACACCTTTAGATTTAGAACTATGACATATGTAGTTTTGGGCAAGTTTGTGACTTTGGCCTATGCAAGTTTTAGATGAAGAACCTTATTCACACATGCAAGTTCACCCCTTATGTTTAGATCTAGTTTTATTCCTATGTATGTTGTTATGCTTTCTCTTTATTCCATAAGTTAGACTATTCGAGTCTAACGTATATTTCATGTTAAACAAACGAACGTACAACGTGGGGCGAAGGGATAATATTAAATGATTTAATATTGAGAATGGGCATAAATGCCTTAAATGGCATAAAATTAATTTGTGATGATAATTGGTATAATTTTACATACCATAAATAGATGGACATAATTGACTCAATTATGGACATAGTTAAATTTGGAATTGATTGATAATTTGAATAGGGAAATTAATTCAAATTGGGGGATAATTAATTATGTGTAATTAATCGCCTAAGACACGAGGTTAGGCTCTTTTGTGGTATAAGACTGCCAGGACCCGCCCGGCAAATCTAGCAGCCACAAATGCCAGTCTAATGTGAGAGGTCAAGGGCATGAGTTAAATGCGTAACAGTTGCAGAGACACGAGGTTAGACTCGTTTGTGATGTATGACTTTCCAGACGCGCCTGGCAAATCCAGCTGCCACAAATTCCAGACTAATGTGGGAGGTCTTTACAAAGTTACGGTGTTAATGAATTAAGAAACACTTAACCAGATAAACATGTGGTGGGACACGGGTGTAACACCCCGAATTTTCCGTTAACTGTAACTTAAAAAATTAAAGTATAATTAATTCTAAATGATGAAATCAAGGGAAATGGGTTACGCCATTGCGTTCGTCTCGAAATTCTGCTTGAGATAGAGTCCAAGTTTGCGTAAAACGGATATCGTATGAAGAAGATATGGACGAACGAAGTTGGGCAGAAAAACCAGAAACGGGTCAGAATGCACTGGCGCACTTGGGAAGTGCGCCAGAACAAAATTGAACTGGCGCACTTGGGAAGTGCGCCAGTACAATTTTAGCCTGGTGCACCTGCCAAGTGCGCCCAGGTCAGAAAGACCTGTTGGTCAGGCCCTGGCTGGCCTGGTCAGGGTCTGGTCGATTTCTGAGACTTGGCTGAGTCACTAGGGCTTACACGTCACTTTCTGATTGGCTTCTCTTGAGATGGATGGTCTGGATTCACTCTAGCTTCATCGACGACACTAATTAGATTTAAATTCTATAAATACAACTCAAGTCTAACCATAAATTCGCACAAATAATATAATACTAAAGCCGTCATGTTGTTGGAAAGAAACTAGGAGTGGCCGTCAATTAGAAAGCCTAGAGACAAGCCAGCACTAAAGCTAAACACAAATCAAAACAACATTAGTCTACCCAAAGGAAAGCATTTCAAATCCAGAATTCAGTATCCAAAATCCAAGTTTGTCGTTCATTGTAAGTATAGTGATTTTTCCTATGAGAATAAAACTAAGAATTGATTCAATGTAAATTGGAAGTGGAATTGTGCGATTATGTAACGACGATGTTAATTCATATCTATGTTTTGAAATGATTGTGTTGCGAATAAAATTGGGATGTTTGTGATATAATTAAGATTGATTTTGATCCTGTTGTACTTTTATAATGATAAAAACATCACAAGCAAGTTGTATAGTTCATGATTATGTGATTATATAAATCGTTTGTGGTTAGAACCTCACGTATATACTTTATGCTAGAAAATCTTTATGCCTAAATGGTTATGTTCATATACATGCCCCTATGTTTATGTAAAAGTTGCAAGTTCCTAATTGGATCCATGTCAAGATCCACTTTAGTACATGTTTCATGTTGTAATTAGATATGTGATTGGATCTAGTTCACACCCTTGTCATAAAGTTATACATATTTATGAAAAAGTCATATTCTTGTCATGTGCTAGTGATGTTCGATGTTATGCCTAGATCCAAAAACAAGTTTAGACCTATGTTATCTAAATCATATTTTATTTCATGTGACACCTATTTGGTTAGACCCTTATTTTCAATGCAAATTCACAATATATGTAAATTGATTTAGGCTATGTTGCAAATTCACATATATGAATATTGACTATTTTGCAAGTTCACATCTATGACATTCATGTTGGCTATTTTGCAAGTTCACACCTATGATGTTCATATTTACTATGCCAAAAATGCCAAGTTTACACCTATGTTATGTTTGTGTTTATGAATTCCCTTATGCCTATTTGTGCACGCTAAATTAGGCTAAGTTTTTAGCCTAATATTATATGTAAAGACTATGCGAACGAAAATTAGGCTAAGATTGTTAGCCTAATGTTTAAATGGGGTAACGTTGGGAATATTAGAAAACTTGTCATAAATTATATTAATTGGCATGTTTGTCACATGCCAAAATTGGTGGCATTTAAACGGTATAAATTGTTTATACCAAAAAGGTTAGACTTGGAAAGTGGGCCACAACATTTAATTGTTGACAAATTTACATATATTAAGTGATATATTAAGTGATAAAGACAAATATGTAAATTTAGAAAATACGAATATGCTTAACACGAGGTTGGATTGAGTTGTGATGTAAATCTGCCCGGACCCGCCCAGCTGTCCAGTAGTCACAACAATACCTATCCAACGTGGGTGGTTAAGCACGAAGCCCAATAAGGACCCGAGGTTAGACTGAGTTACGGTGTAAATCTGCCCGGAACCGACCGGCACTTCCAGTAACCGTAACAATATCTGTCTAACGTGAGTGGTCGGTTCTTTAAAAGGCTAAGGACAGATGGTAGGGTTAAGTTAACTAAAACACTTAACCAATTCAACATGTTAATGAAATTGATGGGTGAGGTTAGGTAAATACAGACACTTAACCACTTAGCATGTTTGACTAGAAAACCTTAGTAACAGGGACCCATTTCAGCAGTAACTCAATTAGGTATCATGTTACCCTGAAACTAGGAAGGGTGGGGCACGATTACTGGGCTGATTGTAAGCGGTCAAAGCGACGGCGGTGGGTGCAACAGTGTGGGTTCTAACGGAGTGCGGGCATGCACGCACTTCAGAGCAGACAAACAGGGCACTGGGGGCACCAGTAGTATAACCTATGCATTCTAAGGTCTGTGTCGGGTCGCCACCATAGGACTTGATACACCCCATGGTAGGGCCAGCATAGGTTTCTACAATTTCTGGGGGCCGTAAGACACAGATGATTATGTGAGTTGGAGCCGATCTTTAAAATAAGGGGATCACTTTACCCTCAGCATAGGGTGCATCTTTAGAAACGGGATCACTTTACCCTCAGCATAGGGTGCATCTTTAGAAACGGGATCACTTCACCCTCAGCATAGGGTGCCAATCGGAATAAATACAATAGGTGCAGAGATATAGTGTGGGGGTGCGATAGTATATTCGTTTCAGAACTACCTTATCTAGTTTATGATACTTTCCTGTTCCAGTTTATACCTATCATGCCCTTATTCTTATTTTCATACTGAAGAGTCACTAGACTTACCAGGCTTTATGTCTGACCCTATTTTCTTTCGTCTTCTTTTCTTCCATTCCCCCCTCCCCCCAGGTCCGCAGGGAGGAAATAACTCGGCTTAGTCAGATTCTCTAAAGCTTCAAGATAGTTGATGTACGGTTTGGAGTCTCTTTCCTTGGCTATGGCTGTTGGTAACACTCTATGGGGATTTGTGCAGTTTTAATCACGTTTTATGCTTCTATATTTTAAAACCATGACAGAAATGATGTTGTAATGTTTTTGGAAGTTGTTATGAGAAAATTATGGAAATGTGTTGTATGAACAAGTATTTTATGAAATAAAAGCTCTGATGTTTTCCGCTGCTTATATATATATGTGTTTATATCTGTCTTGTGTTTTATCTGTGACTGTTACTTACAAACCTCCACCAAAGTTAAGGCAGTCCCTTGTGAGTGACCTTAATGGAGGGTGAGGTGTTTCAATGGGGGTTAAGTGGGTATCATGGGTGGCTTGTGAAATACGATTAGAAACACTTAACCAAAATTGAAACATGTAAGTGGACATGAATAAGAAGAGGGTTAAGTGGGATGTACTAGAGGGGACCAAGCTTAGGTGGATAGCTTGTGTCAAGTAATGGGGGCCCATTTCAACTAGTAACCCATAAGTATCTTTTTGGGCTCGACCCAAGTCGAGGACGAGACACGCATACTGGGCTTGACTGTAAGAGGCCAAAACAGGTTAGCGGTGGCAACGCAAGTCCAACGGGTTCATGTGCGTGTGTGGGCCCGGCCTGGTAGGTAAGATGTTGTTGCATCGTGTAGGTATAAGCCGTGCATCTTTGGTGGTATCAGGTTGCCACTTTGGGGAGTGATACACCCCACTGTGGGGCCAGCACGGGTATCTACGAGTTAGGGAGCCGATCGCATGGGGGTAGTGGGTACACCTATTGGAGATAAGGGCAGGCGACACTTATGAAGGCAACTAGGGGTACACGAAACTACCATTATCATTATTAAAGTTTTGTAGGAGGGATTTTAGGGTGCTTAGTGTGTTGCGGTGTAGTAATTATCTTATAGTGACTAGGTGCGCCTTTAACGTTATCTTTGTTCATCTTATTTCCTTTTGTTTGCTCTTCCATACCCAATTGTTCACAGTCATTTCCTTATTTTCCAGCTTATGCCTTGGCCTGGTTATTTTGATAATTATATTGTTAAAGTTGTCACACTCGCCAGACATTATGTCTGACCCCCTTTGTTTCCACCTCTTTTCTTCCTCCCCTCCCCCCCTCCCCCCAGGTGCTCAGGGTGGAACTAGCACTAGTGGAGTTGATTTTGGATAGCTGGTTTTAGAAGTTGCTTGGATCGCTGAATTAAAATTTCAGCCTATTTTATTTATGGCTATTTTATGTTGGGGTTATGTCTTTCAAATTATGTACTCTGATTAATCAAGATGGATATTATGTACTTTGACTCTGGTTTTTGATGATGTAATCCAATTTATGTGTTTACCGCTGCAGTGAATAAAATTTTAAATTTCTAATTGTTGTTTATATCTGTCTTGTTGTTAAGTTTTTGTTCTATACACACTTAAAATGCTCCATAGAAGTTAATGCATTCCCTTTGTGAGTGACATTAATGGACGTGGGGTGTTACAGATATATATTAATAGATATCAATTTAATTACACAGCATGAAATTCATTGTCGGATACACGTCCATTTACAAGTCCGTTCTGGGTCTGAACGAAACCGGAGTCACCTAGGTTCTCGTGTATCCGGTGATCAATAAGTGTGTCTGGACAAACTACCACTATTAACCCTTTACTGGGAGCGACCCAATGCCAGGCATCAGTAGTCGTCCATTCGATGTGAAGATCGTCGGTCTTCATCCATCGTCTACAATGCATACAACTTTTAATCGTCGTAGTAATTATTCAGAATGGGTTAAACCCGGTCTTTCTGAATAACTCGCGTATTTTTATAATTTAAAAATCAAGTGTTGTAAATACACATCCAACGCCTTATTCCAATTCAGGATATTCTTTAGGTAAAATATTCTTATTATTAGGAAAAGGTTCCCAATCATTTTATCAAAGATAAATTCTTTTAACTTTATCTTTAATCTCCTTTTAAAGATATCATTAATACTCCAATTTGGTTTTAATATCAAAAATTATAACTTTATGATTATTAAATTTAAGAAAATTTAATCTTATCTTTAACTGGGTTAAAGAACTAATGTCATTTAAAAACATTGTTCACGATAAACCCAAAATCATTTTCCAATAAATAAATATAATTTGAAATACCAACAATCTTGGTTGAAAGATTTATTCTTTATTTTAAAAAAAAAATCTTTGTTTAAAATATCTTTATATAAAAGATATTCTGAATCAGAAAGCAACTCAATCATTTACCATATAACTTTGGTTATATGGATTTCATACATTGTATGTAAATGACAACAAATGATAAATAATCACCAAACCATCCATTCAAAATCCAGAGTGAAGATCACAACTGTATAAGCATTAAAATCAAATAATAACACTCATCGCAGCCTGTCAATCTATCGATTGACATACAAATAAATATTGGGACTAGTGTATATCAATCAACATCCCAATACTCGTGTAGGGTTTTCAGCCAACAATAGTACATATAAATAAATAAATTATTAATGAACTTAACCAATTTTAATACTACCAACATGTTGATGATGATGGACAAAAATGATATTTTATTTCTAATGTCGAAATAAAATATATTTGACTTGCATACTTTCTTTATATATTTCTAATATCTAATAGAATGTAGTTTACTTATATGACATTATTGCGGATGACAAATAAAAGATAATTTTTATTATACTTTATTTGTATGTAATTATTCTTAACTTTAACACATAAAAGAAATAATCTCTTTGAATATGTTTTGCAATGGATAACCTAACAGATAAAAATGTTTATTTTAAATTGCATACAAATTCGAATGTATACATTAACATATAATGTCATCACTTTAACACACTCATACATTCTAATGTATATTTTGACCAATAATATGATTCTTATAATTGAATATAAACCCCATTGTATGTTTGAAAATAAAAATGATTTAAATATTTGCATATAAATTTTATTGTATGTTATGCAAATAAAAATGATTATTTTATTTGCATATAAATTCTATCTTAACAAAATGTATAAGAAGTTCCATTTTGCTGATAATTCTATTTTATCAAAATGGATATTTCTATGGTAACACAAACTTATTACACAAAAATACTATTTATGTTTAACATTTTCATTTAACAAAAATGCAAAATTTTTGTGTTAATTCAAATCTAATTAACAAAAGTTAATTTTTGTTTTCAACAAAAACGTGTATTTTGATTCAACTAGTCTTATCTTGACAAAAATATATAATTTGACCAAAAATATATGGTTTTCTTTAACTAATCTATTTTGACAAAATGAATATTTTGACAAAATGTATATTTTAATTTAACTATTCTTTTTCAACAAAACAAAAAAGATAATGACTTTGTTTTGTTGACAAATCTAATTCAACAAAACAATTATAAGCGAAGTGTTTGTTTTGTTGACGATTATAATTCAACAAAACAAATGAAAGTGGCACATTTGTTTCGTCGACAATTCTAATTCAACAAAACAAATGAAAGTGGCATATTTTTTTTGTTAGATCTAATCCGACAAAAATGATAATGTTTTGTTTAAACCATTATAGTTTAACAAAAGCGACCAATTTGTTTTAACAATGATAATTTTGACAAAAGCGAGAAAATTGTTTTAACTTCGTTAATTTGACAAAAGCTGTAAAACGGTTTAAACATTGATAAAAGGGAATATATTTTCTTAATCTTTTAAAATGACAAAATTGAATAATTTTCTCCCATTCTATTTAAATAATAAAAATGTGTCTTTTTGTTTAATCAATTTTAATGAACTAAAAATGCCCCATTCTTGTTTAACCAAAAATGCATCTTTTGTATTGCAACAAAATGACGAAATGAAACTTATTTTTCTGTTTACCCTCTTTATTGAAGCTAAGATGAAACCAAAAATATACCTTTTTAATTCTTATCTTTTTATTTTAATCTATGATGAAAATAAAAACATTTTTACTTAATTTAACAAAATTACAACAAAGATGAATTCATTTTATCATAATCTTTTTATTTACTCTAGCTTAAAAGTAAAAATGATTTTTTTTAATCTTATTCTTTTATTTATATCTAAAATGTAATAAAAGTGTAACTTCTTAAACTATGCTTTTTATTTGCATCTACAATGCAAATAAAAATGTAATATTTTAATTTATGATTTACTTGCATCAAAGAATGCAAATAAAAATACTACTTTTAACTTCATGTTTTATTTGCATCAAAGAATGCAAATAAAAATGCAACTTCTAATTCAAGGTTTTATTTGCATCTAAATTTGTGAATAAAAATGCAACTTCTAATTCAATATTTTATTTGCATCAAGGAATGCAAATAAAATTCAACTTTTAATTCAATATTTTATTAGCATCAAGGAATGCAAATATATATGCAACTTTTAATTTCATAGTTTATCAGCATCAAATAATACAGATACAAATTTAACTTTTAATATGATGGTTTATTTGCATCAAAGAATGCAAATAAAAATTCGACTTTTAAATACGAGGTTTTGACTAAAAATGTCATTTTTTATGTAATCCTTTTTAATGTAATCATCTTACAAAATGAAATATTTATTTCAATGTAATAATCTTATAAAGATGATATTCTTAAATAAAATGACCTTAATGGCATTATGTACCAAAAATGACATTTTATTCTATTCAAACATTTTAAACAAAAATGTTATTTTATTCCAATCAAACATTTCATACAAAAATAAAAAGGTGACTATTATTGTTAATCTAATTCTAATGTTTTGTTTACATCTAAAATTGTAAATAAAAATGTAACTTTACAAATCATGTTTCTAATTTATATCCAAATTACAAATAAAAGTATAACCTTTTTAAAACTATGTTTTATTTGCATTAAGAAATGCAAATAAAAATTTAACCTCCAATTTCAATATTTTATCTGTATCAAAGAATGCTAAAAGTATAGCTTTTTATTTCAATGTATATTTGCATCAAATAATGCAAATGAAAGAACAACTTTTTAATTCAATGAATATTTGCACCAAGGAATGCAATTAAAAGAACAACTTTTAATATTGAATTGACAATCTAATTCAATTCAACAAGTATGATCAATTAATTGACAATTTAATTCAATTCAACAAAAATAATCCAAATAATGTTTTTATCTTGAATTGAAAATCTAATGCAATTCTACAACAGAACAGAATGATTTATTTTTATTGAAATGGTAATTCTATTCCAAATCAATAATACAATAAATGATTTATTATATTCAACACATATAGATCTGTGTTTGTACATTACCAATAAAAAGATTAAATCATCCACAATTTCATCACATAGCAGATTTAAGTCATACATATACAATCACCACATAGTAAATAAATTAAATAAATAAATAAATTATTAAAAAAAAAAGAAATCTCACATCGCTTTTTATCTAAATTTTCAAAGTGCTCCTTTTTAGATCTGCTCTGCTCCATGTCATAGCTCTCGATCACACGATTTCAACGCAACTGAAATCGTGTGATTTCCTTTCGGTATGAAGAAGTTATCGCGTTTTAAACATTTGAATTTATTGATATATAATTTAATAATTAATTATATTATTACCCCAAATTACCCGTCCTTTTCTCTCGTGTCTTCCTCGTTACTCCTGTATCCCACCGAAACGCATCTTCCATTTTAGGGTTCACCATTGACCGCTCCAGACCCCACCAGAATCCAATCGGACAACGCCACTTCGAAGTGCTCGACTTGCTCCCCTTTAGCCTGGAATGGTGTGCCACTTGCCGCGCTCTTTGGGCCGGGATTCGGCTCGAGACGCGTCCCCTTGGTGATCGAAATCTGGCCGGATCACTTCGAAGATTCAGGTCATATCCGTCCATATTCAAGAACTCTCTATGCTCTTCGATTAGGTGTTTGGAGATTTGAGTTTAGTTGTACGGATTAGGAGAATGAGGTTAGAGAAATCTGGAGCTTCACTATAACGACCCAGAAAATATGAACCAATTTAAAATTTTTAAATTGGCTAAAATAATAGATTTTAAATATTTAAAATAAATATTTTAAATAATATCAATGAAAAGTGAGTTTGAATCGACGTTTGAAAACGAATATAATTAATTCTAATTATAAACAAGGCCAGAAAAGGCGCTGCAGTTTCAAAAATTGAATTCAAACTTTGTCGGACTGTACCGGGTGCAAAACAAAATGGATTTGAGTGAAACCAAAAATATTTAAATCTGTTAGTGAATACCTTTCTAACGAATCTGAAAAATCGAAGTTTCATAGTGGAAAGCAAAAGTTATGGCCAAATGAATTTTCAGAAAGGTCGCTATGGAATTTATATAGCCCGTGAAATTGGCCATTTTGCAAACGACCTCGGAATTCGACGAAACAACTTTTGTTGGATCCGGGATGTGAAGTTATTACTAGGTTTCAAATTTCATAATTTTTGAAGCTATTATGTGAGCGTGTCAAAGGAAAACGTGTTTTGGTCAATTACAATTAAATTGGATCAATCAGAAATGGGCCTTTTTGCAAACGGTCTCAGAATTCGATGAAACTAGTTTTGTTGGGGCCGTATCATCAAAACGTAGCCAGATTTATTTTTCTGGAATTTTTCGAATCAGTTTGTGGCCCTGGCAAATTGAAATATACGTTCGAATCAAATATTGAATGTTTTATATTTTAATTTGAAGGAAAACTGACTGAAACAGTCAAATGGGCCTACGAAACATATCCCATTGTGTTCGGAATGGGGGTAAAACGCTAGGGACGACAGTCGTTGGGTTTGGATTGGAGGTCGTGTCAGAAAACCCCTTTTTAAAACCATCGGCCAATAGAATTATTTCTTCATAATTTAAAAATAAAAATATAATCAAAAAAATCCCTCGTCTCCTACACGATCGACAGCGGAATTCATCCCGTGCTTCCCCCCTCTTTTTCTCTTCCATCTCTCAACGAAACCACCCCCTCCTTTGCAACTTTTTAAAGATCTCTTCATCCTCTACAAATCTATACCAAAAGCTCCCCCTATCGTCGTGTATTTTGTCAGATCCGTCGCTGCCAACTCCAGACCTTTGGACCGCCGCCCCTCCTGCTAGACATCGTCGAACTGACCATCTCGGGTTGCGCCGAGGAGCCTGCTCCATCCCCTTCGACGCTGTATATCATGATCAACCTCCAGCTACACGGATTGGAAGCGATAATCAAACCCTAGATCGAACGTGTTAAGAAGGTATACGGTTTTTATCTTTTGAACTGAAATTAACACTTTTAGATGTTGCAAACTTCTAAAAATCATACCTTTTTCATGTGTTGACGAAACTCAGTGAAACAAGAGACAGTGGACTCGTGTGGACGTCTTCTACATTCTAGAAGAGGCCGCATATTTTTCTGAGCCTTCTGCTATTTTTGGTGGAGTGGAACCCAATGTGAGATTTCTCATTTATAAACGATATGGAGAACGACGATGTATAAATTATATAGTCAATGTATGAGTTATATAAGCGTTGTACACCTCTTGTTGAAATAGAAGTACGCCCCTCGTCGACAAACCATGGACGATATTTATTGGTTGTGATTGGTGTGAAAATTGATTGATAGCGAATGGTTGATTGGAATTGTTTGTGGTTGATATTGATGTATTGTGGTTGAAAAATACCCTTTTGTGGTTTAGAAATATTTGGTTGAAACCACATAGGATTAGTTTGTGGAAATGAAATAAATATATACATGCCGCCTGCGTGCGGACTAGATGCATGATTCCCTATTGTCAAAAACCGCGAGGTTTTAAGGTAGAGCGAGGAGCCGTACTAGCGACGGTCCCGGTTTTAACTACCCTGCCGTTATGCTGCCGAAATTTTGAATAATATTCATGTGTTTGAATTATTTTCATTTGTTGAAATTATATTTATTCGTTGAATAGAAAGCCTTCATGTGTTGAGTCGATATTTATTCGTTGGATAGAAATTCATGTGTTGAATGGTATTCATGTTTTAAATATAAAAATCACATTTTTATCTATATATATAAACTATAGAAAACCTTCATGTGTTGAATCGATATTCATTCGTTGAATTGAAATTCATGTGTTGAATGGTATTCGTGTTTTAAATATAAAAATCACATTTTTATCTATCTATATCTATATATATATATAAACTATAGAAAACCTTCATGTGTTGAATCGATATTCATTCGTTGAATTGAAATTCATGTGTTGAATGGTATTCGTGTTTTAAATATAAAAATCACATTTTTATCTATATATATAAACTATAGAAAACCTTCATGTGTTGAATCGATATTCATTCATTGAATTGAAATTCATGTGTTGAATGGTATTCATATTTTGAAATAAATTCTTTTATAATAAAAATCACATTTTTATCATCTATATGAACTACATAATATAATCTTGTTTTGAAAGAAATTGTTTTATAATAAAAATCCTATTTTTATTACCTATATGAACTATATAAAATAATAGTGTTTTGAAATGAGTTGTTTTTCAATAAAAATCACATTTTTATTATATACATGAGTTGTTAAATATAGTGAAGTGTTGAAATAGAAGGCAGTTTGATAAAAATATCATTTTTATCAAAAGTATGAAATTCATGGTTTTTAAATCGAAGAATCGATATATATATATATATATATATATATATATATAGAATTGAAATATATCAAAAAACGACGCTGCAGTTCGTATTTTGAAACCGTGATTTCAAACGATTAGTACGGGAGATCCGACCATCGAATTTTCCTGAAATCGCAACCGTTGGGTTCTCTTTTGAAATATCTTTCCAACGGCACCAACTTTGTAAAAATCCAACGGTTGGATTGTCTGGAATGTTTAATTCAAATCTGAAGAAAAACAGCGCAAGAATCGATTATATTTATATAAATATATATAAATATAATTATATTTAATCGAACAACGACGCTGCAGTTCGTATTTTGAAATCGAAACTTCAAATGTTTATACCGGGAGATCCGACCGTCGGATTTTCCCGAAACAGGAACCGTTGGATTCGTTTTGAAAAGATGTTTGTAATGATATAAATTTTGTGAAGATCCAACAGTTAGATTTTTAGATATGTGTAAAGCAAATCTGAAGAAAAACAGCGCCACGGTCGCGTTATGGCCCGAAGCGTCGTTTTGAACAAATTGGCTATTTTAAAATAAATAAAAATAGCGATAAATCGTTATAAAATATTATAAACGATATGGATGTGAAATTTAGAAACTAACTGAAGGTTGGCTAAGTCGAATGGTTTCTTGGGTATTGATCTGATGTTGGTTTCGGCCTTCAGGGTTAATATTTAGGAAATCGTTCTCTTACTGATTGACGTTAGTTACTAATGAATTGAAACGATGTGTGTGTATGTTAGTGTTGCACTTGTTTATTATATACGCGAGTTGCTCAGAAATACTGGGTTTATCACATTCTGAATAACTGAATCGACGATAAGAAATCGAAGAAGAAGACGGTGGTCGAAGACCGGAGATCTTCACCTCGTTTGGATGGTAACCGAGGTCCTGATTGAGAGGCATCCCGAAATATGGATAATAAGTGGTGATCGTCTAGACGTACGTGGTGATCGATGGGTTTGCGAGGTGTATAGTGCCTCCGGTTTCGTTCAGACCCAGAACGGACTTGCAAATGGACAGTGTGTCTGACATTGGAATTTATCCTGTGTGATTGATAGCCATCAGTTGCATGGTGTGAATTGCCTGTGTGGCATGCTAAGATGCAGTGATCAAGGCTTTTGTTGAAAAGCAAAGTCTCGTGGTGATGATCAAAGCACCGCCTATGTGGCGTAGCTTTGTGTATAACATGAAATCGCGAGCCTCACACCCCGGTATGAACCAGAAACGGGAGAGGACATGAGGGAGGGCCTGCGTTTCTTCCTAACTAGAAGTGGCATTAGTGGTTTTACACGCCCTGACGAGTTTGACTTATGTGGTTGTTGCTGTTGCGAGGCGCCTCGGTTATATCGGTCGATCCGGGACCGATGGAGTCATTCGTTGGCTCATTTACGCCCCAAAGGGCGGGAAACGCAGTGTTCAGGAATTATAATCCACATCGGTGGACCAGCCCTGACGATCCAAAGGCTTGACTGAGTACTTGCCTGAGGCTCGGTCTAAGCAGTCTCGAAGTTGGTAAGGACTATCTTTTGCCTTGGTTCATGACGGAAACCCAATTTCCAAATACGTGACTGTGCGATTTTGATTATATACCTATATATGGCGACATAGTGGTATGGTGTGATGACCCCAAACTTCCACAAGTGAAAGCAGGAGAAATCATTTTTGGAATACAACATAAATACAATAAAACAGAACACAGATACAATATAGCAAAGGAGATTCATAGAGTAATAACATTATAGCAGCGGAAAAATATAATGTCATCAATCAGAGAAATTCCACAGTCACAGAAAACTAAGATTATTACAACAAGTTTGCAGAAAAGAAATAAGTTTGATGTCTAAAAAGAAAAGAAAAGATGCCAATAGAAACAAAAAGTCTTCAAGCTCCAAGTCATCACCTCTTCTCCCAGGCAGAATCCAAGAGAGAGAAAATAAGCAGCTTCAAAGAAAAGCTCTAAGCAAAGAATGAACCTGTCTACTTGGCTGCCCGTGTAGAAGAGAGGGCACCCAAGTTTGCAAAAAGGTGAAACAAACTATGGGTCAGTCGTGGGACTGGTGTGAGAATTCTTAAATAACTTATACTAATAAAAATAAGGCAAATCCAAAAGACCACGCCGCTAACGCGGAACGGGTTTACTCTAAGGGACTGCCGTGCATGACTAAAGTAAATCGTCAAAATAACGCAATGCTTTTTAGAAAAATGAAACCATTATAAGACCCAAGTCCCATCACACAATGCAACACAAACCGGAGGATAGGGTTTTACCTTATAATGGTCAAAAGATGCTTGATACGATAAACACGGTATTATATAATAATAGTGTGCAACCAATTTGAAATACATCAAAGTAAATGTATTAATCCTAGACGGCATGAGTGCCCCATCCCACTATGTCGCCATATATAGGTATACAATCAAAACCGCGTGATGTCGTATTGGAAATTTGGGTTTCCATCTGAGTCAAGGCTAGGGAGGAGATCCTTACCGATTCGAGACACTCTAGCAATGCCCCAGGATTGGTACTCTGTCCAACCCTTGGATCCTGCAGGGCCGGTCCACACTTACTTTTGTGGATTGGCAATTCCTGAACACACGCTTCCCGGTCCTTTTGGACCTATACTACGGCCAGTGGCGACCGCATAAACCGAGGCCTCGAACAATCCAACAACCACAATGAATAAATGCCAGCGCTGGTAGGTCCCTGGCACCACTCTAGCTAGAAAGAAACGTGTGTACTCCCTGCGTTCCCTTCTCCCGTTTTAGACTCTACCGGGCTGTGAGGCTCGTGAGGTCACGTCATACACAAAGCTATGCTTAAACAGGCTATGCTTTGATCATCAACCACAAGGCTCTGCTTTTCAACAAGTAACCCTGATCATTGCATCTTAGTATGCCACACCGTCACTCCATACCGTACTATTGATCGTCCGTCACTATATAAACGGGTGTTAAGTAGAGAATAAATTCTCTACCACCAATCGTTTATATATTAACTGAATATCAACAATATAATATTTTGTGGGGTACGATGTCAGACACACCATCCATTTATACCCATGCTCTAGGTCTGAACTAGGGTCAAACCCGTGAAATCAACACGTACGTTTGGGCAATTACCCTGACCCTTGAATTGGGATCAAACCAACTCAGAGTCTTGATCGTTGTCCATTCGAGGGGAGATTTACGGTCTTCATACGCCGTCTTCATACTTGAATTCTTGAAATCGTACGATCATTTGGAATGGGATTAACCCGGTCTTTCCAAATAATCTCGCATTCATATATTTTGAGAAAAACATATTTCATATCGTTATTTTAATTATATATAATATAAATATAGATATATATATACATAAATAGTTCGTTTAACACGTCGCTCCTATATATAACTGTCGTTTCTCTTATCTTTTACTTTCCTACTTATATGACAATTTGGCCTAGGAATAGACGATGAACTCTTCTCTTCTAATTTATTTATACTTTATAATTTACCTTTACAAATGTAAATTTTAACATACCATTCCATTAATTCCTTTATATATTCTTTTATTCAACATTATAAATAATGTTAATCTTACATACCGTATCATTCCTTTTATTTAACATTATAAATAATGTTTATTATCTTACAATGCAAATTCTCTTTTAATAAACATTATAAATAATGTATATTTACATGACATGCATTTTCTATATTGTTGACATGACAAAATATTATTCATACAATGCATTTCTATTTTTCTAACATGACAGAATAATATATTCATACAATGCACTTCTATTTTTCTAACATGACAGAATAATATGTTCATACAATGCATTTATCTATTTTTCTAACATGACAGAATAATATATTCATACAATGCACTTCTATATAACGTTCGAACTTGACAAAATATTATTTGCATACAATGTGTTTTCTATTTTTCTAACTTGACAAAAATAATATGCATACAATGTATTTTCTATTTTTCTAACTTGACGAAAATAATATGCATACAATGTATTTTCTATTTTTCTAACTTGACAAAAATACTATTTTTATATAGTGCCATCTTCTATTTTATATAATGGACAAAATATAGTTCATTAACATGCTATGCTATTTTTATTTTTAATAATGAACAAAATATAGTTCATTAACATACGATGCTTTCTTCTTTTGATAATGAACAAAATATATTCACTTACATACGATGTTTTCTTATTTTGATAATGAACAAAATATATTCATTCAACATACGGTGCTTGCTTATTGTTACTAATGAACAAAATATTAGTTCATTACATAAAGCGACCAATTCTATTTTTATTAACGAACAAAAAATGGTTCGTTTCACATAGCGACAAATTTTATTTTGAATAATGACACAAAATATAATTCTTTACCATAGCGACAAATCCTATTTTGTTAATGACACAAAATATAATTCTTTAACATATAGTGCTTTCTTATTTTATAAATGAACAAAATATAATCATTCACATATAACGACCAATTCTATTTTATAAATACACAAATTTGTTCATTCAACATACGGTGCTTGTATTCTATTATAACACAAATTTGTTCATTCAACATACGGTGCTAATTTTTCTTATTTTGATATTGACAAAAGTGTCAATTTACATACGGTGTTCATTTTCTTATTTTGATATTGACAAAAGTGTCAATTTACATACGGTGTTCATTTTCTTATTTTGATATTGACAAAAATGTCACTTCAACATGCATGTTTATTTTCTTATTTTAATATTGACAAAAATGTCACTTTACATACATGTTCTTTTTCTTATTTTATTATTGACAAAAATGTCACTTCAACATACATGAACAATTTCTTATTTTAATATTGACAAAAATGTCACTTCAACATGCATGTTTATTTTCTTATTTTAATATTGACAAAAATGTCACTTTACATACATGAACAATTTCTTATTTTAATATTGACAAAAATGTCACTTCAACATGCATGTTTATTTTCTTATTTTAATATTGACAAAAATGTCACTTTACATACATGTTCTTTTTCTTATTTTATTATTGACAAAAATGTCACTTCAACATACATGAACAATTTCTTATTTTAATATTGACAAAAATGTCACTTCAACATGCATGTTTATTTTCTTATTTTAATATTGACAAAAATGTCACTTTACATACATGAACAATTTCTTATTTTAATATTGACAAAAATGTCACTTCAACATACATGAACAATTTCTTATTTTAATATTGACAAAAATGTCAATTTTATCCTACGATGAACATTTCCAACATTTTCTATTTTTAATATATAAAAATGTTAATATATCATACAATAAACAATTTTGATATGTTAACGTTTTAACATATAAACATGTCACACAACATACATGAACGATTTTAATATATCTAATTTTATATTGTAACATCTCAACATACAGTGGGTTTTGTCCTAGCATACGCATACAGATTAAGTCATAGCAGATTCACATACAGTTTATATCTTAGCAGATTCACATACATATATGATTATGAATGCGAACATCTATAATTAAAACATAATTACTTAAATAAAATAAATAGGATTCTCACCTCAATTAGATTGGAGTTTGTTCCCAATTGCTCTGCATTAAAGTTGTATTCGAAGTCACGGTTCCACCGGATCTGAAATTTTCAGAATCGGTGTTCATATGCATAAGTTATTGATGTTTTAAATCAAACAGACTTTTAACAACTGCTTCTGTCACGCTTAAAAGCGTTACAAAATCTGAAGCATACCTCAATTTCAGAATTTGTTCAAAACTTCAAATCGCGATAACTTTTGATTTACTGAACGGTTTTGAGTGCGGTTTTTTGGAGAATGACCGCCTTGGAGAGATCTTTGTACGGCCAGAAGGGGGTGGAGTTCGGTCGAGCGTGGTGGGCCCGGCGTGGCTGCGACCGGCGGATCTTTGCGGCGATGGTGGCGGCGCTACAGGGCACGGGGGAGGCGATAGTGGGTACCAAATCGAAGGGCTCGCGAAGAGCTTCGAAACGGTATATGGTATGCTGAATTCCGTCGAGAGATGAGGGAGAAAAGTGAGTTTGAAATTTTGATGCTCTATGGGTTCTTTGCGGCTAAACAACGAGGAGGAAGAAAGGGAAGTACACGGCCCGTATACTAGCGTATTTATACCAGTATATTAGGGTTTTATTTTTAATTATTTATTTAATTAATTAATTAATTCTAGAAAATACAGTTTTCACATACGACCTCCGATTCGCGCTCAACGACTGTCGAACTTAATGTTTTGACGTCTTCTGAACGCGATGGCGCTATTCCCATGGTCCAATTCTGAAGTTACAGTATGGTTTTCTTTTATTTTCAAATAAATCCTTTATCTTAAATTCGAACGTAAATATAATTTTGCCGGGGCCACGTACGAAGTCAGAAAAATCCGGAAAAATTATTTTTGGCTTTCTTATGCCGATACGATCACAACAAAATTCGTTTTGTTCAATTCTGAGACCATTTGAATTTTTTAATGAATTTTAAAGTCAAAAAATTGTCCGTTTATGCTGAAAAATCAATTATAATTATATATTAATTCTAAAAATTACCAAAAAATCATTTTTAGCTTTGTTTTGATGATACGAACCCAACAAAATTTATTTCGTTCGATTCTGAGACTTTTTGAAAAATGGCTATTTTCTAGGCGAATATTTTTAATATTAAAAATACATTTTTAAACAAATATTTTCTGAAACTCGAAACATATAAGTGTTTACTGTTTTTCAATGCAGAAACGTCATTCTGAAACCAATGGAAGTGGTTTCGAGTTCAAATTCCTAAATATGTGAAAAGTAGCATTTTTGTCTTATGCAAATTACCCACCGACCTTTCTAAAAATTGAATTAGCCATAACTTTTGATTTCCGCTATGAAATTTCGATTTTTCGGATTCGTTGGAAAGATATTTTTAAATAGATTCTAATATTTTTGGTTTCACCAAAATCCGTTAAATTTTGCATCCTGTATGGTTAGTCAAAGTTCAAGTTTGACTTTCCAAACTACCGCGCCATTTCTAGCTCTTTTTATATTTAAAATTAATTTATTCATTCTAACTTCGATTTGAACCAAATTTGTGATCCTTATTATTAAAAATAGATTATTTTAAATATCAAAACTCATTTAAAATCACTTAAAATAAATTTTAACTTGGCCCCAAAATCCTGGGTCGTTACAATCTCCCCCACTTAAGAACTTTTCGTCCCCGAAAAGGAAAAAGAAAATAAAAGAGGAGAAGAGGAAGAATAAACACAGAGAATGTTTTTAACAGAGATGGTACCGTCTATAACATCAGGCTTTCTACCGAAGAAGTTGGTCCTTTCGCTCCTTCGTAAACATGTGCCAATTGAGCATCGCCACTTCTCTTAGTCTTCTTCGAATGCACGATCAAGGAAAGAGTCAAAACAACAGAAAAGGTGATTCTAAAAGATCGAAGGATGAATGAAAAGATGACGATAAAGTGACTGGCTATTATGTATCTCATGAACTGTTCGCCATAGAATATAGTGATTCTATGTAAACGAATTATTATAAATATGTTGTACTCCGCTTTGTAAACCAAAGCTCTGATACCAACTGTGATGACCCCAAACTTCCACAAGTGAAAGCAGGAGAAATCATTTTTGGAATACAACATAAATACAATAAAACAGAACACAGATACAATATAGCAAAGGAGATTCATAGAGTAATAACATTATAGCAGCGGAAAAATATAATGTCATCAATCACAGAAATTCCACAGTCACAGAAAACTAAGATTATTACAACAAGTTTGCAGAAAAGAAATAAGTTTGATGTCTAAAAAGAAAAGAAAAGATGCCAATAGAAACAAAAAGTCTTCAAGCTCCAAGTCATCACCTCTTCTCCCAGGCAGAATCCAAGAGAGAGAAAATAAGCAGCTTCAAAGAAAAGCTCTAAGCAAAGAATGAACCTGTCTACTTGGCTGCCCGTGTAGAAGAGAGGGCACCCAAGTTTGCAAAAAGGTGAAACAAACTATGGGTCAGTCGTGGGACTGGTGTGAGAATTCTTAAATAACTTATACTAATAAAAATAAGGCAAATCCAAAAGACCACGCCGCTAACGCGGAACGGGTTTACTCTAAGGGACTGCCGTGCATGACTAAAGTAAATCGTCAAAATAACGCAATGCTTTTTAGAAAAATGAAACCATTATAAGACCCAAGTCCCATCACACAATGCAACACAAACCGGAGGATAGGGTTTTACCTTATAATGGTCAAAAGATGCTTGATACGATAAACACGGTATTATATAATAATAGTGTGCAACCAATTTGAAATACATCAAAGTAAATGTATTAATCCTAGACGGCATGAGTGCCCCATCCCACTATGTCGCCATATATAGGTATACAATCAAAACCGCGTGATGTCGTATTGGAAATTTGGGTTTCCATCTGAGTCAAGGCTAGGGAGGAGATCCTTACCGATTCGAGACACTCTAGCAATGCCCCAGGATTGGTACTCTGTCCAACCCTTGGATCCTGCAGGGCCGGTCCACACTTACTTTTGTGGATTGGCAATTCCTGAACACACGCTTCCCGGTCCTTTTGGACCTATACTACGGCCAGTGGCGACCGCATAAACCGAGGCCTCGAACAATCCAACAACCACAATGAATAAATGCCAGCGCTGGTAGGTCCCTGGCACCACTCTAGCTAGAAAGAAACGTGTGTACTCCCTGCGTTCCCTTCTCCCGTTTTAGACTCTACCGGGCTGTGAGGCTCGTGAGGTCACGTCATACACAAAGCTATGCTTAAACAGGCTATGCTTTGATCATCAACCACAAGGCTCTGCTTTTCAACAAGTAACCCTGATCATTGCATCTTAGTATGCCACACCGTCACTCCATACCGTACTATTGATCGTCCGTCACTATATAAACGGGTGTTAAGTAGAGAATAAATTCTCTACCACCAATCGTTTATATATTAACTGAATATCAACAATATAATATTTTGTGGGGTACGATGTCAGACACACCATCCATTTATACCCATGCTCTAGGTCTGAACTAGGGTCAAACCCGTGAAATCAACACGTACGTTTGGGCAATTACCCTGACCCTTGAATTGGGATCAAACCAACTCAGAGTCTTGATCGTTGTCCATTCGAGGGGAGATTTACGGTCTTCATACGCCGTCTTCATACTTGAATTCTTGAAATCGTACGATCATTTGGAATGGGATTAACCCGGTCTTTCCAAATAATCTCGCATTCATATATTTTGAGAAAAACATATTTCATATCGTTATTTTAATTATATATAATATAAATATAGATATATATATACATAAATAGTTCGTTTAACACGTCGCTCCTATATATAACTGTCGTTTCTCTTATCTTTTACTTTCCTACTTATATGACAATTTGGCCTAGGAATAGACGATGAACTCTTCTCTTCTAATTTATTTATACTTTATAATTTACCTTTACAAATGTAAATTTTAACATACCATTCCATTAATTCCTTTATATATTCTTTTATTCAACATTATAAATAATGTTAATCTTACATACCGTATCATTCCTTTTATTTAACATTATAAATAATGTTTATTATCTTACAATGCAAATTCTCTTTTAATAAACATTATAAATAATGTATATTTACATGACATGCATTTTCTATATTGTTGACATGACAAAATATTATTCATACAATGCATTTCTATTTTTCTAACATGACAGAATAATATATTCATACAATGCACTTCTATTTTTCTAACATGACAGAATAATATGTTCATACAATGCATTTATCTATTTTTCTAACATGACAGAATAATATATTCATACAATGCACTTCTATATAACGTTCGAACTTGACAAAATATTATTTGCATACAATGTGTTTTCTATTTTTCTAACTTGACAAAAATAATATGCATACAATGTATTTTCTATTTTTCTAACTTGACGAAAATAATATGCATACAATGTATTTTCTATTTTTCTAACTTGACAAAAATACTATTTTTATATAGTGCCATCTTCTATTTTATATAATGGACAAAATATAGTTCATTAACATGCTATGCTATTTTTATTTTTAATAATGAACAAAATATAGTTCATTAACATACGATGCTTTCTTCTTTTGATAATGAACAAAATATATTCACTTACATACGATGTTTTCTTATTTTGATAATGAACAAAATATATTCATTCAACATACGGTGCTTGCTTATTGTTACTAATGAACAAAATATTAGTTCATTACATAAAGCGACCAATTCTATTTTTATTAACGAACAAAAAATGGTTCGTTTCACATAGCGACAAATTTTATTTTGAATAATGACACAAAATATAATTCTTTACCATAGCGACAAATCCTATTTTGTTAATGACACAAAATATAATTCTTTAACATATAGTGCTTTCTTATTTTATAAATGAACAAAATATAATCATTCACATATAACGACCAATTCTATTTTATAAATACACAAATTTGTTCATTCAACATACGGTGCTTGTATTCTATTATAACACAAATTTGTTCATTCAACATACGGTGCTAATTTTTCTTATTTTGATATTGACAAAAGTGTCAATTTACATACGGTGTTCATTTTCTTATTTTGATATTGACAAAAGTGTCAATTTACATACGGTGTTCATTTTCTTATTTTGATATTGACAAAAATGTCACTTCAACATGCATGTTTATTTTCTTATTTTAATATTGACAAAAATGTCACTTTACATACATGTTCTTTTTCTTATTTTATTATTGACAAAAATGTCACTTCAACATACATGAACAATTTCTTATTTTAATATTGACAAAAATGTCACTTCAACATGCATGTTTATTTTCTTATTTTAATATTGACAAAAATGTCACTTTACATACATGAACAATTTCTTATTTTAATATTGACAAAAATGTCACTTCAACATGCATGTTTATTTTCTTATTTTAATATTGACAAAAATGTCACTTTACATACATGTTCTTTTTCTTATTTTATTATTGACAAAAATGTCACTTCAACATACATGAACAATTTCTTATTTTAATATTGACAAAAATGTCACTTCAACATGCATGTTTATTTTCTTATTTTAATATTGACAAAAATGTCACTTTACATACATGAACAATTTCTTATTTTAATATTGACAAAAATGTCACTTCAACATACATGAACAATTTCTTATTTTAATATTGACAAAAATGTCAATTTTATCCTACGATGAACATTTCCAACATTTTCTATTTTTAATATATAAAAATGTTAATATATCATACAATAAACAATTTTGATATGTTAACGTTTTAACATATAAACATGTCACACAACATACATGAACGATTTTAATATATCTAATTTTATATTGTAACATCTCAACATACAGTGGGTTTTGTCCTAGCATACGCATACAGATTAAGTCATAGCAGATTCACATACAGTTTATATCTTAGCAGATTCACATACATATATGATTATGAATGCGAACATCTATAATTAAAACATAATTACTTAAATAAAATAAATAGGATTCTCACCTCAATTAGATTGGAGTTTGTTCCCAATTGCTCTGCATTAAAGTTGTATTCGAAGTCACGGTTCCACCGGATCTGAAATTTTCAGAATCGGTGTTCATATGCATAAGTTATTGATGTTTTAAATCAAACAGACTTTTAACAACTGCTTCTGTCACGCTTAAAAGCGTTACAAAATCTGAAGCATACCTCAATTTCAGAATTTGTTCAAAACTTCAAATCGCGATAACTTTTGACTTACTGAACGGTTTTGAGTGCGGTTTTTTGGAGAATGACCGCCTTGGAGAGATCTTTGTACGGCCAGAAGGGGGTGGAGTTCGGTCGAGCGTGGTGGGCCCGGCGTGGCTGCGACCGGCGGATCTTTGCGGCGATGGTGGCGGCGCTACAGGGCACGGGGGAGGCGATAGTGGGTACCAAATCGAAGGGCTCGCGAAGAGCTTCGAAACGGTATATGGTATGCTGAATTCCGTCGAGAGATGAGGGAGAAAAGTGAGTTTGAAATTTTGATGCTCTATGGGTTCTTTGCGGCTAAACAACGAGGAGGAAGAAAGGGAAGTACACGGCCCGTATACTAGCGTATTTATACCAGTATATTAGGGTTTTATTTTTAATTATTTATTTAATTAATTAATTAATTCTAGAAAATACAGTTTTCACATACGACCTCCGATTCGCGCTCAACGACTGTCGAACTTAATGTTTTGACGTCTTCTGAACGCGATGGCGCTATTCCCATGGTCCAATTCTGAAGTTACAGTATGGTTTTCTTTTATTTTCAAATAAATCCTTTATCTTAAATTCGAACGTAAATATAATTTTGCCGGGGCCAAGTACGAAGTCAGAAAAATCCAGAAAAATTATTTTTGGCTTTCTTATGCCGATACGATCACAACAAAATTCGCTTTGTTCAATTCTGAGACCGTTTGAATTTTTTAATGAATTTTAAAGTCAAAAAATTGTCCGTTTATGCTGAAAAATCAATTATAATTATATATTAATTCTAAAAATTACCAAAAAATCATTTTTAGCTTTGTTTTGATGATACGAACCCAACAAAATTTATTTCGTTCGATTCTGAGACTCTTTGGAAAATGGCTATTTTCTAGGCGAATATTTTTAATATTAAAAATACATTTTTAAACAAATATTTTCTGAAACTCGAAACATATAAGTGTTTACTGTTTTTCAATGCAGAAACGTCATTCTGAAACCAATGGAAGTGGTTTCGAGTTCAAATTCCTAAATATGTGAAAAGTAGCATTTTTGTCTTATGCAAATTACCCACCGACCTTTCTAAAAATTGAATTAGCCATAACTTTTGATTTCCGCTATGAAATTTCGATTTTTCGGATTCGTTGGAAAGATATTTTTAAATAGATTCTAATATTTTTGGTTTCACCAAAATCCGTTAAATTTTGCATCCTGTATGGTTAGTCAAAGTTCAAGTTTGACTTTCCAAACTACCGCGCCATTTCTAGCTCTTTTTATATTTAAAATTAATTTATTCATTCTAACTTCGATTTGAACCAAATTTGTGATCCTTATTATTAAAAATAGATTATTTTAAATATCAAAACTCATTTAAAATCACTTAAAATAAATTTTAACTTGGCCCCAAAATCCTGGGTCGTTACATATGGGGCATTAATGTCGTCTATGATTGATACTTATGATTTGAAAATGCTTTTGAAATATATAAACCCTAGTAATAATATCAAATGCTTTTGTTTTATTTGTATCAAGTATATTTTGGCAATTATAAGGTAAAACTCTATCCTCCGGTTTGCGTTGCATTGTGTGATGGGAACCGAGTCTTATAATGGCTTCATTTTTATAAAAAGCATTGCGATGTTTAAAAGAATGATTTGTTTTAAAGCACTGGCTATCCAATGGAGTAAACCCGTTCCACGAAAGTGGCGTGGTCTTGTGATTAGCCATATTATAAATGTGTTGAGTAGATTTCACATACCAGTCCCATGACTGACTCATAGTTTGTTTCACTTTCAAACTCGGGTGCCCCTTTTTTCACACGGGCAGCCTTGTATTCAGGTTTAGCAGGATTTATCCGGATAGCTGGAGCTGAAGAAGGATTCTACCATTTATCTCTTTTTATGCTGTTCAGCTCCTATTGTACATTATGTTTGCTTTTCTGCTGTAGACGTATATGTATAGTTGAACTGTATTTGTACTAAGTAAGATCCTGTATACTGTGTAACTCTGATGATTACATTTATCCAGTGTATTCTATTGTACATTATCTGGTGTATTTATTTAATTCTGTTCTGCTATTATTTGTTTCTGTGTTATATTCCAAAGATTACCCTTGTCTCCGTCTGTACGGGAAATGGGGTTGTCACATCGTGGTATCAGAGCTTTGGTTAATCTTAGTTCTGGAATATAACATATTAACGAACTCGTCAGAAATAGAACCAGTGGTGTTCAAGGACGGGTAACTCATTACAGATAGGATAAGTAATATCCTAGTATGAGTAAAGCAGAATGAAATTACACCTCGATAGACACATTTACATTAGAAGTATGTGTTTCTATATTTTAAATTATCTTTTCTGTGACCTGACACTTGATCTGCCATTTGCATAAGTACTAGAAAAATGAGTGTCAGAAACAGAAGAAATGCAGAACCCAATCTAGAGGCTCTATTAAAGAGATATCGAAATTTGAACGGAGCACAGTTCTCGGGCAATGAATCTATAATTCAGACTCAAGCTTGGATGAGTTCTGTCGAAAGAATTTTTGAGCGTATCCAGTTGAGAGATGATCAGAAAAGATTAGTAGCATCTTGGGCGCTCAAAGAAGAAGATTTAATCTGGTGGGAAACAGTCATCAACGATAATCCATAAGGTGATATCACCTGGGATAGATTCAACGAGATTTTCCTAGAAAGATTTACTCCTCCTGAAGCGACGGAGCGATTATGTGATGAATTTTCTTATCTTATACAAGGTGATATGACCATCCCAGAATATCATAAGAAATTCAACGAACATGCTCACTTTGCTCCTCATCTGATCCAAGATCCAAAGAGGAAGAATCTGAGATTTATTTGTGGCCTGCAAAGAAAATATCAGAATAGTGTGATGAGGAATGTGAAGCTTCCTTTTTCTGAAATGATTTACATGGCTTATCAGTATGAAGATCTCCATAAGAAAGGTATGTTGCGCGACGAAGAGGAAGTCTATTCTAGTAACAAAGAAGAGTTTGAAACTGATATTCCTGAAGCCAGTACGAGGTCTGAGGTCAGTAAAAAGCCTAAAGTCAATCGAAAAAGGGCCAGATCTGAAAAAGAACCAGCAACGACTGCCATGTGCAAGAACTACAATCAGAAGGGGCACTTGTCCAGAAAATGTAAATCTTTAAACAAACGAAGCAAGAGTGGATCTAAGCCCACGAAGAAACAAAAGAACCCACATGGGGAAAGGAGATGCCATAAGTGTCGCCAAGCAGGTCATATTGCACGGGAGTGCCAACTCTCAAAGAAATCTGAAGCAATACATATAAATGAAGTAGCAAAGACTTCCGAGCCCTCAGCTAGTCAAGAAAGGGCTGATGTTTTGGAAGGCACGCTTAATGTCAAGAACATTCCAGTTAAAATACTGTTTAATACTGGCGCGTCACGAAGCTTTATTGAAAAGAGTGCAGTCAAGAAGTTGGATTTGAAATTGAAGAAGCTCAAAGAACCAATGACTGTCCAAAATCCTGTTGGGGGTTCCATCGGTCTCAGTTGGGTTTGTGCGGTGCCTGTCTCTTTTTCCTGCTATAAATTCCCTACTATCTCTATCGTCATGAATTTTAATGAATTCGATCTTATTCTGGGATTGGATTGGCTAACCAAATATGAAGCAGAGGTTAGATCCACCAAGAGAGTTGTTAGGGCTAAGATTAAATCAGGGAATTATATAACCATACCGTGTGAAGGTCATAAATCTAATAGAAAAGACTTCTGGGCAGCTCTGGGTGTTTCTCCTATTCAAACAGAAAATATCCCTGAAGTCACAGAGAATATTCCTGACCTCATCAAAGATATTCCTATCGTCAAGAACTATGCGGATGTGTTCGAGGAAGTTGTTCGCTTACCTCCGCAAAGAGAGATTGATTTCAAAATTCCTTTAATTCTGAATGCAAGGCCGGTAGTTCACGCTATTCGAAGAATGTCCTTGAAAGAGAAAGAGAAATTAGACAATCAAACACGACAGCTTGTATGGAAGGGTCTGATCAGGCCTGGTTTCTCTGATTGGGGTGCAGTAGTGGTGTTTGTCCCAAAATCTGACGGTACTCTACAGCTATGTGTGGATTATCGTGATTTAAACAAGCAGACAATAAAGAATAAATATCCATTGCCGTGGATTGATGATTTGTTGGATCGATTGAATGGCGCACAAGTATTTTCACGAATGGACCTAGTTACAGGTTTCCATCAGCTTCGTATCGCCGAGGAGTTTGTTCCTTTAACAGCATTCAGAGGTCCAGACTTATTCTACGAGTGGTTAGTAATGCCCTTCGGCTTGTGTAACGCTCCAGCCTATTTTGTCGATCCAATGAACAGAGTATTCAGAGGAGTATTGAATAAATTTATTCTGGTTTTCATTGATGATATCCTTATCTTCTCTAAGTCAGAAAGCGAGCACGAAAAACATTTGGAACAAGTGTTAGAAATTCTCCGAAGGAACGTATTAAAAGAAAAGTTTTCCAAATGTATATTCTGGCAAGAAGAAGTTAAATTTCTTGGCCACGTAGTGTCAAAGGAAGGAATTGCAGTGGATCCCAGTAAGATCACTGCCATCCAGAATTGGAAATAGCCTCGTACGCCAACAGAAGTTAGAAGTTTTCTCGGGTTAGCCAGTTATTATCGGAAATTCATTAAGGATTTCGCGAAGACATCTAGTTCCCTAACAAAACTGACGAAGAAACATTCGAGATTCAATTGGACTCCGGTATGTGAGAAAGCTTTCCAAGAGCTGAAGCTGAAACTGACAACTGCTCTAGTGTTAACAATAATAGATGGCAATGAGGATTTGAAAGTCTGGACTGACGCTTCTAGAGAGGGCCTGGGTGCAGTATTAATGCAAAGAGGTCAAGTGATTGCATATGCTAGCTGTCAGCTGAAACCACATGAGAAGAATTATGTGACTCATGATCTTGAGTTGTTAGCCATCGTATTCACCTTGAAAATCTGGAGGCACTACCTTTTGGGTGAGAAATTCGAACTGTTTACAGATCACTAGTCGTTGAAGTATCTGTTCACACAAAAGGACTTGAATCTGAGGCAGCAACGTTGGCTAGAGTTCCTTGTAGCATATGATTTTGAGATTCTATACACTTCAGGGAAAGCCAATGTCATGGCCGATGCGCTGAGTCGAAAGAGCGTAATGATCGCCAGCTTTGTTATTACGAATTCCCTGGTTGACAAAATATCTATTCTTCAGAAGGAGGATAACTTTATTAAGGATATGATCAAAAGGATTCAGAAAGGCGAACCCTCGTGTTTTCAAATAGATAACGACGGAATCCTGAGATTGAAAGGAAGGATTTGTGTTCCTGGCATCCCCGAGCTAAAAAGGGAAGTGTTAGACGAGTGTCACAAGTCCAAGCTGAGTATCCATCCTGGTGTGGTCAAAATGTATAATGATCTCAAATGAACACTCTGGTGGAAGACTATGAAAAGAGACGTTTCAATATATGTTAGCCGATGCCCTACTTGCCAGCTAGTCAAAAGCGACCAACAGAAACTGGCTGGATTATTACAACCGCTAGACGTTCCGGGATGGAAGTGGGAACATATTTCCATGGACTTCATTGATGGTCTTCCCAGAACCAAAAAAGGAAATGACAGTATTTGAGTGATCGTAAATCGCTTCACGAAGACCGCCCATTTCATACCTGTCAGATCAAACAGAACTGCTACGAGTCTAGCGCAGATATATTTCAAGGAAATAGTTAGACTACATGGAGTGCCGCTTAGTATAGTCAGTGATAGAGATACAATATTTACTAGTAAATTCTGGGAGGCATTTCAAGTAGAGCTGGGAACAAAGCTGAACCTAAGCACCGCCTATCATCCTCAGACAGATGGTCAAATTGAGAGGGTGAATCGTATACTAGAAGACCTATTGCGGGCTTGTGTTCTAGATTTCGGTGGATCGTGGGAAGACCACCTGCATTTGGCTGAATTTTCATATAATAACAGCTACCAGGCGAGCCTGACAATGTCGCAATTCGAAGCATTATATGGTAGACCGTGCCGATCCCCTACTTGTTGGGTCGAACCCGGTAATAGACTTGTGTTAGGGCCAGACATGATCCGAGAAGCTGCCGACAAAGTCGATTTTATTAAGAAATGATTACTGGCCGCTCAAAGCCGACAAAAGAGCTATGCCGATAGAACAAGAAGAGATATATCGTTTGTAGTTGGCGACTATGTATATTTGAAAGTATCGCCGATGAGAGGAGTGATCTGGTTCGGTAAAACAGGGAAATTGGCGCCCAAATTCGTTGGTCTGTTTCCTATTCTGGAACGGATCGGAACTCTTGCTTATAGGGTTAAACTGCCTGATTGGTTGCTTGGAGTGCATGATGTATTTCACATATCTCAACTTCGAAAGCACGTTCATGATCCAGACTTGATCGTGGAAGAAGCAGCTCAACAGGATATTGAAATTACTCCAGAATTAGCTGTGAGAAGAGAGCTGCTAAAGATCATCGGCAAAGAAACCAAAGAGCTGAGGAACAAGAAATTTCACTTAGTCAAAGTGCAATGGAGTGGAGATCCGCGAGATTGTACTTGGGAAACTAAGGAGCGCATTCAGAAAGCCTATCCTATATGCCGAGTGGATATCTCTGATTGACTCCGGTGCAAGGTACCTTTACCCTACTTTGCATTACCAATTAGTTCTCTACTCCGTTGTTATTTTCTTTCCATGGATGTGCACTTTTAATTCTATAGTCTGAATGATTTTAAAAGAATATAGAAATTGATTTGTATGATTTTGAAAAGTTAAAAACAATTTGATTGTTGTTTGTGTTGTGTGATAGTAGATTTGATTAATTAAAATTATTAAAACGATAGTTAATTTAATCAATAATAGAATAATGGTAGAATTTATTCATTTAAATCACACATTGAACTGATTTAAAAATAGATAGAAATATCTACATGTGCATATATATGTTTGAACAGGTAAATGGATTAGCTGTTGAGTAAAGATTTTATTTGCGTGCCCGACAAATAGGTAAACCTTAATGAGTTGGATGCAAAATATTATTATATCAACTCCTGTGAATGCCATTGGATGCGGAGTGCTAGTTATTCTGTGTGTAATAATAAACGTCGCCATAGGATAGTAAAAATTAATTTTGAACTACATTACATGGCATACTTCTGAAGATAGGCAAACTTCCTCATATACCACATAAGCATTTGGAGCTTGTGTGACGAGGTGGAAGATTTACCATACGAGCGAGAGGCTTGTATGGCGATGACTATATTTTACAGGTTGAACTGATGACTGATATAAACTATTTAAATTGTAACGATAAAATTTCCAGATTAATAAAAACCCCACACGGGTCTGGAGTTGACAATAATCACGTCTCTCTAGTTATTAGATACGGCACATGGACTATTTATTTCCCACACGGGACGAGGTGACGAGGATTTATCCTCTGGAGCATTTAAAATACACACTCCCTCAGGCTTTGACAGGGTGACGAGAATTTATTCTCTTGAGTTATTATCTACACACGCTCTCCTGTAAACACCAGAATATATCACTATAAATATGTGCATGCTTATTAGGATTTATTGGGTACCTAACACGGCCCAATAAATTTCTGAACCTCTCCCCGTACAAAGGAGGTTATGGTGAAATTTTTCAAAAATTCCTGGTGTTAGCCAAATTTTTGAAGAATTTGAAAATTCTCAGAAACTGAATAGTTGGAGAATGAAGTCAGATTGAACGTAGAGTTGATTAATCAAACCACTTTCGACCTTGTTCCTTTTCGGGGACGAAAGTTTTTAGTGGGGGAGATTGTAACGACCCAGAAAATCTGAACCAATTTAAAAATTTTTAATTGGCTAAAATAATGGATTTAAAATAAATATTTTGAATAATATCAATGAAAAGTGAGTTTTAATCGACGTTTGAAAATGAATATAATTAATTCTAATTATAAACAAGGCCTGAAAAGGCGCTGCAGTTTCAAAAATTGAATTCAAATTTTGTCGGACCGTACCGGGTGCAAAACAAAACGGATTTGAGTGAAACCAAAAATATTTAAATCTATTAGAGAATACCTTTCTAACGAATCTGAAAAATCGAAGTTTCATAGCGGAAAGCAAAAGTTATGGCCAAATGAATTTTCAGAAAGGTCGCTATGGAATTTATATAGCCCGTGAAATTGGCCATTTTGCAAACGACCACAGAATTCGACGTAACCACTTTTGTTGGATCCGGGATGTGAAGTTATTGCTAGGTTTCAAATTTCATAATTTTTGAAGCTAGTATGTGCGCGTGGCAAAGGAAAACGTGTTTTGGTCAATTACATTTAAATTGGATCGACTAGAAATGGGCATTTTTGCAAACGATCTCAGAATTCGACGAAACTAGTTTTGTTGGGACTGTGTCGTCAAAACATAGCCAGATTTATTTTTCTGGAATTTTTCGAATCTGTTTGTTGCCCTGGAAAATTAAAATGTACGTTCGAATCAAATATTGAATGTTTTATATTTTAATTTGAAGGAAAACTTACTGAAATGGTCGAATGGGCCTACGAAACATATCTTATTGTGTTCGTAATGGGGGTAAAATGCTAGGGATGACAGTCATTGGGTTTGGATTGGAGGTCGTGTCAGAAAACCCCTTTTTAAAACCATCGGCCAATAGAATTATTTCTTCATGATCTAAAAATATAAATAAAATCAAAAAAAACCTCGTCTCCTACACGATCGATGGTGGAATTCATCCCGTGCTACCCTCCTCTTTTTCTCTTCCATCTCTCAACGAAACCACCCCTCCTTTGCAACTTTTTAAGGATCTCTTCATCCTCTACAAATCCATACCAAAAGCTCCCCCTATCGTCGTGTATTTTGTCAGATCCGTCGCTCCCAACTCCGGACGTTTGGACCGCCGCCCCTCCTGCTAGACGCCGTCGAACTGACCATCTCGGGTGGCGCCGAGGAGCCTGCTCCATCCCCTTCTACGCTGTGTATCCTGATCAACCTCCAGCTACACGGATTGGAAGCGATAATCAAACCCTAGATCGAACGTGTTAAGAAGGTATACGGTTTTTATTTTCTGAACTGAAATTTACACTTTTAGATGTTGCAAACTTCTAAAAATCATACCTTTTTCATGTGTTGACGAAATTCAGTGAAACTAGAGACAGTGGACTCGTGTGGACGTTTTCTACATTCTAGAAGAGACCGCATATTTTTCTGAGCCTTCTGCTATTTTTGGTAGAGTGGAACCAAATGTGAGATTTCTAATTTATAAACGATATGGAAAACGACGATGTATAAATTATATAGTCGAAGTATGAGTTATATAAGCGTTGTACACCTCTTGTATAAGCGTTGTATAAGTTATACGTTCGATGTATAAGATGTATATGCGTTGTAAAAATTATATATGTGTTGAAATAGAAGTGAATTGCTATATATATATATATATATATATATATATATATATATATATATATATACACACGCCCCTCGTCCACAAACCATGGACGATATGTATTGGTTGTGATTGGTGTGAAAATTGATTGATAGCGAATGGTTGATTGGAATTGTTTGTGGTTGATATTGATTGATTGTGGTTGAAAAATACCCGTTTGTGGTTGAGAAATATATGGTTGAAACCACATAGGATTAGTTTGTGGAAATGAAATAAATATATACATGCCGCCTGCGTGCGAACTAGATGCATGATTCCCCATTGTCAAAAACCGCGAGGTTTTAAGGTAGAGCGAGGAGCCGTACTAGGGACGGTCCTGGTTTTAACTACCCTGCCGTTATGCTGCCGAAATTTTTAATAATATTCATGTGTTTGAATTATTTTCATTTGTTGAAACTATATTTATTCGTTGAATAGAAAGCCTTCATGTGTTGAGTCGATATTCATTCGTTGGATAGAAATTCATGTGTTGAATGGTATTCGTGTTTTAAATATAAAAATCACATTTTTTATCTATATATATAAACTATAGAAAACCTTCATGTGTTGAATCGATATTCATTCGTTGAATTGAAATTCATGTGTTGAATGGTATTCGTGTTTTAAATATAAAAATCACATTTTTATCTATATATATAAACTATAGAAAAACTTCATGTGTTGAATCGATATTCATTCGTTGAATTGAAATTCATGTGTTGAATGGTATTCGTGTTTTAAATATAAAAATCACATTTTTATCTATATATATAAACTATAGAAAACCTTCATGTGTTGAATCGATATTCATTCACTGAATTGAAATTCATGTGTTGAATGGTATTCATATTTTGAAATAAATTGCTTTGCAATAAAAATCACATTTTTATCATCTATATGAACTACATAAAATAATCTTGTTTTGAAAGAAATTGTTTTATAATAAAAATCCTATTTTTATTACCTATATGAACTATATAAAATAATAGTGTTTTGAAATGAATTGTTTTACAATAAAAATCACATTTTTATTATATACATGAGTTGTTAAATATAGTGAAGTGTTGAAATAGAAGACGGTTTGATAAAAATATCATTTTTATCAAAAGTATGAAATTCATATGGTTTTGAAATCGAAGAATCGTTATATATATTTAAATAGAATTGAAATATATCAAAAAACGACGCTGCAGTTCGTATTTTGAAACCGTGATTTCAAACGATTAGTACGGGAGATCCGACCATCGGATTTTCCTGAAATCACAACCGTTGGGTTCGCTTTGGAAATATCTTTCCAACGGCACCAACTTTGTAAAAATCCAACGGTTGGATTGTCTGGAATGTTTAATTCAAATCTGAAGAAAAATAGTGCCAGAATATATTTATATATATAAATATAATTATATTTAATCGAATAACGACGCTGCAGTTCGTATTTTGAAATCAAAACTTCAAACGATTATATCGGGAGATCTGACCGTCGGATTTTCCAAAACTGGAACCGTTGGATTCGTTTTGAAAAGATCTTTGTAATGATATAAATTTTGTGAAGATCCAACGGTTAGATTTTCAAATATGTGTAAAGCAAATTTGAAGAAAAACAGCGTCATGGTCGCGTTATGGCCCGAAGCGTCATTTTGAACAAATTGGCTATTTTAAAATAAATAAAAATAGCGATAAATCATTATAAAATATTATAAATGATAAGGATGTGAAATTTAGAAACTAACTGAAGGTTGGCTAAGTCGAATGGTTTCTTGGGTATTGATCTGATGTTTGTTTCGGCCTTCGGGGTTAATATTTAGGAAATCGTTCTCTTACTGATTGATGGTGAGTGACTAATGAATTGAAACGATGCGTGTGTATGTTAGTGTTGCACTTGTTTATTATATACGCGAGTTGCTCAGAAAGACCGGGTTTATCCCATTCTGAACAACTGAATCGACGATAAGAAATCGAAGATGAAGACGGTGGTCGAAGACTGGAGATCTTCACCTCGTTTGGATGGTAACCGAGGTCCTGATTAGGAGGCATCCCGAAATATGGATAATGAGTGGTGATCGTCCAGACGTACGTGGTGATCGATGGGTTTGCGAGGTGTATAGTGCCTCCGGTTTCGTTCAGACCCAGAACGGACTTGCAAATGGACAGTGTGTCTGACATTGGAATTTATCCTGTGTGATTGATAGCCATCAGCTGCATGGTGTGAATTGCCTGTATGGCATGCTAAGATGCAGTGATCAGGGATTTTGTTGAAAAGCAAAGTCTTGTGGTGATGATCAAAGCACCGCCTGTATGGCGTAACTTTATGTATAACGTGAAATCGCGAGCCACACACCCCGGTATGAACCAGAAACGGGAGAGGACATTAGGGAGGGCCTGCGTTTCTTCTTAACTAGAAGTGGTGTCAGTGGTTTTACACGCCATGACGAGTTTGACTTATGTGGTTGTTGCTGTTGCGAGGCGCCTCGGTTATATCGGTCGATCCGGGACCGATGGAGTCATTCGTTGGCTAATTTACGCCCCAAAGGGTGGGGAAACGCAGTGTTTAGGAATTTTAATCCACATCGGTGGACCGGCCCTGACGATCCAAAGGCTTGACTGAGTACTTGCCTGAGGCTCGGGCTAGGAAGTCTCGAAGTCGGTAAGGACTATCTTTTGCCTTGGTTCATGACGGAAATCCAATTTCCAAATACGTGACTGTGCGATTTTGATTGTATACCTATATATGGCGACATAGTGGTATGGGGCATTAATGTCGTCTATGATTGATACTTATGATTTGAAAATGCTTTTGAAATATATAAACACTAGTAATAATATCAAATGCTTTTGTTTTATTCATATCAAGCATATTTTGGCTATTATAAGGTAAAAATCTATCCTCCGGTTTGCGTTGCATTGTGTGATGGGAAATGAGTCTTATAATGGCTTCATTTTTATAAAAAACATTGCGATGTTTAAAAGAATGATTTGTTTTAAAGCACTGGCAATCCAATGGAGTAAACCCGTTCCATGAAAGTGGCGTGGTCCTGTGATTAGCCATATTATAAATGTGTTGAGTAGATTTCTCGTACCAGTCCCATGACTGACTCGTAGTTTGTTTCACTTTCAAACTGGGGTGCCCCGTTTTCTACACGGGCAGCCTTGTATTCAGGTTTAGCAGGCTTTATCCGGATAGCTGGAGCTGAAGATGGATTCTATCATTTATCTCTTTTTATGTTGTTTAGCTCCCATTGTACATTATGTTTGTTTTTCCGCTGTAGACATATATGTATAGTTGAACTGTATTTGTACTAAGTAAGATCCTGTATACTGTGTAACTCTGATGATTACGTTTATCCAGTGTATTCTATTGTACATTATCTGGTGTATTTATTTAATTCTGTTCTACTATTATTTGTTTCTGTGTTATATTCCAAAGATTACCCTTGTCTCCGTCTGTACGGGAAATGGGGTCATCACATTCACTGTCGTTCATTGTTAGAAGGAGGCGGCCATGACATTAGAATTAGGGTTTTCTAATTTTATTGTACTGTATTTATAATATTTTAATACATTAATTCTAAAAAAACCATTAGCCTATACTAGCTTCAATTCCAGCCAAACAAGAGATGTCTCTAGCCAAATACCCCCGTTCCAGAGGCAATGGGATAGGTCCCGTCAGCCCATTTGATCGTCTTCATCCTGTTTTATTTAATTTAATATTTAAATCATTTACATATTTAATTTGATCGTACATTTTAATTTACCGGGGCCACATACGACCTCTAAAAATTCCAGAAAAATTATTTCTTGTTATGTTTTGACGATACGGTGACCGTTTGAAAAATGGTCATTTTCTGGTCGATCGAAATTGACTGTAATTGACAAAACACGTTTTCTTTTGCCATGCTCACATATTAATTCTAAAAATTATGAAAATTGAAACCGAGCAATAATTTGACATTCCGGTTCCAACAAAAGTGGTTTCGTCGAAAACAGAGGTCGTTTGAAAAATAGCTATTTTTAATATTAATATACATATATATATATTACAGCGACTATTCTAAAATTTAAACTAGGGATAACTTATGATTTTTAATGTGAAATTCCAATTTCTTACATTCGTTAAAAAGATGTGGTTAAACAGATTTAAACACTTCTTGTTTCACTAAAATTCGATTTATTTTTCATCATGTACGACAAGTCAAAGTTCAAATTCAAATTTTCAAACTACCGCGCTATTTCTAACTCCTTTTATAATTAAAATAAATATATTCATTTTAACTCCGATTTAAAATAAATTTTTAGTCATTATTATTTAAAATAAATTATTTTAATTACTAAAATTCCGTCAAAATTTCTAAAATAAAAATTTTAAATTGGTTCAGAATTTGCGGGTTGTTGCAATCTCCCCTACTTAAAATCTTTTCGTCCTCGAAAAGGAACGGAGTCAAAAGTTGTTTAATTAACCAACTCAACTTTTAATTTTGATCAATTTTCAATTATGTTCAGTATCAAATTTAATTTAGTTAAATTTATCATTCTTTTATATATTGGTTAAATTAATTATCATTCCAATATTTTAATTAGTTAAGCTAATTATCAAATATCACAACCAGCAATCAATTAGGTGATTAACTTTTCAAATACATACAAATTTTATATATAGTCAAAACTCATATTTTAGTGCAAATCACAGCAATAGGCCCTATCTAGTTTTGGTTCTCACACCGGTTAATGGAAATATATAGATATAACACTTTCGAAACTCGAACATAAATTCTGATGATGTTTCGAACCACCATCAGAACATCTTCGGGCGACTAAAGTGTGATTCTATATCTATCTAGTATATTTGAGGTTTCGAATACACGCTATCTAGGCGTATATGCAAAATCTTTATATACTCGATTGTCTAATATAAAATAAAATAATATGTTGAAATACGTAAAATGAGATTTTAAATTTTCAAAACTAAATTTGTTTTCATTTTTATTTTAAAAAAATTTAATACTCTTCACACTCGTTCTAGGATACTACTGATCCCATCTCTAACGAGTTATTCTTATTGGATATTACTAATCCAATCTCTGATGAGTCTTTTGTCCAGTTCTAACGAGTTGTACCCTAAAGATTTAAGCTAACCAAAGCTCTAATACTAAATTTAAAGACTCGAAAATCCCCACCCTTTGAATCGACCATAAACCATACAGGTCTGAACCAAAAGTTGGAAATCTTCGAATACATTAACTTTGGGAATACAATACATTATTACAAATAATAGAAGACTTTTATTACATCATAATAATGCAACATCAGAGTACAGAATTTCAGGGCACATTGGATGCATACTACAGTGGAAAATTAAATTACGATAAACGTAATACACAGCAGCGGAATAAATAAACTGATACAGTGGAAGACTATCAATGCTCTGGACACAGCTTTAAGCTTCGATCCAAGATCCTGCTTAACATATCTGCAAATTAAGCTACTCGACTGCCCGTGTGGAAAAGTGGGTACCCTAGTTCGCAAAGTGAAACAAACTACGGGTCAGTCATGGGGCTGGTGCGAGAAATCTTTAGTTAACTTAATTAGTAATAAGGCTAATCAAAGGACCACGCCGCTAACACAGAACGAGTTTACTCCATTGGATTGTCAGTGTATAAATAAAGTAAATTGTTAAACAACACAGTGCTTTTTAGAAAATGAAACCATTATAAGACTCAGGTCTCATCACACAATGCAACGCAAGTCGGAGGATAGAGTTTTACCTTATAATGGTCAAAAAAAATGCTTGATATGATCAAATGGATTTGATATTATTATTAGTTTATATATGTTTTAAAAACATTTCAATCATAATGTATCAATCATAGACGACATAGCTACCATATACTATGTCGCCGTGCTACTACAATCAAAACCGCATGGGGTCGTATTGGAAATTGGGTTTCCATCAAGAGTCAAGGCTAGGAACGATCTCCTTACCGATTTGAGACACTCTAGCAATGTCTCAGGATTCTCTGCAGTGAACCCTTGGATCCTACAGGGCCGGTCCACTAATAACGCTAGTGGATTAGTTATGCCTGAACACACGCTCCCCGATCCTATTGGACCTATAAATTAGCCATTGGCGACCAATAAAAATATCTGAGGTGCCTCAAAATCTATCAACCACGTAAGTTAAAATGTTGGGCCTTGTAAAAACCCAAACACCACTTCTAGCTAGAAAGAAACGTGTGCACTCCCTTGTCCCTTTTTGACTCTACCAGGGTGTGAGGCTCGCGAGGTAACGTAGTACACAAAGCTACGCCTAAATAGGCTATGCTTTGATCATCATCCACAACACTCTTCTTTTCAACAAAAGCCTCGATCAATTGCATCTTGGCATGTCACATTGACAGTTCACACCACGCGATCAATAACTACCAATATATAACCTTCAAGCTCGTGCGTCTCAAAGAAGGGTGTTAAGCAAGAGAGTAAATCCTCCGCCACCACAGATATATATATTAATAGATATCAATTTAATTACACAACATGAAATTCAATGTCGGACGCACATCCATTTACAAGTCCGTTCTAGGTCTGAACGAAACCGGAGTCACCTAGGTGCTTGCGCATCCGGACGATCAACAAGTGCATCAGGACAAACTACCACTACTAACCCTTTACTGGAAGCAACCCAATGCCAGACATCAGTAGTCGTCCATTCGATGTGAAGATCGTCGGTCTTCATCCACCGTCTTCAATGTCTTCGACTTTTAATCGTCGTAGTAACTATTCAGAATGGGTTAAACCCGGTTTTTCCGAATAACTCGCGTATTTTTATAATTTAAAATTCAAGTGTTGTAAATACACATCCAATGCCTCATTCCAATTCAGAATATTCTTTAGGTAAAATATTTATATTATTAGGAAAAGGTTCCCATTAATTTTATCAAAGATAAATTCTCTTAAATTCATCTTTAATCTTCTTTTAAATATTCATTAAAACTCCAATTCGGTTTTAATAACAAAAATCATAACTTTATGATTATTAAATTTAAGAAAATTTAATCTTATCTTTAACTGGGTTGAAGAACCAATGTCATTTAAAAACATTGTTCACGATAAACCCAAAATCATTTTCCAATAAATAAATATAATTTGAAATACCAACAATCTTGGTTGAAAGATTTATTCATTATTTAAAAAATAATTCTTTGTTTAAAATATCTTTATATAAAATATATTCTGAGTCGGAAAGCAACTCAATCATTTACCATATAACTTTGGTTATATGGATTTCATACATCGTATGTAAATGACAACAAATGATAAATAATCACCAAACCATCCATTCAACATCCAGAGTGAAGTTCACAACTGTGTGAGCATTAAAATGAAATAATAACACTCATCGTTGCCTGTCAATCTATCGATTGACATACAAATAAATATTGGGACTAGTGTGGGGTTTTCAGCCAACAACAGTACATATAAATAAATAATTGGTTAATGAATTTAACCAATTTTAATACTACCAACATGTTGATAATGATGGACAAAAATGATATTTTTTTTCTAATGTCGAAATAAAATATATTTGACTCGCATACTTTCTTTATATATTTCTAATATCTAATAGAATGTAGTTTACTTATATGACATTATTGCGGATGACAAATAAAAGATAATTTTTATTATACTTTTTTTGAATGTAATTATTCTTAACTTTAACACATAAAAGAAACAATCTCCTTTGAATATGTTTTGTAATGGGTAACCTAACACATAAAACTGTTTATTTTAAATTGCATACAAATTCTAATGTATGCATTAACATATAACGTTGTCACTTCAACACACTTATACATTCTAATGTATATTTTGACCAATAATATGATTCTTATAATTGAATATAAAACCCATTGTATGTTTGCAAATAAAAATGTTTTTTATATTTGCATATAAATTCTATTGTATGTTATGCAAATAAAAATGATTATTCTATTTGCATATAAATTCTATCTCAACAAAATGTATAAGAAGTTCCATTTTGCTGACAATTCTATTTTACCAAAATGGATATTTATATGGTAGCACAAACTTATTACACAAAAATACTATTTGTGTTTAACTTTTTCATTTAACAAAAATGCAAAAATTTTGTCTTAATTCAAACCTAATTAACAAAAGGTAAATTTTGTTTTCAACAGAAACGTGTATTTTGATTCAACTAGTATTATCTTGACAAAAATATATAATTTGACCAAAAATATATGGTTTGCTTTAACTAATCTATTTTGACAAAATGAATATTTTGATAAAATGTATATTTTAATTTAACTACTCTATTTCAACAAAACAAAAAAGATAATGACTTTGTTTTGTTGACAAATCTAATTCAACAAAACAATTATAAGTGATGTGTTTGTTTTGTTGATGATTCTAATTCAACAAAACAAATGAAAGTGGCATATTTGTTTCGTCGACAATTCTAATTCAACAAAACAAATGAAAGTGGCATATTTGTTTTGTCAGATCTAATGCGACAAAAATGATAATGTTTTGTTTAAACCATTATAGTTTAATAAAAGTGACCAATTTGTTTTAATTATGATAATTTGGACAAAAGCGGCAAAATAGTTTTAACTTCGTTAATTTGACAAAAGCGTTAAAACGGTTCTAACTTTGATAAAAGGGAATATATTTTCTTAATCTTTTAAAATGATAAAATTGAATAATTTTGTCTCATTCTATTTAAATAATAAAAATGTGTCTTTTTGTTTAATCAATTTTAATGAAATAAAAATGCTTCATTCTTGTTTAACCAAAAATGCATCTTTTGTATTGCAACAAAATGACAAAATGAAACTTATCTTTCTACTTACTCTCTTTATTGAAGCTAAGATGAACTAAAAATATATCTTTTTAATTCTAATCTTTTTATTTTAATCTATGATGAAAATAAAAACATTTTTACTTAATTTAACAAAATTACAACAAAGATGAATTCATTTTATCATAATCTTTTTACTTACTCTAGTTTAAAAGTAAAAATGATATTTTTTTAATCCTATTCATTTATTTATATCTAAAATGTAATAAAAGTGTAACTTCTTAAACTATGCTTTTTATTTGCATCTAAAATGCAAATAAAAATGTAATATTTTAATTTATGATTTATTTGCATCAAAGAATGCAAATTAAAATACCACTTTTAACTTCATGTTTTATTTGCATCGAAGAATGCAAATAAAAATGCAACTTCTAATTCAAGGTTTTATTTGCATCTAATTTGCGAATAAAAATGCAACTTCTAATTCAATATTTTATTTGCATAAAGGAATGCAAATAAAATTCAACTACTAATTTAATATTTTATTTACATTAAGGAATGCAAATAAATATGCAAATTTTAATTTCATAGTTTATATGCATCAAAGAATACAAATACAAATTCAACTTTTAATACGATGGTTTATTTGCATCAAAGAATGCAAATAAAAATTCGACTTTTAAATACGAGGTTTTGACCAAAAATGCCATTTTTTATGTAATCCTTTTTAATGTAATCATCTAACAAAATGAAATATTTATTTCAATGTAATGATCTTACAAAAATGACATTTTTAAATAAAATGACCTTAATGGCATTATGTACCAAAAATGACATTTTATTCTATTCAAACATTTTAAACAAAAATGTTATTTTATTCCAATCAAACATTTCATACAAAAATAAAAAGGTGACTATTAGTGTTAATCTAATTCTAATGTTTTGTTGGCATCCAAAATTGCATATAAAAATGTAACTTTACAAGTCATGTTTCTAATTTATATCTAAATTACAAATAAAAGTATAACCTTTTAAAACCTATGTTTTATTTGCATCAAGAAATGCAAATAAAAATTTAACCTCCAATTTCAATAATTTATCTGTATCAAAGAATGCAAATAAAAGTATAGCCTTTTATTTCAATGTATATTTGCAACAAAGAATGCAAATGAAAGAACAACCTTTTAATTCAATGAATATTTGCACCAAAGAATGCAAATAAAAGAAAAACTTTTTAATTCAATGAATATTTGCACCAAGGAATGCAAATAAAAGAACAACTTTTAATATTGAATTGACAATCTAATTCAATTCAGCAAATATGATCAAATTGAATTGACAATTTAATTCAATTCAACAAAAATAATCCAAATAATTTTTTTATGTTGAATTGAAAATCTAATGCAATTCAAAAACATAACAAAATGATTTATTTTTATTGAAATGACAATTCTATTCCAAATCAATAATACAACAAATGATTTATTATATTCAACACATACGAATCTATGTTTATACATTACCAACAAACAGATTAAATCATCCACAATCTCTTCACATAGCAGATTTAAGTCATACACATACAAACACCACACAGAAAATAAATTAAATAAATAAATTAATTATAAAAAAAAAGAAATCTCACATCGCTTTTTATCTGAATTTTCAAAGTGCTCCTTTTTAGATCTAGTCTGCTCAATGTTGTAGATCTCGATCACACGATTTCAATGCAACTGAAATCGTGTGATTTCGTTTCTATATGAAGAAGTTATCGCATTGTAAACATTTGAATTTATTAATATATAATTTAATAATTAATTATATTAGTACCCCAAATTACCTATCCTTCTTTTTCGTGTCTTCCTCGTTACTCCTATATCCCACTGAAACACATCTTCCATTTTAGGGTTCACCATTGACCGCTCGAGACCCCACCGGAATCCAATTGGACAACGCCACTTCGAAGTGCTCGACTTGCTCCCCTTTCGCCTGGAATGGTGTGCCACTCGCCGTGCTCTTTTGGCCGGGATTCATCTCGAGATGCGTCCCCTTGGTGATCGAAATCTAGCCGAATCACTTCGAAGATTCAGATCATACCCGTTCATATTCAAGAACTCTCGATGCTCTTCGATTAGGTGTTTGGAGATTTGAGTTTAGTTGTACGGATTAGGAAAACGAGGTGAGAGAAATTTGGAGCTTCACTGCCGTTCATTGTTAGAAGGCGGCGGCCATGACATTAGAATTAGGGATTTCTAATTTTATTGTACTATATTTATAATATTTTAATACTTTAATTCTAAGAAAACCCGTTAGCCTATCCTAGCTTCAATTCCAGCCCAACAATAGATGTCTATAGCCAAATACCCCCGTTTCGGACGCAATGGAATAGGTCCCGCCATCCCGTTTGATCATCTTCAGCCTGTTTTATTTAATTTAATATTTAAATCATTTATTTATTTAATTTGATCGTACATTTTAATTTACCAGGGCTACATACGACCTCTAAAAATTCAAGAAAAATTATTTCTAGTTATGGTTTGACGATACGGTACGAACAAGAGTAACTTCGTCGAATTCTGAGATCGTTTGGAAAATGGTCATTTTCTGGTCGATCGAAATTGGCTGTAATTGACAAAACACATTTTCTTTTGCCACGCACACATATTAATTCTAAAAATTATGAAAATTGAAACCTAGCAATAATTTGACATTCCGGTTCCAACAAAAGCATTTTCATTGAAAACGGAGGTCATTTGAAAAATTGGTATTTTTAATATTAAAATATATATAAAAATTCTACATTGACTATTCTGAAATTTAAACTGGGCATAACTTATAATTTTTTAAGTGAAATTTCAATTTCTTACATTCGTTAGAAAGATATAGTTAAACAGATTTAAACATTTATTGTTTCACTAAAATCCAATTTATTTTGCATCCTGTACGGCACGTCAATGTTCAAATTCAAATGTTCAAACTACAACGCTATTTCTAACTCCTTTTATAATTAAAATAAATATATTCATTTTAACTTCGATTTAAAATAAATTTTAGTCGTTATTATTTAAAATAAATTATTTTAACTATTAAAATTCCATTAAAATTTCTAAAATAAAAATTTTAAATTGGTTCAGAATTTGCAGGTTGTTACAATTTTTAGATTTGAACACCTAAATCTAATTGTGACTTGTAATAAAATGGATATGAGAATATGCCTGATGTAAGCTACCCTTTCATTGAAATCTGTGCTTGAGTATATATATATATATCTTTGGGAATCATTTTTGACTATGAAACTGGTCTAATTATATCTACCTTGTTGTATATCGGAATTGTAATCCCTTTTTAAGTTCATGATCTAATTCTTATCATATCTATATGCCTGTGATGTATTCCATGCAAAACTTGTCTTTTTAGTACATCAAGTTTATTGGACCAATAGTTCTTATCATCATATGACTATGCCTATCCTTGCGATGTTCCATCTGGCTTCTCCCCTTATTTTATGAATCTTGGGTTAAATCTCGAAATACGTACGTTATGAATGCGGGGGTAATTGGGTATAACATGAAATTGATATTATTTGGCATAATTTGGAACATGTAGTATGGCATGACTGTTAAAATGCAATTTGGGGAAATTTGACATGAATTATGGAATATGTAATTTGACATATTGAACCTAGAATTCGCATGAACAACAAAGTATGAAATTGGCATATAAATCAAGTTTTGGGAAAAATTGTTATTGTTGCGAATTTGGGGTAACTTGAGCATTAAATCTAGATTAGACGAAAAATGTAACATGGCTCGTTTTGGTGAATTTGGTAATTAGCATGTAAAATCTAGATTTGGGTATATATGGTAAATGTGTAGGTAAAAGATGAATATGCCTAACCCGAGGTTAGATTGAGTTGTGGTGTAAAACTGTCTGGAACTGCCCGGCGCATCCAATAACCACAACAACACCTATGTAATGTGAGAGGTTAGTGCATTATGCCCAAGAAAAACCCGAGGTTAGATTGAGTTGTGGTGTAAAACTGCACGGAACCGTCCGGCACATCCAGTAACCGCAACAACATGTATCTAATGTGAGAGGTTGGTGCATTCGATTAATGCTAATGAACAAGATGAATGACTAGGGTTAAGTTCATAGGAACACTTAACCAATATAACATGAATGACTAGGGTTAAGTTAATGAGAAACACTTAACCAATATAACTTGATTTGTGGTAAGGTTAAGTTAAACAAGAGGGCAACATTTAACCAATATAACTTGATTTGTGGTAGGGTTAAGTTGACACAAGAAGGAAACACTTAACCAAAGTAAAATGACAAATAGGTGGGTTAAGATAACTTGTATCGATTGATGAACTTAACCAATAAAACATGATGAACACGTGGGGTTAAGTTAACGAGGAAACACTTAACCAATATAACTTGATGAACGAACGGGGTTAAGTTAATAAGGAACACTTAACCAACATGACACAATGAATGGGTGGGTTAAGTTAACATGAATGGACAACACTTAACGAATATGACATAAATGGTGGGAGGTTTAAGTACATCTCGTGTAGGTGGGTAATATTTGTATATATAGGCCCACAAACTTAACCAGCAGGAAACCCTAGTAGCGAGGACCCATTTCAGCAATAACCCACATAGATGTATCTTGGTACCATGAAACTAGGCAGGGTGGGGCACGATTACTGGGCTGATTAAAAGAGGTCAAAATAGTGGCAAGGGGTACGTTAGTGTAGGTTCCGATGGTTTACGGGCGTGCACGCACTCCGGAGTGGGAAAAAGCAGGCACTGAGTACCAGTAGTTATACACTGTGCATCTTGAATCGTGTCGGGTCGCCATCATAAGGATTGATAAACCTTCTGGTGGGACCGGCACAGGGTATCTACACGCAAGAGAGGGCCGATTGACACAGACACATGGAACATTAATGCAAGTAAAGAGCCGATCGATAGGGTAGTACGTGTACATCTAACATGTTCATGGCAATTAGGCAGATTGAGGTGGAATCCTCACGATAGATGTACACCTGACGGCTACCACAATTACAGGGATTGGGATCACGTTATCATTTTATACAGATTACTAGTTGAGACAATAGTTAGGTGGTGCAGAGATAGATATAGAAATCAGAATAACAAAGTAGTAGCGAAGCAGAGAAAGAGTAGAAGCGCATTCATTTTATCTTGCCTTATCATATCTATACTAATCGTATGTTACGTTGTTGTCCTTGTTCTCACGGTATTGTCTTATATTCAGTTTATTCATGTCATGATGCTTTTGCCTGTTTATATGCTGAAAGTCACTGGACTTACCAGACTTATGTCAGACCTAGTTTTGTTTCACCTCTTTTCTTCCGTTTCCCCCCCTAAGGTTCACAGGGAGGAAATGTTCCCACTTAGCTCAGTTTTCTTTCCAAGCTCGAAGATAGTCAATGTAATTGCTTTGGACTCTCTCTTCCACTACTATGGATGGTTCATGTTTTATTGGGGAATATCATTGTTGTTTTTATGCTTCTTCTATATCTGGAAGTTTTTAGATCAAGACAGAAGTTCTATGTATTACTTTTAAGTATGATTGAGACAACTGTTGTAAAAGCTTGACTAAATCATATTGTTTATAAAATGACTTTATTTTCCGCTGCTTTAATTGTCTGTCTTGTAATTTATCTGCATCTTTTACCTAAAATGCTCCACTAAAGTTAAGGCATTCCCTTTTGAGTAACCTTAACGGAGGTGGGGTGTTTCACTTAGTATTAGAGCCGAGGGTTACCGGATCAGATAAAATATTTGAAAAATTATTTTCAAAACGGTTTTAAAAGAAGCATTTCCAAAAGAAAAGTTTTGTTTTAAAGGCATATTCCCCAAAGCCATATGCATTATCTTTTAAATCCTCTATTTGAATCCTTGTTTTCTTTCTTTACCGAGTCTCCCGGGCTCCTGGCTTTCTAGGAAGTAACCTCATCGCGACATGATTCCGTAGGCTTGTTGAGACTACGATACCTGTTAAAGGACGAAGAAGTGCCCAACTTCCATCTATAGCCACTGTAGTTTTATCTGCGGCTAATTTTCTTTCGAGCTTTGTAGGATTTTCCGTACGATGGAGGCAGCTTTCAAGAGACTTATCAACGTGTTACACAAGGGTAGTAAAGATGAGAATAAAGGAGTTTGGTTAAGGAGCACAACCCAAGGACGAGAAACTCACGGATATGGACTTGGTTCACAAAGGAGACAAAAAGGAAGAGGTGTAAGTGGAAGAATCACATGACAAGAAGGAGGAAGTATCTTTATTATGGTATAACGGGTCATATGATTAAGGACAAGGGCAAGAACAAAGAACAGGATTTTTAGGAGGGCAAGTGCAAGCTCCCACCGCCAGCATACCTGAGAGAGAGGTAGTAAGGTTTCTGTTGAAAGAGTTTAGTTTCTCCTCTTTGAACATCCTGTTAGTACTCTTTTTATTTTAGCGCATCACATTCATTTATATCTGCTTTCATAGTGGAGTCTCTGCACCTTAGTATTTGTATAGTAGAAGATCCCATTATTGTCTCAAATCCAATTTATGGTTCGGCTCATTTATCTTTGGTTTGTAACGATTTGAGATACTTATGTTTTTGGTTTCATGGGCTATGGGTTGATTCTAGGCATGGATTGGTCAGCTAGTAATTGTGAAAGGAGGGTAGTTAGACTTTTGACTTGCCTCGGGAATACCCTCGAGATTTCATGCGATCCTAAGGGATCAGTTTGTGTTAGCCACCAAGAATCACTTGATGCATCTATCGACGATTTGTGATCCGTTGGTGTAGTCCATGAGTACGCAGATGTTTTTGATTAGGTTTGGGGTTTGTCCCCGAAAAAACGAGATAGACTTCCACATAAATTTAGTTGACAATTCAAATCCAGTTATGCGATCAATGATAGTTTTGGAGCAAGATTGGCGAGGATAGCCAGAATTCGTTAAGTGCTCAATTTATTGGTTGTTTTGCTAGTATCATCTCACATAGATCATCCAATTCGGAGGAGGTATTCCTTGGGTGCTTTTCTGATATTGGTTTAGGCCTCTGGGCTTGTACCTGAGGGATGTCGAGTTCGACTAGGATGGTTTGCGTGAGAAATAAATGGTTGTGGCACGCACCCAAAGTAAGATTGGCCTTAGGAGAGGTAAAAAGTACATAGCAACCTTTAGCTTTAGACCCTCAGATTTGTGACGTGATGGATAGGCTAAGTATAGAAGAGACCTCTAATCATCTTAATATATACACTTGGTGTCATGGTTAACATATGTTTATCTTGGAAAGATAATTCGACTACATTGGATACCCTCTACATAGTAAGTGAGCGAGGTCCTATCTTTATTATTGGGTTTTGGAAATGGAGGTCAAGAAGCTTCGCAATCGTGAAGTTAAATTAGTTAAGGTACAGTGGAGTGGAGCTCAAGAAGATGCGACTTAGAAGACTGAAGACCAGATAAGCACATCATACCCTTTTTAAGGGTATACCCTTGATTCCTCTTTTTCTGTAAAGTTTATTTGCATGCTAGTCTTTATCTTTTAAGTATATCCTCTCGGTCCTTTTCCCGATCCTTAGGTAGAAGCCAGTGGATGTAAACATGTTTTTGAGACATATTATGTTTGGTGGATGCAAGTGGTTGTAAGTGTTTGCTACTGGTTGCTCGTGGATGCATATACACACATTAGGCTCTAGATCAGCTCAGTCACTTTCATATTGCATATGCATGAGTGAACTTTTATATATATGAACTGAAACTTGATTTATTGTCATACGGATGTTGCATTTGTATGAATGATTGTGCACTCATTTAGAAGTTATAAAGTACGATTAGGAATAATCGCATACATAGTGGACTCATGATTCGCATTAAGGAGCTCAACTGGATCAGTAGACCTCCTAATTTTGCATTAGATAGGAGACATATACACACACTCTGCATATGTTCATACGGCATTAAAAACCTTTTAAGGACAATGGATGCCTGTGATTGAATGGTTAAGTAGATGGATGTTGGATGTTAGGATTTGCATTCTTCTTAACTTGAAGATTTCGGGGACGAAATCCTTTAACGAGGGGAGAATGTAACAACCCATATTTTCAGTGAACGTCAAAGAAACAAATTAAAGTATACTTAATTTTTAACAGAAGAATTAAGGGGAACAGGTTAGCCATTGCGTTCGTCTCGGAATTCTGCTTGAGATAGAGTCCGAATTTGCATAAATCGGACTCCGTATGAAGAAGTTATGACCTTCAGAAGTTTCAGAGCTTTAAATAAAACAGCTCAGGTTTGAAATTCGAAATTCAAATCACGCACCCGGGCTAGGCGGGAAATTTCCGCCCAGAACCCAGGTCGACCGGGGGTCGACCTGGGGGTCGACCTTCCAACTATTTCCAGATCCGAGGACACAATCATTTTTCTGCATCTGGGCGCCCGTTCTGACCAGATTCATTGATCCCTATGCTATATAAACACCCCTAAGGATACAGTTTTCTCTACACAACTTCATTTTGCCTATACTCTACCCTAATTCATATCAAAATAAATCTAAGATGGGATTATGCTGCTTAAGTCCTTTGTAGAAATCAAGTTTAGAATTCTAGTAGAGATTCAAAAGCTAATTCAACGACTTCAACAACTATTTCTAAGAATCAAATCAAATCTAAATTAGAAGACTTCAAGGGAGAGCTCCTCAGATTCAGAATACAGATCCCAGAATTCAAGACCCTTCTATAATTTGCAAGTTCGTGTTACTTTCAGAAATAAAAGTTAATTGTGATTCTGACATTGTAATAAATCTGAATCTGAGATTATGCCTATTTCTATCTATCTTTCTATATCCGTTGGATCTATCTTGTTGATAATATTATATCCATTCTTTGTCTCTCCTTCCTTCTTCCCTTTTTGTTTTATAGCCAAGCTACTGCGAGCCTATGCCAGATCTCATAAGAGATGAACGTACGTTGCAAATAAAATTGGGCATAAAATATGATTTGGACATGACCAGCACTAAAATTTGGGAAAAAGCATTAAATTGTGTATAATTGGGCATAATTGAGTTGTAACTGATTTGAAGACGTAACACATGTTGTATTTAAAACATAAAGTATTGGACATATGACTTGGGATTTGAGGCATAAAGTATTGGACATATGACTTGAGATTTAAAACATAAAGTATTGGACATATGACTTGGGATTTGGGGCGTAAATTGAACCGTAAATATAAGGCATAGTACATGTTGTGGTTTAAGATCTAAAATTGGGGCATATATATATATATATATATATATATATATATATATATATATGATAGTCTATGATTTGGAAGAAGAAGATTAGTGTGTATAGTGATGTATGGCTTAGGCATGAAAACAAGATTTGCCTTTGTTTTGTAAGTCAATTACTTTTTAGATTTGAACACCTAAATCTAATTGCGACATGTAATAAAATGGATATGAGAATATGCCTGACGTAAGCTATCCTTTCATTGAAATCTGTGCTTGAGTATATATATATATCTTTGGGAATCATTATTGACAATGAAACTGGTCAATCATATCTATCCTTTTGTATATCGGAATTGTAATCCCTTTTTAAGTTCATGATATAATTCTTATCATATCTATATGCCTGTGACGTATGCCATGCAAAACTTGTCTTTTTAGTACATCAAGTTTATTTGACTAATAGTTCTTATCATCATATGACTATGCCTATCCTTACGATGTTCCGTCTTGCTTCTCCCCTTATTTTATGAATCTTGGGTTGAATCTCGAAGTACATACGTTATGAATGCGGGGGTAATTGGGTAATATCATGAAATTGACATTATTTGGCATAATTTGGAACATGTAGTATGGCACGACTGTTAAGATGCAATTTGGGGAAATTTTACATGAATTATGGAATATGTAATTTGACATATTGAACCTAGAATTGGCATGAACGAAAAGTATGAAATTGGCATATAAATCAAGTTTTGGGCAAAATTGTTATTGTTGCGAATTTGGGGTAACTTGAGCATTAAATCTAGATTGGGCGAAAAATGTAACATGACTAGTTTTGGTGAATTTGGTAATTATCATGTAAAATCTAGATTTGGGTATATAGTGTAAATGTGTAGATCAAAGATGAATATGCCTAACCCGAGGTTAGATTGAGTTGGGGTGTAAAACTGCCCAGAACCGCCCGGCACATCCAGTAACCACAACAACTCCTATATAATGTGAGAGGTTTGTGTATCACGCCCAAGAAAAACCCGAGGTTAGATTGAGTTGTTGTGTAAAACTGCTCGGAACCGCCCGACACATCCAGTAACTGCAACAAAACATATCTAATGTGAGAGGTTGGTGCACTCGATTAATGCTAATGAACAAGATGAATGACCAGGGTTAAGTTCATAGGAACACTTAACCAATATAACATGAATGACTAGGGTTAAGTTAATGAGAAACACTTAACCAATATAACTTGATTTGTGGTAAGGTTAAGTTAAAACAAGAGGGCAACACTTAACCAATATAACTTGATTTGTGGTAGGGTTAAGTTGACACAAGAAGGAAACACTTAACCAAAGTAAAATGACAAGTAGGTGGGTTAAGATAACTTGAATTGATTGATGAACTTAACCAGTACAACATGATGAACACGTGGGGTTAAGTTAACGAGGAAACACTTAACCAATATAACTTGATGAACGAACGGGGTTAAGTTAATAAGGAACACTTAACCAACATGACACAATGAATAGGTGGGTTAAGTTAACATGAATGGACAACACTTAACGAATATGACATAAATGGTGGGAGGTTTAAGTACATCTCGTGTAGGTGGGTAATATTTGTATATATAGGCCCACAAACTTAACCAGCAGGAAATCCTAGTACTGGGGACCCATTTCAGCAGTAACCCACATAGGTGTATCATGGTACCCTGAAACTAGGCAGGGTGGGGCACGATTACTGGGCTGATTATAAGCGGTCAAAACAGCGACAAGGGGTACGTCAGTGTAGGTTCCGACAGTTTACGTGCGTGCACGTACTCTGGAGTGGGAAAATGCACACACTGAGTACCAGTAGTTATACACTGTGCATCTTGAATCGTGTCGGGTCGCCATCATAAGGATTGATACAACTTATGGTGGAACCAGCACAGGGTATCTACCCGCAAGAGAGGGCCGATTGACACAGACACATGGAACATTAATGCAAGTAAAGAGCCAATCGATAGGGTAGTAAGGGTACATCTAACATGTTCATGGCAATAAGGCAGATTGAGGTGGAATCCTCACGATAGATGTACACCTGAAGGCTACCACAATTACGGGGATTAAGATCACGCTATCATTTTATACAGATTACTAGTTGGGACACTAGTTTGGTGGTGCAGAGATAGATATAGAAATCAGAATAACATAGTAGTAGCGAAGCAGAGAAAGAGTAGAAGCGTATTCAATTTATCTTGCCTTATCATATCTATACTAATCGTATGTTATCTTGTTGTCTTTGTTCTCACAGTATTGTCTTATATTCAGTTTATTCATGTCATGATGCTTTTTCCTGTTTATATGCTGAAAGTCACTGGACTTACCAGACTTATGTCTGACCTAGTTTTGTTTCGCCTCTTTTCTTCCGTTCCCCATCCCCCCAAGTTCACAGGGGAGGAAATGTTTCCACTTAGCTCAGTTTTCTTTCCAAGCTCAAAGATAGTCAACGTGATTGCTTTGGACTCTCTCTTTCACTGCTATGGCTAGTTCATGCTTTATTGGGGAATATCATTGTTGTTTTTATGCTTCTTCTATATTTGGAAGTTTTTAGATCAAGACAAAAGTTCTATGTATTACTTTTAAGTATGATTGAGACAACTGTTGTAAAAGCTTGACTGAACCATATTGTTTATAAAATGACTTTATTTTCCGCTGCTTTAATTGTCTGTCTTGTAATTTATCTCATCTTTTACCTAAAATGCTCCACCAAAGTTAAGGCATTCCCTTTGTGAGTTACCTTAACGGAGGTGGGGTGTTTCAGCATCACTTTTCATCACTCCCCTTTGATGCAAAAACTCCAAGACATGATCACAAACTTAGGATATAATAAAGCATTTGTAAATACATCTGCTACTTGATCTTTTGTTGAACAGTACTTCATTGCTATTGCATCTTCAGCTGTAACTTCCCGAATAAAATGATGCCGGATCTCTATGTGCTTTGTTCATCCATGAAAAGGGGGATTTTTCACCATCGAGATTATGGACATATTATCGTAGTAAATTTCAGTTGCTGCTTCCTGAACTTTGTGCAAATCTTCCAAAATCCTTCGCATCCAGATAGCTTGACAAGCTACCGTTGACACTGCAATGTATTCAGCTTCTGAAGGTGATAACGAAATCGTTGGTTGCTTCTTTGAACTCCACGCTACGGCACTTGAGCCGAAGCTAAACATATGTCCACTTGAACTCTTCCTATTATTAACAATGCCCGCCCAGTCGCTATCAGTGAATCCGAACAACTTCATGCTGGGAACATGTTTATACCAAATGCCATAACTATATGTAGCACGAATGTATCGGAGAATCCTCTTTGCAGCTCCTAGGTGATGAGTAGATGGACAATGCATAAATCTTGAAACTAAACTGACAGGGAACATTATATTTGGGCGTGTATGGGTTAGGTACAACAAACCACCAACTAATCTTTGAAAATGTGTCTCATCCGCCTTTGGTGTCCCATCGTCCATTGTTAACTTCTCACTTTCATTCATGGGAGTAGAAAACGTCTTGCAGCTTATCATATTGATCTTCTTTAACAACTCCAATGCATACTTTTCCTGATTTATGAAAATTCCTTCTTCAGTTTGTTGAACCTGAAGACCAAGAAAATAATGTAGCAAACCAAAATCTGACATCTCAAATTCACACATCATACTTTCTTTAAACTCCTTGATAAGAACATGAGATGATCCTGTGTATATTATGTCATCCATATATACACAAACAATCAAAATATCACCATCTGCTTCTGTTTTAACATATAGTGTCGGCTCACTATTGCTGTGAGAAAATCCATTTTTACAAAGATATGAATCAATCTGACTGTACCAAGCTTTAGGGAATTGTTTCAGTCCATATAAAGCCTTGCTTAGCTTGTACACCTTTTCCTCACTTCCTTCAAGAACAAAGCCTTATGGTTGTTTAACATACACATCCTCTTCCAAATAGCCATTAAGGAAAGATGATTTCACATCAAACTGAAATACATGCCATTTGTTTTGGGCTGCTAATGCTAATATAATTCTAACAATCTCAAATCTTTCTACAGGAGAAAATGTATCTAAAAAATCAATACCTTGCTTTTGTGCATAGCCTTTAGCAATAAGCCTTGCTTTACACTTTTGAATGTTTCCATCTGCACGGTACTTTACTTTATATATTCACCTTACACCTATTGCTTCTTTTCCATCAGGCAAGTCCACAAGTTCCCATGTATTGTTTCTTTTAATGGCATTAATCTCTTCCTGCATAGCATTTTCCCATACCTCTTGGCCCACTGCATCTTCATAATTTGCTGGTTTAGAAACCAAGATAGCAAAGCATCCAGTTTGAAAAATATATTCCGCTGAACGAAATTTTTGTGGACGAGGAGAGCTATTTTATAAAGAAGACTTAACATCAATATTGCTTCCTGAGATTTTCTCATGTCCAGCGGCTCTTCTTGGAGACAAAGGTGATGGCTGAGTTGTATCGTTTACTACTTCAACGTCATTTACAACCAATGGCATTCCCTGTTTATGTTCATCTTGCCAATTCCAAAAGATGTTTTCATCAATTAAAACATCTCGACGAATGATTAGCTTCTTAGCTTTGGGATTATACAAATGATAACCTTTACTTTCATCACTATATCCAACGAAAATACATTTTTCGCTCTTTTTATCAAGCTTTGAGCGGTCAGCGGAATCAACCACAGAATAATCAATACTACCGAAAAAACTTAAATGACTTACATTTGGTTTTCGATTCCACCAAGCTTCATATGGAGTCATGTTTCGAACAGCCTTTATCGGAGATATATTGAGCAGAAAAACAGATGTTGCGACTGCTTCGGCCTAGAATTCATTACGCAGCCTGTTTTCATGTAGCATGCTTCTCGCCATTTCTACAACTGTCTGGTTCTTTCTTTCAGCAACTCTGTTTTGCTCGGGAGTTTTTCTAACAATCAACTGCCTTTGAATGCCATTTTTCTTGCAAAAATTAGTGAATTCAGTGAACAAGAACTCTCTTTCTCTATCAGTGCAGAGAACCTTAAGAACATGTCCACTTTCCTTCTCTGCTAACGCTTTGAACTCCAAAAACTTCTCATAAGCTTCAGATTTATAAACTAGAAAATACACCCAACTCATACGAGTACAATCATCAGTGAAGAGTAAAAAATATCTACTTTTATTTAAGGATAAAGTCCTCATAGGACCACAAATATCAGCATGGACAAGTTCAAGAGGCTTCTTTGCTCTCCAAGCTTTTCCGATTGGAAATGATAGATGATGTTGCTTTCCATAAATACAACCCTCGCAAACACCATCAGGACAAACAATAGAAGGTAAACCATGAACCATACTCTTCCTGCTTAAAAGTTGTAGGCCATTAAAATGCAAGTGTCTATAACGAAACTGCCAAAGCTTTGAATCATCTTGAGGTTGAACGAACAAAGCAAGTTAATCATCAAATCATGATATGTTTAGCGGAAACATTCTTTTTTTCTGTCATATGAATTTTAACAAGAGGGATATCAGAATTTTCTTTTTAATGTCACATGTACCGCCATCAAATAAAACTGAAAAACCTCTTCGCACCAACTGCCCGACACTTAACAAGTTATGAGCCAAACCTGGAATATAATAAACATCATGAATAAATCTCTCATTGCCTGATTTAGCTTTTACAGCAATCGTCCCCTTTCCTTCGATTTTTACTACTTTATCATCACCAACGCATACTTGTAACTTCACCGATTCATCAATATTATGGAAAAGATCTTTTTCTCCCGTCATGTAATTGCTACACCCACTATCTAAAAGCCATATATCCCTTGAACTTTCAGTGGTAGCAAGATAGGTAAAGAGCAGGCTGTCGGCTCCTTTTTCTTCAATAAAATTATCTCGTTGTTATTGCTTCTGTGGGCAATATGCTTTGATGTGTCCATATTTCTTGCATGAGTAACATTGTACCCCTTTGAACCTTTGATTGTTGCAAGAGTTTTGAATGCTTTTATCTTCAAATTGATTTCCTCTTCCTCCTTGTTGGTTGCTTCTCTCTGTACTAGATCTTCCATGGCCCCTTCCACTACCACAGAAACCACTTCTTCCTCGACCATGACCACGACCTGCTTTTCTTTTATCAAACAAATTTTCTTTGCTTGTACTTTCCACCTTTGATTGAAATGCAGTTTCAGTATACTTCTCCATTGATCTTTTCATCCTGTCTTCATGAGCTAAAAGTGAACCCATAAGTTCATTTAGAGAATACACAGCCAAATCTTTGGACCTTTCGAAAGCTGTAACTACATGATAAAATTTTGATGGAAGACTCCGCAAGACTTTTTCTTCAACCTTTTGATCAGAAATGCTTTCTGCAAACGTTTTTATATGATTAACAATCACCACAACTCGAGAAATGAAATCTTGAACAGATTCATTACCTTTCATCATCAAAGTCTCAAATTCTCTTCGAAATATTTGCAGCTTCACCGTTGTCACCTTGTTGTCACCATGGAACTCCTCTTTCAAAATAGTCCATGCATCCCTCGACTTGACAGCATTGGATATTCGTGGAAAGATTGCATCTGTCACAGCTTGTTGCAAAACAAGTAGAGCCTTCACATCCTTCTTACGAAGCTCCCTCACATCAGGTGCAGTTTCAACATATCAATCATATCCATTCTTGTAACGACCCAGAAATTTCGACGATTGGGATATACTATCAATTATAGAATTTATATTGATGTTGGAATTAAAAATCAAATATATTGTTGTGTGTACGGATTTAATTCGATTCAGAACATTGGTTGAGAAACCAATATTTATTTTGAATAGTTGATTCGAATTTGGTTGGAAATTGAATTGGATATTTAAAGTCGACTGGAAAAATATGAAATGTTGAATTTAAATTAAATAAATAAACAAATAAATGTAGTGGACATTAATCGAATGGAAAATTTTATTTATGGAAATTGGCTTGGATATGGGTATGTTCGTGTTTTTAAAGAAATAGAAATTTGACGTTTCAGAAGTTGTAAACGAATGGAATTATCAGTGAACCAATAAAAATAAAATAGCATCAAATACAAACGGAATCAGATTACAACTGAATTAATTTTTATTGGGTTCAGTACGTTGAAATATGACAGTGCATATACTTTCGTTGCCTTTGGAAATGGTGTTGACGGTACCAATACCGAGCGTTCGACGATAGTTTGCGGTACAGAGTATTATTAAATTTAAACTGAATATAACCTTCCTCAGAAAACATACAACCTTCCTCAGAAAACATCTCCGTCGACCTACCTTTTTAAAAGTTGTGCTACCCTAATCCTAGTGACATTACGTCGTTCCTATCCACCCTCTTTTCTTCTATAAAAAAAATCCTACCTCGTTCTCATTTCTTCCAGCAAAAATGTGTTTTCCCCAAATTCATTTTTATGGCCGAAGCCTCAAATCACTCCACTAAAATCAATTTGTTCTTCTCCAAATTGAAATTTGTTTTCCCCTTTTTCCGTATTAATGAGTGAAGCCAACGATCAATTTCTTCCCTGAAGCCTTCATCACCCCGTCAATCGGAAACACACTTCTTCAAATCAAAGTCATCTTCTTCAAATCGTTCCACCTCTAATTGGTGCCATTGCCCTCAGTCTCGAAGACTGGAGCTTTGCCTCGCCGGTCACCAAATCTCGTCGCCTGCGCCACCACGTATAATCGGAGCCACCGTGTCGAAGCCGCTGTTTGCCCTTTTCTCAGCCGTTCAAGGTGAGCTTCTCACTCACGGTTAATTATAGTTCAAGAAAATTAATTTCAGTATAGATTAAATAAAACCGTATGACCTGGGTTGGGATTTGCGTGCGCGCTCTTGGCTTTTCCTCCCACTGTTGTAACTAAGATGGATTGTCAACCCTTGTTTTGTCTTATATATTTGTGTACACATCTGGACTTTATATATGTATATACATACTTGTGTATGTGTATATGTATTGAGTGATGGACCTTGGCTTGTTCATTGTCTGCATGTTTCCCACTTGCGGAAATTTGTGACATCTTGTTAACCGTATCCTTATGCACACTAAGTTATGTATTCACACATGTTGGTGAGCACTAGCATAGGGCGTAACCTGGGAATTTTGTAATCATATATATAGTTGGACTATATATACAAACTAAGTTAATGTCTGTGTTTCTGGAAACCTGTGTAGTAAGATGTTTCTAGTTTATTTCCAACGTCGAGGTATAAGGCATTTGATAAACGAAAATGTTGGAATCTAGAATGGTATCTTTAAGAAAGGAACGGTGTTATCATCTTGCTTGTTTGGTACCTAATACACAGTAATGAACATTCATACAGTTTTTCCCTGATGCTGGTTAAGCTTTCCCTTTTTTTTAGTACTGGAAATTTTCTTTGGTCAAACTATAATTTCTGCAACCATTGTGTTTGCTAAATTATACCGGTTAAAATCCTTTTGGTGAAACTAGAATTAGCTGATACCATTTTGTAAATATTGAAAAGAATCTAGAGTCGTGCACTAATATTTTATCCAAATAAAAAGTAGGCTATAGTCAACCATAATCGACTGTAACATATCAGCATATGTAACTGGAAAGTCATAGCAGTGTATATATTGTTCGAATGTTTGACCCATAGAACTGAACACGACTTACATGTTAACTTGAACACTACAGCGAAGACCTTTTTATCAGACTGTAAGCGTTATGGTGCCATGGTAATCGATAAATTTTCATGTTTATTTATATCCACATTGGAGAGACTTGAGTTTCCTAAAATCCTTAATGGTGCCATTTCCCAATATATCTACGTTGTCATGGGGTTAAGCGATTGTCATCAGGGATGGGGTTTTCTTTAAATGCGTGTCTGGCTTGTATGTTGGGATCGCTGCATGTTTCGAATGGATGTGTGCGTTTGCATATATACTTCTATGTGTGTGTGGGTGTGAGACTGGGTTGTGCTGAACATTTTAGTATTGCATGAATACTAATCTGAAAGTATACTTGTGTAGTGTATAAATTTTGAGGCGCCTTATTGCTATATATGTATATAGCTGCATGCATATCCAATGCTGAAACTATCCACCTAAATGTTGGCACACTGTTAAGGAAAAGCAAAACTTGATTTTATCTACCATGTACCTCTATTAGTCCTTAATGAAAGCATGTGAATACTCCCCTGTATTGCGGTTCATGTAGCCACACAAACAAGCTGTTTGATGGACATGTTCTCTTTTTAAACAATTACCCTATGAAAAAACGATGTATATAAGATAGAAGTATAGGTGAGCAACACTTCTGTTAATACTTTAAAACGTGCTAAAATCATGTACTGATCATTTAATGCTTGTATATGCTTGCACTTGTATGAATTTATTAAACCATGTTATACCCAAAAATCGATTTGTATTAGGTGGCACCTGAGGCTTCCCTTTTGCTTGACTGTGAAACTGTTAACAAATTTACACCCTGTTATTGGAGAAGTATGCCATGTCATGGCTCTAAACTATAGGTTGCTGACGCAGGGTGCATGAGACTCTTTTATTATTTGCATGTATACACACTTGGAAAAAAAATTGTAACCTGTTGCCATCTTGGTACCCATTTTATACATATAATGTTGCTCACTGTCATGAAAACTGTGGATTCATTTGTTGCTTGCTATCATGAGAATGTCGAACCATTTGTATTGTCATGAAATAAAACCAATTGCACTGTCATGAAATTCACTGTTGAACCCTTTGCTCACTGAATGAAACTAAGGAACCATTGCTTACTGTCTGAAACTAGTGGACCATAGTTACTAAATGAACTAGTGGACCATTTTTACTAGTGCTGTTGTTACTTGATTGGAACTGTTGTTGAACCCATTTTCACGTCGGTGTTGTTGAATCCATTTTTACATCTATACTGTTGAACCCATTTTTTATATATATATGTGAGTTATAACTTCATTGCTTGACTTGAACATTTCACGGCCATTTGTGTTACGATGAATCATCATTGATATTCCCAGACTTATACAATCGTTGGTTGCTCTGTGCATATTTGTCCCCATGTTGCTGCGTTGGTGCATATTTTAGTGTTGAACAGTCCATGTATACAGACACATCACGTGTGTGTATATATGATGTTGCTTTTGCTACTTATGTGTTCATGGAAACTTGCAACACGTCTGTGTTGTCAAGCTTCACCTGAACACAACTTGCTTGACTTGATCTTGTTATTAACATAGAGCAGATACTACGTTCCCAAGTGTTTTCGTTAGAACCGAAGTTAGGATTAACTGATATATATTTTAGTTTACATTGAAGTTAATTTACTTGAACTATGATTTAATCCTGACTCGAGTGTTTTATGTTTTTCCATGGAACGCTCGGGTCAGATCCGAGCATTTCAGATTTAAAGATTACACCGTAGGATTCGAAGATCGGCGAAGCTGGAATTCCGAAGACATGCGCACTCTGAAGATTTCAAAAATAGTAAATATTTTCTTTGTATTCAAAATGTTATTTTCCCATTCCGCTGTATTGAAAAATGTTGTATCAAAATCGGATTTATAAATAAAAGTTTTGCTTTGCTGTTAAATTTTGTGTTGTCTATTATTCAGTGTTTCTGTGTTGATCTATTTTTAAACTCGACAAGCTAAATAACGATCCGTCGTTTTGGACGTTTTAAATGGGTTTAATTACAGATTTGAAGTGGTCAAAAGGGCGGGTCGTTACAATTATCAACAAGATCCCATAGATCTTGAGAAATGAAAAACGTCTTCATTTTGATTGCCCAAAATTCATAGTTCTCCCCAATGAAAATAAGAATAAGAGACTGCGCCCAACTTGAAAAGAACATAGCTCTGATACCAAAATTTGTTGGTATAAGAACTACAACATTATGAGGAAGAGATAGAAAAACAGTAATTTCAGGGAGAAGAACTTTTATTTCTTAAGTGGTAAAACAATCCAATACAATGACAAATACTTATGGATGCATTATTTATATCAAAAGAAAGAAACACAAGTTTCTAAAAGACATCAGCTAGTGCATGGAATAGGTACTTCTGTGAATATGCACTGCATGCTTTAACTACTCCTTGAATTAAGCAAACTACTGTGAACTGTCATCATAAAAAACTGCATCACTTTTCATCAAAAATTAGAGGAGACCATGTATGGATGCTCTTGTTCTTCCTCTCCATGATTTGTTTCCACCGGAAATGCAAGTTAGTGTTTCTTCTTACGATGTTATTTAAATATCTAAAAAGTCACGACATATTAATTTAACTCATTTGATTTTATGTATTTTCGTTTTTTATAACTCATTCATAATTTGGGATTAATTATTTATTACTTCTGCACTTGTTCTCTATTCTTTAACATCAACAATTTCTTCTTTGAGTTGGTAAGTGTATCTGGTCTAGCATCCTCAAACTGCATCAGGTTTATTATTCCTAAAAATACAGTTGAGACTTCCTTAACGGTGGTTGGTGTTGTGTAAGAAAACTTCTGTCTGCAATATAATATTCAACTTTTCACACCATTCCTTCATTTGCACTTCTCCTTGTGTCATTTACACACCATTATTGATTGCAATGATCTTTCTTAAAACGTTTGCAAGCCTTTTACATATCAATTTCTTATGCTAAGCTTATGACATTAACAACTTTGGAATGAATTATATTTTGATTTTAAATAGCATTAATCACTGAAAGAAATTTTATTCTTATATAAGACAGTGACATATTGAAAAGTGATTTAATCAGTGTTTTAAAGACCCAACCCAACCTCGGTTCGACCACGGTTAACTTTCGGCCTTGGAGCGTCACAGTTCTGAAAATGAAATAACCTTGCGTGTGCACAGACCCGCGGTTTAACCTCAAAACCCTATAAAAACCTCTGGTCGAACCTCTTTAAACCTCATGGTTCTTCAAATTTACGAAAAAATAATTGCTTCACTCTTTATTTTTTACTATAATAAATTTAACAAATAATTCCATAACAATTGCCAATAAATTTTGGATGATATTATTCATTGTTATGTACATTTTACGAACTGTTATTGAACTAATCCTCTTTCACCATAAAAAATTAGTTAATTTTATAATTTGCTATGATAAGTTGTTATATAATTATTTCAATTAGGTAGTTTAGACATGGGTGTTTGACATAATTGGTTAAATTTTATCTATATTTAAAATAAGGTAATTTTTTTCTAATATACAATTTTAATAAGTTAATTCACCATTTTATTTTAATAAGTTAATCCACAACTATTTTGTAAGTTAATCTACGAGTGGATCAACTTAAAGATTTCACTCTATCATAAAGCTTAAATGAGATATTTTTGTATTCTTGAGGTGAGGCGTAAGCCAGGCAAAAAATTTCCATTAAAAACTGAGCACATCAAAATTAAGGCATGTCAAGCAGTCAATTAGTTATACATTTTTCTTGATTAAATGACAAATATGCATTGTTTACAACATTGTCTAAACAACAAACATGTTATTTAAACAGTAAAGATGCATTGTGAACATGTTGTTAGTTAAACAGTAAAGATGCATTGTTTGTTAATACATGTAAGTAAGCAGCATTTGACTTAGCGTATAACTTAGCAAGATAGCAGCATATTACTCACCAGAAACTACATTACTTCTCCTTTACTTTTAGAGCATGAAATCGTCTTTTGATGCCCAATTTTGTACTCTTCTATCATGACAGTATACTATGGATACCCAATTTGAAGTAAGAAGAATGTGATGATTGTATCTCATACAATTATACAACCTCATTAAACGAACATGAATGCTTACTATTCAAAATGCTGAAACATACTGAAGTAATTTTTTTATGAAATATATGTAAAAAAAAAAAAAAAAATCCAACATTCGAAATGTTTATTGAAAATTGTGTTTTTAGAGGTAATGTAGACCAGGGCCACATGCGCATACTGAGAAGAAGAAATATATGATGCAATACTGAATTTAGATGTAGGATTTTTAGAAATAAGAAATATATGATGCAATACTGAGAAGAAGAAAGACGCAGAACTGAGAAGAAGAAAGACACAAAGAAGAAAGAAGACGTGGAACTTAGAATTTTTTTTTTTTTTTAGGTGGATGAACTAATTAAATATTAATTAATAGTATAAGTCAACGATCCTATTTTATAGGGTGAATTAACTTATTAAAATTGTGAATTAGAATAAAAATTACCTTAAAATAATTTTACGTTTAAATCAGAAAATTAGAAATAAACTATCAGCGCGGTTCTCACAGTCTGACCGGTTGATCCACGAAAATCTTGGATCTTGCACTACAACGGTTTGACGTACGGTTCGGTCTTCACAACTATGGATTTAATTAACTAAAATTTATGGTATGAACAGTTTTTATCTTGTCTGTGTTATGTATGAAATTTGTATTTATGCAACATTTTTTTAAAGGAGAATACGATAATATTTATAACAATTCCACTAAAATTCAGTACAGCGACCTCGTTTTGTTTTGGTACTTGATTTGTTCTGGTGTACAGCTTGCTTCTCCATCGTGTGTCGTATTTTTCATGTTATTAACCTCTTGGAGACGGTTTAGGCCAATCAGCTGTTCCTCTTTTATCTGTATTCTTGATTCTAGAAAAAAAAAAAAAAAAAAAAAATCCAAAGTAGAAAGATTTAGTATTCTTAAAGCCACAGCTGCTGTAGTAGCTGGTAGCCATGAAGGATTAGAAATGGTTTCAGAAATTGTACCTTCATTTCCTAAAAGAATTTCTGATGGATATCCGACTGTTCTTTTGCTACTTCGGAATTTGTAGACAGGTAATCCTTTTTTATATCGTACTCTAGTAGAGTTACCAACTGTAAAAGATCTTCAACTGATTTTGAAGCATGCAAATGCTTTCCCCTAGGCTTTCAGTAAACATCATCCCAAAATGGTTGAAGAGCTTCTACAGGAATGGAGGCCTCCACTAGGCATAATTGTGCCTTAAGCAATTAAACTCCAATCGACAGATCAACCATCCAATCAGGATCCATTGTTTGCTTCCCTTCACAGTGTGATATATGTTTTGAGAAAAACATGTCAAGATTATATATGGACTTAAATGTCCCGTGGCAAGAGGGACAATGTCTTTCTTCATAAAGGTAACAGCAGTAACAAAGGTGACATATCTGCATTAGCTCGGGACATCTTCTCTTATCGATATTCTTGTCCCACAGTGCATGGTTATAGCATTCTTTCCACATTGCATCAACCAAGACATTGTACCGTCTTATGGTAGCAACTCTCTCAGTATCATTTTTACCAGAGTCGATGTCAAAAGATTTTGAATCCTTGATCAATCCTGGAGAAAAAACTTCTGTTTTGACAGTACTTCCACCAAGGTTTGCAGAATTAGTAGAGCTTCTGATCCTTTTAACCGCTTCTTTGAAAGCTAGTTCAATCCTTTTGCAGCATATAGTGCAAATGTGATTCTCTGATTCCACATGTATCTAGAGCAGCAAGAAGAGCATCAAACACCTCTTCCGTGTCAATAATCCACCAAAAGCCATACGTTGATTTAAAAAAGATTCTTCCATTTCCAGCCTCGTTGGGAGAAGCAGACACTAAAAAAACCAATATCTATTATGCCTGCGATCTTGACCCTAGGATAAACACCTATATTCAGAAAGTTTCTCTGCTTTGTAACTAATGTATGATTTCAAATGCAAGCTCAACAGTTTCCTTCTTCAATTGAGGTCCAAATCTAGCTGAGATAGCAAACTGCCGCAATATCTCAGGCCATGTCAATAAGTTCAAATGGTTTTGCCAATTGTGAATGTTGAATCTCCATTTATAAACCCCTTCAATAATCTTTGAATGTGCCACCATTAGAAACACTTGTCTGATTAGCAGCTACTGGAGCAGATGAAGATCTCGCAACATCCTCTGTATCCTTAATAATACATTTCAGTAAAGCAACATGTATATCCCCCAACAATTTTGAATCATAATCATGAAGAGATTGAAAGAACTCATCCATGCTGAATGGGTAGAGCCCAAACATGTCGGTTAAGGTAACCAAAAACTTCCATGCCATCAGAAAGTTAGCAATATTGTCCTCGGATTCGGTCCAAGGTTGAGTAGCAAAAGGCCGTTTTAACTGCACCGATTTAGGAGGGAAGTCGCTTAAGTTATCTCTGAACATATCAAGTCATTGAAGTGTACTGTGTCCTAAAGCAGTTACAGAAGTCAAACCAAGGCTTGATGGATGCAGATAGCTCCATTAGTTCTAAACACTCATCTTCGATGAGTTCCGTATCTCCCTTGGCAATTTTGCGAGCCTTTGCTCTTTCATTTGCAGCTTTAAGTCTTGCTTCTTCCTTGGCTCTTCGCATTTATTCTTTTTGTCTAAGTTTCTAAGCTATTTGATGTTCTTTTTGCAAGAACTTCTCCCTTCGCTCACTTTCACGCCGTTGCTCCCTTAGTAATCTTTCTTGTTCACGCAGCTTCTCACGTAATATCCTTTATTCTTTTTTTTTCTTGTTTCACGATCAAGCCGCTCCGCTTCCCTTCGGATCTGATCTTCTCTCATTTTGTTTCGAATATCTTGCTTATCCGTCTTTTTCCTGACGCATTGCTCATAATCTTCAACTTTGTCTTGAAGTCCTACATCATTGATCTTCTCTTTTCTCTCTAATTGAGAAGAATCATTGCCTAGGAGGACCTTCTTACGGATTTTATTAGATGAGTGTGGATCTCTTTGTTAGAAAATTTTAGAATAAGAAGAATTTAAAAAATGTATGAGGAGAAAATGTTTATTTTTATTTATTTTCTTTCAACTTGATTTCATACATCAGTTTAATACACTGCTTATATTGCTTCATACAAATGAGTAATTACATCATAATTTATAAAAGAGAGAATATCTAGACTTTTCTTTTTCTAGACTTTTCTTCTTTTTGTGTATTTGTTTAGTCTAGATTCTTCTCTAATCTTATTCTGATAAGTCTATAATCTATTTTCATTTATCTTGGTCTTTCCTAAGTACAATAATTAAATTTGTCACATAATCAGTATTTCCTTAAAAACAAGTTTATTTCCAACATCCCCCCGTAAACTTGGTTTTGCAAATTGATGCAAGATTTTTGGTTCTTTGTATTTTATGTGCTTTGGCAGAAACAAAGTAATTATGCGAGCTTTCTTTTTTCTTTTCTTCTTCTTTGTCATTGTTATGGTCTTCAATGTGATTATACAAATCTTTGTTGGACTCCTTTCATTTTGTCTTTCATTGCTGCCGTAGAACACTCCAAAAAGTATATGTTTTATCATCCATTTTATTGTCGTACAATGAATTTTGAATGAGTCATATATGGCGTCTTTGAATTCTTCCAAAAATTCACTCTTGCAATCTTTGGCCAATTCAATTTCTTTATTTGTTTTCCAAATTTCTTTAAAATTTGGTTGTACTTCAAATTTTCACAAAGCTCTTCAATTTCTCCTTGTTTCATCTGTTCTTCATTTTCGTTAGCTTTCTCACGTTCTTTGTCGGCTAGCTGAGGTTCGAAGTATTCTTGTTGTTCTATCTCCTTCTTTGCTCTCTTTGCATCATTCGGTTTTCTCAATGTCTCTGGATTACGATGCTCTGTCAATGTTTTCTGAAATGTTTCTATGGCTGGATCAATATCCTTCGAAGTCTTTGCAAGTTTGACCAATGCGTTTCCTTTTCTTGTCAGCGCTCTTGCTATTATCTTGAAGTCAGAACGAAGCTCTTTCCCCCTCTTCTCAGCTTTGTTGCAGTCTTTAATGCACTCTTCATACTTTCCCATCTCCAGGTAAACAGGGGCACGGTTAGTCAAGAAGAAAATATTCTCATCATCAAGCTCCAAATCTTTGCCATAACACTCAACTATAGCATTCTCAGCTTCCTTTCGCTTCTGCGCCTCCTTCTTCCTCTCTTTCTTCTCATTCTCTGTCTCATCCATCATCTTATCTTCCATAGGCTTTAGCACAGTCTCTTCTTTCTTCTTCTCTTACTTCTTCTCATTCACACTCTCGCTGTCCTTCTTTTCATCTTTCTCATCAATCAACTTATCTTCATTAATTATTTTTGCATCATCTTTTCCATATACCTTTTTCAAGAGATTCCATGAATCTTTTGCATAGCTTTCTCCAAAAATGAGATCTGAAACTTTCTCATTGACGTTCTCAGCAATCACATAAAGAGCACAGTAATTATTCTGTTTTAATTTCGCAAAGTTTTTCTTGTCCATTTGCGACATGCTTTCGTAGTCATTAGCCATTCATAGCCATTTTCAACAATCTCTCATAAACCTTTGGAGATTAGCTTCTTTTTTTTTCTACTGCTCCATTCTTCATAATTCTCTTTTGTGAGAACAATCGATGAAGAAAATATAAAATCCATGAGTTCAGTGAAACACCCCACCTCCGTTAGAGTCACTCTCAAAGGGAATGCCCTAATTTTGGTGGAGGTTTATAAGTATAAGTCACAGATATACAAGACAGATATAAGAACACATATTTTTAAACAGCGGAAAAATAACAACTTTTATTTCATAAAGAAAATACGTGTTTCAACAACATGTCATAATTGTCTTACAATACTTCAAAACATAACATCTTCATAACTGTCTTGATTACATCATTTAAAGAAGCATAAAGAAAACATAAATAAACTGCAAAAGCCCCATAGTTGTTGTCCAAAGCAATAGTCCAAAACGAAAAGATCCAAGCAATACATTCTTTCTCTTCAAGCTGGATGTGAAGGCTGGTCAAGCTGCGGTATTCCCTCCCTGTGTACCTGGGGGGGAAACGGAAGAAAAGAAGACGAAAGAAAAGTAGAGTCAGACATAAAGCCTGAGTAAGTCTAGGACTATTCAGTCTATGAATAAAGAACTGGGTATGATAAGTATAAACTCGAAATGGGAAAGTACTATAAACTTAGTTGAGTTGTCTAGGGACGAATATACTATCGTACCCCATATCAATCTCTGAACCCATATAAACTAGTTTCCAACTGGCACCCCATAATCTGGGTGAAGTGATCCATTTCATGATGATCGGCTCCTACTCGCATAGTTACATGTGTCCTACGGCCCCCGATGTTGTAGTTACCTATGCTGGTCCCACCATGGGGTGTATCAAGTCCCATGGCGGCGGCCCGACACAACCCTAGAATGCACAGGTATTCTACTGGTGCCCAGTGCCTTATTTTTCTGCGCCGGAGTGAGTGCACGCCCACACCCCGTTAGAACCTACACTGCTGCACCACCGCCGTCGATTTGACCTCTTACAATCAGCCCAGTAATCGTGCCCCACCCTGCCTAGTTTCAGGGTATCATGATACACCTTATAGGGTTACTGCTGAAAAGGGTCCCCCCGCTACTAGGTTTTCTATTTCTAGCCAACATGCTAAGTTGGTTAAGTGTTTTATAAACCTAACCCCCACATCAGTCTGTTTAGTTTAGCATGTTCCATTTTGATTAAGTTTTTAGTTCACTTAATCCTAACCATCCTGACTCAGCCTTAATTGTCTTATTAAAGCCTTGACCTCTCACATTAGACAGGTATTGTTGTGGCTGTCTGTTGCCGGTTGGTTCCGGGCAGTCTTATGCCACAACTCAGTCTAACCTCGGGTCCTTATTGGGCTCCATGTTTAACCACCCACATTGGATAGGTATTGTTGTGACTACTGGACATCCGGGCGGTTCCGGGCAGGTTTACATCACAACTTAATCCAACCTCGGGTTAAACATATCGTATTTTCTACATTTACATATTTTGTCTTTCTTCTTTACATTCTTATATGTAAATATTTGCGGCCCATTATTAAAAATCAATGGTGTAAAGGTTACACCAATCATGGGCCCAACCCATTCTTGAATTTGGGCCCCTTTACTTTATCTTTTCATTTATTAATAAATTTAACACAACGTTATTTTCTCCCGTTTAATGCGTCCGTTTATTATATATATGTTGGGCTTAGCCTTTTTAAGCCCAACTTAGCCATGCGAAAGAGGGGAGGCTTAAAGCGTGATTACATACACAAAAAGGGGAATGTGAACGCATGAACTTGCAACGTAACGTTGGAACTACAAAATAGAAACTGGTGTACTTGCATAGTAGTAACATATACTTTGGTCATAAAGCATAAGTGACATGAATCAAACCATGTAAACTTGTAGTTAAGTTAAGAATATCACTATTGACATATAGGCTTAACTACAACATAAACCTATATTTTATTTAGGCATAATGTCAAACATAAGCAAATCATGTTTATAAGATTACTACATGTTTACAAAGATGCTTACTTTTGTGACTAATACAAAAGTATAATTCAACTAGAATTAATCCAACTTAATCATGATTCTAAATCTATTCACATAACCATGGCACACATATACTTATGGCTTAAATATTTCTAACATGAAATCATGATTTTTACTTTAGTCATGCAAACTTGCAAATGGGATTTTGAATCTAACCTAGCTATGTACCACATGTGTCATCATATAATTCTTGTTAACAATATAGACCTAACATGTTTTTCAATTATGCAAAATATCAATCATAGCCTAGTCATATTCATAAGTTCGCAAAGAGGTTTTCTAGTACAAAAGTATGGCTTAATACATAGATCATGATGCCAAATTTTTAACATAATTTCATATGAATTATAATAACCCAAATTTGTTCCAATTACACACAAAATGATTTTTGTACAAAAATACACATTATGATGGCATGCCTGTCGACATGCCTGTCGACATGGGGGTCTTGGCGGGGGTTTTCCCGCCTGTCGCCAGTTAGCCCTAATACTTGTTTTTAATTTAAAATTTAAATCTGTTTTTAACATGGAAGTTTCTGAAAACTTCAATGGGCCTTAACTGGGTCATACGGACTCCGATTTTCGAAAACTCGGACTCTATTTCGCGTATTTTTCCGAGATGAACGCAATGGCATAGCCCGTTTCCCTTGATTCAGATTTTAGAATTAATTTCTGCCTCGATTTATGTTATAACAGGTTATTTAAAAATACGGGTTGTTACATTCTCCCCTCCTTAAAGGATTTCGTCCCCGAAATCTTCAAGTTAGGAAGGACGTATCCTACCATCCAATCATCCATCTACTCAAAGCATCATCCACGAGCAATCATTGTCCTTACAAGATTCTAAATGTTGTATGAACATATGCAAAGGTGTGTGTATATGTACTTATCTAATGCAAAGATCAATGCAAAATATGTTAGTGAAATGTATCCACATGTATGCAATTCCTAACATAATGTATAATATCTATATGTGTGCACATAACATACACCCATATGCAACATCCATGTGATAACACACAATTTTCATCCATGAATAAGCATAAACACTCATGCATATGCAATATGAGGAGTGTGCGAGCCGATCTAGTGCCTAATCGTGTATAATGCATCAACGCGCAACCACTTGCAAACACTTGCAACCACTTGCAACCATCAAGCATAACATGTTTCAAACACATGTTTCATCCAAAGGGTTTCTACCTAAGGTTCTCATGACAAGATTAACACGATAAAGTAGATAAATATGGGTAGCAAAGAGAAAGATATGCTAACAAAAAGGAAAGAAATTGAGAGTGTACCCACAAAAAGGAATGGATAAAGCCCACGCATCTTCTCCTCGGTTTCCCAAGTTGCGTCTTCTTCGGCTTCACCCCATTGAACCTTCACCAACTTGACCTCTCGATTCCTTAGCTTCTTGGTCTCCGTCCCCAAGATACGAATCGGAGCTCTCCTCAAGGTAGCTTCTTTCTCCACTTCCACATCTTCCAAAACACTTGGCTCCACAATCTCTGCTGATTTATGCAAACACTTCCGGAGATGCGAGACATGAAAAACATCGTGTACTCCGGCAAGCTTCTCGGGCAACTTCACTCTATAAGCCATCTGCCCGATCCTCTCAACAATGGGGAATGGTCCAACAAATCTCGGGGCTAACTTCCCAACGGCTCCAAATCGGACCACATTCCGCAAAGGAGAAACCTTCACAAAAACCATATCCCCTACATCAAACTCCAAATCAGATCTTCGCTTATCAGCATAGGATTTCTGTCGGTCTTGGGCCGCTTTCATCCGTCTCCGAATCAACTCGATTTTCTCGGATGTATCTCTGATCATATCAGGCCCAAGTATGAGCTTATCTGTAGTCTCCCACCAACATGTAGGTGACTTGCACGGTCTCCCATATAAAGCCTCAAATGGTGCCATCCCTATGCTTGCCTGATAACTGTTATTATAAGCAAATTCCACAAGAGGAAGATGGTCTTCCCAAGTACCACCAAAATCCAGAATGCAAAGCCTCAACAAGTCCTCAAGTACCCTATTCACCCTTTCTGTCTGACCGTCCGTTTGTGGGTGATAAGCCGTACTCAGGTTCAACCTCGTGCCTAAGGCCTCCTGCAAGCTATTCCAGAACTGACTTGTAAAGATTGGGTCGCGGTCACTGACAATACTAGAAGGGACTCCATGAAGTCTCACAATCTCACGAAGATATACAGACGATAGCCAAGATGCTGTCCTCTTGCTCTTCACCGGAATAAAATGAGCACTCTTCGTAAGTCTATCCACAATAACCCAAATGCTTGTATTCCCTTTCCTTGACCTTGGAAGCCCATCAATAAAGTCCATGGAGATACTCTCCCACTTCCAAAGTGGAACGTCCAGAGGATGCAATAGCCCACCGGGCTTCTTTGACTCGGCCTTAACTTGCTGGCAAATGATACATCTAGAGACAAACTCCGCCACATCCTTCTTCATCCCAGGCCAAAAGAAAATACGCCTCATGTCTTGGTACATCTTATCCCCGCCTGGATGTATAGTCAATTTAGAGCGATGTGCTTCTTCCAGAACTTTTCTTACTAAATCTTCTACCATCGGAACACAAAGCCTTCCGTCTCTCCTTAGCCAACCCTTATCATCTATAGAATATCGAGCAAGGTGACTAGATGTCTCCCCTCGAATCAGCTTATCCATAATCTCAATTATCTGAGGGTCTTCCTTCTGCGAAGCCCCAACTTGATCCAGAAGGGTAGGCCTGAGCTCAAGAGATGCTAAAGAACCGGTCATCGACTCAACTGCCAAAGAGAAATCAAAGGTTGCCAAGAACTCTAAATTCTTCATCTCAACAAATAGAGGACTTAGTGTCAACCTTTTTCTACTCAACGCATCCGCTACAACATTTCCCTTGCCAGGGGTATAGGCTATATCAAAATCGTAGGACGCCAAGAATTCCATCCATCTTTGCTGCCTCAAGTTCAGATCCTTCTGCGAAAAGAGATACTTCAAAGACTTATGATCAGTATACAGCTCAAATCTCTCTCCCAGAAGATAATGACGCCAAGCCTTGAGTGCATATACTATCGCTGCCAGCTCTAGATCATGAGTGGGATAATTCTTCTCATGCACCTTTAGTTGCCTACCACCAAAACATATAACTCTGCCTTCTTGCATCAGAACGGCGCCCAATCCCGTGCCACAAGCATTAGTGTACACGGTAAACATCTTACCACCATCGGGTAAAGCTAGAACTGGTGCTGAGGTAAGGGCTCTCTTGAGTCTTTGAAAAGCAAGCTCACAATCCATATCCCAAGCAAAAACTAAGTTCTTCTTTGTCAACTTAGTAAGAGGAGCGGATATCTTCGCGAAGTCCTTGATGAACTTTCGGTAAAAACCCGCAAGACCTAGAAAACTTCTCACTTCGGTTGCATTCCTTGGAGTCTTCCAATCCTGCACAGCAACTACTTTAGCGGGATCCACCGCCAAGCCTTGCTTAGATACTATGTGCCCAAGGAACCGAACTTCCCTTCTCCAAAAGTGACACTTGGAGAACTTGGCCTTTAACTGATGCGCTCTAAGCGTATCCATCACCTCTACAAGATGCCTCGCGTGCTCTTCTTCATCCTTAGAGAAGATCAAAATATCATCCACAAAGACCACGACAAACTTGTTCAAGAACTCCCGAAACACCCTACTCATCAAGTCCACGAAATACGCGGGTGCATTCGTCAAACCGAACGGCATAACAAGCCATTCAAAGAATCCATCTGGAGTTCTGAATGCAGTCTTGTCTATACTATCTTCAGCCACTCTGAGCTGATGAAATCCAGTAGCAAGATCAAGCTGAGAGAAAACAGAAGCACCAACAAGCTGGTCAAAAAGATCATCAATCCTCGGTAATGGGTGTCTGTTCTTCTTAGTCAGCTTATTCAACTCTCTATAGTCCACACAGAGTCGAAGAGAACCATCTACCTTAGTAGCAAACACCACAGGCGCTCCCCATTCGGATATACTTCGTCTGATGAAGTTCTTCTCAAGTAACTCCTTTACTTGCTTGCTGAGCTCCCGTCTCTCACGCGGAGCCATGTGCCGAACGGGCAAAGAAACAGGCTTAGCATTATCCACCAGATAAATGCGAAAATCAATCTCTCGTTTAGGGGGCAACCCCTTAACTTCTTCAAAAACATCTGGATAATCCCGGACCACCCTTACGGACTGAAGGGTTTCCTCTGACGAGTCGAGAGATTCAAGATAGCACAACATGACGGGATTCTTCGGATTGCATGAAATCTCTAAGGTGTTGCCAAGGCGAGTCACAAGCCTCACAACCCTTTGCTCACAATCAAGAATGGCTCCATGTCTAGACAGCCAATCCATGCCCAAAATCAATCTGTATCCCCTGAAACCAAGAACATACGCACTACACAAGAACTCTACACTGAGTATAGAGATCCTCAGATCCTCACATATCATAGATAGATGAGCAGAACCCCCAATGGGATTCGAAACACAAACGGGATCGTCCACTAAGCTAGTACTAAGGTGCAAACCATCAACAAGATCAGATGAAATAAAGCTATGTGATGCACCAGAATCAAACAAGGTACGAACTGGAAGATCGGAAATATAAACAAGGTTCTCAACAGAAACACTACCTCGATCGGGAACTGGAGCGGTATTGAGAGCATGAACTTGCCCTCCTGAAGGTCCAGCCTGTCCTTTCTTCTTCGGGCATTCCTTGCTGAAGTGTCCAGTCTCACCACAGGAAAAACATCCACCACTAAGCTTCCTTTTCTTCTTCCTACAATCCTTAGCAAAGTGTCCGGGCACACCACAGTAATTGCACTTTCCCTTGCCTTTGTTGTTGTTCCCCTTCTTATTCTTGCTCTGATTCCCCTGACTTCTTTGACCACCTTGATTGCCTTTACCCTGAGAATCAGCCTTCTTTGCTTGAGTATCACTCGACTTGACCTCTTTCTTTCCATCTCCCTGAAGTAGAGCCATATCGACCAAACTCTCAAAAGTAGCCCCATGCGGAATATGTGACATCGCCAAGCCCTGCAGCGGCTCATTCAACCCTCTAGCAAATCGAAGAGCCTTCTTCTCAGGAGTGTTTACCATATCCAAACCAAAACGGGCCAGCTGATTAAACTTGTTCACATACTCCTTGACCGACATATCACCTTGTTTTAATGCAATGAACTTCTCCATCTGTAAATTCGCCTCAGCAGAAGATAGAAACTTGGCCACAAATCTAGCCCTCAAATCGGCCCAAGTCTCGACGGGCCTAGTCCCATTGGTGACCTCCCACCAATAGGCTGCTTCGTCCTTCAAAAGCCACACTATCAATAAGATCTTCCTCTCGTCATCAATCCTAAAGATAGCAAACAAGTCCTCAGTGTCTTTCAGCCAATTCCTAGCTTCAACAAAAGATTCCGTGCCTAGGAAATTCTTGCCTCCCATCGCCTTGAAGTCTTTACAAACCTTCGTGAACTCGACCTGAGGATGCTGAGGGGGAGGAGGAGGAAGAGGAGCCTCAGCAACTGGGGGAGGAGGAACAGGAACCACAGGAGGAGGGACATTAGGGGGAGGATTCTCAACTATAGGAGGAGGAGTGGGAGTAGGGTTTGCGGGGCCAGCTGCCGCCCTAGCTTCTAGAAGTCTCCTATACCAGAGTGGTACGTTTACTCCGTCCGGGATGGCAAGATTCTCAGCCATACTGAAACGAAAGATAAGATAAGATTAGGTCAAGGGAACGAAGGATAACGCTAATGGCTTTTTGGGGAATAGCCTTTTAAAACACTAGACTTTTCTTTGGAAAATACTTTATACTTGTTTTGAATATAGTTTTTCAAAAGTCTTTTAAAAACTTTTTGTTCTTTCTTGTAAACCATATGCTCTGATACCAAATTTGTAACACCCCACCTCCGCTAGGGTCACTCTTTCGGGGGCACTAGCTTCTAGGGGCGTTATAACTGGGTAAGCATGCATAATGATATATCAAGGCAGAACAAGAACATAAATATATATGTAAAATAGAGTAAGTGAGAATAAAACAGCGGAATATCTCAAACCATCTCAAAACAAGTCTAGTACATCATAAAGTCAACTGCCAAAATAAACATGTCTAGTACATCATAAACAGTAATACTGAAATACATAGTGCTATCCCCAAAATAAAGATGATAAACCATAGCGAGCTCAATGTCCAGACATACATGAGCTATCCAGCAAACAAGCAAGCGATCCAAGCTAAGCACCACTGTTCCCTCCCTGAGAACCTGGGGGGGGGAACGGAAGAAAAGAAGCGAAAGAAAACAGGTCAGTCAAAAAGACTGGTAAGCCCTACTACGATCAGTCTATAAACTAATAAAGTTAGCATCATGATGGAAACTGAGATGAACATACTGGCAATAGATAAAGGTGTCATCACATAAAGAAGATTAAGCTTTGCACCATAGTGTACTAGCAAACTAACATAACAGATATTGATCCCTTAGCCCAAACTTTGGCCCAATAACATGAGGTGACCTTAGTACAAGGTCCAGCCCAACGGTCTAGTCGATCGGCTCCCTATAAACCTAACACGTCAAGTGTTGGTGTCCATACGGCCCACATATGGTTGTAGTCAGACTGTGCGGGGTCCACCTTTGGGTGTATCAAGCCCTCGGGTGTCAACCCAAGACACCTAAGCAATAATGCACAGTCTAAACCTACTGGTACCCGTGCCTCGAGTTTGTCCAACACCGGACTACATGCACGTCCGTAGCCCGCCTGGACCCGCACCGCTGTACCACTCAGCCATCGCTTTGGTCGCTTACATCCGTCCAGTAATCGTGCCCCCGCCCTAGCCTAGCCTCTAGGGTTGTGAATGATACCAAACTGGGATTACTGCTGGAACAGACCACGTTGCCAGGGTTTTCTAAGAGGGTTAAGTGTGGTTTAACCCCTCACTAATCATGGATTAAATTAGTTAAGTGTAACCAACAGTTCACCACTTAACCCCATTTAATCCCTCGTATCCCCAAAATTGGTTAAGTATTAGTGGGCCATGACTTAACCCTAATCATGAGGCATTAGTTAATTTAATGCACCCAACCTCTCACATTAGACCTTGTTGTGGTTACTAGTTAGGCCGGGCGGGTCCGGGTAGGTTTACACCACAACTTAGTCTAACCTCGGGTTTCACGTGCAACATGACCAACTACTCACATTGGGTCCTATTGCTTGTAGCCACTAGTTAAGCCGGTCGGTTCCGGGTAGGTTTATGCTACAAACTCAACCCAACCTCGAGTTGGCCACACTTATGTTTTCTAAGTGTCATGTCCACTTTAATTTCAAAACATAATTACAAGTTTAACAAATACTTGGGTAGACCTAACTTAATAGGTAAATTCCCAAGGGGTAGACCTAACTTAATAGGTAAATTCCCAATCTTATATTTTCATGTATTTTAAGTTTTACCCAACCCCCCCCCCCCCCCCAACGTCATTCTATCGCTTACATATTCGTCATAACGCATAAAGGATAGAAAGAGGGAACTTGGCACAACATACATGATGAATCTTACATATCATAATAAACATGCATAACATGTTGGACTTGCATAACTTAGCATAGTGAACTTGCATAAACATGCATAACTTGTTAAACTTGCAAATCATGGCATAGTGAACTTGCATAAACATGCATAACTTGTCAAACATGCATAACATAGCATAGTGAACTCGCATAAGCATGCATAACTTATTAAACATGCATAACATAGCATAGTGAACTCGCATAAGCATGCATAACTTGTCAAACATGCATAACATAGCATAGTGAACTCGCATAAGCATGCATAACTTATTAAACATGCATAACATAGCATAGTGAACTCGTATAAGCATGCATAACTTATTAAACATGCATAACATAGCATAGTGAACTCGCATAAGCATGCATAACTTGTCAAACATGCATAAATCCCAACTTTCATCACATATTAACTTTAGAGTTTCTAAAATGAAGGTAAGAGGGCTTACAAATATTATGAAGACACAAATCTACTAATAAAGATTGAGAAGCCCTTTATGCAAGCATATAAAAACCCAAAACAAAGCTCCAATTAACAAAAATCCCAAAAACTCTAGCTTAGCAATTAAAGCTTGCAACTTGATGATGTATGCAAGCTAATGATCATTCATACAACTTAGAAATGCTTGTATGAACATCAAAACCTTCATAGGAATGATTTTTGAAGAGGGTGGAGGCTAGGGTTTTTAGGTGGAGGCCATTTGAGAATTCAATTTGACATAGTTTGGTTGCTAGAATGAATAATGAGGTTTTAGGGTAGGATTAGGGGCTTATTTATAGAAGATTAGAGTGTTTTTAGCCCTAGGATTAACCCTAGGTTAGTTTAGGTCCGTCAGATTTCGGAATTCTCTAGAACCAAGCCACAAGACCAGACCAAATCAAAAATGGTGCGCCAGGCAAAACTGCCCGGCCACCCTGTGTCGACAGGGCTGTCGACAGGGCAGTCGACACCCTTAGACTCCTGTCGACATGTCTGTCGACATGGGGGTCTTGGCGGGGGTTTTCCCGCCTGACGCCAGTTAGCCCTAATCCTTGTTTTTAATTTAAAATTTAAATCTGTTTTTAACATGGAAGTTTCTGAAAACTTCAATGGGCCTTAACTGGGTCATACGGACTCCGATTTTCGAAAACTCGGACTCTATTTCGCGTATTTTTCCGAGACGAACGCAATGGCATAGCCTGTTTCCCTTGATTCAGATTTTAGAATTAATTTCTACCTCGATTTATGTTATAACAGGTTAATTAAAAATACGGGTTGTTACATTCTCCCCTCCTTAAAGGATTTCGTCCCCGAAATCTTCAAGTTAGGAAGGACGTATCCTACCATCCAATCATCCATCTACTCAAAGCATCATCCACGAGCAATCATTGTCCTTACAAGATTCTAAATGTTGTATGAACATATGCAAAGGTGTGTGTATATGTACTTATCTAATGCAAAGATCAATGCAAAATATGTTAGTGAAATGTATCCACATGTATGCAATTCCTAACATAATGTATAATATCTATATGTGTGCACATAACATACACCCATATGCAACATCCATGTGATAACACACAATTTTCATCCATGAATAAGCATAAACACTCATGCATATGCAATATGAGGAGTGTGCAAGCCGATCTAGTGCCTAATCGTGTATAATGCATCCACGCGCAACCACTTGCAAACACTTGCAACCAATTGCAACCATCAAGCATAACATGTTTCAAACACATGTTTCATCCAAAGGGTTTCTACCTAAGGTTCTCATGACAAGATTAACACGATAAAGTAGATAAATATGGGTAGCAAAGAGAAAGATATGCTAACAAAAAGGAAAGAAATTGAGAGTGTACCCTCAAAAAGGAATGGATAAAGCCCACGCATCTTCTCCTCGGTTTCCCAAGTTGCGTCTTCTTCGGCTTCACCCCATTGAACCTTCACCAACTTGACCTCTCGATTCCTTAGCTTCTTGGTCTCCGTCCCCAAGATACGAATCGGAGCTCTCCTCAAGGTAGCTTCTTTCTCCACTTCCACATCTTCCAAAACACTTGGCTCCACAATCTCTGCTGATTTATGCAAACACTTCCGGAGATGCGAGACATGAAAAACATCGTGTACTCCGGCAAGCTTCTCGGGCAACTTCACTCTATAAGCCATCTGCCCGATCCTCTCAACAATGGGGAATGGTCCAACAAATCTCGGGGCTAACTTCCCAACGGCTCCAAATCGGACCACATTCCGCAAAGGAGAAACCTTCACAAAAACCATATCCCCTACATCAAACTCCAAATCAGATCTTCGCTTATCAGCATAGGATTTCTGTCGGTCTTGGGCCGCTTTCATCCGTCTCCGAATCAACTCGATTTTCTCGGATGTATCTCTGATCATATCAGGCCCAAGTATGAGCTTATCTGTAGTCTCCCACCAACATGTAGGTGACTTGCACGGTCTCCCATATAAAGCCTCAAATGGTGCCATCCCTATGCTTGCCTGATAACTGTTATTATAAGCAAATTCCACAAGAGGAAGATGGTCTTCCCAAGTACCACCAAAATCCAGAATGCAAAGCCTCAACAAGTCCTCAAGTACCCTATTCACCCTTTCTGTCTGACCGTCCGTTTGTGGGTGATAAGCCGTACTCAGGTCCAACCTCGTGCCTAAGGCCTCCTGCAAGCTATTCCAGAACTGACTTGTAAAGATTGGGTCGCGGTCACTGACAATACTAGAAGGGACTCCATGAAGTCTCATAATCTCACGAAGATATACAGACGCTAGACAAGATGCTGTCCTCTTGCTCTTCACCGGAATAAAATGAGCACTCTTCGTAAGTCTATCCACAATAACCCAAATGCTCGTATTCCCTTTCCTTGACCTTGGAAGCCCATCAATAAAGTCCATGGAGATACTCTCCCACTTCCAAAGTGGAACGTCCAGAGGATGCAATAGCCCACCGGGCTTCTTTGACTCGGCCTTAACTTGCTGGCAAATGATACATCTAGAGACAAACTCCGCCACATCCTTCTTCATCCCAGGCCAGAAGAAAATACGCCTCATGTCTTGGTACATCTTATCCCCGCCTGGATGTATAGTCAATTTAGAGCGATGTGCTTCTTCCAGAACTTTTCTTACTAAATCTTCTACCATCGGAACACAAAGCCTTCCGTCTCTCCTTAGCCAACCCTTATCATCTATAGAATATCGAGCAAGGTGACTAGATGTCTCCCCTCGAATCAGCTTATCCATAATCTCAATTATCTGAGGGTCTTCCTTCTGCGAAGCCCCAACTTGATCCAGAAGGGTAGGCCTGAGCTCAAGAGATGCTAAAGAACCGGTCATCGACTCAACTGCCAAAGAGAAATCAAAGGTTGACAAGAACTCTAAATTCTTCATCTCAACAAATAGAGGACTTAGTGTCAACCTTTTTCTACTCAACGCATCCGCTACAACATTTCCCTTGCCTGGGGTATAGGCTATATCAAAATCGTAGGACGCCAAGAATTCCATCCATCTTTGCTGCCTCAAGTTCAGATCCTTCTGCGAAAAGAGATACTTCAAAGACTTATGATCAGTATACAGCTCAAATCTCTCTCCCAGAAGATAATGACGCCAAGCCTTGAGTGCATATACCATCGCTGCCAGCTCTAGATCATGAGTGGGATAATTCTTCTCATGCACCTTTAGTTGCCTACCACCAAAACATATAACTCTGCCTTCTTGCATCAGAACGGCGCCCAATCCCGTGCCACAAGCATCAGTGTACACGGTAAACATCTTACCACCATCGGGTAAAGCTAGAACTGGTGCTGAGGTAAGGGCTCTCTTGAGTCTTTGAAAAGCAAGCTCACAATCCATATCCCAAGCAAAAACTAAGTTCTTCTTTGTCAACTTAGTAAGAGGAGCGGATATCTTCGCGAAGTCCTTGATGAACTTTCGGTAAAAACCCGCAAGACCTAGAAAACTTCTCACTTCGGTTGCATTCCTTGGAGTCTTCCAATCCTGCACAGCAACTACTTTAGCGGGATCCACCGCCAAGCCTTGCTTAGATACTATGTGCCCAAGGAACCGAACTTCCCTTCTCCAAAAGTGACACTTGGAGAACTTGGCCTTTAACTGATGCGCTCTAAGCGTATCCATCACCTCTACAAGATGCCTCGCGTGCTCTTCTTCATCCTTAGAGAAGATCAAAATATCATCCACAAAGACCACGACAAACTTGTTCAAGAACTCCCGAAACACCCTACTCATCAAGTCCACGAAATACGCGGGTGCATTCGTCAAACCGAACGGCATAACAAGCCATTCAAAGAATCCATCTGGAGTTCTGAATGCAGTCTTGTCTATACTATCTTCAGCCACTCTGAGCTGATGAAATCCAGTAGCAAGATCAAGCTGAGAGAAAACAGAAGCACCAACAAGCTGGTCAAAAAGATCATCAATCCTCGGTAATGGGTGTCTGTTCTTCTTAGTCAGCTTATTCAACTCTCTATAGTCCACACAGAGTCGAAGAGAACCATCTGCCTTAGTAGCAAACACCACAGGCGCTCCCCATTCGGATATACTTCGTCTGATGAAGTTCTTCTCAAGTAACTCCTTTACTTGCTTGCTGAGCTCCCGTCTCTCACGCGGAGCCATGTGCCGAACGGGCAAAGAAACAGGCTTAGCATTATCCACCAGATAAATGCGAAAATCAATCTCTCGTTTAGGGGGCAACCCCTTAACTTCTTCAAAAACATCTGGATAATCCCGGACCACCCTTACGGACTGAAGGGTTTCCTCTGACGAGTCGAGAGATTCAAGATAGCACAACATGACGGGATTCTTCGGATTGCATGAAATCTCTAAGGTGTTGCCAAGGCGAGTCACAAGCCTCACAACCCTTTGCTCACAATCAAGAATGGCTCCATGTCTAGACAGCCAATCCATGCCCAAAATCAATCCGTATCCCCTGAAACCAAGAACATACGCACTACACAAGAACTCTACACTGAGTATAGAGATCCTCAGATCCTCACATATCATAGATAGATGAGCAGAACCCCCAATGGGATTCGAAACACAAACGGGATCGTCCACTAAGCTAGTACTAAGGTGCAAACCATCAACAAGATCAGATGAAATAAAGCTATGTGATGCACCAGAATCAAACAAGGTACGAACTGGAAGATCGGAAATATAAACAAGGTTCTCAACAGAAACACTACCTCGATCGGGAACTGGAGCGGTATTGAGAGCATGAACTTGCCCTCCTGAAGGTCCAGCCTGTCCTTTCTTCTTCGGGCATTCCTTGCTGAAGTGTCCAGTCTCACCACAGGAAAAACATCCACCACTAAGCTTCCTTTTCTTCTTCCTACAATCCTTAGCAAAGTGTCCGGGCACACCACAGTAATTGCACATTCCCTTGCCTTTGTTGTTGTTCCCCTTCTTGTTCTTGCTCTGATTCCCCTGACTGCTTTGACCACCTTGTTTGCCTTTACCCTGAGAATCAGCCTTCTTTGCTTGAGTATCACTCGACTTGACCTCTTTCTTTCCATCTCCCTGAAGTAGAGCCATATCGACCAAACTCTCAAAAGTAGCCCCATGCGGAATATGTGACATCGCCAAGCCCTGCAGCGGCTCATTCAACCCTCTAGCAAATCGAAGAGCCTTCTTCTCAGGAGTGTTTACCATATCCAAACCAAAACGGGCCAGCTGATTAAACTTGTTCACATACTCCTTGACCGACATATCACCTTGTTTTAATGCAATGAACTTCTCCATCTGTAAATTCGCCTCAGCAGAAGATAGAAACTTGGCCACAAATCTAGCCCTCAAATCGGCCCAAGTCTCGACGGGCCTAGTCGCATTGGTGATCTCCCACCAATAGGCTGCTTCGTCCTTCAAAAGCCACACTGTCAATAAGATCTTCCTCTCGTCATCAATCCTAAAGATAGCAAACAAGTCCTCAGTGTCTTTCAGCCAATTCCTAGCTTCAACAAAAGATTCCGTGCCTAGGAAATTCTTGCCTCCCATCGCCTTGAAGTCTTTACAAACCTTCGTGAACTCGACCTGAGGATGCTGAGGGGGAGGAGGAGGAAGAGGAGCCTCAGCAACTGGGGGAGGAGGAACAGGAACCACAGGAGGAGGGACATTAGGGGGAGGATTCTCAACTATAGGAGGAGGAGTGGGAGTAGGGTTTGCGGGGCCAGCTGCCGCCCTAGCTTCTAGAAGTCTCCTATACCAGAGTGGTACGTTTACTCCGTCCGGGATGGCAAGATTCTCAGCCCTACTGAAACGAAAGATAAGATAAGATTAGGTCAAGGGAACGAAGGATAACGCTAATGGCTTTTTGGGGAATAGCCTTTTAAAACACTAGACTTTTCTTTGGAAAATACTTTATACTTGTTTTGAATATAGTTTTTCAAAAGTCTTTTAAAAACTTTTTGTTCTTTCTTGTAAACCATATGCTCTGATACCAAATTTGTAACACCCCACCTCCGCTAGGGTCACTCTTTCGGGGGCACTAGCTTCTGGGGGGCGTTATAACTGGGTAAGCATGCATAATGATATATCAAGGCAGAACAAGAACATAAATATATATGTAAAACAGAGTAAGTGAGAATAAAACAGCGGAATATCTCAAACCATCTCAAAACAAGTCTAGTACATCATAAAGTCAACTGCCAAAATAAACATGTCTAGTACATCATAAACAGAAATACTGAAATACATAGTGCTATCCCCAAAATAAAGATGATAAACCATAGCGAGCTCAATGTCCAGACATACATGAGCTATCCAGCAAACAAGCAAGCGATCCAAGCTAAGCACCACTGTTCCCTCCCTGAGAACCTTGGGGGGGGGGGGGGGGAAACGGAAGAAAAGAAGCGAAAGAAAACAGGTCAGTCAAAAAGACTGGTAAGCCCTACTACGACCAGTCTATAAACTAATAAAGTTAGCATCATGATGGAAACTGAGATGAACATACTGGCAATAGATAAAGGTGTCATCACATAAAGAAGATTAAGCTTTGCACCATAGTGTACTAGCAAACTAACATAACAGATATTGATCCCTTAGCCCAAACTTTGGCCCAATAACATGAGGTGACCTTAGTACAAGGTCCAGCCCAACGGTCTAGTCGATCGGCTCCTATAAACCTAACACGTCAAGTGTTGGTGTCCATACGGCCCACATATGGTTGTAGTCAGACTGTGCTGGGTCCACCTTTGGGTGTATCAAGCCCTCGGGTGTCAACCCCAGACACCTAAGCAATAATGCACAGTCTAAACCTTCTGGTACCCGTGCCTCAAGTTTGTCCAACACCGGACTACGTGCACGTCCGTAGCCCGCCTGGACCCGCACCGCTGTACCACTCAGCCATCGCTTTGGTCGCTTACATCCGTCCAGTAATCGTGCCCCCGCCCTAGCCTAGCCTCTAGGGTTGTGAATGATACCAAACTGGGATTACTGCTGGAATAGACCACGTTGCCAGGGTTTTCTAAGAGGGTTAAGTGTGGTTTAACCCCTCACTAATCATGGATTAAATTAGTTAAGTGTAACCAACAGTTCACCACTTAACCCCATTTAATCCCTCGTATCCCCAAAATTGGTTAAGTATTAGTGGGTCATGACTTAACCCTAATCATGAGGCATTAGTTAATTTAATGCACCCAACCTCTCACATTTGACCTTGTTGTGGTTACTAGTTAGGCCGGGCGGGTCCGGGTAGGTTTACACCACAACTTAGTCTAACCTCGGGTTTCACGTGCAACATGACCAACTACTCACATTGGGTCCTATTGCTTGTAGCCACTAGTTAAGCCGGTCGGTTCCGGGTAGGTTTATGCTACAAACTCAACCCAACCTCGAGTTGGCCACACTTATGTTTTCTAAGTGTCATGTCCACTTTAATTTCAAAACATAATTACAAGTTTAACAAATACTTGGGTAGACCTAACTTAATAGGTAAATTCCCAAGGGGTAGACCTAACTTAATAGGTAAATTCCCAATCTTATATTTTCATGTATTTTAAGTTTTACCCAAACCCCCCCAACGTCATTCTATCGCTTACATATTCGTCATAACGCATAAAGGATAGAAAGAGGGAACTTGGCACAACATACATGATGAATCTTACATATCATAATAAACATGCATAACATGTTGGACTTGCATAACTTAGCATAGTGAACTTGCATAAACATGCATAACTTGTTAAACTTGCAAATCATGGCATAGTGAACTTGCATAAACATGCATAACTTGTCAAACATGCATAACATAGCATAGTGAACTCGCATAAGCATGCATAACTTATTAAACATGCATAACATAGCATAGTGAACTCGCATAAGCATGCATAACTTGTCAAACATGCATAACATAGCATAGTGAACTCGCATAAGCATGCATAACTTATTAAACATGCATAACATAGCATAGTGAACTCGCATAAGCATGCATAACTTATTAAACATGCATAACATAGCATAGTGAACTCGCATAAGCATGCATAACTTGTCAAACATGCATAAATCCCAACTTTCATCACATATTAACTTTAGAGTTTCTAAAATGAAGGTAAGAGGGCTTACAAATGTTATGAAGACACAAATCTACTAATAAAGATTGAGAAGCCCTTTATGCAAGCATATAAAAACCCAAAACAAAGCTCCAATTAACAAAAATCCCAAAAACTCTAGCTTAGCAATTAAAGCTTGCAACTTGATGATGTATGCAAGCTAATGATCATTCATACAACTTAGAAATGCTTGTATGAACATCAAAACCTTCATAGGAAAGATTTTTGAAGAGGGTGGAGGCTAGGGTTTTTAGGTGGAGGCCATTTGAGAATTCAATTTGACATAGTTTGGTTGCTAGAATGAATAATGAGGTTTTAGGGTAGGATTAGGGGCTTATTTATAGAAGATTAGAGTGTTTTTAGCCCTAGGATTAACCCTAGGTTAGTTTAGGTCCGTCAGATTTCGGAATTCTCTAGAACCAAGCCACAAGACCAGACCAAATCAAAAATGGTGCGCCAGGCAAAACTGCCCGGCCACCATGTGTCGACAGGGCTGTCGACAGGGCAGTCGACACCCTTAGACTCCTGTCGACATGCCTGTCGACATGGGGGTCTTGGCGGGGGTTTTCCCGCCTGACGCCAGTTAGCCCTAATCCTTGTTTTTAATTTAAAATTTAAATCTGTTTTTAACATGGAAGTTTCTGAAAACTTCAATGGGCCTTAACTGGGTCATACGGACTCCGATTTTCGAAAACTCGGACTCTATTTCGCGTATTTTTCCGAGACGAAAGCAATGGCATAGCCCGTTTCCCTTGATTCAGATTTTAGAATTAATTTCTGCCTCGATTTATGTTATAACAGGTTATTTAAAAATACGGGTTGTTACAGTTCAGTACGTTGAAATATGACAGTGCATATACTTTCGTTGCCTTTGGAAATGGTGTTGACGGTACCAATACCGAGCGTTCGACGATAGTTTGCGGTACAGAGTATTATTAAATTTAAACTGAATATAACCTTCCTCAGAAAACATACAACCTTCCTCAGAAAACATCTCCGTCGACCTACCTTTTAAAATTTGTGCTACCCTAATCCTAGTGACATTACGTCGTTCCTATCCACCCTCTTTTCTTCTATAAAAAAAATCCTACCTCGTTCTCATTTCTTCCAGCAAAAATGTGTTTTCCCCAAATTCATTTTTATGGCCGAAGCCTCAAATCACTCCACTAAAATCAATTTGTTCTTCTCCAAATTGAAATTTGTTTTCCCCTTTTTCCGTATTAATGAGTGAAGCCAACGATCAATTTCTTCCCTGAAGCCTTCATCACCCCGTCAATCGGAAACACACTTCTTCAAATCAAAGTCATCTTCTTCAAATCGTTCCACCTCTAATTGGTGCCACTGCCCTCAGTCTCGAAGACTGGAGCTTTGCCTCGCCGGTCACCAAATCTCGTCGCCTGCGCCACCACGTATAATCGGAGCCACCGTGTCGAAGCCGCTGTTTGCCCTTTTCTCAGCCGTTCAAGGTGAGCTTCTCACTCACGGTTAATTATAGTTCAAGAAAATTAATTTCAGTATAGATTAAATAAAACCGTATGACCTGGGTTGGGATTTGCGTGCGCGCTCTTGGCTTTTCCTCCCACTGTTGTAACTAAGATGGATTGTCAACCCTTGTTTTGTCTTATATATTTGTGTACACATCTGGACTTTATATATGTATATACATACTTGTGTATGTGTATATGTATTGAGTGATGGACCTTGGCTTGTTCATTGTCTGCATGTTTCCCACTTGCGGAAATTTGTGACATCTTGTTAACCGTATCCTTATGCACACTAAGTTATGTATTCACACATGTTGGTGAGCACTGGCATAGGGCGTAACCTAGGAATTTTGTAATCATATATATAGTTGGACTATATATACAAACTAAGTTAATGTCTGTGTTTCTGGAAACCTGTGTAGTAAGATGTTTCTACTTTATTTCCAACGTCGAGGTATAAGGCATTTGATAAACGAAAATGTTGGAATCTAGAATGGTATCTTTAAGAAAGGAACGGTGTTATCATCTTGCTTGTTTGGTACCTAATACACAGTAATGAACATTCATACAGTTTTTCCCTGATGCTGGTTAAGCTTTCCCTTTTTTTTAGTACTGGAAATTTTCTTTGGTCAAACTATAATTTCTGCAACCATTGTGTGCTAAATTATACCGGTTAAAATCCTTTTGGTGAAACTAGAATTAGCTGATACCATTTTGTAAATATTGAAAAGAATCTAGAGTCGCGCACTAATATTTTATCCAAATAAAAAGTAGGCTATAGTCAACCATAATCGACTGTAACATATCAGCATATGTAACTGGAAAGTCATAGCAGTGTATATATTGTTTGAATGTTTGACCCATAGAACTGAACACGACTTACATGTTAACTTGAACACTACAGCGAAGACCTTTTTATCAGACTGTAAGCGTTATGGTGCCATGGTAATCGATAAATTTTCATGTTTATTTATATCCACATTGGAGAGACTTGAGTTTCCTAAAATCCTTAATGGTGCCATTTCCCAATATATCTACGTTGTCATGGGGTTAAGCGATTGTCATCAGGGATGGGGTTTTCTTTAAATGCGTGTCTGGCTTGTATGTTGGGATCGCTGCATGTTTCGAATGGATGTGTGCGTTTGCATATATACTTCTATGTGTGTGTGGGTGTGAGACTGGGTTGTGCTGAACATTTTAGTATTGCATGAATACTAATCTGAAAGTATACTTGTGTAGTGTATAAATTTTGAGGTGCCTTGTTGCTATATATGTATATAGCTGCATGCATATCCAATGCTGAAACTATCCACCTAAATGTTGGCACACTGTTAAGGAAAAGCAAAACTTGATTTTATCTACCATGTACCTCTATTAGTCCTTAATGAAAGCATGTGAATACTCCCCTGTATTGCGGTTCATGTAGCCACACAAACAAGCTGTTTGATGGACATGTTCTCTTTTTAAACAATTACCCTATGAAAAAACGATGTATATAAGATAGAAGTATAGGTGAGCAACACTTCTGTTAATACTTTAAAACGTGCTAAAATCATGTACTGATCATTTAATGCTTGTATATGCTTGCACTTGTATGAATTTATTAAACCATGTTATACCCAAAAATCGATTTGTATTAGGTGGCACCTGAGGCTTCCCTTTTGCTTGACTGTGAAACTGTTAACAAATTTACACCCTGTTATTGGAGAAGTATGCCATGTCATGGCTCTAAACTATAGGTTGCTGACGCAGGGTGCATGAGACTCTTTTATTATTTGCATGTATACACACTTGGAAAAAAAATGTAACCTGTTGCCATCTTGGTACCCATTTTATACATATAATGTTGCTCACTGTCATGAAAACTGTGGATTCATTTGTTGCTTGCTATCATGAGAATGTTGAACCATTTGTATTGTCATGAAATAAAACCAATTGCACTGTCATGAAATTCACTGTTGAACCCTTTGCTCACTGAATGAAACTAAGGAACCATTGCTTACTGTCTGAAACTAGTGGACCGTAGTTACTAAATGAACTAGTGGACCATTTTTACTAGTGCTGTTGTTACTTGATTGGAACTGTTGTTGAACCCATTTTCACGTCGGTGTTGTTGAATCCATTTTTACATCTATACTGTTGAACCCATTTTTTATATATATATGTGAGTTATAACTTCATTGCTTGACTTGAACATTTCACGGCCATTTGTGTTACGATGAATCATCATTGATATTCCCAGACTTATACAATCGTTGGTTGCTCTGTGCATATTTGTCCCCATGTTGCTGCGTTGGTGCATATTTTAGTGTTGAACAGTCCATGTATACAGACACATCACGTGTGTGTGTATATGATGTTGCTTTTGCTACTTATGTGTTCATGGATACTTGCAACACGTCTGTGTTGTCAAGCTTCACCTGAACACAACTTGCTTGACTTGATCTTGTTATTAACATAGAGCAGATACTACGTTCCCAAGTGTTTTCGTTAGAACCGAAGTTAGGATTAACTGATATATATTTTAGTTTACATTGAAGTTAATTTACTTGAACTATGATTTAATCCTGACTCGAGTGTTTTATGTTTTTCCATGGAACGCTCGGGTCAGATCCGAGCATTTCAGATTTAAAGATTACACCGTAGGATTCGAAGATCGGCGAAGCTGGAATTCCGAAGACATGCGCACTCTGAAGATTTCAAAAATAGTAAATATTTTCTTTGTATTCAAAATGTTATTTTCCCATTCCGCTGTATTGAAAAATGTTGTATCAAAATCGGATTTATAAATAAAAGTTTTGCTTTGCTGTTAAATTTTGTGTTGTCTATTATTCAGTGTTTCTGTGTTGATCTATTTTTAAACTCGACAAGCTAAATAACGATCCGTCGTTTTGGACGTTTTAAATGGGTTTAATTACTGATTTGAAGTGGTCAAAAGGGCGGGTCGTTACAGTTGGTATCAGAGCTTTGGTTTATTCAAAGCTTTGCTTATCGAGTTTAAATGAGTAGGATCGACACTAGAAAAGCGAATTTTGAAAATAAAAAGGGTTCGAAATATGGATTTTGAAAATGAAAATAATTTTAAAATAGATTTTGAGAAAAAAAAAGTTATTTGGGAAAAAATTATTTTTGAGGCTATTATTTGAAACTAATACAGTCGAAAAAGTATTTTGAGATTTAAAATTTTGTTCGGAATCCCCAGTCTTCGGAAGTCTTCGAATCCAGGTTTGCGAGAATTATTCTTCGATAAGATTCCCTTAGATTTAAATCTAGATCCATCATCGAATGATATCAAACAAAGATGAATATAAGAGAAGCAACGAATCAATTTATTCGATCGTGTATTTTAGAATTCAAGGACAACTGAATTTGATTGGAAATAAGAAATTTGATGAGAATTTGAATGATAAAAGAGAGAGAGAGAGAGATCTTGAGAGGCTAACGAGTTTGGATAACTCAGAATGGCAAGGATCGAAGAATAAAAAGCCACACGTCGAGAACGAAGGACGACAGGATGTAAAAGAAGTGTGTTCATAAATTGAATTCGAGAGTTGCGTAAGAAATGGATTTGATAAGAATTAAGAAATGAAGTTAAAGAATTTAAAAACTGACTGAAGATTAGTCAAGCTGAATAAATTCCTGAGTATTGATCTGATGTTGGTTTCAGCCTTCGGGATTGATGCTTAGCAAGTTGTTGGCCTGCTAATTTACGGTCGAGGTATGTGAATGTGAAGGGGTGATAATGCGTGAAGCAATTTGTGATAAGAAGAAGAATTCTGAAACTTTGAGGGTATATGGATTTGAATTGAGGAAAGAAATGGATATATTGAAAAATTGGTGAATAATTGGAAATCTGGAAGAAAAATTGGTTTATAACCGATAGATCTATAAATCCGAGTTGGAAAGGACATCAAGTATTTGAAGTAGTTAATAGATCCAAGCTAAAATTTTGAAATCGGAATGAATTTTGAGAATATTCGATTTTGGATATTGGAGAAATAAGATTTCGTAACTTGTATGGAGAAATTTAGTGAATTTGAAAATTTCTGGATTGAAAGGTAATCGATTAAGATAAAATCTTATATAACGGAATTTATATAAGACGAGATGTTTGAAATATGATCTGGAAATTAAATCTTATGTAAGTTCACATAAGTATGATTTATGAGAATTTTGAAATGTACAATATGTATATAGTATTATATGTTTTCAAAGCAAAATAAGGGAAGTACCATCCTTCTCCTTTGAATTTCGAGCTTAGCTGAAATGTGCTGGTGGTGGTAGTAGGTTGTCCGGACATAAAACTCATGAGTTGCCATTGAGCACGACTGCTAGCGTAATTCGCAGGGCTGCAGATAGCCTATGGCGGTCGGATGTTTCTTGAGGGAATCAGGCGTAACCATTGTGATCGCTGCGATCTAGAGTCGTTGGAATTCGAACGTGTAGCGAAATTCGTAGGGCTGCAGATAGCCTACGGCGGACAGATGTTTCTTGGGGGAACCAAGCGTAACCATTGTGACTGCTGCGATCTACAGTCGAATTGTAAGGGCGTAATCCGCAGAGCTGTGAAAGCTTACGGGTATGGATGTTTCCCGGGGGACCCAGGCGAAACCATTGTGTACCTGCGGTCCACTGAGATATCTTAGTGATAGTAAGCCACCTGTTTAATGCAGCAGTTTGCCTTCATGGCTTGATTGGTCCTCGTGACTTGATTTATCTTCATAATTGGATGATTTGATTTCGTGATCCTGAGAGAGAGCAACCAACACTCAATGACCTCAGATCGTCTTTTGATTCTTAAGTATCTTCCGTTGATCTGTCCATGAACGAAATTCGCAGGGAAGTGATTTCCTACGGATACAGATGTTTTCTGGGGGATCCAGACGAAACCATTGTGTATCTGCGATTCATGAACAATCAACATATCAATATCTCATTGGTACTTGCCGTATCTGTTTTTAAAGGAAATTTTGAAATATTTTCACTGGGAGTTGAAGCAAGGATGTATGTAGTACTTGGAGATTTTAGTCATGCGCCTGGCCAGCGTATGTCTAACATCTGTAAGGACGACAATAGACTTGTCAAACTTCGAGCTATCAAGTATTTTCAAGTCGATAATTTTAAATTAAAGTATATCTAATGTAATAAGTTAAGAAAAAGAATTTTGAAATGTTTTCAAATACATAGCTTTGATGTAATAATACAAATGTTTACTGCACAAATTTGGTATGGAATTTATAAAAGATTTCGGATTTGTGGTTTTAAATTTATGAATGGTCGACTTGAAAAGAGGAATGTATTTACACTCTGAAATGAGTGTTGAGAAGAATAAATTGGAACAGGATAGGGTTGATGATTGTAAAGCCTAGACCCATTGCCATGCAACGATGGATAAGTAAATGATTGACAGATGAGGTTGTAAGGAAATCTGGAATAATCCGAGATGCAACTTATGCAGAATTTGAAATTTAAGAAGTGATTGGTTTTGTAAAGAAATTTGACTTCCCGAGTTAATGGGATACGATAAATAAGGACGATCAATGACCTAAATATCGATATATAATTAGTGGTGAAGGAATTCCACACAAATATGGAAATTTGAAGTATACAACGGTATAACCCTAACGATCTCTCCTTTTCGAGGACGAAAAGTTTTAAAGGGGGAAAGAATGTAACGACCCAAAAATTTCGACGATTGGGATATACTATCAATTATAGAATTTATATTGATGTTGGAATTAAAAATCAAATATATTGTTGTGTGTACGGATTTAATTCGATTCAGAACATTGGTTGAGAAACCAATATTTATTTTGAATAGTTGATTCGAATTTGGTTGGAAATTGAATTGGATATTTAAAGTCGACTGGAAAAATATGAAATGTTGAATTTAAATTAAATAAATAAACAAATAAATGTAGTGGACATTAATCGAATGGAAAATTTTATTTATGGAAATTGGCTTGGATATGGGTATGTTCGTGTTTTTAAAGAAACAGAAATTTGACGTTTCAGAAGTTGTAAACGAATGGAATTATCAGTGAACCAATAAAAATAAAATAGCATCAAATACAAACGGAATCAGATTACAACTGAATTAATTTTTATTGGGTTCAGTACGTTGAAATATGACAGTGCATATACTTTCGTTGCCTTTGGAAATGGTGTTGACGGTACCAATACCGAGCGTTCGACGATAGTTTGCGGTACAGAGTATTATTAAATTTAAACTGAATATAACCTTCCTCAGAAAACATACAACCTTCCTCAGAAAACATCTCCGTCGACCTACCTTTTTAAAAGTTGTGCTACCCTAATCCTAGTGACATTACGTCGTTCCTATCCACCCTCTTTTCTTCTATAAAAAAAATCCTACCTCGTTCTCATTTCTTCCAGCAAAAATGTGTTTTCCCCAAATTCATTTTTATGGCCGAAGCCTCAAATCACTCCACTAAAATCAATTTGTTCTTCTCCAAATTGAAATTTGTTTTCCCCTTTTTCCGTATTAATGAGTGAAGCCAACGATCAATTTCTTCCCTGAAGCCTTCATCACCCCGTCAATCGGAAACACACTTCTTCAAATCAAAGTCATCTTCTTCAAATCGTTCCACCTCTAATTGGTGCCACTGCCCTCAGTCTCGAAGACTGGAGCTTTGCCTCGCCGGTCACCAAATCTCGTCGCCTGCGCCACCACGTATAATCGGAGCCACCGTGTCGAAGCCGCTGTTTGCCCTTTTCTCAGCCGTTCAAGGTGAGCTTCTCACTCACGGTTAATTATATTTCAAGAAAATTAATTTCAGTATAGATTACATAAAACCGTATGACCTGGGTTGGGATTTGCGTGCGCGCTCTTGGCTTTTCCTCCCACTGTTGTAACTAAGATGGATTGTCAACCCTTGTTTTGTCTTATATATTTGTGTACACATCTGGACTTTATATATGTATATACATACTTGTGTATGTGTATATGTATTGAGTGATGGACCTTGGCTTGTTCATTGTCTGCATGTTTCCCACTTGCGGAAATTTGTGACATCTTGTTAACCGTATCCTTATGCACACTAAGTTATGTATTCACACATGTTGGTGAGCACTGGCATAGGGCGTAACCTGGGAATTTTGTAATCATATATATAGTTGGACTATATATACAAACTAAGTTAATGTCTGTGTTTCTGGAAACCTGTGTAGTAAGATGTTTCTAGTTTATTTCCAACGTCGAGGTATAAGGCATTTGATAAACGAAAATGTTGGAATCTAGAATGGTATCTTTAAGAAAGGAACGGTGTTATCATCTTGCTTGTTTGGTACCTAATACACAGTAATGAACATTCATACAGTTTTTCCCTGATGCTGGTTAAGCTTTCCCTTTTTTTTAGTACTGGAAATTTTCTTTGGTCAAACTATAATTTCAGCAACCATTGTGTTTGCTAAATTATACCGGTTAAAATCCTTTTGGTGAAACTAGAATTAGCTGATACCATTTTGTAAATATTGAAAAGAATCTAGAGTCGCGCACTAATATTTTATCCAAATAAAAAGTAGGCTATAGTCAACCATAATCGACTGTAACATATCAGCATATGTAACTGGAAAGTCATAGCAGTGTATATATTGTTCGAATGTTTGACCCATAGAACTGAACACGACTTACATGTTAACTTGAACACTACAGCGAAGACCTTTTTATCAGACTGTAAGCGTTATGGTGCCATGGTAATCGATAAATTTTCATGTTTATTTATATCCACATTGGAGAGACTTGAGTTTCCTAAAATCCTTAATGGTGCCATTTCCCAATATATCTACGTTGTCATGGGGTTAAGCGATTGTCATCAGGGATGGGGTTTTCTTTAAATGCGTGTCTGGCTTGTATGTTGGGATCGCTGCATGTTTCGAATGGATGTGTGCGTTTGCATATATACTTCTATGTGTGTGTGGGTGTGAGACTGGGTTGTGCTGAACATTTTAGTATTGCATGAATACTAATCTGAAAGTATACTTGTGTAGTGTATAAATTTTGAGGCGCCTTGTTGCTATATATGTATATAGTTGCATGCATATCCAATGCTGAAACTATCCACCTAAATGTTGGCACACTGTTAAGGAAAAGCAAAACTTGATTTTATCTACCATGTACCTCTATTAGTCCTTAATGAAAGCATGTGAATACTCCCCTGTATTGCGGTTCATGTAGCCACACAAACAAGCTGTTTGATGGACATGTTCTCTTTTTAAACAATTACCCTATGAAAAAACGATGTATATAAGATAGAAGTATAGGTGAGCAACACTTCTGTTAATACTTTAAAACGTGCTAAAATCATGTACTGATCATTTAATGCTTGTATATGCTTGCACTTGTATGAATTTATTAAACCATGTTATACCCAAAAATCGATTTGTATTAGGTGGCACCTGAGGCTTCCCTTTTGCTTGACTGTGAAACTGTTAACAAATTTACACCCTGTTATTGGAGAAGTATGCCATGTCATGGCTCTAAACTATAGGTTGCTGACGCAGGGTGCATGAGACTCTTTTATTATTTGCATGTATACACACTTGGAAAAAAAAATGTAACCTGTTGCCATCTTGGTACCCATTTTATACATATAATGTTGCTCACTGTCATGAAAACTGTGGATTCATTTGTTGCTTGCTATCATGAGAATGTTGAACCATTTGTATTGTCATGAAATAAAACCAATTGCACTGTCATGAAATTCACTGTTGAACCCTTTGCTCACTGAATGAAACTAAGGAACCATTGCTTACTGTCTGAAACTAGTGGACCGTAGTTACTAAATGAACTAGTGGACCATTTTTACTAGTGCTGTTGTTACTTGATTGGAACTGTTGTTGAACCCATTTTCACGTCGGTGTTGTTGAATCCATTTTTACGTCTATACTGTTGAACCCATTTTTTATATATATATGTGAGTTATAACTTCATTGCTTGACTTGAACATTTCACGGCCATTTGTGTTACGATGAATCATCATTGATATTCCCAGACTTATAAAATCGTTGGTTGCTCTGTGCATATTTGTCCCCATGTTGCTGCGTTGGTGCATATTTTAGTGTTGAACAGTCCATGTATACAGACACATCACGTGTGTGTATATATGATGTTGCTTTTGCTACTTATGTGTTCATGGATACTTGCAACACGTCTGTGTTGTCAAGCTTCACCTGAACACAACTTGCTTGACTTGATCTTGTTATTAACATAGAGCAGATACTACGTTCCCAAGTGTTTTCGTTAGAACCGAAGTTAGGATTAACTGATATATATTTTAGTTTACATTGAAGTTAATTTACTTGAACTATGATTTAATCCTGACTCGAGTGTTTTATGTTTTTCCATGGAACGCTCGGGTCAGATCCGAGCATTTCAGATTTAAAGATTACACCGTAGGATTCGAAGATCGGCGAAGCTGGAATTCCGAAGACATGCGCACTCTGAAGATTTCAAAAATAGTAAATATTTTCTTTGTATTCAAAATGTTATTTTCCCATTCCGCTGTATTGAAAAATGTTGTATCAAAATCGGATTTATAAATAAAAGTTTTGCTTTGCTGTTAAATTTTGTGTTGTCTATTATTCAGTGTTTCTGTGTTGATCTATTTTTAAACTCGACAAGCTAAATAACGATCCGTCGTTTTGGACGTTTTAAATGGGTTTAATTACTGATTTGAAGTGGTCAAAAGGGCGGGTCGTTACAATTCTCAACAAGATCCCATAGATCTTGAGAAATGAAAAACGTCTTCATTTTGATTGCCCAAAATTCATAGTTCTCCCCAATGAAAATAAGAATAAGAGACTGCGCCCAACTTGAAAAGAACATAGCTCTGATACCAAAATTTGTTGGTATAAGAACTACAACATTATGAGGAAGAGATAGAAAAACAGTAATTTCAGGGAGAAGAACTTTTATTTCTTAAGTTGTAAAACAATCCAATACAATGACAAATACTTATGGATGCATTATTTATATCAAAAGAAAGAAACACAAGTTTCTAAAAGACATCAGCTAGTGCATGGAATAGGTACTTCTGTGAATATGCACTGCATGCTTTAACTACTCCTTGAATTAAGCAAACTACTGTGAACTGTCATCATAAAAAACTGCATCACTTTTCATCAAAAATTAGAGGAGACCATGTATGGATGCTCTTGTTCTTCCTCTCCATGATTTGTTTCCACCGGAAATGCAAGTTAGTGTTTCTTCTTACGATGTTATTTAAATATCTAAAAAGTCACGACATATTAATTTAACTCATTTGATTTTATGTATTTTCGTTTTTTATAACTCATTCATAATTTGGGATTAATTATTTATTACTTCTGCACTTGTTCTCTATTCTTTAACATCAACAATTTCTTCTTTGAGTTGGTAAGTGTATCTGGTCTAGCATCCTCAAACTGCATCAGGTTTATTATTCCTAAAAATACAGTTGAGACTTCCTTAACGGTGGTTGGTGTTGTGTAAGAAAACTTCTGTCTGCAATATAATATTCAACTTTTCACACCATTCCTTCGTTTGCACTTCTCCTTGTGTCATTTACACACCATTATTGATTGCAATGATCTTTCTTAAAACGTTTGCAAGCCTTTTACATATCAATTTCTTATGCTAAGCTTATGACATTAACAACTTTGGAATGAATTATATTTTGATTTTAAATAGCATTAATCACTGAAAGAAATTTTATTCTTATATAAGACAGTGACATATTGAAAAGTGATTTAATCAGTGTTTTAAAGACCCAACCCAACCTCGGTTCGACCACGGTTAACTTTCGGCCTTGGAGCGTCACAGTTCTGAAAATGAAATAACCTTGCGTGTGCACAGATCCGCGGTTTAACCTCAAAACCCTATAAAAACCTCTGGTCGAACCTCTTTAAACCTCATGGTTCTTCAAATTTACGAAAAAATAATTGCTTCACTCTTTATTTTTTACTATAATAAATTTAACAAATAATTCCATAACAATTGCCAATAAATTTTGGATGATATTATTCATTGTTATGTACATTTTACGAACTGTTATTGAACTAATCCTCTTTCACCATAAAAAATTAGTTAATTTTATAATTTGCTATGATAAGTTGTTATATAATTATTTCAATTAGGTAGTTTAGACATGGGTGTTTGACATAATTGGTTAAATTTTATCTATATTTAAAATAAGGTAATTTTTTTCTAATATACAATTTTAATAAGTTAATTCACCATTTTATTTTAATAAGTTAATCCACAACTATTTTGTAAGTTAATCTACGAGTGGATCAACTTAAAGATTTCACTCTATTATAAAGCTTAAATGAGATATTTTTGTATTCTTGAGGTGAGGCGTAAGCCAGACAAAAAATTTCCATTAAAAACTGAGCACATCAAAATTAAGGCATGTCAAGCAGTCAATTAGTTATACATTTTTCTTGATTAAATGACAAATATGCATTGTTTACAACATTGTCTAAACAACAAACATGTTATTTAAACAGTAAAGATGCATTGTGAACATGTTGTTAGTTAAACAGTAAAAAATGCATTGTTTGTTAATACATGTAAGTAAGCAGCATTTGACTTAGCGTATAACTTAGCAAGATAGCAGCATATTACTCACCAGAAACTACATTACTTCTCCTTTACTTTTAGAGCATGAAATCGTCTTTTGATGCCCAATTTTGTACTCTTCTATCATGACAGTATACTATGGATACCCAATTTGAAGTAAGAAGAATGTGATGATTGTATCTCATACAATTATACAACCTCATTAAACGAACATGAATGCTTACTATTCAAAATGCTGAAACATACTGAAGTAATTTTTTTATGAAATATATGTAAAAAAAAAAAAAAATCCAACATTCGAAATGTTTATTGAAAATTGTGTTTTTAGAGGTAATGTAGACCAGGGCCACATGCGCATACTGAGAAGAAGAAATATATGATGCAATACTGAATTTAGATGTAGGATTTTTAGAAATAAGAAATATATGATGCAATACTAAGAAGAAGAAAGACGCAGAACTGAGAAGAAGAAAGACACAAAGAAGAAAGAAGACGTGGAACTTAGAATTTTTTTTTTTTTTTAGGTGGATGAACTAATTAAATATTAATTAATAGTATAAGTCAACGATCCTATTTTATAGGGTGAATTAACTTATTAAAATTGTGAATTAGAATAAAAATTACCTTAAAATAATTTTACGTTTAAATCAGAAAATTAGAAATAAACTATCAGCGCGGTTCTCACAGTCTGACCGGTTGATCCACAAAAATCTTGGATCTTGCACTACAACGGTTTGACGTACGGTTCGGTCTTCACAACTATGGATTTAATTAACTAAAATTTATGGTATGAACAGTTTTTATCTTGTCTGTGTTATGTATGAAATTTGTATTTATGCAACATTTTTTTAAAGGAGAATACGATAATATTTATAACAATTCCACTAAAATTCAGTACAGCGACCTCGTTTTGTTTTGGTACTTGATTTGTTCTGGTGTACAGCTTGCTTCTCCATCGTGTGTCGTATTTTTCATGTTATTAACCTCTTGGAGACGGTTTAGGCCAACCAGCTGTTCCTCTTTTATCTGTATTCTTGATTCTAGAAAAAAAAAAAAAAAAAAAATTCCAAAGTAGAAAGATTTAGTATTCTTAAAGCCACAGCTGCTGTAGTAGCTGGTAGCCATGAAGGATTAGAAATGGTTTCAGAAATTGTACCTTCATTTCCTAAAAGAATTTCTGATGGATATCCGACTGTTCTTTTGCTACTTCGGAATTTGTAGACAGGTAATCCTTTTTTATATCGTACTCTAGTAGAGTTACCAACTGTAAAAGATCTTCAACTGATTTTGAAGCATGCAAATGCTTTCCCCTAGGCTTTCAGTAAACATCATCCCAAAATGGTTGAAGAGCTTCTACAGGAATGGAGGCCTCCACTAGGCATAATTGTGCCTTAAGCAATTAAACTCCAATCGACAGATCAACCATCCAATCAGGATCCATTGTTTGCTTCCCTTCACAGTGTGATATATGTTTTGAGAAAAACATGTCAAGATTATATATGGACTTAAATGTCCCGTGGCAAGAGGGACAATGTCTTTCTTCATAAAGGTAACAGCAGTAACAAAGGTGACATATCTGCATTAGCTCGGAACATCTTCTCTTATCGATATTCTTGTCCCACAGTGCATGGTTATAGCATTCTTTCCACATTGCATCAACCAAGACATTGTACCGTCTTATGGTAGCAACTCTCTCAGTATCATTTTTACCAGAGTCGATGTCAAAAGATTTTGAATCCTTGATCAATCCTGGAGAAAAAACTTCTGTTTTGACAGTACTTCCACCAAGGTTTGCAGAATTAGTAGAGCTTCTGATCCTTTTAACCGCTTCTTTGAAAGCTAGTTCAATCCTTTTGCAGCATATAGTGCAAATGTGATTCTCTGATTCCACATGTATCTAGAGCAGCAAGAAGAGCATCAAACACCTCTTCCGTGTCAATAATCCACCAAAAGCCATACGTTGATTCAAAAAAGATTCTTCCATTTCCAGCCTCGTTGGGAGAAGCAGACACTAAAAAAACCAATATCTATTATGCCTGCGATCTTGACCCTAGGATAAACACCTATATTCAGAAAGTTTCTCTGCTTTGTAACTAATGTATGATTTCAAATGCAAGCTCAACAGTTTCCTTCTTCAATTGAGGTCCAAATCTAGCTGAGATAGCAAACTGCCGCAATATCTCAGGCCATGTCAATAAGTTCAAATGGTTTTGCCAATTGTGAATGTTGAATCTCCATTTATAAACCCCTTCAATAATCTGTGAATGTGCCACCATTAGAAACACTTGTCTGATTAGCAGCTACTGGAGCAGATGAAGATCTCGCAACATCCTCTGTATCCTTAATAATACATTTCAGTAAAGCAACATGTATATCCCCCAACAATTTTGAATCATAATCATGAAGAGATTGAAAGAACTCATCCATGCTGAATGGGTAGAGCCCAAACATGTCGGTTAAGGTAACCAAAAACTTCCATGCCATCAGAAAGTTAGCAATATTGTCCTCGGATTCGGTCCAAGGTTGAGTAGCAAAAGGCCGTTTTAACTGCACCGATTTAGGAGGGAAGTCGCTTAAGTTATCTCTGAACATATCAAGTCATTGAAGTGTACTGTGTCCTAAAGCAGTTACAGAAGTCAAACCAAGGCTTGATGGATGCAGATAGCTCCATTAGTTCTAAACACTCATCTTCGATGAGTTCCGTATCTCCCTTGGCAATTTTGCGAGCCTTTGCTCTTTCATTTGCAGCTTTAAGTCTTGCTTCTTCCTTGGCTCTTCGCATTTATTCTTTTTGTCTAAGTTTCTAAGCTATTTGATGTTCTTTTTGCAAGAACTTCTCCCTTCGCTCACTTTCACGCCGTTGCTCCCTTAGTAATCTTTCTTGTTCACGCAGCTTCTCACGTAATATCCTTTATTCTTTTTTTTCTTGTTTCACGATCAAGCCGCTCCGCTTCCCTTCGGATCTGATCTTCTCTCATTTTGTTTCGAATATCTTGCTTATCCGTCTTTTTCCTGACGCATTGCTCATAATCTTCAACTTTGTCTTGAAGTCCTACATCATTGATCTTCTCTTTTCTCTCTAATTGAGAAGAATCATTGCCTAGGAGGACCTTCTTACGGATTTTATTAGATGAGTGTGGATCTCTTTGTTAGAAAATTTTAGAATAAGAAGAATTTAAAAAATGTATGAGGAGAAAATGTTTATTTTTATTTATTTTCTTTCAACTTGATTTCATACATCAGTTTAATACACTGCTTATATTGCTTCATACAAATGAGTAATTACATCATAATTTATAAAAGAGAGAATATCTAGACTTTTCTTTTTCTAGACTTTTCTTCTTTTTGTGTATTTGTTTAGTCTAGATTCTTCTCTAATCTTATTCTGATAAGTCTATAATCTATTTCCATTTATCTTGGTCTTTCCTAAGTACAATAATTAAATTTGTCACATAATCAGTATTTCCTTAAAAACAAGTTTATTTCCAACATCCCCCCATAAACTTGGTTTTGCAAATTGATGCAAGATTTTTGGTTCTTTGTATTTTATGTGCTTTGGCAGAAACAAAGTAATTATGCGAGCTTTCTTTTTTCTTTTCTTCTTCTTTGTCATTGTTATGGTCTTCAATGTGATTATACAAATCTTTGTTGGACTCCTTTCATTTTGTCTTTCATTGCTGCCGTAGAACACTCCAAAAAGTATATGTTTTATCATCCATTTTATTGCCGTACAATGAATTTTGAATGAGTCATATATGGCGTCTTTGAATTCTTCCAAAAATTCACTCTTGCAATCTTTGGCCAATTCAATTTCTTTATTTGTTTTCCAAATTTCTTTAAAATTTGGTTGTACTTCAAATTTTCACAAAGCTCTTCAATTTCTCCTTATTTCATCTGTTCTTCATTTTCGTTAGCTTTCTCACGTTCTTTGTCGGCTAGCTGAGGTTCGAAGTATTCTTGTTGTTCTATCTCCTTCTTTGCTCTCTTTGCATCATTCGGTTTTCTCAATGTCTCTGGATTACGATGCTCTGTCAATGCTTTCTGAAATGTTTCTATGGCTGGATCAATATCCTTCGAAGTCTTTGCAAGTTTGACCAATGCGTTTCCTTTTCTTGTCAGCGCTCTTGCTATTATCTTGAAGTCAGAACGAAGCTCTTTCCCCCTCTTCTCAACTTTGTTGCAGTCTTTAATGCACTCTTCATACTTTCCCATCTCCAGGTAAACAGGGGCACGGTTAGTCAAGAAGAAAATATTCTCATCATCAAGCTCCAAATCTTTGCCATAACACTCAACTATAGCATTCTCAGCTTCCTTTCGCTTCTGCGCCTCCTTCTTCCTCTCTTTCTTCTCATTCTCTGTCTCATCCATCATCTTTACTTCCATAGGCTTTAGCACAGTCTCTTCTTTCTTCTTCTCTTGCTTCTTCTCGTTCACACTCTCGCTATCCTTCTTTTCATCTTTCTCATCAATCAACTTATCTTCATTAATTATTTTTGCATCATCTTTTCCATATACCTTTTTCAAGAGATTCCATGAATCTTTTGCATAGCTTTCTCCAAAAATGAGATCTGAAACTTTCTCATTGACGTTCTCAGCAATCACATAAAGAGCACAGTAATTATTCTGTTTTAATTTCGCAAAGTTTTTCTTGTCCATTTGCGACATGCTTTCGTAGTCATTAGCCATTCATAGCCATTTTCAACAATCTCTCATAAACCTTTGGAGATTAGCTCCTTTTTTTTTCTACTGCTCCATTCTTCATAATTCTCTTTTGTGAGAACAATCGATGAAGAAAATATAAAATCCATGAGTTCAGTGAAACACCCCACCTCCGTTAGAGTCACTCTCAAAGGGAATGCCCTAATTTTGGTGGAGGTTTATAAGTATAAGTCACAGATATACAAGACAGATATAAGAACACATATTTTTAAACAGCGGAAAAATAACAACTTTTATTTCATAAAGAAAATACGTGTTTCAACAACATGTCATAATTGTCTTACAATACTTCAAAACATAACATCTTCATAACTGTCTTGATTACATCATTTAAAGAAGCATAAAGAAAACATAAATAAACTGCAAAAGCCCCATAGTTGTTGTCCAAAGCAATAGTCCAAAATGAAAAGATCCAAGCAATACATTCTTTCTCTTCAAGCTGGATGTGAAGGCTGGTCAAGCTGCGGTATTCCCTCCCTGTGTACCTGGGGTGGAAACGGAAGAAAAGAAGACGAAAGAAAAGTAGAGTCAGACATAAAGCCTGAGTAAGTCTAGGACTATTCAGTCTATGAATAAAGAACTGGGTATGATAAGTATAAACTCGAAATGGGAAAGTACTATAAACTTAGTTGAGTTGTCTAGGGACGAATATACTATCGTACCCCATATCAATCTCTGAACCCATATAAACTAGTTTCCAACTGGCACCCCATAATCTGGGTGAAGTGATCCATTTCATGATGATCGTCTCCTACTCGCATAGTTACATGTGTCCTACGGCCCCTGATGTTGTAGTTACCTATGCTGGTCCCACCATGGGGTGTATCAAGTCCCATGGCGGCGGCCCGACACAACCCTAGAATGCACAGGTATTCTACTGGTGCCCAGTGCCTTATTTTTCTGCGCCGGAGTGAGTGCACGCCCACACCCCGTTAGAACCTACACTGCTGCACCACCGCCGTCGATTTGACCTCTTACAATCAGCCCAGTAATCGTGCCCCACCCTGCCTAGTTTCAGGGTATCATGATACACCTTATAGGGTTACTGCTGAAAAGGGTCCCCCCGCTACTAGGTTTTCTATTTCTAGCCAACATGCTAAGTTGGTTAAGTGTTTTATAAACCTAACCCCCACATCAGTCTGTTTAGTTTAGCATGTTCCATTTTGATTAAGTCTTTAGTTCACTTAATCCTAACCATCCTGACTCAGCCTTAATTGTCTTATTAAAGCCTTGACCTCTCACATTAGACAGGTATTGTTGTGGCTGTCTGTTGCCGGTTGGTTCCGGGCAGTCTTACGCCATAACTCAGTCTAACCTCGGGTCCTTATTGGGCTCCATGTTTAACCACCCACATTGGATAGGTATTGTTGTGACTACTGGACAGCCGGGCGGTTCCGGGCAGGTTTACATCACAACTTAATCCAACCTCGGGTTAAACATATCGTATTTTCTACATTTACATATTTTGTCTTTCTTCTTTACTTTCTTATATGTAAATATTTGCGGCCCATTATTAAAAATCAATGGTGTAAAGGTTACACCAATCATGGACCCAACCCATTCTTGAATTTGGGCCCCTTTACTTTATCTTTTCATTTATTAATAAATTTAACCCAACGTTATTTTCTCCCGTTTAATGCGTCCGTTTATTATATATATGTTGGGCTTAGCCTTTTTAAGCCCAACTTAGCCATGCGAAAGAGGGGAGGCTTAAAGCGTGATTACATACACAAAAGGGGAATGTGAACGCATGAACTTGCAACGTAACGTTGGAACTACAAAATAGAAATTGGTGTACTTGCATAGTAGTAACATATACTTTGGTCATAAAGCATAAGTGACATGAATCAAACCATGTAAACTTGTAGTTAAGTTAAGAATATCACTATTGACATATAGGCTTAACTACAACATAAACCTATATTTTATTTAGGCATAATGTCAAACATAAGCAAATCATGTTTATAAGATTACTACATGTTTACAAAGGTGCTTACTTTTGTGACTAATACAAAAGTATAATTCAACTAGAATTAATCCAACTTAATCATGATTCTAAATCTATTCACATAACCATGGCACACATATACTTATGGCATAAATATTTCTAACATGAAATCATGATTTTTACTTTAGTCATGCAAACTTGCAAATGGGATTTTGAATCTAACCTAGCTATGTACCACATGTGTCATCATATAATTCTTGTTAACAATATAGACCTAACATGTTTTTCAATTATGCAAAATATCAATCATAGCCTAGTCATATTCATAAGTTCGCAAAGAGGTTTTCTAGTACAAAAGTATGGCTTAATACATAGATCATGAAGCCAAATTTTTAACATAATTTCATATGAATTATAATAACCCAAATTTGTTCCAATTACACACAAAATGATTTTTGTACAAAAATACACATTATGATGGCATAGTAGCAAAACCACAAACTTGCATGAATTTCAATTAAAGAACTACATACATGTAGCTTCAACATGAATTACAAACTTTGCGAATATCCAAACGTATACTTGCATAAAACTACCGCAAACATGTAGTTTTTATAATGAATAACATACTTTGCGAATATCCAAACGTATACTTGCATAAAACTACCGCAAACATGTAGTTTTTATAATGAATAACATATTTTGCGAATATCCAATCGTTATACAATATTCCAAATCGATAAGAATCATAGTAACGCACAAATATGAATTACTTATCACCACAAATCAAGTGTACAAACCAACACAGTAATTTATTCATACCAAAATAATACTCTACTTACAATCGTGTGGCGAATTCTCCAATTCAGGAATTTGGAGATGCGACTCCTTGTTAATTTGATTTGTTTAAGTTGCTTTATGCTTTAGAATTTGCCTCCTAATCTTCTCTCAAATTGGTGGCTACTCCTAGTCGCTCCTCTGCAGTATGATGGCCTCGTTCTTATTTTTGAATGAATAGATTAGGTAGAGTCTAGGGTCATTTTTATAGAGTTTATGAACTGATTAGGACCATCGATGTTGCTTGGACTGATCGTAGCCATTCATTCGAAAGAGAGACCAATTAGAGCCTGCCACCTAGCCCTAATGACAAAGCAAGCTTCTGAAAATCGACCAAACACAGACCTGGCCAGCCAGGACTAGACCAGACCTGACCAGCAGGTCATTTTTGACCTGGGCGCACTTGGCAGGTGCGCCAGGTCAAAAATGTACTGGCGCACTTCCCAAGTGCGCCAGTGCATTTTTGTTCTGGCGCACTTCCCAAGTGCGCCAGTGCATTCTGACCCGTTTTCCGATTTTTCGCCCAACTTCGTTCGTCCATAACTTCTTCATACGATATCCGTTTTACGCAAACTCAGACTCTATCTCAAGCAGAATTCCGAGACGAACGCAATGGCGTATCCCGTTTCCCTTAATTCTTTGATATAAAATTATTTATTGTTTAATTTATGAATTTCACAGTTATAAAATACATGGGGTGTTACATTCTCCCCCACTTAAAAGGATTTCGTCCCCGAAATCTTCAAGTTCAGGAAGAATGTACATCTTAACGTCCAAACATCCATCTACTCATCCATCAAACACGAGCATCCATTGTCCTTAAAAGACTTCTAATGCTTCATGATCATATGCGAAGTGTGTGTGTACATGTACTTATCTAATGCAAAATCAGGCGGTCTACTGATTCAGTTGACCTCCTTAATGCGAATTATGTAAGTGCTATGAATCCATTATGAATGCAAATCCCCCTATTCATGATTCTACATGAGTGCACAATCATTCATACACATGCAACATCCATATGAAAACACATTAAAGTTCAACCATATACGAATGCAAACATATATGCATATGCAATATGAAGTGACTGAGCCGATCTAAAACCTAGATTGTGTGTGTATATGCAACCACGAGCAACCACTAGCAATCACTTGCAACCACTTGCAACCATCATCCATAACATGTTTCAATTACATGTTTTCATCCAAAGAGTTTCTACCTAAAAGATAGGGTCGAGGAGATATACCTAAAAAAGATAGATAAAAGCGCAACTTAAGGAAAAAGAAAGATCAAGGATGTACCCTCGAAAAGAAAAGGGTAGGCAGCGCGTATTCTAGCTTCGGTTTCCCAAGTTGCGTCTCCCTCGGCGTCGCTCCACTGAACTTTGACGAGCTTGACTTCGCGGTTGCGTAGCTTCTTCACTTCCGTTCCTAATATGCGGGTTGGAACTTTCCTCACGGTCGCTTCGCGTTCCACTTCAGCTTCTTCTAGGATATTTGGCTCTACCACTTCAGCAGACTCATGTAGACATTTTCGGAGATGTGAAACATGAAAAACGTTGTGAACTCCGACCAATCTTTCGGGTAGCTCTAATCTATAGGCCATTTTCCCAATTGTTACTATCTAAAGGTATAGTCGAATGATAGAAGCAAGTAAAAAATTTGTGCCCATTAGGCAATGTCAAAACTGGAAGTCTATGCCACATATATATTGATTAGGAGAAGAACTCTCTAAGCATCAGCCCCGAAGACCGAAATCAACATCAGACTGACACCCAAAGAATTACTCAACCCAACCACTATATATAATTCTAGGAAACTAAGCATGATGGACTCCTTTTAGGTCACAAGGGAGTCCCTTCCTAAGACCAATCCGTATCCTATAAAACCCAAAAAGTTTGGTCAATCCAACGAACACCCTCAAGCCCCAACATATGTTACTAACAGATGAGTCATACTCCCTATGGGGTTTGCAACAGAAATTGGATTGAGAATGGGACCGAGAGGATATACAGAAAAGATAGCATGCAAGTAAGATCTACAGGAAGAGAGGGATCAAGGATATACTCTTAAGAAGAGATATGATGCACGAATCTAGTCTTCAATCTTTTAAGTCGCATTTCCTTGAGCTCAACTCCATTATGCTTTGTCCGTCTTTAACTTCACAATTTCGTAGCTTCTTAATTCTTGTTTCCAAAATATGAGTTGGAACCTATTTCACTGTTGCCTCTCGTTCCTCTTTCACTTACTCTACTTCTAGTATACTTAGCTCAAACATAACTGCGTACTCATGGTTCCATGCAAGCTCTCCAAAATTCACTAGTGAATCTTGGATACTGTTCACTTACTAGAAGGAATTATCTCTTGAAAATAAACAAATGTCAACTATGTTGCCAAATGTACTTACTAAGGTGATTCTTTACGACTCATGCATAAGCGAAATGAACCTTCTGCCTTAGTGGCGAACACTACTGGAGCGCCCCATTCTGAAATGCTCCTTCTAATGAACCCCTTCTCTAGAAGCTCTTTAATCTGTTTACTGAGCTCTTTCCTTTCCCGTGGAGCCATGTGTCTAACGAGCGACGCAACGGGCTTTGCATTATCTACAAGATGTATACGGAAGTCTATCTCCCGCTTCGGAGGCAAGCCCTTCAACTCTTCGAAGACATCCGGATATTCCCAGACCACTCTAATCGATTGCAAATTTTCAACGGAGGCATCTAGCGATTCAAGATAACTAAGCATAACTGCATGATTACAAGAAATTTCCAAAGTGTTATCGAGCTGGGTTAGGAGCCTGACAACCCTTTTCTCACAATCAAGGACGGCCCCATTACTGGATAGCCAATCCATGCCCAAAATCAAACCATATCCCGAAAAGTCCAAAACAAAGGCACTACATTGAAATTCTACGCTTAGAATAGAAATTTTCAATCCCAAACAGATCATAGACAAATGTGCTGGGCCCCCAATTGGGTTTGAAACAATTAAGGGGTCCTCTACCATACTAGTTTTTAGGTGCAGAGATTCTAACTAAAGCAGACGAGATAAAGGAGTGTGACGCGCCAGAATCAAATAAAGTGTGAACGGGGTGATCATAAAGATAAACTACACTTTCTATAGAAGTATTTATACCTCGTTTCTTTGGGCAGTCCTTAGCCATGTGGCCTGTCTCACCGCAAGAAAAGCACCCACCATTCATCTTGGCCTTCTCTTTTCCGGCAATCTTTCACTAAGTGCCCCACTTTGCCACAGAATTTACACTTCCTCTTCTCTCGGGACTTGTTGTCTTTCCCGCCCTTCTCAAAGTTTGTCTTCTTAGGGCAGTCTATGCTGATGTGTCCAGTCTCCCCACAATGAAAACATTCTCCTTGCTTTCTTTTCCTCTTTCTACAATCCTTGGCTATGTGCCCTTCCGTACCACAAAAATTGCATTTCCTTTTTTCCCGTTTCTTATTATTACTGTTACGATCCTTTCTTGTTTGACTATTATTCGTCTTCCTACTCTGGGACTCTTCCGCTTGCTGGTTCACGTGGAGGAGGAGGAGTGAAAGCGTCAGCAGCTGGGGAGTAAGGTCTCCAGACATGCTGAAACAGAAAGGATAGATTCAAAACGAAGGATAGAAGATAGTACCTATGGCTTTGGGGGGACTTTGCCCTTTTTAAAATAAAATAATATTTTTTCCTTTAAAAATGCTTCTTTAAATTTCTTTTTGAATAAATTTTTCGAAACTTTTTATCTTATCTGGTAAACCTATGCTCTGATACCAAGTGAAACACCCCACCTCCGTTAGACTCACTCTCAAAGGGAATGCCCTAATTTTGGTGGAGGTTTATAAGTATAAGTCACAGATATACAAGACAGATATAAGAACACATATTTTTAAACAGCGGAAAAATAACAACTTTTATTTCATAAAGAAAATACGTGTTTCAACAACATGTCATAATTGTCTTACAATACTTCAAAACATAACATCTTCATAACTGTCTTGATTACATCATTTAAAGAAGCATAAAGAAAACATAAATAAACTGCAAAAGCCCCATAGTTGTTGTCCAAAGCAATAGTCCAAAACGAAAAGATCCAAGCAATACATTCTTTCTCTTCAAGCTGGATGTGAAGGCTGGTCAAGCTGCGGTATTCCCTCCCTGTGTACCTGGGGGGGAAACGGAAGAAAAGAAGACGAAAGAAAAGTAGAGTCAGACATAAAGCCTGAGTAAGTCTAGGACTATTCAGTCTATGAATAAAGAACTGGGTATGATAAGTATAAACTCGAAATGGGAAAGTACTATAAACTTAGTTGAGTTGTCTAGGGACGAATATACTATCGTACCCCATATCAATCTCTGAACCCATATAAACTAGTTTCCAACTGGCACCCCATAATCTGGGTGAAGTGATCCATTTCATGATGATTGTCTCCTACTCGCATAGTTACATGTGTCCTACGGCCCCCGATGTTGTAGTTACCTATGCTGGTCCCACCATGGGGTGTATCAAGTCCCATGGCGGCGGCCCGACACAACCCTAGAATGCACAGGTATTCTACTGGTGCCCAGTGCCTTATTTTTCTGCGCCGGAGTGAGTGCACGCCCACACCCCGTTAGAACCTACACTGCTGCACCACCGCCGTCGATTTGACCTCTTACAATCAGCCCAGTAATCGTGCCCCACCCTGCCTAGTTTCAGGGTATCATGATACACCTTATAGGGTTACTGCTGAAAAGGGTCCCCCCGCTACTAGGTTTTCTATTTCTAGCCAACATGCTAAGTTGGTTAAGTGTTTTATAAACCTAACCCCCACATCAGTCTGTTTAGTTTAGCATGTTCCATTTTGATTAAGTCTTTAGTTCACTTAATCCTAACCATCCGGACTCAGCCTTAATTGTCTTATTAAAGCCTTGACCTCTCACATTAGACAGGTATTGTTGTGGCTGCCTGTTGCCGGTTGGTTCCGGGCAGTCTTACGCCACAACTCAGTCTAACCTCGGATCCTTATTGGGCTCCATGTTTAACCACCCACATTGGATAGGTATTGTTGTGACTACTGGACAGCCTGGCGGTTCCGGGCAGGTTTACATCACAACTCAATCCAACCTCGGGTTAAACATATCGTATTTTCTACATTTACATATTTTGTCTTTCTTCTTTACTTTCTTATATGTAAATATTTGCGACCCATTATTAAAAATCAATGGTGTAAAGGTTACACCAATCATGGGCCCAACCCATTCTTGAATTTGGGCCCCTTTACTTTATCTTTTCATTTATTAATAAATTTAACCCAACGTTATTTTCCCCCGTTTAATGCGTCCGTTTATTATATATATGTTGGGCTTAGCCTTTTTAAGCCCAACTTAGCCATGCGAAAGAGGGGAGGCTTAAAGCGTGATTACATACACCAAAAGGGGAATGTGAACGCATGAACTTGCAACGTAACGTTGGAACTACAAAATAGAAACTGGTGTACTTGCATAGTAGTAACATATACTTTGGTCATAAAGCATAAGTGACATGAATCAAACCATGTAAACTTGTAGTTAAGTTAAGAATATCACTATTGACATATAGGCTTAACTACAACATAAACCTATATTTTATTTAGGCATAATGTCAAACATAAGCAAATCATGTTTATAAGATTACTACATGTTTACAAAGGTGCTTACTTTTGTGACTAATACAAAAGTATAATTCAACTAGAATTAATCCAACTTAATCATGATTCTAAATCTATTCACATAACCATGGCACACATATACTTATGGCATAAATATTTCTAACATGAAATCATGATTTTTACTTTAGTCATGCAAACTTGCAAATGGGATTTTGAATCTAACCTAGCTATGTACCACATGTGTCATCATATAATTCTTGTTAACAATATAGACCTAACATGTTTTTCAATTATGCAAAATATCAATCATAGCCTAGTCATATTCATAAGTTCGCAAAGAGGTTTTCTAGTACAAAAGTATGGCTTAATACATAGATCATGATGCCAAATTTTTAACATAATTTCATATGAATTATAATAACCCAAATTTGTTCCAATTACACACAAAATGATTTTTGTACAAAAATACACATTATGATGGCATAGTAGCAAAACCACAAACTTGCATGAATTTCAATTAAAGAACTACATACATGTAGCTTCAACATGAATTACAAACTTTGCGAATATCCAAACGTATACTTGCATAAAACTACCGCAAACATGTAGTTTTTATAATGAATAACATACTTTGCGAATATCCAAACGTATGCTTGCATAAAACTACCGCAAACATGTAGTTTTTATAATGAATAACATATTTTGCGAATATCCAATCGTTATACAATATTCCAAATCGATAAGAATCATAGTAACGCACAAATATGAATTACTTATCACCACAAATCAAGTGTACAAACCAACACAGTTATTTATTCATACCAAAATAATACTCTACTTACAATCGTGTGGCGAATTCTCCAATTCAGGAATTTGGAGATGCGACTCCTTGTTAATTTGATTTGTTTAAGTTGCTTTATGCTTTAGAATTTGCCTCCTAATCTTCTCTCAAATTGGTGGCTACTCCTAGTCGCTCCTCTGCAGTATGATGGCCTCGTTCTTATTTTTGAATGAATAGATTAGGTAGAGTCTAGGGTCATTTTTATAGAGTTTATGAACTGATTAGGACCATCGATGTTGCTTGGACTGATCGTAGCCATTCATTCGAAAGAGAGACCAATTAGAGCCTGCCACCTAGCCCTAATGACAAAGCAAGCTTCTGAAAATCGACCAAACACAGAACTGGCCAGCCAGGACTAGACCAGACCTGACCAGCAGGTCATTTTTGACCTGGGCGCACTTGGCAGGTGCGCCAGGTCAAAAATGTACTGGCGCACTTCCCAAGTGCGCCAGTGAATTTTTGTTCTGGCGCACTTCCCAAGTGCGCCAGTGCATTCTGACCCGTTTTCCGATTTTTCGCCCAACTTCGTTCGTCCATAACTTCTTCATACGATATCCGTTTTACGCAAACTCAGACTCTATCTCAAGCAGAATTCCGAGACGAACGCAATGGCGTGTCCCGTTTCCCTTAATTCTTTGATATTGTAATAACCCGGAAAATCTGGGCCAGTTTAAAATTTTTATTTTGGCAATTTTAGCGAATTTTGATTATTTAAAATGAATTATTTTAAATAATATCGACGAGAAATTTATTTTGAATATAATTCGACGTATATATTATACGCATCGTCGTTAGAATATAAATAATTATATATAATTATAAATAGAATTGAAAATGGCGCGGTAGTTCGATAATTCGATTTCAAACTTCAATTAAATGTACCGGGTGCAAAACAATCCGGATTTTAGTGAAACCAAAAACATTAGGATCTATTTGGTAATATCTTTCTAACGAATCCGAAAAATCAAAATTTCGTAGCGAGAATCAAAAGATAAGTCCAGTTGAAAATTCTGAATAGTCGCTATGGAATTCAGGCCCTTAAAAATGGACATTTTGCAAATGACCTCGGATTTCGACGAAACCACTTTTGTTGGGTCCGTGATGTCAAGTTATTGCTAGGTTTCAAATTTCATAATTTTTCGAATCAATATGTGAGCGTGGCAAAGAAAAACGTGTTTTGACCATTTCAGTTGATTTTAATCGACTGGAAAATGGCCATTTTTCCAACGGTCTCAGAATTCGACGAAACTTGTTTTGTTAGGACCGTATCGTCAATACGAAGCTAGAAAATATTTTTCCGGAATTTTTCTAGTTAGTATGTGACCCCGGTAATTTGAAATGTACGTTTAAAATTCAATATAGTGATTTAAATGTAAATTCAAAGGAAACTGATCGAAACGATCAAATCAGCTTGCGATACATATCCCATTGTGCTCGGAATGGGGGTAAAACGCTATGGACGACAGGCGGTGGGCCTCGTTTAGAGGTCGTATGTAAAAGTCAACCTTTTTAGAAATTAAAATAATTAAATAAAATAATAAAATTAAAATTCTTCCCTCCTATACCTCCAGGCCCCCCCCCCCAATTTATTTTCTGAATCGATTGAAAAAAAAAAATAATGGAAAGAGGAAGGCGACGGGGGGGGGGGGGGGGGGGGGAAGAGCCGCCGCCACCAATCGCCCCCCCCTCGATCGTTCGCCACCACCGCACCCCTCCCCTTCCGATCCACCTCCTCCTTCCCTCCGCGCTCCCTCTTCGTCGAACGGAAACCGACGCTGGCCCCCTCCCCCTTTAAAACCCTAGCCGCGCGATGAAGCCACCCCCCCTCGCCCATGCTCCGCTAACCACCGCGAGACTGCCACCAAGCCCAGAGACCGCCGCCGGCGATCAGGATCCTCCACCCCCCCCCCCCCCCGCGCCATAGCTGCTCCGGCGACCTTGCCCTCAGTCCAACATAGAGACAACAGTAAGTTTCTATGAATTTTATTTACATTAATATACTTTGTTTATAAATTCTGAAATTTGTTTAATATACTTTGTTTATAAATTCTGAAATTTATTTTAAAATAGAAAATCAGTTTTGTTTTAAAACAGAAAAATGTGATTTTTATAATGAGATTTTAGAAAAGGTGAAATCTTTAGAATAGAAAAGACGGAATTTTTATTGAGTCGAAGAAGTAAAAATATGATTTTTGTATTTTTAAAGTATTAAAAATATAATCTTTATAGGATAGAGAATATAAAAATATCATCTTTGTGTATGTAGCAAAATAAAAATCTGATTTTTATTTTATATACGTCGAAATAAAGTGTTGATTTTTTTTATAAAGGCGAAAACTTTATTTTTATAAAGGCGAAAACTTTATTTTTATAAAGGCGAAAACTTTATTTTTGAAAGGGAATTTTTATCTATATAGTAGCAATGTAGAAATAGAATTTTTATCCACAGAGCGTGATAGTAAAAATATGTTTTTTATATATTGAATAGCATAGTAAAAATTCGATTTTTAAATATATGAAGTGATTGTAAAAATATGATTTTTAAATTGAAAGTGAATAAATAAAAATGTGATTTTTATTTTAAAGACATCGAAATATAAAAATGTGTGATTTCTATATGTAGTGGCTACGGGCAACAAAGGAGAAGGAAAGGCGAGAACGACGAAGATCTCTACAATAGGAGTGTCGTGGTATTGGATAGCTTTCGGTGAGAATTTCTCACTCTTCAATTTATTTTCTAGTTATACATATATATACTAGGATGCAGACGGTGTTTAGTAGCACCCGACACAATCGTCCACAGACCATGGACTTGTTTGTTTGGCTGTTTGGTGATTGATTGAGATATTGGTTTGAATGTGGTTTGTGGTGTGAAAAATCGAATCGATAAATTGGTTAGGATTAGACGTGCGCCGTTATAAGGCGAAGGAGTAAGGCCAGGTTAGACTCTTACTCCAAATTTTGTGGTTTGCATAACGAAAGTGATTTGATTGATGTGTGAATGGCGTGGGCCTTCACTAGACCGGGGATAAGGCTAGGCCTCGTCCCGTTTCTAGTATCGTGCCGTTATGCCGCCGAAATTTTCTAAAATATGTTAGAAAAATAAAAATATCATTTTTATTGTGTAAGTGAACTGAATACAAATTCAAGTGTTGAAATAAATATTTTTGACGTTAAAAATATAATTTTTAACGTGAAAGTGAATAAATAAATATTTATAAACAAATCGGCCGATTTGTTTATTTACACTGATTTGACTGATATTGATTGGGTTGATAAATTTTACACATCGCCCAACTGCACAAACAAAAATGTGTGTTTGTTGATTTGAAACCCCACACGGGTGTTGGGATGATATTTGGTGTACACTAATCCCAATTATTTAATTATTGTCGATCGATTGGTCGACAGACTGTGTAAGCGTCGATTATTTATATTTGATGCTTATGCAGTTGTGTAGTGCACTTTGGTTGATGGTTGATTATTTTTCAATGCTATTATATACATGTGTTGTATGGAATCCATATAATTAACGTTATATGGTGATTGATTGGGCCTCATTCCAATCGGGAAAATAATGAATATTATAAAAGAAAATTCATGTGTGGAATATAAAAATAGTCATGTGTTGACGATGTTCATGTGTTGAGTGAAATATTTTAAATAATAAAAATTACATCTTTATCATATTTACGATTAGAATCTACTTTACGGTGGAGTCTAATTAAAAATCAAACGATAGATACCATAGTTTTATAAAATAATTTACATAACAAAAATAGTGATGTGTTGACAGTACTCATGTGTTGAGATTAGTCGTGTGTTGGAAAAAATATAGATTCATGTGTTGAATGGGATGAATATTCATTTGTTGAATAAAATAAAGAAGTTGTGAAAAATATAAAGCCGTGTTGATTAGTTTTGCGCCATTTTGACGTGAACGATATTTATATGGATTTCATTCGTTGTATAATGAATATTGAAAAGTGATTTCGAAATTAAATATTTTGAAATTGAAATTTGAAATGAATTGAATTGAAAACGATTTCGAAATGAATTGAATTGAAAACGATTTCGAAATGAATTGAATTGAAAACGATTTCGAAATGATTTGAATTGAAAACGATTTCGAAATGAATTGAATTGAAAACGAATTTGAAATGAATTGAATTGAAAACGATTTTGAAATGAATTGAATTGAAAACGATTTCGAAATGAATTGAATTGAAAACGATTTTGAAATGAATTGAATTGAAAACGATTTCGAAATGAATTGAATTGAAAACGATTTCGAAATATATTGAATTGAAAACGATTTCGAAATGAATTGAATTGAGAACGAATTCAAATTGAATTGAAAGTGAATTGAAATGAATTCAAATTGAATTAAAATTTGAATTGAATAGAAATGAATTTTAAAACGGATTTATAAAGAAGAATTCAATTTTGATTTGAATTGAATATAGAAGTTGAATTGTTCCAGAAACGAATTTAAAACGAGTTATAAAATTCGTTTTAAATAGAAATCGACGAAATATATATTATATATATTATATATATAATATAATGGCCTGAATAGAACGCGCCGCGCCGCGGCAGTTCGTGAATTTCGACCATTTATTTCAAACGGACATTGCGGGAGATCCGACCGTCGGATTCTCCTAAAACCGGAACCGTTGGGTTCGTATCGAAAAGAGCTTTCCAATGAATATTAGAAATTTGAAATCTAACGGTTGGATTTGGAATTATGTCCAAATCAAATTCGAAAAAGGTCGCTGTAAGTGCAGTTCGATAGCCGTTGATGGAAATCGACTGTACGGGCCTTGATAAAATTATTAAAAATATTGATAATTTGTGTAAAATCATAATATGTGAATTGGAAAGAACTGGGATGAAAAACTCCAAATTTGAAAAGATAAAAATAGATTTTTATCGAAATGAACTAGTTTTGAACTAGAATTGAAATCAATTTATTTTTAAAATAAATAAATTGAATTTGAAAGTGATTTTGAAAATAATCGATAATTTCCAATACGTGAATTGGACTGGAGTTGAATCGAAATTATCTTCTGGATATTTCGATGTTGGATTTCGTGACTATACAGATATTGTTTTGGGAATTTGAAAGATATATTTTATATCGTTATTTCCAATACGATATTCGTTGGTTTCAGAATTTGATATTGAATATAAGCCGATATATTTTCTATTCAGAGCCTTGTATTTAATATCAAATGTGATTTGGGTTTATCGTGAATCGTGTTTTAGATGACATTGGTTCTTTAACCCAGTTAAAGACAGAATATTGATTTTTGAGAAAATTAAAACTAAGTGGAGTTTTAAGAAATCTTTAATTAGATTAAAATGTGAATTGATAATTTAAATTATCAAATCTGAAAAGTGATCGAGAGTGGAGTATCACCAGTTTTGCTCCAGAACGATAGTTAAATCTTTAATTAGATTTGAACGTGAAATGGTAATTAATTTTACCGATAACACCGTGGTGTTAGATATGGAGTATCACCAGTTTTGCTCCATGGGATATATTGGTTGGGATTGGGAAATAAAACAAATAATTACTTCGGTGTGGTTCGCTAATCCCGACTAGTTTGAGATGATATCCAAAGGAAGATTAAAGAATAAATTTAGAAGAATTTATCTTTGATAAAATTAATGGGAACCTTTCCCTAAGAATGTAATTTTGTGAATAAAAGAATATTCTGAATTGGAATGAGGCGTTCATTGTGTTGGTGTAACAATTGTTTATTATATACGTAGGTTATTCAGAAAGGCCAGGTTTATACCCATTCTGAATAACCGATTCGACGAGATGTCGAAGATGAAGACGGTGGTCGAAGACCGGAAGTCTTCACATCGTTTGGGTGATTACTGATGATCTTGATTGGGCTGTACACCCAAGATGAGGGAAACAGTCGGTGATCGTCCAGACGTACTTGGAGATGGACGGATATGCGAGGAAAGTTGCCTCCGGTTTCGTTCAGACCCAGAACGAACTTGTAAATGGATTGTGTGTCTGACATTGGATTTTATTCTGTGTTGATTGATCTCTATTAAATATACATCTGTTTGGCGGCGGAGAATTTATTCTCTTGCTTAACGCCCTTCTCTGAGACGTACGAGCTCAGAGGTTGTATATCGATGGACATCAGTCGCATGGAGTGAATTGCCAATGTGGCATGCGTAAGTGGCAATTGATCAAGGCTTCTGTCGAAAAGCAAAGTCTTGTGGTTGATGATCAAAGCACGGCCTGTGTGGCGTAGCTTTGTGTATAACGTGAATTCGCGAGCCTCACACCTCGGTATGAGTCAAAAACGGGATAGTGACTGCAGGGAGAGCACGACGTTTCTTTCTAGCTAGGGTGGTGTCAGTGACCTACCAGCCCTGACATTTATATACTTTTCACCTGTGTGGTTGTTGGATACGAGGCGCCTCGGATATAGGTCTGTAAGGACCGGGAAACATGTGTTCAGGAATGATTAATCCTCAAAAGTAAGAGAGGACCGGCCCTGAAGATCCAAGGATCATAGTGGGGTCCTGGGACATTTGCTAGAGTGTATCGAATCGGAGAGGAGCTTGCCCCTTGCCTCGGCTCATGATGGAATCCAATTTCCAATACGTGTGTTTCGGTTTTAATTGTAGAACTAGTATGGCGACATGATAGATGGTACCCATGCCGCCTATGATTGATATTTATGATTTGAAATTGTTTTGACACTATACACTTATAATAGTATCAAATAATGTGTTTTAAACGTATCAAGCATGCTTTGGCTGTTATAAGGGAAAACCCTATCCTCCGGCTTGCGTTGCATTGTGTGATGGGACCTGGGTCTTATAACAGCTTCATTTTTCTTTATTTTAGAATTGCGCAGTTTGTTTTATGCACTGGTATTCTTGGGAGGAAACCCGTTCCGTGTTATACGGCGTGGTCCCTTGATTTACCTAACTTTAAAAATAAAGATTAATAACTGTTTTAGTTCTCACACCAGTCCCATGACTGACCTGGAGTTTATTGTTTTAACCTAAACTCTGGGTGCCCCTATTTTCCGCACGGGCAGCTAGTAGTTTTGGTTTTGCAGATTTATATTCACAGGGTCCTGATTAACAGCTGGAACGATGCTCGGAAAGCTCTGTATCCGTGTATCACTTTCAGTTGTATTTTATATTATTTTCCGCTGCTATGTAATTTATTGTAATCTCTGATATTTATCGAATGTAATTTATTCATTTATACTCTGTATATTCTTGTATCTGATGGAATTGTTGTAATAACAATGAAATGTTCTTCCATATGCGTCCTTTTGTGTGTCTTTCTCAAAGTATTCGTGCTTTCCTTCACGGGGAAGTTACGGGTTTTTACAGATATAAAATTATTTATCGTTTAATTTATGAATTTCACAGTTATAAAATACATGGGGTGTTACATTCAGCCTTCTTCTTGTTGAAAGGATCTTCTAGCTCTGATACCACTGTTAGAGAATTTTAGAAGAAGAAGAATTTTAAAAATGTATGAGGAGGGAATGTTTATTTTTATTTATTTTCTTTCAACTTGATTTCATACATCAGTTTAATACACTGCTTGATATTGCTTCATACAAATGAGTGATTACATCATAATTTATATAAGAAAGAATATCTAGACTCTTCTTTTTCTAGACTTTTCTTCTTTTTGCATATTTGTTTAGTCTAGATTCTTCTCTAATCTTATTCTGATAAGTCTATAATTTATTTCCATTTATCTTGACCTTTCCTAAGTACAACAATTAAATTTGTCATAAAACCAGTATTTCCTTAAAAACCAAGTTTATTTCCAACACTCTTGATATGTCTATGTGTTGGCCAATATGTATGATGGTTGAACTATTTGTAACTGAAGAATTATGTATACGGGCACATGCCTTCTTTTTATATGTCTCACACCTGGTATACGGCAGCATCTGCGGTACCTGGTAAGCATGCAACGTATTTAGTTTACTACTTTATTTGATACCAAAATTTAGTTTTGCACAATGATTTGAATATCGATCACTGAGTTTGGTGATGCTAATCTTTTGGTGCAATAATCCCAAAACAAAATATCTTCGACCACATTGTTTAACTCATTATAATATTATCCGTGAATCCCAAAAATAAACTGGTATATCATCTGTTTTTAAAGGCATGTTATTTCTTGACCAATAGATACAATTTTTCTGGCTAATGAAGGTTGTTAATAGGCAGTCTAAATTCTAAATCAATAAACTAAATGTTTTTGTTTATGACTTGTAAGAAGGCTTAAAATATTTTCCCAATAGTTCGAGTATTTGGATGGCTGTTTCTATTGAGTGTGTATTCCACATTGTTCAAACATAATTTTTGTTATTTTCTTCCGCTTATATATATATACTGTTTTAACCCATTATAATATTATTCGTGATTCCCAAAAATAAACTGGTATTTCATCAGTTTTTGAAGTTGTGTTATTTCTTGACGAATAGATACAATTTTTCTGGCTAATGAAGGTTGTTAATCGACAGTCTAAATTCTAAATCAATAAACTAAATGTTTTTGTTTCAGACTTGTAAGAAGGCTTAAAATATTTTATTAACATTATTTTAATATATAAACCAAATTTTAGGCTTGTTGTTTGGGAAACAAAGGCTTGTTTTAGTTTATGAATGTACCATATTAATATTCTGAGAAACCGGCCTGAAAAAGTAAAATCTCTTAGGCTTGCCAACTTGAAATCTCTAAAAATACATTAGTAGACCAATATATTTGATGCGGTACTCTTGCATTACATCATAACGAAGAAAATATAGTTCAATTATTGGCTGGCAAGGTGTATGAGTTCCACATTTATTGCCAGAAAGTCATATTATTCTTTGGTATTATATCTTAAATTTGTATACTAATTTATGATATTTTAAGTTTGCATACTAATTTACGAATAGGCAGATGTAGTTGAAGGCAGTAAAAGAGCTTTGGCATTTAGATGGATAGCTGGACTTATTTTTGCCTCAAATTTAATAGGAGATGTTTTTGCGCGGTTTCTTCTGGAATGATGAATCTTTAAGGTATGCATAGCTTAAATTGAGATAAGTATGAAACAATATAACTGCTAAGGTCATCACGTATCAATGATCCAAAAATATGGCATCCGCTTATTGCTTTCCTGTTAGTTAAATACTTTTTTGGACGTTAGATTGTATATCGTATGTCTGTACTGCATGTGCTTATGTTTTGACAATTTTAGAGAAGGCAAAAAAAATTGGGAAACAGTAAACAAGTTTATAAACAGGTTTCAAAATTTCATTCTTGTCAAATTGAATCGTTGAAACATTTTGCATTTTATGAACGAAATTTTTACTTGATGCGAGTTACAAGTTATTTTTTTTGGAAACAGTAAACTTGTTTACAGTTTACTATATGAGAACGTAGCTTGGTACAGTGCTTTGTGTTGTTGAAATATTGCACACTGATCTAGGTTAAATGTGTGCGTTAGTGGATGTGAATTGCACTATTATTGAGTACTTCCATGGGACATGTTTTTGTATCCTCAAATATTATTTTACATACAATTAGCAATTTAAAACTTGCTCTAAGCTTTGGAGGAGTTGTTTGCTTTTGATGCTAAAAATGCTCAAATATAGCAGTAGTTGAGCAAATCTTTTTGTGTTTGAAGGATGTTATTCTCCTCTTGCGGACGTCCATTGATTAGACAGGTTTTTTTCTTAGGTATCAACCTTTATGAGGCAACCATATGTAACACATGTATTTATAATATCTTAAAAAACAAGGATACAACGACATACTTACATAGATGTATTATAATTATACTAGAACAATATTGGCTGCCTCATTATATTGTTTCAGCATGAAAATGTGGATTTTATGTAAATGTGGATGAATCACATTGTTTCAACATGAAAATGTGGATTTTATGAGAATTATGCGTAGCTTGTAACTAGTTAAATATACTTTCAGATCATATATGGATGTACATGCAGTGATAATGCAATGGTGCAACTGTATGGTCTTCGACTTGTGCATTTGGACAGTGAATATGTGGAGTAGTGATCGAATGGGTAGCATGGTCATGGAAGTTTGATGGAGGAGAGCGGTTGATTGAGGTTTTATTGTAGACTTTAAATTTGAACTATGTTTTATTTTTTGTTAACTTAAATTGACATCAATATGAAATTGAAAACACATATATTGTTCTTTTTTTTCTGAGTTGATCATTTTTCTTGCTATCATGAATATGTGTTACATTTGTTGAGTATTATAGTTTTTTGGGTCATACAATGCTTTTGAAATTGTTGTGGAGATTCATTTGATTGCTATTAGTATAATATATTGAAAAATATTATAAAAGATAATTTAGTACATGAGCTTGCTGACAAAGGATATCATCGAATATGTGTTATATCTACATTTTTTATAGCAGCATATACAGGTTGTAAAAGGATTTAGAAATGTTATCCTGTTTGTTTATAGCGCCATAAACCTGCTGTTGAATTAATATTTTATAGCAGCTATATAATGTTATAGAAATTCGTTATTTTCATGAAGAATGACATGTTTTATAGCGGCAATAGCGAGCTACTATTCTTATGTATCATAACGGCAAATAGCCGCTATAAGATCATACCCTTTTATAGTGGCAGTTTTTGTATTATAATTATTCAACTGTTTTTTATAACATGTCGATATGCAGCGCTTATCGGGCCGCTATAGTATTGTTTGATAGTGGCTATATGCCGCTATAAAAGATTATTTCTGTTGTAGTGAACGGACGAGGAACGTATGAAATGGACATATGTTAGTTTCTAGTTAGGAGTAACGTCATGGTATGGAGCTTACACTGTTTATTCATGTAGATGTTGCTTATTATTACTTGATGGGAAGCGAGGTACCTCTGATATATCGGTCACCACGGGATCGATGGATCTTATGGTCGATATACTGACCAGATTTTATGCCCCATAGGGCATGCTAACATATAGTTTATGCTATTACCAATCATTGACAGGTGACCGGTCATACGACTAACCGCAGGTGCAGTTGCTGCTGTATCCTAAGTGTAACACCCCACCTCCATTAAGGTCACTCATAAAGGAAATGCATTAACTTCAGTGGAGCGTCATAAGTGTATAGAACAGATAAATTACAAAACAAACAAAATTTTAAACAGTGGAAAATATGTAAAACTTTATTTCATTGATAAAACAGCACACTACGCCATAGATGGCCTACGGCAACCCCAGAGAAGTGACGCAGTAGATGCCAAAAAGTGTTGCTGGAGGCAAAAAATGATCCGTGGCAACACTTTTTCGGGGTTGCCTTTTGCCGCGTTTCCCTAGAGTCAAAGGCAACACCTTTGCGACTCTACGGTAACATCAGTACAGGTGTTGCCACAAGTACCACTAGAACAAAAAAATACCCTTTCACAACTGCCAAAAACAGTTGTAATATGTCTAGTACAGCTGGCAATCGTAATAAAGTCAACCCTTTTTACAACTGTTTCTAGCAGTTGTTAAAAAAATTACAACTGTTAAAAGTAATTATACCTCAATTGCTATTAATCAAAATTTTCTTAATATTATAATAAATATTATTATAACACAGTATTCGAACACTATATTTTATTCAAATAAATATTTTATTTCAACATTTCAAACGGTACAAATTTTTTGGACTCCAACATTGTACATTCACTGGTATATTTCATATTTACATACATTCCTCACTACATTTACACTCGATTCACTCATATACAGACTTACACATAAAACCATAAGCAAGAAAAAACACACGAAAATGATTATATAAACTACTACTTTCAAATCAATATTCATACCAATCTGATTATGTGTAGCTGCAAACAAATGTTGGACGATCTTTTGCTGCTGCTTCTTCTACATATTCCAATCTAATTATGGATGAACATAGTCCAAGTTAATTGGTGTACATGGAAATGCTAGGCAGAAGACAAAAACGAATTTTGCTTACCGAGAACAACAACAATAGTGCATGGCCAAAAGAAGTGTACAACAGCAACTGGTTTGATGCACTAACAGGGAAAAAAACAAGCCAATAACAAAAAAAACAGTGTTTTGACTCATATATTGCATATAGCAATGTTCTGATTCTATTTGAATAAAGAACTGAATAAGACTGTGTAATGCAACTTGTATTTAAGTATATGTATCAAAATAATTTATAAAGAAAACTAAGCACCTTTTGTCGAGCGTTTCTTTTCTGCAAATGTCTCAGCAAATTGAGTCGCCGCTTTCTACATCAAGTGTTTTGGAAGACAAAGCAATGAGTGAACCAAATCAGTTATATCATTCCATGTCTGATATTGCAGAAAAAAGCCCCCTTCTGCGTGTCGTCCCTAATGAAACTACTTACCACAATGATCTTGAAATGCTGGTGTATATAGCCATCTTAGTCCTCACATTACGATCTATCTAACCATGGAAGGTAACAGAAATAAGCATTATGAACAACATAATACGCCAAGTAATCTTAAGATGAATCACACACACAAGATCGTTAAGTCTGCGCTATGAACACACAAGAAGAAGAATCTTGTACTGCATAAAGAATACACTGAAAACCAGTGATGCATTTGGACAAATATCAAGGAACAGGAACAAATTCTCCTCTCAAGCAATGTGGTTTTTCATGTTTCTCTTAGAAGAATGTCGTAGTGGCAACTGCAGTTGTTTTACTGTCCTAACGAGTGAGCTCAATATTGATTTCAGATCTCTTGTGATGCTCTTATTATGGGTTTGTTTGTCATCGACAGTTGCTCTTTGAAGCAACTTATCTCTTTAATTATGTCGCACTAAATCAGAGGAGTTAGCCGCAACAGAGATTGGGATCGAAGAGTTGAATGATTGAACATGAGCATCTCATTTTCAACATGAACGTCGTCTGCAAATTACATAAATCTGGATGCAAAAGCATATATAACAATGGTAGAGAACACAGCAGAATAACATATGCTGCAAGGTGAAAAATTCAGAGAGAAACCATGTTAGTCGAACAATGGCGAGTCGATCAAAAGTTGAAAAATAAGATGACCCTAAATTACAGGAGAAGATGTCAGACCTATCTTGTGTACTGATTAATTTGGAGAAAGAGAAATCCAGATTCTGATGCCCATGGCAAACCCACATGACTGCTTAATTATAGGATAGAATCATCAAGAGTGGTCATATTTATATATAGCATGCAACAACAGCATGTATGCAGTAAAAACTTTCCATTGGCATTCCCTTAATGCAAAATATATGTTCATAGTGTTGATCAACTATTCATTATAAGATTCATTAAAACACATGCTATAATCAACTAGCTAGGACAGATAATTAAAAACAGAGGGATGTTAACTTCAGAAAAAATTAGGAAACCTTTCTTAGAGCATCAAACCACATCCACAACATAAAATTATTAGTTGCTTCACAAACATGGCATGTAGCATGACCGGAAATGCAATATGTGACATGGAAAATTAAGGCGTGCTCCTTCTCTACTTTGCACTATACTATGCCTTGCAATAATATAGTTTTACTAGGATAATATATACAGGACAAGATAAAAGCGAAGAAAGAAAAGAAAGAAAGATTGCAAGAACGGTCATTAATTAATTGACATAAATCTATTTCTACCTTTGAAGAGAGACACAATAACCTTTGGCTGTTGCACAAATTAAGCATGGATGCAGTGATTATAGAAAGCACAGTAGGCCTAAATGTAATGCATCACATTGAAATCAAGCATCCTTCTTCAACAAAACATGACCACAAATTAATCTTTTGCTGATACACATCTTCTACAAATAAAACAAATTCGACAGTAGGACCATTGTTCTGTGAATGAATGCGGAAACATGGATTCCGCATATTTGTCACTGCTTAAGCGCAATCAGAAACCGAAGTAGGACCAGACTTACCCATAAATAATTAGACTGACAGTGTATATGGAGAAAGAAAACCAAATTTGTATGGTGAAGAATAATAATACCCAAATTTCAGGGCTGGAACCGAAATCGGATGCAGATATGGCTTCAACGATGTACCCGGTTCCCCACTAATTCGAAGAGCTCACCTGCCTTGAATCGCCGGACTCGCTCTTCTCCACATGTACCCGGTTCCCAAAGTGGGCCCGCCAACATATCTCTAGAAGATTCGCCGATAACTCTGGAAGATTCTTTGGACTTTATGTGGAGGATCGGAGGAGGTAAGGAGATGGGCGCAGTTTTATTTTGTGGAAATCAAATCGGGGAATTCAGAGAAAAATTGGGAGAAGCAAGGAGCGAAATATCGAGATTAGGGTTAGTATTTGGGAAGGAGATAGAAGAAACATCGAGCTAAGGAAAATGAAAATCAGATCGCGTGAATTATCTTGCAGCGGGGAAATGAAATTTTGGGAATTATCTTACACCGGGAAAATGAAATCTTGGGGGGAAATCAGACTGACATGGATTGCTAGTGTAGACCGTTGGATTATTTTTCACGTGGATTGACAATTCTTTTAATTTTTTTAATTCGAATATATCTACAGCTATGCAACACAGTGGTATATCTACACTAACACCCTGAAGCATGTGTTGCAATAGACAAAAATCAGCATAGCTATGGTGACATTATAACTAGCAACACCTTGTATTTTCGTTGTCATAGCTCATCTATGGCGTAGTGGCAGCTTGGTAAAACAGCTTATACAAAGATTTGTTTTCCAACAACAAAACAATCTTACCCATTACAACAAAGCATCTGTCTTGTTTAACAAAATAAAGAAGCATAAAATAACAATGATATTCCCCAATAAAGCATGATCCAGCCATAGCAGTGGAAAAGAGAGTCCAAAACAATATATCGACTATCTTCGAGCTTGGAAAGAAAACTGAGCTAAGTGGTAACGTTCCCTCCCTGTGAACCTAGGGAGGGGGAAACGGAAGAAAAGAAGGCGAAAAAAATGGGTCAGACATAAAGCCTCGTAAGTTTAGTGACTTTCAACATGTAAATAGATAAAAGCATCATGACATGAATAAACTTCATACCAGACATAACCATAGCAAGACAACAAATGATGATCGTTAGATATGACAAGGTAAGATACACTGAATGCGCTTCGGTTCTTTCTCTGATTTCCTATTTTCTCTACACCTCCCAACTAGCATCCTAACTAGTGTCTTTTACAGAACGATTCGCATTCCCTACTAGTGTCCCAACTAGTATCCTGTGAAAAAGGATCTGTATCCCCTACTAGTGCCCCAATGTAATGTCCCGTATTCTTAGTAGTAAGATATTTAAGATATTTTGTTATATTAAATATTAATTTAGAATTTTAAATGGATTTATTCGTTTATATAACGACGATTGAACGTATATTTATATAATTCGAACGTAAACATCGCGGTATTTCGTAATTTACGATGTGAAATTCATGTATATCGGTACAAATATAAAACGCCCGACAACAATTGTCAATGAAATTAAATAATCATACGAAACAGAAGTTCAAATCAATGTGTGGCTTACCTTATAATGAGGCCCGTGCTTCGCACATGGGAAATCGTTCGATACACTATATAGGCCTTAAAAATAGTTTTCTTTTCAAACAATCTCTGTTTTCGACGAAACAAGTTTTGTTGTAAAACGTAAAATTAGTTTTTGCTAAATTTCCTGTTGGAGCCAATTGGAGTTGTTTTACCAGTATGTGCAATTTAAGGGTGTACCGATAAATTAAAATAACACCGTTGTACAAACGATGTCCATTTTCAATGAAAATTATTTTATTGGGTCTGAAACGTTAAGACATAGCATTACGTCCATTTCTGTTACGGTTGGAGATCGTGAGTGTCGGTGCATATATTTGACATGTCACGTTAATAGCGATAAAATGAAATTAAATGTTATAAAGAAAAACGGGAAATAAAATAATGTTCAAACCGATATTTTTGTGTTAAGATTTCGAAATATAGCTACACTAGAACGAGATCCACACCTATACCTCATTGAAAGCACAACACATGCTCAGATAAATAAATGCCTTGTATCCTATCATACCATACGTACCATCTGCATCACATGCTCTCTTCTTTAACATCAAGGTAATTACGTATATCAACATCTATTTTTTTTCAAGCGTTTTCTTCTGCAAAAATATTCAATTGATTTAAAATGGACAGGACAAGACAATGCAAAACTTAAAAACAAAAAGAATGTAAACCATTCAAGCCCTTTCAATTGCATGTGCATTTCCAGAATCGTATTACGTATACATAATGTAAATAACATGATATATTTATAAAACTGTAGCCTATTCTACCCTGCTCCTGGTCTTGGGTACTAGATGCACCGTCTATACTGATGCTCGCACATGCTTCTATTCTCCCCCAGAACAACTATTCCTTCACTTCACTTTCACTTCACCGTGACACAGACAACAAAAGGATAAATCAATGGAACTTCTGAAACACAACGTATAGCTATGCCTACCCAAAACTTTCATTCATCGTCAAGTCTCTAGCTTCAGCCTAAGGAAACAACTAGCCCATATATATTTTCAAATCACGTCTAACTCGCACATGGGCCTTTGGATTAAAAATTGTACTCTTTCGAAATGAAAACACTGCAGGACTGTAAAACTTTCACATGCCTGGCCATGAACCCTAGCTACAGTTTTCTGCGCACAACTACTATTTCTTCTTTTAGTTATAGACTCATAAATCAGTCAATCCGCAAGAGTCCAACATCAAATGAAAACTCACTGCAACCTACCCTATATGCCATTACCTTGGTTGCCAAGGAATTCTTTCCCGATAAATACCATATCCATTCACATCTCTCCCCTCAGGAAAAAACATTTCTGCGAGTTATATTTCATAAACCAGACTCCATTCTCTTATATATAAATCAAAAGCCCTTTCCACATATTAAACATTACGACAACCGAAAGCAAGATCTGGAGAAGGAAGGAAGTAGGGTGAGGAGTGTGTTCGTTCTGGCAGAGGATGATTGGCAAGGTGGTTCGATGGGGAGTCGGGCTCGAAAGAAATAGTGCGCAGCTGAAATTGATGTGTGTGAGGAATGAAAGGAGTTTCCAACATAGTGTGGGAAGTTAATAACTGGAGAGGGACAGGGCCAGTTTTCGGCCTTGATCAAGTGTAGTTAAGGAACGAAGCTGAGATGAGTTCAAAGAAGTGTTGGTGAACAAAACCGTTCGAACAATGGAGTCAAATGCAGCACGAACAGTGGATATAAGAGACAGCAGAAGTAGAGGGAGGAAGTGGTATCGGGGTTCCTGTTTGTGGGTAAGAGTGGCACGAGCATAGGTGAATGGCGGCAGTTGGTGTTGGAGTTGATGTGAGTACAAGTTGCGTGAGGGCAAGCTTTCTGGTATGGGAGACCAGCGCAGAAGTGTGGACTGGGGACAGTACTTGCGGAAAACTTTAAAGTGGGGAGATCAAATTCGAACAGTAGCATGGCGCTCAAACCAGATGGGAAGCAGGAGCAAACGGCGCAGGGTTGAGGCTTTGCTGGTTTGAACGTCGGTGGTGCCTTGAATGGTAGTGGGATGGAGTGACAGAACGCGGGTGGAAGACAAACAGAAGGAGAAAAGAGAATACATAGCAGGTATATTATATATAAAATATGAAGAAGCATGAACAGTAAAATTCATATTATTCCTAATTACTAAAACATGCCTAACTATGATTAGTATTACCTAAACGTGATTACTGTAGTGTCTAATTAAATAGATAGTACAAGGTAGCCAAGGTAAAGTAAAAAGTTAGTTATAAAATGAATATTACACGCATAACGTACCCTATTCGGAATCTGAAATTTTAACCAAACTCAAGTCCTAGAATAGCATATGTTTAATCGGGTAGAAAGTGCCAAATCATATATATGATGTTGACTAACCTTGGTTTTAGTTTGTCTAGATTATGTAAACTAATGTAGGTATATAAAACCAAGGTAAGCACACATATAAGAAATACCGTGGATGAGAGTATAAAATGTGCCTACCTAAATTCAAACGTGACTAGTGGAGTTTCATTCTGTAGCGTAAACCAAGGATTTAAGGGAAACGGTAGTATATAACCCAGTCAGTTTTAATATTGGAAATGCGCCTGTACGTGTTCTGTACGTGTTCGGATATGTGGAACCAACATTTTGAATGGTGACAAAAGTTATGCATAAGATTGTATAATACAAATTAGAAATTAGGATATGATATATTATTCAAGTATTAATATATTGATAAGTTAAAATCCATATTAAATTTATATCATCGTCATACAGTACCGGAATTGAGTGGAACTAGACACGAGGGAACTATATGAACGTAGAAGATGCGAGAAGACTAGTTCGATCAGAGTTGACAGCTACGGGGATTTTTAATTAAGTTAAACTGCGGTGTAATTTAATTAAAGCGAACTATTTCTGCGGCAAACGAATCGAGGTGTGTTTAACTCACTCAGGTTTATCCTACTTATATATTTTATAAGTCGGGTTTAAATATTTGTGTGATATGATTGTTGTTTGGTTGATGGATGCTGAATATATATGTGGTGACTGAACCGATTAAATTATACGTTCGTTTAATTTAATTTTAATCAATCGTTATTTTTACGAATATAACCGATGGAGGTAACTTACCTCATTGGTCACGTTTATAATAATATAAACATGTTACATTTATAGATGAATGTTTGGATTTCTGTTATTGTTTGATGATTGGATATTATATCGGATTATTGGAATAAATGATACTATTGAAATAACATATTTGGAAGCAAGGAGAAATAGGTTGGAGGGATCCGAATGGATTCCTCAAAATTTATTGTTTGTTTTCATATTGCAATTGTATGAATTGTTTAGCTGATATGATTAGATGATTGATTTGACTCAACGTTTATTCTGTTTTAACCAATAGACAGTATTAGTTCAGAAATTAGTACCAGTTGGCCCAAAAATATATCGATTTATAAATATATTGATCTACCGTCAGGTGTATCGACGGTAATGAAGTTATAAAATTTATTTTATAACTAAAGTTAGATTTTGGAAAAATAATATTTTGAATAGAAATTATAAAAGGAAAAATATTATTTATTTATTTATTTACTTAAGTCTATAAAGTTATTAAATGGTTTGATAAACCAAATTCTTATGTTAATATGATTGTAAGCAGATTAAGCAGAAAATATCCTAACGATTAAAAATTTGATTTATTGTTTCTCTATGACAATTAAATGGAAGTACTTAAATTAATTACGTTATTAATTAATTTAATAGAATGCTTAAGAGGAATTAGTTAACGAGATAATCATGTTTTTGAATTGATTAAATTAGCTTGTTGTTAATTAATGAAATAGATTTACGAATATTTATTTTAACATAGTAATATTTTAAAAAGAAATTTAATGTTTAATTTAGTTAAATAAGAAGTAACTATTTTTACAATAGTTAAAGGTAATGTAAATTATTATTTTAATAATTTAAGTGATCAATTCGTAATGAGATTCATTAAGTAATCCAAGTGGATATTGAAATATAAATGGTTTTTTTTTAAAAGAGCTGTTGAACGGTTTTATATTAAGAACCGACATTTGTAACTAAGTTATAAAAGAGTTTTTAAGCCGAGATGGTAGCTTAAATACGTGTTTTAATTAAGAGAAGGGAAGCGGATTAAAAAGGTGCATATTAAGTCATAATTTATTTTTTCTATGATGTTTATAAAAGGTAGCGTGAGACCAAAACGTTAAGTTTTTAATTAACATTTCTTAACAATGGAATTTGAAGCGGGATTTTTCAAAGTGGAAATGGTTAAATGAACTAGAAGTGGAATATAATGGATTGATAACGAGTTAAGATAAGAATTAAAATGTAAATGGAGATTGTTGAGTTGAGTGATTTTTCTGAGTATTGATTTGATGATGATTTCAGTCTTCGGGGTTGATACTTAGGGAATTATTTGCTTACTAATTTACGGTTTTGGACCAATGATTGTTAGAAGATATACAAGAATAATGTTGTAACTAATGTTTTGAAACAGTAGTAAGATGATTTTTTTTGGATATAGTTATAAGATGTTTTTCCCAAATATTGAAATGAAATGTTTTTAGAATATTACTAAGAAGTGAATACCGTGTTTTAATTTTTTAAAAGATTAAGAAATTGAGCTAATCATTTGTTAATTATTTAAACTTAAAAGGGGAAAATGTTGCTGAGTATGGAAATAATGAATTCATTTTATTTTCATGAGTGAACGGTTGTTTATTTGATAGTTAAATAACCGACTATCAAATCTAGCCAATACGATTGTTGGTATAGAAAGAACGAGATTGAATTTATATTCGAAAATCATTCTGTATCAGCGAATACGAAATCGTTGAAGATACTAACTGAAGATGGAGCAACTGAAGACCGTAGATCTTCAGAGCGAAAGGATTATTTGTCAAATTCCTCTGGTTTAGCGGCCAGAGGTATTTCGACAGTGGTTAGGCTTTGAATGGAGTCGCTCGGGTCGCAAGGACTACTCGCTACTGATCCAGAGGGTAATTCAAGGATGCAGTAGGAGAGTGCCTTCGGTTTGTCCAGTCCCAGGACAACTTGATTGGACGGATGTCTGACAGGGTATTTCCAAAGGGGTTACGTACGTTGATTGTAACAACCCGGGTTTCGACAGACCGAATTGATCGAAATTCAATCCATTGGACCCCGAGTTGGGTGCTCTGGTATCCTGCAGAAAAGACAGAGAGAAAGAAACATGTCAGAGATCGAAAAGTAGCTCACAGCGGAAGGAATAAAATATAATTTATTCAAAATAGCATTACCTTAATAATAATACTGCCAAGCCAGTAGTCAAGCAATACTATCTCTGTCATGAACCTAACCTGCGCATGTTGTGAGGAGGGGGTCAGAACATAAGTTCTGTGTGACTGGACTCATGTCATTCTCGTCCAATTACTAGTAGACTTAACCTAATACATCGTAAATGTAATTTTTTCCCCAACTCGTATAATCCTTTCCATGTATACGTACAGTCCCTTGCCATATATCGTACGGGCTTTATCACGTAATTCTATACTACTTCAACGTAGTGCCATCATTCTTGAAATCGTTTGGACTGCCACCCTTGATCTGGCTAGGTTTCCTTATCATGAACTATCGAGTGTTCAACTAGGATTTATGCCACCTAGGACCACTATGGATTATGCTACCTATTGAACGTTTTCTAGATTCGATTAGGTTTTATGCCACCTAGGACTACTAGGGATTATGCTACCTGTCGAACAGCGCCCTTTTCCCACGTATGTATCGCGAATCGTTTCCAATGTCTAGGTGCACATGTACAATATATTTGCGGCCCGAGTCCCGTGACAGGGCTAAATCAAGAAATACGGAACTCGGTCGGGAGCTTTAAGTTATCTACGGATGCAGATGCTAAGGTCTGTTTTTCTACTAGTGGTTATGGTCCCACGTGACCCCTCCCTCAACTAATGAAATGAAATCCAAGAAAATCAAGCACGAGAACTGTACTCCTGCCACCTATGCCCCCACTTTGCTATTGAACAGCCTCACCCACAACTAGATAGCAATTATATGGTCTGTTGGGAGTTCTCTGCCTTTCCGTATACATACCACGATTGACTGAAGATCGTAGGTAGACGACGAGTGCTATCACAGGGCTAAACAAGATATCGCCGCCTCACGCTGGTCCATCCTAGTCTTTAGGTTGCCTTATATTGCAACCAAGGCATACTCTTGGTTCTCCTACCGCAGACCTCAACATCTGTGAGCCCAGGCGGATCATCTGCAACCTCACAGAGGGATACCAAGAGTACCCTCACGTTCCCCGAAGCTACGTGCTTCGTAACCAAGTCCGCTGGAGCCTTTCTCGAAATAAAATAAATGTTCGCTCCTCCTCGTGTGTTTTTGTTAAGCGATGATTTACCATATCGAGTTATTCATCTATTTATGGACTGGCTCAGTTTCCTTGACTAAGAATTATTACTTAGTTGTTCTTAACTAAGGTTTAGCACTTAGTTTCCTTTCCCGTTAATCTTGTTAACTAAGGTTTACCACTTAGTCCCCTTAACTAAGCATTACAACTTAGTTCCCGATATCAACCGTTTTCTTAACTAAGGTTTACTGCTTAGTTCCTATTAACTAAGGCTTGTTACTTAGTTATCATTCTCGTTGTTTTACTTAGTCAATTCTCGTTACCGTACACATCAGACCACATATTCTTGCTTTATAATTCAACTTGTTGACTAAGGTTTTCCCCATGAATTCAAGCATAACTTAAGTTCTCTTTTATTCGGTGATAGCGCATGGGTGTTTTCCCACAGTTCTTGCTTAGCTTACCCCATATTATAGGTTATCCCACCCTTCAGGTCCTACATTACATCTTAAGTCATAATCTTTCTCCGTCCCTAGGACAGGTTTACCCCCTAATTAACCGTTCGACTATTTCAACTTCGATTTATAATAGGTAGTTAACATTCCCTATTTCCGTTTTTGGTTAAGTTTTGTTCATATGTTCGTGTCGACTTAACCCCATCTCCTTATAACGTTCATTCACAAATTTGGTTAAGTGTTGTCTTTGAATTCATGACTTAACCCTACGAATCATGTGCCATTAATTATTAATGCACCACAACCTCTCACATTAGACCTGTTGTTGTGGTCACTGGTTCCGCCGGGCGGTTCCGGGCAGAATTACACCATAACTCAGTCTAACCTCGGGTTTCAAGCGCGATATGACTAACTTCTCACATTAGGACCTATTGTTTGCAACCATTGGTTAGGCCGGGCGGTTCCGGGCAGGATTACATCGCGAACTCATCCTAACCTCGAGTTAGCCACATTTCATGTTTGGTTCATGTCTATTCTAATTGGCATATGTCAAGTTCATAGTCATGTCAGAAATATTAAGTTCATGTTATGCCAATTACCCAATTTACAAGCATGTTCTTATAAATGTCAACTACCAATTTATGCCATGTTCGTGTTCGGTTTTGATGTAAAGTTCATAAGCATATTCTAAATGTCATATTTCAAGTTTCATAATTTTGTCCCTATTTACATTACATAAATTACTCAACCATATTCATGTTCAATGCATTTCAATAGTGCCAAAATTCGAGTATCAAGTTCAATCTAGATGTCAAGTGTCAATTCCCCAAATCCAAGCTTTACCTAAAAACCCCCAATTTATATTCATGCTTGTAATCCCATTAACAGGTTACGTCTATCAATAAATTCATAATTCATATTCATGTCAATTTCATGTTCAAGTTCTAGATGTAAACTTCATGTCAAATTCCAGATGTCAATTCATATCAAGTTTGTGTTCTTATCCAAATTCAAGTTATAATACAGGTTTTATTCTAGAGACATGTGCCCATTAACAAATCCATAAGTCAATTTCATGCTTAAATCAATGATGTCAATTCTACGCCAAACCCCAAATCATGTTCGTGCGTATAATTCTAAATTTGGTTTACGCATTCAGGTTTTGTCAATGTTATATTACGCCCAACCCCCTTTGTAATTTATAACCACACGCTCCAGTTCATGTCATAGCCCAAAACCAAGCGTTCCCCTTTTTAGTTCGCAATAATCATTCCATCGTATTCATTTCATAAGTTAGGCTCGTGATAGCCTAGTCATAAAAAGATAAAAGAGGGAGAATAAAAGGGGACATAATCGTAGGCATAATAATTAAAAGCGAACACATGACAATATTAAACATTACAGATCCAATTTCCACAATAATTTCATTTCGCGTTTACATAGGGAATGTTTGAACAATAAATCATAATTTTACACAAAAAGTGTATTATAACTCCACTTACAGTGTTTGTCATCTTCATAATAGGAACGAGATCAATCTTCGAAATGATTTCCCCCTTTTTGTTTCTTTTGATTCATCTTTGATTGATTTCATGTCCAATTCAATTTATCTTTGATTTCATATGCGGTGCAGGTTGCAGATCTGAATTCCTTCTCTTTGCGCAGTGATTTAGATCTAAGCCTCTTTTCTTTTTATTCATGGTTGTAGTAATTCTAGATCTCATTCTTTTTAATTTTAAGAATAGATGTTGTAGAGAAAAGAGAGAAGAATAGATCTAAGATTTATTTAGATCAATAGCTTGAGGAGGAAGAAGAAATCAAGTTAGAAGAGAGCCATGGCCTTGCCATGAATTGTTGTGGAGTTTACAATGAGCCTAGGATGTTTATATAGGTGTTAGACCAACGTACCAGGCCCAAAAACTCATCCAGGTGCTCAAAAATGAACCTGGACATCTTCTGGGGCGAATTTCTCGCTTCTTAACCAAAATTACCGCTCCAGATCGCTACATGTCGACCTCCCCAAGGAGGGGTCGACACTACGGTCGACCTCCCCCCGGGAGGTCGACCTGGGGGTCGACCTGGTCAATTTTTTTCTGTTCTGGGCTGGGCTGTTTTCTGATTTTTCGTTGAAACTTCAGGAGGTCATAACTCCTTCATACGGACTCCGATTTTCGAAAATCGGACTCTATTTCTTGTAAAATTTCAAGAAGAACGCAATGGTGATATCCATTTTACTTAATTCCTGATATTTAAATTAAATATCCCTATTTTACTATCTTCTCCGTTACACACACTATTATCGAATTAATTTTTCTTCTCTTCCATGTATTAATTAATTCTCATTATACATCACCATTATTGACCTATATAAGCATATTTTCATAAATTTTATTTCATTTTTAATTGTATTAAAAATGTGGGGTGTTACATTGATTTCCTTAAACGTATTTCTGTGGCGGCGGGGAAGACACCTTCTCTTAACAACCTGATTATTTTTGGGGAAATCAATTAGTGATTTCTGGAGGATCTGACGGCGTGGCATTCAAAGTGAATGGTGGAAAGATGTTCCAAAAGATAAGTTATGACCTCAAGCTAGGGAAATGACAAAAATTGGGCAGGAAGCATGGCTATGTGGGTCGCACCCATTAGGGTGTATAATCACCTATCAAGAGAAATTTCTTTTCCTTCTTTAATCTATCAATGCTGTGCCTTTTCAGGAAACGGTTGCTGATCCCAACCGTTGGTGATATACATTCAATACACTCAAGCGAAATGAGTGGTCAGTCATGTGTGGGCCGGGTTGCAAGATGTTCTTGTTGAACCCAGTGTATTCGCCTCTAGAGATACGCTATCGGCAGCTGGTTCCATACCTTGTCTGTAACAACCCGCATTCTACGCATCGGAGGATCGTAGAATATTTATTTCTTTTGCGTACTAAGTCGTATGGTCATGTATTGTGACGGCCGGGAATTTCGCTCGATCCGAATCAGTCGTTAAACCGATCTAGACCGTTCGAAACCCCTGATCGTTTGAGAACATGACAAATCAGAACGCAGACGGAAGAACATTTCATTGCTATTACAACAATTCCATCAGATACAAGAATATACAGAGTATAAATGAATAAATTACATTCGATAAATATCAGAGATTACAATGAATTACATAGCAGCGGAAAATAATAGAAAGCACAACTGAAGGTGATATACAGATACAGAGCTTTCCGGATATCATTCCAGCTATAAACCAGGATCCTGTGAATATAAATCTGCAAAACCAAAACTACTAGCTGCCCGTGCGGAAAATAGGGGCACCCAGAGTTTAGGTTAAAACAATAAACCCCAGGTCAGTCATGTGACTGGTGTGAGAACTAAAACAGTTATTAAAACTTTATATTAAAAGAGAGTAATTCAAGGGACCACGCCGTATAATACAGAACGGGTTTCCTCCCAAGAATACCAGTGCATAGAATAAACAACGCAATGCTTTTTAGAAAAATGAAGCTATTATAAGACCCAGGTCCCATCACACAATGCAACGCAAGCCGGAGGATAGGGTTTTACCTTATAACAGCCAAACATGCTTGATACGTTTAAAAACAAGTCATTTGATACTATAATAAGTGTATAGTGTCAAAACAATTTCAATCATAAATATAAATCATAGATGGCATGGGTACCATCTATCATGTCGCCATACTAGTTCTACAATTAAAACCGCAATACACGTATTGGAAATTGGATTTCTGTCATGAGTCGAGGCAAGGGGCAAGCTCCTCTCCGCTTTCGAGACACTCTAGCAAATATCTCAGGACCACACACTCTGGGCAATCCTTGGATCTTCAGGGCTGGTCCTCACTTACGTTAGAGGATTAATTATGTTTGAACACACGTTTCCCGGTCCTTACAGACCTATAATCGAGGCGCCTCGCATTCCAACAACCACATAGGTGAAAAGTATATAAATGTCAGGGCTGGTAAGTCACTGACACCACCAAAGCTAGAAAGAAACGTTGTGCTCTCCCTGCAGTCCGTATCCCGTTTTTGACTCATACCGAGTTGTGAGGCTCGCGAATTCACGTTATACACAAAGCTGCCACGTAGGCTATGCTTTGATCATCAACCACAAGACTTTGCTTTTCAACATAAGCCTTGATCATTGCATCTCAGCATGCCACACAGGCAGTTCATGCCATGCGACTGATGTCCATCGATATACAACCTCTGAGCTCGTACGTCTCAGAGAAGGGCGTTAAGCAAAAGAATAAATTCTCCGCCCCCAAATAGATGTATATTTAATAGAAATCAATCAACACAGAATAAAATCCAATGTTAGACACACAATCCATTTACAAGTCCGTTCTGGGTCTGAACGAAACCGGAGGCACTTTCCTCGCATATCCATCCATCTCCAGGTACGTCTGGACGACCACCAACTATTTCCATCCTCTTGGGTGTATAGCCCAATCAGGATCGTCAGTAATTATCCAAACGATGTGAAGACTTCCGGTCTTCAACCACCGTCTTCATCTTCGACATATCGTCGAATCGGTTATTCAGAATGGGTATAAACCCGGACTTTCCGAACAACCCGCGTATATAAAAAAACAAATGTTACACAAACACAACATACGCCTCATTCCAATTCATATTCTCAGGGAAAGGTTCCCATTAATTTTATCAAAGACAAATTCTTTAAAATTTATTCTTTAATCTTCCTTTGGATGTCATTTCAAACTAGATTATGGTTTTCTAAACTAGTCGAGATTAGCGAACCACACCGAAGTAATTATTTATTTTATTTCCCAATCCCAACCTATTCATCCCATGAAGCAAAACTGGTAGTACTCCATATCTAACACCATGGTGTTATCGGTAAAATTAATTACCATTTCACGTTCAAATCTAATTAAAGATTTAACTATCGCTTTGGAGCAAAACTGGCGATACTCCATTCTCGCTCATTTTCTAAATTTGATAATTTAGATTACGAATTTACATTTCAATCTAATTGCAGATTCGTTAAAACTCCTTTTACTGGGTTAAAGAACTAGTGTTATTTAAAACATAGTTCACGACAAACCCATATCACATTCTATTTATCGTCAGGTTAAAGAACTAGTGTTGTTTAAAACACAGTTCATGACAAACACACAAATCAATTCTAGTTCAATTCAAATCAAATATATTAGGAATTCCGATTATTTAAAACCCCTTTTTAAATCTAATTTATTTATTTAAAAAAAAAAAATCAGGTTTTAAATTGAGTTCAAACTAGTTCATTTCGATAAAAATCTATTTTTATCTTTTTAAATATGGAGTTTTTCACCCCAATTTTTCCCAAATCATTTCTTATGATTTTACACAAATTATTGATATTTTTAATAATTTTATCAAGGCCCGTACAGTCGATTTCCATCAACGGCCATCGAACTGCACGTACAGCGACCTTTTTCAAATTTGATTTGGACGTATCTCCAAATCCAACCGTTAGATTTTGAATTTCTAATATTCGTTAGAAAGCTCTTTTCGATACGAACCCAACGGTTCCGGTTTTAGGAGAATCCGACGGTCGGATCTCCCGTAATGTCCGTTTGAAATAAATGGTCGAAATTCACGAACTTCCGCGGCGCGACGCGTTCTATTCAGGCCATTATATTATATATATAATATATATTTCGTCGATTCTATTTAAAACGAATTATATAAATAGTTTTGAATTCGTTTCAAAAACATTTCAACTTCCATCTCAATTCAAATCAAAATTGAATCTTTCCTTATAAATTCGTTTTAAAATTCATTTCTATTCAATTCAAGTTTCAATTCAATTTGAATTCATTTCACTTCGTTTTAAATTCAATTCGAATTCGTTTTCAATTCGATTCAATTCAAAGTGGTTTTCTATTCGATTCAATTCGAAATCGTTTTCTATTCAATTCATTTCGAAATCGTTTTATATTCAATTCATTTCGAAATCGTTTTATATTCAATTCATTTCGAAATCGTTTTATATTCAATTCATTTCGAAATCATTTTATATTCAATTAATTTCAAAATGAATAAATCGATATAAATATCGTTCGTGTAAAAATGGCGGTAATCTAATCAACACGGCTTCATATATTTCTATTTTCAAATATTCTATTTCAAATATTTCTATTTCAACAAATGACTATTAATTTCTGTCAACACACGACTAATCTCAACGAATGAGTATTGTCCACGTGTGACTATTTTTGTTAAATTATTTCGTTCAACACATGACTAATCTCAACGGATGAGTACAGTCAACACATGAACCTTTATTTTATAGTGATAAAGATATAAATTTTATTGTTAAAATATTTCGTTCAACACATGACTAATCTCACGAATAAGTACAGTCAACACATGAACCATTACTTTATAATATTCTTTATTTTCTAAATTGGAATGAGGCCCAATCAATCACCATATAAAATTAATTATATGGATTTTCATACGTCACATGTATATAATAGCATTGAAAATTAATCAACCATCAACCAAAGTGTACTACACTGTATAAGCATCAAATATAGATATCTAACGCTTATAACAGCCTGTCAATCAATCGATCGACATAATGAATCAATCAGGATGAGTGAACTTCAAATTTCATCCCAACACCCGTGTGGGGTTTCAAACAATCAAACACAGATTTTATTTGTGCAGTTGGGCGATGTGTAAAATTTATCGATCCAATCTATGTCAGTCAAATCAGTGTACATAAACAAACCGTCCGGTTTGTAAATGAATATTTTATCTTGTTCACTTCACGTTAAAAATTATATTTTTAACGATAAAATATTTTATTTCAACACATGAATTTCTATTCAGTTCATTCTTTAAATAAAATGATATTTTTATTTTTCTAACTTACTTTAGAAAATTTCAGCGGCATAACGGCACGATACTAGAAACGGGACGAGGCCTAGCCTTATCCCCGGTCTAGTGAAGGCCCACGCCATTCACATATCAATCAAATTCACCAAACAACCAAATTCAAATCAAATCATTTAACGAATTTATGCAACCAAACAAACAAGTCCATGGCCTGTGGACGATTGTGTCGGGTGCTACTAAGCACCGTCTGCATCCTAGTATATATATATAACTAGAAAAAAAGAAATTGAAGAGTGAGAAATTCTCACCGATAGCTATCCAACTCCACGACACTTCATTGATAGAAATCTTCATCGTTATCGCATCTTCGTCATCTTCGTTGCCCGTAGCCACTACATATATAAAAATCACTCATTTTTATATTTTGATGTCTTTAAAATAAAAATCATATTTTTATAATCGCTTCATACATTTAAAAAAATCGAATTTTCACTTCGCTATTCAATATATAAAAATCAAATTTTTACTTTGCTATTCAATATATAAAAATCGCGCCTTTTCAAATATAAAGATAAAGATCACATCTTTATTTTGCTACTCATATAAAGATGATATTTTTAATATTCCTATCATGTAAAAATTATATTTTTAATTTTCTACATAAACAAAAATCATATTTTTACATCGTCTATATAGTAAAGACTATATTTTTAATACTTTAAAAATATAAAAATCATATTTTTCACATCTTCAAAAATATAAAAATCATATTTTCACATCTTCAAAAATATAAAAATCATATTTTCACATCTTCAAAAATATAAAAATCATATTTTCACATCTTCAAAAATATAAAAATCATATTTTTAATTCTTTACATATGTAAAAATCTGAACTTTATTCAATTAAAAATCTAATCTTTTCCTCATTTTATATACAAACAGATCATAACTTTATATATAAATAAATCCTTTATCATGTTAAAAACCAAACCTTTATGATGTTTAAAATCACAACTTTATGATAATGAAAATCATAGCTTTTTATTTTAAAACCAATTTCAACATCGCATACATATGTACTTAAACCGATTTAAAAATCTTTCTAAGACCAATTTCATTAATTAAACAAAATTAAATAAGTAATTAGAAGTTTACCGGCGTCATTGGGTTGAAGGGGGGGGGGGGGCGGATTCGCTGCTGGAGGTTCCAGAGGGGGAAGGTGGCACCTCTCAGCGTCGGTGGCCGGGCAGTGGGCCCAAGGGCGCTGCGGTCTTCAGTTGGTTGGGTATTGGGGGTCTCGCGCATCCAGATCGAGAGGAGGATAAGAGGAAACGGAGAGGGGGGCCGCGGTTGAGGGAGGCGTGCCATCCATGGCGAGGCGGCGGTGGCCAGCATCGGCGTCGAAGGGGGGGGGGTCGCGCTGAGGAATCGATCGATTTTTTTTTCTCTTCATCTGTGAATTCGATTTAAAATCAGAAAGGGGGAGGGGCCAGAGAGATTTAAGGGGAGAGGAGAGAGGATTCCAATTTTTAATTATTTTAATTATGAAAAAGTTGACTTTTACATATGACCTCAAAACGAGGCCCACCGCCTGTCGTCCATAGCGTTTTACCCCCATTCCAAACACAATGGGATATGTATCGCATGCTGATTCGGTCGTTTCGATCAGTTTTCGTTGAATTTACATTTAAATCACTATATTGAATTTTAAACGTACATTTCAAATTACCGGGGTCACATACTAACTTGAAAAATTCCAGAAAAATATTTTTTGGCTTCGTATTGACGATACGGTCCTAACAAAACTAGTTTCGTTGAATTCTGAGACCGTTTGAAAAATGGCCAATTTCCAGTCGATTAAAATCAACTAAAACTGGTCAAACGTGTTTTCCTTTGCCACGCTCACATATTGATTCGAAAAATTATGAAATTTGAAACCTAGCTATAACTTTACATCACGGACCCAACAAAAGTGGTTTCGTCGAAATCCGAGGTCGTTTGCAAAATGTCTATTTTTAAGGGCCTGAATTCCATAGCGACTATTCAGAATTTTCAACTGGACATATCTTTTGATTCCCGCAATGAAATTTTGATTTTTCGGATTCGTTGGAAAGATATCATCAATTAGATCCTAATGTTTTCGGTTTCACAAAAATCCGGATTGTTTTGCACCCGGTACATTCAATTGAAGTTTGAAATCGAATTATCGAACTACTGCGCCATTTTCAATTCTATTTATAATTATATATAATTATATATATTCTAACGACGACGTATATAATATATACGTTCGAATTACATTCAAAATAAATTTCTCGTCGATATTATTTAAAATAATCTATTTTAAATATTCAAAATTCGCTAAAATTGCCAAAATAAAAATTTTGAACTGGCCCAGAATTTCCGGGTTATTACAATCTCCCCCACTTAAAACTTTTCGTCCCCGAAAAGGAACAAAGTCGAAAGTGGTTTGATTATTCAACTCTACGTTCGATCTGGCTTCCATTTTCCAACTTTACAGTTTCTGAGAATTTTCAAATTTTCAAAAATTTGGCTAACACCCTAAATTTTCGAAAAATTTCGCCATAACCTCCCCTGCACCGGGAGCCACGGGAAAATCCCGAAATTGCCATATAGGCCTTCTGATCTCAAAAAGAAAAAGAAAAAGCCAAGCGGCTAGCCAATAGGCTCATAAAATCATCATCACCCAAACAAAACAGTAAATTATGTCGTAAACATGTACCTATTTGTCGGGCAAACAAATTTTATTCTTCGGCTCTAGCCTCCTTGCTATGACCTGTTCAATGTAAGTATATGTATATGCAAGCAAATGCAGCTAATTTTCAATACAATTCAATATTAGATTCAATTAGGCATAATGGTTCAAAATTAGCAAACAAATAGACAAACAACACAAACATCAATCAATTAGTGGATTTAACGTTTAAAATTCATAACTTTGATATATATACTGAAAATCTTGTTTTTGATGCCAATTCACACAATGTGTTCTAACTATATATGTTTTTGTTCTCACACCAGTCTAATGGAAATATATAGATATCACACCTTCGTCGCTCGAAAATAAATGCTGATGATGTTTCGAACCACCATCAGAACATCTCCGGGCGACTAGAATGTGATTCTATATCTATCCAGTATATTAAAACTTCGAATATACGTTCATGACGCGTATATGTCAAATCTTTATATATTGGAATGTCAATATTCAAAATAAATAAATAATCAAATACACATAAAATGGTTTAAATTTCAAAACAAAATTGTTTTCATTTGAAAAAATATACTCTTCACACTCGTTCTAGGATACTACTGATCCTATCTCTAACGAGTCATTCTAATTGGATATTGCTAATCCAATATCTGATGAATTCTTTCGTATAGTTCTAATGTGTCTTGTTCTCGAGCTCTGTAAACCAAAGCTCTGATACCAAATGTGACGGCCCGGAATTTCGCTCGATCCGAATCAGTCGTTAAACCGATCTAGACCGTTCGAAACCCCTGATCGTTTGAGAACATGACAAATCAGAACGCAGACGGAAGAACATTTCATTGCTATTACAACAATTCCATCAGATACAAGAATATACAGAGTATAAATGAATAAATTACATTCGATAAATATCAGAGATTACAATGAATTACATAGCTGCGGAAAATAATACAAAGCACAACTGAAGGTGATATACGGATACAGAGCTTTCCGGATATCATTCCAACTATAAACCAGGATCCTGTGAATATAAATCTGCAAAACCAAAACTACTAGCTGCCCGTGCGGAAAATAGGGGCACCCAGAGTTTAGGTTAAAACAATAAACTCCAAGTCAGTCATGTGACTGGCGTGAGAACTAAAACAGTTATTAAAACTTTATTTTAAAAGAGAGTAATTCAAGGGACCATGCCATATAACACGGAACGGGTTTCCTCCCAAGAATACCAGTGCATAGAATAAACAACGCAATACTTTTTCGAAAAATGAAGCTATTATAAGACCCAGGTCCCATCACACAATGCAACGCAAGCCGGAGGATTGGGTTTTACCTTATAACAGCCAAACATGCTTCATACATTTAAAAACAAGTCATTTGATACTATAATAAGTGTATAGTGTCAAAACAATTTCAATCATAAATATAAATCATAGACGGCATGTGTACCATCTATCATGTCGCCATACTAGTTCTACAATTAAAACCGCAATACACGTATTGGAAACTGGATTTCTGTCATGAGTCAAGGCAAGGGGCAAGCTCCTCTCCGCTTTCGAGACACTCTAGCAAATATCTAAGGACTACACACTCTGGGCAATCCTTGGATCTTCAGGGCCGGTCCTCACTTACGTTAGAGGATTAATTATGCCTGAACACACGTTTCCCGGTCCTTACAGACCTATAATCGAGGCGCCTCGCATTCCAACAACCACATAGGTGAAAAGTATATAAATGTCAGGGCTGGTAAGTCACTGACACCACCAAAGCTAGAAAGAAACGTCGTGCTCTCCCTGCTGTCCGTATCCCGTTTTTGACTCAAACCGAGTTGTGAGGCTCGCGAATTCATGTTATACACAAAGCTGCCACGTAGGCTGTGCTTTGATCATCAACCACAAGACTTTGCTTTTCAACAGAAGCCTTGATCATTGCATCTCAGCGTGCCACACAGGCAGTTCATGCCATGTGACTGATGTCCATCGATATACAACCTCTGAGCTCGTACGTCACAAAGAAGGGCGTTAAGCAAAAGAATAAATTCTCCGCCCCCAAATAGATGTATATTTAATAGAAATCAATCAACACAGAATAAAATCCAATGTTAGACACACAATCCATTTACAAGTCCGTTCTGGGTCTGAACGAAACCGGAGGCACTTTCCTCGCATATCCATCCATCTCCAGGTACGTCTGGACGACCACCAACTATTTCCATCCTCTTGGGTGTATAGCCCAATCAGGATCGTCAGTAATTATCCAAACGATGTGAAGACTTCCGATCTTCAACCACCGTCTTCATCTTCGACATATCGTCGAATCGGTTATTCAGAATGGGTATAAACCCGGACTTTCCGAACAACCCGCGTATATAAAAAAACAAATGTTACACAAACACAACATACGCCTCATTCCAATTCATATTCTCAGGGAAAGGTTCCCATTAATTTTATCAAAGATAAATTCTTTAAATTTGTTCTTTAATCTTCCTTTGGATGTCATTTCAAACCAGACTATGGTTTTCTAAACTAGTCGAGATTAGCGAACCACACCGAAGTAATTATTTATTTTATTTCCCAATCCCAACCTATTCATCCCATGAAGCAAAACTGGTAGTACTCCAAATCTAACACAACGGTGTTATCGGTAAAATTAATTACCATTTCACGTTCAAATCTAATTAAAGATTTAACTATCGCTTTGGAGCAAAACTGGTGATACTCCATTCTCGCTCATTTTCTTAATTTGATAATTTAGATTACGAATTTACATTTCAATCTAATTGCAGATTCGTTAAAACTCCTTTTACTGGGTTAAAGAACTAGTGTTATTTAAAACACAGTTCACGACAAACCCATATCACATTCTATTTATCATCGGGTTAAAGAACTAGTTTTGTTTAAAACACAGTTCACGACAAACCCACAAATCAATTCTAGTTCAATTCAAATCAAATATATTAGGAATTCCGATTATTTAAAACCCCTTTTTAAATCTAATTTATTTATTTAAAAATAAAAAAATCGGGTTTTAAATTGAGTTCAAACTAGTTCATTTCGATAAAAATCTATTTTTATCTTTTTCAATATGGAGTTTTTCACCCCAATTTTTCCCAAATCATTTCTTATGATTTTACACAAATTATTGATATTTTTAATAATTTTATCAAGGCCCGTACAGTCGATTTCCATCAACGGCCATTGAACTGCACTTACAGCGACCTTTTTCAAATTTGATTTGGACGTATCTCCAATTCCAACCGTTAGATTATGAATTTCTAATATTCGTTAGAACGCTCTTTTCGATACGAACCCAACGGTTCCGGTTTTTGGAGAATCCGATGGTCGGATCTCCCGTAATGTCCGTTTGAAATAAATGGTCGAAATTCACGAACTGCCGCGGCGCGGCGCGTTCTATTCAGGCCATTATATTATATATATAACATATATAATATATATTTCGTCGATTCTATTTAAAACGAATTATATAAATAGTTTTGAATTCGTTTCAAAAACATTTCAACTTCCATCTCAAATCAAATCAAAATTGAATCTTTCCTTATAAATTCGTTTTAAAATTCATTTCTATTCAATTCAAGTTTCAATTCAATTTGAATTCATTTCACTTCGTTTGAAATTCAATTCGAATTCGTTTTCAATTTGATTCAATTCAAAGTGGTTTTCTATTCGATTCAATTCGAAATCGTTTTATATTCAATTCATTTCGAAATCGTTTTATATTCAATTCATTTCGAAATCGTTTTATATTCAATTCATTTCGAAATCGTTTTATATTCAATTCATTTCGAAATCGTTTTATATTCAATTCATTTCAAAATGAATAAATCGATATAAATATCGTTCGTGTCAAAATGGCGTCAATCTAATCAACACGGCTTCATATATTTCTATTTTCAAATATTCTATTTCAAATATTTCTATTTCAACAAATGACTATTAATTTCTATCAACACACGACTAATCTCAACGAACGAGTACTGTCCACGTGTGACTATTTTTGTTAAATTATTTCGTTCAACACATGACTAATCTCAACGGATGAGTACAGTCAACACATGAACCTTTATTTTATAGTGATAAAGATATAAATTTTATTTTTAAAATATTTCGTTCAACACATGACTAATCTCACGAATGAGTATAGTCAACACATGAACCATTACTTTATAATATTCTTTATTTTCTAAATTGGAATGAGGCCCAATCAATCACCATATAAAATTAATTATATGGATTTTCATACGTCACATGTATATAATAGCATTGAAAAATAATCAACCATCAACCAAAGTGCACTACACTGTATAATCATCAAATATAGATATCTAACGCTTATAACAGCCTGTCAATCAATCGATCGACATATTGAATCAATCAGGATGAGTGAACTTCAAATTTCATCCCAACACCCGTGTGGGGTTTCAAACAATCAAACATAGATTTTTTTTGTGCAGTTGGGCGATGTGTAAAATTTATCGACCCATTCTATGTCAGTCAAATCAGTGTACATAAACAAACCGTCCGGTTTGTAAATGAATATTTTATCTTGTTCACTTCACGTTAAAAATTATTTTTTTAGCGATAAAATATTTTATTTCAACACATGAATTTCTATTCAGTTCATTCTTTAAATAAAATGATATTTTTATTTTTCTAACTTACTTTAGAAAATTTCGGTGGCATAACGGCACGATACTAGAAACGGGACGAGGCCTAGCCTTATCCCCGGTCTAGTGAAGGCCCATGCCATTCACATATCAATCAAATTCATCAAACAACCAAATTCAAATCAAATCATCTAACTAATTTATGCAACCAAACAAACAAGTCCATGGTCTGTGGACGATTGTGTCGGGTGCTACTAAGCACCGTCTACATCCTAGTATATATATATAACTAGAAAAAAAGAAATTGAAGAGCGGGAAATTCTCACCGATAGCTATCCAACTCCACGACACTTCATTGATAGAAATCTTCATCGTTATCGCATCTTCGTCATCTTCGTTGCCCGTAGCCACTACATATATAAAAATCACACATTTTTATATTTTGGTGTCTTTAAAATAAAAATCATATTTTTATAATCGCTTCATACATTTAAAAAAAATCGAATTTTCACTTCGCTATTCAATATATAAAAATCGAATTTTTACTTTGCTATTCAATATATAAAAATCACGCCTTTTCAAATATAAAGATAAAGATCACATCTTTATTTTGCTACTCATATAAAGATGATATTTTTAATATTCCTATCATGTAAAAATTATATTTTTAATTTTCTACATAAACAAAAATCATATTTTTACATCGTCTATATAGTAAAGACTATATTTTTAATACTTTAAAAATATAAAAAAAATCATATTTTCACATCTTCAAAAATATAAAAATCATATTTTCACATCTTCAAAAATATAAAAATCATATTTGCACATCTTCAAAAATATAAAAATCATATTTTCACATCTTCAAAAATATAAAAATCATATTTTTAATTCTTTACATATGTAAAAATCTGAACTTTATTCAATTAAAAATCTAATCTTTTCCTCATTTTATATACAAACAGATCATAACTTTATATATAAATAAATCCTTTATCATGTTAAAAACCAATCCTTTATGATGTTTAAAATCACAACTTTATGATAATGAAAATCATAGCTTTTTATTTTAAAACCGATTTCAACATCGCATACATATGTACTTAAACCGATTTAAAAATCTTTCTAAGACCAATTTCATTAATTAAATAAGTAATTAGAAGTTTACCGGCGTCATTGGGTTGTAGGGGGGGCGGATTCGCTGCTGGAGGTTCCAAAGGGGGAAGGCGGCACCTCTCAGCATCGGTGGCCGGGCAGTGGGCCATAGGGCGCTGCGGTCTTCAGTTGGTTGAGGATTGGGGGTCTCGCGCATCCAGATCGAGAGGAGGATAAGAGGGAACGGAGAGGGGGGCCGCGGTTGAGGTAGGCGTGCCATCCATGGCGAGGCGGCGGTGGCCAGCATCGGCGTCGAAGGGGGGGAGGGGGGGTCGCGCTGAGGAATCGGTCGATTTCTTTTTTTTCTTTCTGTTCATCTGTGAATTCGATTTAAAATCAGAAAGGGGGAGGGGCCAGAGATATTTAAGGGGAGAGGAGAGAGGATTCCAATTTTTAATTATTTTAATTATGAAAAAGTTGACTTTTACATATGACCTCAAAACGAGGCCCACCGCCTGTCGTTCATAATGTTTTACCCCCATTCCGAACACAATGGGATATGTATCGCAAGCTGATTTGGTCGTTTCGATCAGTTTTCGTTGAATTTACATTTAAATCACTATATTGAATTTTAAACGTACATTTCAAATTACCGGGGTCACATACTAACTTGAAAAATTCCAAAAAAATATTTTCTGGCTTCGTATTGATGATACGGTCCTAACAAAACTAGTTTCGTTGAATTCTGAGACCGTTTGAAAAATGGCCAATTTCCAGTCGATTAAAATCAACTGAAACTGGTCAAACGCGTTTTCCTTTGCCACGCTCACATATTGATTCGAAAAATTATGAAATTTGAAACCTAGCAATAACTTTACATCACGGACCCAAAGAAAGTGGTTTCGTCGAAATCCGAGGTCGTTTGCAAAATGTCTATTTTTAAGGGCCTGAATTCCATAGCGACTATTCGGAATTTTCAACTGGACATATCTTTTGATTCCCGCTATGAAATTTCGATTTTTCGGATTCGTTGGAAAGATATCATCAATTAGATCCTAATGTTTTTGGTTTCACAAAAATCCGGATTGTTTTGCACCCGGTACATTCAATTGAAGTTTGAAATCGAATTATCGAACTACCGCGCCATTTTCAATTCTATTTATAATTATATATAATTATATATATTCTAACGACGACGTATATAATATATACGTTCGAATTACATTCAAAATAAATTTCTCGTCGATATTATTTAAAATAATCTATTTTAAATATTCAAAATTCGTTAAAATCGCCAAAATAAAAAATTTAAACTGGCCCAGTATTTCTCGGTTATTACATGTATCTTTGGGAGATGACTATTGGGGTCATTTCCCATCTTTATGATTTTTGCCGATTTTTAAATGACCGTTATGCCCCTAGATGATACTGTTTTGGCCATAACTTTTGACTGGAAAGGAATTTTGACCTGAAACCCCTTCTATTAGATTCGTTTGATGGTTTACCTTTCCGTAGAATGGTGACATGATGAAAATGGACTTACCGTTTGGGAGATATGGTTGAAATAAGGTTTGGAAGGTGAAAAATGGCATAACCGAGCCAAATAGGATGATTAATGAATGGGCCCATAACCCATTTCGGGAATAGGGTTATGGGAAAGCTGAAAAGAGTTAGCGTTTCATTCCATTTCAGTTTGCTAGCCTCCACTTACCTCTTAGAAACCCTAAAAATGGCCTCCAACCTCTAAATCACCTCCAAATCACTTTCTAATCAAGGATTAAGCTTAGCAACGTCAAATCAAGGGAGATCTTCACCAAATCAAGATTAGAGCAGCTGTTTAGAATTGTTATTCGTGCCCAAACAGAGATTTATTTCAGATCTAAGGTTTATTTGTGGCTAAGGTGAGTGATTTGCATAGTTCCCCACTAATTATGTTTAATTACGGGTAATTAGTGTTAATTAGCGAATTTAAACATAATAAAATCTAGAAAAATATTTATAAATTCTTAAACGATGTTTTAGACCACTGTTATGAACTTGGGTTAATTTGGTTAAATTTTGCTAATCCTATCATTAATTATATTTGAACATGCTTAAGGGGAAATATGGGGTTTTGGTTATGTTTGATCCATTTTAACCTATCATATTGACGTTTTGTTGTTTGAAGTCACTCCTACTTGTTGCTATGACTTTGTTGTATGCTTTGGGATTGATTAGAATAGTTAGAGTGGTCGAAAACGCCGTCGAATGGCGTAAACAGCTTGCTGGACAAAGTGCAGGAAGACACCCGAACCGGATCGGATCGGCTAGGAGGACCCGGACCGAACCATTATAATGCCCTTCCCCATGATCCGCCAACAGCTCTCGTACCCGATCCGCTCTCGCGCTTCACACCCCGATCCGACCAGAGGAGGACAACATGAACTGGTGAAGCTACGATCCACTTGCACTTGTACGCTCTAACCCGGATGCTCACGATCCAACAAACCGAAGACCACGATCTGACGGGGAAAGGAGCTCGAATCCGATCCGCGTCAGAAGCTGGAGGTCACGATCCGATAGGAGAATTTGCCATGCGATCCGAACCGTCACGCGGAGGAGGCAGGGATCCGAACCGAATGGTCTTGGAGAGAACGATCCACTCATGAAGAGGAGGGGAAGCCGAACCGATCCGGGGAAAGACGACCAATAACCCGAGATGCAAAGGTAGTCCAAATTGGAAGTTTGAGCTCAGGGTCCAGTTGGGAACCAGTGAGTTCACTTCATGGTTGGGCTTTGCTGTGGGACGTGTGCTAAGGAGTTGTCGACGTTCATAACTTCGATTCACCACTGAAAAAGAATGACGGGCTACGTATTAGTGCAGTAGAGTCATCACGACTAGAGGGGCAAAGAGATCGTAGTAAGACTATGAGCCAGTGCAGTGGAGCCATTATGACTCCATGGGGCAGAGTGGACATAGTAAAGGATTAGTAAGGCTATGAGCCAGTGCAGTGGGGTGTGTACGACTCCATGGGGCAAAGTGAACATAGCGAAGGATTAATGGCTATGGATCAGTGTAGTGAAGTCGTTGTGACTTCATGCGGGCAAAGTGATCATAGCAAAGTATTGGGTGATCGAAGTGGGTGATATCGTATGCTTTATGCACTGAGTGAGATATGTGAGGATGGTTGCGATGCTTGATTAATTGCCTTCACTATGACATGCACACAACCAACCCCCATTATCTTTACACCATTTATTCAGTGGCACCTTAGAGTGTTGTACAGTATGTAGTGCTAACTCTTTGGTTGTAAGTCCAGGTTTAGGTATGGTTTAGTATACCTGTTGTTGTTCTGTTTAGCTGCTTATCACTCATACCAGACTTTTTGTCTGACCCAGAGTTTTATGTCTCTTCTTATTACTCTGGGTGCTCTCACGAGCAGACTAGAGACAGGTTAGCTGGTGATGCGCGAGTAGTTGATTCAGAGGCGAGCAGGAGGCTTCCACGTATGATATATATAGATATTCTCCCTGTTTCATTAGTGGTCGCTACTTGGGCATTAGTAGTGTACCTTCCTTATCTTGATTTTTTCTTTCTGAGACAGTCTTAAAGTTGTAATAATGTTGGCTTTGGATCATAAGTTGTACTTGGATTTTTCGCTGCTATGATAGTTTATTTTCAGTTTATGCACTGTCTCACCTGTTTTATGTCAAGTATGTTGTTATTATATTTTGTTCTGTGTGCTGTGAGTCATTCTACAGGTTCCTTGTCGATTCTTCGTCTTCTTCCTTTCCTCCTGATGACCGTCCTGTGCTAATTGGACATGTGTACAGCGCACTTTTTGAGTAAATGTCGGTTGGTGTGGGGTGGGCCGTCACATTGTCATAGTCGGAATCCAATCTTCAATAAGCGCCCGTGGTTTTGTTTATATATTATATATGTGGAGTGTGAGATGCAAGCGTTCTGCTAGACTGCTATTTATTTGTATTTAGACACTATTATAATATCAGAATATATATGTGATTTCAAAATGTTTTGGTTATCATAAGGTAAAAACCATCCATGTTTATGTGTGGTTTGGTCTTACGATTATCTTTTTATTTCGAAAAGGTTTTTGAACTTAAAAATCAAGTTGGATGATCCCCTTTAACTTTGCAAGTTGTTCTCACTCTGGTTCACCAGACTGACCCGGTATTTGTAATGCTCGGGTTAGAATGGGTTGTATAGGTTCAGGTCACTGGACACAACAAAGTTCAGAAGACGTGCTGAAGGAGTTCAGACGTGCTAGTTACTATTTTTCTGTGTGTTATATATAATGACAGATTATTATAGATGTCTGGATATGTTGATGTACTATGATAATTGTAAGTTTATTTCAAGCTCTCAATAAAGATTATTTCTATATTATATTTTGTTCCGTTGCGATGTGAGACTCTGATTCTTTTTTGTTAGTTCTTCTTCTTCTTCTATTCTAATATTTCGTTTTCCCTTATCTCACCCTCTAACTTCTTCCTATTAACTTTCTGGATGTTCGGTACTCGAGTTCAACACTGGATGTAATGGTGTCTAAATTTCGAGCATCGAATTTTCTGGCTCGTTACAGTGGTATCAGAGCTATTGGTTTAGTAATAACCTTGGCTCAGTGGCGTAACTCGATTGAGATGGGGTTAGTAATACCCTAGATTGAGTTTGAGTATATATATTTGAGAGAGCGTATTTGTAGATTTTATAAAAATGTTTTGTATTGCGTTATTTGATATGTTCAATTTTGGGCTAACAACAGACAAGATATTGTTTTCTAAATAGGGTCAAATGAATTCATTTTGGCCAAAGTATATTATAGTATTAGTTTTATCAAGTTAATAGGATATAGGTGTGTTTGATGGACTGGGTGGAATTCAAATTAGAATGTGAATTGAAATGGTTTAATACAACCCAATAGATATCACATATGAAGTTGGTAAATGAGAATTTCGATATGAGATTGAATGAATTAGAATTTTGCTTAAAAATAAGTTAAATGAAATTTGAAGAGAGAACGGAAGATTTTTGGGAAAAAAATCAAGATTTGAATTGAAAATAAAAGTGAATGAATTAGAAAATTTATTTTTTAATTATACATGGATATTTGACTTAACTTGGTTAAAGTCGAATTAAGATATCTGAATTTAATTGAATTAAAAATTTGAAATGATTTAATATAACCAAGGAAATTTCACATATGAAATTGAAGGAGAAATTGGATGATTTTTGAAATAAAATCAGAACTTGGGTTATGGAATGGAATTGAACTAGTTAGAAAATAAATTACCACTTAACTTGGTTACGCGAAGATAAATTTGGAATTTGAAATGAATTTGAAATTTGGCATTGAATTAATAATGGAATGAAAATCAATCTGATATAAATCGATTGATATTAAACCCAAGTGAATATAGGAAAACATTAATATTGAATATGAATTGGAGTTAATATAAAGTGAATGACTGGGTTAAGTTGATTGTGCATGGCAGATTGTTTGTTAGATGGTTGTTTAAGATTCATCAATGGTTTAATTAAATGGTTGAATGTGTTGAAACCGAATTCTAGTATAATAAGTTGAATGAATCAAATAAGATTTGAAATAAACTGGATTTTTGAAAAATTAATAAATTGGAATTTGTAGCATTTCTTCTAACTTAGTAATTTCGGGGATGAAATTCTTTTAAGGGAGAAGGAATGTAACGTCCCGTATTCTTAGTAGTCAGATATTTAATATATTTTATTATATTAAATATTAATTTATAATTTTAAATGGATTTATTCGTTTATAAAATGACGATTGAATGTATATTTATATAATTCGAACGTAAACATCGCGGTATTTCATAATTTATGATGTGAAATTGATGTATATCGGTACAAATATAAAACGCCCAACAACAATTGTCGGTGAAGTTAAATAATCATACGAAATATAAGTACAAATCAATGCGTGGCTTACCTTATAATGAGGCCTGTGCATCGCACACGGGAAATTGTTCGATACACTATATAGGCCTTAAAAATAGTTTTCTTTCCAAACAATCTCTGTTTTCGACGAAACAAGTTTTGATGAAAAACGTAAAATTAGTTTTTGGTAAATTTCTAGTTGGAGCCAATTTGAGTTGTTTTACCGGTATGTGCAATTTAAGGGTGAACCGATAAATTAAAATAACACCGTTGTACAAACAAAGTCCATTTTCAATAAAATTTATTTCATTGGGTCCAAAACGTTAAGACATAGTGGTACGTCCATTTCTGTTACAGTTGGAGTTCTTGAGTGTCGGTGCATATATTTGACATGTCACGTTAATAGCGATAAAATGAAATTAAACATTATAAAGAAAAACATAAAATAAAATAATGTTCAAATCGATTTTTTTGTGTTAAGCTTTCGAAATATAGCTGCACTAGAATGAGATCCTCACCTATACCGCATTGAAAGCACAACACATGCTCAGATAAATAAGTGCCCTGTACCCTATCATACTATACGTACCATCTCCAACACATGCTCTCTTCTTTACAATCAAAGTAATTACATATATCAACATCTATTTTTTTTCAAGTGTTTTCTTCTGCAAATATATTCAATTGATTTAAAATGGACAGGACAAGACAATGCAAAGCTTAAAAACAAAAAGAATGTAAACCATTCAAGCCTTTCAATTGCATGTGCATTTCCAAAATCGTATTACGTATACATAATGTAAATAACATGATATATTTATAAAACTGTAGCCTATTCTACCCTGCTCCTAGTCTTGGGTACTAGATGCACCGCCTATATTGATGCTCGCACATGCTTCTATTCTCCCCAGAACAGCTATTCCTTCACTTCACATTCACCTCACCATGACACAGACAACAAAATGATAAATCAATGGCACTTCTGAAACACAACGTATAACTGTGCTTACCAAAAACTTTCCTTCATCGTCAAGTCTTTAGCTTCAGCCTAAGGAAACAACTAGCCCATATATATTTTCAAATCACGTCTAACTCGCACACAGGCCTTTGCATTAAAAAATGTACTCTTCCGTAATCAAAACACTGCAAGACTGTAAAACATTAACATGCCTGGCCATGAACCCGAGCTACATTTTTCTGTGCATAGCTACTATTTCTTCTTCTATTTATAGACTCATAAATCAGTCAATCCGCAAGAGTCCAACATCAAATGAAAATTCAGTGGTATCAGGGTTCCTGTTAGTGGGTAGGAGTGGCTCGAGCATAGGTGAATGGCGGCAGTTGGTGTTGGAGTTGATGTGAGTACAAGTTGCGTGAGGTCAAGCTGTTAGTGGGTAGGAGTTGCTCGAGCATAGGTGAAGTGGTATCAGGGTTCCTGTTAGTGGGTAGGAGTGGCTCGAGCAAAGGTGAATGGCGGTAGTTTGTGTTGGAGTTGATGTGAGTACAAGTTGCGTGAGGGCAAGCTGTTAGTGGGTAGGAGTGGCTCGAGCATAGGTGAAGTGGTATCAGGGTTCATGTTTGTGGGTAGGAGTGGCTCGAGCATAGGTGAATGGCGGCAGTTGGTGTTGGAGTTGATGTGAGTACAAGTTGCGTGAGGGCAAGCTGTTAGTGGGTAGGAGTGGCTCGAGCATAGGTGAAGTGGTATCAGGGTTCCTGCTAGTGGGTAGGAGTGGCTCTAGCATAGGTGAATGGCGGCAGTTGGTGTTGGAGTTGATGTGAGTACAAGTTGCGTGAGGGCAAGCTTTCTTGTATGGGAGATCAGCGCAGGAGTGTGGACTGGGGACATTACTTGCGGAAAACTTTAAAGTGGGGAGATCATATTCGAACAGTAGCATGGCGTTCAAACCAGATGGGAAGCAGGAGCAAATGGCGCGGGGTTGAGGCTTTGGTGGTTTGAACGTCGGTGGTGCCTTGAGTGGTTGTGGGATGGAGTGACAGAACGCGGGTGGAAGACAAGCAGAAGGAGAAAAGAGAATACATAGCAGGTATATTATATATAAAATATGATGAAGCATGAACAGTAAAATTCATATTATTCCTAATTACTAAAACATGCCTAATTATGATTATTAATACATAAACGTGATTACTGTAGTGTCTAATTAAATAGGTAGTATAAGGTGGCCAAGGTAAAGTAAAAAGTTAATTATAAAATGTATATTACACGCATAACGTACCTTATTCAGAATCTGATTTTTTTTACCAAACTCAAGTCTTACAATAGCATACGTTTAATCGGGTAGAAAGTGCCAAATCATATATATGATGTTGACTAACCTTGCTTTTAGTATGTCCAGACTATGTAAACTAATGTAGGTATTAAAACCAAGGTAAGCACACATATAAGAAATACCATGGCTTGAGAGTATAAAATGTGCCTACCTAAATTCAAACGTGACTAGTGGAGTTTCATTCTGTAGCGTAAACCAAGGATTTAAGGGAAACTGTATTATATAACCCAGTCAGTTTTAATATTGGAAATGCGCCTGTACGTGTTCTATAATTGTTCGGATATGTGGAACCAATATTTTGAATGGTGAAAAAAGTTATACACAAGATTGTATAATATAAATTAGAAATTAGGATTTGATATATTATTCAAGTATTAATATATTGATAAGTCAAAACCCATATTAAATTTATATCATCGTCATACAGTACCGGAATTGAATGGAACAAGAGACGAGGGAACTATATGAACGTATAAGACGCGAGACGACTGGTTCGATCAGATTTGACAGCTACGAGGATTTTTAATTAAGTTAAACTGCGGTTTAATTTAATTAAAGCGAACTATTTCCGCGGCAAACGAATCGAGGTGAGTTCAACTCACTCAGTTTTATCCTACTTGTATTTTATAAGTCGGGTTTAAATATTTGTGTGATATGATTGTTATTTGGTTGTTGGATGCTGAATATATATGTGGTGACTGAACCGATTAAATTAAACATTCGTTTAATTTAATTTTAATCAATCGTTATTTTTACGAATATAACCGATGGAGGTAACTTACCTCATTGGTCACGTTTATAATAATATAAACATGTTACATTTATAGATGAATGTTTGGATTTCTGTTATTGTTTGATGATTGGATATTATATCGGATTATTGGAATAAATGATACTATTGAAATAACATATTTGGATGCACAGAAAAACAGGTTGGAGGGATCCAACTGGATTCCTCAAAATTTATTGTTTGTTTTCGTATTGCAATTATATGAATTGTTTAACTGATATGATTGGATGATTGATTTGATTCAACGTTTGTTCTGTTTTAACCAATAGACAGTATTAGTTGAGTAATTAGTAGCAATTGGCCCAAAAATATATCAATTTATAAATATATTGATCTACCGTCAGGAGAATCGACGGTAATGAAGTTATAAAATTTATTTTATAACTAAAGTTAGATTTTGGAAAACTATTATTTTGAATAGAACTTATAAAAGGAAATATTTTTTACTTATTTTTTTTACTTAAGTCTATAAAGTTATTAAATGGTTTGATAAACCAAATTCTTATGTTAATATGATTATAAGCAGATTAAGCAGAAATTATCCTAATGATTAAAAATTTGATTTATTGTTTCTCTATGACAATTAAACAAAAGTATTTAAATTAATTATGTTATTAATTAATTTAAAAGAATTCTTATGTGGAATTGGTTAACGAGATAACCATGTTTTTGAATTGATTAAATTAGCTTGTTGTTAATAATTGAAATAGATTTACAAATATTTGTTTTACCATAGTAAGATTTTAAAAAGAAATTTACTGTTTAATTTAGTTAAATAAGAAGTAACTAGTTTTACAATAGTTAAAGGTAATGTAAATTATTATTTTAATAATTTAAGTAATCAATTCGTAATGAGATTCATTAAGTAATCCAAGTGGATATTGAAATATAAATGTGGTTTTTGAGAAGAGTTGTTGAACGTTTTTGTATTAAAAAACGAGGTTTGTCACTAAGTTATAAAAGAGATTTTTAAGCCGAGATGATAGCTTAAATAAGTGTTTGAATTAATAGAAGGGAAAAGGATTAAAAAGGTGCATGTTAAGTCATTTTTTTTCTACGATGTTCATAAAAGGGAGCGTGAGACTAAAACGTTAAGTTTTAAATTAACATTACTTAACAATGGGATTTGAACCGGGATTTTTCAAAGCTGAAATGGTTGAATGAACTAGAAGCGGAATATAATGGATTGATAACGAGTTAAGATAAGAGTTAAAACATAATGGAGATTGTTGAGTTGAGTGATTTTTCTGAGTATTGATCTGATGATGATTTAAGTCTTCGGGGTTGATACTTAGGGAATTATTTGCTTAGTAATATACGGTTTTGGACCAATGATTGTTAGAAGATATACAATAATAATGTTGTAACTAATGTTTTGAAACAATAGTAAGATGAAAAAAATTTGGATATAGTTATAAGATGTTTTTCCCATGAAACGAAATGTGTTGAGAATATTACTAAGAAGTGAATACCGTGTTTTAAATTTTTAAAAGATTAAGAAATAATGAATTCATTTTATTTTCATGAGTGAATGGTTGTTTAATTGATAGTTAAATAACCGACTAACAAATCTAGCCAATACAATTGTTGGTACGGAAAGACCGGGAACGAATTTATATTCGAAAACCATTTTGTATCAGCGAATACGAAATCATTAAAGATACTGACAGTAGATGGAGCAACTGAAGACCGTAGATCTTCAAAGTGAAAGGATTATTTGTCAAATTCCTCTGGTTTAGCGGCCAGTGGTATTTCGACAGTGATTCGCTCGTGATTGGAATCTTTCGGGTCGCAAGGACTACTCACTACTGATCCATAGGGTAATTCAAAGATGCAGTAGGAGAGTGCCTTCGGTTTGTCCAGTCGCAGGACAACTTGTATGGAGGGATGTATGACAGGGTATTTCTAAAGGGGTTACGTATGTTTATTTCCTCAAACGTGTTTCTATGTCGGCGGAGAAGACACCTTCTCTTAACTTAACAACCCGATTATTTTTGTGGAAATCAATTAGTGATTTCTGGAGGATCTGACGATGTGGCATTCAAAGTGAATGGTGGACAGGTGTTCCAAAAGTTATGTTATGACCTCGAGCTTCACAGCCGGGAAATGACAAAAATCGGGCAGCCAGCATGGCTATGTGGGTCGCACCCATTAGGGTGTATAATCACCTATCTAGAGAAATTTCTTTTCCTCCTTTAATCTATCGATGCTATCCCTTTTCGGGAAATGGTTGCTGATCCCAACTGTTGGTGATATACATTCGATACACTCAAGTGAAATGAGTGGTCGGTCATGTGTCAGCCGGGTTGCAAGACTTTCTTGTTGAACCCAGTGTATTCGCCTTTAGAGATGCACTATCGGCAGGTGGTTCCATACCTTGTCATAGTCGGAATCCAATCTTCAATAAGCGCCTGCGGTTTTGTTTATATATTATATATGTGGAGCGTGAGATGCAAGAGTTCTACTAGATTGCTATTTATTTGTATTTAGACACTATTATAATATCAGAATATATAAGTGATTTCAAAATGTTTTGGGTTATCATAAGGTAAGAACCATCCGTGTTTATGTGTACATTTGGTCTTACAAGTATCCTTTTATTTCGAAAAGGTTTTTGAACTTAAAAATCAGGTTGGATGATCCCCTTTAACTTTGCGAGTTGTTCTCACTCTGGTTCACCAGACTGACCCGGTATTTGTAATGCTCGGGTTAGACTGGGTTGTATAGGTTCAGGTCACTGGACACAACGAAGTTCAGAAGTGCTAGTTACTATTTTGCTATGTGTTGTATATAATGACATATTATTATAACTGACTGGATATGTTGATGTACTATGATGATTGTAAGTTTGTTTCAAGCTCTCAATAAAGATTATTTATACATTATATTTTGTTCCGCTGCGATGTGAGACTCTGATTCCTTTTTGTTAGTTCTTCTTCTTCTATTCTAATATTTCTTTCTTCCTTATCAGACCGTCTAACTTCTTCCTATTATCTTTCTGGATGTTCGTTACTCGAGTTCAAGACTGGATGTAATGGTGTCGAAAATTCGAGCATCGAATTTTCTAGTTCGTTACACCCAACTAGTATCCTGTGTTATTTAATTAGGTGATCCCAACCCCGCAATTGTGGTAGCCTTAAGGTGTTCATCTAGTATGAGGGTCTTACCTCAATCAGCCCAATTGTCATGAAGATGTTAGATGTACCCATACTACCCTGTCTATCGTCTCCCTACTTGTATTAATTTTCCTTGTGTCTGTGTCAATCGACCCCGTTTGTATGTAGATACCTGTGCTGGCCCCATCATGGGGTGTATCAATTCCCATGATGGAAAACCGACACGATTCAAGATGCGCAGCCTATATGGGTGATGCCCAGTGCCTTCTTTTCCACTCCGGAGCACGTGCACGCCCATACTCCGTCGGAACTACATTGTTGCACCACCCGCCGCTATTTTAACCTCTTATAATCTACCCAATAATCGTGCCCCACCCTGCCTAGTTCAGGGTACCGTGATACATCTCTGCTGAAATGGGTCCCCGTTACTAGGGTTTCCTAGGGTTTATTCGTATACCCCTAAAATTGGCTAACTATTTATCCATCTATTCAAGTTAACTTAACCCATCCACACGTTATGTCGTGTTGGTTAAGTGTTTTCTATTAACTTAAACCTGCTCATTCATCATATTTTATTGGTTAAGTGTTTCCCCTTAGCTTAACCCCATTTGTTCATCATGTTATATTGGTTAACTGTTTCCCATTAACTTAACCCCACTCGTTCATCATGTTGTATTGGTTAAGTGTCATCAATCCAATCGAGTTAACTTAACCCGCCCACTTGTCATGTTACATTGGTTAAGTGCTTCCTTCTTGTGTTACTTAACCCTACCACTTGTCATGTTACATTGGTTAAGTTTTGCCTTCTTTTGTTACTTAACCCTATCACACATCATGTTATATTGGTTAGGTATTGCCCTCTTGTGCTAACTTAACCCTACCACTTGTCATGTTACACTGGTTAAGTGTTGCCTTCTTGTGTTAAATTAACCCTACCATTCTTAGCATGTCCGTTTATTAACATTAATTTATTCATTAACGCCTCAACCTCTGACAAAACTGTTGTTTTCATTTGCTGGATGTGCCGGAAGGTTCCGGGCAGACTTCTACTGCAAAATCATTCTAACCTCGGGTTTTGGGCTTAGTGTGCTAACCTCTCGCATTAGATCTGTATTGCTGCAGTCGCTGGATGTGCCGGGCTGTTCCAGGCAGTCTTACACCACAACTCAATCTAACCTCGGGTTAGGCACGTTCATCTTTAGCCAATTTACATTTTTACTATACATGTCCAAGTCTTGATTTTATATGCTAATTATCCCAAACCCACAAAATCAGTCATGTTCCAATTCCCAAGTTATGCCCAACAAATTCAATTACAAGTTATTACTCAAAATAGGTTACACCCAATCTTACCAAATTTGCAAAAATAGTCATGCACCAAAATCGCAATATACATTATGCTTGGCGCCCCAACCAATAGTTATGCCCAATCTAGTTTTAATATCCCAATTTATAGTTTATGCCCAATCTAGATTTAACGTTTGAAAAGTTCGCAATAATAACATTTATACCCCAAATCTCAAGTTACAAATTATGTCCAACAATTTCACCAAATATTTCATGCCCAATTATTTCACCGAATACATTATGCCCAATATTTGCCTAAAATATTCCCCGTATTCCTACCGTTCGTAGTTCGCGATTTCATCCTAGGTTCGAAGGTAACCTAGGTTTATAAAAGAAAAAGAAACAAGGGAAGAGAGAGAGAGAGAAGCAACATTAAATAAGAATAGGCATAAAAATAGGCATGTAACAATAGACCTAATACAAGAGATTTAGATCCAGCAAAGAAAGATTCTTGAATAAGCTGAAATAATCATTATCGCAAGCATATGAATAACATCACGAACAAAAAATGATTATATATTCGATGTTCAACAAAGATAGGCATGATTGAATCGATATAATAACTTCTTAGGCATGTCAAATCATAGATTCAGTTGAAACATAGGTGTAAATCTGAAAAGATTGTCTCATCATCAAGCATAGACTTAAATCCATTTTATTACGTGCCAAGATTACTATTAGGTGTTTAAATCTGAAAACAACATGAACTTTACATTGCTAGGATTAAGAAAAGATAATGGAATCGTTGTTGTTGCAGAAACTCTAATTTGATGTTGATTAAGCTTCAAAGTTGATTGTTGATGAAGAACTCCTAATATGATTTAGGTTTAAAAGGCGGCGGCTAAGAGAATTGAGAGTTCAGCAGCATAGATGTATAATATGGAATTGTTATGAATTTGGGTTTAGGTTTAGAGATGTATATATAGAAGTATAGGATTAATTCTAGCCTTTAGATTAATCTAGGAGAAATCAGAGCCATCAAACCAAAGAGATGTGTCATCCAGCCAACCATAGCACGACACATAAGCCCTAATACCTCAGAAATTAGTCATCGGCCAATCAGGGAAGGCCACATCAGCTCAAGGCTATAAAAATTCGTCACTGGGTCAGGATCTCAAAAGAGGTCGACTCCCTACAGGGGGGTCGACACCTATGTCGACACCCCTATAGGGGGTCGACACCTATGTCAACTCCCCTTGGGGGGGAGGGGTCAATACCTTTGAGCGGTAAATTTTCCGCTTAGCCCGCTCTGGCTGAAATTCGAATTTTGAACGGTTTTGACCTTTAATTATTATTTTAATTTAATTTCTGCTTATATTTGAAATCTTCTGAACTCCATAACTTCTTCATACAGAGCCCGATTTACGCAAACTCGGACTCTATCTTAAGCAAAATTCCGAGACGAACGCAGTGACGCAACCCGTTTCATATAATTTTTCTCCTAAAAATTAAGTATTCTTAAATTTGTTAATTTAATATTTTAAAATTATGAGGTGTTACATTCTCCCCTCCTTAAAGGATTTCGTCCCCGAAATCTCCAAGTCAAGAAGAATGTATATCCTACCATCCAACATCCATCTACTCAATCATTCAATCACAGGCATTCATTGTCTTTAAAAAAGTTTCTAATGCTTTATGAACATATGCAAGGGTGTATGTACATGTCCCAATAGTAATGCAAAAGATCAGGCGGTCCATTGATTCAGTTGACCTCCTTAATGCGAATTATGTTAGTTCCATGAGTCCAACATGTATGCAGTTACTCCTATGGTACTTTATAACTTCTATATGAGTGCACAATCATCCATTCAAATGCATCATCCATATGATATCATATCAAGTTTCAATCCATATATATAAAAACACACTCATGCATATGCAATATGGAAGTGACGGAGCCGATCTAGTGCCTAATGTGTGTGTATATGCATTCACGAGCAACCACTAGCAAAAAATTACCTCCACTAACACTTACATCCACTTGCATCCACCAAACATAACATGTCTCAAACACACTACCAAATTATGAACTAGTAGTGGCGTCTAATTTGGGGCTAATAATTCTTTTGCCTTTAATTGTAATTAACTAGGGGCAAAATATATGTCAGACCCTGTTACTGGAAACAGGATGCCAAAAGTTTCGCCCCTACACTTATATGAAGGCGGAATTAACATTATCCCCAATCTTCGTTCGTTCGGGCAAAACAAAACAGCCCTTTTCATCCCAAAAAAATTTCCAACCGCCAAAAATTTGAGAAACTGAGCTTTACTAAGTTCTCCACAACTTCTCGGACCTAAAAATAGAATCCCGTTTATCAATTCCTTCAAACCAATCATATTCGTCTATAGTATTTCTATTTGGAAATTTGCAAGCATCCAGGTATATTTCAATTTAATTTATTCTAGTGATCCAACTTTTTCGTTGAACTTTAATTCCAAGTCTATATTCTGATAAAAAGTTTAATCCAGAACTGCAAAATCGATCTCACAAAGATGGAATGCAATTTTGGTGCTTTCTCTATAAGTTTTTAACACAGAATGATCGGAGACACATTTGCCTATACCACATGATTGCACTTCTTCTCATAATTTTATTATTTCCTTTTCTGCCAGTGAGCCATTACTAAATATTAAGGTTCGTTTATTTTTTTAGATGTTACTGAATTTTAATCTATGCATTGAAGTTGTTTGCATAAATGTTTATAAGACTATAAGTTTATTTTTACCACTAACAAGTATTATCTGCTGAAATAAACCATCAACAAAGAGTAATATTGGGCTTTATACAAAATTGAAACACAATATGTTATATAGGTCAGTCCATTTTACTATGTAAATTTGCCATCTAATTGATTTTGAAGGTTCATCTTATTCTTATTTTTCCATGCTTGAGCTTGCTTGAACCCGCCATACTGCAACTTAAAGTCTAAAAACCACTAATAAAATTATATATCAAAAGTTCACACTTCACAGTGATTAACTGAATAGAATATTGCTTGTTAAATCAATTGATACCTAATAAATAAAATCATAGATAATTAGTTGTAGTAAATCAGACAATATGATACAAGTAATCAGATGCCTAATTGAATTTTGGTTGTTCACATTTTAAGTTATACAATTAAAATTGAGATAGTGCATTATCCAACAATTATAGCTTTGATTTATAATCTCCATATGAAATCACACTGTTATTCTAGATATAATACCGCCTTTATAATAAGAAATTTAAATGTCAATAATTTTATGATATCATAACTATATAATGGATACGCATGACCATTAGAACAATAAAAATGTTTGTATACTGACCATATCAGTTAACTTATTAAAAGCGCACATTGTGGTGTACTACAAATAAGTCCTCTCAAACTTTGGTGCAATGTATGCAGTAATATACTGCATATTAGTTTGAAACTTCGAATAGACTTAAGTGCTCTATGTTCGTTGGAGATATAATATGAAGAAATGCTCTGTCTATACAATAGTTGATCTTTCTTCACAAAATAGGATTACAAGAAAACGATTAATAATTCATGTAAACCTTGAGTTGAGTGAGGTGGGTTTATAATGTTTCAATGGTTTAATTCAGAAATAACTGTATGAACAAAAAATATTGTAGAAAACTACTTAACCTCATATTATATAAAAGTCGAAACCAGCTGAAAAGCATAGTAGTTAAGGTGCGTGCCCAAGGCGCAGGAGCAAGGTTTGCGCCTTGCTGATGATCGAGGTGCCTCAGTTAATGGAGGTGCAGGAAAAGTGCGCCTTTGTGCACTTATCTTTGAGGCGTTAAGGCTCAAAAAGCGTGTCTCGAGGAAAAAACAAACAGATTTGTTCGATGTTAGGGTTTCCATCTTTCACGCTAGACTTCGATTCTTTTTTAAAAAAGCCGCTACAATCTCTATCGCCACCGCTATAGCCTTGCCGCCCCTCCATAGCATCTGCCGCGCCTTCACAGCCTCTGCCGCGCCTCCTTCTCTACCATGCCTACTCTCCTCTGCAGTAGTTTTTTTTAATATATGCAGTGCGCCTTTTTTAAAAAGTCACTTAAAATAGGCCAAGGCTCAAGCCGTGCGCCTTTTTGCGCCTTAGCGCCTTAAATACTATGCTGAAAAGTATAATCGACGCATGTTAACTATAAATGTTGACATCGAGATAAGTGAACAAATATACACATATTTGAACTTGAACTCTGTGAATAAGTTTTCTTCCTACTATAGAAGGAGAAGCTCAAAACCATATTATTGAAACATTTTTCAAAATAATTGAGTGAATAAACAAATATGTACTTAGCAACAAATTTCATTGAAAATGGTTTGTAACAGATTGATGCTTATGAGAACCCAATACTCTATATTTTATTTTGGCAAGGGACAAAAGTATTGCAATTTAAAATAATAACATAATAAAAATCTTTATATTCTACACTTGGTCATTCAAATAAGCTAGAATATATAACTCTTATCACATAAAAAAACTAGTATGAACATTAAGTTGCTAAATCTGTAAGAGCATATGTTTCTACTTTACTTTATAATATTATTATAATATATGAAATTTAGAAGGAAGATGGCCGTTCCAACTCATAGCGCATAAAAGTTCATAAGCTTGATCGACAAAAATATGATGGCAGTAAAAAAAAGATTAAAAGCAAATAAATAGATAGAGGAAAGTACTACCTCTGCTGACAGGTCAATAAACAACTACTTTGTTGAAATGAAATTAAGATAAAAGCTAACTTGCCCTCTCAATGTGTCATTAAAACAATATTTTGCCCTTGCATTGTGCAAAACATCAATATCTAGAAACCATGCAGATTGATATGGTGTCGAGAAGGATAATAATAATCGGTTTCATATGGAGACATGCATTCCTAGTACTATGTGCTTGAGATATATAAAAAAGAGCCACCGTACTTGGCCTTCTAAAAGTAATTTACATTTGTTAGGAAGCTAAATTGGCATTCTTTTGTAATAATAAAGCTAGTAAATTTTTTTAGTTTGTTACTTTCAATATAGTTTCTATGTATTATTATAAGATAAATTTATCAATTTGAAAACTGCTGGTAAATTATTTTAGTTTGTTACTTTCAATATAGTATCTATGTATTACTGTAAGATCAATTTATCAGTTTGAAAATTGCTAGTAAATTTGTTTAATTTGTTACTTTCAATATAGTATCTATGTATTATTGTAAGATCAATTTATCAATCTGAAAACTGTAGTTGTTATGAATATATTTATAAAAAAAAATTAGTAAAAATTTACGCCATTAAGAGTTAATATTTCTTGAGATATGTATCCAGTTATTGTTATGCAACTATAAGTGTATATGTCTAAGTAATTGAAAACCTACATAGTAATAAATTTTTTATAGTGGGAAATTTTCATGAAATGAAGTATAAGTCTTTTTTCAAAATTACCGTTTGTACAATTCAAGAATAAATACCTGCATATTCTACTATTGTAATATGAATCAAGTATAAACTCAAAAGGAAACTAAAGTGTTGAACGCAACATGTCGACCTTCCATCAACCTAGGTCAATAGCATACCCGTTTACGTGCTTGCGTGTTTACTGTGTGTGATTCCATTAGCGCTTGTGAGTTATTTGTATGTGGTTGTTCCAGCATATTTTCCTACGTATATTTAAGAGTTTTTTTTGCGAAGTTGTGTGACTATATAGGTGAGTTGCGTGTGAATGCTTCATGTTTATATGTGCCAATTTGATTGTAATAACCCGGAAATCTGGGCCAATTTGAAATTTTTATTTTGTTAATTTTAGCGAATTTTGATTATTTAAAATGAATTATTTTAAATAATAACGACGAGAAATTTATTTTGAATAGAATTCGAACGTATATATTTATTCGAATCGTTTTTAGAATATAAATATTTATTTATATATATAAAAGGAATTGAAAATGGCGCGGTAGTTCGATAATTTGATTTCAAATTTCAAATAATTGTACCGGGTGCAAAATAAACCAGATTTTAGTGAAACCAAAAATAATGGAATCTAATAGAGAATATCTTTCCAACGAATCCGAAAAATCAAAATTTCATAGCGGGAATCAAAAGATATGTCCAGTTGAATTTTCAGAATAGTCGCTATGGAATTCAGGCCCTTAAAAATGGGAATTTTGCAAACGACCTCGGATTTCGACGAAACTAGTTTTGTTGGATCCGTGATGTCAAGTTATTGCTAGATTCCAATTTTCATAATTTTTCGAATCAATATGTGAGCATGGAAAAGGAAAACGCATTTGGCCGATTTAAGTTGATTTTAATCGACCGGAAAATGGTCATTTTTCAAACGGTCTCAAAATTCGATGAAACTAGTTTTGTTAGGACCGTATCGTCAATACGAAGCTAGAAAATATTTTTCTGTAATTTTTCGAGTTAGTATGTGACCCTAGTAAAACGAAATGCGCGTTCAAATTCAATATATAGAGTTATATTTTGATTTTGACGAAAACTAATCGAAACGAGCGAATCATCCTACGATACATATCCCATTGTGTTCGGAATGGGGGTAATTAGCTAGGGTTGACAGGTGGTGGGTCTCGTTTAGAGACCGAAATTAAAAGTTACTTTTTGAATTAAAATAATTAAATATATATATATATTATAATATATACACTCCTCCCTCTTATCTCTCTCACTTCGTTCACAAATAAAAAAAACGAAAGGGGGGAAATCGTGCCTCCACCGCCAGCGGACCGCCGCGTCGACCCTCCCCACGACCGCCGCACCACCAGGGACCCCGCCACCTTCCTCCTCTTCCCTCCTCTCGCTCCCTCTTCCTCCCACCGCGAAAACCCCCAATGCCTGAAACCAACCTCCGTGGCCCACTCCCTTGCCGCGCCCTCCTGGCCACCTGTTCCATGTCGAGGACACACCACCTGACTCCGGCGAAGCCAACCTGTAACACCCCGTAATTATGTAACACTAGGATTCACAAATCAAGGCAGAATTAAATTTTAAGGTCAAAATCAAGGGAAACGGGCTGTGCCATTGCGTTCGCCTCGGAATTCTGCATGAAAACGAGTCCGAGTTTACGAGAATCGGAGTTCGTATGAAGGAGATATGACCCTCCGAAGTTTCAGGAAATTTCAGAATTGAAAACAGCTCGAAATTCAAATTCAAAATTCGAATTCAAACCCAGAAGCGGGCTGTGCGGGAAAATTCCCGCCCAGGACCCAAGTCAACTGGGGAGTCGACTGGGTAGTCGACCCCCCCTGACCAGGTCGACTGCCCAGTCGACATGGGTGTCGACCTGGGTGCAAAAACCAACTTTTGGGCCTGGGTGCATTCTGATGTACCTGGTCTCGTTTTCTGCCTAGATTCGTCCGCCGTATCCTATATAAACAGCCTCCTAGCCTCCTTCTCTCTACACCATTTCATTCTATCCTTATGTTGCCTCTGAGAAAATGTATAAGTAAATAAAATAATATATAAAATAAATCAAGATGAGGAAATGCTGCACAAGACTTTCAAGAGGAGATCCAAAACAAGCTAAGATTCAAGTGAAGATTCAAACGACTTCAACGACTATTTTTCTACGAATCAAATATAATCTCGGTAAGTCGGTTACTTTTTAGATTTGAACGTTTTCTCTATTCGTGACATGAAATTAAAGGAATAAAAGAATATGTCAAATCTTTCTGTTCAAATCCGTACTTATATCCTTGGACCTAATTAAGAACCGTTGTGATTCGATGACCAATAAGACTGTGACTATGAAACTATGGACCTTAATACCATATGCCTCTTTGACTATGAACATTGCCTATGACTATGAACATGGCCTATGACTGTGAATCATGACTATGAGAATTAATTCCTTTGACTATGAACACAAGCCTATGCCTTTGATTAGGAAACATATACTATTGCCTATGACATAAAAAGGGCAACTGTAACTAAACACCTATGATTCATGACTAGGAAAGTGTTGCTTAAGTTTTGTGACTGTGAAATTGGGTCTAAACCTGATTATCTATTCTGTCTATTCTTGATTTTCTTTGATTTTGATTTTGGGAATTTACCTATTAAGTTAGGTCTACCCATGTTCTTGAACCTATTTCGTTATTCAACCCTTTTTATGTCATAACATTTTCAGATCTATAGGCCTTCGATGTTTTAGATCAATTTATTTCAGTATAATTCGTTAGGCCTGTAATTAGTAAATTATCATTTTATGCCAGTTATTATGTCTATCTTTTCATAGCATCTTTGGTTCATTCCCTTTTTATCTACGAATCTAGATTTATCTATAATCTAGATTGAATCACGATTATACGAACGATGGGAATACGATTTGGGAAAAATATGAAATTTACTAAAACGTAGTTATAAACTTGGAAATTGGCATAAATTGGGGACATGTATTATGGCATGTTTATAAAAATGCAAATTGGATAAATTTGACATGAATTATAGGATGTGTAATTTGAATCTAGTATTGACTTGTAAATCTAGCTTTTACATGAACTGTGAACTAGAATAATAAGTCTAGTTTGACATGAACAGTAATTAGAATGTTAAATCAGATTGGATTAGCTAATTTGGCATAATAAGTATATTGGCATAAATTTGAAATTGGCCATAATTGTGAGTAATTGTCATGTTTAGCAAAATCATGATTAGTGACACTTAATTTGGTATAGTTTACATATCAAAAAGCATAAATATGATATAGAGGGGGAAACAGACCAATTTACATTAAAAGAGTAATTAGGAAATAAGTAAACTAGGAATAATCTACTTATAGAATTTGTCCTAAATGAGAAAATGTAAATTTAGACAAATTAAAGGTTTATTAACGACATCTCTTTTAATAATACACCAGAAAGTTCTAGGGTGACAGAGAGGATAGTGTCTAGGCTTGGGTTTGGAAAATACAATTTTCCTGCTCTCCCTGGCTATCCCTAACTGATCCGACGGACGGGATGGTTACTTTCAAAACCTGATTTGAAAATTAATCAAAACCCTTTGAACTTAGAAAACATGAATAGGCCTAACCCGATGTTAGACTGAGTTGCGATGTAAACCTGCCCGGAACCAACCGGCACATCTAGTAATCACAACAATTTCTGTCTAATGTGAGTGGTCGACGCTTTAATTTATTTAATTAAAGCTACAAGAAGAATGGTAGGGTTAAGTTAACTAAGACACTTAACCAAATCAACATGGTAGCCAAACCGATGGGTGGGGTTAGGTTCATACTGTCACTTAACACAGTTAAGCTAGAATGGGAGGGTTAAGTCCATAGGAACACTTAACCAACTTAACATAGTTAAGCTAGAATGGGAGGGTTAAGTCCATAGGGACACTTAACCAAACTTAATATGGTAATAAGACAAGATTTGTAAGGGTTAAGTAACTAAGAAAACACTTAGCCAAATTAACATGTTAACTGGACTAGAAGGTGGGGTTAAGTAAAGTTAATACACTTAGCCAATTTGACATGTTAGCTGGACTAGACCGTAGGGTTAAATAAACTTGAACACTTAGCCATCATAGTGTGATGAATGAACATGGTAAAGTTTAAAACAGGAAGGGATACTACTTAACCATTAATAACATGTCAGTTAAAACAGATGGGCAAGGTTAAGTTAAAAAGGAACACTTAACCAATACAGGATGAATGAATAGGGTTAAGTAATAAGAAATACTTAACCAATATAACTGGGTTTGTGGTAGGGTTAAGTCAACATGAATTACTGATAACACTTAACCAGTTTAACAGGATAAATGAAGAGGGTTAAGTTAGCCTGAATTGACTAATGACGCTTAACCAATCCAAATTGACGAGAAAGAGAACTAAGTAGTAAACCTTAGTTAAAAGGCGCTAAGTAGTAAACCTTAGTTAAGAAAACAACGATTCTGGAAACTAAGTGGTAAACCTTAGTTAGCAAAACTAAGTAGTAATTCTTAGTATAACACGGGAAGGAGCGAACGTCCGTTTGAGTAAAACGAAGGCTCCAACGAATTGGGTTACGAAGCCTGAGGCTTCGAGGGGACGTGAGGGTACTCTTGGTATCCCTCTGTGAGGCTGCAGATGATCCTCCTAGGCTCACAGAGGTTAAGGTCTGCGTTAGAAGAACCAGGGGTATGCCTTGGTTGCAATATATGGCACCCTAAAGGCGAGGATGGATCAGCGTTATTCGGCGAGAAAACGGTAGCCCTGTGATAGCAAATCGTCGTCTACCATCCATCTTGAGTCAATCGAGATACGTGAAACGGAAAGGCGGAGAACTCCAAAAGACCATATACTTGCTGTCTAGTTATGGGTGAGGATGGCCATAGGTTAGTGGGGCATAGGGGGCCTGCGTATAGTTCTCATTTTTCAAGGTGCGCCTTTCATTAGTTGAGGGAGGGGTCGAGTGGGACCATAGCAACTGGAATAAAAACAGACCTTAGCATCTGCATCGGCAGATATCTGAAAGCTCCCGACCGAGTTCTGTGTTTCTTGATTTGCCCTGCCACAGGACTCGGGCCGCACATTACAGGACATGTGCATCTAGACAAGCGATAACGATTCGCAATACATGCGTGGGGAAGCCTAGGAACATATACCCCTCAAGGTAGTGTGTCCTAGACTAGGGGGCATCGTTCGACAGATAGGATAATCCCAAGTTGGACTAGGTGGCATAAACCCTGAATCCGAGAAGCGTTCAGTAGCTAGCGTAAACTCTAGTTGAATCTAAAAGGCAATTGATAGAAAACCCTAGATTAGATCTAGGTAATAAGTAATAAATGTATGCCTGAAGGCAACGGAAACTACAGGGATTGGGATCATGTTATCATTACTAGTTGGGACACTAGTTAGGTGGTGCAGAGATATAGAAACCAGTATAACAAGGAAATAGCGAAGGGCGAAAATATTAAAGCATATCCAGTTTATCTTGTCTTAGCATATCTTGGGTTAATCTTGTCTAATCTTGCTGACCCTATCATCATGGTGTTATCTTGTATTCAGTTAATTCATGTCGTTTCGTTTTTCCATGTTCACATGCTAGATGTAACTGAACTTACTCAGGCTTTATGTCTGACTCTGTTTTTCTTTCGTCTTCTTTTCTTCCGTTTTCCCCCCAGGTAGTAAAGGAGGGAATAGTATAGCTCAGGTTTGTAACACCCCGTAATTCTGTAACACTAGGATTCACAAATCAAGGAAGAGTTAAATATCAAAATCAAAATCAAGGGAAACGGGCTGCGCCATTGCGTTTGTCTCGGAATTCTTCATGAGATAGAGTCCGAGTTTGCGTTAATCGGACTCCGTATGAAGGAGTTATGGTCTTCAGAAGTGCCAGAATTCGATTTAAAATTCGAACAGGTCAGAAACGAGTTCAAAATTCAAAATCGGACCCAGATTGGGCTAGGCGGGAATTTTCCCGCCCAAGACCCAGGTCGACTGGGTAGTCGACCTGGGGCACCCAGGTCGACTGGGTAGTCGACCTGAGGGTCGACCCCCCTGCTTTTTCCAGATCTGCAGACTGGTTCGTTCTTCTGTATCTAGACACCATTCTGACCAGATTCGTTGACTTCTACACTATATAAACAACCCTATTCTCATTCTCTATTCACAATTCTTTTTTATCCTTATGCTGCCTCTGAGAAATGAATAAATAAGTGAGTAAAATAATATGTAAAATAAATCAAGACGAGGAAATGCTGCTCAAGACTTTCAAGAAGTGGTTCAAGTCAAGCTAGGATTTCAGGTGAAGATTCAAACGACTACAACGACTGTTTTTCTACGATAATCTCTATAAGTCGGTTACTTTTTAGATTTAAACGTTTTTCTCTTTTTGTGAAATGAAATTAAAGGAATAAAAGAATATGCCAAATCTCTCTCTCTCTCTTCGAATCAATGCTTATATCTTTGGACCTAATTAAGAAATTTTATGATTCGATGACCAATTAGGCATTGCCTATGACTATGAACATTGCCTATAACTACGAACATTTCCTATGACTGTGACTATGACTATGAGGATTATTTCCTTGACCATGAACACAAGCCTATGCCTTTGATTAGGAAACATAAACTATTGCCTATGACATAAACACCTATGATTCATGACTAGGAAAGTGTTGCTTAAGTTTTGTGACTATGAAATTGGGTCTAAACCTGATTATCTATTCTGTCTATTCTTGGTTTTCTTTGGTTTTAGATCTTGGGAATTTACCTATTAAGTTAGGTCTACCCATACTCTTGAACCTACGATGTTATTCAACCCTTCTCATGTCGTAATCTGTATGCCTGTGAATTATCATCTTATGCCAGTTGTTATGTCCGTTCTTTCATGGCATTTTGGTTCATTCCCTTTTATCAACGAATCTAGCTTTATTTATGATCTAGGTTGAATCACGATTATACGAACGATGGGAATACGTTTTGGGGAAAAACATGAAATTGACTAAACTTGGAAATTGGCATAATTTGATGAAAATTAGAATAACAAGTCTAGTTTTGACATGAACTGAAATTAGAATATTAAATCAGAATTGGGTGGCTAAATTAAGCATGATAAGTATGTTAGCATAATTTACATACATCTGGCGTAAAAGGTAAATGGTTTAATGGGCAACAAAATAGGTAGTTGGTATGCAAATTAAGTTTTGGGCATAAACGGTGAACTAGAATACGAAATCTAGTTTGGCATAAACTGTAAACTAGAATATAAAATCTAGTTTTGGCATGAACTATAAATGGGGTGTGCTGGATCTAAATTGCTATAAACAGTAAGATAGGCAAATCAAGATTTGGGCCTAGAATACAAGTCCATTAGTAGGCATGGCAAATGTATAGGGTATAGGCCAAATTTATTTAAAAAGGGAAAATGGACTTTGAGGATAAGTGGTTAAACTTTGAGGATAAATTGTTAACAATTTATTTTTATACAAAAGAAAGGTTTCTTAATGACATCTCTTTTAATAATACATATACCAGAAAGTTCTAGGGTGACAGAGAGGATAGTGTCTAGGCTTGGGTTTGGAAAATACAAGTTTTCTGCTCTCACTGGCTATCCCTAACTGATTCGACGGACGGGATGGTTACTTTCAAAACCTGATTTGAAAATTAATCAAAACGTTTTGAGCTTAGAAAACACGTATATGCCTAACCCGAGGTTAGACTGAGTTGCGATGTAAACCTGCCCGGAACCAACCGACACCTCCAGTAATCGCAACAATATCTGTCTAATGTGAGTGGTGGCGACTTTAATTTATTTATTTAAAGCTAGAACAAGAATGGTAGGGTTAAGTTGACTAAGACACTTAACCAATTCAACATGATAACAAATCCGATGGGTGAGGGTTAGGTTCATACAGACACTTAACGCAGCTAAGCTAGAATGGGAGGGTTAAGTCCATAGGAACACTTAACCAACTTAACACGGTTAAGCTAGAATGGGAGGGTTAAGTCCATAGGAACACTTAACCAACTTAACACAGTTAAGCTAGAATGAGAGGGCTAAGTCCATAGGGACACTTAACCAAACTCATGGTAACAAGACAAGATTTGTAGGGGTTAAGTAACTAAGAAAACACTTAGCCAAATTAACATGTTAAATAGACTAGGGGTTGGGGTTAAGTAAAATCTAATACACTTAGCCAATTTGATATGTTAGCTGGGCTAGACCGTAGGGTTAAATAAACTTGAACACTCAACCATCAGATTGTAATAAAGGAATAGGGTTAAGTCTAAAACATGAAGGGGATAATACTTAACCATTAATAACATGTTAGTTAAAACAGACGGGCAAGGTTAAGTTAAAAAGGAACACTTAACCAATAAAGGGTGAACGGGTAGTGTTAAGTAATAAGAAATACTTAACCAATATAACTTGGTTTGTGGTAGGGTTAAGTCAACATGAATTACTGATAAAACATAACCAGTTTAACAGGATAAATGAAGAGGGTTAAGTTAGCTTGAATTGACTAATGACACTTAACCAATCCAAATTGACGGGAAAGAGAGCTAAGTAGTAAACCTTAGTTAAAAGGAGCTAAGTAGTAAACCTTAGCTAAGAAAATAACGATTCTGGAAACTAAGTGGTAAACCTTAGTTAACAAAACTAAGTAGTAATTCTTAGTATAACACGAGAAGGAGCAAACGTCCGTCTGAGTAAAAAGAAGGCTCCAACGAATTGGGTTACGAAGCCCGACGCTTCGAGGGGACGTGAGGGTACTCTTGGTATCCCTCTGTGAGGCTGTAGATGATCCTCCTGGGCTCACGGAGGTTAAGGTCTACGTTAGAAGAACCAGGGGTATGCCTTGGTTGCAATATATGACAACCTAAAGACTAGGATTGACCGGCGTGATTCGGCGAGAAAATGATAGCCCTGTGATAGCAACTCGTCGTCTTCCATCCACCTTGAGTCAATCGAGATACGTGAAGCGGAAAGGCGGAGAACTCCAAAAGACGATATACTTGCTATCTAGTTATGGGTGAGGATGGCCATAGGATATTAGGGCACCGGGGGCCTGCGTATAGTTCTCATTTTTCAAGGTGTGCCTTTCATTAGTTGAGGGAGGGGTCAAGTGGGACCATAGCCACTGGAATAAAAACAGACCTTAGCATCTGCATCGGCAGATATCTGAAAGCTACCGACCGAGTTCTGTATTCCTTGATTTGCCCTGCCACAGGACTCGGGTCGCACATTACAGGACATGTGCATCTAGACAAGCGATAACGATTCGCGATACATGCGTGGGGAAGTATAGGAACATATAACACTCTAGTTAGTGTGTCCTAGACTTGGGGGCATCGTTCGTCAGGTAGCATAATCCCTAGTTGGACTAGGTGGCATAAACCCTAAATCCGAGAAGCATTCAGCAGATAGCGTAAACTCTAGTTGAATCTAGAAAGCTCTTGATAGAAAACCCTAGATTAGATCTAGGTAAATAAATAAATGGATGCCCGAAGGCAATGGAAAATACAGGGGTTAGGATCACGTTATCGTTACTAGTTGGGACACTAGTTAGGTGGTGCAGAGATATAGAAACCAGTATAACAAGGAAACAACGAAGTGGCGAAAGTATTAGAGCATATCCAGTTTATCTTATCTTAGCATATCTTGTGATTATCTTGTCTAATCTTGCCGACCCTATCGTCGTGGTGTAATCTTGTATTCAGTTAATTCATGTCGTTTTGTTTTTCCATGTTCGCATGCTAGAAGTTACTGAACTTACTTAGGCTTTATGTCTGACTCTGTTTTTCTTTCGTCTTCTTTTCTTCCGTCCCCCCCCCCCCAAGGTAGTAAAGAAGGGAATAGTATAGCTCAGGTTAAGTTGGACCGTCACTCTTTCACAGCTTGGAGATTTGTCAAAGTTTTGCTTGGATTCTCTTTTCAGATGCTATGGCTGGCTCTTGCTAAAAATTAGGGAATATAAATGTTGTTTTATGCTTCTTTATTTTGTAAGACAGATGATAATCTGATATTGTAAAGAAATCATTGTACAAACTATTTTATCAATAAAGCAAAGTTTTATTTTCTGCTGTTTAATTTCTCTCTGTCTTGTAATTTATCTGCATCTTTTACCCTAAATGCTCCACAGAACTTAGTACATTCCCTTTGTGAGTGACACTAACGGATGTGGGGTGTTACACGTGGTATCAGAGCTGAATGTTACTAGATCAGATAAAGGATTTGAAAAATTATTTTCAAAACGGTTTTAAAAGAAGCATTTTCAAAAGAAAAGATATGTTTTAAAGGCATATTCCCCAAAGCCATACGCATTAACTTCTCTTCCTCTATTTGAATTCTTGCCTCCTTCTTTCTTGAGTCTCTAGGGCTCCTGGATTTCTGGGAGGTAACCTCATCGATCGGCGAAATAGTGCCCGAACTTCCATCTTTAACCGTAGTAGTTTCACCTACGGCCAGTTTTCGTTCAAGCTTATAGGGTTTTCTGTATGATGGAAGTAGCTTTCGAGATATTTGTCAACATGGTTGCACACAGAAGGGGATGAGGGGTTTGGCTAGGGAGCATAGCCCTAGGATGAGGAATTCATGGATGTAGATTTAGCTCACGAAGGAGGAAGAAATTATAAAACCTAAGACAAGAGGTAGTATCTTTGCTAGGGTATGATAGGGCATATAATTAAGGATAAGGGCATGAACGAGGAACAAGATTTTTAGAAGGGAAAGTACATACTTTCACCACCAAGCGTACCTAAGGGAAAGGTAGTGAAGTCCTGTTGGAAGAATCTAGTTTTGCTGTTCGTTTTAGCGCTTCGCATTTGTTCATATCCACTTCCATAGTTGAGTCTCTGCACCATAGTACTTGCATAGTAGAAAGATACCACTAGAGTCTCAAATCCAATCGGTTGTTCGACCAGTTTATTTTGGTTAGTAGGGATTTGAGAATAGCTATCGAGTTTGCTTATATCATCTCACGTAGATCGTCTAAATTCGGAGGAGATATTCCTTGGGTGCTTGTCTGATATTGGTTTAGGCCTTTGGGATTTGTACTTGAGGATTGTCGAGTTCGACTAGGATGGTTTGCGTGAGAGATGAATAGTTGTGACAGGCACTCTAAAAAGCACGTAGTAACCTTTCGACCCTTATAGTTATTGCATGGTGGGTAAGAGGGAGACCACTAATCATCTTAGTACATACACTTGGTACCGTAATTGAAATCTGTTTATTTTGGAAATGGAGATCAGAAACTTCACAATCGTGAAGTTAAATTAGTTAGGATACAGTGGAGTAATGCTCAAGAAGGCTAGATACTAGCATCATACCCTTTTCCTTATGGGTGCATCCTTGATTTCTTTGTTTAGGAGCTTTAGGCATAATTGTTTCTCTCTTTCCAAAGTATATCCTCTAGGTCGTATCCTCGATCCTTAGGTAGAAGCCTATGGATGTAAACATGTATTTGAAACATGTTATGGTTGATGATTGCGAGTGGTTGCTAATGGTTGCTCGTGAATGCATATGCATACGAATTAGGCACTAGATTAGTTCGGATGCTTTCATATTGCATTTATAGATATGTATTTGTTTGTAAGTTGAACTTGATATGTTATCATATGGATGTTGCATATGGATGAATGACTATGCACGCATGTAGTATTTACATATCTAGGGATGCTTGCATACATGATTGGACGCATGGCATTGACATGATTCGCATTAAGGAGGTCAACTGAATCAGTAGACCGCCTGATTCTGCATTAGATAAAGACATATACACAGACTATGCATAGGAACATGAAAGCATTAGAAATCTTTTAAGGACAATGAATACCTGTGATTGAATGGTTGAGTAGATGGGTGATTGGATGGTAGGACACATTCTTCCTAACTTGAAGATTTCGGGAACGAAATCCTTTTAAGTGGGGGAGAATGTAACACCCCATAATTATGTAACACTAGGATTCACAAATCAAGGCAAAATTAAATTTTAAATTCAAAATTAAGGGAAACGGGCTGCGCCATTGCGTTCGTCTCGGAATTCTGCATGAGATAGAGTCCGACTTTACGTTAATCGGACTCCGTATGAAGGAGTTATGGTCTTCAGAAGTTTCAGAATTCGATTTAAAATTCGAGCAGGTCAGAAACGAGCTCAAAATTCAAAATCGGACCCAGATTGGGCTGGGCGGGAATTTTCCCGCCCAAGACCCAGGTCGACTGGGTAGTCGACCTGGGGCACCCAGGTCGACTGGGTAGTCGACCTGGGGCACCCAGGTAGACTGGGTAGTCGACTTGGCGGTCGACCCCCCTGCTTTTTCCAGATCTGCAGTCTGGTTTGTTCTTTTGTATCTCGACGCCATTCTGACAAGATTCGTTGACTTCTACACTATATAAACAACCCTAGTCTCCTTCTCTATTCACAATTCTTTTCTATCCTTATGCTGCCTCTGAGAAATGAATAAATAAGTGAGTAAAATAGTATGCAAAATAAATCAAGACGAGGAAATGCTGCTCAAGACTTTCAAGAAGAGGTTCAAGTCAAGCTAGGATTTCAAGTGAAGATTCAAACGACTGCAACGACTGTTTTTCTACGATAATCTCTGTAAGTCGGTTACTTTTTAGATTTGAACGTTTTTCTCTGTTCGTGACATGAAATTAAAGGAATAAAAGAATAAGCTAAATCTCTCTCTCTCACTCTTCAAATCAGTGCTTATATCTTTGGACCTAATTAAGAACTGTTATGATTCGATGACCAATTAGGCATTGCCTATGACTATGAACATTTCCTATGACTATGAACATTACCTATGACTATGAACATTGCCTATGACTATGAACATTCCCTATTACTGTGACTGTGACTATGAGGATTATTTCCTTGACCATGAACACAAGCCTATGCCTTTGATTAGGAAACATAAACTATTGCCTATGACGTAAACACCTATGATTCATGACTAGGAAAGTGTTGTTTATGTTTTGTGACTATGAAATTGGGTCCAAACCTGATTATCTATTCTGTCTATTCTTGGTTTTCTTTGGTTTTAGATCCTGGGAATTTACCTATTATGTTTGGTCTTCCCATACTCTTGAACCTACGACGTTATTCAACCGTTCTCATGTCGTAATCTATATGCCTGTGAATTATCATCTTATGCTAGTTGTTATGTCCGTTCTTTCATGGCATTTTGGTTCATTCCCTTTTATTGACGAATCAAGCTTTATTTATGATCTAGGTTGAATCACGATTATACGGAAGATGGGAATACGTTTTGGGGAAAAACATGAAATTGACTAAACTTGGAAATTGGCATAATTTGATGAAAATTAGAATAACAAGTCTAGTTTTGACATGAACTGAAATTAGAATATTAAATCAGAATTGGGTGGCTAAATTAAGCATGATAAGTATGTTAGCATAATTTACATACATCAGACGTAAATGGTAAATGGTTTAATGGGCCACAAAATAGGTAGTTGTTATGCAAATTAAGTTTTTTGCATAAACGGTGAACTAGAATATGAAATCTAGTTTGGCATAAACTGTAAACTAGAATATAAAATCTAGTTTTGGCATGAACTTTAAATGGGGGGTGTTGGATCTAAATTGCTATAAACTGTAAGATAGCCAAATCAAGATTTCGGCCTAGAATACAAGTCCATTAGTAGGCATGGCAAATGTACAGGGTATAGGACAAATTTATTTTAAAAAGGGAAAACGGACTTTGAGGATAAGTGGTTAAACTTTGAGGATAAATTGTTAACAATTTATTTTTATACAAAAGAAAGGTTTCTTAATGACATCTCTTTTAATAATACATATACCAGAAAGTTCTAGGGTGACAGAGAGGATTGTGTCTAGGCTTGGGTTTGGAAAATACAAGTTTCCTGCTCTCCCTGGCTATCCCTAACTGATCCGACGGACGGGATGGTTACTTCCAAAACATGATTTGAAAATTAATCAAAGCCCTTTGAACTTTGAAAACACGTATATGCCTAACCCGAGGTTAGAGTGAGTTGCCATGTAAACCTGCCCGGAACCAACTGGCACATCCAGTAATCGCAACAATATCTGTCTAATGTGAGTGGTGGCGACTTTAATTTATTTAGTTAAAGCTAGAACAAGAATGGTAGGGTTGAGTTAACTAAGACACTTAACCAATTCAACATGATAACAAAACCGATGGGTGGGGGTTAGGTTCATACAGACACTTAACGCAGTTAAGCTAGAATCGGAAGTTAAGCTAGAATTGGAGGGTTAAGTCCATAGGAACACTTAACCAACTTAACACAGTTAAGCTAGAATGGGAGGGTAAAGTCCATAGGAACACTTAACCAACTTAACACAGTTAAGCTAGAATGGGAGGGCTAAGTCCATAAGGACACTTAACCAAACTCATGGTAACAAGACAAGATTTGTAGGGGTTAAGTAACTAAGAAAACACTTAGCCAAATTAACATGTTAACTAGACTAGAGGTTGGGGTTAAGTAAAATCTAATACACTTAGCCAATTTGATATGTTAGCTGGGCTAGACAGTAGGGTTAAGTAAACTTGAACACTTAACCATCAGATTGTAATAAAGGAATAGGGTTAAGTCTAAAACATGAAGGGGATAATACTTAACCATTAATAACATGTTAGTTAAAACAGACGGGCAAGGTTAAGTTAAAAAGGAACACTTAACCAATACAGGGTGAACGGGTAGGGTTAAGTAATAAGAAATACTTAACCAATATAACTTGGTTTGTGGTAGGGTTAAGTCGACATGAATTACTAATAACACTTAACCAGTTTAACAGGATAAATGAAGAGGGTTAAGTTAGCTTGAATTGACTAATGACACTTAACCAATCCAAATTGACGGGAAAGAGAGCTAAGTAGTAAACCTTAGTTAAAAGGAGCTAAGTAGTAAACCTTAGCTAAGAAAATAACGATTCTGGAAACTAAGTGGTAAACCTTAGTTAACAAAACTAAGTAGTAATTCTTAGTATAACATGGGAAGGAGCGAATATCCGTCTGAGTTAAAAGAAGGCTCCAACGAATAGGGTTACGAAGCCCGATGCTTCAAGGGGACGTGAGGGTACTCTTGGTATCCCTCTGTGAGGCTGCAGATGATCCTCCTGGACTCACCGAGGTTAAGGTCTGCGTTAGAAGAACCAGGGTATGCCTTGGTTGCAATATATGGCAACCTAAAGACTAGGATGGACCGACGTGATTCGGTGAGAAAACGGTAGCCCTATGATAGCAACTCGTCGTCTACCATCCATATTGAGTCAATCGAGATACGTGAAGCGGAAAGGCGGAGAACTCCCAAAGACCATATACTTGCTATCTTGTTATAGGTGAGAATGGCCGTAGGATAGTGGGGGCACCGGGGGCCTCCGTATAGTTCTCATTTTTCAAGGTGTGCCTTTCATTAGTTGACGGAGGGGTCAAGTGGGACCATAGCCACTGGAATAAAAAATAGACCTTAGCATCTGCATCGGCAGATATCTGAAAGCTCCCGACCGAGTTCTGTATTCCTGGATTTGCCTTGCCACAGGACTCGGGCCGCACATTACAAGACATGTGCATCTAGACAAGCGATAACGATTCGCAATACATGCGTGGGGAAGTATAGGAACATATACCACTCTAGGTAGTGTGTCCTAGACTTGGGGGCATCGTTCGTCAGGTAGCATAATCCCTAGTTGGACTAGGAGGCATAAACCCTGAATCCGAGAAGCGTTCAGCAGATAGCGTAAACTTTAGTTGAATCTCGAAAGCTCTTGATATAAAACCCTAGATTAGATCTAGGTAAATAAATAAATGGATGCCCGAAGGCAATGGAAAATACAGGGGTTGGGATCACGTTATCGTTACTAGTTGGGACACTAGTTAGGAGGTGTAGAGATATAGAAACCAATATAACAAGGAAATAGCGAAGTGGCGAAAGTATTAGAGCATATCCAGTTTATCTTAGCTTAGCATATCTTGTGATTATCTTGTCTAATCTTGCTGACCCTATCGTCGTGGTGTAATCTTGTATTCAGTTAATTCATGTCGTTTTGTTTTTCCATGTTCACATGCTAGAAGTTACTGAACTTACTCAGGCTTTATGTCTGACTCTGTTTTTCTTTCGTCTTCTTTTCTTCCGTTCCCCTCCAGGTAGTAAAGAAGGGAATAGTATAGCTCAGGTTAAGTTGGACTGTCACTCTTTCACAACTTGAAGATTTGTCGAGGTTTTGCTTGGATTCGCTTTTCAGATGCTATGACTGGCTCTTGCTAAAAATTGGGGAATATAAATGTTGTTTTATGCTTCTTTATTTTGTAAGACAGATGATACTCTGATATTGTAAAGAAATCATTGTACAAACTATTTTATCAATAAAGCAAAGTTTTATTTTCCACTGTTTAATTTCTGTCTATCTTGTAATTTATCTGCATCTTTTACCCTAAATGCTCCACAGAACTTAGTGCATTCCCTTTGTGAGTGACACTAACGGATGTGGGGTGTTACAAGGTTAAGTTGGACTGTCACTCTTTCCCAGCTTGAAGATTTGTCGAAGTTTTGCTTGGATTCTTTTTTTCAGATGCTATGGCCAACTCTTGCTATAATTGGGGAATATAAATGTTGTTTTATGCTTCTTTATTTTGTAAGACAGATGATACTTTGATATTGGAAAACAATTGTTGTACAAATTGTCTTATCAATAAAGTAAAGTTTTATTTTCCGCTGTTTAATTTCTGCCTTTCTTGTAATTTATCTGCATCTTTGACCCTAAATGCTCCACAGAACTTAGTGCATTCCCTTTGTGAGTGACATTAACGGATGTGGGGTGTTTCACAACCCCCCCTCCGACGTCCAGAACAAATAAAACCGTGAGTTTTTATTTTATTTTATTTTTCTTTCTTTTCTAATTTTATTTAAAGTAATATGCATTGATAAAGATGAGATCCTTTCTATGGTAATGATTTGATTTTTATACGATAAAGATTCGATCTTTAAAACGGTAAAAATTTGAATTTTTATTTTTAAACACTATATAAAAAATTGATTTTTATTTTGCAAAGAACCATATAGACATTTGATTTTTAATAAATGAATGGGTATATAAAAGTTTGATTTTGATGGATTAGGAAGAATGATTTTTAGCTTTGAAAAATATGGTTTTTGTTTAGGAAAGCTATAATTTTTATATAGAAAATGATGAATAAAAATATGGTTTTTATTTGTTTGAATAGTGAAGAAAGTTAAGATTTTTATTCGTATAAAAGTGAGATTTTTAAATAGATAAAAATATGATTTTTATAAAGGAAAGGTTAGATTTTTAATATAGATAAAGATCAGATTTTTAAGGATGAAAAGATTTGATTTTTATGATTTAAAGGTTCGAATTTTTTTATTTAAAAGGTAGAGTTTTTATAAAGTAGTAGCAACATAAAAATATAATTTTTATAATATAGAAAGAATAAAAATATAATTTTTATGATATAGAAAGAACAAAAATATATTTTTTATATTATAGAAAGAATAAAAATATGATTTTTATCATGTAGAAGAAGCAAAGATATGATTTTTATATGAGTAGCGATATAAAAATATAATCTTTTATATTGTAGAAGTATAAAAATATAATCTTTTTTATTGTAGAAGTATAAAAATACAATCTTTTATATAGTAAAAGGTTAAAAATTTAATTTTTATATAGAAAGAAACGAGGTAAAAATGTGATTTTTATATATGTAGTGAATATCGGCAGAGAAAGTGACGAAGGGCAAGCACGATGAAGGTTTCCTACATAAAAAGTGTCATGGAGTTGGGATAGCTTTGGTGAGAACTTCTCACCTTTTAATTTTATTTTTCTAGTTATAAATATATACTAGGATGCAGACGGTGTTTAGTAGCACCCGACACCCGTCGTCCACAGACCATGGACGGCTTGTATGCTTGTTTGTTTGATTTTGATGTGTAGTTGATTGTGTGATGTGAAATGAAATAAAATATTTATATAGTTAAAAATATTTTATAGTTAAAAATAGAATTTTTTACGTGTATATGAAAGGAAATAAAAATAAACAAATCGGACGATTTGTTTATATACACACATTTGACTGATATTGATTGGGACGATAAATTTTACACATCTCCCAAATGC